>OY728121.1:1785183075-1790798075 GCA_963277665.1 Viscum album | reverse complement strand
ATAATAATATTATTATTATTATTATTATTATTATTATTATTATTATTATTATCATTATTATTATTATAATTAAGGTATTTATTGTTATTATTATTATCCTTTTTGTAAATGTTAAAATTAGGTTATTAGTAATATTATTAAAATTATTATCATATTTGGTATTTATTAAGTTATCATCATTTTTTTACTATAATTACGATTGATTATTTTCATTTGTTATCATTAGGATATTTATTTATTTATTTATTTATTTATTTATTTACTTATTTTTCTCTCTCTTTGTGTTAGGGTTTCGGGTCACCCCCTCCCCCTTTTCCCCTTGGGTCGCGGCGGACTCCCCTTCCCCTTGGAATCTCGTCGCACAACGCCAAACCCATGCCTAGCCGCCAGATCACCCACCCTCTCCCAGCCAGCCCCAGCGCAACCACTCTCTTCCCCCTCCGGCAAACCTGCACCACCCTATTCCCTTCACGCATCTCTCGTGTCGGCCGATGCCTTACACCTCTCCCATGTCGGACCACCCGACCAGCCTGCTCGCACCATCGCCCCGAGCACCCGACCTGCCCGCTCGCATCGCCGCCCTTACCCTCCCCGCCAGCCGTTCGCACGGTCTCCTCCCCTCCGGCCAGCCAGACTTGCGACGCACCACCTCCTTCCAGCCAGCGTTCCCGACCCCTTCCACATGTGGCTCTCCTCCAGTATTCTCCTTCCCCCCTTTTCTAAGTGTGATGATTCGTGCTATTTGGGGGTTTTAGTTTTTCAGCAAGTAGGGTATTAGAGTTAGGGGTGATTCTTGTTTAATCTTGTCATTTTGGTTATTTCATTCCCTCCTTAGGATTCTCTTGTGGTGTGTTTGGCGCGCGAATGGAATTCATACCAATTGTGAGGTTTCCTACACCTGTGGTATGTGGTTCCATGCATTAGCACCTATTGATAATTTAATTTGTTTGTTAAATTGATTTTTACATGTTCCATACTTTCATTTTGTGATGCGAATTGTGTTTTTGAAGTGATGAGTATGTCTATGTATTCCAAATGGATTTTTTTTAAATAAATTAGTTATATTTTGATTTTGTTCTATTGAGTTTTTTTTGTAATGAGTTTTAGGCCTTGTTTAGAAGGTGAAAATTGTGTTTTTGGAAAAGATTCAAAGTGTTCATGTATTGAAAAGTGAATTTCTAAGGAAAATGGGTTATGTCCTATGTGTGTATTTCACATGTGCCATTTTGTTTCATGCCTTGTGTTTGATAAAATTTATAGAAGATGTAAACCATATTTCTTAATTTGTGCAAGTAGTGCCAGTCATGTTTTCAAAAACACATAAGATGCGAATGTGTTAAAAATAAGGTATATTTTTAAAATTGGGTTTCCTTGGCATGTTAAGCGTGTTTTACACGCTTGAAACTGAATTTCAAATTATTTGAATGATGGAAAGCATGTTTTAATATGCATATGCTATACTTTTGGTTTTAAAGTGGTGCTTTTATGTGAAATCAGTTGTGTCTTTCTTGTGTAAAACTTTGTTTGCTAATTTCAATTGTTTCATAAATTGTTTAACTGTATTTATTAAATTACATGTGGAGTGAAAGAGTTGTATTTGATAGGATTACATGTGCGTTATGTTTTTAAAGGGACTCTTATATATGAAACTGGGCATTTTTAATATGCAAACCCTTGTTGATCTATTTATAAATGTTCTTAATTTTTTTTAAATAATTTATCAAGTAATTAAAGTGATGCGAATTTTAGTGTGAAATGGTTTTGGTGTGCGTGTGTTTTTAAAATGGTGTTTGGGTATGCAAGCAATGGCTTTTGCGTGTAATGACTTGTTTGGTTTGTGATATTTGAAAGCAATATACTATTTGAATGTGGAACTTGATTGAGCACAAGGGAAAATCCTGGGTACTTAAGTGGGCAGATTAGGACTAGTACCCTAGATGACACGTAAGTGGTTCGTCCCGGTTTCCTCTAGTGGATCGTGCATGAGAACATAGATTATTGTGGTTCCTATGGAACGTTTACACCGAGGTACGGTGTCTTTAGCGTCCCACACATACTAGCCACCTTAGGGGATTTACCCGCAGTGCTCTATTATTCATGACGTGGGGCCTTTTGTCGGTATACAGAGGACCACTTTAGGATGTGCATGTTCTTTATGAATTTTCTCTTTGATTATAAAGTAGTATTTGTGAAATGTTTTTTCTTCCAGTGGTCTTCTATTTTTACTTTCAGTTCTTAAATGTTTTCCTTAAAAACATTTTAAAATTATGGTTTTAAATAATCATGTTAAATTATCTTTTTGATGTTGTGGCATGGAACATGTTTATTCGCTGGTATCCTATTGGGCATTTGGCTCACACCCTACATACACCTTTGGGTGTATGTAGATCTTTTCCTTTGTGTATTCTTGGTTGAGGAATCGTGCTTAGTGATGGTGGTTCAGGTTGCTGGTGGTCTTCTTGTGCATGTTAGTGTTGGTGGCCTGGGGGTGTGGCCTCTCTTATTGCTGGAGACATGAGAGTTTTAGTTTTCCTTGATGTCGTTTCTTTTTTAATGTTGTTCAAGTTATAGACCTTTAAATCTGAAATGCGTTAGGGTGCTGTTTGGTTGTATGTTTTCAGTTTTAGTTTATTTATCTTGTCAGTTGTTTTGTGTTTACTATTTCAGGTAAATCGTTCCCATGTGTTATTTTTGATACCCTGGCACTTGTGCTAGCCTGTGGGGATCATGAACACCCCTCAGGCCATGTCGCGGACTGGGTAATGGGCCGGGTCAGATGGTGACTCGACCTAGTTCATGACAAAATGGTATCAAAGGGAGGTTTTCTCTCTTGTGTGATGTTTTCTTGATATAGAATTAGGGTAGACCAAAGTTAAGGGTGTCATAACTCAATGTTCTAGCTATGAGCAAGGTTCCTGGCAAGCATACCTCGTGGCTAGACTCGAGGTACTAGGGTAAGTTGAGGTTTGTCTTAATCTTTGGTCCTTGTGGTTAATCTTGTTTTGGGGAAATGAAAAGAGGGTAGGTTCAGTGGTCCTAGTGATATCGTAGGGTCTGCAAAGACATGTGGAGTCGGGGGGGCTTTCCTAGAATACTCTATGTGGCGATGGTATGACTAAAATATGGACGTAAACCATATATCCCAGTCACCCACTAACACTAGTTTCCTCTTGAATCGTTTCTCGTCTCTTTGTTTTGGATTCGTGGAAATATGGTTTTTAAGTAAAAATTATTTGGTCTTGGAAAATATTTTGAAATGAAGTACTTTAAAAATAAAATGATGTGCAAGGTTTGAAAAGTGTGGTTTGAATGTTTTAGTTTTGAAAAATGGAAGGTTCTGGTTTTTATCCTTGGTGCTCTCATGGGTAACCAAATGCATGAGTGTATTTAGAAAGAGAAATGGTTAATGGTACGAGTGGATGAGTTACTGGATGAGCATGAGGTGGGTGCTAGTGTTCCATGGGAACATGCATGTGTGAGGACCATGGGACACCATTGGTATCTGTGCAACCCACTAGCTTCTTTTATTTTCCAAAAAGTTTCATTAAAGGAAAAATTTGGTGTTTTAATAACCAGTGATTGTATGGTGTGTCCTTGTATCTTGGGAATGTTGGATGTGAGGCATTTCAAGCTGAGAATCCTTTTTTACTGATTTGTGTATTGATTTTGGATTCTTATTGGTATGTTGGTGTGAAAGTCTGTGGTTAGTGGATTCTTTGGAAAAGTGCTTCGGGAAGCCCTTGCAGTGGGTCCCCTTGCCCGTTTAGTGTTCGCTTGCGGTATATTTGGGACATTGGACCTATTTGATTTGATCCATGGTTTTATTTCTTGACTAGTTCACACCCCCATAAAGCATTAAAATGCGATTGAAGTGTGGCCATAGGTAATTCGCCGTTGGCTGACCCTCCAGTTGATTAAAGCAAGGACTCTCCCTTTTGAGTGATAGTGCTAAGTCTATCCCTTCTCTTTTTTGGTTAAGCAGATCCTCTCGTAGTGGGATGACAAATGCGAGGGGAGTTGAAGGGAGTTTTGGTCTCTCTGAGTTATCTGAGCCATCGGGTATGAAATTTGAAACAATTGTGTCTGAAGACCCCCTTGGAAATTGTGAAAGAAATTCCTGCAGGGAAGGGTGAAGGTAGTTTAGAGTTATCTGTGTTGACCGGTGTCTTGAAAGGATTTTTAGTACTTTCATCATCTGTGAGGTTCATGTTTGGTTAGATCTTTTAGCGTGAGTCCTCTTTGAAGTGCAAAGGTAGATTTCATAGAACCCTTCAGGAATCCCTATTTTCATAGGAGCGTGTCCTCCTTTTAGGGAGTCCTAATTCTTTTGTTCAAAAAGGGAGTGTTTTTTGTGCATCTTTCCTTCTTAATATTCTTGGTTAAGGTGAAAAGGTGATGCATGTGCATCCTATAAACCCCTATTTGTGTGGATGTGTTGCGAGGGAGTAGATAGATGTAGTGGTGCACTGTGTTTTTTGGTGATGTCTCGGTTGCGGTGTGGTTGCATGTGAAACCAAAAGGAGAAGCTCTGTTTGAGAGTCTTCAATACCTAATTGCGAGGCAGGAGATGCTTGACACATCGGGGATCCAACCATAGGCCTTAGAGTGATGTTGGTGTGTGGTCAGGAACTCTGAGAGTGTATGTGACCCTGACCATATTTTTATAATCGGTGTTGGAGGTGAAATTAGTTTATATCATTTTCTATAGCAGTTCCATTTCGAACGACCCATCTGGGAGTGTGAGGTCTCCTGTGGCTATGAGGAGGCGTGGTCGTCTCGTTACCTTAAAGTCTTGGGGGTTGCGTACCACCAGATGTAATCACTTTAGTGGTCCTTATGGGGAATGTTGGGTAAATTAGTCTCAAAATTGAATAGTGCTCATCCAGGGATGTGGAGATGTTGGTTTGTCTTGGGTAGTGGTTTTGACACCCCAGTAGTTGGGCTCTGCCCTCCCTTTCCCTTGTGGTGGTGTGTTTGTCACTGTTAGGAAATTTTCAAAGTATAATATCTTTTTTCAGTTCTAATGGCGGGGAGACCCACGGTGGGTCTCACACAAATTTCTCTGTAATGTATTGGTGTTGGCCTTTTTCATAATGGTGGGGAGTCTTCTGGGGCCTCCTTGTGTTTATTTTCCAGTCTCGTCTCGGGCGTCAGTAGGTTTCTAATGTTGGGGATCCCCTTCGTGCTTTCCCATGTTTTCTTTTAGTTCTGTTCTTAGAAGTGGTGTTGTGGTAAGATATAAGAGTGTTCTTTGGATGTGGTTTGATCTTGTGTTTTCACTCCAATAAAATAGTGTGGTTTTAGTTCTATGGTTCTTGAGGTGTTTCAGTTTGTGAAGTTAGTTTCTGTAGGTGCAAGAGTTCTTTTCCATGATCAATCAACTAGAGTGTTCTAGCTCTTTGGGGTGGGTGAAACGTAGTGGAAAGTATTTTACGAGTTTCTTGAGGATATCATTTAAGTCACTTTCTCTGAACATGGTGCATTTTCCTATTTTCAATTACTTTTCGTAGGGATCCTTTTTTGAACCCCAAGGGGGTATCAGTTTCTACATTGGGCTTCAACCTTAGTTGTGGATTTTTGGAGATGGAAAATGTTATGGTGGGGAGAATTGTCACAACCGCCTCTTAAAATATTTTTTTATTAATTTTTATGGGCATCGAGTAGTTCGGGTTGATGCCTGACATAAAATTTTAGAGTTCTTGTTTAGCAATGCTTATGTCGGCCTTGACTGCTTCTATCGTACCGTGGTTGAATCTGTGCGACCTCTCCTGGGTCGTTGCATGAGCTATCCTGGTTCAACACACAACCTACCTAATGTCCAAAACAAATAAAGAAAGTAAAATGACATAAATGAGTGTTTTTGGTTTGACAATATCACAGGCGGGGCACAGTCGAAGTGGTGTGGCTTCTCCAAATCACCATGCAGCCTGTCCGGTGTATGGTTAATTCATTAATTAATGAGAAGAATAAGGAAGTTAGCAAAAAATAAAATGGGAAGAATAAAATGATTTAAAGGTTGTTCTAATAATAATAATAATAATAACAATAATAATAGTAATATTATTATTAAGATTATTATTATTATTATTATTATTATTATTATTATTATCATTTTTGTTAATATTAAAATTAGGATATTAGTCATATTATTAAAATTATTATTACAGTTGGTATTTATTAGGTTATCATCATTTTTACTATAATTATGATTAATTGTTATCATTTTTTATCATTAGGTTATGTATTTATTTATTACTTTTTTTCTCTCTTTGTGTTAGGGTTTCAGGGTACCCCCTCCCACTTTTCCCATTGGGTCGTGGTGGACTCCCGCTCCCCCTGGAATCCCATCACATAGTGCCACACTCATGCCTAGCCGTTGGACCACCCTCCCTCTCCCATCCAGCCCTACCTCAACAGCTCTCCCCCCCCTCTGGAAAACCTACACCACGCTTCTCCCTTCGCGACGCTCTCGCGCCGGCTGACGCCTTGCACCTCTCCAATGCCGGACCACTTGACCATCCTGCTCACACTGTCTCCCTGAGAACCCGGCCTGCCTACTCGCACCATCACCCTTACCCTCCTGGCTAGTCGCTCGCATGGTCTCCTCCCCTCTAGCCATCCAGACTCGTTACACACCCCCTCCTTCCTGCCAGTATTCCCAACCCCTTCTGCGTGTGTCTCTCCTCCAGTAATCCCCTTTTCCCCTTTTCTTAGTTTGTTAATCCATGCTATTTGGGGTTTTTAGTTTTTCATTAGGTAGGGTATTAGAGTTAGGGGTAATTCTTATTTAATCTTGTCATTTTGGTTATTTCTTTCTCTTCTTAGGATTCACTTGTGGTGTGTTTGGTGCACAAATGAAATTCACAACACTTTTGAGGTTTCCTGCTCCCAAGGTAGGTGGTTTCATGCCTTAGAACCTGTTGATAATTTAATTTATTTGGAAAATCAATTTTTACATTTTCCATACTTTGATTGCGTGATGAGAATTGTGTTATTGATGTGGTTAGTATGTCCATGTGTTTGAAATGGATTTTTGTAAAGAAATTGGTTATATTTTCTATGTGTTCTATTGAGTTCTTTTGGAAGGAGTTTTATGCCTTGTTTGGAAGGTGCAAATTCTGTTTTTGGAAATGATTCAAAGTGTTCATGTATTGAAAAGTGAATTTATAAGGAAAATAAGTTACATCCCATGTGTGTGTTTCAGATGTGCCATTTTTTTTTCATGCCCATTGTTTGGTAAAATGTGTAGAGGATGTGAAACATATTTCATAATTTGTGCAAGTAGTGTGAGACATGTTTTCAAAAACACATAATATGCGAATGTGTTAGAAATAATGTCTCTTTTTAAAATTGTGTGTACATGGCTTGTTAAGTGTGTTTTACTCCCTTGAAACTGAATTGAAAATTATTTGAACAATGGAAAGCATGTTTTGATATGCATATGCTATTATTTTGGTTTTAAAGTGGCATTTTTATATGAAATCGGGTGTTTCATTCTTGTGTAAACCTTTGCTTGCTAATTTTAAGTGTTTCATAAATTATTTAACTCTATTTATTAAATTATATGTGGAGTGCGGGAGTTGTATTTGATAGTATTACATGTGCGTTAAGTTTTTAAGGGGACTCTTATATGTGAAATTGGGATTTTTTCATGTGTAAACCCTTGTTGTGCTATTTTGAAATGTTCTTTAAATTGATTAAATGATTTATCAAGTCATGAAAGTGATGTGAATTATTGTGTGAAATAGTTTTGGTGTGCGTTTATTTTTAAAATGGTGTTTGGGTATGCAAGTGGTGGATTTTTCATGTAATGTCTTGTTTGGTTTGTGATATGTGAAGGAAATATACTATAAGAATGTGGAACTTGATTGAGCATAATAGAAAACCCCGAGTACTTAGGTGGGAGGATTAGAACTAGTACTCTAGATGACACATAATTGGTTCTTCCCGGTTTCATCTAGCATGATTGATGTTACAATACTAACTAAACTTTTGTGATTATTGGAGATCACTAGGTTATGGATGTGTTTCCCCACTAGTGGCCCGTGCATGAGAACTTAGATTAGTGTGGTTCCTATGCCATATTTACAACGAGGTACGATGTCTCTAGCGTCCCACACATACTAGCTAACTTAGGGGATTTACCTACAGTGCTCTACTAATCATGACATGGTGCCTTCTGTCATCATACAGAGGACCACTTGTGGATGTGCATGTTCTTTATGAATTTTCACTTTCATTTTAAAGTATTACTTGTGAAATGGTTTTTATTCCAGTGCTCTTTTCTTTTTTACTTTCTTCTTGTAAATGTTTTCCTTAAAAGTGTTTTAAAATTATGGTTTTAAATAAGCATGTTAAATTACCTTTTTGATGTTGTGGCATGGAACCTTTTATTGGGTGGTATCCTACTGGGAATTTGGCTCACACTCTACATACAACTTTGGGTGTATGTAGATCATTTTCTTTGTGTATTTCAGATTGAGGAATCGTTCTTAGTGATGGTGGTTTCAGTTGTTGGTGGTCTTCTCATGCATGTTGGTGTTGGTGGCCTGAGGATATGGCCTATCTTTTTTCATGGAGGTTTGAGTTAGAGTTTTAGTTTTCCTTGTTGTCGTTTCTTTTTGGATGTTAGTTCAAGTTATAGACCTTTAAATATGAAACGCGTTAGGGTCCTGTTTAGTTGTCTGTTTTCAGATTTAGTTTATTTATCTTGTCTGTTGTTCTGTGTTTACTATTTCGGGAAATCTTTTCCATGTGTTATTTTTCATACCTGAGCACTTGTGCCAGCCCGTGGGGATAAGGAACGCCCCTCGAGCCATGTCGCGGACTAGGTTGGGTGCCAATTCGGATGGAAACCTGGCTCGATTCGTGACATGAACACTATATACTTATCAATAATAATTATTATATAATTAACTTATAGTCAATTTAATTAAAATATGTAATTTAAATCATTATTTTTTAATGGAAATCAACTAAATAAAAAACATTTTTAATAAAATAATGTTTAGAATATTTTTGGTTGTTATATTATTCCCCCCTCAAAATAATTGCATCCTCGCAATTTGTTTTTTCGAACTAAAAACAATTCTGAATTTCCATCTTTATAATTAAGAAACACTAGGACTGGTAAAACTCTTAACTCGAAAAAATCTATTCTCCCAAGTTAACTAGACTATTCCTCTGATACTAACTATAAGGACACTTCCTTAAACATTACATATTATAGGACAATTTACCGGTCTGGGTTTTGGATAGGTAGATACAAGCGTAGAATTTATCAGAGTTGCAATAAAATTAAACAAACAAAAGTGTAACTTCGCTTCCATGTGCGTAAAAATGATGGCGTACAACTTTGGAATTCTATGTGACCTGTGAAAAATAATTTTAAAATAAGGGGTGAACATTGGATATACCAAGTAAGGGGTTTCAAAACAAAACCATAAAGAAATAATTTTTCTTTTTAAAAAACATTTATTTAAAATACATGCTTGAAATCATGAACTTAACATTTCACATAACATGTCACCAGCATTTTCATGAGAGATTATGAAACAACTTTTAGGATAAAATAATGCTAAAAATAGCTAAACTTATTTAAGAGTTACGAATAAAACACACTATAAAATATTCATGCACTTGAATAGAAATGCATGAAATGCATCTTATAAGTTAGATAATGACCATAATTAATCATTCAATGACATTTTAGGTGTGCGAATACAAATTTGAACTTGAAATACCACTTGTTTAGAATTACACCAAAAATGATATCAATTATCATTTACCACATAAATTAAAACCATGAAATGATAGATAAGTTCTTAACCTTTGTTTATGGATTCGAACGAACAATTAACCGTTCTTAGTAAGTGATATACAGAAGTATAAAAAATTATTCCTTGTGAACTTGAAAATGTATAACTGATTAATACATGTTCATAAGAGAATGATTATTAACCATGGTAATTATACTATTCAAATAATCACACTGACTCTCAATTACAAGATTCATAATGAGGGAATGAATAAGGCGATACATTATAACTATATCGTCAAGGACTCATGCCAAGACCATAAATAACTATTTATTCAAAGCCTCATGCCAAGACCTAGTTTGTCTCATAAGACCTACCTATGCATCGAGAGGATATAATGAGTCTCAAAAGTCACATAATAAGTCCAATGAATGTGTGAATGCATAATACCAGACAACATAATCATTTTTTCAAGGCCTCATGCAAAGATACTATTTTTTCACATGGGAACTACTGATGCATCGA
Organism: Viscum album; assembly: GCA_963277665.1. NCBI lineage: Eukaryota > Viridiplantae > Streptophyta > Magnoliopsida > Santalales > Viscaceae > Viscum > Viscum album. The sequence goes on along the minus strand of OY728121.1, from coordinate 1,790,787,792 downwards.
GAGGCTGTAGCGGGCCTCACCCATCACATAGTATGTCTAATGCATTCCTCATATGTCTAATATAAATATGTCTTTAAATCAATGTGTCATATACCACTTTGATTTATTTAAATCTTAATCATAGATGAAAATAAATTCATTGATAAATTGTTGAGGTACATATTCTTTAAACAATCCAAAGTGTCTCATACCACATTGAAAAGATTAATTCTTAACCCATATAATATCATAAAAAGATTATTCTCATACTTGAAATAATTGTCTTTATTTCTAGGCCATCCATAAAATGAGTAATGAAAGAACGAAACATTTAATCAAAAATGAATATATAGTTTTTTCTTCTCAAAACAATCTTTTACAATAAATAATTTAAACAATTCAATTCGTGAAGAAATCCATGTTCTTGATAATCTCAGAAAATTGATTTGAAACTGTTAGTTTATGATGAAAGAAAGATGTGTCGATGTTACACTTAACGCATAACCATGACTGTATGCCGATGCAACATACTTAAGTATAAAATAACAAGATAACATGCTATGCATATTTTTTTAAATATAACGTTATGTATTGTAACATGTCAATAAACCTAATATCCTTTATATATATATATACATATATATATATATATCATGAGTTTAATTTATAAAATAAAAGAACTTAATGTTACCCATAAATATATATGTACACATACGTTTATATATACATATTGTATCCATAATAATCATCATCATGGAATACATTTATGTTTTAGAAAAAATAGAGATAAATGAGATTATCCATTGGAAAAGTTAATATGAAATCAAATTTAAAACATAAACATATATATATATATATTTAAGTGGAATAATTCCTTAGAAATCATACTTGGATTTAGAAACCCTTGAAAAGTATCTAGAGTTTCAATGAAACCACCTGTTTCACATAAATAAATTAAATCACACCAAAATGTGACTAACCCTTGGTTTTAAGATAATACCTATATACATATAAATTTTTCTTGAGAATCACCAGTGAGTTTTGATAACACCAAAACTCATGTTATTTAACTTTACATCCAATGATAATAATTTTAATCATCCATGTACACCAAATCCCTTGCATTAACACATGTAATTCATTTTATAAAACATGATAATTTGAAACTGTATCTTTTGTAAATATATTGATCACAAAATTTCTTAATTGATTATATGCCTAGGTTGATGACATGAAAATATAAATTCTTTAGATAGCATTAGTAAATTACCCTTTGCATTATATAACATTATTAAGGAATAACTAATTAAGTATTTCACATAAAACTGTAAAAGTAACCTTTAAAATAACACAATTTCAATAAAAACAGTATACTTATTAATTTTTAATTTAATCCTTAAAATTTAAATTGAAACCACAAATTTATTCTAAATACAAAGAGTGTTGATGATATTCATACAACATGATTTTCATTTTATAGAATTTGAAATTATCAACTTTTAATTTCCAATCATATATATATATAACGTAATTATAATACATGATTAATTTCTTGAAATACATGATCATGCTTAAATACATAACAATATTGAATTTAAAATTAAATTAATTATAATCATAGTCAAGAATTAAAATTTATAAAAATATATTGAAATTCCCCTAATAATCATATATATATATATATATCCTTATGGATAGAAAATTATTTTATCCCATATTTATACATGTTTTTCTTTCACATTCAAACATGCAACAATTGTTCACTATGCCGATATATATGTATGTATATTTATATTTATAATATATAAACACACACACACACACACATATATATATATATGCTTAAATAAAATGAGTATAAGATCAAAAATTAACATTTACACATGTGATTTGTAATACCATATTATCATTAATAACTTCTTCCTTATACACCACTTCGATAAATATTACTATAATATAAATTTAAAAACATAAAGTGTAAACTGAAAACATGATTTTTTTTAAATAAATAACAAACCAATGTTTTTAGAAAATAAAATCAATTATCCTTTCAAACATATGAACAAACCCATTCTGATTAACATAAGTTACACAATAGAATCAAGAATAAATCTGTTAATTTTCAGAAAATAAATTTATTAACAGGTTACAAAATCAAGGTTCAAATTAGAAATAAATTTTATAACCCCTTTATGAATATAAAAGAAAATCTCTCTCACAACAATTATGGAAAAATTTGATAGAAAACAACAATCAAAATTTTTTTAGAAATTTTTTTTGATGAAATCAACCAAATAAATTAACTCATAAATACAATTCCCCTAACTTGAAAGTAAGACACATGCAGGAGAATATCTTCTGATATAGAATCATTGCACAGACCCTCACCCTCATGGTACTAGTAAACTATTTTTTTGCCAAATCATTTTCATGCTTAAGGATTTTATAGCCATTGTCTCAATAGAAGTAAGCTTTAATTGCAATCTAGTAAGTAGAAAATTGACAATATAATGTTTTATATACAGACATAGGACCAAGGCATAATAGGAACATCAAAAATATAAATTTTCACTTAAAAATTCATATGCATGCCAAATGAAAAGTGGGAATTCTATTTATAGTCCAAAAGAAAATTGGAATAGAAGAAAAAATCATGTCAATGATGAACATAATGTGAAAACAAACATCACAGTTGACTCAAAATAGATTCAAGCATCTATGAATTGGAACAGACAAGAACCTATCTAGAAAACGATGAACCGATACCCTAACCACTTGCATTTCCAACAATTGCATTTAGAGAAATTAACCTCATCGACAACATCGCTTTCATAGCCTAGATCACCGGCGGCCATCCGTCATCATTCAAACCTCGACCCCATACGAGCTTGACATGACAACGACAATAGAAGTTGACTGATCTCCCTCATGTTTGATGGAACCCTCTCTATTGGCCAATCTTCATCCCAAACAAATCGACACTGGCGACCCCATTTTGTACTTCGAACAGCCTCAGTCGGACTCCCCTATCGGCATGATGAGAACGCTATGACACGATCAGTTCCTCATGATGGAGCTCTACATAGGACCCCCATTCATGATGGACCCACAAAATTTTACCCAGGTCGTGAGTCGCACCCCTTACCCTCTACACAATTTTCCTTATTATTATTATTATAATAATATAATTACTTTTTTATATTTAATTTATTTTATATACTTTTTATAATGTTTAACATAATATTTGTATTATATTTTTAACTTTTAAAATTAAAATAGTCATACCATTATAATTTTTATTAAACCAGAATCATAATATTAATAATTTTGTAAAAATTAACCAAATAAAAATTTATAATTTAAAACTAAAAATTATTACAATATATATATATATATATACCATTTTTATTTAAATAAAATTACTATATTATATTAATAATAGTATATTTACAAATATTAAAGTTTTAAGAAATGATTTATTCAAAATTTATAATTGAAAACATTTCATATATACATAGATATAAATTAAGTTTCACATAGAAATAATATTATCAAAAAAATTTTATATAAATAATATGTATATCTTCATAATTTAATTAAAATATAAATATAATTCATAGTTTTAATGTAGTAATAATTTTACAATTCTAATCTTATTTCATCATTTTAAAACTATCAATTATATCTTTATATATATATATATATATTGTTTTGAAAATACAAATTTTTAAATAAAAATTAATTATATTCAATGTGTAGTATTTATTATTTCATATTAAATAATTTTTATCACAATTAGTATAATTCCAAGAGTCAATATATTGATTTTTTTTGAAATTAATCTATTTAAAGTATTTTATCAAACACCCCTTTCGATAAATTTTGTTATTCAAATTCATAAATAAATATATTACTTTTAAAATATAATAGTATAAAATTAATTTTAACAATATATAATTATCTATAAGAATTATTATATAATTAAATTATAATCAATTTAATTAAAATACTTATTTTAAATCATTATTTTTTAATGGAAATCGACTAAATAAAATACATTTTTAATAAAATTAAGTTTTGAATATTTTGGGTTATTACAATATCTCCCTCCAATACATTTGGTAATGATTTATATCTCGTGAGATAGACTAATATGGACTTGTGAATGAACCTTGACTACTAAGATAACAATGGGAGTGAACCATGACTTACAAGATGGTATGAGGTGTGAGCTCATGCTACTATAATGTCTATGTGAGTGAACCATGACTAACAAGATGGTATGGGGAGGGAACCCATACTACCAAGATGGTATTGGTATCGATGCCTTGGATACTGTAGAAATTATATTATATGCTTATGTGTCTTCCACAATTCCATTTTTATTCCTATGTTATGATTTGATGGATTAAGTTCTTTATTTCATTATGATTCACATATTATGAACTGCCAATTCTTATGTGATGATTCATGTTTATGATATTTGACATGTAGGGTATGATCTTCTTTTTTCATGATCATGTTCTCATAACCTTATGCTCATGATTATGCTTAGATGTCTCCGTTATTTATCCTTACTAGGAATAAAAACTCACCACTTTTCATGTTTCATCTTCCAGGTTATAAAGATATTTTTTTATGATATGTTAGAGAGCGGTAATAGTCTTAGAGAACATAGTGGGAGACAATGTAGGTCACTAATGTACTATTGTTAATGATTCCATGTTTCCAAAGGAACTGAACCAAATACACAGTTGTAGAAATTAAGCTTTTTTGGAGAGTGAATTTGGGTGAATTCCATTTGGCAGTCTCTATTGATATTATTAGAGACCACTATTTAGCAGTTACTGTGATTTTAAACACCCTCGCTCAATTTCTCATCTCCGCTCTCGTGACCCCACGATCCAACCCCGTGACCCTCCTATGACCTCACCGCTCTGCAGCACTGTCGAACCATCCCGCCACAATCAGGTTGTCCCGCCATTGTCGAACCCTCCCTACCTCATCGTGCCCTACCATAGATCCCTCTTGTCCCACCGCCTTCAAACCCTCTAGGCCCCATCGCATCCTGCTGTCCAACCATCCCGCCTCCGTTAAGCCATCCCATCCCGGTCAACCATCCTTCCCCATCAATCCCCGTCATTGAACCCCTATCTTGAGCCCCTAGGTCCCATCTTGGATCCCCAATCTAGTCTCCCCCCTTTACTGATAGTCGAATTCCCTCCAGGAAAGTTGTTCACATTACTTCTTTGATTTCTCCAATCTGAGTTTTTAATTTGGACACCTTACTCATTTATTGGTTGCCACCATATGCTCCTTAATTCATGATCCAAATTCCTTGTCAATATTTGAGCATATGTATTAGGAGTTCAAAATTGTGATTTTGATGTATATTGTTTCTGTTATCATTTGATACAATTCAGATCATTTATATTTTGAGTTCATCCTCAATTTTTTTTATATCAAGATGTCTTTATATGATATGAATTACTATGAATTCTTTGTGTGAATTTGGATCATATGTATTAGGTGTTCAAATTTTTATTTTGATATATGTTTTTTTATCATTTTATGCAATTTATAAAAATAAGTGATTGGCATTCTTTCTCAGTGTACATTTGTAGCATTGTTAGATTTAAACATGAATAAAGAGATAAAAACTTGTTATAGAGAGGGATTTAAAAGAACCATATTTGTTGAATTTCAATCACCACCTATATTATTTTAATTGTAAAAATCAATTTTTATATTATTTACCCTCAAGGATCATTCATCCACACCCTTCCACATACCTTTTTCTCTATCCCTGGTTAAATTCCTCAACTGTGCATGAATTTGAGTAGTCAAATCCCAAATCCTCTACCTCCCATCATTCCACCACATCACTCCATGTCCTTCCATTAGGAAATCATTTTCAACCTGTTGAATCCCTTTTTAATCATTCCTAAACTTTATTTTATGGAGTGTTCTTGAGAAGGTCTCCTCTTACTAATAAAACATTTGAATATACTCCAACATTATATACATGTCTATATATTGGGTATTACTCTAGTTTTAGCTGACTATGAGACTAATCCTCTATGGGAGTTTTAGTGCACTTATTGTGTGGGTGTCCCTCCCAATTAATTATCAAGAGTTCAAACCTCCAACACTGTGAAGTGATTTATATCTTATAGCTATTCAATTTTCAAGGGATTGATTGGTTGATGTTAAGCAGATGATTGAAGGAAATATGTAGGTTTTTTACCACCCGTTGTAATACACAGAACAATACACCTGTTATATCATACACCTATCATAATTTGAAAATATATTTAAATAGTTTTGATTGGAACATAGGTATGTATGATAGTTCTTTTTTATTTTATTAATTATACTAAATATTGTTTGTATGGGAAAGGAGTCCCCTCCTCCATCATCAGGGGAGGGTCTTGTAGTATCTGTAGGGTCTGATTTATCTCCTCTCTGAGTGGATCTTCCAAAAATAAAACATATTCTGAAGGTTCTAGGGGTGGTTAATGGATATTCATTAGTTTTTCTCTCACATCTTGAATTTTCTAAAGTTTCATCTATGGTTTATTATTCATTGATCATGCATTTCAGGCATCATCTACCTATGGTGGAGGTCTTCAATAAGCATGTCAGTATCACACAGTGGGGTTGATTGACTCTCAAAATTTTCTCATTCAGTTCTCTAATTAAGAGGACTTTGCAAGGGCCTGGTCACATTCTTCATATTCCCCTAGCTCTTTCCATTTCCATCTCCACAGAGGTACATTCCCCTTTCACATGAAGCATGACACCATATAGTGGTTTGGGGGTAATTTCCTAGTCTCCCTCTCATCCATTTCATAACTTAGTGATAATATGGATCTTGGTGAATTTTTTGGTCTATTTTCATCTGCTGATCGGAATAATCCCTTGATGATGCATCAAACTATTTCTTGAATTTGGGTCAAAATGAATATTGATTCTTTACCTCCTAGGTTTAATTTGATAAAAATAAAAGGTGGGTATCATTACCAAACAACCCATTATTTGAACATGGTGGTGTCCTCAAATTTTTCTCTAATTTTTTTTGATGATTTTTGTAATTTAAATGACAAGTTTTTAAAAATTCATAAATGGTTTCATCATTATCCATTTCTGACGTCTTCAAACATATCACTCTTTTTTTAGTTTTAATTTTTTTTTACATTAACATTGGTTTCATGAATATTCTCAAGATTATATTAAATATCCTTTTTAGTAATTATGTGTAGAGTATGTGGAGAAATTATCAAAAATGTCAGCACGTATCGATGAAGCGATGACACAACGTCATGTTGTTGGTACACAAGTGGTGACATAGGTAAAAAATTATATAAATCATACTCATATTCAATTTTATTAATATGCCTAAGATAAATAATATTTATATATATTAAAGGATCTAGATATAGCTAGTGGACATAATAGTGAGATTGGTGATCCAGATGAGGATTAACATCATGCATGAGGTATTACCATTTAATATAATACATGAATAAGTAATTAATAATTAATCCTGAACCTTTATTTCTATTTATATCTCTTAGTGTTTTATTATTTTAGTTCATTTTATTTAATTCATTCTTTTAAAGTTTACTTGATTTTTAATCATGATATATTACATAACACATTAATTTATTAAGATTTATCTTTCATTATGTTTTATTTTTTGGTTTCTCTATTTTGGTCTCATGTGATGGTATAGAAACATCATATAGTCAGTTAAATAACAATGAGAATTTAGAAATATGGCCTGTGAGGTATTGGAATGGGCTAGGGGGGTTGTTGTAGGGGGGTGATGTAGGGAGTGTGGGGGAGGATGTTGTAGGGGGAAAGGGAGGCTTGGGTAGGGCAGGGTAGGGGGAGGCTGAGGTAGGGCCTGAAGGGGAGGCTGGGGGGGGGGGTCTGCCAGGGGTGGTGGGGGGAGGCTAATGCAGGGGGGAGGGGTGGCTAGGGTAGGGTAGGGGAGGTTGCAATAAGGGGGAAAGGGGAGGCTGGGGATGCGGGGTTACTAAATGGGGTGGGGAGAGGGGGGTGGGGAGGCTACTACAAGGGGATGGGGGGAGGGGAGGGGAGGATGGTGTAGGGGGAGGGGTGATGATGTAGGTGGGATGATGCTAGGGGTGGGGGAGGATGGGGAAGGCTGGGGAAGTGGGGGATGTTGTAGGGGGTGGGGTGAGGTTGCTACGAGGGATGGGGGCTACTACTATAGGGGGTGGAGGCTGGGGAAGTGCAGGGGGGAGGCTGCTACAGGGGGAAGGGGGATCGTTGCTGGGGGAAGGGGCCGCTACAGGGGGTGGAGGCTACTGTAGGGGGTGTGGGGTGGATACTGTGGGGGGGGGGGAGCAAAAAAATACCCCCTTAGGATTTGATCCTATAAGAACAAAGAGGATATAGTCCTGAGGTAAAAGTAAAACCGATGAGAACTGAATCATTAAAGATGTTCATTTTCAACTCTATGATTGACCTCAATTTCAATTGTGGTCTGGGTTTGTATCAAATTCCAGAAATCCACATATGTGGGTCATTCATCCCACATAGCCTGGTGTCTCACAAACTTTTTCACATTGTTTGGGTGTGCCTATACCCAATGGTTGTTCTTAAATAGTGGTGTGGCTAAACAATGTTGTGCCTAAATAGTGTTGTGGCTAAACATTTTTTGGGTGTGCCTAAAAAATTCTCTCCCAAAATACCTTCTCCCACATTCTTCCTCCTCCTTGTATCTGCTCCTACTATTTTGCATAAATATTATCCCTTCCTCTATTCTCTATCATAGGTTTTGACTAATATTACCACCATGGTGAGAGTAATGATTCTTTCCAACAAATACCCCTAAGAAAACTCATGTTGAACCAACTATTCCAATATATGTGCATTGGGGGTATTTGTTCCATTGTAGGCCACTTCAATGACCAATGTCATTAATTCTAAGATTCACACAAAACTTGCAATGGAATATTTCTGGAAAGGCCTTTCCAACCAAGCAACTAATCTAGGATATACCAATAAAATAAGAACTTTTATCAAGGCTGGAACAATCAGTAAATTCATAGGAATAGGAGAACTGAATAAAGAGGGGGATTTTTTCAAAGCCAAAAAATTAGCCAACAACCTAGATACTATTAAGAGCATGTCGATATACTGGTTGGGAACTTCTAACCATACCAAGAGAAAAATAATCAACCAGTGAGAGAATTATATCCCACTCATAAAACTAAAAAATTTGGGAATAACCATGAGGAAATTGTCAAACAGTAATACAAAATATCCAAAAGACAACAAATATTACTACTAACCATGGTAACTCAAATGGGGAAAATGACTACTAAAATTTGTAGCTTGATGAACCAAAGGAGTGTAAATTTACATTCCAAGAGGTAAAAATAATGTGAATTCTAATATGATTAGGAGTGGAACTCAAATCCACATCCTTTAGGTTGTGGATACCAAACCATAACCTTTGGACAATAGTGTTATTCATGAAATCACTAACTTAGAGCATATTAAATGATCACCTGCTGAAATTTCTCAAACTGATATTGTAAATAAGACCACTATTAGGAAAAAAGAGTTAAAATAATTCATTAAATGTGAAAAAAATAAAAGGGAATTTAAAAAATTAACAGGTCCTCTGAATGAAAAAATGCTGAAAATGACATGAACAATCCCAAACATCAACTACCTTATCCTAAAGTCAAACCTCCAACCAAGAAAAATGAGAAACTTAGAAGGGCATAGATCTTAGAGACTTTTAGGAAGGCTAACTAAAATATTCATTAATTGGATGTAGTTGAAAAAGTCCCATGATTTTCTAATTTATCAAAGGAAATGTACACACAAGAGGAAGATGAATGGAAAAGAGAAGGTGATCCTTGGAGGATTTTATCTTCAATGATTCAACATGCTCTTCCTATGAAGTACAAGGATCCAAGGAAGTTTTCAATTCCATATTTAATAAGGGATTATGAGTTTCAAGATGTAATGTTAGACTTAGGATCTACTATTACTATGATTCCTCACTTAGATTACTTCTCACTATAGTTTGGAGAACTCAAAACATTTGGGGTTGTGATCCTGCTAGCTAATTAAAGAATAAATAGACTTACTACTGTAATAGAGTATGTGCTAGTGAGAGTGAAGGATCTAGTGTTCCCTATTATTTTATATGTTTTTCATGTGGAGGATGATAGGTTCAATACACATGAACCTTTAATTTTAGGTAATAATTTTATGAAAACTACTAATTCTATCATCAATGTATATAAAGGAACACATTCACTGTAATTTTTCTACCATGTTGTCCACTTAACATTTTTGAGTTTATGAAATATCCAAAAGAATATAATTATTCACACCAAGTTAATTTGAGTGATTTGTTTTCCACTAAATTATCACTTTATTTTTCATGCAGTGAACAATAATTAAGTTCATATGAAAATGAGCTTTTGTTTGATGTAAACCATGCTTTGAATGTTGAATTTTTTGTCTACCTTCTATGATGTTGATTTGAAACATGAAACTATTGAGTTTAAATCACCTACTATTAGATTTTAAAAATTTGATAATTTTTCATGATAAACCTCTGAAATATACTATGAAAGTACTCATAGAATAGATAAAATATTTTCTGAAACTTTTTCATCTTCTGAATCTGTTATATATATTGAATTTTCTTATTAAAACACTACTGAATGTATTGAAATAAATTCTAAAACTATTAATCTTTTTTGCACAATATTCTGATTTTTTTAATGAAAATTTATGTGAAACCAAAACTGTGAGCTTAAAACCTACTGAAAATAATTATTGAATCATCTTTTGACTGCTTTTATGACTCTAAATTGTTTAATTCAAGTGTAGATAACTAAAATTCACTATATCTAAAACATTTTCCTGAAAACCTCAAGTATTCCTACTTGGAAGAGGATGAACAATTACTATAATCATTACAAAGTGGTTTTTCAAAAAAAAAAAAACCAACCCTTCAGGTTTTCTTAGCAAGAATAAGAGATACATAGGCTAGTCCTTGGATGATTTACTTGGAATCATCCCTCAATATACATGAATAGTATACATCCAAAGGAATGTTGCAAATCTGTTATGCAGTGTCAATGGAGATTGAATCCTACTCTTCTTAAGGTGGTTCAAAAGAAGGTTACTTTCCTATTTTTGGTATAATCTTCCCAATTTTAGATAACCAAATAGTTAGTTTAGTCCTAAATGTATCCAAAAAGAGTGGTTTCACTATGGGGAGGGGATAATTTGGGTGTTTCTGTATCCAATCGTAGAGTTAATTGTGAAATGGTCGAGCATACGGAATGTCAATCAGAGGTTCTGTTTGCCCGGGGTGACCGAAAACACACTTTTAGTGTCATAAAACACCAAAATGCGTGTTTAATGTCCATATACATAGAAAAGGATCTCTAAATGACTTGAAATCATAGGAAACCCACATTATTATTATTAGTGATGTGTAGGAGTAGACAAAACTTCAATCAGATGTGAATTCTGGCCGAAACTATTAGATATGTGGGTTTTAAAGGTTTCAAACCCTTTAAAAAGGTGCGTCTAGGGGTCAAAACCAAACGAACGAAATCCGATTACCATGAAATCAGAAGAAATCAATAGTAGAGTAAATTTTAAAATAAGAGAGCTGAAAGAACATCAATTGGAGGTTCTTTTTTTCCAAGATGATTGGAAACACACTTTTAGTGTCATAAAGCATCAAAACACACATTTAATGGTCAAATCCATAGAAAATGAACTCATGATGGATTGAAATCACAGAAAAACCATCTTATAATTATTGTTGATCTGTACAAGTATATAGAACATCAATCAGATGTGCAGTCTGGCCAGAACTACCCAATCTGTGGGTTTTAAAGGTTTGACACCCAATAGAAATTTACATCTGGGCATCAAAACCAACCAAACCACAGTCAAATGTAGTGAAATCAGACAAAAATAATAGTAGAGTAAATTTTGAAATGGGAGAGTATATGGAATGTCAATCAAAGGTGTTGTTTTCCCAGGATGACCGAAAACACACTTTTAGTGTCATAAAACACCAAACACACATTTAACTATTAGATCCATATAAAACTAACTCAAAATGACTTGAAATCACATGAAAACTATCTTATTATTATTATTGATGTGTATGAGTAGATAGAACATCAATCAGATGTGTCTTCTAGCCTGAAGTACCAAATATGAAGGTTTTAAAGGTTTGCCGACCTTTAATAAGGTGCGTACAGGAATCAAAACCATCTGAACGACATCTGAATGTCGTAAAATCAGATAAAACAATCGTAGAGTGAGTTGAGAAATGGGAGAGCAGACAGAATGTCTATCAGAAGTTCCGTTTTCTAGGGACGACCGAATACACACTTTTAATGTCGTAAAACACAAAAATGCACATTTAATGATATGATCCATAGATAATGACCTCATAAAGACTTGGAATCATAGGAAACCCCTATTATTATTATTTTTGATGTGTACAAGAATACAAAATGTCGATCGGATGTGCGGTCTTCACGGAACTACCAAATATGTAGTTTTTAAGGGTTGACACCATTTTAAAAGGTGCATCTGGTGGTCAAAATCAACCAAACTACATCCAAATTCCATTAAATCATACAAATACAATCTTAGAGTTAATTTTGAAATGTTCGAGTAGACAAAAAGTCAATCGAAGGCATCATTTTCCTGAGATGACTAAAACACACATTTAGAGTAATAAAAACACCAAAACATACGTTTAATGGTCATATCCATACAAATAAACCTCATAATGACTTGAAATCATGGGAATACCACATTATTATTATTCATGATGTGTATGAGCACACAAAACATCAATTGGATGTGCAGTCTGGCCGGAACTACTGAATATGTAGATTCTAAAAGTTTGACGCCCTATAGAAAGGTGCGTTCAGAGGTAAAAACCAATAAAATGAAATCCAAATGATGTGAAATCAGATGAAAATAATCATAGAGTGAATTTTGAAATGGTTGAGTAGATGGAACATCAATTTGAGTTGCCGTTTTCCCAGTATGAACGAAAACACACTTTTATTATCATAAAACACCAAAATACACGTTTAATGGTCAGATCCATAGTTAACGACCTCAGAATGAATTACAATCATAGGAAAAGCATCTTATATTTTTTTGATGTGTATGAGTAGATGGAACATTGATTGGATGTTTGGTCTACCCAGAACTACCAAATATGCAGTTTTTTAGGGTTTGATGCCCTTTAAAAAGAGGCGTCCGATGATCAAAACCAGCTAAACAACATCTGAATGTCGTGATATTAGATGAAAACAATAATAGTGTGAATTGTAAAATGGGAGAACATACTGAATGTCAATCAGAGGTTCTGTTTTCCTAGAATGACCGAAAATGCACTTTTAGTGTCATAATAACACCAAAATGCGCGTTTAACGATCATATCCATAGAAAACGACCTCTGAATGTCATGAAAACATATGAAAATAATAATAATATTATTATTAATGATGTGTACGATCAAATAGAACATCAATTGGATGTGTGGTCTTCCAGGAACTACTGAATATGCGGGTTTTAATTATTTTATGCCCTTTAAAAAGGTGTGTTTGGGGGTCAAAACCATCTGAACGACATCCGAATGCCATGAAATCAGACGACAAAAATCATAGAGTGAATTGTGAAATAGGAGAGCATACATAATGTCTTTCGGAGGTGCTGTTTTCCTGGGATGACCAAAAAAAACTTTTAGTGTCACAAAACACCAAAACACACATTTAACGGTCATATCCATAGAAAACGACCACAGAATGAATTGAAATCATAGGACAACCATATTATTATTATTCTTGATCAGTAAGAGTAAACAGAATGTCAATCGAATGTGAGGCCTGCTGAAACTACCGAATATGCAGATTTTAAAGGATTGACACCCTTTATAACGGTGCATCCAGGGATAAAAACCAACTGAATGACATCTGAATGCCGTGAAATTAGAAAAAAACAATATTAGAGTGAATTATGAAATTTTTGAGTAGACTAAACATCAATCGAAAGTGTCATTTTCCCAGGATGACCCAAAACCCACTTTTATTGTTATAAAACACCAAAACATGCATTTAACGGTCAGATCCATAGCTAATGACCTCATAATGACATGAAATCATATGACCACCATACTATTATTATTTGTGATGTGTACGAGAAGACGAAACCTTGATCAGATGTGCGGTCTACTCAGAACTACTGAATATGCAGTTTTTAAAGGTTTGATTCCCTTTTAAATGGTATGCCCAGTGGTCAATACCATATAAATGATATCTGAATGTCATGAAATCAGACAAAAATAATCATGGAGTGAATTGTGAAATGGGAGAGCAAACAGAATGTCAATTGGAGGGGTTGTTTTCCTAGGATGACCGAAAACATACTTTTAGTGTCATAGAACACCAAAACGCATGTTTAACAGTCAAATCCATAGAAAATGACCTCCAAATGACTTGAAATCATAGGAAAACCATATTACTATTATTTGTGATGTGTACGAGTAGAAAGAACATCAATTAGATGTGCGGTCTATATAGATCTACTGAATATGTGGGTTTTAAAGGTTTGATGACCTTTAAAAAGGTGTGTCAAGGGGTCAAAACCATTCAAATGACATCTGAATTCCGTGATATTAAACAAAAAAAATATTATAGTGAATTGTGAAATGGGTGAGTAGACAGAACATCAATTGAAGGCATAGTTTTCCTAAGATGACTTGAAACGCACTTTTAGTGTTATAAAATACCAAAACACACGTTTGATAGTTAGATCCATCGAAAGAGAGATACAAACGACTTTAAATCATAGGAAATCCATATTATTATTATTATTCATGACATGTAATAGTAGACGGAATGTCAATCTGATGTGCGGTATAACCAGATCAACCGAATATGTGTGTTTTAAAGGATTGTCACCATTTAGAAAGGTGCGTTCGGGGGTCAAAACAAACTGAATGACATCTAAATGCTATAAAACCAGACAAAAAAAATCGTAGAATGAATTGTGAAATGGATGAGTAGATAGGACATCAACTGAAGGTTCTATTTTCCTGGGATGACTGAAAACGCACTTTAAGTTTCAAGAAAACACTAAAATTCACATTTAATGGTCAGATCCAAAGAAAAAAACCTCATAATTGCTTAAAATAACAGGAAAATCATATTATTATTATTATTTATGTGTACAAGAAGATGGAAAGTCAATAAGATGTGTGGTCTACCAGGAACTACTAAATATGTAGGTTTTAATGGTTTGTCACCCTTTAAAAATGTGTGTTTGGGGGTTAAAACCATCCGAATGGAATCCTAATGCCGTGGAATTAGACAACAACAATTGTAATGTGAATTGTGAAATAGGAGAGGAGATGAAACATCAATATGAGGTTCAATTTTTCGAGGATGACAAAAACACACTTTTATTGTCATAAAACACAAAAACACGTGTTTAACGATCATATCCATAGAAAAATACCTTAAGATCACTTGAAATCACCAGAAAACCATCTTATTATTATTGGTGATGTGTACGAGCAAATAGAACGTCAATCAGATGTGTGGTCTGGCCGGAACTACCGGATATGCAAGTTTTAAAAGTTTTTGCCCTTTGGAAAGGTGAGTTCAGGGGTAAAAACCAACTGAATGACATATGAATGTCATAAAATAATATTAAAACAATCATAGAGTGAATTTAAAATGGTTTAGTAGAAAAAACGTCAATCGGAGGTGTCGTTTTCCCGAGATGACTGAAAACGCACTTTTAGTGTCACAAAACACCAAAACGTGCGTTTAACTATCAGATCCATAGCTAACGACCTTAAAATGACTTGAAATCACAGGGAAACCATATTATTCATATTTTTTATATTTACAAGTAAAAATAACATTAATCAGATTTGCAGTCTTCCCAGAACTACTGAATATGCTGTTTTTAAAGTTTGGCACCCTTTAAAAAGGAGCGTTCAAGGTTAAAAACCAACCAAACGACATTTAAATTCCTTGAAATCAAACAACAAAATTTTTAAAATGAATTTTAAAATATTTAAGTATACGTAACATCAATCAAAGGTTTCATTTTCCTGGGATGAAAAAAATGCACTTTGAGTGTCATAAAACAATAAAACGCACGTTTAACAGTTAGATCCATAGCTAACATCCTCAGAATGACATGAAATCACAGGAAAACCATCTTATTATTATTCATGATGTGTAAAAGAAGAAAAAACATCAATCAGAAGTGTGGTCTACCCGAAACTATTGAATATGTGGTTTTTAATGTTTTAGCAGCCTTTAAAAAGGTGCACCCAGGGGTAAAAAACAACTAAACGACATCCAAATGCCATGAAATCAGACGAATGCAATAGTAGAGTGAATTTTGAAATGGTAAAGTAGATAGAATGTCAATAGGAAGTTATGTTTTTCCAAGATGACAAAAAACACACTTTAAGTGTCATAAAACAACAAAACACAGGTTTAACTGTCATATCTATAGCTAACGACCTCAGAATGACTTGAAATCACATGAAAACCGATTTAATATTATTTTTGATGTCTGTGAGCAGTCAACACATCAATCTTCTATGTGGTCTGATCAGAACAAAAGAATTGGGGTTTTATGTTTTTAAAAAATGATTATAAATTATTAATATATTTTTAAAAGCAGATAATTTTATTTATTGTACGAAGCTTTAATTGAAATATTTTATTGTATTTCAATTATTAGGTGAGATTATAACATCCCAGGTAAATAAATAATATTACATTCTAATGTTTATCAATATTCGTGAATAAAATATTAATATTAATTTAAAGGGAATGCTATGCTTGATGGCATACCCAATACTCAACAACGAGTTTCTTTGAAATTTTACGTTGCACACTAATAATATAATAATATTATCATAGTTAACGCCTAGCCGTTGTAATGGAGGGAATGAAAAAAAATAACTACAAAATGATTACATATGTTTGTTAAATATTTTTAAATTTATCCAATAAATTTTAGAGGCTTAAAATCCAAATGAATCCAATTTTAAGAATAAATACTCTAATATTTTTAAAAGATTATTTTACCACCTTTTGATGGCGATCCTTTTTTAAATCTAAATTTTGATAATTTTATAAGCTCTATTTGTCAAAATAAACTTATTATTTATGATTGGGACATTGAAATTTACTTTGGTTAAATTTTTGGTATGTTTCTGACATTGTTCATTTTTTAATGAATAGTGAAAAAATACTACATTTTACATCAAAACTGCCTTTTCATCTAATTTAAATATATTGTTAGATTATATTTTTAATTGGTTCTAAAGTGTAATTGGAATATATTTTTACCATTTAATCCAATAGTGGTCATTGGAATTAATTTCACTTTGAAATTGGACTTAAACTAGTGTTAATCTTTTAATAGATATTGTTTCTTAAAAACACGCTATTTGTTTTGACAGCGGGAATGAATTATTAAATTCATTAATGAAACTTATATATTTTGAATTTTGTAAAATAACCATCATTTTTTAATTCAGAATATCAAATATATCTTAGGGTGAATTTTTGGTATTTTTCTGAAAAACTTCAATTTCTGATGATAATGAAACCACTAAGTGGTAGTTAAAGAAACTGATTTTTCGTTTAAATGAAACTTTACCACTTATGTGATTTGATTTTCAAAAATACGAAATACATGGTTTTAATTAGGAAGTAAAATGTGGTTCAATGATATTAAAATAATTTTTTGGTGAATAGTAACTTTTATGTTTTATTAATCGCGATTAAAGGTAATTAGTGTAATTTAAGGTAAAGATAATGTTATAATAATATGAAATGACCATTACACATGTCCTACCCTTATTGGATGAGTCATGGCCGACCAATAAAATCCATGGGTCAACTTGGGGACCCCATGGAGCCACTTTGGTTGGAAAATGACATTAATAACTTTTTATTTAAAGTTAAAATTAAAATGTCACAAACATGTATTATTTTACTAAAACAAATTTTACATTAGGTTATAGAAGTCATATTTTTGACTATAAATATTAATTATAAATATGAAAATATTTCCTACATCATTATATTTTTTTATAATTTTTATACATTAAATAAATTAATTTATTTATGACACCGTGATGATGCCTTGATTACCTCATAAATGAACGATTTAAATAAAATGAGAAGATAGGGTGAAATCTAATTATTAAACTTGTCACAAACCTATTGGATGTATGGATTTAGAAACCTTATCACCTTATCCTCAAAATATATCCTTTTGGGACTTTTTAAATCCAAAAATCATTTTATAATAAAGTAATATTTTATAACTTTCCAAGAGTGCCCCTCCTCTTCTCTTAAAAAAGGCCCCCACCTCTACCACCTTAGCCACACCTCTCAAGCCTTTGGCTCGGCCAGAACCTACCAATTTCATCTCTCCACATCCCTCTATTCATCATTGAAGCCTCAACTTTGATATAATTCTCTTCAAGAAACCCTTTTGGTTCAAACCAAGATGAGTTACCCGATTTAAAGGTAATGTCTTCACTTGTGTTATTTTGTGTTATTTTGCTTCTCCAAACCCATAAAATCTGTTTATTACTTTATTTTGTAACAAAACCAGTATATTAAATATACTAGGATTTCTTTATGTTAAGTATTTGAGCTACACATACACACACCTCCGTCTAATGGTTAAAGAACATACTGTTTCTGTGGATGGCGAATTACTGCCTCACGAATGATGATTGTTCAATATTCTCCTAAAACCATTCATGGTGGCCATTATGATATCACTGTATTTTATATATGATATATATGGTATTTATGTTTCCCGTATGCTTCTGTATTTTATATTTAAAACATACCTTTATGCTTTTCAAGTTGTGCAATTGCGATAATTTCATACGAGGAAGTGTGGACTACCGCCCCCTCAAGTGATGTGACTCGTTCATGAAATATATGGAATGTATAAATAATGAAACTAATGAACTTATGTGACCTATAAAACATATATATTATACTGTAATTATAATATATATATCTCTCAATTATTTTTAATTCCATTAATATGACAAAGAAATGAAAGTAGCGTTCATGCGTACGTACGGCCTACTGTCTCCATGAACGATGCATTTCATTTCTTTTTTATCTCCAAATGTTATGGAATAGTATAAAATGAATATGTACTGGATATATATGATATTTAAATCATTAATACTATTCTAGAGATGATTTACTTATAACTACATGGACAATCATTTTCAAACAAGTTCATTTTTGACTCATGTACCAAACATCGACAAAAACGTCTGATATGAACTCACATTATTAACCAATTATTATAACATTGTAATATTTTATATAAACTAAATAATAATCTTCAAAGTAGTACCTTAATAAATTATAAATTGACCAAAGTTTATTATTCAGGAATATAAAGAAACAAAAAAGACAAGTCGGACTTGAGGTAAGGGATCCGACCTCTCTCTTTCTTTTCAAGTACCCTCTTTTATGTCATTTCATTTATGCTCCATGTTCTTATGTTGGAGGATGCTATTTTATATTAAAAATACTGTAATTTGTATTTTCATATGATGATATACCCACTCTTAATACCATCAATTCATTTTTATAATTTTTATGTGGCGCCGTTAGGCAGCCGAATTTTCATAAGGGATCCTACCTCTCTCTTTCTTTTTAAGTACTCCTTTTTATGTAACTTACTTTAATCTCATCTTTCTTATGTTGGGGGATGTTATTTTATATTCCCCTTGATTTAAATTTTATTTTAATATGATGAGAGACCCTATTTGATATCATCAATACATTTTTGGAAGTTTTATGTGGCGTCGTTAGGCTACTGAATTTTCATAAGGGGATTTTCATCTCACTTTTTATTCCTGTGAGATTCATGCTACATTGGACACTATTTCCTTTTTTGTGGTGTATGTACTGCCCATTATTTTACTATTTGTATTATATAATCTCATTTATGGGTATTTACATCTTCATTGTATGACCCTTCTTTCATGGGGTGTACGTTTCGAAAGTTGCCCAAATCAGTGAGGGAACCTTTCACACTCCTCTTTTTAAAAGACTTATTTTTTATGACTTTTAATTTACATATTTTTATGTTGGGATATGTTCTTCTATATCATTATTGATGTAAATTTTATGTCCAAGTGATGAGATACCATTTTATCTCTCATCAACTAATTTTATGAATTTTAAAGTGACACCGTTAGGCTGTCAAATTTTACCATGGGAACTTCTTAACCCAATTTAGATTTCTTTGGGTTCAACTTGTAGTTATTGAATATGTCATCCTATGAATATGTGTGAATGACCTATGGTTGTTTTAAACTTAATATCCACTTATATTTTCTGTATTTATATTTTGCACACATAATTATGAGATTGATTTATCCTTAATTTAAGGATACCTTCGTTATAAGGGATTTCATCTCATCTTACATTTTTATTGAGACTTCATTGTTGTTATGCACCAATTCACTCTTATATGGTGTATATACTATACTTTTGAATATTATATCATGAATCCCTTTATTCTCATGATATTATAAAGTTCTGATTAAATGTTATTCCATAATTATTGTTTTCAAGTGTCTCTCATTTTGTTAAAAACCCTTTAACTAAAATATCGTTTTAAATTTTTTAATGATTTATTCTTATAAATATTTCTCATTAGTATCCATGTTTTCAAAATGGTTGTAAGGATTTATTTATATGGATATTAATGGTTTAAAATGTTAAAATCTTCAATGTGGTGTGGGACACTTTGATTCAAAAATCTATTTATTAAACGTTTTAAATGGTTTTGAAAATGGTTTTTAGAATGGATTCATTATTTCAATATATTAAAATGTTATATTGTTGTTTAAATGTGGGTATTTTATATTTTCTTTTATGATTAAGTTATGTGCTATGATTATTTTATGGTTCTTGGGAATTGTTTATGAAGACGGGTGGTTCTGTGATAAACTAAGGGCAGGTGAGCCCGATATAGCTCTACAATGCATTGGGTAATGCGAAGGGGTTAAATGTTAAGGTTTCTCCAAAGATATTTAGGGAATATACTGTGATGGGTATTCCAAACGTAACCATGAGGGTTACTCCCTACATAATAATGTTATGAATTTCTCAAGTTACCTTTATGTATTATGATTTCTATGAGTTATTCATAAATCTTATGATTTCATGAGGTATGTTAACGTGCTTATGTTTTATGAGTAAAGTATGATTTCATTGATTCTTGTGTATACATGAACTAATGTTTCCTTTACAAATTTTATATCCCTTACTAATCTTTTTATGCTCATCCCAAGTTTTTGAAATGTTTTTCATAAGTCAAGGGAAAGGTACATGATATGATGATAGTGTCAAGGAAGTGTCAAGAAAGAATCCATGTTTTCTTTTAAATATGTTTCCACTGATGGGAAAAAATGAATACTATCTTTTATGTAACTACTTTGTTTAAATGTGGAATATAATTAATGATTTATGATCTAATTCTCTAAAACTCTAAAACTGAAAAGATCCTTAATGTGTATTCTTGAAATAACTCAAGATTAAGTAAGGTTTAAGGCCGGGTCCTTATAGAGATATTTTTTATGAATTTTTTTTATTAAATTTTTGTATGCAGTTTTATTCGAGTATAGATGTAGAACTTGGAATATGATGATACAAATATATTCATGGTTATATATATTTCGGAATTTTTTTTTGAAATAGTAGTTTATTAAATGTTGTAATTTTTTTTAAAAAAATAAAAAACCTATAGTAGATTCCATTTGGAAGTCTCTATAGGTCATTCTCTATTGATCTATAGAAACCTCCATTTTGGGGTCACTATTGGCCATATCAAGAAGGGCTATAGAGACTGCCAAATGTGAGTCGCTGTAGGTCATGCCATGTTGATCTATAGAAACCACCAAATGGTGATCACTATAGGCCATACCGGATGGGCTATAGGATCTACCAAATGGAAAATTATATAGGCAATTATGATGAGCCAAAAGTTTCCTCCATTTGGTGGACACTGGGTGGCCACTATAGGCCTTTAGCAGCTACTTTTGGTGGTCTCTAAAGGCCTCTTTTTTACTAGTGATGGTCTTTGACTATTTTTTTGTAAAATGTTTAAGTATTCCACAAAAGTTATGTAATGTTAATGTTTTAAAAAGAGACGGTTTCTATGGATAGTACAATGATATTAGTTCTTATTTTACTCCATAAAATATATTCATCTATAGATACACATAATTTTTCATTTCAAATAATGATAAATCCATCCTTATTTTCAATGAATTCATCATCATAATGTACACCACTGCAGAACATTTATTTAATATCCATATGACATAATTTAATAATTTTTTCAAAAATAGTTTTCTAAAAAAACCTTTTCAATAGATGTTGATTTACAGGTGAAAAAGTTTCATCCACATCAGGACCTTATATTTTTGGTATATCCATTTCATACTATGCATTATTTATTTTGAGTAACCTTGTAATAGTCAATTAGTTTATTT
This sequence comes from Viscum album, assembly GCA_963277665.1. Lineage (NCBI taxonomy): Eukaryota > Viridiplantae > Streptophyta > Magnoliopsida > Santalales > Viscaceae > Viscum > Viscum album. The sequence continues at coordinate 1,790,765,177 of OY728121.1, read as the reverse complement.
ATGAATACCAACATGGTTATGTTAAATTTTTTGTTACTTATCCTTTTGAATTACCTCTAATGTTATGTTCTTCCCAATTTGGGAATTTTATTCATTCACATAATTGATCCATATTTTGTCTCTAGTCACCTATTTAAATATTTTTTGTTCTACATGGGAAAGGCACGAGGTTTTCTATTGATCCTTCATCCTTATTGTTTGAACTGAAGTTATCAAACCACTAGAAATAATTTCATCATGGATTTCAACATGGTGTTTTACCTTATTTTCATTATATATGAATATAATTTTTTCCACATAATCTATTACTTATTCTATGTTTCCTTAAACTCTATGTTCCCACACCATGTTTTTTCAAATTAGTATCAATTTTTTTCCATATAAAAAATGATGTTATACTTTGAAATTTTTCCCTAGGTTGTAAATTATATTTATATTTAGCAGTAGTTATATATTGAATTTCCATTATTTTCATTATCCACCTTTTATGGAATTCTTATTCCCTAAATTTGGGTGAATAACCAATAAGACTCCCTTCTTACCCATGATCCACTATCTTATAATGCTTCACCCTATTTAGAATAACACATTTACTCTATACTTTTTAAAAGTATTTGACAACCAAATTCATCTCATGCATTATTTCATAGGGATAACTATCTTTATTTTGTCATAATAAATCTATATTAGGCGTATAAACCGATGTATGTACCACATTATTAAAATATTACTCCATTATATTTTTCTTAATGGGCATCATTTGACCCTTTTTATTAATGATTATGTTATAATTATCAATGACTTTATTTTCATAGCGTGTCCTCACCACAAACACTTGATAGTTTATTCCACACTTTTCAAGACATTACTCTACCAAGGTTGTAAGGATCAGACCTTAATCATTATATATACTAGTGTTTTTGAACGAGAATTCACATTATAGGATCTTCTCAGTTCATAGTTTTAAAGAATTAGTACAAACTATAACTAAGTATCCCACTCATTAAAAAGGGATACTTATTCTCAGTATCCATTTTTTAGAAACAAGAATCCCTTATAATAAAACATAATTTTTTTCAGGAAAAATATTCAATACATTCATCAGGAAATATTCTTAGTCCTTATTAATCTTATGACCTGTATAAAATGTTTTAAAACATGGGATGAGCATAAAAATCTCGGTAAGGTATATAAAAAGAAAAAAATTGTTAGTTCAGTAAAAATATGGAAACTCATATTTTGTTTATCATTATATTCAATGTTTATCGAGATTATGAAATAAAAAAATTTCACATGAAAAACAAACTCCTATTTTACTCAAAAAAATTCAATAAAACCCATAGCAATCAATTTAACTCCTTTAGGTGATTTAGAGAATTATATACATAAAACCCTTTCTAAAAACATTAAATTAGATTGACCAATTTTCCAAAATCCAATTAAGATATTATAGGATAACCCATTGAAATTTGGTGCACAACATGTTATACTATAATGGGCTTACCCAACTCTATCTGGGCCACCCCATGTTATGCTATAATAGGCTTTCCAGAAGCTATACGGGCCACCCAATTTTATGTTGTAATGGGATTTCTTGGCGCTATATGGGTCACCCCATGTATAAGATATATTGAGGTCACTAATTTCCTATAATTATCATTTATCATGTCACTAATAAAATAAATTTAACATAAAACACATTTAATAACACATTTAATACCATATATAAACACATTTAGATAAAAATACGATTTTTTAGGAATCCATTTTCAATAACAAAACATAATTTTCATTGAAACCATATTTTCAATACCAAAATACCAAAAAATATAAATATAGAATTACATTTAAGGTAACATGAATTATTTAAAAGGAAAATAAAAAATAATAATTTCCACGTTAGAAGAAAATTTATTGTCGTTACGTGCATTAGTAAAAAACCATTAATTTTTTCATTTGTTGAAACATAACATATTAAAAACATTAAAATTTTCTATTTGAAGACATTTGAATAAAATTAAAAATAAACATAAAACTTCCTATATAATACTTTTATATCTATATAAATATATATGTAAAATGATATAAAAAATATTGACATGGTGAAAGAGATTTGGTAATTAAATCATTAAACATTCAATGTGTCCTATAACACTTTAAGCATTTAAACCATAATCTACAAGAATAAATAAATTAACGAAAAAATAAATATACATGATTATCAATAAAATATGGATATTAAATGTAAAATTATCTATATATACACTTTATAAAATAATAAAGGTACATATTTTCATTAAATTCCCTACTGAAAGTAAATTGAGACGAAATCCATTACCCTGAGTTTGAATCATCACATTAAATAATTATATTAATGAATAATAAACCTTGGTTAATTATTTAATTGAATGATAACCTTGTTATATTTTTTTATTTTTTTTATTTCACTTATTATCATGTTACAACAATTACACAATTATTTATATTCATGTTAGATATTTTGATGATATTCGGTACTTGAGTCCAAAATGACTTTTGTATGATGTCAATAGTCAAAGTGTTCATTATTAAAAAATATCTAGAATAATATTCATGAAATTATAATAACTTTTGTACATAAATAATACTTTTAAATCCATTCATTAAATATGTATATGAAAAATGAACCACACTACAATCATGAAGACAATATGTCTACATACGCATGAGTAACACTTTCATTTTTAAATAATCATTACAGAATGAAGGTGAGTATTATTTAACCTCTATAGAAATATAATAATATCATCAATATTTTATTAAACATTTAAATATACTTATATACATCATCCATGTAATTGTTGATGAAAAATTGATCACATCGCTTCATGGGGGTGATAGTTCACATGTACTCGCACACAATGTTATCATTTCAATGTGCATATAATGGTAATAAAAATAGGTATATTATCATCTTATAATGAGTAATATGTTATTAATATCATATATAAACATTAATTCCATCATTATAATGATATTTTAGAAACAATAATGGAAAAATAATTATTTTAATACTCAGAGATGGTATTCCACACGCACACATACACTACAAAATAATTATCTTTTTCCAACAGGGGTATATATGTTGGTAAAAGTGTATTTTCTGTTTCTAAAGCATTTTACCGACAAAAATTATCCTGTCTCTAAACTGTTGGCAAAAACTCTGTCGCTAAATATTATTGCAACAGATAAAATAGTTCTGTTGCTATTATAATAATACCAATAGATAATATATATATTGGTTAAAATTTATAGCAACAAATACATACGACAGATTTATCTGTTGATAATATTATTATACTTTTATAAACAATACCGAAAATTAATATTTTTTTATAAATTATATTTTAAATAAAATATTATGAATTATTTTTTCAATGCTTATTGCTAAAATTATATATTATATTTATTAATTTAATTATATTTAATATATTTAACATATTTATTATATAATAACTATAAAATCAGCTTATATGAAACTCAAAAAAACAAATATTTAATTAGAAAAAACATATTTAAACATAATTTAAAAATATATTCAATCTCTAAGAAAAGACATGAAGCTTCAAGAAACATGTTACAAACATTTCTAAAAATATTCAAACTCCATGAGACTTTACATAAAACTCCATAAAACTTCATCCAAAATATGTCTCTCACACATCCGTTGTCATTGTCGTGGTTCACACTAGCAACGAGTTCCACACATGCAGTTAATCCAATCAGTTATGATATGGTCACAGTTGATACGATCGCCTATAGTTGGATCACATTGGCAGCATGAAGTAGGTCATCCTCAATTTCAGACACATATGGCTATAAGCAGTCGATCTTCCCTGCATCCCGCTCATGTAGGTAGGTCCCCTTTCTTGCACTTGTAGACGGAAACAGTTCATCCAAAATCATCATACTGACACCCAGAAGAAGATGTGTATAAAATCATATTACAGTATGTTTAATAACAGTATAGTCACACACATATGATAATAGAATAAAAATATTACAATGTGTAATAACATATGTGTATGTGTGTAATAGCAGCAGTCAATAATCATATATATTGGTAGAGTAATACAACTTGTATGTGACTCTGCTACCAATATATATGATGAAATGCAAGTATGACCAGTCTGCTACAATTTTTGTTTTATTGTTACTATTACATAAACATTTTTTTGTGTAATACCAGCAGAGTCAGCCATCAGTATGTGCGACTTAATCCATGCGCACCTGAACGCTGGTAGTCTTCATCGCATGGGGCAATTGGAAGATGTTCACGAACCCAACACAGAACTTGTACAAGCACACCAATAGTGCAGTGTTTTTATATGTGTATTATAAATTAAATATGAACAATACATTCCTTTATAAATATACATGTGTTAATTAATGACCAAAATTACCTCAAGATCCAAATCTTTGTAGGATTGCAAAATGCAAGAGACACCTAAACATTAAATGCTTCACTTGCTAGGCAACTAACATGAGAAGTAACCTTTACGAATTTGAAGAGTTCTCTAAAAAATTCTAACAACATAGAATGTGAATTCTCTACAAAACATTCTCTAATAACTTTTAAATCTACACACTAACTATTATGAGAATAATAAGGGCCAAGATTATCACTGGAACAAACATTTTTAATATTTCAAAGGAAAAAATTAAATAATTACACTTTATAGTTTGGATACATATTCCTTCATATAGTGATCTTTTGAGTTTAAATGGATATATTAAGGGGGATGTCACTGAGATTAAAAAGGATAAAAATACTTCACTTTTCGAGAAGGTGTTTTCCATAGAACATTCTCTAATATGGAAAATTTTAACCTGTGATAGAATCAAAACCAAAAGCATCAAAGAAAATCTAAATATAAATGTTTTTTACACGGTTCATTTTAACAAACTATGCTTATTCATTTTAACTGTGTAGAAAGAGTTTTCCACAATTTATTTCAACTGAATCAAAACAGAAAATTTTAACTTTTGAAGGTGTTTTCCAAAGTTCATTTTAACAACCTCTACCTGAATAAAAACACAAAGAATCAAAATCTGGCCACATAGAAAAACACCCTACTCTAAATGAAAATGTGTAGGAAAAATCCAAAATCACCCAAGGCATCTCCTACCAAAGTGCAGTATATAACAAAAGGTTTGAAATGACAGCACAAAAAATCATCATTCATAAAAACTAAATAAATGGTGGTTGAGTCAAGCCTCAGTAATAAGTTATTCAAATGACACCTCTATCCCAGATAGAATCCTATAAAACCCTAGAAAAGTTCTCTAGCTTGTACCTGTCATTCATGGATTTACGATCCAAAAAAAACTTAACCAGTTCAATCAAGATAATAGCTTCAAATTTCAAAACATGAAAATTCAAGAAAAATCAATAGACTAAGGAATATATCCCTTTCATTACCTTCATTAATTTAGACCCATCAATCCAATACTTTATGAAAAAATCAATAGAGAATAACTGAAATTCAATGTCACTACCTGGGTTATCATTCAGAGCTAAGTTGTCTATGGTAGTGAGGAAATCACTAATCAAAGTTCAGAGTTGTGGCTCCGTCATAGAGACCAAAATTGAAACTGTATGAGATTGGTAGAGACCATTCATTGGATTCTTCTTTTCAAGAAATATATTGTCCATTATGATGAACTTCCTTTTGTAATTCAACAAAGGTAGAGGTGAAATTTTTCCTTTCAACACAGGTAGTACATACATAACAGAGAAATAAACATTCAAAGACATATTTTATATTTCATAAATTTAGACATGGCATTAGGTTTTAAATAAAAACATGCAGAAGGTGAGCAAGATATCATATTTTTCTAGTCAGTGTGCCTAAAATTATAAATAACCCGCCTTTGAGAAATCATCTCCAAGAACATGACACCAAACCTGTACACATCTGATTTGGTAGTCAATTAGATAACCCATGCATACTCAAGAGCACAATATCCATAGGTCTCCATCACCATTGTAGAAACATGGGTCTTTCCCCAATTGGAACAAGCTTGGAATGACTAAAATCAGAGATCTTTGGTTTGAACTTATACACTAAGAATTATGTTCAATGCATTCAAATCAAGGTATATTACTTGTGAGTAAATAAGTTCTAGTAAAATTGGAAGATGAGTGATATGAAACATGGTTAAGTGAAGAATTGTACACTGATCTTGAATTCATGTCCTGTACAGGCCAGGATGTACATGCATATACAGAATTGTATAGAATTGTACAAAATTGAACAAAATTGTACATGCCATGTGTTCAAGACATGAGTACTTGAACACATGGCCTGTACATAATTAAAAACATGGCCACGAGTAATGTACCATGATGTACATGCATGTACAGGCCATGTGACAATCTATGATGTACAAGCCTTTATAGGACATGTCTTTGTGACAATCCACATGCCACAAGTAATATACCATGATGTATAGGGCCTCTACAAGCCATGTGTTCAATATGTGTTCAAGCAGGCCTTGGAATTCATAGTGCTCCTGGAAATACAATATCACGCTTGTAGAAACATGGGTCTTATCGGTTTAATGAAATAAAGAATACATGAATACAAAGTGAAAAATCAAAATAAAAAGAAGAAAATATAATAATGTTACCATATTGAATAAAAAATTTGAAAAAATTATCAAAGAATAGATAATCCAGTATGAAAAGACTCAATAAAGAAGGAATATACCAATGGATGGAGAAAGTTATCCCACTAATAAAAGGTCGGAGTTGTGTCTTCCTCATGGAGAGAAATATTAAAATTGTGATAGCTTGGTAGATACCATTCATTGGATACTTCTTTTCAAGAAATGGATCAACCATTATGATGAACTTCCTTTTTTCTTTCAATAAAGGTATAAGTGAACTTTCTTTTGTCTTTCAAAATAGGTTGTACCTGGAAAACATGGAAATAAAAATTCAAAGACATCCTTTTATTTATAAAAAAAGTAGCTTGATCATTAGGTTTGAAATGATAACTTGAAGAAGGTACCCACGATATTAGATTCTTCTAGTTAGTGGGCCTAACAGTATCAATAACCCTCCTTCCAATAATCATCTCCCAGAACACGACAAAAAAGATGTAAACGTCTTATTTGGTAGTTAGTTTTCCAGCCCATGCATACTTAGGATCACAATATCTACATGTATCCATCACCGTTGAAGAAACAAAGGTCTTATCTATAGTTGGACAATTCTTGGAAAGACTAAAATCAGACAGGTTTGGTTTGAATTCCTCATCCAGAAATATGTTAAATGTACTGAAATCATGGTATATTACTTGTGAGTGAATCAATTCTAGTAAAATTGGATGATGAGTACTATGAAACATGGGTGAGTGAAGAATTATACACACAGCTTGAACACATGGCCTGTACAGACCATGATGTACAAGCATGTGCAGAATTGTACAGAATTGAATAGAATTGTACATACCATGTGTTCAAGCCAGGAGAACATGAACACATGGCCTGCACATAATTGAAGACATGGCCATGAGTTATGTTCCATGATGTATAGGCATGTACAAACCATGTGATAGGCCATAATTCACATACATGTACATTCCATTACTATGTGACAATCCATGTGTCACATGTAATATACCTTGATGTATAGGCCTGCACAGGCAATGTGTTCAATTTTTGAAGAAATTAACACTTGGCTTGTACATCAGCATGGAAGATGTGAGAACAAGTAGGCCAGTACAATTTATAGTGCCCCCTAAAATACAATATCAGCATTATAGAAAAAATGGGTCTTATCAATTTAATTAAATAAAGAATACATGAATGAGGAGTGAAAAATCAAAATAACAAGAAGAAAATATAATAATGTTACCATATTGAATAATTTTTTTAAAAGATTATCAAAAAATAGATAATCTAGTATGCATAGAATCAATAAAGAAAGTAAATACCAATGGATGGGACAAGGTATACCACTGATCCATAAAAACCCAGGAAGAAACTGCATACATTACATAGGTTGTAATTGAATGCATATTGAATATAAATTTCATCAAATGATAGACTGAATGCATATTGAATATAAATTGAATATTGACACTTGTACATGGAATGAAACTTGCAAGGGAGTTTGGTCAATCTTTATTTCAAAAAAAGTGCCCATTTATCATTATGTTCCCCCTTATCTTATTTAAAATAAAAGGAAAGTATAGAAAGAAACTTTGAAATGTAAAGAGTTAAGTTTTATTCAATGTAACTAGTGTATTAGAGATAAATAGATTAAATTCACTCCTTGATAACTAATTTTTTGAAGGGGTTCATCACTTTTATGTTGATTGAGAGGGTTATTTAATCTATGAAAGATGAAATGTACAGTAGAGGTGTTCACTCAGCACTAACAGCTAGAAATTTGGAAAAAATGATAGAAATTTCACTTTTTCTTGCCTCCAACGAGTTATTCACAACTTAATTCATTTACATTTTACTAAAAATTAAAATTTTCTCTTGTTTCATCAATATTTTTAGTGTAGTGGGAGAATATGATCTTAGAAATAATGATTACCTACCAAATGTGATGACATGAACAAAATATGGATAAGGAATGACATCGACGAACCGAAGGGGTGGCTGGTGAAGGGAAACATACCTGGAAACGAATGGAGCGATGTCGAGATGGTGGTGACACAACGAGGGGAGATGAACCATGGGGCGGTGATTAATGACCTAAAAAATCAAAATACTTGAATTTGGGGGTGTGGGGTAAGATTGTTTTTGAAGACAACAAGAATTGGTACGCAGGTTCTTCGATAAACAAAATTGGGGGCGTAGGGTCGAATTTGGGGGCACATGATTATGTAATATTTTTTTAATTAAATTCACCTCCTTAATAATTATTAAAAAGATTATATTATGAAAAATAAAAAAAATTCACAATAGATTATAATAGATTTATTTATTGGTAAAAAAAATATTTGTATAAGCATGATAAAGTAACAAATACAACTGTAGGTAAAATATTTTTTAGTATTAAATAGTTAATACCGATAGATGCATTTTTTGGTAAAAACAAGTGTTGGTATTTATAATTAATATCAAAAAAAATATTATATCTTTTGGAATTACTTGTTTTTACCAATAGATGTTTTATCTGTCACTGATTTTTTGTTAGTATAACTCATTTTTCTTGTAGTGATAATTGATTAATTTGATTCCCATTTGATTGAAGTGGAGATTGATTTAAGTGATTATATTAACATTATAACATATTTTTATATTGAGTATAATGGAGATATTTTTTCATCATGGTTGAAGAATATTTGAAGGATTTGGAATAAATATAAAATATAAATACTTAATTTAAAATGATACATCCTTTCTAGACGATATCCTTTAATTAACACCTTAACACCAATAAGGAGGGTTTTATGCCTTAACTAAGGCCTCTAGAATATGGGTTAGAATTATAGTAAATAAATTGGTCATATCTGGCATGAACCAAATAGGTATTTAATTGTGAAAAAATAAGAATAATGGGTTCCCTTTTATAGGAGTAAGGAGGGTCACTCTTGGAATTATTCAAAATATTAAACTAATACAAATTAATTTTCCATTCCGAATGGATAAAAAATGATTTATTTAAAATATATGATAATTTGGGGTTAAATATGCTTAATATAATTAAAAATAGATATGTTTTGAATATTTTTTAATCCTTACCATTTTGTTTCACTACTTATTAAATCTTTCTGTCATATCATGCAATTTTTAATTTGGGGGTTAATATAATTACTATAAAATGAAAAAAGACCAAAAAATGAGTCGTTTAAGAAATTTTTATACTTATCCCAATAATTTTTCTGATTGATATATTTTTATAAATTTTATATCATTTAATAAAATATTATTTATTTTAAAATATCAGTAATGTCAATTTTAACACTTTTCATTATTTATCATTTTAAAAATATCATCGAAAAATTATATTTTAAAAAACTATATTAACTCATCCATAACATGTAAAATTAATCCAGAAAATTATATTATTACATAAATCATATAAAATTATTATTTTTAAATATTTTTAATATCATTTATATGGTTATTTCATTAATTATACAATTACTACATTATCATTGTGTCACCATTTAATTTAATTATTTATTTCTTAAAATTTATAAATAAATTTAATGATTTAGGTAATCATTTTATCTTTGTAAATAATATTTATAGTCGAACATATATCTTGTATTACCCTATGTTGAAAATATTGTACTTGTCAAAGAAAAGAGTGTAACAAAATTGACTTTTCTTTGAATATAATAATATATATATAATACTCACACCCAAGTGGATTCCAAATGAAATAAAATAGACCCAAATATATTTTTTGGATTATAAAAAATTAAATGAAAATAGGAAAAGTTTAATGGTAATTATATATTATTTATAATATTATTTTTACCGTTAATTACTCTATTTACCCTTAATAGTGGTAATTAAAAATATTACTAAAGTTTCTATTCAAAATGTAAATAAATAAAAGGGACTTATTTACAAAATATTTACCATATTTTTAAAAATATGGGCTCCATTTTTTCAAATTAAAAACACATAATTGTCATAAATTAATTAAAATGTTATCTCATTAATGGAACAAGAAAACATGTTTTTAAAGTAAAAAAAGGTCAAAAGATCACAATGTTATTATATAGAATTTAAAGTTAAATTTGATTAAAGTGACCTAAATTTGATTAAATGACAATGAAATTATCAAATTATACTTTAAAACTATTAAAAATATAATTTAATGCTAAAAATAAATTTAATGAAAGGTAGTTTTCAATTAAAATGCATTTTATTTTTCAAAATTCATTCAAATATAAAACTTATCTGAACAATAACATACATTAAACTAAAGTAAATTTTTATAGTATTATTCTAAATAATATTTTTTTAGTAAAATATAATTTATAAAAGTTTCAAAAACTATATTTAAAACATGTGGTCCATAAAAAGGCAGTAACACTACCCTTTTTTTGAAAAATAGTTTTTTTATTTGAAAATTGGTTTTATTCTTATTTCATGTACAAAAAATAAATAACTTTAATTTAGACTATTAAATTATATATATTTTATATAAATTTCATTAATATAATCCAATAAGAGTGATTTTATTATTTTATAAACACACTTGTGCACATTTAAATAATTTTTCATAAAAAATTTCCATTTATTTTGAATAGGATTTTAAATTTATTTGTAATTAATTTTTCACCAAATAATTAATTATATAAACATGAATAATCAATATTTTAATAATATTGTTCATTTCCTTTATTATAGCTGCTAGGTTATGATGGTAAAATTTAAATAATAATATTTAGTTGTTCGTTTCAACTAAATGTGGCATATCATGTACACTATTGAACATAGTGTTTCTATAATAAAATATTGGGATGTTATAATCTCCCACTTTAATAAATTGAATCCTCAAAATTTTAACTTAGGATCAAAATCTTGAGATTTCAATTTTAAAAATAACATTATTGAAATTCCACATCATAAATCCCACATCAGAAAAATGATTAATGAGACTTCCACTTTAAAACAAATCTTAGGAAGTATGAAGGTCACCAGATATAAAACATACTTAGGTTCCACATAAAAAATCATGGTTATAGATGAAAAACTGACCATATTTGTATGATGCAGAGTGATAAAAAATTTGTTTTGAGAATGTTAATAATCATAGAATAATAAAAGGAGCAGCCCTAGAAGATGATTCAGAGTAGGTGCACTCACCAGAGCAGAACCAAATGGATTGTCAGAATGAGAGGGTATGGCTACGCCATAGGTACCAGCCTGTTCTTGCACGAGAAGCCTATCCAAATGGCCATGAAAAGGTGGAGAGCTACTATCATGACATAGATTTTGGGGAGGGGCAATTCCTTGTAGATAGTCTGGTTGAATTCCCTAAGACCTTCGGGTAATGTAATCTCCTAAGCCTACGAGCCTTGTAATATCTAAGCCTACAGGACTTGTAAGGGTTTCCCCTCATCCCTTGAAAGGGGGTTATCAAAAATCAATAAAAATGAAGGCCTTTAGGCTATTCAGGATAATAAAACAATGATGAGTTAGAAGGTCATAGATTTCATAGTAAGAAAATTAAATGAATAACATTTACTATTAAAAATAGGTTTCCTTGAGTTGAGAAATTACTTTACCATATATGAACATAAATAAATATAATTATATGATATATTTATGTAATATAATAATAAGAACATACTCAAAAAATTTATAGAATTCAAAAGTACATCCCTAAAAATAACCTTAATCACAAAATATCACACAAACCTAAATGTTATAAATAACATAAAACTAATGTGAAAAAGTAAAGGCATAATTTTCATTAAAAAACAATAAATAACAATAAATATAAGAAAAAATATCAAAAGGGGCCTTAATTAATTGTGATTTCATCAGTTAAAATTCCATAAGTTTTTTCTAAAACCTTTCACTTATGGTTAACCTTTAGTAATATTGGGCTCTGTAGAACATACATATCTTCATGAGATGTATTAAAACCAATTGTGTTAGCAGGAAATGCTTTTCCCAAACCTTTATTTGTATTAAAATTATTTCCATCCTATGTAACTAATTTCAACCATCCATTAGCATAATGACCTAACTCAATGTGATGAAAACAACTAACCTTTTGGATTGTTTTTGGTTACCCCATTTTTTTGTTGTTCAGTGCTACTTATCCATTTCTAGACACCTTTAATTTTTTTTTAATATTTTCATTTGTTGGAACATAAGTATCGACAAACTCTATCTCAACTTTTTAAGCACAACAAACTACATTCTCATAAATTTTAAATTCCCATGAGACTAAATATCTTCATTGATCTGGTTTCAATATAGAGTAAAATTTATTAAATTTACTATTAATTTATAGAATAACATTAATAATATAAATTTCCAATATTGTGATGTTTTCTTCATAGGAATCCACAGAATCACCATTTTTTTCTTCAAATCCAGGAATTGTTTTTCCATCCTATGTTAAACAAAATTAGGTAAATATTTCTCCTAGAATATATTCTTAAATTTTTCCCCATTAAATGGAATCAATAAAATATTTCTCTATGTTATTCATAACCAAAGACCACCATCAGTCAGATTCACATTCAAAATGAAAAATGGAAAGAGTTAACATTTGATGTTATGAATATCCCATGACATAAAATATCACCTCTAGGGAATTTATGTACCCTTTATCTACCATTTGTTAATACAATACATTGAATTATGGGGGTGTTTACTCATAAAATTATCCACTAAAGACAAGATAATTCATTGAATACCAAATGCCTCTCTATAATGGATACTACATCCATTTAAATCATGTGTCAACAGATCCATCATTGCAACAAACTATTCTATTAGAATTACTACCTTATTAGGATGCTGATTTGGAAGGTAATTTTCCTCTTAGTTCATTCCCATTATTGTTTCCATATGTCCTCTATAGAAAAAAATTCTAAATAGGCATAGTTTAGGTGGGACGGGAATGTAATCTTAAAACGCTACTTCATTTTAACTTAACCATAAAGTAAAATATTATAAGGGAATGATTTTAACACTATCCTAACATATAACATTTCCTATAACATCATTTTATAACAATTGTAAGGCCTTATACATGAAATTAAATATCCTAGTGTTTTTGAACTAGAATTCACATTGAAGGATCTTTTCAGTTTAGTGTTTTTGAGAATTAGGGAAAACACATACAAAGTAACCCACACACTACAAATGGACACTTATACTCAGAATCAATTTTTTATACAAAAAAACATTTAAAATAAAAAATGGTTTCTATTATATAAAAATCTTCAATAATTTTTTGATTTAATCTTATTAGTCCTTACCAATCATAATAACTGTGATTTTTTTAAAACTTAGAATGAGCACAAAAAACTCAGTAAGAGATATAAACAGAAATAAAACTTTTTGTTTGATAAAAACATGAAAACCCATTTAATGTTTGTCTTTATCTTCAAATTTCATTGTGAATACGAAATAAATCATTCTCACATGAAGAAAAAAACATATAATTCTCAAATAAATTCATTAAATCCCATAGAATTTAATTTAAACACTATTAGGTGACTTAGAGAATCATATAAATAAAACCCTTTTCAAACCCATTCAATTAGAATAAATATTTTTCCAAAAATGAATTATGATATTACTGGATTACTTATGCTATCGGGTCTACCCCCTGTTAATCTATAATAGGCTTACCCAGTTCTATCTGGGAAACCCCATGTTAAGTAGTAACGGGCTTTCATGGTGCTATCTGTTCCACCCCTTGTTAAGCTGTAACGAGATTTCCTGATGCTATATGGGCCAACCCATCTATATTCTATATTGTGGTAACCTATTTCATATAATTACCTTGTAATATATCATTAATAAAATAATTTCACAGTAAAACCCATTGAATAAATCTTTTAATCCCATATGTAAACACATTCGGATAAAAATACCCTTTTTGTTTAAGAGCCCTTTTACAATACCAAAACACTCTTTTCACTACAAAAAAAATTTTTAATACCAAAATTCCCAAAAATATGACGATAATATTTCATTTAATGAACCATGAAACCTTGAAAAGTAATATGAAAACAAAATAATGGCCATAGTTGCAGAGAAGTCATTATTATAGTGTGTGTTATGAAAAAAACATTCCTTTTGTCATTTGTCGAAACATTATGTATAAAATAGATAAAAAGACTACATTTGAAAAATATTGAATGAAATTAAAAATATACATAAAATTTACCATATAATTATTTTTATATACATTTAAATAAATATTTTGTAATTAAATATTTAAATATTCAAGGTGCCCCGTACCACATTGAGCATTTAAATCATAATCTAAAAGAAATAATACATTAAAAAAACATTAAATAACATTATTAAATATAAAATATGGACATGAAATATCATATTATCTGTATATACACCATATAAAATTATTAAGGTGCATATCATCATAAAATTCCCCAATGAAAGGATATTGAGATGAAATCCCTTACCAAGAGTCTGACTTGTCCTATACAATCATTATCATCCAGAATACTAAACATAACATAATTATTTATTTTATTTAGAATTTTTTTTAATTTTATTATTCCATTTATATCACTTATTACCATTTTATAATAGTAACTTAATTATTTAAGTTCATGTCGAACATTTTAATGATATTCTGTACTAGAATCCAAAATGAAAACAGTTTGATTTCAATAGTAAAAGAGTTCATTATTAAATCATCTCCATAATATTATTCATGAAATAATAATATATTTTATACATTAATTTTATACATAAATTTTATTTTTAAATAATTTTTTTAAATATGTATATGAAAAATGTACTATGATACAATCATGGTGATGGTAATATGTACGTACGTATGAGTAACATTTTCATTTGTCAATTATCATTAAGGAAAGTAGTTAAGTATTATTTTATCTATATAAAATGATAATAATATCATTAATATCATATTAAACATTTAAATATATTTTTAAATATCATCCATGTGATGTGGTGATGAAAAATGAATCACATCACTTTGTGGAGGTGATAGTTCACACGTACGCACAAACAATGTTATCATTTCTATGTACATGGAAAGGTAAGAAAAAAATTACAAATTATCTTCTTATAATGATAAATATTTCAAGAATATTATATATAAACAAAAAATTCATCATTGTAATCAATCTTGAGAGATTCTATTGGAAAATGAATTATATAGGTTTATGGAGGTGATAGTTCACACGTGTGCACAAATGATTAATTCATTTTCCATTTGATTGAAGTGGAGGTGTATTTATGTGATGATGATAACATAATAAAATATTAGTATAATATGGATAATGTAGTTATTATTTCATTATTTTTGGAGAATAATTTATGGATGTGGAATAATAAATAAAATAGAAATAATTAATTAAAAATGAAACCATTTTTTAGAGGATCTCATTATATCAACACCTTAAAATATCTAAGGAGGTGTTATGCCTAAATAAAGGCCTCTAGAATTTTTGGAGGGATTTTAGGATGATATTTTTTCATATATTGGAAGAACCAAATTGGTTCTCAAGTGTGATAAAATTAGAAGAATTGGTGCACTTTTATTGGAGAGGAGAAGGGAACTCTTAGAGTCCTTCAAAATATTACAATAATATTAATTAATTTCTTTTTAAAAATGGAGAAAAACTTATTTATATAGAATATATGATTATTTGGGATCAGATATCCTTTATCAAATTAAAACTATATATGTTTTGTAATATTTTTTATACATATCTTTTTGTTTTAACCCTTATTAATTCTTATTATAATATCATGTAATTTACAACTTTAGGGTTAGAATAATTACAATAATATTAAAAACATATAAAAATGAGTCATTTATGACATTTTTTGACATATACAAATAATATTTCAGAAGGATATGCCTCTATTAATTTTTTATTATTTAATAAAATATTATTTATTTTAAAATATCAATAATGTTAATTTTGATACTATTCAATATTTGTATTTTTAAAATTATCATAAAAATAAGATATCATCAAATAAAGTATATTAAATCATCCCTAACATGTAAAATAAATCCATAAAATTTGCGTATGACATAAATTATGTAAAATTTTATTTTATTTTTAATATTTTTAATATCATTTATTTGATTCTTCCGTTAATTAAATAATTACTCTATTATCATTATGTCACCATTTAATTTAATTATTTATTAATTAATTTTTTTTAATAAATTAACAAGATATATTTAATCTTTATATCATTCTAACTATTAATTATAGTTGAAAATATCTCTTGTATAACCCTATATTAAAAATATTTTACTTATTAAGAAGAAGAGTATGAAAAAATTGACTATTCATTGAATATAATAATATAAATCTAATATTCACACCCATGTGGCTTCCAAACTATATAACATAGACCCAGATAAAATTCCATACAAAAAATCACACGTCAAGTGAAATTGGGACAAGTGTTATAGTAATTTTATATTATTTATAATATTTTTTTAACAATTAATTACTCGATTTACCCTTAACTGTGGTAATAAAAATATATTACTAATGTTACTATCCATAATGTCCAAAAATAAAGGGGACATATTTACATAATTTTTACCTTATGATTCAAAATATGGAATCCATTTTTTCAAATTCAAATAATATAATTGCCAAATATTAAATAAAAATTATTCCCATTGATGGAATAAGAAAACATGTTTTTAAAGTAAAATATGTTTAATACTTCACAATGTTTTTATATCCAATTTCAATGTAAAATGTATTACAATGATGTAAATTAGATGAAATGAAAAAAATTATATAAATATAATTTTAAACCATTAAAAAAAATATAATTTAACTCTATAAATAAATTTGTTGAAAATGTAGTTTTTAATTAAAATGCATAATTTTTTTTCACTATTCATGAAAAAATGAAACTTATTAGAAAAATAACAAAAATTAAAACAAATTAAAATTTTAAACTCTAATTCGAATGAAGAAGTTTATTTTTTAAAATATAATTTATTAAATTATCAAAAAATAGATTTAAAACAAGTGTGTCATCAAAAGTAGGTCAATCTGCCTTTTTTGAAAAATACATTTTTATTCATGAAATATGATTTATGATTCTATCATGTCTAGAAAATAATTATGAATAATTTAAAACATTAAATTTTATATATTTCATTAATATAACCCAAAAACATGATTTTATTTTTTTATAAACACACTTGTGAACATTTAAATAGTTTTCCAGAAAAAACAATTCCATTTATTTTAAAAAGAGTATTACA
Source organism: Viscum album (assembly GCA_963277665.1). Taxonomy (NCBI): domain Eukaryota; kingdom Viridiplantae; phylum Streptophyta; class Magnoliopsida; order Santalales; family Viscaceae; genus Viscum; species Viscum album. The sequence continues at coordinate 1,790,747,215 of OY728121.1, read as the reverse complement.
TTCCTTTATAATTAACTATTCACCAAATAATTAATTATATATACATGTGTAAGACATATTTTAATAACATTTTATATTCCATACATTCTAATGGCTACGTTATAATGGTAACATTTAAATAATTATACTCAGTTTTCCATTTAAGCTCAATGTGGTGTATCATGTACACAATTGAACATAGTGTTTCTTTCATAAAATCATGGGATGTTACATGGGTGTTTGTAAATTCCATGACATCATCGATGTAGAGCTTTACAATTTTTTCACAATTTTTTTTCATCTTTCCACTAAAATTATGTAATTTTGTTGAATAACTCATATATTTTAGTAATGACCATAAGCCTCACCATCCTAATAATGTCATAATTTAATAAGTCAAAATACCTTTTTTTATCAAAGGATTTAGGTTTCATCACTCATAGATATGAACAAGATCAATCTCTATAAAAATTGATGATTCCCCCTTCATTGGATTGTAGGGATATTGAATAAGCCTCCCTTTGTTGAGAAGTAAAAAAATTTTTAGTGTAGTTAGGTGTGAGATTATGGAAGTATTGAGATACTTCATTACTCAATGATCTCTCCAAATGTAATTGGATCAAATTTCTAGGACAGTTGTTCCATATTTTGTTCAATGTTTTTTAGATATCATAAAACTATCCTTTTACCCTTAATGAGAAATTTATTTTCCTCATTACACCATCCTTACAATAAAACAGATATATCTCTTTTGTTTACATTACATGTTTTCTTTTTGAAGTTCAATTTTTCCTCCAAGTAACAAAATTGAATCATTCTATGTTGGTTATGACTGAGGTCTTCATAAAATAATAATTCTATGCATCTTTGATCTTTTCCACAAACTGTTTCTTTTCCTGAGTGAATAATATCTACCCCATGATCATTTCTAAACTGAAAACAATAATATTGTCAAAATTTATGTCAAAGATAAGGGATTTATTTATATTTATGTGGAAAGTACTACCAATATCTAATACCAATGTTCCATCTCTATCAGTTTCCATCAATAAAGTTTCAAACACATTGTCCTTTTAGAATTTATTTTTCTTAACCCACGACCACTAATTTAAATCCTTTATTGTTGAACATGTTTTTTACACATAAATACATATTGTTAATTATTTAACATATATTAAATATAATAAATTTTTATCAATTTTTTTATGATTTATTATCTATTATTTTTCACTTCATTGTGTTTCAATTATCCCCTTTCATCATACCTTTAATGTACAATTAATCATCTTGTGACCAAAAAAATGATACCAAAAGTATTATCCTTTATATTAATAAGAAAAATAATAATTTATTTTTTAATTTTTACTTTTATATCACTGAAATATAATTTTATATGTTTCACACAAATTGGGTATACCCCATAATCCTATATAAATAACAACTTTTTTATTATATTCTCTTAATCCTTTTCTGGATTAATAGTACCCATCTGAATATTTTGCGTTCCAAGTAATTTAATCTCCCTTAGACGTGTGAGTATTGGTGACATGACCCTAGTAATATGAGAGCCGATTTCATGCTACAATTACATTGGCATGATTACATAGAATCAAATACCAAAGTACCTAAGAGTTTAGTAGTCTTGGTAAACTAAATTCATATAGGAGTGTTGTATTGCAAACAAATAAACTAATTATTATATAATTTTCTTTATTTCTTGGATAATTACATTTTTCCATCTATAATATACATGAATATCACTCTTAGTACACTTCTTGGATTCCTGTGGAAAGGAAATAAAATAAGGGTGAGATAAAATGCACAGTAACTGTTATGCATAGCTGAAGAAATAATGAATTAATGAGAACTTTCAACAAGGAAATTTAATAACTGAAGAAAAATTCTAGGAAATTAGTAAAATGATAAGGAATTTAGTAAACAAAATTGCAAGGTAAATAACTAAAAACACATTCCATTCAAAGAAAATGATAAGGCATAATCAATACAGATAGGAATATAAATTAAACACTTGACATTTAATCAATTCCCTAAGAATGAAATTCATCCATAGATGTGTCAATGAAAAATCATGTGGATAAATAATAAATTAATCTAAATGAAAGAAATAATTAATTAATGGAAACTATGTTCCCTATGTACATGGTAACTTTCCACTTAAGAAAATTCACAAGATGATTTATATCATATTGGGTGAAAACCCCATTATATTAGGCTAGCCATCTGATTTATCTCATGAGACTACTGATTCACCGTAGGCTATCTATAACTAACCCCACCCATTTCATATATGTCACAAGAATTCCTCATATATCAAATAATCAATTTAATTCATGAATAATGACCCCTATCAAATATCCACATTGACTAAAAGATGAAGATTAATCACTATTTTACCAAATACCAAATAACTTATAATGTAAAAACCATTTATAAAAATGGTATATAGTTTAGGCAGTAATCATATCCGTGATAATTGATATGAATATTTATGGTAAATTTAATGTTCAATGATCATAGGAGATAAAATATTTTATGGGTACTAACAATGAAATCAAGGTTGTGATTTTTAATACAATCTTTGGTCAAGGGTATCATAAACCATCTAGAGATAGAATAAGGATAATATCAAAACAACATATCCCATGTTTATTAAAATAAAGGGTTACTCTCATTGATGAATGTAAATAAAATATAAATATCTTCTATAAACATTCCACAGGAAAATAACATATTCATTTTGAGAAAGAAATTAAAATAGATTAATTTAAAAATAACAATTTATAAAAATTCTTTAAAAATTAACCTTTCAAACATAAAAATTAATCTTCAATAATGAGATTTCAGGTAAATCTATACATGTCGTACGTGATAAAAAGAACATTCCTTCTCCATGGTAAGAAGAATAGAAAATTCCTTATTTGGAAAGAGACAAGAAGATTCCTTTGAAAACATTTGTAAAATATATGAATTTTAAAAATCCCTTTAATAAATCATTTTGATATGTTTAACAAATTTTTTTAAAAAAAATTATAAAATAGGGTTTTTAGAATAAAACATTTTTTTCAACTAAAGAGAGAAATGAAATCGGGTTTTATAAAAAAACTTTTCTAAAACATTTTGAGTACCAAAGAATTAAAAAAATGTTACTATTTATTGTAAAAGGTCACAAATTACTAGAGGTGAAGAAAATTAATGGATTTTTTAAACATTGATCCACTAATTTCCTATAGTGGTAATTCAAGTGTAAAGAATCTAAAAAAATTAGATTCTGATGTAAACCCATGAAAAGACCACAATATTGATGTGAGAATAAATCCACGAATAGATTATGTGTCAAATTTAAATCCAAATAAAACATTTTTAAATAGAACAATATATATTAAAAATTTATTACGGACATAATATTAGAATATTAAAGCCAACAAATATGTAATATAACAAAATGAAAAAAAATTGGGTAATGAAATTCATTACCACTTAGTAAAATTTAATTCAAAATAAGCTAAAAGAAATGTTTTAAATTGAAACTAAAAATACTGTAAAGATAAAATAATTCAAGATATAATATATTATAATGGGAAGTAGATACACCACACAAAATATGTAATTGGTGAATATGACTTTTATCTCACTTATATAAAAAGTGAAATGAAAATCCATTACATTGTGTTTCCTTTTGGGTGAACGTCCTTTAAACTCCAATATAATTGTTTTTAAAAATTTTACTAAATTATTCAAGAAAAATATTAATATTTATTATATTATATTTAATCATATTATAATATTTTATTACTCATTTGATAGTAATCATTCATTATTTTCACTATTTCAGGCGTTAATTACCAAGTTTTTCAAGTATGTTATGAATTTTAACTTGTTGTTCCTATAAAAGTTTCATAAGATATGTAATTTAAAACATTATGTAAATATCATATATATTCATTATATATTTATTTATAATAATCCATAAAATTTGGCGATAGGAAATGTAATGCATTGTTCATAGAGATGGTATGCAATATATATTCATGAACTCTAATTTCATTTCATATATGCATTTAAAAGAATGTAAAGTAAATGAATTCTTAAAATAATAGTACCATATTTATTTAATATATTTGAAATATATTTATTAATATCATAATCTATACATTCCATTTACAATGTGAATGAATCACATCACTTTGAGGAGGCGGTAGTCCATAGGTCCAAAAACTATACTATCGTATTCACAAAAAATGGAAATAATGAAGGTATAAGTTATAAAAGAATTAAATAAGAAAGCATACCTTATATTTACCACATATATAATATAATAAAATTGTGTCTATCATAATTCCCAAACATAATATGTGGTAATGGAAAAACAAACAACATCATTTCACGAGTTCGTAGTTCACCATATATGAATCCGTATGGTCATTACTCATTAGATGGATGTGTGTGTATTTTTGGTAAAAACCAGAGAATATAAACATATATGAGTATTTTTGATACTTAATTTATTAAATAATCATATAATAATAATAATAATTTAATGGTTTAATAAATTAATTAAATGAAAGTTATCATTGAAGAATGTTACCTGGTTTTTTGGTAACTCCTTTTAGTTTATGCCAAAAGACTTCATTGGTTTGATTTATGACCAATGAGAGGATTATAGTATGAGTTTATGTATTTTAAGAGATTATTTTAAAAGATTTTGGTTGAGATAAAGGGATTGATAGGTGTTACTAAGTGGGATGGGTGAGTGGCTTTTTATAGTGGAGGAGGAGTGGCATTCATGTAAATTTTTGAAAAGGGTACTCCACCCAAGTTTTTACAATGTAATGTGGATAAAATAATGGATAAAATTATATAAAATGGGTATAGGTCGGAAATAATAACATACAATGGCCTTTGAAAAACTTCATAGGTTATTTTATCCCTTATGTTTATGGTTTAGTCCCTTGTTAAGCTATTTTTTCCTAACCGTTGTAATTAATTTTAATTACATTCAGTAATTTTTTTTAGTAAAAATATAATTTTATATTTATCAACATTATAAATTATTCTTATTACAAATAATTAATCCATTTTAAATAATTACAATCATTTAATTTTATGAAATAAATTTAATAATAATCCCACAGATGGGACGACAAAGTAGGTTTTTAATGTGAAAATGTTCAAAAGATAGATATTTTTTCATATGCAATTTCAAAGTGAAATTGATTTAAATTACCTAAATTAGATTAATATATGTAAAATTTATCAAAATAATATTTAAAAACAACCAAATTTATTATATAAACTTATAATTAAATTAGATGAAAAACATCTTTTGAATTAGAATTTTGTATTTTACCCTCTCCATCAAAAAATAAATTTGTCATAAAATAAAAAAAATTCACCCTAAGATAAATTTTATGTTATTATTTAAAAAAATGATGTTTTTTTACATATAATATTTATAAATGTTCAAACAATTGGACTTTAAATAGGATATCCAATAAAACATAGTAAAAGTGTCTTTAGAAAAATATTGATTTTTTTGAGAAATATTAGGTTTGTTCTTATCTTATACTTATTAAATATATAGGATGAGTGTCAAAAATATTTTATTGAATAATATATATGTATATATATATATATTAAATTAATATCATTCAATAATTTTAATTTATTTAATTTATTAGGATTTATCTATAACGACCAAACAAAAAAAGCCCATAGCTGGTTTTCACTACTATTAAATTGGCAGGATTAGAAGGAATGAAATCCTAAAGGACTGAAGAGTTTATTTGTCTTGGAAAACAATATATATATGTGTCTTTTATTACAAATTAATACACTAATTGCAATATAATTTTTTTTTCTTTTGAGGATACATTTTTTCCATCTAGTATATCCCTATATATATTTCATAGTATACTTTTTGGATTCATGAGGAAAGGAAAAAAATTAAGGGTGAAATCAAATACTCAATAATGGTAAATTATAGATGAATAAATAATTAATCAATGTGAATAAAAATTTTGTCATGAAAAATAACTGAACACACATCCTATGTAATCAATAAACTAAGAAGAAAGTTCATAATAAACATGGAAAGGTAATAACTTAAAAAAATCCATTCAAATAACTGGATAAGGAAAAATCAATATGGAAATATGAGAAATTGAAACATATGATTTTTTAACAAATAAATTGAGAATACCAAACATCCATAAATTTTATCATATTAAAACATATGTGATAATAAAAATGATAAATGAAATTCTAATGAAAGAAATGTTTAATTATTGGATGTCATGTTTAAGGCCTATAAAACTCTATACAATCAACATCCCTCCACCGAAATGTTTTAAACTAAAGGTATTATGATATTTAATTTTAGAAACTAATTTTTCTCAAAATAACCTATCGATGCATTGAGGATCTATATAATGTTCAGGCCCCACCCGTCATAGCATGTCCAAAGAATTTCTCATATAGAGTAATCTATTTAATTAATGAACAATATGCCTTATCAAATATCTATTTTGAATAAAGGATACAAAATTATCAATATTTTCCTTAATAATAAAAAAATTCAAAGTATGACATCCAATGGCCCAAAGGCCTTCAATTTTTATTGATTTTTGATAATCAACCTTTCAAGGGGTGAGATGGAACCCTTACAAGGCATGTAGGTGTAAGTATTACATGGCCTGTAGGACTTTGAGGAATTCATTGCCCATAGGATTCAAACATACATACAACCTAGAATAACTACTTGGAACTGCTCCTCCCCAGCATCTTCATCATGAAATCAGATCTCCACCTTCGCATGGATATTCAGCTAAGCTATCCCATGCATGCACATGATTTTCCCGATGGCGGGTGCCATACCCTATCATTCTTGCAATCTGTGTAGCTTCTACTATGGTGAAAAATCCTTTCTCATCCTCCTTATAAATCTTGTTCCTTGTAGGTTGTCTGGTTTGCATCTGCTCATAAGGTGGCCCGAAGGCCTTGAGGAGGCCTGAAGGCCTTACTGGCCCGAAGGCTTGGGTGGCCCGAAGACCTTAAAGGACTGAGGGACCAAATCGGTGGCCCGAAGGCCCAAATGGTGGCAAATTACCGACTGCTACAGTGCCAAACAGTGTCTACTATAGTCCACTATAGTACCTGCTATAGCACTGCTATATTACCTACTATAGTACTACTATAGTACCCCCAAAAAATGTGCCTCCGCCTGGAGTTAATCCCGGGTCGCCTAGATTCACATAAGAGTCATCACCAACCAGGATAAGGCTCATGTGAAAGTATACACTATATGAAAAATGGTATTTCGTTCAAGAAAAATTCATATCAATGAAAAATGATATAAATATTTAGGGTAAATGTTTGGTTAAATAATCATAGGAAATTTAACATTCCAAGGGGACTAAAAGGAATCAAATTAGTGAAGGTTAATACTACCGTAGTACAAATCAATCACAAACCATCTAGAGGAATAATATGGATGGTAACAATACAACATATCCCAATTGGAGTAAAACTAAGGGGATGCTGTCCTTGATGAAATAAAAGACTATAAAATGGTATTTTAAAAAAATTATTGATGAAAATATACTTTTATTTTGAAAAACCATTGGAAAATCCTGTTATTTGAAAATTACTTTTGGAAACCATTTCTATAAAATTTAACCTTTTATACATGAAATTTAAGATTTAATTAAATGTTAGTGGGTAAATTCATACATGCTTTACGAGGAAAAAAGAACAATCCTTTTTTATGACAAAAGGTTTGAAAAATTAATTGTTCAGAATGTGAAATGAAAATTATTTTTAAAACATGGGTAAAGTACAAAAATGGCAATTTTTTAATAAATAATTTTTTAAAATTTAAAAAAATATTTTGAAAAAATATTTAGAGAATCATGTATTTAGAAAAAATTAGGTCCTCTGAGTAAATAGTTAAACGAAGCTGAGTTTTCATAAAAACATTTTTCAAAACATTTTATTACCAAGAGTAATAAAATGGTGCTGATATTTGACAAAGATCATGAATAACCATAGGAGTTTAAAATGAATGGTTTTATTATAAAATGATCAAATAATTTCTTCTAATGTAAATTCAAGTGTAAATAATCCCCAACAAAATGATATTGTAATGTAAACCCTTGAAATGATTATAATGTTGGAGTGAGATTCAATAAATGAAAATATTATGTGTATCAACTATTAAATCCACATATTTAATTATAAATACATTAATAGGTATTCAATGTCATTATATATATAATAATATATTATTAATGACAATTATGATGTAATATACACCAATGAAAAGTAATTGGGATATGAAATTCTTATCCTCATGGTATCTTTTAACTAGAATCCCCTTATATTAAATAATTCAAATTTAAACTCAAAATATCATAAATAATGAGTGAATCATTATATTATATAAAATATTTGAAGTATATACAACATATAGAAGAAATTATGTGCATAAAAATAAAGTGATGGTTTCAATAGAATTTTAACAATATCAAAATGATGCGAGATTGTAATGATTATCATTGAAAATGTTCTCGAGGAGAATAATCATTAAATATTTGAAAGTATCCCATACCACATTAAAATATTTGAATCGAAATGCCCATTAGGGAATAAAATTTAATGAACTTATAATATCAAGAGGAAAAATAAATTCCTAATATAAAATGTCAAAGGATAGAATATAATCTATATAAAATAATGTAGGTTTATAACAACAAATAAGTCTCAATGGAATGTATATTGAGACAAAATCTTTTACCTTTTGTTTCCTGTTGGGTGAACTTCCTTTAACATCCTATATAATGGGTTAAAATTTGTTAATAAGTTATACAAGAACCATAATAATATTTATATTATCATATATAATCTTCTTTTAATACCATATTACCTGTTTTTTAATAACCTTTGATTATTTTAAATATTTTGGGTGTTAAGTTCTTAGTTTCTAGAGCACATTTTGGCTTGTTATTTTTTATTTCTATTAATTATATCATGGTTTCATAATCTATAGAATGTAAAACATGATTAAATATCATATATATATATATATCCATTATATACGTATTTATAATAATCTATAATATTTCAAGATATTAAATGAAGTAATACATTAATGGAGACGATAGGCCGTACGTATGCACTAATGATACTTTTATTTCATTGTCAAATAAAAAGAATTAAAATTAAATGATATATATGTATATTATAATTCAATTATCCTATATATTTTATATATGTTACATTATTTTATTAAAATAATCTTTAATATTTTAAAATTGTATCATGAATGAATCACATCACTTTGAGGAGACAGTAATCCACACCTTCACAAATGATGTTATCATAATTAAAAAATGGAAATTATAAAGGTATGTGTTATAAAATAATTATATAATAATAAATACATAATAAATATCATATATATATATATATAATATAAACATACTTTACATCATAATTCTAATCCATGAGAGGTGGGAAATGAAAAACGAACAACTTCGTTTCGTGAGGAGGTAGTTCGTCGTACACATAAACGATAAGTTCATTACCCATTAGATATGAGTGTGTATATGTGAAGGATGAAAAAATAAAATAAAAAAATATAATTATATTTAGGATACATGTGTTAATATTCAAGAGTGGAATAATAATATTTTAGGGGTGGATAATGGAAATAAAACTAAAGAGCTTGATGATGTTTGTTATATCTTATTTGGGTAACTCCTTTTATTATGAACCAATGGGCTTATATGGATTGATTTATACCCAAGTTGAGGATTATAATATTAGGGTAGGTATTTTTAGAAGATATTTTTTCATATCTTTTTCAATCCAATTTTTCTTTATAGGTGTGAGTAAGTGAGAGGGAGGATGATTCCTTCTTATATTTGAGGAGGAGTGGAACTCTTGTATTTTTTTTAAAGGGAGTTCAAACCAATTTTTTTAATGAAATTTAGATCCAATAAAAGTAAAAAATTTATCCAATGGAGTATAGAGACGAAATACATTCATCAAATTGATTTTGTACAATTCTATAGGTCATTCTTTCTATAAGTTTATGGTTTAGTCCATTGTGAATCTTAACTTGACCTTAATCGGAGTAATTAATTTTAATCAGTTTCACTAATATTTTAGGTAAAAAACTAAGATAAAATAATTATAAATTAGATATTATTATTATTCCAAATATGGAATCCATTTATAAAAATTACAATCAAATAAGTGACAAAAATTAATTTAAATTTAACCCCACAAATGAGAAGATAATGCGGGGTTTTAAAGTTAAAATGTTCAAAAGTTTTCTTTGTTTTTATATTCAATTTCAATGTAAAATTTATTCAAATGACCAAAATTGGGTTAAATAATATAAATATTTTATAATTATATTTTAAAAACAAATTAAAATATTATTTATCATTATAAATAAATTATATAAAAATGCTGTTCTAAATTAAAATTTCTTATTTTTCACTATTCATTCAAAAGTGAAAATTCATAGAAAATATTAATAATTTAATGTATGATAAAGTTTATATTTAAATTTAAAGTATTTAGTTTATTTTGACATATCCAATTTATGAAATTCTTAAAATTTTATTTAATATTGGTTTTCCATTAAAATTCTATAAAAGTTCCTTTACAAGTATATAGATTTTTATGTGTAATATTTGGTTTGTTATTATCCTATGTGAATATATTATATAGTCTAAATGTAAAAAATATTTCATTAATTATATAAAATATATATTTCATTAATAAAATTTACTAAATTTAATGAATTTAATTTATTATGATAAAAGAAAATTATGAGCATAAGAATAGTTTTCTATAAAATATTGACTTTATTTTCAATTGATTCATATAATAATTTCCAATTAATTTGTAACCAATGAATTAGATTTATATTTTTGTAAACAATATATTCCCATACTTTAGATAATAATATTTATAAGATCTTGTTTATATATTATTATATTGAATAATAATATGTTAATAATATATTATTGTTCTATAAAACATGGTCTTACATGTAACACAAGCCATTGATAAAACTCATTGTTGTGTGTGAAGTATTCTAAGTCATTATCATGTTAATTTCAAGATATAAAATATATTTATTTTTTTATCAATTCTTCAGATATTATATTCCCTTACATGCTTGGTTTTGTGTATTATACATGCTTCCAAATATAATGTTCATGATTTATATTTTTGGGGCGTTACATTCTCCCCACCTTAATTAAATTGTTTCATTGCAATTTAAAATCGATCATGGTGATAGAATTTTATATATTTCCAATGTTTTGAATATAATTGACATCTTATAAATAAGTTTTACCACAAAATATACTTTTTCCTATGGTTTTAGATACAAAATCAATACATAAATAATTCGTCCATTTATTTGCATATAGATCCTTATATGGTCTAAGGTCTATCCTTAGTCATTCATTGTCAGTATCTAATAAAATCCTTCATAATGTTTTGTAATGGAAATGTGAATTATCCTATGATTATCCCATGGTAGTGTCAAAGAAGTTGTGCAGTAAGGTCCATTGTCATGTACTATGTTACATTGAGTCTGGCTTGACATACCATGTTAGATTTTGTATCCCTAGTTACATCTCTTCGAGAACAAAATCTACTTGTAGTATCTAGAAATGAAAATATTTCTTGGAAGTCCCACATAATCTACACCTTAAAAAAATCCTATGTTTTTTTCTATACTTATCCTAAAATTATACCTTAGGGTTATGTTCTATAATCTATGTTTTATAAATCTAGTTTCCAAGGTTACTACTAATATTACATTTATACCAAATGTAGTGACCTAACCCCAAAATCCCAAAGCTGGTGTCTACTAAAAGTAAATTTTCATGAATAAAAGGGATTAAATATAGAATTTACAAAGATTTTTCTACTATTCGTAAACCAGATACATACATGAGTCTTGTATTACAAATGAATACACTAATTAGGACATAATTTTTCTTATTTAAATGATAAATTTAATCAATCTAGAATATCCATGAATATCATTCGTAGTACGCTTCTTGGATTCATAGGGAAAGGAAAAAAAATAAGGGTGTGGTCAAATACTTAGTAAGGGTAAATTATAGTAGAAAGAATAATGAATTGGTGTGAATAAAAATCATGGCATGGTAAATAACTGAACACATATACCATGTAATCAAAAAACTGAGATGTAAGTTCATAAAAAAATGGAGAGGTAATAATTTGAAACTCATTCCTTTCAAATAATTATATAAGGAAAAATAAATATGGAATGGTAAGAGACTAAAACACCTAAAATTTAATTAGTACACATAGAATGAAATGAATCCATATATTTTATCACATGAAATCCTCATGGATAATAATAATGATAGCTGAAATTTATATGATTGAAATTTATAATTGTGGGATGTCATGTCTATATCTCATGAAAAATTATACTATCAAGATCCATCATCAAGATAGTTTAAAACTATAGGTAGAAATATATTTAGTTTTCATTACTAACTTGTCTTATGGTAATGTATTAATCAATAAAGGGGATATATAATGTCCGAGTCCCACCCATCATTGCATTTACAAAGCATTCCTCATATTTACCAGTCAATTTAATTACTAAATAGTATGGATTATCAAAATCAGTATTGAATAGTGGATATAGATTTATCAAAAATTTCCCAAGTAACAAAATAACATTCTAATTAAAACCATATGAAATTTTCTTATATATTTTAGGCAATTATCATATCCATGAAAAATGATATTGATATTTAGGGGAAATTGATTATCAAATGATCATATGAAATTAAATATTTCAAGGGGACTAAAAGGAATCAAGGATGTTAGTGTGAATACTATCCTTATACAAATCAATCCTAAAACATCCATAGTAATAATATAGATGGTATCAATATATAATATCTCACGTGGATTAAAAATAAAGGTTTATTGTCATTGATGAATAAAAATATTATAAAAAGTACTTTTCAAAACATTCTTCAGGAAAATATCCATTTTTCTGAAAAATATTTTGAAAAACCATTTCTTTGAAAATCACATTTGAAAAAAATTCTTCTAAAGGTAAAATTTTAAACATGTAAAGGATACTTCAAAGTAAAGTCAGTAAGTAAATCTATACATGGTGTATGAGGTATAATGAATATTTCTTTTTTAGAGTAAAAGTTATAAAATGAATTATTTGGAACATCACATGACGATTCTATTGAAAACATATTTAAAAGGGAAAAGGGTAAAAATGTATTTAATATATTTTTTAATGGTTAAAAACCTTTTTAAAACTTTATTATAAAATATAGTTTTCAGAAGAAAAAAGGTTCTCCAACTGATGAGGGAAATTAAGTCATGTTTTCTTAAAAATATTTTATAAAACATTTTAAGTACCAATGATTGGAAAAACTGTAATATTATTAGGTAAAGTCATGAATAACCAAGGTAGAATAAAATGAGTGGTTTTATTTGAAAATGATCAAATAATTTACTCTTATGGAAATTTATGTGTAAACAATCCCTAATAAAATGTGATCACAAAGTAAACCCTTGAATATATTATAATGTTGGAGTGAGAAAAAATCAATGATTAGATTATGTGTATCTATGGTATATAAACATTTTTAATTGGAAAAACATAAATAGATATTAAAATTAATTTTAAATATAATAATTTAATATTAAAGACAATGAGGAATTAATATAACTCAATGAAAAGAAATTGGGTTATGAAATTATTTTCCACATGGTAACTTTGAACTCGAATCACCTTAGATGGAATAATTCAAATTGAAAATCAATATATCATGAATAATTAATGAATTATGATAATATATAAAAAAGTCACAGTTTTTACACAATATATAAGAATTTTTGGTAAAAAAAATGATTGTTTCATTATAATGTTAATAAATAGAAAAGTAAGAGAAATTTCAAAGATAATCATTAAAAAAGTTCTTGATGAGAATAATATATAAACATTCTAATGTGTCCCATGCCACTATGAAACATTTTAATCATAATCTACATGATGAAATAACACTAAATTAATTTTATAATATCATGATAATGAAGATATTATTGATAAAACATTCTAAAGGGTAGTATATACACAATATTAAAGAATCTTGGTGCAAAAAAATGAATAAGTCTCAATGGAATGTATTGAAATGAAATCTCTTACCTTACATTTCCTTTTGTGTGAACATACCTTCTACTCCTATATAAGGGGATTAAACAAGTTACTAACTTATACCACAACCATTATCATATATATAAGAACATATATAATATTCTTTTAATAGCATAATAATTTCTTGTTAATAAACTATCATTATTTTAACTATTTTGAGTGTTAATTGCCTAGTTTCTCGAGTAAGTTTTGACTTGTTATTTGTTGTTCCTATTAATTAGATAACTATTTAATCATCTATAGAATGTAAAAAATAATTTAAATTATATATATATATATATCTATTATGTATAAATATAATAATCCATAATATTTGGAGATAAGATATGAAATTCACCTTTCATGAAGATGGTAGGTTGTACGTATGCATGGATAATATATTAATTTCATTATCATATTAAAAGAATGAAAATTAAATGACACATATATATTATAATTATAGTATCCTATATGTGTCATATTTTTTACATTATCTTATTAAAATAATACTTAATATGTACCATTAATAACATTAATTAATCACATTGCCTTAGAGAGGCGGTAGTCCACACTTCCACAAACGATGTTATTGTATTTATAGAAATCAAAAAATTATAAAGGTCTATGTTATAAAAGTATTAAATAATCATTAATACTTAATAATTATCATATATATCATTTATAAGAAATTTTCCATCATAATTCCCAACCATTAGATGTGGTAATTTGAAAATGAACTACTTCGTTTTGTGAGGCGGTAGTTCGCCATACACATAAACGGTAAGTTTGTTCCCCATTAGATGTAAATGCATGTAAGTGTAGTTAGAACCCATATAATAAAAAATATAAATATTTTTATGATACTGGGGTTATTATATAAGCATATAATAAGAATATTTGAGGGGGTGGTGAATGGAAATATTTTTAAAGAGCCTGAGGAAGTTTGTTACCTCTTATTCATGTAACTCCTTTTGGTTTGCACCAAAGGGATTCTATGGAAAACTTTATACCAAAGTTCAGGACTCTATAATTAGGTTAGGGTTGTTGAGGATCTATTTTTATAGACATTGTTCTATCTAAAGTGTCTTTATATGTGTGATGAAGTGTGAGTTATGGGGAATACTTTTTATAGTTAAAGAGGAATGTCACTCCTATAAATTTTAGGAAAGGTAATTACAACAACATTTTTCCTATTACAAGTGGTTCAAAAAATGTTAAAATATCTATAAAAGGGGTTATTAGTTATAAATATGTCCATATAATGGATTTTGGACAAGTTTATAGACCATTTTGTCCCTTAAGTTTAATGTTTAGTCCCTTGTTAAGTTTAATTTCACCTTAACAGTTGTAATTAATATTAACTAGTTTGACTACTTTTTATGTAAAAAATACAGTTTACCTTATTATTAATTTTAAATTATGATAATAAAAATATTTAATCCATTTTTCTAAATTTATATCACATAAGTGTGTGAAACTAATTTAAATTTAATCCTGCAAATGATATGACAATGGGTGTTTCTAATATAAAATAATGATAAAAAGTGTAAAATGCTCTTATATTCAATTTAAAATTTAAATTGATTAAAATGACCCAAATTTTAATAAAAGATAAATTTTTTTTATAATTAAACAATAAAAACAATTTAAAATATTATTTATCCTTATAAATAAATTATATGAAATGCAATTTTGAGTTAAAATTCAGTATTTTTTACTATTAATTAAAAAATGAAACATTACAGAAAAATAAAACCAAACTAACCCTAACATAATTTATATATTTATCTCTAAAAAAATATGTTCATTTTTACATAAAATATTCATAAAATATCTAAAAAATGGATTTAATATAGGTTCTCCGTTAAAAGGTGGTAAAAGTGCCTTCATAAAAGTACAAGTTTTCTCTGTAATATTGAGTTTCTTGTTATCTTATGTTTATAAAATATATTGGATAAAGTTAAAAAATATTTTATTGGATATATAATATATATATTTCATTAATACCATTAAATAATTTTAATTAATTTAATTTATTAGGCTAAAATAGGGTTTTGAGCATAAGAATTATTTTCTATAAAAATATTCCCTTTATTTTAGATTAGTTATTATATTTATTTATAATTAAATTGTATCAAATTAATTAAAAATTTATTTGTGTGAACCATGTATTTTCATAGGTTAGTTAATACAATTCATAATGGATATTTTATATCTTACTATATTAAATTTTAATATTTTAGTAATATATTATTGGTCGATAATACTTGACCTTGCGTATAACAGAATCCATTGAAGAAACTCATTATTACATGCGATGATGATAAGTCATTATCGCATGCATTTCAACCTAGAAAATATATTGAATTTATATTATAAATTCAAAGGATTTTATATTCCCTTATTCTCTTATTTTTGTGTTTCATACATGCTATCACATATAATATTTTTATATTAGATATTTAGGGTGTTACATAAATAGATTTTTGGTCATAGAAATAGTTTCCTATAAAAACATTAATTTTATATCGAATTGGTTATTATATTAATTTTTAATTAATTTGTAACGTATGAATTCATTTTATATTTGTATAAAACATATATTTTCATAATATAGTTAGTAATATTCATAACTGCTAATTTAACAGCTAGGTTATATCTTATTGTATTAAATAATAATTTTTTAATAATGTTTTCTTGTTCAATAAAACTCGATCATGCATGTAACAAAATCTATCTAACAAGGTCTTTCTTATGTGTATGGAAAGATAGATTAGTGATTTCATACATTAAATTATAAATAATAGATTATAAAAATAAAATATAAATTAATGTATTGGGATATTATATTCCCTTATGAACTTTGTGATGCATTTCATACATGCAATCGAATAAAAGTTACACTTTTATATTTTTAGGGTGTTACATTCTCCCCACCTTAATTAAACCTCATCATTGCAATTTAAATTTATCTTGGATGTATAGGGTTTTATATATTAAAACTTTCTTGTTCAAATACGGAAACATTAGAAGAGTTAATAAAATATCCTCTTAATAAGAGAGAATTAGAAATACAAATGTCACATTGAATAACAAAAAACTAGGTTTCTTTGTAAGAGAATATACGTGGAAATTGGATATACGTAAATGGAGTAAAAGAATAAATATTTATAGATAGACATTGAGGCCATAAATAACATTCAAGTAATTGATAAATGTAAAGTTGATGGACTGGATGACATAAAATTGCGAATATTTAAAATACCATCAATTCAAAAAAAAATCAGGTATTAGGAAAATTATTTTTTAAGATACTCTTCTTAATGTTTAAGAATTATTATACCGACTGATAATATAATAAAATTTACTTACATGATATGTCTCAATTTCATAGGAACAATTTCATATATTTTGTTATTATATTAAATTCTAATTCAACTCTTAATTAAATAAAGGGATAAAAAAATTAAATTTGATGCCCAAAGCACTAAAATACACTTTCAACGGATCTTTAGACCCATAAAAGTGTAAAAAATCTAGTTATTTTTCTCTAAATATTATCCAAAGCCAAGATGGTTAATAAATTAATATATAAATCTTAAAAGAAGCATTACTAGTTCATCATTAATATTATGTCATCAAAAATTTTAACTAAAATCAATGACATATTAAAATGGACATCATGTAGGTCAGTTGTAGGTGTGAAACCCTTATCTTCCTTCAGTCATGGGTTCAAGTCCCGCATTCTTTTCTATACTTGATGGGTTTTTACACAACTTAAATTTTTTACCATTATAAAACCATATTAATATATTTTTTTTTAAAAAATATTAGGGAATCATTTGAATATAGTTAATATCTTAATATCTTTTTAATTATGGTTTTCAATAAAACCCCCATACCGAAAAATCACCCATTTATTTACAAATAAGTCCTTTCCTTGGTGTAGAGTTTATACTTTTGAAGAGGGAATTGACATGGGTATTGTCTAGGTTTACTATAGTGATAATTTCTTTACATACACGGACATTACATAAACTACATAGAATAAATAAAAAATTATAAAAATAGACACCCCAATATCGTAATATTCTGATGCCTTTGGTAACATGTAAACACAAATACTGGTATATAAGTGATCTACCTTATCTCCCATTAGGTTCTTCTTGACTATAACCCTTCTTAGACATGTCAAAAAAATATATATTTAAAACATGGGGAAGGAAACATTAAAATAGGTGAGATGAGAATCTTAGTAAGGGTAAAAAAGGGAGATATGTCTGAATAATATTGAGTTTAAGGGTATGAGATCATGATAATGAAATAGAAGATCATAACATCTATATCAAAGGTCATATACATGAATCATGGAACATGGAATGGAAGTTCATAATCCATGAATCATATGTAAATAATTAACATAAGAAATGTAATCATCACATAGGAATAAAACATGGAATTATGGGAAACACATAAGCATATAATATTATTTCCATAATAGTCAAGACATCACTAAAAAGACCATCATGGTTTTAAGAGTTCACTTCATATTCCATCTTGACAGTCCTGGTTTTCTCCCAAGGCTATATTAGTTGCATTATTTCACTCCTCATACTATCTTGGTAGTCATATTTAACTTCCATGACAATCTTAGTAGTCACGTTTCACCCTCAAGACCATATTAGTCTCTCTCATGAGATAAAAATCTCTACCCAATGCATTGAAGAGATATATAGGTCCCTCTATTCTCTTAATGAAATCATACTTACATTTTCTAAAAAAATAATTAATAGGCATATCACAACACATTAATTGAAATTGGTATCATAAAAATATAATCATATCACAACCTATGGAAAAAAGAAACAATTTTTAAAATTATTTCATCAGAATCATAACATGTATAGAGAAGTGGGTTTCAATATTATATAACCCATGAAAGGGAAACAAGTTTCATACTATTTATTACATCAAAATATATACCATTAAGTAAATAAATATGAATGTTAAAATTGAATCATTTCCACCAAAAAGGAATGAGTAACACCAATGGATGTCATCTTAGGTGGGAAATAAATTGTAATGATATTTTAAAAATATTTCTTGAGTAAAATATCCTTTCTATATTGAAAAACTATTTTTTAAAAATAATTTTTTTTAAAACTGTTATCTTTGAAAATAACTTTGAAAACATATAAAAGAAGATTTTAAATTAAAATTTTTTTAAACAATAATTTTTCCATGAAAATGATATTCAAGTATCATTTGGAAAATTTTTGTATTTTTTTTAAAACAAGGTTTTTCAAATAAAATATATTTCTGACCGAAGAAGGAAATATAGTATGATTTTTCTTGAAAACATTTTCTTAATTATCATAAGTAATAAATTGTGGAAAATTATACTAGTACATGGATATATCTTTTATAAACATAGGATAATTAATCCCATAAGTTTTCTTGAGATATTTATTATAATATTTAATTAATTTAAGAATAATTACAAATAATCCTGATAAATGATGATATTGTTTCAATAAACTTTTACAACATTGTAATTTGGGATTATACTATCCATCTAAGAAAATGAAATTAATTGAAAAAAAAATATAATGAAGAAAAGAATATTCATGATATAACATGTCAAATGTGTGTATATACACCTCAAAAAACTAATTTAGGTGTATAATAAAACATGAATCTCAAAGAAGGAAAGTTGAGAGAAAACTATCTTATTAATTTGGAAAAATTTAAAAAATAAACCTCATAAAAGAAATATCATTGAATTTATATTTTAATACCCCTTAAATAAATAATATGAATCATATAATACATTTTTTAAGTATTCAAACCACACAAAATAAAACCATTCTGAACATTGACTGTATCTCACAGATTGAAAAAGTGAAATGAAATTCCCTTACCTTGTGTATTGAAACTGATCATAATCATGAAAACCTAAATTATAAAAAATATAATTTTATTATAAATATATCAAAAAACCATATTCTTATATATAATATCATTTATGGTTTTATTATGGATTCATATTACCCTCTTGTTAATAATTCAATGTTATGATTTCACATCAGGGAATATTCTCTTTGATTTTTGCAAGTGTCTTATTTTTTTTATATTTGTTCATTATACATATATAATGTTTTACATAATATAAATGACGATATAGATATAATTTATATTCATTATATGTTTATTATAATAATATATAAAATATAGATGTATGAACTAGAATACACTTTTGATGGAGATGGTAGGTTCTATGTACGAATAAAAGTTGTTTCTGTTTTTATTGTTGTATTAAAATAAATAAAGACAAATAAAATATAAGTATATATGTTTATAATTTCCTTATCATATAATTATAATATTATATATATCATATATGTTTATTAAACCCATCTTTAATACATTCCTTATATAGTGTGAACAAATCACATTGCTTTGAGTGGGTGGTAGTCCACGCTCCATCAAAATAAATTATTATAATTACACAAAAATGAAAGGTATAAAAATATTTGTTCTATAATAATTAATGAAGATTAAAGACATAATAAATATTATATATATCAAATATAAATAGAGTTTACACCATAATTACCAACCAAAAATAATGGTAAAGGAAGAACAAACAGTCACCATTTCGGGAGGTGGTAGTTCATCGTACACATAAATTGTATGTTCATTACCCATTAGATGTAAGCCCATGTAAGTTTAGGTATAACCCTTAGATTTAAAAAATCCCAGTATATTTAGTACACATATTTTTTTTATAATCCAGGAATAAGGATAGTGGAGTGGTTGTAGATGGAAAATAAGATAAAAGAGTATGAGGGAGAATGTTACCTCTTCTTTTGGTAACTCCTTTTAGTTTTCACCAAAGGCATTCCCTGGTTAGCATTATTCCTAAAGGGTGACATCAAGGAGGAAGGGAGAAATTTTTAGGACCTATTTAGGAATATCTTTTTGAATCCAATTTGGCATGAGAGGTGTGTGTATGTGGGAGGTGAGGAGATGTTTTTATAGTGGAGGGGGAGTGACACTCTTGTAAATTTTTGGAAGAGGCATTCCACCAAACATTTTACCATTTCATGTGGATCAAATAATGGAACAAATTATATAAAATTTAGTATATTGTATAAATATTATGATCCAATTTATTTTTGACAAATTTTTATTTCATTTTGGGTCTTAAGTTTAAGGTTTAGTACTTTGTTAAGCTAGTTTTTCTTTTAATCGTTGTAATTAATTTTAGTCAAATTCAATAATAATATTGGCCAAAATAGTTTTGGACTCATTAAAAATTAAAAATTATGATTATTCCAAATATTTAATCCATTTTTATGAATTCAAATAATAGAAGTGTTAGAAATAAATATAAATTTAATCCTATTGAAGGGATGACACTGCAGGTTTTTAAAGTAAAAATGATCAAACGTTTGCTAGGTTTTTATATCAAATTTCAATGATAAATTCCTTCCAATGAACTAAATTTTATTAATGGATTAAAATATTACATAGTTGAGCTTTTAATAAAATTTAAAATATAAATTATACATATTAATAAATTATATGAAACTGTAGATTGGAATTAAAATTCAGTTTTTTCATTATTCATCCAAAAATTATGTTTCTCAAAAAATACCAAAATTGACCCTAATATAAAATCTACATTATAAATTAAAAAACTATTTTTATTTTATCAAATTAAATTTATAAAATTTCCTAATATTTATATTAATATTTTTCATTTAAGGACACACAAATAATTTCATTTGAGAATGTGTATTTTTAAACATTTAATCACTTAACCAAAATTATATCTTTCATTGTTGATATGTTTTATTTATATAAAACAATTATAAAAAATATTTGAAAACTATTTGTTACTATTCATATTATAATGTTCAATGATTATGTTATAATTATCTTGTTTAAATAGTTATAATAATAAAATAATGTTTCGTAGAAACTCAATGTTGCGTGTAACTTACACCAAGTTGGTTTTGTGTGTAATGTACCCCAAGTCAGTGTTGTGTGTAACATATACCAAGTCAGTTCCTTGTGTAAATAATTTTTTTACTTAGTTTAATGAAATAAATCAATTAAAATTAATTCATTTGAAAAAATGTCCATAAAAACTTAGGGTGTTACATTCTACCACCATTAAAATATATTTCTCCCTCAAAATTCACCATTCGGGTAAAAAATGTGGCTTCTTATTCTTCATCAAATCCTCATGTTCTCATGTATCTTCCTCTAACTGGTGATTTCTCTACAAAACCATGACCAAGTGAGTGGTCTTGTTTCATAAAAAATTCTCTGTATGATCATAAATTCCAACATGTTGTTCATTGTAAGAAAGATCATGCTCCAATGGTATGACCTTTGAGTTCACTACATGTGATGGGTCAGGTATGTACTTAATCAAGAGAGATACATGGAACCCATCATGGAATTTTGAGAGATTAGGACGATGTTCCATTATATAGGCTACCATCCTGATATGATCATGAATCTCAAAGGGAATGATATAACTAGGACTTAGTTTCCCTTTCTTCCCAAATATCATATCCTTCATCTAGGGAGAGATTCATAGAAACACCATGTCATGACCCACCCTCGGGACCCGTGCCTTGACTACCCCAAGCCTGCCTCCCATAGGCCAGGGGCTGGCAACTAGCACCAAGGCATAAATCCCAACAAAAGGGGAAGGAATTGACTTTATAAAGTAAACAAACACCACAGAGTAAGCAAGCAGAAGAAAAACACTAAGTAAAACTAGGTACAAAAAGTAGTGCGGAAAAGTAAGTGGGCCAGAATACAAACACAAACTGAAAGTAAAGTACAACAACTAAAATTAATGTAGCAACATCGAGCCATCCGCTGGTAGTCCCACCTGAAGGGTGGGTATAGATAGCCACCTCAGCTCCTCAGGTCCAGCCGTCCGCTCCATGTACATCCTGCCCAGTGGTCCACCTCCAGGTACCGACTGCTCCACTCACCTCTACCATGATCAGCGCTGTCCGTCGTCTCCATCCAACATAATGTAGTGCGGGCATAGACCGTACAGGGGTGAGTATACACTACTCAGTAGGGACCCCAAGACCCCCGAAGGTCTCCTATAATCCACAAAGGATAATCCACAAACGAAAGATACAATCACGAATTAACAACCAAAACTACTTAGGTATATGCCCATACATATACCTAAGTCATAAATTCCAGTTCGGCTCCAACATCCGAGCCCAAGTTCGATCATGTCCACACAGGATAGCACAAAACAATCCACATAGGAAAGCAAGTCAATCATATCGAAGATAATGATTGAAAGTCAAGACTCAACTCACACAGGTATACTTCTTCGGTGATAGAGATGATCAGATATAGCCACTGATTCATCTAAGCTGGGACCCACGTAGGATACTAAACCAGCTACTCTGCCAGACCCACATAGGATAGTAAGAACAGAGTCAGACACTGCCAGACCCACGTAGGATGCAAGAACAGTAGTCATTGCCGTCGATGTAAAGACTCGGAAATTTCAAGCAATTTTTTTTCTTAATTTTCTTTGGAATTTTACAAGAACGCAGTTTCTGACGGCGCCTGATTCCGAGGCCTGGTGTGCCCAGAATTAATTACCAAAGTTTAGCTCGGGTACATTCAGTGAACGAACGAGCGGGGTTTTCTAACTTTTGAATCGGTGCCCGAAATCGAATTCCGAGGGCACTGATGGAACCGCAGCGCCGGTAATTGCTTAGGAACTCCTTTTCCGGAGTTGCGTTTACACGAGTGTTGATGATAAAAATTGTGGAAGTTTATTTTATAATTACTCTACAATTTTTATTATTTTTACTCTAAGTGTTAGTTCTTGATGGAAGTTGGGTAACCACCCAACCTCCCTTGGGAGGTTATGAGGGTGGTGGGGCCCACACGAACCCCACCCCTTCATATCCTCTAACCCCCCTCAACTCCCACTTTAATTTTGTTAACTTAAGTTATAACTTATGACTTTCATGTAATAAGTTTAATGAGGTGAGTTGTGTGTGGTTATTTGAATTTCAAACTCTTGAAAATCAAAAGAGTTGTTGTGTTAATAAAATAAGAAAGGAAATTATTTTATTTTGGTTGTTAGAGTTTGTCGTGGAGAGGTTTTGGGAAGAACATCTTCTTCTTCAACGAAGAACTTCTCCGCCGAAGAATACGAAGAATTTCTTCCTCGACGTTCTTCTTCCGCGATGTTTCCTCTTCGGACGCACCTCGACGACAACGGAATCGATGTTCATTCTCCGCGACATCGACCCGCGACGCGATGTCTCTTTCCGCAACGGTTCTTCCGCGACACCGTATCCGCGACGCGACGTTATTCTTCCGCGTCGTCTCTTCCGCGACGGTTTCCCGCGACGAAATCTCCGTCAACGACTTCGAATCCTCGCTTCGTGACGACGACGTTCTTTTTCCGCGACGCCCGACCTCCGCGACGCTCGTCTTCCATGGCTCGTTGACGTGCACCGTTCTTGAAACCGAGATAGGGGAATTTTATTTGTTTCCTCTTAACCTTGAGAAAAGAACAACGAGCGCGGACCAACCATTACCCGGTTGATCCGCGGACCGTTCGTCCATGCGGGGTTACTTTTGTTGGGTGTCGTCTAATTTCATGGTTGAGTATGTGCTCAATAATTTGTTGGGAACAAATGTTTGACTTTCCAATTGATATCACTTAACGCGGAGGGCGCGGGCCGAACGAACACGGCCCGACAACCCTCCGCAGTTTGTTTTTGATGCGCGGTTTTGGCGAGGACGAGAAAGCGGACCCGTATTGGAGTTTTGAGGAATCCATTCTGAACATCTTGATCCGAGAAGACTACCAGCGAAGACCGCAAGCGAATAGGACCACCGGAGCGTGTCCGGTGGTCCACAGAAGGTGGCGGCCGCGCGCCACCTCGGCGCGGCGGTGGCGGCGCGCCGCCGGAGGAGCCCGCCGCGGCTGTGCTGCGGCGGTTCAGCAAGCGACCGGTTTTACCGGCCATGGGTGATCTGGAGGCGGGACCCCGAGGGTCCCGCATGTGAAGTAACGGCCGGCCTTAGGCCGGCCGAGTTCCGGAAGAACCGGGGGTTGAAACCCCCGGTGGTATCAATTTCGGCGGGCCCCCATGTGGGGGGCCGTTTTCATCAACGGCGCGGCATAATGCCGCGCCGTTAGTAAAATAAAGGGGGGCAGGCGCACCCCCCCGCTTTTTCAAAAGGCTTGGCCTTCGGCCGAGCCGGACATTGCGCTGGGTGCGCTGTGCCCCGCCGGACCGGCCGCCTGGCCTGTCTGCAAGGTCGGGCCGCACCCAGCTGGGACGGGCCGTGCCGGGCCGACCGAGGGGGTGTCGGGCCGGGTCGGTCCGGGCCCGAAACCCCCGTTTCGGACTATTTGAGTTCAATTGCCCATAACTCGGGCTACAGACCTCAAATCGATGCGCTGTTAGAGACAAAACGATCCTTGGAACGATACGGTCATTTCGGTATATCGCACTCAAGGTTTCAGATTACTTTGAGTTCGGCCGGGTTGGTTCGTACACGAAACCAACCGGGCCCTCCGAGCGGAAACGCTCGTATCTTGAGCTTTGGACGTCCGATTGACGTTCCGATGAATTTGTTGTTTTCCTCTAAGTGAGACGGATCTTTTGGCATACTCCGCCCGAGGTTTGGATGTAGGTGGAGTACGGTCGGGTTGGTTTTTCCTTAGAAACCAACCGGGCACCTGGGACGGAAAAGCCAAAAACTCTCAGACCGGGCGTCCGATTGACGCGCCGTCTACGACGTTGAGTTCCTGTTGACGATACGGAACTTTTGGATACATCAAATCTGGAACTTGTGTCAGTTGATGTATCAGCCTATCGGCTCGTGGAGCGGACCCTCCCGAACGAGCTTGCTGTGTGCGGGAACCCTAGTGCTGGCTGCGACTTCGACGACGACTGTGCAGAAATCCTCAGTGGACTATGACGATGAAGAGTGCTGGTCTTGTATCCTATGTGGGTCCCAGCCGTGCTGGTCTTGTATCCTATGTGGGTCCCAGCTATGCTGGTCTTTTATCCTATGTGGGTCCGAGCTTAGATGATTCAGTGCTGGTCTTGTATCCTATGTGGGTCCCATCATAGATGAATCAATAAAGAGTGCTGGTCTTGTATCCTATGTGGGTCCCAGCCGTGCTGGTCTTGTATCCTATGTGGGTCCTAGCTGTGCTGGTCTTGTATCCTATGTGGGTCCCAGCTTAGATGATTCAGTGCTGGTCTTGTATCCTATGTGGGTCCCAGCATAGATGAATCAATGAAGAGTGCTGGTCTTGTATCCTATGTGGGTCCCAGCTGTGCTGGTCTTGTATCCTATGTGGGTCCCAGCTAGATGATTCAGTGCCGGTCTTGTATCCTATGTGGGTCCCAGCATAGATGAATCGATGAAGATAACTAGTCTTGTATCCTCAGTGGGTCCCAGCTTAGATGATTCAGTATCTATGTCTGATCATCTCTTTCACCTTTTCGATGATGTATACCTGTGTGAGCTGAATCCTGTTTGCTTTCCTGTGTGGATTGTGTTGTGCTATCCTGTGTGGATTACGTTTTGCTTTCCTGTGTGGAATACATATACTTTCCTGTGTGGACTGAGTTGTACTTGGGCTCGGAGGTTGGAGCATATTGGAATTGTTGACTTAGGTATATGTAGGGGAATATACCTAAGCAGTGTCGGTTGTTACTTCGTGATTGTATCTTTCCTTTGTGGTTTATCCTTTGTGGATTTTGGGAGATCTTCGGGGGTCTCAGGGTCCCTACTGAGTAGCTTATACTCACCCCTGCACGGGCTATGCCCGCACTACGTTGTGTTGGTTGTAGACGACGGACAACGTTGATCGTAGTTGAGGCTTGCAGAGCTGGACGGTACCTAGAGGAGGACCACTGGGCGGGACATACTCGGAGCGGACGGCGGGACCCGAGGAGCAGTGGAGCTATCTGTACCCACCATTCAGGTTGGATTTCCAGTGGACAGTTCGGCGTAGTGGCTTTTACTTTTCAGT
Organism: Viscum album; assembly: GCA_963277665.1. Classification (NCBI taxonomy): domain Eukaryota; kingdom Viridiplantae; phylum Streptophyta; class Magnoliopsida; order Santalales; family Viscaceae; genus Viscum; species Viscum album. The sequence goes on along the minus strand of OY728121.1, from coordinate 1,790,719,916 downwards.
TGCTGTTTTCCTTTTCGAGTTTTACTTTACTTTCAGTTTGAGTTTGTATTCTAGCCCACTTACTTTCCGCACTTACAGTTGTACTCTGTTTTTACTTAGTGTTTACTTTTTTCCGCTTTCTTACTCTGAGGTGCTTGTTTACTTTACAATGGAAATTCCTTCCCTTTTACCGGGATTTACGCCATGGTGCTAGTCGCCAGTCCCTGGCCTATGGAAGGCGGGCTTGGGGTAGTCACGGCACGGGCCCTGAGGATGGGTCGTGACAAATTGGTATCAGAGGAGTTCGGTTCTACCGCAAACTCTGATCTTTCTTCTATGTGAAGCAATAGTGTTTAGCGTATTGGGTGTGGTTATTAGTCCAGGGAGTCCAGTGTTGGTACGGCGGCCGACGTATCCGTACACCAGGACCCTGACTTCTGATTTCCGACTTAATGCATGAAAACATTTATTGCGTGTGTGTTTCAAGTTTTCTTTGTGATTACTTGTGTCAGCTCACCAGGTATACTATTTGACCGTGGCACACCTGTTTCCTTTTCATGATGGCCCCACGACGGTAGCCAGCTAGGGTTCCGAGAGTCGAGTGTAATGACAGCCCACCAAGCGATGAGGCCTCGGTGCAGGGCCCTTTGTCAGCAGTGGCACCGGCGGTAGGTCTACCCGCCGAGCCACCGATACTTCCAGCACCAGCTGCTGACGATGCACGTCGCCTCAGTGCACTGCATGAGTTCCAGCGCCAGTGACCACCCAGGTTCCGCGGGGAGATGGACCCCCAGGCAGCCGAGGACTGGCTGGAGGTAGTAGTGAGAGGTTTTCGGTTAGTGAGGACACCAGCAGACCTCATGGTGATCCTCGCAGCGAGCCTACTGCACACGGCAGCGTGCCGATGGTGGAGCTTGATGCTCCAGGTGATCGATGAGACATCTCTTTTCTGGACGGACTTTGAGAGCAACTTCCGCTCCGAGTTCATCCCAGCCACCCTCCGTGCGGTGTGCATTCAGGAGCTTCTTCAGCTGCGGCATGGCAGCTTGACAGTGGCCCAATACTTGGCGAGATTTACTGATCTCTCGTGCTAATCCACAGATATGGTACGGGACCCATTCTTCTGGGCCCGGACCTTCGAACAGGGACTGAGGCATGAGATCAGGGCTTCGATGATCTCCCTCAACATTCTGAGGCAGGCAGAGGTGTTGGAGAGAGCCCTTCTAGTGGAGATTTTTCTCGCCGAGCAGGCTCCAGTGACAGGGCCCTCCGCCGGACGGCCCGTAGCAGGGTCTTCTGTAGTTGGCAGTAGACAGGTGAAGCAGAGGTCTAAACGGGCCAGACCATCAGATGGTCAGTCACTGGATGAATATTCAGTTGTGTGGGGCACATGAAGAAGAGCCATCTACACGAGGGGTAGGCATTGCTACGCATGCGGCGGGCAAGGTCGCATGGCTCGAGACTACCCGACTCGTCTTACAGATGAGCAGAAGGTGGTAGAGGGACCTCCCAGATAGAGGTTCAGCCATGGAGGTCCGCAGGGAGTTGGTGGACATGAGAGAGCTCAACTTCAGGCAGCTGAGGCCTTCAATCATGGAGCTCTGGGAGCAAATGGACAGGAGCGGAACTAGTGGATACGTCTTTTGTACTTATAGTTCCTTGTTTCTATTGTGTAGCGTCTTTGTATTATGAGCTGAAATAATAAAAGACTCATACCTTTGTGATGTTTTCATTCCTGTCCTCTTTTGTGTTGTTACTAAGAGATTCCAGTTTTGACTGTTGACTTGACCCTCACTTGTGAGACATCTACTGGAGGAGACCCAGTTACCACACACTGATGCCGACAGTGTGACTCAACCCTTGGAGGCGAGAGTAACGGTTGGATCTCTTGGTAGTAGCGTCGAGGCCTTACGATGTCATCCTTGGTATGGATTAGAATCATCCATGTCAGAATTGACTGTATTAGGCAAAGAACGTGGTTCATCCAAGGGATGAGACCAGATTTCTCTTATCGGCAAAGAAGAAATCATAGCAGCTCTTGTGGGACCAGAGGTGGTCCAGGCCACGATAGAGAAGGTCCAGGTCATCCAGGAGCGAAACGTCGTTGTAACACAACGAAATCAAAACAATGTTTCATAAATGAAACAACGTAACAAAACTAAAAAACAACGGTAATAGAAAGGCATTTCCACCTCTTTAATAATTTATCCATGAGGTGCATCATTGTTATATTGGGAGAAATACTTTGAATCTCTAGAGGATAAACTTTGAAGAACAATGAACGACAAACAAAAAACGATGATGACCAATGACATTGAGCTCTCCCCCTCCTCTTAGAGAGATCTCTTCCTTAACGATAGATTAAGGACCTTTGTGGACGGATCACCTTCAGTGACAGATTCATCCTGATATCAAACTCTAACTTGGTAGGGGTTTTTATTCTAAGTGGATTCTCCATTTTTTCCATTAAATATTTTAAAAAAAGAACGTGGTTTAACTCAAAAACAAGTCAACCCATGGTTCGATCGTTCAAGCATGATGGTTAAATATGTGGGATAAAAGCTGATATTAAATCTTAGTGATTTATAATTGAATATGCTTCCTGTTTCTACTAAAGTGAAAAAATACAAGATGAAATGAAAAAAGGACATTTTTTTTCATTTGGATGTTTGTATGTTCTTCTTGACTGTACCCCCTAATCGACATCGAGGCGACGTCGAGGCTATAGTAGGGATGGTGTCCATCCGACAAGCTCATGGGAACATATAGATTGAGAATCAGACCACCAAAGAAGACTTGTTGGTAAGAAGAAGATACCGCTGGAGACCAGTGAGAGTGGCCCGTGGTGGCGGCCATCCGACAAGCTCGTGGGAACATACAGTTTGAGAATCAGACCACTGAAGCGAATTTATTGGTACACAAGAAGATACCGCTGGTGACCAGCGATAGTGGCCTGTGGTGGTGGCTACAGGGGGGGCTCCCTGTTGGAAAGATGAGGTGGCACAGGCCGCGACTCCTGCCGATTGTGGAAGTGTGGAATGGTAGCATCATTTGGGCACTGCGCTAGAGGAGTGGCACTACCCAGCAGGCTGCGGCACTTGTGGAATGCGGTCCACACGGGACCGCGTGGGGAGACCCGACTGGATCTAGGTCATCCACATGACACCAAAAGGTCTTGACTTGATGTCGCGATATAGGAGAGGGATGCAGATCCTTTGAGTCACGTTAGTGTATCATGGATCTAGCTCCTGTCGCATCCTTGGTGGGTCAAATAGGACCGCCTTATGGGCCAGGATGGAGCTGCAGGCCGGACCCGACATCAGGTCGGGATGGTGGTGCGAACCGGGCTGATGGGATGCTCGGGCTGGAAGATTGATGGTTCTATGGGATGGGGGCAACGGGGTAGACCAGGATGCTGGGCTCCCTGGGATGCGGGTAGAACTGGCTCTCCAGTGCAGGTGGGGCCAGATGGAACTGGCTCACTGGGCGACCCAGTGGGATGGACCCACAGCCAATCTGGCTGGGTTTAGGAAGGCCAAAGGGGCCTGGACCAATGTCCAGGACAGATCGGGCCAGTCCATACCCAACTGGGTTAGGTTGGATCTGTCTAACTAGGTCGGGTCATATAGGACCCTCGTGCCGGGTAGGTCAGGTTGGTCTGACTGGGTCGAACCAGACCTGGACACAACTGGACCATGTTTACTAAAACACCAATATCATTCAGAATGTGTGTACAACTGACGTGTCGTCTACAGTATTAGGACCCCTATGATGAGACAATCCTTTGGGAATACTCTAAGTGAGACATCATGTCACTAGAGTTATGACAGATGTATTGAGGAGTGGATTATTCTGAAACCAAGCTTGATGATGAGCGAGTCTTAGTGATCAATTTGTCCCAGAGACAAGAGGGACTAAGTGATCCATCTATCCCAAAGATAATCTAGTATTAGTGATCCAACTAGCCCAGGGATAATGGGGTTTTAGTGATCTTTCTGGCCCAGATATGATCGGGTCTTCATGATCTAACTGTCCTAGAGATGAGTGGGTCTAAGTGATCCAATTGGCCCCGAGACGAGGGGGACTAAGTGATCCAGCTAGCCCCAAAGATGAGCGGGTCTAAGTGATATAGCTGGCCCCAAAAATGAGTGGGTCTCAATGAACCAACTGAATGATATTATGAGCATTCATAGATGATGAACCCCTAAGCAATATGAATGTTTGACCTTACAAATAATAATCTGACTTCCTAAACATTGAGTTATACCAAGTGCGAGCTATTTTTCATTGTGACCATGCTTTGTGGTTTTTATTTGGGATTTTTACTTGTTGTTATGATTTTTTGTATGTCATTTGTGGATTAGATTCCCTAATGAGTATTATGTTACTCACCCCTACATGGGATTCAACCGCACATGTCGTGTACCATGTAGGCAATCGATGCTTTGACATATAGCTTTGTGGTTTTTGACCAAGTGGGGCTCAGTGAGACAGAACAAACAGGCGTACTTCTACAGCTACAGAAAACTACCATACACCTACCCTTTAGGTGGGTTCTTGAGCAGATAGACCATAGCAGTTGTACATTCCGTTTTGGTTTTGGGCTTGTATTTTAGCCCCATTGTAATTTTAGTTTGTATTGTACTCTCAGTAGTTTTATCAATGACAGTTGAGGTTTAATTTGTGTTTAATTTCGACAGTTTGAGCTTTGTGCATGTGTACTGGTCTAAAGGAAAATTCCATTCTTTTTTTTGGGATATGTCTATTCAGTGCTAGTTAGAAGCCTCTAACCTATAGTAGGCAGACTTTGGGTAGTCACGACATGAGCCCTAGAGGATGATTTGTGAGAATAAATGGTTGATGTTGTTGATAAATTGAAATAATATAAAGGGTTATTTTTAAAAAATCATGATGAAAATATAATTTTAATTTTGGAAAACATTTGGAAAATATATTCCATTGAAAATCACATTTAAAAACATTTTCATAAAAAATTATCCTTTTAGACATGAAAAAAAACCTTGAAGAAACGATGGAGGGTAAATCTGTATATGTCATACAAGGTAAAAATATCATTCCTTTTGAATGGTAGAAAGGATAGAGAAATGGCTTTTTCATAATGTGACAAGAAGATTCCTTTGGAAATATTTTTAATAGAAAAAATTGTTAAAAATGTATTTAATAAATCATTTTCAAAAGGATAATTTTTTTGATAATATTTTTAGAAAATAGGTTCTTTAGAAGAAGACATGTTCTTCGAATAATGAGATAAATGAAGTTGAGTTTTTTTAAAAAAATTATATAAAATTTTTAGTAAAAAATAGTGAAAAAGTGGAAGTTCTACAAGGAAAATGTCATTAATATCAAGGGGATAAAAAAAATTAATATATAATTATCTAACAATTTCCTCAGATACAAATTTATGTTTAAACAATCCTAAAATAAATTATATTGTTATGTAAAACCTTGAAAAGTCCGTAATGTTAATTTGAGAATCAATCAATGAATATATTATGGGTTTTAAATTTAAATAAACATAATTCATGTGTAAATTAAACAATATATAGTAAAAATTTATCACACACATAATCATATAATATTAACTACAACAAAGAAGTAATACAACCAAATAAAAGGAATTGGGTTATGAAATTCATTACAACTTTGTAACATAAAATTCAAACCCCCTTAATAGAAATAATTAAAATAGAAACTCAAAGTACCATGAAGATGAAATAATTCGTGGAATAATATATTAAAATTGGTAGTAGGTACACTATAGAAAATAATTATTTGATGAATATGACATTTATCTCAAAGATGTAAAAATTGAGATGAAAATCCCTTAAATTATGTTTCCTTTTAGGTGAACATCCTTTAAAATTCAGTATAATTTTTTTAAACATGTTATTAACTTATTATATAACCATATTAATATTTATAAAATTTAGTAAGCAGTACATAAGCGTGAAGGCAACTTAAATTTCTTTGCTATATTTAAAATAATAAAAAATAAATGATATATTAAAATTATAGTATCATATTTTTTCATATATTTCACATATTTTTATTAAAACCATTTTATATGTGTCCCATTTTAGTGAGAATGAATCACATTACTTTGAGGAGGCGATAGTGCACACATCCACAAACGGTGCTATCATATTTACAAAAAATGGAATGCCTAAAGGTATGAATTATATAAGAATTAAAAAAATCATAAAGGCATTATAATTATCATATATATTATATAAAAACATTTTTTCTATCATAATTCCTAATCATGAGAGGAGGTAATGGAAAAATGAACAATATTGTTTCACAAGGCAGTACTTCGCCGTACACAAATCGGTATGTTTGTTACCCATTAGATGGAAGTTTGTGGATGTGTAGGTAGAAATCATAGAATAAAAAATATTAGTATATTTAGGATAATTATGATATTATTTGTCATTAAATAATAATAATTTAATGGTTGGGGAGGGAAATAAAACGTCAGTGATTGTTGAAAAATGTTACAGCGTTTTCGGGTAACTCTATTTGGTTTATACCAAAATACTTATTTGGATGGATGTATGACCGAAGTAAGGATTCATGGATTTGTGGAGGGATTTGGGGATATTATTTTATTAGAGTATGAGCGATCCAAATATATTTATAGGTGTGAATAAGTGTTAGGTTTGAGTTCCTTTTTATAGTGGAGGAGGAGTGACATTCTTGTAAATTTCTGAAAAGGGAATTCTACCTCCAGCTTTCCCACATAAAGTGGATCAAATAATAATATTATATTATAGAAAAGGTATTATAGGGTCTAAATATTGAAATAATATGGAATTTTACAAGTTTATATGTCATTCTCTCCCTTAAGTTTAATGTTCAATCCCATATTCTGAAAATGTTTCTCTTCATCACTATAATTAATTTTAATTACATTCACAAATATTTTTCTTAAAAACTAAGTTGATCTTAATAGAAATTAAAAATTATGATAATTAAAATTATAGAATCCATTTTTTTAAATTAAAATAAAATAATTTTTAGAAATTAATTTAAAATAAATATCATAGATAGGATGACAAATAGGGTTTTAAAAGTTTAAATGTTCAAAATTATGAAATGTTTTTATATCCATTTTAAAAGTGAAATTAATTTAAGTGACCTAAATTATATTAATATATGTAATATTGATCTAAATTAACTTCAAAACCAATTAAAATTATAAATTATCCTTAAAAATAATTTATATAAAAAATCAGTTTTGAATTAGAATTTAGTATTTTTCACTATTCATCGACAAATCAAACTTCTTAGAAAAATACCAAAAATTAACCCTAAGATAATTTATATGTTCACATTTAAAAAATTATTTTTATTTTTTCAACTTATTATTTAAAAATGTTTTGTAAATTAGATTTAATGTAGCTTCCCCATTAAAAGGCATTAAAAGTTCTATTAGAAAAATATTAATTTATAAGTAAAAAATTGGGTTTATTGTTATGTTATTCTAATAAAATATATTTTATGAAAGTAAAAAATAGTTTATTGAATTTCTAATATATATATTACATCAACATAACTCAATAATTTTAATTAATTTAATTTATTTTGATTAATACTCTTTTCAGGAATACAAATAGTTTTCTATAAAAACTATCCCTTTATATTCATTTGGTTTTTATATTCATTTATAATTAATTTTTAACCAATGAAATCATTTTATATTTCTGTAAACCATATAGTTTCATAATTTATTTAATAATATTCACAGTCCCTATTTTAAGGGCTAGTTTATATGTTATTATATTAAAGAATAATATTTTTAATAATATATTGTTGTTCGGTAAAAGTCAGTCTTGCTAATAACCAAAGCTATCAAATAGGGTTGTTATTGAATGTAAGGAAATATATCAAATATTTTGTGTGAATTAATATATATATATATAATATAATGAAAATATTAAATATACTTTATACTCTTGGGTTATTATATTCCTTTCTGTTCTTGGTGTTGTGAGTTATACATCCTATCGAATAAAAGTTACTCTTTTTGAATTTTTAGGGTATTACATGAGTGATTATAATTTATAATAAACACCATTTATTTTAATTCATAATAAATAAAAAATAATAAATTGAATTTATATTTGAGTCATTATACATATGTTAATTGAAACATGTTTTCATAAGATTCACTAGAACATTTTTTAGCTTCTTTAGAGACCGATGCACTAGAAATTCCATTTGTTATTATTGATCTATGAATTCCTTTAAGATAATCTATAATATATTGTTCCATAATAAATTCAAATTCTATTTCCCTGATTATTTTTACTTTATTATTCCCTATCCTTTTTAAGTCATCAATAATTAGGTACTATATTTCCATCTTGATCTGTAACTCAACACCATTATATGAGTTTGTATAACTTTTAGTTTTATTTAATTAATTCTATGATTTCATATTTGAATTATCATACCATTTTTTCTATATATTTATATAATTTAATATTTAATAACACAATTGTAATTCTTAGTTTTATCCCTCTAAATGTATATCTATTCTAGATCATCATTGGGTTGTTCCTTGAGGGAAACTCTCCCTTTGATTTCATCACCTTCATCATTGTTTTCATCCAGTTTTGAGTTTAATATAATAGACACCATAAATTAATCATTGAGGGATATAAATTCCCCTCAATTCTTAACATACATTTCATCTATTATTTTTTACTTCATGAGATAAAAAAGATTATCTTAAAGAATTTCCACTCTGATTTTATCCAAATTTTCAACCTATAAAGGTTTCTTTATAAGTTCTTCTTCCTCATGACCATCATGATTTTTTAGAAAACATAGTTGTAAGATTCCAGGATTTACCCCATCATATGAAATTACATATAATATTACACATTAATTTTATCTTTCCTCTATTCAAATTATAATCCACGAAAGACATTACTCCATCTACATCATCTTCTTCGGTGTAATCCCATAATGAATATTTCATCATTTCCTTGAATGAAATCTCCTAAGAACATTATTTTGATGTGGAATAATTATCATCATTTCAAATCACATAAGAAATAGAATGAAATTTTAGGATATCTCATGTCACCTCATTTGGATTCTTATCTTTAAGCACAAAATCCTTTACATTGAAATATAGAGGTAATATTATCTAGGTGAATTACTTGTTTATTAAATTTTAAATTTTCTCCCAATGTCAATGAATGTATATAATTAGAATATTTAAATAATAAAATAATTCATTAGTCGTATCATTAGTAATAATTATAAATTCCTTATATTTATTCCATAACTCCTATGGCTTTTATTCTATAATTTTTGAACCATTTTCATAAATATTGAAATGTTTATTCCATAAAACATTGGAGTTTTATCCAGACATCAATATTTTATATAGTGGTTTTTTCAAATACCCCCATTAAGGTATAAACAATATTGTGTCTTCATCCAACACATTGTGATCCCTATACGATAGGGATCAACTCTTTGTAATAGCGGACAATCAAGTCATAACTATTATGTACACATCAATACCAAACAATATAAATTTGTAATGTATATGGTTTATCATAAATGAAATTTTTTCATTCAAAATTACATATTAATTTATGACTGAAACAAATTTCCAAATATTTATAGAAATATATATCCATCATAATGCTTCAGGTATGATAGAACCTGTAAGTCCCAAATAAGGGTCAATAAATTCTGAGGTGGGGGTGAATCAAGGTATAATGAATTTATTTTCTCAACCCCTACCGATGATCAATTTCCCAATTATAGGGAAAACATTTTCTATTACACTCAATAAATATGAAGGGAAAAAAGAAAAATATAATTTAAATATATGTTTTTATTTGTTATAGACAAAATGGGTAATATAAGAAGAATGTGTGGTAGTGAGACTATAAACCTAAAACAGCAAGGACCAATGATATTTAGTGACAATTTCTAGAATACCTACACAAATTTGTCATGTTTAGAAAAATATTGAGTTTAAATCTCAATAATCATGAATTCCCATGAAACAAACTTATCTAATAACTGATGTGGTTTTTATCTTCATAAAGAATAATATAACACCAATAGTGATTTTTTGGTTAAATTATTTTTTTTCACTTTAAGAAATCCAAAATGATATATTTAGAGAGTCTCATAGATATCCCCTACCTTCTTATTTAATATTATATCAAAAATATAGTACTCCTCTCTTAGATCTATGTATATTTTTATCCACTCTAAAAGATTTATTTTCAAAAATTGAAACCAACATATTTTATAATCTCAATATGAATCAACCTTTAATCCAGTGGTATGAATTAATACTCTAATTATGATCCTCAAATATCACTCTATGTGAACTCAAAATTTTAATCTAGAACTTAAATTAAAATAAATATATTTCAACCACACTAAATAGATTCATTATATTTAATTTTTAATTCTATCTATAACATAAAAATTCACATGATCATGATGTAGAATCCTTCACCATGGTGTGTTTTGTCTCATCATCAATATTTCTGTAGAATTTTATTCCTTTTTTGTAATGATGATCATTAAAATATAATATCCTTGAAATCATCTAATTTAATTCCATTGTTATTCACCCATGTTTTTAGGAAAATTTTCTCAATCTCCCTCAATCACCTAACTAACTACAAAGTGGTCCTCTCCGTAATAGTGTAGCCAAAATGTTGATAGACGTTGTTGTGGTGTGGATGGATCCTACAAAATGTTTATATCCGAATTTTTGGATCTAAAAAATCCATAAAATTACTTATTTGGGATATTTAATCCTCATTATTATGAAAAAAAATACACTAATCCTAAAAAATCCTATACAATGACTCTCCATGATAAAGATCATTCAAAATTTCTTGGTGGACTTGGAATTAGTAGGGACATAAAAAATAACATCTAATATTTTTTTATGTGGAATGAACCTCCATAGTGAAATATTTTATTTAATCTCATGTAAATTATGATCATCCATATATAGATCCTGGTATAGTGCAAAAAACACCTTTACAATGTAAAAACATGGAAGTCAAAACCATTAAGACTAGTATACCTCTTATTGTAGCTACTCATGATTTGGAATAGAACGCATCATCTATTATACAAAAATAGAAAAATTAATTGGACTATCTATGTTATATCATCCTGTAATTAAATCAGTTCACAAAATATATCCCATGGATCTGTTTTGTACAATGAACACATGACTTCCCACCCTATGTGACACTACACAATTCCTCTTCAACATCACATATTCTTGAGATTTGATAGAAATTATTCTACACTTCCACCCAGGTTTACTATGGTTACTCTTGGACATTACTTAATGGTTACATACCATTTATCAGAAGGATAAATAATGTATGATCCTTTTTTAATTTTCATATTATTTTTCTCTATGACAATCTTTAACTCAGCATGAAGGTTTAATATCCCCCCTTGCACTATGGAAACTACAAATTTTAGTAGATACCAAAATCTTCCCATAAAATCCTATGGTGTAATTTTTTTTCTATGACATAGTTTCAACCCTATAAACATATTTTCCCCAGCTACTTTCTTCATTCCAAAACCCTCTTCGTGACTATTTATGTTCCTTTGGGTGACTTCCAAACACCCTTTATATTAAATTTTCAATAATCAAAATCTAAAAAGAGGGATATTTTTCAATAGTCTGCATAATGAACATGATCAAGATTTTAACATTGTTCACTATCATCAACTCTGGATACAACTAATGTCCACTGAAACCACTTCTATCGTGGTTGTTTTTGGACTATTCATTATTTTCATAGGACATGAAAAATGTTGATAACGATTCCCACACATGGGTGAGTATATACATGCCAAATATGAAAGAACAAAAACATAAAATAAATAAAAATAAAAATAAAAATAAAAATATCAATGTCACAAAACATGATAAAAGTTATATCCCATCAAAGGAAACAACTCCAACATGCTTTATGGTAAAAAATTGGGACACAAGATAGAGTCCCACTTTTCATAGTGAATTACAGAGGAAATAATTACAACACCTTAGGAATAAGAAAAACCCTATAAAAGAAACTAACTCACCTCACTAGAATAGTAAAATTTGGAATTTTGTATCATTGAAAAATAGTTAATAGATATGAGTAACACACAAAAATTATAGTATCAAATAGTATATGAACGATAGAAACTTTACCCCTAAAAACTCTGATCACCACACCCAATCCTCTTCATCGATCATATGATTCTAAATAGAATAAATACATGTATTTACTTATGTTTTAACATAGATGATAAATAAAATCAATCCAAGGTATCTATGTGAAAAATGGTTAGGACGGACTAATATTGTTCCCAAACACAATTATTGACTAATAAGATATGAAAAATCACTAAGACTATAAATTTACTTGTTATGTACAATAGAGGTACATGGAATGTATCCCAATTGAAATATTTTAGTAATTTTTTACCTCAATGTATGGAATGTAAATTTTCATCTAAAAAATATATACAATATTGTAGACTACATGTGGGATTGGTAGGGAATTCATTTTCTACCACTTCCACTTGTTTTGTGTAAAGGCCCAAATAGATGGAATGTCCTAAAGGCTACGTGTTGTGTATAATTCGATAGGTAATTCAGTATGTATCATCAAGTAGGCTAGGCCATGTTTGACCATGTGGGTACATGGTGTATGGCCTTAACCCATATGCTGTGGCTGGACACATAACCACCTATGCATGTACTTCTTGTATACACCATTCTAGTAAACATAGGGTAACATGGTGTGTGTACTCAGCTTACACATCAAGTGATACATAAATTCATCAAAACACTATCCACCACAACCAAAATGATAAACTCCATGTAGTTATTAGTAACTGCACACTATTTTACATGATATTTTCTCAACTTGTATAGTAATATTTCAATCTCATTACTATATCTATTACTTCCTCCAATCGAGCTTGAAGCTTCACCGAAATCCTTAACCATGGATTGAGTGCCTTTAACGATTTATTTTTTTCTCTTTATTTATAATAATTGATTTCGAAAACAAATTACATGAACCATTGATGATCAAACACACTAATTACCAATTGGGACCATGCTATCATAAATTTCCATGATCAACCATCACTTGATGAAACTCCCTTGTAACATGAAGACTGATATGGATCACAAAATAATTTCTCACAGTCCTAGATTTTTTTAATTTAAAACTATACCAATATTTATTTAACCACAAGGTAGTGAAAATATTGTTGATTAACACACAAAGAATAAGGAGGGTAAAATAGAGGGAAATAATAAATTAGAGTTAGTGGTGGATGTTAGAAGCCTGAAAACTGATCATTCAGAATAAAATTCATAGAAAAAAAATAAATGAATACATTAAAACATAGATCCCATGCCTAAAATAGAATTAAGTATGTGTAAAACCCTACTCCTTAATGATTTTTCAATTTTTGAAAGAATTTTAATTTTTTAAAATTTTATAGTAAGGTTCATTTTTAGAATTGAGAGTCGTATATAAATTTTAAGAGTTAGAGTATCCCAAGATGATTTTTTTGAATATATATTGTTTTTGAAAGGATTATCTCATGCTTAGGAGGGTATCTGGAGCCTTGAGTTAAATTTAAGAAGCTACAAATGTATTCTTTCATGGTACATGGATTAATTTTCATATTTTAGGAGAAAACACACTTCTTATTAACTACGGGATACATTTATGTTCATCATGTGTTGTGCATAGTTGTCCTACATGATTAATACATAATTAAGGTCATTGTTGGAACTAGAAAACGCATCCCCAAAATATTCCAAATTCTTCCATACATGATCCAAGATTGTAGTATATTTCACAATCTTCAATTTGGTAGGTTGTAGGGCCTGAGGGAAGTTACAAATTAGGAGTTATGTACATTTGAATTTGGGTTGGAAAACAGGTTCGCGGAGCCCATTCGCGAAGCTCCCTCCGTGATCGCGGAGTAAGGGAACTTGACTAGAGCCCCTGGGCCCCCACACTGGTGAAAAGCTCCTCCTTCACAAAGAAACCATGGAAAAGTATGTGGGATGCTCCGTGAACCCCTTTGATGTTCGTGAACCCACCGTGGAGCAAGGAGGAGTGATGCTCCGCGAACCCCTTTGACGTTAGTGAATCCGCCACAGAGCGAGCTTTGGCTTCGCACCGAGAGAGATTTGCTTCATGGATCCTCCATCACCTATAAATACCTAGATCACCCCACTTCATGAGGGAAGAATCCACCCCTTGGGTTATAGCATCCCATCTTTTTATAACATAACTTTTCATTCCATTACACGGAACTGAGGATCTTTAAGGTTTAGTGTCTTGGAAACAAGGAACATAAAACATGAAACAAAAAAAAAAATTCTTCTTAAACACTTGAAAGGCTTCTCCTCATGTTCACCCTAGGCTCATTACTTCATCCCATAACCTGGGGACATACATCAAAATGAAGGGTGAGCAGAAGGCCCAGCAAGGGAAACAAGTGAAACATTTTACATATGAACTTGAGATACATCAATAAAGTCATGAAAAGAACTTTAAGGCATGAAAATGAAATCATGAGGCATATCATAATAAAAATAAAACTTTTTCATAACTTCAAGATGTGGCTACATAATTTAACATAGACAATCATGAACATATCACCAAGGTCCATCCCCAAGGTGTCATTTTAAAATTACCAAGGTTATTCACCAAGGTATCGTGAAAATTGTAATCTCTAGTGGTTACATCATTACCCAATGCATTGGAGCGCTATTAGGGCGCACCCTTAAATTTGCCTTTATTATCATGTGAGCCACATATATCATCATCAAACATTTCATAAATAACCCACATATCATAAAATAAATGGGTTTCATTTCATAATCATAACGTTTTAAAAACTGCTTTAAAAACATGATCTTTACGTCACTTTAAACCCACGGAAAGGGAAAGCGGGTCTCATGTATGTAAATCCAAGAATTTAAAATGGAACATTTTGATATATATGTGAATACACTTGTAGAAATAAGAGCTTTGAGTATTCACTTTATAACATAAAATAATTTTTGAGAAAAGAGAGAGGCATTTTGAGGGGAAAATTCTGCAGCATAACGACTAAGTTTCGGGGTTTTAGAAAACATTGAAATGAGAGGGGACATGGGTAACCCTCTCATAAATGATCCATAAAACAGTAGGGTGAAAGAATAAGAAGGACATATGGACATGGTAATGAAATTTTAGGGACATACCATTTGAAATGAAAAACATGGAAGGAAAAAAAAATTAGATTTCTCTTATGAAAATTCGGCAGCCTTACGGCGTCACTTAACTTCAAAAGAAAATGATTTGAAAAGATCAAATAGGTTCCCTCATCATATGATCATAAGTGATAAGTATGATAGATATAGAGATAATTCCCCAACATAACAAAAAGGAACTTGAAAGAATTGACATGAAAGTAGAACTTCAAAACGAGAAGGGTGAAGAACCACTTAAAATTTCGGTAGCCTAACGACGCCACTTAAAACATCAAAATACTGAATTGAAGAGATCAAATGGGGTCTCTCATAATATGAACATAAGAGTCCAGTATGATATATATAGAGATCATACCCCAATATAACAAAAAGGAACTTGAAATAATTGACATGAAAGTAGAACTTCAAAACGAGAAGGGTGAAGAACCACTTAAAAATTCGGCAGCCTAACGGCGCCAGTTAAAACTTCAAAATACTGAATTGAAGCGATCAAATGGGGTCTCTCATAATATGATCATAAAAGATAAGTATGATAATTTATAGATCATACCCCAACATAATAAAAAGGAACATGAAAGACTTGAATGAAAATAGAACTTGAAAACGAGGAAGGTGAAAGAATCCCTTAAAAATTCGGCAGCCTAACGACGCCACTTAAACATTCTTAAAACGAATTGATGAGAGAAAGGGGGGTATCTCATCATATGAAAATGAAATAGGCAGTAGGATGAATATAAAAGAACATCCTCCAACATAAGAACATGGAGTATAAAAGAAATGACATAAAAGAGATTACTTGAAAAGAAAGAGAGGGGTCGGATCCCTTACCTTAAAATGTAACTCTTAAACCTCAAAGGTTGGGACCTTGAGGGCTTGGGGGCACCTTGGGAGGACTCCTTGGGAGTTAATGAGACCAGAAATTCATTGGGAATGAGTGGGGAGTCGAATGGATGAGAGGAGGGCTTGGTATTTATAGGGAAAGTGAGAGGACAAGGCATTAATGGCCAAGGGACACCTCACATGTGCTTTTCTCAAACCCATGTGCTCTCCCTTGTCATTTATCATGGAGTTAGGCCACATGGGGCCCCCAAAACAATAATTCATCACCCTTGGCCGGCCAACCCTCAAAAGATCTCATGACATCATCATGACACCGTTATGATGTCATTAAACATACCGAAACCCTAAAACTGTATTTTTACTATTCACTGAAAATTCAACTTTCTCAGAAAAATCCCAAAATTTCACATTAACCAAATATCAATGCTCTGATTTCAAAAATGAAATCCATTTTATAAAAATAATTTTCTAAATATTTTTAATTTAATTTTTAAATAAAAACACTATTCATCGAAAATTCATTTTTTCAGAAAAAACCCCAAAAATTACCATAACATAATATCGATGCTTTGAGTTCAAAAATAAAGTCATTTTTATAAAAATAATTTTCTAATTATTTTTAATTAAATTTTTAATTAAAAAACACTATTCACCCGAAAAAACTAATACTTGAATAATAATTAATGAAACCGTTATTTAACTATTTTATTGAATCACATTACTTAATCAAGGTGCCTAGATTATTTTAAAACTTTCTTTAAGTGAGATTACTAATGCATTTGGTCATATTACTAATCCTAATCATAAAATCACTATTCATAATTTACTATTCATCAAAAATCAAGTTGGTCTTATTAGACTCTAAATTTAGTACTGAACATAATTGCAGAAGACCATTTTTTGAAAATCATTACACATTTTTAATTATTTAGGGTTTACATAAACATATTTAAAATATCCTTTTTCTAAAATTCATCAAAAATCTGCATAATATATTTATCCGGTCATTTCAAAATTCATAAACTTCATCATAAGAAGAAATCCCAATTTTTATTTAAAACAAGGATTACACAAGGTAGTTACAGTCTCGTTACATAACCCCTTATAATACCAGCATAGGACCTAAGAGTAAGGTGTGCTAGGGTGATAGAAGCTTGGGGCGGCTCAGTCAACATTGCCCGAGTAGTAATTTCTATCAGTTTGAACTTCTCACGAAGGTGATTCCGTTCCAGCTTCACATGATGAAGTTCGGCTTGGATTTGATCCAGAGCAAAGCCCAGTGGTGCTACCTCCTTCCCAAGCTCTGTTAGATGGGCTTCGATCGGTCCAAGACTACTAGGTGAGGCCATCGAATCTTCTTTCTATAATAATTAACCAAGATTACTTATATCAAAACATTTTGTTCACAGCGGTCATATTGACCGATGGTTATATAATAGTCAAAACCCACTGATCTCATTTTAATTATAATCATGTTTATCAAATAAAACGTTTTTGTTGAGTATAACAATAACACATAAAATTGGGAAACAAAATTTATTTAAAAAATTTCGGGTCGTTACAATCTTCCCCCCTTAAGAAATTGCGTCCTCACAATTTTAAAATTGGCTTTTGAAATTTCATTGAAAGTCCCACATCGGAAAAGGAGTCAGTAAAACTATTACTTTAAAATAAAGAAAGGGAAGTACAAAGGTCACCCGAGTTAACCCACACTAGGGTTCCATGTAGGAAAACATGGACATGGAGGAAAAAACAAAGGGTCAAGTTCTGAGGGAGAGTGATAGAGAACATGATTAGGAGAAAGTTAACCATGAGAAAATCCCAAACTTATGATGTGTGTAAACGGTCTTTGATTACCTAGTAGGAAACGTAAACCAAAAACATTTTTGTTTTACGTTTCTTTTCATAATTTTGAGGATTTCATTTACTACATAGAACAAAAACATAAGAAAATATACCTACCTTCAAGTAGAGTTTCATCCTTTAACAAGTCCCTACCAACACTAATCTTTTCTCCAAATGATGAGAATTCAAAAACACTTGGTCTCATAAAAGCACAAGAATCATCTTCTATAGAATCACATAATCTACAAAAGATTAACTATCTATTTATTCTATCTTTAAACATTATCCCCAAAACTGAAAGGTTAAGGTAAAACAACTCTTCAAAAAGAAAGAATCCCATGGGAATGGAAACTACTTTTAAATCATCAAAGTTCCATGGTACTACCCAAATTTCATCATAGACCATTCCCTAAATAACGGTCCTTAAAATTCCTCAAAACAAACCAAACTAAGATTGAAACCCAAATACAATAAGGATTTGATAACATAGTCTTTCAAAACAACTTCATTGTTCATCTCCAGACAACATCAACCACTCCTAACATCTTATAAAAAAAGTAGCTAACCTAAACATATTTTACCCAAGATAGGTTAGTCATTCCCATAAGTAACCTAAATTACTATAAGTTCACCTTAAATTCATCGATTCTTCAAAATATAAGTCAACCTTACTCCTCAATGAAAATACCGTAGTAATCTATTTACCTCGATCAAATATGGTTCCCAAAATAATGAACATCTTCCAAAATAATAATCATATTTTAATCCCCTAATCATCCCTGTCATATTAATTCTAAAATCGTCGCATTTCCTATCACATTGGTTGTCGGGACATGTTCTTCCATTTACCACCATTAACTAAGAATAGAAAGCATAATTAGGGGTTTAAGTACTTAGCTAATAATCATGAAAAGGAACTGAAAGCATATAAGGATAACTTGTATATGAAAGGTATACCCTAACTTGTGATATCCTAGGTTCCCATCTAGGTTATGAATGATCATATATTCTTATGTGAACCTTTATTTTATTTTATCTTTGTTCCTTTAACAATGGTTCATACGAAGCTTATGAATTAACCAAAGCATATCCCCCGGGAGTGTCGTAACCAAGAGTGCAGCAAGGCCCGTTGTCGTGTACCAGTTCCCGTTCGAGTCTAGCTCAAAGCGGTGTTTTCGGGTTTTACCCCTATGTACATTTGTGCCAGAGCCACCTCTACCTGCTCGTATCCAGACAGGGATGTATTTGCTTGGCAACCCCTTACTCAATACTCACCAAAATACCAGGACGATTTCCTATATTAAACTTTTCTATAGGGTTCCTCCTAGAGTTTTCATATCCTAATTTCCACAAATAACTAAACCATCCTTTGATACCAACTATAGCATCCCGTATTTTTATAACATAACTTTTCATTCCATTACACGGAACTGAGGATCTTTAAGGTTTAGTGTCTTGGAAACAAGGAACATAAAACATGAAACAAAAAAAAAACATTCTTCTTAAACACTTGAAAGACTTCTCCTCATGTTCACCCTAGGCTCATTACTGCATCCCATAACCTGGGGACATACATCAAAAGGAAGGGTGAGCAGAAGGCCCAGCAAGGGAAACAAGTGAAACATTTTACATATGAACTTGAGATACATCAATAAAGTCATGAAAAGAACTTTAAGGCATGAAAATGAAATCATGAGGCATATCATAATAAAAATAAAACTTTTTCATAACTTGAAGATGTGGCTACATCATTTAACATAGACAATCATGAACATATCACCAAGGTCCATCCCCAAGGTGTCATTTTAAAATTACCAAGGTTATTCACCAAGGTATCGTGAAAATTGTAATCTCTAGTGGTTACATCATTACCCAATGCATTGGAGCGATATCAGGGCGCACCCTTAAATTTGCCTTTATTATCATGTGAGCCACATATATCGTCATCAAAAATTTCATAAATAACCCACATAGCATAAAATAAATGGGTTTCATTTCATAATCATAACGTTTTAAAAACTGCTTTAAAAACATGATCTTTACGTCACTTTAAACCCACGAAAAGGGAAAGAGGGTCTCATGTATGTAAATCCCAGAATTTAAAATGGAACATTTTGATATATATGTGAATACACTTGTAGAAATAAGAGCTTTGAGTATTCACTTTATAACATAAAATAATTTTTGAGAAAAGAGAGAGGCATTTTGAGGGGAAAATTCTGCAGCATAACGGCTAAGTTTCGGGGTTTTAGAAAACATTGAAATGAGAGGGGACATGGGTAACCCTCTCATAAATGATCCATAAAACAGTAGGGTGAAAGAATAACAAGGAAATATGGACATGGTAATGAAATTTTAGGGACATACCATTTGAAATGAAAAACATGGAAGGAAAAAAAAATTAGATTTCTCTTATGAAAATTCGGCAGCCTTACGGCGTCACTTAACTTCAAAAGAAAATGATTTGACAAGATCAAATAGGGTCCCTCATCATATGATCATAAGAGATAAGTATGATAGATATAGAGATAATTCCCCAACATAACAAAAAGTAACTTTAAAGAATTGACATGAAAGTAGAACTTCAAAACGAAAAGGGTGAAGAACCACTTAAAATTTCGGCAGCCTAACGGCGCCACTTAAAACATCAAAATACTGAATTGAAGAGATCAAATGGGGTCTCTCATCATATGAACATAAGAGTCCAGTATGATATATATAGATATCATACCCCAATATAACAAAAAGGAACTTGAAATAATTGACATGAAAGTAGAACTTCAAAACGAGAAGGGTGAAGAACCACTTAAAAATTCGGCAGCCTAACGACGCCACTTAAAACTTCAAAATACTGAATTGAAGCGATCAAATGTGGTCTCTAATAATATGATCATAAAAGATCAGTATGATAATTTAGAGATCATACCCCAACATAATAAAAAGGAACATGAAAGACTTGAATGAAAATAGAACTTGAAAACGAGGAAGGTGAAAGAATCCCTTAAAAATTCGGCAGCCTAACGACGCCACTTAAACATTCTTAAAACGAATTGATGAGAGCAAGGGGGGTCTCTCATCATATGAACATGAAATAGGCAGTAGGATGAATATAAAAGAACATCCTCCAACATAAGAACATGGAGTATAAAAGAAATGACATAAAAGAGATTACTTGAAAAGAAAGAGAGGGGTCGGATCCCTTACCTTAAAATGTAACTCTTAAACCTCAAAAGTTGGGACCTTGAGGGCTTGGGGGCACCTTGGGAGGACTCCTTGGGAGTTAATGAGACCAGAAATTCGTTGGGAATGAGTGGGGAGTCGAATGGATGAGAGGAGGGCTTGGTATTTATAGGGAAAGTGAGGGGACAAGGCATTAATGGCCAAGGGACACCTCACATGTGGTTTTCTCAAACCCATGTGCTCTCCCTTGTCATTTATCATGGAGTTAGGCCACATGGGGCCCCCAAAACAATAATTCATCACCCTTGGCTGGCCAACCCTCAAAAGATCTCATGACATCATCATGACGCCGTTATGATGCCATTAAACATACCGAAACCCTAAAACTGTATTTTTACAATTCACTGAAAATTCAACTTTCTCAGAAAAATCCCAAAATTTCACATTAACCAAATATCAATGCTCTGATTTCAAAAATGAAATCCATTTTATAAAAATAATTTTCTAAATATTTTTAATTTAATTTTTAAATAAAAACACTATTCATCAAAAATTCTTTTTTTCAGAAAAAACCCCAAAAATTACCATAACATAATATCGATGCTTTGAGTTCAAAAATAAAGTCATTTTTATAAAAATAAATTTCTAATTATTTTTAATTAAATTTTTAATTAAAAAACACTATTCACCCGAAAAAACTAATACTTGAATAATAATTAATGAAACAGTTATTTAACTATTTTATTGAATCACATTACTTAATCAAGGTGCCTAGATTATTTTAAAACTTTCTTTAAGTGAGATTACTAATCCATTTGGTCATATTACTAATCCTAATCATAAAATCACTATTCATAATTTACTATTCATCAAAAATCAAGTTGGTCTTATTAGACTCTAAATTTAGTACTGAACATAATTGCAGAAGACCATTTTTTGAAAATCATTACACATTTTTAATTATTTAGGGTTTACATAAACATATTTAAAATATCCTTTTTCTAAAATTCATCAAAAATCTGCATAATATATTTATCCGGTCATTTCAAAATTCATAAACTTCATCATAAGAAGAAATCCCAATTTTTATTTAAAACAAGGATTACACAAGGTAGTTACAGTCTCGTTACATAACCCCTTATAATACCAGCATAGGACCTAAGAGTAAGGTGTGCTAGGGTGATAGAAGCTTGGGGCGGCTCAGTCAACATTGCCCGAGTAGTAATTTCTATCAGTTTGAACTTCTCACGAAGGCGATTCCGTTCCAGCTTCACATGATGAAGTTCGGCTTGGATTTGATCCAGAGCAAAGACCAGTGGTGCTACCTCCTTCCCAAGCTCTGTTAGATGGGCTTCGATCGGTCCAAGACTACTAGGTGAGGCCATCGAATCTTCTTTCTATAATAATTAACCAAGATTACTTATATCAAAACATTTTGTTCACAGCGGTCATATTGACCGATGGTTATATAATAGTCAAAACCCACTGATCTCATTTTAATTATAATCATGTTTATCAAATAAAACGTTTTTGTTGAGTATAACAATAACACATAAAATTGGGAAACAAAATTTATTTAAAAAATTTCGGGTCGTTACATGGGTGGCCAATCTCCCATTTCGCGGAGCTCAGCTTTCCTTCGTGAAGCTGCCCCGTGAGTACATGCTCCGCGAGTCCATGCCCCGTGAGTCCATGCTCCGTGAGTCCATGCTCTGCAAGACCCAATGCTCTACGAGCCCTTTTCCTCCATGAAGATACTTCATGAATAAATCTCCTTTGTGAAGCTCCTACCTTCGTGCCCACCGGTCCATTCCGCGGGGGCTGCACCCCCGCACCCCCACTCGGGGTCAGTGTCGGTTAACAGTCCCGGCCCTCCGGGCCAGTCCCTTCGCTTCTGTCACTGACCCCTATGAAAAATGGAGATTTGCACCATGAAATTTTTGGGCTAGGATGTCAACATTTTCCATTGTTCCCTTATGCGCACCCACCTTCCACCTATGGAATACCATGATTTGAGATACTCCTCCGCACACCATGAAACACATTGAGTTGACATATTTCTCTTGGTTCATTCCCCATGTCTTGAGTTGAGTTTCTCATCATTAATTTCCCAAGTACCTTGAGTCAAACTATTCCTCAAGTAACTCATCCAAACCCCATCACTTGATTTCTATACCAGGTTGAACCAGAAAGGGCCGCCCTTGCGTAAGTCCCAACACCAGCCATTGCTAGGAACCTTATACCTAACAGTCCTATCTACATGACTATAAACTGTAGTACACCCTGTGTGAAAAACATCAGATGCCTCTTTCTCCAAACAAGAGATGCCTTATTCTTCAAGAATAAGATGCTAACAGTCCTATCTACATGAATATAAACTATAGTACACCCTATGTGACAAACATAGGATGCCTCTTAATCCAAATAAGATATGCCTTATTCTCCAAGCATATGTTTCCAATAGTCCTCTCTATATGAATTTAAACTGTAGTATGCCCTGTGTGACAAACATAGAATGCCTCTTACTCCAAATAAGAGATACCTTATGCTCCAAGCATAAGATGCCGATAGTCCTCTCTACATGACTTTAAACTACAGTACACCATATCTTCCAAACATAGGATTCCTCTTACTCAAAATAAAAGATGCCTTATGCTCCAAGTATAAGATGCCAATATTCCTCTCTATATGACTTTAAATCATAGTATTCCCTATGTTCCAAACATAGGATGCCTCTTGCTCTAAACCATAGATGCATTATACTCCTAGAATAAGATGCTAATAGTCCTCTCTACATGAATTTAAACTACAGCATGCCCTATCATTCAATAATAGGATTCCTCTTACTCCAAACAAGAGATGCATTATGATCCAAGCATAAGATGCCTAATGCGATTATTATAGTAGAGTAATTTCAAGAGCATTGGAATCCGTTCAAACATTCCATCACTCCACCTCACGCTTTGTGTGTCCTTCATTCGGATCTTCATCCACTTCCATGTCTGAAGGGAACCCCTAAAGGCCTGGTCCCATACCGCATAGGCTCACCTACCGTCCTGGGAAAATGGCTTGGAAGACTTTGGATGACACTTTGAGTCAGGTGCTATGTTTCAAAAATGGTCAACAGTCAACCCTCATTTGTTTGCCCCTATTTCATGCTAATGTGATATGGATGCTGTGTTTCAAACGTGGTCTATAGTTATCCTCTATTTCTATGCCACACTCATTGCATTCTGAATTCGAGGCATGTGATTCACACTTTTCATCTCCCTTTGTTCAGACTGATTCCAACGCCCCTTGGTGTTATCCCACTTGTGCACCTGCACATAGATGTTGGCCCCAATTATATACCTCAACCCGCCAGTGAGTTGGGATGCCCTCCTGAGTAGACATGAGAAAGAAATTATGGGAAGCTTCCTTGCGTAAGCCCCATCAACCATTTCCGCTCTATAGTGTCACCTGAGTAGCTTCCTTGCATAAGCCCCATCCACCATTGCCACTCTATAGCGGCACCTGGGAAGCTTCCTTGCGTAAGCGCCATCCACCATTGCCGCTCCATAGAGGTACCCAGGTAGCTTCCATGCCTAAGGCCCATTCCCCATTGCTGCTCCATAGAGAAACCAAGGAAACTTCCTTGCGTAAGCCCCATCCACCATTGCCACTCCATAACAGCACTCAGGCTGCTTCCTTGCGTAAGCCCCATTCACAATTGCAGCTCCATAGAAACACCCTGGAAGCTTCCATGCGCAAGCCCCTTCCACCATTTCCACTCCGTAGTGGCACCCATGCTACATCCATGTATAAGCCCTATCCACCATTGCTGCTCCTTAGCAGCACCCATGCAGCTTCCTTGTGTAATCCCCACTCACCACCCTTCATGGATGCACCTTTGCATTGTGATCGTCAGGTACCGAATGCCTCTTATTTCTCACACTGAGCATGACTCACATGGGCATAGAGTAGTAAGCATCGACCATGAAATCATCTCTGGGAAGGCTAGAGTGTAGGCCCCAACCACCATCCTGAACTACGTGGTCTTTGATCCTTGCCAAGACAAGGTACGTTGGAAGCCTCCCTGAGGTTCAAACCCACCATCCATTGGTCCCTACCATCTTCACATCAGTTCCCATCTAGAACTACGTGGACTTTGATCCTCACCAAGGCAAATTAAATAGGAATCCTCCAAGAGATTTAATTCCAACACCCCATTGGTTCCGACCCCCCTTCACGTCGAACCACCTTCGTCCCGCTTGACATTAAACCGCATGCCTCCTTTTCATCCTGCATGATTTTAAAATGAATCCACCATCCAACGGTAAGACATTGTGACCCCATACAATGGTAAGTCGTTGTAATGCCATCCAGCGGTACGCCGTTGTCACCCCATCCAGTGATAAGTCGTTGTGACACCATCCAGTGGTAAACCGTTATGGCCCCATACAACGGTAAGCCGTTGTGACCTTATCCAACCGTAAGCCGTTGTGACCTCATCTAGTGTTATGTTGTTGTGAGTCCATGTAAATGGTAATCTATTTTCAATCTGATCCCAGCGGTAAGCTGCTATTTTCCCTTCTTTTGGGACCCATATCACTGGTCTGTCCCAGTGGCGTCAGACCAACTCTCGAGCCGCTAATCACATGTAAGCCCCGACATGTCATTGGGTCGCTGTCCTTCACACACACCCCAATTTCATGATCCAAACTAAATGTTACACTTCCTTCATGTCCCATCCATATGGTTCGCCTCCTTAGGTGTCCCATCGCCCCACCAAATTACACAGACATTGATTCCCTACCATAGGGATACGTAGGAGGTCTCTTCAAGGCTCAAGGCCAACATCACTATCATCCTCACGTCGGTTCCATCTCATTCTCCCTCAACTTCATTCAACTATCCATCATCCATCTTAATTATTACCCGGGCTGCCACATCCTAGTGGGATCATGTCATCCACCTCCTTGCTAATCTTATCAGTACTTGGGCCGCTTTCCATGCGTAAGCCCAAGAATGTATTAGAGTTTTTGTGCTTTCGGTACAACCTAATTAATCTCCTCTTCGAACTAAGTGGGTTTTGATCTCTGTTATCTGTATAGGGTACATAGGAAACCTCCCTCAGGTTCAATCCTAGCCAATGGTAAACCATGTTGTCTCCAATTCTAGGGTGCACTCTCTGTGATCCGCCCTCAGTGGCATTTAGATCAACCATTATGATGTGACATATCCCCTCCATGGGACGCACCACATCTGATCTATGGGAAATTCTGATCACCCTCATTAAGTCTCCTCAGGATGTTAAACTCACAGTCTACCTCGTGTCAAACATGAGATGCCTGAGGAAAACCTCTGAAGACATGCCTTTGGCACAACCGTCTCCGCAGGACATTAAACTCGTGGCCTACCCCATGTTAAACATGGGAAGCTGAGAAAAACCTCAGAGACATGTGTCCAACATAAGATACCCCACGACTAACGTGGGATTCCTTGCATTTTTCACCCTTGAGATTCCCTCTTATGAGGAAGAATACAGGTTCCCCAATGTCGACGCATCTAGAGATGCCCTAACATGCCTGTTGTTGTCATCTACTCCGACCAAAGGTTGCTACCACGTCAAGACCGCATGGAATGTCTTGACGGAAGTAGTCTAATTAACCAGCATCCACAAAGATATGGAACCCGAAACAAGATTCACGAACCACGACTTAATATTTAAGGGAGACCCGGACTAGGTAACGAGTTCTGGGGAGGAATCCATAGAAGGAGGAACCAACATTCCATCAACCCATTTTGATCAAGGAGCAAACGTCCCTAAATAAGAAATAGATGCACGCGCCCCAACACAAGCGTCAGAAACAATCATACCAAAAAGATATCAATGGAAACCATACAAGGTAGTAAGACATATTGGAATGAAATGTAGTCACTATATTATTGTACAAAAACAATTAGGTACCTTACATTTTGGTTACGTATATGATTTTCATGGTTGTGTCATAGTCCAGCTAACAATGTGGTCAAACCATGTGAAGTGTGTTTTCTTAGATAATGATATATACATAATTTGTGTATGGTGTGGAAAACCATGTGTCTAAACCATGTGACATACCAAATTTTATTAAAATTTATGGAATTTATAAAAATATCTTGATGATATTTGAACTGTCACCCCTCTCCTTCCTCCCCCACTTGGGGAATTATTCAAAGGGTCTTCCCCTCCTTCCTTCTTTATCACCCCGAATATTTGGTTAATTTTCATGGAGGATATTCAAATATTTAATATAGAATATCCTTATTTTATTTCCATTTCTTTTATTTTTTTTACCATCCTGATTTGGGAAATTTTGGTTAGGGTTTTTGAGATACTTATGTCAATGAATGGCAGAATTTTCTTATTATCATGGGGTTTCCATATGAATTAACTAGAGGAAATTTCATGAGGGTGTACAGATACCATAACACATTTTCATAATGACGGTAATTATAGTTAAGATTTTCTAGTGGTTTTTATAAAATTTACTAAAATTTATATTTGATTCTTGGGTAGTTATTATAGATTTTGATAGATTTTTTAGGTGTATGACAATCAGAATTTTCATGTCGGCGTTCATTATTTGGGTATGATGTGGGTAGCTATTGAAATTTTTTTTCATTATGAATAATTTAATTAAATGGTTTAATTAATTATAAATTATTATAAATGAATTGAATAGTTAGTTATAAATCATTTATAATAAATAATTGGGTGATATTTATTTAGATTGCTGATCAATAATTGATGAGATGTTGGAATGGTCTTTGAAATAGATGGAAAATCTTTGTTAAAGAGGGATAAAAAGGGGTTTTATTGTTGGTCCCTAGGAATTTCATTATTACTATCCATTAATTTTATTTTTACAGTGTATGAATTTATATTTTTTTACCTAGGGTATTTAAACTTTTTGAATTATATATATATATTTTAAATAATTTGAATTCCTATACTTTAGAGGAACAATGTTACATGGGCCATGTTTAACCCTCGTGTACTGGAATGTATCCTCAATGGATGATGTTTGAATCCTTGGTTATTTTTTTATAGGATGAGAAAAATAGACCCATTAATGGTTGTAATTATATTACACCAACATTGAGGTACTTTATATAGGTTTTGTTTTAATTTATAAGTAGAGAAATGTGATATGATGAGAATGAATGGACCTAATTGGCCTTAATGGACAATAGTGATTCCTTAGAGCCATTTGTCTTGAGATATGAATGTTGGGATATATTTCCCCACCCACCAAGATGTGTTTACCATGGTGGGTAGATACTGTGAGATTTATAGATATGTTGGGTGTGATAACTGACCTAGGTTGTCTTGGACATGGGATGTTCTTTAGGCTATCTCCACTGTGTGATTTTGATATGAGATAGCATATGAGGACAAGGAGGTCATGGTGTGATTACGATGTGGTTAAAGGACGTTATGACCTATGGGAGAAATGCTTGAACCCGGTTATAGAAATGGAATACATGAACATAGGAAGGGTTTCTTGGTAAAAGTATGACCTAAGGAACCTACTGAGTTCAATAGTGAGATATTTACCATTAAGGGGTGGGGGATTCATATAGGGAATGGTTATTGATGATTATGGGTGTTGCATTAGAACCTACATAGATGGTGTAATCCTATTATGTCTCTATTGATCAATGATTTCCCATAAGAGAGTTCAACATTGATTTTTTGGGATGGGTTTAGGAAGATTACCAGTAATACTATGAGGATTGGTAAAATATTTTTTTAAAAAATTAAATACTTTATTTTGATACATTTATACAGAAGAAACACTAGACTTCAATGAGAATCCATGGTACTTTTAAATAAAATAAAAGTATTTAATATAAATTTTAAAACATAGAAATATAATTGTCAGGTATAATTAAAAAAACAACATTTTGTAATATGGTTATAGTAAAAATAAGATATACTTTTAACATTAATGTAATTTAATTTTTATAGTCAAATTAACTAGGAAATTTATTATATGCATTAAAATTTATTTTAATAAAATTAACATCTTAATTAAAGAAACTAAGAATCCTATATATAAATAGTAATAAACAATATTGATAATATTGATAATATAAAAATATTATATTAATTAGTAATTGATAGTAAATAATAATAAAGAATAATTAACATTTAAATAAGCTATTTTTAAATATATATATAATTTCCACTACATTTATTGTTTTTAAATTGGAAATGAATTCTAAAATTTTATAAATTTAATTTTAAAATAAGAAGATAATCATTGAATAGTTAATAATAATATTATATTATTATTATTTTTTGTTTTTTTAATGGTAGATTTTTAGGTGAATATGGTAAAATAGATTTTTTTACAAAAACCATGACTTTTATCACATTATTAGTATTTAAATATTTATTTAGAATTAATTAAACAATTTAATATGAAAAGATCAGTATTTTATATATTACTTTTTAAATTTTAAAATTGTATTTTAAATTTATAAACCAACATTGTATATTTTATAACATATTATATATTTTAAAAAAATAATACATTTTATATTTAGTTTTTAAAATTAATGCTTATCAATTTTTGAAACTGAATGAAATAAAAAGGATTTATATACGTAATTATTTGGTTAAAATTATGTTACAAGGGACACTTTATTTTTCTATATAATGTATAAGTAACATTACGTTAAAACTAGTCACCATGGTAAACCCTAAAACAATCAAAGTAAAAGTCAATGTGAAAACAACCTAAAAATTGTTTAAAACATGTGTGGTAATGAGTTATTGAATAATTTATCAACATTATCACTTCTCATATCTACTATTTATCAATATTTGATCCAATTTCCTTGAGATTAACAGGATATTATATAAATTTTTTTGGGTATTTAAAAAATTTCCTCTCCTTTTTCACTTATAAAATGGGAACTCATCTCCTCAAATAACCTCACAAAAACCACATTAAATTCATCAAAAAAATAATACCAAACCTCTCATAAATACTCCAATTCACATTATGTATGTTATTTATTCTTGAATTATCACCCTCAATTATTTTATCCTCTTATTAATGGAGATAATCCAAGAAGTGGGGTATAAGTTATTATCACCATTGTTTTTTATATTTATTTGTGTTATTTTCTTCTCCTATAAATTTATATTCACTTTTTTAAAATGATAAAATCATTATAAATATAATAATATTATTTTATTATAAATATTTTCAACCATTTACCACTATCTCCTTTTCCGTTATGAAAAATGCAGACATTAATTGTGGGATGTATGGACTACCACCTCCAAGACACAATGAATTTCATTTTCCATCACCAACTTACATGGATGGAAAAAATATAAAATTTAATATAGAACTAATATATTTATTACAAATTTTATATTTATAAATGATAATACTTATTAATTATTTTCCCCTTTCAATAGAAAATGAAATCATCATGCAAGAGTACGTGTTGTATACCGCCTCCATGAAATGATTGATTTGAACTTATCTTTTCATCACCACCTTATAAGGATGGTTATATAAATATTTTTAATTGATAATTATTATTTCAAAAATATCATTATGTTTTATGCATGAATAATTTGATAACTTATTAATGATAATATCAATAAACAATAATTTTAAATTTAATCATTTAAAAAATATTACTAAGAGGAAAATCATTAATTAAAATAATCTCATATTTTCATATCAATTACTTATTCTTATACATAATTTATAAATACAATATATTAAATTAATAAATTCTAAATTATATCATTATTATTATTTTGTAATTATATTATATCTAAATCACCTCATAATCGTTGATAATCATATAGTATTCTTAGTAAGATTATTTAAATGATTAAATTTAAAATTATGTAATTATTAATTTTAATTTAATTATATAAATTATACATAAATATTTAATTATTTAATTAAGAAAACAAATATATTAGGTTCAAAATCACCAAAAAATGTTCACTGTTGGATTCATCTTCTAGGATAAAGAATAAATCACTCAATAAAGTAAATTTACTGTAAAAAAATAATTATAATTTATCCATTATAGTAAATTTAGTGATATTATGATGATTAACTTGGGAATCTTAATGAATACTGACACCACTCCTACAAAACAAATATAAACAACCAAAACTATAAAAACCTAATGTGAGGGAATATGTAAACACTAACTAATATAAATGTAGGTAATGATAATAAATGAAAATTAAAAATATATTTTGGTGTTAATATAGTCATAAAATACATTATTAAGATATATATTTATGTTATACAAGATGTTAGAGTGATTTCGACTATGCAGGAATACAATTAATGTGTTCTTTTTCTCTAATTTGAATCTCTTGAGACATATTTATATTATACACCATGTTTTCTTTTAAAAATTTTAAATGCTTACGAATTATTACTTTTTGTGAATATTATTATAATTTTAATGATATTAAATGTTCTATTCAAATTTATACCTCTTATCGAGTGTTTTTTCAAAATTTGAAATTGTTGTTAGGGGTTTTAGTGACTCAAATATTTTCCTTGGGTCATAATCACTTCTCATGATATTACATTTCAAGATTGATCTATATTAACCTATGATGATTTTATAATGTATTTAAACATTATTTTAATAGAAAATCATGTTTCTGATCAATTTTTTCTTCATTTATAAATTTAATATTTTATAGAAATGAATTTAATTTGAGAATAATTCCATTATCGTTTAATTAATTTTTCCAAAAAATCCATTTTTTATCTTTTTGATAATATTTTTCATTCCATAATTGAAACATAAATTGTTTTTAACTGTAATGATAAATTTATTCCATTTATTAACTTTAAAAAAATAGTTTAATTATCTTTTTTAATGCGGGTTTTCAAATAATATAATTATTTTTTTAAAAGGTGATTTCCATCCATTAAAAATCAAATGATTTATCTGCCACTCCATATTTTATAATAACCATTATTTAGTTTTTGTGATATTTTATTTTTAACTCCTTTTAATAATGTTTTATAAAGTAATCTCATTCCATTATCTAAAACGTTTTTATTTTAATTTTCACTTCAACTTTTATTACAATGTCTAAAAGGTTTTGTGAAAAGTTTTTAAATTTCACTTCCATTTTCACTCCAAGGTTTATCTCCGCAACAATTATTTTTTGGTATAGTATATATTTTTATGATATAATTCCTTTGGGAAAATTATATTTATAATTTATTATGTTCATTTAATTTTATCTTATATGATGATTTTTTAATTGTTAAGAAACACAATATTCTTCCATGGGTTCATTAAGATATGTTTATGATTAATTTCAATTGGTAGGTATATTTATGGATGATGATAGGAGGGGTCATATGCCACCATATAATGCATTGGACTAATTTTATTTCTCATTAGATCAAGATGGTGCATGGAAGGTTTTTTGTTAAGGTTAAGGGTATACAAGAGGAATTATCCTCTCAAAAATGGGTATACAATAGATTTTATCCCAAGACCAAGGATACATGGGAGGATTTTACAGAACTGAAGAATGTATGTGGGTGGTTAGCCTTTGCCTATTATGTGATGAATGTCTTCATGGGTAACTTGTACTTACTGTTTATTTAATTATGTTTATACCATAATCTTATGTCTTAATATTTTCCCTATGATTATGATCCTTGACTTAGGATTAATTTTTTCTGATTACACACAAATTTTCCACAATATATGTTTTATCTTTTGATATTACATGTCCATTTATCATTACTTATAGAAAAAATATATTTTATCATGTTCTTTTTAATAGTATACATCTCACCTACCCATTTTATTTCATATTATTATTATCTAACCCTTAATGAAATTTTGTAATACAACCCCATACTGAGTGTTGGATCTCACTCATTTATATGTTTTCCTTTCCCCAGGCAATGAAGATAATTATATCTCATTGATAGTAGATAATTTAGTCTAGAGGAGATATATTATGTAGAAAATATTCTAGAGTAATATGTTTATATAGCTAATATTTATGACATTAAACCTTCATATCCTTTGGTTGGGTGACTATTTTATAGATGTATTATTTAAATAATGCAATTAATTTATTATTTAAGTTATGTTTATCTTAGGTAAGTTTATTGGATATCAGAGTAGAGTTTATTTACATTGGGGATTATTGTAGAGAACAATAGAGAAACCTCTAGGGAAAATTATAAATTATAAGTCAAAGTATATGATAACATCCCGATGTTTAGGTAAAATAGATATTATATGGTTCTCTAACCAACTAATACCCTATGTAGATACTAAAAGGTGATATGGATCTGACATGGATATATCTAGGGGTAATAAACCTTAAAATATAATGTGGGTTATTAAGTCAATAATCATCTGGTGAAAACAGAGAGGCCCAACTTCACACTTATTTTTATACGCATGGGGGATACTATTTGGTTAATCCATATTTTCATTATGAACCATTATAGAGGATTAAAATAATCAACTAAGACAGTTAAGAAATAAGAGGGGTAATGAAAAAAATAATTTAGATTAAAACCTAGATATTCATATGTTATGTCATATATGTAATTTCTATGTTATTTCATTTAAAACTATAATAATAATTATATGCATTTAATAATTTATTTTTTAAATCATTTAATTATATAAAGTAACGACTCAAACCTAGATGAGGTGAGTCCACAATGTGTTTAATGTTCCATTTAGAAATTGACCCAATAATAAACCTATGTGGATTTAAAATGGAGTGCAACCATTATTGAAAATGATATCATAGATTATAAAAAATAATTCAAACCATATGGAGCTCCCAAACTAACTAATGGATGTCAATATTTCTATCATGTTTTAATGTGTCAATTAACACAAATATTTTTTTGGTATCCTAATCCATTATTTTTTTATAAATTGATCAATAATGTAGAGTGGATATTTTCCATTATATATAGATAAGATCATGAAATGTTTGACTTAACTATATATATTTTGGAAGGTAAATCCGATCAATGGTAAACCCAAATAATGAACAAAACTCCAAAGGAAGCAATTGATTCCATTAAATCAAAATATTTTAAATAGTAATTAATTTATATTTATGTTACTTGAACTCTTCATACAAAAATTGAGATATAATTCATTGAGTCGATAAAAAAGTATGATGAAGCCATTTTAATATATGACAAAAACTTTTCCAGACATACAAGGTTCACCTCTAGTTTTATTATTTACCATGACTATTTCGTCCATCATTTCAAGAGTGGCTCAAATCTATGTAACCAAATATAATTGTCTATAAATGATTTTGTAAGTTATGAAGTGGTAGTTTAATGTGAACTTAAGGTGGAAATGGAAATAGGTGACTATCATGAAACTCATGGTATTGGTGAAATGTGATAATAATGGATTTACTTTGAAATTGAAGTGATAAAAAAATAGAGTAGAGAAAATTAATATTTTTAAAGGTAGAAAATATGGGAATAAGCATAGGAGGATCGTCATCAAGGAATAAGTAATTTATTCAAGTCTGGAAGATGAGGATATTGAGTATATTAAAACCAATGTGATATGAAGAGACCAAAAAATGAAATTTATAAAGGTAATTCCAATCTTAATACAAAATTTATAGTCTAATGAATCATTTGTATGGAGTATTTTAATTTTTTTAGAAAGTGTATTGAACCCAAATTTAAGGGAAATGGTCATCATCAACATCCACCTAAGACTATAGAATAAGGAAAATACTATAAAATCACAACTACTAAAGTATATTGTGTTAAATAACTATATAGTTATAATTAATAATAACCTATAATCCATTTTAAATTAATGTATATCCTTTTTGAAACTAATTCCATCCACTCAAGTATACCTAGTATGTTTTCTAAAAGAATCAAATACACACCTGAATGATATGATGTTATCATGATAAAAAATATAATATTATTTTATCCCATGATGATATTTATATAATATTATTCATAAAATTCTTATTTTCTATACTTTATAATATCTTGATGTGATAATTGAATGTTATTGACTATCTCAATATGAAATATATAATAAAAAAAATAACATTTCATATTTCACTCAAACCTATGAGCATACAAATGTGAAAGGAAAAATATGAACCCTCTAGTTAATCTAGTTATATTATAGGAATTATGACCCCTAATCTTGAGGAATGATTAACTCAAACAATTGGATGAAAGCTCAATATTATCATTGACCTTTTCTAAGTGAAAATGATATATTTCAAAAAAACAATTTGATAACAAAATAGATAATTTATAGTGAGTCAAGCCCATCAATTAGATACCATTATATGGTTTCACTAGTATGTGATAATTAAAATAGTAAGTATTTAATTTATTTAATGTCATTAGAATTTAACAGCAATAGAAGTTTTTACAAATTTCATTAAATAAGTACTTTTTTGATAAAATTCTTTAAAAGTGAACCTGGAAATTAATGAAAATCCATGATACATTTACATAATATATTTATATTTAATATAAAACATAAATAATTGCTGAAAAATATTCGGTATGAATATGAATAACAACATTATGTTATATGGGTATAAGGAAACTAATTTCTACATCTATACTTTAGAAATGTATTTAATATAACTATTAAAATATAAATATCATTTTTTTTCATAAAATATATTTTTTTATAAAATTTATACAGCATGTAATGAAAATAATAATGTTATAATTAATTTATAATAAAATATATTGATAACATGAATAATGTATTATTAAAAAATTATGTAGTAATTGATTGGAAATAAGAAAAAGGAATAGTTAACATTTCAATAAATAATTTTTAAATATGAAATGTCTTCCACTATATTGTGGGTATATAATTAAATATTTAATTCTAAGGTTTTTGAAATTTATTTTGAATAATGAATATTATTTCTATATTTAAAAAAATAATACAATATTAATATGAATTTCTGGGATTTTTTAAAATGGATTTATTTTAATGTGAACAGTTCAAAATGTTTCTCTATAAGTAACATGAATTTCATGGAATCATTTATATATAATTATGAATTTTTAATTAATGATTACTTTTATAAGAAAAAATCTATATTTTATAATTAAATTTAAAATCTTAAAATTTTATGTCAAAATTTTAAACCCAAAATTTACATATTGTAAAATAAGTTATATTTTTTAAAAAATATTTTTTAATAGAATATAAATTTATATTTAAAAGTTAAATTTTATTACTATTAGGATTTTAATAAAATTTAATTTATTTAAAGTTTTCAATCATTATTTAAAAATTACGTAAAAGGGAATTTTTTTTACATTAAGTATAAGTCACCATAGGTAAAAACTAGTTACATTTAAAAAATAAAAAAAATTAAAATATTTATTTTTAAAAGGCTTACAAAATGAATAAAAAAATTGTGGGAATGTTTATTTGAAGCCCTCAATAGCCTTATAAATTATCCCTTGTATTATTTACCAACTTTGGAGTCACTTTACGTTAGAGTGACTTACCATTATAAAAATATTTTTGTTATTTACAATAATTGAACTACTTATCACATATAAAATGAGAACTCTTCTCCTCACTTACCCTCACACAACTCCCAGTTATGATTTTCAAAACACTATAAAAAAAACTCCTACAAACTCCAACAAATAATAAGGGTATGTTATTCTAAAAATAACATTCATAGATTTTTAATCCCCTTCACAAAGGAGACAATACAAGAAGTGAGGTACGAGTTGCTAATATTCCCTTATTTTTTTGATTTCATTATATAATTTTATTATTTATAAAATTTATTTTCACCATATTAAAATGATAAAATTAGTATCATTATTTTATTGGTATTTTATTTTAATTATGGTATAAAAATTAACCACCCATCCCTTTTCTATTAATAAAAATGAAAAAGTGAATAGTGTGTAATGCAAACAATGACCTCTATGACACAACAAGTTACAATTTCATTAAACAACACAAAAGGAGATACACTACAATATAATCTCCGTTTAACGGTGGTTTACAGAAACCGCCGCCTAATAAGGCGTCGACAATCTTTTAGCGGTGATTTTTAACGTTTTGCGGTGGTTTCAAGAAAGCGTTGTAGGTGCCTCATTTCACGGTGGATTTCCTGAAATTAGCAGCAGTTTTACGTGCCCTGGATATCTCTTTATTCGTGGCGGTTATAACCGCCGCGAATAAAATCAAATTCCAGCGGCCTTAAAACCACCGCTAAAGTCACGGGAACCACCGCGGAATGAGGTAGCCACGATGCTTCTATTTAGCGGCGGTTATAACCGCCACTAAAAGTAAATTTTATTTTACGTTTAGCGGCGGTTTAAACCGCCGCCAGTATACATTTTGTGGCGGTTTTAACCACCGCTAAAGGCTGCCTAGAATAAAAAAAATCATTATTCACTTATGCTGCACCACTGCCCTGAAAAAAAAAATAAAACCAGAAAAAACTATCCCTGACCTCCCACCAATGACCAAGAGATGAATATCTAGAATAAATCACAACACCCAAAAAACATGTTTTTCTCTCAATGAGAAATAATATACAACTTTAATATTTAAAAATAGAACAAAAATCTGAAACTCTGGAAAATAAGACTTCCTATTAGAGAAAGTATTATTAACACAATAGTCAGATATCCATCAAAGGTTTCAATACATTCCTCATACTCATGTATACAATATCCTAAATAGTAAATACTAGGAAGATAAAACTCCATTGATACAACATTGTAACATCCCAAATTGGATTCCAATAAATCTTATAACTTCACTTTCTTAGGATAGATCATCCATAGCGATTCCACTATACTTATAAAGATTGATAATTGATGAATTAGTAGTTATATTTGTACCAACCCATTTATATAATGATTTTTTTGGTTTTGTTTCCTAGAAACCTTCCTTAATACTTATAATAAATTTGAACTGATGAAATAGATTTAATAACACATTATAAATATAATGTTATAAAAAATCCTATTGTGGGAATAGTTTTAGAGTTACATTGGGATATAGCTTTTATAGTAATGTGGATATTTCCAGTGAGTCTTAGTTGACATCTTTTTATGTTGGAATATAGGTTAGGTGGGAGATTCTAGTGACCTTTTAGGAATAAACCTATAATTATAGTTGATTCCTCGTGTTATGTGAGGGGTTAACCTAGTTTTTCTAGAATCCTTGGAGATATTAAGCATCATTGGATGCATATTTTTAGTTTTTGGTCATAGAATGTGTTTTTTATGTATTTTGGGATTGAGTAGGACTCTAGTTGTGGAATGATTCCCCAAATTGGTAGGCGATCATGATATAAGTAAAACTTCTAGGTGTTATGAGCATCTTTAATGCTTGAGATTAGTGGGACTGACATGCCAATCTAATTTTATTTATTTTATTTAGTTGTGTTAACCGATCACTCCCTGAGTGAGGTTACCTAGGTATTAACTATGTTGTGGTGAGTGATTTAGACCATAGTTTTTAGTAGAAAAGCTAATTTATCCTATTTCTATGGATGACTATGTAAGAGGATAGAGTTTTATAACATCATCAAGCTGGGTTAAAGTTCAAGATGTAGTTATTGATGTTGATTGAATGTGTGCTCATGGAATGAGGATTGCATAATGCATGTGATTATGAATAGACCATTTCTATTTATTATTAGGTGGATGATGTAAATCTATGTGGTAGGAAGTGAACCATAGGTTGTTCAAGGATGGAATATTAGTTCCAGATGAGGCTTCAACGTATGCCAAGGATGGATTGTCGTGATGGAACATGGTATAATTATGTTGACTCACATCCAGAAACCATGTTTAGTGGTGGAAAGAGTGTTTTTCATGGGAATTAGAATAATATTTTTATTAAAATGATGAATATTAAAATCCTATGGTGGGGAGAATCACACAGGTCATGGAAAATGTAACCTTTGGGAGAGTGGTTGTAGAAACAATAGTCATCAATGGTAAAGAAGAAAAATATGGAATTCCAGTAAATATAGTTTCATGACTGGATAACTTGTAATGAATCAAAAAATGGAATTAAGAATCATAATATAAATAATTCAGGGATATAATGATAGGTAATAATTACCAGACAGACCATGATTAAGTGGAAATTGTGTTGGGAATGCAGTTCAAGTCCTGCAGTAACAGTTCAGTGATCAAAACAGTTATGGTTAGAAATGGTCCATTGTAACCATCCTAATATTGAAGTATTTGGTAGAAGTTCTTTTCTTAAAATTCATGTTTTTATAAGACATACCAATTTTGCGTCAAGTCGACATCCATCTTCGAGATTGTATTTTAATTTATAAAGTATTCTTTCCTATATTCATGGACTTATGCTAATTTATCACCCCTCAGTCACACCTATATCTTAGTGAACCACCCTTGATTTAGAACATTCTCATGACATTTTAGAAGATCTAGAGCATGTTTAGATACTTTTGACGCTTAAATCAGACATTTTCAACAATGGGCCTCACCAAAGTGTCCACAACACTATCCCCTTGATCACTATGAAATGACCTAATTTGTTCAACACATCAACAATGGGTTTAACTCCTAATCATCCAAAATCTAAACTACCAATTCAAACACAGACCTAAATGGAATGATGTATACCACACCCGAGAAATGAAGACATAAAGAGAAACATCTGAAATAAATAAAATGCATAAAAAGAAACATGAGAAATCAAGGAAATTTTAGGACATGAAAATGTGTGGTGGCAACTATGTGCCACAAATGTTACATATACAAACCAACTGTTTCCATTTTTTTTAACACATCAACAATACAACTACTCAGAGTCCGATGATGCATCGTCACCCTCTCCACCTTTATTTCCACTTTGTGTTGTCACCTGTAAGAACATTATATTGAAAATTAAATACGGTTATATATTTATATTAAAACTTAAAAAAAATGAAAGTTAACAAACTAAATGATTTTTATTTTCTGTGATTTTCCTGCATACCACCAATCAATGCACTCCCACCGGGGGAATATCTGCTCATCTGTTGATGTAGTTCAGTCAACTCTTTCTGCAATGCAGATATCTGATCCCCCTACTGGTGAACTGTGTTTCGTAAAGAAACAATCTCTTTCTTAGCATCTCCGGGTATGGGATGACTAAATTCAGGTGTCGATGCAACATCTATCCGCGGTGGCCTGTTAAAAACCTCAGATGGAACAAGTCCCAAACCCATCCTGCGCACTCTCCCAGGATGGTCCTTCCCAAGGACTTTAGCAACCGGGTCATCCTGGGAGACAAAGTAGGAATGTGAAGGATTGGAATCCCATAGTTCTTTAATTTTGACCTATAAATCAAATATCAATATATATTAAAATAGAAAAAATTGATAATAAGTTATTATGATAAAAAATTGACTTCATACCCTAACTTCTTTAGAAGGCTCACTAACAAAAAATCCATCTGATTTCTTGTGAACATCCAACCACAGTTCAGTTCTGGATGCTTCATGGCCTAAACTCTGTGACTTCATTAATCAAAGATAAATCAACAATTCAATATATTAAACAGATAATATTGTCTTATAAATATTTAAACTAATTAAAAGATTACCAATGTACATTGATTTCTAGAAATTTTTTTTGAGCCCGCAGTGTGCGGGATGACTTGCTTCGCTTGGTTTGACGCATTCTGTCTTGATAGATCATGAAATAAATAAAATGCAATTTAATACTAATGTATTGAATGTCATGTCCTTTTCATATACATGTATAAATGTAAAATGAGGATAATATAATAATATATATATTTCAATACCATTCGCTTCTGGTCCCGATGCCTGTCAACAAACACTTTCCACTGCTCTTTCGGTACCCCACTGGGTAGCTTCTTATACATTTTTAGCGCAATCAATGAATCATCATTGACATCACACCACAATCTCCATTTAAAATTTTTCCACTTCTTACCTAGATTTTTCAACATCCACTTCCATGCGATCACATCAGCAACGGTAAAGTGGAAGAACATATGTATACAAAAATTCATTTTGAACATATTAGTACCATGACATTCAATTAAAACATAATGTAATAAATTTACCTTGATTTGAGAATCAAACACATCATTTTTCCAGCTTGGAGGCACATGTCTCTAATCGTCATATGAAATGGGAAGGGAAATGGGCTCTGCTGCCAGCTGGCCTAGAATCTGTCCAAGAAACCCCATGACATCATCTGTAGGGACCCCGTAAGAATCAAATGGCACAACAATATTCTCGCCATTCAGATTCCAAACATCTGAACCTTTTATTTTTTTCTCCATGGTTGCATTTTTGTCATCTTCAATTAGAAAAAAATTAGTATAAACAAAATGAAATAAATTTATTTAATTAAAATTTGTACCTATGATAGTGACACTCTAGTATGTCTGGGATGAATTGGAAGGGGCATGTCGCTGCCCCACTACTGAGGCTCCTGAAGGGGGAGTCGACGACTCAGCCTCTACTGGGACATCCACAAATGGAGTGAGAGATGGTTCATGGGGAGATGGTGTAGGGGTGTTGGCAGCTGGTGCATCTGATGTCGTGGGGAAGGAGCTAGATGTATAGTCATCTATCGCAGAACTGGATGAAATAATGTAACGCTTCTTCTTTGGAATTCCTGTCATTTAATCAAATAAAATTAAGTTCAGAATATATATTTCAAAAAAATTATGCAGAAAAAAAAATTTAAAATGATAACAGATGGAGTACTAACAGACAAAAGAAATGATCTTTCTCATAATTGATGACCCCTATCTTTGGAGAATATATAACAAACCTTGAAATGTTATTGACATACTCCCATACTAATCTGTCACCAATAAAAAGTCTCATGAGCTCAGTCTATTTTTCTACATTCATTCCCTTAGGAAATAACCATTAAAAAAATCAATCTTGATGAGATTCCAATTCATACATTCTGGAAGTGAATAAGGTACCACTGACTACCACAAGACTCTACTAAAACTATAAATCCAGTTCTAAAAAATTCTCACACACAAAGTATCAGGTTCCCTAAGATAATTGAGGATCACCTCAATTTGTTCCAACTACCTAACTGCTTCCACTGACCCTTGAAAAACACTTAATGAAGGAAGATAGTGATTCAGGAATCCTATGATGGTGTTCGACATTGAAAATGATTTAACATCAACAAATCAACATGTATTCTAGGTCAGAATAAGAAAAAAATAATCCCTTTTGAAAAATACAGTGGACAACAATAACATCTAAATGAACTATATCAATTAAATACTTAAATTAGATTTATAGGTTGATACAAGATAGGATATCTATATTTATCTATGTATACTATAAGAGTAGGAATCATGCTCTTTATAGTTCTGATAAAGGGACTACTATATAGATCATGATCAATCATTAAAGAACTGAATTTTAAATATAAGTACATTGATGAATAAGCCTATGGTGAAATATATCATGTAGAAATATATCCTATGTATGATAGGGGATATCATTAACATACCATGGATTCATGGGTAGGGGAACATGTTTATATTGAGATATTTTATTTATCGGACTCTCATGTACATATTTATAGCTAATAAAGTTATTATACAATAACCAGATTGAGGTCATGTAGAATTTAATATATATCAAGCAATTTTTTCACATGCAATGAGGAAACAGTACCCTTAGGTTGTTCATGAGTATAAAATTTGTGATCTAACACTATCCATGTTTGAGTATCCTAGTGACTATATCCTTATTTTTTCTATGGTTGAATGGTTGTCCCTATGTGATTTTTATTATTTATTTTCACCATAAATTTTTCATGAGACATTAAATGTGGGTTCTAGTGGGAATAAAAACGAATTTATAGAAAGATACACTTTTTAGGGGATTAAATTGAAACTTTTTATGGATTTACCATTTTTATTGAATTATCATACTTTTCATATGTTTTTCAATGTGCATTCATAGCAGGGGGGACTCAAATATTTCCCTAGGTTCTTATTGCATTTTTCACAACCTGATGTGAATTAAGGATTATTAGTATCATATAATACCTTGGAGGGGGAAATTAATTTTATGTTCATGATGTTTAGACCATTAGGTCACAAAGTTTAATATCCTATGAAAAGGACCATGGTTTTGATAAGACATTACAAAAGGAGAATCTAATGTTATGTATTTGGGGTATCCAAAATAGATTCATACCCAAATTGGAAGGTGCAGAAGAATATAATTTCATAATTTATTTAACTGTTAAAATGATTCTCAAATGTTTAAACTTCAGGGTACACCAATCACATTGAATAAAATGATTTTGGAAGGTTTAAAACATACATTATGAATGCCTGAGTCAATAAGAAATAGAGACCAACTGGTAAAGAATGACCATTAAAAATAGTGGAATACTAATACCATTCTCATTCAATAGAATATAATGGTAGTAGGTTGGATATTTTCTCAATCAGTCCATTGATTTATTATGTGGTTTAGGTGGAACTATCTTCCATGACTGAA
This sequence comes from Viscum album, assembly GCA_963277665.1. Lineage (NCBI taxonomy): Eukaryota > Viridiplantae > Streptophyta > Magnoliopsida > Santalales > Viscaceae > Viscum > Viscum album. Next base: position 1,790,676,168 of record OY728121.1, on the reverse strand, counting down.
ATATCCCATAGGGATAACTTTATATGCTTTGAGTAAAGGTGTGATATTCAGTATCAAATACTAATAGGTTAGCTCTAAATAAGTCAACATCCACAACCAATTTTTATATGAATATAGAAAAAATTATTGATTAAATCAAGTTTAAGGGATCCTAATAGTAGTATATCAACTTGGGAAATTTATCAGTGTTGAATCACACATCAGAGTTATGAACTGGCTTCATAGAGAAAAAAATATTCAAAAAGAATTTTAAAACATTATATGTTATTCCACCATGTACTGAAATTGTTTCTTGTGTGATGTAATGCAACATGAGACTCATGTGTATTAAATCACTTAATATAGTGATATATTCAATTTGAAGAGGTAGTATTTTAATTGAGGAGAACGTACTATTAAAATTTCCTAAGTCTAGTTGAAAATGGGATGGGATATCCAATATAACTTTTTCCAAGATGAAACTTTTATGGGGAATAGGAATAAATTATCAAGGATCAAATAGTGAACCCCATGAGATTTTTATGATAGTATTCTTATAAGAAATATTTTTCCTAATCCATAATAGGTAATAGATTAGTGGGAGTGAAACATTACACCTCTAATGATTTATGTAAGAGGGTTTATACCTAAAAAATATTTGTGACTATTTTGATTTTTAGTTTATGTAATTTTAATTAGGAAAAAGGGTTAAAATTTAAGGTCATACAGATTTGAAAAAATGTTTATGAGGTTCAACGTCACTTAACTTAGACATGGAAGGTAGAACAACTAGTACATCAATGGGGACGACATATCCAACTTCAGTTGGGATCCCAATTGATATATATTTTTTCCCATGGGTAAATTCACAATGTTTATGTTTTTAGTACATGTACTATGTATTTTTGGTCATGCCTATGAAAATAAATATCATTGTCACCATGTATTTCATTAGAATGAGAATAAATACACACATAGTTCTTGAAATGAAAATCCCTCTACCAAAGATATGAATCATATAAAAGGAAAGGGAAATTTTATTCTTATCATGGGTCTATATGTAAGACAACCCATTTAAAAATCTACTACATAGATTCACCACATATGTAGGTGATAGTAATTATAATATTTTGACAAGGAATATGGTAGTTGGTTCCATGGTAGGGTACCTAGATATCACTACATATCCTAATGTGATGGGAGTCAATACAACTTGTAGTTATATTAATAGATGATTCATTGCATAGATTTATATCACATGTGAGGAATATGTGCATTAATTCTCTAATATACTTGTCAACCATGTGGAAAAGACTTCTATTTTGATCAAGATCTCATTTAGTGGGGTTTGGATTTTAATATCTCATCCTTGTATGGGATTGTAAAAAGTTGATTATCTATATCTAATACCCAATAGATAAGATAAATTTTTCCATAGAAATAAAATATTCAACTATACAATTAGTATAGAGTTTGGAATAATCTACATTATACCATTACATGGATGAATATCTCATATTGGTAATGGGTCACATAGAAAGGAAAAATTGTCTTGCATTTTATTTTAGCAAAACAAGTACTCATGTGATGAGGGATGATTTTTATGATGTTAAATTGAATGAAATTAGGAAAAATGTTATACAGTTTAAAATCATGAGACCAGGTGGTTGTAAAATAATGTGAAGATTATACCAAACTATTTACTAAAAACCTACCTACTGGAAAACCAAAAAACCTAAAGAAGTAGAAACAAAACCATACCTATAAGGGGAATATGGTGCAGTTTCTGGGGTCACAGGGGGTCGGGGGTCGCGGGGTCGCCGGGGTCGCGGGGGTCACCAGGGTCGGGGTCACAGGGTCGCCGAGGTCATGGGGGGCTGGGGTCGCGGGGAAAGCAGGGGGCCAGGGTCGCGGGGGAAGGAGGGTCAGGGTGGGGGGAAGGGTTGGGTGTTAAAAAAAACCAATTTTTCGCGGCGGTTTATTATAAACCACCCTGAAACCTTTTTAAGAAAAGGTTTAATGACAGTTCCTAGAACCGCCGCTAAACAACCGCCGCTAAAAAACAGTTTTGTTGTAGTGATACTAATAATATAAGGACCCGACCTTAAACATTACTTATTATTGAATTAAATGAATAATTCACATTGAGGATATTTTCAGGTTTAGATTTTTAGGGAATTAGGACATAACTATTACATCTCAAAGATTAAGAAGTAGACACATCTACTCAACTTCCATTTTTTTCACAAAAATAAAAACTCTTTAACAAAAGAGTCATGTCTAGTTCCTTGTTTTAGATAGCCTGACATTTCCTTGATCCCATCCTTGACCCCATACGACTTTATGTCCTGTGAAAAACATTTCAAAAAAACTTGGGATGAGCATAAAAAGATTAATAAGGGTTGTAACAATACGGAAAGAAAACATTAGTCCATGTATACATATGAATCAATGAAATCATACTTTATTCATAAAACATAAGCAATTTAACATACCTCGTGAAATCATAAGATTTACGAATAACTCATAGAAATCATAATACATAAAGGTAAATTGAGGCATTCATAACATTCTTAAGTAGGGAGTAAACCTCATGCTTACGTTTGGAATACCCATCACAGTATATTCCCTAAATCTCTTCGGAGAAACCTTAACGTTTAACTCCTTCACGTTACCCAATGCATTGGAGAGCTATATCGGGCTCACCCACACTTAGTTTATCACGGAACCACCTGTCTTCATCAACAATGCCCAAGAACCATAACATAATCATATCACATAACTTAAGCATAAAGGAAAGATAACATTCCCACATTGCAATAAAAATATAACATTTTAAGTTATTGAATTAATAAATCCATTCTAAAAACCATTTTCAAAACCATTTAAAACATTTAATAAAGAGAATTTTGAATCAAAGTGTCACATACCACTTTGAATATTTTAACATTTTAAACCATTAATATCCATATAAATAAACCCTTAAAACCATATTGAAAACATGGATATTAATGAGAAATATTTATAAGAATAAATCATTAAAACATTTAAAACGATATTTTAGTTAAAGGGTTTATAACAAAATGAGAGACAATTGAATACAATAATTGAGGAATAACATTTACTCAAAACTTTATAATATCATGATAATAAAGGGATTCATGATATAATATTACAATGGACAATATATACACCATATAAGAGTGAACTGGTGCATAAAAATAATGAATTCTCAATAGAAATGTAAAATGAGATGAAATCCATTATAAAGAAGGTATCCTTAAATTAAGGATAAATCAATCTCATAATTATGTGTGAAAAATATAAATACACCCAATATAAGTGGATATTAAGTGTAAAACAATAAAAGTTCATTCACACATATTCAAAGGATGACATATTCAATAACTACATGTTGAAACCAAAGAAATCGAAATTTTCTTAAGGAGTTCCCTTGGTAAAATTTCCACAGCCTGACGACGTCACTTTAAAATTCAGAAAATGAGTTGATGAGACAAAAATGATATCTCATCACTTAGAAATAAATTTTACATCCATAAGTATATATGAGAACATATCCCTACATAATAAGATGTAAATTAAAATACATAACAAAAGAAGTCTTTTAAAAAGAGGTGGGTGAAAGGTCCCCTTACCGATTTGGGTAACTTTCGAAACATAAACCCCATGGAAGAAGGGTCATACAATGAAGATGTAAATACCCATAAATGAAATTTTATTACAAAAAGTGTATAATAATGGTAAGTGCATACGCCACTCAAAGGAAATGGTGGGAAATGTAGCATAAATCTCACGGGAATAAAAGTGAGATGAAAAATCCCTTACGAAAACTCGGCAGCCTAACAACGCCACTTAAAACATCCAAAAATGGATTTATGAGATAAAATAGAGTCTATAATAATATAAACAGAAAAATTAAAGTATGAGGAATATAAAAGAGCATCCCCAAACATAATAAGTATGTGATTAAAAGAAATGACATAAAATAGAGTACTTAAAAAGAAAGAGAGAGGCAGGATCCCTTACGAAAATTCGGCAGCCTAACATCGCCACTTAAAAATTATAAAAAATGATTTGATGAGAGTAAGAGGGGGTATCTCATCATATGAAAATAAAAATTACATTATGGTGAATATAAAATAACATCCTCCAACATAGAACATGTAGCATAAATGAAATGACATAAAAGAGGGTACTTGAAAAGAAAGAGAGAGGTCAGATCCCTTACCTCAAGTCCGACTTGTCTTGTTCGTTTCCTTATATTCCTGAATAATAAACTTTGGTCAATTTATAATTTCTTAAGGTCCTACATTAAATATTATTATTCAGTTCATATCACATATTGTAATGTTATAATAATTGGTTAACAATGTGAGTTCATATCAGACGTTTTTGTCGATGTTTGGTACATGAGTCAAAAATGAACTTGTTTGAAAATGATTGTCCATTTAGTTATTAGTAAATCATCTCCAGAATAGTATTAATTATTTAAATATCATATATATCCAGTACATATTCATTTTATACTATTCCATAACATTTGGAGATAAAAATAAATGAAATGAACCGTTCATGGAGACGGTAGGCCATACGTATGCATGAACGTTACTTTCATTTCTTTGACATATTAATGGAATTAAAAATAATTGAGAGATTTATATATTATAATTATAGTATAATATATATGTTTTATAGTTGACATAAGTTTATTAATTTCATTATTTATACATTCCATGTATTGCATGAACGAGTCACATCACTTGAGGGGGCGGTAGTCCACACTTCCTCGTATTAAATTATCGCATTTGCACAACATGAAAAGAATAAAGGTCTATTTTAAATAATATATACAGAAGTATATGGAAAAAATAAATACCATATATATCATATATAAATACAGTGACATCATAATGGCCACCATGAAAGGTGTTAAGAGAATATTGAACAATCATCGTTTCGTGAGGCAGTAATTCGCCATCCACAGAAACAGTATGTTCTTTAACCATTAGACGGAGGTGTGTGTAAGTGTAGATCGAATAATTAACATAAAAATATCATAGTGTATTTAAGATACTGGTGTTTTTACAAAATAAAGGAATAAAAAGAGTTTATGGGTTTGGAGAAGCAAAATAAAACAAAAGAACACAAGTGAAGACACTACCTTTAAATCGGGTAACTCCTCTTGGTTTGAACTAAAAGGGTTTCTTGAAGAGAATTATGCCAACGGTGAGGCTTCAATGATGAAGAGAGTTATGTGGAGAGATGAAATGGGCCGGGTTTGGCCAAGACAAAGGCTTGAGAGGTGTGGCTAAGGTGGTAGAGGTGGAGGCCTTTTATAAGAGAAGAGGAGGGGCACTCTTGGAAAGTTATAAACTATTACTTTATTATAAAATGATTTTCGAATTTCAAAGGTCCCAAAAGGATATATTTAGAGGCTAAGGTCATAATGTTTTAAAATACACCCATACAATATATTTTTGACAAGTTTTAGACTTCGATTTCTCCCTATCATCTCATTTTATTTAAATCGTTCATTTATGAGGTAATCAATGCATCATCACGGTGTCATAAATAAATTAATTTATTTAATGTCTGAAAATTATAAAAAAAATATCATGATGTAGGAAATATTTTTATCTTTATAATGAATATTTATAGTAAAAAATATGACTTGTATAAACCAATGTAAAAATTGTTTTAGTAAAACAATACATGTTTGTGACATTTTAATTTTAACTTTAAATAAAAAGTTATTAATGTCATTTTCCAACCAAAGTGGCTCCAAGGGGTCCCCAAGTTGACACATGGATTGTCTTGGTCGGAAATGACTCATAAAATAAGTGTAGGACATGTGTCAAGGGCATTTCATATTATTATAACATTATCTTTACCTTAAATTACACTAATTACCTCTAATCGTGATTAATAAAACTTAAAAGTTACTATTCACAAAAAAAATTATTTTAATCTCTTTGAACCAAATTTTACTTCCTAATGACAACCATGTATGTCGGATTTTTGAAAATCAAATCACAGAAGTGTTAATGTTTCATTTAAACAAAAAATCAGTTTCTTTAACTACCACTTAGTGGTTTCACTATTCATCAAAAATTGATGTTTTTCAGAAAAATACCAAAAATTCACCCTAAGTAATATTTGATATTCCGAATTAAAAAATGATGTATATTTTACAAAATTAAAAATATATAATTTTCATTAATTAATTTAATAATTCATTCCCGCTGTCAAAACAAATAGCGTGTTTTTAAGAAACAATATCTATTAAAAGATTGACACTAGTTTAAGTCCAATTTCAAAGTGAAATTAATTCCAATGACCACCATTGGATTAAATGTTAAAAATATATTCTAAATAAAATTTAATATCAAGTTAAAAAGATAATATATCCATATAAATAAATCATATTAAAAGGATGTTTTGAATTAAAATGCAACATTTTCACTAAAAATGATCTTTATCAGAAAAATAACAAAAAATTACACAAAGTAAATTTTGATGTCCAGATTCTAAAGAAGGATTTTATTTTGTCAAATAAAACCTATAAAATTGTCAAAAGTATATTCAAAAATGGTTCTCCATCAAAAGACGGTTAATCAACCTTTTAAAGAATATTAGAAGATTTATGCTTAAAATTGGATTCATTTTCACTTTAAGCCTCTAACATTTATTGGAAAAATGTAAAAATATTTAACAAACATATGTAATCATTTTGTAGTTATTTCTGTTCATTCCTGCCATTAAAACAACTAGAAGATAACTATTATAATATTATTATATTATTAGTGTGCAACGTAAGATTTCAAAGAAACTCGTTGTTGCGTATTGGGTACTCCATCGAGCATAGAATTCCCTTTAAAGTAGTATTAACTTTTTATTCACAAATATTGATAACCATTAGAATGTAATATTATATATTTACCTGGTATGTTACAAATAGGGAATTTAGTACATAATTATGATACTTAGGATAGATCATAGTTTTTGAAATAATGAACCTATTATCATTTCCCAAGTTCTATAGAAAATAAAATCCTCCTCCATGCGTATATATGTAGACTAAGACCTCCATAGAATGATTGGATTCTATTTTTCATTTTTTCACTACCTTACATAGATGGAAATGAGAATGTTTTATTGTATAAAAATTATTTTCTAGATAGATATATGTTTCTAGTATGAAAAATTGGAAGACATATTAATGATATGATCAAAAAATGGTTGTCATCAATTCAATTATTTTAAACAAGCATACTAAGAGGAAAATCACTAATTCAAATAGTGTAAATGTTTCATATGCATTAATTATTCTTATACATACTTTATAATTCTAATATACTATAGTGATATAATGTAAATTATATCATTATTCTAATGGGGTGATGATATTAAAAATCCATCACCTTATAATTATTGATAATCACGGTATGTTTATTCCGGGGTCGGTTTGACCACCTACATAAATAATTCTGTGAAATTATATCATGGATGATTTTGAAAAACTAATTACTGGTAAAATGTGATATAAATATTTAAATAACATTTTTTGTTTTGGAAATGAGACATAAATATTTAACTCATCAATTTTGAAAGTACCTTTCAAAGGATCAAATTCATTAAAAAAATGTTCGTTGTCGATTTCATCTTCTTGGATAAATACTAATGTAATCATGAAGGGAAATATTAAAAATAATAATAATAATAATTAATCAATTAAATTATATTTAATGAACTGTTAATTAAAAACACTAGAATAAGAACAAATATCAACACCACTCCAACAAATCTACTACATGTGAAGAAATTTATAAACACTTGATGATGAAAAATAGGTGAAAAATAACTAATATACACGTATATAATGATTTAAAATCAAATATATAACCATTTTTTTTATTAATATGGTTTTCAAATTATTTATTATGATATTTATGTTTTTTTATAGGAGTATATTTCTCCTTAGACTAATTAGTAATAAATGTATGGTGTTATTTATCAAAAATTTGTTTCTATTGATAAATGATTACATTCTAATTTTTTTTAATATAATTATTTTTTATAATACCCTATTGTAATTTTTTATCATTATTAACATATTTTTATAGATATTTAATATTATAAATAATTTTATACCAATCATGGAGTTTTTAATGAAATGATACAATGTTCTTAAGGGTTTCCCATGACTCAAATATTTTCCTTTGGCCATAATCACTCCAATTTGACAATTATATTTTAATATTTATATTTTATATCCTTCAATGATGTTATATTATATTTAAAACATCTCTTTATAGAAATAATTCTTTATTAAAATGTATTCTTCCTTTATGAATCTATTGTTTTGTGAAAATGAAATTTATTTAGGGATTAATCACATATCTTTTAATGGGCTTTTCCACCATATCCATGTTTAACCGTATTCAAATGTCCTAATTTAACTAGTTGAAACTCATTTATTTAAACTCCAATTATCCTTATTTACCCCTTTATTCATTTTTGGAAAAAGGTTTCTTTATATTTTTACAATGTTGGTTTTCAAACAACGGTATTTAATTTTTTTAAGAAAGAGTTATCTATAATTTTTAAATACAATGTTTTCTCATCCACCAATTTTTTAGTTGACCTGTTTTGTTTTAAAGTCTTTTTTTGTAACTATTTATATTATGGTTTTAAAAATTATTCTATTCAATTCTCAAAAATGTATTGAATGAAATTTTCAACTCACCTTTTATAGTAATTTCTATAATATTTTCTCATAACCTTTTCATTTTTACATCAATATTCCTACTAGGTTAATATCTCTGGAATTGATATTTTTTACCATTCTAAATATTTTATTCTTATTTTTATTTATTTTATAAAATTATATTTATTTTATCCTATGGTCATTTATTTTTATATTATTTTATATTTTAAAAATGATTATGAAACCCATTCTTTTTCAATGATGTCATTAAAATATGATAGTAATTAATTTTATGTGTCCTGTATTTTTATGTATATTGAGCATGGGGTTATATATCACCCTCTAATGTAGTGATTTATGTTTATATATCAAGAGATAAAAATGGTAAACGATATGATTTACCCCAAGGTAAAGGGTAAATGAGAGGATTTTTCCAAACACATAGTTGTAAACATGAGGATTTATCCCAAACCAAAGGGTATATGAGAGGATTCATTCCAAGTGAAATGGGTACCAAAGAGGTTTTATCACAATACCAAGGTAATATAGTAGGATTATCCCAAGTCCATGAAGGTACAATGGTGGCTAGCCCAAGCCTTTTATGTGATGAATATCTTGGTTTACAACCTTAAGGTATGGTTTTTGTGCTTATATCTATGTCGTACTCTTATTTAATAATATTGTGCCTGTGATTTTTTTATTTGAATCATTTTTAATGCTTCATGATTCCACACACATTTTATATAGTATATTTTTCTTTATTTTATATTACACATCCTTCAATCATAACTTATGGAATAATCTCATTATTTTATATTCTTTATAATAATCAATTTTTCTTCTAACCTTTCTTCCTCATATGATCATGATCTAACTACTTATGAAAGGAAGATAAGTTTTCCCTTAACGATCATTTGAGATAATACCTTTACATGTTTCCCTTACTTAGGTCTAATATATATATGTCATGGAATGTATAGATGGGAGATTAGAGAAGTTATAATATATAGAAAATATTAGAGATTAATATGTTTATTAAGATAATATCCAAAAAAACTAATCCATTAAGTCCATGGTTTGTGCGATTATTTATGAGAGATATTTTTTTAATCCCAAGATTAATGAATTATTTATGTTATGTCTAGATTAGGTGACATTATGAATGACCCATCAAGATAAATCAAGTGAGATTATTGGGTTGAGATGAATTTCCCACTTAAATATGTATGAGATACATGGTATAACATGGATTTTACCTTTGGATATTTACTTCATGTAGGATACAATGTAAAAAATATTCTTAGTAGGTAACTCCCCTGAGTTTTTGGAGAACTTGTTTTACCACCAAGTAAATATGATGAGTTATCAAATGAGTTTTATCACTTAATAATTTTTTCTATGAATCATTGGCCTCTATTAATGTTATAGTTTTCCATAGATGTGTACCTATTAATTTTGGGTAGGTGATGTGACTATATGATATGGTCTTAGGGATTGATTTTTATTTACTAGGACATTCTCCTTAGAGACAGTAATTGAGAATGAATCTATAAGATTTTGTATTATTTTATCCAATTAATTGGTCATGAGATAAATCTTGGTTGGTATGAAAACAAGATATCCTTAGATACACCTAGGAACTTTACATATATGGTTTGGTTTGATCATGCACATCATGTTTGAACTAAATTATTGACGATGTTTTTTATATACTCTTTTAAAAAAAATTATTTTTAAATTTTTAGCTTGTATCGTATATAAAATACCTTACCTGATATTTATGAGGACATAATAGTGGTTGCACTGATATTTATATTCACACTAGACTTGGGAGGCACCACCATTTTTGTACCTGAGAAAACTTCTCTAATCACAGGTTTAGGTTGGACAGAGGCTCTAAGTAACATGATCAACAAATATAACTTATATTGGATCTGGATACTTGGATTTAGGTGAGTCTCATAGATGGTATGAGATCTTAAGTGTATTTTATTATTAAATATATTTTTTATATGTGACTATCATGGTGGGTGGACAATGTTTTATGAGATTATTACTAGGAGTTTGTGTGGCTATTTGATTTTATATTCATTTTCATTATTGATAAATATTGTTTATTGATTTTACATACTCTAATGTATGTTTATTGATTATGAATGTTTTTAGTTATTTTAATTATGATTGTAAAATTTAATATTTGGTAATATTTTCCCCATAGTAAAATCCTACACCCTGCTACCCATCAAAAACCTCTCAAATAAGTGGAGATTCACCTGAGGACATAATAACATATTTGGTCTAGAAACTAATGTATATTTATTATGATTTTATCAAAAAAATTATCTAGGTTCTTATTTTATTGTTATATTTTGGGATATGGTAAACATGTTATATAGGGATGTGTCAAAGATAATAATGGATATCAGACTGGTGAGTCTCAAAATCCATTCTTGATAAGAATTCTATGATACCAAGAATCATGTATTTTTTTTATTGTATTGAGATGTTACAATGGTATTATTTCACCATGCATGATTCCCTTGAGTTTTTAATATTGAATATTTATGGATTTTTCTATCCAACAATAATGGTAAGAGACCTATTTACGTGCATTATATATTACATGTATGATTCACATGACATATGTATATATGAATATGAATATGATACTTAAATACAATGGCTTACAATATTGAATGTATCAGTAATAAATCATATCAAATTTTACCATATAACATGGTTGTGAAATTCCACATAACAAGATTATAGTATATGTTTCCTCTGATAAAACTTCATGGGTATCTACAATTAGAGTCCTATTGATGAAATATATTAATTTAATCTAGTAAGTGATGTATAGTAATTATTGGTATGTTGACATAAGAATTTTAACTGAGATGTTTTTTCTGAAATTGAAATAGGATCGATTATTTTAAGTGTGCATAATAACCTATATAGTGTTTCCCATTATATCTTTATGGTGGAATTTTACTTATCCAACCCCAATTTCTATATATTATCAAACATTGATTTTGGTATGGTTATTAAATTATGTATATGTATTTACATAGATGTTATAATTATCCTTGAGATAATGGAATCCCATATGTGGAGGCCTGAGGAGGAGGAGCCCACGATAAAGATTATTAAGGGATAGTTTCATATTTAGATGCTCAAAGTGAATTAGTTACCTTTTTGGTAGATGAATTAGTATGTAATTATTAACATACTCATGAGACACTATAGTTGGTAGATTGGAAAATGATTCTTTATGTGATATATGGGATGGTTTTAGGGGTGTGCCCCCTGAGATGAGTCTTATACAAGATATGGCTAATGTATGATATGGTTTATGGGATTGGAGGGAGAGCCTACTACATTGATATTAATATCATGGTATTGGTGATATGGGTGTTATATTTGAGATAAGATATTTCCTAGGGTAGTCATAGAGGACATTTTTTCTTGATTTTTAATATGTTAGATTTAAAATAATGGTAAGATTCTTCATTTATGAGATTAGAGAATAGTTGCTACTATATAGAATATGGTATAGTCATAGAGATGCCTTGATTTTATTTCCACAAGGAATGAACCATGAGTTATTAATATTTTGTATGTGGGTTTTTTTTTGATTGGAATGGTCAGAAGGATGACTAGATGACGAAATTTATGGCATAGATTCCTAAAGAGATAATATATCATGATCTAGGTTTCCAGATCTCAGATGGTGAGAGAAAATTAAGATTCTTATGTTTTTTTAGAAAGATATGGTTGTTTGGAGATCGTGAAAAAGACCATGGATTACATAAAATTCTTAATTTTGTAGTTTTTTGATGAGGTTTCTTATATATATATATATCACTGAAATTTTGCTGATCATTACCTGTGGTTTAGGCACATGAGAATATAATTTATTATATGAGACTAATGGTATCATGATTTTGGCTATGTGAATAGGTATAATGAGAGTGTACCACCACTAGGATTAAACCAGATCTCAAAAACATTCACTATTTATGGGCATTATCATTTTAATTATGGATAAGAGTGCATTGGAATGGTTGATCAAAGATGGATGTAATAAAGGTGTTTCCAAGGGCGAGATGAGCTTGAAAAGGGATGAAAATTAAGTGTATAGTGATTAGACATAATGATTCTATACTCGAGTAGTGGTATTAGGAATTATAAATGGTGGGGAGTGTACCATTTTTTATAGAGGGTGTGACCCTCATTATTGATAAGAATTTTGGATGGTCCTAAGGATGAACTTCTTAGTGATTAGATAATTCTAGTGGTTTTTATTTCATATTGTTGTTAAATTATGTGTGGGATTAACTAAAAATAATAATTATATATTATAATATATGGATCTTGGTAATCATAGATTTTTGTATTGGTTATATGGGTGGTGATAATGATACCCCCATAAGAGCATTGTATTGATTTCATATATATGATAGGTTTGGGAAGAGACATAGTTGATATGGGACATATTATTAGATGGTAATTTTGGATTCTCTATGATGGTAATTTGGTGAATCTAATTTCTCCATTTTGATGACAAATTAAATATTTTATATTTTTATTTTGTGTTGTATGGAGTTCATGTGTTGGAATGGGGATCAAAATGATTTAGATATGATCTGAGGGTGTGTCTAATTGATGGTATGTTGATTCTCAGGTGCGGAGTGGAATATAGATTTTTATTGGTGTGGGATCCAACCATTTAATTACACAGAATCTCAAAATTTAACCCTATTTTATGTGTTAGAATGACTTCAGGATGCCATTAGGAGTAAATGAATCAGGATTGAGTGAGTGATGATGGGTTAGTATGTGAGATTGATAATTTGTGATAATGGTTGTATTGTGTAATATCAAATAGTAATTTTATGTATAATAGGGTGTAATGATATGGAAACCACAAAATGTTTGTTTTTAGTCCATTTTTAATTGTGTTTTGGTAGGCCATTCGATTGTGGAGAACACCAAGGATCAGAATCAGCTTTTATGAGATGATCCTAATGGTGGACCCCATTAATAGTATAAAGTTTGAATTGGTTGATGAATCTTAGTTGTCCCAATATAGACGATTCTAGTAAAACATTTCCATAGTGTTTAAATGATGGTTTTTAGTAGGTGGATTGGTAGTTAGTGAATAATGTACCTCATGTTTTTAGTTTAGTAGTAGAAGATTGTTTGGAGTTTTGGGGGATAATATGGTTAATCAATCATTACTTAATGACTGATGTAGATTGTGTTTAATAGATGGAATACCATAAAGAATATTCACGTATAATAAGAAACATCATGGGATGGTTTTAAAACCCCATTATTTTATGAATTATGATTATCAGTGGGAATTTAAATATTTTTAATATTCTTAAATAGTTCTTATTTTTATAATTGAGATCTGGATCAGAATATTGAGAGTTGGAGAGTCACCAGTTAATATTTTTGATATAGATTAAGGTTGAGGAGATTCCTCATATTCTTGAGCAAGTCTCAATAATTTTTGGTTAAATTTCAAATTTTTTTGAGGTTTTATGCCTTAGTTCATGTTTTAATATGCATATTTTAAGAGAAACCATATAGAAACCTGAATGCGATGAGTTTTTTAGTTAAATTTAAATGTTGTACACTTTTCATTCATGATTAATTCAAGGAAAATGAAAAAACATATATACTTTTGAGAAATCTATATTATGATTCTATAATTATGGGAATGGTGTATAATCCTCACAAAATTGTAGAAAAAACAAGTAAGTACCATTTTTATATAAAGGAGATCTAAATTAATTACACATGATTTGGTAAACTCTACATCCAAACTATTAAATGTGTGTTCCCTTGGGTAGTTCCTCCTATATAGTTGGTGAATTCATTGAAAGAATTTGTGTCCAAACTGTGTGCACTATAAAATTTCCTTAAAATGTAGAAAAATTAAAAAATAAATATTCGATCATTTAACATCTACCAAACTCCCCCATTCATGGCTAGACTAAGAGGGTATGAACATCTTATATCCTTTTAGTTCCCTTTTATTTTTGGAGTTTTCATAGTGATTCATTAGATGTGTATGTTAGAATCACCTCTTTCTCACTCCTTTATTTATTATATTGCTTCCTTCAGGATAAGGGTGATTGTCGTATGGGTTCTTGAGGTGATTCAACTGAAGCATGATGAAACAATCCTATTACCATGTGGTTTTCATATGGAATATCTAGAGGATATCCTGAGATGTAATATACACATTGTTCCACATTTTTCTGTTATAAATTTGTCGCTATGTGAAATTTTATATGTATTTAGCTTAAATTAAATGTAATTTACTATTGAATCATTTATGGTTGTTTAGGTTTTTGAGTAGTGATGTGTTGGGATCATCTCATGTTGAATTGGTATGCGGTTGGTCACAATTTCATTATGATGGGGGAAGTTGGTGATATTTTAGGTATTATGATTATTTCAATTAAATGTTTTAAATAATTATAAATAGTTATAAATATTTTTTTAAAATATAGATCATTTATAATAAATTATTGGGTGTTCTTTTTGAAGATAGATTCACGGAAGTTGAATTAACACTTTGATGGGATTCCAAGAGGATATTTGAGGTTCATTAAATGGTTATAACTATAGCTTAAGATTTGTGTTCCCTGAGTATTTCCCTATGGTATTTGTGCATTGTATTTTTATAGTGTTTGATTTTTGATTTCACCGCCAAGGGAATTTAACCTGTTTAAATTTAAATAAATCTTTATTTTAATTTAATTCCAATTTATTGAAGGAACAATTCCCCAAGGTGCATGTTGGTCCATTGGGGACTAGTTTGTTTCCTCGACTACCGATGGACAAGTAATTAGTAATATTGTTTTCTGCAAGACACATGGACCCCTTGAGTCTTGGAATTAGATTATGAAAACATAGAGGACCATAATATAGGTTACTTGTCGACCTATAATTACAGGAATTTGACAGAATGATAAAAAATAGCCCTATTATGAATTTTTGTACCCAATAAATTCATTACAGTTAATTATATTGTCAGTTTACAATGGGAAAAGAGTTTATCTCCCTATATGATGTGATTAATTGAATGGGTAGATTCTATGAGGTAGATGTGTATGATAGATGTGAAGATCGACATATGGTAACTTGGGAAGGGGATGAGCTTTATTTAATCTCCCTTTTCTGATAGAAAGAAAAGAAAACATAAGAGGATGAGTTGTTATTTTGATGAGGTCAGAGGATTCTATTAACTCTATGTTGTGGTCTTGGCCTAAATGATTGAAATTGAACAAAGAAATGAAGTATGAGTATATTTATTGGGATGTGACCTAGGGTACCAAGTGGGTCCAATAATGATATATTGACATTTAATGGGTGGGGTGTATTGGTGATGGGAATTGATGATTGTGGGTGTCACTATAGAACCAAAATAAACAGTTTGAGCCTTTTTTATTATGATTATAATATCTCATAAACTAGAGACAAGATCCTCAAAATCATGTGATGGGTTCAAGAATATGGATGATCCATGAAGATACATTGTGTTATATTATTGTGCTTAAAACCACTAACCAATAATATGTATATGAGATACATGTGATTACTTTGATTTTCTCATAGGATATAACCTCCATGTATGCTATTATGTGACTTGGATTCCCAACATGGACCTCTCCTAAGTTTTCAGATTAATTATATTTGTATAAGTGATATCCCTAAGGTTTCTAGATATGTTTCATTTTTATGGACTTTATTATAGGAATAAATGGGCTATGGTCAGGATTTAGATTTAATAGAATGAAATATGTGTGATCAGGGTAGGTGATGTGTCCCTCACATCTAGACTCTATGCTTGATATGGATTTTCTAAGAGATAATTTTAAGAACTATCTATTAGTAATGATACTATTGGATTACCTATTACTTTCTACTAGGAATCAGTTGAGGGCTTAAAATTCGATAACATGATTATGAGATGCACTGAGAGATTCCCTAGAACATGTTTAAGTATGTTTAGGTCAATTATGTGTGTGAAATTATAGACCGAATATCCATAGTGTATATATTTACTCTTCTATAGGAAGTTGTAAAATTATTTTCTGATCATTTCATATTTATATAGTGATTTATGGGTTATGTACTAGACTTCAGCAGTGGTACCCAATTGAGTTCAAATCAAACGCCACTCTAGATGAAATTTTGGCACCTGAGTTGACCTCACTAATAAAAATCTCAAGATGAGTGGAGTACCAGGGATTCATAATTGAGTTGAATATATTGGATGGTATTTTGGGACATTAGAGTATGTGAGTCTTAGGGATGATACTAGATCATTAATTTCTTCTATTCTTCAATTTTTTTATATATAACCATCCTAGTTAGATATTAGTATTATAAAATATAAATAATATGAGATTGAATGTTTTTTTCTCATGAATTAATTGTTATTAATTACTTTTATTGATTATTAATTACAAATACTTCTATGTATGTTTATTGGTGATAAATTTTATTTGGGTATTTTCCTTGTGATTTCACACTATAATATGAGGTTATATTCTCCCCAAGAAAACACTATATACCCTCAGTACTAATTAGAAACCATTTGAATATACAGATGCAAACCTAAGGTCACTGTGTGTAATAGTATGACATTTAATGAAATATTTATTCAAATAAATTTAATTTATTTGATTGATTATTTTACAAGCAACAATGAGTTTTAACAAAAGGAGAAATATTATTAAAATTCAAATATTTAATATGATAGTTATCTTTTAGATATTGGAATGGTGGGTATGAATATGATTAAATGATTTAATAAAACATGTGGTTTTCACAGATATATAAAATTAACTATATGGTTATCAATTAATTTGATAATAAAGTAAAATCTATTCGAAAATAGCGGAATTATTTTTCTGGAAAACTATTTTTATTCATACAAATAAGTTTTATCATAAGAAACTAAAAAAATATATTTTATTAAAGTATTTTAATGAAATATATATATATAATATATTTTATAAAAAAAATTAACATTCATTTTATTTGATTTCTATTCATATGATTATAACAAATCAAATTATACTCTTAAAGACAATATTTTTTAAAATAACACACTTTTGTAACATTTTGCGCACTTTTTCAGATTTTTTTTTCACTTTTATAAATAGGTTTTGAAAAAATTAACCTAATTTCATAAATAATCATGTCAAAATTGACTTATATTGAATTTTTCATAGTTTTCTGAAAATGTATATTTTTCAGAAAATACTAGAAAATAATTATTTAAAGAAAACTACCTTTTATTTGAAAGAATTTACAAGATAAATTTAATTTTAATATTTTTTTACATTAAAATTATTTAAATTATACATATATTGATACATTTTAGTTAATTTGAATCAATTTTATATTTAATTTTTACACACAAACTTGTTAAACTTTTATCTTTAGAAAACTGCTTTTTTATGAGGTATTTAGAATTAATTTTAAATTAAAATTTTACAATTCTATAAATAAAATTAATAATAAATAAATTAAATATTAGGTTTAAAAACAATTTATGAAATATAATTTGGTTAACATAATTTTTTAAAATAATTATAGAAACAAAAATTAAAATTAATTGCAATGGTTAAGGTTAAAACAGGCTTGTCGGGGGTTTAAATTAAATGGATAATGGGTAACATGACCAAGAAAAATATCCAAAAAAAATTTAATGACCATATTTAGACCTTATCAATAATAAGGATATATAATGAAACATTTTAGATCCATTTATCATGTTAAAAAGGTTGGTATAACTTTTTCATTTCAAAAGTTACAATTGTCCCATCCACCTCCCTTATAAAAGGCCACACACTCTGATATCCTCTTAACACATTAAAATACATTTTTATTCACCAAGAAATAAAAAAATTATTAAATTTTTCTCATGACCTAGATCCATTATATTTATCATAAATAAATCCCATGAATCCTTTTGGTGCATACCTAAGGATGTTGTCTGAAGAAGAGGTATCATAATTAATGGAGAATAATTACTTTATTTCTTCTTCCAACTCCTTAAAATATTATTCTATTACAAGGTTAGAATAAAAAATGTATCGAAAATATGTCGATATATTTTTATATTAATGTAATAACCTAAATGAATATCCTCTTCAATCAAATGGGGTAAAAAATAGTTATTTGTGTGATAGTGGACTACCGCTTTGAGAACTGATGTTATTCATTTTCAATCACCACCTCTCATGGATAAATATAATGATATATTTAATGTTTATATGATATATAAATGTATATATTATATTATTACATTTATATAATTATATTATCACAACATCATCCATACCTTCCTACCTGTTGGAAAATAATATCACCACTCATGTGTATAGAGGACTAACACGTCACGAACCAATTTAACGTGTTTTTGATTTCTTTTTAAATTATATGGTAATTAAGATATATTATATGAATATATTTTATATTTTTAAAATAATTATAACAATTTATACATGATATCACATATACCTTCTTACTTTATATTTCTTGGGGGATATAATAACGTTGTTCGTGGTATAATAGACTACCGCCTCATGAACCGATGTAATTAATTTTTCATATAAGAATTGATTATATGGATATTAAGGTAAATTGAATGAATATATGTGATATATGAGAACTAATTTTTTTCTTTCTAGAAAGGTAATTTATTTTTTACATTTATGTCATTTCATCCATCATAAAGAAGGAAACAACATTCTTGCAGACTTATGACCTACTATCTCCACAAAAGGTGTATTTCATTTTCTATCCCTAACTTTTATGGATTAATTTTAAAAAATATATAATTAATATATATGATATTTATATATATATCATGGTGAACATTATTTAGATTAGGTAACCATGATAAATATAATTAGACTTGAAACAAAAAATAAATACATACACGAGAAAACAAAGTTATTGTCTAAAATGTGATTTTAACATGGAATTGATAAAAAATATATAATAAAATTCATAATTAAATCAAAAATGGTATGATATATATAATAATTTTTCTTTATATGTGTATAATTTTTTTTAATTATACATGAGGTTTGAACTTTTACAATGGATATTGAGAATTAAGGAAAGTGATTTTTGTCTCAAGATACATTCTTTGTAATGTATGTTATGTTAGGCACCAATCTTCTTATAGGATGTTTATATAGCGAAATTTTCATTTAAAATCATGAATTTATTCATTATAATTATATTTAATATTTAATTTAATGTTAATACTTTTTGGGACTTATGATACAAAGTTACCAATGTAGCAAGGATTTTATGATACAATCACATCGTTTATCAAGATTATTTGCACTGATGATTCTTATGATGAAATATTATGATATATCTGCAATGAAACTCATGAATTTTATTATCCACTTTTTATTTATTGAAAATAAATTTTTGACCACCACTTTTTATCAGAATTTTATTACAAATCAAACATAATATTCTAATGAAAACCAACTATATTTTTATTTTAGGCTAAAAAACATTTTTTCTTCCATATCTACAAATTCTAAAATTGTTTTCACAAATTAATTATTTTATTATATGATTTTAATGTAATTTTTTTTTATTTTTTTAACAATATTTAAAAATAATCTTCATATAATTTTCAAAATAAATCTTATTTATATTTTACTAAAAATGTGAAAGGGATTTTTTTAAAGAGTACAAAATGAACCATATTTTTCACTATCATGAAAACTAAATATTTTAAATTTTCATATATATGTTCTCAATGATACTTTCAAGGAAATGGATTTAAAACATATTTTATTATTTTCAAATTTTAATAAGGTGATTTTCAATGAAAGGTCACTTTCCACAAGAAATGTTTTAAATGATTTTTAAATTTACAATTATAAGTTTCCAAGGATATTTTCAATGAAAAGTATTTTGAAAACTTTATGTTTTAAAAATTGTATTTAGAAATGGAAAGGATACTTTCCACATAATTTTTTTTAAATTATTTTCAATGAATCCATCATATGTATCCATGGTAATTTTTAAAGAAAAGGATTTTGAAAATGTTTTATGTTATAGAAACTATTTATAAAATTTAAAGGCTATTTTCATTAAGAAATGTTCTAGGTGTTATTTAAAAATAGTTTTATATCTAACCTGACATCATTTGACGTTAATTTTTCAATATTGGAGATATGACCCATGTATAAAATTCTTATTATTTCTCTTGATGGTTTGTGTTCATGAAAAGGATATGTTTACAAATCTTATTTCTTTTACAGTAGTAATTCATTGATGAAATGATTTATGAAACCCATTTACGTTTATGGGTCCATGTATGATGAAATATTTATTGAGAACATTTTTTCTTAGGTTATAATGTGATAATTTTTTTATAATTCCATTTATTTTCCTGGGATATGATATTATAAATGTTTTATGATGTTGTGGTAATCTTATATATGCTTTTAAATATATAATGGGGTTTAAGTTATAATAAAGGATGGTGGTTACATTATAACTAAACATAGATGATGCCAATATTACCTTTAATGCATTGGGTAATTATTAATGTTATAAAAGATCATATGGTACACAATATTTTATCCCAAGATTAAAAAAGAGGGTAAATTGGAGGTTATCCCAAGTCAAAATCTGGTAAACTGGTTGTTTTCCTAATCATAACATTTTATCAATATATTGGTGTTAATCCTTGACTTAAAGTTTTCTTTTCTTATGTGTTTTCAAAAAATATATGTCTTATACAAATTTTATTCCCTCATGGAAAATACTTTTTTTCATTATGATTTATATCTTAAGGACAACAATGATTTATTCCATGAATCATTTTTATAATATTTGATATGTTGGGTATGTTTTTTAACTGTTATTTTCATGTTCCTATACCCATATGTTCCTGTTATGTTGATGTATCCCTTTTTCCCCTTATTTGGAATATTAGATAACAAATTATTATGTTTCCTTTCCCCATTTCATGAATAATGGTTTTAGGTATTGTATCTTTTTGAAAAGTAAAAAAGGAGAAGATATTTGTGGGTGATGTTTAATACCATTCACTAAATTAAAATATTGTGTTCCTAATCTCTAACGGAATAGAAACTTTATTGATCTATGGAATGTATTTGTAAAATGAATTAAATATTAATATACAATTATCTGATATTTATGTTTTAAAATCTTGGGTCCCAACACTATAACCCCTCTAGTTTAGAAAAAGATCAGAGGTCCCCAATCATGGGTGTTACAATAAGTGGTTAGTGCCATAGAATAGTGATGGAAGATCCATTTCAAGACCCCTCCCAACAAGGTGCACCCCTCATGGAATGGAAATGTTAGAAGGGAGATAGTTACCCCTTATTACAGCCTCCAATAGGCCCTAGGATGGAGAATAGCACCGAGAGTATATTAAACACACAAATGAGAGGCATTACCCTCAAAGAGAACACATACAAAAGAGAGAGATAATACATAAACCAAAAAACTCCAACTCAAACTACAATATAAAATAAATCCCACATACACATATATAATGTCATGCAAAAACTACTACAACTAAAATGGAAAACTACAAGTAGCAAATAAAAGTAAAAACATCAGCGACCGTGAAGCCTGAATAACTTTTGTAACCCTAAGCTAGTAGTAACCAGCATTCTCTCCAACCTACTCCAAATGACATGAAAATTAGTTTATACATACATAGGGTGAGTATAAATGTATACTTAGTAAGATCATCCCTAGATCCTCTCGTGAAAAATTAAAGAAGGCATGCTAAAGCACAATAAACAAAAAGTGAAACTAACTCATCACCTAAACAGGTCTACAAAGTTATGAGCCTCACCATGTCTACTCTCACCATGTATCTCTTACAAGAGTATATAATATAATAAAGAAATATAAATGGTACCCAGCAACTAATTCCCCATTGATTTTCTACTTTTCCCCAACATCACATGTCTAAATCCATCTCTCTCTAAAATGGCTGGCCCTAAGACACCGGGGAGAGCACTACCACATGCACCTCATGCGACACAAAGATTTCCTGCATACACCAGGATGAAACATCAAACCATCCACACAACCAAAAATGTAACTAGGTAGTATCCAAGAGACACCACAACCCACATAAAGTGTATCATATGTCAGGTATTATGCCTCAATCCATTACAAACCATATGCTAAGTAAGGATCCTCAAGCCACCATAGCCTATACACGTTATACATATAGTGTCACAAAGTAATCTATATCCAAAATATATGTGTGTGAAATAACCACAATCTATTACATCACTCTAAACACATATATTGGGAAAACTTACTATTGTACCTACCAGCACAACTAACTACCAAGAGAAGAGAGTGGGGCCAAAAGAGGTAGTCATCCATCCATCCCCCACCATAATGTTGGGGAAAACACCCCCTAGGGCTCCGAATCAACAGGGTGTTAGTTTCCCTAACCGAAGGGGTGGGGTAGTTAATAGAAACAAAAAAATTATAGAAAACAATATATCTCACAACCACACTATGGACATAACCTAGTCCGGGACTCAAATATTGCCAATGGCTCTCGGACTCCCGGTTTCCACTACTAAGACTAGTTATACTATAAGCACAAAACCATTTAAAGAGCTTTATTATATTACTTCATTCTATTTTTATTAGTTTCATTTTATTTTAATTAATTCATTAATCATTAATTAACCATTAAAAATTCCACATTATATTTCCTTAGCATCACACCAAAGATTCTTTCCCTCTAAGAATAACTAAAACTAGTCCAGAGCTTCTCAGAAATATTACCCCATCATTTCATCCCAGCAAGCTCCAACCCAATGGGTTAACATCATTTATTCAATCATTTATTAATAGAATTATCAATTTCCCATATTACCAGGATTTCTAGAAAAACATTCTAGTATACTAAACACAATGGGGCTCAACCTGGTGAGTAGAAAAACTACCTGTCAAGTATTTTCAACATATAGTAGGAGCGTAGACCCATCCTCCCTCGAGAAGTTAAACACGAAAAGCACATGGCATACCCAATGCGTATTCACCCTATATGGAAGGAGGGTAGAAAACCAGCTACCTTGAGTAGTGAGAAAAGTAAATAAGATAAACAAACAATAATATTCAGTAAAAATTCAATCATTCATATCCAACCCGATTCATCATCTCTGGTGTCTACCCTGACACCCACATGGAAAAACTGATGTATCTCACCACTCTAGGCATTAAATGATTCCACAACCAATGGGCCTCCCTACCCCCCACATATCACATCACCTACCCAGGATCACATCACAATACATGTAGCAAGAAAAAAAATCATACCAACTAGGATCATGGCTGTTAAACAAGGCATCCAGCCTTCATACACAACTAGCTCTGAAGGCTCCAAAGTAGAAGGAACTCAGCCTTACAAGAAAGAGGGAAACTCAAAACCCTAAAAGGAATTATCTTTTATCAAAAAACTGGTTCATTAATCCATATTTAATTAACCATTTCATTATTTTTAGGTTCCAACTATGTTAAACATAAATAGAATTCAATCATTTCTATCAAAATAATTAAACATTCTTACTACATCGATTTGATTAACATCAAATTACAACAACAACCAGATTCATTAATAGGTCTCTTTATCATTTTCCATTTAATTATCAATTAATTTTTTATCTAAATTAATTACTAAGTTCATCAATAAAAACATACTAACAAGAAAATTATAGATATCACACTATCTAGAAAATCAAGAGTCAAACTGTTATCACAGTGCAAAGAAACAACATGCGATCAAACCAATTATTTTAATCCGGGTCAAATATTTAATTTTTTCATTTCCATTGTGATACAAAGGGTTAAATCATACTAAATATATTATTGCACATAAAATAATAGAGAAGAAACCAATACCATACTCTAAAGGTTTCTGACATTCTTTACTCGAGAACAGATCAAAGAAAAAGATAACGATCGCCTTCCCTGCAATAACTGCATCAACCTGAGGATGTTACAGTACAACCAAATCAACAACAACCAAAGGAAACTATCTTATAACCATGTATTTCAAACTCCATATTATGGAAAAGAGAAACATGAGAATATGGATCAAAGAAAACACATGAACCAAGTCAGATCATACCTCAGATTAAAGATTGATCAAAGAAGGAAGTGGGGGACTTGTCCAAGAAAAAGGAACCCCAAACATTGAAGAGTGAGGAATCTAGGTTATATGTGGTTGAGAGGGGGTGTGCTCAAGCCATAGGGTATTAAAAACATGAGCTACTGGGTGTATTTAAAACACACAACAATAGGTAATTACACGACATATACCTCCTCGTCACACCATGTACAACCTCGAGGCAACTTATGCCGAGAAACATGTCACCTCGGTGCTTTGATTTATTTTTTTGAATCTCGAATGGTAAACATTTTGTACCCATTGGTAGTGTCGTGTAGCCCCCTATTTCTAGCTTCTCATGACCGAACTCATCCAGACATCCTCTAAGCCTTCTCCGAGCACCTCGGTCTTCGAAAACATGAAAAGGGTTGATCCACATTGATCCAGGCCCTTACATTAGATACCTATCAAAACATTTTCATCCTTGAGAATCCAAAACCAACCTATAGGGGAAAAAGAAAGGGGGTTGTCCGAACAACCACCCAACAAGATACCTCTCAAGGATCTCACCACCACATGAGCTCAACCATATAAAAAGAACAATGTGGAACCTCCCAAAAAACACAAACTACTACTAAATGCTCTCATGAGAGAGATACCTCTCAAATAGAGCAGGCCATAACAAGCAAAAAAGGAAGAAATATCATAAAAAAGAAAGGCATTCAAACAAAAAAAGAACATAATTATAAGGGAAGAGCTAAAAATCAAACAAATCAGGGTACTGAGCATGTATCTATGACTCTAAATTCCCATGCACTCTCCTCCACACTACTTTGTCACCACAAGACATGAACCAAGGGATTAGCATGCCCACAAAACCCCTTATCCTTATGGTCCTGGATCTCCACAGTTTTCTCCTTGAAGGTTGCATCACCGTCAACATTGATCTCACCTCAATCGATGACTTGAGAGTTGTCATGAAGATAACAATGGAGCTACGACACATGAAAAACATCATGTATCTGGATCATCTATGGGGGAGGTTCTATATGATACGCCACTACTCCAATATGAGCCAAAACCTCCAAAGTCCTAACAAACCAGGGATAAATATTACTCTCATGACCAAACCTTCCCTTTAAACAACATGGAGTCACCTTTAGAAACACATCATCCCTAGCATAAAATGATAAAGATCTCCTCCTTTGATAGACAAATTATTTCCGATGATCCTGCGTTGCATTAATCCTCTCACGAATCACCTGATCCATCTCTGTCGTATTCTTCAATAGTTCCAACCTAATAATTGCTGACTATCCGACCCTAGTCCAGCATAATGGATAACAGAAAGGTTGTTTATAAAAGTCTTAAAATGGTGCCATAATGATGGTGGATTGAAAAATATTTTTGTAGGAGAACTCCCCTAAGGGTAAGTGCCTCAGCTAGGAACCTCCAAAATCCAAGACACAAGAGCACAATATGTCTTCAAGTGTCTAGATGGTCTTCTCTATCTGACCGTATGTCTATGGATGAAAAGCAGTGCTAAGGAATATCTAAGAACCCAAATCATTATATATTCCTCTCCAAACCCTAGAGGTAAAACGAGGATCTCAATCATAAATGATCGTCCTTGGGAAACCATGATGTCCCACCACCTCCTCCTGATACTACCTTGACAAAACCTCCACAGAGCTCGACTCCTTGATTTTTATGAAGTGGGATGATTTCATCAAACAATACACTAAAACACAAATAAGTACATGGAATCCTTTGAGATCAAGGTAAAGTAGTAACAAATCCCATTAAGATATCCTCCCACTTCCACTGAGGAATATAAAATGGCTGGAACAAACCACCGAGGACCCCATGCTCGGCCTTCACCTATTGGTAGACCAAACATAGAGACATAAACTCTACAACTGCAGGCTTTTGTCCAGGCCACCAAAACTGACTCCTCAAGGATCCGTACATATTTTTCACGCTAGGATGCTCCACTAAAAGTGAACTATGTAACCCTCTGAGAAAAATCTCACATATATCCAATGGAACAAAAAGAATTAATTGATACAACACTTATTTTTGTTCATCATTAGACCAACCATCAGGGGCCTCGCTACAAACAAATTGGTTTCTTCATACCTCCATATTTAGATCCCCCAAATGGGACTCTTCTACTAGTTGAACTAGAGATGATTGCACCGTCATTTGAAAAACACACCCTCTACTCCAAACTTCTCCCATATCTAGATGCAAAGCTGAAAGTTCTTCCATTACTCTGTAGGAATCACCAGATTCATGCACTACATCACTACATGACTTCCTTCTCAGCAGATCAGCTAAAAAATTCCCCTTCTCAGGTGTATATGAGATTTCAAAGTCGTATTCTTGTAATAACTCCATCCACCGACTCTTCCACATGTTCAAGTCATGCTGGGAGAAAACATACCCCATGATCTTATTATTGGTAAAACCAAAAATTGATTTCCAATGAGTTAATGTCTCCACAACATCAGAGAAAACACCATGACTACCAAATCGATTTCATGGGTGTCATAGTTACGTTCATGAAGATGCAACTAATGAGACCCATAAGAAAAGAATGATCTTTGTTTCATCAGAACACAACCTAACCCCAGTTCTAAATCATCATATAAAACATCAAACTGAACTCCCTATACTATTCATGAACACATTTGGAGCATTCTTCATACTAAACGCCATTACAAATAACTCGCAATTCCCATTACGACAACAAAATATAGTTTTCGGGATATCTTCATCCTTCACATGCATTTGATGATATCCTTACCGAAAATTGATCTTTGATAACCAAATTTCACCCTTCAGTTGATCAAATAAATCATCAATATATAGAAGTGGATAGAGATTATTTACCATCACATTGTTCAAGAAATCATAATCGATACAAAACCGCAAACCACCGTCAACTTTCATCACAAAAAAACTAGTGCACCCCACGATGACACAATCAACTGAACAAAACCACACTGTAACAGACTATCGAGTTTTACACATAGCTCCCGTAACACAGAAGGGCCCATAAAATTCAGATACAAATATATAAGAGATGCTCCTAGCTATAGCTCGATCCCAAACTCGATCTCTCATTAAGGGGGTAATGCTACAACCTATTCTGGAAAGAAAAAAGGGTACTCTTCTATGACCCTATGAAATTACAACTGCTGAACCTCTAAATAACTCTACATCAGCTTAATCATCAAGGTTTATAAGGATGAAACATGCATCTGACCCATCCAAGGGTCTCTCTCGCCAACAAACACCGCAGGATATCCATCAGCATTGAAGAACACCGCTTGCCTCCTAAAGTAATCCACGACAGCCTACACTAATTACAACCAATAAATTCCAAAGATGACATCATAGGATTGTATATGTAAACATAGGAAATTTCCTCAGGAGAGGTGATGAACCAACACTATCTCACAGTCTCTACATACTTCAAACGAGTTAGCTCTATCTCTAACTGGCATAGTCAATGCCAAGGGAACTAGAAGCCTCTCAACCTCATGTCCCAAAACATGGAAAAGGGAAGGTAATATAAAGGATTATGTCTCTCTGAAATCAAACATGGCATACACCCAAGTAGAAAACAATAAAAGGGTACCTTGAATGATGTTTTTTAGCAACGCTAAAGCATGAAGCTGACCATGATCCACTCCATGGCCTCCCTGAACCTGATTATAACCAACACCATAGTCGTGCTCTACTCTCTAAAGATGAGGAGAATCAAGGGGATTTCTTATTCCAATCCCATTTGATATCTACTGATCCAAATCTATTTCATCTTGGTATTGCAACCTCGGCTGTAACTGCCTCAATAGAGGAATCTAGAGTGGAACACCTTGTGCACGATGACTGCTCTAAAAGGTCATGCACTCTCTCTACTGATGACCTCGAAATCCACAATAAAAACAAGCTCATGATACCTTGGCGTAGGCCTGAGAGCTGTCACCTCTAGAAAAATGTAATGCCGAGGGCTAGGAACTACCCCCAGACAAACAGAAACTCTTATGCCCTACAAACCAAGAACCACATACCATAGCTATGATTTGTGAGGAATCCAAACGACTCCCCTCTTATAGAGATATAGTTCTAGATAACATCCTCTTGATGACCTCTACCCCCATAATCACATCAGGATATATCTCTTGAATAAATGGGGTAACCTAGAACTAGATATATAGATGCAAAGCCTCCTCAAAATGACTCTCCCTAGCATCCTAATCTAGAAACAGGTCTAAAGCATATCGTAAAAGGATCCTAAAATGGATTCCAAGCTCTCATACACTAGAGCTCCCCTATCTAAGGGTAAGAAGTACCTACCTATGGGACGCCTTCATGGTTGAAGAAAAAAACCCGACTCTAAACATGTCTCAGAACTCCTTCGATGAGATCGTTGATTCCTCACGATCCATGATGAAAAAGAACTACCACTACCTCGTTTACCCACACATCATCATCACAACCAAAGACACCCAGTGATCCTTTAGAGAACAGATCAAACTGAAGACTATCTCAACCTCCTCTAACCAGTATTTCATGATTGCATCTAAAATGGAGCCCTCTTACTTCTACAGACTCTAGTGTTGAAACTCTCAAAGTTTCCTACTTCAAGTTTCATTGTCTTCATCCTCTACCCTACAACGATCTTCTAGAATAGCTTGCTAGACATCGACAGAGAATACCTGATGATTACATCGACTTGTATCCATACCTAAAAAATAAAAAATAGTTAGAGCTCCTAAAGCTAGAATATGGAAGTCACAAAATTAATTAATTGTTTTAATCTATTCATTTTAGGTTAACCAATCCCATGTTCTACCCATTAAAACACATGAGAAAAGAATAATTATGAATGATCCTTTCCTAGTTCTCTACCCTACAACTAGAATCACCTCATTTAGTAGTCACTGTAAACATAACGGTCTTTACATTAGATTACAGGGTAGCCTAAATGCCTATGTATCAACTAGTCTCCAGTGTTTTCGTCACTTTAAAATCTTAACTGACACCATTTCCCAACCAAACCATGAAACCTCACTAGTTCCTAACACCAAACTACATCCTATCCCTCAACCGGACCTATGATACAACTGTACCATGACCCCCTCCACACAAGGTGTACCCCTCCTAGTCCAGAAATGTGATAAGGGAGATAGTGACCCCTTGAGTCCTACCTCTAGTAGGCCTTAGGTTGGAAACCAACATTGAGGGTATAGTAGACACACAAATGGGAGGCATTACCCTCTAAGAGAACACATGAAAAAGAGATAGATAAGACATACACCAAACAACTCCAACTCATACTGTAATATAAAATAAATTTCAAGTACACATATGTAATGTCATTAAAAAACTACAAAAACTGAAATTGAAAAATTCATGTACCTAAATATTGTAAAAAAACAGTGACCATGAAGCCCAAAAAAAAATTGTAACCCAAAGAAAGTAGTAACTAGCTAGATCTCTAACTTTCTCCAAGTGACATGAAAAAAAGTTTATATATACATAGGTTGAGTATAATAGTATACTCAGTAGGATCCTCCCCGGAGCCTCTCATGTAAAAGTAAAGAATGAATGCTAAAGCACATCAAACAACAAGTGAAACTAACTCATCACCTAAATTGTTATATTATGTTCCCAGAATCACCAGGACTAATCTCACTAAGTATCGCATACAAGAGTATAATATATAATAAATAAATATATTGGGTACCCTACTACTACATCCCCACTAGTTTGTGGCATTTCCCCAACATCACATGTTCTAATCCATCTCTCTCCAAAAAGACTGGCCTACAGAAACCTGGGCGAGCACTACCACATGAACCTTGTGCACCACAAAGCTTTCCCACAAACACCTGGGTGAAGCACCACACCATCCACACAACTAAAAATGTAACTGGGTAGTTTTTAGGATCCACCATAGCCCGCATAACATGTATCATACAACAAGTATTATTCCTAAATCCATTTCAGCCCATACGCTGAGTAAGGATCCTCAAGCCACCACAACCTATACACATTATACCTATAGTAGTAAAAAAGAAACTATATCCAAAATATATTTGTGTGAAATAACCACAAGAAATTACATCCCTCAACGCACATAAATGGGGAAAACTAACCATTATGCCTACTAGAAAAAGTAACTATGAAGACAAGAGAGCGAGGCCAAAGGGGGTAGTTATCCATCCATCCTCCCACCAGAATGTTGGGGAAAACACCCCCAGATCTCAAAGTCCACGAGGTGTCATTTTCCCTAACTGATGGGGTGGAGTAGCATATAGAAACACAAAAAGTATAGAAAATACTATAGCCCACAACCTCACTATGGGCATAACCTATTATTATACTTGACTACAAATAATGCCTCTTGGACTCACAAATCCCACTTCTAAGACTAGGTATCATATATACACATAACCATTTAAAGAGATTCATGCAATTACTTCATTCCCTTTTTATAAACTTCTATTTACATTAATTAGTTCATTAAAAATTAATTAACCATTAATAATTCCACATTATATTTCAGTATCATCACAACAAAGTTTCATGCCCTCTAGGCATAACCAAACCAAGTCCACAAATTCTTAAAATTATTACCTCAGCATTTCATCCCAGTAAGTTCTAACCCCATGGGTTAAAATCATTTATTCATTCATTTATTAAAATAATTATCACTTTCCAATATTCCCAGGCATTCTAGAAAAACATTATAAGATACTAAATACAAGGAGGCTTATCTTAGTGAGTAGATGAGCTTCCATTAATGTCCTTTCCACCTATAGAATGAGGGTAGACCCATCATCCCTCAAGAAGTTAAACATAGAAAACACGTGGCATACCCTCTGCATCTTTTATCCTTTTAGAAGGAGGGTAGAAAAACTAGATTCCTTGAGTAGTGGGAAAAGTAAATAACATAAACAACCAAGAAGATTCTGAAAACATCCAATCATTCATATCCAACCCGATTCATCATCTCTAGTGTCCTCCTCGACACCCACATGCATAAACCGATGCATCTCCCCACTCTAGGGGTCAAATAATGCTACAACTAATGGGCCTCCCTTCCCCCACATATCATTTCATCCATCTGGGCTCACATCACAACAAAAGTAGTAGGAAACAAATATCATACCAACTGGGCTCTTGGCCCTTAAACAAGGCATCCAACCTTCACATGTAATGAGCTCTCAAGGCTCCAAAGTAGAAGGAACTCTTCCTAACAAGAATGAGGGTAAATCAAAACCCTATAAGACATTATCTTTTATAAAAAAACTAGTTAATTGATCCATATTTAATTAGCCAATTCATTATTAGTATATTACATCTATGGGAAACCTAAACAACAACCTATCATAACTATCAAAGTAATTAAACATGCTTACCACTTCAATTTGATTAACATTAAATCACAACAAAAAAAACCAGATTCATTCACATGAATATTTATCTATATGAATTTAATTATCAATTAATTACGGTTTTATGTTCTTTACTAATTTCACATAGAACAACATGATAACAAGCAAAGAATAAATATCACACTATCTAGACAATCAAGAGGCAAACCATTATCACAGGGTAAAGCGACATCATGCGATCAAACCAATTATTTTAAATCAGTTAAAATATTTAATTAGGTAAATTCCATTTAGATACAAAGGGTTCTATCATGATTAATATATGATTTCACATAAAAGAATAGAGAAGTAATGAATCCCCTACCCAATAGGTTTCTGACTTTCTTCGCATGAGAAAGGATAAAAGCAACAGATCATGATCGCCTTTCCGCCAACAACTACATCCACCCAAGGATGTCACAACACAAAATCATCAATAAAAACCAAAAGAAACTCCATTAGAACCATTGAGATCAAATTCCATAGCATTTAAAAGATAGAAATTAGAAGATAGATTGAATAAAACCAAATAACGAAGGTAGATTTTATCTCTGATTGAAGACAAATCAAAGAAGGAAGCGGTGAACCGATCCAGGATGAAGGAATCCCCAAAAATTGAAGAGGGAGGTGTCTGGGTCATCAGGGTTAAAGAGGGGGTGTGATAAAGCCATAAGGTTTGAAATAACCAAGTGACTGGGTGTCTTTAAAACACCCAGGAGTGGGGAAGTAAAGGATGTGTACCTTCTCATCATGTTGTATACCTCCTCGAGGTGACTTATGCTAAAAAAGTGTCACCTCAACGCTTTTTTTTATTTATTTTTGAAACAAGAATGGTACACATCGTGTACCCCTTAGTCACATCATATATCCCCTAATTTCTAGCTTATCATTACCAAATTCCTCTAGACTTCCTCTGAGCCTTCTCTAAGGACCTCGTTCTTTGAAAACATGCAATGGGTCAATCCCCATGGATCTGGGCCCTTACAATCCAAAATTGATAAGATGAATATGATGAATAAAATAGCATCATGGAAATAAAAAATTCCCACTAAAATAATATATTGATAGATAATTAAGATCACATCTTTGTTGAGTGTTGTTGGTGTTTAGATGAAGAATTATGTTCCGTATTTTGGTATATATCTAGGTCGTTATCAATATCCCCATGGTCTTCTCTTCTTCATATCTATCTCAAGATAGGTTTTATTGTGACTAACCCTAGCATGAGTGGGTTATATGATTTAGGAAAGTTGTATTATGGTAGAAACATATATAAATCAGTCAGTTAATAAATTATATCAATTATATTAATTAATTAATCCACTAGGTATGACTCAAACCAAATAAACCATACGTTATTGAAATTTATAACTCTCAGGGTGTAGAAACATAATTCTACAAGATACTAAGGCCATATATTTCTCATCAAGACTCGTAGTTAGAGAAATTTTATAATATATAATAATGTACATACACATGTAAATTTAACATATTAGTTTAAATGTATTATCATAAATGATCTGAAATGCTCACAATAATGTAGTATCTCTTCACCCCACCCCAAAAATAATCTAATGATTCAAATATTAAATAATAGGGTCATTATATAATATCCCCTTATATTATTATATCCCAAAAAATCATATTCTATATGAAGATTTCAAGTCACTGAGCCAGAATCTACTTCTCATTATCACATGAGTTCTCCTAAAAGTTTCCATTCTCTGAATGGATAGAAACCAAATGAATATATAGTCATGAAAGTGACTTATCCTACTATAAATTAATAACCATTGGTTAATCCAATAATATGGAACCATCTTTGATTTCTAGATCAATAATTCAATGATCTATAATGGGTCTTACACATACCTCATCAATAATGACATGTGGAATATTTCATTCACCCAGTTTGACTACATGGGAAACACTAGGCGGTAAGAAACCTTTCCCATCCAATATAATATTTAGAATAAACTTATGAATAATAGGGATAATTTTCCTCCATGACCAAATACACATAAGAATTATCACATGGATACATAAATAATTCATGATCTCCCCCCCACTAAATCAAATGAGCTACTTCATCTTTCAATATAGTAATTGTTATGTCTATTATAATTATTCATCCACACTTATACCACCTTCATCTCTTCCATCATCCCTCATACTGACCATAAAACCATAAAAAATGTCTCTACTGCTTCCCTCTAGCATAGGGTTAACCTACACGGTCTCCCATATTGATCCCTAAAAGGATACATTCCCTTGGTGGAGAAATAACTTTTATTGTACATCAGTTCCAATAAAAAAATCTTCATAGATCCATCCAAAATCTAACATGTAATCTGAAATCATATCTTGGGGAATAGAATGGTTTTCTTAGTTTGTCCCCTAGTCTGATGGGGTAGTAATTTACTCATCAAAAACTGATTCTTCAATGCATCTAATAAAAACCTACAAAACTAATATGTAAACTAATAAGCTCGGTCGGAAATTATCAAAGAGGGTATCCCATGAAACATGAAAATAAACTATATGAACAGGTTTCCCCAGATCTCTACTAAAAAATTAACCTGAATAATAAATAATTTTTTTGATGCGGAGTGTTATTTTAGGGTCCCACATACAACATTGAGACCTCTTTCTTATTAGGGAATCATTGTTATGAAATCAATCAATATACCATTTTATTTCAAATATGATAGAATTATAGTTTTAAGAAAATCTATTGGTATCTGTTGCTCTTCCTTCTTCTATTGACATGTCACTCACATTAATAAAAACTTATAAACACTCCACTTTATAAATTCCTTCCAAAAAAACTCCACAATTTCATGCTACATCATCGCTACTCTAGGATATATGGCTCGAGGTGATGTATGGAATTACCTCAACACCTCATCATACAATGTGACATGTTCCTCTATCCATCATTGTATGTGAATGACATGAACCACACTAATGTAATATTTTTTAGGTGAATTTCCTATTAATATTTGTTCAAGAAAAAACTCTCATTAAATTTCTCCTAACTAGTCCTCTCTCATGTAATAAGAAATAGTAGGGCCATCACAATTAATTTATAATAAGATAATTTTCCCATTTTGACTATGGATAGATGGAATGCGGCCAAATTCTTATTTATCATTCTAAATAACTGATAATTATAATTTTTATATGGGTATTAGACACTACATTTACCCTTCCCAAATCATGGATAATCATTAATCCATAATCTTGTAGAAAATCCAACTATTTACTCCACCTCAAGCAAACATCCCTCATAGTGAAGATTATCTGGTACTATTATGGACTTATAGTCTAAAAAGAAATCACCAAGAATGTAGTGTCTCAATTTCTATAGGTTTAAAAATACATATTTTACATCTATATGATGAATCATGTTGTTCTAATCATATTTTCTCAACTACATAGACCTATAATAATTTACTTCCTACCTCCACATCCACACCTTATCCTAGATCAAGAGGCCTTTTAAATAACAATTTTCTCAACTACACTCTTTTTTAACTTTAGTAATGCTTCACTCATCAAGATTTAACTCATCCTTTTGAAATATCTATAGAGGTTCACAATAAAAAATAATTTCTTCCTCATTAAAGAAAGGGTATTCATGGGGACCAAAATAATAGATAAGTATTTCATGAAAATTTTGATGTACCCCATCATCCAATGGAAACATTAAATGTGGAACATGTTTCTAGGTGGATCCTACTCTATCAATACCATGCTCTTCATCGGGAATATAGATAACCCACCCTTTAAGATGAAAATTCATAAACAATTTATTGATTTATTAAGAAGTTTATACTTCAGGAGATTTTCTTATAGATCATTCTATCTAGGAATGTATAATACATGGAACATGTTCCTATTAAAATAATTCTATAATTATGAATGTATTTTTATTTCATTTATTAATACAACCAATATAGTATCTACAATGGGTGTAATGATAATATTCATAATTCCCATGAAAACATTCAAGAAAATTATAACACTAAAATAATTCACTAGAAACTCATATTTCTGTTAATATATTTTAAGATTTTCATTATAATATCCTACCTTAAAAAAATATTGAAATATTGATATCTATGATTGATCTTTGAGAACCACTGCACTCCCTTTACTTGGTCAAAGAGGGAATCATTCTTTATAAGTTGGAACTTATTATTTTTTTCCATGTGATTCTAGTTGTAATAGTCAACAAGAGAATCAATCTCCCATCAAAATTTTTGGAGAAAAACACTAGAGCTACCTTAGTATAAAACATGTTTTGATGAATCCTTTCTCAAAAAGTTCCTCCAACCTCACCATGGGAACATTATCTATTCTAGTCCAATATGATAAGTTGTTGAATATATATTACAATTCCTAAGGTGTGGATCAATGATAAAATAAACCTCTCAATGATTGGGAATATTGAGACATCGTTAGATAAAATGTTTTTTTACTCATTAAAAACTACCAAACACTAATATTCCAAGGTTAATTTCACACCTAGATCCAGACTCACCAAAGTTTGTGTGATTTCATACAACATTACATGGAAATACTAGAAACATCTCAACTGATGGTCTCAATTACATAGGAAGGACAATCCCAATCCACCAATATATATTTACAATAATATGTAATCATAATAGTCTTTCATGTCATGAATTATAGATTAATATAACATTCCAACGATAAAATTTATATTAGTTATTATGATGTCCCAAGAAAAAACTATTTTTTCTAAGTCTAAACATTCACCTTTGGTAGATGTCTGTGAGTGTGTGATCACTTTCAGTAGAATCATATACCTTTATTGGTTGGTTTACATGATCAACCAAAATCAATATATCTAGAAATAGGGTTAAAAAGGTAATAATGGATCATGTTGGTGTTTATGAGTTGGTTTATAATGTAGATTAGTCATTGATAATACTTTTAATATATTCAAGAACTTCTTGTTCATAGACCTATATCACTTACTTCTAGATATGTCCATCACTACATAATCTCTAAAACTATAATGGAATTCATTTTGGTCATATTGGTGGATGATAATCATCACATCCACCTCTTCTATCTCCACCTATCATTTTACTGCCAAACCCTCTACCAAATACACCTCCTTTAGAACCAACATGACGAATACCGGGGGATCCATGATTTCATTGTTACAAATTATGTGAAAATATTTCTACAAACATAAAAACCTTTGACACATTTAACGTTGTGGATCCATGATCCGTATGACCTCTTCCTCTAAAGCATAACTAATCATGTAACCTTGATAGACAATTCTATGTGATCCTTGTGCTATCGAATCTTTTGGTATGAGATTCATCATGGGAATGTCTCCTATGAACCAGTAGGATTATTTCATTTGAAAAAAACTAATGAATCCACACATAGATGAAAATAATAAACCATTTAGAACATTAGTCCTTCTAGAAATAAGATCATTACAACCCGGAATTTCTTCAAAATCTGATATCATTGGGAATACAGAGGTGAATGATTCCAATATTTTCGTGTCAACATTGGACACATTCAGTATTCCATGATTAGAAGAATACATCATGAATCAAATCATGGGAGTAATTCATGAGATCAATAAATTGTGACGATTCATTCATAGAAAACATGCTACACTACTAATAATATAATAACTCCATGATATAAACTAATCTTAAAATTTCTAGGTAGCAGTCATTGTAAAATTTATTTTTGAACTTTTTTAGGGATGAATCTTATCATCCTGAGTTTGGATGATCATAACCCACTAGAGGCCCATTGTACCATTGGGAAGACCATATTCCAGATCTAATATATGGTCAGTAGATATAAAAAAGATTTAATACTTAAACCACTACCTCAATAAATTCCATGGACACATGTTGGTCGTGATTTCCTTAGAATCTTGGTTGTCACCATTATTGGAATTTTTAAAAAATAATCATTCTAGTATAATACTATTCCTATCCCATGGGAATAGTTAGTTTCTCAACTTTTGAAAAAATGACCCCATATACTATATTGGGTGGCTATTCCCATTAAAAATAAGGAAGAGGCCCTTATATTTCAACACCTAGAAGAAAAAATTCATATAGTACCATATAGATAGTATCCTAATTTATCTATTGGTCATCAATAGGAGGCTCATTCAATATCATTATAACATCTAATCCCTTCCCCAGAATATAATGTAGTTTTCTGCTTAGTAGAAACAAATAATAATTATGACATACTATGGTCATAAAGAAAAAATGGGGT
The DNA here is from genome assembly GCA_963277665.1 of Viscum album. NCBI lineage: Eukaryota > Viridiplantae > Streptophyta > Magnoliopsida > Santalales > Viscaceae > Viscum > Viscum album. Next base: position 1,790,637,527 of record OY728121.1, on the reverse strand, counting down.
CATTACATAAAAATACATTGAAATGAATAACCCATTCCTCCATGATGTATATAATTTTTATTATTCATTAAAATTTTGGACTCTATGTACAGATATGAAAAGAAGATTATCAGATTCTAGATTAATGGATCAAATTACCTCCACACCAACATTGGGATATCTAGCATGAAATATGGACTCAATAAACTCTAACAACATTTACCTAAATTCCAATAACAATAATCATAAGAAACCAAATTCAAAACAGTCCAAGAGTAATCCTACCTATTATATCACTTAACATGACTTGAACTATGAGGATGCCTTCCAGGTTATAGTTAGCCAGGTGTGCAACCCCAAGTGTGTCTCCAATAGGCCATAGGTTGGTGAATAGGATAGAGTAGTAAATCATAGATGATGGGTGGAATTAACCTAATTAACTTTTACACAATGTACACTTCCACATGAGATAGTAAAATGAATAAATTATAAATAAATAAAATTTCATTATATTTAATTAATATAAAAATCAATTAAAACCAAAATGGTAATCTTATAAATAATAAAAAATAATGAAGAAGGATCCAAAAATCAATAACTAAAAAATTAAATCCAACCTAACAACTATGATAAAGCGGTACACCATAATAAAAAAGTATAATATACAAAAACTTCCTTCTACCACCACCTCCAGCCACCACTAAGATTTAAAAATAATTGATCTCTTGAGGTTCATATTTAACTCTCTATAAAATAAAAAAGAGTAAACAAGTGTGGGTTATGATTTCCATATAGATATGAGTATATAAAAACCCAGTGGGATACCCCAAAACTAAAAAAATAAAATAAAAAATAATCCCTAATTCATTAGAACAAGAAAATGGAATATATATTCAATGAAAATAACCCATATAATCATTAAGAGGAATTACTTAGGACATAGGAGGGAGTCCTATTTTTTATTAGTAGCAATAGTGGAAATTAGTATGTTTCTTCAAGAATCCAAACTAACCATGTCATGAAACTTATGTCACCATTAATGAACCACAAAGAAAGACCTACATTTTATTGATTAGAATATAGTATATGATATTAGAAAACATCAATTGAGTGTAGAACACAAAAAAATAGAGTATAATAGTGTGTATGAAATAAATTTCATTGAACCTAGAATTATATTATCACTATTACATATACATATCTTTAGATTTATAGAGATAATGAGACTAACTATAAGTGTTTCCTCACATTTGACATGTAATTATGAAGTGAGGCATGGTATCTTCTCCAACATGAAATAAATGTTTGAGAAAGATTATTATAATTCCAAAATGAAATTCCCATGATAGAAGATTGTAAAATTCATTGAGACTAGAAAATTACATTGAATTTACTATAGGTTTACATAGTCTGTAATACTTTAGAAAAAGTATGGTTGTTTCCTACCTCACCACATTGTGTGTAATGAGATACCTACATGGTGTGTATAATATGGTACACAATGTGTGGGACTAGAGGGGAACTACGCACGTTCCACTAAAACCAATTTTCTATAAATTATAAAGTACATGGAATGTCCCAGAGGGAACACTGTGTATAGACTATGATGAATCATTCATCATGTATTTTTAGGGTGGTCATACCATATAGGGAAAAGGGGGTATACAATATTTTGTGGTAACACACAAAACATGTATAGCTACACAATCACCTATAAGTAAACTCTCCACATACTCTATACCATTTGGATTAGGGTAACATAATATATTTTCTTAGGGAACAAAACTGGAGATCCTTAGCATCATTAAAATTGAGAATCCAAAATCAAATATTTCACCATTGAGTGGGGGTGAATTAGTGATACTTGCATTTACAAATTGTTACCTTTTAAAAATTAATCTCCCCTGACCTATAAGAGACATTATATACTCTTAATATCACATTATCACTTACATGAACATATAAATGGAAGAAAAATATCATAACAGATTTTTTACTAGATTCATCCTTCATGTGAGAGCCTACTCCATGATGTGACCAACCACTGGATATTTAATATATTTTATTATAACTATTTTTTACGTAATTAAAAATTTCTTCAACCAGAATAAAAGGTTCTCGTAGGAATTGTTTAATTCCCTTTTTCAGTCGGCAAAATCCCCTTCATCTTATAAAATGAATAGATTTATTTATATTCATAACACATTTTCATAGAGAAATACTCATTTATCTTGTATGTGAACATGATCCTTTATGGAACTCCAGATGATTTGACATCAAAGTATGATATTCATTATAAAAAACTAAACAATTCAATTATTAATAGTAAATAGCAATAGGTCGACCCTACTCCTCATTTATTTAGAAGATTTATCCCATGTACAAGATTATATTGAATCAGATGATATTCCCCCCATCAATTGAAAGTTTACAAATCTATATTAATAAGAATGAATTACCTCAACCTCTTCAAAGTAGTATAAATATGGTGAAATTTTATCTCCATTATATCTCTCTTAAATAATTGAAAATGAATTTATGAATTATAGAGTGTCAATTTCTTTTAAAAATTTCATAAAAAAACATTGTTCATCATTACCTATTTTTTAAAATACTTAAATACTACCTAAAATAATTTCAATTTTTTTGATATTTTAATTTTCCAACATATCAATCCATTAGTAATTATTAAAATAACTATAGATAAAATATTGAAAGCACTTGGAGACATAGAAAGTTAGACTTGATATCTTTTCTAAATATCATAGTTGTATCTTCCATCAAATCTATTACATATAAATTCATTTATTTTTCTCCATGTATGACTGTATTCAATTTACTCTTCTTAAATCCCAAGTCATTATGATATTTTATCAATAAATTAAAAAACAAGATAATGTTAGGATTTATATTTATTAAGAATACTTAGTCAATAATTTGAAACATGGATAATTTTATAGGATCACCATTAAATTAAACCACTTCTCTAAATCCCCTTTTGTGAGGATTGAGTTGTGAATCCCTTTATATATATATATATATACATATTGAATCATAATATATAGTGGATCTGATCATATGGTTAACCATTAAATAGTGAATCTATTGAAAATATGATTTATTGATGGATTCTATTACATGGTTAACCTTTAGGTTGAAAACCATTACATGAGTAATATTACATAGTTGTGGGATTATGAATTTTTATATTTCAATCAATTTAAACTAGATATATTATTATCTACCTCCAAGACTTCTCATCCAACAAAAATAAACTTCAACCCTCATCTAAATGGTATTACTTCAATAAGTTTTTTATCTATCATTCTTTAATAGCTATCTTATCAATATATACATAAAATTTCAACTCCCAACTATCTGGAAACCAGAAACTCCCATAAAAGTTTATAAACAGAACAATCATCATTATCAATATTCATTAACATGAATAACAATTTACTCTATCATTACATGAGTTTCACATATTGGGTTTACAATAAAGATAATTTCCATAAAAATTATAATGGAAATTCAATCCAACACTTTTTATTTTTTTTCAAACCATGAAACTATTTCTCAACATATAAATAAAAACATATATTTTTTATTTTAGAGATGAAAAATAACGTTCTTTTAAAAATGAAATATATATTGACACCAAAAAATTCTTTAGAGTGTTATTTTTATGAGAAATATATATATCAGCGACAATAAATATTGTATCCAATTTATATGATTCTCCCCCTCAGAAAAAATAGCAACCTATTAAAATTACTCCACATTTTTTACAATAAACATAGACACTAAATTAAAAATATAGAAGGATAGAATTTTACCATTAAAATACCATTAATTCCCATTTTTATATCTTTTATTTAATAAGTTGTGCATTTACTTCTACCCATTTATACAACATAATCCAAGGCACAATGGGGGAACCTTCAAAATATTGTCAGTAATGTAGGAGTGGATAAAAACCCATGTTCATCTACATGATAAAAAATATTCCCTTCTGGTAAGCCTTATTGAAAATAACAGGGAGATGGTCAGGAGTAGGAAAAAATTATAACATGATGTCTCCATTGGACACCCTCACTTTGATGAAATGAAATATGATATCTATGATCTTGTAACATGGATGTTTTATAGGATTTTTAGAAATTTCAATAATAAATTGATTTTCAAAAAAATGTTTGAGAGGTTATTAATGTTCAATCTAGAAATCATCCAACTACACATTTGTAAATGTTATTTGAGGTAATGAACTAGTAGAAAAAATTTATTTATCCTTCATACTACTCAATTTTACTGATTTATATTTATTATTATGAAAACTCACATAATGGTCACCCTAGAAAAAAATCCAGATGAAGTGGATCGTGTATCATCATTTCCACATACACAATCAACATATATAAACCTAGATAGATCTAAATTATTTACTATCTTATAATCAATCCAAAAAATCACAATATATTGAATAAATATGAAAACTCTTTTAACAAAAATAACAATATGTGATTACATTGTTTCAATATAATATTTTTAAGGAGACTCTCATCATATACAATATTAGATATGAAGGAAGTGAGATAAATTAGGCTCCTGATTAGTTTTTTAAATTATATTTGAATGAAAAATTTACTTTCATTATATTTAGACAATTTTAGTTCCACATGAAGAGGTGGAGACACTAGTTATTACTCCTCTATCTCAAGAAACATTTATTATATTCTTGAGTACTTAATTTGGCATAAGTAAATATAATTTTTTACTTTCATGGCTTTGAATCCGAATAAGTATATAAACTCATGAATCAAGGACATCTCAATTTGTTAATTCTTTTCATTTTGTAAATATTGGAAACAATTCTCATGATAATATTTAAAAATTATGTAATCAATATATATGAACAATAATAATTCCCATGACTTTAATAATTTCATATAAATGTTGTTTTCCATTCTGAATTTTGTTAATTTTAATGTCATTAATTAGTTTTCACCTTTTAACATCAATCCCATGAAGAAATTTTCAAACTATATAGATCCTTTTAAAATTTTCACACTCATGTGATAACATCATTAATAAAAAACTAGTGGGATCCTTAATATATTACATTTCATCAAGAACACCATTTTAGAAGGTATATTTTACATCAATTTGAAATTTTTTTATATTTTTTATATGATATAACATCAAGGAACAATCTAATGGCCTCCCATTTTACAATGAGAGAAAAATTTCTTGAAAATAAACTCCATTAAATTGAAAGTAACCATTATGTAATATTCTATCCTTGTATCTTAGAACCATTCCTTGAACATTTAGCATGTCCCAAATTCACCATTTTGTTCCAATAATTTTTTTAATCGCGTCTTAGGAAAATTTATGATGTGACATTTTTTCAGATTTTATTTAGTTCATAATCCATTGAATTAATAAAATTATTATATTATCATGCTTTTTCTAATTTTGTGACTCAACACCAGAAATAAGTGAGGTCTGAATTTTGAACCCTAAAATTTTTAGTTGATTCTACTATATATCAATCACATATCTATTTACTTTGAGCTGGGACAAGGGATGTTTTATCTCCAATGGTGTTTTCTTCCTCTACATGATTTTAATCCCTTGATACCACTATGTTTCCCTCTCAGTAGTAGTTTCCTCATTTCTAGTATGATCTGATACATATTTTTCTCTACTTGGTTAAATCTCCACATATTTATCACTGATATGACTTGAAGTTTACATGTAGGATACATCACATGATTCAAAAAACAAAAAAATTTATAACACTTGTTATGGTTTGTTTTTTAAATAGTTTTACATAATAAAAATCAACCACTATATGAAATATTTTATTCCACCATTTGTTTCCTTTATAGTTATATTGTTATGAATGAATGATACCATTCTATATTCTGTTGTAAAATTTTATTTCATTTTAGTCTTTTATTTTGTTGAAGCATGGGATAATGAAAACTCTACTCTAACTAATAATAAGTTTACATGTATACATAATTTAATATACCATTTTATTTGAGTATGGAAAAAAATAATTGATTTTAAATGTGTATAGATAGGAAGAGAAATCTTAACCAAAATATCATTGATCATTGAAAATTAGAAAGTATTTTTCTTTCTATTTCCATAATGTTAATGTTCATTATCTTAGTAACCAAATTATATTTATCTCTTTAGGGGGTGATATATAGATTTTTAATCCCATTAATATAAATATAATATTCAAATGAATTTCTATTTTACTCCTCCGCATTATCAATACTCAACTTCTTGATGTAAATTCCAAAATCCTTTTCCACACCAATTCTATAAACCTTGATTATATCAGCTACCTATGAATAACAGTTCATGAATAACACTCCCTACATTATTTTATACTCATCATTGGATGTTTTTAAGAAAATATAACCACTTATGTATTTATGTTTCATATATTTAAAAAAAATATTAGTGAACCAATTCCTGTGGTATTTCTGATAGTGTCTATACATTTCGTGGTTTTGATTAACTATTTTCCCCCTTTAATATGATATAAAAATAGAATATCTATCTCAAATACATTATAAAATATCCCTCTCCATATTTTACGTAGATATTTTATTCAAATTATATTATCCAATGTGGCCATGTATTCTATTCCATAGATTTTCCTCATCTCCAGAAATATGATATTAGGAATTTTTGTGATCTAAAATATAAATTAAATTCCAATTAGTAATTTATACTCTTATAATAATAATTATATTTATAATTATTTTAATGAGATAAATTTAATTCCTGATGATTTCTTATTTACATAATGAAATAGTTGACTAACACTCAACAAGTTTTGTTAGATCCAAAAAAATAAACCTTATATGAATTTATCCAGCATGAATCAATCTATGAAGAACCAATTACATTGGACCTTAAAGAGATCTCATTTGTAATGACACAATGTTTTATCAAGGGAAATACCTTATTATAATCATTATTTATAGTATAATCACATTAGGATACACAACAACATATAATGATACTAAATATTATGTGACCATTAAACATAAATGTGTCACATATGCCTTTTGAATTTCAAAAATCTGACATACACAGTTGTGATCAGTAATATGTTTGGATTTCGATAGAAAAAGAATATTTTTTTTATGAATAGTAACCAACCCTTATGAATAATTACCTACCCTTATGAAAATTAGTACGAACCTTATGAATAGTAAATCACCCAAAATAATAGAAACTTTACCCATGAATGATTAAATAAAATTTAGGAATCTTATAAGTAACAATTTGACTGTAGTAAAAGTTTTTTTTATTTTTGTAAGTCATAAATAATTAATTTTAATTAATTAATTAATTTAAATGAAAATGTATTTTCCTAATTTTTTTCATAAATTAACAATTCTATGTCTTCTGGTTTTAAGATAATTTTTTAAGAAGTTATGTAATTTTTGAAAGAATTATAAAAAATAGTTTTAATTTTAAAATATGTATTTTTAAAGTAAATTTTAATTTTAATTATAAAATTAAATTAATAAAAATTATAAAATTATTTTGGAAAAATGGAGTTCATCTTTGGATTCAACACATCAAAAAATTGGTAGGGTGAATACAAGAATTATCTTAAATGCTAAATACATGAATTATGATTCCATCAATTGATGTATGGCTGATGCAAGGCCATTATCTCGAACTCACATGAACACATTACTATTCTTGGTCGTGGAATCATTACTATTACTTGTATTGTGGAGAAATAATAAATTAATTAATATAATATTTAGAAAACCCCTCTCCCCTCCACTATAAATACCACCCTTCACACTCTCATTTCCTAACACCTATCAAGCTTTAATCCTTGTACAAATTCTGGAAAAAGAACATACCTATCCCCTCCCACACCTCCAAGAGCTTCTGGTCCCATAAAAAGATGAATCCAAGTTTCCTTAAAGAGGATTCAAGTGGTAATTCCCCTCTCTCTAGTTTCCTTTAATTTACATTCAATTACAAGTTATTTTCATAATCTCTCCCCACCTATCCTCATCCAATTGTTATGGAAACTCCAATATCATAAATATGATGAATTGTTATGTTAATAATGGGTTAATATATCATCCAACCCCCTTATCCTATTATTTTTATTTTAGAAAGGAAAACATTGTTTGTGAGGTGTTAATTTATCACCTTCAAGAATGACATGTTTTCATTTTCATTTACCACCTTTAGATCTAGTCATGAAACCATTTGTATGGTTGAAACAAATTATATTATATGTATTATATCCTATTTAATGTTCTGGAACCAAATTATGTAAATATTACTAAATAATGAAACAAAACAAATTCATTGTGGTTGACAAACCGCCTGAATTAACCCAAACGATAATCATTAAATTCTTATCTAACGATTCATTTTCATGGTATATAAAAAAAATATTTACAAAATAATTACAAGTCCCATAAAATCATAAATATAATATAATTACAATTATGTATGTTTATCCATTTTTTAAATAAACTTCCATTCATTAATACAAGTGAACTGTTCATGAAAACTATAAACATGAACGTTCCTGAATAATGAATTTAAACTCTATAACTCATCCAAAATCCCATAAATGAATATAATAAAAACTTAATGAATATTATTAATGTACAAATGGTTATTTAATTTCTAATTAATTAATCTAATGTGGTTATATAGGACATTAATGTGAAGAAATCATTCAGATAATAGGTAAGGGGATATTCTCGAACCCAACTCTCATACTTTAGGTTTCCCCTCTTTCAACCCATTTTCAGTATGGATAATACTTAAGAATCATTTCTTCATCCTAATATTACCTATTATAGGATATGCATGTTTCATATTCAATTTATGACAAACCAAATTTTATTCCCAATGAACTCTTCTTACAAATAAACACCCTCTTTTTTACTTCTCAAATATTGTTTCTACTTCACTCATCGTTGATTGTTCTATGACAAGAATGTTATCCACAGTTTATTTTTGGAGAAAAATGTTTATGAATGTATTAGTTATAATGTGAAACCCATTAATTTATATGGGTTATGTTATGTTCTATTTTGACATATGTTTTTTGTGGAATGCATGATAATGTAAAAGTTATGATGCGACGAGTATGCCCATAATTATATAGCGTAATATTAATGTTATGATGTGACGAGTGTGCCCAGAATTATATAGGGCTCTAATGATTTGGTTAAAGTGATTAATATCATGAGTTCAATTTAAATTATGTGTGAAAATTATTCTAGCATTGTTCACCACTACGTGTGTTAGTTGATCACTAATACATGCTGTTTCATTTTTATGCATTTCCACATTTCAAGTCTTTTATTAATACTTCAACTTAGGTTTATGATAAGTTTCCTATGTTTTGATTATGATTACCCATTTTTATATTTTTCATATCTATACTCTTAATGGGATTTTATCTCACCCTTTTTTTATGTATATCCGGAGGTGATTATTTGTACTAAGGAGTTTTCATGGGTCAATAAGAAGCTGGAAAAGAATGGATTAAATAAATGGTTACATTTTATGTTGTAAATGTTATTTATAGTATAATATTGAGCAAGAAAAAAAACCTTTGGATCCTATTGGTGTAATTTTTTATGTTGTTTATCATTAAAATAATGTAAAATAATATAAGAAAAGCAGGGTCTCTATAGTTGGTATCATAGGCAATGTTTCGTTAATTTGGGAATTAGGATTAGTGAACCCTAGAGAAAACATTTAGTATGAGACTAAGTAAAAATATGCACACAAGAAGCTTTTCTAAACATATATATCCCATAAGATATGATTTTAGTTTAAATTTCAGAAATGAATAATTTAACCATGAATTTCTGACTTATGTTTTGTTCTGACCTTTTCTATTTTTGAAAATGGTGGGAATAGGGAGAAACCAAGCAAACAACACATGCAAGGGATAATGTAGTGATTTCCCAAATGAAATCCCCAATTCCTTGGGAGGTGGAGTTCAAAACATCATGGAAATTCTTACCTAGATGTCTGAGGTTATGAATAATAACTTGAATAATGGGTAATTTCATCCTTCACCTAATAGGGATCAGCTAGATATTGAGTGTTTTATGCGGAAAAAACCACCAACGTTTAGTGGATCTATGGATCCACTAGTTGTGAAATAGTCGGTAAACACAATGGAGAAGATATTTTCTCTACTTCACTATTATGAGACAAAGAATATGACTCTATCCATTTATCATCTAGATGGAGAGGCTGATTAATGGTGGGATTTGATTAAGAACACCATGCCAATGGATGAAATTGGAGAGATGGAATGGGAAGACATTAAGATCATGTTTCTTAATAAGTATTTCCCATGATCTATTCATAAAAATATGGAGAGATAATTCATATAGCTCAAGAAAAAGGAAAGACAATCTATGACAACCTACGAAAAGAGTTTCACAAGGCTTGCAAGGCATTCTTATGGTTTTTTATCAATAATGATAGAAAAATTGACAGATTCTTTAGTAGATTAAAACCAAAACATTGAAAGGATCTTGAAATTCAGGACTTTGGGAGTTATGAAGAAGTTTTTTGATGTTCTCTCAATGTTGAGAAGGAGTTTGGAGAATTTTCCTATGGCTATGTTGATAAGAAATGAAAGTTGGAGTTTCATGCTAGAGGATTTAATGATAAAGGTGGGAAGAAAACTCAATGACCCACATGCCAAAAATGTGGGAAGATGCATCATGGGAACTACCTCAAAGGGTTAGGGAAATTATTCTTGTGTTGAAAAGAAGGCCACCATGCTCAAGAGTGATGAAAATAAATGAAAAGGAAGGAGGATATAGTGGAATAAATGAGCTAACTACCCATGGTCTAATGCTACTATTGGTGGGATCAATATAATTATGCAAGCCAATGCACTAAACCACAAGTCCTCAAGGTTAATATGCATCAACAACCACCAAAGCCAAAGGAGAAAAGTAAGGCTTATGAAATCACTATTGTGGAGGTTGTGAAAGATAATGAAGTCTTACATGGTATACTTACTATTCACTAAAGAATGAAAAAAGTCTTATTTGATTCTATTTCTACGAATTCCTTTATATCTTTCAAGTGATAGAACTATAGAATCGATGCCCCAAAACCTTGAAGTAGAGATATCTATAAAAAACAAAGTGGTGAAATCATTGAAACCCATGTGTTTTACTCTTCACCTCTTGGAGTATTTGGGAAGATTAATCCAGGGAATCTTATAATACTTACCTTGGTGAAATTCAACACTATTATGGGAATGGATTGGCTCTCATTTTATAGAGATCATATCAACTATTGGAAAAAGTTAGTATCCTTTCATATTATGAACCATACAATGCTCCTCAAAACATTTATGGAAGATCATGAATCTCCTTTAAAAAATTCTTCAACGGTGTGGGTGTTGATTCCCTATGAAGAGGCATACCTCGCTCAAATGGTTGAGTCAATGGAAATTCTTAGTGTAGTGGAAATTACCATCATAAAGGAATTCAATGATGTATTTACTAAAGAGTTACCCAGACTTCCCCAAGACCGTGAGGTAGAGTTCTCCATAGAACTCATACCTGGAGAAACATCTATCTCAAACTGTCCCTTTAGGATAGATCCTATCGAACTAGAGAAGTTAAAAAAGCAGTTGCAGGAGCATTTGAACAAAGGGTTTGTATGCCCTAGTGCATCTCCTTGGGATTCTCCAATGCTCTTTTTGAAGAATAAGGTTGGATCAATGTAGTTGTGTATTGATTATCAGGAACTCAACAAGATCACCATTAAGAAAAAGTATCATCTTCCAAGGATAGATGACTTGTTCAATCAGTTAAAAGTATCTCAATACTTCTTAAATGAGGATCTATGTTCTGGATATCCTAAGCTATAGGTGAAGATGGAAGATATTAATAAGACTTCCTTCCATACAAGTTATGTGAACTATGATTATCTGGTAATTCCATTAGGACTAACTAATTCCTCTTCAATCTTCATGGATTTTATGAATAGATTATTTAGACATTACCTCGAAAAATTTCTTGTAGTGTTTATCGATGATATTCTCATACAATCCAAGAGCATGGAGGAACATGAAGAACATATAAGACTTGTTTTTGAGACATTGAGAAAGGAGAAGTTGTATGCCTAGTTTAGTATGCGTGACATTTGGATGATGTAAGTCCCGTTGTTAGTACATGTGATCAAAAGTGAGGGAATTTCTGTGGATCCTTCAAAAACAAAGGCGATTGAGGAATGAAACAGACCCTCTAGTGTCACAGAAATACATTGTTTTCTTGTATTATCTAGGTATTACTGATTTTTTGTGAGAAATTTCTCAAAATTGTCAATCCCACTAACTATGTTAACATGGAAATGGGTAAAGTATGTCTAGAAAGAAGAATGCAAGGAATGCTTCAAGGAGCTAAAGAGGAGGCATATCACTGCACATGTAATCACATTACCAAGGAGTGGATAATGTTTTGCGATATACATTGATGCTTAAAATAAATTCTTGGGTTGTTTACTCAAGCAATATGATAATGTGATAGTGTATTCCTCACTGCAGTTAAAGATCCATGAGTAGAACTACTCGATGCATGATCTAGATCTAACAGTTGTGATTTTTTCAATGAAAATCTAGAGGCACTACATTTATATTGAGAAGTGTGACATATATACTGATCACAAGAGCCTAATTTATATATTCACACAAAGGGAGCTCAAAATGTGTCAAAGGATATGGTTAGAGCTAATCAAATATTATGATTTCTCTATTCACTATCTTCTGGGCAAGGTAAACTACGTAGCTGATGCTATGAGTAGAAAAGAACATGCTACTCTATCCATGCATATAGATTGAGAAAGACCCTATCTTCATGGATATAGAAAGTATGTATTTTGAAGTCATAAGAGAAGGGGATACATCCTACCTTTCCCAAATGATTTCACAACCATCAATCCAAGAGATGATTAAGGAGGCACAAAGGGATGCTCTAGAGTTACAAAATAAGTTGAATGTAGTAAAGTAAGGGAAGATGCACGAGTTACATATTGATGATGATGGTGGGATTTGGTTTAGAACATGGATTTTTGTGCCTTTATCATCCGGGATAAAGAAAGAGCAATTGGAAAATGCACATAGCTTAACATTCTCTATCCTTCCTAGGAGTACCAAGATGTAGCGTGATCTTTGAGAACACATCTAGTGAGACAACATGAAGAAGGATATTTCTGAGTATATCTCAAGGTGCTTGGTATGTTAGTAAGATAAACTATAGTGACAAAATTACAACGTGATTATGAAACCATTTCCAATACCCATGTGGAAATGGGAGAATGTCACTGTGGACTTTGTCACGGGTCTCCTGAAGATGTCGAAGGGAAATAATCTGATATAGGTGGTGGTTGACCAATTCACCAAGACTGCCCATTTTATTTCTATTCAAGAATATCTATTTCTTGAAAAATTGGAATGATATATGTGAAGAAAGTGGTGATACTGCATGGTGTTCCACTATCAATTGTCTCTGATCGTGGCCTAGGTTTGAAATCTAAATTCTGGAGAAGTCTTCAATATTCTTTTTGTACAGAATTAAATTTCAGCACGACCTATCACCCCCAAAATGATGTCCAATCTAAAAGGACTATTCAGACACTTGAATATATGATAAGAGACTGCTCATTAGAATTTGAAGGTGGATAGGATCAACATATCCCATTAGTTGAGTTCTCAGAAAACAATAGCTTCCACTCAATTATTTATATGGCTCCATATGAATTTGTGTATGGAAAGTGATGTAGAACACTAACCTGTTGGGATGAAGTTGGAGAAAGAAATCTAATTAAACCTAATATTGTGTAAGAGATGAATGAAAAGGTTCAAGTCATCCATAAACTTATCAAATCTTCTCAGAGTCAGAAAAAGAGCTATGCTAAAAATCTTCGAAAGGACATGGAGTTCGACATTGGAGATAAATTCTTCATTCGAATATCACCATGGAAGAGAGTCATTTGTTTTGGAAAGAAAGGGAAGCTAATCCCAAGGAACATTGGCCCATTTGAGATCCTTAACCACATAAGATCCATGGTCTATCATATTTCACTTCCACCGAATCTGGATCATGCTCATGACGTGTTCCACATATCACTCCCCATTAAGTACATACCTGATTTCTCACATGTATTTAACTCAAAGGTTTTACAACAAGAGGATGATCTCTCTTATAAAGAGAATCCAGTGAATATTCTGGACTGGAGAGATAAGGTTCTACGCAATAGGATAACCCACCTTGTCAATGTGTTGTGGAGGAAACATAAGTATGAAGAAGCATCATCAGAATAGGAGGATGTGATAAAGGAGAAGTACCCACACCTATTTGTGTAAAATGAAAATTCGAGTGTGAAATTTCATAAGGGGGAAGAATGTAACGACCCAAGGTTTTATCAATGGAAATCCCTTCTTATAATCATACCTTAAAATATAATCACATTAGGAAATAAAATGGAATATAATGACACTAGATACTATGTGACCATTAAACATAAAATTTTCACCTTTGTGTTTTGAATTTCAAAAATCTTCCATACACAGTTGCAATCAGTAAGATGTTTGGAGTCTGATATGATAAAAATATTTTTTGATGAATAGTAACCTACCCTTATGAATAGTATTATGATGCTTATAAATAGTAAATATACCAAAATAATAGAAAACATACCCACGAATGATTAAATAAAATTTAAGCATCTTATAAGTGACAATTTAACCATAGTAAAAGTATTGGTATTTTCATAATTCATAAATAAATAATTATAATTAATCAATTACTTTTTAGAAAAAATTATTTTCCTAAAATATTCTTAGAAATTAACAATTCCATGTCTTCTAGTTTTTTTATAATTTTATAGGAACTTATGTAATTTTTGAAAGCGTTATAAAATCAGTTTTAATTTTAAAATATATATTTTTCAAGTAAATTATGATTTTAATTAAAAAATTAAATTAACATATTTAGAAATTTATTTTTAAAAATTTGAGTTCATCTTTAGATTGTACACATTGATAAATGGTTAGGGAAATTTTCGGTATTTTTCTGAAATATTCGAATTTTTGGTGAATAGTAAAATATGATAATTTATGATAAATGCTAAAGACATGAATTATGATGTCATCAGATGATTTATGGATAATCTAAGGCCATTATATAGAACCCACCAGCACACATTACTATTCTTTGTCATCGAATCCTCTCTATTATTTGACTTTTAGAGAACTAATAAATTAATGAATATAATATTGAGAAAACCCCTCTCCTGTCCACTATAAATAGAACCCTTAAAACCCTCATTTCGTCACACCTCTCTAGATTCAATACTAATCCAAATTCTTCCCAAATATCTTCCCTAACCCCCACATCCAAGAGATTCTGGTCTCATTATAAGACCATTCCATGTTGCCTTAAGGAGGATTCAAAAGGTAACCCCCCTCTCCATCTTTTGCTTTAATTTTTTTATCAATTACAAGTTCTTATCTTAATCCCCCCACACCTATACTCATAAAAATGGTATGGATGCTCTAATATATTACATATAGTTTAATTTTATGATAATAATGGGATAATATATCGTCCAACCCCTTTTCCTATTATTTTTATTTTAGAAAGTATAAGTTATTTGTGAGGTGTTAATTTATCACCTTCAAGAATGAAAAGTTTTAATTTTCCGTTACCACCTTCAGATCTGGTCATGAAACCATTTTTACGGTCGTACCAAATTATATTATTATTTTATATCATATTTAATGTTTTGGATCTAACTTATTTAAATATTACTAAATGATTATACAAAACAAATTAGTTATGGTAAAAAAACCGCCCGAATTAACCCAAACGATCATCATTAAATTCTTATCTAATTATATATTCTGATGGTATATTAAAAAATTATTTATAAGATCATTCCATGTTCTGTAACAACATAAATATAATATAATTACAATTTTGGATGTTTATCAATGTTTTAAATGAACTTCCATTCATGAATACAAGTGAACCATTCAAGAAAAAAATAACATTCCAAAACAATGAATTTAAACTTTATAACTCATCTAAAAGACCATAAATGATTTTAATAAAACCTTACTGAATATTATTAATCTATAAAAGCTTTTGGAATTGTTAATTATTGAACTTAATGTGGTTATTGTATCGACCTAGGTATTTATGGATTAATACTTTTTTTCATTTCTATTAATATTTATGAATAAGATATTATTGTTTTTACATTAAAGGGGATGTTTTTTTGATAGCATACACAACATCCAATAAAGGGTTTCATTGAAATTTTACACTACACACAACTTTGAGTTATACCAAAAAATAATATTATAATATTATTATTTTAAATGGAAGTTAACACCTAACTGTTGAATTGGAGGAAATGAATAGAACTAGCTACATTATGATTATACATTTTTGTTAAATATCATTACATTTATCCAATATGTTTTAGAGGCTAAAAATAAGAGTGAATCTAATTTTAAGCATGAAATACTCTTATATTTTTAAAAGGTCGTTTTACCGCATTTTTATAGAGAACCCCTTTTCAATCTAGTTTTTTACACATTTATATTTTCTAGTTGAAAAAATAAAACTCTTCTTTAGAAGTGTATCATCAAAATTTTATTTGGATAAATTTTTGGTAATTTGCTGATAATGTTCAATTTTTTATGTATATTAAAAAATACTGCATTTTAAGTCAAAACTACCATTTCATCTAATTTATTTATATTGTTAGATTGTACATTTAATTGGTTATAAAGTGTAATTGGATTATATTTTTATCATTTAATCCGATTTTGGTAATTAGAAGTAATTTCACCTTTAAATTGGACATAAACACATGTCAATATTTTCATAGTTATTACTTCTTAACCTACATTTTGGTTTTGACAACGGGGATTAATTTTAAATAAGTTACTTCAAGTTCCATGTTTTGAATTTGGAAAAATGAATTCCATATTTGGAATAAGAAGTTCTAAATTGTGTGAATATTTACCTTTTAATTTTGGACATTATGAATAGTAACATTAGTAATTATTTTATTTAGCATGGTTGAAGGGTAAATTTGGTAAATAAGGGTAAGAAATAATATTATAAATATATTAAATAGTCCTAAAAAATGTCATAATCATATTGGATGAGATATGTCTAACCATGGCAATCCTTGGGTCAATTTTGGGACCCCATGGATCCACTTGGATATGAAAATGATATTTTATAAGAATTAATTTAAAGTAAAGATAAATATAACATAAACATGTATCTTTTACTAAAACAATTTTTATATGGGATTATATAATTGATATCTTCAAATATAAATATTAATTTAAAATATAAAACAATTTTATACAATATTATATATTTTTATTAATTTTTAGACATTTTATAAATAAAATTAATTTTGACAAAAATGATTATGTAGTAATTGATTCATTAATAAAAGATTCAAATAAGTGATATTATTACTGTTAATATAAATGTAATTTAGTTATTTTGACGCCATACACGAATATAATGGATTCTATTGACATTTTATCTTTTTATTAATGATGTTTTTTTGATGGAATCAAGTTGTTATGGTTTTTTAAAAAGTCATGATATGAATAGTGTCCAAAATTGACATAATTAATATTTTAATATATAAAATATTTTATTAAATATTATAAAATTCCAAAAAAATATACGATTCCTCAAAATGATTATGATATGTCTAAAATTTTATTATTGACTCTTTAATTGGAAAATTTTCTTATTTTGTAACTATTTTGATTCTCAATGTGTTGAATGATTGATAGAACAATAAGAGTAAAAAAGGTTTAAATAAAAAATATAAGGATTAAAAATTATCTAGAACCTATCTAATTCTTATTAGATAATTTTATTAGACTTATATTCATCTTATCTTAGAACTAACTAAATTTTAACTCATTTGTAATCGAAATATAATTTATAATAATTTAATATTTCTAGACATTTCTAAAGTTCCCCTCCGCCCTCTTATAAAAGGCCACCACCTCTACCCACATAACTCACACCTATAAACCCCTTGGATTATCCAAATTCTTCCCAAATAAGCTCCCAACATCCCTCCATTTGTACTAGAATCCTTACCTTGGGAAGAAGATAATTTAAGAAAGCCTTTTGTCTCAATTAAAAGGGAGTTACACATTTTAAGAGTCATCATCTTCTCTAATGTTCATTTTCATTATTTTACTTCTTTACTACATATTTAATTCTAATTATTTGATTAAATAACAAAAACAGTATCCCAAATCTACTAATATGTTTTTTGAAGATGTATTAGTACTACACTTACCCACACCTCCATCTAATGGATATGAACATATTGTTTCTGTGGACGACGAACTACTGCCTCACAAAACGATGATTGTTCATTTTCCCCTACCACCTCTCATGGTGGCCATTATGATTGAACTGTATTTAAATATGATATATATTATATTTTTATTATCTGTATTCTTCTATATTTTTTATTTATATCATACCTTTATATATTCCATAATGCGTAAATATGATAATTTCATTTGAGGAAGTGCGGACTACCACCCCCTCAAAGTGATATGAATCGTTCACTCCACACATGGATTGTATAAATGATGGGGTTAATGAGCTTATATAACATATTATATTATATTGTAATAATAATATACCTATTTATCCTTTAGTTTTCATTTCTTTAATATGACAAATAAATGAAAGTAGCGTTCAGGCATATGTATGTCCTACCGTATCTATGAACGGTGCATTTCATTTATTATCTACAAATGTTATGGTATATTATAAATACATATATTTAAAATATATATATGAAATTTAAATCATTAGTACTATTCTAGAGATAATGGAATTTTGACCACATGGACAATTTGTAATTATATCATGTTCATTTTTGACTCAAGTACCGAATATTGAAAAAACAACAGATATGAAAATAAAATATTTTGTATTTTTTTAACATGATGATAATTAATATAAAATGAAAAATAATGTTGGAAATGTTTCTGAAGAAATTATAAATTAACCTAAGATTATTTTTCAGGAATATAAAGAACGAATGAGGCATGTTAGACCCAAGGTAAGGGATCCTTTCACCCTCCTCTTTTAGTCAAAGACTTCTTTTATGTTATGCCTTTTAATTTCCATTTTCTTATATATGATTAATTTATTATATATCCTTTTTATGTACATTTTATGTCTAAATTATTAGAGACCCTTTTCACTCTCATCAACTTAGTTTCCAAATTTTTAAGTCACGCAGTTAGACTACTGAATTTTTGTAAGGGAACTTCTTAACCCAATTTCCATTCATTTGGTCAATATTCCACTTCTTGATTATTCTGTGCTATGATTATGTGATAATATTTTTTGATATCCTTTCTTTAATTTTTACTTTCCTTGTGTGGATTTATAGTTAATACACATAATATATCAATTTTATTGAAAAATGATATTTGTAAGATAAGTCTTGACTCAATTTCTGTTCATTGAGTTAAATATCTATGTCATTGGTTTTGTTTTTATAAAATTATGTGTGAATGAACTTTAATGTTTTTCACTTAATATCCACTTATATTGGGATTATTTATATTTTTCATACATAATTATGTCTTTAATTTATCTTTAATATAATGATATGATCTTTGTAAGGAACTTCGTCTCAATCTCCTTTCATTGAGGAATATTTTTGTTTATACATGACCTTACTTTTTACAGTGTATAATTATACTATTTGAATTTTAATTTCATTAAATGGTTTTCAAAATGAATCTTTTATATGAATCATTTTACTAAATGACAGAAGAAATGTTTCATTTTAACATACGTGGTGACAATGACATTTTTTCCGCAACGAGTATTATTTGATATTTGGATTCCTTAATAAGAAGTAATGTTTTTAAATGGAAAATAAATACCATATACCATTTTTAAATATTTTGGTATTGAAAATGGTTTTTAGAAATCATTGATTATGTTAATATCTTGAAATGATATATTGTTATTGCAATGTGGAAACATTATTTTTCTTTTATGCTTGTTTTATGTGTTTTGAGTATGTTATGGTTCTTGGGAATTATTTACGTATATGGGTGGTTCCATGATAATACAAGGGTAGGTGAGCTCAAGATAGATTTCCAATTCATTGGGTAATGTGACGAAGGTAAACATTAATGTTTCTCCTAAGATATTTAGGGAATATACTGTGATGGGTATTCTAAATGTAACTCCCTATGTAGCTGTGAAAGCTACAATGTAAGTATGTTGTGGATGTCACAAGTTACCTTTATGATTTATTATTTCCAAATATCATTCATAAATATTATGATTTCATGAGCTATGTTAAAGAGAATATGTTTTATGATTAAGAAGTATGATTTATTTTACTTGTATGTATTCATGGACTAATGTTTTCTTTTCTTATTTTATATCCCTTACTGAGCTTTTTTTTTCTCATCCCATGTTTTTGAAAAAAATTTCACAGGGTATATGGAAGGGTAATAGAAAGTAAAAATTCAGGAATATTATTATTAAAAAATAATTCTTGTTTTAATCAAGTAGTTTTTTTTGTTGTGAAAAAATTGGTTAGAGTAGAAGTGCCTACATTGTAATATTTGAGATGTAATAAAATAGTTTTGGCCTAATTCTCTAAAATTATAAACCTAAAAAGATCCACAGTGTGAATTATTTACTTCACTCAAGATTATGTAATGTTTAAGGTATGTGGCCTTATAGTTATATAGTACATTAAAGTGAATAAAGCGTTCAGATACAAGGTGAAAGAAAATTCAGGAACCCAACTCTCATACTTTGGGGTTTCCATTTTTCAACAAATTTTCAGTATGGATATGCCTTAAGAATAATTTCTTCATCCTAATATTAAATATTCTAGTATATACATGTTTTCTCTTTGAATTTATTATAACCCCAATAATCTTCCAAATGAACTCTTCTTACAAATAAACACCCTCTTTTTACTTCTTACTGATTGTTTCTACTTTACTCTTCCTTGATTTTTCTATGTCAATAATGTTATCCCCTATTAGTTTTAGGAGACAAATTTTTATTAATGTATTCGTTATGATGTGAAAACCATTCCTTTTCAGGGGTTATTTTAATTTTAATTTTGACACATGTTCTATATTTCAGGCATAATAATGTAAGTGTTATGATGTGATGGGTGAGCCCAGAATTATATAGCGCAATATGAATGTTATGATGTAAAGGGTGGGCCTAGAATTATATAGTGGTCTAATGAATTGCGTAATGTTATGAATCTCATGATTTAATGGGAAATGATGTGTGAATTTGATTATAGAATTGTTCACAACTATGTTTGTTAGTTGACCACTAAGATATGATATTTCATTTTTATGCATTGAAACATTTCAAGTCTTTTATTAATGTTTATTATAATGTTTATTATCCTTTTACTGTGTTTTTATTGGGCTCTCCCATTTTTATATTTTTCATATCTATCCTCTTACTGGGATTTTAGCTCACCCCTTTTTGATATATATCTTCTAGTGATTATGTGTACTAAGAAGTTTTCAAGGGTTAGTAAGAAGCTGGAGAAGAATAGATTATATAAATGTTTATGTTTTATGTTGTAAATTTTATCTGTTGTCCTAGTTTTCCAAAGAAACTAAAACTATGGGTCATCTTGTTGTAATGTTTTATGTTGTTTATCATAAAATGATGTAAAAGCAATGTAAAAAAAGTAGGGCATCCATATCATTCCCAATGGTTAAAACTCTAATATCATGACCCTAAATATATTATAGGATTTGGTTTCTCCTATCATTCTCCCTATTCTTTACAGAAATTAGTGCAACCTCAAAAATCTAGGATTTTTCTATCTTATATATGTTTGAAGCCCTCTATTCTAATTTTAGGAACCTTGAAAATTGATCTAACACTTTTGTACGTATTGTAATTTCTAGTCATTTATTCCATGGACCTCCTTATGTCCATCATACATGTTTTGGATAGATGCACCTACTATCCTCTCATATCAAGTTTGCTTCATTATAGATAAATTATTCATAAGTTCATAATATCAACCCATTAATTATAACATCTTTGATGTCTAATTGAGTTACATAATTTTCCATCTATCATGTCCCGACCCACCAAGACCCCGCATGGGCTGGTACTCAGCTAAGAGTGACACCCCACACCTAATTATTATATATCGGGGTCTATAAACATAAAAAATGTTGCAATATCATTGAAATGAGATGAATCATCCTATAGTATCTATACACACATTCACAAACACAAAAACCTTAATATTTATAACATTATAGATATATATATTGACTAAAACATATATAAATAAATCAATTGTGGAGAAAATATATAGGAAATACATCAAATGGAATCATGATAAAAACTGTATCTGTGAGAAAATTCATTCCCAACCAAATATAAAAAGGGTCCTAACATAGAAAAAATTGGTTAAAAAAATATGGAAAAGTGATTGGCTCACAATATCCATGTTCAACAATCGACCATATCCATATACTCTATATATAACTCTTCTCCTCTAATACTAGGTCCACCAGAGTCACAAATGATCTTCATATCATTTCCATAATACGTGACACATCTGGGAAATCCCATGTATGGATGAGTGTAAACATAATCTTTAGGATTCCATGAAAACCATAAGGCAATATGATAGGCCCAATGTTTTAATTTTTGTCAATGATTGGTAAATATGTTCTTGGTAAGATGTTGGATGATGTTTTGATGATTGGATAATTTTTATGGATTAAATTTATGAAATTGGATGTCATTCATGAACAATATTACTTATAATATGATGATTGTTAAAGGTAATTTTTAATGAAAAATGCATGTGGTAAGGAGATTTAACAATTTAGAAAACATAATTAATAAGAAGAGAAATGGATGAACACTATGAAAATTGATTAATTTCATTAGTATTTGAAGATTGGAATGAAAAAAAGTTATTTATTGGAGTAATTAATTGTGGAAAAGAAATATTATATACATATATTTTCCATGATGAATATGGAATTTGAAAATATTTGGAATTATATTTTATACGTAAAAATGCTATATAATATCAATGGTCCTTATATAAACAAAATTGCTAACCATTAATAATCCCATATGACCTGACCATCAACCACACTTATGGGATATAAGGGCCAACCCTATTGGATATAAATACTAATGTATATTAAATGTATGTATGTAGTGGAATATGTATAGGATTTTATGAGATTGTTCTTAAGAATGCATCTGGAATGGTATGTGGGATGCCTTGTCCATGACTCGAGTGTGAGTAGTGTAGTGTGGGTGCCAATCAACCACATCTAGTTTGGATCGATGGTGGCATATGTTTTAAATAACGAGACATCCCATCAAATTACATTTTAAATATTGTATGGAATTTCATGATATTGGTGATACATCTTGAAAAAATATATGGGATGAACAAGAGACATTCAATTTATATGATCTGAGCAGTCCCTTTTCATTCTTCAACAAATGGATATTGAGGCTTATAATAGGATCATGAGACAAAAAAGTTCACATGATGAACATCCCCATTGATTAAACAAAAGGATTGAGACATGATCTATCAAACATAATCCATGCATGAAATAATTGTCTTACATAATTTCCATTATTTTAAGACTATGATTCAACCTTTGATAAGTGATTTTTTCGAATAAAGGAGCACAATCTCATGAATCCATCATGTGATGATCAATGCATAAAAAAAATCACATGAAGACATGTAAACCCACAAAAAATTTTCATTTTATATAACCATTAGATGAATCCATCTCTTGAAGTAGTTAAATCCCATGAATTCATTGCATGAATAAATAACAATCACAATGTAATCACTATATCTTCATTGAATTACTAGAATAAATTGGGAAATAATGAGATGTAGTTTCATAAAAAAATGAAAATTATATCACAATATGATCATGTAATATTAAAATATTAATTCATGAGTGATTTAGTGATTGTAAAATTACCATCCACAATGAAATCACAAGATGTATGAAAAGAATAGGAAAAGAACTGAGGTTCCACATTATGAAGCGAAGAGATCATGTGATCAAATGATCATCTCGGTAGCACATGATGTTAAAGAAGATTAAATCTTCAACATTCAATGAGATATTGAGATCCCTAAGATCATGAATGTATCCTTAAAATTATTTAAAATCATAGATAGTTTGTGTGAACTAGCTAATAAAGACTATGGCACAGTTAAGAGTTTGAGTTGATAAAAATCATAAGAGATATTTTATCACGTGAATGAAACCATGGACAACAATGTCAGTTTTGAAATGTAAGAATATGATATCCATATACAAACCTATTTTCATGCAATGGAATCCATGGAAACAAATGATCACACAATGGAGGTTGATATGGTTTGTATGGTCATTCAATTGAAGTCCATATATGGAATGGGATGAAGACAACTCATACTGAATAACATATGAGAATTCATTTGATGATGAAGTATTGAGATCACGTGAATCCATTACAAAAATAAAAAGTTAACATGATGGAAAAATGGTATTGTGGAAGAAAATTTAGAGTGTATACATGCATGATATACATGCATGAATAATAAAGAGGTAATAAATATGTTAAGGGAGTACATAAAATAATAAAGGAGGATATTTGTTCCCATGTATTGAGATAGTAAAGAGACAATATTTTCATAAAATATCGAATAACATGATGGAACTAGTTTCAAACATTTATATAAGGTGTGAACTTTGGATTTATAAGTAACACTTGACCGAGGAGAGTTTAACTATGTTAAATAGTCAGATACATGTGATTAGATATATTTGAGAAGGACGAGAATGCTTCCAATGTTGTTTATTTGTACACAAGAAAGGGTGGTATAATAAGATCAAGGAGTAAGATCAATATATCATCCAATAGTGGAACACGAAAGAATAATATAAGGATCTTGTGACTGGGGATTATAACCATTTTCTAAAGAGGCTCAAGGAGAGGCAGATAGTTGGGTAGGTATAAAAAACTACGGAAAAAGAGTTAGATTATTGGAGGGGGGGGGGGTATAACCACAATAAACTAGAGGAATGAATACTATGGTGGATAACTAGTTTCTTCCTAAAAAATTTAAATTAGTGATAAAATTATACTAGATAATGCATGTTTGTGGGAATAATAATCATTGAAAATAGTAGTTATTTGTACAAAAACATGAAAATATCATGTGATTTTATCTATCTTATTAATTTTGTATATGAAGTGAGACTATGAGATATCTCATAGTGGACCGAGGACCAAAACAAGGTCAAGATAAAAAATTGAAGTTAAATAATTTGTAAAAAATAAACCACTATTTATCCCCTCTAAGTATTCAATCCGTTATGGGAAACTATATGTGGTATTAGAGCATAGGTCACCTATAGATATCCTAGAAATATTTTTGGATGTTTATATTTTTTTGAAATGATTGAGCTTCCTCAAATAAATAAAAAAGAAGGAAATTTTAAGTATATATATATATATGATATCCGCCAAGAATGTAACACCTCAGGATTTCATAGCACGCTATCTCTTTAAAGTAATTCAATAGCTTGCGCTACACGCAACACCGAGTTCGAATGCACCACGACTTACCAAACTCAAAAAGAAATTATGAATAATATTAGATGAATTTTGAATTTTATATACTTATATATAATTTAAAATCCATATTATGTGTTTCTTAGACATAATATAAGAACAAATTCAACTTTTCAGAGAAAATAATTATTTTTCAAAAAATGCAATTTTACCTCCTTTTAATGGAGAACCATTTTTAAATACAATATGTGACACTTTTATATATTCAATTTGACAAAATAAACGTCTTCTTTTGAAGAAGGATATAAAAATTTAGTTTGGATAAATTTTTTGTGCTTTTCTGATAACATTCATATATTGAAGAATAGTGAAAAATACTAAATTTTAATTGAAAACAACTTTTTTTAATCAAAATAATTTATAGTGTTAAATTATAAGTTTTATTGATTTTAAAGTATAATTAGATTGTATTTTTATAATTTAATCCAATTTTTGTTATTGGATGTAATTTTACATTTAAATTGGACATAAACACAAATCAATCTTTTGATAATTTTTACTTCTCAAAAACCTGCTTCTTGGTTTTGAGAACGGGAATTAATTTTAAATTAACTAATAAAACTCTTATGTTTTGAATTTGATAAAATAGAAATAATTTTTGAAATTTTAATATCAAAATTATCTTTGGGTGTATTTTTTGTATTTTTATAAAAACAATCAATTTTTATGAATAGTGAAAAAACAATGCGTTGTAGATAAAAACAGACTTTTTCAATTAAATAATTATTTTTTAAATAAAAATTTATCTTAAATTAAAAATTGATAAATAATATCTATATTAGTCCAATTTAATTCATTAGATACATTTTATAATAATAATAGACATATAAAATTTTATTGAACTTTTAACTTCTTTTACCTACCTTTTAGGAATATTTGCAAATTTGCATAAAATGTAATTTTACCACTTCTGTGAATTGAATTTCAAAAATCTAAGAGAAATGATTTACATTATTATATAAAATTTGGTTCAATAAGATGAAAATAATTTTGGTGAATAGTAACTTTTGAATTTTATTTACCACGGTTAAAAGTAAATAGGGTAATTAAAGGTAAGAATGATAGTATAATTACCCTAACACATGTAATAATTATATTGGATAAATTCTTCTCGAAAAAAATAAACCTTATGAATAAAATATTATCCTCTTTGATCCACTTGGATTAGATCAGGACATTTATTATTATTTTATTTAAAGTAGAGTTAAAAGTGTAAAATTCAATGTTTAATAAATCAACCATTTTTAATATAGGGTAATACATAAGATAAATTTGACTATAAATAATAATTATAAAGATAAAAATATATCCTACATCATGGTATTTTATTTATAATTTTTATACATTAAATAATTAAATTTATGTTTGACACAATGATGATATAGTAATTACATTATTAATGAATGATTAATATAATTGATATTATAAATGTTAAAATAAATATAAATTGAGACTTTTTATGCATTAAAATAATTTTTCTATGTTAATATGACCTTTTAGGGTTGATGAAATTTTTTTTTCGAAGTAATCAAGTTTTATTGACTTTCACAAAAACTAAATAGTAAATAGTGTCACAATTGATAAAAATGAGTTTTTAAAACACATACTATATTATTAAATGATATAATATTCCTAAAAATTGAAGGTTAGGAAAAAGGACTTATATAATGATATATATTTTATTAATGAACCACTTGAGGTTTTCTTGGCATTTTAAAGTATGTTTATTAACCATGTAATATAAAAATACAAGAAGACATGATAAAAGTTAAAAAATTTAACTATGAATTAAATCTAAAAGATAAGGTCAACATGGTGACCTAAACTTGTCTAATACCTATTGGCTGAGAATATTTAGACCCATAACCACCTTTTCTTCGAAATAAATCCATTTGTAGCCATTATAAATTGAATATGATTGCATAATAAATTAATATTTCAAGCTTTTCCTAAAGTGACCATCACCTCTCTTATAAAAGGGTACTTCCCTTTATCTCAAAATCACACCTCCAAAGCCATTTGGCTCGGCCAAACCCTTCTCAAATATCCTCCCAACTACCCCCACTTAAAACTAGAGGCATTAATATGATCATAATCAAACCTATGGATCTATTTTGATCAGATCAAAATGAGGAACCTGAAGAAGAGGTAATACTTTCATCACCTCTTTCAATGTTCTTTTCTTCTTCCACTTCCTCTTTCTTTGTTGTTTCCATACCAAAGAAATAAATATAGTACCTTATACATATTTTGATGTTATTATAAATATTATACAACCATATTCATTATTATACCCATCCTAAAAATGAAAAAGTCACCATACGTGCATACGCACGGCTTACCATCTCCACGTCATGGTGTAGTTTATTATTCAACACTTTATTCTTTGGATGGGTATAATAATGAGTATAATTGATGTAAATAATAAATATAACATGTTAATTATTCTGTATATATGACATAACATCCAATTACATACTATTTTACCATCCATAGAATGATATTACTGCTTGTATGTACAAATTACCATCTCCACAAACACGATAAGATTAATTTCCGCATCGTAACCATTCAAGAATAATTTTTCATTTGATGATTAAAAATAATGTTTAAGAACTTAATATAATTATTTATATGAATCATATACAACTTATCCATAACAAACATGACTTATGTAACAAAACCTATAAAGGAAAATAAATCAGTTAACACCCGAAACAATGATACTACTAAAATATTATTAACAAATAAATATGAGAAGATCATATATGATATAATATTTATGTATATGGTTCTTGTATAATTTAATAACAATGATTGAAATATTATATAGAAGTTTAAATCGCCCTCGACCAAGGAAAATTAAAAGGTAAGGGTTAATTTTACAATCTCTTTATTATCCAAGGTTGTTTATACGTGAGTATCTATTGGGACTTATTTATCATCCACATCAGTGTTTGTTAAAAATGTATTTAAAAACATTTTTACTATTTACTAAAATATTGGTTAATTTAATTTATATCCTTTTTTGAATTTTTATGAATTTTTTTGAAAGGAATCTTTCTGTCGTTTACCAAACAAGGTACTTTATGACCTTTTTGAAAAATTAAGGTAAGAATGTTTTTTTAATGTATACGGTGAGTACGACTATTTTCTGCCATTATAACTCTTAAAAATATTCCCTTACAAGATTATAAAAATATTTTCAAAATAAAAATTTTCTTTTATCATTATGCGACTTTTAAATGATTTCAAAATAGAAAGAGATATTTCTCTCAAATAGTTTTGATTTCATCTAGGTCAATATCCTTTGATGGATTTTACACTTATTTGGAGTTGATTTATTATGATACCATATTCCATATTGTATTAAAGGTTTTGTGATATATTTTAATGTGGATGTGTTATTTTTATACCATTCATGTTTTATGGTTAAAGTATTAACAATTCATATACTAGTTTTAATATGAATGTTTATGTTATGTTTCATCCTTTTCATATGAGGAATGCATTGGACTTAGTAATTGATGAGTGGATCCCGCTATAGCTTCTCGATGCATCAGTATGTCTCATGATACAAACTAGTTTCTTAGCACAAGTCATTAAAAAAATCTTATTTGTAGTCTTGACACATGGCCTTGACTATGTGGTTATGATGTCCAACATTATGTATTACATCATTATGAAATTAGCTATTCATATTACATGTGATTATTAAACTAGAAGAATATTCATGTGAATAATTAAATAGCATTATTTGATTTATCTTTTCCATATTATTCTGAATTTGAACTTTAAAAGTATTTTTTTAGTCTTATACACTGCCTTAATTGTTTATGCTTATTTATGATAGTTTCCTCTATATTGTTTTCTTTACTGAGCATCTGAGATCCCCCCTTTCTTATTTTTTCTTTTTCCTAGGATGTGAATAAGTATATTATGATTGACTTGTAGGGATAGGATAAGAGATATGAGTGTCTTCAAATAGGAAAAAATGTTTTTGTTTTTTTTATTTCACGATATAATGTAAAACTTATGTAAATATGTATCTAGTATGTCCAAGGCTACTAAATTAGTCAGTCTTTCAAGACTTGATCTCTTGTGATCATTCTAATGTTATTTAATAATGCACCGACTCTGGGTAACCAGGGTCGGAGAATTAAATTTGGTATTATAGGATGTTTAGTAAAAACCACGGAAACAAGATATAGATAAACTCTGATTAGAGAACATTAACTTAAGATAGACCTTGAGGATTACTATAGAAAAAAATCAAAAATTTTTGGTATTGTAAATATTATGTGGGTTTTCCAAGAAAATACATTCATGTCTGGATATAAACAGGTTGAGGTGGCTCTGGAATAGATGTACCAAGGAGTGAAAACTCCGACAAGGTGTTTCAGGCTTGACTCGGGGTATCATTGTACACGAAAATGGTCCTTTCTTCCCTGTTGGTATTGACACTCCCTTGGGATATTCTTAGGATAATTCACATTTTCATTATAGACCATTATGAAAGATTTACGAGTAAATAGATCCTCAAAGAAAACATTTTTAAGATTATGGATTATATGCATAAACTGTTCTATTTATGTTAAGTGTTATTCTAGTTTGGAATTATGAATTGCGATTCATAAACTAAAATATTGTATGCCATTGTTTAGAAATGGTTCCTAGTAGAAGGAATGAAAACTCCAACAATACACATGATCCAAAGAGTAATAAGGATCATATCTTTCATGGTATTAAGCCAACATTTATAAGGGAAATAGTCTCCCATTTATTCTCATCATATGGAGAAATAGTATCACGTGTTAACAATATAAGTAATGAATTCTTTGAGTCTTATGGCTTTAAAGGGAATCCAGAGAAGAAAAGGATGGTAGAGAGAAAGATGGATAAAGGGAAGAAGGGAAAGAAGGATTTTCCCATATGTGATAACTATGGAAAGAATCACCTTGGTAAATGTTTGAAGGGAATGTGAGTTTGTTATAAGTGTGGAGAAAAAGGACACCAAGTACGTGATTTAAAGGGTAAGAAAAAGGTTTCAAATTTACAATACTTCATCTGCAAGGAGTTGGGACACTATGCAAATCAATTTCCCAATCATCAAAGTATTCCCCAAATGATGCTATTGGATAATAATCAAGTTATGATACTACCATAGATGAAGAGGAATAATTAGTGTTCTTCTATATTTTTTATTAATATATTATGTCATTTGACTATTGTATCAACAATTTACTGGTCATATTAATTATGGAAATAAATAATGACTGTATTGTAGTACTATTTCATTGAGGATTTGAGATTATATAGTACTAAGAAAAGTGACACAATAGCAAGTAAAACTTTTTAGAAAATACATGGTTAAAGGAAAGATAAACCATAATATGTTCCTAATACCGAGGTAATGATTTTGGAATAAGAGATGGTTGATTTGGATAAATTATATTTGATATTCTTGACTACCTTGGAACTAATTAATGGTTTGTCAATTTCATCTTTGTAGGAGTATTCCAAATTTTTGTATATAAGGAATATATCTATTATTTTATAAGGAATAATGGAGTATGAATTTTATCAATAAGGTTTATGGTAATTTAGGGTGTTACCCTATTTTAAGAGAATACGTGATGAAGGTACTCACATGTTATTTTGTGGCAAAAAAATATCTTCATTATGTTATGTTGACATTCCTTATAAATTTTTGGACTATGAGTTTGGACACAAGTATTTGGATAAGTATAAAGGTTGGAATGGATTAATTTGGACATTGGATACTATGGTTTAATGTTAAAAAATTTATTAAGATTATTTTTGTATTTTTTTATAAAAAGGACAACCCAAAGGTCGGGCGACAACCCGTTGCATTCGATAAGGCCGTGAGACTTGATCCCATAACTAAAGGGCGAAAAGGGTGAATCACCTACCATTGGCCTATGTGATGTCCTGGTTTGTATAATTTTGTTTATTAAAATTATATTATATATTAATTATAAATTCATTTTTTTTAAACCCTGTACAATTAGGATAAATAGAATATTTTTGAGTTTTATTTTCTTTTGGAGTGAAAGATGAGTTTGTGGTAGAAATTAGTTAATAGATGGAACCCTATATTTCAAGTATTTTTTTCTTATTCTTTGAAGAAATTAATTCTTAATATTTAGGGAAAGGATCTTAAAACCAAAAATGAGTTATCCTAATACATTAAGTTTTGATGAACCAATAATATTTTAATTCATCATATATTTATACCTTTGAGGCACTCAATTTTCTATTTATTGTTCACTTGTTTCTAATTGATGACCTCAATCACTTTCTATAAATATTTATGTTTTCCTTCCAATTATGTGTCTGAAATTTCCACCAATGTTCCCTTATTTGAAATCCTAATTTGGTGGTGACTTTTTCATTTCCCTTTCCCTCTTATTAAGACTAAATTTTATTAACCCTATTTCTGATGTGGGTTTTCCACAAAGGTATTTTCTATTTTTAACCTTTTATTTTAGAAGAAAAATTTCAAATTTTTAGGATTACATTTATTTAAGTAGGGGAGAATATAACACCTCATGATCTCATAGTATGTTATCTCTTTAAAGTAATTCAACAGCTTGCACTACACGCAACACTGAGTTCGAATGCACCATGACTTACCAAACTAGACGTTCAAAAAGTTGTTATGAATAGTATTTACTAAATTTTGAATTTTATATACTCCATATAATTTTAAAATCCATATTATGTGTTTCTTAGACATAATATGAGAACAAATTAAATTTTTCATAAAAAATAAGTATTTTTCAAAAAATGAAATTTTATAGCCTTTTAATAGAGAACCATTTTTAAATATAATATTTGGAACATTTATACATTAAATTTGAAAAATAAACTTCTTCTCTAGAAGCAAGACATGAAAATTTATTTTGGATAAATATTTGGTGCTTTTCTGATAACTTTCAGGTTTTGATAAATAGTGAAAAATACTAAATTTTAATTGAAAACAACATTCTTTAATCAAAATAATTTATAGTGTTAAATTATACATTTGAATGGTTTTGAAGTATAATTATACTATATTTTTATCATTTAATCCAATGTTGGTCATTGGATGTATTTTTACATTTAAATTGGACATAAAGACATATCAATCTTCTAATAGTTTTTACTTCTCAAAAACCCACTTTCTAGTTTTGACAATGAGAATTCATTTAAAATTAATTAATGAAACTCCTTTTTTTTGAATTTGTTAAAATAGACATAATTTTTGAATTTGGAATATCAAAATTAAGTATGGGTGAATTTCTGATATTTTTCTAAATACATTCAATTTTTGATGAATAGTGAAAAATAATGCATTGTAGATAAAAACTGACTTTTTTCCTTTAAATAATTATTTTTAAATAAAAATTTATCTTAAAATAAAAATAGATACATAATAAATATATTAGTCCAATTTAATTCATTAGATAAATTTAATAAAAAGATTAGACATATAAAATTTTATTGAACTTTTAACGTCTTTTACCCACCTTCTAGGCACATTTACAAATTTGCATAAAACGTAATTTTACTATTTCTATGAATTTAATTTCAAAAATTCAAGATAAATGATTGATATTTGTATGTAAAATGTGGTTCTATAAGATGGAAATAATTTTTTGTGAATAGTAACTTTTGAATTTTATTTACCACGGTTAAAAGTAAATAGGGTAATTAAAGGTAAAAATGTTATTATAATTACCCTAACACATGTCCTAATTCTATTGGATAAGTATTTTTTGACCAAAATCAACTGTAGGAATAAAATATGATCCTCTTTGATCCACTTGGAAAAAATTATGACATTTATTATTATTTTATTTAAAGAAGAGTTAAAAGTGTAAAATTCAAAGTTTAATTACCAAACCATTTTTAATATAGGGTTATACATAAGGTAAATTTGACTATAAATATTCATTAATAATATAAAAATATTTCTTATATCATGGTAATTTATGTATAATTTTTATACATTAAATAATTAAATTTATTTATGACACAATGATGATGCAGCAATTACCTTATTATTGAAAGATTAAAATAATTGATATTATAAATGTCAAAATAAATGTATATTGAGACTTTTTATGCATTACAATAATTTTCTAGGTTAATATAACATTTTAGGGATGATTTAATTTATTTTTGTTTAATTAATCAACTTTTTTTTACTTTCACAAAAACTAAATACTAAATATTGTCAAAATTGACATAAATGAGTTTTTAAAACAAATACTATATTATTAAATGATATAATATTCATAAAAATATAAGGTTCATCCAAAGGAATTATATATTTATATATATGTCATTAATGAACCACTTGATGTTCTATTGGAATTTTATATTAAGTTTATTAACCATGTAATATAAAAATACAAGAAGACATGGTTAAAGTCAAACTATTTAACTAAGAATTAAATCTAAAAGATAAGGTTAATATTGTGACATAAACTTTTATAAAACCTGTTGGTTGAGAATATTTAAACCCATCTCCACATTACCTGAGAAATAAATCCATTTGGATCCATTATAAACTAATATGATTGTATACTAAATTAATATTTCAAGGTTTTCCTAAAGTGACCCTCACCTCTCTTATAAAAGGGTACTTCCCCTTATCTCAAAATCACACCTCTAAATCCGTTTGTCTCAACCAAAACCAGCTCAAATATCCTCCCAACTACCCTCAATTCAACCTATAGGCCTTACTTTGATCATAATCCAACCTAAGGACCCATTTTGATCAGATCCAAAGGAGGCACCTGAAGAAGAGGTAATAATTTCATCACCATGTTCAAAGTTCTTTTCTTCTTACACTTCATAGTTATTTGTTGTGTCCATACCAAAGTAACAAATCAAGTAACATCTACATAATGTGATGTTATTATAAATATGGTATAACCATATTCATTATTATATCTATCCTATGAATGAAAAATTCACCATACGTGCGTTCGTACGACTTACCGTCTCCACATCATGGTTTAGTTTGTTATTCAACACTTCATTATTTGGATGGGTATAATAATGAGTATAATTGATATAAATAATAAATATAAAATGTTAATTATTCTGTATATATGATATAGCATCCAATTACATACAATTTTACCATCAGTAGAATGATACTATCGCTCGTGCATATGTACAGATTAAAATCTCCATGAATGAGATAAGATTCAATTTCCCATTATAACCATTCAAGAATAATTTTCATTTGATGATTAAAATTAATTTTTAAGAACATTATATCATTCTAGATATGAATCAAATACAACCTATCCATAACAAACATGACTTACATAACAAAACATATAAAGGAAAAAAAATCAGTTAACACCTAAAACAATGATACTACTAAAATATTATTAAAAACGAAATATTAGAAGATCATATATGATATCATATTTATATATATATTTCTTGTATAATTTAATAAAAAATATTTAACTATTATACAGGAGGTTAACATACCCTCAACTAAGGAAAAGTACAAGGTAAGAGTTAATTTAAAAGTCTCTTAATTATCCAAGGTTGTTTAAACATGAGTATCTATTAGGACTTCTTAATCATCCACATTCATGTTTCTTAAAAATGTATTTCAAAACATTTTTACTATTTTATAGAATATGGGTTAATGTCATTTACACTTTTTTTTTAATTTTTATAAAATGTATTAAAAGGAATATTTCTGTCGTTTTCCAAACAAGGTACTTTATGACCTTTTCAAAAAATTAAGGTAAGAATGTTTTTTAATTTATACAGCGGGTGCAGCTATTTTTCTCTGTTATAACACCTTATAATCTTATATTACAATATTATAAGAATATTTTCAAAATAAATGATGTCTTTTATAATTATTTCACTTTTAAATGATTTCAAAATAGAAAGTAATATTTCTCTCAAATAGTTTTGATTTCATCTATGTCAACTTCCTTCGATGGATTTTACACTTGTTTGAAATTGATTTATTATGATAAAATCTCCCATATTTTATTGAATGTTTTGTGATATATTTGAATGTGGATGTGTTATTTTTATACCATTCATGTATTATGGTTAAATTATTAAGATTTCATATGCTAGTTATAATACGAATGTTTATGTTATGTTTCAACATTTTCATATGAGAAATGAATTGGACTTAGTAAGTGACGGGTGGTGCCCACTATAGATCCTAAATGATTTAGTATCTCTAATGATTCAAACTATTGTATTTCCATAAGGACTTAACATAATATTATTTGTAGTCTTGGAACGAGGCATTGACTATGTGGTTATGATGTCCAACATTATGCATTCCATTATTATGAAATTAGTTATTGATATTACATGTTATTATTCGACTAGTAGAATATTCATATTAATAAATAAATGGAATTATTAGATTTATCTTTTCCATATTATGCTGAAGTTTAAGTTTAAAAGGATTTTTTAGTCTTATAAATTTCCTTAAATGTTTATGCTTATTTTTGATAGTTTTTTCTATATTGTTATCCTTACTGAGCATCTAAGCTCACCCCTTTTTTATGTTTTTTTCCTAGGATGTAAAGAAGTATATTATGATTGACCCGTAGGGATAGGATAAGGTATATGAGTATATTCAAAGGGGAAACAATGTTTTTTTATTTCATGATGTAATGTAAAACTTATGTATGTATATAGTACTTCCAAGGCTACTAAACTAATCGGTCATTCGAGACTTAATCTCTTGTGATCAAGCCAATGTTATGTAATAATGCACCGAATCTGGGTAACTAGGTTTGGGGCATTACATTTGGTATCAAAGGAAGTTTAGTATAAACCTTGGAAATAATATTTAGATAAAATTTGATGAAATAACATTATCCTAAGATAGACTCTGAGGATTAGTATATAAGAACATAATTTTTTTTTGGTTGTGTAAATATTATATTTTTTCCAACAAAATATATCCCTGTGTGGATACAAACAAGTAGAGGTGGCTCTAGAATAGATGTACACAGGAGTTAAAACTCTGACAAAGAGTTTCAGTCTTGACCCAAGGTATCCTGGTACAAGACAACAGGCCTTGCTTCACTCTTGGTATTGACACTCCTGGGGGATAAGCTTAGGATAATTTACATTTTCTTTGAAAACCATTATGAAGGATTTATGAGTAAATACATCCTCAAAGAAATATTTTTATGATTATGGATTATATGCATAAACTTTTCAATTTATATTAACTGTTTTACTATTTTAGAATTATGCATTGTGATTCATAAACAAACCTATTATGTGCCATTGTATAGAAATGATGCCCAGTGGATGGAATGAGAACTCTGGCAATACATATTATCCAAAGTGTTATAAGGATAATATATTTCATGGTCTTAAGCCAACATTTATAAGGGAAATAGTTTAACTTGTATTCTCATAATATGGAGATATAGTATCATGTGTTAATAAGATAAGAAAATAATTCTCGGAGTCCTATGGATTTGATGGGAATCCAGAGAAGAAAAGGATAGTAGAGAGAAATATGGATAAAGGGAATAAGGGAAAGAAGGATTTTTCTATATGTGATAACTATGTAAAGAACCACCTTGGTAAATTCTTGAATGGAATGAGATTTTGTTATAAGTTTAGAGAAAAAGAACACCAAGTATGTGATTGCAAGGGTAAAAAAAAGGATTCAAATTTATAATGCTTCATCTGTAAGGAGTTGGGACACTATGTGAATCAATGTCTCAATCATTAAAGTATACCCCAAATGATGATATTGGATAATAATAAAGTTATGACACAACTGCAAATGAAGAGGAATATTTAGTGTTCTTATATTTTTTATTAATGAATTATTCCATTTGAGTGTTGTATCAACGATGTACTGGTTATATTAATTATGGAAATCAATAAGGATTGTACTATAGTACTATTTCATTGAGGATTTAAGATTATATGGTACTAAGAAAAGTGACTCAACAAAAAGTTATTCTTTTTAGAAAATACATGGTTGGAGGAATTATTAACCTTAATAAAGTACAGATACTAAGGTAGTAATTTTGGAATAAGAGATGGTTGATTTTGATAATTTATATTGGATATTCTTGACTACCTTGGAACTGATTAACGATTTGTTAATTCCACCATTGTTGGAGTATTCATAATTTTTAGACATAAGGAATATATCTATTATTCTATAAGGAATAAACGAGCATGAATGTAATCAATAAGGTTTTATGGTAATTCAAGGTGTTTCCTTGTTTTAAGATAATACACGATGAAGGTACTCACATATTATTATTTGGAAAAAAAGAGATCTTCATTATGTTATGTTGACCTTCCTTATAAATTTTTGGACTATGAATTTGGACACATGTATTTTGGATAAGTCTAAAGGTTGTAATGGATTATGTTGGACTTTGGATACTATGGTTTAAGGTTAATTTTTTTTTTTAAGATTATTTTTGGATTTTTTTATAAAAAAGGGCAACCCGAAGGTTGGGAGAAAACCTATCATGTCCGGTAAGGCTGAGAGACTTGAACCTCCAACTAAAGGGAGACAAGGGTGCATCACCTACCACTAGCCTACGTGATGTCCAGGTTTGTATAATATAGTTTTTTAAATGATCTGATAGATGAATTATAAATTCATGTTTTTTGAAACCCTATACGATTAGGATAAAA
Source organism: Viscum album (assembly GCA_963277665.1). Classification (NCBI taxonomy): domain Eukaryota; kingdom Viridiplantae; phylum Streptophyta; class Magnoliopsida; order Santalales; family Viscaceae; genus Viscum; species Viscum album. The sequence continues at coordinate 1,790,599,062 of OY728121.1, read as the reverse complement.
AGAATATTTTTGAATTCTATTATATTTTGGAGTGAAATATGAGTTTGTTGTAGAAATTAGTTAAAGGATGTAACTCTTCCTATCAAGTAATTTTTTTATTATTCTATGAAGAAACTAATTCTTAATATTTAAGGAAAGTATCTTAAATCAATTTTTTTTATCCTAATACATTATATTTTTATGAACTAATAAAATTTTCATTCATCATAGATTTATGGCTTTGAGGCCTTATATTTTCTATTTATTGTTCACTTTTTTGTGATTGATGACATCAATAAATCCCTATAAATATTTACATTTTTCTCCAATCATGTGTCTAAAATTCCCATCAATGTTCTATTATTCGAAATCCTAATTTTTTGGTGAATTTTTCATTTCCCTTTCCCTCTAATTAAGACTATATTTTATTAACCCTATTTTTGAAGTGAGTTTTCCACAAAGGTATTTTCTATTTTTAACCGTTTATTTTCAAAGAAAAATTTCAAATTGAGAGGAAAAAATATTTTATATGAGGGGAGAATGTAACACCCCAGGATTTCATAGTACGTTATCTCTTTAAAGTAATTCAATATCTTTCTTTACATGCAACACCGAGTTCGAACGCACCATGACTTACCAAACTAGCCATTCAAAAAGCAGTGATGAATAGTTTTAAATGAATTTTTATTTTTATATACTCCATATAATTTTAACATTTATATTATGTGTTTCTTAGACATAATATAAGAATAAATTCAATTTTCAGATAAAATAAGTATTTTAAAAAATGCAATTTTATGAACTTTTAATGGAGAACCCTTTTTAAATCCAATATTTGATACATTTATATATTCAATTTGAAAAAATAAACTTCTTTTTTATAAGAGAGACAAAAAAAATTTAGTTTGGATAAATTTTCAGTGCTTTTCTGATAACATTTATATTTTGATGAATAGTGAAAAATACTAAATTTTAATTGAAATAATTTTTTTTAATAAAAATAAAATATATTGTTAAATTATAAATTTGAATGGTTTTGAAGTATAATTAGATAATATTTTTATCATTTAATCCAATGTTGGTCAATGGATGTAATTTTACATTTAAATTAGACATAAAGACACATCAATCTTTTGATAGTTTTTAAATCTCAAAAACCCTCTTTCTGATTTTGACAGTGGGAATTAATTTTAAATTAATTAATAAAACTCCAATTTTTTGAATTTTTTAAAATAGAAATAATTTTTGAATTTGTAATATCAAAATTATCTTCAGGTTAATTTTTGGTATTATTCTGAAAACGGTCAATTATTGATGAATAGTGAAAAGCACTGCGTTGTAGAAAAAAAACGACTTTTTATTTAAATAATTATTTTTAAATAAAAATTTCTCTTAAAGTAAAAATAGATACATAATACATATATAAGTCCAATTTAATTTATTAGAGACATTTTATAATAAGATTAGACATATAAAATTTTATTGAACTTTTGACGTTTTTACCCACCTTCTAGGCACATTTGCAAATTTTGCATGAAACGTAATTTTACCGCTACTATGAATTGAATTTCAAAAACCAGAGAGACACGGTTGACATTAATAATTAAAATTTTATTCAATAAGATGAAAATAATTTTTGGTGAATAGTAACTTTTGAATTTTATTTACCACGATTAAAATTAAATAGGGTAATTAAAGGTAAAAATGATATTATAATTACCCTAACACATATCTTAATTCTATTGGATAAGTTGTTTTTGACCAAAATATACCTTAGGAATAAAATATGATCCTCTTGATCCACTTTGATTAGATTAGGACATTTATTATTATTTTATTTAAAGACGACTTAAAAGTTTAAAATTCAAAGTTTAATAAATAAACCATTTTTAATATAGGGTTATACATAAGTTAATTTGAATATAAATATGAATTAGAAATATAATATTATTTCCAAAATTATGGTTTTTTATTTATAATTTTTAGACATTAAATAAATAAATTTATATATGACATAATGATGATGTAGTAATTACCTTATTAATGAATGATTAAAATAATTGATACTATATATGTCAAAATAAATGTAAATTGTGACTTTCTATACATTAAAATAATTTTATATGTCAATATGACATGTTAATGTTGATTTATTGTATTTTATTTAATGTAATCAAGTTGTTTTTAATTTCAAAAAAACCAAATACTAAATAGTGTCAAAATAGAAATAAATGAGTTTTTAAAACAGATACTATTTTATTAAATGATATCATATTCCTAAAAATATAAGGTTCGTCCAAATGACTTATATAATTATATATATTTTATTAATGAACCACTTAAGTTATCTTTGACTTTTATAGTATGCTTATTAACCATGTAATGTAAAAATACTAGAAGACATAGTAAAAGTTAAACTATTTAACTAATAACTAAATCTAAAAGATAAGGTTAATATGGTGACCTAAAATTTTCTAAAACCTATTCTTTAAGAATATTTAGACCCATACCCACCTTATCCTATAAATAAATCCATTTTATGACATTATAAACCGAATATTATTGTATAATAAATTAATATTTCAATCATTTCCAAAAGCGACCCTCACCTCTCTTATAAAAGGGTACTTCCCCTTCTCTCAAAATCACACCTTCAAATCCATTTGGCTCGTACAAAACCTACTGAAATATCTTCTAAAATATCATCAATTCAACCTGGAGGCCTTTATTTTATCATAATCCAACTTAAGGATCCCTTTTGATCAAATCAAAAGGAAACACCTGAAGAAGAGGTAATAATTTCATCACCTCTTTCAAAGTTCTTTTCTTCTTCCACATACTATTTCTTTGTTTTTTCCATAAAAAATTAATAACTTAAGTAACTTCTACATTATTTTATGTTATTATAAATATGTTACAACCATATTAATTATTATATCCATCCTATGAATGACAATGTCACCATATGTGTGTATGTACGACTTACCGTCTCCTTGTCGTGGTGTAGTTTATTATTCAACACTTCATTATTTGGATGGGTATAATAATGATTATAATTAATGTAAATAATAAATATAACATGTTAATGATTCTGTATATAAGATATACCATCCAATTACAAACTATTTTACCATCAGTAGAATAATATTATCGCTCATGTGTACATACGGATTACCGTCTCCACGAACACGATAAAATTCATTTTTCCATCGCAACCATTCAAGAATAATTTTCATAGGATGATTAAAAATAATGATTAAGAACATAATATCATTCTTCATATGAATTAAATACATAATATCCATAACAAACATGACTTACATAACAAAACATATAAAGGAAAAAAGACTAGTTAACACCAAAAACAATAATACTACTAAAATATTATTTACCAAGCAATATTAGAAGATCATATATGATATCATATATATTAATATGGTTATTGTATAATTTAATAACAATGATTTAATTATTTTATAGGAGGTTAACTTACCCTTTACCAATGAAAATTACAAGTTAAGTGTTAATTTTACAATCAATTTATTATCCGAGTTTGTTTATACATGAGTATCTACTGGGACTTTTTTATCATCCACATCCGTGTTTCCTAAAAATGTATTTCAATTTTTTTGCTATTTCCTATAATATGGGTTAAAGTCATTTATAACCTTGTTTTTTTATAATTTTTTTAAAGTAATCTCTCCATCATTTTCCAAACAAGGTACTTCATGACCTTTTCGAAAAATTAAGGTAAGAATGTTTTTTATGTATACAGTGGGTGTAACTATTTTCCGTCGTTATAACACCTTAGAATATTCCATTACAAGATTATAAGAATATTTTAAAAATAAACATATTCTTTCATAATTATGTGACTTTTAAATTATTTCAAAATATAATGAGATATTTCTATCAAATAGTTTTGATTTCATCTATGTCAACATATTTTTATAGATTTTACACTTGTTTGAAGTAGATTTATTATGATACAATATTCCATATTCCATTGAAGGTTTTGTGATCTATTTGACTATGGATGTGTTATTTTTATACCATTATTCATTTATGGTTAAGTTTTAATATTTCGTATGATAGTTTTAATAATAATGTTTATTTTATGTTTCAACCTTTTCATATGAGGAATGCATTGGACTTTGTAAGTGATGGGTGGAGCCCAATATAGCTCCACGATGCATAGGAATGTCTCATGAGACAAACTAGTGTCTTGGCCCAAGGAATTGGAAAAATATTATTTGTAGTCCTAGCACGAGGCCTTGACTATGTGGTTATGATGGCCCTCATTATGCATTCCATCATTATGAAATTAGATATTGATATTACATTGGATTATTATACTAGTAAAACATCCATGTGAATAAGTAAATGGAATTATTTGATTTATATTTTCCATATTATGCTGAAGTTTATGTTTATAAGGATTTTGTTTCAGTCGTATACATTGACTTAAATGTTTATGCTTATTTATGATAGTTTCTTCTATATTGTTATCCTTACTAAGCATCTAAGCTCACCCCTTTATGATTTGTTCTTTTTCCGAGGATGTGAAGAAATATATTATGATTGGCCTGCAGGGATATTCTAAGGGATATGAGTTTGTTCTAAGACGAAACAATGTTGTTGTTTTTTATTATTATTTCATGATTTAATGTAAAAGTTATGTATGTATCTAGTACTTCTAAGGCTACTAAAATAATTGGTCTTTCGAGACTTGATCTCTTATGATAATTCCAATGTTATGTAATAATGCATCGACTTTGGGTAACCTGGGTTATACAGTTACAAAGAATTAGTGAAATGGATATAAATCACATGAAAGAAATTAGAGGAAGTATCTTACACCAAAGGAAGAGGAACATTCTAATCATTGTGTTATATGATGGAACAATACTACTGATTATGATTATTCTGATGAACCCTAGTAATGTTTTGTTGATGATGGACCACTTGGTGATTATTATTCTATATTAAATGAACATGTAAATATAATCCCCATGAATTGGTAAAAAAAATTATTGGAGGCATCAAGGGTCTTTATGATGAAAAAATACAGTAGGAAGAAGGTGATAATGCTATGGAAGTGGAATTGGACAAAAGAGTTGGCATATACAACAAAGTCATAAAATATGTGAAATAAAGTAAAGAAAAAAATTTCTATTTTCAATGAAAGATATTACGATGCTATTTAAGAATTTAATAGAAATGTTTGTGAGGAACATATATTTGAGATTTAATTTTTATAATCTTTCCATCAATTTTTTAAATTACCAAAAGTTTATATGGTGTTTAAAAATGATCAATTGAAAGATAAAGATAATATGTTAATGCATCTTGAAAATTATTTTCATGAATCATAAAAAATTCATGAATAAAAAATGATTAAGCTAATGGAGGATCTTAATACAAGATGAGATCATTTTTGGATGACATGAAATCCCCCAACATGAAGTATTTATATATAGAGGTGAAAATGAAAAATCAAGAATAACCAAAATCTTGAACTTCCAAAATAGCTAAAACATGAGATAATACCTCTCATGCATTCTTTTTGAATCATTACATAAATTAGAGAATTTTATCATACTCTAATTAAATGTAAACCTCCTCTATGAAGAAGTTATCCCTTAACCAAGAAACAATATTGTGTGTCAATGTTGTTTCAATTACTTGTATTAGTTTTTATCAAATATCTGGGAAATTATTAATTGCGAATAATGATAAAAAACCACATTAATGGTGGATGTGAAATGAAATCTGAATATATATTCCCCAATAAATTTGAAAAAGAGCAGTGGTTCCACTAAAAAACATAATAATTCAAAATCTATGAAATTTAGACAACTTACAATGGAAACAAAGAGAATAAGATTCATTGGATATTTATGGTGTTTATGGATGTTTGTCGATAATGATTTTTAATGTTGGTATAACATGAAAATTCATGAAAATAATATCTATCCAACATTTAGGGGGAGAAAATAAAAAATAAGATACATCATATTCCAAATAAGGAGAATCGATAGAAAATAAGTCTATCTATAATGAATAGATTTATATGCTTGAAATAGTTTTCTGAGTACATTAACCAAAGAATTGAATTTTATGATGAGTTATAGTATGTACCTATCATTCTAAAATAATTTCATTTTATAAAGGTAATCAATTCAAAAAATTAAGGTATTTTAGGAAAACAAGTGACCAGTTAGTTTTGAGATGTGAAAAAAATTTAAATATATTTTTACCAAGAAGATACATGATTTATCTTCTATAATATAAAAGGGATATGGAAATGTGTTAAGTAAATAAATACTCCCTTGGAATTCAAGGCTCAGTTTGAAGAAGTAAACCACAAAAGTGTCTTGATAGGATACATATCAATGCGAAAATTTTATGGGTTGGAGGTTTTTGCAGACGTTATGAAATTTATGGTCACAAATACTACACTTTTAGGTATAAAATTTCATTTATATTAAACCAATACGAATAAAATGGGTTTCATGGTGAATATATGAGATCATGTTTTCAAAGTAAGAATGTTTTTCATTTTTTTTCAATATTCCAAGAAAAAACAAATATGAAGTTTTAAAATAAGTTTGTGATATATGTAATTTAAAGGGTCACGAAAATGATAGTTGCCTGAAAACATTTCAAGGAGATATTCACTATTCTATGAAATGGGGAAGGCTTAAACTAAAAAACACTAGAATATAATGTAATGATTATTAGAATATAGGAAATGTTAGAAAATAATGGCTATTTTGTTTAGAGAAGTCAACTAAAATTGGCTTAACAATTGGAATAATATGAAAAAAAAGTGAAGCTAAATGAAAGAATGCAGATATATAAATTGAGGTGGAAACATATAGTTCACAATAAAATAGTGTCTTCTATGAATGGGTCAAGAATTCAGGATAGCGATTCAATAAATTTGTTACATGCATTTCTGGATAGTTGGATGAGTATAAAAATAAAATTAAATATTCTAAGTCTTCATGTGCTCAAATGACTATAATTGAGAAATTAATTTCTCACAAATAATACATTCAATGGAATAAATAAGATAATCATATAGATGAGTCTCTAAATAGGAATATGAGTCCAAATAAATCACTCTATACTAAAACAAGGAGAAAAGAATAGCCTACATTGAGAGGTAGTTCTCATCCTGAATGTTTCTCATAAAAATCAAGAAGGCCCTTCCTTATATATTCACTATATAGAAAATGTGGAACATAAAAAAGAATTTCTAAAACTATTATATGAAATATTAAGAACACACTTTGATCACTCATTCATTTTTTTGGTCATATAAATTAAAGGGGAGTTCTTAGTTGATGAAAAGATGCTAAAAATGGGGAGATATATCTTTTACACTTGTAATTTTAGACATATTTGTTGAATTTTGTGCATGATTTAGTATTCACTTGATAAATATGATTATTTACAACCCTTATAATATATTTGAGAAATTATGAGAATGATACCACATGCATGGTAGTTTATGGAAAGCATGGAAAAATTTGGTTGTATATCTTTGTTTTTCCACACAAGGTTTTCCCATGTAGAATTATAGTTGATTAACTAATGGAACTTTTCTAAGAGAACCTTTTGAGATCATCCATCTCTTATATATGATAGATAAATTTTCAAATAAATGATAAGGTCTTGTTTTTTATAATAAAAAATAGATGGGAAGACTCCAAAATCCAACTTTTCATTTTATTTCAAATATGTGGAATAATGTTTGAGCATACATATAAAATTTTAATAATATGAATACTTGTTATAAAATAAATAATAATGGGGAGACTGCAGGGACCAGTATATGAATATGGATTTTGAGAATGGTTGGAATTATTTTAATATATATAAATAATATGTATTATGAAATTTCCTTATATAAAAATATTTTAGGAAATTAACAAGGGAACATATCTATGCCATCAGTGTAACAAAAGTACATGGATACCATACTACTCTATACTAAATCCATTTCTATCATAGTTATAAAGGTGTTATGGATCCCCATTTTAGGGAGACTTGAACATGATATCAAAAAATATCATAGGCGGAATGATGTTTTCCACAAAATATCAGAAGATAAAGATACATGTCGACATTATCGACAATCAAAAAGGTAAAAAACGAAATCTAATAGTTATAGAAAACCCTAGACATTACATCATAAAACTACTCAATATATATCAATATGAAATCTCATAAAACACATGCAATTATTGGATAACATCTCCATTGATCACCTCCATTACCAGGGGTACCAATGATCAAGAACATCCACCACCACCATATGGTGCTTTCATATTTTCCCAGAGCTGTCATAAGAAAATCTATAAAATCTTAAATAAAAAGGTTTGATTTGAACCATGAAACCTAGTAGGGTTTCTCTAAGTGTTCTATAATCAATTAAAAAACAAAAAAAACCAAATAATTCTCTTAATTTTAGAATAAAATTGGACATATAATATCATTTTGATATTTTAAAAAACATTCTTCCCTTTCAATAGATATGTGACATTTCAAAATAAGTATTAAATAAAAAGTTTTTACAAATGTATTTAAATAAAAAATATACCATGATTTTTTTCTATAAATAGTGATTGAATATATAATAAAAAAGAAACCATGCACCATGGTCATCAGTAATTATTTGTGTTAGTTTTAGACCATAGGATCCTCACACTTCACAATTCAGTAACCATGTTTCCACATGTCCCTCAAGACCAGAACGAATAGGACAAATATTTATCCCACAAGGGATAATCATGACGAAGAAGGTTTTTTTAGAGTTTTCATCATATATCCATTGATGTGAGGTGAAATCCTATTATTATTATCATAAATAACTTACTAACTACCTAGGATTTAATTTTCTCAATCACCTAATCTATTATGGGAAAATCATTTCACTTCAAATATAATCATAAATTACATTTCAATTTCCAATTTAAAATTTCATTGTGGCATTTTCAATTTTAAATCCAAATTATGGTATTTCTATCGATTCATTAATTTTTAATTAAAATCCAATGATAGGTTTTCATAATTTAAATTTAGGCCATTTATCTCAAAAAAATATCTAATCATTTCATAAAATCCATCTTCACATCAATTTTCAATATTCAATCCATACTTCACACAATCCATCCCTCAATATCAACTCCATTAAATTTTGATATTTTTCTTAAATACCATGTCATTTATAATTTCACATGAATTCATTTATAATTAGGGTTTAATAAATAAATAGAGAGCTACATCAAGGAAATAAAATAAAATCAAGGATTAAATTATAGGGTTAAGGCATATAGAACCACTACCATTAATAACATTATAAAAAAACACACCCATGATGTGAACCCCAACTAATAAAAAAGGTGTGATGTTCCATATAGTCAAAAATAGTATAAATATACATCTAAATATAGACTATATCCATCATGAATTAGGATGAACAAACTATTCTACAGAAGGAAAGGATATAGATTAGAAGAAACTATATGGGAGAAGATCCACAGAGCCAAAGGTGATTGAAATAAATCAGTAATTCTTTGAACCATCAAGAAAATTGTTTGGAGGAGTAAAAATTTCCTCTCAATAGCCTACAAGGATACAAAATAATGTCTTAGGGTCAAATGGGGTAGATTATCAACTTAAACCCGGTGTTCCTGATTTTTAAATTAATTTTAAGAGAATTAAACTCCCATATACATGGTTACAAATGGAGGGCTTCATAGTTAGAAAAAATATTCACCTTAACCATGTACCCCTGATGGTGGGGGGAATGGTTTTTCCAAAGAGGGAACATGGTTTTTCAAACCACGTGCCAACCATGAGAATCCACCATCTCTACGGTGCACAATATTTATGAGCAAACCATATTGGTTGGACAAACCATGGACCCTATTCCAATGGGAAAAATAGGGTGCATGATTTTCTAGTCTGAAAAAAAATGATTTTCTCTAAATGTTCATTAACCATGAATATCCCCTTATGTTTATATATTTTTCTAAATATTACCCAAAACACCGCAAGATAATACCCAAATAGAAGGAAATCAAAACTAGGGTCAAATAATATCTAAAATAATATACTGAGATGTTATAACCTACCGAACATAAAAACATGTTGTGACCATTAATCAAGTCAAGAAATATCTATATCAAATAGATGAAACCAATTATTTCTCATCATTTCCTCATAATTACATGTCTCATGTGAATCATAACCATGATTATATAACACTTTGACCAATTGTATTAAATTCCCACAAAGAAACTCTGTCTTAGAATCAATGATCCCCCATGGACAGTCATTCATGGAATAATCCAGCCAAACATCAATCTCATCTGAATTCTAGAAATGATAATTTTAAAAAATATACTTTCAAATATTCAAAACAATAAATTTGATGGGAATCAGAGTCAACTATGTTGAAAGTTACAAATGTAAAATCAATTTCCCTCATTTTTAATCAATCTAAAAAGGACCCAAAAACCTTGATGAATGTTTTTTCAATTTCCCAAGATGCTGGTGACCTTACCGAGGTGAAACTATCACAAAGAGATAGTCAAAAATTGAAAAATAAAATAGCCTTTAATGAAAATAATCGTAGGAATTATACTAGGTTTGTGTTGTAGCCATCATCCAATGAATCAAATGAATCTTCATCATTATCCATTAGACAAAACTCGATCAATCCAAGGAAGATTCACCAACCTCCAACCAACACAATAGATATTTACATGGCCTTCCATAAAAGTCTTGAAAAAGAGACATCTAAATTATATAATGGTAAATTTTATTTTACGAATTCTTATCCCGCCACAAATAGAAATCCCATGCTCTGCAAAATTTGTGAATAAAAGCATGTTTTTTATTCAAGAATCTATATAGGCCATTCAATCTACTGATCAATATAGTTATTTTATATAATAGAGAAATATACATGATATCCTAGTTCTTCGCAGAAGCCTCTCCAAAATTTTAAAGTAAAAATTGGATCCCTATTATAGAATATTATAGAAGGAACACATGAAATATAAAAAACTCCTATACATAGAGATTTCCCAAGTACTCATCATTGGTTGTGTCTCTAATGATTTTAAAGTGTTTTGATTTGGTCAGCCCATATATCAAAACCCATTTTGTATTATCTCAATGAGGGGTATGAAACAACCTAACCATGACGTACAGAGAGATCTCATCCCACAATCAAGTCAACAATTTATGTATTTGAAGAAAAATTGAAGGTCTATGGTTCTTATCTTTGACCTACAGATATGTAAAACAACATGAAAAAATGTTAGTGATACTTCATCTCATACATTTTCACCAGAATCATTTCCATGTATCATAAAAAATCAGGTTGATACTAGAGATCAGGACCCACTAGAAATTATAGAAATCAACCATTACATCCATTCATATGGTGAAATGTAAATGAAATGGTTCAAAAAATATATTACTCCATTTTATGTGAATGTCCACTCACCAATGGTCTCCCCACCATAAATAGATTCCATAATGCAATTGGAATAATCCTTAAGCTACTGCTCCTGAAGAATCATCTCATGAATATTAGAGGAAAACAAAAAATAAATTCCAAGACAACAATAGACTCCTCCTCCAAGACCCCCAACTTCATTTTTGAAAAAAATATCCTTCATGTTCCACTCCCGTGATGATTATTTCACAACCTTGGTTAAAAATTCCCAACTTAATGACCTAGTAATGTCATAAACCTTCCATGGGGTGTAGAAAATGTATAAATCAATAGACATCTGGTACAACACTAAGCACCACTTCTAGTGGTTCAAATATTTTTTATAGAAGATATAACTCAATATTTTTTGTTTTGAAATTTTTTTGTTCCTTTATCAAAAAAATAAAACTATTAAATATTATGTGCATGCATCTTAACTATGGATTTGAGATCATGTGTTTGATAATTATTCTCATATGTACTAATATTCCTATAGCCATAGGATACCATAAGATCACTATACATAAGAAGAAAACCCAAAGCCCGAAAATACATGTCACATATGACCTTATAGTTCTACCCATCCACTTCAAGAGTCAAAACTATAAAATGAGTCAAATACATTTCAACTAATTGAAACAACAATGAAAATTTTCATTCCCCTTGAACTTTACTTCATTCTGAGTGAGGGTTTTCATTAGAGAATAAAAATTCATGAAATCTTTAAATAACCTACAGAAATACCCCACCAAGCCTAAGAATAATTACATATATATATATATATTATGCATTTTCCCTATGTCATAAAAACCATTAACATCTCCAGATCGAATGATATTCCATATTCTTAGACAATGTTTCATAAAAACATCACTTCTCATATCAAGAAATTTAAATTTTAAATATTTTTGTAAACTATACGATCTATCAATATTTCATGGACTAATTTTAGTTTAAGAACATGATCCTCTTGGGTTTTAGAGTAAATAAAAATATAAAGTACAAATACCACTATGAACAAATCAATATACTAATGAAATATTCTATTATTCAATTCCATAAAGACCAAAAGATCATTAGAAAATCCAAAAGGAATAACAAGATACTAAATGTTAACATACATGATTGTAAAGGTAGTATTTGGAATGACATATGTGTTATTTCTCAACTGGTGATAAACTGAATGAAGGTCAATCTTAAAGAACTAATTTTCCCAATTTAACTGCTCAAACATATCCCCATTCTATTGTAATAGATACATGTTATTTATCATAACTTTATTGATTTTTTTTATAATCAACATATAGGTTATGTGAGCCATATCTTTTCTTCACAAAGTCAATAGGTTCTACCCAATCTGGTAAAATCGGGCTTAAAAATATTCTCTCTAATACATCATCCAACTGAATCTTTAAATATTAAAATTTTACTGGTTCCATACGGTAAGAAGGAATAGATACTGGTTGAGTAACATGTAAAAAATAAATGGAGAAATCTAACTCTCTTACCAGTAGTAGAATAGAGAAAATAGAAGGAAATATATCACAAAAAGAAATGATAACTTGAGGGAGATTATCAGTTGAAGATTTGTGCTCTATGTCCAAAGAAAACATTGAAATTGACCTTTCCATATATGGAAAATTCGATCCAAATATACTTAACCATGGATCCCATTATCCTTGATAGATATAGAACACCACATTGGGTGCATTAAGGTAGACCTATTAAAAATAATGGTCAATTCAATCCTTATTTTAAATTATACAACCCATCTAGAGGATGATGTTAGCATGTTTCATTTCGAGAACCAATAAATTCCTAGGTATGTTTAAACTATGATAAGGGATAAACATAATTAGGACATCAAAGGACATACTATATCTTTTCTTTGAGGGGAATAATACTATCCACCACATAAGATAAACAATCCATAGGAAGATTAACCATGTTCACAATACAAGTTGATATAAACAGCTAAGATTCACTAGTATCAAATAATGTAGTAACTAAAGAATATTTTATAGTTATGGTACCTTATATTGTATAAATACTAGTATTTAATTCCTATATAGACTCTTCCAATGTGTGAATAATTTCCCATCAAGATGGCTATGGATGGAACCCCATTATTCTAGTAACATCTGATTGAATTGTAGTACTTTTAGTTTATAATGAGATTGAGACACTATGTGGTGTAGAAAACATATAACAAAAATTCTACAAGTTATTTTTGATTCAACATGAAATATAGATCTTGGTGTTATCAACACAATCCCACTTTGAATGGACAATATTTCTACACATTACGAAATTCAAAGGGACTATTTTAGGCACTATAGGAGGTCTGGATGACACATGATGTCTAGATCCAACATGTGTCCCAATATGCATTCTCATTACCTTGATGAACTTACCTAACTACCACTTGGAGAAAATTAAATCATGTCAACCATGAATTTGTATACAAATAAATAATAGTAATCAATTATCTATACCTTAAAATATTTGAGCCTTTAGTTTCTCATTAGTCCAAACATTAGGAGAAAACAATATGAGCCCAGAAAAATGGATTATATACTATGTAAAGGACTTTTCACCCTATTGGATATTAACGAACTATATCGAATTTTCATTTATCATCAAATATAGATAGAACTAATTAGTGAAAATAACACTAATCATTTTCCACTCCAGGACCACATGTTTCTTCTCTATCACCATCAAATCCCATCATCTCCTACATGGCCCTTCTATAATGATAGAATAACACATTACCTTAATATAATAAGCTATTTTCAAGAAAAAAAAACATTTCTACCTCATTCAACAAGTCCTCATATTATTAGGGATCAAGAAAACCTTAAAAATATGGCATCTTTCGGAGAAAAAAACACTAGTGCAGGATTCCAAAATTCATCCCCATGAGGTTACACACCTAGATCATGAACTAGAATTGCTTTTGTTTCCTTTCCTAGAGTATTGAAAACATATACTACTGTCTAAATAATATTTTGTTTCATTGGAGGATTTTCTCACTGTGGCTCACCAGAGGCTTCAACTTGAGGCCTATTGAAACAAATTTTATGAGGCATGATTGTACACAACATCTATAGAAATCACTAGAACCATCACTAATATTACATATATCATTGATACAAATATCAAAGATATAGGAATATCAATTCTATGATATAGTGTTCAGAAAGGGGATCTAAATATACTCATTAAATGGGAGATAAAAGACTAAAATCATATCAAGACACTCCTCAAGACAACTTTCCAAATCACATGTGGGGACTTAAGGATCATTTCGATGAGAGTTGGCTAGAAAATCAGTCAAAACTACCTCCTAAGTACCATCAATCCTAGGTATTGTCTACTAGTACATAACATCTTTGTAACAACATCAAGAAAAGCTAAAAACCCACCCTTTGATAATAATTTTTTCTAAAAAAACCCTGATACTCTTTTACCCACATACATGATCTTCATTTAATATGACTTGAAGGGACTTATTGATCCTAACAAGATGGTGAGTATCACCAGATACTGTTCAAGATCACAGAGGAAATTATTTTTGACACAATATAGTCAAATATAAAGATTCAATTCAACATTATCTAAAATCCATAATGGGGAAAGACCAAGAATAAAAAATGTAAACAAAATCCAATACAATACATCACAAAGAACACAAAAATGAAGAATAAGGTTAGAGAGAGAGAGGAAAATCTATGGATCTAGACCCCCGAAATCGATGCCCTAGTAAAGATGTCTGCGGTCTGACCCCCTCCTCCCCGACGGGGGGAGGGGGAAAGGTCTTCCTCCCCCTTGTCAGGTAAATCCTTCTCCCCTTTTACAAACCGAAATTTACTTCCCCATTTTCCTTCTATTACGCTTTTCCCTAATGTCCTTGACATTCAATACAGCTCGCCCCAGCTCGCGCTCTCTACTAAAGAGTTCAATGAGGCCTCAGATCTTCATCGGTTGACACTTTTGGCCCGATTCAGTGGTTTTTGTCCCTCTGTCAATGCTTTCGAGCAGTTCATATTTACTTCATGGGATATTCAGGAGTGTGTGGTGGTGGGAAACTTCGATCAACATCACCTGATTATTCACTTCCCCTCAGAAGACGTTCTGATTGCCACTTGGTCCCGAGCCCCTCATGCAATAAATAGATGTGGCTATGTTTTCTTCACTGGTTTACCGATCTCATCATGAATCACGATGCACCCTCATCTTTAGTTTGAGTAAGTTTACCGAATTTACCTCTTCCTTTCTAGAACCCCACAATTATCAGGATGTTCGGAAATATGATAGGTAGATTTGTATTATCTGATAGTCGGACGTTGACGTTATGCCATCCGATTTCTCCTCAAATATGTGTTGAGGCTGCTGTTTCAATGGCCCCCACAGAGTGGCTATGGATTTCGGTTAGAGAGGAGTTTTGTTGAAAACAAAGAGTTTTCTTTGAATCATGGCCCGGTTTCGGTCTGGGATGTCATAGAATAGGGAAATCGGTCTTTGACTATCACCACAGAAGTAGCATTCAGCTAGAGGTGATCGGTGAAATTGAGAGGAATGTGTTACTGGATAAATTTGTTGTGAACAAGAAGGTGTAGGTTTTGAACAGTAGGTATGAGTAAGCAGAGGCCCACAGGGTAGTTTCTGAGATGGTGGAGTACTCAGGTGGAGCTAGGGTGCACAAACCAGACTTGGTCTTTCATCTAGGCCCATGTGTGGCGGAAGTCTTCACAAGCCTGCAAGGTGACTTGGATACCCCCCTCGCAATAAGACTAGGGCAGGGGGCACTCAGGATAGTGAAGTTTATGAAGGTACTCAGGACACTCTCACTACTCTAGCTCAGGATCCAGGGGAGGATTTTGGAGCTGTTGAAGTAGATGGATCAGTTTTTGGGGATGAGGCAGGTCAAAATCCCAACTCTTATGCAATGGTGGTGAGGGATGGTAGTAGCATGGTCCACTACTGAAAAAACGGGCTATACCCACAGTTCAAAACTGCGGGTATAGACCCCAAAACCGTGGGCTGGAGAGGTGTCGGTATAGGGGTCTTGACCTATACCCACGGTTTGGTAGAACCGTGGGTATAGGTGTGTCACACACCAACATTCTTCATGGAAGGGCACTTACCACATGGCATGGAACTTACCCCATGGTTTGAAACCGTGGGGAATTGAAATTTCAAAAACAGCGTGGAGTGGGATTTGAACCCACGCCTCCCGCTGGGTGAGGCGCCACACTTCACCAACAGACCAACTGGGATGACGTTTTTATATGTATACATAGATAATTTTATTTTAATATATTAATATCAATGCTGTTATCTAAAAAACGTTACCATCGGGTTTCGAACAGACGACCTGTAGCGACGGAGTGGAGCGGCGAACCAACTATGCTACGAGGATTCTGTTTATGTATTTATAAGATTTTATACTTATATTAATATTGACGGTATATTTAAAAAATTTACCTCATCGAGATTCGAACTCCGCACTTCACAGAATAGAATGGGGAACCAAACCAATGAAGCTACCAAACTTTTGTTAGTAAATATTGGTATCCATACAATTATATTATTTAATACCCTATTCCCATGTAGAAGTTATTTCATCCCGTGCAATTTTTTTCCCATTTTTTCCCCGCCATAACGCGGGAAACCTGTACCCACAGTTTTCCAAAACCGCGGGTATAGGTCTTTGAAAAAATACCCCATATACCCATGCCTTTGAAAAACCGTAGGTATAGGTCTCCCAATAAATCCCTATACCCACGGTTCTAGAGAACCATGGGTATAGGGGGGACCTATACCCACGGTTTTCACAAAACTGTGGGTATAGACCCAATTTCCAGTAGTGGTCTCTAAAAGGATGTCTAATAGCAAGAATAAGTCGAAGACATGTTATGGGTGGGATCAGATTTCACATGGGGAATATAGGACAAAGGATACCATAAAGGAATTCAACTTGAGAGGATCTCTATCCTGTATTACCCTCAACAAATATTTTGGGAGCTTGAGAAAAGAGGGAGAGTCCTAGGGATTTTCCAAGGGTTCATATGAGACTGAATTTGAGGGTGATGGACAATTTTTCGATGATAATGGCTTGGTATGGGTGGGTAATGGCTTGCACAAACAAATATGGAAGAAAGTTAACATAGAAAATAGGGACCTAGGGTGCTTCATTGTTTCTTGGAAGCTGAAACCGAAGGGGTTCAAAGACTACTTTTATCTGCCTAGTTCGATGGAGACCTAGTCAGGGAAAAATGAGGGGAAACCCAAGTAAATCGAGTCCCAATCAGTGGAGAGAGTGGATAGACAACAATTATTGGTCTTCAAGTCGCATGATAATGAATCCCCATAATAAGGAAATCAGTAGGAGGAGAGGCACGTGCATACAGAGGAGGTGATACTAGTGGTAGAGGATGCTAATTCCCCGGATCTACAGTGTGAGTCAGGAACCAGGACTATTGATAAGATAGGTTTAGAGGAAAGGGAGGTGCAAGTGAGTGAATTGGACTCACCAACCAAGGTGGGAGTGAAGGGGATACCTGGGGAGACGGAAGGGGAGACTGTGATCAGGGAATATCCATGGGAGTTGCTATTACATTCAGAGGAGGGGATGGAAGAGAAGGTGGTAGCTATCTGTGATTTTGCTGAGGCTATGAAACATATGAAAGAAATATTTATTCATGTTTACATGAATAAGGAACAATGTGACTGGATTTACAAACAATACCTAATCCTAGCCAGAGGGTTCAACAACAAGCAAAAAGATAAGGAGGAGTTCTTGCGAGCGTGGGGTAAGATGGTCTGTCATTTTGAAGGCAGTATCAGAGATGACCCTGACAAAGCGGTAGTATCTCTCTCCTATAAATTGTTTAAGGATATTGAGTATAATGGTTTTAAGATGGTATTTAATTTTTTTTAATGTGCTATAGTGTTTAACAACCATGTTGTACTTGCTGGTTTCACACTTTCTCCATAAAAGTGTTCTTATTTATAATAAAAATATATATTTGGTGGTGGTGAAAAACTCAACAACTATAATGATAAAAGCACATAAAAATCCAATGATTAGATAACATCTCCATTAGTCACCTTAAGGAATCCAAGTCCCAAGGTTCATTAATATCCAGCACCTCTAAGTGTCAATATCTCCTTGTTGAGACCTAGTAGAAGAAAATAAAAAAATTTCTGAAGGAAAAGATAGGGTGTGAGATATAAATCTAGTAGTGTCTCACCATTTGTTCTATAATCATTTCCATAAAATAAACCAATAATGCTCACAATTTTTAAATATAAGAATTAATTTCGTATAATTTTCATATTTAATAAAATATTATTTCATTTCAATAGATGGTAGGAATTAAAAAACATGGATTAAATAAACATTTTATATACAATCATTTACATATATTATCTAGCTTGAATAGAAAAATTCTATAAATAATGATGGAATATGTAACTGAAAAAAAGAAATTAGGAACCATGTAATGTGACATGAATAATGTTAGTTTCTAATTATAGGATCCTCACACTTCTCAAATTAGTGACCACGACTAAATATATGTGACCAATCCCCCTAGGATCAGGTCAAATAGGACAAATCATTATCCCATATAGGATAATCATTTCAAACCTAGTTTTTGTTATACCTATCTTCATATATCCATTGATAGGTGTTAAATCCCAGAATCATTGTCCCAAATAACCTAACAAATTCATGAACTCTCTTGTTCTATTAAATAAATCTATCATTGGAAAATAATTTCATTTCAAATCAATGCTTCATATAAATTTCAATTTTATGGTTAAACATACAATATTAAATTTTCATTTAAAAAAATATTCATTATTTTTACATCATTTAATTACTTTATAATTGAATACATATAATAGGTTATAGTCATTTAAATTTTATCCATTTTACTCAAAACAAATGTCAAATCATTTCATAAAATCCATCACCAATCCATTTTCCAAAATAAGGCTACTATTCTTAAAATCCATCCCATATTTCAACTATATTGAAATTTGTTGGTTTTCCTTATCCAATTACATTTTATATTTCACATTAATTCATTTGAAATTTGGTTTTTCTAAATTACTTGAGAGATAAATAAAAAATCAATAAAATAAAGGTTTCAATTATAGGGAGAGGTAATATGAAACCATGTACCATTAATCATGAAATCAAAAACAATACCTACAATATGAATTTAAATGAAGATTAGGGGAGATATGATCAAGAGAGTCAAACCATGAATCAATATCCATAAAAATGAATATTATATCCATCAATAATCATGATGATAAAAAAATATCTATGAAGGATATAAGAGATATCAAGGGAAATCACATGAGATAATATACACTTACATAGATGATATTAAATGAAATCACCGCAGATTAAATCCATGAATAAAAGGGGTTGGAGGAGTAAAAAATGCATCTCGATACCCTCTAATGATGAAATATACATGTTAGGATCAATTGGGAGTGATTAGAAACATAAGCTGGGGGATTCATGATTTTTAATTTAATATTCATAGGATTAGATTCCCACATGTATGGTTTCCTATGGAGGTAAACGTGGTTAGACAAATGTGAGTTCGAACCATGCACCCTAATTAGTGGGGTACATAGCTTGTCCTAGGAGGGAACATAATTTATCTAGCTATGTTCCAAACTTAAAAAACTCACTGGATGAAGATACATAGTTTGGAGGGGCTTGGTACATGGTTTGGAAAAATGGTTTTCCCCCTTCTAATGGCTAACAATTGATGCCTTGTTTTCTAGACCAATCAAATTTTTTTTCCAAAACTGTGAACCAATTATACAAAACCTATTGGGATTTCAAAATATTAAAAAATTCTCCCAAAAACCCTAATAAAATATCCATCCAAATGGAGATCAAAACAATTTTCAATGAGTACCTGAAATAATTTAACTAGATAGTATAATAAAACAAAAACTTTTGGGAATCGAGGGTCAACCTGGTGGGAGAGTTGTCTGAATGAGGCCTTCATAGCGGCAAGGAGTGTGATGCGTATAGACCCAAAGGAGTGTGTTCCTGAGAAAGAATGTGGATGGGACAATCAGATAGTTAGGATATATCCCATGTGTGAACAACATAGTGCAGGTGTTGATCTCCTTCCACCAACATATAAAAAATAGGAGTTTTTTTCTTCATAAAAAACAAATCACAACCGATGTCATGTTCGATGTATGACGGGATGACACACTAATGTTCACCAATAATTGTAATTGAAACAGATATAATAAACACCACATGATCCAAATGATCTAATCCATCTATTAGTTTTCTTCATTTATCAGCTATCATGTCTTATTTACATGATAACAATAAAAATGGTATTATCACGATATCCATCTGCACTGATCAAACAAATGGATTGAGATAAGGTCAATTGACAAAAATCCATACATGGAATTATTATATTTCATGAATTCCATTACTCAAAGACTGTGATTCTTATGATTATAATAGATATTGTCGAATGAAGGAGAATTCATCACATGAATCCACCACATGATGATCTATGGATCCTACAATACCATGAAGACATGAAGATAAGAAAACAAGATCATTTAATGAGCCTCATGCATGAAGCTATAAAAAGAAATAGTGACATCATATTAATTTGTAACATGAATGAATGAAAATAACCCATGTAATAATTTTATATTCATTAAAGTATGTGATGAAATTAAGATAAACCCATATGATATTGTGTGAAAATGAACATAACTTGGATCACAATAATATCATGTCAATTACATCCATTATCACATTAATAATTTAGTTATTGTTAATAAAATATCTACAATTAGATCACATGAATCATAACATGATCATATAGAGTATTGAGGTTCCACATGATCATCTCAATATCCCATGATATTCAAGAAGACGAAATCTTGAACATTCAATGAGACTCTAAGATCCCTGTGAGCTTGAATGAGTCCTTAAATCACCATAAAATCATCATATAGGATGTGTGAAATCACCTATATAAATTTTGGCTAAGTTGTGAGTTTCATTTTATAAAAAAACATGACAGGTTTTGTGATAATAGAGTACTCATGTGATTCATTCACATGAAGGATAATGATCCTGCATGATTCTCTCATTAGAAAAAATTATCTCACGAACCACTACGGCTATGTGAGTGATTGGTCTCATGACATCACTAACATTGTGAAGGTAATTCTGCAGAAAAAACTTTTCATAAGAGGAATATTACTCAAAACTATTAGTTTAAGTGAATGAAATCATTGAATAGAACCTCAATCATATGAATTAAGAATAATAAATCTATGAACACACCTAATGTCACATAATGGAACTTGTGGACTAACACATAATCACATGAAGGAGGTAGAGAAGGATCACATGATCATTAACATGAATCAAATATGTGAAGGAGGAGAAACACACCTTATATGCACTTATCTATCTGTGGTCCTTTCAAGAAGCATTATTGAGATAATGTGAAGCCATTATGTGAAGACAATGTGAAATGGAGATTATAAATTTACTCTTCAAAATCCTGCAAAATCATATGGGAAGGTCCCCGATAGAAAATTTAAGACCATGTATTTATATAAATTAGATCTCTAATCTCCCAAGAAAATCCCATCATGACTCCCCTAACCAGTTATGGTCCTAAACATGGAATCCAACACACGTGTTCCCTAAATCATCCTCAAAACATCAAAAAAACATCAAACCCTAGGTCATTCACACATCCACCATTATTTTGGGTTTCTGATCACACATGAACCAATCTAGAAATTCCAAATCACTAACCCCATGGGACAACAATGAAGAACAATAATAACGAGGATAGGAGATGACCAAAATTGAAATGAGATCACCATTGATGAATGTGATCGTAACCGATAATAGTAGATGAAATGACCAAAGGGGTGAATCATGTGAATAAATATATAAATAATTAGGTTCAATAATATTAAATATTTACATATCTAATGAAAAGAAAATATATATTTAATTAAATAATATTTGTAACATATTCTAAATAATTTAATAAAAAGAGCGGAAATAAAAAATGATGATACCTACATTGAGAAAGGATCTAAAATTAATGATTAGTAAATTCTCTAGATATATATATATATATATCAATATCTTTTAGTCATTTATTAGTCACGAATCACCTGATCATTATATATTATTTATTTCTTCATCTTCGGTCCAACAAGAGATATCATTACAACCTCAGTCCAATATAACGGAGACCTAAAGGGTCTCACATAGAGTTCCAAAAAATGATCCTTGACAATAGTGTAGTTATATATTTTTTGAAAGAAAAATCCACCAATGGAATGTGATCCTCCTTGCTTTGGCCAATTTCCAACACACTATCCCTAAATATATCCTCCAAAAATAGCATGTTCCCCCCAGTTTGGTCATTCATCTAGGTGTGAAACACCATGATCATCTCTAACTAGGTCACAAAATAATCTTGAATTCCTCTCCATGATCATGAAATTATCCAAGAATCGTGGTTAGGGACAATCATTATTGGTATTATGTGAAGCCAAACAATATCATTCACATACAAATATACCATACTCTAAACTATACGCGACTCTTAAATAGAAATAATGTGTGTGGACTTGGTAACTCTATAACCAATCACCAAGATAGAATCATGTCCTATCATAGACTATAAAATACCCATACAAAATGAATCAGCATTCTGCCCCTCAACCATTATGGGTTCTTAATATGTTTATTCAATCCTTTTGGAACCTGATGTTTATCATTCACATACAAACATGTGAGGTATCAAGATACAAACTCGATAATGATACACCTCATTCCATCCTATCAATATTTATTCCCATTGTATTTAAACATATTAACCACTCCCAGATGTAGTATTAATGTGTAGGCATGATAATCCTTTAACACATTATCATGAAATAAGAATTGAAATTCCATCCATCCATAGAAAAATATGATGTGCTTTCTAGCTTTAGAAAATCCTTCTGGTGCATATTCTATGGAATAATAAACACTTAGAACATCATATATGATGTTAACCAACTAATACCCTCTCACCTAATGATATTGTTATGGATTCACCACCGTTGAATAAAGATAAGTTACCCCCATATCATCCACCAGGGTCATATATATCAAGGATAACATATTTGATTCCTCCTCTACCATGCGAGAAGATGACTTCTTACTATGGAAATATGCCACTATATTTACCTTCCCTGAAGTGTATATTATATTGAATTTATAATCCTATAGGGATTCCAACCAATACCTATATCATAGGATGATGTCTCTTTGGGTAAATATATACCCATGGAATTAGTTGTCTAAGTAAGAATGGAAACACTCTCCTAGAAGTTAATGACTATACATATTCAAGGTCAAGATTACTAGCTCAATTTCCAAGTCATGATTCATGTAGTTCTATACATGGAGTCCCAAAGACCACACCATATAAGAGATACCTACATTCATATTCCTTAACATGTTTTTAAGCCCAAATATAGAGGAATATTAAAACACTACATACTTGAAACCCTCCTCTGTAGTCTCAAAAAAGGTTCACTAGAAAACCTATACTTTTTCACACAGTGGATCTCAAACACTACTCAGTCTTGAAAATTGATTCCCTTTTAGAATTAATGTTTTCAAAGGAGATTAAATAATATAATAGTGTTCCAAGGACCATTGAATGTAAATTTCTAATTTGTAGAATCCTCATAACCCCAACATATATTTGGAAGGATCCGAATAAATAAATACATCAATCATTTATAGGTCAACTTCAATACCATGATCAATGATTACATTCCTAAGGATGTGAACCCCCCATATCCAAATATAACTGTTCGAGATCTTAACAGACTATTGGTGCTCCCAGTGTAACTCTATGATTGTTAGAAAATGTTTTGTATAGTCCTCCTTAAACATACAGTTAATGAGATTTCCATATATAAATGCAACAATATAACCATCTATGTATGGAGGGATGATCTAGTTCATGAGTCTCATCAACACTTCAAGGGAATTCATTACACATAAATGAATCCACTAAAACTCAAAATTATTATAGAAACATTATTATTCATTCTTTGGAATATCATATCTGAAAAACCCATCTGGTTGAAGTTTACCCTATGATCAATATTTGAGAACCATCTTACATCATTCAAATATTATACAGTTTAATAAATTCCCATCAAGGGTTACTTTTTCTTGACCATCAGATGATTTTGTGACGATAGTCAACACAAATAATTGATATCATTTACAAATTTTACATGATCTACACTGGTTCTGTCCGGAACCGACCCTCCCTAGGCTCGAGCTGAAACTACCCCAAGCCCGCCTCCATAGGCCAGGGGCTGGTGACAAGCGATGAAGGCTAAACAACTCAGAGAGGCCTTTTCCTAAGTACCTGAATACACACACGCAACCCACTCAATGCAATAGTGTAGAGTAAAAGAGAAAGTAAAGTAGAAACTTCTATATACAACCACAAAGGTGCATCGACCTCTAAACAATACAAAGAAATTTCTGAAGGTAAACTGAAAAGAAAAGGAAAAAACATGCACCCAACCAGAAAAGTGCCACAACCTAGAAACAGGTAATCAAAAGTAAACAACTGGGAGATTCCCACACCTGGAACCTGAGTACGACCATCGTACGTGGTCCAAGCTCCCGAAATCCTAAGCTCCTCTGATGTCACTATCGACCTGTCCATCATGTTCAAGGGCACACCACGTGTGGGCAAAGTCCAAGAAGGGGTGATTATAAAAATACTAAGTAGGATGCCCCGAAGGCTCGAGGGAGCTACAAAGGAGGTACTGAAGAGGTGAGAAGTAGATCGAACTGGGAAAAGTAAAGGAGTACAACCGAGAGTGCAATAAAGAGTATAGCTCAACCCAACAAGAGCAAGGAATTAGAATCATCCTAACACAAGGAGCTAGAAACGGTGAGAAGATGAACTTCTAGTCGAGCCTTTGCTACCTATAGAAGGAGAGTAAACTCGTCCAACCAGGAGAAGCTTGACACAGAAAGCACCTGACATACCCAGCGCGTCTTCCCCTCTCCTGGAAGGAGAGTAACCAAAACCCAAGAAGTGGGTACTAGAACAAGGTATACATATATAAATGATTTGTCAAGAAACCCAAACAATATCTTAAGGGGATCAACATCTCATAGCTCAGCCCAAGAAAGTGAGTAGACAACTGTTCTTGAAGTAAACACCATAGATGCCCAGAATCCTACCCGTCTGACCTGAACTGCAAGTCAATGGGCTCAAATCATCTCACCTTGACACTATCCACTTTGGGCGACACTGACTCGCTCGCACGGTTTTAGGTCGCGTCTCAAGGACGCATCTTGGTGGGGGAAATCGCCCCTTGTACTTAAGAGTTCTGGGGAAAGTCAAACCACACCTCGTCACTGTCACACAGTCGAGAGGTCTTCTCAAAGTCAAAGTTGTCGCATCACTGGCCCATATAAACAAGGGACCCACTCTGATAGTCATGGAGAAAAGCCACAGAATAGACTAGTAGCAAGGACTGAGTCTGAAAGAAGTCATCAGGTAACCCACTGCCTAGCCCCGCTGGAGGGTAAACCCTAAGAGGTCATCAGGAAACCCACTACCCAGCCCTAATGGAGGGTAGACTGGGAATAAGTCGTCAGTTGACCCACTACCCAACCCTGCTGGAGGGTAGACCTGGAATAAGTCAACAAGAGATCCAATGCCCAGTCTCTGCTGGAGGGTAGACCTGGAAGAAGTTGACAGGCGGCCCACTGCCTAGTCTCTGCTGGAGGGTAGACCTAGAAAAATTAGATAGGCGATCCAATACCTAGTCTCTACTGGAGGGTAGACCTGGAGTAAGTCGTCGGGTGACCCACTGCCCAACCCTACTGGAGGGTAGACCCTAAAGAGTCGTAGAGTGTCCCACTTCCCAGACCTACTAGAGGGTAGAACCTAAAGAGTCGTCGGGTGACCCACTACCTAGCCTTACTGGTGGGTAGACCCTAAATATTCATTGGGTGACCCACTGCAGAGCCCTGCTAGTGGGTAGACCCTAAAGAGTTGTCGGGTGACCCACTGCCCAGCCCTGCTGGAGGGTAGACCCAGAATTGGTCTGATAACTTAGCTCTGTAACTGACATCACTGGGTGTTACCAACATCGCTACTGTGCGTTGGTTCAGAGTGCATCAAAGGGACCTCCATCCAACACCCTTTCATGTTTCCACATTTAATAAGATCTCAAATGAGGCTCCTCATGCCCAAACAGATCACACCGTTGCAATCCAGGCGAAAAAACTCGCGAGATAGACCATTTACTCGCCCGAACGGTCAACCGGTGAATATAGTACTATTCACTATAACCAGCCAGTGTGGGGCCCACACCAAGATCCCGTAACTGAATTAATGGATCACACCACTGTGATCCCCTCGAAGAAACACACGGGATTGTCTAATCAATCACCCAAAATGGACAACCGGTGAAAAAGGTAATATTCACCGTAGCAAGTCTGGGTTGGACCCACACCATGATCCCGAAAAAGTCCGCGCGAACTGCGCCATCATGATGCTCTCGAAAAAACACATCAAATTGACTACTTACTTGCATGGAACCTATGTCCAGAGAAAAAGATGCATTTTTCTGTACCGCACACGAGAAGTGCTTCGTGGGACCCGCATCCCGGTCCTGAAGTGCTACAAACGGATCACACCATTGTGATCCTCTTGAAAAAGTACACAAGATTGACTAAACACTTGTCCAAAACAGACACCCAGTGAAGTAGCTGAAATTCACCGTCAATGCCCAAAATGGGCCCCATGGGGTCCACACCTTGATCTCGGTTTAAGTGCTCGAAATCAGTCTTGAAAAGTCCGCCTCAACTTCAGGGCCATGATGCCGCTGACGGCGCGTCAATCGAAAGTCATATGCAGACGTACGGTCTGATGCAAAATTACCTCAAATCATAACAATTATATTATTATTATTATACTTGGGTGTTCCATGCAACCATGTCATAAGCTTGAATTAAGCATCCAAGATTGGACTCAAAATGACCATAACAAAAACAGGATCACGTCGCCGTTGGCAGCGCTTCAATTGGACATCGCACGAGGGAGTTACGATTGAAAACAAGGTTTGACAACAAAATAATAATAATATCATTTTATATTATAATTATTTATTATTATCTTGTTTTTTTAACAATTCAATGAAGTCACCCCTTTGTTTTTTTCCACACGCCACCCCACATTCCTCTCTTTCTTTTACTTCTTCTCTCACCAATCTCTCTTTCCCCCATGCCACCTTCCATTTTATTTTATTTTTTTTCTAATCCTTATCTTCAAACAACTCTTCCTTTCCCTCATACCAACCACAGGACCTGGGTCACCCCTCCCACTCAGCCCCAGCCTCCTGTCGTCCGGCCTCCCTACACCGGCCCGACGACTCCGCTGGCTTGCTCCCGCGGCACACGGTCGCCCCACTGTGTCTCCCAGCTGACGTCATGCCGAACTACTTCCGGGCTGCTCACATCGGCCAGCCATGCTCCAGCTGGCCCATTTCACACCACTACGCTGGCCACCCTCCGCGCACCACCACATCGATCAGGCTCAGCCTCTACAACCCCTTGTGCACCCCAACAAACCGAAACTCTCAATCTGGTTTTAGATCTATTCCAAATATCCTGTCAAACTATATCGCACCTAAAACGTGGTCTCAATCCCAAACATGTATCCTTGGAATCAGTTCGTTCATCAATTTTCAATTCCAAAATGATTTAATGTTTTAAACTTGTCTAATTTTTGGACACAAATAATGCTAGTAATGAATGAACTAAAAATTTATGAAGAGATAAAAGAATAATTAAACATCTCCAATTTTAGAAAACAATTAGAAATGGAACCATCCATTTATATTTGATTCGTGAATTAATTTAAAAGAATTATATCCGCATTCATTTCAAAATAAAAATGGAGATGCAATCACAAAGAAAGGGCCTACTTGAATTAGGATATGTTCTTCGTTGACGACATGTTCACTTTTCGTCTACTGTCATCCGCCGAAGTTTTGTCGATGATTGTTCCTCAATACAATGCTTCGTTGTCAATCTCCCAACAAAGAGAGTAGAGGGGATGATGAGAGGTTGGAGGAGGAAGGGAGCATGAGAGGAGGGGAGTTTCTTGGGAGAGGAATGGGAAGGGTTTCTCTAGGGAGAGGGTGGGGGAAGAAGAGATTAAATAAAGGAAATTAATTAAACCTTTAATTAATTAAAAACTCAGCCCAATTTAAATCCACATCTGAAACCCCAAATGCAGTGAAATTTAGGTTGCACATAGGGTAAACACCACCTCTCAGGCATAACGATGGTATCAGAATTTTAATCTAAGGCTCTGTTCCAAAGATATAAAATCTAACATCTGAGACCACTTAATAATGAAAATTCCCCTGGTGGTGTTTTTCACAGAGGGATCACGATTGCTAATGTTACACCCCTCCTAGGGTAAACGGCATGCTTCGGACTCAACGGTGCACTCTGTTTTCCAATACGAGCGAACATTTAAGAGATACTCGAGTTTAACCATTAAACGAATAAATTAATTATTTTATTTATCCGTTTAATGTTCCGTTAACGGGTGAGGGGTCCTAATGTCCCGCGCCGACATGTTTTATGTCGTTCCTGGTAAAAAAACCCCCATTTAGGACCCATCGGTACTCTCAGATTTATGATCCGAATTACCGTTTAGGAGTAATCCCATTTATTTGGCCCGCCCAGTGTGAATGCACTTAAAATTTAATTCTGGCAAAATCGGGGCTCGGAATCACACGTTGTCTGAACGCCCTGCTCTGGAATAACATCAAAAATATTCCAAATTATTTTATATAAAAAACCATGTTATTAAATCATTCCCTCCTTCCGGATTTTCTTCCTTGAAAAGAAAAACTAGGGGAATAACTCAGGGTACTAATCCCACAACTGGTTCTCCCATACCCAAAAGAACTTCTGCACAGTTCTGCGTCACCGTTCATAGACCAAAGGATTTGGTCCATTTGCATGGGGTCTGCCCTTGCCAATGACGTGCATATGAGCACACACACATCTCCTGAGGTATGTCACATGGGAGGCATCGTGCACCCACTCAAGACTTTGGGGTTAGGGAAAGGAGGTAGGGAACCTCACCATCCCTTCGCACGGTCTCAAATGGCCCGAATGACCTCGGGGGTAGCTCACCTCCCTGGTTTCACCTCTACGTCGCATTCCACGACTGGAATAACTATTTGGACCTGGAAGAAGTCCCGGTGATTCCCTCATATAGAATATCCATATGGTGAAACACTCAAGGATATATGGTTATGCAAGATTCCACAGTCAATGTCCCATGACCCACACTCTCTTACATGCTCGAAGAGCAAAGGAGTTGTCACCATCGACGAAAGAGGAAGGTTCCAAGCCTTATACTCTACCAACACAGGGTTACATCCGATGCCCTACATCACCCTGGTAACAACTCAATCAAGGATTAGGAAGAAAAAACATTTCCCAAACAGAGTCCAACGATTCTACTGCCAAAAGTAGAAGATCCGTAAAGCATACCTCTTGTCACTTCATGCTCTAAAATATCATAAAAATCCAAGCTTGCGGATATCTCAAGTCCAAACTGTCAGCTCCCAGGGCCTGACGTGGACCACCTGGTGGTGATGGGAAGACCTCGTAATGTCGTCCACCGCTTCTAGTTTCTCCCGCTCCTCTTCTAGCACCACCTATCTGTGTACCAATCCAATCACTGTTCTTCCTCTGTCATGGTGGTGCACCTACTACTTGCCCGAAGATCTCATCATACCTGGTCGGGAAGTCACATGCCAAGTGACCTCGCCCATCGCAAGCATAGCACCGACGCTCTTTATGCTACCCTGGTGCCCTCCGGCGCCACTATGGTGTACGACCACAGCCCAAAGTCCACTCAGAGAAGGGTATCCTCTGCTAAGGCCCTGTGCTTTTCCGCCACAATGGTGCATGACCACGTCTACGAAACCGGCGGTGGGAAGGCCACATACGTTGAGGTTCTGTCATCTGGCTCCTGCTTGCTGCGGTAGACGTCTCTGCTCTGTCGTGCCTACTACCAACACCGACTCTAAAACATGACAGGAAGTTCTCTGTCACCAGTGTCAACTCTAGCACCTCAACATAAGTGGGGATGCACAAGGGTATGATGATGTCACAAATCTCTCTGCGGAGACCCTGCTCAAACTTCCATGCTCGGAAGTTACCGTCATGGACCAAGTCCGGGTAAAATCATGCACGATCTGTGAACCTATTCATGTACTCAGTCACTATCATTCTTCCTGGCTGAAACTACAAGAGCTCCTGGATCTGAATGGAGTGTAAGGAGGAGGGGTAGAACTCTACATGAAACGGTAGTTGAAAGCCATCCCACGAAAGTGAAGACTCATCGAGTAACTGAGTCACCAGACTCCACCAACTCCCAGCTGCTCCATGGAAAAGTCTGGCGGCCAAAGTCACTATAAGATCTGTCAGTGTCTGCACAAGCCTGAAGAGGTGAACCACTGTCTCTAGCCAAACCTTTTCTGTCTGAGGGTTTGGCTCACCACTAAACCTCCGCAGCCTCTGCCTCTGGAACTCACGGAGCACGCTCAACCTGCACTCAAGCTCAGTCTACTCTGCTGATGTTGTCTGTTGCTCACCAGGCAGGTGTGCTACTACCGAACCACCCAGAGAAAGGGACTCACATGATGGGTCCTGAACTGGGGCCTCGTCTCTCACATGGTCATCGTCATGAACCAAAGATGGTATCCTGGCTGGCTATCGTTGCGGAGACATCCTGAATGTTATCAAGGAGTGCTGCGGTCAGATGAGCATTTATGTATATAACAGTAACAACAATGGGGAGCTGACTCAAGAAGGACAATCAGCGAATCTATTCTATGTCATGAACAAATCAATTTTCCCTGCAATGAGTGTCTCAGTATACCGAGTCGACAAGCGGGTTATCAGTGTCATGGTGAACAGATATGTCGGTTGCTACACCGTCACTGGACTCCCTGGCCTGAAAGCCACTCTTGAGACACGTTGACACCGTTGTCCTAAATCCCAACCAATTCCTTTTTAGGGACGTTCGAACAACATCCCAATGAACGAACCACCGCTGATACCACTTTTTCACAACCCAAACCTTCCCGGACTAAAGCCGCAACTACCCCAAGCCCGCCTCCATAGGCCAGGGGCTATGGATAAGTGCCGAAGGCTAAACAACTCAGGGAGGCCTTTGACTAAGTACCTGTACACACACATGCAGCTCACTCAATGCAATATTGCAGAGTTAAATAGAAAGTAAAGTACCAACTTCTATATACAACCACAAAGGTGCATCGACCTCTAAACAGTACAAAGGAAGTGCTGAAGGTAAATTGAAAAGAAAAGGGAAAACACACACCCAACCATAAAATGACCAAAACTTGGAAATAGGTAAACAAAAGTAAACAGCTGGGAGAGTTCCACACCTGGAACCTGACTACGACCACCATACGCAGTCCAATCTCCCAAAATCCTAAGCTCCTTTGACGTCATGATTAACCTGTTCGTCGTCTGCAAGGGCACACCAAGTGCGGGAAAATCCCAAGCATGGGTGAGTAAAAAAATACTCAGTAGGATGCCTCGAAGGCTCGAGGGAGCAACAAAGGAGGTACTGAAGAGGTGAGTAGTAGATCGAATAGGGAAAAGTAAAGGAGTACAACCGAGAGTGCAGTAAAGAGTACAACTTAACCCAACAAGAGCAAGGAAGTAGACTCTTACTAACAGAAGGATCTAGAAATGGTGAGAAGATGAACTTATTGTCGAGCCTTCGCTACCTATAGTAGGAGAGTAGACTCGTATAACCACGAGAATCTAAACACGGAAAGCACTTGGCATACCCCGCACATCTTCGCCTCTCCTGTAAGGAGAGTAACCAAAACCCATGAAGTGGGTACTGGAATAAGTTATACATATATGATTGCTCTGTCAAGAAACCCGAACCAGATCGTAAGGGGATCTCCATCCCGTAGCTTAGCCCAAGAAAGTGAGTTGCTAATAGTCCCAGAAGTAAACACCATCGATGCCCATCATCCTAACCGTCTACCTTGAACTGCAAGTCAAGGGGCTCAAATCACCGAACCTTGACAATATCCACTTTGGAAGGCACTGAATCACCCGCACAGTTTTAGGTCACGTCTCAAGGACGTGTCTTTGTGGGGAAAGAGCCCCTCATATTTGAGAGTTCTGGGGAAAGTCAAACCACACCTCATCACTATCACACAGTCGAGAGGTCTTCTCAAAGTCAAAGATGTCACATCACTGACCCATACAAACAAGAGTCCCATTCTGATAGTCACAGAAAAAAGCCACAGACTAGCCTAGTAACAAGGACTAAGTCTGAAAGAAGTCATCGGGTAACCCACTGCCCAGTCCCGCTGGAGGGTAAACCCTAAGAGGTCATCAGGAAACCCACTGCCCAACCCTACTGGAGCGTAGATTGGGAATAAGTCATCATGCGACCCACTGCCCAGCCCTGCTGGAGGGTAGACCTGGAATAAGTCGACAGACGACCCACTGCTCAGTCTCTTCTAGAGGGTAGACCTGGAAGAAGTCGACAAGAGACCCACTTCCTAGTCTCTACTAGAGGGTAGACCTGTAAAAAGTCGACAAGCGACCCACTACCCAGTCTCTGCTGGAGGGTAGACCTAGAGTAAGTCGTCAGGTGACCCACTGGCAAGACCTACTGGAGGGTACACCCTAAAGAGTTGTCGGGTGACACACTGCCTAGCTCTGCTGGAGGGTATACCCTAAAGAGTCGTCGGGTGACCTACTGCTCAGCCCTGCTGAAGGGTAGACATTAAAGAGTTTTCTGGTGACCCACTGCCCAGTCGTGCTGGTGGGTAGAACCTAAAGAGTTGTTGGGTGACCCACTACCCAGCCCTGCTGGTGGGTAGAGCCAAAAGAGTCATTGGGTGACCAACTTCCCAAACCTGCTGGAGGGTAGACTAGGAATTGGTCTGATAACTCAGCTCTACAATTGACGTCACCGTGTGTTACCAACATCGCTACCGTGCATTGGTTCAGAGTGCATCAAAGGGACCTTCATTCAACACATTTTCATGGTTCCACATTTAATAATATCTCAAATGACTATTCTCATGCCCAAACGGATCACACCATTGCAGTCCTGAAGGAAAAAATTGCGAGATAGACCATTTACTTTCCCGAACGGTCAACCGGTGAATATGGTACTATTCACTGTAGCCATCCCGTGTGAGGTCCACACAAAGATCCTGAAACTGAACAAATAGATCACACCACTAAAATCCCCTCGGAAAAAAACATGGGATTGACTACTCAATCTCCCAAAATAGACACCTGATGAAAAAGGTAATATTCACCGTAGCCAACCCGGGTTGGACCCATACCACGATCCCGAAAAAGGTTGGGCGAACTGTGCCATCGTGATGATCTTAAAAATAAAACATCAAATTGACTGCTTACTTGCGTGGAACAGATGTTTGGAGAAAAATATGCATTTTTCCGTACCGCACACGAGCGGTTCTTCGTGGGACCCACATCCCAGTCCCGAAGCGCTACGAACGGATCACACAGTTGCGATCCTCTCAAAAAAGTAGACAAGATTGAATAAACACTTGTCCAAAATGGACACCCAGTGAAGTAGCTAAAATTCACCTTCAATGCCCAAAATGGGCCCCGTGGGGTCCACACCTCAATCTCAGTTTAAGTGCTCGAAATCAGTCTTGAAAATCCCACCTCAACTTTAGGGCCGCGATGCCACTGACGACACATCAATCAAAAGTCGTATGCAGACGTACGGTCCAATACAAAATTTTCTCAAATAATTATAATTATATTATTATTATTATTATTATTATTATTATACATGGGTGTTCTGTGCAACAGTGCCATGATCTTGAATTAAGCATCCAAGATTGGACTCAAAATGACCGTCACAAAAACAGGATCACGTCGCCGCTGGCAGCGCTTCAATCGGACGTCACACGGGGGAGTTACGACCGAAAACAATGTTTAAAAATAATAATAATAATATCATTTTATATTATTATTATTATTTATTATCTTTTTTTAAAACATTAAATGAAGTCACCCCTTTGTCCTTTTTCCATGCGCCACCCCACATTCCTCTCTTTTTTTACTTCTTCCCTCTACAATCTCTCTTTCCCCCATGCCACCTTTCATTTCATTTTATTTTTTTATTTTTTTTCCTAATCCTTGACCTCACACAGCTCTTCCTTTCCCTCATACCAACCGCACGACCTGGGTCACCCCTCCCACTTAGCCCCAGCCTCTTGTCATCCGACCTCCCTACACCGACCTGATGACTCTGCTGGCCTGCTCCCATGACACAAGGTCACCCCGCCGTGTCTCCTAGACGACGCCTTGCCAGACTACTCCCAGGCTGCTCGCATCGGCCAACCACGCTCCAGCCAGCCCGCTGCACACGACCACTTTGGCCAGCCTCCACGCACCACCACGTCGACCATGATCATCTTCTACAACCCCTTGTGCACCACCACAAACCGAAACTCTCAATATGGTTTTAGATCTATTCCAAATCTCTCGTCAAACTTTATCGCACCCCAAACGTTGTCTCAATCCCAAGCCCGTATCCTTGGAATCAGACCATTCAACAATGTTCAGTTCCACAAGGATTTAATGTTTGACACTTTTCCAATTGTTGGACACAAAGAATGACAGTAATGAATGAACTAAAAATTTATGAAGTGATAAAAGAATGATTAAACATCTCCAATTTCAGAAAACAATTAGAAATGGAACCCTCCATTTTATATTTGATCTATGAATTAATTTAAAATAATTGGATCTGCATTCATATCAAAATAAGAATGGAGATGGAATCACAAAGAAAGGGCCTACTTGAATTAGGATCTGTTCTTCGTTGACAAAATGTTCGATTTTCTTCCGCTATCATCCACCGAAGTTCTTTCGACGATTTTTCCTCCATACAAAGATTAATTGTCGATCTTCTAATGGAGAGATTAGAGGGGATGATGAGAGGTTGGAGGAGGAAGAGAGCATGGGAGGAGGGGAGTTTCTTGGGAGAGGAATGGGAAGGGTTTCTCCAGGGAGAGGGTGGGGGAAGAAGAGATTAAATTAGGAAATTAATTAAACCTTTAAATAATTAAAAAATCAACCCAATTTAAATCCGCATCCGAAACCCCAAACGCAGTGAAAGTTAGGTCACGCCTAGGGTAAAAAAAACCTCTTGAGAACAACAGTGGTCTCAGAATTTTAACCTGAGGCTCCTTTCGAAGGATATAAAATCCAATGTCCGAGAGCACTTAATTATGAAAACTCCCCTGGTGGCGTTTTCCACATAGGGCTCGCACCCGCCAATGTTACACCCCTCCTAGGGTAAACGGCATGCTCCAGACTCAAAGGCACCCTCGGTTTTACAATCAGAGATACCGTTTAAGAGATACTTGAGTTTAACCATTAAACGAATAAATTAATTATTTTATTTATCAGTTTAATGTTCCGTTAACGGGTGAGGGGTCCTAATGTCCCGTACCAACATGTTTTATGTCGTTCCTGGGGTAAAAACCAAATTTTGGACCCATCCGTACTTTCAGATTTATGATCCGAATTACTGTTTAAGATTTATCACATTTATTTGGTGTTCCCAGTGTGAATTCACTTAAAATTTAATTCTGGCCACACCGGGGCTAAGAATCACATGCCGTCTAAACACCCTACTCTGGAATAACATCAAGAATATTCCAAAGTCTTTTATAGAAAAAACCGGGATCTTACAGGGTACTACCAAGGTAACACAATAGATCTGATAATATCCATCTCTTGAATGTCTTCCAACTACACAAGAAAAATCTAGAGCATAGTAGGGGCCATCCTATATACTACATAAAAAATATATGTGGTATTGGGGTGACATTTAAAAAATAATTTGATCTCTAACTTCATAAGGAATCCATAACATCCTTAGAGAAGACATCCATATAATCTCACAATACCTCTAGAATCTAGATATCATAAAATAACTCTACACCAAGGGTCAAACATTCCAACTGACGAGTAACGTCGTGGCACTTCCTGCTCATGAGCCCCTCTCAACCATCCAAAATTTTATTTTCTCTCATGAAATAAAATCTCATCACATCAACATGTAGGAATCTAACACTCCTGCTGTTGTTGTATAAATGGGAAGAAAATGTGTAAAACTAGTCTATACTTATAATAATGTCATATGGTTTAATATAGATAACCAAGAGGTCCCCTATAAATCTCTCTCCATAGGGTTCCAACTCACATAATAGGTAAATTTGCGATATATAATAATCAGTCAAGTTATAACATCTATCAAATAATGATTTACCAAGGACTCTACTAGAATATCTATCTCTCCTATAAGAGTTTTAGGGATGAAGGAATAACTCTCACTTATGTCTACAAATATGGGATATAAGGTTAAAAATATTTTGATTGTACCTTTAGTCATCTAATGTGTTTCTTGGTCATATCCCTCGATACAATTAAACATCCCATTCCATATACAATTATCCCAATGGTATCGTTGTGGAACACATGGTGTTGGTGGTGGGAGTAGATCATAAAACCATTTTCCTTTTATAACTATTCCATTTTGGGATTACCTTTCCCATCTTTTAGCACAATGTCCCTTGGGTTCACCTGGAACATGTTTGGGAGATCCATGATCATGATATATCCTCTACTATGGTAGTTCTTCCAACGTCAATCCACCATATGAAAATTTTTTGGGTTAGTTAATCACCATCTAGGTGACCTTTCCCATCACAAGCACACCATCTTCGCTCTTTAGGATATCTGGACCCTCTACATGAACCCTACACTATAGATCCATGTGTTTGAGTATGGAAAAAAGTATTCCTCCTATACATAGACCCTTAAAAATGATTCCTACTATCCCCTAAAGATTAATCAACCACACAGTGTACACTGTGGGCTATATATTTCTTCTTTCCCTCTTTTATAATGTTCTATGTAATAAAATTCAATCTAAAAAACACCATCATAAGTGGGAATGAATAAAGAGACCATGAAATCCCATAATTACATGAAGATAACCTTCTTAAACCTCCATGATCTAAAGTATCCTTCCCACACCATATTTATAGAGTATCACATAATTTTAGTAAAACTAAAGGCATTCTATGAAACTAATATATCACTCTTCTATAGCTCATGAATCTTTTTGATCCAAATAATGAAAAACTTTGATGGATAATACTCATCAAAAAATAAATACATAAATTATATCCATGAGTGAGTTTTCTCATCATGGGTCTATGAGATCAGACCCCTCCAATTCCCCACTACCTTATAAAGAAGAATGGTTTGAATTATAAAAATCCAATATTCCAGGGTATGTTCATTTCTGAATACTGAGACTATTTTCATAAGAAAATATTTCACTTCCAGATAGCATAACACACATTGAAACTTCTGTATTATTTTTCACTGGTTCTTAGATAATGATCCTGGACTTTATGTGTAATCATCTTAATCAGTTAGAACTATCAGTTTGACACCAAATAATTGATCATCCTCCAAGACCACATGAGATGGATACATGAATTTTCCATCTGGTGTAATAACTTATCTTTTCTCACACGGAAGTAACACCTCAAGAATTGGTAAATTTACTGAGGCCTTATTGGTTAAAATTTCATCATCATGACCTTATTTTTTTTACACTAGACCGAATTCATCATGGATGAATCAAGAATAATTTACAAAATGCACAATGGTTGGATGAAAATATATTGGGATTAGACTCAACAAGTATGTGATATTCAAAATAAATAATATTATATTGTGAATGTGACATTTCCCCCTGAAACTGATGCCTTAATATGAAAAGTAAAAAAATAAGTACTTAGTTTCTTGGTGTATATATAAAACAGTTGTTCCTCTATCATGGGGTTCCATAGACTAAAATTAAATATCAATAGACACTAACATCATTTCCCTAAGATACCAAACAAATCATCATGACATTTCCACTTACAAACAATGACCCTATGGGAAACCTCTTTTGAAACCATTATGTCATTACCCAATGCACTAGGCCCCCCTGGGCTAAATGTATGCTGATAGTGAATCCCAATGCTCACCTACTATAGGCCATGGGTTGGAGACGATTTCAAAGGAGTCATAACACTGAAATGAGAGGTGTCAGCTTAATAAATCAATACAAATGAACATAAACACCTGGATTGTTGAAACATTGAAGATATATATAATAATTGAAATATCTATAATGAAAAAACTTCATGAAGAAATATAAAATCCTGATATTTTGTGAAATATTATTTTCAAATTAATTTAACAATTTTGATATTTTTCGTTTTATGCAACACTGAAGATAGCTTACTTTATATTAATGAATTATATTTGGCTTGTGTTATACAAAACACCATGTTATTCATGGAAAAAATGAAACATAAAAATTATCTTTCTTCATAAGGACCATTGAGGGTAGCTTACATTACAAACAATAATGAATTTCCTTGATGACTTGTGTGACATGCAGGGCTGAGTTTTACCGAAAAATAATATATCATTAAAATGTTATTACTTAAAAGAAAATGATATAACCAACATGTTAGTGTAGTGGTTATGAATATTATTAACCAATTTATGAAAATATATAGTTTAAACAATATAATATTAATTAAATAGTCACTAATTAATTATAAATGGATATGAAAACTGATTGAATGTAAAAGGAAATATTATTATTTTTATGGTCATAAAGCTATTTTACCCAAATAAATTAAATTAAATACAATTAATGAGTGATAATAATTTAATATATATGTTATACATTTAATATAATAATTTTGATATTAATTCAATAGACTTGATAGATATATGATAAGAACAACGTCAATTTTAAGCTTTGAACATATATTTTTATAAATGTAATTTTACTACCTTTTAAGGGAGAACACATTTTATATCCCAATTTTTGAATAATTATATACATTAGATATAAAAATAAACTTCATATTTGATATATAAACAAAAAAATATGTTAGGATAAATTTTTGGTATATTTTTGTATGGTTTCATAATTTGATGAATAGTTGAAAATACTGAATTTTAGTTCAAAACTGATTTTTCATCTAATTTATTTATAAGGAAAAAATATAAATCAAATTTGTTTAAATATTAAAATATATTATTTTTTTATAATTAATATAATTTAGTTAATTTAGATTAATTCCACTCTGAAATTAGGTATAAAAATTTAGCAATCTTTTGAATTTTTTTAATTTAAAAAACCTTCATTGTCAATCTGACTGTGGTATTAACATTAAATTAATTTCTAACACTTTTGTGATTAGAATTTGGAAAAATGGATTCCATATTTGGATTAATAATAATATATAATGTATAATAATATCAAATTAGTTTTTTTTGATTTTTATAATTGTAATTAAAATTATTTACATCAATTAAGATAAAATTAAGATTAACTATGGACTAAGCCTTAAATTTAAGACCCAAAACGATTTATAAAATTTTCAAACACCCATTTTGCGGACATTATTAGGAAATAAACCTTAATTTATTTCTTTTTTGTTTTTTATAACTTTTATTAGGTAAAAACTTGTGTACACCTAACCTGTTTTAAATAATACAAAGTAAGTCATTTTCCTTCCTGGTAAAAGGCAACCACCTATCCTTATTCTTAACACCTATAAAACCAAATAGTTTCTTCAAATATCTGACCAATACACTTAAAAAAATACCTCCATTACTCTTTTATTCCTCCCTTTGTGATGAATAAAACCCAATTAATTCTTTTGGCAAAAACCGAAAGGAGTTTCCTGATTAAGAGGTAATTTCATTTCTGATGCTCTGTAATTTTATTTTCTTTCTAAACCCCTCAACTCTATTTATAATATCATGGTATAAAAACACCAGTATCCTAAATATACTAGTATTATTTTATAAAAAATGGTTTTACCTACACTTATAAAAACCTTCATCTAATGGGTAAAAAACACATTGTCTATGTGTGTGGAGAACTACCGCCTCACTAAACGATGATTGTTCATTATTTTATTTATAGACTTTCATGGTGGAAATTATGATGGAAAATATTTTTATATTTTTAATGTATTATATTTAATATTTATTTTATATTCTTTATTCATTTTATAACATGCATCTTTTTACATTCCATTCGGTGTAAATATTATAATTTTGTTTGAGGATGTGTGGACTTCTACTCCCTCAATGCAACGTGATTTGATCACACACTACATGGAATGTATTAGGGATGGGTTTAGTGAAATTATATTATATATGTAATATTATAATGATAATTTAATGATATTATATACATATTTAAATATGGTCCATTTTATTTCTTTCTTTCAATACAACAATAAAAATGGAAACAACGTTCATGATTACGTACAACTTACTGTCTCCATGAATAGTGCATTCCATTTCATACTTCTATATTATATAGATTATTATAATAAAAATAAAATGAATTTCAATGATATATATATATATATAATGTTTTACATTATTAAATCATTATATAATTATAAGAACCAAAAAAATGACAAATGAAGACAGATGTGAAAAACAAAGACGATATTACCCAATGTGAAACCTTAACATAGAATTGTTATGAAGTGGGTAATATAAAGCAATAATAAAACCATATATGGTATTAAAAGTAATAATAATTTTATATGATATATTTATAATAAATTTATATTGATTAAATAGGATATTTTAATGAGTATGATGAGAGTAAAGACACAAGGTTATGGGATTTCATCAAATATTTCATTTCCATGAGATACATGATTTATTCACCAACCATTACTTTTATTTTGTGTGTGTAATTACCATGGATGTATTAAAGTTTTTATATATTTAAATTTATGGTTATTTAAAAATCCACTATAAGACATTTATTTCATGTGGTTTATTTTTCCAATGTTACCAAATTGGTAAAATAGTTTTGTCTCAATTTGCCTTTTTTGAGACTCATGTTTTGTTATGCTTCTAAATCCATTCTTAGGTGTATATACATCAATTTTAAATTAAATATCATTAGTACCATTATTTTTATGATATTATATGCTCCTTATAATTTAATTTTCTTACATGGAGAGTATGAACCCAATTTACCAAGTTATAAGAGTTTATTTAAACTATCTCATCGCTTTTCAAGATTATAAATGTTTACGTTTTCTTTAGTGAAATATTATAACCCATATCTCAAAAAAATTCATGAATTTTATTTTCCTATGACTATTAATCATATATTAATGTATTTATTCCATTTTTATTCTCATTTTTAGATAATATTGTGAAGAAATTGTTTTTTTAAAGACCGAATTTACCTGCTATTCAGTTGGAAATCTAGGATCCTTCAAAACCATGTTTCCAAAAAAGGGGTTCCAAGAATATTTTACCATTATCGTATAATATATAAAAGAAATGTTTACCATTTTTTTCTTTTACCAATCTCTTCAATGGAATATTATTATCACTTTTTTAACAAGGAATTTTTATAACCATTTTATCGAGCAAAAATAATGTTCTTTTTACCTCATACGACATGTATAGATTTACCTTCCTTTATTTCTTTGAAGATTTATTTTAAATTTCAAGTGGATAATTTTTAATAAATTGTTATGAAATTTAATTTTCATGTAATTTTTTTCAATACGTGTCAAATATTATTTTTTATTTTTTCATGGAAAATTGTTTTCAAAATTTCTTTACACCTTATTTATATGTTTTCAAAGTATTGTAAAAGAAATAGTTTTTAATAAAATTTGATGATTTCATTATATTTTTTCATAAAGTTTTCAATGAAAAAGGTTATTAAAATGTATTGAATCTTATTTTATAATTTTTCAAGGAAAAATGAATTCAATATGATTTCATGTCTACTTTATAAATTTGAAACATATTTTCTAAGAAAAATATTTTCAATTGTATTTATGTATTAAATATAATTTTTCAAATTAGAGTGGTTATTTTCTTCAAGAAAAAATTATATATGATATTTTGAAATTATTTTTCAATATAATAGGACATCTATTGATATTATGAATTCCCTTCTATGAAATTATCTAAAGGTTCCATTAATATTATTTCTATGAATGGTTTATTCATAATTTCATTGTCTTGATGAAACTCATTTTTATTTCATAGGTTATATATTTATGAAATCCATTTCACATTCATGGGTTATGCTTTTGATGAAATTATTATGAAACTGATAAAATTTTATATAGGTTATGATATATTTATAGGTTTTTGGTACCCATTTCTTTGCATGGTTTATGATATGATTGTTTATGATTTTTGGGAACATCCAAGTACGATTTCATATTGAGATGGGTGGGACCTATATATATCTCTAATTAATTGGGTAATGATTTATATCCTAGGATATAAACATAGTTGGAATGAGAAATGAACTCGTTTTCATATTATAGGGCTCGAACGGGAAATGAAGTCGGTTCTTTATTACATGACTAGAATGATGAGTGAACTCAGTTCAGTAATACAGGGCTAGAACGGGGTGTGAATCCACTTTAATAAAGGACTTTATCCACTAAGATGATAACAATATCAATTCCCTGACTACTATTGAAATCATTATAGAGGTTTATGTGTCTTCCACAACTCCATTTTTTATTTCCCAAGTTATGATTTCATGGATCATGATATATATTTCCTTATGGTCCATGTCTTATGAACTGCCAATCATTATGACACGATTACAGTTTATGTTATTTTATATGCATGGTATGATCTTTTATAATCATTATCAAATTCTCATACCCCTATGATGATGTTTATGGTTACATGTTTCCCTTCTTTACCCATATAGTTCATTTGAGGTCACCATTTTTTATTTTTCCTTCCCCTAGGTTTTGAAGATATGTTTTGTGATTGATGTATCTATGAAGGGTCCTAACCAAGAAGAACGTAGTGGGAGATGGTGTAGGTGAATTAATTAGTAGTGTTTATGTTTACATTTTTCCAAAGGCACTAAACTGACATGTTCTTTGGGAATATATTTGAATAATGTA
This sequence comes from Viscum album, assembly GCA_963277665.1. NCBI lineage: Eukaryota > Viridiplantae > Streptophyta > Magnoliopsida > Santalales > Viscaceae > Viscum > Viscum album. The sequence goes on along the minus strand of OY728121.1, from coordinate 1,790,555,300 downwards.
ATAAGTATTCCTAAAATTTTATATAATGATAATGTATAAAAAGTGAGGGTCACTATTGTTGGAATCATAGTAATGGATTAATTAACCATTGAAAACTATCTTGCATAATTTTTTTTTGATATCCCTTGGTTTATTTCTATGGATATTTATAGGTATTTCTCTATGTATAAGTATAATGATGAGTTAATATTTAAGGAAATATCCTTGAATTTTGGTAAAGGATAGAGTGAGTGGTTTTTTAGATATATATCCCTGTCTAGATACTTTAAGTGGATGTGTCTCTATCACAAATATAACTAGGGGTGAAAACTCTAAAAATATGATATGATACTAAATCTGGGTGAAATAGTACACAAAAATGGGCCTTACTACATATATGGTTTGACACTACTAGGGGATATACTTCAAGAACTAAACGACTGTTCACAAACCATCATGAAGGATTTAAATATATGTTGGCTATGAATAACCTCAGATGAACCTAGGGAATCATATATTGAAAAAGGTTTCATTATTTAGACATCCTATGTGTAGTTATTTTTATTAATATGTGGTTTTATGCTGTTATAAGTAATGATCAAACTTTAATTTTGGTTTTAGTCAATGATGGGTAATGTAAAGAATTGGATTAACATTTAATTTGATGGACCGTTTTTTGATGAGAAGACAAGTGCAATGGTCATTAGGGTGAGAGATTTTGTGATCACGCCTAATAAGTTTTCATGAGACATGACTAATAACATGTACCTCATCCAACTCTCAGACTCAACAAGGAAGAGAAAGAAGGAGTTCTCTAATATTTTAGGTAATAAAGACCATGGGGGAAAAGATGATTTAGTTACCTTTGGGTCATGTATGTGGAAAGAATATCCTAAGTGAATGACTAAGAGAAACAATAATATTTTTAAATATGGAAATGAAGGACCCAAAGAAAGTGACTACAAGGGACAAATGATGAGTTTAGTTGAGGATACAGATGAAAATATTGGCCTCCCTAAGACATCATCAAAGGATATTTTTTTAAGTGTGGAATAAATGGTCATTATGAAACTCAATGTCCCAAGAGGAAATATCTTGAAGATTAAAAGAAATGTGGAATAAGTAAATGATACATTTTTTATGATGAAGAGACTACAAATGATATGTGAAATTAAATAGGTATTGTATAATAGGATGAGGTAGCCTAATTAATGGAAAAATGATGCAAAGGAATAATAAAAGTTTTTATGTATTTGGAATCAGTAATTATGTTATATGAATGGAGAAATATGTAAGTATTATTTAGTTACTATTTTTTGCTATAGATTAAAAGGAACATGATGAATGGTTCTGATGGAATAGAAAAGTGATATAATGATAAGGTTATTTCCATTGAAAACACATTATTAAGGTATAAATAACCCTTAATATGTTCCTTATGTTATTATATTATTTCCTGGATAATGTTATGCTGGTATGAATAAGTAAATTGGAATGTTATGATTACCATGGAAGTAATTAATAACATTTTGATAGGTGGTTTATGTTATCTTTAATAAAGTTTCATATTTTTTTGATTTATGGAATAAATCCAATAGACTTTTTATAAAGAGGAATTATTATTTTTTCAATAAGTATTTATAGTAATTTAGGTTATTATCATGTTTTTATAGAATTTATGATGAGGGTATTCCCATGTTTGGAATGTAACAACCGAGAGCTACTTTATGAAATACATGGGAATAAATGTTAGTATAATTTCATGAATTTATTTCTGAATTGTTTTATTTTCATCCTTTATAGGGTTTATAAGGTTAAACATTCAAGAAAAGTTTAAGTTAATCTTTATAGGAAGAATTTATGACTTACATTTTTATTGAAAACTGTGGTTTAAATTTCATTTGGTAAATAACCTTATTTCAAAGATGTTCATCTTATTTTATTTCAGAAATTATATTAGCATGGTTTTAGAAAATAAAATCATGTATATCAGAAGAAAACCAATAATGTTAAAAAAGGTCATGGGTCTTGATCCCATGACCAAAGGATGATACGGGTTTCAAACCTACAACTGGCATACATGATGTCTTGGTTAATGATTTATTATTTTTGATGAATACCTATTTTTGATGAAATAGATGTGTTAATTTTGACGTTTAGAGATTAATGTATTAATCATGGGTATTTTTAGGATTAGTTATAGATAAATTGTTATACATTTCATTAATTTACGGTCCATTTCATATAATAAAATTGTATTTTAGCACTTCGATCTTCAAAGTTAATTTTTGGACATCCACTACATGAAGTAATAGATGAATTAGAAATTGATAAAAGAAAAACTAAAGAATAAAATTTTCATTCTATAAATATATCAATCAATTATATCCCCATATATTATTGGTCAATAAAATAATTAATCAATGTTAGTGTAATGATCAAAAGAAAATGATTCTTCCTAATACCTTAATTTTTTTGAATCGATGTCCTTTTAAATCATCACAACTTTATGACTTTGGGGCCCTCAACATTTATTTGATAATTCACTTGTTTGTGATTGATGAAATCAGTCACTCCCTATAAATATCTATTCTTTTACTCCTTGTGAAATGTTCAGTCCAAACCTATGTTCTAATACGTGGAAACCTAGTTATATATTACTCTCAGTAACATTTATGGTTCCAACTATCCCTTTTTTAGGGAAGTATTAGTATCAATTTTATGCGATGTGGATTTATATGAATAAATATATTAAGTATTAAACCTTTGATAAACTAGAATAATTTTGAGGAAGAAATCCACTTCAAGAGGGTATAATGTAACACCGTGAGATTTGGTGAATTATATTTTTTGAATTATTTTTTTCTTTTTGATATTATTTATTTTATACAACACTGAAGATATGTTATTTCATATTAAATCCCTATGTTTGGATTGTATTATACACAAAACCATGTTTATAATACAGAAAATGAAACATAAACATTAAATTTTTCTACATGTAAAAATGAGGTTAGATTTTGTTACCCTCAATAATGACTTTCCTCGATGACTTGTGTAACATGCAAGACATAGTTTTACCAAACAATAGTATATCATTAAAATGTTATTACTTATATTAATAATATATAAAAAACCTATTATATTAGATGTTATGAATAGTATTAACTAATTTATTATAATATATGGTTTACACAATATAATATGAATTCATAAGTTTCCTGTTAATTATAAATGAATATGAAAAATGATTGAATGTAAAAGGAAATGTTATTATTTTTATATTCATAAAGCTATTTTAATTTTATAAATTAATTTAAATGCAATTTTTTAGTAATAATAATTTAATATATGTGTTATATGTTCAATTAAATATATTTTACATACATAAGATAAGAAAAAAATCAAAATTTTCGTAAAAACATATATTTTTAAAAATTTTGTTTTACCGTCTTTTAATGAAGAACCCATTTCAATCGAAATTTTGAAACATTTATAAACTTAATATATCAAAATAAATTTCATATTTTAAAAATAAACAAAAAAATTAGCATAGGATATATTTTTGGTATTTTTCTATGAATATTAATTTTTTATTAAATAATTAAAAATACTAAATTTTAGTTCAAAACAACATTTTCATTAAATTTCATTATAAATAAAATTTATATATTAATTTTTTTTTCAATGTTTAATTAGATAATATTTTTATCAATTAATTAAATTTAGGTAATTTAGATCATTTTAAATTTGAAGTTGGGTATAAAAACATTTCAATCATTTTCATGATTTTACTTTAAAAACCCACATTGTCGACTTGACTATGGGATTAATTTTAAATTTATTTCTTCCAATTATGTGATTTGAATTTGGAAATATGGATTCAATATTTTTATTAATAAAATTTTATTAATTCTTAAAATTTCAAATTAGTTTTTAACAAAAAATATGAGAGAAATTTATTAAAATTAATTACATTGATTCAGTTAAAATTAAAATTAACTAAGGACTAAACCTTAAAATCAAGATAAAAAATGACATATAAACTTGTAAAAAACTATTTTAATTGAAATTATTTGGCCATAAAATATACATTGTTTATTTTGGTTGGTTATTTAAGAATTTTTTAGTTTAAAACCAGGGTACACCTAGCTTATTTTGAAAAATACCATGTGAGTCCTTTCCCTTATAAAAGTCCACCACTTATCTGTTTACATAAGACCTCTCAAACCAAATAGGTTCAGAAATTATATAGAAAATAAACATGAAAAATCCTTCCCTTACTCCTTGAATCCTCCCTTATGGTGGAAAGAACCCCAAGGAAGCCTTTTGGGACAAACCAAAAAGAGTTACCCGATTTAGAGGTAACATCTTCTCTCGAACTCCTTTATTTTATTTTCTTTCTCAAACCATACAATATCCTTATTATATTCTGGTATAAAAAAATCAGTATCATAAATATACTATAAAGTTTTTATGCTATGGTTTCTACCTAAATGTGCACACAAATCCACCTATTGGGTAATGAACATACTATTTACGTGTACGGTGAACTACCACCTCCTTAAATGATAATTGTTCATTTTAAATTTCACGCCTATCATGGTGGAAATGATGATGGAAAATGTATTTATATATTTCATATATTGTATATATAATGTCTTTGATTTTATGTATTCCTTTTTCAATACATATATTTTTACATTCCATTTCGTCTAAATACGATAATTGCATTTGAGGATGTGTGGACTACCTCCACCCAAAGCAATGTGATTCATTCATGTAGTAAATGGAAGGTATTAAGTATGGATTTAGTGAAATAAATAATATATATAATTATAATTATAATATTATAATATTATATACATATATAAATTTAGTTCATTTTCATTATTTCTTTCAATACGATAAAAAAATGGAAATAACATTCATGCGTACAATTGACTTACCATCTCCACGAATGATGTATTTCATTTCATACATCTATATTATATAGATCATTATAATAAAAATTTAATGTATTTACATGATATTTATATCATGTTTTAAATTATTGAATAAAATATTAAATAAAATATCAAATATAAAAAAAAAATAATACACATGAAAAAAAGCGGATATTACCTGAAGTGAAACCTTAACATAGAATTTGTATAAAGTACGTAATATAATGTGTTAATAAAACCTTTTATGGTATTAAAAATTAATAATATTTTTATATTATATAAGTTTAATAAGTTTATAATTATTATGCATGAGGTTTTAATGAGTATGACTAGAGTCAAGACACAAGGTAAGGGGATTTCATCTCACTTTTTATTTTTGTGAGATACATTCTTTATTCACCACCGATTAATTTTTTGTGGTATTTATACTAACCATGGATTTATTCAATGTTTCTTATAAATATATTTATAGTTATTTACATATCCATTATATTACCAATATTTTATGGGGCTATGTTTCAGAAGTTATTAAATTCGTAAAATAGTTTTGTCTCAATTTTCCGTCTTCTAGACTCAAGTTTAGTTCTGTGCCTAAATTAATTTTTAGGTGTATATATTTAAATTTTACATGATATATCATGAATCTCATTTTTTCATGATATTATAAGCTTCATGTAACTTTACTTTCTTATGTGGAGATTATGATCCCAAATTACCAAGTGATAATTGTTTATTGAAATAATATCACTGCTTTTCATGGTTTTTTATGTTTATGATTTCTTTGATGAAATATTATAACCCTTAGTTCAAGAAAATTCACGAAATTTATTAGCCTATGGTTATTCATAATATAATAATGTATTGGTACAATTTTTCTACTCTATGGTACATAACATATTTAAGAAGGTGTTTTTAAGAATTCCCCACTTTACCATCTCCTCAGTTGTAAATATATCTTCCTTTAAAACCATGTTTTCTAAAAAGGGTTTCCAAAGAATATTAGACCATTCTCCTATAATAATTATAATTCATTTTTACTAATTTTATTTTTTACCAACCTCTTCAATGAAAAATTCTTTTCACTTTCTGAATAAATAATTTTTATAAAGTTTTACAACGAAAAAGAAATATTCTTCTTACCTTGTAAGGTATGTACGAATTCACCCACCGTTATTTATTTGAAGCTTCATTTTCAATTTTATATGGATAATTTTTAAGAAATTATTTTTAAATTTAATTGTCATGGAAAATTGATTTAAAAATGTTTCCATTAACCATTTTTATCTTCTCAAGGAAAATTGTTTTCAAAATGTTTTTGTGCCTTATTTTTATATTTTCAAAGTATTTTTAAAGAATTGTTTTTTTAAAAAAATTCAAGATTATTTCATATGTTTTCAAGTAAAAAGGTTATCAAAAATATTTTGAGGATTTATTTATAGGTTTTCAATGAGTTTTAAAATAAAAAATATTTTAAAATTTTTTGAAGCTCAATTTATATGTTTTGAATGAAATAGGTTTTCAAAATTATTTCTAGTAATCTTTATATGTTTTGAAGGTATTTACTAAGAAAATGATTTTAATTTTTTTTTTTCAAAAAATAAGGTATATTTTCCACAAAAAACTTATTTAAAGATATTTTATAATTACTTTCCCACTAAATATGAAATATTTTATTGTTACTAATGAACTTCAAGGATATTATCAAAAGTTTCCATTCATATTCTTTCAATGCATGTGTTATTCTTAATGTCATGGTATTTATGAAACCTATATCTTTTTCACAAGTTATAAGTTAATGAAATGTATTTCCATTTGATGAGTTATGCTTTTGTTGAAATGATTATGAAACATGTATAATTTTTATAGGTTATGATATGTTTACATTTTGATGGTTCCCATTTCATTTCATGGATTATGATATGATTGTTTATAATTTTCTAGAACATTTATGTATGATTTCATTATGAGATGAGTGAGGCCTTTATCTACCTCTAATGTATTGGGTAGAGACTTATATCTCATGAGATATACAAGGATAGAATATGAAATGTACTTGGTTCTGGATTTCTAGGATGTAATAGTAAATGAACACATTTCAGTATTATAAGTTTAGAATAGGGAGTGAACTCGGTTCAGTAATACGGGGCTGGAATAGGGTGTGATCCTAGTTCACTAAAGGACTTTTTTTTCACTAAGATGGTATCAGTAGCAATGCATTGATTATTATAGATATTATTATATATGCTTATGTGTCTTCCAGAATTACATCTCTATTACCATGTTACAATTTTATGGCTTATGTTCATTATTTATTTATGATTTATTTCTTCTAAACTATCAATCTTTATTACATGATCCTAGTTTATGATCATATATATGTAGGGTATAATAATATATTTTCATGATGACGTCCTCTTACCCATATGATCATGTTTATTATTAAATGTCACCATTTTTTACCCCTAATAAGCATATGAGAGATCCTTTCTTTATGTTTTCTTCCCCTCAGTTATGAAGATATGTATTATGTTTGATGTGTCTAAGAAGGGTGCTACTCATGAAGAAAATAGTTGGAGATGATGTAGCTCAAATATGTACCAATGATTATGTTTCCATGTGTCAAAAGGAAATAGTCTAATACAATATTTTAAATATGATTGTATAATTTTTTATGTATTCGAAAAATGTTAGGTAATGATAATGTATGAAAAGTAGTGGCTGAGATCGGAAACCTACAAGAAATACAAAAATGTTAATCATGTTAATAAAAAATTAAAAGGTAAAAAATAAAATACCAACTAGATATAAAAGAGGTACCAACATGAAAATAATTTTAAAGGGAAAATGAATAAGGTATTTCTTCTCAAAACCTATTTGATCAACCACTGAACATGGTTATCACCTCCTAGTACTATAATTCTACTCAAATTATAATCCCATCAATGTCACCAATGATCTTCATATCATATCCCCAAGACAGAACTCTTATGGGTAATGTAGATAATGAAAATATTTTAAATAAATATAAATTTAATTTCATTGTTTTATATCCCACCAATGTGTTTCTTCAAGAAAAACCTCCACATGTTAAGATATTGGGGTTATTTTCAACTTAATCATAAAAATTTCCCATTTTGAATTTTTAACTGTTTTAAATTATTTTTGCCTTATGGCCGTGGACATTTCAATATTATTAAAAATTGTCAATTTCTTTTTTTAGTATTATAAACATCTAGGGATTCATTTCATCCATCTTTACCAAAAGATGAATCGACCATATGGAAGCTCCAAGAAGCTCACAATTTGGACCATTAAAACTATTTACTAATTTTTCTATTTTTGGTGTTGGGTCTCTAACTTGTTAATAGTGGGTCCAATTACCGAGAAATTATTGGGTTGGATGCACACAATGTTTTGGAACATTTTTAATGAAGGAATGAACATGTGACATGGTAGTTCTCATGGATATTAAGGAAGTCTAATCCATAGGATCTATCCAATGAGCTCGTACCCGAGTGGTAAGGGATCTTTCTTGGCATCCAAGAGACCTTGGTTCAAAACTGGGTAGAGGTGAATTTCCAGGTCACTATAGTAGTATTGTAGCAGATATTGTTTCGTAGTGTAGTTTCCAGAACTATTCACCCCATTTGGGCCTTCGGGCCACTAGTTTGGGACTACGGGTCTCCAGGGCCTTTGGGTCATCAAAGGTCTTAGAGCCTCAGGGCCTTTGGGCCAAAAAGACCATGGATTAGCCCAATTCACACAAAGCAGAGCACAACAAAGGATCAGAGCATTAAGACTGGAAGTCACCAGAAGTAGAGCTACCATATTGTAAGAATGAGAGGGTATGGAAACCACCATCGAGACTAGACACCTTGCAGTTATGTATGAGGAAATTCTAGATGATCAGCAATGCAAGGTGGGGAGCTAGGTGATCAATGATGCAGAAGCTAGAGGAGGGGAAGTTCCTGTGGGTTGGGCCTACGGGTCATGTATTGGGCATAATATGCCTCTAGGCCTTCGGGTCATATATTGTGAGTCATGTTGGGCCTTGTGACTTGGGCCTAAGGGTCATGTATGGGTTCCACTTCATCCCTTAAAAATAGGGATTATCTATAATTAAATAAAAAAAGAAGGCCTTCGGGCCATTTGGGCGAATCTGTAGGATCACAATTTGAAGATTCTGACTGAATAGAATAAATTATCAGAGTAAAATGTGAATAACTCTTAGAATTAATATCCAAATACGATGAAATTTTTGGGCGAGAAGGAAAATATATTTATTAACAACTTTCAAGAAGGGTGAAACTCATGAATAGGTCATTTATTTTATCTAGTACAAGTCATCTTTAGTGAAAAAAATGGCTATAATAGGAGGGGAGATCCTCCCTCTCAAATCAACCCATTTCCACCACATTCTTTCAAGGAATCAAGGAGGAGATCTCCACCAAGAAAACATGGCAAAAAATCACCCCATTTTAATATTAATTTATTTATTTTATTTTAGTTTTTAATTGTAATTTATATTTCTAATGAAATTCATGCAACATTTTTATTTTTGTGTTTTCTTCCACCAAACCACTCTCCATTATTCTCAATCTTTTATTATTATTTTTTATTTTCTTCTTCTCATACAATACACCTTAATCTATTATAAAAAAAATTAGGGGCTAAATTGAGGCTTGGATCAGGGGTGGTTTGTGGAAATTTCATTTATTTTGCGATTAAATTAATATGTTTTATTATGTTTGTGATGAGAAAAAGTTACGTGCATGTGTGTGATGATATTAAACCATGAAACTAAACTAAAACCCATTTCCATTCATTTATTAAACATTTTACCTCCCTTATACTGGATATAAAATCTTCATGCGATGGATTTTAGGTATTCAGGGGTTGAAATGGCATATGATGGAGCCATGTCTTGGATGATGTCACACTCTCGATTGAGGTGTGCCATAAACATTTATTTTAGAAGGAGTAAAAGTTAATATTGCTAAATGAATTATAGATTTCACACCAATAAATAATATAATAGTATTTCAGGAATTATATCATAGAATTAAATTATCAAACTTAATTTAAACACTAACAAGTAGAATGATGCAACCCCAAAACCAACCCCTAAAGGCCATGTTCTTTCTTCATTAATTTCATTTTTTCACAGCATGTTCGTTTTATATTTTATTTAAATTAAATGAAATTATATTACTAAATTAAATAAAAATAACCAAAAAAAGTACTTTAAGTGAATTATATTATGTGAGTGAGTGACATTAATTGACCCTCAAGAGAGACAACCCTGGTCAGCCACTATGTTGCACTAGGAAAATTAAATTTCATTTTCCACACCCTATGACATGTGTGCATAAATATTGGTTCCTTTGCCGGGGAGATAGATAGTTATTTTGATCAATTTTTCAAAATTAAAATTTATATATTTTTCATTGTTTTCCTTATAAAAAATTTAAAAAAATTATTTTTTCCATGATGTACTCAAATTCAAATTTTTATGCATGAGAATATTACTTGTAGGTGCAATGTCAAGAACCAGAAGTGGATTATAGAGATATAAATGGCTAAGTGGAAAGAATGATAAATACCCTGGATGTATTTTGTAGAAAAATGGAAAAATCATTTAACTATGTTCATTCATTAATAAAGAAACAAAACCCTAAACTAGAAAAAGAACTTGAGGTAGTGGTGGAACAAATTTCACAACTCATCATTGAAGAACCATATGAGGTTAATGTAGAGGTACCTGAAGATTCATTCTTTGTCACTCATCCAATTCAACTATATATAGTTGAAAAAGAGGAAGAATTTCCTACTGATACATATGTGGGAGATCAATAAGAAGTGAATGATTTCTGGAATGAATGTGAAGAACAACTAGATCACCCTAAGCCTTGCAAAGAAGAGAAGCTCGCACCTGTAAAGGAAAACACCACCCAAGTGGTGGAATTTGAAGTTAATATGGAGGGGCCCATCTAACAACCTCCATTACTATATAGTCTACTCAAATAGGCAATTTAAAATAAGTAAGAGATTAAAGATGAACCAAATCCGTAGTTGAACCATTCTTTCACTCCATATATTCTGATTCTATTGAATCAAATTTGATTATAACTCCCAACTATTTTGAATTTTCAAAATTAGGTGACTCATATTACTCTTTGGAGGATGATGTGGAAAAAGAAGATGAAACAATTGAGGAAAAACTGGATATCCCTAAATACATTGAACATCCTCTAGTGGAATCCTAAGAAATTATACCTGTGGCTCTACCTGATGAATCAGAGACACAAGATGCTTACACATCTGGAGAAACCATGTGGAGGAGAAGAATATATTTCACAAGTAGCAATGAAGTATAAGTATGTTATATTATTCAACCTAACCCCACCATGAAATATATACCTGATTTTGAAGGGGGCAGATCTGGTGTACTCAATCTATTAAGTCCTCCTCAATATTATCAAATAACTAAAATCTTGGAAGAACAACATTTGGTGGTTCATATCAATGAATCCCCAACCAAAAATAGATTATGGATAACAACTGATACTACCCACTAGTGGTAGTAAAAATTCAGGGACCAATTAGGGAATCATACCAAGATTTATCCTCTACTTTCATTCCAGTACTTTTATTTTCAATCATATGAATTTAGATTTCAAATTTAGTCTTAGGAATTTGTCAATAATTCATACCACTTCCTCTTATCTTTTTGAGATTTAATTACATGATCCTTGTTCTCAATTTAGTTGTTTTATTTTATAGGACCATAAAGTAAGAAGGCATCCTGAAATAGTGTAAGAGAGTACATAGATTTATTTCAAAATGGGGTTCAATTTTAGTGGTTAAACTTTTAAAATCCTTGCATTTTTTTCCAAAAACAAGTTATGAGCATTAATTGGGAATTGCATTCCCATATGTGAATTCAGTATTTAATTGACTTATATAGGAGACATGAGATTCTTAGGAATCCCACAATTCTATGATTTAGATTTCAATGTTAAAAAAATTGAATTTGTAAAATGTAAAATTTATTGTTTAAAGTGAATAATTGATATTGAAATAATGACTCGAGATTTTAGGGAATTGACTGATTCATTTAAATGAAATTCCCCTATCATTTTTTCATGCATTAAATTTATGAAATTCATGTGAATTTATTTGTTATTATTAATCACACTCTCAGTGATTTTCCAATTTTATATTTACCATTTGTAAGAATATTTCTTGACCAAGTACTTCCTATTTATTATTGAACATATTTCTAGAGTGATCTTGGGACATGTCACTGGCCAGAACTTGCATTTGAACTTTTTAAGTCTATGAATATGAAATAAACACATTTAAAATTATTGAGGTATCTTTGAAAAAATCTTTATCCATAAAGAACAACTCTACATTAACACTTATTTTTTCCATAGAATCCATGAATTATCTTTATAGGATTAAGCCATGTTTCAATATATTTTTATCTATTCTTACCCTATTATTGGTATTTACATGATATTTTAATGTCAAAGTGTGGGGGTGGAGGGAGTCATGGTTTAAGGTATGATTCACATTGAAAGGATGAAGTTGGGGGGGTTCTTATTGTGGGAAAAAATAATGGTTTTTGATTCATTCATTGTGCTATTTATTTTTTCCCTTTTTGAATTAGAAATAGAAAATAAGAAAACAAGAAAAAATAGAAAAAAATTATTGTGATTTGGGAAAACAAAAAAACACCATTTTCTAGACTCACTCTCTTATGATCATATGTTTTTAGGTGATTTATGTGAGTATTGATCTAATCAATACATTCAAAAAAAATTATTAAAGTAAAGAAACCAAGAGGGGGAACAAATCAATCTTTATGCTTACTTGATTATAACCATTACATTGAGTTTTGGGGAAGTGGGTGTTGCTACTTTGAAGGGTATAACTTCATTAAACATTTTCTATTGATATATTTAATTTTAATTAAGAGATAAAACCTATCCTTATGCCTTAAATTTTAAAGCATCAAATCCTACCAACCTTAAGCCACAGAGTCATTTGAACCTTTATTGAAAAGTGATCATGATTTTTTGTGTTTTTTCTTTACAAAGTGGAGAAAGTAGTTCATTTAAAAACATATGAATAAGAAACATCTTCTCATGATATTATTATATGTATAATTGAATTATATAATTATTGATAAGAGAAATGAATTAAAATTGAGATAAACCATGATGTGACATTTAAATAATAATTAATTTAAGGGCCTGAATTATTAAAAGGAGAAGATCCGTTATTTTTCAAAGATGAAAAGTAAAATAAATAAAATTATTTCTATCTTAAAAATGTGAAACTAATTTATATATTGTAGGTTGATTTATGAATATTTTATTTTATATTGAAAATTGTTTTATTTTATTACTTTGGAATTTGAATATTGGTAACATTGTTTCAATGTTAATTTAATGTTGAGATTTTATGCTTGAGGACAAGAAAAATTTTTGTGTGGGGAATTAACAGAGAAAATATTTTCAACAAATATAAATTTATTTTCATTATTTTAAATCTCAAAAAATTGTTACTTTACTATAAATAACCATATTTTATGATATTGATCATATTTTGAGCTTAATCGTAAAAATGGACAATTTTGGATTTTTAATAGTTCTAAACTATTTCTATATTATGGCCATAAATTTTTCTATATTATTAAAAATTGTTCAATTATTTATTTTTATGATTCTATACATCCAGGGAATCATTTAATCCTTCTTGAAAAAATACTGAATCCATAATATAGAAGCTCCAAAAAAGCTCCCATGTCAGATATTGGAAACTATTTATAGATCTGTCAATTTTTGATGTTAGGTTTCTAACTTGTTTATAGTACGCCCAATTACTGAGAGATTTGAGGGTTGGATGCACATGTAGTTTTGGAAATTCTTTAATTAAGGAACTAACACGTTCATTTGAATTTTTCATGGCCATTAATGCATTCGAATCCGTAGGATTTCAATTTTGAGAGTCTGACTAGATATAATAAATTGTCAGAGTAAAATGTGTATAACACTCGCAATAAATTTCCAAAAATGATAAAATCTTGCGGAGTGACATAAAAGCTATTTTGAATGACTTTTATGAAGGGTGAAATTCATTAAGGGGTCATTTATTATGGCTAAAACACATCAAATTTCATAAGAAAAATTCTAACTTTAAAAGGAGGGGAGTTCCTCCCTCTCAAATCATCCCATTTTTCATACCATTCCTTCAAAGAACCAAGGAGGAGATCTCCACTAAGGAAGTCCATCTACAAATCATCTCCTTTTATTCTTAATAATTTTGTTTGATTTATTTTTGTTTTATATTTCAATTGTAATTTACATTTATAATAAAATTCATGATTTTTTTTGTGTTTTCTTCCACCCAACAGCCCACCTTTCTTCTCCACATTTTATTATTATTTTCTTATTTTCTTAGTCTCATCCTATCCACCATGACTTATTAGCCTAAAAATGATGGTCTAACTCGCGACTTGTCCCATGGTATGTATGTGGAAATTTTATTTATTCTCTACTTAAATTAATATGTTTTATTATGGTTGTGATGTTCAAGAGTTAAGTGCAATGGTGTGGAGATCATCCACCATGACACTGAAATCAAACTCATTTATATTATTTTATTAAACCTTTTCCCTCAATTACACCGGATGCAATATCTTTATATGATGGATTTGAGCCATTCAGTGGTTGAAATGGAATATGATGGAGCCATTCCTTGGAAGATGTCACACTCTCAATCGATGTGTTCCATCAAACTTGATTATAGGAGGAGGTGAATTTAAGATTGGTAAATGGATTCATGAATTCACACAATAAATATATTAATAGTAATACATGAATGAGATCTTAGAAATGAATTAATAAACTTAATTTAAATACAAATAAGGAGAATGATGAAACCCATAAACCAAACTATAATGGCCAAGTTCATTCTTCATTAATTTCAATTTTCCATTTCATGATAGTTTTATCTTTTATTTAAATTTAATTACATTAAATTACTAGATTAAATAAAAAAACAAAAAATAAGTAGTTTTGGTGAATTAGATTATGTGATCGAATGACTGAAAAATATCCTAAAGTGAGATGACACTGGTCAACCACTGTGTTACACTAGGAAAATTAAAGTACTTTTTCCACGACCTATGATAGGAATGAGTCAATATCCCATGAAGGGGGTGTGTATAATCATATTCAATAGGATTTCCTAAAAATCATAAGGGGAGATATAGAATAAAAAATCATATTAAACAATATCCATAAATTTAAATGAAACCCAACATAAAATATTCTCTTACTTAAAACCAATTGAAATGGAGAGAAATCTCAATCCCAACAGCCAAAAAATAATGGTGGGTCTTCCTAAACCTCCAAATGTTCCATATCTCTTGGAAATAACCCCCCACAACATCACAATAATCAGAGGCATGGGATCACTACAAAATACTACACTCAATACCCAAGGGAGCATTATCTATAGTGCATGAATATATCCCCACAAAATCATGATGAATTTGGAGTACCACTCCATAGAAAAAGGAATGAACCCCTCAATTGTGTAGGGGAGTATTGAATAAACCTATATAATGTGTATGGGGACCCATTCCATGGTGTGATAGGGGATTATAGACCCCAAAACCTCTCCATATACCAAATGACAACCAATACCAATAGCTTAGTGTTTCTATAAATTCATTCCTAATCATATCAACTCGCATCATGACTCTAATAATGAACTAAAGGCCACATTCATATCATATGTGGATAACTACTCAGTATAGGCTACTCATGGGCCCAAATATGAATCCCAATGAAGGTTATATGGAATTTATAAGATTCTAGGTAATGTAAATAGTGTGTACACTATGGAATATAGGATGTGAAGTTTCTCAAATCAATGGGATGTCATTCCCTGGACACACCTAAACTAGCAATGTGCCTCCATAGGACGTGTTATTATGGGGGCACGATAGTTCTATTCACTCGAGGTCCCTTCCAAGTTCACCAACACAAGGATAGACAATCGTTGAAGTATCACATGGAGTATGGTACAATCCTCATTGAATGTGATACTTATTATGGTTTGAAACCCTATCCTCCATTAGAATACAAGAAACATGACATGTGTTCCCCAAAATTACATGACGTGTAGTTAAGATTTTCCAAGACAGTGATGTTTGATATCTGTTTCCTTACATGCCATCCATATTTTCCACTCAGTCCATGAATATCTTCATTTCACTTGTACAAATCCACTTAAAACATTTTAGAAGGACTTTAGTCACTAATTACAAGCCTCTAGTGGTCGTAAATCAGAACATCGATCTCCCATATGGAATTCATCATGCCCCCATCACCGTTTTGGGTCCTATACCATGAATCCAATACCCATGTTTGGTAAATACTTTGTGATATATCTCCAAAAATTGATACATAGTTTATTAACTCATCCATTAGGATTCTAAGGGTTTATTATCACATAAACAAGTCCAAGAATCTTGAAACACTAGCCATAAGGGCCAATGGTGAATAATGATATCAACAGGAATTGGATAAGGGAAAAAAGTTGTTATATGACCATTATACAATACGATCCCAACTAATGATCATAGAAACATAGATAAAATTAGTGAATAAAGGGAAAAATAAAAGAAATTAGGTTTATCAACACTAATTAATTTCAAAGTTCATACCTAGAATATAAATAAAGATATAAAGTAGATAAATAATCCATGATCAATAATTGAATAAAATTTGTGAAAATTCACAAAATAATGAGCTCTACCTTGAGAAAGGATCAATAATTGGTGATTAAAACATTCTGTACCATTAAAAATTATGATCCCATTATTTTTGGAATTTTTCTCATGAAACCTTTGATCACCCCTCATATGTTGACATCCTTTACCTTTTTTACTGTAATATTCTCTCCCTTCCTCCTCTTTAACTCCCCAAGTAAATGTTTATAACACTAGATTTTTTCCAACATTGAATATTGAAATAGGATGGGCTTGATAAAATATTTATTACATTTAATAATTTATTTTATTAATTTTATTTTAACACATCTTCCAATGAATTCATTCAATTTAACACCCAATGTAGGATAAAATTATTTTTATCCAAGTGTGAACCATATCTTCTAAAAACAAAAACATTCTCAGATTTTCCATACAATTATCTAATTAATTATAAAAACATTGAATCTAAAAATGTGTGTGAATTTTAGTTATTATATGTTAATATTTTTAAAATATTAATTTTAAGATCGTATGACACCAAAAAAATAGTGCCAAATTTGAGAAAAAATGGATATTCATAAGTATATTGAAATGTTCAAACATTGAATTGGTAATCTATTACAAAAAAATTATATAAATTCACATTTAAAACACGACACCCATAGTATCATCCAAAAATGGTTAATATTTGAATTTTATGTGTCAATCACAAATGAATTTATAGAAACATTCCTTTATATAGTTTCAAGAGGAGTTTATTCTTTTAATTATATTTAATTTACTTTACCAATGATGTATAGTATTTAGAACATTAAAGTTAGCTGGGAGAAATTTAATATTTATATAAACTACATGTATATATTTTTTCAAAGGATATGTATAAGGATTCTAAATTTATTTGATGAATCATCCCTTACATTAGTATTTTTCTAGAAGTCATTATTTATTTTTATAAGGTTCTTTCAACTTTAATCCACCATCTTTATTTCATAATAGGATTTTCTTCTAGATCACTGATCTTATTTTAAAATAATTTAATTTTGAAAAATATTAAATTTTAGAAGATTTATTTTATTAATAAATTCATTCATTGAGAATTTTTATTGCGATACAATTAATGTTCTATCCTCAACTTGTTAACCATATTGGTATTATATTCTTCCTCTTCTTCTTAACAGATTGAGATATCACTTTTATATAAAACTTCTTCCATAATTTTATTATCTATTCTAGAAAAATATTCCTTTTATTCACTTCTTGAAGAATAAGTGTTTATTTACTCATTAATTATCATGATCCTTTTTTTCATTTAAATTTAACTTATACCTTTATCAGATTTCCAATATCAATATCAATATTTTATTATAGACACTCCTTGAAGTTTCACTTCATTTTATTCATCCTTAGAATCAAAAGTTTTCTTATTTTAGGGATAATATATTAGAAAGTGTCCAATTACTAAACATTTATCATTTATGTGAATGATTTACCTCATTATTTTCCATTTTTTGTTTTTTTGGGATTTAGATATCAGAGAAATGAGTTTTTGTGTTTCCATTACTCTCATCATCTTCTTTTAAATTTACGATTCATCTTCATTATCATTGATATTTAATTTATTCATGGATCTAAAATCATTATCCACCATAGAATTTTTTAAAATCAAGTTCCTTTCTTATACCATAATCCAAAATATTATTTTTCAATTCACCAAGTGAAATACAATGTATTTATTACAAATATGATATTTCTAGTTCAAATAATTTGAGAATATTATTGATCAATTATTAAACCATATTCTTATCATATATATTATCACTAAAAACTATAATATGATGGACTATATCATTTTCCATTATGAAATAGTATTAAACGTTTTCATCTTCACCCATTCTAATGTATTCAAATTTTTATCTCTAGATCTTTAATTTTGCTTCTTTTTCCTTGATGATCCATTCATACATATTCATTATTTTTTCAAAAATCACATTATAAATTTTTAGTCCTGAAACAGTGGTGTATACTATGTCTATGAAAGATGATAAAATATATCATATGACCTTTTCCAATAATTTTAAAATTTATTTTTTAGTAAATTTCATAGATCAATATCTTGAATGATTTAGAAGGCCCCCTTTGAAATCATTAGTTACTTTCAATACCGATGATAATGGATATGATATCATCTAATTCCTAAAAAAATATAAATTCATTAAATAAAATTAATGAACACAAATAATATTCATATGTTTTTGATTTTATAGGATGATCATCAAAAGAGAAGAATCTCTGGGGAATCATTATCTCTAATAGAACTTTTAAATTCTAGATTAAATGGTGTACCACTGAGGAAGATGTAGTTGATTTAGTGGTATAGGGATTTAAAAGTTATTTCCTTTGATAATTTAACCCTTGGACCTATTATAGTCATGATCTACTCATATTATAACTTCCTCACTCATATTAAAATAAAAATTGAAAAAAATAAAGTATATGGATTTTTAGAGGTTTGGATTCGATGTGAGTGACTAATCTTTACAGTAACAAACCATTGTTTGTGTCATAGATATTATTATGAATACAATTTATACTGATTAAAAATTCCTTCACATAAAACCCAAGGATTATGAAGGAATGATAAAATTATATTTTTGGGTAGTTATAATCCTCTTCTATTATTAAATGAATGGAGTTATTTAAACTTGTACCATGGTCAGAATATGTCACCACATCTTATTAAAAATATCATTGGTGTGATGTATGATGATCTACTCAAGTATTCTCTTAAATTAATATTGATATTGTTTAGAATTATAGAGTATAATGTTTTTTTGAATAATTATCAAACATAGTAATCTTCATCTCTTCCATCATTATAAAAATACTCTAATACAATGTATTTTAACTTTATTTTTATTAATTTAAATTTTCTTCATATAATCCTTTATGTTATTATTTATAAAACTCAATATAAATGATAAAATATCCTAAAAACTCAATAAGATAGACCTTGTAGGATATCTAAATATCACAATAATAAATTCCTCTAAATTAGAATAATTTAATTATATTTAAATTCGACCAAAAGTTTAAATATTTAATATACACATTTTGAATCACTATACATTTTTTCTATTTTATTAAAAAATAATAAAAAATTTATATAATTTGATTTATATTTATCTTGAATATCCATTTTCGAATTAAGATCATAGAAAATATTACATGAAATATATTTTTTTGAACCCCAATTCCAAATCCCATTATTTTAGGGATGAGTTGTTGATACCCATAAAAATATTTATAAAAATGAATCAACTTAAAGGATGGATCCCTTTATATTGTGAACCTTTATATCAAAACCCCATTTCAAATCAACTTACATAAGAGATTCTCATTAATGGTGAAACATTACATGTACCAACTTTACATGAGAACTCTAACATGGGTATAAAATAATTCCTTTATATATTACACTCTATTAAATCTAGAGGTTTATCCATATACTTTTATACCATCTCTCCCATATCCAAAGAATATATACCCTTATACAAAGTTTATTTCATCCATTGATGTAGTTATCTATTTTTTTAAACGTATATATTATCAATCATTATATCCACTATTGACTCATCACTATTTTGAAACCAAAAACATCCATCAAATATGGTAGAAAAAACATCCTACATTAGAAACAATATTTTAGAGAAATATTATATCATTAAATTGTCACATGAGTTTCTTATATACTATTTAAAGGAACACATATCGTCAAGTAGTGTTCTTTTCCCAACTTATGGAGCATGCTCTAAATATTTTTATTGTCCCCATTCTCACCTCTAATCAATCCTAAAGATTTTATAAAGGAATTTTATATGGATATAGTGTTTCCAATGATTGATTTTCTGAAATCTATTTCCAAAAATGGAGTCCAAATCTACTTAATAAAACCCCCATATGATCTCACATACTGCTACCCATCAACCCACAATATTACACCAAATTGTTATCCAAAAATACCTATTAATCTATGAGTAATACTAGAACATCATTATAAATCCTAGAAAAAATCATTAATGGTCCCAGGTTTTGATTACATGGAAAACTACAGAAACATTATATCGTCTTCCAAAGAGAAGGTTAGAGATGAATTCATGAAAAACATGGAATGGAAAACTAATAGAAAATCATAGATAAGAATTAGTGGTTGCTATTACAAAGCTCAACCACCAATCGCTCAGTATGATATTTATAGAACAAGGTAAATACAACATAGAAACATTTATTTAAGTTCAAAATAGAAATTTTTATGCTTAAAATGAAATTTAATAGTGGAATTTGTTCCAAAATAGATAATCCATACTAAAATTCATCAAAAAAACATTGTATAATAAATTTAAGAAAGGCCTAACTCTCAAACAGGTCGATCATTGATGAAGAGTGTATCCATTTCAACTATTGTTGGTGATATAATAAAGATTTATATTCCTTATTTTGTAGATATATATATTTTCCTTCATCTCTCAAGGATCTTATACTCTCACTCTACCTCTCATTCTAGGTTTTATGGTGAAAACCCCTAGAATGAGTGTTTTAAGATGTTTATATAAGGGGTATTTAAGTCAATGTTCATATTAAACCAATTAACCAATTAAATTAGTAATTAAATAAGTTATTTAGGGAATCAACCTATGATTACCCAATGTTAAGGATCACGGTGATAATGAAATTTCCACCTATCCATAGGTATAACTAGTATTTTAGACACATCCATGGTCTCATATTTCCCATCTGAGGCACCGATTTATTGAAATTTTAAAACTATAGTGAATGACCACACTCAATAAGATTTAATATATTATTTTTTATATCTTATCATTGAGGATAAAAAATGATCACTTCTTCATTTTAGCTCAGTACCCCATCCCAATAATTTTATTTAATGTACATTAATGGTATAAATACAAAATCCAACATTACTGAACATGGTTTCAAATGTAGGACAATTGAAGATTTTTTTTGAATTATATCATAAAAAGAGAAAAACATTGACCCCTTACTACTGTCACTATGAGTGGGCTATGTTATTGAATATTTTAAAATAAAACCACATATTTTTATTTTTATAGAAAAATGGTATACAAAATTTGAACTTCTTCATAAATGTTGGACACTTTATCCCATTCTAAATCAGAGGGGGGAATGAGTTCCTAGAGAGTATCCGAAATTTTTATGGACATAATAATTGTTTAATTTGTATTGTCATGTTTTATTAAATTATAAAGTGTTTATAAGTTATAAAATAGGGATAAATATAAAATAAATTATATATATTTAAGAAATATTAATAAATAATAATTTGAAATATTCAAATTAATAGGTCTTATTTTTAAATTTCTTCATACAATAACAAAATATATATATTTTTTAAATTTTATTATGGTTTATGTTTAATGAAATATGTTTTGATATTTTTATTTAATCAGTTTATTTGAAAAAAGAAAATTTTTATGACTAATTTTTTTTATTGTGTTTTATATATTTGAAATTGAAAAGAGATGATATTTTCTTCTAGGTAAAATATGAATATGAAATTGTTTATATTGAAATAGATATGAAATTTTTATGGTTATTTGTTTTTGTAATGTCTATAACAGATTACTACATTATAAAATATACCAAACTGAATATTGATGAATTTTTTTATAGTTTTTTATTTCACATATAAATTTATGGAATTTTTATTTATTCAGTGTATTAACTACTTTTTTTAATTCATGAATGTAGTTTTTTAAAATTATTAATCAATATATAGTTTATTTTAATGTATTATATTAATTTATTCCAGATTCATAACATTTTAATAAAAGGTGACATGCTGGGAATGACATATTGATTAGTTATAATAAACCAAATATATATGATTTTTTATGGGTTATGAAATTTAATATATATTTTGGTTATGTTTTATACATATTAGGTGTAACGATTGTATTTTAATTGAGGTATACCTTGTGTAATAAACTATGGATGGTGGCTTGAGAGCCTAACCTCAATTTTATAGATGATGAGGTTAACTATATGTAAAAATATTCAGTCTCTTATGGATATTTTGGATTCATGGGATTATAAAAAATTGGATGAATGGTTTTCATTTTATTATAAACATAATGTATTTAAATATTTTTAATATAATTTAATTTTTTTATAAGAATAAAGAATCACGAGATGTTTAAATTATTATACATTAATATGTTCTAAACAATTTGATTTGTTGGTGGGATAAGATACAAAACAAAATCACTATAATCATTCATACTTGGTGGTAATAAATGAGCAAAGATGGTGATATTTTTAAACATCATAAAAATAGTCAATGTAAGAAACCATCCATAGTGAACACTTGATAAAGTCATAATAATCCAAATTGTTGTGTTTTTAGAAACCAGTGTTCCCACAACCATAATATTGTAGGGAAAATGGGTTGTTGTTGACCCTATTTGTCGGTCCCTAATTCATAGAATGAAATTTTGGTTTCTCTTAAACATGAAACTTAAATGGTTAGGATACAAGAGGAATATATATGGGTTAATCTATATGATTAATTTGGTTAAGTATTTCTCTACTAAACTATCCAGGAGTGATATGTAATATGATTTTTTACAAGATATGGTCATGTCTTATATTATCATATCAATTGGATAGTAATAAAAATATTTATCCTTGATCAATAATAATTATTATTTATTATAAAATGGATCACAATTTTAGATGGATCACATTTAATATTGTACCTTATTTAATTAATTTAATATTTGACAACCATTTCGCTATAAATTATTTAGATAAAATAGAATAATCATCATCAAACATTTCATTGAGATCAATTCTAGAAAATGTTGAGATTAATGTAAGAAACTTCATATAGTGTTATAAGAACATAAGAATAGTTCTTAAATATGAATGAAATTTGTGTATTTTAGATAAAACCCTTACTAGTCACCTAAATTTTAAACCATTTAAAAAATTTGATCATAATTCTTATGATAAGAATAAAAACGAGTCATGAGATGGTTTCAAAAGAATTTTTTTTTAAATGAAAATGCTAAAATTAACTTTATTTTTAAAAAAATTATATAATATTATTCGGTATTTCATTGATCTAAAGAGTTTATGGTCTTATTTATGGATAAATAATTTGATAAACCTACTTCTGCAATCATTTCAAGAATGGTTCCTATAATATGAATGATTTCAATAAATGTTTACACAACCACCTAAATATTGTTAAGAATACTAAATATGATATATAAAGATAAGGATATGGTGTTGAGATAACAGTATAAAAGAATAAATTTTCAATTGATAAAAATAATATTGGAGGTTCCTGTTTTTAATATAGACTACTGAATGCTAAAGGATGTTTTAGAAATAAGGGGTATCATGATTGTTAATAATAGTTTTGTTATTAGAGAATAAATTTCCTAGATTACCTTAAATTATTTAAGAAAACCAGTAGAGAATCTAGGTTAGGTACTAATGATGTTTAAATCAATTATCATATTTTAAATAATATATAGTTAAAATTATATATTTTAGGATTATTAATAATATGAATTTGAGGTCAATATTATAGAATAATTCCTTTTTGGATATTTAAGTTACCATTCATGTTTTGACGTAATGGGTTTCAAAAAAATGGAGTTAGAAGAAATGGATTACTTCAAAGATGGATGAATTTAAAATACATGATTTTAATTTCCCTCTAATTAATAATATGTTAAAGGTGATATTATTTTTTAAAAAATCCTTACAAATAGAATGTAAATAATTTTTAATATAGGTATTTTAAGATTCATAAATATCTATAACATGGTTTTATAATAAGATAAGGATAAAAATTTTCTATATAAGATATATAAATTTATCCATTATATTTGATAAAATATGAGGGGAAGAGTTTTGAACACTAAATAATATCATATTATATAGGATAAAATAATATTTTCAAAATATTTATCTAAAAATGTATAATTCATTATAATATATTGTTTTTAATAATTTATTTATAAAATATCCCTTTAATGAATATAAATATTATTTCCTAATAAAAAAGAGTTTATCTCTTAAATAAATTATTTCCATTAAACGAAATTTAAAAGAGGCTAGTGGGAGTATTTCATAACTTCCTAATTCTATAAATATGAAAATTAAATAATTTTATGAATTAAATTATAATTAAAAGGAACTAAAAATCACTAATTAGTTTAGGTAATGTTATAAAATACGTATATTAACATATTGTGTGAAATTAAATATATTACTAAATGTTCTCATAGATATAGTTTAATGGATATATTACAAAGTTAAAGATTAAATATGAACTATATATATAAATTTATATATATATATATGATACAATAATCATTAAATTAGTTCCTATAAAGTTAGGATTTTGGAAAATTATGTCTAAGGATTTGAACATAATGATTATTGTAATGAACCGAACATTTATGAATAAAATTCCCTTTATTTTAATTACATGTCTTATTGATATAGAAAATAGATAAAATCCTTTTGTTTTATTATATCCAATTGTATTTAAATGCCCATTAAGAATCCTTACCGTTGATAATTTTGCTATTGAATAGTGATCACATGACTAGTATAAATACAAGGTTTTAACATATCCTTTGGGAACAGAAAAATGATGTGATGGCCTCAACCAGTAGGTTTTTACCCTATGAAGCCCATATATTTGGGATTTTTAGGGATATATAATTTCTGGTATTTTCCCTAGGCAAAGCCCAAGCTGAGATCCAACAACTTAAGCATGAGATAAACCATTTAAGGGAGTAGTTCAAGATTATCGAGATCACAACCCAAACCATATTCACCGAACGGCCCCATGAAGGCCCCATTATATCACACCATAATATTCAGGTGTATGTTGGTGTAATAAAGGTATATGAAACTATAAACTAGAATTATTATTATGTTTATTATTTTTGTATTGAATAATTAATATAATTTCATTTTATAACTGTTACTTTGTAAATGATTTTCAAAGCACAAATAATATTTTTGGTTAATATTATAATTCAATTAAGAAATATATTTTAATGAATTAATAATATTTTTAATTCAATAATATTTTCATAAAATATTATTATTAAATTAGATTAAATAAATATAAATGATCGTATAATTTTTATGAAGACAAATGTAATTTTTATTATAGTTTGAAAATTGATTTTTTCAAAACCAGTCAATTTTCATTAAATATCGTTTTTTCAAAGTAAAAATTAATATATTTATAAAATTATTTATATTAAATGAGTATTATTTTTGGAATCCTGAAATCGAATTTATCCAATTGTGAACTTTTCATTATTTTCCGAGACAATCAAATTGTTGGGTAAAAATTAAAAACCATATAAATATACAATGTGTTTTATGACATAAAAATGACACAATAGTGATGTAATAAAAACTATAAATGGTATATTAGAAAAAATATATGTTTTTTATTTTAAAATAATTTAATTATTTTTATCTGATTTATTTTATAAATCCTTAGTGAATCCTCCAAGATATATAAAATATTTTATGATTTTAAAATCATTTCCTTGAAAATGTGACCCACCTGCACATAAGAAAGGGAAATATTTGGATTTCTTCAGACCTTATCTATATAAAATAATTTATACCACTCCCCTTTTCTAGAAACCATGGTAAAAAACCATTATATGGTTTATGGTTTTGAATATTTTATTATGTAGTGTCCAAAACCAAAATAATAAAGAAATCTCCATCCATTCCTATATAAACCCACCCAAGCTAAAATTTCTCTTCACTCATGATATTTTAAGCTCTACCACCCTCTCCAGCTACTCCCTATATTCATCCCAAATCTCCCCCAAGCTCCCAATAAGCCTCCCTAAAACCTTTGGGTTCACACATCCAAGTAAGGGATATTCCACCCTCCTCTTTTATCATGCATTCCTTTCCTATTATATCTTTTAGTTTATTTTTTTTCTATGTTGGGATATGTCATTAAATATCATCCTAAATTCATATTTTTTTTATAAATTATGGTAGCCCTTTTCACTCTCATTTATCTCACTTATGAACCTTTCTGTACACCCGTTACCATGCTGAATTTTCATAAAGGATTCCTCTCCACCTCTTTGAATTCAACCAGCTTCACTGAGAGTAGTTATTTTAATTTCAAATTTATGCATTGAAGTTAATTTTTAATCATTAAATTAATATCCAATTGATGTTATTAAAATTATGACTCATTTATCCCCCAAATTAGGACCCTTACCTAAGATGTTACTATTCTGAAATTCTGAAAGGAATTTATCTCTTCTCATTTCCATTCAAGAATTTCTTTTATATTATATATCTAAATTCCATTTCATGTGTTTAGAAATTATGGTCCACGATAACCTTACATTCCATTTCATGTATACATTATGAGTGACATATTTCCCTCTCATCAACCCATTTTATGAATTTCTATTTGACGTCATTAGGCAGTTGAAAGTGCACCACGATTTTCCATGCCAAAATCCTCATGTAGTGAATACCATACCCATTTATCTATCAAGGGTATTAAAATATATGATCATGTAATTTTTGAATGGGGAATTACATGTATTTATTACACATTACTTATTCGTGGAATATATTTTTATGTTTATTGAATCAATTTTGAATGATCTATGTGGTACACTTATACCAGAAAATGAAATAATTATGATGGGTGTTCCCTGATAGCACTCCAATGCATTGGGTAATGTTTAGTATCATGATACACCATGTGAAATGGGTGTTTACACATTATAATTCTTGTGAAATGATGGTTTAATCATGATAATGATTGTTTAGTGACAGTTTACTCATTCTAATCTATGTGCAATGAGCCTTGGATCTTGCTGATATCATGTTGTATGTTGTTTCCACATTTCCATGTTATGAATATCATGATATATCATGCCTTTATGTTCATGTTTTTTCACTCTATTGATATTCATATTCAATGAAATTTATTTTCTTTATCATGTTATTCTATTTTTATTCCCTTTCTGGTCTTTATATCTCATCAATTTCTTATGTATATCATCAGGTTATCCCATAAATTTCTAAGTACGAAGTAATTTTGTGGTCATGTAAAAGAAGTTTTCAATAATGATGTGTACTTCATGTTTTATATTGTTATGTAATGTTATATATCCCAAATGAAACTAAAAATATATATATTCTAAGTTATATTAAGTGCAGGTTTATGTAATAAATTATGTATGAATATGAAATAAAGAGACGGGTTGTTACAGTTGGTATCAGAGGACATGTTTAGTTATTTTTGGTAAAAGGATTATAAAACTATAGTGAAATACATAGGGATATAACTAAGTATAAAAAAATTATCCCAAAATTTTGGTGATTATATATTAAGTAGTTTATCATGAAAATATATCCTTGTCTGGATATGAACAAGTAGAGGTGGCTCTAGAACATATGTATCTAGGGGTAAAACCCAAAACACCACTTTGAGCAAGACTCAAACGAGAACTAGTGAATCAAAATGGTCCTTGATTCACTCTTGGTTTGACACTCTCGAGGGATATTATTTGGTAAATTCATAATCATATTATAGAACATTATTAATGGAACATCACATAAGAATATAAATTATGAAGTAGACCACAAATTACTTAGATATAATCCTATACATTCATAAGATAAGGAGATAAATATAATTTACAAGGTATCCCTTTAATGTCTTTGGATTACCCTTTATTTGTTTAATAGTCTAAAAATACACATCCCTTAGTCTATATTGGATAAAGTATAACTATAATAAAAAATTAAAAGGTAGGGTTATCATCTATAGGTCTACACAATTTTTTAAATCTCGTATGATTAGTAGAATAATCAAAACACCTCCACAATGCATAGAAGTAGAGATTTCAGTGAAAATGGAAAATGGAGAAATTATTTCATCCATTGTATATAACTCCATCACTATCACAATTTGTGGATTGAACTTTCTATAGAACCTCATAATACTCCCTCTTGTATAATTTGATGAAATTCTTGGCATGAATTAACTTTCCATATATACAGAAAACATAAATTACTGTGAGAGTGAAATCACTCTCCATATAGTGATTCGACCCCTAATTCTATACTAGTGCAAGGAGGAGGATGAATATTATTTGGAATCATAATCTAAATCATGAATATTTCTTCCCTTTCAGCACATATATCTTTCTTATATGATTGAGTCTAAGGAAGGAACCATCCTCAAAGACATGCTTATTGTGAGGGAATTCAATAATGTGTTTCTCAAGTAATTGCACAATATTACTCTAAGAAGTGATGTTTAATTATTGATTGATCTTATACCTAGGGTATTTCCAATATCCAAGAATCCATATAGAATGGATGTTATGAATATTGAGGATCTAAAGAAACAACTACAGAAGAATATGGATAAAGTATTTATATGCCCATGTGCTTCACCATGGGATGCACCGGTCCTCTTCGTTAAGAAGAAGGATGAGTAAATGTTACTTTGCATTGATTATCATGAGTTCAAAAAAATTATGATACAGAACAAGTATCCCTTTCTAGGAATTTATGACTTGTTCAATCAACTACGTGGAACACAATACTCTTCCAAGGTGTATCTGTGGTCGGGATATTGCCAAGTTAAGGTGAAGAAGGAGGATATCCCCAAGACTACATTTCATACAAGGAACGAGAACAATGAATTAATTGTAATGCCATTCGGCCTCACTAATTCTTCATCAGTCATGTTGGACATGATGAATAGTGTATTTAGAGATTACCTCAACAAATTATTTTTAGTCTTTATAGATCATATTCTATTATAATATAAAACCCAGAAGAAGAATGAGGAGAATCTAAGCATTGTTCTAGAGACATTAAAAAATGAGAATATATATAAAAATTATAGAAATTATGATTTATAGTTGAAGTTTGTCTCATTCATGGGGAATATCATCAGAATAAATGGGATATTTGGGAATCCTTCAAAAAACGAAATTGAGGGATAACTGTTGTCAACATCTGTGATGGATATCCATAGCTTCCTTGGGTTAGCTGGATATTATCCCCGATTTTTCAGACATTTCCCATGATTATCAACCCTCTTACAAAGAAAACATGGATGGGAGTCAAGTTTTCATGGAATGATGAATTTGAAGAATGCTTCATGGAGTTTATGAAGATGCTTATCACTATCCTTGTGCTCACACTACCCAAATGTAGGGAGATTTTCATAATCTTTAGAGATTCGTTGAAGAAGGTACTCAGATGTTTGTTGATATAGAATAACAAATTCATTTCCTATGCCTCAAGGCAGTTGAAAATTCATGAGAAAATCTATCCCAATCATGATCTGGAGTTGGAATCTATGATCATTTCATTGAAAATTTGGCAGCAATATATCTATGGAGAGAACATTGAAATATATACATATAAAAAAAGTCTCAAATATATATTCACATAGAAAGAGTTGAATATGTTCCAATTAAGATGGTTAGAGATCATCAATGATTATGACAACTCAATCCATTAATACACTGGGAAATCGAATAAGGAGGAAAATTATCTTAATATAAAGGACCCAGAAATTCTATCATTTATTAGAATTCAAAAGGATACAATTTTCATAGATTTAATAAAAATGAGAATGTGAATCATAAATAAGGGAATATCATCAACCCTTTCACAACTGATTTATCAACTGTCACTTTTGGAAAGGTTAATGAATGCTCAAAAAGATGATGTGGTAATTTAGAAGAAATTGGAAACAATTAGAAAAAGGAAATCCTCGGAGTTCAATGTTAATGGATATGGAATTGTGAGATATAGGTCCATATTATGTGTTCCATAAAATGTGGAGTTAATTAAAGAACTTTTAGATGATGCACATAGTTTGAATTTATGCATTCACCCTGAAAAAATGAAGATTTATCAAGATATCTTAGAGAACTATTGGTGGGATACCATGAAGAAGGAGATCACTAAATATTCCTCAATGTTCCTAGTATATCACCAAGTGAAGGATAAGAGGAAGAATTATAAGGGGATGATGAAACCATTACCCATAAAAACATGGGAATGGAAAAACATAACCCTAAAATTTGTCATTGGACTTCCAAATAAATCCAATGAAAACAATGATATTTGGGTTGTTGTGGATCATCTTACAAAAACTGCACAAGTCATTTCAATTTAAGAGGATTTATCATTGGATCAACTAGCACAAATATACATCAGAGAAGTGGTAATGCTACATGGTGTACCACTATTGATTTTGTCTGATCAAGATCCAATATTCACCTATTGGGTCTAGAAGAGTCTCCAATACGCTCTAAACACTTAGTTCAACTTCAATATGAACTATCAAACTTAAATTGATGGCCAATCTGAGTAGACTATCTTGACACCTGAATATGTGTTGAGAGCATGCTCAATGTCCATCAAAGGAGGATTGGACCAACATCTTCATTTGGTAGAGTTCTCTTACAAAAACAGTTTCCACTCAAGAATCAAATGGATTATTATGAATCCCTTCATGGGAAGAGGTGTAAAACACCATCATGTTGGAATTATGTTGGGTAACAAAAACATCTTGGTCTAGAAATGGTTGATGAAATTGTGGAGAAGGTTAACACCATCCAGTAGCACATCAAAGCTGCCCAGAGTCGAAAAAAGAGCTATGTTGACAATCATTGATGAGACTTAGAGTTTGATGTTAGAGACATGTAATTCCTCCTAATATCTCATCGTAAGAGATATAGGAGATTTGGGATGAAGGGAAATCTTAGTCCAAGGTACATTAACCCTTTTGAGATCTCTGATCATATCAAGGTAGTGGCCTATCAACTAGAACTCCCACCAAAACTATCTCACATACCTTATTTATTCTATTTATAACTATTAAGGAAGTACATACCAAAACCATCACTTGTACTCAATATAAAGATGGTACCATTAGGGAATGTCCTCTCCTATGAAGAGAAGTTGGTGAAGTTCTTAGATCATAGAGAACAAGTTCAAAAAAAATAAGACAATTCCCCACGCCAAAGTTTTTTTGGAGAAACCAAAAGTTTGATGAGGAAATGTGGAAACTAGAGGAAGTGATGAGGCATATTTTCCATTATCTATTTTAGTGTGTGAAAAGGAAATTTTGGGGGTCAAGTTTCATAAGGGCATAATGTAGTAATGACATGAATATTTGTGAATAATATTCCTTTTATTTTACTTAAATTTCTTATGGATATAGAAAACACATGAACTCCTTTTGTATTATTATATCCAATTGGATTTAAATGACTGTTAGTTATCCTTATAATTCATATTATTGTCATTGAACAATGATCACATGACTAGTATAAATATAGGTTTTTAACAAATTCTATTGGAATAAATAAGGGAAATAATGGCCTCAACTGGTAAGATCATTCCCTATGAAGACCATTTATCATAGCTTTTGATGGAGATATAATTTTTTTGTATTTTTTCTATACCAAGACCAAGTTTAGATCCAACAACTTAAGCATGAGAGAAACCATTTATAGGAGAAGTTCAAGCTAATCGAGATCATGAACCAATCCATGTTCACCAAATGACCCCTTGAATGCCCCACCATCGCACACCTTACACTTTGGGTATAGGATGATGTAATAAAGGGATATGTAAGGAGACACTAGAATTATAATTATGTGCATTATGTTGGTATAGAATAAGGAATATAGTTTCATTTTTTTATTACTTTGTAAATTATTTTTAAATAAGAAATTGTTTTTTGGTTAATATTCAAATTAAATTATGAGATCTATTTTGATGAATTGATGGATTTTTTAATTAAATAAAATTTTAATAATATATTATTATTAAATTAATTTTATTAAATATAAACTATTGTATAATTTTTATGAAGTCCAATGTAATTTTTATTATGGTTTGAAAAAGGTTTTTGTCAAAACCTGTCAATTTTCAATAAATGTGGTTTTATTTTAAAAGTTAAAATTAAGATATTTAGAAAATTATTTAGATAAAATTAATTTTATTTGTAATAAGGATGTTGAAAATATCTAATGGTGAATTTTTCATAATTTTTGACAACAGTCGAATTTTTGGGTAAAAATTAAATACCGTATACACATATAATCTTTTTATGACATTATAATGACCCAATAGTTAGGTAATGAAATACTATAAAATATATATTTGTCCAAATATATGTTTTTCATTTAGAATAATGTAATTTTAGAATTATTCAAATTATTTTATAAAGGCTTAGTGATTCATCCTTGACATATAAAATATTTTAATATTTTATAATAATTTCCTTGAATGTGTGACTTGCCTCTACATAAAAAAGGGAAATATTTTATTATATTTGGCCCTTATATATATAAAACAATTTAACCACTCATATTTTTCAAAAACCATGGGAAAAAACCATGGTATGGTTTATGGTTTTGTATATTTTATTGTATAGTGTCCAAATCCAAAATAATAATGAAATCCCCATCGTTTTGTATATAAACCCACCCATGCTCCCATTTTTCTTCACTCAATATCTTGGAAGCTCGACCAACCTATTCCACCTACTCCCCAGAGTCTACACAAGGTTCCCTCAAGCTCCCAAGAAGCCTCCTCGATCCTTTGGGATCATATATCCAATTAAGAGATCTTCCATAGTCCTCTTTTATAAAGAATTACATTTATGTTATGTATTTTAATTTCATTTATTACTATTATAGGATATGTTATTAAATATCCTCCTTACTTCCCATTTGATCAAAAAATTATTATATCCCATTTCAATCTCATTTATCTCTATTATGAACCCTTATGTACACCCGTTACCATGCCAAATTTTTGTAAGAGATTCCTCTCCTCCTCTTTGAATTCAAGCACCTTATTTGAGAGTAGGTATTTTCATTTAAATTTCTTGAAATGAAATTATTTTTTAATGAGTACATTACTCTCCAATTGAGTTTTTTTTTCATTTAGGTATCATTTATTCTCTTCCATTTGGTCCCTTACCAAAGTAGTTACTATGCTGAAATTCCTTAAGGGATTTCTCTCTTCTCATTTCAAATCAAGAATTTACTTTATACTTTGCATCTAAATTTCATTTCATATGTTGGGAAGTTAGGTTCCATGAACCACTAAATTTACATTTCATGTATAAATTATTATAAACCCATTTCTCTCTTATCAACCCATTTTATGAATTTCTATTTGACGTTGTTATGCTGCCGAAAGTGCACCCCATTTTTCGATGCCAAAATCATTATGTAGTGAATACCATATCCATTTCTCTATAAAGGGTATTCACCTTTATGATCATGTACTTATTAATTACATAATTACATATATGTATTCCGAATTCCTTATTCATGTAATAAATTATGATTAGTAATGAAACCATGTTGTATAATTCATGTTCCACACTTATACATGAAAACGAAATGATTATGAAGAGTTCACCCTCCTAGTGCTTCAATGCATTAGGTAATGTTTAGTATCATGATAATTAATTTACAATGATGGTTTACTAATTCTAATTCATATGAAATTATGGTTTACACATGGTAATTCTTGTGCAATGAGAGTTTACTCATGCAAATCCATGTGCGATGAGCAATGGCTCATGTTAATTTTTTTGTATGTTGTTTCCACATTTCTATGTTATGAATATCATGATATATCACGCCTTTATGTTCATATTTATTTTTTTCACCATTGATATTCCCATTTACTAAATTGAATTTTCTTCCTTATGTTTTTACATGTTTATTTCCTTACTGGGATTTATAGGTCACCTTTTTCTTATGTATGTTCTCAGGTTATCCCATTCATTTCTAAGTACAATGAAATGTTACGGACAAATATAAAAAATTAATATTGACTTCAAAGAAAAAGTTGGTTTCTTAGGAGAACACACCACACACAACTGATGTATTTAAAATAATTCCAACCATTTGTCCTCCCACCACGCCCTCGTTGGAGAGGGTTTATACGAACCGTCGTTTGATCTGGGCCCTTCAGCCTCCCATGGTGCTTCTCCTCAACCTGCAGTCCCTCTCAGCCATTCCTCCAGGGTTATTTGCGGTGGATCTTCCTTAAAAATATTCCCTTCGAGGCGATAATAATTTCCCTATACATCTCTGTTTCTCGAAGGTCTACTTGGTAACCCTATCAGTTGTCAGGGATGGTACTCATATGATGGTGGAGTTCCTGACAGATTCCTTTGCAGATACTTTTTGTTTCTTAAAATGGACCCTTGTGGCTCATTTTAGATCTACAAAACCTCCTATCCGGGTGTTCAAGCACTTTGTTGATTCTTGGGGGCTCTATCTTTCGGGAATGGTTTCACCGGTGCTTCGAAACTCTTTTTGACTGGTTTTAATGTCTGAGGGGGACTTTTTCCATGAATGGTGCAAAGCCCCTTAGATCTTGGGCTGGTGGAGTTTCAGTTTGGAAAGGTGGTTGTTGGAGGTACCCAATGGGAGGGAAGGTTCTCATGCTTTCATGTGGTTAAGACTGCATGGCATTCCCTTTCCTTTCTACAATGGGGCACTTCTCAAGGCTATAGGGGACTCACTTGGGAGTTTCCTATCTGTGGAATTCAGAACACGTTGATGTGAGGGCACTTCTATTTTCCTGATGTGTGTAGAGATGGATCTCTCCCTGTCCCTTCCTAAAAAGTTATCCATGAAGGATAAGGAGAAGATAAACTTGTGCTATGATATTATTTACCTATTACTACCAAGGTTTTGTTCCTTCTTCTTCCTAAAGGCCCACTTAGTGCAGGTGTGTAGGAACAAGAGGTGTGGTGGACATCTTCAGGATTTCCAACCTCTTAGAGACATGGAAAATAGGGTTGCAGCCATGCCCCCAGCTCAAGTTGATATGCCATAATCTGTTCAGGATCCTGCCCCAGGGGATATAGTGGCCTTTGAGGACGCTCCACCTGAACCTGAATCTGAACAAGTGACTCTTTCTCTGGTGAGGTTTTCTTCACAATACCCTCCTCATTAGTGTCTACCTTTCTGGGTGGCACATTCAGTCCCTACCAGGCCTTCATGTTTTTCTTGATGGGACACTCCTAGATCCTACTCTTGATATCCAGGTATATTCATGTGCTTCCACTTCTCCTACCCCTCTTGTCG
This sequence comes from Viscum album, assembly GCA_963277665.1. Lineage (NCBI taxonomy): Eukaryota > Viridiplantae > Streptophyta > Magnoliopsida > Santalales > Viscaceae > Viscum > Viscum album. The sequence continues at coordinate 1,790,519,349 of OY728121.1, read as the reverse complement.
AGAAGCTGGCACTTTGGTTGTGTACGAAGGCAATCCTACCCCAGGCTTCCCATGGTCAGAATTTGGACTGCTTCTAAATGGTATCAAAGGCCCTATTAGTTATTCACCATCCCAGACATGGTCCTTTTCTCTCACTGGTGTGGATGATATGTGAGGTGGGATGCCAAAAATTACCTTGCGACACCGAATCCTATCCCCTCCAAACAAGATCAAAGAGAAATTACTATGAATTCATCTACCATCTGCCTCTCCAAATTCTCCTTCTATGTCACCAACCACAGGAATATGTACCAGGTAAAAATCCAGATTTATTCAGGAGAGTGTATCCATCCACATTAGTGAGACCAAGATTCCTTTGGTCTGGTCATCCCTATTCCAATGAATCAGATCCTCATCTGGAATGACCAAGGCATTGGAACTTGGGCGAAGACATACTTCTTAGCTATGGAAATTATGAAACACAAGGATTGAATTGTGGATATTCTGGAGCCCAATAAGAATCTGGTAAAAATTGGTGATTTTACCCGCAATGTTAGGAAGAAAGTGGTCATGCATGCAGACCCCTCTCTATTCTCCATATTTGGATATTATAGAAGATGGATATTTCAATGTATTTGGTTAAGTATAGGGATCAATATATGAATATTATGTTGGATAATAGTGAATAGATCATGTTTGTGCCTTTGGTGAATGGAAGCTACGGTGCACAATGGTAAGAAGTTTTATGGCAGGAAGTCAATAGTTTCGATCCAAAGGAGTTTCCCTTGTTAGTTGGAAGGGATTGCAATGTAATCATATATCCAAGAGAGAATAATGGATGAGGTGAATTTCCTCACATGACCACTAGGAGTTTTGTCCAGTTCATGTCAAGAAAAGACCTCCTTGACTTGGTCTACTTTGGGGACAGATTCACATGGTGCAATAATCAACAAGGGAGGAGATGCAGTTGGAGTTGATTGGACCGCTTCCTGGTCAATCTTCTAGCCATTTCCATGTTTACCAATTCAAAGGTTGATCTTCTTATTCATGATATCTCAGACCATTCCCCTTTGTTGGTTTCTCTATCTCCAAAATAGGATGGCTAAAAAAATTTAGGTTCTATGACTATTGGGTGGGTCTTCCTGGCTATCATTAGATTGTTAGTGACATCTGGAAGGAACTTAATGAAGGAAAATCCTCAGTATCCCTTCGCAACAAACTGAGGTGACATAAAATAAGTCTTTAATAATGGGAGAAAGGTCTTACACCCATTTATTAGAAGGTGTAAGAGATCAAAAAAGATGTGGATCATTTGGAACTCAGCCTTAATGTAGTGTGGGATGATCTGGTCCCTGGGGAACTCTAAAAAAGAACATTTTGGATGATCAGATCCCGAAGAAGGAGCACACATCTAGGGAAATGGTTAAAGTGAAATGGATTCAAAATGGGGACAAAAACACATCCTATTTCCATGCATGCATCAAGGTAAGAAGCCAGACTGTGAAACTTAATATTCAGCTTGAAGATAGATCTTACTCGGACGATAGGGAAATGTTTAGGGGCCTGAAATTCTCTTACCTCAAAAACCTTCTTACAGGTCCTAGTATGAACATTACGAATGGGTATCCTAGCGGGAATACAATGTTATTTTAGGAGTTTCCCAATTTGATGTCGAACCTAGACAATGCCTTCCAGGAAGCGATCGTAGAGGGGAAGGAGATTTAGGATTCCAGGAAGCACCTCAACCTAGAGAGTGATCTGGGTCCCGATAGCTTTCCAAGATCTTTCTACCAGGGGTCTTGGAAGGTGATTAAAGTTTATATTGTTATGGAAATCTAGGAATTATTTCGGGTGGTATCATCCCCTAGGTGGCTAGAGCTACATCTCTTCTTTTCTTTCTGAAGGTTGAAGATCTATCCTCCATTCATGACTATTGACCAATAAGGATCTATAATTTTCCCTACACGATACTATCAAGCATCATTTACTTGCACAAGTCCATGTTAATTCCTTGGTGGATTTCATTAGAACATCATGCTTTCATGTAGGACTGGTCAATACAGGGAGCTATAGTGTTAGCTAATGAAATGCTCAGTGATATTAACTTCAAAACTCATGTCTCCAACATTTCCCTAAAAATGGATATGAACAAAGACTATGACCGAATGGAATGGGGTTCTGTCAATAGGGTTCTTGTGGGTATGAGACTTTCTTCATGGGCTAAGACTTAATTTTAAGATGTTTTAGCTCACATGGGATGTTCATGTCCTTTATGGGCAAGATGCATGGTTTTTAAGTCATGTCATGAGCTCATGATAGGGTAACCTGTTTCCCCGAACATATTCATTATCATGAAAGAAACTCTCAGTAGGATTATTACTAGAAGGCTATTAATAGGGTACCTCCTTCCATATCCTTGTAAGATGAACCAGCCTACAGTTTCCCATCTAATGTTTTCAAATTATTCACTCGTTTTCAACAATGATATTAGAAGAGCAATTGGTGGCCTCAAAAAAATATGGGATGAATATTTTCAAGGGAGTGTCCAGGCTATTGAAAAGACCAAGATCATGCCCTATATATCTAGCAGATGTGGAAATCGTCAGGCCTCCTCTATGTGCTATGAGATGGACATGTTGTGAGGTACATTCTCGATGATGTACCTTGGTTTAAAAATGTCCCCGGGCCAGACTCGTAACAGGGACATCGACTGCATTGTGAAATATTTTTCGATCCATGTCCGCAATTGAAAAAAATGATATTTTTCCATCAGGGGAAGGATCATGTTAGTAAATAAATTCCTCTTGGCTATTCCAATACAACACTCTCGACAATCAAGGTGCCCAAGGGAGTTATTTCCTCCATTGATGAGATTTTATCCAACATTATATGGGACTCTTCAACTAAAGGGAAACATCAATGGACTCCATGGGGAAGGTTGGAGAGGCCTATTCATGAAGGTGGCAACAATATAAGGAGCTTGGATTATACTATCCATGGAATGCATGATAAGTTGGTATGGATGATTTTGGAAGAGCACACCCTTTGGTGGAAAATAATGGGCTGTAAACATGGGGGGATGCGTAGGATCTGGGAATCCATGACTCTCCCTTATGGTCTGAGATCTATCCTATTATTTTGGCCATTCGGCATCACACCACATGGAATGTAGGGGAAGGGTATATTTTTCTCTGGAAACACAACTGGGCGGGTTCCACGATCAGCATTCCAAGCTATCCTTCTCCTATGTTGTCCTTTAGAGAAGCCATCACACACCCTCGTTTCCACAAAGCTGTGATGGATAAGGATCCACAAGAAATGTTTAACCTAATTGATCTCAATTATGAACCATATAAAAACAGGTTTATGACGTCTAAATTTGGGTCCTTCTCACTAAAGGATTTCCATCTGATCTTGATTAATCAAGGCCAGGGGGACTACTAGAATAGAAAATACAAGTTTAGGGTCATTAAAAAAAGCTTAACATTCTTATATGGAGGATATAGAATCGGGCTACGATGACATATGATAACGTGAAGAAGTTTGGGGTCAACCAGGTTTCAAGATTTCATTTCTATAATGCACACTAAGAGGAGAATGATGGTCACATATTCTTAGAAGGGGAATGGGCCCTTGTAGTATGGTAGTTTTTTGGTGATTTTATAGCTCTCTTATATCAAATAAATTTAGGTTCACCCTATCTAGAGCATTGGTTCGATGGATTGAGTTCCTCTGGCCCTGAAAAAATGGCGTGTTCCATTATCTTGAGTGTGGGGTGCTGGTGTATCAGGCTGGACAGAAATAAGTTTGGGTCTGAGGGTACCTTGTCTACAGGGTGATCAATTATCATGATAAAAAGATCCCTACTCATTGATTTGGTTACCAGGATCAAGAACTTGCATGAAGCACCCTTGCTGAGATCCCTACGGTCAAGTGTGGCTCCAGCACAACCCCCCAGTCTTGGTCCAAGGGGCCACTGGGTGAGGTTGATACTGCTAAACACAGATCTAAAATTGAATTTCGATGGGTCGTGCATCTTGGGGTTAAGAGAGGTGGTGGGGTGGTTCAGGACTACACGGGGAGTATCCTTCTTGAGTAGACATCATTCAATGGAAAGATGAATGCGATCTAGGTAGAGGAGAAAGTAATGCACACATGGATGATCCTTTGTGCCCAGAAGTGTATTTCTCTAAAGAATATTGAAACTAACTCTATGATAATAAATGATTCAATTAATAGAAAAGGTTACACTCCTTGGTCGATAGCATACGTCATCAAAAAATGAAATGGCATACTTAGAAATTGTAATATTCAGGTGATCCATACATGGCGTGAAGGGAATATGGTGGCAGATCATATGGCTTCCATTGTGGTTTGTGACTAGGGGAAAATGTCACATGTTTCACAATCACACATCTCTTGAAACCAGAGGAGGTCAACCTAATTATTGGGAACTAGCATGGGCTATTTTATTTTCTCCATCCTTAGACTCCTATGTACACTTCCACTATTTTGAGCTTCTTTCTAGTTGAATAAATATATAAAGTGATGATTATGAAGGAATGTTGTGTCCATGTAAAATATGTTTTCAATAAATATGCGTACTTCATGTTTTAAGGTGTCATCTAATGGTCCTAATCCCCAATAACACTAGACCTCTCGATCTTCAGAGTTTTATTATGTTCAATATTATGTGAAAAATAATTTTTAAATATGAAATAAAGAGAAGGGTTGTTATAATTATGATCACCATTATAGATGTAAACCCCCTAATGATCATAGTTGGTGAATTTATTAGATGGTCCAATAGAGATTTGGTATAATTTATATAATAATGTAACATGTTGAAGTAATGTTAGGGATTATATAGTGGAATATCACATACTATATGATTATTATAAAATTTATATATGGTTTTATTAGATATTATTAAATTATATTGATGATATATCAAATCTATGTTGATATTTAAATGAATGTTTAAAATTTGACATTATTTGATTTTGGATATATATTTATTAGCGTGAAACAAAAATTAACCATTCAATGCATGAATTATAGATATCCCCAATTGATGGTCATCATGATGTTTTATTTGTTAGATTGAAATGTAATGATTAGAATGGATTTGGATTTTTATAGAGATACACAGTTCACTCATGATGCAATATAAGAGTTTTTTTTGTATTTCATGGTATAATATGTATAACACATAATGTTTCATAAAAAATATTTTGTATTTAATTGGTGTATGTTTCATATTTAATATACATTAAATAAGGTTGAAAACATTCCTTTTATAATTAGTATAATAATTTAATACATTTATTACACTAGACTTGAGACTGATCTAATTAAGGGCTGGTTGTGAATTTTTATATTCCTGAAATTAGTTAAGGATAAAAAAATTGGATTTAACCTACTGTATGATAATTATGTAATATTGTGACCTGATTTTGATAAATCAAGGATGTTTATAGAAATACAGATATTTATGAAATGTGGTACTATTTTCTATTCATATGATGGGAATGTGATACATCCATCCATCACAGTGAATGACATATAATATATTCATTCACCTGGTTAGTCTATAAGCAATTAATAGAGAATGTCTGAGTAGGCTATAAAATATTGAAATATTGTGTGTCTCATATTAACTCAACTGATTAGAAGAAGTGATTATATAATTTTTCATATAGTATATGGTATAGTTGATGGATACATGTATAGAGATACATGATTCTAATAGATATCACATCATATCCATTTCTATATTGAGTAGAATATATGTTTTACTAGATAATGTTTGAATATTACTTCCATGTATAACAGTTACACCAAGGTGATATGTCACATGTCCTCATGTTTTTCCCCAATCACTAGATAGTGGAGAATATAAATGATAGTTATGAATACATAATGGGGATTTATGTACCACTTAATGGTCTATCAGATCATATAATATAAATATAAACATCAAATAATAAGAAATAGTGTATGAACACCGCAACAATTATATACTTATTCTCAATGTAATATTCCAAAATTCTCAAAAATTCTATAAAAGAAAACAAAACTCAAATGTAACAATATAAAGAGAAAATACACTATGTAAAAATAAAAATAGATGATAAAAAGAAAAAATTAAATCCTAGATGATAATTCTACAATCCCCAATTATCAAATATCCAAATTTTCACCAGAAACAAACTCCAAGATATAAAGTCATCTTGCGCTTCCATGAAATTTCATGCATGTAATATATATTCACAAAAGATGTGTATGTATAACAGGTGAGAATAAAATATTTAATAGCAAAAATTTCATCCACTTTTATGCCACAAAGTCTATAACTATATATATATAATTATTAAATATTAAATGATAATAAAATCATTTTTATCATGAAACAAAATTTAGTAGGCACAATTCCACATGAATAAATCAAACCATATTTAGAAAATTTCTATAATGGTGGATCAATATTCCTATCCCATATCTCATATTGAAACCTTATCATATTCTAAGGTTAATAGTGTGCCTGGAATATAATTGTACATGACTCTCATGGTCAGCACATCCCATACCATCTTGTATATTAGACACATCCGGGCCAACCGTTCCATACTATGGTATACCACATACCAAACCTCTCAATAAAAACCTTAAAATTTCATGGTATATGAAATATTTAAATACTATATTATACCTAAAAGTAACCTTAATCAAGTCTCTTTCATAAAAAATATGTTATTTATTAACATCACAGGCACCACTACAACCTTAAAAAAATAACATCAAACCCTAGCATTACTTTTTATTATTTAATTAACATTTTGTATCACATGTAAAAAGTAATAATTCATAAAATTTAATTCCTTGTATTTATAAACACTATTTTAGTATCCAATAACACATCATGAACCACTATTTATATTCCTTTTACACATATTTATCACATGGATATTTTATCATTTTTACCCAATTTGCATTCTATCTTAACACGTTTAAAATCATTTAGATATTATAAATAAGATTTCAGGAAACCACTAATTAATTTTTTTTAACCTCCCATGCATTAGGTTAATTCTAATTGTAAAAAAGACATCATTAGTCCACATTATTCTGTAATTTCACACATGACATAACATAAAAAAAAAAATATCAAGAAAATACCGATATTAATTTTATTTTCACCACATTATCAGAATGAAATTTCATAAACACTTAATAATAATTTAATAAGTATAATTTTACTTCAAAAACCCAAACTATTTGATTTTATTATTAAATTATAGCAAGTATTAATCCACTTTTCCACTAATTTATTATTCACCTAAGCCTATATTGTTAGGAAGGTCATTTTCTACACCAATTAACCCCATTATGAAATGATAAACATATTACCTACCTTTTTTATAAATTTTGGACCTAAATTACCCCTCAAAAATTCATTAAAAATTAATTTGTTAACAATTAAAATAATTACCAAGTCACACAACACATTAAAACAACCAAATCATCAAAATAGTTTAGTTATCACACACAAACAGACACTAAATTACCTATGAGAGAAATATTTCATATACCTTATCAATGATATGAAATAATCTCAATGTATATTTCCTTAGTAATAATAAGAACTTACTAATTCAATAAGTCACTATAATAAATGAATGTTGGAAGTGAGTTGAGCCATACAATGATCAACAAACCATCTCATTCACAATGAAATATATGATTTAGGAATAACATATCGAGATAAATCCAATTCACTAATAATACTAAAAATATGATATCAAATAATGATGAAATATAAACACGGATCTATGGTATGGAGATAGAGGACTGTGACTCCATAGCTTCATGAAAATCATCTAAAATAAACACAAAATTGTATGATATCATAGTTAATATATAATTCCCACAACCATGAAAAGTAAAACTTTCCACTTTTTAAAATGATAATAATTTGGAGTTACTTAACTATTAATATAGAATACATTGGCCACCTAGTTAACCACCATCCCCTAGCTGCAAGTTTATTGAAACCTGGTGGCCAATCCAGTATATTTAAACCACTTCATAGACCAGTGGGTACCCGATACCCCATCACCAGGTGAACATTATCCTATAACAGAATGTTTCATCTTGGTCACTAACATCTACTTCCCCCTTCACCCAAACTCACCTCAACATACCTATATCACATAAAATACAAAATAAATAACATTACAAAGTCAAAAAATTAAATAAGGTACATACATAAAATGTAGGGGTCATTACCACTACTATATTATTAAAATTATGGATAAAAAATTCATAATTATTATCATTTTTACAATGTCTTATTGGCTCACACTTTATTTGTGTGTAAATGTGGATCAGTTTATAAGGAATATAATATTTAAAAAACACTAAGAGATAATCTAAATGTGTTTTAGATGACATATAAAAATATTGTTGAATTTATTTTCACATTTTTACATAATATGTAACATATAGTGATAATTAAATATTTTTTTTCACAAATAGTATTTTTTATATTATTTGAAAACTCTGAATGTTCAAAGATTATATGAGTATTTATTGAAATTGACTAATTGAATAAAATATTTACTATATATGTACTATAATTTAGTATTATTAACCATATCGTGGTTTATTCTAGAATAAACAATAACATAGTGAATTTAAATACACCATTGATTTATGTATAGAAGTGCATTCATTATATGATAAAAAAATTATTAATCATCATTTCATTAAATATATCATGACTAATTTACAATTTTATATGATTCTATTAAAAGGGTATTGAATTTCAAAATAAATTATTGAAATGATAAAAAATTTAGAATCAAATGTTATAGATATAATTTTTTTTTGATTGAATTTTCATTGTTGAATGTTTTGTAAATGTTTGAGTTTCAAGGATTTTCCATGGATGGATACATATATTTTTTCATTAATTCATAAACGTGTGTATGTGTGAATATGATTGAATCACTATGATTTTTTTTGAACCTAATATCCTTTCATTTCATCTCTTAAATTAATTGTTCTATAAGTGCAAGTATTGAAGTATAATTCTTTAACAATATCATAGATTCACAATAGTGAAGGGTTAACCAAGAATTAAAAAGTCTATTATCATCATCCATAGTTTCTCTAGGAATATAATGTAGAATATATTTAATAGATCAATCTCATTAGAGAATATATATATTCATTATTTATATTTATTTGTACTAAAATAATTTGACGCATCATGTGTAAAATGATTTTTTTGGTTGTTTTCTTGATTTTTTTTGGATAAGGGTATCCTCATCTAGACCCCTTTAGTTATTACCTAAACCCATTAACATAAATCATGAATATATTGAGGTATGATGTTTTGTGCAGATCGTGGATGGATATTTTATTTTAATATAAAATTACTGTCAAGTGGTTACATTGATGGTACTCATTCACATGTAATGAGAATAGTGTTTTCCAAATAGATTGATATAATCACAAAGGATATAATGATTGTATTAAGGGAATGATATAGTATTTATTATTGAGCCTATAATGGATCAAAATAATATAAGACTATATATAAAAATAAATTGAATTCGACTATAGTAAATCATATAGAGAATAAGAGAGGTTATTGATATAATCTTCATAATTTATATATCTATGCACATAGAGATGAAAATATTCTCACTAAAGGAATAATTCATTTAATGTGATTTAAAATTTTATTTTCCTAAATTTTTATGTATATTGGGAGATGGTATTGATCTATGAATAAAATAGGTGGCCCATACCTAAATTGAAAATTAGTGTCCCTATGAATTTTTTATGTAATTATTATTATTATAATGTAACCTAGAGATGAGTAATGAAATACCATACACCTTGTAAAAACCAACACTAGGTGGACCAAATGAATCATTTTACTCCTGTGTGTGATTTTTTTGTTCATTAACATTTAAATAACAATTGGAAAACTTTTCATACATAAAAATAAAGTATCTATTAATTCAATTAAAAGTCAATTATTAAAATTGAAAACTCTTCAACCTAGATTGTGTTTCCAATAGACACTGCCAATTAATTTATAAGTTTTTTGGAAATTAGGGGGGTTTTAAATATATATTTAGATTTTGGGACTTATAATGGTAGAAATTATTGAAAAATATTTATATTTAATGCTTAATATCTAATGAGAGGAAAATAAAGAAGAAGTCTAAGCATGAAGAATATGTTTTGCGGATATTCATTGAGAAATTTTTGAATATGGATTTATAATTGATAAAAAAGGTTAAGTGTGATTAGAAATATTAATAGTTTATGTGGAATAGATAATATTTATAGTAATTTCACATTTTTATAAAACATACAAGGTATTTTATAAGATAAGGATGTTTCATTTTATTTGACTAAAATATTAATTTTTTTCCTTTGTATGTTAGTTATGTACTATAGTGAAGTTTCTTATTGAAATAATTATTTGAAATGGTTTTGAAGAATATTTTTGAATTATGAGTGAAATATAAGGAGTACTAAATATTTACATTAGATCCTCTGATGGTGTGTTCTTAGGAATATTCCACTTATTCCATTAAGAAAATTTTATTTTAGTATCAATTATTAATAATGGGAGGTAGTCATATATAATGAGGTTATGTTATTACACTAATATAATAGTATGGTTTCCTTGAAAAGTGATACGAAAATATTGAACCATTTTATATATACCAACCATTTATAGTAGGTCTTCTTGAATTTCATATTAAATTTATTTTTTGCACCGAAAATTTATACAAATAAATAATTGAATTATCCCTAAATATAATTTTCAAGGTTTTATATCTTTGGAAAATATAATATTATAAGGGACTATAAACCATTATATTTAAATGGTCTTACAAATTCAATTTTTGATTTTAAATATATGAACAAATGGATATCATCTACCCAAAAAAATTATATGTTTACGTCATGTATAATTTATATAGAAAAAATAAAATCGTTCAATAGTTTAAAATAATATTTGGAGAAACCATCATTGACCTATAATTATCAAAAAATAAAAAATTTAAAAGATGATACTATTTTAATTCCATATATTATATAAATTTTATGTTTTTTATATTCAAATTTTTAACTCAATCCACTTTTAGAAAAATAATTTTAATAATTTTAATTTTTGAAATTGAATTTACTTTAATTTTTTTTAGGTATTTCCATAAACAATTGTACTTCACTAGGTTACGGATTTTATTAATTTTTTTAAAAGAGGGAAATAAAAATTAATAATTAAAATTTAGCCTTACTATATTTATTGTTAAATAATGTTTCTTATAATTTCATGTTTTCCTATGAATATATCATTAAGTTGAGTGACCATTCTGATATACTGAAGTTTCATTTCTTAATTTTGTGTGTTATCAGGAATAAAACAATTTCGGATATAAATATTCTTCATTTACATGTGATATACTTGATTAATATAAAGCGTTATAACAATAGTGTAATCCCACTTAATGATTATATGTGTAAAGATAAAACTATGTTATAAAGTATTTGAATAGGCTATAAAAAATTCCCATAATAAATTTTAGTTACCATATATTCCACTTCAATTATAGAGAGTTCTACAAGGATTTTCTTCTTACAGAACATTGATATAGCGACTCTATGAGAAATATTAATCTTTTATATATAATTTTAGCAACTAGTTTAAATAATATAAAGTTATAAATAGAGTATGTTTTAAAATTAAAATCATACTTAGTGTATTAAAATAATCAATGTAATATGGTTATGAATAAATAATTAAAACTTTTATGACACTAAACAACAAATTTTTGAAATTCAATTATGTATATTAATTTACCTCCCATATCTCTATAATGATTTTAATCTACCAATTTATCAGCACTATCAAGATATAGATTATGTACTTTACATGCTAGAGTAATAATGATTATATAATACTCTACATAAAATGTTGTTGTTGTTTAATAATTTACATATATTATGTCAAAACAGTTCCATTTATTAGTTATGTCATTCAAAATTAATAAAAATAAGACTTGTATAACCTATATATTCATATCAAATTGTACTTTAATAATCATAGAGAACCTTTTGGAAATTCACTTTCTAAGGGATACAAATATGATATCATCGATATAGATCAAAATAAAATGGGTTTCTTTTGAAACATTTTTTATAAATTGAATTTGAATCTTTTATTCCAATTTAATGAATTTTATATAATATAAAATTAAATAATTGATCATTATAAAAAAATAAATATTTATTTAGTTTATATTAATACATGGAATGTTTAAATACATTGTTTGAAAGGGAATTGTTTTGAAAAATTGATATTTTTTAGATAAACATCTTCAAGAAAAAAAATCATTCAAAAAACAATTATAATTTTAATTTTAATAATAATTAAATATATGTGTGTTCCAAAGGCTGGTAATATCACCATAGAATCAATAATTTTATATAATAGAAAACATTTCCAAAAAGTCAATGCATTATTGTAGATTATATTATTTAGAATAAATCCAATATTTATTCCATATAATGAAAAAATTCCCCCCAGATTTGGTTCAAAATATATTTATTTTCTCATATATATAAAAATTCATTAGGTTTCATGATCAGTGACCATTATTTATCGATCTAATTGACTAATATTTTAATTTATAAATATCATAAAACATTCAATTTTTATGAAATCATCTGTTAGATTATGTAATAATGTTTATTTAAAAAAAATTATCATTTTCATTTTATAGGAAACATTTATTAGTGATCAATCCATCAACATATCTAATAAAATTTTCAAATGGACGATCCTTGAATAATTCTTGGTTTTTACATAAAATAGTTTATTTTTCCTCTATATATAGTGAATCACTATCTGTAACCCTTTCTAATAATATTTATTTCCATAATTATATTTTTTATCGTAAGGATACATTGAATTAAAATATACATAATCACCATATAAAAGTATTTAAATATGTATTTAAATGGTTTAGTTTATCACATTTACAATGTATGGTTTCATCAATGACTTGGGTCATTTTATTAAAGACCCATATGTGCCTTACTTATCATAGAGTAACCTAGAATGATTTATTATTTAAAATTTAATTAAAAAAACAAGTCATTATCCTTAACATTAAAAATTATGACATTGTATTATAAATTATAGATCCATTCAATCACAAAATTCCTTCCACCAAAAAGATTTCCAAGTGTTTTATTTCATACGAAATAATTTAAAAAAATATTTAATTTCCATTAATTGAAATTAAAAAACTCAGACCAAATTTTTTTTACATCATTATATTTATAAAACATAGTTTTAGAAATCTACAAGAGGACTATATTCAAACAGAAGGGTTATATTAACATATTCTACTATACTATAAAGTTGTTAATTTTTTTGATAATAATATTTTATACCATTGAAATTATAAAAAGTTTTGAAATATTTTTTTTCCATATCATTAGCTTGATCATCTTATAAAGTGATAATTATACTTTTTTCATAATTTAATATAAATAAAAAACTTTTTTAGAAAACTCATATATTTTAACTATTAAATTACTAATAAAAACTAACTTTAATCAGTATAGTAATTAACTAGTATATATACACAATGTTTTTCTTTAATAAATATATTATTATTGGTATGAAAAGATTTATATGAACTTATTCGAGTGGTTTGGTTATTGAGACTTAATTTATGTGTTTTAGTATTACATTGTGTTTCATTTTGTATTGATAGGGCCCAATGAATTTAAATTATTTAAACATGAATTCAAAATGGCCCTTAATAAGACCCTTTCTTGAGTGTTTAATGCAAGGTCTGGAGGATTCAGGGTTATATCCTTACATTCCAGAGCCAAAGATTCTCTTCCGCAATATATAGGTAAGGAATATTCCTCCAGGATATGAAATAATTTTCTAGTTTATAAATATTATCATAAAATAATTCAAAGATATTATATTTCCATGTGAATTTATTATATTAAATTAATTATTCAATAAATTCAATAATTATCCCATATATTTTAAATTGTCTTTGTAATGAGACTCTGGTTAAGTATATATATTCAATATATATCATAAAATAAGGCTTTACCATAGATTATAATATAACTCTGTCAAATTATAGAAAATAAAATGTTTTTTTATTTGGGAGATAGGATGATAAATATTTTAGTGATTTGAAATGATAACATATCCTGTTGGTGATATTAAAAAAAATTAAATACACATTTTGAGGTGATTTTATTGGAAAAAAATCCACTCTCTTTTCTATGAAATTTTCAATGGGTTTTTAATGTTAGGTACATCATGTAACATGTGATATATCATCTATAACACTATATATATCTTGAAGGATTTATTTAAATTATTATTTTTTAAAATCCTCTATATTTTTACTTCTAATTTTTGTAGGTGTTTTTGGATGATTTGAGGGGTGGTTTTAGGAGTTTTCCTAAGATTGAGAAGAAATTATACTGTGTGTAATGGGTAACACCACAACATTAAGAGTATGCACTATGATGAGGGTTTGTGTAATTATATATATTTTTGTCTTCCAGAGACCATTCCATAGTGAAATCCATTTCAATATGTTCATAACTATAAATGAACCAATGAATGAATAATGTGGGATACCTCATATTATCCATTTCGAGTTGGTATCTAGTCAATCCATGACACCTATTAGTAGCACTATAAATCCTTAACTATAGGAGGGGGTTTATGATGTGAATGGATTGCTACACTGTGAGGACATGGAGATTGGGTTTGATTGACATTTTAAATATTAGGGAATTTTTCCACAACAATATAGTTATTTTAGAATGTACCCTTGGTATGGGGTACTGTGCTATGTCCATTATGGTCATGTGTCACCAATCATATAGAATGATTTTTTAAAATCCAAACTAAATGGGTAAAAATTATTAAAACATTAGAATATGGGTATCCTTCCCCATTATACCCCTGAATTACAAGGAAACTCCACTCTCTTCACTATCATTCATTTATCTCCCTTATAAAGATTGTTTTCAATTTTTTGAACTATGAATCAAGTTCTATCTTTCTCTGTTGATTATTTTAAGTATGAATTATTTTATCTTGTATATATTCAAATTATTTAATTATACATTATCACATTCATCCATTTATTCATCTAATATTGGAATTTTCCTAATTTTTTGATTCCAATAGATTAGATCCAATTGATTTGGTGGCAATCATAAATTAGGATTACATTAGATTGAGGTAGGTGTTCCCTGACTAATTTTTATATTTCATTATAGTATTATCTGATATGTGACATTTATAATCACAATCTATGTGATATTAACATAGAATTAAAATTTAATTTTTATATTTGTCACTGATTATCTAGGGTTAGGATGTTTAGGGCCATGCAAGATCCTATAATTTTTATACCATAAAATTATGACCATCGATTAACATGATTCCATTTTAATTTTTGTATAACTAAATTCATGGATCCCCAATTGGGTTTACCTAAGTTTATTAATGATATAAAAGACTCTAAATGAGTGACTTCAGCCCCATTCAGAGAATGTAGGCATTGGATTGAGAGTTAAGCCCTAATGTACATTATTTTTCCCCATTATTGTTTTTCTAGTTGAAATAAAGTTGGATGATTGTTCCTCCACCTATAGCTTGTGGAATTGGGGTAATTCCCTAGTTTTCCTTATAGAATAAGGTTGAGTGTGTATAGATCAACCAAACTATCATTTAATTAATGTTGGATGATAGGAAAAAATTACATATAATTTTTTATATTATGATGTCAAACTATTTATTATGGATTATTATAATGTTGGCTATGCTAAGGGGATGATATTTCCTTTATTAATATAATGGATAAATTTTGGATGATATTCCCACTTGTAATATGTTTCCCATGATGAGGTATTATATTCCCATTTTTTTCAATCTAACACTAGTACTCTTTACATATGGCCCAAGGATGTAATTCTCAGTTATATATTGTTGTCTTGGGTGATGGATATTATGACCATTATGGTGATTTTTCATATCTATGACTCTATGACTGAGTTAATGTGTAAAGACCCGTAAAAGTCAAGGAAATTTTTTTCTTAATTTTCTTTGAGATTTTACAAGAACGCTGTTTCTGACGGAACCTGATTCCAAGGCCCGGTGTGCCCGGAATCATTTTCCAAAGTTTAGCTCAGTTACGTTCAGTGAACGAACGAGCAGGAATTTCAAACTATTGAACAGGTGCTCAGAATCAAATTCTGAGGGAACCGATGGAACCGCAGCGCCGGTATTTTCTTATGAACGCCTATTCCGGAGTTTCCTTTACTCGAGATAAGTTGATAAAAATTGTGGAAGTTAAAAATAAAAATGTAACAACAATTTCTATTTTACTCTAAGTGTTTAATCCTTTGGAAGGAAGTTGGGTAATTACCCAACCTCCCTTGAGAGGTTATGAGGGTGGTGGGGCCCACATGAACCCCACCCCTTCATATCCTCTAACCCCCTCAACTGACCATTAATATTGATAACTTAAGTTAATAACTTATGACATTAATGTAGTGAGTTTAATGTGAGTTTTTGAAATTCAAACACTTGAATTTCAAAAGACATGTTGAGTTAATAAATTAAGTGTGGCTTAATTTATTTTGTGTTAGTTCCTTTGATGCTTGAGAGGACTTGGGGGAAAAGAAGGCAAGGATCTTAGAGATCATCTTCTTCATCTTCGACGAAGAACGCGAAGAACGAACGATTCCCAACGAAGAACGCTGAGCCCTCGGAGACCGTTTACCGCGACGCCATACCCGCGACGTGTCACCCTTAGTTCTTCTTCCCACGTCAAAGGAAGGGAGACGACGTTCCATCTCGGACAATCTCCATCAACATCTTCAAATCCTATTTCCGTGACTCCGCTCTTGAAACTGAGGTAGGGGGTTTACGTGATTTTCCATACGTGATTCTCTTCCATATTTTATCCGTGATATTTGGACCGCATGATATCAGTTAACGGGAGGAGGACGAACCACACAAACATGGCCACCCCCCTCCCTTTTTGTTTTTCTTGTTGTTGCGGATCGAATGAAATTGATGCGGTGCCATTGCACCACGTGGGATCGAGCGACAAGGATGCGCGACATTGTCACACCGCGTGGGATTGAGCGGCAAGAATGTGTGACGTCGTCATGCCGCACATTCAAATTATAAACTCTCATGCATGGGTATTTGATTGCAAGGTGTTTGTATAATTTATTTTGGATAAATTATACCCTCATCATGATTAAAACCATGTGTTTATTATTTTCCTATTGATAACACCTAACGCGGAGGACGCGGGCCGAACAAACACGGCCCGACAACCCTCCGCAGCTTGTTTATCGATGAGCGGATCAACGGACGACGACGAAGCAGGCCGCTATGGCGTTTGAATCCCTTCGCAGTGAAGGCCGAGTCCCGGGAGGACCATTGGCGAAGACGGCAGGAGAAACGGACCACAGGAGCACGTCCGGTGGTCCGCGGAAAGCGGTGGCGGCGCGCCATGCCGGCGCGGCGGCGCCGACGACCGGCGGTGGCGGCACACCGCCGGAAGGCTGGCGGCGGTGTTTCGCCGCCGACTTCAATTAGCAGCGGGGGGGGGGGGGGGGACCGCGCACCCCGCCCGCGGCTTCCGCTCGGCCGTGCTAGCCGAGCCACAGCTGGACGGTCAGGCCGGACCAAGCCAGCCGGGCCGGGCCCAGCCGGGTTGGACCCGGGTCGGGTTGACCCGGTTCGGGCCGACCCGGGGGGGGGGGGGGGGGGGTCGGGCCGGGTCAGTCTCGGCCCAGACCCCCCGTTTTCGGACCCTCATTGGTCCTTTAGCCATATCTTGAGTTGTAGACCTCCGATCAACGCACCGTCAGCGGTAATGCGATCCTTGTATCAAGACGGTCGTTTCGGTATATTATACTCAAGGTTTCGGAATACTTTGGGTTCGGCCGGGTTGGTTCGGATATAAAACCAACCGGGCCCTTGGAGCGGAAACACTTATATCTTGAGATCCGGACGTACGATTGACGTGCCATCGAATTTGATGGATCCCTCTAAGTGAGAATGATCTTTTGGCTTACTCCGCTCGAGGTTTGGATGCCGTCGGAGTACGGTCGGGTTGGTTCGCTCACGAAACCAACCGGGCCCTTGGAACGAAAAAGCCAATAACTCACAGACCAGGCGTCCGATTGACGCGCCGTCTATCTCGTTGAATTACTCTTGATGAGACGGAACTTTTTTCATACTTCTCCCAAGTTTTTGTTGCTGTTGGATAGTGGCCGGGTTGGATTGTACCCGAAATCCAATCGGGCCCTTGGAACGGAAAAGCTGTTATCTTTCAGACCGGACGTCCGTTTGACGAATCGTCAGCAGCGTTGGTAATCACGTTGAGAAATGGTCCCTATGAGTATACCCTATGAGAGATTGGGGTACAGTTGAGTTACAGCCGGATTGGTTCTCACATGAAACCAACTGGGCCCTGGGGACGAAAAGGCTAATAACTCACAGACTGGGCGTCCGATTGACGTGTTGTCTGTTGCGTTGAGACCCCTATGACGAGGTGGTCCCTTGAGTTACTTCTTCGTGGGACCTTGAGATACATGGAGTATCTAACTATAGCTCGTGGAGCGGACCCTCCCAGAGACGAGCGTGCGGAGTACGGAGACCGTGTAGCCGACTGAGACCTAACGAATGCTTGACTGACTCGACTTGGAGTGAGTCGACTAGCCCAGTGGACGGAGCACTACTTTTTGAGGTGCAGACCCATGGCGGATGGATCACTACCTGTGTGACAGTGCAGACCCTCGGTACTCGTCTGGAGAGTACCTCAGCAGGCTACTAGGGGGTGTGCACTATTGTGTTTGGGTGACATACCCCGGCGGGAAGCACTACTGTTTTTGGGTGGCTAACCCATGGTACTCGATAGGAGGAGTACCACAGCAGTCTTAGGTTAGTGAGCAGTACCTCAGAGTCGTGACATGACCACTATACACTCCAGAGACGGGGCTCTTCAGCAGTTACGGTTTCGATAGTGAAAATCCTGGTTTGGGGTGAGACTTTTGACCTTTGTGTTTACCTCATGATTGAGATGGGTCACTTGATAACTTAGGTATATGTATGGGCATATACCTGGGTAGTGGTTATCCGTTGATTTCATGATCTTGGTGTTTTCCTCAGGATTGATATGGGTTACTTGATAACTTAGGTATATGCATGGGCATATACCTAAGTAGAGGTTATCTGTTGAGATCTTATTTGTGGTTATCCTTGTTGGTTTTTAGATAGACCTTGAGGGTCTCAGGGTCCCTACTGAGTATCGTTATACTCACCCCTGCACGGGCTATGCCCGCACCTCATTGTGTTGGTTGGAGACGACAGGCAGTGCTGACGGAGGCCGAGTGTTCGAGGATTGGACGGTACCCGGAGGTGGAATACACGATGAGTCAGTACCCAGAGGTGGACTACATGACGAGTCAGTATCCGGAGGTGGACTTCGCGATGAGACGACACATAGAGGAGGTTGACGGGCGAGAGCATTGTGTAGTCTATCTGTAACTACCCTTCAGGTAGGATCCATGGTGGACGATCCAGGAGCTACACCATCTATACCTACCCTTCAGGTAGGATTCGAGGAGGACGACCCAGGAGCCGCTTCTGTCCCTTGAGCTGTTGTCTTTTTCTGTTGTAATTTGTTCAGTTGTAGTTTTACTTTCATTTGGGTTTGTATTCTGGCCCATTAACCTTTCAACACTTCCCTTTGTACTTAGTGTTTTACTTCCGCTTGTACTCTGTGGTGTTTTGTTTACTTTTATAAAGGCAATGCCTTCCCAGTTATTGGGATTTATGCCTTTGGTGCTAGTCGCCAGCCCCTACCCTATGGAAGGCGGGTTTGGGGTAGTCACGACACGGGCCCCGAGGATGGGCTGTGACAAATTGGTATCAGAGGAGTCGGTTCTACCGCAGAAATTATAACTCTGATATTTTCATTCTGTGAAGAAATAGTGTTAAGGGTACCGAGTGTGGTCTTCAGTTCAGGGAGTCTAGTGTTGGGGCAGGTGGCCGACGTATCCATACACCAGGACCCTGACAACTGAATTCCGACTTTGTGCACGAAAACACTGATTGCATGTGTGTTTCCAGAAGTTTTATTTAAATATCAGCTCAAACCAGGTCAGCTCACCAGGTATAATCGTTTGACCATGTCACGTTGTTTCTTTCAGGATTCCTTTTCTCGGACGAACAACTAGAGACCAGAGGGATGTGCGTACTGATAGCCTGTCGAGCGACGAGGCTTCGGTACAGGGCCCTCTTGCAGTTGAGGTACCAGCGGAGGCACCAGCGGTACTACCATACGTTGGTCCACCGATGCCACCAGCCCCAGCAGTAGGCGATGCACACCACTTGAGTGCGCTGCATGAGTTCCAGTGCCAGAGGCCACCCAGGTTCCGGGGAGAGACGGTCCCGCAGGCGATTGAGGTTTTGCTGGAGGCTGTGGTGAGAGTCTTCCGGTTAGTAGGGACGCCTGCAGACTTCATGGTGATCTTTGCTTCCAGCCTTCTTCAGGCAGCAGCAGGCTGGTGGTAGAGCCACTTGTTCCAGTTTTGCGATGGGATGACCTTCGCATGGAAAGACTTTGAGACCTTCTTCAGGGTGGAGTTTGTGCCAGTAGATATACACCCTGAGCGTGTACATGAGATTTTTCCTTTGCCTCGTGTTTTTTCGATCAGTACCCGAGTCATCTATGGGAAGTAGATAGAAGATGCAGAGGTCCAGGAGGACCATACCAGCAGTTGGATGATCTCGGGTTTTAGGACCGGTTTTGCGGGGCACCCGGGGTGGGGTCAGAGCCAGGCGTGCCAGAAATAGACAGTGTTACTCATGCGGTGGGAAGGGTCACCTGGCACGTGACTGTCCAACTCCTCGTCCAGTTGATCCGCAGGCTTTGGGGGAGCCACCGAGGCAGAAGCAGCGGTGGGTGCTTGAGCAACAACCGAGCAGTGGACAAGGAAGTAGAGATCCGAGAGCAGGTAGACAGGAGCGGAACTAGTGTATATGACTCTTGTACTTCTAGTTCCATGTTGCTGTTGTATTCGTGTCTTTTTACTATGAGCTGCCATAATAAAAAAGACACTTATCTTTGTTTGCTTTCATGTCCTTTTGTTTGGTTGATACTGAGTGGTCCCGGTTAAAACTATTGACTTGACCCTCACTTTCAAGATTTCTACTGGAGGAGACCCAATGACCTCGCACTGATGCCGACAGTGTGACTCAACCCTTGGAGGCGAGAGTGATAGTTGGATCTCTTGGTAGTTACGTCGAGGCCTTACGACATCATCTATGGCATGAATACATCATTTATGTCAGGATTGACTGTATTAGGCAATGGGCGTGGTTCATCTAGGGGATGAGACTGAGTTTATCTTTTCGGCAAAGGAGAAATTTTAGCAGCTCTTCAGATCGTAGGCAAAGAAGGTGCAGATCATCCAGGGGCGGATGAAGGCTGGACGGTGCAGTAAGAAATAGGAAACCAGCTCCAGTCTTAGAGACTCGATCATGTTAAATGTTTAAAGAAGAGGAAGCTTTAAGGAGAGATGAGTCTGCGGAGCAGCAGACGTGGAGGCAGAGTTAGGAGAGCAGCACGAGGTGGTGTACATCTTAACATGCTACAACCACCCGCCTTAGTTATCCCCTCCAGGCTCAGGAATCTAGAGGGAGGAGGAAGAGTGCGACTGCATGTGGTCAACGAGTGTGAACCAATGGCTCTAAAAATGATTCAAGGGATAGTCTGTGTCCACTACTAGCTGCTTTAGTAACAAATGTCGATATGAACCATTCCTTTCTTTCACAAATCTTGTTCCAGACCTAGAGTTTCCAGAAGCCATGGACTTGACCCTCACGTCTGGAGATACTTTGGAAGGAGACTCGATAATCACACTTACACCGACGGTGTGGTCAGACCCTCGAGGTGAGAGTTTCGATTGGAATCTCTTGGTGGAAGCGTCGAGGCCTTACGACGTTAGTTTTAGTATGAAATGGGCTATAACTGTTCATACTCAAATTGATGGTTTTAGGAAAACGTCGGGATGGGTTTTCCTTGGTCGGTGAAAAGGAAACCCCATGCAGCACAGGATAAACTCTTTCATAGGAGGGTGCGACCGATCAATCTTGAGTCGGTCAACCATACCCTCATGGCAGAAGTCGTTTGAGTTTCAGTTCTAACAGAAAATGGAGACCTCTGGAGTTCGAGGATGACGATCACGTCCTTATACGGGTCTCACCTCGACGAGGTTTACGGGGATGTGGCCAAGGAGGAACGTTATCTCTGAGGTTCAACAGACCTTTCTAGGTCCTCAGCTAGGTAGGTGAGGTGGTTTACCACTTGACCCATCCACCTCAGTTGCACCAGGTGCACAACGTTTTCCAGGTATCTCAACTGAGAAGATACGTGCTCGACCTTTCGCATATCATCGACCATGAGGAGAAGGACGATGGCGATGGGGTTACTTACACGGAGGTTCCAGTGGGGATTGAGGATCGATAGGAGCGGACCCTACGAGTACGGTCGATTTCTCGGGTGTGATTTCTTTGGCAGTATGGGAATCTCCATGTAAGCACATGGGAGCGGAAGGCTCTGATGCGTGCTCAATACCACTTTTGTTTCCCTAGTTTGTGTTATAGCTTTACAGGGACATAAAGCCCTGAGGTGGGAGTAATGTAAAGACCCTTAAAATTCAAGGAAATGTTTTTCATAATTTTCTTTGGGATTTTACAAGAACACAGTTTCTGACGGCACCTGATTCCGAGGCCTGGTGTGCCCAGAATCATTTTCCGAAGTTTAGCTCGGGTACATTCAGTGAACGAACAAGCAGGAATTTCTAACTTTTGAACCGGTGATTGGAATCAATGTCAGAGGGAACCTATGGAACCGCAACGCCGGTATTTGCTTATGAACGCCTATTCCGGAGTTGCGTTTACTCGAGAGAAGTTGATAAAAATTGTGGAAGTTAAAAATAAAAATTTAACAACAATTTTTATTTCACTCTAAGTGTTTAATCTTTTGGAAGGAAGTTGGGTAACTACCCAACATCCCTTGGGAGGTTATGAGGGTGGTGGGGCCCACACGAACCCCACCCCTTCATATCCTCTAACCCCCCTCAACTCACCATTAATATTGATAACTTAAGTTAATAAATTATGACATTAATGTAGTGAGTTTAATGTGAGTTTTTGAAATTCAAACACCTGAATTTCAAAATCCATGTTGAGTTAATAAATTTAGTGTGGCTTAATTTATTTTGGGTTAGTTCCTTTGTTGCTTGAGAGGACTTGGGGGAAAAAGAAGGCAAGGAACTTAGAGATCATCTTCTTTATCTTCGACGAAGAACGCGAAGAACGAACGATTCCCAACGAAGAACGCTGAGCCCTCGGAGACCGTTTACCGCGACGCCATACCCGTGACGCGCCACCCTTCGTTCTTCTTCCCACGTCAATGGAAGGGAGACGACATTCCATATTGGATAATCTCCGTCACCGTCTTCAAATCCTCTTTCTGTGACTCCGCTCTTGAAACCGAGGTAGGGGGTTTACGTGATTTTCCTTACGTGATTCTCTTCCCCCTTTTATCCGCGATATTTGGACCGCATGATATCATTTAAAGGGAGGAGGCCGGACCGCACAAACACGATCGTCCCCCTCCCTTTTTGTTTTTCTTGTTGTTGCAGATCGAATGAAATTGACGCGGTTCCGTCGCACCGCGCGGGATCGAGCGGAAAGGATGCGCGACATCGTCACACCGTGTGAGATCGAGCGACAAGAAGGCGCGACGTCGTCACGCCACGCATTAAAATTTTAAACTCTCGTGCGTGGGTATTTGATTGCAAGGTGTTCGTATAATTTATTTTGGATAAATTATACCCTCGTCATGATTAAAACCATTTTTTTATTATTTTCCAATTCATAACACCTAATGCGGAGGACGCGGGCCAAACAAACATGGCCCGACAACCCTCCGCAGCTTGTTTATCGATGTACGGATCAACGGACGACGACGAAGTAGGCCGCTATGGTGTTTGAATCCCTTCGCAGTGAAGGTCCGGTCCCGGGAGGACCGTTGGAAAAGACGGCAGGAGAAACGGACAACCGGAGCGCGTCCGGTGGTCCACGGAAAGCAGTGGCGGCGCGCCACACCGGCGCACCGCCGGAAGGCTGGTGGCGGCGGTTCGCCGCCAGCATCAATTAGCGGCGAGGGGGGAGGGACCGAGGACCCCTCCCGAGGATTCCGCTCGGCCACGCTGGCCGAGCCGCGGCTGGCCGGTCGGGCCGGACCAAGTCGGGCCCAGCCGGGTCGGACCCAGGTCGGGTCGACCCAGTTCGGGCCGACCTAGGGGGGTCGGGCCGGGTCGGTCCGGGCCCAGACCCCCCTTTTTTGGACCCTCATTGGTCTTTCACCCATATCTTGAGCTGTAGACCTCCGATCGACGCACCATTAGCGGTGATGCGATCCTTGTATCGCGATGGTATTTTCGGTATATTATACTGAAGGTTTCGGAATACTTTGGGTTCGGCCGGGTTGGTTCGGATACAAAACCAACCGGGCCCTCAGAGCGGAAACACTTATATCTTGAGCTCCGGACGCCCGATTGACGTGCCGTCGACTTTGATGGATTCCTCTAAGTGAGACAGATCTTTTGGCTTACTCTACTCGAGGTTTGGATGCCGTCGGAGTACGATTGGGTTGCTTAGCTCACAAAACCAACTGGGCCCTTGGAACGAAAAAGCCAATAACTCACAGACCGGGTGTCCGATTGACGCGCCGTCTATCTCGTTGAATTCCTCTTGATGAGACGGAACTTTTGGCATACTTCGCCAGTGTTTTGGTTGCTGTTGGATAGTGTCCGGGTTGGATTGTACCCGAAATCCAATCAGGCCCTTGGAACGGAAAATCTGTTATCTTTCAGACCGGACGTCCGTTTGACGAATCGTCAGCGGCGTTGGTACTCACGTTGAGAAACGGTCCCTATGAGTATAGTCTATGAGAGTTTGGGGTACAGTTGAGTTATGGCCGGATTGGTTCGCACGTGAAACCAACCGGCCCTGGGGACGAAAAGGCTAATAACTCACAGACCGGGCATCCGATTGACGCGCCGTCTATTGCGTTGAGACCCCTATGATGAGGTGGTCCCTTGAGTTAATTTTTCATGGGACTTTGAGATAATTGGAGTATCGACATGTAGATCGTGGAGTGGACCCTCCCAGTGACGAGCGTGCGGAGTATGGAGACCGTGTAGCCGACTGAGACCTGACGACTTCTTGACCGACTCGACATGGAGTGAGTCGACTAGCCCAGTGGACGGAGCACTAATTTGTGAGGTGCAGACCCATGGCGGACAGAGCACTACCTGTGTGACAGTGCAGACCCGTGGTACTCATCCGGAGAGTGCCTCAGCAGGCTACTAGGGGGTGTGCACTACTGTGTTTGGGTGACATACCCCGACGGGAAGCCCTACTATGTTTGGGTGGATGACCCGCGGTACTCGATAGGAGGAGTACCACAACAGTCTTAGGTTAGGGATCAGTACCTCAGAGTCATGACAGGACCACTATACACTCTAGAGACGGGGCTCTTCAGCAGTTATGGTTTCGATAATGAAAATCCTGGTTTCAGCTGAGACTTTTGACCTTTGTGTTTACCTCATGATTGAGATGAGTCACTTGATAACTTAGGTATATGTATGGGCATATACCTGGGTAGTGGTTATCCGTTGATTTAATGATCTTGGTGTTTTCCTCATGATTGAGATGGATTACTTGATAACTTAGGTATATGCATGGGCATATACCTAAGTAGAGGTTATCTGTTGATATCTTCTTTGTGGTTATACTTGTCGGTTTTTAGAGAGACCTTGAGGGTCTCGGGGTCCCTACTGAGTATCGTTATACTCACCACTACACAGTTTATGCCCGCACCTCGTTGTGTTGGTTGCAGACGACGGGCAGTGCTGACGGAGGCCGAGTGTTCGAGGATTGGACGGTACCCGAAGGTGGACTACACGACGAGTCAGTACCTGGAGGTGGACTACACGATGAGTCAGTATCCGGAGGTGGAATTCGCGATGAGACGACACACGAAGGAGGTTGACGGGCGAGAGCGTTGTGGAGGCTATCTGTACCTACCCTTCAGGTAGGATCCGTGGTGGACGATCCAGGAGCAGCACCATCTGTACCTACCCTTCAGGTAGGATCTGAGGAGGATGACCCAGGAGCCACTTCTGTCCCTCCAGCTGTTGTCTTTTTCTCTTGTACTTTGTTCAGTTGTAGTTGTAATTTCTTATGGGTTTGTATTCTGGCCCATTTACCTTTCAGCACTTCTCTTTGTACTTAGTTTTTTTACTTCCGCTTGTACTCTGTGGTGTTTTGTTTACTTTTATAAAGGCTATTCCTTCCCAGTTATCGGGATTTATGCCTTTGGTTCTAGTCGCCAGCCCCTGGCCTATGGAAGGCGGGCTTGGGGTAGTCACGGCATGGGCCCCGAGGATGGGTCGTGACATAATGGGATAAAATTCCAATGTTTTCATTTACTATGATGGGGGAGGGATGTTATTCCTAGTTATCATCTACTACCCATAAAATTGGGATGTATGTAGAACAATGATATGCTTCAAAGGAACATGATGTGATTCCCTTATAAGAGTAATATTGTGGGATGTTATTCCCCCTTTAATTTGATGTGGCTTGGGACATGGGATGCTCATCACACCATAGGTTATTTCTAGCGATTTTTTTGATCTATTCATGTTTCTTATTTAAATAATATGACTTAGGGAAGAAAAAACCATATAATTGATTATTTTATTGGAATTTATTTCCAATGTAAGAGCAATAATGTCATCATAGAGACGTTATGCACATTATTATGATCATATTACTAGGCCACACTTCCCACATATTGGTCATTATATTATGATAGGGGAATCATTCCCACTGAAATTAGCATTTTATGTGAATGTAGTCTATGATTTTGTGATATATTTAGGGACACCCTAACACTATCTAATGAATTTAATTTTAAATTTGGTGGATGTGTATCCCCCACCGTTATGAAAATTTTATTATTTAATCTATTACCCATATACCTTCATGTTCATAAATATTGAATTACATATGAATTTTGTTACAATTAATATATTTAGGGACACCATTGGTGGTGTCCAAATGAGTTTTACTCACATTTTTCCAAGAAAAATTGGAAACTAAGAAGACTCTATCTTTTTCGATGTAGGAATTATAATTAGACTATATATTGATGGATATATTATTGAGTTTGTTAGGAGGTGGGAGTTGGGGAACAAGAAAGCTATTGGGATTGGTTTCACTGACCTCTTAGACCTTTTTATTTTTTATACATCTATTATAAGATCAAAAAATGTGTGATCCTATTTATATAGGTATGAATATATTTTATTTATATGGTTTATTTTGTTATGGAATGGGTGATATTATTACCATGTAAGGAATTTAGTGATGGTGTAATTATTTATTCTATTATTATATAAGGGGAACTATTTATAATGACTAAAGTTTCTATGATTTATTGATATTTATATCAATGTGGGTATATTATCCCAACATTATAAAGACATATTAACTACTATCAATGTTACTTCGTGTATGGGGAGGAAAAATTCATGAATGGGAACCCATTTCAATCTGATTGGAGGTAAATAAGAACTGGGGAACTATAATGCAGTATTGGAGTGTTTTAAAATATAATGCTACTTGAGATACAATATATTAGAGATAGATGTACAATGAAGGTGTTCATGATATTATTCGGTCTATAGAACATGTAGATCATAGATATGAGCCTTCCACACCTGACCTAACTAGGGTATCAAAGTTATAGTTTCAAATAAATATTACTATAGATAATAGAACCCATGTTGTAGAGATGATAATTGAGTCTATGAAAGGTATATATTATCATCTAGAGACACACCCTGAGGGAAAATATAACATTGTTTGGAACATGCTTCAAGGGATACATTACATCGGTTAGATGTGTTCTTCAAGTTGGGCATCATATAGGTCTATATTCTAAGGAATTCAAGGATATTTTATCATAATTATCTTCTATGAGGCATGAAGAGTGAATATATATTGGGAATTTTTACATATGACTCTAAGTATAATGTTAGTTTAATGCTATGCTATATGTAAGATCCCATATTTTTTAGGAACATCCCTCATTGAGTTTTTATAATAAATTTAATCCATTGGGTTTCCTTTTTCATTAAGCCTTTGTGGATAACCCTTGTTTAGAGATTTTGTGTGTCTATGTGTGGGGGGGGGGGGGTGACTTAATTATTAGGGATTTATTCTTATTTGAATAAATAGAGTACATATATAACCATGTAAAATGATTATAATGAGGTTTTCCCTTATTTTTAATATATTAGAGGTGGTTTAATTGTTTTTGTAGGAAACATGGATGAGAATTACCTTCTAGGGATGTATGCACAGTGTGAAGGCACTACATGATGTGTAAATTCTTCCATACACATGTTGTGAAACCTATACAAGGCATGAATATGTTACGTGTTTTTTAAATATTTCATGTCTCGTAATGCTTTATAAAATTAAAAATCCAGCTAATAGGATGCGGTTTTCAGTGTATCTCTCTAAAAAGAAAAACCTGATGTGTAAAAGAGTTACACACTATGTAATATCATGACTACAAATTTTAAATAGTTTCATGCATTATATTTTACTCATTATTTCAATTACTATTCATCCTCTCATCCTAGGATGGTTCTCTAAGAGTTTTTGGATTTCCATCCTCATTTTGGATGTCACGTTTGTGAAATCCGCCATGTATGAGTCTTCAACTTTTTGTTTTCCCTTCCTAATTTTTTGTTCTCCATTAGGTTGGTGGAATCCATGGATCAATGTTTTCATGATATTGACTTGGTTTGATCTAGGAACATTTCAATATTTTCACCTTCTTCCTCATTGGTGTTACCATTTGGAAATATCGCGTTAATCACCTATTAGAGTTAGGGGTTGAAACCATAACTATATGGTATGTATAATTGGAAATAATGTGAAATATTGAGATTTTTCCAACATGACATGTGACCAATTAATTTGTTGTTGAATTGGATTATTCATTGAAATCATTTTGGATCCAATTGTTTAGGACTAGGCTTATGACTAGTAGTCAAGTGAGAAAACCCTTGATTACATATGAATTGACAAATTAGATAAATTGTGTTTTGCATGAAATGAGTTTTTGGTGATTACTTTATATAGATACTCCTTTCCCTAGAAAAATTATTTAAATGATTGGAATGTTTTTGTTTTATGACACAATAGTAAATGAAATGTGTAATTCAAATACAAATGTGAATTTTCCTAATTAATTTTTGATCCTTATGATGTGATTTTGTGATTTCTTTGCTGTTATGCCTAGTGATTATTGATGTATTTCTTATAAAACACATTATTCCCAGTGATTCGTGTTGTAATGCTTATATACTAGGTTATTAATTGTAAATAATGATGTAATTCTTATAGAGTTGG
This sequence comes from Viscum album, assembly GCA_963277665.1. Taxonomy (NCBI): domain Eukaryota; kingdom Viridiplantae; phylum Streptophyta; class Magnoliopsida; order Santalales; family Viscaceae; genus Viscum; species Viscum album. The sequence continues at coordinate 1,790,489,687 of OY728121.1, read as the reverse complement.
ATATGCCCATTAATTCATTATGTTTTGATTATATAATGGGCTATGCCCAGTGATTCTTATTGTAATGATTATATAGTGGGATATGACCAGTGGCACATGATCAAATTATTATATACCATCTTTGTATTTAATACATTATATAATTCTTATACACCGGGCATAGACATTTTTATTGCTAAAATTATTATATAACATTATTAACCCATATTTTTTGAATTATACCAGGGATATAGGGTTATTGATGGAACGGTTTTGAGACATCTTCAATGACCTTTTGGAATGGATTTTAAGTATGTTATGTTTTACCATAGTTATATGTATAGTGTTGGAATAGTCATGATACATACTCATAGATATTATAGAAAGGGTTTGATGTAGGTGGATGTGGTATTAAATTAATTGTTTAATTAATAAATACATCTTTTTTATTGAATTAATTCATAAATGTATTATCAAACTGGTTATCTTTAGACATAATGGTGTCAACATAATGAGTTATATTCAAACCCTATTCATGTCTCTATTTTCTACCTGGGAAGATTACAAGGATGTAGTAGTGGGAAAGCGCTAGGGACCATGTTGTTGATTATTTCTCGCTTGATGTGATGGAGTTTGGAGAGGGGACCAATATGGGGACCAGGATCGAGGACATTTGAGTCTTCATTTGTTTCTTCTAGTATTTTAATTTTAGTACTTCTAGATTGATATATAGTTATATTTATGGCATTCATTACATTATTTATTTATTATTTTTTGGATTATTCAATTGGATTTTATTGTTTTGTTGTTCTGTTTTTTGTATTGTTTCCAATATTTCTTCTATTATGATATTTATTGTTATATGATTAGTCCACTATGTCATAACTCTAAAACCAATAGTTATATTCTCCCAACTATAATTATCCCACAACTACTAATATTTATCAATTTATAACATATAGGGAGGATCTCTTATGGTCCTGTAACCAACCCATTTTGGCCATGTTAGATAGTTTTTGTCCAGGGGATATTAAAAAGTGGTTTTAAAGATAAATTTCCATTATGTTTTTATTATGTTTAAATGTTATAAAGGATACTAGGGTGTTTTTTTACTTATAAAAGTGTTTTGTGATGGATTTATCTAACCAATTTATAGGAAAAAATCCAAGTGCCCAGGGGTGGACTATTTTTTTAATTTTTGTTGTTGTTATAGATGATGTTATTTAATCCATAGTGATTCACATGTTTTGTGAGGCTATTATTTCGATATGATATGGTTTTTTATATTTATGATCATGTCTTGGAATGTCATGATATGAGTATGTATGAATTGTGATAGGCATGTAGGGACATATATATCATGACATGCATTATTTATGATAGGAATATATTTATTTAATGTGTTATATGCTTCCCTATTTGAATTGTGATATATGATAAATATTATATCAGATAAATAGAATGGAATGAATTTTTATGTCATGAAAAAATACTTATAAACCATGTCTAAAGAGACCCTATATAATGTTTCTCTATTACTGTAACATGTCGAAATTGACCATGTTGTTATATCCAATGTTCTAAGGAGTTGTTTTTCATTTTAGAAAAAATTAATCCTCATCATCTTCGAGTTGAGATCCAGGAGAGTAGATCTCATAATTATCATAACATGTGCAAGTCAGAGTATCCTATAGAATCTAAGGATCATCTGGATTTTTAGCTTCATGATATTTCCCTAAGGGTCATGTTATCCCTATAAAGAGAGAGTGTTTTCATCATTCCTTTGATCCATGAGTTAATGATAGAGTTCCAACTATCACATACATCTATTTTCACTAGGTAGGGAGTCCCCCAGGTATCCTAGTTCTGTATTTGTTTTGTCTAAATTATCATTAATAATCTTCAAAAATCTACATAAAATAGGTGTAATTTTAATGCATTTAAGATTCATGGATTTTCCATGAATTGGTTGTTATGAAGGAGAATACTGGGTAACATGATGAGATATCTTATAGGGACTTCATGATAATGATCCTAAGATATTTCTATCTCGAGGAATTGAGGGTTATGAAGGATCATGTCTTCAGGCACCTAAATTAGGAGGTCATGTTAGTGTGGGACTATGCAAAACATTTCCATAAATTTCAATGCATTTCACCATATATAGAAGCTAATGAGATATCCAAGGGGATACATTTTTAAGTTGTGATTTGGTATGTGATCTGGTCATAGGTGAAAAAATTCCATATATGAAGTTATTTTGGATGTGATGAATCATGCAGTCATCATGGAAGATAATCTGAGAGATACCCCAAGAAGTAACAAAAATTTATCTGTTGGGTTAACGTATAAGTATTCATCTAGCTGAAATAAGAATCTCTATGATATATTTTTCTAAGGATGAAATGGAAAAATCATGTAGGGTAGTGGGTATCCATATCTGGATCATGTTATATTAAAATGCAATCAATGTGGAATGATAAGGAAAAAATATCCAGAGTGTCCTTACCGCTATTTGGAGTGTCATTCATTTAGAAGAGAGATCCACCAAAAGATGGGTTTTAATGGAATTAATCATTATAGAATTTATAGGAGAAAAGGATAGGCACCATTTTCTGAGAAGAACTCATTTCATCCTCAACAAGTACGTAGTTAGAGTTCCATTGGACATTTTGGTCAAGGTGGGGAATGTGGAACCCCAGTAAAGAGGGAGAAGTACCATATAGAGGGAATAAATCATGGGAGATAGGATGGACCCAACATAAGAGTGGCTAGATAACTACATGTTATGAAGATTTCCATGGCTATTGTGATTTCATGAACTTCTACCATCAGAGGTAAAATTCTTTTATCATCGACCCTACCTTATGTTTTGTTTTATATGAAAGCATTGCATTAATTTTATTACACTCTTTTTGTAAGTGTTTTGGTCTTGGATGTGGAATTATTGGATGGACTTTTCACCATTGAGACACCATTTGGAGTTTGGTAAAATAATATGAATCATTGCTAGATCTTTTCTATAGATATTGGCAGTTAAAATTTCTTTTGGGAACCATATTCACTGTAAATGATATTTTTTATTTCATTCATAGTACTAATATCTTGGTTTTGTACTAGGAACATATCACCTTTTACCAAAGTAGAGCTACCTTTCTATCTCATGAAGGAGGCATCTATTCAAACGATGAATAATGGGATCTTTAGGCTTGTTGTGTAAGACCAATTATCTGAATATTATATTGAATAATTTCTCAAATTTCTTATATTTCTCCAGATAATGTTGGAATTCAATATGATAAATTTTCACTAGTGGTATACCATTTTATAAATGTTTTTCATGATGAGTTTTCTAGTTTACCAATTGAGAGATATATCTAGTTTACAATCAAGTTAGTACTGAGAGATGCTCCAATTTCTATCATGCCTTATAGAATAGCAACAAAAAATCATCAAGAGTTTAATTTTAATTTATAATATCTAGAAAATAAATGTTTCATATCATAGTACGCATCCTTGGTTTTATCTAGTTCTCATGGACAATACAGATGATTGGACTTTGTGCTCACGTGTGAATTATCTGTTGCAGATCTAGATGATGTATAAGAACCGATATCTTGTTCCATGTATTGATGATATATTCATTATGTTGAGAGGTTATAATATATTATACATGATTTATTTATAATCAAGATTAAATCTGTTAAGGGAGAGACCATTATAAAATCCTTTAGGTACTTTTATGAGAAAACATGGATTGAATGAGTTCATAGTGGTGTCATTGTATTTTACTAATTCACTAGAGATATTCATCACTTTGATGAATCAAATCTTAAATCATTTACCATATCATATTATGGAGGATTATTTTCAAAAATATATTAGTTTACTCTAAATAAAAATATTATCATTCCCAACATCTTGAAATCATGTTTAGTACATTGATAGAGAAATGGTTTTACACCCTGATAACCATAACCTGCTTAAAGAATGATAATGTGAAATTATTAGGAAATGTTACCTAATAGGATAGAGTATAAGTGGAAAAAGAAAAACATGTATTAATGGTATTTTGGTGTATCCATTGAATGTCTTAAAATTTTGGATATTTTTGGGATTAAAATTTTATTTTTGATGATTTATCTAGGGCTTCTCCTATCTCGAAGAACTGATGTTAGGTCTATCCAAAAAGGGAACGAATTTTTTTTATAATACATTTGAGACAAATTTTTATGAATTGATTATTAGGATGGAATAAATAATTATCCTCACATTAATATTATATGTAAGGAAAAAACAATGTACTATGATGCTTTCATATATGTACTCGGAGGGGTTCTGATGAAGGAGGATCGAGTGGGTTTTTAAGGATCCAAACAGATGAGACCTCAAGAGAGGAAATATACTCATCCTGATTTAGAGTTAGTATTAATGTTACATTCCATGATATTTTGGAGGCATTATCTAATGGGTGATAAGTTTATGGTATAAATAGATCACAAGAGCCTCTGGTACATCTTTCCTTAGCTGGACATGAACCTTTTGTTGAAGAGGTGGGTTGACTTTCGATAGTATTTTGACTTTTATTTAGATTATACACTGGGAAAGTAAAATTGTGTTCTTGATTATTTGATATATAATATGTAGAAAGAGGTAGTATAAGAGTCTTAATGTTATTGGAGGATTATAGAACACTATGCATACATACATCTAGAGGTTTTGAAGTCTCAGGGATGAGCAGCTCTCATGTTGCCATCTATAATACCCTAGATTTTGGAAAATTTCTAGAATGAAAATTTATTTGATCCAATAGTCATAATTTTGATATAGATTATATGGTGGGGTGACACTGTCATGACAGTATCTTGGTAGTGGTGATTCTATTATTTTCTATGGCCAAGTATGGGTCCCAACATGATTGAACGAGGAGTTGATGATAGTGTTTCATTCTTATGGATTAGAGGTACATCATAGTTTGAAAAATATGTATTCTAATAAAAAATATAGTAAAAGTAATCTTAAATTAATAAAGAAGTAGCATTCTTTGTGGAGAGTTTCACCACATGTGAGCAGGTGAAAGTCAAGTATCAAAGGACAGTTGGGATTTTCCTGCCATTGATCATTCCACAGTAGAAATGGGATGATGTAACTATGTATTTTGTGAGAGGATTATTGAAGAAAAACCATAAGAATGAAACTATATGGGTGAATGTGGATTAACTATTGAAGTCATCCCACTATTTTCGTATTATAGAGACCATCAAAATTGATGATATGGGTTGTATTTATGTGAATGGGGTAGTTTTCTTAATGGTGTAATGAGAAATATCATTTTATAAAAAGATCCTCATATCAAATATTAATTCTGGAAGGGTCTCAGAATGCCTTGGGATCACATGTTCATTTATTTACTTCCAATCATATTTAGATTGACTATCAATTTGATCATAGATTTTAGGTTATAGAGTATATGATACATTCTTGTGTTTTGGATGTTTTTGGTTCTATGGAGAAGAATATGCAACTTATGGTTTTTTTATATAATAATTACATCTAGGAATTGGAGAAATTGGAACCATTTTTTGATTTTTATGGAATTTCATTCTGTTTGTCTCATTGTTAGAAAGAGGTTTGGATGGATGAACATGTTGATCATAGTCTCATATTGGAGAAATATGAGTCAGATTAGTTGATCAAGAGGTGGTTGGAGACCACATAGAGTATGAAAAAATAATATGTTGAACATTGGATAAAAATTATATATTTTAAGGGTGGTTATATTGTATTTCTTCAGGTGTCTCCTAGGATGGGGAAATTATATACCCTGAAATAGGTAATTCTTGTTCCCTAGTTTGTGATGGAATTTACGATAGTAGATGGGGTCAGTCCAGTGGCATATAAATTATCCCTTCTAGATCAATATAGTTCCATGAACTATTTGATTCACATGTCATGTCATTGAATATATTATTCAAAAAATTCTCATATATTTGACATAATGGATGTTGAGATTTGTGATGATGCACCATTTTCGGAGCATCCCTTATATATTGTGGACCATAATGAGAATTATCTCTGAGATAGGACTATACCTATAGATTTAGTTCAATGAAAACATGGGAATGTTTCGGATGAGACCTAAGAGATAAAGTTTAATATGTCAACATAGTGGTTAGACTTGTTTGCTGAGACCCTGAAAAGATTCATAGAGAAGTGGAGGTATATGATATCATATGATAGGTATGTTGTATGATCCTATGTTTTTCTAGTTACATCCCTATTTTTTTAATTAAATTTATTTTTCTAGGTTTTCCTTGGACTTTATTAATTGGTTGATGAGTCATGTTCTAAGGAAGAGAGATTTCATGTGGAAAATGAATTCTATTTTAGGGAATTATTTATATTTTAATTAACACTGCCTGATTATAAATGTGTAAAATGGGTTTATGAAGGTTTTCCACAAATTTTAATACATTTTGGATGGTTTGGTTACCTATACATGAAACAAGGAAAAAAATTATATTCATGGGATTTAATTTCTATAAAACTTTATTACAGGGCATGTCAATTAATTCATACATATGTTGTGAAACCCAGACAAAGGTTGAATATATTACATGTTGTGTCATTTAATGTTCATAAAAATTAAAAATTCATTTTAGATGATGGGTTTTTTGGTGAATCCCAAGAAGAATAATAACATGTCATGTTAAAGAGTTACAAACCATGTAACATAATAACAATAAAATTTTAAATAGATTTGTCTATGATACTTGTCTCATTCTATGTGTTAATATTCCTCTTGTTGACTTATGATGGAACTCTAAGTGATTTTTTTGTTCCATAATCCTTTTCAAATGTCCATATTTTGTATTCAATCACTGGTAAGTATTTGGATTCAGTTTTCCCTTCCTTTTCAGTTGTACTCTATTAGGGAGGTGGAATCCATGAACTGCTTTTGGTTGTGGTCATGACCTCAGTTTATCTTGTTCCTTTTTCACTATTCTAAACCTTCTTTCATATTAGTGTTAACCTTTTGAGGTGTTTCATTGATTGATTATTAAAGGTAGGGGGCCTAAAACTAAAATACGTGGTCTATTTAATTGAAAGGTTTGTGGAATATTATGATTGTTCATCATGAATTCCAACTAATTAATTAAATAACGAATTAAATTATTCCTTCGAATGACATTGGATCTGAATTTTTGTGACATGTCTTGTGGCTGACATCCTTGTGATAGAACCCTAGATTATAAATTAATTTCCCAATGGATAATTTTTTTTTAAATTTTTCATGAGTTTTAGGTGATTTATTGATATATATTCACCATGCCTTTCCATTATAATTGAAATGACTAAAATTTTATTGGTTTATGATAAAATAATAAAAAAAGTGAAATTGATATATAAATTGTAATTCTCATCATTAACCGTTGATCCTTATGGTATGATATTCTAAAATCAATACATATATTACTTTTTATTCATTATATAATTCTTGTATTGTGGTATATGCCTAGTGATTCATTTTTTAATACTAATATAGCCGGCTATACCAAGTGATTAATGATGTGATGATTATATAATATCCTATGACCAATGATTTATAATATAAATATAGAAACTCTGCCTTTTCATAAATAAATATTACAAAATATTAAAGATAAACAAAATAATATTTACACAAATCCTGGATACAAATGAATATGTTGTTGGTAATATTATTACCATAAATAACTTTAATATAATAAAACAAAATCATTTATTTAATTCTCAATTCTCTAGCTTCTTTATGGCCCTTGTGTTCTCCTTTGTACAAGATTTCATTGGAGGATATACATCAAAATAAGGGGTGAGATAAAATCCCGACTAGAGGATGAATATGTGACATGAATTATGGGAGAGAATAATCATCATAATAAAATAATCATTATAATCAAGATTTTAAGAATTAGAGAGAGTCAAATAATATTTAAAGGCATAAAAATGAAACATCATGTCTTATCGGTAAAATATCATACGTAGTTGAGAAAATAAATATCAACATGATCAGACATATTTCACTCTATCCAATGAGATACATCACATTATCCAATACATTTTTGTGCTATATAATTTTTGTTGCACCCGTCACATCATAACATTTACATTACCATACATTCCACATAGAACATATATCAATATAGAACATAAAATAACCAAATTAAATAATTGAGTTCCATTTAAAATAATAATACATTAATGAATAAACATTGGGGTTCCCAAAGAAAAAAAGGGGATAATACTTTTTTGTAAGAATCATCAAGCTTGAGTGAAGAAGAAACAATCTCAGGATAAGTAAAATATGTATTTTTTTATAAAAGAGTTATTTTCAAGAAATATTTTAATTTTTCATAAAACCAGATTGGATACATGTATATCCCAGAAAATAAAAGAGAAGGCAAATGAAATGATATTTAAATAATATTAAAGGAATAACCAAACTTAAATTCTAGTGAAACATGGAAATCCTATGGAAATGTATTTGGGTTCAAGAATACCCTTTCATTATGTATTAATTATTTGTTAAATTTATATTTTGAATAATATAATTAGATTCATTAATAAAAAATATAGAACCTATTCTGAATTTATTTGATTTATTATAACTTTATTATATTCATTTATGTCTATTATGATGTGTTATAGAGTTTAATTTCATTGTTCGGGGTTATCCATTTTCTTGGTTTTCATGATCAGTTCAGTTTTATTCATGTATAGAAGTTCTTTTAACATGATAATAATTATACAAAATTGAAATTATAGGTTATTAATGAACATATGGAATTTTAAATGATTATATATAAAATATTTCTTTATGTTATGAGAATTAATTATTAGATTAAACATTTACGATGGCCGTTTAGATTATTTTGGTAGGTTTCTGATCTTCACGAACTAGTTTTGTTTTATTGTTTAATGATATATATATATATATATATATTGAATTCTTAAAAAATGGTTATAACATAAAAATTAAAATCAAATTCAACAATTAAAATGTTTTTCTTCCCAACCATGAAGGTGGTAGGGGAGAATTAAAACATTTCATCATTGAAGTGATAAATCAACACCTCATAGGTGATGATCTCATTTTAAGTATAAAATGGATAAAATAAGATTTTTTATTATGGTTCTTACGTAAAGAAAATAAAAATATATTATATAAAATAAAATTAAGTTATAATTCAACTTGGATAAGTGGGGATGAGGATAAAATAATAATATAAACGAAATTGAAAGGAAATTAAAAGAAAAAAGAAATAAAACATTATCTCTAGAAATATTCTCCTTGAGAACCTCCTTCATAAATTTGGTTTGGTCTATTGTTGATAAGAAAGCCTCCTAGAATTGGATAATAGGGTATGGGTGAGTATTGGGTAGAATTGTTTTAATCATCATGTCCTTATAGATGTGATAAGAATAAGATTGGAGGGGTGGAATTTATAGGGGAGGATATGAGTGCTTTCTCATTATTTTATTCCTTAATTTATTATTTTGAATCAATAATATAAATAGTTTGAAATTTATCAACATATGTATTAAAATAATGAATAATATTTCGATATTATGTGCTTACATAATCTAGACATCATCTATGAATCAGTAATTCTCATATTTAGCTTATATCATAAATTATCTTATTTCAAAATTCACTAAAAAAATCTTGTATATTAAAAAAATACCCAAAATTCACCCCAACCTTTTTAGACATGTAGAATTAAAAAATGAATTCTATTTTATGAAAAAAAATCTAGAGATGAGAAATTTATTTTTTAATTGAAATCATCATTTACATGGAAACTACTGATTTTAAAATTATAACTGATTTTATAGAACATTGTAAAATTAATTAACGTCTAATATAATTATAGTCTAATATTAAAAAATAATATTAATTTATGTATTTATTTACTAAAAATATATTTTATATTAAATAATTATATAAATTATAAAATTTAAATTAAATATTTACAACTTATAACAATACCTTTACTTAATTAATCAATTATAAAAAATTAATTTAATTATTACATGATATAAATATGTTATATTTTAATTCATAATATACCCAAATTTTATTTATACTGTAAAATGTAAGGTTACTCTTCTATAGGCCGAATTAATATTCGTAAGGGTAATATTACTATTAGAAAGGCCAAGTTACTATTCCATCAGCATATGTTCCTTGATTTCTATAAATATCACTTTTTATTATTTATTTTTTAAAATAATGTTTTTATTGATATATTTATGCTATTTATTTGTTTGATACCATATAAAAAGTTATATGAAGGGGAATAATTCCATTGTTAAACATTTGTGTCATTAAATTTCCCCCTATTTAAAAAAATTCACCCTCGAAATTTAGTTTTATATAAACAGGTGAGGGTAGTTCACTTTCATCGCCTCCTCTAGTTCCCATGACACTTCATTGTACATATGGTTCCTCCATAACACTTTGAAAAGGATCATTTTATGGTTGTGTATAACTTTATCTCTCTAGTCTGAATCTTTATCAGCTACTCCTTATAAAAGAGATCATTTTCCATTTATACCACCTCTTAGTGTTGTACATGTGAGAGGTGCAATATTTAGTTCCTCTAATGTGATACATAGAACAGATCATAGACATTATCCATATTCGGTGGAAGTGAAATCCAATAGGAAACTACCTCAATGAGATCAATGATCTCAAAGGGACTAATGTACCTTGGGTTATGCTTTCCATTCCATCCAAACTACATAACTCTATTGTATGGTGATATTCAAAGTAAGACCTTATCCCCAACATAAAAATCCAAGTCCATTAGATAGTTATTAGTATAGATCTTTTTCCAAATTTGAGTAGCTTTGATATGTTACTTTATGTAATTATCCTTCTATTTCATCTCTTTCAAAATATCAAGTCCAAATTGACTTCAGTCACCAATTACTTCTCAACAGGTTGTAGTTCTACATTTATTTCTATATAGATATTTATATGGGTCCATCTAAATTGTTTAGTGGAAGGTATATTTTATGAGAAATCAACAAATTTGACATTTTGATCTCATCCACCATTGAATTTTGTTGAGAATTATATTTTCATGTCTTCAAGAATAAAAATATTCCTTTCAGATTGGGCATTAGTTTGAAGGTGATAGGTTTAGTTGAAATTTAATTCAGTACTCAAATAAAATTGAATACTTTTCTAGATTTTAGATATGAACCCTAGATCATGATCAAAGATGATCCAAAGTGTAACTCCATGCAGTATCATCTCACCCTTAACATATATCATTACATGTTTTTCAAGTGATAGATCTTCTAGAAAATAAATAAAGTTGTTAGACTTGGTGATTCCCTCCACCACAACCCATAACACATTGTTTCTTTTGGATGTCTTTGAGAGACTATTGAAGCAGTCTATGGTGAAATTATCAAAATTCCACAAGGGTATAGCCAATGGTTTCAGAATCCATTTGGACTTATCTTTCCCTACTTTAGCATAATGATATATCAAGCGCCTTGAGATTATTTAATGACCTAACCAATTTTATTTTCAAATCCACCCTTTTTATATCAATTATGATAGGGTATTTCTCAATCCTCATCATGTATAAGGAAACTGGTTCATTTTTTATAAGTGAATCCCCTAACCTATTTTACTCGCCAAGATGATAATGAATACAACAATTGTAGTCCCTGATTATCTCTAACCACATACTTTAATGAATTTTGAGATCCTTTTGTGTGAGTGTATAATTAAGACCCTTGTAATCAGTATATATATAAATTTCTCAGTATAGATATAGTGCCACAACATTATCAAGGAAAAAATCACTTATGCTAGATCCAGATCATGCATCTGGTAGTTCGCCTCATGGATCATCAAATTCAGGGATTCATAAGCTATCACATTATCATTTTTCCTAAGTTCACAACCCAGTACTTTTTTTGAAGGATCATTGAATATCACAAAACATTATCCACTTTTTAGTAATGTGATTTCAGCTGTAGTGATTTTCATCTTCATTAACTTCTTGAAAAAATGCCCACATTATTCCGTCTAGACATAATTTACTCCTCTCCTTTTCAACAAAGTTAGAAGGATAGATAATTGTGATAAATTTATCACAAAACGTCAGTAGTACCCTTAAAATCAATGAAAATTTTGGATTTATATAACATTAGAGGGTTTGGGGCATTTTTCAATTAGATTTGTTTTGAATGTTCCAAAACAATTCCCTAATTTGTGATCATGTGTCCCATATATGTGACTTTCTACATCCAAAAATCATACTTTCAGTACATGAAATGAAATTTATCCATCCATAATATTTCTATCACAATCCATAGATAATATTAATGTTCCTCCTTTCTATTGGACTACACTAGGATATCAATGATAACATCTACCAAATTTTTTTTCATGTTAATGTTTAAATTCTATATTTATCAAAAGCAAGAATATTGCCTGGTCATTAGTAAGTTTGAAAGGGAATTACTAGAAACTCATAGTGGCCATTCCTTGGGGGAAAGTAGTTTTCTAGATATCTTCTCTCTTCACCTTCTTCTACTAAAATATAAAATGCATATCTTCATTTGAGAAATACTAAGATCCTTTTATTTGATCGAAAAATTCATCAATCCATGGAAGAAGATACTTTTTCATTATGGTGATATTTTTGAGTTACCATTAATTGATACACAAATGAATAGATCAATACTTATTATTAACAAAGTGGAATGGATCATCCCATGGTTATGAACTATAGAATACGAACACTTTGGAAAAAATATCCTAAAACTGCTTATTTGAATCCTCTAGTTTGATAGGGGCCATACTATATGTGAATTTTGAGATAGGAGTAGCTTCAGGTATGAGTTCAATTGTGTACTCTACCGAATGATCTGGGGGAATTCTATGTAACTCTAAGGAAATACATCACTATATTCTATCATAAAGTGAATTTACCCTAGGTTTATAGCATCATTTTACTCTACCATTTTGGATAGGTATGCTTCATCATAGGGAATCAACACCCACACCGTCAAAGGATTTCCCAAAGAGATTCATGATCTTTCTTACATTTGTATAGGTTCATGTGATGGTTCAAAATATTAAACAATATTTACATTTCTCTATATTTTATGTATACTCTATATAATGAGATCCAATCCATCCCTAGTATAGATTCGAATTACACCAAGGAATATATCATGAGATTCATTAGAATATTAATACCAGACATGCCAGTAAGACAATATTACAACCATGGTGTTGCAATGATCTCACCCCTAGGTGTTTTTATAGATATATTTACTTCAATTTTTTAAAGTTTTAGTTCAATAGTTCTGGAAAACATGCAAGATATAATGAAATGTGTAGAACCAGAATAAAATAAGACTTTTTCCATTGTTGAGTGAACATGAAGTTTCCCTTGTATGAATTCCTTTTCATTATCCACATCAACGCTAGTAATGGAATATTGTTTCCCTTTATCCTAGGGATTTGGTGGCTGTTAATGTAGATTACCCTCGAGGAATTGATGTTTAGAGAACTAGATTGTATAATTCCCTTTCTCCCCACAGTTGAAGCATTGAACCATAGGTGGTGGTATCCTTTCCTCAATCATATCTTCTAGCTTATATATGTCTCTTTGACATTCATGAGAATGGTTTCAATCTCTTCGACACATATGAAATTTATCCATCCTATTGATGGAGTTACCCTAAGGATTATTCCCACATTTTTGACATGTGAGTGGTTGGGTTTTCATACAACCATTGTTATTAGATCCTCCACCTTGAAACTCCACCTTTATTTTCTTATCAACATAGCCATGGGACCAATATCTAAACTCAATATCCATTTTGAGATCACATAATTCACCTTCTTCATGACTCCCAAAGTATATAATTTTTAAAGCCTTTGAAAGTGTGATTTCAAACCACTAAAGAATATATCAATTTTTCTATCATTTTTATAACAAAAACCTATGTGTACCTTGAAATCCTTGGGAAATTTTCATCACAGGCTATGAAATACTCACCTTACTTTTTCGTCAGCTATATGAATTCTCTATGTTTGTATGATGTGTATGAGGTAAATAATTGTTATGGAAAATTCTATTAAAGTATTATCATTCCATATCTTAAATTTTTTCCTTCATATTTGGGATCTTAATCAACACCCACTGTTATTCAACCTCTACATAATAATGATAAATTGCAAGAGTCACGTTCTTCATCTCCGAACAGTGAAGTACAAAAAATATTTTCTCCATTGACATGAACCAATATTCTATAACTAGTGGATCATATGTTTTACTAAACATTGGTGGTCATTACCAAATTAAAGACTCAATATCCTGTTTCTACCTCTTAGGTGAAGGCAGACATTCCACATTATTCTGGTTATTGTTTATAGCATAAGATAGCTGAGTAAGCATCACCACGAAATTAACTCTAAACTCTTATCCTGTAGGATTTTTATGTTTATAAATTTTATAAAACAATGATTATTTGGTTATTAATTATAATTATTCTCATATTAAGTGTTTCACTATGGTTATCTAATCCTAATTCCTAAATAATGTAAACCATTCCCTAATACCAACTATACCGACCCTTCTTTTTCTTACATGGATTTTACAAGATTTTAAATATAGAAAACATAATATTCATACAAATCTAGGATCCAAAGGATTAGTGAATTGTCCAAATTAGTACACTACATAAATTTTAGATAATAGAACATTAACATCTATTTAATTCCTTATTACCTACCTTATTATTGGCCCTCATGTTCTCAACAGTACAAGTTTTCACCTTGGGATATACATCAAAAGAAGGGGCGATCTATAAGTCCAGAAACAGAATGAATAAGTGACATAAAAAATGGGATATCATAATCATCATAATTAAATCGTCATCATCATTATGATCATGAGTGGAAGCATTAGGTAATGGCATGTAATTAATAAATGCAATAAAATGAAACATCATGTGTTAGTGGTCAACAGAGACACATATTTTAAAAAAAAGATAGAATCATGTTCATGAATATTTCTCTTTATCTAAAGATATACATTACATTACCCAATTCATTGGAGTTATAAATAATTTTGGGCTCACCAATCACAACATAACTTTTACATTATCATGGATGCCACATAGAACACATATCAGTCATGGACATAAAATAGCCCATAGAAAGAAATGGTATTCATTTCAAAAATAAAATGTTCATAAATAAAATTTTGGTTTCAAGAATGAATTATGGAATAACATACTTGGTATAATAAGAATCAATCATGAGTGAAGAAGAAATAATCTCATGACAAGTAGAAGTTTTATTTTTTTAAAGACGAGTTCTTTTGTATAAATCAATTCACTTGTCATAAAACTTGATTGGAAATATGTATATCACAAAAATGAAGAGGGATAAAAAAAATGATATTAATAAAAAATTAATGTAATAACCATACTGAAAAGGGAGTGAAAGAGGGAAAGCCCAAGGAAATAGAGTTGGGTTCGAGAATCCCCTTACCTTATGTACAAATGTTTTTGTTGCTTTAATATCCTTGATAATTTAAATAGATTCATTAATTAAAAAATAAAGAACCTTTTTAAATGTATTTTAATTATTATAAATTTATTATGTTCATTTAGGTCCATTACATTGTGTCATACAGTTCAATATCATCAAACTGGAGTGTTCATTTTCTTGATTTTTAGGATCAGTTCATTTTTATTCATCCATGGTAAATCTTGTAAAATGTGAATAATTATACAGAATTGAAATTATATGTAATTAATGAGAATAAAAAATCTAAAATGATTATATATATCATTTTGGATTATGTTTTGAGGACGAAACATTACAAATTTTTTTAATGATGATCGTTTTGATTAATTTTGGGGTTTTCTATCATCATGAAGTAGTTTTGTTTTATTATTTAATATTATTAATATATGATGGATCTAGAACAATAAAAATGTTATAAAATACACTTTATAATCTGTTTCAACCATTAATATGGTTTCTTTACCTTCCTTGAAATCATAGTGGTAAATGAATACATATTGTCCTTAAAGGCGATAAATTAACACCCCACAGACGATGCTTTCTTTTTTTTAGAATAAAACGGAGATGAAAAGAGTTTTGTTGATGGTTATTACATTAAAATAATAAAAATTTAGTATATAAATGATATTTAAGTGATAAGGAAAACTGATAAGTGGAGGTTTGGAGATAATAAACAAATTAATGAGATTTTAAAGAAATTAAAAGAAAAAAAATAAAGGGGAATTTACCACTTCAATTATTCTCATTGAGAATGTCCATATGAAATTTGGTTTGGTATTTTATTGATACCAAAGGCTCATAAATGTAGGAAAGGGTATAGGTTATATAATTGGGTAGAATTTGGACAATATTTAAGGCTTTATATTTTTGGGGAGAATAGGTATTTAGGGGTGGTATTTATTGGTTACGAGAGGGGTGTTTTATCAATATTTTATTCATTTGTTATTTATTTTGGATAAAAAATATGAATTGTTTAAACCATATCACTAAATATTTTAAAATAATGAAGGAGAGTTTAGGATTATGATCTTACATCATTTATAAATAATCTATGACTCAATAATTCATGTATTTAGCTTATATCATACATTATAAAATTTGACTATTCACAAAAAGTTCATGTATTTTTAAAAAAATACCAAAAACTCACCCTGACCATTTTTTGACATGTATAATTTTAAAATTAACTGTATTTTATGATTTTCTTTATAAATATTAAATATTTAATTTTTATTAAAAATCACGATTTTCATGGAAAATATCGATTTTAAAATTATAACTTATTTTATAACAATTTGAAAATTTAATTAAGGTCCCATAAAATAATATTATAATAATAATACAAGAAAATGTTAATATTTTAATATATTTTAGGAATATAAATATTCTTTTAAATAATTATATTAATTATAAAATTTGTATATAAATATTTACAACTTTTAAAAATACGAATTCTTAATTAATCATTAATAAAATAATTATTTACTTATTTCAGGATATAAATATATTATATTTTCATTAATAATATAAAAAAAATATATTTATGATTTCAATGGCGAGGTTACTGTTCTATTAGAAAAATACTATTCATAAGGTTCACATTACTATTCCAAAGGTCATGTTACTATTCCATCAGTATAAGTTCCCTAATTTCTATAAATATAACTTCATTCCTACTTATTTATGATAATATTTTTTTACTAGGATATATATGATATGTATATGTTTTATACCATATAAAATAATTATAAAAAGGGAAATAATGCCATTGTTAAATGTTTGGGTCATTACATTTTTCCCCCCGTTTGTCATTTCACCCTAGAAATTTTGTTTCACATAAACATTTGAGGGTACATATTATTAATCACCTACTCTAGTTCTGATGTCACTTATTTATACTTATGATTCCTCTAAAAGAAATTGACATGGTGGAATGGGTTGTTATATAGAACCTTATATCATCAGTATAGAATTTTTAGTGGCATCCCCCATTAAGAGACATCATCTTCTAGCTATACCACCTACGAGTTAAGTACATTTGAGGAATATGGTATGTACATCATTATATGGGATG
This sequence comes from Viscum album, assembly GCA_963277665.1. Taxonomy (NCBI): domain Eukaryota; kingdom Viridiplantae; phylum Streptophyta; class Magnoliopsida; order Santalales; family Viscaceae; genus Viscum; species Viscum album. Next base: position 1,790,472,018 of record OY728121.1, on the reverse strand, counting down.
CATGGAACATCATGTACATTACCCACATTGATTGTATGTTCAAGCTGATAGGCCAATTCTCCTATGTGATCAAGGATCTCAAAGGGACTGATGTACCTTGTTCTAAGAATCACTTTATTTTGAAACTACATGACTCTCTTCTATAGTGATATTCAAATAAAGAATTTATCTCCAATGTCAATATACAAATCCCTTAAAAATTTATCAGCGTAGCTCCGTTTTTAACTCTAAAAATCTTTGATACATTGATGGATGGTTTGAACATTCTTTGTTATTACTTTCACAAGATCAAGTCCAAGTTTCTTTCCTTCACCAACTTCATCCAAACATGTTGGAATTCTACATCACTTTCCATACAAAGATTTATATAGAGCCATCTGAATAATAATATTGAAGTTGTTGTTTTACGATAACTCAACCAATGGGAGATGAGAATCCCATCCACCGTTAAATTCCACTAAGAAGGCTCTTTGTATGTATTTGAGCACCTGAATAGTCCTTCCACATTGGAAGTTAGTTTGGGAGAGATAGGCCAAGCTGAAATTCAATTCAATACTCATAGCACATAGAAGTCTTCTACAGAATTTATATGTTTTACTTGGATCATGATAAGATTCAATCAAAAGTGAAACTCTATATAGTCTCACAACATCTTTTACATAAATCCTATATACTTTTTCAAGAGATAAATCATACCAAATTGGAATCATGTGTGTTGTCTTGGTGGTTTGGTCCACCAAAACCCATATCGCATTGTTTCCTGTGGATGTATTCTAGATACCATTTATGAAGTCCATGGTGACATTCTCCCGTTTCCTCATTATTATAGGAAATGGTTGCATCATCCCTCTAGACTTATGTCTCTCTTCATTAACATGATGGCATATTAATCACCTTTAGATATATTTATTAATTGTCTTATTCATGTTGTCATAATAGATGTTTTCTCAATGATCATGATAAATTATGGTACACCAACAACATATAAAGAAAGTTGAGTTATGTGCATTATCCAATATATCCTTCTTTATCTTTGGTGATGAAAAAACACAAATCCTAGTTCTAAACTGAGTTATTACATAATAATAGATATTGAACTCTTGTAGATTCTTATCCGATACTGCATTCACCTCCTTTTTCAACTATGTATCATCCCTTTGCTCCTCAATATTCTCTTGGATAGATGGTTTGAAAATCATTTGGTCAAAGAAGGATAAATTCTATGCCATTTTGATTTCCAAATCCAACAATTTAAAATCCTTAAATATAGGGTATTTTTAATCCATATCATGGATAAGGTAGTAGTTTCTTTTCTATTAAGAGAAAAAATTACCTTTTTTCCATCTCAGGATGATAGTGAAGATAGAAATTAGAGTACTTGATTATCTATAATCATGTACTGTAGTGAATACTGAGAAAATTTAGTGGGAATATATACATTATACTCTTTTCACCATGATATATATCTCATTTATCACCATATATATAGTGATTCCAAAGTTTCAATGAAACAATAACAACTTTTAGCTCCAAATCACGCATTGGGTAGTTATGCTCATGGATCTTCAACTACTGTAATGAGTATGCTATTACATTATCATTCTGTATGAGTAAAACACCCAACCCTTTCTTTCATAAATCACCATATATCACAAAACATTCTATAATTTTTAGTAATGTGAGAGTAGTGGTAGTGATCATCATCTTCATTAGCTTCTTTAATAATTCGTCACATTCTTTCATCCAGGCATACTTTACCCCTTTCATTGTTAACTGAGTAATAGTGCTAGAGAAGAATGATAAATTTATCAAAAACACTATTAGTAACCTGATAATCCATGGAAACTATGGACTTATATGAAACTATAGGGTTTGATCTATTCCACAATTTCCTTTTTTTTACGGCTCAAAAAATTCCAACACTTGTGAGCATGTTTCCCAAGAATGACACTTTTTGCATCAAGAAATCACACTTGTTGAAGTTGACATTCAATTTTTATTCATTAATAATTCCCAAACAATCTGTATAAACTTTTCATTTACCTTTTTTCTCTTAGAGTAGATGATCGTTTTATTGATAAAAACTACCAAAAAAATTTCAAGGTAATGTCTAAATATACTATTCATCTAATCCATGAATATTTTAGGGGTATTATTATATCCTAAGGGAATTACTAGAAACACACAGTGCCCATAACTTGTGTAGAATGTAGTGTTCTAGATATCATCCTTATTCACCATTAGCTAAAGATATTAAAAATATATATACCTTTTATAAGTACTAAACTTCTCGTAGTAGATCAAATAACTCATCAATCCTTACAGGTTGATACTTGTTCATTATGGTGATCTTTTTGAGTTCCAGATAATCAATACATAGTTGCATTGATCCATCATCCTTCTTGAAAAAGTTAATTGGAGAACCCCAATATTTGAGTATCTAAGGGTATGAGTTCTATTGAGAAATATATCTCATGATCTAGGGTAAGTACAAGAAACTCTTCAGTAACTATATCATAAAATTACTTCATAATGAGAATTTCTCCATGGGCGACACCTTCCTTTGACTCAAACATTTGAGTGAGGTAATATTTTTCATAAGAAATTGATACCCACACCATTGAAGGATTATCCAGAGGATATTGACGATCTTACTAGTATTTGTATAGGATCATAGGATGGTTTGGAATATGAAAATCAATATCCTATTCATAACAGTTGATTTTTTCAATATATATCAACATTAAATACATCCCTAGTATGTGTTTAATTCCACCATGAGAAGTGTCACAAGATTCTATAGAATAATATTCCTACATACTCCAAAATTATAAGATTACATCCTTGGGTTTAAATTATAACACCACTTTTGGTTATTACAGATATCCCTTCTTCATGTTTTTAGGAATTTGATTCAAGAGTGCTTGAAAACATGAATGATATGATGGAGTTCATAGATACATAATCAAAGAGAACTTTTTCCCATCCTGAGTGAATAGGATGTGTACCTTTTATTAATTAATTTTCTTTCTCCACTTCAGTAGTAGTAATGGAATAATCTTTCACTTTGTCCTCTGATATTAGTGGCTGCGGATTCTGATTTCCCATGTGGAATTGAGATTTTGGTCACTTGACTGTATAGTTCCCTTTCTCCATAATATGATTCTTTGAGACATTATTAGTTCTCTTATATAATCCATCATATCGGTTGGCTTATTTATTTCTCTTCAATATTCACGAGCTTTTTAGCCTTCTCCCCCACACTTATAACAGTTCCCCATCCATTGGAGACTATTTCTATAATTCCTCCTCCCAAATTTTTAAGATGTGAGTGGTTGGGATTTCATTAATCCTTTTTCATTATATCCTCTAGCATGAAAATCCATCTTTTATTTCATGTCACTATAGCCATGGGACCAATCACCAAAACAACATGTCCACTTTGAGATCACATTAAAAAACTTTTCTATAAATCCCAATGTCTCAATCTACTTTATCCTTTATAATGTTTGGTTTTAAACCACTAATGATTATATATATATATATATATATATTTCTATCAATTTTGATAATAAAACATGATGCATACATTTCTATACTTGTGAAATTATCATTGTCGGTCATGATAAATTAACCTTCCTTTTTCATTGGCCCTATGAATTATCTCTCCATATTTTTATGATGGTTTTATGAGAAATTATCATTAATAAAAATTATCTAAAGGTATTCCAACTCAATATATTCAATTTTGTTCTTCGATGTGATGTTCTTAATAAACACCTTCCATTGGTCAACCTATTCATCTAAATGTTCAACATCCATAATCACATACTCCATCTCATAACAATAAAGTACAAAAATGATTTTATCTATTGAGTTTACCCACAATTAAATGACAATTGGATCATGAGATCCATTAAACATTAGTGGTTTTTGATGCATAAAAGACTCGATAGGCAGTTTTTTCATCTTAGGCGAAGGAATATGTTCAACAATTTTGATGTTATTATTCATAGACTAAGATAATTGGTTCATAATCAACATGAAATTTTGGAATCCACCTCCCAAGGCATTGGGGATTTCATTTGGGAAATTGATGCATTATCCCTTTCATGAGTTTTTGGACTAGTTTCTCCTTGTTCCCACCATTTCAAAAATTGAAAATGATATAAGAAAACATAAGTCCACATGTCATGAATAAATAATTTATTCCTTTGTAAAATTATCTACAAAGACATATCATATGGGATTCATATGTTTATCATTTCTCTAAAACAATTATTCTTAGGTCCGTATATATACATAGTCTCATATTAAGGGTTTTCACTACGGTTATCTAATCCTAATTCCCAAATTAACTAAACTATTTTATGAAACAAACTATAGGAACCTACATTTACTTACATGAATATTAAATAATATTAATGATAAAAAACATTTTAAGCCTGAAATCCAAGATCCAAAGGTTTAGTGTGTTGGGAATATTAGGACCATATATAAAGTTTATATAAAAAACATGAACATTTATTTAATTCATTTTTATCTCACTTAATAATCGACGATGTTCTCTTCTTAGTAAATGTATTCACCATAGGATAAATATAAAAATAAGTGGTGAGATAAAATACCAGTAAGAGGATGAATAAAAGACATGAATCATGGGAGAGAATTATCATCATCATATCACCACTCTATTAATCATGATTGGAATCAATAGATAATGGAATGGAATGAGGAAATGCATAAAAGTTAAACATCTTGTCTTAGTGGTCAACTACCACATATAGCTGTGAAAAAATATCGCATCATGTTCAAAAATATTTCATGTTATCTCATTAGATACATAAAATTACCAAATTAATTAGAGTTCTATATAATTCTAGTTTCACCCTTTACAACATAACATTTACATTTTCATGCATGCCACATAGAACGTATATCAATATGAGACATTATATAACCCATGGAATGAAATGTGTTTCATTTAAAAAAATACATTCATGAATAAACTTTGGGATTCAAAAAATAAGTATTTAATTACATATGTGGTATAAGAATCATCAATATTTATTTAAGAAGAAAAAAATTCACAAAAAGTAAAAGATGTATTTTTTGATAACATATTTATTTTGGAATAATATTTGTGTTTGTAATAAAAATAGATAGAAAACATGTATATCCTTGAAAATAAATAGTAATTAAAAAATAAATGATATTTAAATAAAATGAATGTAATAAAAATATAGAATGTTTTTTGAAAGAGGTAAAGGAAAAGGAAACGGAGTTGGATTTGACAACCTTGTTACTATATTTACGAATTATTTCATCAATTTAATATGATGGATACTAAAATTAGATTCAGTAATTAAAAAACTAGAATTTTTGTAGATGTATTTTATTTTTTAAAATATTATTAATTTATTTTATGTCTATTATGATGTGTTATAGAGTTTAATTTCACCATTTGGGGGTGTTCATTATTTTGGTTTTCATGATCGGTTCATTTTTATTCATGTATAGAGGATCATGTTAAATTAGACTAATTTTATAGAGTTGAAATTATATGTTATTAATGAACATAATGATGTTTAAAAGACTATATATATCATTGTATTATGTTATGAGGATGAATCATTAGTCAAAACATTAATGATGATCGTTTAGATTAATTTGTCCTTTTTTCGATCTTTATGAACTAGTTTATTATTATTATTTTATATTATGAATATATGTTGGATCCAGAAAAATAAAAAGGTTTTAACATAAATTTTTAAATTAATTTCAACCATTAAAATCATTTTATGATAAACCTTAGAGGTGGTAAGGGAAAATGAAAACATTTCATCCTTGAAGGTGATAATTCAACACCTCATAGATGATGCATTAATTTTAAGAATAAAAGAGAGAGGATAATAGGTTTGATGATGGTTCTTCCATTTACATAAAAAAATATATTATAAATGATAACGAATTTTTCATAAATCTTGGATAATTTTAGGTGAGGGTAGATTAAAAAATAAAATAAATTGAATGAAAATTAAAAAAGAAAAAAGGAAGACGAGTTTACCTCTTCAATTCTTGTCCATGAGAACGTCCTTATAAAATTGGGGTTGGTATTATATTTAGATGAAAGGCTCATAGAAATGGGGAAGAGAATTCATGTCTTTAGAGTAGTGAGTAGAATAGGTGGTGAGGGTTGTATTTATAGGGGGAGAGGGGTGTTCTCCTATTATTTTATTCCCTAATTTTTTTTGGATCAAGACCATTAATAGTTTGAAACTTATCACAAAATATATTAAAATAATTAAGGATATTTCTATATTATGGGCTCATATCATCCATAAATTATCTATTACTCAATACTTCATTTATTTAGCTTATATCATAAATTATCAAATTTCACTATTCCCAAATAAATCAAGTATTTTAAAAAAATCCAAAATGTTCATCCTAAAATTCATTTGAATTGTAGAATTCAAAAAAAGAACTCCATTTTATGAAAATTGTTTTTTATATAATAGACAATTAATTTTTAATTTAAATCACTATTTACATGGAATATTCCGATTTTAAATTAGAACTAATTTTATAGCACTTTGAAAAATTAATTAAGGCCTCATAAAATTAATATATAATATTAAGATAAAAAAATGTAAATTTAGGAATCTATTTTATGAAAATAATTTTTTTTTCAAATAATATATTATTTACAAAATTTTAAATAAATATTTATGACTTATAGATGTACCAATACTTAATTTATACTCATAAAATATTATTTCACATACTTCAGGATATAAATTTATTATATTTTCATTCTTAATATTTTAAAATTTTATTTATACTTTCGAAGGTGAGATAAATATTCAATAATCGAAATTACTATTTTTAGGGTTATATTACCATTCCAAAGTCCATGTTACTATTCCATTAGTATAGGTTCCTTAATTTTATAAATATCACTTCATCATTATCTATTTATGGAAGCATATTTTTATTTTGATCTCTATTTTATGTATGTGTTTTACAACATATATAATAATTATATGAAGGGAATAAAATCCATTGTTAAATGTTTGGGTCATTACAGTAATGCTTATATAGAGGGTTATGATCAATGATTCATGTTGTAATGCTTATATAGTGAGATATGCATAGTGACACATTCTGGTATTGTTATAAACCAAGCTTAGTACTGATACATACTGTAATGAATATACATTGGGTTTTTGCCAGATTTGTTGTTGAAATGATTATATAGTGGGTTAAACCAATATTATTAGGATTATTACATGGAAACATGATTATGGTTGTCTTGGTTGTGAGGCTGGCTTAGATACATTCTGACATGGTGATGGAGCAAATAATGTTTAACCATGGTTATATGGTAAGTGTTGGCATGGTCTTGAGACATGCTCCATGATAATCCTATACGGTGCAGAAGCAGTTTGATATAGTATTTATGTAATTTTATAAATAATTAGTATACATGGTTATTACATTATTTTACACACTCATTACGAGGATGGTAATGTTTAGACATGGTGGTGTTAACTGAATTAGTTAGACAGACACACTTTTGGACTATATTTGGTAGTAAATATAATAACAAAGATTCAAGATTGTACTTGGGAATGTGAACTTACTGTTTATTATTGCTTGATGGATGGGTTGTAGTTTGGTTATCGAGGACTTTGGAATGTTTATTTGATCTTCTGGTATTTTATTGGAATAAATTACAATATGAAAATTAGTTACATTTCATCCTATAACTAAAATATTCTTTAGGTATTTATTGGATTATTCTTTTGAAATTTTTATGTTTTTTCACAGTATTGTAGAGTTTCTATTATTTCTACAAGTATGACATTTATTATTATATGGTTATTTTGTTTTTTTGTAACTTCGTAACCCAGGGGTATGGTGTCCTCAATATACATATCACTCCCCATCTACTAGTTCTAATCCTCAAGCATAATGGGATGCATTCTTGAGGTCTCACAACCAAACTGTTTTGATAGTGTGAGAGAGTGCAAGATCGGTGGATGCTACGCAATGTGTTTTATTTGTATGGATTTTTATTCATCAATTTTGAGTTACTACACAACTAAATTGATTCATTTTTGATGATGTAATAAGACACTCAAGTAATTTTCTAGAGATAATTATTTTCATTTAATATATTTCTAATTTAATAAAACATACCCTTATAATATTGTGTAGCCAATATGGAGTTAATACTTCTTGGTAGTCTAGTACTTATACTCGGTCAGTGAGTGGATGTTTAGTTAGGCTAAAGTGGAATTTTAGTGATTATAATAGGACTACCATTGAGTAGGCTAACCAAAGTCATATATATTATTCTTCCCAGCAAGAGAGGTCTCTACTCCAACGTTATCATTGTTGTTGTATAAGTCAAAATCCAATATAGTTACATTATCATCCATTGTAGTGTCCGAATTTTCTAATTATGTGGAATCAACAATGCTTCTTCTATAAATATTCTCATCATGTTAGTTATGGTAATAATGTTCAAGATTAGGGATTAGATAATATATCAAATTTGGAACCATAATATAGTAGTTAGAGTTTTTCCTTCCATTTAGTGAATAGAGGTGGGAGAGGTTCCTAGGCCCAGTAGAAGTAACATAGTGGTTTTTTAAATACCATATATTTCACTATATATTTTCAAAAAAAATAATTATTTACTAAATATAATATCTTAAAAAATATAATAATCTCAAATTATTTTAGTAATATTAGATAAATATTAATATGAACAAAAATATGAATAATAAAATCATGTAGTGAATAAAATTAAATTAATTATCCCAAATTTATTACAATAAGAGAATAAATAAATAATGATATTTAATATTTAAATGAATTAATCTTTCTCAAATAACTTTTTTTAACGTATTTCCTATTTTAAAAAATAAATTAAATCCACAAATATTAAAAAATTAAATATAAAATTTTAGTATATTAACTAATACATTAGAATTATATAAATTATAAATTAATATAAAATAAAAATTCGGACACTAAATATTTTAAAAGGTCATATTTCAGAAGTAATTATATATATAAATATTTTATTTTTATTTTTCAATAAAATTATAAATTCTAAAATAAATATAGACAATACTATCTTCATTTTTTGATTTATAATTTCAAAATTTGTTTGCATGATTTTTTATCTTTTATTAAATAAATTAATTTTTACTTGAATAGTGAAATATATGGATACTTTGACATTTGTTCCACTACTAGAATATATGTATAACAGATAAATTTATATAACAATTTAATTTAAAAAATATATATTTTATAATATACATAATTTTGGATTATATTTTACTATACATGTATATCTGATATATTAAAACTGAGAATATATTTTACTCAATTTTTTAATACATTAAATAAATTAAAATTAAAATTTAGCAATTTAAAAAATATAGTCAAAATAAATTATTATAGAATATAGAATTAAATGGTCAAAATTTTCAATTAATGAAGATATTAATTTTATGCATGTAGATTATGTAACTTTAGTTAAAAATTTGTCAATATAGTAAAATGTTTATTTAATAATGAATAAACTTCTACAATTTTTATTTTAAATTTAAATTATTTAATGTTAAATTATATATCTAATATATTTTTATTTTGCATACATAAAATTTAATTAAAACTGATTTTTCCCATAATATGTTTTAAATATGTTTAACAATATATAAAAATTAAATATCATTCTCTTTAAAAACTACTTTCAACAAATTATATTTTTTAATTTAAATGATAATTTTCTCACACTTATTAATTAAATTTGGATAAATGCAGCCCAAAATAGAATTTAACACATATATTTTTTTTTTAATAAATGTCAACATATTATTTTCATAATATAAAAATTTCTATGGATGATTTTTAATCAATATTAATTTATCTAAAAGTGTGTAAACATAGAATCAAATGTTATTAATAATTAAAAGGTTAGATAAAAATTATATAAACCCTTTTTAGGTTTTTAATTAATACCTAAATTAATCACATACAATTTCAATAACTAATTAACCTAACTCATAAAACCCACATAACACCCTTGTGACAACATTCCTATCCCTCACCTAACATTAGTTTTCATGAAAAAGAACATACTTTTAACTTGTAGTAGGAGATCACTCCCTCCCATTATCTTATCTTTCTCCACATAAAATTAATTAATAATTATTTTACCTTCACTATGTCTCTATAAATCACATCAAATTTTTTCTTATATTTCTAAGGAGGCATCCCATGCTTAAAGAAGATACTTAGAAATGTAAGGGTTCTCCCCTTCCACCATTTGATTCATGTACTTTTGTTATAATCCATTTTTATTTCCATTTGATTATGATTAACCATTCTCATAAATATTTATTTCCTATGAAAATGGTTCCCAAATGATGATATATTACACCTATATCACATTAAACAAATTTTATAATCCATTTTTTATAACTATCATTCTACTGAAATCACTCAATGATTCTCCGACTCTTTTTTTTAATTCATGAACATACTTTATTATATGACTTTTTATTTTAATGTTATTATGATTTAACATATTCATAATAACATTTATTATGACCAAATTAATTCCTATTATTGCGATACCCTTTTTCTTCACTAAATAAGACCCTTTTTTAACACTTTTGTAGACCGATCGTGTTGTTAAAAAAACACAATTGATGTTTCATCATCATGTTATGAAAACCAAACTATAATACCATTAAATGGTATGGATATAAATTATTTTTAAAAAAGGTTATAAATAAGAATGATGTTATTAAATATGTAACTATGATGGTTATGTTTTAACAAATGATATTAGAGTATGATCAACTAATCAAGAATACAAGGTATGGTTTTCATAGACATAATTTTCTGATTCATTTGTTCTTACCTTTTCTTACATAAATTTAATTTTTAAGATTTATTTCATACAAAAATTCCCATATTTTATTTGGAATTTCTTTTTTCTATATATTTACATTAATTATCCCTATCAATAACCAATTACATGATAAAATATCTTCCAAAATTAGAGTATTTCATTCCTATAATAAACTCTAGTTCTTAATAATGCATCTTTTCATTTATAACCATATTTTGAATCCCACCAATAATATCCTCTATTATTGGGAAAGAGATTATTGATTTTTTTCAATAATTATAATAAATGTTTTACCTGTTTTCAAAATAAATGTTAAATAATGTTTTTATGATATGGGTAATGGTATTTCAATATATTAAGGAAAAGCATTTATCATCCACTCAAAATCTAATGTTTTATATTGAGCCCTATATTTTTTGTAAAACTTATGTCATTTCAAGGATATGTTATCTGTAATTATTTATAATAAGGTTTTTAAAATTATTACCATTCCTTCCTCAAATTTTTTTTCTTTTTCATTTTCACTATACCATTTATAACAAAAATTGAATGGTTATATAAATTTTTATATTTTCACATCTATTTTTCTATATTGTTTTTATTTTATGACGTTATGTTTTGGTCACCCTATATAATCTATTATGATATTATTCAACTAATAAAATAATATTTTTGATATCATATTATTTCTTATTTTTCGGTTATGTCATGTTTTTATAATGTTTAAGGTACCCATTCATTTTACATGGGTTCCTTAAGATATGATTTCGACATAATTTTTGTGTAAATAATATCTATAAATGATGATGAGTTTTGTATTTGATCACCTCAAATTGTTTTTTTATGATTATAAATCATCATATATTTTGGTGTGGACATAATGAGTTTTTTCACACATGCATAGGCATGATTGGTTTTCTAACATTATTAAGTATGTACACAGTCAGCTTGTTCAAATAGGAATGGACATAATGTATTTATTCACAGTGGTTTTTTATAATTATGGTTGTGAAACATTTCTATCTCGTTTATCTAGTTATTACAAAAATAGGATGCATTTCATTTCCACAAATCTCATATTCTCATAATTATGGCCTATTTTTAATGTATTACACACTTTTACAACATTCCCACATATTGTATGATTATTAATATTTATTTTGATACATTTAATATTTTTTATGATTCATTAATGATCATTTTAGGAAAATATGAATCTATTTAAAATGTATTATAATTTAAATCTAAGGATATACACTAATTAATTAGGGTATTTATATCTTTATAATGTTTTCATTATTGTTTATGATCAGAAAAATCATGTTATTCCCTTATTGAGAATATTATCTCACCCATTTCTTATGATTCTATCCCCATGTTATGTAGGTGAATATGTAAAGTGAGTTTTCTAGAAGGTTACAAATGAGTATAATTATGGATTATAGTTCACAGGTGTTGTTAAATAGGTAATTTATGTGGGTAATCTTTAGATAGTATACCTTTAAGTCCATAAATTATGTTACTATTGTGAGATGTATTATTTAAATAATGTGTTTATTGACCTTTTTATGTTTTTTCTATCTTCGGTCTCTATAGGTTATACTTAAGTTAGTCATGGTTCTAGAGGATATGTAAGGTGATTGAAGATATCCTAGCTTTATTTTATTGAAAAAATTCATACTAACCATAATGATCATCCTTTTAATATTCAAGGAACAATATTTGTAGAATCTACCCTAGAATTCACACAATTTGATATGGGTGAAACATGTTCCTTTATATATGTTTATTATAGAAGTGATTTGAATTTGAATATAGATTTAACATTTTTAGTTATATCTATTGATTCAATATTAGTGGAATGTTTTCTTGGTCTTTATTATTTTATTTAGCGTTCCCTTATGATTCATATGTATAAAAATATTTTGGATTTCTTTGTTTTATATATTTAAATTTTCGATATGATTCTTGGTATCCATTAGATAACTCATTATTAATTCCAAATAAATATCTCTAACTAGAAGGTTTTTTTAATGTCTACTGATGGACTTTACAATAAGTAGGACTTGTATATATTCCATTTGGGACATGAACTTTAGCACATGTGGACTCTTATCACATTTTTCATGTTTTGCAATATATTATGGGGAGTTATTTCATTTGTTAATTCCGATATTTATTAACCAAATAAATAACAAATTTCTTAAGAACTTATTAGGGATAACCTGATGGAGATAGTTTGAGTTTGTGATCATGATTATATAAAATATATATTGTGCATTCATTCCTCCATACAAGAAAGATACTACACTGATTAGAGAGTTAAAGGCATAATTTATAGATCATTCGGAATAATTTCTTTATCACTTGTGTACATCCTCTTATGGTGAACCTAATTTTATTATCCAAGAAGTTAGATATATCCTTTTTTCATGCGTGGATGACTAGAGGTTTAACCATTCAACAATCATGAATTAGTGCTCTATTTAGTATATTGATGATATTATCGGCTTCATGATGGGAGCCAAGTGGTTATCCTATTTCAAATTTAGGAATGTATGATGAATGTTTATTAGGAGGCTATATGATACTCCCTATACATATTTCAAGAGTATGTATTCTTAGTATGAGTATCTTGTGCGTCATTTGGATTAATTAATTCACTAGTTGTTTTAATATACCAAATAAATCATGTATTATATCATAATCAAGACTTATTTTTGTGGTATTTTTATGATATTTTGTTATAAGACTAGTTATAAGAGGATTATGATTGATATTTTGGTGTTTCTATGAGAAAACCGATAGAATACATGTTTTATCTAAACCATTATAAGTGTAACTTTTTGATTATTTTTGTCTTGTTTTTGGGGAATGGGATATATGGGGTTGGTGTATCAGTGGACCCTCATAATGTTGAGTTTATGATATCCTATGTGTAATGAATGAATGTTTTTATGATTCAAATATTCCTATTTTTTGAAGTCTATTATATATGGTTCATTCCAGACTTTTACCAACTTTAATCATTGATGACTATGGGGACCAAAAATGGAGTGATGTTAAAACAATAAGATTCTCATGATAGTTCCTTCCTAAAGTTGAAGCGAAGATTGAAATTTGTGATTGTTTTTTACATAACATGAATTGGTACATGTTTATATGTTGTATTGTGATGCATCTATCATAGGAATTTAAGTAGTCCTAATATAGGTTGGGCATTTGGATTCCTATAGTTCTATGAAACTGAGGTTGTATGAGTATGATTAACTGACTCAGGATATGGAACTGGCAGTATGAGTTCACTCCTTATCATACCAGTGTTATTGTCTTTTGGGAGAGAGACTCATCATATATATATAGATAATAAGAGCTTAAAATTTTTATTTACATAGCATTATGATAAACTTTATTAGAAGTGGTTGTTCTATTATCATTAGTATTTTTTTATTGGGCATATAAACCTAGTATGGGGAAAACTTTTGCTGATTCTGTAAGCGGGAATACATAGGTGTATGTGGTGAATGTTTCTAGTTGTGTGTGGAAGATTATTATCATCTTCGACGATATGTAACTTGATGTTCATGAGTATTAATATATAGAAATGTGAGAATATAGGAGTTTTTAATCCTCTCTCCTAAGGTATTGATGTTGAGTTAGTTATGTAAGTTGTATTTCCTAGTGTTAAAGGATAATACAAATATAGGGGATCCATCTCATCATTGGTCCATTGATGATAATTATATTATATTAATTTTATTTTAACCTGCATTCATTAATAGAATGTTTAAGGATGTGATATTGAGTCATTTTCTACTATTTTGGTTGTTTACAATGATCTTATGAAGATGTATAATAATATTTAAAGGTAGTATTTTTGGCCTTATATAAAGAAGACATAGCTGGGTTATTGTCACAATTCATTACCTATTAGCTGGTAATGATTGAGAAGTAGTGACTTGTATGTATCCTCCATTAAATACCAATTCATGAGTTAAAGTGGAAACATGTGACCATAGATTTCATCATGAGGTTAGTAAGGACACCCTAAAACAAGGATATGGTATGGGTTCTTATTGATTGGCTATCCATGGAAGAACATTTAATGCTTATCTAGGATATCTTCTCTAATAACAAGTTGGTTAAAATGAATGTCTATGATATTTTTCACCTTTACTATGTTCCCATACTTTCTTTATAGGATGTGATTAAAATTATAAACCATTACTATGGAAATTTCTCTATAATTCACTAGACATGAAAGTACATATAAGAACTTCTTACATTCATCAAACCAATGATTATTATGTATCTAAAATCTATGTGCGGAATGATATGTTACAGGCATGTGTCCATTATATTAAAAATTCATGGGAGAACAATATGAAACATTTGGATTTTTCAAAAAATACTTATAATTAAGAATCGATTCAAATAGAACCTTTTAATGAACATATGGTGGATTATTTCGATGGACTCAATTTTGATTGGTGGATGGGGAGTCATTAGTTATATGGTCATGTCTCATGTAGGAGATGTCAAAGAGTATTCAGTTGATTAGAAAGTGGTTGGATATTTCATAGAGTATACAAATTTCATATATAGACTATAGATTCCATATTATTGAGTTTGAGGTTGGTGACTAGTTTATCTTTCATGAATTTACTTGATTAGGGAACAAATATTTTCAATGTATGGGATGTTAACACCAATGTGTGTGGGAATGTTAATGGGTTTTTATGATTACATCCATGGAATACATGTTAAAACATCCTCTATAGAAAATTTTTATTCATGATGTGTCTAACATATCACAATATATGACATACCATCCTAACCAATCTTATGTAATAAATATTAGGGATGTTTTGTTTGAACTAGAAATATCATTAATTGGGTGGAAGATTCATATCATTGATCAGATCAAGAAGTATATATGTTAGAAGATGGTCCATTAATTAATGTGTACTGTAATCAATGGCCTATATAGTATGTGACATTAGAGTGGGAGTCTAATATTTGAATGTAGTGGATAAATCCATTCACCAAAAATTCTTGGTGATTCTCAATGAAACGTATCAAGGATGATATTAATGATGGTGATAATTTTTTACACCCAATATATTATGGAGGTATGAATTGATTTAATTATTTGAAGATAATTTTTTATTTTTGTAGTTTTACATGTTAATTTTTTTTGTGCATACCTGTGGGATTTTTCTATAATTGGAATCAATTTCAGAAAGAAATTTTCTATAGTACAATGTCGACACCACAATAATAATATGTTTCATTTTGATGAGGGAATATTTATGATGTTTCATATTTCAGGAAAACCACAAAAAAGTGTAAGGAAATTATATATGGTGATTTCTTTGTAAAATAGATTATTCCTTGGAGAGGGTTGTGCCGAATTGAATATTTTCTTATTGTATGATCCAAGAGGTTGTGATTATTTATTAATTTATAATAATGTTGAGGATGGTGAAATGAGTTATAAAAACAATATTGAGAATATATGTTGAGGTGTTTGAATACAAAAAATGTGAACAATTTTGATGTGTGTGATGGATGTGAATAATGAAAATTAGTTCCTTTTATAGAGTTTTTGTCTACATATGATTATGTTTTTTAACTACATTGGATGAAATAATGGAATTTATTATAGTGAATCATGTGATGTGGGTGACTATGGTTTGTCAACTTTATTGAAAATGTTTGTTTCAGTCGTTTATATGGTTTGATGAAATGGGATTAACATGATGATATTATGATATAGAGATACATTCTATATTTGATTTAGAAAATAATTACATACACATGTGGTGACCATGTAGAAGTGAATAATTTGATTCATGGAAAAACACATAAAAGGGACTAGATAACATCTATTTTAGTTTTTGTTTACATCTTAATTATATTTTCATAAATTCCATTGCATATTGTGTAAAATTTATTAGTGAAATTTTTACGAGTCCAAAATTTTAGAGGCCTAGAAATATAATTGAGAAAGTGAATATTATATTTTAAAAATTCTAGGGAATTTCTCTGTAAGTGTAAGGATCATTTTTCATAAATGACATGAAATCCACCCAATGTTAGATAAGATTTTTTTATGGTGAATACGATATTCATAAGGCTAATTTTATAAATTTTTAAGGTTTATTGAAGAATATAAATGATCAATATGGATTAATTATGGATATTCACATGATTTATAAGGATTAATACAAACTTATTAAAGGTTAATAATGATTCCATAAGTATCATCCAGTAATTTTTACATATTCCGGATATATTCATAAGGATAAAAGAAGAAATTGTATGGATTCATGGAAATAATAAATATGGGATCATTGTTTCCTAAGGATTATTGGGAGAATTCGTATGGATCGTATCCTTTATGAAATATCACAAAAATGAAGCAGTTCAGTGGGATCCTCATAAGGATCATTTTAAATTGATGAAGTGACCACTACTATGACTTGGAGGTTCCTTCATATCCACGTTCATGAAATCCAATTTATATCAAGTACAAGGATTTAATTTCATAATATTAATCAAAATATATGTTCAATAGTTAAGTAAAAAACTAGATTTTGAAATATACTAGTATTTGTGGTATGATAACACTAATCTGGTTTAGTGATTCAAATAGGGGATTTATGAAAAATTTATGCATATAAAATCACTAAGTAAGTTAGACAAAAATGAGTTGAGTATTTTCATGTATGAAAATAAGTTGTACATTTCCATTATGAGTATATTGAATATTATAAATTATGTTATTTATTTGATATTATAGTCATATTTGATTTAACAATCAATAAGATATTGTGGATAATTGAAACTAAAATTATTTAAGAAGATTATAAAAAACAGAGGATGGGATGATTCATATTTTTCTTAGATGTTGAAAAGTAAACTACTAAAAACTGGAAGGTTTTAGAATGATTTTTTTTGGATTTTCTTTATTAAAAATATGGAAATATTACAAGTAGATAATATTGAACTTGTTGAATTTAGATTTGTCGAAATATAAATAAGATATACTGATATTGAGAGTATATGAATAATTCCATATTCATAATAAGGAAAAAATTACATGTGAATATTTTAGAAAATATATATGAATGAAGGGAAGAAAATGGAAATATGGAAATATTATTTTTTGAATATATATACCTTGATTAAAGGAGATAAAATGATCATATTACTATATCATATTTTATTAATGAAGAAGAATATATTGATCTGTGAGTTAATATCATTTAAAATATCTTATTCTTCTAAATATGGAATATTGAATAAAGACGTGTTCCATTTCCACATATGGATGTTGAGGATGATCAAAATAGAACAATTCATATATGTAATTATTTAAATCTGTAGGAATTTTTTTCTTATACAATGTTGGAATATAAAGATGTCCTAACCATCACATTGGGGTGTTAATAATATTTATGTTTTAATGTAGTAATAAGTAATAAACAAGGAGAAAAACTAGGAATATAACAAGAGTTTATTATATAAGAGTAGTTCATTTCCATGACAATAATGGATACAAAATGACATCCATAAACTATGGATCAATCACCTAGATCAATGAGTGAAGGATATAAGATGGTCATTTACCTTGGGGGATAAGTGATAAACCCCAAAACAATTCAAGGAGATGAGCCTTGGTATGTAGTCATCTTAACTAAAATTGTATACATCCTTCTAGTGCATATTATTTTATTTTCTCACATCATAAAATCTTTTATATGTACTTCTTGGATGTGTCCAAGTATGGTTCGACCCTGTGAAATCCATGTTTTCTTACATGATTTATGTTTTCTGATGACATGTTATAATTTGGTGATGCAATTAGAAAGGAAAATCATGTTATAGGTTAAACATTGTTCCTTTTAAGATGGGTAAAATATCCTAAAAGATAAATAAGATAAAATTAGTGAAAGGTATTAAATTTCACTACACATTAATTAACCCCCCATTCTGGAGCCTCTTGTTCTAGAAGTCATGGTGTGTCATCATATGGAAATTCATGTGTGGTGTTCCATTTAATCAAAACTAGAAGAGGGTTTCATACTTCGATGGGGATTCTAATCCTTGAGGATAAATGCATAGGATTGATGGTTCTTCTCAGGAAAAGGGTGTTGATTTGTGACCATTATGTTACATAGTAATTGTTTTATATATAGGGGAGATATGAAATGCGCAATATAGTCATGTCATAATATACATTTTTTTAGTGTCTCATAAAATATTAATCAAAAGCATTAAAATTTTTAATATCAAAAAATTTATTTCCTTCCTTATTTTCACAATGGAGGAACAATAAAATTCTCCGCCATTTTACTCTCTTATTTATCTCCTATCGAAGACCAATTCCCCATTGTTCGATATTTGATTTGAGTGTCCTCTATCCCAATTTATTTTTTGAGGTTATGATAATAGTTTTTCTCTATCTATGTCTAGTTTTTAATGTTTTTTTTATTTTGTTAGAAAATTTATAACCAAATTTTCAGATTTTTCTAGACTTTTTTATTCTGACCAATCATAGTCAGTTCTTTAAGAGATATTTGGCGATCGAACACTTACATGACCAATATAGGTTATCCATTACTAATCCTAATGTTTAATTCACATTTATTGAAACATTTTATACATGGTATCAATTCTCATTTTCTATAGAAGAAGAATTCATCTAAAAATATTCCCTCTTACCCCTATAGAAAATATCTTATTGTATATATAATATAAAGTGATATCTATAAATGGACATGATTTATATTTAAAATATGTTGAGCTAAATTATTAGACCCCTTATAAGGATTCTGTGATTTATATAATTACATAATAAACCCTAAATGGGTACATTACACCCTTTGAGATTAAGGTGGTATGATTATGTGTGGTTGGCTAGAGGCCCAACCACTAGGGTACTTTCTAGTTACCCTATAACATTGTTCTACCTAAATTTGACTTGGGTTATTTTTCCTCCACTTATACCATATAAAAAATATGGATATTTCCTCATTTTTCCTTATGATATTTAGAGGAGTTTTAGAGAACAAAATTGATTTACTTAAAATATTATTTGTTGATATTCCATCCTTAAATATAATTTTTTTAAATTATGAGGTTAAAAAGTTATTATTTCTTATTTTGATATTGGATATGTTAATGGGATGAAATTTAATTTTTACCTAAGATGGATAAATATGATATGGTATTAATAGTGTCATCTTTCATAAATATGGGCAATTTTTTATTATTTTCAAAAAAATAATTGTTATTTGTAATGAAAAAGCCTCACATTTTTTAATTGAATAATTATAATTTCTCACAACAATGTTAAATATAATTTTTAATATTAAAAATACCTCACCTAGTAAAATGGTTAATTATAATTTCACATATATTTATTAAATCATACTATGTTAATTCATTACAGTGTTGACTATTTATAATATTTTATATAATAGTTTTCAAATTTATAATTTTTTATAAACAATATTATTTTTTTAGAAATGAAAATGATTATTATATAAGGATTTCAAAAAATCTTATCACATGTATATGAATAAAATATTAATGTATATTTTAATATGTCTTATTATTTCATTGAGAAGTATCATATATATTCATGACTAGTTTCATTATTAAATAGTAGTGTAAAATAATGTTTATGAAAATCCATTACTTTTAAAAAATACAAAATAATAGATATGTGGATATATTAACTGATGGTTACAAAGCTATATAAAATATTGTTTTTGGAAAAATGATTGACACATAGTGATTCCATTATCATTTGATGAGAAAATTTATATTCAATTTAACTAATCTTTTAATATTTTGATTCACTACATGGTTATGTGTTTGGTTCTACCACTTTTATTATATTTTCAAATAAAAAAATATTATAATTTAACTATTAAAAGTGTCTTGAATATTTTAGTGATGGGATGACATGGGAATTGTTTTTCAAACAATCCATGAAATTTTATAAATGTAAATGATATTATTCCTAGAAATTATTATTATTATCCATGGAATAATGTGATTTGTTCATAAGAAATGCACACATATTTGATATGATTTGATAGTTCATGAAGAGAATATTAACTAATTAATTATAATTGTGTGGTACTGATGAAATCATTAGAGTGATCACTCATTAATATACACATCAATCATATTTGAAAATAAATTATCTTAAAATATTTTCTACTATGACTTCCATTATTCGAATCACATGAAGAAATGTCAGCATTTGATATTTTAATTATAATGTGATTGATCTTCCTCAGAGATAAAATTTCATCATATATATATTTTTATTTATTTCTTATTTTAATCAGTATTTTTTATTTTTCTATTTGTAATATAAATAGTTTATTTGGAATTTTACCAACCAAAAGAAGTTATTATATCGATTATACATCCTCACCAATAAGTAAGCCCTGGGATTGTTAAGAATAGAAAAAATTCAAGTCTTTGGGTTATAACCCAGTCCAAATAATGGTATGTGTTGTTTGGTTATACCTCCATGTAAGAAAATAGTAGTATTTTTAAATTATTATTTGACCAAAAAATTGAGGATTATGGGTGAGTATAAATCTTCTCACTGACTTTAGAAGTGTGAAGAGTATATATCGGTTCATCCCATACAAAATATTATAGACATACTATGTTCATATTTTTTATTCCCCCTAAATTTTATCATATAATATTGCGTGAGTCAAAAATATTTTTAATGCTATAATATTTTTGTGATTGATAATTTCTTTTCAGTATAAGATTATAATTTTAAAAAAATCTATTCACCACACTTTAGACCTCTGTTTAAATCTCATCTAGGCCAAAAAAATTGTATTATTTCTTGGGCATTGAAATAATATTTTATATTTTTTCCCATAAATTATTATTCCCCATTGATATAGGGTTTATTGTATATTTTTTTTATATTTTGATGTGGACATTATTTTATTCAATTTAACTTTATAATTTTTTTTAATTATTGTGTTTTTAATAATGGAATATGTAATGCCCCAACCCCAGAAGCCCGAAGAAGGTGCATTATTTTAATACATTGTAATGATTACAAGGAATAAAATAATAAAGGACCAAGTAGTTTAGTAGTTTTGGAAAACCCGATACATACATAGGTTCAAAATTATATCCTAAAAATAAATTCAACATATAAGTTTTATTAGGAACATCCACCACTCCAAGATTGTCCCTGCAAGTCAGTCATAAAAAATATCTTCATTTCCTAAAAAAATGAAACAAAAGAAAGGGGTGAGCTCAAATACTCAGTATGGGAAATCAATACAGAAGAAAATAACATAAAAATAAATATTATACATGGTGAATAACTAAAAACACAAGTCTTTTAAAATGAAACAAGAACATAATATGGCAGAAATATGAGCTGAGTAAATATCTACACAATAAAACAAAATTTTGGGTATTATACTAGTACAATAACCATAAAAACTATGAATTTATAGCTTCATAACGAGAGAAATGAATATTACAGACATTCTAGACCATAATTTATGGGCCTTGATCAAGATGTCTAAAAATGATTAAGGCCTTGGAAAAAACCATATATCAAATTGGGAAAGGCCTCGACCATGTCCATGTCGATTTGCCTCATGAGACCTACCAACGCATAAAGGGGCTATAGTGGGCCTCAACCATCAGATAATAAGTCCATTGAATTACTAATATGATTGGGGATAAACTTAAAAAACATATAAATTCATATTGAAACTAATATATGGAATTTAAATAACTTTCCCCGAACATTAAGCATAAACACTGACCATTCAGACTAAATTGGTGAATGGT
The DNA here is from genome assembly GCA_963277665.1 of Viscum album. Lineage (NCBI taxonomy): Eukaryota > Viridiplantae > Streptophyta > Magnoliopsida > Santalales > Viscaceae > Viscum > Viscum album. The sequence goes on along the minus strand of OY728121.1, from coordinate 1,790,449,211 downwards.
TTTAAGATTGCACATCCACAGTAAAAATACTCATAAATAATTCAATAAAACATTATGGATGATATAATAGGAGATAAAAATCAAGGAATTAAAACATTCAACAAAGTCTGTTGACATAGATTTAGATACTTTTAAATGATACCATTGAAAAATCCTTGAAAGAAATAATCCTTAAACATTCCAAATTGTCCCATACCATTTGAAACATTAGAATCATAATCCCTGAGAATATCATGAGAATAAGGATATTTTTGATATGATATACCAAAAGGAAGTAAATACAACCCATGATTGAAATAATTGGTGAACAAGTCATATATCTCATAAAAGTTAACGTGAGATGAGAAAAACCCTTTTTTACTTTTGAACGATGATTTATTTTGGAATATAATTTATATTTTCCATGAAATCATATTGTAAGCATTAATATCAAATAAAATAGAATAAAAGGAAATTGAAATTATAATTTAGGCATAAATGATGTCCACTAAAGTGAAATCATGTAATAAGAGTTCTTATGATTCTTTTGAAATAAAAATTTTTAGAGAATTTTAAAGAAAGTATTAATGATAATTTTAAAGAGGAAAGGAATGTTAGTTATCCTAAATACCGAAATAATACAAGATCATTTTTCATGATAAAATGAGTGTTTTTATAAAAATAATTTTTTCTTAAAATAAATTCTAATGTACACTTGAAAATGGGTAAGAATTTGAAAATATCTCGTGAATTGGGTTTGTTTATCGTGCTAAAAATTTTGAATGATCCTTTTAAAACATGTAAATCCACATAAAATAAAGAAGGATTATTAATGGTAAGAATATATAAGAAATTATAATAAAATTTATGGGGATTATATAAGAGTAAATAAGAATTAAATTGAGGTAGGTAGATAATAAGAGTAACCTAAATGAAAATGGTAGTTTGGGTAGAAATCCCTTACCACTTTGTAATCAATCAATTCGTATGACCCAAAATTTATAATATTTAAATGATACATTTAATACCATGAAAATAAAGATATTTATGATATGGTACATCAATGGGAAGTATAAAAACACGATACATATGTATTAGTAGTTGATACAGAAAATCTCACAAAAATGGAAGTGAGATGAAGAAACTCTTACCTTAAGTCCGAACGTGTTCCACTATTGAACTTATGGTTATCGAATATGAAATTGAACATATTAATAACTTAATTAAGATCCTATTATAATTTTATCAAGTTTATAGTGATGATATTAATACCATTCTGTATTTATTGATTACTTATAATATTGAATTTCGTCATTCTGGATTGTTCGTTTTCTTGATTTTCATAATTGGTTCCCTTGTTTTTATGTAATGGACTTTATGGGGTGTAACATCCCAGGTAAATAAATAATATTACATTCTATGTTTTGTCAATATTTTTGAATAAAATGTTAATACTACTTTAAAGGGAATGCTATGCTCGATGTCGTACCCAATACACAACAACGAGTTTCTTTGAATTCTTACGTTGCACACTAAAAATATAATAATATTATAATAGTTAACTCCTAGACGTTGTAATGGTGGGAATGAATATAAATAACTTCAAAATGATTACATATGTTTGTTAAATATTTTTACATTTATCCAATAAATGTTAGAGGCTTAAAATGCAAATGAATATAATTTTAAGCATAAATCTTCTAATATTCTTTAAAAGGTCGATTAACCGCCTTTTGATGCAGAACCCTTTTTAAATATATTTTTGAAAACATTATATGTTGTATTTGACAAAATAAAATCGTTCTTTAGAATCTGGACATCAAAATTTACTTTGTGTATTTTTTTGTTATTTTTTGGATAAAGATCATTTTTAGTGAAAATGTTGCATTTTAATTCAAAACCTCCTTTTAATATGATTTATTTATATGGATAGATTATATTTTTAATTGATATTAAAGTTTATTTAGAATATATTTTTACCATTTAATCCAATGGTGGTCATTGGAATTAATTTCACATTGAAATTGGACTTAAACTAGTGTCAATCTTTTAATAGATATTGTTTCTTAAAAACACGCTATTTGTTTTGACAACGGGAATGAATTATTAAATTAATTAAATCAAATTATATATTTTTAATTTTTTAAAATAGACATAATTTTTTAATTCACAATAACAAATATATCTTAGGGTGATTTTTTGGTATTTTTCGGAAAAACTTCAATTTTTGATGAATAGTGAAACAACTAAGTTGTTGTTAATGAAACTGATTTTTAATTTAAATGAAACATTACCACTTATGTGATTTTATTTTCAAAAATCCAACATACATGGTTTTCATTAGGAAGTAAAATGCGGTTCAATGGGATTAAAACAATTTTTTGGTGAATAGTAACTTTTAAGTTTTATTAATCGTGATTAGAGGTAATTAGTGTAATTTAAGGTAAAGATAACTTTTATAATAAAATGAAATGACATTGAAACATATCCTACCATTATTGGATGAGTCAAGGATGAAAAATACAATCCATGGGTCAACTTGAGGACCCCATGGAGACACTTTGGTTGGAAAATGACATTAATAACCTTTTAGTAAAAGTTAAAATTAAAATGTCACAAACATGTATTGTTTTACTAAAACAATTTTTACATGGGGTTATACAAGACATATTTTTGGATATAAATATTCATTATAAAGATAAAAGGATTTCCTACATCATGATAATTTTTTTATAATTTTTAGACATTAAATAAATTATGTTATTTATGACACCGTGATGATGTAGTGATTACCTCATAAATGAACGATTTAAATAAAATGAGAAGATAGGGTGAAATATAAGTCTTACACTTGTCACAAAACTATTATATGGGTGGATTTAAAAATATTATCACCTTACACTTGAAATATATCCTTTTGGGACCTTTAAAATCAGAAAAGCATTTTATAATAATGTAATATTTTATAACTTTCCAAGAGTGCCCCTCCTATTCTCTTATAAAAGGCCCCCACCGCTACCACGTTACCCACACCTCTCAAGCCTATGGCTCATCCAACCCCTGACCATTTCATCTCTACACATTCCTCTATTCATCATTGAAGCCCAACCTTTGGAATAATGCTCTTCAAGAAACCGTTTTGGTTCAAACCAAGAGGAGTTACCCGATTTAAAGGTAATGTCTTCACTTGTGTTCTTTTTTTTTATTTTTCTTTTACAAACCCCTAAACTCTTTTTATTACTTTATTTTATAACAAAACCAGTATCTAAAATATACTAGGATGTTGTTATGTAATTTATTCGAGCTTCATATACACACACCTCCGTCTAATGGTTAATGAACATACTGTTTCTGTGGATGGCGAATTAGTGCCTTACGAAATGATGATTCTTCAATATTCTCCCAACACCTTTCATGGTGGCCATTATGATGTCACTGTATTTTATATATGATATATATGGTATTTATGTTTTCCTTATTCTTATGTATTTTATATTTAAAACATACCTTTATGCTTTGTATGTTGTGCAAATGCGATAATTTCATACGAGGAAGTGTGGACTACCACCCCCTCATGTGATGTGACTCATTAATGCAATACATGGAATGCATAAAGAATGAAATTAATGAACTTATGTGACCTATAAAACATATATATTATACTGGAATTATAATATATATATATATATCTCAATTATTTTTATTCCATTAACATGTCAAAGAAATGAAAGTAGCGTTCATGCGTACGTACGACCTACCGTCTCCATGAACGGTGCATTTCATTTCTTTTTATCTCCAAATGTTCTGGAATAGTATAAAATTAATATTTACTGGATATATATGATATTTAAATCATTAATAATATTCTTGAGATGATTTAATTATAACTAAATGGACAATCATTTTCAAACAAGGTCTTTTTTGACTCATGTACCAAACATCGACAAAAACGTCGGATATGAACTCACATTATTAACCAATTATTATATCATTATAATATGTGATATTAACTGAATAACAATATTTAAAGGAGGACCTTAAGTAATTATAAATTGACCAATGTTTATTATTCATGAATATAAAGAAACAAACAAGATGAGTCGAACTTGAGGTAAGGGATCCTACCTCTCTCTTTATTATTAAGTACTCTTTTTATGTAACTTACTTTAAGCTCCTCCTTCATATGTTGGGGGATGGTATTTTATATTCATCTTGATGTAAATTTTATTTTAATATTATGAGATACCATATTTTATCTCATCAATCCATTATTTGGAATTTTTATGTGGCGCCGTTAGGCTATCGAATTTTCATAAGGGGATTTTCATCTCACTTTTTATTCCCGTGAGATTCTTACTACATAAAAAACTATTTCCTTTTGTGTGGTGTATGTAATGCCCATTATTTTACTATTCGTATAATATAATCTCATTTATGGGTAGTTAGATCTTCATTTTATGACCCTTCTTTCATGGGGTGTACGTTTCGAAAGTTTCCCAAATCGGTAAGGGAACCTTTCACACTCCTCTTTTAAAAATTCTTATTTTGTTATGTCATTTAATTTACATATTTTTATGTTGGGATATGTTCTTATATATCCTTATTGATGTAAATTTTATTTTCAAGTGATGAGATACCATTTTCTCTCTCATCAAATAATTTTATGAATTTTAAAGTGACGCCGTAAGGCTGTCGAATTTTACTAAGGGAACTTTTTAACACAATTTCGATTTCCTTGGGTTAAACATGTAGTTAATGAATATGTCATCCTTTTAATATGTGTGAATGAACTTTTGTTCTTTTACACTTAATATCCACTTATATTTGGTGTATTTATATTTTTCACACATAATTTTGAGATTGATTTATCCTTCATTTAAGGATACCTTCTTTATAAGGGATTTCTTCTCATTTTACATTTCTATTGAGACTTCATTGTTGTTATGCACCAATTCACTCTTATATGGTGTATATACTGTACTGTGGAATATTATATCATGAATTAATTTATTCTCATGATATTATAAAGTTATGATTAAATGTTATTCATCAATTATTGTATTCAAGTGTTTCTAATTTTGGTAAAAACCCTTTAACTAAAATATCACTTTAAATGTTTTAATGACTTCTTCTTATTAATATCCATGTTTTAAAAATAGTTTTAAGGATTTATCTATATGGATATTAATGGTTTAAAATGATAAAAGCTTCAAGGTGGTATGAGACACTTTGATTCAAAAATCTCATTATTAAATGTTTTAATTGGTTTTGAAAATGGTTTTTTTAATGGATTCATTATTTCAATATATTAAAATGTTATATTATTATTGAAATGTGGGAATGTTTTCTTTAATTTATTCTTAAGTTATGTGCTATGATTATGTTTTGTTTATTGGGCATTGTATTTGAAAATGGGTAGTTTCGTGATAAACTAAGGGCGGGTGAGCCCGATATAGCTCTCTAATTCATTGGGTAACGCGAAGGGCTTAAATGCTATGGTTTCTCCAAAGAGATTTAGCGAATATACTGTGATGGGTATTCCAAACATAACCATGAGGGTTACTACCTACGTAATAATGTTATGAATGCTTCAAGTTACCTTTATGTATTATGATTTCTATGTGTTATTCATAAATATTATGATTTCATGAGTTATGTTAAATTTCTTATGTTTTATGAGTAAAGTATGATTTCATTGATTATTATGTATACATGGACTAATGTTTTCTTTCTGTATTTTTATAACCCTTACTGAGCTTTTTATTCTAATCCCAAGTTTTTTTTGAAATGTTTTTCACAGGACATAAAGTTGAATAGGGTCAAGGATGGGATCAAGGAAATGTCAGGCTGTCTAAAACAAGGAACTAGACATTACTCTTTTGTTCAAGAGTTTTAATTTTGTGAAAACAATCGAAGCTGAGTAGATGTGTATACTTTGTAATCTATGAGATGTAATAGTTATGTCCTAATTCTCTAATACTCTAAACCCGAAAAGATCCTCAATGCGAATTATTCATTTAATTCAATAATAAGTAATGTTTAAGGCCGAGTCCTTATAGTTGGTATCAAAGGACAGTCTAGATAACTTTAGAGGTTAGAGTGTTAAGTGACAAGTTTTGTATAACCACAATGATTATTATATTAGATAGAGTTATTGTTATTTTTGAATGTTGGAATGAGTTTGAGATAACTTGGATAAGTATAGCTTAGTGTTTATCTTCCTTTTTAGTACATAATGATTTTGTTGATATACTCACACTGACATTTACGGTTTTAGTAAATGGATGTATCTAACATGCACCAAAGTGACAATGGGTTTGAAGGAAACTGTGGTGGTTCTATGATTAAGAGACTTGATGAAATGGGGGATTCAATGAGAAATCTCGAGGTTATTCTAAACCAACTATCAGGAGTCATGATCAACCACTTGAACCTTGGTGAGTTCTCTAATGCATCATGTACGAGAGAACCAACTCGACATGGAAGATCAGGTAATAATTATAAAGGTAACCATTAGGGTTTATATGATTCTTACTTTTGAGGTAATTATGGGTTACTATACATTATGATGGAATATGAATGACATGAGATAAACATGAGGTTAAATTATGTTATGGTTATTTTTGAAGATTTTATCTCGTTTTGGGGAATGTTTTAACAATTATATAGTTTTGGAAAAAGGACAACACGCAAACCGTGTGACAACCCATCGTGTCAGACAAAGCTATGGGAATTGAACCCACAACCAAAGTGAGACTGGTATTTATCGCCTACCACTGGACTACGTGAATTACCTGGTTAGTTTGACTAATTATTTTTAGTTATTTGATTTTATGAATTATGATTAAGTTTATTTTGGGTTATCTATGGAAATTATTAACCTATCATGGAGGATATGTGATTAGGTTAATTAATTTTCAGTATGAAACTTTCAGAGAAACTGATGTTATTTAGAGATAAATGTTAATTTGTACCTTGGGAGACTATGTGATCAAATACTTCCAATATTTGGGTTTCAATGTTAGTTGGGTTTACATTGAATAATTTTATGGAAATTGTTTTTATTGAATGGTATTCGTTGAACTTTGGGGTTTTTTTGAAATATTTTGGAGATTAGGAGTAGTTTTTCTTTTTGTAAAAAAAAAATCCTTTTTGGGTATTATCTGATCTCATACTAAACTTTTTGGTTTGGTCTTGGTTGAGATCTAAAGACATGGGAAATATATTTTTCTCTTTTTCGGATTAGGTGATTCTCAAGAAGTTGATTATATTACTCTTAATGCGAAGAAGTCTTCCTAAATACTCATCTTTTGGAGAAAATATGAGTTTGATTAAGGAATCTAGTAAAATTTTAAAGTCTATGTGAAAAGTAAGTTTGTTTCATTATGATTTAGTTAAGCTCATAATTAAATTCTTCAATGAAGAGTAACTTAAAACAAAAATGTTGTCTGTTAACTTTTCCTACTGTGGAATCGAATACTATTTAACCCATTACAAGTTTCTGATTTTCTTGTGGTTAACTTTCTCCTAGACATGTTTACTATCACTCTCCATCAGAATATGACCCTTTGTTTTCTCCTCCATATCCATATTTTCATACTTGTAATCCTAGTATGGGTTAACTCGGGTGACCTTTGTACTTCTCTCCCTTTATTTTAAAGTGATAGTTTTACTGACTCTTGTTCCGATGTGGGACTTTCAAGGAAGTTTCCAGGCCCAATTTTGAAATTGCAAGGATGAAATTCCCAAAAGGGGGGAAGGATGTAACATCCTAGGTAAATAAATAATATTATACTCTAATTTTTATCACTATTTTTGAATAAAATGTTAATACTACTTTAAAGGTAATGCTATGCTCGATGGTGTACCCAATACACAACAACAAGTTTCTTTGAAATCTTACGTTGCAAACTAATTATATAATAATGTTATAATATTTAACTCCTAGCCATTGAAATGGTGGAAATTAATATAAATAACTACAAAATGATTACATATGTTTTTAAAATATTTTTACATTTATCCAATAAATGTTAGAGGCTTAAAATGCAAATGAATACAATTTTAAGCATAAATCTTCTAATATTCTTTAAAAGTTCAATTAACCAGATTTTGATGCAGAACCCTTTTTAAATATAGTTTTGACAATTTTATATTTTTTATTTGACAAAATAAAATCTTTCTTTAGAATCTGGACATCAAAATTTACTTTGTGTAATTTTTTGTTATTTTTCCGATAAAGATCATTTTTAGTGAAAATGTTGCATTTTAATTCAAAAAATCATTTTAATCTGATTCATTTATATGGATAGATTATATTTTTAATTGATATTAAAGTTTACGTAGAATATATTTTTACCATTTAATCCAATGGTGGTCGTTGGAATTAATTTCACTTTGAAATTGTACTTAAACTAGTGTCAATCTTTTAATAGATATTGTTTCTTAAAACACACTATTTGTTTTGACAGTGGGAATGAATTGTTAAATTAATTAATTCAACTTATATATTTTTAATTTTTTAAAATAGACATCATTTTTGAATTCAAAATATCAAATATAGCTTAGGGTTAATTTTTGGTATTTTTCAGAAAAACTTCAATTTTTGACGAATAGTGAAACCACTAAGTTGTAGTTAAAGAAACTGATTTTTCATTTAAATGAAACTTTGCCACTTCTGTGATTTGATTTTCAAAAATATGACATTCATGGTTTTCAGTAGAAAGTAAAATTTTGTTCAATGAGATTAAAATAATTTTTTGGTGAATAATAACTTTTAAGTTTTATTAATCGCGATTAGAGGTAATTAATGTAATTTAAGGTAAAGATAATGTTACAATAATATGAAATGACACTGACACATGTCCTACACTTATTGGAAGAGTCCTGGACGACAAATACAATCCATGGGTCAACTTGGGGACCCCATGGATCCACTTTGGTTGGAAAATGACATTAATAACTTTTTATTAAAAGTTAAAATTAAAATGTCACAAACATGTATTGTTTTACTAAAACAATTTTTACATGGGGTTATAAATGATATATTTTTGACTATAAATATTAATTTTAAAGTTAAAACTATTTTATACGTCATGATATTTTTTTTATAATTTTTAGACATTAAATAAATTATTTTATTTATGACATCATGATGATGCAGTGATTACGTCATAAATGAATGATTTAAATAAAATGATAAGATATGGTGAAATATAAGTCTTAAACTTTTAAAAAACCTATTGGATGGGTGGATTTCTAAACCTTATCACCTTATCCTCGAAATATATCCTATTTGGTCCTTTAAAATCAGAAAATCATTTTATAATAAAGTAATATTTTATAACATTCCAAGGGTGCCCCTCCTCTTCTCTTATAAAAGGCCCCCACCTCTACCACCTTACCTACACCTCTCAAGCCTTTGGATCAGCCAAACCCTACCCATTTAATCTCTACAGATCCATCGCTTCCTCATTGATGCCTCACCTTTGGAATAATTCTCTTCAAGAAACCCTTTTGGTTCAAACCAAGAGGAGTTACCCGATTTAAAGGTAATGTATTCACTTGTGTTCTTTTGTTTTCTTTTGCCTCTCTAAACCCCTAAAATCTTTTTATTCCTTTATTTTGTAACAAATACAGTATCTACAATATACTATGATTTTTTATGTAAAGGATTCGAGCTACACTTACACACAACATCGTCTAATTGTTAAAGAACACATTGTTTCTGTGGATGGCGAATTACTGCCTCACGAAACGATGATTGTTCAGTTTTCTCTTAACACCTTTCATGGTGGCCATTATGATGTCACTGTATTTTATATATGATATATATGTTTTCCATATGATTCTGTATTTTATATTTAAAACATACCTCTATGCTTTGGATGTTGTGCAAATGCGATAATTTCATACGAGGAAGTGTGGACAACTGCCCCCTCAAGTGATGTGACTCATTAATGAAATAATTGGAATGTATAAAGAATGAAATTAATGAAATTATCTGACCTATAAAACATATATATTATACTATAATTATAATATATATATATCTCAATTATTTTTATTCCATTAATATGTCAATGAAATGAAAGTAGCGTTCATGCATACGTACGGCCTACCGTCTCCATGAACGGTGCATTTCATTTCTTTTTATCTCAAAATGTTAGGGAATAGTATAAAATGAATATGTACTGGATATATATGATATTTAAATCATTAATAATATTATGGATATGATTTACTTATAACTACATGGACAATCATTTTCAAACAAGTTCTTTTTTGACTCATGTACCAAACATCGACAAAAATGTTGGATATGAACTCACATTATTAACCAATTATTATAACATTATAATATGTGATATGAACTGAATAATAATATTTAAAGAAGGAACTTAAGTAATTATAAATTGACCAAAGTTTATTATTCAGTAATATAATGAAACGAACAAGACGAGTCAGACTTGAGGTAAGGGATCCAACCTCTCTCTTTATTATTAAGTACTCTTTTTTATGTAACTTACTTTAAGATCCTCTTTATTATGTTGGGGGATGTTATTTTATATTCCTATTGATGTAAATTTTATGTTAATATGATGATATAATCTATTTTATCTCATCAATCCATTTTTTTGAAAGTTTCATGTGGCACCGTTAGGCTGCCGAATTTTCATAAGGGGATTTTCATCTCATTTTTTATTCCTGTGAGATTCATGCTACATTGGCCACTATTTACTTTTGTGTGGTGTATGTACTGACCATTATTTTAATATTTTTATAATAAAATCTCATTTATGGGTAGTTAGATATTCATTGTACGACCTTCTTTCATGGGGTGTACGTTTCGAATGTTTCCCAAATCGGTAAGGGAACCTTTCACACTCCTCTTTTAAAAAGACTTATTTTGTTATATCTTTTAATTTACATCTTTTTATGTTGGGATATGTTCTTCTATATCCTTATTGATGTAAATTTTATGTACAAGTGATGAGATACCATTTTCTCTCTCATCAACTAATTTTATGAATTTTAAAGTGACGTCATTAGGCTGTCGCATTTTACCAAGGGAACTTTTTAACCCAATTTCGATTTCTTTGGGTTAAACATGTAGTTATTGAATATGTCATCCTTTGAATATGTGTGAATGAAATTTTATTGTTTTACAATTAATATCCACTTATATTGTGTGTATTTATATCTTTCACACATAATTTTGAGATTGATTTATCCTTAATTTAAGGATACCTTCTTTATAAGGGATTTCATCTCATTTTACATTTCTATTGATACTTCATTGTCGTTATGAACAAATTCACTATTGTATGGTCTATATACTGTCCTTTGGAATATTATATCATGAATCCATTAATTCTCATGATATTATAATGTTCTGATTAAATGTTATTCCTCAATTATTATATTCAAGTGTCTCTAATTTTGGTAAAAACCCTTTAACTAAAATACCACTTTAAATGTTTTAATGATTTGTTCTTATTAATATCCATGTTTTAAAAATGGTTTTAAGGATTTATTTATATGGATAGTAATGGTATAAAATTATAAAAGCTTCAAGGTGGTATGAGACACTTTGATTCAAAAATCACTTTATTAAATGTTTTAAATGGTTTTGAAAATGGTTTTTTTTATAGATTCATTATTTCAGTATCATAAAATGTTATATTGTTATTGAAATGTGGGAATGTTATATTTACTTTATACTTAAGTTATGTTCTATGATTATGTTTTGTTTCTTGGGAATTGTTTATGAAAACGGGTGGTTCCGTGATTAACTAAGGGCGGGTGATCCCAATATAGCTCTCTAATTCATTGGGTAACGCGAAGGGGATAAACGCTAAGGTTTCTCCGAAGAGATTTTTGGAATATACTGTGATGGGTATTCCAAATGTAACCATGAGGGTTACTACCTTCGTAAGAATGTTATGAATGACTAAAGTTACCTTTATGTGTTATGATTTCTATGAGTTATTCATAAATATTTTGATTTCATGAGGTATGTTAAATTTCTTATGTTTTATGAGTAATGTATGATTTCATTGATTCTTATGTATACATGGACTAATGTTTTCTTTCCATATTTTTATAACCCTTACTGAGCTTTTTATGCTCATCCCAAGTTTTTTTGAAATGTTTTTCACCGGATATAAAGTTGAATAGGGTTAAGGATGGGATCAAGGAAATGTCAGGCTGTCTAAAACAAGGAACTAGAAATGACTCTTTTGTTCAAGAGTTTTTAATTTTGTGAAAAAAAGGAATCTGAGTAGATGTGTATACATTGTAATCTATGAGATGTAATAGTTATGTCCTAATTATCTAAAACACTAAACCTGAAAAGATCCTCAATGTGAATTATTCAGTTAATTCAATAATAAGCAATGTTTAAGGCCGAGTCCTTATATGTGGAATTGATGTAAATCTATAGAATTGAAATTACACATTATTTATGAACATTAATTGGTGTTAATGGTCATTTATATCATTTTTACATGGAATTAGGATGAATCATTAGATGAAATAGTAATGACATCCATTTAGATTATTTTAGCAGTATTTTGATTATTTGGAAGTGGTTTGGTCTTATGATTTAATAACATGTACGTATACCGGTTATTGAATATTAAGTAGGTTATAATTCATATATTTTAGTCTGTTTCAACCAGAAAAATGGTTTTATGACCAATAATTAAGTATATATTGATCAATGAAACTTCTTCATACACGAAGGTTGTGAATTAGAACCTCACGGATGATGGTTTTGTTTATACAATAAAACAGAGAGAGTAAGAATATTTATGATGTTTATTACATTTAACTGATATAATTAAAGTATATAGATGATACTATAGTTATCATGTTCATTTTTACAATGTAGGTTAGGATAGGACAATAATTGAAATAAACCTAAAACAAAAAATGAAAGAAATAAAATGTGAATTTACCTATTGAATCCACCTCCTTTAGAATCTCTTTAAGGGAAGGGGTTTTGGTATTTTGGAAAGACAAAAATAATCATGGACTTGGGAAGGGAATAGAGAAGGGTATTTTGGAAGAACCTTGAGGATATTAATGGCATAGAAGAGGGAGGAGAAGAGGGAGTGATGAGGGTTTATAGTGTAGGAGTGGAGTAAATTTTAATATTTATTCATTATTTTATTAATTACACCAATACAACCAATTGTGTTGTATCATGTGACCCCTAATAGTAATAAATGCATGTGAGTTAGAAAGAAGTGGCCTTACATCACTCATTATTTCATAAAGAGTGCATTAAACAGATAATTTTTATATATAGTATTTTACTGTATTTTACTATTCATAAAAAATCCACATTTTTCAAAAACCTTCCAAAAAAAAACTGTAACCATTATTCGATGTGTAGAATTTAAAAATGAACTCCATTTTTGGAAAATAATTTTCTAAGTATTTTTAATTTTAATTTTTAATAAAATCAAAATTTATTCGGAAAAAACAACATTAAAACTATAACTCGTTTCATAACACATTGAAAAGATAATCAAGGTCCAATAAAATTTTCTTATAACCATAAGACAATAAAATAAAAAATTATAATTACATTTTATAAAAATAAATTTCCATTTTAAAATTTTAAATTAATTCTAATATTGTAATTAAAATATTTATAACATACAAAAATACAAGTACATATACTATAATCATTTTTTCACTTTTAATATGTCTAAATTGTATATATAAATTCATGGGCGAATTTCTATTTTTTTGGTCAATTTACTACTTATTACTATTCATTACTATTCATAACTATATGTTACTATTCATAAGGGTATGTCACTATTCACCAAAAATTTTGTTTTTCTTATCAAACTCTAAATATCTTACTAAACACAGCCGTGTATGTTAGTTTTTTGAAATTAAAATAGTAGAGGTGAAAAAATTATGTTTAATTAGCTATCATATAACAAACTATTGTTTATAGAGACTTAGTGTTCCATTAATTCTATAATAAATCTATTTGTAAATTATTGGGGTGTTACATTATCCCCTCATTACAAATTTTTTTCCCTCGAAATTTGATATTGAACTTTGAATGTTAATGGGTGATACTTGAAAATTACCTAATGGGAAACCCACATAAAAAATATGGTTACAATATCTTATTAATAAGAGTAAAGGGAAATGCATCAGTTAATATGAAACAACATATCCTAATTGGATGACATAGTCAGGGAAAATAATAATCAAACCATCATGTAGTGAAATTAAACTCTAAAACCCATACAATGATGATCTTAAACCATTTTGTAAATGGATAAAAATTAGAAAATATATTTATTCAACACATTATAATTAAGGTCTCTAAATTTCCATGATGAACTTATCATTAACCCTTAATAAACACGAACCAGCTCTAAAATTCACATTCCAAAGATATGAATAACTTTATCATGTATCCTCTTAAAATATGTGAATAACAAGAATTACCATAGAAACCATATTGGAAACATGCATTCTTAAATATTCATTAAGTGAGATACATTTTATTGGATATCTTCCTTAAATCGAAAATTGATGTAAAATCCATTGAAGATAGCATAGACCACTTCTTGAGATGTCAATAATCAGTTACACGGTAGTCAATACTTCTCTGAATTAATCATTTCTTCATCATTATCTCAACACCAGATATATATTAATGATTTTCCTTCCCTCAATTATGTTTTCTATAAAGTTTAACATTATTATGAATCAATTTTCCTTTGTATAGTTCATAATAAAACCTGAAATCCTTAATGAAATCTTACTACAGTACAATCCTTATATATCTCATAATTCATATAACCAGTACATTACAGACAAATTATTCAAATGGCATGATTCTTGACTAGGAATATTAATCATTATACTTCATCTGCGGTAGAATCATAACATGATCATTATCTAAAGTCATCATTTGGGTTATATTGCTTTGATTCTTCGGACATTGATTCACATAGTGTCCCATATCCTCACAATTGATGCACTGAATATGGGAAAATTAATTCCTCGTCTTGCAGTTATGAGCATGGTGGATTTTTTCTCCACACTTAAAGCATACACATTTTTCTCTCAAGAATATACCAAGGTGTTTCCTTCCACAATTATCAAATGTGAGAAAGTTCATCTTTCCCTTATTCCCTTTATCTATGTTTTCCCTTCCATCATCTTATTCATTTTCTTCCCTTCAAATCTATAGGACTCAGAGAAGTCATTAAGTACATTTTCAAAACATGATACTATTTCCTTATATAATGTGGATACTTAGAAGAAAATCTTCCTTTGAAATGGAGGATTAAGACCATCAGATATACGACCCTTTTTACTATTCACATCACGTGCATTGGTGAAGTTCTCATTCCTTCCACTAGGCTCCATTTCTAATCAATTCCATATTATATATTAGCTTATAAAATTATGAACTCTGTATATCTATATACATGGTATAACACATTACATAAATTTATGCAGCATAAATATTAAAACCATATAATTTGTTTACATTGGGAATAAATCCTTCTCAATTGCTTGTAATAATATTATGAATTTACCAAAGCATATCCCACGGAATTGTCAAAAAAAGGGTTCAGTAAGGCCTATTTTTATGAACTAGTTCCCATTAGAGTCTAGAACGATGTGGTTTTTTCGGTTTCTACCCCTATATACATTTGTTCCAGAGCCACCTCTACTTTTTTGTAAACAGATAGGGATGTATTTTCTTGATAAATCACATAATCTAATCATTAAAAAAATTCTAGGATGTCCTTGTATTCTAATACCCAAAGTCTATCGTAGGGTTTTGATCACTAGTATTCTTTTTCTATATCTAGTTTCTATGTTTTCTTCTAATATTTCTTTGATACCAACTGTAACGCCCCGACCCCAGAATCTAGGAGCTGGTACATTATTTTAATACATTGGCATGATTAAAAGAAATCAAATCCTGATGGAACAAGTATTTTAGTAGACCTGGAAAACCAAATACATACATAGGTTAAGCATTACAACGTGAAATGAAATTCAACATATATGTTTTATTGGGATCATCCACCACACCAATATTATCCATGCGAGTCAGTCATAAAAACCTTCTTCATGTCCTGAAAATAAATGAAACATAAGAGAGAAGTGATGTTGGATGCTCAGTATGCATAAGAAATATAGAGAAAAATATCATAAGCATAAAAATTTGACCTTGTGAATAACTAAAAAAGCATTCCTTTTAAAAATAAACTTGAGCATAATATAGAAAGAATATGAGTTGAGTAAATATTTACATAATAAAACATAATCATGGGTATTCTACTTGTCGAATAACCACATGTACTATGAATTTCAAGCTTTATAATGATGGAAATGCATATGCCAGACATTCTAAAAAATACCGTCAGGGCCTCTTCCAAGACGTCTAAAAACGATTAAGGCCTTAACCCAAATAATATATCAAATTAGGAAAGACCTCGACCAAGTACACATATTTTTACCTCATGATACCTACCGATGCATCGAGGGGCTTTAGCATGACCCACTCATCATATAATAAGTCTAATGCATTCCTCATATGAACAGGGGTAAATGTAAACAACATATACATTCATATTGAAACTAATATATGAAATGTAAATTACTTTCCGCAAACATTACGCATAAACACTAACCATTCAGAGTAAATTAGTGAATGGTTTTAATATAGCACATCCACATTAAAAATAATAATAATCCATTAAATAAAAAATGTGGATGATATTAAAGGATATAAACCTCAATGAAGTAAAAGGTTCAACAATTCTTGTTGATATGGATGAAGATACTTTTAAATGAGACAATTGAAAGTCCATGAGGAAAATAATCCTTAAACATTCTAAAGTGTCCCAAAAAATATTGAAACATTGAAATCATAATACCTTAGACTATCATGACTGTTGGTCAGAGTGGATACTCAAGAGGGGGGTGAATTGAGTACCAATTAAAAATTCTGTTAAAAAATATTTCTCTTAATATCCCCCAATTTAAAAACAAAGTTAAACTGTAGTGAATCTATACAGAGTGTAATGCTTCAATTAGTTTCTCAAAGATTGATTAGGTCTCAGTTAAATTAATTTGAAGATTAAATTAACTTTTGAAACTAACTTACTAGTTTACAATAAGTATAAACACTTGCTAATTTAACTATCAAATTAGTTTTAAAATAGTTTTGTATTTCAACGTAATAAGCAGCGGAAAGTAAAATATATATTTAATACTTATAGACATAAAATAAAAGCACAACAAAGTTAACCAAGAGTTTTAGTCCCAAGCCAAGACTTAGTCCTCTCAACAATTTATATAAATTGATCCACACCCTGGATCAGGGTTAAATAACAGTACACTACTGTTT
The DNA here is from genome assembly GCA_963277665.1 of Viscum album. NCBI lineage: Eukaryota > Viridiplantae > Streptophyta > Magnoliopsida > Santalales > Viscaceae > Viscum > Viscum album. The sequence continues at coordinate 1,790,431,819 of OY728121.1, read as the reverse complement.
AGGTACAAAGTCCTCTACCACAGTTCTTCATGGCAAAAACAAACAACAGCTCACAGCCATCACAGCTGTCAAGGTCTTACTCGACCTCTACCACCATCCACAGTGGGAAACAAAAGAGTTATGGAGTTTTAGTGATGATTTAAGAATCCTCCAGTTTATCTTAGGAGACAATTTGTGTGTAAAATAAACAGGGTACACACACTGCTCAAAATGTAAATGAAAGAATCACTAAGATAAGTATGATTGAGTTTAGAAATGCTTTATTGATTAACAGTGCAGCTCTATACTTATTTGCTTTATCAGAAAAGATTCTGAGTCCTTCTCTATTTTTTCTCAGAAAACAGAGTTTCGTTTTCTTCTTTGATTCTGGGTCCAACTTAACATCCTGAGTGCATGAAATGTTTGTTGTAGTTCTTCACTCAAGATATAGCTTGTGTTCTCCTCTAGAATAAATTTATTCGTGTATGTCTACGATTCTTGGAGTATGTATGTAGACTAGTGAAAAATTCTCCACATTTAAATGTTGTTCAGATCTTGTCCCTTTCACCCTTCGTGTGTCTTCTTAGTGCCTTTTGTGTCACATACATCCATTTATACAGTGTTCTCTTTCCGTCCCTTTATAGCTTTCATCTTTGGCATAAAATAATAATTTCCTTTTTCATGGGTACTAGGTATGGTTCCCTGACATGCAACAGAAATAATTAAATAACATTAACTGCATTAAAACCATCAAATGTAACCATTATCTAAAAAAATAAATAGTATGAAGAGTATATGGTTTGACTGTTTGGTCAAGCATTAGTAGCCTTTTATTGGTAGACATGCATGGTGGACATTGTGTCGCAAAACCTTCCATCGGTATCTCTTTTGAAAATGCATCGGTAGCTCATATACAAGTGACTTTAGTTCCATCGGTAGCTCTTGTTATTGGTAGCTCTTGTTATCGGTATCTTTTGATCCATCGATAGCTCTTTGCATAAGTAGTCAATCGGTAACTACTGGTAGACATGAACATCGGTAGCTCTTCTGTTCTGTATCGGTAGACTGAATCCGTGAATTGGTTCTATCGGTAGACTTCTGTCTATCGGTAGCTCTGGTCTATTTGTCTGTCGGTAGCTCTGTACATATTGGTGACCTTAGTGTATCGGTGACTCTGTCTATTGGTAGACTAAGTCTATCGGTAGACTGAGTACCAGTAGCTCTTGCTAAATACAGACCAGTGACTTAATACTTATCTATTTTATACAAAACATATCCGAATGGGTTATAATTACTTCAGAGCTTATATAAACATGGATAAACAAAGATTAAACTATCTCATGGATTATTTTAATATTATTATCATCTTGAGCATAGATTGAAAGAATTAATATATAGAAAAATATTATATTGAGATTATCAAAACAGGTGAGGTCAACAATCTCCCCCTTTTTGATAATCACATCTTATGATATTATCATTGAAAAAAATTGTATCAGAGGATATATAATTAAACTCAATTATCATAGAGAAAACAGTATGGTATAAAACATAATTTATCAGAGATATAATTAAATTTATCAGAGATAAAAGAAAAAATCCATGATATCAGAGTTAAAATTTAGTAGTATCAGAGAACTAAATGAAATGATATCAGAGGATGAGATAAAAGGCATTGGTATTAGAAGATTAAATTTAGAGGTATCAAAGGGGCAAAACATGATAGCTCTTAGATAAAATTTCTCCCCCTTTCATTAATATCTCTCCCTCTGGATGAATATGTCTTCCTCTTTTGATACCTAGAGAGTATTTTTCCCCCTTTGTAAAATATTTATCCCCCTCTGTGATAATCAAAAAGTGGGAAGTAACAAAGAGAAATGGAACAATAGGAATAAGAGAAAATCACTTGTATTAAATGTTACAAAAAGGTACAAAAACAGCAAACAAAATACATAGGATTCCTATCAAATTGTCCAGCCACTTGATCAATCGACATCCTCAATGTGAGATTTTCCCTTGGGATTAGAAGATGATTCAGGTGGTGATGATTCTGGTGAAGGCTTAGGAATTCCTGAAATGACCACTGGACGTTGAGAAACTGACTATATTGATGGCCTGTATTGAACAGTCCATTGTGTGATCATAGGTGTGAGGATTCGAATGTCTTGGACAAGAGTCATCTAAATTGGAGAAGCATTAGAGGCCGAGGCATGCAAAGCAGGAGGGACAATCACTGGCCTGACATCAATATGCAGAAAAGGCACCAATAGATTTCTGAAATCCATAATGATTCCTCCTCCTTTCTCCATAGTGGATATGAATTCATCCTTATTCTACATAAACTTGTCCAATGATGGAGTTAATTATGTTAACTTGCTAACTTGCTCTCTGAAGGATTGATTGACATGAGGTAGTTTCAAATTATCAATCAAAAGTATGTTATGACTGGTCATTTGGGTCTTTGTGTAAATTTGGGAGAAATAGGAGTCCACCTTTTCCTTCAATTCTTTTTGAGAGGCAGAGGCTTCTCTCATGTAGTCTTGGACTATCTTCATAATTTCTATGGCTGAATCTCTGGTATAGAGAACAACTCTGCTTAGTTCAGAAGAGTCCACAGAGCCACTGGTTGAAGCAGAACCAAGATCCTCTTTCATCATAGCTTGAAACTGATTCAAATCCATCGAAGGTTTAGATGCAGGAGAACCAACAGAGACAGATATAGTCTCTTTGAATCTTTTGGTCAATCCACTGATAAGATTTTGAACTTTGTAATCCTGGATTGTAATATGATCTTTCATATAAGTTTTGAAACCTTCAAATACTGAAACCATATGGCTTAAAACACTTTTCACATAAGCTAAGTCCTTATCTCCTTGGGATTTTGAGCTCATGTAAGAGTCTAAAGAAACAAGAGATTCCTTTAGAGCTTTAAGATCTACTTCAAGTATAGAAACTTCCACCATGCATACTTTAAATTCATAAACTATTTCTCCCATAAAGGATGATAAATTACAGGCAAGAGATAGTTCAAAAGATCTTTCCAACATAATCATTTCTTCAAAAAAACTCTGCTTCATCTCAACAACTGAGGCACTAAAATATTCTTTCAGTTCATCCCTTAAGGTATCCATATTAGCCTTGGTAACCAAATCATCAGGTGAAACTGCTACAGATGCTCTTTCAGAGGCTAAACAGACCACAGAGTCAGTCATAACTGATTGAATTGAAGATACCATAGAAACTTCCATTTTCTTTACCTCTTCCACAAAACTTTAATTAAGGATTTTCTTCAGCTTATCCAGGTCATGTATTCTGACCACATCTTCAAGCAATAATTCAGATTCAACATCATAAAATTTTTTTGTTCTATTCAGAGATGCTTCATTATCTGAATCAGGATAGTTTAAACCACAGACTACAAAACCAGGGTCTTCTATCTAGTCATTAAAACCAACATCCACTGTAACACTTCCAAACATAGATTGATGCTCCCCCTCAATGGGTGAATCATAAATTAGGATAACAACATTATCAGCATCATGATCAGCATCATTCTCAGCAGGTCTTTCATCCTGTGGATAATATTCCACTATCATTTCCATCACTGCAGCAGCAGGAGGGTCTTCTGGATTAGGAAAGGGTATGTCAACTTCATTTGCTTCCTCAGTAGGTACTAAAGAATTTCCAATCACTAGACTCAGTCTCAAATCAGATGAAAGTGATACTTAACTCGCATGAACATCTTCTTTATTTTCTATAGCATCCATTTCAACCGCCACTAAAGAATCTTCTTCATTAGCTGATTTATGTTGATCTATATTTTCCGGGGTTGGGCTAGGAGGATAGTCAGGGTCTCCTCTTTCATCCACAGAGGAATCTTCCTCTTCTGAATCATCACTGTATTTTTGATCCTCTTAATCAGGTCCAAGAACTGGATCCCTCGCATCCTTTGGTCTTGAAGGATGATCCACAAGATTAAACTTGTCATTCACCCTCTAGTCATCATTAACCCATTCTCCTCTCCAAGGGTTCCAATTTATTTTCATGTACTTACAAACTGTAGTTGTGATACGTAAATTAATCTTCACTACCACTGTCTCATCTTGAGACTTAGCAACCCCTTTTACCTTGATCATCACAGAGATCAACTTAGAAAAGAATAGAGAATTTGTCTTTGATTTCGGCCTTGTCATATCTTCCATATGGAGTATCCGAAATCTGCACAAATTAACCTTTACACAATGTATTAAGAGGTGCAGGAGATAGATATCCTGATATCTCAAATTGGAAAAGTCTCCTCTCCTCGGCATCAAAACATGTTGAACAAATTTGAACAGCGTTCTGTTCTCTCCATCCATTTCTGTAGCAAATACTTTTCTTTGACTTCCATCACCAGTCAGCTCTTCCAAAGCAGTCTCATAATCGAAAATGTCACTGGTAGGTGGAATGTCTCTTGAGACATATCCATATAATCCTTCATGTGGATCTTTCAAGCACTCATCCAATTCAATAGATGAAAACGACATCACCTTTCCATTCATAAAAGAGGTTACTCAATTTTTATTCTCCGATTTTTCAAAGCTTACAAAATTGTAAAACTGTTTCACTAATTTTGGAAAGTAAGGACCATTATTGTTCGAAAAACAGTCTACCCATTTTTGATCTTCACGAACATTGAGCACTAAGGACCTTCTATGTAGCATCCAATCTACACACAGTTCCTTTTCAATCACAATAACTCAGTTTTGTAGATGAGGATTCACTAGTCGTTTCCCCGACCTAGTTCTAGAAACACTCCCACTACCACTTGCTTCTTGCTTGGTCCTCTGATTCTTTGTTTTCGGCTCAACAGAGTCATCTCTGATGGTAGGATGTTTGGTTTTTTCCATCGCTGGTTCGATGAATTTAGGGTTCTCTAAGGATTCGGGAGCTAACTTTCGAGGGTTAAGGTTTGAGGCTCGGTGGATTTAGAAGTAGCTCAGACTTTAGTTTTATCATTTAGGAATCATAAAATAAATAAATAAAATAAAATAAAGTAAAAATGATTCAGATTCTGGTGGCAGACATAATTTTTAAAACAGCGCACACATCAGTGAGAATTTCTATCAGTGAGGATTCCTATCAGTGAGAAGATCACATAGGTGAGAACTTCACATCGGTGAAAACTTCACATCGGTGAGAATTTTACATCGGTGAGAACTACAAATCGGTGAGAATTTCACATCGGTGAGAATTTCACATCAGTGAGAATTTTACACCGGTGAGAATTTCGCATCGGTAAGAATTTTACATCGGTGAGGTTAGCTACCGATCAAGGTTAAACATACCAAACTCATTTCTAATGTAACTTAACCTTTCTTAACTCAAAGGATTGGTGAATATGTCAGCTAATTTATGTTCAGTACCTATAAACTCAAGAATTATATCACCCTTTTGGTAATGATCTCTCATGAAATGGTGCCTTACATCAATGTGTTTGGTCCTAGAGAGAGACACAGGGTTCTTAGAGATATTTATTGCACTAGTGTTGTCATAGTTGATTGAAACGTACATAAAGTCATATCCATAGTCCAAAAGAGTGTGTTTTATCCATATAATTTGTGCACATCAACTACCAGAAGCAATGTACTCTGCTTCGGTAGGGGATAATGGTACAAAATTCTGCTTCTTACTACACCAAGATACTATGGAATTTCCTAATAAATGACATGTTCCTGAAGTTCTTTTACTATCCAACATGCAACCAGCAAAATCAGTATCCGAATAACTCATTAACTCAAAGGGTTGTCCTTTTGGGTAAAAAAACCAAAGTTTACAGTATGTTTAAGATACTTAAAAATTCTTTTAATAGAAATTAAATGAGATTATTTTGGATTAGATTGAAATCCTGCACACATACACACACTAATCATAATATCTGGTCGACTAGCAGTAAGGTAAAGTAAGCTTCCAATCATACCTCTGTAATTGGTTTGATTCACTGGTTTCCCAGTTTCATCTGCATCCAATTTACAAATAGTAGTCATAGTTGTTTCAGTTTCCTTAGTACAATCCAAACCAAAACATTTTAAAAGATCCTTTTTATATTTTCTTTGATTCAAAACAATTCCATTTACATTTTGAAACAATTGAAATCCAAGAAAATATTAATGTTCTCCCATTAAACTCATTTCAAATTCATTTTGAAAACTCTTTGAAAAATCAGTACATAAAGAATGTTTAGAAGATCCAAAAATAATATAATTATCATATATTTTAACTATTAAAACATCTTTAGAATTTCTTTTAATAAAAAGAGTTGGATCAGCAATCCCTTTAGTAAAACATTTTTAAATAAGAAAATTACTAAGTCTATCATACCAAGCTCTTGGAGCTTGTTTTAAACCATATAAAGCTTTAGAAAGTTTAAAAACTTGATTTGGAAAATGAGGATTAGTAAATCTAGGTGGGTTTTCAACAAAAACATCTTCAGCAATAAAACCATTTAGAAAAGATCTTTTGACATCCATTTGATATAACTTGAAATCAGATGAGCATCATATGCAAGTAAGATCCTAATGGCTTCTAGTCTGGCTACAAGTGTAAAGGTTTCCTCATAGTCAATACCTTATTCTTGACTATATCCTTGTGCTACTAATCTAGCTTTGTTTCTAACTATGTTTCCAGACTCATCAACTTTTTTTCTAAAAAACCATTTTGTGCCTATTGTTAAAGTGTCCTTAGGTCTATCAACTAATTCCCAGAATTTGTTTCTTTCAAATTGATTAAACTCTTCTTGATTAACCAATACCCAAAATTCATCATTGATAACATCATTGATATTTTTAGGTTATAGCTGTGAAAGAAAGGCTTGATGTTCAACCTTATTTCTTAGAGAAGGTCTAGTCTGTGTCCCTCTATCAAGATTACCAAGAACAACATCCAAAGGAAGATTCTTTAGAATCCTTATCGATCTAGTAATTGTAGGACTAGAAATTTTTGTTTCATCTATAGGTTTGTGTTCCATAGTAGCAGATTCTGGAATATTTCCAGAACATGATGTTTTTACAGCAGGTTCTTTAGATTTATCGTTAAGGTCCAGAACACTCAAATCTACTTCAAGATTTTCAAGATAGGTTTTAGGCTCATGTGGATCAGTTTTGTTAAACTTGATGTGAATATATTCTTCCACACATTTGGTCTTTTATTAAACACTCTATAGGGTTTTCTAGTTAAATAATTACCAAGAAAAATTCATTCATCACTCTTAGAAGCAAACTTGTCTAGATTATCCTTTGTATTAAGAATAAAAACTTTGCAACCAAAGTCTCTAAAGTAACTAACTTTAGGTTTTCTATTATTCCACAACTCATAAGGGGTATTCTTAAGAACTGGTCTAATTAAGACTCTACTAATGATATAACAAGCTGTATTCACAACTTTATCCCAAATGTAAATAGGCAGGTCATATTCATTAAGCATGATTCTAGCTATTTCTTGAAGGGTTCTATTCCTTCTTTCTACTACACCATTCCGCTGAGGTGTTCTAGGAGTAGAAATGTTGTGACTATAGCCATTGTGTGTGTAATAAGATTCAAACTCTTGATTTTCAAACTCACGACCATGATCACTTTTCAGTGTTTTAATCTTAAGTCCACTAATATTTTCTACGGATTTGTAGTATTTAACAAAGTAAGAACAAGATTCACTTTTGTGAGCTAAGAAGTATACCCAAGAATATCTATAAAAGTCATCTACTAGTATATAGACATAGTTCTTCCCATTTAAACTAGAAACTCTTGAAGGTCCAAAATAGTCCATGTGAAACAACTTGAGAGGTTGAGAATTTGAAACTTTTTTTTTGATTTAAAAGAAAATTTATGTTGCGTTCCCTTTTGGCAAAGATTACAAACTTTGTCATTTGAGAATTAAAGTTCAGATAGGTCTCTAACTAAGTTCTTCCTAGTAAATTTTCTAAGTGAATATATATTGCAGTGTCCTAATATTCTGTGCTAAAGCCAATAATCTTTATAAAAAGAATTTAAACAAGTAACATTTTTCTTAGCTAAAGAATTTAAATCAACAGCATAAAAATTTTCATTTATTAAAGTAGAAAATACTAAAACATTTTCAGAATTAAAAACATTACAAGAATCATTTTCAAATTTCACATTAAATCCATCATCACATAATTGAGAAATACTTAACAGGTTATACTTAAGTCCATCAACAAATAAAACTTTAGAAATTAAAAATGAATTAGAGTTACCAATCTTCCCTAGGCCAATGATCTTTCCTTTAGAATTATAACCAAGGGTGACATAGCCTCCATCAACCTTTATTAATGTTTTGAAACATGAATAATCTATAGACATATGTCTTGATCATCCACTATTCAAGTACCATACCTTCTTGTGAGAACTCTTCAAACAGTCTTCCTACAAAATAGATTTAGATAGGAAATGATTTTGGTACCCAGATCTTCTTGGGTCCAGAAATGTTAGCAATCAAAGCTTTAAGTACCCATATTTGTCTTATGGGTCTCATATAATTTACAAAATGAAAATATTTTGAAAGATAACCTTTATTTGACCTAAAACTATATGAATAACTGGTTGAAGCATAGGGATTTCCAGAACTAGAATAAGAAGAATTTTGTCCAGACTTAGGAATAAATCGAGTTTTAGTGAACTTTTTCTGTCCATGTTGGTATCCCAAACCAGTAGTGTTTTTAGGTGCAACTTGTTTACCTAAAATTTGAGTTACTGTATCCTTTCCATTTGTAATCTTCTCTAAGTCTTTTCTAAGTTTCTCATTTGACATTTTTAGTTCTCTATTTTTCTTTAAAAGTTGAGCATTTTTCTCTTTTTCAATAGTATGTTCGGTTTTAACAGTAGTTGTGAGGGAATGTTGTTTCTTTAATGATTTGTATTTGTCTTTAAGTTCATTTAATGTATCTTCCATCATATTACAGTATTCAAATAGGTCATATTTAGACATATTTTCATCATTGTCTGAATCACTGTTATTTCCAGAATAATAATCATTTAGTACAGGGGAAATAGGTACCTCAGAGGTATTGGTTATAAAGCACATGTTGGCATGATTCTTCTCAGAATCAGAAACCTCAGATTCACTTGTACTGGCTTCAGATGCACTCCAGGTTTCCTTCATAGATTTCTTGTACTTCTTGTCTTTATAATCATATTTCTTTTTGACTTTTAATTTTGGAAAATCATCCTTCATGTGTCCTTTCCTTTTACACTCATAGTAGACTATTTCATTATCCTTGTCAGCTTTCTTCCAATCCTTTTTCCAGTGTCCCTTGTTGTCATAATTTCCTTTGTAGTTAGATTTCCTGATGAATTTATTCTTCCTATAAAAATTCTTGAATCTCTTGGCTATCTGAGCCATCTCAGCATCACTATCTGAATCAGAATCTTCACTGGTTGAACTCTGAGTAGGTATTTTTATTTTCTCCTTTTCTTTACTCTTAGAAGTAGTAGACTTGAAAGCTACGGATTTTCTCTTAGGTTCATCATCTTCCTCCTTATACACCTTGAGTTCTTCCTCATACATCATTAATTTACCAATAAGCTCTTTTACTGGAAGTGCTCCAATCTCACATGACTCTCTAATTGAGACAGAGGTGACTCTCTATCGTTTTGGTAGACATCTCAGTATCCTCATAATTTTTCCCTTAGCTGGAACAGATTTCTCAATTGAACTCATTGAATGGACTATATCATTAAACCTGAGATACATATCAGAAATAGGTTCATCAGTTTTCATTTTAAAATAGTCATACTTAATAGTATAAGTATTCAATCTCATTTCTTTAACATTGGTCGTTCCTTCATGAGAAACACCCAAAGTATCCCATATTTCATAAGCAGTTTTACAAGCAGAAATTATATTAAACTCTTAATCTCCTAAAGCATAGTACAATGCATTCATAGCTTTACAATTATTATTGTAATTAGTATTTGTAGTTTCATCCCATGCTGTTCTTTCAGTTTATGGAATTTTATATTGAGATTCTATAGCTGTCCAAATATCAAAAATCAGGCTTTCTAAATGAATTTTCATTTTCAGTTTCCACTAGGCATAGTTTGTACTATTGAAGAAAGGTGGACACTTAGTAGCAACACCCTCTAGTCTATTATCCATAGATATATTTTAGAGAATAGTTTTAAAGAGATAAAATTTTGAACTAACAGAAATTTAAGATCCTTAAAGATGCAACTAAAATCACAGTTGAAAAACAAAATATATCAAAAATCCTTTAACAAAAACAATCCTCTGAAACCAAATGTTGGTCGGAGTGGATACTCAAGAGGGGGGGTGGGGGGGTGAATTGAGTACCAATTAAAAATTCTGTTAAAAAATATTTCTCTTAATATCCCCCAATTTAAAAACAAAGTTAAACTGTAGTGAATCTATACAGAGTGTAAAGGTTCAATTAGTTTCTCAAAGATTGATTAGGTCTCAGTTAACTTAATTTGAAGATTAAATTAACTTTTGAAACTAACTTACTAGTTTAAAATAAGTATAAACACTTTCTAATTTAACTGTCAAAGTAGTTTTAAAATAGTTTTGTATTTTAAAGTAATAAGCAGTGGAATGTAAAATATATATGCAATACTTTTAGACTTAAAATAAAAGCACATCAAAGTTAACCAAGAGGTTCAGCCTCAATATGAGAATTAGTCCTCTCAACAATTTATATAAATGATCCACACCCTGGATCGGGGTTAAACAACAGTACACTACTGTTTAGGTACAAAGACCTATACCACTGTTCTTCATGGGAAAAACAAACAACAGGTCACAGCTGTCACAGCTGTACAGGTCTTACTCGACCTCTACCACCATCCACAGTGGGAAACAAAAGAGTTATGGAGTTTGAATGAGGATTTAAGAATCCTCTAGTTTAGCTTAGGAGAGAGTTTGTGTGTAAAATAAACAGGGTACACACACTGCTCAAAATGTAAATGAAAGAATCACTAAGAGAAGTATGATTGAGTTTAGAAATGCTTTAGTGATTAGTAGTGAAGCTCTGGACTCATTTGGTTTATTAGAAAAGCTTCTGAGTCCTTTTATGGTTTTACTCAGAAAACAAAGTGTCGTTTTCTTCTTTGATTCTTGGTCCAGCTTAACAGCCTGTGTGCATGAAATATTTGTTGTAGTTCTTCACTCAAGATGCAGCTTGTGTTCTCCTCTAGAATAAGTTTCTTCGTGTATGTCCAGGATTCTTGGAGTTTGGATGTAGACTAGTGAAAAATGCTCCACATTTGAATGTTGTTCATCTCTTGTATCTTTCACCCTTCGCCTATCTTCTTAGTACCTTTTGTGTCACATACATCCATATATCCAGTGTTCTCTTTCCGTCCCTTTATAGCATTCATATTTGGCAGAAAATAATAATCGCCTTTTGCATGGGTAATAGGTACGGTTCCCTGACATGCAACAAAAATCATTAAATAATATTAACTGCATTAAAACCATCAAATATTACTGTTAGCTAAATCAATAAATAGTACGAAGAGTATATGGTTTGACTGGTTGGTCAAGCATTAGTATCATTTTATTGGTAGACGTGCATGGTGGACTTTTTGTGGCAAAACCTTTCATCAATTGCCCTTTTGAACTTGCATCGGTATCTCATATACCGGTGAATTTAGTTCCATCAGTAGCTCTTATTATTATTAGATCTTGTTATCGGTAGCTTTTGATCCATCGGTAGTTGTCTCTCCATCGATAGCTCTTTGCATAAGTAGTCAATCGGTAACTACTGGTAGACATGCACATCGGTAGCTCATATGTTCTGTATCGGTAGACTGAATCTGTGAATTGGTTCTATCGGTATAATTCTATATGTCGGTAGCTCTGGTCTATTTGTCTATCCGTAACTCTGCACATATTGGTGACCGTAGTGTATCGGTGACTCTGTCTCTCGGTAGACTAATTATATCGGTAGACTGAGTACCAGTAGCTCTTTCTAAATGCAGACCAGTGACTTAATACTTATCTGTTTTATACAAAACATATCTGAATGGGTTAGAATTACTTCAGAGCTTATATAAACATGGATAAAAAAAGATTAAACTATCTCAGGGATTATTTTAATATAATTATCAACATCAGCACAGATTGAAAGAATTAATATATAGAAAAATATTAGATTGAGATTATCAAAACAGGTGAGGTCAAAAATATCCCCCTTTTTGATAATCACAACTTATGATATTATCATTTAAAAAATTTTGTATCAAAGGATATATAATTAAACTCAATATTCATAGATAAAATAGTATGGTATAAAACATAATTTATCAGAGATTGAATTAAATGTATCAGAGATAAAAGAAAAAATCCATAATATTAGAGGTAAAATTTAGTAGTATTAGAGAACTAAATGAAATGATATCAGAGGATGAGAGAAAAGGCATTAGTATCAGAAGATGAAATTCAGAGGCATCAAAGGGGAAAAGCATGATAGCTCTTAGATAAAATTTCTCCCCCTTTCATTAATATCTCTCCCTCTGGGTGAATATGTCTTCCTCATTTGATACCTAGAGAGTATTTCTCCCCCTTTGTAAAATATTTATCCCCCTTCGTGATAATCAAAAAGTGGGAAATAACAAAGAGAAATGGAACAATAGGAATAGAAGAAAATCACTTGTATTAAATATTACAAAAAGGTACAAAAACAGAAAAAAAATACATAGGATTCCTATCAAATAGTCCAGCCACTTGATCAATCCACATCCTCAATGTGATATTTTCCCTTGGGATTAGAAGAGGATTCATGTGGTGAGGATGCTGGTTAAGGCTTAGGAATTCCTGAAATGACCACAGGAGGTTGAGCGACTAACACTATGCCTGGCCTGTATTGAGTATTACTTTGTGTGATCATAGGTGTGAGGATTAGAATGTCTTGGATAGGATTCAGCTGAATTGGAGAAGCAGTAGAGGCAGATGTAGGCAAAGCAGGAGGGACAATCAATGGCCTGGGAACAACATGCATAAAAGGAAGCAACCGATTTCTGAAATCCATAATGATTCCTCCTACTCTCTCCATAGTGGATATGAAGTCATCCTTTTTCTCCATAAACTTGTCCAATGCTGGAGTTAATTCTCTTAACTTGCTAACTTGCTCTCTAAAGGATTGATTGATAGGAGGCAGTTTCAAATTCTCAATCAGAAGCTTGAAAAGACTGGTCATTTGGGTATTTGTGTAAATTTTGGAGAAATAGGAGTCCACCTTTTCTTTCAATTCTTTTTGAGAGGCAGAGGATTCTCTCATGTAGTCTTGGACTATCTTCATAGTTTCTCTGGCTGAATCTCTGGTAGAGAGAACAACTCTTCTTAGTTCAGATGAGTCCACAGAGCCATTGGTTGAGGCAGAACCAAGATCCACTTTCATCATAGCTCGAAACTGATTCAAATATATTGAAGGTTTAGATGCAAGAGAACCAACAGAGAAAGATATAGTATCTTTGAAGATTTCGGTCAATCCACTGATAAGATTTTGAACATTGGAATCCTGGATTGTAATATGATATTTCATAGAAGTTTTGAAACCTTCAAATACTGAAACCATCTGGCTTACAACACTCTTCACATAAGCTAAGTCCTTATCTGCTTGGGATTTTGAGCTCATGTAAGTGTCTAAAGATACAAAAGATTCCTTTAGAGATTCAAGATCTACTTCAAGTCTAGAAACTTGAGCCTGGAAGTCTTTAACATCTTCAACTATTTCGCCCATAAAGGTTGATAAATTACAGGCAAGAGATAGTTCAAAATATCTTTCCAACATAATCATTTCTTCAGAAAAACTCTGCTTCATCTCAGCTACTGAGGCACTAAAAGATTCTTTCAGTTCATCCCTTAAGGTTTCCATATCAGCCTTGGTAACCAAATCAGCCAGTGCAACTGCTACAGATTCTCTTTCAAAGGCTAAACTAACCACAGAGTCAGTCATAACTGATTGAATTGAAGATACCATAGAAACTTCCATTTTCTTTACCTCTTCCACAAAACTTTCCTTAAGGTTTTTCTTCAGCTTATCCAGGTCATGTATTCTGACCACATCTTCAAGATATAATTCAGATTCAACATCATAAACAATTTTTGGTCTATTTAGAGATGCTTCATTATCTAAATCAGGATAGTCTAAACCACAGACTACAAAACCAGGGTCTTTTTTCCAATCATTAAAACCAACATCCACTGTAACACTTCCAAACATAGATTAATGCTCCTGCTCAATTGGTGGATCCTCAATTAGGATAACAGCATTTTCAGCATCATTCTCACCAGCATTCTCAGCAGGTATTTCATCCTGAGGAGAATCTTCCACTATCATTTCCATCACTATAGCAATAGGAGGATCTTCTAGATTAATCAAGGGTATGGTAACTTCATTTGATTCCTCAGTAGGTACTAAAGAATGTCCAATCACTGGACTCAGGCTCAAATTTGCTGAAAGAGATTCTTCACTCTCATGAACATCTTCTTAATTTTCTATAGCAACCACATCAACAGCCTCTAAAGTAGCTTCTTCATTATCTGATTTATGTTGATCTATATTTTCAAGAGCTGGTCTAGGAGGCAAGTCAAGGACTCCTCCTTCATCCGCAGAGGACTCTTCCTCCTCTGAATCATCACTGTATTCTGGATCCTCTTCATCAGGTCCTAGACATGGATCCCTCACTTATATTGGTCTTGAAGGATGATCCACAGGATTAAACTTGTCATACACACTCTGGTCATCATTGACCCATTCTCCTCTCCAAGGGTTCCAATTTATTTTCATGTACTTACAAACTGTAGTTCTGATACAGAAATTATTCTTCACTAACACTATCTCATCTTGAGACTCAGAAACCCATTTTACCTTGATCATCACAGAGATCAACTTAGAAAAGAATAGGGATTTGTTCTTTGATTTAGGCCTTATCATATCTTCCATCTGGGGCATCAGCAATCCACACAAATTAACCTTTACACAATCTCTTTAGAGGTGCAAGAGATAGCTATACTGATATCTCAAATTGGAAAAGTCTCCTCTCCTCGATATCAAGACATGTTGAACAAATTTGAACAACAATCTATTCTATCCGTCCATTTCTGCAGCAAATACTTGCCTTTGACTTCCATCACCAGTCAGCGCTTCCAGAGTAGTCTCATAATCGAAAATGTCACTGGTATGTGGAATGGATCTTGATAAATATCCAGATACTCCTTCATGTTTAAATTTCAAGCACTCATCCCATTCGACAGATGAAAACGACATGTCCTTTCCATTCACAAAAGAGGTAACTCAATTTTCATTCTCCGATTCATCAAAGGTTACAAAATCGTAAAACTCTTTCACTAATTTTGGAAAGTAAGGACCATTACTGTTCAAAAAACACTCTACCCATTTTTGATCATCAAGAACTTCGAGCACTAAGGACCTTCTAGGCAGCAACCATTCTACACACAGTTCCTTTTAAATCACAATAACTCTGTTTTGTATATGAGGATTCACTGGTCATTTCCCCGACCTAGTTCTAGTAACACTCCCACTCCCACTTGATTCTTCCTTGGTCCTCTGCTCCTTTGTTTTCGGCTCAACAGAGTCATCTCTAACGGTAGGAAGTTTGGTTTTTTCGATCGTTGGTTCAAAGGATTTAGGGTTCTCTAAGGATTCGGGAGCTGAGGTTCGAGGGTTAAGGTTTGAGGCTCAGTGGATTTAGAAGTATCTCGGACTTTAGTTTTATCATTTAGGAATCATAAAATAAATAAATAAAATGAAATAAAGTAAAAATGATTCAGATTCTGGTGGCAGACAGAATTTTTAAAACAGCGCACACATCAGTGAGAATTTATATCGGTGAGGATTCCTACCAATGAGAAGTTTACATCGGTGAGAACTTCACATCAGTGAGAATTTTACATTGGTGAGAACTTCACATCGGTGAGAATTTTACATCAGTGAGAACTTCAAATCAGTGAGAATTTTACATCAGTGAGAATTTCACATCAGCGAGAATTTTACATCGGTGAGAATTTCGCATCGGTGAGAATTTTTCTTTAGTGAGGTTAGCTACCGATCAAGGTTAAACATACCTAACTCATGTTTAATGTAACTTAACCTTTCTGAACTCAAAGGTTTAGTGAAGGTGTTAGCTAATTGATGTTCAGTACCTATAAACTCAAGAATTATATCAAACTTTTGGTAATGATCTCTCAAAAAATGGTGCCTTAAATCAATGTGTTTGTTCCTAGAGATAGACACATGGTTCTTCGAGATATTTATTGCACTAGTGTTGTCACTGTTGATTGAAACGTGCTCAAAGTCATATCCATAGTCCAAAAGAGTGTGTTTCATCCACAGAATTTGTGCACAGAAACTACCAGCAATATTGTACTCTTCTTCGGCAGTGGATAGTGCTAAAAAATTCTACTTCTTACTACACCAAGATACTAAGGAAATTCCTAATAAATGACATTTTCCTGATGTGCTTTTTCTATCCAACATGCAACCAGCAAGATCAGCATCTGAATAACTCATTAACTCAAAGGGTTGTCCTTTTGGGTAAAACAAACCAATGTTTACAGTATGTTTAAGATACTTAAATTTTTTTTAACATAAAGGAAATTAGATTCTTTTGGATTATCTTGAAATCTTGCACAAATACACACACTAAACATAATATCTAGTTGACTAGCAGTAAGGTAAAGTAAGCTTCCAATCATACCTCTGTAATTGGTTTGATCCACTGGTTTCCCAGTTTCATTTGCATCCAATTTACAAACAGTACTCATATGTGGTTAACTTTCCTTAATACTCTCCAAACTAAAACATTTTCAAATATCCTTTTTATATTTACTTTGATTCAAAACAATTCCATTTTCATTTTGAAACACTTGAAATCCAAGAAAATATTTATGTTCTCTCATTAAACTCATTTCAAATTCATTTTTCATACTCTTTGAAAAATCATTACATAAAGAATGTTTAGAAGGTCCAAAAATATTATCATTAACATAGATTTGAACTATTAAAACATATTTAGAAATTATTTTAATAAAAAGAGTTGGATCAATAATCCCTTTAGTAAAACATTTTGAAATAAAAAAATTACTAAGTCTATCATACCAAGCTCTTGGAGCTTGTTTTAAACCATATAAAGCTTTAGAAAATTTAAAAACTTCATTTGGAAAAATGAGGATTAGTAAATCTAGGGGGTTGTTCAACAAAAACAACTTCAGCAATAAAACCATTTATAAAAGCACTTCTAAAATCCATTTGATATAACTTGAAATTCAGATGAGCAACATATGCAAGTAAGATCCTAATGGCTTCTAGTCTGGCTACATGTGCAAAGGTTTCCTCATAGTCTATACCTTCTTCTTGACTATATCCTTGTGCTACTAGTCAAGCTTTGTTTCTAACTATGTTTCCAGACTCACAACTTTGTTTCTAAAAACCCATTTGTGCCTATTGTTAAAGTGTCCTTATGTCTGTCAATTAATTCCCAAACTTTGTTTCTTTCAAATTGATTTAACTCTTCTTGCTTAGCCATTACCCAAAATTCATCATTGATATCATCAATGATATTTTTAGGTTCTAGATATGAAAGAAAGTCTTTATGTTCAACCTGATTTCTAAGAGAAGCTCTAGTTTGTGTCCCTCTATCAATATTACCAACAACAGCATCCAAAGGATGATTCTTTAGATTACTTGTTGATCTAGTAAAGGTAGGACTATAAATTTCAGGTTAATATATAGGTTCGTGTTCTATAGTAGTAGATTCTGGAATATGTCCAGAACTAGATGTTTTTACCGCAGGTTCTTTAGATTTATCATTAAGGTCCAGAACACTAAAATCTTCCTCAAGATTTTCAAGAGAGGTTTTAGGCTCATGTGGATCAGTTTCATCAAACTTGATGTGAATAGAATCTTCCACACATTTGGTTCTTTTATTAAATACTCTATAGGGTTTTCTAGTTAATGAATAACCAAGAAAAATTCCTTCATCACTCTTAGAAGCAAACTTGTCCAGATTATCCTTTGTATTAAGAATAAAAACTTTGCAGCCAAAGACTCTAAAGTAAATAACTTTAGGTTTTTTATTATTCCACAACTCATAAGGGGTCTTCTTAAGAACTGGTCTAATTAAGACTCTATTAATGATATAACAAGTTGTATTCACAACTTCATCCCAAAAGTAAATAGGTAGGTCATATTCATTAAGCAAGGTTCTAGCTATTTCTTGAAGGGTTCTATTCCTTATTTCTACTACACCATTCTGCTGAGGTGTTCTAGGAGAAGAAAAGTTGTGACTATAACCATTGTGAGAGCAGTATGATTCAAACTCTTGATTTTCAAACTCATGGCCATCATCACTTCTCAGGGTTTTAATCTTAAGTCCAGTATGATTTTCTACAGATTAGGAGTATTTAACAAAGTAAGAACAAGATTCACTTTTGTGAGCTAAGAAGTATACCAAAGTATATCTAGAAAAGCCATCTACTAGAACATAGACATAGTGCTTCCCATTTAAACTATAAACTCTTGAAGGTCCAATAAAGTCCATGTGAACCATCTTGAGAGGTTGAGAAGTTGGAACTTTTTTCTTTGATATAAAAGAAACTTTATGTTGCTTTCCCTTTTGCCAGGGATTACAAACTTTGACATTTGGGAATTCAAGTTTAGGTAGGTCTCTAACTAAGTTCTTATTAGTTAATTTTCTAAGTGAATAGACATTGCAGTGTCCTAATCTTCTGTGCCAAAGCCAAGACTATTTATAAAAAGAATTTAAACGAGTAACATTTTTCTTAGCTAAAGAATTTAAATCAAGTGCATAAACATTTTCATTTCTTAAAGTAGAAAATACTAAAACATTTTCAGAATTAAAAACATTACAAGAATCATTTTCAAATTTCACATTAAATCCATCATCACATAATTGATAAATACTTAAAAAGTTATTCTTAAGTCCATCAAAAAATAAAACATTAGAAATTAAAACTGAATTAGAGTTACCAATCTGTCCTAGGTCGATGATTTTTCCTTTAGAATTATCACCAAGGGTGACATAGCCTCCATCAACCATTACTAAACTTTTAAAACATGAATAATCTACAGACATATATCTTGATCATCCACTGTCCAAGTACCATACCTTCTTGTGAGAACTCTTCAAACTGGTTTCCTACAAAAGATATTTAGATAGGAAATTATTTTGGTACCTAGATCTTCTCGGGTCCAGAAAGGTTAGAAATCAAAGAATTAGGTACCCATATCTCTCTTATGGGTCTCATATAATTTACAAAATCAAAAGAGTTTGAAAGATAAAATTTATTTGACCTATAACCATATGAATAACTGGTTGAAGCATAGGGATTTCCAGAACTAAAATAAGCAGAATTTTATCCAGTCATATGAATATATTGGGTTTTAGTGAACTGTCTCTGTCCAGGTTGGAATCCCAAACCAGTAGTGTATTTAGGTACAACATGTTTACCTAACATTTCAGTTACTGTATCCTTTCCATTTGTAATCTTCTCGATGTCTTTTCTAAGTTTCCCCTTTGACATTTTTAGTTCTGTATTTTTCTTTAACAGTTGATTATTTTTCTATTTTTCACTACTAAGTTCGGTTTTAACATTAGTAGTGGGAGCATGCAGTTTCTTTAATGATTTGTATTTTTCCTTAAGTTCATTTCATGTCTCTTCTAGCATATTACAGTATTAAAATAGGTTAGCTTTAGACATATTTTCATTATTGTCTGAATCACTGTTATTTCCAGAATAATAATCATTTTGTATAGGGGAAACAGGTACCTCAGAGGTATTGGTCATTAAGCACATGTTGGCATGATTCTTCTCAGAATCAGAAACTTTAGATTCACTTGTGCTGTCTTCAGATGCACTCCAGGTAGCCTTAATAGATTTCTTGTAATTCTTGTCCTTATAATCAAATTTCTTTTTGTCTTTTAATTTTGGACAATCACCCTTGATGTGTCCTTTCCTTTTATACTCATAGTTGACTATTTCATTATCCTTGTCAGCTTTCTTCCAATCCTTTTTTCTATGTTCCTTGTTGTCATACTTTCCTTTGTAGTTAGATTTACTAAAGAATTTCTTCTTCCTATAAAACTTCTTGAATATCTTGGCTATCTGAGCCATCTCAGCATCACTATCTGAATCAGAATCTTCACTGGTTGAACTCTGAGTAGGTATTTTCATTTTCTCCTTGTCTTTACTCTTAGAAGTAGTAAACTTGAAAGCTACTGATTTTCTCTTAGGCTCATCATCTTCCTCCATATTCACCTTGAGTTCTTCCTCATACATCATTAATTTACCAATAATCTCTTTTACTGGCAGTGCTCCAATGTCACATGAATCTATGATTGAGACAGTGGTGCCTCTCCATCGTTCTGGAAAATATCTCAGTATCCTCATAATTGTTTCCTTTGCTGGAATAGATTTCCCAATTGAACTCATTGTATTGACTATCTCATTAAACCTGAGATATATATCAGAAATAAGTTCATCAATTTTCATTTTAAAATTTCCATATTTAATAGTATAAGTATTCAATCTCATTTCTTTAACATTGGTCGTTCCTTCATGAGAAACACCCAAAGTATCCCATATTTCATAAGCAGTTTTACAAGCAGAAATTCTATTAAACTCTTCATCTCCTAAAGCACAGTTCATGACATTCATAGCTTTACAATTATTAATTTAAGAAGTATTTGTAGTTTCATCCCATGTTTTTCTTTCAGTTTCTGGAATTTTATATTGAGATTCTATAGCAGTCCAAATATAAAAACCCAGGCTTTATAAATGAATTTTCATTTTCAGTTTCCACTAGGCATAGTTTGTACCACTGAAGAAAGGTGGATGATTAGTAGCATCACCCTCTAGTCTGTTATCCATAGACAGATTTTAGAGAATATTTTTAAAGAGATAAAATTTAGAACTAACAGAATTTAAGATCTTTAAATATGCAACTAAAATCACAGTTGAAAAACAGAGTATTTCAAAAATCCTTTAACAAAAACAATACTCTGATTCCAAATGTTGGTTGGAGTGGATACTCAAGAGGGGGGTGAATTGAGTACCAATTAAAAATTTTTTTAAAAAATATTTCTCTTAATATCCCCCAATTTAAAAAATATTTCTTATTCACCCTTCGTGTGTCTTCTTAGTTTCTGCTTGTAACTCATTATGCTGAATATATCATTAAACCTAATATACATATCAGAAATAGGTTCATCAGTTTTCATTTAAAAATTTCCATATTTAATAGTATAAGTATTAAATATAATTTCTTTAACATTGGTCGTTCCTTCATGAGAAACACCCAAAGTATCCCATATTTCTTAAGCAGTTTTATAAGTAGAAATTATATTAAACTCTTCATCTCCTAAAGCACAGTACATGGAATTCATAGCTTTACAATTATTATTGTAAGTAATCTTTGTAGTTTCATCCCATGTTGTTCTTTAATTTTCTAGAATTTTATATTGAGATTCTATAGCTGTCAAAATATCCAAACCCAAGCTTTCTAAATGAATTTCCATTTTCAGTTTCCACTAGGCATAGTTTGTACCATTGAAGAAAGGTGGCCGGTTAGTAGCAGCACCCTCTAGTATATTATCCATAGATAGATTTTAGAGAATTGTTTTAAAGAGATAAAATTTAGAACTAACAGAAATTTAAGATCTTTAAAGATGCAACTAAAATCATAGTTAAAAAACAGAGTATTTCAAAAATCCTTTAACAAAAACAATCCTATGATACCAAATGTTGGTTAGAGTGGATACTCAAGAGGAGGGTGAATTGAGTACCAATTAAAAATTCTATTAAAAAATATTTCTCTTAATATACCCCTATTTAAAAACAATGTTAAATTGTAGTGAATCCATATAGAGTGTAAAGGTTCAATTAGTTTCTCAAAGATTGATTAGGTCTCAGTTAACATAATTTGAAGATTAAATTAACTTTTGAAACTAACTTACTGGTTTATAATAAGTATAAAAACATTCTAATTTAACTGTCAAAGTGGTTTTAAAATAATTTTGTATTTCTAAGTAATAAGAAGAGGAATGTAAAATATATATGTAATAATTTTAGACCTAAAAATAAAATCACAGCAAAGATAACCAAGAGGTTCAGTCTCAAGCCGAGACTTAGTCCTCTCAACAATTTATATAAATGATCTACACCCTGGATCGGGGTTAAACAATAGTACACTACTGTTTAGGTACAAAGACCTCTACCACAGTTCTTCGTGGAAAAAAAAACAACAGCTCGCAGCTGTCACACCTGTCCAAGTCTTACTCGACCTTTACCACCATCCATAGTGGGAAACAAAAGAGTTATGGAGTTTGAGTGAGGATTTAAGAATCCTCCAGTTTAGCTTAGGAGAGAGTTTGTGTGTAAAATAAACAGGGTACACACACTGCTCAAAATGTAAATGAAAGAATCACTAAGAGAAGTATGATTGAGTTTAGAAATGCTTTAGTGATTAGCAGTGTAGCTCTGGACTTGTTTGGTTTATCAGAGAAGCTTCTGAGTCCTTTTCTGGTTTTTCTCAGAAAAAAAGTGGCGTTTTTTTCTTTGATTCTTGGTCTATCTTAACAGCCTGAGTGCATGAAATGTTTGTTGTAGTTCTTCACTCAAGATGTAACTTGTGTTCTCCTCTAGAATAAGTTTCTTTGTGTATGTCCAGGATTCTTGGAGTATGGATATAGACTAGTGAAAAATGCTCCACATTTGAATGCTATTCAGATCTTGTCTCTTTCACCCTTCATGTGTCTTATTAGTGCCTTTTGTGTTACATAAATCCATATATCCAGTGTTCTCTTTCCGTCCCTTTATAGCTTTCATCTTTGGCAGAAAAGTATAATCTCCTTTTTCATGGGTACTAGGTACGGTTCCCTGACATGAAACAGAAATCATTAAATAACATTAACTGCATTAAAACCATAAAATGTAACCGTTAGCTAAATAAATAAATATTATGAAGAGTATATGGTTTGACTGGTTGGTCAAGCACTAGTAGCCTTTTATTGGTAGACGTGCATGGTGGAATTTGTGTCGCAAAACCTTCCATCGGTAGCTCTTTTGAACTTGCATTGGTAGCTCATATACCAGTGAATTTAGTTCCATTGGTAGCTCTTATTATCGGTATCTCTTTTTATTGGTAGCTTTTGATCCATCGGTAGCTGTCTCTCCATCGATATCTCTTTGCATAAGTAGTCAATCGGTAACCACTGGTAGACATGCACATCGGTAGCCTGTCTGTGCTGTATCAGTAGACTGAATCTGTGAATTGGTTCTATCAGTAGACTTCTATCTATCGGTAGCTCTGGTCTATTTGTCTGTCAGTAACTCTGTACATATTGGTGACCTTATTGTATCAGTGACTTTATCTATCGGTAGACTAAGTCTATCGGTAGACTGAGTACTGGTAGCTCTTGCTAAATTTAGACTAGTGACTTAATACTTATATGTTTTATACCAAACATATCCGAATGGGTTAGAATTACTTCAGAGCTTATATAAACATGGATAAAAAAATATTAAACTATCTCAGGGATTATTTTAATGTTATTATCATCTTGAGCACAGATTGAAAGAATTAATATATAGAAAAATATTATATTGATATTATCAAAACAGGTGAGGCAAACAATCTCCCCCTTTTTGATAATCACAACTTATGATATTATTCTTTAAATAAAATTGTATCAGAGGATATATAATTAAACTCAATTTTATTAGAGAAAAAAGTATGGTATAAAACATAATTTATCAGAGATAGAATTAAATGTATCAGTGATAAAAGAAAAAAGCCATGATATCGGAGGTAAAATTTAGTAGTATCAGAGAACTAAATGAAATGATATCAGAGGATGAGAGAAAAGGCATTGGTATCAGAAGATGAAATTCAGAGGTATCAAAGGGGAAAAGCATGATAGCTCGTAGATAAAATTTCTCCCCCTTTCCTTAATATCTCTCCCTCTAGGTGAATATTTCTTCCTCTTTTGATACCTAGAGAGTATTTCTCCCCCTTTGTAAAATATTTCTCCCCCTTTGTGATAATCAAAAATTGGGAAATAACAAAGAGAAATGGAAAAATAGGAATAGAAGAAAATCACTTCTATTAAATGTTACAAAAATTTACAAAAACAGAAAAAAATACATAGGATTCCTATCAAATAGTCCAGCCACTTGATCAATCCACATCCTCAATGTGAGATTTTCCATTGGGATTATAAGAGGATTCAGGTGGTGAGGATGCTGGTTAAGGCTTAGGAATTCCTGAAATGACCACAGGAGGTTGAGCGACTGACACTATGCCTAGCCTGTATTGAGTAGTCCTTTGTGTGATCATAAGTGCGAGGCTTCGAATTTCTTGGATATGAGTCAGCTGAATTGGAGAAGTAGTAGAGGCAGAGGTAGGCAAAGCAGGAGGGACAATCACTGGCCTGGCATCAACATACAGAAAAGGAAGAAACCGATTTCTGAAATCCATAATTTTTCCTCCTACTCTCTCCATAGTGGATATGAAGTCATCCTTTTTCTCCATAAACTTGTGCAATGATGGAGTTAATTCTCTTAACTTGCTAAATTGCTCTCTAAAGTCTTGATTTATAGGAGGCAGTTTCAAATTCTCAATAAAAAGCTTGAAATGACTGGTCATTTGGGTCTTTGTGTAAATTTTGGAGAAATAGGAGTCCAAATTTTCTTTCAATTCTTTTTGAGAGGCAGAGGCATCTCTCATGTAGTCTTGGACTAACTTCATAATTTCTCAGGCTAAATCTCTTGTAGAGAGAAAAACTCTTCTTAGTTCAGATGAGTCCACATACCCACTGGTTGAGGCAGAACCGAGCTCCTCTTTCATCATATCTCGAAACTGATTCAAATCCATCAAAGGTTTATATGCAATAAAACCAATAGAGAAAGATATAGTCTCTTTGAAGATTTTGGTCAATCCACTGATAAGATTTTGAACTTGGGAATCCTGGATTATAATATGATCTTTCATTGATGTTTTGAAACCTTCAAATACTGAAACCATATGGCTTACAACACTCATCACATAAGATAAGTCCTTATATGCTTGGGATTTTGAGATTATGTAAGAGTATAAAGAAACAAGAGATTCCTTTAGAGCTTCAAGATCTACTTCAAGTTTAGAAACTTGAGCCAGACAGTCTTTAACTTCTTCAATTATTTCACCCATAAAGGTTTGATAAATTGCAACCAAGAGATAGTTAAAAAGATCTTTCCAACATAATCATTTCTTCAGAAAAACTATACTTCATCTCAGAAACTGAGGCAATAAAATATTCTTTTAGTTAATCCCATAAGGTATCCATATCAACCTTGGTAACCAAATCAGCAGGTAAAACTGCTACAGATGCTCATTCAGAGGCTAAACTGACCACAGAGTCAGTCATAACTGATTGAATTGAAGATACCATAGAAACTTCCATTTTCTTTACCTCTTACACAAAACATTCCTTAAGGTTTTTCTTCAGCTTATCCAGGTCATGCATTCTAACCACATCTTCAGGCAATAATTCAGATTCAACATCATAAACGATTTTTGGTCTATTTAGAGATGCTTCATTATCTGAATCAAGATAGTGTAAACCACAGAATACAAAACCAGGGTCTTCTGTACAATCATTAAAACCAACATCCACTGTAACACTTCCAAACGTAGATTGATGCCCCCCTCAATGGGTTCATCCTCAATTAGGATAACAGCATTCTCAGCATTATGCTCAGCAGCATTCTCAATAGGTCTTTCATCCTGGGGTGAATCTTCCACTATCATTTCCATCACTGCAACAGCAGGAGGGTCTTCTGTATTAGGCAATGGTATGTCAACTTCATTTGCTTCCTCAGTAGGTACTAATTAATGACCAATAACTGGACTCAGGCTCAAATCAGCTGAAAGAGATGCTTCACTCTCATGAAAATATTCTTAATTTTCTACAACAGCCACTTCAACAGCCTCTAAAGCAGCTTCTTCATTATCTGATTTATGTTGATCTATATTTTCAGGATCTAAGCTAGGAGTAAAGTCAGGGTATCCTCCTTCATCCGCAAAGGACTCTTCCTCTTCTGAATCATCACTGTATTCTGGCTCCTCTTCATCAGGTCCTAGAACTGGATCCCTCACATCCTTTGGTCTTGAAGGATGATCCACATGATTGAACTTGTCATACACCCTCTGGTTATCATTGACCCATTATCCTCTCCAAGTGTTGCAATTTATTTTCATGTACATACAAACTGCAGTTGTCATACAAAAATTATTCTTCACTACCACTGTCTCATCTTGAGACTCAACAACCCCTTTTACCTTGATCATCACAGAGATCAACTTAGCAAAGAATAGGGAATTTGTCTTTGATTTAGGCCTTGTCATATCTTCCATCTGGAGCATCAGAAATCTGCACAAATTAACCTTTAAAAAATGTCTTAAGAGGTGCAGGAGATAGATATCCTGATATCTCAAATTGTCCAAATCTCCTCTCCTCGGTATCAAGACATGTTGAACAAGTTTGAACAGCAATCTATTCTCTCCATCCATTTCTACAGCAAATAATTGTCTTTGACTTCCATCACCAGTCAGCTCTTCCAAAGAAGTCTCATAATCGAAAATGTCACCGGTAGGTGGAATGGATCTTGTGACATATCCAGATACTCCTTCATGTGGAACCTTTAAGCACTCATCCCATTCAAGAGATGAAAATGACATCTCTTTTCCATTCACAAAAGAGGTTACTAAATTTTCATTCTCTGATTCTTAAAAGGTTACAAAATCGTAAAACTGTTTCACTAATTTTGGAAAGTAAGGACCATTATTGTTCGAAAAACACTCTACCCATTTTTGATCTTCAAGAACTTCGAGCACTAAGGACCTTCTAGGTAGCAGCCATTCTACACACAGTTCCTTTTCAATCACAATAACTCGGTTTTGTAGATGACGATTCACTGGTCGTTTCCCCGACCTAGTTCTAGCAACACTCCTACTACCACTTTGTTCTTGCTCGGTCCTCTGCTTCTTTATTTTCGGCTCAACATAGTCATCTCTGAGAGTAGGTAGTTTGGTTTTTTCCATCGCTAGTTCGAAGGATTTAGGGTTCTCTAAGGATTCGGGAGCTAAGGTTCGAGGTTTGAGGTTTTGAGGATCAGTGGATTTAGATGTAGCTCAGACTTTAGTTTTATCATTTTGGAATCATTAAATAAATAAATAAAATGAAATAAAGTAAAAATGATTCAGATTCTGGTGGCAGACAGAATTTTTAAAACAGCGCACACATTTGTGAGAATTTCTATCAATGAGGATTCCTATCAGTGAGAAGTTTACATCGGCGAGAAATTCACATCGGTGAGAATTTTACATCAGTGAGAACTTCACATCGGTGAGAATTTTACATCTGTGAGAATTTCATATCGATGAGAATTTTACATCGGTGAGAATTTCGCATCGGTGAGAATTTTACATCGGTGAGGTTAGCTACCTATCAAGGTTAAACATACCTAACTCATGTCTAATGTAACTTAACCTTTCTAAACTCAAAGGTTTAGTGAAGATGTCAGCTAATTGATGTTCAGTACCTATAAACTCAAGAATTATATCACCCTTTTGGTAATGATCTCTCAAGAAATGATACCTTACATCAATGTGTTTGGTCCTAGAGTGAGACACAGGGTTCTTCGATATATTTATTGCACTAGTGTTGTCACAATTGATTGAAAATTGCTTAAAGTCATATCCATAGTCCAAAAGAGTGTGTTTCATCCACAGAATTTGTTCCCAACAACTTCTAGCAGCAATGTACTCTTCTTCGGTAGTGGACAATGCTACAAAATGCTGCATCTTAATACACCAAGATACTAAGGAATTTCCTAATAAATGACATGTTCCTGAAGTTCTTTTTCTATCCAACATGCAACCAGCAAAATCAGCATCTGAATTACTCATTAACTCAAAGGGTTGTCCTTTTGGAAAAAACAAACCACATTTTATAGTATGTTTAAGATACTTAAAAATTATTTTAACATAAAGTAAATGAGATTATTTTGGATTATCTTGAAATCTTGCACACATAGACACACTAAACCTAATATCTAGTTGACTAGCAGTAAGGTAAAGTAAGCTTCCAATCATACCTATGTAATTGGTTTGATCCACTGGTTTCCCAGTTTCATCTGCATCCAATTTACAAAAAAGTACACATAGGTGTTTCAATTTACTTAATACTATCCAAAAAAAAAACAATTTAAAAGATCCTTTGTATATTTACTTTGATTAAGAAAAATTCCATTTTCATTTTGAAACAGTTGAAATCCAAGAAAATATTTAAGTTCTCCCATTAAACTCATTTCAAATCCATTTTCCATACTCTTTGAAAAATCAGTACATAAAGAATGTTTAGAAGATCCAAAAATAATATCATTAACATAGATTTGAACTATTAAAACATCTTTAGAAATACTTTTAATAAAAAGAGTTGGATCAACAATCCCTTTAGTAAAACATTTTGAAATAAGAAAATTACTAAGTCAATCATACCAAGCTCTTGGAGCTTGTTTTAAACCATATAAAGCTTTAGAATGTTTAGAAACTTGATTTGAAAAATGAGGATTAGTAAATATAGGTGGTTGTTCAAACAAAAACATCTTCAGCAATAAAACCATTTAGAAAATCACTTTTGACATCCATTTGAAATAACTTGAAATTAAGATGAGCAGCATATGAAAGTAAGATCCTAATGGCTTATAGTCTGGCTACAAGTGAAAAGGCTTCATCATATTCTATACCATAATATTGACTATATCGTTGTTCTACTAATATATCTTTGTTTCTAACTATGTTTCCATACTCATCAACTTTGTTTCTAAAAACCCATTTTGTGCCTATTGTTAAAGTGTCCTTAGGTCTGTCAACTAATTCCCATACTTTGTTTCTGTCAAATTGATTTAACTCTTCCTGCTTAGCCATTACCCAAAATTCATAATTGATAACATCATTGATATTTTTAGGTTCTATGTGTGAAAGAAAGGCTTGATGTACAACCGGATTTCTTATAGAAGCTCTAGTCTGTGTCCCTCTATCAAGATTACCAACAACAACATCCAAAGGATGATTCTTTAGAATCCTTGTTGATCTAGTAAATTTAGGACTAGAAATTTCAGGTTCATCTATAGGTTTGTGTTCTATAGTAGTAGATTCTGTAATATTTCCAGAACTAGATGTTTTTACAGCAGGTTCTTTAGATTTATCATTAAGGTCCAGAACACTCAAATCTTCCTCAAGATTTTCAAGACAGGTTTTAGGCTCATGTGGATCAGTTTCATCAAACTTGATGTAAATAGATTCTTTAAAAATTTTGTTCTTTTATTAAAGACTCTATAGGGTTTTGTAGTTAAAGAATAACCAAGAAAAATTCCTTCATCACTCTTAGAAGCAAACTTGTCCAGATTATCCTTTGTATTAAGAATAAAAACTTTGCAGCCAAAGACTCTAAAGTAACTAACCTTATGTTTTCTATTATTATACAACTCATAAGGGGTATTCTTAAGAACTGGTCTAATTATGATTCTATTAATGATATAACAAGATGTATTCATAGCTTAATCCCAAAATTAAATAGGCAGGTCATATTTATTAAGCATGGTTCTAGCTATTTCTTGAAGGGTTATATTCCTTCTTTCAACTACACCATTCTACTGAGGTGTTCTAGGAGCAGAAAAGTTGTGACTATATCCATTGTGTGAGAAGTAAGATTCAAACTCTTGATTTTTGAACTCACTGTCATGATCACTTCTCATGGTTTTAATCTTAAGTCCACCATGATTTTCTACAGATTTGGAGTATTTAACAAAGTAAGAACAAGATTCAATTTTGTGAGATAAGAAGTATACCCATTTATATCTAGAAAAGTCTTCTACTAGAACATAGACATAGTGCTTCCCATTTAAAATAGAAACTCTTGAAGGTCCAAAAAAGTCCATGTGAACCAGCTTGAGAGGTTGAGAAGTTGAAACTTCTTTCTTTGATTTAAAAGAAACTTTATGTTGCTTTACCTTTTGGCAGGGATTACAAACTTTGTCATTTGGGAATTCAAGTTTTGGTAGGTCTCTAACTAAGTTCTTCCTAGTTAATTTTCTAAGTGAATAGATGTTGCAGTGTCCAAATCTTCTATTCCAAAGCCAAGACTCTTTATAAAAATCATTTAAACAAGTAACATTTTTCTTAGCTAAAGAATTTAAATCAACTGCATAGACATTTTCATTTCTTAAAGCAGAAAATACTAAAAAAAATTTAGAATTAAAAACATCACAAGAATCATTTTCAAATTTCACATTAAATCCATCATCACATAATTGAGAAATACTTATCAGGTTATACTTAAGTCCATCAAAAAATAAAACTTTAGAAATTAGAACTGAATTAGAGTTACCAATCTGTCCTAGGCCGATGATCTTTCCTTTAGAATTATCACCAAGGGTGACATAGCCTCCATCAACCTTTATTAAACTTTTGAAACATGAATAATCTCCATACATATGTCTTGATTATCCACTGTCCAAGTACCATACCTTCTTGTGAGAACTCTTCAAACTGGTTTCCTACAAAACATATTTAGATAGGAAATGATTTTGGTACCCAGATCTTCTTGGGTCTAGAATGGTTAGCAATCAAAACTTTAGGTACCCATATTTGTTTTATGGGTCTCATATAATTTAAAAAATCAAAATATTTTGAAAGATAAACTTTATTTGACCTATAACCATATGAATAACTGGTTGAAGCATAGGGATTTCCAGAACTTGAGTAAGCAAAATTTTGTCCAGACTAAGGAATAAATCGAGTTTTAGCGAAGTGTCTCTATCTAGGTTGGTATCCCAAACCAGTAGTGTATTTAGGTGCAACTTGTTTACCTAACATTTGAGTTATTGTATCCTTTCCATTTGTAATCTTCTCTAAGTCTTTTCTAATTTTCTCATTTGACATTTTCAGTTCTGTATTTTCCTTTAACAGTTGAGAATTTTTCTATTTTTCAATAGTAAGATCGGTTTTAACAGTAGCAGTGAGATCATGATGATTCTTTAATGATTTGTATTTGCCTTTAAGTTCATTGCATGTCTCTTCCATCATATTTTAGTATTCAAATATGTCAGATTTTGAAAAATTTTCATCATTGTCTGAATCACTACTATTTCCAGAATAATAATCATTTAGTATAGGGGAAATAGGTACCTTAGAGGTATTGGTCATAATGCACATGTTGGCATGATTCTTCTCAATATCAGAAACTTCATATTCACTTGTGTTGTCTTCAGATGTACTCCAGGTATCCTTTATAGCTTTCTTGTACTTCTTTTACTTATAATCATATTTCTTTTTGACTTTTAATTTTGGACAATCATCCTTGATGTGTCCTTTCCTTTTACACTCATAGTAGACTATTTCACTATCCTTGTCATCTTTCTTACAATCCATTTTTTAGTGTCCCTTGTTGTCATACTTTCCTTTGTAGTTAGATTTCCTGAATAATTTCTTCTTCCTATAAAACTTCATGAAT
This sequence comes from Viscum album, assembly GCA_963277665.1. NCBI lineage: Eukaryota > Viridiplantae > Streptophyta > Magnoliopsida > Santalales > Viscaceae > Viscum > Viscum album. Next base: position 1,790,400,233 of record OY728121.1, on the reverse strand, counting down.
CTCTTGGATATCTAAGCCATCTCAGCATCACTATCAGAATCAGAATCTTCACTAGTTAAACTCTGAGTAGGTATTTTCATTTTCTCCTTGTCTTTACTCTTAGAAGTAGTAGACTTGAAAGCTATGTATTTTCTCTTAGTTTCATCATATTCCTCCTTATTCACCTTGATTTCTTCATCATACATCATTAATTTACCAATAATATCTTTTACTGGATGTGCTCCAATGTCACATGACTCTCTGATTGAGACAGAGGTGCCTCTCCATCGTTCTGGCAGACATCTCAGTATCCTCATAATTTGTTCCTTAACTGGAACAGATTTCCCAATTGAACTCATTGTATTGACTATCTCATTAAACCTGAGATACATATCAGAAATAGGTTCCTCAGTTTTCATTTTAAAATTGTCATATTTAATAATATAAGTATTCAATCTAATTTATTTAACATTGGTCATTCCTTCATGAGAAACACCCAAAGTATCCCATATTTCATAAGCCGTTTTACAAGTAGAAATTATATTAAACTCTTCATCTCCAAAAGAACAGTACATGGCATTCATAGCCTTACAATTATTATTGTAAGCAGTCCTTTTAGTTTCATACCAAGTTGTTCTTTCTGTTTCTGGAATTTTATATTGATATTCTATAGCAGTCCAAATATCAAAACCCAGGCTTTCTAAATGAATTTCTATTTTCAGTTTCCACGAGGTATAGTTTGTACCATTGAAGAAAGGTGACCGGTTAGTAGCATCACCCTATAGTATATTATCCATAGATAGATTTTAGAGAATATTTTTAAAGAGATAAAATTTAGAACTAACAGAATTTTAAGATCTTTAAAGATTCAACTAAAATAACAGTTCAAAAATAGAGTATTTTAAAAATCCTTTAACAAAAAAAATCCTCTGATACCAAATGTTGGATGGAGTGGATACTCAAGAGGGGGGTGAATTGAGTACCAATAATAAATTCTGTTAAAAAATATTTCTCTTAATATCCCTCAATTTGAAAACAAAGTAAACCTGTAGTGAATCTATACAGAGTGTAAAGGTTCAATTAGTTTCTCAAAGTTTTATTAGGTCTCAGTTAACATAATTTGAAGATTAAATTAACTTTTGAAATTAACTTACTGGTTTAAAATAAGTATAAACACTTTCTAATTTAACTATAAAAGTATTTTTAAAATAGTTTTGTATTTCATAGTAATAAGAATCGGAATGTAAAATATATATGTAATACTTTTAGACTTAAAATAAAAGCACAACAAAGTTAACCAAGAGGTTCAATATCAATATGAGACTTAGTCCTATCAAAAATTTATAAAATTGATCCAATCCCTGGATTGGGGTTAAATAATAGTACACTACAATTTAGGTACAAAGACCTCTACCATAGTTCTTCGTAGAAAAAACAAACAACAGCTCACAGCTGTCACAACTATCCAGGTCTTACTCGACCTCTACCACCATCCACAGTGGGAAACAAAAGAGTTATGAAGTTTGGGTGAGGATTTAAGAATCCTCTAGTTTAGCTTAAGAGACAGTGTGTGTAAAATAAAAAGGGTACACACACTGCTCAAAATGTAAATTAAAGAATCACTAAGAGATGTATAATTGAGTTTAGAAATGCTTTAGTGATTAGCAGTGCAACTATGGACTCATTTGGTTTATCAGAAAAGCCTCTGAGTCCTTCTCTGGTTTTTCTCATAAAATAGAGTGTCGTTTTCTTCTTTGATTCTTGGTCCATCTTAACAGCCTGAGTGCATGAAATTTTTGTTGTAGTTCTTCACTCAAGATGTAGCCTGTGTTCTTATCTAGAATATGTTTCTTCGTGTATGTCCATGATTCTTGGAGTATGTATGTAGACTAGTGAAAAATGATCCAAATTTGAATACTATTAAGCTCTTGTCTCTTTCACCATTCGCATGTCTTCTTAGTGCCTTTTGTGTCACATACATCCATATATCCAGTGTTCTCTTTCCATCCCTTTATAGCATTCAGTTTTGGAAGAAAAGAATAATCGCCTTTTGCATGGGTACTAGGTATGGTTCCCTAACATGAAACAGAAATCATTAAACTACATTAACTGCATTAAAACCATCAAATGTAACCGTTAGCTAAATAAATAAATAGTATGAAGAGTATAGGGTTTGATTGGTTGGTCAAGCAATAGTAGCCTTTTATTGGTAGATGTGCACAGTGGAATTTGTATCGCAAAACCTTCCATCAGTAGCACTTTTTAACTTGCATCAGTAGCTCATATACCGGGGACTTTAGTTCCATTGGTAGCTCTTGTTATCTGTAGCTTTTGATCCATCAGTATCTGTCTCTCCATCGGTAGATCTTTGCATAAGTAGTCTATCTGTAACTACTGGTAGACATGCACATCAGTAGCTCATCTGTTCTGTATCGGTAGACTAAATCTATGAACTGGTTCTATCGGTAGACTTCTGTCTATCGGTAGCTCTGGTATGTTTGTCTGTCGGTAGCTCTGTACATATTGGTGACCTTAGTGTATCAGTGACTCTGTCTATCGGTAGACTAAGTCTATCGGTAGACTGAGTACCGGTAGCTCTAGCTAAACGTAGACCAGTGACTTGATACTTATCTGTTTTATAAAAAACATATCTGAATGGGTTAGAATTATTTCAGAGCTTATATAAACATGGATAAACAAAGATTAAACTATCTCAGGGATTATTTTAATATTATTATCACATTGAGCACAGATAGAAAGAATTAATATATAGAAAAATATTAGATTGAGATTATCAAAACAGGTGAGTTCAACAATGAGAATAAGGAGACTCTAGATATGATATACCAAAGGTCATTAAATACACCACAATATTGAAATATGTGTTGAACAAGGCATATATCTCATAAAAGTTAATGTGAGATGAGAAAAATTCTTTTTACTTTGGAAGGAAGAGTTCTTTTGGAAAATCATTTATATTTTCCATGAAATCAGATTGTAAGAATGAATAGACAATAAAAAAAATACTAGGACATTGAAATTATATTTTAGGCATAAATGATGTCCCAGTAAAGTGAAATCATGTAAAAAGAGTTCCTATGATTCATTAGAAATAAAACATTTTAGAGCATTTTAAGGAAAGTATTAATGAGAATTTTAATGCTGAAAGGAAAGATAGATATATTAAATCCATAAATTATCCAAGATCATTTTTCTTGATAAAATGAGTGTTTTTAAAAAAAATTGTGGCTTAAAATTTATTCTAGTGTACACTTGAAAATGGGAATAAATTTTAAAATATTCCTTGAATTAGGTTTGTTTATCGGGATAAACTTTTTAAATGATCCTTTAGAAACATGTAAATCCACATAAAATAAAGAAGGGTTATGGATGGTAAGAATATATAGAAAGTTGAAACATAATTTATTTGGAGTAAATAAGAATAAATAAGAATTTAATTGTGGTAAGTAGAGAATAAGAATAACCCGAATGAAAATGAAGGTTCGAGTAGAAATCCCTTACCACTTTGTAATCAATTGATTCATATGACCCAAAATTAATAATATTGAAATGATACATAAAAAATAGATATATGCATGATATTTTACATCAATTAGAGGTATACATACACCATACACAATTATTAGTAGTGAATACATAAAATCTCACAAAAATGGAAGTGAGATGAAGAAACCCTTACCTTAAGTCAGAATGTTTTCCACTCGTGAACATAAAGAACTGGAATATGAAATTGGATTTATTAATAAAATAATTCAGAACATATTAAACATTTATTTATTTTTTCATTATTTTATAAATCCCATTATGTCTTTATTGATTAGTTATATGATTTAATTTTTCCATTCTGGAGTGTTCGCTTCCTTGATTTTCATAATCAGTTCACGTGCTTTTATGTAGTGACGTTCTTGTGAAATGATGTAAATCTCAAGAATTGAATTTAAAAATTATTTATGAACATACATAGGTGTTAATGGTCATTTATAGAATTTAGTTACACGGAATTAGGATGAATCATTAGATGAAGTATTAATGACATTCACTTATATTATTTTAGTGGTATTTTGATTATTTGGAACTAGTTTGGTCTTATTATTTAATAACATGTATATATACAAGTTACTGAAATTAAATTAGGTTATAATAAATATATTTTAGTCTTTTTAAATGATAAAAATAGTTTCTTGACCAGTAATTAAAGAGAAATTGAAGAACGAAACATCGTCATCCATGATGGTTGTAAATTGGATCCCCACGGACAATGGTTTCGTTTATATAAGAAAAGGGAGAGAGTAAGAATATTGATGATGGTTCAACTGTTAAAATGATATAATTATAGAATATATATGATACTAGAGTTATCATGTTCATTTTGATAGAGGTGGATAGTAGACTAAAACAATATAAAACAACTTCAAACGAAAATGAAATAACATTTTAATTTTCCTCTTAAAACCATATCCTTGAGAATATCTTTAAGGGAAGGGTTTTGGTCTTTTGGAAAGACCCAAGGATTAGTATATGTTAAGTGTGACTAGGGATGTTTATTTGGGAAAAAACATTGAGGTGATTAAAGGCATATAGGAGTGAGGAGAAGTGTCTGTGTGTGTGTTTGGGTGGGGGGTTATAGTGGAGGAGAAGAGTAAATTTTGAATATTTTATTAATTATTTTATTAATTCCCTCAAGACAACCAATATTTTTATTTCATGTGACCCCAAACAGTAATAACTTCATGTGAATTCTAACCAAGTGTTCTTACATCACTCATGACGTCATTAATATTTCATTTAATAGATAATTTTTATATACGATATTTGGCCATATTTCACTATTCCTAAATAATTCACTTTTTTCAGAAAAATACCAAAAATTAACCCTAAAAATTATTCAACATGTAGAATTAAAAAATTAACTCCATTTTCGGAATATAATTTTATGAATATTTTTAATTGAATTTTTAAATAAAATCACAGTTTATTCAAAAAAACAACATTAAAACTATAACTCTTTTATAACCGCTTGAAAAATTAATCAAGGTCCAATAAAATTATCTTATAACCATAAGACAATAAAAAAAAATTTATGATTACATTTTATGAAAATAAATTTCCATTTTAAATTATGAAATTATTCATATAATTATAATTGAAATATTTATGGCATAAAAAATACCTATACCTATACTATGATCATTTTTTCACTTTTAATACGTCTAAATTGTATTTATACATTCATGGGTGAAGTTTCTTTTTTTTGGCCAATTTACCTTTTGTTTATTTTAATTAATATTCATATGGGTATTTTACTATTAATAAGGGTATGTTACAATTCACCCAAATTCATGTTTGTCTTATCAGACTCTAAATATCTTACTGGATGCAACCGTGTAGGTCAATTATTCGAAATTAAAATCACATAGGTGGAAAAATTATGTTTTATTTGATATGTTATAAAAAAGTGGTGTTTTTATAGATTCAGTGTTCCATGGATTCTATAATAAATCTATTTGTAAATTCTTGTGGTATTACAGAATATCCTTTAACAATGAAATTATTTATTTTTCATTAATATGTGCATAATCTAAAATTCCTTGAAGACCCTATACAAATAAAATGTTTTGGATGATTTATAGGCCTCGTTGTTATTAAAGTGATTTTCTAAATATTTGAATGAAAAATTTATACTTTGATTATTCCTTATTGGTGTACTTTACAATTTAATTTATTCTTGATGGTACCAAGGTAAGTGAATTTATATAAAGGAATTGGACACATAAATGAATTTTCATCAAGGAATGTTATGAATCCCAATTGAACATGACATATCAGAACATTCACATAACTGAATTGATATTTTGGGAACATCATGGAAAAAAAATTTATATTTAAAAAAATAAATATTAAAACTATGATGTACCTAAATACCAATGTAAAATATTATTGACATATCTAAATATGGTTGATGAACACATCCCCAAAGATTCTATGTAGCTAAATGATCAATATCCCTGATAGTATTCATATAGAAAAGTTCACCATACCCAAAACTATGTAATATAATTTTCACTAGGAAGTGATGTTGGTGATAATGGATGGAGGATTATTATATCTCAGTCTTTGATCACATCATTCTGTGTAGGATAATCCCATGGGTTCCTTGAAAATTAAAAAGATAACTAAATTAACTTCCAATTACAAGGTGTTCATTTTAATGAAATCTATTCTATTTATTCCTATGGTTTGGCCAAATTGGGGGAGAATAATAACATTCATAGAGATCTATATCGATATGTTTTTCATTTAGAATTGATATCATGATCACTATTGAGTATTTATTTTAATGTAAAAATGAATTTAGTTATAGGAGGACAACATGTGTCACTGATATGTAGGGAGATATATAGCTAATTTTTAATATAGAGGATGAAGATAATATCATGGTATTTTCTGGGGGAGATAATAAGAGAAGGCATATCAGTGAAATAATAATGATGAGATAAATAAAGGATGATAGGGGAAAATATAAAGATCTTTTGAAGAGGACCAGAATCCCTAATATTTATTTTTTTTCTTTTCACACTATTTTTTATTTTTAAAATAAAATCCTTGAGATTTTTTTTGACTTAATTGGGGACATTAGAAAAATTACTTTATCGATTGATATTGTTATAGTAATATCCTTTACTATATTATTGTGAATTTTATAAGTCGAGGATACCCTCATCCTCATATATTAGGTTATTTTCATCTTGAAACACTAGGAATCAGTAAAAGATGATATTATGTGAATTTATAACCTAATATATAATCATATTAGAAACCATATGAGATGGGATATTCACTTATTGGAGGAAGTACATCAGGATTTACTAATTTTTATGTCTTGATTCTCAAATTATTTCATCATTGTTCAATTATTTAGATGATGTAGTGAGGAAATATAAGATCCAATAACATTCATGTTTACCATTCAATATAATAAGGGAACAAAACTCATCTCCCATAATTTTTTTCAGCACAATAATGTATGATAATTTATTTTAAACCAACCAATTGAGTTCCAATATATCATTCTATTTGTTTCACTACCAATTCTACGATTTTTTTATTTTCTATATAAAATTGTTTCATCACTATCCAAAACATAGAGTCATTCAATTTCACCACTATAACAACTTTTTTTATTCTATTAATAGGGGTTTTTATTCTTTTATTGGACTCAATCACACTCTTAAGAGCCCTTCACTATGGATCTACCCCATCTCAGTAGTAAAATAGTACTATATAGGGATTGAAATAATTATATTTCCATGGAATTACATAAATCCATAGTCAAATTATGACATCATATCAAGGGAAGGGAAATGGCAACTATGAAGATTTCAAAATTTTCATGATTTTCTGAAGAGGAAAAAAATAATAAAATTATTTTTAAAACAATTTTTTGATTGGTTTCAAATTAGGTTTAAGATTCCGAGTATATGAAAACAACATCATCATCTAAAAAAATAAATCCATTAATTATTGAGATTAAAATATATTTGACTGATCTAGTAATGAACAAATAAAAAACTAACATTTAAGATAATATAGAGGTTTCAAACTTTAATAACAACCATGGTGGAATTATTATCCCACAAAAACATATAAATGAGATGATAGAGGGATTTAATATTAGATACATTCAAGTACATATGGTTTAAAACAATACATATTTCATTAGGGAAACCCCTATGTACTGAAATCAAGAAATAATTGAATCTCACTTGTACATGTTTCCATCAATGAATGAAATTTCAAATGATGTTTCTCAAAACTCAATTTGGGACATCAATTTTTTGGTGAAGTTGTTTTGACTAAAATGGTTGAGTTAAATGGGGTAAAACTAGGAGCCTTCTAAATTTTCATGAATGGAAATAAAAAAATCAAATTTAATAAATATATAATGGAATATTAGAAACATGTAACTAATATTTAAATCAATTATCATAATGTTTTTTTCCCAGAGTATGATCACCAAAATAAAGTATAATGTCACCAAATTTTTTCAATATGGGGGTAAACTATTTTATTAGGATTAGGATAGATTTAATGTTTTAAATAGATAGTTTCTAAAAAATAATTTAATGATGTATTATCACTTGGAGTCATTTTATAACATCCTTATACACTATCACCAAAAATTGGTTGATGAGTCCACGGTATTATATTTCAATGATAGAATATCTTAAGAACTAATAAAAATTGTTGAATCATTTGAAAAAAGTCCCAATTTTTTTCTTTCCTGAGAATATTTGTTCAAAATAAGACTAATTAGTTTTCATCAGATGAGTTTTAATATTCTATATTTCATAATGATAATCATGAATAAATTCTTATGTAGAAATGTTACCGCTACATCATATTTCATCATTCCATTTCTTGATGTCCAACCATTAATATGCCATCCCAAACACTTGAAATGGAAAAAATATAGATGTTATGGGGCCATGATAAAACACAATCAGGGCCTATTTTCAAAAAGATATGACGAAGTATATTGAAACTAGAATAATATCTCTTAGAGATAGTATGGATTTATTAGACTAGATATATAACATATATTTCAGAAAGAAACCAGTTACTAATAAAAAACCCAGAATATGGGAAAGTCATCTAATTCATTATTAAATGTAGAGGTTCTTTCACATTTCATATTGAATATAATTGATACTAATGTGTCATAAAAAAATAATAGGATAGTGTTAAAAATGGACATATTAAAAGATGAAATGAATGATTATCAAAATAATATCAAATAAATACCTAGAGAGTTGAGAGGTAGAGAAATAGGGAAGACACCATGCACCACTAATTGTAATCTTATGGAAAATTCTTCAAATATTATCTCAATGATTAGACTTCAAAACAACCATGAAGTTATAAAATATAATAAATCATATCAATATGAATATTTTTATTAAAATGAATCACCTAATTTGGAATATGAAGAATCTATGAATCTATACAAACCCATTGTTGGATCATTTAATATTTTATTCCCAATTGAATAACTCTATGTAAAATATGTGAAAATAAATTTTTATAATGAGAATAAAAATTTCTAAGTGGAAATTAAGGGAATTTCGAAAATGGTGAATAAAAAATCCCCTAATCATTAATTTACATGAAACAATAAAATATAATAATATTTAAAAAAATATTCTCTTCTTTCTAGAACTTGTTAACAATGATAAAATACCAAGACATTTTATTCTAATCTAATTAAAAATTGATTCAATATTAAGTAATGTGAGAAAATTAATTAATGATATGAAAATTAGATGAATTTTCTATAAAAAATATCATAGAGGAGTATAGTGACGTCATGAATACCCGGATACCTCACATGATCCCAGATACATGAATCTTTATCAACCCACGTAAACTTAGAGATTGTGGAATGATTAACTATCTATGTGAACTTGGTGTAAATATAAAAATAATTTAATTTTAATTTTTATAACACTTGTGGGTTGGAGAAAATTAACCTAAAACTATTATCTTATAGTCATATAATTAGTACATTACTCAGAAAATATTGAGAGTTTATAAATTGATAGGGATAATGGGAATTATGTGTTTTCCTATTGATTTTATCATTTTTGATACGAAGTGTTACATGGATGTAAAAATCATTTTAGTTAGAAAATTAATTGAAAATGGAGGTTAAATCAATGAAATTCCTAGAGGGATGTTTATTTTTAATTTTATAGAGTGAAGATTGTATATTTGTGACTTAAAAATGATAAGGAACCTTCTTTAGTAGAGATATATTATATAATCAAATTTTATAGACTTTAGGACTCAATATACCATTTTGATGCAATAGATAAGTAATATTTAGTTGGAGAAACCACTATGGATAATAGAAAACTATTTACAAAACATTATGAGAATGTTAGATTTGAAAATCTAGACAACTTAACTAAAATGGATAGCATGTTAGACTCAGATATAATGAGATCCTGGTATGATTAGTTTTTTATTACTGATCTTACAAAATTTCTAGCTGAATTTGTGGGCCCCATATTTTTTTCAGTTAATAGGAGGAATAAAATAATTAATTGTGTTCACATTTGGAATGAAATTAAGAGTTTTATTGAAATACAATTTTTAAAATATGGATGTTCTTTGAAATTGGTGGGTAGTCCAATTTGTACAATAATGAGGAAAATCTAAATTCAGCATCTGAAATCCAAAATAAATCTAATTTTTAGAAAAAAAATTAGAATGTAACTAATCATATTAAACCACATATGAATTTTTTTATAATATTTTGAACAAGATAAACATTTAGAGATTAAAAAAGTTCATTTATTCATGAAATATACATTCAGTGGTAAGGATACTACACTTCTAGTCACCATTTTAGATGAGATTAAAGAAAAAAAATTACTACTATTTAATTTCTTGAAAAGTGTTAGATATATTATTTATTGGTTAATTAATGAAATTAATGAAATAGATCCTTCTTAATACATGTAAAAATTCCACATATATAATTAACACAATCCTAGAGTGGCGGGATAACCATGGTTAAATACCATTATGAAAGAGTTCTTTGGGGAATAAGTGATTAGATTACTTGATGTTGATATTATATATCTCATTATAGATATCCCATGCATGAGTCAAATTTTGGTAGTTCTTAAGAAGACTGTACTAAGTTTTGTAAAAAATGGTAAAAATAAGGAGATCCAAATCAAAACAATAAGAAAAGGTGGTTTCAAATTAATTGCAGGGAACATGATGCTGCCAATATGAAGGAACATTTTCCGATTACATTTTCTGAAAAAATGTTATATAGGTTTTCTGGGAATGATTTCTCCTAATTACCTGATTGATATTGTAGCTATAAAAAGATGGTAATAATCCATACTGATCTAGATATGACCACTTTCACTTATCCATTTGGACAACTTTCATATAGGATAATTCTCACTATCTTATGTTATACCATTTTCACTTTTCTGATATTTATTATGGCCATGTAATTAAATATTATTGAGTGCATAATTGAAGTTTTTATTGAATATTTTATACAATAATAAGTGAATTTCATTTTTTTAGAAAATATGGTAGCCCATTTATTGAGGTGTCATGAAATAAATATAGTTTTATGTTTGGAAAATCAATAATTCAGTATGAATAATAAAATATTCTTAGGCCATAAGGTTTCTCGTATGTGAATTACAGTTGATGATGATAATATTAATGTGATCCAGAAGTTTATCCCTCTAAAAAATGAAATTGGAGGAAATATATTTATCAAGAATGCAATTTTTTTAATATGTTTCATTGATATTTCTAAAATAACTAGGCCCATTTCCTAACAATGATTCAAGGTTTAACTGTTTGAGTTTAATGAAAAGTTCTTGGAATAAATTAATATTCTAAAATAGAAACTCATATCGTCATCCATCATAACTAAACTAGAGTGTAAAATACCATTGAAGGTGGTGTGTGATTCCATTAGTGTGGCAGTAGAAGATGGTTCAGTATAGAGGAAGGAGAAATAACTACATTTTATTTACTATGAGAGTAATAAATTCGAAAATACCCAAAAATTACTCTACTAGTAAAAAATATTTGTCCATTATTATGATTTCCTCCATCATATTTATGAAATACTTGTCTGGGTTCAAATTTATTATTTTATACATACCATTATAACCTAAAAAATCTATTTTCTAAAATTAATTAAAAACCAAGGTTCATGAAATGGTCTATTTAGTTTCAATAGATTGAATTGAAAATCAAGATCAAGAATTGAGAAGAATATTTTATTATAGAACATTTCAATAGGTTTCCCAACAATAATTTTGTAGAACCAAGTTATATAAAAACTTCATTTCCCAATGAAAAACTATATAATTACACTATGAATCATTATTCTTAGTTTATAGATAGTTACATCCTTATGATTGAGTCATTCACAGGGACCCTTCATGGAATCAAAGAATGAAGTTAATAACTAATGTGAAGTACTATTCTAGGGGTAATAATATATTTATTAGGTGATAAAAACATTGATTTATAAGAAGATTATTGGATGATGAATTTATGGTGGTTATTTTTTCAGATATTTCACACATCAACATGTGGAGGCTATCATTTGGGATATAAAAAATCCTTTATGCTTTTCTGCACTAGTATTGACTAGACTAATTTAATCAATGATTCAATGTGTCTTCTGAAATGATGTGAAAAGTGTCAAATGTAGATGAATGTTCATAAGAAATAGGAGTTACAAAACATTAATTCTAGGGGAAGACACTTTTGACATGTAGGGATTATAAATAAGGGGCCATTTATATCTTTTTATATGACTGATTATATTCTAGTAGTTGTGGACTATGTCCCCAAATGGTCTGAAGGTGTAATCGTCCAAATAAATTTTCCACTAGCTTTTTCATGTTAATAAAAAGTAATATATATTCATGTATTGGATTGTGAATATATTTATTTTCTAACAATGAAAGTCATTTAAAGAATTAATTTTGTTTTATATTTATAATAAGGATTGTTGATTCCAATTATATGATTTTTTAGTCCATTATGATTGTATAGAATAATCCTATAGGATTATCTCTATAATGTGTAATATTTTGATCGAGATGGCATATTCCTATGGAGTTGAAACATATATTATTAAGATGTGAATGAATTGAACTTTTATTTCACGTATAATAGTGAGAGAAGGCAACAAGAATAGATTAATATGGAGGAAATTCAAATGGAACATTATGAAAATTATATCTTTTATATACAGAGGAAAAATTATTTTCCTGACTTAATAATTCAGAATAGGTATATTAGGATTAGTTATAGATTGTTTATATTAAATTATATGATGATTATTTTTCGTGGGAAATTGAAAACCATGTGGAATGTACCCTTAACCATTATTAGAGTGTTGGTCAATGAAGTCTTATAGTTGGTTGTGGAGGAAAAAATAACACTTAATATCAAGGGAAAAATCTGGAAAACTATTTTAAGGGGAATACAAATGTCTTTTCATCCATTAACTATCTTCAATGATGATATTGTAGTGGGTCTAACATGGAATTATAATTTCATTTTTTAATCGGAACTAACTGATGGTTATTTTCTTTTTTTTGTTTTAATTTTATTTTTTTACTCCAATAACACATGTATTTGTTCTATTTTTTCTTATAAATTAATCCAAACGAAATATACCATTGAAAATGGAATCCCATTTAAATTTCAATATTTCATTACTCTCATAGGGAATTAATTTTGGAGCTTCATAGATAAAATCTTCCCTAAACTAAAACACTTCTCTTTATCACATTGGGTTATGATTATAATTCCCCAACCTTAAACATTACATAGTCTTTAGTTAAGTCAATAATTTGACTTTCTTTCACATTAAGGATCTTTTTAGGTATAGTGATTTAGAGAATTAGTTTATAAAATACAAATAAAAACATTATTATTACAAAGTAGACACTTCTACTCCCTATCCATTTTTTTGATAAAGGAAAAAACTTTTATAAAAAACATGGTTTCTTTTCAAGCTTAAACATATTAAAATTTCCTTGATCCCATATTTTACTCTATTATCGTTAAATCACGTGAAAAACATTTCAAAATGTGGGATGATCATAAAAATCTCAGTAAGGGATACACAATGAAGGACAAATAGTTAGTCTTGAAAAAACATGTAAATCATGAATACAATATCATAAGTAATACATTTCACCTTTATGAAGTAGTTAATAAACTAAAATGAATATATGATAAATTCCTACCATTTTATTAATAAAAATATGACCTTAATCCTATATAAATCTTGTCTAACATGTTACATAATCATACATATATGAAAAACCATATAGTCAACTTCAAAAAATATCACTAAATTGAGTAGCCATACGGATGACTTCCATTCCCAATGTAGTAGAGGTTATAACATAACCACCCATCCTTGGTTTATCATAGAACCACCCATCATTGCTTTATCATGTAACCACCTGTCACTATATTATCATGTAACCACCCATAAAATTTCCAAGTACCATTATATAATATTCACATATAAAATATTTCAAATATTAAAATTTAACTCATAAAATATCATTTTCAATCTCAAGTAATCATTTCAAGATATTGTAACAGTAAATCCACTTTAAAAAACATTTTCAATAAAAAAATACCCAAAAATGTAATAAGATATTTTATTTCATTTTAAAAACAACAAGGCTTAGAGAGGAAGACCAATAAAATATAACTGTTATGTCGGCATAAAATTCGTTGTCACCGCACATGTGAAAAAAAATTACTTTTTCATTTTGTAAATAAATTAAGATGCATTGTATAAAAGTTTAATTTTGAAAATTTTGAATTAAATTAAAATATATAAAAATTATTTTAAAAACCAATTTATATCCATATAATAAATATGTAAATTAATATCACGAAGAAGAAAATTTGATAATTAAATCTTTAAACATTCAAGGTATCCCATACCACTTTGGAACATTTAAATCATAATATTCATGAATTAATACATTTAAAAGAGCATTAAATAACATTATTAGATATAAAATTCTGATATAAAATGTCATAGTGGTTGAATATACACCTTATAAAATAATTATGGAGAATATTATTAAGAAATGCCTCAATTAAAAGAGATTGAGATGAAGTCCCTTACAAAGATCGTATCCTTAGGTTAAGGATAAATAAATGACAAAATTATATGTGAAAAAATATAAATAAACCTTATATATGTTCATATTCTGTGTAAAAAAATCATAGGTCCATCAAACATAGCCATGTAAAAAACAAAACTAATGACGTGGATATTTAACTCAAAAAATGAGATTCAGTTAAGATTTCCCTTACCCTGAGTCTGATATGTATCGTTCATTATTTACTTTCCTGAATAATAAAAATAGGTTTATTTCTAGTTTATTTAGAACCTTTTTCATGTTTATCATCCATTTTATATCACTTATTACCATTTTGTAACAATTAGTTAATTATTTGAGTTCATAATGGATGTTTTGTCGATATTCGGTACTTGAGTCAAAAATGAAATTGTTTCGATGACAATTGTCCATGTAGTCATAATTATATTGTCCCAAAAATGATATTATTTATTTAAATATCATATATATAAAATATATATGTACTTATAATAGTCCACAACATTCGAAGATAAGAAATGAAATGCACCGTTCATAGAGATGATAGGCCGTATGTATGCATGAAAGCTAATTTCATTTCAATGTCATATTTATGGAATTAAAACATAATGATACATTGGTATATTATGATTAAATTTTAATATAGATATGTTATATATGTTAAATATTTTCATTAAATCCATCCATTATACATTCTATGTATGGCATGAATGAGTCATATCACTTTGAGGGGGCGGCAACCCACACTTCCTCAAATTAAATTATCATATTTACATATTATGGAATGCATAAAGGCATGTTTTGAATAAAAATTATAGAATTATAGAGACAATAAAAATATAATATATATCATATATAAATTCATTTCCCTCATAATTTCTACCATGAGAGGTGGTAGGAGAAAATTTAACAATCATTGTTTTGTGTGGTAGTAGTTCACCGTACACAGAAATAGTATGTTCTATATCAATTTGATGGAGGTGTGTGTAAGTGTACATTTAAAAAATATCATAAAAATAACCTAGTACATTGAGGATATAGTTTTTGTTATAAAATAATGGAATAAATATAGTTTAGGGGGATGGATAAGGAAAATAATTGAAATGAGCTTGAGAGAAGATGTTACCTCTAAATTGTGTAACTCATTTTGATTTGATCCAAAAGTATCAATTGATTTTACTTACAACCAAGGTAAGGATTCTAGGAGTAAGGTAGAATTGTTGGGATCTTATTTTATTAGATTTTCTATGGGAAACGTGGCTTGAGTGGTGTGAGTAAGTGGGTAGACGTGGTGGCCTTTTATAAGAGGGTGGAGGAGCACTTTAGGAAAGTCTTGAAATATTATTTTATTATAAACTGATTTTAGATTTATATGAGCTGAAAAGTGAAATATTTATAGGATAAAGTAATTATTAATCTAAATAATCTCAAAAAATATGTTTTAGGAAATTGTAGATCCTAAATTTATCATTATCTTTTGGCTTTAACCCTTCATAAAATAAATTAACTCTTACCATGTCTTCTTTTATTTTCACGCTACATGGTTAATATAGATACTATAAAATTACAATAAAACCTCAAGTGGATAATTAAGGACATTTTTAACATTATCTAAGTTATTTTTCCTAATATAATATTTTTACGAGTACTATATCATTTAATAGAATAGTATTTTTTTTAAAAGCTCATTTATAACTATTTTGACACTATTTAGTAATTGATATTGTTTTAAGTTATAAAAACATTATTCATTCTAATAAACTTAATTAACTAAAATATTACAAGTTATAATCATCCCTTAAATTCATGTATGTAATATCAATGATCAAATTAAATTTATTTTAACGTTTATAATACCATTTATTTGAATTATTCATTAATAAGGTAATCATTGCATCAATATTATATTGTAAATAAATTTACTTATATAATGTATGAAAATTATAAATAAAATACCATCACATATGAAATATTTTTATATCTCTATTTACTAATTTTAGTCAAATATATAAGTTATATAACCCAACTATAAGATAGTTTTAGCAAAAAGATATATTTTTATGTTATATTGCTCTTTAAATTAAATTAATTATAATGACATGTCATTATCACACATAAGTGACTCAATGGGGTCCTAAAATCCATCCAAAGATGTACATGGTTTTCTATATCTCATAAAATAGGATTAGGACACGTGTTAGGGTATTTTTATATTATTAAATTATTATTTTGTACCCTTATTTACATGATTTTCCCTTCAACCGCGGTAAATAAAAATAATTACTGAAGTTACTAATACTAATGTAAAAAAATAAAAGGTACCAATTTATAAAATTTGTACCTTAGGATTCAAAATATGTAATCCATTTTTCTAAATTCTAAATACATAATTTATAGAAATTAAATTAATATTAATTCCCATTTTCAAAACCAGAAAGCAGGTTTTTATGAAATGGAAAGTATCAAAAGATCGACATGTGTTTATGTAGAATTTAAATGTGGAATTATTTCCAATGAAAAATATTTCATTAAATGATAAACACTAAATCCAATTACACTTTAAAACCAAAAAAATATAATCTCACTATATAAATAAATTAGATCAAAATGACATTTTCACTTAAAATGTAGTCTTTTTTAACTTTTCATTAAAAAGTGAACATTAACAGAAAATTACCAAAACTTTTTCCATAGTAAATTTTGAGGTAACAACTATAGAAGAATTTTATTTTTTAAAATAGAATATATAATGTGAAAAAACTATATTTAACAATAGTTCTCCATAAAAAGTAGGTAAAACTAGCTTTTAAAAATATTATAGTATTTTATGCTTAAAAGTGGATTTATCCTCTTTTTAAGCCTTTAACATTAATTAAAAGAATGTAAAAACATTTAACAAAAATGTTTAATAATAATATATTTAGTTTTGTTTATTCTATCCAATACAAATAATAGGTGATAACTACCATTTAAAAATGATAATAATAATATTGCATTATTATTTTTTATAACTCAATCTTATGTGGTACGTAAGATATTTGAGAGACCCATTGTTACCTATTGAGTATGGTATCAAAGATTGAATCCCCATTAATTTAAAACCACAATCTAATTCATAAATGTTTAATAGATAAGAAAAAGTCTTATTCTATTATTACCTGGGATGTTACATTCTTCCCCCCTTTTGGAAATCGTGTCCTCACAATTTTGAAACTTGGCTTGATAATTTCATTGAAATCCCACATTAGAGAATGTTTCAATAAATAATCTACTTTTAAATAATTAATGTGAAGTAAGAAGGTCACACGAGATAAAAAATTCTAGGCTTCTATTCCAGAAAAAATGGATATGTTAGAGAAAAATAACTATGATTTTCTGATGGAGAGTAATGGAAAAAATGATGAAGAGAAAGATAATAATAAAAATACTATAAATATATGATTGGTTAAAAGGTTTTTGATTTCAAGTTTTTTAAAGAAATTAGATATAGTTTTTATTTTAGGAACTATTTTATATAATTGAGAATTCCTATGAAAAACCAGAATAACACCATAAGGACATATATTTACCTGACAAGTAGAGTCTCATAAATTAATAAATTTCCACCACAAACTCATATTTTCTTCAAACGATGAGTATTCAAAATGAATTTTTCCCACCTTAAGCAATAGAATAAAATTACATAGAATCAGATAATCTGTAAAAGATTAACTATCCATTTCTCTGGTCTTAAAACATCAACCAAAATCAAATTGGTTATTACTTGAGAATCTAATTCCCAATAATATTAATCCATTATAAGAAGAAATGATAATTTTAATATAATTATTCAACAATAATTACCAATGTTCAACAATGAACATTAAAAATATAGTTGTATATAAAATTCCTCAAAATAATCCATTCTTGGATTTAAATAAAAATCATAAGGATTTAATCACCAAATCTACTTAGATAAATTTTAACAGTTATCTCCAAATAACATAATTCACTCTTAATGTCTCAAACCAAAAAGTAATTAACCTAATCACATATTATACAACATAGGTTAATCGTCTTTTTAAATAATTTAATTCCCTATTATTCCATAGTTAAAATCATATATATTCCAAAAAATTTAGTTAAACAATTATTACTCAATTAAATCCCATAGTATTCTATTTACCTTATTCATATAAAAGTCCCAAAATAGAGAACGTCTTCCAAAATTACATTTATTACTAAATACCCATATCAATTTTCCAACACCATGTCGATCCACTTGATGAAACATAAGTTCCAAAAATTTACTTATTCTGATTCCATAAACATGATAAACTAAAATGTAAAAGCCATACTAACTAGTGACTTTACGTAGGATAGTGGTAGGTGATAAAGCATTGTCGCACTTCGGTTGTGGGATCGATCCCCACATCCTTGTTTGAAATGATGTGTTGTCACCCTTACTAAGTGTTATCCTTTTTCTAAAACTATATAATTCATAAAAAATTCCTAAAATGGGGTAAAATCTTAAAAAATGAACATAACATAATTTAACCTCATGTTTATCTAATTCCTTTAATTTTTCATCTTAAAATGCAATAACACATAATTTCCTCAAAATCAAGTATCATAAAAACCCTAATGATTCTTTATAATTATATCCACAAAATAAAAGGTAATTATTCCTCAAATATTATTTAAACATAAAAAACGTTAGGAAAACACAAACTAGAGAAAAGTATTACAATGTACTCCCATCAACAAAAGAGCATTAATATTTTCAAACATTTCATCACACAAAGATCTAATATAACTCTTCAATTTCTAAAATTTAGACATCTTAATCATCCATCATTTTTCATTATCCCTTAACCATGTTATTCCAACTTATTTTTTAATACTTATTTCGTACAACCAAAATCAAGAATCATGCCCTAAGATTCAATAATATCAAAAACATAAGCTAAGAAATAGTTCATATATTTAATTGGTCATTATCAGTTTCCACTTCTTTAATTGGAATGTCATTAGGTATTGGTAAACATATATTTGTACGGCCCTTTTGATCCCATTATTGTTACTTCTTTTTAGGATATAGATATTCATAATGAACATACTCCTCACATTTAAAACATTCAATTAATAACTGAGAAAGAACCCTTTTCCCTTTTGTGAAGTAAAATAAACGCTTCCTTTTTCCATAAAAATTCATTTCTTTATAGACTTCATTACCACATATATTACATATTCCTCTCCCTTTTAAACATTTTACTGGGTACTTATTTCCACATTCTTTATACATATTTCATTGAATATACTTACCTTTATGATTATTACTTGAACAACCACATGGATTTTTTCTCTCTCATACATGATGCATCATAAAAATTGCCATGGTTTAAGTGGTTAATCATCACTCTTGATTGGTGGTTTAGAATAACCATGAGAGTTCTCATTACAGCTCCCATTTCATTAAGTTTCTTATTCAGAGAACCACCACATTTTACTTCACATCCATTGTAACTTTTGTTCCTTCTACAAACATCCATTTACTAAAACAAAAAATGTTAGTGTGATTATATCATAAAAATAATCATATATAATCTTGTGAAGAGGGTAAAATATAATATATACATTTTCATGTTATCTTTAACTCATTTAGAATATCTAGTATAACCATGACTCTTTCTAATATTCTAAATATTATGGTTATATATTGTAATTCCCCAACCCCAGTTACCCAGAGCCGGTGTGTTATTTTAATACATTGGCATGATTACAAGGAATCAAGTCCTTGTTGAGTCAATAAGGTTTTCCTTATGAATTTTACATTCCTTATTGTTTTGAAAATCACAAACACCTTATCTTTAAGTAAAATTGATTTTATAAAAAAAATTGCTTTTATAAGGAAAATCGCTTTTATAAGAAAAATTATACTTATCATATTTTCATCCAGATTTTTCTTAAGTATGAGATTCAGATTCATTTCCATTTTCTCGGAATTGTTTTAAACTTTGATATGAAGTATTCTGTTTTAGGATCCGAATTCTGGATAAGAACTGTAATAAAGTATCACTCTGAAATCCATATGATAACTGTGATAGAGTTTCATTCCAAACTCTGGATACGAACTCTGATTAAGTTCGATTCCAGATTCAGGATATGAAACCTTATGATGTTCGACAATGAATTCTCATTACGAATTCTAATGATAAATTCTCATTACGAATTCTGATGATGAATTCTCATTATGAATTCTGATGAGGAATTCTCATTACGAATTCTGATGAGGAATTCTCATTACGAATTCTGATGACGAATTCTCATTCCGAATTCTCATTCCGATTTCCCATTCCGAATTCAACTACTAAACAGAATCTGATCATCTTTGTTTTATACACTATGAATTTATTCATACTCCAAAAATTATTTTTGGTTAGACTCCGAAATTTCATTTTGCTTACGCTTTTATAATTTTTCTACTCTTTAATAGATTTTTACACTCCGAACTTTCACTCCGAATCTTCACTCCAAATGTTTGAGTTAGATTTTAAACGGTGTCGTACATTCTGTTACACTTATTTTGTTATAAAATCATGTTGTCTATTCTGTTATAAACTAATTGTTGGCTAAGTTACACATGTACAGGTCCCTCCGAATTTCATGGAAAATATTACCATTGGAAAAGGGAGTTGACCATTGGATATTTTCCTATAAATAATAGCTCATTTGAAAGAGCTCACAACAACTTGGTTTGACATTGTGCATACATGCTGTTGAAGTGATTTATAGAGAGAGAGTCTCTTATTAACTCTCAAAGCTTCGTGCAACCACGAATGTTGGTGATTACATTCGAGGACTTCCGGGGATAGGAAGACAGAGGTGCCGACAACCTTGAAGTTCGAGGGCTTCCTTGCTGAGGAAGACAGAGGTTGCCAACTACCTTGAAGTTGAGGGCTTGCGGGGATAGCAAGATAGAGACTCTAATCTTCGTATCGAGGGCTTACCCTGGTGTGGGTAAGACAGACATGCTTGAAAGTATAAATCAATGGACCTTTATCCAAGGTTGTTGGATACCCTTCTCTTTGGGTTAAAAGACTTATATCTTGTTACTTGTAGTTTTACTACTTGTTTATTTTTCCGCTGCATTTTGTATTATAAGGAAAGTATAACTTTTTTATACTTCCTTACTTGTACTCTGTTTCATTTAGATTCTATATGCTTTAAGGTAGAATCTCATATTGTAATCTTTTTGTTAAGTTTCAATTTCCGGAACCATATTTCCGAAACCTATATTCGGAATCTCTTTCCAATCTTAAGAAAGTTCATAGGACTTGAAGTTTATAACTTCAATCCTTTTACAAGTTTTCAATCGGTGTTAGAGGTGTTGTGAATTTTCTTAGTTTAACTTTGTTAAACTTAGCACTTTCCCTTGCTTAAGGAAACCATAGTTATTCGTAACCAACTTTAAAGGATCCAAAGGAATTTTTTAAAGTATAAAATTCACCCCCCTCTTGTATATTGAGCATCTAAATCATTATTTCGATCCAACAATTGGTATCAGAGGAGGTCTCTAAAATACTTATACTCACGAATAAGTTTTTCTTGGTCATTTCTTTCCCATTCCAAACTTTCCCATTCTGAACTTTCCATTCCGACCATTGTTATTACGATTTGTTTTCTAACAATTTTGTGTATCGAAGGTTATTTTAAGTATGGCAGGAGTCAATGTTTGTTTAATTGATAATATAAATCCTACAAGACCACCAATCTTTGATGACAATGACTATGAGTACTGGAGAGATCGAATGAAGAGTTTTGTTATCAATACTGGAGTGGACAACTTTTTTATGCTCACTGGTGATTATAAAATTCCTGACAAGGAAGTTAGAACCTTTACTAACCAGGAAAAGCAAGAATATCAACTCAATTATAAGGTACGCAATACTCTACTGTCTTCAATGAATAGAAATATATATAGCCAAATTTCTTATTGTGAAGCAGCTAATTGTATCTGGAAGAAGTTAGAGGTTACACACTTTGGAACTTCTAAAGTGATTGAGACTACGAGAGCTATGCTTAGAGCTAAATATCATGGCTTCAACTTTCCTTATAGAGAACCAATATGTAAAGTTCAACAGAGATTTATGAATATTGTCAAAAGACTACAATCTATGGGAGAAAAAGGTTTAGATGATGAAGCTCTTGTGGATAAGATAATTGATATTATACCCAATGAGTGGGAATCCAAAAGAACAGCTATAGATGAGAACAGGAAGGTCACTCAAATTTCTCTTGATGAGTTATTTGGAACTCTTCTCCAACATGAAACCAGAATGAAGAGAGATGCTGAAAACATCAAAAAGAAAAATGGAAATGGTACGGTTTATTTTACAACAACATCAAATCATATGAAAGTTGAGACTCCTGAGAGAGTAACCAGATCCAAGTCTAAGAAAGTCATTTTCCAATCCGAATCTAGTGAGAGTGAAGTCTCTGAAAATAAATTAGAAAATCTTTCTCGAAGGATGAACAAGATAGATGGCCAGAGAAATTTCCAATCAAAGTATAAGAAAAAGGAAAGGAAAGATAGAAAAGTTGGAGAAGTTACTTGTTATGAATGCAAGAGAGCTAGACATATTAGACCAGATTGCCCTTTGCTCAAAAAGAAAGAAAGGAAAGAAATTCATTTAGATAGGAACAAAAAGAAGTATTATAAAGCCAAAGATAAGAATGTTCTGAAAGATAATGATACCTGGAGTGAAAGTGGTGGTGATTCCTCAGAAGAATCTTTTGATTTTCAATCTTTAGGACAGAAGAATCTTGGTCTTATAGCCAGATTACCTATTGATAATCATTGTTTTATGGCTAGGGTACGAAATGATGAATCATTGACCAATGTTTCTTTAAATTCTAATGATAGTAAGTATTATAACTCTTCTGATGAAGAATCCTCTTCTGATGAAGAAAATACATTACCTACTTATGAAGAAGTCTCTAGGTTTGCTGAACTTCTTGAAATTGAAAATTCCAAACTCAATAAGAAACATGATAAGGAAAACTATAGGAATTATATTCTTATAAAAGAGATATCATATCTTTCTAAAGATCTTGATAAGAAAAATGTTGATTTTGAAATTATTTCAAAAAATCTTGAGGAAGTAGTTTCTGAGAAGAACAAACTTTCTAAATAATTATAAAAAGTAATTTCTAAGCAAAATGTTTTCGAGCCTAGCTCTAGTTCTAAAACTAATGATTTTGAGAATAAAAACTTGGTTGTAAAACTCAAGTCCGAAATTTTTTCCTTAAAGAAGTGTTTATCAAACTTTACCCATGGTAAAGAAAATTTTGATAAAATGTATTCCCAAATACGACCTTTAAGAAATAAATCCAGATTTGGTTATACCCATGCGAAACCAATTTTCAGTAACAATTATTTTGTTCCCAAAAGTTCCCCATTTTGTACCAAGTGTCAATGTGGTGGTCACTGGGCAAAGAATTGTTCCTTAAACAAACCCAATCTCTAGGATTTCACAAAGCTTAATTTTCTAAAAAGATGTGGGTACCTAAAATTTTATTATATGGAAATCTCAGATCCAAACAAGTTTGGATTCCAAAAGTCTAATTCTCTTGTTGATTTCCGGAAAATAAAGAGAGTACCAGCAACAATACATGGTACATGGATAGTGGATGTTCCCGACACATGACTAGTAACAAAAGCTATTTTGAAAAGATTATCAAAACAAAAGGAGGAAAGGTAACTTTCAGAGATAATGCTAAGGGAGAGATTGTTGGTATTGGTAAAATTGTTCTTCTTGGTAAAACCTTGATTTCAAATGTTCTTTTTGTTAAGAGTCTTAAGCACAACCTCATTAGTATAAGTCAGTTATGTGATGAAGGTTACCTTGTGAATTTTAGGAATGATAAGTGTTTAGTTCACAATTCCAAGGAAGAATTTATTCTCTCAGCCAATAGGCAAGAGAATGTTTACACTTTGAACCTATTAGACCTCAGGAGTCATGATTTACCTTGCCTAAGTGCAATGGAAGATCATTCCTGGTTATGACATAGAAGACTAGGTCACTGTAATCTTAGAAACCTATGTAAACTCTCTAAGAAGAAACTAGTTAAGGATCTACCGAAGCTTAGATTTGATTCTTCTAAAGTTTGTGATCCTTGTAAATATGGAAAGCAACATAAATATAGTTTTAAATCAATCGGTGAAGTCTCAAAAACTGATTCTTTACAGTTAGTGCACATGGATCTTTTTGGTCCAACACAAACTGGAAGTATTGGAGGAAAATAATATGTGTTTGTTCTAGTTGATGATTACACTAGATTTACTTGGGTCTATTTTCTAGCAAAGAAGTCTGAAGCATTTTCCTATTTCAAAATTTTTAGAGCTCAAGTTAAAAATGAGAAAAATCTTCCATTGAAAACTATTCATAGTGATCATGGAAGAGAATTTCAAAATTCTGATTTTGAAACCTTTTGTAGTAAAAAAGGTATTACTCACAATTTTTCAGCACCTAGAACTCCTCAACAAAATGGTGTAGTTGAGAGAAGAAATAGAATTATTCAAGAGATAACTAGAACCATGTTGAGTGAATATTCTATAGCTATACATTTCTGGGCTGAAGCTGTAAGTACTGCTTGCTATACTATAAATCGAGTTTTGATTAGACCTTTTCTTAATAAAAATCCTTATGAGTTATGGAATGGTAGAAAACCAAGACTATCCTACTTAAAGGTTTTTGGTTTCAAAGTATTCATTTTGAATACAAAAGATAACCTTCATAAATTCGCACCAAAATCTGATGAAGGAATTTTCTTAGGCTATTCCACAACCTCTAAGGCTTATAGAGTTTTTAATAAAAATACTTGTATTGTTGAAGAAATAGTACATGTAAAATTTGATGAGTCAAATCCTTTTGTTTTTAAACCACCTCAACCTACATCCTCGGATGTGTTTTCAAAAACTGATTGTCAACCTTTTATAGGAGGACCTTCTAATAAGGAAATTGTTCAAGAAGATACTTCAGAAACATTTACCCCAGAAGACTTTCTACACTATATTGAAGAACAGGCTTTTCGAAACCCAAATTATGCGTTTCTTAAAAATCATCCCAGTGATAGTATCATTGGTGATGTAAATCAACCTGTAAGGACTAGAAGTTCCCTATGAAATGATGTAGAACATCTAGAATTTCTTTCCCAATTAGAACCTAAAAGCACTGATGAAGCTTTAGGTGATGATGATTGGATCAAAGCCATGCAAGATGAAATAAATGAATTCGAAAGGAATAAAGTCTGGACCTGGGTTGAAAGACCTAAGGAAACTTCTGTTATTGGAGTAAAATGGGTTTTCTGAAATAAATGTGATGGAAATGGAGTCATAGTAAGAAATAAAGCTAGACATGTTGCTAAAGGCTATAATCAGCAAGAGGGAATAGACTATGAAGAAACCTATGCTCCAGTATCTAGACTTGAATCTATCCGTATTCTACTTGCCTTTGTAGAATTCTTTAATTTCAAACTTTTCCAAATGGATGTGAAATGTTCTTTTCTTAACGGTTATGTTCAAGAGGATGTTTTTGTTGAACAACCTCCAGGATTTGAAGATACAAAACATCCTGATTATGTATTTAGACTTAACAAATCTCTGTATGGACTTAAACAAGCCCCACGAGCATGGTATGATAGACTTACTGGATTTTTTCTTCAAAATAACTATGTTAAGGGAAATTCAGGTCCAACCCTTTTTATAAAGAAAGATAAGAAAAATGTTTTGATTGTTCAAATTTATGTTGATGACCTCATATTTGGTTCAACTCAGCAATCTTTGACCGACTCTTTCGCAAGTCTATTGAAATCTGAGTTTGAAATGAGCATGATGGGTGAGTTAACTTTTTTCCTTGGTTTTTAAATTTCTCAAAAACCAGAAGGAACCTACATATCTCAACATAATTATATTAAAGATCTTTTTAAAAAGTATGGTTATGACAACACTAAGAGTATTAGTACTCCCATTGGTACCTCAAACTCTTTAGATCTTGATGAAGCTGGGAAACCAGTATATCAAACATCTTTTAGAGGTATGACAGGGAGCATACTATACATAACAGCTAGTCGACCAGACATAATGTTTTCAGTATGCTTATGTGCAAGATATCAATCCAATCCCAAGGAATCTCACTTAAAGGCAGTAAAAAGAATTTTTCGCTACCTTAAGGGAACCATGGATCTAGGATTATTTTATACTTCTGAAAATGATTTTATCCTAAAAATATTTTCTGATGCTGACTTTGGTGGATGTAGAATGGATAGAAAAGGTACATCTGAAACTTGTCACTTCTTAGTAGATTCATTAGTTTCTTGATCCTGCAAGAAGCAACATTCTATAGAACTCTCCACTGCTGAAGCTGAATATGTAGTAGCTGGAAGTTGTTGTGCTCAAGTGTTGTGGATGCAACACACACTCACAGACTACGGCTTGAGTTTTACTAAAACTCAAATTTTTTTTGATAACACAAGTTCCATTTCCCTTGGTAATAACCCTGCACATCATTCCCGTGCAAAACACATAGATATTAGGCATCAATTTCTTAGGGAACACACACTTAAAGGAGATATTATTCTTCAATTTATCAGAACACAAGATCAACTTGCAGATATTTTCAAAAAATCTTTGTCTTCTGATAGATTTGAATACATTAAATAGAAGTTAGGAATGATAACCATAAGGTAATCCTTCTTAATTAACTTCCCGATGAAAAAGTCTCCTTACAGTAATAAACTCCTTTTCACTGGGGGAGTACATTTGATTGTTAGAATAACAATGTTTTTCAAAATTTGTTTTCAAACTTTTCGGAACTAAAATTATGGAATGGAATTTCCGGAACTAAAACTTTCCAGAATGGATATTTTCATATAGAAAACTTCTCGAATGGAAATGTTCGTATTGAAAACATCCGGAGTGGAAAATTTCGTACTAGTATTTTCATAACAGGATTTTCATACCGAATCTTTCATAATAAGTTTTTTTTTTCAAATTTTGTAATGAAATTTTTGTACTGAGTTTTTCTTACTGAGTTTGTTTTTCGTAGTGAGTTTTCCGATTTTTTTCTTTTCGTAATAAAGATTTTTTCGAATTTTTCGTAATAATGTTACCAATTACGAATAATCTTCCTAAGACAATTCGAAAGGTATGGTTTCCTTAATCAAGTTTTCGTAATCATACTTTACTTGCTGGAATTTTCTTATATTTTGTTTTCGGATTATAGTTTTCTTAATTCTTTGTTTTAACAAACACCTCAAAAGATCGGATTCAAGTTTTCTTGAGAATTGGTTTTTGACCGTCAGATCTGATCTCAACTTATCACAACCATTCGATCAACCGTGGAAGTTGAACCGTTTTTCCGTTGCCTATATAAAGGGGACCCCAAATAGTTTTCCCACATCCGTTTTCAAGCTCTAGCGCCCCGAAGCTCTGCCTCTCTATTTTAAAGACATTCTAAACTTCAGTTTTCTCAGTTCCGAACTTCTCAGAGGTCTTCAGATCCGAATGTCTATGGAAGTAGCTTCTCAACACATGTCTTCCTCTAAACCAATTTCGAAGTGTTTTGTATATAGAGAGAGGCTGGTTCATCCGGATTTATTCAACAAGTACGACTCTCTTATTTCCAAGAATATCAAGCTAAATGGTTGGTAAGATGTTGCGGTGTTAAAACCCGGGAACCAAGATGAAGTGTATTCAGATTTTCTTGTTGAATTCTATGAAACAATTTCCTTCTTTAAGGAAGATAATAGGGATAAATTTTCTTTTAAGTATTATGGTAAGACTTATAAGATTTCATATGCCAAGGCAGCCATCTTGGTAGGGCTGAATAATGAAGGTGAAGCTAAATTCATATCTCATGTGTTGACAGATTCAAAAGGTAGCTTCGACAAGGAAAAAGATTTAGAATCACTCAGACTGGCAGATGACAAGGCTCCGAAGATTTCTTCTCTATCTACAAATTTTTGGATTTTAGAGTTATGGGTACAAGGCCATATCGTACCGAGGAAGGGTGAAAAAGATAGCTTAAAGGAGAGTGAGATCTACATCCTAGATTTTCTGATAAATCTAAGGAAGTTCAATTTGATGAAGCACATTCTTATCACTCTTGAGAATGTTAAGAAAGGGAATCTGAGAGCTCAGATTATAATGTATCCAGCAATCCTCTCGAAGTTGATAGTTCGGTGCCTTGAGTCTTTCAAGGAGGCTTGAAAGTCTAATCCAAGAGTTTTCAAGATTATGCTCGTAAGTGATGGTACACTTAAAATAATGGATGTAGCTTTTGACAAGAAGACTGGTTAGTTTGTTGATTCACCTGCTCAATAAGAAATAGTTTTGAAAGTTGCTGATCTGGAATCCTCTAAGCCAGTAAGGTAGAGAAAGTTGAAATAAGTGGAAGTAGAATCAGAGAATCCCAAGTCTAAGGAAGTTCATTCCGCACCTCCAAAACCAAAGAAGAAGAAAGCTTACCCAGATGAGGTAGTTGCTAAATGGAGGGAGATCAAAGAAAAAAGAGTGCAAGGGGAGCCTCAGTTTAGCTTGGACCCTGCGGAGTCAAAGGCCTTGAAGGAATGAACTGCGGATGAGCTCAAAAAACAAGTGAAAGAAAAGAAGCTCAAGAAGAAGATGTCTGAGGCTGAGGTAGCTCAAACTTTGTTAAAGTTTAACGAGATAGTTTCAGAAAAAATTCTTGTTCCGAGATCTTTTTCCTTGGACTCTCCTCCTGTGAAGTGCCCAGATCAGTGTGAATCACTGAGAGGGGGAGGGGGTGAATCAGTGATCCCTTAAAACTTTTTACTAATTGATTCTTAATCAATTAAACCTCTATGGCTGGTTAAGGCCTCGATCCACTCTTCTTGTATCTCTCACCTTTCCACGAATGATACAGTAAATGTAAAGGCACTGGACACAAGGATTTACAAGGTTCGGCACCAAAGGCCTACATCCTTGCCATGCTCTCCCAGCATGGATTCTCCATTATAACCTGTTAAAATTACAATGGTCGATACAGAGTCCCACTGTATCTCTCCTGAGTCCCATAGGAGGGTCTTTATACTGCGTCCCACAGTGTTACCAGAGTCCCACTGGCCTGCTCCAGAATCCCACTGAAGACTTCTTCTCCCTGAGTCCCACAGGGTCTTCTCCTGGCTCCTCGAGTCACACGAGTAGCTCTTCTTCACTTTAAGTTCTTCAAGTATCTTCAGCAGCCTGGGATAAAGGCTGCTGGCCTTGCTCTGTACCTCTGATCACTTGAGTTGATCAGGTCTTCTCGTCTTGCTCAGGATTTATCTCCTTCTTCTCAGGATGACCTGGCTTCTCTCCAACTACTGAATACTCAGACAACTGATATCTTTAACTTCAGTCTGGTCCAGTCTCACTTCAAAATAACTTCATGCACTGAATGCATGGAAACTCTGAATCCCCATGCACTGACCGCATGGCCTTCTCAATTTCTTCAAGATCCTCTGGTCTTGGACTACTCAGATGCACACCACTGATTTGGCATTGTTCACGTGTGCACGTGCATGCATGCATGCATGCACTCCCCTTCTTCTCTTCTTGGTGCAGTAAACCCTCAGAGGGTGTAATTATTTTCAGCACACACCTACTTCTCAAACTTCACACACTTTATGCAATTTGTCTACACACATAAATGTGTGTTCTTCTTTGTGTGGATGTCCTCCCTTTTCTTCTTCTAAGTGTATACACACTTCTTAGTGCACACACCTAGGTTCGGCCAACTTGTCTTGCAAGCACTTAACCCGTAGGGTATAGTGTCCTTCCTCCTCTCCTTGCACACACAAATACCCACGGCCTTTTCCTCCTTTTGGCACACACACACAAATGAGGTGTGGTATTCACATGGTGCATGCACAAGGCATTAAGCCTCAGCCTTCCTCCTTGCCAAGCACCCACAACCCGTAGGGTGTGGTCTTCTCAACACGAGCCCCTGCCTTAGTGAAGGCGCGCAAGGGGTGCAACCACTCTTGTCTTCAAATGCCACGCAAGGTATACTTGGGTGCACAAGGCAGCGCGCAAGGTCCTCGGGTGTGCAAGGTGCAACACCTCGGGCGCGCAGGGTGTCAAGCACCTCAGCAACACAAGCTCCTCCTGCCGCGCAAGTTTGCGGCCAGTGAGGGCTCCTTCTGCCGCACGAGTACGCGGGCAGGGACCTCCTTCAGAGCCTCGGATGGCTCTGGAACTTCAGCCGCGCAAGTGGGTTGCGCGGGGCTTCAGCTTCGCGAGGCACAAAGTGCTCCGCGGGACTTCGAATATTCAAAGGATCAGCAAGCATAAACGAGAGCATGGGCTCTCCTTTTATAGGCAGAGAAGCCTCAAAACTTCCGCGTGGTAAATATTTGATCTCCCGAAGATTTCGGATCTTCAAAATCTTCCAAATCTTGATTTCCTCTCTGTTCAAACGCGGGTTCTTTCTTTATTTTTTTTTCTATACGTGCATGCGACTTTCAAACGCATGCATGGCTTCTTTCGGTCCAAACCATGCAGAACCATAAACCACACAAGGCCTCGCACCTTCGATTTGCTTCGGCCTTCTTCGAAATTTTCCATACATTGCATGCAAATGTATTTTTAAGCATGAATGTGATCAGTAGGCTCAGACGATCCTAATGGACACTTCGGTTTGATCGGAGGTGGCCGGGAACTCGAATTCTTCTCTCGGGTTGCTCCTGGTTCGACGGAGACACGCGGGTGGCAGCGGCTGAGCTCGAGGAAGAGGACGGTCTCTTAGCCGTCGGATCAGATGTTTGAAATACATCGGATGGCCGCGATCAGAAGATCTCGCGCGGGATGCGATGAGCGGTCCAGATCTGGCGCGCGATCGATCGGGCGGCCAGGATTCGTTCCCGGTGAAATTTCCGCGTCCCACATCGAAATGCCTCGCGGAATTTCCTCGGTTTATCAAACATCCGCTGCCCCTTCACCGCAATTGAACTTCTCCCCTCCCGGTGCCGCCCCGCACCGGGTTCTCTCTGCGGGCGCGCTCTGCGCCCACCTATGCTCCCTGCGGGCGCGCTACTGGCGCCCACTATGCTTCCTCGGGTGCGCGGGCTTCACCACAGCGTGCCCTCAGGGGCTTATACACGGCCCCTGCCGCCTTGTGCTTGCACCATGGGATCCCCCATGGGCGTGGCGCCTTAGGCCCACAAGTGCCTTGGGGTTGAACCCGTGGGCTGGCCTTGGCTGGCCTAATTTTTTGCTAAGTAAAACACTTAGGACTTTGTATAAAAACAAAGTAACAAGTGTAATATGCCAAATGCCACAACTCTTCTTCTTCATTTCTTGCCTTCTCTTCTTCATTAGAATTCCTCAAATCTCCTCAACATATATTCATTACTTAGGAGTGAATTCTTGAAGGTTCTTCTTCTTCAACCGAACTCCTGAATCACTTAAATTTTTCAAAGTGCTTCATTGATCAAATCAGAGATCAATTGGATCTTATTCACATTCACATGCACTAAGTGTTAGTGCATTGACTTCTTCAGCTCACTTCATCCACTTAGGACTTGTGGATGGATCTTCTTCAACTCCTCATGCATTGTCACTACAATGCATGGTCTTCTAATCATGTTGTGACATTGTATCTAGTTGATACATGTTCTTTGAACTTAAAGAGCAGCTCAACAATCGTCTGATATAAACATGGATGAATGTTTCAACCAAAAACACTTATGCCACTTAGTGAATCTCATAAGTGACATTCATCTTAACACAATGGCCATCCTCCATTCATCACCAACACCATCGCATCCTTTTTCATTCACATATTGAAACTCCTTGACATCCATCCATTCATTCCTTGACAACAACATACCTCATTGACAACAAATGCAACACAGTGCACTTCAATCTCCCCCTTTGTATTTGTTGGCAATACACTAGAGCACATATGAATGGGTCAATATGTGTGCCCAATCTTTTCTCCCCCTTATTGGAAATCAAATGCAAAGCTGTGGTGTGGTTCTCTTCCACAATATCTCTTCCTCCCTTCGAATAGCATCTTCTTGAAAAGCACTAAGAGAGGGATGATGTCACATGTTCTCTTTAGCAAAGAACCTTTAGTAAATCAGCTCTAAGTCTACTTAGGCTAACCCGGTGTAGAAAACAAGAGTGATATGACCAAGGAATTCAAAGCTATCCATCATTTACTGTACATGTGAGATCATGCTTCAGGGGTTTGAAATTTTCAGATATTCAATGAATTGCTAAATCCTGCACAACTTCACAAAACTCATTAGAAAGTTCAGGTGCAAAGATAAAGCTCCCCCATTCATCCATTTTATTAAGATGATATTAATCTCAGAACATCATCTTCTTCAGATTTGCTCCCCCTCAAGGGGTGCACTCCGTTCTGTCCAAACCATCCTCCAGATGAGAATGATCATCATCTTCAATTCCCTGAAATGTTAGCACATGTATATACCAAGAGTATAAGGGAATAAGATGGAACCTCCTTGGTTCATCAATGTGAACAACAAGGTTGAGAAGATTCTCTCAACCGAGATGCCCCATTTTCACCAGTCTTCACACTTGCACATTTGATCTTCATTGACGATTGTGCTGGTGTGGTTCTCAAAACATCCTCATGTGAAATCTTCTTCTTCCCTTTTGCCTTAGCAATTTCCAGAACTTTATCTTCAGCTTTTTGCAGATCTTTGGCAAGTTGCAACTGATTTGGCCATATGACTAGTAAATCATTTGGAAGAGTGGCCTCAGTTTTGGAAGTTCCACATGGTTCTTTGGATGCTGCTAAGATACCTCTCTTAGGCCACTTATTTTCAATCAATCCCTTCTTCTTCTGGATTGATTGTCTTTTGGAGTTCAGTCTGCTTCTATTTAGTTTCATGGCTTCTTTACAAAGGTCCGTGGTGTGTCTTTTCTTTCCACAGTAGAAGCATGTTTTCTTGGTGGTCCTTCTGGATGCATCACCCTTCTTGGATTTAGACTCCAAGGTCTTCTCTACATTGTTAAAACACTTCTTGGGAGAATTTTCTACATTCTTCTTGCTTCCCAAGGATTCCATTTTAGCCAGGTTCAGTGATCTTCTCTTCTTTTTAGCTCTGGATACAGTTGGAGATTGACATGTATCTTTTTGATCACTTTTTCAATCATCCCAGATGTTGTCAAGTAATCCAAATCTATTTGCAGTAAACAGATGTCTCTGGACCTGTGGATGCTGCTTCTTCTCCTCTGGCTTGCTCCCCCTTAGCATGGGCTTCCTTTGTGCTTTTACATTCACTGGATTGTACCAACAATCCTTTTCACAATGCCCATACTTATTACAACACCAACACTGACCCACAAATCTTGACCTCTTCAGTCCTTCTGATTTTTGGGTACTTTTCTTGACTTGCTGTGTTGTTTCAGGAGAGCATTCTTTCTTCACTGTCTTCATCCATACTTGTTTGGATTCATTCT
This sequence comes from Viscum album, assembly GCA_963277665.1. Taxonomy (NCBI): domain Eukaryota; kingdom Viridiplantae; phylum Streptophyta; class Magnoliopsida; order Santalales; family Viscaceae; genus Viscum; species Viscum album. The sequence goes on along the minus strand of OY728121.1, from coordinate 1,790,366,042 downwards.
TCCATCCTGCACTTTTAGTAGAAACACTTTTAGAAGCATGAGTACAAGATGGTATGGATGGTATCTTCTTTTTAGAAGATGTTGCCCTTTCATTAGAGGATGTCTTTCTTTTAGAATAATCCTTCTCAAAGTTCACTTGAGTAGCAACATTTCTTCTGTCAGCTGACTGGGAGGCTTCAGCTTTGGGTGATTGCAGATTTTTCAATATCACCTCCAGTTCTAAGCATTTCATATTGAGGGAGTTCTTCTCATCCTCAATAGTTCTTAGCCTTCCTTACCATTTCTCTTCCAGCTGCTTTATCTGGTGTTCATGCACCTTATTCATTTCTTGTAATGAATTGTCAGGCTCCTTTACCCTGTTTACTTTGTCTTCAAGTTGAGCATCTCTGACATTCATTGAAACTCTATGCCTCTTCTCCAGTGCATGGTAAACATCTTTGATTATTACTTTAAATAATTCTTTCTCAGAAAGGCTTCTTTGCAATTCTTCAGCAGTGTCTTCATATCTTTTATTGCAAAGAGAAACGGTTTCATCTTTAGCCTCCACCAGCTTTCTGAGAGTGTTGGTTATGCCAACCCTTTTAGCCAATTGGACTTCCAGAGAATTGGCTTCATCTTCTAGCTGTAATTTTTCTTCTTGAAGATCAAGGAGGCCTGTAGCTATACACATTGCCACTTCCTTGGGGACTGTCTTCTGAAGATATTTGATTGCATTTAGAAGATAATTGTTTCTTCCATCATCATCACAGCTAGAGCAGGCTTCATCAGAAGAATGATAAAAGGAATTGTCATCTGATGTGACTTTCACATTTCTTTCCATAGAAGGAGTTTCTCTGATTGCAACAACCTTATTCCTCATCTTCTTTGCCTGTTTCTTCATTCTGTTTTTCAGAGTCTTGGCAGATATCTCCATTTGAGGCTGTTCTTTCATTTCCTCAAATCTGCACTCCATATAGACTCTCTTGGATCTTTTAGAGGTAACCTCCCTCTGATACCAATTGAAGTGCCCAGATCAGTGTGAATCACTGAGAGGGGGAGGGGGTGAATCAGTGATCCCTTAAAACTTTTTACTAATTGATTCTTAATCAATTAAAACTCTATGGCTGGTTAAGGCCTCGATCCACTCTTCTTGTATCTCTCACCTTTCCATGAATGATGCAGTAAATGTAAAGACACTAGACATAAGGATTTACAAGGTTCGGCACCAAAGGCCTACATCCTTGCCATGCTCTCCCAGCATGGATTCTCCATTATAACCTGTTAAAATTACAATGGTCGATACAGAGTCCCACTTTATCTCTCCTGAGTCCCACAGGAGGGTCTTTATACTGCGTCCCACAGTGTTACCAGAGTCCCACTGGCCTGCTCCAGAATCCCACTGAAGACTTCTTCTCCCTGAGTCCCACATGGTCTTCTCCTAGATCCTCGAGTCACATGAGTAGCTCTTCTTCACTTTAAGTTCTTCAAGTATCTTCAGCAGCCCGGGATAAAGTCTGCTGGCCTTGCTCTGTACCTCTAATCACTTGAGTTGATCAGGTCTTCTCGTCTTGCTCAGGATTTATCTCCTTCTTCTCAGGATGACCTGGCTTCTCTCCAACTACTGAATACTCAGACAACTGATATCTTTAACTTCAGTCTGGTCCAGTCTCACTTCAAAACAACTTCATGCACTGAATGCATGGAAACTCTGAATCCCCATGCACTAACCGCATGGCCTTCTCAATTTCTTCAAGATCCTCTGGTCTTGGACTACTCAGATGCACACCACTGATTTGGCACTGTTCACGTGTGCACGTGCATGCATGCATGCATGCACTCCCCTTCTTCTCTTCTTGGTGCAGTAAACCCTCAGAGGGTGTAATTCTTTTCAGCACACACCTACTTCTCAAACTTCACACACTTTATGCAATTTGTCTACACACATAAATGTGTGTTCTTCTTTGTGTGGATGTCCTCCCTTTTCTTCTTCTAAGTGTATACACACTTCTTAGTGCACACACCTAGGTTCGGCCGACTTGTCTTGCAAGCACTTAACCCGTAGGGTATAGTGGCCTTCCTCCTCTCCTTGCACACACAAATACCCACGGCCTTTTCCTCCTTTTGGCACACACACACAAATGAGGTGTGGTATTCACATGGTGCATTCACAAGGCATTAAGCCTCAGCCTTCCTCCTTGCCAAGCACCCACAACCCGTAGGGTGTGGTCTTCTCAACACGAGCCCCTGCCTTAGTGAAGGCGCGCAAAGGGTGCAGCCACTCTTGTCTTCAAATGCCGCGCAAGGTATACTTGGGTGCATAAGGAAGCGCGCAAGGTCCTCGGGTGTGCAAGGTGCAACACCTCGGGCGCGCAGGGTGTCAAGCACCTCAGCCACGCAAGCTCCTCCTGCCGCGCAAGTTTGCGGGCAGTGAGGGCTCCTTCTGCCGCGTGAGTACGCGGGCAGGGACCTCCTTCAGAGCCTCGGATGGCTCTGGAACTTCATCCGCGCAAGTGGGTTGCGCGGGGCTTCAGCTTCGCGAGGCACAAAGTGCTCCGCGGGACTTCGAATATTCAAAGGATCAGAAAGCATAAACGAGAGCATGGGCTCTCCTTTTATAGGCAGAGAAGCCTCAAAACTTCCGTGTGGGAAATATTTGATCTCCCGAAGATTTCGGATCTTCAAAATCTTCAAAATCTTGATTTCCTCTCTGTTCAAACGCGGGTTCTTTCTTTATTTTTTTTCTCTACGTGCATGCGACTTTCAAACGCATGAATGGCTTCTTTCGGTCCAAACCATGCAGAACCATAAACCACAAAAGGCCTCGCACCTTCGGTTTGCTTCGGCCTTCTTCGAAATTTTCCATACATTGCATGAAAATGTATTTTTAATCATGAATGTGATCAGTAGGCTCAGACGATCCTAATGGACACTTCGGTTTGATCGGAGGTGGCCGGGAACTCGAATTCTTCTCTCGGGTTGCTCCTGGTTCGACGGAGGCACGCGGGTGGCAGCGGCTGAGCTCGAGGAAGAGGAAGGTCTCTTAGCCGTCAGATCAGATGTTTGAAATACATCGGACGACCGCGATCAGAAGATCTCATGCGGGATGCGATGAGCGGTCCAGATCTGGCGCGCGATCGATCGGGCGGCCAGGATTCGTTCCCGGTGAAATTTCCGCGTCCCACATCGAAACGCCTCGCGGAATTTCCGCGGTTTATCAAACATCCGCTGCCCCCTTCACCGCAATTGAACTTCTCCCCTCCCGGTGCCGCCCCGCACCGGGTTATCTCTGCGGGCGCGCTCTGCGCCCACCTATGCTCCCTGCGGGCGCGCTACTGGCGCCCACTATGCTTCCTCGGGTGCGCGGGCTTCACCACCGCGTGACCTCGGGGGCTTATACACGGCCCCTGCCGCCTTGTGCTTGCACCATGGGATCCCCCATGGGCGTGGCGCCTTAGGCCCACAAGTGCCTTGGGGTTGAACCCGTGGGCTGGCCTTGGCTGGCCTAATTTTTTGCTAAGTAAAACACTTAGGACTTTGTATAAAAACAAAGTAACAAGTGTAATATGCCAAATGCCACAACTATTCTTCTTCATTTCTTCCCTTCTCTTCTTCATTAGAATTCCTCAAATCTCCTCAACATATATTCATTACTTAGGAGTGAATTCTTGAAGGTTCTTCTTCTTTAACCGAACTCCTGAATCACTTAAATTCTTCAAAGTGCTTCATTGATCAAATCAGAGATCAATTGGATCTTCTTCACATTCACATGCACTAAGTGTTAGTGCATGGACTTCTTCAGCTCACTTCATCCACTTAGGACTTGTGGATGGATCTTCTTCAACTCCTCATGCATTTTCACTACAATGCATGGTCTTCTAATCATGTTGTGACATTGTATCTAGTTGATACAAGTTCTTTGAACTTAAAGAGAAGCTCAACAATCATCTGATATAAACATGGATGAATGTTTTAACCATAAACACTTATGCCACTTAGTGAATCTCCTAAGTGACATTCATCTTAACACAATGGCCATCCTCCATTCATCACCAACACCATCACATCCTTTGTCATTCACATATTGAAACTCCTTGACATCCATCCATTCATTCCTTAACAACAACATACCTCATTGACAACAAATGCAACACAGTGCACTTCATCCTGAGACTCCACGAAGAAATTTCATCGCTCCGGAAGAATCTGTTGCTAAGACTGCTGAGGGAGTAGAGAAAGTTGAGAAAGTGGACGAAGAATAAGCTGTTGCTGAGGGAAGTGGTGAAACCGGAGATGTGTTGAAGCAAGTAGATGATTACAAGGGGACACCTTCGGAACACTTATCGCTCCGAACATCAGAAGCTGAATCTTTGAATCTAGTTACTCCAGCAATGGAAGAAGAGAAAGGAGAAGAAGAAGTCGCTTATCATGGATATGAAGAACAACTTCTAAAAGATATTTCTCAAATGGAAAATGTAGAGGTTGGTGCTCAGGAAATTGCTGATGAGGAAGACAATGTGGTCCAAGTTTCTTATAGTGAGAAGAGAACTCCGGAACATGATTCTATTCCGAAAAGAGACAAGGGAAAGCAAATTATTTCTTATAATCCAAGCTCAGTAGTGGGGAAGAGAAAGGAAGTTGTTAGTTCATCAAAGAGAAAGCTTGAAAAAGTTGAAGAAGAAAACTCTCCAAGCAGAGTCTCATATTCGGAGTCATCTTCGTTGGGTCATGATTTTGTTGTTCAGTCTTCAAAGAAGTTGGTGGGTACTATTCCAACTTTCTCAAGTATTGATTCAAAATGCCAGATGCTCCAACATGCTTTGAATCAGAAAACAGACTCCGTATCTATGGTTATGGACAAGTGCGTTGAGATTGAGGCTCAGTTCAAAACATTCTTTGTTGGCTACGAAGCCCATAGACGATCTTGCAAGAGGATGACAAATTAGTCGATGAAAACTGTAGAAGAGATGAGGCTCTTCGATGAATTTCAAGATAATGTTAAGGATTCTTTTGAGACTGAGGACAGAAAGATAAATGATCTGACTTCTTCCTTTGAAGAGAAGCTGACAGATGAAAAGAACTTCCGAATTCATGAAGTCGGAGATCTGAATGGGAAGCTGAATTCTGTTTCTCAAAACTAGATGTTTGAAAGGGATCATCGGATTGAGTTTCAAGTGAAATTGAAGGCCCAGGAAGAAAATATCAAAGCCCAGGAAGAAAAGATTCAAGCCCAGGAAGAAAATATTGAAGCTCAAAGTAAAAGAATAGTGGTCTTAGAAAAGAAATCCGAAGAATACCATAAATACTTAAAGAAGATAAAGACTATTCTAAAAGGTCTCATGGAGAAGGATAAAGATCCCAAATAGACAGATCCAGTCTTTTTTTATTTAAGTTTCTTTTTTGTTGAGCTTTTCAAACTTAATGAAAAATTTGTGCTTTCTCGTTTCTTTTTGTTGTTACTACTAATCTTTCAGGTACTTTGATATATTTTCCATTCCCTTGTATTCTTTTTGAAAATCACAATGGGGGAGAAGGAAAAGAACTCTAATTAAAGGGAAAAAGAATCCTAACAAAGGGTAAGAAAGAGAACAAACTCTAATAAGAGTTTATCTAAGGGGGAGTTATTCATTAAAGAAGACTTTCTTATTCGTAATGAAATGACATTCCGGAAATCTAGAATACGATCCTTAGAGTTTCAAAGCCTAATGGGGAGTTAGTCGTATTCATCAATATCCTTAAAGAAAAGGGAGATAAGCCTTAATGTTTTTCTTTCTTCTTAGAATTTCTTTTTCAAAAGGATGTTTGTGCTTTCCAAAAAGGGGGAGATTGTTGAGTCAATAAGGTTTTCCTTATGACTTTTCCATTCCTTCTTGTTTTGAAAATCACAAACACCTTATCTTTAAGTAAAATTTCTTTTATAAGATTAATTGCTTTTATAAGGAAAATCGCTTTTATAAGAAAAATTATCCTTATCATATTTTCATCCAGATTTTTCTTAAGAATGAGATTAGGATTCATTTCCATTTTCTCGGAATTGTTTTAAACATTGATATGAAGTATTCTATTTTATGATCTGAATTCTGGATAAGAACTGTAATAAAGTTTCACTCCAAAATCCAGATGAGAACTGTGATATAGTTTCATTCCGAACCTCGGATACGAACTCTGATTATGTTCGATTCCAGATTCAGGATACGAAACCTTATGAAGTTCGACAACAAATTCTCATTACGAATTCTAATGATGAATTCTCATTACGAATTCTGATGACGAATTCTCATTACGAATTCTGATGAGGAATTCTCATTACTAATTCTAATGAGGAATTCTCATTACGAATTCTGATGACGAATTCTTATTCTAAATTCTCATTCCGATTTCCCATTCCGAATTCAACTACTAAACAGAATCTGATCATATTTGTTTTATACACTCTGAATTTATTCAGACTCCGAAAATTATTTTTGGTTAGACTCCGAAATATAATTTTGCTTACGCATTTATAATTTATCTACTCTTTAATAGATTTTTACACTCCAAACTTTCACTCCGAATCTTCACTCCGAACTTTTGAGTTAGATTTTAAATGGTGTCGTACATTCTGTTACACTTGTTTTTTTATAAAACGATGTCGTCTATTCTGTTATAAACTAACCGTTGTCTATGTTACATGTGTACAGGTCCCTCCGAATTTCATGGAAAATATGACTGTTGGAAAAGGGAGGTGACCATTGGAAATTTGACTATAAATAGAAGCTCATTTGAATGAGCTCACAACAACTTTGTTTGACATTTTGCATACATGATGTTGAAGTGATTTCTAGAGAGAGAGGCTCTTATTAAATCTCAAAGCTTCGTGCGACCCCGAATGTTGGTGATTACATTCGAGGACTTTCGGGGATAGGAAGACAGAGGTGCCGACTACCTTGAAGTTCGAGGGCTTCCTTGCTGAGGAAGACTGAGGTTTCCAACTACCTTGAAGTTGAGGGCTTACGGGGATAGCAAGACAGAGACTCCGATCTTCGTATCGAGGGCTTACCCTGGTGTGGGTAAGACAGAATTGATTGAAAGTATAAATCAAGGGACCTTTATCCAAGGTTGTTGGATACCCTTCTCTTTGGGTTAAAAGACTTATATCTTGTTACTTGTAGTTTTACTACTTGTTTATTTTTCCACTGCATTTTTTATTATAAGGAAAGTATAACTTTCTTATTCTTCCTTACTTGTACTCTGTTTCATTTAGATTCTATACGCTTTATGGTAGAATCTCATATTGTAATATTTTTTTATGTTTCAATTTCTGGAACCATATTTCCAGAACCTACATTCGGAATCTCTTTCCAATCTTAAGAAATTTCATAGGACTTGAAGTTTATAACTTCAATCCTTTTACAAGTTTTCAGTCGGTGTTAGAGGTGTTGTGAATTTTCTTAGTTTAACTTTGTTAAACTTAGCTCTTTCCCTTGCTTAGGGAAACCATAGTCATTTGTAACCAACTTTAAAGGTTCCAAAGGAATTTTTTAAAGTATACAATTCACCCCCCTCTTGTATATTGAGCATCTACATCATTATTTCGATCCTACAGTCCTGAAGGACCGATCAGTTTAGTAGTCATGGAAAATAAATTACATACATTAAATTTACATTTGAATTTTAAACATACAACACAAAATAGATAGTTATTTTAGAATTACATCATTACCTTTATCTTAACCCTAAATATCAATCATAATAAACTTCTTGGAATTGTGGAAAATAAAACATAAGAAAGGGGGAGATCCGATGCTTAGTAAGGGTAAATAATTTAGCGAAAACTTTCGTAAATAAGAATAAAAATTTAAGGAAATGTATAAGAATAAAACACAAGCCTTTTAAATAGAATCTTATGAATAATATGGACAATATAAATAAAACAATTCCATTTACTTATTCACATGGATATTCTACTAGTCAAATAATCACATGCAATATCAATAGCCAATTTCATAATGATAGAACGCATAATGTCAGATTTTATAACCACATAGTCAAGGCCTCATGAAAATAATACAAATAAGATTTTTTCAAGGCCTTGTTCCAAGACAATAGTTTGTCTCATGAGACCTACCAATGCATTGAGGAGCTATAGAGGGCTCCACCTATCACTTACTAAGTCCAATGCATTCCCCATACAAAAAGGTTTAAACATAACACAAACATTCTTATTAAAACCAACAGACAAAATGTCGATACATTCTCCATAAACCATGAATGGTATAAAAATAAAAAATCCACAATAAAAACATTTCACAAAACCTTCAATACAATATGGAATATTTTTATCCAAATAAATCAACTTCAAACAAGTTTAAAATCCATTAAATGAAGTTTACAGAGATGAAAATGATTTGTAAAACTCTTTGAGAGAAATATCCATTTTCATAAAAAAATTTAAAAGTCCCACATTTTTCAAAGGAAGACATTTAAGTATATTTTTGAATAAAAGTGCCCCATACCACTTTGAATCTTTTGAAAGGAATTAACTTTTTAAAAACATTCATTTCCATATAAATAAATCCTTAAAACCCATTTGGAAAAAATGGACATTAATGAGAATGATTTAGAAGAATAAATATTTAAACCATTTAAAAATGATGATTTAGTTAAAGAGTCCTGTAAATAAAACCTTAAAATATTCCTTTGGAAAATATTTTTATGAAACATGTATTTGGATGAGAAAGAGTTCACAGTAGATAATCATGTAAAAACAACCTCATATAATTAAGAGATAGTAGAATTAACCCTTACCATTCACTTTCATTTGGTCGAGGGTATGTTTAACCTCATGTATATTGACCACTGTATGTTATTAAATTACATCAGAACCACATTAATATTTGTTATATCATACGCGATTCAGTTATTACTTTATAATACCCATTTAATAATGATTTCCATGTTAAATTATCATTTCGGGTAATAATCTCTTTCTTCATCGTACATGTTTTAACTTGTTATTCTTGATCATATCATTCAGATCATGATTCACATACTTCCAGAATATAAAAATGATTTATAAATAATATATATTTAGAAAATAAATATGTATAAATGGTAGATATATGAAATGGAAAACACCGTTTATAGAGACAGTAGGCCGTACGTACACATAAACGCTGTTTTGGTTTCATATCGTATTGAATGGAAGTAAGTGAATAAGATATATGCAAGTACATACCTACATAACTACATACATACAAAAAAACATACATACATATATATATATTAATTAGAATTATTTTTTCATATAATACATACTTATTAATAACATATATTTTTATAATCACTATTGAATGGTGAATGTGGAAATGTATCTCATCGCGTTGTTCAAACGGTAATCCGTATGTATGCATGAGAGACAATATCATTATATTGATGTGGAAATCATATGTAATTGGATGTTATATCATATATAAAGAGTCATTAACATGTTATATTCATTATTTACATCATTTATACTCATTATTATTCTAATCCAAATAATAAAGTGTTTGAATAACAAACTACACAACGATGTGAAGACGATAAGCCATACGTACACACATATGGTGGCCTTATCATTTACAGGATGAATAGAATAATGAATATGGTTTTACCATATTTATAATAACATAACAATATGTAGGAGGTAATATAGTTATTAATTTGGTATGGAAACCACAAAGAAAGAAGAAGTGGAAGAAGAAAAAAACTTGAAAGAGGGTGGTGAAATTATTACCTCTTCTTCGGGAGTTTCCTTTTTAGTTGATCAAAAGGGATCCTTTGGTTGGATTTATGATCAATGTAAGGACTATAGGTTGATTTTAGGGAAGTTGGGATGATATTTGAGAAGGGGTTGGATGAGCTAAATGGCTTTGGTGGTGTGATTTTGAGAGAAGGGGAAGTTCCCTTTTATAAGAGTGGTGAGGGTCACTTTAGGAAAAGATTAAAATATTTATTTATTATACAATCACATTCGATTTATAATGGCTCCAAATGAATTTATTTAGAGAATTAGGTGGTTATGGGTCAGAATCCTCTAAACTAATAGGTTTTAGACAAGTTTAGGTTTCTATTTTAACCTTATCTTTTAGATTTATCTCTTAGTTAAGTAGTTTAACTTTTACTGTGTCTTCTTATATTCTTACACTATATGGTTAATAAACTAAATATAAACTTCCAATAGAACCCCAAGTGGTTCATTAACGATGGATGTAATATTTTTTAAGCCCTATGGGCACACCTTATATTTTTAGGAATTTTATATCTTCCAATAAAATAGTATTTGTTTTAAAAGTTAATTTATGAAAATTTTGGCACTATTTGGGTTTTTGTTTTTGTGAAAGTCATAAACACCTTTTCACTTAAAAAAATATAATCAATAATAACAGGTCATATTAACCTATAAATTTTTTGTATTGAATTAAAATGTTTATCTTATATTTATTTTTATTTTTATAATACAATTTATTTGATTCTTTTATTAATAATGTAATCACTACATTATCATTGTGTCATAAATGAATTTAACTATTTAATGTCTAATTTTTTTAAATAAAATACCATTCTATAGGAAATAATTTTATATATATAATGAATATTTATAGTCTAATTTACCATTTGTATAACCCTATATTAAAAATGATTTTGTTAATAAACTTTGTATTTAATACTTTTAACTCTTCTTTAAATAAGATAACGAAAAATGTCCTAATCTAATACAAGTGAACCAATAGGATCATATTTTATTCCTAATGTTGTTTTTGGTAAAATTAAACTTTTCCAATAGAATTGAAACATGTGTTTGGGTAATTATAATATGATTTTTACCTTTAATTACCCTATTTACTTTTAACCGTGGTAAATAAAAGGCAAAAGTTACTATTCACCAAAAAATATTTTAATCTTATTGAATCACATTTTACATACTGACATAAACTATGTCTCTCGAACATTTTAAATTAAAGTCATAGAAGTGGTAAAATTACATTTTATGCAAATTTGCAAATGCTCTTAAATGGTGGGTAAAAGATGGTAAAAAGTTCAATAAAATTTTATACATATAATTTTATTATAAAATGACCCTAATGAATTAAATTTAAATTATATAGGTATTATATATCTAATTTGACTTAAAATAAATTTAAATAAAAAAAAAATTATTTAAATAAATAGTCGGTTTTAAACAATAACGCAGTGTTTTTCACTATTCATCAAAAATTTAATGTTTTCATAAAAATACAAAAAATTTACCCTAAGATAATTTTGATACTTTGAATTTAAAAATGAAGTATATTTTACTTAATTCAAAACATATATGTTTAATTTATTAATTGAAAATTAAATCCCATTGTCAAAACCAAAAATTGAGTTTTTTAAAAGTAAGAACTATCAAAAGATTGACATGTGTTTATGTCAAATTTAAATGTAAAATTACGTACAATGACCTAAATTGTATTAAATGATAAAAATATAATCTAATTTTACTTCAAAACTATTGAAATTTATAATTTAACACATTAAATTTTTTTGATTAAAAAAGTTGTTTTCAATTTAAATTTAGTATTTTTCCCCATTCATCAAAATATGAATGTTATCGAAAAAGTATCAAAAATTTATCCAAAATAAATTTTTATATCTCGATTCTAAAGTATAATTTAATTTCATTAAATTAAATATATAAAAGTGTGGAATATTTTTTTTAAAATGATTCTCTATAAAATAGGCGTTAAAATTGCATGTTTTGAAAAATACTTCTTTTATCTAAAAAATTGATTTTGACATTATATTATGTCTAAGAAACACAAAATATGATTGTTAAAATTATATAGAATATATAAAAAATTCAAAATACAGTTAATACTATTCAGAACCACTTTTTGAACAACGAGTTTGGTATGTCATGGTGCGCTCGAACTCGTTGTTGCGTGTGGCGCAAGTTATTGAATTACTTTAAAGATATAACATACTATGAAATACGGGGGTGTTACATTCTCCCCTACTACAATGAATTGTGTCCTCGCAATTTGAAATTTTTCTTAAAAAATAAAAGGATAAAAATAGAAAAACACATTTGTGGAAAACCCACAATATAAATTGGTTTAACAAAATTTAGTTTTAATAAGAGGGAAGGGGAAATGAAAAACTCATCACAAAATTATGATATAAATTAGGATAACATCGGTATAAATTAGAGACACATAATTGGAGGAAAAATGTAAATATTTATAGGGAGTGATTGAGTTCATCCATCAAAAAAATTGTACAATTAAGAGCCTCAAAGCCATCAATCTATGATGATTTAAAATATCACCGGTTCAACAAAATATAAGGTATTAGGATAACACATTTTTGGTTTTAAGGTCCCTTACCTAAAGTTGACGAATTAATTTATTCATAGAATAATAGGAGAAAAAATATACTTGATAAGTAGATTTTCATCCTTCATCTAATTCCTACCAAAAACTCATCTTTTACTCCAAAAGATAAAAGAATTAAAAAATATTCTATTTATCCTAATCATATAGGGTTCCAAAAATGATGAATTGATAATTCATTTTTCAAACTATTTAAAAAAACTACATTATAAAAACCAGGACATCACATATTCCAGTAATAGGTGATCCACCCTTGTTGCCCTTTGGTTGCGGGTTCAAGTCTCGCGGCCTTTCCAGATGCAACGGGTTGTCGCCCGAGCTCTGGGTTGTCCTTTTTTATGTCAATACAAAAAACAAAATCAAGAAATGATTTCACCTTAACAATATTATAAAGTTTAAAACTTAATAAATTTGAACCTTTAGACTTTTCCAAAATACTTCTTCCCAAACTCACAGTTCAAAATTTAAATGGAAGGTAAACACAATGAAGATCCTTTTTTCCACGTAATAACTTGTGAATACCTTCATCATTTATTCTTTCGATACTCTATAACACCCTAAATTTCCATAAAACCTTATTGATAATATTCATCCTCCCTTATTTCCTATATAATACTTGATATACTTCTTCTGTCCAAAAATGTTGTAAACTCCAAAAATTATGGAATATAGAAATCATTAATCAGTTTCAATGTAGTCAAGAATATCCAAAATAATTTATCCATATCAATCATATATTATTCCGAAATCACTACCTCAGTATCAGAACCATAATATGGTTTATCTTTCACTAAACCATATATTTTCCAAAAAAATTAAATTTTCTATTGAGTTAATTTTCTTGGTTCTACACAATCTCAAGTCCCTAATGAAATAGTACTGTATTACAATCCTTATATACTCTACATTTCATATAAAATTTACATCATTAATACAATAATCAAATGACACAATACTTTAATAACAACATAAGGAATATAATCATTATTCTTAATCTTTGGTAGTATCATAACTTGATTATTATCCAATTGCTACATTTGGGGTATACTCTGATGATTTGGACATTGATTTATGTAGTGTCCCAACTTCTTTCAGATGAAGCATTATGCATTTGAAACCTTTTTCTTACCCTTGAAATCATGTACTTGGTTTCCTTTTTCACCACACTTATAACAAACTCCCATTACCTCTATGCATTTACCAAGTTGATTCTTTACATATTTATCACTTATAGGAAAATACTTCTTTCCCATATTCCCATTATCTATCTTTCCCTCTTCCATCCTTTTATTATCTTGCTTCCCTTCAAATCCATAAGAATCAGATAATTATTTATGTATCTTATTAACACATGATACTATTTATTCATATGATGAGAATACATGGGAGACTATTTACCTTTTAAATGTTGGATTTATACCTTAAAAGATATGATCCTTCTTAATCATTCGATCATGCATATTGCTGGAATTCTTATTCCTTCTACTTGGCATAATTTCTAAACAATAGCATATACTAGGGTAGTTTATGAATCACAATGCATAATTTAAAACTTGTAAAATACCTAATGTAAATTGAAATGATTATGCATATAATCTATAATAATAAAATGTTTTCTTTAAGGAAGTATTTACTCCTAAATCCTTCATAATGTCTTGTAATGAAAATTAAAATTATCCTAAGAATATCCCTCGGGAATGTTGTAACCAAGAGTGCAGCAAGACCATTTGTCGTGTACCAAGATACCTCGGGTCAAGCCTGAAACTCCTTGTCGGAGTTTTCACTAGTAGGTACATCTGTGCCAGATCCACCTCCACTTACTCATATCCAGATAGGGATATATTTCTAGGAAAATACACAAAATATCTATATTAACAAAATTCTAGGATGTTCTTATATACTAATCCTCAAAGTCTATCTTAGGGTAATGTTCTCCAATCAGAGTTTATATAGATCTATTTCCAAGGTTATTTCTAAACTTCTTCTAATAACAACTGTAACTACCCAACCCCAATTACCCAGAGCTGGGGCATTATTTAAATACATTGTCATGATTACAAGGAATCAAGTCCCGAAGGGCCAATCAGTTTAACAGTCATGGAAAATAGATTACATACATTAGCTTTAAATTTCAATTTCAAACATACAACACAACATAGATAGTTATTTGAGAAATCAATCATTACCTTTAGAATAACCATTCATATCAATTATAATACATTTATTGTAATCTAGGGAAAATAAAACATAAGAAAGGGTTGAGCTCATATGCTTACTAAGATTTTGTCAAGGCCTCGTGGAAGGACTACAAATAAAATTTTGTCAAGGCCTTGTGAAAAGACACTAGCTTGTCTCATGAGACCTACCGATGTATTGAGGGGATATAGCGGGCTCTACCCATCACTTACTAAGTCCAATGGAATCCTCATATGAAAAGTTTTAAACCTAACATAAACATTCATATTAAAACTAGCATACGAAATGTAAATACTCTATTTATAAACCTTTAATGGTATAACAATAACACATCCATAGTCAAACATATCAAAAGACCTTCAATACAATATGGAATATTCATATCATAATAAAATCAACTTCAAACAAGTTTAAAATATAACATATGATGTTGACAAAGATTAAAAATATTTGTAAAACTCTTTGAGAGAAATATCCCTTTTCATGAAAACATTTAATAGTCACACAATTTAGAAAGGAAGATATTTAAATAAATTTTTGAATCAAAGTGTCCCATACCACTTTGAAACTTTTTAAAGGAATTTAAATTTTAAAAACATTCATCTCCGTATAAATAAATCCTTAAAACCAATTTTTAGAACATGGACATTAATGAGAATGATTTTGAGTTATAAATATTTAAACCATTTAAAATGATGATCTAGTAAAAGAGTCCCTTCCATAAAACCTTAAAATATTCCCTTTGAAAATATTTCTATAAAACATGAATTTGGATGATAAGGAGGTCCCATTAGATACTCAAGTAAAGACAACCTCAGATAATGAAGAGATTGTAGAATTAACCCTTACCTTGCGTTTTCTATTGGTTGAGGGTACGTTTAACCTCATGTATAATGACCACATTATGTTATTAAATTATACCAAATCCATATTAATATTTATTATATCATACATGATTCATTTATTACTTTATACTAACCATTTAATAATTATTACTATGTTAAATTAACATTTCGGGTAATAATCACTTTATTTATCGTATGTGTTTTAACTAGTTATTCTTGATCGTATCATTCAGATCATGATTTACATACTTCTAGAATATAACACACGATTATTAAATAATATATATTTAGAATATAAATATGTATAATAGATAGATATATGAAGTGGAAAACACAGTTTATTGAGACGGTAGGTCGTACGTACTCATAAACACTGTTTCCATTGTCATATCATATTAAATGGAAGTAAGTGAATAAGATATATGTAAGCACCGACACACACACACACAGACACAGACACAGAAACACACAGAATCATATATATAAATATATTCAGTAGAATTATTATGTCATATATTACATACTTATTAATTATATATATTTTTTATAATCATCATTGAATGGTGAATGTGGAAATGAATATCATCGCGCTGTGGAGACGGTAATCCAGAAATATGCACGTGGGACAATATCATTATATTGATGGTGAAATAATATGTAATTGGATGGTATGTCATATATAAAGATTAATTAACATGTTATATTTATTATTTACATCAGTTATACTCATTATTATAACCATCCAAATAATGAAGTGTTTGAATAACAACCTACACCATGACATGGAGACGGTAAGCCGTACGTACGCGTGTATGGGGAATTTGTCATTTATAGGATAAATAGAATAAAAAATATGGTTATAACATATTTATAATAACATCATAGTATTTAGGAGGTACTGGAGTTATTATTTTGGTTTGTAAACAATGAATAAAGAGGAAGTGGAAGAAGAAAAGAACATGAAAGAGGGTGGGGAAATTATTACTTCTTATTCAGGTGTTTCCTTTTGTGTTGATCAAAAGGGATCCTTTGGTTGACTTTATGATTAAATTAAGGACTCTAGGTTGATGTGAGGGATTTTGGGAGGATATTTGGGTAGGTTTTGGCTGATCCAAATGGCTTTGGAGGTGTGAGTTTGAGAGATGGGGAAGTTCCCTTTTATAAGAGGGGTGAGGGTAACTTTAGGAAAATAATAAAATATTAATTTATTATACAATAATATAAGGTGTATAATACATCCAAATGAATTTATTTATATCCTTAGGTGGTTATGTGTAGAAATTGTTTCAACCAATATGTTTTAGACAAGTTTAGGTTACCATTTTAACCGTATCTTTTAGATTTATCTCTTAGTTAAATAGTATAACTTTTACCGTTTTTTCTTGTATTCTTACTCTATATTTTTAATAAGCTTACTCAAAACTTCCAAGAGAACATAAAGTGGTAGATTAATGATGTATATAATATTATTTAATCCATTTTTTCAAACCTTAGATATTTAGTAATTTTATATTAAACAATAATATAATATTTGTTTTAAAAATTAATTTATGTCAATTTTGACACTATTTGGTATTTTGTTTTTGTGAAAGTCATAAAAATATTATCACTTCGAAAAAAATTTATAAAATCAACCCTAACATGTAATAATAACCTATAAAATTAATGTATGGTATCAAAACTTTTAAATTATATTTATTTTAATATTTATAATACAATTTATTTGATTCATTCATTAATAAGGAAGTTACTGAATCATCATTATGTCATAAATAAAATTAATTATTTAATGTATAAAAATTATAAATAAAATACCACTGTGTAAGAAATATTTTTATATTTATAATGAATATTTATAGTCTAATTTAACTTTTGTATAACCCTATATTAAAATGGTATAGTTAATAAACTTTGAATTTAACACTTTTAACTCTTCTTTAAATAAAATAATAATAAATGTCCTAATCTAATCCAAGTGGACCAAAAGGATCATATATTATTCATAATGTTGTTTTTGTCCGAGTTACACCCATAAAATTGAATTAGGACATGTTTTAGGTTAATTATAATATGATTTTTACCTTTTATTTCCCTATATACTTTTAACCGTGGTAAATAAAAGTCAAAAGTTACTATTAACCAAAAATTAATTTCATATTATTGTATCAAATTTTATTTATTGACATAAAACATTTCTCTTGAATTTTTGAAATTAAACTCACAAAAGTAGTAAAATTATGTTTTATGAAAATTTCTAAATGCTCCTTGAAGGTGGGTAAAAGACGGTAAAAAGTTCAATTAAATTTTTATTCATATAATTTTATTATGAAATGACTCCAATTAATTACATTGAACTTATATAGGAATTATATATCTTTTTTGATGTAAATTAAATTTAAATAAAATAAATAATTATTTAAATAAATATCTGGTTTTAAATAATAACGCATGGTTTTTCACTATTCATCAACAATTGAATGTTTTCAGAAAAATACCAAAAATTAACCCTATGATAATTTTGATATTATGAATTCAAAAATGAAGTCTATTTTACCAAATTAAAATCATATAAGTTTAATTTATTAATTTACAATTAACCCCCTTTGTCAAAACCAAAAAACGGGTTTTTAAAAAGTAAGAACTATCTAAAGATTGACATGTGTTTATGTCAAATTTAGAAGTAAAATTGTTTATAATGACCTAAATTTTATCAAATAATAAAAATATAATCTAATTATTCTTAAAAACCATTCAAATTTATAACATAACACTATAAATTTTATTGATTAAAACAGTTGTTTTCAATTAAAATTTAGTATTTTCCCTGTTAATCAAAATACGAAAGTTATCAGAAAAGTTCCAAAAATTTATCCATACTAAATTTTTTATGTCCCGATTATAAATAATAATTTTATTTAATTAAATTGAATATATAAAAGTGTCAAATATTTGTTTTAAAAATGATTATCTATTAAATAGTCAGTAAAATTGCATTTTTTGAAAAATAATTCTTTTATCTGGAATATTGAATTTGTCCTTATATTATGTCTAAGAAATACAAAATTTGAATGTCAAGATTATATTTGATATATATAAAATTAAAAATTTAGTTAATACTATTCAAAACTTCTTCTTGAATGGCTAGTTTGGTAAGTCGTCGTGCGCTCGAACTCGTTGTTGCATGTAGCACAAGTTATTGAATTACATTGAAGAGATAACATACTATGAAATCTTGGGGTGTTACATATATAACATTCCACTTATTCGTAAATAATACCCTAACCTCTAAAGTTATCTAATTCTACCTCTAATACCGACTATATGGCCTAGACCTTAGAAGTTACATAATCTTGAGTTAAGTCAATAGTTAGAAATTATTTCATATTATGGATACTTTTAGGTTTAGATATTTAGAGAAAAATAATCCATAACATATACATTAAAAATTTATTATTACAAAGTAGAAACTTTTACTCACTATATATTTTTTTATAAAACAAAAAAAGTTTTAAAAGAACTTGGTTTCTTTTCACGCATGAACATCATAAATTTTCCATGATCCTAACATTGACTATTTCTTCTTTAATTATATGAAAAACATTTAAAAACTTGGGCGGAGCATAAAATTCTCAGTAAGGGATACAAAAATAAGAAAAAGATATTACTCTTGAAAAAACATTTAAATCTAGAATGCTTTATCAAAATTAATACTGTTCACCTTTAGAAAGTAGTAAATATACTTCACTAACTATAAGCTCATTTCTTACTATTTTTTAATTGAAATATCACCTAAAACCAATATAAATCACACATTTCATTTAAATGGTAACTTGGTACCTAATTATAATTAAATGGAATAACTATATGGTCGACTTCCACCAATATCACTAAATGGAATGACGATATGACCGACTTGAATAACCAATGCATTGGAGGTTATAACGTAACCACCTGTCCTTGGTTTATCATGGAACCACCCATATTTGGATCATCACATAACCACCCATATTTGGTTTATCACGTAACCACTAGTAAAATGTACATTTACCATTATATAATCATCACACATAAAATATTTAAACTATCCACATTTCATTCATAAAATTTCATTTCCAATCACATGTAATCATTTCAAGACATTGAAATAGACAATCATCTTTTAAAACCATTTTCAACATCAAAATAACCAAAAGGAAATAAGATATTTCTTTTCCGTTTAAAAACATTACGACATATAGAGGAAGCCAAATATCAAATAATGGTTATGGAATCAGAGAATTCATTGTTGGTGCATATGTTAAAACATTCCTTTCGTCACTTTTTAAAGAAAAAAAATGTTTTGTATCAATGATTAATTTTGAAAATATTTGAATTATATAAATATATATAAAAATATAATTTAAAAATCCATTTATATCTATACAAAAAATATATAAATTAATATCATGAAGAAGAAGACTTGATAATTAAGTCTTTAAACTTTCATGGTGTCCCATACAACTTTGTACATTTATACCATAATCTTCATTAATGAATACATTTATGAAAACATTAAATAACATTAGTAGGGGTAAAATATGAATATGAAATGTCATAGTGGTTTTTTATAAAACTTTTAAAATAATAAAGGTGCCTATTATCATGAAATTACTCAATGAAAGGATATTGAGATAAAGACACTTATAAATATTTTATCCATATGTTAAGAATAAATAAATGACATAAATATGCGTGAAAAATATAAATACACCCAAAATAAGTTTATATTCAGTGTCAAAAAATTATAGGTAATTCAAACATATTCTTGGAAAAAACAAAACCAATGACGTGGATATTTAACTGATTGAAATGAGATTGAGTTATTATGTCCCTTACCTTGAGTCCTATTTGTCTCATTTGTTCTTCAATTTCCTCTAAATCTGTTAACTTGTTTTGATTTTAGAAAAAAAGGATTCATTGAGTTGCCTTATTCCCAAGGTAAGGATTCTAGGAGGAAGTGAGGTATTTTGGGAGATTATTTGATTATAGTTTGGATGATCCAAGGGGATTTATAGGTGTTAATAATTGGGTAGAGGTGGTGGCCTTTTATAAGAAGGGGGAGGGGCACTTTAGGAATGTTCTGAAATATTATTTTATTATAAACTGATTTTCAAATTATAAGTGCTCAAAAGTGAATATTTGGAAGAAAATATGAAGATGGGTTGAAATACTCTAACAAATAGGTTCTAGACATGTTTAGATCATAAATTTAACCTTATCTTTAAGCATTAACCCTTATGTAAATAAATTAACTGTTCCCATGTATTCCTATATTTTACACTATATGGTTAATATAGATACAATAACATGCCAATGAATCTTAAAGTAGATAATTAATAATATTTTAAACATTATCTCTATTATTTTGATGATTCAGATATTTTTATTACTATTATATCAATTATTAAAATAGTTTTTGTTTAAAAACTCATTTATATCAATTTTAACACAATTTAGTAATTGATTTTTTGATAAATTCATAAAAAAGTTATTCATTATTGAAAACTAATTTAACTCAAATATTACCTGTCATAATAATCCCTAAAATTCATGGATGGTGTCAAAATTTTTAAATTACATTCATTTTCAAATTTATAATATCATTTATTTGAATCTTTCATTTGTAAGGTAATTAATGTATCATCATTCTATCGTAAATGAATCTATTTATTTAATGTCTAAAAATTACAAATAAAATACCATGATGTAAGAAGTCATTTGATATTTATAATAACTATTTATAGTCAAAGTTATTAGATATATAACACCACATTAAAATCATTTTACTAAAAAGATACATGCTTATGTTATATTTCTCTTTACATTAAATTAATTATTATAACATGTCATTATCACACCCAAGTGGCTCAATGGGGTCCTCAAATAGACCCAAGGATGCCATTGATCGGCTATATCTCATCCAATATGATTAAGACATGTGTTGGTGTAGTTTCATATTATTATAATATTATTTTTTACCCTTATTTACCTAAATTACCCTTTAACTATGGTAAATTAAAATAATTACGGAAGTCACTCTTCATAAAGTCCAAAATTAAAATGTACCTTTTCAACCAATTTGTACATTATTATTAGAAATATTGAATCCATTTTCACAAATTCTAAACACATAATTGGCATCAAATAATATAAAATAAATTCCCATTTTCAATACCAGAAATAAGGGTTTTATGAATTAAGAACAATCAAAAGATTTCCACGTGTTTATATCCAATTTAAATGTAAAATTACAACTGATGATCAAAATAGGATTAAATTTTAATAACATTATATAATTACACCTTAGAACCAATTAAAAATATAATCTATGTATATAAATAAATTTGTTGAAAAGGCAGTTTTGACTTAAAATGTAGTATTTTTCACAATTCCAAAAAATGAACTTTATCAAAAAATTAACAAAAACTAAGACAAAGTAAATTTTGATGTCCCACATATATAAGAAATTAATTTTTCGAAATATAATATATAATGTTAAGAAATGTAGATTTAAGAAGGTTTCATCATCCAAAGTCGGTAAAACTACATTTTAAAAATATTATAGTATTTTACGCTTAAAAGTGGATTTATTCCCATATTAAGACTCTAAAACTAATTAGAAAAAGTAATAAAATTTAAAAAATATGTTTCAACCATAATAGAGTTATTTATTTTCATTACCTATAATACAACCGTTATGCGATAAGTACCCTTAAAAAATAATATTATTAATATTGCATTATTTTTTGGTATAACTCAGTTCTGTGTGCAACATAAGATTTTGGAGAAACTAGTTGTTGCATGTCTAGTACGCTACGAAATATAGCATCCCCATTAAGGTAAAAACAACATATCATTCATAAATATTTAATATATATGAAAAATTATTATTCTCTAATTATTTGGGATGTTACAATGATCTTATACCTAATAGTTTTGATCTATTTTTAATCTTATAGTATCCAATGAAACATTTCACAGATATCATGGGATGGATTTTATAGACATTAAATGAATAAATATTCTACATTAAATGATGTATTATAAAAATATATACATTTTAATATAGCCTATATATATTTTTTATTTATTCAAGTGGCCGTTATGGGAGATTTGTTTTATAAATTCCTTACACTTGATGAAATATTCGGTTTGTGTTGGCTAGTGTTTATTACAATTTTATTCTATATTAATGATAAAATCATATATGTGCTAACTAATTACTAAAAACATTTTAATAAAACCTTTTTTATACACATATATAAGTCATGAAACCATACTAAATTAATTTCTTATTAAATAAATAACATAGTTTCATCTAGTAGGGAACTCAATGAATTCAATTAATTATATTTTTTTTTCTGGGAGAGAAGTTGTATTTCAAAATTCATGTACAGCTCCCAACATAAAATTTCACTACAGAATTAAAAAATATGTTTTAAAATAATTTTTTAAATTTTTTATCAATATTAGGATTTAATATTTTAGCTAATGTGGGTTTTATCTATAAGGTAAATGAGTATAAAAATTTTCATTCAATGTATTTTAATGCGGAATAGATAAAAACTTTCCAGATTTTTTTCATAACATTTTTAGCTTTTAGGATTAGTATAATATCATTATATGACTGTGTTTTAGGGTAATAAATTGATATTCAATGTGTCCCCTCTAATCAAAATTTCTCATGATGGGTTTATGAGATTTTATGAATATAAAATTTCTAGAATTGAATGATTTATAAGTGATATGTCTATAATTTTCATGAAAATAATATTGAGGATCTTCAAAAATGAGTGTGATATGAAATATTTTATAGGAATTGTTAATATTTATTGAAAGACATTTTTATTGTAATTTTATTATTTTAAATGTCCCTTGAGAATTGAAACACCTTTGGATCCATCTTAATATAAATTAATATACGTTCTTTCAAACATGAGTAAAATGATATCTCTATGACATTATATACTGAGTGTTTGCGTAAATTAAAACAAATACATTTATAAATTCATTATGTACTTTTCATTGTTCATTTAACATAAATAGAAAATTAAAATTAAAATAATGTGTACAATTTTCTAAAATGAATACATTAAATTGATGGTAATATTTAACCATAATAAAGATAGGAGAAATTAAATTATAAGAATATATTTTGAGTTTTATCAAAGAATGGGGAGGAAATCATTATTCAAGGAACATGGTAAAGATAAAAATAAATGAACTTGTAATTAATTTTTCAATTACACATAAATTTAAAAATTCTGAACTCCTTGAACTAAAATTTTAATTTGAATTTATGTAGGGTATGGAAGAGGAATCATATATGATGAATTCCAATATTTCAAAATGAAATAATTTGAAATTTCCTTTAGTTTCACTATCTCAATTTGTTCATTGGAAGGATAATCAATTTGGGTTAATGAGTATTTATAAATAATTTTTTTTATTTTATTATTAATGAGTTCAATAGATTACATGTGGGGGAATTTACTGTGGAATTTATTTGGATTCATTTTTCCACTAATTATTTTGTAATTTTTTGTATTTTCAATGTCAGAGAATACATTTATGTAGAATTTTTTATATACAATTTACTGAGAAATTAAAAATTGTGTGAATTCTATATAAAAATAATTTCTTTTATTGATTTAATTTTCCAACTGTTATTGTTGTGATTTTACATTTGTTTCAAATAACATGTTTTTCAATGATTTTTCTTTATTAATTTCATTAATTTTTTATTATTTTCTTGATTTTTAAAACATATCTTAATTAATACTAGGAGTTGGATGTGTAACTTAATTTCCATTTTGGAGAGCTATGAAGGTAAATTGATATTCCTATTCCCACAGTCTCACATACATGAGTTGAAACAGATCCAAATTAATGGATCCCACATCTATATGTAGAAAAATGCATAGAGATAAACTATAACATAATAAAATTTCTACATATCATATTTTTTGTGTATATAACTAGGGGGTTGAAAACATTGCCAGTGTTTCTGCATAGTTTAATGTTTAATGTTACCAATTACCCCCATTTGAAAATTTTCACTCTTATATGAACCATGTATTAAAATTTTTAGAAGGAAAAAAATTATGAAATAATTGATAGACAGATTTTTGGTTCTCTAATACTGACATCATCTTTAAATGTTTTAGAAGCTCATGTGAGCCTTGAAAATTCTTAAAATTGATAATTTTTTTTCCAAATGATTGGTGATCATTTTAATGGATATGATGCCTCATATTACAATGGTTTGGACTAATCAATGATGAAGAATATCTATGGAAATCTATATCCTTTTTGTAGTCTACCAAAGGGGAGATCATTCTTGCTTATATGTAAATAATTTTGATGGGAAATTAATTCCATTATGTGGATTTAACTATTATCAATGACGATGTTGGAATTATATATTGAATGCACGACATGGAGGAAAGTTATAATATCTATTAGTCATATTGGGGAGGGGGGTGTACAAAGATATGTAATATAACCTAGGTAATGAGGATTAGATCAAGATAGGTTGTGAGGAGAATAGATAAATATCATAGAAATAGGACCATAATATCTATATTTTCTCATTTATTTTAACAATATTTTTAATTAATTTTTAATTTAATGATTGATATATTTTATTGAAATGATCATGTTATTTTTCTAAATTACATTATTTATTAATATTGGGTGGGTAATCTATTTTACAGCATTCATGTGTATTATCATTCTAGATGTTACCCTCAACCTGATATCATATTTAGATTTCATCTAGGATCAATGGTAATCAGTGATACCAGATATTGAAGGTATTATTACCCTACTCTAAAATCATCTAATAATCTATATGAAATGGTAATTTATCATTGAGGGTAGTACACCAGGACTTACTCAGATGTGGTCTTGATGCAGAACTGATTTCATTATTGTTCTACTATATAGATTATGTTTTTAGGGATTGTAGGATCCATTCACTTGGAGTTTTATTTTCTGAAAAAATACTCCACCCACCTTCAGATATATTACTTTTATCACTATACATGAATGATGGAAATTATATTTAAAACAAAAAATCACCTTCTAATCACTTCATTTTAATTTAATATTTTGTGATAATTTTTTTCCATTTAGTTTGATCAGTTGTCACATCACTATTATACAATATAACTATCCCAGTTTCCCCACCATCATCACTATTTTCATTGTTTTATTATGATTTTTTATACATACTATTTTCTTTCTCACTCACAGAAAAATTATTCTCTCCCGGTGGATCAAAATATTTTCACTACTAAACTTGTCCAATGATGGGTTATAAATAATGCATTTTCCCATAAATTTATGATAAACAAGTCCTTTGTTCTAACCAGTATATCATTGAAATAATATTCTAAAGATAAATATTTGTAATGTTGGTTTTAATGAATTAATGCTTTTTTGGTTCCATAGAAGCCCCCATAAATTGATGGAAATGACTATGGGCATTGACATGTTTGGATGGATGAATATATTAAATATTTTATTATTGATCATTGTATAATTAATTGAATCATTATAAGTGACAATTATATAATCCAAATATAATTTTTGGTAATACTATGGTGAAATATGTTTTGAATTGTAATGTGTAGAATATATTCTATTAAGATACATTTTCAAGCATTTCAATCCATTTAATAGATTATAAGAAAACTCAAGTTATATAGAGAATAATCCATGTTAAAAATTAGTGTTCATATATAATTAAATAAAAATTATAAGAATTAAATATGTAGAGTACATTTATATCAAAATTAGAAAGGATAAATAGATTTATAAAATGTTCCATAGATTTATAAGTATTATAAATGTTACTAATTCACATGGAGATGCATAGATAAATAAAATTTTAGTATAATAGTTACAATACATACTACCTATAATGTGCTTGGTGAATAAAGTAGAAAGATATGAGTGTAATAAATTTAATTATTATTCATTGTTTGAACTAATTAATTCATTTATATAATATGGACTTGAATTTAAAAATATCACAAATGTGGAATATATATAGAATCTGTCACGACCCATCCCTTGGGGCCTGCATCATGACTACCCCAAGCCCTCCTTCCTTAGGCCAGGGGCTGGCGACTAGCACTAAAGGTGTAATTCCCTAGAGCTGGGAAGACATTACCTTTATAAAACGTAAACACACATAACCAGAGAAAAAGAGGAAGAAAACACTAACTAAAGAAGTATAACAAGTGTGATGAAAGTACAAATGGGGTCAGAAATTCAAGCCCAATAGAAAGGTACAGCTACAACTAAAAGAAAGTACAACTGAAAAGACAAACAGCTGGAAGATGGAAGCAGCTCCTGGATTGTCCTCTGGGCTCCTTCCTGAAGGGTAGGTATAGATGTCCTCCTCAGCACTCCACATCCATCCATCTCCTATGGGCACTGACTCGTCCTGACGTCCACCTCCAAGTACCGTCTAGTCCTCGTACACTCTGCCCCGGTCATCACTGTCCATTGTCTGCATCAAACACAACAAGGTGCGGGTGTAGCCCGTGCAAGGGTGAGTATAATGATACTCAGTAGGGACCCCAAGACCCTCAAGGTCTCACGAAATTCCAACAAGGATAAACCACAAATATATATATCAATCGATAATCTTTACTTAGGTATATGCCCATACATATACCCAAGTTATCAAGTAACCTATCTCAATCATGAGTAAAACACAAAGGTCATTGAATCAGATCAAACCAGTATCTTCATTAACGAAACCACGACTACTAGAGAACTCCTCCTCTATCGAGTATAGTTGCCCTGTCTCGACTCCGAGGCGCTACTCACTAACCATAGACAGCTGAGGTACTCCTCCTGTCGAGTACCGTGGGTCTACTGCCAAACCTGGCGCTCCTTCGCTGTGGGTCTACCACCAAACCGGGCTCTCCCCCTAATAGACGTTATTGGTACTGCCAAACCAGGTGCTTCATCCGTCGTGGGTCTACTGCCAAATCGGGCGCTCGGTCCACTGGGCTAGGTGAATCACTTTGAGTTGAATCGGTCAAGCAGTCATCAGGTCTATAACTACTTGGTCTCCGCACTATGTATGCTCCTCTCCAGGAGGATCCGCTCCACGAGCTACTGGTCAATACTCAAAGTGTCACTAAGTCTCAAGTGGAAGTATCTCAAACTACCACCACGTCAAAGGGGTCTCAACGCGACAGACGACATGTCAATTAGATGCCCGGTCTGTGAGTTACCAGCTTTTCCATTCCAGGGGCCCAGTTGGATTTCGAGTGCAATCCAACCCAGCCATACTCCAAACTCATTCGAACCCTTTGTGGAGTATTCCAAAAGGGCTGTCTCATCAATATGAATACAATGTAGTCGACGACATGTCAATCGGACGTCCGGTCCTTAAGTTGTAAGTGCTTCTGCTCTAAGGGCCCAGTTGGTTGCGGGATCGAACCAACCTGACCATTTTTCCCAAGTCACCCAAAACACATATAACATATCGAAAAAGGACTGCCTCATCACGAGGGTCCTTGTGCCACAGACGGCGCGTTGATAGGATGCACAATCTTAATGTTATTCCCGTTATAGTGAAAATGGCCCCGACCCGTTAAGCACAGTGGGCTGGTGGGTCGTGTCAACCCAGTTTTGGCGGGTCCGACCCGGTGATTCGCGCGGCCCAACCCAAGGGGCATGGCTCGACCCGAGGGGGCGTGTCCCGGCTCGGCTAGCCGAACGGCTCGGCCCGTGTGGCCGAGTGGTCCGAGGGGGGGGGGCATTTTCCAGAACCAGCGGCGCCAGGAAGCGCCGCCCTCAAATATGGAAGGTTGATGCCAGCCAGCTACTCCAGTGCGAGCAGCCCGCTTGGGCGGGCCGCTGTCTTCCGCACGCGGTGCCAAGCGGCGCCGCAACCTTCCCCAACCTAGCTGACCAACGAGCTGGCCGGTTCACTTGCCGAAGAGGGACACATAATGCGGGTCGCGGTCCTCCTCATCCCGACAGCCTCGTGGTGCCATGGTCTCTTTGGTCCGGCCGGCTTAGCCGGTCGATTCTTCATCGGTCGAGCGAACCATGGTTACATGATGCGGTTCTTCGCACGTGGCCGACGTGCGGCCGCTGCCTTTTCTCGCCGCCACCTCCATTCTCCACCGCATCCCTCTGCGAAATAAAAATAAACAAGAAACGATGGAGGGTCATCAAGCCGTGTTTGTTCGGCCCGTGCCCTCCATATTAGGAGGTAACAATCAGCCATAGACAATCCAAAACATTTAACGAAGAACAAGAACAATTTTAATCAATTAAAATTGAACATAAACCGCTTACCTCGAAATTGACGTCGCCTGTCATCGAGCCGTTGAAGATGAGCTTCGCGGAAGAACGGTGTCACTCTGTCAATGTCGGAGGAAGATCCGTCGTTGTTGTCGACGTTCCCCGTGACGGTGTCTCCTCCCGTGACGCGGAGGAAGAAGAATATTGAAGATGTTTCTTCACGTCCTTCGGGCCATGGAGCTTTCTTTGTGTCGTGGAGTGTTCTTAGCCGAGAGAGGATGATGTTCTTTGTGGGAGGACAAAGCTCCTCTAATTCTTCAAAGGTTCCTCCCAAAATATTTGCTATGGAAAATATTATGTAAGGCTTCTCCAATTTTAATGAATCGCCAAGAAATTTAAATTAATTCAATGGATATGTTCCAATTTAATTAATAAGGTTATTAATTACATTAGTTGGCATCATTAAAGTTTGGTAGGTGGATAAATCACAAACGAATTAATGGGAGAGTGTGGAGAGTTATAAGGATTAATAAAGGGGTTTCATGGGGGTTTAAGGGAGTTGAAGGAGGAGTTGAAGGGTTAGGGGTTCGTGCGGGCCTCACCACCCTTAGTCATATCCTCCCATGGGAAGTTAGGTGGGGTGTGGGACCCACCTCCAACTTCATTTTGGAGGAAATTAACTTCCACTTAAAAATACATTGTAACACAACAATTTCTTTAAGTCTTAACGAATCCCCAAATTTTAACTACCATATAAGACAAAACACAACTGTAGTAAAGGTCCCCCTAAAAGAAAACCAGTGTTGCGAGTTCATCGGTGCCCTTAGATTTCAATTTTGAGCACCGGTTCAAAAGGTAGAAAAATCCGCACGTACATTTATTGAACTTACTAGAACAAAAGTTCATAAATTTATTCCGGGCACACCGGGCATCAGAATCAAGCGCCGTCAGAAACTACGGACTCTTAAAATTCAAATAATTTAAGAAAAAGATTTCCTTAAAATTTACGTGTCTTTACATTACCCACACCTTATGGATTTACGTCCCCGTAAAGCTAAAACATATACTAGGGAAACAAAAGAGGGTTCTGAGCATGTATCTGAGCTTCCTGCTCCCATGTTCTCTCCTGGAGGTTCCCTTGCTACCAACGAACACACAAGAGATGTATTTACCATACACATAGGACTCACTCTTTTTGATTCTCAATCTCCACTGGAACCTTCGTCAAATTCATCACGTGGTCGATGATGTGGGACTGGTCGTGCACCCAGTGCACCTAAGGTGGATGGTCCAAGTGGTAAGCCACCTTGCCTACTCTATTGAAGAAAAAGGAGGAGTGACTATAGATAGGCTGTACCATCCATATTTAGAAAGGATATTAGTAATGCGGCCTGCTGCTCTGTCACCTCTCTTAAGAGATGAATGCCTGGACTCTTGCTAAGAGCATCCACTACTACGTTTCCCTTCCCAGGAGTATAGGCTATCTCGAAGTCATAGTCCCGGAGGAACTCAAGACATCGCCGCTATCTCAAGTTTAGGTACTTATGAGAGAAGATAAACCTAAGACTATAGATATTAGGGTAAACTGCAAACCCTTCTCTCAATGAACTATGGGTGAGACTAGCCAATTTGAAGAACTCAACTTCACCCTTCCTCGTCTATGTTCTACAAGAGTTTCTTTGATTTATCCTTTTCTGAAAAGAGAAATCTGGTCTCATCCCCTGGATGAACCACATCCTTTTCCTAATATAGTAAATCCTGACATGAACGGTTTGAATTCATACCATGGATGACTTCATAAGTCCTTGACACTACTACCAAGAGATCCAACCATTACTCTCACCTCCAAGGGTTGAGTAACATTGTCAGCATCTGTGTGTGGTTACTGGGTCTCTTCCAGTAGAAAACTTGAAAGTGAGGTTCAATTCAATAGTATAAATTGGAACCTCTTAGTATTAATCACACATAAAGGAAGGAAATCATACGTCACAAGGAAAAGTGTCTTTTATTACCAAAGATCAAGGTACAAAGAAACAAATCAACCACAAAAAATGACATGAACAAAACTAGAAGCATCATGGACAAAGGCCTCTATGCCTGGAAGTAGTCCCACTCCTGTCCACTAGCTTCCGGATCTATATAGTCATATGATTCAGCTACCTGAAGTTGTGTTCTCCACTGTCGACCCATTACCTATGGTCGAGGAGGACCTCCTGGTGGTGGTGGTGGTGGAAACACCTCGAAGCATCGTCCACCACCAGCTACACGACCAGCTCCTCTTCCATAGTCGCCTACTCCATGTAGTTTGTCTCGATCAAACCTCTTCCTCTACCTGGGAGGTCCTTCATCTATCTGCTTATCGTCTGCACGACGGGTCGGACAATCTCGTTCCATGTGTCCAAGCCCGCTGCAGAAGTAACACTGCCTCGCAGGTCTGGATCTGTCTCTACCCTGGGTGCCCCGCACTACCGACCTTGAGTCTTGCGTTCGACCACCAGTAGGTATGGTCATATTGGACCTCTGTGTCATCTATCTACTTCCATATTTATAAGACTCTGATGCATGTAGACTAGTTGTGGGTTCCGCTGCTAGAGATCGCTCAACAAGGAAATTCTCTATAAGGAGGGCTCGCTCCATCACCCCTATCTATGTCAGGATGCTGTGAGAAACAACTGAAGCTCTAATCTCTTGCTTGAGACCCTGATCGAAGGTTCGGGCCCTGAAGAATAGGTCCCATACCATATATATGAAGTAGAACAAGAGGTCTATGAACCTCGCTGAGTACTATGATACTATCATGCTGCCCTGTTGCAGATGCAGTAGCTTTTGTATATGCACTGCTCGAACGGTGGCTGGCACAAACTCCGCCCGAAATAGGCTCTCGAAGTCTACCCATAGAAGTGTCACCTCATTATGCATCTGGAACATCAGGCTCCACCATCTGCCTGCGGCTTCCTGAAGGAGGCTGGAAGCAAGGATCACCGTGAAGTCTGCTGGTGTCCCAACCAGTCTGAAGACTCTTGTGACAGCCTCCATCCAATCCTCAGCCGCCTGCGGGTCCGTCTCTCCCCAGAACATGGGTGGACTCAGGCGCTGGAACTCGTGCATCATGCTCAAGTGGCGTGCATCACCTGTTGTTGGGGCTAGTGGTATCGATGGCCCAACGGGAAGTGGTACCGCTGGTGCCTCAACTGGAAGAGGGGCCTATACTGAGGCCTCGTCGGTCGGCGGCATGTCAGTATGTACAACTCTCGGGGCCCTAGCTGGTCATCCATGGGGAGGAATTATGAAAGAAACAGATGCGACACAGTCAAAGGACTATACCTGGTGAGCTGACCTAGTTTCGGCTGACTTAAAGAAAACTTTTTTTAAACACACACGTAATCAGTTTTTTCATGCACTGAGTCAGAAATCAGAAGTTAGGGTCCTAGTGTATGGATACATCGGCCACCCCCACCAACATTGGACTCCCTGAACTGAAAACCACACTTAGTACCCTTAACACTATAGATTCAAAGAAAAGAAATACAAGAGTCCAAATTTCTGCAGTAGAACTGACTCCTATGATACTAATTTTTCACGACCCTTCCCTCGTGGACCGCATTGTGACTACCCCAAGCCTGCCTTCGATAGGCCAGGGGCTGAAGACTAGCACAAAATGTGTAATTCCCTAGAACTAAGAAGGCATTGCCTTATAAAATGTAAACACACATAACCATAGAATAAGTGGAAGAAAACACTAAGTAAAGTAGTATAAAAAGTGTGATGAAAGTGCCAAGGGGGCCAGAAAAACAAGACCAATTGAAAGGTACAACTACAACTGAAAGAAAGTACAACTGAAAAGACAAATAGTTGGAAGATGGAAGCAACTCCGGGATCATCCTCCAGGTTCCTACGTGAAGGGTAGGAACAGATGTCATCCTCAGCACTCCACATCCATCCTTCTCCTATGAGTATTGACTAGTCATGAGGTCCACCTCCGGGTATAGTCTAGTCCTCGTACACACTGCCCCGGTCAGTGTTGTCCGTCGTTTGCATCAAACACAACGAGGTGCGGGCATAGCCTGTGCAGGGGTGAGGATAAAGATACTCAGTAGGGACTCCAAGACCCTAAAGGTCTCACGAAATTACAACAAGGATAAACTACAAATAAATATCTCAATAGATAACCATTACTTAGGTATATACCCATACATATTCCCAAGTTATCAAGCAACCCATCTCAGTCATGTGGAAAACACAAAGGTCATTGACTCAACTCAAACCAGTATTTTCATTAACGAAACCATGACTTCTGGATAACTCCTCCTCTGTGGAGTACAATGGCCCTGTCATGACTCTGAGGCACTACTCACTAACCTTAGACTATTGAGGTACTCCCCCTGTCGAGTACCGTGGGTATGCTGCCAAACCGGGCGCTCCTCCGCTGTGGGTCTACTGCCAAACTGGGCGCTCCCCCTAATAGCCGTAAGAGGTACTCCTCCTTTCGAGTACTGTGGGTCTGGTACCAAACTAGGTTCTCCATCCTCCATGGGTCTTCTGCCAATCCGGGTGCTCCGTACACTGGGCTAGTCGAATCACTCTGAGTCGAATCGGTCAAGAAGTCATCAGGTATACAGCTACTAGGTCTCCGCACTCTGTCTGCTCGTCTCCGAGAGTATCCGCTCCACGAGCTATTTTTCCAATACTCCAAGTTTCAAAATGTATCATTTGGAAGTATCTAAAAGGACCGCCATGTCAAAGGGGTCTCAACACGATAGACGACGTGTCAATCGGACACCCAGTCTGTGAGTTATCATCTGTTCCGTTCCAGGGGCCCGGTTGGATTTCAGGTGCAATCCAACCCAGCCACACTCGAAACTCATCCGAACCCAATGTAGAGTATGCCAAAAGGACCGTCTTATCAAGAGGAATCCAACATAGTCTATGACACGTCAATCACACGTCCGGTCCTTAAGTTGTAAGTCTTTCCGCTCTAAGAGCCCGGTTGGTTGCGGGATCGAACCAACCCGACCGTTTTTCCAAAGTTGTCCAAAATTCACATAGAGTATCAATAAAGGACCGCCCCATCATGAGGTTCCCTATTCCGTAGACATCACATCGATCAGAAGCATGGTCTTAAAGTTATTCCCATTTTAGTGAAAACAAGACCGACCCGTTAAGCCCTGGGGGCTGGCGGGTCAGGTCAACCCGGTTTTGTCGGGTCTGACCTGGCGATTCACACGGCCCGACCCGAGGGGCGCGGCCCGACCTAAGATGGCACGACCTGAACTAGAAGGGCGCAACCTGGATGACCACGGCTCGGCCCGGGTGGCTAAGCGGTCCGAGGAGGGGGGGGGGGGGGTTCTCGAACCGGCGGCGCCGCCCTCCAATCCGGTCTACCTATGCCGACCGGCTTCTTCAGCACGAGCATCCCGCTTGGGTAGGCCGCTATCTTCTCCATGAGGTGCCTAACGGTGCTATGGACTTCTCCAACCCTGCCGGCCGACGAGTCGACCGGTTCACCTGCCGAAGCGGCCCGCGGAATGCGGGCTGCGGTCCTCCGCAATGAGGCACCCTCGTTGCGCCGTGGTATCTATGGTCCGGCTAGCTTAGTCGGTCGGTTCTTCGTCGGATGAGCGGCCCACGGTTGTGGGCCACGGTTCTTCGCACGTGGCTGGCATGTGGCCGCCGCGTTCTCTTGTCACTGCCTCCATTCACCACTGCTTC
This sequence comes from Viscum album, assembly GCA_963277665.1. Lineage (NCBI taxonomy): Eukaryota > Viridiplantae > Streptophyta > Magnoliopsida > Santalales > Viscaceae > Viscum > Viscum album. The sequence continues at coordinate 1,790,331,604 of OY728121.1, read as the reverse complement.
CCATTGAGAAATAAAAATAAACAAGAAACGACGGAGGGTCATCGGGCCGTGTTTGTTCGGCCCGCACCCTCCGCGTTATGTGATAACAATTGGCCATAGACAATCCAAAACATTTAATGAAGAAGAAGAAAAATTTTAATCAATTAAAATTGAACATAAACCCCTTACCTCGAAATTTACATTGCACGTCATCAATCCGCGGAAGATGAGCATCGTGGAAGAAAGGTGTCGCTCCGTCAATGTCGGAGGAATAGCCGTTGTTATTGGCGATGGTCCCCACGACGACGTCTCCTCCCTTGACGCGGGGGAAGAAGAAGATTGAAGAAGTTGCTTCACGTCCTTTGGGCCATGGAGTGTTCTTCGTGCCATGGAGTGTTCTTCGCCGAGAGAGGACGATGTTCTTCGTGGAAGAACAAAGATCCTCTAATTCTCTAAAGGTTCCTCCCAAAATATTTTCTAAGGAAAATATTATGAAAGACTTCTCCAATTTTAATGAATCACCAAGAAATTCAAATTAATTCAAAGGGGATGTTCCAATTTAATTAATAAGGTTTTTAATTACATTAGTTCGCATCATTAAAGTTTAGGATGTTGAGAGATCACAAACTAATTAAGGGGAGAGGGTGGAGAGTTATAAGGATTAATAAGGGGGTTTCATGGGGGTTTAAGGGAGTTAAAGGGGGAGTTGAATGTTTAGGGGTTCATGCCGGCCCCACCACCCTTATTCATATCCTCCAATGGGAAGTTAGGTGGGGTGTGGGCCCCACCTACAACTTCCCTTTGAAGGAAATTAAATTCCACTTAAAAATACATTGTAACAAAACAATTTATTTAAGTCTTAATGAATCCCGAAATTTTAACTACCACATAAGACAAAATGAAACTGCAGTAAAGGTCCCCTAAGCGAAAACAGGCGCTACGAGTTAATCGGTGCCCTCAGATTTCAATTCTGAGCACCCGTTCAAAAGATTGAAAAACCCGCACGTACATTTATTGAACGTACCCGAAAAAATCTTCAGAAATTGATTCCGGGCACACCGGGCCTCAGAATCAGGCGCCGTCAGAAAATGTAGACTCATAAAATTCAAAAGAATGTAAGAAAAAAGTTTCCTTGAAATTTCATGTTCTTTATAAAATCAAGTTATTAATTTTATGTCCACTATATATTATTCTCATAACTATTTTGAATTTGAGATTAAAGAAATTGATAAGGAGGGATTTCATTAGAGAAAACTTTTTTATAATTTTTCAGTAAAGAATTTTCTAATATATAATTAAAAATTAGAATAAAAAGGAATGAATGAAATTTAATTTTACTTCAAATAATGATGTTTCAGATTTAACTTGTTATGAATAGGGAAATAGGGAAGACATCATGTAAGATTGACATGAATTCTAGCATAGAAATAAATACAATGGAAAAAATATAAATTCCTTGTTTAGATGATGGATATATATTGATGACGGATATTCATGCAGTGATTCACGAATTCAATAAGAATCTGGGAAACTTTCACAAATGTTTATGTGTTTTTAGGTAATTGAAGAAATATATTACAAAATTTATAGTACTTCATAATTCTTTCTACAATTTTATTACACGAAATTATTGGTAAAATATTATTATTTCTTGTTATAGTTATAATTAAGATTTTAAATATAGATGTTAATCAAATGTATGAAGAACATTATAAAGAAACATTGTATGATAATTACTGAGATATTTATTTATTTAAATGGTAAAGTGAACCCTCCCAAAATTATTATACATAGATATTAAATATTTTCATATGAATATTAATAAAATTAAAAAACACACATATGGAGATCATAATGGTATAGTTATTTTGGAATCATAGATAATACTTTTCCTTTTTCATTAATGGTCTTCAACATCTCTTATAAATATCCTCCCACAAATTAATCTTCTTCAACATAACCTACATTAAGAATTATTCATAACCTGGGGAAATAAAAAACAAATAATTGTTATATTTTGTCCCTAGTAAGGGTAAAAAATATAGATACCAACATATCAGGATAATAAGGGTATGAGAACATGGAAATAACATTTTAAAACCATACCATGCATCCAATAGATCATAATCCTAAGTCATGGCATTAATCAACATTTCAAATAAGACATGAATCATAATGTAATCAAATAACATTACCCATTAGAACATATAACATTCCTAAAAAATATATTTATTTTATACATTTAAGTGTATAAAATCATTTTCTTAGTTGTTGAAGGATAACTTCCAGGACTATTATAGGAGAACGGGTTTACTCTTACATAGTACTCTTCTAGGACTATTACAGAACCGAGTTGACTCCCCATTCCATTTTTTTTTATTTCATGATATAATAATATTTACCAAATCATTTGGGGGGATATAAAGGTCCCATTATTAAAATAATGAAAATAATATTTACATTTGTCACAAGATAATAAATCATTCATCATATTTGTACCCATGAAATGAAATGGGTTTCATCTGCATTAAAAAACAAAAGAACCCATGGAAAAGAAATGGGTTTTATATACATTTCTTCACGGTTTAACCTATCTAAAATCAATAGTCTCCATAAAAAAATTTTCATCCTAAAAATAAACCATTTAGAAAAATAATAAAAATGGTTTCCTTGGATCATCTCCCTTTTAAAAATAAGTATCATCAAATGATTACATATTAGATGGAAAATGATTTTTGATGATATATTGTTACATTTAATGAGGAAAATGGACATTTCACTATGAAAATAAATTTTTAAAAATAAAAATGCAATGAACATTTTAAATATATTTTTCACTAGAAAAAACATTGGAAATTAATAAATGAAGAATAAAAAATTATTTAAAGAATTTTGTAGAAGAAAATGACATTACTTAAGATATCACTTATTAAAAAAATCCATATATATATCATTTTAGAGATCCTTCTGTTTGAAATTAAACTTGAAACATATAATGTAATATTCATAACAGCGATTGATCATAATGGACGAAAATACCGTTCATGATGTACACATTAAAATAAATATTCATACCTCATTTCCTTAAAAAACAATCGTTATTTTGAATACGATATGGATAATTTTTTATAATATTTTTTTAAAAAAATTCAATAGTGGTTAAAAATTAATTTAACAACTATGTTCAATAATGTTGAAAACATGTTTTAAAATATTTTTACCAAACATTGTTTTGGAAGAAAAAGGGTTTCTGACTGAATAAATAGATAATGTCAATTTTATTCAAAAATATTTTTTTTGTTTCTTCAGTACATAACGAGATGAAAATTAAAGGAAAAAATTAGTTACCATGGAATAACTATAGGACAATAATATTCATGAGTTTCTTGATATATGGATGATAACATTTCATCATCAGAAGCATAAACATAAAAAACCCAATAAAAGATGAGGTTGAACCATAAAGCCCTTAAAGCTTTAGTAACATTGAATCATAATCCCCATGAAATAATAACAGAAAATGAAACTTAAAATATAAAAATAATAAATTAATTCATTAAATTAGATTTTAATGGGTTTTATATTCACATTATAAAATAATATATGTACATAACACAATATATATCTCAAATAAAGAGAATTCACACAAAAATATCATACAACTTTGGTATCTTTTGAACCATAATCCTCAAGAAAGAGATATCCAAAAATTTATAGTTAAATACAAATAATTGTTAAGATAATCATCATAAAAAAATCATGTAATTTATATACACCAAATAAAATAAATAGGTGGTCATTATGGCGTGTGTCTCAAAGAAGTAGAAAAGTGATATAGGAATCCATTACTATAAGTTTCTACATCGATGGTACACATTTGAACCTCCAATATAATAAATAAAATTTTATTATATATATATTATAGACACATACTCATATCTATAAAATCATATAATATTTACATATGACTTTTAATTACCCATTTATTAATAATTCCTTTTAAAAATTATGTTTTTGGTAATAACTTCTTCGTTTTTCATGTATGTTTAGTTTTGGTATATTTTTATCCTCTTACACTGAACATGGAAACACATTATACAAAAATTTAACCATAATAAAAAATATATATTTAGTATATATTTATTTATAGTATTCTATAAAATTTATAGATAGAAAATTAAATACACTTTTTACGGGGATTATTTGTCGTACATACACATAAGATTTGTATCCATTTTATCGATGGATTGAAAGAATGAAATAAAGATATTATATTACCATTATGAAGTAATTTATATGAAATATAACTTAATATTGTTTATTTAGACCTATAATTTTTACATATAATGTAAAGAATATTTGAAAAAAATCACGTCGCTTTGTGTGGCAATAGACCATTTTAAGAACGAATGATGTAATTGTACTTCCACTGAATACAATGTAATAAGAAATATCTTATATAATGATTATAATGAATAACAATATCATATATATTATTAATATAATATATATACTCTAAATATATCAGTATATATAGTTGAGAGAGGTGGTGATGGAAATTGAATAACATGGGTTTGTGAGGCGGTAGTCCACCATACACATAAATGATGATATTTTATACCTTTTGATAGAGGAGGAGAAGGATATATTTAATTAAATTAATATAAAAAAATATATATATTTAAGATAATGTGGTTAGTATATAATAATATTATAATAATAATTTCAGGATATAGATGATGAGATAATATAAAACACTCGGTTAGGGTGGTTATATCTTCTTCAGAAAACCACTTTTGGTTTTGAACAAAGTCCTTACTACAATGGATTTATGACCACAATATGTCTTATATGTTTATAGTAGGAATTTTGGGATTTTATTTGTGCAGTTCATAGCAAACATAATGGGGTTTGTATTTGTGAATATGAGTGTAGAGGGGTGGTCCTTTATAAGTGAGGTGTGCAGTTCCATTATAATTTTAGAAAAAAAGGTTTTCAGATATTTTCACATTATAAGGGGATTAAAAATAAACCATTATCAATACTATAAGAGAAATGGTCTCTATATGTCTTTACAATGGGTATTGAAAATGTTTTCGGTCAATTTAAACACTCATATTTTTATTTTAACCCATAGGAAAATCTATTTTTACCTTAACCATAGTAATTAATTTTGACTATTTATACTATTTGTTTTGGTCAAACTGTATGTTTTAATTATTAGATATTAAAATTTTATTAAAATAAAAATTACATTTTTAATAATCATTTAATAGATGTGGAAAATTTTAATTTCAAATTAATCCCATAGATGTGACAAGGAAATAGTTTTCCAAAGAGAAAATGTTCAAACATTTCAAATGTTTTATATCCAAAATAAATATTAAATTAAATATAATGACCTAAATTGAATTATTAGAAATATAATTTAACAAATTATATTTTTGAAACCATCTTAAAATAATTTTTTCCCTCAAATACTTTAAAAGAAATCAAATTTCTTAATTAATTTTTTTTTTCACTTTTTATCAACAAATTTATATTTTTATTAAATTTTCAAAAAATCACTATAAGATAAATTTGAAATATAAATTTAAAAAATTTAAATTATTTTTTAAAATAAATTTTGTAAAACTAGAAAATATAAATTTTAAAATATCTGTGAAAAGGGTGACCAAACATCCTTTTAGTAAAATATATTTTTTAATCCTATAATTGAATTTATTGTTATATCTTGTGAGGAAAGTACATTATATGATTATTGATAATTTTATTGAATATATAATATATATATATATATATATATTAGAAAAACTATTTTAAAAAACTATTATTTATTTATTTATTTAGGCAAAACTCGTTTTTGTGTATAAAAATAGTTTTCGAAAACTAATTTCCTTAATTTTCAAATAGTTTTATTTATAATAATATTAAATTTTTCCCAAAACATTCATTTTATATACATGTATAAAAAATATATTTTCATAATTTTTTTACTATTATTTATATCCACCATTCCATCTGCATTGTGGTTACTATCATATTATGTAATAATATTTTAATATTATATCATATTTTGTATAAAATCATTTTTTCATGTAACAGAAGTTAAACACATGTTTGAATGTAACTCATGGAAAACTCATTGTTTCATGAACTAAATGTTAAATTTAGTTTCTTCTATAAAAAATATATCTAAAAGATGAAATTTATTCTAAAAAATAAAATATTTCACAAACTCTCAAGAAATTACATTTTACACTCTTAAAAAATTGCATCCTCACAATGTGTACTTAGGATTGGTAAACAAGGGTTTAACATATCAAAATAACACTGTCAGAAACCCATGACATAAAAATGTTTAATAATCTTTTCCTTTGATAAGAGGGAAAGGAATGTGTGAAGGTCATATGGAATGACACATAATAGGATTCCTAATATGATAACATAGGTGGGAGTTGAAAATTTGGACATGGATTAAAAGAGTGATGTCCAAATAATGGTGGAGAGTGACATAGATCATTTTCCACAAGAATATAATTGATATTGAGAAAATCAACATAAAAAACCTATAAACAAAATTGGTCTGAAAAATTTCATTGATATCATCATAAATGGTTGTAATATGGTAAATTTGTATTTCAAGATCCTTTTACCAATGTTGGATAATTTTCACGATAAGATATAATTTCTTGATTTTGATTAATTTTATAATAAAAATATTTTCCTTTGGTTGTGAATTGATCAATGTCCACATCATTTGTACCATTATGAAATTAAGAAAAATTTATTCCTGAATCACTATTAGTTCATAAGATCCATAAAATATTTTAAGTCATTCCTTCTTCTTATTATTATTATAAAAAACATAATAGTTAACATAGGTTATCCAAGAACATATAATCATTAACTTAATCCATTTCATGAAAATTTTACCATAAATATCCTCCATATACGAAAAAATGATATTAAAAAATTTAGTAGTATGTTTAATAAATTTCTAAAATCAACTTATCATTAACCCCCCAAACAACTTGAATTATCAATTAATGTATCTTACCAAATATGTGAATAAATTGATCATATATTTATTTAAAAGATGGTAATAACCAGAATTACCATAAAATATTAATCAATATATATATATACTTCATAATTAATTGAATAAATAATTATATAATTGAATATATTCCATAAATCCAATAGCATTTTAAACTCCATCAATTGTAATATTAAATACTTTTTCAAAAAAACATTAATTATTATCAAGAATTAAATAAAATCCAATTTACTTTATTCATATCCATTATCACTTTATCCAAACATAATTATACCATAATTTGGAATATATTACTGGTTTTCTTCCCTTAATCATGTTTTATCTAGAAAATATCATATTTTTAATAAATGACTGCTTAGGTCATCAATAACTCCCTATATATTCTTCAAAATACTTAATGAAGACTTCTTTAGAATAATTCATATGTATAGTATAATTATTTAATTCCAATGCATAAAAACGTCAACCATTCTACTTATTTTGTTAACCATTAAATAGAATTCATCATATTATTCCTTAAAACCTCTTTCAAATAATATGAAATATGAATCTTCTCTTGATATTCATCAAACTCAATTTAATAATGATTATTAAATTAAACATAAACAATATTTATATAACAACTCAAACCATTAATATTACATTTTTAGTATCTTAATCATAAATATTATAATCATTAATCATTACCCCTTACTGATTCTCATCATGAGAATTCACCGTATGACATCGATTTCCTTAATTCCAATAATTTTCATATTTAAAACATTCAACTATTGATGATAACTTTGGGATACCATTGTTCGCATACACTGAATTGACCAATTATTTCATTTTTTTCCTTAGTAATTACTTTTATTGTGTAATTTTTTTCCATAATCAAAATTTATTCTCTTTCCTCTGATACATTCACCTAGGTTCTTCTCCACATATTATCAACACATGGGAGACATAATAATCTTTCCTAAATGGAATCCACCACCCCGACACTAAATAAAATCTATCCATAATTTATTTTGTGATTCCAAGAGTTGGTTAAGGTGCATGTTGTTAATAATATTTCATGATAATTGATTAAGAATACCCTCAATATCCTTTAATCTAGTCATCATCCCATTTATTTTATCATAAATAAAATATCAATCACCATTAACATAAATCCAGTTTCTTCTGACTTTCTCAATTTTCTAAAACAAGGAAACACACATTTAGTAACAATAATCAATGTTGGAAACCACATAATCCTAAAAAATCATTTATAGGATGTTTAAATCAAGACACCTTCATTTTAATCAATACGAACATTAGGTTATCCTACGTCATTCATGGTCATCATTTATATACATCATGATCATCCTTAGAGAGTTTGTGAGTTACTAAAACACTTCTCTTAGGATTTTGTAACTAACTATGTAACAAGGCCAATTGTTATGAAGAAGGTGATGATCGATTCCTGATCAATGTTCCCTTTTCATATTTGTTAACCCTAGGTACCTCTATGCAAGATCTAAATCAACATATAGTATCAACGTAGGAAATTATTTGATTGGAAACCACACTTTCTATTTTGTAACAAAATTCCAAAACATTTTCCTATAAATTGATTCAATCTTAGACATAACTTTAGATATATCATTAGTTATATCCCTACATATTTCACTAATGTTTTCATATCCTAGTTTTCAAATTTCAACTAATCCTTCCCTGTGATTCCAATAGTAGGGATATAAACATCATATAAATTCTAACTATGTCTTTTTAGATAAATAATAATTACATTGCAAAAAGAAACACCAGAGGATTGTAAATGAATAATGCATGTTGATTCATAGATCAAAGTCTTCTTATTTTTTGAATGCTATTAAACATATATCATTAATATCAATCGACATATTAAATTTCATAGATATCCCCTAATTAAAACATCTAATAATAACACGGGGAAATAATTCATAAGAAATTTTGAGGTCATATGCCTAATTTCATAACCCCCTCTATCCAATAACACTATAATTAGGAGAGAGATATGATGACCCTAAGTCCCACTTCTAGTAGGATCTAGGTTGGTGACTAGAATCGAGGGTATAAAAATCTCAGAGTATAGGAGTCATTACCCACTATAAATGAAACATTATTGGGGAATATGATAAAAAATGAAAAAATAACTCTAGTAGAGAATGAAAAGGTAACTACGAAAAAATGACAATATTTGAGGGGGATTTAACCCCTTGAAACATAATAGTGGTGGTTATAATGAACTGCCGATAATGGTCCTGCCTATTGTTATTAGAGGCGGTTCTGTAGAACTGTAGTAAAGTATAATCTAATTTAGAAATTGTTTTGTTATAGGGTGTTAAAACATCCTCGGGTTTCACATAACAATCTCAATTTTAAGGGTTTTTAACACCTCTAATATATTTTTCAATGTAGTAGTGGTTTCCAACCCCTTATAGTTGAGTTAGAAGTATCATATTACTAGCGGTTTTGGTAACCGACTCTATTTAAGAATATATTAGTGGCGGGGTTTTGAGCCACTCTAATTGATCCAGATATTTGAGGTACTTTCAAAACCATTTCTAATTAATTATTTATTTAAAAAAAACCATTGCCCATCACTACCAGTACCCCAACCCACCCCCTCCCATTTGACATGGTTCCCATGGGAGTGTGTCCCTCTTATTATCATGAGATTTCCTATCCTTCTCATGTAATCCACCCCCTCCAATTATCATGTGATCACCCCTACACTACTCTCCCCTCCCATTCCCATGTGAGACCCCCTTCCTATTCCCATCTCATGTGGCTTCCTTAAATCCCTTCCCATGCGCAGCACCAGCCATCTAAAACTTTTCCACTAGTCTTTCTGATGACTCAACCTCCCATGAAATTTGATTTCTATATTATAAATAACCATTATTATATTTATATATATTTTGAAGTTGATTCAATAAATTTTATTTTAATAAATATTTAAATACATATAAATATTTAAAATATGTATATATTTATATAAATTAATACATACATTTTTATATTATTTATTTGTATATTTATATTATAATAAATATATATTATATTTAATTTATTCAAATGTGTAAACTATATAATTCTTATAGATATTTACATACATTTGAGTAAATATATTTTATAAGTCTATTTATGATATATATACACATATAATTATATATTTATAAATATTTTTATGTAAATTATTTATATACTTAAATACATGATTATATATTATTTACACGATTATTTATATAATATAAATAAGAGTATTTTCTTCATATATTTATATAATTTTTTAAAAATATATTTACATAATGTTTTTTATAAATATGTTTATATAAGAATTTCAATACATTTATTTTTTATTATGTACATTAATATATATTCGTTTTTGTAAATTTTATACTATTTGATAAAATTAATATTTATTTTATATTACATGAAATTCACAAATATAAAATATAATTTATAAAAATATTTATATTATATATTATTAACCTTATTTGAAATAAAATTTATACAAATATAATATATAAAATAAAATTTATAGAAATATTCATTTAATATTATAAGAAATAAAATTTTCTATTATATATAACTAATATATATATATATATATATATTATATACACTTAGTGTAACATGAAGTAATATTTTAAAAATATATAATTGATATAATCTGAAATACAATTTATACAAATATTTATATAATGTATTACATTACAAATATTTTTAATTATATGCATTAATATATTTGTATTTCAATGAATATAATATTAAAATATTTTATATATTAATATATATTAAATATTCTAAGTTGTATGACATATAATATTAATAATATATAATATAAAAGAATGATCATTTTATTTAAAATTATAATTATAATTATTATATAAATTATTAAACGTACATGATTGGGTTTTTATATGATATATTTTTTAAATAAATTATTTTTATGTATATATTTATATAATATGTTTATTCTTCTATATTATATAAATTTCATATTATATGAAATAAAATTTATTCAAATAAATACATATAAAAGTACATTATAATATAAATTGTTTTATGTATACATAAAAATATATTTATATACAATTAAATACTAGAATATAAATATTTTATATAATATGTTCATATAATGTATTTAGATACATTTACATAAAGTCGGTTAATTATATTTACATATATATATATATATATATATATATATATATATATTATGGATTTCTTTCTATAAAGAGTTGAAGTTCACAACCCCCACTAATATCATAAATAAGAAGGGGAGGGGGGGTTATGCCACTATAAATTAAAGACATTTGAGGGTGTTTTCAACCCTTTAAAATTTAAGATATTATAAAGGGTTTAAAACCCCCTAAAATTGAGGAATTTAGAGTGGTTGTTCATCCCCCACAAATTTGACCCAATAGAGGCGGTTTTGAACCCCCTCTATTTTATGACATTAGAACGGGTTTTGAACCCCCACTAATTTAAGACATTTAAGGTGGTTGTGAACCGTATCTAATCACATTTATTATTGTTTGATATGAACCACCTATATATTTTTTAAATTAGAGGGGGTTAAAAATGCATTCTAAAATCCAATAGAATATTAAAAAACAATTACATTTTTGAGTGAATTTTTAACCCCCTATAAATTTGATGAATACCAATAGTTCCACATACCCCCTCTAATTTATTTAGACAATGAATTTATAGGGGTTTCATAACCCCTTACAAATTCAATGATTATTGGGGGTTGGGTATAGCCCCCTCTAGTTATAAATTAATTGAATATAGAGTGTGTTGTTCAAAACCCATCTAAATAACTTCCACTAATATGTTGTTTTTTTATAGTGGGTAAACAAATAATTATCCCACAATTCATGAATAAAGTAAAACTGATAAATATAAAATTCTCCAATTTAAATACCAGAAGACAAGTCTACCGATGCAACTCAACAATAGTTCACAACCCATCATGTAATGTCCAGCTCAGTCCCCAAAATCCTCATAGAAAACTGAAAAATAGTTTATATTCATAGGGTGATTTTAATAGGTATTCTTAGTAGGGACATAACCAAGGCCTAAAGTGCACATGGGAAAAGGGCGTGCTAATGCTTTAATGGTCAAACATTAGAGCCTATATGCACCTATACATGTTATCTAACAAAACCAAGCCTCATCATATCTCTTTCACCAAATCACACATCAAATATAATAATATTGAATCAAGATCATAACGAATAAAGGTGACCCACTTCTTCTTTCCTACCAATTTTCTACTATAACAACCCAACATTGAATGCCCTATACTATCTTACCTTCCTCACATAACAAATAACATCTCATCACATCCCACAAGTCGACACCCATGACACACATCAAATCACTTATGATACCACTCATAAATATTGGACCACACATCACATCACATCACATATCGCACGTAGACACCTAAGCCATCACATCACATACAAAACCAGAGCAGTTAGGTATCATGAACACGAAAGACATAAACTTTTTTCCCTCATCCTACCATGTATACCCCTCACCGCATATCACATCACACCACATCATGTCACATATATAGAAACCTAGGACAATTAATTTCATTTCTCCCAATGTCTTTGGGGCCATCACATCAATACTAGGTAATATCCAAGACCACACTGTATCACTAATAATGAGGGGAATATATTGGTTGAGGGGGTTGTGAGCCATCTGTATCACTACCATCCTGGATGTTGGGGGAAAACCCAGAATTACACACCATTGACTATTGGTAAGGTTATCCAACTCAACTAGGAACATATAATTTTAAAGAAACAAATATAATATTTAGATAGAACACAATACCCATCCTAAGGGTTTACATCAACAACACTTATGCACTCCACACCACCACCATGTACAAAATTCCAACCATTCCAACAACTTCCACCACTATATTCAACACCACACAACCACCAAAAAATCCATTCATTATTTCCCACATTCAACTAAATGTTTCACCATATTTTTTTCTATCTATTTCATTTCACATCAAATTACTCATTCATTAATTCAATTTAGTTTAAATCATTTATCACTTATATGTTTCCATTCCACATTGTTTATTTACAATCTATTTTTTTAATTTATCAACATTGTTCATCCCATGGATAATCGTGAAACCAAATCAACCATTGAACACAAAAACTAGACAAAATCACACAACCATCAACAAAAAACCAAACATCTTGCATATTCATCACATCACATAGCCTAAGAAATCTCCCTAAAATATTGATGTATAAATATATCACCACATACCACATTAAATAAAATTCACTACAACCACCATGAATCAATAACTATGCCACAACCAATATACAACAAACACTAATTTACAATCTTTGTGACACAACCAATGCTACACAACCACTACAAAACAAACACTAAGCCACAAATATTAGGTCAAAACCACTACAACACAACCAATATGCCACAACCAGTATTCCAGAACCAAAACTCCAAAACCACATTTCAATAACCACTATTCCATAATAACTATGTCACAACAACTATGGCACAACCACTTCACCAGAACATCATCGCACCACATACCATAACTATCTACAATGCATCCATTCTAACCAATATTTGTATACATCCACAAACACAACACATTTCATCTAGTAACCTTTATATCCACATAAAAAAACAAACCATATATAGAAAACACAAAAACACAAACATATAACAACAATAATAACTAGATTCCATAATTATTCAAGAGAATGATCACAAACAAGTTTTATATATCATGGGTGTTATCCCAAAGTCAAGATAACCATTGAAAAAAATTATCAGTAAAAAATATGTTCTTAAAAAATTTATTCATGGCGTGATCACTCATCCTCAAAACCAGAATCATTATAATATAAAAACTATAGTGCAAAAAAGGCTTCCAAAAGCTGTTATTATTATAATTGGAAATTAGGATGCATAATAACATCAGAAACAAATATCAATGAAGTTAATCATGTGATAAACCCCCCCCATAACCATCAATTTTAGTCATGGAAATTAGTTATAACAATAAAATTTCCCTTAGAATTCCCCCAATACTAAAAAAATCATGTTGATCTGAAAAATATAACATAAGATGTTGTGAAGAGGGATCTTATACCTTAAAGAAGCTTCCCAATTTTCCAGCACACCATAGGGTAAAGAAGGCATTACATAGAAACCACTACCGTAGAAGTAACTCAGGCATCAACCTATAACAAACAAAATGGAGTTAAAAAGGTAAACCATACACAACCCAAAAAAGTGCAACAACATAGAGGATATTAGTATAAGAATGGAAGGAAACCCACTAGAAAGAGAGGATTACTATCCAATGATCACCAATGATCACCAATGATCACCAATGATAATCCCATATAACCTAATGAATGATTAATGGATGAAGGGGGATAGATGATTACCTTGGGGAACCTAGCATTCATCTATAATCAGATAGAGTGAGAGAGGTATGAACAAATGAATGAATAATGGAAAAAAGTGTTATAAAATTACCTCGAACCTGCCATATTCACATTTGTAATACATTTACAATATGAATACCCATTTATCCAACTTCCCCCATAATTCAAGTTTCCCCTACTCAAATTAATAATATGTCACTAATTATCCTTTCATGATGCGAATCAGAATGATGCTGCAAACCTTAGTCGACATAATCTATGAATTCATAGGCATAAAAAGAAGAGAATCACCAATTTATGTTGTCTTATTCATTCACAATGTGAATATAATGTAGTCATATTGTCCTACTAATAATAATGAAACCACCTCTAACCTCCATTAAAACGACTATAACATGCAGACCCAACAATGTAATGGATTTTAAATTCATAGAGTACCACAATAAATGACTCGCAAATGGTTCTTATCATCTGGAATCAAGAACCAAGCTTAGAAAGAAAAGGGGACTGAAAACCCACTCCATACGATACATTTCAAGGATCTCATTATTACTTAACACTGAAACTAGATAAAAATTCCAATAAAAATACCCATGAAACGCACCAGACAACTACATCATCACCTCTCAACATGGACACTATTAAATCATCCAAAACCAACAATAACCAACTCATTTACACATAACTACAACATCTTCAGCACAATCGAAATCAACCACTAAAACAAGATACTCACAAAACTACCTCGAGCACATAAATTATTGAATTCAATCCACCAAGTAAATATACCTTCATCTATGGGAAAAAATAATTCAACATAATGGGATTAATAGAATCTTATTATAATGATTCTTGATTAGGATACATTTCCACCTTTTTCATATGTTAGTGGGGTTTTTCACAAATAAAATCTTGGGAAACAATGCATCTCATAACATAGCATAATCGAAACAACACATCAGAAGAAAAAATGAGTACTCAAAAACTCAAAATAAATATTAATGTACATGGAACTCATATTCATCTCTTTTTCTCAATTACTCCCCCCCTAGAAACCATGAATCCATAACACATGATCCAAGGTAATGGTTCACTCATAAGGATCCTTCTCTTGACATTATAGGATCACTACTATCCACCCAATGAATTCCACATCATCCTCAGTATCAAAATTCCCCAAGTCATTAATGTTGGAATCATTGTATAGATACTAATGAAGTAAAGAGTCATATATGATTTCATGGATCATCTCTAGTCATAGTGGGAATGTGAACTGATACAACAACTTTCAAAAATTCCCCAAGACCTCAAAGGGCCTACAAACTTGGAGAAATATTACCCCTTCCAAACCTCCACAACCCATGAAATAGAAAAACTCTTGACAATACACAATCTTCATCCTTGAAGATCAAGGGAATCCATCATAAATTATTATGTTCCTTATAATGGTCTTGTTCCTACCTCATCCACTCACAATCCAACTAGATCTTATTAGAAATTCTCTACCCCATATCGAGAAAAATAACATGTAACCCTCCATTATCTATCCATAATAATAGAAAATTATATGATTTCACCTAAAATATTTCAAATGGAGTAATGATATTTCATGTGTGATAGTTCTTATTGTATAAAAAATCTGCCAATGTATTGTGTCATACATAAGATCCACCAAAGTACTAGATAAATTCATTCAATATATCTTCCATTTTTTAGATGGTCTTCTTTGTCTTACCATTTGTTTGAGTGTGGAAAGTATCTATATGGATAAATTAGTATAAAAAATAAAACTAAAAACCCATGAATAATCGTGAGGTAAATGAATATCCATATAATAGATTATATTAATTTGTATCCTATGATTCCTAACCATTTCTTCCACATAATACCACATCAATAAATCCACAAAACTAAACTCATGGATCGCTAAGAATTTGATATGATTTGAAAATTTGATCCAATGTAACCAAAACTGCATCACATCCTCCATGATATTAGTGTATCACAGTGAAAAAATTTATTAATATATCCTCTAATTTCAACTCGAGGAAATATTAGGACTACAAAAAAATCCTAGAACATAGTGATTTTATTTCACAAACTGACAAACTTTATATTTTTTTAGAAACACTTTTACAAACCATTGAATCCACAAAGAACAAAGTTATATACTCATTACATGATAAATCATTTTCATAGAAGGATATAATGATAAAGGAGATCTGTCGAACTCATAGGAAACTCCCTTATAAATTTCCTGAAGGAAAAAAACCTCCCCTAGAACAACACCTGATTCTTATCGTCCTCTGACAATCCCTCCAGAGTTACATCATAACCGACACAATCTTGGATGACCTTTACCTATAAACCACCCCACTAATTCTACTTTACCATATATAATGTTTATGAGTACACATTCATATAATGAAGACAAAAACAACCACTACTCTCCCCAATGTCATGATGCATTGTTGTAACCTTATCCATTCATTTCAAAACATATATATATATTCCTAAGCCACATCCACTATATAATTCTAACCCAACACATCAAAAATTACATTATGGTACTTGGGGATTGAGAGACCTAAAACTCAGAATCCTAATGAAACATTATCCATATGAACTAACACATATTTAGATCAGGTGGAAAAATATATACCTCTACCTCTTGAAATTTGTGAAGATAAACAATCTATCCCCAATGAGGTAGGGGTTCCAAAAAAATAGAAGAAATAGAAATTATTGAGAAATAAAATAAGTTATAAAGTATATCTACTTAAATAATATTATTTTTCGATTGAATGCATTAAATGAAACACCAAATTTAAACGAACTATGATATACTGTTAAATATTAGTATTTATTGTCAAAATTATAAACATGAAATTAATTTGATATGACAGATTATGATTAAATTATTTATGAAATATATATAAATTTAATACTTATTATAAATATATAATGATAATTTATTTTTAAATACTCATTTAATTTTATGTAAATTCATATTATTCTTCAATAATATGTTTTCATCAAAAAATAATTTATATTACATTTTTGTGAGAAAATATTATAATTTATTTTAATCTACCCTTATGAAATATATTTTATCAAACATATTTCAATTTTTAAATCATCACAACAAAAATAACATTCGCATAAATTTTCAAATGTTTCTGAAAGAAATTATTTTTCAGTAAATAGTGAAAAATAATTATTTTTAAAAAACTGTTGTTTATTTTTATATAAATAATCATAACGATTTTAATTTTATATCAAAAAAAATTATTATTTATTAATATATAATTTATTCATCTTCCTTTTAATTATCATTATATCTGTTTTTGATATAAATACATTTTTTGGGCTTAAAATCCCTTATTTCGGAGAAACGGTTTTGCATAGTGTTTTTCCTATTTACTTTTAAATTAAATTAAAAAACACATATGTTTTGAAATTTCAAAAGTATATTCTATTATTGGAATAAGGTGATCCATATTTAGTCAATATACCCCTTCATGTTTTGACAATATGAATATTAATCATATTAATTTGTTGTTACTACTATAAAAGATAATAGGAGTAATTAAAGGTTGAAAATAAAATAATAAGAACTATTAAATGAAACAAAGACATACCTAAATAATATTATTATATATATATCTTGTCCATAAAAATGAATTTGTTTAATTTATGACTTTTTGGATCTACATGGATTGAATATTAACCTCTATAATATTTTATTTAGTAAATGTCAAACATGTCACACTCTTATTTTTAATATCTATAATATTTTTAGGTTTCTTTTTTGCATGGTATATGCTAGAATATATTTATTATTTATAAATATAAAATATGTAACTTAAAAATTTTAATTTATTCTTAAATATTTTGGAAAAAATAACTTAAATTCATACACAACACTGACGTAGTAATTATTTCATTAATGGAATAATCAAATAATTGATATTAAAAATATTAAAATTAACAAAATTTCAGATATTTGAGATGATTCAAAAATTTTCGAGAATAAAATTAATTTTACAGGATATAATAATCTATATTTTTTAATTTCACTTTTTTTTATTGATGTTTATAATGCCAATGCGATGAATAATATCGCAATTGACAATAATGATATTTTATGGGATTAATATTTTATTAAATTATTTAAAGATCATAAAAATATTAAATGTGATAAAATAAGATAATATATGGTAAGAAATATAATCCCATATGAATTTATATTCAATTTTTAAGGTTTTGGGTCCAGATTAGTGTTATTATAGTTTAATATTTTGGGGAACTCTAAAGGTTACCCTCACCTCAATTATAAATGGGGCCCCTCCTCCCTCACTTATTTAAATTACATTAAGCCTTCTATATTGAACTTAGAATACAATATTATCATTTCATATTTACTATGAACATTTAATAAGATATATTATTCCAAAAATTCAATCCCTTGATCCCTTATAGGAGATCTAAATAAGTCGTTTTGATGAAAACGCAATCGCTCTAAATGATGGAATTATATTTATAATATTTTATTACCTCCTCTAAATATATTATACTCATAATAAAATAAATAAATTATTATCTTAATTTTTTTTAACATATTAAATATTATTAAAAAACCAATATATTCCATCATTCTCATCAAATAAGTTGTGAATGTTTCACTTGTGTGTATGCATGGTTTAGCATCCCCAACTTGTGATACATTTCATTTTTAAAAATTATATATCATTGATTAATACTGTGATGGTTTTAATTATTATATATGATAATTATCTCATAATTATACTTTTTAAATGATAATATTATATATACCTTCTAACCACCTATATTTTTTTGGAAATGATAACATTGCTCACGTTTTTTGTAGGGACAACCATATCCAAAATGGAATGGGATTAATTTATCATTTATATTTGAATTGAACGGTAATGAGGATTAATTTTATCAATATATATGATATGTATGATCTAATAATTATTCTTTAAAGGTTAATTATTATTAATTTTTATTTCATTCCATCATTTATGAAATGGATACATCATTCATGTGTACATACAACTTACCATCTCCATGAATGGTGTAATACATTTTTCTACCCCTACATTTCATGAATGATTATAAATTTGTATTTAATGAATATATATGATTTCTAAAAGTATATTTAAATTATTTAAATTATTTTACTCTGATAAATGTATAAGGATTGGGACTGTAAAACTGAAACATACTCAAAAAGAAAAGTAGTTATCTCCAGGATCAGTGAATTTAATAAAATATTATTAATAAAATTGTGATAAGGTCTTATAAATAAATCATAAATTAAATGATATATATATATATGTAATAAATTTATAATAGATCAATATATATTACATATGATAATTGAACATGAATGAAGACATGAGAGACATCCGGTAGTGGATTTCTTAACACAATTTCCATTTATTCATTTAATCATCTACATCATTGATTATATAATGGTATAATTATATATGAAATGATTTTTCATTATCGTATATTGTATTTACAATTGTTTTATTCAGATTTATATATGATAGACATAATGTATTTATTTGAATAACACTATATTTAATGATAATATATTTTTAATATATTTTATTATCACTCTAACTTCAATGGGACACATTCCATATTCAACACCTTATTATTTTGTCATGTCTACATAATTCCCCTATATTTATTTTACGACTATTGTCATGAAAATTATGTAACAGGCATATCCATATAATTTTATTTCTTTCACGTGGATTGTGATTGAAATGTTACTAAAGTGGTAAGCATCCATCTTACAATCTCATCATTATTTCAAGATTATTTATTTTTAAGTATCCATTGGGAAAAATTTTCCTTCCATGTCCATTTTTTCTAAAAATATTTTCAAAATGGTTTTTAGTAATCTCTTAAAATAATTTTTAATAATTTTAACTTTATTTTTAATTATTCAAAAGAGTTTTAAAGGAATATTTTTTTTTCATTTTCTAAAAAATGTTCTTTGTGATTTTTAAAAAAAATATTGGTTGAGTGATTTTTTTAATTTATATATGATGATCGTATTATCGTGGGACATGAGTTTTTGATAAATTTTATCATACTTAAAAAATTTATAGTATAATTTTGAAATAAAATGTTTACTTTTAAATGATAATTGCTTATTTTAATGAGAAGTGATTTTAAACTAGAAATGTTATTTATCTCAAGAATTACATTATTTAATCTTTAAAAATAATTTTTCCATATAAGATGACATCCTTTGATGTTAATTAATATTAAATGGGTATATTATTCAAGGATACCATACTGATTATCTTTCAAGAATTTTTATTTTAGTAATTAAAATATTTTGATGAATCTTGTTAAATTTTTCCATGGGTTATTGTTTGATGAAATATTTATAAAATATAATTCATTTAATGAGTTTTGTGATGATGATTGTTTTATTATATTGTGGAACACATTTGTTTGATTTTAATTATGTCTTTGGTGGGACCTATTGTAATATCAAATGTAATTACAGAAAAATTATTTTTCTTCTCTATTAAATAGTTATGAAGTAGATAGTGGTTTGACATTAATAGGGGCTCTATCTTCAATAGTGTAATAGAAACACAATAAAGGGTTTCTCTAAAATCTTATGTTGCACACAATAAAAAGTTATACGAAAAAAATAATTCAATATTAAAATTATTATTTTTATATAGTAGTTATCACCTAGCCATTATACTAAAGGGAATGAACAGAACTAAAAATATTATTATTAAAATTTATTTTAATTTATTTTACCTTATTATAATTAATTTTGGAGACTTAAAATGAGCATAAATCCACATTTTAGCATAAAATACTCTAATATTTTTTAAAGGTATTTTTACCGCCTTTTGATGCAGAACTATTTTTAAATCTAGTTTTTGACACTTTATATGTTCTATTTAAAAAAAAACATATTCTATAACTGGGACATCAAAATTTTCTTTGGAAATTTTTTGGTAATTTTCTAATAAAGATCCTTTTTAAGGAATAGTGAAAACACTACATTTTAAGTCAAAACTGCCTTTTCATCTAATTTATTTATATAGATAGATTATATTTTTATTGGTTTTAAAGTGTAATTAGAGTATATTTTTATCATTTAGTCCAGTTTTTTTCATTAGATTTAATTTTACATTTAAATTAGACATAAATACATATCAATCAATTGAATGCTTTGATTTCATAAAAACCTGCATTCTGTTTTTGAAAAAGGGAATTAATTTTAAATTTATTTTGGTCAAATATTTGTTTCTAATTTGGAATGAGATGATGAATTTTTTTAAATAGGTACCTTTTATTTCTGGACATTATGAATAGGAACATCGATAATTATTTTTATTTACCATGGTTAAAGGTTAAATCAGGTAAATAACGGTAAGAAATAAAATTATAATAATAAAAAACTAGCATAACACATGTCTGAATACTATTAGATAAAATATTATAGAACATGTGAATACTTGGGTTGATTTTAGGATCCCCATGGTGCTAGTTGGGTGTGATAATGACATGTTATAATCAATAATTTTAAAAAAGGGAAATATAAAATAAACATGTATCTTTTTACGAAAATGATTTTAAAGTGGGGTGTTATAACTGATATCTTTGAGTATAATTATTAATTAGAATGATAAAAAAGATTTAATAAATCATTGTATTTTATTTATAATTTTTATACATTAAATAAAAAATAAATTTACAACACAATGATGATGTTGTGGTTACCTTATTAATGAATGATTCAAATAAATGATATTATAAATATTAAGATGAATTTAATTTGAACTTTTTTATTCAATAAAAAAATTTTCTAGATGAATATGACATTTAATCTTTGAGTTAATATAGTTATTTCAAATTAATAAATTTGGTATGACTTTAACAAAAATCAATTAGTAAAATTATCAAAATTGACATAAATGTGTTTTTAAAACAAATAATATTTTATTAAATGTTATAAAAGTCATAAAAATATTAGATTCAAAAAACTGACTTAGATAATGATACAAATTTCATTAATTATCCACTTGAGTTTTTATTAACATTTTATAGTAACTATATTTACCATATAGTGTAAAAATTAAAGAAGACATGGAAAGAGTTAATTTCTTTAACTGAGGGTTAAAGAAAAAAGATAAGGTTACATTTGTGATCTAAACTTGTATAAAACCTATTGGATCAGTGAATTTCGACCCATAATCTTCCTTTATTAGAAATATATCACTTTTGAGATCTTATAATTCCAAAATCAATTTATATTAAAATTATATTTCAAGATTTCCTAAAGTTCCCCTCCTCCCTCTCGTAAAAGAAAACCACCTCTACCAACTTACTGACACCTCTCATGCCCCTTGGCATGTCCAATATATGATCAAATAGGATTCTAATATCCCTCCCTTACTCATATAAGCCTTACCTTGGTAATAAGAAAAAAATAATCCTTTGGGCTCCAATAAAAAGGAGTTACTAGATTTTGAGGAAATTAAAGATCAAATGAGAAAAGTATGACTCAAGGTAAGGGAAATATTAACTGAATCTCATTTCATTTAGTTAAAAATTCATGTCATTGGTATTGTCTTTCCATGAATATTTATGAATGAACTATGATTGTTTTACACTAAATATACACTAATGTTGGGTTTATTTATATCTATCGCACATAATTATGCTATTTATTTATCCTTAACCTAAGGATACAATCTTTTTAATGGACATTGTCCAAATATCCTTTCATTAAGGAATTTCTTGATAATATGCACCTTCATTCTTTTAAATGGTGTATATACAACCACTATGAAATTTAATATCCTTATTTTTAACTATACTAATGTTATTTAATGTTTTGTTAAATGTATTAATTCATGGAGATTATGATTTAATGTTTTAAAGTGGTATGGGAAACCTTGAACATTTAATGATTTAATTATCAAATATTCATCTTCATGATATTCATTTACATATTTATAATATGGATATAAATGGATTTCTGATAGATATTTTTATATATTTGAATTTAATTCAATGATTTTGAAATGGAATATTTTAAACGAAACATTTTACTTTCTTTACCAAACTATAAATGGAATGTTTTTAACATATGAGGCGATAAAAACTTCTTCGCCATCATAATAATTATTTTATATTTTGATTCCACTATAATAATTAACGTTATTAAATGGAAAATAAGTCTTTTATTACAATTTTGAATATTTTTGTATTGAAAATGTTTTTGAAAGTGTATTGACTATTTAAATGTCTTGAAATGATTACTTGTGATTTAAAATGAAATTTTATGAGTGAAATGTTGATATTTGTAATCTTTTATGTGTGATGATTATATAATGGTACATGGAAATTTGATGAGTGGTTACGTGATAACCCAAAGATGGGTGGTTATGTGAAAAACCAAAGATGGGTGGTTCTGTGATAAACTATGGATGAGTGGTATTGTTATAACCTCTAATGCACTGGTTAGGGAAGTTGGTCGTATGACTATTCTATTTAGTGATATGTTTAGAACTTAACTGTATGGTTTTTCCATTTATGTATGATTATGTACCAGGTTACTTTTTATATGTTATGTGGGATTTCTAAGGGTTTAAGGTGATATTTTTATTAAAAAATGATACGAAATGAGATTATATTAAGTGAAGTGTATTTACTAATTTTTAAAGGTGAAAGGTATTACATATGATAACGTAATCATGATTTACATGTTTTTTCAAGAATAAATTTTTTTACTTATTTGTGTATCTCATAATGATCTTTTTATGGTCATCCCATGTTTTGAAATGTTATTAAATGATTTAAGGAGAATATAGTCAAATATGGGATCAAAGAAAAGTTATGATGTTTAATTGTGAAAATAAACCATGTTCTATAAAAAAGTTTTTCTGTTTAATGAAAAATGGATAGTGAGTAGAAGTGTCTACATTGTAATAATCAAGTTGTTATGTACATGTTATGGCCTAATTCTATAAATCTATAAACTTAAAAGATCCTTAATGTGAAATAAAGTCAACTTATTGACTTAACTCAAGATTATCTAATGTTTATGGTCGATGCCTCATAGTTAGTATCAGAGGTCAGTTTAGATAAAATTAGAGGATAGGGTGTTATTTAAGCATAAGAGAAAAGTTTTATATAACAAAACTGGTTAGCATATTAGAAAAATTTATAGTTATTTTAGATAAGTTGAATGATTTTAAGATAAAATGAATATTTATGTCAGTGTTTACCCTCCTCATAATATAATATTTGATGATTTTACAGATATACTCAAACTAAGTTTTTTGGTTTTAGTAAATGGATTGATCTAGGAGGAACAAAGTAACAATGGATGTGAAGGACAATTTTGTGTTTCCATGAATAAGAAACTAATTGAAAAATTAGCTTCAATGAGAGCTCTCATAGCTAACCAAAAAAATACTATCTATAGTAATGATTAACTACGTGAACCTTGGTGATTTTTCAGATGCTTCATGTATGAGAGAAACAAATCAATGTGAAATTTCTTTTAATAATCATAATAGAATGTATATTCAACCACATTTGTGTCATTTATGTGGAAATAAACCCCTATGAAAATGTTTTAAAGGGACAAGAATATGTTATAGATGTGGTAATGAAGGTCATAAAGTAATAATCTTCCCTGAAAAAAGGAAGTGTTCCCTTGACTCTAGGAAATGGAAAAAAGTTCTTTATGATTTTTCAATTAAATGTTTTAAATGTTGGGAGTATGGTCATTATGGAAATAGATGTCCTATGAATAAGGTATAAGAATTTGATCATTAGGAGAATACAGATATATGTTTACCAAGACCGAATTCCATTCCAATTGAAGATGAGGGAACTGAAAATGACCAATGAATGGTATGAATTATTTTATAGCTTATATTTTGAAATTATTAAATCATAGGACATAATTCATGATTTTGTTTGTCAAAAAGTAGTATTACAGAATATGATGGAAAAACATGGTTACGGGATCCTGAAGAATGATGGATGATTAAGATGTCTAAATTTTAGAAATTTAAGAGAAATGTTTGATCTTTGGGTGATAAAATGTTTATAGGTATTAATGCTATTTTGTTGATGGAAGTACTTTGGAAGACATTTATCTAGTATGTGTAAACATAAAAGATGTCATTTAAAAATTATATTTATGGAAGAATTAACTTTTATTTTGTGGACATAGTAATAAATAATATTTAAGTATTATATTATCCTTTATTTTTAGGTTTTTATTGGTTATTACATTTTGAGATGAAAAATGAATGACATGAGGTAAAATTGATGTTTAATTATGTTATGGTTATTTTGAAGATTTTATATCATTTTGGGAATGTTTTGAGAATTATATTGTTTTAGAAAAAGGACTACCCTTAGTAAGGGTGAAAACCCTTCACGTCGGACAAGGTCATGGGGATTGAATCCAATACTGATGTGTGACAATACCTTATCGCCTACCACTGGCCTACACAATGTCCCTAGTTATTATGAATGTTACTTTTTAGTTTAGTTAGTTTATGGAATAAGAATTAGTTGATATTGGGAACTTATGTTTTATCAAATAGATATACTTCTTATTGGAAAAAAGATTTGGCGATTAAGTGATAAATGATATTTTAGAAGACATTCTATATTTTGGGACCTTTATATAATTAAGTTAAATATAATACTATGATATTTAATTTAAGAGTAGTGGTTGAATTATATTTTTTCAATAATATATTAGTTTAATTTTTAAATTATGTAAAATTAGAGTATTTAAATATATTATAATACTATAAAATAAAATATGTGATTAGGTTAATTACTTTTTCATATGAGACATTAAGAGTGATATATGTTATTTAGAGATAACTCTTAAAATTTGTCTTGTAAGATTATGTGATTAAATCATTCATATTTTTTTAAATCAATCATAATTTGGATTATTTTGAGGAATGTTTTAGAAAATTATATGTTGAATGGTCTTTGTTGGACTTTTGGTATTACTATTGAATCTTGGACATTAAAAGTAGTCTTTCTTCTTATAAAGGATTACTCTTTTTGGGAATTAAATTCTTAAGTACTAAATAATTTGGTTTTTGGAAGATGTTTCAAGATTGTAGAAATAGATTTTAAATCCTTTTCTAGATTATTTGATTCTATAGATGTTGATTCTAGTGCTTAGGTGTGAAAAATTCATCATGAATACCCATCGGTTTGAGAAAGGATGAGTTCATGGTGGAAATTGATTTATGTATGATACTATACTTTTCAAGTAAGTATGTGTCCTTAAGATTTTATTTTGAGTATTCATATAATTCAAAAATTATATGAAAAGGATCTGAGAACAAAAACTATATATTATTTATTTAAATAATGCGAAATTAACATCCTTTTAACAAATCACCTATTTAGGGTTTTGTGATTGTTAAATTTCTCCTCATCATGTTTTCTATAACTCTCCATTAGAACATCATAGTTATTTTTATCTTTCATATCTGTGTTTTCCTACATGGAAGCCTAGAAATTGTTATTTTAGGTGAACTATTTACTTCATATTCATTATTTAAAAGTGCAGGTTTTATTAAATCTTTTTACAATGTGGGATTTTAATGAAATTACAGAGACCAATTTTAAAATTGCGATAACAAAATTTATAAAAGGGGGAAGAATGTGACATCCAAGGTAATTATAAAATAAGAATTTTTCATATCCATTAAATATTTATGAATTATATAATTGTTTAACCTTAATGGGGATAATATCTTCGATAGCATACTAATCATACAGGAACAAGTTTCTCTGAAATATTATGTTGCACACAAGACTAAGTTATACATAAAATAATGCAAAATTAATTTAATTATTTTTAAATCGTAGTTATCGCCAAGAAATTATATTAGATAGAATGAAAAAACTAACTATATTATGATTACACCTGTTTTTAAATTCTTATAATTAACATTATATGCTTAAAATGATGATTCTTTCACAATTAATGATAAAATACTATAATATTTTTAAAAGGTAGTTTTACCAACTTTTGACAGAGATCCATTTTTAAATATATATATATTTTTCACTTTTTATGTTATATTTTAGAAAATAAACTTATTCTATAGGTGGGATATCAAAATTTAATTTGTCTAAATTTTTGATAATTTTATGATAATGTTTATTATTTTAACAAATAGTGAAATGCACTACATTTTATGTCAAATCCGCCTTTTCATTTCATTTATTTATATAGTTAGATTATATTATTTTTTTAGTTTTAAATTATAATTGGATTATGTGTTTATAATTTAATCCAATTTTGGACATTGGTAGTAATTTAAAATTTAAACTAGACATAAACACATGTCGATATTATGATAGATTTTATTTCTTAAAAATCGTCTTTCTAGTTTGATAATGGGAAATAATTTTACAATAATTTCTAAAAATTCTATGTTTCTTATTTCAGAAAAATGGATTCCATATTTGGAATTAGAAGGTCCAAATTGTGTAAATATGTACCTTTTTGACATTATGAACAATAACTTCTGTAATTAATTTTATTTACCATTGTTAAAGGGCAAATCAGGAAAATAATGGTAATAAATAATTTTATAATAATATAAAACAACCCTAACACATATCCTATTCCTATTGGATGAAATATGGTTGACTATGGGAATACATGGATATATATTCGGACCCCATGGAGCCACTTGGTTGTGATAATGACATGTTATAATAATTAATTTAAAGTGAAGAGAAATGTAACATAAACATTTATCTTTTTAATAAATGGATTCTATGCTGGGGTTTTATAACTAGTATCTTGGACAATAAATAGTAATTATAATGTTAAAAATATTTCCTATATAATGGTATTTTATTTATAACTTTTATACATTATAAAAAAAATTTATTTGTGACACAATGATGATCCAGTGATTACCTTTCTAATGAATGATTCAAATTAATGATATTATAAATATTAAAAAAATGTCATTTTAACATTTTTAAGCCATACGCGAATTTTATGGATGATTATGACGTATTATATTGGAGATAATTTACTGTTTTCGAATGGATCTTGTTTTTATGAATTTTAAAAAATTAATTGTTAAATAGCGTCAAAATTTACATAAATGTGTTTTTAAATGAAATAAAATTTTATTAAATTCTATTATAGTCATAAAAATTATATATTTGACCAACTAACTTAGATAATGTTAAAAAATTCATTAATGATGCACTACAGGTTTTTTGGTAATTTTATAGTAACTATATTCACTATATAGTGTAAAAGTATAAGAAGATGTGGTAAGAGTTAATTTATTTAACTAAGGGTTAAAGACAGAAGTTAAGGTTAAATATGTGATCTAAACATGTATAAAACCTATTAGATGAGGGGATTCAGTATGATACCAATATTATCATAAAAACATACAACTTTTTATCTCTTATAATCAAAAAATCTGTGTTTAATAAAATAATATTTCAAGTCATTTTTAAAGTGCCCCACCTCCATCTTATAAAAGGCAACAACCTCTACCGGCTTGCTGAAACCACTCAAGAACCATTCCTCATCCAACCTCAAAACAAATAATCTCCCAACATCCATCCCTTCCTCCAAGAATCCTTACTGTGTGCATAAGGCAACTCAAATAATCCTTTTGTCTCAAATCAAAAGGAGTTTCCCGATTTGGAGGAAATTAAAGACCGAACGAGACAAGCCGGACTCAAGGTAAGAGAAATCATAACTTGATATCATTTTGTTGAGTTAAATATCCAAGTCATTGGTTTTTTTCTAGAATATGTGTGTGAAAACCGAGCCCCGGTGACAGCACAGGCACCCCGCCTTAACATGGCCGTCAGGTCCTGGCCCACCAGGTACCACCAGTTGCCCCGCAGACACATGGGGCCCACCCCATGGTCCACCCACATGCCTGAACGGGTCATCTGACTAATGAGAGTCCCCACAGGCCAACACTTGTCCTTTCCAGTGTGTTTTGTTCTCACTCACACACACCCTGAGAAACTTCCCAGAGGGTCACCCATCCTGATCACAACTCTAGGCCAAGCACAATTAACTGTGGAGTTCTAATCAGACAAGCTCCCGAAAAGGAACCCCTCCCTTGGGAAATGTGCAGCCCAAAGGCCGCGCTGGCCGCGCGCGCTGGCCGCGCCGCCGGCCGGGTCGGGCCCTCGAGTCGGGTCGACCCGGTTCGGGTCGGCCCAGGTGGTACTGGGCCGGGTCGGGCCGTGCCCAGACCCCCCATACTCGGACTTTTCCGTTCAAACGCTCATAACTAGGGCTACGGGCCTCCGAATGGAGCACCGTCAGTGGAGATGCAGTCCTTGGAATGATACGGTCGTTTCGGTATACCGCACTCAAGGTTTCGGAATACTTTCGGTTCGGCCGGGTTGGTTCGGATACGAAACCAACCGGGCCCTCGGAGCGGAAACTCTTATATCTTGAGCTCCGGACGCCCGATTGACGTGCCATCGATTTCGATGGATTTCTCTAAGTGAGACGGATCTTTTGGCTTACTCTGCTTGAGGTTTGGATGTTGTCGGAGTGCGGTCGGGTTGGTTCGCTCGCGAAACCAACCAGGCCCCTGGAACGAAAAAGCCAATAACTCACAGACCGGGTGTCAGATTGAAGCGCCGTTTGTCTCGTTGTTTTCCTCTTGATGAGATGAAAATTTTGGCATACTTCGCCCGAGTTTTGGAAACAGTTGGATAGTGTCCGGGTTGGATTGTACCCGAAATCCAACCGGGCCCCTGGATCGGGAAAGCTGATATCT
The DNA here is from genome assembly GCA_963277665.1 of Viscum album. Classification (NCBI taxonomy): domain Eukaryota; kingdom Viridiplantae; phylum Streptophyta; class Magnoliopsida; order Santalales; family Viscaceae; genus Viscum; species Viscum album. Next base: position 1,790,301,212 of record OY728121.1, on the reverse strand, counting down.
TTCAGACAGGACATTCATTTGAGGAACCGGCAGCTACGTTGATGATCACGTTGAGAAAAAGTCCCTATGAGTATACCCTATGAGTGTTCGGGGTACAGTTGAGATACGACTGGGATTGGTTCGCTCACGAAACCAACCGGGCCCCTGGGATGAAAAGGCTAGTAACTCACAGACCGAGCGTCCGATTGACGCGCCGTCTGTTACGTTGAGACCCCTATGACGAGGTGGTCCTTTGAGATACTTCTTCGTGGGACATTGATAAACTTGGAGTATCGACCTGTAGCTCGTGGAGCAGACCCTCCCAGAGACGAGTGTGCGGAGTACAGAGACCGTGTAGCCGACTGAGACCCGACGACTACTTGACTGACTCGACTTGGAGTGAGTTGACTTGCCCAGTGGACGGAGCACTACTTGTGAGGTGCATACCCATGGCGGATGGAGCACTACCTATGTGACAGTGCAGACCCGCGGTACTCGTCCGAAGAGTACCTCAGCAGGCTACTAGGGGGTGTGCACTACTGTGTTTGGGTGACATACCTCGGCGGGAAGCACTACTGTGTTTGGGTGGCTGACCCGCGGTACTCGATAAGAGGAGTACCTCAGCAGTCTTAGGTTAGTGAGCAGTACCTCGGAGTCATGACAGGACCACTGTACACTCCAGAGACGGAGCTCTTCAGCATTTACGGTTTCGATAATTAAAATCCTGGTTTGAACAGAATCTTTTGACCTTTGTGATTACCTCAAGATTGAGATGGGTCACATGATAACTTAGTTATATGTATGGGCATATACCTGGGTAGTGGTTATCCGTTGATTTCACAATCCTTGTGTTTCCTCATGATTGAGATGGGTTACTTGATAACTTAGGTATATGTAAGGGCATATACCTAAGTAGAGGTTATCTGTTGAGATATTCTTGTGGTTATCCTTGTTGGTTTTAGTGAGACGTTGAGGGTCTCAGGGTCCCTACTAAGTATCGTTATACTCACCCCTGCACGGGCTATGCCCACACCTCATTGTGTTGGTTGCAGACGACATGCATTGCTGACAGAGGCCGAGTGTTCGAGAACTGGACGGTACCCAGAGGTGGACTACATGACGAGTCGGTACCCGGAGGTGGACTAAACGACGAGTCAGTTCCCGAAGGTGGACTACACGACGAGACGACACACGGAGGAGGTTGACAGATGAGAGCGTGGAGGAGGCTATCTGTACCTACCCTTTAGGTAGGATCCATGGTGGACGACCAGGAGCTGCGCCATCTGTACCTACCCTTCAGGTAGGAACTGAGGAGGACGACCCAGGAGACGCTTCCGTCCTTCCAGCTGTTATCTTTTCTGTTGTACTTTTTTAGTTGCAGTTGTACTTTATTTTGGGTTTGTATTCTAGCCCATTTACTTTTCAGCACTTCTCTTGTACTTAGTGTTTACTTTTTCCGCTTGCTTACTCTGTGGTGCTTGTTTTCTTTCATAAAGGAAATTCCTTCCCAGTTATCGGGATTTACGCCTTTGGTGCTAGTCTCCAGCTCCTGGTCTATGGAAGGCGGGCTTGGGGTAGTCACGGAACGGGCCCCGAGGATGGGTCGTGACAAATTGGTATCAGAGGAGTCGGCTCTACCGCAGAACTTATAACTCTGATATTTCTTTCTGTGAAGCAATAGTGTTAAGAGTACCGAGTGTGGTTTTCAGTTCAGGGAGTCCAGTGTTGGTGCGGGCGGCCGACGTATCCATACACCAGGACCCTGACAACTAAATTCTGACTTTCTGCACGAAAACACTAATTGCATGTGTGTTTTCCAAAAGTTTTATTTAAATATCAACTCAAACCAGGTCAGCTCACCAGTTATAATTATTTGACCATGTTACATTGTTTCTTTCAGGATTCCTTTTCTCGGACAACCAGCTACAGCCCTGAGGGATGTGCGCACTGACAGCCTGCCGAGAAACGAGGCTTCAGTACAGGGCCCTCTTGCAGTTGAGGCACCAGCGGAGGCACCAACGGTACTACCATAAGATGGGCCACCGATTCCAACAGCCCCAGCAGTAGGCGATGCACGCCACTTGAGTGCACTGCACGAGTTCCAGCGCCAGAGGCCACCCAGGTTCTGGGGAGAGACGGACCTGCATGCGGCTGAGGATTGGCTAGAGGCTGTGGTGAGAGTCTTCAGGCTAGTGGGGACGCCGACAGACCTCATGGTGATCTTTGCTTCCAGCCTTCTTCAGGAAGCAGCAGGCAGGTGGTGGAGCCACTTGTTCTTGTTTTGCGACGGGATGACCTTCGCATGTGAAGACTTCAAGACCTTCTTCAGGGTGGAGTTTGTGCCAGTAGCTCTACACCCCGAGCATGTACAAGAGCTTATGCCTTTGCGGCGTGTTTTTTGATCAGTAGCCGAGTCATCTGTTGGCAGTAGACCAATGATGCAGAGGTCCAGGAGGACCAGACCAGCAGTTGGACGATCTCGGGTTTTAGGACCGGTGGTGCGGGGCACCCAGGATGGGAACAGAGCTAGGCGTGCCAGAAATAGGCTGTGTTACACATGAGGCAGAAAGGGTCACCTGGCACGTGACTGTCCGACTCCTCGTACAGTTGATCCGTAGGCTTTGGAGGAGCCACCGAGGCAGAAGCAGCGGCGGGTGCTTGAGCAACAGCCGAGCAGTGGACAAGGCAGTAGGGCTCCGGGATCAGGTGGACATGAGATGATCTAGTGGATACATCCCTTTTACTTCTAGTTCCATGTTTCTTTTGTATTCATGTCTTTGTACTATGAGCTGCAAAAATAAAAAAAAGACACTTATCTTTGTTTTCTTTCCTGTCCTTTTGTTTGGTTGATACTGAGTGGTTCCGGTTAAAACTATTGACTTGACCCTCACTTTCGAGATTTCTACTGGAGGAGACCCAGTGACCTCACACTGATGCCGATAGTGTGACTCGAACCTTGGAGGCGAGAGTGACAGTTGGATCTCTTGGTAGTTACATCAAGGCCTTACGACGTCATCCATGGCATGAATGTGTCATTCATGTCAGGATTGACTGTATTAGGAAATGGGCATGGTTCATCCAAGGGATGAGACTGAGTTTATCTTTTCAGAAAAGGAGAAATTTTAGCAGCTCTTCAGATCGTAGGCAAAGAAGGTGCAGATCATCCAGGAGCGGATGAAGACTGCACGGTGCAGTAAGAAACAGGAGACTGGCACCAGTCTTGGAGACATAATCATGTTATATGCTTCATGAAGTGGAAGCTTTAAGGATAGATGAGTCTGCGAAGCAGCAGACGTGGAGGCAGAGCTAGGAGAGCAGTATGAGGTGGTGTACATCTTAAAATGCTACACCCACCCGCCTTAGTTATCCCCGCCAGGCTTAGGGAGCTGGAGGGATGTGGAAGAGTGCGACTGCATGCGGTCAAGGAGTGTGACCCAATGGCTCTAAAAAAAATGATTCAAGGGACAGTCTGTGTCCACTACTATCTTCTGTAGTAATAGACATCGATATGAATCATTCCTCGCTTTCACAAATCTTGTTCCAGACCTAGAGTTTCCGGTAAGCCGTTGACTTGACCCTCGCGTCTGGAGATACCTTGGGAGGAGACTCGATAATCACACTTACGCCGACGGTGTGTTCAGACCCTCGAGGTGAGAGTTTCGGTTGGAATCTCTTGGTGGCAGTGTCGAGGCCTTACGACATTAGTTTAATTATGTAATGGGCAATAACTATTCATAATCAAATTGACGGTTTTAGGCAAACGTCGAGATGGGTTTTCCTTGGTCTGTGAAAAGGAAACCCCAGGCAGCACGGGATAAACTTTTTCACAGGAGGGTGTGACCGATCACTCTTAAGTCAGTCAACCATACCCTCATGGCAGCAGTCTTTTGAGTTTCAGTTCTAAAAGAAAATGGAGACCTCTGGAGTTCGAGGATGATGATCACGTCCTTATATGGGTCTCACCTCAACGAGGTTTACAGAGATGTGGCCAAGGCGGCATGTTATCTCCGAGGTTCAACAGACCTTTCTAGGTCCTCAGCTGGGTAGGCGAGGTGGTTTACCGCTTGACCCATCCACCTCAGTTGCACCAGGTGCACGATGACTTCCACGTATCTAAACTGAGGAGATACGTGCTCAACCCTTCGCATATCATCGACCATGAGGAGCTGGATGATGGCGATGGAGTGTCTTTCATGGAGGTTCCAGTGGGAATCGAGGATCGACATGAGCGGATCCTTCGAGGATGGCCTATTCCTTGGGTGCGTTGTCACGGGAAGTACATGAACCTCTGGGTGAGCACACGGGAGCGGAAGGCTCAGATTCTTGCTCAGTACCGTTTTTGTATCCCTAGATTATGTTAAAGCTTTACGAGGACATAAATCCCTGAGGTGGAAGTAATGTAAAGTCCCATAAAATTCAAGGGAATTTTTTTTCAAATTTTCTTTTGGATTTTATAAGAACTCAATTTCTGATGGCCCCTGATTCCAAGGCCCGGTGTGCCCGGAATAAATTTCCAAAGTTTAGCTTGGGTACGTTCAGTGAACGAACGAGCGGGTTTTTCTAACTTTTGAACCGGTGCTCCGAATCGAATTCCGAGGGCACCGATGGAATCTTAGTGCCGGTATTTTCATAGAAACGCCTCTTTCGGAGTTGCGTTTGCTCGGTTGTGATTTTTAATTTTTGGGGTTTAAGTTAAGAAATAAAATAAAGTTGTACGACAAATTTATTTCATTTCCCTTAAAGCCACTTAAAGACCACTTTAAGCTACTTAAGCTGGGTTGAAGCGGATAGGGTGCAATTGAAAATATACTACCCACATGGTAGGATATTTGTGAGGTGGGACCCACATGAGCCCCACCGTTTCTTGTCTTCTAAAGTAACGCACCCGCACCCCCTATTAAACGAAGTCAACTGACGTGTTTCCTTAATTTCTTAACGCCTCTATTTAATTGGGCAGTTAAGTTTTACAATTAATTCTTTGAAATTAATTGGGAGGGTTACGTCGTTTGAATTTTGAAATCGTTGGCGGAAAGCAATAAAATAAGGCCTTAGCCTCATTTTATTTTTGGGTTGGGAAACGTTGCACTGAGTTTTCCTCTCCTCCTCCTCATTCGTGAAGAACGTGAAGAATGCGCCACCTCTGACGAAGAACTCTCGTTTTCCTTCCACGGAAGTTTTCCCCTTCCGCGGAGAGACTCTTCAACGGATCTTCTTCTTCCCCTTCATCGTCAACGGATCGACGAACAAGCTCGGAAATGGAATCGGGTAGTGAGCGACGACGGCTTCGCCTTCCCTCGAGTCGGACGAACGCCAACATCCCCCTTCGACGTCGTCATACTCGCGACGCCATACCGCGACGAACCTCGAACGACGACGCCTCCTTCCAATCGGCTTATACCCAAGGTAGGGGTTCGACTATTTTTTTTAAGTTGGTGAGTCTTTCCTTCGAATATGAAAGATAAATCTGTCGTCAATGTTCCAATTTTTATTTAAATTAAAAATTGTGAAGGTTAAACGATTTGACCGATTGCTATCATTTTAATGGGAGGGGATCGGACCACACGAACACGGCCGATTCCCCACCACTTTTTATTAAGCCTTGGTCGAATAGCAAAGACGACATTGTACCGTCGCACCGCACATGAACGGGAGGAAACACGGTACGAGCGAGCCATGATGAAGAAACGTGGCGCCGTCGCACCGCGCCGAGGATTGCGAACAAGGCCGCGGCCGGAGTCGGGCTGCGGCGGAAGGGCACGACGCCGTCACGCCATGCCGGACGGATTCATGGCCATCTTGGAAGTGGCGGCCGGAAAAACCGGCCACCAGAGAACATGAAGGAGGCAGCCGGATCCCCGGCCGCCGGCACCGGAAGACACGGGACCGCGGGGTCCCGCGGCGAGAAACCGGCCGACCACGCGCTGGCCGACCGTTACTGGCAGAAATCCGGGGGTTACTCCCCCCGGTGTTACAAGGCGCGACCCCCTTAATGGGGGTCGCCGATTTCATAAAGGAGGGGTAACACCCTTCCCTTGGCGCATGTGCGGCGCAAAGGCCGCGCTGGCCGCGTTGGCCGCGCCGCCGCGTTGGCCGCGCCACCACGCTGGCCGCGCCACCGTGCCGGGTTGGGCCGGGTCGACCTGGTTCGGGTCGGCCCAGGGGGTACTGGGCCGGGCGGGGCCGGGCCCAGACCCCCTGTTCTCGGGATTTTCCGTTCAAACGCACATAACTGGGGCTACGGGCCTCTGAAATGTGCGTCATCAGTGGCGATGCGATCTTTTGAACGATACAGTCGTTTTGGAATACCACACTCAAGGTTTTGGAATACTTTGGGTTCGGCCGGGTTGGTTCGGATAAGAAACCAACCGGGCCCTCGGAGTGGAAACTCTTATATCTTGAGCTCCGGACGTCCGATTGACGTGCCATCGATTTTGATGGATTTATCTAAGTGAGACGGATCTTTTGTCCTACTCTGCTCGAGGTTTGGATGCCGTCGGAGTGCGGTCGGGTTGGTTCGCTCGTGAAACCTACCGGGCCCCTGGAACGAAAAATCCAATAACTCACAGACCGGGTGTCAGATTGACGCACTGTCTGTCTCATTGTTTTCCTCTAGATGAGATGGAACTTTTGGCATACTTCGCCTGAGTTTTGGATACAGTTGGATAGTGGCCAGGTTGGATTGTACCCGAAATCCAACCGGGCCCCTGGATCGGGAAAGCTGATATCTTTCAGTCAGGAAGTCCGTTTGACGAACCGTCAGCGGCGTTGATGATCACGTTGAGAAACGGTCCCTATGAGTGTACCCTATGAGAGTTCGGGGTACAATTGAGATACGGATGGGATTGGTTTGCTCACGAAACCAACCGGGCCCCTGGGACGAAAAGTCTAGTAACTCACAGACCGGGCGTCCGATTGACGCGTCGTCTGTTACGTTGAGACCCCTATGACGAGGCGATCCTTTGAGATAATTCTTCGTGGGACTTTGAGATACTTGGAGTATCGACCTGTAGCTCGTGGAGCGGACCCTCCCGGAGACGAGCGTGCGGAGTACCGAGACCGTGTAGCCGACTGAGACCTAACGACTACTTGACCGACTCAACTTGGAGTGAGTCGAATAGCCCAGTGGACGGAGCACTACTTGTGAGGTGCAGACCCATGGCTGACGGAGCACTACCTGTGTGACATTGCATACCCGTGGTACTCGTCCGGAGAGTACCTCAGCAGGCTACTAGGGGGTGTGCCCTACTGTGTTTGGGTGACATACCTTGGCGGGAAGCACTACTGTGTTTGGGTGGTTGACCCGCGGTACTCGACCGGAGGAGTACCTCAGCAGTCTTAGGTTAGTGAGCAGTACCTCAGATTCGTGACAGGACCACTGTACACTCCAGAGACGGAGCTCTTCAGCAGTTACGGTTTCGATAATGAAAATCCTGGTTTGAGCTGAATCTTTTGACCTTTGTGTTACCTCATGATTGATATGGGTCACTTGATAACTTAGGTATATGTATGGGTATATACCTGGGTAGTGGTTATCCGTTGATTTCACAATCCTTGTGTTTCCTCATGATTGAGATGGGTTACTTGAAAACTTAGGTATATGTAAGGGCATATTCCAAAGTATAGGTTATCTGTTGAGATCATCTTGTGGTTATCCTTATTGGTTTTATTGAGACCATGAGGGTCTCGGGGTCCCTAATGAGTATCATTATACTCACCCCTGCACGGGCTATGCCTGCACCTCATTGTGTTGGTTGCAGACGACGGGCAGTGATGACAGAGGACGAGTGTTCGAGGATTGGACGGTACCCGGAGGTGGACTACACGACGAGTCAGTACCCAGAGGTGGACTACATGACGAGTCAGTACCCGGAGGTGGACTACACGACGAGACGACACACAGAGGAGGTTGACGGATGAGAGCGTGGAGGAGGCTATCTATACCTACCCTTCAGGTAGGATCTGTGGTGGACGACCAGGAGCTGCGCCATCTGTACCTACCCTTCAGTTAGGATCCATGGAAGAAGACCCAGGAGCCGCTTCCGTCCTTCGAGCTGTTATCTTTTCTGTTGTACTTGTTCAGTTGTAGTTGTACTTTATTTTGGGTTTGTATTCTAGCCCATTTACCTTTCAGCACTTCTCTTGTACTTAGTGTTTACTTTTTCCGCTTGCTTACTCTGTTGTGCTTGTTTTCTTTTATAAAGGCAATTCCTTCCCAGTTATCGGGATTTACGCCCTTGGTGCTAGTCGCCAGCCCTTGACCTATTGAAGGCAGGCTTGGGGTAGTCACGACACGGGCCCCGAGGACGGGTTGTGATAATGTATGAATGAATTCTGACTGTTTGAAGCTGAATATACACTTATATTGGGTGTATTTATATTTTTCATATATAATTATGTAATTTATTTATCTATAACCTTATGTTACGATCTTTTTAAGGGACTTCATCTAAATCTCCATTCAATAAATATTTTCTTGATAATATAGACCTTTATTATTTTATAAGTTTTATATACAACCACTATGACATTTAATAACCATATTTTATCTCTACTAATGTTATTTAATGTGCTTTTGAATGTATTAATTCATTATTATTATGATTGAAATGTTCAATGTGGTATGGAACCCCATGGAAATTTAATGATTTGATTATAAAATATTCTTCTTCATGAAATTAATTTATATATTTATTATATATATATAAATGGATTTTTAAATGATATTTTTATAAATATGAATTTAATTCAAATATTTCCAGAAGGAATCATTTATATGAGGAATTTTATTTTCATTACAAAACGACCAAAGGAATGCTTTTAACAAATGTGGTGAAAACGAATTCTCCTCCGCCATAATCATTATTTTATATTTATATTTCTTTATAAGCCGTAATGTTTTCAAAAGTAAAAGATATATATTATTCCATTTTTAGGTATTTTGGTATTTAAAATGGTTTTGAAATTGGATTGAGAATTTCAATATCATGAAATGATTACATGTGATTGTAAGTAAATTTTTATGAGTGAAATTTTGATATTTGAAATCTTTTATCACTGATGATTATATAATGGCACTTGGAAATTTGAAAGGTTGTTATGTGAAAAACCAATGATCGGTGGTTACGTGATAAAAAAAGGATGTGTGGTTCTGTGATAAACCATGGATGAGTGGTTACGTTATCACCTACAATGCATTAGTTATGGAATTCGGCCATTTGGCCAATCTATTTAGTGATATGTGTGGAAGTCGACTGTTTTTCTATTCCATTTATGTATTATTATGTAACAATTTAAAATTTATACATTTTGTGTGATTTATATGGGGTTAATGTGATATTTTGAAAAAAATGGAAAGCAATGAGCTTATATTAAGTGAATAGTATTTATTACTTCTTAAAGGAGAAAATTATTACTTATGATAATGTATTCATGATTTAAATGTTTTTTCAAGGCTAAAATTTATTCCTTATTTCTATATCCCTTACTAATATTTTTATGACTATCCCTTGTTTTGAAATGTTTTTCACAGGATTAAAGGAGAATATAGTAAAATACGGGATCAAAGAAAATTCATGATGTTTAATCATGAAATGAAACCATGTTCATTTAAAAAGATTTTTGTTTTAAGAAAAAGATTGATAATGGGTAGAAGTGTCGAATTTTTAATAATCAAGTCATTATGTATATGTTATGGCCTAATTCTCTTAGATTATAAACTTGAAAAGATCCTTAATGTGAAATAAAGTAAAATTATTTAATTAACTCATGATTATGTAATGATTATGGTTGAGGACTTATACCTATATCACCATCATATTCATTGTGTAATTATGGATAAACATGATTTAAATATGTTATGCGGGAACCTGATTTTTTGTTCAAAATTTTAAGTATAAACCTAGTGTTCATGAACATAAGTTCATGCATGAACCAGATTTAAATTCCATAAGTTCAAATGTGCACCATAAATTCATGTATATAATATTAGGAATTGACCCAGTTTCATGTACATATGTTTATTTTATGTCATGACTTTTTGTTCTTAACATAATGTGTGAACTTGTTTCAATTTATAAATGTTCACAAAGTAATATGTTTTTTTTATCATACAATTTCATGTTTTATGCCAATGTTATAATATTATGGATTATGTTCTTCTATTATATTATGATTCATGTCTTATGAAATTTCATTAATTCTTCCATGAATCAAAATTGATAATAAATGATATGCAGGGTATAGATTTCAAATGTTACATTTATGTTCTCAAACCGTTATGGTGATTTTATGAACAAGTGATTATTGATATCACTCTTGTTTACGCTTACAGATAATTTTGGATCACCCATTTCATTTGATAAGATTCCCTATGTTAAGGATAATGTTTTATATAGTATATTTCAACAAATGGTGATAGAAATAAATATATTCTAGGTGATGATATATATTTTTATGAACTAATTGATTATTTTTTGAAGACATGTAAGAGTTTCTCATAATTTTATAAAACTAAAATCTGAAAAGATCATTAATTATGAATTTGTTCCAATATTTACATTGATTTTTTATGTTTTATACAGTTGAAATTATTTTTCGTATATTTCTATGAATGATATAAATGTAAAGGGTATGTTTTTCGCACTGAATATGAAAGTGCTTGTTCGGGGAGGTTAAATTTTTGATCATAGGCTAGAGTATAAAACTATTGAGATTAAGAATTTTTTCATGATATGTTATCATAATATTTATGGATATTATAATTGGCATTTAATTTTCAGGTTTATCATAATTTAAATGTCTTAGAAAATTCTTTTGAGGTTTCAAGTCATGAAATTTTAAGGCGTCTAATGATATTTTGGAAGACATTTATTTTTGTGGTATATATAAAACATATGTTTATCATTTTAATATTATTTTTTCTGAAGAACAATATTTTTGAAAAATTTGAAATATTTTTAATTCAAAGGATGTATTATAGGGTTTATATAAAATTTGATTACGGGGTAATTATGGGTTATTAATTTTTTTGAAAGAAAAATGAAAGGTATGAGAACACCTTTGAGGTTAAAAAATTTATTTAATGCATAATATTTAATGTTTTATTTAGTATGATTCTCATCTTTAAATAATTTTATAATGATTATATCAAAATATTTTGGGAATAAAGGATAACCTATAGGATTGGCGGACACCTATCATGTCCTATAGGGCGGTGAGGATTTAACCCTCAACGAAAGAAAGAAAATGGGGTATCTCATACCACTGGCCTACATGATGTACCTTTTATTATTTAATATTATTTTTAAGTTGAATGACCTTATGTATAATGGATATCTTAATTTTTGGGAACATATGTATTAGAATATAGATAACCATGGGATACAAAATTGATTCGGTGTTATGTAAGATGTTAAATATTTTGGGGAACCAATATGAATAAGGTAAACATAATATTAGGGATTTTTATTCGGTTAGTAAAGGATTAATTGTATTTTGGAGTAACATATGATTTAATTTTGGATTTTTGGTTATTAAATGAAATGGTTTTTGTTTCATGGAGATTATATATTTTGGTTTTCTGCATTTTTGGAGATAAATTCTAAATTTATCTTAGAAGATTATGTAATAAAATACTTCTAGTTGTTTTTGGTTTCAATTATAGCCTGAAATATTTTTTGGAATTTTAAGGATAGTTATTTATTGAATGATCTATGTTTGACTTTTGGTATTACTTTTAAATTTTAGAGATTAAAGTAGCTTTTTTGAAATGAAGGTTTTTTCATTTTTAGAAATTTATATTTTCTTGTATTAACCATTTTTGTTTTCGTTATTAACTTAATATAGTAGGAAAAATTGTTATCCTTTTATAGGTTTTTTATCCATATAAGTTGATTATAATGCATTAGGAATTATAAATTTATCATTAATTTCAATCATTTAAAGAAAGAGATGATATTATAATGAAAATATACTAAAGAAAGAAATTATAGTTGTCAAGTAAGTATATTTCAATATGTTTTTTTGTCTTGATAGTAAAGTAATTCATTATCATTTTGAAAATGGATCTTCTATAAAAATGGTTTTCCTATAACTTTGAAATACAATTAATTGAAGGTATTTTCCATATATGTGGTTTATAGTTTTGTGATTTTTATCTTTCAAAAGATCCTACAATTTATTATGATTAATAAACTCTTGACATTAATATTCATTCATGTCCATATCATCAATTACACTACTGTTATTGTACTTTATAACTTAGTATGTGAAATAGGAGAAAAACATATTAAATTCCTCTATATAATATCAAGACAATGATTTATTAACCTTTTTGGAGATGTGAGTTTCTATAAAGAGATTTTCAAATGAAAAAAAATTGATTTGTGATAATAAATTCAAAATTTGAGAAAAAATATTTATGAAAGTGATGGTCGAGAATGTAAAACCCATATATTTTAGAACACAATTCACTTTAAATAATTTATTTTTCTATGTCTTGTGTAACACAAAACACTGAGTTTAAATGAACTGCAATATACAATTAAAAAATTATTATTTAATGCTACAATTATAAAGTAGATGTTAACTTGGTGGGTATGAATTTGATTAAAATATTTATGACATATATATAAATTTCCTAGTAAATATAAATATATTGATATATTCTAAGTAAATAATCATTCATTTTTCAGTAAATTCAATTTTTATATCAAAAATATGTTTTCTTTAAAAATGAATTTTTAAAACTTTTTCTGTGAAATTAGTATAATTAATTTTTTCAAACATTGTGAAAATATATTTGATAAAATTTATTTCATTTTTAAATATAAATTTCAAGATTATCTTTCAATGAAATGTTGTAATTTTTATGAGAAATTGAATTTTCCATAAATATTTTAAAAGTGTATATTTTTAAAACGTTGTCATTTTATTTCAATAAAAAGAATAATTTTGATTTTAATATAGGCAAATGTGAAATAATTTTTATTTAAATAGATATAAGATAACTAAATTCATTTTAATAATTTGTATAACATGATTTGGAAATGTGTATATTTATGGGCTTAAACATAATTTGTTTTCAAATGAACTATCTTTCTTTGAATTTGTATGTTTAATTTTAAATTAAATTGATCACTTTAATTATTTTTAATTTTATAAATTTTAGTATATATTTGTATCATGAATTAATTTTTTATGTAGGTTCATAATATTTTTGGACAATATGAATAGTATACTTAGTAAGGTTTTTGTTACGAGAGTAAGGGGTAAATCATTAAATTAAAGGATAACATAAAATAATGTTAACAATTAAATTAACCAAAAAATAATTCTTATTGGATTATTATATGTCAACCATAATCATACAATGGTCAAATTTATGAAATTTTTAAGCTACTTTTATACGATTATCACATTTACAATATTTAATATAATTAAAAGGCAGACATGTCACACACTAATTTTCTATATGTATAATATTTTTAATTGGGTGGTATCCCTGGGATATGTTTGACTATAAATATTATGTTGAAATAAGAAATATTTATATTCATAATTTTTTTTAATTTTTAGTTAAGAAATAATTAAATTAATTTCTAACACAATTCTAATGTAGTAATTATTTCATTAATGAAAAAATAAAAATCATGATATTAAAAATATTATAAGTTAAATAATTTGAAATATTTGATGTGTTTAATGAACTAATACTATTAACATGTGATTTATTATATATAATAAAATATTTTATTCTATTATGACCTATTCTATTGATGTTTTTAATGTCAATGAATTGAATAATTATTAAATTCACAATAATGATATTATATGGGATTAATATAATATTAAATTATTTAAAAATAATAAAATATAAAATAAGATCATATTAAATAATATATGGTACAAATTTTCTTCCCTTATTAATTTATAGTCAATTTGGATGAATTTTCATCTAGAATAGACTTATTATAATTTCATATTTTGAGACATTCCCAAGGTTCCCCTCATCTCAATTATAAAAGAGTCCCCTCATCCCTCACTTATTTAGACCATATTAAGCCTTATAGCTCTACCATTTCTTAATAAATTAACTTATAAAAATCATTAGACATGTTATATAGGTTCTTTTCTTCCAAAAAGGCTTTCCCTAGAGCACTTTAGAGGAGATCTAAATAAGTCATTTTGAAGAAGAGGTAAAATCACTTACTGACCACATTCATCCTCTACTAATCATTACATTATATAAATATATGTTATTAATAATAAAATAATAACTCCATATAGTAAATATTATTTTATTAAATTATTATAATTAACACACCATTAGAAACCCTCTTTACCATTAAAGAAGAATTGAAATTATCTCTCATGCGTAAGTATGACTTACTATCTCCACTTAGTGATAAAATTCATTTTTCAACACCATATATTATGGATAGTTATTATGATGATTATAATGAATATATATTATAATTATGAAATAATTAAATTTATTTAATAATAATAATCTTTCTACATTTTTACATCTCATATGTTGGTAAATGATAACATCGCATGTGCATACATATAGACTACCATCTCCGCGACGCGATGCGATTCATTTTTAATTTATATTTCACATGGAGGTTAATAAGGAAGAATTTCATGAATATATGTGATATATATGATTTATTAATGATTATTTAGTGCTTAAATAAATATTTTACCATTCCTTTAATGAATTAGTTAAAAAATGTATACAACGTTTACATGTACATATGACCTACCATATCCATGAATTATAAAATTATGTTTTCTATATCTACACATCATGAATGATTATAAATATGAAAATATTGAATATATATGATTTTTTTAATATTATTAAAATTTGTTAAATTATGCTACAATGATGAAATAAAAATGACAGAGTCTTTCAAACCGATATATGCTTGGAAAATGAAGCAGTTATAAACCAAAATAGTGATTTTAATAAAAATTTATTAATAAAAGGGAGGTAAAATGTTATAAATAACTCATAAATGGTATTATGGACAAATGTTTAGGTAATAAATTAATAAAAATCCAAATTTATTATATAGTTAGTTTTAATATGATTGGGCAAAGTCTATACTTGCAGTAATTGATTTTCAAATCAACTTCCATTCATTATGTAAAGATTATACTTAATTTATTATATCATGGTGTGATTAAGTGTGAAATTATTTTTGATTATATAATGATTTAATTTCAGATTTTTAGCTTTATTCATAACTTATTCAACAAGTCGATTAATTTTGTTAATGATATCTTCAATGATATGATATTTTTATTGGATTTTCATCTCACTTTTATTTATATGGGACACATTCCATATTCACCACTTGTTTATTTTGTGTGGTGTATATAATAACTATAAATGGTTTTTATTATTATTATTATAAAAATTATGGGATATAAATATCCATATAAAATATTGCATTCATGTGTATTATGATTCAAATGTTACCAATGTGGTATAGTTTTATTATACTATGTCATCATTATTTAGGATTATTTATATTTAGGTCACACCTTGGGAATACTTCTCTTCCATTAACTTTTTTCAATAGAAAATTTCACAATAGTTTTTAATAAAATATTATAATCATTTAAAATAACTTTTACCCTTTTTAATTTTTAAAAAATGGTTCGAGAAAAATACTTTTTTAATTTTTAAAAATATTTTCTTTGTGAATTTTCAAAAAAAATACTAATGGAATTTTTTTATCTTTTCTGGAATGTGTTTATTTTCCTTTCATTAAGAAACTAAAACTAATTGAAGATTCATTAAAATGTTTATAATATATTTTTTTCCAAGAAAATTTCATATTTAAACATGTGTAATTAATTTTAATCTGAAGTTATTTCTAAATGAAAAGCTTATTTTACTCAAGATCTATCCCAAGTAAAATTTAAACATAATTTTTTCATATAATATGAAATCATTTAATGATAATTAATCTTCAGTAGGGATATTATCCAAGGATATCATTATTATTATTTAGTTGTATGGTTTATGATTATAATGAAATGATATTGAATAAACTCGTTCCCTTTTTCTGTGGGTTATACATTGTTGAAATAATTATGAAATCCATTATATTTAATGAGTTCCATTATGATGACTATTTTATGATATTATGGAAAATGCATGTTTTATTTTATTTATAGATTGGTGGGACCTAAATACCTCTCTAGTACACTGGATAATGACGGATAACTCCTGATGTAAATATGTTATGCCTAAACCTGATTTCAGGTTCTTGATTTTATGCATGGTTCGAGATCGATTATCCATAAGATCAGGAAACAACATGGTTTAATTTCCATAAGTTTATGAATAGATATAGAATTAATGTACATAAAAATATTAATGGACATGGTTTCAGGTCCTATTGTTAATTTAAATACATGATTTAATGTTTGTAACTAATTGAGTAAACTTATTATATTTATACATGTTCCCAAAGAAAAATGATTATGTTTGTACCAAAATATATTGTCTTATGTCAATTTTTTTTCACTCATTGATTATGTTTTTTGATAATTTTATTATTGATGTCTTATGAGACTTCACTATTTATTTCATGACTCAAGATTACGAATTTATTATAGGCATGTCTTAGATTTCAAATTATATGTTCGATTTCCCACACCCTTATAATGATGTTTCTCTTATATGATTATGAACATATGGGAAACATCAGAAAAAATTTCAAATGACACAGCCTCTTATGGAAACTGAAACATTGGAGTACTGACCAACTTCTCCTTCTAGTATCCAAAAAACACCTAGAATGAAGTATCTAACAAAAAATCATATTCCTTCTTGATATACACTATTATTGGTGCTATAGTCTACTAAAATTAGGTACAAAATTCCAATAAAATCACGTGAGACTATAAAAACTATAAACCTCTTCCATATTCTTACGAACTACCTAATAACTAACAACTTCGACAATTGATGGGCCCATGGTAACACCCTTCCAAGACACAACATATATATGGAAACAGAACTATATCATCCATAACTCAGACTTTGAAAACAACCAATTATGTTTTTGGTGTCAAAGGACCTATAAATCAACTTTAAGATTATCCTCAATTTTCCTCCTCTTATGTTGAGTAGAAAGAGATATCATCGATGAAAAAATGATAAACTGGTCTTGGAAATCAAGGATAATGGAGTTCATAAGACCCATTAACATAGATATGGCATTCATAAAGAGAAATATATTGACTATATTGTCAAAGTACCGATACATTAACCACATTTAAGAATTGTAAACAACAATATCATTCACCATCAATTTGAGATATACAAAACACAGATCTATCTTACAAAACTAGGTATATCCTCTCAACATTTTGAGAAGATAACCAATCCTAAAAAGAGTTCAACAGTTCTTTAGGTTCAACATATTCGTCCTATAACAATATATACAAAACCTCATATTACCATGCCCCTTTTTAGAAAAACAATGGAGAACCCCACCATGACATAGTTGATTTGATGAAACCCCTCAACATCAAATCTTCCAAAAACCACCCCAACTCAATTAACTCCATGTGAAAAATATGATAGAGACCCATTAAATATAGATACACATCCAATGATATGGATATACCAAACATGACATCCTATGTAGGAGGTATTTCCATAACCACCTTTGGGAAAACATCCAGGAAATCATTTAAACCCAAAGGAACACCCCAACCATGATCTTCTTCTAACATCTCTACCATCCCTGAAAAAATAAAATCCATTTCCTACTACCAAAATAGTAACATCCCCCACCAATGAACACCACTCATAGGCCTCTATATCAAAATATGAAACCATTATCTGAAATAAATCAAATAATGAACATATAGAACACTCTTAATTCATACCATGAATAATACCATATGGGTGTATCTACAATAAAAAATTTTCCCCCATTGATAGGTGATTCCCCATCACTAGTTTTTATCCCCAAAAAACATCAAAAAATTAATTATGACCTCCAAATGACATAGAAAACATCAAGGGAACTAGAATACTCTACACATGTAGTACAATTATATGGAACAAAGTTGGAGAAAAGAAGGAGTGTGAGGATCCTGAATTAGACAAATCACACTCAAGGATTGATGATAAACTGATTGTACCTTGGAAAATACCCAGATTTGTAGGTGATAACTCCACTAATGCATGCATCTAACCATGCACATATCCTCGTCCCCTCTACTACTAGCCTCTACAACCACACTATAGTCTAGGTCCCTATGTATTCAGACCATCATGTTGTTTCTCTCTTCAAACCCCACCTACTATTGAATGATGAACAATAACCTATGGTCCCTGCCATTGAATGTACCTAAGAAGAAACTTATTCTTCTAAAGACAGCCCTAACCACCCATTTGAAATTGGTTATTCTGAGTTGTAAGAAAGTGATAATCACAGTGTCCATATCTCCTACTGATATTGAATGAAAACCCAAAACCCTCATTAGTCGCTCGTAAAACATATGTCCTTGAAAATAGAGAATGAAACTACTATTGCTGGTTACCCATTGGATTGAACTGTGATATCCTAAACACTTGAAACCCACTAAATGATGATATTATCCTTAAAACACCATGTTGGACAACCTACTAATGCTTATCTCCCATGGAAATCATACACATGGAAACCAGGACCATTTTTTGAACCTCTAGATATGTCAACATCATAAAAAGAGTGATGAAATACCTGATCACTGGGAGAAAGGCCTCCCCCTATTTTTGAACTTTGGGAAACTCATTTGGAAAAACATATACAATAATGAAAAGAAGGTCCTTGAAGTATATCCCATGATCAGGTACACTAGACTTCCTTGGTTGAAGGTAGAGAAGATCTTGAATCTCAAATTACCTTATATTCCATGATCGAAACTATTATTAGAATGTCTTATAAATGTATAGCCACAACACATTTACCTCCTTAAGGTCACCATGGAATAGCTTCAACCAATGAATTGAATCCCCCTATATTAGAATAATTTCTTATGTTACCCAAAACTCATCTCGTTATAGGATCATATTGAATGATATTTCTAGATCCCCTACCCATCACTATATCCCTATATCTGGTACACTCCCCTCATGATTTTCTAGACTCTACAACTGAATGGATCCTAAAGCTCACTACTATGACTCATCATCCAATATCGATTCAATTGTACAATGATTAATTGTATTATCTTGATGAACCTCAACTATCTGAGTGAATCCTAGATGATGACCATGAGACATTTCAGAAAGCAAGGAGAACATCTTAATCTTAGTAGCATGGAATTTAATCAATAAATATTTATTAAAAAATTTTATTTTCCCAAAATACCCAATTCAATCACCAAATCACGACATAATGATGCATCTACCACTCTATGGTCTCTCCCCTAAAAAAAAGTCCACCACAGTGGTTCATTCAATAAATTTATATCTCATGCATTAGATCACATAGGGGGAATAAAATAAAATGACCTAACTAGTATCCATTTCCTATGTCATGCACCAAGTTCAACTGTCACTCCTACCATACCCACCCACGAAAACATCACTAGGACTAACTATGAACCCTATCATCTCCCTCAACCACCACCCATGACAAAACTCATTTAGTACCCCTCCCAGAATAATACTACAATGTGGAAAAAGAGATGAAATCCCTAATGTCCATACTCCATTAGGCCCAAGGTTTTAGATAGGCCCTGAGGGTATAAAAACAACACTATATAGGGGGTATTGCGCTCAATAAATTAATCTGGATCAAGATATAAGACAAAAAACCACCAAAACCACCACCGAACAATGTAAGGTAAACAAAAAACATTTCCAAAATAAATGAATAAAGTATAAATGATACAAATAAAATTCTTTAATTTAAATACCAAAAGACAATTCAATGATAGTGACTCAATAGTAGATCCATCCCAATTAGTAATGTCCAACTCCGTCTCGAATATCAATATAGAAACATGAAATATAGTTTATGTACAGCGAATATTCATCCTTAGTATACTCATTAGGGACATAACTAAGGCCTCAAGTGCACATGTGAAAAGAGAATTATAATTTTACGGTGAAAAAATAGCTTAACTAAAAAACACCTATACATGTCATCTAACCATACCCATCCTCACCATGGATCACTCACAAATTCACACATCAAATATAATAATATTGTAATGAGATCATAAAAAAAAGGCTCTCCATAACTAAATCCCCAATAATTTTCCACTCTCAAACCATAATGTTGAATTTCATATGATCCCATCCCTTCCACACATAACACACCACATCACATCGCATCCCATCTTTATACACCTAGGCCATCACATCACATCACATATCACCCATAGACACCTAGACCACACATCACATCACATCCCATCCCACCAAAAAGCACGTGGGTTGTCACATCACAACAATAACTAGATTACTAAAATTTCATGAATATAAAGGACAATTAACTCATTCACTAATTCTACCAAACATATCCACAATCACATATCACATCACATCACATCTTGCCTATAGATTCTTGGGACAACAAATCACATCCCATAAAAAGTCACCTAGGTTACGACATCAATGTTGGGTAATCTCCAACACCAACCCGTATCACTTCTACTAATGGAATATAGGGGGAGATGGTGTTTCCATAAATTAGTATAAATTCCATCGTAGATATTTGTCAAAATAAACAAAATATAGAATATCTGATCATTATTATGGTATGAAACATGGGTGGTACTTGTATAAAATAACATAAAAATAAGTGATATATATATATATATATATTTCAATAACCAAACTCTAGGTTCACATAAATAATAATAGAATACACCCCATAACCAATACGCACCACACATCAACACTATCAACTGCTACCACCAGTATATGAAACACCATGAAATAACCACCCAATCCATATAACATATCCCACTAAGAGCTACAGGCTTAATCACATTTTTTAATTACTTATTTTATTTCATATTATGTTACTCATTCATTCATTAAATGCATTTTAAGCCATTTATCACATATTTTTTTCCATTCATCAATTTTATTTATATTCCTATTTTCTTTCTTTTATCATCATATTCCATCCTATGGATAACCAATAATAGAATTCAACCATTCCCCACAACAAAATACCCAACTCTCCAAATCACCACCACATAACCAAACATACACTATATTTTTCATGTAACATGATCCAAGACATCTCACAAAGTAACCACCTTAAAAAACTGTCACCAGATATCAATACATAGCCACTTCATAAAAAACACTATGAAATAACAAATTTTTGACAACCACTACACCACAAGAACTATTCCAAACCACCACACAACAACCAAATCACATCATACACTATTCCATGTCCACTAATCCACAAACACCACACCACAACCACTATGCCACAATAATTTCACCACAACCATTTCACCTCAACCACTATCCACAACCACTATGTAACAAACAATACTCAACAGCCAATGCACTACAACCACTACAACACAACCACTACACCAAAAACATGATAGAACAACCAAAAAACAAAAACCACAATTCCACAAACATTATGAAAAAACCACAACACCACAAGCACTACACCACACCCATTACACCCCAAGTATATTTCCACAACCAATCTACAACATCCTAATTGTGCCACATTACACAACACCTCACACCACATACATTCTAATCGACCTCTAAATAATAACACCCCAAAACACATGTCCAAGACATTCAATTTTATCATCATGCACTAAAGAATATTTCCGATCTCATTATGCACGACATGATGAAGAAGAAACTACCCAAAAACACCATGGAATAAGGGAGATATCATCATTTTATGAGAACAAAGGTATGAGAACATATTAATAATATTTGAAAACCATACCCTATATATAAAATATCATAAAAATGAGTAATGGAATAAATAATGGAATTTTATATTATATGAATCATATTGGAATCAAAGAACATGATTCATGAGAAGATAATAATGGAATAAGAAAAATATTTCTTGCATACACATAAGGGTAGAAAAATGTTTCCTTAGTAATTCAAGTATAATTTCGAAGAATATAATTGTATAATGGGTTCAATCACAAAATCATTATTGTAGTCATTTTCCACTCCTAATTATATCCTAGTGGATGGAGTCCATAACCAAACATAGTTTACCCCCACCTCAAGTCTTATTAATCATATATGATATCAATATTTACCGAATGTACTGGGGAGATATTGGCCCAAACCATCACCTAATGAAAATAATGCATAAATTCCCAACAAGATCATAAATAATTAATAATATTACAACCTGTGAAATTAAATGGGTTTTATACTCATTTCACCATAGAATATCCCATGGAAAAGAAATGGGTTTAAAATACATTTTATAATTCTATGACCCATGGAAGAGAAATTGGTTTCATAAATAACTTTACATCATAAACATAAACCATTAAAATGATGAATAATGATGATATCCATGTATATTATCTTCTATAAATCATATGTAACATCCAATGATTTCATCTTAGATGAAAAATTATTTAAAAAGATTTTTTGTTAAATTGCATGAAGAAAATACCCTTTCACTCTATAAAGTAAATTTTAGAACTAAAAATCCATAAAAATATTAAAAATAAATTTATTTTAAAATAACTTTGGAATAATATTTTGGGGGATTTTAAATTAAATTTGAACATTTCTGGAAAAAAACCTTACATGGAAAATGAATTTTTAAAAATAAAATTAATAAAATATTTCTAAAAAATGTTTCATTGAAAATAAACTTGAAACATATAATAAAAAATTTAATAAAATTATTTTTCATGTTGGATGAAAATACCATTCATGAAATACATATTAAATAATGATTCCTCTCACATTATCGATAAAATCAAAACACGTCTTATTTTGAAAATTACATGAAAATTCAATTTAAATTTTTTTTTAAAACTAAAAAAATTCGACATTTTTCTAAATAACTCATTTGAAGTATATCAAAATCAATTTTGAAACTGTAGTTAGAAAACATGGTTTTGGATGAAAAACTGTTTCCAAATGAAGAGTGAGATAAGGTCAGTTTTCATTAAAAATATTAATTCAAAAACCTGAGTAATTAAAGATATTAAAATGACGGAAAAAATATATTATCATGAAATACAAAAAGGATAATAATATTCATGATTTTATTTTGAGACAAATCATAATATCATTTAATCAGATGCATAAACCTAAACAATCTCGACAAATGATGAGGTTGTAGCATAAACCCTTACCTATTTGGAAACACCAAATTCAAATCACCATTGTATACTAATATAATTAAATAAATTATAAGACATCATGATAAGAAATTAAAAAATAATATTTAATGTAAATGGGGCTACATATACACCTCATAAAAGAAGATTGATTCATAACACAACATATGTCTCAATGAAGGTAAATTGAGACAAAAATCACTTACCTCTTTAGTATGATTTCAACAGTAAACCCATTAAAATAAAGATACAAAAAATGATATTTAGTTACAAATATTATTTAGTATAATTATCATATAATTAAATCATGGGATGTATATATTCCACATAACTGAAATAAGCGATGAATGTGGAATGTGTCTGATAGAAGTAAAAAGTGAGACTGAAATACCTTTCCCTATATAAAGAAATACCTTGTAGAAATTCAAAAATACATTATAATAAATATATTTTTAATATAATTCTATTATAGAAACTTATTCATATTCATCATTACATTTAATATTTACTTATTACTTTTCTATTCCATTATTTTAAAAATTACTTGTTAACATTAAGTTTCTATAATATCTACGTTGTTTTTCATATATGTTTTAGTTTCATATTTTCAGTTATATAACTTTGGTAATGCATTAATTATATTCAAAAATATAATATCGATTTATTTATCAGGAATATTCATTATATATGTATTTATAGTATTCCATAAAAGGTAGATATTAAAAATCGAATGCCTCGTTCATTAAGACGGTAGGTTGTATATATGCATGAATGCTATTTCTAGGTTCTAAAATGATTTAATGAAAAAAAGATAAAAAATTCATATAAAAAATCATATATATAGAATTTTATTATTCAAAAAAATTCATATTACCTTTCATATAAATCATAAATGATGAACAGATCACATCGCTTCATAAGGAGGCGGTCCACTGTACACATGAACGATGTTATCATATTACCACATAATGAAATGTAATAAGTAATATGTGATATAATAATTATAAATAATAATAATGTCATAAATATAAAATATAAACAATAAATATGTAGTTATATCTTTTCATGATAGGTTGTGATGGAAAATGAACAACACCGGTTCATGGGGAATTAGCCTGCCATACACATGAATGATGATTTTGTTTCTAATTTGATAGAGATGGAGAAGGATTTAGGTTATTCCCATTACATAAATATATCTCATTATATATATGATTATTATGTTGTTATATAAGAATATACTAATTATAATTTAACGAGGTGGATGCTAAAATAAAAAACACTCAATAAGGGATGTTACCTCTTTTTCTATCAAATTCATTTGGTTTTCACCAAAATCCATCCTAGGTTGTATTTATGTCCATAATATAGATTCTAGGATTATGTGAAGGAATTAAGGAAGTCATTTGGGTTGTAATTGAATGATTTATGGGGTTTTAATGTTTAATTTGGAGAGGAGAGAGGTGGCCTTTTATATGTGAGGTTAGTGGGACGATTGTAATTCTTAAAAACATAAAAATGTTCTAATGTATTTCACATGAAAGAAGGAATATAAAATCTAAATATTAAAAACTATAATATATTTGGTAAAATAATGGCGATCCATTTTGGTTTGGACATGTTTTGGGTAATTTTTAACACTTATTATTTACTTTAACCCCTATATAACCCCATTTTTACTTTAACTGCATAAAATAATGTTTAATATAGTTAATATTCAAAGTGGTCACAAATTATGTTGAACTTATTATATAACATAAATTATTCTGATTCCTAATATTGAATAAATTTTCCAAAATTCCATTCATATAAGTGAAAAAGTTTAATTTAAAAATAATCTCACTTAGGTGGTGAAAACGTAGTTTATAAAAGTGAAAATTATCAAAAGATGGAAAATATTTTATATAAAAGTTCAACCTGAAATTGATTTACATGACCTAAAATATATTAATATATATATAGTTGATCTAATATTACTTTCAAAACCATCATAGAAATTTGTATGTTTTCAAATACTTTAAAATAAATGGAAATTCATAATAAAAACCTATATTTTCACTATTCATCAAAAACTATATCATTTTGAAAAATCTCAAAAACTAATCCTAAGATAATTTTTAAAATATTTTTTAAAAAATAAATCTGATTTTTAAAATTATGTATTATAAAAGTGGGAAAATTTAAATTTAAAATAATTATGCTATAAGAGAAAAACATGTTTTTAGAAAAATACTATTTTAGTGTAAAATTGTATTTATTCTTATATCTTTCTTATGAAAAACATAAAATGATTGTTGAACATATTATTGAATATTTAATATTAAAATTTTATTAAAAGTATTCAAAAGGTGGATTTTATTCTTCTATTTTGGTAAAAATCTTCTATGTGTGAATTCTTTTTTTTTGCAGAAAATGATTTCTATTATTTTCAAATAGTTTGTATTTTCATCCATAATAATCTTGTAAAAACAATTTATTTTCAATAACTGTATAAAAAAACTATTTTCATAGTTTAGTTATTTTAATTCATAACCACCATTCCAATGGTTAAGTGATATCTATCAAATGAAATAATAAAATTTTAATAGCATGCCATGTTTCATTTAAACTCGGTTTTACCTATACTAGAAGTTAATATTAGTGTTGTTTTTAATTCAATGTAAACTTATTGTTCCATGTAACAAAATATATAAAAAATATTATATTTATCTCTAAAATATATTTCACAATATCTGATGTTGTTATATAAAAAAATGATATTGGATCATGAATATAAAAAAAAATGAAGAGGAAAATGAAAATATAATAATTTTGGTCTCTAGGAATGAATGAATGAAAATGAATTCTTATTCCAAAATAAGAAAATAAAAATAATATAAAGCATGAATGAAATGATTTCTTTCTAAAAATGGCGATGATCACGAAAGGATATTTAACATATTTCTAGATGGCATGACTATTACTAATCCAATTGGACCCATCAAGACATGTGTGTTAGAATAAATATTTACTAGATTTATTTTAGTAAATAATCATTAAGAGTGTAAAATATTAATGAAACATGGATAGTTGGTTTATAGAAAAATCCCTGGGTATATTTAAAATGTCATATCATAGAATTAATAAGATTAAGTCCTAACCAATTTTGAAGACAACTATAAAGGATATATTAAATGGTTTATTGAAGTTTGTTTTATTAAAATATAATTATTTATATTATATTTAATGTTCATAGTAAAAAATAATTAAGTATATAAAAAATATTCAATGATGTGTTGAATGTAAAATTTGGAAATAATAATTCAATGGTTTTTATGAATTATTTTTTTCTTCATTAAACAAATAGAAAAAAAAATATTGGTTTATGAATATTTGTAAATGAACTATAGATAATGTTAATTGTCCAATTCTATAGAGAGAAATGAAATATTTTTTAACATAAATCTTCTCTATTCATATCTTATATAACTCAATAAAATTTTAAAATATACATAGGTACAACATTAAATAGAATTGAATTTTTTGAAATTCATTTTTAATTATATTTTTAATATTTATAAATATAAATAATTCCTTAAATATATAAATAATGATATAAATAATTGTGATATAGAACTGTTTCAATTTGATTTATTTGATTACTTAAAATATGTTTGTTTTGGTGGGAAAAAGTTTCTGTTTTTGTTTATAGATGACTTTATTAGATTAATGTGGAGTTTTATTTGGATCCATAAAAGTGTATCATGGACTGAGATTGTCTCCTTGTGTAAGTTACTCCAAAATCATAAAGGTCAATTAACTTCCCCCTATAAATATGGGGTGGAAGATGAGTATGTGGGTGGTGATGAGGTTGTAGGGTTGATCACTGTACCAAGGTGAGTGCATTGAAACCAACCTTTATAATGGTAAATTTATTTTCTTTATCATAAGTGGTAGAGGTGATGAAATTATTACACTATAATATTAAGTATTTTGGGTACATAATAGATTATAATCATTTTTCTACTCCTAAGATACCATAATAAAATGGCATACTAGAAAGAATGAATATAACAATTCAAAACATAGATTGGACTATGATCAATGAATTATATTTCCATAAATAAATATTAGATGATGTATTTAATAAATGTTTCCATAATTTAAAAATAGTTTTAAATCTATCAACATTAAATGAAACTAATTATGAATTATTTTGAGATACTAAACAAACTATTGGATATTTTAAATCATTTGGTTTTTGATTTTATATTTTAAAAAAATTTAATATACATATGTTATGTTCTAAATCTGGTGAATTATTTTCTTGGGATAAATAAATTCTAGTATGGTATAAATAGTTTTCCATATGAAAATATTATTTATGATTGAATCTATGCATGATCTTTTTGATGAATAAAATAAAAAGAAGAATTCTGATTTAGATCAGGATTATTAAGAATTTGGAGAATTTAATAATAGGGATGTTGATCATTAATATAATAATTACAATGTTTTAGTTAGTGATATAAAATCGGTTCTCATTCCCATCATAAAAACAAGATGAATCTTAATTTTCTCCAGATTTAAAAGTTAATTAGAAATGTTGAATATGAAATTAAAAATATAAAATTTATTATATATTTCAATATTTTTTTCTACTTTTTTGATGATTGTGTTCCTCAAAATGTTAGTAAAACATTGAATGATTCAAATTAGGAAGATGAAATACCTTATGTATTGAATCAATTTAAATGAAATAATGTTTCAAACATGGCTATAATGTATAATCATAGATTTTTAATTGGACCTAAATGTATTTTTCAACATCAGTCCCACTATCCCTATATTTTTACCACTAAAGAAGGAAAACTCGCTGGTGATGAATGTCTCACATCTAGTGAACGCACCTCACACGGGTCCTCATAATAAAAAATTATATATCTTTTCATTAGGGATTTTTTAGGTGTTAGGATACATGGAGGTGGTATATCTTTCTTCTCTGAATGCAGTCATTGTTAGGGTCTTTTCGTTTGTGTAATCATCTTAATATATGTTTGGTGATTTGGGGAATCGATATTTTTAATAGGCACTTATAGTTTCTCCCCCATTAGATATATCATTCTTCTACCCTGTAATCCTTATCATTCATATTTATCCTTTTTTCATGGATTTGTTGAGTGGATACCATACCATGGATCTCCCATAAAAATCCCTTAGTGTAGTGTCAGATATTGATCACTGGCCTGTGGTGCTTATGTCCAGGTGTGAGTGTTTCTACCTCTCCTTTAATTAATTTTGTAGGTTCATTGGGTCACAATCACCAGGAAGTTGTTTCATTGACCATTAATATTTCATGCTACATTCATATCATCTCATAGGAGGGCATTATAAATACTTGTTCAACATATTTTTGGGTGTGTGGATCTTAGTATTTCCTTATTTAGAGATGGTATTTGAGTATTTATTTTTGTATGGATTCATGATCAGTGGGAGTTTGTATAATGTTTGAAGGGATCCCATTTCAATTATTGAATTATTTGGTCATGAAGAGAATTAGAGATGGTTTTTTCTTATTCCTATTCAGGCATGATGATACCTAGAGCCTATAGATTTTTTTATATATTGAAATATATATAGAACTGAATCATTTAGTAGATTTTAATTCATGTGTTCTAATTTTATTTGGGGATGTATTTTCAATATATTAGTGGGTTTACTATTAGTCTCCCCCTCTATTTATCAATGCTTGAAACTTCCATGGTGTTAGGGAAACAAATGTTAATGGAGACAAAATAAACCACAAATAAGAAGAAAATTAATTAATATTTCAATTTTACGTGGTTTGAAAAGTATTTACTACATACATGGGAGAAAGTGGGTCATTGATTTTATTTTCCCCTTCCTTGGATCAAGTGTTGGAGGGTATAGAAATATTATTACCATCATTGGATATGAGATTGAAATTTTATTTAAGGAATTTTTTTCAGGGGTGGCCCATTTTACCATTGCAAATATTTCTTCGCCAGTTGCTTCAATGTTGGATACCATTTGGGTTAGTTTCCATCGAAGAATGATGTTTTCTTGTGGGATTTTTTTCTAACCAAAGAAGATATTACTACCTAAAACCTTCTTGATTGGATCCTCCACAAATCAACTCCCATAATCCAAATTGGCCCCCATAAATCCCCCCATCACGACCAATTTGGGGTATAATCTAGAGTCATCGTCTACTTATAGGCATACAACCACAATTTTTGTAAATCCATTGTCATTATGTATTCCTTATTATTATTATTTTTTATATTATCAACATCAAAATATATATTTTACAACACATTTCAGATGTAGTGATATATCATGTTGATGTGTTTGGAGCTGAAATAAAAAGTCAGGTTCTAGCTGAAATGTATGTCGATCTGACTATCACAAGAGAAAATATAACTCTATTTACTCTATACCATCTCTTGTAAAAATATCTGCATCCCAAACATATTCTTGCATCTTTCAGTGATATATACATTCTCTTATTCTATGGTAGACAAGTAAACACACTTCTGATGTCATGATTTCTATGAGACTACTCTCCCGGCAAATTATAGAAAGGTACCTGGATATGGATTTCCTCATTTCTACATCTCCATCCATATTTGAATCTATGTGTCCTTCTCAAATATATATTTTTCATATCCAAAACATAAACATTGGATATATTTACCTCAAAGATACCTAAATATTTATTTGACCACTATCCAATGATCCTTTCATGGATTTGATAAAAATTGGATCACAGTTCCAATAACATGATATATATCAGGTCTAGTACAAAACATTGAATACATAAGGCCTCCCACTACTGACTGAGAAATAAAATTTTCCAATCTTCAATCTCTTCTTAAATTGGAGGACTCTTAATTATTGTGAGCCTGAAATGACTTTCATGTGGAGTGGTAACTAGTTTCTCCTTTCTCATGATGAGTCTTTCAAGAACCATCTCAATGTAACTCTCCTGAGATAGAAAATCTTATGACTACTTCTATCATGAGTAATCTTCATACCAAGAATATAAGTAGCATTTCCCAATTCCTTCATTTCAAAAGACATTCTCAACTCCTTCTTCACCCTCTCAACCATGTTTATATCTCTTACAATAATTAGAATATCATCAACATAAAGTAAAAAATTTAAATAAATCACCATCATATAACTTCTTGATGAAAAAATAGGGATCATAATTCATCCTTCTATACTAATTTTTCACCATGAATGTGGTGAATTTGCTATAATTTTTTCTCGGTGCCTGTTCCAAACTATATAAAATTTTCATAAGCTTGCATACCAAGTATTATTATTTTTTGAACTTAAATACTTAAGTCGTCATGATGTATATCTCATCATCAATATCACCATATAATAATGTCATCTTAATATGTTGTTGTTGAATATATAGTTTCAAACAATCCACTAATCCAGGAACAATTCTGATAGAATAAATTTTTACCACAAGAGAACACATTTCGACAAAGTCAACAACTTTATTATGGCCAAATACCTCCACACCCATTCTAGATATATATAATTGTTGGGAGATTCAATCTTCTTCTTTAATTTTGTACAACCACTTATTCTGGAGTGCCTTCTTTCAATGTGGTAATTTTAACAAATCAAATGTACGGTTCTTGCACAAGGATATTATCTCATCCTTCATTGACTTCTTCCATTGCATCTTTTGCTGACTCCTAATCACATCATTATAATTGTATATCACTACCTCATCAGTTAACATCACATATTCATGTGGTGTGTATCTATGACTCATTTATAATTATCTGGTTGATCTCCTCAACTTCACTTCAAGAGGAATTTGTTCTAAAATATCATATGATGAATACATAACAACACATGGAGATAAATTACATTAAAGTGATGTATCATCCATATACCATATCTCTCTCACTCTAACTGGTAATAATGGTGGTGATAATGTTTCTAGATTGAGTAGAATTTCCTCAGACAACAAATTTTATACATTTTCTATATTCTAAATTTTTTTAATCTTCTCATCCTCAAGAAACACCACATATCAACTTTTTTTCCACCCTCCTACAAATGTGATCCCAAATTCAATATCCGAAATACACATGAGCATATCCTAAAAAGATAAACTACATTACTTTTCCATCCATATTCACCCTCTCATCTTTTTAGATGTGAGCCAATTCCAATAGTGCAGAAAACGTTACTAACGTCACCATTTTTTCCGTCGGTTATATATAACTGACGTGAGAATCTGTGAAACATGGTTTTTTACGTCTGTTATTTTATAACGGACGTAACAAATGCGGTGAGTTTCTTTTTAACGTCGGTTATTTTAGTAACCGACATTACAAATCACGCGTGTTTGGTTTTTATGTCGGTTATAAATTAACCGACGTAAAAAAAGTACGGGGGGGTTTTTACGTCAGTTATTTGATAATCGAAATAAAAAATGAGATATTTACGAGTTTTTTACGTCGGTAATAAATTAACCGACGTAGAAAACCAAAGATCGAGGGGTTTTTACGTCGGTTATTTTATAACCGACATAAAAAACGCGACTTTTGAGGCCTTTTTGAAGTCAGCTATTTTATAACCGACGTAACAAAACAACCCACATAATGTTTTTTACGTCGGTTATACAATACCTGACATAAAAAACTGTGATTTTTGATGTCTTTTTTATGTCGGTTATAGAATAACTGACATAAAAAACCAACACGTGGATTTTTTTACATCGGTTATAAAATAACTGACGTAAAAAAAGCTGTATCTGATGCATTTATAATGTCGATTATTATAATAACCGACATTGTGAATGTAAAAAAACAATTTATAACGTCTGTTATTAAATAATCGACGTTATAAAGCATTTAAAAAATTAACAAGCCCCGTGGATTGTCATTTACGTTTTTTCGATCGACAGTCTGGCGGCTCGTCTCTCTCACGCGGTAAACCCTAATCAACTCGTCAATCTCGCTGCGTCAAACTCGTTTTGCCTTCATCATTTATCAAATTTACTCTCCTAGGATCTATCATCTCAACTCGCGTCACTCAAGTAAGCCTTCGACGAATTTATTTCGTTCATTTTTTTCCCAGATAGTCTATATTTATGTATTGCGATTTTTGTGTTTAAACTAGGTAAGATTCTTCGATTTCGAACCCTCTTACCTCTTTTTTCCATCATCATCTTATTTATCATCCCTACATCTATTAGATCGACTCGCAATATTCATGTAAGCCTCAACTACTTTTATTTAGTTTGTTTTTGTTTTGTGAATGCCCGACATTGATGGTAATTTTTGTTGTCATTGACAAATAATGATCTCATTCACCTATATTACTGCATAGAATGGTTATTGATTAAATGTACGAATTCTGAAATGAAATTTCATGTGTTGTTGCTGCTTATGTTTATCCTCTTTTATATGAGAATCTACTAGACATATAATGTAATGGCTGTTGACCTCTATGGCCCTTTGATGCATCGCTATGTCTCATGATTCCAAATAAAAATGGGTTCTGCTAAGGGATTACCCTAGTATTTTTTGAGGCCTTGGCCAAGGCCTCGACAATATGTTTAAGATTTATATAATTATCCATTACCTCATTATGATATTAGTTATCGATAAAAGTAGTGATCATTTGACTAGTTGAATATCAATGGTTATTTTTAATTTTCATATGATCATTTAAGTAGCTATATTTAATAATATTTAATTCCATATATTTCATGCTGAAGTGTATATTAAATTCTTGTGTTTTTAGTTGTTCACCATGCCTAGTTTTTATATGTAAACCATTATTTGGGGGGTTGTCCGAGGGGGGTGGGGGGATGTCCAGAGGGTTGGGGGGTGTCCCAGGGGGTGGGTGGGTGTGGGTGCTGTCCAAGGGGGTGGAGGCTTGTCTAGAGGGTTTTGGGGGTTGTCCGGGGGTGGGGGGATGTCCAGAGGTTGGGGGGTGTCCAAGGGTGTCGGGGGTGGGGGTGGTGTCCAGGAGGGGTGGGGGGTGCTCTCTGGAGGGGTGGGGGGTGCTTTCTGGGGGGGGGGGGACCAGCGGGGTGTCCAAGGGAGTAGGGGGTGGGGGTGGTGTCCAGGAGGGGTGGGGGTGTTGTCTAGAGGGGTGGGGGCTGTCCAGGGGGATGGGGGGCTGTCCAGAGGGTTGGGGGTGTCTAGGGGGTGGGTGGGTGTGGGGGGATGTCCATGGGGGTGGGGGCCTGTCTATAGGGTTTTGGGGGTTAGCCGGGGGGTGGGGGGCTGTCCAGAGGGTTGGGGTTGTCCAGGGGGGTGTACAAGGGGGTGGGTGTGTGTGTGTGGGGGGGGGGGCGCTATCCAAGGGGGTGGGGGCCTGTCCAGAAGGTTTTGGGGGTTGTACAGGGGGTGGGGGTTGTCCAGAGGGTTGGGGGGTGTCCAAGGGGGCAGGGGGTGGGGGTGGTGTCCAGGAGGGGTGATTTTCTCCATCTGAATTTTTATTTTAAATATGATTTGATTCTTAGGTTTACTCCATTCTCTCCAATTCTCTATCAACCATGTAGGTGCCATGGTTTTCTTTTATTCAATGGAATTTAAAACTGTTATATCTAACTATATTTTCTTTTAATAATAATATTCAAGCATATTTTTTTAAATACGGATAGATTTGTTTTATATTTCAAAATTCTTTTACATTCAAATTATAATTTTTTTTTCATAT
The DNA here is from genome assembly GCA_963277665.1 of Viscum album. Lineage (NCBI taxonomy): Eukaryota > Viridiplantae > Streptophyta > Magnoliopsida > Santalales > Viscaceae > Viscum > Viscum album. Next base: position 1,790,267,180 of record OY728121.1, on the reverse strand, counting down.
AAACTTATATTTTTCTTATCTTAAAAATATATATATTTTTGATATTTTTTATAGGTAATAATGAGTCGAAGTTGGATTAAGGCACATCGAATGAGCAATGAATATGAGGAAGGTTTTGATGCCTTTTTGGAATTTTCTAAATGAAATGTTCCAAGTAGTGACATTTTTTTCTGGCCATGACTGAAATGATTGAATATGATGAAGTTGAAAAGTAGAGAGATAAAAGATCATCTGATTTGTCATGGTTTTAATCCGAGTTACAACCCTTGTATTTGGCATGGTGAAACTGGACGAAATGTCACTGATGATGATGATTCACAAGATGGTAACTCTGATGGAATTGAAGAAATGATTCACAATATTGTAGCAGAACAAATTGAGATAGAACCGATAGTTTCGCGTCTATATGGTGATGCTGAAAAACCATTATATCCTGGTTGTACATAATTTACAGTTTTGTCAGTGGTGTAAAGATTGATTAACCTGAAGGCGAAACATGGATGGAGTGACAGAAGTTTTACAGAGCTGCTACAATTTATGAAAGACATTCTTCCAAAAGATAACGATCTTCCAGATTCACATTACAAGGCCAAGAAAATATTATTCCCTGATGGGATTGGGATATAAGAAAATACATTCCTGTCCGAATGACGGCATTATATATAAGAAGGAATATGAATTTCTGTTAGAGTGTCCTAAATGTGAGACATCACGGTATAAGGTGAAAGCGAAATCACAGGATGATGTAGAGATTATAAAGCTCCCTTTAAATGTATTTTTGTATCTACTTATAACTCATCGTATCAAACGTTTATTTGCTAATTCACCTGATGAAAAAAGGTTAAGATGGCATGCTGATGAGCGGGTATGTGATGGAAAAATATGTCATCCAGCTGATTGTCCACAATGGAAGAAAATTGATGCGCAGTATTCTATATTTGGAAATGAAATAAGAAATCTCAGATTAGGGTTGTGCACAGATGGAATGAATCCATACCGAACCCTCAATAGCACACATAGTTCATGGCCTATTTTATTGGTAATTTACATCCTCTCTCCTGAAGTTTGTATGAAGCAAAAATATGTCATGTTGAGTATAATGATCTCTGGTCCAAAGAAACCCGGCAATGATATTGATGTTTACTTGTCACCATTGATTGATGATTTGAAACTGTTATGGGATGATGGTATTAGGGTGTATGATTCTTATAAAATAGAATATTTTCAACTACATGCAGTGCTTCTATTCACTATAAATGACTTCCCAGCGTATGGAAATTTGTCTGGATACAGTGTTAAAGGGCATAAATCATGTCCAATTTGCGAACAACAGACGTCATATTATCAACTGCATCATGGGAGGAAAACAGTGTACATGGGTCATCCAAAGGATTTGCCTATGGATCAACATTATAGAACAATAAAAAAGGCATTCAATGGCTCACAAGAATTTGATACTGCTCAAAAACCATTATCCCCGGATCTGTATTTTGAGAGGGTGAAAAACCTTGATGTGACATTGGGAAAGACACAGAAATCTGGTAATGATTGACATATTTGGAAGAAAAGGTCAATATTTTTTGAACTACCATATTGGAGGTATCATGAAGTCAAACATAATATTGATTTCATGCACATAGAGAAGAATATATGTGATTGTTTGATTGGAACATTGTTATATATTAAAGGAAAGACTAAAGATGGGTTAAATGCAATATTAGACTTACTATCAATGGTAATACTTTTGTAGTTAGCTCCCACTCCTAAAGGAAGACGAACATTTCTTCCCCCAACTTTTTATACATTATCGAAGCGGGAGAAAATTATCTTTTGTCGGTTTCTTCATGATAACAATGTGCCTCAAGGTTATTCTTCAAATGTCAAAAAATTTGTCTCATTGAAGGACTTGAAGTTGATAGGTATGAAATCACATGATTGTCACGTCATGATGAAATAAATTATACTAATTGCATTGTGTGGAATATTGCCCATTCATGTCAGAAAGACTATGATGAAGTTGTGTTATTTTTTCAATTCAATTTGTAACAAGGAAATTTATGTGAATGCTTTGAACGTTTTGAAAGAGGATGTAATTTTTTTACTTTGTCAATTGGAAATGTATTTTCCTACAACTTTTTTTGATATAATGGTGAATTTAATGATTCATCTGGTTCGAGAAATAAAGCTTTGTGGACCTGTATATCTTCGTTGGATGTATCCTTTTGAAAGGAATATGAAAATATTAAAGGGGTATGTTAAAAATCCATATCGACCCGAAGCCTCCATTATTGAAAAGTATATTTCTGAGGAGGTAGAAGAGTTTTGTATGAGATTTTTGGCTGCGGTGAAACACATTGGTTTGCCTCCATCTCTCCATGAATGAGTTAATAATGAGGGAAAGGGGATTCGTGCCTTGAAAGTCAAATCATTGTCAGCTGAACAGATAAAGAAGTTAGAATCATACATCTTGAATAACATATATGATGCTAAACCGTATATCAAATTGCATATTAATGAGTTGAAACAATGTCATTCAAAGAAGAAAGAAATGTGGATTTTGAATGAGCACAACAAAACTTTTTTGTCATGGATTAAAAAGACTTTACTTGGTAGATCATATGTATCAGAGACATTAAAATGGATAGTGGGTGGTCCATGTTTAAATGTGATAACATGGTCCGATTATGACATTAATGGCTATACATTTCATACGAATGCTCAGGACAACATAAGTGTAGTTCAGAATAGTGGTGTATTGGTGTTTGCAGAAGCAATGCATTTTTTGAGTGCTAAGGAAAAAAACCCAATATCTGCATCAAGTGCATATTATGCAGTGATTGAAGACATATGGGAGGTTGGTGACTTTAAAATTAAAGTTCATGTTTTTAACTGTAAATGGTTTATCGGTAAGAACAGTGTTACACACAATGAATTTGGAATGACAATTTTTAATCTGAATAGATTGGAAGACACATCTGATTCTTTTATAATGGAAACACATGAAAAAAAAATTCTATGTAGTAGATCAATCAGATATTCATTGGGCTGTTGTTTTACAAGGGAAAAACAATATTTTTGTGAGGATGAAGTTGATGATGATGCTGATTTATGTGAGATCCCTACTTCTATGGAAATATTAACCGAACATAATGATGAGCATGTTGAAAAAACTGTTTGTGCTATAAGGAACAATCACGAAGAAGGAATTTGGGAAAACAATCCATTTGTACATTCCTAAAATTACAGGTAACATATGTTTATTCCTTTTTTACATTTATTTTTTTCATAAATGTTAAATGTTATATGTTTTTTATTTATTAAAACATGTTTTAAAACAAAATAAGTATAAGTTTTTGTTTGTTTTAATTTTGTTTAGTTTACTTTATCATGTTTACCATTACATGAATTATATATCTATTATTTTTGTTCAGTGAAAATTACTTTACCATGTTTACCAGGTTTACCATGTTTACCATCTTGATCATCTTTACCATCTTTACCATATTTACCATTGATTAACATGCTTACCATATTACCAATGTTTACTATTACGTAACTTAGTACACTTTTCTATTTTCTGATTACAGTAGTATTAAAATATTTGAATTTGTATATTTTTGAACTAACGTTTTTTTTATTTGAAGGATAATGACAGATCATTCAGTTGATCAACCACATGATTCTGGAGATGAGAATATTGGTCATACCTCTAGGGAGGAACATTCACATGCTCCTATTACAACAAAGAGTTCAAAGGTTAGTAAACATGGGTGCACACGTTTACCAAAATTATCAGTTTCCCGTACACAGGATCAGAGGATAGTCATTGAGTTTGATGATGATGATATTCCTAGAGGTCCAAATGAAAAATATTTTAAGATTTTTGTAGCATCTCAGGCTAAGAGAAAAGTTAGCATTCTGTATGATGACTGGAGAAGTGTGGATAAAGTGATAATCTCTCAGTTATGGGAGACAATTTTGGTAAGATCTTTTGTTATTGTTTAAATATTCTTTAAATGTTTCCAGTATATATAATATGTTTAACCTATTCTTTATCCGATGACATTTGATATTCCGGACACTGGAGGAGTTAGGAAGAAATGCTTATCGTTGGCTTCCAGGAGATGGAGGGATTTCAAATCAAACCTCTCATCTAATTTCATTTATGGTCATAGGAGTCATGAAAATCCATGTCGTATATATCATTTTATAGATGAAGACACATGGAGACAATTTTTTGAAAGTTGAAGAAAAGAGTCATTTTTGGTAAGGGAAGTGTAAACATTTATAATATTTCTTATACAAATGATCTTATTAACGTTTTGTTAATGATTTATTATTCTTAATTTACAGCAAACATGGAAATCTCATCAGGAGATCCAATCTAAAAATGTATACCCTCATAGTTTATCTCGGGGAGGGTATGCATTATTGGAAAACAAATGATGGCGGAAACATTTCGACAACTAAGAGCTGAGTCTTTAAGATTTGGAGAGGTGGCCCCTCCATCCCTTCCATCTAGACATGAAAAATGGAAGAGATCTTGGAAGGGAAAAAAGGGAAATATCATTGGGATGAATCGAGAATCGTAGCTGAGAGGATTGTAAGATATATATTTTACTTATTTAAGTTAACCATTTTCTTCATATATTTTCAATCATTATAGAAATGTTCAATTAATCAATACAGGACTCTCTTGAGGAGCAGAGTTCACAGGGGACATTTACAGCTACTGGGAGGGAAGATATTTTATCTGTAGCATTGGGAAGGCCCGAACATCCTGGTTGTGTAAGAGGATATCTAGAAGGTGTATCGGTAAGAAAAGTGTTTCCACGTTATTCAACTTCAAATGTTGAGGGGGTTTATAGAAAAAAATTTGAATCCTTGGAGGCTGAAGGTCATAATATTAATGCGGCGATGGAGGACAAGATTATAGCGTCGGTGCAGTCTATGTTTGAAGACATGCAAAGACAATTTCAGACTGCATCTCCCACTCCTCCACCTCCCCCTGCAAACCCCATTATTTATCCTCCACCTCCGCTAGTAGATCCCACTCCCCCACCTCAACCTGCTGACCCCATTTTTTTTCCTACTCCTCCGCCGCAGCTTCCAACTTATTGCGAGTTGTATGTTCATGATACTCAACAGAATATAGTAGTATATGGCTTGGTATATTTTATAGGAGATACAATTCATCATAAACAATTAGAGGTAGATAATCAGAGGGTCACTGTACAAAATATTATAGATAGATCAGCTTGGGTACCATTACCTAAAGATGAGGTGGCGACAACTAGACATAGTATCGACCATTTTTTAATTTGGCCATCCAGACTTCTTCGACTCATTACCATAGAGGTATGAATGTTATATCTTTTTTTTATGAAAGTTGTTTTATCATTTGAAAACTAATATATTTTTCAATTTATTTTTACATGAATACTTCAAAGGTAAATAAATACTATATAGACAACAACAAAGACAAATAGCTATGACATCAGATACAAATTCTAGTAGTCTTAACAGATTGTCAAGATATTCTAATTTTTTGGCGGGTCATTATGAGTTTGCAATGGGAGCTCATGTTTGTAGAAGTGAAATAAATGTGGGGATTATGAAAACTGATATCGTGGATCTTGTTACTAGAGATAAGATGGGCATCAACGTGGTGCAAATTTTTTCCATGTAAGTCTTAACACCTTTTCCATGCGTTATATTTATTAAAAATGTATACTTATGTCTGTTTTGTATTAGGTATCCTTATAAAATGTTTGAGAGGAATTAGATGACAGATGTATATGGATTCATGGACCCACAATTGATTTCCCCTGAATCATGTGCATTGTATGAATAACAAAGAATGCTTTATATTGCTGAAAGACTTGAAAAGAATATAGTCACACAATGTTGGATGATTCCTTTTTGTGAGAGGTATGAAACACATCTCTCTCAAAGAGTTAATTATCTTTTATCATAAAAAACCACTAACATTAAATTTCCTTTTATCAGTGATCATTGGATGTTAGGGTTTTTTTTCCCAAGGGAGAAAGAACTTTATTAGATATGCTCTGTCCATGATGATGTGTGGGAAAGTTTTAAGAATATATTTGAAAATTATGCTTCAATTTCTCAATTGTTTAATATATTATAATGAATTTTAAATTTACCCCATTAGTATTATTTTCTAACAGGTCAGGGGACTACTTTCCAAAAAACACAAAGAAAAGGAATGAAAAGATCAAATATGTAAATGTGAAGGTAAATATCCATTTATAATTTGTACTTCTTTATTTATTACATTAAAATAATATATTGAATTTACACTCATTCAAACATAATTTTCATGAACAACAAGGTGTCATCGAATGCAGATATTATATTTTAAGATTTATGTATGAAATAATAACAAATGGGACAGTTGTGAATTTTGACCTGGTAAGATTTCCTCTTAAACTTTGCCATAATATTTCAATTTGATTTACTCATTATACACGTTAACTACTATCCTTTTCAATTTTAGCTTTTTGATGACCCTCAACCCTATAATGATGAAGACATAAAACACTTACAAGTGGAGTGGTCAAATTATTTTACAGTTTTGATTAAATTTTAGTTTTTTTAAGGTAAAATGTAATTTTGAATATTGAATTTATAATTGTGTATTTGGTAGTCGTTTAGGTTGGATTTAGTTTTTTTTTGAAGTTGACAGTATAAGTTTTGAATGTTATATATGTGAATGTTTAATTGTTCTCTACTTCTTGTTTTGGTCTAAATATGATGGTTTTTCTGGTATGGATTCTGGTCTGGGGGGAGGGGTTTCAAGGGAGTAGTGGGGGGGGGGGGTTTAGTGGGGTTGGGGGTGTCCAGGGGTCTGGGAGGGCTATCTGGTGGGGTGGGGTGTATACATGAGGGTGGGGGGGGGGGGGTTGTCGAGGGGTGTTTGGGGATGTCCAGGGGGTTGGGGGCAGTCCAGGGGTGTGGTGGGTGCTCCAATGGGGTGCGGGAGGGCTGTCCAGGGTGTGTGTGGGGGGGGGGGTATACATGAGGGTGGGGTGGGGGGGGGGGGGGGGGGTTGTCCCGGGGTGGTTGGAGCTGTCCCGGGGGCCGGGGGGTAGTCCAGGTGTGTGGTGGGGGCTGTCAAGTGGGGTGAGGGGGTGCTGTTTAGGAGGGTGGGGGGGGGGGGGGGGGTTGTAGAGGGGTGTTTGGGGCTGTCCAGGGGGTCGGGGGGGGGGGGGGGGGGGCAGTCCAGGGGTGTGGTGGGGGCTCCAAAGGGTTGGGGGATGTCATGTGGGGTGAGGGGGTGAGGGGGTGCTGTTCAGGAGGGTGGGGGTGGGCAGTCCAAGGCTGTGGTGGGGGGATCCAATGTGGTGGGGCAGGGCTGTCCAGGGTATGGGGCTATACATTAGGGTGGGGGGGTTGTCCCGGGGTGTTTGGAGCTAGCCAGGGGGTCGGGGGGCAGTCCAGGGGTGTGGTGGGGTATGTCAAGTGGGGTGAGGGGGTGAGGCGGTGCTGTTCAGGAGGGTGGGGGGTTGTCAAGGGGTGTTTAGGGGTATCCACTAGGTTGGGGGGAAGTGCAGGGGTGTGGTGGGGGATGTCAAGTGGGGTGAGGGGGTGTTGTTCAGGAGGGTGGGGTGGGGGGGGGGTTGTCGAGGGGTGTTTGGGGCTGTCTAGGGGGTCGGGGGGGGGGGGGGAGTCTAGAGGTGTGGTGGGAGCTCCAATGGGGTGGGGGAGGGCTTTATAGGGGGTATACATGAGGGTGGGGGCCATAAAGTGGGGTATGATTTATATGTTATTAATGTAAATGCATAAATTTTCTTTAGTTCATGTATTGATCTCATTTTGTTTTTGTGGTACAAATTATTGATTTGGTTTCAGGTTGTTTTTGGGGGAGAGCATAGGACTGCAGTGGATTTTTTTATAATTTTTTTTGTCTTTCACATCGGTTTTTTTATAAACGACGTGATAAAGAAATCGAGAAGCATTTATCAAGTCGGTTTTTTTCATAACCGACGTGATAAACACCTGTGGCATGGTTTATCACGTCGGTTATGTAATAACCGACATGATAAAGGACCTGGGAAATGCTTTATCACGTTGGTTATTGATAAACTGACGTGATAAACCCCTCCCGACACTGGTTTAGCACGTCAGTTATTTAATAACCGACGTGATAAACCAGAGCCCAGGAGTTTATCACATCAGTTATTAAATAACCAAAGTGATAAACTCCCCCGCACGTGTTTTTGACGTCGGTTATTGTATAAGAGATGTGATAAAGCCCCCTAGTTTATCACGGCGGTTATATAATAACCGACGTTATAAACCCCTCCCCCGGGTTTTTTCACGTCGGTTATTAATTAACCGACGTGATAAAAACCGCGATGTTATGTTTCTTATGTCGGTTTTTAAATAACCGACGTAAAAAACATTATTTATAACATTTTCCGTATTAACGTCGGCTAAAACCCGATGTAAAAAATGAAAAATAACCGACGTAAATAACGTTTTCTGCACTAGTGTTCCTTACAACCAAATAATCTACAGTGTCTGTATAAAACATCATTAACTATCCAAGAACATTCTAGAATGTCATAGTTCATTGGAAGTGATGGATAAAGCTTGTTAAGATAAAATATGGTCCCCATTAACTCCACCCAAAATGTGTTTGACCTATTTTCATTTGACACCATACATCTTACTCACTCTCTAATTGTCATATTCATCTTCTCATAAACACCTTTATATTGGGGGTGTCTTTGGTACTATTTTTTCTATCTTGATGCCGAAACTCTTGCATTACTCCTCAAATAGACAACAATACACTCCTCTATTGTCTTCTCATACAAACATTAAACATATACATGATTCTCTTTCCACATTCACATGAAACTTCTTGTGAACATGATACAATTGATATTTAGTATTCAATGCAACAACAAATAATTTTCTAGAATTATCATCTATAAAGGATAAAAAATTAATAGTACCACCCATTGACATAATTCTCATCATGTAGAAATCTGAGTGAATAAAATATAAAACATTTTATTTTCATGATGCATTATGACCCTGAAATGATACTATGTGTTGTTTCCCCATGATGAAATAAACACAAGTGTCCCAATGTCTACCATTTATTCTTGGAAAGTGTACTTTCCTCGAGAGAATTCTGATTCCACTATCACTTATGTGTCCAAGCATCAGGTGCCAAACTTTTATAGGAATGAATTTTTTGTATGAATTTACATATCCTCAATGGCTTTGAATCTTCGAGATAAATAGAAGTATATTTATTTTATTCATTAATTAGAATGTTACTTTTTTACAATTCCATTTTCCATCACCGAAAGAACTCACATATCCATCACCATCAATAATATAAGTGGATATTAGATATAGGAGAATATTGGGAACATGCCTCTCATATTTCAGTAATTACCTTCATCCATTATTATTCTCTATAAGAATATTACAATATATTAGTGATTTTGGATGCACCATAATTTTCCGTCTTCACATGTAAAAAAGTCTTACATGTGTAAGATGATAGGAAATATCTCCAGGCAGTGACATGGTATGATGTGCCAGAATTTTTCACCAATCTTGACTCTCAGATTTCTATAATGACCTGATTATCTTCATAGACAATAACAATATCTTCATTGAAAATTTTTCCATCATTATTTTTGGATTTAACTTCTGGATTCCTATGCTCTTCCTTCAAACATCTATAATCAAATAAGATGTGTCTCAGCTTTCCATAGTTTTGACACTTCATTCCATATCTAGAATTATACTTTAACCACTTTATGTTTTTATACATTGTACAAGGGGTCATTTTCCTCAGTTTCTCCCCTTCCATTTCAACCTTCCTTTTATTTTTTTGAAAGGAACCTCTAATATAGGTGCATATCCCTCATTATTCATTCTAGATTCCTCATTTAGAATTCTTGCTTTCACCATCTACTTAGGGGGAGTTTCATCAGGAGTTGAATTACTAACTTACATAACTAATGTTTCTCACATATTTGGTAAATAACTAAACATCAACAGTTCCTATAACTCATCATCAATCATTATTTTCATTGAATTGAAAAAATCAATTGTACCTTGGAATTACTCATGTGCTCTAATACATTAGTCCTATATTTTTTCATTATGTTGAAAATATAGTTCATCATGTTCTATTTCTTCGACATGATTTTACTCACATACAAATTTTCTAATTTTCACCATAGAATGGAATCATTTTGTTTATTTGGAAAATTTTGGAAGATAATATTGTCAATCCACTACAAATTTTTGCAACACACTTTCAATTGAGCATGACATGCTCCACATAAACTAGCAGGGTATTGGATAATGTATTCTCATCATATTTACCAATTTTTAAAGATTCCTCAACTTTCATTTCAATGGTCTTAGTGTTCTCCACTATTGTATTCCATAAACCGTTGATATACAAAAGATCCCCATTATGGTATTCCTAATAGAAAAATTAAAAGTTGTATGTTTAATCCTTTTACTAGAAATTTCATCCATTTATGTAGTTGTAATTTTGAATATATAACCATACCAATGGGTCCAGAATGGTCGCAATAGCTATAATCGACTCTTGCATCACTAAAAAAGGACTCTAATTGGCTAATATGTTATGAAAATATTTTTAACAGTTTTGATTGAAAAATAAGGTGGCGCTGATGTGGCATGGTGGAATAGTGGCTGAAAAATTCACCAAAATGCTTCCTTAAGAATGAATATTCCTGTCTAGTTCAGTATCAGGGTAATATAGAACTTGCAGTTTGACCAAAATATTGATTGTGTCTACTAGATTCATTTCAACTTCATTTTTTACGATTCTTGCGCCATTGGAATCACCTAGCAGATCTATTCATTGAGCCTATCTAAATATATTATTAGAAAATTTCAAATTTACTATCACTAAAAAACATCTATGGAGTTTCATTTTTTAACTCTTGATGCCTCTAATACTACTTCTTTTAAAAAAAAATAGGTTTTTCCGTTAAAATCAAACCCAAAGAAGAAGACCATTGGTCAATATATGAATTTAACATTGTTCAGAAAGTGATTCCAACATCCATGAGAGAAAGTGGTCTATTTATTTTATTTCTATATTCTCTATATTAATAATTTGATGGAACAAAAAACACAATTACCATTATAGGATACAAGCCTAAAAAATTATATAAGGAAAAATCAGATTTCAACGGTGGTTCAACTACCCATGACAATTATCCTATCACCAGTTACTTCAACCTTGGATACCACATGGATTTGTTTCCATCCAAGGAAGATGTTTTACATTGGGTTGGTTGATTTACAAATAAGTTGATTCTTCTGATAACTATCATGATCTCATCCTCCCCAAATCAAATCCCATAATTTGGAGTGTCCCCCAAACTGGGGAATTCAACGGCTATATGTCTCTATAGTCACATAGTGGAGGGTGTGCTCTTAGGTCCCACCTATAGTCACTTTCCATGTCATTAATATGAAAGGGAACACACCTCCTACTTCTTTTTTGATATAAATAGTCTTTGATCTGTCGTATTATTCCCCTATTTTGGATGTTTTCTTAGAACCCAATCCTTCATCGTCAGTTGCTTCATCTTCTTTGGTTGAACTTCATGTTGTCACATGCTCACCACCTTCTTCATCCTAGAGACTAGTCAATCGCTTTTGTAGTTCACCCCCTTCCAAATTATGTTTTTATGTTCTTGTGAAGGATTAACCACTTGATTTTTAATAGGGTTTTGTACAAGATTTCATTTTGGATCCTTCTCTCATTGGTTTACATCAATTGGTCACACTGGATGAGTGCAGGGTAACATCCAATTCTATATAGGTTGTTCAATGGGGGATGCCCATATCTATTGTAGAAATTTCATATGTTCCTCCGAATGGCCCAAAGGCCTTCTTTTTTTATTTTATTATAGATAATTCCCCTTTTAAGGGTTGAAGGGGAACCCGTACATGACCCGTAGGCCCAAGGCACAAGGCCCAACATCACTCGAAATACATGTCCATACACTAGTTAAATCCACATAAGTGTGAATTTTATTTACTATCCATCCTACTACCTTTTCATCTTAGGAAGATATGGATCTTCCTAATTTAGTCATGGAACAAACTGGGTTCAATATTATTGATATTTGGGAATCACACTACGAGAAAAATCTTTATGCAGCACCATATTGTTTAAGGAATACTTCATTCTCTCTTTGGTGTCATAGAAATATGACCTCCATCATTTTTTGTTTCCCATGGATACTATGTAGCTCACACATTTTGAGGCTAACTTTCAGAATTGTGAAAATAGAGTACTTATATAGGAATCCATTATTTTATGGCCATAGAATAATTATATCTAGATCCTTTAGAAGAGAAGAATATCTATGGAGTAAATTATAATTAAATCTGAAAGTATTTTATTCCAAAGAGACCATTTAGAGCACAAGATTTCTTTTTTTATTTCATTTATTCCAAATGATATCCTTACAAAAGGGTGGTTATTTTGGAACATTTATCTAAGAATCAACCTAGTATTCTTCATTAGCTTGTTAGAGGTGATTTTAAAAATATTATGGATAGGTTGTGGAATAATTGAGGGGGAATTTATTCAAATTACTCCATAAAAAAATATCAAAGATTTTGGTATGCACAATGGGATCTTGGAAATTGTATTTTCTGGGGGGGGGAATTAATCTGGTATAATAATTGTAAATTATTGATAAGGATATAGCGTAGTGCAGATCATTTCCCCTTAAAACGTCGGGGAATCTATTCATTTATTTAATCCATGTTTTATTATATCACTCCATCCATGTCGGTCTATTTGATGCTCGTGGTTCATCATAAGTGTGATGGAAAGAGGGGAGGTCAACACATTTTCTACTCTACCACGAAGGAATAAGATGAGAGCTTTATGAACATTATGAGAAGTTCCTAGGAGAACACAGATCAAGGTAATTATTGGATGGGTTTGAAAAAGTTTTTGAAATGGATAATGGAGGACATTCTTGAGTGGTTCACAAAGATAACCAGTGATTTTAGCTATGTTCAGAAGAAAAATGATATTTATAGGTTAAAGGTGAGTCTTTATGTGGTCAATGATGAAGATTTATTCACTCCAATGGTATGTAAATAAATTCTTATGTCTAAATTATTTTTATAAATTGAGAGGACTTAGAATAAAACATCATAAGCACTATAGATTCACAAGGGGGATAAAAATTCCCCATACATCCAGGGTTTCTTAATGGAAAAGAAGGTGAAAAGGAGAATCAATATCCATCTCAATAATGGAATGTACACTGAGGATGTGGAGGTTTTTGGGATAATTTATAAGGATCACATTGATGGTATTCTCTCAATAACATATTAAATGGAATATATAGGGGCTAATGGTTGGAATGGTGGTCTAATTTACACTAAATATCCCATAATTGGTGGCACATAGGGATAATGTGATATTGGGGGGAGTCCTGGGTGATTTTCATATCAAAAAATACATTAAATTTGATTTTGGAAGGAGCTCTAAGTCTATATTGTTTTCTTGGTTCATTCTATACGGCTATATTGAACATCATAAAGCACCATATGGTCGAGGATATATAGTACGTATACAAAGGGGAAATTCCTACATGATTGACTTCTGCTTATATTATGGTCTAGATTCCTCTGTTTGTGGATCACATTAAGATAAACCAGTATAGGACTATCTTAAATTGCAATTTTTCTTACATGATTCTTACTTGTATCATGAATAGATGTTTTGGAAATGTACTATCAATAATCATGTTAGACGTATATCACGTATTCATGAGAGGGTGAACCATACGTGGGGGAAATTTGAATGTCCAAGGAGATATCAGATGAAATTAACAAGAATAATCATTTCTCCAACATCATGATCAAGGTTGATACAAATTAATATTATGATCAGATAGATTGAGGATTTGTTTTTATGGTCAGGAAAAATTATGGTTTATTGGAATGGGTGTGTGACATGTTATTCATGTGGTATGCTTCTCTAGGGATTTTTATTATAATCTTAGGGATGAGCTTTGGCTTCTTCCAAATAGTTCATGTTTTATGTTAGGGATATCTAGTGTCACCAAAACAATTTAACTTCACTCAGGAGGAAATTAATGGAAACATGAAATGTAAATTAGTTATAGTGAATATTATTATGTATAATAACAGATATGGGTAGGTACTATCTTCAATATCTTGTTTGATGATTACGTAATATTTTTTTATCAATTCTAGGAAATGTAATAAATGAATTAAATAGAATAATAGAGGTTTATGGAAGTTGGAATGAAAAATAGATCAGGAAAGTGAAACGTTGTGTTTTAATATTGAAGTTATCTTCTTATTGTCATTACAATAATATTGACGATAAAATGGGTACTGAAAGACTGTGCCTTCTTATAATGTTTCTAGTCTCACCCATCGCAGAAGATAAGCTTAGGAAGGTTTTATTTGAATGTATCATTAATCAAATTATATGCTAGACCTACAATTGGATAAATAAATTTATTTCATTCAGGGGAGATTAAATATTGTGAAAAACCTCCTCATGTCCATCATAATTCATATAATATCTTTTATGAAATCACCAAATGGAACAAAAAATACCCATGAGAAAATACAAAATCCATTTATATGGGATGACACTCGAGAAGATAAATTATACATGACTACATAGAGATGGATGGACAAGCTAGTCGATGAATGAGGAATTAAACTACATATAATTTCAGACACTATGAAAAGTACGTAGGTGGGGATTACATGGGACATTATTAAAGGATATTATCATTAGGAGAGATTCATAAATGATAAGTATGGGGAGGATAATAGAAAATGCGATTATAAGTAATGGAATTCCTAATAACTCATGAGATATATGGTATATAATGTAAACACACTAAATGATAAGGATCATTGGGTAGTTGGATGTGGAGAAGTAATCATGTTAATGGATAAATTAGTGGGATAAATTCTCCTCATTTTAGGATTCCCTTCACCTAAAATCTTCCCCATAGAGGTGTGAATTCACTATTGAATCCTTCGAATGACTCTAAATGATGATTTCAGATAATTTTGGGCAACATTCACTAAGTGGATGAGCCTGATATATTTTTATTCATAGAGACTAAATTTGGATAATTTATTTCCATGGTGTTCTATTTACTAGTCTTAGAAGACTATGGAATTGTTATTTCGGAAATAAAACTATAGTTTAGATAGATCCCAATGAAAATTAATTTTCTAAGATACTGAGTGGGGCATCAAGCCATTCCCACATATGATAATGTATTAAAGGAAGGTATTGTTCTGGATTTGTATTGATAATAAATTGATAACACATGATTTTAATAATCCTAGAATATATTCTTCATGAGTAAATGGGATATCATTGTTTGGGATCCTTTTAGATACCATATGAAGATTTCTGTGAAAGGAGAGTCTTTAAAAGATTTTATAAATGCATGGTTTTAAGGGGATGATCGTCACTTCAATATTTTCAAATCCCCTAACATGGTGTTTTCTTTTGTTTTGTTTTTTCTATGGGAGGTTAGAAATAATTAAATAGAGGGAATTGTATACTTTTATCGCTATATTCATGATTAAGTGAAATTGTTGGTGGAATAAATAAGATACCTAATTTTAGGTGTGAGGTCATTTTCTATCATCATTGGAATACTTGAAAAACATTTCACTCTCACCGAGGGATAAAGTGAATTTTTTTTGGTGTGATGTATTAAGTGGAATTTTTCAATATCAAGTTAAAAAATTTATGTTGATGCATCATTAATTCATGGTCAAATGAGTGGAGGTGGTCTAGATTATGAGGGAAAGGGATCAATTATCATTTTCATTACAACCTTCCATGGTACATGTAACTCCATTAGGGAAAAGACCAAATATCTTCTCAGCGTCCTCCTCCTATGCAAGATATACAATATTTTTCTCCTATTGGTGGATTCCAAATCCATAATTCTGGTGGGTTTCCCCAGATATAATTAAAACATCCCATGTGATCAAATCTACTACATAAGGAACTGAATGATGATCATTGGTCATGGTATGCATGTGATTCAAACAAGGAGGGAAGGTAATTATGTTTCCAACACTATCATAAGAAAAGGATTTCCAAGTGATAATTTGATTATTTATCACCATAATGGGTCTCCAGCTCATGAGTTTATGAATTCTTATTTATGGAGAGGCACTTATACATTATTATTTTTGACCTCCTTGAGCCCAAGGTCAATTACTAAAAAGATAAATTTGAGTGAAATAGATTTTTCAATATAGATTAGAATAATATGATAATGTATCCAAAAATAATACAAGATTAGTAAACCAAGGATATTATCAAGAAGATACAATTTACTTTGATGATTATTTTTCTTTTGTTTCTAGGATGGAAGGAATTATAATTTTATTATAATTTATTTGATTTAAAATTTTAAAATTGATTCAACTAGTTGTGAAAATTAATTTTTAAATGGTATAATCTATAAAGATTCATATGTTAATCTACCAAATGGATTTGAAAATGAATATTTTTCAAATAATTCATTCATATTATCTTAATGTTTATATAATATTACCAATGATCCCAAATCTTTCTATGATTGAATTTATATATTTTTTTGTGAATTGATTTTAATAATGAATATTATGATAACAATGTGTTTTTTAATATTGTTTCAAATTATATTTGGATTATGAAAGTATAGGTAGATGATATTTCATTTGTCTTTACAATTGATTTCAATGGTACTAAATTTTCTAATATGACGGTTTATGAATTTGATATCAGTTTAATGGGGGAAATCATTACTTTCAAGGTTCTAAATATCAAAATGAAATGACGACATATTTATAAACCAATCAAAATATGATAAATAACAGGAAAATGGGGTTAGTATTAGGAATAAGAATTAATGATCCTATGATTACTAATTCTAAAAAACATATAATGGAATATGTAGAATGTTTTTATGTTAAAATATATTGCAGCATGATATTTAGTTTTTTGTACTTGAATTCATATAGACCATATATTTTATTTTCTTCATGTGTTCTTTATTTTGGAATAATCTTCATGATATTCACCTAAATGATTATAAAATATTAATTTGTTATGGTAATGGTGGTACAAATGTAGTTTTGTTTTAATCCAATCAGAATATTTATAAATTGTTAATATATTTTTTATTATTTTTGTTGAGGCCTTAGTATTAATAGAAAATATACTTTAGATATAAGTTATTCACTAGGTAGGAACATAATTGCTTTGTATTTTAAATAAAAATTATAATTTTCATTATCAATAGCTTTAGGTGACTATATTCCTGAAAATCATCATTTTTCTTAAATTATATAGATGAAATAAACATTATATAATTTAACTATTTTAGAAAAAATTTCTATATATTGTGATAATAGATGAACTATTTGAATATAAAAAAAATACTTTATATATTTTTAGAAAAAAAACCAATTTATGTTAATTTTGTTTCTAATTGTTCATGTTAATAAAAGAGACATCATATTAGAATTTGAATACACTGATAAATATCATGATGATATATTTTCAAAACATTTAGATTCTAAGAGGTATTAGAAAGAATTTGATCTCATAAATTATAATATTTATAGTAAGTTATTATAATTTAAAATAGTTTATTTCTATTTTAAATATAACAAAATCTATTATATATATATTTGGTTTTTAACCATATATAATTATTATGAATAATAATTCACTTTTTTTATTGAAAATGTATTCTTATAGTGTTCATGAATTTTTTATTATTTATATTTATTGGAGTCCAATTGGTATCATATTTCTCACTATTTTCTAATTTTTTATGAAATAATTATTTGGGAACATGTTATGTAGATTAATGATATTTTTATATTATTTTTAAATATATCAAAAACAATGAATATTTAATTCATAGGGAGCATAAAAATTTAAAAATTAAATTTTTTGACACATATTTCTAATTTTGAGAATTTTACTAGGGTTAATATCTTAGTTAATTATTTTCATTTATAATATTGATAAATTTTAAGAAGAAGATAATTTTTTTACTTTAGTGAAATTTAGTTTGATTTTTTAATTTCTAAAATGGAGATATTATTATAATGTTTTTTAGTTCATTAGGAAATTAGTTTTTTTTATTTTGAATATTACAAATATATTACATGTTTTAAATGAAGAATTATAATTTCTGACAATACCTTAAAATCACAAACAAAAAATTAAATATACCTCATATTATTAAATGGATAATTATAATGTCTCATTGATTTAATAAATAATTTTTTTTCATTATTTATTGTTTTTATAATGTTTTATATATAATTTTGTATGTCAAAAAATGTTTTTATAAACATCATGTCATATTTTTTAAAAGATTCACTTGATTTGTTTTCAGTTTCTTACACATAATCTTTTCTCATGGTTATATAGAAAAAATTGAGGGTCATGTAGACAAGTCTCAGTGTTACAAGGAAAATTATCATGACTACACATGACTAGATTTATATTTATGTAGTTGTGTGATACAATTCTTATGAAATATCATGTTTATGGAAAAATAAAAAAAAATTACATAGGAAGGTAATATGATTGTTAAAAATTTATATAAAGCAACATTTCTGGATTCCTAATATGATTCGTACAAATTTATTCATTTTTTTAATTTGAATATAAATTAGATACTCTATTTTAGTATAATTTTAAAATTTCAAATCACTAAATTTTTTAATGATTTTTTCAATCAGGTTTATAAAATTATTAAAATAAATATATATTCTAACAAAGCTTTTAATGAATTCTGAGTTAGTTTGTCAAGGAACACTATCAGAGTAGTTTTTTAAACAATTCATTTTTTTCATATAATAAAAAATATTTATCTTGTAATTTAATATTAATAACCATGGAATTTTATGGTTTGTTGCATGAAAATCAAATGTGATTGATTTGATATGAGTGTCGATGAAGAGTATATTTTCTATTAAATAAAAATTGTGAGAACTTAATAAAAGTGTGTTGGAAATCACTTGAAAATATAAACATTATTTATATAGAAAACACAATAGTTGTAAAATCTATGTTATCATGACATCCATTAGACGACTAAAACTAAGAAACATCAATATCTGATATTTTAATTTAGATGTCATCAATGTTCGTCAAAAAATTTTGTTTGTAAAGCTTATATAATTCATTTAATTTTTATTTTTAATCAGTTTATAATTATTTTTTAATTATTTTACTACATATAATCAGATTTTCAATCTCCAAACAAAAATGAATTTAACACTAATAGATCTTAACGAAAATGAATGCCAATATGAATTTTCTCCCAAATAGTATTAAAAATTTTTAGCTACTCCTTAGTATGAATAAAGGTATGTGTTTTTTGGTTTTTAGTATGGGTTATAAAATACTATGTGTTGTAAATGGTTATCACTCTCTTTAAAAGTGAGGTTTCTTATTGAGTTACATTTTTCTCATCGAGTAGATAGGATTGATGAATAGATGTTTGATGAATCAATCAAAAATAAAATAATAATATTATGTTCATATTTTCTACTCAAATTTTATTTTATCATTAAATCTACAATACATTATTTAATTTATTCATGTAATAAATATTATTATGATTGATTTCTAATTTTATGTATTGGTTTGAAATTTTTAAATTTTATTTCCACCCACCCTTCTATACCTGTTCTTCTATTTTAACTGGGAAACAATATAACAAATTGGAAAAAAAAAATATAAGAGTTGTTTTTCCCAAAAGTGTGTCTATATAAGATCAAGAAGTTTCTACTTTGGTTATGGGATATAATGCACAAATCTATAATTATATATATAGAGGGAAACTATAAGAATTATTATTATTTTTCATGTTCTAGATTCTATACTTGAGAAAATGGGAAAACATTCCCCAGAGACCCATTTAGGAATGGAACTTTTCCCAGTTTTCTATTACTACCCTTAAAAGTGCGGGTTTGTCCAAAATATAAGAAACATACAAGGAATGGTAAATGATTACATAGAATAATAGTATGATGTGATGTGATTCTTTATGTCATGTTATGTGGTCCAAAACTAGGGATAATATTCCCTTTTGATATCAACCCTTCTAATCTGGTTTTGTTATCAGAACATGAGTTCATTTGTACATAATGAATTGGGGACACTGTTGGAATGGTATTGACTATGTCATTAAGAAAAATTTCTTATATGTTTCTACTGATTTCATTATAGGTATGTTAATACCATTATATTGGTTATGTTACTAAGATTTTCTTCACACATAAGGGTCAATATATTATAATAGGATTCTAAACCCATTCACTATAACATAGGATGAGATTCTAGGTTTATGATTATGTGACATGTTTAGAGACAGTTTAGAATTGGATCAAGGAGTTATTGGTCACAAAAGGAAGCTATATAAACATATGAAATTTTATACGCATTACATTGAAATAAATTTAATCTATTTAATGTATTATTTTGTAGGAAACTCTAAGTCAAAATGTAGCACAATATATTATTACATTCAAAATATACCCCTTAGATTATAGCGTATTAATAGGAATAATTTTTTATATAAATTATATATAATATTAAACCTAAATTAAAATATAATGATAACTAGAAAATAAAAATTATTAATTTTTTATCAAATCATTTCATGGATAAACAATATATTGCACTAAATAGATATATTTTTCATGGTGTTATGAATTTTTATTTAAAAAAAATATATTTACCATAACAAAAAATTTATTTTAATTAATAATATTGTAAATTTATGAATAATAATTCATTTATTAGTTGTCTAATGGTTAATAATGAAGATAAAATCATTTGTAGGTAAACATATTTATTTCTAAAGAAAACTAGTTTTATATGCACAATGTGTATCTTTATTAATGAATTAAATAACTAACCATTAATTAATAGGATAAATAAATGTATATAATATGTATTGAATAAAATATTTTAACAGTCATCTAGTTATTTTCACAAGGCACAGAATGAATATAAATTCATTTTTTTTTCAAAAAATGAATTTTCTATAAAACTGGGTTTTATTACATTTTTAGAGACATATTTTTTTAAAAATTTCTAAAACATATATAAATTGAATTTAATAAAAGGGATTCCATATTTTTAATCATATTTTCCAAATTTCACAATGATTGCAATTTCATTTTTAGTTATTATTTATAGTAAAATAAATAAAAATTCATTCCATCAGTTAAGGTAAAAATGGGAATACATGTGGTTTAAATTATGATATATTGTTAAAAATTACACATATACTATCATATTGGTTAAATTAATTCAAAATAATATTATCTTTTGACTGATTTAATATAAATTTTGATCTAGTTTCCAAAGAAAATGAAAAATAATATATTAAACTTTTCTGTAATTCTATGTGTGCCCCTACCCTAACCAATAATAGAGAACCTATTAATATTTATTATTCACAAAATTTTAACCCTTTATCATAGAAACTGGCATTAAAATGATTAATATCTTCCATAAATTTGTTCTTCTAATCCTGGTCTTCCATATAACCTTTTTATGAAGTATTATGTAGTATGCCGAAAAAGCTCTCCCAAAGAGGGCACAAATTTCATTATGGAATATTTCAACATTTATTTAAAATTTTAATTAAAACAAATATATTCTATTCATAATAACATAGTGGATAAAAAATTATCAATGTTTGGATATTTTTTATCATTATTGTATGACTTGTTTTTACCAACTATCCAACAAAAGGATATTGAATGTACCACTCGTGCATATGTGTGGAGCAGTACCTCTACATTGCGAGATATTCCATTCCCCGTCACGTCATATAATTCATTGAAATAATTATAAATATAATAAATATAAATTGAATTTTGTACATATTTATAATTATATAATTATATAATTATTTTATCCTTATTTCATTCTTTCAATTACAAAATGAAGAAATCATTCAAGCGTATATACTGAATACAATCTCTATTAATGATGTAATACATATTTCTATAAAAACCTTTCATGGATGGATATTAATTTTTACATGGTGAATATATTTATATTAATGTTAAGATTAAAAATATGGAAATAATGGAAGCATGATCAAGATTCAATGAATGGAACATTCAAATAGAAACCTAGACGAATAATGAAGTAGTTAGCACCTGAAATGATAATGATAATGAAATATTGTTAATGGGAGAGTGATAAGATGTTATAAGTAACAAAGTAAACATATTAAAATTATGAATATTATTTTGGTATATAAATATAATGAATATAAACTAATTATAGGGGAAGTTAGATCTATTATCTAGAGAGTCAAACTTGAGTTAGGGGTTTTATGTTACAATCTCACTTTTTTTACAATGACTATTTATGCATTAATTTTATATAATAAAATTAAATAAAGAATCATTCATAAATAATTTAATTTTTTCCTTCCTATATATATTTTATGAAATTACATATTTTTTATTCTTTTCTCTCTCTCTACGTACTCAAAATCCCAAATTAATGTTTTTAAGGAAGACCAACTTTTTCTTATTATTTAGTTGGGAATATTTTTCTTATATTACTATATTTAATTTAAAATAAATAAATATTTTATTTTCTATTATAAAATGATTTATTAATGTGATTTTGATTCATGTTTTAACTTCTATAAATTTTTTTAAGGAATCTTTATATTTTTTTTTCTGAATGAGGTAATTTGTACCAAATGAGTTAATGGAATATTTTTTTCACATATACAACTAATAAATAATTTCCTTAAATATTTTATAATCATTTATTAATAAAATCATTTAAATCTTTTCAAGGTTTGTTTAATTGATTTTTTTTAATATTATTTAGTTTTTAGAATTTAATTATGATTTTTCAAAATGGAAAATGTATTTTCCTCAAGAATTGTACAATAGAACTTTTAATGGTATTTTCTTATATGATGAAATTCACTTGGAATATGATACGAAGATACCTTATTTATAAATTATATTAATCATTTATGATTATTATTGAGACACATTGATTAATACCTTTTTCTATTTCGTTGGTTAACCTACGATAAAATGATAATTGTTTTTATGCCCTTGTGGAATATATATTAATTGATTAGTATTATGTAATGGATTAGTGTATAATATCCCTCTAATTACGGGTGAAACAAATTTTTTTTATGAACTCAAATGGTAAATGAGATGTTATCCCAATCATGAAATTAGGAACAACAATGGTTATCCTATACCTGACATAGGACATGTGTGGTAAGCCCGAGGCTAACATATAATGTATATATTTTGTGTAGTCTTGTGATAAGTATTATGTTATTATGAATATGCCAAAATATTTATGGAACTATCTATAAATTATTATAAAACATATATTATGATCTCATGTCTCAAGATATCTGATTCTTCACTAATTCACATCTTATGATCTAACAAATCCTTATGTCATGGTTATGATCATGGAATTATTGTGTTCAATTTTTCAAATATTAAGAACCAATTCTCATATAATTATTCTCATTACATTCATACATATGATAATTAACTAATATGTCTTATGTTTTCTGTTAATTGGAATCTTATCTCATCCTTTCTTATGTTTACTTTTATGAGGTTATGAATAAATTTTTTATATAGGATATGACTTAGAAGTGTGTTGTGTGAGTAAAAAATAGTTAGAGATATTGATGATCTTTAACAAAATAATATTATTTTTATCTTTTTTTCAATGAAACAAAGAATTTATGTTTTTGGGGAATTTGTTCAAATTATATTTGTTAAATATTAAATTAAAATAACATAATAATTATTTATGTAATGTTTGGGTCACATCAGGATGTATATAACCTACTATCATGTCATTTCAATTATTAAACTCACTAACTATTTAACATTATTTCAATATATATTACAATCCATAAGATCTTTATTTTATATTATAATTTTAAAGACACCAAATATAGTGGAATATTGAGTTATAATCACACTTTTCTTGGACACCTTTGGACTTAGAAAAACATCATTATTTGTTATCCTAGTATGGAAAGGGCCCCTGCTATTGATAGATAGTCTATGGAGATTTTCAAAAGCTAAGAGATGGAAACAATGATTTTACTTGAGTCTATTTTTTATAATCAGCTTTATTTGTCTAATATTTTAGTCTTTTTTAAACAATCTACCAAGATGAGATTTTTTATAACAATATAACTATATGAAATTATAGTTGTTCATATTTCCATAACATGGTTGTATTTTATGATGTATAGATTGTTTTGGTGTTTTCATACTTTATTATATTGTTATATTTATATAATTTTGTAGATACATTTATTATTAAATTTTTATTGGTATACATAACGGATAGACAATAGTGTCCACGCATTATACATAAACCCTCAATATTGGGAAGATGCCTCTAGCATATGGAACGTCAAACATGAGGTATATGTTACAAGGTTCTATAATAGTGGATGATAACTATTCATTGGGGATAAAAATTAGTTATATATATATTTCATATTTGTTATAACTAATTATAATATATTAGACTAGAAAAGTTTATATTGCAGTCCGATATGGGCCTTATTCCTATGAGAATTTACCAATATATTAGAAAATTCCAAATTATAATTGATGAGGTTGTTGTTATTGGCTATAACTTTTACTATTGGGCTACATGTAAAAGGATGATGCATTTTGATATTGATTTATTATTTTTGATTTATAATATTTTCCTTATATTTAAATAGTGTTTGTGTTCATGTAATATTCTTAGATTATATATTCACATGACATTCATGTGGTTCTGTATGATTGGGAAACTACATTATGATACGATGTTTGGTTATATAAAATTTCATCAATAAAATATATTATGTTTTTCAAATTTAATATGATATTCAGATTATATAAAATCGATCCATATTATTTTATGTTGTTATAAAATTGATAATGATAGTTGATTATATAATTTACTTTACACTTGAGGTAGAGTGGTTGGTAGAAGAAAATGACATCACATGAGTTATGTGAGATCCCCTATTATTCAATGGTGTGTCAATATTGTTACTGGAATCCATTCAAATTTCAACATGTTTTATCTATTATATTTAATAATATTGTTTGTGTATTTATGAGTCATGAATTTTTACTTGTACTGACATGCCTCTATGATGTCTATTAGTTGTTCAAAAAATGGCGGGTACATGCAGTCCCCAATGGTTCTTGATTTCAAACCACCAGTTTCACCAGTTATTACACATGATTAGTAACTTATTTATAGTAATTATTATATTATTTATTCTATTAATGATGATATTTTGGAGTGATTCCATCCATTTATCATTTAACTAGGGAGTTCTAGCTACACCGTCCACCTCTTTTTATTAATGATAGAGGATCTTAGACTATGAAGACGTGAATTGATTCTATATAGGATATCATTTACCATCCATAGAAACCCCAAGAGATGCTGATAAGGCAAGATGTGTATATACTTCATGGTCCATTATGGAATTGGAGATATTTCTATGTCAATGTGGAGAAGTATACATAGTAGTCAAGAATGAATTAAAATATTCATTTTGAAGAATTTCATTCATGAGATGTTTACAGCTGATGGATATCACTGGTTTATGAATCACACTTATGGTAGTATATTGGAGATAGATTATTCAAATCATTTTTATTTGTTTTAATTTTTTAATCTTTCAAGAATGAGGGATGAGGCAGTTAATGTTTGCTGTTTTGTGGTTTTACTAAGACACTTGATTCATTCTCCTGGGAAAATATATTGGACTAAATATTTTTCTTTGGTCTTGAATCCAAAAATAATTATAAATAAGTACATAGAAAGAGATAAAATATCTTGGTAATCTTGTTATTATTCTATGACTAGGAGAGGATATTCATGTTGGAGGAAGAGAATTTTCAATGATTCTCTCCAGAGTGGTGTTGATAAGACCAACATTTGACATGGATCCTATTATACCAAGATAAGGAGGTCTCTACTTCTATTTCATCAGTGTCAAATGTTGGTTTGTACTCTACCACATTTCCATATATATCTAGTGGAGTGTTAAACTTTTGGTTAGAATGGGAAATTGTAATTTTTATTCTATAATTATTCTCTATTAACTTGTTCCTATGAAAATAATTGGACCCATAGATCAAATATTTTATAAAGTCTTATACCACACAGTGGTAGTTGATTCTCTTTCTTAGGAGTAGGAATTGAAGGTGGTCAGGGATTTCATTGTCATTATAAGATGTAGAGTGGTTCGTGTAAGTGTATTCATAGTTTTGGAGGCCAGGGAAGTAGTTTCGGTAATGTCAACTTTATGAAATTTATTTTATTCCAACTAACCATGATGAGGGACTTAAATTTTTCATGGTATGATCATAATAACATGTACCATTTCCTATAGAGTATTTTATAAAGATGCATCACATTAATTTATATGTTCGTTGTATTCTAGTTATCTTGAATTGACTATAACGTACCTAATTTTACTGATATATTTTCATATACACATAGGGAATGTGATTATAGGGTATTAATAAATATTCAGAGTGTGTTATTATTATTAGTAGATATATGTATCTATGATATTTTATTGTGTTGGAGATGATTAATTTTTATATTATTTTAGGTATGGATTTGTCGACCCGATATCAAATAGTCATCGATATATATCATCAATATGCATATTTTATTGTAGCTGATGGTGACTCATATACCCTTTCCCATGGGTGGGATTTTTAGGGACTCCATTTTCGACCTATCCATTGGTAGTTGGGGGGGTTCTTTCATCCAATGATTCCAATGCTATTTTGGAAAAAGATGATATATATCATACTCTATTCATCACTATTGATGACTTGTTGAACGATATCATTCATGTATACTTCTAAATGCTTCTACAAGAGAGTAAATTCATGATTTCAATATATCTTATGCCAGGTAAAAATTCTATTTTCATTCATTTATATAGGTGGAGACAACAAAATGTAAATGAATTATGGTTTAGTTTTGGTATATTCACGTGAAATAATTTATTCACCCAAGAAATTCCATTGAGGTGTTCATGTTTTTTTCCAAGAACACAGATGGTTCCTCAGATTCATGTAAAGATTACTAGAGTATGAAATAAGTTATGGTCAGGAATAAATATCCTCTAATTTAACCTTCTCCATGTAATATATGATCTTGTAATCATAACTTGGGGTTAACTATGGATTATTATAGTGATATAAGAGAATGTAATTACATAAAAAGTTGTTGAATAATACATTATAATATGATTGTTTACAAAAGGAAATATTGTATGTGATTATATGGGGTTTATATATTTTTGTGTGGGATTTTATTTCAAATATATAAATCATGTTCAAT
The DNA here is from genome assembly GCA_963277665.1 of Viscum album. Classification (NCBI taxonomy): domain Eukaryota; kingdom Viridiplantae; phylum Streptophyta; class Magnoliopsida; order Santalales; family Viscaceae; genus Viscum; species Viscum album. The sequence continues at coordinate 1,790,239,660 of OY728121.1, read as the reverse complement.
ATCATATAATATTAAGTTTAAAATTAGAGGATAAGGATCCTTGTATATATGAATGATATTAAAATATGTTTACTGGTGCTTTAATGAAGTCGGTAGATGATTAGAAATAATTATATTGGTTTTCAAAAAAATTTCAAGGCCTTGATATTTAAAGGCAACTCTGTAATGAATTATTGTCACTATTTGATATATATGGTTTACTATATGATAGATATGGGAATATTTATAAAACATAAGGGTCACTATGAGATATTTATGGGTAACTCTATAATAATTAAGTGTAACTTTCTAATATATAAAGGTTATATTGTGAAATTTTTGGGTAACTCTAATATGTATGGGTAAACCAAGACAACCTAATTTTTTGGGAATGATATACTATATAATCCATTGAAAGGTAATCAGTGGGAAACTACAAATTTTTCATTTGGATGACTCAAAGGGCCAAAAAATCATTCTAAAAAGTTAAAAAATATATAAATAATGTTAATAAAATGGTTTTTTTTGATCATAGGGTTAAACTTTTAATGAGGATAAGTACTAATATTTCTAAAGGAATATACTTGATTGAATTTGAAATTTGAATTTTGAATTTTAATTGAGGAGATTTTTTTTATGTTTTAGAATAAATTTGATAATTATAGTCAAATAATTTATTACCATATAAGGATGAAGAAAAAAAGAGAAGGAAGTAGTTGAAAAGTTAAAGAGGATGAATAAAAAGGATTAATCAATTTTTTTTGTAAATTCTAGTGTTATTATAAGATGTTTGATTACAATTTCTCACAAAAACATTGAGTTCTTTTGGTATAAAATCAGTTCATTATTTTTCCTAAAAAATGATTATATTTTTATGTGTTTAAGTAGTATAAATAATTAAAGATTCATTTTTCTATTTCCGGATTTCAAGGATAACCCAAGCTTTTTATTTTCAACTTGGTGATTATATAGTATTAATTATTCATAGGTTTTACCTTTTCAAGGAAAGAATGTAATTACTCATTCTGAGTTGAAAACTATGATAAATACTATGTTCGTTATTTGGTTTTATATATAGTGATATATTCATTTATATTATAAGGCTTCATTAATTTTTTGAATTATATTTATAAATTTATTTGAATTCACAGATTAAACTATCTCAATGAATTATTATTAATGTTGTTGGTTTTTTTCAATTGTACTAAGAATACTATTTCCCCTTCAATATTTTACATTTATATAGGTTTTTGTGAATACAGGTTCCTTGATTTTTGAAATTATAATTAGGAAACTAGAAAATTTAATTTAATGAAATAAAATTTCATTCTTAATTTCAATTGAAATTATTTTTAAATATGGAATGATAGTATGATTTTATACATATTATTAATCAATATGGAGAAATTTGAAGATACTTCTAATGGTTTACATCAGCAAACAAATTTTTTTCTATCAAATAATTTTTATATAATGAATTTGGTCAATGATGGTAATTATAAAAATTCAATATTCTGCCTCTTTCATAATTTTTTTTTCTCAATTTGATATAAATAAAAACTAAAAAGGTTAATAGGGGTGAATTATAAAATATTTATGAATGAAAAATTAATGTGAATAAATACAAGTTAAAGCTTTGAGGTGGAAATTTTAAGACCACCAAATGAATACTAATTAAATAGTAGGTACATTCCTTAGTTGAGTTACATTATTTTTACCTCAATAAGTGGTTTTTTAGAATCTAAAAGTCACATTATTTTTCTAGAAATTATTATTTACCTTTCCTAATAGATTTTATTAAAATGATTCACCACATGAAGATTATGATCTTGATACAAAACCATTATATTTCTTAAATCAAATTCTGATTTGATATTAAATTATAAAGTTTAATTTTTTTATAAGAAGATTAAAGTTGATATGGAAATATATAATAAGTCATTGTGATAATAGAGTTGTATGAAAGAAGATGATTTGGGAGAAGACGAATCTATTTAAGAATAAAATTAGGAAATGAGGTTTTAAAAACATATTCAATACATGTATAGATATTTGATAAGAAATAGATGACAATTTGGAAGAGATATACACTTGAAAACATTTAAAAATAGATCTATGAAGATTTTCATGGCCAAATATAAAATTTTAAAGGATAAGATGATGGTGAGGATGCAGATGAAAATACATGGATACTATTTAATAATAGACCATTAACACATTTCAAATATAAATTTTATTAAAATGTGGTAGGTAAGAACTTATCTAAACACATAAAAAAAAACTTCATATAAAATTTTTATATTTATGATTACTATGAGCATGATTACTAAGTTTATTCATCCAGTATATTTGATAAAATATTAACTTGTATAAAATTTAATTAGTAATAGTTTACTAGTGATGAATGTTCTAATTATGGATGTTTTGAATAAATAGAAACATTATTAATGTTAAATAGATAATTAACGGAAATTCATCCGAACATGTCCAAATTATAGGAGGGAAATATAAATTTGACGAAAGAAAATGATTCCTCAATAAAAAATATTTTATTCATGTTCTAATGTAGTAAATTAAAATAATTGATATTAATAATTTCAATTATTTATTTACCAATCATAGGAAATGGAATGTTGAAAAGGATGATATGGTTTAATAATGAGAATTATAATGATATTATTTAAAAAAATTGGATGAAATATAATTTAAAAAATTCAAATTCACTTCAAAAATGCATTTTAGGAAGTTAGAGGGAGATAAAAGGGGAATATTATTGAAAGAGTTGTGGTTTAAAATAATCATATAAATTATGTTACTTAATATAGATAAAATAAAAAATATGAAAAATTTAACGAGATTATTGGATACAGGGTTGATTTAAATCCAAAATTGTTGAAATTAAAATTTATATTAAACCATAATGATTCTTAAATGACATAAAATTATGGGAATGAAAATTATAATGAAAAAATACTAGAAATTTTGATGTAAAAACTAATATAATAAGTCTACAGTGAATATTATTATTTTTTGTGTCTACAAAAAATTTGGTTGACAAAAAGTGCCCAAATTAAAAGTGAAAAGATAGAATAAGTGGTTTTTCACCAATTTGAAAGAAGGATTTTTGTAGATGAAAAATGAATTTTCTTGAAACAAATTTCATTTTGTAAGATTTTCGATATTTTAAAAAAAATCTAAAATCTAAATATTTTTATATACCTAGAGGATTATAGAGATAAAGAGTGAGTTTGATTTAACTACTCAATGAAAATTATTTTATAAAGTGTCAAACAAATGGGGACTAAATATTGAGAATAATTTCCTATAATTGAATAACGGTTATAAAAGGTTTGGATAAAGTGTTAAAATTATTTTATAATTCTTACCATTATACTATATCTTCAATGGATGAGTTATAATATTCATATGAATATGAAAAACTAAGACAGTGTAAAAAACCAGAATTAGTTGGTGCATTTGCAGTGAACATATCCAAATAGAATCACAATGGATTTTGAATATTGGATATTATTAAGACATGAAAGGATATTTTAATATATTTTATGAACTTTTGAAGTGAAAGGATATCTCATTTTCCATTGGAAATTATGAGTCTCCTAAAATCAAAGTAGTTATATCAATAGTGATATGAGATTTTACATTGAACTCATAGAAAACGTTGTACTTTGATATGTTAAAAAAATATTTATCATATCTCAATTCTATGATGATAGAAATGAAGGTTTATTTATGAAATAAATATTTAAGGGGAAGATTATTAACAAATAATGTTTATTGATCAGTGTAAAACAAGAATATGGAAATATTTTTTGGTTGTTATATTGATAATATATTATAACAAAGCTAAAAAGTGAACAATAAATTATGGAATTAAATTAAAGTACATATTTATCAAAAGAACATGCAAATGACTCGGGAGGATGAGAACATTCTATATGTCTATAATCAGATGAGAAAAATAAGTTTAATGTCGACTATAATCCAAAATTTGATGATTAATAATTTATCATGCATAAAAGTAGAGATTTGAACATCTAAACTGATGGATCTCATTCATTCCCATAGAGATTTTCAAAGAGGAATAATTAAAAAAATTAATTATATTTTTTTAAATATATTAATTTAATTTATCACCCTTTTTATGTTTGTGGAGTATTATTATGAGGCCATGATGTTTTCTAAGAATTTTAGATAAAGTTTTGAGGTGTATGGATTACTTAATTATGATATATAGAAATAATATTTCTAAATATATAATGGAATTTTTTATCATATCAAAAGAATCATGGTATTAAACATGAACATAGTTCACTATAAAACATAAAAAAGTTGTATATATATTTACATAGAAGAGTTTTGATTATATTATTTATACTATATTGATTGGGAATGATACATGTTGTTATTTATAAAGAAATGAAATTATTAGTAAAATTTGTATTCAAAACCATTCTCTTTTTAAATTAATGTCATATATGATACCATAGGAGGTTCATTATAATAATCAACCATTAATGAAATACTTATGGTTGATTTTGAGACCTTTTATCGTCAATGTAAATGATAATAAGTTAAAAATTCTCAATAGTGTGTTGGATTAATAATGGTATATTGAGAAACCTAGCAGTTTATTACTTAAAGAAGATGGATGTTTTGATTACAGGTCAAAAAAGTATCTATTTGGATCAAAACAAGCCCCATCAGCATGTTATTTCATGTTAGACCTATTTCTGAAATTTCTTTTGTTCAATAAGGGATGAGAGAGAAAAACTGCCACATCAAATACATGAAATATGGATCAGTTACTATTATTATATATTCATAAGAAATAATTTCTAATTGAAATGATTAATGTATGTGAAATTTGTTTGTTTAGGATATGAAAAATATATTTGGGATATAAATTCAAAGAGAAACGATGAACTTATGAGGAATAAATATATCCAAAAATAATGATTATATATAAATTTATCAGGTTATATATGCTTGATAACATCTATATGTGATTGGTAAAGACTAATCAAAAATGTTATCTAGCCCAATATTAGTTGGAACTATGATATTGAGAGATAGAAATAGATGTTTATACAAGCGATTCAAATATTTAATTTGGGATTTCAATTTAATTTATATAATTAATATTGGTATTAGTATACTGTAATTACCTAACTAGAATCACCAGGTCAGAGCTAGAGATCCATAAGGGCTCATACACACCTCCCCAAAATACATATTTCATTTATTAGCAGTGAGGGTCTCAACACCATCAATGGGGAAACTATTCCCTTAGTATCATATCCATACCAAAAAATGTAATTAAAATATAAACTACATAGTGAAATAAATGTAGACGATGAAAAAAGATTATGCAATTTAAAATAGAAATCATGTCAAACAAACAAATAAATAATCCAAGATCCTATTGAAAAAAGTCCATCCAGAGTATACAAAGTAAAAATAATAAATATGGAATGTTATGTTATCCTCTTGAGAACATCTTGACATCACTACCATTTCAATGGTCCCCACATGAACCAAATTACATGATCCCCATTCCAATGTTAAGATCCCTATACATGAATTCTGAATGCACATCACAATTCCTGTGTATAGTGGGGGTAATAGAACCCAGTAAGACACCAGTAATGCATAATTAATAAGTTTGAATATGTACAATAGGTGTAAAAAATGATAATAATAAATGTACAAAAAATCATAAAAAATAAAATATCGATAACTGGTATGCTAACCAAACCACAATTAGCACCAACCATATCTACTTCAGCTCATTTGTAGATAAATAATTGTAAGATATAATAAGTGATCAAGAGCTATCTATGATGATGGAAATAATGTCTCTCGGTTCTATAAATGAGTCATGATAGATCATTCCTCTAGTACATTGAATCGAATATCCATCATAGGCCATGAATTTATTCCATCATATCCTATCTATTAATCGGGTGAGGACTCTAAGACATCATACCGCTAACCTGTGCTTAAGTCCATCATCACCATCATCATAGTTAGTCCACAAACCCCATCTACGTGATAAATATATCATGATGTCCACATTTTATAACTAGATAAAATTCAATATAATACAAGGGAAACTATAAAATATCATTATGAGAATATGTTAGAAATATAAAATACATGTGATCTATAATTGAACATGGTCAAATAAGAATCAAGAATACTCTTGTAATCAATAACTATAAATGTAACACACAGAAATGATAAAGAATAAGTGAATAAATTATATGACTTATGTTAATAAGGTTCATTATTATTTTTGGGAGCCTACCTGATTAGGACTCGATATATAAGTGTGTTTAGCATTGGGTATTGATAAGTATTGGTGACCATTTGGGATTTTTCCCAGGATAGGTGTGAGTGTGGAAAAAACACACTAAAATTTACATGTTTTCGCATGTGGGGAAAATAATTTGTCTAATTACCCTTTTGAGCCATCGGGTGGGCCCAAGTTAGAGGACCACATGTTTTTGGTGAACTTTTGGTACCTAGCGGGCTAGGACTCAACACCCATGTTATGATGGGGTGTCTGTTGTAATGACCCGAAAATTTTAACACTAGAAATTACCTTATTACAATTATTCTATATATTATAAAGCAATTTGAGAACCCAATACAAACTTTATAAGTGATGAATGAGTGAAATCAAACAAATTTTTAGAAATTAAGGAACTTATCCCAATCGAATTGTAACATGACCCATGGAATAGTAACATGAGAATTTTGAATAATAATGTGTCCAATAGATAGTAACCCCATCTATGAATTTATAATTAAAATTTAAGCATCCAGTAAATTATATTTTGATATAATTATATCATAGTATAAGTAGATAAATATTTAAAAACATTATTAGCTAGGTATTCGTATTTTTTATACATAAAATTTTATTTATAAATGAATAATTAATATATTTTTTTTAAAAAAATTAAATTTATTTTCATCAAATAGATTGATCAATTATAATTTTTTTTCTTATGATTATATGATAATATTAAGAGACCTAAATAAATTTTTTCAATGTGTTATAAAATATGTTGTAATTTAGAAATCAGTATTTTTTGAATAAATAATAATTATAATTATAACATAATTTTATCATATATAGAAAATTATTTTCATAAAATGGAGTTCATTTTTTAATTCTAAATGTTAGAAAATGTTTAGGATTATATTTTTGGATTTTTCTAAAATACATTAATTTTTGGTGAATTTTAAAATACGATATTTTAAAATAAAAACTAAACACATGAATTATTGAGTCATAGTTAATTTATAGATTATTTAAGCCTATTATAAAAATTTATCCTTCATTGGTTCAAAATATATAGTGATAATATTTTGTCGATTCATAGTTTTCATGAAAAAATAATTAACTAATGGATAAAATAATGAGAAAACATAGCTCTCCTTCCCTATAAATACCTCCTCTAACCACCAATTCTCCTCACACCTCCGATCCATTAATATTTTCCATGATCATTCCAATAATATTTTGAAGTCCCTCACCCACATATATGACCCCTTAGTCTCATAAAAAGAACAAATCCATATCCTTAAATAGGTACTCACGGAAGATAAAATAAATAGGTGAAATCCTATTTCTTTTTCCTTTATTTATTTTCAATTTCATTTTCATTATATTAATATAATCACCTACTCATATCTAAGAGGAATGATTACTATAATATATTATATATAATATATTTGTACTATATCCATATATTAATCCATCTTCAGTCTCTTCCCATTTCCTTTTATTGTTGAAATGAAAATATCATCTGTGGTCTGTCGATTTCCCCCCACCATGGATGCAATGTTTTAATTTTTCAATACCACCGTCAAGGTTGGTTATTAAATCATTATTATTTTTAACAATATATTTTTATATATATTATAATATATATAATGTTATAGAATCAATATATAAATATGATATTATATAAAATGGTATAATTTCATGATGGTCATAAAATCTGCCAAATAAATTTGACCATATTCTTTAACTATTTAACTAATGATTAATCCTCATAAAATATATTAAAATGATATATAATATCACTTAATCTTATGAATTATAATTAATAACATATAATTTGAATTCTATATAACTATACCAATTTTACTAGAAATTTTGTACTCTTGTACAAGCGAACTAATCACGAAAGAAAAGACAATGAAATCTCCCGAATGATTAAATTAAACACTATAACTAATTATAATGACCATAAATGAATAAAATAAATCATTAATGAATAAAATGAATTTATAAAATATAATTTATTTATAAATTAATTAATTTAATTCCATTATCTATGATATTAATTTGAAGAAATCATCCATACACAAAGTAAGTGGATTCTTGAACCCATCTCACTTTTTTTTTGAGTTTTCCCTCTATCACTTCATTTTCAGTATGTTTAATCATCTAATTTTCTTTTAAATATAACTTATTTTCCTTCCACAATTTTATTTTTGATATATATGCTTCTATATGGTTTCAATGACAAATTCAATGATTTTTTCAAGGGAACTCTTCCTTCTAAAAACACATGTTTTACTTCTCCTGAGATTGTTTCTTCTTCCCTCAGGATTGATGACTATTATACAAAGAATATTATTACCTTTTTATTATGGGAACACAAATTTTTATCCATTAATGTGTAATTTATTAAATTCTCATAAAACCCATTTCTTATCCATGGGTTGTTTTATGGAAAAGATTATTATATGTTATATGTTTCATGAATGCATATTTAATAGCTATGATGTCCCGAGTTCACATAGAATTATATAGTACTAAAATAAATTGGGTAATTTTATTTATCTCATGATATAAAATGAATGTTTAATGAAAATTATTATATATTTGTTCCTAATGTTGAAGATATGATTATGAATATATGTTATGCATGAAAATGATGACATGATTGTTCATAACTATTTTTTTTCATTTGACAACTATGAAATGATGTTTCACTCATATTAATTTCCACATTCCTTTCATTTATCTAATATTACTATCATGATCATGACAAAGATAGTTTTATTATGTAATGATTATGATGATTATTCTCACCCATGTTTGAGGTCTCCTATTCATCCTATTACTCAGATTTTAGCTCCCAACTTCTTTTGATGTATATCCTCTGTTGAGTACTTTTATAATGGAGAACATGACGACCAATAAAAAGTTAGAGAATAAGGAATTAAATAAATTTTTCTGTTTTATTATGTAAAGGTTATTTTTGGTCCTATTTTTCTAAAGATAGCAGTGCAATGGATCCTGGTTTGGTAAAACTATTATGTTGATTACCATTATAATAATGTAATTGTTATTTAATAAAATGGAGGGTGACTTTAGTTAATATAGGAGACATGTTTAAATAATTTGTGACATAATATTAGATAAACCTAGTGAAAACTCTTAGTATGAGGCTATGTATACGTAACCACCCAAGAATAATTTTTTTTATAGAAAATTTCTAAACAAAGGGATACCACAAGATTTGAAAATGTTGTAAATTAAAGAAATGAATACATTATTTATTCTTGAATTGATAAATTATGATTTTTTTCAAACTTTTTATAATTTATAAAATTGTGGGAACCAATATAATCTAGAACAACACCACATGCAAGGTGAAATATAGTGATTTAATTTATGAAGTCCCTGCCTCCTAGCGAGTTCGATATAATATGTTTTTGATGAGGGTTACCCACTTGTCTCACACCATGAAAAAACCCAAATAATTTTAAATTTCATCCTTCACTTGTGAGGGAGAAACTGGATATAGAGTCTTCTATATGGTAATGACCACCAACTTCTATTGGATCTTCTGATCCACTATTCATAGAACAATGGTTCAAGTCAATTGAGATGATTTTTTTGTTCTTCAATATTCTAAGATAGAGAATGTGACTATGGATGTTTATAATTTAGATTAATAAGAATTTTAATGGTGTTCATTGATTAAGAACACCAAGATGAAGGATGAAATTGAAGATATGGAGAGGGAAGACATTAAGAAAATATTTCATGATAAGTATTTACCAGAAAATATTAGAAAAATATAGAGGGAGAATTATTACATCTAATGTAGAAGTAATGTGAATAAGTCATGACATTGGAAGAAAATTTCATAAGTCATTCAAGGTAATCCTCATGTTTTTTCATTAGAAATTATAGAAAAAAAGATATATTCATTATTTTTTTAAAACAATTTTTTCACAAGGATCTTGAAAATAATTAATTTGGGATTTATGATGATTTACTAGACATGATATCAAATTATAAATGGATTTTAAAATATTGAATCAAGGTTTTGGAGATAAGAAACTAATATGGAGTTTCAAAATAGAGGATCTAATGAAAAAGTTCAAATGAAAAAAACTACTCAGATGTCAAAAATATGGGAAGAAGAATCATGGGAATTTCACCAAAGTGAAAGGGATATTCTTCAATCATGGGAGATAAGGAAACAAAGCTCATGAATTTTGAACATAAATGAATAAATAGGATAATGTGGTGGAGGAATGGAGAGAACCAACCATGGTCCAATGTTTCAACTTTAGAGATCAAGGGAACTATGTAATCTAGTGCACTAAAACTCAACTACTTGAGGGAAATCAGCATCATCAACCAAAAAATAAAAAAGTGAAAGGGAAAGCTTATGTAATCACTATAAATGAAGTGGTTCCTGACAATGATGTGCTGAAAAGTATGCTGGTTATTCATTCAATAATAGAAATTGTACTATTTTATTCTAGTTCTACGCATTCATTCATATATTTAATTTTTAGTAGAACTATTCAAATACCCCTTCAAAACATAGTTATTGCGTTATATGGTTGAATATAAATGGATAAATTACTGTATCCAATGTATATAACTCCTCCCTAGTTAATGTTTGTGTACTAAACCTCCCATAAAATCATGTCTTTATTCCTTTGGTGGAGTTTGACATTATTTTTTTCATGGATTTGATATCTCCATAAAAACCCAACATAAACTATCGAGAATGGGAGAACAGTCTTAACATCTTGATGCATCAACAAATTCTATAGAATTGTAATGATGAAGAAAAATCTCATTTAGAGTCATCATATCATGTGTAGATATTATTTCCTTATGAGTAAGTATATCTAGCTCAAATGTTTGAGAAAAATGAGAGAATCATGTTCAACAATATGCCCATTATAAGGGACCAACCTAATGTGTTCCCTGAAGTATTTCTTAGTCTTCTAAATGAGAAAGAGGTCTAGTTCTCAATTGAACTTAATCCAAATTCTCATCCCATATGAAAGACAACTTATATAATTTTCACTGTCGAGTTGGAAGAATTGAGGAATCAGTTATAGGATAATATACACATGGGTTTTATACAGCCATGTGCTTCACCATGGGGTGCACAATTTAACCTCATTAAAAAAAGGATCAATCAAAGAACCTATACATTTATTATCATATTCTCAAAAAAATCATGATGACGAAAATGTATCCCCTTATATCGATATATGACTTATTCAATCAATTCTATGGGTCTATGTATTTTTGTAAGGTGGAACTTCAGTCAAGATATAACCCATTGGAGTTGTGGAAGGAAGATATTACCAAGACATCCATTAAAATGAGGAATGGATACTATGAGTTAACAGTGATGCCCATATGACTCGCTAATGCTCCAGAAATATTATAGGACATAACAAAGAGTTTCTTTATAGATTACCTTGAATAAATTGTGGTAGTCATTATTAATGATATTCTAATATACTCCAAGAGAAAAGGGGAGAGGAGGATTATTTTAATAATATTCTAAAGACATTGAGAAGGGAATAAATTATTCAATGTACAGTAAATATTTGTTTTGGATAGATGATGTATTATTCTTGAAGAATTTAATCAGAAACAACGGAATATATATAGACCCTTCCAAGACAAAGGAAATTGAAGATTCTCCCAAGCCAACATCTGAAATGGGGATCCATAGATTCCTTTGTATAGTTGGGTATTACATGAGAATTTTGAAGAAAATCTCATTATTTTAAAACCAACTATCTAGGATCACATAGAAGTTCGATTAACTTGTTTAGACTAGTGAATGTGAATATTTATTCAATGAAATAATAAATTGGTTTACCACCGTGCCATTACAAACATTTCCAACAAGTGGTGAACATATTGTGGTATAAATTGATGCATCAAAGAAATTCATAGAAAACGTACTTATGAAAAATGATTATGTTAGAGCCTAATCTTTAAGGAAATTGAAAATTCATTAGAAAAACTATCCCATATATGACATGATGTTTTATGTTATGAACATTGCATTGAAAATCCAGAAGAATTATCTCTATGGGGAGATGTTTGAAATATGTAGTAATTATAAGAGAATAAAATAAATATATTCATATAGACCGATGATAACATGTTCTAGCGATAACATTTTTATCTCATCATGGATTATTACTGGTTAATACACTAATATACTAGAAAATAGAACAAAGTGGTGGATGCTTTAAGCATAAAGGATCTATCATCAACATCAATGTTGAGAATTGAGAAGGATCCTATATTAATATATTTTAAAGGGATTTAAATGGGAGTCATTATGTTTGGAACAAAACCAATCATTTCTAAAATAATTTCTCAACCATCCCTCACGTAAAAAATTTAGAGTGATCAAAGAAATGATGTTTAAATTCAAAAGATGGTGGATGATATAAGAAAGGGGAAACCAAATAATTTAAAATTGATGAGGAAAGAGTTATAATATTGGGTTCAAACTATGTGTACCATACAATACATATATACAGAAATAGTATCAAAATTACAAACATATCTCCACCTTCTTTATTCACCCAAGGAGTAAAAAGATGTATCGAGATCTCAAAGATCACTATAGGTGGGAAAATATAATGAAATATATCATATAATATACATCAAGGTTTCTTGTTAGTTAAAAAGTGAGATATAAAAGACAAAAGAAAAAGGGGATGATATGAACAATACCCATACCAACATGGAAATGTGAAAAAATCACTATAGTCTTTGTCACCAAACATTAGAATCCCTGAACAGGATTAATGAAATATAGGTTTTTTTGGATTATAACACAATGTAAAATCAATTTATTAGAATTTTAGAGGACATATCACTAGATCAACATGTTAGGATGTACATCATAAAATTATTAAGGTCGTATGGAGTACCACTATAGATTGTATCTGATTTGAGATCCAAGATTCACCACTATTTTCTTAAAAAGTCACCCACATTCTACAAATACTGAGTTAAACTTTGTACGAATTATTATCCTCAATATGAGGTCCAAATATAAGAGGACTATTCCACAACTATATGATATATTGAGGGAATTCTATATGGACTTAATAGAATGATAATACCAATAAAAACTTTTTAGATGATTTATCTTACAAAAATTGTTTCAAATCAATAATCCAAATGGCTCAATTTGAATCCATTATGGGAAAAGATGTTAAACACTAGAATGTTATGTTGAGGTCGAGGAACTTAATATTCTAGGGTATGGAATGGTTGATGTAATGTGGGAAAAATTGAAAACCATCAATAGAAAATCAATCCATCCTAATAATGCTTGAAGATCTATACATACTGTCATGAAAGAGACAAAGAGTTTATGTCTAGAGACATGAAAATCCTACACATATCTTAAGGGAATATGATCACAAGATTTTGGAATAACTGAAAGCTAATTCCCATGTACATTGTCCCCTTCAATCTTCGGAATCATGTCAGAGTTGTGACCCATCGAATGAAACTTCCACTTACCTTGTCTTTAGTATATGATCTATTAAACATATCCCTCCTGATGATGTATAAACAAGATCCATAACATCTACTAAATCCATAGGTTGTATATTTAGAAAATGATATGTCCTGCGAGGAGCGGTCGATGAGTATCTTGGACCATAGAGTTAATGTTTAACACAATAATATTGTTCACCTGGTAAACATAAAATGGAGAAGATATTAGAATGTTGAGGAATAATGGGAAACCATAGGAAGAAATGAAGGATATGTACCGTCACTTTTCTACACTATATAATGTAAAATGAAATTTCAAGGGAGAAATTTTATAATGTTGGAAGAATGTAATGAACCAAATTTTTATCAATGGAAATTCCATTATTATAATTATATCATAGAGTAGAGACTATAAAAAATTACTTTCAGAACAGAATATATACTTTATAAAGTAAAATGAATGAAATAATTGTGTTTTTCTAGAAATTAAGGAACATATCCTAACATAAAAGTAATAGGACATCTAGAAAAGTACCATGAATATTATAAATTGTAATCAATACCGTAGAATAAGAAAACTTTCTATAAAAATATATATAAAATTTATGTATCTTATAAATGATAATAATTTATAATTATATCATAGTACATGTAACTTAATAGTATAAAAATTTATTATTAATTTGTTCAATTGTTTTTTAAAAAAATTTATTTATAAATTTATAAATTACATATTTATTTGAATGAATATTTAGTTTCAAAAAATGTATTCATATGTCAATATTTTTTGAATTATAATTATATGATAAATTTATAAGACTTTAATTAATCATTCATCATTTTATAAAATCAATTATAATTTTTATGTTGGTATTTTTATAATAAAAGATGATTTTAATGAAAAATAAAATTTCTCATATTTTTATTTTTTAAAAAAATTTACTAAGTTTTTTAATTTTATATGTATGAAAAAGTTAAGATAAATGTTTGGTATTTTTCTAGAATTCGTGAATTTTTGGGGAATAGTAAAATACACTAATTTACGATAAATGATAAATACATAAATTATTGAATCGTAGTTGATTTACGGAATATTTTGGCCCAAAATATCATAATATCCATCATTATTATAATATATTTAGTGATAAGGTTCAAAAAAATCATACCCTCATTCCAAAATAATAAACTAATGATTTTTTTTGAAAACACCCATCTCCTCCACTATAAAAACCACTGGTCATAACCTATTATCCTCACACATCCAAATCCTTGAATATTATCCATGATCTTCCTAATACATTTCCACGGACACTCCCCCATATCAAGGATCCCTTGGTCTCATTAAAATTCAATCCCTTTTACATAAGAAGATTATTTAGGAGGAGAAAATCGAGAGGTAAAATCATCTTTGGTTTTCTTCTATTTTCAATTCATTTCTCATCTTCTCATCACCTCCACCTCTCCAAGATGAATTTTAACTATAGTATATTTTATATAAAATAAATTTGTTATTTTGGTAGAATAATTCATCTTTTAATCTCTTTACTTTTCCATTTATTCTAAAAATGAAAATATAATTTGTGGTGTGTTGATTTATAGCCACTTTGGACGATGTGTTTTAATTTTTCAATAACGTAATAAATTTTAATCATAATACAATTATTATTTTTAAATAAAATTTTATTATAAATATTTAATTTTATATAATATTTGTTTTGAAATATATTAACATGATAAAAAATAAAATGTTATGAGTTCATAATGGTATTACAATATAGAAAATATATTAAATCATTTTCATTAACTATTTATAAAATAATAAATCCTACTAACATATAAAAAATCTTATATATAGGAATAATTAATCTTTTATAAGTTCATTATGAAAATATAATATCAATTTTGGATAACTATTCAACTATTACATGGACATCCATTCTCTTATAGAAGTGAAGCAATCCTGAAGACCATGAAAATGAACTATCCCAAACGATGAAATTAATCTCTATAACACATAAAAAAATACCATAAATGAAATTAATAAAACTGTTATGTTTAAAATTCATGAATAAAAGGGTCTTTATATTTTATTTAATTAATTTTATTGTATTTTCCATGATATTAATGTGAATAATGCTTTTAGACATAAGGTAAAGAGATTCTCAAACCGAACTCTATTTATTTGGGTCATCCCTCTCTCCCAAAATTTTCTATATGGAATTTAACTCAATGTTAATTAAATATTATTTATATTTATTTAATTTTTTTTACGATATAAATTCTTCTAATCTAGTTTTTTTTTCAAATTCAAGGATTTTTTCAAATTAACTCTTCCTTTTAAAAACACATATTTTACATATCTTGAGATTATTTCTTATTCACTCTATATTATTGATTCTTATAACCAGTATGATATTACATTTTTATTTTGGGAACCCCAATGATTATCCAAAAAAATATCTATTATGAAATTTTCAAGAAACCCTTTTCTATTAAACGATTTATTTCATGTAAAGGGTTGTTATACATTCTATGTGGAATACATGATTATATAATTGTTATGATGATAGAGGTGTTCCCAGAATTCTATAGCACTCCAATGCATTGGGTAATGTGAGGAATCTTAGGATATAATTCATACGATTCATGAAAATGATGGTATATTTCTTTATAATGGTGATTTTTATTATGATGAACATATGTTTTTAATGAACATGATTCTATCATTATTCACAACTATGTTTAGTATTTGACCAATAAGGCATGATGTTTTTTATGCATTTTCACATTCAATGACATTATCTAATGTCCCTTTAATTATTATAATAATTTTTTTCTTATTTTATGATGATAATTATTATTATCACCCATGTTTTATAAAACTTATTAAACCTCTTAATAGGATTTTAGATCACCCCTTCTATGGTTGTGTTTCATTAGGTGAATTCTTGTACTAAAGAGAAAATAGGAGCCAATAAGAAGCTAGAGAAGAAGGAATTAAATAATTTTTTTGTTTTATTATTTAAAAGTTATGTATGGGAATAATTTCCCTAAGATATTAATCATTTGCATCCATTTTTTGTTGAACTATTATTTTGTTTGCCTTTAAATTGATGTAATACTAATATAAGAAAATGTAGGGTCTCTGTATGTGTCATCTCAATGGGGACCAATTATTACCTTGGTATCAGAGTAGGAACCCAACCTTAAATGTAGTGGAACATCATAGGTTGACATGTAGGTTCCACAATGAGGAAGTTGTGCTCTAGATGGGGGGGGGGGGTTGAATGAAACACCCCATAATGATTAATGTTTAAATAACCTAATTATATTAAGCATGTCAACAAGATGCACCATTATTTTTTAGAGCCTACCTGATTATAACTCCATGGTTAAGAATTCTTGGCCTTGAGAAGTGATCTTTATGGGAGAACATATGAGTATTTTCCCAGGTTGTGTGAGAGTTCAGAAGAAACACACTAAAAATAACACGTGTTCTCCTGTGTGGATAGTCCTAAGTAAGATGAATCGTTCATGAATGTGGGTTGGCCCCAGGAAGGGGTGCACATGACTATGGGGAAACTGGTTTTACCTGGTGGGCCAGGACCTATCAAAAATGTCATTATGGGAGTGCATGTTCTATCAGTGGGGACCAATTTTTTTCATAAACATTTCTCATGGGTTACACATGTTACACCCTAAAAATTCTGGCAAAGTATTTTTTATTCGATTGTGTGTATGACACGAAACACCAAGAACATAAGGGAATAAAATATAATAAGACATTAACAATATATTTACTATTTAAAAAATATTATATATATTTCAATGTAGAAAACTATAATATAGTTTTCCTTATATGTAATAATGACCCTGACTGATACCATATGTTACACAGAAGACCAAGTATTACAGAAAAAAATAAAAAATAAAAAATATTATTATTAAATACAATTATATATCACCTAGATGTTAAAATATTGGTTATGAATAATGTTAAATAGAATATGAAAGTCTAATTATTACAAATTTATTATACTAATTCATTGGTTAAAAATAATTAGATATGAATATAGGAACCAATTGAATATAATGGGAATGTTTTTATAGAAATACATTTTTATTCCCCAAAAGTTTTTTTATCTGATTAAATTAAGTTAATGTCAAATAGTGAGTTATATTAATTTAAAATATATCGATTTATTCTATATACAGAAAAATATTTTTTTATATTCAAAAAATATATTAGATAAGCATAAGATATGAACAAACCAAATATTTCACATGCAAATCAATATTTTTCTAACATAACTTTTAAAACCTTTTAATGGAGAACATATTTTAAATCCAGTTTAGGGAATTTTTATAAATCTTATATACACAAATAAAATTCATTCATTAATTCATAATGAGAAAATCAACTTACAGTAAATTTTTTGTATGTTTTTGTAAAGTTTCATTTTTTGGTAAACAGGGAAAAATTAGGAATTTTAATTCAATAATAATTATTTGTCTAATATATTTATAAGGATAAATTATATTTTTTATTTGTTTTAATGTCAAATTAGATCAATAATACATATATTAATCCAATTTAGGTTATATGAATCAATTTTTCCTTAATATTATATATAAAAATCTAGAAATATTTTAAACATTTTTAATTAAAAAATTTCTTTGTCGTCTCGTCTATGGTATTACAATTATATTATTTTCTGAAACTTATGTGATAGAAATTTAAGAAATTTATTCTATACATGGAATAAGAAAAATTTATAATGACTAATAATTTAAAATTAGTTTAAGAAAAAAAATATTAGTGAAAGTATTTAATATTTATAAGAGTCATAGAGGTTTGAAAAATTTATTCTATACTTATACATCATTAGCATTCCTTCATTCAACATGATAATACATTGAAAACCACGTTCATGCGTAGGTTTGGCCTATTGTCATCATGAATGGTGTATTCCATTTCATATTTCTATTTTTCATATATTTCTATAATTATTTATATACATAATATATATGATATATATATAATTTTTTTATTCTATAAATAATTAAATAATTATCTATCTAAGAGGACCAAGAATAACTATTTAGAATATATGCAAAAAAAAATGAAGATATTGCCTAAAACATAACACTAACAAGAAGTTTTCAATAAAAATTTAATGTAAATTCATAATATAAAAATCTATAGTAATATATATAATAATATATATAATTGTATGATTTATAATAAATTTTATACTATTATACAAGAGTATTTAACATGTATGAATAAAATAAAGACAAAAGGTAAGGTTTTTCTCACATCATTTTTATTTATTTGAGACTTATGCCTTATTCAACTCTAATTTATTTTATATGGTTTATATTATCCCCATGAATATATTATATGAATATAATAATTAAATTTATTGATATTTACAAATCCATTTTATGATCTTTGTTTCATAGGTTTTAGGGTTGAAATTTTACCAAATTGGTAATGTAATTATTGTCTCAATTTACCTTCTTTGAGACACAAGTTTTTTATACACCAATATTATATTACAAGGTGTATATAAATCTATTTGAAATTCTATATATTGAATGTAATTATATTCATTATATTTTAATAAACATTTAATGATATTAATTCAAGGGGATTGTTATTCAAGGTTTCGAAAGTAGATAAATTATTTTTCTACAATCTCATCATTTCTCTAAATAGTTTATAATTGTAATCCATTAAAGAAATCATAAGATCCATCTATAAATAATCCTCATGAATTTTATTATCTGAAAAAATTTAATTATATATTAATTTATTGGTACTTTTTTCCCTCTTTGGAGCTTATGATAATTTAAAAAGTGATTTAATGAAAATATGACCTTATTTATCTCTTTGGTAGAAATAAAATTTATTCATAAACCATGTACAAAAGAAATTTTATTAAAATAATATTTATGTGATATTTTAATTTTATTTTTGAGGAAAAGGATTTAAAATCGTTTTTTATCTTTTCAAATGCTTTTAAATCATGTTTAAAATCTCATTTATATGTTTCAATGTTATTTTCAAAGAAAAATGTTTTCAAAATGTGTTATGATTTAAATGTTTTTTAAATAGGAAAGGATATTTCATTCATGAAATTTTTTAAATTATTTTTCATTATTCCTTTATATGTTTTCTATGTGGTTTCTATGTAATGTATTTTTTAGAATTTATATGTTTTAAAAAGTGATTTTGAAGGAATGTTATGTTCTAACTAATCTTTCAGAACGATTCTCTATATAAGATAACTCTTATAGTTATAGTTTTCGATTTACTTGGGATATGATACAAGGATACCATTAAAATAATTTCACTGAGTGAATTTTATTTATGGATTACTGCTTATGAAACCCATTACTCTTAGATGGATTAAATCAAGATAACTTCTTATGAAACCCAATTCCTTGATCAAGTTATTCTTGGATAATATGATTATGAAACACATGTACATTAAATAAGTGATGATATAATGAAAATTTTCTGATACCCATTCATTTCATGGGTTATTATATGATTTTTAGGAAACTCATATCTTTTCAGGGGTCATGATTTGATGAATGTTTTATGGAATATGTATGTATGATTTCATTATTATACTAGTGGTACCTATATCTCCCTTAAATGAATTAGTTAAATATTTATATATCCTGACATAATGATAAAAAACATGTTAATGGGATAAATCAAAAAATGAAAAAAGGAGTTTCCTGATCTATAATGGGAAACATGTCATTCTTGGTGCAAAATGAGAATCATGTGTGTCCAAATACAAAATGGGAAACATGTGTGTCCTGGTCCACTATGGGGAACTAGTGTGTCATGATCCAATATGGAAAATAGGTATGTGATGATCCAAAATGGGGAAAATATTTTTCTTGATCCACCATGTTTATGGTTTGGCTAGTTAACCTTAACATATGAAATAGTTTCTTATAGTTATAATGGTTCCACACAACTATGACCTGAGCTTATGGTTCATGATTGATTTATGAAGATTTATCACCCTTATTATTTTTATATTATGAATATATAATCCTTTTTCCATGATTAAGGATTTTTATTTTGGATATCTTTGATATGATATTGTAATGTTTGGAAATTTTTCTCATACACTTATGTTTATGTTATGCTTACATATCCCCCTTTTTTACCCTTAAAGAGAATCTGAGCTCACCCTATCTTATATTTCATTACCCCAATTTATGAAGAAATGTTTTAAGTATGAGTAATAATGGAGTAGATATTTAAGAGAGATATTGAATATATTTCACCATGTTAGATGATTTTGATTCCATGTTCATAAGGACAACAAACTATCACAGTCTTTAAGATTGTATTTTTATAATGTACTAAATATTCATATAAAATAAAGTAATATCCATGTTTGTTAAGACTTGGTAACTATAGTTTGTATCAATGTAATGGTTTAGTAAATGATTGGAAAATAGAATTAGAATACATTAGTGAGATCAATAGGGATATTTATAAGGATATTTCTATCTATTTTTCTAAGAATACGACTATGGTGTCATAGATTTAAAATCAGTTGTCCGGATTTTGGAACCCATTATGTAAATTTTCTTGATAATGGAGCTTTATAAAATTAAATGTGTTCATCACACTATTATTTATGTATTTATTAAATAGATTAAACTATAGAAAACATGGGTAACATTGAATGTTTCAGTTTTAGAAAGTATGGGAATTATGAAAATTGATTTCCTAAGTAGTAATCTAATAAAGTGAATCGGGAATTTGGAATGAGTATTTTATATACACTTAAATACAAAGGAAACACAAAAAACATGTTAAAGGTATGGAATGTTATAAAAGTATTATTTACATTAATCATGAGAAACATAATAAGATTTAGGTTGAGGAATCTTATGACATGATTCATATTTCATATTTTAGAAAAGGGGTATTTAGAAATGAGAGGATGAATCGTGAGAAATAATTATGAATAATATTGGATTATTGATGTGTATATGTTTTAGAATTTAAATATTTAGTTAAATTAATCATCAAATATATAGGAATTTACTCTATATTTTTTAGTAAGTATGGAAAAGGATATGTTGAATGGTACTAAAAACTTATAAATGAAATTTAACAGAAATGTTATGTTAATGAAAAAACATGATTAATTGAAAGATAACCCTTAATATTTTTCTTATGTTATAATAATTATTCTTGGATATAGATATGTCACATATGAATTAGTAAATTGGATGGTACTAATTACCTTGTAACAACATAAGTATTTATTGAAACTTTTTTTATTCTATCATTGTTGAAGTTTACATCATATTTATATTAAAGAAATATATCCAAAAAACATTAAAATATGGAATAATGAAGGTTTTAAATTTTTATTCATGGTAATTCATGTTATTAATATGTTTCAAGAGAATACATGATGAAGGTATTCACATGTTTGGCATGTTAGATACAAGAGATACATTATGATATACAGGGGATCAATGCTCTGCTATTTTCAAAAAACATTGGTACCTTATTTCTATCATTTCAGACTTCCATCAATCTAATGAGAAATAAGTTCAACCATTTATAGAATGGTTTATGTTAAACATTGTATGTGGTTTTATAGATTAATGTATTACCTATATATATGATGATTTATACATATTGGATAACATATGCTAACATTTTTATTATGATAAACAAATGTATATGGAATCACCTATCATTATACTTATGGATATCATGATGTACAAATGCTTAAGGACTGAAAAATTCAGCTTCATTCCTTATAATAAAAAATTAAGTGGAAATTGATATAGTAACAAAAAATGGTGAGGTTTTATAGAAATCATTTAAGTTTATATTATAGTGAAAAATAATCATCATTTGGAATAAAATATTCTTGAGATAAAATGGTTTCTTATTATCATCACATTCGATGATATAAATGGCCCATTCACACTTCTTCAATTTATTGTTTTGTAATTGTTAACATTCCATAGATCACTAAAATTATTATGGTGAGTGATATTTATCCATATCTAACACCATTTAAAATTTTCTTCCATTTTTGTTTTTTCAGATTCCACCTATGTTCTCTTATCTGGAAACCAAGTCACTAGTTACATTGGGAAACTATTATGTTTAAATTGTTAATTATTTAAAGAATGTTTTAGTATTAATTTTGATGATTATAGTTTATATGAAAAATAAAACTATTGTATTAAACATTGAGAACCCAAATTAATTTCCTGGGGAAAATTGATTTTATGGTGGGTAGAATGTATCATCCTAATATTTAGTTATTTTTTTGAATTAATTTAATATTTTTGATATTTTTCATATTACAGAAGACTACATATAACTGTTTTTCTACAAAATAACTAAGCTTGTATTGAGATTTAAATAGAAAATATTTAATCGTGTACTACACACAACACATAGATTTGATTTATGTATATAGAAAATATTGTTTTCCATGTGTTATTCACAATACTTAGTCCCTTCGATAGATTGTGTTGCACAAAAGATTTTTTTTTACAAAACTAGATTATATTATTAATATTACAATTAAAATAACTATTACATAACTGTTATAATGGAATATATGATTGATATTGAATAATTTATGAAACTATTTTTTACACATGTATGTATAAAATAGAATATTTTTTCAATTAGTTTGAAATGAATTTAAAAACAATTTTAGAAAAATGAAACTCTTTTTATAAGAAAACTATTGTTATATGTAAAAACACCATTTTATATAAATAAATTAAAGAAAAAAAATTTGGGTATTATTTTCAATAAAATATTTAAAATATATATTCAATAAATATTTTTGATAGTAATCCACGAAATTTAATTCGTATAAGATAAGAATAAATCCAATTATATGAATATAAAGGCTTATATTTCTAAATGTTAATTTTACCTCCATTTAAGGGGGAAAATATTTTAAATCTAAATTTTGACAGTGTGATAATATTCTTTTTTGAGAAAATAAACTTCATTTTTAATATCATAATTCTAAATTTTACTTTGGGTGATTTTTGGTATTTTTTTGAAGTTTCATTTTTTGATGAATGGTCTAACCACTGAATTTTAATTTATAAAATGAATTTTAATATAATTTTTTATATATTATAATAGGGGGGTTAAAGATAAAATTGATCAATATTAAATCAATTATTCCAATCTAGGTCATTTTAACCAATTTTACAATGGAATTGGATAACAAAACATTTCAATTTGTTTTAAAAAATTTCACGTAGAAAACATGCTTTCGAAAAACGTCTATGCGATTAATTATAAATTAATATTTTCCACTTATGTTATTAGAATTTTGAAAAATGGATTAAATATTTAGATTATTAATATATAATATTGGATAATAGTTTAAAAAATTTAACCACAAATATTTTTGATTATAATTAAAATTAATTAATGTGATTAAGGAAAAATGAGATTAATTAATGACTATACATAGAATATATGGTTTCAAAATGACTCTACACATTTATGAAATTAATTGAAAGACTTATTTTGACAACAAAACAAATAAGAAACTGTAATGGTATATTTTAACCCTTTAGGGACATTTAAAATTTTGGGAAAACTCAAATATTTTCAAGAATAGCCAATGTGTCCCTTTTCCCCACTTATAAACTGCCTCCTCTCCTCCACCTATATCCACATATAAATCCATTTTTCAAGTATAATACCTCAGAAAATATAATTAAAATTTACATCCCTTCATCATAGATTCCTCACATTGGGTATAAATACAACGAGGTAATCCCTTTGCTAAAAACCAAAAGGATTTACCCAATGAAGAGGTAACATCCTTTCAAAAGATCATTTGTATTATTTTCATTACCAACCCCCTAAAATATAATTATTACATTGTTATAAAATAAAACCAGTATCCTAAATATATATATATATATATATGTTTTTATCTTATTTTTTGACCTATAATCATAGAAACTTCCATCAAATGGGATACTCAATCATTATTCGTGTGTATTGAAGACTATTGCCTCCTGAACCGATGTCGTTCATTCTTCCATTTCCACCATTAATGAATGGGAATAATGATGTAATTTATATTTTCATGTGATATATATGATATTTATGTTTTATTTATGCTTATGGTATTATTAAATAACACATTACTTCATGTTATCGATTTTTTTATAAATATGGTAACTTCGTTTGTGGACATGTGGACTACCACCTCCTCAATGGGGTGTGATTCATTTACGTATTACATATAATGTATTAAGGATATGTTTCATAAAATAATGTGAAATACATGACATAATAATTATACTGTAATCATATTTTATATATACATATATTTCATTTACTTCCTTTCATCCAATATGATAATATAACAGGAATAGTGTTCATGTGTGTGTATGACCTACCATCTCTAAGAACGATTTATTCCATTTAATATTTATATATTTTAGAGAGTATAATAAATATTTATATTATTAATATATAAGATATTATATGATATTTTAAAATATATAATTATTTTAACAATAATCTATGTAATATGATCAATAATAACAAGTCAAAATATATACGAGAAACAAATTAGATACTACCCATAACAGAAAATTAACATGATATTAATAATAAATGAGTAATATAAAGTAATAATGAAATCATATAAGGATGTATAAAAACAAATATGGTTATATTTGAAATTTTTAAAAAAACTTATTCTTATTATATATGATTATTGAATGTCTATGAGGAAATTAAAGACATAAGGCAAGGGATTCTCTTGTGTCATGTTTATTTCAGTGAGACTTTCACCTTTCTAACAACTAACTTATTTTATGTGGTGTACATAATTCACATGAATTTATTCTATGATTATTATAATTAAATATAAAATTATTTTCATAACAATATTATGATATTTATTTCATGGGGTTTATAGTTAAAAGGATATTGATTTGGTTCATTAAACATGTTTTGTTATGCACAAATATTATTTTACAACTTGTATATACTTTAATTTGAAATGTTATTTAATGATTATAATTTCTTTAATGATATCTTAAGTTTAATTTAATTTTATTCTTCCATGGTGATTTCGAATCAATATTTACAAGGAAATAATATTTTACTACAACAATCTCATCATTTATTAGGATTGTTTATTATTATTCTTCCCTTGATGAAATATTGTGATACATATCTTAAGAATGTTTAATTTTTTACTATATTTTTCACGATATATTAATTTATTGGTACCATTTTCCCACTCTTTGATGTTATGAAAATTAATAAAATGTTTTTAAGAAAATCATACCATATTTCTATCTTCGATTGAAAATTTAAATTATTAAAAAATAATGCTTTTTAAATATGTTTTAGAAATATATATAAATGATATTTTATGAGAATTTATCAAGAAAAATGATTCAACTTTATTTTTTATGTTTTAAAACCTATTAATAATGGTTTCCAAAATAGATGTTATAAGATTTAAGGTTATTTTCCCAGAATATATTTTTAAAAATGATTCATGAATTAAAATGTGTTTTTTAGAGAGAAGTATATTTTACTCAAGAAATGTTTTAAATGTTTTTTCATGATTCTATTATATTTCTTCAATGTGTATTCAATGTAATGTATTTTGAAATTCCTATATTCTTTAAAATTTTATATTTAATGAAAAATTATATTCCAAGTGATCTTTAAAAATTATTTTAATTTAAGATAAAATTTTTAGATATATTTTATGATATTTTAGGGATATGATCCGAGGATACCATTAATATTATTTAGTTCAATGGTTTATGTTTTTACTGATCAATTTTTATGAAACTCAATTCTCTTTGATGGGTTATAAAATGAAAAATTCTTATGAAAGTCGCTTCTTTTTAGAGGTTATTCTAAGATGATATGATTATGAAAAACATCTACTTAACATTGGTTATGATATGATGAAATTTCTATGATACCCATTTCATTTCAAGGGTTATGATATAATTTTTATGAAACCCATATTTTTTGATTGGTCATGATGTGATCAATTATCTATATAACATGTGTGTATGATATAGTTATGTTTGGGGTGGTACCTATTTCTCTCTTTACTACATTTGGTAAAGATTTATATCTCATGATTCAAAGATGGGAAACATGTCGATGTAATTGATCCAAAAGGGGAAACATTGGTCTCTTAATCTATAGTGGAAAATGGTGTGGCCTAATCCAAAATGAGAAACATGTGTTTCTTGACAGAAATTGGGAAATAAGTTTGTCCAGATCAACTATGGAAAATAGGTGTTTTCAGATCCACAATGGGAAATAGTTGTTTCACAATCCAAATTGGGGAAAAAGGTGTGTACTAATCCACTATGATTATGGTCTTGGTAGTTAACCATGACACAATAAATATATTTCTATTGTTATAATGGTTCCACACTTATTTTACAAGATATTATGATTCATAATTGATTTATGATGATTTATCACCATTATGATAAAATAATTATGAACTACTAGTATTTATTCCATGACTCCTGATTATGTTCTTTGATATACAAAGTATGTTCTTAAAATGATAAGATCATGTACTCATACCCTTATTCTCATGTTATTCATAAATATCTTCCTTGTTTTCCCCTTACTGAGCATCTAAGCTAACCCCTTTCTTATGATTCCTTATCATAGGTTATGAAGAGTAGGATTAATATAGGGAAATATCAATAATGGATATGTTAAATATATTTTACCATGTTATAGAATTATGTTTCCATGTCTCCAAATAAACTAATTTACTATGATACTCAGAAACCTATTTTTTCAATGTGCTAAATATTCATCTACAATGATGTAATATCCATATATGTAAATATATTTGTTCTATAGCTAAAATACATATAATATAAATACATTATTCTATACTTAAATTACAGTAACTCTTTTATATTTATTTTTTATAGTCATAATGATTTTTACCAATAATTACTAATTAATTATTTTTTAATATTATCAATTTTGTCTAGGTTGTGGGATCTAATATTTTTAAATTTCAATTTTTTATTATAATTTTAATTATCCCCATATGTTATATAAACTAGGGAAATTGATACAATTTTGGAATATAGGTCAATTGCAATTTAAATTTATAATAGATTTAATAATTTTTTAACAATTGCTTTATTTTATTGAATAATTTGAAAAGGAATTCCTTGATAATAGAATATAAAAAATTAATTGTGACTCAATAATATTGGTACTTTTATAGTATCAATAAAATATAGTATGAATTTTTAAAATAAAATATTGATTATTATTTTCATTTATTATTTTCAATTCCTTATGAAATGCCTTATATATGGGTAAAAAAATATGTCAAATTCTTGTCCTGATATGTGAGAAGCATGAGTATTCCACTAAGAATTATGTTGACAATAATTGAAAAAGTGAAAAACTTATTTTTGAATATGCTGATATGTTATAGTTCACGGCTAATACATAATATTCTTTTACCTAGTTGAGTTATGCATAATGATACCTTAGTTGATTCATATGGTGATGTATAATATTTTCTCCAAGATGTTGCATCAGAAATTTAAAAGGAGAAGTAATTAACTATATTCAACCCTATATATAAGATTCTTCATGAAATGGTTGATATAAAAATATTTTTACTTTTTTAGTGGGATGATTTACATTGATACGAATATATATATAAGATGATTAGGATGATCTATAACGAGTCTTCATTTTCTGTATCAAGTTCTTATTCAACATAAGATAAATTAAAAAATTTATATGGCTCAAAATAAAATAATATCACAAATAGTTTTTATCCCCCCCCAATTCTGGAATAACATATGAGCTCCCACACATCCCCTATCTATGAGTAATAAAATATAGCGTTCATGAGAGGTTTGTTATGGATGTATGTAAATTAGAAGATTTGAGAATAATATTGGTGAATAAAAATGAACCTAGAGTACTAAATGAATATTTTAACAATGTTTGGCTTCAAACCATTGATTTACAAAAAGAAGGAGATGATGACCCCTAAGATTATTCTAAACTATCCCCTTCACCATTGATATTTTTTTGAGTCATTGAACACGAACTATAGTTCTAGGTAGTCTTTTTTTTATTTTTTTATTTTAATAATATATTAATTGATTTTTTTTAAATTATTTATGTTATTTTCCCTAAATATATTATATTTGAGTATAGTTTTTAAGAATTTACATCATTATAGGTTATGAATTCTATATGGAATTTTAATTTTTTAACTATTGGATGGTTCATTCATTGAAATGTATTTTTAAATGAGATGCTCCATATTTTAAAAACATTGTCATGTGTTTTGAGACATGAAAGAAAACATGATATACAACATTGATATTTGGAAATTAGTGAATACTAACCAAAGTTGTGAAGGATATTTCAATAGCCACTAACTATCCATTCGTATTAGAATAAACCCTACCATCAAAAAAGGATCACCAGCATTTCAAGGAGTCAATATCAAGTTGATAGGGTCCCACAAGTTAATATGTGTACCCTATGTGGCTATTTGGTAGAAAAAATACATTTAATTTTGGACATTTTAATATTTTTATATAGGAACACCATTCAAGAATTATTTCCCTTGAATGGATTTTTTATTCTAATTCATATAGCCTCTCTAATTCTCCTACATCCCTAATTTCCATTTGATTATGGTTGGATTTATATGCAATTTATTGGTGAACATGAGAAAGATACATCATCCCTCTTAAATGATTAATCTCATGAACTCATGTGGTGGATTATCACTTTTTTATTAGTCATTGATGTTTCATCTTTGTATGACATTGTCTTTTTATCCCATTATGCATCAATTCAACTTCCATGGGTTATTGGTCATGGTTCATAGTAAGAGGTTATTCCCATCTTGTTGTTAAACAAGTACGTTATTCACCTTTGGTTCTGGGATTTCATTTAATTTTTTAATTAATTATAATTTCATTATAATTAATTTAATTTTTTACTCTACCATGAGTATGGACCTTATGGAGATTGATGGAGGATAAATATACATGGGAAGAATTAAACAATACAATGATATTTTATTGTATGTGACTTGACTCAGTATTTTGGTAGTGGGTCTCATGTACTATTCATTATGTAAATATACATGATTTACTAGCATAAGTTATGAGGTTTTCCAAATTGTGTGAATAACCACTAACACATAAATTTGTTCTAAAAAATAAGAATGTTTATGATTCTTAATATAATTACTAAATTTAAAAAGTAAAGCAACTATGTCCAATGAAATCAAACAGTGTAAAAATGGCCATGAAAGTCCCTTGTTTAGTGGATTGATGTCTTGCATCATTGTATGAGCATTTTGTCTCTATTTTTTCCTTTCATTATAGGGAAACCTAGGGATGTGATATTATGTTACAAGAGAACCAGTTTCCATGAAACCCTTGATTAAGATATATTTTGTTCCTTCATTCTTTATTATCACACATGTATACTCTAATGTTTTCTTAGAAACCCTTGATTGACTTATTATACATTATAATGGTGTGAATATGTAAACTATGTTCCCAATTCATGTATTAGAAAACTTTTTTTGGAATAATTATACTAATAATCATGGAATATATGATATTTTGTGGAAATATGATTTATTTCCAATTGTGAGTAAATGTATTTCTAATGGAGTATTTTTTTGGTAGAAAATGATCAGGGGATTGTCATGGATTTGTTTGACCATTTAGGGGGATCATGTGAGACATGTTTCTATGAAAATGATGGACTAAGACAAAGGGAATGGGCATTCCACTATTGTGGATAGACCAAGGACAATATGTTGTGACATAATGTATGTTTTTTCTAAACTGAGGTAGTGGTAGGTGTATGATAGCCATGTGACTAACCCTGTAATGGAGGTGGGGAATGAAGAAAATTCTTCTTAATTGATGAAAAATTGGACTTGAGGCTGCTCTGTGATATATAAGGGGGCCTTGTGGTCAACCCATGATCATGAAATTTTACTGACCATTCTACCAATATGTTTTTAATATAGAATTGATAGGGTTTGTGGTATATTTTTTAGTGTTTGAATGATCACTATATGGCTGATTATCATTAGGTTCTTTCATTTTATTTATTTTTCATAACTTCATAATTTATATTTTACCTATCTACTTATTTTTTATTAATATCACAAGAACATGTGGAATTTTTTAATGGTTATTTTTAGAATTGTGTGGATGGATCCCTAATGAGATATACTCACACCCTACTCAATTAGTAATGAATCATGGGTTCCCTAATATCCCCCACATATTTTAGTAATAGGATAGGTTGAGTAATTAGTTTTATCGTTGACTAGAATATATCACATTGAGTCACGATACCTAGAGGAGGTGTAACAAAGAGTTGTGTGAAAATCCACTATTAGTTCTTTCATTAATTTTCAATCATTTATTTGTGATTGTCCTAATGGGAGACCAGATTCCTTATAAATTCATAATTTTTTAAGCATGATATTTCTAAATTAATTCATTATAGTTAATATTTTTATTGTCTTCTAAAAAATATCAATGTTTATTGATACTTATATGCTATTTATCTGTTTATGTGAACTCTTATTGAGTGTAGTATCACCAAATATTCTATTTATCCCCATAATGCTTGTTCATAGGATAAAAAATATTTGGAGGTATGCCCGAGGTCCCATGGTATATCATTGTAGACCATGTTATTCGGGGTGGGGTGTCAAAAAATGGTATTAGTGCGGGTCTTATATTCTTGATTTGGAGTGTTAGTAGATATGTGATATTGTGATTTGTCAGTTTTTATGATTAATATAGATCATTTGCATCACAATTAACTTCATTAAAGGATATACATGCTACAAAATTATAGAATTAAGGGACATAGTTTATTTTGTTACAGTTATATGATTTCAAGTCATGTAACACACACTTATTTTGGAGATTTTTTAATTTCATATAGATTTTATTATCTCTATAAGAGGAATTACATGGGTCTTAATAAAAAAATATGATTAAAATTACATATATGATGATTTTTTGAGATTATACTAATGGAAGACGACCAACCTTATTAAATGGAAATATATTGTACCATGTTTTTACATATATATTAATAGTGACATTCTATTTAGATGATCTTGAATGCATGCTGACAATTGATGGCACGTCATGTGGAACTATGGTGTGGTGCAATTGGGTGATGATGTTAAAGGTAGAGAAGAAGGGATATCTTTTGCATATATGGTGAATCATATTATTTTAATCCGTATTTCAGTAATTTTTATAAAAATATCATATGAGGGGATATTAGAAGTGTCTAATTAATTATAATACCAATTATAGCCTATGTGGGGTAATCCATGTAACTCATAATGGATTTGTTTAACCAAACCATGATATTATAGAGCTAAACATATATTGTTTAGGGAGATTCCATCATGGGAAATTAGTGTAAATATACATATAAGAAATCATTTGAGTTATGAAACATAGTGTGATATTATTATATGTTACATGGAAAAGCCTTATGGACTACTAAATTTGAATCTAGTTTCTAGGAAGTAGGTTACTAATGTATTATGGGGTTAATAAATGGATGAAATTTTAGAATGAATGGAAAATATGAGATATTTTTTCCTTATATATAGGTTGAATTATAGAAAACACCCAACTCAAATGAGTAAATATTGGAATTCATAAAGAATGGTATTTTAAATTTCATTGTAACCTTGGAATATAGGGAACCCTGAGTGATATTACTTGTAATATATGGGTTGGTTGAAAAGGAAAGATATTTTGGGTTCCTAATGATATTATTTCTAGGAACCCCTTCATATAGTGGCAGAATGTGTGATGGATCAAGGAATTAATGAGAATCCCAATTTTTTCAAAAAGAGTTATGGGTGCTTGGGATTGGTGGATATTGTGCCTTATATGGAATGTAATGATAAATGGGAAGGGGAGTATGATCCGAGACGTTTGTTACTCCTATGAAGTAACTATGTATTATGTGAAGAGTTGTTCTTTAGGGCCTTGTTTTTTAAGAGTTAATGTGTTTGTGTTTATCTATGTGGTTAAAAATTATGTTTCATAAATTGGTGGAAAAAGGCTGGTAAGGTTACTATTGTGAACGATTCAGGTTCTATAGATGATCCCATAAGAGTTAGTGGTAGTAGAATGCTAATGAATTTATTTCAAATTCACCAATGGAGATAGACATCGAAATCAAGCTCGTGGGATAAATTTCCCAGACATTGATATGTAAGGAGATGTCTTAATAGAAATAGAAGACATTGGATACAGATTAAGGTAGTGTTGTTTTGTTAAACCAAGTTAAACATTAATTGAGATTCCATTTTTATATATATTAGATTTCATTAAGGATCAAGAATCCTAGTAATGTTTTCATTACTAAAACATATATATCTTGAGGAAATAGAGGAAATTGAGAATGGATCTTTGAATATGGTAAAGAATGTTTTGGTTTATCAAGGTTTGTGTAGTGCATGGCGTGTCCCCATAAAAATAGTTATGAAAAAAAGATCACACTGAAAAATTACATTTGATGATAAACTAGTGATGATATGGGAATTATTATTTATTCCCTTAAATGAAGAGATAAGGATTATATTATGGTGGGGATAATAAATTTTTTTTATGATTGAAATAAACACTCATAGGAAGTACCATTGAATTATATAATACTAATGACTATATGGTCACAATTACACATAAAGACAGATGTGTAGTGGAATAGAGAGTATATTGTTCAAAAATAAATGGAAAATGTTTGATTTAGATTTGGAATAGGTTGAATATTACATAGAGCATCAGATTATTGGAAAAGGAAATATGATTTAAGAGTGAGTCAGATTAGTGGTGTATTAGTGCATCATTGGAAGCTTTATGTTTGGGGTGAGTGGTATGTGAAACAATAAAAATAAGTCATTTAAAGTTAGTTTATTTATTTTTTAAGTATGTGGATCAAATTAACAATACCTATTACACTTAATGAATCATTATTAGTGGCTTCATGGGGAAATATTTTTTGATTCTAGGTACCTTTGTAGAAAGATAGTTGGAAGAGTACTAACCAGTGTTTCTATGTTAATCATAATGCGGTTGTTTGTAACTACTTATATCATGTTGTTTTGATTATGAAAATTGTTCATTAGGATTTTTTGGGGACTTTAAGGAATAATTATTGTGTTTACTATATATATTTTAGGTTTTATCATTGGTGTTTTTTGTAACTAGGAATGAGGTTTTTGGTATTCAATTTTAACATGGGTTTCTCAAATAATCAAGCATTGTACTATTAGAATAATGTAATTTATTTACATTTGAATTTTGGTGAGTAGCATGATGCTACTAAAAAAATTAATGGATGACACCATACTATTTTGAGGTAGAAAAATACAATGACTGCAACCTTGATGTTTGATGACTATGAGAACATGGATTGATTTTCCATGTTTTTTCATTTGATTTTTCAAGATGAGAAATATGGTTGTTACATATAATGTGCAGAATTTGTGTGGAGAGTTAGTGTTCGAGGATAGAATTTATAAAAATCTATGTAGTTAGGATTTGAGGAAGATCAAGGGAATTATTTGCAATCTACCACATGTTCTTAAGTATTATATAATCCACAGTGCTAATACTATAATCAAACAAACCATTATTGGTAAATAATTTTATAGTGAATTTTTATTTATCATTTCCTGGATTGTTTATTGGAGGAAAAGGTGTTGAATTAATATGCTTTAGTTTTTAACAACCTAGAGAGGTATTTTATACTTGAGAGAAATCACTATATGTGATTCGAAGCTTGGGAAATTATAGAAGGAATCTGAAAGTTGTCTAGAAAGATATGATAACCACAAAATAGATGATGGGTTGGGAAACCATGACACCTCCTATTATAACTCACTAACTAACCAATGATCCTACAGTAGGTGCCCCATGATCCACCATTTATCATGGGAACCAAATATGGAATGCTAGTGGGGTGCACTGGGAAAATATTTAATTAAGAACCTTTACAACCCTTTAGCCTAGAATCTGTCTTCATATTTATCTTCTTTGAACAAATTTTATTGAGAGATTATATTAGTAACAATTCATATCTACCCTCCAGGAGTTCCCATTGATCTAAAATGGATGAAGATACAATCTATTTATGTATTTGAGAAAAATACATTATTTTATTTTATCTCGGCCCAATTTCATGGTCCAGTGGTTGATTATTATAACATTCATTTTGGATGATTATTCACTGTATCTCATACCCATTATGATCCCATTAGTTTTTAATTTTTTTTAAAATAATCATTTTTCAGTGGTCATATTGGTTATATATTGATATTTTTCATGATTTTGATTATATAATTGGATGACAATTCCATTGGATATTTGTGTAATTTTCCAAGAATGATGGTTTTTTAGAATATCATGGATAGAGGATGTCACATGATGATGAATAAAGTCAATTGAAATGAATTTTGTAAAAGTTATTAGGATTTATTTTTTCTATGGTTCTTAGTTGAATTGAGAAGGACTGGCCACTATATAATGGAATTTAAATTCGTATTTTTCATAACATATGTTAATGTGTGTTCTAGGGAGGGCCTTGATTAAATTATGGGAAATATAGAATGATATATATTCTGATTGATTTTTTCAAGAGATTACAGTGAATTTATTTTTATTTACCCTTTTTATATTACTGCAAAATAGATTTTTTTTTGTTGCAGGATGACATCGAGAGAGTGTTATAGTCCTTCCCTTGGTTGTTGGTCAACATTCTGGCTAGTTAGTGATACTGATGAATCATTTGGAAAGTGTTGCATTCACCTATGGTTTTGTGTTATATTTTAATTGTTTAATTTAGTACAACATGGTATAAAATATTTAAATCGAAATTCCTATCCATTAGTTTGGACTTATTGGATATTTATGGAGGTTCAATTGAATTTGAAAGTCTATGACAAGCCATTGATATTTTATTATATGAGTGTTGATTCCAGAATTATGATGGTTTTTTTATACTCTACCTGATGTTATTATACATGGTTTACTAACATTTGATATAAGGTTTTCCACATAGGTAAAAATAACATTAACAATGAAAAATTTCATGAACTATATGAATTTTTAACTAGTTTAACCATATTACAATCTTATCTAATTAAACGAACTACACCCAATGTGAATAAAAAATTATCCAAGGTAAACGATGGACCCTTGCACCCATTCTTTATGTCAAACTCCAATGGATGATACATTGATCACTAACACATTTATTTTATTACATGGATCCATTTGGGTGTGATATTATTCAACATGAGACCCATTGACAATGAATACCTCTCTTAAGATAACATTTAATGCTAGTTTATTTATTATTAACCACATAGATGAAATAATACACTTATAAACACTATATATACATCTGTCACTAAGAGTGATTTGTGTTTCATAGGAGTCCCCTATTATAATTTTTTTATAATTGTATGTGTGTGCGTGCATCTGTGTGTATGGATACAAATAATCATTCATGATATGAAATGTAGTTCCCATATGTGTGATACCCTATTGTGTGTTAAATATATTGATTTTGAAATATTATATTATAGTAGATAATTAATGTTGGACCATTATTTATTTTTGAGAACCTAGTGGGGGATCATATGTGGCATGTGGTGTTAATGGAAATGGATTGAGACATAAGGTAGATGAAATGTTCCCTTTTGGACTGACCAAAGACATTGATTTAAGATAAAATAACCATGTTTCTAGAATTGATTTTTTGAAAATATGCTAATTCATGTTTCTTGACCTAAGGTAGAGTCTTGGGTATAAAGGACTTTGGGATAAACCAATGATTTACATATGTATTCACAACATTGAAATCTAACATAGCACTATTGGGAATTTGGGCCTCTTAATGATATGTCAGGTGAAATTATGGTGAAATCAGGATCATGATATATATTTTTACAATTATTATGGAATATTTTTGAAGTAGTTACATATTAGGTTCTAGTAGGTTTCTTAGAACATGAAAAATCATCATATGTTTGAATGTCCCTTCCTAGTGTATTGGTGATTAATTTTTTCCCTTCCAAATTTTATCTATTTATTATTAAAATATTTTTTCTTAAATTATCACATATATGTAAAATATTTTTTATCAGTTAGTTATTTAAACTAGTTGGTGGGTCCATATTGAGTTTTACTCACATTATGATTACGATTCCATGGAGCCCCATTACTGAATAATCCTTCAGTTGTTGCTGGAATATGGTGGTGTGATACCCATGTCTAATCCTTGACTAGAGTAGAAAATAATGACTTGGGAAACAGAGAAGAGGTTAGGTTATGTGTTTTTATAGACAATCTCTTGGTAATTTTGTTCTTGTTCAATCTTTAATATATGGTAGACCATGGAAAAATAATTTCATTTTTCAGGTATGACTAATCAAGAATGTTGTTTCCAAATAAATTCATTATAATTAGTACATTAATTGGATTTCATGGAATTATTATATATTGATAAATGTTTTATATTTCTCTGTTGTTGTGATATCTAAATTAGGGTGTAGTCACTAAAGGATTTTAGTTTAACACATTGATGTTTTTCAACATCCTCTGGCATATGGGGAGGTGAACTTGAGGTCATTTGGAACACCAGAACAATCTTGGGTATTTGGGTTGGGGTGATACATTAGTAATCATTCAATATCCCACCAAAGGGGAGAAGGTAATTCATGGATCACAACTAATTTAAAACTAAAATATTATAGAATCCCTACAATATAAACCATCATGAATATTAATTATAATATTTGAAGTGATATTGATGCAGTGGTTGGTGATAGTTACACACATATATGTTTACACTTGTTATATATATTACTATGAAAAATAATTTTCTTTTCCACTTAGTTGAGTAAATAATGAATATATTTCATGGTTAAGAAACAAATTATAATTATTATTGTTTCCACACAAATTATTGATTTTTATATATCCTATAACATAAGGGTGTATCATGAATTGTTCCTTTTGATTATAAATATGTTTTGTGTTTATAAATTACAACATCATTGATAATCATGAATATGAAATATCTTGATCATAGATTTATAAATGAATAGATTTGGAAATATATTATTAAGGTACATTTGGGTAGGTTCTAGGGCTAATTATTTTCATCAAACATCAATTTTTTATTTTCATTGCATTTTTTATTTCCTTCAATCATTCATTGAGCATATTTTTATCTACTTTTATTTATAGAAAATAACAAATAATTTACAAATAAGTT
Source organism: Viscum album (assembly GCA_963277665.1). Lineage (NCBI taxonomy): Eukaryota > Viridiplantae > Streptophyta > Magnoliopsida > Santalales > Viscaceae > Viscum > Viscum album. The sequence continues at coordinate 1,790,201,411 of OY728121.1, read as the reverse complement.
TTTATAAAAGTGGGAGTCTTTTATATCGATGACAAAATATAGATGGACCTGTGCAGTCCCACTAGACTGTATTGTAGGTTACTAATATTTAATACACTTTAGGGGCTTGAAATACATGAAATAGAAATAATGGAAATGTTATAACCAAGAATATATTTTTTTAAACTATAATATTATTATTTATTTCAGAATAGTTTCCATTATCTGTTTTCATGTATTTTTTGTTTATTATTATTCTTTGTAAATATAAATATTTAATATTTTCTAGCATCGTTATGTATCATAGTGGGTGATTATTTACTGCAACCTAAATTATATTCTATGTTTATTTGGAATAACATATTGACTACTAATGTTATGGAATAAAACCTATAATTTTTTTTCTAACAACCAAATCACTCTTCTCACAGTAGCTTAAGAATAAAATTAAAGGGCCACAATATGTTTAACCATTGGATAATACTAATGGGTTGTGTAACATCATGAGATTTTGTGAAATATTTTTTTCAAATAAATTTAATCTTTTCTATATTTTTCATTATAGACAATATCGAGGCTAGATTGTGTCACATGAAATTCAATTTTATCTTGCATTGTATTCAACACCAAGTTTGTCTGGTGTTCTACACAATGTGGTTTTTAAATGATTAGTTAGTATCTATATATAATTTATTATTTAATTTTATTGTTATCACCTATAAATTGAAATGAATGGTATGAATAGTACTAACTAAATAATGAAAATTTATTGTCCAACAATGTATATAAACAAATTTCCTTAACAAAATTTTTTTATAAATGGAAATAAAAACTATTTAAAAATAAATGAAATTTTTTATATATAAAAAAGTATTACGCACATAGATATGATTTACCTTAAAATATTTGACAAATTTATATATTTTTTAATAATTTTAAGGAAATTTATATATTATATATTCAATCAAATGTTTATAATTAATATTTATTTTTTCTAGACAATAGATATGGATAAATCCAATTTTATACATAAAAACTATATTATCTCTTTTTATGCACTTATTTTAAAATTATGTAATGAAAATTTTAAAATTATCATTTAAATATATAAATTTAATTTTGGAAGTCAGAATTTAAAATTTATCTTGTGGTGAATATTTCAAAAATTTCTCAAAAGATATTTTTTTATGGATAGTGAAAAGTATTGATTTATAATTGAAAAATTTCTTCTCAATTAAAATATTTATAAAGATAAATTATACTTCAATGTAAAATTATTTTAATAATATATCTGTTAATATTATTTAGTTAAATTTAAAAAATTTAATATATAAATCCTAAATAATAACATTGTAAACACTTGAACATTTAAACTTTAGAAACTCATTTTCTCTTCATGTCAACGAGACAAATTTAAAATAAAATTTTTTCCACTACTATAAATGGAATTTTTAAAAATGGTTTCCATATTTTGAATCATAATAATTTATATTTTCTAACACATTCAAATTTTTTATTGTCCAAAATGAATAGTGAAAAATGTAAAAAATATTTACCACTGTTAATTTAAAAATTGGTTTAATTGTGGATCAAATAAAATGGAAAGAAAAAAAATTACTGAAAACTTGCCTATATGATATTTTAGGTACATATTTCTATCCAATAATTCCCATGTTCGAATATGGGCTAAAATGAATGTTTTTTTGTTTTGGAATTAAATATTTTTGGGTGTGTTTTGGGAAATTTCCATGTAGTTTCCATGTGGACTCCTTACCCCCAAAATAAAAGGCCACAAAAACCCTTCACATATTGATACCATAAAACCATTATGGTTTATCCATTACCCACCCAAAACAATTCCAAAATTACCTTCTATCCTCTTAAGAGGCATAGTTTTGATTGAATGCCAACCTAGGATGCCTTTTGGTGCAATCCAAAGAGGGATTGTGAAAGAATAGGATGTTTGAACATGTACAAATTTTTTAAATACTTAAGGTAAAGGATTCTATCCGTAATTTTTCACTACCATGAGAAAATTTTCAGATTAACCACTTATTTGTTTTAGGATATATATATATATATATATAATTTGTAACACCCCGAGATTTTATGAAAAATATTCATTTTAATTTCACTAATGTCTTGTGTTGTACGCTACAGTAAAAGGAGCTTGCACAACACACATCCTTGACTTTCCTTGCATTACACGCAATCACAACCTTCCTCGATAGCGTGTGTAGTACGCAATACTGAGTTTTACGAAACAACGATATGCTATTAAAATATTATTAAAACTAGCCGTTATGAATAGTAATAACCACTTTTTGAAATTTTGTAAATTTTATTTTTCAAAATGGAATTCATTTTTAGATTCGGAGTATTTAATTTAGCCTAAGGTGAAATTGTGGTACTTTTCGGATAACTTTCATATTCTGATGAATAGTGAAAATTACTAAATTATAATTAAAAACAACTTTTTTAATCGAAATAATTAATAGTGATAAATTATTAATTTTAGTGGTTTTAAAGTATATTTAGAATATATTTTTACAATTTAATACAATGTTGGACATTGTTTGTAATTTCACATTTAAACCAGACATAATCAAGTGTCAATCTTTTGATAGATATTGTTTCTTAAAAACACGCTATTTGTTTTAACAGTGGGATTTAATTATAAAATTAATTAATTCAACTTCTATGTTATGAATTTGGTAAAATAGACTTCATTTTTGAATTCGGAATATGAAATATAGCTTAGGATGAAATTTTGGCATTGTTCTGAAAAACATCAATTTTTTATGAATAGTTAAACTACTAAGTGGTAGTTAAAAAACTGAAATTTTCATAAAACATAATTTTACCGCTTCTGTGAATGAAATTTCAAAAATCCGAGAGACACGGTTGATGTCAGTAAGTAAAATGTGGTTCAATGAGATGAAAATAAATTTTGGTGAATAATATCTTTTTACTTTTTTTTACCGCGGTTAATAGTAAATAGGGTAACTAAGGGTAAATATGATATTACTATTACCCTAACACATGTACTAATTCTATTGGATAAGTGTAATTCGACCAAAATAAAACCTTATGAATATAATATGACCATTTAGGTTCACTTGGATTAGATTATGACATTTAATATTATTTTATTTAATGAATAGTTAAAATAGTTAAAATCAAAGTTTAATAAGTAAATAATTTTTAATATGGGGTTATACATAAGATAAATTAGACTATAAATATTCATTATAAATCTAAAAAGATTTCCTATATAATGGTATTTTATTTTTAATTTTTAGACATTATATAATTTAATTTATTTATAACACAATGATGATGCAGTAATTATCATATTAATGAAATATTGATATAATTGATGTTATAAACACCAAAATAAATGTAATTTGAGACTTTTTATGAATTCCAGTAATTTTATAGGTTACTATGATATATTAGTATGTATTTAATAAACTTTGTTCGAACATATAATTCTGTTATGACTTTCACAAAAATCATATATCAAATAGTGTCAAAATTGACACAAAATAGTTTTTAAATCAAATATTATATTATTAATTGTTATTTTATTCCTAAAAATCTTAGGTTCGGCAAAATGACAAAGATAAGGATATATATATTAATAATAAACAATTTGGGGTTCGTTTGGCATGATATAGTAAGTGTATTAACCATATAGTGTAAGAAAACAAAAAGACAAGGTAAAAGTTAAATTATTTAACTTAGAGTTAAATCTAATTGATAAGGTTAAAATAAGAACCTAAACTTGTCTAAATCCTATTGGTTGATTGGATTTAGACCCATCCCCACTTTATCTTCGAAATATGACCCTTTGGAACCATTATAAACCGATTTTGACTTTAATATAAAATAATATTTTGAGATATTCCTAAGGTGCCCCTCTCCTCCCTTATAAAAGGACACCTCCTCCCCCTCCTCCTCACACCAATTTGAGCACTCAAGATCGGCCAACACCTGCCAAAATCCCTTCTTCACTTCCCTAGTATCATCCTAGAGGTCCTGGTATTCTTCAAAGACCATCCTTAGTTCTTTAAGTGGAGGCTAAGAAAAGGTGCGTCAAAAAGAGGTAATATCCATTTCCGATCTTTTTCAATTTCTTTCCTCTTCAACTTCTTCTTCTTTAGTTGTTTCATGATAAAGTAATAACATCATTATTTATAATATACTGATATGTTATTATAAATATGAAACAACTCTAATTAACCTTCTATCCATCCTACGAAAAAAGGAAATCACCACGCGTGTGTACGTACGGAATACCGTCTCCACGCCGTGGTGTAATATATTTTCCGCCACCACCTTAATTGGATGGGTATAAAGGTGTAATTAGTAAATATATATGATTATTATAACGTGATATTGATACTGAAATAGTATACATACACTTCAACACAATTCCACGACCATGGGAATGATATCATCGCTCGTGCGTACGTACAGACTACAGGCTCCACGACGCGATGAGATTCATTCTCAATGATTAACCATTCATGAATGATTATAAAGTATATATAATAAGTACTAATGAAATATATGACCTTATAATTATACTGTAATTATTTATATTTATATGTATGTCATATACTTAATTCCATTCAATTCAATAAGGAAACGAAAACAGCGTTAATGCGTACGTACGGACTACCGTCTCCATGAACGGTGTATTTCTTTCCATTTACTGATTTATTATATATGTATATTCTGAATATATATTATATATAAATCATGTTTTATATTCTGGAATTATGTAATTATGATCTAACCAATCATATGAATAATTACAAGTTAAAACACGAACGACAAATGAGACGATTTTACCCAAAACGCTACTTTAACATGATTTTACAAAAGAACGGGTAATATAAAGTCATAAGTGGACCATATATGATATAATAACAATGAATATGATTCTGGAATAAGTCAATAAAATTATTTAAATCATTATACAGGATGTTCGGACACTTACAAAGCAAGTCGAACCTAAGGTAAGGGAAAATATCACAATCTCATTTTTATCCGAGATTGTTTTTACTTTGGCATTTACTGGGGTGTATTTTATCATCCACATCCATGTTTCCTCAATATGTAATATTATTTCCATCCACCTACAATTGTTTAAATCCAATTTTACCCTTCGGTGAATTTTAAGTAAAAGATAAGAAAGGAATATTTTGTCGTTTTTCGTACGAGGTACTTTTTGACTGTTCCGACAAAAGTACGAAGAATGTTTTTTTAACTTATAAGACATTAATGGATTTTTAAAACATTATTTCCAAGAAGCTTCCTTTACAAGTTTTCAAGTTTATTTTTAATCAACTTATTTTAGTTTGTAATTGTATGACATGTTAAGAAAGGAAAAGTGTTTTTGAAGTTGAAAGGATATTTTCCTCAAGAATGGAGTTCAAGTGTTTTATCAAAATTATTTTCCATCTAAGATAACATAGGGTTATGTTTCTATCCATATTATTACATTTATTTGGTTATGTTGTGATGGAATTATTTTTATGAATTCCTTTATCTTATATGAATTGTTTTATGATGTCATGATGTTTAAGAATCCAATTTTATTACATGGGTTATGAAATGATGTATGGTTTATGATTTTGTGGCACACATAAGAATGGTATCATTATGAGATGGGTGGGACCTATATCTCCCTCCAATGAATTGGGTAAAGATTTTATATCTCATGAGATAGACATGGCTGGAATGGTAGGTTATACCGGTTCAGTGAAACAGGACTGAAACGAGGGTCACTCGATTCAGAAATGGAATTTGTCCACTATGATAGGCTTGGCAATGAGTCTTGACTAACAAGAAATGATTCTCTATGATTATGTGTGTATGCCACAAGGTTTAATGTTTTAAGTTATGATTATTGTGATTACATTTCACTGCCATGAGTTATCCCAGGTTATGAAATTATGATCTCTTTTGCAGGTTAAGATTTCCAAAAGTTATGTTCTTATGAATATGATGTGATTTATTTTACTTTTGTTTACCCTTACTGAGTATTTGAGCTCACCCTTTTATGTTTTCTTTTCCCCAGGATTTAAATATAGGTTTTAGGTAAAAAAAGGGAAGATCTTTATTGGAGATATTGAAGATCTTTCACCACGATTAGAAGATTACGTTCCGAGTTTCCAAAGATAATAAACTATTACGATCCTTGTGTGTGTGTTTTTGTTATGTACTAAGTATTCCGTAAATGTAATGTAATGTCCATGTATGTCAAGATTCGGGTCTTTACAGTTGGTATCAGAGGAAAGGTTTAGTCAACCTTTGGAAACTAGGATGCGAAAACGTTAGTGAGATCCCTAGAGTTATTTCTAAGGTATCTCTAGGGATGTCCCTAAGGATAACTATTCATACAGGATATAGTCCTAGCACTATGGTAACGTTCTTATAATTTAACCTAAGATGTTAGATATTGAAGTTACTCCCCCTTTATTATGATTTTTTCATCTAACACTATTCTTTTTGGGTTTTAGAAAATGGCTGGAAACAAGATGATTCACGATAATGGAGGATATGATGGACAATGGAATGATATTTTTCATAAGAAATCAACTGAAATGGGATTTGGAAGTCCAAACATCATTATTATGCCGAATCAGCAATCTCATAATATGATCAATAATGTAAAATTTTTTAAGATTCCTGACCCGGCTAATAAGAGAAAGATGGAGTTTCATGATGATCATAGAGGAATGAAAGTTCAATTTCCCCTATGTAAATCATGTGGGAAGAGGCATCAAGGAGAATGTTTCAAAGGAACTGGAAGATGCTTTGGGTGTGGAAAAGAAGGAAACAAATCCAGTAAGTGCAATGGAAAAGTTTCAGTTAACACCATGGATGAGGTTAATGGTATTGCTACGACATCAACAATGGTTAAATGTTTTAAATGTGGAATGTACGGGCATTATGAAAACCAATGCCCTAAGGGAATGTCTCATGAAGAGAATCGGTATGGTCGTATGGGTAGTATTTTTGTTGATGATGATGAAGAGACTACAAATGATATGTGAGATGAAAGAATTGTTGAAGCTCGGTCAATGGTTTAAGAAGGTAGTGGAATGATTACATGTTTATCAAGTGTAATGTTGTACTATAGAATAAAAAGACATCTAAGGATTGTTACACTGTTGTCTTTCCTTAAGTTTTGAAAGTTTATGATGAATGGTACGAGTATCAATGAAAGGTTATTCAGATATTTTTTGGAAAGTGGATGATATGCGCATAATGAAGTGATAAAGAGAAAATGAAATGCTTGACAGTATTCATGAGATCATGATTGATATAAGGACTAAGTGATATCATTGTTTGAGTATATGGAATTTTGAGGATTTTGTTATGTGGAAAGTGTTAACGTTTAACTGCATTCATGTTTTCAATAAGGTTCAATGGGTATTCAAGAGAATACATGATTAAGGCCTTTGAATGTTTAGAATGTGACCAACAAGACATATCTTATGATATATGGGGGTCAACGATGGTATTAAATCTCTTGAAATTGTTTTCACTATGTTATGAGAGTGGACTGTAGTATTATGGATAAGCCTAAAGATTGAAATGATTTATGTAGGACATAAGTTAGTATTGTTTAAGGATTGAAGTTTTTTCTATATTATTGATGGGATGTTATAGTTTTAGAAAAAGGAAAACCTGTAGGACGGGCGACAACCCATCGCGTCGGACAAGGCTGTGGGAATCGAACCCACAACCGAAGTGCGACTGGCCTTTATCACCTACCACTGGCCTACAGAATGTCCCTGTTTAGTAGAAACTAGTTTTATTATATTAAGCAGTATGATATATGAAGTATAAGTCCATTTTAGGTACCATATATGATTAATCTCACTATAGAATGACTTATGTATATTTAATAACTTTTGCTAACCTTTTGATGGAATGACCCGTCATTCTATAACATGATCTGCTAACACTTCACGAATAACAAATTCAACTTCATTTATTTAAGAGATGAAGTGGAAATTGTTCAAGGCATGAACAACAGTGAGATTGTACCAAAATAAAGTAAGTATTTATTCTAATTCAAATTCATCAACATTAGGGAAATGATCTTGAAAACCAAAAATGTTGTCCTAGTGCTCTTATATCTGATTAATCAGATGGTACCTTAGATCATCACAAATTTATGGATTTGTGATTTTTGTCTTTTCCATAGCCATGTTCTCTACCACTCTCCATCAGAACATGATGGTTAGATTTTTCTTCCATATCCATTTTTTCACCTATGTGGAAACCCAGTGATTAGTTTATTTGGGTAACTATTACGTTTCATACTTTTGTTTTTAATGATTGGTTTTGGTATTCCTTTTTACAATGTGGGTTTCTATTAAATAAACTTTCTAATAGTAAACCATTTATAACCCCAACGAATTTCGAGGGCGAAATTCATTTTAAGGGTGGTAAATGTAACACCCCAAGATTTTATGAAAAATATTCTTTTTAATTTCACTAATGTCTTGTGTTGTACTCTACACCAAAAGGAGCTTGCACAACACACATCCTTGAATTGCCTTGAATTACACGCAATCACAACCTTCCTCGATAGCGTGTGTAGTACGCAATACTGAGTTTCACGAAACAACGATATGCTATTAAAATATTATTAAAACTAGCCGTTATGAATAGTAATAACCACTTTTTAAAATATTGTAAATTTTATTTTTCAAAATGGAATTCATTTTTAGATTCGGAGTATCGAATTTAGCCTAAGGTGAAATTTTGGTACTTTTCGGATAACTTTCATATTATGATGAATAGTGAAAATTACTAAATTATAATTAAAAACAACTTTTTTAATCGAAATAATTAATAGTGATAAAATTATTAATTTGAGTGGTTTTAAAGTATATTTAGAATATATTTTTACAATTTAATACAATGTTGGTCATTGGTTGTAATTTCACATTTAAACCAGACATCATCAAGTGTCAATCTTTTGATAGATATTGTTTCTTAAAAACACGCTATTTGTTTTAACAGCATGATTTAATTATAAAATTAATTAATGCAACTTCTATGTTATGAATTTGGTAAAATAGACTTCATTTTTGAATTTGGAATATGAAATATAGCTTAGGATGAAATTTTGGCATTGTTCTGAAAAACATCAATTTTTGATGAATAATGAAACTTCTAAGTTGTAGTTAAAAAACTGAATTTTTCATAAAACATAATTTTACCGATTCTGTGAATGGAATTTCAAAAATCCTAGAGACACGGTTGATGTCAGTAAGTAAAATGTGGTTGAATGAGATGAAAATAATTTTTGGTAGATAGTAACTTTTCACTTTTTTTACCGCGGTTAATAGTAAATAGGGTAACTAAGGGTAAATATGATATTAGTATTACCCTAACACATGTCCTAATTCTATTGGATAAGTTTAATTCGACCAAAAACAACCTTATGAATATAATATGACCATTTAGGTCCACTTGTATTAGATTATGACATTTAATATTATTTTATTTAATGAATAGTTAAAATAGTTAAAATCAAAGTTTAATAACTAAATCATTTTTAATATGGAGTTATACATAAGATAAATTCGACTATAAATTTTCATTAGAAATTTAAAAATATTTCCTATATAATCGTATTTTTTTTAATTTTTAAACATTATATAATTTAATTTAATTATGACACAATGATGATGCAGTAATTATCTTATTAATGAAATATTGACATAATTGATTTTATAAACACCAAAATAAATGTAATTTGAGACTTTTTATGAATTAAAATAATTTTCTAGGTTACTATGATATATTAGTATTTATTTAATCAACTTGTTTTGAACATATAATTCTGTTATGACTTTGACAAAAATCATATATCAAATAGTGTCAAAATTGACACAAAATAGTTTTTAAATCAAATATTATATTATTAATTGTTATTTTATTCCTAAAAATCTACGGTTCGGCCAAATGACTTATATATGGATATATATATTAATAATAAAAAATTTGGGGTTCGTTTGGCATGATATAGTAAGTGTATTAACCATATAGTGTAAGAAAACAAAAAGACACGGTAAAAGCTAAATTATTTAACTTAGAGTTAAATCTAATTGATAAGGTTAAAATAATAACCTAAACTTGTCTAAATCCTATTGGTTGATAGGATTTCGACCCATCCCCACTTTAGCTTCGAAATAAGACCCTTTGGAACCATTATAAACCGATTTTGACTTTAATATAAAATAATATTTTGAGATATTCCTAAGGTGCCCCTCTCCTCCCTTATAAAAGGACACCTCCTCCCCCTCCTCCTCACACCAATTTGAGCACTCAAGCTCGTCCAAACCCTGCCAAAATCCCTTCTCCAATTCCCTAGTATCATCCTAGAGGTCCTGGTATTCTTTAAAGACCATCATTAGTTCTTTAAGTGGAGGCTAAGAAAAGGCGCGTCAAAAAGAGGTAATATCCATTACCGATCTTTTTCAATTTCTTTCCTCTTCAACTTCTTATTATTTAGTTGTTTCATGATAAAGTAATAACATAAGTGTTTCTTATATACTGATATGTTATTATAAATATGAAACAACTCTAATTAACCTTCTATCCATCCTACGGAAATAGGAAATCACCGCGCGTGCGTACGTACGGAATACCGTCTCCAAGCCGTGGTGTAATCTATTTTCCGCAACCAACTTAATTGGATTGGTATAAAGGTGTAATTAGTAACTATATATGATTATTATAAAGTGATATTGATACTGAAATAGTATACATACACTTCAACACAATTCCACGACCATGGGAACGATATCATCGCTCGTGCGTACGTACGGACTACCGTCTCCACGACGCGATGAGATTCATTCTAAATGATTAACCATTCATGAATGATTATAAAGTATATATAATAAGTAATAATGAAATATATAACCTGATAATGATACTGGAATTATTTATATTTATATTTATGTCATCTACTTAATTCCATTCAATTCAATAAGGAAACGAAAACATCGTTCATGCGTACGTACGGACTACCGTCTCCATGAACGGTGTATTTCTTTCCATTTACTAATTTATTATATATGTATATTCTGAATATATATTATATATAAATCATGTTTTATATTCTGGAATTAAGTAATTATGATCTAACCAATCATATGAATAATTACAGGTTAAAACACGAACGACAAATGAGACGATTTTACCCAAAACGCTACTTTAACATGAATTTACAAATGAACCGGTAATATAAAGTCATAAGTGGACCATATATGATATAATAACAATGAATATGATTCTGGAATAAGTCAATAACATTATTTAAATCATTATACAGGAGGTTCAGACACTTACAAAGCAAGTCGAACCTAAGGTAAGGGAAAATATCACAATCTCATATTTTTCCGAGATTGTTTTTACTTTGGCATTTATTGGGGGTGTATTTTATCATCCACATCCATGTTTCCTCAATATGTAATATTATTTCCATCCACCTACAATTTTTTAAATCCAATTTTACCCTTCGGTGAATTTTTAGTAAAAGATAAGAAAGGAATATTTTGTCGTTTTTCGTACGAGGTACTTTTTGACTTTTCCGACAAAAGTACGAAGAATGTTTTTTTAACTTATACGGCATTACTGGATTTTTAAAAAATTATTTCCAAGAAGCTTCGTTTACAAGTTTTCAAGTTTATTTTTAATCAACTTCTTTTAGTTTGTAATTGTATGACATTTTAAGAAAGGAAAAGTGTTTTTGAAGTTCAAAGGATATTTTCCTCAAGAATGGAGTTCAAGTGTTTTATCAAAATTATTTTCCATCTAAGATAAAATAGGGTTCTGTTTCTATCCCTATTATTACATTGATTTGGTTATGTTGTGATGGAATTATTTTTATGAATTCCTTTATCTTATATGAATTGTTTTATGATGTCAGGATGTTTAAGAATCCCATTTTTATTACATGGGTTATTAAATGATGTATGGTTTATGATTTTGTGGCACACATAAGAATGGTATCATTATGAGATGGGTGGGACCAATATCTCCCTCCAATGCATTGGGTAAAGATTTTATATCTCATGAGATAGACATGGCTGGAATGGTAGGTTATACCGGTTCAGTGAAACAGGACTGAAACGATGGTCACTCGATTCAGAAATGGACTTTGTCCACTATGATAGTCTTGACAATGAGTCTTGACTAACAAGAAATGATTCTCTATGATTATGTGTGTATGCCACAAAGTTTAATGTTTTAAGTTAAGATTATTGTGATTACATTTCACTACCATGAGTTATCCCAGGTTATGAAATTATGATCTCTTTTGCAGGTTAAGATTTCCAAAAGTTTTGTTCTTATGAATATAATGTGATTTATTTTTCTTTTGTTTACCCTTACTGAGCATTTGAGCTCACCCTTTTATGTTTTATTTTCCCCAGGATATAAAGAAAGGTTTTAGGTAAAAAAAGGGAAGATCTTTATGGGAGATATTGATGATCTTTCACCACGATTAGAAGATTACGTTCCGAGTTTCCAAAGACACTAAACTATTACGATCCTTGTGTGTGTGTTTTTGTTATGTACTAAGTATTCCGCAAATGTAATGTAATTTCCATCTACGTCAAGCTTCAGGTCTTTACATAATTCCCATGAATTTCTTTTCTGATTCATCTCTAGAAGACTATTGGGTCTTATATATAAATTTTAGGATCTCCCATTCGAGGGATTTATAGATCAAAGGCTATCAAATCAGTAATGGTAATTTTTAAAATTTTCATTCTCTAAGAGATAAATTATGTTATTCACCTATATTCCTTTATAAGGAGTATATAATACCCTTTGATAAGTAATATAATAAATTTATTTATCATCATCATATTTTAAATTTCATTTAATGAATTTCCATCATGGTGATTGCATTTTTACGATTCTAATGAGGTAATGATTTTAAATTTCAATCTCATATTTTTTAGAGATTGTTTATAATTATGTTTCCAAAGGTGACATTTTATGAATAATCTCCTATGAAACTCATGAAATTTATTATCATATGGTTACACATGTTATTTTTGTTCATTTTTACTTATCTTTGGTACTTAAAATAAATAACAAAATGTTTTGAATATAATTGGGAATTATTTCTCTCTTCAATTAAAAATTGGGTTTCTTCTAGTACTATGTATTGTAAAAATGTTTTGAACAATGTTTTACTATTTAACAATGATTATTAAAATAAATTTTTTACCCATGTTTAAATTTTTGTAATAATGTTTGGAAATTAATCAGCATGTCATCTTCTAAATAGATCCCATTTAGATTGTACCAAATATGTAAAAGGAATATTTTTTGTAACATGTACTTAATGAATGAGACTTACTAGTTTCATTATTTTTTTATTTAAAGATTACTTTATAAATTTTTAATTTCATTTTCAAATAAATTTAATTTCAGAAAAATTATGTTTCTAATATTTTTTTAAAAGAGAAAATGATATTTTCCTCATAAAATATTTTAAAATGTTTATATGGATTCTCTTATTTGTTTACATGGTTAATCTCAAAGAAAAAAATTAATAATTGTTTTATGAAATTAGTTTTTAAAAAAATTATTTATTCGAAAATTTATCTTCCTCAAGAAACATCCCCTATGAGTTTTGTTTCAATATAAATCTCTATCTATGATGAAATCAATTGATTTAACTAATGATTTGATGGGAATATAATCTCAGAATATGACTATAATAATTTTTATAAGTTTTATAAGTTTAGGAGGGAAAAAGTTTTGTGAAATATTTTTCACTTCCATGGGAAAAAACAACATAAAATTATTATAAAACCAAATTCTTTATCCGCAAGTCAAGCAATGATGAATGTTGAAATTATTAAGAAACCTATATAATTTCCATAGGTTATTATATGAATAAATGTATATGAAGCCCATTTAATTTCATGGGTTATGATATGAATAATGTTTTATGATCACGTTAAACACATATGTATAGTTTTAATTATATTAAGGGTGGGACCTCCATTTATATCCAATGCATTGGTTAAATCATTATATCTCACATGATAAATACATGAAACATGTTAATATTCAAGATAAACTATGGTAAAATGGTGTGGCCTAATCGAATATAGTAAATAAGGGTGTCGAGACCCTTTATAAAAAAAATTTATGTCCTGATCCACTATGGAAATTTGGTGTTTCAAGATCCCCTGTGGAAATATTGTTTCATGGTCCACTATATTGACATTTTTGGTAGTTAACCTTGAGATATGATATTTTTTTCTATTTTTTTATGGTTCCTCAGTTTTATGACATGATCTTGTTGTTTTTGATTTATTTAGGATGATTTATCACCCTTATGAGAAATGTTTTAATAAATGATAATGATTTATTCCATGAATCATGTTTATGATATCTGTAAATTTTGGTATAAACATCATATGTTATGTTCAGGACCACATACCCTTATTCATATCTTATAATTTCATATGATCATAGATTGATATCACATATTTTTTCCTATTATAATAATTTGAGGTGTGGAAAACCCAAATCGAATAACCTATCAAATGGGTAGCTGGAAGTAATTTATATATACCCAAAGGATTTTTCTGATCCCCATGGGATGACTTCATGAACCCAGGGATCAAAAAAAATTATATGAAATGATTTCCCCCTACCAGATGAAGACAACATGATTTATATACATAAAAATAAATAGTATTAGAAAATATGAATATATTGGACACAAATATATAGAACAATAGAAGAATGATAACTGAAAGGGTACAAAAAATCTTCAAGAGACATCTTCAACTAGAAATAAGGCTAATCTAAATAGACACACCAATATTATCTATGTGAAAACATGTAAAAAATCCAACCATCTAACCATCCAGCTTCCCCAAACCAAGATGATAGAATGTATCACCACCTCACTATGATGCATTTCCTTTAACTGCATCGAATTCCATTACATGGTATACACACTTTCATAGTGGTTATCTAGGTGTGAGATAACAAGCTCAGTAGTATCCCACATAGGTGTTCCATATAAATTCTATCAACAACAATCCAAGCATGATCAAATTTTAAAAAAAATAGAATGAAATAATATTTAATTGCGTTTATATATAAATCATTGAAAAAAATTAATATCCCCTATTTCCATATTTTCAAATAATAAATGTAAGTAAATTTCAAATAATTTTATAAATATATATCCAAGAATATATATGAAGTAAAAAACCATATATCACATATCAATACTATTCCATGGTAGTAAAACTAATACAGTACAAACAGATGTAGGCCAGATCATAAAATATGGAACGCCATTCTAAGGATCACACTATGTGAGTATATGTTGGAAAATCATACCTAAACATATAAAATCATGTTCTAATAATGACTCTAGATATATGAATCTGATCTAGATGGCATAAGAACACACCAGAAAGAGAACCCCACAATAGGTGTATCATGTATAGAAAACAACATTCCTAGGGAGTAGAGAAAATCCCTATGAGAAATCCTCTAAGAAGTTAGGGAGGCCTATTTCTACACCATCCAACAAAGTTCCAATTTAATAGAAAGTGCTAGATTATCTAATCTATTTATTTAATCCATTTTATTCTAATCCATTCTTCGAAAACCATTTCAAAATGAATTTTACAATAGTTTCTATTTAACCCAAACTATGGGAACCATTATTTTATTAAAAATCCATTCAAACACACAAATCAATTGATTATATCATGAAATTTCTTTTGATAACCAATTTCTCAAAATCAAATAAATGAAGTACTTTAACCTATTCTAGAGATGGAACTACAAACATGAAATCACAGGCTCATAAATTCCAAAAAAGGGATCCTACAATAAATAAGAACATAATAATGAGAAAAGGACCATGAACCAATCATGTAAGGTAATGTTATTTTCTAGGTATTTCTGTTTTTGTGTTTTTCATTATGCCACAGTGGTTGTGTCTGTTCTAAGATGGAGATCATTTTTTAAAGAAAATTACTTAATTGTCATAGTTTTAAGTATATTATAATTATTGTATTCCAAGAATAACTATGTTAAATGCATTGATAATGTTTTTCCACGATTTTGGTGGCTTTGGGGTGGTTAGAGCCGTTTTACAGAAAGTGGGATGATAATTTTCTACAGAGCTTTTAGAGGTTGTGTAACTACAAATAGACACATGCTGGGAACCCATACATGGAATCAAGAAGATACAATCCATGTAAATCATTCACCTCATGTAAAAGAAGAGAAGGATTAATTATTACATTGAGGTGGTAGGTTTTTTCATTGTGTTCATTTAAAATCAAATACATGATGTTTAAATGGATTACTTGTGATGTATTTATCATGAGAAGTGGTTTTATGAGGGAGAAGTGGATGTTTTCATTCATTATATTGCATTAAGCCTTATACTCTTGACCTAGAGTGAAATAGAGGTGATTTTTGAGTCTCTTCATCCCTTTATCAATTTATTATTACACACCCAATCCTTGTGGAGTATCATTTGTTAGGCTTCACTTTTATCTCCAACTATTCCACAATCCCTGATATATAATCATTTGAACATGTGTTTTTATTGGGTTTTGTTCATAACATCGATTGATATTGGTTTTTTGTAGTATTTCGCACCTCCTTCCATGTTTTTTATTCTATTTGGATGTTTTTCTTAATCTCATGATAAAGTTAGGGGGTCTAAAACATAACCCAATGGTTTGATTATTTCAATGTATGTTCAATATTATGATTTCTCCAATGAATAAAGAGCATTAATTAAATTAATAAATGGTTACTGTTAAATCTTATAATAGAATATTGGTTGGATTCAATTGTTAATGTGAACTGGCGTATGGTTACCCATTGGGTGAAAAACACATTCATTAAAATTGAATTGTATTTCTTCATAAATATACATTATCATGATATGTGATTTAATGTGAATTGTTGATATAGAATAAATTTGGTAATTAATTATTGAATATTGACATGGTTTCTAATAATTTCTTATACAAATGAAATTTTATTTTAAACATGAATGGTAATTTTCACAAGTAACCATTTTGGATTATGATTTGATACAATAATATTCGTTTTGTAATTCTTATATACCATGTTATTCCCTAACTCATGTTGTGTTGATTATATAGCTAGCTAATCCCAACGACACATGTAATAATTTGTATATACTATTTTATTTTGTAACTCATGACCTAATTCACAAATAATAGGCTTTTTTGAGTGAAAGATGATGTAATTTATATATCTGAGGATATGGCCTAACTCATGATGTAATGAATTTATAGGTAGACATTCCCAATGACACATGTTGAAATTCTTATATATCAGGATATTCCATGAAACATACTGTAATAATTATATAGTGGGCTTGGACTATATTTTTGTGACATACTTATGGACATACCGTCATGGAATCAAAGTAGGTTAAATGTATATATGGATATGGATTGATGGTTGTGTTACATGATCAGAGACATCTTAGCATGGTTCCTAGGTAGATATATTGATGTATTGTATTAATTGATTAATTAATACAACTTTTTATTTATTTATTTCATAAACATACTATCATACATGTTTTGATTATACATGGTTGTGTTGACCTACTATATTATACTCACACCACACTCAGGACACTGTTTGGTACCCAAGAAGATTACATGGTTGCATGTCTAGATAAGGGATTGTGATCTTCTAGAGGATTTTTTTTCTTTATGGATGAGATATCATTTGGAGGAGGGACCAAAAAGGAGTTTCAGATATGAGTCCTTTGGTTTTAATTTTTATCTTATAATCCATTTATTTTTATGATTTTTGATTTTACATGTCGTTACGTCTAATCTTGTCAATACATGATTCATTACAAATAGATTCTTTATTCGCCCTTTTATTTCCCAGTTTAATGATATATCATTTCCACTTGAATAATAATTTGATTATATTATTTCTATTTTATATTTTTATATCTATGTAACTCAATTCCAAGGGTATAGCCTCCCCACAATTGTTTTTGACATGCCCGCTGGTAGTCGGCATCCTTTGGAATATGGGGATCTGCGCATGAGGTCTCATAAAAACACTTTATGGAAACATGAGAGCATTAAAGAGAAGGGTACTATAAAAAGTGGTAAAAGAGTTGTAGGTTTTTTTAATTCAATTACTTCACAATTTGGAAAAATTTGAATGAATACTATGATGTGTCAAAATTTTGTAATGAGACTATGCATGGGAGTAGCTAACCAATGTATGTGGGGAAATATACGTTCCAATCAATGGGATTTTTTTTATGCTATTCACTTGTTACATTTGATTTTATTTCACCTTGTGAGATTCACATGTAGTGTGATAATATAATTATTTTGGATTTCTACTAATTTCGAGTGTAGAATTAGATGAGTATGAAAGCATCAGTATAAGCACATATAGATATATATTGACATGAATTACTGATGGTAGGAAGAAATTTATTATATGTGTTATATATGTTCCTATATGAACTATGATATACGATATATATTATATCAGATAAATGAAATAGATGAACTAAAATTAAATTATCCAAAACTTTTAAACCATGTTTGGAAATGCCAAGATCTAGTGGTTCTATTTTTTTAAGTTGTTGAGGTTAACCCTTTTATTTAGAAAGTGTTCTAAGGAGTGTGTTTTCCCTTAATAAAATACATACTCATTGTATTAGATTAGAGATTCAATATAGTGGAAATAAATGTGTTCCCAATTCATCTTATCAAGATATTCATATAGATTGTGAAAATCATACAGATGTTCTACTACATCACATATTCATGGGGGTCATGTGATCCATGTAAAGGGGACTGTTTGGATCGTACCTTTGTTTTCTGAGATAATGAGAGAGTCCCAACTAAAGAATCTACCTACTTTTACTAGGGAGGGAGGAAACTAGGTATCTTATTTCTTGATTCAGTTAGTTCAGATTCTCATTAGGTATATGGATACACCCATATATAAGAGGGTTAATCTTTTAGAATATATGATTTATAGACTAGCTATGTGTTGGAGGGATATTCTAGAGCAAGGAATGCATTAGTAGGAGATACCATGGAAGGACATCCATAAAAATTTCATAATCCATTTCTATCCTTATAAATTGATGGATGAAAATGATCATGAGTTCATGAACCTAACACAAGAGGTAATGTTAGTGTTGGAATATGTAGTATTCTTCACCGACCAATAATGATTTCAGCATATTTAGGAGATGTTGAAATCTTTTGGGAGTAATCTTTTCATAATAACCTTCATAATGAGATTAGGTCATAGGTGAAAGTTTTCTATCTAAGAAATTTTGAGGATGTGATGAATTAGGAACTCATAATGGAATGGAATTTAAGATGGGCCCCATACAATTATATAATTTTTCATTAGGGTGAACTAGGAAGTCCTGTTCTGTTGGAAATAGGTTTCACATTAACAATTTTCACCATTAAAATAATGGGAAGTGAAATCAAGGATGTGTTCCTCCAACTCATAACCATATACTATTTTATT
Source organism: Viscum album (assembly GCA_963277665.1). Taxonomy (NCBI): domain Eukaryota; kingdom Viridiplantae; phylum Streptophyta; class Magnoliopsida; order Santalales; family Viscaceae; genus Viscum; species Viscum album. Next base: position 1,790,181,809 of record OY728121.1, on the reverse strand, counting down.
TCATTCAATGTGGAATAATAGACCATATCAATCCTCAATGTCTATCCCCTACTATGGAGTGATATTATTTTGGTATGATGGGCCAACTATAGTGGTTTGTAGGGGTAGTTAGAAGCAAATAGTTGGAAAGGGATAATGTAATGTACATGAGTTTGGTAAAGACTCATATACTCCTCAGTAAATAGGTAGATGGAGTTATACAAGATGTTCATGTCCAGGTAGGGTTTGTGTTACCCTAGTGCATGAATTAAAGTATCAGATAGATGGAATATCTTAGGTAAGTCAGACTGGAGACTAGGGTTGAGTGTCTAGTAAGCTATATGTTATACAAACTACATGACCAATGTAGATTCATGAATGTCTTATCTTATAGGAATAGTTCTTGTATTATCAACCATTTCAAAATGTTTGTTAATACAAGGGAATCAAATTTATTTTTACTCTATTTTGAAAAATAGTTTTGGAATAGTTGTTGAAATATTGGCTATCTTTTTATCAATTGAGACACTCTTGGGAGTGAGGTTAAATAATTTAAATAGTTTCATGGTAAGTTCCCTAGAGGACAATGGTTACCATTTCAGGTCGGAACAATTTTTTTCATGAAATGGAAGGTTTCAATCTAATTCTTGGTATGGATTGATTATTTATATTATTTTCTCATATCGAGTGACATAAAAGGATATATACCTTTCAATATCAAGATGGAGGTACATATTATCACTTTGGTGAGTGAGACATCTAGTATGGTAATTTAGAACCAATTAAAGTCATAATGAATTGTCGCATGAATCATATAGAAATCCATGTTTTAGATGATGATGGAATGCACCATGATTATTTTCCTATAATGGTGGACCATTTTCTTGTAGTATTTTTTGATGACTTCTATAGATTACCTCTGAAGCGGGAGATCGAGTTCATGATCAAGTTGGTGTTGGGAGTAGATCCAATTTTTATCATACAATAAAATATAGAACAAATAAATCTTTGAGAGATGAAATTTTAGTTTGAATATCTAGAATACAGTGGTTTCATAAGGCCTTGTATAGCCCCATTAGTATCTTAATATCTTTTTTACAATAAGGAAAACGGTACCTTGTGTTATGGGTGGATGATCATAGATTGAACCAAATTAATGTCCTGAAATTGAATCATTGTCCACATGTCGATGATATATTTGATAATTTAAGAGGTCATATGATCTTTTCCATGATCGATTTATGATCTAGATGTCACAAAGATGCGGGTGAGACCATGTTATATACCATATACTACTTTTAGGTATAGATATGTATTGTATAAATTTATAGTGATTTCATCTGGGTAGACCAACAAACTAAAAATATTCATAGCCTTCATGAATTATATCATTCAACCTTTTCTGGATTTATTTTTTTTCTGTGGCTTTTGTTGGTGACATATTAGTATACTCCAAATTTTTAGATAATCATGTGAAACATATTGACACCGTCTTGAGTATATTGAGAGAGTATCATGTTTACAACAAGCTGACCAATTAATGTTTCTAGAATAATAAATTGAACTTCATGGGACATGTGGTCTCCAAGGAATGACATTCATAGCCCCAGATAAGGTTAAATATGTATTTTCATGGGAGTGTCCCAATAATGAATTTGAGATTCAGAGTTTTATGTGATTGTATGTTTATTATTAGTTATTTTTCATGGAATTATCAGGTATAAAATCTCTAATGTCAAGTGTGACCATAATATGAGTGAAGTTTGTTTGGTAGGATTATATTAAGGGGTAATTTTATGTTATAAAGAGAAGGATGAACTAAACCAATATCATCAGTTTACCAGTGTTTCATATTGTATTCACTATGTAAAATGTTGCATCTGGAGTTTGACTCAGAGTAGTTATGATATGGGATGATAGATTTAATTTTATTAATCCAAAAAACTAATACAACATGATAGTAACTACAATAAAAAATTGAGTTAGAAGCAGTGGTATGTGCCTTGATGTAATTGAATAATTATATCATGGATAATAGGTTTCTAATATACACAAACAACAAGATCCTTAGGTACATGTTTTCTCAACTGGACCGGAACCTTCAACTATGGAGGTGGTGCAAGTATCTGTAGTCCTTCAATATCGAGTTGGATTATACATTGGGAAAGTATAATTTCATTACCTATTATTTGAGCTAAATAAATAAAAAATTGGTAGTTTTGGAGTATTACGATTAGTGGTGGAAGATATTACTATCTATAGGCACATAAATAGATTCTATAGAGTCTCAGGGCTGGGTATCTATCCCATTGACATCTATTATACAAATTATTTAAGACCAAATCAGGACAAAGTAGTTATTTGATCTAGTAGAGTTAGTTCTAAGAGACATATTATATTATGGGGTGACACTATTAGGATGATCTCTTGGTAGTGGAGGTTCACTTATTATCCATCAATGAGTATGGGTTCCTATCACATTATGCAAGGAGGTGGTGAGATAGTCTTATTCTTATAGATTAGTGGTACATCCCAAAATAAGAAAAACATATGTCGAATTCCAATGTTAGTACTGGTGGACATGAATGAAGAAGGAGGTAATAGCCTTTGTTGACAAATGATTAACTTGACTTCTGATGAAAGATGAGCATTGAAGGCTCGTTGTGATTTTACAAACTCTTCCTATTTTTGAGTGGAAATGGGATGATGTCACTATGGATTCTAAGGTAGTATTAGTAAGGAAACCTGTAAGAGCCATGCAATATCAGTGATCACAGATCAAATGATGATGTTAGACCAACGTTTACCTATCATGGTGACAATCAAAGTTGATTTCATGTGTATTATTTTTTTGAACATGGTAGATCAGTAGCACAATGTTCCTAGGATTATCATTTCATAATGATATATTCATTTAAAATCATGCTCATGGTAGGGTTTCAGAATGATTTTGGATCACATGTTCTTTTTAATATATTCTATCATCCTCAGAGTGATAATTAATCAGATCATAATATTTAGTTTCTAGATGATATTTTATGAGCCTACTTTTTGGGTGTCTCATGGAAATAGTATATGGGACTCTTGAATTTTTTATATAATAATATCTTAGAGGCATTAATACATATGGAAACATTTGATACCACATAAGTCATTCCATTTTTCTCATCTTTTTCTATGCTGTATGTAGGTAAATCAGAATTTATTGGACTAAATGTTGGGTAGGATACACTTGAGTAGGAACAGTTGATCAAGTGGTGGTTGGAGACCATCCCGAGTAGGGAAATGTTCGAAAATGAACCTAAAAGATATCCAATAGAGTTCATGGGTTTTCATCGTTATTTCTTTCAGATATTGCATACGTAGGGGAAACACTGTATCAAGAAACATGGAATCCTAGAAACCATGTTTGTCGGGACATTTCAGATAGATGATAGGGTTATTCTACAGGAGAACTGATTATTCCTTCCATAGCATTACATTTCCATTCATGACATATTTCATGTGTCATAGCTTCAGAGATATTATGTTGACCATTATCATGTGGTAGATTTTTAGAAATTTAATCTATGTGTTGATGAATCCATTGATGTGAATTCAATAAAGATTATGGTCTATAGTGAGATGTGTCACAATGGTATGCTTATACCTCTGGATTGAGTTTTTTGGAATTAGGGTCATGTTAAGAATGTGACCTAGTAGATGGAGTATGGTATGTGAGAATAATGTCTAAACATCTTCAATGATACCCCACGATTATTCTTTGATAATCTGAAGATGAGCTATTATATTTTTAGATGGATGTAAGATCACATCTTTTTCTATGCATGTTATTCTTTTTCATTAAGCCTTTATGGCTAGGCCTATTTCTACATGGGGAGATGTATTTTAGGGAAAATTACATAATGTTTGAGGGTGTATATTTATTTTAATTAATGGAGTCGATTTACATAGTGGAAAATTGGTTAATGACGGTTGCCCAAGCATTGAAAGTCCTTTTAGGTCATTTTCATCCTTTTTAAATAAAATGGGTCCAAACAATTCTGATATGAATTCATAGATTATGAACAAGTTATATGATGTGTAATCATCTCCAGACACATATCATGAACCCATGAAGGGTGTGAAGTGGTTACATGTTATGTAAACCGTTATTATCATGTAAATGTCAAACATGTTTAAATATTACCCCAAGGAAATCGTTTTTTCAGAATATTCCATTAAAAATAAATTTACAGCATGTAATTGTATTACACACTATGTATTTATCATAGTAAATGGTTTTATGTGGGAAATGAGAAATATTTTACTTAATTCCAATGAATCTTTCTTTCTCCTCATGACCTAGGGTGAACTCCATGTGAATTTCTATTCTCATCATCTCTTACAAATATTCCGATTAAACATATACTCACTTATGAGTTTCTTTATTAGGTTTTCCACTTCTCTCCCATCATTCTGAGAACATTATAGCATAATATATTGACCATGGGTTCATTTTTTGGGGGTTTTATCTTGACCTGGGTTGGTCTAGGTTCTTCTCATGGCCTTCATAGCCTCTTCTATTGTTTTCAATTTCAATTGTAATCATTTCATAATATCCAAATAAAGGCATCTCTTTTAAACCTTAACCCTATAGTTTGATAATTTTCTTGTATGTTGAATATTTTGATGTTACATGGTATTGAGTTCTCTAATTATATTAATCATTAGTTGTTGGTGAATCATGGATATGAATATTTGATGGATTTAATCGTTGATGTGTCGTGTTTTATATAAACCCATTCAGTGAACAAACCATTGATTAAAATTATATTGGGTAGTGGATTAAACCATGTTTAGCATGAAATGATCAATTATGTGATTACTTGATATAGAATATATTTGGTAGTATCTTAGGATCTATTGATATGGCTATAGATAATTTGATATATAAATGAATGTTTATTTTAATGACAAATGTTAAATTTTATAATTAACCATTGATAATTATGATGTTATATTTTTATATCAATGCTATAATTCTTATATACCAGGCTATGTGATGTCTCATGTTTTAATTCTTATATAGTAGGATTTTTCCTATAAGACATGTTGTAATACATACATATCGGGGTATGATTGACTCATGTTGTAATGCTTATATAGTTGTCTATGCCTAGTGACACAAGTGGTAATTCTTATATACAAATCCATTCCTTAACTCATGATGTAATTCTTATATAGAGGGATATGCCCAGTGAAACATGTTGGAATTATTATATATCAAGATATGTCCGAACACCTGTTGTAATCCTTCTATAGAGGGTTTGTCCTAGATTTATATGAAGTTAATATAGAAATACCGACATGGTTCTGAAGTATGTTATTTGGATATATGGATATTGTTTATTTGTCTGTGCTTCATTCCAAAATACATTCAATCATGGCGTCGATGACGGTTGACTGATGTGTTGTATTAATTGAAAAATTAATACACATATTTATTTCATTATTTCATTCAATTATGATCAGGATAGATTTTTTAGACATGCTGGTGTTGACCTCATATGTTTTACTCACACCCTGCTCAAGATATCATTTGGTCCTTGAGAAGAATATAAGGATATTGATTTTGATGATGGAAATGAAGCTTTTCGATAAATTTTTTTCTTATTGGTTGGGATGGAGATTTGATATGGGATCTACATGGGGTTTAGGAATGGAGTCTATAGGGTATACTTTGTGCCTACTAATCCTTTTATATGTTTAGTTTTCAGTTGGACACTTAGACATATATCATCATATCATCATATGATTCATTATAATTGGTTTATTTATTTCACATTTCATTCTTTAGTTTTATAAGACATTTTATCCTATTGTCTTTAAAAATAATAATATTTTTTATATTTTTTATTTATTCTTTAATGTAACTCTATATTAGGGTTATAGTATCCCCACATTTCTTATCACACCCCTAATGATAGTCAGTATCCTCTGGCATATGGTAGGGGGTCCTCTTAAGGTATCATAACTAACCCTTTACCGAAACATGGAAGATTTCTAGATGGGGGGATGTTACACATACCGAGATCATAGAATTTGTTGAATTTAACAAAAGGGATAGAGTAGAATAGGAATCCAAACATACCTCAAGAATGATCACCATCCACATCACAACTTACAAAATGGATAACCTAATGTGTAAGATCACATGATAGATCTAAAATGAACCAAGAGTACATATAAACAAAAGTCAATGGATGAAATAACCCAACACAGTGGGGTCATATCAATCAAATAAAATCAATAATCATAAAGTATTACTCCCCATGAGAGACACTGTAAACATCCCTAATGATACAACACAGAAAAAATGACCTATAATGGTATAAGGTTAGCAAAATCACCAGATAATTCTTATAGGATGAGATCAAGGAGGGAGTTTTTAGAATAATCAAACAAATAAGCCAACTAGCACCCTAAAAAACAATATGATGAGACTTAAATAGTTTTTAATCAATTTAAACATTAGGTAATCCATGAGGTCTATATATTCTAAAAAACATGTCACCTTTTTAATAAAAAACCCAATTTTTGGCATTACATGTTGTGAAATACTTAAATTGTGTGTATACAATCATTCTATGTACAAAGATCATATCCCATGTTTGATGAACAATACATGATTCGTATTCTCTTTAAAAATCATGTAATCACCCCGATATTTGAAGAACAACTAGTTTATTATAAGAAAACACAAAGAACCTCAAACATTATTTGAACTATGGGAGAACCCCATTAATCCATTACACATTAATATCTATAATTTATTAATTTAGATAGAAATAAATTCCTAATCATTAGGATATTTTCCCATGAAAATTATATTCATCATTGGGAGTACCAAGACACACACAATTAAGGTGGAAAACAAGTAAATAAGTGATAAAATACTTGTAAGTCAGTAATAGGATTTTAAAAACTCCCCTCCAAAATAATTTATTTCCCAGGGAACTCATATAGAAGAATGAAGTTCGGTAAAATGATGGTTCCACATATTTTACATCAACAAATCATGCTCCCTGGTCTAATTAGAACCAGCTCTATGCTATCATAACACCCTGTGTAATGAAATAAACATCCCATGAATGACTTTCACATCCGAATTAAATATCCCTATGATATGACACATAATAGAACCATTTGTCTCTAACTCAATATCTTCAAACATATAACTTTATGGGGACCTTGAATATATTTATATATATGTCATATGTGGAAAAAAATAATGAATTCCAATAAAATAATTTGGAATATAAAATCCATAACAAAACTGACTAGGACTCTCAGTGACCCAAAATGGTCTAACTTATCATGGGGGAAAATTTCACTATTTTTCAGGTCGATGGTGACCCAACTACGGAGAAAATATCAAGATAAACCATTCACCTATGGAAAAATCAAAAGGATAACATCACTGATACACATAAGCTATTTTTCAAATCTAAGATGTAATTGTATAGTTAAATATATCATAAATCATGGAGGATTTCCATTGAATCAAACTTGTTCCTACAAAATATTCTTTTCGAACCATTTCCCAAAAAAGAGGTGATCTACACGGGAAACCAAAAAATTCTTCAAAAGGATCCATTTTGACTAAAAATTGATAACTATTGTTATAATATAACTCAACAAGTCCCTAATGGACATCAGAAGATTCTCTAGAATCCATGAAACATGAATAAACCATGTCCTTAAAAATATGAATAGAATACTCCATATAATGATCATTCTGTTGATAAAACGATTTTCTTAACCAGACATAATTCCCAATAACCTCATGGTGACTCCGCAAAAACCTCAATGTAAACCTAAAATCCATCTTTGATGAAATACATGAAGGAACACCATATAATCTCATAATTTCTTTCATATACAACTTACATAGATATTAATTAATTGACGTGTACCTAATCAGAATAATGAATGACGATATTTACAACCAATATAAAACCACCTTAATAACATTACTCTCTTGAGGAGTCTATGGTAATTCAATTAAAGGTAAATAGATATGTCATCCCATTTCCAAATCGTTAGTGGAAGAGGCTAGAGAAAACAAGAAGGTTTCACATTATCCAAAATTATCTATTAGATGATGTATCATTGTGACACCTAATCAATAATTTTATGCTTCACACCCAGCCAACCAAATCACCACCTCATGTCCTAAAAAATTTTCATAGTGCCCAGATTAAGGGACCTTTATGAACACATATCTTCATTTTAGGTATGGATCTTCATTTCGAGATGTTTTTTAGGAAAAAAAGCATGATATGGGAAATTTTCTATATACATGACGTGTAACTAGTTGCTGTATGTAGCTACATACTGGCCATGTAATGGTCGAGTGCATAGTAGTGTAGGAGACATTGCAGACAGCCTAAAGTGGGGGCTGGTTGAGGCTAGTACATGGCATGTACATTAAATGTACACACTATGTACTTTTCTTTTTAATTGATGAATCAGAGTTTCGTCACTTCTAATCTACAAAACACACTTCTTCTCCCTATGTCTCGTACATGGGAGTGACATAACACTGAAGAAAAACAAGATCCTCCATTTTCCCTATTTGATGTCTGATTGAGATGCCTTGAAGTGCATTTGAATCCCACTGGTGAGTTCTCTATTTCCCTAGAGCCTTCTTTCCCAACTCCTCCTCTCTCAAGAGTATTTAAAGTATGACAATTTTTACCCTTTTCATATATATAAGTCATTCTAGGATGATTCAAGGGTTTATGTTCAAGACTGTTGGTTGTATGACATCAAGGTAGGTGGTTTCTGCCTTTATTTGATTGTATTTGGATTATATATGCTGAAAGTGCCACATATACTTGTTTTGGGTATTGTGTGTTTTGGAATTTAACCATGTTTAACACCTTATTTTGTTTGTTTAATTCAGAATGGGTTATTTATCATGCATAAGGTTTTTCTACCATGGTACTAGGTGTGTTTCCCATGTTTTATAGATTATGTCTATTTTGTATAGAATACATGTTAGTATTTTTTTCATGCCTCATTGTAAAAACCTGAGATTTTATGAGAATTATTCGTTTTAATTTAATTGATGTATTGTGTTTTATGCTACACCAAAGGGATATTGCACTAAACGCATCCCTGACTTCGCTTTCATTACACGCAATCACGACCTTCCTCGATACCGTGTGTTGTACGCAATACCAGGTTTCATTAAACAACGATATATTGTTATAATATTATTATGTACTAGATGTTATGAATATTATTAACTTCATTTTGAATTTTATAACATTATTATTCATCTTAAACATTTTCTAGAACATGGTATGAGAACAAAATAATTTTTTTGGGTAAAATAAGTATTTTTCAAGAAATGCAGTTTTGCCGCCTTTTGATGGCGCACCCACATTAAATCTTGTTTTTGACATGTTTATAAGTTCAATTTTAAAAAATAAAATACTACTTTGAAATCAGGATATAAAAATTTACTTTGGATAATAATTTCATATTATTTTGATAACTTTCATATTTTAATGAATAGTAAAAACACGCTATATTTTAATTAAAAACAACTTTTTTCATCACAATAATTAATATGGTTAAATTATAATATTTAATGGTGTTAAAGAATATATAGAATATATTTTTACCATTTAATATAATTTATGTCATTAAAATTAATTTTACATTGAATTCATAGGTAAATACATTTCAATCTTTGGCAATATGTTAACTTTTAAAACCCATTTTCTTAACAATGGGTTAAATTTTAATTTAACTACTTCAAATTCTATGGTTTGTATTTTAAAAATAAGATTCCATATTTGGATTCAGTGGGTCCAAATTATGTTAATATGTTACTTTTTTTTTGATATTATGAATAGTAACTACGATAATTTTTATTTACATCAGTTAAAGATAAATCGGGTAATTAAGGGTAAGACTAAGATTATAAAATTACCCTAACACATGAAAAAATTATATTGGATGAATAAAAGGAGACCAATATCACCTATGGGTCGGATTAGATTCATTTTATGGACTTTTTACAATGAAAATAACTTAATTATTATGAAAACCAATGAAAGTGACAACATGTCACTCTCTTAAATCTTATAAGTTTAATAATTTTAATTTAGTGATAAACTTCACGAAACTTCAAACATGAATAGTATCCAGAAAGGTAATAAAATTATCTACATCATTTGAATTTATTTATAATTTTTAAGGATTATATATTTATCATTAAAGGTGACACAATAGTGATGTTGAAATTATTTTATTGATTGAAATATCAAATAAATGGTTTTAAAAATATTAAAATATATATTATTTTAAAATTTTAATGTGCACCACGAATTTTAAAGATAAATATAACATGTTATGAATCTATTAAATATTTTGGTTAAAACATATATTCTGTGTGGATCTTATTTAAATTCAAATAAATTAATTATGTCAAAATTGACACTATTGATATTTTATATTATTAAATTGTTTAAAAATCAAAACAATATTTTAAAAATTACAAATTAAAATTTATATGATCTAACATGCCATAAAATATGAAATTATTTATAATTAAGAACACATAAGTAAGTACTTATAACCATATAAAATCTATAACATTATTACCACAAATAAAATTAAATAGATTAAATAAGGATAAATCAAAATGATAAGGTTTAAAATAATATAAAAACATGTCTAAATTTAATTGGTTGATGAGATTACAACCCTATCTTATCGAATATCCTAATTTGAGTCACTTTGGATGTTTTTATGTGTGGTTTAAGTTTATTATAAATTAATATTTTAGAGGATTCCAAAAGTTCCCCTCTCCTCCATTATAAAAGGGCACCTCATCCCTCCACTATTTACACAACTTTTAGCCTTCAAGCTCGTCCAATCACTGAAAATTACTCTTATTAACTTCACTAGTAATATTCTTGAGGTTTTGGTCTTCTCAAAACACCAACTCTAGTCCCTTAAGAGGAAGTTTAAAGGAGGCACGTCGAAGAAGACGTAATCTCTTCAATTTATTCTTTCTAGTTTCTTTCTTCTGCACCTTCTTCTTATTTAGTTGGTCCATTTTAAAGTAATAAAATCAGTATCAATAATATACTGATATGATATTATAAATATGAAACAACCCCATTCCACCTTCTATCCATCCTACGGAAAATGAAATTACCGCGCATGTGTACGTATGGAATACCGTCTCCACATCGTGGTGTAATTAGTTTTTCCACCACCACCTTACTTGGATGGGTATAATGGTGTAAAGAATAACTATATATTGTTATTATAACATCATAATTATTCTGAGATATTATATCATTCACTTTAATTCTATTCAATAACTATGGGAACGATATCATCGTTCATGCGTACGTACGGACTACCGTCTCCACGAACGCCATGAGATTAATTTTCCATGATTAACCATTCAAGTATAATTATAAAGTATATATAATAAATAATCATGGAATATGTTAAAAAATAATGATACTTGATTTATGTAAATATATGTTTCATTTACTTAATTCAATTTAATTCAATAAGGAAACGAAAACAGCATTCATGCGTACATACAGCCTACCGTCTCCATGAACGGTGTATTTCATTCCATTTATCGATCTATCATATATATTTATATAGTGAATATATTATATATATAAATCATGTTTTACATTAAGTAATTATGTAAATCAGGATATAGGTAATAATATCAAGAACAACAATTCGAAACACGTACGATAAATGAAACGATTTTACCCAAAACACTACTTTAACATGAAATGTACAAAAGAACGGGTAATATAAAGTCATAAGTGAACCATATATGATATCATAACCATTAATATTATTCTATAATAAGTCTATGACATTATTTAAATCATTATACAGGAGGTTCAGATACATACGAAGCATATCAGACATAATGTAAGGGATAACTTTTCCAATCCCGTTTTTATATGAGATTGTTTATTCGTAAGTATTTACTGGGGTTATATTTATCATCCATGTATCTATTATATAAAAATGGTTTCATGTATTTTTAAATTCCTTTTTAAATTTTTTTTACTTTTTACTACATGGTATGTAAGGAATCTTTTTTTTGTTTACGTTACGAGGTACTTTTTTGGACTTTTCCAGCAAAAGTACGAGAAGAATGTTTTTTAACTTATAAGGCATGAACAGATTTTTACAGTTTCATAATGCCTTATTTTCATTAATCATTCTCTATATTATTTAATGAATATTTTCAACAAAATCCTTTTCTTTTAAAATTTCATAGTATTTTGTGAAAAGAAAATTATTTTGAAGAAGAAAGGATATTTTCCTCAAGAATTCATTTCAAGTGTTTTATCAAAACCAATTTCCATCTAAGATGACATTATTTCATATGTTTATGTTTCAAGTAAATGTCGCTATGATTTACATGGTTTCACTTTTCTTATGATGAAATGATATCTATTTGTTTTGTATGGATTTTGTTATAATGGGATGATGTTTATGAAACTCATTTTTTTCTTTGGGTTATGATGAATGATTTATGTTTATGCTGTGGAAAACGTAAGAATGATTTCATTATGAGATGGGTTGAACCTATATATCCCTCCAATTCATTGGTTAAATATTTATATCTCATGGGATAGACATGGGTGGAATGGTAAGTTAATCTGGTTCAGTGATACAGGACTGGAATGAGGAGTGAACTCGATTCAGAAAGGGACTTTGTCCACTAAGACGGTCTCGCCAGCAATGCCTTGGCTACTATGGAAATCATATCATGTGATTAATGGTTTTACACAATTACATATTTTATTTCCATGCTATTTTATCATGATTGATTTTCCTTTATGATATATGTCTTACGTACTTCCCAGATTTATCTCTTTGCTCAAGATTTTGATGTTTATATTTTATGTTCAAGTTTTTCATTCAAATGTTTATTGATTATTTTATGTTCTCTATGTTTACCCTTACTGAGAATTTGATCTCACCCTTTTTATGTTTTATTTTTCCCCAGGATATAAAGAAATGTTTTAGGTAAGAAAACAAAAGGGGAAGATATTTATGGGAGATGTTGAAGATCTTTCACCATGATTAGAATATTATGTTCCAAGTATCCAAAGACACTAAACTATTATGGTCCTTTGGTGTGTCTTTTTGTTATGTATTAAGTATTCCGCAAAAGTATTGTAAAGTCTATGTAATTCATCTACGGGTCTCTACAGTTGGTATTGGAGGAAAGGTTTAGTCAACCTATGGAAACTAGGATGCGAAAACTTTAGTGAGATCCCTAGAGATGTTTCTAAGGTATGTGTAGGGATGTCACTGAGGATAAGTATAAGTATAGGTTATAATCCTAGAATTATGGTAACGATATTAGAATTAAATCTATGATTTTAGATATTGAAGGTACTCCCCCTTTATTATGTTGTTATCCTATCATGATTTTTGCCTCTCACACTATTTTTTTGGGTTTTTGACGATGGCTGGAACCCGAAGGAACCGTGTTGATCAACGTAATGGACAATGCAACGATTGTCCTCCCAAACAACCAAATGTGATGGGAGATGGAGTGAAAAATCTTGTTGCTAAACTTACACAAGCTATGAATCAATATAGATTTCCAAATGATTAGAGAAGGGAACAATATTCTATTGAGTCCTTCATGGGGAAACGTCCAACTTCTTTCAATGGGTATTCTGATACACTTGTTGCTGAACAATGGATCAGTACCATTGAAAATATATTTTCTATACATCGTTGTTCAGAACATGAAAAAGTCATTTTGGCTGTTTACTGGTTAGAAGGTGAAGAAGACTGGTGGTGGACTCTAGTTAAAAATACAAGGCCCCAAGATGAAATTGAATCCATGGAATGGAACAAGTTCAAGAACTTGTTTTTCAACATGTACTTCCATCATATTCTTTGATCAAAGATGGAAAAGGATTTCCTTGAGCTTAAACAAAAGGTTGATGAATGTTTTGGTATATACGAAGCGAATTTTACAAGTCTTGCAAGGTATGCATCTGGATTTATCATCCAACCTGAATGTAAAGTTGATCGATTTATTAGTGGTTTAAAACCATGTCATTGAAGGGAATTATCTATAATAGACATCAGTAGCTATGAAGAAATTGTGTGTTGTGCTATCAAGGAAGAACTGGAATTTAGTGTAACATATCCATCTCATGGTTTTGAGAAGAAGTGAAAGATGGAGTTCAAGGAAAAACCTCAGAACAATAGTGAAAATAAAGTGAATGTTTCTTTATGTTCAATGTGTGGAAATAAGCATGTTGGAGATTGTCTAAAAGGTACTAAAAAATGTTTCAAGTGTGGAAAATAAGGTCATCAAGTAGATGTGTGTCGAAGTAATGGGAAAAAGGATTCTAATGAAGTGAATAGAGAAAAGACAACAGAGAACTATCGACCAACACTTAAATGCTTCAAGTGAAAGGAAATGGGGCATTATTCTAATCAAGGCCCTAATCCAAGTGTTAATGATGATCGATGTGAGAAACCTATTAAGGAAAAGGACAAAGGGAAGTCACATTTGATCACTATTGGCGATGATGAGTATGAAACCAATGTAGTGGAATGATTTTGTGTTTATGTAAGGGGATTCCAAAATAATGATGTGAAATCTAATTTATAGTACTGTGGAATATTAGAATATCTATGTATTAGTTTATTATGGTTTTCAATAATTATATGGTATTGATAACCATTAAAAGTAATTCAAATATTTTGGAATGCAGATGATATGTGCATAATGAAGTGATAAGGAGAAAATAATATGTTTGATAGTATCAATGAGCTCATGAATGATATAAGGATAGAGTGATATCATGGTTTGCATATATAGAAATTTTGCGATTTTGGTATGTGGATAGAGTTTCCTTTTTATAGAATTCATGTTTTCACTATGGTTTTATGGTAATTCATGTTGCTAGAGAATACATGATTAATGTATTCAAATGTTTGGAATGCGATCAACAAGATATATCTTATGATATATGGGTGATAAATGATGGCATTCACATTCTTTGTTGATGAACTTTCTAGTAATCGTTTTCTTTATACTATGAGATTGGACAAATGTATATTGGATAAGTCTAAATACTGGAATGGATTATATTGGACATCAGATAGTATAGTTTAAGGCTTTAACTTTTTTTGATATTATTTCTGTAATGTTATAATAGTGAAGTTTTAGAAAAAAGGACAACCTATAGGACGTGAGACAACCCATCATGCCGGACAAGGCTGTAGGAATTGAACCCACAACAGAAGTACGATAGGCCTTTATTGCCTACCACTGGCCTACATGAAGTCCCTGGTTAGTACAAACTAGTTTTATTTTATTAAGCGGTATGATAGATGATGTATAAGTCCATTTTTGGAATCATATACGATTAACCTCACCATAGATGGACTTATGTATATTTGATAACTTTTTCTAACCTTTTGATTGAAACAGATGGAGTGACCCATCATTACATCACATGATCTTCTAACACTACATGAATGAAAAATTCAACATCATTTCATTAAGAGAAGAAGTGAAAATTTTTCAAGGCACGAACAACGATGATATTGTACTAAAATAAAGTAAGTATTTCATCTAATTAAAATTATTCAACTTTAGGGAAATGATCATGAAAACTAAAAATGTTGTCCTAGTGCCCTTATATTCGATGAATTATATGGTACCTTAGATCATCACAAATTTATGGCTTTGTGATTGTTGCCTTTTTCATAGCCATGTTCTCTACCACTCTCCATCAGAACATGATGGTTAGGTTTCTCTTCCATATCTATATTTTCACCTATGTTCTCCTATGTGGAAACCCATTGATGAGTTAATTTGGGTAACCGATATGTTTCATAATTCACTTTTTAAAGTTAAGTTTTAGTATTACTTTTTACGATGTGGTTTTCTATGAAACAAACTTTCAAGTAGTAAACCATTTATAACCTCAAGGAATTTCGAGGGTGAAATTCATTTTAAGAGGGGTAGAATGTTACAACCTAAGATTTTATGAGAATTATTATTTTTAATTTCATTGATGTCTTTTGTTGTCTGCTAAACCAAAGGGAGATTGTACACCACACATCCCTAACTTGGGTTGCATTACACACAATCACGACCTTCCTCGATAGCGTGTGTAGTACGCAATACCTGGATTCAATAAACAACGATATATTGTTATAATATTATTATAGACTAGCCGTTACGAATAGTACTAACTACATTTTTAATTTTATTACATTATTATTCATCTTAAAAAATTTCTAGGACATGGTATGAGAACAAAATATTTTTTTTGGGGAAAATAAGTATTTTAAAAAAATGATGTTTTGCCGCCTTTTGATAGGGAAACCAATTTAAATCTAGTTTTTGAAATTTTTATAAGTTCAATTTGACAAAATAAAATTCTTCTTTTAAATCAGGATATAAAAATTTACTTTGGATAAATTTTTCATATTATTTTTATAACTTTCATATTTTAATGAATAGTAAAAACACGCTATGTTTTAATTAAAAAAATATTTGTTCATCACAATAATTAATATGGTAAAATTATAATATTGAATGGTTTTAAAGTATAAATAGAATATATTTTACCATTTAATATAATTTATGTCATTAATATTAATTTTACATTGAGTTCATAGGTAAAAAACAATTCAATCTTTGGAAATATTTTAACTTTTAAAACCCACTTTCTTAACAACGAGATAAATTTTAATTTAATTACTGCAAATTTTGTGTTTTGAATTTTGAAAAATAGATTCAATATTTGGATTCAGTGGGTCCAAATTATGTTAATAGGTTACTTTTATTTTTTTATTATGAATAGTGACTACAGTAATTAATATTTACTTCAGTTAAAGATAAATCCGGTAATTAAGGGTAAACCTAAGATTATAAAATTACCCTAACACATGACAAAATTATATTGTATGACTAAATATCGACCCATATAACCTAAGGGTCCAATTAGATTCATTTTATGGAATTTTTACTATGAAAATAATTTAATTATTATTAAAACCAAAGAAAGTGACAACATGTCACTCTCTTAAATCTTATAAGTATAATAATTTCAATTTAGTGATAATGTTCACGAAACTTCGAAAATGAATAGTATATAGAAAGCTAATAAAATTATCTACATAATGTGAATTTATTTATAATTTTTAGGGATAACCTAATTATCATTAAAGGCGACACAATAGTGATGTTGAAATTATTTTATTGATTGAAATATCAAATAAATGGTTTTAAAAATATTAAAATATATATTATATGAACTACTTAATGTTCTCCACGAATTTTCTAGATATATATGACATATTATGAATCTACTAAATATTTTTTTGAACATATATTCTGTTTGTATTTTATTTAAATTCTAATAAATTAATTTTGTCAAAATTGACACTATTGATACTTTATATTATTAAATTGTTTAAAAATCACAAAAATATTTTAAAAATTACAAATTAAAATTTATATTATCTAACATGTCATAAAATATCAAATTATGTTTAATTAAAAACACATAAGTATTTATAACAGTATAAAATTTATAACATTATTACCACAAATAAAATTAAAGATATTAAATAAGGATAAATCAAAATGATAAGGTTTAAAATAAAATAAAAACATGTCTAAATTTAATTGGTTGATGATATTAAAACCCTATCATATCTAATATCCGAATTTGAGTCACTTTGTAAGTTTTTAAGTGGGGTTTAGGTTTATTATAATTTAATATTTTAGAGGTTTCCAAAAGTTCCCCTCTCCTCCCTTATAAAAGGGCTCCTCCTCCCTCTTAACTTTACACAATGTTTAGCCTACAAGATCCACCAATCCCTGCACATTACTCTTATAAAATTACCTAGTAATATTCTTGAGGTTCTGGTATTCTCAAAAGACCAACTCTAGTCCCTTAAGAGGAAGTTTAAAGGAGGCACGTCGAAGAAGAGGTAATCTGTTCTACCGATTCCTTCTAGTTTCTTTCTTCTTCAACATCTTATTCTTTAGTTGTTTCATTGTAAAGTAATAAAATAAGTATAAATAATATACTTATATGATATTATAAATATGAAAAAATCACATTCCACCTTCTATCCATCCTACGGAAAATGAAATCACCTCGCGTGCGTACGTACGAAATACCGTCTCCACGTTATGGTGTAATTAGTTTTTCCACCACAGCCTTACGTGGATGGGTATAATGGTGTAAAGAATAACTATATATAGTTATTATAAAACCATACTGATTCTGAGATATTATATCATCCACTTCAATTCTATTAAACAACTATGGGAATGATATCATCGCTCATTCTTACGTACAAACTACCGTCTCCACCAACACGATGAGATTCATTTTCCATGATTAACCAGTAATGTATTATTATAAAGTATATATAATAAATAATAATGAAATATATTACATAATAATGATACTGGATTTATGTACATATATGATTCATTTAATTAATTCAATTTAATTCAATAAGGAAATGAAAACAGCGTTCATGCGTACGTATGACCTACCATCTCCATGAACGGTGTATTTCATTCCATTTATCAATCTATCATATATATTTATATGCTGAATATATTATATATATAAATCATGTTTTACATTATGGAATTAAGTAAATCTGGATATAAGTTATAATATCATGAACAACAAGTCGAAACACGTACGATAAATGAAACGATTTTACCCCAAATGCTGCTTTAACATGGAATTTACAAAATAACGGGTAAAATAAAGTCATAAGTGAACCACATATGATATCATAACAATGAATATGATTTTTTAATAAGTCAATTAAATTATTTAAATCATTATACAGGAGGTTCGGATACATACAAAGAATATCTGACATAAGGTAAGGGATAACTTTTCAAATCCCGTTTTTATCCGAGATTGTTTATTCATAAGTATTTACTGGGGTTATATTTATCATCCATGTACCTGTTTTCTAAAAACGGTTTCATAAATTTTTAAATTCATTTTTACCCATTTTTGACTTTTTACTACATGGTATTTAAGGAATGTTTCTTTTGTTTACGTTACGAGGTACTTATTTGAATTTTCTGGAAAAAGTACAAGAAGAATGTTTTTTTAACTTATACGGCATGAATGGATTTTTAATATTTTATAATGCCTTATTTTCATGAAGATTACTCTACCAGATTTCATGACTATTTTCAACAAAATCCTTTTCTTTTAAAATTTCATGGAATTTTGAGAAAAGAAAATGATTTTGAAGAAGAAAGGATATTTTCCTCAATAATTCATTTCAAGTGTTTTATCAAAACCATTTTCCATCCAAGATGACATTATTTCATATGTGTATGTTTCAAGTATAATTTCTCTATGATTTACATGGTTTCACTTTTCTTATGATGAAATGTTATCCCTTTTTTTTATATGGATTGTGTTATGATGGGATGATGTTTATAAAACCCATTTTATTCTTTGGGTTATGATGAATGATTTATGTTTATGTTGTGGCACACGTAAGAATGATTTCATTATGAGATGGGTGGGACCTATATCTCCCTCAAATGCATTGGGTAATGATTTATATCTCATTAGATAGACATGGATGGAACAGTAAGTTAATCTGGTTCAGTGATACAGGACTGGAACGAGGATTGGACTCAATTCATAAAGGGACTTAGTCCACTAATATGGTCTTGGAAGAAATGCCTTGGCTACTATGGAAATCATATCATGTTCATAATGGTTTTCCAAAATTTCATGTTTTATTCCCATTTTATTTTATCATGATTGATGTTCCTTTATGATATATTTCTTACTTACTTCCATGATTTTTGTCTTTGCTCAAGATTTTGATGTTTAGATTTTATGTTTATGTTTTCCATTCAAATATTTATGGATTTTTTTATGTTCTCTATGTTTACCCTTACTGAGCATTTGAGCTCACCCTTTTTATGTTTTCTTTTACCCCAGGATATAAATAAAGGTTTTATGTATGAAAACAAAATGGGAGTATCTTTATGGGAGATGTTGAAGATCTTTCACCATGATTAGAAGATTATGTTCCATGTTTCCAAAGACACTAAACTATTAAGGTAAATTGGTGTCTGTTTTTGTTATTTATTAAGTATTCTTCAAAATTAATGTAATGCCTATGTACGTCAAGTACGAGTCTCTACACTCTTGTTCTAAGGGTGGAGTTACGATTTATATTTGATACATGTGTTTCATATTGTCAAAGAACGAACTAGGGGAATTGACATTGAGATCTTCCCACTGTAGGTTCATTTATGTATAAGTTTTTGTTATGTTCACCTAGAGGTATTGACTGTGGGAGCTCCCAGGTGGTTAGAGACCATAGGGGTTAGTCTTTGAGAGTTAACAAGAGGGTCATTATTAAATGAATGTTGGACCCTAGGTAATTGATTATGAGTGCTGTCAGGTGGTCATTATAATTTATTTTTATTATGCAGACTAAGGGGGTATTGCCTATGAGAGATACCCTAGAGAGTCATTATTTATTCACTTGATGATATGCTAAACTAGTGGGGTGAGATTGTAATAACATTCCCAGAGGGTTTCTTTTGAATGATTGAATGATTATGATGATTCTTCCAAGCCAAAGTAAAATCTTGGACTCAGTCTTACTAGATTATTTAGATGGTGTTCTAAGACATATGTTTCACTATTACACATGGGATACATAGCTTAGGCAAGATTCCATGATTTCATTATTCAATAGTTTGAATAATTAACAAATGTAAATTAATGAAATTTTATGTTATATGATTGTTTACTTTTGAGTAATTCATAGTTAATTACTTAATTTATGTATATTACCTGCTATATATATTCACTGACAGTTCAACACATATCTTTTGGTGGTTCCTACTAGGATTCATCTCACACCCTGTTTTTGGTCATGCTTTTGGGCCCAAATAGATTAAGGAAACCTTCACTGATAGTTAGAAATATACTCACAAAGGTTTCACACTTCTTAACAATTAATGAAACCATCAGTGTTAATGGGATTGTAATGTTGAAAATCTATGAGATTGTACATTTTCATGAGGTTCCTCACTATATCATTTCCGACAATGAATACTGGTTTACTTATCATGTCTGGAAGAGACGACAAAGGGATTTGGGAACACTGTTACTTCTAAGTACAGCTTACCATCTGCAGATAGATGGCCAGTCTGAGCACACAATTAAGGTTTAAGAGGACATGCTTTGAGCATGCATCCTGGATTTTGGGAGATCATAGGAGAGACACATAGCCCTTTTAGAGTTTTCTATAAAAATAGTTTTCCAGAGATGATTTCGATGGATCCTCATGAGGCTTTTTACGGTAGTCCAGACCGATCTCCCCTATGTTTTTTAGAGGCAAGAGAGGAAGCTATGATGGGACCTCATCTTGTCCAGGGTACCACTAAAGAGGTGGAGTTGATTCAGAAGAGTATAGAGTCTCACTATAAATTTTATGATGATCGACGAAGATGACCTCTGAAGTTTCAGGTCCGATATGAGATTTTCTTATGTGTCAAACTGAGGTTCGGACACAGAAGGATTAGGAGATAGGTGAAGCTTTCACTGAGATACGTTAGGCTGTTTGATGTTTTGTAAATATTCTGGCTAGTTTCCTGTCAGTTGTAGTTACCTCATAGGTACTAGGCTATGCATGACGTCTTTCATTTTTCTCAGCTATGATGTTAATTTTCAGACTCATCTCATGTTTTACAACCCAAGGAGGTTGAGTTGGAGGTGGATTCATCCTTCAAGGAGTACCCTATTCATATTTTTGGATCGCAGCAAGAAGGTTATCTATGGCTAGTCGGTTCCTCTAGTATGGGTGCTATGGTTGCATAGGTGATTTCGAGACAAGTCTGGGGATAGAGAGGCTGATGTATGATTTTAGTGGCCATAGTTTATTAATATTGCATCTTCACCACCCATGGAAGGGAAATTCCAGGACAAATTGTTTTAATGGGGGAAGTTTGTAGGAACCCAAAGCTTCATTTCATGCATGTAACATTATTTTGGGTTTTTAGGAAAAAAGAAGAAATGATAAATTTTATAAGTGCATGTCGTGTAATTTTGAGTACACACTGTGTACCCAGTTTCCACCTATTGCCATTTACTGGCCATGTAATAGCCAAGTACATTTTAGTGTAGGTGATCAGGCAGGCTACCTAATGCGGGGGCCAGTTAGTGCAAGTACACAATGTGCACTTGAAATGAAAACACAATGTATTTTTTTAATTGATGAATCAGAGTGAGGGAACGTCTGATATCCAAAACTAACTTATTCTCCCCATGTCACATACATGAAAGTGATGGAACACTGTGGAGCATTGAGCTCCTCCAAGTTCTCTGTCGGACCTCTGATTGAGACACCTCTAGGTGCATAGGATTTCCACTAGTGAGTTCCCTCTTTTCCTAAATCCTTTGTTCCTGATTCCTCCTCTCTTATGAGATTTTCATGGATGATCATTTTTAACCTTTTCATAGATCTACATCATTCTAGGATGATTCATGTTTTGATGTTCAGGAGTGTTGATCGTATGACATTGAGGTAGGTGGTTTGTGCCTTTAATTGATTTTCATTGGATTATATATGCTTAATGTGCCAAATACCCATGTTTTGGGTATTTCCTATTTTGGAATTTAACTATTTTTAACAACTTCTATGGTTTGATTGATTGAGTATGGGTTATTTCTTATGCATAAGGTTTTTATACATTGATATTGGGTTTTTTTCCCTTTTTTGATGGATTATGGTAGTTTGTTTTGTATTTCCTTTTATGATTTCTTTATTTTCCATGTGTTGTGTTATTAGGATGGAGTTACTGTTTATATTTCATGCATGTGTTTCACATTGTGAATTTATGACCAAGGAGAATTGACTCTGAGAGCATACCATGGTTGGGACATTTATGTATAATTTGTTGTTATTTTGACATAGAGGTATTGAATGTGGGAGCTGTTGGGTGGTCATAGACCAGAAGGGTTAGACCATGAGAGCTACCCAGAGGGTCGTCATTAAATGAATGTCAGAACATAGGGAATTAACTATGAGAGCTTCTTGGTGTTAATTATAATTTATTTTTTCTATACTGACCAAGGGGGTATTGACTGTGAGAGGTTACCAAAAGGTTGTTTGTAAAAATTTAGTTTTGAATGGGACCAAAGAGGTTATATGGTGAGATATTTTTCAGAGAGCCATTATTTATTGAATTTATGATATGATAAACCATTGGTTTTATATAGTGATAACATTAGAATATGGGTTCTTATGAATGATTGAATTATTTTTATGAGTCCACTAAGCTAAAGCACAAGACTGGAATCAGTCTTACTAGATTTTTTAAATGGTATTTTGAGATATTTGTTTCACTATTACAGAGGGGATATAGAGCTTAGGCTAGATCCTACGATTTAATTATTCAATGGGTTTAATAATTTAAAAATGTAAATTAATGAAATTGAAAACTGTAGAATTGTTTACTTTTGTGTACTACCTAGTTTATTGCTTCATTTATGTATATTACCTACTATATATATTTAATAATATCTATTCACAGATCTTTTGGTGGTTTCATTCTGGGATTCATCTCACACCATATTTGGGTCATGCTTTTGGGACAAATATATTATATTGTTTTAGGTATAGATAAGGGTCACCGCCATTATTCATTAGGTACTTGATTGTTATTGGAGATAGAGAGAATAAGACCCAGATGATGCTTGTAATACTATTGGAGTTTACTTCATTCATGTACTTTTGTTTAGTATTGTATTTTCAGAATTGTGGCTTTTTTGGCTTCTTTGCTTGAAAAATGTGACATGCATCATTTATATATGTGAGCAATTTTTTATTACCATCATTCATCCACTATTTACTTCTATTGTATGGTATTACTACATATTCCATTGTTTACTATTTTCTTTTTTCTGTGTATACTCTCCCAATGAGGGAATAACTTCCCAATTATCACACCATATCCCTCACTACGAGTCATCATCCTTAGCCATTTGGAAAAATATGCTTGAGGTCTTGTGACCAACTAGTTTCTGGGTACCTTTGGGTGGAACCTATAACTGGGAAGTTACAATGTGGTATCGAAGGAGTTCTTTTCAAATTTTCCTTACTATTTGGAGCCTATAGATGAGGTTATGAAAAAATAGGTAGTTGGTAATAAGTTGTTCCTAGGAGTAGCTAAATCGTGTATAAGGAAAAGCCATGTATCCTCGAATATTGAAATTTCTATGGGTTTTCAATTGTTATAGTTGATTTTATTTCATTCTTAGGTGATTAACATATGTTTCCCTATAATCATTGTTATTATTTAGTTTCAAATTCTGTTGAAACCCAATGATATGTGGGTATTCCATCTCATGTATCATATAGGAACTTTCTAGGCATCACATGTCAGGAATTCTTGTCATCCCATTTTGGATGGAGTACTGATTGCATGTTGTTGTGATTAATGTTTTTCAAGATATGCATGTTTTTGTGATAGATTCTTTGATATAATACTATATATTTTTATAGTGTATTGGAAATTGTGATGTTTAATATGTATGGATTCCAAAATTTTGTCCCTGAGGTTTTATGGGCCCTCTCAGATTGGAATTTTGTGGATCATGATTGAACTTAAATTTAATTCTGTTATGATATAACATGAATAAGGATTCCAAACATTGATTCTTAGGGAGAATGGGCTCTCACGGTTTAGAAGCTGTCACACATTGGACAAAATTTTATGTTTCTAAGGGTTATGGATATGTTTCAGAGGCTTATTGTCCAAAAAATTAGACAACACGACGTGTGCTATTATGAACAAACACCATTTGTTCTTCTATTCTAGAAGAAAGTGACTTTTCTTAAGTACATGTCATGTACCATATGTACACATCGTTTAGTGCATGACAACGTGACTGACTGTTTGATTAAAGCCACAAGGTTTGGAATATTTTGGTAGAACAGTCCATGTCTGGATTATACATGCCACATTGTAAAGAAACATATATTAGGTCATGTGACCAATGACACAGGTGGATGGATATTAGGTTGTACATGTCATGTCTTTATGGAACACACCGTGTAAAAATCAACCGTGTATCCAACCATGTGACTAATGACACTAGTGGATAGAGATTAAGTGATACACACCATGTCTAGCATAAACACTCTATGTAGTGTTATGTTGGTTGACCCCATGTGGTTTATCCATGTATAAGTACATGAGCAGGGGAAAATTCAAGTACATTCCATTTATCAGGAGGAATACATTGTGAGTAAGCTTTTATATGCAAATAAGATTGGAAGATGTACACACCATGTTAAAAGCATAAGGTAACACACTATTTATAGTTCACACACACACACACCTTTTAACCTTGTTTTGTAAATGTTGAATTCTCTTCTTATCTTGTTCCATTATTGGACTTCTAAATTACAGTCCTTAATAAACTTGAACTGAGGTGACTGCTTGACCTTGCAAATTCATGTTTCCAAGACGTCCTCCCGTTGTATGCCAGGTACAAGGTGATGATCAGTCACCCGAAATTATAGATTAGGGAATACCAGTAGAACCCCCCATCATACCCATCATGGCACAAACTATTATACCAGATGCAGCTGTTGATGTACATAACTATGATGGATTTATTAGGATGATATAGATCTTCAAGGGAGAACCACATCCTGTCCCAACAATAGTAGTGTTGAAGTGTGTGTTCCAACTACAACATCCTCCCAATTTTTCAGTGGATGGGGGACCAAAGTCCGTAGAGTCATGTTTAGAGGACATGAATGCTATCTTTGTGCTTCTGGAGGAACCTCCAAAGAAGAGGTTGAATCTCATGATGTACATTCTACATGATTCCTCCAAGAGATTATGGGAATTTATCTTATAGGAGGGACTTCATCTGGATTTGACTTGGAAAGAGATTCAGAGGACCTACTATGATTACTTCTACATTGAGACGTTGAGGGAAGATCGAGCCTGAGATTTCATGAATTTGGAGTAGGTCTCTCTTTTAGTGATGAATTATTTTTCTCCCCTTATAGAGCTGCATCTCTTCACACCTATTTTTATAGGTGAAAAGTTATCTTTGGGTATGTGATTTTATGATGGTCTTAGGTGTGACATCCTCTAGTTGGTGAATGATATCAGGCTGAATTTGGTGATGGCTATAATAAACTTGGTGATGATTATTGAGTGCAATATAAGGGGGTTGGGAGGTATGAGCTAGGGTGGTTTAGCATCCATGGTTGTTACTCCTTCGGTAGATTTTCGAAAGCGCCGCATGGATCTTTCATACGCTGTTTCTTCTCGTAGCCAGGTTGTATGCTACCATTGTGGTAAGAGTTGGCATATGAGACCACATTTCCTGAATGACCCATTTTTGTTTCATTCATGTGGAAATATGTATCACATACAGGGTTTTTTTCCAGCTGTTCTCACTATAAGAATGTGACATGGGTTCTGTTATGACTCCACGTTCAGGAGATGGACCACTATTTTCTCATAAGTATGATAATTGGAGTTCATTAGGATGTTCTTTCTGAGGAGGAGGTCATGGTCATGGTATCCATATGTTGGATTTTCAACAACATTAGGGTGGATCAGCTTAGGTTACTTAGGCATGGTCATAAGGCTATGGTATAGGTCAGAATTTTATAGTGTAAAAGACCCAATATGACCGGGATCCATGAAACTCTACAATTTGAGGTATAATTATACTTTCCATAGTTTTTGCTTCTTATATTTTTGATACAGGGGATTCCCAAAGTTTTATATTTATTTCATTGTGGGGAGCCTTGGGATCACCATATTTACTTTTATGGATTTTAGGATGCTAGAGATTCTGTTGGGGATTAGGATGGCTAGAGTACATCAGTGCAAGGAGTTTTCTCTTGAGGTTGGTGTGTGTCACTTCTTGTGGGACATATATGTCTTTGAGATGAAAAGATTCGATGTAATTTTCGGAATGGACTGGTTTGCCTCATTTTAAGCCTTTGTTGACTACTATATCCACAATGTGAGATTCACATAACCAGATGGTGGTTAATTTCTATATAAGGTAAAATGGGATTTCCAGGCGAGTAGAACTAGACTCGAGCATCATGGGTTGAGGGGAATTACTATCCAAATTGCGGGTTTATATATTGATGACTAGGGGACATCAAAACTGGACATTCCTCTAGTGTTGGATAATTTCAGGGATGCCTTTCTAGATGACATTTCAGGTTTACCTTTGGATTGATAGGTAGATTTCTCTATTGAGATTTTTCCAAAAGCTGCACCGGTGCCCATTCCTCCTTATAGGATTGCTACACCAGAGTTACAGGATCTCATGAAGAAGTTAGAGGATTTGTAGTATAAGCCTTTCATCTGACCCAATACTTCTCATTGGGGTTCACCTATACTTTTTAGGATGAAGGCCGATGGTGCCCTCAAATGTTGTGTGGATTATTAGAAGCTGAATCAGTTGACAGTCAAGAACCTATATCCTTTTTCGTGGATTGATGATCTCATTGATTATCTATGAGGAGACCGAGTGTTATCAAAGATGTACTTGACATCCATTTATCATCAGTTTCAGGTTAGACCCTCAGATATACCTCTTAGAGCCTTTAAGGGAATGTATGGTCTATACAAGTATTTGGTTATGTTGTTCGGTCTCACGAACACATCAACATTTTTCATGGCACCAATGATCCTATTATTCTATGATTACTTGGATTATTTTTTTTGTAGTCTTTGTGGGTGATATCTCAGTTTACTCTCACACTCTACATGACCATGCCACCCATTTTGAGATCATTTTTAGTACACTAAGAGAGAACCGGTTATATGATAAGATATAAAATATTCAACTTTTGGATGGACCAGATTCACTTAATGGGTTATGTAATCACAGAGAAAAGTGTATTAGTAAACCCAGAGAAAGTGAGAGAAGTAATTTCTTGGGAGTATCCAATGAATGTATTTGAGGTATGGAGTTTTATGGGGCTGGATGGTTACCATAGGAATTATATACAAGGCATTTTCATGCTTAGTAGTGACCCTAATGGCCATGGCTAAGAATTGTGCAATGTAATTGTTGAAAGATTCATATGATTCATCATTTCAGGAGTTAAAATGGATAATGACTTTAGTATCGATACTGATTTTTCCAGATGTGAGAAAGAGTTACACTATATACTGTCATGCGTCAGGTATCAGGCTGGGAGTAATGCTTATGCAGGGGGATGGAGTCATTACATAAGGGTCACTGTATTTGAGGCCACATGAGAGGAATTACCCAATGAATGATCTTGAGTAGGATATAGTTGTACATGCTTTACACTGTTGGTGAAATTATCTATTGGAAGAGCATTTTTTTGGTTTACAAGGACCCCAATAGTCTCTAGTATACATTTAATCCTCAAGATCTGAATTTGAGACAGTGAAGGATGGTTAGGTACCTTTATTATTTTTATTTTGAGCTTGCCTACATGCCTAGTAAAGGAAAAACATCGGATGATGCATTAAGGAGTACTTAGGTACAAATAGTTCATAAAGACAAATAGTGAGTGGCAGGTTATGGCTCTATTCTCTAAGATGCATTTGGAGGTACATGAAAGATAGGTGGATATATATATTTTTTTCTATATATGATAACTATACTCTTCTAGATCAGGTTAAAATGAGGAATCTATTAGATTCAGAATGCTTAGTCATATGGTAGATTGTGAAAGGTGAGGACCCAACACCTGGGTGTACCCTAGGTGACGATGAGGTCTTGAATCTTCATGGGTGAGTATGGGTGTCAGTAGAAATACATGAGGAGTCGATGTGAAATTTTCATTCTTACTTTGGGTAGTTAATCATGGTGTCACCAATATGTATTTAGATTTACACTGTAAGTAGTGGTGGCTAGTTATGAAGAGGGATGTGGTTGGTTTTGTTATGTGATGTTACACCTATGAGTAGGTGAAGGTGGAGAATCTGCGACCAGAAGTGATTTCAAAACAGGTACCCAATCCCGAGTGGAAGTGGAATGATGTCGTGATGTATTTTTGACGGGTTTATCAAGGTCACCTCAAGGGAATGATTCTATTTGGGTTGTTTTTGAGAGACTCACTATAGTGACACACGTTTTACCGATTAAGGAAACCTTCAGTATTGATGATATTGTAAGGTTGTAAATCGGATAATTGTACATTTACATGGGATTCCTCCCTATAAATTTTCAAGCAGTGAAGCCTTATTAACTTATCATGTTTGTAAGGGACTACAAAGGGTTTTGAGAATGTAGTTACTTCTGAGTACAACTTACCATCCCCAGACAGATAGACAGTACGAGCGAACGATTCAGGTTTTGGAGGACATTATTTGTGTATGCATCCTGGATTTTGGGAGCTCATGGGAGAGACACATACCCCTATTATAATTTTCCTACAAGAAATGTTTTCAGGAGATGATTCAGATGGGTCCTCATAAGGCTTTGAATGGTAGACCAAGCCGGTCACTCCTATGATTGCTGGAGGCATGACAGTTAGCTATGCTGGGACCCTGTCTTGTCTTGGAGACTACTAAAATGGTGGAGTTGATTTGGAAGAGTATGGATATGGAACAGTCTCACAAGAAATATTATTCTGATCGATGGAGACAACCTATGTAGTTTGAGGTCAGAGGTTAGTTTTTCTTACGTGTCACACCGAGGATCGGACATAGGAGGATTTTGAGACAAGGGAAACATTCACTGAGATACTTCAGTCCATTTGAGGTTTTGGAAATAGTTATGCTGGTTTCCTATCAGTTGTAGTTAACTCATGTGTATTGAGATATTCCTGAAATATTTAATGTTTCTTAGCTACGAACATTAATTTTCAGAACATTCTCTTGTTTTCGAACCCGTGGACATTGAGTTGGAGGTGGATTCATCCTTTGAGAAGAACTCTATTCAGATTGTGGATTGTGGAATGAATGTTCTCTGTGGCCAGTCTTTCTCTCTGGTACGGGTGCTATGGTAGCAAGAACGAGTACAGAAAAAGACATTGGAGTGGGAGGCTAGCATACGATGACAATGGCCTTGGTTGTTTCATGTTTCATTTTCACCACCCATAAAAGGAAAATTTGGGGAAAAAAGGTTTAAGGGGGGATGTTTGAAAGAACCCGAAGCTTCATTTCCGCTATAGATATTTATTTTTTATTTTTTTTTGGAAAAGGAAGAAATGATAAATTTTCTAGGTACATGATATGTACTTCTGAGTACATTCTTTGTACACAGTTGCCACGGGTAGCCACATACTGGCCATGTAACAACCGAGTACATTGTAGTGGAGGTGACCTGTATGACTTCCTAATGTGGGGCCCAATTAAGGCTAGTAAAGGGCTTGCACATTAAATGAACATACCATGTAATTTTCTTTTTAATTGATGAATCAAAGTGGGCGCGCCTAATATCCTGAACTCACTTCTTGTCGCCTTGTATCGTACATGAGAGCGACTGAACACCTAGGAGCATCAATCTCCTTTAAGTTCTCTGTCCAAACTCAAATTGAGACACCTCAAGATGCATTGGATTTACTCCGGCGACTTCTCTCTTTTCTTAAATACATTCATCATGATTCCTCCTCTCTTGTGAGTATTTCAAAGATGTTCATTTTTACCCATTTCATAGAACTAAATCACTCTAGGACGATTCAAGGGCTGATGTTCCGGATTTTCGATCGTACGACATTAAGGTAGGTGGTTTCTACCTTCAATTGATTTTATTTGGATTATATATTCTTAATGTTCTGAATAACCATGTTTTGGGTATTGCGTGTTTGGTAATTTTATCGAGTTTAACAACTGTTATGGTTTGTTTGATAGATAAGGGGTTATTTCTAATGCATAAGTTTTTCATACCTTGATTTTGGGTGTGCATCCCTTATTTGATTGATTATGTCTGTATGGTCTGTAGTGCTAGTTAAGATTTCTTTGTTTTCCATGTGTCATGTTGTTCGGATGGAGTTACTATTTATATGCGATGAATGTGTTTCACATTGTTAATGTATGAACAAGTGGAGTTTACTGTGAGAGATTCCCATGGTAGGGTCATTTATTTATAATGTTTTGTTTTGTTAACCAAGATTTTTTGACTATGGGAGCTCTTAGGTGGTCATAGAACAGAGGGGTTAGACCAAGAGAGCTACCCAGGGGGTCTTTATTAAATGAATTTTGGAATATAGGGAATTACCTTGGAGAGATTCTAGGTGGTCATTATAATTTATTGTTGCAATGCAGACCAAAGCGGTATTGATAGTGAGACTTGTCCAAAAGGTCATTTGAAAATGTTTAGTGTTACGTGGGACCAAAGAGATTATACTGTGAGAGATTTTTGAGAGATCCATTATTTATTTAATTGAGGATATGTTAAACCAGAGGGGTCAGACAATGAGAACATTCAAAAGAGGGTTTCTTTATGAAAGATTGAATGACTATGACGAGTCTTCCAAGCCAAAGTACAAGCTTGGACTCAGTCACACTAGATTTTTTTAGATGGTATTCTGAGATATCTATTTCACTATTACAGAGGGGACATGGATCTTAGGTTAGATCTAGGGATTTAATTATTCAATGGGTTGAATAATTTAAAAAAAGAAATTAATGTAATTAAAAACTATAGGATTGTTTACATTTGAGTACTTCCTAGATTATTTCTTTATTTATGTATATTACCTATTATATATATTCACTGATAGAATGGACTAGATATTTCGTTGGTTCCATACTAGGATTAATCTCACACCCTATTTGGGTCACACTTTTTGGCCTAAATATAATATATTTTTCCTGGTATAGATAAGGGAAAGAACCATTCTTCATCAGGTACTTGATTACTGTTGGAGATGGTGAGCATGGGACTAAGCTAAGGCTTGCAAGTTGTTGGAGTTTACTAATTTTCAATACTTTGGTTTAGTATTTTATTTCCATCATTTTGACTTTTTTGGCTTCTTTCCTAGTCAAATGTGACATACATCATTTATATATATGCTCCAGTTGTTTTATTAGCATCATTCATCTGTTATTTAATTATATTATATGGTATTAATACTTATTATATTGTTTACTATTTTCATTTTGTTGTGTATACTATACCAATGAGGTCACAGTTTCCATAATATCACACTGTGGCCCTCGCTACTAGTTGGCAACCTCTGGTGTTTGTGGAAATATGCTTGAGGTCATGTGACCTACTGGGTTTGGGGCACAATTGAGCGATACCCAGAATTAAGATGTTATAGAACCATTCATAATCATGAAAATAGAATAACACCTTTCACCTCACTAATAATGGTATGAAAAACATATCCCCATAGTTGAGTTTACCATATGATGAGATATCAAAAATAAAATTGGTCTCCCCATAATATATGTTATTACGATTTCCTCTGAACTCATCATCATGCTTTAGTATTAGTGTCATAAAATGGTGTAAATATAAGGATACCTAAAAATTGGTCATAAAATAACATAATATATCCCCATTATAAGAAATATTAAACAATTTAAATATACCAATAAGGTTCTAATAGTCATTCAATTCCAATATAGTCTATGATAGAACTTTTCTGCTAAGAGCATCTGCAACAAAATTCCCCTTCCTTAGGGTGTAGTTGATGTTGAAATAAAAATTCCGAAGTCATTTCACCCATCATATTTTTCTAATATTCGTTTCATTACATGAAATGTTATATATCAAACTCTTATGGATAGAAAAGACTATAGAAATTCCCATAATGAGATAGTGTCACTAACACTAATGTGCACAAATAAATGCTCCAAGATATAAATAACAAGTGGGGAAATTATTATCATGTTGTAAGAGATGGTGGGAACCATAGTACAACTCATGATATTATTGAAGGAGGACACAAAAGAAACCAGTTCCAGAAGATTTCAAAAAACCACATACCATCTACCAGGCTCAGTTATGAACAGTGTAGGGGCTGATGTGAGATATATTTATGCTTCTATAAAGTAGACTATCAGGTTGAATCCAACACTAATTTCACCCCTTCTAGGTTAAGATAAATTTATGTTGATTCAAATATATATAAATACATGAATATCCATCTATAATATCCATCAATACCAAGGATGCTTCGAATCACCAGACATTATGTGGATCTTCTCATAACAAGATAACCTTCACCATATCTGGATCAACTGATAATCCAAGTTCATGAATCATGATCACCCTGAACATAACATCTTAGATCAAAAAATATAAATAAAAATTATTTCCATACAAATAGTGAATCCAATAGATTTATATGTCGAACACCAAATGGTTCTTGTGTTCGTTTCAGATCTCAGATAATACAAAATATCAACCATGAATAATAAAAAAAGAAGCACGATAATGAGGCAACATAAAATTCATAAGATAAATATATAATATAGAAGAATTAGTTAAAACAAATGATATCACAAGATATTTTTAATTTCCATACCAATCCTGAAATCCTTCTTCGGACAATGATGATTTGGAACTCTGATCTTATGATAAAATTAATGAGAATCAATCTTTGAAAAACTCATTACCCCTATTTAACTAATCATACAAGTTATCCACACATGATAAATGATACATGTTCTTAACAGTTACTCAAATCATCTTTCGAGAGTCCACACACAATCCTAGTGAACCATATGACTTAATTGAAAATATCATTGGGGATACCTAAAGGGAAATTCTAAGGGGAACAGATCCCTTCACCATCATATATTACAAATGATTATTTATCTTTCTCATCTCCACTCTATCCACATGATAAGAAGTCATTATGACAAGTTGTGTTCTTTGCACCATGTGAATCATAAAATCCACCTCCCTCTCA
This sequence comes from Viscum album, assembly GCA_963277665.1. Taxonomy (NCBI): domain Eukaryota; kingdom Viridiplantae; phylum Streptophyta; class Magnoliopsida; order Santalales; family Viscaceae; genus Viscum; species Viscum album. Next base: position 1,790,147,861 of record OY728121.1, on the reverse strand, counting down.
AGAGTAATCATGAAGAAATATTCTGTAATGATTTTAGTAATCTCCAAAAATTATCAAGTAGAACAAAAAAAAAATATTATTCATAACAATGAATAAAAATAGTAGAAAAAAATCAGAGATCTTGATGGTGAGGTATAGTATGACCATAACTCAGATCCCACTCTCCATGGAATAGTCGAGATCACCCTTTAGCTGCAAATTTAGAAAACATGTAGATGATAACAATCAAAATCATCATGATAAGAAACAATCCAATCCATATCGATGGCGATGTCAAAAAAATACATATCAAGATTGTGAAAATCCAATAGTATCACTAAATGAGTTATCTATAGGGACAAGAATGACACTAAAAAAACTTCTTATTATAATTTTTAAGATATGTCACTAACTCAATATAGAATGGTATGATCTTTATTATATGACTAATAACATCAAAAAATGGCTAGAATTAAAAGAGTTGCAAACCATGGTATCAAATAAATCAATATCTATTGAATATTCTTCAACTAATATGTAGATACAACTACATTACTCACAGTTAATTCACGTTCATGTAGAATAAATTAGAAGAGATAAACTAGAATATCCAATCAAATTGGATGTTCATCCAAATTTCTCCACACGCGAAGTGAATTCTTGATCTCAATGGTCTGGAGTCTAGCACCCAGGCATCAACAAAAAATGTATGGAATGATTTCCCCAAACATGATATAGAAAACATTACATATCTACACAAAAATATCCATATGTAGAAAATATGAATATACATGTCAAAAATATATACTAAATGGACAAGATACAACTAAAATTGTGGAAATATAGTCTCTAGGAAACATGTCCAAATGGAAAGGATGAATGTACTAAATAGACACACAAATTTTGTCCATGTGATATCATTGGAAATGTCAATCCATTACAAAATATAATTTATATATATTTCATGGAATTTCATAAAAAAAATAAAATATATACAATAAAACCAAATATTGTATCACTTAACATAAAAAATTCATGGTAGTACTACTAAAAACGTATAACCCTATATATCCCAAATTAGATAAAAGCATAGGTAACATCATTCAAAGGATCACACTAGGTCAAGAATGTTTGGAAACAAATACCTAAAACAAGAAAATCATGCATGCATGTAGCCACTATTAATATTCATCAAATCAAGAGAGAGGAGGAACACACTAAAATGTGAGACCCCAAAAGTTATAAAATTTCCCTAGAACAAAAGGTTGGAGGATCATATGGAATCCCCTTGAGAATAACCCCCAATAGTTGATGAGGAATATTAATACACCTTCCACCCAAGTACCCAGGGATTCCCATGTTCTCTATTTTCCAAACCATTTCATCAATTCATTTTCATCCCTAAAATCATTTGAAAAATATAATAGAAACCCACATAGAAATTTATTGAAAATCCATTTCATTTATCCGTGACAAGGGGAAAACCATATTTTATCAGAAACCCATTTCTACAAACACATATCAATTTGAAAAATCATTCCATTAATTTATTAAAAAATTTAAAAAAATTGGAGGAATTCATTTCATGAACATAATATAGAGACAAAACTACCAACCTCAACAACTGGGGTTGCATATTCCCATAAGGGGATACAAATTTTCTAAAAAAACATAAAAATGACCACTGATACCCTCAAAAAAATCATAAAAATCTGAATTTCTTCATTTCAAAAAATGGATTAATGAAGATGAAGAAACAACAGATACCTAAAGAACGCACACAATATACACAAAAACCAACCCAAGGGTTAGAATATATAGGAAGATCATAAAATGGATCCAAAAATAATCATAATTAAACAAAACTAGGGTTCAGGATATCTGATAATGCAATGCAGTGGCATTACTATAATCAATGTCAATGTAGAAGTAGAAGGGATTACTCGACTAGAGTGACACTATACCCAACCATAAGTATGAAACATAAAACTAGTTTATCCTGAAGTTGAGGAGGTTTCCCAAATTGTCGAATAATTCTTCTAGGTTGAGAGAAATGATTGATTCAGCCAAATAATAGAAAAAACCTCATGAGAAGCACCTAAAATCCAACCTCAGAAGATATAAATTTCATGTAATCCCTTAACAAATCATGTAATCCATGGGTTCCACGTATTTTTAAAAACCAAAAACTATTTTATTCAATATCCCACATTATTAATTATGAGGAATGAAATCCTTACATAGTGTGTAGTCCTTCAAATTTTGTAACAAGATCACAAATTATGTCTAGAGAATAATGCATAAAATGTAATCCCATTACATAGTGTGATATTTTCCAATAGGTAGAAAAAACAATATTTTATTACCTGAAAACCCAAAACACCTTAGGAATACTCCAAACTCAAGGAGAACCCCATTTTGAAATTACACAATTACACGTGGACTATATTAATTCAATATAGAATACATCCACGAAAATTAGGTCATTTCCCCCCAAAAAAATTCCTCCATGATCAAGTGTCTGAATACATTCCCAATTAAGGACAAAATCATTAAATATATAGGAAAATATTAGGATGGTGGTAATAACATGATACATGAGCTCACCCTTCCTTATGTTTCCTCTCCCAGGTTACGAAGAATGGTGTAGGTATGGTATTCCTAAGGAGAGTACTATTTGAGAAGATCATTGTGGGGATTTTGAAAATCCTTCATCAAATTACAAATTTACCACCAATTCTCCAATGACTATAAACTACTATAGTCCTCAGGCATGTTTTTTTATAATGCATTTAAATTCATCTAAAAATTTGTAACATCTACGTATGAAAATCCTAGGTCGTAGTAGTTTTCATAAGAATACATATTTAGTTAACCACTATAAAATAGGATGAGAAATCATTAGTGATATACATAGGGATCTTTCTAACTATATGTATAGGGATGTATATAATGATAAGTCTAAGGATGAGTCAAAGATTCCATTAAGGTATTTTTATTTTTGTAATGGATAGAGAATGTGGTTTCCATGAAATTATATCTATTTTAGAATATTATCTATGGATGTGTCTATGGTATATATGTACATAGAGGTAATAAATCATAAAATGGCACATTGATATGGACTAGATCATCACCTGGTGCACAATACTAGGACTAGAATCAAACCTAATTTCATATTCCTTGGGGATATTATTTGGAAATTGAAAAACTATTAACAAGCCATCATGAAGTATTTAAATATACTATGAGAAAAAATGACTTTTGATAAACCTAAGGTGTCATATATTAAAAAAGGTGTAACAATTTAGATATCCTTTGAGTAATTTTTCATTATAATGTTGTTTCCCATAATGATTATTATTTCATACACTATGATTTTATGTTTTAGTTAATAGAGGGAACCAGAAAGAACTAGGTGAACATATAAAGTGAGAATCTTTTTGATGATGAGCCTAACGGGATGATGATTTGTGTAAAGATTATTTCAATTATTCATATTCAATTATCTTGAAATATGACTAGAAAAATTTAACATAAACAACTATTAGAATCACTAATGAAGATATGGATAGAGTTCGTTAAGAGTTAAGGTGGAAACAACCATAGGGGAAATAAGATTTTGTTTTTATAGATACCCAATAGTAACAAACATAGATATTACACCATTTTTTCGTAATATTCATTAAATTACACAATCCCATGTTGTAGGACTATAATTGTTTTGTTCATTCGAATAAATAGAAACATAAAAAAAATTTCATAGGTGAGCTACATCATCTCCCACTATGTTCTTCACCACTAGATTCCTTCATAGATATATCATACATATTACAAAGCATCATAAACTGAGGAAAAGTAACACAAAAAGGGTGATATCATATTCTCAGTAAGGGTAAATAAGGGAGATATGTTTGCATGACACTATCCAAGGTGTTTGAGAACATGAGTGTAACATTTTAAAACCAAACCATGCATATAATTGATCATAAAATTGAGTCATGGTACATAGATTGATAGCTCATAAGATATGAATCATAAGGGAATCATGGACCATGAACCATGGGATTATAACATTAGAATAAGGAATGGATTTTTTGGAATACATATAATAAAAGAATATTATTTCTATAATAGTTAAGTTTCACTACGAGGACCATCATAATAGCCAACTTCCTTTGCTGAACTAATTTTACTCCACATTCTGAACCCATCATACAAAATTGGTTGCACTTCCCTTTCTATCCTTATATTACTAAATCTATTTAACTCTCTATTTGTGTCCTATCTATCTCATGAGATATAAATATTTACCCAATTCATTGGAGTGAGATATAAGTCCCACATATCACATAAGGAAATCCATATTTATATTTCCCAAAAAATCAAAATCCTACATCATATCCTAACCCCTAAAATTAAATATGTATCATTGACATTGAATATTCGAAAACTCATTGAAAAGAGATATGTTTCATAATAACTTTTTGAAGACACCTAAATTTAATGTAATTTTTTTAATTATATGATAATTTTACTAGTCCGTGAAAATTTGCGGCGTGTGATTCCGAGACCCGGTGTGCCCGGAATGAATTTATGATCTTTATTTAGGTACGTTTAGTAAATGTGGGAGATGGGTTTTGTAACATTTGAGTAGGTGCTCGGAACTGAAATCTTTGGGAGTCATTGTACTTGCAGAACCAATTTTAGCTTAAGGATACTTTCACCTCGACCGCAATAGGTCGAGGGTAGAAGATAGTTATTCAGTTTTTTGTGGCAGAAGAAAAATAAAATATTTAACAATTTATTTTTCTTTTGAATCCCGTCCTTTTGAGTTATTGGGGTTGGGACCACCCGAACTAGAAAACCCCATTTTGAATTCTAGTGGTGGGGAATACCTTAACCCTTCATTAAAATGGGGAAGTGTCTTGGAATACTCCCATTCAATTGTGTCAAGGTCATAATTAATTGTGCCATTTAGTTGTGCCAAAGCGATAAATTAAATTTTGAAATTTAATTGTTCCAACATTAATGGTGCCAACGTAAATTAAATTCATAAAACTATTTTAATTTGTTGGCTCCTCATTTCCTTGGGTAAATCGTTGGTAAAAGGGAGTCTTAGGGTGAAATTTGGAGAAAACATTTCTCTAAAGAAGAACGCTATCTCCCACGAAGAACATAGTTTGGAATCAAGAACGAGGACAAAACATGAGCCCGACTTCAGAAGCGTGTTGGGGAAGGGACGATCGTTGGCACCCTCATTTATTTCACCGAATTCTTCTTGCGACACCTCCAATAAGAAATCGAGGTAGGGATTATTTTTTGTTTATCCCTTTCCCCATTCTTGACATTCATCATGATTTATGAATATTTATATTCTTCTTGATTCAAGAACAAAAATCCACTTTCTACCATTCTAACACGGAGGGTGTAGGATGAATGAACATGGCCCGACCTCTCCACAACCATTGTAGGAATTTTATAGTCTTGAATCGATGGAAAAATCCTGAGCCAAGTGTGGGAGTCTACGGAATGAAGAACAGACCACCGGGGCGCACCTAGTGACCCGAGGAATGTCTCCGAAAGGGATCAGAAGCGGCGGCCGACACCCTGGTCGGCCGTGATGACGGCGACGGAGCGACCGCACTGCCGGATAAGGGGCGCGATGGAGACAGGATGGCAGCCGTCGCACGGATGACCGCGTAAAGGGGAGGCGGTGGCGTGTGTCCACACAGTTAGGAATATCGGAGCTGTGATATTGTGTTGTGATGGTGAGGGGAGGGCGCCTAGCTCACTGATGGTTTCCAGGGGTGCCAGGGTGCACGATCGTGCTGTAGAGGAGGGTTGGCCGGTCCAGATTTAGTGGGCTAGGTCGGACCCAACAGGTTGGGTCGGACACAGGGCCTGACCCAGGTCGGGCCAGGTCGGACACAGGGCCAGAACTGGGTCTGGCCGGGTCGGACACATGGCCGGACCTTGGTTGGGCCGGGTCATACACATGGCTGGACCCATGTCGGGCCGGGTCAGACACTAGGCCGGAACCGGGTCGGGCCATGTCAGTCGGACCCGGACAGACCAGACCCGGACCATCATCGACCCTTTTTTATCTTATGTCCAAAAAATGAGCTACGAGCGTTCGTTTGACGAACCGTCTACAACACTGAAAACCATGGATCGAGATGGTCCTTTTGGTATACCCCACTTGAGTTTTGGATAATGTTTTTCTATAGACGGGTTGGATTACACATGAATCTAACCGGACCCTCGGGACTAACATTCCAATAACATACCGACCGTGTGTCCGATTAGCTCACCATTTGTTGCGTTGAGACCCTTATCACATGGTGGTACTTTGGGATACTTCTTCGCAGAGATTCGTGGAAGTTGTAGTATCGAACTGTTGCTTGAGGAGCTGACCCTCTCGGAATCAAGTGAGCTTAGTCCGAGAACCCTATGCTGGCTATAACATGAGAAAGGGATCCTATGTGGGACTGTGTTTTGGGATTCTACATGGGTGTGTGTTTGATATTATCACCTAGATCTGCTCTAGGAATCCACATGGGAATACTCTAGGATCCTACGTGGGTCTGTTTTACTAGGATCCTACGTGGGTCTAATGATTTAGGACCCTACCTGGGTTTGATGATTTAGGATCCTACGTGGGTCTGCCTATTAACAGTGTAAGATGATTCAATAGTTACATCTAATCATCTTTTCTACCGTACCTAAGTTATATATGGTGTGAGCTGAGTCCTTACCTTCGTGGCAATACCTTTGTGGTATTCTTCCCTATAGCATACCTTTTTGGTACTTATCTTCGTGGCAATACCTTTGTGGTATTCTTCTATGTGGCGTACCTTTGTGGTACTTACCTTCGTGGTGATACCTCCATGGTATTATTCGGTGTGGCATTAAATTTGTGGTGCTTACCCTTGTGGTGTTACCATCATGGTATTCTTTCCTATGTGTAACAATTTTACTTTGGCTATGATTTGGGCCTTGTGTTTCCTCATGAATGAGATGGGTATACATGAAAACTCAGGTATATGTTTGGAAATATACCTAAGTAGGGTTGTTAGATGTTTTAATGATTTTTAGTTTATCCATTGTGTGTGTTGTGAGACCTTTGAGGGTCTCGGGGTCCCTAATGAGTATCGTTATACTCACCCCTCCACGGGGTATGCCTTCACCATGTTATGTTTGGTGTATATGACGGACAACGCTGACTGAGGGAAAGAGTACCAAGACTGGAGGTAGCTAAGATGTGGACATTAGACGGGGTGTACCATAGAGACGACCGTTCAAGAGTTGTACCTACCCTTTTGGTAGGGTCCATGGTGGGTGTTCACTGGAGCTGTTTCATTTTACTTGTACTTTTCAGTTTTCTTGTACTTGCTAGTTGGGCTTGTATTCTTGTCCTTTTTTCCTACAGTACAAACTCTTTTTACTATACAGTTTACTTGTTTTCATATCTTGCTGTGCGCTTGGTTTAGTGTGTTTATAGGATATAATGGAAATGCCTTCCCGATTTCAGGGAATATGCCTTTCAGTGCTAGTCAACAGCCCCTAGACTGTGGAAGGAAGGCTTGGGGTAGTCACGACATGGGCCCTGAGGGATGAGTCGTAACAAATTGGTATTAGATGAGTTAGTTCTACTATAGAACATTAGACTCTAATCTTTTTAACGGAAATAGTGTTATGTGTAATGAGTGTCGTTATCAGTTTAGGGAATCCTGTGTTGGTGCGATAGACGACGTATCCACAGACTAGGACCCTGACTTCTAATTTCTGACTCAGTGCATGAAAACACTGATTGCATGTGTGTTTCAAAAATTTTACTTTGTGATATTTTTGAGTCAGCACACCAGGTATAACTTATTAACCTTGGATCACCTGTTTATTTTGAGGATGCCTCCATGCAGAAAACCAGCTAGCGTTCCGGGTATAGTACACAAGGATAGCCCACCAAGTGATGAGGCCTCAGTGCATGACCTTTTATCAGTAGAGGCACTCTTGGAGGCACTAGTGGAACCATTACCCATTGGTCCATTGATTCCACCAACCCCAATAGTAGAGGGTGCATGCCGCTTGATCACATGGCACAAGTTCCAGTGCAAGAGGCCACCCAGGTTTAGGGGCGAGACAGACCCACATGCATAAGAGGATTGGTTAGAGGCCATGGTGAGAGTCTTACGACTAGTAGGGACACTGGATAATATCTTGGTTATCCTTGCCGCCAGTCTTCTACAGGCAGCAACAGGCAGTGTTACGCATGTGGTGGGCAGGGTCACATGGCTCGTGACTGCCCCACCCGCCATACAGATGATCAACTAACTGTCAAAGGACTTCCCAGACAGAGACATAGGTTCGACCGAGGAGGTCTGTAACGAGCATGCAGATGTGGAATAGGAGCTATCCATGTAGTTCGTGGTGGGAGATGATTCGAGTGGTTACCACCACCACCACCAGGTGGTCCACCATGGCCATAAGGAGTAGTTGGATAGTTGTGAGCTCAGCTCCAGGTATCTGAGGACTATGACCATGGAGCTCTGGAGATGATATGAGGTATGATCTATGTTTACTCCACCATAGCTGTAGTACTTATAGACACAAGTTCCAGTATTTCTTTTATTTCCACTTCCCTCATTTGGAGCTTGAAGATTCTGGTGGAGTTGTTGGCTCGATCTTTATGGGTAGAGACTCCTACAGGAGAAGATTCGATGATTACACATTGGTGCCGACAATGTGAGCTCACTCTAGGAGGCGAGAGCTTCAGCTGGGTTCTCCTAGTAGCGGCATTGAGGCCTCACCGTATTATCTGGGGTATGGACTAGTTATCTATAGTCCATGCTCAAATAGACTGTATTAGGTGAAAAGTGCAGTGTATCCTCAAAGATGGGAATACATTTACCTTCACCAGCAATAAGGGAGCCTTTGAAGCATAGGATGGACTTACCCAGAGGAGAGTGAATCCGATCACTCATCAGTTGGCTAGCCTTAACCTCGGAGCGGTTGATGTGGGGAGTCCATGTTATCCTTAATTGGTGGACCTGTATGCAGATGTATTTCCTAATGATGTACCGGGTCTACCTCCTCATAGAGAGGTGTACATTTATATTGACTTGTACTCCAGGACGACACTGATATCTACACCAGCGTATCCGATGGCTCTCGCGGAGCATCGTGAGCTGCGGGTACAACTAGAGGACTTATAGGGGAATGGATTCATTCAGGCCAGTTTTTCTCCTTGGAAGCCCCAATTTTGTTCACCAATAAGGTGGATGGGAGCTTGAGACTTTTTCTTGACTATCGGCGACTGAACTACGAGACCATGAAGAACAAGTACCCACTCCCGAGGATTGGCGACCTCTTTGACCAGTTGAAGGGAGCACAGTTGTTCTAAAAGATAGACCTCAGATCAGACTATCACCACCTCAGAGTACGAGATGAGGATGTGCAGAAGAGGGATTTCAGATGTCAGTATGACCACTACAAGTTCTTGGTTATGCCATTAGACATGACCAAAAATCCAACAGTATTCATGGGACTCATGAATAGGATCTTCCAGCCATAACATGATCGCTTTGTAGTAGTTTTCATTGACGACATTCTGATCTACTTGGCTACTGAGGAGGATCAGGCATATTATTAGTAAATAGTTCTATACACACTCCGAGATCACCAGATTTATGGTACGATCTTGAAGTGCTAGTTCTGGATCCGAGAGATTCACTTCCTGGGACATGTCATCTCGGAGGCTGGAGTTGCGGTGGATCCAGCAAAGATTGAGGTGGTACTTGCTTGGTAGCCACCAAAGAGTGTGATTGAGGTAAAATGTTTTATGGGTTTTTCTGGATAATACCAGAGTTTTGTTCCAGATTTCTCTAGAGTTATATCACCTTTATCATCATTTAACAAGAAGGGGAAACCCTTTTTGTGGTCAGAGAAATGCCTGCGGAGTTTTCAGGAGCTGAGGAAGAGGATGACTAGTGCCCCAATCTTTAGGCTTCCAAAGGAGGGAGTTGGGTATGTAGTCTACTGTGACACATCATGGACTAGGATCAGATGTGTCTAGATGCAGGAGAGAGAAATTATGGCATATGGTTCTCGAAAACTGAGACAACATGACCAGAACTATGCTACCCATTACCTAGAGTTAGTAGAAGTGGTATTCTACTTGAATATGTGGAAACAATACTTGATGGATGAATGTTTTATCTTTTACTATGATCACAAGAGTGTAAATTATATATTCTTGTAGAAAATCCTAAACCTGAGACAACGACGTTTTCTTGAGTTCCTCCAGGACTATGATTTTGAGATAGTCTATACTCCTCGGAAGGGGAACATTGTAGCAGATGCACTCAGTAGGAGATCTAGAATACAGCTGCAAGGTGAGGTGATGAAGCAGTTGACTGATTTACAGATATCCTTTGTGGAACAAGATGGATCAGCTTTTCTTCAGTCTCTTACAGTCACTCCCATAATTTTTCAGTGAGTCAGGGAGGCATAACATGGGTAGACTGACTATGAGGCTCCACGTGCCCAGATAACCACAAGACATGAACCTGATGGATTCTCTGAAGGTGGGGAGCACCTCATCCTTTTCAGAGGACGTACCATGGTACCTGTGTCACTTCAGGAGGAAGTGTTGTGGGAGTTCCACACATACCCTGTAGCAGTACATCTAAGAGTAGCGAAGATGTACTAGGATCTCTGACGACAGCACTGGTGGCCGGGAATAAAGAAAATCGTAGCAGAGTTTTTCTCTCAGTGCCTCACTTGTCAACAAGGTAAGGTGGAAAATTCGGTACCAGTAGGCTTAATGTAGCCTTTAGTGGTTCCATAGTGGAATTTGGATGGAATATACATTGAATTCATGACAGGACTTCCACATACATACGTGGGTCATGATTCTATTTGGTGATCGTTGACCGACTCACCAAGTCGGCCCACTTCCTACTGATCAGAGAGCAGTGTTAAGTAGAGAGCTTGTGACTCCTCTATGTGTATGATATTGTGCGGATACATGGAGTAACCTAAATTAGTGTCTTTTACTGTGATGCAAATTTCACTTCTCATATATGGAAGGGGTTCCATGAGGCTTTTGGGACGCAACTTCATTTGAGCACCAACTTCCATCCTCAGACGGATGGCCAGCCTGAGCGGACCATTCAGACCCTCGAGGACATGTTGTGTACTTTCATCCATGACTTCTATCAAAGATAGTATGATATTTACCTTAGTGGAGTTCTCATACAAAAACATCTATCACACCACCATTGGGATGGTACATTTTGAGGCTTCGTATGGCTGACCTTGCAGATCGCCTTTGTGCTGGACTGACCCAGGGGAGTCCACACTTATGGGACCAGATATGATACAGGCTACCAAGGAGAAGGTTAATATCATCTAGGAGTAGATGAAGACATAACAGAGAAGGAAAAATTCTTATACTGACTGAAGAAGGAGCCCTCTAGAGTTCAATTATGGTGACCACATCTTTCTACGGGTTCCACCTTGATGAGGTTTACAGAGATTTGGCCATGGAGGCGAGTTATCTCTGCGGTTCGTTGGACCTTTTCAGGTCCTCAGTAGAGTTGGCGAGGTGGCTTACCACTTAGCTCTTCCACCTAAGGTGCACCAGGTTCATGAAGTCTTCCACACATCCCATCTGAGGAGATATGTGAACGAACCTTCACACATCATTGACTGGGGTGAGTTGGACATCAACGATGAGGTGACCATTATGAAGGTTCTAGTGGAGATTGAGGATCGACAATAGAGAGTCCTTTATGGGCAATCGATACCTTTGGTGCGCATAAGTTAGAAGCACAGGAACCTCCAGGTGCGCACCTGGGAGTAGGAGGCTCAAATTCAGGCTCAGTACCCCCACTTGTTTTCCTAGTTTTCATAATGTGGATTTTAGGGAATCAAATCCCTAAGGTGGGGAGTATGAAAAGACCAGGATATTCCTTGTAATTTTTTTAATTATATCGGAATTTTACAAGTCCATGAAAATTTATGGCGCATGATTCTGAGGCCCGGTGTTCCAGGAATTAATTTTTGAAACTTTTTTATTTATGTTCAGTAAACGTGTGAGAGAGTTTTTGTAACTTTTGAATCGGTGTTCAGAATTGAAATATGAGGGTACCGTTGAACTCACAGTGCTAATTTTTTCTTAATTATACTTTCACCTCGACCATAGTAGGTCGAGGGTAGAAGATAGTTTTTCAGTGTTTTGTGGTAGAAGCAAAATAAAATATTTAACATTTTATCTTTCTTTTGAAACCACTCCTTTTGAGTTATGGGGGTGGGGACAGCTCGAACTAGAAAACCCCCATTTTGAATTCTAGTGGCGGGGACCACCCAAATGCCTCCTTAATGTGGGGATGTCCCTTGAAATCCACCCATTTAATTATGTCAAAGCATTAAAATTAATTTTTCCAATACAATACAATTAATTGTGCCATCTATAATTGTACCATTGTTAATTAAATTGATAATCCAATTTTAATTTGTTGGCTCCTCATTTACATGGGGAAATCATTGGAGAAAGGAGGCTTAGGGAGAACATTGGAGAAACTCTTTCTCCAATGTGGAATTCCCTATCCAATGAAGAACATAATTTGGAATCAATAAAGTGGACGACACATGAGCCCGACATCAGAAGAGTGTTGCATAAGCGATGATCGTTGGCACCCTCATCGCCTTCACCGACTTATTCTCGCGACACATGTATTGAGTAATCGAGTTAGGGATTGTTGTTTGTTTATTCCTTTCCCCTTTATTGATTTCTATCTTGATTTAATAATATTTATAATATTTTTGATTCAAGAACAAATAATCCGCTTGCTACCGTTCTAATGCGGAGGGTGAGGGCCGGACGAACATGACCCCGACCATTCGTGACGACAGCAGCGGTGCGACCATGCCGCTAGAGAAGGGACGCAACCCATTGGATGTGGAAGAGAAAGGGATGTAGCTGTAACACGGTCAGATGCATGTAGTGGAGGCGGGGACACATTTCTACGCCACTGGGTGTGTAGGAGCAGTGGCCGTGTGTCACCCTCAATTCCCCATATAGTATTTTAACGGTAGTCTACATACACTCATAGGAAGCATTCAATGTCAATTCCTCTTGTGGCCCCATAATGTAACTATAGACACTATGAGGGAGCACTCAACGTCAATCCCCCCTATGGTCGCATAGTATGATAATTATAACAGAAACTCTGGGAAAGCCCTCAATGTCAATTTACCCTATGGTCTCACTACACTAGGTTCCCACAGACCCGTGTAAAGCAATCATGCACAAATGATAATCAGCAGCCAAAGTAAACCTCAAGAACTACTTGGCTAAATAGTATACATCATATCATAGCATGTTATTTAATAATTATTCCACCATAACAATATTAGGAATGGAAATGAAAGTAGAAGCCTAACAGAAAAGGCTTGACCAAATGGTCAAAACAAGAAAACCTGGGTAAAACCTCCATAACATGTAAAAGATAACCCTATTCTCAAAAAATTAAGCTATATCCAATCCAACTAGAGAGATCAAGAAAATAAAAGTGCAAAAACCATAAACACACAATACAATGAATGTGGGTATTAGGAACCTATGCACTTATAACTCATAGACTAAATACATAATAGCACAAACCACCTACCATGGCATCGTGAGATATATATACCTGAACCTCATGTCCTAAATCACCATAGAATGTTGTATATCTACAAAAACACTTAAAAATTTCAACTGTGGATAACTCGTGAGAGAGGAGAAATCATGATATGAAGTTCTAGAAAAAGGAAGAACTCACCGTGGCGATTCCCACACAATCGACAATGTTCAATTCAGTGAACAGACAACAAGTTAGGGGCTCAGAGAAGATCTGCGGCCGTACAGATGCTCTTGAATGAGACAGACAATGAAGAAGTGTGTTCTATCCGTCAGAAGTGACCCCTGTCCTCTTAATGAAAAAAGAATGTATACGATGAGTTCTTTAAAAGTACATGGTGTCTACATGACTTTTCCATCCTCCGCATTAGGTAGTCTCTGGGTCCTCTCCCACGGCCATGTACTTGGCCGTTACACGGCCAACACACAATCACCTGCAGCAACCAGGTACACAGTGTGTTATAAGTACATGACATGTACTCCAAAAATTTCAAGAAACTCATATTTTACTTAAAAACAACATGAAAAGAAAAATGTACCTAAAAATAAGATCTGAGTTCATACAAGATTCCCCCCTTAAAGACATTTGTCTGCTAATTTCTCTAGGAAGGTGACATAGAAGAAGAAACCTCAGATAGCTCCGACCACTCTGATCATACATCGACCTCCCTCTCCCATGACTCATCCTCTTCTAGCCCGTGTGGCCATATCACTCTTACCGGAGGAATATACCGATCACCGAGAACCTTCTCACTTCGATCAACAATCTGTATAGGATGCTCCTCGAAGGATGCTTCCACCTCTAACTCAACCTCCTCGAGTTGGAAAACATGATATGGATCTGAGAAGTAGTATCGCAGTTGAGAAATGTATAAGACATCATGCATAGCTTGGTACCTCTGAGGTAACAACAACTCATGGGGAACCAGCACGACTCTCTCCAACACCTCAAATGGTCGAACATACCACGGTGAAAGTTTACCCTACCTCCTATTCCTCCTATGTCCCAACTGGACCATAAGGGGCATCACATCGCCAGGGTTCCCTCTCCCCGCCACCTCCTTGCTTCATCTTGGACCTGCTTAGCTTCCCTTTTTCTCGTCTATTCGTGGTGACATTTCCTCTTCCGCAATGGTGTCGTGCATCTTTGGGGCTTGTTCGTCTCGATCGCACACCGTTTTTGTCTCCTCTCTCCCAACTCCCATTCGATGGATAGGGTTCCATGGCGGCACGACATAGGACCAGAGGTCGAGATTTAGCTTCTGCAGTTGGGGGTTCCACGTTGTGTACATAATTTCACATCTGGTGGTTAAGCATGGCCTCTATGGGAGTTATGGATGGCGGTGATGGGATTTCGATCTGGTTTTCGTGTTGGATTCCTCATGGATTTTTGGTGAATTTTTTCTTTTTTTTTGTCTTTGCATATGTTTTTTTGGATGGTTTTGTTCTGTTCATGCTCTTGGGACCGCGTTTCGTGCTTTTATTCGGCGGAAATGATTCTATGGAGGTTGGGATGAGTTGGGGATAATTTATCTACCTCTTGGAACCAATAAAAAATATTTCGGGATTCATTTTTGTGGTAATTTTTGATTCTCTATGTGGTCTGTGTGTTTGGTGTGTGATGTTGGTGATGGATTGAGTTCGGTGGAATGGCTACGGTGATGATGGAAGTTTACCGAGTTTGAATTACTCTTCTACGGTTTGGTTGTTCCAGTCACCGGCTCTGATGATGGGAGGAGACGTCTTTGGATTCCAAGGTGATGTTGTTTTCGATGCTCTGCTTATGGTATGATGGTGATGATGGTGTCGGGGGCGCTGCTCGAGGAGGCCGATCATGGATCCATGTCCCGAGGTGCTTCGCTGGCCACATTTTTTAATTTTGAATCAAACATGATTTTTTTATGTGCGGTTTTTGGATTTCATGATTTAGTAATCTCATGTATGGTTTTCTCTCACCCAAAAAGAAGTTTTCAAAATAAAATAAAAAAGAATTTTCAGGAAGAATAAGACTTCTGTCGTGACTGTGTAGTAGCTATCTTCTGCTGAATCAACTCTATATGTTATGTGGTCTCCTGTACAAGTCGAGGTGAAAGCATAGCTGCCTCTCCTTCCTCCAGCCTGCATAAGGGTTATCAGAATGGCCTACCGTACAAGGCCTCATAAGGTTCCATCTTAATAGTTTATTGAAAAATATTATTTCAGGAAAACACCACAAGCGACATGTGTTTCTCCCAAGTACCTCCAAAATCTAGGAAGCATGCTCAAAGCATGCACTCAAAAACCTGAATCGTATGCTCAAACTGACTATTTGTCCGGGGATGGTATGCTGTACTTAGAGGTAGTTGTGTACCCAAAGCCTTCTGTAATCCCTTCCATACCTGAGAAGTAAATCTTTCAACTCTGTACGAAACAATGTAGTGTGGAAATCCAGGAAAACATACAATATCTCAGATGTAGAGCCTACCCAACTCATCAAAAATGAAGGTCAAATTAATTGGATTGAATTGGATAAACATCATGAATCTACCAATGACAACCCATACGAAGTCATTCCCTCAAGGCGACCTCGAAGAAACTATCATGAAATCCATCGCAACATAATTACACTTCCACTCGGGAATGGGTAACCGCTGAAAAAGACATACTGTTTTTTTGACACTCCATCTTCACCTACTGACAGGTGGAACACCTCATGATAAAACCAACAACATCTCTTTTCATACCTATCCACCAATACTGAAGGTGCATATCTCAATACATCTTGGTGACACTCGGATTAACTACCCAAAATAAGGAATGAAAGTCTTGCATCAGCTCCTCACGCATGTCTTCTGGCACCCACACGCGTCCAAGAACAACAAAGATCTCATTATCGCCTACTACCCATCTAGGAATTGGGTCCTCTCCTAAAACACTCTCCCATAGGACTAGGTCTTCATAATATGATAGCTACATCATTCACACTCGATCAAGTTGAGTAGAGGTAACAACCACAAAAGAAATAAATACATTCCCATGATTGTTGTGCACCTCAAAATGCATCTCAAAGAATAGAGCAACAAGCTTCCACTCACAGTTAGCCACCTGAACTACTTGCGTCTAAGTATTCCTACTCAACGCACCATCCACAACGTTGCCTTTCCCAGGCGTGTATGTAAGCTCAAAGTCAAAGGACTGAAGCAAATAAACCCACCTATGCTATATAAAATTTAGATCATACTGAGTGAAGATATATTTGAGACTCTTGTGGTCCATGAAAACCACAAAATGATCTCCCAGAAGATAATATATCCAATAGTGTAAAACATGAACAGCTTAAGCATGCTCGAGATCGTGTGTCGGGTAGTTCATCTCATGTGGCCTCAACTGTCGAGACCCATACACAAAGACTCCTTCCACCTTCATAAGCACAACCCCCAACCCGATACCTAATTCATCATAGTAGATAGTATAGCTCTTTCCCAGCTCTTGAAAAACTAGTATCAGTGATAAAGTCAACATCCCTTTCAACTCTTGAAAGGCTGACTAACAAGAATCTGACCACATGTACTTCACACCCTTTTTAGTCAAGCCCATTAGTGGTCCTGTTACGTGTAAAAATTCCTGTATGAAACATCAATAGTAACTGGCCTGTAGGAACCCCGATATTTTTTTAAGGTACATTTTTTACTTCTGGTTGTTTTTGAAAAAAATAGGAGTTTATGTAAATTTCAAGAATGCACGCCATGTAATTATATGAACACGCGATGTACTCAGTTGATGCAGGTGATCATGTACTTGCCGAGTGATGGACGGGTACAATTCTGTTTGTGGTGACTTGGAGACCACCTAATGTGGAGGTCAAAAAAAGAAAGTACACACGATGTACTTTTAAATAAATGATGTGTGATTTCTTTATTTTCATTAAACAATCAAGGGTCACCTCTGATGGATAGAACACACTTCTTCTGGGTCCGTCTCATCCAGGAGTGTCAATATGGCCGTAGATTTTCTCCAAGCCCCCCGAATCACCATCCATTCTTAGAATCGACCGTTGTCGATTGCGTTTGAATCACCACGATGAGTTATTTCT
Source organism: Viscum album (assembly GCA_963277665.1). Taxonomy (NCBI): domain Eukaryota; kingdom Viridiplantae; phylum Streptophyta; class Magnoliopsida; order Santalales; family Viscaceae; genus Viscum; species Viscum album. The sequence goes on along the minus strand of OY728121.1, from coordinate 1,790,130,123 downwards.
TATTCTATAACTTAATATCCTGATTTATCTTTTCTCACAAGTTATCCACCATTTAATGTTTTAAGTGTTTTTGTAGATATATTGAATTATAGGGAGATTTAATGCCTGAGGTTCACATATATCGATCTCACGATGCCCAGGTATGCAGTTTGCGCCTTTATGTAGTTAGTATTTGAGTTATATGTGCAAAAGTTCCCAATACCCTCATTTGGGGAATTGCTTATTTATGGTATTAGCCCTTTTTTCGGCTATGCCTAGGTTGAATGGATATATGTTAATTGTTTCACAATAATGTTATCTTTTGCATGCTATGGTGGTTTTTCCCATGTTTTCTAGTTTTCACTGTTTGGTTTAGCCTTGTCTATTAGGATACTGCTTTGCCTTCCATGCTTTGTATTGTCCAGGTAGTGTAATTATTAACTAACCTGCTATGATATGAATTGGATTGTTTAGCCAAGTACTTTTTTAGGTTTAATTTGGCTTCTAATTATCGTTTGTGCATGATTTCTTTACATGAGGCAGTGAGGACCTGATGTAGTGAGACCATATGGGAAATTGACATTGATGGATTTCCTAGAGTGTCTGTTATAATTATCACGGTGGTAGACTATACGGGTATTAAAATTGAGTGCTCCCTCAAACTTTCAATAGTTATGTTATGAGGCCACATGAGGAATTGACATTGAGTGCTTCCTCAGAGTGTCTATAGACTACCATTAAAATACTATAGGGGGAATTGATGGTGAGTTCATCCTCAGAGAGTATTTGATCACACATGACTATAGGGGGAATTGACGGTGATTTCTTCCTCAGATAGTCTTTGTTATATCTTCTCTTGTAATGTTATTCAGAGGGGTTAAGCTATGAGATATTCCCAAAGGGTTTATTGTATTTGTTTTTGGTTGATTAAATAATTAAAATTAAAATTTTGTAAATGAAACTGTACGACTGTTTACATTTGAGTACTTCCTTGTTTACTGCTACTTTTTTTCTTGTTTTATACCATATATATTCACTGTCTGTTAGGAAAAGATCCTTGGGTGGTTGCCTACTGGGATTAGTCTCACACCCTATTTGTTTTATGCTTTTGGGCCCAAATATATTATATTGCTGAAGGTATATACAAGGGAAAACACCCTACTACTTCAGGTACTTGATTGATGTGGAGCTGGGGAGCATGAGACCAAGATGAGGCTTGTGATGCTGTGGAGTTGTTTACATGATTTTCTTTTGTACTTTGGTTTAGTACTATATTCTAGAATTTTGATTTGTTTGGCTACATTCCAGAACATATGTATCATGAATCGTATATATATATATATATTAATACATATATATATATATATATATGTGATCTAGTTTTCACTACTTTCCCTATTTACTTATTGTTTGTTTTACTGCTTTTATTATTTTTATCTATTTTACTTCCACTGTGTTACTCTGCCAATGAGGGAATAGGTTCCCCACTATCACACCCAAGACCCTCGCCTCTAGTCGGTAGCCTCTGGCGTTTGGGGAAATGATCTTGAGGCCATGTGACCAACCTGGTACGTGGCACCTTTGGGCGACTCCCGAAACTGGGACGTTACAAAGTGATATCAAAGTAATTATTTTCTTCTGGACTTACTGTTTGGATCCTATATATTGGGATAGGAAGGAATAAGACCTTGGTAATAATCTGTGATGGGGAGTAGTTGACCCGTGTACAAGGAAAATCCAATCTACCTTGTTATGGAAATTTTTTGTGGTTTTTCAATTTTATAGTTGATTTGATTTCACTGTTGGGTGATACACATGTTTTGTGCAGTTATCATTGATATTATTAAGGTTATATTTCTATTGAAACCTGATGAGATAAGGTATCCCATCTAATGCATCATATAGGCACTTGTTTTAAATAACATTTCATGCATTCCTTCCATGCCATTTAGGGTGAATTAGTGATTGCATGTTGTTGTGATAAATGTTGTGATACATATGCAGGCTATTGTGATATATTCCTCGATATAATACATGATTTTTATTGGGTATTGAATTTTTTATGGTTTAGTTTTAATGAAAACCAAACTATGGTTCTTGAGGTGTTATGGGCCCTCATTGATTTGAATTTGGTGGATTATTAGACGGTGATGCTTGAAAATGACATGTATAAGATGCCAATATTTGATTTGTGGGGAGTATGGCCCCTCACAGATCAGAATTTGGAACCTTAATGTTCGTTTTAGTGATTTCTAGGTTCCAGAGTAGTTTCTGAGGCTCAATGACTAGAAGAACCCAGAATACATGACGTGTATTGAGGAATACATTCCATGTGTCCATCTGTATGGGAAGGAACCATTTTTCTTATATACACGCAGTGTAGTCTCTAATTGTGTAGTTGGATGTGTGGGCAGAGACACATGGTTGGGAATTCATTGGGGGAACATGTTGTATACTTATTGTACACGCCGTGTTGTGTAGACCATGTGTCCACCTATGTGACTAACAAAACAGATGGATAAAACAAAAGTTACACATGTTGTGTCAATCTTCAACATGCAGTGTAGTGTAACACATGTATTCAGGTGTGTAGCGAACAACACGAGTCGGTGAAATCTTATTAGTACATGTCGTGTCTAGAACAAACAAGCCGAGTAGAGTCAGCCATGTAGCTGGCAGTGTAACTTGGGTCAGTGACGTTCATCTAGTACATGCCGTGTTTGGCACTAACACACCGTGTAGTCTATTTCTAGGAGAACCGTGTGGTTTAGCCGAGTAGAAGAACTTGGGCAGGGGAAGAGGATTCATGTACACACCGTGTGTTAGGACAACATGCTGTGTGTATGGGGTGTTACATAATCTGGGATGTCATAAGTAGACACCCATGTGAATGTCTTAGGGAACATGCCATGTAGGCATTATACATGCCATGTATCCATTTTTTGAAAATCTGTATTTCATTATTTGTCTTGTTCCCTTCATACAATACTATGTTTCAGTCTCTATTAATCTTGATCTAAAGTGTGTTCTTGACCTTACAGAGTCATGCCACCGAGATGTCCTCCGGTTGTCCTCTAGTTGCAGGTCAGTGATCAGACACTGGATATGGATGATACGGGTCTACTAGTGGATCCTTAAGATCTTCTAGTCTTGGCACTAGCTGTCATCCCAGATATAGGTGCTGATGTACAGTTTTGAGAGGGCTTTTTGAGGTTTATGCATACCTTCCGGGGAGTACCCCATCCTGCCCCGTCGATGGTAGAATTGACGTGGGTCCTTCAGCAGTAGCATCCTCGCACTTTCTCAAGGGATGGAAGACCCCATGCTACAAAGTCATGGCTAGAAGCCATGCTGAGTATAATCAAGAATCTGGAGATGCCTCCAGAGAGGAGGGTCAATCTATTTACGTTTATTCATCAAGACTCCACCAAGAGATGGTGGGATGTGATCTCATAGGCGGGATGCAAGTAGGTTATGTCTTGAGATGAGTTTCAGTGTACCTTCTATGAAAACATCTTCTTGTAGACTTTGAGGCCTGATTGAGCCTGAGAGTTTATGAGTTTGGAGAAGGGTACTCTTTTAGTTAGGGAGAATTATTCTCACTTTATAGAGATTCATTATTTTACACCCTTTTTGGGGGGGAGATGACTAGTTAACTGCACGAATGTATGAGGATGGTCTCAGGTAGGATATTTGGGCTAAGATGAACATCTTTAGGTTGACTTCTATATCTTCTATAGTTAACCAAGAACTTATCATGGAGCATAACCTAACTGATTCTGGAGATATGAGCCCCGACGGTTCTGCCTCCAGAGTTATTTCTTCTCTCTGCTGATAGCATGAAGCGTCACAATGAGTCTACATGTGAAGATCCAAGTAGGCGAGATGCACTTTTAGGTAGCCAGATCATTTTCTACTAGTGTGGGAAGGTCAGGCATACCAGACCACATTGCCCGAGATACCCAGTGGAGTGCCGATCTTGCGGCAAGATGGGTCATCTTCAGCCCTTCTGCCAGTTTTTCTCCCAGACAGATTGTGGCATGGGTTCTTTTATGACTCCGCGTTCAGGAGCAGCACCGCCAATATCTCTTAATTTTGGGAACTAGTGTTCTTCCATCCATTCAGGCTGAGGTGGAGGTCATGTCCATGGTAGTCAGTCGCCATGATTTTAGCGACAATAGGGTGGATCTGCTCAGGGTGGTCAGGCAGGGTCGCAGGGCAGCGGGGCTGGTCAAAATTTTGATGTGGAGTAGACCTAGTATGAGCTGGATCGCGAACCCTCTACAGTAAAGGTAAGATCCTAGTTGCCTCAGTTTTAGAATCTGTTCTTATTGATATAGGGACATCCCATAGCTTTATATCTTTTTCCATTGTGGAGTGCATTGGGCTCGATATCCTTTCTTTTGCTAATATTTTGACATTAGAAACTTTGTTGAGGACAAGAATGGCTAGTGTACGACAGCACACGGAGTTCCCTCTAGAGGTTGGTGGGTGTCACTTCTTTTGGGTCCTTTATGTCCTATAGATAATGGGTTATGATGTCATTCTAAGAATGTACTGGTTAGTTCCCTTCCAGGCTTTTGACTACTACTATCACCGTAGGGTGAGTTTCACATCACTAGAGGGTGGATCATTTCTTCATAAGCGTGAATGGGATGTTCTAGTGAGCAGAGCGGGACCCAAGAAACATGGGTTGGGAGGAGTTATAGACCAAATTTATAGTCTATATTAAGGAGGCCAGGGGACATCATAGATGTAGTTTCCTCTAGTGGTGGATCGTTTTGGGGACTTTTTTTAGAGTACTTTTCAGGTTCTCCTCTAGAGAGAGAGGTTGAATTTTCTATTGAACTTATGATTGGAGAAGCACTAGTGTCTATTACTCCTAATAGGATGGAAACACCAGAGTTACAGGAGCTGAAGAAGGATTTGGAGGAGTTGTAGGCTATTGGGTTCATCTGACCCAATACTTATCCTTGGGGTTCGCCTGTCCTGTTTGCAAAGAAGTCAGATAGTACCCTCCAACATTTCATGGATTATCAGATGTTGAAAACGTTTATTGTTAAGAACCAATATCCCTTATTGAGTATTGTTAATCTCTTTGATTAGCTTCGAGGATACCAAATGTTCTTGAAGATTTACTTGAGATATGGTTATCATTAGTTGTGTGTTAGACCATATGATATACCTCTTGCAGCCTTCCGGAGTAGGTATGGTCTATATGAGTATGTGGTTATGCCGTTTGGTCTCACAAATGCTCCAAATCTCTTCATGAAACTAATGATATGAGTATTCCATCCATACTTGGATTCATTTGTGGTAGACTTCGTGGACAATACCTTGGTGTACACTCGCACTCAACACGACCATGCCACACATCTTGAGATCATTTTGATCACACTGAGAGAGCATCAGTTATATGATAATCTCTCAAAACACCACTTTTGGATGGACCAGATTTACTTTTTGGGTCATTTTATCTCAGATACATGAGTATAAGCGTATCTAAATAATATGAGAACAATAGTTTCCTAGGAGAATCCAAAGAACATATTTGTGGTAAGAAGTTTTCTAAGGATGACCGGTTACTATAGATGTTTCATACTACACATATTAGTTCAACAAACAGGCCTGACTAAGAAGGGTGTGATGTACTTGTGGATAGATTCTTGCGAGTCAACCTTTCATGAGATGAAAGGGAGGTTTTCTTCAGCATTGATACTAGTTTTCCAGAGCCGATCAAGAGCTATACTATCTACTGTGATGAATCAGGTATCGGGCTGGGGGCAGTGCTTATGTAGGGGGGTGAGTTGTTGCATATGGATCACGAAAAATGAATCCACAATAGGTGAACTACCTGACACACTATCTGAAGCTGGCTGCAGTTGTTCATGATTTATGCTATTGGAGATATTATATTATAGGAGAGAATTTTTTGGTTTTCATCGACCACAAGATTCTCAACCATATATTCACTAGGCATGATCTGAATTTGATACAATAATGGTGGTTTGAGTACTTATATTTCCTTACATTGTAGTTTTCATACATGCCTGGGAAAGGCAACACTGTGGCTGATGCGCTGAGTAAGAGTTCTCAGACATAGGTAGTTCAAGAGGCCAACAATGAGTTTCATCTTATGACTTTGTTCAATAAGATTCATTTGGAGGTTCTATATAGTTAGGGGAAGAAGTTTCTTTCTTTTGTGGAAGTTACCTCTACTCTACATAATCGGGTGTGAATGAGGAAACTATCATATTCTGAAGGCCTAGTCCTACGAGATAGTGTTTCAGGAGATGACCTTATTCCTGGATGGGAAGTAGGCAAGGATGAGATCTTGAGTTTTCATGGATGCGTGTGGGTGCGAGAAGACAAAAGAAAAGATATGATGAGAGACATTAATTCGTCAGTTTGGGTTGTTCATACTTGTGTAACCAATATTTATTGAGATCTATACAGTTAGTTTTGGTGGCCAGGTATGACGGAATATGTTGGTAGTTTTTTCCTGAGGTGTTACACCTGTAAGTAGGTGAAGGCGGAGCATCAGCGACCTGCAGGGATTTTACAGCAGTTACCCATTCCAATGTATAAGTGGAATTATGTTGTGATGGACTTCAGGATAGGTTTTCTAAGGTCCCCTCGAGGGAATTATTCAGTATGGGTTGTCATTGACAAACTGACTAAGGTTCCCACTTCTTACTGATTATGGAGCCCTTTAGTGTTGATGAGTTGGGGGTAGGCTGTACATCTGAGATATTGTACAATTACATGTATTTCTACACTCCATTGTGTCCGATAGAGATTCATGTTTTACTTATCAGGTCTGGCAGGGATTATAGAAGTATTTGGGTACACACGTACTTCTGAGTATAGATTTCCATCCCCAAATAGATGGCTAGTTCGAGTGTACGATTCAGGTGCTTGAGGACATGCTTCGAGCATGTGTATTGGTTTTTGGAGGTTCTTGGGAGAAGCACATAACTCTTGTAGAGTTTTCCTAAAACAATAATATTTGTGATACTCTTCAGATGGAACCTTAGGAGGCCTTGTACAGTTTTCCATGCCGATCACCCTTATGCTGGCTGGAGGCAGGACAAGTAACTATACTCGGACCTTGACTTGTCTAAGAGACCACAGAGCAGATGGATTTGATTCGGAATAGGATGACTAATACACAGTCACAACATGAGTCTTATGTTGATTGACAAAGACGACATATGGAGTTCGATTTCGGAGATCAACTTTTTCTACGTCTCACACCGAGGTTTGGAGATAAAAGGATTAGGAGGCAGGGTAAGCATTCACATAGGTATGTCAGACCGTTTGAGGAGTTGGAGAGAGTTATAATGGTTTCCTATCAGTTGGATTTACCTCAGAGGTACCAGGATATGTTTGATGTCTTCCACATTTCTTATCTTTGACGTTACTTCTCAGACCCGTCTCATGTTTTCCAACCCGAGGAGGTTGAGTTAGAGGAGGATAGATTCTTTGAGTAGCATCTTATCTGGATTTTTGATCGAAATGAAAAGGTTATCCATGGACGGTCTGTTCCTATGATATGAGTTCTATAGAAGCACATGAGAGTATAGGAAGAAACCTAGGAGAGGGAGGCTAATGTACGATCACATTGGATGAAGCTATTTGTGGTTTATTCTTCTACGCCACCTTTCTAGGGGAATTCAGGGATTAATTTCTTTAAGGGGGTATGTTTGTAAGTACCCAAATCATATTTTAAGGTACATTTTTTCTTATTGTTATATTTGATAAAACGAGGAGTTTATAGAAATTTTAAGAGTACATACCATGTACTTATAAGTACACACCGTGTACTCAGTTTCCATGGGTGTATGTGTACTGGCTGGGTGACTGACGAGTACATGGCTATGTGTGGTGACATAGAGACCACCTAAAGTGGAGGTTGTAAAATACAAGTACACACTGTGTACTTTTAAAATATAGAATGTGTATTTTGTTTTTATTAAATAGGCTGGGGTCGCATCTGACAGACAAAACACACTTTCACTTCGTCCGTCTCATCCAGGAGCATCGGTACGACTGCAGATCTTCTCTACGGTCCTGAATCACTGTCCATTCTCTGAACCAAGTGTCATCGATTGTGTTGGAATTGCCACGGTGAGTTATTCCTTCTTCTATAACTTCATCTCTTGATTTTTCCTCTCTCACATGTTTTCCACGGTTGAACATTTTAAGAATTTTTTTAGATCTACAATGTTCTAGGGTGATTCACGTCTCTAGGTTCACATATATCAATCTAACGACGCTGAGGTAGGTGGTTTTTTCCTTCCCATAGTTAGAATTTCTGTTATATGTGAAAAAGTTCCCAGTACCCTCGTTCAGGGTATTTTGTGTTTATGGTTTTAACCCTTTTAATTTCATGGTATGCTTAGTTTGTTTGGGTAGAGGTTAATTGTTTGATAATAGGGTTATATTTTCCATGCTATGGAGTTTTTTCCCATGTTTACTTATTTTTTCCATTTGGTCTAGCCTTGTCTGTTAGGCTGCTTCTCTGCTTTCCATGCCTAGTATTTTTATCAGGGAGTAATTATTATCTAACATGTTATGATATGATGTAGATTGTTTATCCAAGTAGTTATGGAGGTTTACATTGGCTGCTGATTATCCTTTGTGAATTATTGCTTGACATGGGGCTACAGGAACCTAGTGTAGTGAGACCAAAAGGGAAATTGATGTTGAGGTCTTTCCCAGAGTGCCTGTTATATTTATCAGGATGTTTGACCGTAGAGGGGATTGGAGTTGAGTGCTCCCTCAGAGTGTCTATAGTAATGTTACGTGGCCACATGAGGAATTGATGTTGAGTTCTTCTTCAGAGTGTCTGTAGACTACCCTTAAAAGACTATATGTGGAATTGACGGTGAGTGCTTCCTCAAAGAGTCTTTAATCAAAAATGATTAAAAGGGGAATTGATGGTGAGTTCTTCCTCATAGAGTCTGTTATATAATCTCTTGTAATGTGAGATAGGGGGTTAGGCTAGGAGAACTTCCCAAAGGGTTGCTTGTATTTTTATTTGGAATATTTAATACATAAAAGTAAATGTTTGTAAATGAAACTACATGACTGTTTCCATTTGAGTACTTCCTTGTTTACTGCTTCTTTTTTCTTATTTTCTTCCATATATATTCACTGACTAATAGGCACAGATTTTTGGGTCGTTGACTACTGGGATTAGTCTCACACCATGTTTTGGTCATTATTTTGGGCCCAAACTGATTATATTGCTACAGGTATAGATAAGGAAATGCTCCCTTATAATTTCGGTACTTAATTGTTGTAGAGTTGGGGAGATTGGGACCATAATGAGGCTTGCATTTCTATGGAGCAGTTTACCATCTTTTCTTTTGTAATTTGGTTTCTTACTGTATTTTTGCATTGTGATTTGTTTGGATGCTTTCCAAGAAATATATATCATTCATCATATATATATGTGTGCTCTAGTTGTTTACTACTTCTGCTGTTTACTTATTTCATTTTTATTAATTCTTCTATTATTATCTATTTTACTTTCGCTATGTTACTCTTCCAATGAGGGAAAGTTTCCCCACTCCCACACCAAGACCCTCACTGCCAGTCGGAAGCCTTTGGCGTAAAGGGGAAATGCGCTTGAGTCCATGTTACTAACTAGGTACGGGGTACCTCTAGGCAACTCCGAGAACCGGGACGTTACACATCCAACCCTAGAAAACATAGTACGTCAAAGATGTTCTTTGGATGCTACTAGGAAACTACTACCATCACATTCTCTAGATCTACTGATACTCCTGTCTCTGAGATAATGTGACCCCAGAAGTGAATCTGGTCCATCCAAAAGTGGCATTTTGAGAGCCTAGCATATAATTGATTCTCTTAGTGTACTCAAAATGATCTCATGATTTCTTGCTTGGTCATGCTGAGTGTGAGAGTACACCATGATATATTCCATAAAGACTGAATAAAGAATCCATGTATTGATGGAGCACTCATTTCATCAGTGCCATGAAGACTACATGTTCATTCGTGATACTGAATGGCATAACCACATACTCATATCAACCTCGCCTACTTCGAAAGGCTGTAAGAGGTATATTAGATGGTCTAACACGCAACTTATGATAACCAGATCTAAAGTCAACCTTTGAGAACACCCAGGATCCTCAAAGCTAGTCAAAGAGATAATCAATCCTCATCCATGGATATCGGTTCTTAACCGTCAATTGGTTCAACTTCCGATAATGCACTCATAGATAGAGAGTACCAGCCGCCTTCTTCACAAATAAGACAGGTGAACCCCAATGATAATTACTGGGTCGGATGAACCCATTAGCCTGAAACTCCTCTAACTGCATCTTGATCTCATGTAACTCTAGTGTATCCATCCTATAATGTTGAATGGACACCGGTGTCGCTCTTGGAATAATATCAACAAAAAAGTACACCTATCATTATGGAGGGAAACCTAAAATTTCATCTGGAAAGATGTCCATGAAACAATCCACCACTAGTGGAAAGTCTATATGTGAAGTCCCTTGGTCATCCAGATATAGACTTGAAATCTTAGCTGTAACTCCTCCCAACCCATGATGCTTGGGTCCTACTCTGCTCGCCTAAGCATCCCATTCACCCGTATGAAGAAACAATCCTTCCTCGGGTGATATGAAACTCACCCTATGACGATAGCTATCGACAACATCCTGGAAGAGAAATAACAAGTCCATTCCAATAATGACATCATAACCTGTCATCTATAGCACATAGAGGTCCAAAAACAAGTGACACCCCCAAACTCTAGAGGGAATTCCTTGCATTATCGTAAATTATCCATTCTTGTCCCCAACGGAGTGTCTAACATAATGATATCTGTAGAAGAAAGGATACAAAGCCCAAGGTTCTCTACAACCGCAACAGATAAAAAGATATGGGATTACCCTGTATTGATAAGAGAAGAAACAAGAACTGAGGCAATAATGATCTTACCTTGAACTATAGAGGTTTCGAGATCCTGCTCTTGCTAGGTATGCTCTACTGCAAAAGTCTGACCGTCATCGCGACCCTATGACCATACCTACCCAATCTGAAATGATCCACCAGGTTTTCACTGAAACCCTTATAACTGGCTACCATGGCCATGACCTCTACCTAGAGCTGAATGGACAGAAGAAATCTAGTTCCCAGACTAGTGAAAAACTGCTGGTGCGACTCCCAAATGAGGTGTCACAGAAGAACCCCTGTTAACAGCTGCTGGTGAGAAGATCATAAAGAAGCGGTAAATATGGCTCATCTTGTAGCAAGATCGGAACTCCACTGGGTCTTTTGGGTAATGTTACCTATTATTCCTGACCTTCCAGCACTGGTATCATACCAAATGGATACCTGAAGGTGCATCCCACCTACTCGGATCCCCACGTGTAATCTCCGTGCGGCGCTTCCGACTATCAGTCGGACAAGCACTATCTCTGGATGCGGAACTTCCCTGGCTCACAGCTCTGTAATCCTTCAAGTTACACTCCATGATCAGAACATGGTTGACTATGGAAGATATATAAGTCAACCTGAAGATGTTCATCAGAGACCTAATATCCTGCCTAAGACCATCCTCAAACATCCATGCAAGGAACAAGTTATATTTCCACAAAACGGTGTAAAACACTGTAGCTATATGAAGTGAGAATAATTTTCCATAACTGAAAGAGTACCCTAATCTAAGATCATAAACAATCAGGCTCGATCAGACCTCAATTTATCTAGGTAGAAGTAGTCATAGAAGGTATGCTGAAACTCATCCCTTGCCATAACCTACTTACATCCCGCCTGTGAGATCACATCCCACCATCTCTTGGTGGAGTCCCATAGAATATACATAGCGAGCATGGACCTCCTCCCCAGAGGCAGCTTCAGTTGTTTGAATATCATCATCATGGCTTCTATCCATGAATCTTCCACCTGGGGTCCCCCATCCCCTATGAAAGAGGGGGGATGCTGCTACAGAAAGACCCACGTCAATTATGCCATTGAGGGGGTAGGATGCTGTAATCTCTTGAAGGGATACATAAACCTCAAAACTACCTCTCAAAACTCTGCCTCAGCACCTATTTCTAGGATGATGACTGGTTCCATGACTGGCATAACTGTAGGTTCTATGGGTATTCCCTGATTAGCCATATCTAGTGTCTGATCATTGCCCTGTAACTAGAAGCTAAACCGCACACATTAGATCAAGATGAACTGGGACTAAAACATAGAGGTGTAAGAAGGGAACAAGAGAAGAAACGAATTCATGTTTTTCAAAACATGGATACACGATGTGCGTAATTCCTACATTCCGTGTTCCCTTATTCCTTCACATGGGCATGTACTTCTTCCAAACCAGATCGTGTAACATCCCATAAACAAGGCGTGTATTCCTAACATAGGTTGTGTACTTGAATACTATTCTCCTACCCATGTTCTTCTACATGGCAAAGACACACGTTTCTCCTTAAAATATATTACATAGAGTGTTAGTGCCAGAAACGATATGTACTAGACGGACTTCACCAACCTGTGTTGTTAGTTACACAACTAGTTACAAGGCTGACTCTACACGACATGTTCGTTCCAAACACGGCGTGTACTAGAATGATTTCACGGACCCGTGTTGTTCACTACACAGCCAGATACATGGGTTACACTACACGATATGTTAAATATTGAAAGAACATGTATAACTTATATTTTATACATCTGTGTCGTTAGTCACACGGGTGGACATATGGTCTACACAACACAACGTGTAGAACCGGTACACGAGATGTCCCCCCAATGATTTCCCAACCCTGTGTCTCTGCCCACACAACCATTGAAATGGTTAGATACTACACGGTGTGTACATAATGTACATGGTGTGTACTTAATAAAAACATTTCCTTCCCAAATAGAAGGATACAGGGGGTGTATTTATCATTACATGCTGTTTATTCTGTGTTCTTCTGGATAGTAAGCCTTAGAAACTTATCTAGAACCCATAAATCACTGAAAAAAACATTAAGGTTCCAAATTATGATCTATGAGGGCCCATAATACCTGTGGAAAAAAGTATGGCATCTTATACATGTTATTTTCAAGAATAACAGTGTAATGATCCGCTATATTCTGATCTATGGGGGACCATAACACCTTTCAATGAAAAGTTTGGCGTTCATTCAAAGGAATCCTTTCACAATTCAATACCATATCCAAAGCAGTTATTCTTCCAAGGCATCTATCTCAATAACATGCATATCTAGAAAAACACCTATCACGATAACATGCAATCACTAATGCACCCTAAATGGCATGGTAGGATTGCATGACATGTGATTTCTATAAAGTGCCTATATGATGCATGAGATGGCATACACTCATCTCATTGGGTTGCAACAGAAATAAAATATTAATAATATCAATGATAACATCACAAAACATGTGAATCACCCAATGGTGAAATCAGATCAACTGTAAAATTGAAATAGTAGAGAAAATTTCCATAATCAGGTAGATTGGATTTTCCCTATACACGGGTTAGATACTCTCGTGCACAACTTATTACCAAGTAAATATTCCTTCCTATCCCTGGATATTGGATCCAAATAGTATTTCAAGATGAAAATAATTCCATTGATACCACTTTGTAACGTCCCGGTTCTGGGAGCCGCCCAGAGGTGCCTCGTACCCGATTGGTCACATGGCCTCAAGCGCATTTACAAAACACCAAAGGCTACCAACTAATAGCGAGGGACTTGGTTGTGATAGTGGGGAAACTATAACCTCATTTTTAGAGCTACACATTGGAAGAAAAAAAATAACAATTGTAGATGCAGTAAAACATACAATAATTAAACAACGGTAGTCGAAAACAACTAGAGCACACACATATATATGATTCATGAAACATATTTCTAAGAATGATTACAAAAAAATCACAATGATGGAATACATTACTAAACCAAAGAACTAAAATAAATCAAGTAAACAACTACACATCATCCCAAGACTCAGCTTGGTCCCCTGCTCCCCAGATCTACAACAATAAATTACCTAAAATATAAGGGTTCTTTTCCTTGTCTATACCTTCAGAAATATAATCAGTTAGGGCCCAAAATCATGACCTAAACATGGTGTGAGACTAATCCCAATAGGCAACCACAAAATTATCTATGACTAAATGTCAGTGAATATATATAGAAGACAATAAGAAAATAGATGTAGTGAACAAGGATGTACGAAAAAGTAAATAGTCCTATAGTTTCATTTACAAACATTTACTTTTATGTATTTAATCAACCAAAAAAAATACAAGCAACCATATGGGTAGTTATAATAACCTAACCCCTATGGATCATATTACAATAGAAGATATAAAAAATACTCTTTAAGGAAGAAATGACAGTCAATTCCCCCTTTAGTTATGTGTGATTAAAGACTCTATGAGGAAGCACTCAACATCAATTACCCCTATAGTCTTTTAACGGTAGTATATAGGCACTCAGTGGAGGCACTCAACATCAATTCCAACCATGGACTCATAATGTAAATATAGACACTCAGAGGGATCACTCAACGTTGATCCCTCATATGGTCTCAAAGCATGGTAATTATAATAGACACTCTTGGAAAGCCCTCAACATCAATTTCCTCTATGGTCTCACTACACTAGGTTCCTGCAACCCCAAGTAAGGAAATAATGCACAAAAAACAATCAGAAACCAAAGTAAACCTCAAGAATTACTTGGATAAACAACCTACAACATAACATAGCATGTTAGTTAATAATTACTCCACCCTAACAATACTAGACATAGAAAGCAAAGAAGCAACCTAACATACAAGGCTAGACCAAAAAGTCAAAATAAGAAAACATTGGAAAAGCCTCTATAGCAAGGGAAAGATAACCCTATTCTCCAGCAATCAACCTATATCCAAAAAAACTTGGCATAGAATGAAAATAAAAGGTATAAAACCATAAACCCACATTACCCTAAACGAGGGTACTCGACGCGTTTTCACATATAACTTAAAGACTAACTACGAAAAGGTATAAAACACCAACCTCGGTGTAGTGAGATCAATATACCTGGAACTCAGGACATTAATGAACCTAGAACACCGTAAATCTATAAAAATGATTAAAACGTTCAACCATGGATAACTAGTGAGAGGGGATAAATCAAGAGATGATGTTCTAGAAGAATAAATAACTCACCATGGCGATTCCAATGCAATCGAAGAAGGTCGACTCAGAGAACAGATGGTGAGTTGGGGGATCAAAGAAGATATGCGGCTATACAGATGCTCCTGGATGAGTCAAATAAAGAAGAAGTGTGTTCTGTCTATCAGATGGAACCCCGATCCGTTTAATGAAAAAATAGAAAGTACACGACATGTTTTTTTAAAAGTACACTATGTGTACTTGCATTTCAGGACTCCTCTTTAGGTGGTCTCTGAGTCACCCCATATGGCCATGTACTCGGTCGTTACATGGCCAGTTCTTGAAATATCCAGAAACTCATTTTTTTTCTCAAAAATAATCAAAAAAGAAAAATGTATCTGAAAAGAAGATCCAGGTTCTTATAATATCCTTAGTAAGTGATAGGTAACAACAACATATTAAATCATATATGGAAATTATTTTTGAAATATCATTTACCTTTTTTGCATAAAATATATATTCCCCCTTGTAAAACTATTTCTAAAAAAATAAAAACAATTAATAAAAATTTCATTTTAAAATAACATATATATTTTATAAAGAAATATTTGAATCATTGATTTTTTAGGCTGTATGAAAATTACCATTATGTCATACGAGTTAAAATGACGATTCCATTAATATTAGTAATAAAATAAAAATAGTAAATTTTTTGTTAATGAAGTGATGATTCCATTAAATTATTATAAAAATTCATAAATGGGTAATTTTTTTTAAAACAGAAGATAATAATTAATCATTTTGATAACTTTTTTTGAAAACATGGGTTTGGATGGAACCATATTTCCGACCTAAGAGATAAATAAATTCATATTTTCATAAAGATGTTTTCTTAATAATTTTATGTTACAAAGACTATGAAAATGGATCAATTAAATGAGTATGTAATCAATAAATATATTTGATGAAAATTTATTATTCTTATTGAGAGATGTATAATATGATTTTTATGGGAAATATAATTGTAAAAAATACTGACAATATGTGAGATTGTAATGTTATATCTTCACAACATTGAAAACATTAACTCATAAGCCCCATGAACGAATAAAATACAATAAAACCTAAAATATAATTATTTTTAATAATTTCAAGATAATTAATTTCAATGTGGTTTTATATAAACCTTAGGAAATAATATATGTGCATAGCATAATGTATTTTCAAAGAAGGAAAATAGATAAAAAATACCTTACCTTAAACCTTAACATTTGTAATACTCATTAAATCTTCATTTTAATTAATATAATTTTATTATAATTATATTAAATCACCATATTCATATATTTTATATGATTTTATTATGATCATTTATTAACTTTTTGGTCACAATTCAGTGTTATTATTTTGTTTTGCGTAATTACCTTATTGTTTCTAGTATATATTTTGATTTAATATATTTTTGTCCTCCAAATTTGTTAATTATTACATGATCATTATAATCATAGAATAAATATAAATATTGTAAATATTCAATAAATATGTATTTACAATAATATATAAAATATTGTGATAGGAAGTGAAATACACCATTCATGGAGACGGTAGGTTATACATACACTTGAATATAGTTTATATTTTTATTGGGCTAATATAAAGAAAATTAATTGATATAAATTATCATTATATATTAATTTTTATGTCATATATATACCAAATTATTATTATTAATTTCCATAATACATCCCATTTACATCATGAATGAATCACATCGATTCACGAGGCAGTAGTTCGCCGTACACATGAACAACGTTATCATATTCCCACAAAATGAAGAGTTTGAAGGTATGTGGGATTTGTAATTGAAAATATATAATAACCTTATAAATATATTTTATAAAATATAAATCCATCTTTATGACAAACTTTGAGATGTGGTAATAGAAAAATGAACAACATCGATTTGCGAGGTTGTAGTCTTCTGTGCACACCAATGATGATTTAATAACCCATTTTTATGGATGGGTGTGTGGGTTTAGGTCATAAAGTTGACTTAAAAACTTCTTAGTATATGGGAGATAGTGGTAATTTTATATAAGAATGAATCAAAAATAATTTAAGGGGAGGAAGAAGAAAAAATACCAGAACACCCATTGATGAATGATATCTCTTTTTTGGGTATCCTCCTTTGGTTTTAAATAAAATACTTCCTTCGATGAATTTATGTCAATTAAAATGATTCAAAAACTAGGGGAGTTAATTTATGAAGTTATTATTTAAGGTATTGTCTTAAAAAATATGATTAATGAATTGAATAATATAGGAGATAAAGAGGCATCTTAAATGTTAGGTGAGTGAAGAAAATGTAAATTTTTGGAAGAGAGAATTCCACCAACATTTTTAATACAAAAAAATGTGTACAAAATGGAATGGATTCATTCATCACATAAGATAATTTATAAATATTACATGAAAATATTTTTTAGAAATGTTTATAGGTAAATATTACTCTTATCTTTTTAGTTTCCCCCCAAGTAAACCTTTTTTTACCACAACCGTGATAATTATTTTTTTATGAATTAACCATTAAATTTGTTCAGAAAATTAGTTTAAATTATATGTTAAAATAAATTATACTGATTCAAAATAAGGAATTATTTTTTGAAATATTTTATTCACTTAAGTGGAATAAAATATTTTAGTATTAATCCTACAGACGAGAATAAAAATATTGTTTTTAAAAGTGAAAATGATCCAAAGATTACAGTGTTTTTAGTTCAAATTTCAGTTTGAAACTAACTATAATGAAATAATTGTATTAATAACAATAAAATTGAACTAATTATAACTTACATGAAACATAATATATAATCTATAATTCTATATAAATTAAATAAAAAATATTTTTTCAATTAAAATTCATTATTTTTTTTAATAATTAAAAAATGAATCTTTTTATAAAAATTCCAAATAATTTACCATAAGATAATTTTGAAATTATAAATTCAAAAGTGAAGATTATTTTAGCATTTTAAATTTAAATAAATTTAGAAAATATTAATTTTATTATTCTTAAAAAAAGGAAAAAAATTATAACATAATTTTTTTCAAACATTTGAAGATATTTCCATGAAATTTGTATTTTTTGTCAATATATATTCTTTTATAAATAAATATTATACTTATTATTTAAAAATTGTTATTTCTATTAGTATCAACTTGTTTAATTAATAATTTATAACTATTTTATTATAAAACAATATTATTAATATACCTTTGTTTTGTTAAAACTCAATCTAGTTCATAATGCAAGAATGGATAGTGTTTCATGTTGCATAAAATCTGCATGGTTCATCGTGTAGTGAAATACATCATCAATATTTAATTTATTAAAAAAATTAATTCATAAAAATTCTTGGTGGCACATTCTACAGCCTTATAATGAATATTTAACATGAAATTTTACATTTTAATACAAGAAAATGTGGATCTTTTTCCCTATCATTACCTCATGTTCCCTCATAGCTTCCCCAAAAAGGTGGGTTTTTCACAAAATAATGACTAATTGGATGGTATTATTTTATAGAAAATCAATATATGATCTTGAATCTCAATAATATATTCCTCATATAAAATGTATTTCTACATCAGAAGAATTGCTGAGTGCAACCCACATGAAGGGTCTACTATCTACTTCCCCCCATAGAGATACATGGAAATCATCATATATTTTTGAGAGGTTTTGTGGAAGTGGCAAGAGATAGGATACCATCATGATAAGATCATTAATATCATAGGGAAAAATATTACAAGGTATTATTTCCCATTATCAATGAATCTCAATACATTATTCCATAGTGAAATTCACAGAAACATCAAATCTCCAACTTCAATTTCCTGATCACATTAGAGATTATCAGTATATCATTTCTGCTGACTTTGAGATACCTTGATATTCTACTGAATGAATCCATCCTTCTCTCCCATTCCATTATCTATCTTAGGTCCCAATAAAATTATTTCCCTATACTCATTCAAGGATTTTTATCCTCTACGTTTATTTCTGTAGAGGGATTCACAATGATCTATATGAATTCATAATTAATATCTATTGTTGTAAATTAACTCAACCATAGAAATGTGTTAATCCTAACCACTTTTGAAATCTATATAATTATTTCTCATTATATCTTATAGGGTTTTAACTATTATTTCAGTCAAACAATGTATTTTTGGAATCTACACAGTGATGAAACCCAACTTTGTATCAGGAACACGCTGATTACATCTACATAACATTGAGACAATCCTTGGATATCATTCTAATACAATGCAATGTAGTAATCCATGAAACCTTACAACATCATTAATTTATATCCTAGAAATTTGATGCAAAAAATACTTCTTTGATAGAGACAATGTTTAATGATTTTTTAAGGTTATCGACCAAAAACCATATATCATAATACCATTTAGATATTTTTCTAGGTCCCATGAAAAAAATTCATAGTGATGTTTTCCCATTTCCATTATAGTATGGGAAATTTATTCAGCTTTACCTTATACTATTATATTTTTACCTTAATTTTTTTTGGGATACTAAGCACCGAGATAAAATATATTTAATGTTACTCTTTATTCCATCCAAATTAAACGAGTTATGGAGAATAAAATTATTCAATCTAAGAGGTCATATTCACCATGAGGGGAACATCATTATGTTGATCCCTCTATGCATCAAATACCACCAAATTTTAGTGGATCAAATGAACCATTGATTGATGAATAATGAATAAACTCAATAGAAAATTTATTTTCCATATTTCATTGCTCAAAACAAGAGAATGTCACATTGGATATGTACAAAATAGATGGAGAAGATAATAAATGGTGGATACAGATTAAAAAAATTAGGTCAAGAGGGGAAATTGAATTTATGGAGGGGGAAGAGTTTAGGGGAATCGTCTATAATATGTAATTCCCTTGTATGATGAGAACTAAAATAGAGATGGAATTACATGAGATGAAGATGAAGAAAAATAAATATATTTGAATGTATGAGATGAACTTCACAAGATGTTCCTGTTACACCTCTAGCATTTTCATGGATCCTAATGGGAAGGTTTATAGATTCATCAATGGATTAAGAACTCATCTACAGAAGAATATTTCCATCCATGACTATGAAAACTACGAGGACATCATGGGGAGTGCTAGGAAATGTGAACTGGAGTCCAGTGAGATGCATTGGACTCAAAAATCTAATGAAAAGAAGATATCATTAACAAAAATAATGGGAATATTTGATCAAGGAAAATGAGGAAATAAATTACATCTTAACACATGGAAAAAATGAGGGAATACACATTTGAGGAATATTCTACTTGATAGAAGTATGTGTTACAATATTGGAAGAGATGGTCATATTTCTCGAAATTATCATAGTGAGGTGAGGCCTTAACTTCTCAACACCAACGATAATGAGAAGACGATGTAGGCCCCACATAATGTCCAATTCATCATGATTGGATAGCTTGGCCACTTTTCCAATCACTATCCAAATATTAGGTATATGGGAGAGGAATCACTATCAACTTCTTTATAGACCAATGGATCATGGTCCATCTTTTTCAATACCAATGGTAGAATTTGAGGATCCAAATGATGTGATGGGAGTTACTCTCGTTGTTGTCTCAGATCTATAAAGTATGTTGTTTTATTCTAATTCTATGAATTTATTTATTTCCTAAATTTTTTCAATGAATATAGAATCAATACCTAAATTTCTAGAAGTAGAGTTATCAGTGAAGACTCATGGAGGGATGATCCAATCATCAATTATGTATAGAAAATATAGTACACACTTTTGAGAGAACAATCCCTTAGAAAATCTAGTAGACATTCCCATAATGTAATTAATCATTATAATAGGGATTGGATGGATGGCAGTTTATAATACAATTAACAATAGTAGAAGAAATGAAAAATCAATTTTCTGGAATGGAAAACATATAGTTATTTTCAAAGAAGATATATCTCGACCTATGTTTTTTCTAGAAGAACTACCAGTATCCTTCTTTATGAAGATGATAAGTGAAGATGAATATGGAAATGAAAGTGTATGAATAGATAATGTCAACATCATTTAGGAATACAATTATGTATTTCTAAAGGTGTTACCTAGAAATCCCCTTGAAAGAGATGCAGAGTTATCTACTGAACTTATGCCCGGATCCAAGTCGATTTCATAGACACTATATATAATGGAAAATGAGTTGCTAAACGAATTAATGAACAACTCCAACATATTTGGGAGAAGGGGTTTTTCCAAAAACGGCTCTCCCTCTAGAGAGAACATGTAGTATTATTAATGATGAAGGATGGATTGATTTAGATATGGTTTGATTATAAATAACTTATCATGATTACAATAACGAACAAATAACCACTTCTATGGATTAATGAGTTGTTTGACTACCTTCATGGGGATCAATTATACTCCAATATTTATCTTCAATTTGGTTATCATCAATTGTGGGTGAAGAAAGTAGATATTCCAAAGACTTTTTTTTATAAAGATACATACATTATGTGTTTGTGGATATTCCATTTTTCTTGGATAATGATCCTCCTATTATTATAACTATGAGGAATAGAGTCTTTAAGTACTACATTGATAACTTTGTGGTAGTTTTTATTGTTTATATTAGGATATATTGAAAAATTATTGAGGATGA
Source organism: Viscum album (assembly GCA_963277665.1). Classification (NCBI taxonomy): domain Eukaryota; kingdom Viridiplantae; phylum Streptophyta; class Magnoliopsida; order Santalales; family Viscaceae; genus Viscum; species Viscum album. The sequence goes on along the minus strand of OY728121.1, from coordinate 1,790,108,232 downwards.
TGAGGATTTTGTAAGGGTTATATTGAAAAATTTTATTAATTAGAGGAAATTTAGAATGTTTATAAATTATAAATTTTGGGTAAAAGAAGTTTTATTCTTTGGGTACATTATAACGATTGAATGAATCTCAGTTGATAGTACAATGAAAATAGCTTTGGAGGATTTTCCACATCCTACAAAATAATATAAATTCATATTTTCCTTTGTCTATGAGGATAATATATGATTTTTGTGAAAACAATTCATACCATTATAATCGATTGACCATGTTTACTCGAAAAGGGGTCAAGTTCATCTGGAAAAAGGAGTGTGAAGAATGTTTCCATGTGCTAAAGAAGATATTGGTTACTTTACCCTTTTTAAATGTACCTCATATACGTGAAGGATTTATAATTCTTATATATTCATCTCTAAAATGTCTTGGGTGATTCATCATTTAATATGTCAAGGAGATTGCTTATTCGTCTCTAATATTGAAGACTCTTGAGCAGAATTATCCTATACATGACCTGGACCTGGATGTGGTTTTTTTCTCTGATGATATAAAGGCATAATATTTATGGGGAAAATTTTATATATAGATATAACCTCTATATAGGAAGTATATTTTCCTTAAGAATGGATTTAACATGAGAAGATGATATGTTTGAATCTTAATAAAGACTATTATTGCTCAATCCATTATCATACTGAATGTGAAAAAATGTCACCAAAGCATTAAGAAGGAGAGACCCTATTGTGATGTAAGTGATTAGGATTCAAGGACATCCACTGATTAATGTGCTATTAAAACTGTGCATGAGAACTGTAAGGGAAGGGACATCATCAATTGTTATCCAAATTATTTCTAAATAGTAATTACTAGAGAAGATATAGAAATATCAAAGAGAATATCCTATGTTATAAAAGTAGATAGAGGTTGTGAAGAATGTGATGTGTCTGAAGATTAATATTTATCAAAAAGTTGTACTGAAATTTCATACAAGACTACGTCTACAATATATTCCATAAAAAAAGAAGGCCAGTACGGATGAAGATCATATCTATACTTTATCTATACCTCTGGGAAGCACAAAAATGTATTGGGACCTTCATTATCATTATTGGTGGGATAACATGAAAAGCTAGTTTTCTAAGTACACTACATGGTGCCTAGTGTGTCCCAATGTGAAGGAATAGTGAAACAATTCTAATATGGGTATTATAACCAGTACATATTCAATCATAGAAGTGAGAGAATATAACTATGGACTATGTCACTGGTCTCTCAAAAACAACAAAAGGAAATAATGTGGTATGGGTTATAGAGGACCATCACCCCATGATTTCCCACATTATCTCCATTCTTAAATATTTATATCTTGACCAATTCTACAATTTATACGTAATGGAAGTGGTAAGGCTGCATGGAGTTCATCTATCTATTGAATGTGATCGGGATCCATGGTTTGCACCAAAATTTGGGAGATTTCTTCAACATGTTTTGAGTACCAAATTGACATTTAGTATGGCCTATCATCCTTAAACTGATGGAAAATATGAATGAAATATACTGACACTCCATGACACGTTGAGAACATGCTTGATGGAATTCAAAGGTGGATGAGATCAACATATCCTATTATTTTAGTTTTTATACATCAACAACTTCTATTTGAGTATTCAAATGGAACCCTATTATTCCATATATAGAAAGAGACATATAAATTAAACATTTCAATATCAAACTGGTGGCATAAATCTTCTTGGTTCTGATCTTCTAGAAGAGATGAAAAAATGTTCAATCTATCCAACAACACATAAATGATGCTCAGATTCGGTAGATGATGTATGTGGAAAACTGTTAAAGTGACTTGGAGTTTGATTTTGGGGACAAGTTCTTCCTTTAAATATCAAATAGTAAGCTATTCATGAGGTTTGGGAAGAATGTGAAGCTTAGTCCTAGGTACGTTGGCCCCTTTGGAATCCTTGACCCCATAGGTGTAGTGCCCTATAAACTTGTACCTTCTCCAAATATACCTCATGTTTATGATGTTTTCTATGAATATATCTTGAGGAAGAACATACCAAACCCTTCACTTGTTATAAATCCCGGTGTTCTGTAAAATTAACTTGACCTATCTTATGAGGAGGAGACGAGAGAGATCTTGGACAATAGAAACATGGTTTTCTACAACAATACTACCCACCATGTTAAAGTGTTTTAGGGGAACCAAAAAAATAAATAAAAAATGTGGGATCTAAAGGAAAAATTGAACAAGTAGTTCTCCTATAATTTCTCAATCTATGAAAAAGAGTTGAAATTTTGTTGAAGAAATTTCATAGGGGGCAAGAATTTAACGACTTGATATTTTTAATAATAATTATTTAATTAAAATCTGTGTAATATAATATTTACATACAATAAACAATATCCCATTGAAATTGAAGTAATTATATTTTAATGATTCCATCAAGTATCAAACGTTACATGACTGTTGGTTAATATTATAATTGTAAAAAATACTATTAATTGTAGTTGTAATGTTATAATTATTGTTATAAATGTAAATGATACTAGTTAAATAATACTAAAAGAATTGTTGATGGCATCATCTAGTACAATTGGGTCATAAAAAACCCATTTTTCAGAACATAGGAGAGAGGGAGAATCTTTGGGATTCACTCTTGACCAAGCTCATGTTGAGATTTGACATGTTAATATTGAATTGAATTTCATACAAGATAAGTTCAAGTTATTGGTGATTAGCTCTTAGGCAATGTTCTTTGAGCCACCCCAAGAGTCTATCACCATCACACAACTTAACCTTAGTTATTATTAGGGTGTTATAAGGGGTTATTTCCAAAATACCTAGTAAATTTAAATGTAATCCCTTTGTTTAAATAATGATTTTATTTCATCATTTTAATTTTAAGAATAGTTTTTTTAAAAAATAAATATGGAATTTGATAAAATGATATTTCGGTTGAAAATTCTAGTTTTATGAGAGATAAAAATTATTATTTTAAACTAATTTTTTGTTAATAATATTTATTAAAATTAAATAGTATTATAAATACAATCTTATTTATTTAAAAACAATAAAATAATTTTTTTCATGTGTTGATAATTTTACTCTGCATTTTAAAATGCATTTTCTGTCCAATAGTATTTTAGTAAATAATATTTTCTATATTAAAAATTTAAAATTTTCATATTCAAATAATTATTATGATAAGATAAATTTAATTTCTGACACATTCATTCTAATATTAGTTTACAGTGAATTTATGAGAAATTTATAAAACACATTATTTTTTACTAAATAGTAAAAATACAATTTGAGTTTCTAGTATTCTTAATGAACTTGTAACTATGTCCCAATGATGTAACGTGTATTTTAAAATAATATACTACTATTTTTATTGAAATAATTCAATAGGTGTCCCATTTTTTCAATACCATGGGAAAATATCCTGGGCAAGCCCATGGTATTGTAAATACAACTACCAAGGCATCTAAGGAAATTAATAAAAAACCTCATCACTTTCTCTATAAATACCCTCCCATTTATTCATTTAATATCAATTTGAATTCATTGTCCATGAATATATGATATTATAATCTCCCATGTAGTCCTCCCATGTTTTCCTTCTACCCCCAAGGTCGCGATCTTTGAGTTTTTGGAGTCACTCTTCAAGGTAAGATAAATCTCATCTTCTCTCTTCCTTTTAGGTTATATTTTTTTTGTGGTATTTCATTCATATTTCTATATTATGTTTTTGTATACATTTTATTCCATAAATTTACATAATTAATATTAATTTTTGAATGGGATTCCCTTTTCCCATCTCTTTTTAATGTTTTCTAAAACCATGTTTCATACCCATTATACTGCCAATTTTACATCTCAAAATATCTCTATTTTTCTCAAGAAAGTATTTTATTATCATTTTTGAATACCAAAATATTATTCTTACCTAGTGGAATTTAAATTTATGTAAAAATTATCAATTTAATTTTGGAATTATCATACATTAATAATTCCTTCCTTTTCCACGAGTTTTAAAAACATATAATGAACTTGTCTTTAAGAACATCTTAAAACGTCATGATATTGATATGAAACAATTTTCTTTTATTAAAAAATGGTTATTTATGAAATTTTAATTAATATATTTGTGCCTCACAAAAATTAATATATATAAAGGGTGTTACATAATAGTGTTACAATGTATTGGCTAGAAAATTTAATATTTATAGATGACATGTTTTACGATACCATAGTGAATAATGTTGGTAATTTTTATAAGAACTTGTTGATAAAACAAAGTGATATGCTTATTAATGAAAAAATTAAATGTTTTAGACACATTTAAATTTTATTAATCATGTTATTTTTTATAATTTAATCATTTTTTTCCATTTCTCATGGGTTATTGTAATTCCTCATGTTCTTTTTGATATTCCTTATGATCACAAGTAATATGTTTCAATTATTTTCCCTTACTATTCCTTATGTTCACCCTTTACATTGATGTATGTACCCAAGTTATGAGATGAAATAAATATACATATAATGAACCTTTTATAGACCTTTCAGGTGGAATCAAATAATGTTTATTTTTTTCATGGATTATGTACCTTATTTCAAAGACACGAACCATTAAAACATATTTTATTTTAAAAATATTATGAAATGTTTTATTATAAAAAGGTGGGATTCTATAGTTTTTTCAACCTCATTAGAAAAACTGATCACAAGATATTTTACCATCTTCATTAGATTAATAAAATTCTAATGTCGATCATCATCATTTAAACATAGGTGTCGTCACTGGTTATCATAATCCATATTCTCCAAACACCTGAATCACTAATGGGTTGGAGTTTCATTCTATGTATATTTATCTCTATTCACATAATTAAAAAAATTCATACTATCAATTCAACCATAAATTTCTCAAATACCATCCCTTCCATGACTTAAATATTTTATATTACCCTTAATTAAATTTCATCCATACTTCTTACTATACTGTAAGAAAATAGTAAGTCTAATATTATTCTATAAATGGTTCTTATATTTTCCATCATACCCCATCATCCTTTTCATGTTAGAACCATAATATTGATATATATCTCCACCCTCAAATCCCAATATTATTTCATATAGAAAAATATATTCTAATTTATTTATGTCTCTTTTGGATAACACCATTTGGAGACTTGGCCTTTGGCCTGAAAATAATTAATCAAACTTATAATTAGGTTAGATTATAATACCAGAATAATACCTCTCATGATATTTAAAACAATCCACATAGGTACCAATATATTAATTATACCTTTTTTCTACAGTATAAGGAAATATTTATCAATTTTTTTATCGTTAATACACATAATATAATTATTAAAAAACAGGTTCTTGAACCTTTCCCAATAAATGGAATCCATTTCTACCTATTTCATTGTATTCTTGATATGTGTCCACCATTGATCTACTTCACCTTACTAATAGTAAACAAGCAAAATGAATTTTCCATGTTTAGAACAATAGAGAAATGAAAATAAATTTTTAGTTGTTTATTAAATTTTGTACAAACAAGAGGATTTGAAGTCCGTATGAAGGAATGTGGATGTTTCCTCATGAATAAATCAAAAAAATATTGTTCTACCCCTTTTTCTTTTAGACGTAAAGCATGATTTATATCTTGGAAAATTTTAGTGATCATGGAAACAGGATTATAAATTCCTACTCATATAACATTTGGAATGACATGAGTACAATAACTACATTTTCTGGAACACTCTGCGTTAACATAGTGATTTCGGGTTCCATTTATAGACTAAAAACAAAACTAAAATTTTAATACAATGTGGGGATCCAAACATTCATGAAAAATAACATATAGGATTTATAAATCATGAAACCAAATTATTTAGTCTATGAAATCATTTTTTTATCCTAAGACATTAATATTAATCCTCTATTTAAATCCATCGTGATCATTTGTAAATATTTCTTGAATTCCCATTGAAAATACCATGGTAGTGTTGGACTAGGTGTACCGCAAAGACAATTTCCTTACATGAGTTCCTGATTAAGTATAGCGTAATATGGTGTTTTGTGTTTCTTACCACTTGGAAAATATTTTCAAGGTCATATCCAATTTAAGTATTTGACATTGATGGAATAGAGTAGAAACTAGACTCTCTATACTTTACCAAAATTCTAGGACATTTTGCTATTCATTTAGTCAACATTTGACTTATCCTAAGAGACATCCGTAGTTATATATTTAGAAATATATATAGGGGTATCAATACAACTTTCTTATATTAGTTTTCAATTTTTAACTATAGAATTCCTATGATAACAATTATTGGAACCCAATATTAATGTACATTGATATACCTTTATTTTTTATTAATATTTATTACATTACGTAAACACATACTTGAGGACCATAAGAGTTTTTCACCCTTGAAAACATGGAATCATAAATAGTATTTCATAGGTGATCTATATCATCTCCCACTACGTTCATTAGAACATGCATTATTTTTAGAAATATCATGCATAATACATATAGAGATATCCTGGGGAAAGGAAATATAAAAAAGGGATCATTAAGATGTTCTATAAGAGTAAAAAAGGTGATATAAAATCATATAATAAGAATAAGGTTATGAGAACATGATCTTAACATTATTAAATCACACCCTACTTATCAATGATAATAATCAAGAGTCATTTCAAAAAAATTGATAGTTTATAAGGCATGAATCATAACAGAATAAAATAAAATGATCCATGAGAGAATTACACTATAATAAGACATGGAATTTGTGGCATACATATAATCATAGAAAATAAATTCCATATTATTCAAGGAACACTATAATGACCATCATAGTGGAAAAAATTACTTTACTGAATTGTGTTAATTCTTTATTCAAGCACTATCTTAATGAACATGGTTCAAACCCAATTATAGACTAGTTTTAAAAAAGAATGTTCACTCCCTATAACATTCATGTATATATCATGGAATATAAATTCTTTCCCCATTAATTGGAGGGATATATAGGTCCATTTTTTCACATAATGAAAAAATATGTATTTGTGCCAAAAGATCAAAAATATTAACCCATGTAATTAAATGGGTATCATAAACATTTCAACATATCATAACCAATAGAAAATAGAATGGTTTCATAATCATTTAATCACAGCATAACATGTTAAAATAATCAGGTTTCATAATTATTTTTTCAGGTTATAACTTGTGGAAGAGAAACAAGTTTCAAAAATACCATTCCATCAAACAATAATCCATTCATATAATGATTATGAACAGTATACTTTGATCATATCCAAAATATGGTATATGTTACAACAAAATATTTCATCTCATATGAAAAATATATTTGAAAGATACTTTAAAACCTTTCATTATAAAAATATCCTTTCCACTTTGAAATACCGTTTTAAATAGAAAACAATTTGAAATTTTTCCATTGAATATAACCTTTACAATAATAAAGGAATATTATAATTAATTAATATTCCTGATGTCAAAAATATAAATTCATTCTGTAATGATAAAATCATTATTCCTTTCAAATTTATGGTAAAATACATAGATGATTTTTTTTGAGAATGATATGATGATTATTTTAATATATTTTTTAAAATATGGGTATAAATTTCCTAAAAATCATATGGGTGTAGTAATTTTTTTTGACTTTTTTAGAAATCATGGTTTTGTAATAATAGATATTTCTAAATAATGAGAGAAATATTGTCGAATATTTATAAAATCATTTTCTATATACTTTAAAGCACAAAAGTGTTAGAAAATGGTACAACTAGTTAATGATATTGTGAATAAATATAAGAGAGTAAAATTTATGATAATTCTTTAGATATGGATAATAATATTTTATCATCATAAACATAAACATAAATAATCCTGATAAATGATCAGATTGTAATATGAAATCATAAACAATTTGTTATCATTGATTAATAAGACCCACAATGAAATAACATAATATGAAACATTAAATATAAAGAGGTTGAATAAATTCCTGATATTAAATCTAAATGTTGTTGTAAATACACATCATGATAGAATATCTATGTATAATATAATATATATCTTTAAGAAGGAAAATTGAGACAAAAATAACATACCATATGTCTTGAATGCTATCATACTAGTTCAAAGAAAATGAATAATAAATATAAATATATTATAGATATATTTTATTAATATATTAATATACATACTATTATTATATTATGACCTTTTAATTAATTTTTATTAACAATTCCATGTTATGTTATGTTTCGTATAATAATTTCTTTGGTTTTTTTATTTGGTCTAGTTTGTTGTATTTTTTGTACTCTTACATTGATTATGGTTCCTTAAACTATAGAATAATAACCATGATTTAAATATCATACATATTTAGTATATATGGATTTATATCAATAAATAAAATTTAGTGATAGGAAATGAAATACTCCATTAATGGGGATGGTAAGCCGAACTTATGCATGGACACTATTTTTAATTTTTTTGGGTTAAAATAAAGAAAGGTAAATGATATATTATATCATTATAGGATAATTTTTATGTCATATATAACTCAAATTTTTATTACACCCAACTATAATACATCTAATGTAAATCATGAATGAACAACATTTCATTGTGAGGTAGTAGTCTGACATATTCACCAAGAAGTCATCATGAACCCATAAAATGGATAGTTTTAAGGTATGTGTGATATAAAAATTTCATAACAATAATAATGTAGTAAATATCATAAATATAATATTTAAACTTAAAATTAATCATTAAAAACATCCTAGATAGGTGATATTATAATAATAAATTTTATCGTTTAATGATGCGATAGTATGTCATACACATGAACTATGAATTTGTGCCCCATTTGATGGAAGTGTGAGTTAATCAAGTCGATAAATTTTACGTAAAATAATAAAATAATATTGGAGGTAATTGATTTATTATATAATAATGATTTAATAGGTATTTATTTAGGTGGAGGAAGAAATTAAAAAAGAACATTCATTGATGAATGCTACCACTTTTTCAGGTATCCTCCTCGGGTTTTCACTAAAAACCGTCCTTGTTTTGATGTTTGTCCAAAATTAGGATTGTATGAATATTATAGGAATGTTTGTATATTATTTGGGTAAGTGTTTGGGGAACAAAATTGGTGTCAATGTGTTATTAAGATAGGATAGTTGGTGGCATTTTGTATGTGACACGAGTTTTATCCATTTTTATTGGTAATTTTAACTTTATCATTTTTCATTAAATCTCGGTAAACCCATTTTTTCCTTAACCTCTAGAACTAGTTTTTATAACATTTTTATATTATGATGGGTAAATATTATGATAAACTTATTAACAATAATATATTATATTAATTAAAAATAATACATCCATTTTAATAAATTCCATTTACACAGATGTTGAAAATTAAATTAATATTAATCTCACACAAATGATAAGAAAAATATTTTTAAAGTTAAAATGTTTAATTTTTTTGAAAAAATAATGATTTTAAATTTTAATTTTAAATTTACATAATGATTTAAATATGATTAATATATTTAAACACTAAAATATTATTCCATAAATATAATTAATTATAAAAATTAACATTATAAATAAATTTAAAAATCTATTTTTTAAATTAAATTTTGATATTTTTCGTTGTTCATCAAAATGTGAAACCTTTCAGAAAAAAATCCCAAAAATTCACCCAATGTAGTTCTTTACATTATTTATTATAAAATTTTGTTTATTATATGAAATTAAATTAATAAATGTTTAAAAAAAAATTAATTTTATTACCTTTTAAAAAAATAAACTTAAATCGTTTTTTGAGAAAACAGTTTTTTAGAAACATATGAACACATTATTGAGAATTATGTATTATATTATAATTTTTTTTCTAAATATACATACATTATAATTATTATTTAAATTTTTTTACTATTTATATCCTTATGTTTAATGGATTGTTTTTAAATGGTTATTTTAAATAAATATATTAATAATATTTTATTTATTTTTGTAAAAACACAGAGTTCGGTGTAAGATAAGCTAAGATAATGTTGTATGAAGTACAATATAATATAGTGTTTTGTGTAGTGAAATATTAAATTCATGTTTATTTTTGTGAAATAATTCAACTAAATTTAATTTATAAAAAAACATAATTAGAAAAACATGGTCTTCTACAGATTACTATATGTTGAGAATGTGGTAATAATCACTCCTTGGAATGTATTAAAGGAATTAGAATATTTTTTATGTGTGTAGAATAAGTAGATAAAGTATTAAATTTACAATGGAAAATTAAATGTTTAAATAATGCAATGGATGTTATTGTTGGTCTCCCTAAGGTATTATAAGTTGTTGAATTCATCAAATGTGGAAGGTATGGGAATTTTAAAAATCAATGTCTTAAAAGGAATGATCTTGATAAGAATCCATAAGAAGGTATGAATATTGGTTGTAAATGTGATGATGAAGGGACTAAAAAGGACATATTAAAGGTATTTTATATTCTAATAGGATATTTTATGTTAATATTGAGTTTAATGATTAGATTTTGGTTCATGAATGTCAATACAGGATTCGTATATCATATTTTATGAAAGTGGAATTAATGAATAAGATGATGAAACCTAGTTAATGGTTTGAGAAGAAAGTGGGTTGATTTTTGTGATTGTGGATTTTAATTCAAGAATTATGTTATTTGAATCATGAAATATATGGGTTTTGTAAAATGTATATTTTTTGTTAAGGATTTACAATAATATATTGAATAATACTTTAAACTATAAAAAGTTATTTAATTGAAATGAGATATTAATGAAAAATACTTGATTATGAGAAATATATCTCTTAATAGGTTCTTAATGTTGATATAATGTTGTTGGGATAAAGAGATTACTGATATGGATATTGTAAATTGGATATTACAAGTTACCTAGAACTGATTAATGTTAGGTTGATAAAGCAGCTTATGCTATCGTTGATGGATTTTACAAAATTATTGGATCTATTAAATAAATTCAATACTAAGTTGTAATATTCAATAGAAGAGTAAGAATGTAAAATTTATGTATGGTTTTTTGTTAGTTTAGGTTATTACTAGATTTCAAGGGAGTATATGACAAAAGTATTTTCATGTTGGGTATGTGACAATCAAGATCCATTTTAGGATATTTGGGGGACAGATGTGTAGAGGAGTTTGAAAAATTTAGTGACCTTATTTAAATTTTTTTAAATCATTGATTGTTATAAGGTTAACAATTTATGTAATGGTTTATGATTAACTTTAAATGAGTCTTTTTGGATTAACGTTTTACATCACTATATGATGATTTATACATATTTGATAACCATTTTTAACCTGTTATACTATAAATAAAATGATTTATATTTTATTATATAATGGTTCTTATGATATATTAGTGATTTAGGTATTATAAAATCATCTTCAATTATTGTAGTATGATATGAAGTGAAAATAGATGAACTCACAACCAAAGGATGAAATTGTTATTACGACACAAAAGAAAGCTAAGCCCTATGTGTAATATCCATTTAAAATTATTCATCATAACATGATGGTAGCCTGTCAAATGAATTTTCCACCAAACCTATCATAGTTTCAGGATGTGTTCTATTTATTACACCATAGAATGTATATACCTGATCTATCTCATGTACTAAACTCAGAGGTCACACCACTAGTGTATGATACATCTTATGAAGAACATACAATATATATTACACAATGAATAGTAAATGTTCTATAGAAAATACCACTCATATTTTCATAATTTATTGGGAATAATAGTTTTAGGAAGCTATGTGGGAACATATGGATGTAATGTGGAATAATTATACTTAGTTTTTGGTACCAAAGTAAGAAATTTTTAGGTAAAATTTCATTATAAGGAGGGATGAATATAGAACACCCCGATTTTATGAATTTTTTTAAAATCAATTTATTTGTTTATATGTTTTTCATTACATGAAATTTTTTATTTATTTTTAAGCACATGAAATTACGAGTAGAGATATTTCTACATGAAACACCATGTTTAGATTGGGTTATACACAATGTCGAGTTTAAATAAAACCTGTCTTATTATTATGTGTGTATTACATAGTATGAAAGTTAAATGATATTCATTAGAATGGTGCGTATGAATAGTATATTTTAAAAAAATTTGTCTAAACATGTATAAAAATTTATTTCTTTGAAGACCAATTAATCATAAAATATAATAAATACAATTTAGAAAATGGAAATCATTTTCTGAAAAATTATTTCTATGAAAAACAACATTTTCAACCTCAATAAATTAATAATTTTTATCTTTCATTTAAAAAATTATATATATTTTATATTAAATTAAATTTAGAGCATCTATATTATTTGTTCTCAAGACTAGAGAAAAGAATTAATCTCATTTTAGGTTTAAATTTATATGGTCACATTTTGCGTAAATAATTTAAAAATAATTTTGTAAAATATTAAAAAATTTATTATATATGAAAATTTATATATTTGAAATCATACCATGAAATATATATTAGTTTTATTTATTTATATAAATATTTTTTTTTGAATATGGGAAAATAATTAATATTAATTGAAAATTTCATTCTCATTTAAATTATTTAAAAAGAAAAATAAAAATTAACGTTTTATAATTTAAAATATTTACAATAATATATTGATTAAATCAATTTATGTCATTTAAATCAATATACTATTTTATTTTGAAAGTAAAACATGATAAACTCTAGAGAATTTTCTCTTTTAAACCCACTTTCTCATCGCATCTATGCAATTAATTTCAAATTTTAATTCTATAATAAAGTCAATGGAATCTAGAATGTTTGATTACATATTTGTAATCAGAATAATTTATATTATCTTATTAGATCAAATTATTTTTTCTCCAAATTTTTTATTAAAACAATAAAAATTATTTTTTTATGGTTATGGATAAAATATACATAAGGAGGGGTTAAACTAAAAAAGATAAGGGTAAACAATTTCCCATCACATATGTAAATTCTATTAGATGGACATATTTTTATATTTTCATTTAAAAGATATAATGTAGGTTCATTTGGAATCTTCTATTTTTTGAATTACTTTATTAAATTGCAGTAATATGGGAAATTTCCATGAAGTTTTCAAGCAAGTTTCTTTCCCCCATATATACATTCCCACTAACACCCTCAAATTCTTCACACCATCAAAACCTTTTGGTTAAACCAATACCTTCCCAAATAACATCCCAGATTCTCTAATATTATACTAGAAGCCATATTTTTTAAATATATTTAACCTAATAATGCTTTAGTGAAATCCTAAAGAAGAGAACCAATGGAGAGTGGGTTTGAATGTGTCCAATGGAAGTTAAGTCTTAAGTTAAGATATTCCCATACCAAATATTTACTTCTATGATACACATGACACATTGAATACCTAAATATTTAATGTGGTGTATATAAATCCCATGAATATATATTATGATGATTCTCATCAAAAATAATGGGGTTTATATACCCATTTTTAGATCTCTATTTCAGGGGTTTACGATTCAAATGCCAACAAATTGGTAAGGCATTTCTCTCTCAATTTTACTTCTTTGTGACATATGTTATCTTGTGAACCTATCTTTCCTTTTTTAATTTTATATAAAATTCCATTGATAAGTAATATCATGATTTTTTTATCCCCTTGATATTTTTTTTCATTTAATTATTTTTTTCATTGTGTATATGTTTAAATGTTTCCTAAGTGGTATATATTTAATGTAACATTATCATATTTTATTAGGATTGTTTATGATTATGTTTTTGAGGATGAAATCATATGATATGTATATCAAGAATATCATGGAGTTTCATCTCCTTTGGTAATTAATTATATTATTAATAAAAAATTTATACACATTGGTTCTTAAATTAATTGGGCAATATTTTTAGGTAAATCCATAATTAGTTATATATTCGGTTGGAAATAAATTTTCTTCAAAAACAATGTTTTCTAAAAATGTTCTGAAATGTGTTCTACAGTTATCAAATTATTTTTAAAAGTCTTTTTTATCCATGTTTTTATTTCCTTAAAAAAATACTGAAAGGAATCATTATGTTATTTTCCAAAAAAAATTTATTTTGAATTTACCAAAAATGTAAATGGAATATTTTTTTTAATGTGTATGACTTGAAAGAAACTTCCCATAATGATAAATCTTATTTAATTTTAATATCCCTTTTTAATTTTTCATTGTTTTTTTTAAAATAACAGGAATATCAATATGTTCTGTAATTTTAAGACTATTTTCCAAATGGAAAATGATATTTTCATCAAGGAAAGTATTAAAATATTTTTAATTATTTACTTATAGGCTTTCAATGTTATATTCAATGAATTTTATTTCAAATATATTTTATGATTTTTTATTTTAAACATTATGGTTTTCTATGTAATTTTATTTTCATTCTAATAATTTATATGTGATTAATAATTCAAAATTATTCTCTATATAATTGGAAATCCATTTATGTAACATATTATTTATAAGGATAAGAGGAAAGTATTCCATTATTATTATATCCCCGAATGGTTTATTTTTATGAAGGAATGACGTCTATGATACCTATTTCTATTCATTTTTTAGTACAATTATAAAATTAAAATGAACCAATATTCTTTCTCTAATGTTCATGAAATGATGAAAATATGAAATTATTATTAAACATGTCTCATTTCCATAGGTAATGCTTTTATGAAATGTTTATGAAGAATATTTCCTTTCATCGGTTCTGTTTTGATGATTGATTTAGGATATTGTGGAACACATGTTTATTATTTTATTTATGTGATGTGTGAGACATATATCTCCCACCAATTCATTGGGTAAAATATTATATATCATCTAATATAAAAGGGAAATAGGATGATTGGCTAGATCAAAAATGGGAAACAAGTGTGTCTTGATCATTTTTATGAAACTTGTGTGTCGAAATCCACTACGGGGAACAAGTGTGTCCTATTCCACTATGGAAAATAAGTGTTTCATAATCAACCACATTGTTTGTATTAGTATTTAACAATGATATATTAAATGGGTTTAAGTATTTACGATCATCGACCAGTTTTATGACTTGATTTTATAGTTAAAGAATGATTTTTCATGATTTTCAACCCTTATTGGCCATATTTTCATAAATTATAATTTTTTTATGATGAATAATATTTATGATATATGACAGTATGCGTATGAAATTCATATGTTACACACATGATCACAATACTTTTTTTATATTATGATTTCATATGATCATAGAATAATATCTCCTATTTTTCACAAATGAAGCATTTGAGGTTTCCCATTATAAATATTTCTTCCCCAAGTAATGATGAAGGGTTTAGGTAGAGTATTTCTAGGAGGATTTTGTTGTGAAAATATATTTTTATGTTATTTAAAATATTATTCAACAAATAAGATTACTGTGTATAGAGTCTCAAAAGAAACTAATATATATAGTCTTCAAGCATTTGGTTTTATAATGTATTGAATACTCAATTAAATGATGTCATATGTATGTATGATAAGAATGGGATGCTATTAGATGGAGTAATTAATCTAATACCACAATGTACCCTATCAACATCCAAATCATATGACACCACTCCAATATAATGAACATGAAAAAACTAGATTAGACAATGGAGACTCACTAACTCTTTACAGATTATCGAAGAAATCAAAGTGAAGAAGACAGATTAGAGAGCTAAATGAAATGATGGATTGGATGTCCAGTACTATCCTTCCCTATGGGGATAAAGGAAAAAATCTTGAAGAATACTTTTTGGATTCCATATCCCTGTCTCAAAAAATCATCTAGGTGGTAGAAAATGTTCTAAAAAAACTTTCACTCCGGAACAATTTAGAGATCCTTCTAGAAGCATTCACACAATAACTGATGTAACATGATGAAAAAATAAAGAAAATTGAAATTTCTTATAATTCCCTATCATATTAATATTATTTAATATTGTAAACCTGTAATTATATTTATTATAAATTTTTAAATCTATACGAGCCTATAATATCCCTTAATAGTGAAGGAAATAAAGATATATCATCTATTGATGATATAATGTGCTAGAATTTAAAAATGATTAATTAATAGTAACTATGAAAAAGGAAATTAATTTTAAAGGAAATATTAATAAGGAAGAAAAAATATGAATTTAATTTAATTAAATATAACTCAAATTAAAATATTACTCACAATACTATTTTAAAAAAACATCCTTGATGCGAGATCTGGATAATGAAGAGAATACCAACAAGCTTTTGGTTTATCAAGATAAAGGAGAATATATTGGATTTATTGTCAGGCCAAAATCTCTTCAACTTTATCAATAACATTTTCTAAATGAGGATAAAATATTTAACCAAAATACCCGTTACATATTATTCCGATATATTACTATTTTTATCATTATTTGGTTCTTGGATTTATATATTAAATTCATGGGGTAAACCAAGAATAATATCCCCTAATGTAAATTGGAGTAAAAAATATTGTGTTTTATATCAAATAAACCCATCCCTTTGATTGACTATTGTTGATCCAGTTAAAATTCATAGTTGTATATAGTTATAAATATATCTCTCACATGGGGAATGTCTCACAAGTTTCTTAAATTCTATATTTCTCATATTTTCAATAAATATATATCTTTGGGATATTTTTTTTATTCTTATATAAATCATCTGTGGATAATATTTATGAGATTAACTCAAGGATACAAGTTGGAGGTTATATTTGGTTTTATTTCTATTTAACATTTATTTAATTTGTTATAAAATGTTTTGAATTTTATTTGCAATAATAGAATTTTTTTGTTAAGTGGGGTATATATCAATCTATTTAGGGAATATTTTATGATTATTTTTTAGGAGTTTTTTTTAATTTTTATTTCTTATATGATTTAAAATTGAAAATTTTAACATTAATAACCACATTCATAGTGAATATTTCATTCATGTTTTTGGATTCAACTAATTTGGAATTTTTTATCTGAATTATTATTTATAAGGGGTTTTCAGTTATTATCATTAAATTCATCATTTTTATATTGTTTTACAGTGTCAATCAATAATATGAACAAGATGTCCCAATTATTTGTGTTGACCAATCCACAAGATATTTTATGCAATTTAAATATATTCATTTAGTAATCCAATTATTAGATCCCTAGAGCATATATTGATAAAAAACATTCCTCTATTCTTGTTTTTTGTTATAGTAATTAAATGTTAAATACATGATAGAGTCTATGCATTAATAGAAAAACTAAATTATAATTATAATTTATTCTTATTCCCACAATCAAAAGAGAAAAAATTTAAGCCCTTAGAATACACGAACTACCTTTTAGGTCTGATATATTATAATATATTTATAGCCCATTGAACTCATCAATTTTTTACATTTAATTTTATACATTTATTTAGTGTGGGGGAGGGGGAAGTTTCATGTTATCTAGGTAGGAAATTCAATTATTTTATAGATTGGTTTTAATGAATTTACACGTATATTGTATAATTAATTAATAGATTTAATACATCATTGTTACATATATTTCAGTCACCTTATAATTGTAAGAATATATTTAAATAAAAAAATAAGAATAATTTTTTTTATAATTTTTTTGAAAAAATGAATTCATTGAATAAAGAGATAAATGATTATTTACACATTATAATAATTCTCCATGGAATATATGCACAAAAAGAATAAATTAAAATATGGTTTTAGATTGTTTTTATAGTCTAGGTGTGACTGGGATACATTCACTCTTTTAACATAGCTAAAAATGACATTGATGTTTTAGAAGATATCGAAACATCTGCTTTTTTATCTATAAAACAATATATATATATATAAGACATATTATTCCTAGATTCTCTAAAAAATATATTGGATTTATTTTTTATAAGAAAACTTGTTTGAAGATTCATATATCTTTGGATAATCAAATGGATTTATAAGATCACATTTATAATGGGAATGAGAAAAACCCCATGTAAAATGTTCGATAAGTTATGAGGTAAATTCCCCATGTGAAGTACCAAATCATGTATATTGGGGGGTATTTGAAGGATGAAATTTAGCTTAATGTGGTATGTTTAGTTAAATGATTTTTATAGAGAATGGTAATTTAAATAATGAATTATCTAGTTCCATTTATATATTATTGTTTGATTATTTAAACTATGTTTGATTAATATTATACATAAAATAAATGAGTTTTATTGAAGTGAAACAGTTTATGTGTGGCAGAGTGATGAGAGACATTCTATTTGAAATTTAATTCTTTCATTCAATGTTGAATCACCCTATTTTATTTGTAAATGTATAAATAAATAGATTTTTGCAATACAGGTGAATTTGAAATTAAATTATAAAATGGAATCAATATTTGAATTTTAATTTTTCTAATAATTTTTGTAATTATTATATAATCCATGTATTTATTTAATAACATTTGAAATTAATATTGAATTTGATATATTATAATTTTTGATTTATTACTTAATTCGCAAATGAATTATGAGAATATATATTTTATTTTTATTTTTTTACCATGATTTTTTGGATTATGTTAAAATTCATATGAATGGGCTACCCTATATGTAATATTATAAGGATTATATGTTTTATGGATTCCTCTTACCCTAATAAAGTTTTTATAATAATTGAAAAATTGAAAAGACTTATGTTAGAATGGGTTGAAACTAAAGGTTTCACAACTAATACTAAATATTCATTTACATAGGTCAGTGCTACCTAAAAATAGATCTATTTAATCATAATGTGATCTATACATTTTTTTGCATTGAATCCACTTTATTTTAATTGAAAAAATAAATGCCTTATGAATAAGAAAATTCATAAAAATGACTCCCCCAACTAGAGTGATATATAATTTCCTTTTAATTTTTTATGAAGATAAATTTCACTAATAAAAGAAAAAATAAATTATAAGGACTATGATGATTAAGTATTATTTATTTTTTGAATCAAATACTACATAGATGTAATATTAAATAGTAATTATTTAGGGGCAGAATATAAAATCAACTCACAAATGCATTTGTTAGAATTAAAAACAGAAACTATCATCTATGTTCCCACACATTCTATAAAAACATTTCATGTAAAAATGATTCCATTAGAGAATTGTTAGTGAAATTTTATTTTGGTAACATTCAAAATGTTTTTCCATATTTAAATTCCCACCCATAGGGAGAACACATGGAGGGTATCCAGGATGGGGATGCTTGCTTGTCATTTAAGGGGTGTAGAAGATGACCCATGTTGTTTTTATAGATATATTTCATCTCCCAATTTATAAGGATTAATTTCCTTGTCATTTTTTTGTCTTTATGTTTTTATGTGTTTATATTTTTAAATTTTATTAATATTTTATTTTGTTATATTCAAAATATATCCATGCTTTATTATCCCTCTAATTTTGACCCATTGTTCTAGTGATCTCCAAAACTACCCAAATCATGATTAGATAATTATAATGATCAATCATTAGATAAAACATAATGCTTCCATAATATCAACAATAATTTACTTGATAACTAATATTATTTTTTAAAATTTGGGGAATACTGAGATTGGGTGGGTCATAGTACCTCTCATTGTGGTTTACTCTTGATTTTATTCTTTTTGTGAAAAATAAGTATCACTTCACATTGACTGTGTTCATGTTGGATCCACTATATTGTAATTGAACTAGGGTTTAGTGGATAACATGTGAAGCTTCAAATAATTTTTCTTCTCCATAAGAAATTCTTATATCCCTTAGAGCATGGTTCTAGTGGCACCTAGTGTGCTTGAGGATTCAACGTTTGTTGTGTGTTCACTAATTGTTTCAATAGGGATGATAATATATATATATTGGTCTTTATCATAGACTAATAATTTGAGATATTTGAAAAGTGATTGTGATTGTATGTTTACGTAGTTTCTAGGAGTTATTCTTTTCTCTTAACACCATTATATGTTCTTCATTGCTTGATTTATGTCTAAAATTCAGCTATTATCCCAAAATATATCTAATTTTACTTATAAAAAAATAAATAATAATTTAATTTATTAATAAAATCAATGGTTTCTACTCAGATCCTTGAGATAGATGACCATGGTTTGTCCTGGAATACTGAATTGTAGGTTATAAGTATTAATTTCTTGTATTCTGTATGATAATTTTATAATCATTAGATCTGATTAACTAATGCAGAAATTAAACAATTATTCTCTCATGATTAGAACAAACTCTACTATTAAATCCTTGTTTACAAAATTATTATATTTGAATAATCACTATTTTCACCAATAATTTCATAAAGGAATTCAATATGGAATTATTTTAGAATTGATTCTAGGGCGTATTAACCTCACATAGATATATCTTGTATATATATTTAAATGATTTTTTATAAAAAAATATAGTAAAACTATAATTTTCAATTGTAGACAGTATCAATTCATGATATTACAAAATAGAACATTATTTTTTATTATATATGTTCATGAAACTTAATTTCCTCATCAATAATGATATATGAAATTATATATACAATGGTTGTATTTATATCCAGATTTCATTTCCAAATGGAAAAAATTGTTTTTAATTTCATAAAATGTTTTAAAAAAATCATGGAAACATAATGATATATATAATTTAATTAATCCAAAATAAAATTAATTACTAAATTATTTTTAGTCCATAGGGATAATATATTTTTTCTTATCAATGAAGAAATTTATAGTTAAAATTATGAATTAAAAGGCAGTACCATGATATTTATTCCACAATAGAGGTCGATTCAATTTAGTGATGGGATACTTATTACCGTAGTTTTAGATTTTTATCAATATAATGATAATAAAATTATGAATACACATATACTATATAATTTTATGATATTATTGTCCACTTTTATAACAAATAACGTAATTTTTTTTATTTTATTAAAAAATATCGAATATATCATATAGTATGTTTTGAATATTATATGATATAACTTCCTACTTTTCTCATATGTAGATTTTATTTTATAAGACGATGTATAATCAATATTTAATTAATAATTCTTTTATAAAAATATAATATAAATGAATATTTCCCCATATTTAGAACAATAATAAAAATCACCATATCCATTTTATTGGTTTAAATGATATGGACCCTACAAGAACTTGAATTTAATATATCAAAAAATATTTCATCAAACAATAATAGGTATTTATATTGCACATAAAAACATAATAATATATTGATCTATGGTTTATAATTAAATAATGTTGATTTCTTCTTTTTCTCAATGATGTAAAATTCCTCTCCATATAATAATATTTATCATAGTTCCTCTAGATTGTAGTCCACTATATGTATCTAATTTTCCCATTTTATTAGTTTCAGATTAATAAACATGATTCATCAAAATACACCATTAATTAATAAATTTTTAATTGATTATATCAATTTATAATAAATTAAATTTAATACAAAAATTAGTTCTATTTCATTTATTCTAATGAATTTTAAATATCATATATAACAAATATAAAAACTATTCTAGATGTTTCTCTTTATTTTTATAGTGTTTTTTATGAATTCAGTTTTTACAATAAATGTTATTTAATATTTATATTCAATGAGTTTTATGAAAATATAAATGATACAAAAAAATGTTAATTATGTTACCCATGGATTGTGGTCATTTATTAATTAATATTATAATTATATAGTTTCCTATGAGAATTGATAGCTGAGTATCCATGAGTTACAAGATAAAGACATAAAAAATATATTCATATGAATGTTTATAAAATTTTTATTAAATAAAAAAATAATTAATCCTTAAAATTATTTATGTAAAACTTTCTCCTGGATATTAACATCTTGATATGCTAGTGATTCTGGGAAACAAAAATAATGGAGTTGTGACGTCCTGGACCCGGTTGCCCTTCAACCCGAGCCCCGAGCCTGTTTGGACACATGACCCCTGGATCACCTCCCCATATGCCATGGGCTGCCGACTAGCTGTGGGGGTTTAATGGTAAGTCAGTGGGGAGACATTACCCCCTTTTCAGAATACACAGCGAGAAGTAGTAAAGTGATAGAATAGCGGAAGCACAATCAATGGATAAGAAGGAGAACATGAAAATATACCACTAGACTACAAAAGTAAAGTAAACCTTGTATAATATACAAAAGCCTCACAGGCTATGTCTAATACAAAATGAATGCATGTAATTCAGATACAAAAGTAAACAAAAGACTAGCATGCTACAAGCAGTACAAAGGGAACAAAAGAACAAAAAGGAAGTCCACTAGCATCTCTAGCCAAGCTCAATCCTCGGCTCTGGAACTCCAGCTATAACATATATATATACATTAGCTACTTGAAACAGGGCCCATGCCCCTACTAGTACCTGCATCAGATAATTCTACACGGGTGCCCAGGGGGTCGCCCAGGTAGGGTGTGAGACAAGTCTCAGTAATCCACCACCAACGGTGTCAACGTGTAATCCAAAAAGGGTGATCACAAGTAAATAGTGTGTAATAGACTGCAAGAATGTAAATCAATGTAAATAGAAACCATCCCGCTCAGGTTCTGGAAGGACACTGGGTGGGTCTACCTGCTTCAGCTCATAAATAGTATGTCTGAATGAGTCACCTTCTTATTTAGAGATAGATATATACATATATACATATATATAATTCGTTGGGTAGGACCGGGATGGAAATCACAGACATCCTTAACCCAGGGGCAGCACTCTCGATCCTACCCCAGGCCCAACCATGGGGATGCTCTCATGGTCTATCCCTTACCCGAAGGCTTAACAATTATTCCAGGGAGCTCTCACAGTCTACCTATAGCCCGAAGCCGTAACATTGGAAAGATCTCACGGTCTACCCCTAGCCCGAAGCTGTATCATTTAATTAGGGGAGCTCTCATAGTCCGCCCCTAGGCCAAAGCCGTATCATAAGGGAGATCTCACAGTCTACCCATGGCCCGAAGCATAATCATTTAATTAGCATAGGTTATAAGGCATACACTTCTTATAACATTCATATAAATAAAACATGGAATTTCCATCTCACAATATCACATAATCACATTTTAAGAAAACAACCATTTAAAATAATAAATGGGGTTTAGGCTAACTCATCCTAGCCAAGACCTAACAAAACCATCCCATTTTACTCACTTGTAAAATGGATTTCAAGACATGTGCATAAGGTACAAAGGTGAAGAAGGCATAAAACTCAAGGTATAACACCTATGGGTGTACATACCGGAGTCATACGGTACCCGAACACCCAAATGAGGGTAGTTCCCATAACCTCCTATCGCAAGAGTCATTTAGACAGTATGAAGTCAATAATAAGAAGAGTTTTGGTGAAAGGCAAACCTCAGCACGACGGTATAAACCTGAAAAGACGAAAACCCAAAATGAAAACCACGTGACTACCTACCTTAGAGCTGTAGGAGTAGGCTCACTCAATATCGACCTCACATTCATGGTAGGTTAGAAGAGATCTGAGTTCCAGTCCAATGCCCTGAAAATAGGGCATATGAGCCTGCATCAAAATAGCGCGACAGAAGGCATAATTTGCCGAGGAAGAAGGGGTGCGTGAGGTTACCCTTACCTTGGACATTCCAATGCTTTCGTCGGATCAACGAACGGACACCGGGGGAAGAAACCACAAGTAAAAGAGAGATGAGAGGGTTTGGGAACTCAAGGAGGAGTTCTTCCTCTGTTATGTATGCTGGAAGAAGAAGGAAATATATTTAGTCTTAAATAGAACATAGGGAAAAAATGGTAATTTTACCCAGAACTCGGTCAAACGGTTTAGGTGAACTGTTTACCAAACCGTGCGCAAACCATATGCACTTCCCTACCTTCTGAAAAAGGGTTGCACGAGTTAGGAGCACAATTTACCCAAACCGTGTGCAAACCATGTGCACCACCCTTCTTCCAGACCAAAGGCCCTACGGTTTACCCAAACTGTGCACAAGCCGTGCGCAGGTCGTGCGCCCCTGTCTGCAAGTCAATTTCTCAAACTCTCGGGCTCCGAACAAGCCCTGGACACTCCTCGAACTTTCTTTAGGATGTTACCCACATTACATGAGCTTAAAAAAATATTTGAAAGAAAAACTAACGATTCGTACCTTTTCCTAAGAGTCGGGTCATTACAACCTCCCCTCCTTAAAGCAACTCGTCCCCGAGTTGGCCTTCTGAGGGTACTGAGATGTCATCGATGAAAAGCTCTGGCCATTGAGAACGTACATCATCCTCCTGCACCTAGGTCTCATCTTGTACCCGACCGTGCTACCATAACACCCATAAAAGAGGAACAAACCTGCCACGAAGTGTCTTCACACTCTGGTCAACAATTCGAATCAGATACTACTTGAAGGAAGCATCCATATCCAGTTCAAATTCATTAGGATGAAACACATGAGTCGGATCTGAAACGTACCAGCGATGCGGAGATACATGAAAAGCATTGTGCATGGCCTGATATCTCTACGGATGTGGACGATGTTAAGCTATAGGCCCGATCCTCTTCATCTCCTCAAAGAGTCATACGAACCTTGGTGAGAGCTTACCCTACTTCCGTATACGTCTTTTCCGCAACCATGGTGAGTCTTTCAAGAAGACCTTGTTCCCAACCTCGAAGTCAAAATGTCACTGGTGCTTGTTAGCATAGGACTACTGTCTAGACTGAGCTATCTCCATACGCTTCATGATAATTTGTATCTGCTATGTAGTCTACTACACAAGACGTGGTCCTAGAACAACTGCCTCCCCTGCTTCAATCCAACTCAAAGGAGAGCTACAAGGCCTACCATATAAGGCTTCATAGAGAGCCATCTCAATTGTAGCCTGGAAGCTATTGTTATAACTGAACTCGACAAGAGGAATTTGTTTCTCCCATGAACCTCCAAAATCGAGAACACATGCACGTAACATATCCTCTAGTACCTGTATTGTCCGCTCGGTATGTCTGTCAGTCTGTTGGTGATAGGTCATGCTCAAAAGCACTTGCGTACCCAAGGCCTTCTATAAAACCTGCCAGAACTGAGATTTAAAAAGAGGATCTCTGTCTGAAACATTTGAACTAGGTTCTCCATGAAGGTGTACTATTTCCTTAACATAAAACCTTCCCAAGTCATCAATCATGAAGGTCTCCCGCATTGGTAAGAAATGCGTGACCTTTGTCAGACAGTCGATAATAACCCATACTACATCATTTCCATGAGGTGAACTGGGTAAAGTAGTTACAATTTCCATAGAAACATCGTCCCATTTCTACTCTAGAATAGACAACGACTGCAAAATCCCAGCCGGACACTGATGTTCCACCTTAACCTATTGAAAAGTCGAACAACGCGAGATGAAACCGGCTATCTCCCACTTCATGCAAGGCCACCAATACTGTCGTCTCAAATCACGATACATTTTGGTGATTCCAGGGTGAACTCCCCAAGCTGAGGTATTGAAATACCTCATCAGCTCCTCTCTGATGTCTGCTGGGACCCATACACGCCCATATAACAACAAAGTATCACCCTCATCTACAATCCAATTAGTAGAGGCATCATCCGTGACACTTCCTTGTAGGAAAAGACCTTCCGGATCTGATAACTGTCTTGCCCTGACCCGTTCCAGAAGAGTAGATGTTACTGCTAAGGCTGAGAGAATGGTATGACCCTGACCCCCTGATCCTCAACGTGCATCTTTGAAAAATAGGGCCATCAGCATCCACTCCTTATGAGATTTCTGAACCACTTGTGACTGAGTTTACCGATTCAGAGAGTCAGCTACTGAATTCCCTTTCCCAGGAGTGTAGGCCGATTCGAAATCAAAAGACTATAGGTACTCGAACCACCTGTGCTGTCTAAGATTCAGATCTCGCTGAGTGAAGATATACTTGATGCTTTTGTGACCAGTGAATACCACAAAACTCTCTCCCAACAAATAGTGTCTCCAACAATTTAAGGCATGAACAACCGATGTGAGCTTGTGGTCGTGCGTCGGATAATTCAGTTCATGAGGCTTTAAATGGTGAGAACCATACACAACGACTCGCTCTTCCTGCATCAAGACAACTCCATTCCCAATAATTGAAGAGTCACAATAGACCGTATAAGCTCTGCCCCGCTCTGGAAAGATCAATATTGGAACCAAAATTAGTCTGCCCTTCAGTTCCTGAAATGATTTTTCACAAGCTTCTGGTCACTCGAATCTCACCCCCTATTTGGTCAAAGATGTAACTGGTGCTACTAGGCATCAAAAGTCTTGAATGAACCACCTATAATACCCAGCAAGCCCCAAGAAACTACTGATAATGAAGAAGTTATTGGGTTCCTCCCAAGAGACTAGAACACTCACCTTATCAGGGTCAACTAAAACTCCAGACTCAGAAATAATGTGACCAAGGAAGTGAACCTTATTTATCCAAAAGTGGCATTTACTGAGCATAGAATAAAGCTGATGCTCTCTTAGTTTATTCAGCATGATATCAATATGGGTTGCTTGGTCATGTATCGAGCCTGAATAGAATAAGATATCATCCACAAATACAACCACAAAAGAATCAAGGTAAGGGTGAAAAATCCAATTAATAAGATCCATAAACACTACAGGTGCATTTTTATGCCCAATCGGCATGACTATGTCCCTAAGAATTCCTATTTTTCCAATCGATTATCGCTAAATAGTATAGCCAAAATGAATGAAAACGATCTGATACCACTTTGTGACATCCCGGACCCGGCTGCCCCTCAACCCGATCCCCGAGCCCAGTTGGCCACATTACCCATAGCTCACCTCACCATTTTCTAGGGGCTGCCGACTAACAGCGGGGGTTTAATGGTATGTCGGTGGGGAGACATTACTCCCTTTTCAGAGTACACAACAGGAAGCAGTAAAGTGATAGAATAGCTGAAGCACAAACAATGGATAAAAATGAGAACCTGAAAACATACCATCGGACTGCAAAAGTAATGTAAACCCTGTATAACATACAAAAGACTCATAGGCTCTATCTAATACAAAATGAATGCATGGAATGCTGATACAAAAGTAAAAAAACACTATCATGCTACAAGTAGTACAAAAGGAACAAAAGAACAAAAAGTAAGTCCATGAGCATATCTATCCAAGCTCGGTCCTTCTCTGGAACTCTAGATAGAACATATATATAGACATCAGCAACCTGAAACAGGGCCCTTGCCACTACTAGTACCTGTAGTAGAAAATTCTACACGAGTGCCCAGGGGGCCGACCGGGTAGGATGTGAGAAAATTTTCAGCAAGACACCACCAACAGTGTGTACGTGTAATCTGAAAGGATGATCTCAAGTAAACAATGTGTAATAGACTCCAAGAAAGTAAATAAAAGTAAATAGAAACCTTCCTGCTCAGGTTCTGGAAGGACACATGGCAGGTCTACCTGCTTCAGCTCATAGATGGTATGTCTGAATGAGTCACCTGCTTATTTAGAGATTGATATATATATATATATATATAATACATTGGGTAGGACCGGGAAGGAACTCACGGATGTCCTTAACCCAAGGGCAGCACTCTCGATCCAACCCCTAGCCCAACCTTGAGGAATCACTCATGGTCTATCCCCGGCCTGAAGGATTAATAATTATTAAAGGGAGCTCTCACAGTCTACCCTTAGCCCAACGCCATTACATAGGCGATCTCTTAGGGTCTACCCCTGGCCCGAAGCAGTATCATTTAATTAGGGGAGCTCTTACGGTCTGCCCCTAGCCCAAAGAAATATCATAGGGGAGCTCTCACAGTCTACTCCTAGCCTGAAGCTTAATCATTTAATTAGCATAGGTTATAAGGCATACACTTCTTATAACATTCATATCAATAAAACATGGAATTTCAATCTCACAATATCACAATATCACATTTCAAGAAAACATGCATTTAAAATAATAAAAGGGGTTTAGGCTAACTCATCCTAGCCAATCCCTAACCAAACCATCTCATTTTCCTCACATGGAAAATGGCTTCCAAGACATTTCCATAAGGTACAAAGGTGAAAAAGGGATAAAACACAAGGTATAACACCTATGGGTGTCCATACCGGAGTCATACGGTACCCGAACACCCAAATGAGGGTAGTTCCTATAACCTCATATCAAAAGGGTCATTTAGATAGTAAGCAGTCAACAATAATAAGAGTTTTGGAGAAAGGAAAACCTCGGCACGACGGTATAAACCCGAAAAGACGAAAAACCAAAATGAAAACCATGTGACTACCTACCTTAGAGCTGTAGGAGTAGGCTCAATCGATATTGACCTTAGATTCTCTATTGGTTGGAAGAGATCTAAGTTCCAGTCCAATGCCTTGAAAATAGGGCATATGAGCCGGCATCAAAATAGCGCAACAGATGGAAGGATTTTCCAAGGAAGAAGGGGTGATTGAGGTATGCCTTACCTTTGAATTTCTAATGCTTCTTTCGGATCAATTAACGGACACCGTGGGAAGAAAACACAAGGAAAAGATAGAGGATAGGGTTTGGGAGCTCAAGGAGGAGTTCTTCCTCTGTTCTGTCTGCTGGAAGAAGAACGAAATAGATTTAGGCTTAAATGGAACTTAAGGGAAAAATGGTAATTTTACCCAGAACTCAGTCTTTTAGTTTAGGCGCATAGTTTACCAAACCGTGCGCACTTCCCTACCTTCAGAAAAAGGGTCTCACGGGTTAAGCACATGGTTTACCCAAACCATGCGCAAACCGTGCACACCTCCCTGCTTCCAGACCAAAGGCTGCACGGTTTACCCAAACCATCCACAAGCCGTGCGCATGCCATGCGCCCCTGTCTGCAAGTCCATTTCTCAAAATCCCGGACTCCAAACAATCCCCAGACACTCCTCGAACCTTCCTTAGGATGTTACCCACATTACATGAGATTAAAGGAAAGATTTGAAAGAAAAACTAACGATCCATACCTTTTCCAAAGAGTCAGGTCGTTATAGGAGTGATCCTCAAGACTTAGTAAGTGTTACTTTCATTAAGAAGAAATACATACACCATAGAATCACAACACCATTTATAATATGGCAATAATATATATAAAATAAATTATATTTAATTCCTAGGACATATTATGTTGATATAATACATAATAATCGATATTAAAAAATAATAATCTTGGACCTCGGATAAGAAAAATTTCCATAATAGTTATTAGCACTCCAATAGACTTGTGTTATGTATTTTGGGACCCCGATAAAAAATAGTGGAATAATATTATAGAAAACACCATTAATTGGATTAGTTTGAAAACAAATTTACACATCAATAATCATTATCCGTAAAAATATATAGCATATCCTAAAACAATGATGAAAACACAATGTTAATACACATTGAATTAATAAAATTGTAATAAATTTCTTTTTAACCACGGTAATATATATTCCACTATATAAATATATTTAACGTGGACAAAATATAAAATTTATGAATTAATAAATATGTGATTATTTCAATTACATGAAATTTTTAAATATGGTATATATAATTAATGGTACATGACACAAGTATACTATTTGAATTATTATTGTTTAAGTGGATAATACCAAATGTTTTCAATGAAACTATTATAACAAAAAATAACTGTGACAATATAATTCTATATTAATAACTTCTAATTAAATATTAAAATATAGTATTCATAACCCCAATACAATTCAATTAACCATATTTTTATAAATAATCAAAATATTTTTCTATTTATGGGAATATTAAAAATAACACAAATAGTTAAATTTATAGCATGAAACTAAATTTATAATACATTATTAAAAGTATAAATATAATTATTTCAATTTTTTTTAATTTAGAACTCAATGTTGTCTACAAATTATATATTTAAAGTCTGATTTTTTAAATAATTTAATTAAAATATTAATCATCATAAAAAATAAATATAAAATCCTATTGACATTTCTATATAAATAATACCCATTTTAAAAATAAATTATTTTACTATTTATGATGGTTAATTGAGACTTAAAATAGAATACATAGTTATTATTTACAATTTCATTATATATTCATATAACAATATCCTCATTTCCATCCAAAAAATCATGATATAACGATTCAAATATTATATCATCCTGTTGTTCCTACCTTGCCCAATCCTAAAGAATATTAAATATTAATTTTTTGCAAAACAAATTTCATTTAAAAGATATTTTTTTATTTTTTAGAATTTTTATTTCTTTGAACTAAGATAATTATAGGATTATTTTTTCACTAGGGATTAAATATTAATAATTTTTTAGATATATATAAAGTTGAATGATTTTAGTTGTTATCTAATATTATTATTCATTATTATAAATAATTTATATATTTATTTATAATTTTTTTAAAAATATGTTTTTTATTTTATACTCTCACCATGATGACATAAAATGCAATATATGTTTTTACATAAAAAATTGATTTTTTTATGAATACACAATTCAATAATAATTTATTGAATAAAATAATTTTGACTGAAATCAAATTCAATCATCAACATTTTCAGGTATGCTAATGATATTATTTACACTAGTTATATAGTAATTTCTTAAAAATAATAATAAACTTTATGGTAACTAAATTATTATTATGTATGTTATTTTATGATTCTTCAGAAACCTGATTTTTAATGCGATCTATATTTTTATTATTATTTAATAACATTGGATAAATTTTTTATAAATTGAATAATCTTGGTAAAAATATTGATTTATATATTTATATGAATCATTTATGTATATTTGGATTATTATTATATTATAGTGAAAATGAATCATTTTCATATTATTTATGTCACATGGAATTGTGATATAAAAAACAATGTTAGAAAAAATAAACCCATTTCAGAAAACTTGTAAATGACTATTCCCATCACACCTTCTTGTAAGGGTTGTTTATTTCCTTAAAACAAACATTATATATGAAATTATTAGAAATGAATATTTCTATTAAGATTGATATGATCTATTTATTTTTATTCAAATCTACCACAACATACATATCCCATAAATATATTTTCATTATTTCAGATAAAAAACATATAAATTACACTCCAAGGCCCGAATGTATTATTATTTTCAATAACTAACAACATAACAATTATCATAACATCATGAAAATAATAATTTTCAATGATAATATTTACGATGGACACCTTTTTGGGATTATGACAGTTATTATGATATTTCATTTACTAGATAAATGGTAACAAAAAGAAAGAGGTTAGCTAAAATTCTACATAAGGGGTAATACATAAGGTTAATAAATTTGGTATCATAGTAGGGATCATATAGGGATAATTATTAAATGAACATATAGGTATGAAAACAAAATCATAAAATACTATGCATGGAATAAAAACTATGATGAATAATCGAAATAATAACATAAAGTTAAGGAATAAAATATGATGTTGGTTTATATTTTTTCATTTAAATTTGGAACTTATATTAAAGATCTCTTCTAATACCATCATCACATTATGCAAAAAATCAATTAAATTTTTATATTTTGATAGCCTAAAATATTAAATTCTATAACATATAATGATATCTAATCTTAATCAAATGTATTAGTGGGGAATACATTTTAGCCATCCCATCAAATAACGTTATATCATGAAATATATGTTACAAATTAACATGAAACAATCATATATCTACTAAAACATATCAACATTAACCCATGTGATAAAGAGGGGTTATATAATGATTTCAGTAATGCATAATAATAAGTCATCTAACGAAATAATGATGATGTTTTTATGAAATTTTTTCATCAATTAAATAAAAGAGACATCAATGGATATTTTTAAATAAAGAATAATTTTTATGAAGAGGATATATAATTAATAATATATTACAAATAAATATCCTTTATATTTAAATATTTTCTATTAAATTTTTTTAATATGAATAAAAATAATAAAAATATAATGTCAATGGTAATAAAAATATTATTAATAAATAGGTAACAATAAATGATAAAAATTAATTAAAAAAAATGTATAAATAAATTCCAAGAGAAAGTGTGAGTAGAAAATGTAAATCAATAGTGATGAAAATATTCCCTTCATAACATTATAAATTCATCTAAACAACAATAAATGGATTTTAATAAATCATATAAATAATTATAAGGATATATAATATATATGGTATAATATAAATATCATGAACCTAGATGAAATAATTTATAGTTGAAATGATAGACTAAAAAAATTTCTTTATTAATTGAAGAATAGGTTTAGTATGTTTAAATAAGATGGGAAATATGAAAAATAAATATAAAAATCAAAAATAATAATTTAAAATGAAAAATGTGTATTAAAATTGAATGAGAATACTTACTCCCTTATTGAAATTTAGATACAGATATTAATTCCACTTGAGGAAGATTTTTTATATGATGTGAATAATTATGAATGAGTTTTTTTATATTGTTGATATGAGACAGTGTGAGTGAAGAATCCATTGGAATAATTAAAACACTTCTTTTTTTATCTATAAAACAATATATATATATAATACATATTCGACCTAGATTCTCAGAAAAATATATTAGATATATTGTTTATTATAAAACTTGTCTGATGAATCATATATCTTTGGATCTTCAAAGGAATTCACAAGAACACATTTACAATGGGAATGATAAAAACACCACGTTAAGTGTTTGAAATGTTATGTGGTAAATTCCCCAAGTGAAGTACCTCATCTAGTGTTGGGGGGGGATTTGAAGGATGAAATTTCATGTAATGTGGTATGTTCAATTAAATTATTTGTTTATATAGAATGATAATTTAAATAATGAGTTATTTAGTTCTTTTTATATATTGTTGTTTGATTATTTAAACAATGTATGACTAATATTATATAAAAAATAATTTAGATTTATTGAACTGAAATAGTTAATGTATGGGGGAGTGATGAGAGACATTTTTTTTTAAATTTAATTCTTTCATTCAATGTTGAATCACCCAAAATTATTTGTAAATGTGGAAATAAATAAATTTTTGCAATATTGGTGAATATGGAATTAAATTATAAAATGGCTTCAATACGTGAAATTTAATTTTTATATTAATTTTTGTAATTATTTTAAAATCCATGTATATATTTAATAACATTTTAAATTAATATATAATTAGATATATTGGAATTTTTGATGTATTACTTAATTCTCAAATGAATTATGAAAATATATAATTAATTTTAATTTTTTATCATTAATTTTTGGATTAAGTAAAAATTCACATGCATGGGACACCCCATACGTAATATTATATGTATTATATGTATGATAAATTCCTCATCACCTAATAAGGTTTTTTAGAATATTTGAAAAATAAAAAAAAACTTATTTTCCAATGTGATGACACTAATGGTTTTTCAACTAATACTAAATAATAATTTCCATAGGTGAGTGTTATGTAACAATACCTCTATAGATTCATAATGTGATGCATATATTTTTGTTCAGGGAATCCACTATATTTGAATTGAAAAAATGCCTTATAAATCAGACAAGTCATACAAATGACTCCCCTCAACTAGAGTGACACACAATTTTTTTTATGATAAATTTCACTGATAAAAGAAAAAATAAATTATGATTATTACAATGATGAAATTTTCTTCATTTTTTGAATAAATTCTACTTAGATATAATATTAAATAGTAATTAATTGGGGAATAATATTAAATCAACTGACTAATCCTTTTGTTAGACATAAAAATTGAAACTATCATCTGAGTTCCCACCCATTCTATAAAAAATTATCATTTAAAAAAGACACCATTAGAGAATTGTTAGTCAAATTTTATGTTGGTAACATTAAAAAAGTTTCTCCATAATGAAATCGCCATCCATAGGGAGTACTCATGGAGGGTATCCAGGATGGGGATGCAATATTCTCATTTAAGTGGTGTAGAAGATGACCCATGTTGTTATTATAAATATATTTCATCTCCCAATTTATAAGGATTAATTTCTTTGTCATTTTTACTGTCATTATGTTGTTATGTGTTTATATTTTTACATTTTATTAATTTCATTATTTTTTATATTCATAATATATCCATGGTTTCTTATCCCTCTAATTTTGAACTATTGTACTAGTGATCTCCAAAAATCTTCTAATATTAAGTGGACAATTCAAATGATCAATATTTAGATAAAACACAATGCTTCCAAAATATCAACAATAATTTCCTTGTTAACTAATATAAATTTTAGAAATTTGGGGGATATTGAGATTGGGTGGGTCAAAGTACCTCTCATTATGGTTTATTCTTGATTTTTTTCTTTCTATGAAAAATAAATTTCACCTCACATTTATTGAGTACATGTTGGATCCACTATTTTTTTATCGAACAGGGGTTTAGTGGATAACAAGTGAAGCGTCATATAATTTTTCATCCCCATAAATTTTTTTATCTCCTTTAGCGCATCGAGTTACTGGAACCCAATGTGCTTTAGGATTCTATGTTTTTTGTGTGTTCACTAATTTTTTTTGTAGGGATGATAATGTATAGATGGATCTTTATCATAGAGTAATAATTTGTGATATTTGAAAAGTGATTATGATGGTACATTTAAGTAGTTTCAAGTAGTGATTCATTTCTCCTAACACTATTTTAAGTTCTTCATTGCATGATTAATTTGATAAATTCAATAAATAACCCAAAATATATCCAATTTTACTTATTAAAAACAACAGAAAATAATTTAATTTATTAATAAAATCAGTGGTTTCCGCTCAGATCCCCAAGATAGATGACCATGGTTAGTCCTAGAATACTAAATTATAGGTTATATGCATTTATTTATTGTGTTTATTTTGATAATTTTATAATCATTAAATCTAATTAACTAATACTATAATTAATCAATTATTCTCTCATGATTGGAACACAATATACTATTAAATCGATATTTACAAAATTATTTTTTGAATAATATCCAATTTGAAGAATAATTTCATAAAGTAATTCAATATGAAATTTTTGTACATTTGAATTAAGGGGTTATAAAATTCCAATATATATATATATATCTACTAAATAAATTTATATGATTTTTTTAAAAATGTAATAAAAATATAATTTTCAATTTTACACAGTATAAATTCATGATATTACATAATAGAACATTATTTTTTATTGTAGATGTTCATGAAACTGAATTTCCTCATAAATAATGAGAAATGAAATTATATATACAATGGTTTTATTTATATCCTGATTTCATTTAAAAATAGAAAAAATGTTTTAATTCCAAAAAATATTTTATAAAAATTCCATGAAACATAATGATACGTATAATTGAATTAATCAAAAATAAAATTAATTTGAAAATTTTATTATTCCATGGGGATACTATATTTTTTCATGTCAATGAGGAATTTATAATTAACATTATGAATAAAATGGCATGACCATGATATTTATTCCACATTAGAGTTAGATTCAATTTAGTGATGAGATACATATTAGAGTAGTTTTATCTTTTTATCAATATAATGAAAATATAATTATGAATACACATATCCTATATAATTTTATAATATTATTGGCTACTTTTATAAAAAATAATGTAAACTTTTTTGATTTTATTAAAAAATATTGAATACAACATACAATATGTTTTGAATATTATATGATATAACTTCCTAATTTTCATAAATGTAGTTTTTATTTTTTTAGATGATGTATATTCAAACTTTAATTATTAATTCCATTTTAAAAAATAGAACATAAAAAAATATTTCCCCATATTTACAACATTAGTAAAAATCACCATATTCATTTTTTACTATATATATTATTTAATATTTATATTCTATGAATTTTAAAAAAATATCAAAGATACAAACAAAAATAATGGTAAATAATGTTACCCATAGATTGTGGTCATTTATTACTTAATATTATAATTATATAGTTTTCCAAGAGGATTGATAGATTATTATCCTTGAGTTACAAGATAAAGACCTAAAAAATATATTCATATGAATGTTTATAAAATTTTCATTAAATAAACTAAAAATTAATCCTTAAAATTGATTATATAAAAATTTCTCCCTGATATTTTCATCTTGATATGCTAGTGATTCAGGGAAACAAAAATAGAATGATCCTCAAGACTTAGTAAGTT
Source organism: Viscum album (assembly GCA_963277665.1). Lineage (NCBI taxonomy): Eukaryota > Viridiplantae > Streptophyta > Magnoliopsida > Santalales > Viscaceae > Viscum > Viscum album. The sequence goes on along the minus strand of OY728121.1, from coordinate 1,790,071,823 downwards.
TTACCTTCATTAAGATATAAATACACCATAGCATCACCACACCATATATAATATGACAATAATATATATAATATACATATTATTTAATGTCTGGAACATATTATGTTGATAGAGTACATAATAATTGATATAAAAAAATTATAATATAAGATCTAAGATAAGAAAAAATACCATAAAATTTATTAAAACTCCAATATACTTGTGTTATGTATTTAAGCACCCACTAATAAATTGTTGAAGAATATTATAGAAAATGAAATTAATTGGATTAGTTAAAAAAATTGTCACATCAATAAACATTATCCTTTAAAATACACAGCATAACCAGAAAAAATTATGAAAACACAATGTTAATACCCATGGAATCAATAATATTGTAATAAATTTCATTTTTAACAAGGTAATGTATAATCACTTATATAAATATATTCAACTTGGAATAATATATAAAATTTATGAATTAATAAATATTTGATGATTTCAATTCAATTAAAATTTTAATATGGTATATATAATCAATGGTACAAGATACAAGTATACTAGATGAATTATTATTGTTTCAGTGTATCGTAAAAAAATTTATCAATGAAACTATAATCCCAAAAATTAATTGTGAAAACATAAATATATATTTATAATCTCTAATTAAATATTAAAATACAATATTCATAACTCTAGTATAATTCAATTAACCATGTTTTTATAAATAATCAAAATATTTTTCTATTTATGGGAATATTAAAAATAACACTCCTAGTTAATTTTATATCATGAATCTAAATTTATAATACATTATTAAGAGTATATATATAATTCTTTCAAATTTATTTATTAATTTAGAAATCAATGTTGTCTATAAATTATATACTTAAAGTGTGATTTTTTTTAAATAATTCAAATGAAATATTAACCATCATAAAGAATAAATATAAAATCAAATTTTTATTTCACTATAAATAATACCTATTTAAAAATTAAATTATTTTACTATTTATGATGGTTATTTGTGACTTAAAATAGAATACATAATTATTATTTACAATTTAATTATATATTCACATAATAATATCTACATTTCCATCCAAAAATCATAAAATAAAAATTCAAATAGTATTCTACCCTGTAGTTTCTCCCTTGTCAAATCCTAAAGAATATTTAATATTCATTTTTTTCCAAATTTTTTTCTTTGAAAAGATATTTTTTATTTCTTATAATTATATTTAGTTGAACTAAGATAATTATAAGATTATTTTTCCCTAGGTATTACATAATAATAGATTTTTAGATATATGGAATGTTTATTAATTATAGTTATTATCTATAATTATTATTTTTTGTTATAACTAATTTATAATTTTTTATATTGTTTGACAAAATATTTTTTATAATTTATACTCTCACCATGATGAAAAAAATGGATTATATTTTCTATATAAAAAAATTGATTTTTTTTAATACAAAATTCATTAATAATTTATTAAATTAAATAATTTTGACTAATATCATTTTAATCATCAACTTTTTCTTATATGCTAATGATCCTATTTAAACTAGTTATATTGTAATTTATTAATATTAATAATAAAATTTATGGTAATTAAATTATAGATATGTATGTTATTTTATTATTCATCATAACCATGACACTAATGAGATCAATATTGATATTATTATTTAATAACATTGGATAAATTTTTTATAAATTGAATAATCTTGTTACGAATATTTATTTACATTTTTATATGAATCGTTTATATATATTTATATTATTATTATATTATAGCGAAAATGAATCATTTTCATATTCTTTATGTCACATGGAATTGAGATTTAAAAAACAATGTTAGAAAAAATAAACCCATTTTTGAAAACACGGTAATTTATATTCCCATCACACCTTATTGTAATGGTTATTTATTTCCATAAAACAAACATTATATATTAAATGGTTAGAAAATAATATTTCTATTAAGGATGATATGATCTAGTTATTTTTATTAAAAACTACCATAACATATATATCCCATAAATATCTTTTCATTATCTCAGATAAAAAACATATAAATTACACTCATATACCAGAAAGTATTAGTTTCATTAAAAACTAACAACATAACCTTTATTTTTACATCATGAAAATAATAATTTTCAATGATAATCATTTTAATTGACACCATTTTGGGCTTATGATAGATATTATGACATATCATTTACTAGATAAATTGTAACAAAAAGAAAGAGTTTTTCTAAAATTCTACACAAGGGGTAAAAAATATGGCTAATAAATTGGGTATCATAATAGGGATCAGAGAGAAATGAATATTAAATGAACATATAAGTATGAAAAAAATTATAAAATACTACCCATGGAATAAAAACCATGTTTCATAACATGAATAATGACATAATGTTATGGAATGAAATATGATTTTGGTTTATATTGTATCATTTAAATTCAAAACATACATTAAGTAACTCTTATAAGACCATCATAACACTATGGAAAAAATAATTCAAATTTGTGGATGATGATGGCATAAAATATTACATTGTATAAAATATAATGATATCTAATCTTAATCAATTGAATTAGGTGGGAAAACATTTCAGGCATCCCATCAAATAATGATATATCATGACATATATGATACAAATTAACCTAAAATAATCATATATCTATAGAAACATATCAATATTAACCCATGTGATAAAAAGGGGTTATATAAAAATTTCCATAATGCATAATAATATGTCTTCTAATGATATAATGATGAAGATTTTATGATTTTATTTTCATCAAATAAATAAAAGAGACATTAGTGGATATTTTTAAATAAAGAATAATTTTTCTAAAGGGGATATATAATTATATATATAATAAAAATAAATATCCTTTATTTTTAAATATTTTTCATTAAAAAATTTAATATGAATAAATATAATAAAAATTTAATTTGAATGGTAATAAAATATTATTAATAATCTTGGAAGAACAAACGATAAAATATAATTTTCATAAAAATATATAAAAAAATTCGTAGAGAAAGTGTCCAAATAGAAAATGTAAATCAACAGTGGTGAAAACATTCCCTTCATAACATTATAATTTCATCTAAAAAGAAATTCATATATTTTAATAAATTATATAAATAATTATAAGGATATATAATATATATTGTATGATATAAATATCCTGAACCAACATGAAAAAATTTATAGTTCAAATGATAGAGAAAGAAAATTTTCTTTATTAATAGAATAATAATATTAGTTTGTTTCATTAAGATGGGAAATATGGGAAAAATATATCATACTCCAAAATAATAATTTAAAAAAATATTTATTTAAATTGAATTAGAATACTAACTCCCTTATTGAAATTTAGATATAGAGATTAAATCCACTTGAGGATGATGTTTTATATGATGAGAATAATTACGAATGAGGTTTTTTATATTTTTGAGATGAGAAACTGTGAGTGATGAATCCGTGGGAATAATTAAACATGATTATAGAACAATTGATATATGTTTAAGATATTATATATTTTAGAGGAAAAGAGATTTTGAAAGCTGGATCATGAAGTCATGCTTATAGAAACTACAATTATAGACAAAACACTAATTATGAAGGAATATATTTTGATGATGTCTAGAATAAAAATTTCTAGAAGTACGCAATGATGTTATCCAAGATTTATTTTTCTAAGATACATGATCTTTCATAATTTTTAAGTATTATTTATTATAATGTTAATGTTCCAACCAGTTAGAGAAATAAGGATATATAAGGAGTGCTGATTTTTTATTTTTGGTCAAACCTAGAATTATTTTAAATATAATGTTATAAATATGTGTATAATAGTTTAATTTCCCCGAAGAAATGAATTAATATGCTCAAATATTTAGAATTTGAGAAGTCTATAATTCATATCTATAGTACAAATATTTTTTTGACGTTCATGAGAAAATGATAATATACTATTAACCGTGTGATATTTTATATCCTCCAAGGAATAAAAATTATTTTTATGATACATAAGATATTATAAATAATTTATAAATAACTATATAATCTCCAAAGGATAACTAATACCATATAGAATAAGAAAATATTATATTTGAAAAAAAATCCTTGATATGTATGTTTTTCATAGAATAAGTAATCTAAATATAGATGGTATATAAGAGTCACCCAAATTTAGGGATTTAAAATTTCTCTATGATATTAAACTGTGATGCATATAATAATATACTGTTTTATAAAATATCCTAGATATTTAAAAATATGAAATGTAAAAATGAAACATATTGATATTTATGATATTTAAAAATATTATATAGTGGGAAATTAAAAAATTATTTAGTATCATATTGATAGGAAATATATTTAAAAATCATTGAATTTAATAAAATGGAAATTTATAAAGAATCAAATTGTTATATAATAAAATATTTAATATGGTTTTCCAATTGAAAATGTGTGTTTTCTATGTTGATATATTTGGAAAGGGGATGTAATTATCAAAATTATTTGATGATCCGCAATTAAATAAATATCATGATTCTAGTAGTGATTATAAATGAATTATGTAGAAAATAGTTTTTTTAATGAAAATAATGTTTATGTTATGAAAAAATCATCACTTCCATGATTGTTCCATTACATGACATCATTCAAATAGAAAATTATATTCATGTTGCTATTTTGGAATGATAATGTCATAAAAATTTTGGGATTTGAAATAAGAAATTTGATATCATTTTTGTCATTGTAGGAAATTAGATCTTTTATCCTGATATATTTTTACTAGTAATAATTTTTTTACAATTATTATATTATTTATTTGGAATTATCTATATTAAAACTGGGGTATTAATATTCACATATCTCTATGTTAAAATTTTTAGAATGAATGAATCTCATGTAAGTACATATGAATAAATATATCAAAAAATTAGAAAGTGGAGGAGTTGAGTGCTTCCATAGGGGATCCATATATATTATAATCCACTAAATGGGATTTTTAATAAGTATGTGATTGAATGATAAGATACCAACTAAACATTTTCGAAACAAATATTCAGTATTACTAAAATAATTTTAATAAATAAATATGGACCTATATAGATTATATTAGGAAAAAGATTATATATGTTCATTCCTTAGTGGCATTCACTAACAATTTTCATGATACCACCCAGTGGGGCTTGTCATACAACTCCCCAAGCCCCCCTATAATTGGCCAAAGGATGCGGAATGGCAGTGAGTAGGCATATCATTTACAAGTGAGGCATTTCTTATGTAACTATATGAATGCACACATATCCAATCCTACTAATGTTGTTATATAAAAATCACAAATAAACAAATTCATTCATACCATTATCCCAAACCAATAGAGTATGCCAGGAAATAATGTATAGTAAAGTCAACTGGGTCAAAATAAAACCCCACAAAAAGAAAGTGTTTGTAAACTAAAAATTCCAACCTATAAACAAAATAGGTATTGGGACGGCTCCTCTATGTTTTATGAAAACCTCAGCTAGCTAGAAATCACAAATCCCTCTCCATTCATGTTCCACCATAGGATACATTAAAATATTATTCCTCTACACAAGACAAGACATGTTCGGGAAAAGACAGTGCATGGGGGACTATAAGAACACTCCGTAGGATAGTCCAAAACCACAATGAAATTCAAAAAGGAATATACTGTCATCCATACATATCATATTACTATATCAAATATTATTATAATATCCAACTATAATCAAACCAAGACACATAATCTAGAGGTAAGACGCAACTACTTCATACCAACATTGGGGATTTAGTATGAAGATTCCATGAAGAACTCATTTGGGAGAAAAAATTTGGATAATCATACCACTGATGATGCCCTTCTAAAAAGTACTTTTTTTTTCAGAAACCATCATGAGAGAGATACAATGACAGATATAAAGAGTGACATATGATACAATAGTTTCATATCACAACTAGGGCTATGGGGTGACCCCAAAAATTCCATTTAAATTTACTTGTAACGTAGAGGATTGTTGCCCCAAGATGTTGGTCACGAGAATACTAGGGACTCTACCTAGGGAACAATGAATGAATAGAGCATCCTGCTTTAGGCCATATCTGATGGTATTCTAACGACTCTATCTAGAAATTAATTATGAATAGATCATACTCTTATAATTAGGAAATTAAATGCACTAACCATTAGGGAAATGATAATTTACATGAAACCTAAAAAATATTGTCTAGGAAACAGTGGAAATGAGATTCAAGCTATGTATTAAGGGGTACACTGCATGTAGTAGGGTCACACTCCTTGTCCCTAGTTTCTTTCCCTTTTACAACATCTTGTTTCATTAAGAAAATTTCAGGTAGAAGATCGGTATATGCAGTGTAGAAGGGCCACACATCGGTTTTTCCATCTATTCTCCACCCATTGTACTATGGTCATATTCCAGTACACGAGATATCCCATGAAACTTATATTGGCCAAGCCGTGTGATGTAGTACATGTTGTGTTCAAAAAACCATGTGATCCACCCCATTTACATGTATCAATCAAGATATAGAAAAATTCTCAGGGAAGGGCACACATGTCGTGTGACATGGGGCACACGTGATGTGACACATTACTACCTCCTAAAACACAAGCAACCAATTAGTGGGGGTTGAACACTGTGATTCTCGGAATATATAATGTGTTCGTATGACATTTCTAGATCCATTTTTCTTATTCTTCTCACCATGGATGATCCTCCACTATTTTATCCAATGATTTTTTCTCCTCAAAACATGATATAAAACATCATTGTGCCCCTGAAACACTGAAATGGCAGTTCTTGGGATTTCAATCGCCTTCGAAAACCGAATCTGATCTCTTGCATGAAAATCGATTGATGAAAGATTTCATACAAATTTCATTGATCCACCTATCACTATCTTAGTGACCCCACTTATTGGGTTTCACAGGGATGGATCATCAATTTCGGATTGTTTCACCAAGAGTTGATGGTGGAATGATAATTTTTTCATAAACTAAGAAGAACAAGAAGAACATGTTTGGTGGAAAACACAATGAACAACCAAAGAAATGAACCTCGGGCGTCATTTATTATGAACTCTATCCATTCAGTAAGAAAGATAAAAAATCAATTAACAATAATCAAAACCATAATAATTAACCCACAATCCTAGCCCATCCTGTAAGAATGTCTGAACTGCGGATCAACCTATTTATTGGTTGGTCTGCGATAATTATTGAATCTACGAATGGGGAATGATAAATCAAAATAACATCTTACCTTGGGGTTGGATCATTTTTTTAAGAGGATCAATTATCATATTTCTGCTGTTGGCGATATCCATAAAAATAGAATTTTTTGATCTTTGATCCGTGCTCAATCACCATTTTCTGTCGAGAGAGTTCTCCATGTTCATCTTCAGATCCTATGAGGAATTATAAGGTTATTATATTAACCTGTTATCCGTTTAAAAGAGTATTATTTTCATAGAATCACTACTATATCACTACATAACTTAAAAATAAAATAAATTCTCCATTTATTTTATTTATTAAAACATAAATTTTTTTTTTCATAGCTGACCTGTGTCGGATGATGTTAGCTTAGGACTTGGGTAAAATCGCTAACCTGAATGCAATGGTGCCCCCAAATTTATGATCTAGGAACCCAATTAAATATTATTCCACCTTTTCAAGAAAACAATGTGAATGTACTATTTAATATTTTAATATTATTCTAACATTTATTTTGGGAACAAAAACCCTCAGAATCACACATATACTTAGTCCATTATCTCATATTAATTCCATATAATATTTAAAAAATATTACATAGAAAAATCTGGGACATTACATTATCCCCACCTTGGGTGATTACATCTCTGAAAATCCAAAAAGAACGACTATACATAAAGATGTGGGAACATTACATGATGTTTAGACTCCATCTTCCATGTTCTACCCTGGAAATTCTCATGCAACAACCAGACATGTACAAAAGGAATCACTATCCCACAAACGATCATCTTATATCGATCCTTGATCTCCACTGGGTACTCAGTAAAAGTCTCTCCATCCCCAATGTCCATCTCACCCCAATCGATTATGCATGACAGGTTATGCACATAAATCGTCAGTTGTGATATGTATAAGGCTTATTCGACCGAGTCCAACTATAGTGGTAGAGCCTCCAAGTATGCCACATCACCAACTCTACACAGTATCAGTAAATGGATGATAAAACTCAGAGATAACATTCCACCCATTCCAAATATCTACAATCCCTTTCAAGGTGAAACTCTATGTAACACATGGTCACTTATTAAAACTCCAAAGTCCCCTATCACCTATCATCATATGAGTTATTATGGATTTTTGTAGTCTTTATAGACTCATGGATAGTCTTCTCCTTCTCAACAATATATCACACCAATTCTGGGCCCATGACTGCTGACTCTTATAGGACAGTCTAGTAATGTTGTCACCGGTAGGGTTTCCAATAGAAATCCATGAATGGTTATATACCAATGGTTGAATGGTAGATATTTTCATTTGTGATCTCTACCAGGGGTAGGTATCCTCCCCACTATATCCAATTTTTAACATGCATGCTCGCATCATGTTTACAGAATCTGAATGATCTTCTTTGTGTGGACATCTTTCTGGAGGTGAAACATCATTCTCAATCATAACTGAGTCCCAAATTCCTCCTCCAATCCATTCAATAAGAATGATGTAAAAATATCATCATAGTCCGAAACAATCATCAATAGGACTCTGTGAAGTCGAATGATCTCTTGAATTTAGAGGCATCCAAATATCTATACTAAACTCTGCTCTAAGATTTCTAGGATTTGGGATAACTTGTTGAGTGGATCGAAAATAACCCAAATGGAATTGTTTCCCTAGTTTATACATGCTAAAACCCTCATGAATTCCATTGATATTCCATCACACATCATTTCTGGAACCTTAGGGGGTTGATCTAAACCTGCTATACCCTAGTGATCAGCCTTCACCTGTTGGAACGTAAGGCATTGAGAATCGAACTCTACCACAAAATTCTTTATCTCTAACCACCAAAACTCACTTCATAGGCCCTGCTGCATTTTTTCCATAGTAGGATGTACCACCAAAGGGGGTTCATGAAACTCCCACATAACCTCCTCTTAGAACTCCACCAGTACAACATTGCATCCTCTTAAAAAAAGACATTCTCACCACCTTGTGAATATCCATCAAGTGCATGTCCTATGGAAATTGGATCACCTAGGGTCTCACAGTTGGTATCCCAAGCTCAGACTCCATAACAATCTGCAAGAGTGGAAGGGTTAAAACCATCAAATAGAGGTAATATTATCCATATCCATCCACAATGTTTGATATAATGAGGCCTACTTATTTTACACATTTTTCAGCAACTATGAACTACATCTCCCAATGAGAGCATCTTTCAAAATGTAATACATCCCATGAATATAGTTAATCTAATGGTTATAGTCCTAGAAAAACTCTATCCATCACCTCTGTGTAAATTCTGTCTCCTTATAAAATAATATATTCTTGAGACTCTTGTGATTAAATTGTATAATAAAACAATTTTCCATCAGGTAGTGTCACCCCATCTTGAATATGAATAATTCCACTACTAAATTAAGATCACATGTCACTTAGTTCTTCTCATGTGGTCTCAAATAGCGTGAAACATAGGTAATAACTTCTTGCCTCTACATCTAGCCACAACCATGACCAGTCCCAATGTAATCATAGAATAATGTGTACTCCACACTCTCAAACTAAATCCTCATGATCAGACCGATTATCAAACTATAACTCAACAACAGAAAATCCTACTGGAATAACTCCTTCCATTTTAAGGGATACCAATTTTGAGTCATATCTTTTATAGGTTATAATATCCCAGGTAAATCATGAATGAATCTAAAGTAATATCCTCATATCCCATGGAAGTTCTACACATCCTCCACACACTAGGTGGCTCCCATAAAAACACTGCCTCCACCATGGATGAGTCCACTATAACTTCGTATTCTAGGGAAACATGTTCCATAAAATGGACTCCGAAATTCATAACTAGAAATTAAAGAGTTTTTTATAAACCTGGTACTATTGGAGAATGTTGAGAGCCATCGTTATGTTCCTAACATGCTCCACCTCGGTTGCTGAGTACAGGATGATATTATCAACGAAGACTACCACAAAAAAATCTAAATAAAGATAAAAGATCTAGATCATGAGTCCCAAGAAAACTGCATGGGAATTCATCATTCCAATTAAAATCACTATGTGGTCATAGTGACCATATATGCATCTTAATTTCATCCAAAGTATATCCTATTCTCATAATCACAGTGGGTGATAGCCTGATAGATAGTCAACATTCATGAACAATCATTCCACTCTCAACAAATCAATGAGTTCATCGATCCTTGGTAGAGGATAATTGTTCATCATACTCACCTAGTTCAAGAACCAGTAGTGCACACACAACCTCAAAATCATTCCATCATTTTCCATCAAAAAACTGGGGCCACCCATGATGAATCACTTGGTCTGAAGAATCCCTTCCTATGCATGTCCACCTACTTCACCCTCAGACCGTGAGGCTCTATAGGATCCATCTGATATGATGGTGATGATATCAGTTCCATCATGTGGTGTAAGTAGATGATGAAGACTATCGCCTAGTGTAGATATAATCCTAGAAAAATTTAGGAAATATAAACTCATACTCCACGAATACTAATGGGAACTAGAATCTAATAATATCTCTTGCACTGATGGTCAGGATAGACTCCTCATGTGTAATTAGTTTCACCCTCCTATGAATGAATTCATCCTATGATTCCTGGGTTTCCTTTTCTCCAGTAATGGAAAACCTCACTCCATCATCAGGGACACGCCAAAACCTTCACATAAAATTTTCAATATGGGCATAGATATTGGATATCCAATCCATATCAATAATGAAATCATAAGTCCTCAATGCTACCACTAAGAGGTTTCAACTAAAAATGTCACCTCTAAGGGTCAGGTCACACTTTCGTCATATATGTTTGATCACTAAGTCTTCTCCAGTGGTTATTTTGAATCATAATGGTAAATTAAATGGTTCAACCAAAATACCTAGGTCACAAATAATATTAGTGGTGAGAAATGAAGGAATGGAACCTAAGTCTATATGTACATAAGCTAAAGTAAAAAAATAATTAGATTGTACCTCTAATAATTCACAGAGCCTTTAGTTCATATGCATAAACCACTTATAGTTGCCCCGTCCCTGTCCTCCCACTCCATATGCATGGAATGGACCTCCTGAGGGTGATGGCGGAAATAATTCGAAACGTTTACAACATCCTGATGCTCTAAAAGATCCCATGGCATGTCCACATATATGAGAATATACTTGATCTTGTAGATGTCTCTACCTCGTTGGTTCATCAAATGTTTCCCTATTAGTAGAATAATGGGTCAAATCATCTCAAGTGAGCTGTAACATACCATCACATTAATAGAACCACCTCTCCATAAGAATACTAGAACCACCCAATAAGCCTTAAACTGAAGATCCTCTATCCTTGGATCTCTTAATAAAATTTCTCCCACATCTGGATCCTTGTAACCGATATTGACTCCATAATTCTATGTTATCAATATCCAGTCATACATAGTGGAATACTACTAGTTGTACCTGATCATCTAATAAGGTTTCGACCCCAAATTCTCACTCACTCACCCCAACATACGTCATAATTCCTATATGGATAACGCTAGCTCATATATCTTTACGTAGACCTCACTCAAAGGCCTGATACCTGATGTACTATTCTATAACAATATCCATTGTGTAACTATAATGGTTGGTGAACCTTGGTGAATAATCAGCAACCATCATGCCACCCTGATAGATCTAACTAATCTATAGTATATCCATTGTGAGTGTTATTAGCCAAACTCCACCATTACCCTACTAATCCATATAGAAGTCTCATTGTTGTGATTACCATCAGGTACACTAGTGTCTTGAATAGATAGAAAACTCTAGTCAATGGCTTAAGCCATTCAACAATCGCCTGAGGGTTGGGATCCACTCAGAACCTAAGGGGTATCTATATCTGAAACTTGTGAAGTGTGAACACTCTGTGCTCTTCATCTACTGGTATTACATGTTCCAAATGCTTCTCCACAGGTGGTGGTATAGCTGGTTCACCTCTAGAAGTCAGATCAAGAAAACTAGAACCTGGGTCAAAGACTCTTCACTGAGGGGGTCATCCTCATGATCAAGCTACTATATGCTAGCTGAAATGAATCTTGGGGGAATCCTGTAAGAAAAAAAATATGTATCGTGGCCAATGAGTATATCTGGAGATTCGACTAAAGAAGTACATTGAACCAAAACCCATTCTTATATGACGTATGTAACATTATATTCACTGAAACCAGTGTTCTGATGTATGGAGTTAATAAGCAGGTTATCAGAGACCTGGGGTATGGATACGTCTGCGGCACGCACCAACACTGGAGTCCCTAGCCTGAAATCTGTACATGAAACACTTAACATTGTTTCCAAAAATCAATCTCACAGACTACTAGTCATAAGGAAGAATAAAAAACCTATGATATCACTTTATCCTATACCATCCATGAGCGTCCCATCCCGCTACTCCCCAAGCCCACATTTAATAGGCCAAGGGTGGGTGACTAGCACTGAGTAGTTATATCACTATCATGGGAGGAAATTCCAATGTAATTGTATGGACACACAAATCTACAAGGAAAAAATTTATGAAATGTAGAAAATAATATGAAACAAATGCATGGATACTGTTATCCCATCCAACAAAGGACGATAGGTTGTATAGTGTAGTAATTTAAACTGTCTTAGAATACAATCCTACAAAGAGAATGATTTTGTAAAGTAAAAATTCGAACCAGTAAAAAAAAATTGGTAGTATGATTGCTGATTGAAGCCATAGGTAGACCTCATCCTACCTGAACTCACAAATCTCTTTCCAGTGATGGTCCTCCCAAGACTCCATCTAAAGGTCTATATTCTATAGAAGACATAACACTTGCAGGAAAATCCATGTAGGGGTGAGTATAAAAATGCATTTAGGGCACCATGAAACCACAATGGAATATACAACCTTATATAAATAGAATATATCTACAACAAATATTAAAAGAATATAATGATATACTCAAATCCAGACATGTTGTCAAGAGGAATATTACAACTACCACATACTAACATTTTGGATTTACTTTGAAGATTCCACGATTCCATTATCTGATAGAACCCACTCCAGAGTCTAGTATCACTAATGAAGTCCATCTAAGAATTACATCATGTCATAAACCATCATGATAGAGATATGTGGATAGATATGAATAGAGAGATATGAGGTAATAGATGATGATAAGATCCATGACCATGGGATTATAGAAACAACTCCATCTAGATAAAATTTCAATTTAGAGGATCAATTATCAGTGATGTCTCTCATGTTAATACCAAGGACTCAAACTTGGGCATAAAAATTAATAATGGATCCTTATTTGGGCATATCAGAGGGGATACCATAATAATATCTAGAATGTCCTGATAAATGGATCGTACTACTATGTATAGAATATAATACAAATCATCCAACTATGAAAGGATTATGGGAAAAAAACCTAAAAAATATTTTCCATGACATGGAGGACAGTAGATTCAAGCCATGTCGAAAGGTGTACATGGAATATAGTAAGGTCAAACATCGTGTCCCATGACCCCATTTACTTCCCATGTACAATAACCCAAGCCATTTAGAACATATCATGTAGAAGATTAGTACACGTAGTGTATAAGGGTCACACACAATTTCCTTCAATCTGGTGTCCACCCATGTACTCTAGCCCTGGGCTTGTACATAGTGTCAACCCATGTCCTCCTACACATGTAAATGTTCATGGGATAACTTGTGTAACTTTTCTAGTCCTTGGAATGTGCTGATGTAGATATTTTTTTGTTAACTAGTATACTCCACCCAATGTATGTGTATCTCCTAATATACATTCGGAGACTTAGGGAAGGGCCCACACACTATGTGATAGGGGTAACACTCCCAGTGACACTTTACCACCTTCTGAATCCCTAGCCTCCACTCAGTTGGGGCTAAACTCCATGTATCTCAGACTACATGCCATGTTCATCAGAAATTTACAAAACCATCATTATTATTTCTCATTCCTCTTCCAATCCACCAGTGTTCAATCCATCCATAATTTCACCTCAAAATTTAAGATCCAAGGTCCCCTCACTATTGCAACACTGAATTGTTGGGTTTCAGGATTTTAATAGGCTCTGAAATCCGATTCTGATCACCAGCATGAAAGTTGATTTAGAAAGGATATCCCAAAATATTGTGACCCATTCGCCACCATCATCGTCTCCCCTCCACAAAGGTGTCTCAAAGTTGTATAATAAATTTCTAATCGTTGTTCCTAGAGTTGATGCCACAACTATCAATTGTTCATATACCATGAAGAATGCAGAGATCATCGGGGGAGTAAATACAATGAAAAACCGAAGGAAATATCCTGTCCTGTTTCTCATTCCATCATCAATCCATTCTATAACAATGATCAGGAAAAAGAATCATTTCCCAATAATGAAAACCCAGATAAAAACCCAAAATCATAGCCCACCCCACATTAATTAGTGAACCATAGATCAACCTATTTTTTGGTTAGTCCATGTTCATCATTGAATATTTGAAAAGGGATAGAGAAATCGAAATAACAATATCCTACCATAGGGTTGGATTTTTCGCACAAATCGATAGATCATCACGTCACCACCGTTATGGAGATACATGAAAAATAGTGTTCATAGATCTCTGATCCAAGCTCCATCATTGATTTTAGGCAAGGTAGTTCTCTAGGTTCTCCTCTAGAGCCTCTAGGGAATTCCAAGGTTATAATTATAACCCTGGATACATACCTAAAGGATAATTTTAATATAAAAGACAACTTGTCACTGAAAGGCATTAATATAAAACAAATTATCCATTTATATTATGTATTAAAATTCAAAAAAAAATTCATGGGTGACCCATTGCTGTAGATGTTATGTAGAACCTAGGGTAAAATATCAACCTTGAATGCAATAGTGATGTATGGTTTTTTGAACTGGTAAACCTTTTAGTTGTTTTTCTACCTTTACAATAAAATGGTTCATGTGTGCTATTTAATATATCAATATTATTTAATCATTTATTCTAGGCACACCAAGCCTTAGAATCACACTCTTTCTCATCCCCTAGTCTTAAATTAATTCAATATAATATTTTAAAAATAATGAATGGAAAAATCCTAGACATTAAAACAGTAGTGATCATTCTTCATAGGAGTCTTTTTTTTTATATGAAATACTAGGGCTTGTTTATGTTTTCATGGTTTCAATGATTATAGAATGCTAATGTAAATTACATAAATTTTAATTTATTCATGATAATATAAACTGATTTGGGTATATGTATGATAATAAAAACCATACACATGGGAATAGAAGTTGTAACCCCAACCATAGTAACCCAAATTTGGATTCTTTTTTATTACATTGTTATAAGATACAAATAATCGTATCTGGATAGACCAAATAACTTAGTCATCTATGTAAACTAGATACATAATATATTACCATATTACATTTGGAATAAAAAATTATGACATATTTTTATTGAAAATTACATTATTCCCTCTTGAATATCTATTCTAATCATAAATATTAGACACCATTTATTCCTTAGAAGGAAAAATAAAAATAATGAGTTGAAATTCTCAGTAAGGTTAAGGACCCCAAAAGATATCATGAATCAATATGCATTATAATCAAGGAAAGGTAAATAAATTATATGCGTTCTATTTAAACAACATTATTATCATGATAACATAATGTATAATAAACTTGGAGATATAAATAAATGCACACACATTCCATTTATTCAACTTCACAATCAATGTAAGATAATAAATAATTAATATGTAAAGGAATACTTCAAAAAAATCCATTAAAAAACTGTGATTATCCTAAATAAATAATTCATAAAAAATAAGGAAGGGTAAATAACCAGACACATTCCATTTAATCAACAAATTGAGAATGAAATTCATCTGAAGGGAATATAATTTTTAAAAACACAAGGATATTAAGAGTTGAATTCATAAGGAAGGTAATTCATTATTATTAAATTTCGTGTCTCAGAACATAATACCCTTACCATCAAGATATAACCTCAAAAATGTTTTCAATTTATTTGTATGTATAGTTTGGAAATCCATTAAATAATTATAGAAAAATAATTCCTCACAAGAGGCCTGTCAATGCATTAAGGGGAAATCAAGATCCATGACCCACCATTGTCAAAATGTGCAAAAAATTCCCCAAAAATCAAATGATCGATATAAATCTTGAATAAATATTCTATACCATTAAATATTCATATTGGTTAAATTATTTGGATTATATATATTTCCCTAGTTAATAAAATAACTTTTAATGTAAAGAAACATATGTATAAAGGAGATACATTTTGTGAAATAATAATATCCATGGTAAATAATATTCATATTTATAAGAAATATAATGTCAAATGATCATAGGAAAGTGAATATTTCTTTGGAATGTAAATCAGAAAAAATTAATAATGAAAGTGAATATCAATACATTACTTTTTCAAATGATTATAAACTATCTCTATGTAGAATAAATATGTTATTAATATAACAAATACCAATTGGAATATGAATATTGGGGTTTTTTATTGATGAATAGAAATATTATAAAAGTATATTTAATATAAATTCTTGAGGAAAATATCATTTTCATATTTAAAATCACATTAAAAGACTAATAGTTCACCAAACATTTTGAAAATAAATTTATATGAAAATAATGATTGAAACATATAATTGATTCTTTATAACATTTTAGTGGTCATGATAGCGAAAATTTTGTTAAATATTCATATTTATGAAATTATATGGATTATAAGTATTTTACCAATTAATAAAATAATATTTAATGTAAACCAATAAATGTATTAATGAGATGTGGTTTATGAAGAAAGCATACTCATGATAAATAATCTTTTTATTTGGGGAAAATTTGATATCTAATTAAAATAGGGATGTAAGTATTTCAAATGAATGTTAATCACTGTAAAATTGAATCAAGAGAGTGAATATAAATATATTCATTTTTAAATGATCATAAATCATCTAGAGGATGAATAAGGATGGTATCAAGACAACATATACCCAATAGAGGAATAATAACATTTCCCCGTAATAAATATAAATACTCTAAAAAGATATTTAAAAATCCTTATGAAGGAAAATATCATTTTTATATTGAAAATAAATTTTAGAACTAAAACAACACAAAAAATTTTAAAAATACTTTTCCTAAAAAATAATCTTTGAAATAAGTATAGTAAGATGTAAACCATTTTAATGGTCATTACGAAAAGAAATTTTGTTCATGTCATACACATAAAAATAACGATTCATATTGTTTTTTCTGAAAAATATAAACATAAATTTATTCTAAATGATATTAATATTCATTTATAATTTTTCTTTAAAATTAAATAACGTGAAAATATTAATTAATAATGTATTTTTAAAAGGTTTAAAAAATATGAAAAAAAATTAGAGGGCTTGGTTTTGGATGAATATGGGTTTCTGAATGAAGACGGAAATGGTGTTGAGTTTCCATAAAATAATTTCACAAATATTATAAGTACTAAAGATTGAAAAATTGGGCTTCTATATAAAAATATTTTTATTATACATATGGGAAAAAATAAATAGTTTTATAGGTGAATGTTAATACAAATTCAATTCACTAAAATTTATGAATAAACATTCTCTATTAGAATGATATTGTATAAAAAACCCTTACAATGAACATAATGTTTTAGTGGGAATTAATAAATTAATAAATTATCTATATTAATTATAATTACACAAAATGATTGTAAATAATAAAAAAATAAAATAAAATTTCATTAAATACATATTCCACGAATATCACATAAAACAATGAATTAATGTTACCTAATGAATATAAATTGAGTAATGAAATTCATTACCTCTTGGTAACATTTATGTCAAATCCTCTTCGATGAAATAATTATAATTAAAACTAAAAATAACATCAATTATTAATTATTAATTATAATTCATTCTAAATGTGTATTTATTACATAATATAAAATAAATTAGGGTATAAGATACAAATATACATTAATGGACGAAAATTAAGACCGAATCTGATTCATTTCATTTATTTTTGGATGAACATGATTTAACATCGTATATTTTTCTTTTAAAAAATTTATTTAATAAAAATAGAACTAAATTCATATTTTTTATATCATATATTTTCATCTTATATCATCTAATACCTAATTTGTAGTTAATCATTCATTATATTTATTTTTTTGTGTGTTAATATCATTTTTTTCATGCATATTTGGTTGTGAAAGTTCTAGTTCTTTATTTATTATATAGTTTAATCATATAAATAATAAAAAAATAATTAATTAACATATTTATGAGTCAATTATTATTTTAAAACAAATAATGAAAATATATATTGATAAATGAAGTATGTTACGATCATAGAGACGGAAAGTCATACGTACACATGAGTATCATTTCCATAGTTAAATGATCTTTATGGAAAGAAGGTATGTAATATGTTATTTTAAATAATGATCATAATATCATATTATTTACATATATCTAATTATTTATATCATTAATTTTTTATAGTGGTTAAAAGAGAGTCACATCATATCATGAATGTAGTAATCGACTCATAGATGAATGGAGATATCATATTTCAGAGAGTGAATATGTAATAATTAAAATTATATATTTTCTTTCGATAAAGATAAATATTTAATTTATATAACAATCATGTCATTTATATGAAATTTATATACATAAATTTATCTTTACTATCATCCATTTAATGTGTTAGTGAGAAAGTAATCCCATCACTTCGTGAGGTAGTAGTCCTCCATACACATGAATGACATCATTGTTCACCCTAAAGAGTGAAATGTAAAAAGGTATATATTATATAATCACAGTAGAAGAATAATTATGTTATAAAAATAAAATAAATAATTTATATCCATCATCATACCCAATCATGATAGGTGGTAATGGAATAATTAATAAAATCAGTTTGCAAGGCCGTAGTCAGTTGTACAGATGAAGAATGATTTATTAAAACATTTGATGGAAGTGGGGATGGTTTTATGACATGAAAATATATTAAAAAAATACATGTATATGTATGATACTTATTTTATTATATAATCATTTAAAAAAATTTGTTTAAAGAATTTTAGGATGAAAATAAAAAAAATGCTCGTTGAAAAATGTTACATCTTCTTCGGGTGACATCCTTACGTTTGCATGAAAATCAGTACTACGTTTGATTTATGATAAAAATAAGGATTATAGGATTATAGGAGCATTTTTTGGAGGTAATTTGGGTAGGTATATTCTGAAACAAAGTGGGTTGAAGTTGTGAATAAATGAATAGATTGGTTGTCCGTATATAAGTGAGGTGAGCGGCACACTTCTAATTTTTGAAAAGAAAACATTTTACACATGTTTTTCACACACCAAATGGGTAAAAATGAATTATTTGTGAGAGTTAAATGTGATAAGGTGTAAATATGGATATAAAGAAGATTTTATTATTTTTTTGGGACATTTTAACCCGGATCATTTTAGTTTAAGATCATAGTAAATCCATTTTTAACATAATCGACATAAATAATTTTTAATGTTTTCATTATTAATTTTTTTAAAAAAATTAATTTTGAAATTATTATATATTATTAATTTTATGATTAAAAATATGGAATCCATTTTCCCAAATTCCATTCACTTTTTTGAAAAAATATAAATTAATATTAATCCTATAGATGTGATGAGAAATCATGTTTTCATGGAGAATATATTCAAATGTTTAAAAGGTTTTTCAATCAATTTTTAATATTAAAATGATTATATTACCATAAATTGAAATAATATAAATATATTTGAACTAATTTTTCTTTAAAAAATATAATAAAATGCTTTTTATATTATAAATAATTTAAATTAAAAGGACGTTTTCGATTAAAATTCAGTAATTTTTAATATTCATCAAAAAATAAATCATTTCATAAAATAAAAAAAATTAACCCTAATATAATTTTGAACATATGATGCCAAAAATGATATATAATTTTCCCAATAATGGTTTTAAATATTTTAAAAAAATTTAAAATTTGAATTATTTGGTTATTGACTAAACGATCTGTCTTTCAGAAAAAAATTAATGTTATTCAAAAAATATTTCATTTTCTTTTAAATTATTAATATTTTAATTTTTAATAAATATATAATAGTAATAATCTAAAATTAGTTAGTAATTATTATATACACTAATTTAATGGATAGTTTGTAATGGTATTCTATATTATGGTTCCATTCTACTTAGATTATCATGTTCTACAAGCTATTAATGGGATTTAATTAATTAACAATTGATTATTTCATAAAATTTTGGGGGATACATTTTTTTCTAAGACGTGTGTTTCATGCCAAAAAAGCTATTGAAAAGGTGTTATTATTTTATAATATTGGGGTATTACATTCTCTACAACATAAATAAATTTTCCCTTAATAAATTTAACATGATATCTATAATCAAGGGTTTTACATTTTAAAATAACAATAATGAAAACCCCACACAGTAAAATGGCATATAAAACACCATCTTAATAAGAGAGAAAATGAAATTTGATAGTAATATATAATGAAACATAACATGTAATCCAATTAGGATAAAATGGGTGGGAAATAAAAACATGGACATGGAATAAAATCATGAATAATTATAAAGAGTTATACAATTCATTGAAAATAAAAAATTTAATGATAAATGGAATGTTATTGACATCAAAACCTAAATTATTAATGATTTAAACTAACATGTGATTCATCACATATAAAGTTAATAAGATAAATTTTTTATTTCCACATCCATTTTATAATGTTGAGGAATAATGTTTCTATCTTATATTATTTGGAAATATACATACTTGATACATTTCAATTTCATTGGCACAATTTCAACCTTTCATTGTAATTCGACCAATTATCAATTTATCCCTTAATCCAATAAATGAATATCCAAAAAATGAATTTTTTAGTTCTTTATCACTAAAAATCATGTTTAATGGATTTTAATATTTATTATATAGTGATAATTAGTTCCTTCATTCTATAATTATTCTTATTGGAAAATTGTTAGCACGTGTTATCAAATTTAAATGAATCTCCAAATGTTGATGTAATACATTAATCATAAGAACATCATCCTGAGGTTAAAATGAACTATTACATAAATGGTTAACTTTATAATCCTTCCAAAATATTATGATCCACAAACATAGAACGATTTTCACTAAAATTAAAAAATATCATTATGATTAATCCTGAAAGAAATATGAAGTGTATCTTTATTGTTACTTGAAAAACATGTCAATACATTCAAAATGTATTATCATTAAACATGGTAATACAATGAATTACCATATAAATTTATTAAAAACATTCATGTTTCCTTATTCCTTACTAAAAGCATGAAATATTGGATATATTACTTGAATCCCAATATATTGTAAAATCCATCGATGTTAGTATATACCATTTTTAAAAAAATCATTAATCATCCCCAATGTATTCATTTTTAACCAATTTACTTTATCCATTTTGTTTATCACTATATCCCTTCATCATTATCCCAACATCAACAAGATATTGAGGGTTATCATTTCTTCAATCACTTGTTTTTTAAGAATTTCAAATTTCTATTGAATACTTTTCTTAGTCATCAATATAGTTCAATATAACCCTTTAAATACTTAATGAAATGTACTATATTAAAATAATTATAAAATTGATTATTCATATAAATATGATATCATTTATACAATACTAAAATTAAAATATTATTGAATATATATATATATATATATATAAATATGAAAATTAATATTTCTTCTCCATCAGTGGTCATATATTAATCTGTACCATTATCTATTTGATTTTTCTAAGGTTTATTCATTTCAATTTTGAGACATTGATTTTCGCAGTTGTTCATCACTATAAAATTGAAGATTTATATATTGGATATTTTTTCTTACCCTTTTAATCAAAATAATGTTGGAATTTCTCTACTAACATATACAAAACTCATATTCCTTTTAACCAAGTACAAAGGTGTTTCTTTCGACAATTTTCACCCGTGGGAACATCTTTATTTCCCTTATTCTATTTTTCAAAATTTTTCCCTTAAATCCTTATCTTATTGTGTGTATAAAATATTTAATACATATATAATTAATTTTTTTCTTATTATAACTTGATAAAATGTAGTAATATGATGATTTTTTTTTGAGAATGATTCACTTTGAAATACTAGATTAATCCCATTACTATGATTATATTTCTTACACATTAGATTCTTTTCATAGATTTGGTTCCCATTAATTCTATTATGACCCATTTTTAAATGATTTCATGCACCAGATTAGATCATATCATTATTAAACATAATTTATAATCCCATAAAAATTGAAATATTGGTCATAAATTAAAAACATTATGTATATAAATTCTTATAAATATAAATATGGATTCTTGGGGAATATCTCTCTTTCATTTCCATTATAATAGTTTGTATAGAATCTGGGAATTATACTAAGAATAAACTCTAGGATTTTCAGATTAGGTGTGTAGTAATGTTGGTTTTTTTTACCGTGTGACAATCTTGTCAAACTCAATACACCATTTTCAGAGTTATTAACAATGACTACATCGGTTCCAGAACCATTTCGACATATAGTTACAAGACAAGGATGTATTTTATTTGGTAAAAATATAATAAAAACTTATTTATATTATAATGTTGGTTATAACTTTATAATTATCCCCATTGTATATCATATGGTTGTGTTCTTTAATCTACGTTTTCATTAATCTAGGTCCCAAGGTATCCACTAAAATTCCTTTGATAGATATATTAACAAACTCAACTCTAGATTCCAAGATATGGTGTCTAATTTATTAAATTGGCATAATATAAAAGGATTATCATTGTAATGGACCAAATAGTTTATCAATCTCTGTAAAATAGATGTGTTCATGATTCCTATATATCATTTTAAAAAAAATACAACAATATTTTATTTGAATTTATCATTATTTTCTATATCATATCATTTTATATAAATCATAGTACACTTTAAGGATTCCTAACAATGGGAAAAAATAAGGATTACCACAAATTCTATGTAAGGGTTATGTGTAGTGGAATCTATCATCAACCAATGAGAAAAATCACAATTTGATAGTAAATAACTAAAAAAATTCCATTTATATAAATTCAATATAATTAAATGATAAAGAATAATCAATATGAAAAGTAACAAAAATGAAAACATATTACATTTCTATAAAAAATATATAATGTTAAGATAAGTAATAATAAATATAAAATGGAAAATAAATAAACACACACATCAATTAAATAACTGAATATCATGAATCTATATTTCATAATCAATATTGTAGAGTAAATTACTTAATAAATTCTATTTAATCAATAATATGACAATGGAATGTATCCTCAAATACTATCATTATCAAAATACAATATAAAATAATAACAAAATTCCTAACTGTGGAAATGATTAATTGTTAGACATAATGACTAAGGAATATGATACTTATATCATACATAATTATCATCAATGTAGTTTTAAATTGATGGGAATTTATTCATGGAAACCCAATTTAATGATCGCTAGACAAATTATTCTTCTCATGTAACATGTCGATTCATCGAGGGGTATCTATAAATTATACCCACAAATTTTTTCATGTATAAAGAATTCTTCACATTTCAAATCATTGTTCTAATCCCAGAGTTCATATGACTTACATTTAAATATCCATATTGATGAAAGAATACAAAATATATCTATTTCTAAAATCAATAAAATATATTTAAAAGATAAGAACCATTCATATAAATGAGACACTGTTTATGGAGTAAGAATATATATGGTTAATAATAATGATATTCATTCAAAAAATAATGTAAAATGATCATACGAATGTGAGTTTTTACAGAGAAAGTTATTGAATACAAAAATGAATCTATAAAGTGACTATAAAATTCTTTCCCTGATAAAATGATCATAAAACATTTAGTGGAAGAATAAATTTGGTTTCGATACAATATATAACTATTTTAGTAACAATAATGAGTTTTTTATTGAATAAAAAAATACCATAAAAATAATTAAAAAAATCGTGAGGAAAATATACTTTTCTTAATGAAAATATATTTTTAAAACTAAATCATCAAAAGAAATATTTAATGTAATTTTATTTTAAAATAATATTTACAATTTTTATTGGAGGATTTAAAAAACTGTGATGTATTAATGAATAGAAATTATGTTCATGTTGTATATGTTAAAGAAAAGAATCATTTCTATTTTCATGAATCTTCAAATAGATATTTTTTGCAGAACTAAATTCGGATTCAAATAAATTATTTTCATATATTAAAAATGGTTTAAAATATAATTTATTATTTATTTTGAAAATATTAAAAAATAGTGAAAACATTTTTATTAATTTTTTTTCTAATAAAATGGAATTTTGACCAAAGTGGGAATTGAGGCATGGTTTTCTTACAAATATTTACTCAAATATTTCAAGAACTATGGAGTGGAAAATTGTAATACTATATGAAAATATCATGATTAACCAGAGGATAATTAATATAATCAAATGGGTTAATTAGAAAATGATCAAAATATTTAATTCTACTAATATTGATGAATATATTATCTCGATTAGAATGAAACTATGAAAAAAACCACTTAAATTTATAATAAATTTGAAGTGAGAATAAAAAAATGAATATATTAGGACTATTAAATATTAATATACATTAATATATGTGGAAATATTGAATAATACAATGAAATGTAATTTCACACATAATCAATGACTATTAGAGACAATAAATAAGTAATATAACCAAGTGAAATGAAATTGAGTTATAAAATTTTCCACAAATTCGTAACATTTATATCAACTCCCCTTGGATGAAATATTTTGAATTGAAACTCAAAATACAATAATTATTTATTATACATGACATTACAAGTTAATTTTTATTTTTATACATTATATATAGGAAATTTGTTCATAACATATAAATGTGAATCAAGGAATGGAAATTGAGATATAATCCATTACATCACGCCTCCTTTTATTTGAACGTACCCTATGATCCTATTTTTTGGGTATAACATTATAATTAACTTATAAAAAACCATATAAATATTTATCATATCATATATGTTCATATTATAACAACTTATTACATTCTCTTTATTGATCACTCATTTTTTTTTCTTATTTTCGGTGTTAATTGCCTTATTTTTTCACGTGTGTTTTTTCACCATTGTTTTGGTTGTTGTGAATATTATATAGTTTCCTGATATAAATAATAATAATCAAGAAACATTTATTATATAAATGTTTCAATTAAACATTTAATACCTATTACGAAACATGGTATTGAGAAATTATCTATGTTACGATAATGGAGATAGTAGGTCCTACGTACTCATGATTAACATTTCCATTTTTAAATGATCATTATAGAAAGGAGGAAAGTATAAATTTAAATTTTCATAGTTATAATAATTTCATATAATTTATTTAAATATAATTGTAATTTTTATCAATTAGGCGTGGTGACCAAAAGAGAGTCACATCTATTCATTAAGGCTATAGTCCACAAATATAGAGGCAACATTATCATCTTTCAGTGAGTGAATAAATTTAAAATAAAATCATATATTATATTTTATAAAGGATAAATAGATCATTAATATAATAATTATTACCTTTTTGTCACATATATTCATTAATTGTTTCCTTAATATCTTCCATGTAATGCATTAGTGATTAATGAATCACATCGCTTCGCGAGGTGGTAGTCATCTATACATACGAGCGACTCTATTGTATTCACTACGAAATGATATGTAAAAACGTTTATATATGATATTATTAAGATATAGGTAAAATTATTTGATAAATATCTTATCAATAATTCATATCAATCATCATACACAATAGTGACAGGTGGTAATGGAAAAAACAAATGACATTTGATCCTAAGGCGATAGTTCACCATCCAAATGAATGTAGATTTTGTTAACACTTTTATGGATGTCAGGATTATTAAAATTAAACAATCATACTATATTTAGGATACTGAGGTTATTATATCTACCTGGGTTAGAAATAATTTAATGTCATGGAGGATGAAATAAAATAAAATTGCTCCTTTGAAATTCATATCTCTTTTTAGGTAACCACCTATATTTGCACCAAAATCATTCATGGGATAGATTTATGACCAAAATAACATAACTTTTAATATATGAGGTATTTTTGGTGGTGATATTGGATTTATTTTCTGAAAAATAGTTTTTATGGTGTGGAGAAAAGAGCATAGGGGAGTCCTTTTAAAAGTGCGGTGTGTTGCACACTTGTAATTATTGAGAAGAACAATACGCACACAAGTGTTTCAAATGACCTAAGGGTAGAAATGGAGTATTATAGACAGATAAAAAATATATTTTCAAAATATTTCCATAGTATAGATTTTATAAAATTTTTATTTTTATTTTGACCATTTTATAATTTGTTTAAACCCTTAGTAAATCCATTTTTTCATCAATAACATTAAATATATTCTAGTGATTTAAGTATTCATTTTTGTAAAACATTATGTTATACATATTATATAATATAATTTATTCATATTAAAAATATTGAATCGATTTTTTTTGAAGTTAATTCTAATAATTGGAAATTTTTAATTTAAAATTAATGTAGTATAAGTGATGAGAGAACGTATTTTGAAAGAGAAAATGTTTAAAATACTAAAACGTTTTTATATCAAAATTGAAGTTAAAAATGACTCTAATGAACTAAAATGTATATATATATATATAAGTAAACTATTTTACATTAATACTAGCTCATAACATAATGTGAAATTATAAATCACTTAAATTAAAATGCTACTATCAATTAAAATTAATAATTTTTCAATATTTTTCAAAAAATGACCCATTATAGAAAAAAATCCTAAAATTCACAATAAGGTAATTTTAAAAATTTATGTAAAAATTAATGTTAATGTTACCAAATATAATTACTAAAATTGGTATAAAATTTAATTTTAAATAATTCGTGTAAGTTATGACCCATCATTTTATTAAAAAAATATAGATAAAAAACATTTTTTTAAAATTATTAATATTTTTATATATATATGGCAAACATGCTTTTGATAATATTGATAGTTATATTAATATACACCTAATTAAATGGAATTTCATAAAAGAAATTCTCATTCCCTTTGACTTAGTCTTATGTGTTACACAAGATATTGAAGAGAGAGAATTTATATAAAATGAACATTTCATATTATTTGAAGGGTTAAATTAACTTCTAATAATGGTGCTTCATTTCACACACTCTATTGAAAACAAGTTTCCACTTAAAAATATTGGATATTGCAGTATAAATCATATTTAAATGAGCACCATAATAAAAATAGGCATCTATAATGGGAAATAGATATTTATATGATTTAATTATGGATAATATAACAATTTATATTCTTTGTCTCCCAAGAAAATTAATAATGAAAATGAAAATGATGAAGCATATAAGATGTTATCTAATAAGTGAGGTCCATTGAACTGAAATGAACCTTAGTTAAAAGTTATATATATATATATATATTCAATCATGATCATTAAACTGATTTTTATATCTATCTGAGTAGAAATTAATTAATGTTAGTATTGGTATGATTATGATGAAAGTGATAAGGTGGATTCTCTAAGTATATTTATCACTAGAAATGAAGATGAACGTGATCCATCATTGCATGTATCCTGTATTAATTTTTAATTTATACTGACTGAAGCTTAACATACATGTATATTAAATAATTTTAGTTGAATATTCATCACATTACAAAAATGAATGCACAAGGAACATAATAATTTCATGTATTCAGAAACATGGAAACATAATCTTCTAACATGGGTAAATATATTAAAAGTATTCCAAAATGATATTCCCCTTTATTAATCCTAAAAAACTTCTTTCATCATATTTTTGGGAAAGGAATCATAAGAAATAGTTTACATAAAATTTTCAATAATGGTTAAAAAAGGAGATATGTAAGCATAACATGTGAATATGAGTATGTGAAAATTATTTTAACATTATAAGATCATAAAATTAATATCAATGATCATAATCAGGATTTCTAGAATATAGATAGGAAATTTATATGACATGAACCAAAAGGGTTATAAGTCATCATAAATTATTCTATAATAATAAACTCATGTGATATAAGTTTTAAACAATTGTCAGTATAGAAAACCATTTCTTGTGTCATGGTTATTTACCAAGACTATGTAAATAGTGAATTAGGTCACACAAATTTCCCCATTTAGGATCAGGACTCAACTATTTACCATAGTGGAACACAACACACCTATTTCCAATTTTGGTTCAGGACACACATGTTTCCCATGGTGGATTAGAAGAACCCTATTTCTCCTTCTATGTATAGAATATCGACTTGTTTCCTATAATTATATCTAGATTTATAAATCATTACCCAATATATTATACAGATATGTAGGTACCACCTATCATATATTTGAATCATACATACATGTTCTATAAAACAATCATTACACCATGAACCATAAAAAGAGATGGATTTCATAAAAATCATATCATATCCCATGAAATGAAATGGGAATCATAAATCATTCATCATATAGTGACATCTAAAAATTAGATAGGTTTTATAATCGCATCATAAAAGATTAACAAGTGAAAGGAATTAGGTTTCATAAGCATTTTTCATGGTATAAACCATCGTATTAAAAAAAGGATTCATAAAAAAAAAATAAACCATTAAAATTAATAATATGAATGGTATCCCTATATCATATGCCTAGTAAATCATAAAATATATCCAAGGATTTCATTTTTACTGTAAAATTATTTTGAAAGAGTACTTGGAACATAACTTTTATTACAAAGTCAATTTTTAAAACCTATTTTTTAAAAAAACTAATACTCTAACACCACATTGAAAACATAAAAATTAATCATAAAAAAATATTTAAATTATTTATAGAAGAAAATATCCATTTCAATAAAAATTATTTATAATCAAAAAACATTTTGGAAAATGTATTCTTTGATTATAACCGTGAAAAATAATAAGTTATGTTTTAAAAAGTATTTTAAAAAATTGGTTTGAATATTTTTAAAACCATTTACTTAAATATTAAATTAATATATAACTAAAAGATTTTTTTTAAAATATTTTGTAAATATTTTTTTGAATAAAACCAATTTGTAACTAAGGAGATAAATAAGGCTAGATTTTCTTTCAGATTAATTTCTTGATTTTCTAATGTTCCATAGAGTAGAAAATAGGTCCAATATAATAATATATCATTAAAAAATAAGATAAGAAATTTGATGATAAGTATTTTGATAGGGATCATAACATTTCATCAATGGTTTCATAATGATATACAATCCTGCTAAATGTTGAGACTACAGGAATAAACTCTTACTACCTTGGAAAAATTAAATCATTAGACCCCTAAAATAATAAAATTAAATGAGTTTAAAAGTATCAAAAAGGAAGTATATTAATTATAGGAAATTTCAAATGGAAGTATAAAAAAATCCTAAAATAATAATTATTCATAACAAAAACATGTGTCTCAATGAAGGAAAATAGATAAAAATATTACTTTACTTATTTGGTATCTTTTGATCCCTAAACCCAATAAAGGAAATGTCATAAAATATATTTTTTTGAAAATACCCATAAATTTATTTATAAATATAATATAATAAATTCATTTTATTAAAATACATAACACAAAATAAATCAGTGGTGATTAAGGAATATGTCTCACAAAAATAAATGTGAAATGACAAAACTCCTCATATTAAGTCTTGACTATTTTTATATAAGGTAAAAACTCTATTACAATAATTACATGTTTATTAAAAATATTCAATACAATCATATTATTATAAATCATATTGAATATTATTTTATTATATCTTTTTATCATACAATTATTAATAAATTCATGTTCATGACATATTTCAGGTAATATCCATATTTATTTTTTGTATATATTTTGACTTTTTATTTTTGATCATCTTAGATAAATAATTATTTAAATATTTAGAAAATGTAAAACATTATATAAATATCATATATAATCAGTATATAAAAAATTATAATAATCTATAAAATATATAAATATGAAATATTATACATCGTCCATGAAGACGATATGCCATTCAAATACACGTGAACACTGTGTCCGTTTTATTTTCATATTGAAATAAAGAATTTAAAATAATTATATTTACATATATATATATATTCAAGTAGATTTATTATTTTCTATATATCATACTTTTGCAAAAAACCTTATCCTTTATACATTCTATGTAATTTGTTAATGAATCACATTGCATTGATGAGTTGGTAGTCCATACATCCACAAACAATGTTATCATATCACCAAAAAATATAAATCTTGTAGGTATGTTTTATATAATAATTATAGGAGAATTAATATATCATAAATATATTATATATAATATATGAAGATAAATTACGTCATTTTACCCAACCATGAATTATGGAAACAGATGAATGTACGATATCATTTCATGAGGTGGTAGCCCACCATACACTCATATGGTGATTGCGTGTCTCATTTGATGACATTGTGTGTGAGTTTAGATAGAAATGATAAAATAAAAAAAAATTAAATTTATTATATTTAGTTTATTATATAATTATGTAATAAGAATTTATTGGGGGTTTAAAAAGAAAATAAAACAAATAATATTGTGGAATGATGTTATATCTTCTTTTGGTAACTCATCATAGTTTTCAACAAATAGATTATTTAGATGAATCTCATCACAATGTAAGGACTCTAAGATTAAATGAGGTATATTTGTAGGATATTTTTGATGGTTTTGGGTGTGGAAAAGGGAATTAGATGTGTGAATATAGTTATTTGTGAGGAGGACTTTTATAGGGGATAAAAATCACATAATTGCTATTTTTGAAAGGATATGAGTGCTCCCCGTGTTTTAATTGTCCAAAAAGGGTAAAAAAAGACCACAAAAAATATATGGAGGTCTAATTGTAAAAATAGGGACATAAAATACTTTTTAGGTAAGCATAGGGTCAATTTTACAGCATATATTCTATGTTTATTTAATAATTAATATCAATTTTACCTTAATCAGTATAATTAATTTTTATTACTTTCACAAATATTTTTAGTAAAAAAAAAATTTGCAATTATTATAAATTATAAATTATTCTGATTATAAATATGGAATCCATTTTTTTAAATTTTAATCAAATATGTGCTGGAAATTAATTTAGAATTTATTCCCATGACGTATTCTGATATATGGTTTTTAAAGAGAAAATGTTTAAAATCATGAATTTTTTTTATATCCAAGTTCACTGTGAAATTGCTTCCAATAACATAAATTAAATTAAATGAGGGAATATTTACCTAATTAAAAATAGAAAAATATAATTCAATTCTACTATATTAATAAATTATATGAAAAAGTAGTTTTGAATTAAAATTCATTGTTTTCACCATAAATAAAAAATTTAACATCTTAGAAAAATAACAAAAAATCACCCATATTAAATTAAATTATTCTGAATTAAAAATTGAGGTTTATTTTTTATAATATTTAATTATAAATCGGTAAATAATTATATTTAAAGTATATTCTCTATTAAATGGCGGAAAAATTCCCTTTTATAAAAATACATCTTTTTATTCATATAGCTGTTCTTATTCTTTACAAATGAAAATAAAATTTAAATATGAGTATAATTTTTTTAGAATATATATATATATATATATTATAGAAAACATTAATTAGTAGTGTATTGTTAATATTATTGATATTAAATGTTGTTTCTACATCGAGTAACAGTTTTCCTTGAAGATGAATTTATTTATTCTCTAATAGTTATTAATTTCATTTCCATCTAAAGAATAACAAAGGAATTAATATTATATAAATTTATAAATAATAGTTTTACAATTTTATCAATATCTGTCACATCTTCCATTCTAATAGTTTTGAGATAATTATTTTCAAAATATTATTAATATTATTGTGTAGTTTGGAAAAATATTGTCATACATGTATCCCAAGCTATCGAAAGGACTCTGTATTATGTGTATCTAAAGAAAAAAAATAGTATTGTGTGATCTATAATATACTATATGTGTTTTTGGTTTTGAAATATTACTATTTTATTTAATATAACTGAATATAAACATAGGTATTTCTAATAAAAAAACTATATTCAGTTTCCCATGAAAATTGAAAATGAAAATGAAAGCGATGAAGCTTATAAGATATTCTTTAATAAATGTGGTTCAATAAATGGAAATTAACCCATGTTAAAAGTTACATATATATTCACTCATGATCCATTGAAATAATTTTCTATCTATTGGAGAGGAAATTTATTAAAGTTAGTAAAGGTAAAATTATGATGAAATAGATAAGGAGGATTCTTCAAATAAGTTTATCACTATAAAAGAAGTTGAATTTGTCCCATCATAGCATGCCTCCCATATAAATTTTTAATTTATACTGACTAAATATAATAAAACATGTATATAACATCATTTTAGTTGCATATTAATAACATTAATATCATTATTAAAAAAGGAACATAATATTTTCATGTATTAAGAAACATGAAAAAACAATCTTCTATCATTGTAAAATATCTTCAAAATATCCCAAAAGATCTTCCCCTTTAGTAATATAACATAAAATATTTCATTATAACCTAGGTAAAAGAAGCATATTAATGGGGTTATATCAAATTCTCTATAAGGGTAAAAAATAAGATATATAAAAATTACATGTGAATATGAGAATGAGAAAATAATTGTAACATTATAAGATAAAAACATTCATATCAAAGATGATGATGAAGAGTCATTGAATATATTTTGGAAATTTATAAGACATGAATCAAAATGGTTAGAAGTCATCATAAATCATTCATGATTAATAAGATCATGTGATATAACGGTGGGACCATTATAACTATAAAAGACAATTTCTTATGTCAAGGATAACTACCAAGACCTTCAAAATAGCATATTAGGTCACACCTGTTTCCCCATTTAAGATCCGGAGACACCTATTTACTATAGTGGAAAAAAGACACACCTATTTCCCATTTTGGATCAGGACACACATGTTTCCCATGGTGGATTAGACCAACCCTATTTCTCCTTCTATATATGGAATATCAAATTTTTCCAAAAATTATCTCATTAGATATAAATCATTACTCATTATATTGTACAGATATATGGGTCCCACCTATCACATATTGAAGTCATACATACATGTTCCATAAAAAATTCATTATTCTTTGACCCATTAAAAATATGTGTTTCATAAAAATCATATCATATCCCATGAAATGAAATGCATATTATAAATAATTAATCACATAATAACAGATGGAAATTAGATAGGTCTCATAATCATATCATAATAGATTAACCCATGAATGGATGTAGGTTTTATAAACATTTTTCATGGTATAAAGAATAATAGTGAAAAAGGATTCAAAAAGAACAATAATAAATAAATTAAACCATTATGACAAATAATATGAATGGTCACCCTATATCATATACCATGTAAAGAATTAACTATATCTATGGATGTAATCTTTTATGTAGAAGGATTTTGAAGGATTATATGGAACATAAATTTTATTTCAAAGTAAACATTTAAAATATAAAAAATTTTAAAAACCAATACCTTGAAACCACATTGAAAATATAAAAATAAAACATAAAAAAATATTTAAATTTTTTCTCAAGGGAAATAGAAGTTTCATTATTTTTTTTAAATCATATAATTTTTTATAAAATGTATTCTTGGAATATTACCTTGAATAAAATAAGGAATGTTATAAAAAATATTTTAATAATTTTTTTTAAAAAAATTATTTTTTAAAATACATTTACATGAAAAATAAATTAAAATATAGCAAAAATATTTTTCAAAAATATTTTTTTTATATTTTTTTGAATAAAAAAAATTTCTAAGAAATGAGATAAATAAAGCTATATTTTCTTCAAAATACCTTCTTGATTATCTTATTTTAAAAATATTGGAAAATTATGTCCAATACATTAATATATCATGAAAAATAGAGGATAAGAAATATCATGATAATTATTTTGAAATGGATCATGATATTTCATAAATGGTATAATAATCATAAAAACTCATGATAAATGTGGAGAATGTACAAATAATCTCTTACTACCTTGGAAAAATTAAATCATTAACCCCATGGAAGAATAAAATTACATGAGTCATAAAAATATCATGAAAGGAAGTATACTCATGATATAACATGTAAAATTGAAGTTTATACACCTCATAAATGAAAATTTATGCATCAAAAAACATTTATCGCAATGAATAAACATTGAGATGAATATTACATTACTTATTTGGTAACTTTTTATCCATAAATTCCATGAAAGAAAGATCATAAAATTTAATTTTTGAAAATACCCATGAAATTTATTTATAACTATAGTATAATAAATTTATTGGATTAATATATAAAAAAAATTAAATTTGTGGAAGGTCATCCATAATTCTCACAGAAATAAATGTGAGATGAGAAAAACCCTTACATTAAGTCGTAAATTTTTTCATAGAAGTTAAAACCTCATGTTTAATAATTATAAGTTTATTATAATTATTCAAAAAAACCATATTATTATATATATAATTTTATATTATTTTACTCTTCCTTTATATTATCAATTTATTAACAAATTAATGTTCATGACACATTTCATGTAATATCCACTTTTTTTGTATATTTTTTAACTTTTAATTTTTTACCCTCTTAGATAGATCATTATTTACATATTTATAGAATGTAAAACATGATATAAATATCATATATATTTAGTATATAAAAATTTATAATAATATATAAAATATAGAAATATGAAATATTATATACCGTCAATGGATATGGTATGTTGTTCACATATGCATGAATGATATTTCTGTTTTATTGTCATATTGAATAAAATAAAGTAAATAATATACATATATGTATTCATTCTAGTATAATTTTTATTTCATATATATTTTATTGTTTTAGAAAATCACTAGTTAATACATTCCATGTAATGTGTGAATGAATCACATTGCATTGAGTCTATAGTCCACACATCCACAAAAAATGTTATAGTATTACTAACAAATGGAAATCCTCTAGGTGTGATTTATATAATAATTAACTAAGAAATAATATGTCATAAATATATTATATATCATATATGAAGGTGAATTACATCATTATACCCAACCATATAATGTGGAAATGGATAAATGAACGACATCAGTTCATGAGGAGATAGCCAACCATACACAAATGAGAATTGTGTATCTCATTTGATGAATCTGTGTGTGAGTTTATATAGAACTTTTAGAATAAAAAAATATTTATTATATTGAGATTATTATATAATCATGTAATATGAATTTTTAGTGGGTGGAGAATGAAAATAAAAAAAATGATATTGTCGAGTAATGTTACCTGTTATTGGGGTAACTCCTATTTGTTTGAACCGAATGGATTCTTAATATGCATTTCATCCAAATTTGAGGCATCTATGATTAAATAAGGTAACATTTTAGGAGATTTAAGATGTATTTGTCTAAGGAAAAGGGCATCAGAAGTGTCAATATAGGTACATGGGATGATTCCTTTTATACAGGAGGAAAATAACACAATTGTTATTTTCCAATCGATATGAGTGATCCCTATGTTTTAATTGTCAAAATAGGGTGAAAATAGACCATTACAGATACATATAGGTCTATTGGTAGAAATAAGGCCATAAAATAATTTTTAAGCAAGCATAGGGTAATTTTTACACCATATATTCTATGTTTAGTCATTACTTATTACTGTTTTTACCTAAATCACTAAAATTAATTTTTATTACTTTATAAAATATTTTTAGTTAAAAAACGGTATTATTAGATATTATATATTATTATGATTTAAAATATAGATGTTATTTTTCCAAATTTTAATCAGATATGTGGGGGAAATTTAATTTAAAATTTATTCCCACAATGTACCCACAAATAATGGTTTTTAAGATAAAATGATTAAATTCATAAAATAAATTTATATCTAATTTCATTATAAAATTTCTTCCAATAACCAAAAATAGATTATGTGAGGGAATATTTCCCTAATTACATGATAAAACAAAAATATATTATAATTTAAATATATAAATAAATTATATGAGAAAGTAGTTATGAATTAAAATTCAATTTTTTCCATTATACATAAAAAAATAAAACTTCTTAGAAAAATACAAAAAAAATCACCCAAGATAAATTATATTAATCTGATTTAAAAATTGATGTTAATTTTTTTAAAAAATTATAAATGCGTAAATAATTATATTTAATATAGTTTCTATATTAAAATGTAGTAAAATTCCCTTCTAAAAAAAATACATCTTTAGATTCATGTAATTTTATTTCTTTAAAACTTATGAAAATTTAATTTATTATACAAGTATAAAATAAATTTATTGAATATATAATATTTATATATATTATTTAAGACATTCATCCAAAGAGTATTGTTAATATTATTGATATAAAATAAATTTTCAACACACATATATAGTTTTACTATAAATGGAATTTATTTTTTCTCAAATAGTTATTAATTTAATTTATATATAATTGATAACCGATGGATTAATTTCAAATGAATCTATAAATAATAGTTTCATATGTTAATCAATATCAATCGTGTCTTCCATTCTAATAGTCCAGAAGTAATTGTTTTATGAATAATATTAATATTATATTGTAGTTTGGAAAAATATTGTCTTACCTGTAACACAAGCAATCAAAATGACTCAATATTATTTTTAAGTCAATTAAAAAATAGTGTTGTATAAACTATAATATACTATATGTATTTTTTTGGAAATATTTCCATTGTGTTTCATATAACTGAATCTAAACATAGGGATTTCATAAAAAAAATATATGTATTCAATGTTGCGTGAATTGAAAAACATCACAATTGTTAAATTAATTCAAAAAAATCACAAAAAATGTGGTGATACATTCTACCTCGCATAAAATGAACTTCCCATTGAAATTAAACAATAATATCAAAGGTTTGATACTTTAAATTTTTGTTTATAGAAGAAAACATCAAAAAATTGATTTACAAAACTGTCATTAGTAAGGGAATGTTAGAAATAGAATGGTAATCTAAAGTAACTAATGTATAGGATTCTACATTGGATAAAATAGTTGGAATGTTAGAAAATTTCCAGGGTTGAAAATTGTTAATAATCATAGAAATTGAAAAATATTTCTGATCCTAGGAAATTTGGTGACCTAGAGAATGTTAAAAATCAAAAAACCATAAACTCAATATGTGTGAAAGTGGTCATTAATATCATAAAAAATGATGATAATAGTTAAAATTTTATTTCAATACCCTTGTATACCTATAGTTGAGTAATTTTCATGATAATATATACTTACATGATTTTTGGAAAACCACTCCCATTGTTGTGGCTTGATCATTTTTCTCTTCATCTCCTATTACATGAAATGAATGTATATTTTTCATTCATGAATAATTAAAATATCATTAGATCAATAAGTATAATTATAAGTGATTCTATGTGACTATATTTATAACTAAAAAGTTTATAACATGTTATCTAGTATGAATAAATACTCTATTAGTGAGATAATACGTTAATATCATAAGCCTCATTTGATGTTTAACATAAACCATTCCATATATTGTTAACATTATAACCCTTATAAATGATGAAAACACAAAAAATTAAAAATAATATCAATAAATTTATTTGAAATTGATTATTTCTAATCCTCCTTATATCAAATAGTGGATCTTGTTTTTCATATACCAATCATTTTATTTACTTCATCATGTGTTCTATTAAAACATGGAAACAACCAAAATTTCCATAAATCCTTTTTGAAAATGTTAATGATTCCTCATTCAAATTTATATTATATATTTTAAAAAAAATACAAAACTATTTTAAACATCCTTAATGATAGCATAAAACACTTTTCAATAAATCCGTAATTAGTCCTTAGCTAATATGTACAATCCACTTTAATTATTCTTATCCAAATTATCATTATGCAAACATCCTTATCTTAATATAAGGAATATATTAAGGTTTATATTTCCCTTAAGAATCTATTTTTCGTAAACAAGGCATTTCAATTAAATTAAATTTATTAGTTTTAAACACCATTCAACATATTCTTTTCAATCCTCAGTAAAAATATTACACATAAAATACTTATATATTTCATGATTAGTATAAAAAGATCATTGATTTATGAAACATATACACATCCATAATAAAAATTATTCTAAAACCATTACTCCTGATTCATCTTATTATTTGTTAACACCCATTTCCAACAATATTAAATGCACATCATGTCTTAACATTCCTTAATATCAATCTAATAATTCTTCTTACGTTTAATGTAAAAAAATATTATTATAACATCCAATACATTTCACAAGCAATTTTTGGTCCCTTTATCATAAAAAGTACAACCAATACTTGTAACACCTTCTAGAATCTCTTTATTAGACTTCCACTTAAGAAATTGATTCTCATAATTCCTATTACTTACACATCGGAATCATTCAATCTCAAAAAGTATATTTTAGTTCTCGAAATTGAATAAATCAAGAAATCAGAGGGTGGGAAACACTTATCACAGCAGAAAACCACTAAATCATTAAAAATTAATTATAATCAACCCAAATTACGAAACCTAATTTTAAATCTATGACCCCTTAAGATACTTCATAGAGACATCACTTGACATATCCTTAGAAATATCCTTAGGGATGTCCCATATTTTTTCTTAAACTAGTTTCCAAAGGTTGACTAAACATTTCCACTGATACCAAATATAGAGACCCATCATTATAATACACATATATTACATCAATTCAAATGACTATTTAGTTAATTATAATAAAACATTCCCAACGACCGTATGTTGTTAGTGTCATTAAAATCATGGAAATATAATATTATAACATGGTGAAAGATATTATAATTCCCCCTAAAGATATTCCCCTTTAGTAATCATATTTAAAATCATTCTTCATAACCAATAGAAATAAAACATAAGAAATGGGGGAGATCAAACACTCTATAATGGTAAATAGAGGAGACATGTAAGAATAACGTTAGTATAATCATATGAGAACCTGATAGAAATATTTTAATATTATAACCTCTATGTCAAATATCATATTCAAGAGTTATAAAATAAATACTTTTAGTTTATAAGACATGAATCATACCTGTGAAAAATCAACGTAAATAAATCATGAACCACATGCACATGTCATATAATTTTATCACCATTATAACTATAGAAAACCATTTCATGTGTCAAGGTTAACTGCCAAGACCATTTACACATTAGATCTAGAAACATGTGTTTCCCCTTTTTGGATTAGGACATGCCTATTTCCCATAGTGGACCAAGACACATCAATTTCTCAATCTGAATCAAGACAAACTAGTATTCAATTTTATATCAAGATACCCCTGTTTCTCAGTTTATATCAAGACACACATGTTTCCCATATTGGATCAGGACAAACCTATTTACCTTGGTAGATCCAGACACCCCTATTTATCTTTTTTATCATGTCCACAAACGTGTTTCCCATCATTATATCGAGTCATATTAATATTTTCCCAATTAATTGGATGTATATATTGGTCCCACCCATAACATAATGAAATCATATAAACATGTAAAAAACATTCAACATATCATGGACCATAAAAAGATATGTGTTTCATAAACATAATGTCATATCCCATTAAATAAAATGGGTTTAACAATCATTTCATCATATCATAACCTATAAAATATAGACATTTTTTATAATCATATCATCATTGGATAACCCATCAAATGAATAGGTTTTAATAAGAATTTATCAAGGTATAACCCAACAAAGACAAATGTGATTTATAATCATCAATACATCAAAACATAAACCATTTAGTTAAATAATTTTATTTTTTTCCATTTATGATATCCTTAGTATATCAGAAACTATAACCAAGAATTTAATCTCTTATAGATAATGATTTTGAATGATCACTTGGAACATAAATTTTCATTGAAAATCCCTTATTAAAACATATAGTATTTTAAAAATACATTATTTTGAAACAACAATGAAAATATATAATGGAATCATGAAAAAAACATTTAATATTTATTGATAAAATATTATCCTTTCCAATAAAAACAATTTTAAATCAAAATATTTTTTTTAAAACTTTTTCTTAGAAAATAACCTTGAAATCATTTAAATGTTATTTTGGACACCATTTTGAATAGTTTAAAATGTAAGATCACAGACATCATGGAGATGTGTTCTATTTTACATTTTGGTTGAAATATCATGTTATATGTTAATGAAGTTGTTATGGGGAGTATGTTGGGTCATGGGGGTATTCCAAGGGTTTGGGACACAAGAAAAGGGAAAACCAGGGCATTCAATGCAAGGCACATGGCAGGTGAATATTTAAAAAAAAAATTCAAAATTTATAGGTTACTATGAAGCCATGGATGTAGGTATAAATCACATTTGGAACACATTTCCAAAAAAAATGTGGTTTTTCTAGGTAAACATGTGACCGAACATCCATTGGATAGTGGCTAGCACCCGATTTGTGCACTATTTTTAGTTTTTGCGGTCAAATTGTGTGCCCCAATAATGTTTTGAAGAATTAAGAAAAAATTCATTATGGGATTTTAATCAATCACCCTATTTTTAATCCAATTCCATTCATTCAACCATAGTTATGAATAAGAGCTCTAAGGGGGCACCAAGGGAAATTCACATTCATCTCTATGTTGTTTGGAGGGTTGTCTATTGTGGATGAAAGCTCTAGGTAAGTCTAATCCCTCTCTTTCTAAACATTTTGGTTTGGGGTTTGTATCCTTTTAATATCTACATCCAAATCTATAAAACCCATATTTTTAGGGATATCGTGTTAGAGTATTTGAAGGGGGTTTTAATCGGGATCTAAGGATTCATTCGATAGTGTTTTCACCAAATGATTCAAGGTATGTGGTCTACCAGTTATATCTCATAGTTTGGTTATAGATTTTTTCATGTTTGTTATGATCTTTCTTTCCTTTTATTTTGAATTTATTTCATGGGGTAATATTCAAGAAAATGGTTGGATAATTATGTATTTAGAAACCTCATAGTCCCTATGGCATGCATTGAGGATAATTAAAATGATTTAGGGCATCCATGGTGTGGTTAGGAATTGCATAACCTTGAAATTGGTATAGATAAGTATAGAGTTGTTTTTTGAAAATTTGGAGCCCATATTGAACGTGTTGAACATGTTTTGTGGATTTGAAAATATAATAATGATTATTTTCCAAGGGTTTGGATAATGTAAAATGGGTTGTTTTCATGGCTTAAAAAATGGTTAACTGGATAAATTGAGACTCTATCAAATGGATTATGAATTATTTGAAAATTATTAAAAGAGTAAATATATACATGTAATGATAATGTTGTTAAATAGGAAATTGATTATGAATTGATGAACATGTAAATGGGTTTTACAAATAGAATTGATGAATATGTGTAATGGGATAATATATTGGAATTATGGCATATACCTAATGGGTTTAATATATTGAAGTGGATGTGCTATAGGATATAAGAATATATTTGAAATGTATAAGTGGAAAAATTATTTGGGAATGATAAATTCGATAAATGGGATAATGTATGGTAGTTGG
This sequence comes from Viscum album, assembly GCA_963277665.1. Lineage (NCBI taxonomy): Eukaryota > Viridiplantae > Streptophyta > Magnoliopsida > Santalales > Viscaceae > Viscum > Viscum album. The sequence continues at coordinate 1,790,029,471 of OY728121.1, read as the reverse complement.
TTCATATTGGCCAATGTATGTGAATTGTTGAATAAAATTAATGGTTAAGGTAATGAGAATGAAAATATGGGTAAATGAAAAAGTAATGTAAATAGAAATTGTGTTAATGGGTTATGGAAAAATATTAATTCTCATGCTGATAGTTATATTTTATGTTTGTAATATGTATTAGATTCATTTGGTTGTGTTATGGTTTATTTATGGTGAATGGATGAATTATAATGTGCACGTGTCTTGGGGTGTGGGAATAAAAACCAATACTCCTCCCACAGGTCAAGGAAGATCGATTGTCTATGTCCACCCACATTGCATAGGTTATGGAATGGGATTGAGCTATATTCCCCTAACTGTTTCATTACACTTAGACCAAGGCTCCGAGGTGAGGATATTTTGACGTCTTTATGTGTTATCACAAGAGCAATAAGGAATTGAATTATCCTGTTATGAAGAATGATAAATTCTATTAACCTTGTGTTAATGATGTGAATTTTGAGACCATATGTTTCATGTTGATGATTGTATAAGAAATGATGAAGATGCACATAATGAATTTTGGCACTACGATTATTGATATCATTATAGAGATTTTTTTGTTAAGGTCCCTCAAACTATCCTTTATTTATTACTCAATTATGTAGTACCTAAATGAAAAATAAATTTACTCAATATTTGGTAGCCATCATTTGTGGGGGCCGACTGAGTTGTACTCACACCCGACATTGGCCATCGTTGGGTAGCCAAGAAGATTCCATGCTTTATGGTTAGGAAAATGGTAAGTTCTATGTTCTATGGAGTCAAATCATACTTCAGAGGTATAATGATGATGTTCTATACTTTGATTCAGGACCATTTTAGGGATTTCACTACTATCTTTATTTTCAATTTGTTTACTGTAGCACTAGTTAACATGACATAAAATATTTACAATTTTTTGTAGTTTATACCCACCATTGGGAAATAGTGATTTATGAATATTAATCTATTATACTATGTCGTTTCCACTATTCTATATGTTCCCTATTATTTCTTACTCTGGTAAAGACGATATAGTCTCACCACATTACTTTTAGAAACTCACTTATAGTCTGCAACATCTATCATATGGGGATGTGAGCTTGAGGCCATGTGCTGACCTTTCTCAGGGAACCAGTTTAGTGGATACCATGTCAAGGATGATAAAAAGTTGTATGTGAGGTGTTCCATTTTATGATATTTTTTATTTGGTATATTAGAAAAGAGGATAAGATGTGATTGGCCTTAGTAATAAGATCATTATTGTGAGTAGATATCCCATGTATGATGGAAATCCTAAGTCTCTTGGGGAGGGAATTATTGTTTCTTGTATGTTCTGTTATAGTTGAATGATATATCACCATTGGGTCATGCATATGTTGTGTGATGTGACTATTTTATGATATATCACCATTGGGTAATGCACATGTGTGTTGGGAATGGATATTAGAATCCTCTACACTCCTTTGAGAATATGATGAAAATGGGGTATAATAAAGAAAATTTAAATGGTTAAATAAAAAGAAATGTAAACGAGTGATAAAATAATTGAGTCTATTGAAAGGATTAATTGAATTAAAATAATAATTATAACATTCAGTGTAATTGGTAATCTTCTAAGAAAATGAAATTTGTATTGTAAGAGAGGAAGTGATATAAGAGGTGGTTTGATGAAAGGCATATGATTATGTAATTTGGATTACAACATGTTTGAAGTTCCCAGTCTGGATCCAAGTATCACTGAGAGGGGGAGGGTGTGAAACATTGATATCTTTTTCTTTTTATGATTCCTTTGAATTGAAACAAACTTCTGCACAGGTTAATGATTTTCTTTTCTGCTGAACACACACAACCACAGGAACACAAGATTTACAAGGTTCACTACTCAACAAGAGTAGCTACGTCCTTGGTATGGTATAGAAATAATCATGTAACACAAATTCCACTAGAAAACAATCCTTTCATGTGGAATACAATGAGTTGGAAATACCCTTACACTTTTGTAGCACTTGGGAATCCTCAAGCACGTGTGCACCCTCTTAGCACAAAGATGGAAGTATAGTATTTCTATGCTTCTTTAGAATTGAACAATTGTATTATCTGAAGTACATATCTTCACTTTCCAACCTAAGAGCTGGTAAGAACTCCCATACGCAGAACTAAATATGTGCGAAGACCCCAAATTTTTTGCACATCCTTTAGGGTATCTTTCCCGTAATTCAAATGTCTTGAGCGAAAAAAATTCAATTTTGGAATGGAAAACAAATTTCGCACAACTTCCTTTTTCACACTACTATTCAATATTTTGCACAAATTTTTCTCTTTTTTGCACAGCTATCCCCTTTTCTCGCAAACTACTTTCTTTTCACACAACTCACATAGCGTATTATTGTACTCACAATAGAGCTCATGACTTTTTCTATGTGTCAACCATTAACAAATGAGAGGGGTTAACCTCGTATTTATAAGACTTTTTAACCCTACATGAAAAAAATAATCTGCACGTAAAACCCTCTTCATGCATGTAAAAACACTTTCCCAAAAAATAATATTTTGTGCAATGCCCAATTTTTTCACGCACCTCATGACTTTGCCAATTTTCGAGCTTCTGATCTCAAAACACCTCTTGCGCAAAAAAGTCATTCTTCATTCTCATACATTATGCTAATATTTTACACAACCTTTATTTTTCACGCATCCCTCTGATATTTTGCGCATCCTGGTGATATTTCACTCATCCCGCTACTATTTCATGCACCACATTATTTTTTCTCGCAGCTTGCCTAAATTTCACCCACCATAAACTGTACTTTTGTGCCGCCTCTAAATTTGCAATTTATTTGTCATTTCTCACTTCAATGCTTCCAATAACTATTCATTATCATTCATCACAAAATCCTTTATCGTGATACATATCCTTTGATAGACCAGATCTATCATTGTCAGAATTACAATGGAAATTACGGAAAAATCCCTATCTTCCAGCAGCATAATTCCTTCCAATCAAAACTGTATATGGCGGGCATAATCATTTCTCCCACATTCCATCATGAGGCTTGCATCAAAATTTCTCTTAACTTATGATATGTGTGAAATAAATATCAGCAAAGAATCATCTAGTTTTAATTCCTTTACAAAGTGAATTGATTTATCTTCTTTGACAACAAGAGATAACAATCTGAAAACGCTAACACTTCAAACTTCTTTCTCCATCCAACTTATTCCCAACATTTTTGACCATTCCTTATAGTAGGGATAGCATAGTTTATTGTTATATGTGTTATGATTATCATGGGAGTTTTTTACATTTAGTGGGATATTTAAGGCTAATGGTATAATATCTTTTCCATCTTTGGTTTAACCCTTTCGATCATTCATCGAAATGTTTATTGGGTAATTTTTTTTGGATTATGTTCATGAATAAGGAACGTATGTTCAAATTATGGGTTAATATGATGTTTCAAATGTGAATTACTTAGTTCAAATATAGTGGACTTAATTATGAAAGGATGTCTAATGATGTAACTTTGGGAAAATAGGATAGTGGTAATTCCTTGTGTTGTCAGTTTTACCCATTGTATGGGTGGTTTGGGTGGTACTGAGGGTTCCCAAGCCTGAGGCCGTTTATTTTGATTGTGAGGACTTTTTGTTTCTGAAATGGAATATGAGATGTTCCTAGCTAACCCTTGGTAGGTTTGTGGACATTGGGAAACACGGCATTGTTCTTTAATGTGAATGTGAAATCTCTTGTGGGTAATGACCATACGGAGTGCATGCTGGACCTTAAAGATGGTACCTAGGTTCTGATGGCCTTAAAAGTAGGACCTTTTGATTTTTTTGGCTTCAGGAGAGGGATTGTGTGAAGGATGATGGTTTGGTGATGTGGTTTGATTTTTGGTAATGTGTTGGTATATTAAGGGGAAACACATGTGACCTCATGGGAGGATATATCAATTGTGAAGGTTCCATTTAGTATGACGTGTGGTAGAGATTAAAAGCTATAATATATGTATAATGAGTACCATAGATTATCGGAAAATTTAATAGTTGTGCCCTGGTTCATTCAGAAGGAAACTCGAGTGCTTGTGGTAGATTGCAATATTTGTATGAAGGATATTATCATATGGATGCCTGAACCATCTGTTTGGATTAAGATTAATTGAGGTCTCAATATTTTCCTTATATCTGCAAGTAAAAGGGTTACTAAAGCATGGTTTAATTATTTTTGTTTGTTGGTGGCACCCGAGGTGAGGGTGTTGACATGGTTGAGCTTGTTTAGATGAATGTATTAGAAAAGGGTGAGATGTTTATAATTCCTTGGGGCCGATGGGGAAATCAAACCAACATGCATAATTAAGTGAGTAAGTGTGTCTTGTGCTATGATCATGTGAAGGATGGATTGTGAAAAATAATTTCAGTGTTAGATTGGTCATGGGAATGTTTGGAATCATGAAGTCTCTATTGAGGTCTAGATGTGCGAACCTGTGGGAAAAGAAAGATTTCGATTAGGATAAGTGTCTGTCCTTCTCTATAAAATTGAGGCATGCATGGTTGGGAGGGATACTATTGGTTTGATTATTGTGGTTGACCATTTTATTTCTGTTGTTAAATGTTATTGGCATATTAAAAGCACTCGAGTGGTGTGGTATAAGTAGTTGCATAGAAAAAGATGGATAAAAACTACTTTATAAAAGGTGTTAGATCATTGGTGAGTTTTGGATGGAATTCATGCATGAGTGATAGTGCTTAGGTGATGATGATATGTGTAAATTATGGAATTCAAGTATCCTAGGTAGTTCATGGTGTCCCATATTGAAAAATGTCTTCAGTATTGGATAAGTTGGCAGTGGAGTTTTTCAAAAACTTCTTTGAATTTCTCAGCTAGTTACAATCATTCCCAATATCATTAAATCACCCTAGATATAAATAGAATCACTTTATTTGTGCCATATGTGTTTAGTTTTTTTATATGGATGAGAAAAACCATGGATTCTATTCTCATGGGGGACATATTTGTGGGTATAAATTACAGGATGTAGAGATCAATGGTTTTTGGGTGAGGTCCTTGGGTTGAAATGGGTGTCGAAAAACAACATGGGTGACGATCATGAAATTCCGAAAGAGTATTGGGTGAATCTAATTTACTTGTTATGGGGAATTATATACATCCATGTAATTTTTTGGGGTTTTTCTGGTGATCTAGTGTATTCTGTGTGGTGGGAATCCCTCAAAGAGATCAATTGTAACAACACTTATAAGGCGTGGTGTGATAAATTAGTCTTGAATTTGATGAGGATAACTTTGAGATGATATAGTGACACTGAGATTCCAATGTGGAACCTTTAAGGTGAATTTCAGGTCTCTCAAGGTGTCCAGGTGGGCATTTGTTTTGGTGGTTGATTGATCCATCCATTCGTTGGGGGATCATGGTGGTTCTAAAAGAAATTTTATATTCACATGTCTAGTTATCAGGGGGTGGGGTGGAAAGAGATGACAATGGATTGTAGAAGGAGGGGTTAGGTTGTATAACGTAAACTAAATCAGAAGTAGACATAGGAATGTCTCTTGGGGTAGTATTGTAATGTACTTTATTTAGAGGGATCAATGTCCATGTGATGTAGTGTCATGCCACTGGTAAATGTAAATGTTACAAAATGATTCATCTAGTGAATGCTTGACTCAACAATGAGTTGGGAACAATTGTGGAAAAATTTGAATTACCTTAAGTGGATGTTTTTGGATGATAATTATGTTTCAAATATCTAAAGGGGTTGAGTGAGAACATATCCTTCTTTAGTTGTTGTATAAATGGTATGAGTTCTTGTGTTTGAAATTTTTATGGGGGAGGTAGATCTTGATGATAGTTTTGAGGGTAGTGATGGAATGTGGGGAGAATTGTACCTGAGGTCATTGAATAACCTCAGTATGAAGATAGATTATTGTGATAGGATTTAATTCAGTAAGACACTAGGGAGGATGGGTTCTAGCAGTGGACGATGGGTGTTCTGGGACAAGCCATTTTGGGCGGTTTGACAGGAAATTGAAAACATGAATGGGTGTGGTGAGAGTGACCCACATCATGTTTGATGTTGTAGAAAAAAGTTCCATTCCAAAATGATTCCATACTTGAGTAAGTCCATGTTATTTTAGTCTTCAATTGGATATTGTAGGAATGTATTTGGAAGTTTCAACAGGCCGACTAAAAGATAATATATGGTTATCTCTATATGAATGTTTAGGTGTAGCAAGTTGCAACACGCCTGGTATGTTGTAAAAGATGATATGAGATTCCAGTGGTCTTTTATTAATACCGAGGTTCCAAATAATGGGAGATGGTAGAGACAAACATAATGAGAAATCGGTTGGTTGATGAAGGGATCAGAGTGTTAGGTTGAAGGTACTTGAATGATCACCATTTGTGTAAGTAGGTTGTGATATCCAGCGTTGGCACTGGTGTAGTCAGTTGAGTATCCAAAAGATTTGTTTTCATTTGGAATTAAATTATGGAATGGGATAATTTGAAAATGAGTGGTGGATATATTCACATCCCGAAATGTGGTTAGTAAGATCACTTTTTTCCTTTGGGTGATATCAGGTTTTGGTCATCGTTAGAGTTTTGAAAACTATGAAAAATGACACCATGTGATTTGTGTCATGAGTTTCAATAATGATCCGACCAATGGGATGCTGATTGGTTCATCCATGATGGTATGATGATTTCTGCATTGTTTTTGTGTACTATGTTTTATGTCCCATTTCTTATGTTTTTAGTATGATGTTCTAGTGTTTTATGTATACTTAATGTTGATGCATCCCGTGAAGGGTATCTGGTTCGTGATGTGGGTTATCATGAGGATTATTTTTGGTGAAATATAATACCATTGGTTTGAATAATGTGATATATGTGCAATATTTTGTGTGAATCTTGGAGAAGGGTCATGGATAGGTGGGCATAGTGTCCTGATATCATTCTTATGGAATCTTAGTGATGCATGGTAATGCAACTCAAGTGTGATCCATTATATAGTGGGGAGGTTTTAAGATTTCAAAAATCATGTTGGTATGTCCTATTTAATATATTGGTATAAATCTATGGTTTTTGGTTAATAAAGATATTATAGGGAGTATGTGGGGTCTTGGGGGTGATCTAAGGCTTCCATACATGAGAAAGTGGTAAATCAGGACAATCTGTAGAAGGCACATAGATGGTCCATGATTTTAAAAACCATATATAATTCCTAGTATACCGTTAAATATTGGACAAATTCTTAATTCATGGTTTGAAAACCATGTGGCTTGACCAGGTAATCAAGTGACCCAGCATCCCCTTGAATGTTTCTCACACATGGTTGGTGAACGATTTTTCAATTCATTTAGGTAAATCTTATCCCCTCTAATATTTTCAAAAATTACAAAAATACCATTATGGGATATTAAACCCGAATCCGATTTTCCACCCATTCCCCCCCTCTCATCCTTGGTGAAGAACAAGATCTCTGAAGGTCTTCCTAGGGGGATTCTCCTTCATCTCTTGGTTATTCGGAGTTTTATTGGTTGCAGATCAAGATCTGTATAAGTAAACTCATTCTATTTCATATCATTTTGGTTTAGTATTTGCATCTCTATCTTATCTACATATGAATCTATAAAACCAACTTTTCGTTGAGATCTTGTTTGAGGATTTGTTGAGGTCATAATTGGGATCTAAGGCTTCATTTGAGAGTGTGTTCATCAATGGATTCAAATTAGGTGGTCTACAAGTTATATCCAATAGTTTTGTTATATATTTTTAATGTGCGTTAAGATCATTGTTCCATCATGTTTTTCATTTTTTACCTTGATTATGATATGAAATAATGGTTGGATAAGTAATGATTTAGACCACTCATAATCCTTGTTGGATGCATTTAGGATGATTAAAATGATTTAAGGCCACTCATGGGGTGTTCATGTATTACCAAACCTAGATATTGGTAGTGTTAAGTGTATAGATGGCATGTGGTAATGTAGATAACATATTTAACATGTTGAATATGTTTAATAGAGTTGAAAATGATATATTTATAGTTTTTCACAGGGTTTGATAGTGAAATTAGGGTTTGTTTGGTGTGGCTTAAAAAAAATTTAATTGAGTGAATTGAGACTCTGTCGAATGGCTTATGAATTGTGTTAGAATGAATAAAATGTTTAATATATATATATATATTAAATTATTCACATGTTATATATATGAATAGGCGTTGAATTGAATAAAATGTAAATGGTTTTGTATATTATAATTTATGAATATTTGGAATGGGATAATAAGTGGTAATAATGTGGTATACCTAATGTGTTGAAGGTATTTAGGTGGTCGTTATATGTGATATAGGAATTCTAATTTAGATGTATAAGTGGGAAAATTATTGTGAAATGATAAATGGGATAAATGGTATAATGTATGGTAGTTGATGAATATTGGATTCTGGATGAGAGTTATTGAATATACATAATGGGTTAAGGAATGAGAATGAAAATTGTCCTAAATTTCTATCTAATGTAAAAAGAAAATGTTTTAATGGGTTTATACATAATAATAACTCCCATGTTGATTTTAATATAGTATGATTGTTATATTCATTTTATTTATTTGGTTGGGATATGGTTTATGTATGAAGAATAGATGAATAAGAATGTTCACATGGATTTTGGTGTAGGATAAATGATTGAGTCTCCTAGCATGGGTTGAGTTATATTGAGGATATAAGTCTACACATAATCCCTGAGTTTGGTAAGGGGACACAACTCTATTCCTATATTGGTCACATTCCCCTATGACTAAGGCTTCAAGGTGATGATATTGTGATGTAGTGTTGTGTTATCCCTAGTGATATTGGTACATGAATTTTTCCCTTATGTAAAATGATAAATTCTATTAACCTTGTTTGAATTAGGGAAATGATGAGCACATAGGTTTCATGTTGATGATGAGATAATAATTGAAGAAGATTCTTATAATGAATATTGAAATTGTAGATAGTAATAAACAAGTATATATTGTTTTCTACCCCCCAAATGTTTATTTTATTTATTTTTAAATTATTTAGTACTTTCATGCATTATATGTTTACTTTATATGTTGTAGATATTGTTGGTGGTGGCCTACTGAGTTTTACTTACACTCTGTTTGGGCCTCCATTGGGTACCCGAGCTGATTTCATGCATGTATGTCTATAAAAGGGAAAGGCCCATATGCTTGGTAGTTAATACATACATGATAGGTACATATATGAGGTAACATACTTTGAGTCATGACTATTTTGGATATTTTACAATTTTCATTATTTTGGATTTGTTCACTATAAAACTATTTATAATTACAAATTGTATTTACTATTGGTTTTGGTTTATACCAAACATTGGGAAATGGGTTTTAATGAATATTAATTAACTTTTCAATGTATCTTTGATGATTATATTTGTTATAAGTTTTGTTACACTCTAGAAAAGATTGTATAGTATCCCCATGTGACTTTTAGTCCCATGTTGCCAGTTGGAAACCTCTGGAGTATGGTGAGGCGCACATGAGGTCATGTGTCGACCTGAGTCGAGGCATCAGTTCAGTGGCTTCAAGGATGGGTATATTAAATATAAAAATTAAATTTGTTTTATATCCTTTTCCTTGAAAATTATCTTGAAATATCATAGAAAAATAGTTTTAGAAGAAAGGGGTTTTTAATAAAATATATTTCTGAGAAAAGATAGAAATATGGTAATTTTTTTTCATAAAAACACCTTATTAGTTATCATAAGTACCATAGAGTAGAAAAATCGTACCGATACAATAATATATATTGAAAAACCTGTTTATAATAAAAATAAAGATAATTCTTCCAATATGGATCAATTTATTTCATTATTTTAAGCATATTCATATTCAATCCTAGTAAACAATGAGATTGTAACAAAAAAATCTCACTCTATTAGAAACATAGATTCATAATCCCCCTGAAAAAATAAATTTAAATGAATATTAATATATAATTAATTGAATTATAATCATGATATATAATTAAAATGGATGTATATACACCTCTAAATTTAATATTAGTTTATAAAAAACAAGTGTCTCAAAGATGAAAAATTGAGACAAAAAACAGTATTGATTTTGTAAATATTAAACCATAATCCCTAGGAAAAATAGTCATAAAATGAATATATAAATAACAATAAATTTAATAATCTGTATCATATAATACATTCTTGGGAAGTATATACCACACAAAAAAGTAATTAGTTGGGAAAAAGTCATAGGTCTCAAAGAAATAAAAGTGAGTTGAGAAAAACTATTTCCTTATGTTTTGACTTTCTTTATAAAAGATCAAACATCTTGTATAATAATTATAAGTATATTAAAAAAATTACATAGAAAAGTATTATTTTATATCTTTACATATATGGTATTATTTTGAATTTATATTACCAATTTATTAAAATATACATGTTAATGTTATGTTTGAAGTAATATCATCTTTTTTATTTGTATATGTTTTGGCTTTATATTAATGATCATATTACGTAGATAATTATTTACTAATTTAAATAATTTAATACATGATTTAAACATAATATACATTCTATATAAAAAAGTTTATAATAATCTATAAAATATTTAACCATGAAATGGAATACACCATTCATGGAGACGATAAGCCATACATACACATGAACATCGTCTCTGTTTTATCATCATGTTGAAGGAAAGCAATAATTTAAATATATGAATAAATAAATATAAATATATATTTATATTTATAGTATAATTATTATTTCATATGTATCATTGTGTTTGCTAAACCTATCCATAATACATTCCATGTAATGTGTGAATGAATCACATCACATTGAGGAGTTGGTATTCTACTTTTACACAAACAATGTTCCCATATTTCCAAAAATTGGAAATCATGTAGGTATGTGTTATATAATAATTCCATAAAAATAATTATATCATACACATATATATATATCTTAATGGAAATGAAATTTCATCATTATTACCAACCATTAATGATGGAAATGGAAGAACAAACGACCTCAGTTCGGGAGTTGGTAGTCCGTTATAAACACAAACGATGATTTCATATTCCATTTGACAGAGACATGTGTGAGTGTAGGTTAAAACCTTTGAATAAAAAATATCATTATATTTAGGATACATATTGTGTTATATAACAAATTTAAAATAAAATATTAGGGGTGAATAATGGAAATAAACAAAAGAGGTTGAAAATGATGTGACGCTTCATTTGGAAAATTCTTTTCCTTTTCACCAAATGTATTTTTTGGATAGATTTATGACCAAAGGGAAGCCTCTAAGGTGACATGAATGAATTTTTGAGGATATTTTATCAGGGTTATATGGAGATAAAGGGATTTAAAGGCGTGGGGATGGGGGGTAATGGTCCTTTTATAAGTGAGGAAAATGAAACATTGGGTATTCATGGAAGTATTTTAGTTATCTTCATTATTTAATTGTCACCTAAGTTATAATTATTGACAATAATAGAACCATAGTGGTTTAATTTAAGAAATATGGCATGAAAGTAATTTTTAGACATGTTGATGGCCATATTTTCACTTTCCATTCTAATTTTAGTCATTAATTATGTGTATTTATACAGTAATCACTGTAATTAATTTTCATTACTTTCACTAATATTTTTACTAAACAAGTTGAAATTATTTGAAATTATAAATTATTCTTATTAATTTTTTTTAAAAAAAATCAGTATAATCATCATAGATGTGGGAGAATTTAATTTAAAATTAATCCTGTAGACATGTCGTGACAACGTGTTATTTTAGTGAAAATGTTAAATATATTGAAATAATTTATATCGATCGTAAATGTGAAATTGGATCGAATGACATAAATTAGAGTAAATTATTCAAAATTGATCTAATTACACTATATAACAAAATTTAAATACAATTTAACTATATAAAAATTCAATACTAAAAAGAAGTTTTGATTTAAAAATCACTATTTTTCAATATTAATCAAAAAATGAAACTACTGAGAAAAAAACAAAAAAAATCACCCAAATTGAAGATTAATATAACCCCTCAAAAAATTTATTTTATTTTTTCAAATAAATAATATTAATACATAAAAATTATATTTAAAATAGTTTCTCTAATAAAAAGAATTAAAATTAACATTTTGAAATTTATATAATTTTATTCATACAATTGGATTTAGTATTATATTATGAAGATAAAATCTATTGGAAGAGTATCCAACATAGTTACAATATATATAATATATATATTTTATTTAACTACTAATTTTATGTTTTTGTTTACATTATTAATATAAAATGGTGTTTGTACATAAGAAAATTGTTTTTTTGGGAAAATAAATTTATTTATTATCAAATATTTATTACATTAATTTATGAGTAATTTATAACCAAAGTTTTAATTATAATAATATATGTAAAAAAATATTTTCATTTTTTATTAACTATAAATCATATCATCCATTATAACGGATATTTGATAATTATTTTGATAATTATGTTAGTACTATATTTTAGTTTATGAAAACATTGTCTTACATGTAGCACAATATATCGAAGGTACTTAATATTCTATGTAACACAAGTGAAACATAGTTATTTATGTACCGAAAGATAATATAAGTGTTTCATATAGTGAAAGGTTAAATTTTTGTTGTGTATAACTCAATCAGAAAAAAAATTATTTAGTATAATGAAAGCTATATTATGTGTTGTGTGAAATGAGAAAATATCAAAAAGAATATATTAATTCGAAATGATTCTATGAATAAAACATTTTGTGTTACAAAATTGGATTCTAAGGATTTAGAATTCGTTAATGACTACACCATGATACCAAATATAATGAATTTATTAAAGGATATTTGAGGTTTATAATATTAAACTTTTATACTCGAAATCAACTTTGATAAAAATAAGAATTGCCATATTGAGATATAATGGCTTGTCAATGATGATGAAAGGAAAAAAAATTATAATGCATTTAAAAGTAATAAGATTTAGGAAATCAATTTAAATACCATATTTAATTATAATGAATTACTACCACTAAAAATAAGATTTTTTGTAGCTAAGAAGAAAAATAATAAATTTATATAACTCAATAATACAGCTATATGAGGGGTAAGTGAGTGTTCCCAGAATTAAAAAAATAATCCTCGATAAGAAATATGTTTTATATGGGATCATGACATATATTTGTGCTATATCCCAAAATAAAATCATATTTTCATAATGATCCAATAAAAATTACAATATATATCTTTTATATAGTCTGAATATCAATACAGATATAATCTTATATATATAATAAAATAAAGAAAATTTTAATATCCAATAGAACTTCAAATTCACAAATAATGGAACCCCATATCTTTTTAGTGCAATCAACTCTTTTGAGATTATGAATTAATTAAGAATATAATCCATAAAACAATTCTATTAATGATGATGATTTGAAGGCTATATCATTAATTTTGTGTGATTGGTGAAACAAGCTATAGTTTTTTGTACAACATTTCTATACATAGAAAAATAATGAATAATGATCCAACGGGGAAAAAAAATATTATATAAAAATCATTTGATGCAAAATGATTCAAAGAAAATTGAATTGAAAATTTGTTCGAAGAGATTGAATGAAATTTTTGGAAGGTGCAGAAAGTATGGAATCATATAAAATTATGGTATTAGAGTTTTACAAGAGCAGTCAAATAAAAGTTATAGTAATGGTTGTTTCATAATTTATGGTAATTAATCGGAAAATTAATTATTTATACTGATTATTTCAATGAAATAAAATTTTGAAATCCATGGATCATAGAGAATGGTTTCTCATCACATTTTATTAGTGATTTAAATGACATGATGAATGTTTAAAATTATGGAGGATGATATATTACAATTTTTTCAAATAACATTTAATATTGGAAGTAATGGATATGATTGAATTTAAAAAATTATATAATATACAATAATTTCTTATTCATTGATTCTATAATAAAAAATGATTTATGTTTATCCCAACAATGCAATGATGCCATTGAAGTAATTTTCCAAGTGGATATATTATTGTGTAATAGGTAGAAATATTTATTTGTGATAACATGATGATTGAGAAAAAAATGTAACCTATTTTACGATTGAAATATCCAAAATTGATTGCTACATGATAAAACAAGCTGATAATTTTTTTCATTAAATAAGTTTTTATCTTGGTTCACAGATAATGAATAAATTTATTATAGAAGAATACTTGGGACATATTCACATTTTAAGAGACATAAATTTAACTATTTTTAATATATTTCAATGGGGTGGATAGTGAAAAAATTCTATATGGGTGTTGAGATCAAAATTAAAAGGCCTTTAGCGATTATTAACTTTGAATTTTGTTTACCCATGAAAAATAAGCCAAAAAGTGGACATATGTATTTGATCTTACTCTTTTATGGTATAACCAGAATGATGGGAATATTCTGAATATACTTTAAATTTCATTCTTTTATCTTGTTTAATAGTTCATGAAAGGAATATGATAATGATAAAAAAATTTGTGGAAGAGAAGAAGATCAAACTATGATTATTAGTATGATATCATTTAATTTTTGAAATATCTTCATAATAATGTCATAAAGAATGTATTTGTTTAACACTATACCCCTAAAAACTGATTCGATAAAAGGATGAATATGAGCCTTGTTTATATGGTTAAAATAAAGATAATTTAACATGAAATATCAAAGTACTTGTAGTTACATGTATTAATTAATCTTTAATTTTTCAAATTTTTTTTTATAATTCAATACTTATATACCGATTATTATTAAATTTAGACAATGAAGAATCCAAATAAGAAATAATTTATAGTCGTTTGGTGTCAACGATCGACCAATATGAAATAAAGAAGTGCGGAGAAATTTTATGATAAGGCAATATATAGAATACTCATTGGATATATACATAATTGATGTTTTTAGTGTGTATATATATAAAACCAAATTAGATAAATTGATATTATGATGATATAGTTATTTTTAATATGGGAAAAATAATATTCGTTATGATAGATTAAATTGATGTTTTTTCTAATTATGAACATATAATAATGGTTGAATAAATCAAAAAAACCAAAAAAATTATATATTCCCCACATTAGGGACAATGATAATGATCTAATGTATATATAAGTAAGAAAAGTTCATGAAAAACATATTTATATTTATAATATCATTGGATATGAGAATAAATGTATATTTTTCCGAGTTTAATGGATTAAATCATCATAGGAATACAATATTTTTAAACAAGAAAAATGAGAAAGGGGTAGTTTCAGGAAAAAAATATAAAATTTCATTAAGAGGTGATCATAAATAGTGGGAATTTATATTGATCCAATACTTTCCATTGTTTTAGGTTCTAAAACATCATAATTTTCCTTAAAATTACATCCCATTGATGCATAATAGTTTTTGAAATGGATATAGTGTTTTTATGTGTTAATGGTGAACTAATTGAAGAAGATTTAATTTTTTAACCTGATGGTTTTATACTGGATAATGATGAATCAAGTGTATGAAAATAAAAGATGAACTTAATGTGTCTAAATAATCCCAAAATTCATGGTATTTCATGATGGATGAGTTCCTAAGAATTCTTTAATTTATTAACTGGAATATGGATAACAAAATTCATGTGAATAAAACTATTAATATAATACTCATTTTGAATGTGAATGTTGATGATATTATCCATTCTTGTAATGAAGATAAATTTTGAGATAAAATTACAACCCAAATAAAGAATAAATTTATTATTTCCATTCTTGGTAAAATAAAATTCATCTATGATTTGAAAAATAACAAGGAAATTTGTAAAATATTGGTCTTCAAAGATAAATGTACCAATGATCTATTAAAATGTGTTTTCATAGAAAATTTAAAACAAGAGTCTCTGACAACCTAATTAGGAACAATGTTATGTAATTATTTTTATATAATTTAAATGAATGTGAAATGATTCATAATATTTTTTAGTGGTATTTTATATTTATTTAATCATTTATAAAAGCTATTTATGTTGTGACACACTGTGATAAATATCTATCTAACCCTAATTAATAACATCTCCAAGATTCCATTATTTTTTTGTGATATGTATTAACATATCCAATTATGGATTATAGTATAAGAATAATGTTGAGCATGATTTAAAGGATTTACCGTTTCGGAATAGGCTAGTGTAGTTGGAAATTGAAATCCACATCAAGTGATGATTTTTCAAATGGTGGAAAATTTCATAAATTTATTGATAAAATCAAATAAATATATATATTATGTTCCGATATTTTTTTGAATTTTGCAACATCAAAAGAAGCTACAAAGATTATATGGATGAAAATTATACTACAGGTTAATAATATTGAATCACAATTTAAAATTATTAATAGTTATGAAGAACAATATCTCTATATATTTTCTAGAATCTAGTAAAATGTTATTGGATAAAGTGTATTTATATTAATTATTATTTTATGAATTATACGGTGAATAAAGTAATAATTAAGATATAATGTTTTAAATATATGGAATATAGTACTAATATTTTCAAAAAACAACTCCAACTTTGATGTTTAGAAGATCGGGCTATAAATGTGAGTGAAACCCACTTTGAAATTTTTTTTGTATGATTTATTTCATTTTCATTCTCTTTTCAAATTTTGTATACATTTTTACAAAGGGGAAGATGTAATATTTAGGAGGGGAAGCCTTATTTAACCAGAAATATCATAATATATTTATAGATAAAGTGAATTAAATTATTTCAAACATAAATTTTAAATTCATGAATATGGATTCTGAGTTCATTTTACATATTGTATTTCGTAATGATATCATTTATGTATCAATAATTCACTCTTGTTTTCTATATAGAGATAGATATTGTAGAAATATATTTTCATGACTCATCAGTTAGTAATTTGGGAAATAGTATACAATACCTTATAAAGATATTAATGATTTTTATAATCTATAATTTGAATAAAATTTATCTGACATTTATGTTTCTATTCATAGATTTAGGAGTAGTATATTTAAAATTTCAAATGTAATATGAAATTATGGTATTGAGAAAAATAATATAGGATATATTGTTGAACCAACATAAGGATGATGTTTTCATTATTTATACTACCTGTGAATGTGGTTTATGATGTTTT
Organism: Viscum album; assembly: GCA_963277665.1. Classification (NCBI taxonomy): domain Eukaryota; kingdom Viridiplantae; phylum Streptophyta; class Magnoliopsida; order Santalales; family Viscaceae; genus Viscum; species Viscum album. Next base: position 1,790,012,176 of record OY728121.1, on the reverse strand, counting down.
GATGTAAACTAATGTGGATAGAGAATCTCATAGAATATTTCAAAATATGTTGATAAACCTAAAGATATGTTTTAGAAAATATTGATTTTATAAGAAAAGTTATTCTAAAAGTTGAAATCATAATTCACGTATATAGAAGATACGCATAAAAAAACAATGAAGAATATAATCATATATAGATATGACATCTAGAAGAAATATTTTAATTTTTTTGATACATTGAAATTGTCCCCAACATAATTTTTGAATTTACATGACAAGTTATAGATGAAATGTTTTTATAATATTTATGTAGAATAACTAAGAAGACAATTTGGGAGATGATATTATGTTTATGTTATATAAGAATAACATTTCAAGATAACAATTTCCCTTTGTATAAAATATTTGACATATGGGAGAGTGAAAGCCAACGAAGTTTAGAATTGAAAAATCTATGAGGTAATAAATTCATATGTAAAATATATATAATATATAAAGAATATATTAAAAATTTAATGGAAAATAGAAATGTAAACAGTCACATTTCATTATATAATATCCTTCATGGAATAAAAAATATTTTTTATGATATGAAATATATTTTAATGACTTTTAAAAACTCTAGAGAACTCACCCTATGATATGTAATGTCACTTGAAACATGGAAATATCTTGATGAAAGACATTAATCTATGATGTTTATATTTTTTATAGAACATGAAATATGAATACATATGATATATAAGATTATTCCTGAAAAATTAATTTCATGAGTCCTTTGGAGTTTACATTGAAATATTTATGACCCTGTACTAAAATGTAATATCTTCTAGTGATGTAAATATTGGAAACATGAAAGAAACTCATACGGATATAGAAGATTTTTCCAAATCCTATAGGGTTTGAAAATGGAAAATAATATAGTATCAAAGTCACATTTACGATCCATCATGGTCATCAAAAATAAGAAAATTGAATGTTTTATTGAATCATTATAAGATGTTATATACATCAGACATAAGGTTCCTCTATATAATAAATTTATGTTTTTTGAGAATAATTATTCAGATGGTTTTTTAATTATAATGAGTGTATAGAGGTAATATATTCCTTAAATGTCATGATTATAATGGTGATTAGCTATGATTTAATAAGGATGAGTTTTATGATATGAAGATTGTAATTTTATAATGATTATATTATTTATTCCTTGAATGTTATACCACGAGTTATTATCCATAAATAGAAATATGTCCATGTAGGTAGTGTATAAAGGGAAACACCAGATAATTAATTTATTTGAAATATATTGTTTTAAGAAAAATTAGAAAAATGGAGATTTTATGAGGAGATATTTATCCTCAAGAAAATAGTGAATAATTATTTATACAACTTTTGGCATAGTTTTCCATATAAAAACCATGGATTTATTAATTACATACATATATGTCTCCAAAATCAAAAAATTAATAATCCAACATGTTTTGGGAATAAAATATCCATTTTTCAAAAAATGTGGTGTAGTGAACAACTACAATAATATATCCTTATATTATTGTTTTTGAGAAATCTGGATGATAAAAAAATAATCATTATAAAAAATATTGAGAATGGAGAAACAATTTATGAATTGTAGAAAATTTATTTTATACATTTGAAAAGTAATATGAACAAATTTTTTTAGTATTTGGTGATTCTCACTTACATTGGTGGTCATTATTCCAAAGAGTTCTTTAGGTTTTGGTTTTAAAAATATGGTGCTAATGATTTATAGTTGGTTCTCAATATATAGTGGTTTTATGGTCATTCAATTTCTTACAGATTGTTATTTTTAATAAATATATATCTATGTGCATGATGGATTACAATATACATATCTTAGGGATGTATTCATTGATTTTGGAGATTAAAATATTTAAGAAAATAATGTTCGCATTTTTATTTCTAATGTTTTTTTTGAGTTTAATAGTGTTGTGCCGAAAATCCTAGTCCTTTTACAATTTAAATAAAAAATATGAACACACATATGCCCTTTTCTGTGTTAATCACATACTATATGATCCAATCAATAGAGAAACCCATTTATTATTGGATATTATATGATGACCCCTTATCTTTATTGTCAACATTATTGAATGCGAAATAACTCACATAACAATAAATATGATATTATAATTTATATATTAAAAAAATATGTCTTTTCTTATAAAAATTTATATCAGAAAATTATTTTCAAAAATATATATATTATTTATTCATAGTATATGTGAACATCAGAATATAGTAGGTTTGTATATTCTATACTTTTTGGGTAAGAAAAAATAGTTTTAGTTGAATTGATCATAATTCCACCATCTAAAAGAAGAAAAATGTAGTATAATCATAATAGTATAGTGATTTCTAAGTTAAAATGTTTGTTTAATGGATGTTATGAGTTCAATTTTTTATTAATTAAACTAACAACATGCATGTTTAAATTCTCTTTACTTGTAACATTTTTTTAATTTATAATAAATATTTATTTCTGGGAAAACATTTTATAACTGTAATCATTTGTAATATTCTAATTCATATCATCTATTAAATTTATTTATGATTTTATACTCATTCATGATGAAATGGATGAATATGGAATAATATAATTCATGTAGGTGGTTCAACCGATCAAAATAATATCATGTTATATGAATGAGTGAGTTAGAATATTAATATTTATTATTTCAATATAATTTAAAAAAATATTATAACAATTTTAACAGTAAATTATTATCAGGGAGAATATGTTTTTAATAGAGTGAATCGATCACGTTGTGTTTCTTATTAAACCCCTATTTATCTAGTCGAATTGTTGATGGTGTGTCTAAAAGACATCCACCAATAATAACCATCATGGAAAATAGAACTAATTGGATAAAATGAACATACTGAAAAAACATACCCTCTAAATCCCTATAATAATAACAAGAAACCACAAATAAACTTTAATAATTTTAAACGAAAACATTCCCATAATTTTTTAATGAAATACATTTAACTTGGTCACCAAATGAATACCCAAAATATACAACCAATATGATAGTGACTCCAAAAATTCTAATTTACTCCATCTTAGGATGTATTAATATCCAACCTTATCTGAAAATATATCCAATAACTATATAAAAATTTGATATATAATATTGGGGTGAGAGTATAAGTATAATTCATATGATTTTCCTTAAACCATCACATATAAATGTGGAGGATACCTTTCAAAACCAATGTTAATAAATAACGAATCAAATTGATCCTCTCGATATAGTCATCTAATTTCAAACATTACATTGAATATCTCACAAAATAGATATATTAGTTTATTTACATTGTAATCAATAGAATATAAAATTAAAAGTGAACCCCATACACTACATTAATGAACTTTTCACAATTATTCCACAATGAAATATGTCTGGTCACTCCCATCCCTTTTATATCAACATATTCTCATATCACCTAACCACATCTAAACCACTAACCGTTTAATGAATCCATATATTTTTATAACCATGTCACTATAACATAGAAACCAAATTATCTACTCATTAACACATATCCACATTAATGAACATCATATAATACAATCCTATTCATCATCTGAAATAGAGAACCTGGATTAAGGATTTTATATCCATTTATATCGTCTTTATAAAGGATATTAGATAAAATAACCACAACCCAAACCATATAAGGTAATTCATCTTGTTACCTAACACAGGTGTTGATGTTTAACAGATATAATTAACTATAATAAATAAAATATAAGATGAAAACTCAACCTATGTATCAACTCTATAGGGATAAAACCTCAATAGCACAACCATTAACATAGTTCTACCACTGTATTTGACACTTATACCACATATATCCAATATAAGTACCCCACAATCCCACACAATAAACCCGCATAATTACAAAATTTCATATTTTTTATTTAATCCAAATTTATCAATTACTAACCACAATATTTTTATTTTATACCATATTCATTTTCATCCAAGATAATTTAATTTAACAATTTTTACTGTAGTATATGAATTTATATTAACACTACCCATTTAACAACCACTTACCTTTAGCTAATCCTTGAATATTAAGATATTTTACTCCATCTGCAACATAAAAACCCATAAAAATAATTAGAACACTTTAAAAAAATTATTTATAATCAATTACCCATGAAATTACGACAACTATTCATGAAACCTAATCATGGGATATCTTAAAACTAGTATGACAACCAAATTAATTGTCATAATAAAAAAATAAGAAGATTAAAATATCAAATAATACCTACGACCCACTAAATTGAGTTCTAAGATCATGTAACCCTAGTTAATTTCAAATAATAAAATAATATTCCTGGAAAGTTGAGAAAAATTATTTAAATCACAAACATAGGACTTCACTAACAAAACAAAAATAAACCCATAAACTATATTCTATTTCACTATTTATATGATGAAATCCCAATTAAGAACCAATATATAATTAAATAAACACGATTAATAACAGAATTGGATAGAATGTATGAATAAATTCATACCAAGACACATCATTGTAAATATCTTACCAAATTGAAGCTTGATCACTAAAAATATTCAAATATATTTGATGAGATAAGGGAGAAATACCAAGAGTGATGTTTGAACAAGGGAACAGTAAATAAAAGTTAAGTAGGTCAAGGGTTTAATGTGGGGGATTACTCATTTCATCTATTTTTTTAAAACATCCCTTGTGGACTCTCAATTTCATGATGAAACCCTTAGATTCATATGGCCTCTTTCTAACACATTGTGTAACTAGTGCACCACAAAAAGCATTCTAGTGCCACATATAATATTAATAATTCTTGTGGAAGCACACCATTACTTCCCTTACTCCTAAAAAAACTGTAAATCCTCACATAATATTCCACATCATCTTTGATTCAATGATTAATTTAAGAAATTTTGAAATTAATGAGTAATGAAAAATGTGACTTTTGACAAAACAGAACATTCAAATGTACTCAACATTCCCATTACAAATGAATTTTGAGACTGTCCAAATGAATTCACATCAAGATACATTCCATTAAAATGACTCCACAATATGAATTCTCAATAAATATATGTATTTAATTGATTATTAATATATAATTGACAACCCCAATGTCCTTGAGACCTAAATCATGGAACCCAATAAGACAACAAAAAACTCCCAAATTAATCTCGAATTTAAACCCATACTTTTGCATATACCTGACCTAGATGAATTAAAAATAAACTCACCATTGATTCCTAAATAAAAATTCTAATATAGTCTACTTGAATTCCAAAATTTAAAAAATTACATGGAATATCAATAACTAACTCTTTACATCCCTTAAAATTACCCATTGTAGTTCCATTATGTGACTTAGAAAAACAAATATTGATCTAAGTCATAATATGAGATTTACAATGATGCTGTAAAATAAATAATATAATTTTAAAAATACTACCAGTATTTATATTCCAAAATAAGTGACTCCCCGCCATTAGAATTACCTTAGGTATGCTGATGAATATATGCTACATATTCCAGTTAAAGAAATATATTTATTTTAAATAGTAAAATTATAAGATGTCATTCCACAAGTCATTTTAAATTAATTTTAATTTTAAAATAATTTAATAATAAAATAAATTTAATGAGCATATAATTGAAATTAACCCAATAATGTGAATATTAACCCCGACTTTAACTTATAAATAAAAACATTATCAGTAAAAAAAATCCATTTATAATTCTTGAAAATTAATATTAGGCACATATAATCATAAAAATTATAAAAAATTATTTTTTACATGAATTTTTTTATAATCTGTAAATAAAAAAGATAAACCCTCATGGAAATAGGAAATAGTTATGAGATGGAGTGATATATTGTTCAATATCAGCTACTGATTAGACAATTTTATGTCATGGAAACAAATAAAACATACTTTCCCCAATAATAACCATTATCTTGTGAGTGATATATATATATATATAAGGTAATAAAATAATTCTTCAAAACCAATGTTTTATTTAATGAATGGTATAAAATTGGAAAAATATTGATATATAATAATTTTAGTTTTCTAAATATGTGAAATATGCATTATTATCATTGTAATTCTGAAAATAAATCATGTGATTATGTTTTTAAATTTCATAATTCTTAATGTTGGAAATTGTTAAACACAATATAATGAATCATTTTATTTTCATTTTTTAAAGGTTAAATACAAATTATATATAGTGTTAAGGGTTTTTATCAACGTAATACATATCACAGCTTTGGGTTTAAAGTTATTAGTACTTTATTATTTTTTAAATTGTAAATTTTCCGAATCATATGGTTTCAAAAAATTTATCTAATGGTTCTGTTGACTCTGGGGTGAGGTATTCACCCCTACCCAAAGATGTCCTGGAAAAATGGATTTAGAAGGAACAAATAAAAATATTTTAATATTAAACATATTACATTTTACCGATCAAACATTCCACTCTAATGAAATAATCATACCCCCATAATTGAGTGTAATATTGAAATAACGACATCATGGATGAGACTAGAACATGTGTTGTACAATAGTCATGATATAATATTTTTTCCATGAAGACCCTTGATGGTCATATGTTGTGGTATGAATGAAAATAAATAAATAAATAAATAAATTATCATATTAAATTACATTTTTACCAAATCAATATTCTATTTAATCATTATTAAGAATAATATATAGGGTTATCCATAAAACCCTGACATATTTGAGAGGATTCTATTGTGATGTACTGGATAATTAATTAATGATAATTCAAAAACTCTATGATAAATTTATGGGAATCTAAAATTTCCATAAAACTAACAACCAAATTAATATAAAATTATTTCGACAATAGTGTCATTACACATTTCATCAATTACCAATATTCTCACAGGGCAGGGATTTATTAATATTCATCATCACTATTTATTTTTGTGATTTTAAAGAATGGATTGATAATATATCACGATTCAACACCTTTTTATAAATATCAAATGATAATTTATTTTTTGTCATGATTTCATAGTTTCTCAGATTTTCCATTAGGTATTAAATATATATTGTGATAACTGTCGATATCCTTGTTTAAAAACTCAATCTGTGTTACAAAATATGATGTTTAGATAATTGTTTTTGAATTTTCCAACAATTTATTTGGTTCTACTGGTTGATTTACTATTTAGATTCCTGATCAAATGAAAATAAAACCCCTATATTCATTTTTTATTATCACATATAAAACTATAGATCATTGAACTAAAATTATTCAAGGATGATGATGGAAGAAACTAGTTTGGGTTACAATTCAGGTTGAATTTATCTAGAGGAAATACATTATGGGTTACAAGATATTAATGATGGATCCCATTTTTTGAATCTGGTGTCCAGAAATTGATCTATAAAATATAGAAAACCATGTATGATGTGTTTTTAAATCATTTAGGTGATATTATAGGCATTATTGTGGGAAATGGAATAGAAATAAAATGACATGTTGAGTCTATAACTTTTTTAAAATTTCATGACCACATAGTGATTAGTTGGGTGTAATTCATGCTATACTTCTTGACTTAATGGTGAGTAGTATTTTTGGGGAGTTAAATATCACATGTTGTGTTTCAGAAGTCACACATTGTTTCACCATATCATTCCAACATGGGTTTTATACATTTTAAATGACCAGGTGATCTGTTATCCCAAAATTAATATGAATTCATTTTCATGCCTTAAATATATATTTACCTCAAATGTGACTAACAATGATTGACTTGATTAAATAATGAGTTTAGATATCATGGACTATATCGAACATGTTACATACCTCTTCCATACCCCCAGAATAACTATATCACCATATTTAAACACATATTTGGATATTTTAATCTTATTTTCTATGTTTTCATCCATAATGAGTGAAATGGTGGAAACTATGTCCCTATTTAAGATGTAGTAGCAGATAATATGATTGATATGTTCCCAGTAGTAGTGATTAATTGATTAATGTGTTCAATAATAGTTATTAGAGATTTTCTAGACAAGGTAATACCCTAGAAGATGAATTTATGATAGAGAAAGTGCCCACATTTTTCTGACACCCTCCATGGCATTACACTGTGATTAATTATTTAATTAATTTTCTCAGATAATATTTTTTTCGTAATTTTTTGGAAATTTTAATGGTTTAAATAGACATAAGTTTTCCTTAAAAGATATATTTTTTTCCATTGTGTTTTTTATCAATCATAAAATAATCCATTTGGAATGTTTTAGAATGTTCATTGATTCCATTTTGGGTTCCAAGGAGTAATCATGCACCTAATGTTTTTTATTCCAGTGTAGGACACAAAATTTATACATATATTGACAAACTATATTGGTAAACCTTGTATCAATAACATAATATAAAATATTTTCAATTTTTTTATATCTTTTATCGTTGTAATTATTTCATTGTAACTCCCATATCCTCTCTAAAATATCTTATAAGACCTCCCATGATGAAGACATATTTTATTTGATCTACCCATACCTTTTCAATTGAAAAACATCTTTAATAGACCTCTTCCACTATCAGTAATTTCCCCATTTATCTTCAAATCACATTCCTCCCATTCACTAAACCGTATTGCATGACCATCCCCTTGAGCCTATCCCAACAACACCATGAATTTCCCTCACTCCAGACCTTTTTTTGGGGATTTATTCATCACCACCTTGTAATACATAGGAATATCTCACATATAAGAACTCATCTCCCTATATATCTATATTTTATCATATTTTTCTCATTTAACTTTCACCATTATATTATTAAATGTACAATAGGGGTTAGAAGAATACATTAATGTTTTGTGTTCTTATGAAAATAGTGTTATGAGGTTCATTCCTATTTTTGGTAGAGCCTTGAACATTTAATAAGACATATTCTTGAATATCTTCCATCAATTACATGTTGGAATTCACTATCTTCACTATGTAATTATGAATATATTTATTTCATGGGTAATTAATTGTGTGTAAAAAAATTAATGGTGGAATGACATGTATTTCTACTTCCCAATGTTCAAATTCCATTTCATAAATGACACCTCCCAGTGTAAAGGGTTTTCACAATTTTTTGTTTTGTTTAATTTCATTAATTACCCTTGAAAACCATGTTGTTGATAAAATTTCCAAATAGTGATTTAAAATAGTTGTTTATTTAATATTTTTTCTCTGGGGTTATTAACACCATCTATCAAAACATATACTTTCACATTCAAATTGAAGTAGTGAAAATTATGTTTTATGGGTTTTATGTATGAGTTAAAAATAATGTGTGTCACTTTAAATTGTTTTTTACCACATTTGGGCCATGCGTTAAAACAAAAGAGTGGTGTTATTGATATTTGACCCCATTTGGGTTGTACATAAATTTTTTGGGTTTTACATTAAACCATAAGTATTTATGTTAAAATGAAATAATTTTTAGAAAAATAATTTTAATTTCATTGGTTTTTAATTAAGTGAGTGTGTAATTTTCTTAATTTCAAATTCAGTTTTGAATCATTTTTAATGTGAAATTTGAAATGTGTTTCGAAATGATTTTATTAATGTATAAAACTATTTTTGAATAATGATACATAGGATTTAGGGGTCAATTTTGACCTTCAATTAGTTTTCCAAATGTGTTTGAGACTCTCATTTCTGACGCATTTGATGTATGATCCCATTATATCTTATAACATCCTCTAAGGTTATTTGGATTGTATTGTGTGAATCTTATGTAATGATATATTTTATGAATTATATTATGATTTTATAAGAGGTGAGATATATATTTCATATAAAATATTTTAACATGGTTTAAAATTATTTATTACTAATCAGTCACACTAAGATTATAACATGTCTTTAATTGGCACCTATTTATAGATTGTGGATGAAGGTGATATCCCATAATGTTTTTTCATTATTGTTATCTAAAAGATAAAATGGATGTGGTTAGGTTTAGTAGATTATCCTTGGGTCCTTATCACCAGTTAATGTCCTTTATAATAGATCATATATTTTATTTCAATGACACTAGGCCCTACTCTGATGGTTTGTGATTTATTTTGTGTATTTATTGTACTCCCTTAATTTTTTTTTGATTTTTTATCCTTCATTATCTTATAATCTACTCATGGTGGTGTTATATAGGTTCCTTATATGGTATCTTCCATTTTATTATATTTATTTCAATTTAAATATATTAAAAAATGGTTTGAAATGAGGGTTTTTAAAATTTAATGGGTTGTTTATTAAGGGGTTTGAAATGTATTCGATTATGAAAATGGAATTTTCATGGGATGGTTATGATGAGTGTGTTGTTTTTGGATTTTTTACATTTGTTTTTAAAAATTCATCTATGTTTGGACTTGGTTTTCATTTAAAATGATTACCATTCATTATTTTTATTAATAATAGAATAAGGGGTGGTTAATGACTAATGTATAAGTGACATGTTATTATCTTTTTCTTAATAATGCGTGAAAATCATTTTTTAGGTTAATTTTAAAAAACAATGAAATTGGTTAATAATTGAAATTATATATTTTTTAAAATAAGGTTTTTCTATAAAAGTTCTTTTATGCTCATGACTATATTTTTATCTTAGTTTAAGGTTATTGGTTAAGTTCTTGGATACACTTGAGAGTGATAATTGACATACAAGGATAGGTTTTGATTTATTTTTTCACATTCATTTGGTAGGGACCATTGCTTAAATTTCTAGGAAATAATTTTAGTCTTCTAAAGTGTCCAATGTTTATCCATTTATATTATTTACATTGGGATATTAGTTTTTTACTTTTTTCAACAGATGGAGTGTAGTGATATATGTTGGTGGCCCAATCATGGGAATCATGAGGCATCTTTTAATGTGTGCTTGATTTGTTTAGGTGGGAGACTGCATTACTAATGATGTATTTCATGATTGTTTTTGTTCAATTCAAATTACTTATATATATGAATCCAAATTGGAATGGATTCCCAATATATATATTGTCAATGGGTGTGTTTTTTTTATTTTTTCCTTTGAGTTTCTGTACTGTTAATTTTTTTAATACTCATTCCCATGTGTGTTCCTATTACTCCCATAAACCAGTTTTTAGAACATTTTGAATGATACCACCCTTTGGTATTATGATGGGCCTGTTTATGCATCTTTCTTAGTGACATAATGGTCCAGTTAGATATAAATGATATTGGAATAACTTGTTATTTTCTTAATAGAAACCTACGATCTATTGTGAGTATCCTTATTTTAATTTGGGTTATATAATTGTATAACCATTTTTGGTGTCACCATTAGGACACAGAAGGTTGGTCATGAGTAGGGATTTGATCTCCACCCTTCATGGAGACACCTATATTACCTTGGGTTATTTGGATTTGAACTTTTAAATTGATATTTTTTGGATTATTTATGATTATATTTTTTTTCCTCTAGAATTGATAAACTATCTTGGGGACACATTAAATTTTTGGGAAGGAAATAAAGATGGGATATGTTTCATGATGAATTACTATATTTCGTGAATATTTATGTAGTGATGAAAAAACATTTTATTGGATATGTTTTAGTGGATTATGCATGATTAGAACATGTTCCATCAACCTGACCTCCAAGTAACACAAGGATATTCTATTTTGTTTTTATCTATATTCAGTATTCACATATGTAATTCATGTTTATGAGAATAAAATAACTAATTACTTTTTGATATTTTTTTGGTTAATGTTTTTAAAAAATCATTATTGTGTGTGAAAAAAATTCATTTTTTTGAAATTTATTTTTATAAATGTGTGGCCGCAAGGAATATTTTTTGACCTTTTTTTTCTTTTTGGTGGTTCTCCAAATAGAATTAAAATTATTCTATAAAATGTTTGTAACTGAACCAGTTTTTGTGGATTTTTATAATTGGGATATTAGAGTTTTATATTAATGTTTTATTTAAAAAATGATTTATAAAAAGGTCTTGTGTTTTGATATTAAGGGGTTATTTTATCAAAATTTGATTTCAATTGCATGTTTTGAGAAATATAGTTTCATTACCATTAGTGGGGGTTGTTGACTATCATAGAAAATGTGTATTTTATAAAATTTTAATGATGATCCTGATTTTATTACATTTTTATTATGGTTTTTTCCTAAAGTTGTGGTGGGTAGACTTGGGTTTATATCCGGAACATGAGTGGGTTAAATTCTTGTTCTATTCTCTTCAGATTATGCCTCATAGTAATATCATGGATAATGGAAGGTATGTTTGTTTCCATTTTTTAATATTATGGTAATTCTCACAATATATTAGGTGTAGTTACTCAAATTTAAATCCCTACCTAGACACATAATCAATCGGTTAGGCTAGGAACTACCATTATTTTGAACCCTACATGAATATCATGGATTTGATTTGTTTCATTCCAACTTTTTTTGGGATTATGGAGTTATTTTTACTAGTGTGGTATGGTTACTAATAATATATTTCAAATATATACTTTATAGGTTTGTTTTTAATATTATCCTTTGTGTTATTTTATTCTTGGTTGATCATTTTTGTTGTGTTTTGTTTTTTCTAATATGTTGGTCACTCTTGGGGTTTCTGAGGATTTGTTTTGGTTAATCTTATATTACCAATCAATATTTTGGGTTGGGGACCATGTTTCATATACTATGTTTTCCCATGGGTTGGTTTTAATGATAATGGGTTTATTTTTAACTATTTTGATGGCTTTCAGTGACTCAGGTTTTGACATGTAATTCCTTGGAATATTCCAGAGAACATTTCTAAAGTCGGGCGCTAAGCCGGTGTGGGATGCTGGTTCCTAGGGATCCATAGTGTGGGGATATTTAATTTAATAGAAATACATTGTTACATGTTCATATTTTCAATTTAAATCTATTTAAAACCAAAGATGTGACTTAGATTGGATTTCTAAAACTATGTTTGATTCCCGAACGGCGTGTTTATAATTAGCGTGGAATAAATTATTTATGTAGGGAGGTTTGGTCTAACGTGTGTTGTCAGGGAATTAATTGGTGGATCAATTGATAATTTAATTAAATAAATAAAACTAAACCTAAATCTTTCCCCCACTATACAGTTCCTAAGTTTATCGAGAGGAGCCCCTCCTCTCCCTCTCCTCCTCTCATTGGTCGAGAGATGGTAATGAGCCAAATTAACGAATTATGGTGTTTCTGATCTCTGTTTCAGGTACAGATTTCAACAGATTGAAGAGAATCATGAATTTTATAATTTTTCTTCATTCCATGCTCTTTTTGTTTCACCAATGTGGTAGGTATATTTTAGTTCTCATCATGATTAATTTCGTTAATAATTGTTTTAAGGTTCTAGATCCCAAATGTGATTATTATTGGTCCCTACTAGGTAGATATGTGAATTTTTGGGGAATAATGTTATGAATGAGGGTGTTTTGACGGTAATTAAAAATAGGAATTACCATCTACATGGTGTGTATGCTAGTGAAACCTGTCAAATATCTCTTCCTGTTTAGGGAAGATTATCATTTGGGATTACACACAGTGTATATGGGTTACACGTCATGTTGTTCCCAAAACTCTTTAACCATTGTGAATTGAATGCATTAGTTATGTGAAATCACATGACGATGTACTTACAAATATCCTATGTATATTTTAAACAGTGTATATGGGTTACACGTCATGTTGTTCCCAAAACTCTTTAACCATTGTGAATTGAATGCATTAGTTATGTGAAATCACATGACGATGTACTTACAAATATCCTATGTATATTTTAAATAGTGTATGGTACATGGACACAGGAAAACTACACCGGTAGGTGACCGTTTTTCAAAACACGCCATGTAGTATAGGATACACGACATGTCAGGGACACGACCAGTCTGTCCATGTAGAAGAGGAACACAGCCAGGTGCCAGGTGTTGAGGAAAAAATGTGTATCTCTTTTACATTTCATGTACCCATAATTGGGTCGGTAAACCATTCATATAGGATACATGAACAGCTTCTCAGGGGTACTCAAATGTTGTGTGTGTCTTAGTGCATGTTGGGTACATCAAGGAGATCCTTTTGGGATCCTCCACCATCAGAATATTTTTCTCTTAGACATGGATTCAAGATTGTGATTAGTCTATTATAATATGTTTTAAACATCGGAAAAAATGGTGGACACTATTATGAACTATGATAGAATATTTGGAATAAATAATGAAATTATGCTAGTGAAGATTTATTGAGTTGATATTGGAGATCAGTATGCTATATGTAGAGAGAAAATGAGATTGATAATCCCTTAATGGACTAGGGTTTATGTTTTCATTACCTATATTCTTATGAAGAGATGGAATTACCAAGTCAAGGTCATGGTTTCATTATCATAGGGTTGTTTCCTTCGGGGGTGTTACTCCACTGATGGACTAGGGTGCAGGTCTCCCTTTGATGTTTGTCCAGATTGATAATACACCACTATTTTACCGTGGAAGGATTTCTATGTATATGACATGTAGATAGAGTGGGTAATCAACTTCCGTTTTAGGGAGTGGGTACTCTATTCTTGATTTTGGTACTACCCTTTCATTCCATGGCGCGAGTCCTCCATCCGTGTTTTTTTAGCAGAGTCAGTGCTCCCCTATTGTGTTAGGGTGTAAGTACTCGATCCTGGGGTCAGTACACCCATGTCGTATCAGGGTATGGGTCCTCGATAGTGAATGAGATGACAGTGTCAGTACACTCTTGTCCTACTAGGGTGTGGGGTCCTCTAGTCAATGAGTGATACCACCTACCGAATTTTGATGTGGGTCCTATATTTATGGAGTGGTACTCCCCTATCGTATCCGTGGGTTGATCCTTCATGTGTGGTACTCCTATATTATATCAGATTTTGGGTCCTCAATTATTGAGTAGTACACCCCCAACTTAAAGTAGAATCGGGGATTGAACACTCCATAGGATTTGGAGCTCCCCCGGCCGTGGGATACTGTTATGAGGTGTTGGTCGATCCACTTTGTGTGAACGATACCTAAATAGGAATCATTTCTCCCTAAACATATTGATGTGTGGGCCACTCCATAGAAAACAAATAGATTTTTCACTGGTTATTTAGGATCATTACTCCCTTGACAATGGGGCAGTGGCGAGGTGTGGTTCACTCAGTTCCCTCTCATTTGGGGAGGGGGGTGGTGGAAATAGTATATTGTATGGAACAACCCTCCCTAAACAATGTGTAGTGGAGTGAAATAAGAACCATCACTTTGGTTTCTTTATAATATCCTATATTTATGGTATTTATCAATAACCCTCTTGTTTTAGGCACTAGATATGGAACTATTATGACGTTTAAGATGGATCATTTTCTCTGGGATGCACTATAAGAAATGATACAGTTCTTCCAAATGGAGGGAATCTATCTTAATTGTTCTTTATCAGATGGATGAGATATTGGAGTGTGTTCCCGATGTTTCAGTTTACGATTAGAGTCTATGATTAATTACAAGTTACAGGTCGTGATGTCTGAATCTCGTGAGGATTGGTGTCTGGGACGATTTTATTGGGGTGGTTTCTTGGATTCCATTAGTTGTTATCAACTATTGGGTTTACATTCCTTGAAAAACAAGATGACTTATCATGGAAAACTTAGTATGGTCCGAGATGGATTTTATCTCTTGATTGTGGTTTTCTCTTGCTAGGTTGATCATACTATTTCCTTTTATTTTGTCACTTCTTCTTTTGGGGGTTTTGGGGTGCCTACAGAGCCTTTTTATACTCAACCCTACAACGGCGTTCCCCACACAATTTTTGTGTCTTCATTAGACCATATTCCTTTTTATGGTGTCAACAGAGGACCTGAGTCAGGTAGAGCATATCTAGCTAGATATATCGAGGTGTTTACCAAATATGGAATGTGGATATTTTTAGCATCTATAGTTGACAACAATCCCCTCCTTCTGAGCAAGATGGATGCTCTTATAGTTTTGATTTGTGAACATTTTTCCCTTCCCTCACATTTAGTACATTTATTGTACTCTAGTTATGGGATAGAGATGTATGGAGCATAGTGTTATATAGGGTGGCTGATGAGGAAGTGAATCTGGATGATAAATAGTGGGTGGAAGATAGTTCATGGTGTTTCCACCACCCCCCCCATGTTATGCTCACCAGGCTCAGGGAGTAGGAGGAAATGGGAAAGGATAGCTACAAGGGGTAGATTCCATTGACTTAGAATATCCAAGGGTGAATATAGGTACACATTTTTTCCTTTCTACTTTTTATGTAGCAATATTTTGACGTTGATGTGGGCACTCTTTTCATTCTTCATATGGTTGAGGTCCAACTAGGGGGATGCGAGGTGTTGGTAGAACACCGCATTTGTATTTGTGACAGAGGGCCTAATAAGAACCAGTTTGTGTTTGGGTAGACCTTGTATATTTTTTGAGTACCCTCACGTGTTTGTAGTCATATTTGAACACGACACAGTTGAAGAGGATGTGGTGCTATTTTATGTATCATTGAACTCATGAGGATGAGGGATGATTTCCACACCAAGATGTGTCTTTATGATTTAAATAAAACAATGCAGACCAGTTAAGGTAACCCAAAGAGAAAAATATCAAGGTGTGGTAGATGAGCTACTTAGACTTGCCTGTTTAGGTCAAGGTTATGCAATGAAGTATTGGAGAAGTTCCTTGTCTTTCTAGAAGAGTTTACCAGCTCGACCTATTTATATTTGTGTCCTTAGTATAGTAAGATCCTTACTAACAATCATTATGTAGTGGCAGAGTTAGACCTTAAGATGTTTTGTGAGTGTGGATTGGTGGCCTACCATCCATGCTCAGTTGAGACATCCCTAGTGGGTGTGACATTGTTTCTGTTTTGGTTATATGTGTTACATCTAGAGGTTTGTAGACGAAGGACATGGTAAGACCCAATGTTTACTACTTGGTAGCATCATTGTGTAAATATGTACCATCACGTGTATAACATCAACCATGAATGAAAACAACTTGATGAGGATATTGTACTATCCATCCAGGGGTGAATGTGAACTGTGGGGTTCTGTTAGTGTCTACATCATGTTAGCAATGTGGTATACTACTAGACACTATGACTATCGATGGATATTGGTGTTTGGTGCTTTCCTAACTCTCAAAGACGTGGATACATTCTCTGGTTATTTCCCAATCATGTCATTGTATAACCATAACATAATAGTGGTTTGATCATAGTGGTTCATTTGCGGGGGTTCTAATAAGGAACATAAGAACCCTTGGTGAACTCACTGGCGTTTGTGTCCACTAGGGAGATCAGTTCCATCCAATGTTATTAGGATTTTATTTTTTGTGGATGAACATCCCAATGGTGTGGAGAATTTAACTACTCATGTTTTGAGCCATCATAACAAGGAATATTCTAGAGAATATTTATGATGTCGGGTGCTAATTAAACACAAGAATTTGGGGACTCGGGAGCCTCAAAGCAATGGTATTTAAAATAATAAAAATATTTTTTCATGCACATGTAGTTTCTCTTGAAAAATAAATATATTCTGATTGGAATCTTAGATAATATTTTTGGGACTGCAGTTCAGTATAGAACATTGTTCTAAACCTTGACATGATATAATATTTTTTTTGTGCTGAGAGGTTTGGTCAGATGGGAGTTGGTTGGGGGTTCGGTGTTGAATTAATTAATATTTTAATTGATTAAATAAACTTGAACCTAAAACCATATCCCCCTCTAATCATTAGAATATGAAACAACCGCGAGGATCCCTTCCTTTCCCCTCACCTCCAATATTTGAAAGATAGACAGAAATGATCCAAATCAAAGAAGAAAGGTGCTTCTGATCACTATTTCTGAAGAAGATCATCAACAAATCATAAATCACTATGATCTAGGAAATGCTATTCATTTAATGATTTGGTGCTTCGCCAATGAGGTAAGTGTATTTGAGTTTATTTCCTCATGCCTTTATTCATTGTATTAAGGATCTAAATCTCAATTAAAATTTCTTCTGGTTCCTTCTAGGTAGATTTGGTAGTTTTGGATAAGGACTATATGTATCGAGCTATTTTTTGAAGGTTATTTCCAATTAGAGTTACCATCTACAGAGCATGTATTTAAGTGATACATTATGTGTAAATCTTCATGTTTGGTAGAGATGCACATTTGAGACTTCGCACCATGTATAGGGGTTTCACACCATTTAGTTCCCTAAACCGCATGACCATACGTGAATGCATGGGTTAATTGTGTGAAAAAACATGGTTAGGTACTTACACATGACCAAGGTAGACATACATGAGGTTCGACCCATGGACACATATGAACTACATGGGTAGGTGAATATTTTTCTTGAAGACACCGTCAAGCATGGGATACAAGGTGTGTTAGGGAAATTGTCAGACAATCTATATAGATAATCAACACGACCCAGAGTTGGGTGATTATTAAAATGACATGTAACCTATTTATATGTTGTGTACCTATACATGGTTTGGTAAAACTTGTATACAAGATACACAACCTTGTTCTTAGGTGGGATCACACATTGTGTGTGTCTCGGTGCATGACTTGTGATATTAGGATATCCTCGTTGGATCTTCTATAACCCATATATTCTACTATGGGACTATGATTCATGCTTTTGAGTAGCCTATTCTAAGAGTATTTCCTTGTAGAATATGATGGGGGCCTCCATTATGTCCTATGAGATATAGGTGGCGTAAACTGAGAAATGATGCTTATGAAGCTGTACCAAGATGATGTTGGAGATCATTGTGGTTCATGTAGAGAGACACTAGGACTGGTACTACCCTATTGGATTAGGGTTCATTTTTTCATTAGTTCTCTTCTTATGTAGATATGGGACTCCCAAAATCATATGGTGTGGTTCATTTTGTTTGGGTAGTTTCCTTTAAGGGGGTTACTCCACTGACGGACTAGGGTACGGGTCCCCCAATGATGTTCATTAAGATTGATAGTACTCCCATATTGGACCGAGGAATGGTTTTTCTGTATATGAGATTTATATAATGTGAGTACTCCCTGACCATGTGGTGGATAAAATCCTCTCATTTAGGTGTCTGTACTCCCACGTCATTCCATGGCATGGGTCCTATATACATTTTTCTCTAAAAGAGTCAAAAATCGTATGCCATGTCAGTGTGTGGGTTCACGGGCCATGGGTCAGTACTCCCCTAACATGTTAGGGTGTGGGTCCCCCATAGTTTATAAGTTGGAATAGTTAGTACTCCCCTTTTTTTAGTTTTCATGTCCACTAGTCACTGAGTGTTACTCCCCTACTAGGTTGGGGTACATGTACTTTTTTTACAAAGTTGTAATCCTCTATCATTTCAGTGTGTGGGTCCTTCATGAGTGGTAAAACCATGTTTGATCAAGGTTGGGGTTCAAACATATAGATTAGTACTACTGTGTCTATGAGTAACTGTGAGGAAATGGTATTCCATTATAGATAGATCTCCCTCGGCTATGAGATACTATTTTGAGGAGTAATCACATCCATTTAATGTGAAGGATACCTAGATAGGATTTATTCCTCCCGTGATGGAATAAGGTACATACCACTCCTTACAAGATTAACAATGGTTTCAAATGTTAGTTAGGAGTAATACTCCCTCGACAATGGGGTAGGGGCATGGTGTGTGACCCTTTATTTCCCCTTTTTTAGAGGATGCACACTATGCATAGTCTAGAGTATTTCTACTTAAACCATGTGAAGTGCTGAAGGGTATACCCTTTCACCTTGGTTTCTTTATCTTCTGATGTGTTAAATGTAGTGATGAAAGCACCTATAGTTCTGGGCACCATAGATGGTCTTAGTAAGATGTTTTAAATGGGCAACATTCTCTTGTACGTACCATTAAAAAATGTATTGTTTTCCCCAATGGAGTGAATCTCTTGTAAGGGTGCCATCATGGATGGATGAGCTTTTGGAGAGTGTTCTCTCTGTTTAATGTTTTAGTTGGAGCCTATGAATAAAATATTTTTACTGGTTGTGTGGTAGGAACATCATGAGGCTTAGTGTCTGAGATGAGTACATATGGGTGATTTCTGGGATTCCATTCGATGTTGACACATGTCTGAATTGACACCACTTTTAGACCAAACTAACATGTCATGGATATATGAGGATTGATCTACATGGAGTTTTTATCTCTATTGGGTTTCCCTAAGGCTATGTAGAGCGGACAGTTTCCTTTCAGTTTCTCCCTTTTTATTTTTGGGTTTTGCAGATCTTATAGACTATTTTTAAAATCACCCCTGAATGGGATTTGCCTAAAATTTTGGTGTGTCTTCTACAGACCATAATTCTTTTGACAGAGTCCACAATGTATATGAGGTAGGAAGAGCTTGGAGGTCTATAAAAGACGATGTGTTTATCGGAGTTACACCGAGGAGATTACTAGTTTTTGTAATTGATAGTGATCCTCTCATTATGAGAAGTTAATATGATTTTATAGTTTTCATTGGTTGGTGTTATTTTTTACGTCATTCACTTCCATTACTTATGTTGTACACTAGTTGTGTCATATTGATGTTTTCATCCATTGGTTTCTCAGTGGATTCACATTTATGAATTTTGTGATCCTAGAGATTTGAGCATGTCTACATGTACATTAGAAATACAT
Source organism: Viscum album (assembly GCA_963277665.1). NCBI lineage: Eukaryota > Viridiplantae > Streptophyta > Magnoliopsida > Santalales > Viscaceae > Viscum > Viscum album. The sequence goes on along the minus strand of OY728121.1, from coordinate 1,789,991,426 downwards.
ACCATGTTAGTTATATTACTACTGAGTGATAGTTTACAGAACATATCCAACAGAATGAGGTCATTGTGAGTTGTGGCTTGGGCCTCGTTAGGTCACGTCTTTTCATGTTTTGTCCTTGTGCTTGTATATGAGAATTATGGTAATTGGATCGTTGATTGAAGTGATATGTGAGATATTGGGATCTATTCTCATGTGTATAGGACTGATGTTATTACATTATGAACATGAAAATGTTTATTAATTAGAATGTTTAAATATAATGGTGACCAAGTGGTTGAGGATATTATTCATTCATATGAGTGAATGATGAACTAGTCTTTACATATATTGTTATTGGTATGCCTTGTTTGTAGGATTCCAATTTCATTGTTTATTTGTTTTATTCTTTGATAGAGGATAAAATCTATGGTGTTTCAATATTTTTTAGGTTCTCATTTTATGGATGGTTTGGTTGTCCTAAAATCTATTTCATCCATTGACATGTATTTTATAATAATTCATTCATGATGTGGTTTCATGTTGGGATTGTTTATGCTACTAAAACACCTTTTTAGAAAGAATATAAATTACTAAGATACTATTCATGGATATTGTTATATTAGATCATTATATCCATTATTGGTTGGAATAATATTGATAAGAGATATTGAATATTTATTTATGATAAGAACTTTTTTTCTTGGGGAATTCATTTCACTTGTGGTTTCTCCCATCATGATCTATCACAGCTTCTTATTTTCTCTCACCACTCTCTCATGGTGTTTAGAATTAGTGCATTGTTACTCTATATCTATTGTTAATGGTTTCTAGGTGTAGAAATAATTATTGTGGGGAGAATTGTGTCACCTCAATGTTTTTAGGTTTTATTTAAATATTTATTTAAAATTTTAGGCTATTTAAGGATTTCATAATATTCGGAATTGAATATTAAAATATTAAAATATTAAAATTGGTTCACAAATAGCCCTCATTTTTAAAAACATGAAATGATCATTCATTTTAGGTTATTATTGGATTAATACATTAGTCACAACATGAGAATATATAATTATCCAATGAATATTCCTAGTTGTAAATGATAGTGTGTTTTTAGTTTCTAGGGTAGGTGGAATAGTTATCAAAATTTTTGTTAAAATGTTCGGGTAAACACTATTCAAAAACAAAAATGTAACATTCTATTTTGATTTTATAATATTATTTAATTTTTTTTTCACTATACATCACTCACTTATCCAATAATACCTATCAAAATACACCTTACCTAGTTGAAACCCTATATCACATGAACTCCCCCTCACCTGTAACAAATACACCTCCCATGTTAAACCTTTACAACACAAGGATTTTCTTCCACTTTTATTTGTGTTTCACCCCTTCCCTATACATCCTGCATCGCATGACCTCCAACTTTAGCTTGTCCACTTTTCATCATGCATGATGTACTATCTAGACCTTATTTATTGTAGTTTTCGTCATAATCACCTTGTAATTCTTGTTCGACATTCCATGTTAAGAACTCTCTATCCTCCACTTCAATGTTTTATTATGTTTTACACATTCCCAATTACCACTCGATGAACCTATGAGAAATTTTAATTTTGGAATTGATTGAATTTTATTGTTTCATATATTTTAGGCTTTAGAGGTTCATTATTATGCTAGTTATAGATTTTACTTTAAATTTGAGGCATTCTGAACCACTCATATTGATTCCATACAAGATTTCTCAATCTATATAATTTAATTTTGAATTCATTAACTAGTTATGGATTTAATGGTTCGTTTTTGTTTTATATATAAGGAATGAAATGTTTTTGTTTGGTCTGAATGTTTAAATTTCATTTCAAATTTGTTTTTATAGAGTGTGATTCATTCTCCCAATTTGAATATATGTTTTAAATTTTTTAACCAAAAAAAACATATCATGTGGTTGAAAAAAATAATGAATTCCATTTTAAAGTAAGTTTTGTTTTATATTGTTTTTAGGGTTTAATGGGGTCTTCCAAAAATTTCTACTCTTGCTTTTATGTGTCACATGAAGGTCCAAGTATTAAGGAATGTTTTCAAGAATAAATTTATATAACTAAATGATTAATTGAAATAATTTGGTGTTTTTTCTCTCTATAGATAAACCAAAGGGGTGGTGTTCAAGAGATTTGACCTTGATTGAATAATTCATTACTTTTATGGTTGGTTAATTAAACAATATGTGTTACAAGAAAAATTAAATATATTTTTAGAAGAGAGTCTAATTTTTTTAGTTATTTTAATATGTGGGTATGTGTTTATAATTTTTCCGAATGAATTTTAAATTCTTGTTTATAATATCCATTTGAAATATGTCTTTAAATATTTTATGAATGGGGGAAATAGATTGATATTATGATCCCTGGGTTCTATATTTCCATTTAGAAATTGGATTAGTTTTCAAAATGTGTCTAGCACCCTCATTTGTGCCTCTTTTTATTTTTGTTCCCATTATGTCTTTTAACCTAAATTGGGGATGTTAAGATTATGTATTATGATAATTATTCCTGGATATGTTTGGTTATTCTTTATGTGGGGGAATAATAGGTTAGGTATGAGTTTATTTTAGATTATGTAAAATTTTTTGTGACTATTGAATATTTAACCCCAATTTATGTATAATGGGTGACATTGGAATAAAAAAAAAATTATATATAAATGGAATCCTATGGGTTTAGAAGTATCCCTCCTAGGGAATGTTTCCCTTAAATACCCCCTTGGTTTTACAGAGTGTAAATAGGGTAATGAGATAACACCCTTTTTATATCTCGTAGAAGCATGTGAGTTTAGTGGACGATTTTTGTTGAATTTTATAAAGATTTATAAAAATGTTTGTGGAATGGTTCATTAATGTCCCCTAATGATCCATGTCATCAGATCATGTATTTTGTCACTAGAGACATGGGATTATTTACCTGAAACTAGGTGTTAATTTTGATGATTTATATTATTTTAATTTTTTGTATGATTTCAATCCCAAATATTGTTTGATTTTTGGTGATATATTTCTTTCATAATATTTTATTTATTATGTTATATGGTTTCCTTATATAGTGTGTTATATTTCACTATACATTGTTATCATTATATCTATTTTAAGGTGTTATAGAAATTTTTCATTTAAAATGGAATTGAATGTTTATTTCTTAAAAGGTTTTTCAAAGGGTTTGAAATTGAATATAGGTATTGAAATGGACTTTTCAATGGATGTTTGGATACTCGGTCTCTGTTTTTGATTGTCTTCCTATAGTCTAAAAATTGTGTCTCTCCATTTATTAGGCATCGATAATAAATTATAAACAATACATGTTTTGTTTTATAATATAAAATGTGTGTTTAATGATTAATTTATGAGTGAAATTTTTATTTATTTATTTATAATCATGTGTAAATTTATTTTTAATAGATGTATTTGAAACTATCTTGGAATGAGTTTATATGTAAAATTATGTCCTTTAGGATGATAGAAGGTGAACTAGAATGTTATTTTAGAAACATGAATATATTATTATCTGAAATATGTGTTCATTGTTTAGTTCTTAACAAATATTTTGGGAATTTGTTGACATCAAAGGATGGGGGTTAGTTTTATATTATTTCAATAAGCTCGTTGTTCCTATTACAAAATTTTGTAGAACCTTAGTTTAAATTAATACAATGAATAAAATTTTCCCCATTGTGTCTTTATATTTTTCCACATAGGATTTTTTTATTTTTGTTGATAAAGGGTTGTTATATCTTCTAGGAGCTAACAAAAAGTCTTTTGCAGTTGGATTTTATTGTGATTTGTTAATTGTAGGGGTAGGAGAATGGGGGAAGTGAGTGATTTCCAATTTAATTTTTATTAATAATTTATAGTTTTTTTAATTTTTGATCAGGAAAGGATGTTAGATATATGAATTTACCATTTCTATGTTTTGTTAGGATTTTATGGTATTTTTAATCTGATTAGTGTATGAAATAATGCATATGTATGTTCTTATGATGAATGGGAATTGGCTACTGACCTATGGGGATCAAAAACAAAATTCATCCTAGTAACATTATTGTTAGTATTTCATTCAAATTGACATAATAGGATATGTGATATAATTTATAATATACAAATTGTTTTGGTTTTCCTCCACACACACTTGGGGTGTGGTCATCTATATGTGGAATCAACAGTCCCCACATCATATATTTCATGTTAGATGTGGTCATCCACAGGGGTAATGAACTCAACTGAACAATTTTACACACACTATAGAGGTTAAATCTCCTACTATTTTGGTGAGTTTATTTGTATTATTGTATTGGGTAGTTCAGAGATATGAGTTAGTATTCCAATATTCTAAGGTGTCTTATAACAAGGTTAGTATCCTCTACTTTATTTTATGTGAGGTATTTTGGATGCAATATAATTTGATTTTCATATGAGTTATTGGTATAATGATGATATAAAAGGAATGGAGGATTTAGTTTTACATCATATAGATGGAATTCTATAATGTTAAGTTGATTTTTATTTATGGATTCTGATGATAGTATGACTGATGGATTGGAGATTTAATGATTAAGAAATCATTATACCCTAATAAATCATGTTGTTGAGATTATATTGAATATTATTTCCTGAATATATCCTAGAGATAGTTTATTACCCGAATCATTGAGATGACTAATTGAATTATGTTATCATTATGGTTCCGGGGTTATTTAATATTAATGTTTAAACTCACTATGGATGAATAATTCTCACAAAAAAGACGTGTCTATGTACATGATATAGGGTTTTATATATGTTATAGAGAGAAATAAATATTTGGTGGTATTTTCAGAGATAACACTGTGTGATAATTAGTGACACATAATGTAGAATGATTATTCAGGATAACGGTGGTGACTATTGTGGATGCGAATTGATCTAGAAGTATATACAGTGTGGTTGTTTTTCTTATTAATCCTTGTTTTGTATACTTATAAAGAATTCTATCACACATAAACATAACATATAGATCTGTTTTACATTATATATATCATTCATGAACTTTATATGGTGTTTTTCATTATATATATATACATTATATTTATATTAGGTTATCATGTGAATTATAGATGTGTTATTAGTGGGTTATTGTATTATAAGTATCCCATATTCAGAGATATTCCAAACAAGTTCTAGTTATCATCCTAAGGAAAAGAAAAAGTAGTAATTAGATGGTGTCACTAGTTTAGACTGACACCAATGAGACCCAGTGTGTTGGGTCATGTTAGAGTGGTATAAAATTAGTTCATATTAGTAACTATATTTTTACTTATTAGTATTCTATGGATTCATTTTTCAATCCAGGTAAATAATGGTAAACTGGTATAGAGTTTATTTATAAGTAAAATAATATTAGTATAGGTGTTTAGAATAGGTATCGTTTCTCATGTACTCCAAAAAATAGATATTTATCCTAGATCATTGAGGTGTGATTTTATGGTTCGATTAAGAATGGTACATGTATGATATAGAAGTCATCTACGATCATTCATGTTCTTCCATTTTTAACTATCCATGGTATTATATTACCCTTGTTGCTTCTCCCTATCAAATGAATAGTGATACCAACTAAAAACATTCAGTTATATAGATGTAGGGTTTTAGAAAGACCCTAACAAATGTTAGGCCTCTCAACATCTGTGGGGGAATAATTATCCATGGTCTTATAAATAAGGTTATCATATAAAATTACATTATTTAATTATGTATAATATATCCCAAGAATGTTTAGTGAAGATCAAATTTTAGCCGTAGTGTTGTTTTTACTAGTTTTTAATAGACTACATGTATACTAGTTACTCTATGTTCTTCTTTCAATAGATGGAAAAAGATATTTTTATCTAGGTTTGATCCTATGATGATGTAGATAAGCATGAGTAATGAAATAATGATTATGTCAGGTTGGACATGAACTAACAAGATGATTATTTATTATATAAGCACCACACATGGTACAATGATCAATTAGGTGTTGTTGATTCATTTTTTTAAACTCATAAAAAGTATTCTTTAACATTTCATGAGTTTAATATTTCTTTGGATAGATCATTCAGAGTATATTTAACATTCTTTATGGTTGTGTGGACTTGTTTTAGTATGACTAAAGGTACATATGCTTTGAATGTTTTTTAGAGAGCATGTTGTTTAGAGGAATAGATCAAGTTCCACGCTTCGAGAATTTACTCTAGAGGATATGATTTACCATTGAAGATTTTATTTTTTATGACAAAGAATTTTTTATATCTATCAAGTGAGTATTGGTTGATTTGGAATTCTTAATTTAGTATCACCTTAACTATGATAGTTGGTTATTCTCCCACCAGATGATAGCTATATTGGATTATTATATGGATCATTACATTAGTATTTTTTATTGGTACAATACAATTACTTATTTTTTAAATTATTTATTTCTATGTTGTTTAATAGTGATGATTAAAAATTTCAAGTGCACATGGATTAGGAAAATGCATCGATCCTCTTGCATATATCCCACCATTAGTAGGTTTTTTTTAGTATAGAGTGATAATAGTCGAAGTTATTGAATGACTTGTGTAAGGTATTCCTATGGCCACACATTAAAATTCATAAATCTAATTTTTTTCTTTCATCCATTTTTATAGACTATTGTATTAGTGGAGATGATTAAAAGGCATTTTTAATGTGATGTTTTTTGGAGTAAGAAATTATACTGGATGCCTTTTCAAAACTCGAGTTAGGTAAGTGGATTCTATTGTTGTTAAATAACATAAACTCATCCCTTTGGTTAGTTGATTTCATCATTATTATTGAATATATGTAGAACTGATGGTTGACTCAATATTTATTGGATAATTGTTATAGGTTTCCCATGGAATTGGATACTAAGTAAAGGGGTTGGGATCCATATATTGAACAGATCGAGACCACATTCTTTTTCTTCGGTGGAGTTAACCAAGATAAAGATGAAGTCTGATACTCATCATATGTTATGGATTGTAAAAACCTCCACTATATTAACATATACTTAGGTAAACTGTATTATAAAGGTACAATATTTAAGGGATCACATCACTAATTACAGATCCATATAACTGTATTAAATATTTAGATATGTGCATGTTTTCAATATTATCTTGTAAGAAAAAAACATTATATAAATAAAATTTGAGCATTTTTGAATATCATTTATATATTCATTATCTCTATAATAGGTAGTGGAGATCAAAATAAATGGGTGATATTAGATTATATGTTAGGAATGGAGAATTGTGGAAGAAATCATGAGTAGATAAATAATAAACATTATGGAATAGTGGATAATAAATATATATTTTAATTAATCAATTAAATAAAATTAAAAATAAATCTATGAAAAATATCAACATAAATATTATATGGATAAAAATAACATAGATTTAAACTGATTGAAATGCATAATAATTTATATTATGATCCTAGAGTCATTGCCTCATTCCTAGATTTCATGAACATTACTATTTGGGAATTCCACAATGAAATGTCAATGAACTCCTATGTGTGCACAATATAACAAAATAATTTGGCCAATATATTTTCTCATGAAGCTGGATGATACACCAAGGAGATATATTTAACTATGACCATAAAATAAAATATATTAATCCAATGTAGTCATTATATATTAAATTTAAAAATTGTGAGTAATAAATATTCCTTATCAGTCAATAAATATCCATATTGAATCCAGAATACAAAAAAATCAATATATTCATATTAAATGAAATAACATTATTAATAATATTACATTAGATAACTCAATATAAATAGATTATATAATATTAATAAAATATTATAATTATATATTTAAATATATATATATATATGGTATAATAGAATATATTTATTGTTAAAATTGAGATGGAGAATAATAGAGAACATAATTTCAAGGAATTGAGATTATTCATTGTGAAATAATAAAGTATAAAACATAAATAAGGGATGTTATAAGGCCATAAATTGACCATAAATGACGTTTCAAGTAATGAAATGTATTTTGAGTGTTGGAAATGAAATTTGAAGAGAAATAAGAAATTGAATACAAATCATTTTTTATCATTTTTATAAATATAATTTTTTAAATTATTTCTAAACTATTTTCATGTTGTGTTAATGAGATATTTACAATTTTATTGTAATAATATTTTCTTATCATTTGAAATTAATTTAAATATAATAGAAAATATGGAGTGAATGATAATATAAACTTATTAAATGTGAAATATGTTTTCAATCCTTAAAAAATATATCCTTTTATTTTAATGTAAATATAAAAATTTACAGAACAAATAAAAGGTATTGTCATTAAAAAACTATAGAAAATATTAGAGGAATCTAAATTCAGAATATCATTATAGGAGGTGAGAAACGAAGTCAATAGCTATATGTTGAAAATAACCTCTCTTCCAATATTTTATTAAATGTATAAAATGTATTCTTTTGAAAAAATGACAAAAAATCTTTTTAATCCTTTTCAAAAAACGCTGAAGGTAGTTAAAAAGTAAATTCAAAAAGTATTTAAATTTCTTGAGAAATTCCATAAAAAATTTCATTTATATAGATAGATAAGGAAACAATTCTTAATAAGAAAATATAAATAAGGTTCCTTTTTCAAATAAAAAACCTTATACTGTTTCGATTAACAGAGAGAGGAACCGTTGGATGAAAATATAGAAAAATGAAAATAACTAGTGTATAAGAAAAGAGAGGGGTTCTAAGAATGATAGAGTATATGATTATCCAAATTTAAATTTAAACATTAATGATAATGAAGAAGAGTTATATAATAAATTAAATATTCAAAACATCAAATTTTTTTCCCGAAAACCCCATTAAAAGGGATAATTTTAATTAACTATTTGAATACCACAATTGTGGAGTATTTCATTATATAATCTACTAAAGAAAAATAATATAAAATATAATAAATAAATAAGGTGTTCAAGATAAGATATGACTCAATGGAGTGGAATTGAGATGAAAACTATTTCCTTACATTCTTTCTTGATTATATGAATTATAACCTCTGAAATATTAAATTGAAATTTATTAAATACATTCCAATGAAACATTTCACTATATATTCCATTTTATTATTCTTTTATACTCATTTTATATCCATTAACTATACATGTTTTCCATACATTGGATACTAAATATTTTTCACCCAATTTCTCTAAAACCAATTCTATATTTTGACAATGGTAAAATGTGTTATGAGGAAGTTATATCATCTCCAGAATGTTAATAATTTCATGAATTTCATTTTTATTAATTTTATAGAATATTATATCTAATCACGCAAGGTATTAATTGTAGCACCTCGACCCTAGAAGCCCATTGTTGGAGTCTCCTACCATCACATTGGCATGATTACAATGAATAAGATCCCAAAGAAAAAAAGTGTTTTGTAATCATGTTAAACAAGATACCTATGAGATTTCTATATTACCAATAAATACACTAATTATTTTTTATTTTTTCCCTTATTGGATAATAATTTTATTAATTATATCATATCTTTGAATTTAATTCCTAATAAAATTAACAACTTCCTGGCGAATGGAAATAAAATAAGATTGTAATAAAATTATTATTAAAGGTTATGGGTTGTAGAATAAAAAATAAATCAATGATAATAGTAAATATAGAATGCTAATAACTCATGACACATGGCATGTAATCAATAAGATAAAAATGAAGTCCATAAATAATATGGAAATTTAAATAACTAAAACAAAATTCATTTAATTCATGAACTAATAATAAAATTATTCCATAGATATATTGACACAAAATATCATGGAAAAATTACAACTGAATAGAAATAATGTCAATGATTAATTTTTGGATTTCATGTATCCGAAATATGAAAACCTATACTACCAATATATATCCTCTAGATAGTTTAAAAATATATATTTAAACCTTTTTAATTTGAAAAACTAATTTTTATTATGAGAATATATTGATGAATTAATGTGAAATATAATGTATGTCCCCCCACACATTACTTCATGTCGAAATAATTCCTCTTATTGAGTAGTAGATTTAATTAATAAAAACATGAATTATAAAATATACTACTGAATAATGAATATAGATTTATGAATGTTTTTCAAAATAAAAAATAAATAGTTAATGTAAACATTTTCTGTAAAACTGATATATAGATTAGTTAAATATGAGAACCATGAAAATGATATGCAAATTTAGGTGAAATTCAATGTTCAATAACCACTGGAAAGTGAATATTTCACGAGGAATACAAAAATTAATCAAGAAATTTAATACTAAAACTCTCCTTAGACAATTAAATCAACAAAAATCTATTGTAATAATAAATATAATATCAGTAAAACAAATACCAAGTGGAGTAAAAGGATGTGTTGTTGTCATTGATAAGTGAAAAAATTAATTTTAAAAAACTTATGATGTAAAATATGATTTTTATTTGTAAATAATATTATATTAATATTACTTAAAAAAATAATTTAAAAATAAAAATTTTAACCGTATAAAAAAATATTTAAAGAAATTATAGTGGGTAAAAACGTATATAATGTAAAATGTACAAATAACAATTTTCTCCAATGTAAAAATGTTAGAAAAGTGACTTTTTTGGAATCCAACAAGCATATTCATTTTAAAATAATTGTAAAAACACATAATGGGTAAAAATTAATTTAATAAATCATTATTTAATGGTCAAAAACATTTTTTAAAACCTTTCTATAAGATTATGTTTTTAGAAGAAAATAGGATCTCAAGCTAATGAGAAAAATGAAGTTGAGTTTTCATTAAAACGTTATATAAAATATTTTAAGCATTGAAGAGTAGATAAATGGTAATATTACATGAAAAAAATTTCTGAATAACTATTGGATAAGAAAATTAAATGTCTTATTGAACAATTGTTATATGAATTCAATTAATGAAATTTGAGCAATAATTAACCTCGATTTAAATGAGATTATGGAATGAATCTTTAAAGTGGAAACAATGTTGAAGTGAGAATTAATCAATGAATTGATTATACATATAAAAATTAAAACCAAATAAATTAATTTTTAATACATCAATATATATTCATAGTCACTGTACACATAATTATATAATAATAATGTCAGATTGGAAGTAATATAACCCCATGAAAATGAATCGAGTTTTATAAATCTACACAACTTGGTAACTATTAATTAAATTAACATTAGAATAAATAATAATAATTTATTCTAAATATAAAATTAATAATGAATTAATCATGATAATATAATTAAAAGAGGAACTATGTAAACCACATATAAGAAATTAGGTTCACAACAATAATGTATTCCTCCAGGAATGTAATTTGATATCATGTCCCTTACTTCTTGGTAAATTTTTAATTATACTCCCAAGAATGAAATAATTATAATTTAAACTCTGAATACTATGAAGAAAATTTTATTCATGATAAAAATGTCATTAGAGGTAGTATATACTCCTCACCTAAGAAATAACAAGTTATAATGGTGCATGAATCTGAGAAAAAAATGTGAGCCACGAATCCCTTAACATGAGTTTCCTATCAGGTGAACATCATTTAACATATATTATTACAATTTTAAATAAGTTAATAACATATTAGAGAACTATATTAATGTTTATTATATCATATATTATCTTTTCATAATATCTTATTACTTAATTTTTAGTAATCATTCGTTATTTTTACTAATTTAGTTGTTAGTTGCCTAGATGTTCGAGTTAGTTTTGAAACGTTACTTGTTGTTCCTATCATGGTTTCACCATATAAATAATTTAAAACATTATTTATATATAAGATATATTCAGTATATATATTTATATATATCAATAAAATTTGGAGATAGGAAATGAAATGCACTATTTATGGAGATGATAGGTTATACGTATGCATGAAAAATTATTTCATTTCTATGTGTATTCAAATCAATGAAAATTAAATTATATATATATATATATGAATATGTATAATATAATTAAATTACTATATTTATTTCATATATGCATCGTAGTTTCAATTAAAACATCATATATATATACCAAGTATAGTGTAAAAGAATCACATCACTTAGGGGATGTGTTAATCTATAATTCCAAAAATGATGTTTTCATATTTACCAAAAATGGAAATCATAAAGATATGTGTTATATAAAAATTAAATATTCATATTACCTAGTATTAATATAATATATAATAAAAAATATTCTATCATGATTCCTATATATGATTGGTTGTAAAGGAAGAACGAATGACATCATTTCGTGAGGTGATAGTTCATCAAAAACACGAATGGTAATATAGTTATCCATTTGATGGAAGTGTGTTTTATTGTACATATAAAAAACAATATAAAAAATTTATTTATATTCTAGAAAAATAGGTTATTATTTAATCATAGAATAATAATCTTTTAGCTATTAGAGACTCAAAATAAAACAAAACAACTTGAGGAATGATGTCACCTCTTCTTTGGGTAACTAATTTTAGTTTGCACTAGTGGTATTAGTTGGATATCTTTATACCAAATTTGAGGCTTCAATGATGAATGGTGGGTATTTGGGTGATTATTTTAGAATATTTTTTGTCAGAAAAAGCTCTTTATAAGTATGAATAATTGGGAGGGTTGGGTGACTTTTTATAGTGGAGGAGTGGATTTATTGTAATATTTTTGAAGGAAAATACACCCACAATTGTTCCTTTTAATGTGATCAAATAAAATTAAAAACTGATTAAAATGTAGGATATGGTCAATATATAAATATAAAATTTATTTTTTAAAAGATTATATGTTATTTTGGGCCTTAAGATTATGGTTTAATAATTTGTTAAACTAATTTTTCACTTAGTTGATTTAATTAATTCTAATCAGCTTCATGAATATTTTTGGTAAAAAACTAATTTGTTGTTATTAGAAATTATAAATTACGATGATTCAAAATATGCATACATTTTTCAAAATTATAAACACATTTTTGGTTGAAATTAATTTAAATTTAATCTCATAAACAGGATAATAAATACAGTTTTTAAAGTAAAAATATTCAAAACTATGAGATGTTTTAATATAAAATATCAAAGTGAATATGATACAAATAACCCAAAGTGAAATAATTTATGACAAATTGATATAAATAATCTCTAAAACCAATCATAAATAAATTTTTTTCTTATAAATAAATTATATGTAACAGAGGCTTGGAATTAAAATTCAGTATTATTCACTATTAATAAAAAAATGAGAAATATTATAAAAATAACAAAAATATAAAATAATATAATATTTAAACTAATATTTAAAAACATAAATTTATTTTTAGATATAATATTTTTAAAATTTCTTAAAAATAGATTAAAAAAAGGTTTTCCATTAAAAGGTGGTAAATGTGCCTTTAGTAAAATATATATTTATATACCAAATATTGGGTCTGTTCTTATCATTTCCCTATCAAACATATTGTATCAATATCAAAAATAGTTGATTTAATATATAATATATATATTTCATTAATATCATTTGGAAATAGAAATTAATTTACATTATTTAGAAAAACAACTTTATTGGAATAAAATTAATTTTCTATAAAAACATTATATTTATATTCAATTGGTTCTTATATTAATTTCTAATTGATTCGTAACCATTGTTTTCATGTAATAATTTTTCAAACCACATATTTTTATAAGTAAATTAATAATATTTATAACATAAAATTTAACTACTATTTTATATACTATTAAATTAAATAATAATGTTTTAACTAATGTATTGTTATTAAATATAACTTGGTCTTGTGTGAAATAAATGTTATCGAGTAAGTTCATTCTTACGTGTTAGGAAAGAAAAAAATGTTAAAATGTATTAAAATATATATAATCTGTCAAAATATTAAAAAAAACTATATAGAATCTGGATATTATATTCCCTTATGAACTTAGTGTTTCTTGTCATACATTCTATCGAATAAAACTTCATATATTAGAATTTTTGGGGTGATATATCCTCCACATGTAAATTATATTGAATACTTGAAATTTAAAATTTATCTATGTAATTAAATATTTGTTATTGGTAAATTTATTTTTTTAAATCCCAAATTCATGAGATGGTTTGGAAAAACATCCTCATGAATGAAGAGATTTTGAAGTACAATGGTCCCATTGAATACCATATAACTAGGTCTCCATGTAAGAGAATAAATTTTGAAATTGTAGATACATACATGGTGGGAAAAAATAAATATTTAAATGGATTTATTGATATTATCAATAAAAAAATGTAAATATTGATTTAATGTCGAGGGAATCAAATCTATAAATTTATGATGATTTAACAGACACTCCATTCAAAACAATAATGGATTTATGATAACATTATTCGGTTTAAAAAATTTACCTTAATTTTGAGTATTTCTATTACCAACTTAGTATATGAGGAAATATAATTACTTTTTATATATTAATAAACTCAAAATCAACATTTGGCTATGCTTCTATCAATTTCAAATTCATCCATTACTTCTAAAAATGGATATCCAAAATATAAATTTTATACTTGAAGCACTAAAATACACATTTAAAGGATTTTATGGCCCCTAAAAAGTTTCAAATATTACTATTGGTCTCCAAATATTTTCAAAATCTGGAATTGTTAATAAATTAATCAATATATTACAAAAGGGTTACAGTATTGTTTCATTAGTAATATTTATTTTTAAAATGTTTTAACTGAAAAATAACAAATTAACTAGAAGATCACATATTACAGTTGTAGGAACAAAACCCTAATAATATTTTGGTCATGGGTTCAAGTCCCTCGACCTTGTGGGTTACATGGATGTCTTGGGGTTCCTTATGTCTATATAAGATATTCAATTCCTATAAATGTTTTAGAGTAATTATATTCATTTCAATAGTGACTCGTTATTGATCCATGATGAGATAATCATGTAT
Organism: Viscum album; assembly: GCA_963277665.1. Lineage (NCBI taxonomy): Eukaryota > Viridiplantae > Streptophyta > Magnoliopsida > Santalales > Viscaceae > Viscum > Viscum album. Next base: position 1,789,976,376 of record OY728121.1, on the reverse strand, counting down.
GTATCAAATTTATTTTTAGAGATAACTGAATAGTGTTCCTTAGATGAATGATGAGCCCTTATAGAATTTAATTAGTGGATTAATTAAATCATCCACAATATCTATTTTTTGAGGAGATTATTAGGCACTAAATGTTTTTTACTTAGTCATATCACAAGAGTATCAGTCCTATAGTAATCTTTAATGATTATAACATTTAGAAATAAAAGTTCATTATTTGAATAAACGAATTATTATGATATTTATGTATAGAAACCACATGAACTACATTAGACTATTATAAACTGTCATGTTGGAAAATACAGTTAATAATCATAACCGTTAAGAATGTGTAGTACTACAAACATTACGTTGAGTATATGATAATGGTTATGATAAATTATAATTGGAATAACCTTAAGTATTAAAGGCCTCAACCAGTAGTATAATATCCCTAGAATCCAATTTATTATAGATTTTGAGGGAGAAATCGTCATTGGTATATTCCTATGACTACTCCCAAGCTTATATTAACCATCCAAAGCATAAAACAATTATGGTAGATGTTCAAGCTCATCAAGATCATATCCCAAACCATGTATATAGAACCACAACATGATAATGTCCCCATTTTTCTCCTTACCTTTTTAGTGTTCATTGTTGTAATAAAGGGTTGTGTATCTAGACCCAAAAAATAAAAATTTTTATATTTTATTTATATTTAAAAAATATTATATTTTTCCTTATTAAAAGTAATCATTAATGCATTAAATAATAAATTTGATAAAAATTAGATTTTGTTATATTGAAACTCCAATTATATTTTTAACAAATATACGGTTTCAATAAAGACATTATTTTTATTAAATTAAATACTTTACAAAATATATGTCATTTTAATAAAATACAATAATTATATAATATTTATAAAAACAAAATGATAGTTTAATTAAACATTACAAAATTTTATTTTCATCAGGGTAAGAAAAATGTAGTTTTAAAAATATTATTTTTTAATAAATTAATAGTTTTTATTTAAAAGTGACAAATCACATAAATATTGAATTATTTGGATAAAATACATAACATTTTCGAAGGTATAATGTCTAAATTTTCGGTGATGATTTTTTCATTGTTTTCATATAATGTCAAATGTTTTGTAAAATACTTATAAAATATAAATATATGGTGTCTATTATAGTATCACTAAATATCAAATGTGCTAAAATAAATTAATTAAAGGATATCCATGATGAAATTTATTTTTTAGTTATAATTACACTTTTTGAGTTTATTTTATTAATTTTTTATATCCATGATGAATCCTCCATAATCTAAATTATATTTTAAGGTTTGGCAATAAATTCATTATAAACACGACTTACATAGAAATCACTGGGTCTATTATTTCAATGCTATCTATTACTAAACATGTAAAGTAATTAAAACAACTCTAGTTTTTTAGAAACTATGTGATGGTTTATTTTTTTATTAATTTATCATATAGTGTTCAAACCATTATTTTTTCTATTAATAAGAAAGTCAAATCTCTTTTTAATAAAAACCTACTCATCCTCCAAATTATCATCATGAAACTATCTTGTATCATGAAATTACACATTCCATACCAATCTATATACCACACATGTTATCCCCATGCATTGAAGAGGCTCCTCACAAGATTTTATAATCATCCAATCAAGTTAGGGGATCATCTCCTACGCATTATTCAAGAACCACATTTATATTATTCTTTTCATTACCATATTATCATGTTGGGATATTATATAATACATACCCTATACTAATATTATGATTTAAAATTTATTATATATCCCTTTAAATCTCAATATTTTCTCACATTAACCTTTACTTACCAACATTGGGCTGCTGAAATTACATTGGGATTTTCCATGCCAAATATTTTTTGTTTTCAATAATCATCTACATTTTCGCTAATGTTTATTAACCATGATTTACTTTTATATCTTTCCCTGGGTAATTATTTTTTTAACCAATAGCCCATAAATTTGGTTTTAAATGTGATGATCGATGTCTTTATGTTAAATGATCCATGTGGAGCATATGATAATGTACATATTAGGATGGGTTCAACCAGATCAAGCTATAATGGATTGGGTAATGATTTAGTCTCTTGATAGTCCATGTATGGTATTGTAGAGTAATCCTAATCCATTATGGAACTTTTCCCACTATTTTATTATGTCATTCTAGTTAGCATTGACCTATGTTTTTGATTTCATGTTTAATTGTTTCACCACATTCCAAAAATATCTTTATTCTATATTGTTATATCATGTTTCATTAATAATGATTAAGATAATCAACCTTATAATGTTTTGGTTATATGCCTCTTATAATACACTTGTATTTCTATAAATTAATCAATATTTCCCATTACTTAGATTTAAAGAACACCCCTTTCTAATATAAATCCCCATGTTATCCCGTGTTGTTTTAGAATACAAATGTAATATAAGATCCAACTGTGGAGTTTTTCATATGATGTTGTTTTATACATGTTTCATGTTCTTATGATATGTACCTAATAACCAAAATACCCTAGGATTCATAATATTTATGGTTTTATTAAATTTGATTTTATGTAATTAATCTGGAAATGATGTGTAATACATCCATGATTTTTCATAGTTTTTATCAATGGAAAGTCTAGTTATTATTGGGATTTGGATTAGTAAAATCTAGAGAAAGACCTGGGGACAAGATAAAATCATCCCTTAAAATTAGAGAAGTTTATATTTTATGGTTTCCATGAAAATAAATCTTTTTATAGATACTAAATGTGGATTCGTCAAAGGAAAATAGGTACTACGAGGTAAAAACACCGACATGGGTTCATTTTTCTAGACTCATTCATCACATGGTTCACAAAAATAATCCTAGATTCACTGATTATTTGACAATACAAGAGGATATTCATTAGTAAATTAAAAATCCAATTATGAACCATTTTTATGTGAAAAAACATTCCCATATTATTTATGTTGGGAAATAGATAATGTATAACATAAATTGAAGCATAAAAATACACATGTTATAGAATACATGTCATTTAGGAGTTATGATTTTTATATTCATGGTTTCACATTATTGTTTGTAATAGTTTAAAATTACTCATGCCTAACTTTTCCATTATGATAATAATTAGATATAAATATGATAAATGACAATGACAACCAATATCAAGGACAATATGAAGAATACCCAAATGAGATTCCAACATGTTGGAATATGGAATCATGATCATTTCCTTTATACATTCTCAATTGAATCATGTTTTTACATAAAATTGAATAAAATAGAATTCCAGAATCACCATAATAATTACCAAGTTTCAATTAATAACATCATGTGTAAAATACCTATGGCAATAATTAGATATTATTTTCCCTTAATCATGGAATAATTGATCAAATACACTGATAATATCTTCTTAATACTTCAATATTATGAGAACGTGATGAGTGTTTATCATATAGATTGAGAATCTTATCGATGGTGTACATTATTAAAAATATATGATTCTTGGGGAGGTGATCACACTAATGATGTTTATGGAATTATATAAATTGTGTTTTTTAAAAAATATTTTACTATCACTCATTAACTAAAAATAGAGGGTCTTCTTTTTCCTCAAGTAAAAGGATAAGAAATCCATCAAGGAATTTGAGAAAATATTCACAAGACATATAAAACATGCCTAAATTTTTCTCATTTCCCCCAATACTAATGTTGACTTCATTTTTTGTAGAATCTATGTCTTTTAAAAACAATTGAAATTTAGGAATTACATATAAGATAAAATCATCCAAAGTTTCCTCAATGTCCAAATAAAGGTAATTGATTCTTATAGTTATGAAATGTATATGAAATATATAATGGTGTTTTATTATAGTTCTATAATGAATAAATATTAGAGTATACTTTGGTCCCAATATCCAACTTGTCTAAACTAGAAAAATAAGTATCATAGAAATTTTGTAAATGGGGTGATGAAATTATTTATTTGTGGAAAGGATGGTCAAATATATGGTGATTTATAAAAGGATAAACCCACCTATGGGGTGAAAGAAATAATTTATCTTTTCAACCCTCATCCTGTTGTCTATTTTATCAACATCATGTTATATGGGAATAATGGGAATTTATGACAAAATCTAAGGGTTTTGTTGACAACCAATATATATAACCCCTATGTCATTGATATCATGAGTGAGATTATGGAATAATAACTACGTCGGTGGATCTAAACAAAAATTTAGTGACATGTATGATATTTATTCATTCTAGGATAGTAATAATCAATTTTTAGTCTAGTTATATTAATATTTTTATCAAATATGTTCAGTAGAACTATTCAAAAACCACCACAATTAACGAAAGTAGAGAAATCAATGAAAAGAGACAATGGGGAAACTATAACATCTCATATAGGTAAATCATTACCTTCTAAAAAAATTAGAAGAAATTCTGGGGGGAAAATTTGATATTAATTTCAATATAATTCAATTATATATTCATTATGTATTTTATTTCCTTATGTTAATCCGACATAATTTATTTTTGAAAATGTAATCATCCTCTAAATCACTAATTTCTCCATATTTCAAAAAATGTTCTAGGTGGATGATAAATATTCATCAACATCGACATCCAAATCATTGAAATTAATCCCCTAAGAATAAGAATATCATACTAAAATTATTTACACTATGTAAATTATCATCCATGTTGACATTAGCATCGTTAGGTTATTTTTTTACGTGTTCCATAATGAATTTTTTGGTCTTCCTCAAAGTCGTGAGGTTGAGTTCTCAATCGAACCTATTCATGGAGATTTTCATATATCCAAGACACCATATATTATGGTTATTTATTGATTTTAGGAGCTTAAATATCAAGTACTATAGAATTTGGATAATAGTTTTATACATCCAATTACTTTACTATGGGGTGTAATGGTACTATTCAAAAAGAATAATGACATGTCATTATTTTTTTCATTGATTATCGTGATCTCAAGAAGATCATGTGTAACATCCCAGGTAAATAATGAGTAATAAATTCTCATGTTTATTAATATTTGTGAATTAAATATAAATTTAAATTTAAACGGGATGCTATGTTCGATGTCTTACCCGAAAAGCAACAACATGTTTCTTTAAAATCATACGTTGCACACTAATATTATAATATTATTATTTTAAATGGTTGTTAACTCCTAGACGTTGTATTAGAAAAAATGAATAACACTAACTAAAATAGGATTATACATGTTTGTTAAATGTTTTTACATTTTTATAATAAAGTTTATAGGCTTAATATGTGAATGAATCAATTTTTAGGCATAATTTACTTAAAAAGGTTGATTTACCACCATTTGATGGAGAACCCTCTTTGAATCAAGTTGTGGTCCCTTTTATATGTTATTTTTTATAATATAAAATTCTTATTTATAACCAGGACATCAAAATTCACTTTTGGAAAAATTTTGGCATTTTTTTCGGATAAAATTTAGTTTTTTAATGAATAGTGAAAATACTGTATTTTTAATCAAAGTTGCCTTTTAATATAATTTATTTATATTGATAGATTATATTTTGAATTGGTTTTAAAGTGAAATTTTATTATATTTTTACCATTTAATCCAATGGTGGTCATTGGAATCAATTTCACTTTGAAGATGGACATAAATAAGTGTCAATCTTTTGATAGTTATTGTTTCTTAAAAACACGCTATATGTTTTGAATACGACAATTAATTTTAAATTAATTAATGTGACTTATATGATTTTAATTTGGTAAAATAGATATCTTTTTTTAATTACAAATATCAAATATATCTTAGGCTGTTTTTTTTTATTTTTATGAAACACTTCAATTTTTGATGAATAGTGAAACCACTTAGTTATAGTAAAAAAAACTGACTTTTTATTTAAATGAAAATTTACCGCTTCTGTGAATTGAAATTATAAAATCCTTCATACATGGTTGTTATTAGTAAGTAAAATTTTGTTCAATAAGATGAAATGAATTTCTGTTGAATTGTAACTTTTGACTTTTATTTACCGTGTTTAAAGGTAAATATGACAATTCATGGTAGAAAGAATACGATAATAATACCAAATCAATTTAACACCTATCCTAACCTTATTGGATGAGTAATGAACGACCATGGGAATACTAGGGTATATTTGGGGACCCCATGGAGCCACTTATGAATGATAATGATACTTTATTTTAATTAACTTAATGTAATGGAAAAATTGACATAAACAAATATATTGTAGTAAATAAAATTTTAAATGGGGTTATATAGATCATCGTTTTTACTATTAATATTATTTGGAAAGATAAAAATATTTAATACATCATGGTATTTTTATTTTTATTTTTACACATCGAATAAGTTAAATTATATATGACACAATAATGATGATGTACTTATCTCATTAATAAATGATTTAAATAAATAAGATTATAAATATTAAAAAAATATCCAAAACCTGTCCAATTAATATTGTATGATTTTATTTCGATCATGAGTCATCTTATATTCTACTTTAATTAGTTTTGGACCTTTAGAATCCGAATTTAATTATATAATAAAATAATATTTTCACACTTTATTAAAGAGACCCTCCTCCCCCTTATAAAAGGACACCAATTATAACACATTCCTCACACCTCTCAAGCCCCTTGGCCTATCCAACCCCTGCCCAAATAATGGCTCAAGATACCCATATTCCTCATACAATCCTTATGTTAGGAATAAAGAACTTCAAGATTCCCTTTTGGTTCAAACCAATGGAAGTTACTTAAATTAAAGTTAAGAGTTTCTCTTAAATTATTTTGTTTTATTTTGTTTTATTTTACTTTTCCAACCCCAAAAACTATTTTTATTAAATTATTTTATAACAGAACCAGTATCCTATATATACTAGGATTTTTTTACAATAATTATTCTAACTACACTTACACACACCTCCATCTAATGGGTGAAGAACATACTGTTTATCTGTATGGAAAACTAACACCAAAAGAAATGATGATTTTTCGATTATCTCCTACCACCTAACATGGGGGGACATTAATATGGAACTATATTTATATATGATTTCTATGATTTATATTTTTTTATGATTATGTATTATTAATTTATTTCATACCTTTATGGTTTCCATTATGGTTAAACGCGCTAATTTCATTTGACGAAGTGTGCACTACCGTCCCCTCAAGGTGATATGATTCATTCATGACATAAATGGAATGTATAAAGGATGAAGTTAATGATATTATGTAACATAAAATATCATATGATATTATAATGGATTTATAATATACCAACGTATCATTAATTTTTCATTCCTTTCAATATAAAATATAAATGATAGTAGCATTCATGCGTACGTACGACTTACCGTCTCCTTGAACGGTGTGTTTTATTTCTTAACTAAAAATGATAGAGAATACTATAAATACATATAATCTGTATATATATGATATAGAAAACATGTATATCATTCTGGAGATAATGTACTTTTGACCACATGGACAAATAGTAATTATAACAAGTTCATTTTTTACTCAAGTTCAGAACATCGATAAAATATCCAATATGAAGTAAAATAATTAACTAGCTGTTATATCAAGGAAATAAGTGATATAAAATGAATAATAAAATTTAAAATTTTTCTTAATTAATTATATATTAACTTATTTTCATTATTCCGGAAGAACACAAAACATACGAGTCAATTAGGACACGAGGTTAGGGGATTTCTTATCTCACATTTAATTCTGTGTGATTTCCATTGTTCGCCACTTATTTATTGCATGTGGTGTAATGTATAATTACATTGATTTATATTATTATTTTTCACTTTATATTCATGTTATTGTGTGATTCATTTTCTGGTTATTATCTTTTGGTCATACGACTTGATTGATTACAATGAGGTAATGGGTTTTTTTCTCACTTTTTATTCCCGTGAGATTCATGCTATATTTTTCACTATTTCCTTTTAGTGGTGTATGTAATGGAAATTATTATACTCTTTGTGTAATATTATTTCATTTATGGGTATTTACATCTACATTTTATGGTCTTTCTTTCATGTGGCGTATGTTTTGTAAGTTACCAAATCGGTAAGGGAACCTTTCACCCTCCTCTTTTTAAAATACTTCTTATTGTTATGTGGAACATCCCAAGTTAGTAATGAGTAATAGATATTTTTATTTATGTCTATTAATGAATTAGATAGTGTTTTAGAGGCTTAAAATGAAAATAAATCCAATCTTAAGCATGGAATACACTAATATTTTTAAAAGATTGTTTTACTGCCCTTTTGATGGAAAACCATTTTTAAATCTATATTTTGAAAATTTTATAAGATATGTTTGTCAAAATAAACTTATTCTTTATTATTGGGATATCTAAATTTACTTTGTGTGAATTTTTGGTATTTTTCAGACAATGTTCATTTTTTAATGAATAGTGAAAAATACTGCATTTTACATCAAACTGATTTTTAATCTAATTTATTTATATTATTAGATTATCTTTTGAATTGTTTTTGAAGTGAAATTAGAATATATTTTTACCATTTAATCCAATGGTGGTCATTAGAATCAATTTCACTTTGAAATTGGACTTAAACTGGTGTCAATCTTTTGATACTTATTGTTTCATAAAAACACAGTATTTGTCATGACAACGGGAATTAATTATTAAATTAATTAATGTGACTTATATTATTTGAATTTTGTAAAATAGAAATCAATTTTGAATTCAGAATATCAAATATATCTTAGGGTGATGTTCTGGTATTTTTCTGAAAAACTTCAATTTTTGATGAATAGTGAAACCACTAAGTGGTAGTTAAAGAAACTGATTTTTCGTTTAAATGAAACATTGTAACTTCTGTGATTTGATTTTCAAAAATCCGACATACATGGTTGCCATTAAGAAGTAAAATGTGGTTCAATGAGATTAAAATAATTTTTGAATGAATAGAAACTTTTAAGTTCTTAATCGCGATTAGAAGTAATTAGTGTAGTTTAAGGTAAAAATAATGTTTTAATAATATGAGATGAGCTTGAAACATGTCCTACCCTCATTGGATGTGTCATGGACGACCAATAAAATCCATGGGTCAACTTGGGGACCCCATGGAGCCACTTTGGTTGGGAAATGACATAAATTACTTTTTATTTAATGATAAAGTAAAAATGACACAAATATGATATGTTTTACTAAAACAATTCTTACATGGGGTTATACAAGTCATATTTTTTATTATAAATAGTAATGGGAAATCCAAAAAGATTTCCTACATTATAGTAGTTTTTTATAATTTATAGACTTTAAATAAATTAAATTATTTATGACATCCTGATGATGCAGTGATGACCTCATTATTTAACGATTTAAATAAAATGGAATGATAATGTAAAATATAAGACCTACACATGGAAGAAACCTATTGGATGGGTGGATTTCGAACCCTTATCACCATATCCTCGAAACACATCAATGTGGGACCTCTTAAATCCGAATACCATTTTAAAATAAAGTGACTTTTCTTTACCTTCCAAGAGTGCCCCTCCTCTCCTCTTATAAAAGGCCCCCACCTCTACCTCCTTACCCATACTCCCAAAGCATTTGGCTCGGCCAAACCCTTCCCAATTTGTCTCTCCAAATCCCTGTCTTACTCCTTGAAGGCTAACTTTGGGCAGAATTCTTCCCAAGGAAGCCTTTGAGCTCAAATCTAAGAGAGTTACCCGATTTTAAGGTAATGTTTTCTTTTGAGTCCTTTTGTTTGATTTTGCTTCTCAAACCCCCTAAACTCTTTTTATTATTTTCTTTTGTAAAAACTCCAGTATCCTCAAAATACTAGGATGTTTTTATAATAAGTATTCGAGCTACACTTACACAAAACTACATCTAATGGTTAAAGGAAATAATGTTTCCGTGGATGGTGAATTTATGCCTCCCGGAACAATGATTGTTCAACATTATTTTAACACCTTCAAAGGTGGAAATTAAGATATAACTATATTTATATATGATATATAATATGTTTATGTTTTCATTAAGCTTATGTATTTTTCATTTTGGGCATACCTTTATGGTTTCCATTATGGGTAAACACGATATCTTCATTTAAGGAAGTGCGGACAACCGCCCCCTCAAAGTGATTTGATTTGTTAAATACCATATGTGGGACGTATAAAGGATGGAACTATGATATTATATATTATATTATACTGGAATTATAATATACCTTTATATCATTATGATTCCATTCTATAAAATACGAAATATAAATGAAAGTAGCGTTCATGCGTACGTACGGCTTACCGTCTCCATGAACGGTGCATTTAATTTCATACCTCTAAATGATTATGTAATATTATAAATGCATGAATGTATTGGATATATATGACATATATTATATCTACATCATGAATAACATTCTGGATATAATGGATACATGAAAAACTTGTAATTATAAAGGGTTTATTTTTGACTCACGTACCAATGATCGTTAAAACGACCGTTATTAACTTAAATAATTACATAGTGTTCATGACATGGAAATAAGTGATATAAAAGGAATAATGAACTTGAAAAAGAGTTCTTAAGAAAGTATAAATTAACTCAGGTTTATTATTTAGGACATTAAAGAATGATCTAGTCAAGTCAGACCCGAGGTATGGGACTTCGTCTTAATCTCCTTTCATTGAGGCATATATTGTTTTATAATCAACCTTCTTTTATATGGTGTATAAACCCCTTTGAATTTTATGTTTATTCAGAAGGAATCTTTTTTTATACAAAGCGTTTAATAAACGACAAAAGGGAATGTTTTTGTCGTACGTATGCGGAGAAAATGACTTCTCCACTGCCGTGACCATTATTTGAGTTTCGGCTTCCTCTACAAGACATACCTTCTTTTTAAAAGAAAAATAAATACCATGTTTTACTTTTATTTTATTTTGGTATTGAATATGGTTTTCATAATGTTTTTACATCAATGTGTTGTATTGATATCTTGTGATTGAAAGGTGGGAATGTTATGTTTCGTTTATGCATGTTTTATGTGATAAGATTATGTTGAGGTTCTTGGGAATTATTATGAAGACGGGTGGTTACATGATAAACTAAGGGTGGGTGAGCCCGATATAGCACTCCAATGCATTGGGTATCGCGAAGGAGTGTAATGTTAAGGTTTCTCCGAAGAGATTTAGGGAATATACTATGATGGGTATTCCAAACGTAAGCAAGAGGGTTACTCCCTACGTAAGAATGTTATGAATGCCTCAAGTTACCTTTATGTCTTATGATTTCTATGATTTATTCATGATTTGATGACGTATGTTAAAGTGATTATGTTTTATGGGTAAAGTATGATTTCATTCTTATGTATATATGTACCCATTTTTCCTTTCCATATTTTTATATCCCTCACTGAGCTTTTTATGCTCATCCCATGTTTTTTTGAAATGTTTTTCACAGGTCAAGGGAAAGGTACATGATATGATGATAGTGTCAACGAAGTCTCAAGAAAGAATCCATGTTTTATTTTAAATATGTTTCCATTGATGGGAAAGAAGAATACTATCTTTATGTAACCACTTTTTTTATATGTGGAATGTAATGCAAGTTTTATGATCTAATTCTCAAAAACACTAAACCCGAAAAGATCCTCAATGTGTAATCTTGTAATAACTCAAGATTAAGTAAGGTTTATGGCCAGGGCCTTATAGTTGGTATCAAAGGTCGATTTAGATAACTTTAGGAGTTAGAATTCTATTAAATGATTATCCAAAAATATTTTTTTTGAAATGATATAGCATTTTAAGATTACCATGTTGCTTCATCTAAGACATGTTTGTTAAGAATGGTTTTCCGAAGAGGTAACAGGGAAGCAGTGCTAGGAAGGCATGCAGAAGGAAATAACCTTCCGAATCAGCATCCTGAGATGGTTGGAATTGGAACTGAATAGTTTGTTGCAATAATGGTGCAGATGACTCAAGCGATAAATGGCGGTGGTATCCATGCACGAGACCATCCAGATCAACCGTAGAGGAACATGTCAGTGGTTGAACATTTCATGAGGAAACATCCCCCATCATTCAGAGGATCATCAGACCGTGTGCTAGCTGAATGGTGTATTAAATCACTGGAGAAGATTTTCGATGTCATGGGGTGTTCAGACAATTAAAAGGATAGTCTTGCAATTTACCGTTTGGAGGGTGAAGCAGATCAGTGGTGGTCGATGGTTAAAAATATCAAGGACGCTGATGAGATTGCTGCTCTCGACTGGGATTAATTCAAAGGTATGTTTCTTGAGAAGTATTTTCCTAAGGCTGCTCGACTAAGGATGGAAAATCAATTCATGGAATTGAGGCAAGAGGAAGGCTCAGTGGCTGCCTATGAAGAAAGGTTCACTCGTTTGGCAAGGTATGCTCCAAATTTTATCCGAGACCTTGATAGTAAAATCAATCGATATTACTCAGGATTAAAGCCAAAATATCGAAGGGCATTATCTTCTCGTGAGTTTAAAAGTTATGAAAAGCTTTTTCGATATGCTGAGAAGGTGGAAATGGAGTTTTCCGATGATCAAGTGTTCTATAACAACCAACAGAAGAAGAGACCAAGGTGGTAGGAGAAAGGTAATAATTCTACAAAAAATTATGATCGTAAGAAAACTAAGTTTCCAGTTTGTGATAAATGTGGCAAAAGGCATGCTAGGGAATGTCTTCAGAATTCTGGAAACTGATACCGATGTGTTAAGATGGGACATAAGGCTCGTGATTGCACTGAAAAAGATCAAGGTGAAGGTAAGACCAAATTCTATTTACAGTTAGTGAAATGTTATAAGTGCAATGAAATGGGTCACTATGCAAATGAGTGTCCGACAAAGATCTTGAGTGATGGGAAGCAGTTAGACTACAAGCAGAAAGGGGTGGTGAAATACTTTGCAACTACTTCAGCAGATGTCGGGCCATCAAATGAAGTTGTATCAGGTACATTGTTTGTTTTTTCAGATTATGCCAGTGTGTTGTTTGATTCGGGGTCTACACATTCTTTCATCTGTGAAACCTTTTCTAGTTAAATGGGAATACCATCTCAATAAATGACTCCTGAACTTGTGGTAAAAACACCTGGGGGAAATGTTTAGGCAAAAAGGATTTATAAGAATCTTTCTATCCTTATCTGTGGAAAGAACCTACTTGAAAACCTTATTGTTCTACCTCTAGTAGAGTTTGATGTTATCCTGGGTATGGATTAGATCTCTATCTACCATGCTATGATTGACTGTAGAGCTAAAGAAGTTTCTTTTCAGAAAGACTTTCAGTTTGTGTATAAGAATGAACCCTTACTATTGATAATATATCAAGAGGACGAGAAACTTGTAAAAGATGGAAATTAATGTTACCTTGCACACATCATTGAAAATAAAGGAACTGTTCAGATTAATGATGTGCCAGTGGTAAATGAGTATCCTGATGTTTTTTTGATGAGTTGCCTGGAATAATACCAGATCGGGAAGTTGAGTTTACTGTTGACTTAGTTCCTAATGCTAAGCCAATTTTAAAACCCCCTTATCGAATGGCTCAAATTGATCTTTTAGAGTTGAAGGAGCAATTGCAATATTTATTAGAGAAAGGTTTCATTCGACCTAGCAAGTCACCATGGGGTGCACCTATTTTATTTGTTAAAAAGAAAGATGGTTCTATGAGACTTTGCATTGATTATAGAGCCTTGAATAACATCACTGTTAAGAACAAATATCCTTTGCCTCATATCGATGATTTGTTTGATCAAATCAAGGGAGCTCAGTATTTTTCAAAGATTGACTTGAGATCGGGGTACCATCAGCTGAAGGTAAAGGAAGAAGATGTTTCGAAGACTGCGTTCCGTACACAATATGGCGATTATGAATTTTTAGTAATGCCTTTTGGGCTAACAGATGCACCTGTTGTATTCATGGACATAATGAATAGAGTTTTCCATGAGTTCTTGGATAAGTTTGTGGTTCTTTTCATTGATGATATTTTGGTGTTTTCTAAAAGTAAATATGATCATGAAAGACATTTATGGGTTATTTTGCAAACCTTGAAAGAAAAGAAATTGTATGTGAAATTTAGAAAGTGTAAGTTTTGATTGCAAAAAATTTCTTTCCTGGGCCATATTGTTTCTAAAGATGGGATAACTCTTCATCCTGCAAAAAAAAGGTTGTTAAAGAATGTCCAAGACCCACAAATATAACTGAGATTCGTAGCTTCCTTGGTTTGGCAGGCTATTACCGAAGGTGTGTTAGAAATTTTTCACGGTTATCTAGTCCAATGACTACGCAAACTCGGAAGGGTGTTAAGTTTATCTGGAAAAAAGATTGTGATGATTTTTTTCGGGAATTGAAAAGAAGATTGGTGAATGCTCCAGTTTTGGCACTACCTTCCAGGAATGGTGAGTTTGTTATATATAATGATGCTTCATTGAAAGGAATTGGTTGTGTCCTAATGCGGAATGATCAGGTAATTGCTTATGCTTCACGTCATTTGAAAACTCATGAGGTAAATTACCCTACACATGATTTGTAATTAGCTGCTGTTTTTTTTGCTTTAAAAATTTAGAGGCATCATTTTTATGGAGTAAAGTGTGAAATATATACCGATCACAAAAGTTTAAAGTATATATTCACTCAGAAAGAGTTGAACATGAGACAAATGAGATGGATAGAATTAATCAAGGATTATGATTGTACAATTCATTACCATCTAGGAAAAGAAAATAAAGTGGTTGATGCTTTGAGTCGAAAAAGTAATGCTTCATTAACCATTTTGTGTTTGGAACGCGATCCTTTGGTTAAGGATTTGATGAAATTTGTCATAGAAGTTATTGGTGCAGGATGTTCTTCTGTTTTGTTTCAGGTATCAGTGAAATCTTCTCTATCATATAGAATCAAGAAAGCACAGAAGCAAGACAGTGAGTTGCAGAAAAAGGTAGATCTGGTTTAGAAAGGTAAGTTTCCTGAATTCAACATTGATAATGATTGCGTTTTGAGATTTGGGAAGATATTGTGTGTGCCTTGTGATTCACAGTTGAAGAGAGAGTTGTTATTTGAAGCTCATAGTTCTCCGTTTTCAGTTCATCCTGGCAGTACTAAGATGTACATAGATCTATGGGAGTATTACTGGTGGGATGGAATGAAAAGAGATATTGCTGATTTTACTGTGAAGTGTTTGACATGTACACAGGTTAAAGCAGAGTGGCAGTTACCGAAAGGGATGCTTCAGTCTTTACCAGTGCCAGAGTGGAAATGGGAGAATATATCCATGGACTTTGTTGTGGGATTATCGAAGACATCTTGAGGTAATAATGCAATCTGGGTTATTGTTGATCGCTTGACTAAATCTGCTCATTTCCTTTCTATACGAGATACTTCTCCCCTAGATCAAATTTCCCGTTTGTATCCTAAAGAGATAGTCAGGTTACATGGATTTCCCCTCTCCATTGTATCTGATCGTGATCCCAGGTTCACTTCTAACATTTGGAAAGGCCTTCAGAAGTCATTGGGTACTGAATTAAATTTTAGTACAGCTTTTCATCCTCAAGCAGTTGGGCAGTCAGAACAAACAATTCAGACCTTGGAGGATATGCTGTGAGCTTGTTCGATGGATTATCAGGGAAGTTGGGACCAAAATCTTTCTTTGGTTGAATTTTCATATAATAACAGTTTTCATTCCAGTATACAGATGACACTATTTCATGGATTATATGGGAAGTGGTGTCGAACTCCAGCTTTTTGGGATGAAGTGGGTGAATGGAAGTTGATGGGACATGAATTGGTAGAAGAGATGGCAGAAAAAGTTCAGCTGATTCAGAATCACATGAGAATAGCTCAGAGCAGGCAGAAGAGTTATGCGGATAACCGGAGGAAGGATCTATCTTTCGAGGTAGGTGATCATGTTTTTCTCAAGTTTTCTCCTTGGAAATGTGTGATGAGATTTGGTAAGAAAGGAAAGCTGAGTCCAAGGTTAATTGGACCATATGAAATTCTAGAGAGAGTTGGATCAGTTGCTTACCAAGAGGCTTTACCTCCGAGTTTATCTTAGGTACACAATTTTTTTCCCGTTTCGATGTTGATAATGTATATGCCAGATCCATCTCATGTTTTGAGTACCGAGGTAGTTCAGCTGGAAGAGAACCTATCTTATGAGGAATAACCAATCCAGATTCTTGACCACAGGGAGAATGTGTTACAGAATATGGTGATTAATCAGGTAAAGGTTTTGTGGAAAAACCACATGATGGAAGAGGCAACATGGGAATCTGAAAATGCAATGAGGGATAAGTACCCTCATTTATTCGATAAGTAAATAAAGTGCGGGGACGCAATTTTCAAAAGGGGGGAAGGATGTAACACCCCAAGTAAGTAATGAGTAATAGATATTTTTATCTATGTCTATTAATGAATTAGATAGTGTTTTGAGGCTTAAAATGAATATAAATCTAATCTTAAGCATGGAATACACTAATATTTTTAAAAGATTTTTTACTGCCCTTTTGATGGAAAACCATTTTTAAATATATATTTTGTTAATTTTATAAGCTATGTTTGTCAAAATAAACTTATTCTTTATGATTGGGATATTAAAATTTACTTTGTTTGAATTTTTGGTATTTTTCAGACAATGTTCATTTTTTAATGAATAGTGAAAAATACTGCATTTTACATCAAAACTGATTTTAATCTAATTTATTTATATGATTAGATTATCTTTTGAATTGGTTTTGAAGTTAAATTAGAATATATTTTTACCATTTAATCCAATGGTGGTCATTGGAATCAATTTCACATTGAAATTGGACTTAAAATGGTGTCAATCTTTTGATACTTATTGTTTCATAAAAAACGCTATTTGTCATGACAGTGGGAATTAATTATTAAATTAATTAATGTGACTTATATGATTTGAATTTTGTAAAATAGACATCATTATAGAATTCAGAATATCAAATATATCTTAGGGTGATGTTTTGGTATTTTTCTGAAAAACTTCAAATTTTGATGAATAGTGAAACCACTAAGTGGTAGTTAAAAAAACTTATTTTTCGTTTAAATAAAACTTTGTCACTTCTGTGATTTTATTTTCAAAAATCTGACATACATGGTTGTAATTATGAAGTAAAATATTGTTCAATGAGATCAAAATAATTTTTTGGTGAATGGTAACTTTTAAGTTCTTAATCGCGATTAGAGGTAATTAGTGTAGTTTAAGGTAAAAATAATGTTTTAATAATATGAGATGAGCTTGAAACATGTCCTACCCTCATTGGATGTGTCATGGCCGACCAAGAAAATTTATGGGTCAACTTGGGGAACTTATGGAGCCACTTTGGTTAGAAAATGACATAAATTACTTTTTATTTAATGATAAAGTAAAAATGACACAAACATGAAATGTTTTACTAAAACAATTTTTTACATGGGGTTATACAAGTCAGATTTTTGATTATAAATATTCATTGGAAATAAAAAATGATTTCCTACATCATAGTAGTTTTTTTATAATTTTTAGAATTTAAATAAATTAAATTATTTATGGCATCATGATGATGCAGCGATGACCTCATTATTTAACAATTTAAATAAAATGGAATGATAATATAAAATCTAAGACCTAAACATGGAAAAAACCTATTGGATGGGTGGATTTCGAACCCTTATCACCTTATCCTCGAAACAAATCAATGTGGGACCTCTTAAATCCGAATACCATTTTAAAATAAAGTGACTTTTCTTTACCTTCCAAGAGTGCCCCTCCACTCCTCTTATAAAAGGCCCCCACCTCTACCTCCTTACCCACACTACCAAAGCCTTTGGATCGGCCAAACCCTGCCCATTTTGTCTATAAAAATCCCTCTATTACTCCTTGAAGGGTCACTTTGGGCAGAAGTCTTCCCAAGGAAGCCTTTGAGCTCAAATCTAAGAGAGTTACCCGATTTTAAGGTAATGTCTTCTTTTGAGTCCTTTTGTTTGATTTTGCTTCTCCAACCCCCTAAACTCTCTTTATTCTTTTCTTTTGAAATAACTCCAGTATCACCAATATACTAGGATGTTGTTATAAGAAGTATTCAAGCTACAATTACACACACCTACATCTTATGGTTAATGGACACACTGTTTCCGTAGATGGTGAATTTATGCCTCCCAAAACGATGATTCTTCATCATTCTATTAACACCTTCAAAGGTGGCCATTAAGATGTCACTATATTTATATATGATATATAATATGTTTATGTTTTACTTAAGCTTATGTATTTTTCATTTTGGGCATACCTTTATGGTTCCCATTATGGGTAAACGCGATATCTTCATTTAAGGAACTGCGGACTACCGCCCCCTAAAAGTGATTTGATTCGTTAAATACCATATGTGGGACGTATAAAGGATGGAAATATGATATTATATATTATATTATACTGGAATTATAATATACCTTTATATCATTATTATTCCATTCTATAAAATACGAAATTGAAATGAAAGTAGCGTTCATGCGTACGTACGGCTTACCGTCTCCATGAACGGTGCATTTCATTTATTATCTCTAAATTATTATGTAACATTATAAATGCATGCATTTACTGAATGTATATGAAATATATGATATCTAAATCATGAAAACCATTCTGGATATAATGGATACATTAAAAACTTGTAATTATAAAGGGTTTATTTTTGACTCAAGTACCAATGATCGTTAAAACGTCCATTATTAACGTAAATAATTACATAGTGTTCATGACATAGAAATAAGTGATATAAAAGGAATAATGAACTTGAAAAAGGGTTCTTAAGCTAGTATAAATTAACACAGGTTTATTATTCAGGACATTAAAGAATGATCGATTCATGTCAGACCCAAGGTATGGGACATGGTCTCAATCTCCTTTCATTGAGGCATATATTGTTTTATATTCAACCTTATTTTATATGGTGTATAAACCCCTTTGACTTTTACATTTATTCAAAAGGAATCTTTTTTTTATACTAAGAATTTACTAAATGGAAAAATGGAATGTTTTTGTCGTACGTATGCGGCGACAACAACTTCTCCGCCGTCGTGACCATTATTTGAGTTTCGGCTTCGTCTACAAGCCATACCTTCTTTTTAAAAGAAAAATAAATACCATGTTTTAATTTTCTTTTATTTTGGTATTGAAAATGGTTTTCATAATGTTTTTATATTAATGTGTTGTATTTATATCTTGTGATTGAAAGGTGGGAATGTTATGTATCCTTTATGCATGTTTTATGTGATACGATTATGTTGAGTTTCTTGGGCATTATGATGAAGACGGGTGGTTCCATGATAATCTAAGGGCGGGTGAGCCCGATATAGCTCTCGAATGCATTGGGTAACGCAAAGGAGTGTAATTTTAAGGTTTCTCCAAAGATATTTAGGGAATATACTATGATGGGTATTCCAAACGTAACCAAGAGGGTTACTCCCTATGTAAGAATGTTATGAATGCCTCAAGTTAACTTTATGTCTTCTGATTTCTATGATTTATTCATGATTTGATGAGGTATGTTAAAGTGATTATGTTTTATGGGTAAAGTATGATTTCATTCTTATGTATATATGTACCCATGTTTCCTTTCCATATTTTTATATCCCTTACTGAGATTTTTATGCTCATGCCTTGTTTTTTTGAAATGTTTTTCACAGGTCAAGGGAAAGGTACATGATATGATGACAGTGTCAAGGAAGTGTCAAGAAAGAATCCATGTTTTATTTTAAATATGTTTCCATTGATGGGAAAGAAGAATACTATATTTATGTAAACACTTTGTTTATATGTGGAATGTAATGCACGTTTTATGATCTAATTCTTTAAAACTCTAAACCCGAAAAGATCCTCAATGTGTAATCTTGTAATAACTCAAGATTAAGTAAGGTTTAGGGCTGGGGAATTATATTATGTCTTTTAATTTACCTCTTATTATGTTGGGATGTGTTATTTTATATTCTTATTGATGAAAATTTTATATCCAAGTGATGATATGCCACTTTTATCTCATCAACTCATTTTCTGAATTTTAAAGTGACGTTGTTTGGCTTCCGAATTCTTGCAATGGAACTTTTTAACCCAATTTTAATTCTTTGGGATAAACTTGTACTTCTTGAATATGCCATCCGATGAATATATGTTAATGACCTCTAATTTTTTTCCACTTAATATCCCCTTATACTGGGTGTATTTATATTTTTCACACATAATTATGTGATTGATTTATCTTTAATTTAAGTATATAGTCTTTATAAGGGATTTCATCTCAATTTACATTTCAATTGAGACTTCATTTTTGTTATGCACCAATTCACTCCTATATAGTTTATATACTATCATTTGTCATATAATATCATTAATACCATTATTTTCAGGATATTATAAAGTTCAGATTAAATTTTATTCCTTAATTATTTGTATTTAGGAGTCTATCATTTTTCTAAAAACTTTTTAACTAAAATATCAATTTAAATGTTTTAATGATTTATTATTATAAATAATTTTCTTTAATTTATATGTTTTAAAAATGGTTTTGGGTATTTTTTTATATGGACATTATTTTTTTTAAATTATAATTCCATTAATGTCTTCAAATTGGTATGGGACACTTTGATTCAAAAATCAATTTTTAAATGTTTATGAAAATGGAATGATTATTTCAATATCTTGAAATTACTTCTGGTGATTTAAAATGAAATTTTATTAGTGAAATGTTTATATTTGAAATATTTTATGTGTTATAATGGTACATGGACATTTTATTGGTGGTTATGTGATAAACTATATGACGGGTGGTTTTGTGATATACCCAGACGGGTGGTTACGTTATAACCACCAATGCATTGGGTATGGAAGTCAGCCATATGGCTATTCCATTTAGTGATATTTGTGGAAGTCGACCGTATGGTTGTTCCAATTAAGAATGTTTATGTGACAAGTTACCTTTATATGTAATGAGTTCTTTATATGAGTTTTATGTTAATATTTTGGTTACAAAAGGGTAATCAATGTTCTTTTATTTAGATAAGAGTATGTACTACTTCATAAAGTGGAAAAATATTACTTATGATAATGAATTCATGGATTACTTTTTTTTATGAAATATAACAGTTTTCCTTCTTTGTGTATCCCTTACTGAGCATTTTATGCCCATCCCAAGTTTTTGAAATGTTTTTTAGAGGACATAAAATGGAATAGGGTCCTGGATGGGATCAAGGAAAATTTATGCTGTCTAAAACATGGAACTAGACACATCTTATTTATTCAAGAGTTTTTTTATTTTATGAAAAAATGGAAAATAAGTATAAGTGTATAACTTGTAATTTTTTAGATGTAATGCAATTTTTATACCTAATTCTATAAAACTCTACACTTGAAAAGATCCTAAGTTTGAATTATTCATTTAATTCAAGATTATGTAAGGTTTAAGGTCGGGTCCTTATAGTTGGTATCAAAGGTCGGTTTAGATAACTTTAGAGGTTAGGGTGTTATATAAGCATAAGTGACATAAGCATAATAGATATCATATTAGAAAGAGTCGTAGTTATATTTAATGAGATTAAGATAACCTGAATAAGTATTTACCGTTCTCATAAGATATTATATGATTATTTTACTGATATACTCACACTGTACTTTTTGTTTTTAGTAAATGGTTGGATCTAGCAGGTACCAAAGTAACAGTGGATGTGAAGAAAACATAGATGGTTTTATGAATGAGAAACTGAATGAAATGAGAGATGCAATGAGAACTCTTGTGGTTATTCTCAACCATCTATCCAGATTCATGATTGACAACATGAACCTTTGTGATTTTTATAAGGAATTGTATATGTGAGAAAGAAACCCATACAGAATTACAGGAAATAATCCTTAAGGTAAGTATGTTTAAAATCCTATGTGTCAAGGATGTGGAAAGAAACACCAAGGAAATTGTTTCAAAGGGATGAGGAGATGATACAGATCTGGGAATGAAGGTCAAAAAGAAATAACCTTCCATGGAAAAATGAAGCATCCAATTGACTCTTGGAAAGGGAAAAAAGTTCTTTCTGAGTGATCAATTGAATATTTTAAATGTGGTGTGAATGGTCATTATACAAATAGATATCCTACGAAAATGTTTCGGGAATAGGATCACCTGGATCGTAAAAATATATATTTCACAATACCTAAATCAATTTCAATTGAGGATGAAGATACTGACATTAACCAATGGAAGGTATGGATTATTTCTTAACATATGTTTTGAAATTATTGAATATTAGGATATGATTCACGATTCTGTTTATAAGGAAGAATTATTTCAGAATCAGTTGGTAAAGAATGGTTAATGGATCATGAATAATGTTGAATTAGTAAGAAGTCAACATATAAGGGATTCAAGAGTTATAGTACATTTTTGGATTGTGAAATTATTAAAAGTATTAAGTCTCTTTTGATGATGGGATAACATTAGAAGGCATCTTATAGTATGTGTATCCCTGAATTTTGATATATGAAAATTTTATTCAAGGAATAATTATCTTTTATTTTTTGGAGATAGTTATAAAGAACCATTTGGGTTTATATGATCCCTCAATTTGAGGAAGTTACAGGCTAATACATTTTTGGATGAAAAATGAAAGTTATTAAATAACCCTTATTGTTAAAATATGTTATGTTTATTTTTGATGAATTTATCTATTTTTGGGAATGTTATAAAATTATATAGTTTTTGAAAAAGGACAACATGCTGACCGCCTAACAACCCGTCATGTTGGAAAAAGCTATGGGAATCGAACCCACAACCAAAGTACGACTAGGATTTATCGCCTACCACTAGACTACGTGGAGTCCCTAGTTGGTATGCGTAAATATTTTTAGTTAAATGATCTTATGAATAAGTTTATTTTGGGTTACTTATGGAAATTATTAACCTATCATAGATAATATGTGATTAGGATAATTACACTTCAGTATGAGACTACAAAACTAGTCGATTTTATTTGAAGATAAATGTTAAGATTTACTGTGGAAGAATATGGGATTAAATTCATTTGAGTTTTGGTTTTCATTGTTATTTTGGATTATATTGAATAATTTTAAGGATTTTTGTTTATTGAATGGTCTTTTTTTAATATAGGGTACTATTTGTTGAATTTTTGGAGATTAGGAATTTTATTTCTTTTTATAAAGAATTATCCTTTTGGGGATTATCTATTCATCCACTAACATTTTTGGTATTGGATGAGGTCTAAATACACGGGAAATTTATAGTTCATCCTTTTCGGATTATGTGATTCTCTAGAAGTTGATTATTGTTCTTTTAATGTGAAAAAACTCATCTTGAATACTCATCGTTTGGAGAAAATATGAGTTTGTGTTAGAAAGCTAGTAAAGGATGAAAGTATACACGACCAGTATGTATGTTTCCTTATGTTTTTATTTAATATCATAAATAAATTCCTCAATTTTATAAAAATAAATTTAAAACAAAAACATTAACCATTATCTTTTCCTACTGGGGAATCAATGAATTCATAACCTATCACAAGTTTGTCATTTTCTGGTGGTTAACTTTCTTCAAACCATGTTTTCTATCACACTCCATAAGAACATGATGTTTTTTTCTCCTCCATATCCATGTTTTCCTACATGGAATACTAGTATGGTATTATCTCGGGTGACCTTTGTACTTCTCTTTCTTAATTTTAAAGTGATATATTTATTGACTCTTTTTCTGATGTGGCACATTCAATTACGTTTCGAAGCCCATTTTTAAAATTGCGAGGATGCAACTTCCAAAAGGGGGGAAGGATGTAACGGCCCGGGTAAATAATGAGTAGGAAATTTTCATATTTATTAATATTTTTGAATTAAATATTAATTTTACTTTAAAGGTGACGCTATGGTCGATGGCTTACCCGAAACGCAACAACGAGTTTCTTTGAAATCTTACGTTACACACTAATAATAAAATATTATTATTTTAAATGGTATTTAACGCCTAGCCATTGTATTGGTAGAAATGAATAGAACTAACTAAAATATTATTATACCTGTTTGTGAATTTTTTTACATTTATCTAATAATGGTTAGAGGCTTAAAATGTGAATGAATCTAATTTTGTGCATAATTTACTTTAAAAGGTTGATTTACCCCATTTTTATGGAGAAACCTCCTTAAATATTGTTTTGGTCTCTTTTATATGTTCTTTTTTCATAAAATAAAATTCTTATTTTGAACCGGGACATCAAAATCCACTTTGGGTAAAATTTTGGTATTTTTTTCTGATAAAATTCAGTTTTTTTATGAATAGTGAAAATACTGTATTTTAAATCAAAACTGCCTTTTAATCTAATTAATTTATATGGTTATTTTATCATTTTAATTATATTTATAGTTTAATTTGTGTATATTTTTACCATTTAATACAATGGTGGTCATTCTAATTAATTTCACTTTGAAATTGGACATGAACAAGTGTCAATCTTTTGATAGTTATTGTTTCTCAAAAACACGCAATTTGTTTTTACAATGAGAATTAATTTTAAATTAATAAATGCAACTAATTTTTTTTGAATTTGGTAAAATAGAAATCGTTTTTTAATTTGTAATATCAAATATATCGTTGGCTGAATTTTGGGTATTTTTCTAAAAAACATTAATTTTTTTATGAATAGTGAAACCACTTTGTAGTAGTTAAATAAAATAGATGTTTTCAATTAAATGAAATTTTACAGCCTATGTGAATTTAAATTTGAAAATATGACATACATTGTTGTTATTATTATGTAAAATATGGTTCTATAAGATGAAAATATTTTTTGGTGAATAGTAACTTTTCACTTTTATTTACCGTGGTTAAAGTTAAATAGGGTAATTTAAGGTAAAAAGAATATGATAATAATGCAAAATTACTTTAACACATTTCTTAAATTTATTTGATGATTAATGGCCAACCATCGGCATCGACGGGTCAATTTAGGGACCCCATAGAGCCAGTTATGAATGATTATGACACTTTATTTTTATAAACATAAAGTAAAAGAAAATTGACAAAATCAAATATATTTTAGTAAATAACTTTTTACATGGGGATATAAAAGTCATAATTTCGACTATAAATATTTTATGGAAAGATAAAAATAGTTAATAAATCATGGTATATTTATTATTATTTTTAGACATCAAATAAATTAAATTATATATGACATAATCAGGATGTAGTATTTACCTCAATAATAAATTATTTAAATAAATAAGATAATAAATATTAAAACAATATCCAAAAACTGTAAAATTTATTTTGGATGATTTTATTTAGAACATCAGTCACCTTATCTTAGACTATAATTTGTTTTGGACCTTTATAAACAAAATATCAATATATAATAAAATAACATCTTCACACTTTCATTATGAGTCCCTCCTCCCCTTATAAAAGGACACCATTTCTAACCCATTCCTCACACCTCTCAAGACCCTTGACTCGTCCATACCCTACCCAAATATTTTCTCAAGATACCTCTATTCCATCTAGAAGCATTACCTTATGAATAAGACACATCAATATTTCCTTTTGGTTCAAACCAATGGAAGTTACCAAAAATAAAGGTAACAGTTTCTCTTAAATTATTTTGTTTTTATTTTGTTTTTTTACTTCTCCAAGCCCTAAACTATTTTTATTCCTTTATTTTATAACCACACCAGTATCCTCAATATACTAGGATGATTTTATAAAAATTATTCAAACTACACTTACACACACCTCCATCTAATGGGTGAAGAACATACTGTTTCTGTGGATGGAAAAATAACACCTCGTGAAATGATGATTGTTCGATTATCTCTTACCACCTAACATGGTGGCCATTAAGATGGAAATGTGTTTATATTATATGTATATTATGTTTATGTTTTCTTTATGCTTCTATATAATTAATTTATATCATACTTTTATGGTTTAAATTATGGTTAAACGTGATAATTTAATTTGAGAAAGTGCGGACTACCGCCCCATCAAGGTGATATGATTCGTTCATGACATACATGGAACGTATAAAGGATGATGTTAATTAAATTATTTATCATAAAATATCATATTATATTATACTGGAATTCTAATATACCAATGTATCATCATGTTTTCATTCCTTTAAATATAAAATAGAAAAGAAAGTAGTGTTCATCTGTACGTACGGCTTACCATCTCGATGAACGGTGCGTTCCATTTCGTAACTCCAAATGATATGGAATATTATAAATACATACACATTGGATATATATTATATATATGATATATAAAACATATATATCATTATGGAGATAATGTACTTTTTAACACATATGAAAATTGTAATTATAACATGTTCATTTTTACTCAAGTTCCCAACATCGATAAAATAATCAATATAAACTCGAATAATTAACTAGTTGTTATAGAAAGATAATAAGTGATATAAAAACTATAATAATCATTTAAAATGTTCTTAATGAAGTAGAGACTAACTTAATTATATTCTTCAGGAAGAACATGAAACATTCGAGTCAAGTAGGACAAGAGGTAAGGGGATTTCTTATCCCACTTTTAATTCCGTAATATTTCCATTATTCACCCATTATTTATTGCATGTGGTGTAATGTATACTTACATTGATATATATTAACATGATTCTATTTATATTCATGGTTTTTTGTGATTCATTTGGTCGTTACTATCTTTTGGCCATATGACTCGATTGATTATAACGAGGTATGGGGTTTTTATCTCACTTTTTAATCCCGTGAGATTTATGCTATATTTGTCACTCTTTATTTTGATTGGTTCATGTAATGACCTTGGTTATAATCTTTATGTAATATAATTTCATTTATGGTTATTTAAATCTAAATTTTATGGTCATTCTTTCATGTGTCATATGTTTTGTATGTTACCCAATCGGTAAGGGAAACATTCACCCTCCACTTTTTAAAAGATTTATTTTTGTTATGTCTTTTAATTTACCTCTTATTATTTTGGGATATGTTCTTTTATATCATTATTGATGTAAATATAATTTCCAAGTTATGATATACCCTTTTTATCTCATAAAATCATTTTATGAATTTTAATGTGACGCTGTTAGGATTTCGAATTCTTGCAAGGGAACTTTTTAACCAAATTTCAATTATTTGGGTTAAACTTGTACTTCTTGAAAATGTCGTCCTATGAATATGTTTGAATGAACTATAATTGTTTTACATTTAATATCCCCTTATATTGGGTGTATTTATATTTTTCGCACATAATTATGTGATTTATGTATCCTTAATTTAAGGATATAGTCTTTATAAGGGATTTCATCTAAATTTACATTTTCATTGAGACTTCATTGTTGTTATGCACCAATTCACTCTTATATGGTGTATATACTATCCTTTTTAATATTATATCATTAATCTCTTTATTCCCATGATATTATAATGTTCAAATTAACTGTTACCATCAATTATTTGTATTTAATAGTCTCTCATTTTGTTTAATATTTTTTAACAGAAATATCATTTTAAAGGTTTTAAAGATTTATTATTAAAATCATTATATTTAATGTTCATGTATTAATAATGGTTTTGTGTATTTATTTATATGTAAATTAATGTTTTATAATTATAATTTCATTAAAATATTGATATTTTTATGGGACACATTGATTCAAAAATCTATTTTTAAATGGTTTATGAAAAATGAATGTTTATTTAAATATCATGAAATTAATTATTGTGATTTAAAATGAAATTTAACTAGTGAAATGTTTATATTTGTAATATTTTATGTTTTTGGATGGTACTTGGGCATTTGACGGGTGGTTACATGATAAACCATATTATGGGTGGTGCTGTGATAAACTAGGATGAGTGGTTATGTTATAACCTTTAATGTCTTGGGTATGGAAGTCGGCCATATGGCTATTCCATTTAGTGATATTTGTGAAAGTTAGCCGTATGGTTATTAAACTTAAGAATGTTTGTGTCCCAAGTAACCTTTATATGTTATGTGTTCTTTATATGGGTTTTATGGTAATATTTTGGTTACAAAAGTGTATGAAATGATCATTTATTAAGTTAAGAGTATTTACTACTTCATAAAGGGGAAAAGTACTACTTATGATAAAATATTCGTGGGATACTTGTTTTTTTCAAAATATAACAGTTTTCCTTCTTTGTGTGTCCATTACGGATCTTTTTATGCTCATCCTACGTTTTTGAAATATTTTACACAAGACATAAAGTGGAATAGGGTCATGGATGGGATCAAGGAAAATTCATGCAATCTAAAACATGGAACTAGACATGTCTCATTTATTCATGATTTTTTTATTTTAGGAAAATAATGGAAACTGAGTAGAAGTGTATAATTTGTAATTTATTATATGTAATTTAATTGTTATGCCTAATTCTGTAAAACTATAAACTTGAAAAGATCCCAAATGTGAATTGTTCATTTAATTCAAGATTATGTAATGTTTAATGTCGGGTACTTATATATGGAAGAAATATGTATCCTTATCCATGGATTGATGAATTGATAAATACACTGTGGATCCTAGTATTTATCATTGTTGGATCATTTTTCTGGAAATTATTATTTAATGTCAAAGAAGGGGGATATCCTCAAGTCTCATTTTCATATAATTTACAAGCACCCGAAGTTCATAGTGAGTCCATTTGGAATCTATAATCCACCATGAATATTTATGAATTCACTGAATTGTGTATATTTGTGTAATATAAATTAAAAAATTTATTATTTATAGATGTTATTATTATATATACCAAGACCATGGAGGCTCACAGGGATATTTTAAATATTGTACAGGTCACTTTTTAGAGAGAAATTACTGATGAAACTTATATGAAATTTTTGTTTTTGTGGTGATGTGTAATTTATATGGAATTTTATCAAAAAATAAAGGAAATTTGTGGAACCATAAAAAATAGAATTAATAAAGGCATGGCCCAGAAAAACATTTATTACTGAAATTTTTATTTTCAATGGAATAATTGGGTATTGTTATTGATTTTTGAAAAATTTCTCATGATTTAATATATCAAAAACCAATCATAATTAAAAGGGAGTCACGTTTATTATGAATTATGAATGTGAGGAAATATTTAAAAAGGAAAATAAGAGGCTAGTACCTAAACCAGTTCTCATAATACACACCAGTATGGAAGGATTTATTATCTACAAAGAATCATCTAGAAAGGGATTGGTTTTTATAACAATTAACAATTAAAAAGTGATAATATATTCCTCCATCAAACATATTATCCTTGAGAAGAAATACCAAATACAAGATCTTGAATTCTCTACATTAATATTCATTTTCATTTTCTATGGAATTATCTCTATAGGTTGATTTGTGACATATATATTGACTATAAAATCCATATATGTATATTTAATCAAAAAGGATAATAATAAGTGATAGAGAAGGTGGTTAGGGTTTATTAGTGATTATGATTATCAAATCCAAAACTATCCAAGGATGCAAAAAAGTGGAAGATGATCCAAGTAGAAATGATCCATTAATGAAATCCATGATGTGTATTGAATGGTTTATGATCACATTTAATATTTTATGGATGTAAATGGGAATAATAACAGGATATTCTTCATACCTTGCTCAAATAACATCTCATCTGTGGAATCCTAAATGAATCACGGAGTATCCGAAAGATGGTAAGGTGAAACATATCATGTTAGTGAATATACCAAATATCATCTTTGTTAAAGATTCATGATATGGTTTTTATCTTAGATACATATCCCATCAATACAATAATAAAATTGGGAACTTCTGAATTATGGACATAGATCATAATTATAAATTAATCTAAGAACCAGTATATATTATAGATATTTTAAAAAAAATATGTATTGGGATTACATAAATAGATTTCATAGGTATTATATATATTGATTCCTAATGTGAAAAACTTTGATGGTTAAAAAAAATTATATAAGTAAGATGAAACCATTTCTCATAAAATAAAAAAATAGGAAACCATGATCTTGGATATTATCAAATGTCTCTCTAGGATACCTAATATAAACAATTCCATCAGTATATTATTAGATGACCTTACGAATTTAGTGTATTTAATTTCAATAATGGAATATTTATTCCTCTACAACCACTGAATGATATACATATGGGATGTGGTAAGAATGGATGGAGATACACTCTTTATTTTATCTAATTTAGATCAGTGATAACTGTGACGCTGAGGAGAAAAATTCAACAAGGGATGAATATAGAGAATAATATAATTATTTTTTCACCCTTATATAGATTTACTATCTTGTAGAAAAGTATAAAATTTAAAATATATGCTGGGATCTTGTTAAATGGACTTCCAATGATGTTGGGATTCACAACTTCCACTAGAAGTGTTCTAATATAGTAAATGATTATGGTATTGCATTAAAAATGGATTCTTATTATTCTATATATGATAAGAGGATTCAGACACATACATTTTGGGATTATGTTGGAGATAAGAATCTTATGGGACCTGATCATTTCCAGGAACTGAATGAATTGGTTCAAATCAATAATAATCTTATTCAATATTCACAAAGTAAATGGAAATGCTATACAAGAAATCCCTTATGTGATCTAGAATTTGGGTTTGGAGACAATGTTTTCCATAATATATATTTATGGATGATATTGTTGGGGTTTTAGATGAATGTAATGTTTTCTCAAAGATACATAAACACCATTAATATCCACAGTCATATTAGTGTTGTGTCATACTGACTTGTACTCTCACTAAGCATATCATAAGTACATGATACTGTCTATGTATCTATCTTTTTGATGTATTTATTATAACCCCAAAATATAATATATCCTGAGGTAGAACCATCAAAAAATCATCTTTCATATGAGTACTATCCAATGAAAAAATTATACCATAGAAATAATGTTCTACAAAACAAGACAACTCAGAAAATACAAGTGCTTTGGCAGAATTAGTAGTTCAAGGAAGAGAATTGGGAACCAAAAAGGGAATGAAATGGAATTACCATTTTCTTATTCAATTTCTATGAGGAAATTTTGGAAGGAATTATTTTTTATGTGGTAAGAATTAGAGGACCCAAACTTTTATAAATGATATTCCCTTTTTTATGAAATGTATTATTAGGTAATGAATTTTTATAAAGAAAATGAACTAAACTAAACTTTTATAACATATTAGGTAATAAAAGACAATTAGATATCATATCCATTGATAATATTTATATAATATAGTGTTTGACAAGGTAATTATATATTAATGTTTTTGGTAAACTCTAATTGACTGAGTTTGAAGAATCAATGACCTAGACTAGTTGAATCAAACCCTATGATGACCATTTATATAAACTTATGAGGGAGATATCATCTAATATATTAACCCATAATTAATCTGAAGATGATATTTAATATCTAAATAAAAAATTAAATCATTTATAGGATATTTTTTAGATCATTATGATCACAAACCAAACTATGTAGGCCGAACCACCCCAAGAAAATTTCATCACCACACACCTTACCCTTAGGGTATTATATTGTGTAATAAACTATTATGTATCTACAGACTAATAGTATGAATTTATATATTTTAATATATTATAACAATAAATATATTATTCCTTTTCAATAATAGAAATTAAATAATTAAATGTTTAGTTTGATTAAGAATATATTTTCAAATGATGAAAAGAAGTTATATTTTTCGAAAAAAATATTGTTTAAATCAAGACATGCTTTTTGATGAATTTTATAATGTATGAAATAAATATTATTATAATAAATATTTTTTATATAATTATATTTTAATAAAATATTATTATTATTTTAATATTGAAATTATATAATGGTTATGTTTTAATAACTTTCAGAGGTTGTTAAATTTGGGTTAGAAAATTAAATACAAGAAAAATATACACTGTTCAATACGATAATAAAATCCATCAAAAATTGTAGCAAATAATATAAAGGAAATTAACTAGAAAAAATATTTTTCCAATTTAAAATTAAGTGTTTTTAATTTTAATTTATTAAATTTATAAATAATTAATTAATCCTCCTAAATATATAACAAATTTTATCGATTGAAAGTAAATTCATTATTAACATGAATCACATTGATATCAAAAATGGAATTATTATCACTATATTGGTTATAAACAATTTAAAACAATTTAAACTACTCCACATTGGATAAAATCACTGGAAAAACCATGGGACTATTTGGGGTTTTTATTACATTATAATATAGATTCCAAAACCTATTATTGGAATTAAATAATGAACTCTCCATTATTTTTTTACAAAATAACCTATCCTCCAATTTATATTAAAACAAATAATCATGAATCTTTATACTAACCTTAAATTATATATATAGACCCTCCCTAGGTGCGTGCTTGTTCTCATGAATCTCCTCCAACTCTTTTAGAAGCATTATCTCATTGTATGAGATCCACTCCTTCTCCTCATTATTCATGTAGATACTTTATGTAATTCCTTTTCTATACCATTTTAACATGTTTTGATATGTTATATAACACAAATACTACTAAAATTATGATTTAGTAGTAAATAGATACACCTTTAACTCTAATTAATCCCATACAAAAAACCTTTTTATACCCCCACTATTCTAGTGAAATTATCCAATGATTTTCCATGCCAAAATTTTTTATTCAAAATACTAATCACCCTTTCTAGTCAAAGGTATTGAACTATATAAACATATAAATCATTAATTATTGATTTATATTTAAATAATAAACACTCCTTAATAATGCTTTTAAATGATATTAAATATGGATTTATGCTGAAAGATCTTGGAAAACATGGGCGTGTGCATATTTAGATGGGTTTTCCCAGAAAGAAATCTAATTAATCATGTATTTTTCATCTCATGATATGTCATTTATGTGATTAATAAGTAGAACTAATCTATTAGGGTACTTTTGTCACAATTTTATGATTTCTAGGAGATTATTCTTTACCATTTTCTATTATTTCATGTTTAATTTGGTCACAAAATTCCAATATTGCTTTCATGCTATTATTTTATATCCTGATTCATTGTAAAAGATTATTATTATCACCCATTTTATGTCACCATGATATGTATATTGTATCACATGTATTTATATACATTATTCTATATATTGATTAATCCCATATTGGGCTTTATAGTTCACCACTTTCTTAAGTACGTCCTCAGGTTATCTCGTGATGTTTTAGAGAATCATTTGAATATAACAACAAGTTATTTCATTTTTTCACATAATTTTGTCATATCCATGTTTCATATTTTTATATTATTAACCTAATAAACCAAATTCACTTGGGATTTATGATCTTCTGGTATGTATTTTGTGTTATTTTTGGTAATAAATTATGATTCATGGTATATTATATACAAGAGATTTCATACAAACACTTATATTCCTATATATATATATTCATGGAGTGATATTGGAATACATGACTTAATGAAATGTGTGAATTATGTGACTAGAGTTTTATATCAATCAATTGTTTCTAAATTTTCCTAATAGTGGAAACTGTGTCTTTTCGATATACAATGAACACATGGATCTCAAATTGGAGTAGTAGGATCTCATGTCGACTATGATATATTTATCACTCTTAATAAATGGTATTAACCCCTAAAACCCTACCCATATGTGAGAGATGATTTCAGTAGTGACATCGACTTTTTTATCATGTCGGATTGTGTTTTGTTAGATAGTGGATCAAAATGGTTTTTTTAAATGCGGCGATCATGAAGAAAAATTCCCTAGGGGAAAGGTGGTTACTCACAAAGAATTGTTTTTAGATACTATGAGTGGAATATTGAATATAGAAAAATTATAATTGGTTAAACACTTAGTTTCAAACATATAATTGTTATTTTATGGTGTTTCCATCCCATATAAATTTCATCTATGTTTCATGGAGGAGGATTCTGAATGAGGTTATGGGTTTAATTAACAAGATAATTTATAATCATTGGGATTGGGTATAACCGAGAAGTTTCCTATTAATGGTCAAGACTATCTATTTTTTCTTTGGAAATATTGGGATATATGTTGAGATTTATTGTGTTTTTTTGAGGATGAATGAGTCTTATGTTCTACATATAGTTCTTATTATTCTATATAATAAAAAAGAAAAGGTAACATAATTAGGCTATTATCAACAGTAAATGTGAAACCTTATAGATATTGAGATACGGATAGAAGATTAATGGTAATTTAAACATTGGAGAGGAAGGTTATTAATTGCATTATATAAGGATATAGTGATACTGTTTTCTTTACTTTTCAGTTGGGGATTCAAGAGGTGAGGTTGTTTAATCAGGGATTCCTATATTCCAATAACCCATCACGTGTCAATGTATAAATTCTTGAACCGTTCAATGATATGTGAATCATGGATGATCTATTAACATATAAAAACCAAAAATAAAATTACTAGATGATTGGATTTAGTATGTCCCAAAAATAATAAAATTTTTGGTAGACCATTAGGAGTTGGTTGTTGGTTTCTCATAGTATTATT
Organism: Viscum album; assembly: GCA_963277665.1. NCBI lineage: Eukaryota > Viridiplantae > Streptophyta > Magnoliopsida > Santalales > Viscaceae > Viscum > Viscum album. The sequence continues at coordinate 1,789,941,658 of OY728121.1, read as the reverse complement.
TCATCATATGTGGTTTGATAACTATTAAATAATGACAGCGTTTTGACTTTATGTAATGGAAATACTATATTGTAAAAAATGATTCTCCCCTCATAGAATTTTATTGAGGTAGAATGGAAACATAATTATTATGAGGGAAAATAGATCTTCGTTCCTAAGATCTTATGTGTTGATTTTAATTATACATGGTACATCTATATATGAAAAAATGTGTGAGTGTTTTGGGGAGGATCGACATGGGTATTCCATGCGATATTTTTTCCGGATAGAACATAGGTATTACTTTTTTAAGATGAAATTTTATTAGGGAGGATATAGTTCACCCTATTTTACTCATGTGTGAATGAGATAAATATTTATCTTTAATGTAATTGGATATCCTAATGAGTAGCATGTGAGATTTATCATAGTGGGTGAACTTTAAAAATAATTTGATTATTTAATGGAATTTTTGTTGGGATTATCATCCTTGGTCTGAGATAATGTGTACTTTAATGGGTAGAAATGTTTTGATAAAAATACAAATAATATAATTCTTCCCTACAGGATCCTTTTTGATAAAAGGCCTATACCTAATTAGTTGTGTATCATATTAAAAAAATAGACACCACAAATTAGTCTAGAACATGGGTTATAGCCATGGTGCTATTTTTGTTTTATTATAATCAGGTATCCTAATAGTATATTGTCATGAGAAAATTATTAATAAATACTTAAATAAAAAAATTAACTTCTTTAATTAATTTTTGACATAATTGATATTTTATTTAAGCCCTGTATAGTGAAATCTATATTTCAACACATACAACCTTACCAGATTTCATAAAAATACATTAAAGTTGATTTTATGAATGGAGTTATGGGAATTGATTTGTTTAATGATGAATTTAGTGGAATCATCAATGACAGTTAAAGTGATTATAAAATTCAATTGACTGAAATTTGACATTAGTATGATTCAATTATTCATTAATGATCAAGATACTCTTGAGGTAGTTATATTGGTTCTTGACCATACCTCGAGCGCTTCCCCTATATATATTTTTTTAGAACCACATGTGTGAACTTTGTTAGAGATTTTTATTATTTTTAGGTAAGAATAATGACAATCATGGGGTTTGGATTTTGAAATTTACATTTTTTGAAACTTATTATGGGGTATGGTTAGAGTACAATTACATCTAACCATGCACGCCAATCAAGAAATAGGATAAGTATAAGTTCATTATTTGTTAACCATGAATGAGACTCTGAAAAATTTGGAAGAATTATATAGAAAATTTCAGCGTCATTTTTAATTATTGGTGACTCCTTCATTATCAGAGTCCTATTTCATTGTATTTTTATATCATATTTGTTTTAATTTTTTAATCTCAAACCAAATATTATATACAATTAGTAGATTCCAATTAGGATAAACATGGTGGTCCTTAAAATTATCCCACATTTTGAAAAAAAAATTCAACTCATGCATATTGTGGTCATGAAAGAATCACCACGAATCATCACAATTTAAATGGAATATTTAAAATTCCATATTCTATAGTTTATTTGACATTTATGATCATAAACATTTTGAAAAATGGAATTCCTTGTCAAATGCCTTGTTGATGAAATTGAAAATGAAATTGGCCAATAGTATTGTACATTCTATTTTTAATAAATTAAAAGGAAAATGTTAATGGGATAATTATACATAAAATCATGACCATATATTTGGTTTGATTCTATTATGTGGAAAATGGTGTAGGAGTAGATAAAAAGGGGATTATGATTTAGATCAATGATTGTGGAAGGGATATTAATTCAATTTATCTTGTAAATATAAATGAATTCATGATAATATCTTTATGAGATATAGAATGAATCCAAGGGAATCCCTATAATTGAATTTTACTCCTGGGTTTAGTATAATTTAAATCAAATAGTTAAACTGTAAAACAAAGAATTTTTGTTGAATTGCAGCATTGGAATGGAATTGTTTTCCGATTTTATAAATTAGAATTGTGAGGGCATCCTAATAAATTATTTTATCTGAAACTAATCTATATCATTTGGATGGTGGTTGATTTTATTAAATACTTAATTAAATGAAATATATATAGAACAAAAATGATGATGAATTGGTAAAGTATCCTTTAAAGAGAGTATTTGGAAGACCATAATGATTTACATGTCATTTCAATGACTCATAGGGAATAATACCTCCATGGATGTTCAGAATTGAAGTTATTAATATTTAAATGACTTATTATATACTACCTTTAATTATATTATATTAAATGTGCATAACTTGTGAGAAATATTAATGTTTTAATACTAAATATAATTTTTGAGAATTTTTAGAAGTAGTCCAATTGAGTCAGTTTATTATTTTATTTATAACTGTCACCCTACTTATTCAAATTCGGTTATTTTTATTATTTAGGATTCCTTCTTCAATTTATCACATATCATTAGAAGGAATCATGGGCCAATTGTTCCATTTGATGGATCATATGGACCACACAATATGACCCAATGAATTTGTGATGAAACTGGACCAGCCATAATGATTGAGTTACTCATCTCACTCCCAGAGCCCATATTTTTTTAAACTCTACCATGTGTTCTTGGTTATCAAAAATCATCGTGGGAAGAAATTTTAGGGCCCAACTATATAAAAAATTGGCCCAAATAATTCTTTGAATTCCATCCCACCATTCTGAACGAGAATTAAAATCTGGACACTATTCATGACATATCTCATGATGTAATCATCAAATTGATCTGAATTTTTTTTAGTTTGAAATAGGAGATATAGCCGGCCGACTTTGTTGAAGAAATAATTCAGTTTTTAAGGAATACTCCTATTCAAAAACCCTTTCAAATTTTGTGCTTTAAAAAGATTGGACTGGAATGGACAGATTAAAATTTTTTAATACTCCATCCATAACGATGGCTAAAAATGTCCAAATGCCTCAAACATTTTAAATTAGTCAGAAAACATTATTATCTAAAACTTTTTAGAAAATGATATCTTGAGAGTCTACTCTCTGGATGACCATGTTGTCGATTCAAGTGGAAGGAAAAAGTGGGAATGCAAACAATTCACTTCCTTGGGATATAAATAAATCCCCCTCAACTCCTTCAAAGGGGTTGGCTTTAAGAAGAGTGGAGCATCAATTGACACGACCATATTCTTGTAAAGGTCTTGGGAAGACCTTACATACTATGTTTTCACATGAGATACCCTTTCTCCTCTGTTTGTTTCCTTCCACTTATGTGTAGTTTTCGTTTATAATCTTGTCAATTTGTGTTTTGTAATTCCGTTTTAATGCATGTTTCTTATTCAATGTCTCTTATTATAATCCAAATTATGTTGATTAATATTAATGCTCATAAAACAGTTTAAATATAGTTGAACCCCCTTCCCTTATTTTACTTCCTCATTCAATCGAAAGTCCGTTTTTTTAATTCTCATCATTGTTCGTGTGTGTTTGTTCGCCGCACCACTATTTTTCTTATCCATTTATTTTTCTTCTATTCTTAATTTATCATCATAATCATTAAAACCAGCATATTAAACACCCAAATGGATGAGTAAATATCTCATTGGGGTGAGTCAAAATTTAGGTATGTTATGTTATTGAGAGTATTTGCTCGATGAGTATTCGTTAATTTAATATTGTGTATATTGGACTCAACATGTCATGGATTAATGACATATTTTTTTAACTTGTGGTTTCCATGGATTATTGGAACCATAAATACACTACCATAAAAAGTAATGGTAATTATTATAACCCAAAGCTATGTTAAGGCTTGGATTAAACCCTTAACACTTAGGAATTACAATCAATGTAATCTTGTGATGTGGGTGTTAATTTAAATGAAATATAATGCAAAGATCAAGGATATCATAAGCTTAACTCTCTAATAATGACCTCACCCAAATATTTATCAATTTATTAAATCAATTATAGTCAATCAATCATTACAATTAAGCTCCACAAAACAACCGCCTTAATCAAAATACAATCAAATAAAAAAATAACTATTACAAAGTATCATCGCTAAGGATTCAACCCAAGTGCTACGATACACATTAGCAGAGCCCCACAACTTTGACCAATCGATTGGCAAAAATCGGATGTGCATTTTAAATTTCACTGTTTCTGGGGATGGTTCTTTATGTAGTCATTAGTTTCTGGTTATTGTAAAAAAAAAACAAAAAAAGCATAATTTCATATAAAAAATTGAAAAAATATATTAAGAAAAACCCATATTCTCATAAAAATCATAAAATCAAAAAAATGCAAGGAAAAACTCATCTTCCTCTTTCTTCAAAAATCTCTCGGAATTCCTCGTAGCCTTCCAAGTAATCCCTCAGATTTGTTTGACCTGGAAATTGAGTGAAAAATTTTCCAACCTAGGGTGAACATAAGAGATAATCAAATAATTAAAAAAGCAGTCCTGGTCCAACCAATTGAATTAGATATGGCCAATCCATGGGAACAAACACCTAAAGAACTTGTTTCCCCTAATATTAATTACCAACCTCTTGGTATTTATTATCCAAACATAGAGGCTGACTTTAAACTCAAATAGGGTTTGATTCGTCATCTCCCTCATTTCCATGGGCTAGCCGGTGAGGATCCACATCTCCACCTTAAGGAGTTCCTAGTAGTGTGCTCTACCATGAAGCCTCAAGGGGTTTCTGAGGAACGAATAAAACATCGATCATTCGCTTTCTCCCTAGCTGACACTACTATGTCATGGCTCTACTTCCATCATCCTGGTTTAATAACCACAAGGAATGACATGGAGCGACTCTTCTTAGAGAAATTATTTCTTGATTCTCGTATTGCTTCTATACGAAAAGAAAATAAGTGGTATCCGTCAGTTCCCATGTGAATCACTCCATGAGTACTGGGAGAGGTTCAAAAAACTTTTTTCAACCTTCCCACATAAACAAATCCCTGACCAACTCTTGATCCAATACTTCTATGAGGGTTTTTTGGCTATGGTGAGAACCCTCATTGATGTCGCAAGTGGCAGTGCCCTTGTTGATAAAAATCCTCCAGCTGCAAGAGATATCATAAGTAATGAGGCTGGAAACACACAACAATTCCATACTCGAGCACATGATCAAGTCAAACAAGCCCAAGATAATCAATAAATTGACCCTAACAAGATGTCTGAGTTGATGAGTGAAATGACAGGTCTTGGGCGACAACTAGCTGTGGCTACCAAATCCGCATCCTCATCTTCTCCATAATCAATGTTTCCTGGACAAGTCAAAAACTATGGAATCTACAACTATTTATCTCATCCAACTGACACATGTCCAAAACATCAGGAGGATCAAACAGATTCTTCTAGACCAATGGAGTTCAATGTAGCATATGATTAGTGGAACACCAACCCTCAACTATTTGGTCGGTTTGTTAGAAACTTCAACCAACCTCACTCTGAGCCCTTCCCTTCTTCTAATAACCATGGCCTGAGGTATGGTAATCCCATATCTCATCCCCCGCAAATCCCTCCTCAAAACCGAAAGAAGTTTCAATATGGTCAAGGTGTTGGTACATTCCAACAACCATAACCTTTTATTCCTCAAACTCAAAGGAACAATCCTCCTCCAAGATTCCATTATCCTAGTGAGCCTTCCCAATTCCAAAACCAATACAATAGATTTCCCAAGAAACAAAATCTAGATAATCCCAATCCGGGACAAGCCTCTTCTTCTAAGAAACCATGGAAAAGTTCAGTGGAAGAACTTGCCTCCTTCACCCATTCAAGCCTCAAGAACATTGAATCCCAAATGGGCAATTTTCATTCCACCTTAGTCAGCATCAACCATCCAAATCTTCCCAACTTCGAGCTCAACCATTACTCATCCCCAAGAGTAATGTAAGTGAAATTGCACTTAGATCAGGAATGAAAATTTTTATACCTCAAGATATGTCATGTAAAACACCTTTAAATTTTGACCAAGAAATTGTAAAGAAAAATAAACTGGAAAAGGAACCTGAAACCATTCCCTCACCTCCTTCAATTCCACTTAGGAACCCAATTCTTTTTCCTCAAACTGTTTCTAAGCCAAAGAAGTCCTTTGAACCTGATCTTTAAATGCTCCACATGTTTAGAAGTGTTGAAGTCAAAATTCCCCACATAGATGCCATAAAACATATTCTAAATTATGCCATGTTTCTCAAGGATTTGTGTTCACACAAGAGAAAACATAGGACCTTCAAAAATGTTTCAACCCAAGTGTCCATACCCATTAAGTGCAATGATCCAGGGACCTTTATGGTTCCATGCCCAATTAGAAGTTCCAACTGTGATGATGCACTCATAGACCTAGGAGTCTCAATTAATGTCATGTCCAAATCCATATTCTCCAACCTTGGTCTAGGTCCCTTCCATCCAATGAGTTTTGTCATTCAATTGGCCAATCAGAGAACAGTATGTCCTGAGGGAATAATTGAGGATGTCCTTATCCAAGTCAATGATCTCATTTTCCCTGCTGATTTCTATGTCCTTGACATGGAAGGTGAGACTAACCGTCCTTGATCTCCACTAACTCTAGTAAGACCATTCCTCATGACTGTGAGAAACAATATTTATATCCATTCAGGCATCTTATCCATGGAATTCGGTGACCAACTGGTCAGGTTCAACATTTTCCAAGCCATGCGATACCCATATGAGGATCACTCTGCATTCTCAATCCATGCTTCTAACAACACTTCATAGAGTCAATCGAACCCCAATCAACCAAGTTCTCATGTTATAATTACAAAAGATCTTGTGAAATCTGCACCATGATTAACAAAGTCATAAATGGTGAAGTTGATGTGGACCTTTCATTCATAGACTCCATCAATCTAGAGGATCTTGAAAACACTCTTGAATCCCACATCAATTCTTATCTCTACTACTCCTCCTTGGATTGTATTAATGAAAATGAATCTGATGAAACTAAAGTCCCTTCTTCCATTCCTGATTTGTATAACCCAAATATGAAAGATGAGACTAATATAAAACCTCTTTCTGAACACCTTAAATATGCATTCCTTTTCCATGATCACTCATATCCTGTCATTATCTCTTCTTTACTTACTGAAAGTGAAGAGTCCAAACTTGTTCAGGTGTTAGAGGAAAGAAAAAAGGCCATAGGTTGGACCCTATATGACATACCGAGAATCAAACTTACCCTTTGTATGCATCACATCCATCTTGAGGAGTCATCCACATCAATTAGACAACCACAAAGAAGACTCAATCCACTCATACTTGAGGTAGTTATGGAAGAGATCACCAAGCTTCTTCAATCCTGTATTATCTACCCAATTTCTGATAGTGAATGGGTTAGTCCAATTCATGATTCACCTAAGAAGGGTGGGATAACTGTTGTCACAAATGAACATGGAGAGGTAGTCACAACTCTAGTGAAGAACAAATGGGATGTGTGCATCGACTATAAGAAATTGAATGTTGAAATAAGAAAATATAACTACCCTCTTACATTCCATGATCAAATTCTGGAATGATTAGTAGGAAAGTCACACTATTGATTTCTTGATGGATACATCGGCTACTTCCAAACCCCAATCACACCTCAGGACCAAGAAAAGACTAATTTTACATGCCCCTTTAGAACATATGCAAATAGAATAATGCCTTTTGGCCTTTTCAATGCTCCTGCAACATTCCAGAGGTGTATGATGAGTATCTTTTCCGATTTCATTGAACACTGCATGGAAGTATTCATGTATGACTTCACCATTTATGGTGATTCATTGGAATCTTGTTTTAATTCACTCTCTCTAGTCCTCCAAAAGTTTGTCAAGTGTAACCTTGTGTTAAATTTTGAAAAATGTAACTTCATGGTTACAAATGGGATTGTTATAGGGCACATAGTTTTAAAAGATGGTATTGAAGTAGATCCTACCAAAATTGAAGTGATCCAATCACTTCCTCAACCAACATCTATTCGAGACATCCCTTCATTTCTAGGTCAGGCCGGTTTCTATCGGAGATTCATCCATAAATTAAGTAGGATTTCCCTCCCACTCACTCAATTTCTCCAAAACGATGTCACTTTCCATTTTGATGATGATTGAAAGAGAGCATGTGTTGAACTCAAAACTTCTCTAACATCTGCCCCAATAATCCAACCCCCAGATTGGTCCTTACCCTTTGAGTTGATGTGTGATGCATTTGATAGAGCTGTTGGGGATATTTTCGGTCAAAGAAGAGAAAATATTCCTCATGCCGTCTATTATGCCTCAAAAACATTGGATGAAACTCAATCTCACCACACATTCACTGAAAAAGAAACTTTCAGCAGTGGTTTTTTCCATAGATAAATTCGGGCCCTATCACTTAGGTGCCAAAATCATCATCTTCACAGACCATTCTTCTATAATGTTCTTACTCAACAAATGTGATCCCAAACCGAGGCTAATAATATGGATCCTAATGATCCAAGAGTTTGACCTTGAAATAAAATATATACCAAGAAAATAAATCCTTGTGACTGATCACTTGAGTAGAATTTCTAATTCTACTCATTCAATAATCATTGATCCTGAATTCCCCACAGAGCACCTTTCATCTATCATTCCAATGTTAACATAGTATGCCCCAATTTTAAATTACTTGGTTTCTGGTGTATTTCCGGAAATTTTTTCAAAAGAACTAAAATTGATGTTGAAAAGTGATTCAAAATACTATTTTTGGGAAGAAAATAAACTTTTGGAAACTGGGGAAGACATGGAAATTAGGTGATGTGTTGATGAAGATGAACATACCTCCATATTAGAATTTTGTCACCAATTTCCCAGAGGTGGCCACTTTGGACCACAAAGGACCTCCCGAAAGGTCATAGAATCTGGATTCTTCTGGCCTTCACTCTTCAAGGACTCACAAGAGTTCTTTCAATCATGTCCCACCTTCCAAAAGTTTGGAACAATTTCAATGAGAAATGAAATTCCCCAAAAGGTTTTAATTTTCTCTAAGATCTTCGATTGTTGGGGTATCGATCTCATGGGAACATTTCCCCTTAAAATGGATACTCATACATCCTTCTTGCGACTGATTATGTTTCTTGGTGGGTCGAGGCTAAACCCACTAGAAAGGATGATTCACATACCTATAAATGATTTGGTTAAACTTGTTTACAAGATACGCAACCTTGTTCTTAGGTGGGCTAACACATTGTGTGTGTCTGGGTGCATGACTTGTGATACTAGGATATCCTCGCTGGATCTTCTATAACCCATATCTTCTACTATGGGACTATGATTCATGCTTTTGAGTAGCCTATTATAAGAGTATTTCCTTGTAGAATATGATGGGGGACTCCATTATGTCTTATGAGATATAGGTGGGGTAAACTGAGAAATGTCACTTATGAAGCTGTACCAAGATGATGTTGGAGATCATTGTGGTTCATGTAGAGAGACACTGGGATTGGTACTACCCTATTGGATTAGGGTTAATTTTTTTCATTAGTTCTCTTCTTATGTAGAGATGGGAGTGCCAAAATCATTTGGCCTGGTTTATTTTGTTTGGGTAGTTTCCTTTAAGGGGGTTACTCCACTGACGGACTAGGGTACGGGTCACCCAATGATGTTCATTAAGATTGATAGTACTCCCATATTGGAATGAGGAATGGGTTTTCCGTATATGAGATTTATATAAAGTGGGTACTCCCTGACCACTTGATGGTGAAAATCCTCTCATTTAGGTGTCTGTACTCCCATGTCATTCAATGGCATGGGTCCTATATACATTTTTCTCTGACAGAGTCAAAAATCATATGCCATGTCAGTGTGTGGGTTCATGGGCCAGGGGTCAGTACTCCCCTATCATGTTAGGGTGTGGGTCCCCCATTGTTTATAAGTTGGAATAGTTAGTACTCCCATTTTTTATTAGTGTTCATGTCCACTAGTCATTGAGTGGTACTCCCATAGTAGGTTCGGGTACACATACTTTTTTTACAATGTTGTAATCCTCTATCATTTCAGTGTGTGGGTCCTTCATGAGTGGTAAAACCATGTTTGATCAAGGTGTGGGTTCAAACATATAGATTAGTACTGTTGTGTCTATGAGTAACTATGAGGATATGGTATTCCATTATAGATAGATCTCCCTCGGCTATGAGATACTATTTTTAGGAGTAATCCCATTCATTTTATGTGAAGGATACCTAGATAGGATTTATTCCTCCCCCGATAGAGTGAGGTAAATAACACTCCTTACAAGATTAAAAAAGGTTTCAAATGTTAGTTAGGAGTAATACACCCTCGACTATGGGGTATGGGCATGGTGTGTGACCCTTTATTTCCCCTTTTTTTAGAGGATGCACACTGTGCATAGTCTAGAGTAGTGCTACTTAAACCATGTGAAGTGGTGAAGGGTAGACCCCTTCACTTTGGTGGTATTTTCGGAGATAACACTGTGTGATAATTAGTGACACATAATGTAGAATGGTTATTTAGGATAACAGTGGTTAATATTGTGGATGCGAATTGATCTAGCAGTATATACAGTGTGGTTGTTTTTCTTATTAATCCTTGTTTTGTATACTTATAAAGCATACTATCACACTTAAACATAACATATAGAATTGTTTTACATTATATATATCATTCTTGAACTTTATATGGTGTTTTTCATTATATATATATATATTATAGTTATATTAGGTTATCATGTGAATTATAGATGTGTTATTAGTGGGTTATTGTATTATAAGTATCCCATATTCAGATATATTCCAACCAAGTTCATGTTATCATCCTAAGGAAAACCAAAGGTAGGAATTAGATGGTGTCACTAGCTTACGAATGACCCCAACGAGACCCAGTGTGTTTGGTCATTTTAGAGTGGTATAAAATTAGTTCATATTAGGAACTGTATTTTTACTTATTGGTATTCTATGGATTCATTTTTCAATCCAGGTAAACAATGATAAACTAGTATAGAGTATATTTATAGGTAAAATAATATTAGTATAAGTGTTTATACTAGGTATCATTTCTCATGTACTCCAAAAAAGAGATATTTATCCTAGATCATTGAGGTGTGATTTTGTGGTTTGATTAAGAATGGTACATGCATGATATAGAAGTCATCTACAATCGTTCATGTTCTTCCATTTTTAACTATCCATGGTATTATATTACCCTTGTGGCTTCTCCATATCAAATGAAGGGTGATACCAACTGAAAACATTCAGTTATATATATGTAGTGTTTTAGAAATACACTAACAAATGTTAGGCCTCTCAACATCTGTGCGGGAATAATTATCCACGGTCTTATAAATTAGGTTATCATAAAAAATTACATTATTTAATTACGTATAATATATCCCAATAATGTTTAGTGAAGATCAATTTTTATCCGTAGTTTTTTTTTACTAGTTTTGAATAGACTACATGTATACTAGTTACTCTATGTTCTTCTTTCAATAGATGGAACATGATATTTTTATCTAGGTTTGATCCTATGATGATGTAGATAAGCTTGAGTAATGAAATCATGTTTATGTCAGGTTGGACATAAACTAACAAGATGATTATTTATTATATAAGCTTCACACATGGTACAATGATCAATTAAGTGTTGTTGATTCATTTTTTTAAACTCATGAAAAGTATTCCTTAACATTTCATGAGTTTAAATTTTTTTTGGATAGATCGTTCAGAGTATATTTATCATTCTATATGGTTGTGTGGACTTGTTTTAGTATGACTAAAGGTACATATGCTTTGAATGTTTTTTTTCAGATCATGTTTTTTAGTGGAATAGATCAATTTCCACGCTTCGAGAATTTACTTTAGAGGATATGATTTAACATTGAAGATTTTATTTTTTATGACAAATAATTTTTTATATCTATCAAGTGAGTATTGGTTGATTTGGAATTCTTAATTTAGTATCACCTTAACTATGATAGTTGGTTATTCTCCCACCAGATGATAGCTATATTGGCTTATTAGATGGATCATTACATTAGTATTTTTTATTGGTACAATACAATTACATGGTTTTTACATTATTTATAGCGATGTTGTTTAATAGTGAAGATTGAAAATTTCAAGTTCACATGGACTAGGAAAATTCATCGATCCTCTTGCATATATCCCACCATTAGTAGGTTTTTTAGTATAGAGTGATAATAGTCGAAGTTGTTGAATGACTTGTGTAAGGTATTCCTAAGGCCACACATTAAAATTCATAAATCGAATTTTTTATTTCATCCATTTTTATATACTATTGTATTAGTGGAGATGATTAAAAGGCATTTTTAATGTGATGTTTTCAGAGCAAGAAATTATACTGGAAGCCTTTTCAAAACTCGAGTTAGGTAAGTGGATTCTATTGTTGTTAAATAACATAAACTCATCCCTTTGGTTAGTTGAGTTCATCATTATTATTGAATATATGTAGAAGTGATGGTTTTCTCAATATGTATTGGATAATTATTATAGGTTTCCCATGGAATCAGATACTGAGTAAAGCGGTCGGGATCCATATATTGAACTGATTTGGAGCACATTCTTTTTCTGCGGTGGAGTTAACCAAGATAAAGATGAAGTCTGATACTCATCATATGGTATGGATTGTAAAAACCTCCACTATATTATTAGATCCTTAGGAAAACTGTATTGTAAAGGTACAATATTTAAGGGATCACATCACTAAGTACAGATCCATATAACTGTATTAAATATTAAGATATGTACATGTTTTCAATATTATGTTGTAAGAAAAAAACATTATATAAAATAAATTTGATTATTTTTGAATATCATTTATATATTCATTATCTCTATACTAGGTAGTGGAGATCAAAATAAATGGGTGATATTACATTATATGTTAGTAATGGAGAATTGTGGAAGCAATCATGAGTAGATAAATAATAAACATTATGGAATAGTGTATAATAAATTTATATTTTAATTAATCAATTAAATAAAATTAAAAATAAATCTATGAAAAATATAAACATAAATATTATATGGATAAAAATAACATAAATTAAACTGATTGAAATGCATAATAATTTTTTTTATGATCCTAGAGTCATTGCCTCATTCCTAGATTTCATGAACATTACTATTTGGGAATTGCACAATGAGATGTCAATGAACTGCTATGTGTGCACAATATAACAAAATAATTTGGCCAATATATTTTCTCATGAAGATTGATGATACACAAAGGGGATATATTTAACTATGACCCTAAAATCAAATACATTAATACAATGTAGTAATTATATATTAAATTTAAAAATTGTCAGTAATAAATATTCCTTATCAGTCAATAAATATCCATATTGAATCCAGAATACAAAAAAATCAATATATTCATATTAAATGAAATAACATTATTAATAATATTACATTAGATAACTCAATATAAATAGATTATATAATATTAATAAAATATTATAATTATATATATAAATATATAAACGTGGTATAGTAGAATATATATATTGTTAAAATAATAATGGAGAATAATAGAGAACATAATTTCAAGGAATTGAGATTATTCATTGTGAAATAATAAAGTATAAAACATAAATAAGGGATGTAAGAAGTCCATAAATTCACCATAAATGACGTTTCAAGTAATGAAATGTATTTTGAGTGTTGGAAATGAAATTGTAAGAGAAATAAGAAATTGAATACAAATCATTTTTTTATCATTTTTATAAATATAATTTTCTAAATTATTTCAAAACTATTTTCATGTTGTGTAAATGAGATATTTACAATTTTATTTTAATAATATTTTCTTATCATGAAAAATTAATTTACATATAATAGAAAATGTGGCGTGAATGATAATATAATCTTATGTAATGTGAAATATGTTTTCAATCCTTAAAAAATATATCATTTTATTTTAATGTAAATATAAAAATTTACAGAATAAATAAAAGGTATTGTCATTAAAAAACTATAGAAAATATTAGAGGAATCTAAATTCAGAATATCATTATAGGAGGTGAGAAACGAAGTCAATAGCAATATGTTGAAAATAACCTCTCTTTCACTATTTTATTAAATGTATAAAATTTATTCTTTTGAAAAAATGACAAAAAATATTTTTAATCCTTTTCAAAAAACGATGAAGGTAGTTAAAAAGTAAATTCAAAAAATATTTAAATATCTTGATAAATTACATTAAAAAATTTCGTTTATATAGATAGCTATGGAAACAATTTTTAATAAGAAAATATAAATAAGGTTTATTTTCAGGTAAAAATCCTTATACTGTTTCGAGTAACAAAGAGAGGAACCGTAGGATAAAAATATAGAAAATTGAAAATAACTAGTGTATAAGAAAAGAGAGGGGTTCTATCAATGATAGAGTATATGATTATCCAAATTTAAATTTAAACATGAATGATCATGAAGAATAGTTATATAATAAATTAAATATTCAAAACATCAATTTTTTCCAATAAACCCATTAAAAGGGAAAATTTTATTTAAAAATTTGAATACCACAATTGTAGAGTATTTCATTATATAATCGACTAAAGAAAAATATTATAAAATATAATAAATAAATAAGGTGTTCAAGATAAGATATGACTCAATGGAGTGGAATTGAGATGGAAACTATTTTCTTACATTCTTTCTTGATTAGATGAATTATAACCTCTAAAATATTAAATTAAAATTTACTAAATACATTCCAATGAAACATTTCATTATATATTCCATTTTATTATTCTTTTAAAATCATTTTATATCCATTCACTATACATGTTTTCCATACATTGGATACTAAATATTTTTCACCCAATTTCTCTAAAACCAATTATATATTTTGACCATGGTTAAATCTGTTATGAGGAAGTTATATCATCTCCAGAATGTTAATAATTTCATGAATTTCATTTTTATTAATTTTAAAGAATATTATATCCAATCACGCAAGATATTAATTGTAGCACCTCGACCCTAGAAGTCCATAGTTATAGTCTCCTACTATCACATTGGCATGATTACAATGAATAATATCCCAAAGAAAAAAAGTGTTTTGTAGTCATGTTAAACAAGATACCTATATGATTTATATATAACCAATAAATACACTAATTATTTCATATTTTTTCCCTTATTGGATAATAATTTTATTAATTATATCCTATCCTTGAATTTAATACCTAATTAAATTAACAACTTCCTGGTGAATGGAAATAATATAAGATTGTAATAAAATTATCATTAAAGGTTATGGGTTGTAGAATAAAAAATAAATCAATGATAATAGTAAATATAGAAAGCTAATAACTCATGACAAATGGCATGTAATCAATAAGCTAAAAATGAAGTCCATAAATAATATGGAAATTGAAATAACTAAAACAAAATTCATTTAATCCATGAATTAATAATAAAATTATTCCATAGATATATTGACACAAAATATCATGGAAAAAAAATAACTGAATTAAAATAATGTCAATGCTTAATTGTTGGATTTCATGTATTAGAAATATGGGAACCTATACTACCAATATATATCCTCTAGATAGTTTAAAAATATATATTTAAACATTTTTAATTTGAAAAAATAATCTTTTTTATGAGAATATATTGATGAATTAATGTGAAATATAATGTATGTCCCCCATACATTACTTCATGTCAAAATAATTCCTCTTGTTTAGTAATAGATTTAATTAATAAAAACATGAATTATCAAATATTATATTGAATAATGAATATATATTTATGAATGTTTTTAAAAATCAAAAATAAATAGTTAATGTAAACATTTTCTGTAATAATTATATATATATTAGTTAAATATGAGAACCATGAAAATGATACGCAAAATTGGGTGAAATTCAATGTTCAATGACCACTGGAAAATGAATATTTCATGAGGAATACAAAAATGAATCAAGAAATTTAATACTAAAACTCTCCTTGGACAATTAAATCAACAAAATCTAGTGTAATAATAAATATAATATCAATACAACAAATACCAAGTGGAGTAAAAGGATGTGTTGTTGTCGTTGATAAGTGAAAAAAGTAATTTTAAAAAAATTATTATGTAAAATATGATTTTCATTTTTAAATAATTTTATATTAATATTAATTAAAAAATAATTTAAAAATAAAACTTTTAACCATATAAAAAAAATATTTAATGAAATTATAGTGGGTAAAAACGTATATAAAGTAAAATGTACAAATAACATTTTTCTCCAATGTACAAATGCTAGAAAAGTTACTTTTTTGGAATCCAACAATAATATTCCTTTTAAAATAATTGTAAAAACACATAATGGGAAAAAATAAATTTAATAAATCATTTTTTAATGGTTAAAATTTTTTTAAAACCTTTCTATCAGATTATGTTTTTAGAAGAAAATAGGATCTCATTCTAATGAGAAAAATGATGTTGAGTTTTCATTAAAACGTTATATAAAATATTTTAAGCATTGAAGAGGAGATAAATGGTAATATTACATGAAAAAAATTAATGAATAACTATTGGATAAGAAAATTAAATGCCTTATTGAACAATTGTTATATGAATTAAATTAATGAAATTTTTGCAATAATTAACCTCGATTTAAATGAGATTATGAAATGAATCTTTAAAGTGGACACAAGGTTGAAGTGAGAATTAATAAATAAATTGATTATACATATAAAAATTAAAACCACATAAATGAATTTTAAATATATCAATATATATTCATAGTCACTATACACATAATTATATAATAATAATGTCAGATTTGAAGTAATATAACCCCAAGAAAATGAATTGAGTTTTAAAAATCTACACAACTTGGTAACTATTAATTCAATTTACATTAAAATAGATAATAATAATTTATTTTAAAAATAAAATTAATAATGAATTAATCATGATAATATCATTAAAAGAGGAACTATGTGAACCACGTATGTGAAATTAGGTGCACAACAATAATGTATTCTTCCAGGAATGTAAATTGATATCATGTCCCTTACTAGTTGGTAAATTTTTAATTGTACACCCATTAATGAAATAATTACAATTTAGACTCTGAATACTATGAAGAAAATCTTATTCATGATAAAAATTTCATTAGAGGTAGTATATACTCTTCAACTATGAAATAACAAGTGATAATAGTGCATGAATCTGAGAAATAAATGTGAGACCAGAATCCCTTAAATTGAGTTTCCTATCAGGTGAACATCATTTAACATAGATTATTAAAATTTTAAATAAGTTAATAACATATTAGAGAACTATATTAATGTTTATGATATCATATATTATCTTTTCATAATATCTTATTACTTATTTTTTAGTAATCATTCGTTATTTTTACTAATTTAGGTGTTAGTTGCCTAGATGTTCGAGTAAGTTTCAAAACATTACTTGTTTTTCCTATCATGGTTTCACCATATAAATAATTTAAAACATTATTTAAATATAATATATATTCAGTATATATATTATATATATCAATAAAATTTGGAGATAGGAAATGAAATGCACTATTTATGGTGATGATAGGTTATACGTATGCATGTAAAATTCTTTCATTTCTATGTGTATTCAAATCAATGAAAATTAAATTATATATATATATATGAATATGTATAATATAATTAAATTACTATATTTATTTCATATATTCAACATAGTTTCAATTAAAACATCATATATATATACCAAGTCTAGTGTAAAAGAATCACATCACTTAGAGGATGTGTTAATCTACAATTCCACAAATGATGTTATCATATTTACCAAAAATGGAAATAATAAAGATATGTGTTATATAAAAATTAAATATTCATATTACCTAGTATTAATAAAATATATAATAAAAAAAATTATATCATGATTCCTATATATGATTGGTTGTAAAGGAATAATGAATGACACCATTTCGTGAGGTGATAGTTCATCAAAAACACGAATGGTAATATAGTTATCCATTTGATGGAAGTGTGTTTTATTTTACAAATAAAAAATAATATAATAAATTTATTCATATTTTGGAAACATAGGTTATTATTTAATCATAGAATAATAATCTTTTATCTATTAGAGACTCAAAATAAAACAAAACAACTCGAGGAATGATGTCACATATTCTTTGGGTAACTAATTTTGGTTTGCACTAGTGGTATTAGTTGGATATCTTTATACCAAATTTGAGGATTCAAATATGAATGGTGGGTATTTGGGTGATTATTTTAGAATATTTTTTTCATAAAAAGCTCTTTATAAGCATGAATAATTTGGAGGGTTGGGTGACTTTTTATAGTGGAGGAGGAGTGGATTTATTGTAATATTTTTGAAGGAAAATACACCCCCAATTTTTCCTTTTAATGTGATCAAATAAAATTAAAAACTAATTAAAATGTAGGATATGTTCAATATATAAATATAAAATTGATTTTTTAAAATATTATATGTTATTTTGGGCCTTAGGATTATGGTTTAATAATTTGTTAAACTAATTTTTCACTTAGTTGATTTAATTAATTCTAATCAGCTTCATGAATATTATTGGTAGAAAACTAATTTGTTGTCATTAGACATTATAAATTACTATGATTCAATATATGCATAAATTTTTCAAAATTATAATCACATGATTGATTGAAATTAATTTAAATTTAATCTCTCAAACACGATAAGAAATAAGGTTTTTAAAGTAAAAATATTCAAAACTATGAGAAGTTTTAATATAAAATATCAAAGTGGAAATGATAAAAATAACCCAAAGTGAAATAATTTAGGTATAATTGATATAAATAATATCTAAAACCAATCATAAATAATTTTTTTTCTTATAAATAAATTATATGTAACAGAGGCTTGGAATTAAAATTCAGTATTATTCACTATTCATAAAAAAAATGAGAAATTTTATAAAAATACCAAAAATATACAATAATATAATATTTAAAATAATCGTTAAAAACATAAATTTAATTTTACATATAATATTTGAAAAATTTCTTAAAACTGGATTAAAAAAAGGTTCTCCGTTAAAAGGTGGTAAATGTGCCTTTAGTAAAATATATATTTATATACCAAATATTGGGTCTGTTCTTATCATTTCCCTATCAAACATATTTTATCAATATCAAAAATAGTCTATTTAATATATAATATATATATTTCATTAATATCACTTGGAAATAGTAATTAATTTACATTATTTAGAAAAAAAACTTTATTGGCATAAAATTAATTTTCTATAAAAACATTATATTTATATTTAATTGGTTCTTTTATTAATTTCTAATTGATTTGTAACCATTGTATTCATGTAATATTTTTTCAAACCAAATATTTTTATAAGTAAATTAATAATATTTATAACATCAAATTTAACTACTAGTTTATATCCTATTATATTAAATAATAATGTTTTAACTAATGTATTGTTATTAAATATAACTTGGTCTTGTGTGAAATAAAAGAAATCGAGTAAGTTCATTCATACGTGTTAGGAAAGAAAAAAATGTTTAAATGTATTAAAATATATATAATATGTCAAAATATTAAAAATACTTTATAGAATATGGATATTGTATTCCCTTATGGACTTAGTTTTTCTTGTCATACATTCTATCGAATAAAACATCATATATTAGAATTTTGGGGGTGATATATCCTCCACACATAAATTAAATAGAATACTCGAAATTTAAAATTTATCTATGTAATTAAATATTATTTATTGGTAAATTTATTTTTTTTAAATACCAAATTCATGAGACGGTTTTGAAAAACATCCTCATGAATGAAGAGATTGATAAATACGATGGTCCCATAGAATACCATATAACTAGGTCTCCATGTAAGAGAATAAATGTTGAAAGTGTAGATACATACATGGTGGGAAAAAATAAATATTTAAATGGATTTATTGAGATTATCATTAAAAAATGTAAATATTGATTTAATGTTGAGGGAATCAAATCTATAAATATATTATGATTTAACAGACACTCCATTCAAAACAATAATGGATTTATGATAACATTATTCGGTTTCAAAAAATGACCTTAATTTTGAGTATTTCTATTACCAACTATGTATATGAGGAAATATAATTACTTTTTATATATTAATAAACTCAAAATCAACCTTTGTCTATGCTTTAATCATTTTCCAATTCATCCATTACTTCTAAAAATGGATATCCAAAAAATAAATTTTATACCTGAAGCACTAAAATACACATTTTAAAGGATTTTATGGCCCCTAAAAAGTTACAAATATTACTACTGGGCTCCAAATATTTTCCATATCTAGAATTTTTAATAATTTAATCAATATATTACAAAAGGGTTACAGTATTGTTTCATTAGTAATATTTATTTTTAAAATGATTTAACTGAAAAATAACAAATTAACTAGAAGATCACATATGACACTTGTAGGAACAAAACCCTATTAATATTTTGGTCATGGGTTCAAGTCCCTTGACCTTTTGTGTTACATGGATGTCTTGGGGTTCCTTATGTTTATATAAGATATTCAATTTCTGAAAATGTTTTAGAGTAATTATATTCATTTCAAGAGTAACCCGTTGTTGATCCATGATGAGATAATCATGTATGTATCAAATTTATTTTTAGAGATAACTGAATAGTGTTCCTTAGTTGAATTATGAGACCTTATGGAATTTAATGAGTGGATTAATTAAATCATCCTCAATATCTATTTTTGGAGGAGATTATTAGGCATTAAATGTTTTTTCCTTAGTCATATCACAAGAGTATCAGTCCTATAGTAAACCTTAATGATCATAACATTTAGAAATAAAAATTCATTATTTGAATAAACGAATTATTATGAAATTTATGTATAGAAACCACATGAACTACATTAGACTATTACAAACTTTCATGTTGGAAAATACAGTTAATAATCATAACCGTTAAGAATGTGTAGTACTACAAACATTAAGTTGAGTATATGATAATGGTTATGATAAATTATAATTGGCATAAACTTTAGTATTAAAGGCCTCAACCAGTAGTATAATATCCCTAGAAGCCAATTTATTATAGATTTTGAGGGAGAAATCGTCATTGGTATATTCCTATGACTATTCCCAAGCTTATATTAACCATCCAAAGCAAAAAACAATTATGGTAGATGTTCAAGCTCATCAAGATCATATCCCAAACCATGTATATAGAACCACAACCTTAAAATGTCCCCATTTTTCTCCTTACCTTTTTAGTGTTCATTTTTGTAATAAAGGGTTATGTATCTAGACCCAAAAAATACAATATTTTAAATTTTATTTATATTTAAAAAATATTAAAATTTTCCTTATTAAAAGTACTCATTATTGCATGAAATAATAAATTTGATAAAAATTAGATTTTGATATATTGAAACTCAAATTATATTTTTTATGAAATATACGGTTTCAATAAAGACATTATTTTTGTTAAATTAAATACTTTACAAAATATATGTTATTTTAATAAAATACAATAATTATATAATATTTATAAAAACAAAATGATAGTGTAATTAAACATTACAAAATTTTATTTTCATCAGGGTAAGAAAAATGTAGTTGTAAAAATATTATTTTTCAATAAATTAATAGTTTTTATTTAAAAGTGACAAATCACATAAATATAGATTTATTTGGATAAAATACATAAAATTTTAGAAGGTATAATGTCTAAATTTTCAAGGATGATTTATTCATAGTTTTCAGAGAATGTCAAATTCTTTGCGAAAGACTAGTAAAATATAAAAATATGGTGTCTATTATAGAATCACTAAATATCAAATTTGATGAAATAAATTAATTAAAGGACATCCATGGTGAAATTTATTTTTTTAGTTATAATTACACTTTTTGAGTTTATTTTATTAATTTTATATATCCATGATGAATCCTCCATAATCTAAATTATATTTTAATGTTTGGAAATAAATTCATTATAAACACGACTTACATACAAATCACTGGGTCTATTATTTCAATGGTATCTATTATTAAACATGTAATGTAATTAAAACAACTCCAGTTTTTTAGAAACTATGTGATGGTTTATTTTTTTATTAAGTTATCATATAATGTTCAAACCATTATTTTTTATATTAATAATAAAGTCAAATAACTTTTTAATAAAAACCTACTCATCCTCCCAATTATCATCATGAAACTATCTTGTATCATGAAATTACAAATTCCATACCAATCTATATACCACACATGTTGTCCCCAAGCATTCAAGAGGCTCCTCACAAGATTTTATAATCATTTTCTCAAGTTAGGGGATCCTCTCCTACTAATTATTCAAGAACCACATTTATATTATTCTTTTCAGTATCATATTATCATGTTGGGATATTATATAATACATACCCCATAGTAATATTATGATTTAAAATTTTTTATATATCCCTTTAAATCTCAATATTTTCTCACATTAACCTTTACTTACCAACATTGGGCTGCTGAAATTACATTGGGATTTTCCATGCCAAACATTTTTTGTTGTAAATAATCATCTACATTTACGCTCATGTTTATTAACCATGATTTACTTTTAAATATTTCCCTGGGTAATTATTATTTTTAACCAATAGGCCATAAATTTGGTTTTAAATGTGATGATATATGTCTTTATGTTAAATGACCCATGTGGAGCATATGAGAATGTACATATTAGGATGGGTTCAACCAGATCGAGTTATAATGGATTGGGTAATGATTTAGTCTCTTGATAGTCCATGTATGGTATTGTAGAGTAATCCTAATCCAATATGGAACTTTTCCCACTATTTTATTATGTCATTATAGTTATCATTGACCTATGTTTTTTATTTCATGTTTAATTTTTTTTCCACATTCCCAAACTATCATTATTCTATATTGTTATATCATGTTTCATTAATAATGATTATGATAATCACCCTTATAATGTTTCGGATATATGCCTCTTATAACACATGTATTTCTATAAATTGTTCAATTTTTCCCATTACATAGATTTAAAGAACACCCCTTAATAATATACATTCCCATGTTATCCCGTGTTGTTTTAGAATACAAATGTAATATAAGATCCAGTTGTGGAGTTTTTCATATGATGTTGTTATATACATGTTTCATGTTCTTATGATATGTACCTAATAACCAAAATACACTAGGATTCATAATATTTATGGTTTTATTAAATTTCATTTTATGTAATAAATCAGGAAATGATGTGTAATACATCTATGATTTTTCATAGTTTTTATCAATGGAATGTCTAGTTATTTTTGGGATTTGGATTAGTAAAATCAAGAGAAAGACCACGAGACAAGATAAAATCATCCCTTAATATGAGGGAAGTTTATATTTTATGGTTTCCATGTAAATAAATATTTTTATAGATACTAAATGTGGATTTATCGAAGGAAAAGAGTTACTACGAGGTAAAAACACCGACATGGGTTCATTTTTCTAGACTTCATTCATCACATTGTTCACAAAAATAATCCTAGATTCACCCATTATATGACAATACAAGGGGATATTCTTTAGTAAATTAACATTCGAATTATAAACCATTTTTATGTGAAAAAACATTCCCATATTATTTATGCTGGGAAATAGATAATTTATAACATAAATTGAAGCACAAAAATACACATGTTATAGAATACATGTCATTTAGGAGTTATGATTTTAATATTCATGGTTTCACATTATTGTTTTTAATAGTTTAAAATTACTCATGCCTAACTTTTCCATTATGATAATCATTATATATAAATATGATAAATGAAAATGACAACCAATATCAAGGACAATATGAAGAATACCCAAATGAGATTCCAACATGTTGGAATATGGAATCATGATCATTTCGTTTATACATTCTCAATTGAATCATGTTTTTTACATAAAATTGAATAAAGAATAATTCCAAAATCCCCATAATAATTAATATGTTTCAATTAATAACATCATGTGATAAATACCTATGACAATGAATAGATATTATTTTCCATTAATCATGGAATAATTGATCAAATACACTGATAATATCTTCTTAATACTTCAATATTATGAGAAAGTGATGAGTGTTTACCATATAGATTGAGAATCTAATCGATGGTGTACATTAGTACAAATATATGATTCCTGGGGAGGTGATCACACTAATGATGTTTATGGAATTATAGAAAATGTGTTTTTTAAAAAATATTTTACTAGCACTCGTTAACTAAAAATAGAGGGTCTTCTTTTTCCTCAAGTAAAAGTATATGAAATCCATCAAGGCATGTGAGAAAATATTCACAAGACATCTAAAACATGCCTAAATTTTTCTCATTTCCCCCAATACTAATTTTGACATCCTTTTTTTGTATAATCTTTGTCTTTTAAATACAATTGAAATTTAGGACTTACATATAAGAGAAAATCATCCAAAGTTTCTTCAATGTCAAAATAATGGTAATTGATCATTACAGTTATCAAATGTATATGAAATATATAATGGTGTTTTATTCTAGTTCTATAATGAATAAATATTAGATTATACTTTGGTATCAATATCCAAATTGTCTAAACTAGAGAAATAAGTATCGTAGAAATTTTTTAAATGGGGTGATGAAATTATTTATTTGTGGGAAGGATGGTAAAATATATGGTGATTTATAAAAGGATAAACCCACCTATGGGGTGAAAGAAATTATTTATATTTTCAACCTTGATCCTACTGTATATTTTATCAACATCATGTTATATGGGAATAATGAGAATTTATGACATAATCTAAGGTTTTTTTGGACAACCGATATATATAACCCCTATGTCATTGATATCATGAGTGGGATTATGGCATAATAACTGCTGCGGTGGATCCCAAAAAAAATTTGGTGACATGTATGATATTTATTCATTATAGGATAGTATGAATCATTTTTTATTCTAGTTATATTAATTTTTTATCATCAGATATTTTTAGTAGAACTATTCAAAACCACCACAATTAACTAAAGTAGAGAAATCAATGAAAAGAGACAATGGGGAAACTATAGCATCTCATATAGGTAAATCATTACGTTCTAAAAAAATTGGAAGAAATTTTGGGGGAAAATTTTGATATTAATTTCAATATAATTCAATGATATATTCATTATGTATTTTATTTCCTTATGTTAATCTGACATAATTTTTTTTGAAAATGTAATCTTCCTCTAAATCACAAATTTCTCCCTATTTCAAAAAATGTTTTAGGTGGATGATAAATATTCATCAACATCGACATCCGAATCATGGAAGTTAATCCTCTAAGAATAAGAATATCATACTAAAATGATTTACACTGTGTAAATGATCATCCATGTTGACATTAGCATCATTAGGTTATTTTTTTTATGTGTTCCATAATGAATTTTTTGGTCTTCCTCAAAGTCGCGAGGTTGAGTTCCAAATCGAGCCTATTCATTGAGCTTTTCTTATATCCAAGACACCATATATTATGGTTATTTATTGATTGGAGGATATTAAATATCAAGTACTGTAGAATTTGGATAATAGTTTTATGCATCCAATTACTTTACTATGGGGTGTAATAGTACTATTCAAATAGAATAATGACGGTTCATTATTTTTTTCATTGATTATCGTGATCTCAAGAAGATCATGTGTAACATCCCAGTTAAATAATGAGTAAGAAATTATCATGTTTATTAATATTTGTGAATTAAATATAAATTTTAATTTAAAAGGGATTCTATGTTTGATGTCTTACCCGAAAAGCAACAACATGTTTCTTTAAAATCGTACGTTGCACACTAATAATATAATATTATTATTTTAAATGGTTGTTAACTCCTATCCATTGTATTGTAAAAAATGAATAACACTAAATACAATAGGAGTATACATGTTTGGTAAATGTTTTTACATTTTTATAACAAAAGTTATAGGCTTAAAATGTGAATGAATCTATTTTTAAGCATAATTTACTTTAAAAGGTTGATTTACCGCCTTTTGATGGAGAATCCTCTTTGAATCTAATTGTGGTCACATTTATATGTTCTTTTTTATAATATAAAATTCTTATTTAGAACCAGGACATCAAAATTCACTTTTGGTAAAATTTTGGTATTTTTTTCTAATAAAATTTAGTTTTTGGATGAATAGTGAAAATACTGTATTTTTTATCAAAGTTTTCTTTTAATATAATTTAGTTATATTGATAAATTATATTTTTAATTGGTTTTAATGTGAAATTTGATTATATTTTTACCATTTAATCCAATGGTGGTCATTGGAATCAATTTCACTTTGAAGCTGGACATAAATAAGTGTCAATCTTTTGATTGTTATTGTTTCTTAAAAACACGCTATATGTTTTGACAATGATAATTAATTTTAAATTAATTAATTTGACTTATATTTTTTTAATTTGGTAAAATAGATATATTTTTTTGATTAAAAATATCAAATATATCTTAGGCGGATTTTTTTGTATTTTTATGAACCACTTCAATTTTTGATAAATAGTGAAACCACATAGTTGTAGTTAAAAAAACTGACTTTTTCATTTAAATGAAGATTTACCGCTTCTGTGAATTGAATTTAGAAAATCCGTCATATATGGTTGTTTTTTAGTAAGTCAAATTTGGTTCAATAAGATGAAAATAATTTCTGTTGAATTGTAACTTTTGACTTTTATTTACCGTGGTTAAAGGTAAATAGGACAATTCAAGGTAGAAAGAATACGATAATAATACCAAATCAATTTAACACCTATCCTAACCTTATTAGATGAGTAATAAACTACCATGGTAATCCTTGGGACTATTTCGGGACCCCATGGAGCCATTTATGAATGATAAAGATACTTTATTTTAATTAACATAAAGTAATGGAAAAATTGACAAAAACAAATATCTTTTAGTAAATAAAATTTTTAATGGGGTTATATAAATCATAGTTTTTACTATTAATATTATATGGAAATATAAAAATATTTAATACATAATGGTATTTTTATTATAATTTTTATACATCAAATAAATTAAATTATATATGACACAATAACGATTATGTACTTATCTCATTAATAAATGATTTAAATAAATAAGATTATCAATATTAAAAAAATATCTAATACATTTCCAATTCATATTGTATGATTTTATTTCGATCATGAGTCATCTTATCTTCTACTTTAATTAGTTTTGGACCTTTAGAAACCGAATTTAATTATATAATAAAATAATATTTTCACACTTTCTTAAAGAGACCCTCCTCCCCCTTATAAAAGGACACCACTTATAACACATTCCTCACATCTCTCAAGCCCCTTGGCCTATCCAAAGCCTGACCAAATAATGTCTCAAGATACCCCTAGTCCTCATATAATCCTTACGTTAGGCATAAGGAACTTCAAGAAGTCTTTTTGGTTCAAAGAAAATGAAGTTACTCAAATTAAAGGTAAGAGTTTCTCTTAAATTATTTTGTTTTATTTTGTTTTATTTTACTTCTCCAACCACAAAAACTCTTTTTATTACATAATTTTATAAAAAACCAGTATCCTATATATACTAGGATGTTGTTACAATAATTATTCTAACTACACTTACACACACCTCCATCTAATGGGTGAAGAACATACTGTTTATCTGGATGGAAAACTAACGCCAAACAAAATGATGATTTTTCGATTATCTCCTACCACCTAACATGGGGGACATTAATATGGATCTATATTTATATATGATGTATATTATTTATATTTTTTTTATGATTATGTATTATTCATTTATATCATACCTTTATGGTTCCCATTATGGTTAAACGTGCCAATTTCATTTGACGAAGTGCGCACTACTGCCCCCTCAAGGTGATATGATTCATTCATGACATAAATGTAATGTATAATGGATGAAGTTAATGAAATTATGTAACATAAAATATCATATGATATTATAATGTATTTATAATATACCAATGTATCATTAATTTTTCATTCCTTTCAATAAAAAATAGAAATTATAGTAGCGTTCATGCGTACGTACGGCTTACCGTCTCCTTGAACGGTGCATTTTATTTCTTAACTAAAAATGATATAGAATATTATAAATACATATAATATGGATATATATGATATATAAAACATTTATCTCATTATGTAGATAATGTACTTTTGACCACATGGACAAATAGTAATTATAACAAGTTCATTTTTTTACTCAAGTTCCGAACATCGATAAAATATCCAATACGAAGTCAAATAATTAACTAGTTTTTATATCAAGGCAAT
Source organism: Viscum album (assembly GCA_963277665.1). Taxonomy (NCBI): domain Eukaryota; kingdom Viridiplantae; phylum Streptophyta; class Magnoliopsida; order Santalales; family Viscaceae; genus Viscum; species Viscum album. The sequence goes on along the minus strand of OY728121.1, from coordinate 1,789,913,340 downwards.
AAGTGATATAAAATGAATAATAAAATTTAAAAATTTTCTTAATTAATTATATATTAACTTAATTTTATTATTCTGGAAGAACACAAAACATAAGAGTCAATTAGAACACGAAGTAATGGGATTTCTTATCTCACTTTTAATTCTGTGTGATTTCAATTGTTCACCACTTATTTATTGCATGTGGTGTAATGTATAATTACATTGATTTATATTATCATTTTTATCTTTATATTTATGGTATTGTCCTATTCATTTTCTGTTTATTATCTTTTGGTCATACAACTCGATTGATTACAATGAGGTAATGGGTTTTTTTCACACTTTTTATTCCCGTGAGATTCATGCTATATTTTTCACTATTTCCTTTTAGTGGTGTATGTAATGACCATGATTATACTCTTTGTGTAATATAATTTCATTTATGGGAATTTACATCAACATTTTATGGTCTTTCATTCATGTGGTGTATGTTTTGTAAGTTACCAAATCGGTAAGGGAACCTTTCACCCTCCTCTTTTTAAAATACTTCTTATTGTTATGTGTTTTAATTAAAATCTTATTATGTTGGGATATGTTATTTTATATTCTTATTGATGAAAATTTAATATCCAAGTGATGATATACCACTTTTATCTCATCAACTCATTTTTTGAATTTTAATGTGACGTTGTTAGGCTTTCGAATTCTTGCAATGGAACTTTTTAACCCAATTTTAATTCTTTGGGTTAAACTTGTACTTCTTGAATATGTCGCCCGATGAATATATGTCAATGACCAATAATTATTTTACACATAATATCCCCTTATATTGGGTGTATTTATATCTTTCGCACATAATTATGTGATTGATTTATCTTTAATTTAAGGATACAGTCTTTATAAGGGATTTCATCTCAATTTACATTTCAATTGAGACTTCATTGTTGTTATGCACCAATTCACTCCTATATAGTGTATATACTATCATTTTTCATATTATATCATTAATACTTTTATTCTCAGGATATTATAAATTTCAGATTAAATGTTATTCCTTAATTATTTGTATTTAGGATTCTATCATTTTGCTAAAAACATTTTAACTAAAATATCGTTTTAAATGTTTAAAGATTTATTATTATAAATAATTTTCTTTAATTTATATTTTTTAAAAATTGTTTTGTGTATTTATTTATATGGACATTATTTTTTTATAATTATAATTCCATTAATGTCTTCAAATTGGTATGGGACACTTTCATTCAAAAATCAATTTTTAAATGGTTTATGAAAATGGAATGATTATTTCACTATCTTGAAATAACTTCTTGTGGTTTAAAATGAAATTTTATTAGTGAAATGTTTATATTTTAAATATTTTATTTGTTATGATGGTACATGGACATATTATTGGTTGTTATGTGATAAACTATATGACGGGTGGTTCTGTGATAAACCAGGATGGGTGGTTACGTTATAACCACCAATGCATTGGGTATGGAAGTCGGCCATATGGCTATTCCATTTAGTGATATTTGTGGAAGTCAACCGTATGGTTATTCCAATTAAGAATGTTTATGTGACATGTTACCTTTATATGTAATGAGTTCTTTATATGAGTTTTATGTTAATATTTTGGTTACAAAAGGGTAATAAATGTTATTTTATTTAGTTAAGAGTATTTACTACTTCAAAAAGTGGAAAATTATTACTTATGATAATGAATTCAAGGATTAATTTTTGTTTTGAAATATAACAGTTTTCCTTCTTTGTGTATCCCTTACTGAGCATTTTATGCTCATCCCAAGTTTTTGAAATGTTTTTCAGAGGACATACAATGGAATAGGGTCATGGATGGGATCAAGGAAAATTCATGCTGTCTAAAACATTGAACTAGACATGTCTTATTTATTCAAGAGTTTTTTTTTATGAAAAAATGGAAACTAAGTATAAGTGTATAATTTGTAATTTTTTAGATGTAATGTAATTGTTATTCCTAATTCTCTAAAACTCTACACATACAAAGATCCTAAATTAGAATTATTCATTTAATTCAAGATTCTGTAATGTTTAAGGCCGGGTCCTTATAGTAGGTATCAAAGGTCGGTTTAGATAACATTAGAGGTTAGGGTGTTATCTAAGCATAAGTGACATACGCATAATAGATATCATATTAGAAAGAGTCATAGTTATTTTTAATGAGATTAAGATAACCTGAATAAGTATTTACCCTTCTCATAAGATATTATATGATTATTTTACTGATATAATCACACTGAACTTTTTGGTTTTAGTAAATGGCTGGATCTAGTAGGTACCAAAGTAACAGTGGATGTGAAGAAAACTTCGACAGTTTTCGGAATGAGAAACTTAATGAAAAGAGAGATGCAATGAGAACTCTTGTGGTTATTCTCAAACATCTATCCAGATTCATGATTGACAACATGAACCTTTGTGATTTTTATAAGGAATTGTATATGTGAGAAAGAAACCCATACAGAATTTCAGGAATAATACTTAAGGTAAGTATGTTTAAAATCCTATTGTCAAGGATGTGGAAAGAAACACCAAGGAAAATGTTTCAAAGGGATGAGAAGATGATACAGATCTGGGAATGAAGGTCAAAAAGAAATAACCTTCCATGGAAAAATGAAGCATCCAATTGACTCTTGGAAAGGGAAAAAAGTTCTTTCTGAGTGATCAATTGAATATTTTAAATGTGGTGTGAATGGACATTATACAAATAGATATCCTACGAAGATGTTTTGGGAATAGGATCACCTGGATCATACAAATATATATTTCACAGTACCTAAATCAATTCCAATTGAGGATGAAGATACTGACATTAACCAATGGAAGGTATGGATTATTTCTTAACATATGTTTTGAAATTATTGAATATTAGGATATGATTCACGATTTTGTTTATAGGGAAAAATTATTTCAGAATCAGTTGGTAAAGAATGGTTAATGGATCATGAATAATGTTGAATGAGTAAGAAGTCAACATATAAGGGATTCAAGAGTTATAGTAGATTTTTGGATTGTGAAATTCTTAAAAGTATTAAGTCTCTTTTGATGATGGGATAACATTAGAAGGCATCTTATAGTATGTGTAACCCTGAATTTTGATATATGAAAATTTTATTCAAGGAAAAAATATCTTTTATTTTTTGGATATAGTTATAAAGAACCATTTGGGTTTATATGATCCCTTAATTTGAGGAAATTACAGGTTAATACATTTTTTGGATGAAAAATGAAATTTATTAGATAACCCTTATTGTTAAAATATGTTATGGTTATTTTTGATGTTATAAATATATATAGTTTTTGAAAAAGGACAAAATTTTGACCGCCTGACAACCCATCACGTTGGACAAAGCTGTGGGAATCGAACCCATAACCAATGTACGACTAGGATTTATCGCCTACCACTAGACTACGTGAAGTCTCTAGTTAGTATGAGTAATTATTTTTAGTTAAATGATCTTATGAATAAGTTTATTTTGGGTTAATTATGGATATTATTAACCTATCACAGGGAATATGTGATTAGGATAATTACACTTCAGTATGAGACTTCAAAACAAGTCAATTTTATTTGAAGATAAACGTTAAGATTTACTGTGGAAGAATATGGGATTAAATTCATTTGAGTTTTGGTTTTCATTAGTATTTTGGATTATATTGAATAATTTTAAGGATTTTTTTATTGAATGGTCTTTCTTTAACTTAGAGTACAATATATTGATTTTTTCGAGATTATGAATTTTATTTCTTTTTATAATGAATTATCCTTTTGGCGATTATCTGATCATCCACTAACATTTTTGGTATTAGACAAGGTCTAAATACACGGGAAATATATAGTTCATCCTTTTTGGATTATGTGATTCTCTAGAATATGATTATAGTGCTTTTAATGTGAAAAAAATAATCTTGAATACTCATCGTTTGGAGAAAATATGAGTTTGTGTTAGAAAGCTAGTAAAGGATGAAAGTCTACATGACCATTATGTATGTTTCCTTATGTTTTTATTTAATATCATATATAAATTCCTCAATTTTATAAAAAGAATTTTAAATCAAAAACATTAACTGTTATCTTTTCCTACTGGGGAATCAAAGAATTCTTAACCTATCACAAGTTTGTGATTTTCTGGTGGTTAACTTTCTTCAAACCATGTTTTCTATCACACTCTATCAGAACATGATGGTTTGTTTTCTCCTCCATATCCATGTTTTCATACATGGAATACTAGTATGTGATTATCTCGGGTGACCTTTGTACTTATCTTTCTTAATTTTAATGTGATATATTTATTGACTCTTTTTCCGATGTGGCACATTCAATTACATTTCCAAGCCAAGTTTTAAAATTGGGAGGGCACAACTTCCAAAATGGGGGAAGGTTTTAACCCCCAAGGTAAATAATGAGTAAGAAATTTTCATATTTATTAATATTTTTGAATTAAATATTAATTTTACTTTAAAGGTGACGCTACGTTCAATGGCTTACCCTAAACGCAACAACGAGTTTCTTTGAAATCTTACGTTACACACTAATAATATAATATTATTATTTTAAATGGTAGTTAATGCCTAGCCATTGTATTGGTAGAAATTAATAGAACTAACTAAAATATTATTATACATGTTTGTGATTTTTTTTTACATTTATCTAATAAAGGTTAGATGCTTAAAATGTGAATGAATCTAATTTTATGCATAATTTACTTTAAAAGGTTGATTTACTCCATTTTGATGGAGAAATCTCCTTAAATATAGTTTTGGTCTCTTTTATATGTTATTTTTCGTAAAATAAAATTCTTATTTTGAACCGGGACATCAAAATTCACTTTGGGTAAAATTGTGGTATTTTTTTTTCTAATAAAATTTTGTTTTTTGATGAATAGTGAAAATACTGTATTTTAAATCAAAACTGCCTTTTAATATAATTAATTTATATGGTAAGTTTATCTTTTTAATTATATTTATAGTTTAATTTGGTTATATTTTTACCATTTAATACAATGGTGGTCATTTTAATTAATTTCACTTTGAAATTGGACATGAACAAGTGTCAATATTTTGATAGTTATTGTTTCTTAAAAACATGCTATTTGTTTTTACAATGAGAATTAATTTTAAATTAATAAATGCGACTACAATTTTTTGAATTTGGTAAAATAGACATCATTTTTTAATTTCTAATATCAAATATATCGTAGGCTGAATTTTTTGTATTTTTTCTAAAAAACATTAATTTTTGATGAATAGTGAAACCACTTAGGAGTAGTTAAAAAATTAGATGTTTTCAAAATGAAATTTTATAGATTATGTGAATTGAATTTTGAAAATATGACATTCATTTTTTTATTAGTAAGTAAAACATGGTTCTATAAGATGAAAATAATTTTTGGTGAATTGTAACTTTTCACTTTTATTTACCGCGGTTAAAGTTAAATAGGGTAATTTAAGGTAAAAAGAATTTGATAATAATACAAAATTACTTTAAAAAAACTCCTAAATTTATTTGATGAGTAATGGCCAACCATCGGCATCCACGGGTCAATTTAGGGACCCCATTGAGCCAGTTATAAATGATTATGACACTTTATTTTAATAAAGATAAAGTAAAAGAAAATTGACATAATCAAATATCTTTTAGTAAATCAATTTTTACATGGGGTTATAAAAGTCATAATTTCGACTATAAATATTTTATGGAAAGATAAAAATAGTTAATACATCATGGTATATTTATTATTATTTTTAGACATCAAATGAATTAAATTATACATGACATAATCATGATGTAGTATTTACCTCAATAATAAATTATTTAAATAAATAAGTTAATAAATATTAAAACAATATCAAAAAACTGTCAAATTTCTTTTGGATGATTTTATTTAGACCATGTGTCACCTTATCTTAGACTTTAACTTGTTTTGGACCTTTAGAAACCAAATATAAATATATAATAAAATAACATTTTCACACTTTCATTATGAGTCCCTCCTCCCCTTATAAAAGGACACCATTTCTAACCAATTCCTCACACCTCTCAAGCCCCTTGACTTGTCCATACCCTACCCAAATATTCTCTCAAGATACCTCTATTCCATATATATGCCTTAACTTATGAATAAGGAACATCAATATTTCCTTTTTGTTCAAACCAAAGGATGTTACCAAAAATAAAGGTAACCGTTTCTCTAAAATTATTTTGTTTTTATTTTGTTTTTTTACTTCTCCAACCCCTAAACTATTTTTATTCATTTCTTTTATAACCACACCAGTTTCCTCAATAAACTAGGATACTTTTATAAAAAGTATTCAAACTACACTTACACACACCTCCATCTAATGGGTGAAGAACATACTGTTTCTGTGGATGGAAAAATAACACCTCACGAAACGATGATTGTTCGATTATCTCCTACCGCCTAACATGGTGGCCATTAAGATGGAACTGTGATTATATTTGATGTATATTATGTTTATGTTTTCTTTATGATTCTATATAATTAATATATATCATACCTTTATGGTTTCAATCATGGTTAAACGTGATAATTTAATTTGAGAAAGTGCGGACTACCGCCCCATCAAGGTGATATGATTCGTTAATGACATACATGGAATGTATAAAAGATGAAGTTAATTAAATTATGTAACATAAAATATCATATTATATTATACTTTAATTCTAATATACCAATGTATCATCCCGTTTTCATTCCTTTAAATATAAAATAGAAAAGAAAGTAGCGTTCATGCGTACGTACGGCTTACCATCTCGATGAATGGTGTGTTTCATTTCGTAACTCCAAATGATATGGAATATTATAAATACATAAACATTGGATATATATGATATATATGATATATAAAACATTTATATCATTATGAAGATAATGTACTTTTTACCACATGGACAAATTTTAATTATAACAAGTTCATTTTTACTCAAGTTCCGAACATCGATAAAATAATCAATATAAACTCCAATAATTAACTAGTAGTTATAGAAAGATAATAAGTGATATAAAAACTATAATAATATTTTAAAATTTTATTAATTAAGTATAGACTAACTTTATTATATTATTCAGGAAGAACACGAAACATTCGAGTCATGTAGGACAAGAGGTAAGGGGATTTCTTATCCAACTTTTAATTCCGTAATATTTCCATTGTTCACACCTTATTTATTGAATGTGGTGTAATGTATACTTCCATTGATATATATTAACATGATTATATTTATATTCATGGTTTTTTGTGATTCATTTGGTCTTTACTATCTTTTGTCCGTATGACTCGATTGATTATAATGAGGTATGTGGTTTTTATCTCACTTTTTAATCCCGTGAGATTTATGCTATATTTGTCACTCTTTCTTTTGAGTGGTTCATGTAATGACCTTGATTCAAATCTTTATGTAATATAATTTCATTAATGGTTATTTAAATCTAATTTTTATGGTCATTCTTTCATGTGTCATATGTTTTTTATGTTACCAAATCGGTAAGGGAAACATTCACCCTCCACTTTTTAAAAGATTTATTTTTTTATATCTTTTAATTTACATCTTATTAAGTTGGGATATGTTATTTTATATAATTATTGATGTAAATATTATTTCCATGTTTTTAGATACCCTTTTTATCTCATAAAATCATTTTCTGAATTTTAATGTGATGTTGTTAGGCTTTCGAATTATTGCAAGGTAACTTTTTAACCCAATTTCAATTCTTTGGTTTAAACTTGTACTTCTTGAAAATGTCGTCCTATGAATATGTGTGAATGACCTATAATTGTTTTACACTTAATATCCCCTTATATTTTGTGTATTTATATTTTTCACACATAATTATGTTATTTATGTTTCCTTAATTTAAGGATACAGTCTTTATAAGGGATTTCATCTCAATTTACATTTTCATTGAGACTTCATTGTTGTTATGAACCAATTCACTCTTATATGGTGTATATACTATCCTTTTTAATATTATATCATGAATTCATTTATTCCTATGATATTATAATGTCCAAATTAAATTTTACCATCACTTATTTGTATTTAAAGGTCTCTCATTTTGTTAAATGTTTTTTAACATAAATATCATTTTAAATGTTTTAAAGATTTATTATTATATATAATTATATTTAATGTACATTTATTAAAAATGGTTTTGTGTATTTATTTATATGTAAATTAATGTTTTATAATTATAATACAATTAAAATATTCATATTGGTATGGGACACGTTGATTCAAAAATATATTTTTAAATGGTTTATGAAAATGGAATGATTATTTCAATATCTTGAAATTACTTATTGTGATTTCAAATGAAATTTAATTAGTGAAATGTTTATATTTGTAATATTTTATGTTTTAGGATGGTACTTGGGAATTTGACGGGTGGTTACATGATAAACCATATTATGGTTGGTGCTGTGATAAACCAGGATGAGTGGTTATGTTATAACCTTCAATGTCTTGGGTATGGAAGTCGGCCGTATGGATATTCCATTTAGTGATATTTGTGCAAGTTAGCCGTATGGTAATTCAACTTAAGAATGTTTGTGTCCCAAGTAACCTTTATATGTTATGTGTTCTTTATATGGGGTTTATGGTAATATTTTGGTTACAAAAGTGTAAGAAAAGATCATTTATTTAGTTAAGAGTATTTACTACTTCATAAAGGGGAAAAGTACTACTTGTGATAAAATATTCGTGGGTTACTTTTTTTCAAAATATAACAGTTTTCCTTCATTGTGTGTCTATTACAGATCTTTTTATGCTCATCCTATGTTTTTGAAATATTTTACACAAGACATAAAGTGGAATAGGGTCATGGATGGGATCAAGGAAAATTAATGCAATCTAAAACATGGAACTAGACATGTCTCATTTATTCATGATTTTTTTATTTTAGGAAAATAATTGAAACTGAGTATAAGTGTCTAATTTGTAATTTATTAGATGTAATTTAATTGTTATGACTAATTTTATAAAACTATAAACTTGAAAATATCCCAAATGTGAATTATTCATTTAATTCAAGATTATGTAATGTTAAATGTCAGGTACTTATATAATGGAAGAAATATGTATCCTTATCCATGGATTGATGAATTTCTAAATACACTGTGGATCCTAGTATTTATCATTGTTGGATCATTTTTCTGGAAATTATTATTTAATGTTAAAGAAGGGGGATATCCTCAAGTCTCATTTAAATATAATTTACAAGCCCCAGAAGTTCATAGTGAGTCCATTTGGAATCTATAATCCACAATGAGTATTTATGAATTCACTGAATTGTTTAATTTGGTGAAATTTAAATTAAAAAATTTATTATTTATAGATGATATTATTATATATACCAATAACATGGAGGCTCACAGGGATATTTTAAATATTGTACATGTCACTTTTTAGAGATAAATTACAGATGAAAAGTATATGAATTTTTTTTTGGGGTGATGTGTAATTTATATGGAATTTTATCAAAAAATAAATGAATTTTTTGGAACCATAAAAAATATAATTAATAAAGGCATGGCCCATAAAAACATTTATTACTGAAATTTGTATTTTTAATGGAATAACTGGGTATTGTCATTGATTTTTGAAAAATTTCTCATGATTTAATATATCAAAAAACAATCATAATTAAAAGGGAGTCACGTTTATTATGAACTATGAATGGGAGGAAATTTTTAAAAAGGAAAATAAGAGGCTAGTACCTAAACCAGTTCTCATAATACACACCAGTATGGAAGTATTTATTATCTACAAAGAATCATCTAGAAAGGGATTGGTTTTTATAACAATTAATGATTAAAAAGTGATAATATATTCCTCCATCAAACATATTATCCTTGAGAAGAAATACCAAATACAAGATCTTGGATTCCCTACATTAATATTCATTTTCATTTTCTATGGAATTATCTCTATAGTTTGATTTGTGACATATATATTTACTATAAAATAAATATATGTATATTAACTCAAAAAGGATAATAATAAGAGATAGAGAAGGTGGTTAGGGTTTATTAGTGATTATGATTGTCAAATCCACTATTATCCAAGGATGCAAAAAAGAGGAAGACGCTCCAAGTAGAAAAGATCCTTTAATGAAATCCATGATTTGTATTGAATGTCTTATGATCACATTTAATATTTTATGGATGTAAATGGGAATAATAATAGGATATTCTTCATACCTTTCTCAAATAACATCTCATCTGTGGAATCCAAAATGAATCACGGAGTATCCGAAAGATGGTAAGATGAAACATATCATGTTAGTGAATATACCAAATATCATCTTTGTTAAAGATTCATGGTATGGTTTGTATCTTAGATACATGTCCCATCAATACAATAATAAAATAGGGAACTTCTGAATTATTCACATAGATCATAATTATACATTAATCTAAGAACTAGTATATATTATAGATATTTTAAAAAAAAGATGTATTGGGATTACATAAATAGATTTCATAGGTATTATATATCTTGATTCCTAATGTGAAAAAATTTTAAGGATAAAAAAATTATGCAGTTAAGATGAAACCATTTCACATAAAATAAAAAAATAGGAAAGCATTATCATGGATATTATCAAATGTCTCTCTAGGATACATAATATAAACAATTCCATCAGTATATTATTAGATGAACTTATGAATTTAGTGTATTTAATTTCAATAAAGGAAGATTTCTTCCTCTACATCCACTCAATGATATACATATGCGATGTGGTAAGAATGGATGGAGTTACACTCTTTATTTTATCTAATTTAGATCAGTGATTACAGTGATGCTGAGGAGAAAAATTCAACAAGGGATGAATATAGAGAATAATATTATTATTTTTTCACCTATATATGGATGGAATATCTTGTAGTAAAGTATAAAATTTAAAAGATATGCTGGGATCTTGTTAAATGGACTTCCAATGATGTTGGGATTCACAACTTCCACTAGAAGTGTTTTAATATAGTAAATGATTATGGTATTGCATTAAAAATGGATTCTTTTTATTCTATATATGATAAAGGGATTCAGACACATACATTTTGGGATTATGTTGGAGATAAGAAGCTTATGGGATTTGACCATTTCCAGGAACTGAATGAATTGGTTCAAACTAATAATAATCTTATTCAATATTCAAAAAGTAAATGGAAATGCTATACAATAAATCCCTTCTGTGATCTAGAATTTTGGTTTGGAGAAATTTTTTTCCATAATATATATTTATGGATGATATTTTTGGGGTTTTAGATGAATGTAGTGTTTTCTCAAAGATACATAAACACCATTAACATCCATAGTCATATTAGTGTTGTGTCATACCGACTTGTACTCTCACTGAGCATATCATAAGTACATGATACTATCTATTTATCTATATTTTTGTTGTGTTTAGTAGAACCCCAAAATATAATATATCCTGAGGTAGAAACATCACAAAATAATCTTTCATTGAGTACTATCCAATGAAAAAATTATACCATAGAAATAATGTTCTTCAAAACCAGACAACTCAGCAAATACAAGTGCTTTGGCAGAATCAGTAGTTCAAGGAAGAGAATTGGGAACCAAAAAGGGAATGAAATGGAATTACCATTTTCTTATTCAATTTCTGAGAGGAAATTTTGGAAGGAATTATTTTTTATGTGGTAAGAATTAGAGGACCCAAACTTTTATAAATGAAATTCCATTTTTTAAGAAATGTATTATTAGGTAATAAATTTTTAGAAAAAAATGAACTAAACTAAACTTTTATAACATATTAGGTAATAAAAGACAATTATAAATCATATCCATTGATAATATTTCAATTATATAGTGTTTGAAAATGTAATTATATATTAATGTTTTTGGTAAACTCTAATTGACTGAGATTGAAGAATCAATGACCTCGACTAGTTGAATCATACCCTATGATGACCATTTATATAAACTTATGAGGGAGATATCATCTAATTTATTTACCCATAATCAATCCCAAGATGATATATAATATCTAAATAAAAAATTAGATCATTTATAGGATATTTTTTAGATCATTATGATCACAAACCAAACTATGTAGGCCGAACCACCCCAAGAAAATTTCATCATCACACACCTTACCCTTAAGGTATTATATTGTGTAATAAACTATTATGTATCTACAGACTAATAGTATGAATTTATATATTTTAATATATTATAATAATAAATATATATTTTTTTAATAATAGAAATTAAATAATTAAATTTTTATTTTGATTAAGAATATATTTTCAAATGATGAAAAGAAGTTATATTTTTCAAGAAAAATATTGTATCAATCAAGACACGTTTTTTTATGAATTTTATAATGTATGAAATAAATATTATTATAATAAATATTTTTTATATAATTATATTTTAAGAAACTATTATTATTATTTTAATATTGAAATTATATAATGGTTATGTTTTAATAATTTTCAGAGGTTGTTAAATTTGTGTTGGAAAATTAAATACAAGAAAAATATACACTGTTCAATACAATAATAAAATCCATAAAAAATTGTAGCTAATAATATAAAGGGTATTAACTAAAAAACATATTTTTCCAATTTAAAATTAAGTGTTTTTAATTTTAATTTGTTAAATTTATAAATAATTAATTAATCCTTCTAAATATATATTAAATTTTATCGATTGAAAGTAAATTCATTATTAACATGAATCACATTGAAATCAAAAATGGAATTATTTTAATTATATTGGTTATAAATAATTTAAAACAATTTAAACTACTACAAATTGGATAAAATCACTAAAAAAACCATGGGACTATTTGGGGTTTTTGTTACATTATAATATAGATTCCAAAACCTATTATTGGAATTAAATAATGAACTCGCCACTATTTTTTATACAAACCAACCTATTCTCCAATTTATATTAAATAAAATAATCATGAATCTTTATACTAACCTTGAATTACATATCTAGACCCTACCATGGTGCCTGGTTGTTCTCATGAATCTCCTCCATCTCTTTTAGAAGCATTATCTCATGGTATGAGATCCACTCATTCTCCTCATTATTCATGTAGATACTTTATGTAATGCCTTTTCTATACAATTTTCTCATGTTTTGATATGTTATAAAACATAAATACTACTAAAATTATGATTTATTAGTAAATAGATACACCTTTAACTCTAATTAATCCCATTCAAAAACCTTTTTATACCCCCACTATTCTACTGAAATTATCCAATGATTTTCCATGCCAAACATTTTTATTCTAAATACTAATCACCCTTTCTAGTCAAAGGTATTGAACTATATAAACATATAAATCATTAATTATTTATTTCTATTTAAACAATACACACTCATTAAACATGCTTTTAAATGATATTAAATATGGATTTATGCTGAAAGATCTCGGCAAACATTAGCATGTGCATATTTAGATGGGTTTTCCCAGATAGAAATCTAATTAATCAGGTATTTTTCATCCCATGAGATGTCATTTATGTGATTAATAAGTAAAACTAATCTATTAGGGTACTTTTGTCACCATTTGATGATTTATAGGAGATTATTCTTTACCATTGTCTATTATTTCAGGTTTAATTTTGTCCCCATATTTCCATATTGATTTCATGCTATTATTTTATATCCAGATTCATTGTCAAAGATTATTATTATCACCCATTTTATGTCACCATGATATGTATATTGTCTCACATGTAATTATTTACATTATTCTATATATTGATTAATCCTATATTGGGCTTTATAGTTCACCACTTTCTTAAGTGCGTCCTCAGGTTATCTCGTGATGTTTTAGAGAATCATTGGAATATAAAAACAAGTTATTTCAATTTTTCATATAATTTTGTCATATCCATGTTTTATATTTTTATATTATGAACCTAATAATCCAAATTCACTTGGGATTTATGATCTTATGGTATGTATTTTGTGTTATTTTTGGTAATAAATTATGATTCATGGTATATTATGTACATGAGATTTCATACAGACACTTATGTTCTTAAATATATGTTCATGGAGTGATATTTGAATACATGACTTAATGAAATATGTGAATTATGAGACTAGAGTTTCATATCAATCAATTGTTTCTAAACTTTCCTAATAGTGGAATCTATGACTTTTCGATATACATGGAACACATGGATCTCACATTGGAGTAGTGGGATCTCAAGTCGACTATGATATATTTCTCACTCTTAATAAATGGTAATAACCCCTAAAACCCTACCCATATTTGAGGGATGATTTCAGTAGGGACATCGACTTAGTTATCTTGTTGGATTGTGTTTTCTTATATAGTGGATCAGAATGGTTTTTGTAAATGCAGCGATCATAAAGAAAACATCCCTAGTGGAAATGTGGTTATTCCCAATGAATGTGTTTTATATATTATGAGTGGAATCTTGAATATAGAAAAATTCAAATTGGTTAAACTCTTAGTTTCAAACATATAATTGTTATTTTATGGTGTTTCCATACCATATAAATTTCATCTATGTTTCATGGAGGAGGATTCTGAATGAGGGTATGGGTTTAATTAAAAAGATAATTTACAATCATTGGGGTTGGGTATAACTGAAAAGGTTACTATTAATGGTCAAGACTATCTAGTTTTTCTTTGGAAATATTGGGATATATGTTGAGATTTATTGTGTTTTTTGGAGGTTGAATGAGTCTTATGTTCTACATATAGTTCCCATTAGTCTATATAATAAAAAAGAAAAGGTAACGTAATTAGGTTATTATCAACAGTAAATGTGAATCCTTATAGATATTGAGATATGGATAGAAGATTAATGGAAATTTAAAAATTGGAGAGGAAGGTTATTAGTTGCATTATATAAGAATATATGGATATTGTTTTCATTACTTTTCAGTTGGGGATTCAAGAGGTGAGGTTGTTCAATAAGGTATTCCTGTATTGCAATAACCCATCACGTGTAAATGTATAAATTCATGAACCGTTCAATGATATGTGAATCATGGATGATCTATTAACATATAAAAACCAAAAATAAAATTACTAGTTGATTGGATTTAGTATGTCCCAAAAATAATAAAATTTTTGGTAGACCATTAGGAGTTGGTTGTTGGTGGCTCATAGTATCATTTCATCATATGTGGTTGGATAACTATTAAATAATGATAGGGTTTTGACTTTATGTAATGGAAAAACTATATTGTAAAAAATGATTCTCCCCTCATATAATTTTATTGAGGTAGAATAGAAACATAATTCTCATGAGGGAAAATAGATCTTCATTCCTAATATCTTATGTGTTTATTTTAATTATACATGGTACATCTATATATGAAAAAATGTGTGAGTGTTTTGGGGAGGATTGACAAGGGTATTCCATGCGAGATTTTTTCCAGATAGAACATAGGTATTACTTTTTTAAGATGAAATTTTATTAGGGAGTTTATAGTTCACCCTATATTACTCATGTGTGAATGAGATAAATATTTATCTTTAATTTAATTGGATATCCTAATGAGTAGCATGTTAGATTTATCATAGTGGATGACCTTTAAAAATAATTTGATTATTTAATTGAATTTTTGTTGGGATTATCATCCTTGGTCTGAGATAATGTGTAATTTCAAGGGTAAAAATGTCTTTATAAAAATACCAATAATATAACTCTTCCCTATAAGATCCTTTTTGATAAAAGGATTATACTTAATTAGTTGTGTATCATATTAAAAATAGACACCACAAATTAGTCTGGAACATGGGTTATAACCATGGTGATATGTTTGTTTTATTATAATCAGGTATCTTAATAGTATGTTGTCATGAGAAAAT
Organism: Viscum album; assembly: GCA_963277665.1. Classification (NCBI taxonomy): domain Eukaryota; kingdom Viridiplantae; phylum Streptophyta; class Magnoliopsida; order Santalales; family Viscaceae; genus Viscum; species Viscum album. Next base: position 1,789,897,456 of record OY728121.1, on the reverse strand, counting down.
TACTAATAAATACTTAAATAAACAAATTAATTTCTTTAATTAATTTTTGACTTAATTGATATTTTATTTAAGCTCTGTATAGTGAAATCTATATTTCAACACATACAACCTTACCAGATTTCATAAAATTACATTAAAGTTTATTTTCTGAATGGATTTATGGGAATTGATTTGTTTAATGATGAATTTAGTGGAATCATCAATGATAGTGAAAGTGATTATAAAATTCAATTGAATGACATTTGACATTAGTTTGATTCAATTATTCATCAATGATCAAGATACTCTTGAGGTAGTGATGTTGGTTCTTGACCATACCTCAAGCGTTTCCCCTATATATATTCTTTTAGAACTACATGTGTGACCTTTGTTAGAGATTTTTATTATTTTTAGGTAGGAATAATGACAATCATATGGTTTGGATTTTGAAATTTACATTTTTTGAAACTTATTATGGGGTATGGTTAGAGTATAATTACATCTAACCATGCACCCCAATCAAGAAATAGGATAAGTATAAGTTCATTATTTGTTAACCATGAATGGGACTCTGATAAATTTGCAAGAATTATATATAAAATTTCAGCGCCATTTTTAATTATTGGTGACTGCTTCATCATCAGAGCCCCATTTCATTGTATTTTTATATAATCTTTGTTTTAATTTTTTAATCTCAAACCAAATATGATATACAATTAGTAGATTCCAATTAGGATAAACATGGTAGTCCTTAAATTTATCCCACATTCTGACATTTTTTTCTCAACTCATGCATATTGTGGTCATGACAGAATCACCACGAATCATCACAATTTAAATTGAATATTTAAAATTCCATATTCTATAGTTTATTCGACATTTATGATTCATCATTTTTTGAAAAATGGAATTCCTTGTCTAATGCCTTGTTGATGAAATTGACAATGAAATTGGCCAATAGTATTGTACATTATGTTTTTAATAAAGTAAATGGAAAATGATAAGGGGATAATTATACATAAAATCATGACCTAATATTTGTCTTGATTCTATTATGTGGAAAATGGTGTAGGAGTAGATAAAAAGGGGATTGTGATTTAGATCAAGGACTATGAAAGGGATATTAATTCAATTTATCTTGAAAATATAAATGAATTCATGATAATATCTTTATGAGATATAGGGTGAATCCAAGGGAATCTCTATGATGGAATTTTACTCCTGGGTTTAGTATAATGTAAATCAAATAGTTAAACTATAAAACAAAGAATTTTTGTTGAATTTCAACATTGGAATGGAAATATAATAAATTGAAACTCATTCAATCTAAATCAATAAACAAGGTGAAAAATTCATCCATAGGTATTTCAATGAAAAAGCTATTTGTGAATAATAATGGAATCTAAATGATATGAATAATTACTAATAGGATTCCATGTTTCCCAAGTACGTAGAACCATTACAATCATGACCATTACAAATATAGTAATTTTTTTTGGTAAAACCCCATCTAATTTGGCCAAATTAATTTTCTTATGAGACTACTGATGCATCGAGGGTCTATCTATAATTAGGCCCCACCCTTGTCATGCCAGTCCAAAGAATTCCTCCTAGTCATAAAAGTTTTCCATATTGAAATATCTACATGAATAAAAGTATTGTATTTATCAATAATTCTCCAATGGAGTCAATGTAAATATAGCGGTTCTTGACATTAATTAATATAAATTCCATTGAAACATCATAATAAAATCTTGAGGGAAATGACATTTCAATAATTCCAATGTGTCCAATACCACATTGAAACATGTAAATCACATAACCCCTAATGGAATAATATTAAATGAATGTTTTAATATCATTAAATTAATTATATTCATGAAAAAAAGTTTTACTATATATTAAATAAATCAAATAAATGTGAATTGGATCATAATAACAAATATGTCTTAATGGCATGTAAATTGAGATAAAATCACATAACATAACCATACTTGTTTTGTATGATATTAATCCTCTGATATAGTTGTTCAAAATAAGTTACTAACATATACCATAACCATAATTTGGGTTATAAAAAATTACAATAAATACATAAAATATTTTATTACATTTTTTTAAAATTATTTCCTAATTTTAGCTATTTTAGATTTTAGTTGCCCTGTTTTCTAAAGTATGTTTTCACATGTTACTTGTTGTACCTATTTCATAGATCATGATTTCATCATCAAAATAATTTAAATCAGGATTCAATTATATAATATATGAATTAAATATGTATTTATAATTTTTTATAATATTTGGATATAAGAAATTATGTGCATCGTTTACGCAAACAGTAGGTCGTACGTACACGTGAACACTACTTTCATTTTATTGTCATAATAAAAAATAGAAAATAATTTATACATATGTATATTATATTTCATGTATCATATATATGTTATATATGTTACATACATTTATAAATATCATCAATTATGTGTTCCCTATATTGGGTGAATCAATCATATCACTCCAAGGGGTCAGTAGTCGACACTTCCTCAAAGAATCTTGTCATATTAACATAAAATTGAAATTGTTAAAGGTATTTGTTATAAATAGATAAAATAAGTTTAAATAAATAAATAATATAAAATATTAATTTTTTTAATGTATTTTTCTTCATAATGGAAACTATTATAGGTTATAATGGAATAATAAACAATTATCATTTCCTAAGGCAGTTGTTTTCCAAACACTGAAACAATATATACTTCACCAATTAGATGGAGGAATTTGTAAGTGTATTTATAAAATTTTATATAAAAACATCCTAGTATATTTAGGATACTTTTTTTGTTATATAAGAATGTAATAACAAGAGTTTAGGGGGTAGATAATGGAAATGAATCTATATATCCTAAGAGAATCATTTCCTGTTAATCACAAAACTAATTTTGGTTTATACCAAAAGGCTTCTTTGGAAGGATTTATTCCCAAAGGGCAGATTCAAAGATGTGGGGAGGATTTTTTATATTGAATATCAGAATAAATTTTCTAAAACCTATATTGTTTGAGGGGTGCGAGGTATGGGGAAAAGCGGTGGCCTTTTATAAAAGAGAAAAATGACTCACGTGGTATTTTTGAAAAGAAGTTATGTGTTCCTACATTTTTACCTAAAAGGAGTCCTAGAAAAACCTAAATCAATAATTTAAGGTTCATGGAAGATTTACTGACATCCAATGGTTTTTTTACAAGTGGAATGGTTATATTGGACATTAAGATAACTGTTTAGTCCTTTATTATGATTATTTAGCATAATTGTTGTAATTAATTTTAATTATGTAAACTAATATTTTTCATAGAAAAAATAGTCTGTCATTTTAGAAATATATAATTATTCTGATTCCATATATTGAATCCATTTTTCGAAATCCCTTTTACATAAGTGGAAGAAATTAATTTAAATTTTATCCCGTAGACGAGACTACAATGCTGGATTTTAATGTAAAAACTCAAACATTTTTCTAGGTTTTAGTAATTAATTTTAATGTGAAAATTATTATAATAAAATAAATTTTATTAATGAAAAAGTAATATCTCATAAAAAAATTAAACAAATTATAAATATAATTTAACCTTATAAATAAATTTTATTAAATAGTAGTTTTGAACTAAATTTCAATATATTTAACTATTTGTTAAAAATTATTTTTTTATGAAAAATATAAAAAATTCTCACAAGAAAAAATTTTATAATTTTTTCAAATATGATGTTCATTTTAACATATTAAATCTATTAATGTTCCAAAATGAAAATTTAAAATTGATTCTCTATTAAACTACAAAACAACTAGTTTTAATATAAAATATAATATTTTAGGAGAAAGAATATGATTTTTTTTATCTTATTCCTATCTAAAAAATAGTAGAAAATTGTAAAAATATTTTATGGATATTTAATATAAACATATACTATATAAAAAATTTAAAAATTTTAGAATCTAAATGACTATGGAAAATGTTAATAAGTATTGTTTCGTTTAAATCCGGTGTTGTGTGTATTAAATTTATTCTAAAAGGAGAATATGGAAATCAATTTTGGTTATACCTATTTTAAAAATATCTATACATTCCAAATGTAATACATTAGACCATAGATTATATATTTAGGATACCATTATTCTAATCCATGGAATTAATCAAAAGTTTCATTTTTTTCATAGAAATAACATTCCGTGGGATATTTTTTCCACACTCCAAAGATCATAGAATTACTCTAAGACATTAAAATGGATGATTCTTCCCTCATTGTAATTATATATTATAAACTGCATCTTCCTTCCTACATGGTCTCCACCACATGAGATATCATTTGACTAAATATATATTTATATGGTAAGTTAGATTGTTGGTTAGGGTTATTGTTTTCAATTATATATCAAGATAACTGATTAAGAATAACCACAATAACCTTCAATCCATTCATCATCATGTTTGGTCTCTTATAAACACATATATATTCACATTCAATTCTTACATTATTATTCCTGGTTCCTTCCATTAACTAAATCCAAAAATCATAGTCTGAGCAATACTAATCATAGTGGGAAATCACACCATCCATAATAATAACTTATTTGATTCTTAAATAATGAAACATTATTTTTAATCTATTAAATCATAAGATTAATTTAGGTCACTTATTTTCATAATCTATTCAAATACCTCAAAATGATCCATATAGAAAATTTTAATTAACCAAGTCATATTACATGGGATCATCAAACATGGTGTGTTGTGACAATCATTTTCATATATTTAGTAACACTCGAGTCATACACAATGCACCTTTTTCAGAGTTATTACACATTGGTACATGTAATCATGAACCATGTACACTTATATTATCTAAACTATGATTCATTTCTAGGTAAAACATATAATCACTACCTTACCCAAACATTAGGACTCTCTCTTGTACTTAGAAAAATTATCATTTTTATCCATTGAGTTATATAAAATAATTTATTCAATCATAAATCTAATTCTCAATGAATCTACTAAGCTTTAACTCATACCAAATTTATAGTCCATGACCTGTGTAACCCAATGTGGGTAGTTAATCTGTTATACTAACATATGATACATGGAATTTCATTTAGAATGATTTAATTTTTGAGTATTCTTTGTAAAATAAATACATATTTTAAATTTATACTACAATTGAAAACATAAAATAAATACCTTGTTTAATTTTATAACAAAATTTCCCCTTAAAAAATCCATACATATCATACATTTAACTCTTCTTGGTATCTTGTGGAAAATAAAACATATGAGAGGGGTGATCATAGATGTTATGTTGGGGATGTGTACAATAGAAGTAATCGTGAAAAAACAATAATAATAAAAATATTTTGGTAAAAAATAAAAACAAGTTTAATTTAAAAAAAAATAACTGTAACATATATATAAAATAAATGATGATCAAATAATTCCATATAGATAATCACATAACCTTGAAACATATCCTTCTATATACTTAATAATCAAATAATCATTGGGTTATTAATAATTGATCTCATAATTAGGGAATAAATAATTCTCAATAATAGAAACATTTTGTCTACACGATTCACAATTCAATTTAAAAATTTGTGTAGAGACCCATTTAATTTTAAAAATATATTTCTCTCATTATAACTATTCATGTATCAAGGGGATATATAATATTATATCCCACCAATCACATACTAAGTCCAATTTATTCTTCAATTAACAGGGAGAAACATAATAAATTTAAACATTTATATTTAAGTAATTTCATTTGGAATGTTAATAATTTTGTCTATAAGTAAACATAGTCATAAATAACATACTATAATATGTTGAATGGAATAAAAAGAGAAAGTCAACAACCAAACTATTCATAAAAAATAAAGATAATAAATAAATATGGTATCACTATAATTCATCTATATTTTACAAAAAGTAAAATAATGGTTTTTTAATTGATAAATTAAATTCCATGGATAGATCATTGAAATATTCTTGAGGAGATCAAACCATAAATTTCTATAATACTAATTATAATGAAAATAGATCCCAAAAAATATTAAAAATAAATTTATTTATAAATAACCTTGAAAATTATAATTCAATATTTTAAACATTGAGTTTTCATGATGCAGTGAAATTATGTTCATACCGTATCTGTCAAAACAAATAACACAATCACATTTTATATACAAGTTAAAGGGGTATATATTGGAAAATGACATTAAGATTCTATTCAATAAAATTATAAAAAGGTAAAAATTGTTAAATATGTATTAAATAAATAATTTGGAGTATTTTGAAAACATTATTTAAATAATATTATATAATCATGGATTTTTATAAAAAGGGATTTATGACCGAAGAGATAATAAATGTTTAATTTTCATATAAATAATTTATAAATAAAATAATGTAAAAATAGATGAAAAATTATAATATTCATTTAAATTTCAATTAATTAATCGATAATAAAATAAATTACTTTTATTATGTAAATGTCATATAATTATACCAACGTATACATTAACATAAAAAACATAATTAATGATGATATTGTAAAATACATCATTACAAATTTGGTATTATTTCAATCATTATCCCAATGAAATAAATATTTTTAAATGAAAATTTAAACAATATGATGGGAAATATAATTATTATATGACATAAATAAAGGGTCTATGTATACACCACATGCTGGAATATGTGTTGAATTTGTAATATGTCTCATGAATGTAAATGTAATATGAGAAAACCATACCTCAGGTTCACCATCCTTTGTATGAACATATATAAGAACATCAAATCCATTTTTCGTGAAAGATTGAATGATATAAAGGTAAATAACATATCAAAATTATACATTCATTATATTTTACTAGATATTACATATATGAATGTAATTTATCTTTATATAAATCCTTGTAAATAGATAGTTTAAATTGTGTCACATCACTTCATGAGGTGGTAGCCCACCAAACATAAGAGAAATATTATATCATATATTTTATTATAGAATGTAATATGGTTTATGTGATATAAAAATTTTATAGTAAAAATTATGTTAAAAATATCCTAAATATGAATTTAATTTATCCTTAATACCATCCATGTATATTAAAAATAGTAAAAACACATCAAACTTATTTTTCAGAAGGTACCTCATTATACAAAAAATTGACATTTATTCTTTACCAATAAGATGCAACTTATAGAGGTGTATATACTGTTATAATTATAAAAGTACAGTAATTTCATAAAAATCATTACATATGTAAATGCATTAATTATATTTTTCCTTTAAAGGTTGCAACAAATAAAATTATCGGTTCTCCAGACGGTAGTCCTCCATAATCAGGATTGACGATTTTTTTCCCAATTACATGGTTGAGGAAATGGATATTGTTTGTTAAATGATGTAAAATATATTAGTATTTAAGTAATAATGTTGTTGTTATATTATAAAATATTATTATGTCTATAATTAAGAGGAAGAAGAAATAATAAAATACACATGTTTATGAATTCTATCTCTTCTTCGGAGAGCAGCATTTGGATTTTTCCAAAACCCATATTATGATGGATTACTAATACATATAATGAATCTCAGATTTTAAGAGGGAAATAATGAAGATAATTGTGATGTTTTCTTTATCGTAAATATGTTTTGCAAGAAGAATGTGGATTGGAGATTAAGGTAGACTTTTATAAGTGGGGGAGGATAAAATTTGATTTTTTGAACTGAAAACATGATACACATGGTTTCCTATGGAAATTAGCTTCCAAAACAGGACATTCTAGAACCATGGTATATATAGGTCTGAAATATGTCATTAACATTGGTATTTTTCATGTTTCTAGTTCATTTTATATATTGTATTTTTATTTTAACCCACACTCTAGTAAACCTATTTAAACCTTACCCATAATAATTAATTTTATAATATTTATTATTCAATATGGTGAAAAATTAATTCTATGATATTATGTAATATTAATTATGATGGTTAAAAATATTCAATCCCATTTTTGAAAAAAAAATCACATAAGTTGAATAATTTATATTATAATTAATCCCACAAACATGATGAAAAAGAAGTTTTCAAGAATTTTTTTCCCATGAAATGAATATTTATACTAAAATCATGAAGTGAAATAATAGTAATAAAAATTTTAAAATTTAAATTGAATTTTATTACCTTAAAAATTATTTTAATATTTTTAGGGGTTATTTTTATTAATTATCATTTGGAAACAGAATACACTTTATTGATTTTTAAAAAAATTCTATTTTTAAGCCCAAAAATATAATCTATACTAAATAATGGTGTGGTAGTGGACCCATCAAATAATAAAGCGGTTGTTTCTTGGGAATTACCCTTTAATTAAGCATAGGTTTGTAATTTTATGTGTCAAAAAAGTAATTATTACAAATATTTTCCTAATTTTTATTTAGTATCAACCCCCATGATAGGTTTCAAAAGAAAGAACTGTGATTTTATTTGTACAGAATAGTTCCATGTATAGTTTGATTACTTAAATGAGAAGTTGTTTTGTCCTCCAGTGATCCAGTTTCTAATCTTTTTTTATTTTTGTTGAGTTTTATGTTGATGTTTCCCATTTATAAATGGGATTCATATTTTTTCAGTGGAGATTTATGATCTCTTATAGGTATAGGTATTTACATCCCAAAATGTATAAATATTCCACCCATTGTCTCATGTTGGAATTTTCTATGTTCACGCTAATTTTCGGGTGGTGTAGCCTCATTTGTGTGCACTTTATGGTTTTCACAAACCATATGAGCCTATGGTGTGTATTCACTTAGAATGATTCAAATATATACTAGTAGAGTTGGATATATTTTCATTAGGATTGAAAATTTGAGATATCATACACCCCAGTGATGGGTAATGTAGATGTCAATGCTGGGAGTTGTTAGGAATGAGAGGATGTGGGTCGGGAATTTATGGATATTGGGAGTGGAATGGTGGACCATGAAGTTATTCATCTTGATGTTAGAGAGATATTTGGATGAGTTTATCAATACCAGATGAACATGGATTCATTTTTTATGAATTAGGTGGAGGATTATTACTGTAGAGACTGAAAGGAATATGTGATGTGTTATTGTGTTTGACATGGTGATTCCCATAATGGATGTTGAAAATTTGTTCCTTTTATAAGGAGTGGATGAAGTCTTGCAGGTGATGTATGTGTGCATATTAAGATAGTTTCACATCTCACCCTTAGAGTCATATCATGTGGTTACAAATAGGTATTGTGGATTGAGGAGCTATCTTTTATATCAAGGAATGAAATATTTATTAGATTAATTTTTTGCAAGATTTCATGATTTTCATTAATTGAAATGCGATCATCATGTTTTTGGTGATATTTTATAGTCCATGGATTTTTTCATGTTTATATGGGATGAAATATGGATGGATTTTTTTATTGTTTCCCTAATCATATGGATGTTGCTATGTAGTTTGAGTGATATTGGACTAGCAGATTTTATAATCTTACTTTCTGGTGATTTGTGAGTTGTGTGTTGTGGATTATATTGAAAGATGATTCATAAATTATGTTCTTAAGATTCACATGTTATCTAAGACCATCAAATAATCTAATTATTCTTGTTTAATAATGATATTATGCATATGATTTTAACATTATTTTGGGAACCAATTGTGCATTAGAATAACATTACACCCTCAAAAAATGGAATGATCGAACAAACCATCCATAAGAGGGTATATATGCTGCAGGAATGCTTCTTGGGATTCAGTGGATCTTTGTTATGGCACCTAACATTGGTCATGTTTTTTTAAAAATAACTATAAATCATCAATTAGTATGACTCAATTTTAGTAACTCTATTGGTGGTTGTGGCATTATCTATTTTGTTTGATAAACTTTTGGGAGTTAATATTTCTTGGTCCTGATGTAGTTTAGAGAATGACATAAAATATCCATATTGTTTGTGATAAGGCGATGGTGGTACTGGTACTTGGGAAGGCCTGCATTGTTCATAAGTGTTCCGCCCTTGTATTTTGAGGTTGTACACCATGATTTCATAAGAGTCTCCCCTAGGCATGGGTATATGTGAATTGATAGGGGTAGTAATCATTCCAACATATTTTATGGTCCTTCATTTTATTGGGGGATTTTGGTGCGGCGGTGAATTGGTTTGAATTTCAACTTCTATTGGAGAGGATCCACAAGGCGTTCCATGTGACCTAGACATGTCAATACCTTCATGAAGGAAATATCATAATTTATTGGGCAGAGTTGGATTTCAAGGATGAAGTGACATTTGTGTAGAAACCAATATAGATAAAAGATTATTGATAACAGGGTCTATGAGGTCAGACCATATCCTTTGTCCGTGTTTTTTGGATGTATGTTTTCCTAGATGAGAATACTTTGGAATAAGAGATATATAGGTGTTCCCAGTACTAGGAGCTATTTTGAGCATTGTTTTTATATAATATTTTTTTATATAATGTTTGAGTAATTCTACATTATATGAAGTGTCATTTCCATTGATGTATTAGATGAAATAAAAACCCAGACATATTAAAATGGTAAAATCATTTCCCTCGTTGATACACATTAACAATGAAATGATTAAACACATATATATGGGTCATTTCTACCCATAGTGGAAAATATCATTACATGGAGGTAGTATTACCTAATTCATACATTTGGGGTAGTGTGGTTTGTGGGATGAGATGGTTTTATGGGATTTTTGGATGTTTTATTGTTTTAGATTTTATTTGTAAGGTGTAGTGGATTGTGGATGGTGTTAGGTGTTGGGGTGATGTGTTTTTGTATTGATGGGGCTTTATGAGATATTTTATGGAAATATCATTTGGTGTGTTTTTCTGGTTTTGGTGATGAGGATTAATGATATCCTTGAGAGGTATCATACATGGTTGTTATTTGGAACCATTTCCTTCTTATATTAATTTTTGATTATATTGGGTGATATTCATTCTGGGGATATCAAACGTAATGGTTTGTTCCTTCCGGGTCAATTAATTGTTTTTCTATACTGGAGGTCTATGGATGAGTTCGAGATAGAAACTGGAAGAGTTTCAATGCTAAAAGTTATATGTGGAGAAAATTCAAGAAATTTAATGTTTAAAAAATGTGAATGTGGGGTTCAAATATTTCTAATAATGATTCATGTATAGTAATATGATGTGACATTATTTAGGTGATTAATACTTAAATGTGATTATCTTTTCATTTGAATCTAGTAATTTCTGAATTTTTTTACTAATCACGTAATGGTTACATGACAAGAAACCAATGGGATTATAGGATTTATGTTCTTTTGTTTATAAAATTTCCCACTCATTCATCCCAAAAATTTTCTATTTCCTTTTGGAGATACCCTAGGCACCCCACCTAAGATTGCTAACTGTTTTATACCTTCGTTGATATGTTGGTTCTGGTGGATTACCATTGGCGATCCTTATAGTGTTATTCACTATTCTCGAAGATTTTATTTATTTTTTATCCTATGGAATTGATTCCATTTTTCTAGTTTTGTTTGGGAGGAGTTGTGGGATTCATTTTTTAATCTATTTGTTATGGTGTATGTTTATCAATGGGTTATTTCTAGCAGTTGTGGTTATGGTAATTTATTGACCACACTGTAGTGCTCTTTTAGTTTATAAATCATTCTTAAGGTAGGGGATATTCATTCTCACTCATAAATGTATGTGTTGTAGTTGCATTCTTTTCCTAACATTTTGGTGGATAATAATTATTTTCATAATCATATAATTAATTAGAATATATAAAATTGATGGGTATAAGGTGTCCTTATATGATTTACTTCCTTATCATTTGATGTTGAGATTATTATAGGACACTGTTACCAATTATAGAAATAACGACTATTGGGATCTTTTATTACATTTTAGTTTTCATGTTGTAATGACCATTGTTATATGTTATAGAAATTTTTATGAATTCATGTTATGAATTTAATAAATAAAGGATATTAGGAGTCTTTATTGCATTCTAGTTGGAATGTTATAATGACCATTGGTTCAATTATTCTGTGACCTCACATAAATAAATTATAATAGACTGTTTATTTGGATAATTATTTTTTCCCATAGATATATGGTATTTGTAATAATTCCCATGATAATATAAATATTATATGTGGAAAACTACTAGAATAAATATGGATGCTATAATGTGTGTTTTAATTTGTTCTTGTTCTTGTTGTGGTTCATGGATGTTTTGGGTTGTTATGTGATGATGGATGTGCCAGGTCGGGCTATGTGGTGTGTAAAGAAGTTTTTTGATGGATGGATGAAATTGATGAAATGTAGAGTTGTGGTTGTGGTGTTGTGTTTTTGGTACATTTTTTGTGGTTCTAAGGATGTGGCGTAGATGTTGTAGAACAAATGTTGTGGAAAATAGTTTTTTGGGGAATAGGTGTGGTGCAATGGTAGTGGTGCATGTTTCTGGTGGTTGTGTAAAAGATGAGGTGTGTGGTTTTTGAGTTGTGAGATAGCTTGGGTGATGTGGTTCAATACTAATGGTTGATATATTTTGATACGACCACTGATGTGTGATGTGGTTGTGTTAGTTACATGTTTATCCATTGGATCAACTTTGATGATTAATGAATAAATATAGACGAGTAAATATATAAGGTGTAGAGGAAATAGATATATAACAATTTTAAAAAACTGAAATGAAATAAATAATTTGAATGGGTAGAAATTGAATATATTGGGATGAAAAAAATAAATATAGTAAATATATTAATGAATAAGTGTGGATAAACCATTTATGGAAATGTGGAATGGTGCGTGTCTTGTGTTGTAGTTTTATGGTGATGTATTTAGTGGTAATAATGGTTCTGATAGTTGATGTGCAGTATGAAGGTGGTGAGGTGTATTGTGTAAGTGTTATTAGTATGAAACCATATCTAGGTTATTTTGAGTTATCTAGATATATTTTTATTCTTATGTTATTTAAATGTTCCCATATTTTTTGGAATCCCTTACCAATTATCAAAAGTGCAGAGTTTTGGGTGTTTTCCCCAAAATCTAGTATGGTAGTGATATAGATGGAAAGCTACCCAGAAAAATAGTCTCCTTATTCAGTGGGGGATTTGTGGACCAGGTGTCTATGGAAAAGTTGTGATGTCTTAGATAAGGTGTTTATGGGAGAGACATGATGTTTCCTAATGTGATATATGGTAGGGGTCATGGGTGGTTGGAGGAGGGAATAACATTGATTTCCTTCAAATTCAAGATACACTTCTATTGTATATTTTTTTGTGATGTTTGACCATAGTCTCTAGAGGTGGGATGTGAAGTGATGTATGTCCCAGGTGTCTATAGGTGGTAAATGATGCAATGTGAAATGATGTGTGGCCCAGGTTTCTATAGGCGGATTGCAATGTGATGGGATGGGATATGTGCGGAAGTGATGGAAGCATATGACATTGAATGATTGGGTTATAGAGTGGATAATCAGTGGAGAAGAGGCGACATAATGACTTCCATTGTTATGGTATCAATGCTTTATTATTATATTGGATTCCTTATTTATTATGTGTACTATGGGGAAGCAATGTTTTGTTACATGACCTATATATGTGATTTTTGGTTTTGTTGTTTCTTCGCTGGCGCATTATCAAGATCATATCACAATTTCACTCGAGGTATTCATTAAATCTCTATGTATTATAAATTTTTATCTCACCATACATATATACACATTTTTAGGCATCAAGGAGGATATTAGGGATTGAGATGGTCATTACTAGCAGTGTTGGAATCACTTCTGAGTCTCTACTATAGAATTTTTTTGGTATGTAAATTATGTACTTTTATAGGAATCAGTTTTATTTATTCCAAAATTTTTTGTTAGTCTTTAGTATATCATTAAATATTTTTCAGGAATTGTTTGGTGATTTTATTTCCAATCTATAAATCATGATTCATTCTTATAGGGTTATTCATCCCATATAAAAATATTTTTATACCCTTGATGCTATTCGAAATCACAAGGCCTACGGGAGGTGGGAATCATAGGTCATTATCTATCTCCCATTAATTATGGAATCATTGGTGCCGGGGATTTATGACACACCATGTATCTTTTTACCACATTATCCCATATTTCAATATTTAACGTTTCATTGAGTATAGTACTCATAATGATATTTTGATAAATGAAATCTCATTTCCTTGAGACACATAGTATTAAACAATTCGAATCATAAACACTTCTTTTTTTGATACCATTCAATACATTATTTTGCAAGGAATTTTTAAATATATGACAACATGCATAAATGTTTCATTCTTACATAGGGGAAATATTATTTTGAAACCATACACCTTCATTATCATGATGGATTATGATCATATTAACCATTATTGATATAGTTATATAACCATTTCTATATATTGTGTTAACAACCCATTTATCCATATTCAAATTGAATGATTTTGACCTAGATTGAATGTTATTCTACTAACATTGGATTTTTTTTATAATTTCATATTTTTATTCTTCCAATATAGTTGATTATTGGAAAGTTGACTGTGTATTTTTGACCAACCACCTTCTTTATCTATAAGTGTTATGATCATGTTATTCATTTTTATGACAAGGGGAATAGTATTAGCCCCCAGTATGTTACTATTTCAATAAAAGAATATTATTATCATGATTAATACGTGTTCTTTGACAATAAATCATATTTTTTCAGAGGGTTAATGATTTTTTTATCTCACATGTTAACACGGGTAAAAGTATAGGTCTATTATGTAGCCTTTTCAATATGGATTCCATTAGGAAAAGTTGATTATGTATTATTTACTAAATATATCATATGAAGAATGAAGTGGACTTAATTAAGTGATGGGTTGGGATTGAAATTATATATCCCCATGATGCAACATTTTTTCTCATGAAAGAATCAAGTTGGGTATTTTGATATATTTCTTCCCAAAACATGAAATTTCTATTATGATAAGATTACAATTTCTATGACAATGGACTCTTCACATATTATATTGAATTAATTGTTTTGAAATATGAAATTAATTCATAAGTGTATAGTAATTTTTATCATTATTATTTATTTGAATTCTATACGAATAATGGTTATTTATAATATAATTTTTAAATTATTATTTTATTACAATGATTAATTAATTCGGACATAATATTTCAATCATGTTTATTCCAATATTGTATTATTAGTATATTTACAATTACTGTGAATTTATTGTCACCATTCATATGTTTCCCATTCACTTGGTTATATCTAGAATTTTTACACTTGAAATATTTAATAGGATTGATTTTGGTGTGAATTTGTATAATCAATTAATGACTTATTATGGAATAATTAATTTTATATATAATGGGATGAAGTTTTTGTGATAAAAACAAGATTTGGATTAAAATTTTATATTATAGTGAAAAGATCAAATTCCCTGAACCCAAAAAAACCTTCGAATATATATAATGAAATATTTTTTTACTTCTATTATTTTTTGTTTAGTTATTTATAATAATAAGCATTTGGATCGAATCACGTTTGTTATGTATGTGTTTGTATAAACAGGTCTCATATTCCAGGTAGGATAAATCACACTCAAACAGTAAATAATGCATTGACTCGATATTCACTCTTCTGGAGAGTGTATGGTCCAAAGGATAAACACCTAGATTTTAATTACTAGTGGATATGCATAGTTTAATCATATTATATTTATGATCAATTATTACTAATTTATTTCCAAATTACATTAAGGGATTAGTTTAAGAATTAAAATTCATACTAACTTAAAAAATTATATTCAACTATAATTATCTAAGGATAAAATGATGATTCCATTAAAGAAGACATAGTTGGATTCAATTCCATGTTCATATGATCGTTTACTCTGATTTTACTATTAACTATTTAGGGTTTTCTTTTTTATTAAAAACCATCCTGAAATTGATGTTAATACCTTTTTTCTTAGAAAACACTATGTTTGATAATTAAATAATTTGAAATTCAAAGATTATTTAAATCCATATAATTTTCCTATTATAATAGTAAATGTTAGATTCCAAGTTAACCAAAGTTAGTGAAATTGATATTTTAAAATAAATTAAATCACCAATCAATTAAATATTTTCAATAGTGAGTAACATTTGTTGATAGAATTATGGTTTTATTTAAAGGTTATGTAGATTATTTTAAAAAACTAAGAATTTTTCATCAGTAATCTAATATAAAAGGTAATTAATGTTATATTATATTATATTGATAAACCTATAATTTTATTTTATAACAAGGTAGAATATTTTTACATAACCATTCAAGGACACATGATATAAGTTTGGATAACTCTTTGGATTAATACAAACATGTTGTAGAGGAAAGAAAGGGTGTATTGAATTTGATAATTTATTTTAGATAGTACAGATGAACCCGATATTTATTATTAATGATAATATATTCAGAAAAGATAAAATTTATTTGGGATTATTATATAAGTACAATACTTTGTTACTATTTGAACATGTGGAAGAAAATAAGAGATAACAACGAATGGAATATATGAACTCATTTTTCTAATGTATTAATGATTAATATGGTTTTGAGAATGTTATATATTTGATAATGTATTATTAAGGAATATAAAATTTAGTTATATGAAAATTTGAATATATGAGGTTTTTGATGATTTATATGTAACTTGATATAGCCTAATTGAGTATGGTTGATTTCATAGTATATGTTATATCTTGAATGGTTAATATGTTGAATAATACATTCACCTAATTTCATTAGTTATTTTTTATTCAAATTGTGAGGAAACAATTTATTTACAATGGGATATTGTTTCATCTTCTTACATTAATATATGGTTACCAATAAATAATTCTACGTGTCTTATACCTCAATCCATAAAGAACATTGTTCCTAAATAAAATTATGAAATATTTTGATAAAATATATATGTTTAAGTATAACTATTAAAACATAGTCATTAAAATAAAGGGAATTAATATGTATATCAAATTAATGAAATTTTTTATAAATAAGATAATAGAAACTATTAACATGAATTTAAATCAATTATTTTTCCATAATTGACTAACCTGATCATTTGTTGTCTAGAAAAGTATATTTCTAAAATAATCCTTTAATGAAATATGAATTTATATTTTTACAAATGTGGGATTCAAGATGATAAATATTGTTTGATATTAGGAATTTGTTAACATAAATTTAGATGGTACAAGATGCCTAATAATAATAATAACATCAAATATTTGATTATTTACTTTTCAAATAAAAATATTTTTGTAGACAATTTAATGATTATATTAAATTATTGAATATAAAAATTTTAAAATATGACTTGGGCAAAAAGAATTTTTTTATTGAGAAATAAAATACTTTCAGAAGATGAAATATTTTAATTTTTTCAATTAAATTAATATTTGGTGAATAGTAAAATAAATTTGATTTAAAAAATATCATTTATTTATATTATCATAAAACAGAAAAAATAATATATGATTTTTATTAATTAATATATATATATATATATATATATTTTAATTTACTCACTAAAAATTACAATGATTAATTTATAAAACTCTTGAATAAAAATTTACTAAATTAAATAATATTTGATGAAAATTGTTTTCTATCTCTTTTATTATTCAAATTATTAAAATATTGAATTTGGTTTTAGATTCATGTTATTTTCATAGATCAGAAAATTATGTAATATTAAAAATTATTATTCCAATATAATTAGTATAATTGATAATTTTATCAAAAAAATAAATTTTATTCTTACAAATACTATTTTTTTTAACTATTTTTTTACATCTTACACATGAAAACGTTAATTTTTTTCTTATATAACAAAATTTAATTTTATAAAATGAACCATATTTTTAGGGAAATAAATTTTATATTATTTCATGTGGCTATTTTTTAGTCATAAAAAAAATATTGACTATATTAAAGTTACTTACTATTTTAATGGTGAAAAAATAGATTTATTTTCTTTTAAATAGAAATGTAAAATATTTTATCTATTCATTTATATTGACCTATTTTTAACCATGTTACATTTTTTGTCAAAAAAATGAAATTATATTAATACTCATTTATTTTGTATTCAATAACAATTATGATTAAGAACCCCTGATAGTAAAAATAACTGTTTTCAACAAAATCGTTTTTCTATATTATCTATTATTATATTAAAACTTATTATTATCTAATTTATAAAACTAATTTTAGTAATATGAAAATAAATATAGAGTCATTATTAAAAAACTTACTAATATTGGTAACTTTTTTTATAAAATAAAATATAAAATTGGTAAAAACGAGTTTGTGTTGTAAAATATAATTTAGAAAAATGGTTGAATATAAAAATAAAAGAATTAATGATTCACGAATACATAGAAAATATGTTTTTGATGTTATTTTAGACTCATAATCTCATTAACCTCAAATTTTATACATTTTTGGGTCATTTAACTTTTAATAATAACATCATATTATAGATATTGATATGTGTTATTCTAAAGGAGCAATTATATTCATTTATAAAAGGTAACACTTCCTCAAAATAAAGAATCACTTTTCCATAGACTTCATACCCAAAACTATAAAATTTATATGTTCCTATATTCATATATATATATATATATTAACCCACTATTAACAATAAATTTTCAAAAATCATTCATTTTAAATAAGTCTTTATTGAGAAAATTCAATGTCCTAAAATTAATACTACCTAATATTTTTCATTTTATTCAATGAAATTCACTCAGAAAGATATATTTATAGTAGAAATATAATAATCTCAATATCATTATTATAAATAGGTGTTTATATAATAATTGAGAATACATTATTTACTCATTTCCATAAATATATAAGAAAAAAATAATATAAACCATGTGTTGTGATGCCTACCTCCTACATAATGTATCATTTTTTTCAATCCCAATTTTATTTATGTATTGAATAAGAATAAAATATTCCACACATATAGAAAAATAATAATAATAGAAATATTATTTTTAAAAAAATATTATGCACTTTTGTAACCATATTCACCCGTCATGATATAGTGTGTTCTTATGTGGGTCTATTTAACCAACGACATGGATAACGTTAAATAACTCTTTCATCGATGGAAATGGGAACATAAATAATGATTTTATTATATGTTTTTAATAAATTAGTAATTTTGTTTTTTATTATATTATATATTATTCTTATTAATAAAAATATAATCATCAATCAATAAAATAAGAAAAACTAGCTTACGTAAATACAATTACAAGGAAAGAATAAACAAATTATTTAATATAAATAATAGAAAAAATTAATAAATTATTAATACTATATAAAATTTAGAATAATGAGGTTATTAATATGGCCTATAATAAACATAATTATTTTATACATGGAGTTAATCAGATGCACAAAACAAATCCAAGACAATGTGTTGGGTTTTCCCACATATTCCTCTATTTGAGAAATATATAATTTTATAATCCTTATTTAATTTATGTGGTGTATATAATTAATATTATATATATATTATATGATGAATTATCATTTAATAATTTTAATTTAGGACAAATTAAAATCCCTATCATTCAAGTGGTTTTATTTTATAGTTTCCAAATCCATTAGTGTTTTTAAGGTCTTGATTATGATTCATCAAGAAAAAATATATGTTATGAACAATTTTTCCATTTTATTATGTTATATTATTTTTTTGTTTTATTAGATTTTATATATATTATTTACTTTCAAATTTTGGGACATACGAAATCAAATAAATTTATTTTCTTGAAAACTATTTTGACTCATGTGCTACACTATTTCTAATTATTGATGGTAAATAAAATTTCATTCATTCATTCAGGATACATATCTCCAATATATTTCGTATAAGTATTATATATGACAAATTTTAATTTTATGATGTTTCATTCACTAATTTTTTAATTATTACCATATAAACGAGTTCTCAAATATTACATCCCCCATGGAGTGTGTTCGTTGCAAGGTCTATTGATAAATAAAATATACTTTTCATGTGTTATAATGTTTAATTTTGAACATTTCATTTCAATTCGTAGTTTATTTGTCAATAATGAAATAATATTTTGTAATTTCACTCCATTTATGGGGGAAATATAGTTTCATAAAAATGAAACTTTTGTTACTCTTTTTACAATATTAGTTATGAATAATGTTATATTCAAAATATTTAAATATTACCATTAAGTTTCATTTGGTTTGTATTCCAATATAATTTCTTATGAGGTAATTTTTTTCAAGGATCCATTATTTTATATTTCATTAAATTTATGTTTTTTCAAAACATTTCTTGTCCCCTTTAAATGAATTGTGTAAATTTTTATTTTACATAAATGTTATATTTTTTCTAAAACTTCAATACATTTTCACTCATATTTCTATAATAATTTTAATAATTATTTATCATAACATTGATTATGGTTCATTATTTATCCTACAATTTATTATTTATAATTCTATGGATTGAATACATGGTATCAAATAATCCAATTCTTGACCCCTTCTTGTTGAATATCGTTTAATGCATTTTTTTCCAAAGAAGTTTTTCATTTATATCAACATCATTTTAGGCATATTATGTTTTACTGTGGAAATGTTCTTTTCAAAATATTTAAACTTTTATAAAAATGAATAATTATCATATTATTCATATATAGAACTGTCAGTATAGTAATTTCCAAATACACTGTGACCATCACATTTTATAAAAATTGTTTTTTATGTTCACCTAGATAGGTTGTTACTATGTAATAATAGGGAGAGGTATTAGATAATTTATATTTTTATTTAAATAAATATGAATATTGTAATGTTTAATATGTATTTTTTGAACATCCAACCTGTTTCTTATAATGTGCTATAATCATTCTATCTATTTATTAACAAAGGGAAATGTTTTGCCATTATGCATTTTGTTTTTCCAATACTCGTGTATATTGGCATGCTGACTCATTATTATTTGACTACCCTATTTCTATATTAGGATAGATTATTATCATGATATTTATTTTATAAAAAAATGGAAAATTATTAGAATTAAATATATTATTATTCAAATTCTAATGATTATCGGAAAATTTGATTTTTATTTGATTACTCAATATCTCTTATAATGACAGCATTGTACTTTAATAAGAGACAAGTGGGGGAAAACAATATATTTTTCAATGATTCATTGATAGGTATCATGATATAAACATGTTTCAGTATTTTCATGTATTCCTACAAACATATATGTTTCCTTTATTGTATGATTTTGTTTGGTAAGATCACTGTCTTTGATTATAGTATAAAATTAGCTATCCATCATTTTTCATTTGATTATTAAGGAACAAAATAATGTTAAGAATGTAATTTATTAATTTAAATTACTATAAATTGATATTTATACTATTAGATTCATTTGATTTTTGAATTATGTTGATTTTTTATTCCAATAATATTTTTTATGTCATGTTTATTCCATGATTTCCATAGATGCATGTTTACACATAATATGAAATTGAGATAACCCATTATTTTAAATCTATTGTAATTTTATTTGCATAAATGTGTTACATATGATATTTGTAATAGGATATATTATGTGCATTATTGTTCCTATATGTTGAAAATAGATTATGAATTATATAGATTCATATATAATAGAAGAAATAACTATGTAAATCAATTGAAATGGGTTTTATTATTATATTTACTTCCTAATTTATTATTTATTATATGAATATATTTTTTTAGGAAGGTATATAAGTAAAATATTTTCATTATTAGATGAACTTATGGGATTATTATGTCTAATAATCATCATTTGTTTTTGAAGCCAGTAGGAAAAGATTGTGTTCATGTCAACATATATATGAGGGTGGGTTTTTTATTACAAAATTAGAAAACACTCAATGTTACTATTATTTACGACTCCCTGGGTATCACCATTAATCTTTTATATACTTGGTATCCCGAAACATTCACCGTTCCAATAATATTTATAATATACCCATGTTTGTCAGCTCTAAGGCACTCAAATTCAAATATAATACCAAATTGGGGTAATAGTTTCATCACAAATTTCATCAAAAGAAGGGTAAAACATCTTTCTTCCCAATTATAACATATAAAACAACCATTTCTGGAACCTAATATTAAGAAAATAGTTCATCCCACTGAACCCATGGGCTATAGATCATATACCTTTTAGATCATGGTTTACACATCATTATTCATGTCTTTTAAATCACTATATAAATCATGGTATGGTTACACACTCTAGGGCCTATTTTATTATAAAACTATCTAGAATCAATTTCCATATCATCATACTATCCAAGGATTTAATTCTCATCATTATGAACATTTGAAACAATATCCCCATGATTCGTGACCTTATAAATGTAATATATATACATATATAATGGAATCACAATTGTATGATTTATATGAAGATAGTATTTTTGATTAAGTAAGATTACACCATAAAATATATTTAAATCTAGGGTCATTACCCCTCTTGTAAACTAAGGATTTGAGTCAATGTTACTTTAGAACACCCATCCATAGAAACCAAATTACATGTTTTACGGTGAGAGTACCAGTGATACCAATCGCATGAACACATGTATCATGTTAGTCCGGAGAACCAACATGATGCAGAAATATTATACTATACAATATATGCATAGTACCAAAATCCAAATTAAATCATAAACAATAATTTATGGGAATCACAAGTAGTGAAATTAGCCAACCATAATATGAAAAATCATGAATATCAATCCCAAGACCCTGGGATCATGGGATTCTATCCTTGAATGATGTTTATTATGTAGCAGTTAAATATTCTTATCCAATTATAACACATTACCATATCACTTATCTAAAAAATAACAATTAGTAAGAAGAGAAAATGGTTGATCTTATAATAATTTGTAACAATACTACAATAATTTAATCTTCTGTCATCTTATAAGGTCATAACATTGCCTTGGGATTTCCACCCAATATTTCATATGCATCCAACTGGAACTGAGGGTTAAATATATAATATTGGGGAGATTATAAGCTGATTTAAAAGAATAAATATATATTTAATTAAACCAAATATAAACTATAATTATTAGAATCAATATTGTATGTATGATAAAAAGACAAGAATAATAAATAGTAATTTCATGTAGTCATATAATTAAATATACCAAATAGTTTACTGGAGGTCTGATCAAATGTTTTGAAGATAAAATGAATAAATTAAATATAGTGAGGATTTACAACATCCATGATCCACACCTTATTAAAGTATCCATTCTAGGCCAATCTATCATTAGGAAAGAACCAATATTATAACTATTCCTAACCAAAACCCATGAACAGTGAATGTGACTTGGGTATCCTATTTCAGTGCCCACCTGAGTATAGTGTGAGATAAAAAATATTTTGGTAAAAATCATGTGGTCCCATACATAACCTATGAATATATTTTTTATTTTCATGTGACATAATCACTATATTATATAAATTTTTATATATTGAAGAATAATTAAATTCCACCATCGATCATATCAGTCTAACAAAACACTAAAGTTTTATTCGACTAGTGTTATGTGTCGTCATATGGATTATAAATATCATGTATATATATGTGGTCACATTATATTTTAGGAACTAATTTCATGTTCTACCAACCATATATAACATAATGTAAACATCAAATCCATGGATCTAAGACCGGGCTACATAAAATTTACTATAATCGGTACACTAGATCCATGGAAATAATTCCAACGAATTTGAACTATAAATATTAATTGAAAAAAAAACCTATGGAACTTTTTTAATGGTTACCCAACTATATATAAATAATTGGTACACTAGATTAAATTAACTACACCAAAGGACCCCCAACAATATATTAATGGAAACACCATATCAAGGGACATAAAATCAAGGTCTCCAAACTCTATATAATAATGGGAACACATGATATATAATATTACATCTATGGTCCCAAAAAATATATATAAATAATGGTAATACTTTATCCAAGTTACAATGTCCATGATCCCATAATAATATAAAAATGTGCACAATATATCCTTGTAAATGCATCCACGACCACCCATAATATATAAATAAATAATCGAAAACCCAGATCCCTGGGGATAAATATATAGTTCCCCTAATATATATAAATAATTACAAGACATGATCCATGTATCTAAACCATTGGTCTCCATATCGTATATTTGTTATAAACAATTCATCCCATTTCTTCAACTAAGATTTCAATATTGTACTCAACTATAAAATCATAACATAGGTATGATGTATTATGGTAAAATCAATCAATATAAAAATTAAAATTTTCATAGGACAACACCCATAACTATGTGGTATTACATCCCTCTGTAACAATCCAACTCAAATAAATTTATTTTTCCTCCCAAGTCATACCCTTGATAGTACTTGGCTCAATAATGAAAAACCAATACATCTATATCCACTTTTCTACTCAAACATCCAAGGAAAGATTTAATGGAAACATATCCCACTCGATTGTTTGAACCCATCCCAAGATCATATAATATATCATATTTTCCCTACAGAAACTCAAAATTATCTATGAATAGCAGGGTTTGATAATCCAAATTCAAAACATACCTACATAAGGGGTTTATGGGTACTTAATGGGTCCACCAAGATCACATAATTAATTTTAAAACACCCATAATATGGTTTATATATATCTTGGTAAATGCAAAAAATTGTACACCTATCCATCGGTGGTCGGGAAATCATGTCCATCTCAAGGGACCATCTAGTTCATTAACAACATACTCATGTCTTTCTTAGATATTATATTATAAATCTACATAATTTAATTAATGATTTTATATAAATTTTCTATCTAAATATGGATAATCATTATCCTAGTAAGATAAAATATTAGAGGGA
Source organism: Viscum album (assembly GCA_963277665.1). Classification (NCBI taxonomy): domain Eukaryota; kingdom Viridiplantae; phylum Streptophyta; class Magnoliopsida; order Santalales; family Viscaceae; genus Viscum; species Viscum album. The sequence goes on along the minus strand of OY728121.1, from coordinate 1,789,872,336 downwards.
ATACTTATTACTTAAATAAATCTATATAAGGCATCAGGTAATATGAAATTACCTTATACATTATATGGAACCATTTTATTTTTAACTCACAGACCAAATTAACATACAAGTTCATTAATTGTCATTACACATACAACTGGTCACAAATCATATACAGTAAACCTTCCCTCATGTTCAGACACCCCAAAATGATTTTTTTTAAAATTTAGTAATAATTAAATAATATAACTAAAATTTATTGAATTTCCTACAACTCACCATGATACATCCAAATGTGTAACCCACATACAATAATCAATAAAATCAGTATAAAACATCCTTTTAATCATTTTAGAAAAATTGATATTATCCAAATCAAATTTAATCATTAATTTAAGTATATTTTACCCAAACCATAAAATAAAATAATGTCATTGATATACCTCAATCAAAATAATGACAGGCGATGTGAAGAAAAATATCAAATCCTCGTCTATGAATTTATAGTAAAATACCAAACATTATTGTCTAATCACATGGTCAATTTAACATAATTTATTCAATATAACAAAGTTAAATTATAGTTAAAAATACCTCAATCAAATCATTGTGTAATGGATCAAAATCACTCACAAAACATACCCTCTATCCATGAAAAAGAAAATCCCCATTAACACAAGATTATTTCCCAATGATAAAATCTAATTTTCAGTAAATATGCAAATAAATTAAATGTTAATTAGTTACCACAAATTTTATAGAAAAAATATGATTAATTAGTTATTGTACATTTAAATAATTAATGAATTTCTCTAGGAATCTCCCCATATGATGGTGAAACAATGGTGGAAGGATTGGTGATGATTTAGTCAAACATACAAACTCAAATTTCACGGACCTATTAAATTATAGGCGGGACATGATTGTAAAATTAACAGAAATACTAAAAACAGGTCCAACTAGACACATTGTTGAGTCAGTGTGATCACACTAGTGGGATAGGTTGGCTTATCAGCTGGCTAGTGAGCCCAGATAGCTTGAAGGGATAATTCCAAGACCACCAGATATCTATTTTCCAAGGAATCATCCCATACATCCCAGCCAAAACTCTATATATCCCCTAAGAATCCATGAATAAATATATCCTAATTCCATGTCCAAAATGATAAGATTTAATAGTTTTCTCCTTTGAAACTACATTTTGAAGCTCAATTCAATATTTTTCCTTATAGTGGTTGAAAATTGAAGTTCAATAAAAAATAAAATTTACACTTGGATTCACATGATGAAATAAATCATGGTGATTTTTACTTTTATCATTATGGTATTTCATTATGATTGGATATCCACTTATAACATCAAAAAATGAAATATATAAAAATATGAAAATGATTTTGAGATAGAAATAAAAAAAGGGTAAATGAATTTCATAGAATTATGTATTTGTATATATATATAAATGAATAAATGAATTATCATTATTATATGGTTTTTGGACATGTGGACAATTAATATATGGTCTTTGGTTTTTTTATATATGGTCTTGTAGTTTTTGATATATTATCCTTATACATTATTAATTGGAATACAAAAATTATTATAATTAAATTATAACCATTTAGTATAAATATAAAAGTTATCATAAATTAACCATTATTCTGGGAAAATATATAAATTATATCCATTAAACAATAATGGAATGATAAATGATTGAAATATTACAATTCATTTCTGAAGAAAATTTTTTATTTAGGTTTTTTATAATATATATATATATTTAATTTTATATAAGTGATGAATTTAAAATATTTTTATTATTGATTTTATATAATTGGTTTAATATTTTTAATAATGTCAATAAATTTGTATAATAGGGATAATTTCATTTTTTTATTTAAAATTAATAATTTATTATGGTAAAATATGTTTGTACGTAATGAAATTAGTAAAATAGTGTATAGGGTAAATATATTTTATAAACATATAAAAATTAAAAGACCATTACAATTATTATGTTAATTTCATCCAAATATTTGTTTTTTAAATTATCAGTCATGCTCAAACTCAGTGTGACAAACATTATACATTAGGGAAGGAGAAATCACATATATTTCACAAATTACTAATCCGTAAAATATAGCATCCAAGCCCCATTTAAAATATGTATTTATTTACGTTAAAAATTAATTTATTCAAATATTTAATTCGAAAATTTCTTACCAACCATTTTTTACTTACTGGTCACATGATGTGTTCCTAAATCCGTCATTTCGATCATTTTTGTTATAATAAGAAGTGATCCCAACAATGTGAGTAATGGGTCACTTCTTATAATTTTAATCATTCAATTCATTTCAACCCATATTAAATAATATTAACACTCATTTAATACAATATTGACATAATTATTATTATACTACAACTATTTTTCAATAATATATAATAAAATTCATACTCACTCATTCACATATCATTTTATATTGTTTTTTAATTGTTCATCAATATCCCAGAATGATTCAATTCCATCTCCAACATTTTCATCATGGATGATCATCCAAATAAATTTATTGTTATATAATATTATATAAATGATAAAATTATATTATGAATATGGTTCTAAATTTTTTTCACTCAAATGAATATTCTATATAATGTAATTGAATATTAATGGTTTGATTACAAAAACGTGTGTATTAGGAATTTAATTCATATAAAACACACACACACCATTTAAAAATTAAAATTTGTAATTTCTACAATACAATAATATTATTATTTTAATAACAATAGAAATTCAAATATAATGTGCCAATGATCTTGTTAAAATTATGGAATTCGTCTTTTTGAATGAACGAGGATCAAACAAAACCCCTTTACGTCTGATAATAAACAAAGCTATGAAAAACAAATATATATATGAATAATAAAATAATAAAGTTGATTAATATAAAATATAATATATATATATACATATAAGGTTATAAGTCATATTATTAAGAATTATGTTTCTATTAAATATGGATTTATATTTAATTTGAAAAATTCCATAGTCAATTTAAGGGGCTATCTTCTGATTTCTATTCTATATTGATATTATGTTTACATAAATTTATATAAGTGAATTTATATGAAATTTCCATACATATAAACATTTAATCTCATCCAAATGTTATATTTGGGATTTATATTATAATTTACTTTCTCTATATTATTAATCCACATCTATGTTAATATGACATCATTAAGTTGTATTTTCATTATTTATTTCTAAATTAGACTATTTTTCATCCATGTACCTTTAAATATATTATATCATAGATTATTTAAAAACTATTTTCTATATTTATATTATGTTTTAATGAATCATTATAATTAAAAAACATATTTAAAAATGTGGTAAGGTAACATTTTTATAAATATTCCTTTTTATTTTATGATTATACTATATCTATTAAAATAGTACTCAATATTATTTATAAATATTCAATATAAAATGTTATAATTTCATGATTATTTTTAATAAATTTTTTCATTTTTATATTATTGTTAGAACATTTATTCACACAATATTAATTTTTAAATAAGAATTTTAAAATGTGAAGGACATTTTTTTATATTTTTTTTAAATATCATGTCATACTGTTAAGGAATAATATATATATATATATCTCGATATCAATTAATATTTCTCTTGATTCAATTGGGATATAAAATAATGAATCATTATATTTGTTTCTATATATGATTTTTATGGCCTATATTATTTAATTAAAACCATTTTAATCTCACTTGATTAATGTTATATAATTTTATTAATATATGATTTACTTCCAGTTTATATGGAATGTATATATATATATAATTATGTGATACATGGTCCAAAAATTTTATAGCTCTTAAATACATTTAGTAAATCATAAATTTTAAAGATGCTATGTTTCATTATTTGGGAGGTTATGGTAGTCGACTATATAATCTGAAATGTTATTTTACTATGTGATTATTCTCTTAGAAGAGTGAAATTCCATTATAATTTATTTTTTACTCTCATACGTATTCCAAATTTTTGTTTTTTCCATATATTTATGTTTTAATTAATGTTTTGTTCAGTGTTTCTTATTCCATGGGTATTTTATCGAAGATTTGTTTTCATTCCAATCTATCCATTTTGGGATCACACTATTATGATTCCCATTCATATGGACTATTCATGTGGCCTACGTTTTACCCCTTATATGGAATGTATTGTTCATATTTTCTTATACTTCCCTTTTAACCAATAAATAATGAACATATTTTATATGAAAAATATTTATTTTTTTCTTGAATGAATAATGTTTTAGAAACAAAATTATATTTTATAATGTAATAAGATTTATATTTGGCAATTTATCAATGTACTAAAACCATTTGGAAATATAAGGGTTATATATTTTTTATTTTTATTGTATAAATATATAAATGATTTTGTCAATACACATGAAATGGTTGAGTTATCACTATTGAAATTAAATAGGGTTTTATTTAATCAGAGGTATTAGGTTGTGATAAATATGGGGATTTAAAATCTAGAGAAACCAAGGATGAAGAAAATATAACATTGGTAAAAATGGGTGTGCCATGTTTTTTAAAATCATGGGATTGATTTTATTAGAAGATAATTTTTTTCTCTATATATTACAAATAAATAGTAATAATATTATTTTTTTATTAGTTAATGGTTAGAAAAAATATAGTTTAATTAAATATAAAAATCTATTGACAATGAAATGATTTTCCTAAAAACCTTCCAATCTATGTCATGAAATGATTAAAATATAATGGAATTTCTCACCATGCTATCTATTATTCTGAAAATTTTCATAAACCAAGAAATTATCGAATATTCATACAATATGGAACAATTAAATATTGATCCCATTATTTTAAAAAACCCACAAATAGTTAATGGGTATTCAGAACATTAAAATTATGATAAATGGATCAACAGAGTTGAATTTTATTTCCTTTTGTGTTTTGATAAGGAAGTGTTTTTTAGATATTTATCATTTCAATGGTGAATAAAATCAACAATGTAATCAAATTTAGAATACATTCTAAATTAATTGTACTAACACCATTGGATGAGAGGTTTTTATAAAAAAATTATTAACATATATGTTCCCTATACTCTTATAATTAAATTTTAGTGTGAATAACTTGAGTTAAAATAAAAGAATAATGAATTTATATGTTCTTAAAGATCAATATTCGAGGGATCCACAAGGTAAACCAATGGTTTAACCATTGACACCAATATTTTAATTGAACAATTCATTACTATCTTTAATACTAGTATCTAGAAATTATTTTATATCAAGGATTGTAGTAATTGTATAAATATTGTTTGATTTTAATTTTAGATGAAAATAAAATTTGGATAATTTCATCCTAATCATTATTTGGGACATGAAATTAAATTAGAGTTTTATGGTAGATTAAATGTTAATTACCACTGTGGAAATAAGATCCAACATCTTCAATAAAAAAAATGTTGTAAGAAAAACATGGTTAATACCAAACAAATAACTATAACATTTTTGAATATTGTAAAATAAGATCCTTAATCCCATGAGATACATGAAAAAATGAAGTTGGTAAAAAGTAGAGTTGATAAAATATTTATCAAACTCAAACTACACTCAAACATAAATAGTCCAATTGTAAATAATTTTGAAATTATGGGAACCAATTCACTAATCCAATGGTAACTTTGGATAATAAAATTTAAAACCATTATAATACATGATAAAAATGAAATATTGTGTAATCAAAACTATAAATACACATAATTAAATTAAAGTTGTGAATGATAGTAATATTCTCCGCTCAAAAACTATATATTTATTATTTTATTATTGTTCATTACACTCTATCATATCTTTTATGATTTCTAAAATAACTAATTCACCACAATAAAAATTGTATAATAAATTATCTGTGAAAACACCATGTTGTGAGATATTTCATCCTGCGTATAGTTTTTTTTCAAATTTATATATTTTTTGAGATACAATCAAAAAATATTTTTATTCATCCTTTAGATGAATCTAATATGATATTATTCTTAGATTAGATCAAATTATATTGTTCCCATATTAGTTTATTAAATAGGTAAGTCATATTTTGTTTTGTAAATCTACGTTGTGATCAAATAAATATTCATGGATGATTATGATGTTCTTATATAAACAACACTACATATATGGTTGTTAATTCCAAATAATGTGTAATATTTGGATAAATCTCAATATTTGGGATATAATAATTTAATGAATATTTTTTTTGTATTTCATGATGATTTTCAGTCCCATATACTAGATCAAGAGGTGGATATTCAAATATAAATCATACCAAATGTAACGACTATATCATGATGACTTTTAGAATTATTAGTGTTTAATGGGATAAATTGAGGAATCAACTATAATAGAAAATAAGAATGCGTGTTTTATAATTAAAAATTTAACTATGGGATTGAAATTCATATTTTTATAAATAAGGATGGATTTATTAATTTTTTACATTGATTATAACATGCTTAACAGGATCATGATCAATAACAACAATCCTTTTCCCAATATCCATGATTTTTTGACCAATTTAATAATCCTTATTACATCAATATAGTGTAACATTAATATATATATATATATATATATAATCAACTATAGGAAAATATGGAAGGGAGAATCGGGAGTAAAAAAGACGAAGAATGGTGACCTAACCCTAACACCATTGTCGATGCAGCGGCCCCTCCTCATCCTCTGGGGGAGGGTACTCACCTGAATCCTACTGATGATTCTCCGGGAGTCCAGTCCGGGGGCCAAGGTCCTTTTTGTCATCCAGTACAGCCTCCCCTCTCTTTCCCATTATAAATGTTTCTCTGAATGTCCCTGGCCGCATCAATGGCCAGCCCGTGATTCCAATCTCTGTTCACAAATTTGATGAAGCGTCTTCAATGTTTCCCACATCCTTGGTTACGAGATTTGTGCGGATATGGCCTATGGTGGAGGTCTATTCCAGGAATGTTAATGAGGAATGGGGACTGACTCATCAAGTGTCTGTTGGGGTTTTGGGGCTGTGGAAAATCCTCCTATTCTTCACTGATGAGGATGATATGATTAGAGCCTGGTCAAGTTCTAGTAGATCTTTTAATGGTTTTTATTTTCACCTCCTCCGTTGGTCTTTTGATCTTCACATGAATCGGGACTCACCAACCTCGGCAATTTGGATTCATCTTCCTAGGTTGGCACTTCCTTTCTAGAACATTGGACTCTTACAGTCAATTGGGAATCCCTATGGATGATTTCTCTATTGTGATCAACGGACAACTTCACTCTCACATCCAATGGTTGTGAAGATCTGGATTGAAATGGGGTTATCACATCCACCTCCAGAGTTGGTGTGGATCATGATATGAAGAGAGAACAAATATTCTCAATCCATTCTCTATGATTCATGGGTCAATCTCTGCTCCTTCTGTCATATGCAGGGACACTGGGTCTCTGAATGCCGCAAGTATACTAAAAATAGAGGCAATGTTGGAACTGCAGAATCAAATGATGCGACTGTATTGAAGGTGGTGTGGGGTGAGGTCTGTTCTGCTCCAGATAAGAATGAGAAAAGGGTTGAGGATATGGAGACTTCTCCTTCAAGTGGGAGGGAGCAGCAAATCGTGGAGTTTCGGCCTGGGGACTCTCTAATTAATGAAACCAATCAGGAGGCCATGAGGAAGGATGGACTTAGGATTTCTGAGTAGAGGGTGAGTGGGGATGCATCTACCATGGGTTGTGCTGTGGTGGAAGAGAAAACTCACCCTGCAGCGGGGTGTGAGGCTATGAAAAATTTTCATGAAGGGGATGATGTGCATGCTGCTGTGGTGAAGCAAGTGTGACCTGATTTTAATCTGTTGGTGGAGTAGGTGGTTGACCAACTAAATTTGGATCTTAAGATATGGAAGAGGCCTATGGCTGATGACACTGGAGTGAGACAGTTGCCGATGGTAAATGTTTCTACTTCTAAAAAGTTTGAGGGATTAGTGTGTGAGAATGGTTCCCCCATGGAGGAAGGCCCACAAGAGACTGTCCCAGATAAGTTGCTGAGTGATTCCTATTATCACCCTGCAGTAATCAAGGATAAAATTAGGAAGAAGACCCTTTATGGTCCAGGAAATAAGGTTCCACTTCAATGTCTTCCACTAATTGATACTAACAGGGAAGCGCAACAGCTAGGCAGAGGATGTCTATCTATGCCAGAGGGTAATTTGATTAGAGGAAATGATGGCTGTCAAATGACAGATCATTTTCAAATCAATGGAAGATGGTTAAATGTCTCTAATAGTCACAAAGAAAATGTTAATTTTGTCTCCAAACTATCCTATAGTGATATTTTGAAAGGCGGAAATTATTAGGTGTCTACAACTGATAGCGGTATGACTGCTCCACCAAAGAGAAGGCCGAGGAAAGATTATTATTACCTACAGAATCCGATGTCTACCAGATCATCCTCCAAGAGGGAGAATTGTCCCGGGGCTTACTCTAGTTTGAAAAAGTTAATGCAATCCTCTAAGGGTTTAATTTCCTTGGAAAAGTTGAATTTGAGAATGAAATATGCCAAGATTCTGAAGCACTATAAAAGTTTAGAGTGGGAATAAACTTATGCGGATGAAGCAGCTTATTACCAGTATGGTGATGGGTATGATGTTTTCTGATATGTTGTTTTTTTCAAGTGTGTTGTACTCTTTTTCTGCACTTTTCCTTTATTTTAATAAATTGTCAGAGGTCTTCCACTGACTAAGCTTTCCTTGTATAATCAACTAAGGTGTAAATTAAAAAATATACCTAGAAAATATTTCTATCAATTATATAAGAACTATTATTTTATGGGGATGACTTTTGGACGTACAAATAACCATATTATATTAATAAATATAATGAACTCAGTTTTTAGAGATTACCATGATAAAATATTCAAAGTAGTAACATATCAAATTATAAAAAATTCTTGGAGTATGAAATAATAAGAAAATATTTTTAGAAATATGTTTATTAATATAAAAATCAAGAAGTGATATTTGAAATTCAAAAAGAGAGAATTTTTCAAATATTATTCAGAAAAAATCTAAACCCTACTTTTATACCCACTTAGGTGACTCAGAATTTCATACATAATATATCTTTATAAGATAAATTTAAATAAATGTCATACCAATAAATTACCTAATACAATAATTGTTTATTGTATTCGTAGACTAGAAACATAAGAATGATATTTAATTAAATATCATCAAAATATCTCATAGTATTCTTCTTAAATAGTACCCATATTAGAAATACCCTATTTAAAATCATTCATCATATCCTAGTCAAATGGAATTATATTAAATAATTATCATATATTATTGGTAAGGTTAAAGATATAATATATAAATCAATCATCATATGCAATCATAAGAGATGACAAATGGTATGAATATATGATCATAACATATAAATATAATAAGTATTCATTTATCAATCATTAATGATGATTCATGGAGTAAGAATTTATCATATCCAAGTATATATGACCAAATAGTTTGGAATCATTAATAATCAACCATTTTCTATAAGATTAAATAATAATGATAAAGAATATCTTATTTTGAGTACACATAAAAACTAAAAATGATTTTCAAATTCATGTTTCTCTTCCAACAAAATAATTACAAAATGTTCCCCTATAGTGGTTCATGAAAACATCTCATTCCATAATTTCATTTGTAACACTCATTTCCAAGACTATCATAGTGTACAGTGTCCCTTATAAAATGGTTTTCACTCCCCATTCCAATTTACTCATGTCATACCATTCATTACCCATTGCATTTGAGGGATATAATATTTTGGTTCAATCTATCATATAATTAACAGAATACAATATTGTACCAAAAGTTCAATAAATCATTCTGCATATAATTTAAGGTTGAAAACAAAAGAGTTTCATAAATATCACATGATATGATAATAAAAATGGGGTAATGTAATTGGTATCAAAGAATAGTATTTAAAACATTATCACCATATTCCAATAATAGAGAGAATGTGGTTTTTATCATTGTATCATTATTCTAATTTTTCATAAAAATCCACAAATTAGGTTCACATTGATGAAAATTAAATTTTATACATTTATTTAAAATAACCATAGAATATCAATTAAGAAAATATAATTTAATATTATCATAATTTAAAATATAAAATTTCAAAAAATATTAGAATATAATTTTATTTGTAATAGAGTAGGAACATGTAAAATTTTATTTCATATAAATGTTTGTATATATCATTGGGAATATCTACCCATTGTATATTCATTAAAAGAAAAAAGAATATTTTATCAATTTTGTATAATATATAATAAAACTTTTTCACATAGAAACCCATTAAAACTATTAGTTTCAATTATTTTTAAAAATATAAATGGTTGTAAAAATATCCATTTCCACAAAACTATGTATAGATAAAAAATTTCAAAAATAGTTTTTAAGAAAAATAGCATGCTGGAGGATGATATCTGACCCAAACATAATAAATAAGGTTGTATTTTCATAAATACATGTTATTTATTAGTTAGGGAACAAAAGATACTATAATGGTACAAATATATGAAAATAATTAATATAAAAATAATAAACTAAAAAATTTTGTTCATTAAATTTTAATGATCATATAATTTCCCTCAATGGACCATTAACATAGACAATCCAGTATGGAAATGATATTTTCACATAAACCCTTTTAACATTAGTTAATTTTTAATCATAACGAAATTAAAATTATTAACATAAAATTAAAATTTAAATACCTAAATAAAAAGATATTCATTATATAATAAATCAAATTGAATGAATTTTCACCATATAAATACAAATAGACGTGTCACATGAATCATATCTGAATGAAACAATATTGAGATGGAGAACTCATAACTGATGTTCAAATATTATATTTACAAAATCATGGACTCAAGGAAAGAAATTTAAATTTATTATAATTCAATATTATAGATATAAATATATTTAAATTATTTTGTCATTTTTACTAAAATTAATAATTACAGATTGATTATATTCTTAATTAAAATCAATATTCGGGTGGAAACTAAATTTATTACTTGCATGATTTAGTTCGAAAGTTACAATACCTAAACCTTAGTTCGGAATTCACCATATCCATAATCCCATTAATTTCCTAAAAATAAAATTTATTTCTTTAACACAACAAAATAAATAGCCATATAGGGTGGGTATAAAAAAATTTCACATATATCATAGTGATTCTTTTCCATATATATACACTATTATTGTTTCAATTTTTAAATAGATGGTCTGAAATAAAGATAAATAAAAATTAAATTATCTTTGATAATAATTATATCTTAAATATCATATATATTCATTAAATTTTTCATTTTTTTAATCCATGTAAATAATAATTGATTAAAGAATTGTGTCACATTGTGAAAGTGGTAGTCGACTAGTAAGAATGACTGAAATTATAATTTTACAACTGTTTGGAAGGTAAGAAATGCATTATTATTTTTTCACAAAATAATAACTATTTTTATTAAAAAAATTCATTAAATACATCTATATATCCATCTTTGAGATACCAAATTTAATGGAGAAACATTTTAATTTATGGAGGTTATTGTACACACTTAAAGAAGAGATATGTTTTCATTCCACATAGGATGGAAAATGTGGTGAGAATGGAGTGTAAAAAACAAATAATAACATTTTTATATATATTATATAATGATATTATTATTCAGTCAGGGTTGACATATTTTCTATAGAGGATTATGAATAAATTAACATGAAAAAACATTGTCAAGAGTTATAAATCTTCATTGGAAAACCTTCCAAATATTACTCTTTAATCCTTGTAGTGTTGTCTTTTTATGAGACGTGGAACTCTCTGAAACATGGAATAAGTCTTTTTTGGGTATATGGGTAGATATATGATGGGATTAAGGGACTAATCAATGCATATAGATGATAAGAAAAGGTTAACATGTATAAATGGGCGAACTGATGGACTTATAATTATTCACAAATTTTGTATACTATGAATGATTAAAACATGGTCAACTAGAAATATAAAATAAAAATTTTATTAAACGACAATATGTTTAAAAAATAATTTATAAAACAATAATTACGAAAATTATAAATGACCTTAATCCAATTTTTTATCCACAAATAAACTATTTTACCCTCTTACTATAGTGAGAACATTTTTCCAAGATTACTATTCATAATGAAAATATGTAAAATTTGAATCACTAATTTACATTAATTAAATAATTCCAAATAATGAATTTTTTTTTTGAATTTTTATATTTTGAATTTTGAAAAAATAATTTCTTAAATTGCATGCTCCTAACTAAAACCATTATAAAATTATTTTTAATCACAAAAATGAACTTATACTGAAATCAAATAAAATTAGGATTAATATTAAATTAGATATAGTATTTTTTTAAAATTTATATTATCTTACATTAATACCAAATAAAAAATATTTTGGGACTTTTAAATTACATTATTTTGTTATAAGAATTGATTATTTATCAAAAAGTAGTAATATTTAATATTTAATCATAAAACAATAATTTTAGAAAAATTGAAAGACATCAAACTATTGTACTATTTACCTTTTAATTTTAAAAATTATTTTCATTTTATCATATAAATTTATAATAGTGGTTGAAATTACTTGTGATATTCATCCAAAAAAACAATCGCTCCCATTTTATGAATAAAATGCAATTGTGAAGCTGAAAATATGTTTAATATCATTAATCTATTAATAAAAATAAATAAAAAATTTTAGTAAATTTTAATAGATAAACTATACTCATTAATTTTTAATAATTTATACATATTTATTATTTTAATCACTTAATAAAAACAACAATGCTCATTAAAATAGCTTTATGGAATGTTTCTCTTTTACTTTTAAAAAATTATATATTCTTTTATAAATAATTAATAACCAATGTGTAATTAATAATTAATTTTATAAATTAATAATTATTATTCATATATTATAAAAGTATAATAATTTTTTTTATCAGTCTTTCATGGATATAAATCTATTGAACAGATTGAATATATTAAAGGGAAGTTTATTTTTATATAAATTTTCATGTATTATTGAAAACATCATTATTATATGTATTATTTCATGAAAAATTGATCAATTTATTTCGTTTATAATGGTCGTTTTGGTATAACCATGGTCCATGGTGATGTTGTATGAGGTTTTTTTGGGTTCTGGTATAGTGCTTTGGACTTATGATATTGGTGTCTCTCAATTGGGATGAGTTTTGGATATTATTCCAAGGTTCATAGTATCATGATATTTATATTTTTTCATTATGGAGTCCACATATATGATATAAAAGTTTTCACTATCAAGGATGCCTTTATTTTGGTGGTATTTCATGCATTTTGGGGTAAGGAATGAGGTTTTGGAGTTCATGTAATAGTGTAAATTTTTTAGTTGTGATTCATGGATAGTCAAGAATAGAGCTCTCATGTGGGAGAAAATTCCAAATATTTATTGAATATATATATATATATATTGAATGTTTTGATCTCCCAAATATTTTCATTATTTTTCCATTATTTCCTTAGGGTCATCTTTTGACCAATATTGTAGTGTATTCAGAGAAATCAAAATGTGATACAGGTATCCATTAATTCACAATATAAAATAACACATTTTCTCAAACCCCTAAATTTCATTCACCATTCAATAATCGATATATTATATATAGATCATCTTTGGCTCCATGTGAATATAGTTTAGTAGATACTATGATTGGGAGTTGTGTGATCAAACTCCCATTATCATAGGAACCACTCCATTTCTATTTAATTTATAATTTTTATTGTTTGATTATTTCATTTTTTTTCAATGACATGTCAATATTTGTTTGATATATTGATTATAAGGTAGTGTTTATTCTTAAATAATTATCATTGATGATGAAATGTAATTGGATGTCCCACCTATATGGTTCACTTTATTATAATCTAACGATTGTTGATGTTATAATTAAAAGTGAGGAAAACATTTGCAACAGAGTGTGTAGACTATTTTCTACAATTTTTAAAAATTCATAATGTAATTGCATGGAGAATAATTCATTTCAAATGTTTTTGTAATGAATGAGTATTTAATGATATGGAGATTAAAAAATTGTATTATAAATTGCAAGATGAATGAGATAAGAAGATAAGAATAAGGTGGAATTTGATCTTATTTGACATGTCTTGTTTTTATTCATTATTTACATTGTATTTTTTCAATTTGTATTATTTGGAGAATATATTAAAATTGGGGTTTAACCCCTTGGTATACAAGGATCCCCCAAACAAAGTTACATATAGGACCCAAGGGTCTAAACTCTCCCAATAGAGAGAACCCTAGACAACCAGAGTATGGCATGAGTGTGTGTGTGAGAATTACCACATTTGAGCCTGTATATATGGCATAAATAGTACAAGGAAGTACATTGGTAGTGGAACTAGTTTGGGTTGTAATGAGAGAGAAGTAGTAGAATTCATTGAATGTTTTTTGGAATTGGATAATTCTTATACAAAATCCTCAACCTATTGAGTTTTCTATGTCAGATTCCAATGGAAGAATTTACTATTCCCATGTTATTAAAATTATTCATATTACAATTATAGTCATATTGAATCTATCTGATCTATTAGATCATTTTGGTGATCATATTCTTAATCAGACCTCTCCTGGGGAGATCTTGTTCACCAGATAGGTAGAAAAACATCCATTCATTGGATTCTATACATGATTGGAAATCACGTCTATGGATGGAGGATTTTATGATTGTCCTGAAATCATTCATGAAATTATATTTTTCATGATTATGCATAACATGATGAATGAGCATAAAATGAATTGGAAATGTTAGTTGTAGGATTCCATTTTGGAACAATGAACTACAGAATCCATAAATGATATACATGTAGCAAATAAATGAATAATAGGATATCACTGTGAAGGGAAATGAAAACTATAGAAGTAAAATACAATAAAGTTTATAGTATGTTTAAATGATATCTTGAACAACTATGGATATTTAAAACATTCATGGAATTTCATTATAAATGGACAATTTATGGACCTATTATGTAAGTTAAAAATTGTATTTATGCATGTTCATGTAATTTATACTTTCATATAAATTTCAAGGCCCCGAGTCCATGAATCACTTGTGTGATTTACTGAGAGCTCCCATTTTTCATGAAAAATATAGAGCATCCAAAATAATCTCATTTCGGAAAGAGAATATCTCCTTGTATTTGTATTTGGTGAAGGATATGATGGGCACCATTATTACCCAACTTGTATAAAATAGTCTTGATATTCATTGAGAGGAACTGGTTCCACAGAGCATTAAGGGACAACTCTATTATTGCTTCTCGTAATATTTCCTTAAGGTCTAAGGTCAAAAAAGAGATCACAGTACCTGACACTTGTTTGAGACATCGATATAGTTCACTCACCATTACTATAAGTGGTCTCCCTCTTGAATCTGTTAGAAATAGTTTGTGATAAATGGTTGTGCATGAAGGAGAATTGAAAACATGAAGAAGTTGTGAATGTCATACTTACAAAATTTTAACTCAAACAAAACAAACAGTAATTGGGTATGCGTGCATAAATGATTTTATTGAAGAAATCAACGGGATCCCTGATACACTCCCCTTAATAAAATTACATTCAATTTACATAATTCAAATCAATGTGATAACATGAATGTGTGAGATTTAATCGAGTTTGGTGTATTGATTTAATGGGAGAAAGACATGGTAAAGGTATATGCATGCATTCAAGGATGAGCAGAAAAATTTAAAGAACATTTCATACAAATGAATCAAATACTTTCAGATACCATGCAATCCATGTGTAAAATATATTCTAATATTTTTTATTAAATCATAAGGAATTGAGATTTCTATTAATTTTTCTAGCATAAAATATTTATGAGGATTTTGTGCATTGTCTTCACACATATCAGTGAGGGTAGGAAATCATTTAAAAGGAATCCTTCCATGAGCATTGTTTCACTAAGGTTTATTATCAAGAAATGGTGATCCAATATTGTTGAGAAAGTCTAGTAGCATTGAAAATTTACATATTTTGTAAATTATAAATCAAGACTAAAAAATATCATTGAGAAAGATCAATAGATCATCCTATACTGAATTGAGATAGAAGAGAAGATGGAACATGACACACGGGGGGTATAAACAGTCTACTGAAGTTGGTTGGTGTTAACAACTACTAAAATAGCATTGAATTTAGAGGAGGGTTAACCAACATGAAATTGTGTGGTATAACTAATTAATAATTTTAATAACATTCTGTACTAGTGGATAATCCATGATGTGGGAATTACCAACCCATCAAAAAGAATCACATTGAACCATAAATTATAAATCATTGGTTACTATGCCTTTACATTACATTATTTCATGTAAGGCTAAGTGACACAATAATAGTGGATTGAAGATTTTAATAGCCACATATTGTTAATTAGAAAGACACAATTCATAAAAATAAAAATTGATCAATGATTCACCCCTCCCCCTCTCATCAACCAAACATTGATATGGGAACTTCAATTGGTATCAATGTAAGGATACATATGAATGATATAAAGGTATACTATTGATTTAGAACTCTAATTAAATAAATATTAGGTGTGTTCCCATAATTATTGTAGATAACTATCATATATATAAAATACAATAATATCATTTCTATAATCAGTTGGGGTAGAATTTAAAGATGTAGTTACAGTGGAATATCCACTCTATGTTGAGAATTATCCTATGAGTTTTTATGATTATTGGAACTTGTTAGTGGATGTAAATGATAAAAATTATATATTTATGGATTTATTATAAAATTTTTACAATAAAGTAATGGGTCTCCAAACCAACAATGAAATACGGGATAAGATAATAAATAGTTATGAAGGATACCATAAAGTAAAAATATCCAAGCTAAAAAATATGGAGATGGATACATGATGATTAAAAATTGTGTGATGATGAAATTTTTGATGACTTTATTACTAGGGAAAATGATATTTTATGTAGTATTAGAATTATTATGGATAATTTGGATGACTCAACCACTGTGAAGAAGTAGATGAAAAATTTCCCATATTGATTAGATATGAAGGATTCTGATATAGAATTTCCAAATGTTCTAAAATTGGATGAAATTAATAATATTATCATTAGATATGAAATTTGGGAAATAAATGTCTTGAATAATAATGAAAACATTTAAATGGAATTGGAATATATTATAAAATTTAAAGATATAATTCTAGATGAACCAAAATAGAGTGATTCTA
This sequence comes from Viscum album, assembly GCA_963277665.1. Classification (NCBI taxonomy): domain Eukaryota; kingdom Viridiplantae; phylum Streptophyta; class Magnoliopsida; order Santalales; family Viscaceae; genus Viscum; species Viscum album. The sequence continues at coordinate 1,789,854,864 of OY728121.1, read as the reverse complement.
AGGTTACAGTTGGTGTACAAAACATCAATAAAATGATTTACTTATATACAATAATGATTAATAGAGGCATGTGGAATGGAAATGATATACGTTCACTAAAATTTTGGAATTTAAAAAGGTACATTTATTTTTCTTATGACTGGACAAAGATGAGAGTTTTAGAAACACAATCAAATGCATATGATAATAAACCCCAAAAATGAATGTGTATGAATCATAAAAATAATGCTTCATCCCAAAGAGAAATATGAATAGTATAGAAATTGGTGAATCTTCTTCAAAAATTAATTAGATAGAAGATAAAAAATAATTTATTAATATATTTTTTTTATTAGTAAAGATAAGAAACCTAGAGATACATTAGAAGGTGATGAAGGTAATGACAGAATTGAACATGAATGGATGATAAAATAAACTTTTGAAGGCACACTTTTGAAAAATAAGAAACTCAAAAAAGAATTTAAAAGGATGATGAATGATGTTAATAAAATTACATTTTAAAATAATGAACATCTTAGGAAATAGGGGATATATTTTAAAGAAATATTTTCTAATAAGATGAAGATAATTGATTTCGACGACTATAATAAAATTGTTGAAGAAAAAATAGTTCAAAACAAATATTCATTAATTGTCAAAGAATGTTAAAAATATAGGTCCAAAATAGTCAAATATGATAAGGAAATTATTTTTCATGATAATGTTCTACTATGATAGAATATGAGTTTTCCCATACACTATCAATGTGACATTATAAGAAAAATAGTTTAAAACTATGATTTATTAATAAACCAATGTTGTTTATCATAAGGGTAAATCTTCTGAATATATTCAGAGATGGGTAAAAATTATGACTACTTTCTATATCAAATTGGCACCAATTTAAAATGTTCAATTCTGATAATGCAAACCTAAGATATAAGATTAATTCTACAATAATGTTTCCTCATGTGTAAAAAATCCCACAATCTATAGAATGACAAAAAAATTCATCATTGAAAGCCTATTAATAGATTGTAAGATCGTGGATCATAAGATATTGTTGGTGTTCATGAATGATTGGAAGTAATAAATTTTCATGCTGATACAACATTTCACTATGATGAATTTGGCATGAATCAGGGGGGATAAATTCTCAAAAAATGAGATGAGATTGTTAGAAAAAGCGGTTTGTGACCATGGAATCGTAAAAACTATTAACACAAAACAATCATGAATTCATGAATATTGTTTGGGGAATATGTTCTATAAAGACACAAATATGATAAATTTATGACAATACTACTAGTTGAGTTTTCCCATAATGTGATAGGGGTAAATCAATAGAAAAATAGTGACAAATCTTGTGATGATTTTTAGAATACATATAAAATCATGAAAGAATGACTTGTCTTCTGGCCAAACAAACTGATATTTTATGAGATATTAGTTAAAGATGAAAAATATTCTTAGATTAATAGAAACAATGTTATTACCTAATCTGAGGTGGAAAAATTTATTCCACCTAATGTTAATGAGAATCCATGTGATGATTAAAAAATTGAATATTATTCTAAATGGGAAATTACATCTACATCAGAAGTGTCAATTGATGAAGGAAAATCAATGATATAATTTAAGTCGTCTACAATGGATATAAAATCCAAATTAAAAGTAAGATAAAGGTCTGATTATTATATATGAGACACTAAGACATCCCTCCTTATTCCATATTATTATATTTTGTTGAAATAAAAATTTTGGAAATTTAGGGACACATTTGATATTATCACAACTGGACACCATGATGAGATTTTACATCATATATTATAATTGATTATATGAATATGAAGAAATGTGTGGATCTTATAAGGGGATAAACCATGTAAATGATATTTAAATATTTGGTGAATATCAACATTAAAAGTCAATGTATATCAATCCCAGATTCAACTTTTGTTATTAATTGTATTATATGATAAATTAAGGGTCAGTTCTTATTTAATGAATATGAGATAAAGGGGGACCTTCATTGTTGAACAGGAACATTCTGATGTGTTTCTTGAGGATTATTTTTGAATAAATAAGTCATTTATAAATCAAATTAATTACGGCCTATAGAATGAGACCTGATATATTTTGATCATTAATTCAAAGACATGACTATTTATTGAGAGCATTGAAAACAAGGGTTAAATATCTAAATTTTTCTACACTAGGATATCCCAATTATACTTTTAATTGATTAAGAAATGGAATATTCTATAAAAACCATGTGATATCATCCCAATCTCTCAAATGTATTCATCAAATAATATTCAATATAGGAGAACACCTTTTCAGATAATACATACCTTTCATTTAAATATTATTCCCAATTAGGGGGAGAAATTATTGGGAACACTTAATAAATACTAAAATGTGTACAATATTTTTATTGAAAAAAATTAAAAAGGGGATATTTTTCGGTCATGTTCTCCATTTTGTTCAATGAAATATCAATAAGTTTATTGTATGCTAAAGACGAGACAAAGTTGATTCCTTGATAATTTTTTGGGATTCATAAAATATAAATGGATTTCACACATGTACAACTATCCTTGTAAAAATATTCTTATTATTCAAGTGAACATAAAATATGTTAGACAATGTGGAGAGGCATGTTAATATGGTTTACTACAGGTTCTTACCTTTCAAGAAATAATTTTATAAAAAATAATTCCCCAGAATTTTTTTTTTCAAATCATGAGTATTTTTAGATATTTCCATGAAAAAATTTGAATATGTGTTGCATGATGAATGATAAAAGTAGATAATAAGATGGTGGGATGAATATATATTGAAGTGGCATAGTTTTATTAGTGTTATAAAAATAATTTTTTATAACTATAATATTTTCTAATTGTATTAAAAATGTGTTCCAACTCTTGGAATCTATGGAACCCTAAACAAAGGGCTCATTAAGGGCCTATGGGGTCAACCACTCCCACAAGATAGTGCCCTACACATCCCAAGGTATGAATTAGTGGGTTCAAGAAAAATCCCTCATATGTGACCATGTATAAGGTGAAAATCGTGTTGGGTGGCATACTGGCAGGTGAAACGGTATGAGCTATTTACTGAGATACGGGGAAGAGAACTTATTGAGAAGATATTATATAGTATTATTGTTATACAATAGACTCAACCTATGGAGGCTTCGATGTGGGACACTGAATGGTGTGTTTACTATCCATGCATCATTAAAATGATATATATAAAAATCATAGTTGAATTGAACTGTTTTAAACTATCTTTTCAGTTCATTAATTATCATATTCTCTGACCCCATATGAGAATATTCATTTCAATAGAGACTCTATCAAAAAACCATGATATATCATTTAAACACTGTTTAAGATCATGCAGATGGATTGAGGATCGTCTGATCGACCCAAAATTGTACATGAAATTATATTTTTCATTATTTTGAAGAAATTCTGGACAGATAATAATCCCAACTAAAATCATTTTCCAGAAAATTCCATTTGTGAATGAATGATTTTGAGGTTCTTTAAATGAGAACCATGCAGTGATTTGACGCACAATCGAATTTCACCACAAAGAGAAAACCAAACTCACAATGGAAAAATCAATGAATGGTGGAATATGTTTAGATGATATCATGAATTAATCGGTATATTTTAATTATCCATGAAATTAAATTAACAGGGGAGAATTAAAGGAGCTATGATGTAGCTTAAAATTTTGAATGAAGGAGGTTCATGTTAATGATCCATTTCTAAAAATATCTAGACCCCACGACTGTGAAGCAATAATGATGTGGGATTAAAATTTTAATTTAAAATGAGTAACTATTTGTGTTTGGTTTATGATTGTGGTTGTAATGATATGTAAGATAGAGTTAGTAGAAAATTTTGTCTGCAACAATAATGGTGTGGTTGTTTTTTTCTAAGGAAGTGTTACAATATAATGTTGAACCTTTGGTTGGGTGTTTTCATTATATTATATTCATTATAGTTATCATTAGTTTTTAATAGATAGACACATATGTCGAGTAACATGACTAATTCTGATATGGGTTTTTTGGTTCATGGAGTTTCCCATACATATATGATGAAGATAATTTGGATCGTTTACTACTCACCCTTCATCTGTTTCACTTCTAGATATAGAATATTTATATAGAATTTGGTCATATTATGTGGTGAGGAGGTGATGGAGAAAACATATAGTGGAAATTTGAATGTTATATGGTTTTGAAGTTATATTAAAGTGATATTTTCTATATGGCTGTGATGTGTTTTTCTAACAGGTTTATATGTTGATGTGGTGGGTAAGGGAATTATAAGAGATATGTCATTAGGCAGGGATGGATGATATTTTAGAAGTTTTGGGTATTTGGGGTATAACTCATTATATATTCTATTGATTTCTCTCTTTTTATATTTTTTATTTAGATTTTTTGGCTGGAACCTTACAAGGATGGGTGGTTAATAACATGTTCCAAATAAAAAGTTAGTTTGACAATTTTTTATTGAGGTTTTAGGATAATTCTATTCCAATTTCTTGATTCATGTTAGAGTTAATCCTACTGTATATAAGGGTATGTTCATACCTAATGTATATATGTTCTTTTTTAATTTTTTAAAGATTGAGTTATGTATTAGGATGAACATTTATATCTTATATAATGGATTTAAATGGAATTTTATGGATTATAAATGAAATGATTTACAAATATAGGGTATTTAATTCGAGGCATGCTATTATTTGTCTCAATATTTTCATTATGTGAATAATATTATTATATATTATTTGGAGTTTATTGGGGATTTATTTTATCCCCCTGATTTATGTGGTCAGTTCCTCAATCATATTTTTTATACACTAAATTCTAGTAACCAACCCATGGAATATTGTATGCATTCTTCTAGGTCAAACATGACATGTCTAGCAACCATATGATTGCATTTAGATGTGATATTTCATTAATCTGCGCTATTAGATATATGATTTTTAGCAAGGATTGAGTATGTAGTAATTCATAGGTAAGTAATGTATTAGATATGGACCCATGATTCTTATGAAATGACCATTATAATACATATTATATCAAAGAGATAGGAGGTTATTTATGGTAAGAGACCTAGGTTTGAAACAGAAATCTTGAATTCCCATGCACATTTATAAATTTTGAACAAATGAAGAATTAAAATTAATTTTTTGAAATAATGGAAAATTAAATTATGCATTCTCATATTATGATTTTTTGTTTTTTATATAATGATTATTAGGGAATATGGTTTTGGGTTGTTCTGTTTGGAATAATGTTGTGTGGTTTAATTATTGACCATAACAGGGTTGATAATAAGGAATATGATTCCTATATGAATTCATAATATAAGATTTAATTTCCAATATTGTTCTTGTAATATGGTTGTGCTTCCAATCATGGTATAGATATATGGATAGAGGATCTAGAGATTGATTTTAATCTGATCCATGCTTTTAATGAGATTTATATTTCATTGGATATAATTTTTTATGGATCATCATTTAAGTGTTTAGTCTTGTTTCTTGGAATGAATGAAGAGTTATATATATCCCAGGAATAGTTTAAATTTTATTTTTATGGTTATTTTTCCTTGTTGATATTGAATGTAATGCAATGGGGTATGTTACTCTCTCATTGTTAGTGGTGAATGAACATGAGAATTTTGGGGATTCAAAACATGAAATTCCTTCACATTGAGCTTAGTATTCTCAATGATGACGTTGATAGGTTCTTCTATTTAAGCGATGTGTTACATCCGAAAATTTTAGAATATGTAACACCATTTATATAGTTAAACTAATTGATTCACATGTAGTGTCATTGAGGATAAAAAAGATTATATAACAGACTAGTTCATCTTGAGAAGGAAGTCCTCATACATTCATGAAGGGTATATTTATAGATATAGGTTATAATTTTTCTTAAAATTATAGGTTTTGATTGGAAATTTGTTAGTATGAAAATTATTATCTACATTTTTTATGGGATGGTAGATCGTGGTCCCTATATTATTTGACCTTGTTTCATTATTATGTGATAAGTACTGAACAACAGTAATACTGTTAACTTATTCTCGATAGATAACATGTTTGAGGCTATTAGTTTTTTAATAAAGCCTTAGTAGTAGTTTCTTATATGACATTATTAGAATCAACCACGTTAAAAGTACATTGGATTTAAAATAGGATATAGATCCAATAGAGGAAATATATAACAAAAACTCACTTAAACTATTGATAATTAATAGTTTAATCACACAGATTTCAAATTGTTATATTTCAATGACATTTTAGGATATTTTTTTAGATAATTAGGAAAAACGTTACAAAACAATGTGTAAATTTCCAAATATTGTACATTTTTTCCATAAACATATTTTCTGAAATTGAAAAAAAATATTTCATTCATGTAACATTTTCATCATTTTTGGAAAGTCAGTATTGTGCAAGGACTAACCTTTATATAATTTCTATACATCAATAGATCCACTGTAAAAAATATGAAAATATAAGATGATCACAAAAATCATAGCAAGGTATATAAAAGTAAATAAAGGTTATTAGTCCACGTAAAAACATTAAAAACTGTTAAAATTATTACTTTATTCGATGATAATCTCTAGTGTATAAAATAAATCAAAATCAAATGTGAAGATAATATTTTTATCAATTAAATATAGTAATCACAGTGAAATCCTAAAAAAATATAAAAATTTATTTTCTAAAATAAAGAGGATACTTGAATGTTATTTTTCGTAAAAAATTACAATCTAAATAAAAATATAATTTTTCGTCAAAATCATAATACTTCTATTTAAAACAAATTTCAGGTATATTAAATCTATTTAGGAAGATTAGGGAATTATTTTCATTGTCTATGTTTACTTAGGATTCACTAGTGTGGAAAATCATAACCAATAAATTCAAGTCATCATTTCACCATATATTAAATCATTACCCCATGTAGTGGAGGGATATATCACAAGCCAACAAAAATCATCTATATTGTCTTTGAACCATAAAAAATAATAGGGATTCCATTTCGACATATAATTGATTATAATCCCATCATTAATTTATCTTGACTAACCAATGGAAATGAAATTGGTTTCATTACAGCTTCATTCAATGATGATCATAATGCATTCTGAGAGTGAATATGGAAGGTACGATCAGAAAATATCCAAAGCGAATTGTAATAATCAATGAATTATTTTAACATAGATAAGAAATACCTTTATAAAATCATTCGTAATTTACATTTGAAAAAATATGAAATATACTTTTGTATTGGTAACCCATTAAAATTTAAAAAATTACAAAACAACCTTGAAATCCCCAAAAATCAATAAGTGGTATATTTATAATGAATAATATCTATGATAGTGGAAAAATTATGCCATGTAGTTAATGTTAACTAAACATTCCATTTCACATTTGTGAAAAGTGTAAAAATTGACTAATATAATAATCATTTAAAAATTTCTTTTATATAAAAATATTAATAGTAAAGGATATTTGATAAAAATTTAATCAATAATACTATTAAATAGAAAAAAAATATAATGTTTTTTTGATAACATGGATATGGAAGAGCGTGTGTTGAATAGAAAACATCAAAACAATTGAAAATGATATTTTAAATATAAAACACTTACCTTATGTATTCACATGCATTTCACATATAAACCATATGAATAATATTATTATATTATTTATTTAATCATTAAGAATTTTTTTTATATGAATTAAATTATTTTAAACGATTTTATTTTTTTATTCCCATGTTTTATTTAGTTTTTAAACCTGTTACGTTTATACCCTTAATTTAAAAGGAATTTTGTCTCAAAATGATTTTTTATGTAGACCATTGTCAAATGGTAAATTTGTAAATCATATATAAATTTAAAATATTATAATAATTATAATTTATAAATTAAATTTACAATGTAAAAATATATTTGAGATAATTTTTTGAAAAAATAATTATATTGATTATTGAAAGGATTTCCTATAGGAATGTCTGAATGACATTTTAATTAATCCAATTGATGAGAAAGAAAAAGAAGGAAAATGTATAACTTTAAATAACAATAATATTAATATAATATATAATTTATTAATTAAATTTATCCATTTCACTAACCAAGTAAGGATGAAATGAAAAATTAATTTCATCGCTTTATTTTGGCAGTAGTCTGCACGTACACAAAATAATTGTTTTAAATTATTATAGGATGAAAAGGAGGTTAAAATAGTAATTCCACAAACTAAAAGAAATATTTTTATTGTATGAATACATAATTAATTATAACTGGTTTGTTATAATATATTTTAAGGATGTATGATGAAAAATAGTCTTGATATAATTCGATTAAGACTTATAGCTCTTTCTGGAATATATTCCTTCAACATAAATGTTAATGTTTCTACGATTTTTAGTTTACTAAAACCATGAAAAATAGTGAATGAAGATGATATTTGGGTATGATTTTTTGAAATTTTTGTTAATTATAAATATATCAATTGTTTTAGATAAGTGACGATATTAGGTTATATTTTATACTTGATATTAGTGGTATTCTTGTAAATATCATGAATATTAAAATAAACTTTAATTATTTCTCAAGAAATGTGCCTCGAATTTATTATGATTTTTTTATAATACAATTTAATGTAAAAATACTCATTACCAATAAATATTAAACATATTTTTGGTAATATATGAAGAAATATTTCTTAGTTTATCTACTCTCTGACAATTTTTACATTTACTGTTGTGAAAATATTTTACTGTGGTAACTATTAATTAAGACTAAAAATGATAATTATTTAACCAAAAAAAATTACAAAATAATGCTCCTATATAAGGAATCCAGTTTTTATGATTAAAATATGAGTATTTGGAAATAAACTAATTTTAATAAAATAACAATAAATTCAACAAAATTTTTTTTTTAAAAAATGAACTCTTATGTGAAAAAATGTTTTTATTCAAAAAAAAGACAATTTTGATTCCCAAGGTATTAATTGGGGGTTTAATTAAATTAATATTATTTGAGTTTCAAACAATACCATAACCTAAATTAACCTATTCAATTTATTATTTAATGAGAATAACTCAAAAATATTTTTTAAACAAAATCATTACTTTGATTACAAAATTATCAAACATATATTTCAATATTCAGCACTACATTGTGAATATAAATAAATAAATAAATAAAATATTTATTTCTTTAAAAATGTTTTTCAAGATATCATTTAATTCATATATAATGATTATATCATAAAATTGGAATTATTTTTAAAATCAATATTTTTTAATATGAACACAGAAAAAAATTTCTAGAAAAATCCAAACAAATATGATTAAAATAATATTAATTTTTTTGATAAATTAAATGATGTTTGTTTACTGAAAATAATATTAATAAATTCATATATTTATCTTTCAAATGAAAATAAAAAATATAATGATAATTTTCTTTTATAAAAAAATATCATTTCATGAATAATGTGTGCATAAGATTATATTATATCATTTACTAATGATAATTTATTATATTATTTATTAAATTATAATTTATTAAGTTTTTATGTTTTCAATTATTTTTAAAAAATTATTATTAAATATATTTTGTTTCCTTGTAAATACCATGGTATTATACAACTTATTTAATCAATTTCTTATGTACTAAAATAATAGAGTAATATATTCCACACTCCATTGAAAAAATTAAATCCTTAAAAATTTTATGAAATTTTTAGGAAAAATAATATGAAAATTTTTTAGATTAAATTATAAAGAGTGCGTGTAGACAATTAAAACCAATATTTTTTAAATTAAAACATGAAATTAGGGAAAAATAAGTAATATGGAGTGGAAAAGCGATATATACATGTGCAAAGAAATGCCTTATCATCCATGTTTTTTTACTTGTTAATACAAATAGACTAAACTCAATATATAAAATAACTATAATTTCTAGGTTAATAATATAAAAAAATAAATTTCATAAATTATTATAAATCAATGTAATTATAATTCTGAGAGTCATACATTTCACGGAGTTTAAAAAAATTCATTTTAGATAATTGAAAATTTCCACTTAAGGATCGATATTTTTATCATCCTATTACTCCACGTTAAAGAGTTATTTTAACATTTAGAAATAGAATAATAGAAATATATTTACAAGATTTATTTCCCTTAAATAATATTCAATTGATTGTTATTTTTTTATTCAATCAGATTCCCACCTCAACATCATCGCATTTTCTAAATGATAAATAAACATTTTTAGTTATCATTCCAGGTGAACTAAAGAAAATATTTATAAGATCTAAAAATGGACGATAATTTATTCCTTCTACTATTACAATTAAACTTAACTTAAATGGCCATAAAATGATAAAATGATGTTATGTATTGAAATATTACATTAATCTACAAAACATATTTAATAATAGCAAAAGTATAACATAACTAATTAAACAAATAACTAACCTTAAAAATAATAATGATATGATTGATTAAATTTTTAACCAAAATATTATTATAATTTAATCAAATATTTATCCAAACTAAACATGAATTTTATCTCTAAACAACATCAATCACTCATAAATTCCTATACCAAAAAAGTATTTTCCATAGTCTTATATTCCACAAACTATATTGTTTATTTTCATATATAAAATTAGTCCTTATAAAGACACAATAAATTCATATTTGATTCCTCAAATTATTTCAATCAAAATTTATTAATTAATATCATTCACTTCGATATAAGAACTCATATTATCCAATAATTTATCACTTACCACAATTCATACAATGTTATCTAATATATAGTGAAATTATTCTAGAAAAACATTAACAATGTAATCACCAAAATGAATTTTTTAATTATTGGATCATCTATACAATGAGAAATATTTTCCTAGAAATATATTAACCCATTAAAACAGTTAATAATAATTACCTGAAGATAAATTATAATATAATCAATAAAGGATAACTTGAACAGAGAAAATGTATCCCTAATATAGTAAATTTAATTAAAACAACCCATTAATCATAAGTGTCACATATACATCAATAATATATTATAACTAAATAAGAAACTCAAAATATCATTAATCACCTAAAAATTACAGAATACCTAAAAAGTGTATCTATACCATTGATTATATAATTATCCTTATATTTTTATACCATTATACTTAATCATTGTTCATAATTACTATCAAAATAGTAAATGGTGTCACTTAGGTCATTTAACTTCCTTTATAAACATTTAACCAAATTTTCCTATATTATTCCTCAATACATTCCTCCTATAATCATACAAATAAATCATTCCATAAGATTCATAAATATTAATATATTAATGTTTCAATGGTTTAATATAACTACATCTATTAAAATAATTCATATCATTTATATGCAATATTCACAATTTCATTATAATTAGCATCTTAACTTGGAAAAAATTAATTAATTTGATCTTTATTATGCCCACCATTAGTGTTACTCTAACTAAATCAATCTATATAATTCCCATAATTCCCGCATTTAAAACATTAAGTTATTTTATATAGCTTATGAAGAAATTTATTTCCCATTATTGAGTTAAGAGAACCCCACATTTTTCTTTTAATGAATTTTGAGAAATGTCCTCCTTTACTGGATATATAACATGTACATGATATTTATAAAATTTACCCTGGGTGATTTTTCCAACATTTCTTTCCATAGAAGAAATTGAATCATTTTACTGTTTGTATGATTATCCCATAAACATGTTGAAAGATCCATTTTTCCTTAATATCATTGTGTTAGGAAACATACCAAGGATTAGGAATTAAATCCAAACTCATGGTAAAATATAAGATATAACAATAATATTTTTTAAACAAACTCATACAACATTTTTTTATAATTTATAAAACCATGAAATTGAATTAAAAATTAATTTTGAATTCAATTCCTGATGATTTTATTCATTTACTAAAAAAATTAGTATAATTAAATCAAATAAATTTATAATAAACCAACTGGTTGGTTGGATAAATAGTATGCTATCAATAAACATGACATTTACTATTATAGATAGTTGTTTTACTAATAAATAACCACATTTCACAATAAAATATTGACATATAAGTTTATATAATTAATATAACTTATCATTCTAAACAGACATATTTACCCATGATGGATTCTAAATATTTTAAATTATACTAACAAAATAACATCTATATCCATAAATTTATCTTAAAATTTACACATAAAATTAAAATTACAGCCCTTAACCTAAAAAACCAAATATTATTAGTGTAATATTAAGTATTCATCATTAATACATTAAAATGATATTTTTGGTTCAAAGCTTTATAGTATTAAGATAACCATTAGATAACAAGATGTTCATTTGAACACAATGTACGTTTATTCCATAAAAATGTATTTAAATTTACACTATAGTTTCATTAATTTCACTTTTCATTCATTTATGATTAGTCACTAGAGTGGATATATTGATCTCGATATTATTCATACACATACATAGATTCTGTTATTTATTTTGGAAAATTTTGTATGTGTAACAAAAGTAAAGGATATTAAAATAAATAGTTCACATTATTCTAACAAAATATAAATATATAATAATTTATTTACCAATATATAATCTTAATAATATTATAAATATCATATATAGTTATTAAATATAAACATATGATGATGCATGTGAGATTGAAATTTATAAAAAAATTGAAACACTTTGTCGAGGCGGTAGTGACAACATGTTCAAGGGAACCATTTTCATTTAAAATAGGAGGGAAAGGAGGTTGAAAATATTCATTTAATCAAGATAATAATATTAAAAAAATACAAACCGTATTTATGTCAACATATTTTGTTGGTTATAGTATATTTGAAGGTGCCAGAAGAAGAAATAATTGTTAAATTTTCCAGTTCATACTTAGTCATTCTCCTTGGATATATTCATTTAGTTTACTTATTATACATTATAGGATTGGAATTTTTGGTCAAAAAAAACTCTAAAGTAATGGGAATAGTGTTTTTTAGGGATTTGGACATCGATTTGTTGAGATATGTTTCTAAATATTTGTGAATCTCTAGTGAGTGGAGGGTATCCTTTTTATGAAATGGGAGGGGAACCCACATAAATAATAAGAATATTAAAATATAATAAATGTCCTTTCCATGGAATGTGGATAAAAGGTAGTTAAATATTTAATATATGATAATTATAAGATAATATTTACTTAAATAATAATATTTATACATGTTTTGACCAATTTAATGCCTTTACTCTTACATTAACCCCACCCCCATCAATTTTGACCATTATAGTTGTGAGAGAAATTTTCCCTGGTAACTATCCATTGTTAATAAAAATGAAATTGAAACCATTAATAATTCAAAATATACAAATCATAAATATGGAATCTATTTAAAAATATCCAATTTTAGAAGATGAAAAAATGATTTTAATATTATATTAAGAAATAAAATGAAAAATAATTTTATATAAATTCCCTTTTTAATCATAGAATTATTTTCTACTAACATCATGTTTATTAAGGATTCCAAAGGAATTAGTTGGATAATTTTTATCAGTGTTCAATTTGTTTAATATTTTAACAAACTAAGAACAAAATGAATAATATGAATAATTGATTAAAATGGAGGATAGAAAAATTGTTTTTTATTTGAATAAAAACAAAACATATATTTCTATTATTTAAAACAAGGAATTCATAGTTCCATATTACATTTAAAGGTAATTATATTAATTATTAAAAACATATTTTGTCAACAAAAAACATCTCATAAGTTATCATTTCATTCTTACATCACAATAATTTAATAAATTTTAAAATTATTTATAAAATTATTATCTCTAACTAATTATAAAAGAATCCATCAGGTTATAAAAATCCCAAAAAATCATATTATAAGGAATTTTTTAACGATTAATTCAAAAAAATGATTCTATTTTAAAAAATTCATTAATTAAAATAAAAAATTTCTCTTTTAAATCATTTAAAAAAACCGAAATAAAAATGAATTTCATAGAAAATGAAAATTTGAAACATAAAATGTTCTTAGCCTTATATAATTTTACTTACCATGGAGTGTTAATTTGTTAATTTTCACATTATATTTATATAATTTATTGATTATTACATTCAATTTTTATAAGTTATTATTTTTGTTGTTATATTATTATGTATATCACAAAATATTCAATATGACATTTATTTAGAGTAATTTATACTAAAATATCATGGGGTTACAATAATGTTTAAATTTTTCTTGTTATCTAAGTAATTAGACTATGTGTGGTCATGTTGGTTTCTATTATCAAGGTTATCAATCTAGGATAGTAGAATGTGGTGATATGCATGATATAAAAGAACGTCATTCCAACCACTCCCATCATCCAACAAAAGACCAGAATGATAGGTTATGAATTCTCTTAGTTTCTAAGTAATTGGCACAGCTTAGCCAAAATGGATATACCATTCACTATTGATGAATATATGGGTCACCCTCAAGAGAAACAAAGGACACTCTCCTTTGGTAAAAATATAGGTGGGCTCGGTATGTTACTATCAAATCTGTACACATAATCAGGTCGAAGAACAGTATATCAAGGACATAGATATGCCAAATAAAATGATACTCTTCGATCACTAGAGAACATCCCTTGCATAAACAAATATCCCTAGTCTGTATTGACAACTGTGTATTGATATTACCCATCCCTCTAACAGAATCCACCTCCAGGATAAATACATTAATAATATTTAAAGATATAATGAAATGAGATGAAGCACTATCAAACAAGGATATAGATAATGTATAAGAAACTAGAATAGTACCTTTAACTACTGATAGAACAACCTCACATACAACTAGTCCAGGAAGCACTTCCAATAACTGTCCTGCCCCTCTTCTATTAGTGTCGTCTGACTCCCTTGAGTAGCACCATTCTACCGATATGGGCGCTCATACCCTGAAGCACCACATCCAACATCACTACAGCCACCTCTAGAAGAACTCCAACTGCCTGAACTATATGGTGTAGAAGACCCCCTTCCTACAGTCTCACTCTATGTAGCAACACCCTTAGCACAATTTTGTTGCTGCTTCATTCATAAATTCTATTGGTGTCCCATCTTGCCAACAAAACTAGAACTCCACTGGTGGAAAAGTAAAATGTGTACAATGTTGACCCTTCTAACCACACTAGTGGAAATCACATGAGAAAGATCTAGTTCAATTGTTCCCTCTTACTTTCCCCATTATATTCCATTATCCTGACTAAGGTTCTCGTGACTGCACATACTATTGTCAAATGGTAAACTCCCAGATCGTCCACCCACATATCTAGTACTAAAATCCTTCTTTAGGTGACCCTCTGTAATGAGATCCCGATTAACCACTTTTGATATGTTATTATGCCTAATGATACTCACATAGGACATAATTTCACACATTTGACAATCTAGAAATCCTTTTTCTGAAGAAGAGTCGTCTGCTTCCAAAGATGCAGAAAAATGCTGTAAATCTGTGAAACGTTCAGTGCAGTAAATTATGGACATGTTTCCTTGGTTAAAATTCTTAAACTCTTAATCCTTATATTGTCTCAAAATGTTTGTATGGAAGTGTTCCAAGAACATATCTTGAATTTTATTTCATATCATCTCATTAGTCTCTCCAGATCGTACCTAACTGTCCCACCCATGCTTTATTGAACCCCGTAGCAGAATATCAGCCAACCTGATCATCCTCTTAGTCGATGTTTCCAAATTTTAGTTTATTATCTCTATGTTTTCAATCCAGAATTTGTCTTCCCAAGGTCACCCCACTCTAGTGAAAGTATTAGGGTTTTGTAGCTGAAATTCCCTTGTCAACACCAACTTGATTTTCTAATCCAACCTTGGGTCATTCCGCATGAATTTCGTAAAATGTAGAAAGTAATCTTGGATATTATCCAATCCTCCTCATATTGCACCAATGGTGCCTTCAGATCCCAATTTGGATGTTTTTTCTTGGCCATACCCCTTGGCCTCTCCCTTAAATAACATCGAGGATCCATATCTCTACAAATAAAAACACACGTCTTATATCTTATAATGCATCCTTATTACATTTACCTAAGAAGAGAAACTAACATAACAAATTTCAATATTTCATTTTACCTTTTTATTGAAACACACCCAACACTAAGGCCTTATCACAAGAAAAAACCATCCTACTCTTATGTCTTGGTTAAAAATGGTACCAATCATTATCATTAATTAATTATACCATTAAATAATATCATTATCTCAAAATAATAAATCCAAAAGTTAATTAATTTCTTGTACCCCTTCCAACCATCATGGTTCTCATTAAACACCAATTTATTCTTGTTTTTCATTATTAATTTAATCTCACAACAAAGTAAAATAGTTCGAGGTCAACAATAGAACCATAAACCATATTCCCAAGAGTGACTAGAGCGATGAATGTCACAACAACCTTAAGTACCTAGAATGATGCATGCTGACTCATGTATTGTTCCTATTTATTCCATGAATCAAAATTCAACAATTTTAAAAACAAATATCACATCACACCATAGATGTGTCACCCAATGTTAAATAATACCCAACTATAAAAAAAATGAATAAAAAAATCCCACCCTGAGTACTCATATTTTCCCATGTACATCAGTTTCTAGCTCCCATGCACGAGCTCATTACAAAGCCTCGACTCTTCCAAGTATCCTATCAACCATTCCTAAAACAGTAAGACAAAAGAAGACAAATGAAAAGAAAACCCATTTGATACCACTTTTGGGCATCCAATCCCAGTAGCCCCAGAAAGGGGCCCATAGCCAGTTGGCCACATTCCATCATACGCACCTCCCCATACACCAGAGGGTGCTGACAAGAAATGAGCGTTTGGTATGTTAGTCTTGTGGAGAATTTCCATTATTTTATTTGAATAAAATAACAAAGGTAGAAAATTACAATAACCATGTGAGGAAGAATATAAATAACCATAACTAATCATGTCATATTATAACCAAAATAGGGAAACACAATTCTCAACTGAAAGTTAAAACATTCTATGACAATTAAAAGGTCATGTTTCAAAAATGAAACTTAATGTAAATACACAATGACTAAAAAGTGGGTCCCAAACCACCTCTGGTTCCCACTACAATTCCCTAATCTCAATCTAAAATCTATCCTAGGTACTTTCCCTTATCGTTTCATGCAACAACAAAGTATACTTGGATGCCTATCAGGAAGCCTGAATAGGGTATGAGTAAAACATAGTAGGCCCCCACCATCGATGTCCAAAATGATTCCAGTAAAATGATAGTGCATGAAGTTATATGAATCAATAAAATACAATACATTTTTTAAATAGTAATAAAATTGTCATTTATTCTTTCATCATAAAATAAAGACCATTTTCAACACATGTATCCCTTCTGAATCATCATTCAGTACCATTAATCATTTGGTGTAGTTCATCATTCCTAGCACCCCAAATCCTAATTAAAACATCATTTAATATTACAATTAATTTTTTGTATGTCTTCATGCCTAGAACCAAAATATCAGTATCTGTAGGACATCAGGCTTACCAATCCTTTTCTCATTCAGTTTAGGTATTCATGCCTAGAACACCATTATACGGTTCAAGGATATTTATTGGG
Source organism: Viscum album (assembly GCA_963277665.1). Lineage (NCBI taxonomy): Eukaryota > Viridiplantae > Streptophyta > Magnoliopsida > Santalales > Viscaceae > Viscum > Viscum album. The sequence continues at coordinate 1,789,837,069 of OY728121.1, read as the reverse complement.
GAGGAATTCCATGTCGAAGTCACAAATTTTAATTGGTCTAGAAATCAATGTATAGCACCAAAAAAGTCTCATCCATTTAATCCTACATTATTTCCCAAGAATTTTACCCATTATTCCATTAATAGTTCAATTATTAATTAAACTATTCAGTGACCATTAGTTAATTCAACAATTAACTAAGAACATGACCAATTAATTAATTCATAAATTAATCAATCAATCAAAATAATCCTAATTAAATAATTAATTTATCAAAAATAATTATCCATTTCAAATCTCAACATGTAACTACTAATTCTCACAGTTAATTATCTTGGATCACATCATATCAGATAGTTAATTCATTCAATTAATTATCTTTTGTCTACATCATGGAACATAATAAATTTTCTCAATTTATTATCTTATTGAGACAATAATGTTATTTCGTAATTGAATCTCCATAGTTAATCATCTTAAAATAACAATTCCATATCTCAATTACAATATTTTAACACAAAGAATTCTTCAGAATTTTTTTTGGGAAACCCCATTAATTTGTTCCATGATTCAATTATCAATTAACGACAGAGGCAACCCCAATTAAACTATAATTTCCAAATGACTCCAATTTTTGGAATCAATTATCAAGGGAATATAGAAAATCATAAACTTTCATTCACATATCAAAATCATGACTATAAGAGTTCTATTTAGACCACATACCTTGGTTAATTGATGGTTGTCAGCCCAATGGAAATACAAAAAATCTGAGCAGCACAATGTTGTTGATAAATATTTTGTTATAAATCCGTAAAACAAAATTCTGATCAATGGAAATCAAGATCTTGAATATCATTATCTAGATCCAAAATCCTATATATAGATCTAATCTCATTGTTATAGATCCTAGAATATGATGGATATCATTCTTGAAATGATTTTGAAATTATAATAGAATGAATGAGAGTACCATCAGTATAAAATCCACTTAACGGGAGGATATATAATCTTCAATCCAGGATTTTGATATTGAAGAAATGTGTTCAGATCACATTGGAATCCCTCTAGAAGGATATTAGAATACATAGATATTTTCAAGGCTGAGCGTAGGTTTAATTTGATTTGTTACAGGGGTTTAGGAGGTTTTAAAACCAATTTTCAGAATAAATTTCTCTGCGTGCATAGTTAACCTTGGAGTCCACATGGATTGGATATACCATGCGCCAGACATGTGGTATTACACTTCCCGTATGTGTTGATGGCATGTTGTTAGAAAAACCGTGTGCCAACTATGATAACATCTATTATCGGCATGACTATCTTGTGCACGGTTTGAAGAAACAGTGTGGAAACCGTAAATAGTCCCATATCTTCCTAATTTCATAAAAACAAAAACCAAACACACCACAGGTCATACCCCAACCCAAATTTTCTTAATAACAACAAATATTTACAAGAAAAAACACCTAATATTTCTCTATAAAATTGCGCGATCTTACAATATATGATATCCCTATCATAGGATCATCTTAGAGAATATCCTATATCATCAAAGGAGGTCATAAAGTTTAATTTTTGGGGAAATAGATATCAGTTCATAACATTAATATTGTTCCACCATTATCAATCCATACATAGCCTAAGTGTCCCAACAACCTTCCAGGAGAAAATAATGATACAACCCGATGTTGATGTAATGGGTTAGAAAGAAACCATTGAATTTAAATCCTATAACACTCACATTATTTCCTAGAGCTCAGTGGCTGTAATTTTATATATAAAAATATATACTAGATCTACTAATGAAAGAATCTCAATGGTAAACTCTGTAAAGACCTGAACCCGAGCTACTTGGATCAACTCTTGTAAGTAATGTCAATTTTTTTTCAATGAACAAAATGTGATCAAATATATGACATTTAATACAAAATAGGACCTTTGGGTCAAGGATATAGAAAATTAGATACCTGACATACATTTAAAAAAATTGAATTAAAATTAAAAATTAGTATGTAATGATTCGTTATCTCAATACATCAAAAATAGATATTTATTTTGGAAAGTTTTCATTACCAATAAAAGTGTTTATAAATCCTAGGGTGATCATAAAATTCCCAAAAAGGGGTTTTGAAATCATTACTGAAAATTCTTTAAATAATATAAATTAATTTAAATAATAATTGGTAAAAAAAATATTTAAAAAAATTCATTGAAAAATCCATATAATTTTTAAAATATATATTTCATAAAATAATTATTTTTCTAAAATCACATGCGAATTACCCTTTTGAAAATAATAATTTTTCTATTGGATTATCCAAGATAAAAAAACAAACCATAAATAAAAACCATACTTGTTTCCATTAGATAGAAATCATGTGGAACAATGTTCATTAAATCTTATCTTTTCACTCCCCATATTATATCATTCCTCAAAACAAGAGTCAGTTTTAATAGAAACAGTTTTTTCAGTGTTTTTCCCTTCCAAGCTCAAGCCCCAATCATTTCCAAAGTATCATACAAGTAATTATTTAAATTATAAGATATTTTTTGACATATAACAATTCTAAAATATTAATTGAAAAATATTTTCAAAACAATAAAGGGAGATTACATACAAGATATAATATATCCTTTTAAAAGCTATAATTGAAGAAATAATTACCTTTGTGAACAGTCTCAAAATACATTGAATGTCACAAAAAGTAAAGATAATGGCCATATCTACCTATTCATGACATTATGGGGTATGAAAATGAAGAATCACACACGAAATAATATCATACACATAGAATGATAATAATTTCTAATGTAAATATATAAAAGGGAGACTATAAGAGATAAATATTTTAAAGAGTTTAAAAAAAATTAATTGATGAATGAAAATTTTACATATGACTAATTAATATTTGGGAATAACATGTATATATTAATATACACAAGTATATATATATGTATATTATAAATATAGGTGGTAAAAAATTTTAAAACCTTTTATAAAAACATTATAAAGGCGAAATCTCATTCCTATCCCATAGTTTATAACTTTTAAAAATATCAAAATTTGGAAATTGAGTGAGTTTAGACACACAAACACACACACACACATATATATATATAACATATATATTTTTGTGTGTGTTTGTTTGTATATAACATTGGTTGCGAAAATTAGAGCTGACCTTGTTCACAACATGGGTTTGAAAACAATGTTTTAAAACATAATACTCCTTTTTATACATCAAATAACATGATATTGTAAATAAAAAGAACATATAAAAGTATATATATGTGTATATATATATCATATATTGTGAAATTAATAAAAAAACACTTTCAAAAAAAGTTCCAAATTAAAAAGTAAATTCCCTTACCTCTTTTAGTCGAGAGAAGTACTATTTTCTTGAAGAGAGCATGCAGTGTAAGGGTTCAAATAATATTACAAATAAATGTAAGATCTTACACAAATTAGGTTTGATTTGTGTGTGTTTATATATATATATATATATATATATATATATAATCTATATATGATGTATCCTGTAACAATGGTGGGGTTTCAGTATAAAATTTTAAAAAATAATATTTATTGAGGAATTGAAGAAAGGATGGGTAGAGTCTGAGATTGACTTCAACAATGGTGTTAGATTGATTGTCAACCAACTTGTAGTAGGTGGAAGAAGAATAATAGTGAAAGAAAGTAGAAGAAGAATAAGAAGAGGGAAAATCCCGATATTTCGTGACTAGATCGGACAACCCAGATCTAATCTGATGGGGAAAGGCTATGCGATATACGATTTATTGACTAAGATAATATCTCATCTTTATTGGATGTCCATGAGAAGTCCACACTACAGTTATGGGTCTTTAAAACATCAAATTCTTGAGATCACACTAGGATCGAATGAGTGGTCGAGATTTGATCTCGTACTAAAAAAACAAGTCCCACTTTAAAACCATTCATGTTTTAAGACAACATTATTAGGCTAGGTGTGGGTTTCCATATATTTATAACACAAAAAATCACACATGAAGGGCTTATTCATGGGCCTTACCGCCTGGGCCACGTCTTAACCATAAATGTGCTTGACAAGGTCCCTATACATAGGTACCTACATGAAAAGGTCAATACAATCCATGGTTCACTCATGCATTTGTCGAGCCTCTTTGGGCATGTATATACTCCTCCCTGGTGGGGTTTAACACCATTAGGTCCTCCAATAGGTTTGAGGTGTCCCCAATCATGGCATGGAATATATTTATTATCAAACTAAATTTTATAGATAATATAATTTTAAATTTGAAATTGAATAATTTTTATCCCCATTAAAATAAAAATTTAAGGAGTACTAAGATAATACACATATTTTGTAAAATTATCTTCAACAAAAAATTTCCCATTAAATACGAAACAATGAAAATACAAAAAAATATTAAAAGTTACTAAAAAATCTGGACACCCATGTTTTAATTAGAATTTATCTTCAATTTCAAACCATAATAATATTTATCTAAAAATATTCTTTTTAAAACATTAAAATCATAATACAATTTAAGACACTTAAAAATACCCAATGGTTATAAAAACAATATATTCATTAGTAAGAACGTAAATTTGAATCTCAACGGCTATTTTAATATGATGGTAAAATTATGGTTTCTATAAATACACATATTTATTGGTATCAATGACACAAAAACACTGGATTTCCTTTGCAACTTTAAGTATGGTTCTGAACATTCATTTTACTCTTCATGTTCATTCTATACTTCTATATATTTTAGTTTTTATTAAGGTGTGTTCATGTGATGAAGTCTACACACTTGGCCTCATTGTGATGTTGGGCGGTCTTCCCGTGGCACTACTTGGGATTGCAATATGTTTTCCAGGCTAGTTATAGACTTTAGCCTTGTAATAATGTACTATAACAATGTTTTATTAAATAAAATTATCCTTATGTTGTTCTTATTTACACAGTTCATCCAAATTATATTCACTTATTTCAATTGAAATAGTTATAATAAGTACAAAAAGTACATTATTATTAATTTCACCATTCTAACATAGGTTCAGGGTGTCACAATCTCACCATTATTAAAAATGTGTACTCATCGTTTTCTTGTTCTCACATAAACCCACCATCATAGAAATTTTGAAATCATTATTTAAGTCCCTACAAAAATATCTTATTTATTTTTAATTAACAATATTTTAATAAAAAAATTAATTTATAGCTTCACTTGGTCCACCATCATGGATAATCACCTAATGTACTATAATTTATTTCCAATGTGATTTTAAGTTCATTAGTCTCTTTATCCCAAATACATATCATTTATAAATGCTCAATCTAACTCATAAAACAATTGGGTTTCCAGAGAAAGGCATGAAATTTATAGTGCTCAAAAACATTAGAATGGGATCGGTCTTTATAGACACGTCGAACGACTTTTTATTCTAGTGTTATGATATAATAAATTATCCCATACCTAAAAATGATAAATACATGAAATATATAGGTTACATGGAGTTCACCCACCTCTACAGCTACTCGGAATTTTCCTAATTCCAGGAAACTCTCAGATAGGGTAAAACAACTTAAGAGACCATCATAATACCTTCCAATATGCATATAAAACACATGTTGGGCATACACTGCAAATTGATACACATGGCTCTGTTCCTGGTATAATCAAGAGGTAATATGTGCTATTTGAGACCCATTAAAGGATATTTTAGGATAAACATCGGCTTGAAAAAGGCCCATATTCTTTTATGAAATATATTACAATTATTATTTCATGTAACATAGTAGGAAGAGACAAAATATCAGTTGGTGATCTCTTGCCTTCCATATGAAAATTTTATGAAAAGTATTTTATGATACAAAACTCATTAAATTATTAGTTTTTTTATAATTTTCCAATATTTAATAAACTATTCCTCTGATACAAATTATAATGAACCAATCCTGAGATACTACACTCATCTCATATTAATGTTGTGTTGTTTTTTTAAATTAATGAATCTTGAAAAAAATACACAACATTTATTACAGCATACGACATTTTATCAATCTCGGTTTTGTAAAATTTGATACATGACTTACATTTAAACAAAATGAAATACAAAGTAAAAGTTATTAATTAATGATTCGTCAATTCACTACATCCACAATAAAAAATCATTGCGACAAGTTTTCTAAACATGTAAAACTGTTTATAACACATAACATGAGAATTAAATGCCCTGTAAGGGATTTTGAACACATTTATAACAATATATTAATGAATATATAGAACATAAAATAATATTTGGTTATGTACATATTAAATAATTATCATTTAAAACCCATATAATATTTGAGAAATAGATTTCCTAAAATAATTATATCTGTAAAATCACTTGGGAATTCCCCTTTTGAAAATATTAGTTCTATAATCGATTATCCTGGATACTCTGCAGACCGTAAATAAAAACCAAAATTATTTTCTCTATAAATAAATCATGTGATACCATGTTCCTTTAATATTTTAGGATCACTCCCTATATCATATCATTCATCATTACTAGTGCTAGTTTTAATAAAACCATTTTTTCCACAGTACATCTTTTCTCTGTTTCAATACAGAACATTTCCAAAATCTAATACATATAATTATTTCCTTTATAACAAAATAATTTATCTTATAAAATATCATAAAAATTACAGGAATATTATTTACAATAAATCATGATGATATTCTTGATACATGAAATAAATTTTCTATTTGAAATCTATAATTTCATAAAAAATAAAATAATAGTGTGCATGGTGTCAAAATGAATTGAATGTCACTAATGAGATATAAAATGTTCATATATATATATATGAGCTTCTAGGGTATGTGGATTCAAAATCTGACATAAAATAATAGTATACATTAAGAATGATAATAATTTCATATGAAAATTAATAAAAAGGGAGACTATATGAGATGAATATTTAGAAGTGTTTACAAACATTTAATTACTATATGAAAATTTGTTTTATGACTACTGAATATTTAGGTAGAACATTTATATATGTATATACAAAAGTATATATATATATACATACATTTTTATACATACATGTTTTAATCAAAATATTGTAAACACTTTTATAATAACTTTATAAAGGGTGAATCTTTTTCAAAACCCTTAGTTTATTATTTCTATGAATATCATATTTTTAAAATTGATTGACTTGATAAAAATATATTAATATATATATATATATATATTTATATAACACTGTTTGAGAAAATTACACCTAACCATTTTCACAACATGGGTTTGAAAACAATGTTTTGAAACATAATCTTATTGGTTATACATTTAATTACACTAGACTGTAAATAAATCCCCATATATATAAATATATTCATATGTGTATATATATATTTGGTTCATAAATTATTTTATAACAATTTAAAACTATGTTTAAAGATGATGAGATAATTCTCTTACTTATTTTAGGTCAAGATAGGTATTGTGAGATTTAAGAGAGCATGAAAATGAAAGGGTATATGTTGATTTTATGTGCCACATGGGGGTTTATATAACCATAAAACAATCTATGTATAAAATTAGAGTTTTTTTTAATTGTTTCCTAAATTGATATTTTCATAAAAAAATTACCCAAACAAGTGATATCATACACAAATTAGTTTGATTGGCATATATATATATATAGTCGATACATAAATAAAATCACGAAAAAGGATGGGTTTCATTTTAAAATATTAAAGAGATATTCTAGGTGGAATCTGATAAAAGAGGGGATGTGGTTATGAATGACATAAATGGTGGTGGTGGATAGATTATTGACCTACATTTTGTAGGTGGAAGAAAAAAAAAACAATTGAAGGAAGAAGAAAAAAATTGATTATCTGTATTTTTCGAGACTAGATCGGATGGCCTAGATCATGAATGGTGGGTAATGGTCATGTGGTATAAGAGTGAGTGGCCAATATTAGAACTTGGCTTGATTAGTTGACCAAGAGAAGTACTCACCATAGTTCCATGATTTTAAAATAGCAGACATTTGAGATTGCATGTGGATCAATCATGTGGTCTATATTTGATCTTGCACATAAAAACCAAGTCCCACATTGAAGCAATTTGGGTTTTGAGACGACCTTATAAGGCTCAGTGTGGGGTTTCTTATTTTGATAAAATGTACAAACACATAGGGTGGGATTATAAATGATCTTCTTTATTAAGAATGAACCTAACCTTTCACACGCTTGAATGGGGACCTATACATGGTCCCATGCATGACATGATTTGTACAATTCATGGTACTATCATGCACTGCTCGAGGCTCCTTTGGCATGGGTATACTCTTACCAGATGGGGTTTTACCCCATGAGGGTCCTCTATCAATGTTGTGTTTTCCATTGGCTTGGGATGATATATATATTTTTTCTAAAAAAAATTTCCTTAATATAATAATTTTAAAAGTGAAATTTAATAATTTTTATCCCCATTAAACTCACAATCATAAGATTACTATGCTCAGACATATATTTTGTAAAACCATCTTCCAAAAAAAATTTACACTTAAATTTCGATACATTTTAAATAATAAAAAACACATAAAATACTAATGGTTCATAAAATAAATATAGACTTCAATATTTTAATTTTAATTTATCATCAATTTAAAACCGTAATATTATTTAATTGAAAATATTTTTTTAAAACATACAAGTCATTAAAAATTGAAACCAAATAGAAACCCCATTGGTTAAAAAAATAAAATAAACATAAACAATCATTTATATTTTGAATATCAATGGATATTTTCATACAAAATCCAAATTTTGGGTTATATATATAGCCGTATTTATGGGAATCAAAGTCAAAACAACACTGGTGTACCTTCACCAACTTCCAAGATGTGTTTGTACATTAATTTTACTCACAATATTTTTCCTATACACCTAGATGTTTTATTTTTTATTATGGTTGGTTCATGGGGGAAATATACACACTTGATCTCGTCGTGATGTTGGGGGTGGGGGGTCTTCCTGTGGTGTTACTCGGGCTTATAATATGTTTTATAGGCTTGTTAATGTAATTATCCTTATTATATTATAATTTATCAATGTTTTACTAAATTAAATGATGCTATTGATTTTCTTATTCCATTAGTTCATCCAAATTATATATATTATTTATCATTACATTAATTATAATAAGTTCAAATATAAAATTACTATATATCACACCATTGTAAAATAGGTTCTTGGTGTTACAAACTCCCCCTATATATTAAAAGATTACATATAGGGGAATGGAATATCTGAAATAATCTTCCATAGAAGGAAAATCTATCAAATATATTCCCTTATCCTTAATGAATGGCCCATCAGTCTGGGTGGTTAATCCAAATATCCCCTAAAAATATTTTTTTAGAACATCTATCTTATAAACACCTTTCACCCTTTTGACTATAATTGATTTATAAGCTGATGGAAAAAATAGCATGCAGTGACATAATTTGACAATATAATGATAGGGTACCAATAATTTCATACATAGAATCACATCTAATCACACCATCTCTAAGAGGAAGTGGTCCCATAATAAGAGATAACATCCTACCTCAAGAGGATAGTCCTCAGATTTGTAAATTACATCTGACTACACACCCAATGGTAGCTCAAGGTTCATCACCATACATATGTACAAAATTTCTAGACCATGACATTTCATGGTTGATAAAAAGATAAATGAGAGAGATGCATCATTATAATATAATTATTGTAAAATATTAGAGACCACAATAATAGTACATTGAATAGTCCATGGTCCAGTACTATGATCATTGTGCATCATATTTAAAGCAGAAAAATGGACATATCCATAGACGTATTTTATATATGAACTACCCATAGTAGGTCTACTCTACAATCTCAAATTATCATTACTATTGCTTTCCTGACCATAACCACTTTTTCACTCTGTTCAGCTTATGGAACTCCTACTCCAAGCATACTTGGGTGTAAGAAACCCAACCCTTGATGGGGATGTGATTATAAATACTATTATATATGATGCAATTGGAATATTCAACAGAATATATTGTGAAGGAATGAATGGATTCTATCCAACACTCAGTTGCTTTCGGACCACCAACCCCTGAATATATGGAATGATTTGTTACTATAAGTCACGAGTCTAATCAAAAATAGGTTGTGGAAGAAATAATTAACATTTTTTTAATTAGAATTAGACATAGGAACTTCTATATTAACTATGAATAAGTTCCAAAATTAGTATTAATAGGTGGTGCCTTAGGTGTAACTTCTTGAGGGCCCACTCTTGGTTCAAGGACCACCACATTGGGAGCGAGTTCTTCACCACCATACTAGAACATTACTATATAAAATTTTTATGGAATAACTCTATAGTATCTAAGAACATGTAAATACCCATAAATTTCATGGAATTTTTTTTCATAAATTCTTTGGAATTTTATGAGTCCGCAGTTTCTGACGGCGCCTGATTCCGTGGCCCGGTGTGCCCGAAATCATTTTCTGAAGTTTTGTTTGGGTACGTTCAGTAAACGAACGTCTGTGTTTTTCTATCTTTTGAACCGATGCTCGGAATTAAAATCAGAGGACACCAATGAACTTTTAGAGCCGGTATTCTCTTAAGGATACCTTTTCCACAATTGCGTTTTATATATGATGGAAGTTATGTTTAGGGGATTCTTTATAATTTAATAAAAAATTATGTGTTACATAATTTTTTGGTAAAGGATGGATACTTTTTCCGAAGAGGAGTTGGAGGTGGGGACAACACCCCACATAACCACCCATTAGAGTATAATTGTGTGGTGGGGACCATACGAACAAAAACTCTTCAACTCCCCAAGAAACCCCCCCTTAAACTCTTAAGCTTCCAACTCCCCAATTTTAATGCTGAACTCTCCACCTCCCACTCGTTCTCATTAATATGAAAACTCCTTTAATTAATTCATTGAACTCCAAAATCAATTAATTTAATTGAGTGTTTGAATTTTGAAAAAATTATTACAACTTTAAATAAGTGAAGCCTTTCTTTTATTTAGGTTTTTCCTAATTGTTGGAGTTCCTAGGAGGATTAGAGAGGTGGTGATCTTCCCACTAAGAACATGAAGAACTTCATTAACGACCTTCCTCTACGTCAAGGGAGAAGGAACCACCCACAAGGAACATTTCCAACATCAGGGAATCTTCCTATGAAGTTTATGTAATTACACCGTCTTCCGCGATGCTATTTTCCGCGACTATGACGAATGAAACTTGAATCGAGGTAATGGGAAATATGGATTATTTATTTAATCTTACGTGTGTAAATTACCCTCGAACCTTGGAGTTTGATTTTGGTTGATGGTAATAAAGTTGTTATCAACTAAAGTGGAGGGTTCATGCCGAAAATAAACGACCCAATGTCCCTCCATTGAACCTTGTTTATGTTGGTGATGGAGGTGATGTCAAGAAGGAGCGGTGCCATTACACCATGTCGGAAGAGAACCACAGGATGGGGAAGGTGGTGGTGTCGACGACCAGAGGTAGTGGTGGCCGCACGCCGGCTATGTGGAGAAAGACCATGGCCCGCATCTATGAGCCGCTCGGCCAAAGAAGAACCAGCCGGTCTGACAATCAACTAGGCTGGAGGACTGCGGTGCCTCCTTGGAACCGCACTACAGGAAGACATCGACCCGTGCTCCGCGGGCCGCTTCGGCGGGCGAACCAGCAAGCTGTCTGCCGTCTAGGTTGAAGGAAGTTGTGGAACCCGAAGGTGCTATGTGGGAGGACAGTATCCCGCACATCGGGCCGCTCATTCCAGAAAAGCCAGCCAGCTTTGGCGGCCGTGCAGGAGAGGTGACACCACTCGACACCACCATTACAAGAAACCGGGGGGTCGTTCCCCCTACTCTGCTCGGCCAGCTGGCCGAGCCACAGGCCGCCGTGGGTTGGGCCGCCTACCGCCAGGTCGGGTCGGGTCGCACCCCACCAGGGTTGGGCCGTGCCCCACCGGTCTAGGCTGACCCCTCAGCCGGGTCGGACCCGCTGAGCCAGGATGGGCCGACCTGCTAGCCCAGTGAGATTGACGGGTCGGGCCTATTTTGCTTAAATTTAGATATCTTCAATACCGCTTGTACGAACAATGCTTCGTGTATGACACATGGACCCTTATTAAGAGGCAGTACATTTTAGATACTCTAGTGAGTTTTGGAAAACATTGGAAAATTTCTGGGTTGGGAACGAGCGTAATTCCAACCGGTCCACTAGAACGAAAAAGCCAAAAACTCTCAGACCGGGAGTCTGATTGATGTGTCGTCTGTCACGTTGGGTTTCTTTTAATGAGATGGAACTTTGAGATATATCAAATCTATAATTTGTTATAGTCGATGTATCAACCCCTTTGCTCGAGGAGTGAACTTTCATGAAATCGAGTGTGTTGCGTGCGGGAACCCTAGAGTTGGATGCGACTACGATAACTACTGTATTGGAATCCTCCATGGGTTCGACAATGATTACTATTGTACTAGGATCCTTATTGGGATTGACAATGATGAGTACTGTACTAGGATACTCCGTGGGTTTGACAAAGATTAATACTGTTCTTGTATCCTGTTTGAGTCCTACAGTTTTACCTTTGTACTTGTAACCTATGTGAGTCTGACAGAGTAGCTGGTCTGGTATCATGTGTGGGTCCGACAGCTTAGCTGGTCTTGTATCCTATGTGGGTCTAATAGCTTAGATGAATCAGTTACTACATTTTATCATTTCTATTGATATACAAAAGATGTACACCTATGTTTTTTGAGTCTTGACATTCAATAATTATCATCAATGTGATTGACTTTACTTCTTGTGTGGATTGTGTTGTGCTTGGGATCCAGAGTTGGAGATGAAATGAGATTTATAACTTAGGTATATGTATGAGAATATTCATAAGAAAGTTTGTGTGATAATTTTTGGTTTCTTCTTTCTTCTATGGTATATCATTTTTGGATTCTAGGAGACCTTCGGGGGTCTTGGGGTCCCTACTGAGTATTGTTATACTCACCCCTGCACAGGCTATGCCCGAATCTCATTATGTTGGATGCAGATGACAGAAAACATTGACGGAGGCCGAGAGTGAGCCAAGACCAGATGGTACCCGGAGGTGGGCCACACGGTGATACGGTACATAGATCAGACCGATAGACGTGGAGTGCTAAGGTGGACATTTGTACCTACCATTCATGTGGGATACTTGGAAAATGTTCCAGGAGCTGTCCTTTTGAGCTATTGTCCCATTTTTAGTGGTCCTTGCTTTCCATTGTCCATGTACATTACTATTGGGCTTCTATTTCTGGACCCTTTACTTTCAGAACTACTTTTTGTATACAATATTCACTTAGTGTTTACTTCCTATTGCGTACTATGTTGTTTTTTTTACTTTCATTAAGGAAATGCCTTCCCAGCTTAGGGATTTACACCTTTGGTGCTAGTAACTATCCCCTAACATATGGAAGGAGGGATTGGGTTAGTCATGGAACATGCCCCAAGGAAGGGTCATGACAAATTGGTATCAGAGGAGTCGGTTCTACCACAGAACTCAGGACTATGATCATTCTTTTCTGTGAAGAAACAATGTTATGAGTATTAAGTGTGGTTCTCAGTCCGGGGAGTCCAGTTTTCATGAGGCGGACGACATATCCACTAACCAGGACCCTCACCACTGATTTCTTACTCAGTACATGAAAATTCTAATTGCATGTGTGATTCCTTTGAAATGTTTTCTTGGTGATTACTTTGTGTCAGCTCACCAGGTATACTTTTTGACAGTGATGCACCAGTTTATTTTCATGATGGCCCCATGAAGGCAACCAACTAGGGTTCCGAGTTATTTATGAGATGGTATCCCACCGAGTGACGAGGCCTCGGTGTAGGTCCCCATCACAGTAGAGGAACTAGTGGCACCACTACCCGCTGGTCCACCGATACCACCCGCCCCAGAAGAAGAGAGTTCGCACTAGATGAGTGCGTTGCGCGAGTTCCAGCGATAGAGGCCACCCAGGTTCCAGGGATAGACGGACCCTCAGGTAACTGAGGATTGGCTGGAGGCTGTTGATAGAGTCTTTAGATTGGTAGAGACACAGGCCGACCTTATGGTGATCCTTGTCACGAGTCTCCAGCTCGCAGTAGCAGGTAGATGGTGGAGCCTGATGCTCCAGGTGCATGACGATGAATCTTTACATGGGACAGACTTTGAGATTCTCTTCTTCTCAGAGTTTTTCCCAGCCAACCTTCTTGTGGTGCAGATTCAGGAGTAACTTCATATGCATCATGGTAGTATTACAGTATCTCATTACATAGCGAGGTTCACTGTCCTCCCACGCTACTCCACTGATATGGTACGAGACCCTTTCTTTTGCACTCAGACCTTCGAGTAGGGACTCAGGCATGTGATCAGGGCTTCGACGATTCCCCTTAGTATTTCGACGCAGGAGGGGGTGCTGGAGCGAGCCCTTCTAGTGGAGAGTTTTCTTGCTGAGTAGTCACAAGCATCGATACCCACCGTATAAAGACACATTGCAGTGTCTTCTATAGCTGGAAGTATATTGTTGACTCCGAGGTCCAAGCGGACCAGGCCATCAGGTGGGTGACCTCTAAATATAGGTTCAGCTGTGTGGGGCACACGAAACAGTGTCATCCTTACGAGAAACAGGCAGTGTTATGTATGTTGCGGGCAGGTCCATATGGATCATGACTGCTTAGCCTTCCATGTAGATGAGTAACAGACAGTAGAGGGACCTCCCAGGAATTGGAAGAGGAGGTACCATGGTGTTCCACCAGGAGAAGGCAGATGTGGCAGAGGAGTTGGCCGAGCAGCGGGTGGTGGACGATGTTTCGAGGCTCTACCACCGCCACCCCCAGGAGGTCCACCCCTGACCATAGGGAGATGGCGGACAGAGCCAAGCTCAGCTCCTGCCATTTTAGGCCTACGACCATGGCGCACCTGAGATGATTCGAGGTAATATATTTTTCTACTCCACCATTTCTGTAGTACTTAGATACAATGGTGCGGGTAATTCTTTCATTGCAGCTTCCCTTGTTCGGAGCTTGGAGATTCTGACGGATCCGTTGGCTCTATCCATACGACTAGAGACTCTTATGAGAGTAGACTCGACAATTATGTACAGGTGCCGACAATGTGAGTTTACCCTAGGAGGCGTGAGCTTGGGCTGGAATCTTCTTGTAGAGGTGCCGATGCCTTATGATGTCATCTTGGGTATGGACTAGTTATCCATAGTTCATGCTCAGATCGACTATATTAGAAGAAAGGTGCGGTGTATCCACATGGATGGGACCGGGTTCACCCTCACTAGTGAGAAGGGAGCCTTTTTAGTGTATTATGGACTTATGTAGAGGATAGGTAAGCTTATCACACATCAGATGGCTAGTCTCATCCTCAGAGTGATTGAGGTGCGGAGTCTGAGTTTTACTGTTGTGGTGGATCAGTATTCGGATGTTTTCCCTCACGACGTTCCAAGATTACCTCCTTATATAGAGTTATATTTTTACATTGACATGTACCCTAGGACAACACCGATATCTACTCCATCATATCGGATGGCTCCCGCCGAGCTTTTTGAGCTACTGGTATAGCTGGAGGACTTTCAGGGAGAGGGATTTATCTGACCTAGTGTTTCACCATGGGCATCTCTGATTTTTTTCTCCAAGAAGGCGGATGGTAGCTTGCGACTGTATGTCATCTATCGTCACCTGAATTTGGTGACCGTGAAGACCAATTACACACTTCTGAGGATTGGAGACCTCTTTGATCAGCTCAAGGGAGAAAAAAGGTTCTTGATGATAGACCTCAGGTCAAGCTATCACAAGCCCAGAGATCGAGAAGAGGATGTGCAGAAGACAACCTTCAAGTGTCGGTCTGGCCACTAAGGGTTCTTGGTTATTCCTTTCGGCATAACCAACACTCCAGTAGTGTTCATGAGTCTAATGA
Source organism: Viscum album (assembly GCA_963277665.1). Lineage (NCBI taxonomy): Eukaryota > Viridiplantae > Streptophyta > Magnoliopsida > Santalales > Viscaceae > Viscum > Viscum album. The sequence goes on along the minus strand of OY728121.1, from coordinate 1,789,821,051 downwards.
ATAGGATCTTCCAGCATTACATCGATCTATTTGTCGTAGTCTTCATCGAAGACATACTGATTTACTCGACTACTGAGGAGGAGCACGCCTACCATCTGCAGGTAGTAATGGATACACTCATAGAGCACCCACTATTTGGTATGCTCTCTATGTTCCAGTTCTGTATTTGAGAGGTTCACTTCTGAAGAAACGTCATCTCAGAGGCTGGAGATGCAGTGGATCCAGCGAAGATTGAGGAAGTGCTTTCTTGGGAACCACCCAAGAGTGTGACAATGGTTCGGAGGTTTCTAGGTCTAGCTGGGTACTATTAGAGATTTGTGCCAGACTTCATCAATATTAGAGAACCAATTTCATCATTTACGAGGAAGGGGAATCCCATCGAGTGGTCAGAGAGATGCCAGAAGAAATTTCAAGCGCTAAGGAAGATATTGACCAGTGAGCCCATCTTTAGGCTACCAAAGGAAGGCGTAGGGGACTTATATTACTGTGACGCATCAGGGAACAGACTCAGGTGTGTCCCAATGTCGGAGCGAGCAGTGATCACATATGGTTCATGGTAGTTGAGAAAACATGAGAAGAACAACGGTACCTATGACATAAAGTTAACAGAAGTGGACTTCGCCTGGAAATGTGGCAACACTATCTGATGGGTGAGTGCTTTACAATATACTTTGACCACCAGAGTCTCTGGTACATCTTCTCATAGAAGGACCTGAACCTGATACAGCAGTGATGGCTCATGTTCCTCTAGGAATATGAATTCAAGATAGTCTATACTCCTGGGAAGGGGAAGGTTGTAGTAGATGCTCAAAGCATGAGATCAGGCATTTATCTTCTAGGATAGGTGACATAGCAGCTAGTCGCGTTGTTGATATCATTTGTGGATAAAGATGGAGCTTACATTCATTAGTCTCTCACAGTCACTCCTCGACTCCTTCAGCGTGTCAGAGAGGCACAACTTGGGGGCGTTGATGGTGAGACACAATGTGTTCAGATATCCTCAGGGCAGGCACCTTATGGATGTTCTGAAGGTAGGGAGTACATCATCATCTTTAGAGGACGTACCATGGAACCCATTTCATTACAGTAGGTGTTTTTGAGGGAGTTCCACACATCCCAACTAGTGGTACATCTCGGAGGGGTGACGATGTATCAGGACCTCAGATGACAACCCTGGTGGCAGGGTATGAAGAAGGATGTAGTAGAGTTTGTATCACAGTGACTCACTTGTCAGCATTTGAAGGGAGAGAACCAGGTACTAGTAGGCTTTGTACAACCCTTAGAGATTATGGAGTTGAAGTGGGATGGGATATCCATGGATTTTTTGACAGGACATCCAGGTACATCCAGAAAGCATGACTTTGTCTGGGTTATCGTTGAACGACTTATCTGGTCGGCCCCCTTCCTACCGATCAGAGAGGAGGGCTCAGTTGAGAGTCTGGGACGCCTCTACATTCTAGAGATCGTACGACTTCTTGGTGTCCGTCAACTATCTTCTCTGATCGAGATGCTCCTTTAACTTCCTGGCTATAGAAGGGGATACAATAGGATTTTGGGATGCAACTTCATTTGAGTACCGCCTTCTATCCTCAGACGGAAAGTCAGACTGAGAGGACTATTCAGACTCTTGAGGACATACTCAGTGCATGTGTCCTCAACTTTGGTCGCAGCTGGGAAGATCACTTACCCTTTTTGGAGTTTTCATACAACAATACCTACTACTCAACCATCAGTATGACACCTTACGAGGCACAGTACAGGCGACCATGCATATCACCTCTGTGATAGACTGACCTGGGGGAGTCAGCCCTTGTAGGACCAGAGATGGTTCAGGCTACGACAGAGAAGGTGCCAATCATCCAGGAGCAGATAAAGACTGCACAGAGAATACATAAGTCCTATGTCGATAGGAGACGGAGACCACTGGAGTTCGTGGATGGCGACCACGTCTTCTTAAGGGTCTCACCTCGATGGGGTCTATGAAGTTTTGGACGGGGCAACAAGTTATCTCTGCGCTTCATCAAGTAGTTCTAGGTCCTCAGCAGAGTAGGCGAGGTTGCTTAGTACTGGCCCTTCCACCTCAGTTGCACCAGGTGCATGAAATATTCCATATACATCATATGGGAAGATACGTGCACAACCCGCCCCACATCATCGACCATAGGGAGCTGTACATCGATGACGGGGCGACATTCACGGAGGTCTATTGGAGATCGAGGATCGACAGGAGCGGGTCCTGTGTGGATGGTCGATTGCTCTGGTGCACGTTTTTTGGCAGCACGAGAACCTCCTGAAGAGCACATGGGAGGGGGAGGATGAGATGCATGCTCAGTACCCCCATTTGTTTCCCTAGTGTGTGTTGTAGCTTTACGGGGATGTAATGTCCAAAGGTTGGGGTGATTTAAATTCCCTGCAATTTCAAGGAAATTTTTTTCATAAATTATTTGGAAGTTTTCGAGTCCACAGTTTCTTGATGGCGACTGATTCTGAGGCCCGATGTGCCTGAAATCATTTTTTGAAGTTTTGTTGGGTCACGTTTAGTAAACGCACCTGCGGGTTTTTATATCTTTTGAACCAGTGCTCAGAATTGAAATTCCAGGACACCGATGAACTTGCTGCGCTAGTATTCGCATAAGGTGACCTTTACCTCAATTGCGTTTTATACAGGATGGATGTTATATTTTGGGGATTATTTATAATTTAATAAAAAATTATGTGTTACATAATTTTTTTGTAAACGATGTTTACTTTCTCCAAAGAGGAGTTGGAGGTGGGACCCACACCCCACATAACCACCCAGGCGAGGATAATTGTGTGGTGGGGACCACATGAACCCAAACTCTTCAACTCCCCAAGAAACCCCCTTAAACTTTTAAGATTTCAACCGCCATCATTTAATTTTGAACTATCCACCTCCCACTCGTTCTCATTAATATGCAAACACATTTAATTAATTTATTGAACTCCACAATTAATTAATTTAATTGAGTGTTTGAATTTTGAATACATTATGAAAAATTTAAATAAGTGAAGCCTTTCTTTTTATTTTGGGTTGGCATAATTTTTGGAGAGCCTTGGAGGATTAGAGAGGAGGTGTTCTTCCCACGAAGAACATGAAGAAATTATTCAACAACCTTTTTCCACATAAACGGAGAAGGCACCGCCCGCCAGGAATATCACCAATGATAGCGACTCTTCCTCCGACATTGACAAAATGACACGGTCTTCTGCGATGCTATTTTCCATGACTATGATGAACTAACCTTGAATCGAGTTGGGGGAAAATATGAATTATTTATTTATTCTTACGTGTGAAAATTACCCTCACACCTTGGTGTTTTATTTTGGTTGATGGTGATCAAGTTGTTATCAACTAACACGGAGGACGCGGGCTTAACAAACATGGCCCGCCGTACCTTAGTTAAAACTTGTTTATGTTGGTTATGGAGGCAAAGTCATGATGGCACGGTGCTATCACACTACGCCAGAGGAGAACCACAGGATGGGGAAGGCGGCGGTGGAGATGACCGAAGGTTGCAGCGGCCGCATGCCGGCCGAGTGGAGAAAGACCACGGCCCGCATCCATGGGCCGCTCTGCTGAAAAAGAACCATCCGATCTCACAAATGGATGGGCTAGAAGAACCAACTGGCTAAAACTGGCCCGATAGGATGACCACGACACCTCCTTGGCACCGTGCTGCGGGAAGACTACGGCCCGCGATCTGTGGGTCAATTCAGTGGGAGAACTAACCTCCCTCTTGCCGGCCAGGTTAAAGGATGCCGCAACACCCGAAGGTGCCGCACGGGAGGATAGCTGCCACCACAGCGGGCCACTCGTGCCAGAAATGATGGTCGGCTTTGGCAGGCTGGGAAGGAGAGGCGGCGCCGCTCGGTGCAACTGTTACAAGGAACCGGGGTGTCGCGACCCCCTCTTTGCTCGGCCTCGTAGTCTTGTCGTGCCCCTCTGGGCTGGGCTGACCTCTCAGCTGCGTCGGACCTGCCGAGCCAGGACGAGCCGACCCCCAGCCCACTGTGATTGACGGGCCGGGCCGAATTCGCTTAAACGTGGATATCTTCAATACCGAAAGTCCTAACAGTGAGTCGTTTATTGCACTGGGACCCTTACGATGAGACTGTACGTTTGCGATACTCTAGTGAGTTTTGGACAACATTGGAAAACAGCCAGGTTTGGAACCCATGTAATTATAATTAGGCCCCTAGAAAGGAAAATCCAATAACTCTCACACCGAACGTCTGATTGACGTATCATATGTAGCGTTGGGTTTATTTTGATTAGATAAAATTCGGGATACATCAAATCTGGAATTTTTGATAGTTGATGTATCGACCCGTTTTCTCATGGAGCGTAATCTCCCAGAATCTAGTGTGCTATGTGCAGGAACCCTAGAGCTGGCTGCGACTGCGATGACTACTGTACTGGAATCCTCCGTGTGTTCAAGAACGACGAACACTGTTCTGGGATCCTCCGTGGATTCGACAACGACAACTATTGTACTGGGATCCTCCGAGCTTTCGACAGTGATGACTACTGTACTTGTATCCTATATGGGTCTGGAAGTTTCACCTCTATATTTGTATCGTATGTGGGTCCGATAGAGTAGCTCGTCTTGTATACTGTGTGGGTCCAACAACTTAGCTTGTCTTTTATCCTATGTGGGTCCGACAACTTAGATGAATTAGCGACTACATATCATCATCTCTATCGCTATATGAATAATGTATACATGTGTGAGCTGATTATTGACATTCAATCACTATTATCGATGTGATTGACTTTACTACCTGTGTGGAATGGGTTGTGCTCTGGCTCGAGAGATGGAGCCTAACTGAGATTGATAACTTAAGTATATGTATGTTCATACCTAAGTAGGGTTGGTTGATACTTCATGGTTGTATATTTATTCTACGGTTTTACCTTTATGGATTCTGGGAGACATTCTTGGGTCTTAGGGTCCCTACTACATATCGGTGTACCCACCCCTACACTGACTACGCCCGCACGTAGTTATGTTGGATACAGATGATAGACAACGTTGACGGAGGCCGAGAGCGAGCCAGGACCGGATGGTACCCGGAGGTGGACCACACGGCGAGACGGTACACAGAGCGGACCGACAGACGTGGGGTGCTGAGGTGGACATATGTACCTACCCTTTAGGTAAGATACTCTACAGACGTTCCAGGAGCTATCCTTTTTAGCTGTTGTCCCTTTTTCAGTTTTACTTGCTTTCCATTATACCTGTACCTTACTATTGGGCTTGTATTTCCGGCCCCTTTACTTTCAGCACTACTTTTTGTATACAGTATTCACTTAGTGTTTTCTTCCTATTGCGTACTCGGTTGTCTTTTTTTACTTTCATGATGGAAATGTCTTCCCATCAAAGGGATTTACACCTTTGTTGTTTGTCGCCAGCCCCGGGCCTATGAAAGGCGGGCTTGAGGTAGTCATGGAAAGAGCCCTATGGATGGATCGTGATAGAAAATTCCTCATAGAATCATCAACAATAGTAAAAAACACTAATAGATCCATTTCATAACAAAATAGTGCTCTATACCCAAGGTACTACCAAAACTACTTTCTTAGAAATTTAGTGTATTAATAAGTGGTCAAATTTAATTTACAGAACTTCTTATAGGTTACGGGTAAATTAAACTATTATTCTTATTTTATTAGAGACCATTTCATATTAGGACTAATGATATACATTTAATGCATGCATTTTCATTTATATATATAACAAGGTATGATTAAATGGATATTCCTTACATACTTATAAAGGCACATTAAATTTATAAAATAAATCGACACCCATTAGATGTTAATTAAATATCTCACATTTAAATATAGAATATAATAGTTAATATATGATGTATAGGCTCGACTAATTACCCATATAAATTCACAAGGTTCCTTAGACCTAGTCAATTGAAACCGATAGTCACTAAATCATCTCCAAAGCGTAACTGTTTTATCCAAATGTATATTTATAACATGGTCAGTAGCTATATATTTATGAAACCATCATCAAAATATACAATAAAAGAAATTTTTTATTCACAATAACTCATTAAACAACCATCCTACATATCCTGTAGAAGTTTTTTGAAGGAAATTAATATATAAAAACAATATATCAATCTAAAATCCTAGGAAATCATGAAATAAAAACAGGGAAATTCTCATATATGGCATGAAATATTCATGGAATATGAATTATATTTTCTTATAGCGAGGGATGTAATAATGCTCTTTTCCATACATGGTTAAGTTCAATATCCTCAAATCATATGAAGAACCACAATTCAATTTCATAACCCAATGGTAAATTTATCAACTATAATATGATCAAATGGATCAACAATTTCCCATTCATAAGAATATTTGTATTTAACCTAAATCTGGGTTTTCTACTCCATGCATAGGATCATGAAAAAGATCAAATAATTTCATAATATCTTATCTATATTCCAAAAAAATATGAAAATAAAAAATATAATACCTATGATAAAACATTGTGACTTCCCAAACATTGTGCCACTCAAGGTGCCCCAAACCCCATTGTATACATGGCCTCATGTACGCCTCCCCATATTACTGAAATTTCCAACTAGCAATAAGGGACTATAATGTGTCTATGGGAATACTATTCCACCATGTCATAGTGGAAATAATTATATGTAATAATAAATGAATAAATATATGGATATCTGTTGAGGAAGAATAATAATAACAAATAAAAACTATCGGTAAGGTATAACAATAATCATCCATTAACACTAATCAATTGAGAAGAAAAATTTTATAATATTTAAAATATAATGATCTAATACCATGTATTTCAAAGATGGAATATGTGTATACAAGGAAGATGAATGTAGTAAAATAGAAACTATACAAAATAATAAAAGAACAAAAGAGATCAAAAAGTATTGGAGAATTCAAAGAAACTACTTAGTCATATCCTACCAGGATCAATCCTAAAGAAATCATTCATTCTAGGTATCCAAGGTGGGATGTTTCCCCTTGTACATACCTATGATCATATAATCTTTTTATATACCAAAAATGGCACAAATTTTATGTCATAAAAATCATAAAAGGACACGAAACCAATATCAATTCCACTATAATCACACATGACAACTGATATCTATAAATATGATTTCCATAAAATAATTAATTAGTAAATTTTAATAAATTCCTTCAATGTACATTTGATAATTATAAAAAATAAAAAATTTCAATCCATTACATATTCGAACATATATTAAATTAATGTGAGAATACCAATTGTAGTGTCAGGGAAACAAAACTGAATATTGTATAAAATAGTTAACACATGGGACATAAAAGAATAACCATGAAATAAACCATGTTGAGGGATAATATGTTGTGATCACAACCGAGAATATAATGGTAATTATGTATTGAAAAGATATATAATATGAAGCAAATGAATATTATAAAGGAATATCTATTTAAAGGGAATCACCCAGTTAAATTGGTATATAACACAATAAAAACAATTTGTAAAGGTGATAATTTAATTAAAGAGTCACAAAACACCTAAATTATTTCTATAATAATATCCCCATCCCATATTAGATAGTTATTTGTCCTGGATCTGAATAAAATTGATGAATGGATTAATTCGTTGAAAATAATGCATATGATCCTATATAAATCATATTATATTGATACATAGATGATTAATGGTACAAAATTGGTAGAGTAATTACAAACATACATCCAATGAGACAACAATATATTAAAACACAATTTGGATATGAGTTCAATCGATGAACCTAGGTTTTAGGAGAAAATACTCTTAATGGAGGAACATTTTAGTTCCTTTCATCTAGAATGAGAATATAATTGAAGGGATTAAATAGAAATTTCATTTAGGGAAAATTAGAAGAAAAATTAAATAAATTTTGGTCGCAATGTTTTCCAAATCCTGTGCTAACTATGTAATATTCTTTTCATAAATAGTGAATCCACCTTATTTGGATTAATTATTTTAGAAAACCATTTTCCAAACATTTCATTTTCAAATACTAATAAGTATAGTGTTTTCGAATGGGAATGTTTCTCTAGGGCCATTGTTAGGGGAATATTCATGACATTAATTTCTATTTAAATTCCCCATAAGTTTTGGAGAAACTATGTTGATTGTGCAACATAGAATCATCTAATAGTGCATAAAAGTTCATTCTTCCATTGGCAGGGGTTCTGTGCTTTGAACATACCATGGACTCTTTTGAATCATTTGTGACCACATTAGAAATCCATAAGAGGTCCAACATAATGAATCATATAAAAATATAAAGGATCCATATATTATATAAAATCCATGTTCATACCAACATTATGTTATTGATATATAATGATCTAAAGTACCACAATCAACCTCTATCCTTGATTAATATCTTACTCTCTCTACTAAAGTAGGTTATCGATAAGATATTAGATCTGTTTTTTTATTAATTGTTAAATATTATATCAGCGGATTCATGTAAATTTTAATTTGGTTTTTTAATGTTATTAGTGGTATTTGGTATTTTTTTTTCTTTTTTTCATGTAGTGATCGATGATGCGTTGGTAAATGTTTGGGATTTTTAAATTGACCTTAGAATACATTTCAGGATGAAGCCACATTTTATTATGAAAGAAAAGAAAACTTTTTAAAATTTAATTATTATACTATTATTCAATTATTGTTTAATATAAATCAAATTAACAAAAGAAAAAACACATTAATGAAAATATGGGACAAACATACCTATTCAGGTTTTACCATTTCTAAAAATTATCATTACTGTTGTTTAATATTGTTGTTAATATTATAACGTGGATTCATTATTTACAATTACATGTTTAACCATGGGTAATTTTTTTAAAGGAAACTAAAAAATATTAAATGATAATTATATAATTTCATTGAATTTTTATTTTTTACATGTTTTTATTGATACATTGTTGTGTAATTCATAATTGTGATGGAAAATTTAGGAAATATGTTTTTTCTATTTTAGATATATAAATTTTATTATTGTGTTTAATCATTTATATTCATTGGATTCTTTGGGAAATTATATATTATTATAAATTTTTTATGGTATTAGTATTTTACATATAATTTATTATTATTATTATTATTGGGGAGTTGATTACTGTGTGATTATTATTTTAGGGGTGTATAAAAAATGATGTTGTTTTGCAATATCCCTTGACAGGGTGATTTGAAATTTGGTGATTTTTTTAAAATATTGAGAGACTGAAGGTTTCAAAATGATTAAATTTTTTATTACATGTTAGAGAAAAATACAATTAAATGATTAATATTATAATTTTAGAAATTGTGGATGATTTTGTTGATGATATTTCCTATTCTTTGATGTCATCGAGTGACTCATAATTTTTGGGAATGTTATAAGTAGTGGAACCTATATTCATGGAATTTAAGGTGTTATTTGTTATCATTTATTAAGTTAAGAGACCATGGGAACCAAGGGTTCCACATGGAACATAATTATATAATACTAATCACACTTTTAGACCCCCATGTTAATTTTGTTTAAAATTTTATTTTATAGAAAATTGAAATAAATCACTCCTTTATTAATCTGTCAACCAATTTCCCTTGATTCATTTTTTTCCATGTTCAAAATACCATCTTGAGATATATTACCTACTTATTACAAGGTTAATTCACCCTATTCCATGATCAATCTTATATTTGGGTCAATTGTATGAATATTAAGGCTCGAGAAGCCTTAATGATTCTCATGACTTATTCCCATTATCTTATTAATTTTCTTTTGCAATGGATGAGTTCCTTGATTTTTAATTTCACTAGAGTCTTGGAGAAAACCATTATAATGGATGGATTTATTCTTACATGGGTTTCAAATTACATATGTGGGTGATTTCAAATGTCATTATCATTTTTTGGTATTCTTTATCCATTAGTTCCTTTTAGTTGTTTATCTATATTGGTAAAATATATTTCCAAAAAAATACCCCGCAATACATTTCCACTTTGGGATTTGTTATTAAACATGATGTATTATCAAAACCTATATATATTTCGATGGGGGTAATTTCCATAATTTTTTTTATTGAAAATTCCTATTTGGGATGACAATTAGGGATTCCCTAACCGATACATCTATTTTTTGAACCAGTCAGTTGAGGTAGGAATATCATCAATAGATCATATATTTATATATGTCTATAAATTATAAGTGATATTTCATTTTATGTACTTATAGTTATATGAATACTATATTATGACTAATAAAATTTTTAATACATAAATTCCTAAATATTTATGAAAATGAGTAGATTCATATAATTATATAACATTCTTATATTCCAAATTTGATGTAACCTTTGTGGTTTCCCACTCATTATGTTAAGCACATGACTTGCATGTGAAATATGGAAGAAATACATCTTTAATGATATTTTTATCATGTATTTACAGGTAATTGAAGATTTAATGATGATTTGTTTTAGGATTACCATGGTTGTAGTTGTTTTGGTTCATGTTCATAAAATTGTTGGAATTTTATGATAGATTTTGTGAATAAAACATAGCTAATTTGATGGGTGACCTATATTTTCGTTCATGATCAATTTGGGACATATTGTTTTCAACTATATAGAAACTAAATAATTCATGTTTTTTATTTATCATTCTCTATATTTATCTAGCTCAATAAGATAAATAACACCACAAATAAACATTAAGAAACAAATATATTATTTCTGACACATAAGTATCTAGATGGGATCTTGCCTACATGTGGATGATTTATTTGGATATTTTGTTAATGATTTAGTTCATGATCATTATGAAATATTATCATATAAAGGGGAATTGATATCTTTTCTCAAATAAAGATATCAATATGACTATGTTTTAATGAATAAATGAGATATGAGAATAAAAAAAGAAAAATTATATCAAAAAAAACAAGATGGTTATATTTATGGTGGATTTTCGATTTACCTATGATTTATATTTATAAATACCTTATTAGTCCCATATGTATTCATAGGGTTGATGGCCTTTTGGTTCACAAAATAAACTAGGCCCAAAACATGTATATGTGGCATCAATTATTCTTTGTCATATGTGGTTTTACTCACTTCCCCCACAACGTAAACCCTTGACCTATGGAAACCATCCATCCAAAAAGGATTATGATAACGACTAGTCCAAAATCTTTTATTCAAGTTACGCATTATGTAACTAAAACCTTGTCAATTAGGGGATCATTCTTAAAAAAAGTATAACCAATGGGGTTGTACCACGGGCAACACCAGAAGGGATTTTTTCTTATGTGGGAATATGGGATGATATGGGGGCACTAAATAATAATTGTTTTTTTCTATGTAAAGATCACATGGATGGGATAATAAAAATAGTAGAATATTAACTATTTCCCTAGGAAAACACTAATGGAAAAACTACATATCACAAAACTCATTGTGCATTAAATTTTGTTTGCACTATCCCCTTCCATTTCAAGTTATTGAATCACCTCCCCCAATAAAAATTAACTTCCGACATCATGCTTTGTATCCAGTATGGATGCATAATGGGTACTACTAATGTAATAACCATTATACTAGTAAAATACTGAGACCTCAATATCATCATCCTCACACAACATATCGAAACAAAATACCGTTATTAAACAATCCTCATGGGTCTTTACATGTGGAAGGTATTTCCCCCTTTCATTTGTGTTTTTTAACTTTCAACCCCAATAAGTCAATCCAATGAATTTAGGATTAAAATCCAATATGAAATAATTAAAACCTCATGGTTGGTTGTAATACCTGAGATCATAGGATCAAATAATCGAGGAGGTAAATAATATCAAAAATGTGTAGGGGAAAACACCTTCAACCATTAATGATATATGAGTTTCATGCAACAAGGGTTTTAAATTGATGAAAATTAAATGAGTTGGATGATATGTTTTTGTTAGGCTTAAAAAAAATGTGGGGGTTTAATTAAAAAATACTATTAATGTAATTAATTTCAAATAGGAGAATCCAAATCCCAATATATTTACCACCTCACACAAAATATGGTAATAGAAATCTGAAATTAAACGACTATTGTGGATCATTTCAAGTTGCAGGTACAAACCCTTCCCATTAGAGGTTTTATTTCCCCCCATAATTGAATACCATGACCATAAGAATAATATCCTACTAAAATGATTTATAGAAGTAAAAAAATTAAAATCACCATACGTTAGTGGACATTACATACCTTGTGTAACGATCGACGTTTTTTTTTGTAATGTGGGTTAAAAAATGTAGGATATTGTGTGAGGAGGAAATTAGTATTGGAATGTACTCATAACATATAAAGGTTAATTTCATAGAAATGATAATTTTAAGTTATTTACCCACAACTGGTCCAATCCCATGTTGACGGTTTTGATTTCTTCACACGACAACAGGAAAATGAAAACTCATGATGCACAAACCTCATTGAGCCTTATATGTGGTAGGGGTTGTCACCATATATTTTTGTTTGTAATTCTCCTCATCCATACCTATTACCTTTTATGTTAATCCTAATATCAATAGATGACTAATTATGGTTAACATTATGATAAAGACTCAATAGTACCCACAAATCTTCATGGTTGGATTTTATACATGTGGTCCTAGGTTTGAGTTGTTGGGGAGGAAAACTAATAAACCCAACTGGAATGGGACTTTACTCATCATTATTAATGATCTATAAAGGTAATGCAACAGGTTATTTCCATTCCATATGTTTTATGTTGTGGAATATTTTTGATATGACCCCCGACTGGTCCAACCCCAGGCACAAATTATCATCCACCACACAAAAAAATCAATGGAAAACCGACATTCCACGACCGTCATGGAGGGGTAATTAGGGACAATACATTCCCTTTCCCTTTGGGGTTTTTAATTATCCTTCCCTCAAAACATGAACACATGAACACATCCAAATAAAATGATATTAATAAAATATTCCATGACATAATTTTATAAATTTAAATAAAACAATTATTTTTAAAAAAAATAGAAAAATTATTTTATCATTTAAAAAAAATTATTTTATGTATCATAATATAAAATCTCATATGTTTTAATTTTATTAGATAACAAAATATTAAATTATAATTACATAGTGATGTTATTATTTTAATATTTTTCTTACTATTCCTACTAGGCATATTATAAATCAATCTATCAGATTTAAATTAGAACCATCATTTTTTTAACAATGATTTTGGGTTTTAGCCTTCTATAAATACCTCATATTTCATTTATTATTAATTTAAATATATTTTATCTCATATATATATATAGATATTTAATTTTAAAAAATATTTTTAATTAGTAAAATTTGGTTGAATTCAACAGTGTTTTTCTTGAGTCAAATCATTATAACGGCTCAAGAATATCAAAATTTTCACATTCTAGTCATCTAACTCTCTATTAATTGACCCTTTGTATTGTATGGAATATTTTTTCAGTATATTTATACTCTAAATGTATTGATCATGTATGTCTAATAATATTATTTTGTTCTATCTTATTTTTCACATTATTTATATAATACTATATTACTAAAGATTATATATTTATATAATCAATTGGGAAATTCAATTGATAACGTTCTTGTTCATTACATTCATCCCCCTATAAAAAATTTTCCAAATAAATTTTTTCTAACCAATTAAGATTAAAATAGTTTAGGGTATATAAATTGCTTTTTTTAATCCAGTTTCAGTGTCTCCTTCCCATACTTCTGGTTCTATCATAGTGAATTATCTTTGTAACACAGTGATATTTTATTAATAAAATTAAATAAATTTATTTTCATCGATATATTATGTTACATTAATCACTCATATTAAATGAACCATGTTATAATATTAATAGGTTTTTATTACTGATAGTTATTACCAAGCTATTAAAATGGAAGGTATGTATACCATTAATTAATATATGAAATATATATAAATTTTCATCTCAATAAACTTTTATTGATAATAAACTATTTAATAAACAGTTATTTTTTAGTAAAGCCAAGTTATTCATAAAATATATGATTTCTCAAAAAAATATGTATATTTATTTTCACGAGAATATATCATGAATAATTTATATAAAATTGATATATTTTTTAAAATATTTATAGCTTTTTAATTTTTCATATATAAATTATTATAATTTTTTTAATTTTCAGAAGAGTTTGATTGTCTTGTGAATTGTAACTAATGCTGATTTTATTGGGATCTACATGTCAAAAGGATACATTTTTTTTAAATGGATTCATTATAAAATTATTTTTCTTATATTTGACATAATAAAATTATGCCAACTATAATAAATTTTAGGATTTAGTTTATTATAAAAACTATTTAATATTTAAAAATACATTTTCTTGAAAATGAAATTTAGGTGTAGAATGTATTTTTAATTTTAGAAATTAATTTGATCAAAATTGTTGAATAATTTTATATAAATATGTACATTATATACTCAATTAATTTTTTTACATTGATCTATGATTTTTGAAGGCTTGAGATAAGAATTAATATATAGTTTTATTATAAAAAATTATTATTTTTCTAAGAAGAATTTTTTAACGCATTTCCCATAGTTACACTGAAATTTGTTTCATAAATTTCTTTATAATGAGTTCGGTAAAATGAATAATTTTTTTAATAAATATGATCAAATTTCTTGAATATACACATTATAGTTTTTACCAAATATAAATGGAAATATTTGTAAAATATTTTTTCCCTGTTAAAGGTAAATATACATAATGTAGGTCAAAAATAACTTATATAGTCACAATTTATTAATAATATTTCTTATTGTATGAATTTAATTCTACATTTATCACCATATTCTTCTAATTTTATTATTTTAATATAATATTATCCCGGAAAATGACTTAAATATTATTTCAATCTAATTATTTTTTAAAAAATGTCACTCTCTTTGTTTTAAATATTTCATTTGATACCACATAATGGAAAAATAATGTTATGAATTGATATATATTTTTTATTTTTAGATTGATAATTTATTTTAATTTAATAATTTTTTTTCATTTTTTAGTAATTATATAATGACCCTAATTTTATATGAATCATCAATGTTGTGTTTCCCTGATTAAGAAAAAAAATTAAATGATTTCTATGTGGTCATGGTTTTGAGTTATTGGGGAGGAAAATTAATAATCTCCACTGGAATGGGAAATTAAGCATCATTATTAAATATCTATGATTTTTGTGAGACATGTTATTTCTATTACCATATTCTTTATGAGGTGGAATATCATTTTAGATGACCCCAAACTAGTCCAACCCCAGGCTCTCATAATCATCCACCCATAATTTTTTTTAATAAAACCCATCATTACATGACCCTCATAGTGGTTTAATGATGAAAGGTACATTAACATTAGATTTGGGATTTTTAATTATCCTTCCCCAAAATATAAACACATGAACACTTCCAGTTAAAACCATACTAGAAAATTATGTCATGATTTAATTTTTTATATTTAAGAAATACAAATATTTTTTAGAAAAACAAAATATTTATTTTATCATTTTTAAAAACTTATTTTGTGTATCATAATATAAATCTAATATAGTTTAATTTTATTAGATAAATATATATTATTTTATAATTGCATAGTCAACTTATTTTTTAAATCATAAGCTTACTATTCCTACTAGTCTTACTATAATTCAAACATTCATATTAAAATTATAAATACCATTTTTTAACAATCTTTTGGGTATTTAACATTCAAGAAATACCTCCTATTTCATTTATTAATCAATCCAATATATTTTCTCTTATATATATATATTATATTTTTTAAAAAAACATATCATTATTAATATATTATTCAATTCTAAGTTGTTTTTCATGGGGAGGTCCTTTTAGGGGCTCAAGAATATCAATATTTTCACATTATAGTCATCTAACTCTTTATTTATATACACTTTGTAATTACCACAATATTGTTGGGTATATTTATACTATAAATGTAATGTTCAAATAAGTATAATAATATTTTTTTGTTCTGGGATGTTGTACAGGTCGTTTATATAATACTATAATATTAAATATGATATATTTTTTTAATCAAAAGAGAAATTCTATTGATAATGTTCTGGTTCTTTACATTAATCCCCCTATAAGAAATTTCCAATGAAATTATACCTAACCATTAAGATGAAAATATTTGAGGTTGTATAAATTTTATTTGTCCATCTAGTTTCCATGATTCCTTCTTATAATTATGTTTCTACCATAGTGAATTGAATTTATAACACTGTGATATTTTGTTAAATATTTTTTAAAATAAATTTAATTTTATTGATAGATTACGTTACATGCATTCCTGATTTTAAATGAACCATGTCATGCTATTAAAATATTATTATTCATGAATTTTATAACTAATATGTTAAAATAGAAGGTATGTATAGGATTAATTACATTATGTAATATATGTAAATTTTCTACTCAATAGAAATTTATAGATAATTTATTATTTAATAAACACTCGTTTTGTTGTAAATCCATTTTATTCCTCAAAAATATGATTTTTAAAAAAAATATATGTTTATTTATTTTTATGAGAATATATTAGGATTAATTTCTATAACATTGACAATTTCTTAAATATACATAATTTTTTAAATTAATATATATATAAATTATCTTAATTATTTTTAGAATTTCCATAAAAGATTGATTTTGTATTGAAGAGTAAATGATATTGATTTAATTGAAAACTAAATTTTAAAAACATAAATTTTATTAATATGGATTCAATGTAAATTATATTTATTATATTTAATATAATCCAATTATGTCTACTAGAATATATTTTTGGCCTCAATTTAGTATAAAAACTATTTAATATGGAATGAGGAATTTTTATGAAAAAGTTTTTTATCTGCATAATGTGTTTTTAATTTAAGAAATAAATTTGATCACTATTGTTGAATAATTTTATATAAATGTATAAAATATATACATAATAAGAAAATTATATTCACCTTTTCTTTTTCAAGTCATGGGATAGAATGAAATATGGGTTTATTAGAAAAAATATTTTTTTCTATGAATAATGTTTTGACTAATTTTTCATAGTTACATTGAAATTAGTTTCCCACATTTTTTTTGTAATGTGTTAGGTAAAATAATTTAAAAATTTATCTATAAATATGTTCCTAAATATACATCTTTTATTTTTATCAATATAAATATTAATACATGTATAATGCTTCTTCCCTATTACGGGTAAATCTACATAATATAGGTCCAAACTAAAGGACAAGGACATAACTGCATAATAATCTTTATTATTGGATGCATATAATTCTACACATATCACATTATTCTATAATTTTATTAGTTTAATATAAAATTTCCATTAAAATGACTTTTATATTATTTCAATCCCATAATTTTACAAAATGTCACTCTCTTTGTTTTTAGTATTGAATTTGTCTTCACATAATGGAAAAATAAGGTTTTGAATTAATATATATATATTTTTATTTTGATATTAATATATTATTTTAATTTTATTATTATTTTTATTTTTTAGTAATTATATAATGACTCTTGTTTCTTATGAAACATCGATGTAGTGTTTCTCTGATTGAGAAAAAAATATATTAAATAATTTCCAAATTGTGAAAAGAAATATAAGTTGTGTGAGTTAATGTGTTAATTGAAATTTATAGGTAAATATAACATGCTATTATTTTATTAAAATATTATATTCTCATTAAATGATTTTATATCATTAAATCTAATATGTTTTAATAATATCTAAATTGAAAATAATGATATTTTAGGAAAATAATACTTTATTAAATAACATAAAAATCAATACAATATAAAAATATAACGAATAAGATAATATATTGTCTTAAATTTCATAATTTTTCCATTTATATTCATTTTGAAACCATTTTCATTATTATTTTATTTATTATATTAAAATATTTAAGGAAATTTCATGACTACACATGTGATCTATTATAAATAGGTACATATGATCTCTCTAATTAATATCACAATTTTCATTCTATCATGAACATATTTTTCAAAAATATCTTATCCACATTCCTAGGACTATAATATATGTTCATATATTTTAAAATCTCTAACTCTTGTATCATTATATGATATATAAAGTTGTTCTTTCCATGAAGGTGAAATCGCTTTAACCGATAACATTCTTCCATAATCTTCCTTAACTCCCACAAATCAATGTTATTTATCATAAAAAAAATATAATATACTAAATATTATTCAATACTATTATTATTATAAAACCTACATTATACTAAATCATTCGCATCAAATAAAATATTAATGAATTGATCATTCGTATGTACGTCTATCCATTTATACGTAGCGATAGAATTGATTTTCAATCATAATTTTTTTGGACTACTATAATAATGAGTTAATTATTTATAAATGACATTTGTAAAACAATTATACTTAATTAATGATAATATAATGTGTAACTTGTTAAAAAATGGTCCTCTAGGAAATGATAATGCCCCTCGGGTGAATGTGTGAATTACCACCTCCAAGAAACGAAGTGATCCATTTTTTCATTTATATTTTAATTATATGGAAATGAGGCTGAATGCAATGAATTTATATGATATATTTTATATTATAATTATCTTTTAATGGGGAATTAATTTTTACCTTTATTTTATCCAACCATTAAGAAAATGAAAATATTGACCATGAATAAGCATGGGTTACCAGTTCCAACAATAGTTTAATTAATTTTTAGAACACTAATTTTAATGAATAATTATAAATATATATTTAATTAAAATATATTATTTTTACTAAATTATAATATTTCTATATTTTTTGTATATATAATCAAAATTTAAGTACCAAATCTATTTAACTAAACCATACAAGAAAATGGAGCAGTTTTAACCCGAAACATATATTTTAACCAAAAAGTGTTGAAAATGCATGATAAATGATTATTTTTAAATAAAAATAGAATATGTTTCAATAATATATGTATAATAAATCGGTATTTATTATAATGGAGTTTATAATTTGTATAATTAATGGCATTCTGAAGGTCAATGATTTATGTTTTAATCCAAATTTTTATGGATTGATTATAATTGAATATCTCTATATGAAATTATATGAACATTATATAATGATTACATTTAATTTTATTCTTCACTATTAGTTTCTTAAGATTAAATATTTTTCATTCATTTTCCTCGTACGATTATAAAATATATCATAACATTTTTTTATGTGAAATTTATTTTATTTTTCTATTCCTTATAGGTCATTTTCGATAAATATCAATTTTTTTAAAAAAAAATATTTCTCTATGGGGTTTAAAATTATCATATGACTGTGTAAACAAATTTTTGAACAGTAATGAATTTTTAATAAAAAATTTACAGGGAAATTTTTTTCCGAATGAGATACTTTTTGAATATTTATAAAAAATGTGAATAGAATATTTATTAACTTATACAACATAAATTCAATTTTTCTAATATCATTAGACATGAATGGATTGAATGTTGCTTTTTATATTTATAAGTTTATTTAAAAATAAAATAGTTTCTTTACTACATGAATAAGGTTTATATTTAGAAAGGTTATTTTTAAATTTTATAGCATATTTTCCCTAAGATAGATATATTTATATTTTTCATGGAATATTTATTATTTAATGACAACAACCTTTAATTTATCTAATTCATTACATGGTTTATGATCCGTGGATACCATCTCTATAATTCCAATGGATTGTTAATTAACATTATGAAACTTTTTTTTATTAATGGAAAATATTTTCTATGAGTTATGTTATGAAGAAATAATAATTAGTCATATTACATTTTTTGGGTTATGATATAATCAATTCATTGGGATATCGTGGAACAATTATGTTTGATTTTTTATAATGTGATGGTTTGGACCTATATATCCCTCAAATTCTTTGGGTAAATATTGGTGACTCATTAAGAAATTATTTTATGGTTGAACATTATTTCATGTTCAGAATTTTATTAGTAGACCTATCTTTCAAGTCCATATTATTATGTGAGTGAATGGTTTCATTTACAATAAACAATGTGTGAACATGTTTATATTTATACATGTTCCCAATGTTATAATATTATGCGTACAACACCAAATCACATCTTATGAAAATGTTATGATTTAAAGACACATTTTCTAATATTTATTCAAATTTAATGCCTTATAAAATATCATGATGTATACCAAAACATATTATTATTATCCATTATTTTAATAGTATTGATTTCAACTGTTATGATCATATTATTTTATACCCTTATTCTCATGTCATTATTAGGAAATCATACTAATATTTATTTTTACCCTTAATAAAAATATGATATCAGCATTGATTATGTTTTTATTCGTTAATTTATGAAGAAATGTTTTAGTAATGATATGCCGATGAATGGTGATAGTTATAGAGAAAATAATTGGAAACTCCTTCGAACCATTTTTTATATGATAATGTGTCCAAATATACTATAAATATAAAATTATAGGGGGGTTTATTATGTTATATAATGAAAATTCATATATTAAAATTAATTATCTATGTATAAAATCTATTTTTCACTATATTTTTATCATAGTATGTTTTATATGTCCTTTTTAAATTTGGATGATAAAACCATAGTGAGAACCATATAAATAAGATGAATAATAGGATAAAATACTATTTTTTTGGTAATGATCAAGGATTTAAATGTATAGACATTTTTTCATATATTGAAAGCATGTTTTATTTATTTAGGCATTAAATGAATGATATTTAAAAAAAATATTGATTTCAACTCTGACCATCACTATCATCATTATGATTTTTTATTTTAATAAATGGATATAAAATAATGGAATCATTTGAATAATGAATGTGATGACTAATGAAATGATACATTTCATGAGAAGTTTAATGTATTATGATTTGGGATATAATATCATGTGACCATGATCACTCAACTCACTAAAAATTTTAGTTGCAAAGTAGATTCTATTGAGCTGACAAATTCATCGTGGATATAAAAATATTTTCTTGACTAATTTAGGTGAAAACATCCAACCTATATCTATATTTCTTTTAATCTATTTGTTTTGTGGTAATCATTTAAAGTGATGAGGAATATAATTTTCTTTAATTAGTGCTCAGACCATGAAATTTTTAATATTACTTTATAATTTTTATGGAGAAGAATAAAAATGGTGTAATATTATTAATATTAGAGTAAATAGTAAAAATTGACTACTTTTTATTGGATGAATATAAGCTTATATTTTTTAGTATTTATTTAAATTATATTTTATAAAAAAATTGGAGAAGTAATTTTGTGAGATTAAGTAGAATAATGAAGAATCCATTATTACCTATGCGGAGTATTTTACAACACCTTAATGGTATGATTATTTTTATTTATAACCCCAGAATTGTTTTTTATATTTATTGGTATATAAAAAATTTATGAAAAAGATATCCATTAGAGACATTGGAATCTATGAGGAAATCAATTAATGTGCACTAAATCTAGAAAAAGAAGATAGAAAACCTAAAGCATCTAGTGATAAGAAATGGAATATGGAGATTCAAAGAATATCCTATGGTTTATCACATATAGTAAAACAATTGTTCATCTTACTACTTTCAAAAAATATGGGAACAAATTCATGTGAATTCTTGAATGGAAGAAGAAATTGTTTCATGTATGGGAAGAATATTCCATGATCAAAATAATTTCTATGTGATGTAAAAAAGGAAATTAGTGAAATTAATATATGTATATATATATATTTCAACAAAATAAATCACTCACATTCCAGTGATTTACATAAAATGATTTTGGGTATTATGATAATAATTTCTATAATATCATGATTAATTAAGATAAAAAGAAAAAACTACATTTTAAGTAAATGAAAAAGTGTGGATTCTAATTCAATCAGATCAACTGAAGTGAGTCATGATAGTTTGGGTTCATTTATAATCCACTCCGTATATATGGATCTCATGTTGGAGTTTGTTGGAATATTCCTTATGAAAATTTTATCAAAAATCCGTTCATGATATATTAAAGGATTTTGATCATTGATTACCACTCTATAAATAGTTTATTGAATAAAGATATTACATTTGATATTCAAAATCATTTTTGGATCATCCAAAATTATAAGGATGAATCATAAAATCTAGTTGAATTTTATTTGTTAGGATATGAGAATATTTATGGAATAAATGGTGATTTATATTTTGAATTCATATATTTTTTCAAGTAACGTTAACAAATTTTTTTATGAAATGGTCAAGTTTTTATATTTTTATGGGTGATCATATTTTCAATGGAATTGAAAAGTACTATTAATTTTTATTTTATGTTTTTATGATGTAAATCATTTACTATATTTTAGTAATAATACATTATTAATGATTAAATACCCATCGTAATTGGTATATGGTTTCTTGTTATGTAATTTATGGACCAATTCATAGTGTAATATAGAAAATATTTATGGTTGAAACAAATTCTTTGAGAAGGTGATATTTATATTTATCATTACGGTCACGTTAAGGAATAACATTTATTTTTGTATCAAAATATGATTTATGATATTTTAATGAATTTTATTTCATTAAAATATGATATAGTGATATATCATAATAATTAATTTGGTTGAGTTTAATATAAACATTGGGTTAAATGTGTTATTTATCCTGGAATTATATTTTGGTAGATTGAAATTAAATTTTCACAGATGTTAGATTAAAGGTGTATCATTTTAGGTGAACACATTATCTAATATCATGGTAATTATGTTAATTAAGGAGTTCTCTATTAATTCGTTATTTCTTTGTTAAATCATTTATTAATTTTGATAATTATCTCGTGCTAATGATTCTTGGTTTTGGTTAATTATTATAGACAATAGGAATGTTTTTATATAATTTTATTGATCCTTTAGGTGTTGACATTTCAGAATTGAGAAGTGAAATTCAATTTAAATACTCAATATTTGAATAAACAGATTCAACTATGGTGGAAATCAATTCATTGATGAAATTAAAAATTTCATTTTTATATACTTTTCAAATTGAAAAACATATTTTTATGGAATTCCACAACACAATGAAACTGATCTGAATAAAAAACATGTTGTCTTGTAACCCTAATTTTTTTTAAATTCATGGTCTTTTAACTGTCCACTAATATATGGTTTTTTTTTTCATTAAGTGTCTTGTGACCATCATATTTATCAGACTATACTAGTCTATGAGTGATGGTTTTCTCTGACATGTCCATATTATAACATCCCACAAATGTATTAAATATATGGGAACATGATTTTATGTCATATTAGGTTACCTTCATGTTTTCTACCTTCCCTTTTTAAATAAAGTTTTATTATTCTGTGGAATGATGTGTGATTCTATATAAGAATTTTTTAGTATTAAAAATTAAATATGGAGTACATTGTAAGGGTACGATTTATTTAACATGAGAATTTGTAAAGACGGTGAAATTAGTAGGGGAGTTTTTGTTGGTACTTTATTATATAATCATAAAATAAAAGGAATCACATCCCAATGGATTTAATTGTTTAATATTTAGGAAAAACTTGATACATACTTCAACTTCATACTAAAAAAGAAAATATATAATATAAAATCTATTCCCATTTAGAACTCAATATTTCCATTTATCATATCACTTAATATCAATCTCAAAAGATATTATGGTATCTTATATAAAAAAACATAAGAAATGGTTGGGCTCATATTCATATAAATGGTATTCCCAAAGGTGATTATACAAATAAATATAAATAAAAATAAATAATAAATGTAATGTGAATAAAACACATTTAATATAAACAATAAAATTAGCATAACATAGAAGGAATAAATGTAGATAAATTAAATCCATATACAGAATCTAATAAGACTGAAATATATCAATGTATATTATAAATAATCCCAAAATCATATGTACATAAACAACTAGTCACATAATGAGGTAATTAATTATTTCAGACACCTAAAACATCATTTCATGATATTTTCCGTGATTATTAAATCAATGTGTAAACACCAGCTTAATTGGTCATAGTAATTTTTCATGTGATACCATTTGATGCATCTGGTATCTTTATAATTTTGGCCCCCACCCATTACATACCATGCCAACTAAATTTTTTATATTAATGGGTAGAACCAAAATAAATGTAAGCATTGACATTTTAAAACATGAATATTAAATTTTAATAAATCCCATAATCAATAAACATAATCATAAATTATCCAGAGAAATATAAGGAATAGAATTTGAATAGTACAACACTAGTAAAACATACCATATACCATCTAGATAAAAAATAATAGTGGAAAAATTACGACATATCCCCATTTTTTTACAAGTAGAATATA
The DNA here is from genome assembly GCA_963277665.1 of Viscum album. Taxonomy (NCBI): domain Eukaryota; kingdom Viridiplantae; phylum Streptophyta; class Magnoliopsida; order Santalales; family Viscaceae; genus Viscum; species Viscum album. The sequence continues at coordinate 1,789,796,461 of OY728121.1, read as the reverse complement.
GGTTGTTTTTATTGGTGAATATACATTACATAAAGATATATTTAAACATCCTAGATGAAAATAAACATTTCACTTTGAAAATAACCTTTATTTAAATAACAAAAAATGAAAATAAATATCATTGAAAATAAAATTTTAATCATATAAATTAATCATTAATACATTTAGTTTTTATAATGGCGGTAAATTAAACAGATGCAGTATATATTAATACAAATATTCCATTAACATTTTATATAAAAGGAAAATGTGCCATTTGTAAAAGACGAATTAATGTTTCATTTTAGTATTTTTTGAAAAATGTAAATCATGGGTAAAATCTTGTATAATAAATAATTATTATAATGTTAAAATATCTTTTAATACATTTTCCTTAAACATGGATTTTGATGAAAAAATACTTATGACTGAAAAGGGAAATATAGTATGATTTCCAAAAAATTATCTCAATAACATGAATTACTAAATATAGGAAAAAGTATTAATATTACATAAAAATTTCATGATTAATGGGACAATATAATAGAAATTATTTATTATATAAATAAAAATAATACCTCTAATGGTTAATTAGTGAAAATCAATCCTGAGTGATGATGATATTATAAAATACACCCATACAACATTATTAACATTTGATTTATACGCCCCATGAAATAAATAACATAAAATGGAAAAATAAATTCAATAATGGTAAATATTTTCTATATATATAATACCAAACATCACTATATATACACAATGAAAAATAATATGTTTTGAATAATACATAAGTCTCAAGGAATACAAGTGTAATGAAAAACCCTTACCTCAGTTCGACATAAATCATATGATTGTGAACCTCCTTTTTAATTAACATATTTTGGTTATAAATATATTAACAAAATATACTCATATATACCATACAAATATATTATTTACATATAGCCTTTAATTGTCTATTTTTTATGAATGCATTGCAAAAAATCATTATTTTTCATGATAATTAATTCATTTTTCATTTATGTATTGGGTTGTAAATTTAAAATTATACATTAATCATGGATACATAAAATTTATAATTTATAATATAATATTTATATAATATAACATAAAAATATATTCATTTATTGTAATCTATAAAAGGTATGGATAAAAAATGATTACATGAATCCTATAGACGATAGGCTATATATACCCCCGAATGATGTTTCCATTTTTCTCAACATAAGAAATTTATGGAAGGTAAATAATATTTAAAAAATAAATATTTATTATTACGTATAATTTATGATTTATAATAATTTAATTTATCTTTATTTCCTTCAATTTAATTTTTTAGTGACAAATGATTCACATCGCTTCACCAGGTGTAGTCCTCCGTACACACGGGTGACATTATCACATCCTCCCAATTAATGGAATGTAATAATATATGTGTGATATAATAGTTATTGTGGTATAATAATGTTAAATATTACACATATATTCATTTAATCTATCCTTATTACCTTACAAGTAATATGTAAATATAGAAAACAAATTGCATCGGTTCACGAGGCGATAGTATACCTTACACATGAGAGAAATTATTTTTATACAATGGGTTTAATGAAAAAAAAGTTAGATGTGATATAATAATTCAATATGTATAATAATTTCATAATTATTATTTTAAAACATTTAATCCATCATATATCTGACTAGAAGGTTGGTGATGAAAAAATAATTACATCGATTCGTGAGGTAGTAGTCTGATATTTAGACAATCGATAATTTAGATTCAAATATGATAGATATAGATACATATATAGGTTATTAAAAAAATAATTAAGTATCAGTATATAGGATATAATATTTTTATATTATTATCATAGTTTAAAATGATTTTAGAAAGGGTAAGAGGAACTAAATTTAATACATGTGTTTATGAATTTTACATCTGCTTTAGATATGATATTTATGTTTCTATCTAAAGCCTTATAAGAAGGGATTAATAACACACATAAGCCATATAAGATATGTGGGGAATATGATGAGTAAATATTTTCATGTCTTGGAAAAATAAATTGGCTTTTAATTTGTGAATTAGAGAGGACATGGGGTGGCATTTTATAAGTGGGGGATAAGAAAAATATGGAAATTATTAAAAGATAGAGTGATACACACATTTTTTTCCTGAATGAAGCCTAAAAATGGGACACTATCAAACCATGGATATTTTAATGCATAAATAAAACTATCAAATTGGTTTTGGGAATGTTTTTTTTCTTATTTTAGCTCATTAATCGTTCGATTAACTCCTGATAAACCCATTTTTACCTTAACCTTAGTGATTAATTTTTACTATTTTTATCATTCACTGTGGTTAAAATATAAGTATAACATTTTTTATAACAATTATTATTATTATAAAAAAATTTAATAAATTAATAAAAATTCAACTCATGAAATTCGAATAATTTAATTAAAATTAATCACATTGACGTGACCAAAAGATTCTTTTTAAGAAATGAATTTCTAAGGTACATTATGATCATATATTAAATCTATGAATAGTAGTAATAAATATGTGATTGTTAATATAAATTGAATAATTTATAATATTTGAATATCATTTAAATAATTACTCATTTGGTTTTATTTTTTTTAATTTAAATAATGAAACAATATGAACATTAATAAATTTTTCATGAAATTCTGTTTTAAACCTAAAAATATACAGATACTAAAACATTTAAAAGAAATGGTGATTAAAATGTAATTAAATTGATAAATTATTAATGAATAATCCATAGTTTAGGTAATATTAAATTTCAAAAATAATGGTCATTTTTAGTTACTTTGTTGTAAATATATATAGTAGTTTTACAAAAAAACTAGTATTTTTCACTATTAACATAAAATTAAATATTTTCTAATAAATAAAAACAATTCAAAAAATGTAAATTTTGATATCATGATTTGAAAACAAAACTAAATTTTTCAAAATAATTATTATAAATGTGTTACAAATTCTTTTTTAATTATTTTTAGAAAATGTAATTAAACATCATTTCAAAAAGAAAAATTTCATAAACAATTTTTTCTCATTAAAATTTTTATTATTTTATTTACATTTAATATATATTACTATTGAATTTATTTTAGAAAATTTCAAACCATATTACATTCAAAATTTATATATTACTATTCAATCCAATAATAATAATAGTTATTTTATAAATTTCATTTTTAATGATTAATATTTTAAAAGGTTATCATGTTTCTTTTAAAATAGATATTACACACAGTTGAATGTATCAAAGAGATTGAATTTTTCACAAATTAATGTTTCATAAATTCTTAGGATGTTAAATTCTATTGTTATATTTTTTTTGAATTTCAAACTTGTGATCAAACAAAATAGAACACTTTTAAAAATAATAGTGATATATTATACCCCCTCATATAAATTGCATCCACATTATGTAATCATTATATCAATAATAAATAGTTTTAAAATAGGAAAAAACCATTTTAAATGAAAATATTGAGAAGGTTTAACAAAAATACCTATTAACAATAGAATTAGTTAGTTATTAACATCATCTAGAAAAACACACTACAATGTTTTCATGTTGGGGAACATTATTGAGAGAAAAACACGTAGTCATGGAAGAGAATGAAAATGCCCCCAAATTTATAGTTAGTTGTAAGAAACATGTTCATGAGAATGTTAACCAACATAAAACAATAAATATATGAACAATTAAACTACTTTTGATTCAATTACAGTTATATTAAGTGGAAATTGTTTTTGTCTCAAGATCATTTTTCTAATGATGATGGAATATTTACCACCTTGATAAATAAATTGTGAAAATCAATATATCTAATTTATTTAAATTTAATAAGAAAAATTTCATCCATTTTTACATTTATAAATTTCGACATCATCTCTCTTTATATAATAAGGAAATGAATTTTTTACACCTAAAGCACTATTGTATTATTAGATCAATAAATTAATTGTATGTCATTCCATCAATCTATGGGGGTCATTAAAAATGCATAAATAGTTTATCCCATTTGTATTAATATTTATATGGTTAAATAATAAATAAATCTCAAAAACATAATCAAAATTTCATCTCAGAAAATTAAATATATTATTATTCTTAATACCATCCAAAAATTCCCATAATTTAAAATTAGGTCTCTGAATATCACAAAAAAAATTACTCAAAAATAATATCCAAAATTTCATGAAGTGGATCTAAATTTCCCCCCACCAATATTCAAATATCGTGGTAATATATTCTTATAAATCTCTTTAATAAAAATAATTTCAAAAATATATTATTGAATATATACATGATTTATAAATCTTAAAAAAACATATTATGGAATATAATTCATAAATCTAAAAATAATTTAAAATCCATCAATTATAAATTAAACCACTTTTCATCAAATCATTAATTATTTTAATGTTCATAAAAAATCCAATATATTTTAATAAATTATAGAATCACCTTTTCTAAAATGAACACCATTATCTCAACCTCACAGACATATTAAGGTTCATTTTTCCCATAATCATGTGTTTTCAAAAATAATATCACCCTACAATTAAATCAATATTCTTTATCATCAAAACAATTTTAGAAATTTTCACAAATCATTTTTTCAAAAAATTATTAATAATTACAGTCATTTAAATTTCATGATTCCCATAAAAAATTCAATTACCACACATAAAAACATAAATCATTGAACTTTATTCTTAAACCAATAACTATGCTTTATAACATTATTCATTAATTCCTCTTTCCATTAATATTTTTCTTGCTGTTTTTTTCATCATAATCAATATATAAATTACTCATATTACCTTTATTATTATCTTTCTGATATTACCCAATAGGAAATATATTATTTTAATTCCCTAACCCAAATACTAGGAGACGGTACATCATTTTATTACATTATTATGGTTAAAAAGAATCAAATCTTTATAGACCATGGAATTTAACAATCTAGGAAAGCCATATTACATACATGATACACAAAATACATTAGAAAATAGGAAATACAAACATGATAACTAGTAAAGAAACAAAAACCTTTAACACAAATTCATGTATTGCTTCGTCAAAATGTTTGGAATGGAATCATAATAACGGTGATATCAAATGCATAGTAAACATATGTAAAGATGATGAAATAATGAATCAATGAGAATAAATTAACATGGAAAGGTAAACACATGATAAAACAATAAATTAAAATAACTAAATAAGGAAATTAAAAAATGTAAAGATAAGATAAATAAATTCATTCCATCTAAATCAATAAATTGAGAATATAATTTATCCATAGATATGTCAGCCCCAAATTTTATGAATGAATAAAAACTATTCTAAATGAGTAAAATTCATAGTTAATGGATTCTATCTTTCCAAGGTACATAGTATGTTTACCATCAAGACAATTCACAATATGTTTTGAAACAAATAAAGAAAAACACAACTAATTTGTCCAAATGATTTGTCTTATGAGACTATCAATGCATCAATGGGTTATCTATAATCAGGCCATGCTCATGTCGTACTAGTATAGATCATTTCACATATTCATGAACAACATGCATTTTCAAAGTATATGTATTGAATAAAAGATATGGATTTATCAATAATTCACTAGTGGAGGCTATATAACCATAGGGGTTATTTACATTAATGAATATATGTTCCATTAAATTGTAATAAAAAAATAATGGGGGAAATGTCATTTTAAACATTCTATTGTCTCCCATTCAATATTAAAACATTTAAATAATAAAAACCATGATGGAAAAATATTAAATTAATGATATTTTATAATTAGAGTAATTATATTGAAGATATACAATGTTAAATTTTATTATATACTCCAAATAAACGTTATTTGGATTATAATAACAAACAAATCTCAATGAAATGTAAATTGAGACAAGATACCTTACCTTATACTTAATTTTGTTTTTTAGTTTTTTACACCCTTATAGTGGTTTATAATATACTAATAAATTATACGAGAATCATAATAATCATTATAGTAATATTTTATCTTTATAAAATATTTTATTACCATTTTTATAATCTTTCATTATTTTATCAATTTCATGTTTTAATTACCTTGTTTTCCCACGTATGTTTTGACTTGTTACTTTTTGTTCCTATTTCATATGACAGGATTTAATTTTCTAAATAATGTAAACCAGGGATTAATTATATTATATATCATTTACATATTTATTTATAATTTCCCATAATTTTTGAAGGTCAAAAATTATGTCCATTGTTTAGGGAGATGGTAGGTCGTAAGTACAGATGTACACTAATTTCAATTTTTTGTCAAATTAAATGAATGAAAAATAATTGATATATATATATATATATATATATATAATTCTAGTGTCATGTATTTTTTATATATGTTACAAAATATTATTAAATTCATCCATAATATGTTCCATGTATATCATGAACTAATTGCATCATTCTGAGGTGGAAGTAGTTCACACTTCCTCAAACGATGTTATCGTAATAACAAAAAATGGGAACTATTGAAGGTATGTGTTATAAGTGGATTGAGAAATTATAAAAACCAAATAAATAACATATATATCAAATAAAAACACATGTTCAACCATAATGGCCACTATGATTGGTTTTAAAGGAAAAATGACCAATCATCTTTTTGTGAGGCAGTAGTTCATTATACGTAGAAATAGTATTTTTATTACCCATAAAATAGTGGTGTGTGTAATGGTAGCTAAGAAATTTTAAATGAAAACATCATAATATATTTAAGGTATTTGTGTTGTTATATACTCATGGAATATTGTTATTTAAGGCTGAGGATAATGGAAATGAAACTAGAGAGATTGAGTGATGATGTTACCACTTAATCAGTTAACTTCTTTTGGTTTGTACCAAAATGCTCACATGGAAGGATTTATGACCAATGGGAGGTTCCAAGATATATGGTGGAGTATTTGGGAATCAATTTATGAAGATATCTATATATCTTACTTTTTTTGAGGTATAAAGAATTGGGAGATATTGTGGCATTTAATAAGGGAAGAAAAGGACTCACTTGGTGTTTTAGAAAAGATGTTACGTGTACCAATGTTTTAACATTAAAAAAGCCAGAAAAAAAACATTCAAAACGAATAATGGATTGTTTAGTTTCAATTTATGGTATTAAAATAGGTTTTTGATAAGTGTATCGATTATTATGACCCTTATGTTATTGGTTTTTTCATTTATTGATATTATTCGTACAATAATAAATTTAATTAATTTAAATTAATTTCATGAGTATTTTTATTTTAAAACAATGTTTCTATTAATATAAATTATAAATTATTATGGTTAAATATATGGAGTCCTTTTTTTCAAATTCCTATTAATAAAATGACAATTTTAAATTTAAAGTTAATCCTGCAGACGAGACAATAATACAGGTTTGAATTCTTTAATAGTGAAATTTAAATTGAAATTGATTAAAATAACATAAATTTTATTAATTGACAAAATTATTATCTTGTAAATCTTTTAAAAATAATAAAAAATATAATTTAACCATATAATTAAATTCGACGAAAAAAGTAGTTTTGAACCAAAAATTCATTATTTTAAACTATTCATTACAAAAATTCGCATCTAAAAATTATCAAAAACTATCACCAAACTAATTCTTATGTTTCTAATTAAAATATGAGTTTTATGTTGTCACCTTAAATCAATTAAATTTTCAATATTTTGATTTAGAATTTGTTCCCCATTAAAAGGTGGAAAAACTACTTTTGACATAAAATATAGTATTTTATGTTTAATATTGTATTTGTTATTATATTAAGTCTCTATAAAATATATTATAAGATTGTAATATAAATAGTTTTGAATATAATATTTAAATTTACAATATAATCCTTTTAAATGTGTTATAAATTAATTGAGTAAGAGAAATGTGACTATGTATTGTTTTTTATACCTGGTGCTGTTTGTATTAAATTTATTCTATAAGGAAGATATGGTAAACTGTTGGAGAGATAAAATATTTACTCTTATAAAATTCAATCCCTGAAATATTATGGTTTATACCTTTAAATATATGTACATATTTATCCTCCAAATATTCCACTGGTTCCCATGTTTCTTATTCGATTTTATGATTTATACAGAGAACCTTTACTGGACGAGTCGCCTAATTACCAAATGATTTCTATATGATATGTAGAATATAAATGGGTTCTTCGTAGTATGAACTATCATGTTCCAACTCTATCTCATCAGAGGTTATAACATGGTCTGTTTAATGAATGTATTTCATCAGATTGGGATATATGGAACACATCGCGTGAAATTGAGAGATTTAGCGGCATTTCCAAATGATAAAAAGTATTACATGTCGTTCAAGAATTCATAAGGGACTGCTATAACATGGTACCAGTTTCCATTTTATATCTAACCTTATAACACCCTTACAAGGAGATAACTTCATGAAAATTTGATCTCCCACTTAGAAAAATTATTCTTTCATTCGATTATCAGTATTTCTCTTTTTCTTACATTGAGATGACTTAATATGAGTTTTAATAGCATTTACCTCTATCAACGACACAACAACATGTCATCTGCCTATGAGCTCCCTCTTTCCAACTTCTTCCCAAGAAGTGGTTTTATGAAATATCATACAATATAATTGTTCATATAGTTTCATTTAAATACTTTAGTGGAAACTATTATTATAGGAAAACTCTACAAAAGTTATGTACTGATGCCACATACCTTGAATGTTGAGTGATCTTGATCTTAACATTTCTTCCATTGTTTGAATTTTTCATTAAGAATATCCCTATATTTTTTATGGTGGGTTGTTCTTTAGTAATTCTTTGTGTCAAGAGCTTTCTATGAACTCTTCGAGAAATTTGAAGTAAATCAGGGGTCCTGATCTGAGACTGTTGAAAATGGTTTTCCATGATGTGTTACAACAACATTAATATAGATCCTTGGGAGTCCCTCAATAGGAATGTGTTCTTGTATGGAAATAATATAAAATGATTTAGTTATCTGATCATCAATAACCCTGATTTCATCATTCTATGTATGAGTCATTGGTAGTCCTATGATAATGTCTATATAAATTTCATCCCATTTATAGGTAGGAATAGGAATAGGTTGTAGTAATCCTTTAGGATGTTGCCTTACCACTTTTACTTGTTGAAAACCCATACATAGGGATACATATTCAACAATTTCGTGCTTCATGTTATCCCAAAAAAAATCATCCTTCATTTCCATATTCAAATTTATGCTTCCAATATATATATATAAATTGGAGATATGGGTATTATCATAAAATTCTGTTTTTAGGTATGGATTATATGGAACACGTAGCCTCTTTCCAAAATTTGAACACCAACTTTAAAAAAAACTCTTATAATTTTCCATAATTCACAGCATTAATTATCGTTTTAAAGTCTTCATCATTAGATTATAGATTATCTAACATCTCAAATAAATATGGGTTTTCAACAATTTGAAAAATTATTGATGTATCCCTTTCCTTAGAAATTCCTATTTGAAACTTTACTAGATCCATTAACAAAAGATACTTTTCAATCCACATTTGGGTTAGAACATCATGGTCCTTCATAATCAATGAATCTTCTACATTATTCTCTTTCCCTAGTTGTCACTGTATTGAGAAATCATAATATTTGAGTATCTCGAGCCATTAACGTTTACTCACACAGAGTTATTTATATGAAATGATATATTTTAAGCATTTATAATCTGGGTATACTTCACATATTTCATCATAGTGGTAATATCTCTATATTTTCAAAGAGAATCTTATAGCTTCCAAATCATTATCATGGGTTAGATAGTTTTGTTCAATATTTTTCAATAGACTTAATTCACAATAAATAACTTTATGATTTTTTATTAAGACCCAACCAAATCCCTTACCTGATGCATCACTATAAATGAAAACCCATAGATACCAGATTTTAGAGTTATGAATAGATCATTTATGTATTTTCTCTTTAGTTCCAAAAATAATTTGTTAAATTCCATTTTCCAGACAAACATACACCAATATGTGTATGATAGGTTAATGGGTGTATCTAATTGGAAAAAATTATAAATAAATTAACGATAGTGACCTACCATATCAATGAATCTATGTACCTCAGTTATGTTTGTTGAAATATACCATTCACTAATTGTCTTTTTTCTGGATAATCTACTATTCCATCCTTAGAGATAATATGGCCATGAAAACAAACATCATGGAGAAGGAAATCATATTTTATTAATTTCAGATATAACTATTCTACTCTATGAGTCTTAAGAATAATATGTAAGTGATTTTAATGGTCCCTATAATAATTTTAATACACTAGAATATCATCAATGAATACCACAAAAAATATTTCAAGATATTCATTGAATAAAATTTTTAACATGTCCAAAATATACGGGGTGAATTAGTCTGTCCTAATGGAATTACTATAAACTCATAATGTCCACACCTCATCTCAAAATTTGTCTACAGAATTTCATTCTTCACTCATAATTGGTGATAACCAGAATGAAGATCAATCATAGAAATATATTAGTATCGATGAAGATGATCAAAAAGTCATCAATATTAGGTAGAGGATAATTTTTCATTATTATAATGGCATTAATTTACCTATAATCAACTCATAACCTCATGTATAAATTTGTATTTTTAACAATTTTTATAGAGGATCCCCATGGTGAAACACTATGTATAATAAATTCTTTATTTTATAAATCCTACAGTTTTTTATTTAATTCCAGTAATTCAACTATGTCCATAATATAGGAATCCTTGAATATTTTCATCTCATCTATCATTAAGTTAATGGAATCATTATCTTTATACTATGGGGTATTTCTAGGTAAATCTTTCTGAAACAAGTCAATTTATTCATACAAAATATGTACATCCTCAATTTTAATATTACCTCCTATTCCACAATGAGTTTTTTCTCTATATCCATAAGAATTTGAATCACTAGAGCTACTAGGATAGATCTAGATAAGATGAGGGTGTGGAACCTACCACTCTAATGATGATGTATTCTTCATTTTCTGCACAAATTACAATTTCTTTCCACCTACAATAATTTTTTGCATCATATTTTGATATCTATCACCTCCTACGGATTATATTTTTGTTGACCTTGGTTTGATTATATATGTAACAAATAAGGCTTTTTTATTTGTAATAATGAGGAATGATCGACACATCATGGTTACAATGATGTTTCCCTTAGGAGTTTTCACATCCCAATCCCTTTTTAAAACAAAATGGATAAGAGTAATTTTAATTGGAAGCTGGGTGAATATAAAAGAGTGCGATGTTCTGGAATAAAATAACACATTGGATAAATTTGTATATATGATTAGTGTTTTTTCCGAGATTTCATTTCATACTTCAACATCTGATGTAGTTATTACATATTCTTATGCATCTCCTCTCGGCCACTTTTGTGGTGGATTACCATGATTAATAGGGAATTCGTTAACACAGTTCCCCATATCCTTTCTGCTTTAACATTTAATATTAATTTTTTTATGTCATTCCCTTAAATTTATTAACATAATTACATATTTCTATTCATTTATAACATACCCTCATTCCCATAAAAAAATTTACCAGGTGATTCCTTCTACAATTATCACATGAAGTAAGTTTTTGGATCTTCAGCTTATTGTTTGATGAATTCATATTTTCATAGTGCTTAGAATATCACTTATTCTATTGGATTTCGTTGAATTCATAAGATCGGGTGAATTCCTTTTCTATCATGATGGAACATAAAACTATTTCGTAGTATGATGAAAATTTTTAAGAAACCAGAACTCTTCATCGAATTAGATTATGACCATTAAATAAGTTGTTGGTTTTAGACTCTATGTTGTGTATATAATATGTATCATACCATGACATCCTTGTAAAGGTGTCATTTTAATCCACAATACTCCCATATTCATTTTTATTTATGCAATGTAAATTTCTCTTCATCTAAATTTTCTGATCACAATAGAAGTATTCATATAATAATTTCACATTTAAAGTCCTATAGTCCATGATTTCAATTTCAACTTCCTCCCAAGTATTATGGGTCTAGCACCACCACTGATTAACATCACTCTGGAGACAATAGACCACAAGTGTTTCCTTATCGTTTTCTTTAAATTCCTTGGCTATAAATATCTCTTCCAGATACATAATCCATTTATCATCTACAGTTATATTATTATTCCTTGTAAATGATTGGGATTCTACAACATAAAGTGATCCAACATGTGTGATTATATCTATGGAATAGGATTCTCCATTCGATAAAGTTTATTTCTCGTAAGCTGACTAAGATGTCCTAATTTGTCCACAATTTTATATATTACAATACTTATTGTATTACTTTCTTTAGTGGGAAAAATTTTAAATTTTCCATGAGTATTAATACAATTTGATCTTCCATGCACCATTTTTACAACAATGTCACCTACTATATTATATCATAAAATAGTAAATTTCAAATATTGTATAACCCTCAACATAAATTAATTTTATGTCATATCATTGGTTAAAAAAACAAGTTTTACATTTAATCATTCAAAAATATAGGTAAAGAGAATGGGAATTATCCTAAATGTTTCCCCTAAGAGTGTCAATACAAGATAACTTTAAGTCATATTGTCATGTACAAGGATAACATGAGTCATGCCCGGAACACCTTGTCTAGGATGCTACTGCTTGGAAAATATTTTCCAAAACCATGTCCACTTGTAGTATCTAGAGAGGAATTTATTTTTTCTAATACACACATAATCAATACCTTATTTTTTTGTAATGTACTATTTTTTTAATAATCAATGTTTATCTTAGGTATATTTTCAAAATTCTATGATTTCAAAATCTAGTTTCCATTTTTTTTCTAAACATCCATTGAATGTAAATGTAACATATCAAACAAAAAACTCAGAGATAGTGCATCATTTATTTTCATTGTCATGATTACAAGGAATCAAATCTTGAAGGAACTATTTATTTATTAGTCTTTGAAATCATGATTAAATACACGATACCACTAATACAATGGGAAATAATAAATATAAAAATCATACATAAAAAAAATAAATAAAATCCTTGAATTCTTAATTAATAATTATATTATTCATAACATGGGGAAAAGAAAACTAATAACGGTGACATAAAATGCTCAGTAAGGATATGTAAAGAGAATGAAATAATGAATCAATGAGAATAAATTACATAGAATGGAAAATATCTGATAACATATTCCATTCAAATAACTAGATATGGAAATATAAACATGTAATGTTAATAAATTGAAACTAATTCTATCTAAATCAATAAATTGGTGGTGAAAACCATCTATACGTGTGTTGGTGAAAAATAACATTGATGAATTATAACTGATTCTAAATGATAGAAATGATTAGTTATTGGATTCTATGTTTCCCAAATAAATGTAACCACTACAATCATGGCCTTTCAAAATACTGTATAAAAATGTTTGTGTAAAACCCCATCTGATTTGTACTAATTAATTGTCTCACGAGATAACTGATTCATCAAGGGGAAATCTATAACTAGGCCCCACATGTATCGTGCTTGTCCAAATAATTCCTCATATTCATGAAGAATGTGACTTATCAAAATATCTACATTAAATAAAATAAATGTATTTATCGATAATTTCCCTGTGTAGGATACGTAAAAATAGTGTTTTTACATTAATTATTGGAAATACCATTAAAACATCCTAAATTTGTTTTGAGGGAAATTACATATCAGAATTTCCAATGTGTCCCATACAACATTGAAACATATAAATCATACACCCCATGAAGGAATAATATTAAATGAATGTTTTAATATCCTTTACATAATTATATTCATGATTATAAGGGTTAAGGTTTAGTAAATTAAAAAAAAATGAATCATAATAACTAATATGTCTCAATGGATTTAAAAATTAGGCGAAATCCCATAACATAACCTTACATTTGTTGTGTGATATTTATACTTCTATATAGGGGTTTAAAATATATTAATAACCAATACCATAACCAAAATCATGGTTATAATATCATATAATAAAACCATACAATATTTTATTACCTTTTTGTTAACACTCTGAATTTATTTTAGATCTGTTAAATTAATTGCCTAGTTTTCTCAAGCATGTTTTGACTTGTTACTTATTATACATATTTCATAGATCATTATTTCATAATATAATAAATGTATACCATTAATTAACAATAAATTATATACATTAAATATTTATTTATAATGGTCGATAATATTTGGATATATGAAATTAAGTTCATAGTTCCAACATATAGTAGGTTGTGCGTATACATGACGCTATATTCATTTTTTTATAATAATAAAAGAATAGAAAATAATTTATACATATGTATTTTATAATTACAGTATCATAGATATGTTATATTTGTTACATTGATTTATTAAAATCATCTTTGATGGGATCCAGGTAGAGCGTGAATGAATCACATCGCTCCGTGGGGGCGGTAGTCCACACTTCCTCAAACGATCATATCGTATTAATGTAAAATGTAAATTATTAATGGTATTTGTTATAAATTTATTAAATAAGATTAAATAAATAATTAAAAAAAATATCAAATATTAATAAATTTTCCTTTATAATGAAAACCATTATATGTGTTAATGGAATAATAAACAATCACCATTTCATGAGGCAGTTGTTCACCTTACAGAGAAACAAATGATTGTAACCAATTGGATAGAGGTGTTCGTAAGTGTATACAGAAAGTATCATTTGAAAACATCCTAGTATATTTATGAATTTTTTTTGTTATATAAGAATGTAATAAAGAGATTTCATGGGGTTGATAATAGAAATGAAACTAGAGAGCCTAATAGTTACATTACCACTTAAATTAGAATCTTATTTTAGTTTGTATCAAAAGGCCACCTTGGAATGATTTATTCCAAAATGTATGATTCAAGGCTATGGGTAGGGGTATTAGTAATATATAATGGAAGATATTTCCTATACATATGTTTTTTAGAGGGGTTAGGAATGAGGAAATGTGGCGGCCTTCTATAAATAAGGATAATGAATCACATTATATTTTTCAAAAGAAGTTAGATGTACCAACATTTATACCTAAAAAGAGTGCTAAAAACAAACCTAAATAAAAAATTTAATTTTCATGGACGATTTATTGAAATAAAATGGTATTTGGACAAGTTAAATGGTCATTTTGGACCTTATGATAATAATTTATTTCTTTATAATGATTCTTTACCTTAATTACTGAAATTAAATTTAATTGCATTCACTAATATTTTTTTTGTAGAAACCAATGTTGGACATTTTTGACATTTTAAATTATTATGATTAGAAATATGGAATCCTTTTTTCCAAACCCCAATAAAATATTAGGGTGATTTTAATTTAAATTTAATATTGTAGATAGGACTACGATGTGGGGTTTTAAGGAAAAAACATCCAATTTTTCCTATATTTTAGTAGTCAATTTCAAAGTGAAATTTATCTTATTAAAATAAATTTTATTAATGAAAAAAATATTTTCTCATTAATCATTGAAACCAATTAAAAATATAATTCAAATTTATCAATAAATTTTATGATATAGTAGTTTTGAAATACATTCTATAATGTTTAACTATTTGTTAAAAAATAATTTGTTTATGAAAAATATAAAAACTTCAACAAAACATAATTTTTAAAATTTTTTCAAAAAGGATGTTCATTTTTATAGAATGAAAAAATTAAAGTGTCAAAATAAATTTTAAAATGGGTTCTCTATGAAACGACAAAAAAAATTTAAAAAAAAAATTAGTATTTTATGAGAAATAATGGGTTTGTTTTTATCGTATGCATATCTAAATTATATTAGATGATTGTAAAAATATTTGGTTTTCTATATAATATATAAATATACTATATGAGATTTATAAAAATGTTATAATCTAAATGACTATGAAAAATGTGAATAAGTTTTGTTTTGTTTAAATCTGGTGTGGTGTGTATTAAAATTATCCTAAAAGGAAAATATGGTAATGAATTTTGGTTTTCCATGTTTTAGAAATAGAGAAAGATTATAAATTTAATACATTCGACAATATAAGATACATTTGGGATAAAATTATTATCATCTATTTCTTAAATCAAAATTTTCATTTTTTCTTAGTAATTAATTTCATTGTGTGATTTTCTTCAACACTGTAATGATCTTATCATTCCTATAAACATTGAAATTGGTGTTTCTTCCCAAATTATTATCATATATAGTAAACATTATCTTCATTACTATATGGTCTCCACAACTATTGATATCATTGAACTATATCTGTATTTATTTGGTGAGTTAGATTAATGGTTAGGGTGAATGTTTTTAATCATATGCCATGATAGATAATTTGGAATAATCATAATATCCTTCACTCCATTCATCATCGTGTTTGATTTATTATAAACACATATCAATTAACATTCAATGTTAACATAGTTACTTCTGATTCTGTCCATTAACTAAAACCAAAAATCATATTTTGGGAAACACTAATCATACACCATCGTAAATAATCACTTATTGGATTTTTAAATAACTACACATTATATTTAATATACTAAATAATATGATTAATCTAGGTCACTAATTTTTATACTCTACTAAAATAAATCATAATTATCCATAAATAAAATTATAATAAACCAAGTCATATTCCCAGGGATCATTAAACCTGGTACATATTGTCCTTCATTTTCATACACAAGGTGACACTCGAGTCATTCACAATGCGCCTTTTTCAATGTTATTAACCATTCATACATCTACTCCAGAACCGTGTACACATGTATTATCTAAAATAAGATGCATTTTTTGGTAATTCATATGATTTATAACTTACGAAAACATTATGATTCTCTCTTGTACATGAAAAAAATTCAATTCTAGTAATAGGATTATGTTACCTAATATATTTATTCAAAAATTTATTTCTCACACATTTTTCTATGATTCAACTCATACCTAATTTAAATTCCATGACCTGGGTAACCTAGAGTTGGTAGTTAATTTATTATAATAGCATAAGATACTGGGAAACTTATTTCGAAGAACTAATTTTTTTAGTAGTATTATTAAATTAAATAAATATTTTAAATTTATACTACTATTGAAACCATACATTAAAAGGTGTTTTATTTTAGAACACCATTATATCACTAAGAATATACATGCTTGTCATACATAATACTCTTCTAGGTATCTTATAGAAAATAAAACATATGAGAGGGGTGATCTCATAAGTTAAGTGGGTATGGGTACAATAGAAGCTATCATGAATAAATAATAACATAAAAATATATAATGTCGAACAATCGAAACATGTTTCATTTAAAAAATTACTAAACATTAATATATATGGAATAAATGATGATCAAATAATTCTATATAGATAATAAAATGACCCAAAACCATTTCTAAAGATATACTTACTAATCAAGTAGTCACATGGAAATTTATAGTTGATACCATAATGAGGGAATAAATAATTCTATATAAAAGATACATTTTCTCAACACGATTCACAAGTTAATTTAAATGTATGTTAAAAAACCCATTTAATTTTAAAAAACAAATTTCCCTCTTTAGACCTGTTAATGAATCAAGGGGATATATAATTCAATAACCCACCAATCAAATTATAAGTCCAATTTATTCATTACATAAAGGGGAGAAACATAATTAATGTAAAACATAATATTTCATAAATTTCATTTAGATTGTTAATATGTTTCTTTATAAACAAACATTTTTATAAATCATCAACTATTATATGATAAATAACATAAAAATAGTGAATCTACAATCAAAATGATTATAATAAATTAGTGGAAAAAATAAATATTATATGATTAAAATGAATCCATATTTAACAAAAATGTTAAATAAGGGTTTTCTTGTTGAAAAAATAAATTCTATGAACAAATCCTTAAAAAATTCTTGATGAATTCATCGTTTCCATTCTTAAAAAGAAAATTATAATAAAAAGTTCAGAAAAAATATTAAAAATAAATTTATTTATAAATAACAATAATAAATATAATTATATCCTATAAAAATTGATATTTTATGATGAATTGACATTTTTTTAATACTATACATTTCAAAACAAATACTACATTAACATTTTCTTGAGAAGCCAAAGGGGTGTAGTTGGGAAAATGACATTTATATTCCATTCAAAAAAATTATCAAAATGTAAAAAATGGTTAAAAATGTCAAAAATATAAAATTTGGAGAATTTTATAAACATTATTTAATTAATTTTATAAAAACATGGATTTGGATATAAATTTATTTATGACCGAAGAGATAATCAAAGTCTAATTTTACAAAAAATAATTTCTATTTAAAATGAAGTACAAAATAGATGAAAAAAGATAATATTCATTAAAATTTCCTTGAATGGACATAAAAGAAAATAAATTATGTTTATTATATAAATATCAAGTAGTAACACCAAATGATACTTAAACAGAAATAATCCTAAATAATGATGATATTGAAAAATACACCACTACCAATTTGGTATTGATTGAATAATTATCCCAATGAAATAAATATTTTTAAATGAAATTTAAAATAATATGAATGTAAATATATTAATGAAAGTAAATATAAAAGGGTCTATATATACATCACATATTGGAATAGGTGTTGAATTTGGAATATATCTCACGAAATTAAATGTAATATGAGAAAATTGTACCTCAAGATCACCGTCATTCGTATAAACTTACAGAGGAATAATATTTCCATTTTTCATGAAATATGGAATAAAAATATAGGTAAATAATTTATCACTATAATAAATTCATAATTATTTCTTATGTATAACATATATGAATGAAAAGTATCCTTATTACAATCCTTGTAAAGAGATAGTGAAAAATGTGTCACATCACTTCATGAGGTGGTAGCCCGCCACACACACAAGAAATATTATATCATACCCTGCATAATGGAAATTAAGAATGTATATGTGATAAAAAATTTAATAGTAATAAATATTTTAAAAATATCATTTATATTCATTTAATATATCCATAATTCCATTCATGTATAATAGGAATAGTAAAACCATATCAAATTTGTTCCTCATAAGGTAGATCATCATAGAAAAGATTGATGTTATTGTTTCCCAATAAGAATGACTGTATAGAGCTGTATGTTTTATTATAATTATAGATGTACAGTAATTTCATAAATATCATATACATATGTTAAATCGTTAATTATTTCAGTTTTTAAAGGTGGTGACAAAAAGTAAATTATATTGATTCATGAGATGGTAGTGCTCTATAATTGGGATCAACGATTTTGTTTCACAATTAAATTTTGTTAAAAATGGATATAGGTTGTTAAAGGAATGTAAAATATCCTTAGAATATAGGAAATAGTTTTCTTTTTATATTATCATATTTTATTATGATTAGAATCAGGTGGAAGAAGAAATAATTAAATACATATGTGTATGAAATCCAACTCTTCTTCAGAGAGCCAAATTAGGTTCATACCAAAAGCCTTCTTGTGAGGGATTAATAATAAATATAATAACTATCAGATGAGACTAGGGAAATATGGAAGATAATTGGGATGTTTTTTCATGGAAAATCATTTTGGATGAGGAATTTTGAAAGGAGATAAGGGTAGCCTTTTATAAGTCTAGGAGGATACAATTTGATTTTTTGAAATGAAAACATTATACGAATGGTTTCCTAAGAGAAATAACTTCAAAAAAGGGACATTATAGAAACATGGTATATATAGGTCTGAAATATGTCAATGAAATTGGGGTTTTTACTTATTTTTAGCTCATATTAAATATCATAATTTTATTTGAACCCCCCATCACTGTAAACTCATTTTAACTTCAATCAGAGCAACTAATTTTTACAATATTTACAATTAAATATGTTGAAAAATTAACCCAATAATATTATTTAATATAAATTATTATGATTGAAAATATTAAAACCAATTTTCCATATTCAATTCACATATTTGGTAGAATTTATTTTAAAATTAATCCCACAAACATGATGAAAAATTAGTTTTTGAAAAAGGTGTTTTTCCATGAAATTTATATTTCTAATATCCGTATGAAGTGAAATAATAATAATAATTTAATATTGAAAATTTATATATATTATTATATAATTTATTTTAATTAAAATTTTCTGGGTAATTTTTATTAATTTACATTTTTAAAGATTATACACTTTATAACTATTTTCAATAGTTTTCTTTTTAAGCTCAAAAAGAAAATTTATAATAAAATTTGTTATAATGGTTATTCAAATGTTACTAATTATATTAAATATATCTAAATAATACTTATGTTAAGTTAAATTAAATTCTAATTCCAATTAGATTTTCAATTGCATAAAATATTTTAAAGGAGATACACTTTTTAAAAAATCCATACTTTTAGCTAATCACTAAAAAATCAATGTGTTTTGAAAAATAAAAAATTTTAACTATATGTATATTTTGATATTATGTATTCTAAAAAATAGTATTTTATGAAATTATTTATCAAGAAGTTTAAAAAGTTGTTTTATAGTATTTTTGAAAATTATGACTAATTTTTTTTAAAAAGTACAGGTTTATCAGAAAAATATTCTTCTTCATTCAAATTTTTTTATATTTTAATTATATTCAATAAATAACTATTTATTTTATTTTATTTATGTGTAAAATATATAAAATATATAATTGTTTTTATTCATATTCATAGGATCCATCATAATATCTAGGTTACAAATATTATGATTAATGAATAATATTTTAATAGTCTATCGTGTTTCAGTAAGCATAGTGGTCCATCCATCACATGGAGTCAAAGAGTTTGGATTTAATTAAATAGTAATATATTATACATTCACATTTTTTTAAATTTTCATCTAATTTTGGTGTTTTATATCGAACATAATATTATACATTATGTTCTTAATTTAAAATCATTAGGTGTTACAAAATGTAACACACCCATATGTTAAAAAAATCAAATAAATTTAATTTAATTGATATCTTGTGTTACGCATAACTCTATGTTTAAATGTACCATGATATTCTCTGAAAATATAAATATTTCTGATAGTTATAACCTATCTATTAAATAGGATGGTTTGAATCAAATTTAGTATTTTATGAAATATACATAAATTTCATAATCAAAATAAATGTATATATAAATGCTTAGTGTTAGGTCCAAAAGGGGCCTAGTTACCCTGATAGGGGGGTGAATCTGGTTATGGATATTCTATTTAAAAATTCTTCATACCCAATGGATCTTGACCACTATATTATAAGGGTCACTTTTTTTCTCTTATATGTTTATGTTGTTCAGATCTTTTTATCTTTATCTGATGGTTATGATTTAGATGCAATGTTGGGAAGCAACCAGGTAGATACGACGATTTTTACCGGGTTCACCCTCACAGGGCTACGTCGAAGGAGCATACAACGGTGATGTGCCGCTGTACCTAATCGACTAATGCTCACTACTAATAATGTCCGGGATAGATCAATTCTATGCCGAGGCTCACTAACTTTATAATATTTAGGGTCATCTCACTACATTCCCAAGGGTCACTCCCTATATATCTCTCTCTAGCTCACTACCTGTAGAAAGGAGAACCTTCTACCTCTTCCTTTTCTCCCTGCACTTGGAAGGGATCCACTCACAGTTTATGGACCTGTAGGTCTCTTCATTTTCATGAAATAATGACTCCTAAACTGTTGATAGATTCTCTATTGAAGTTCAATGTTCATCCACTGATAAATACCACTTTTCCCCTAAACAAAAGGCTAATCACATTGGAAACACCTTCGCAAAGCACCCTAATTCGTGAGGCTTCCATTTTCGCAAAGCACAGAAAATCCTTCGAGAAGCTCCTTAATTTTCTTAATGCTCAAGCCATTGAAAATAATAGGCCTTCATGAAGGTCTTGCCACTTCGTGATGCACACTCCTTATAAAACGCATCCTCGCAAAGCTCACTTCCTTCGTGGAGCTAGATTAGCCGCCACAATGCACCTCTCTTTCGCAAACAAAACTACCATCACGAACCATCTTCATGAACCGAAAGCAAAATATTGTCTTCGAAAACTCTCTACTTTTCTCGAGGCGGTCGACTCCTGTTTATAGGCGACTGCACAGACCCTTGATCTTTCCACACGAAGTAAATTCTAATTCACCACAAATCACAAAGCTCCAAAGTTTCTACCAAAATTCTCTCAATCTCTCGATGCACTCTAGGAATTTTCTTATCGCGGAGCTTGAAGTAATCGCGGAGCATCACCATAAATTCCTTCATACTATCTCTGCAAATATCCCTCACAAATCCCTTCACCGCCGCGATGTGCTTCTACCAATGCCGTTTGTAAAGATTGACGTTATCGCAAAAAACACTGTCCGCATTCTTCTTGACTTCAGTAAATTAAATCCATGAAGCCTATTTTCGTGAAACACATGGCTTTTCATATTTAAATAATATCTTTGTGGATATCCACTTTTTGCAATGCTCACCAACCATCAAATTTTGGACCACTAAAATTTGGAAAACATTGGGAACCGACCCCGCCTTGAACGACTCTTTTGTACAACTGACATATCATCCATTCCTTTTTCATGATAATTTTCAACATTGATTTTCAAAAATATCTATGCATCTTCGAAAATTCACAATGGAAACCTTCTTTTTCAACAAAGACAATCAACCCAAAAAATAATGCAATGTTACCTTGATGGATTTTTTCCCAAAAATCTCCCCTTTGGGTTTGTTGACAACTCTTCTTAGAATGATTTTCTGCACTTTGATACCTCTCTGAAGCTCCTTCCAGCCGCTACCACCATTCGCCTCTTACGATTCTTATAGCATTCAAGGATTCAATTAACATGTAATCTAAGCCCACAAGAGAAATGCTCGGCGTGAGAAACAAGAGTATTATGAAAAGTTCATCAATGAATCACTTCATGTCAGACAACAAGTTTTGATTACAAATTGATACCAATTTCTAAATTGATACCAATTATTGAACCACACTGATAATAATTTGTGATAGCTGGAATCCTTCTATCACCATTCCAAAATAACTCTTTTTCTTTTATCCTGATCCTCAACTATTGTGATATCTATTCGTTGATAGACCACTTTTATCATCATAAGATTTAAAAACTCTCCTCCTATCTCAATGCTCTCCCCTTATCTCACTGCTCTACCTATCAGCTTCTCCCCATATCATTCATGATATCTCAAATATCCACACTGTCTCCCCCTTGAACGATTGTTGTGTTCTCCCCCTTTGTCAATGTACCCAAAGTGCACTCTTCTACGGTCTATAATATGGTAAAAACACATATTAGAACATTAGGAAAAAACACATCATACCTCGGGGAGAGGGGTCATTCCACATCCACACACTTTTATGTTTGGAGAGTCGACTAAACTTTCAGAGCTAGTAGATGCCTTTAAAACACTTCCTTGGGTAAGGCCTATGTCAGAATGTCTGCAACCAGTACGTCTGTAGGCACATACAGTAACATCACAATTCCTTGCTCAACCATCTCCTTGATAAAATGATACTTTAGCTCAATGTGATTTGTCGTTGAGTGATGGATGAGATTTTTGGTGATATTTATGTCAATTAATTTATGACATTGGATTCCGATCGGAGACTTCACTTCAAGGCACGTATCATCAAGATGTTGTTTCATCCACAATAACTGTGTGCATGCTTGAATGGATGAAATATAATCATCTTCTTGCGGTGCATAAAGAGATACAATCATGCTTCATTCTTAGCCAAGAAATACATAGTCCACCAAGATAGAATGAACCTCCAGATGTTGATTTCCTATCATCCGCTGAACTGGCCCAATCTGCATCAGTATATCCCAATTACACTGTCTGAGATTTCTCATTCTACATAAAGTTGAAATCCACTGTGCCCTTGATATAATGAAGTATTCTGTTCATTGCATTCTTGAGGATTTCCTTGGGATTACTCTGATATCTCATAGCTTGGAATGTGGAAAAAACTATATCAGGTACCATCGCTATCAGGTACAGAAAACTCCCAAATAATCTGCATGTATCTTGTGATATTAACTACATTAACATTATCATATTTCTATAATTTTATATGGGTTTCAAACAGATTCTTCATCAACATGGAATTTTCCATTCCACATCTTCTCCGAACCTCCATGACATATTTGGATTGAGAAATGAATGTGCCATTCTTTTCTTGTGTCAGTGCACTGAGCTTCATCTGACCACCAAATATTATGTCATCGACATAAACTAGGAACGTCATCCTTTAATTACTATTGTTGTAGAAATTGATATTTTAATCAACTCCACCACGCGGGAAACCACACTTCATCAAGTACTGATCGAGCCTTGAGTACCATGCTCTTAGAGATTGTTTCAGCCCATACAACACCTTCTTCAGTATGAAAACCATGTTCTAATCATCATGAATGAGAAATCCATCTAGTTTCTCAATGTACACCTCTTATTCCAGAAACCCATTTACAAATGCAGATTTGATGTCCATCTGGAACACTTTGAACTTTCATTGCACTGTTATGGTAAAAAATAATCAGATTGTCTCTTGTATTGCAACCGGAAAATGTCTCATCAACATATATTCCCTATATCTGGGGATACACCTTTCACACTAGTCGTGCTTTGTTCCAAATCACTATTCCATCTTCATTAATCTTGTTGCGAAAGACCCATTTTGTCCCGATGACATTCTTATCTGCTGTCCTCGAAACAATCTCCCTCGAAAATATTTCACTGTTTCATTATTAAATGAAGTCATTTATTTCAACTATTTTTCTTATATTCTTATTGTAACATGGTTGATACTATCTCATAGCTTTCTAGTATCCTGAAAGTAGTTATTTGATACCACATTGTTAAAACAAAAATATATAGTCATGAAAACCGATGTGTTGCTGCTTGTCCCCCAATCATTCTTCATGAACATAAATATTCATCCTTTTTATCCCATTGAAATATTGCATCTGATTAAGATATAGAGTGATCACCATATGTTTTGGTACTCTTCCCGTCATTAGGACCACTACATAGACCCAAAAACATCCTTTTTAACCTGCATCATTTATTCTAATATGGAATATTTAATTAAGCCATTAAAAAAATCTATAAGAAAACTGAGTTGGAACTCGGTGTACGAAACAAGAGATAAATCTAATTACACAATCACTTTTATTGTGCTCTATTTCTCCCTTTATTCTTAATCTTTGGTACCTGATTTGAGTCAACTGAAACACCGAATCATATTTATTCTCCACATTGACTTTTTATATTCCACTTCCCCTTGGATAGTATCTCCCTAAAACATGAAACACATGAATCATCAGTTAATATAATTTATATACATAGGGAGAGGGGTGATTATGGAATATTCAAGAAGAGGATTTTGGTTGATCCTGATGGGTCAACCCTTTGATTCTTCTTTATAGAGCATCACACTCCATCTTGTCGTATTCTAGGTGCCTAGCCAACTTCAACTATTCTGGCCATATGACTAGGCATTCTTTACCTGCATACTGAGTCTTTTTCTGATATGTTGATTCTGCAGGCCTGACCTTTCCCACCATTAGGGGTTTAAACCCACTAGTACACATTTTCATCATTGATGTTTCACAAAAATTACATTTCCCTTGATTCCTTATCTGAGAAGGAATATCTCTTCATGCCATCCTCCCTTTCTCCTTCATCCATTGTAAGGATCTTCCACTTTCTTCCACCTCTTGTTGTGGAACACGACATGAAAATTTTTCAATGCATTATTTATTTAATTTTCTTTTATCATATTTATGAGTCACCACACCATTTTTGTGTTGGTGGTAGGTCCTGCACTGAATTTAAATTCTTCTTACTCACAACCGTAGCATTTCCTCCCCTTATCTTCCATATTTTTTCATGTTCTTTCTTAGAGGGAGGTTGTGAGTGTGACAGAGGAGGTGATAGATACACCTTCCATTCAGTTCTATGTGATTCCCCTGAGGCTCTAAGAATATTCTCTAACATACCACTTTCTATCCTAGTACAAAATTTCTTATCATGCACCTCTGGAGTCAAGAATATCTTTTAGAGTTCTTTTTTCCTTTATTTCATTCTTCTTTCTGCAATGTCTTGCCAAATGCCCATAATCAGAACATATAAATCATTTTCCATGAAAAGCATACCTCATTTCAACATTTCTCTATCGATATGTTGATGCAGCTTGAGTTCTTCCTGTGACATTAAGCTCCCTTGCTTCCTGAAACATACTCATGGTGGGTCCCATTATTCCACAGTAATAGAATCTAATAAATGCATTCATTAGAGAGACTCTTCTTTCAAATTTCTCTTGACCCATCTTCTTATTCTCATATTTAGTAATGTTTCCATTTTCACAGCTGGAAAAGCAGTCTTGAGTTTCAAAAAAAAATCTTGATGTGTGGCCATGAATCCCATAGAAATAGCACATGTCGTCACTACGTCATTAAACTATCCTCTTAGGCCTATATCTAGCACATAACGAGTTTTCTCCACTCCTGGAACTATTCACGGCTGGCATTCTATCATGCACGAGAGGGGATTCATCAAATCCAATGCTAGTTTTTCCCAAACTATATGTTCGTTGTGAAGAGAAAATATTTTGTTGTTTCTCCTGATAGATATAATACTTATAATACTTTCTTTTCATTTTTTCATCACCTTATGAAGGACAATCGAATAGTAAGTGCAGTTCATCCTTCAACTTAGGTTTTTCTTTTTCTTTTGATATCTCAATTTCTTTCTTGTATTTATCTATATCTTCTTCCAATTTTTGAATATTCTTTTCTCATGATTCAATTTGAACACCTAGTTCTTTTCTAATATTATTCCCGCTACTCAAATCATCTTCCAGTTCTCGTGTGAGCTTTTCTACCATATCACATGTCTCCTTCATTTAAAAATTTTTCTTTTTCAATTGAATCATGACAACATGAATTATGATTTTGTATCCTATGATTCATATGAACTATCTCTGATATTTTTCTAGCTAGGTCATCATTTTTGGATTTCAAATTTTTAATCTCATCTGAGTTTAGATTCATTCCGTTGACATTATATTTTGATTTTACTACCTTTATTGATCTCTTTCACAGTTCTTCATCTTGAGAATCATTCTTCTCCCTCAGATCAATAGCTACATAAATAATCCTTTAATTCAAACCACTTAGGCTATTGATCTTAGTTTCTAGTGATAGGATCTGAATATATTTAGATTTAATTTCATCAGTTAATGTCTGATCATGTTCTTTCTCTTTGTGGAAAACTTCATCTTTTTGACTTTTGGGAGCTTCTTCATCATTAGATGTTCCAACATAACTTGGCATGTTAGGTTATTCACTCATCCCTTCAACATCCTTGAATGAGTAAGTATTTTCATAGTATGATTCATCCAAACCGTTCTTCTGTTCAAAACATGATTCCTTTAACCGAATCACACTCTTTCCATTGAAACTTCGAGAGTGGGTAATTTCACAAGCCTTTTTCTTCTTCTTTGATGTTCTTCCCTTTTCCATGGCACAATATGATAAGAGAAGATTGGATCTTTAACATGAGCAATCTACTGAACCAATTCAGAGAAAAAAATTATGATAAAAGAAACCTATTGCTCTGATACCAATTGTTTTGTCCAAATGGGGCCTAGATACCCTAATAGGGGGGGTGAATCAGGGTGTGGATATTCTATTTACAAATTATTCTTGCCCCCGGGATCTTGACCTCTATATTATAAGGTTCAATTTTTTCACATATATGTTTATATTGATCAGTTATTTTTATCTTTATTTGATGGTTATGCTTTAGATGCATTGCAAGGAAGTAACCAGGAAGACATTGACATTTTTACTTGGTTCACCCTCACTGGGCTAAGTCCATGGAGCATACAACAACGATGTTCCACTATACCAAATAAACTAAAGATCAATTCCAATAATGTCCAGGGTAGATCACATATATGCTAAGGCTCACTACATTTACAAGGTTTACAGTCATCTCACTACTTTCCCAAGGGTCACACCCTATATATCTCTCTCTTACTCACTGCTCGAAGAAAGGATAACCTTCTTCCTCTTCCTTTAATCACTTCACGTGGAAGGGATCCACTCACATTTTATATACCTATAGGTCTCTTCATTTTCAGGAATGAATAGCATCCCAAACTGTTGATAGATGCTCTATTGAAGTTCAAATTTCATCCACTAATGAATAACCCTTTTCCCATGAACACCGTGAAACTCGCTTTGGAAACAACTTTGCAAAGCACCCTACTTCGCGAGGCTTCCAATTTCACAAAGCTCAAACAATCCTTCGCGATGCTCCTTCCTTTTCCCAAATCTTATGTATTTGCAATACAAAGGACATCGCGAAGATACTGCCTCTTCGTGATGCACACTCTTTAGAGCACACGGCCTCGCAAAGCGCATTTCCTTTTTAGAGCTAGATTAGCCGCGACGAAGAACCCCTCTTTCGCGAAGAACACTACCTTCTCGAACCACCAACGTGATCCAAGAGAAAAATATTTTCATCAAAAACTATCTTCTTATCTCAAGGGGGTCAACCTCTATTTATAGGAAACTCCATTGACAGTCTATCCTTCCGTACGAAGTCAATGCCACATCATCACAAATCGCAAAGCTTTGATGTTTCTGCTAAAATTATCTCAATATTGCGAATCTCCACAGACATTTTTCGATCGTAGAGCATGAAGTAATCGCGGAGCATCACCGTCAATTTCTTTATGTCATCTCCGTGAAGATCCCTCGCAAATACCTTCACCACCGCGATGTGCTTCAACCTATGCCATTCTCAAAGCATGACATTATCATGAAGAACACCGTCAACATTATTCTTCTCTTCGTGAAATTCAATCCATGAATACTATCATCGCAAAACTCATGCCATTTCCATATTTAAATAAGATCTTCAAATATATACACTTTTCGTGATGCTCACCAACGTCCAAATTATGGACCACAAAATTTTGGAAAACACTGGGAAATAGTGCCACCTTGTACTGCTCTTTTGTATCGCCTACAGATCATTCATTCCTTTGTCATGGTTCTTTGTCAAAATGGATGGTCAATAATATCTCTGGAACATTTACAATTCACCATGGAAACCTGCTTTTTCTATAACCACAATCAACACAAAAAATACTGCAATGTACCTTGAGTGATTTTTGCCCAAAAATCTCCCCCTTTGGGAATGTTGACTACTCTTCTCAGAATGATTTTATGCACTTTGATTCCTCCCTGAAGCTCCTTCCAGCTGCTACCACCATTTGCCTATTGCGATTCTGATATCATTCAAGGATTCACTTAACATGTACTCTAAGAACACATGAGTAATGCTCTACATGTGAAACAAGAGTATTATGAAAAGTTCATCAATGAATCACTTCATGTCAGACACCAATTGTCGATTCCCAACTGATACCAATTGAAAAATTGATTCCAATTGTTGAACCACACAGATACCAATTGGTTATAGCTAGAAACCTTCTCTCACCAATCCAACATCACTCTTATACATTTATCATGATCCATAACTATCGTGATATCTATTCGTTGATAGATCACTTCTAGAATCATCATATTTGGAAACTCTCCCCCTATCTCAATGCCATCCCCCTCTCTCGTTGCTCCACATGTTAGCTTCTCCCCATATCATTCATGTTTTCTCAAATAGCCACACTCCCTCCCCCTTGAACAATTATTGTTTTCTCCCCCTTTGTCAACGAACCCATAGGGCTCTCCTATGCGGCCTGCAAGAGGGTAAAAACATATTAGAACATTAGGGAAAACACTTCATACCTCAGGGCGAGGGGTCATTCAAAATCACAACTCTTTTAAGTGTAGGGATCAAGTGAACTCCTAGATCTAGTCGATACCTTTCAAACTCTTCCATGGGTAAGGCCTTTGTTAGAATGTCTACAAATTGTAGTTCTGTAGGCACATACTGCAACTTCAAAATTCCTTGCTCAACCTTCTCCTTGATAAAATGATACTTAATCTCAATTTGATTTTTCCTTGAGTGATAGATGGGATTTCTGCTGAGATTTATAGCATTTGAGTTATCGCACAAGATTCCAATCGGAGACTTCACTTCAATGCTCGTATCATCAAGACGGTGTTTTATCCAAAATAACGTCATGCATGCTTGAGTGGCCACAATATACTCAGCTTCTTCAGTGCTTAATGTGATGCAATATATCTTCTTGTTTATCCAAGCAATACATAGTCCACCAAGATTGAATGCACCTCCTAATGTTGAATTCCTATCATCCACTAAACTGGACCAATCTGCATCAGTATATCCAAATAACTCTTTCTGATATTTCCCATTATACATAAAGTTGTAATCCATTGTGAACTTAATATAGAAAATTATTCTATTCACTGTCTTCAGGTGGCTTTACGTTGGATTACTCTGATATCTCACTGCTTGGCATATGGGAAAAACAATATCAGGTCTGGTCGTTGTCAGGTACAGAAAACTCGCAATAATCTGCAAGTATTCTAGGATATTAACTACTATTCCATTATCAACTTTCTATAATTTCATACGGGTTGCAACCAGATTCTTCATCAACATTTAATTTTCCATTACACATATTCTCAGAACCTCCTTGTATTATTTATATTGAGAAATGAATGTGCCATTCTTTCTTGGGTCACTGTAAGGAGCTTCTTCTGATCCACCAAATATTATGTCATGGAGAAAAACTAGCACCATCATCTTTTGATTAGTATTGTTCTAGAAATTGATATTTTAATCAAATCCACCACGCAGGAAACCACACTTATTCAAGTACTGATTGAGCCTTGAGAACCATGCTCTTAGTGCTTGTTTCATTCTATATAGCACCTTATTCAGTCTACAAACCTTGTTATCATCATCATGAATGAGAAAAACATATGGCTGCACAATGTAAACCTCTTCTTCCAGAAAACCAATCAGAAATGAAGATTTGACGTCCATCTGGAAAACTTAGAACTTTATTTGCACTGTGATGGCTAAGAATAATAGGATTGTCTCTTGTCTTACAACCGGTGAAAATGTCTCATCAACTTCTATTCCCAATATCTAGGGTTACCCCTTTCACACTAGTTGTTCTTTGTTTCGAATCACTGTTCCGTCTTCATTAATCTTGTTGCGATAGACCTATTTAGTCACGATGACATTCATATCTAATCGCCTCGAAACAATCTCCCTCAAAAAGTATCCTTTTTTACAATCCCTATAAAGAGATAGTGAAAAACGAGTAACATCACTTCATGAGGTGGTAGCCCTCAATACACACAGGAAATATTATATCAGACCCCGCATAATGGAATGTAAGAATTTATATGTGATAAAAAATTTAATTGTAATAATTATGTAAAAATTGTCATTTATATTCATTTAATCTATAGTTATTACCATACATGTATAATGGAAATAGTAATAACCCATCAAATTTGTTCATGATAAGGTAGATCATCATAGAAAAGATTGATATTATTTTTTCCTAATAGGAATGATGGTATAGATTTGTATGTTCAATTATAATTACAGATGTACAATAATTTCACAAATATCACATAAATATGTTAAATCATTAATTATTTGAGACCTTTAAAGGTGGTGGAAAAAATTAAATTATATCGATTCACGAGACGGTAGTCCTCCATAATTGGGATTAATTATTTTTCTTCATAATTATAAGGTGGTGAAAATGGATAAATGTTGTTAAAGGAATGTAAAAAAAAAATCTTAGAATACAAGAAATAATGTTATTTTTATATTATGAAATTTTATTTTGATTAGAATCTGGTGGAAGTTGAAATAATAAAATACATGTGTGTATGAATTCCAACTCTTCTTCAGAGAGCCACATTAGTTTCATACCAAAAGCCTTCTTGTGATGGATTAATAATAAATATAATAACTCTCGGATAAGAGGAGGGAAATATCGAAGATAATTGGAATGTTTTTTCAGGGAAAATCATTTTGGAAGCGGAATGTGGAATAGAGATAAGGGTAGCCTTTTCTAAGTCGAGGACAGAATTTGATTTTTTGAAATGAAAACATTATACACATGGATTCCTAAGAGAAATAGCATAAAAAAGGGACATTATAGAACCATGGTATATATAGGTCTGAAATATGTCAATGAAATGGGGGTTTTACAAGTTTCTATCTCATTTTATATATTATATTTATATTTTTATCCCCATCATAGTAAACTCATTTTAACATCAATCACAACAATGAATTTTTACAATATTTACAATTAAATATGGTGAAAAATTAAGTCTATAATATTATATAATATTAATTATGATGATTTAAAAAATTAATACTAAATTTCCAAATTCAATTCACTTATGTGGTAGAATTTATTTTAAAATTAATCCCACAAACATGATTAATAATTATTTTTTAGTGAAATATGTTTTTCCATGAAATGAGTATTTATAAAAAACGTATGAAGTGAAATAATAATAATAATAATTTCAAATTTCAAATTTATATATATTACTATAGAATTTATTTTAATTAAATTTTTAGTGGTTATTTTTATTAATTTACATTTTAAAAGATTGTACACTTTAAAACTATTTTCAATATTTTTCGTTTTTATGCCCCAAATGAAAATTTAGACTAAAATTTTTTATAATGGTTTACATTCATGGAAACCCTATAATATAAACTTATATAATATTAAGGGATGATTTCATATTATCCATATGTATTTCTCTTCAGTTTACTAATCCAAATCCCAAAAATAACTATACCTTCCATTGATACAAACAATGAAAAACCCTGGTTGAATTATACATGATTTCCTAATTTATTACATAAAATAAAACATAATAAAACCATAAATATTATGAATCCTATTGTATTTGGGCTATTAGGTACATATCATAAGAACATGAAACATTTATACAACAACATCATATAAAAACTCTACCAATCGCTCTTAAATTACTTTGGTATTCTAAAACTAATTAGGATAAAATGGGGATGTACATTATTAAGGGGTGTGATATAAATCCAGGTAATGGTAAAATTTGAATTATTTATTGAAATACATGTGTTATAAGAGGCATATCACGTGAATGTTTTAGGGATAATTATCATAATAATCATTAATGAAACATGATATAGCAAGATAGAATAATGATACCCTGGGAATGCAGAGGCAACATTAAACCTGAAATCAAAAACATAGGTCACTGATAACTATAATAAAATAATATAATGTTGGGAAAAGTTTCATAATGAAATAAGATTTCTCTATAATACCATAATAGGAATATAAAGAGACTAAATAATTACCCAATCAATTATAGATCTATTAGGGTGATCCCATCATAATATGTAGAGGCTCATATGCTCGACATGGATCATTAAACATGAAGACATATATGTTCACATTAAAAAACAAATTGAAGGACTATTGGTTAAAAAATAATTACCCAGTGATATTTGTATATGTAAATCATGGTTAATGAACATGAGTGTAAATGTAGATTATTATTGACAACAATAATGTTTATAATGGAAAATCCTAATGTAATTTTAATAGTATAATTCTTGTAAATAATGGTAAATTTGAGGAAATATTGAGATTTAAAGGGATATATAATCAATTTAAACCATAATATTAGTTTGAGTTATGTATTATATAATAACCCAACATGATAATATAGTAATGAAAAGAAAAATATAAATTTGGTTCTTGAATAATCAATAGGAAATTATCCTTTAACTTGATAGGGTTATTATAAAATCTTGTAAGGAGGCTCATAAAATCTTCGGGATAACATATGTGGGATATATATAGGTAAGGAATGTGTAATTTCATGATACAAGATTATTTAATGAAGATAATTGGGAGGATTAGTAGGTTTTTTAAAAAAGAGAGTTAACTTCCTCATTAATAGAAAAAATAATGATTTGAACAGTATATGATAAATTAATAAAAAAAACCATCACATTGTTTCTAAAAATTTTGAGTTATTTTAATTATTTTACATGTGTAATAATAGATTTCATTGATATAATAAACCTGGTGATTTTTATGTAGGCCATGTTTATAATGAAATTATTTCAAAACATTAAAATATTATTTAGATTATGGAGGATTCATCATGGATATATTAAATTAAAAAATATCCTCAAAAGGTGTAATTATAAATAAAAATAAATAAATTTCATCATGGATATCCATTCATTAATTTATTTCAGCGGGTTTTATATTTAATGAATCTATAGTAGACATCGTATATTTAAATTTTATTAGTATTTCCCAAAAAATTGACTTTCTCTTAAAACGGTGAAAAATTCATCTTTGGAAACTTAGAGATTCTCCCTTCAATCATATTATGTGTTTTAACAAAATAATTATATTTGTATTATATTATTCACTATTGAATAGAAACTATTATGTTATTAAAATATAATATTTCTTACAATTACATTTTTCTTAGCAAGATAAAAATAAATATATGTGATGTAAAATTACACAATCATTTATTTTTAATAAATACCATATTATTATTGTATTTTAATAAAATAAAATATATTTTTTAAATTATTTAATTCAAATAAAGTAGTGTTTTTATTGAAACCATATATTTACTAGAAATATATTTTGAAGTTTATTATACCAGGATCTAATTTTTATCAAATTCATTATTTCATTTTTAATGAGTATTTTTAAAATGGAAAATATAATATTTGTAAAATATATGTAATATATAAATTTTCATATATTTAGGGTTGGGATATGTAACCCATTATTACACTAATGAACACTATAATGGTAAAGATAACAATAGGAACATTTTCACGTTGTGGTTCTATAAACATGGTTTGTGATATGATCTTGATGAGCTTAAACATCTACCATAATTTTTTTATACTTTTGTTAGTTAATATAATATTGGGAATGGACATAGAAATATACCAATGACAATATCTCCCTCAAGAATCAATAATAAATTATCTTCTTGGGATATTATACTACTGGTTGAGTCCTTTAATACTTGACGTTATACCAATTATAATTTATGATAACCATTATCGTATACACACCATAATGTCTATTGTACTACACATTCTTAATGGTTATGATTCGTAACTGTAATTTCAAACATGGAAGTTTATAATAGTCTAATACAGTTCATGTGATTTCTATACATAAATTTCGTAATAAGTCATTTATTCAAATAATGAATTTTTATTTATAAATGCCATGTTCAATACAGTTTACAATAGAACCTATACTCTTGGGATATGACGAACGAAAAAACCATGAATGACTAATAATATCCTCAAAAAATTTATATTATAGATGATTCAATTAATCGAGTAAATAAATTCCATAAGGGCTCGTTATTCAACATATGAACACATATATGTTATCTGTAAAAATAAATTTGAAAGATACATGATTCTCTCATAAATGATCAACATTGGGTCACTCTTTAAATGAATATATGTACTCTAAAACATTCATAGGAATTGAATATCTCATATAAACCTGAGGAACACCAAGCCATCTATGTAACACAGAAGGCTGAGGGACATTAACCCATGACCATAATATTATAATGGTTTTTTTCCTACAACAATCCTAAGAGATATTATAGTTAATTTTTATTGTTTTAGATAAAAAAATTTATAAAAATATATTATTAATGAACCAATAGTATTACATATTTGGTTTAGAGATTAATGTATTGACCATTCTAGATTTGGAATATATTTGGAGACCAATAGTAGGACTGGTAACTTTTTATGGGCCATAAGATCCTATAAAAGTATAATTTAGTGCTTCAGGTATAAAATTTATTTTTTGGATAACCATTTTTAAAGTAATGGATGAATTGGAAATTTATCAATGTAAATCCAAATGATTATTTTGAATTTATAAATATATATAATGTAATCATATTTCCTCATATACTTAGGGGGTAATATATGTACTCAAAATTTGTTAAATGATTAGAAACCAAATAATGTTATCCTAAATCCTTAGATGTTTTGAACTCAGTATCTATTAAATTATCATATATTTATGGATTTGATTCCCTCAACATTCCATTAATAATTTTCTTTTTTTATTAATATCCACAATAAATCACTTTAAATATTTATTTTTTCCACCATGTATGTATCTCCACATTCAACAACTATTCTCTTACTTGGAGACCTAGTTATAAGGTTTTCTGTGTGACCATTGTACTTTTTGATCTCTACATTCAAGATGATGTTTTTTCAAACCTTCTCATGAATTTGGGATTTCAAGAAATAATTTAACAAATAATAAAAATTTTGTTACATATATCAATTTTATATTTCATGTATCCAATTTAATTTATGTGTGGAGTATATATCACACAACGAATTCTAATATAGTTACTTTTATTAAATATAATTTTAGAAAGGAAGCACAATGTGCATAATGTAATACAATATTCATATTCTATATATTATATTTACTATTTTTGGCATATTATATATATATTAATATATGTAAACACTTCGTTCTTTCCTAACATGTAAGAATGACCTTACTCGATAAATTTTGTTTCACGCAAGACAATGTTATATTTAACAAAAATGATTTAATTAAAATATAATTATTCAATATAATATGATTTATCCTAGTAGTTAAATTAGATTTTATAAATAGTATTAGTTTACTAATAAAAATATATGGTTTAGAAAAATATAACATTAAAAATATGGTTACCAATCAATTAGAATTGAGTATAAGAACTAATTGAATATTAAGGTAAGGTTTTTATAGTAAATTAATTTTATGCCCATAAAGCTGTTTTATCCAAATAAAGTAAATAAATTAAAATTTCCATCTGATATTAATAAATATATATATTATATATTAAATTTAATATTTTTGATATTGATATAATATATTTTATAGGAAAAAGATAAGAACAAAACCAATATTTCTCATACAAATATATATATTTCTAAAGGCACTTTTACAACCATTTATTAGAGAAATTTTTTAATACAATTTTTAGATATTTAAGAAATATTAAATTTAAAAATAAAATTTTGTTTTTCATGAGTAATTTAAATATTTTCTTAAGGTATATTATTTCTATTTTTATAAAATATTTCAATTTTTGATTAATAATGATTTATACTGAATTTTATTTCCATACCTTTGTTACATATAATTTATTTAAAAGGAACAATTTTATTTATGATTGGTTTTTACTATAAATAAATTATCCCACTTTGTGTTATTTTAATAATTTTAACAATGATATTTTATATAAAAAAATATCATACTCTTGAATATTTTTACACTATAAACCCTCATTGTCATCCTATTTGTGAGATTAAATTTAAATTAATTTTTAAAAATTATGTGATTGGAATTTTAAAAGATTTATACATATTTGGAATCAGAATAAAATTTAATGTCTAATAGCATAAAATTATTTTTTACCAAAAATATTCATGAAGTTAAATATAATTAATTGGGTCAATTAAGTGAACAATTATCCTAATAAATGATTAAACCACAATCTTAAGGCCCAAAATAACTTATAAATTTATAAAATTAAATTTTATATTTATATACTGACCATATCTTAAATTTTAATGAATATTTAAAATTATTGGATCACATTAAATATAAAAATTATGGGTTTATTTTCCATTTAAAAATATTACATTAATTCCACTACTATTCCAAAATAAAAATTCACTCATCCCTCCCAATTAGTCACACCTATAAAGAGAATTATCTCACAAAAAAGCACCTAAAATAATCTCCCAAATACCCACAATTCAAATTTGACGCCCCAAATTGGGTATAAAGATATACAAGGAATACCATTAGTGTAGACCAAAATAAGATACCCAAATAATAGGTAACATCATTCCTCAAGTTGTTTTGTTTTATTTTACTTCTCTAACACCTAAAATAATCATATTCTGTGATTACATAATAATATAATTATCATAAATATAAATATATATTTTTTATATTACTTTTTATAAATACAATAACACACACTTTCATCAAATGGATAACTAACTTACCATTCTTATGCATGATGAACTATCAGCTCATGAAATGAAGTCGTTTGTTTTTCCATTACCCCTAATCATATATGGGAATTATTACAATGATTTTTCTATGATATATTTTATTAATATTCAGTAATATGATTATTTAATTTTTATATAAGACATACCTTTATGATTTCCCTTTGGGGTAAATATGATAACATCGTATGTGGAATTGTGTATTTACACATCCTCTGAGCGATGTGATTTATTCACACTAGACATCTTATATATATATGATGTTTTAAATGAAACTATGTGACATATATGAAATTAATATAAAAATTTAATTATAGTAGATATATAAATATATATCATTTAATTTTCATTGATTTAAATACATAGCAAAATGAAAGGATTTTTCATGCATACATACAACCTACCATCTCCATAAATACTGCATTTCATTTCCTATCTCCAAATTTTATTGATACATATAAATAAATAT
Source organism: Viscum album (assembly GCA_963277665.1). Classification (NCBI taxonomy): domain Eukaryota; kingdom Viridiplantae; phylum Streptophyta; class Magnoliopsida; order Santalales; family Viscaceae; genus Viscum; species Viscum album. The sequence goes on along the minus strand of OY728121.1, from coordinate 1,789,757,652 downwards.
ATACTGAATATATCTTATAATTAAATAATGTTTTGAATTCATTATATGATGAAACCATGACAAGAACAACAATAACATGTCAAAATATACTTTAATAACTAGGAAATTAACACCTAAATTAGTCAAAAAAATTGATTACTAAAAAAACAAGTGATAATATAGAATAAAAAGATAATATATTTTATCTTAAACATAAATATTGTTCATTAATAAATTATTAACTTATTTGAAACCGTAATATTTGATGTTAAATGATGTTCACCCGATAGGAACCTCAAGGTAAGGGATTCATGTCTCACATTTATTTTTTTAGTCATGCACCATTTTCACTTGTTATTTATTAGGTGAGGAGTATATACATCCTCTATAGAAATTTTTATCGTGAATAAAATTTTCATCATAGTATTCAGAGTTTCAATTTAAATTATTTCTTTCATTGTTGTTTTAATTTAAAATTTACCAACTAGAAAGGGAAATCATTTCAATTTCCATTCCTTGAGGAATAAATCATTTTTTTCACCAAATTTCATATATGTGGTTTACATAGTGCCTCATTGAATTATATTATCATGATTAATTCCTTATTAATTTTATTTTTAGATTAAATTTTAATTATTTATTCTAATGTAAATTTTACTAATAGTTACATAGTGGTATGAATTTTCATAACTCGATTCTTTTTTTGGGTTATATTACATCCAATTTGTCAATATTATTATATGATTATGTGTATAGTGACTATGAATATTTATTGATGTACACCAAATTCATTTTGGTGTTTTAAATTTATATTCTAATAATAAATTCAATTATTAATTCCCACTTCAACATTATGTCCATTTTAAAGGATTATTTCATAATCTCATTTTAATTGAGGATAATTATTATTAAAATATCAAAAAATTTATTCATATTACCATTGTTAAATTAAGACATTTACTTCTCATCTCATATGGTTTTTCAAGAATTTTTTAATGTAATGGTACAATTTATCTACTCATCAATGATCAAATTACTTTATATAACATTTTATTCAAAACTCAACATATTTTTTCTCATTAGCCAGAGAACCTGTTTTCTTCTAAAAATATAATCTTTTAAAGAGGTTTTGAAAAAGACTTACCATTAAATAATTATTTATTAAAATAAATTTTCACCAAAATTTGTTTTTACAAATATTTTCAAAGGAGTATTCTTGTTGTCTTCCAGAAGATCACATTTCTATAATTTGAGCCCCGAAAAAATGTTCTTTGATCATTTTAATTTATGTAATTTTATAGCCAATATATTTATTTTAAATTTTTATTTATATGGTTTAATGTTTTATTTTTAAATTAGTTTTTTATGTAATATTAAAAGAATATTATTTTTCAAATTAAAATGATAATTTAAATAATAATAATTTTAAAATTACTTTTTTTCACTTCTCAATGACAACAACCCATCATTTACTCCAATTGGGATTTGTTGTATTGATATCATACTTATTATTACACTAGATTGTTATTGATTTAATTGTCTAACGAGAGTATTGGTATTAAATTACATGATTTATTTTTGTATTCCTCATGAAATATTTATTTTCTAGTGGTCATTGATTGTAGAATTTCACATAATTATTCATATAATTTTCATGTTTTTGATATTTACCTAATCAAAATATCATTTTTAAAAACAATGTTTACATTGACTATTTTTTTGGGAATCCTTCATAAACCTGTATTCATAATTTAATAGTGCATCGGATAATTTATATTTTTATTAATTAAATATGTTACTCAATATGAGGAATTATTTCGATATGAAGTAATGTGTGGGGGGCCATACATTATATTTCCCCTTGATTCGTCAAAAGATTCTCACAAGGAAAATTAATTTTGAAAATTTATACGGTTTCATGATATAATTTTAAACTATATAGAGAATATATATTGGTACTAGAGGTTTTCATTTTTCTAAGATAGAATGTACAATATTTCACAACCCATCCCCTAGGGCCCATGTCATTACTACCCCAAGCATTCCTTCCATAGACAAGGTGCTGGCAACTAGCACCAAAGGCGTATTCCCTAAAACTGGGAAGGCATTGCCATTATAACCTATAACTCACACAACCCAGCACAGAACATGATACGAACACAAGTAAAATGAATAGTAAAAAAAGAGAGTGTACAGAAAGTAAAAGGGGAAGAATACAAGACCAACATTAAAGTATAAGAAAACTGGAAAGTACAAGTAAACTGAACAGCTCCTGTGAACACCCGCCAAGGATCCCACCAGATGGGTAGGTACATCTATTGAATTGTCATCTCTGCAATATGCCTCATCTATGGTCCACCTCTATGGTACCTCTTGTCCTGGTACCCTTGTCCTTAGTCAGTGTTGTATATCTTCTGCACCAAACACAACATGGTGCGGGCATATGCCATTTAGGGGTGAGAATAATGATATTTAGTACGGACCCCGAGACCCCCCAATGTTCTCTCAAAATCCACAATGGATAAATCGCAAATAATGAAAAAAATTCAGACCTACTTAGGTATATTCTCATATGTATACATAAGTAATCAAGTATACCCATATCATTCATGAGGAAACACAAGGCCCAAATCCATAGCCCAAGGATCAACTGTTCCACAAAGGAAGGAATACAACGAAGGTAACGCCACAAAGGTAAATAACACAAAGGTCTCACCACACAGCAGAACACCAAAAATGTTACACCATGATGGAATGTACCACATAGGTACACCACACAGAATAATAACACAAAGTTATCACTATGAAGGTCATTACAACATAGGTACACCAAACTAAAAAATACCACCAAGGTATCACCATGAAGGATAGTACCACACAGGTATGCCACATAGAAGAATACCACAAAGGTATCACCACGAAGGTAAGTACCACATAGGTACGCCACATAGAAGAATACCACAAAGGTATCATCACGAAGAAAAGTACCACATAGGTACACCACCCAGAAGAATACCACAAAGGTATCGATTCGAAGGTAAGTACCACATTGGTATTCCACATAGAATAATACCACCAAGGTATCATCATGAAGGACATAACCACACAGGTATGCCACATAGAACAATACCACAATGTTATCACCAAAAATGTAAGGACTTAGCCCACACTAGGTATAACTTATCTACAGAAGTACTGATGATTATTTGAAGGCTATATCATCTTATTCTGATAAGTAGCACTGCTCCTTACCATACATGATCAATAGGTAACTAACTGTCACTGACCCACATAGGATCTGACCCACACATGATCGATATACATTAACCCACACAGGATAGCTATGCGCTGACCCAAAAAGGTTTTGACCCACACACGATCGATATGTGTTGACTCACACAACATCGATGTACTTTCTTCACGTACACCCTTCCATAGGGTTCCAGAACTAAGCTCGCTTGAATCTAGGGGGGTACTCTCCTCAATCCACTGGTCAATACTCCAACTTCCACAAATTCCCATGAAGAAATATTCCAATTGTCTTCCATGTCAAAAGGGACCTAACACAACTGACGATGTGTCAATCAGACGCTCAGTCTGTAAGTTATTAGCATTTCTACTTTGAGGGCCCAGTTTGATTGCGGGTTCGATCCAACAGATCCATACTCCAACATTTTCAAAAACTCATGTGGAGTATACCAAAAGGGCCATCTCAATCCAAGGTTTCTGGTACTATAGACGGTTAATCAAATGGATGCCCATAGCTCAATATATCGCTAAAAGAGAAAAAAGGGTCAAAGTTGGTCTGAGTCCGGTCCGACCCGGTCAGACCGACTTGGCCCGAGCAGACCTGGCCCGACCCGACCCAGTTTGGGTCAAGCTAGCCTGACCCAAGGTCTAGCCCTAGTTCGGACCCGGCCTGCACAGGGCGGCCCGAGGTGCAGCGGTCCGCGGTGTGGCATCTGTTGGGAAGCTCCGGCTGGCCAGATGACCTTCCTCTGGTCTGCGCGGTGTGGTCACGCGCCACGCCATCTTCGGTGGTCAGCAGTGAGCTGGCCACACTCCATCGATGTTGTGACCTCGTGTCTCCACTCATATATGTCTGGCGGCGTGGATGCGTTCCATGACCCCTTTGCGCGGTCGGCCGATGTTGTCCGCTGCCCTTGCTCCGACGCTGCTGATGGGTCGCAACCCGTCTCTAGCGGCACAGTCGCACCGCAACATTCTTCGTTTCCGTCCATGGTGTCAGTTGCCACTATTGAGTCCCACTAGTTCCAATCACCATCACTGGTCACCATCATCCTCCGTCACAATGAACACATCAAAACTGTAAAGGTTTGTGGAGTGAACGTGTCGTGTTTGTTTGGCCCGCACCCTCTGCGTTTGAGCGGTACCTAGTGGTATAGATGTTCTTAATTCAAGATGGATGTCAAGAATGGGATAAGGGGGTATAAATCAACAACAAACCCTAAAAGATACCATATAACAACCACCCACAAAGACGGAATAATCGTGGGATTCTATATTAGTCAGTTGACCCACGTTCTTAATATAAAATAAAGAACGGGGAAGAGGAAATAAAAAACGCTCAAATGAAATAACCCCTACCTTGAACGTCAGAGAATCATCCATACATTCCAGTGGACTGTGTTCTATGTTCCCATGACCAACTCACAAATACGCCACTTGCATGTCGCCCATTGGTGGTTCAATGTCGTTTGTCACCTCATGCTGGTTTGGCTTTGTCTTCTATGTGTCATGCATAGCAACACATTACTAGGGAATTGTCTCTTCGTGATGCAACGCCAAATCTGCCACCAAGCTCCATATAAATAGGATATAGGGAGGGTAAGTAACAATCATGGAATTCTGAAGGTTTATATAATAAGCACCTTCTTAAATTCCAATAACGATGTTACATAGTATTTGAAATTCAAGACATTTATTTACATTGGCACAATCAAATGGGAGGTTTCATAAGGGACATCCCCATATTAAAGAGGGGTTTAGGTGATCCCTACCACCATGAATTAAATAATGGTATTTTCTAGCTCAGTGGTCCCCACCACCTAGCATTCAATAGGGAGGATAAAAATAATATAAAAAGTGGTTCTTTATTTAATAAATTTTTCAACAAAAAACATGAAAACTAACATTCACCCTCGACCAACTATAGTTGAGTAGAAAGTCTTATTTAGCAAATACTGGCACTGCGAGTTCAATGGTGTCCTCAGAATTCAATTATGAGAACAGGTTCAAAAGTTACAGAATTCCACTTGTGCATTTACTAAATTTACCCGAAAAAAGTTAAAAAAATATTAACAGTCACCCTTGACTAGCGATGGTCGAGGTTAGGTGCTACCCAAGTGAAACATGCCCCAACGAACCCAACCGTACTCTCATATTTCCAATACGAGTTACAATTTTAATGTTATGGGTTTTAAAATAAAATAACTGTCACTTAATTATTTTATTTACAGTGAAAAACTAACTTTCACTCGTGGCTCACACTGGCCAAAGTTAGTATATGCTTAAATAAATCATGCCCTCATATGTTCAGTGGTTGTCTCTGATTTTCAATCTAAGCTACTGTTTGTGAGTTATAAGCATTTGATATATAATGTAATTAATTTAATTATTTTATTTACAGTTATTAAATTTTTGGGTTTTCTCACAGGAGTATCGCGCCGACTAAACTTAAGTCACACCTATGGTAAACCCACCATCATAATCGCAATGTTGCCCTTGGATTTCTGATCCGATTAACATTTTAGGAGTTATTTCACATTTTTAGAAAAAATGCCGACACTCTCTAATTAAAGCTTAGCAAGACATCAACAGATCATTCCAGGAACTCCGGGCCCCGGAATCGCATGCCATCAAATTATTTAGCATCAAAAAATTATAATATAATTAAAATAAATTACTTTGAACTTCCAGGACATTACAAAATAATTAAGAATTGCTTTTAATCGGATTGAATTTTTATTTATCCATGGTATTTTGAATTAATATATCTGTGGAATAATTTCATTCATTGTTCATGGAATAAATGATTTTTTTTTACTTATTTACATTTCCATATTATTTACGCACTTCATTTTTAGAAAAAGGGTTAAATATAAAATATAAAATATAAAAGACCAAATGAACCCCGAATATATCGAAAATATGTTTTTGAGGATATTTCAGACTCATAATCAAATTAACATCAAAATTTATACATTTTTGGTTCATTTACCTTTTACTAATAACATCATATTATTGATATTGATATGTTTTCTTCCAAAGGATTAATTTTATTCATTTATAAAAGGTAACTATTCCTCCACGTAAAGGATCACTATTCTGTTGAATTCGTACATAAAACTATATAATTTATACCATCCAATATATATATATATATTAATACTCTAGTAACAATAAACATTTTAAAATAATTCATTTTTAATAAGTCTTTTATGAGAATGTTCAATGTCCTAAAATTAATATTACTTACTATTTATCATATTATTCATATAAATTCACTCAAAAAGCTATCCTTTTAGTGGTAATATAAAAATATCAATATCATTATTATAAATAGGTTATCATATAATAATTGAGAAGCCATTATTTATATATTTCCATAAATATATAAGAAAATAATAATGTAAACCATGTGTTGTGATTCCTACAACCTCCATGATGTATCATTTTATTTTTTCAATTTTGATTCTATTTATTTATTGAAAAAAATAAAATATGAATCATACATATAAAAAATATAAATAATAAAAATAATATTGTTTAATAAATATTATGCACTACTATAACCATACTTACCCATCATGATATAGTGTGTTCTTATATGGTTCTGGTTAACCAACAGCTTGGACAACACTAAGAAACTCTTTCATTGTTGGTAATGGGAACATAAATACTAATTCTATTATATTTTTTTAATATTTTAAAAATATTTTTTTAAAATTATTATATTATATATTAATTTTATTAATAAAAATATAATCATAAATAAAAAAATAAAAAAAAAATCTAACATAAAAAGATTCTATTTCAAGGAAGGAATAAAAAAAATATATATGATGAATAATTTAATAAATTAAAAATTTTTAAATATTATATTAAAATCATAATAATGACTTTAATAATAAGTCATAAGATAAACATAGTTTTGTTGTCTAGATAGTTGAGAAGTTGCAAAAAAATTCTAAGACTATGTTTCTAGTTTTCCCTCAAATTCCACTCTTTTAGAAATATATAATTTTATGATCCATATTTAATTTAAGTGGTGTATATAATGAATATTTTTTATATTATATATTGAATTATTATCTAATCATTATAATTTAAGACCCATTACAATCCCTATCATTCAGGTGATATCATTTGATTGTTTCTAATTCCACTAGTGTTTTTTGGGTATCGATTCTGATTCATCAATAAAAATTATATGTTGTGAAAAAAGATTCAATTTTATGGTGTTATATTATTCTTTTTGTTTTCTTCGTATTTATATATATTATTTTCATTCAAATTTTTGGGACATTATAAATAAAATAAAATTCTTTTCTTCAAATATATTTTAAATAATGTGATACCCAATATCAATGTGTCGATGGTAAATCAATATTAATTCATTTATGGAGGATCCATATCTCCAATATAATTGGTAGAAGTAGTCTATATGAAACACTTAAATTTTATGATGTATAATTCCCTCATATTTCAAATTATTAACATATAAACCTGTTCTCAAATATTTCAGGCCTCATATAGTGTGTTCGTTGTAAGGGTTATTGATTACTCAAATATCCTTTTTATGAGTTATAATATTTAATTTTGAACAATGAATTTCTATTGTTAGTTTATTTTACAATAACGAGATATTATTTTGAAATTTCACCCCATCTATGTGGAAAATATATTTTTAAAAAAATGAAAAATTTGTTACACTTTTTTCAATATAAGTTTTGAATAATGTTATATTCAAAATAATTAAATGTTTCCATCCATTTAGTTTAATTTGTTTTTTATTCCAACATAATTTCATAAGAGGCTATTTTTTAAAGGATCCATTTACTTATATCTCTTTAATGTTATATTTTTTCACAACTTTTTGTGTCCCCTTTAAAAGAATTGTGTAATTTTTTTTACATAAATATTATTTTTTTATAAAACTTTATCACATTTTCACCCCAATTTCTATAATAATTTTAATAACAATTTACACTAACATGGATTATGTTTCAGTATTTATCCTCAAATTAATTTTTTATAATTTTAGGGATTGAATTCATTATATCAAAAAATTCAATTTATGGCCCATTCTTGTCTAATATCTTTTAATGCATTATTTTCCAAAAATGTTTTCCATCTAACAAAACATCATTTTAAGCATATTATGTTTTATAGTGGATATGTTCTTTTCAAAATAGTTAAATTATTCTCAAGATTTAAAATGATCACATTATTCTTGTATGGATTTTTCAGTATACTAATCTCCCAAATCGATGTGACCGTCACATTTAAAGGAATTATTTTTTATGTTTACCTAGATAGGTTGTTAAACTATTTAAATGGGGAAGGTATTAGATTATCTATATTGATTTTTAAAGAAATAAGGTTTTTTTAATGTTTAATATATATTGTTTGAACATTCAACTTGTTTCATACAATGTTCTATAATAATTTTATCTTTTTATTAACAATGTGATATGTTTTAATATTATGAATTTAATTTTCCCAGTACTGATGAATATTGTCATGTTGACTACAAATTATTTGACTATCCTATTTCATTATTATGATAGTTTATGACCATGATATATATTTTATAAACATTTGGTAAATTAATATAATTAAATATATTATTTTTTAAATTCTGATGATTATTGGAATATTTTATAATATATTGTTTAAACAATATCTCATATAATGAATGCATTGGACTTGAATAAGAGACAAGTGGGGATTAACAATATATTTCCCTAGGATTCATTGATAGGTATCATAATAAAAACATGTTGGGGTATTTTTTGTATTCATACAAAAAAATATGTGTCCATAATTGTATGATTCTGTTGTTTAACATCACAATGTCTTTGATTATACTATAATATTAGTTATCCATCATTTTTCATTTAATTATTAAGGAACAAATTATTGTTAAGAATGTGATTTATTTGTGTCTATTTTTATAAATTTATATTTTATACTATTAGTTTCATTTGATATTGGAATTATATGGATTTGTTATTCCAAAAATATTATTTATGCCAGGTTTATTCCCTGATTTCCTAAGATGCATGTTTTCCCATAATAAAAATTTGATATAAACCCTTATTTTATTTCTATTTCAATTGGTTTTGAATAAATGAATTACATATCAAATTTCTAATATGATTTATTTAGTGCATTATTATTTTTATATAATGAAGACACATTATGATTTACATATATAAGTTTATAATAGAAGAAATAACTATTTGATTCAATGGAAATGGGTTTTATTATTATATTTTATACCTAATTTGTTATGTTTTATATGCATACATATTTTTGGGAATTTTTGTAAGGAAATATTTTCATTATTCCATTTAATAATGATATTTTTATGTCTAATAGTAATCATTTGGTATCGAAGCCAGTATGAAAATATTGTGTGTGTTATTATATCTAAGAGTGTTGGGTTTTTCATTGTAGAATTAGACAACACTCAATGTTACCATTTTTTTTGACTCCATGGGTATCACAATGAATCTATTATATACATGGTTCCACCAAACATTCATCATTCCTATAATCTAAAGAACACACCCACACTTCTTGCCTCTAAGGCACTCAAATTGAAATATTACCCCAAATTGGGGTAACTTTTTCACTTAATGTTTCAATAAAAGATGGGGAAAATATCTCATTTCCCAACAATAATATATTACACTCCAATTTCTATAATCCATGATTGAGAAAATAGTTCAACCCACATAACCCATGGGCTACATATCATATATCTTATAGATCATGGGTAACACCTCATTAATTAGGTCTTTTAAATCACACAATATATCATGGCCATGTTACACACTCTTGGACCTCTTGTATTATAAAAATATCTGGAATCAATTTTCATGTCATCAAACTATGCATGGATTTAATTCTCATCAGCAAACACATATGAAACTATATCCCCATTATCTATGACCTTATATAAGTAATATATATATATATTTAATGGAATCACATGAGTATGATTTATATCCCGATAATATTTTTTATTACGTAAAATTCCACCATAAAATATATTAATATATTTGGTCCTTACTCTTCTTATTTACTAAGTATTTTAGTCATTTTTACATAGGAACACCCTTCCATACCAACCAAAGTACATGTTATACATTTAATTTACCAGTGATAACAATCGCATGAACATGTTTTTCATTTTAGTTTTGAAAACCAACATGATGCATGAATATTATACAATACACTATATCCATAGTCCCAAAATCCAAATTAAATCATATAGAAAAATTTATGAGAATATGATGTTGTGAAATTAGTCAACCATAATATAAAAAATCATGCACATCAATCCCTTTCCCTTTTTATCTTGGGAATATTTCCATAGATGGTGTATGTTATGTAGCAGTTTGATACTCATCACCAATTACAACACATTACGATATCACTTATCTAAAAAAATCAGAAATATTTAAGAAGATAAAATGGATGATCTTATACTAATTTTTAACAACCCAACAATAATTAACTATTCTCTAATCTTATAAGGTCATATCATTTCCTTGGGATTTCCACCCTATATTTCATAGGCATCCAACTAGCACTGAGGCTTAAATATATAATATTAGGGTGATTATAAGCTGTTTTATATTTATAAATATAAATTTAATTAAACAAAATATAAAATCTAATGATTAGAATCAATATTGTATATATAATAAACTAACAGAAACAATCAACAGTTATTGGATGTAGTCATATAAATAAATAGACCAAGCCTCGACACTTCCTAGTCTCTAATATACCATTCCAAAAATATTATGACCAATGTTGAAGAATGAAATTAAAACCCATTTGATACAACATTTAAGCATCCCAACCCGGGAGGCACAGAATGGTGCCCTGAGCTAGTTGGCCATATTCCCTTGTATGCGCCTCCCCATACAGCAGTTGGTGTTGATAAGTAGCGAGGGTTTGGTAGGTTAGGCTTGGAGAGAATATATCCTCATTTTTTTAGAATAAAACAATAAAGGTATTAAATAATAATAACCAAGTGCGTAAGAGTATAAATAACTATAAAAAATCCATGCCATATGATAAATAGAACATGAAAAAAACAATACTCAAATGAAACTAAAAACATGATATGACAATGAAAAGGTCTTGTGTCTACAATTAATCTGAATGTAATGTCAAAATGACTCCCTAGTGGAACCTAAACCACTTGTCATTACCACTCCCACGCTCCAATAAAAAACTAAAACCTATCACATGGCCTTTCCCTTATCCTTTTAGGAAACATAAAAGTATTCTTGGGTGCCAATCAGGAATCCTTAATAGGGTGTGATTAAAACTCAGTAGGCCACCACCAACAGAGTCCAAAATGAGTCCATTAAAAATATAGTGCATGCAGTTCAATGAATCAGCAAAATACATTTCATAACTTAAATAGTAATCACATTGTTATTTAAACATTAATCATCAAATTAAACCCATTTTCAACACATGTTTCCAATTTTAATCATCATATTATACAGTTAATCATTTGGAGTGGGTCTTCATGCCTTGAACCTCAATATCGTTGATTTTAGGTAGTCAAGACTATCCCCCCATTTCTCATTTATTTTGGAATTCATGCCTATCACACCATTATCTCATTCTTGGATATTTATAGGGGAGGAACACCATGTCAATGTATGAAATTATAATCGGTCTAGAACGTCTTGTCTAACACCACAGAAATCTCATCCATTTAATCCTTCCTTAATTCAAAAGAGTTTTCCAAATTATTCAATTAATAATCCAAATATTAATTAAATGATTCAATGGACATTAGTTCATTCAACAATTTACTAAGCGCGTAACCCACTTATTAATTCATTAATTAATTAATCAATCAACAAAAACCTGATTACATAATTAATTCCTCACAATTAATTATCCATATCAAATATCAACATGTCATTTTTAATTCTCCCAATTAATTATCTTGGATCACATCATGGAACAAAATTAATTCACTTAATTAATTATTTTTCATCAATATCATGGAAAATAATTTTCTCAATTAATTATCTTACAAAGCCAAGAATATTATTTCATAATTAATTCTCCACATTTATTCATCTTAAGAAAAAAATTCAATATCTCAATGAAAATATTTCATCCCCAAAAAATCTCTAAAATAACTATTTGGGAAACCCCATTCATTTGTTCCAAGATTTAATTATCAATTATCAACTGAGGAAACCCCAATTAAATTCAAATTTCTTAATTACACAAATATTGTAAATCATTTATCAAGAGAAACTATCAAATGACAAACTGACATTCACTTATCAATATCATGACTAGAAGAGTTCAATTTAGACCACCATCCTTAGTCAATTTATGGATATCAGCCGAACGGAAATCCCAAAATTTGAGCAGCACAATATTGCTGATGAGGAATTGGTTCATAATCCATAAAAAAAAATTATGACCAATGTCAATCGAGATCATGAAAATCTATATCTATATCTCGAACCCTAAATGTAGATCTCATATCATGGGTGTAGACCCAATAATTTAGGGGATTTCGTTCATGAAATGATTTATAATAGATAATATAATTTATGAGAGAGTCATCAGGATGAAATCCACTTACTTAGAGGAGAGCAGATCATCAATCTGGGTTTTTGATATCGATGAAAGGTGTTCATATCACCTTGGAATCAATTTAGAAGGATTTAGAACACCTAGAAATTTTCAAGCTAAGAGTAGGATGAATTAGACAAGTTTCTAGGGTTCATGTGGTTATAAAACCAATTTTAGGAATAAACTTCTCCGCGAGCCCGGTTTCACCTAGGAATCTCCATGGTTAGGCCAAACTGTGTGCAAAACGTGTGGTATTGCACATCCTGTATGGTTTGATGGAACGCGGTTCCGAAAACCATGCCCCAACCATGACGACTTCCACTATCATCATGGTTATCTTTCACATGGTTTGGAAAAATGGTGGGTAAATAGTGAAAAACCCCTTCTCTTACCAATTCTGTAGAAGCATCACCTAAACATACCTCATGTCATACCCCAACCCAAAGGTTCATAATAACAACTAATATGTACTAGGAAACATTCCTGATATTTCTCTAGAAAATTTTGGGATCTTACAACAGATGATAGTACTATCATAGGCTCATCTTTGAGAATATCCTAGCTCCACAAAGAAAGTCATAGTGTTCTATTTTCAACGAAATGGATATCAGTTCATAACATTAATATTGCTCCGCCATCATCAATACATACAAAACCTAAGAGTCCAAACCAACTTCCTAGAGAAAATTGTGACACAACCCTATGATAATGTAATCGGTCATTAAAACCCATTGATTCTAAATCCTTTAACATTCACCTTAGTTCCTAGAGCTTAATGGATACCCTTCTATATAGAGTAATAGATACTATAGATTCTCATGAAAAAATCTCGATGGTAATCGCTGTATGTACCAGAACCCGAGCTACTAAGATCATATCTTATAAATGTTGTGTACTTTTTTAATGAACAAAACATGATCAAATAGACAACAGTTATTACAAAAGAGGACATTTTTTCGGTCAAGGTTCTAGGAATTTAGATACATGAGTTACATTAAAAAATATAACAAAAATTATAAAATTTAAATTAGTGATTATTTATCTCAATACCTCAAAAATATAAAATCATTGCGGAAAGTTTTTGATACCTATAAATGTTTTTATAACTCGTTGGGCGAGTATAGAATGCCCAGAAAGGGGTTTTGAAAACATTTATGAAAATAATTTATAGAATATATATTAATTTACATAATCATTGGTAAAAAAATATTAAAAAAGTTTCAATGAAAAATCCATATAACTTTTTAAAAATAGTTTTCATAAAATAATTATATTTATAAAATCACATGGGAAATCCCCATTTGAAAATAATAATTTTTTTTGATGATTATCCCATAATCAAAGAAATTCATAAATAAAAACCTTACTTGTTTCCGTAAGACATAACTCATGTAGAACCATGTTTCATAAATCTTATCATTTCACTCCCCATATCATATACTTCATCATAACTAATGTCAGTTTTAATAAGAATATTTTTTTACAATATTCTTCTCTTCTAAGCTCAAACCCAAAACATTTCCCCAATATCATACATTTAATTATTTTAAGTCAAAAAAATAATTTTAATTATAAAAATTAAAAAATATTACATGGAAATGATTTTTAAAGCAACATGAGGAGATTCCAAAAACGAAATAAAATTTCTTTTTTAAAGGTTCAATTCCAAAAAAAATGACATTATGTATGGTCTCAAAATGCATTTAATGTCACATACAAACTAGATAATATCCATACCTATCTATTAATAACATTACAGGTTATGAAAAATGAATAATAACACGTAAAATAATATTATACACAGAGAAGGATAATAATTTCATATTCAAATTTAAAAAAATGGAGACTATAAGTGATGAATATTTTGAAGAATTTAAAAAAAATATTATTATGGAATGAAAATATGTGTTATGACTAACTAATATTTGGGAATAAAATGTATATATTTATATACATATATATATATATATATATATTATAAATACAAGTGGTCAAAATATATTGTAAATCCTTTTACAATAATATTATAAAGGCTTGATCTAGTCAACAACGCTTAGATTATAACTTTTAAAAATATCAACCTTTTGAAATTGAGCGATTTTGGAAAAAAAATTTGATATATATATATATAAATTATATATATATATATATATGATTTTATATAACATTGGTTGAGAAAATTTTATCTAACCTTGTTCAAAACATGGGTTTGAAAACAAGGATTTAAAATAGAATCTTACTTGATATACGTCTAATAACAACAGTTTTTAAATAAAATAGAGAATATATAACTATATACATATGTGTATATATATCGTATATTGAAAAAATAAATGAAAACTCTTTCAAAAAAATTTAAATTAAAGAGAAAATTCCCTTATGTCTTTTAGTAGAGAGAGGTACAATGAGCTTGAAGGGAGCTTTGCAGTATAAGGATTCTGGTAGATTTGAAGTGAAAATAGGGGGATTATATAAACATAAAATAACCCATGTGTATAATTTGAAAAATTTCTAATTGTTTTCAGAATTGAAATTTTAATAAAAACTAATATGAAAACTTTTATGATTTTACCCAAATATTTTATTATTTGCATATATATATGTATATATATATATATATAATTGAAACATGAATTAACATGTGACAAAGGTGGGGTTGCTGTTTAAATTTAAAAAAAATTATATTTATGGAGGAATTGAATAAAGGAGGGTTAGTGTTCGAGATTGAATTCAACAGTTGTATTAGACTAATAGTCGACAAATTAGTAGTAGGTGGATGAAGCAGAATAGTGGAAGAAAGAAGAAGAATAATAAGAAGAGGGAAAATCTAGATATTTTGAGACTAGATCAGATGGCCCAGATCTAATCTGGTGGGGAAGGGCTATGTGGTAAAATATTGATTGACTTATATTAGATATCAGCTTGATTGGATGGCCATGAAAAGTCTTATCCATGATTCTTGATTTTTAAAACATTAGATGGATGAGATCACAAAAGGATCTAATGAGTGGTTTCTATTTGATCCTGCACAAAAAAACAAGTCCCACATTGAAACCATACAGGTTTTGAGAGAACTTTATAAGGATCGGTCTATTCTGTCATATTTTTATAACATGATCTAACACACATAGAGGGATTATACATGGGCCTTGATTCCCGGGAATCATCCTAACCATACATGCATTGGAATAGGGCCCTATACACCTACACGAAAAGGCCTATACTATCCATGGTTCACTCATGCGCTACTCACACCTCCTTAGTCATGTATATACACCTCCTTAGTGTGGTTTGACCCCTTGAGGATCCTCTAATAAGGTTGAGGTGTTCCATATCATGGGATGGATAATATTTATTATCAAACTAAAATTTCTCCTGAAAATATTTTTAAAATTGAAATTTAATAATTTTTATACCCATTAATATCACAATTTTAGGAGTACTAATATAATTCCAATATATTGTAAAATTTTCTTCATCAAAACATTCTCACATTAAATATGAATCAATTCAAATACAAAAAATATATATTATATGTTACAAAAATAAATATAGACACAAATGTTTCAATTAGAAGTTATCTTCAATTTGATAACATAAAAAAATTTAACTCAAAATATTATTTTTCAAACATTCAAAACATTAAAACTATAACACAGTTTAAAATACCCAATGTTATAAAAACAATATAAACATCCACAGGAACTTAAATTTTCAATCTCAATGGATATTTTCTTATGATGGTCCAATTAAGGGTTCAACAAATACCCCTATTTTTGGGTATCAATGACATAACTACACTGGTTTCCCTTGGAAAAATTCTAATATGGTTTCCTACGTTCCTTTTACTCTTAATGTTCATTATATACATCTAGATATTTTATTTATTATTTAGGTGGGTTCAAGTGATGAAGGATACACAGATGGTCTCATCATGATGATGGGGGGTCTTCCAGGGGTGCTACATGGGCTTGAAATAAGTTTTGTAGGATAGTTATAGTCTTTAGACATGTAATAATGAAATGAAATAATGATTTATTAAATAAAATATTACTTATGTTTTTCACATTTAATTACTTCATCCGAATTATATTCATTTATTTTAATTAAAATTATTATAATAAGTGAAAAAAAGAATATTATTAATTACACCATTCTATCAGAGGATTGGGGTTTTACAATCCCACCATTATTAGAATTGTGCACTCATAATTTTCATCCTCCCACATAAATCCACTATCATAGAACTTCGACATCATCCATGATGTCCCTACAAAAACAGCTTAAATATTATTAATTAACAATATTTTAATAAAAAACTTTTAATTTATAGCTTCATCAGGTCCAGCATCATGGATAATCCTCTAATGTAATCAAATTGATTCCCACGGTGGTTTTATGTTCTTCAGTCTCTTTATCCCAAATAAATTTTATGAAGAGAGGTTCAATCTCACTCATAAAACAATTGGGTTTCTAGAGAGATGCATGGAAGTTATAAAGCTCAAAGACCTTGGAATGGGATCGGTCCTTATAGACCTGTCGAACTACCTTGTCCTCCAAAGGTATGATATAATAAATTCTACCATACCTACTAGTGATAAATACATGAAATATATAGGCAACATAGAGTTCAGCCACCACTACAGGTTCTCAGAATTTTCCCAAGGCTAGAAAAACCTCAAATAATGTAAAACAACTGAAGATACCATCATAGTACATTCCATTATGTGTATATCAGTTCCTGGTATAATCGTAGGTTATATGTGTTATTGGACACACATTAAATGATATTGTAGGATGAACATAGGATTGAAAAAGTCCCATATTCTTTTAAGAATGATTTGATCATTATTGTTTCAAGTAACTAAGTAGGAAGAGGAAAAATATTGGTTGGAGATCTATCGCCTACAATCTGAAATTTTATGAAATGATTTTACTGATAAAAACAAACATAAATTATTAGATTATTTCTAATTTTCCAATATTATCTAAACTATTCGTCTTGTACAAATTATAAATATGCAAGCATGAGATAATAGACTATTAACATATTAATGTCGTGTAGTTTTTTTTTCAACAAAAGAATCTTGAAAAAATTCAAAACATTTATTACAACGGAGGAACTTTTAACAATATCGGTTATGAAAAATTAGGTACATGAATTAAATTTAAATAAAATTTAAAAATATTTAAATTAAGTAAGAAATGATTCTTCAACACACTGCATCTATAATATAAATCCATCACGACAAGTTTGCTAAGCATGTAAAACTATTTATAACACATAGGGGGGGGCATAAAATACCTAGTAAGGGAGTTTGAAAACATTTATGAAAATCCATTAAGGAATATATAATACATTAAATAATAATTGTAATTTAAATATTAAATTCATATCATTTAAAATATATATAATTTTTATGAAATAGATTTCATAAAATAAGTATATATTTAAAATCACTTGGGAATTCCCCTTTTGAAAATATTGGTTTTTCTTATAGATTATCCCAGAAACATGGCAGACCATAAATAAAAACCATAAATCATTCCTCTATGAATATATCATGTGGAACTATGTTCCCTTAATTTTTTTGTATCACTCCCCATATTGTATCATCAATCATTACTTGTTCCAGTTTAAATAAAATCATTTTTTTCCACGACAATTCTTTTCTAAGTTCAAATCTAATACATTACCAAAATCTCATACATATAATTATTTCCTTTATACGAAAATAATTTTACATATATAATTTCATAAACCATACTTGAATAATAATTCCAAAACCACATGAGGATATTATGATACATGAAATAAATTTTCTATTTAAATTCTATAATTACATAAAACATAAAATCTATGTGTGCATGGTCTCAAAATCAATTGAATGCCACTTATGAACTAGATAATGGACATATATATATATGAATGATTTTATAGGTTATGTGGATTTATAATCACACATATTCTAATAGTATACACTTAGATTGATAATAATTTCATATGTAAATTAATATAAACGAAGACTATAAAAGACAGATAATTATGAAGAGTTTATAAACATTTAATTACGGAATGAAAAATATGTTTTATAAATACTAAATATTTAGGTACAACATGTATATATGTATATACTAATTTTTATATATATACATTTTTATAAATAAACGTTATAATCAAAATATTGTAAACGTGTTTATAATATCATTTAAAGCCTCGATTTAGTTCAAAACTCATAATTTATAACTTCTAAGAACATCATACTTTTAAAATTGAGTGATTTGATTAAAATATATTAATATATTAATATATAATATATATATATATGTATATATGTATATGACATCGATTGAGAAAATTATACCGAACCATTTTCAAAACATGGGTTTGAAAACAGTGTATAAAAACATAATCATATTTTTTATACATTTAAAATCACTAGACTATAAGTAAAACCAAAATTATATAAATATATACATATATAAATATATATATAATAGGTTCAAAAATTAAATTAATAAACTTTCAAACTATGTGTTGAAATTAAATAGAGAATCCCCTTACCACTTTTAAGTCGAGAGAGGTACTGTTAGATAAAAGAAAAATGAAAATGTAAGTGTTGAGGAAGATTTCATGTGTAGTGTGGAGGTTTATATAAACAAAAAATAATCTAGGTATAAAATTATAAAACATTTTTATTGTTTCATAAATTGATATTTTCATTAATATTTACCCATAACGTGATATCATACTCAAATTAGGATTGTGTAGCATGTAATGTACCAGAAAATCCGTATAAATTTTTTTAATTATATGAAATTATTTAGAGACCGCTAAATCAAACAGCGCATGATTCTGGGGGCCAGGGCATCCGGAATGATCCGATGAAGTTTTGTTAAGGATTAATTAGTGAACTTAAGTTGTTTTAATAAAAATGTGGAATAACTCTTTAACATTTTGTTATATCATAAATATGTGGGCATGGTTGTGCTCTAGATGGCGGATTTACCCTAGGACTGACTTAATTTTAGTCGGAGTGGGCCTCCTATTAGAAAACCTGAAAATGGAATAACTATAAATAAAAAAATTAAATAATGTTATTTTATTTTTCAAATTCATATAATATACAAATGGAAACTCGAATTAAAAATACGAGACCACTACTAAACCCGTTAGAGTATGATTTCTTTAGGAAGATACAAACATTGGCCGACACAAGCCACCAGTGATATTCTGATTTGGGTAGTAAATAAAATAATTAAGTGAAAATTATATTATTGAAAAACACATAACTTCAAAACTGTAACTCGGATTGAAATCTAAGAGTGTCATTGGATTCGTTGGGGCTCCTTACACATAAGCATAGCATAACCTCGACTAGCGCGGGTCGAGGGTGAATGTTAATAATTTTCAGAAATTTTTCTCAGTTACAATTAGTAAACGCATGAGTGACGTTTTCTAACATTTGAGCCGGTGCTCGGATTAAAAAATTTAGGACACCATTGAATCTGTAGGGCTGAGATTTGTTTAAGAGAGACATCACTTTTACCGCATTAGGTCTGGAGAAAATGTTTTATTTTTGGTATTTTTAAGGAAATAAATAAAATAAATTTGATATTTTATTTTCATTCCTTTCTCCCAATGGATAATAGGAAATGTTGGACCAGTGACGTGTAAATCCAATAAATGGCTTGACATTTCAATACAATGTAACTTCATCATTGGGGAATTACAATGGTTCCTAATTAATGGGCCTCCATTAATCTCATTAATGTTGCACACCCTCCCCTCTCATTTTTTAAATGAAGCGTGGGAGGAGGTGTATGCAATACATCACCAAGAAGCGAAGTGCTGACAAATTGTAGTGATGCCAAACCATTTTAAGATGGAGCTGGTACTAGCGGGAGTTAATGAGTGACAACGAAATCCTGAACCGGAGATTGACGAGTGAGTGACATCATTTGAGGATAGTTGTTGGGGACAACAGACACCGACCCTCTTCTACAAATGTAATCTCTCCATCATTCTCAAGTTACGAGTTTTATTTATGTTTGAATTTATTTTATTGATTCTCCATATCGTAAATTCAAAATGAAGATGGCCAAACAAACATGGCCATCATCCCGCACATAAACCTTGATCCTCATTCTTTTTTTTCTTCACGCATTCTTCATGCATTGTTCAAACCCTAATATTTATTGACGCTAGAACCAAGAATTTTTGTTGAGCGTGATATATGGACACAGATCCCTTGACGCAAGGATCACGAATACACCATCGTTTAATTTTTTGGTCTTGAAACGAAGTTGCAGTAACTCGCGGAAGAAGGTGGCGGCCATCACCAGGTCGTCCATGAGGAAGGAAGGGTGACGTGTGTCCGTGTTTCCAGTTGATGAGAAGGACATGGCCCGTCGAACAAGGTGGGGTAAGGTGGTGGCAGGCAATCGGCTAGCCGCATGGAGGAGCGGTGGTGCTCTTCGGCGCCACCAGTGGAGCAGGGGCCCATGGCCGCTGGGCTACGGTAGAGGCTGAAGCGGGCTAACATTTGACATGTCACTGTGGAGCAGCGGCACATGACCATGTCTCCGGGAAGATGTCTGACCAGTCGTGTGACACTAGGTGGGACCCCTCCTACGGGTCCTGCATTCCAGCATCCGAATGGTCCACGGACCATTCGGGAAGACCGGGGGGCATCTCCCCCCATGTGTCAGTCACGGAGAACCCTACTACGACGGATCACCAGCCGAGCGTGTCGCAATGTAGTGCGTCGCACCGCAGCAGGTCACACCAAGCCGGCCGCACCGCAGCGGGCCACACCTAGCTGGAAATGCCTCCATGCTCTGCCAGCGGGCTCGGTCGGGCCACCCCCTTAGCGGGCTGGGCCGGTCCACAGCCCAACGTGTCGGGCCTTCCAAGTCCCAAGCCATCTAGACCGGACCCATTTAGTGCTGGGTCGACTCGATCAAGGTTAGTTTGGCCAAGGCCAGGTCGGTTCAACCGGGTTGTATCAGACCATGGCGTATTCAGAACCTTTTTTCCTTTTTGTGCTTAAAATGAGAACGGGGCATCTGTTAGATGAACCATCTATGACACCCGAATCCTTATATCAAGAAGGTCCTTTTGGTACACTCCACTTATGTTTTGGATAAATTTGGTGTACGGTTGAGCTGGTTCGAATCTGAAATCCAAATAGGCCCTCAGTTCAGAAAAGCTAATAACTTACTGATCGAGTGTCCGATTGACATGCATTCTATTGTGTTGGGTCCCTTATCACGTGACATTCCTTTGAGATACATCCTAGTGTGTCTTCGAAATGGTTGAGGTATGAATGATGGCTTTGGGGGAAGTTCTCCCAAGTGCTCTATGTATGGAACCCAATGGATAGCTGAGAGTTGTTGACTGCTGACCATTACGAGTCTATGTTACTCGACAGGCCCACTAGGGAGCAGCTTTCTGTGACATGGCAGACCCATTGTGGGGAGCACCTCTGTGTGACATGGCAGACCCATAGTACTTGATAGGAGGAGAACCTCAATAAGCCTCGAGGGGGAGTGCCAATGTGTGACGCGGCAGACCTATAGTGGGGATCACCTCTGCGTGACACGGCAGACCCACGATACATTGTAGGAGGAGTACCTAAGTAGTCCAATGTTAGTGGGAAGCACCACTGTGTGATACGGCATGCCCACAGAACTCGATAGAGGATGAGTTCTCCATCAGCCGAGGCGTTCAATGTTTTGACTAGGGATGTTACATGTTACTACCCCTGGAATAAATCCTTGAGTGAGTTGTCTTTACCTTGTACATGTGATTGAGGTTATGCTATGTGGTACGTTACAAGTGTGGTAATCTACCTTCATGGTATTACCTGTTTGGTAATCTTCCCTCCTGTGTGAGGTGGGTATTTTTTTGATAACTTAGGTATATGAATGTGCATATACCTAAGTAGGGTTGACTGTAATTTCATTGTTTTTTGGTTTATCCATTGTGTATATGCGAGACCTTCAGGGGTCTCTGGGTCCCTAATGAGTATTGTTATACTCACCCTTGCTTAGGCTATGCCCGCACGTTGTTGTGTTTGGTGCAGATGACAGAAATCGCTGAATATGGACGAGGGTACCTAGATAAGAGACTGCTCATAGGTGGACAGTTTATGAGGTTATATGTAGAGAAGATCGTTCCAGAGCTGTACCTACCCTTCAGGTGCGATCCTTGGTGGGTGTTTATAGGGTTTGTACTTTATTTTATTTTTACTTTATAGTTTTTCTAGTACATTCCAGTTGGTCTTGTATTTTCCCCCCTTTACTTTCGGTATGCACCCTGTTTAATATATAGTTTACATTGTGATTATATATATAAGTGTGCATGATTTTTGTGAGCTTACATTTTATAATGGAAACAACATCAAGTTTTAGTAAAAGTCCTTTTTGTGCTTGTCTTCATCCCCTAGCCTACGGATGGAGGGTTTCAGGTAGTCACGACACGTTCACCATGGGACAGGTCATGACAAAGGGGTATTAGAGGATTTTTGGTACCCCCAAAGAACAAGGACTCTAATGTTTTCTCTGTGGCAATAGTGTTATGTGCTATGAGTGTGGTGTTCAGTTTAAGGAATCTATTTTTGGGAAGGTGTCCAACGTATCCATACACTAGCACCCTGAATTCTGATTTCTGTCTCAGTGCAAGAAAACACTAATTGAGTGTGTTTTTGAAAAGTTTTTATTTTTATTAATTTTCAGTTAGCTCACCAGGTATAACATTATGACTGTGGTGCACATGTTCCTTATATGGATACCACCAAAAATTCATCCACAATGGTTTCCTAAGAGAGTACGGGATGACAGAACACCGAGCGATGAGGCCTCGATGTAGGGCCCTCTTATGGCATTAGCACCTTTGAGTGTTGTACCAGAAGCAACACTACCCCTTGGATGCATGTTTCCACATGCTCCCCCAGTAAAGGATTCATGCTGACTGAGCGCATTGTACGAGTTCTGGCAGAAAAGGCCTCTGAGGTTTCGATTTGAGATAATTTCCCAGGCAGCTGAGGACTAGCTGGAGGATGTGGCTAGAGTTTTCCACCTAGTTGACACACTGGTAGAGCATATGGTGATCTTAGCTTCTAGTCTATTCCTGTGAGTGACCATGAGGGTGGTCCTCATAGTGATGAGTCTTCGGTATATGGACCTTTTCCTGAGATAGTACGTTTGGGTAGTGTCTCAGCTATATCACTACCCGTTGGGAAGCAGTTACAATTGGCGGTACTACTAGAAGAGATATTTAGGCTTTGATCCTTACATGAGTCTCAACATCAAATACCCATTAGGTTCCATGGCGAGCCAGACTCATCGGCGGCTGGGGACTGGATTGAGGAGGTGGAAGAGAGTTCTCTATAGCTTCAACAGCTACGGAAGGATGACGTGTTAGTAGTTGAGTATTCATCGAGGCTCTCCATCCATTCCTAGTACTCGATGAATATGATACAATCAATGTTTTGGGGATCAGAATTTCGAGCGCAGTGTGTTTAAGGACATCTGAAAAAGCACTATTCCACTATGCATTGTTACTTATGTTAGGGTTCTAGAGAGAACCTTTATGGTTGAATGTTCTATTGATGATCGGATATATCCCATGAACCATAGTAGTTGGAAAGCATGAAATTAGAGCCAGTCAAAGAGACTTGGGAATGTAAAAATGTTTCGGGAAGAAGAAGTGTTAGGGACAGATCAATCTATTGGGTTGTAGATGTGGAAGCTGTGCTAGGAGGGAATAATGAGGTGGTGTGAATTTTGACATTTTATAACCACCCCCTTTTTGGTCCCCAACAGTCTTAGGGAGCTGGAGGACATTGGAATAAAGTAGCTGCATAGGGTCAAGGAGTGAGACCCAAGGGCTCTAGGATTGATTTAATGAACAATTTGTGTCTACTAATAGCTATTGTATTAATAAACATAGTTACCAATCATTCCATCCTTCCATTAATCTTGTTGAAGACCTAGTGTTTTTGGTTATGTTGTTGACTTGACCCTCACGTCTGGAGATAACTTTGGGAGGAGACTTGATAATCACACATACTCTGATGGTGTGACTTTTCCCTTGAGGCGAGAGTTTCGGTTTGATACTCTTGGTGGTTGTGTCAAGGACTTACAATGTTAGTTTGGTTTTGGACTAGACATACACAGTTCATATTCATATTGACTATATTAGGGGAAAATGTTGTGGTTTACCTAAAATGTTGAAATGGGATTTTCCTTGGTCAGTAAAAAAGGAAGCCCCGACCGTACAAGATAAACTCCTATATAGGAGGGTGTCATCGATCACTCGTGATTCCCCACACCAACCCTCATGGAAGTATGATAATTCAGTTTTCAGTTCCAAATGAGAGTGGCTAGAGTTCCTCCAGGACTATGACTTTAAGATAGTCTATACTCCTTGGAAGTGGAACTTGGTAACAGATGCACTCACCTAGAGGATTGGTCTACAACTGATGAGTGAGGCATCAGAGTAGGTAGTCGTGCTGCAGATATCCACAGTGGATTGAGATTTAGTTGTTTACCTCCATTCTATGATTGTCACTCTCCCACTCCTTCTACATGTCAGGGAGGTTTAGCTTTGGGGAATTGACTGCGAGGCTCGACATGCTTAGATATACTCAGGTTAGGAACCTTGTGAATTTTTTGAAGGTGGGGAGCACGTCATCCACTTTAGAGGAAGTACCATGGTACGAGTAGCTCTACAGGAATAAATGTTGAGGGAGTTCCATACATCCCCTCTGGCAGTTCCCCCACGAGTGGAAAAGATATTCCTAGACCTCCGGTGTTAGTACTTGTGGCCAGGGATGAAGAAATAAGTGGTAGTGTTTGAATCACGATGTCTCACATGTCAGTGAGTGAAGACTACACAGAGTTAGTATAATTATTATGCCTAATTGATACAGAGACCCTTGGCATTCAATGAGGGGGACCACGTATTCAGGTGAGTCTCTCCTGGACAGGTAATATAGATATTTGGCCGAGGTGTAAAGTTATCATTGAGTTTTTTCGGTCCTTTTATGATACATCGATGGATTTTCGAGGTGGCATACTGCTTTGTTGTTCTACCGTAGATAGAGAGGGTGCACAATGTCTTCCACGTATCCCAGATGAGGAGATACGTGCATGACCCTTCTCAAGTCATTGACCATGGAGAGATCGACTTAGATGATGCGACAATGTTTACCGAGGATCCAATCGAGATTGAGCATCGATAGGAGCATATCCTTTTTTAGAGTTTAATACCTCTAGTGCACATTCGCTGGCAACAGGAGAACCTTCATGAGAGCACATGGGAGTGGGAGGCTCAGATCCATACTGAGTACCCCCATTTGTTTCCTATGACAATGTTTTGGATTTTGGTAATTTAAATACCAATGGAGGGGAGAATGTAATGTCCCATAAATTTAGTATAATTTTTTTTAATTATATGGAATTATTTCGAGACTGAAAAATATGACGGTACATGATTTGGAGGCCCAGAGTGTCCAGAATGATCCGTCGATGTTTTTTTAAGGTTTAAATAGCACATGTATGCAGTTTTCTTGAAAAAGTAGAATAAAACTTAAACGGTAACTCAGATAAGAAATATGAGGGCACTGTTATGCTCTATATGGTGGGTTTACCCTATGTGTGATGTATGTTTAGTTAGTATGGGCCTCCACTAAGAAAACCAGAAAATGGAATATCTGTAAGTAAAATAATTAAATAAAGTTATTTTACTTTTTAAATACTTATAACATACAAACGATAACCCAGATTAAAAATCTGAGACCACCGATGAACTCATGAGTGTATGCTTTCTTTATGTAGAAACTAAAATTGGCCAGTGCGGGCCACCTGTGAAAGATTGTTTTTGGACATAAATAAAATTGAGTTACAATAATTTTAATATAAAATCCATAACTTCTAAACGGTAACCCGGATTGGAAATATGAGAGTACTGTTGGGTTTTTTAGGGCGTTTTTCAATTAGGCAGAGCCTAACCATGACTGTTGTGGGTCGACGGTGACTGTTAATAACTTTCCAAACTATTTTTTTGGTACGTTGAGTAAACACGTGAGCAGCGTTTTCTAACATTTAAAATTGTGCATGGATTAAAAATCTGAGGACACCGTTGAATCCGCAAGTCCAGGATTCAATTATGGGATATTTCACTTTAACTGCATTAGGTATTGTGAAAAAGTACTGTTTTGGGACTTTAAAAATATAGATATACTTATATAATAAATTTTTATTTTATTTTCATTCCTTTCCTCCAATGAACAAGAAACAATGTGGCACCAGGGATGTGTCAATCCATTAAATAGCGTGACCTTTCAATTCTATGTAACTGCAGTATTGGAAAATTAGGAAGGTTACTAATTAATTGGCTTCCATTAATCCCACTAATGTTTCAAACCCTCCCCACTAATATTTATATGGAGCTTGGGATAGGTGTCAACACTACTTCACCCAGCAAAGAAGTGCTGAAAAAGTGGAGGGAGTCAAACCCCTTGGAGGATGGATCTGTTACCTGAGAGAGGTGAAGAGTAACCATGAAACCCCGAACCATAGATTGATGAACGAGTGACATCATTGGAGGCTTGTTTCAAAGGATGACGGACACTGAACCGATTCCACAAACATGCACTCACCATCAATCTCAAGGCAGGAGTTTTATTTCTATTTGAATTTACTTTATTGATTCTTTATATCCAAAAATCATGACAACCATAACCAAACTAAAATTTCCATCATCCCACACATAAACCTTTCACCTCTTTCTTTTTATTATTCACTCATTTTTCAAGCGTTCTAAAACGCCTAATATTTATTGACACTGGAAACATGGATTTTTGCAGAGCGTGATATTTGGACTTGAAGCCCTCGACACAAGGATCGTGAATATGTGAAAATTTTGTTCTTCGGGCTTAGAACGATGTCTTAGTGGCTCGTGGAATAATGTGGTGGCCGACACTCAGCCAACAATGAGAAATGAAGGGTGACACATGTCCGCACTGGCAGTTGATGAGGAGGACACGACCCGTCAGCCGGGGAGAGGCAGTGAGGCGGCCGAAAATCAGTTGGTCGCATGGCGGATCGGTGACACATGTCTATGCCGCCAGTGGAGCAGGGGGCCGGGGCAGCTGGGTCGCGGCAGAGGCTGAAGAGCGGTCTCCATCTGGATGGCCGCGGGGGAGTAGTAGCGTGGGACCATGCCACATGAAAGAATTCTGGTCAGCCTTTTAGTTTCTACGCCACACTGGGTGGGACCCCTACGGCAGGTCCTGTGTTCCAGCCACCAAATGGTCCACGGACTATTCGGGAAGGCCGGAGGGCGCCTCTTCCGCAGGTCTCGGTCTTGGAAGACCCCACCTTGGCAGACCACCAGCCGAGCAGGCTGTACCACAACTAGCCACACCATAGTGGGCCACACTGCAAGGGCCACGCCACTGGGCCAGGACCGCTATGGCCCAGGCCTTCAAGGGGTGGACCCATGTCAGGCTGGGTCGACCCGAACCGGGTCGGGTCATCCTAGGCTAGGTCGGCTCAACCAGGCCAGACTGGGCCTGGGCCTATTCAGATCCATTTTCCCCTTTTTGGGCATAACATGAGAACCTAGAATTCGTTTTATGAACCGTCTATGGCATCAGAATCCATGTATTACGATAGTACTTTTTGTAAACTCCACTTGAGATTTGGATAAATTTTGTGTATGGACGGGTTGGATTGAATCTGAAATCCAACCAGGCCCTTAGTGCTAAAACGCTAATGACATACACACCCAGTGTCCAATAGACACGTTGTCAGTTGCGTTAGTACCATTATGATGTGAAGGACCTTTGGGATGCTTCTTCATGAGACTTTGGGATGGTTGAGGTATGACTGATATCTTGGGGAGTGGTTCTCCCAAGCGCGCTACTTACGGAACCCTATGACTTGCTGAGGCTTGATGACTGCATACCATTATAACTCGGAGTGACTCAACAGTCCCAATGTCGAGAGCCTTTGTGTGACATGGAAGACCCATGCTGGGGAGATCCTCTGTGTGACACAGTAGACCCACATTACTTGAAAGATGGAGTATCTCAGCATGCCATGAGGGGGAGTGCCTCTGTGTGATGCGGCAAACCCATGGTGGGTGGCTCCTCTATGTGACGCGACAGAACCACGGTACAGAATAGGAGGATTACCTCTGCAGTCCATGGTAAGTGATAGGTGCCTCTATGGGACATGGTAGGCCTAATTTACTTGATTGGGGAGGGGTTCTCCAGCAGCTAAGGTGATTAAATTTTTGATTGGGGATGTTACTTGTTACTACCCCTAGAATAAATCCTATTATGAGTTGTCATTACCTTGTGTTTGTGATTGAGGTAACGCTATGAGGTACTTTACCTGTGTTGTAATCTACCTTCGTGGTATTACCTATGTGGTATTCTTCCCTCATATGTGAGGTGGGTATTTTTCTGATAACATAGTTATATGTTTGGGAATATACCTAAGTAGGATTTATTGTTTTCTTATGTTTTTTTGGTTTATCCTTTGTGGATTTGAGAGACATTCAGGGGTCTTAGGGTCACTACTGAGTATTGTTATCCTCACCCCTTCATGGGCTACACCCACACCATGTTGTGTTTGGTGCAGATGATAGATAGCAATGATAGAGGAAGGGGGTACCTAGACCGGAGACTTCTTAGAGGTGGACCATTTAAAAGTTTATCCATAGATATGATTGTTCATGATCTGTACCAACCCTCTAGGTAGGATCCTTTGCGGGTGTTTACAGGAGATGTACTCATTTTTACTTGTACGTTCCATTTTTTATTGAACTTTCTAGTTAGTCTTGAATTTTTTGCCCCTTTTCATTATGTACACACACTGTAAGCTATATAGTTTACTTTGTGCTTCTATCTAGTAACGTTATTGGTATTTGTGAGTTTACATTTTAAAAAGGAAACACCTTCCTGTTTTAGGGAATATGCCTTTTGGTGATTGTCCCCAACCCCTAGCCTATGGAAGGTGGGCATGGGGTAGTCATGGCATGAGCCACGTGGGATGGGTCATGGCATAATATATATATATATATATATATATATATATAATCAACACCTCATGAAACTTGTGACAAATGGGGGGTTTCATTTTCAAATAATAAATGGATATTCTATGTGGGATCAAATAAAATAGGGGACGTGGTCAAGAATGACATTAATGGAGGTGGTATATTGAAAGTAGACCTACTAGTTGTAGGTTGAAGAAAAAGAACAGTGTATGGAAGAACCAAAATAAAAGGGATGCTCCATATCATTTGAGACCTGATCAGATGGCCCAAATCTAGTATGGTGGGAAATAGTCAGGTCGTATTATAGTGAGTGGCCGATATTAGATCCCGGATTGATTTGAAGACTAGGTGATGTACTCACCACAGTTCTATGTTTTTAAAATAGTAGATGGTTTAGATATCATGTGGATCGATCGTGTGGTCGATATTTGATCCTACACATAAAAAACAGGTCCCACAATGAAACATTTTGTGTTTTGATACAACCTTATAAGGATTAGTGTTGGGTTTCGTATTTCCATAAAATGAACAAACTCACAGGGAGGTCATATACCAGACCTTCCTTCCAAGGCCACAACATAACCATTCACATGCTTGGCGAGGGACCTATACATGGGAACAAACATGACATGTCTTGTACTATGCATGGTACTCTCCTGCACTGCTCGAGCAAACACGGGCATGGGTAGAATCCTCCCAGATGGGTTTTTACCCCATGAGGGTCCTCCGTCATGGTTGAGTCTTCCAATGGCTTGGGTTTGAAAATATTTTTTGCAAAACTAAATTTATTTGATATACTAATTTTAAAAGTGAAATTTAATCATTTTTTTCACACTAAAATCAAAATTTTAATAGTGATATTCTCATACAGATATTGTGTAAAAATATCTTCTATAAAACCTTTAAAAATAAATTTTAATCATTTGAAATAAAAAAACAAATAAAATAAAAATGGTTCCTAAAATAAATATAGACTCCAATATTTAAATTATAAATTATCTTAAATTTAATTCCATAATATTATTTCACTGAAAATATTATTTTTTAAAAAATTAAATAATTAAAAATTGATACCAATTAAAACCTCCAAATGTTATAAAAACTAAATAAACATCAACGGTCACATAAATTTTGAATACCAACAGCTATTTTATTACAAAATCTATATTATGTGTTTTATATATAGCCATATTTATGGTCATCAAATACACAACAACATAGGTGTCCCTTCTCCTACTTCTAGGATAGGTTTGTACGTTAATTTATACTCAGTAATCTTCATATACAACTAGCTGCTTCATTTTGTATTACAGTGGGTTCTAGGGAGGATGGATACACACTTGGTCTCATCTTGATGTTGGGGGGTCAACCTGGGGTGTTACTTGGGATTGTAATACGTTTTAAAGGAATTTTAATGTCATTTTTCTTGTAATAATATAATGTATCAATATTTTACTAAATTGAATGTTTCTCTTGATTTTATTATTCCATTAGTTCATCCAAATTAGTTATATTAACATTCATTACAATAATTAAAATAAGTACAAACATAACATTATTATAAATTACACCATTGTAAAAGAGGTTGAGGGTGTTACAAACTCCACCTCTCTCTCAAAAGGATAGACATAGGGGAATGGAATCCATGATTTGATCTACCTCAGAAGGAAAATCTATCTAATGTATTACCTTCTCCTCCATGAATGGTCTATCAGTATGGGTGGTTAATCCACCTATGCCATGAATCTCTGTTTTAGAACTACTTTACTATACACTCCTCTCACCCTAGGGATGATAACTAATTCTACAAGATGATGTGAAAATTACTACACAATGACATTACTCTAAATTGGAATGATAGGGTACCAATCAGTCCATACAGAGAATCACATCAAATCTTGCCATCCCGAGGAGGAATAGGTCCCATAATAAGAGATAAATTCTGCCCTCAAGGGGATAGTCCTCGAATTTTTGAATTCCATATGACCACACACCCAATGGAAAATCAAGGTTAATCTCCCTACATATTTACTGAATTTCTAGCCCCAGCCATTTCATGGTCAATAAAGGGATAAATGATATATATGCACTTGTATCAAATAATGCTTGTAAAATAGTAGAGGCCACTATAATAGTACCTTGTACAGTCGATGATCCATTACAATGATACTTTAGCATCAAATTTAAAGGATACAAATGGACCTATCCATAGTCATATTCTATATAAGGACTACCCTTAGTAGGTCTACAAATATCTTGGATAATCATAATTGTGGCTACCATGACGACAAACTCATTTTCACTCTCTTCAGTCAGTGGTACTCAGAATCCTATATTACCATGTCTTAACAAACCCTACCCGTGATGGGGTAGCGATTATAGATCCAATTCTACATGATGTTGATGGAATTTTCCAATAGAATCTCTTATGTAATAAAGAATTGATTCTATCCAATACTCCATAGCTTGTAGACTACCAACCCCAACAAATATTGATGTATTTTCTACTAGAAGTCATGAGTGAAATCATAAATAGGTTGGGAAGGTAATAGAAAACATTTTTATATATATAATTAGACTTAATAATATCACTACTAACTAAGAATATATTCCAAAACTAGTATTAAAAGGTGGTTACTCAAGTGTAACATCTCGAGGGTCCAATATTGGATGAGGGCCACCATATTGAGAATGAGTTCTCCACTACCCTCATGGAACATGAATAGAGCACATTTTTATGGAATAACCCTACTATATACCAGAACACGCCTAATAAAATCATCAACAATAGTTAAAAACACTTGTTGAATCATGTCATAACAGAAAGTGTGTCGATACCCAAGGTACTACCCAAAGTAAATGACTAGAAGTTTAGTGTATTGGTAAGTGTTCAAATTTAATTTACATAAGTTATTATAAGTGAAGGTTAAATTAAAATATTCCCCTTATTTTATTGGAGACCATTTCATATTATGACTAATGACATACATTTAATGCATGCATTTTCAAATATACATATAAAAATGAATGATTAAATGGATATTCATTCCAAACATATAAAGGACCATTAACATTATAACATATATCTGTACTCATTAGATGTTAATTAGATACCTCACATTTAACTATAAAATGTAACATTAAATATATGATGGATAGGATCGATTAATTACCCATTCAAATTCACAAGGGATATTAGACATGTTAAATTGAAACTGGTCGTCACATAATCATCTCTAAAGAGATACTCTTGTAACTAGATCAACTTTTATGACAAGGATAGTAGCCATCTATTTATGAAACTATCATTAACATGAAAAAGATAAGAAATTTTTTATTGATGATAACTCATTAAGAAACCAATATATATACATTGTAGATGTTTTTAAGGCACATTAACATATACCAACCATATATCACTATACAATAATAGGAAAACATGCAGTGAAAGTTGTGAAATGCTCCTGTATGGCATGGAATATGCATGGAATATTAATTATGGTTTCCTATTATATGGAATGTAACAGTGCTCCATTCATACATGGCTATGGTCAATATCCATAAATCATATCAAGACACATAATTAAATTTCATAACCCATTGTTAAATTTATCAACTGTAATAGATAACAAATGGACCAACAAATTCCCATTAATAGGAATCATTTTATTTAATCTAAATGAGGGTTTTCAACTCCCTGGAATAGATCATGAAAAAGTTCCAAAATATTCATAAACTCTTATCTATATTACAAAACAATATGAAAATAAAAAATGCAATCGCTATGATAAAACATTCTTACATCAAAACCATAGTGCCACTCAAAATTCCCTAAACCCCATCAGACACATGGACTCAAGTGTGCCCCCCATATTTCAGATGTTACTGACTAGTAACAGGGTACTAGTTTGTGTTTATGGACATACTATTCCCTCATCTCTGAGTGTAAAACAATAAATGTAATAATAAATGAATAAACATATGGATAAAATTGGAAAAGAATAAAAAAATAACAAAACAATGAGTAAAGTAAAATAATAAACTTCCATTAAAAATAATCAATTGAAAAGAAAAATATTATAGTATAGAAAATATGTTGATGTAATTCAATGTATTTAAATTATGGAATATGTGTATACAAGGATAAAGGAAGTATTAAAATAAAAACTATACAGAATAAAAAAAGAACAAAAGAGATCACAGAGTACGTGAGAATTCAGATCTACTACTTGGTCATTTTCTACTAGGATCTATCGTATAAAAACCATACAATCTAGGTTTACAAGGTGGGATTATTCCACTTGTATAAACCTATGATCAACAATTCTTCATGTGTTCCAGCAATGGCCCATATATGGTGTGAGATAAATCTCAAAAGGATACCACCAATGGTGTATATACATCGGAGTATTTGAATATAAGCTGAGAAGTGAGGAGGTATATATTAATGTAATGAAATTACTAACTAATAACTAATAAATGATTCATCTTCAGTAGGTAATGTATATAAACATTATATAATTACTATATTTTATTTTATTTAATTTTATATATTTATGTGTTTATAATGATTCAACAACATTGAAATAAATCAAAATAATATTAAGGGATTATCCATATAGAATCCAAGGAATCCTAGACCTCACGAGTCGACCTTCTCATAGACATATATCATGTACTATGGCTAATAAGGGGATATGAGTGTAATTAATGGGGATTCAACCAAGGCATTCCACTATATAAGATTCTGAATAACTCCTTGGATCATATCCATGGCAGTCATAGTCTATGCATGACTAGACCCAAAGGGGTAAATACATGGTGCCACATGTCAAATGACATGAAGATGGTCCATGGTGTTTATCCAAGGCATCAAATTACCTTTACTGATAGTAGATATATCCTTTAGAAACATATTGGGTTAATTAGTAGACAATGATCATGTTACATGATGGGTATCTCCCTTGGAAACTAGCTGCTTGAATTTTAATGGTTTCTTCTAAGTACTGAAGGAATTCCATTTGGAATATGTGGTCCAATCATGTATGAAAACCCCTATAAGAATAAGAAGGTCATCATTGATATTAAAATTATAAATATTCTATTTATTTAATTTATTCTATGTGAATTTGGTTCATTCTATTTCAATTAAAGTCAAGTGACATGGTCAATTAAAGACATTAAACTAGGTTCCATTAATTATATTAAAAGGGCCAAGTGATATATATATATATATATATTCCAGTGGTTAATTCATTTGATTCCTTCTATTAACATTAATCTATGGTGGTATGTTTATATTGTAAATGAATCCAATATCAATTCTATTATAATCACACATGACTACTAATATCTATAAATATAATTTCTCACTAATAAATAATTTGTTAATTTTAGACAAATACCACCAAAGTTCACGTGTTAATTATATAAAATACACATTTTTATGCATTAAAAATTTTAACATCATTTAAATTAATGTGAGAATACCAATTGTAGTGTCAGGGCAACAAACTATAATATTGTCTAAAATAGTTAACACAAGGGACATAAAAGAAAAAAAATTAATGAACCCTAGTTGAGGTATATGATGTTAAGGTCACAACCTCAAATATAATTATGATCATGTATATAATGTGATATTGAATATGACCCAAACAAATATTATAATGTAATATCTATTTAAAGGGAAACACTAAGTTGAACTGGTGTATAACACAGTAATTTTTTTTGTAAAGGTGATAATTTAATGAAAGAGTAATAAAACACCGAAGTTATGTCTATATTATTATCCTAATCTTGTATTGAATGGTTGTTTGTACTCGATCTGAATAAAATTGATGAATGGATTAAATCTATGAAAATAAAGCATATGATCCTACATAAAAATAGAATATTAGATGGATATTTTGATGATTAAAGGTTCATGATGAATAGAGTACACACTAACATAAATCCAATGAGACAAAATTACTTTGAAACAAAGTTCGGATAGTAGTTCTATCCATAGAAATAGGCTGTAGGAGAGAAAGCTCTTAATAGAGGAAGAATTTGGTTAAATTCTACTAGAATTAGAATATAATTAAAGGTATTAAACAATAATTTCATTGAGGGAAAAAAATAAATTTTAAAAAGAAAGTTAGGGTCATAATTTTTTTCAAATCAAGTGAAAATTGTGTAATTGTATTTTCAAAAATAAGGAAACCACATGATTTGTATTAATGTCTTGATAAACCATTTTTAAACAATACAATTTTCCAATACTAATAACAATAGTGTTTTGGAATCAGAATGTTGATATGGGTGTAGGGTTATTTAAATATGCATTCCATGATTTTCCAGCTAAATTTCCCAAAAGGTAAGGAGTAACTATGTCGATTGCGCTAAATATTTTCTATTAATTGTGCAACCATGTTCATTCTTCCATTGGATAGGTTTACATCCTTTAAAAATTCCATGGTCTCCCATGAATCATTTCTAACTACATTAGGAATCCATATAACTTCCAAAATAATGAATTAGGCCAAATTTTAAAGGATCCATATCTAATAAAAAATCATGATCTTACAAAAATTATCTGATTGTTCTCTAATGAATGATAGTACCACAATCATCCTCTATCCTTCATAAACTCCTTCTCTCCCTACTGATGTAGGCTGTGGAAATGTTATTAGATATGTTTTTACTAATTTTTCAATATAATATTTATAGATTCGTGTAAATATGAATTATGTTGTGTTTTTATGTTATTAGTGGTTTTTGGTATTTATTTTGTTCTTTTTTCTTTAATTATTATTGCGATCGAAGATGCATTGGTAAAATTTTGGGATTTTTACATTGACCTTAAAAACGTTTAAGGTTTTATCCAATTTTTATTACGAAATCAAAGAAATCATTTTGAAATTTAATTATTATATAATTATTCAATTTTTTTTAATGTTAAACTAATGAAAAATAGAAATAAAACATAAATGAAATTATGGGACATACATATCTTGTAATGTTTTTATTTTTCTCAAAATTATTATTATTATTTTTAATATTATTATAAATAATACAACATGGATTTATTTTTTTCAATTACATGTTGAACCATGAGTATTTTTTTAAGAAACATAAATTAGATAAAATGATAATTATATAATTTCATTGAATTTTTTTACATACAAGTTTTTATTGTTGCATTGTTGTGTAATTCATAATGGATATGGAAAATTTAGGAAATATGGTATTTACATTACATATATTAATATAATTATTATGTTTTATTATTTATAATCATTGTCTTCTTGGAAAAAATATATATTATAATAATTTTTGTTATTATAACAATATTGTACATATCATGTTTTATTATATTTAATTTATGGTAGTTGATTATTGTGTGATGATTGTTTTTGTGGTGTATAAAAAATATTGTGGTTTTCCAATAGCCCTTGATAGAGAGATTTGAAATTTGGTAAATTTTTTAATTTTTTATTGACAGATGGGGTCGAAATGATTAAATGTTTTGTGATATGTTTAATAAATATATAATTAATTGATTAAACAAGGAATTTTAGAAATTGAGGATAATTTTATAGATGATATTCCATGTGGTTCGATGTCTCTATGTGGTTCATAATTTTTGAAAATGTTCTAGGTGGTGGTACCTATATTCATGGTATTTGATGTGTAATTGAGAACTAATTAATAAGTTTAGAGTCCATGGGAACTAATTATTCCAAAATGAACAAAATTAAATAATACCATTCACACATTTAGACCCCTATCTTAATTTTGTTAAAATTATATTTTATGATAAATTGAAAAAATAACTCCTTTATTAAACTCTCTACATATTTACCTTGATTCCTTTTCTCCATAGTAAAAATACCATTTTGAGATATATTCCAACTTATTTCATGGTGAATTCACCCTTTTACATGATCAATCATGGATTTGGGTTGAATTTTTTAAAGCTAAGGTTCGATAATCCTTAATTATTCTCATCACATATTCCAATTCTCTTATTAATTTCCTTTTCAATGTGTGAGTTCCTTGATTTTTCATTTCTCTAGAGTCACAGTGAAAACCATTATAATTGATGTGTTTCATCATAAATGGTTTTGAAATATCATATGTGGGTGATTTCTAATGTCCTTATCATTTTTTAGTACTCCTTGACCCATGGTTATTTTTAATTGTTTATCTTGAATTGTATACTATATTTACCAAAATGATTCTCCATTACATTTTGTAATTGGGATTGGTTATTAAACATGATTTATTATGAATACCTATAAATATTTTAATGGGTTAGTATCCATACATTTTTTAATAGAAATGTCATAGTTGGGATGCGAATTAAGGATTCCCTCTCCAATGCATCTATTTTTGGACCAGACAGTCGATATAGGAATATCATCAATGGATCCCCTACATATATATGTTTATAAATTATAATTTATATTTAATTTTATATACTTAAAATTATATGAATATTATATTATGACTATTAATTAATTTTTATACCTAAATTCTTATATATTTATGTAAATTAGTAGATTCATTTAATTAAATATCTTATTTATATTCCCAATTTGATATAACCTTTTTTCATTCCCACTCATTATGTTATGCACATCACTTGCATGTGAAATATGGTCTAACTACATTTTTAATAATATTTTTGGCATTTATTTATCGGTATATAAAGATTTATTGATGATTTTTTTAGTATTGTTGTGGTTGTAGATGGTACGGTTCTTGTTCATATAATTGTTGGAATTTTATGATAGATTTTTGGAATAAAACATAGCTAATTTGGTGGGAGACCTATTTTGTTCCTTCATGTCAAATTTAGGACAAGTTGTTTAAGACATTATGAAAACTACTAAATTCTTGTTTTTTTAATTATAATTCTTTATATTTATCTAACCCTATAAGAAAAATAACACCACATATACACTTTAAGAAACACATAGATTCTATTTGACACATAGGGATTTAGAAGGGCTCTTGGCTTCATGTGGATGATTTATTTAGATATTTTATTAATTATATAGCTCATTATCATTATGAAATATTATAATATCAAGGGTAAAAGATATCACTTCTCATATAAATATTCCAATATGACTATGTTTTATATAATAACTGATAAATTAATATAAAAACTTGAATATTATCACAAAAAAATGATAATATGGTAATATTTACGGTCAAATTTAAATTTACAAAGGATTTTTATTTATATATACCATAGTTGTCCCATATGTATTCATGGGGAAGATGATATTTGGGTTCATAGAATGACCCAGGCCCAAGACTTGTATATGTGGCATCAATTATTCCTTTTAATATGTAGTTTTACCTACTTCCCCCACAACACTAACCCTTGATCTATGGAAACCATCCATTTAAAAATGATTATGACTACCACTAATCAAGATTCATTCTTTCAATTTAAAAGTTATGTTAGTAAATACCTATTTATTAGGGGAACATACATAAAACATGTAGAAGTTAGGGGCTTGTACCAAGGGTGACACCAATAGGTATTTTATCTTATAAGGGATTATGGGACAATATGCGGGAGTTAAAAATTCTAGGTAAAGAACACATTGAGGGGATAATAAAAAGACTAAAATATTTACCATCTCCCAAGGTATATAGAAATTTAAAAACTACATATCACAAACATTATGGAGCATTAAATTTTGAATGTACTATCCCCTTCTATTTCAGGTTATTAAATGTCCTCCCACAAAAAAATTAACATGTGACCTAATGAATAGTATCCAGTGGGGATAAATAATGGGTACCACTTATGTAATAACCCATATACTAAGAAAATCCTATGACATCAATATCATAAACCTCACACAACATCTGGAAACAAAATACCGATATCTAACCAGCCTCATGGGACTTTACACGTGGAAGGTAATTCCCCTTCCATTTGTGGTTTTTAATATTCTACCCCAAATATGAAGATCCAATGACTATAGGATTAGAATATAACTAGAAATAATAAACACTTCATGGTTGGTTATTAAACCTTTGGTCATAGGATCAACTAGTCTAGGAAGTAAATAATATCCCAAATGTGTTGAGTAAAACACCTTCAACCATTAATGATATATATGGTACAGGAAACAAGGGTTTTAAATTGATGAAAATTATATGAGGTGGATGTAATGATTTTTTAGGATTAGACGAGATGTTGGGTTTTTAATTAAAAATCATATTTATTTAATTAATTTCAAATGGGATAATCCAAATCCCAATATATTTACCACCTAACACAAAACGTGATAAAGGAAACATGAAATTAAATGTCCATTGTGGATCATTACAAGTGGAAGTAAAACCCCAACCCATTGGGGGTTTTGCTTCACCCCCATAACTCATAACCTGACCATAAGCATAATATCCAACTGAAATGAT
This sequence comes from Viscum album, assembly GCA_963277665.1. Lineage (NCBI taxonomy): Eukaryota > Viridiplantae > Streptophyta > Magnoliopsida > Santalales > Viscaceae > Viscum > Viscum album. The sequence goes on along the minus strand of OY728121.1, from coordinate 1,789,717,286 downwards.
TTATATAAGTGGATAAAATAAAAATCCTCATATGTTAGGTGACATTACTTGGCTTGTGTAATGATCGATGTGTTTTTTAACGTGGGTTAACCAAATTTGGATGTTGTGTGTGGCAGAAATCATTATTGGATTGTACTTATCCCTTCAAAAGGTTTATTACATAGAAAGGCTCATTTTATGGTACTCACCCACAACAGGGACAATCCCATGATGATCGTATTGATTTCTTTACATGACATCTTGAAATTGAAAATCCATGATGCACAGACCTCATTGAGCAATATATGTTGTAGGGGTTGTCACTAGCCATTTTGGTTTTTAATTATACTCCTACATATCTCAAACCATTTATGTTATTCCAAATATCTAAATAGGATTAATTATGGGTAACATTGTTCCAAAGACAAAATGGTACCCATAAAACATCATGGCGGGATTTTATGCATGTGGTCATGGGTTTGAGTTATTGGGGTGGAAAATAAATAAACCCAACTGTCTTGAGATATTACCCCTCATTATTAAAGATCTATAATGTTTATAAAACAACTTATTTTCATTACTAGATGTTTTATGTGGTAGAATATCTTTTCAGATGACCCCCGAATGGTCCAACCCCCGGCTCACATTATCATCCACCAAAAGAAAAAATCAATTGAAAACCCACATTGCACGACCATGATGGAGGTTTAGTCATGGACGGTCCATTCCCTTTCCCTTTGGGATTTTTAATACTCCTTCACTCAAAAAATAACATGTTACCAGATCCAAAAAAACCATATTATAAAAATATACCATGATTTAATTTTTTAAAATTTAAATTATAATCATATTTTTTAGAAAAATGAAAAAAATATTTTATCAATTTAAAAAAATTTATTTTCTGTATCATAATATAAATCTCATATATTTTAATTTTATTTTATAACCATATATTATTTTAAAATTAAATAGTGAGTTTAATATTTTCATAGCCATCTTATTATTCCAACTATTCATATAATAATTAAACATATCAGAATAAAATTACAACAATCATATTTTTAACAATAATTTTGGTTTTTAACCTTCTATAAATACCTCATATTTCACTAATTATTCATTCCATATCTTTTCTCCGATATATATATATATATATTATTTTAAAATATATATTTAATTAGTAAGATTTTTTGGAATTCTAATCTGTTTTTTTAAGTGGGGTCATTATAAGGGCTCAATAATATCAAAATTTTCACATTATTGTCATCTTACTCTCTAGTTATTAAATATTTGTAATGTCAGGCATTTTTGTGTATATTTATACTCAAAATGTAAAAATTATGTAAGTCTAGTAATATTTTTTTATTCTATCTTGTTGTGCAGGTTATTTATATAGTACTATATTACTAAATATGATATATTTATATAATCAATATGTAAATTCAATTGATAACATTTTGGTTCAATACATTCATCCCCATATAAGAAATGTTTCAAAGAAATTTTATCTAACCCATTCAGTTGAAAATAGTTGAGGGTATATAAATTTTATTTTCTTATCTAGTTCGTGTGTTTCCTTCCCATAATTATGGTTCTGTCATAGTGAATTAACATTGAAACACCATGATATTTTATTAAATATTTTTTTTCAAATTAATTTAATTTCATTGATAGATTTTGTTACACGAATCACTCAGTTTAAATTAACCATGTAATATAATTACACATTTTTATTCATGATATTTATAACCAAGATGTTAAAATGGAAGTTATGTATAAGATTATTTAATTTATGAAATAAATATAATGTTTCATGTCAATATTACTTTTTTGAAAAATTATTATTTAATAAACACTTGTTTTTTATTTAAGCCCTGTTATTTATCAAATACTTGATTTATCAAAAAATTATGTTTATTTATTTTTATGAGAATATATTATTATTAATTTATATAACATTGATATTATTTAAAAATATAAATAATTTTTTAATTTAAAATATGTAAGTGTTTATAGTGGTTTTTTTGAATTTTCAAAAGAGCTTGATTTTCTAGTGAATAGTAACTGATGTTGATTTTATTGAGATCTACATGTTAAAAACATAGATTTTTTAAAATTGGATTCAGTGTAAAATTATTTTTCTTACATTTAACACAATCCAATTGTTTCTAGTGGAACAAATTTTATGCTTCAATTTAGTATAAAAACAATATAATATGTAAAAAATCATTTTCCAAAAAAAATTTGCGCACAAAATGTTTTATTAATTTAGAAAATTAATTTGATCACTATTGTTGAATAATTTTATATAAATGTATACAATATATACTCAATAAATTTTCTTACATTCATCTATGGTTTTTTAAACCATAGGATAAGAATACATATTTTTTATTATAAAAAATTATTATTTTTCTATGAATCCTTTTTGATGCATTTCTCATAGTTTCATTGAAAATAATTTCATACAGTTTTTAGTAAAGATTTAGTTAAAATTAATTACAAATTTATAATAAATAATTTTAAATTTTTTGAATATACACATTTTAGTTTTTTACCAAATTAAATTGTAATATATATAAAATTTTTCTTTCCTGCTATAATTAAATCTACATAATGTAGGTAAAAACTAAATGATAAGGTAACAATTTCTTAATAATATTTCTTATTTGATTAATGTAATTATACCCTTATCCCTTTATTATAAAATTTTATTAGTTTAATATAAACATTTGAAGGAAAATGACATATATATTACTTCAATCAAATAATTTTAAAAATTGTCAATGTATTTGTTTTCAATGTTTCTTTTTCTTCTATATAATGAAAAAAGAAGGTTATGAATTTATATATGTTTTTATTTTGATATTAATAAATTATTTTATTATTATAATTATTTCCATTTTTTAGTAATTATATACTAACCTTATTTTATTATTAAGCATCAATGTAGTGTTTCTCCTATTGAGAAAAAAATATACTAAATGATTTCCATGTGGGCATGGGTTTGAGTTATTGGGGAAGAAAATTAATAATCCAAACTGGCATGGGACATTACCTATCATTATTAAAGATCAATGATGATTGTGAAACATTTTATTTCCATTACCATATGTTTTAGGAGGTGGAATATATTTTGAGATAGACCCAGACTAGTCCAACCTCAGGCTCACATTATCACCCACCCACACAATATTTTTCAATAGAAACCCCACATTTAATGACCCTCATAGAGGTTTAATCACGGTAGGTACATTATCATTTCCATTGGTGTTTTTAATTCTCATTCCCCAAAACATGAACACATGACCATATCCAAATAAAACCATATTAGGAAAATATATAATGATTTAATTTTTTATATTTAAATAATACAAATTTTTTTTAGAAATACAAAAATTTAATTTATCATTATACAAAATTTATTTTAGGTATCATAATATAAATCTCATATATTTTAATTTTATTAGATAACTAGATATAATTTTATAATTTCATTGTGAAGATACTATTTAAATAGTCTCCTTATTATTCCTACTAGTCATACTTTAATTCTTACTCTCAGATTTAAATTATAAGGGTCATATTTTTTTACAATCATTTTCGTTTTTAACATTTTATAAATACATCATATTTCATTTATTATTCATTCAAATGTATTTTCTCTCCTGTATATATATTTTATATTTAAAAATATGTATTTCATTATTATAATTTTATTCAATTCTACAGTGTTTTTCATTATTGAGGTCATTTTATGGGCTCAAGAATATCAAAATTTTCAGATTATAGCCATCTAACTCTCTATTTATTGACCATTCATAATGTCTAGAATATTATTGGGTATATTTATTCTAAAAATGAAATGTTCATGTAAGTCAAATAATATTTTTTTTTAAAATTTTTGTAAAGGTTATCTATATAATAATCTAATAATAAATATGATATATTTATGTAATACAAAGTGAAATTAAATTGATAACATTCTGGTTTATTACATTCATCCCCTTCTAAGAAATTTTCCAAAAAAACATTTTTCTATCCATTCTGTTGAAAATAGTTTTGGGTATATAAATTTTATTTATTCATCTATTTTCCATGTTTCCTTCACATACATATGTTTCTGCCATACGAATTGACTTCTTAACAACATGATATTTTATTAAATATTTTATTCAAAATAAATTTAATTTTTTTGATAGATTTTGTAACATGTATTACTGTGTTTAAATAAACATTATTATACTATTAAAATAATATTATTCATGATAGTTTTAACCAAGATTCTAAAATGGAAATTATTTATAGGATAAATTTCATCAAGAAATATATATAAATTTTCATCTCAATAAAAATTTATTGATAATTTTTTTTAATAAACACTCATATTTTAGTAATGCCATTTTACTCATCATAAATATGTTTTCTCAAAAAAATATGATTATTAATTTTTATAAACACATTTTATGATTAATTTCTATATCATTGATAATTTTTTAAATATACAAATTTTTTAAATAATTATATATATATTTTCTATGTTTTTTTTGAATTTTCTAATATTTTGATGTTCTAGCAATTATTAAAAGATGCTTATTTTATTGAAAACTATATTTAAAAAACATAAATTTTTTATCAAATGAATTCAATGTAAAATAGTTTTTCTTATCTTTAATATATTTAAATTATGTCTACTAGAATAAATTTTAGGTTTCAAATAATATTAAATACAATTTAATATGTAAAAAAGGCATTTTCCTGAATAAAAAATTTTATGTGCAGAATGTGTTTTTAATTTAAGAAATAAATTTGATCACTATTGTTGAATAATTTTATTAAAATGAATAAATTTTATTCTCAATCAATTTTTTTTAAATTCATCTATTTTTTAAGGCATGAGATATGAATAAATATGGGTTTATTAGAAAAAAAATATTATTATTCAATGAATAATTTTTTAACTCATTTTTCAAACTAACATTGAAATTTGATTCATAAATTTAATTTTAATGACCGAAGAAGATGTAATTAATAATTTATTGTAAATAGGTTCTAATTTCCTTAATATTGAACTTTTATTTTTTATTAATATAAATATTAATATCAGTATAATGTTTTTTCCCTGTTTCGTTAAAATCTACATAATATATGTCATAACTAAATGATATGGTCACAATGACATAATACTATTTTTTATTGGATGAAGGTAATTCTATACTTATCACCTTATTCTCTAATATTATTAGCTTAATATACACCTTTCCAAGAAAATGAGTTATATATTATTTCAAACCAATAATTTTAGAAAATGTCACTCAGTTTGTTTTAAGTAATTAAAATGTTTCCACATATTGGAAAAAGTACATTTTGAATTAATACATGCTTTTATTTTGATATTAATATATAGTGTTCATTTTATATTATTTTTATTTTTTACTAATTATATAATGACCCTAGTTTCTTATGAAACATCGATGTAGTGTTTCTCTGTTTAAGACAAAATATATTAAATGATTTCCAAAATAATTAATGAAATAGAAGTTGACAGAGTTAATGTGTTACAAGAATTTTATATGTCAACAAAAAATACTATTGTTTTTTTAAAATATTATATTCTAATTACAAATTTTTTAAATCATTTCAATTCGAAATGATTGAATAGTGTCTAAATTGAAAATAATGATATATAAATAAAATTATACATTGTTAAATCACATAAAAATCATTACAATATTAAAAGATTACAAAATGGATAAGATATGGTCTAAAATTTTACCATGTTTTCATTTATATTTAGTTTCAAACCATGTTCATTTTTATTTAATTAATTATATTTAAATATTTTATGAAATTTCGAAACAATATCTACACTCTATAATAAAATATTACATATGATCCCTCATATTGACATCACATTATTTCATTCTATCATGACCATGATCTTCAAAACTATCTTATCTGAATTCAATGAAATATTCTATATGTTTATATATATTCAAATCTCTAACTCTTGGGTCATTATAAGAGATATAAAGGTGTTATTTCCTAGAAAGTGTAATCACTTTAACCAATAACATTCTTTCATAATATTTCATGACTCCAAGAATTCTAAGTTATTTATCCTAAAATAAAAAATATAATATACTAAATCTTATAAAATATAATTATTATTATAAAATTTAAATTATAATAAATATATATCATCAAATAAGTAGTTAATGAATTTCTCATTTTTATGTACGCCTAATAATTAATACAAAGAGATAGAATTGATTTATGATTGTTATATTTTATGGACTAATATTATAAAGATTTCCTTATTTATACATGATATTTGTGAAACAATTATACTTATAAAATAATAATATCATTTATAACATATTACAATCTAGTCCTTTGGGAAATTATAAAGCCCCTCGTTTGTATGTGTGGATTACCACCTCTACAAAATGATGTGATCCATTTTTTCATTTATATTTTAATTATATGGTAATGAGGATGAACCTAATGAATTTATCAAATATATTTTATATTTTAATTATCTTTAACTAGTGAATTAAATTTTACATTTATTATTTTCCATATGTTAAAAAATGTAAATATTGACCATGCATAAGTACGACATACCAGCTCCAGTAACAATTTAATTCATTTTTATAACACTACTTTTAATGAAATATTAGGAATATATATTTAATTAAAATATATTATTTCTATTACATTATAAACATTATATATTTGATCCATAAATAATCAAAATATATGTTTCAAAAATATTTACCTAAAGCATACAAAACAATGGAGCGGTTTTCACCCGAAACATTGACTTTAACAAAAATGTGTAGAAAATTGCATGATAAAGGTTCAATTTTAAATAAAAAAGGCATATGTTTCAATAATATATGTATAATAAATCATTATTTATTATACATGAGGATATAGTGTGTATGATTAATTTCTTTCAAAAGCTACATGATTTTTGTTTCAAACAAAATTTTGATGGACTGATTATATGTGAATATATCTAGATGAAATTATATGAACATTTTGTAATGAATCTAATTGTTTTTATTCTATACTATTATTTTATTAAGATTAATTTGTTTGTATTCATTTTACTCATATAAATTATATAATATATCATAAATTCATTTCAGTAAAATTTATTTTATTTTTCTATTCTATATAAGATCCTTTTCTATCCATATCCTTTTTTCTAAAAAAAGATTTCCCAAAGGGGTTTAAGATTATAAGATGATACTGTAATCAAATTTTCAGTATTTAATTAGTTTTTAATATAATATTTATATGGAATTTTATATTTTTCAAATGAGATTCATTTTGAATATTTATAAAAAATGAGAATGTAATATTTATTAACTTATACAGAGGAAATGATATTTCCCTCGATTATGAGCCCGCAATGGATTGAAGGTTCCATTATATATTGATAAAGTTATTTAAAAATAAAATAGTTTCTTCACTAAATGTATAATGTTTATATTTATAATTTTTTTTTTAAATTTTATAGGTTCTACCTAAGATAGATTTAATTATATTTTTCATGTAATCTCTATTTTTGAATAAAAACATCATTTAATCTTCTTATTCATTAAATGGTTTATGATCCATAGATACCATCACTATTCTTCCATTTGACAGTTAATTAATGTTATGGAACAATTTTTATTAGTGGAAGTTATTTTTCATGAGTACTATTACAATGAAATAATAATAAATCACATTACTTTTCATGGGTTTTAATATGATGAATTCATTGTGATATTGTGGAACAACTAGATATGATTTTTCATAATTTTAAGGGTGGGACCTATATCTCCCAAAAATGAATTGGTTAAATACTAATGACTCGTTAGGTAAAAAATTTATGCTTGAACATTATTTCATGTTCACAATTTTATGAGTAGACCTAACTTTCATGTCCATATTATTATATGAGGGATTGATTTCATTTCTGTTACACAATGTGTGAACCTGTTTATATTTATACTTGTTCTCAATGTTATAATCTTATGTGTACAATACCAAATCACATCTTATGAAAATTTTATAATCTAAATTATTCCAAAACCTAAAATTATAATCCTTTATTTCCATGTATTGAATTCAAGTGTTAAGAACATATTATTTTATACCCTTATTCTCATGTCCTGATTATGAAATCATTATTATTTACATTTTAACCTTACTAAGAATCTATTATCATCAATTATTATGTCTCAATTACTCAATTTATGAAGGAAATATTTAGTAATGAAATGTTTATGAATGGTCATAGTTATGAATAAAATAATGGGAAACTCTTCTGAACCATTTTTTATATGAAAATGTCTCAAAATATACTATAAATATATTATTATAATGTGTTTTATTATGTTATGTAATGAATATTATTATATTAAACTGAATTATCTATGTATAAAACTATAGATCACTATATTTTTTGTCATTGTATGATTTAGATATACTTTTTAATCTAGAATGATAAAACCTTAGTGAGAACCCTATAAATAAGGTGAAGAATAGGATAAAATACTAATTTTTTTGGTAATGATCACGTATGAAATCTATAGATATTTTGTTTCATATATTGAAAGGAAGATATCATTATCTAGACATCAAATGAATTATATTTCAATAAAAATGTGTTTTTTAACTCTGATTATCACTATCATCATTATGATTTTGTATTTTAGTAAGTAGATATAAAATAAAGAAAACTTTTGAATAATGAATGTGATGACTAATGAAATGAACATTCTCCTGAGAAGTTGAATGTCCTCAGAATTGGGATGTAATATCATGTGACTATGATTAGTCAACTCCCTCAAAATTTTGGTTGTATCCTGGACCCTTTTGAACTCTAAAATGCACCATGGATATTGAAATATGGTATTGGTTAAATTATGTGATATAAACCGCCCTTTGTATATGTTTTTTCTAATAAATTGGTTTTGTAGGAATCATTCAAAGCGATGAGGAATATATTTTTCTTTATTTATTTCTCAGACCATGAAATGTTTTATTTAATTTTATCATTTTTATAGGGAATAAAAAAAATGGTGTAATATTTTTAAGAATATAATGAAATAGAAAAAAAAATTCTACTTTTAATTGGATGAATTTATGATAATATTTTTTATTATTTATTTAAATTATATTCTATTAAAAATAGTGAAGTAAATCATTGAGCATAAGTAGAATAATGAAAAATCCATTGGTACATATGATGAATATTTTACACCACAATAATGGTAATATTTTTTAAATTTATAACCCTAGAAAAACCAATTATTGATTATTTAGTGGTATAGAAAATATTAATCAAAAGTAATTATCCATTAGAGAAATTGGAATCTATATGGAAATCGGTTAATTTTCACTAAATGTGGAAATATAATATTGAAACCCTAAAGGTTTTAGTGATAAGAAAATTAATATGGAGATTTATAGAAGATCCTATGATTTATCACATATAGTGTAAAAAATTTCTCATCCTACTACTTTCAAAAAATGTGGGAATGATCAATCATGTGAATGCATAAATGGAAAAACAATTGTTTCTTATATGGGAAGCCTATTTCATGATCAAAATAATGTTTCTGTGACGTAAACAAGAAATTAGTGAAATAAAGATATATATATATATATATACATATCAACAAAATAAATCACTCACACTCAACTGAAATAAATAATAGTATTTTTGGAATTATGATAATAATTTCTATAATAAAATTACTAATTAGGATAATAAGACACACATACCTTCAATGTAAACGAAAAAATGTGGATTCTTATTCAATCAGATAAACTGAAGTGAGTCATGGTGATTAGTGTTTATTTATCATCCACTCCAGATGAATGGATCTCATGTCAGATTTTTTTTGATTATTACCTAAGAAAATACTATCAATCGTCCCTTAAAGAAAATATAAATGATATTGTTTATTGATTTCCACTCTATAAATATTTTGTGGAATAAAGAAATTACATTTTATATTCAATATCATCTTCGGATCATCCAACATTGTATGGTTGAATGATAAAATATAATTTAATTTCATTGGTTAGGATATGAGATTATTTACGGAATGAATTTTGAAATATACTTTTGAATCATTTATTTTTTCATGTAAGGATAACATAACTGTTTATGATATCATCAATGCTTTATATTTATATTTTTGGTCATATGGACAATGGAATCGAAAAACACTATTAATTTTTATGTTATGTTATTATGATGTTAAATTTTTACTAGTTTTTAAGAAAAATACACTATTCATGATTAAATACCCTTCAGAGTTGGCATATGGTTTGATGTTATGTAATTTATGCACTATTTCATAGTGTAATATATATAATATTCAGTGTTGAAAAAAATCATTGAAAATGTGATATTTTTAGGAAAATGTATGGTCATGTTAAGGAATAACACATACTTTTGTTCAAAATTTTCTTTATGATAATTTACTGAATTTAATTATATTAATGTATTATATAGTGATTTATCATGATATTTTATTTGGATGAGTTAAACATAAACATTGGTTTAAATGGCTTATTTAAAATGGAATTCTATTTTGGTAGATTTAAATAAAATTATCACTGATGATAGATTAAGGGTGTAGACTTTGACGTGAACACATTATTTAATAATATTGTTATTAGGGTAATTATGGAATTTTATATTAATGTTTTATTTCATTATTAAATCATTTATTCATTTTGATAATTATACTGTGCTAATGATATTTTGTTTTGTTTAATTCCTATAGCGAAAACTAATGACTCTATATATTTTTTTTTATATTTTAGATGTTGATATTTTTTTCATTGAGCAGTAAAAATTAATTTAAATACTCATTATTTGGAGAAGCATATTTGACAATAGGGGAAATTAATTATCAGATGAAACTTAAAATTTTATTTAAAAATACTTCTCAAATTTAAAGACATAATTTAATGGAAAGCCTCAACACTATGAAAATGATCTTAATAAAAAAATGTTCTCATATCACCCGCAATTTTCTAGAATTCATTGTCTTTTAAATATTCAATAATATATTGTTTTGTGGTCTTTAAGTGTCTAGTGACCATCATCCTTATCTGTGTCTAACAGTCTAAGAGGGATGGTTTTCTCTTACATGTCCATATTTTAACATCCCACTAATGTTTTACTTATATGGTAACATGATTTTATGTCATATTAGTTTTCATTCAAGTTTGATATATTCCATTTTTAAATTATGTTTTATTATTCTCTTAAATGATGTGTGATTCGATAAAGAGATTTTTTAGTATTAAACAATTAATTATATTATATATTGCGAGGGTATAATTTATTTAATCTGATAATTTGTAAATACGACGAAAGTAGTATCTGAGTGTTTTTTGGTACATTATTATATTATCATAAAATAAAAGGAATGTCATCCTGAGGGACTAAATAGTTTGTTATTTAAGTAAAACTAGATATATACATCATAGTCATAACAAAATTAAAAATATATAATAGAAAATGGTATCCATTTGAGAACAAAATATTTCCCTTTTTCATTTCCTTTTATATCAATATCCAAAGATATTATGGTATCTTATGAATTATAAAACATAAGAAATTGGTGGTCTCATTGTAAGAACCTGGATCTTCTTTTCAGGAATGTTTTTCATTTTTCTAGAGTTTTTGAGAAAAGAGGAGTTTCTAGAAATTTTTGAAGTACACACCATGTAAATTATGAGTACACGATGTGTACTTCATTTCCACAGAAGGCCATGTGTTGGCCGTGTCATGGACACACACACGGTCATGTGGGGTGATGTGGAGGCTGCCTAAAGAGGATTAAGAAAAATTTAACTACACACTATGTACTCCAAAAGTACACGCCATTTATTTTGTTTTTTTTCCTTAAACGCATCGGGATCCTATCTGATGGACATAATCGTCTTCTTCTAGGCTTTCTTCATCCGAGAGAACCCACATGGCCACTCATCTTCGATGAACCCCCAATCCTCCATCTGTCCTACGAATCAAACTCCACCGGTTGCGTTGGAATCACATCATAGAGTTATATCTTCTTCTCGATCTTCGTTTTCCAATTCCCCCTCTTTTCCAAGTTATCATGGGTTGAACGTCTTATTCATTTTCATAGATCTATAATGTTCTAATGAAATTCAACCTTCGAGGATTATGTATTTTGATCTCCTAACCCCGAGGTAGGTGGTCTGTGCCTTTTTGTAGAAATCCATTGACTTTTATGTGAAAATTTTTCCAATACCCTCGAACGGGGTATTGGGCCTTTACCGTTTTAGCCTTATTTTTTTTCTACACTGCTCATATGCCCGACTAGAGGTTATTGTTTATGAATAATGAAATATTTATGTGCTTTGGATGTATTTCCCATGCATGTTTTCCTGTATTTGAAATTTGGGTCTAGTTTGCCTGTTAGGATGTTTTTTTCTATCCATTCCAAGTATTATATGATGGTGCACAAGTTATTATGTTATGTTGTTTTGATGTAGAATTCAATCCATGTTGTTATTGAGGTTTACATTGGCAATTATGCGATGCTATTATTTTTTGACTTACCTAGGGCCAGGAGAACATGATGTATAGACCATAGAGAGAATTTTCATTGAGGGATTCTCCAGAGTGTCATTATAATTACGATGTGAGACCACATGGGGAATTGACATTGAGTGCTTCCCCAGAGGTTATGTAGTTTCTCAACACAGTCCATTGGGTGAATTGACGTTGAGTTCTTTTCCAAAGCGCCTTTAGTACGTTACGAGACTATAGGGGGAATTGGCGTTTTGTACATCCTTAGAGAGTCTATAATTTAGCTCAACTAGGGGTGTGAGACTGTTTGTGATTCCTACAACATTTCTTATAATTGATAGGTATTACCATAGGGGATAGGTTGTTAGTAATTCCCAGAGGGTTACCTGTTGTGTTATCTAATTTTCTGTTTCATGCTATGTGGTGTTTTGAATGCTTAAACAGTGGATTGTTTACTGGTTAGTGCATTCCTGTTTACTGCTTTCTATAATTTTTCCTACCATATACTCACTGACTGTTCGGCACATATATTCAGGTGGTTTCATACTATGATTTAGTCTCACACCCTATTTGGGTCATGATTTTAGGCCCAAACTGAATATATTTTGGTAGGTATAGATAAGGGAAAGCACCTATCTACTTCAGGTGCTTGACTAGATGGGGAGTTGGAGATCTTGGGACCAAGTTATGGCTTGTGATGCTGAGGAGTTTATCTGCATTATTTTTCACTTGTGTTTAGCACTGTTGTACTCCATCATTATGACTTGTTTGGATGTTTTCCTAGACATATGTATCATGCATCATTTTTATATATGTGTTCTCCAGTTTATACTATTAGTTTTTTGTTGTTACTGTTTTATGCTATTATTACTGCTTCCACTATTGTGAGTTGTTTACTTTAGTTGTGTACTCTTCCAATGAGGGCACATTTTCCCCACCATCATACCCAAGGCCCTCGCTGATTGTCAGCAGTCTCTGGCATTCGGAGAAATGTGCATGAGGCTATGTGACCAACTGGGTATGGGGTGCCTCTGGGTGGATTTCTGAACCAGGACGTTACAACTTGTTATCAGAGGAGTTCTTTTTTCATGATTTACTATTTGGAGCCTATAGATAGGGATAGGATGAAATATGTACTTTGTAATAAGCTGTGCTCGGGAGTATCTATCTCGTGTATAGGTAAAAGACAATCTACCTCATTATTGCAATTTTTTTGGTTTTTCAGTTTTACGGTTCATTTTATTTTCACTGTTGGGTGATTCGCATGTTTTGTATGGTTACTGATGATGTTATTGAGGTTCTATTTATGTCTCAACCTGATGATATGAGGGTGTTCCATCTCATTCATCATATAGGCACTTGTCAGAAATCACATGCCATGAATTCTTGACATGCCATCTAGGATGAATTAGCGATTTCATGTTGTTGTGATAGTCGTTGTGTAGAATATGCATGCTATTGTGATACATGCCTTGACAGTAATATCTACTGTTTGATAGGGAATTGTGTGTAATGTTTTTTTTTTGAATGAATGCCAAATTTGGTTCTTGAGTTTTATGGGCCCTCAAGAACCATAATATGGTGGATCTTTGCACTGTTTTCTTGTTTATAACTTTTATAGGATTCCAAACATTGATTCGTGGGTAGTATAGGCCCTCGCGGATCGGAATTTGGTACTTTCAATACTTTTTTAGTGTTTTCGGGGTTCCATAGTAGTTTCTGAGGCTTACAGTCGAGAAAAACCCAAAATACACGTCGTGTAATGTTAAGTAACTGCCATGTGTTTTTCTATTTGGGAAGAAACATTTTTTTTCTTAATTACATGTTGTGTACTTTATATACACATCATGTTGTCTCTAACCATGTCATAGGCCATGTGGGTAGAGACACAGGATGGGAAAATTCAGATGGATACATACCATGTAAAATAATCCTAGGAACTCGGACGTGTAGCTAACAACAAGGGTCCATGCAGTCTCTTCTAATACACGTCGTTTCCACCTTGAACACATCGTGTAGTCTCACTCAGGTACCCGGTCATGTCATTAACAACACGGGTTGGTGTTATCCTTTCACATACATGTTGTTTCTTTCCAGAACATGCCATGTAGTTTGAGCCGTGTGTATGACCGTGTCAATAACATCACGGGCCAGTTGAAGCTTGTCTAGTACACGTCATGTCTACCTTGAACATGCCATGTAGTTTTGTCTTAGGAGAGTTGTGTGGCTTAACTGTGTAGAAGGACCTGGGTATGGGAAGAGGATTCAAGTATACTCCGTGTGTTTTCAGAATACGCCGTGTGTTTGGGGTGTTACACACCCAGTTTAGGAAACATTACATGCCCCTGTGAATGAATTCATGACCATGCCGTCTAGTTAGTGTACTCGCCGTGTAGACATGTTTTGTAAAACATGAATGTTTTCTTCCTCATTTTCTACTCTTACTCTCCTTATTTTCAGTCCTTGCTAATTCTTATCTAAGGTGTGTGCTTGACCTTGCAGAGTCATGCCACTGAGATGTCCTCTAGTTGTATTCCAGTTTCCATACAATGATCAAACACTGGACATGGCTGCTCAATGACCACCAATTGATCCTCTTGGTCTGCCAGTCATGGTACCAACAGTTATACCTGTTACGGATGCTGATGCACAGTTCAGGGAAGGCTTTATGAGGATGAAGCAGACTTTCCAGGGTGTATCCCCTCTTTCCCCATCAATGGCTAATTTGAAATAGGGAATTCTATCAGTCGCATCCTCCCACTTTCTTAGGGGAAGGAGGACCTCAGGCTGGAGAGTCACAGCTCGAAGCCATGCTAATGATATTTGAGCTTCTAGATACTCCTCTAGATAGGAGAGTCAAGATCTCTACCTATATTCTACAGGATTTCTCCAATAGATGGTGGGTTGAGATCTCACAGGTGGGTCATCTTCAGGTTATGGATTGGGGGGAGTTCCAGCACATCTTATATGACTACATATATCCAGAAAACCTGAGGGACAACTAAGCCCGAGAGTTTATGATACTTTAGAAGGGTACCCTATCAGTTATAGAGTACTCCTCTCAATTCATAGAGCTTCAGCATTTCACACCCTTCCTAGGAGGAGATGGGTTATTCCTAGAAAAGACGTTCAAGGATGGAACAGACAGGACATCACCTCTTTGGTGAATATCTTCAGGTTGACTTCCATCCTTCCATCATCAACCAGACAGTGTCCACATAGCGAAATCTGAGGGAATCTGGAGTTCTGAGCCAGGGCGGAATGACAACTAGAGTTAGTGATCCTCCAACTGATAGCCGGAAGCACCGCGGGGTGGCTACTCGAGGAGGTCCAAGTGGGCAGGATTCATCTTCTGGTATCTAGGTGTTGTGATACCATTGGAGAAGAACTAAGAATATGAGGCTGCAGTGCCAGAGAGACCTGATGGAGTGCCGATCTTGTGGAAAGTTGGAAAACCTTCAGAGTTTCTATCATATCCTTTCACCAGTAGCTGGTGACAGGGGTCCATCTATGACTCCTTGTATAGGAGAAGCTCTGCCAGTTTCTCACCAGTCTAGGAACCAGAGTACTTTCTGCTATTCAGGTTGAGGTGGAGATCACGGCAACGATGGTCAGTCACCCTTCAACCAGCGATAGTAGGGTGGATCAGCTTAGAGTAGTCAGGTAGGGTCATAGGGCTATAGAGTTGGCCATAAATTTGTAGTGGAGAAGACCCTTCTGGAGTAGGATCACGACCCCTATACATTTCGTGGTACTATCCTATTTGTCTCGGTTTTGTTATTAGTCATTTTCGATAATGGTGCTAGATATAGAATTATATTTCCCGATGTTTGGACACTAGAAACTCCATTGGGGATAGGAACAACTGAAGTAAGTCAGTGCAGGGAGTTCCCTCTTGAGGTTGGTTGGTGTCACTTCCTTTGGGATCTTTATATCCTAGAGATGACAAGCTATGATGTCATTTTAGGAATGGACTGTCTAGTTCCCTTCAAGGAAGTCGTTGACTGTTATCGCTGCAGGGTGAGATTAATATCACCATAGGGTGGATCTTTCCTTTATAAGGGTGAGTGGGATTTCCAAGCGAGCAGAGTGGGTCAAGAGAATCATGGGTTAGGAGCATTTACAACCCAAATTTCTATTCTTAATCTGGATGACCAGGGTACTTCACAGTTATAATTTCCTCTAGTGGTGGATCGTTTCAGAGATGTTATTCCAGAGGAATTTTCAGGTATGCCTTTGGAGTGTGATGTTGAATTTTCTATTTAACTCATGCCAGGGGTGGCACTGGTGTCTATTCCTCCTTATAGGATAGCGACACCAGAGTTGCAGGAGCTCAAGAAACAGTTGGAGGAGTTGCAGGCCCAGGGATTCATCTGACCTGGTACTTCTTCTTGGGGTTCGCATGTCCTGTTTTCAAAGAAGGCAGACGGTACCCTTAGGATCTGTGTGGAATATCGGAAGCTGAACCAGTTGATGGTCAAGAACAGATATCCCTTGACTAGGATTGATGATCTCTTTGATCAGCTCCAAGGAGCCCGGGTGTTCTCAATGATTTACTTGAGGTCCAGTTTTCATCAGATGCGCGTTAGACCATCTAATATACCTCTCACAGCCTTCCAGAGTAGGTATGTTCTATACAAGTATATGGTTATTCCTTTGAGTCTCACGAACGTTCCAATAGTTTTCATGGCACTGATGAATCGAGTGTTCCATCCATACTTGTATTCCATCGTGGTTATTTTCATGGATGATATCTTGATAAACTCTCACACTCAACACCACCACGCTACCCATCTTGAGATCGTTTTGAGTACACTGAGGGAGCATCAGTTATATGCTATGCTCTCAAAATGCCACTTTTGGATGGACCAGATTCACTTCATGGGTGATTTTATCTTAGAGATAGGAGTGTCAGTAGACCTAGAGAAAGTGAGAGCTGTGGTTTCTTGGGAGCAGATGAAGAACGTATTTGAGGTGCGGATTTTTATAGGTCCGACTGGATACTACATAAGTTTCATACCGGAATTTTCACACTTAGCAACACCACTGACAGGTCTGACTAAGAAGGGGGCGAAGTTCTTATAGTTAGATTCTTGTGAGTCAGCCTTTCAGGAGCTGAAAGGGAGGTTGACTGTAGCACAAATACTAGTATTTCCAGAGCTGGTAAAGAGTTATGTTGTTTACTACGATGAATCAGGTATCATGTTAGGAGATTTTCTTATGCAGGGAGAAGGAGTTGTTGTGTACGGGTCTCGGCAGTTGAGGCCACCTGATAGGAATTACCCGACGCACGGTCTGTAGCTTGCAACTGTTTTTAATGCCATATGCTGCTGGAGACATTATATTCTGGGAGAGCACTTTGTGGTTTTCACAAACCACACGAGTCTCAATTACATCTATACTCACCGTGATCTGAATTTGAGTCAAATCAGGTGGGTTGAGAACCTACAGTCCTACGACTCTGTGTTTGCCTATACGCCTGGGAATGGAAACATAGTGGCTAATGTTTTTTACTGGAGGACTCAGATACAAGAAATTTAGGAGGCCATTATTGAGTGGTATCTTATAGATCTATTCTCTGAGATTCATTTAGTGGTGAACAACAGAAAGGGGAAAACTTTTCAATCTTCTATTTTTTACCTCTACACCTCATTATCGAGTACGAATGAGGTAGATATCAAATTCTAATGTTCTATTCCTACGAGAAAGCATGTCAGGAGAGGATTATATTCCTGGTTAGACAATAATTGAGGATGGTATCTTTCATTTCCAGGGATTTGTATGTGTTCCAATAGACATATGTGAGGAGTTGATGTGGGAATTTCATTCCTCAGTTTGGTAGTTCATCCTATCGTCACCAAGATGTATCGTGATCTACACCATAATTATTGGTGGCCAGGTATGAAGAGGGGTGTTGTAGGGTTCTTCATGAGGTGTTACACTTGTTAGTAGGTGAAGGCAGATCATCAATGACCAGCAGGGCTTCTGCTATAGTTACCCATTCATGAGTGGAATTGTAATGAAGTCGTGATCGATTTTGTGACAAGGTTGCCTATGTCTCCTCGAGGGAACAACGCAGTATGGTTTATCATTGACAGGCTCATGAAGGTTTCTCATTTCATTCCAATAATGGAGACCTTTAGTGTTGATGAGATTGTGTGGTTTTGCATCTGAGAGACTGTACGTCTGCATGAGGTTCCACACTCCATTGTTTCAGACAGGGACACACATTTTACTTCTCATGTCTGGCATGGGCTTCAGAAGGATTTGGGTACACCGGTAGTTTTGTGTACATCATAACTCCCCCAGATAGATGGTTAGTCCGAGCATACAATTCAGGTTCTTGAGGATATGATCTGAGCATGAATTCTGGATTTTGGAGGTTCTTGGTGGAAGCATATACATCTTATGGAGTTTTCCTACTACAATTGTTTTCAAGAGACTATTCATATGAAAAATTATGAGGATTTGTACAGTAGGACATTCCGATCACACTTTTTTTATGGAGGCAAAAGAGGAACATTTTCTAGGACTGTTTTTTGTTCACGAGACCCCGGAGCAGATAGAGATGATTCAAAATAGGATGGATGATGTACAATCTCATTAGAAGTATTATGTTGATCAGTGGAGAAGACCTATGGAATTCAAGGGCAGGGATCGGGTTATCCTACATGTGACAAAAATGTTGGGACAAAGGAGGATTAATAGACATGATAGACATTCACTGAGGTATATTGGACCATTTGAGGTTGTGGAGATAGTTTTTCCAGTTTCCTATCTGTTGCAGTTACATCAGAGGTACAAGGCTATGCACGATGTCTTCCACGTTTCTCTGCTCTGACTTTACGTTTCGGACTTGTCTCATGCTTTCCAACATGAGGTTGTTGAGTTGGAGGTGGATTCATATTTCGAGGAGCATCCTATCTAGATTTTCGATCGCAGTATGAAGGTTCTCTATGGAATGTATTTTCCTCTAGTATGAGTTCTATGGAAGAACGAGAGAGTATAGGATGAGACTTGGGAGAGGGAGGACGATATACGATCGTAGTGGCCAGAGTTGTTAGAGTTTTCTTTATCTACACCACCATAGGGAAATTCATGGATGATATTATTTAAGGGGGAGTTTGTAAGAACCTGGATCTTCTTTTTCAGTATGTTTTTCCTTTTTCTATAGTTATTGAAAAAGGAGGAGTATTTGAAAATTGTTGAAGTGCATGCCATATACTTTATGAGTACACACCACATGCTTTGTTGACACAGAAGGCTATGTGTAGGCTGCATCATGGCCACACACACGGTCGTGTGGGGTGATGTGGAGGTCTCCTAAAGAGGAGTATGGAAAATCAGAGTATACGTCGTGTACTCTAAAAGTACACACCCTGTATTTTGTTTTTTTCCATTTAAGGCACCGGGGTCACGTCTCAAGGACAGAACCATCTTATTCTGGGCTTTCTTAATATGATAGAACCCACACGGCTATAGATCATCTATGAACCCCCGAGCTTCGATTCGTCCTCATATTCTATCTACATTGGTTGCGTTGGAATCGCATTGGTGAGTCTATAATCTTCTAGAGATTTGATTTCCAATTCCACCTCTTTTCCAAGTTATCGTGGGTTGAAAATTTTATGCATTTTTATAGCTCAATGATGTTTTAAGGAGATTCATGCATTATGGTTTATGTATATTGATCTCTTAACCCCGTGGTAGGTGGTTTGTGCCTTTCTGTAGAAAGATATTGAGTTTTATGTGAAAATTTTTCAAATACCCTTGATCATGGTATTGCACATTTACCGTTTTTCCCTATTGTTTTCCTTCTTTTCTTGTATGCCAGATTATGGGTATTTTTTATGAATAGGGAAATTTTTCTGTGATTTGGATGTATTTCCCATGCATTTTTTTCCTGTATTTTACCTTTAGGTCGAGTTGCACGGTTAGGCTGTTGGTTTCTATCCATGACTAATATTATAGGATGGTGTGCATGATATTATGTTATGTTGTTATGCTGTAGAATGATAGCCAACTATATCTTGAGGATTAATTTGGCCATTACATGATGATATGATTATTTTACTTACACAGGTCTGTTAGAACCTAGTGTATACACCGTAGGGAGAATTGACGTTGAGGGATTCTCCATAGTGTCTTTATAATTATGATGTGAGACCACAGGAGGAATTGATGTTGAGTGCTTCCCCAGAGTGTCTTAAGTTCCTTGATTCGGGCCATAGGGGGAATTAATGTTGAGTTATTCTCTATAGATCTTTTAGTACAATAAGATACTATAGGGGAAATGCCAGTGAGTGATTCATTGAAGAGTCTATACATTATCTGAAACAGAGGGGTGAGACTGTGTGTGCCTCCCAGAGGGTTTCTTATTCTTGATAGGTAGGAACAAAGGGGATAGGTTGTGGGTACTTACCAGTGGGTAACCTGTTGTGTTATATATTTTGTTGTTGCATGCTATGTGGTGTTTTGAATGCTTAAACTGTGGAATGTTTACTACTTAGTGCTTTCGTATTTATTACTTTTGTTCTTTTACCTGCCATATACTCAATGAATATTAGGGACAAATATTTAGGTGATTTCCTATTAGGATTTATTCTCACACCCGGTTTGGGTCATGCTTTTGGCCCCAAATTGATTATATTTTTTTAGGTTTAGATAATGGTAAGCACCCTTCTACTTCAGGTTCTTGACTTGCTAGGGAGATGGAGAGAATGGGACTAAGATACGACTTGTGATGCTGAGAAGTTTATCTGCTTTCTTTTTCACAATGTTTTAGCACTGTTGTTATCCAGCATTGTGAATTGTTTGGCTGTTTTTCTAGACATATGTATTATGCATCATTTTTATATATGTGTTCTCAAGTTGATAATTTTACTCTTTTGTTGTTACTATTGTATACTATTATTACTGATTCTGTTATTGTGTGTTGTTTACTTCCACTGTGTACTCTTCCAATGAAGGCATAGATTCCCCACCATCACACCCAAGGCCCTCACTACTAGTCAGCAGCCTCTGGCATTCGAGGAAATGCGCTTGAGGCCATTTGACCAACCGTGTTCTGGGCACCTCTGGGTGGCTTCCAAAACTGGGAAATTACACTCATATTCATATAAAGGGTATACATACAAGTGATATTATCATTAATAAATAATAAATAAAAGAATTAATGTAAATAATACAAATTTAATTTGAACAATAACATTAGAATAATATGGGAGGAATAAATGGTGATAAAAAAAATACACATAACAAATCACATATGAATGAAAATATCAATGTATATTATAAATAATCAAATAATCTTATTGACATAAATAAATGGTCACATAATGAGGTAATTCAAAAATTCAGACTTCTAAAAAGATAATTTCACGACCATTATTCTTGATTATTTGAATCAATGTGTAAACATTTCTTTAATTTGGTCGAATTATTTGTCTCATGATTCCATTCGATGCATATAGGGTATTTATAATTTTGGGTCCCACCCTTTACATACCAAGCCAACTGAATTCTTTATTTTAAATGTTAGAACCAAAATAAATGTAAACATTGATATTGAAAAACAAGAATATTAAATTTTAATTATTTCCCCAATCAATAAACATATTCATAAATTTTCCTGAGAAATATAGAGAATAATATCAGAATAGTGCAACCCTAGTAAAACATACAATAAACAATCATGATTAAAAATAATAATGGGAACATAACGACATATCCCTATTTTACTAAGATTAAAAATTGGGTTGTTTTAATTGGTGAATATAAATTCCCAAAATAGGTCCTTAAACATCCTTGATGAAAATTAACTTTCAAATTTGAAAATAACCATTTTAAAATTCACAAAAAAATATAGAAAATAAGTAACATTGGATGTAAAATTTAAATGATATACAGTAATCATTAATAAATATTGTTTTTATAATGGTGGTAAATTTAACCCATGTGGTAAACATTAAAAAAAATTCCATTAACATTTTATATAAAAGAAAAATGTGTCAAATGTAGATGTTGAAATAAATATTAATTTATGTATTTTTTAAAAATGTAAATCACGGGTAAAAATTTCTTTAATAAATCCTTTTCATAATGTTAAAATATGTTTTACATAAATTTTCAGATATCATGGATTTTGAAGAAAAATGATTTACAACTGAAAAGAAAAATATAGTAAGATTTACCTAAAAAATATCTCAATATCTTGAATTACAATATATATGAATGAATATTACTATTAAATAAAAATTCAATGATTAATGGGAGAATAATGTAGACTTTCTTTATTATATAAATTAAAATAATACCACAAAGGTGTAATTAATTAAAATAAATCCTGAGTTATCTTGAGATTTTGAAATACACCCTTACAACTTTAGTATCATTTGATTCATAAGACCCATGAAATAAATAACATCAAATGAAAAAATGAATTCGATAAATAGAAATATTTTTCAGATACAGAATACGAAACGGGGTTGTATATACACAACCTAATGTAATATGTTTTGATTAATTCATAATTCTCAAGGAAGTAAAAGTTTGATGAAAAACCATTACCTCGGGTTCAACATCCATATTGTGTTTATGAACCTACTTTTTAATTAACATATTTTCTTTATAAATATAATACATAAATATACTCATATATCACATACAATATATGATTTACTCATATCCTTTAATATACTATTAGTTATCAATGCATTGCAAAAATCTCTATTTTTCATGATAATTACTTAATTTTTCATGTATGTATTGGCTTGAAAATTTTAGTACTTATACATTTACCATGGTTATATAATAAATATAATTTAACATATAATATTTATATAATATATCACAGTTATATATTCAATTATAGTAATCAATAAATGTTCTGGATAAAAAAATGATTACCCGAATCCTATAGACGATAGGCTGTATATACGCATGAATGATGATTCCATTTTCCTCAACATAAGAAAATTATGGAAGGTAAATAATATATAAATAATTTTTTTTTATTTTTTATAACATACGATGTATATTTTTAAAATTTATCTTTACTTCCTTCCAATTAATTTGTTAGTGACAAATGATTCTCAACACTTCACCGGGTTGTAGTCCTCTGTACACATGATTGACATTATCGCATCCCCAAAATTAATGGTTTATAAGAATATATGTGTGATATAATAGTTCATGAGGTATAAAATTGTTAAATGTATTACATATATTTATCTATTCTATTATTACTACCTTCCAAGTAATATGTAAATAGAGATAACAAATTTCATCGGTTAATGAGGAGATAATGTTCCTTACACATGAGATATATTATTATTATCTAATGGGTTTGATGAAAAAAAGATAGATATTATATAATAATTTAATATTTATAATAATTTCAAAAATATTTCTTGAAAATTTTAAATTCATCATTATATCAGACTGGAAGGGTGGTGATGGAAAAAAATTAAATCGGTTCGTGAGGCATTAGTTATCCGTTTGGGCAATCGATAATTTTGTTTCACATATGATCGAAGTAGAGACATATATAGGTTATAAAAAAAATAATTATACCTCAGTATATAAGGTATAATATTTTTATACTATTATCAGATTTTAAGATGATTTTAAAAATGGGTATGTGGATATAAAATAAATACAAGTGTTTAATAATTTCACCTCTTCTTCAGAGAGGTTCATTCAGTTTATAACTAAAGACTTATTAAAAGGGATGAATAATACAGATGATACTTATATGATGTGTGGGGAATGTAATGAGTAATTTTTTTCACGTCTAGGAAAAATATAAAGGCTTTTCATGTGTAAAATACAGAGGATATGGGGTGGATTTTTATTAGTGGGGGAAAATAAAAACATGAAAATGATTAAAAAAGAGTGATATAAACATATTTCTCATGAATGAATGCAAAAAAATGGAACATTATAGAATCGTGGATAGTTTAATGCATAAATATAGCAATAAAATTTGTTTTGAATATGTTTCGTTGGTCATTTTATCTTATAACCCATTAGTTTAACCCCCGGTAAACCTGTTGTTCAATTATCCTTAGTAATTGATTTTTACTATTTTTATCATTCACGATGGTTAAAATTTATATACTACATATTTTATAATATTAATTATTATTATAAAATATTAAATAAATCCATAATGTTCAACTCATGATATTGGAAAAATTAAATTAAAATTAATCTCAGTGATGTGATGAAAAAATGTTTTCCTTAAATGAAATTCTCAAAAAAAATATGATCATATATTAACTCTATGAATAGAAGTAATAAATATATGATTATTAATACTAATGGTAACATTTATAACGTTGAATATAATTGAAATAACTACTCATTTTGTTTTATTTTGGTAAAATTAAATGGGGAAACATTATGAACATTAAAATAGTTTTCAAGAAATTATGTTTTTAATACTAAAAAAAATATACTAA
This sequence comes from Viscum album, assembly GCA_963277665.1. NCBI lineage: Eukaryota > Viridiplantae > Streptophyta > Magnoliopsida > Santalales > Viscaceae > Viscum > Viscum album. The sequence continues at coordinate 1,789,692,260 of OY728121.1, read as the reverse complement.
AATGTTAAATAATGGATATTAAAATGTAATAAAATTGATAAAATATAAGAAAATAATCTTTAGTTTTATTTATATTAGATTCCAGAAATAATAGTTGTTTTTAGTAACTTACTTTATTGTAAATATATATAGTGGTTTTACAAAAAAACTACAATTTTCCACTATTTAATAAAATATCATTATTTTCAAAAAAATAAAAAAAAATCACCCTATGTAAATTTTGATATGATGATTTAAAAACAAATTTTCATTTTTTAAAATAATTTTTATAAATTTCTTTCAAATTAATTTTAAATTATTTTCACCAAAACGTGTTTAATCTGCATTTCAGAAAAAAATCAGAAAATATTTCTTTCTCATTCAAATTATTCTTATTTTATTTATTTTTAATATATAACCATTGAATATATTTTATAAATTTTTAAACCATATAACAGTCAAAATTTATATAGTACTATTCCATCATAAAAAAATAATAGATAGTTTATAAATTTCTTTTTTATGATTAATATTTTAAAAGAGTATCGTATTCCATTAAAACCAGAGTTTACTCCTAGTGGAATGTATTGAAGAGATTGAATTATTCAAAAATTAATGTCTCATAAATTATTAGGATGTTACATTCTATTTTCTTGAATTTCAAAAATGCAATCAAACATAATAAAAATCATTTAAAAATAATGGTGTTACATTCAATTTCCTTATATAAATTCTATCCTCACTATTTAATCATGAGATCAATAATAAACAGTTTTAAAATTGAAAATACATTTTTTAAATGAAAATATTGAGCAGGTTTAAAAAAAATACCTATTAATAATTGAATTAGTGAATTATTACCATCAACTAGAATAACACTGTACTATGTTTTCATATAGGATAACATTATTGAAAAACAAACACATGGTCAGGAAAGAGAATAAAAATTCCGAAGGATTAATAGTTAGTCATAAGAAAAATGGGTCTAATAAATCTAACCACCAAAAAACAATAAATATATGAATAGTTTTACAAACATTGATTCAATTATAGTTATATTTATTGGACAACATTTTTCCCTCGAGATCAATTTTCTAATATTGATGGAATTTTTAAAACCTTGATATATAAATAGAGAAAATCTACATATGAGGTTTATTTATATTTAATGATAAAAATTTCATCCATTTTTTTACTTTGTAAATTTCCACTTCATATCTCTTTATATGAAAATTAAATTATTTTTTTATACCTAAACAAATAACTGATCATAAGATCAATAAAATAGTGATATGTCATTCCATCAATCTATGGGTGTCATAAAAAATACATAAATATGTTATCCCATATGAATTAATATTTATATGGTAAAATAATAAATAAATATCCAAACCATCATCCAATGTTCAACTTAAAAAATTACATATATTATTATCCTTAATCCACTTCCAAAAATCCCAAAATTAAAAATAATGTCTCTAAATTTTAAAAAAAACTCAAAAATAATATCAAAAATTTCATGAAGTGGCTCATATTTTTCACCCACCAATTTTTCAATACACTATTAACATATTTTTATAAATCACATTAATAATAATAATTAATAAAATATTATTGAATACATATATGATTCCTAAATATTTAAATAAAATATCTTATTATGGAATATAATTCAAAAATCTGAAAATAATTTAAAATATATCAATAAAAAATAAAACCAATTTTCATAAAATAATTAACTATTTTAATCTTCATACATAAAATCCAATTTACTTTATTAAATTATGGAATCTACTTGTCTAAAATGAACCCTATTATCTCAACATAGTTGAAATATTATGGTTCATTTTTCCCATAATCATGTGTTTTCCAAAAAAATCACTCTGCAACAAAATAACAAGTCTTGGTCAACAAAACCATTTTATAAATTCCAAAAAATATGTTTTTCAAAAATTATAAATGATTACATTCATTTAAATTTCAAAATTCATATAAAAATTCAATCACCAGACATAAACACTTAAATCATTGATCTTTATTCTTAAACTAATAACTATGCTTCATAACATTATTCCTTAATTCCTCTTTCCATTAATATTTAATTTTTAATGTCTTAAAATAATCAATATATGTATTACTCATAGGGCCATGATTATTATACTTTTGATATTATCCCCTGGAATATCTATTTTTTTAAATCCCTAACCCAGAAATTGGGAGATGAAACATAATTTTTTTAAAATAATCATGATTAAAAGAATTTAAATCCGGAAGAACCATGAAATTTAACAATCATGGAAAGCCTTATCATATAAATGATACCCATAATACATTAGAATATAAGAAATAAAAAAATTATACTTAATGAAAATAAATATACATAATACTGTAACATCAATACAAATATTTAATTATTGTAACCTTGGGAAATCAAACATAATAAGAGTGAGCTCAAATTCTCAGTAAAGGTTAGTAAAGCTGAATAAATAATCAATCAATGAGAATAAATTAATGTGGAATTTTAAATACCTTATAACATAATAAATTCAAATAACTAGAAAATGAAATATCAAAATGTAAAGATAATAAAATAAAACTCATTCCATCAAAATAAATAAACTAAGAATGAAATTTATCAATAGATATGTCGACCCAAAATATCATGGATGAAAAAAATTATAAATGTGGGAAATTCTTAGTTATGGGAATACATGTTTCCTAGGAACATGGTACCTTTACCATCAAGACCATTCATAAGATTTTTTACAAACATTTAGTGTAAAAAACCATCTAATTTGGCCAAATTATTTTTCTTATGAGATTATCAATGCATCAAGGGGATATCAATAACCAGGCCCCACTCATGTTGTACTAGTCTAGATCATTCCACATATTAATGAACTATGTTCCTTATGAATGTATATGCAATGAAAAAATGATATGGAGACATCAATCATTACATAGTTGAATCTTTGTAACATTAGGTGTTATTGATATTAATGAATGGAAGTTTCATTGAATGATCATAAAAAAATATTGAGGGAAATAACTTTTTAAACATTTTATTGTGTCTCATTCCATATTTAAACATTTAAATAACAAAACCCATGAAGAAATAATTTTAAATAAAAAATATAATATCATTACAGTAATTATATTCAAGATATAAAGTGTTAAATTTTATAAATTAAACAAAATACAAGTTAACATTCATATAATACCAAACAAGTCTCAATGATATGTAAATTCCGACAACTTCCATACCTTATAATTCCATTTGTTTTTCAGTTTTCTACACCTTTATAATGGTTCAAAATATGTTAATAAATTATAAGAGAACTATAATAATCTTTATAGTATCATATATTAATATTATTCAATATTTTATTACCCTTTTGTTAATAATCATTCATTATTTTATCTATTTTCAGCTATTAATTGCCTTGTTTTCCCTGGTCTATTTTGACATGTTACATTTTTTTCTTATTTCATAAATTAGGATTTAATTTTCAAAATAATTTAAACCATCGATTAATTATATTATATATCATGTACATATTTATTTATAATTTCCAATTATATTTGAAGATTATAAATTAAATGCATCGTTCAAGGAGACGATATGTCATACGTAATCCTGAACACCATATTAGAAGAATGAAAAAAAAATTGATACATATATATAATGAATCTAGTGTCATATATTTTTTATATATGTAACATATGATTATTAAAATTATCCTTAATATGATCCTTTTATATCATGAATGAGTCAAATCACTCTTATGGGTGGTAGTTCACACAACCCCAAACGATGTTATCATAATAACAAGAAATGGGATGTATTGAAGGTATGTTTTATAAAAGGATTAAATAAGTATAAATACATTATAAATAATATATATAACAAATATAAATAGATGTCCCAACATAATGGCCACCATGATTTGTGTTAAAGGAAAAATGAACAATCAACATTTCGTGAGGCAGTAGTTCACCATACGTAGAAATGGTATATATGTTACCCATCAAATAGTGGTGAGTGTAATGGTAGGTATGTAGTTTTAAATAAATACAACATATTATATTTATGATATTCTTGTTGTTATATAATGATGGAATAATTATATTTAAGGGGGAGGATAATGGAAATGAAACTAGAGAGTTTGAGTGTAGATGTTACATCTTAATCAATTAACTTCTTTTGGATTGTACCAAAATCCTACTTTGGAAGGATTTATGACCAAATATAGGTTTCATGTAATATGGTATGGTTTTTGGGAATCTATGTAGGTATATATTTATCCATCCTATGTGATTTTATAGGTACTAGAAATGTGGATTTATTGTTGCCTTTTATAAGGGGGAAAAGACTCACATTGTGTTTTTGAAAAGATGTTCCTTATACCCATGTTTTAAAAATAAATAATCCATCCAAAACAAAAAAAACAATAATGGAATTTTATGATACAATTTATAACAATAAAATGGTTTTTGGATAAGTGGATCAATTATTGGGTCCCTTAAGTTAATGGTTTTTTCTTCTACTAAGAATATTTTCACATTAATAATTGTAATTAGTATTACATATTTTCACAAAATATTTTTTTTTTCAAAAACAATTTTTATATTATTATACATTATAAATTATTAGGGTTAAATATATAGAATCCTTTTTCACAAATTCCAATAAAAAATTTAAAATTTTAATTTAAAGATAATCCTGCAGACGAGAAATTAATGAAGGGTTTTATGGTAGAAATGCCCAAATGTTTGGAATGTTTTAAATGTGAATTTGAAATTGAAATTCATTAAAATATCCCAAATTTTATTAAATCCTAGAAATATTATCTAATAAATCTTTTAAAAACTATTAAAAATATTATTTAACCTTATTAATAAATTAGATATAAAAAGTTGTTTAGAATTAAGAATTCATTATTTTTAAATATTCATTACAATTTGATTTGTTTCTAAAAAATATCAAAAACAATAACTATACTAATTTTTATGTTTATAATTCAAATATGTGGTTTATTTTGTCACATTAAATAAATTAAATTTTTGAAATTATGATTTAAAATGGGATCCCCATTAAAAGGAGACAAAACTACTATTACAATAAAATATAGTATTTTATGTGTAATATTGTGTTTGTTATTATATTATGTCTCTCTAAAATATATTATAATAATGTAACAATATATGGTTGGGAATATAATATTAAAATTTAATTTATTATGTTTTTTAATATGTTTCGAATTAATTGGCGAAGAAAAATGTGACTATGTATTGTTTTTAAAACCTAGAGTTATTTGTAGTAAATTTATTCTAAAATGAAAATATGGTAAACTGATAGAGTGATACAATATTTAATATTATAATATTCTATAATTGAAATTTTAGGGTTATTATCTTTAAATAGATGTACATTGTTAAGCTCCATATAATCCCCTAGTTCCCACGTTGCATATTCAATTTTTTGATTTATACATAGAACCTTTACGTAACGAGTAACCTGATTCCCCAATGTTTGGAATCTTGTTTCAAGAATATATATGGGTTCATCATAGTATAAACAACCATGTTCCAACTATATATCATCATAGGTGAGAACATGGTTTGGTTTAGGCATGTATTTCCTCATATTGGATTATTTGGAACACATCATGTATAATTGAGATATTAAGTGTCATTTTCATATAATAAAAACTATTACATGTCATTCAAGAATTCAAAAGGGTCTGATGTACAAGGGAACTAGTATCCATTTCTTATCTAACCATATAACACATTTACATGGAGATAAATTCCTGAAAATGTGATATCCGACGTAGAAAAATAAATTGTTCTTTTGATTATCTGAATTTCTCTTTTTACTGCATTAAGAAAATTTAATATGAGTTTTAATAACCATTACCTTTAACAATGACTCAAAAACATGTTCGGGGCCTTTGAGATACCTCTTTCCAACTTCATCCCAAGAAGTTGGTGTAGGAAATATCTTACAATATAATTTTTCATACAATTCCATTTAAATACATTAGTGGAAACTTTTATTATATGAAAACTCTAAAAAAATATGTATTGATACCACATACCTTGAATGTTTAGTGATCATGATTTCAACATTTATTCCATTTTTTGAATTGTTAATGAAAAATATCCATCAGTTTTAAGATGGAAGGTTGTGCTCAAATAATCCTTCATGTCATGATCCATCTACAGACCCTTCCAAAAAATTGAAGTGAATCAGGGGTATAGATCATAGATAGTTGATTGTGATGTTGCATGATGTCCTACAACATCATTAATATAGATCCATGGGAGTCCCTGAAGAGAAATTTCTTCTCCTATAGAATGAAAATGGGGAAATTTTGTTAATTAACCAATAATAACTCTGATTTCATGATTAATTCTAGGAGTCATTGGTAGTCCTGTGATAATGTCTATATAAATTTCTTCCCATTTACACACAGTTATAAGAAGAGGTTGAAGTAATACTTTAGGATGTAGCCTTACAACTTTCACTTGTTGAAAACCCATACATAGGGATACATATTCATCAATTTCAAACTTCATTTTATCCGAAAAAATTCACTATTCATGTCCATATTCAAATTTATGATTCCCAGATATATATAGAAATTTGAGATATGAGAATTACCAAAAAAATTACCTTTTTAGTTAATGTTTATATGGAAAACATAACCTCTTTAAAAAATTGGAACACCAACTTTATAAATAATCACTAAATATTTTCCATCATTTAACATTAATTTTATTTTGAAACTCTTCATTATTAGATTAAAGATTATTTAACCTCTCAAATAAATATGGGTTTTCAAAAATTTGAAATATGATTGATGTATCCCTTTCCATAGAAATTACTAAATGCATCATTATTAGATCCATTAATATAAGACACTTTCCAATCCTCATTTTGGTTAGAACAACATGATCCTTCATACTCAATGAATCTTATAAATTATTTTCTTTCTCTAGGTGTCAGTGTATTGAGAAATCATAATCTTTTAGAATCTCAAGACATTAACATTTTCTCACACTAATTTATTTATATGAAATGATATATTTTAAGAATTTATAATCTGGATATATTTCACATATTTCACCACCATGATAATATCACAATATTTTAAAAGATAATCTAATAGCTGCTAAATCATGATCATGGGTTAGATAGTTTTGTTCAGTCTTTTTCAATTAACATAATGCACAATAAATATCTTTATCATTTCCTATTAAGACACAACTCAATCCCTTATTCACTCTATCACTATATATGGAAAACCCATCAATACCAGATGATAGAGTTAGGATCATATCATTAATTGATATTCACTTTACATCATAAAATAATTCATTACATTCAATTTTCCAGAAAAAAAATAACACCATTATGTGTATGATTGGTTAAGGGTTGTATCTAACTAGGAAAAATTCTGAACAAAACACTGATAGTAACCTTCCTGACCCATGAATCTATGTACCTCTGTTATGTTGTTTGTCATAGACCATTCTCTAACTACTTATTTTGATGGATAAACTATTATTCTATCCTTGGAGACAATATGGAAACAAAAACAAACATCATGGAGAATGAAATAACTTTTACTGAATTTCCTATATAACTATTCTCTCATATGAGTCTTAATTATGGAATATAAGTGATTTTTATGGTCCCCATAAGAATTTTAATACACTTGAAAATCTTAAATGAACACCACAACAAATATTTCAAGATATTCATTGAATAATATTTTCATTAAGTCCAAAAAAAGAGGGTTCATTATTCAGTCCCAATGGAATTACTACAAACTCATAATGTCCATTACTCATCTGAAAAGCAGTCTGTATAATTTCACTTTCACTCATAATTGGTGATCACGAGAATGAAGATCAATCTTTGAAAAATAATGGTATTGGTGAATATGATCAAACAAGACATCAATATTAGGTATAAGATACTTGTTAATTATTATAATGGCATTGATTTCCCTAGAATCAACTCATAACCTCATGGATTAATATTTATTTTTATCAATTATTATAGTGGATCCACAATGTGAAACACTAGGGAGAATAAATTAATTATTATAAAAATACCCTAGTTGTTTCTTCTAGTCCAGTAATTCCACTATGGCCATTATACTGGGATCTCTAAATATTTTCATTTCATTAGTCATTAGATGAATGGAAAATTTGACTTCATGCTATTTTGGATGTCTAGGTAAATCCTCCTAAAATAAGTGAATGCATTTTTACACAATATGTACATCCTCAATTTGATGATTATGTCCTATGTCACAAACAATTATTTACCTTCATACACATGAATTTAATTCAGTATGGTTACTAGGGGATGATCTAGATAAGAAGCAGGCAAGGAACATACTACTCTAATGGTGACAAATTCTTCATTTTCATCACAAATTAAAATTTACTTCCTATTGAAATAATATTTTTCATAATATTTTATGATCCATACCATCCTAATGATTATATTGATGTTAAACATTGGTATGGTTATAAGGCTAAAAAAAGGAATGATTATTTGTAATGATGAGGAATTGTCAACACATCATTGTTACAATGACGTTTCCCTTCAGAGTTTTCACTGCCAACATCCTTATTAAAACAAAATTGAAGTGTGTAATTTAATAGGAAACTTGGTGTAAATAAATGAGTGTGATGATCCAGAATAAAATAACACATTTGATAAATTTAATGATATGATTAGTGTACCTTCCATGACTCCATTTTTTACTTCCACATCTGTTGTAGTGATTTTGTTATCTTATGCATCTCTTCTGGGACACATCTTTGGTGGATTACCTTGATTGATCGGGAATTTGTCCACATATTTCCCAATATACTTGCTTCTTTAACATTTAATATTTGTGTTTTCCTTATTTCCCTTACATATATTAACACAATGACCTATTTCAACACATTTATAACATACCATCATTTCCATCATGAATTTTATAGGGTGATTCTTTCCACAGTTATCACATGATGAAAATTTTTGGATCATCATCATATTGTTTTATGAATTCACATTTTCATAGTTCTTAAAAGAACTGTAATTCTATTGGACTAATTTAAATTCATGGGATACTGAGAAATATTTATCCATCATAATGGAACATAAAAATATTTCTTCGTATAATGAAAAATTCTAAAAAACCAGTACCATTTATAGATTTGGATTATGAACATTAAATAAGTGGTTGATTTTATTCCACATGTTATGCATATAATCGATAGAATAATGTGATATCCTTGAAAATGTAGCTTATTAATCTCCAACACTCCCATCTTCCATCTTATTTAAGATAAGGAAATTTCTATTCATCTCAATTTTTTGATCACGAGGGATGTATTCATCAAATAATTTCTCCTTAAAATTCCTCCACTCCATGATTTCAATTTCATGTTCCTTCTTATAATTATGGATCCAGGACCACCACTGATTAACATCACTGTGGAGACAATAGATTGAAATTGTATCCTTATCCATTTCTCTCCATTCCAAGGCTGTAAATATATTCTCCAGATACTTAATCCATTTATCATCTATAAATAGATTCTTATTCCATGTAAATGATTGGGATTTTACCACATAAAGTTATACAACATTTGTGATTCACTCTATGGAATAGGTTTCTCCATTCAAGAAAGTTTATTTCTCATAACCTGACTGTGATTTCTTAATATTTCCAAAATTTTCTCTATTGAAATACTTGTTATATTTTTTGCATAGTGGGGAAAATTTTACATTTTACATGAGTATTAATACCATTTGATCTTACATGCACCATTTTAATAAAAATGACACATACTGGATTATCTCATAAAATAGTCAATTTCAAATATTGTATAACACACAAAATAAATTAAGCATACATCATATCATTGTTTTCATTGGGGTCATATTTTCATTTTAGTCCTTCATTATGATAGGTATGAGAATATGAATTATCCTAAATTTATCCCCTGAGAGTGCCAATATAAGATAACTTCAAGTTATTTTTTCATGTACAAGGTTACCCTGAGCCCGACCTGAAACACCTATTTTGGGTTGTTACTTCTTGGTACATCTTTTCCAAAACCTTCTCCACTAATTTTATGAAGAGAGGAATGTATTAATAGTAATACACATAATATATCTACCTTATTTTTTTGGAATGTACTTTTTTAATAATAATCAATGTCTATCTTTGGTATATGTTCTATCTTCTATGTTTTCAAAATCTAGTTTCCATGTCTATTTCTAAACATCCATTGAAAGTAAATGTAATAGCACAACCTTAAAATTTAGAGACAATATATTATTTATTTACATTGATATGATTACGTGGAATCAAATCCTGAAGGAGCTAATAGTTTAGTGGTCCTTTAAATCTTGATTAAATACATGATACACTTAATAAAATGAGAAATAAGAAATAAATATATGATAAAAAATAAATAGAACCATGAATTCTAAATCAATGATTTCATTATTATTATCATAGGGAATGGAAACATAAGAACGATGACCTAAAATGATCAGTAAGGGTATGTAAAGAGGAATAAATAATTAATCCGTGACAATAAATTAACATTGAAAGGAAAATAATTGATAACCCATTCAATTCAAATAACGAGATTTGGAAATATCAATATATAATATTAATAAATTGAACATCATTAATTCTAAATCAATAAATTGTGGGTGAAATTAATCTATAGGTATGTTGATGAAAAATATCATTGATGAATTATTACTCATTGTAAATGATATAAATGATTAGTTTTAGGATTCCATGTTTCCTAAAAACATGGAACCATTACTATCATGACCATTAAAAATACATTATAATTTTTATAGTGTAAACCACATCTGATTTGCCCAAGATAATTGTCTCATGAGACAACTGATGCGTCGAGGGGAAATCTATAACTAGGCCCCACCTGTGTCATTCTAGTCAAAATAATTCCTCATATTCATGAACTATGTGCCTTATAAAAATATATAAATTGAATAAATAAAATTTATTTATCAATAATTATCTTTTTGGGGATATGTAAAAATATTGGTTTTTTACATTTAACAATGGAAATACCATTAAAATATTATAATAAGATCCTGAGGGAAATTACATTTTAAAAACCCAATGTGTCACATACAGCATTCAAACATATAAATCACCTACCCCATGAAGGAATAATATTAAATAAAAGTTCTAATATCCTTAAAATAATTATTTTCTGGATTAAAAGATTTAATGTTTAGTAAATACACCAATTAAAAATTTAACTGGATCATTATAAAAAATATGTCCCAATGGATTGAAAATTGAGATGAAATCATATATCATAACCTTACTTTTTTTGTGTGATATTTATACTTCTATATAGTTGATTAAAATATTTTAATAACTTAAAGCATAACAATAATCATGGTTATAAGAACGTTTAATAAATTAATAATATATTTTATTTTTCTTTTGTTAACACTCTTTATTTATTTTTTTTTCTATTTCAAATGTCAATTACCTAGTTTTCACAATTATGTTTTGACATGTTACTTGTTGTACCTATTTCATAGATAATGATTTCAACATATAAATAATGTAAACCATTAATTAATTATTATATATATACATTATATATATATTTATAATTTTCAGTAATATTTTGAGATAAGAAATGAAGTGCATAGTTCACACCGACAGTTGGTCGTACGTATACATGAACGCTAAATTTATTTTATTTTAACAATAAAATAACAGAAAATAATTTATAGATATGAATTTTATAATCCCAGTATCATAGATATGTTATATATGTTACATAGAATTATTAAAATCATCCTTGATGGGTTCCAAGTATAGCGTGAATGAATCACATCACTCCATGGGGGCAGAAGTCCACAAATTCTCAAAAGATCTTATCATATTAATGTATACTATAAATAATTCAAGATATTTGTTATAAATGGATTAAATAAGTGTACATAAAGAATTAATATAAAATATATCAAATATTAATACAGTTTCCTTTATAATGGAAACAGTTTTAGGTGGTAACGGTATAATAAACAATCATAATTTCATGAGTCAGTTGTTCACCATACATAGAAATAAATGTCTATTACCAATTTGATGGAGGTGTCTATAAGTGTATGCATAAACCATCATATAAAAACATTTTAGTATATTTTGGATATTTTTTGTTATATAAGAATGTTATAAAGAGATTTCAGGTGGTGGATTGTTGAAATGAAACAAGAGAGACTAAGAGAATCATTGCCTCTTAATTTGGAATCTTTTTTTGGTTTGTACCAAAAGGCTGTCTTGCTAAATACTACATCATTATTGTGTCATAACTAATTAAATTTATTTGATGTGTAAAAATTATAAAAACATACCATTATTTAAGAAATATTTTTATCTTTATAATTAATATTTACAGTCTAAAAGATAATTCATATAACCCCTTCTAAAAAATAATTTACTAAAAGATATTTTCTTTTGTCATTTTTTCTTTTACATTAAGTTAATTAACCTAAATTGTCATTTTCACTACCATGTGTCTCAATAGGGTCCGAAAATCGACCCAAATATTCCCATGGTCGTCAAAGACTCAAAAAATATGATTTGGACTAGTGTTAAGGTAATTTTCATTTATTATAATATTCATTTTACCTAGAATTAACTTTTTTACCTTTAACCATGGTAAATAAAACTCAAAAGTTACTATCCACCAAATATTATTTTCATCTTATTGAACTAAATTTGAATTCCTGATAACAACCATATATGTAAGATTTTTTGAATTCAATTCCCATATGTGGAAAAATTTCATTTAAATGAAAAATTCTGTTTTTTAACTACCACTAAGTTGTTTCAGTATTCATCAAAAATTGAAGTTTTTCAGAAAAATATAAAAAATTCATCCTAAGATTAATTTGACATTCCAAATTCATAAATAATTTCAATTTTACCAAATTCAAAACCTATAAGTTGCATTAATTAATTTTTAAATTAATTCACGTTATCAAAACAAATAGAGTGTTTTTAAGAAATAATAACTATCAAAAGATTGATACTTGTTTTTGTCTAATTTCAAAGTGAAATTAATTTCAATCAATCACATTGGATTAAATGGTAAAAATATATATTATAATTAATCGTTTAGACAAATTAACAATATAATGTAACAATATAAATAAATTATATTAAAATAAAGTTTTGAATTAAAATACAATATTTTCACTATTCATTAAAAAATGAACTTTATCAGAAAAATTCTAAAAATTTAAACAAAGTAAATTTTGATGTCCCCATTATAAAGAAGTATTTTATTTGGTCTAATAGTATGTATTAATGTGAGAATAGTTATATTTATAGATGGTTCTCCGTTAAAAGGGTGTAAATCGCCCTTTTAATGTTAATTATGGTTAAAAATAGATTTATTCGCATTTTAAGTCTCTAACATTTATTGGATAAATGTAAATAACATTAAAAAATATGTATAATCATATTGTAGTTAGTTTTTCCCATTCCTAACAATACAACTACTAGGAGTTAACTACCATATAAAATAATAATATTATATTTTTAGTGTGCAACGTATGATTTCAAAGGAACTTTTGTTGTGTATCGAGTAAGCTATCGAACATAGCAACCCCTTTAAAGTAAAATTGATATTTAATTCCCAAGTGTTAATAAATATGAAAATTTCATATTATTCATTTATCCGGGATGTAACATCCTTCCCCCCTTTTGGGAATTTCATCCTCAAAATATAAAAATTGGGCTCGAGAACTTTATTAAAATCCCCACATCGGAAAAAGAGTCAATAAAACTATCACCTTAAAATAAATTTAGAGAAGTACAAGGGTTACCCTAGACAACAGATACTAGGATTACATGAAAACATGGATATGAAGAGTAAAAAAACCTTCATGTTCTGATGGAGAGTGATAGAAAACATGTTTAGGAGAGATTTAACCCCCAGAAATTTACAAATTTGTGATGGGTTAAATAGTATTCGATTCCCTAGTAGGAAAAGTTAACAGAAAAAGTTTTTTGTTTTAAGTTACTTTTAATTGAGGAATTTATTTATCAGCTTAACTAAAAACATAAGGAAATATAATTACGTGACATGTAGACATTCATCTTTTTCTAGATTTCTAACACAAACTCATATTTTCTCCAAATTATGAGTATTCAGGATGACATTTTTTTCATTAAGAGCTCTATAATCAACATCGAGTGAATCACATAATCCCCAAAAGATGAAAAATATATTTCCCATGTCATTATACCTTAACCAAAACCAAAATGGTTTGTGAGAGATTAGAGAATCCCCAAAAAAGGAGAATCCTTAACAAAAAGAAAAACTACTCTTAATCTCCAAAATTTGTCCAACAAAAACCACAGTTTATCAAAGACCATTCAATAAACAACTATCCATAAAATTGTTCAATGTAATCTAAACTAAGATTTAAACCCAAATCTCTGGAGGATTTAATCACATTGTGTTCCAAGATAAATCTTAACATTTATCTACAAGTAACATTAGTTACTCTTAAAGTCTCATATTGAAAAGTAATTTACCTAATCACATATCATCAAATATAGGTTAATCATTTCCATATATAACCCAATGTCAACTTTTCTTAATTCATAAAATCATCTCACAAAAAATAATTAGTCAAACTAACTAGGGACTTCATGTAGTCCAGTGATAGGTGATAAATACCAGTTGCACTTTGGTTGTGGGTTCGATTCCCATAGCTTCGTTCGATGCAATGGGTTGTCACACGGTTTACGTGTTTTCCCATTTTAAAAACTATATAATTTTATAACAGTCCCCAAAAAAACATAAATTCATCCAAAATAACCGTAACATATTTTAACCAAAAATTTTATCTAATAACATTCTTTTTGCATCCCGAAAATGTATTAACTTATAATTTCCTCAAATTCAAGGATCACATGAACCCAAATGGTTTTTTATAACTATATCCAAAAAAGAAATGTTAATTATTACTTGAATATAATTTTCATATATCAAACATCAAGGTTAAACATACTATAAAAAGTCTTCTAATGTAATTCCCCTCATCAAAATAGCCTTAATACTTCTAATCGTATCACCATACTATAATCTACCATAACTCTTGAATCCTTATATGTTGACTTCTTAATCATTCAACATTCTTCATGATCCATTAACCATTCCTTTTCTACTTATTCTGAAATACATCTTTCCTACAAACAGAATCATGAATCATATCCTATGATTCAATAATATCAAAACAAATGTTAAGAAATAATCCATACCTTTCATTGGTCATTGTCAGTTTCATCATGCTCAATTGGAATGGCATTAGGTATTTTTAAATGAATATTTTTTTGAACATGGTGATCCAATTCCCAAAACCTCTTCGTAGGACATGTGTTTGCATAATGACCATGCACAACACATTTAAAACATTCATTTGATCACTCGTAAATGACTTCATTCCCTTTCCTAGAGTCAACTAGATGCTTCCTTTTTCCATGGCATGTTCTTTCTTTATGAACGTAATTTCCACATCTATATCATCTTTTGGTCCCTTTGAAACATTTTCCAAGGTGTTTCTTTCCACATCATTGACACATAGGTTTTTGAACACACTTACCTTTAGGATTATTACCTGAACGTCCATAGGGATTTATTTCTCACATATATGATCCCTTCTAATGATCACTAAGGTTCAGGTAGTCAAACATGACTATATATAGTTGGTTGAGAATAACCATAAGTTTTCTCATTGGAGGTCCCATATCAGGCATTTGCTCATTCAGAAAACCATCACAGTTTTCTTCACATCCACAGTTACTTTCTTGCCTGCTAGATCCAGCCATTTACTAAAACCAAAAAGTTCAGTGTGAGTATAGCAGTAAAATCATCATATAATATCATACGAGGAGGGTAAACACTAATATATACTTATTCATGTTATCTGAAACTCATTTAATTTATCTAAAAAAAAGTTGACTCATTCTGAAATCCTAACCATTATGGTAATGTCACTTATTCTTAAAGAATTCCCTTTCCTCAAAAGTTATCTAAACCAGCCTTTGAAACCAATTGTAAGGACCCAGCCTTATAACATTTCATAGTCATAAAATAAATGAATAATTCACATTGAAGATCTATTGAGGTTTAGAGTTTTAGAGAATTAGGAAATAAATATTACGTCTCAAAAGATTACAATGTAGACACTTCTACACAGTTTCCATTTTTTATATGAACATGAACTCTAAAAAAATAGTCATGTCTAGTTCCATGTTTAAGACATCATGACTATTCGTTGATCCCATCCTTGACCCTATTCCACCTTATGTCCTATAAAAAACATTTCAAAAACATGAGATGAGCATAAAAAGATCAGTAAGGGATACAGAAAGAAGTAAAACTGTTAGTTTTTCAAAAAAACAAGTAACCATGAATAATTTAACATAATTAATACTTTTCACCTTTATGAACTAGTAAATACTCTTCACTAAATAAATGATCATTACTTACCCTTTTTAACCAAAATATTACCATAAAATCCATATAAATAACACTTAGCATAAAAAGGTAACTTGGGACATAAACATACTTAAATGGAATAACCATACGGTCAACATCCACACATATCACTAAATGTAATAGCCATATGGCTGATTTCCATACCCAATGCATTGGAGGTTATAACGTAACCACCTGTTCTGGTAATCTCGACACCACCCGTCAATTGGTTTATCTTTTAACCACCCATCAAATGTCCAAGTGACATCATAGAACATAAAATATCTAAAAAATAAACATTCTAATCATAATATTTAATTTGAAATTGCAAGATGTAATTTCAATATATTTAAAAAATCAATCCATTTTTTAAAACCATTCAAAAATAGATTTTTTAGTCAAAGTGTCACATACTAGATTGATGCTTTTAATGGAATTATAACTTCAAAATGTTAATGTCTATATAAATAAATACATAAAACTATTTTTAAAACATGGAAATTACTGATAATTATTTAGAATAATAAATCTTTAAAACATTAAAAATGATATTTTTGTTAAATTGTTTAAAAAAATGAGAGACTCTAAAATAAAAATACTTGAGGAATAACATTTAATTTGAAATTTATAAAATCATGAGAATAAAGGTATTCATGATATAATATGAAAAAGGACAGTGTATACACCATATAACAGTGAATTGGTGCATATCTACAATGAAGTCTCAATGGAAATGTAAATTGAGATGAAATCCCTTATAAAGACGTATCCTTATATTAAGGATAAATCAATCACATAATTATGTGTGAAAAATATAAATACACACAATATAAGTGAATATTATGTGTAAAATGTTAGAGGTCATTCACACATATTCATAGGATGACATATTCATGAAGTACAAGTTGAACCCAAAGAATTGAAATTGGGTTAAGAAGTTCCCATGTAAAAATTCGACAGCCCAACGAAATCACGTTAAAATTTAGAAAATGAGTTGATGAGTTAAAAAGGGTATCTCAACACTTAGAAATTTTTTTTACATCAATAAGGAAATAGAAGAACATATACCTACATAATAAGATGTAAATTAAAAGACATAACAAACTGAAGTCTTTTAAAAAGAGGAGGGTGAAAGGTTCCCTTACCGATTTGGTATCATACAAAACATATTTCACATGAAAGAAGAATCATAAAATGAAGATTTAAATACTCATAAATGATATTATATTACACAAATATTACAATCATGGGCAGTAAATACACCAAAAAAAAGTAAATAGTGGAAATTTAGAATGAATCTCATAGGAATAAAAAGTGAGATGAAACTCTTTACCACGTTGTAATCAACTGATTCGTTTGACAAAAAGTTAATGAGAACCAAATGAATCACATAATACCATGAATATAAAATAATCATTATAATATATATATAATGGAAGTACACAATACACCACATGCAAAAAATAAGTGGCGAACAATGGAAATCTCATGGAGTTAAAAGTGAGATAAGAAATCCCTTACCTCGTGTTCGACTTGACTCGATCGTTCTTTAATCTCATGATTGATAAACTAAAGTTAATTTATACTTTCTTAAGATTTTTTTTCAAGGTTATTATTCCTTTTTATATCACTTATTACCATGTTATAAAAATTATGTAATCATTTAAGTTAATAATGTACGTTTTGTCGATATTTGGTACTTGAGTCAAAAGGTGGACTTTTTATAATTACATGTTGTTCATGTTGTCAAACGTTAATTATATCCAGAATGATATTCATGATATATATATCATATATATCATATATATCCATCATATACATGTATTTACAATAGTACATAACATTTAGAGGTATGAAATGAAATGCACTGTTCATGGAGATGGTAAGACGTACGTACGCATGAATGCTACTTTCATTTCTATTTCATATTTTAATGGAATTTAATCATTTTATAAATAGGTATATTATAATTACAATATAAGATCATATATAATATATTTAACTCTATCCTTTATACATCCCACATAAGGTATTAACGAGTCACATCACTTTGAGGGGGTGGTAGTCCGCGCTTCCTCAAATGAGATTATCGTATTTACCCACTATAGAAACCATAAAGGCGGGCTATAAATGGAAAATATAGAAGAATAAAGAAAAAATAAACATAATATATATCATATATAAATACAGTTCCATCATAATGGCCACCATGAGAGGTAGTTGGAGATATTTGAACAATCATCGTTTCGTGAGGCGTTAGTTTTCCATCCACAGAGACATTATGTTATTCATCAATTAGATAGAGGTGTGTGTAAGTGTAGTTCGAATATTTCTCATTAGAACATCCTAGTATATATAGGATACTGTTGTTGAAACAAAATAAAATAATAAAATGAGTTTAGGTCTTGGGGAAGTAAAATAAAAGAAAACAATTTAAGAGAAACAGTTACCTTTAATTTGGGTAACTCCCTTTGTATTGAACCAAAGGACTTATTGAAGTGCCTTTTACCAATGGTTAGGCTTTTTGGAGGAGTATAATGATGTAGGGAGATTAATTGGGTAGAGTTTGGACGATCCAAAAGTCTTGAGAGGTGTGTGGAATTGCTTAGAAGTGGTCTCTTTTTATAAGGGGGAGGAGGGGATCTTTAAAAAAGTTTGAAAACATTATTTTATTATATAAGGATATTCTGTTTAAAATGGTCCAAAAATAAATATAGTGGAATATAAGATGACTCATGGTCGAAATAAAATAATCCAATAGGATTTTCACAGGTTTTGGATAATATTTTAATCCATATAATATTATTTATTTAAATCATTTATTAATGAGGTAAATACTACATCATTATTGTATCATAAATACTTTAAATTATTTGATGTCTAAAAATTATAAAAAAATACCATGATGTAGGAAATAGTTTTATCTTTATAATTAATATTTATAGTCGAAAAGAATATTTATATAAACCCTTCTAAAAATTAATTTACTAAAAGATATTTTCTTTTTTCATTTGTGCCTTTACTTTAAGTTATTTAATCTAAATTGTCCTTTTCACTCCCATGTGGCTCAATGGGGTCCCAAAATCGACCCAAAGATGCCCATGGTCGTTAATGACCCAACCAATATGTTTTGGACAAGTGTTAAGGTAAAATTATTATAATATTCTATTTTCCTTGAATTAACCTTTTTACCATTAACCATAGTAAATAAAAGTCAAAAGTTATAATTCACCAAAAATAATATTTATCTTACTGAATAAAATTTCAATTCTAGATAACAACCATGTATGTAGGATTTTAGATATTCAATTCACATAAGAGGTAAAATATAATTTAAATGAAAATGTATGTTTTTTAACTAACACTAAGTGGATTCACTATTAAAAAAATTGAAGTTTTTATGAAAAATAACAAAAATTAAGCATATGGTTAATTTGATATTCCAAATTCAAAAATAATTCATATTTTACCAAATTCAAAAAATATAAGTGGCATTAATTAATTTTAAAATTAATTCCCATTATCAAAACAAATAGCATGTTTTTAAGAAACAATAATTATCAAAAGATTGATACTTGTTTATGTCCAATTTAAATGTGAAATTAATTTCAATGACCAAAATTTGATTAAATGGTAAAAATATATTCTAATTAAACATAAAAAAAAAATTATAAGACAATCTAACAATATCAATAAATTAGATTAAAACGTAGTTTTGAATTAAAATACAATATTTTCACTATTCATTAAAAATGACCTTTATCAAAAAAAATCAAAAAATTTACAAAAAGTTAATTTTGATGTCCCCATTCTAAAAAAGGATTTTATTTGGTCGAATAGTATGTATTAATGTGACCAAAATTAGATTTAAAGAGGGTTCACCATTAAAGGGATATAAATCGACCTTCCAATGTAAATTATTCTTAAAATTAGATTTATTCACATTTTAAGACTCTAACATTTATTGGATAAATGTAAATACATTTAACAAACATGTTTAATCATATTATTGTTTGTTTTTTTCATTCCCTCCAATACAACGCCTAGGAGTAAACTACCATATAAAATAATATTATTATTTTATTAGTGTGCAACGTAAGATTTCAAAAGAACCAGTTGTTGGGTATCAAGTATGCTATCAAACATTGAAACCCCTTTTAAGTAAAATTAAAATTTAATTCACAAATATTAATAAATATGAAAATTTTATATTCTTCATTTATCTAGGATGTTACGTCCTTACACACTTTTGGGTATTGCAACCTTGAAATTTAAAAATTGGGCTTGAGAACTTCATTAAAAGACCCACATCAGAAAAAGAGTCAGTATAAATATAAATTTAAAATAATTTAAGAGAAGAACAGAGGTTACCCTAGACAAGAGATACTAGGATTCCATGAAAACATGGATATGGAGTTGTAAACAAACCTTCATGTTTTGATGGATAGAGATAGAAAACATGTTTAGTAGAAATTAACCACCATAAATTTACAAACTTGTGATGGGTTAAATAATATTTCATTCTCTAGTAGGAAATGTTAACAGATAATGTTTTGTTTTAAGTTAATTTTCATTGAGGAATTTAATTATGATATTAACTAAAAACATAAGTAAATCTACATTGTTGTCATGTAGACTTTCATCTTTTACTAGATTTCTAACAAAAACTCATATTTTCTTCAAAAGATGAGTATTCAGGATGACATTTTTTTCATTAAGAGCCATATAATCAACTTCGAGAGAATCAAAAAATCCACAAAAGATCACCAATATATTTCCCATGTCTTTATACCATAACCAAAACCAAAATGGCTTTAGCGATATCAGATAATACCAAAAAAGGACAATCTTTTACAAAAAGAAAAACTACTATTAATCTCCAAAACTTGTCCAACAAAGCCCAAAGTTCATCAAATACCATTCAATAAATATATATCCATAAAATTCTTCAAAGTAATCCAAACTAAAATTTAACCCCAAATCACCAATGTATTTAATCACATAGTCTAAAAAAATAAATCTTAACATTTATCTCCAAGTAACATCAGTTACTCTTAATGTATCATATTGAAAAGTAATTAACCCAAACACATATCATCCCTAATAGGTTAATCATTTCCATAGATAACCAAAGATCAACTTTTATTAAATCCTAAAATCATCTTACTAAAAATAATTAGTCAAACTAACCAGGGACTTCGCGTAGTCCAGTGGTAGGTGATAAATACCAGTCACACTTTGGTTGTGGGTTCAATTCCCACAGCTTTTCACGACGTGATGGGTTGTGACATGGTCTGTGTTATTTCCCATTTTAAAAACTATTTAATTTTATAACATTCCCAAAAAAATAATTTCATCAAAAATAACCATAACATATTTTAACTACAAATTTTATCTAATAACTAATATTTTTCATCCCAAAAATATATTAACCTATAATTTCCTCAAATTCAAGGATCATATAAACCCAAATGTTTATTTATAACTATATCCACAAAAGAAAAGATAATTATTCCTTTATTAAAATTTTCATATATCAAACATCATTGTTATACATACTATAAAAAGTATTTATATGTAATTCCCATCATCAAAAGAGCCTTAATAATTTTATGAATTTCACAATCCTATAATCTACCATAACTCTTGAATCCCTTATATATTGAATTATTACTCATTCAACATTATTCATGATCCATTAACCATTCCTTTTCAACTTATTCTAAAATACTTCTTTCCAACAAATAGAATCATGAATCATATCCTATAATTCAATAATATCAAAACATATGTTAAGAAATAATACATACCATTCATTGGTCATTTTCAGTTTCTTCATCCTCAATTGGAATGGCATTAGGTACTAGTAAACGAATATTTATATGATCTTGGTGATCCCATTCCCAAAACTTCTTCGTATGAAATTTGTTTTCATAATGACCATGCACACCACATTTAAAACATTTAATTGATCCCTCATAAATGACTTTTATCCCTTTCATATAGTCAACTAGATACTTCCTTTTCCATGGCATGTTCTTGCTTTATGACCTTCATTTCCACATCTATAGCATATTTCTATCTCTTTGAAACATTTTCCTAGGTTTTTCTTTCCACATATTGGACACAATGATTTTTGAACACACTTACCATTAGGATTATTACCTAAACATCTGTAGGGATTTTTTTTCTCACATATATTATCCCTTATAAATATCACTAAGGTTTAGGTGTTCAATCATGACTCTAGATATATGGTTGAGAATAACCACAAGTGTTATCATTGTAGCTCCCATATCATTCAGTTTCGCATTCAGAAAACCATCACAGTTTTCTTCACATCCACTATTACTTTGGTGCCTGCTAGATCCAGCCATTTACTAAAACCAAAAAGGTCACTGTGAGTATATCAGTAAAATCGTCATATAATATCTTACGAGGAGGGTAAAAACTAAGATATACTTATTAATTTTATCTTTAACTCATTTACATTATCTAAAAAAACTATGAATTTTTCTGAAATCCTAACCATTGTGGTAATTTCACTTATTCTTAATGAATTCCCTAACCTCTAAAGTTATCAAAACCAGCCTTTGATACCAACTATAAGGACCTGGATTTATAACATTTCATAATCTTTAATTAAATGAATAATTCACATTGAGGATATTTTCATGTTTAGAGTATTATAGAATTAGGACATAACTATTAAATCTCAAAATATTACAAAGTAGACACTTCTAAACTGTTTCCATTTTTTTATAAAAACATGAACTTTAATAAAATAATCATGTCTAGTCCCATGTTTAAGAAATCATGACTTTTCCTTGATACCATCCTTGACCCTATTCCACATTATATCCTATAAAAAACATTTAAAAAAAGGGGATGAGAATAAAAAGTTCTGTAAGGTATACACAAAGAAGTAAAACTATTAGTTTTTAAAAAACAACATGTGAACCATGAATACTTTAACATAAGTAACACTTTTCACCTTTATGAAGTAGTAAATACTATTCACTAAATAAAAGATCATTAATTACCCTTTTGTAACAAAAATATTACCATAAAACCCATATGAAGAACAAATAACATTTAAAGGTAACATGGGACATATACATAATTAAATAGATTAACAATACGGTCGACTTCCACACATATCACTAAATGGAATAGTCATACCGCCGACTTCCATACCCAATACATTGGAGGTAATAACTTAACCAGCCATATTGGTATTCATGACACCACTCGTCATTTGGACTATCACGTAACCACCCATAAAATTTCCAAGTACCATCATAGCACATAAAATATTGAAAATATAAAAATTTCACTAATAACATTTCATTTTAAATTGCAAGAAGTAATTTAAAGTTATTGAAATAATCAATCCCTTTTTATAAACCATTTAAAAATAGATTTTTTAATCAACGTTTCCCATACCACATTGATGATTTTAATGTAATTATAATTTCCAAAAATTAATTTCCATATAAATAATTACTAAAAACTATTTTTAGAACATGTACATTAAAGATAATTATTTATAATAATAAATATTTAAAACATTGAAATCATTATTTTAGTTAGATATTTTTTAACAAAATGAGAGACTCATGAATACAAATAATTGAGGAATAACAATTAATCATAACTTTATAAAATCATGAGAATAAATGGATTCATCATATAATATGACAAATGACAGTATACACACCATATAAGAGTAAATTGGTTCCAAACAACAATGAAGTCTCAATGGAAATGTAATTTGAGATGAAATCCCTTATAAAGAAGGTATCATTAAATTAAGGATAAATAAATCACATAATTATGTGTGAAAAATATAAATACATCAAATATATGTGAATATAAAGTGTAAAACAATCATAGTGCATTCAAACATATTCATAGGATGACATATTCAATATGTAAAAGTTTAACCCAAAGAATTGAAATTGGGTTAAGATGTTCCCTTGTAAAAATTCGACAGCCCAACGACGTCACTTTAAAATTAAGAAAATGTGTTGATGAGATAAAAAGGGTATATTAGCACTTGGAAATAAATTTTACATCAATAATTATATAGAAGAACATATCCCTACATAATAATATGTAAATAAAAAGAAATAACAAAATGAGGTCTTTTAAAAAGAGGAGGGTGAAAGGTCCCCTTACCGATTTAGCATCATACAAAACACATGCCACATGAAAGAAGAATAATTCAATGATGTTGTAAATACTAATAAATTAAAATATATTTCACAATGAGTACAATAATTGGTAGTACATACACCACACAAAATGAAATAGTGGCAAATATAGCATGAATCTCACAAGAATAAAAAGTGAGATGAAACCCTTTACCACATTGTAATCAACTGAGTCATGTGACCAAAATTTAATGAGAACCAAATTAATCATATAATAACATGAATATAAATAGAAACATTATAATATATATCAAATGTTAGTAGAAAAATCACCACTTGCAATAAATAAGTGGCGAACAATGGAAATCTCACGGAATTAAAAGTGAGATAAGAAATCCATTACATTGTGTCCGACTTGATTAGATTGTTCATTAATCTCCAGAATAATAGACTAAAGTTAATTTATACTTTCATAAGATCCATTTTCAATATTATTATTCCTTTTTATATCACTTATTACAATTTTATAAACATTCTGTAATCATTTTAGTTAATAATGTTCATTTTCTCGATATTTGGTACTTGAGTCAAAAATGGACGTCTTATAATTACATGTTGTTCGTGTGGTCAAAATTTCATTATATCCAAAATAATATTAATAATTTAGATATTTTATATATCATATATATCTATAGAATACATGTATTTACAGTAGTAAATAACATTTAGAGGTATGAAATGAAATGCACCGTTCATGGAGACGGTAAGCCGTACGTACGCACGAACGGTACTTTCATTTCAATTTCTTATTTTAATGGAATTTAAACATAATTTTACATAGGTATATTATAATTACATTATTATATCATATATAATATCATTAACTATATCCTATATACATTCTACATAAGACATTAACGAGTCACATCACTTTGTGGGGGTGGTAGTCCGCGCTTCCTCAAATGAGATTATCGTATTTACCCACTATGGAAACCAAAATGGTTGGATATAAAAGGAATATAAAGAAAAATAATGAAAAAATAAACATAATATATATCATATATAAATACACTTTAATCATAATGGCCACAATGAGAGGAAGTTGGAGATATTTGAACAATCATTGTTTCGTAAGGCGTTAGTTTCCCATCCAAAGAAAAATTATGTTCTTCATCCATTATATGGAGGTGTGTGTAAGTGTAGTTCGAATAATTCTCATAACAACATCCTATGATATTTAGGATACTGTTTTTGTAAAAAAATAAAGTAATAAGAATAGTTTAGGGGTTGGAGTAGTAAAATAAAAAACAATTTAAGAGAAATGATTACCTTTAATTTTGGTAACTCCTTTTGGTTTCAACCAAATGACTTCTTGAAGTGCCTTCTACCTAAGGTAAGGCTTCTGGGAGGAGTATAGGGATGTAGGGAGATTAATTGGGCAGAGTTTTTATGAGCCAATAGTCTTGAGAGGTCTATGGAATTTCTTTTAAGTGGTCTCCTTTTATAAGGGTGAGGAGGGGCTCTTTAGGAATGTTTGAAATCATAATTTTATTATATAATGATATTCAGTTTCTAATGGTCCAAAAATAATTATAGTAGAAAATAAGATGACTCATGGTAGAAATAAAATCATAAAATAGGAATTGGACAGGTTTTGGATAATATTTTAATCATTATAATCTTATTTATTTAAATAATTTATTAATGAGGTAAATACTGCATCATTATTGTGTCATACTTTATTTAATTTATTTGATGTCTAAAAATAATAATAAAAATACCATTATGTAAGAAATCGTTTTATCTTTATAATTAATATTTATAGTCTAAATGATATTTCATATAACCCCTTCTAAAAATTAATTTACTAAAAGATATTTGATTTTGTCATTTTTGCCTTTACATTAAGTTAATTAATATAAATTTCCATTTTCACTACCATGTGGCTCAATGGGGTCCCAAAATCGACCCAAATATTCCCATGGTCATCAAAGACTCAACAAATATTATTTGGACTAGTGTTAAGGTAATTTTAAAATATTATAATATTCTTTTTAACAAGAAATAACCTTTTTACCTTTAACCATGGTAAATAAAACTCAAAAATTACTATTCACCAAATATTATTTTCATCTTATTAAACCACATTTGAATTCATGATAACAACCATGTATGTAGGATTTTTTGAATTCAATTAACATATGTGGTAAAATTTCATTTAAATTAAAAATTCTGTTTTTTAACTACCACTAAGTGGTTTCAGTATTCATCAAAAATTGATGTTTTTCAGAAAAATACCAAAAATTAAGCCTAAGATTAATTTGACATTCCAAATTAAAAAATAATTTCAATTTCACCAAATTAAAAACATATAAGTGGAATTAATTAATTTTAAAATTAATTCACGTTATCAAAAAAATAGCGTGTTTTTATGAAATAATAACTATCAAAAGATTGATACTTGTTTATGTCTAATTTCAATGTGAAATTAATTCCAATGACCGACATTGGATTAAATGGTAAAAATATATATTATAATTAATCGTTAAAAAAATTAGCAATATAATTTAACCATATGAATAAATTATATTAAAATTTAGTTTTGAAATAAAATACAATATTTTCACTATTCATTAAAAAATGAACTTTATCAGAAAAATTCCAAAAATTTAAACAAAGTAAATTTTGATGTCCCCATTATAAAGAAGGATTTTATTTGGTCTAATAGTCTATATTAATGGGATAATAGTTATATTTATAGATGGTTCTCCATTAAAAGGGTGTAAATCAACCTTTTAATGTAAATTACGCTTACAATTAGATTTATTCACATTTTAAGCCTCTAACATTTATTGGATAAATGTAAATACATTTAAAAAATATTTATAATCATAATGTAGTTAGTTTTTCTCATTACTACCAATACAATGACTAGGAGTTAACTACCATATAAAATTATAATATTATATTATTAGTGTGCAACATATGATTTCAAAGGAACTTGTTGTTGTGTATCGAGTATGCTATCGAACATAGCAAGCCCTTTAAAGTAAAATTGATATTTCATTCCCAAATATTAATAAATATGAAAATTTCATATTCATCATTTATCTGGGATGTTACATCCTTCCCCCCTTTTGGGAATTGCGTCCTCGCAATTTAAAAATTGGGCCCGAGAACTTCATTAAAATCCCCACATCGGAAAAAGATTCAATAAAACTATCACCGTAAAATAAATTAAGAGAAGTAAAAAGGTTACGCTAGACAAAAGATACTAGTATTCCATGAAATCATGGATATGGAGGAGAAAAAAACCTTCATGTTCTGATGGAGAGTGATAGAAAACATGTTTAGGAGAAAGTTAACCACCAAAAATTTACAAACTTGTTATATGTTAAATAGTCTTTGATTCCCAAGTAAGAAAAGTTATCAGAAAATGTTTTTGTTTTAAGTTACTTTTAATTGAGGAATTTATTTATGAGCTTAACTAAAAACATAAGGAAGTATACTTACTTGACATGTATACATTGATCTTATACTAGATTTCTAACACAAACTCATATTAACTCCAAACGATGAGTATTCAGGATGACATTTTTTTCATTAAGAGTGCTATAATCAACTTTGAGTGAATCAAATAATCCACAAAAGATGAAAAATATATTTCCCATGTCATTAGACCTTAACCAAAACCAAAATGGTTTGTGAGAGATTAGATAATCCCCAAAAAAGGACAATCCTTAACAAAAAGAAAAACTACTCTTAATCTCCAAAACTTGTCCAACAAAAACCAAAGTTCATCAAAGACCATTCAATAAACAACTATCCATAAAATTGTTCAAAGTAATCCAAACTAATATTTAAACCTAATTCTTTGGAGTATTTAATCACATTGTCTTCCAAGATAAATCTTAACATTTATCTCCAAGTAACATTAGTTACTCTTAAAGTCTCTTATTGAAAAGTAATTTACCTAATCAAATATCATCCAAGATAGGTTAATCATTTCCATAGATAACCCAATATCAAATTTTCTTAATTCATAAAATCATCTAATAAAAAATAATTAGTCAAACTAACTAGGGACTTCATGTAGTCCAGTTGTAGGTGATAAATACCAGTCGCAGTTTGGTTGTGGGTTCGATTCCCATAGCTTCGTTCGACGCGATGGGTTGTCACATGGTCTGTGTGTTTTCCCATTTTAAAAAACTATATAATTTTATAACATTCCCCAAAAATAGATAAATTCATCCAAAAAAACGTAACATATTTTAACCACAAATCTTATCTAATAACTTTCTTTTTCCATCCAAAAAATGTATTAACTTATAATTTCATCAAATTAAAGGATCATATAAACCCAAATGGTTCTATATAACTATATCCACAAAAGAAAAGTTAATTATTACTTGAATAAAATTTTCATATACCAAACTTCAGGGTTACACATACTATATAAAGTCTTCTAATGTAATTCCCATCATCAAAAGAGCCTTAATACTTTTAATCATTTCCCATCCTATAATCTACCATAACTCTTGAATCCCTTATATGTTGACTTCTTACTCATTGAACATTCTTCATGATCCATTAACCATTCCTTTTCTACTTATTCGGAAATACTTCTTCCCAACAAACAGAATCATGAATCATATCCTGTGATTCAATAATATCAAAACATATGTTAAGAAATAATCCATACCATTCATTGGTCATTGTCAGTTTCATCATCCTCAATTGGAATGGAATTAGGTATTTGTAAATGAATATTTTTTTGATCATGGTGATCCAATTCCCAAAACCTCTTCGTAGGACATGTGTTTGCATAATGACTATGTACATCACATATGAAAACATTCATTTGATCCCTCAGAAATGACTTCTTTCCCTTTCCAAGAGTCAACTAGATGCTTTTAAATGGAATGTTCTTTCTTAATGACCATAATTTCCACATCTATATCATCTTTCGGTCCCTTTGAAACATTTTCCAAGGTGTTTTGTTCCACATCATTGACACATAGTTATTTGAACACACTTACCTTTATGATTATGACCTGAACATACATAGGGATTTGTTTCTCACATATATGATTCCTTATAATGATCACTAAGGTTCAGGTATCCAATCATGACTATAGATAGTTGGTTGAGAATAACCATAAGTTTTCTCATTGCAGCTCCAATATCAGGCATTTTCTCATTCAGAAAACCATCACAGTTTTCTTCACATCCACAGTTACATTGGTGCCTGCTAGATCCAGCCATTTACTAAAACCAAAAAGGTCAGTGTGAGTATAGCAGTAAAATCATCATATAATATCATACGAGGAGGTTAAACAATAATATACACATATTCATGTTATCTGAAACTCATTCACATTATCTAAAAAAACTATGACTCTTTCTGAAATCCTAACCATTATGGTAATGTCAGTTATTCTTAAAGAATTCCATTTCCTCAAAAGTTATCTAAACCAGCCTTTGATACCAATTGTAAGGACCCAGCCTTTTAACATTTCATAATCATAAATTAAATGAATAATTCACATTAAGGATCTATTCAGTTTTAGCATTTCAGAGAATTAGGACATAAATATTACGTCTCAAAAGATTACAATGTAGATACTTCTACACAGTTTCCATTTTTTATAGGAACATGAACTCTAAAAAAAATTTCATGTCTAGTTCCATGTTTAAGACATCATGACTTTTCATTGATCCCATCCTTGACCCTATTCCACCTTATATCATGTGAAAAACATTTCAATAACATGGGATGAGCATAAAAAGATCAATAAGGGATACAGAAAGAAGTGAAACTGTTAGTTTTTCAAAAAAAAGAGTAACCATGAATAATTTAACATAAGTAATGATTTTAACCTTTATGAACTTGTAAATACTCTTCACTATATAAAAGATCATTAATTACCCTTTTGTAACCAAAATATTACCATAAAATCCATATAAATAACACTTATCATAAAAATCTAACTTGGAGCATAAACATACTTAAATGGAATAACCATATGGTCAACTTCCACACATATCACTAAATGGAATAGCCATATGGATGGCTTCCATACCCAATGCATTGGAGGTTATAACGCAACCACATGTTCTGGTAATCACGACACCGCCCATCATTTGGTTTATCATTTAACCACCCGTCAAATGTCCAAGTGACATCATTGAACATAAAATATTTAAAATGTAAACATTCCAATCATAATATTTCATTTGAAATTGAAAGATGTAATTTCAAGATATTGTAATAATCAATACATTTTCTTAAACCATTCAAAAATAGATTTTTTAATAAAAGTTTCCCATACTAGATTGATGCTTTTAATGTAATTATAAATTAAAAATGTTAATGTATATATAAATAAATACTGAAAACTATTTTTAAAACATGTACTTAAATGATAATTTTATAGAATAATAAATATTTAAAACATTGAAAAAGATATTTTTGTTAAACTGTTTTTAAAAAAATGAGAGACTCTTAAATAAAAATACTTGAGGAATAAAATTTAATCTGAACTTTATAAAATCATGAGAATAAAGGGATTCATGATATAATATGTCAAAGTACAGTATATACACCATATAAGAGTGAATTGGTTCATATCTACAATGAAATATCAATGGAAATGTAAATTGAGATGAAATCCCTTATAAAGACGGTATCCTTAAATTCAGGATAAATCAATCACATAATTATGTGTGAAAAATATAAATACACAAAATATAAGTGAATATTAAATGTAAAAAGTTAGATTTCATTCACACATATTCATAGGATGACATATTCAAGAAGTGCAAGTTGAACCCAAAGAATTGAAATTGGGTTAAGAAGTTCCCATGTAAAAATTCGACAGCCCAATGAAATCACCTTAAAATTTAGAAAATGAGTTGATGAGTTAAAAAGGGTATCTCTAAACTTGGAAAAAAAATTTACATCAATAAGGAAATATAAGAACATATCCCTACATAATTAGATGTAAATTAAAAGACATAACAAACTGAAGTCTTTTTAAAAGAAGAGGGTGAAAGGTTCCCTTACCGATTTGGTATCTTACAAAAAATATTCCACATGAAAGAAGAATCATAAAATGAATATGTAAATACTCATAAATGATAGTATATTAAACAAAAATTACAATCATGGTCAGTAAATACACCACACCAATGTAAATAGTGGCAAATATAGAATGAATCTCAAAGGAATAAAAAGTGAGATGAAACTCTTTACCACGTTGTAATCAACTGAGTCGTATGACCAAAAGTTAATGAGAACCAAATGAATCACATAATACCATGAATATAAAAATAATCATTATAATATATATCAAATTTAAGTACAAAATACACCACATGCAAAAAATAAGTGGCGAACAATGGAAATCTCAATGAATTAAAAGTGAGATAAGAAATCACATACCTCGTGTCTGACTTGACTCGATCGTTCTTTAATCTCCTGATTGATAAACTAAAGGTAATTTATACTTTCTTAAGAATATTTTTCAAGATTATTATTCCTTTTTATATCACTTATTACCATGTTATAAACATTATGTAATCATTTAAGTTAGTAATGTTCGTTTTGTCGATATTTGGTACTTGAGTCAAAAGGGGGACTTTTTATAATTACATGTTGTTCATGTTGTCAAATGTTAATTATATCCAGAATTATATTTATGATTTAGATATCATATATATCATATATATCCATCATATACATGTATTTACAATAGTACATAACATTTAGAGGTATGAAATGAAATGCACCGTTCTTGGAGACGGTAAGCCGTACGTACGCATGAATGCTACTTTCATTTCTATTTAATAGTTTAATAGAATTTAAACATAATGATAAATAGGTATATTATAATTAAATTTTAATATCATATATAATATATTTAACTCTATCCTTTATACATCCCACATAAGGCATTAATGAGTCACGACACTTTGAGGGGGCGGTAGTCCGCGCTTCCTTAAATGAGATTATCATATTTACCCACTATGGAAACCATAAAGGTGGGATATAATTGGAAAATATATAAGAATAAAGAAAATATAAAAATAATATATATCATATATAAATACATTTCTATCATAATGGCCACCATGAGAGGTAGTTGGAAATATTTGAACAATCATCGTTTCGTGAGGCGTTAGTTTTCCATCCACAGAAACATTATGTTATTCATTAATTAGATGGAGGTGTGTGTAAGTGTAGTTCGAATATTTCCCATTAAAACATCCTAGTATATATAGGATACTGTTTTTGTAACAAAATAAAGTAATAAAATGAGTTTAGGTGTTGGGGAAGTAAAATAAAAGAAATCAATTTAAGTGAAACTGTTACATTTAATTTGGGTAACTCCCTTTGTTTTGAACCAAATGACTTCTGGAAGGGCCTTTTACCTATGGTAAGGCTTATGGGAGGAGTATAGTGTTGTAGGGAGATTAATTGGGTAGAGTTTTGACGATCCAACATTCCTGAGAGGTGTTTTGAATTGCTTAGAAGTTTTTTTTATAAGGGGGAGGAGGGGATCTTTAAAAAAGTTTGAAACCATTATTTTATTATATAATGATATTCGTCTTATAATGGTCCAAAAATAAATATAGTAGAATATAAGATGACTCATGGTCGACATAAAATCATCCAATAGTATTTTCACAGGTTTGGGATAATATTTTAATCCTTATAATCTTATTTATTTAAATCATTTGTTAATGAGGTAAATACTGCATCAGTATTGTATCATATATAATTTAAATTATTTGATGTCTAAAAATTATAAAAAAATACCATGATGTAGGAAATAGTTTTAGCTTTATAATGAATATATATAGTCAAAAAGACAATTTATATAAACCCTTATAAAAATTAATTTACTAAAAGATATTTTCAATTTTCCTTTGTGCCTTTACTTTAAGTTATTTAATCTAAATTATCATTTTCACTCCCATGTGGCTCAATGGGGTCCCAAAATAGACCCAAATATTCCCATGGTCTTTAATGACCCAACCAATATGTTTTGGACAAGTTTTAATGTAAAATTATTATAATATTCTTTTTACCTCAAATTAACCATTTTACCTTTAACCATGGTAAATAAAAGTCAAAAGTCATAATTCACCAAAAATTATTTTTATCTTACTGAATAAAATTTTAATTCTAGATAACAACCATGTATGTAGTATTTTTTATATTCAATTCATATAAGAGGTAAATTTTCATTTAAATGAAAATGTCTGTTTTTTAACTAACACTAAGTGGATTTACTATTCAAAAAAATTGAAGTTTTTCTGAAAAATATCAACAATTAAGCCTATGGTTAATTTGATATTCCAATGCATTGTAGGTTATAGCATATCCACCAATCCTAGTAGTCACGGCACCACCCGTAATTTGGTTTATCACGTAACCACCCTTCAAATGTCCAAGTACCATTATAGCACATAAAATATTGAAAATATAAACATTTCACTATTAACATTTCATTTGAAGATTCAAGATGTAATTTCAAGATATTGAAATAATCAATCCATTTTCATAAACCATTTAAAAATTAATTTTTTAAACAAACTTTCCCATACCACTTTGAAGCTTTTAATAGAAATATAATTTCAAAACATTAATGTCCATATAAATAAATACAGAAAACTATTTTTAAAAAATGGACATTAAAGATAAATATTTAGAATAATAAATCTTTAAAACATTGAAAACAATATCTGTGTTATAGAGTTTTTAACAAAATCAGAGACTCTTGAATAAGAATAATTATAGAATAACATTTAATCTAAACTTTATAAAATCATGAGAATAAATGGATTCATGATATAATATGACAAAGGATAGTATATTCACCATATAAGAGTGAATTGGTGCTTAACAACAATGAAGTCTCAATGTAAATGTAAATTGAGATAAAATACCTTATAAAGACGGTATCCTTAAATTAAGGATAAATCAATAACATAATTATTTGTGAAAAATATATATTAACCCAATATAACTGAATATTAAGTGTAAAAAATTCCTAGGTCATTCACACATATTCATATGATGATATATTCAAGAAGTACAAGTTGAACCCAAAGAATTGAATTTGGGTTAAGAAGATCCCTTGTAAAAATTCCACAGCCCAACGACATCAAATTAAAATTAAGAAAATGATTTTATGAGATAAAAAGGGTATCTCAAAACATGGACATATATTTTACATCAATAAGGATATATAAGAACATATCCCAACATAACAAGATATAAATTAAAAGACATAACAAAATGAAGTCTTTTAAAAAGAGGAGGGTGAAAGGTTCCCGTACCGATTTGGTATCTTACAAAACATATGACACATGAAAGAAGAATCATACAATAAAGATGTAAATACTAATAAATGAAAGTATATTATAAAATGAGTACAATCAGGGGAACTACATACACCACACAAAATGAAATAGAGGAAATTATAGCATGAATCTCACAGGAATAAAAAGTGAGATGAAACCCTTTACCGTGTTGTAATCAACTGAGTTGTATGACCAAAAGTTAATGAAAACCAAATGAATCACTGAAAAAAATTAATATAAAAATAATTATTAAAATATATATCAAATGGAAGTACAAAATACACCACATTAATTAAATAATTGGAGAAAAATGGAAATCTCCCAGAATTAAAAGTGAGATAAGAAATCCCTTATCTCGTGTCTGACTTTACACGATAGTTCTTTAATCTCCTGAATAATAAACTAAAGTTAATTTATAAATTCTTAAGAATATTTTCAAGGTTATTATTCTTTTTTATATCACTTATTACCATGTTATAAACATTATGTAATCATTTAAGTTAAAAATGTTCGTTTTGTCGATATTTGGTACTTGAGTCAAACATGGACTTCTTATAATTACATATTGGTCATGTGGTCAAAAGATAATTATATCAATAATGATATTATTGATTTATATATCATATATATCATATATATCCAGAATATACATGTATTTACAATAGTATATAACATTTAGAGGTACGAAATGAAACGCACCATTCATGGAGACGGTAAGTCGTACGTATGCATGAACGCTACTTTCAATTATATTTCTTATTATAATGGAATTTAAACATAATTATACATAGTTATATTATAATTATAGTATAATATCATATATAATATCATTAACTCTATCCTTTATAAATCCTACATAAGGCATTAACGAGTCACATCACTTTGACGGGGCAGTAGTCCGCTCTTCCTCAAATGAGATTATCGTATTTACCCACTGTGGGAACCATAAAGGTGGGATATAAATGGAAAATACAGTATAATAATGAAAACATAAACATAATATATATCATATATAAATACAGATCCATCATAATGGCCCCCATGAGAGGCGGTTGGTGATATTTGGACAATCATCGTTTTGTGAGGCGTTAGTTTACCATCGACAGAATCATTATGTTCTTCATCCATTAGATGGAGGTGTGTGTAATTTTAGTTCGAATATTTATCTTAAAAACATACTAGTATATTGAGTATATGGTTTTTGTTACAAAATAAAGGAATAAAAAGATTTTAGGGGTTGGAGAAGTAAAATAAAAGATAACAATTTAAGAGAATCCATTACCTTTAATTTGGGTAACTCCCTTTGGTTTGAACCAAAGAACTTCTTCAAGTGCCTTATGCTTGAGGTAAGGCTTCTATGAGGAGTATAGGTATGTAGGTATATTAATTGGGCAGAGTTTGGATGAGACCAAAGTCTTGAGAGGTTGTGAAATTTCTTAGAAGTGGTCTTCTTTATTAAGGGAGAGGAGGGGCTCTTTAGGAAAGTGTGAAAACATTATTTTATTATATAATGTTATTCGGTTTCTAATGGTACAAAAATAATTATAGTCGAATATAATATGGATCATGGTCGAAAAAAAATCATCCAATAGGATTTTGACATTTTTTGGATAATATTTTAATCATTATAATCTTATTTATTGAAATCATTTATTAATGAGGTAAATACTGCATCATTATTGTGTCATAAATAATTTAATTTATTTGATATCTAAAAATAATAATAAAAACTACCATGTTTAGGAAATAATTGTAGATTTATAATTAATATTTTTAGTTGAAAATATAATTTATATAACCCCTTCTAAAAATTAATTTACTAAAAGATATTTTCTTTTGTCATTTTTTCCTTAACATTTAGTTAATTAATCTAAATTGTCATTTTCACTCCCAAGTAGCTCAATGGGGTCCCAAAATCAACCCAAATATGACCTTATTCGTTAATGACTCATCCAATATGGGTTTGACAAGTGTTAAGGTAATTTTTAATTAATATAATGTTCTTTTTACCTTGAATTAATATTTTTACTTTTAACCATGGTAAATGAAAGTCAAAAGTTACTATTCGTCAAAAATTATTTTTTCTTATTGAATAAAAATTTACTGCTTGATAACAACCATGTATGTTGTATTTTTGAAATTCAATTCACAGAAGTGGTAAAATTTCATTTAAATGAAAAAGACTGTTTTTTAACTACCACAAAGTGGTTTCACTGTTCATCAAATATTGAATTTTTTCAAAAAAATACTATAAAATTAGACTAAGCTTAATTTGAAATTGAGAATTCAAAAATTATTACTATTTTACCAAATTCAATACATAGAAGTGTAATTAATTAATTTTTAAAATTAAATCATTTTATCAAAACAAATAGCGTGTTTTTAAGAAACAATAACTATCAAAATATTGATACTTGTTTATGTCCAATTTCAAAGTGAAATTAATTTCAATGACCAAAATTGGATTAAATGGTAAAAATATATTCTAATTAAACTTCAAAACAAATTAAAAAGATAATATAACAATAAAAATTTATTTCACTAAAACGTAGTTTTGAATAAAAATACAATAATTTCACTAATCATTAAAAAATGACCTTTTTTAGAAAAATTCCAATCATTTACACAATTTAAATTTGGTTATCCCCATTCTAATTAAGGATTTTATTTGGTCGAATAGTATGTATTAAAGTGACCTAAATTTTATTTAAAGAGGGTTCTCCATTAAAATGTGGTAAATCGACATTTTAATGTAAATTATGATTTAAATTAGATTTATTCACATTTTAAGCCTCTAATTTTTTTGGATAAATGTAAATACATTTAACAAACATGTATAATCATATTGTAGTTAGTTTTTTTCATTCCCACCAATAAAATGGCTATTAGTTAACTACTATGTAAAATAATAATATTATATTATTACTGTGCACCGTAAGATTTCAAAGGAACCCGTTGTTGTGTATCGAGTACACTATCGAACATAGCAACCCCTTTAAAGTAAAATTAATATTTAATTCCCAAATATTATTGAATTTGATAATGTCATATTCTTCATTTATCCGGGATGTTACAGTTATTGCTAGGGAAAGTGATCTAGAGATTTTTCGGTGGTGCGTTCACTAGATTTGAGGTGTGATTGCTTGTTAGTTGATTTCTCAAGAACCATAAAGGTAGGTGGCTCCTCTCTAGACTGTAAATGGTTAGAGTAAATGGATTTGGTTAAAATTAATTTTTTGTGCTTTGAATTAATTGTGGTTTGATGTGAGAAATTGATTGGATATCCCTTGGGTGATCTTTTTGGGGATTTTTGGAAAACCAGTGTTTTATAGTGAAATACTATTGTTGTGGATTTTAAAATGGATAATTTAAAATAGGATTCTTTGTTTGATTTGTGAAATTTTTTTTGATGGAAATGGTTTTCAATAAAGTGGTTGTTTTATTGAAATGTTGTGGTAATGGAAAATGGTTTTCAATAAATGGGTGATTAATTGAAGTGGATTGATATGCAATGAAATTGGTTAATTGCATGTTGTTGTGACCATGGGGGGTTATATGATCGTTTATGGCTTGAATGGAATGTTGTGTGGAAGTGGTGAGAAGGAAAACTATAAAATGGGGATGGATAGTGGACGGAAGGGACACTATCAAAGGATAAGTGGATGGAAAGTGCCACTAGATGTGAATGGGTGAACGGGTTGGATAGAAGCTCCACCGTTTCGTTGTTTGGGTTGTTTGTTGTGCAATGATTCGAAAGTTGGAAATTGTTGGGCAAGTGGGTGATGATGAAGTTTCTTGTGGAATTTTTGGCTATCATTCCGTTGGTTTCTTGGTTTTGGTGTGATGGCTTGGTAAGGGCATGTTTTTCTTATGGAAATGGCTGCACTTTTGATTTATTTTATATAAAATTTTTTTTATAAAATTTATAAAGATTATATCATAGTGGCCTGTGTAGGGAAGTCATTTTGGGAAAACCTACGGAATTTTAGTACTCACCCTCTGATTTGGAAATTTGGTGTCTTTGAAGTTGTAGTGTACCGTGACGTGGGAAAAGGTAAGGCATCTCCATCATTTAGTGGTGCATTGTGATGTCTTGGAGGAGCTTGGATATTAGAGCTGGGTGTGGAGCTATGATAGTTTAATGGCTCGTTGTGTTTGTTTTTTGGTTTTCGATTTTACTCTGATGTGGTGTAGACATGTCCAGTTATGTTGTTTTTGGGTTTTATTGCATCACAACTTGGATGTCTTTTGGAATGCATGTTTGGGTGTTTTGTTGACATGCATCATATATTGGTGGTTAGTGGACTATTTGGTGGGTTTTTCCTTAATGAAAAAATTGTTCCCCAAACTGTTCTCGGAGCCCTCAGAATTTATTTCTATCCATTTGTTCCTTGGGAACATCTCATATGTCCATGTAACCCTCACCACCTCCTCAAGAGAATGAGGTATGGGTGGGGTGTTACAAGTGGTATCAGCTTGTTCAGCCCTTTGGAGTTTATTCTTGGTTTTGGTGTTAAAATTCATTGTGATATATTCCTAGAGTCTGGATTGTAGCATGGCATAGGATTTTCGGAACATGGAATGTATAGTATAAAATAATATAGCTATCACTTTTATTTTGAACATCATGTTACTAGGTAGTTGTGTACATAAGTATTTTGGAGACACTTATAAGAGTTGGATATCTCATTATCGTGGGTGTAGACAATGAGATGAGCATGGAATGCAAGGTGGAAATGACATCCCTTTAGGATTCATTTTTAATTGGGGTATAATGATTTATGATGTGATATGAATATGTGGATTTTTAAAAATCTTAATAGTGTTTCAAAATGGAAGGATTTGAAACATGGAAACTGGTGGTGTTTTGAAAATGGTTTGATTTTCAAAAATAGTGAAACATGAAAATGTGGAAAACGTGGAAAGCCCCGTTGGGATAGTGTTGTGTAATGAAATTTGAAATGGGAACTATTGATTTCTATGTATGTGAGACTCATGGTTGTTTGTTTTTGGTGTATAGAAATGGAACTGGGTAGGCATCGTCGAGAGAAACTGGAAGTGGCCGATGAAAACATGGTTACACTTGTGCCTTAGGTGAACCAGTAATTAGTGTAGAGTATAGTGCAATATTTCTAAGTAGTTGAAGGTGGAAACAAAGAGAATGAACCAAGGAATGTGGATCATGAATTTCAGTTTCAAAATAAAAATCCACCAATCATCAGGGATGATTCATAGATAGAGAGGGAAGAAGTATGGTTGAATATAATGAACAAGATCATCGAGTTCTTGCGAGCACTAGTAGAGTTGAATATGAAGTTGGCCACATATATTTTGGAATATCATTCCCTTCCGTGGTGGGAGTTGGAGGTCTATGCAGGAACGAACCAGGGTATAACGTGAGAAGGCTTTGAGGAATTGGTTAATAAACAATTCTACCCACATATGTTTATAATTCAGTACACAACTGATTTGTTTAGATTGATGAAATAGGTTATTTCTGTAACGGAGTATACAGCTATGTTTATGAACTTTGAGATTTTCTCCTGAGGTGGTGAGTAGTACATTTTTGAAAGATTGTATCATTGAAGCTAGTTTGAGGCAGGACATTTGGTCCAAGATAGCGGTGTTGTGTATAGATGATAACACAAAGATGGTGAATAGAGCATCTGTGGCTGAGCAGGATTTGTTGGGGGCTCCAAGTGGAGTAAGCATGACGGTAACCATGGGGAATAGTTTTACCTCTAATGATAGGTTCATGAGAAGGATGGAGACATATTCATAGGGCCAAAATATGTCATATAATCGGACGACATGATAACTAAATCTTCCTCTGATGCCCCAGAGAAAGTCGGGATGTTTTCAGTGTGGTTCTATGGGCCACATCAAGTGGGATTGTACAACACAAACTAGATCGTGTCATAATTGTATGAAGATGGGGCATCTACAGCTTCATTGTCCGAATCTTCCAAGGTCGGGTACGCATGGAACTCCTTATGGATTGCAGAGGATGGGGACAGTAGCACACCCCTCGTCAGCAGAGTAAAGTTGGTCATGGTGATTATCTGAATACCAAGACGCCTCAGAAAATCAATAAAGAGAAGAGTGTGGCAACAACATCATTGTTCAGATCCAGGAAGGTTGTGGTGGATGACGAGTTGGGACCATCAAGGGTGCGAGGTACGATTCCTTTAAATTCTACCTTGGTGGAAGTGCAGTTTGATACGGGTTCATCAAACTCTTTTATTGCTCCATGTGTGGTTGATTTGATAGGTTTAAGGGCAGAAATGATGCCATCATTTTTGAAAATTCAAACTCCTCTGGGTTGAAGAGAGTGTCAAGCCTTCTTGTGTAGAGCATGTAGTATTGTTGTGGGAGAGGTTGAGAGAAACTGGAATTTGTCAGTGATTGAGATGGATGGGTACGATGTAATCATGGGAATGGATTGGCTGGTGGCGTTTAAGGCCCACATAGAATATAATGCGCGAACAGTGGATTTTATAACACGTGATGGTGTTATACATCTCTTTAGTGGAGAGAGGAATGAAAGGTAGGGTGAAACAAGTTTGTTGGCACCAGAACTTGGCACATTATCGTATCAGTTGGTGGTGTTGTGGTTGTAATCGGTAGAGGGTGTTGAACAATGTGTTCTTCCAGTAGTGGTGGATCATTTCATGGATATTTTTCCAGAATAATTCTCTGGGTTACCTCCGGTAAGAGAAGTGGAGTTTACGATTGATCTCCTTTTGGGGACCAGTCATATCTCACTTCTATCTTATTGGATTGCACCTGATAAATTGCGGGAATTGAAAGTCCAATTTGAATAGTTAGAAAAAAAAGGGTTTATTCGGACAAGCACGTCTATATGGGAAGTGGCGGTGTTGTTTGTGAAAAATTTGGATGGAACATTGAGGCTCTGTGTTGATTATCATATACTTACACAAGTTACGATAAATAACAGATTTCCACTTACATGAATTGATGATTTCTCTGACCAGTTGAGGAGTGCCCAGTGGTTCTCCAAGATCGAACTAAGGCCAGGATATCATCAATTACTGGTTAAGAATGATGATATTACTAAAAAAACATTTTAGAAGTAGATATGGACATTATGAATATGTGTTCATGCCCTTTGGTCTAATGAATTCATCATCGGTGTCCCATGGCATTGATGAGGTGGATATTTCACAGATATCTGGATTCATTTGTGGTGGTTTTTGTAGATGATATTCTGGTGTATTCAAAGACAAGGGTGGAGCATGAGAAACACTTGGCGACTGTGATAGGGATCTTGAGGGATCAGCAGTTATATGAAAAATTGTCAAAGTGCGACTTTTGGATATAGGAAGTTCATTTTCTTGGCCATGTGATTTCTGAAAGAGGTGTTTCATTGGATCCAGAAAAGATATAGGTTGTTATATCTTGGAATCATCCAAAGAATTTTTTTGAGGTACAGAGTTTCCTCAGCCTAGCTAGTTATTATCGACATTTTTTTCATGATTTTTCATGATTGACTTCACCAATGACATCATTGACAAGAAAAAAATTACTATTCTAGTAAAATGGACAGTTTCAGCAGTGTTTCAAAGAACTAAAGGGTCGCCTTACATTAGCACCAATCTTGGTTTTTCTAGAACCGAGGAAAGGGTATGTGGTGTATTACAATGCATCAGGATCATGGTTGGGGTGCGTTCTCATAAAATTGGATCATTTGGTTGCATATGGGTCACGATAGTTGAGGGTGCATGAGAAGAACTACCCAACTCATGATTTGGAGTTGGCAGCAGTGGTCTATTCTTGGAAAATATGGCGCCATTATCTATTCGGTGAGAAATTCACAGTATATATAGATCGTAAGAACTTGAAGAACATTTTCTCACAAATGGATTTGAATTTGAGGAAAAGGGGATGGATGGAATATCTCTAGATGTGTGATTTTGACTTGATGTACACACCGTGTAAGGGAAATTCTTTGGTGGATGAATTTAGTAAAAAATCATATTCGTAGGTGGTAAAACATGAATCTGAATAGTGGTAGTGGTGTCGGTTATAGCTGACATGTGGTTGGAATGTGAATACTAGGTTGATAGAGTGGTCTTCTTTCCAATTTTGTTGATTCATGCCCTGGTTGGCTTAGATAAATAGGTACCAATATCTGATTCTGAGTGTGTGACCATGAGGTCAGGACTCATTGGTAGGGAGACCATCGAGCGTTGGAAACTGAATGGAGATTCAGTTTTGTGTATTCAAAATCGGATGGTTGTACCAATTTCTTGTTAGGAAAATCTTCTTAGGGGGTATCATCATTCCAGGTGGGTTGTTCATCCTAGAATTTAGAAAATGTATAAAGCGTTGAAAGTAGAGAACTAGTGGGCTGGTATGAAAAGATGTGTAGATGAGTTTTTTACCAGATGCTTGACTTGTCAGTAGTTCAAGGCCGAGCATTAGATGTCGGCAGGAATGTTGCAGTCTTTACCAATCCCTGTTTAAATGTGGGGGCATATAGCGATGTATTTTTTCATAAGTCTCCCATGAATGGTCCGAAAGAATGATGTCATTTGGGTGATAGTGGATAGGCTAATGAAGTCATCCCATTTTATCCTGATTCGTGAATCTCATATGGTGGAGGATATCTCCGAAATCTTTATCTAGGTGGTTGTAAAGAGGCATGGTGTTAAAGTTTTTATTATATCAGATAGAGATCCAAGGTTTACAACTCGTATTTGGAAATCATTACAGTAAGCCCTTGGGACACAGAAGACTATGGTCACGGCGTATCACCATCAGATGGATTGTCAATCCGATAGGATGATACAAACTTTGGAGGACATGTTGTAGGCTAGTTTCATTGATTTTGATGGATCATGGGAGAGAACTATTCATTGGTTTAATTTTCATACACTAACAATTATCAGGAATCCATACATATGGCTCCGTTTGAAGCGTTGTATGTGCAGTCACGTTGTTCTCCACTATGCTGGGTTGAAATAGGTGAGTCCTCGATGGTGGTACCAAGCCTTATTTAGGAGACAATGGATAAGATAAATTTGTTCAAGAAGAGAATAGAGACGGCTCGGAGTCTTTAGAAATTGTATGTGGATCATC
This sequence comes from Viscum album, assembly GCA_963277665.1. NCBI lineage: Eukaryota > Viridiplantae > Streptophyta > Magnoliopsida > Santalales > Viscaceae > Viscum > Viscum album. Next base: position 1,789,648,071 of record OY728121.1, on the reverse strand, counting down.
GTCTATGGTCGTTGTCATTTGAGGTGAGTGATCATGTTTTCTTAAGGTTATCTACTAGGTTGGGACATCTTCAGTTTGGGAAGTAGGGAAAGTTATCTCTGAGGTATATTGGAAATTTTGATATTCATGAGTGGATTGGTGAGGTGACTTATCATTTGGCTATTACAACAAGGTTTAGTGTGGTGCACAATGTGTTTCATGTGTCACAGTTGAAAAATTATTGGCCAAATCATGACCATGTGATTCGATGGGATCATGTTGAGCTTGAACGAGATGCTTCGTTGGTGCATGTTCCAGTGCAGGTTCTGGAGTGGCAAAAGAAAGTATAGCCTAGTAAAAGCATTAGTTTAGATCGTGTTTTGTGGTAGCATGGCTAGATTCATGGGGAGACTTGGGAGCCGCAGAATGAGATGGTTGAGCAATGTCCCGAGCTCCTTCGGCAAAAGGTGGGTTCACTACTTTGCAAGACGGAGAGTCCAATGCCGGGTAGAATGTAGCACCCCCGGTTTGAATTATGTATCCTTTTTTATTCTTATTTATGTGTTTAAAGTTCATGGGATGAGTTGAGTAGATTTTGGGAGAGTTTGGAATGGTATTGAATGAATTTGGAGGCTTTTCATAGGGAGTAAGGTTTGAGCACAGTTTGTGGGAACCATGCAAATTCTCCAGGAAACCGTGTAGGGGGAGACAGTAGTCTTCGCATGGCCTGCATGTGGATTTCCAAACTATGCGAGGCAATCGTGCAGAACCCTCCTCTCAAGATAGTAGCGTGTGCAAGGTTAGCACCCGGTTTTTCAAACCATGTGGGTTAACCATGCGACCACTATAAAGAAGGGTTTTTAAATCCAGGCTCCCTTGGGCTTGAATTATTCGTCTCTAAATGTACTCCCACTCGAGCCGCACATTGAATTTCTTGTTCTCAGGGGTTGAGGGTGCTCTCCCACTCATTTTTGAAGCATTTTGAAGAGGTTCCATGGTGATTTGAAGGTTGTTTCTCCTGGGTAAGTCTCTCCTCTTGGTTTCCTAGTGTTTTCCTCTAGATATACATCTACCACTCTCTATTATTTCTAAATATAATCTTTTTTTGTGTATATATAGGGTTTTGATTTCCTATGATGTTGATTTTAAGCCTTGTGAATGCCAGGGAATGGTATCTAGATAGGTTTCGGTGGTGCGTTCGCCAGATTTGTGGTGTGATTGCTTGTGGGTCGATTTCTCGGGAACCCTAAAGGTAGGTGGATTCTCTCACAAATCCACTTGGTTAGAGCTAATGGTTTTGGTTAATTTTTTTTATTCTTTGAATTAATTGTGGTTTGATGTTAAAAATTGATTGGATATCCATTGGGTGATGTTTCGGGGGATTGTTTTTTGGAAAAATTGTGTTTTATGGTGAAATGCTATTGATGTGGATTTAAAAATGGATATTTTAAAAATAGGATGCTATGGTTGATTTTTGAAAATGATTGATGGAAATGGTTTTCAATAAATATTTTGTTATATTGAAAATTTTTGGGCTTGGAAAATGGTTTTTAATAAATGGTTGATTTATTGAAGTGGGTTGATATGAAATAGAATTGGTTGATTGCATGTTGTTGTGACCTTGGTGGGTTATATGCTGGGTTATGGATTTATTGGAATGTTTTGTGGAAGTGGAAAGAAGTAACACTATAAAAAAGGGGATAGATAGTAGAATGAAGGGCCACCCTCAATGGATAAGTGGATGGGAAGTGCCACTAGGTGTGAATAGGTGAACTGGTTGGACAGAAGATCCACCATTTGGTAGCATCGGTTATTTGTTGTGAATTTCATTTTAAGATGGAAATTTTAGTTCTATATGGTGAATGATGAAATGGCTTGTGGAATGTTTGACTATCTTTCCCTTGGTTTCTGGGTTTGGGTGTGATGTCTTGGTAAGGGCATGTTTGGATTATGGAAATGGTACAACTTGTGATTTATTTTATTTAAACTGTTTTATATAAATGTGCTAACGATTCTGTCCTAGTGCCATGTGTAGGGAAGTCATTTGGGTAAAACCTACTGAATTTTAGTACTCACCCCTTACTTTGTCACTTTGGTGTCTTTGTAGATGTATTGTACCGTGACTTGGGAAATATTAAGGCATCTCCCTCCTTTAGTGGTGTATTGGGATGTCTTGATGGAGATTGGAGCTTGGAGTGGATGTGGAGCTTTGGTGGTGTCATGGGTCATGGTGTTTGTTGTTTGGTTTCCTCTTGTACTCTGATGTGGTGTAGAAATTTTTGGTTGTATTATTTTTGGGTTTTATTATGGCACAACATGGTTGCCTTTTGGAATGCAAGTTTGGATGTTTTATTGACATGCATTATATAGTGGTGGTAAGTGGACTGTTTGGTTGGTTCTGTCTTAAGGTAAAATCGTTCCCCAAATTGTTCACGAAGCCCTCCGCATTTATTTCCAACCATTGGCACCTTGGGAGTGTCACTTAAGGACATAGTAACCATCACCACCCCTCAAGCTAAGGAGGTAGGGCCGAGGTGTTACAGGTCTTCGGCATAAATTTATCATTCCAATTGGAATTAAAATATTCCTAATATTTTGAAATTTTGTTACTTTAAAAACACATTGTTTCATCCTGTTTGTGGAATTAATTTTAATTTAAATAATGAAACCTATATGTTTTCTATATATAAAAATTTATTCAATATTTGGATTCAGAAGATTCAAATTTATTAAATATTCCCTGTTTAATTTTGACCAATATAAATTATAACCAATGTATTTTTTTTCTTCCACATTAATTGGTAGATTAGGTAATTGATTATAAAAAAAATTATATGATCTAGAAAATGACACAAAAAATACCTAATATTATTTTATTATATTTATTCCACCATTGAAACCTAATATTATAATTTTATTAATTTAATTGAAACATGTCCATAAAATTGACTTTGATATTATTTATATTAAATGAAATTAGAAAATGTCCCATTCAAATTTAAAATAAATATATCGTTTTTAATATGGTGTTATTTAGAATATATAATAACGTATAGATATTATATTGAAAAATAAAATATCTATATACAACACTGTATTTTTTTATTTTTAATGAATAAATACTAACCATATGTAATTATACAATGATGATGAACTGTTTTTTTATTATTGAAATAATCAAATAAATGATGATTTTGATAAAAAATAACTTTCTCATATTTTAAAAAAAATCAAAAAATGGAGTATATTTTTGAAATAGACTCATATAAAAATGGTAGGCATTATTTTTTGGGATTTCTCTAAATTTATTACATTTTTCGTGTACAGTGATACATGATAATTAAGTGTATTTAGTATTATATGTAAATAAATGATTTTTTGAGTCATGTTTGAGTAATGGAAGATGTATATGGACATCATCTTGAACTAATATTCTTTAGTTAATTTATTAATCACAATAATCAATATTAATGATAGTATTATCCATAATAAAAAACAAATGAATAAAATAATCAAATTACACCCCTCTCTACAACTATAAATTCCACCCAATTAAACCCCTTATCCATAAACCTTTTATGATTCAGATCAGGTTTATATTCATCTTAATTCCTATCTAAAACTACATTCCCATATTTTTGTCTCTTTGGCCTCAACAAAATAACAATTTTATTTTTCTTTAAGAGGCTATCTTTGAGATTGTACTCATGGGGTAAAACCATCCCCCTTTCACTTTTAATTTCTTTTAATTTATTGTATGTATGTCACCTAACCTATCCAAAGTGACATGTTAAATCACATATCATACATATAGTATTATTTTGTTATTTTTAATGAAATATCAATCATCAACTATCATAATTTCTCCTTTTATTCTAAAAATGAAAACATCGTACATGTGGGGTCGATCCACCGGCTTTGTTGACAATGTGTTTTCATTTTCCATTACAACCATCAAGTCTATTTATAAGACAATTTTTTGGTTAAAATAGATTATAATAGGAGTATTAAATCTTATTTAATGTTCTATAACAATAACATAAACATAATATAAAATAAAATGGCTCTACTTTGTGATGGTTGTAAAATATTAAAAAATAATCTAATCATTTTTCATTAAATCTTTATATATGGAATCATCCTCATACCATATAAAAATTGATATATGAGGAAAAGATAAAATAAAATAATTATTTTAATATAATTAAATTACAATTAAGGAGTTACTCATCCATTGGATAAGAATTATCATAATTATATTTAAGGGATCAAACCATAAATCCATGAATCGAACACTCCCATAAAAACAGAATTAAACAAAATAACTAATAAAAATAGCCATAAATAAACAAAAAAATTATTGAAAATTGAATATATGAAAAATATTTTATGAATTAAGTAATTAACTATTCTAATTTGATAATGAAAACCATTAATTATGTGTGAATAATGGTTTCATACAAAAGTTAATGGTTTCTCATATAACGTTAATCTATGTGGGATATTACTTATTGACTACTCATTTATTATTTTTGTGTATGTATAATTCCATTTAATATATAATACTATAAATATATTTATACTAATGATATTAAATGTTTCATTTGATGAATATTAATTTTATGGTCTGTAAGGATTGACTATTTTTAGAGTTGTAAGAGACATCTTAACCCAATTTACAATAAATGGGATTAACATCTACTCCAAAAATTATTTCATGCTCTAAATATGTAAAAATTTAATTTTTATTTCATTATGATTTATTTAAAATAATTTTATTTGGTTTTATATCTTATACAGATAATTTATAGATTTGGTTAATTCTCACCCTTTATTTTAGAAAATCTCTATTAAATTTTCTTTTATCAAAATATATTAGAATTGAATTTTTTATACTTATACTACATGAGAATATTTCCCAAATTTCATGAAACCATAATGTTTTTTTGAATCAATTACAATATTATATTATTATTTCTAAGAAAGTGTTTTTATTTCTAATTGTGTGGGGTTTCAAATAAATGATTCCAATATAAGAAAGGGTATTTCTATCGACAAATTTTCAATGATTTTGTTAGAGTGTTCCATGTATGAGTGAACCATTTATTGAAACTTATGCTTAATTTAGGTTGATCTATTATGGTTCCATATAGATTATTTTATTGATTTTTAATGATCATTATGACTAGGGATGTACTATAATGATAAAATTATTCATATTACTCTATATAGTTAATGTTTATATTTACTGATTGTGGAAATAATTTTGAATTCATATATTAGTTTTATATCAATGCATTTGTTGATTTTGATTCACCTGTTTCATATTAAGAATGAATTAGACTTTGTATGTGTCGAGAAGAGCCCACTATATCCCTTAAATGTATTTATAGGTCTCTTAAGAAAAACAAGATCTGGTTTTGACTAAATATTTACACATTAATGTAGACATCATAGTCTATGATCGGATGGTATGGTTATAATTTCCAGAATTTCGAATTTCCTCATTATGAGATTTGATATTTATAGTCCATGTTGTTCTATTACTAGTATAATATCCATGTGTAGGTATCATTTCCATGTGATTATATATATTTCATTATTTGATCGTATTTTATTCCAATAATATAATGTTAAATATTATGTTTTAATGGAATAAAATTTTAGTTATTCACCTTGAATTATTGTTTATGATTTTTGATGGCTTCTTCAATTGTATGCATACCCTTACTGAGAATCTAAGCTCACCCATTTATTATGCTTAATTTTTTGCTTAGATTCCATAATGTATATTATTATTGACATGTGGGGATAGTATATGATAATATCAGGGTCTCTATTGAGGTTACTATGTCATATATCATTTGAAGTTATAATGTAATGATTATGTTTGAACCTAATTTCCCATAAAAACAATACTACGTGGTCCATTAAGATAAAATTTCTATGTTTATTATTCTAATGTAATGATGTAAGGAACCAAATCATTGCTACTAGGGTCGGAGTCCTTACAGTTGATATTATAAGAATTTTAGTAGAAACATTGGAAACTAGATACAAGAAATCCTAGATTTGGGAACATAACACTATGATATACATTGAGGATAAATATAGGATAATATCCCAAAAAAACATGTTGATGAGATTTGATATGATTAAATTTATTAATTTTTATTAATTATTTAGATATATTTGTGATTATACATTATGCTTAATATTCATATGATTTAATCTTTTGTATTTCATCATTTATTAAAGGAACCTCGCAAAATGAATCGGGATCCTCACCAGTGAACTTGATCAAAAGAGTAAGGATGATCAAACCTTTTATTGTATTATTTCAATGTTTCCATGGGTAACAATTTCACAAACATTCTCATCATATGACGACATAATATCTAGTGATAATGTGAAATATAATGAAATCCCTAAGTATTATTCCTTTTGGACAGTAGCATCAGAAAAAAATACAGCAAAGAAAATGTTGGATAAAGAAAATATGTATATGAATTTTTATCCCACATGTGGGAATTGTGGAACAAATCAACTATGTAATTCCATAAAATTAATGCGTGATTTTAAAATGTGTAGTGAAAAATTACACCCTGCTTTTGATTATAAGGGGACGAAAATGTTTTCAATTTTACAATGCTTAAAATAAAAGGAGATGGGATACAATAAAAATCCATGTCTCAAGAGTCAAATTAAAATACACCAAAATATTATAATTGATCATGGAAGTGCTTATTTTTCATCCACATATAAATAGGATAGATTGATATTCCGGTATTTGGATTCAAATATTATGTAATTTTAGTATTTTTATCAATAATTGTCTAGGTGTATGAATCATGAGATAAATTAAGACATTACTACAGTACTTATTCTGTCATGAAACCCTCCCCACAATGTGTACCCCTTATAGGCCAGCAATGTGAGAAGGGAGATAATGACCCCTAATCCTTGGCTCTAGTGGGCCCCGTGTTGGTGACTAGCACCAAGGGTATTTGAAACACACAAATGGGAGGAATTACCCTCTAGGAGAACACATGCGGACGAGAGAGATAAGATAGACACCAATAAAATCCAACATAGAACTGGATTATAAATGAAACAGAAGTTCATATATGAAATTTCATCTAGAAGTACTACAACTAAAAGTGGAAAACAGAAAGTACCCAAAAGAATGTAAAAACAACAGCAACCACAAGCCTGAACAACTACTGCAACCACATGATAGAAGTAACCACCCTGATCTCCAACCTTCTCCCAATGACCTGAATAATGTTTATATATACATAGGGTGAGTATAACAGTATAATCAGTAGGATCCTCTCTGAAGACGCTCATGAAAAAGTAAAGAATGCATGCTAAAGCACAGTGAACAACAAGTGAAACTAACTCATCACCTAAACAGGTACACTAAGTTCCGAACCTCACCATGGATACTCTCACCAAGTAATGAATACAAAAATATAGCATATAGTAAAGAATATCAATGGTACCCTGATACTACTTCCCCACTTGTTTTCCGCTTTTCCCCAACTTCACACGTCCTAAGAATATCTCTCCAAAAAGGCTTTCCTGCAGACATCAGGGCGAAGCACCACAATATGCACCTCGTGGAACACAAAGGATTGCCCGCAGACACCTGTGCGAAGAACCACACCATCCTCACAACCAAAATTAATAAGGTAGGTTATGGGAGCCACCACATATCAGATAACATGTATCATACGTTGGGTATTATACCTCAAGCCATTACAACCCATACATCGAGTAAGGATACTCAATCCATCAAAACCTATACACATTACACATATAGTAGTCCATAGGATACAATAAACAGAATATATGTGTGTTAATAACAACAAACCATTGCATCCCTCTACACACATATATGGGGAAAAATAACTGTTGTGCCTACCAGAACTTATATCTTCCAAGAGAAGAGAGTGGGGCCAAAGGGGGTAGTCAGCCTTTCATCCTCCCGTAGAATGTAAGGGAAAACACCCTCTAGGGCTTAGAATCCTTGGGGTGTCAGTTTCCCTTTACTGACTATGTGGTGTAGTGTATATAAACACAAAAATTACAGAATAAACTATATCTCAAAACCACTCTATGGTAACAACCTAGTCTTAGACACAACTACAGTTAATGTCTCCCAGACTCTGGGCTACTACTTTTAAGACTATGTATCCTATAAGAACAAAATCATTTAAATAACATTATTAGAATACTTTATTCCTTTTTATTAGTTCCACTTTATGTTAATTAATTCATTAAACATTAATTAACCATGATCAATTCCACATTAAACATCATTAGAAATACACACAAAATCAATTGTTCCTTCAAAATTATAACCTCGTCATTATGTTCCAGCACCACTATCCCAATGTTTTAACACCATTTATTCATTATTCATTATAGAATTACTTTCCCGCATTCCCAGACATTCTATTAAAACCTTCTATGCTACAAAACACAAGGGGGACCAACACGGTGAGTAGATGTACTACCCATCGACTCTTTTCTTCTTATAGAAATAGCATATACCCATCCTTCGTTGAGAAGGTAAACACATAATTCACGTGGCATACCCTTCTTGTCTTCGCCTCTTTCGGAAGAAGGGTAAATAAGACCATATGCCTTGAGAAGTGGGGAAATGAAAAGTAGATAAACAACCAATAAAAATAACAAAGCATTCAACAATCACATCCACTCTGTTCCATCATCCCTGGTGTCCTCCCCGACATCCACATGCATAAACCAATGCATCTTGCCACTCTAGGCATCATCGTCTTCCACAACCAAAAGCCTCCATGCCCCCACATATCACCACAACCATCCAGGATCACATCACAACACAAGTAGTAGGAATACAACATCACATCTATAGGGGTATTGGACCTTTAACAATCAAGAGGATGACATAGAAACTTTTAAGGAATTATTAAACAATTAGTTATTTAATCCATATTGAATTAATATATTTGTTACTCGTAGGTTCCAAATACTGGAAACCTAATAAGTATGATATCATAGATAATTAAACATGCTTCCAGCGCCAATTTTATTAACATCAAATTACAACAAAAACCATATTTGTTTAAATTCCACTTTATCTTTATCCAACAATTATCAATTAGCCCCAATTTATGTACTTTACCAATTTTATCATGAACGAACAACTAATCAAATCAATCAAAGATATCACACTAACTAGAAAAATATGAGACAATAACATATGATCGATATTAATTTATTTATCGGGTGAAAATATTTATTATGTGAATTCCACAATCATCCTGTTGGATTAAACATGATAACAATATAGTTACACATAAAAGAAATGTGAATCAACGAATCACCAACCTCAAACAGTTACTCATGTTCTTTATCCACACCACGTGTCATGATCCTCCTCTCGTGACATCTGCATCCACCCGAGGACGCCACAGTACGACAACACCAAACAAACCCCAAGAAAACCCCATTAGAATCATGGAGGTTAGATTCTATAACTTGGAGAGAATAAACATGTGGAGATGATCCCAAATGAATGACGATAAAACATACCTTATATCGAAGCTTGACCAATACAGCTTGGTTGCATCAAAACGGAACGGAACCAATCCGAGGAGTAATGTTTGATTTTGAAACTCGTATGGGAAGGAATGAAAGGTTCTAGTATCTCAAAGTTGAGTCCAAAGTGGAAGAAAAAGGGAGAAAGATATCTCTTCCCTTTGGAAGATTTAATGGGGCGACGGTTTATGAGATGCTTAATTTCCCATTAAAAGAGGATCGCATTAACCCACGTGTTTAGACCAGGTAAAAACATCTCGAGTCATATGAATAATTAATATAGGATTTATGACCTTTGAATCATTCTTAAGATTCCTTAAAATAAGGCTTGAAATGTATTTTATGTCAAAGGAAACATCAATGGGGAAAACTATAGGAAGCTGGAAACATTGTTCACCTACCATTACATTACACCTACCATTACTGTACACGTACCGATCTGTGAAACCAAACTGTTAAACCGATCTGTGAAACCGATCTGTGAAACACTGTACACCTACCGTTATTATACACCTATTGATCTCTGAAACCGATCTGTGAAAACAATCTGTGAAACTGATCTTGGATGCACTGTACACCTACCGTTACTATAAACCTATTGTTACTATACACCTATCGATCTGTGAAACCGATCCGTGAAACCAATCCGTGAAACCGATCTGTGAAACACTATATGCCGACCGTTACTGTAAAACTATCGATCTGTGAAACCAATCTATTAAATCGATCGGTGAAACCGATCTGTGAAACCGGTCTATGAAACCAATATGTGAAACTGATCTCTGAAACACTGTACACCTACCATTACTGTAAACCTACCGTAAGTGTACACCTACCGATATAAAAAATCATAAAACTGGAAACATATTCACAGAACTAGAAATTTGGCCAAGTGTTAGGGATAAGTTACCTTGACCACTCGGAGCACCTCCAACACCACATTTTCACATAGTAATGGACCGGAGAGGTCCGGGACATTACATCAGATACCAATAAAACATTCTCTTCCTAGAGAATTCAAAACCCACCTAGAAGAAAAGAGGGGTCCGAACAACCACCCCATAAGATACCTCTCAGGGGAAAAATGACATGAGTTGTTCTAAAGCTGAAACAAAACCACCACCTCAGATATCAAGAGAACAAACATTCCATATCCAAAAAAATTAATCATAACATCACATAAATGGAACATAAAAGAAAGGATCACAAGAAACTCAGCACAACAACTTAAAATCGCTCTGGGTACTAGACACACATTTGTGACTCACATTCCTAGGTAATCTCCTCCATGCCACCATGTCTCCACAAGACACGAACTAAGAGGATATAACACCCACACAACACCTTCTACATTAAGTCTTGGATCTCCACAGGTCACTCCAAAAAGGTTTCATCATCATCAACATCGACCTCTCCCCAATCGATGATGTGAGATCCATCAGGAAGATAACGACGAAGCTGTGATATATGGAAAATATCATGTATATGAATCATCTACGGGGGAAGTGATACTTTATACGCCATAGCTCCAACACAAGTTAACACCTTGAAAGGCCCAACAAACCCGGGTGAAAGCTTACTTCCATGACCAAACCTACGCTGCCCATGACAGGGAGTCACCTTCAGAAAGACATGATCCCCAACGTTAAACTCCAATGGTCTCCTTCTTTGATCAACACCCGATTTCTGAAGATCTTGCGCTATATTCATCCTCTCACTAATCTCCTAGACCATCTCTATTGTATTATTCTATAGTTACAGTCTGCGAATTGCTGACTGTCGAACCCCAGTCCAGCACAACAATGAACGGAAATGCCTGCCATACAGGGCTTCAAACGGCGCCATAATGATGGTGGATTGAAAACTATTATTTTAAGAAAACTCTACCAAGGGTAAGGGCCTCATCCATGAACCACCAAAATAAAGAACACAATAGCATAACATGTATTTAAGAGTCTGGATGGTTTTCTCTGTCTGACCATCTGTTTGAGGATGAAAAGATGTGCTAAGGCATAGTTGAGAACCAAAAGCATGTTGGAGACCTCCCCTCACCTTGGAGGTAAAACAAGGATCTCGATCAGAAATGATCATCCTAGGGACACCATGAAGTCTCACCACCTCCTCTAAATACTTACTCGATAAAACATCCACTGAACTTGACTTTATGATTGCTATGTAGTGTGCGGATTTTGTTAAACGATCCACTACCACCAAAATAGCATCATGTCTTCCAAGAGCTCAAGGTAAACCTGTAATAAAGTCCATTGAGATATACTCCCACATTAACTAAGAAATATCTAATGAATGTAGAAAACCATCAGGGACACGATGTTCGACCTTTACCCTCTGGTAGACTAAATAACGAGACACAAACTACACAACCACACATTTCAGCCCTGGAAACCAAAATTGACTCCTCAAGGATCGGTACATCTTTTTCATGCCAGGATGTACAACTAAAGGGAATCAATGGAACCCTATGAGGACCATCTCGTGCATTATCATGGTAATGAAAGGCCCTCCATGATACAACACTCAGTGTTGGTCATCCTCCGACAAACTATCAGGGGCCTCACCACAAACAACTCTGTCTCTCGAGACCTCCACCTCTAGATCTCCCAATTGGGACTCTTCCACATTCTGCATTAGGGATGACTGTACCATCATCTGAAAAATATAACCTCTACCCCCAACATATCTCATAACTAGATGTAATGCAGAAAGCTCTTCTATTACATTCCATGAATCACCAGATTCACACACAACATCACTGAATGACTTTCGATTCAGCGCATCAGCTACAACATTCCCTTTTCTAGTTTTATACGCTATTTCAAAGTCGTATGCCTATAAGATCTACATCCACCGACGGTGTCATCAATTCAAGTCACGCTGGGAGAAAACATACCTCAAACAGTTATGATCGGTAAAAACCACAAAGTGCACACCAATGAGGAAATGTCTCTACAACATCAGAGCAAACACAACGACTGCCAACTCAAGATCACGGGTGGAATAGTTTCGTTCATGGGAAAGAAAATGTTGAGACCAATAAGAAACAACTGACCACTACTTCATGAGAACACAGCCTAACCCCCAATGTGAAGCATTGCAGAAAACATCAAACTGAACTCCCTCAGCTAGAAGAGAAATAACAGGAGCACTTAATAACTTCTAATTTAGATACTCAAAAGCTGTCTGACACTGATCAATCCATATGAATGGCTGATCCTTCCAATTAAAAGTTGTTAGAGGAGTCACAACTCGTGAGAAGTTGGTTATGAACATCTTGTAGTATCTTGTGAGACCAAGGAAACTTCGCCCCTCTAAAACTATCTTAGGGGATTCCCAAGACACAACTTATTCTATCTTCGATGGATATACAACTACTCCCTTTTGGGGCATAACAAGCCACAATAAACATACTTATCGATCCCAAAACTCACACTTTTACAACTTCCCAAACAACTGATGTTTATGAATAACTCAAAAAATATGGCGTAGATGCTCTGCATGCTCTACTTCAGATGTGGAGTACACAAGGATGTCACCAATGAAAACCACCAAAAACATGTACAGGAACTGACGGAACACAACATTCATCAATCCAATGAACACAGATAGAGAATTAGTCATGCTAAACGACATTATAATGAACTCATAATTCCCATGAAGACAACATAATGAAGTCTTCGGGATATCCTCATATTTTAGACTCATCTGATGATATCCTGACCACAAGTTGATCTTTGAGAACCAGCTTGAACCCTTCAGTTGATCAAATAAATCATCAATTCGTGGAAGAGATTAGTGATTATTTATTGTCACTTTGTTTAAAGGACTTTAATCGACAGAAAACTGGAAACTGTCATCGGCCTTCTTCACGAACAAAACTGGAGCACCCCACAGTGACACACTTGGAAGAACAAAACCACACTACAATAGACCTTCAAGCAATATATGTAGCTCTCATAATTCAGAAGGGGCCATCCTATATGGAGACGTAGATATAGGAGACTCTACTGGCTGTATCTTGATCCCAAACTGGATCTCTCGTCGAGGGGGTAATGCTACAACCTATTCTAGAAAGACATTAGGGTACTCCTCTATGACCCTAGGAAACATCAACTGCTAATCCTCTGAAAAAATTAGCATCATCTCATCCATCATGGATGATAAGGATGGAACACGCCTATGAATCATCTGAGGATCTTGATGAAAAAAAACATCACTTTCTCTCCATCCGCACGAATGAATATGACCTTTTTTCTGAAGCAATCCATGATAGCCTACACTGAATACAACCAATCCCTGCTGAGTATGACATCATATGGTTTTATTCATAAACATAGGAAATCTCTCCATGAGCATTGTTTCCCCCACACTAGCTCACAGACTCTACATACTTCAAACAGGTCAGCTCGACCGCCAACTAGCATAGTCAACGCCAAGGACTGGAAGCCTCTCTACCTCAAGACCCAAATCCTGGACAGGATTAGGTGATATGAAGGATTGTGTCACTCCTGAATCAAACAAGGCATACTCCAAGGAAGAAAACAAGAAAAGGGTACCTCAAACAACGTCTAGATCACCTGGAGCTGGCAAGGCCAGAGCATGAATCTTACCACGACCTCCACCATGGACTCTCTTACCCTGATGAAGACCTCCACCAAGGCCACACTCTACTCTCTGAGCACGAGGAGTGTCATGGGGAGGTCCTCTACCTGCCCCATCTACCATCTGCTGATCTAAAGCTGGTGTAACTAGTTGTTGCTGCCTTGGCTAGAACTTTCTCAATGGAGGAACCTGGAGCGTAGCTCCCAGTGCACGATGACCGCTCTGAAGGTCGGGCACTCCCACTACTGATGGACATGACCACCACAATAAAAACAACCGCCTGATCCCTTGGAATTATCCTAAGCGTTTCTGCCTCTGGAGAAATGAGATTTGAAGGGATGGAACCTAACCCTGGCTGAACGAATACTCCACTTCCCTGAAAACCGGTAACCCTGGACCATAGATCTACTTCGTGAGGAATCATGTTGGTTCCCCTCTCGTGATTATCTTGTTCGGTCCAAAGTCCTCTCAACAACCTCTACCCTCGCCAGTACCTCAAGATATGTTTTCAGCCTAAAGGTGGTGACCTGGCATTGGATTTTTGGATGCAAAGCCTCCTCAAAATGTCTTTCTTTTTCCTCCTCATATGGAAATAGGTCTGAAGAATATCGTAAAAGTTTCCTGAAATAGATTCCAAAATATCGAAAATTAGAGCTCCCATGTCAAAGGGTAAGATGCTCTTGGCGAATGGACGCCTTCACAGTCGAAGAAAGAAACTCGACTCTAAACATGTCTCGGAACTCTTCCCATGAGATTGGTGACTCCTCAAGATCCCCAAGGAACAAGAACCACCACTACCTTGCTACTCCATGCAGCATCATCACAACCAAGGACACCCAGTGCTCCTTCCAATCATGAATCGAACTGAATCCTATCTCGACTTCCTCCAACAAGTCATCTGTGACTGAATCTAAAAAGGTGCCTTCATACTTCTGTAGTCTCTGGCGCTGAAACTCTCAGAGTGTCTTCCTCCAAGTGTCATTGTTGTCAACCTCTACCCTATGACGATCTGCTGGAATAGCCTGTTGGACATGTTTTTTTGCAATCCTGACGAGGATGTTGACCTAGAGACATACTTGTAAAATAACAATGCGTTTGAGCTCCTACGCCAGAAATATAGAAGAGTCAACATTAATTAATTTATTTTTTTCTATAATCCATTTTCGGTTAACATAACTCAAGGTCTACCCATTCGAACACATGCACAAAGAAGAATGATGCATGATCCTTTCCTAGGACTCTACCCTACAACCAGTATCACCTTGTCTAGTAGCCATTATAAACATAATGGTTCGTACATCATATCATAAGGGGGCCCCAAATTCCTATGTCTCATCTTGTCTCCAGTGTTTACCTCAATTTCTAAAAATGAATGACATTGTTTCCCTACCAACCCATGCAACCTCACCTGTGCCTACCTCAAAAATCTATCCTATCCGTCAACCAGATCCCTGATACCACTCTATCACGACCCCCACCCCACAAAGCGTACCCCTACTATGCCGGAAATGAGAGAAGGGGGATAATGATCCCCGAGTCCCACCTCCAGTATGCCCAAGGTTGGAGACTTGCACCGAGGGTATAGTAAACACAAAAATGGGAGGCATTATCCTCTAAGAGAACACATGGGGAAGATAAAGATAAGATAGACACCAATAAAATCCAAATCAGAATTGGAATATTAACGAAACACTTGTGCATATATAAAATTTTATACAGAAGTACTGCAACAGAAAGGAGAAAACTGAAAGTACCCAAAATAATGTAAAAACAACAGAAACCACAAGCCCGAACAGCTCCTGCAACCACAAGCTAGTAGTAACCAGCCTGATCTCCAACCTGCTCCAAGTGACCTGAAAAACAGTTTAGATATACATAGGGTGAGTGTAATGGTATACTCTGTAAGATACTCTCTAAAGCCTCTCGTGCAAAAGTAAAGAAATCATGCTAAAACACAGTGAACAACAAGTTAAACTAACTCATCACGTGTGCAGGTACACTATGTTCCCAACCTCACCATGGCTACTCTCACCAAGTAATGCATACAAGAATATAGCATGTAGTAATGAATATCAAGGGTACCCCACTACTATTTCCCAACTGGTTTTCCGCTTCGCCCCAACATTGCACATCTTAAGAATCTCTCTCTAGAAAGGCTTTCCCGCAGACACCTGGGCGAAGCACCACAATATGGACCTCGTGCAACACAATGTCATTCCTGCAGACACTTGGGAAAAGCACCACACCATCCTCACAAACAAAAGTAACCAAGTAGGTTTCGAGAGCCACCACAGCTCACATAATGTGTTTCATATGTCGGGTATTATACCTCAATCCATTATATCCCACACACCGAGTATGGATCCTCAAGCCATAACAACCTATACGCCTTACACCTATAGTAGGCCATAGGATACTATATCCAAAATATATGGGAGTGAATAACCCAAAGCCATTACAGCCCTCTACCCACATATATGGGGAAAACTAAATGATGTGCCTACCAACACATGTATCTACCAAGAGAAGAGAGAGGGGCCAAAGGGGGTAGTCAACCATTCATCATCCCACAAGAATGTTAAGGAAAACACCCCCCCCCCCAAAGCTCAGAATACCTGGGGTGTTGACCTTATAAAGTGGGTGGAGTAGCCTATAGAAACACAAAAAGTATAGAATATAATTTATCTCACAACCACACTATGGGCATAACCTAGTCAAATACACAAATATAGCTAATGTCTCCCAGGCTACGAGCATCTACTTCAGAGACAATGTATCCTATAAGCACACAACCATTTAAAGAACATTATTAGATTAGTCATTCCTTTTTGTCAGTTCCACTTTATGTTTATTAATTCATTAAACATTAATTATCCTTGAATAATTCCACATTAAACTTCATTAGAAACACACCCAAAATCAATTGTTCCTTCAAAATTGAAACCTCATCATTATGTTCCAGCAACTCCATCCCCATGGTTTAACACCATTTATTCAATTTTTAATTATAGAATTACTTTCCCACATTCCTAGGAGTTATAGAAAAACCGTCTATGCTACTAAACACATGGGGGCTCTACACGGTGAGTAGATGCACTACCCTTCAAGACTTTTCGCTTATAGAAATAGTATATACCTATCCTCCCTTTAGAAGAAAAACACAGAAAGCACGTGGCATACCCCACGTGTCTTTGACTCTTTCGGAAGAAGGGTAAGTAAGACTAGCTGCCATGAGTAGTGTGGAAATGGAAAGAAGATAAACAACCAATCAAAATGACCAAGCATTCAACAATCACATCAACTCAATTCCATCATCATAGGTGTCCTCCCTGACACCCACATGCATAAACTGATGCATCTCGCCAACCTAGGTGTTATCTGATGCCCCAACCAAAAGCCTCCATGCCCCCACATATCACCACAACCATCCTGGATCACATCACAACACAAGAAGTAGGAATACAACATAACATCAATAGGGCTCTCGGCCCTTTAACAATCAAGAGGCTAACTCAGAACCGTTTAAGGAATTATCAACCAATCAGTTCTTTAATCCTTATTGAATTTACCGATTAGTTACTTGTAGGTTCCAAATTCGAGAAACATGATTTGTAAGTTGTCACAAATAATTAAACATGATTACTGCGCCAATTTGATTAACATCAAATTAAAACATAAACCAAACTCATTTACATACCTCTTTATCTTTAGCCAAAAATTATCAATCAATCCCAATTTACGTTCTTTACCGATTTCTATCAAGAACGAATACCTAATAAAATAAATAAAAGATATCACATTATCTAGAAAAACATGAAGAAATAACATACGATCGATATCAATTTATTTATCCAGTTAAAATATTTAATATGTCAATTCCATTGTCATCTAGTGGGATTAAACATGATAACAATATAGTTGCACATAAAAGAAAGGAAAAGCAATGAATCCCCTACCACAAAGATTTCCTCACATTCTTTATCCACACCACGAGTCACGATCC
This sequence comes from Viscum album, assembly GCA_963277665.1. NCBI lineage: Eukaryota > Viridiplantae > Streptophyta > Magnoliopsida > Santalales > Viscaceae > Viscum > Viscum album. Next base: position 1,789,629,884 of record OY728121.1, on the reverse strand, counting down.
TCCTCTCACGACAACTACATCCACCCGAGAATGCCACGGTATGACAGCACCCACCAATACTGAAGAAAACCCCTATTAGAATCATGTAGGTTACATGATATTAAATGGAGAGAAGAAGGAGAAGGAGATGATCCCAAAGGAATAATGATGAAATATACCTTATAGCGATGCTTGACCGAAACAGCTTGGTATCATCAAAACTGAGCAGAACCAATCTGAGGACTAATGTTTGATTGTGAAACTCCTACAGGAAGGATTGAATGGTTCTATCATCTCATAGTCGAGAATAAAGAGGAAGGAAAAAGGAGGCTGATATCTCATCCCTTTTGAAGATTTATTTGGGAGACGGTTTCAAATACGCTTAATTCCCCATTAAAATCTGATTGCATTAACCCACGTGTTTTGACCTGGTAAAAACATCCTGAGTCATAGGAATAATTAATATTGGATTTATTACCTTTGAATCATCCTTTAGAGTCCTTAAAATAAGGCTTTAAATGTATTTTACATCAAAGGAAACATCAAAGGGGAAAAACTATAGGAAGATGACCTACCGTTACTGTAAACCTACCGATCTGTGAAACCGATATTTTAAACCGATCTCTGAATCTGATCACTAAAACACTATACACCTACCATTACTGTACACCTACCAATCTGTGAAACCGATCAATGAAACATATTTGTGTAACCAATATTTGAAACTGATCTGTGAAACATTGTACACCTACCGTTACTATACAAATACTGTTATTATACACCTACTGATCTGTGAAACTGATCTATGAAACTGATCATTGAATCCGATCTGTGAAACATTGTACACCTACCATTATTGTACACCAACCGATCTGTGAAACTGATCTGTGAAACTGATCAGTGAAACTGATCTATGAAACCGATCTGTGAAACACATTACACTTACCGCTACTATACACCTAACATTACTGTACACCTACTATTACAGTACACCTACCAATATTTGAAACTGATATGTGAAACTGATCAATGAAACCAATCTATGAAAGCGATATGTGAAACCAATCTGTGAAACACTGTATACCTACTGTTACTATACACCTACTCTTACTGTACACCTACCGATAGAACAAATCATAAAAATGGAATCACTATTCACAAAACTAAAATATTGGCAATGTGTTGGTGATAAGTCACATTGACCTCCCAGAACACCTCCAACACACATTTTCACAATATAATGGACCGGAGAGGTCTGGGCCATTACATATTCATTATGTAATTAGAAGCGTGTGATTAATATAATCAATAATCTAGAGAAGTGATTTTTTTTATGTTAATCATATTAAAAATGTAACACCCCGACCCCAGTTACCCAGATTCAGTGCATTATTTTAATACATTGGCATGATTATAAGGAATCAAGTCCCGAAGGACCGATCAGTTTAGCAGTCTTGGAAAATTAGATCACATAAATGAATGTTACATTTTCACTTTAAGACGTACAAAACAACATAAATAATCTTTATGAATGCCATTATTCCCTTGGCTTAACCCTGTATATCAATCACATTACACTTCTTTGAATATTGGGAAAAATATATAGAAAGGGGTGATCTCAAATACTCAGTAAAGGTAAGAAATACAGCAGAAACATTCAAAAATAAGCATAAACATTTTAGGTGATGTATAACTAAAAAAAATTCCTTTTAAACTTGAACTTCAGCATAATATGGAAAATATAAAATTGAATAATTTCATTTACATATTGACATGGATATTATACTAGTAGAATAATCACATGCAATATCAATAACCACTTTCATAACAATGGAATGCATGATGCTGAACTTTAATTTCCGTGTTAAGGCCTCGTGCCAAGACCTAACGGATAACTGTAACTGGAACCCAACCCGGATATCCTCTATAACCAGACTCTATCCTGGAGTGCCTCTAATAACCGGACACCAACCTGGAGTGCATCTAATAACCAGACACCAACCCGGAGTGCCTCTAATAATCATTCACCAACCCGGAGGGTCAACTGTAACCGGACCCCAACCCAGAGGGTTTACTTTTACCGGTACCCAACCCAGAACATACTAGTCCAACACATTCATCTTAAGAAGATGATGAAATATAACATAAAAATTCGTATTAAAACTAACATACAAAATGTCAAAAATTTAATCATAAACCATTAATGGCATAAAAATAACTCATCCATAGTCAAAAATATCACAAAACCTTAAATACAATATGAATGATTTGTATCATAATAAATCAACTTGAATCAAGTTTAAAATTTTTCAAAGGATGTTGACATAGATGAAATCAATACTATTTGAGAGAAATATCTCTTTTTTTGAAATCATTTAAAAGTCGCATAATTATAGAGAAAACCTTTATATTGAAAATATCTTTATAAGCTTATGCAGGATGCTTAAAATGTGTAATAACGGTAGAGAATAACCGCACTCACCGTATAAGTTTAAAAAAACATTCTTACCTTAATTTTTCCAAAAACGTTAAAAAGTAACTTGTTTCGAAAATGTTGGAAATATTCCTTTAAAACATATAATGTCAAATAAGGTTATAAATGACTTTAACCCATTTTCTATTAAATAGTAAAAAATGTATTGAAGGACATTTTTAAGAAACATGGATATAGATGATAAAGAGGCCCCAGAAGATAATTATGTCTAAACAACCTCGGATAATGAAGAGATTGTGAAATAAACCCTTACCAATTTGGTAACTTACGAAACATACATCTCATGAAAGAGGTATCATACAATGAATATGTAAATAAACATAAATTAAATTGTATTACACAAAGAATATAATTATGTGTAGTACATACACCATACAAAAGGAAATTTTGGAAATATGGAATGAATCTCATGGGAATAACGAGTGAGATGAAAACCCCTTACCTTGTACTTTTCCTTGGTTGGGGGTAGGTTATCCTCCTCTTCTTGGGGTTCTTCCTTTTGATTTGATCAAAAGGGCTCTTAGGTTGGCTTTCTGACTAAAGGACGGCCTCTAGGATGAAGTGAGGGAAGTTGAGTGAGTATTTGGGGAGAGTTTGGCCTAGCCAAAAGGCTTTGAAGGTGTGAATTAATGAGAAGGGGGAGTGCCCTTTTATATGATGGGTGAGGGGCACCATTGGAAAAGCTAAAAATATTATTTTCTAATAAATTCATATTTGGTTTCTAATGGATCCAAAGTGGATTATTTAAAGGTTATGGTGGGTATGGATCGAAAACCACACAACCAATAGAATTTATACAGGTTTCAGTTACTATATTAACCTTATCAATATGTATTAACTCTTAGTTAATTAGTTTCACTTTTACAATGTCTCTTTGTATTTTTATATTATATGGTTAATAAACTTAATATATAAATCCAAGAGACCCCCAAGTGGTCCATTAAAAATACACCTATCATTATATAAGTCTCTTGGTCGAACCTTAGATTTTTTGGAATTTAATATCAATTAATAATATAATATTTGTTTTAAAAACTCTTTTATGTCAATTATGACACTATTCAATAATTGATTTTTTAAAAAATCATAACAGAATGATTACTTCTAAAAAATTTTATTAAATAATTTCTATCATGTCATATTAACCTAGAAAATTAGAGTAAGTCATAAAAAGTCTCAATTAATATTTATTTGGGTATCTACAATATCAATCATTTTAATTTTTCACTATTATGCTAATTACTACATCACCATTGTGTCATAACTGAATTAAATTATTTAATGTCTAAAAATTATAAATAAAATACCATTATGTCGGAAATATTTTTAGCTTTCTAATTAATATTTATAGTCTAAAATAGAACATATATAACCCTATGTAAATTTTTTTTCTATATGATATATGCTTGTGTCATTTTTTATTCATTTTAACTTAATTAAAATAAAGTGTCCCTATCACTTACAAGTGGCACCATGGGGTCCCAAAATCGACCCAAAGATTCCCATGGTCGGACATGTATCAACCAATAAGGTTAGGACACATTTTAGTGTAATTGTTTATTATTATAATATTATATTTTTAACCCTTATTTACCAGATTTACCGTTTAACCATGGTAAATAAAATATTTACCGAAGTAATTATCAAAATGTCTAAAAATAAAAGGTACCTATTTACCCAATTTGAACATCATGATTCCAAATTTGGAATCCATTTTTCCCAATTCAAAACACAGAAGTGGCAGAATTTAATTTAAAATTAATTCTCGTTGTCAAAACCAAAAAGCGTGTTTTTATGATATAATAACTATCAAAAGATTGATACTTGTTTATGTTAGGTTTAATTTTAAAATTATGTCCAATGACCAAAATTGTATTAAATGGTAAAAATATATTCTAAATATACATTAAAACCACTCAAATTCATAATTTATCACTATTAATTATTTTGATTAATTTTTTTTTAATTAAAATTTAGTAATTTTCACTAATCATCAAAATATTAAAGTTATCCGAAAAGTACCAAAATTTCACCTTAGGCTAAATTCGATACTATGAATCCAAAAATAATGTTCATTTTGAGAGATAAAATCTCTAAAATTTCAAAAAGTAGGTATTACTATTCATAACGGCTAGTTTGATCGGTTGTGGTGTGTGTTAGAACTCGATGTTTCGTACAACACATGCTATTGCATTATTCAAAGAGAAGCGTACCAAAGAAGCTTGGGGTGTTACATTCTACCCTCCTTCAAATAATTTCGTCCTCAAATTTTCTAGAATACTACCGCCTGAAAAGACTCGGTTGGTTCTTCATCATAAGTTCCTCGGGTTCCCACGTTGCCTCTTCCATCTTATGGTTTCTCCACAAGAATTTTACCAGACGCGTCCTCAGGTTTCTCCGTACATGTTCTCTCGTATCAAGAATCTTGATGGGCTCTTCAAAAAATACAGATCGTGTTCCAATTCCAATTCCTCATAGGTGAGTACATGCGTTGGGTCAGACATGTATTTCCTCAATAGAGAAACGTGGAACACATCGTGAACTTTAGAGAGACTTGGCGGTATAGCCAATTGGTAAGCTACAACCCCAAATCGTTCTATAATTTCAAGGTCATCAATCACAAAACATAAGGTATTTGGATAACACATTTTTCACATTTCAAAATATCTTAGTTGAAATCCCACATCAAAAATGAATTAATGAGGCCTCTATTTAAAATAAAGAGTGGAAAGTATGAAGATTACCGAAAATAACACATACTAGGGTTCCATGTAGGAAAATATGGATATGGAAGAGAAATCTAACCATAAATTATCTGATTGAGAGTGGTAGAGAACATGGCTATGAAAAGGCCAACAATCCCAAAGCCATAAATTAGTGATGATCTAAGGAACCATCTAGGACAACATTTTTGTTCTCAGTTCCTTTTCTTAATGTTGAGGAATTTATTTATGAAATTAGCTATGATCATAAGGAGATATACTTACTTTATAATTATAGTTTTATCCATTAATAAATTTCTACCACAATCTCATCTTTCACCCCAAAACATAATACAACTCAAAAATACTCTATTTATCTTAATCATATAGGGTTCCAAATATAATGAATTTATATTTCACATATAAGACCCTTTATGTAAAGAAACTAAATTATACCATCCAGGAACATCATGTAGAACAATGGTAGTCGATATATCCCAATTTCACTATGGTTGTGGGTTCGATTCCCGCAGGATTGTCTGACACGACGGGTCGTCACACGGTCTGCGTGTTGTCCTTTTATAAAAATCCAAAAAAACAAACCTTTCAAACTTAATCCATTCCAACCATTAGACTTATCCAAAATAAAATTATCCAAACTCACAGAACAAAATTTACAAGGAAGTTAATCATAATGGGGATCCTTTTTCCAGGTAATAACATGTGAACGCCTTCCTCATATATTCTTTTAAAACACCGCAACATCCTGAATAACCCAAATCATCCATCACTTATTCCAAAATCACTACCTCAATATTAGGACCATATAATGGTTTATCTTTCCTTCAACCATGTAATTTCCAAAAAAAATTAACTCGCTGTAGATTCACTTTTCTTTGTACCATAAAATATCAAATCCTTAATTAAATAGTTCTGCAGTACAATCCTTATTTATTTCCAGAACATCATTGATACAACACTTAAATGAAATAATTCTAAAATAACAACATAAGAACACTAGTCATTCCTCTTCATTTTTGGTAGTATCATAACTTGATTATTATCTAATAGAATCATTTGCAGCATAGTCTGATGACTGGGACATTGGTTCTTGTAGTGTCCAAACTCCTTGCAAATGAAGCATTGTATATTTGAAACCTATTTCTAACCCTTGTAGTCACGTACATTATTCCCCTTTTCCTCCACACTTATAACAAACTCCCATTCATTTCAGGCAAGTTCCAGGGTGTTTCTTCCCATAGTTATCACATATGGGAGAATTATTCATTTCCATCTTCCCTTTATCCATCTTTCTCTCTTCCATACATTTCATCTCTTGCTTCCCTTCAAAGACATAGGACTTTGAGAATTCATTACTCATCTTATCAACACATGATACTATTTCTCCATATGACGATAATACATGGGAAACTATTTCCCTACTAAATTCTGTCTTAGGACCACGAAAGATTTGATCCTTCTTACTCTTTAGATCATACGTATTCCTAGAGTTTACATTCCTTCTACTGGGCACAATTTCTATACAATAACATAAACTAGTTCAGTTTATGAATTGCAATGAATAATTACCAATCTTGTAAAATACCTAACACAAATTGAACAGTTTATGGATATAATCCATAATCATAAAAATGTTTTCATTGACTATGTATATACTCATAATCCCTTCATAATGGTTTGTAAAGAAAATGAGAATTATCCTAAGCATATCCCCCTGGAGTGTCGTAACCAAGAGTGCAGCAAGGCCCGTTGTCGTGCACCAGTTCCCATTCCAGTCTAGTTCAAAGCGGTGTTTTTGGGTTTTCCACTAGGTACATCTGTGCCAGAGCCACCTCTACTTGATCGTATACAGACAGGGATGTATTGCTCTGAAAACTCACAATATCTCTACAATACCAAAATTATAGGAAGTTCTTATATACTTATCCGCAAAGTCTTTCTTAGGGCTATGTGCTCTAATCAGAGTTTATCTAAATCTAGTTTCTAAGGATATTGCTAAACTTCCTCTGATACCAACTGTATCACCCCGACCCCAGTTACCCAGAGTCGGTGCATTATTTTAATACATTTCCACGATTACAAGGAATCATGTCCCGAAGGACCGATCGGTATAGCAGTCTTGGAAAAATAGATCACATACATGAATGTTACATTTTCACTTTAAGACGTACAAAACAACATAAATAATCTTTATGAATTCCATTATTTCCTTGGCTTAACCCTGCATATCAATCACATTACACTTCTTGGAATCCGGGGAAAAATAAAACATAGAAAGGGGTGAGCTCAAATGCTCAATAAGGGTAAGCAATACAACTGAAACTTTAAAAATAAGCATAAACATTTAAGGCAATGTATAACTAAAAAAATCCTTTTCAACTTGATCTTCAGCATAATATGGTAAAGATAAAATAAAATAATGCCATTTACTTATTCACATGGATATTATACTAGTCAAATAATCACATGCAATATCAATAACCACTTTTATAACGATGGAATGCATGATGCCGAACTTTAATTTCCGTGTCAAGGCCTCGTGCCTAGACCTAAGGGATAACTGTAACCGGAACCCAACCTGGAAAGCCTCTATAACCGGACTCCATCCCGGAGTACCTCTAATAACTAGACACCAACCCGGAGTGCCTCTAATAACCGGACACCAACCCGAAGTGCCCCTAATAACCGGACACCAACCCGGAGGGTCTGTTGTAACTGGACCCCAACCCGGAGGGCTTACTTTTACCGGTCCCCAACCCGGAACATACTAGTCCAACACATTAATCTTAAGAATAGGATGAAATATAACACAAACATTCGTATTAAAACTAACAAACAAAATGTCAAAAATTTAATCATAAACTATTAATGGCATAAAAATAACTCATCCATAGTAAAAAATATCACAAAACCTTAAACATAATATGGATGATTTTTATCATAATAAATCAACTTGAAACAAGATTAAAATTTATCAAAGGACGTTAACATAGATGAAATCAATACTATTTGATAGAAATATCTCTTTTTTTGAAATAATATAAAAGTCGCATAATTATAGAGAAAACCTTTATTTTGAAAATATATTTATAATCTTGTGAAGGAAGCATCAAAGCTGTAATAATGGAGGAGAATAACTGCACCTGCCGTATAAATCAAAAATACATTCTTACATTAATTTTGTTAAAAAGGTTAAAAAGTAACTTGTTTCGAAAACATTGGAAAGATTCCTTTAAAACCATATAAAGTCAAATAAGGGTATAAATTACTTTGACCCATTGTCTATTAAATAGTAAAAATGTTTTGAAGGACATTTTTAAGAACCATGGATGTGGATGATAAAGAGGTCCCAGAAGATAATTACGTATAAAAAACCTCGAATAATGAGGAGATTGTGAAATAAACCCTTACCAATTTGGTAACTTACGAAACATACATCCCATGAAAGATGTATCATACAATGAATATATAAATAAACATAAATTAAACTGCATTACACAAAGAATATAATTATGGGAAGTACATACACCACACAAAAGGTAATGGAGGAAATATGGCATGAATCTAACTGGAATAAGAAATGAGATGAAAACCCCTTACATTGTACTTTTCCTTGGTTGGGGGTAGGTTATCCTCCTCTTCTTTGGGTTCTTCCTTTTGATTTGATCAAAAGGGATCTTAGGTTGGATTTCTAACTAAAGGAAGGCCTCTAGAATGAATTTAGGGAAGTTTAGAGAGTATTTGGGGAGAGGTTGGACGAGCCAAAAGGCTTTTAAGGTGACAATTAATGAGAAGGGGGAGTGCCCTTTTATAAGAGGGGTTAGGGGGACCTTTGGAAAAGCTAGAAATATTATTTTATAATAAATTCATATTTGGTTTTTAATTGCTCAAAAGTAGATTATTTAAAGGTTAAGGTGGGGATGGGTCGAAAACCACTCAACCAATAGAATTTAGACAGGTTTGGGTTACTATATTATCCTTATTATTAAGTATTAACTCTTAGTTAATTAGTTTCACTTTTACAATGTCTCTTTGTATTTTTATATTATATGGTTAATAAACAAAATATATACATCCAAGAGACCCCCAAGTGGACCAGTAATAATACACCTATAATGATATAAGTCTCTTGGCCGAATCTTATATTTTTAGGAATTTAATATCAATTAATAATATAATATTGTTTTTAAAAACTCTTTTACGACAATTTGGACACTATTCAATAATTGATTTTTTAAAAAACATAACAGAATGATTCTTCGAAAAAATATAATTAAAAAATTTCTAACATGTAATATTAACCTACAAAATTAGTGTAATTCATAAAAAGTCTCAAATTATATTTATTTGGGTATCTACAATATCAATCATATTAATTTTTCACTATTATGGTAATTACTGCATCACCATTGTGTCATAACTAAATTAAATTATTAAATGTCTAAAAATTATAAATAAAATACCATTATGTAGGAAATCGTTTTATATTTCTAATTAATATTTATAGACGTAAATCCAACATATATATCCTTATATAAAAATTGTTTTTCTAAAAGATATATGTTTGTGTCCTTTTTGTATTCATTTTAACTTAATTAAAATAAAGTGTCCCTATCACATACAAGTGGAACCATGGGGTCCCAAAATAGACCCAAAGATGCCCATGGTTGGAAATGTATCAACCAATAAGGTTAGGACATGTTTTAGGGTAATTTGTTATTATTATAATATTATTTTTGTAAACCTTATTTACCGGATTTAACCTTTAACCATGGTAAATAAAATATTTACCGAAGTAATTACTCAAAATGTCTAAAAATAAAAGTTACATATTTACATAATTTGAACATCCTGATTCCAAATATGGAATCCATTTTTCTAAATTCGAGACACAGAATTGGCAGAAATTAATTTAAAATTATTTCCTGTTTTCAAAACCAAAAAGCGTGTTTTTAAGATATAATAACTATCAAAAGATTGATAATTGTTTATGTTCGGATTAATTGTGAAATAATGTCCAATGACCAAAATTGTATTAAATGTTAAAAATATATTCTAAATATACTTTAAAACCACTCAAATTCATAATCTATCACTATTAATTATTTTGATTAAAAAAAGTTGTATTTAATTAAAATTTTTTAATGTTCACTATTCATCAAAATATTAAAGTTATCCGAAAATTACAAAAATTTCACCTTTGGCTAAATTTGATTCTCTGAATCCAAAAATGAAGTCCATTTTGAGAGATAAAATCTCTAAAATTTTAAAAATTAGGTATTACTATTCCTAACGGCTAGTTTGATCAGTTGTGGTGTGTGTTAGAACTTGATGTTGCGTACAACACACACTATTGCATTATTTAAGGAGAAGCGTACCGTAGAAGCTTGGGGTGTTACATTCTCCCCTCCTGGAAATAATTTCTTCCTCGAAATTTCAAGAATACTACCGCATGAAAAGACTTGGGTGGTTCTTCATCATATGTTCCTCGGGTTCACACGTTGCATCTTCCATCTTATGGTTTCTCCACAAGACTTTTACCAGACGCGTCATCTGGTTTCTCAGTACTTGTTCTATCGTATCAAGAATCTTGAAAGGATCTTCTCAAAAGACTAATCGGGTTCCAGTTCCAATTCCTCATAGGTGAGTACATGCGTTGGGTCAGGCATGTATTTCCTCAATAGAGATATGTGGAACACATCGTGAACTTTGGAGAGACATGGTGGTATTTCCAGTCGGTAATGAGGCCTCTATTTAAAATAAAGAGTGGAAAGTATGAATATTACCGAAAATAACACATACTAGGGTTCCATGTAGGAAAATATGGATATAGAGGAGATATGTTACCATCAAAAAACTCTATTTATCCTAATCATATAGGATTCCAAATAAAATGAATTTATATTTCACATATCAGACCCTTTATATAAAGAAACTACATTATACCATCCATGAATTTCATTTAGCACAATGGTAGGCGATAAATCCCAATTGCAAAATGGTTGTGGGTTCGATTCCCGCAGCTTTTTTTGACCCGACAGGTCGTCACACGGTCTGCATGTTGTCCTTTTATAAAAATCCAAAAAACTATCCTTTCAAATTTATTCCATTCCAACCATTAGACTTATCCAAAATAATATTATCCAAACTCACAGGCCAAAATTTACAAGGAAGTTTAACATAATGAGGATCCTTTTTTCCAGGAAATAACCTGTGAACACCTTCTCATATATTCTTTTAAAACACTGCAACATCCTGAATTACCAAAATCAACCATCTCTTATTCCAAAATCACTACCTCAATATTAGGACCAGATTAAGGTTTATCATTCCTTCAACCATGTAATTTCTAAAAAAAATTAACTCGTTGTAGAGTCACTGTTCTTAGTACCATAAAATCTCAAATCCTTAATTAAATAGTACTTCAGTACAATCCTTATTTATTTCCAGAACATCATTGATACAACACTTAAATGAAATAGTTCTAAAATAACAACATAAGAACACTAGTTATTCCTCTTCATCTGTGGTAGTATCATAACTTGATTATTATCCAGTAGCATCATTAGTGGCATAGTATGATGACTATGACATTGGTTCGTGTAGTGTCCAAACTCCATGCAAATGAAGAATTGTATATTTGAAACCTTTTTCTTACACTTGCAGTCATGTACTTTGTGCCCCTATTCCTCCAAACTTATAATAAACTCTGCATTCCTTTCAGGCAAGTTCCAGGGTGTTTCTTCCCACAATTATCACATATGGTAAAATTATTCATTTCCCTCTTCCCTTTAACCATCATTCTCTATTCCATACTTTTCTTCTCTTGCTACCCTTCAAATTCATAGGACTCCGAGAATTCATTACTCATCTTATCAACACATGATACTATTTCTTCATATGATGATAATACATGGGAAACTATTTCCCTACTAAATTTTGTCTTAGGACCACGAAAGATACGATCCTTCTTACTCTTTGGATCATATGTATTACGGGAGTTCACATTCCTTCTACTGGGTACCATTTCTATACAATAACATAAACTAGTTCAGTTTATAAATTGCAATGAATAATTACCAAACTTGTCAAATACCTAACACAAATAGAACAGTTTATGGATATAATCCACAATCATAAAAATGTTTTCATTGACTAATTATATACTCATAATCCCTTCATAATGGTTTGTAAAGAAAATGAGGATTATCCTAAGCATATCCCCCGGCAGTGTCGTAACCAAGAGTGCATCAAGGCCCGTTTTCATGCACCAGTTCCCATTCGAGTCTAGCTGAAAGCGGTGCTTTCGGGTTTTACCCCTAGGTACATCTATGCCAGAGCCGCCTCTACCCGCTCGTATCCAGAAAGGGATGTATTGCTCGAAAAACTCACAAAATCTCTACAATACCAAAATTCTAGGAAGTTCTTATATACTAATCCTCAATGTCAATCTTAGGGCTATGTTCTCTAATCAGAGTTTATCTAAATCTAGTTTCCAAGGATATTTCTAAACTTCTTATGATGCTAACTACAATGCCCCAACCCTAGTTACCCAGAGACAATGCATTATTTTAGGACATTGGAATGATTACAAGGAATCAAGTCCCGAAGGACCGACCAGTTTAGCAGTCTTAGAAAAATAGATCACATACATTAATGTTACATTTTCACTTTCAGACATACAAAACAACATAAATAATCTTTATGAATTTTATTATTACCTTGTCTTAATCCTGCATATCAATCACATTACACTTCTTGGAATCCTGGGAAAAATAAAACATAGAAAGGGGTGAGCTCAAATGCTCAGTAATAGAAAGTAATAAAGCGGAAACTTTCAAAAATAAATATAAACATTTTAGGCATTGTATAACTAAATCAAAATAATTTTAAACTTGAACTTTAGCATAATATGGAAATTATAAAATGAAATAATTACATTTACTTATTCACATAGATATTATACTATTCGAATAATCACATGTAATATCAATAACCAATTTTATAATGATGGAATGCATGATTCCGAACTTTAATTTTTGTGTCAAGGCCTCGTTCTTAGACCTAAAGGATAACTATAACCGAAACCCAACCCGGAGAGCCTCTGTAACCGGACTCCATCCCAGAGTGCCTCTAATAAACGGAAACCAACCCAGAGTGCCTCTAATAACTAGACACCAACCTGGAGTGCCTCTAATAACCGGACACCAACCCGGAGGGTCTGCTGTAACCAGACCCCAACTTAGAGGGCTTACTTTTACCGGTCCCCAACCCAGAACATACTAGTCCAACACATTCATCTTAATAAGAGGATAAAATATAACATAAACATTCTTATTAAAACTAACATACAAAATGTCAAATATTCAATCATAAACCATTAATGGCATAAAAACAACTCATCCATATTCAAAAAATATCACAAAACCTTAAATACAATATGGATGATTTGTATCATAATAAATCAACTTGAAACAAGTTTAAAATTTATCAAAGGATGTTGACATAGATGAAATCAATACTATTTGAGAGAAATATTTCCTTTTTTGAAATCATTTAAAAGTCGCATAATTAGAGAGAAAACCATTATTTTGAAAATATATTTATAAGAATGTGAATGAAGCTTCAAATGTGTAATAATGGCGGAGAATAACCGCACCCACCATATAAGTTAAAAAAACATTCTTACCTTAATTTTTTCCAAAAGGATAAAAAGTAACTTGTTTCGAAAATGTTGGAAAGATTCCTTTGAAAACATATAAAGTAAAATAAGGGTATAAATGACTTTAACCCATTGTCTATTAAATAGTAAAAATGTTTTGAAGGACATTTTTAAGAAACATGGATGTGGATGATAAAGTGGTCCCAGAAGATAATTACGTATAAACTACCTTAGATAATGAAGAGATTGTGAAATAAACCCCTATCAATTTGGTAATTTACGAAACATACAACCCATGAAAGAGGTATCATAAAATGAATATGTAAATAAACATAAATTAAAGTGTATTACATGAAGAATATAATTATGGGCAGTATATACACCACAAAAATGGTAATGGTGGCAATATTGGACGAATCTCACCGGAATAAAGAGTGAGCTGAAAACCCCTTACCTTGTACTTTTCCTTGGATGGGGGTAGGTTATCCTCCTCTTATTCGGGTTCTTCCTTTTGATTTGATAAAAAAGGCTCTTAGGTTAGATTTCTGACTAAAGGAAGGCCTCTAAGATGAAGTGAGGGAAGTTGAGAGAGTATTTGGGCAGATTTTGGCCGAGCCAAAAGGCTTTGAAGGTGTTAATTAATGAGAAGGGGGGTGACCTTTTATAAGAGGGGTGAGGGGCACCTTTGGAAAATCTATAAATATTATTTTATAATAAATTCATATTCGGTTTCTAATGGCTCAAAAGTGGATTATTTAAATGTTAAGGTGGGGATGGGTCAAAAACCACTCAACCAATATAATTTGGACAGGTTTGGGTTACTATATTATCCTTATCATTAAGTATTAACTCTTAGTTAATTAGTTTTACTTTTACAATGTCTCTTTGTATTTTTATATTATATGGTTAATAAACTTACTATATACATCCAATAGACCCCAAGTGGTTCATTAATGATACACCTTTCATGATATATGTCTCTTTTACGAACATTTGATTTTTAGGAATTTAATATCAATTAATAATATAATATTTGTTTTAAAAACACTTTTATGTCAATTTTAAAACTATTCAATAATTTTATTTTAAAACATCATTACAGAATTATTACTTAGAAAAAAGTTAATTAAATCATTTCTGACATGTCGTATTAACCTATAAAATTATTTTAATTCATAAAAAGTCTCAAATTATATTTATTTTAGTATCTACAATATCAATAAATTTAAATTTTCACTATTATGGTAATTACTGCATCACCATTGTGTCATAAATAAATAAAATTATTTAATGACTAAAATTTATAAAAAAAATCCATTATGTAGTAAATCGTTTTAGATTTCTAATTAATATTTATAGTTGAAAATCCAAAATATATAACCCTATATAAATTTTTTTTTCTAAAAGATATATGCTTGTGTCATTTTTGTATTCATTTTAACTTAATTAAAATAAATTGTCCCTATCACTTACAAGTGGAACCATGGGGTCCCAAAATCGACCCAAAAATTCCAATGGTCGGAAATGTATAAACCAATAAGGTTAGGAAATGTTAGGTTAATTTGTTATTATTATAATATTATTATTTTTAACCCTTATTTATCGGATTTCCCTTTAACCATGGTAAATAAAATATTTACCGAAGTGTTCAAAATGTCTAAAAATAAAAGTTACCTATTTACAAAATTTGGACATCCTAATTCCAAATATGGAATCCATTTTTCCAAATTCAAAACACCGAAGTGGAAGAAATTAATTTAAAATTAATTCCCGCTGCCAAAACCAAAAAACGTGTTTTTAAGATATAATAACTAGCAAAAGATTGATACTTGTTTATGTTCGGTTTAATTATGAAATTATGTCCAATGACCAACATTGTATTAAATGGTAAAAATATATTCTAAATATACTTTAGAACCACTCAAATTCATAATTTATCACTATTAAATATTTTTATTAAAAAAGTTTTTTTAATTAAAATTTCGTAATTTTCACTATTCATCAAAATATTAAAGTTATCCGAAAAGTACCAAAATTACACCTTTGGATAAATTCGATACTCCGAATCCAAAAATGAAGTCCATTTTGAGAGATAAAACCTCTAAAATTTTAAAAAGTAGATATTACTATTCATAACGGCTAGTTTGATTGGGTGTGGTGTGTGTCAGAACTCGATGTTGCGTACAACACACACTATTGAATTATTCAAAGAGAAGCGTACCGTAGAAGCTCGGGGTGTTACATTCTCCCCTCCTTCAAATAATTTCATCCTCGAAATTTCTATAATACTACCGCATGAAAAGACTCGGGTGGGTCTTCATCATAAGTTCCTCGGGTTCCCATGTTTCCTCTTCCATCTTATGGTTTCTCCACAAGACTTTTACTAGATGTGTCATCCGGTTTCTCAGTACTTATTCTCTTGTATCAAGAATCTTGACGGGCTCTTCGTAAATGACAGATCGGGTTCCAGTTCCAATTCCTTATAGGTGAGTACATGCGTTGGGTCAGACATGTATTTTCATCAATAGAGATATGTGGAACACATCGGGAACTTTGGAGAGACTTGGCAGTATTTCCAATCGGTAAGTTACAACCCCAATTCATTCTATAATTTCGAGGTCATAAATCACAAAACATAATGTATTAGGATAACACATTTTTGAGGTTTCAAAATATCTTAGTTGAAATCCAACATCGAAAAATGAATTAATAAGGCCTCTATTTAAAATAAAGAGTAGAAAGTATGAAGATTACTGAAAATAACACATAATAGGGTTCCATGTAGGAAAATATGGATATGGAAGAGAAATCTAACCATCAATTATCTGATAGAGAAAGGTAGAAAACATGGCTATGAATAGGCCAACAATCCCAAATCCATAAATTATTTATGATCTAAGGTACCATCTAGGACAACATTTTTATTCTATGTTCCTTTTCTTAATGTTGAGGAATTTATTTATGAGATTGGCTAAGATAATAAGGATATATACTTACTTTATAATTAGAGTTTTATCCATTAATAAATTTCTACCACAAACTCATCATTCACCCCAAAACATAATACAACTCAAAAATACTCTATTTATCCTAATCATATAGGGTTCCAAATATAATGAATTTATATTTCACATATCAGACCCTTTATGTAAAGAAACTACATTATACCATCTAGTAATTTCATATAGCACAATGGTAGGTGATAAATTCCAATTCCACTATGGTTGTGGGTTCGATTCCCACAGCTTTGTCTGACACGACGGGTCGTCACACGGTCTGCGTGTTGTCCTTTTATAAAAATCCAAAAAACTAACCTTTAAAACTTAATCCATCCCAACCATTAGAATTATCCAAAATATTATTATCCAAACTCACAGTCCAAAATTTACATTGAATTTAAACAGAATGAGGATCCTTTTTTCCAGGTAATAACATGTGAACGCCTTCCTCATATATTCTTTTAAAACACAACAACATCCTGAATTACCAAAATCAACCATCTCTTATTCCAAAATCACTACCTCGATATTAGGACCATATTAAGGTTTATCTTTCCTTCAACCATGTAATTTCCAAAAAAAAATACTCGCTGTAGAGTCACTTTTCTTAGTACCATAAAATCTCAAATCCTTAATTAAATAGTACTGCAGTACAATCCTTATTTATTTCCAGAACTTCATTGATACAACACTTAAATGAAATAATTCTAAAATAACAACATATGAATACTAGTCATTCCTCTTCATCTGTAGTAGTATCATAACTTGATTAATATCCAGTAGCATCATTTGGGGCATAGTCTGATGACTGGGACATTGGTTCATGTAGTGCCCAAACTCCTTGCAAAGTAAGCATTGTATATTTGAATCCTTTCTCTTCCCCTTGCAGTCATGTACCTTTTGCCCCTTTTACTCCACACTAATAACAAAATCCCATTCCTTTTAGGATTGTTTCAGGGTGTTTCTTCCCATAGTTATCACATATGGGAAAATTATTCATTTCCCTCTTCCCATTATCCATCTTTCTCTCTTCCATACTTTTCTTCTCTTACTTCCCTTCAATGACATAGGACTCTGAGAATTCTTTACTCATCTTATCAACACATGATACTATTTCTTCATATGATGATAATACGTGGGAAACTAATTCCCTACTAAATTCTGGCTTAGGACCACGAAAGATATGATCCTTCTTACTCTTTGGATCATACGTATTACGAGAGTTCACATTACTTCTACTAGGAACCATTTCTATACAATAACATAAACTAGTTTAGTTTATTAATTGCAATGTATAATTACCAAACTTGTAAAATACCTAAAACAAATTGAACAGTTTATGGATATAATCTGTAATCATAAAAAAAATTTCATTGACTACCTATATACTCATAATCCCTTCATAATGGTTTGTAATGAAAATGATAATTATCCTAAGAATATCCCCAGGGAGTGTCGTAACCAAGAGTGCAGCAAGGCCCATTGTCGTGCACCAGTTTCCGTTCGAGTCTAGCTCAAAGCGGTGTTTTCGGGATTTACCCCAAGGTACATCTGTGACAGAGCCGCCTCTACCTGCTCGTATCCAGATAGGGATGTATTGCTCGGAAAACTCACAAAATCTCTACAATACCAAAATTCTAGGAAGTTCTTATATATTATTCCTCAAAGTCTATCTTAGGGTTATGTGCTCTAATCAGAGTTTATCTAAATCTAGTTTTCAAGGTTATTGCTAAACTTCCTATGATACCATCTGTAACACCCCGACCCCAGTTACCAGAGTCGGTGCATTATTTTAATACATTTTCATGATTACAAGAAATCAAGTCCCGAAGGACCGATCAGTTTATCAGTCTTGAAAAAATTGATCACATACTTGAATGTTACATTTTTTACTTTAAGACATAAAAAACAAAATAAATAATCTTTATAAATTCCATTATTCCCTTGGCTTAACCCTGTATATCAATCACATTACACTTCTTGGAATCTTTGGAAAAATAAAACATAGAAAGTGGTGAGCACAAATGCTCAGTAAGGGTAAGAAATATAGCGTATACTTTCAAAAATAAGCATAATCATTTAAGGCAATGTATAACTAAAACAAAATCATTTTAAATTTGAACTTCAGCATAATATGGAAAAGATAAAATGAAATAGTTCCATTTAATTATTCACATGGATATTATACTAGTCGAATAATCACATGCAATATCAATAACCACTTTCATAATGATGGAATGCATGATGCTGAACTTTAATTTCCGTGTCAAGGCCTCGTGCCAAGACCTAAGGAATAATTGTAACCAGAACCCATCCTGGAGAGCCTCTGTAACAGAACTCCATCCCAGAGTGCCACTAATAACCGGACACCAACCCGGAGTGCCTCTAATAACCGGACACCAACCCGTAGTGCCTCTAATAACTGGACACCAACCCGGAGGGTCTGCTGTAACCGGACCCCAACCCGGAGGGCTTACTTTTACCGGTGCCCAACCCAGAACATACTAGTCCAACACATTCATCTTAAGAAGAGGATGAAATATAACATAAACATTGGTATTAAAACTAACATACAAAATGTCAAATATTTAATCATAAACCATTAATGGCATAAAAATAACTCATCCATAGTAAAAAAATATCACACAACCTTAAATACAATATGGATGATTTGTATCATAATAAATCAACTTGAAACAAGTTTAAAATTTATCAAAGGATGTTGACATAGATGAAATCAATACTATTTGAGAGAAATATCTCTTTTTTTAAAATCATTTAAAAGTCGCATAATTATAGAGAAAACCTTTATTTTTAAATTATATTTATAAGCTTGTGATGGAATATTCAAAGGTGTAATAACAGAGGAGAATAACTGCACCCTCCATATAAGTTAAAAAACATTCTTACCTTAATTTTGTCAAAAAGGTTAAAAAATAATTTGTTTCTAAAACTTTGGAATGATTCCTTTAAAAACATATAAAGTCAAATAAGGGTATAAATTACTTTAACCCATTGTCTATTAAATATTAAAAATGTTTTGAAGGACATTTTTAAGAACCATGGATGTGGATGATAATGAGGTCCCAGATGAAAATTACGTATAAACAATCTCAGATAATGAAGAGATTGTGAAATAAAACCTTACCAATTTGGTAACTTACGAAACATACAACCCATGAAAGAGGTATCATACAATGAATACGTAAATAAACATAAATTAATGTGTATTATGCAAAGAATATAATTATGGGCAGTATATACATCACACAAAAGTTAATGGTGGCAATATTTCATGCATCTCATGGGAATAAGGAGTGAGATGAAAAACCCCTTACCTTGTACTTTTCCTTGGTTGGGGGTAGGTTATCCTCCTCTTCTTCGGGTTCTTCCTTTTGATTAGATCAAATGGGCTCTTAGGATGACTTTCTGACTAAAGGAAGGCCTCTAGAGTGAAGTGAGGGAAGTTGAGAGAGTATTTGGGCAGAGTTTGTCCGAGCCAAAAGGCTTTGAAGGTGTGAATTAATGAGAAGGGGGAGTGCCCTTTTATAAGAGGGGTGAGGGGCACCTTTGGAAAAGCTAGAAATATTATTATATAATAAATTCATATTTGGTTTCTAATGGCTCCAAAGTGGATTATTTAATGGTTAAGGTGGGTATGGTTCGCAAACCACTCAACAAATAGAATTTAGACAGGTTTGGGTTACTATATTAACCTTATCATTAAGTATTAACTCTTAGTTAATTAGTTTCACTTTTATAATGTATCTTTGTATTTTTATATTATATGGTTAATAAACATACTATATACATCCAATAGAACCCCAAGTGGTCCATTAATGATACACATATCCTGATATAATTCTCTTGGACGATCCTTATATTTTTAGGAATTTAATATAAATTAAAAATATAATATTTGTTTAAAAAACTCTTTTTTGTCAATTTTGACACTTTTCAATAATGGATTTTTTAAAAAAATCATAACAGAATGATTACTTCGAAAGAAGTTAATTAAATAATTTATAACATGTAATATTAACCTATAAAATTAGTTTAATTCATAAAAAGTCTCAATTTATATTTATTTGGTTATCTACAATATAAATCATTTTAATTTTCCACTATTATGGTAATTACTGCTTCACCATTGTGTCATAACTAAATTAAATTATTTAATCTATAAAAATTATAAATAAAATACCATTATGTAGGAAATCGTTTTATCATTCTAATTAATATTTATAGTCGAAAATCCAACATATATAACTCAATGTAAAAATTGTTTTTCTAAAAGATATATGCTTGTGTCATTTTTGTATTCATTTTAACTTAATTAAAATAAAGTGTCCCTATCACTTACAAGTGGAACCATGGGGTCCCAAAATCGACCCAAAGATGCCAATGGTAGGAAATGTATCAACCAGTAAGGTTAGGAAACGTTTTAGGGTTATTTTGTTATTATTATAATATTATTTTTGTAACCCTTATTTACCGGATTTATCCTTTAACAATGGTAAATAAAATATTTACCGAAGTAATTACTCAAAATGTCTAAAAATAAAAGTTACATATTTACACAATTTGAACATATTGATTCAAATTATGGAATCCATTTTTCCAAATTCAAAACACAGAAGTGGAAGAAATTAATTTAAAATTAATTCCCGCTGTCAAAACCAAAAAGCGTGTTTTTAAGATATAATAACTATCAAAATATTGATACGTGTTTATGTTCGGTTTAATTGTGAAATTATATCCAATGAACAACATTGTATTAAATGGTAAAAATATATTCTAAATATACTTTAAAACCACTCAAATTCATAATTTATCACTATTAATTATTTTGATTAAAAAAGTGGTTTTTAATTAAAATTTGGTAATTTTCATTATTCATCAAAATATTAAATTTATCTGAAAAGTACCAAAATTTCACCTTTGGCTAAACTCAATACTCCGAATCCAAAAAAGAATTCCATTTTGAGAGATAAAATCTCTAAAATTTGAAAAATTAGGTATTACTATTCATAACGGCTAGTTTGATCGGTTGTGGTGTGCGTTAGAACTAGATGTTGCATACAACACAAGCTATTGCATTATTCAAAGAGAAGTGTACCGTAGATGATTGGGGTGTTACAAAAAACACATGATATGGGAGAGATAACAATAAATATGTTCTATATTTTGAGATAAAAATAAATAGATGTTTTTTGGATAGTATTGGTTACCATGAAAGTGGTTATGGAACTAATGGTTTATGTTATTCTAAAATTATTATATGATTGGATTTATGGAATATAATAAAAAATAAGATATTTTACAATTAGAAGAATACATGTATAATAATGGATTAATAGATATTAATGTGTTAATGTATTTTTTATGTTAAAATAAAATATATATTATATGGGGGAAACTTATGTTAATTTTATTTTGGATATTTATTTACCATCAATCTAAATTATTTTTCATTAAAAATGTTCAATCATATTTTGGATGACGGTTAACTACTTTTAGATTGGATAAATAATATTATAGATTTTGATATATGTATGGTTTATCATACTTCATGACACGCGGTAACTATTTTGGTTTTATTAATAATTTTATATCTTAATGAATGAATTTTCAATCATAAGATTCATAAAATTGCTAGTGGAATAAATATTTTTCATGAATTTCATTCTCTAGATCTATGAAATAAAGTTATGGATCGAATAAAAAAATTGATGAGAATATTCATATGAAATGAAATGAATTCATGTATGTTTATTTTCTAATGATATAATATGAATATTGAAATAGTCGCTCAACTCAAGGAAAATTATATTATAATAATCAAGTTATCCATTTACATTTCATACAATGAAATTACTATTATTTTATCATATCACAAATTTCCTATTTTTATGTTATAATTTCTAATGAAAATGATATTTATACATCCCCATCAGAACATGATAGTTAGATATATTTTCCATATCCATGTTTTCACTTCCACCAAATCTTATCTAATAGGGAATCCTAGATTGGCAGTGACTATAATTGTTTGCTTTCCCTCTATCAGTATTCATGTTTTATTACCCAAATTTACAGTGTGAGTTTTCCACAATGGAAATTTCATGTATAAACCTCTGATTGTTAAATTTTAATTTCAAAATTTAGATGAAGAAATTTATTTGAGGTGGCCAGAATGTAACACCCCAAAATTTTATGGAATATATATTTTTAAATTTAACTTTATTCATAACTTATGTTACACAAAACAGTAATCGTAAACAAATGATTAAATATTATTATGATAATTTTCACATAGCTATTAGATTCCAAGGAATAAATTATACTAATTTAATTTTGAAAATTTTGTTTATACGTGTTTATAAAATAAATTCCTTGGTTACTCATTAATTATAAATCAAAATAAAATAAAATTGAACAAAAATGTTCTATTTTTATAAAACAATTCTTTGACCACAATGCAATTTTAGATTAATAAATTAAATTTATAACCATTAGTGAATGATAATAATTAATTTTCACATAATCAATAAAAAAATTAAATTCAACTGAATTTTTTATAAGCTTATATTAAGAATAAATCCATTATTAATAAAAAACATATATATTTTCTAATAGAAAATTTTAACGCCTGTCAATGGTGCACTTTTTTTAAATATAATTTTTTTTTCAATTTTATAAATTTTCTTTGAAAATATAAACATCCCTTTTGAAATCATAATATAAATATTTTGATTGATTAAATTTAGAGTATTTTTTTATATGTTTCATTTTTTGATAAATAGTATAAAATATTGAATTTTAATTGAGAATTTAATTTTCATCAAAATAAATTATAATGAAAAAATATACTTTAAATTGGTTTAATGATAATTTAGATTAATAAAACATCAATAAATATAATTTAGGTCATTGTGATAAATTTCACGTTCAAATTGGATATAGAGAGTTTCAATCTTTTGAACAATTTTTTACATTAAAAACCCAATGTTTCATCCGGCCTATGGAAATAATTTTAAATTAAATTTTGAAACATCTATGTTTTTTTATTGAAGAATGAATTCCATTTTTTGGAATCATGAGGTCCAAAATTTCTAAATATTTCTCCTTAAATTTTGAACAAAATTCATGGGAACTAGGGTAATTTTGGTTACCACAAAAAGGGTAATTTGGGTAATTTATCTTAAAAATCATTCCATAAGAACTATAAAATAACCCAAAATGGACACTAAATTTTATTTGATGATTTTAATTGTTCCTATAACACATTAGTTTCGAATTTGAGTTATTTAATTGAAACATGTCCTCAAAAATGACTTTGATATTATTTAAATTAAATAACGTCACACAATGTCACATTAAAATTTGTAAAAAAATATTATTTATCATATGTTGTTATTAAGAAGATAACATTATCGATAGATATTATTTTTTAAGATAAAATATTTATCTTAATAAAGTTTCTTATATTTTTAATTCCTTATTTATCATAGAAAATTATATAACGATGATGGAGTAACTATTTTATTAATAAAATAGTAAAATAAATGATATTTTAATTAAAAAAATATGTCATATTTATAATATAATTTTCATCAAATATATTTTTTTTCAAATTTAAATGTTGGATTTTTTTTAAAATTTTGGTTATTTCTAAAATTTTTGAATTTTGGTGAATAGTGAAATATAGTGATTCACAATATTTCACATTCTATGTCAATAAATGAATTTTTGGGTAATGTATGATTCTTGGTTCGTGTAATTAGATATTATATAGAAATCTCATGCTCTAGCTAATTTATTTGGTCTAAATAAACTACACTATTGATAGTCTAGAGCCAAAATGATAAAATAATGAATAAAATAACTAAAAAACACCCCCTCCTCTACCATGAATACCACCCATCACCATTCAATCTCCTCACACATTATAATATAGTAATATTTATCATGTTATACCAAATTCATCTAAAAAACCTCTTCTCAATCTTACAGTATTTCTAGTCTCACAAAATTCCAATTCAATGTTCCATAAAGAGGTTCTCAAGGAGAATACACTCATGATGTAAAACCCTCCCTATTAATCTTTTAATTTCTTTTAATTTCTTATCATTATCTCACCTAACCTATCCCACATGTTTGGGTAACATGATTATAATATTTATAATCTAAATTTATTATTACTTATATAATATGCACAATCAATACTCTTATCTTAACTCTTTATTCTAAATAACCAGGCATCATTCGTGAGGTGTCAATTCACCGCCTTCACAGATGAAGAGTTTTCATTTTTCATTAGCTTTTTAAAGTATTGTTATAAAACAACATTTTGGTTAGAAAATATTATTATATGTGTATTAAAAACATATTTAATGTTCTAGAATTAGTATATATAAAAATATATAAAAAAATACTAGTTCGTGATGGTTGTGAAACCCGCAAAAATAACCAAATCATTTTTCATTAACATTTTATCTATTGAATAATCATCATAATATATAACCAAATGATATATGAGGATAATTTTAAATCATCATATTATAATAATATAATTCAATTCAAAATTTTGTTTTTTTCTATCTGATATGATCTTCCAAAATTATAGAAAAAGAAACTCACTATAAAACCATAAAACGAACACTCTTGAAAAAATTAAAACAAATGTAATGTCTCATATAAAGGGAAATAAAATAAGATAAAAAATTATAAAAAATAAAATATATGTTCCTGAGGTTATTAAATATGTAATTAATGATTCTAATTTTATTATCCAAGATATTAAGTACAAGTGAAGAATATTTACATAAATTTGTTAATGTTTTCCCATATCACATTTATCTTGATGATATATACATTAATTAACAATTTTTTGTTGAGTGTGTTGTGTGTAAACGTCCCTCTTATATAAAATTACATGAATATATTTATATAAATTATACTCATTGCTAATTTTTATGATCATTACTTTATGGGGAATATAATTCGACTGTTTACAATGTGGTACAATAATTCTTAACCTAATTATCATTCCTCGGGTTAAACATATACTCAAATAATTACTCCATGATATGATTATCTATGAAATCAATTTTGAATATCATAGAATGAGTATAATTTTGTTAATTTTATTTTCTATCTATGGACCACAATAGATTCGTTTTTTATATCTTACAAATTCTTCTAAAAATACTCTTTTAAATGAATCATCAAAAAATTAAAATAATTGTTTTTCGAGAAATATTTCTTTAGATTTTTTTTCAAATTTCATGATTCATTATTTTTTTTGGAATACATTGCATATTTATAGGGTTATTTCAAATGAAGAGTCATTATTTTTAAATGATTCTATTGAATCATATTCTTAATTGAGGATGATCAATAATTGAAAAATATATCATATTGTATTTAATTATTTATGATCAATTTTTCTAGGGATATACTTTCTTAATATGATTCTACATATTACACTTAATATTTTTTGGTTATGTTTTTTGATTGTTGAATTAATATACATTATTTATTCTAGTTTCAGAATTAATTTTTATATTGATTATGTGTCACCTATTTCATATTAGTAAGGAATTGGATGTATGGAGTGTTCAGCGAGGCTTACTTTATAGCCTCGATGTATCGGTAGGTCTCATGACATGAATATTATCAGGTTTTGGCAGAGGCCTTACTCGTTTGTTTAGAATATTTTGGAAGAGGAATGGAAGTTCTGTTTATGATGTCACACATTATGTGTCCCATAATTATGATACAAATAATTGATATTATATGTTATTATTCCTCTAGTATAATATCTATGTGTAAGTATCATTTTCATCTAGTTATTTATATGATGATTTTTTATCTAATTTTATTCCTTCCATAATATGATTAAAAATTTTTTATGGCATGTGTTTTAAGTTATTCCTTTCCTTTATTTCATAAGATTTTTTTATGGTAGATTTAATTATATTTTTACCCATAAATAGAATATGAGATCACCCCTTTCTTATGTTATATTTCTTCATGGTATTCTAATATGTATATAATGATTGTCAATAATGGATAATCCTGTATATTGGTGGTGTCTCCAATGGTGGTGTCTCCAATGGAAGTATTATTTTGAATTTAATTTATACTTTTATTTTAATTATTATGTTTTTATCTATTTTTCAAAATATACTTTTATATTTAGTTCTTTGAAATGAAATTTCCATTTTTATTAGGCCAATATAATAAATTAAGTCACCTAACTTGAGATATTCAGTTTGTGGTTTTCAAATAACACATTTATATAGAAATAAAAAATTGATACATTGTCATAAAAATGATGCTCCCAGAGCATACTAAGGACTATAATACTGTGGCAGTCATGATCTACCTTTTCCTAATAATAAATCAGTCTACCATCAAAAAAACACTACCCCACTGAATCTTGTTATCATTGAAATGTTTGATTCATCAATTACACCAAGGGTGCTAGTGTATTTTTAAGTGAAATAGACCCAAAAAATAAATCATAAAGTCCATATCGTGTTCTAAAAAGAATAATTAGAATATATCCTTTTAAAATCATTAGTTGGTGATATTCCAAATTTAAATAAATTTTAAAAACCCACTGGTCTCCCCTCAATTGATCAAATAGGACATTAAATCATGAAATTGGATACTATTTATTTATCATATATTTGTTAAGAATTAAATAATATTTACAAATTCTCAGATTTCCTCCTCCTTTTAAACAAAATGAATTTGTGATTCTCATTGATATATGATCGATTAGATAAACCCTTTTAATCCCTACTCTTCCATGTTATTCTTCAATTACCTCAATTTCATTTCTTCCATCCAATATCATAGAAGTGAAATGGGGCTTGTCAGAGTATTAGATCATTATTAAACTATTCATCTCGTATAGGTGGAATAATAATGATATTTTATAAAAAACATCAACAAAATGGACCATTAAGGATGGAAAATAATATTGATGATCTCAAATACTAATGAAAAATAAGCTGATATCTAATTGAAAGAGATACTTCCAACCATTGGTACCATGGTTCCTTCTTTTCATGAATCCACTACACAATCTCCTAAAAATAGATGTATACCATTATTAGAATATTTTATACTCACCTATCATTAAAAAAATCCTTATGGTCTATAATGAATGCTAGAAAATCTATTCCAATTATAAAGTAATATTCATCAATATTTATCCTACATAAAAACCATAATAACTCTGTCACATATATCATTTTCAAAAATGATGCACATTTAGGATAAAAAATAACATTATCCCAAATGTTTTGGTAGTTTCAAAATATACGGAATCATCTAAACACAGAAACCCATCATATCAATGATAGGAGAATACATAAATCAATTGGATGTGCCTGTATCAAACAATGATTTCATACGGGTTGAATTCAAAATAATCATACCTCTCATTGTCGATGGTCTCAAATGATTATACATGATCACTTACCCAGATCTATACAATTTCTTACTCAATTTACCATGTCCTTTGTTAAAATGTATATATATCCATGTTTGAAAAGTTTTATATTTTCTCAAATCACCTTGTATTTCATGGTTCTTATTATAAGGGAAATTTTTTTTACTCATACCACTAAACAACACAATGTATTTGATGCATTATTTGTGTCCTTAACACCTGAAATTGGAGCATTATGAAAATATTAAAGAAGGTGTCATATCTTGTTTAATATTGACTTTCATTAGGGATTATTGTAAAATATCACATCATATGGTCGAAAGAACAATGTTAAATTTTTTTTGGTTTTCACATTAGATGGGGAGAAATGTAGACAAACATCATAGTCCAATTCATTGATATTACACCCCTTGGAGAATTGGTTTCCAACCCCCTTTTGTTTCTATAGTTATTGTTCTTAACAATTACCATATGAATACACTTGATTCCTTCATCCCTATTTCCTGATATTTCTCTTTTTAATATCATATATCTATTGAACATCACTTTTTATGTGTGAAAATCAATAAAATGGAATAGAAAATTTATAGTTTCAAGCATGATTAAGAAATTAATTCTGTCAAAGATTAACATGAAATATATTCCTATGGAAAGGAGACTATACTCACATATTTATCTGTATTATATGTAACCGAGATATTCATCATCATCAAAAAGGACAAAACTATCCTTCTTGAAATTCTAAATGGGCATGGAAAGAATTGTATGTTAAAAAAATCATTAATATAAAACAATGTAATACAATTGTATAATTAAGCATTAATATCTATGTCCCATTATTTAAATGCTACATCCATGAGAATTTATAGGAAACACATAAATCTAATCTTATATAGTCCATGGAAAATGAATATTTGATTCCTATTATTCATCATGACCTCTATTTTTTTCTAGTTCAAAATATTTCTTAAATATGGGAGGACCCTACTTCTATAACTGAACTAAATAATAAACTCTCCTCGGTTCATCAGTTATGTTCCCTCAAATCGTGGATTGAAAATCCATGATAATTCTTTGTACCAACTATTTGTTCACCTATGGCTTAGATGAAACTATATTCTCTATAGCTACTTTTTGTTGGTTTTTATAGCTCATACCCTCTTCCATTCACTATAATCAGAACAATATCTATTTAAAATCACTATTTATAATCAAATGGAATTTTAATTTCATTTTTAATACATCAATAATATTAATATAAGGAATTTATAAATTCAACTATTTTCATTTTCATACAATTTTTTAAAATTCCATCACAAATTTTAAAAAATCAATAAATTTAATCAATTTTTAAAAATCAACATTTGTTATCCAAATAATAAATCATTAACAAAAATTATTTATTCACTAAATGTGGTAATCTATTATTACTAAATGATTCCTTGCTTTTCTCATCGTTTAAAACCATGATGATTTGAGGATAAATCCTAAGTGTTTAATAACACTCATGTACCAAGACTCCATAGTAACATGATGTTCTATAAAAATTGATTTGATAGACCTTTTTATTCTCTAACATTTTGGTTCAAAAAATCCTGCTCATTTCTACAATACAAATGATAGAAAACATACTAAGAATTATAATCATGGATCAAACAAACTGATACCGTTTATAACATATTTCCCCACACACATTGTCATGAGAAGATATTATGAGTGTTAATATCCATAGGTGATATCCCCAGAACACTAATGATTAGAAATAAATCCCAAGGACCTAATAAAATTTAGGTTTGATTTTCAATTTAATGAAAAATATCCCATTTATAGTAAAATATCAAAAAACAATATATAATGCACGAGTACAAGGGAATAAACTCAATGTATAACCAAAACAAAAAAAATATATGTGTAAAAACCAGAAATCGGAACCACATGAAGTGAAAACTAAAGACAATAAAACCAAAAGGAGACAAATACGTCTAAAATTCAACACCAAACATGCTCCAATATCAAATATGATAAGATATTACCAAGGTATCAATAATAGTTACTAAATACTTTTGGTGCCTTTCCTTCTCATATATCAATATAGATATTATCTATAAACATAGAATTGATCCCATGAATGGGGTGAGTCAAAAATTATTAATGCGTCCATGATGAAATCCTAACTCCTAACACATGGGAAATTCCTAAGAGAACATTTATATATAATAGATTATATGAAAATGAAACTATTTATATCAATTCTAAATAGTATTCGAAGAAAAAATAGTTTTCGATGTAAATTAATAAAACAATCCACTACACCCTCTCTAAAATGAACTATTCTTACCCATTCAATGATTACACACATCACTACATGAAGGAACAAGTGACTGTTTCATAATCATGAAAGATATGTTCTCAATAAAACAATTATTCACAAGGTAAAAAATAAATAAATTTCCCAATGGCACACTCCCCTTTTGAAGGTCCACATCAGTGTACCCCAATGGTACACACAACTTATCAATGGTCATTTCAATGAAATGAATTAAAATAATCCTTTTACTCCGACAACCTAGGAAAAACCATTTTCTACATAGAATTCGTTATTTATAACATATCATCAAAAATATTTCATGCATGAAATCATATCAATAATTTTAAATACATCATTTTAAAACCATTAACATAAATTAATTTCCAAAAATCCTCCGAATTCCAAAAATTTCTTATAAAACATCACAAGGGATGTTTCCATTAAATAGCATGATTTTTTTCAAAAAAATATTTAATTTAATCAATTTAAAAATATATTCTTCATGTTCTAATTAAAATATGTTCAGAGAGTATCATACTACCTTTCAAGCATTAACATATATGAAAGAAGGCAGAAAAAATTAAATAGCCAAACTTAGATCATCTAGATATAAAAAGAAATTATGTTCACTTCAACCAATTCAACCAAATATTATAAAGAAAATAAAAAAAGATCCGGGATATATCCCCAGTGTATTAGACCAAAAGATCTAAGAGAGTGTAAGAGAATATATCAATGGAAAATGTGGAAGGATGGTCACTTATTAGTGAATCTAGATTTCCAATTGACATTGGATCACCTAACACATTCACTGAAATCAGAAGGAATATCCTCTAATTGTATATGAAAAAAGGAATTCATGTTAAGGGACTATCAGGGGAAAGAGACTGATTATAATGGAAACCCTAATTATGTCAACAATTGTTTTATCTAGATTTCATAGATCCTAGTTAGGGTGAATGGTAACATGAACTGTGAACTAAAGATAAATGTGATATTGTCTCAAACCACATACCACATGTTTTCCATTCATGGATAAAAAAACAGTTCATCAATAATTAATTTACCCACTTCCAAAATGTGAATGGTTTTTTGTTGGAATCTATATGGTTTTCCCAAACTGTGTTCCAACCATATAACTTCCCAAAGATCAAGGTGTTTCCTTTCATGGTTTCTTGGAAGGTTTCATGGTTTCTACTAACCATTCTCAATCCATGCACATCTATAAAACCCAAAAAAATGAGACAAAACCCCCTAGCTCCTCCCAATATATAACATATTAATTATATAACAATAATATACAAGAATAAATGGTAATGTAGCAAATCTAGGTGGTGTAACATTCTCAAAACCACTACCTATTTTTTAGAAAAAATTATAAAATTAGAGTTATCATGGACAATTTTTGTACCCTTCTCTTAAATTACCTTTTTTTCATCCCATGTTTCCTCTTAAATTTGACAGTGTTTCCATAAATCATACAATCGAACAACGGTATTCCCCTGAAATTCAATCTCTTTATTATAAAAAAAAATCTATAATGGTACATGAACCAATGTACCATCTAGATATAAGACAATGTGATCCAATATAATCATATTTTTAGGTTTCAGGTTCATACTTTTTCAACTAAGATACATTGAACACATTATATAGTAAACAAATCCATGGTCACAATGATAACCAATATTACACCTCACCAAAATATTTATATACCTCAATAAAGAAAATGTATCATTGAGATATAATTCCTTTATTCCAAAACTGATCACTCACAAGACATGGAGATATTATTAATAACACATGATAACTCATATCAAATGAAAACAGTTGATCATGATCATCCACATATGATTTCTGAGGAATCTGATCTTTCTCCATCAACCTTCTGATTAACTAGAACTTCTTGATTGTGTCATTCACATGGATTGGTTCAACAAGTGGAATCATGTCTATTTCCCCAAGAAATGTGTCAAAAAAGAAAACCTATTTAATTTATCAATGCAATCCATATATATATTGTCTTAATAAAACTTGTGGTATTAGAAATCCAATAGGTCTATGTGCTCCTCCCAAGAGACAAAAAATTTCTAATACAGAATCCATAGTCATGTCCACTAATGTCTTTATTATACTTTTAAAATATCCATTTTTTGAGTATGATAATACATGCCCATATAGACTGATTCAATACGTATTTTTATATGGATTTAAAAATATTATTCCTAGTTCAAGGGTCTCTTTCGACAATAGTCAAGAGAAGAACACCATAATCTTTAAATCTTCATGGATGTAAATGATATATTTTCAATCTCATATACCAATCCAAACTAATTTTTGGTCAACTTGTATGAAATAGTTCTAACAATCAGTTCAAATTATCATACACTTATTTCATGTAGTAAAAAAAATCCATTAATGATATTTCTAACATCATCAAAAGATTTAAAATTCACTTATAATGAGTAGAAATAGAAATGGGCCTCAAATCATGTGACCCAATCCATTCCCAGAATCAAGTCATATACATTCATTTCTAATAGAGTGAACTCCCCTACCAACTCAATCCAATCAATCATTTTCGAACATGGTGAAAATTTTATGTCTCAACAAACTCACTTTTCCAACAGTTATATGAGTTTAAAAATAGAAGGAATCGTCTAAATACGTATTCCCATTTGGTCGACGATATGAGAAGAAGGAAATGATTGGGACACACTTATATCAAAAAAATATTTCATAATGATATACATAAAAAATAATCATAAATTTCACTATCGAATATAAAAATTGAAAATCAATGATCAATTGATCATCACCATTAAATGGTTACTGTTTATACCTATCTCTTTATCACCATATTCAAATTTTATTAGTTGAAGAGTTATATGGTTCCCCAAATAACCATTTATTTATCATTTTTGATGAAAATATATATTTTATGACTCTCATGGAATCCAATAATACAGTTATTTATATGAATGAGATGTGTATCTAACACCTGACCTTGGAGTATTATGACAATCACACAAAAGGTTTCCCATATTATTATAGTTATGAGATAATACAGGTGATCCTATAAAAAATATGATTCCTATGGTCAGAAGAAACACACTAAAAATATCACAACATTCACAATTATTGTAGAGGAAGGTTGACTGACACTATAGTATGATTCATAGATAGACCACCCCATTGATAATAGTTTTCCCTTCTTCTATTGATTATATATTTTGAGTTTCTAACCATTCATATAGTTATAATCATCATTTCTCCAACCATGTTTCTCTAGAATTATCTTTATTCAATCATCTCTATATTGACCATATCTATATAGTCCATTATACCAAGAACGAAAATATTTTAGAAAACATCTTATTTCAACACTGCTTAAATTTTTTTTTACTTCATGGACACATTTTCAGTATCATATAGTGAAAATAATACTAAATTCATAAATTTATCTACAGAATCAGTTAAGGAGAGATTATCCTACTTCATACCCTAGAAGTAAATTATTTTATAAATTATAAATGCGTATGATTTAATTGTTTATTGATTAATTGTTAATAATAATTACATGTAATTAATTGGTATAATTTTTTTAACACTGCTAAATCACCACATTGGAATGTAGATCATCCAAAACAAATGTTTCCATTTTCACATCTGGCTGAGTCGGTGTACCAATGAAATTGAATATTTGATTTATTCTATTCAGAAAGACCTCTTCTTTTTTTGGAACTGATTCTCCCTAAAACATATCTTTATTAGACTTCACAATCCTATATAAATGATCTAATTTCCTAGTTTTTTTCTTTCTATTCCCTCTATGTGTGCCTTGAAAATCATATATAGTTCGTTGGACCATCTTATAGTTCACATGTGGCTCATTTTCAACCAAATTTTCATCAACCTATTTTGGATGGGTTCTATAGAACCTACCTAGTTCTATCGACAACATCCAGAAAATAATCCATTTTTTCACACTATAGAAAATTAATTCCTATAAATTTGAACTCTACTACATAAAACATATCACAAATTTATTTTCCAAAATTAAACAACTTTCTATTCCATATTATTTTTCAAAATTCCATCGTGCTTTTCAAAAATCAAACCATTATCAACTATTTTCAAATATCTATATTTTATTAACCAAATAAAAAATCATTACTAAAAATTAATTATGAACCACATGTGGGAAGTAATTAATAGTAATTATTATCATGCTCTTCTTCTCATCTAATCCCATGAAAATTTGGTCGAAACTCTAATAATTTTCTGAAAACAATACAGTACCCAAACCCCCTAGTAAGATTAATTTTATCATAAATAAGTTTGATGTTATGTTTAATGATCTAAAGTTAAATTTATAAAAATCATACTCTATGATACAATCCTATAGATATAAAACATACCAACAACAATTTTGGAGGATTGAACAAACTAATACCATTTGTAACATCCATCCCCTCAGACATTCTCTTTGTAAGAGGTGACCAATGTTATTGGCCTTAGGTTAAATCCCCAATATTGAAATTTCTATAAATAAATTAAAATATATTCATAAAGGTTTCTGTAAAAAACTACACATATGGATAAATATTATTACTAAATTGAAAAAAAATAAAAAAGAACTATATGATGCATGTGTACAAGGAAGAAAACTCAAATTATAAAAAAAACCACTACATCAGGGTACAATGTGGAAGCTCTAACAACATCAAGTTAAAACCAAAGATTGTAAATCCAAAACAAAACAAATAAATCCATACTTAAATACGCAATATGCTACATTATCAAATAATAAAATCTATTACGGAGTTATCAAGAATAATTACTAAATTATTGGGATAGATTTTCATTATCTATGTCTAGATATATGTCATCTACATCATCAAAGATAATTTTTTATTAAACAGGGAAAAATGACCACATAAAAAACAAAAATATCCAAAGGACTGAAAATCCATGAAAGGTCTAGGGGGGTCTAAAGTAATTAAGACCATGTTTATCGCCTCTAATCAGATTCACCCCTTCTACTTTCAAAAAGAGGGATATATGGTCACCTCATTTTACCCCAATGTCGCAAACCCCTATATAGGTTCATGTCAATGAAATGAACTCGCATCAACTATGTATTATAACAACCCATGCCAACCCATTTTCCCCATAAACATTTTAACCATTATTTTACATGAATTAAAACTAAAAAATAACTCTAATGCCATAATATTAAAATCATGAACCAAAATAACATTTCATAAAACAAAAAAAATTATAAAATTTCTAAGAAAAATTTACTAAATAGGGTGTTCAAATCCCAAAAATTCTTTTAAAAAATTACATAAATTAATCAATTTGAATAAATACATAAATTTATAATTAAGAGGAGTTGAGAGAGAATCCACAATTTCTCAAATTTTACGGAAAAAGATGAATGAAAAAATAGCTTTAATAACTAGATTAGATATTATATATTCAAAAAACATTATCCCATTCAACCATTTCATTATGATCTCACCAAAAAATCTACCAAGAACCTAGATCTACCCTCCACTAGATTATATTTTTGTTTCCATGAGAGGAGAGGATAATAGATCTAAGGAAAATGATGAAGAACGAGAAAATTAATGTGAATATTGATATCTAATGGACATTATATTTACTTTAAAATGATCTTGAATAAAATTAAATCCCCTCTAAATACTTGGGAGGTAAATTAATTCATATAAATGGAGTATTAAAGGGAAATTTAATTATGAAGGTAATATAATATTTATCCAAAATTTCATTATCTGAAATTTCACTGCCCATGACTTGGGTGCATGGTTAAACAAATCATACACTGACCATGTATGTGATACATTATCAAATGGATCTATAAATACATGTCTTTCATGGTTATAAATTCTATGTTCCAAACATGAATTTCTTCACCACCTCAAATTGGATGGCGTCTACTGGGAATCTTGGTGCTTTGGCCAAACAATGTTATTTCCTAGTAACCATTTTCTTTGTTTCACAGTTTATTTGAGGGGTTTTCTAGTTTATACATATTTTTCTCAAACCATGAACCAAAAACAGGAAACACCCCCCCCCCATGAGCCAAAATCAACATATCCAAATCAATAAATACACACATTATATATGAAAAAATAGTAAGGAATATGAAACCATGGGTACTACAAGAGAATACCTCCATCATCAAATATTAAGTATCTCTAATGGTTATCACTAAATATATTTTTTCAACTCTATGATTTCATGAGGTCTTTTAAATTGAATTCACCTTTTTCACCATTTTATTAACCACTTTAGATCGCAGAAAACATGTATTTAGAAGAATTATCCAAAAATTTATGTATCTATTTCAATTGGGAGATTTATTTATTTCTAGTTGGATGATTTAGTTGAATCTATTATTTTACATGATCTTAGATAGATAAAGATGCCGATATCCTAAAACATTTAAACCCATCAATAATTATAAAAACAATTCACCATTTTTAGGGGTAGTCAACTAAAAGATTCCATCAGTTTGAGGGTGACTAATTGTAATAAGGAAAAACTGTATAAACAAATAATATTATATACATTCCAATATATTGAGATGAATCCTAGATCCTGAGCAAATAAAATTGAAATCATTGTTCCATGTAGCCTCATCACTTTTCTAATGTATATATTTGGATGTTATTCATGGAAAAAGACATCCCACTAATCAATAATGTGAGTAGACTTTGTAATATTATCCATAACAACACAAGTGAAATTCTTCCCTATTGTTATATTCTGAAGACTTGTGTGAAAATATATGGTCATGGTTTCCCTTTTCTGTATAGTTATATAAATAGGTTGCATCATCCCCATGAAACTATTCTTTTTTAAATAAAATATTTTACATATCATGACCTTCGATATATGTTTTTTGATATTATTCATCATACCATCCCACAAATTGTTCTCTCATAGATATATATACATCTTCATGATCACAAGGTAAATAGAGAATATAAAACCATATAAATCATTCAACAAATCCTTATTTATCTTATGAAATTATAGAAACATATTCATAAAGAAAAACATAAATATACTTCATAAATTTTAGATTTGGAGGATTTACCTTTTCTTATTGTATAATACATCTTATGTATTTCCAAATCCTCAGTTTGAGTATCATTTATCTTCCATAGAATTGATGGTTGAGTAAATATTTGATCTCTGTAGGATATTTTTTATTTCATTATGACAATAATTGTCATCCATTATAATTAATAGAAGAATGGATAATAATTAATTATAATCATTTATAATGTTATAGGATCCTTTCTTCATAAATAATATCCCATTTTATTCACATTTTCTTAATGGTAAATGATTCAGTATTCATAATTCATTTTCCACTATATCCATCTACACTTATACAGGTCAATCAAATATTTTTAATATATATTTATGGATCATTTAATATATATATATATATATCACACTTCCTCCCATATAGATAATGTTTCAAAATGTTTAAGGAGAATATAAATGTACCCTTATCAAAATCATGTATGGGATAGATCTTCTCATATAATTTCAAAATAAATGATGCATAATCTATCAAATTAACATTTCACACACCTAAATAGACTAATATTTTATTTGATGAATCATTTTATATTATAATAATTTTTCCATCATAGATTAATATTAGTATTTGTTCAATGATAACCCTCCTTTTGAATTTTTTTATTCTCTCCGCACATCCAATTTTCTAGAATAAATTAAATCCCTTATGAGAAATCATATTTATATGTTTTGTTCATAGTGGTATAATTATCTAATATAATCAATGGTACATAGATAGTCCATGGAAATAATTGATATATATCAAATATTTTGTTCTAAGACACTCACCAATTAGATTTGCCTTTTAAAAATCCCTTGACTTCCCTTTGATACTGATAACATTTTGTAATTATGTTTCATTATCCATCCAAAAATAAAATTCAGTATAATATTTTGATAATATTTTTTTAACAATTCCACTATTATAGAACTCAACTAATAATCATGTCCTACATAACTTTTTTTATATATCAGAATTTCATTAATAATGGAAAACAAAAAATTATCTATGTAATCTCCAAATACACTATTGATTAGGTCAAAAAATATTATAGGATAAATAGTGACTCTAACTGGAATCACAATGAAACATAGTGTATATACCATGATCTATAGTTAATCTAGGGTGTATCCTACATTTTCTCTTATAATATGTTATATCTCAATGGAAGGATGAAATTATATAATTATTTCATCCCATGTTTGATGGAATAAATCAAGAACCCATG
Organism: Viscum album; assembly: GCA_963277665.1. Lineage (NCBI taxonomy): Eukaryota > Viridiplantae > Streptophyta > Magnoliopsida > Santalales > Viscaceae > Viscum > Viscum album. Next base: position 1,789,590,895 of record OY728121.1, on the reverse strand, counting down.
GCTGGGGATACTACTTAATTCTAATAATTTTTTTGTGTTCATGAAAATGAATTCATAGGTACATTGATCCATCCATATTCTTGATGACGAAAAGTGTCACACCCCATAGTGATACACATAAAAATATTAAACCCTTATACATGTTATATTTAAACTAATCTTTTAGTTAATCCAATTAAATAGTTATTATTATATAGGTAGTCTTAGAAGCTGGAAGATAACTAGGTATATGTTCACTGGAGAATTCCAAAAATGAATTTGGAAGAGGTCTATGAAACTATTCTAGAATTACTTTTTTATAGTAACAATTTATTAGAATGTATTAATTCCGGATTCTATTCATTATATGAATCATTTGAGATTTATATGCTCACTCATAAGGAAATAATTAATATACACTATTGAGACGAATATTCCGAATGATATTTATCCTCCACATTAAACATATATGTAATAGGATGATAATGGAATATATTGAGTGATTCCACACTTATGGTAGTTGATGTAGGATTTATATAAGTACAACCAATCCGATCCCAATATATAATCAAATTCTACTAATGGAAGGAAGACATGATTAAATTAGAGGTCAAATTCCCAAACATTTAAAATAGAGTAGTAATATATTTATTTTGAATTAATTTACCACTTTTTAATTATCATATATAAATAAACCTACATGTTTCATGTGATTTTTATTATTATTCTAGTAAATATTAATTATATAAAAGAATGTGAACAACCTGAATCAAAAAATAATCTCTCCATTCATGAAATAATAATTTGTATAACTAGAACTACTTAATTACCAGGGTCCGCCTCACTAATACCTATAGAATAAACCTTTCCTTCCTCTCTTTGCTTTACAGGATGTTTTTTTACTGTATTCAATAAGAAATGGAATTGGGAAATGGAATGAATAATGTATATTCTTATTATTGGGGAGAGAATGGACTATATACCGACGGTTAATTAAAACACTATCTTTTTCTATCACCGGACCTCAAGGATAATTTTTTAAATTTTCATTCATTTTTAATGGAATGTGAGAACCCAAGACAGCAGAAACATAAATATTAAATCATCATAAGTGATATATGGGCCATTGAAATATAACATGAGTCAATTAGACCCAGTAATCCTATGTGATTTCTAAAGTAGAAGATCTTCCTCTAATTATGGATCATCCTTTATATGGTCATTGAACTTGTAAGAAAAAGTTCCCCACATCTGAATGAAATCCTCCTAGGATAACATCCCTGTGTTGAATCCTCGTAAAAGAATACAAACTTTCTTCTTTTCCACAAATTTTTCACCAATTAGTGTCCACATGTAGCAATCCCTCACTCATCTTATCACCATCCCTTTTCAAGGTGTTGAACCGAAAATATTCCTACAAAATTTCTTCATTAGATTGCATAATTATATACCACAACTCCCCTTCATTAGTATCATCATCCCAATTATGGATAAACTCATTGGAAGAATGGTTTGGCACCATGGAAGCCTCCAAAGGGACTCATCCCTACTCCTTGGACTTTGATGTGTTGGCCGATCTTTTCTCCCTTGGTTCGAGTAAGTAAGAATAGTCATTGTGCCCTTTTGACATCATTCCATTAATCTGGGTACAACTCCATGCTTCTATGTTTTCTATATGGCCCTTCCTCCTCCCCTGGATGAGTAGCCATCTGCCTTGGAATTCGTCTACAAAACCTTCAGAAAGATTATTGGAAGAGTCATCACTATATTATTTCATTTGGAATCTTTTTTCTTTAATTAGTATTTATGCCTAGGATTCATCAAGATCCTAATATATTTACTCACCTACCAAAACTTCAAATCTGTTGTATAACTTAACAAATGACACATCCCTTCTGTTCAGCAGACCATTTCCTATTGTTTATAGTTCCTATATAATTTGGATGTGTATCATGGAATACCTATGATGTTGGTATCATATGATCTAAGATTATTGCCTTCTATATTAATTGATCTAAGAAAAAAATTATATATTATTATTGAGAGTTTAGGAAAAATATTTATAAAATATATATTTTTTCCTGAAACCTACCTCTAGAAACATAGTCTTTACATCATGGATTTTACACCATTTTAGATGAATATTAAAAACACTTCCAAAATACATTCTTGAGGAATGTAATAGTATATAGTCTTCCAAAAAATGTATACATAATAAAATATCATGGTGAATGATATTAAGGATATAATTTCATGAACATAACCTTTATTAATCCTACTTAAAACATTTCTTCATAACATGGGGATAACGAATTGTAAGAAAGGTTGGAGATAAATTTATATATAGTGTTAAATAGGGGAGATATATAAACATAACATGAGTATAAGATTAAAAGAACATGATCATCACATTATATGATCATACCCAATATATCGGAGATCATAACCAAGATTTTTGGTAAAATCATTGTTAATTAATATGAAATGAATAATAAGATTATCAATATCACAATCCATGAGTTAATAATATATTAATAAGTCATGGAATTGTTGAATACACCTAATTATAGAAAATATTATGTCCAGGAATCATAACAAGGATATCAAAACATGTTATACATTTGGTAACCATCCCAATACGAACATCTAAAATGTGATTTCTTCTCTTGTACCCTCTTTTTTCGGGATTTTGATTCCCTCCCATGTACCTTCTTGTTTTGAGCTTATGATCCCCTATTATTTTCCCTATTATTTTGGGATTCGGATGCCCACCCATGTTACTTCTTATTTCTGTATTGGGATTTCCTATGATATAACCGCTTGATTCAGGATTGGTATTCCATCCCATATACCATCACATTTTGGGATTTGGATTCCCTCCCATGTACTATATGGTTCCATTCTTAATATTTTCTCCCAAATACCATCTTTTTTTAGACTTGATATTACCTCCCATATAGACTCTTATTTTAGTCATTTGATTCCCTCCCATTTATCCTCATGTTTTGTATTGATATTACATCCCATGAAACCATTTATGTAAAAAAATATAATTTCCCCATAAAATTGAGGGTGATATAGGTTCCACCGATCATAAAATGAAATCATTCATGCATGTTCCATTAGATAAAAAACATTCATCATATCATGAAAAAAAATGATATTAGTTTGATTGAAATCATATGATAACAAATAAAATGACATGATTATTTTAAAATTTTAATAATATCATAACTTATGAGAAAAATGATAGTTTTTGAAATCATTTAATCATTTTATTGCCCGTGAATGGATTCAGGTTTGATATTATTTTTATCATAGTGTAAACCATGTGTGTTAAATAGGTTTGATAAAAAATTATCATATCACATACCATTATAAGAATGAATAATAATGGTTTTCCTTGATAATATATATTGTAATGAATAATGTATATCAAATTATTTGATTATATAAGGGGAAGGATTTTTAAATATCAACTGGAAAATTTTTTAGGAAAACAATTTTTCATTGAATATCACTATTTTATACAAGACAAATTTTCAAAATCCATTTCATGCAAAAAAAATGAAAAAAAATATAACAGAATATTTTTAAAAGCCTCTAAATCATTTCAAGTGAAAAATAACCTTTCATATTTGAATAAATATATTTATTTAAAAAAATGTATTATAAAACCACTTCCTTTGAAAATATTCTTGAAAACATATAAAAGAAGCTTGATAACATTTTGAATACATTATCATTAAAAAAATTGAAATTTTATAATGTAAGATTTATTTTTTTAATAACATTTCATTGAAAATAAAAATGAAAAAATATATAGATGCAAAAAATAAAAAAACTAGAAAAAATATTTATGGAATAACACAATTTTTCAATCAAAAAGAGATATACAGATGGTTTTTCTAAAAAACTATATTATTTATTATCTAATGTAAGATGTTTAGAAAAATTTTTCCATTGCATAAAAATATCATAAATAAACATATGAAAATAAACTTCATTAGTTTTCTTGATTGTTGGATTATAATATTTAATCATTAGAAGCATAGTGATGAACAACCTCATTAAAAAATGAGATTATAACAATAAACTCTTACCACATAGTAACTTTGAATCATAATCAACATGTAAAAAATGAATTTAAATGAAGCATAAGATATCTAGAAAATAATGTTATTCATGATTTAAAATTTCATAGTGCAATGTATACACCTAGTAGAAAATTTTAAGTGTGTAATATGTAATGCTTCTCAATGAAGGAAATTGTGATAAAGTTACTTTACATAGTTTTTAACATTGGAAAACTAATCCCCATTGATGATATAGGATAAAATGGATTTCTTAAATACCCAATAATTTATTTATAAAAATAATTGTATACATTCATGGTCACTATATGAACCAAAAACCAAAAATTGGTGGTGAATAAGGCATTTTTATCATAGAAATAAATGTGATATTAGACGATCATTACCTTAATTCTTGAATTTATTTTCACATGGTTCAAATTCATATATAATAAGTATAATATTATTATAAATATACTATAAAACCATATTATTATATATAATAACTTTTATTATTTTATTATGGACCTAGTGTACTATTTTTTTAAACAATTCTAGGTTTAGCTTTTGTTTCAGGTAATAACTGCTCTATTTTTTTGTACATGATTTAACTTTTTATTCATGTCTCCCTTTATTAGAAAATGATTTAATTATTTAAATATTGTAAAAAAATGGTATAAATTAAAAATATATTTATGGTATAAATATTATTATTAATTTATAAAAGATATAATTATGAAATTTAATACACTATTCACAGTGATCGTACTCCATACATACTCATTAATATAGTATCATTTTTATTATCCAACTAAAAATAAGAATTGTAAAAAAAATGTATAAATATATATATATATTATAAATCATGTATAAATATTATTTTGTTAATATAATATAAATTTACTAAACATATCTTTAATTAATTCTAAAAAATGTGTGAATTAATCACATCTCTTTGAGAAGGCGTTAGTCCACACATCCACAGATGAAGTTATCATATTATATAAAATGGAATGAATGAAGATATGTTTCATATAATTTTTAAAGAACTGTAAATAAATAATTAATATACTATATATCATATAAAAACATAACTTACATTATTATTTCCAACCATGAATGTGGAAATTGACTAATGGGAAACATCTATTCGTGAGGTGGTATATTGTCGCACACAAAATGGAACATTGTGTCTTTCATTTGATGAATGTGTGTGTGAGTGTAGGTATAAACTGTAATATGAAACATATAATTATATTTATGATACTGAGGTTTTTATATAATTTTGTAATAAGAATGGTGAAGGGTGTGTAGAATTAATATAATACAAATGAGCTTATGGAATGATGTTACCTCAGCTTTGGGTAACTCCTTTTCATTTTCACCGAAGGGATTTATTCATTTGATTTAGTCCCAAAGGGACTAATCTTGGATGAAGGCATGGATGTTTTGATTATATTTGGCCAGGTGTTTGCTGCACCAACTTGATTTTGTGGTTTGAATATGTTAGGGGTGAGTGTCTTTAAATAATGTGGATAGAGTGGTACTCTTATAAATATAAAACGCTAAACACTATTGTGAGATATAAATTACATAATATGTCTCAAATAATGGTAATTTTTTTTAAAATGGATTATATTGTATAAATATGTCCTTCCAATTGCTTTTGGATGCGTTTCTAGGTTATTGTTCCACTAAAGTTAATGTTTAACCAGTACAGAAACTATGTTTAACCATTAATTAATTTTAATTACATTATCTAATCGCTTTGGTTAAAATAATATGATCAACATAGTTAAACTTATTATTTTATATTAGGAAAAATATGGAATACATTTTTTGAAATTACAAAGATATAACTGTATGAAATTAATTTTAAATCAATCCTAGAGACGTGATGGGAGAACAAGTCTTTAAAGTAAAAAAGTTCAATAGTTTGAAATGTTATTATATAAAATTTCAATGTAAAATTGTTTCCAATTACCTAAATTTTATTATTTTTTATCATTTTACCTAAATATATTTAAAAAAATTTTAATAACATAATTTACCTTTATAAATAAATTAGATGAAAATGTAGTTTTCTATTAAAATTCTGGTTTTCACTATTCATCCAAATATGGTACTTCTATGAAAAAAACCCCAAAATAATGTTTTAATATAACAATTTGATAATTGAAGTCTATTTTATATAACAAAAAATATAAAAGTTTAAAAATTTCTATGTAAATTGGTTCACCATTTAAAGGTGGGAAAAGTACCATCAAGAAGTATATAGCTTTTTATTCAAAAAAGATGTATTCATATTTTATTCCTATAAAAACAATTGGATCATTGTACATTTTTTGAAAAATATAATATATAAATTGTTTCATAAAATTCATAAACAGCGGGTTTTAAACTTTTATAATATAATGTTTATTAAATAGTATTTGTACCAATGGAATTTCATTAATTGAAAATACTTCTTATATTCATTTATAACTAATTGATAAACAAAGGATTAATTTTATATACATTTGTATATAATATTTTCAAAATTTTGTTAATATTATTCCTAAATTACATTCCAATGGATAGGATGTAATTATAATAATATTTTAATAACAATTTAAATAGTATATTTTAGTTTGGTAAAACAAAAACATCTGTTTAACAAAAGCTATTGAAAAAATGTGTCATTCTATTTAAGGAAATCCTAACATAATTCTTCATGTAAATCAGGAAAACATAATTTTTTCATGAAGTACATTCATATCTTGTTGTTGTGTGTGCAAAAATGAAAACGTGTTTCTTTTATGTGTCAGTAGATATATTAAATGTTTCATCAAAAAGAAAATAGTAAAAAGATTAAATTATTTCAAAACAATCCCAAATTGATAGGGTGTTATATTATACCACCTAAATTTTATTTCTCCCTCAACATTTGAATTGATAATAAATGTAAAGCAACATAGAAATTCCTTTCATATAATTCCACATCATAAAAATAAATACTAAAAACTCAATTAAAATGGGATAGTTGGGACCTTAACGGTTACCCAATGTAAATCATTACTAGGTTTCCTCAATGTATAACATTGGGTTGAAATTGAAAACATTAAAGATAAATCATACTATCACATAATGATGGAGGGTGATAATGAACATAGTTATCATAAATTTAATGATCATAAATCCTTAATCCATAGAGTCTTGAAAAAGGTAATTGACATCCAAAAAAAATTATAAAAGAAGACAACATATTATTTCAAAACCATGTTCCCTAGTGTTGAGTAATTTTCCAATGAATTGATACATCTGTGATTTCTAGACAATAAAACCTTTTTTTGTTCCCCGATCAATTTAAACTTTATGACTTATTAAAAAACCTAAAGAATAATTTTCCATTCCCAAAATATTAGAAAATAATTATATCCATAAATAAAATGATAGTTTATTCTTTATGACTTTATAAAAAAAATTTAGAACATGTTGTAAAATATAAATAAATAGTCATATATATATAATACATTAATATTTAAACACTCCTATAGTGGTTAACATAAAATGTTCACAAATGGTAAGCCTTGTGACCATTCTGAAATGTGAAAATCCAAATAATTCAAAATAATGTCACAAAATTTGTCAAAACAATATTAGCATTAATCCCTCTTATATCATAAAGTGTATCTTTTATTCACATACCAAACACGTTATTACATTCATTATTTATTCTCCTCAAACATAGTAATAACCATAGATACCAATAAATCATTATTGAAAACATGAATGTTTACTTATAATAATGTTTATTAAATATGTTTCTTAAAACCAAAAAAATTATAAATGATATCAGTGATCTCACAAACTACTTTTTGAAATAATCCATTACTAGCTCTGAGGTTATATGAACCATGAAATTTACTTATTCATATCCTACATATATTTTTTAAATCAGAATTATATCAATATCGTGGACATAATAAGGGTTATCTTCCCTTTTTCAAAATTTCACCTTTAAATATAATTGCTTGTTTATCTTTTAAAACAATCAAGAAATTATTGTAGATCCTTGGAGAACATAAAAGAAATTGTGTAGTCCTTATAAATTTCTCCATTTATATGGAGTAATTATTGAATCCAAATAAAATTTAACATTGATTATTCCAAATAATAATTAAGGAATTAGAAAGGATACCTCATCTCCATATGTAATACCTTTTTCCATTCACATTTCACTGGAAGTCTCATCATCATCAGTAATATAACCATTACTCATACCACCTTACTGATTTTATCTGTTACATCTCCATAGGGGAAAACAATTCCCATAGTGACCATTCATTCAATAGATTAATCATTCAACCACCAGTGATTAATTAAGGAGGTCAATATTTTAAACTGGAATATTCATTTATCCCTTTCAATTACTTTATTTGGGTCTTTATTTTCCACTATCAAAACAACTTCTTGTTCCTCTAAGTCATTCACTTATGTGATTATTTTGTCATTCATGACACAATTGAAACTAAATATTTATTCCAACTTTCTCTATATTATCCAAAATATCATAAAATTAATTAAATATATTATAGGGAGAGTTTGAGAGTTAGATAAGGTATACATTGTTAATCATTTTTGAGAAAACAAATTAATAATGATCATAACATATTTTATTCTAATGATTATCCCATTTAAATTCTTATTGAAAAATTAATAGTAATATTTAATATTAACCCAGTATCTTATATTTCCCATAATTGACTAAAAGTAGATAGAATATTACGATAAACACTTATTGTATGTGAAGATGACATAATCATTTAAAATCACTTAAATTATGTCTATCTTATAACACATTATTTTAAATAAATGGCACATAAGGATAAAAAATAGAGGCGACCATAGAAATATCCTTATAAATATCCATATAGATCACAGTACAGTTTTATCATACTAGTTTCCATGTTTAACCAATCCATTACTTTTATAAAAACTATAGCGATTAGGGTTACCATACATCGATATTATAGCATTTTATATGAATATTCATAACATTAGATAATTACATGACTGTGGTCCATAATTGTTTAGTGTATTTTGAATCATGTAAACATAATCATCTGACTTGGTGAAATATCTTCAATATCATTGTTAATGAAATTCCCATTTTGGAATTCCTAGATAAAATAGTTCTTCATAACATGGGGAAAGGAAACATAATAAAGGAGGAGATCGGATAAGAAAAAATGGTAAATAAGAGATTTAAGTAAGCATTACATGATAATATGGGTATGAGAACATGATCATAAAATTATATAAACATATGCTACATATCAATTATCATAATTAAGAGGCATCGAAAAATAATTTTCAGTTCATAAGACATGAATCATATTGGAATCCAAAGAATAATTAAAGAGATCATAAAGTAGGAATAAATCATATAATTGTTGAATACACATAATCATGTAATATAAATGCTTATGTGAACCTTCCAAGACCATCATAACATGTTATACTTGGGATATCTCTAGTGTACCTACGTAGGGCATAGGATTCCATCCCATGTAACATCTTGTTTATGGATTGGGATTCCTTCTCATGTACTCTCTTTTTCTGGGTTTGGGATTCCTGTATATATACCCTTTTATTCTATGTATGGGATTCAATCTTGTGTACCCTCTTATCTCAGGATTGGGATTCCCACCATGTACCCTACTGTTTCCGTCTTGGTAGTCCCACTACCACAAAACTAGGATTCTACAGCGCCGCTCTTTATCAATGCTAAAAAGGCATTGATAAAGTGTTCTTTTAATAGCGCTAAAAATGCACTTTTAAAAGTGACCCTTTATCAGTGCTTTTTTTAGCGCTGATAAAGACCCCCTATCAGCACTTTTTTAGCACTGTTAAAGGGGGCCCCTTTATCAGTGCTTTTCATAGTATCCCTAATAAAGGGAGGGCATTATGAGCACTTTTTCCTAGCACTGATAAATATTATATTTCGAAAACATATAATGAAAAAAAATATATTTTTATATAAGTATATTTATATTGATATAAATATAATATATAATTTTTAAATATGTTTTAGATAATTATATATAGACTATTACAATTAATATATACTAAAGTTTGTGAAAATCAATTTAAAATATTTTAAAAAAAATTATAAATTTATAATTTTATAATTACCATTGATCAATAATCATTTAATAGCAATTTAAAGGTACAAAAATCCCAAAAAAATAATAAAAGATCTAAAATAAGATGAAAATGTAACTAAAACATCAAATAACCATAACTATTGATCTGGGTGTCCATTTATGAACTACAATATATCAAATCGAATCTTGCAACATGATCAACATGCTAATTATAAAATGGACACTTTTTTCACATTTTTCGAGTCCCAAAAATTCCCAGAAGGCCTCCAAAACTGAGTTTTAATTGGTATACCCTAATTTTTTAACATTCATATTGGGATAACTTCTGATCTGGATATCCACTAAGAATGTACCTCATATATTATCAGATATTGTTTCATTTTATTCTATTTTACTAGTTGTGGAGTTGAAATAGACTTCTGTATTAGTTTTTTATGGTCGTTTTAACATTCTATGGCTTTTCAAATACCCATATTTTTGTATTTACTCGTAAATATGTGTGTCTTTGTGTGTTTGTGTTGTATTAATGTATGTATTTATTTATTGATTTATAAACACTCATAAAATTTTTCTATAAATGTAATTATAACTAATCTTATTAATATATATTAATATTCAAATATATATACAGATACAAAATTATAAGAAAAAATATATAAATAAATAAAGGTAAATTTAAATTAATATACGAATAAATATATATATATATACTAATATATTAATAAATATATATATATTAAAATAACTAAATATATTTATATTTATATGACTCTATATTAATATATGAATAAATAAAACTATATATATATATTAATATACAATTAAATATATATATCAATATATGAATAAATATATATGTATTAATATAAATAAATATATTTATATTAATATGAATCTATATTAATATATGAATAAATATATACGGATTAATTTTACGAAATATATTTATGTTAATATAAATTTATATTAATATATGAATAAATATAAATATATATAAATAAATCGAAATATCATTAAATAGAGAAAAAAACTAAATATCGTAATCGTAAAGGTGGAGGCACGCAAGGGGGGAGGTCTCTAGTTCATGTTCCAGTGGAAGAACAGAGGGGCGGGCGGCCATGTGGGGGATGCACGGGTAAGGGAAGCACGTGGGAGAGTGGGAGAGGTTCTTCCTAGCACTGATAAAGGGGTGTGGGGGGATCAATCCTGGATAAAATCTCCCCTACAATATATATATATATATATTAAATTCTTTGTTGACTTTTATCAGTGATTTTTTTAGTGCAGATAAAAGGGGCCGTTATCCACACTTTTCTATGTACTGATAAAAAGGACCCCCTATCTTCGCCTCAATTAACAGAACATTTTTAGCATTGTTAACACACCTCTCTAGAGCTGATAAAGGATATATTTTTGTAGTGGCCCTCATATGTACCCTCTTTTTTCATGATTTGGATGGCCTCTCAAGTTCCCTCCTTTCTGGACTTGGGATTACATCCCTTGTTACCATTGAGCCCATAAAAAATTTATCATTTCCTAATGAATTGGACGGCTATATATTTACCACCCAACACATAGTAAATAATACATTCATGTTCCACAATACAAAAAAACATTCATTATATCATGACCTATAAAAAAAAGATGGGTTTCATAATTATAATATCATATCCCATAAAATGAAATGATTTTTAGAAACTCTTAATCATACTATAACATGTAAAAAATAGACATGTTTCATAATTATTTCATCAAATAATAATCTATGAAATGAAGCGGGTTTAAAAATAATTTTCTCATGATATAACCCGTGGAAGTGAAACATGTTTCATAAATAACTTTTGATAATAATGCTAAAAATTCCAAGAATGAATAATAATTATTTCCTTTGACTATATCCTGAGTAAATAATTTACTATATCAAAGGATGTCAACATAGATGAAAAATAATTCTGAATGATCACATAGAAAATTTATAAAGGAAATTAATATTTCATTAGAAATAACATTTTCAAATATGAAATATTTTAAAAATACATTTCATTAAAATTATATTTGAAAAAAATATAATATATTTTTTTTGAAAAATAAATAAATCATTTTATAATAAAATATTATTTTCATTTTGAAAAAATAATTTTAAAAACTTATAACCTTTCAAACCCAATTTCATTTAAAATTAAATTGAAAACATAAAAAGTAAGCTTAAAAACAGTTTCAAATAATTTCTTTAAAAATAATATTTAAAACAAATAATATAATCATAATTATTTTTTTAAGAATATTTAATTTGAAATAATCTTTAAAACATATATTTAATATTTTAAAATGTTATATAAGACAGGGTTTTGAAAAAAAAATATATTTCTGTCCGAAAAGAGAAATCAAGTAGGATTTTCTAAAAAAACACTTTCATAATTATATTATTTTCCATGTAGTGGAATTTTTTTTCCACAATTGTAATGTCTCATAAAAAACAAAATGTTAAGTTAATCAATAAGGTTTATTGAGTGGTGGATCATAATATCAATTCAGTGTAAGCGTAATCATAAATAATTTTGTTAAACATTGGGATCATACTAATAAACACATAATACTTTGTAAGATTTATTTATACTCACTATGTTATGAAATGAAAATAAATGATGCTTAAAATATCATCAAAATAATAATATTATTGATATAACATGTCAAATTAGAGTGTATACTCTTCATAGAAAAATATTGTTTTATAACAATACTTGTTTCCCAAAGAATGAAAATTTAGAAAAAATTACATTACCAATTTGGTAAAAATAAAAATATAAACCCCGTTAAAGGTTGATCATAAAATTGATATCAAATTTCCAGTTAATTTTAGTTTTAAAATAATATAATACATTCATTGTAAGTATATAAACCACACAAAAATAATTAATTGGTTAATTAGGCATATGTTTCATAGACATAAAATTGAGGTGATAAAACTCTAACCATAAGTCTTGACTTTCATTGTACATGTTCCAAACACTTTTCAAATAGATAAAAGATTTGTATAAATATAAAATAGAAAAAAAATGTTTATATAGAATACCATATACGATTTTATTATGACTATATATTACATTTTTATTATCAACTCCATGTTTACAATATCTCTCGGTTAATAACCACTTTGATTTTCAAATATGATTTGACATTTTATTCCAAGTACTCATAATTAGATCATCATTTACTTATTTTCATAAAGAAAAACATGGTATAAATATCACATATATTAAAAAAAATTAATATTTATAATAATATATAAAATATTGAAAATTGAAAAGGAATACACTATTCATGGAAATAGTAGGTCGTACCTATGCATGAATAAAAATTTAATTTAATTTTCCTATTAGAATATTTTAAGTAAATTTCATATATATAATTTTTTTTTAAAATTAATTTTTTTTAATAAAATTTTTGGAAAATATGATAAACCTTTACTTTGAAAATAAAATAAAATCATAGAATCATTAATGTAAAATTTAGTAATACCAAAATTAGTCTCCCAAAATAATTTCCAAGGGATATTGCTAATCTCATTGTCTAGTTCTTCCATAAGATGATGTTCGAAATATAATTCCAGCTTATCTAAGGACTAAATATACTTTTCAAGGAAGAAATTTCCATTTTTAAAGCACTACAACTAAGTTTATGCTCTGATGGACTATCAATGCATATTTCTGTCTATTGAGAGTCATCCTTAATGTTATCTCCATAATTTTAGTGGATTATTCGTCAGTAACATTGAGAGAAAAAATCTTTTCAAACATTTCTTCTTCTTTGATAATGTGAAATTAAAATGATTAATCAAAGAAAGTCTTAATATACACTACTTTTCCATCTTCATGGCATTTAACTCATAACCAACCACGTCTTTATTGGAATAGGAAAGTATGAGTAATCCTTTTCTCCTTAAAAATACCCTTACACCCATCCATGGAGGGCTAGAATGAAGCACCTTCTAAATCATAAACTGTATCGTTAGTCTCTTTATGATCATTAGAAAGTTGAAAATCCAAATGAATGGCACCATCCTATGGTTCAGAATTAAGAGTGGACTCACCAGCAACATGCTCATCGTGAACCTCATTCACCTAAACTTTCTTGATGCCTGCTGGGTGGTAAGGATAAGTTTTTTGTTTGAAAGAGACTTCCTTAACAATAAAATTTTGAGAAATTCCCATTGTAAATCCAGCCATGGGTCATCCTCCTCAGGACACTGAAAATGATATAAAACTATAACATTTTTTCAAGATATTTCTTGTCTCACCCCACATGTTTCCTCACCCGATCTGTAATATCTTTACTGTGTCAATATAACACTGATTTTGTTTTCATCTTCCTCCATATTCACAATAGTTTTATCATAATTTACAACATCCATTGAATAAACATTAAAATAATTTAAATTCACACTCCCTTGTCTAACAAATTTAGTATTTAGAAGGTGGGGAATGATATTAGCTATAATCATATGGCCATCAAATCCCCCACCATCTTTTGAATCAAAAAAATAACCTCTAGTTGATTACCTTTCTTGTAGATAACACTTATGAGAGAAGATACCCACATACATGCACCAGACCAGGACCATCCACATTGTCATATCCCTTACAATTGCCTTTTAATGTCACATCAGTATTCTTTAAAGGACTCCACCAATCTTGTGGTTCACCATGAACTGCCTCATCAATCACCACACCAACTAGTCCCTGGCTAGAGGGCCCATCTATGCCTTTGGTCCCAGACCCATGCTATCTCGACAAAAATCTACATGCCACCACAGAATGGCCTAATAGCTTGTAGACATGAAAATATTCAACCTTATATTAAAAAATAACATGTTTCTTGCATATATATTCCTTCCCAATTTTAATCCAAATGAAATCATAAGGCTTTCATGAAACACCAACTTTGACAAACACTCTTGTATTAATAGGATGACACACATCCTTAAAATTGAAATCAATGCATAAAAAACTACATACAAATATTCCCAAAAATCCTAATAATCGAAGGGATCTAAAATGGTAGGGGTAAAATTATGGAAATTCACCCAAATCACCACTAAAGGGGAGTCCGGTTTTATGAGATATTCGTATGTCCATCTGCGGTGGTTGAATCTAGACCTCTTAACGAAATGAGAAATATACGACCATAAAATGATCAGGTATTACTCCAATGCGAAGAGGATCATGATGTTCCCATTATCTAGAAAAAAAAATAGTATCTATATCATGCATCTCCCATGAAATGAAGACGAATCTTTTTAAGGTGTCCACTGATGGAGTTCTTTACAAAAATCGAGCAATCAAATTCTGATTGAGAAACAACGAAGGTTCATAAATCTCCACAAGTGATAATGGAAGATTATTGAATCCTTTATATAAATCAGGGAGCTTTGGGTACATGTATCATTATGGTAATAGTTTGAATGAATTTCATCTCTTTGAGGAGGTGGTAGTCCACACGCCCACAAATGAAGTTATTGTATTTACACAAAATGGAAAGCGTGAAGATATGTTTTATATTATAATTATAGAAGAATAATTACATTATAATTATCCCACATATAATATTAAAATTTAATGTAAAACATTATTTCCAACCTTGAAAGGTGGTAGGGGATGAATGAGAAACATTAGTTTGTGAGGTTGTAGTCCACCGTAAACAAGAATGATGGTCAGGTATCACAGTTGATGGAAGTGCGTGTGAGTGTAACATAAAACCATAAGATAAAAACAAGTATTTATATTTATGGTAAATATGTTTTTATTTAATAAATGAATATGAATATGTTATGGAGTGTATAATGATAATAAAACAATAGATCTTGTGGAATGATATTACCTATTATATGGGTAACTCGTTTTTGTTTTTACAAATGTGATTCCATGGTTGGATTTAATCACAATGGGGGGAATATGGGATTCAATTAAGGAAATATTTTATATTTTATCAGGTTTTTCTAATCCAAATGGCTTGAGATATTTCAGTATGTGATGGTGGTGAGTAAAAAAGGCAAAAACCTTTTTGAGGTCTCTATTAAATTATGTGTTGCAAATATTGATTCATTTTTTATAAAAGAAATTATATGGTATATATATTACAATTAAATTAATTTTTTGTTAGTTTCAATGTTATTTTTTAACTTAGACCAATTTTTAACCACTAAGTAAACTATTTGTTCGATAATTTTTTTAAATTATTTTAATTAATTTCACCCATCTTTTAAAAAAATTATTTTAAATTATTTTCAATTATAAACTGTTTATATTCCAAAAATGTTATGCATTTTTACATATTTTAATCTCATAATTGGAATGATTAAATTTAAAATTAATCTTTCAGACGTGGCGAGAATGTTGGTTTTGAATGTAAAAAGATCCAAAAATAGAAATGTTTTTTATCCAATTTGAATGCAAAAATGAATGAAATGATATAGGATAGAAAGAATTATGTATAAATAATATATATATAATCTAAAACTAATTTATTATAAAATTTTTCTATATAAAAAAATTAGATGAAAAACATGTTTTCAATTTTAAATCTTTGTTTTCACTATTCATCAAAATATGAATCTTCAATGAAAATTTCCAGAAATTCACCAAATGTTAAATTTTATATCCCAATTTAAACAATGATGTTTATTTTTTCAAATTAAAATTATAAATGTGTCTATTATATTTATAATGGTTTCCCCCTCTAAGATGTTGTAAAATTACGTTTTAGAAATATACATTTTTTATTCATAAAATTAGATTTACTATAATCTTCTAGAATTAAATACTATTGTACGAGTATAAATTTTTTTTAAATATATAATGTTAAATTTTTATTAAAAAATTCATCAATATTTTTTAAAATTTATTGAGATAAACTTTTATTTTTATATAGTGTTCATAGAAAAGGAATTTCATTATTTTAATACATATTTTACTTCCATTTCTATCTAATTATTAACCTAATAATTCATAGAAAGAAAAATTTTAGGAATCCACATTTTCTTTGAAAAATAAGATTTATAAAAACATAAATAATGAGTTTTGTTTAAGGAACAATTTTTTCCCCAATACCCACCACACTAACACTTAGTGCAGAATGGAGCTGTTTGCGGAACAAAATAATTGTTACTAGAAATAGCTTTTCAACTTGTATATCCAAAACTAGAATTATTTCATAGAGGTATAATATGGGAATAAAACATATCAAAATTTTCCTTCCCTATGGTAAAGATTGACAATCCCTTCCTATAAGAAAATATTTCTGACTTTAGTCTATTAACAAAGTTATTATCCTTAAAAACATCAGTTTCAGTACTAGAGTTAGGCTCAAAAACATTTTTCATAGAAATTAATTTTTCTAGATCCTTAGAAAGTTTATCCTTTTTAGAAGTAACTTCTACAAGGTTTTTTAAAATACTTACAAAATAAAGGGTTTTCTTATTAAGATATTTAGAATGATATGATATTTCTTTAGTAAGAATAGAAATTTTAGAATTTACCTTATCATGATTTTTCTTGACATTAGAATTTTCAGTCATAAAGAGTTTAGGAAACCTAGATACATCTTCATAGGTAGGTAAAGTATTTTCTTTATCCAAAGAAGTTTTTTCATCTGAGGATTCATAGTATTTAATATCAGTATAATTAGTATTCAAGAATATATTGGTGATAGATTTGGAATTTTGTACCTCTTCCATTATGAAATGAATTTCAATAGGTAGTCTAACTATTATATAATGATTCTTCTATCCAGAAGATTTGTAATATGAGGATTCATCGGAAGAGTCTCAACCACTAGTACTCCTGGTGTCATTAGCTTTAAAAGCATTCGTAAAATTTTCTTTTTAGTACTTATTTCTATTTATCTCAAAATGATTATTCTTTTCTATCTTTTCTCTTAAGCATAGTAAACTATGTCCTTATATGTACTACCATTTTATATTCATTAAATGTGACTTTAGATACTTTCTTATCCTTTCTTTATTTCTTCTTTTATCTGTACTAAAAGTATTTCTTCTCAACGATCGTTTTTATCCTTTGAGAACGATTAGCTAGTTCATTATCAGAATTTTCACTTTCACCTAATTCAGATAAAATACAAACCATAATTGATTTAGATCTTTTAATTCTCTCAGGAGTCTTAGATTTCAAATTATTTGAAGTAGTTGTAAAAGCAACACTTCCATTTCCATTCTTA
Source organism: Viscum album (assembly GCA_963277665.1). Lineage (NCBI taxonomy): Eukaryota > Viridiplantae > Streptophyta > Magnoliopsida > Santalales > Viscaceae > Viscum > Viscum album. Next base: position 1,789,572,462 of record OY728121.1, on the reverse strand, counting down.
TTCATAACATTTTCTGTATCTCTTTTCATTCTAGTCTCATGTTGAAAAGAGTACCAAAAAGTTAATAAAGAGTAATAGGTGATACATTCCTATTATCATATATAGAGGTTCTCTTTGATTCCCACTCATTAGGCATGTTGTCTATAATCTTGTCTACAGGTGCCTCATCATCCAATCCTTTTTCACCCATGGATTGTAAGCTATTGACAATAGTCATAAATCTCTTTTGTACCTTACATATATGTTCTCCATAAGAAAATCAAAAACCATGATACTCAACACTAAGAATATATCTAATTGTTTCAATAACTTTGGAAGTAACAAAATGTGTAACTTCAAGCTTCTTCCAAATACTAATTGTAGCTTTACACGAAGAAATCTGGCTATATTTATTCATGGTCATTGAACACAACAAATTATTGTATACATTATAGTGTAGTTTATATTTTGACTTCTCATGATTAGTAAAATTTTGGAATTCCTTTTGTGAAATCTTGTAATCTCTAGAAATCATAACAAATTTGTCCACTCCAGTATTGATGACAAGAATATTTATACGATCTATCCAATATTCATTATCATTCCCATAAACAGTAGGTGGTCTAGTAGGATTTATGTTGTCTATGGAACCAACATTCATTCTTTCCATTTCAATGAAAATCCTTCCACACAATCTTTTCTGCAAAAAAATCTTGTAAACAAGAATAAAAATATCATAAGAAAGGAAAATATAGAACAATGAAAAATATGAGAAAGAAAACTTTTATGGGAATATAAGTATTTTAGAGACCTGCTCTGATACCAATTGTAGGATCGATATGATACTGATTATAGTATCGAAATAATGATGTAGATGCTCAATTTACAGGGGGGTGAATTGTATAATTTAAAATACTCCATTTGATCTTCTAATGATGGTAAATTTTAACAATGTTAAACAAGTTAAAATCACAAGAACTCTTAGTTTAAATAACTCTCTTGATTTAGGAAATGTGGTTCTAGAAATGAAACATAAGAAATTATTACATAGATAAATATTATACCTTAATGCTTTTAGAATCTCACTTATCAGAGTACAAGTATATGAACATACAAGATAGTTAAAATTTCCCCAACAACCAAAATGCTGCGAAAAACATGATACAATAAAATTAACAAATAGTAAATATTTTAACACAAATAGTAGGGTATGAAACAACCATGGATAAAGTTCTTATGATGTATAAGTTCAAGAAAGTCTATCTTACCCCCACCAGGGTAATCACTTGATACGAATATCGGATTATGTCTTGCCATACCTGCAAGCCCTCAAAATTCAAGTTAGTCAGAACCTCTATCTTCCTATCCCCAGAATCCCTAGAATGTACTTAGCAGCACTTGGAGTCGTATGAATAAATTCTGAACAAGATGTTCAGTACACACAAATCAATAAAGTCTCTTTATCTCTAGAAATCACTTATGCAACATGTAATATCTTGATTGATCCAATTATATTTGAGCACTTTCAAATGAGCTCCTATTTATAGGCATATCTTCAACGGTCAGCTCCCTCCTCCAATGGTCATAATTTTCTTTAACTTTTGGTGGGACATTTACAGGTGTCACTCAAACAACGGTTGGTTGGAAACATAATGCACGACATCATTTTATAACTCAAACAATAGTAAGAAAAAATAAGGTTTCTTAACCAAATCCATTTTTTAGAATGTTAGGAAAAATAAAAGTTCATAGTCTAACAAAAAAACAATTCTGTGTCTATAATACCTGAATATTCAGATTCTGTCTTTAAATGAATTCAGAATCAGATTTTTATTGAATTCAGGAGTCTGAATTTCAAGGAAATTCGGAGTTTGAATTCATAAGAATTCAGAGTATGAATTCATAAGAATTCAGAGTCTGAACACAGAATGTTTAGAGTATTAATTCAATGAATTATGAGTGAGATCATAGAATGATCATAGACTGAATTCAGATAATTTGGAATCTAACCTCAGAATTTTCGGAGTCTCAATTAAGAGAATTTAGTGTCTGAACTCAGAAAGTTCCATAGTCTGAATTCAGAATGTTCCGTAGTCTAAATTTAGAAAATTCAGAACCTGATTTTAGATCCTGAAAAAAAAAATTCCATATATCTATGTATTTATAAGATTCTGATGTTTTAGTTACAAAATTGAATTTTATACTTAGAAGGAAAATGAGTTAGATTATAACATTAATAATGAAAAACATGGTAAGGATAAATTTCCTTGTGGACGTAAAATTTTCCTTATGAATGTCAAACATAGGGAAAAGAAATTTTACTTAAGATAAAGTGTTTGTGATTTTCAAAAAAAGAAGGAAAGTAAAATTCATAAAGAAACCTTGTTGACTCAACATTACTTATTCACATAGATATTAAACTAGTCGAATAATCACATGAAATATCAATAGACACATTCATAATGATAGAATGCATAATTCCATACATTAATTTCTATGTCGAGGTCTCATGCTAGGACCTAGGGGCTTACTGTAACCAGACCCCAACCTGGAGAGACTCTATTACCGGACCCCAACCCGAATAGCCTTTGTAACCGGACTCCAACCGGAATCGCGTCAGTAACTATACTCCAAACAAGAGAGGCGATGTAACTGGACTCAAACATGGAGGGTCTACTCTAATCAGACCCCATTCTGGAGGGCTTAAATTTACCAGTCCTTATCCTGGAACATACGAGTCCAACACATTCATCTTGGTAAGAGGTTGAAATATAACATAAACATTCATATTAAAACTAACATACAAAATTTCAATATGTTATCCATAAACCATGAATGACATAAAATTAAATCATCCATTGTCAAACATATCATAAAACCTTTAATAAAATATGGATGATTTGTATAATAATAAATTAACTTCAAACTAGTGTAAAATTTATCAATGGATATTGACATAGATCAAATCAAAACCTTTTTTTAGAGAAATATCTCTTTCTATTTTGAAATCATTTAAAATTCATATAATTATAAAACAAAACATTTAATTTGAAAAAATTATAATAACATTGTAATGGAAGCATCAATTATGTTATAATAGAGGGAAAAATTCACACCTGCAATATAAGTTATAAAAAATCTTACATCAATTTTGTCGAAAAGGTCATAAAATACCTTGTTCGGAAAATGAAAGAAAGATTCCTTTCAAACCATTTATAAAAAGTAAAACAAGGGTATAAATGACATTAACCCATATTTTAGTAATTAGAATAAATGTTTTGGAATAAATTTTAAAAAAAACACGGATGTGGATGATAAAGCGGTGCTAGTAGATAATTACGTATAAACAACTTCGGATAATGAAGAGATTGTAGAATTAAACCTTACCGATTTGTTAACTCACGAAACCTAAACCCCCTGAAATAAGGATTATTAAATGAAGATGTAAATACCCATAGATTAAATTATATTACATAGTAATACAATCATGGCCAGTACATAAGCCACAGAAAAAGAAAATAGTGGTAATACAACGTGATTCCCACGGGAATAAGAAGTGAGATTAAACCCGCTTACCATGTTGTAATCAATCGAGTCGTAGAACAAAAAGTTAATAACCACCAAATAATTCATATAATAACATTTATATAAGTCAAATAATGATTTAAATACACAATACACCACAAGAAATAAATAAGTGGAAAACAATGGAATTCTGACGGAATTAAATGTTAGATAAGAAACACATTACGTCAAGTCCGACTTGTTTTGTATGTTCCTCGTTTTTCCTGAATAATAAACATATTTTAATTTATACTTTAATAAGAAATTTTTTTAAGTTTATTAATCCATTTATATCATGTATTTCCTTTCTATAACAATTACATAATTATTTGAGATCATATTGGATATTTTATCGATGTTCAGAACTCGAGTAAAAAATGACTTTGTTATAATTAAAAATTTTCCATGTGGTCGAAATACCATTATCTCTATATTGATATACATGACTTAGATATAATATATATTTCTATATATTATATCTATTCTATATATGTATTTATAACAGTACATAACATTTGGAGAAATGAAATGAAATTCACCATTCATGGAGACATTAAGCCGTACATATGCCTGAACTCTACATTCAAATCTATTTTTTATTTTAATGGAATTAAAACAAAAATATACATATTTATATTTATATTATAATTATTTTATAATATCATATATAATATCATTTACTCCATCATTTATACATCCCACATAATGCATTAACGAGTCATATCAATTTGAGGGGTGGTAGTCTGTACTTCATCCAATGAAAGTATCACGTTTACCCATATTGGAAACCATAAAGGACTGATATAAATGGAAAATAAAGAAGCATAAATAAAACATAAACATAATATATATCATTTATAAATACAGTTTCATCATAATTTCCACCATGATAAGTGTTAGAATATAATTGAATAATCAACGTTTTGTGATGCGTTTGTTTTCCATCCACAGAAACAATATGTTCTTTACCCATTAGATAGAGGTGTGTAAGTGTAGTTCAAGTCCTTCTCATAAAAACATATTTTTATATTTAGGATAAAATATTTTCTTATAAAATTAATGAATAAAAATAGTTTAGGGGTTGGATATGTAAAATAAAAGAAAATAAGTTAAGAGAAACCAATACCTTTAAATTGGGTAACTCCCTTTGGTTTGTACCATGATTTCTTCTTGAAGTGACATCATCCTAAGCTGAGGAATCTAGGTGGAAGAGAGGGAATTTGAGAGCATATTTGGGTAGGGGTTGGATGAGCCCAGGGTCTTGAGAGGCATGAGTAATGGGTTAGAAGTGGTGTCCTATTATAAGGGAGAGAAGGGGCTCCTTAGGAACGTTTGAAAATGGTATTTTATTATAAACAAATATTCGGTTTCAAAATGTCTCAAACTAATTAAACACTAAGATAATATGACTCATGTTATAAATAAAATAATACATCAATAATTGGACATGTTTTGGATATTGTTTTAATATTAATAATCTTTTTTATTTAAATCATTTATTAATGAGGTAAATATTGATTCATTATCTTGTCATAAATAATCCAATTAATTAGATGTAAAAAAATTATAAAAAAAATATAGGTAAAATTTTTATCTTTCCAATGACTATTTATAGTCGAAAATATGACTTATATAACCCCATGTAAAAATTAATATACTAAAAGATTTTGTTAATGTCATTTTTGCCTTTACTTTAAGTTAATTAAAATAATGTGTCATTATCATTCTTAAGAGGCACTATGGGGTACCAAAATCGACCCAAGGGTGACCATGGTCAACCTTGACTCATCCAATAAGGTTAGGAAAAGTGTTAAGGTAATTTTTTTATCATAATATTCGTTTTACCTTGATTTACCTTATTTACGTTTAACCGTGGTAAATAAAATTCAAAACATACTATTCACCAAAAATTGTTATCAAATTATCGAACCACATTTTTATAACTAATAACAACCATGTGTAACAACCCGAGTCCGGAGCCACATAACCGGTGCCCCGTACCCAGTTCGCCACATGACCTCAAGCGCATTTCCCAAAATGCACGAGGCTGCCGACTAGCAGCGAGGGCCTTGGTGAGTCAGTGGGGAAACTATGCCCTCATTTGGTAAAGTATGCAGCGGAAGAATAAGCATAAACAATAGTAGAAATAGTAAATAGCATGAAACAACTGAACTGAAAGTAAAATCAATGTCTAATATAATAATGATGCAGAATGGTACATGTATCTAAAGAAAGAAGTAAGAAATACAACGTGCTGAAATAAAAATGAAACCAATGTACTAAATGTAAACATCAACTCCAGTAGCATCGTGGGACAAGGCCTAGTCCCATTCTCTCCAGATCTGACTAGTAATAAAGTACCTGAGGTAGAAGGGCCATAATCCCTACCTATACCAGCAACCATATAATCTGTTTGGGCCGATAGCAGGACCCAAACAAGTTGTGAGACTAATCCCAGTTGGTAACCACCACAAGATTTGTGCCCTGCTTCCAGTGAGTGATATAGAAAATGTAAAGGTAAATAAATGCATTAAATAATTATACCAATTACCATTCACATTCATTTAGTACACAACCCGGGAAATCCAGCAATGTTTTCTATTCCATGATAAGAAAGTAACACAACGGGTATCTAAAATACTACCTAAACACACGCTTTACAAAAACCAAGCTTGTTCTTGGGCTTGGGGGACTCGTCACAACCAACTATCAAAATTCACACTGAATCTCTAGGTGGTTTAAACTAGCAGACCCCAATATCTAGTAATCAAACAAGGCACAGACACTCTGGGAAGCTCTCACATCTATTCCCCTATGGTCTTGCAATGATAGCTACAGACTCTCTGAGGAAGCACTTACGTCTAATTCCTCCTGTTGTCTCAATGCGTTGGTAACTAAGAAAAATCCTGGGAAGAAAAAAGGCCTATTATCGTGGGCCCTGCATACGAATCTTAAACCAACAGACCCTCTAGGGAAGCAATTAATCGTCTATTCCCTCTTTGAAATCTCGTACCAGGTTCTCATAGCCCTGAGCAGTCCAGTGGTGCATAATCGACTGTTAGCAGCCCTATGTAAATTAAACAACTACATGTCTAATAGCTACCATAATTCAAAAGCATTCCAATAGTAGGAAACACATGAAATTAGTGATAACAAGCAACTAGCAATTTCAATAGGGTTTTCCTCACAAGAAAATTGTGCCAAATGTCGATAAATAACCAAACAGATGGAGAAAGACCCATGGGGTGGTCCTCAATCATGAAACCAAGCATACAATAGCAGCAATTCATCATAAGCTAACAAGAAATCTAGGCAAGATAAACAATAGGATCAAAATCCTAAACTCGGGAAACCCGACACATGGGTAACCGACACTTTTTCAACCAAAACTCAACGAACTTCAACGTAGGGCAACAAACCACATACCTCGATCCTCAGAGATCGATATTCTAGAACCTCGGACCGTGAATCGGCCTATAACAGAGTAGATCTACAAAAATGTCTAAAACGTTCAACCTCAAATAACTTACACATGAGGATGAATCAGGAAACAACACTAAAGAAGAACCAAGAACTCACCGTTGCGATTCTTCTGCATCCGATGGAGTTTGAATCATACAACCAATGACGGATCGGTGGCTTGGAGAAGAATCGGCCTTCTTGGACGTTCTGTATTGGATTAGGCGGAGAATAAGACGTTTACAGTCTTTAGGTGCGACCCTGGGTCAACTAATGGAATAAAAAAACTACACGGCGTGTACTCTTAAAGTACATGGCGTGTAGTGGATTTTTCCATAATTCTCCAAAATCAGCCTCCATGTCACCCCTACACACCGTGTGTGTGGCCCGGTCTCGGCCAACACATGGCATTGAGTGGCTGAGTAGTACACGGCATGTACTCATAAATTACACGATGTGTACTCTGAAAATTTCTAGATTCTCTATTTTTCATTAAAAATCTCATAAAAGAGATCCCTACCTGAAACCGAAGCTCTGCGATCTTAAAAACTTCCCCCTTAATGAAATTCATCCCTGAATTTCCCTAGAATGTCTTAGAAGAATAAACCTCGAAAAACTTTGGCCACTGTGATCACATATCCGCCTCCCTGTCCCATGTCTCGTCCTGTATACGGCCATGCTTCCATAGCACCCGTACTAGAGGAACAGACCGACTATAGATTACTATTGCACTACGATGAACAATCCTAATAGGATGCTCATCGAAAGATGAATCCTACTCCAACTCACCCTCTTTAGGATGAAAAACTTGAGGCGGGTCTGAGAAATACCATCGAAGATGAGAAATATGAAAGACGTCGTGCATAGCCTGGTACCTCTGAGGTAACTGCAACCTGTAAGCGACCAACCCGGCTCTCTCTATAACCTCAAACAACCTGACATATCTTGGTGAAAGCTTACCATGTCTCTGAATCCTCTTGTGTCCCAACCTTGGTGCGACACACAGGAAAACCCGATCCCGGACCTCGACCTCCAGAGGTCGTCTCCGCTGATCAGCATAAGACTTCTACCAAGAATGTACTGTCGCGATCTTCTTCCGAATCAACTCTATCAGTTCTGAGATCTCATGAACAAGATGAGGTCCCAGAAAAGCTGCCTCTCCAGCCTCTAGCCAGCATAAAGGTGAATGGCATGGCCTACCATATAAATCCTCGTAAGGTGCCATCTGAATAGTCGCCTGAAAACTGTTGTTGTAGGTGAACTCCACTAGAGGAATGTGCTTCTCCCAAGAACCACCAAAGTCTAGAATGCATTCTCGGATCATATCCTCAAGTACCTGGAATGTACGCTTGGACAGGATATCCATCTGGGGATGGTATGTTGTACTCCAAAGTACCTGTGTACCCAACTCCCTCTGTAGCCCCTGCAAGAAGTGCGAAGTAAAACGCACATCCCGGTCTTAAACAATGAAGTTTTGAACTCCATGCCGACGTACAATCTCTAGGATGTACAACCGTCCCAACTCATCAACACTGAAGGTCTCCTTGATCGGCAAGAAGTGTGCAACCTTCGTGAGCCTGCCCACTACAACCCAAACCGCATCATTTCCTTGAGGCGATCTCGGTAAACCTGTCACGAAATCCATCATGACATCATTGCTTTTCCACTCAGGAATGGGTAACGGCTGCAAAATCTCTGATGGTCACTGATGCTCTGCCTTCATCGGCTGACAGGTGGAACACCGCATAACAAAACCAGCCACATCTTTCTTCATACATGGACACCAATACTGACGGTGCAAGTCTCGGTACATTTTGTTGACACCATGATGAAATTCCCAAGATGATGCGTGGAACTCCCGCATCATATCCTACAGTATGTCCGCTGAAACCCATACACGACCATGAAAACATAACACCTCGTCATCTCCCACTTTCCACCCCAGAGTAGGGTCTCCATCTGACACACCCTCGCATAGGACAAGGCCTTCAGGGTCTAATAGCTGCCTCATTTGTACTCGATCAAAAAAGGTAGATGTAACAACTACAGAAAAAAGAATCATCTGAACCTATCTTTCTTGCACCTTCAGATGCATCTCAGAGAATAGAGCCATGAGCTTCCACCCACTACTGGCCTCCTGAACTTACTAAGTCCTCCTGCTCAGTGCGTCTGCCACAGCATTGCCTTTCCCAGGCATATAAGCAAGCTCAAAGTCGATAGATTGTAGGTACTCGACCCACCTCTGCTATCTCAGATTCAGGTCACGCTGCATGAAGATGTACTTAAGGCTCTTGTGGTTAGTATATAACACAAAATGCTCTCCCATGAGATAGTGCGTCCAACAACGCAAATCATTAACAACAGCAGATAACTCCAGGTCGTGCGTAGGATAGTTCTTATCATGTGGCCTCAACTGCCGAGATCCATACACAACAACACGATCTTCCTGCATAAGCACTGCTCTAAGGCCGATGCCAGATGCATCATGGAAAACTTTATAACTCTTTCCTAGCTCTGGAAGAACTAGAATCAGTGCTGAAGTCAATCTCCCCTTCTGCTCTTGGAAGGATGAGTCACATGATTCTGACCAAACAAACTTCACCCCCTTCTTATTCAAGCCCTTCAACAGTGCTTCTAGGTGTGAGAAGTCCTGTATAAATAGCCTGTAGTAACCATCCAGCCCCAAGAAGCTCCGTACCTCGAAGATGTTCTTTGGCTGTTCCAAGGTAACTATTTCTCTAACCTTATATGGGTCTACTGATACTCCTGTCTATGATATGACATGACCCAGGAAGTGAATCACGTCCATCCAAAAGTGGCACTTTGAGAGCTTATCATATAACTAATTCTCCCTTAGTGTACTCATAACGATGTTAAGATGGGTTTCATGGACGTGTCAAGTGTGAGAGTACGCCAAGATATTGTCCACGAAGACCACGACGAAGGAATCCAAGTAAGGATGGAACACTCGGTTCATCATTGCCATGAAAACTTCTGGAACATTCGTAAGGCCGAACAGCATAACCATATACAAATAGAGGCCATACCTACTCTTGAAGGCTGTCAGAGGTATATCTGAAGGTCTAACATGCAGATGATGATAACCGGACCTCAAATAAATCTTAGAGAACACCTGAGCTCGTTGAAGCTGATCGAAGAGGTCATCAATCCTCGGCAAGGGATATCGGTTCTTGACTGTCAACTGGTTCAACATCCGATAAATCATGCAAAGCCTAAGGATACCGTCTGCCTTCTTCGTGAATACAGTAGGCGAACCCCAAGAATAAGTACTGGGTCGAAAGATTCCCTTTTTCTGCAACTCCCAAAACTACTTCTTGAGCTCCTACAAATCAGTTGTAGCCATCCTATAAGGAGGAATGGACACCGGTGTTGCTCCTAGAACGAGCTCAATCGGGAATTCTACCTCATGCTCCAGAGGAAAACCGGAAAATTCTTCTAGAAAGACATCTAGAAAGTGATCAACAACTGGAGGAAAATCGAACTGTGATGTCCCCTAGTCATCCAGATAAATACTAGAAATATGGGCCATAACTCCTCCTAGACCATGATTCTCGATTCCTGCTCGACTCTCCTGAAAATCCCACTCTCCCTTATGAAGGAAAGATTCACCATCTTGTGATACAAAACTCACCCTACAGCGATAGAAATCGAAGACTGCCTGGAAGGGAACCAAACAGTCCATATCGAGAATGATGACATAACCCGTCATCTCCAAGACATAGAGGTCCCATAGGAAATGATACCATGAAACCTCAAGAGGGCACTCCTTGCACTGACGTACGCTAGATGTCCTCATTCCCAAGGGCGTGTTGAGATACAACATGTCAGCAGACGAAAAGACACAAAGCTCCAGACATTCCACGACAACAACAGAGATAAATCTATGTGAAGCACCAGTATTGAAAAGGGATGAAGATAAAACTGAGGCTACTAAGATTGTACCTCGAACTGTGGAAGGTCTAGGATCATGCTCCCAATGGATCTGATCCACTGTAAATGTATGGCCAAAACTGCGGCCCTGTGTAGCAGCCTGACATCTCTGAGCTGACCCCCCTTGAGCCTGACTACCACGTCCATGACCTCTACCTTAGCTTGGACGACCCGAAGAACTCCAGCCCCCATTCTGATGCGAGACTGGTAATCCTTCTCTGGAACGATGTGTAGAAATAGATCCTCCTTTACAAGCCACTAGAAGAAGAACCTTGCAAAAACGCTACAGATGACCTGTCTTTCCATAAGCTCGGAACTCCACTGGATCTCTCAGGAATTGTGGCTTCTTATGACCACTCTTTCCGCACTGATAGCACACCATAGGGTTTCGAGAAGGATGATCTCATCTACCGAAAGATATACCTCTCTTCCTCAAGTCACCTCTTGTAGACTCTCGGTGGCGCTTTCTACTATCAGTATGAAATGAATCAGCCATGGATGTTGAACCGCCTTGGTCAACAACTCGAGTCTCCATTAGATTTCTTTTGGTGATCAGCACCTGGTTGACTATCATAGTCATAGAAGTCAGCTGAAAACGTTCACCTGCGATCTGATATCTTGTTTGAGGCCTTCCTCAAACTTCCTTGCCAAAAATAGCTCGTCATTTCCCAGAACGGGAGAGAAACGCTGTAACTCAGTGAAGCGGAAGGAATACTCCATAACCGAAAGAGTACCCTGCTGCATGTTCAAGAACACCCTGGCCTTGTCGGCCCTCAGCGTCACTGGATAGATGTAGTCGTAGAATGTACGCTGGAATTCGTCCAAAGGAATATTCCGTTGGTGCCCTTCCTGTGAGACTACATCCCACCATCTCTTGGAAGAATCTCGTAGCATGTCAGTTGCGAGCTTCACCTATCTGTCTGTGGGTGTTTCCAGATGCTCGAAGATGGAATGCATGGTTTCTAGCCATGAATCTGCAACCTGAGGTCCTCCATCCCCTGTGACAGTGGGAGGATAATGCTGCTAGAAGACTTGCGTCAACTCTTCCATAGACGGGGCATGATGTTGAGCTCCCTACAAGGTCTCCATGAACCTCATGAAACCCTATCTTAATTGAACGTCTGCACTAGTGTCCGGAATCACTGCAGGTGCCATATCCGGAACAAGGTGCAGAACTACTGGTAGTCCCCGGTCTGCCGTATTAGACGTACGGTCACCGCCTAGTTCCTGACGTGCAAAAGAAAGGCGTCTTGGTGCCATAGTCTTGAATTATCAAAATCACGCCTCCGATTTAGGATCATCAAGGAAAGAAAACACAAGAGTACAATATGGGAACAAGAGAGAGAAAAACTTAAATTTGGAAAACTGAACTACACGGTGTGTATTTAAACTACACGACATGTTTATTAAATCCATTTACATGGGCATGTAATTCAACCACCACTAGTCGTGTAACGTTACCGACTACATGACGTGTTGTCCCAAAATACAATGTGCACTTGAACTCCACTCCCCTGTCCGAGTTTGTTGGCACGACCAACCTACACGGACCTCTTAATTCTAAACTTCGTGGTGTGTGCACTAAGGACACGGCGTGTACAAGCCAGGCTTCGGCGACCTGTGTATCTAGTTTCACGGCCGGCCACACGGCCGGACACATGGATAACCCCTTACACGCCATGTTCCAAACAAACATGGCCTATATCAGAGAAGATAACACTGACCCGTGTTGTTCGTGACACAGCCGGGTAACTAGAAGAAAATACACGGCGTGTTATTATAACACACGGTGTGCACTGCACGAGTTTCCCTGACCCATGTTGCTAGTGACATGGTCAGGTACACAGTTGACTACTACATGGCATGTACTTATGGTACACGATGTGTCCTCAAAAATTTTCCACCACCCCGTGTTTTTGTTCACATAGGTAAAAACACGGTTTAAAAACTACACAGCATGTATCATTAAAGAACATGCCGTGTATTCTGGGTTTTTCTAGGAAGTAGCTCTGAAACTGCTCCGAACGCCAGAAACACTGAAAAACAACAAGCAATGTTCCAAATTCAGAAATGTGGGGGCCCATACTCCCCGCAAATCACAGCTTCTCATCATAACAATGCATACAATAATTAAACAGCATAACAAACAATGATCCATTAAATTTTTATCCTCTAGGACCCATAACACCTCCATGAACAGAGCTTGGCGCCCAGGCTAAACAGGCTGTAAAAGAATTAATACTCAATCATCGTAACTAGTATTTCAATTAAAGAAACTACCACAAAGTCATGCATAATCTATAACGGAATCTATCACAACAATATGCAATTCTAATGAACCCTAGATGGCATGGTAAAATGCATGACGAGTGATTTCCTACCCAGTGCCTATATGATGCATGAGATGGCACACCCTCATCTCATTAGGTTGCAACCAATTAGAACCATAATCATAAAAACTATAACAACAAAAAACATGTGAATCACCTAACGATGAAATATAATAAACTCTAACACTTGCAAAAACTAAAAATTGAAATTACGAGGTAATATAGCTTTTCCTTGTACACTAGTTAATTACTCCCAGGCACAGTTAAGTACTAACTACCCATTTCTTCCTATCCCTGGCTATTGTCGCAAAACAGTAAGCAATAGTAAATAAAGAAAACTCCATTGATACCACTTTGTAACAACCCGAGTCTAGAGCTGCATAACTGGTGCCCCGTACCCTGTTCTCCACATGACCTCAAGTGCGTTCTCCAAATGCCAGAGGCAGCCGACTAGCAGCGAGGGCCTTGGTGAGTCAGTTGGGAAACTATGCCCTCATTTTGTAAAGTACGCAGAAGAAGAATAAGCATAAAAAATAGCGGAAATAGTAAATAGCATGAAACAACTGAACTGAAAGTAAAAGCAATTTCTGATATAATCATGATGCAAAATGGTACATGTCTCTATTGAAAGAAGTAAACAAAACAACGTGATGAAATACAACTTAAACCAAAGTACTAAATGTAAATAGAAACTCTAGTAGCATCGTGGGTCAAGGCCCGGTCCCATACTCTCCATCTCTGACCAGCAATATAGTACCTAAGGTAGAAGGGCCACAATCCCTATGTATACCTGGAACCATATAATCTGTTTGGGCCGAAAGAAGGACCCAAATCGGGAGTGAGACTAATCCCAGTAGGAAACCACCATAAGATTTGTGCCTTACTACCAGTGAGTGATATAGAAGAAGTAAAGGTAAATAAATGTAGTAAATAATTCTACCAATTACCATTCACATTCATTTAATTACACAACCAGGGAAAATCAGCACAGTTTTCTATTCCACAAAAAGCAAGTAACAGAGCAGGTATCTAAAAGACTACCGAAACACAATCAGTAGAAACCCAAGCTTGTTCTTTGGCTTGGTGGACTCATCACAACAAACCATCAAATTTCACACTGACTTTCTGGGTGGAATAAACTAGCAGACCCCTATAGTCTAGTAATAAAACAAGGCACATACACTCTGGTATCGATGCGTGGGTAACTAAGAAAAATCTTGGAAAGCATAGAGTCCAATTCCCGTAGGTCATGCATATGAATCTAAACCCAAAAGACCCTCTAGGGAAGCACTTAATCATCTATTCCCTCTTTGATCTCCTGCACATGGTTCTCACAGCCCTGAGCAGTCCAGTCATGTGTAATCGACTGTTTGCATCCCTAAGTAAATTAAACAACTACTTATCTAATAGATACCATACTTTATAAGCATTCCAATAGAAAGAAACCAATTCAATCAATGATAACATGCAACTAACAATTGCAATATGGGTTTCCTCATAGGTAAACGGTGCCAAACTGCGATAAACAGCCAAATAAAGGGAGAAACACCTGTGGGGTGATCCTCAATAATGAAACCAAGCATATAATAGCATCAATTAATTTTAAGCTAAGAAGAAATCTAGGGAAGATAAACTATAGGATAAAAATCATAAACCCGGGATACCTGATACATGGGTATCCGACACTTTTGCAACCAAAACACAAAGAAATTCAACGTAGGGCAACAAACAACCTACCTCGATCCTCGGAGATCAATATACTAGAACCTCGGCCCGTGAATCAGCATATAATGGAGTAGATCTGAAGAAATGTCTAAAACGTTCAACCTCAGATAACATACATGAGAGTAAGAATAAGGAAACAAGTCTAATGAAGAACCAAGAACTCACCGCTACGATTCTTCTGCAACCGACGGTGTTGGATTCGGACAACCGGTGACAGATAGGTGGCTCGAAGAAGAATCAGCCTTCTTGGACGTTCTGGACAGGAGAAGGTGGAGAAGAAGAAGTTTACGGTCATGAGGCACGACCCTGGGTCGATTAATGAAAATAAAAAAGTACACCGAATGTAATCTTAAACTATACGTCGTATAGTGGGTTTCTCCGTACTCAGCCAAAATCGGACTCCATGTCACCCCTACACACCATGTGTGTGGCCTGGTATCGGCCAACACACGGCTCCGAGTGGCCGAGGAGTACACGGCGTGTACTCATAAATTACACGATGTGTACTCTGAAAATTTCCAGATTCTCCATTTTCTCTTAAAAAGCCTGTAAAAGAGATCCGTACCTGAAACTGATGCTTCGGGTTCATACAATTGTAACAACCCGAGTCCGGAGCCGTCTAACTGGTTCCCCATACCTGGTTTTCCAAATGACCTCAAGCATGTTTCCCCAAACCCCAGCGGCTTCCAACTAGTAGTGAGGGAACTGGTTAGTTAGTGGGGCAACTATGGCCTCATTTGGTAATGTACGTAGAGAAATAATAAGCATAGACAATAGTGGAATCAGTAAATAGCCTGCAACAACTAAACTGAATGTAAAAGCAATGTCTGATATAATAATGTTGCATAACGGTACATGTATCTTTGGAAAGAAGTAAGCAAAACAACATGCTGAAATACAACTGAAACCAATGTACTAAATGTAAACAGCAACTCCAGTAGCATCACGGGGCAAGGCCCGGTCTCATGCTCTCCAGCTCCGAACAGCAATCAAGTACCTGAGTTAGAAGGGCCACAATCCCTACCTATTCCTGCAACCTTATAATTTGTTTGGGCCGAAAGCAGGACCCAGACAGGGTGTCAGCCTAATCCCAGTAGGCAACCACCATAAGATTTGTGCCCTACTGCTATTGAGTGATATAGAAAAAGTAAAGGTAAATAAATGCAGTAAATAATTCTACCGATTACCATTCACGTTCATTTAATTATACAACCAGGGAAAACTATAAAAGTTTTCAATTCCATGATAAGAAAGTAATATAGCAGGTATCTAAAAGAATACCTAAACACAAGCAGTACAAAACCCAAGCATGTTCTTTGGCTTCGTGGACTCGTCACAACCAACCATCAAAATTCACACTGACTCTCTGGGTGGCTTAATCTAGCAGACCCCTATAGTCCAGTAATCAAACAAGGCACAAACACTCTGGGAAGTTCTCACATCAATACCCATGTGGTCTTGCAACGATAGCTACAGACACTTTTAGGAAGCACTTACATCTAATTCCTCATGTGGTCTCCATGCATGGGTAACTAAGAACACTCTTGGGAATCACAAAGTCCTATTCTTGTAGGTCCTACGTACGAAACTAAAACCAATAGAACCTCTTGAGAAGCACTTAATCGTCAATTCCCTCATTGATCTCCCGCACTAGGTTATAACATCCCTGAACAGTCCAATCATGTGTAATCTACTGTTAGAATCCCTATGTAAATTAATCTGTAACACCCCAAGCTTCCACGGTACGCTTCTCTTTGAATAATGTGATAGCGTGTGTTGTACGCAACACCGAGTTCTAACACACCATAACCAATCAAACTAGCTTTTATGAACAGTAATAACTACCTTTTGAAATTATATATATTTTATTTTTTAAAATGGACTTCATTTTTGGATTCGTAATATCGAATTTAGCCTAAGGTGAAATTTTTGTACTTTTCGGATAACTTTAATATTTTGATGAATAGTGAAAATTACTTAATTTTAATTAAAAACAACTTTTTAAATCAAAATAATTAATAGTTATAAATTATTAATTTGAGTGGTTTTAAAATGTATTTAGAATACATTTTTACCATTTAATATAATGTTGTTCATTGGACATAATTTTACAGTTAAACCGGACATAAACATGTGTCAATCTTTTGATAGTTATTATCTCTTAAAAACACATTTTTTGTTTTAACAACGGGAATTAACTTTAAATTAATTTCTACCACTTATGTGTTTTGAATTTGGAAAAATGGATTCCATATTTGTAATCAGGATGTTCAAATTGTGTAAACAGGTAACTTTTATTTTTTGACATTTTGAATAATTACTTCGGTTAATATTTTATTTACCATGGTTAAGGGTAAATCCGGTAAATAAGTGTAAAAATAATATTATAATAATACTAAATTACCCTAAAACGTGTCCTAGCCTTATTGGTTGATACATGTTCGACCATAGGCATCTTTGGGTCGATTTTGGGACCCCATGGAGCCACTTGTAGGTGATATGGACACATTATTTTAATTAAGTTAAAATGAATACAAAAATGACACAAGCATATATCTTTTAGAAAAACAATTTTTACATAGGGTTATATATGTTTTCATTTAGACTATAAATATTAAATAGAAATATAAAATTATTTCCTACATAATTTTATTTTATTTATAATTTTTAGAGATTACATAATTTATTTTATTTATGACACAATGATGATGCAGTAATTAACATAATAGTGAAAATTTAAAATAATTGATATTATAAATACCCAAATAAATATAATTTGAGACTTTTAATGAATTAAAATAATTTTCTAGAATTGTATGACAAATTTGGATTGATTTAATTAACTTTCTTGGAAGTAATCATTATGTTATGAGTTTCACAAAATCAACTATTGAATAGTGTCAAAATTGACATAAAAGTGTTTTTAAAGAAAATATTATATTATTAATTGATATTAAATTCATAAAAATATAAGGTTCGTCCAAGAGACTGATATCATGATATTTGTATCATTAATGGACCACTTGGGTGTCTCTTGGATGTATATAGTATGTTTACTAACTATATAATATAAAAATACAAAGTGACATGGTAAATGTCAAACTAATTAACTAAGAGTTACTACTTCAAGAGAAGGTTAATATAGTAACCCAAACCTGTCTAAAATCTATATGATGAATGTTTTTCTACCTCTCCTGACATTAACATTTAAATAATCAACTTTGTAGCCATTAGAAACTGAATATAAATTTATTAGAAATTAATATTTCTAGCTTTTCCAATGGTGCCCCTCACCCCTCTTACAAAAGGGCACTCCTCCTTCTCATATATTCACCCCTTCAAAGCCTTTTGGATCGGCCAAACTCTGCACAAATACTCTCCAAAATTCCCTCACTACAACCTAGAGGCCTTAGTTTGATTAGAAATCCAACCTAAAGAGCCCTTTTGATCAAATCAATAGGAAGAACCCGAAGAAGAGGTAATGATTTCACCTCCCTTTTCCATGTTCCTTTCTTCTTCCACTTCTTATTCCTTTGTTATTACCATTCTAAAATAATAACTCTAGTATCATATATATTATGTGATGTTATTATAAATATGGTATAACCATATTCAGTATTCTATGCACCCTTTGAATAACATGTCACCATACGTGCGTGCGTACGGCTTACTGTCTCCACGTCATGGTGTAATTGTTTTTCAATATATTATTATTTGGATGGGTATAATAATGATGTTTAACTCATGTAAATAATAAATATAACATGATAATTATTCTTTATATATGATATACCATCCATTTATATATTATTTTAATATCAAAAGAATGATATTGTCGCTCGTGCGTACGTACGGACTACCGTCTCCACGAACACGATGAGATTCATTTTCCATCATTTCCATTCAATAATAATTAACATTTGATGATTTAAAAATAATGTTTAGGAACCTGATATCATTCTCTATATGAATAATATACAACCTATCCTTGAAAAACATGGCCTATGTAACAAAACATATAAAATAAAATGAGTAAGTTAACACCCGAAACGACGATAATACTAAGATATTATTAACAAAGCAATGTTAAAAGATAATATATGATATAATATGAATGTATATGATTATTGTATAATTTAATAACAATTATTTCACTATTATATAGGAGGTTAACCTACCCCAACCAAGTAAAAGTACATGTTAAGGGTTATTTCACAATCTCTTCATTATCTGAGGTTGTTTATACGTAATAATCTACTGGGATCTCTTTATCATTTACATCCATGTTTCTTAAAAATGAATTTCAAAACATCTTTACTATTTACTATAATATGGGTTAATGTAATTTATACCCTTTTTTGACTTTTTATAAGAGGTTTATAAAGTAATCTTTCCATCATTTTCCAAACAATGTGCTTTTTAACCTTTTCGACAAAATTAAGTTAAGAATGTTTTTTAACTTATACGGTGGGTGCGGCAATTTTCCACCATTATAAAATCATTGATGCTTCCCTTACAATATTATAAGAATATTTTCAAAGAAAATGTTTTATTTCATAAATATAAGACTCTTAAATTATTTCAAAATAGAAAGAGATATTTCTCTAAAAAGTGTTTTGATTTCATCTATGTCAACATCCATTGATGAATTTTACGCTTATTTGAAGTTGTTTTATTATGATACAAAACTTCTATATTGTATTGAAGGTTTGGTGATATGTTTGACTATGGATGTGCTATTTTTATACCGTTCATAGTTTATGGTGAATGTATTGACATTTCGTATCATAGTTTTATTACGAATGTTTGTGTTATGTTTAATCCTTTTCATATGGGAATGAATTGGACTTAATATGTGATGGGTGGAGCCCGCTATAGCTCCTCGATGCATCGATAGGTCTCATGAGACAAACTAGTGTCTTGTCATAAGGCATTGGAAAAATCTTATTTGTACTCTTGGCATGAGGCCTTGGCTATGTGTTTATGATAGTCTGGCATTATGCATTCCATCATTATGAAAGTGGTTATTGATATTGCATGTGATTATTCGAATAGTAGAATATCCATGTGAATAAGTAAAAGGAATTATTTCATTTTAATTTTCCCATACTATGTTGAAGTTCATGTTTAAATGGATTTTGTTTTAGTTATACATTTCCTTAAATTTTTATTCTTATTTATGAAAGTTTTCGCTATATTGTTATCCTTACTAGGCATTTGAGCTCACCCCTTTTCTATGTTTTATTTTTTCCAGGAAGTGATGAATTAAATTATGAATGACCTTCAGGGATATTATGTGGGGATATTAGTGTGGAATATGGAGACAATATGTTGTTGTAGTAGTTTTTCACTTTATGATGTAATGTAAGACTTATGAATATATCTAGTGTTTTCAAGGCTACTAAACCAACCGGTCATTCAAGATTTGATCTTTCTTGTGATCATTCCAATGTTATGTAATAATGCACCAACTCTGGGTAACTATGGTCAGGGCTTACAGTTGGTATCATAGGACGTTTAGTACAAACCTTGGAAGCTAGATTTAGATAAACTCTGATTAGAGCATGTAGACCTAAGATGAACTTTGAGGATTAGTATAGAATAACTTCCTAGAATTGTGGTATTGTAGAGATTTTGTGAGTTTTCCAAACAATACATCCATGTCTGGATATGAGCAGGTAGTGGCGGCTCTGGTACAGATTTACCTAGGGGTAAAACATGAAAACACCGCTTTCAGCTAGACTCGAACGGGAACTGGTGCACGATAACGAGCCTTGCTGCACTCTTGGTTACGACACTCCGTGGAGATATGCTTAGGATAACTCTCATTTTCTTTACAAATAATTATGAAGGGTTTATGAGTATATACTTCCTCAAATAAAACATTCTTATGATTATGGATTATATCCATAAATAGTTCAATTTATGTTAAGTGTTTTATAAGTATGGGATTATGTATTTTGATTCATAAACTGATTTAGTTTATGCCATTGTTTAGAAATGGCGCCTAGGGGAAGAAATGGAAACCGTATCAATGAACACACACTCTGTAGGGATTGCCCTCATTATCAAGATAATTATAATGGAGCCGGTGATGCAACTGGTGCCGATCAGCTAATCACCATATTGGCACAACTCACTCAGGTTATGAATAATAACCTTACCCGTATGGAGCACCCTGATCCACAGCATGGAGGATCAATGTTAGATCTCTTCATGCGGAAAAAACTACTAACGTTCAATTGGATTACAAATCCCTTAGTTGCTGAGCAATGGATATTTTCCCTAGAGAAAATATTTTAGGCTTTGGGGAGTAGTGAAAGGGAAAAAGTTATCATGGTAGTTTACCGCCTCACTGGAGATGTTGATCAATGGTGGTCATTGATTCAAAATATGAAGGAAGATGATGAAGTATCAAATATGTAATGGAGGGATTTCAAAGATCTATTTTTATAAAAATACTTTCCACGCGACCATCGAGCAGATATGGAAAGATAGTTTCTGAGTCTGAGACAAAAGAAAGATGAGAATGTCACAAAGTATGAGGATAACTTTACAAGGTTAGCAAGGTATGCTGGAGATTATATACATAACCCAAGAAGTAAGATTTACCATTTCTTTGATGGGTTAAAACCATTTCTCTGTCGAGCATTTGTCTCACAATCCTTATCGTCGTACGAATACACTGTCTTATGTGCTATCAAGACTGAAAAGGAATTCTCTTTGTCTTATGACTTTAAAGAAAAGCAAGCGAAGAAGAGATCTGCTGATCAATCTGGGAAGGGAAATAAGGGGAAGAAGGGAATGGTTGAATATCCATCCTGTGGTAAATGTGGGAAGAAACACCCCGGTACTTTCTTGAAGGGAATGTGAGTCTGTTACAAGTGTGGTGAAAAAGGACACCAAGCTCGTGATTGCAAGGGGAAGAAGGAAGCTACCAATGTTCAGTGCTAAAATTGCAGGGAGATGGGACATTATTCAATTGAATGTCCTAAGCGTCAGGAGAACTTACCATAGAAAAGGCCAACGGATCAAGGCCAAGCTTATGTTATCACTACTGCTGAGGTAGAAGCTCCGAAAGACGTGGTTGCAGGTAATTTAATGGTTTCCTCAAGTTTAGAAAATGCATTATTTGATTCTGGATCATCGCATTGTTTCATATCTTCCCAGTTTTCTAGGAAAATTAGATATTTCCAATTTGATTTAACAAGGGATTTGTCAGTTAAAACTCCTAAGGGAAGTATAATTGTAATAAAGTTTTTGTGAATCAGTACCAATTAGAGCACATAAATTTTCATTATCTGCTGATCTCATCGTCATACCTATTATTGAGTTTGATATAATCCTCAGTATGGATTGGCTTTCAGACTATGATGCGAAGATTTAATGTAAGAAGAAGGAGGTTACTATTTTTGATGATGATGATAAGGAACACCTTATCTTTAGTGCCGAATCATCACCACCTAATTCTTATCTAGATCCAGCCCCAGTAACTCAACTAAATTCAATTATTGTGGAGGAAGAGAATGAAATGACTATGGGTGAGGAAAGGAATGTTAAAGTAGAGGATATACCTGTTGTAAAATAATATGTAGATGTGTTTCCGGATGATTTACCTAGACATCCTCCAGAACGATAAGTTGAGTTTTCCATTGATTTAATTCCTGGATCAAGGCCTATATCGAAGACCCCTTATAGAATGGCCACTGTAGAATTAGTCGAACTAAAGAAACAACTAGAGGAATTGAGTAATAAAGCATTTATTCACCCTAGTGTTTCTCCATGGGGAGCCCCTGTTATTTTTTTAAAAAATAAAGATGGATCTATGAGGTTATGTATCGACTACAGGGAGATCAATGCTATAACGATAAAGAACAAGTATCTCCTACCTCTCATTGATGATTTATTTGACCAAATGCATGGAGCTCAATACTTTTCAATGATTTACCTTCAATGTAGATACCATCAGTTGTGTGTGAAGAAGGAAGAAATTCTGAAGACAACATTTTGAACCAGGTACGGGCATTACGAGTTTACTGTAATTCCCTTGGATTGAATAATGCACCCTATGTATTCATGGAACTAATGAATAGTGTTTTCAAGGAGTATCTCGTTGAATTTGTGGTGGTATTTATTGATGATATCTTAGTATACTCTAAAATCTATGAAGAACGTGAAAATCACTTGCACATTATCCTGAAGACTCTGAGAAGACATGAATTATATGGATAGTTTAGCAAGTGTGAATTCTGGATTAATGAGATTTCATTTCTTGGCCATATTGTCTCTAAAGATGGAATCTCTGTTGATCCTTCTAAGACCAAGGCAATCCAAGAATGTCCATCACCAACGAATATAACTGAGGTACGCAGTTTCATTGGTTTGGAAGGTTATTATCAACGTTTCGTCCTAAATTTTGCCCGATTGGCTAACCCATTAATGATGCTCACACGTAAAGGGGTTAAATTCTTTTGGACAAAAGAGTGTGAAGAATGTTTCGAAGAACTGATGATAATATTACTCAATTCTCTTATATTGACTCTACCATGGGGGAATGATGTGTTCATTATTTATATTGATGCATCGAAGAAAGGACTTGGTTGTGTCCTTATGTAGAATGATAGGGTTATTGCCTATGCATTACTACAGTTTAAAATTCATGAACAAAACTACCCTACTTATGATCTCGTGTTAGCAGCTGTGATCATTGCTTTGAAGATATGGAGGCATTACCTCTATAGTGAAAAATGTCAGATTTATACTGATCACAAGAGTTTGATGTATATTTTCTCACAAAAAGAACTTAACATGAGGCAAAGGAGATGGCTTGAATTACCCAAGGATTATGATTGTACGATACACTACCACCCGGGGAAGGCAAACAAGGTGGAATATGTTTTGAGCAAAAATACCATGGAGTTTTGAACAATATGAGAATTAAAAGGGATCTAATTTTCATGGATCTAGTGATGATGGACATGGGAAAAACCAGGGAAGGTGAAACATCAATGCTTTTTCAAATGGTTGCCAAACCATCTTTACTATAAAGAATTAAGAGTTCTCAGACAGATGATGTATAATTTCAAAAGAAGATCAATGCTATGAATGATGGGAGATTGAGAGACTTTGTGTATAAAGTTGGAATTTTGAAATTCGGGAAGAGGCTTTGTGTTCCGGATATACCTGATCTAAAAAGGGAATTGTTGGATGATGATCATAGTTCCAATTTCTCTATACACCCTCAGAGCACCAAAATGTATAGAGATTTGAAGGAACATTTTTGGTGGGACAACATGATGAGGGAGATTTATGATTTTATGTCAAGATGTATGGTTTGTCAACAAGTGAAAGCTGGAAGCCAACAGCCTGTAGGAGTCATGCAACCTCTTCCCATACCGGAGTGGAAATGGGACAATATTATGATGGACTTTGACATGGGGCTACCAAAGACTCCAAGAAGGAACGATGCAATATGGGTTATTGTTGATCGTCTTAACAAGTCATCACATTTTATTTCTATAAGAGATGATCTACCATTGGAACGTCTAGCAAGACTATATATTAATGAAGTTTTGAGACTTCATGAAGTACCCCTATCAATTGTTTCTGATCATGATCCCCGTTTTACTTCAAGATTCTGGAAGAGTCTTCAGAAATCCCTGGATACTGAACTTCATTTGAGCACTGCCTACCTCCCTCAGACAAATGGACAATCAGAACGGACTATTAAATCATTAGAAGACATGCTGATATCGTGTTCACTTGACTTTCAGGGTATGTGGGATCAATATTTAGCTTTGGTAGAATTTTCCTATAACAATAGCTTCCATTCGAGTATTCAGATGGCACCATATGAAGCGTTATACGGATAGAGATGTCGCACAACAACCTATTGGGATGACGTTGGTGAAAGAAAACTTGTAGGTCAAGAACTGGTGGAGGAAACGATGGAAAAGGTGAAGGTAATCCAAAATCACATCAAAGCAGCTCAAAGTAGGCAAAAGAGCTATGCCGATAATCGAAGGAAGGATTTGGAATTTCAAGTCGGTGATCATGTTTTCCTGAAGGTATGTCTATGGAAGGGAGTCATACATTTTGGTAAGAAATGTAATTTGAGTCCCAGGTTCATCGGACCTTTCAAAATTCTAGAATGAATTGGGGATGTAGCTTACCAATTGGCAATGCCGTCAAGTCTCTCCAAAGTTCACGATGTGTTCCACGTATCTCTGTTGAAGAAATACATGCCTGACTCAACGCATGTACTCACCTTTGAGAAGTTAGAACTGGAACCCGATATGTCTTATTGTGAAGATCCCATCAGGATTCTTGATACGAGAGAACAAGTACTGAGAAACCGGACGACACGTCTGGTAAAAGTTTTGTGGAGAAACCATAAGATGTAAGAGGCAACCTGGGAACCTGAGGAACATATGATGAAGAACCACCTGATTCTTTTAATGCGATAATATTCTAGAAATTTTGAGGATGAATATATTTGAAGGAGGGTAGAATTTAACACCTCAAGCTTCCACGGTATGCTTCTCTTTGAATAATGTGATAGCGTGTGTTGTACGCAACACCGAGTTCTAACACACCATAACCAATCAAACTAGCCGTTATGAATAGTAATACCAACTTTTTGAAATTATATATATTTTATTTTTTAAAATTGACTTCATTTTTGGATTCAGAATATCAAATTTAGCCTAAGGCGATATTTTGGTACTTTTCGGATAACATTAATATTTTGATGAATAGTGAAAATTACTAAATTTTAATTAATAACAACTTTTTTAATCAAAATAATTAATAGTGATTAATTATAAATTTTAGTGGGTTTAAAGTATATTTAGAATATATTTTTACCATTTAATATAATGTTATTCATTAAACATAAGTTTACAATTAAACCGGACATAAACAAATGTTAATCTTTTGATAGTTATTATCTCTTAAAAACATGCTTTTTGTTTTAACAACGGGAAATAATTTTAAATTAATTTCTTCCCATTATGTGTTTAGAATTTGGAAAAATGGATTCCATATTTGGAATCAGGATTTTAAAATTGTTTAAATATGTAACTTTTATTTTTAGACATTTTGAATAATTACTTCGGTAAATATTGTATTTACCATGGTTAAGGTAAATCCGGTAAATAAGGGTTAAAAAATAATATTATAATAATACTAAATTACCCTAAAAAGTGTCCTAAAATTATTTTTTTATACATGTTCGGCCATAGGCATCTTTGGGTCGATTTTGGGACCCCATGGAGCCACATGTAAGTGATAGGGACACTTTATTTCAATTAAGATAAAATGAATACAAAAACAACACAAACTTATATCTTTTAGCAAAACAATTTTTACATAGGGTTATATCTGTTGGAATTTCGACTATAAATATTAATTATAAATATAAAATGATTTAATATATAATTATATTTTATTTATAATTTTTATAGATTACATAATTTAATTTATTTATGACACAATGATGATGTAGTAATTAACATAATAGTGAAAATTTAAAATAATTGATATTATAAATACCCAAATAAATATAATATGAGGCTTTTAATGAATTAAAATAATTTTCTAGGATAATATGACATATTAGTATTGATTTTATTAACATTATTAGATGTAATAAATTTTTATGAGTTTTAGAAAAATCAACTATTGAATAGTGTCAAAATTGACATAAAAGAGTTTTTAAAACAAATATTATATTATTAATTGATAAAAAATTCGTAAAAATCTGAGGTTCGGCCAAGAGACTTATATCATGATAGGTTTTTCATTAATGGACCACTTGGGGGTATCTTGGATGTATATCGTATGTTTATTAACTATATAATATAAAAATACAAAGTGACATGGTAAATGTCAAACTAATTAAGTAAGAGTTAATACTTAAAGATAAGGTTGGTATATTAATCCAAACCTGTCTAAATTCTATTGGTTGAATGGTTTTAGACCTATCCCTTCCTTAACATTTAAATAATAAACTTTGGAGCCATTAAAAACTGAATATGAATTTATTATAAATTAATATTCCTAGCTTTTCCAATGGTTCCCCTCACCCCTCATATAAAAGGGCACTCCTCCTTCTAATTTATTCACACCTTCTAAGCCTTTTAGTTCTTCCAAACTCTGACCAAAAACTCTCCCAACATCCCTCACTACATCTTATAGGCCTTAGTTTGATCGGAAAGCCATCCTACGGAGCCCTTTTGATCAAATCAAAAGGAAGAACCCGAAGAAGATGTAATGATTTCACCACCCTTTTCCAAGTTCCTTTCTTCTTCCACTTTTTCTTCCTTTGTTATTACCATTCTAAAATAATAACTCCAATATCATATATATACTGTGATGTAATTATAAATATTTTACAACCATATTCAGTATTCTATCCACCCTTTGAATAACATGTCACCATACGTGCGTACGTACGGTTTACCGTCTCCACGTCGTGGTGTAATTGTTATTCAATATATTATTATTTGGATTGGTATAATAATGATGTGTAACTCATGTAAATAATAAATATAACATGTTAATGATTCTGTATATATGATATACCATCCATTTATATATTATTTTAATATCAAAAGAATGATATTGTCGCTCGTGTGTACGTACGGACTACCGTCTCCACGAACGCGATGAGATTCATTCTCCATCATATCCATTCAAGTATAATTATCACTTAATGATTTAAAAATAATGTTTATAGACCTGATATCATTCTGTATATGAATAATATACAACCTATCCATGACAAATATTTCTTATGTAACAAAACATATAAAAGAAAACGAGTAAGTTAACACCCTAAACGACGATAATAGTAAGATATTATTAACAAAGCAATGTTAAAAGATCATATATGATATCATATGAATGTATATGATTCTTGTATAATTTAATAACAATTATTTAACTATTATACAGGACGTTAACCTACCCCAACCAAGGAAAAGTACAAGGTAAGGGTTATTTCACAATCTCTTCATTATCCGAGGTTGTTTATACGTAATAATCTACAGGGATCTCTTTATCATCCACATCCATGTTTCTTAAAAATAAATTTCAAAACATTTTTACTATTTACTGGAATATGGGTTAAAGTCATTTATACCCTTTTTTGACTTTTTATAAGAGTTTTATAAATGAATCGTTCCATCGTTTTCCAAACAAGGTGCTTTTTAACCTTTTCGTCAATATTAAGGTAAGAATGTTTTTTTAACTTATACGGCGGGTGCGGCTATTTTCCACCGTTATAAAATCGTGGAATCTTCCCATACAATCTAATAAAAATATTTTCAAAGAAAATGTTTTATTTCATAAATATAAGACTCTTAAATTATTTCAAAATTGAAAGTAATATTTCTCTAAAAAGAGTTTTGATTTCATCTATGTCAACATCCTTTGATGAATTTTACGCTTATTTAAAGTTGATTTATTATGGTACAAAACTTCTATATTGTATTGAAGATTTTGTGATATGTTTGACTGTGGATGTGCTATTTTTATACCATTCATAGTTTATGGTGAAAGTATTTAAATTTCGTATGCTAGTTTTAATACGAATGATTATGTTATGTTTAAACCTTTTTATATGGGAATGCATTGGACTTAATATGTGACGAGTGGAGCCCGCTATAGCTCCTCGATGCATCGGTAGGTCTCATGAGACAAACTAGTGTCTTGGCACAAGGCCATGGAAAAATCTTATTTTTAGTCTTGGAACGAGGCCTTGGCTATGTGGTTATGATAGTCTAGCATTATGCATTCTGTCAATATGAGAGTGGTTATTGATATTTCATGTGATTATTAGATTAATAGAATATCCATGTGAATAAGTAAACGGAATTATTTCATTTTACTTTTTCCATAATATGTTGAATTTCATGTTTAAAAGGCTTTTGTTTTAGTTATACATTGCCTTAAATGTTTATTCTTATTTATGAAAGTTTCCGCTATATTGTTATCCTTACTGGGCATTTGAGCTCACCCCTTTTCTATGTTTTATTTTTCCCAGGAAGTGAAGAAGTAAATTATGAATGACCTGCAGGGATATTATGTGGGGATATGATTGTGGAATATAGAGACAATATGTTGTTGTAGTAGTTTTTCACTTTATGATGTAATGTAAGACTTATGAATATATCTAGTGTTTCCAAGGATACTAAACCAATCGGTCTTTCGAGATTTGATCTTTCCTGTGATCATGCCAATGTTATGTAATAATGCACCGACTCTAGGTAACATGGGTAGGGGATTTACATAAACAACTACTTAGATAATAGCTACCATACTAAAAAATCATTCCAACAGTAGGCAACACATGCAATCAGTGATAACAAGCAACTAACAATTGCAACAGGGGTTTCCTCATTGGAAAACGGTGCCAAACGGTGTTAAACAGCCAAACAGAGGGAGAAGCACCCATGTGGTGATCCTCAATCATGCAACCAAGAATATTATAGTTGAAATTCATCATAAGATAACATGAAATATTGGGTAGATAAACAATAGGATCAAAATACTAAACCCAGGATATCCGACACATGGGTATCCGACAATTTTGCAACCAAAACTCAAATAACTTCAACGTAGGGCAACAAACCACCTACCTCCATCCTCAGAGATCGATATACTAGATCCTCGGCCCGTGAATCGGCCTAGAATGAAGTAGATCTGAAAAAATTTCTAAAATGTTCAACCTCAAATAACATACATGAGAGGAAGAATCAGGAAACGAGCCTAAAGAAGAACCAAGAACTCACCGCTGCAATTATTCTGCAACCGACAGAGTTTGATTCGGACAATCGGTGATAGATCGGTTGCTCAGAGAAGAATCGGCCTTCTTAGATGTTCTAGACGGGATTAGGCAGAGAAGAAGACGTTTACAGTCATTAGTCGCGACCCCACATCGATTAATGATATAAAAAAAGTACACGATGTGTACTCATAAAGTACACGGTGTGTAGTGGGTTTTTCCGTACTCTTCCAAAATCAGCCTCCACGTCACCCCTACACACTGTGTGTGTGGCCCTGTCTCGGCCCACACATGGCTTCGAGTGGCTGAGGAGTACATGGCGTGTACTCATAATGTACACGACGTGTACTCTGAAAATTTCCATATTCTCCATTTTTCCTTAAATATCTCATAAAAGAGATCTGTAACTGAAACCGTAGCTCCGAGTTCTTACACCATGTATGTAAGATTTTTTAAATTCAATTCATAAATGCGGTTAATTTTTATTTAAATAAAAAATTCAGTTTATTAACAACTATTAAGTGGTTTTACCATTCATAAAAAATTGATGTTTTTTAAAAAAATACCAAAAATTCATCCTAAGCTATATTTTATATTCCAAAATCAAAAACGATTTCTATTGAACCATTTTCATAACTTATAAGTTGCATTAATTAATTTAAAAGTAATTCCTGTTGTCAAAACAAAGAGCGTGTTTTTGAGAAACAATAACTATCAAAAGATTGACACTTGTTTATGTAATATTTCAAAGTAAATTTATTTCCAATGAACAACATTGGATTAAATGGTAAAAATATATTTTATTTATTATTATATACCATTTAAATGTAAAATTGAACTCTATAAATCATTTTGACTAAAAAAGTTGTTTTCAATTAAAATTTAGTATTCTTTACTATTCTCCAAAATTTGAATGTTATCAGAAAAAACACCAAAATTTAATTAAAAGTAAATTTTTATGTCTCAATTATAAATAGGATGTTTATTTTTTCAAATGGAACATATAAAAGTATCATATATTGGATTTATAAAAGGTTCACCATTAAAAGTTAGTAAAATGGAATTTTTTAAAAAAATATTTCTTTTATCTGACAAATTGAATTTGTTCTCATATTATGTATAAAAAACACATATTATGGATTCTAAAATTATTTGTAGTATATAAGATTTAATATTTAGTTAATACTATTTATATCCACTTTTTGAACGGCTAGTTTGGTTAGTCGGGGTGCGCTCTAACTCGGTGTAGCGTGTAACACAATCTATTGAATTACATTATTGGAATAATGTACTATGAAATTTTGCGGTGTTATAAAACTTTTCAATTTATATTTATTATAATATTTATAATATAAAATATTTTAATCATTCAATAATAAGGTAATTATTGCATCATCATTGTGTCACAAATAAACTCAATTATTTCTTATCTAAAAATTTGAAATAAAATGCCATTATGTAAGAAATATTTATATTTATAATGAATATTTATAGTTTAATTTATCTTATTTATAACCCTATATTAAAAAAATTAGTTATTAAACATTTAATATAAAACATTTAATTCTTCTTTGAAAAATATAATAATAAATATTCTAATCTAATCCATGTGAAAAAAAAAGGATCATATTTTATTCATATAGTTGATTTTAGTAGAGATAAATTTATCCAATATAATTAGGACTTGTGTCAGGGTAATTATAATATATTTTCAACATTTAATTACCCTATTTACATTTAACCGTGGTAATAAAATTCAAAAAATAATATTCACCAAAAAAATATTTTCATCCTATTGAACCAAATTTTACATACTAATTTCAACTATTTCCCTCGGATTTTTGAAATTCAATTCCCTGATGTTGTAAAATTACGTTTTAGGAATATTTTCAAATGTTCCCAAAAGGTGGGTAAATGTCGTTAAAATAATTCAATAAAATTTTATACATATATATTATTATAAAATAACTCCAATGTGTTAAATTGAAGTAATAAAATTATTATGTATCTGTTTTGACTTTAAAATATTTTTAAACAAAAATAATAGCTATTTAAATAAAAGTCGGTTTAAAACAATAATTCAGTGTTTTCACTATTCATAAAAAATTTAATGTTTCCAAAAAAAATCACCCTAAGATAATTTTTATATTATGAATCTAAAAATGATGTTCATTTTGAAAAATAAAATTTATAAAATTTCAATAATTGTGTATTAGTATTCATAAAGGCTGGCTTGATTGGTCATGGGGTGCATGAAGTCGAAGTTGCGTACAACGCAAGATGTTGCATTATTCAAAGAGAAATGTTCCATTATTGTTTGGGGTCTCACATTCTCCCCTACATCAAATAATTTCATCCTCTAAATTTCTAGAAAACTATTGCGTAAAAGGATTAGGGTGGTTCTTCATCATAAGTTCCTCAGGTTCCCACATTGCCTCTTCAATTATATGGTTTCACCATAGAAAATTCACTTGATGAGTCATCCATTTTCTCAGCACTAGTTCTCTTGCTTCAAGAATCCTAATAGGTTCTTCATCGTAAGATGAATCAGGTTCCGGTTCTATTTCTTCATAGGTGAGTACAAGCATTGGGGTAGGCTGGAATTTTCTCAACAGTTATACGTAGAACACATCATGAACATTGGAGAGAGTTGGAGGAATTTCAAAATGATGTGCTACAATTCCTATTTTTTCTAGTATTTCAAAAGGTCCTATGTATATAAGACATAATTTACCCTTCATGTAAAATCTTATAGCACCCTTCCATGGATATACCATCAAGAAAACATGATGTCATACTTGAAATTCCATATTATTACTTTGGTTATTGACATAGATATTTTACCTACTTTTGAGATGCTTTGATGTGGGTTTGGATAATCATCACCTTTTATATGCTTTCCTCAACACGCTCTGGGCCAATGAGTTTTTCTTCACC
This sequence comes from Viscum album, assembly GCA_963277665.1. Lineage (NCBI taxonomy): Eukaryota > Viridiplantae > Streptophyta > Magnoliopsida > Santalales > Viscaceae > Viscum > Viscum album. The sequence goes on along the minus strand of OY728121.1, from coordinate 1,789,539,729 downwards.
AACGTCATCCCAAAAACATGGTGTGTGACATATCTATCCATATAAAACTTCATATGGTGCCATATGAATACTTGAAAGGAATCTATTATTATAGGAAAATTATTCCAAAGGTAAATACTGATACCACATATCCTGAAAGTCATGTGAGCTAGATCTCAATATGTCTTCAACGCTTTGAATAGTCCATTATTATTATCCATCCATTTGAGGGTGGTAGGCAGTGCTCAATTGATGTTCACTATCCAGGGCCATCTGAAACAATTTCGAAAATATTGATGTAAAATGGGGATCGCAATCAGAAACAATCGACATGGGTACTCCAGGACGTCTAACAACATCATTAATAAATTTTCTTGATAAAAGTTCAAGTGGTAAATATTTCCTTACAGCATGAAAATGTGCTATCATGGTTAGAAAAACAACAATGAAACATATTGCATCATTTCTTCTAAGAGTATTTGTTAGCACCATGAAAAATTCCATTATAATATGATCCTATATCGAATCACTTATGGAAAGAGGTTACATGACTACTCAAGGATGGTGTTTTCTAGCAATAAATTGTTGACAAACCATACATCATGACACATAATGTGCCATCTCCCTCTTTATTTTTCCCACAAAAAATGTTCCTTCAAATCTCCATATTTCTAAGTGCTACCAGGGTGTATAGAAAAATTGGATATAATAGAGTCATCCAACAATTAACTTTTTAGATTAGGTATATCAAGAAAAAAAAGTCTCTTCCCAAATTTCAAAATTCCATCTTAAAATATGAAGTCAATCAATCTCCCATCATTCACAACTTTAATTTTATTTTGAAACTCCTCATCGTTAGTTAGAGACGTTTTTATCCGTTTTATTAAAGATATTTTAGAAACAATTGGAAAATGTATTGATGTTTACTCTTCGATGAGTATTCCTATGTCCATCATTAATTGATCCATGAATATAGAATCCCTTTCAACTCTCATCTTATTCCAAAATACATGTTCCTTTCTGATCAATGCATCTTTCACTTTATTTTCCTTCCTAGGGTGGTAGTGTATAGTGAAATCATAATCCATGAGTAGTTCAATCCATCATTTTTGCCTCATGTTAAGTTCTTTCTATTTGAAAATATAATTCAAACTCTTATGATCAGTATATATCTCACATTTTTCATCATAGAGATAGAGTCTCCATGTCTTCAATGAAAATATTACAGATGATAACTGAAGATAATCACAATGATTGTTTTTTTCATTATTTTTTTTCTATCGTGATGCATATGTAAAAACTCTATCATTATACATAAGGACACAACCATGTCCTATATTTGAAGCATCAATATAAATAACAAACCCATATTTCCACGATGGTAGAGTCACGATAAGAGAATTGACTAATATTCTCTTACGTTCTTCATAAAATTCTTCGCACTCTTTTGTCCAATAAAATATATCACCTTTCTGATTGATCTTTGTTTATGGGTTTTCCAATCGGGCAAAATTCTAGAAGAAACACCAATAATAACTTGATAATCCAAAAAAATTGTGTACCTCAGTTATACTCGTCGATGCTGGCCATTCATGTGTTGATCTTCTCATAGAATGATCAATAGAGAATTCATCCTTAGAGACAATATGTCCACGAAAAGAAATCTCTAGAATCCACAATTCACACTTGCTAATCATCCCTTATAATTCGTTTTTATAATAGTTTTTAGAATAGTGTGCAAGAGATTTTCATGATCTTCATAAAATTTGGAGTAATCCAATATACTATCAATAAATACCACTACATAGTCAACAAGATATTCCATCAAAACACTATTCATTGTATCAATGAAGATAGAGGGTGTATTAGTCAGTCCAAAAGGAATTACTGAAAACCTGTAATACCCATAACTTTTACAATATGATGTCTTAGGAATGTATTCCTTCTCCACAAAATGTTGATGATATCCATATCAAAGGTCAATCATTGAAAATATTGAGCTCCATGATGTTGATCGAAAAAATCCTTAATACAAGGTAGGGGATACTTGTTCTTTATTGTTATTGCATTGATCTTTCTATAGTCATAGCATAATGACATAGATCCAACTTTCTTCATAATAAAAGAACATGTGCTCTTCATCATGAAATAATAGGGAAAATAAATCCATTTTTACTCATTTAACCTATTTGTGTCTTTAGTCCAACTATTTTCATAGGTGCAATTCTATAAGGGGTCTTTGATATGGGCCTTCAACGAGGAATTAAACCAATGGAAAACTAAATTTCTCGTTCTTGACGATGTCCTAGTAAATCATTTAGAAACACATCAACATATTTTTGTACAATAGGTACATACCCTATTTGAACATTCATTTCCCCTCCAATAGTTCTTCCACTCTCTTCCTCCACAATAATTGAATTTAGTAGAGCTACTAGGGGTGGATCTCGATAGGAATCATATGGTGATTATTCTGCTATAAAGATAAGGTACTCATTATCACTATCAAAAAATTTTTCCTCCATATTATTAAAATAAATTTTCACATCATTGTCTGAAAGCCATTACATACGAAGGATTATATCAATTTCAATTATTTTTGTGGAGATATGATCAGTAGATAAAGCATTTTTATATGTCCTAATGGGAACAGATTTACGAAACACTGTTGCAATGATACTTCCCATAATAGTTTTTACAAACCACTTCCTTGTTAAATCAAATTTGAAATACCAAATTTTCTTAGAAAACAAGAATGATATGAAATAATGGGATGATCCATAATAAAATAATGCATTTTCTATGTTTGAGGAAACCATTATATTACCTACGACCATGTCATTAGAAGATTCAACCTTATCAGTAGTGATCGCATAATCATGGTGTGGCTCCCTTGGACTTTTCTGAGTAATGTTTCCTTGGAACATAGGATATTCCTTTGCATAATTCCCAATTTCTCTACAATTGTAGCTTTAATCATGTACAACCTCTTTATTTCCCTTGCAATCATGAGCATGGTTGCCTTTTTCACCACAACTATCACAGAATCTCATTCCCATTAGGAAAGTACCGAGGCATTTCATCCCAAATTTACTACAGGATGGGAATTAAAAATTTCCCTCCATCCCCTTATTTACATTTCTAGAGTGTTCAGAATATCTCTTCATCTCTTTAATTGATTTAATGTTGTGTGACATAGAGAATTTTTTTTCTGTCATTAGAGAACGTTAGACAATATCTTCATACAATGATAAGGATTGTGAGATAGTTCTCAGTGGAGAAATGGTTTTAACCCATTAAGGAATCGACCAATCATACTCCTATGGTTATGTATATATTCTGCTGCATGTCTTTCTATCCAAGTAATGTTAGCCTCATAAATTGCAACATTTTCATTGTCCTTTTGCCTCAGACTTAGAATTTTTCTTTCCCAATCCACTCGATGGTCACAAGGAATGTATTTTTCTAATAAAATCACATTAAAATCTCTGCATTCCATATTTTATTCTTCATCTTCTTCTTTTGTGTTTTGAATCAATGACCACCATTGATATGCATCTCCCATGCGGTGATAAATTTCCATGACTACATTTTCCCTTTCGCTACTCCCCAAATCCTAAAATATTTTCTCTAAGGAACATATCCATTATTTAGATACAGAGGGATTTGAAGTCTCGTTGAATGAAAGTGGTTGTTTCTAAAGGAATTAGTCTATCATTGTTCGTCGGTATTGTGGTTTATGATTCTCTATATGGGTATGGTTACTATTCGCAACCTGAGTGAGTTTTCCCAGTATGGTTATAAGTTTTTAAACACCAGTTGTATCACCAGCACATCTATATAGGTTTATTCTTCCTATGTGGTCTTGTTCCTTTCACGAAATCATCCATGTCTCATGGATTCACTATGAGAATATCGACATTCCTCATACATATGATCCAAATGAGGTTTAGATGAATGTTGGTGCTACTTTTGAAGAGTACCATATACACAACCTCGACAGGGGAACAATCGGACTTTGAGGATAGTCTATCACTTTAGTATAGGTTAATTGGAAGCATTACTATGTAGAAGATAAAACCTAGTAGTAAGAGAAATTCATTCATACATAGTTGTCGAAGTTGTTTTGAAACCATGATTTACCATCCAAAGAAGAAAACATATTGATGAGTTCTGTTTAGGAGATATTTCTATAAGAACCTAGTTTTTCAATGTGGTATAGACCCTTTAAAGTTTTCTATAATTTAGTATCTTCAACCTACAATGGATGACTAATTTGGTCTCAAATGTTTGATGTGTATTTATGGGTTTTTTAGAGCTCAAAATAATGACTGATGTAAGAATGTACTACATGAGACATATAGTTGAATCAATGCTTCACAACCCTAATGGTATCACATTACCATATAGGAGGATTTCACAGGGAAATTAAAGGTTCACAGGTCTCCCTAACTATGTTCCCATGGATTCACACATGAGTAAACACCGTAATGTTATTTGAAGATTCCAATTTCATTGTGGGGTATGGTTTCTCAAACCACCCATCAAAGCTATTAAAATTCCATATTAAGGAAGATCATAGTGAACATTTGGGGAATGGTTTCTACATCTGTGCAACTAAACTGTGTGGCAAAGAATATTTGGGAAAAAATACCATTTTCCCTCAATGACATATATGTTTAACTAGTACATTGCTTGTGCGATGCATGACACTATAACAAACCAGATGAATTTTGAAGGAAATTGATTTAAAAAAACTATAAACACATAATCACAAAAACAACAATACCAACTTGAGAAGAAAGTGTATTAAAAATGTTTCAACCTTAATAGCACTTAAGATCATAAATATGTTGCATAAAAAATAAAAAATAAAACATTGATATTTATGGAAGATAAAACACATAATTAGTCATAACCTTAGTTCTCATAATTGGGTATATTTATAATACCCATAGAACGATGAAACCATAGACGTGTGACATTCAAGCTTCAATTAAAAAACAATTATTTCAATATTATTTAAACTGTATTTGTAAATATGATGATGAATTCCTTTTTCCATCATTTAAACATCAATCCTTTCCAACTTCAATTAGAAAAACAACAAAATAATAATATAAAAATTACAGTAAACTAAATATTGGGTGAATAAAAACATAAGAAACTTCTATTTTGGACACTGATTACAGTACCATGGATAGAGCTGATTCAAACAACCCATATTTTCCTATAAAATCACCTATAAATATCCCAATCTTAGCCTTCTATGTAAATATATCTTTAATCATGTGAGTATGGTTCTATGTGTACGCACGCGAGTGTTAGATCTGTAACATTGTAATTTACACAACCTTTCATATGTTGTTTCATACATAGCTTAAGATTTTATCTCAACCTTGAAAGCTCCTCATTGTGATGAACTCTCCAGGCACACAGAATCTTTGTGAATCAGAATATCAAAATAAATAAATAAGAGAACGACCATAGAATATGATAAGATTCAAGGAAAACATTACCAATGTTCAACAGACATGCATCACTAAACAATACACACATAGTAGGAAAACCTCAAAATAATGCATCACACCCGTCAATAAAAATCTTCTGCTTTTAATTCCATGGGATCTTGTAATGGAATAGAAAAAATAAGAAGAAATGCACTGAAATAACATCTTTCCTTTTAATAGAATAACATGAATGATCCATGTCATAATGAAAAACATTCAGAGTGTGAGTTTATCCTCTCCAATCCCCTAAAGAAATTAGTTCATGATCACAGAAACATAATTCTCAACCATCAAGACAAGAAATAAAATACATGATGTAATAGATATTTTTTTGGCTACAATGAAAATATTGATTATCTTGGATTAACTAGGATTTGATGTAGGCTAGAAAATTTAGATTAAAATATAACTGTATATAAAGAGAACATAATAAAAATAATAAAATCGAGAAGCATAAATGGAAGATAAGGAAAAGGGAATGGAGAAGTATGAAAGGAGGAAAAAGAAAGAGTATGGTTTCTAGATTTGATACCAATGAAATCCAGCAATGGGGATTTCATTGAAAAAAATACTGCATTTTAATAGCCAGCACACTAGATCCAATAATCTTGACATGATTACCAAATTCCAAAGATAGATATAACTCAATGATGAAATACATGATTATAGATATCTCAATATTAATTTAAAGATAAATATAGATACAAAAAAACACAACAACCCCCAATAGAGATAAATGATATAGGATTCATGATGGAGTAAATATGTTTAGGAAATTATAGAGGAATAAGTATTTACCTGAATCAATAGAAATGTAGATTATGGAGAAATGAGTTTTCACCGGAGATACTAACAGTAATTATACAAAAATATTGACAGAGATAGTAAATATATGAAATTACATAGGAAGATGTATTTACCTAAATCGATATAAATTCATATTATAGAGACTTGGCTATTCACTTGAGATGGTAAGAATAATATAAACTGAAATGTGAAACACATTATTGATGATAATGATAGCATGATGGTTAAAATAGAAAGGTTTAAACATCCAAAAAGTATTAAATCGCACGTTCAAAGCTCATGTGTTCTTCTGAGGAATATCTAAAACATATTGAATATGATAAACACTACACGAATTTGATAATCTTTTGATGGGAAATTTATGTATCTGAATATAATAGTACACAATTAGGAGAATATTTCAGTGAGATGTCTTGGTTCATAAATGGTTTCAAGTGTAGCCAACATCATGTTCAGTGAAATCCTCTAGTCACTACAAATAGAAGCCTATAAAAACAACATGCATTAGGTTTAAAAATAGCATGTTCTCTCTTCATGAAGTAGCATAACTCATTGTAAATAAAAAACAATATTTCATTAACTATAAAATGACAATTACCCTATAAAAAATCATATTATGTGGTAACTATATTCTCCAATTAATCTTTGACCATTTCATTCACATTTGGTTTTTCATGATTAAACATGAGGCACATAATAATCTAAAAAAGGGAAACTGATTGAAATATATTGGAAATCATAATATATGTGAAATCTCATATATTGGTGTACAGTATGGGAGGACACTAATCTGATTTGATATCTGCTTTAGAGGTTTTTTAATATCTGATCAGGTGAAGCAATGGAATGGTAAAAGTCATGCTACATAAATGGTTACATGTGTAGCCAATATCATGTTCAGTGAAGGGATCCATCCACATCAACTAAAAGCCTATATAAACAACATTTATTGTGTTTAAAAACAACTTGTTCTCACTTCATGATGTAACATAACTCCTGGTAAATTTAAATCCATTACTCAATAACTATTAAATCATTATCTAACCTCCTAGGTTCATAGAATACACCTCACATTAGGTACACTAAAGTTATAGTGACTTTAAATTGGGTTCAATTTAGGTATAAAAACCCTTAAAATCAAATTTTTTGATGAATTTTTATCCCCTATAAACAATAGAAACATCAAAATATCAATTTTACTTAAATATATATAAAATCAAGTGATTTACAATAGAATAAATAAAACATTATTATGTATTCTAAATCATTAAATATCATCCAAAAATAGTGAAATCTATACACTAAACCCATTGAAGAAAATAACTATAATGTATAAGAACACCATCCATTTTCTGAGGTATCTAAATAGGATTTCATCCTATCAAGAAATTTAATGAAATATAGATAATAGTCATATATTTACTATGCATCAAACAACATAATATTATGATGTATATCATGAGTGTTATCACGAATATATATATATACTTGGAAATCAAGATTACCTGAACATTTGAAGAGAAATTAGAGGATCTTTTAAATGACTGAAATAGGGATTTCAAACATAAACATAGTTTAATGAAATATAAACAAATATAATATCAACCTTACAAGAAACATTTGATTAAAATTTGATCTATATAAGTAATATTATGATAGAATAAATAAATAAAACTATAAACAACAAATTAATGATGGAACCCAAATCATTGAAATATGAAAACACATACAATTATTAAAATAGACTAATATAGAAGATGATATAATAATAGTGAATGGAAGTAGATATTATTGAAATAAGTGAAAATAAAGTGAATATATTATGACAACATTATGTGATACTAATTTTTATGTAAATCATAATGCATGGATAATCATGATTCTCTATGAAAACCACATGAAACTCATTGAACTATGATATATTAAGTGTTTCCTACTATCATTGATTAGGATGATATCTGAGAATCCTTCCTCGTGACCAGTATAAAATTCACATTGATCCAAAACCATATATTACTAAAATGTTATATAAAAACAAATCTTACAATTTTTAAGAGTGAAAATAAAGGTATTACGACATAGGAACCTGTAGTTGATCTTCAATGGTTGAAGCTACACTTATCATTACTAGATTTTCATATTCATTTTCATTCAAATTTTTTTATGTATTAGTTTCAGTGATGTGGGGGAAAGTAAAAATGAAAAGTACAATAAGAAAATAGTTACATAGACTATGTAACAACCATTAATTTAGAAAAAATAAAAATAAAAATATATTGAATCAACAATTAGATTTTTCTATAATATCAACTTTAAAACAAAGTTTTAGGAGCCTATAAAATCACGGGTAGTGATCAAGCCGAAATAGTAGATCCTAGTCATCTCTAGTTTCTTGAAAGAAAAAATACAAAATTATTTAACATGCTAATATATATAGAGCACTATATTGTTATTATAATGGTAAAATTGGAACAGACACATACATCACTTTGAACAAAAGAACATTCAAAGAAAATTGGTGATGAAGATGATAAATGACTCAAGGGAAGAGAAAAAGTCATAAAAAATGCAGGAAAATGACTGAAACATGAAATCAGTAATATTGCATTACATTGTAAAAGATTTTTATGAATAGGTTTTAATGGATAATTTCTATTAAAAAATAGCATAGTCAAATAAATAGACTTCTATAACTGAAAATGTCCAGAATAAAATTACATATATTTATCCAAAAATATAGAACATTATAGAATATGAATGAAAAAATAATGCAATGAAAGAAATCATTAAAAAATACTAGCCGACCATCCCCAAAAATAGAATATAGAAAATATGAAAATTAGTTTTTTTGAAAACTGATCGAGAACTAAAATAAAATAAAATTTTGGCAAAGGAAATTTAAATAAACTGTAGCCAAAGAGAAATATTTAAAATGAAGGAAAATTTTATAAACAATGATAAGAATAATTAATAATAATAAATTTTTGACCATGGAAATAAAAAAATACTATGAGAATATTAACTAATGAAATAATACAATAAGAGTAAATTCTGATAGTGAAGAATGATATTTCTCAAAACCTTGGGTATGTGGTCGGGATCTAGAGAAGTGGCATGATCGTTTGGTCAGGCATGGAGGAGCAGTAGGTAGAGGATATTCTATTGGAGGAGATGGAGGTGGAGGAGCCGTGGTTGGAGAAATTCTAGTTGGAGCAGTCGTCGGTGTAGAAGATGGAGGTGGAGAAGACATAGGTAATAGCGGGATGTTGTCCATTGAGTAGTCGGAGGGGGATGAACTGAAGTCATAGAATCCAGATGCAGAGTATCCATTGTTAGTGGATCTAGAGATGGAGGAGTCAGATGTAGAGTATCTAGAGGTAAAGATGGAGATAAACCTGGTGGGGTGGATGTAGATGGGTGTTGGGGAGACAATGAAATCAACTGGTAACACTAATAGGTGGTAAAACCCGAGCGGTGGAGCAAATTGGATGGAGGAAATGAAATAATTGATGGATACTGCGATTTGTAGGGATATGTTGGCTGGTGTTTGCATGAACCCTAGGTCGAGAAGAGTTGCTACTCGAGATGTAGGAGAAATAGATGGAAATTGCCATGGATGTGAAAAAAATATCATCCTAAAGAAGGATTGAATACATGTGCAGAAGAGGGATGGAAGGGAAACATAACTACAAGGGAGACGACAACTCATGTTTATGGGAATTGTAGGTCAACGCTTGAATATGACTCAGTGCAGCGAGAATCCTCAGTCGATAGAGAGAGCTAGAGTAGACAGCGAGGTAAAACTCATGAAAATTTTGGAGGGAGTGCTAATAAAGGGTTTACACAGATGGAAGACGTGGAAGAGAGTCCACATGTAATCTTGGTGTTTCGTAGGGAGGACACGTAGATGGGTGGAAAACGAATGATTAGTATAGTTAGTAGATTGATATCACCCCATATTTTATAATTCTGGTGGACATTACCCTATATCAAACTATTTGTCATATTCCTATCCTCCATCCTAGGATCTTAGAAATAACATTGATCCTAGATATGATTTGATCTCCATTCAGCTATTTAGATTCTTTTTGGTATGTACAATATTTATCTGACTCCTTTTTGGTTATTCATTCCCATAGAAATTCTATTTTGATGTAGGATCAAATAAACTATTATTTTTGAATTTATCCACTCATCATACTTGTTTTGATCTAGAATAAACAAAGTTGTTATACTCTAAGTGGAAAGTACTACAATAAAAATGTAGCAAGTATATAACTTATCCCTTAATGCCTCTCCATTTTTAATTTTTTCCATTATCTTTCATGTATGTTTCCTCATGGGTTTCCTTTTAAAATGATTATCATTTTCCATAGTCCTTGTGCTCGCATTCTAGTACCCTTTATATACATGATCAATATGTTTTGGGAGATTTTGGCCTCAATGCCCTCCACCACATTTACTATTCATTCATTGTTATGCCTTTATTTTCATTGTGTTAAATATTACAGACACCATTAGGGTATATTGGTATGAACCCTCTATGTGTAATCACATTTTAATTACAAATATGTATGAATCAGATTTGGATTGTATAGGTGTATTAAATTTAATAATTACGAGACCTTTTAATTTTTGTGTTTTAATATATATAATTAATTAATAATTAGAAAGTAAATTTTCTAATAGCACTTGGAATATATGATTACTGGGGAATTTATATTGGATTCCTATCATATGTAGCACTGTCACCATATATGAAAGGAAATTTAATGAACCAAATGAATTAACCATTAGAATGTACATATATATATCACAAGTCCCTTTTCTTAAAATTTGTGGAATTTTGTTGCATGTCCATAATTGATATTGTCACTTCAGTTTAATGTAAATATAATTAACCTAATAGATTTTATACTGCAATGAGAATTAAATGGAAAAAATTAAAAAAATGGAATAATTATAAGGATCTTATTGTATTTGGACCTTTTTTTATCTCTATAAGATTGGTTATACATGAGTAAGCCTAGGATTCCCATGAGAATTCCCGGATTACATAGAGGATGTAATTTTGATTCAAGGAGCCAATTTATATAGGAGATATACCCTTGTATCATAGTCCATGCCTACTAAAGGATTATTAATTGTCTCCATAGGATCCCTACAATGTCTCTCCAAATATTATCATTCCTTAGATACCCACTTTAGATATTTATTAGTGTCTATATACACATAATCTCATGGATTAACCACATTGTGCCTAGCTATTCATATCATCTAATTAACATGGATGAGATACTTGAAATTAGATTGAATCATTTATAGTGGAACTCATTTGTCATTTCCCATACGAATAATCTCATCCCCCCTTCAAATCAATATTTCATGAAATAATTTTATTATTGTGCCCACCCTTTAAGTGAAGGATAATATCATTTCACAGTAGATCATGCCATATTGTTATTATTTTGTTTTTCTATGTATTATAAGCATTCTATTTAAATTACTATATAAATTGAACATAAATTAAACAATTAAATGGCATCTTGCTCTATGAAATGAAGAAAATTATGAGGAAGTATGTATGAGTTGTTATTTTTTAATTTAAATAAATCTATATATAACTATATATTTCTATATTTATATTATATGATTGGAATGTATAGACTCCACTAGTTGTGGCCTATAGAGATTTATCTCTCACACCAGATGGGTTATCATCACTTCCTAATCAGAAGATTTGTTTGCATGTATGGATAATGGAAAGCCTCACCACTTATAATCCTAGATGACATTCATTATTTTGGAAGGAGGTTCATAGAGGATTACCGAGAAGTAGCTGGTGATACTTGGATTATTTTGTGAATATTTTTTTTATTCATTATATCATATATATTACTTCTTCATGATGCCTTAAATACATGTTTTTATTCTTTTTGTAGATATTGAATTGCATAATAATATTATTTCTATAATAATGTTTATAATTTTAGTTGATTATTGTTGAATAATTTTTATCCTTATATTTTTCTATTAGTTTTTTATTTATTGTTTATATTATTGTTATAATGTTATCCTTATGTTAATTCATCTATTATTATATCAACTATACTATACTCTTACATAATGTAATAGTATCCCATTGAACACACCCTAGACCCTCACTACTGGTCAGTACACTCAAGCATACATGGAGGAACTCTAAGGTCCATGTGAACATCATAATTTTGGTAAACGTGGGTGGAACTAGGGTTGGGACATGACCAATTCAAATGAAATGTAGATTCCCTATCATGTTCAATACAAATTAGGATTAAAAAGTCAAACCCTACAACATTGGTAAAAAATAATAATTTTAAACATTTCAAGACATAAAAATCCATGAAGTGTTCAATACCAATATAAATGAGATAACTATTTTTATAAGTATAATCAACCATAGGAAAATTATCATATCATAAATGTCTAAAATGTAAAATAAACTATTTACTATATTTCATCCATTTTTTGATTCATATTATCAATTTGGTCAATCCTTAAATTATTAATATTATTTTTTATAAATAACTAACTCAAAGAACACTTGGGAATCATCCACAACATTGAGGTAAAATAAGTATCTTGATCAAATATACTTATACAAAGAACCCGATGAAGAGACATAACTTCCTCCACATTCCTGGAAACTAATCCATAGACGAAACTCACACCTTAATCAGTAGTAAATAAGATAATTTCATAAATTAATACAAAATCACCATGATTAATCACATCCTCCCAATGAAAAAGGAAAATAACTCCATAATGAAATTAAAATTTCCTCCCATTCCCACCAATGAACTTCTAATAGTTTATAAAATCAATATAAACATGATTTTCAGATAGTACATGATGAATCAGTTGATAGTAACCCTCATAATCAACCATAAACTACTTGATCTGTTGACACTTGAACAATTTTCTTTATAGCTCTATATATTTTTTCAATACTATGATACACTATTAATGGATATATAGAAAACTCATAGGGAAACAGATCTCTCTTCAGTGGTGTATTATTTATCTTCCCAACAATAAGACCAAATTATGATCATCTTACGACCACTCCTTGTGGATATCTCTATAACCAAAATATTTTATTTAAACATCCAGCCCATGATATTATTACATTGTCTCCACCCTATTATATAAAACTAATGAATTAACTATCATATTTACATTGAATATATGAAAAATATCATCATACCTATAAATAAAAAAAACTCAATGATGTTCTATTATCATACACACAACTATAGATTCTATAGTAATATACCAATGCCATTTACAACTCAATAAAACAAATATAACATTCCCTACCCCTAATGTTTATGATATAGAAAATTTTTAATCCTATTAAAACTATATACACATCTACTAAAAAAGATATCTATTACAAAATCAAATGATATGTATCAATATAATTTTTCCCTTGACGTATATAAATGGATCACCTATTAGTTAATACTAGAAAAGCATCAATGGAAACACCGCTAAATCACAATCATGATCAAGGGTTGCACCATTTTTCTCATGGGGGCTCAAATTTTAATTTTCGTAAGAGATCAATTCTATTTTGGGGATTAAATAACATCCCAAAACGTATCAAAAACCATCATATAAGAATTAAAACATGACTCCATCATTTGTAAATTATTTTGAAGGGTGACATATCAAATTATACTATATGTTCTAAAATTTCCCTTTATATCGATCCATCATTATGAAACACTGATAATTTTAGTAAAGTATGTAAAAGGAACTATAATCTAAGATAAACAAAACAAATCCATAGTAAATAATCAATAATAACAAGCAATCATTCAACCTCTGCAATATTCATTGGGGCCACAAATTATAACACCACAAATATCTTCAATAGATTGTAAATGACACCATACATAAGTAATAGTTTTCAATGAAAATGTACAATAGAGATCCCAAATAATAACATAGAAATAATCTCATAGAAATTTTATCTTCTAAGTAAATATAGTATAGTCATAAAATACATGACATGATCTATTACTAATTTCGAATAAAAAAGGATTTAATTATGGAATCCTATTAAAGAGAACAAAATGTCAGGAAACTATGATTTCATTATTTAGATGAATACAACTGAGGATATGTTTACAAAAAAATCAATAACAATGAAAATGAAATTTATATAAATACAAAAAAATGATATATTTGAGACATATTCATTATCCATTATTATTTCATGAAATCTATACCATCAATATTTTTTTTAAAAAAAGTTATCGACCATAAAATTTGGAATAAATTTTCAGTTTTTGGAGGGGGTAAATGGTTATTCACAATAAAATTAATTATTGAGAAATAATCAATATACATCAACATGAAATTATCAGAATTTATTTTGAACAACAACAATGGACCACTAGGAGACCCCCAGGGCATGATATAACCCCTATATATATAAATCATAAATATTACTTTATAATTATAAATACTTAGAAAGCTCAATTTTATTAGAGGGAATCAAAATTAGAGAAACAACAAGTTATAAATAGGTACAAAACACTATATCAGATCGCATGAGTTGGGTCACAACAAATTAAGTTAAATTATAAAAAACTCATGAAAACTATTAGAAACATGACTACCAGATCTTATATTTATTAAAATATAAAATATACATGTTGATAATTAATTGGCTCTACCTTTCTATTATCTATAATATGATTCATATTTTTAATGGAAATTTTATAATTATCTTACACATATAAAATAAATTATCTTCTTAAATAAAAGTCAACAACATGTTTTCAAATCAAAAATTCAATGCCTTGTATAAAATTAAATGGATATTAGGAAAATAATAGAACCACCAGAAATGTATAATTTTCACAATTATCATTTCAAATATCCATTACATCTCAAGAATATTGAATGATCTCCCAAGGTTATTTTTACTACAGAATTATTGGAATTCAATCAATATTGTGTATTAAAAACCAAACAAATCTAGTTATAGTGAATGATCATGAAGATCCAAACTCATCCAAAACATAATTATTTGTAGAATATAAAAAATGGAACCCCAAAAAATATGTGATTAACATGGTATTGGGAACTCCATATCAGGAATATCACCACACTCTACTCGCCTAGATTGATAACCCAGATAATAAAAACCATCATGACCTCACTTAGTCTAACAACATGGAGAATAAGAAATATTGAAATACTACTATAACACTGTGATATTTTAGTATAAATTACATTAAATAAATATTTTATTGAATATTTTATTATATACATAATATTAAAACAAGGAATATAATACATCAAAGAAATTGAATGTAAAAATCAATAAATTATTTAAATTTAAGGTTAAAATTAACAAATTAATACCCATTGGTAAATAATATTATCTAACGGTAAGAACATTGTAAGTTTAAAATTATATTTTTATATCAATTTTATTTTTATATATAGTTTTCCTTTGAATTTAAAAGAGAAATTTATAATTTAATTTTTTAACTTATATAAAATAGAATCATTTTTTGGAATTCATTATACAAAAATCCTTATAATATGAGTTTTTCGGATTTTTCTAACATGATTTATTTTTTATAAATATTAAGAGGTAATATTTTTACAAATTTCATCAGATATATTAAATTATTATTATGTAAGAGTGAAAAGATTGTTTATGAGGTGTTTTATAATTCCCAAACCATTGTAGCTGGGAGCCGATGCATTATTTTAATACATTGGCAGAATTACAATGAATCAAGTCACGAATGTCCATTCAGTTTAGTAATCCTGGAAAATATATAACATTCATGAGTGTAACATTACATATTCAAACATAAAACACAAAATAACTATTCTGTTGAGAACACAATTATTCCCCTAGCTTCACCCTGCATATTAAACATAATACCCTTCTTGGAATATTGGTAAAACAAAACATAAGAAATGGGTTATCCCAGAAGCTCAGTAAGCGTAAATAATTTATAAAATGCTATAATCTTTTAAGTCAAGATGTTTAATAAAAACAACAGCCATTTAAAGATAAACTTGAACATTGTATGGAGAAAAGAATTAAAAAATTCCCATATAAACATGCACATGGATATTATACTAGTCGAATAGTCACATGTAATAATTAATTTCATAATGAGGGTATTCTTTATGTTGGACAACATTGCCACATAGTCAAGGCCTGTTTCCAAGAATAAAAATAATTTTTTTGTCAAGGACTTGTACTGAATAACTTGTTTGTCTCATGAGACATACTGATAAATCGAGGGGATATAGAAGGCCCCACCCGTCACTAACTAAGTCCATTTCTTTCTTCATATGAAAATGTTGAAACATAACATAATTATTCGTATTAAAACTAGAATCTGAAATGTCAATAATTCAACCATAAAACACGAAAGATTTAAAAATAACACATCCACATTCAATCATATCATAACTCATTCAATACAATATAGAAGATTTTATTGTAACAAATCAACCATAATGAAGAATAATATCTAGTAAAAGATGTTGTCATGGTTGAAAATGAGCAGTAATTTTGAGAGAAATAACCCTTTTTTGAAATCATTTAAATTTCACACATTTATAATAAAATTCATTTAAATGATATTTTTTAATGAATGTGTCCCATATAACATTGAAAATTTTGAATGGAAGTGAAATTTTAAAACAATCTTGTCAATATAAATAAATCGTTAAAAAACAATGAAAACCTGGACCTTAATGATAATGATTTATGGGGAAAAATATTTAAAACATTTAAAATTATATTTTAGTAAAATAGTACCTTAAAAGAATAATTTTGAAATGTATTTTATGAATCACGGACTTGGATAATAGTTTTTCCCAGAAAATACTTACACATAAAAAATATTAGATAACAATGAGATTAAGGAATTAACCCTGACATGTCATATTAATCTAGAAAATAATTGGATGGCCTCAAAAGAATCAATTTATATTTATTTTATTATTTATAGTACCAATTATTTAAATCATTCATTGATAATGTAATTACTTCACCATCATTATTTTATAAATAAATTTAATTATTTAATCTCAAAAATTTATAAATATAATTACATTAGTTATGAAATCCTTTTATATTTATAATTAATTTTTATAGTCTAATGTATACTATATATAACCTTATTTTAAAAATGGGTTAGTTATTAATCATTGAATTTAACAATTCTAACCATTCATTAAATAGATTAATAATAAACATCCTAATATAATAAAAGTGGAAAAAATGGATCATATTTTATTCTTAAGGTTGGTTTTGGTCAAAATAAAATTATTCAATAGAATTAGGAAATGTGTTTGTGTAATTGTGATATCATTTTTACCTTTAAGTACCCTATTTACTTTTAATTGTGGTAAATAAAAGTAAAATGTTACTGTTCATAAAAAATTAATTTCATCTTATTGAAGAAAATTTTACTCACTGATGTTAACTGTGTCTCTTGGATTTTTGAAATTCAATTCATAGAAGCTATACAATTACTTTTTATGTAAATTTGAAAATTTTCCTAGAAGGTAGGTAAACGACTTTAAAAGGTTCAATGAAATTTTAAACATCTAATTTTATAATAAAATCACTCCGATGAATTAAATTGAACATATATTGGAATTATATATCTATTTTTACTTAAAATAAATTAAAAAAAATAATTAATTAATTTAATAAAAAGTCAGTTTTAAACATTAACGTAGTGTTTTTCACTATTTCTAAAAAATTCAATGTATTCAGAAAAATAAGAAAAATTCACATTATGATAATTATGATATTATGAATTCAAAAATGAAATCTATTTTACAAAATTAAAAACATGGATTTCGCATTAATTTAATTTAAATTAATTCTTGTTTTCAAAACCAAAAAGCAGGTTTTTAAATATTAAAAACTATCAAAATATTGACAACTGTTTGTGTCAAATTTATATGTGAAATAATATATAATGAACTAAATTTTAATAAATTAAAGAAATATTACCTAATTATACTTTAAAATCACTCAAATTCATAATTTTACACTATAATTTATTTTGATTAAAAATGTTATATTCAATTAAAATTTAGTATTTTTTACTATTCATAAAAAAAACACTTTATCGGAAAAGTGCCTAACATTTATCCAAACTAAATTTTTATTTCTCTCTTCTAAAGATGAATTTAATTTCTTGACATTGAATATACAAAATTGTCAAATATTGGTTGAAAAAATAGTTTTCCACTAAAAGACTGTCAAATTGTAATTTTTGAGATAGACTTAGTTTATCTAAAAAAAGTATTTGTTGTTATATTATGTCTAAAAACACATAATATGGATTCTAAAATAATATAGTGTATATAAAAATATAAATTTTGTTATTACTATTAATTTATACTTTTTGGAAGACTATTTTGGTATGTTGTGGTCTGCTCGAAATCAGTGTTGCATATAGCAAAGGTTATTGAATTACATTGAAGAGAGAACATACTATGAAATCTTGGGGTGTTAAATTGCACCCTCCATCAATAAATTTCATCCAAAAAATTTGAAATTTTACTTCGAAAATAAATGGATAAAAATAGAAAAATACCTTCATGGAAAACCCAGATTGAAAATTTGGTTAATAAAAGATAGTCTTAATAAAAGGAAATGGAAATGAAAAATTCACAACCAAATTATTTTCACTATTAGGAGAACATTGGTGGGAATTAGATACACATAATTTGAGGAAAAACATAAATATTTATAGGGAGTGATTGAGGTCATCAATCAAAACAAGTGTAAAATTGAGGGCCTCTAATCCATCAATCTATGTTGATTTAAAATATCATCAGTTCAACAAATCATAAGGTATTAGAGTAACACATTTTTCGTTTTAAGATCCCTTCCCTAATGTTTAAGAATTAATTTATTCATAGAATAAGTGGAAAAAATATACTTGACCAGTAGAGTTTCATCTTTTAATTAATTCAAAACACAAACTCATCTTTCACTCCAAAAGATAACATAAATAAAAAATATATTATTTATTCTAATCGTATAGGGTTAAAAAAATAATGCATTTATAATTAATTTGTTACAATATTTAAAAAAATAAACTATACAAACGAGGACTTCTTGTAGGACAGTGGTAGGTGATGCACCTTTGTCGCCCTTCTGTTGTGTGTTCAAGTCGAGCAGCCTTTCCAGACGCGACAGGTTGTCGCCCAACCTCTTGGTTGTCCTATTTTTAACAATCCAAAAATAATCTTATTATATTATTTAACCATAAAAATTGTATCTAATGTAAATCTTAATACATTACATCCTTTAGTATTATCCCAAATACTTCTGCCCAAACTCACTATTGAAAATTTATATGCATGGTAAACACAATATAGATCATTTTTTTCACGTAAAAATATGTGAATACCTTCAACATGAATTGTTTTAAAACATAGTAACATACTGAATAACCATAAAACCTTATTGATTAAATTCCTGATCCCTTATTTCTTATAGAATACTGGATATATTATTTATATTCAAAAATATTGTAAACTCCAACAATAATGGATTAAACAAAAAATTAATTTGTTTCAAAGTAGTCAAGAATATTGAATATAATTTATCCAAATCAATCCTATATTATTCCCAAATCACTACCTCAGTATCAAAACCATATTAGGTTTCATTATTCCTTCAACCATGTATTTTCCCAAAAAATTAACATACTATTGAGGCACTATTCTTAGAACCATATAATATCAAATCCTCAATGAAATAGTACTTCAGTACAGTCATTATTTATTTCAATAATTAATATAACTAGTACATCGTTGATACAACACACAAAAGAAATAATTTTTAACATCATCATCAGAACACTAGTCATTCATCTTCATCTGTGCTATTATCATTACTTGATTATTATCCAATAGCATCATTTGGGGAAAACTCTGATGATTTGGACATTGATTCTTGTAGTGTACCAACACCTTGAAGATGAAGATTTATACATTTGAAACATTTTTCTAATTCATTAAATAATGTACTTGGTGTCCTTTTTCATAAAAATTATAAAAAACTCTCATTCCCTTCAATCATTTACCAAGGTGATTAATTCCACAGTTACCACTTATGGAAAAATCCTTCATTCCCCTCTTCCCTTTATCCATCATTATGTATACCATCCTCTTATTCTTTGGCTTCCCTTAAAAGCCATATGACTAAGATAATTATTTACTTATCTTATTAACACATGAAACGATTTCCTCATATGATGATAATAAATGGGAGAATATTTGTATTCTAAATGTTTCCTTAAGACCATGAAAGATTTGATCCTTCTTACTCTTTGGATCATGCATATTTCTAGAGTTCTCATTTTTTCTTCTAGGAACCATTTCTTTAAAATGGAATACACTCATTTAGTTTATGAATCACAATTCCAAAGTACGTACTTGTAGAGTACCTAACGTAAATTTAAATTTTTATGCATATAATCCATATTCATAAAACTCTTTTCATTGAGGATGCATTTACACATAAATCATTCCTAATTGACTGTAATGAGAATTTCAATGATCTTAAGCATATCCCCCAGTAGTGTCGTATCCAAGAGAGCAGCATGGCCTATTGTCGTATAGCAAGATACCCCAGCTCAAGCCCGATACTTCTTGTCCATGTTTTCACACCTACGCACATCTGTGCCAGAGACGCCTCTACCTTCTCGTATCCCTAAAAGGATGTATTTCTTGTAAAATTCACAAAATCTCTACATTACCCAAATTCTGGGATGTTCTTCTATACTAATCCTCAAAATCTATCTTAGGGTAATGTTCCCTAATCAGAGTTTTTCTAAATCTAGTTTCCAAGGATTCTACTAATCTTCCTCTGATACCAACATTAACACCCCGACCCGAGAAGCCCAATGTCAATGCATTATTTTTATTTTTTTTAATTATTACAAGGAATCACATCCCAATGGACCGATCAGTTTAGTACTCTTAAAAAATAGATTACATACATGAACATTACATTACATATTCAAACATAAATCCCAAAATAAATAATCCATTGAGAACACCATTATACCTATAGCATAACCCTTCTAATCAATCATTATACACTTCTTGGATACCTGGGAAAAGAAACATAAGAATGGGATGAGATCAAATGATCGGTAAGGGTAAATAATTTAGTTGATGATATGGACATTTAAGGAAAGATGTGTAATAAAAAAATAGCCTTTTAGACATTAAAATGAACATAATATGTAGAAAATAAATCAATCACTACCATATTAACTGCCACATGGATATTCTATTACTCTAATAATCTGATGTAATAATTAATTTCATAATGTGGGAATGCCAAACACTAGACATCATTACCTCATAGTCAAGGCCTCATGCCAAACACTAGACACTACTTTGTCTCATGGGACCTACTGATGCATCAAGGGGATATCACATGCCCCACTCTTCATTTACTATATCCACTGCATTCCTCATATGAAAATTTGGAAAATTAACATAAAACTTTATATTAATAATAGAATAAAAAATGACAATACTTCAACCATTATCCATGAAGGGTATAAAAAAACACATCCACTATCAAACATGTCACAACTCATTCAATAAAATATAAAATATTATATTATAATAAATAAACCATAATCAACAATAATATTGAGTAATGGATGTTGAGAAAGTTGAAAATGATCAGTAAAAGATTTTGAGAGAAATATCCCTTTTCGTGAAATCTTTTAAAAGTCACACATTTAGAAAGGAATTCATTTAAAAGATATTTTTGCATTAAAGTGTCCCATACCACTTTGAGACTTTTGAAAGGAATTAAAATTTTAAAAAAATAATATGAATATAAATAAATCATTAAAACCATTTTTAAAACATTGACATTAATGAGAAATATTTATGATAATAAATAATTAAAAAATTTAAAATTATGTTATAGTTTAAGAGTACCTTAAAAGAATAACTTTGAAATAACCTTTATGAACCATGGAAAAAGACAATAATATTTCCTAGAAAATACAGACACATAAACAATCTCAGAAAATATTGACATTGAGGTATTAACACATACATGTCATATTAATCAAATGGATATTTGGATGGCATCCAAAACCTCAATTAACATTTATTTTTATATTTATAATATCCATAATTTTAATATTTCATTCATAACGTAATTAATGCATTATCATTTTGTCACAAATAAATTTAATTATTTAATATCTAAAAATTATAAAATAAATACCATTGTTTAGGAAATCATTTTAGTTTTATAAGGAATATTTATAGTCAAATTTCTCTTATTTATAATTCTATATTAAAAATGGTTTAGTTATTAAACATTGAATTTAACACTATCAACTCTTCTTTAAATAAAATAATAATAAATGTCATAATCTAATACATGTAGACCAAATGGATAATATTTTATTTATATGGTTGGTTTTAATCAAAATACACATATCTTATAGAATGAGGATATGTTTTATAGTAATTATAATATCATTTTTACCTTTAATTACCCTATTTACTACCAACATTGGTAAATAAAAGTCAAAAGTTATTATTCACAAAAAATTATTTTCATCTAATTGAACCAAAATTTTCTTATTGATATCAATCATTTCTCTCATATTTTTTAAATTCAATTCATAGAAGTTGAAAAATTACATTTTATGCAAATTTTAAATGTTCCTTGAAGGTGGGTAAAATACCATAAAACGTTCAATAAATTTCTATTCATATAATTTAATAATAAAATGACTCCAATAAATTAAATGGAAATTATATTGGTATTATATATCTATTTTAACATAAAATAAATTTAAATAAATTAAGCAATTATTTAAATAAAAACTCGGTTTTAATAAAAAATGCAGTGTTTTTCACTATTCATAAAAAATTGAATGTTTTCCGAAACTTACCCAAAATTTACCCAAATAAAATTGTGATATTAAGAATTAAAAAATTAAATCTATTTTACCAAATAAAAAACATAAATGTTTCATTAATTAATTTAAAATTAATTCGTGTTGTCAAAACCAAATAATAGTTTTTTAAAAAGTAAATACTAACAAAATATTGTCATGCGTTTTTGTCAAATTTAAGTGTGAAATTACTTATAATTACCTAAATTATATTAAATATATTAAATATAATATAAATATACTTTAAAATCACTCAAATTAATAATTTATCACTATAATATATTTCGATTTATAAAATTGTTTTCAATTAAAATTTATTATTTTTTACTATTCATCAATATATGAAAGTTATCGGAAAGCTACCAAATATTTATCCAAACGAAATTTTTATGTCCCAATTCTAATAAAGAATAAAATATCACTAAATATAATATAAATTTTTTTCAAATATTTGTTTAAAAAATGGTTCGACATTAAAGGGTGGTAAAATTGTATTTTTTAAAAATATTACTTTTTTCTGAAAAAATTGATTTTGTTCTTATATTTTGTCTAACAATCACATAATATGAATTCTAAAATTATATGGAGTTTATAAAATTCAAAATTAATTTAATACTATTAATAACCTCTTTTTGAATTGCTAGTTTGGTAAGTCATGGTGCGCTCGAACTTAGTATTGCAAATCGCGAAAGTTATTGAATTACATTGGAGAGATAATGTTCTATGAAATCATGGGGTGTTACATGTTTTTTGTAGACCAAATACATATTTAATAATAAATATAATTAACTTTTAAATGTAATATTTAACTATCAAATCTATGTTTTATATCTTAGAAATATTTTTCATGTTTTTATTCAAATATGAAACTATTTTTCAATCTTATATATGAATATAGAATTATTTTTGTTCTATATATGTTCAAAAAATATAAAAAAAAATTTGAAAATAATTTCTAATTAATTCCTTAGGAATCATCATAATTCCTGTTTTCAGTAGAAATAGTTATATTCTTAATAAGGGAATTTTATATAAAATTATTTTTCATTGTATTTTTCAATATAATTATAAATTCAATTTTTGTGAGCTTATTAATTTCTATCGTATAAAATGGATTTTGTATTTGTGTTTTGGGTATTTTGGTTTATTAATGTTCTTAAAATTCATGTTTATTAATGATGAATAGTTACCATGGAAAATTTCTCTCACAACAGTAATGGACAAAAGGGTTGGGGAGGGTTCAAAGTAAGAGTTAAGGCATAAAATTGCTTAAAACATGTATAAATTCTATTATTTGAGTGGATATTATGTAATAGTTATCATATATTAAATTTATAACTAAATTTTATCCACATTCATTAGCATGTAAAATTATTATATTTCAATATTCTTATTATTTATGGGGGTTCCACTTTTCTTTCATAAAAAATTTAACCTACACTCATCGGATTTTTAAAAAAAATTAGCACCCTATCTCAAAATATTGATGACCAAACCCCTAAAAACACTATGACCCATACCCCATTGATTCTCATTGACTATAAGTCCAATACGAGAATGTATAATTTGTAAACCAACTGAATATATCAAAAGAGGATGAGTAAGTATTAACATGGAATTTCCACAATTATTTCTTCCTCTATAACATTCAAATATACTATAACAATCAAAATATGATAATATAAATACCATTATTATAATTTTATTTTATTTTCTTGATGAAATTATTATTTTCAACATCACTTACATCCTATTTTAAATGAAAATGGTGCCCATGCGCATGATTACACAACCGCCTCCACAAAGTGTTGCAATTTGTTTTAAATTCCCATATCAATTGGATGATTATAATTATATATTTAATAACTAAATATGATATTAGTAATATTATTAAGATTCTATAATGATTGACAGATTATAATTTATTTATATTTAATTATAATAATGTTATTTATTTATTTTTATATTCATTACTATGCTTTTTTACTCATAATTTTTTTTTAAAATTTCACAGAATCTAATTATGTGTTTGAAGAAAATTGTGGTAAATATATTAACTAAGAGGAATCATCATAAATGGATATAAAGTGAAATAAATTAAACTATTGAGTAAATTTAATAACAATATTTGATTGAATGAACGTACATTGTTTTTAAATGTCCAACATGTTATGTTATTGTTTCCCTAATACTATAAGACTCTGAACCAAAATTTTTATAGTAATGTATTAATGATGAATACATAAATATTAAACACATAATATTGGTTTTTTTATGTTATGGGTGGTTTTTTTAGTTTTATGAGTAAGGTTTTAGATATATTTTTGGATTTGGATGTTATTAGTTTATAAAAATTTAAAACATTTAGAACCAATCAAGGGTAAATATGATTGACTGGAATAATAAATTATATATATTATATAAACTTATATGTTAATATTTTGTTGATATATGTGGTCATTTATTTTTACAATAACAATGTTTAATATAATATGTCTTTGTAATTGCTAGAATACAATTTATCTTACCCCTATGTTGGTTTATTATAAATTTATTTGACATAATTAAATTAAATGTTTTTTAGTTAAGGGATTAAATCAATAATAATTTAATTCAAAATTTATTTGTATGTCAATATCATAGTTATATAAAATAGAAAACAAATGTTGTTTGAGTTTGTATGAAAAATATTATCGTTATACCTAAACAATTCCTTGATTTTGGATTTACAGCTTAATCCTTGGTGTGTTTCCCAACACAAAAAATTTAAAAAAAATAGTGCTTCCAATAAGATTATATGATAATGACCCCAATGGTAAAATTATTCAATTTATTATACAAAAATATATGGGATGAACCACCCTTCTTAAATTATAAATGTATTATATAGATGTTATATATGGTGTAAAGGAGGAAATTGTTCAAAAAGGTTCATTGAAAAAATTTGGTGTTCTCTTAATTAAATAAAGGGAAATGATGTTATTCAAAAGTTATCAATAACAAAAAAAATTTTTAAATGTAGAGACTATGAGAATATATAGATTGATTACATTTGATTAACAATCATGATGGGGTTATAAATGATCAAGTGAATTGATGTTTTTCAATGTATGAAGCTAAATATTGTAATATCACAAAAAATTTAAAAGTTATGAATTATTTTAATAGAATTGGTTATTTTTAAACAGTGAAACATGATTATATTAATATTTATGAATCCATGGACATGATTTATGTGAATGATTTTCAGAGTAATGTATTAATTAATAATATAAGAAAATGTGGTTAAAGGTTTATAAAGGATGTTAAATGTTGTATATGTCTACATAGAGTGTTTTGAGAGTAATTATGATGTACTTTTGAGTTTATTTGTTTAAAAATATACGAATAATCATATAATAAATGGTACAGAAAAACTTTTAGGTACTATGTTATTTTGAGATGATTATGATATTTTTATTTTTTATTTAGTTATAATATATTATTGATGTATATGTGAAACTTAGTATTATTGGTTATTTAATATAATTATTATTTATGATTAATTTTACTTTATTGGGGATAAAATTGCTCAGATGAAGGTATCCTTTAGTGATAATATTATCATTGATCTTTAGGTAATTATTGTTAATTAGAATAAAGGGTTAATATATTTCTAAGAAAATATTTCTCATTGTATCAAAGATCTAATGATTAAAAAATTTATTTATTGATAACCTTTTTAATAGTTTTCTGGATTAATTTAACTATATAGTAGATAACAATGTATGAATTGTGGTACGTGGGAATTAATTGGATAATAAAAGTTTTTATGTAAATGTGAATGATATTAATTAATAAATAGTGATTTAAATAATTTGAGTAACAATAAAGGATTTTATTTTCCATTTATAGGGACTCATTTTATTTATGGAATCAAATAATAGAGTTTGGGGAATTTATGAAAATGGAAAATTGAATTTTTATAATTGAATTTATGAGTGAAGGATGTTGTTTGGAGAAATATTTCAGGGTTTTTTGGATGAATATTTGATTAAATTATTATAATATTTTAGATTAAAATTTAATCTATCATATATTGAATATTTTTATGGTACATTATTTTTTGAATTCTTTATAAAGGCCTTTTTTTATTTTTTATGTTTTGAGGATTAAGTAAATATTTCTACATATTAAGTCATTTTAATTTATCATATTATCTTATAATTTTTAGACCATTTCTGATTTGGTTAATTGTAATAGTAGATGGAATATATTTTTTTCTAACTTTTATATCATATAATTTTTTCCTCTTTTTCACCATGAATGATAAAAAAACATGATTATTCATCATCCAGAAAATGTGATAAAGTAGCGGTGGAAAACTGATCGAAACAAAAAATAATGAGGAAATGATTATTATTTATAGTAAATAAATCATATAATTATTTTTCTATTATTATATTTCTAATTTTTAAAATAACTATTTAACCTCTAGTAAGAGGATGTTAAATATATCGACCCTTGAATGGAAAATATTGATTACCTATAATGAATTTTTTAAAACCCATTCAAAAGTATGACTATCATAATGATAATTATATGTATTTTTATTTATTTATCAAATTATATATTTAATATTAATAAAATTGAAATTATAGTTCTTTTTATATTGAAATTGTTATCTATCTGTATTAACACATAAAAAACCCACTTTGATTAAAAATGTTTTCCTTTAAACATGTATGTATCTCTATTCTACTCCTAGATCATTATTATTCCCCAATTTCCTGGGTTAATTTAAAAAAAAATGGTCATAAATGTCTACACACAATCATTATAATTAAATATAAAAATATTTCAAACTATTTTCATAAAAAATGATATATAATTTTTAAAGATGGAATATTGTCAATGGAGGGGACAATATATCACATATGATTTTAGTAAATACTAAATTAAATATTTTATTTATAATACCATGGTATTTACATGGAAGGAAAATGAATTTATGAATAATTAATTACAAATAATGGAAAACATATATAAATTTTTAATTTAAAATTTAAAAGTTAAATAATGAAATTCTCATTAGTAAATGATATGACATAATTATGGATCAAAATATTATATGTAGATAATCAATTACTAGATTTGGTGAATTTTAAGTTTAAATATAATCATTTTTAACCATTAGAAAAACTATATTTATCAAATTTAAACAATTTAATTTCACAGCGCCTCTTTTATTTTTACAAAAAAAAACTTCCTTAGGTTCCAGAAATATGGTTTCAGAAATCAATCCTATGAAAATTTTACATAATAAATTACTCTACTTAAAAGCGTATAGAATCTTACTTATCAGAATAAATAAATGTATATGAATTTATAATAAGGTTATCCTTTATTCCTTTTTCAAAATATAGGGAGAATTAAACATGAAACATGGACAAGTAACATGTAAAAAATCTTTTAACCTAATGAGTAGGTTATCCAACAACTTTGGATAAATGTCTATTGATTTATACATTCATGAAAGTCTCTTTTACCAACACTAGGGTAAGCAATCGATAGAAATATCTTAATTTGTCTTATTATCCCCGCATGTCATTGATCATTATTATAGTTATCCCCACTATATTCTTATCCCTTAATGTCGTAGAACATTAATGTAGTTGGCACTTTTGTCTTCATATCCCTGCAAGGCCTCGATTATACTCAACAACAATTAGAGTCGCACAAAGCCTTATGGACAAGGTGTTCAGAGCACTCAAAGCCTGAGATTATATCCATCAAGAAATAACTTCACATCATGTAATATCTCGATTGATAGATCATTTTTGAGCACTTTCAAATGATCTCTTATTTATAGGTAAAACACCAATGGTCAGCTACCTCCTCTAATGGTAATATTTTTCATTGAATCTCTGAAGCACAAGTGCATGGGTCACTCAACCGAAGGATAGTTAGAAATGGATTACGTGAAATTGTTTTATAATAATAACATGTATATGAACAAACCAATTGCATAGATAAATCTGATATTTTTTAGTATATGGGAAAATATAATTAAATGTCTTATCATATACACATTCAGAATCTACAAGACATAAATATATGGATTTTATTTTCAAAGAATTCAGAATATGAATTCTATAGATTCTAAAGTTCGGATTCCAATGTATTCTAAATATGAATACTAAGGACTTGGGAGTCTGAATTCTGAGGAATTCAAACTCTAAATTCCTCAGAAGTCATAGTTTGAATTTTTTGGAATAATGAGTCCATATTCTGGGGAATTCAGAGTCTAAATTTAGAGGAATTCTTAGTTTGAATTCTGAGGAAATATGAGTGTGAATTCTATGGAATTTAGAGTCTGAATTTTAGAGAATTCAAAGTGTGAATTTGAAAAATGTGTATTCTGAATTTCAGAGAATTTGATGTCATAATTTCATAGATTTCAGAGTCACAATTTAATTTAAATCCGAGTATGAATTTCAGAGAATTAGGATTTTTAATTTCAAAGAATTTTTAGATTCAATTTCAGAGAATTCTGCGTCTAAATTTCAAATAAATCAATGTCTGAATTTTAGTGAATTCAGAGTCTAAATACATGACAATATATAAGTAATGAATTATATGATTTCAATGTTTTAGACAAAAAAACAAATTTTTGACATAGAAATTAAATGAGATTGATTTAGAGTGATTATAAAATTAGATAAAGAAAACAAAGGTAGGGCTAAAATTATCCTTCGTGAAGGGAAACAATCCTTAATAAAATAATCCTTAGAGAAATATTAATTTAGTTATGATAAATGGTTTGTTATTTTAAAAATGTAGAAGAATAGATAATTCCTACAGAATCCTTATTTACTCAACATTATCCACCTTTTTGGAAACCATAATCAACATTACAAAAAATGATATTGGGAATAATATTTTACATGATAAATTTTAAAAGAAATATTACGTTCCTTCAATTATGAATCATGATGAATACGACTTACTCCCCATTGAGCTTTTAAATCCATAAGGATCGTATTCTTTACTCCCTTAGAGAGATTTTACTTTTTCTTGAATACGAAAGTCTTCTTTTATTACCCGTCCCCCTAATTTGAGCTCCCCTTTACATAGGAATTTTTCTTCTTTATACCTAGTTTTTTTATCATTCATTTATACCCCTTTATAATTTTAAAAAAGTAATATGGTGGATGAAAAAATATGGTACCTAAATGTTTTGAACTATACACAATAAAAAAATATTGTACAATATGATTTTTCATTAAGATCAAAAAATATTTGTACCGTAAATGAAATACAATAGAAGACTAGAATTGTAATGAAAAAATTTCCATCCTTATTTTTCCTTCATGATAATCTTCATCATGATCAACTTCAGCTTCATAAGATCATTATGATTTTCTTCAAATCTCTTGAGAAATAGTTTCTAATCATGATTTCTCATTTCTAGAGCCATAATATTTTTATTTTGAGACTTACGGATTTTAACCTGAGACTTCAAAATCACTTCTTGCTGACTAAAAATTTCCGCAAACTCTATTTTGAGATACCTTTTCCTAATTAAATTTAAAGAAACTAAATTCAATTTTACATTCAGATCTTCTTCGTCCTGCTTCTGGGATACATTTTCTCTGTTCATCTTCTCTATAAAACTTTTTTATGATCATTTATTACCTCATCATCACTATCAATAGAATCCTTAACTGAATACTGAAATTCCACATGAATTCATAGATCATCAATAGTTTTCTTGGACTACATTGTAATCTTGTTACAAGATCTTCTATGTGAATTATACCGAATATTGAAGGGTATTAAATCAGACTCAAGATTAATCAATTTTTACATGAGCATGCTTACAGATTCTGTATTATGATTAAAGGATTGTTGAATTAGCTGAATTCTTAATTTAATACTCATAAACAAGGTAATAGTTTCCCATAATTTCGTTAGAGGCAGAACAACAATATCTTGTCCCATGGAATATGATTCTGAATCTGATTCCTTTGTAGGTGAGGATTCATTTTAATTCTCAACAAATTTCTTCTTGGATGATGCACCATAATCCTTCTTGACCACCTTATCATTCTTATGTGTCTCAAAAATCACATGTTTTCCTTTGTCTACTTTTGAAATATTCTCCACAGCCTTTCTAGATACATGATCACTATATAAGACTCGAAATGTTTTATCTTCATCAACCTTTTTCATCTCAGAATATGCCGTAATATTATTAGGATGAATAATATTGTGATTGCTACTTTCATCATCATAAGGTTTATTTACCTCATCCCGACACTCATACTCTTTTCTTTATGAGAACATTCTGGTGTATTCAGCTAGGGATGTCTGTATTGAAGTATTTTTAGAAATACATTCCTTCACATTATATTCTTCAACATTTCTAATCACATCATCACTCTCATCTCCTTCGTCTTACTCTACTTCTTCAACATCCTCTTCTTAATCTATCTCTTCATCCACTTTAGGTTCTATAATTATGATCTTCATTCTCAGAGTTTCTACTGGTACTAATATATTGAGAAAAAATTGTGCTTCCTAAATCATTTCAGATACTTTCTCAGTTTCCCTGAGAAGTTCTTGAAAAATCTCAACTTTATAAATCTTCTTCTTTTGTTTCTTCCCTTTTTCTTGCTTCTCTATCTCTTAAAAAGATTTCATATTCAGTTACTTTTCCATAATAATTATATAATCCAAACCTAGGATCTCCTTCTTTTATATTATTCTTCCCCCTCTCCCCTTAGTTACAACTTCATCATGA
The DNA here is from genome assembly GCA_963277665.1 of Viscum album. Classification (NCBI taxonomy): domain Eukaryota; kingdom Viridiplantae; phylum Streptophyta; class Magnoliopsida; order Santalales; family Viscaceae; genus Viscum; species Viscum album. The sequence continues at coordinate 1,789,507,645 of OY728121.1, read as the reverse complement.
AATGATTATTGCATCATTTCCTTTGGGGGTGCTGAATGGATTTCATCAGTTGTAGGTTTTTTAAATTTTGGTTCCTTTAGATTATTCTCTTTTGATGCTTGCTTTGATATCTCTGCTACTAATTCATTATTATCTATTGATTCTAGCCCACTTTTAGAAAAGTCATAAAATTCTGCGGATTTACTTTTGAAACCAACATTAATCTTTTTCAATGTATCATCACTCATCAGCAAAATCATGAATGTTCATGGCATAGAACTGAAATGGATTTTGAATGAATCTAATCATAAGACTATGATATTAGATTAAATTTCTGGATACATTATTATTTTTGATTTGAGGGGCCCATTTTGGATACTCTAAAACATCACAATGATATAAATCACTGAGTTTATCTTCCGTAGGTTCACTAGAAAATACAGAATGTAGATGCCACATTTCATTAAGGAGTCCTTGACTCCCTTTCATAGAATTATAAAACCCTATACCCATAATTCTAGAATCCTAAAATTTGTTGAAATATGGTTGATCGTTGTTTTTTTCAATCCATTGTGTATAAGGAACTATATTAAATTGTCCATCCCAAAACTTCCTTATTCATCTCGTAACATGTGTGTGTATAAAATCAAGTCTCCATCATTTGGTACTGTAATGATACTTTCTGCCTTGTTGAAGGAAAGGAAATAGTTATTCCCATAACTATTTAGTGAAAACATATCCCTTACACCTTCATTAAAAAATCTAACTATCTCGTAGAACTCAACAAGTAGTTGTCGGTAAATAGGATCTTGTCCTTTTGGTTTGGCTACACAGAGACTCTCCCATCCACTGAGCATGATGTTTTACCTAATCATGTTATTAAACTTATTAAAAATCTTGGATCACCTAACATTTCTCATTATATTTTCCACTCTGTGATTTCCATGGCTTAAGAAATTTGTTTCTAAGGAGAAACTTCCAAAGACATATTTAGTCAGAGAAAAATCTAAAAACCAGAATAGTCTTTTTTATGGGAGGTAGAGCTTTGAGGCAGAAAACTTTAAAAAAAGATGTGGTAAAAGAAATTGGGGGACCTTATATAGGTTTTCTGGTGATAGTTCTAATTCACAATTTGATCCAACGGTAGAAAAAACACACCATGATATGACAGTTGAGATAAAAATTGAAGAATGATTTGGTATGTTCTGATCTTTGGAGGTTTTTACGTTAAAAATAGGATTTAAGGAAAGTAAATCAATTTTTTTTAAAACAAGGTAAAAATTAAAACAAGTAAAAAAATCAATTATCAAAATTTATGTAATGAACCATACATTCTGTATTTCTAGGAATATTTTAAGTAAAGAAGATAATTCATTTTTAATAACATTAGATTAAGGACATTTATATTATGGAATGGAAATTATTGAAACCAGAAAATTATAAAGTAAAGGAAAATTTGAGTTTCAGAAATTTAGTTTTAGAGGTGTTGGATTACATAATAAAATAGAGATAAAAATCATTTTTGTTATAAAAAAATATACCCACTCTATAAAAAAGTGTTTCACAATGTAAGGAGATAGGATTAAACAAAAATTTAATATGAAAGATTACATTACGTTTATCATTTTTAACATTTTCCTAATGTATTAAAATCTATTAGAGGGTAATGATTTTTTAAAATAAATTATGTAGATCTTGCATTACCATAAATTAAAGAAGGATATCTACCTTTAGTGTGTGATCCCTAAGAATGTAATGCATAATATATATTCATTTTTCACGAGAGTGATGTGCATGATTTTTACATAGGGAGATGGTACTATTATTAACACAAAATATTTATGTTTTGGTAAAACTTATGAAACAATCTGTGAGTGTGTGTTGCAACCACAACAAATGAGCACATCAACTTCCAGGTACTATATATTCAACTTCAGCTGTGGAAAGTGCTACTGAATGTTTCTTTTTCATGAACAAGAAACTAAACATTCATCTATTATAAACCAATTTCCAGATATACATTTCCTATCTATTCTACATCCCCCCAAAACAACATAAAATAACTTTTCAAAAAAAAAATAATTTCCAGAAAAATAGAAATTTCCAAAATCCTTAGTTACCTTTAAATAGCTAAAAATTTATTTCACTGCTTTTAAATGAGATTCTATATGATTATATTGATATCTTTCACAATTTTATACTAAAAACATTATGTCTATATGCCTAGCTATCAAGTATTATAAAAATATTATCATACCTTTATGTGATGTTTTATCTTCTGGTTTCAGAGCTTTATCACGATCAATATAGTTTCAGGTACTTCTTGGAGTGATCATACTTTTAGTGTTGATATATCCATACTTTTTAATAATATCATTAATATAATTATATTGTGATATATAACTTCTTTCTTGTTTTTGAGAAATTTGAAAACCTAGGAAAAATGTAAACTCACCCAACATACTCATTTCAAACTCATGCTTCATTTGATTCACAAACAAAATAAGTTAAAGATTTCTTTTTTGAACCAAATATAAGGTCATCAACATAGATTTTAACCGTCAATTTTTTTTTCTTATCCTTCTTTATAAAAAGACATGGATCAGCAATTCTCGTAAAATAATTTTTTGTTAACAAAAATCATGTAAGTTTATCATACCAGGATCTAGGGGATTTTTTAAGTCCATTTAATGCTTTGGTAAGTTGAAAAGATGTTTATGATGTTTTGTGCCTTCAAAAAATGAGGTTTCTCGAAATAAACTTCCTCTTGACCATATCTGTTAAAAAAATCACACTTTTCATTGATTTGAAAAAGTATGAAATTAAGGAATTATGAAAGGAAATTAAAATCTGAATAGATCCAAGTCTAGCTAATGATGCATAGGTTTTGTCATTGTCTATTCCTTCTTGTGGATTATATCCTTTAGTAACAAATCAAGAATTAGTTCTTACTATGATTTCATTTTCATCACACTTATTTCTGAAGACCCATTTTACTCTTTTTACAAATGTTAACTTAGGTCTTTCAACGAAGGTCTAGAATTATTTCATTTCGATTTATTTTAGGTCATCGTGTATAGATTTAATGAAATCATCATCACCTAAATCTTAATCAGTTATTTTTCGATATAATTGGGAATGGAATCCTAGATGTTCTACATCATTACTTAAGGACCCACACTCCCTTACATGTAGACTTACTTCACCAATGATACTATCACTACTTTAATTATAAAGAAAAAATTGATTTGGCCTTTGTAAAACCTATTCATCAACATATGGTAGGAAATCATCTGGGTTAAATGATTCAGAAATATTTTCTTGATAATTTTCCTCATTAAAAGAATCTTATATCAACGGTTAATAATCAGCTTTTGAAAACACACCTGAAAATGTAGGTTGGATTTTTTAAAAACAAAAGGATTTATTTCATCGAATTTAACATGCACTATTTCTTCAACAGTACAAGTATTTTTTATTAAAAACACTATAAGCATTAGATGTTTTTGAGTAGCCTTGAAAATTTCCTTCATCGGATTTCGGTGCATATTTATGTAAGCTATATTTATTATTCAAGATGAATACATTGAAACCAAATACTTTGAAGTAATAATGTATAGGTTTTCTACAGATCCCCAATTCATAAGGTGGTTTGTTAAGAATGTTTTTTGAATAAAACTCAATTTATAGTATAACAATTAGTACTAACAACATCATCTAAAAAGTGTTTAGAAAATTAATATTCACTTACCATGGTTTTAGTTATCTCTTGAAAAATTTTATTTCTTCTTTCAATAGCACCATTCTTTTGAGGAGTTCACAGAGCTGGGACGTTAGAAGTAATGAGTTATTTATTAAAAAAGTATCAAAATATGAATTTTTAAAATTCTCCTCCCTGATCTCTATAAATAGTTATCAATGTAAGGTTTTCTCATTTTTATCTTGGGCTCTAAATGTTTTCAAATAATAAGTTTCATCAAATTTCATTGTTTGAAAATAGACCCATGTAAATCTTGTGTAATCATCAACTAAAACAGATACATAATATTTTCCTCCAATACGTCCAGATTTTGTTGTTCCAAAAATATCAATACGAACTAACTGTATTGCATCAGAATTTGAGACTTCACCGATTGATTTAAAACATGATTTATGTCTCTTCTTACATTGACAAGGATTGCAAACTTTTGATGAATCAAATCCAAGATATGGTAGATCATCAACTATACTTTGTTTGAGAGTTTTCATAGGTCCCAAAGGTTATAATTCCCTAAAATTCTCTTCCATAACCAAGATTGATCTTCAATTACACAAGGGAATTGTATATCTTGGTTTATAAGGTGTTTTATGCTTGTTGTTTATACATTCTCTAGCCTTTAAGTAGAAATAATAAACGCTTCCTTGTAATTATGTACTAAAAAATTATCATTCCTAAAATTCACAAGGAATAATTCATCACATAATTGACTTATTCTAATGAGGTTTTTTATATGACCTTCAACATATAAAACATTTTAAATCATTGTTTTTCAAGAAGAACAATGTCACCTATGCCAAAAATTTCACCATAATCATTATCTTCTAAATGTACATTTCCTCCTTTCGTCTTGATAGTCATTTCAATGATGTGATTGTCACTAGTCATATTCTAGAAACATTCATTATCTATGTACCATGTATTATTGTTGTAACATTCTTTGATTCTTGGAAATAAAATATTTAAACCATTGTAATCCAAACTATCATGGATCCAGAAATTTTAGAAAGTATGATTTTAGGGACCCAAATTTTCTAAGAATATGTAGTTTTTTGAAAACATAATTATTGGTTTTTGTTTAGTAGTAACAAAGGCTACACATCCATTTCCATTCATCTGCATATGAATATAATCATTATTTTGTTTTTGTTTCATGCTAAAGAAGAGTTCAAAATATTTTATCTAGAGTAATTTGAGTAACATTCAAATTCTCATCAATTGATTTCCTTTTTGATTACCACAAAATTGGAATGATGTCAATTATCTTTTCTACAAGAGCATTACCATTAAGACATTTCTCTCCCATAGATTATAGACTTTTGAAAATAGTAATAAATCATTGATGAAACGTGAATACATTTTCTCCATAATGAAATGGAAATCCCTGATATTATGCTCTTAACATATCTCTTCTTGTCTCAATCACTTTAGATGTACCAAAACGTAAAACTTCATGTTTTATCCAAATGCAGTTTGAATATTCAATAGAAAATATTTAACTATATATATTTCTGGTCATATAATGAAAAAAAATATTTTTTACCTTGTAATTTTATTGATATTCTTATTTTTCATGGTTGGGGAAGGTTTTGACTTCCTTGTCTTGAATATTGTAATCTCTAGTAAGCATGAAAAAATTACCTACTCCATTTTTGATAACAAATGTCTTCATTCTATCCCTCCAGTTCAAATAATCATTACCATGAAAAATTGGTGGTCTAGTTGGTTTGAGGCTATCATTGGAGCCAACATTCATTAATGTCATTATATAAAAAATACCTTTCCACCAAACATGATAATATTAAATGGTTATGAACCTAGATAAAAATATCTAAGAAAAATTAGGGTAGGAAAAGTTAATCAATAACTTAAAACATGATTAGGAAAACATATTGGTGAGTGTATGTATTCTAGAGACCCCATCTTATACCAATTTTAGGATCTACATAGTGTTTTTAGATGATCAATTAAAATAGGGATTGAATTTTATGATTTAAAACATTAATATTTAACCATAAGTAAATATATGTTTAACAATGTTAAATAGTGTAAATTCACAAATTCCTTTTTTCTATGAAACTAACATTCTTAGATTATGGAAATATGGTTCCAGAAATGAAACATATGAAAAATTTACTTTCAAATAGATTCTACAATAAAGAATATATAATATTACTTATTAGAGTAATTAAAATTATAAGAAAATATTAGAACTGTATAATTTCTTTATTTATTAAAATACAGCGGGAATAAAACTTGAATCAAAAACAAGTTACAATTATTAAATCCTTTAACCCAATGTTTAGGATATCCAACAACCTTGGATAATGGTGCCTGATTTAAAAATTCAAGAAAGTATTTCTTTCCCACACCTACGTAAGCCCATTCATTGAAATATTGGAATCTTTCTTGATATCTCCTCATGTCCTTGATCGTTAAGGTAGTTGGCACCTCGGTCTTCCTATCCATGGGGCCCTAGAGTGTACACAACAACAATCAGAGATGTATAAAGAAAGGTAAAAAAGATATTAATAGTGTGCAAAGCTTGATAGACTCTCTCTCTTGAAATATCCTCACAAAATATAATCTCTATATTGATGGACCAATATTGAGCTCATTCAAATGAGATCCTATTTCGAGGAAAAAGATTAATGGTCGGATCCCTCATTAATGGTCATATTTTTGAATGAATATCGAAGGGAATGGTACATGTGTCACTCAACCAATGGGTATTCATAAATATATTTCACGATATCATTTCATAATAATAACATGTGTATGGAAAAATATGTTGCTTAACCGAATATGAATTTCTAGAGTCTATGGAAAAATATAATTCATAGTCTAATCATATACACTATAAGAATATATAATATATGAATATTCGGAATCTATTTTTCAAGGAATTTTCAATCTGTATTTTATAGATTCCTGAGTCCGAATTCCAATATAATCATAATTTAAATTATGAGGAATTGGGAGTTGAAATTATAAGGAATTCAACGTCTGAATTTTGTGGAATCAGAGTCTGAATTCTAAAAATTGAGATTCTGAATTCTGTGGAATTCGGAGTCCAAATTCTGAGGATATCTGAGACTTAATTCTAAAGAAAAAGAAATCTGAATTTCATAGAATTCAAAGTCTTAATTTTAGAGAATTTAGAGGCTAAACATTAGAGAATTCAGAGATTGGATTTAAGTGAAATTGGATACTGAATTTCAGTGAATTCAGAGTCTAAATTTCAAATAATTTGGAGTCTGTAAGAAGAACACTTTATAGGCAATGAATTATATAATTCTGTGAATTTAGATACAAATGTGAATTTTTGGCATAGAAATAAAATGAGTTTTATTTAGATATATTATAAAATTAAATAATGAAAACATTTCTAAGGGTAAAATCTTCCATTGAAAAGAGAAACATTCCTTTAGAAATTAATTCTTAGGGACATATAATTTTCATTAAGATAAAGTGTTTTTAATTTTTGAAACATAGAAGAATAGAGAAGCCATATAGAAACCTTATTGACTTAACATTAATGTTATGAAAACATTGTGTTTGAAAGGCTATAATCTTAAAAAGAAAGATTTGATTTGATTTTTCATTTTATTTTAAATATTAAATATATGAACTTATTAATTTTAATTTAACTAAATGGAACTAATTTAAAAAAAACCGAAAATTAAAATTATTTTATTCTAAGTTTTTTGGATTTATCAAGAAAATACATTTCTGTTAATATTGAGAAATACATATTTTGAAAATATTTCCAATTTTATGATATAATCATTATATAAAAATGAATATGATTTTTATGAAATATTTATAATGAAATAAATTTAATTTTTTAATTAATATAATGATTTTTAAAATGTATTGGTGAATATTGAAATCTATGATTATAATTTTTTTAATATAAGAAATGATTTTATTTAAAAAATATTTGTGGTTATTCTCATTACATCATATATTCAAAAGGTTAATTTTGAAATAGGTTTTGATTGAAAATATAATAATATTAATTTTATTAAACACCCAATTAATACCTTTGGAATCAACATTATCATGTTTATTTGTATAAAATCATCTTTTCTCATAAAATATCATTTTTTAAAAAGAATATTTTGTTGAATTTTCAATAATTTATGAAAATTAATTTTTCAAACACTCATAATTGAATTGTTGAAAATGGATTCCTTATACAAGACCACTGTTATTTAATTTTTTAGTTATTTAAAAAACATTTTTAGTCTTAATGAATACATTCCATGGTATATGTTTTTCAACATAGTAAATGTAAAGAGTGTTAGAGAGTGGTTAAACTAGGATGTATGTCCCCAAATATATCTAAAACATGTCTAAATTTTACTCGTAATGAGTATTTTTACATTAAATTATTTTATCATCAAATTAATTATATGTTTGAGGCACATTTCATGAGAAATAATTCCAGTATATTTTAATATTCATGATATTTATAAGAGTTCCACTAATATAACTTATAAAAAGTTTCCTAATATCCTCATATATCTAAAATAATTGATATTTCTATATTGACCAAAAACTTCAAAAACGCATCCCCAAAGATCATCAACATTCTCAATTTGTCTTGGTGTCATGAAAAGTACAACCGTAGAATGATTAACATTTAGGTTAATGTAATATATCCAAAGAAGAGGTATAAGTCATAACTGAATTCTTTCATGATTATTTTTCCACATACAAACTTAAAATGTATTCAAACAACCTGATATTATTAAATAAGTATTCATACCATACTATGTTTTTATTACGTTATTGGAATAACAATTTTTTACTTCATTTTAAAAATATAACAAATGAAAACAATGCTTGTGTGTACATGCAGACCGCCGCCTACAAATGGAAATGAAATGTGATTTCCATTTCATCCTCAAATGGATAGTGAAATGGATTTATTTATTCAATAAATTATATGATATAATATTATTATTAATTTTTAAAGGTATAAATTTTCTCCATTTATTTATTTCTCATCAATTGAAATAATTAAAATATCATTGAGATATTCTTATAAGAAATCATATCAATGAACGACATAATTAAATATTCACAAAATTATCTCAAATATATTTTTATGAAGTATATTTAATTTAAAAAAGGTAACTATAAAATTAGTTAAATTTAATATATGATTTAACCATTTACCCAATGAAAACGGTCAACAGACCAAATCTGTTTTGGACAAAATTCCATTAAAAGTACATATATAAACATGACTGGTATAATTACTAAATAAAACATGTATAAATTTAAATAAAACAATTTAAAACAATTTAATTCATTTTAAAGACATTCTTAATAACTAAATAACTATATAATTTTATTATTCAAATGTTTGAGAATTTCGATGCATGTGAGTACATATGGTAAGGGTTTTATATTTAAAATACCATTTTCAAATGTTTTGATATGTTCTATTCAACACATTATCTTCTATGTACATTTTATCAAAAAAAACTTATATATATATATTTTCTATTTACTCCAATTATTGATTAATTGTTTCCTATAAAATTTACCTATTAAAAATGATATATAAAAGTCATATATTTAATTATTATTATATGGGTCAATTTTGAAACTTTTCACCAATTGGATATAGAGTTTTTCGTTAATGTTGACTAAATGGGATAATTTTTCCAGAATGATGGTTATTATACATTATTAATATTCCTCTTATAGATTCTAGGGGTTTTCATGGAAAAAATATTTCCTATTGTTTTGTAATTCTTTAAATTTTAATGGGTTACCAATACAAAATTATATTTCTTATTAGTTCAAATGTATATATAAAATGATTTTATTAATATATATATTATCTATGTTAAAATAATTCATTTATTATTACACTTCAATTTGGATATTTTGTAATGCTACCGTTAAAATTCACTATTTGAATGGGATATGATGATCATTGAATGATTTTTTAATGAATCCAATTTCATTTCCATGGGTTAGTCAAGATAAATGAATGATGTGTTTTTAATAATTTCTTTATGGAAATAGAATCCCTATATGTTTTTTTGGTTAAATGACATTATAGATTATTTTTTGTGGGCATGAGATATATCGCACAAATTCTTTGGGATTTGAGTTAATCTCTAAAGGAATGAGGATTTATATTAATTTATTATTATTTTTTCTGCATGAAGAAATCCCAAGTGAACAGAGTCAATGAAAATAATTCCATAACGCACCTAAATGGATTTTAGATAATTGAATGGAGTATTACATAGAAATATATTAATTTAAACATAAATTTATATGATTATTTAAATGGTTATTTTTTAAAAAAAAACATCTAACTATCCTCTTTTTTTAGAACGATACATTTATAAATTAAGTTAGTATTTTATTGCAATTACTAAATTTCATTGATTAAAAGTTTGTCTTCATAGGTGATTATGATTTATTTTATACACTAAAGATTATATTTTTATAAGGTAATTATTTTTATATGATTTAATTTTATTACATGGAACAATAACTTTTATTTAGTTTTATAAACAAAAGTATGATTTTTGTGACCATTCTATATTTTCAAATTTTTTATATTGGATCTATGAATGTGTTGAAATTATTTAATGTTTAGTTCTTGTACATTGTCAACTTTCCTAAAAAGATGAAAATGTTACATGAATGGAAAATGTTTTTTAATTTAAGAATGTCCATTTATGGAATAAATGTACAGTATTTTGAAATTTCCACATAGATTTGTAATGGTTTTGATTATTATATAAAAAAATTCTAAAATAACATTAGAATATAACAATTTGAAATCTTTATGATTAAACTTCTAACTATCAATAATTTTAGTGACTTGGTGTTATATATATCATCTCTTGGATCTATATCATATTTTGAATCAAATGAACGTTTAACATTGTTTGTTCTAATAACTCCATAACAGAAACATATACTAAGGATTTATTAAAAACAACTAACAACCATTACCATGAAATTTATCGAGAATGGGTTAAAAATATTATTTTTGATGGGTACGAATAATAGAAAAATGAAACTATATCAGATGAAAGATGGTTCCCAAGAACTACCATCACATAAAAAATTAAGATAATAATTCTCAAACTGACATATTCCCAATCAAAACCTATAATGTAGAAAAATATTGTAACCTATATCTATAAATATACCCTTCATGATGGTATGATGATTTCATTCTTGAGATGAACTAGTATATGATAGAATCTATTTAATACTTAATAACACTACAAGTGCATTGGTATTTTTTTAACTATATACATGGGGTAACTTATTATAAAATATCTTTCTGAAACACATCCATAAAATAGAAAAACATTTCATCCTCATCTAAGTTAATTATATGCTCAATATGATGTAATTTCTGGAATTGAATCTAAAAAATTCTGATGATCAATATCCTCTAACAATGGGAGAGTAACATACAACATTTAATTACATTCAATATGAAAAAAGAAAAAATAATCATGTAACTAACAATAGAAATCTTCCTAGGATATATCTAACTCTTCATTCATTCCTAAGGACCATACAAAACACTTACATGAAACTCCATTTAAAAATAATATCAAATGAAATATATCTCTAATTTAGAGCATGGATCATATTGAAATCAATATCCAGATCCTCTATCCATATCTCTATCTCTTGATCATAAAAAAACATCTTACCTAAATAATATTAGAAATTTAAACTCACATTAATACATCACAGAGGAATCATATTCCACATTATCAACATTATTGTGGCCAGTCATTAATTCGTACAACATATTCATAAAACAAAAAAACCAAACTATCTTCCCTAATAATCCCTGTATAAAAAAACAATAAAAATTATAATATAATGATACATAATATTATTTTATATTATTTCAATAAATTATTTATAATTCTTCATATGTTACCAATTCAAAAACATTCATTAACATTCAATATTTATATTTCCAACCTAGTTATCCTCATCATTAATAACATCTTTTCTCTTTGATATGATATGTATTCTAATGGTCATTTACTTGGAAAATTGGGTCCCTCTCAAATAGATTACATACCAATGAATTATAAAATACTCAATCCTAACTATCAATAATATATATGACAACACCCATTAATTACAAATCACAAATAAATGAAATCCTAAGGTTGGTAACATTGTCATGCTTGACATTGAGGAATGAAAAAAATATTCATGGGTTGGTTACTATAATTGAGTGTATTAAAAAATATGATTGAATATTTAACCTCATAAATCATGGGGGAAAAATAAATAACCAATAAACTCCAAAAAATATAAAATATAAATAATCAAATATTTAAAATATTCAAAAATATAATTACATGTCTTCAATTAAATACGCAATATTTATAAATCATATGACATTGAATCCAAAAACATCAATCTAACTCCGTGAAATAAGATATAAATTTCCATCGTAATTAATAAATGCATCCTAAAACTATGAAATAAATAACATATAGATAGTGGGTATTAACATAACCATATATAGATTTGGATAAACTGAAAAATCAATCATGAAATAGAATAAGAGTTATCTTAAGACATCAGTGGAAAAATTGTCAAACTAACTCTTTCTCTAGAACATGTTATCAACAACTCAAACAGATAGGTTTCAGTCCATAAATCTAAAAAAATATTAAACCATTTAAATCAATTGAATATATATTAAAATTTACATCAAATAAACATACCAACTAAAATATCCTCCCTCTCCACCAAATGATATATCTCATTGAAATCTCTTCCCCACCACATCATCATATCCACCTGTTAGAAAAACACATTAAAACCACATAGAAAATATCACATTAATGTAAGTTGAAAACCATATAGCATTCTAATATCCACCATATGTCTTATTCTTCACCACCTCACCAAATATTAGGACCAAATTCAATAAAATATATTCTATTTATAGAAGAGATATGTCAGACGATGGAGTAGTAAATGATCCAAATTATCATCATCATATTTGTAGGGGAAACACCATAAACCAAAAAACTCATATTGGAATTAGTCGTGATACCAAAAATATGTATCCATTAATTGTAAATAATGATAACAATATTGAATATAATATGTCTAAAACACCTAACACATTGTTCAATATTATTTGGTAACTATTCATTAGAAAACAAATCACCATACTGCTCCTATTGTACACAAAATTTACTACTAACTATATCCAAAAAAACATTTTAACCATGATCATTCAAATAACACAAATAATCGACTATTTTATATTAAAAATTTTATCTCATATCCATAGTGCATCACAGCCATAGGGCGATGATATTTATAGAAAATGATGAATACATTCCACCTCATTCATTCTATTTTTTACGCCCCATCATAGTTCCATTAATTCATCACTTTTAATTTCATTTCATGGATCATTTAAATATCTTGAGTCACTCATTATATCATATTATCTTATTCCACATTTCATAAATTTTTCCATTGTGATTCTTATTTTCTATTTGTGGTGATATTCTATTGTGCATCATATCACTGCATGGATCCTATAAAAAGAAGCTCAATACCATTAAGACACAAACGGCCACCTCAAAAAAATATTTTCAGTTAGGATTATGATCATTCATGAATTTATCACAAGAATGAAAAATATTATTTCATGAATGATATTGGGTCGATCAGATGATCCTCAATCCATCGAAATGATCTTCAATAGTTTTCAGATTATAGATCATGGTCGTTTGGTTGCATCTCTCTTGAAATGGATCTCCTCATGCGGGGGTCCAAGAATAAGATGATGAAATAACTGACCATAATGTTTAGTTCACTTAAATTGAACTACAAATTTTATATGTTTCATTTTATTGATGCTGGAGTAGTGATCATGGAATTTTGTGTCCCACATCGATACATCAATAGGATGATTCCATTGTATAATGATAATACTCTAAAATGTCATTCAATAAATTATCATCCACTTATATATAAAATATCTAGTATCATTTCACCTCCCACTATACCAACCCACACTATTTCCCCCTTACACATGGTCACTTGTGTAGGAATGCCATTGATCCCACTCATGCTACCCTTGGGATGTGTAGGGAACTCTCCGTTGGGAGTGGTTGACCCCTTCGGCCCCACATGATCCCTCTATTGAGGTCACCATTGATTCCAGGGGTTGGTACCATTTTTTAATACAATCCCCAAATAGTATAGTTCTAAAAAATAATTAGTATATAATCATTAAACACAATCCATATCAAATGAAGTTTCAAACAAACATCTTCTAATATTATTCTATCATTCGTCAGGCGACATAAATTCATATTCATTCATGGAAATAACTATACATACACATGATTTAAAAAACAATTCTTAGGAATTCTTCTTTATGAAATTACAACATTCATGGTAAGAAATTTTAGTAAATAATATTCACAAACATCTCAAAATTTTGTCACTTATTTTAACATCACATCAATAATCATTATAGTTTTATAAGGAGAATTGTACACGTGTTAAATCCATTCCTATTTTATGAATCCAAAAAAAATATATCAGAATCACCACTGACTCATATTCAACATACAAAAAACACATTGATATTTCATTGAAAACAAATCTAGAATGGAACCCAAAATATCCACCTTTTAATTTTTTTATATTACAACTTTTTTAAACATTGTAGGAGTCAATATGTGTTATCAATAATTTCTCCCCCTTATTGGGAATAAAATTAAAATTGATAGTGTTCATAATCAAAAAAAATTTCTCCTTCATTAAATATTATTTATTTAATACATTTTAGAGATTGGGATGATATTAGTTAGTTTTTATTAGAAGAGGTACTTTTCTAAGTCATCTCTTTGTCTAATAGTGCTATCACGGTGTAGAAAACATTAGATATTTAACCATGGGTTTCAACGCTCTCAATAAATAGTCAGATATGTTAAATAATGATCATAATATATCATGTCTCATTCTATGGTCTATAATAAATTTTATATATAAATGATAAATGTATTCCTACACATTCTTCAAGAAACACATAAAAATATTCTAGTTCAATGATAAAGATCCCCCTTTATCAAATTTTCATTAACCAATCACTCACCCTTAATTTATCATATAATACAATTAAAAATAAATAATGAATGTGTGATTGATATACATTGATCATAAATGTTGATCTTAACCATATTTTTTAATATCATTTTCATGGTTTTTCCCCCATATGAGATGCAAAATTTTTGTCCAATTCATTGAACCATGTAAAAAATATGATGTAAAATCTCATCATGTTATCCAGTTGTAACAACAACAATTTTATCCTTCAATTTCAAATATTTTTATTTCAAAAAATATAATAATAGGGAATATGGTGGGATATCTTGGTCTATCATAGATAATAATCAGACATATATATTCCTCTTAATTTGGATTTATTATCTTTCTTAGACTAATTAGATGATGTGATTGATTTTTCTTCATTAATTGACACATATAATGTGGATTTAATATCCCATTCAGCATGAGATTTGTTTTCAAGTTCATCACATTGATTCTCATAAACATTTTTTGGAATAAATTTTTTCACCTTAGATTAGGTAATAAATTTATTTCCATTAATTTAAAATTTTCTTTCATCTTCCTCTAATATCTCATAAAATCTATGTTTTTTCAGCCCAAAAAAATCATTCTTTCGTTTTTTATTTATTCTCAAAATCATCACACGACTTGTCACTATTTTGCTTTTAAATTTTATTCCTTTTCACATAATTGGAAATATCACATGGTAGAATTTTCATTATTTTCTCAGATTTGTGTTTTTTGACCAATTCATCCACAACCAATATTCAATCATTCAATATTGTTTTGTGTTGACAGTTTTCATGATTTTATGTCCACTGACCAATTTTTCTATTAATCTCATCCCATTTATTCAGTATTTATCCCCTTTAATCATGCCACTTTCTTTATACATACATGTTTTACCAACATACTTATTTATTATGACCAAACATTCTATAACACCAACAATATTCTACGAACCTTGATCATAAAAACTAATAATAGTGTTTAATTGATTAATTTGGTTGTTTTTATTCCACAGACTATGGGAGTTTCTACATATGAGGAAACATTCTTGTTTAAATATTCTAATATATTAGGTTTACATTATTAGACGTGACAAATGTCAATTTATATAAATTTGTTATAGAAACTAACAATATTTTTTATCCCTCTTCCAACAATATTTAGAATATTCTCCATTATGATCAACAACTTTGGTGTAATTTTATTTCATCATTTTGATCTAACTTTTCTTAGAATTACACAATGACTATGATTGAGAAAACTCATATTATTTCATAGAAATTGTTTATCATGTTCATTCATTATCTTCTCAAATTTAAATATTTTCGAACTATATTTTTTACTTTCTTCAACAATTACTGATTCTTCATTTCAAACTATTTTTTCTTTAACAATATTCTTATAGTATTCCAGGTCAATTATCATTATCTTATTATCACTTATTTCTTTAAAATGTTTCCCTTATTTCATGATATGTTCATTATTTCCAAATATAATGTCATTAACTTCATTCATCATCCTTTTCATTTCCTTCTTGAGCTTATTATTGTTCAAATGTGTTCCTTCAAGAATTTTTTTAACATTCCTTCATGTTCATTTCTCTCATCACCTTCATCACCTTAAAAAGTGTATTTTGGTTTCTATTCATTACTAATAAGAAAAATTATAATCATAAAATATTGTTTATCTTATAACTCAATAGTTTTTTATGAGTATTAGTACATTTCTCTACTCATCATTTTTCTCATTGGGAAGAAGAATTTTTCTTATGATTGCTACACTTTATATTGTGGGTTTTATTATCATATGCATCTGATTTAGTGTCAACAACATTCTTCTTTAGTCAGTCATTAGAAAAATAACAATACCTTGGGAAAATCCAATATTTGATTGATTTTTTGCCTTTTAAATTCCTCATGACAATACTAAACATTATAGTTAATAAGGACATCATTTTATTTAAGTCTTATACACCATCCTTATAAAGAGAATCACTCCATTATGGTTATTTAATTACTTCTTTACCATTTATAATAGATTCATATTCCATTTTAATGTCTTTATTCTTCTTCAAATCGTTTATTTACCTCATTTCATAAGTAATGATAATATTATGTAGTTTAAACACTGATATATCATCTCAAATTTATATATCTGAATCCTTTGGTTCAAATCTATCTTGGAAATTTCTCATCTACTTCTTCACAATGGTTGAGCCCTCCATCTTCTCCCCAAAACGTCTTGTGCAACATAAAATCTCATTTACCCTAGTTATATAGTCATCAATAATTTCATCATCACCTTTTTTTATCTTCAGGTATGCTTCCACATTTTTTTAGAATGGATTTTTTACTTTAATGGTTTTGGTATAGTTTTTTATTAGTTTATCCCAAATTTCCTTTGGGGTTTGGATACCAATTACATTATTGTTAATATTTTATAATAAATCAATAATGATGTAATTTGGATCATTTATATCCACTTCCATCTTCCACTAATCATAAAAAGGAATAGGGTCATTATCAACATGGGGTGGATATGCCATTATAACTGTATCTCTAAATTCTACCCTAACTGATAAGAGAAATGATACTATCATATCTACTATATCTACTAATCCTGGATTTCCTTCTGCCACGTGTCACGCTCACGTTCACCGACAATAATTTTTCTATACGTGCTCTAACGACAATGATCCGCGTCGCCCATCTCAACCTTTCTCTGCCTCTCTCTTCCCGCTCGCGATACACCCTATTCTCGAACTAGGTTCTCGCGGATCATTTCCTCCAACCGCACCTCCGCCGCTGCGTGCTCCGATATCAGCTGCTTATCCTACGTGTGCTCCGCCTTCACCTCTACGTGCTTCGACTTCTCCACTGTGTTCTCCTCCTTCAGCTACTCCACCTCTGCGTGCTTCGCCTCCACCTCCGACCACCTTTGACTCCTCCACCTCCGACTGCATTCAACTCCTCCGCCTTCGACTGCCTTCGGCTCCTCCGCCTCTACGTTCCTCATTCCCTCCCACTACCGCAACAAGATCTCCCTCCTGAATCTCTTCCCTCTGTCCTTTCCATTCCGTGATCTTCCGAGCCATCATCCTGAGCTAGGGATTTGGGTCTCTCTTTCACCTCTCTCATTTCAGCGACCGATCTTCCTCAGGTAAGGTTCCCGCTCTCTAATACTCCTCCTGGAAATCCCCCTTCAATATTTTTTAGCTAGGTTCTTGCTTTCTTCTTCTCACCATGATAACCACCATTGTATCATCCTCAGTGGTAGAATCATCCAGAAACTAGGAAATCCTTCCAATCCGCATAATACCATTATATAGAGCTTCAATTTCAACAGCGGTGTCGTCCTCTGGCTCCTCTGCTCGACCTAGGGTTCCCACAGAACCATGGAAGCATCGTGATCCCACTACAGGTTCCCGCTAAACTATGCTGGAGTGATGCTCCTACTCCCGGTTTCCCTCTGATTCTCCTCTAATTCTGTATTTTTTTGGAAAAATAGTACTCATATTGACCCAATATTCTGCATGAAATTTACTTTAATTTGGTAGTTTGGAAACATTCATTACGTAAAACTATTGATTCATTTGAGTTTCATATCCTATTTTAATTTTTCATTATTTTGAGAATTGTGAATTGAATTCCCTCTTTATTTTACATTAAAATTTTGGTATATTGGTCTTCAAAGACCACCATTTTCAGTGATGTCATGGGGATATTCTTCTGCTGTTGTGTTTCAGGAGTCCTTCAATACAAAACCACATCGATCAGCCTTTCTATCCTCTATTGCACCAATGAAGTTGTTCATAAGAGAAATAATGGTCCAATCGAAGTTGTTGATGATTTATAAAAGGTCATATTGCTTCACCTCAATTACATTCAATGATTAAGAGCTATAACTAACGTTGGAATAGTTTTTTGATAGGTCAAATGTTGTGTTTTAATCAATGGGTTTCTTGGAGCTCCCAAAAGGTTTTCGTTGAATAATAAAAGGTGAAAGCATGAATACAGAGTATTTAGAACCATCTGCAAAATATGTTTTTGACATTTCATCGATATTTGAATTGTTAGTGTCTCCTATAGTCCTTGAATTAAGAAATTCAATTTTTCCATTCGGTTCACATGCAGCATCCCAAATATATTGTCACTGCAACTTTGCAGGTTTGGTTCATTTTATATCATGGCTTTCCACCTCATCAACATGTTGTTTTCTTGCATCTTCATTTATTATCTATGATAGAAATGACTTTATGTTTATAACTAAAATTTTTTTACTGATCTTGGCTGGTTTGACTGATTATGTGTGCGGGAAACAGGAGGACGGCCATAATTATTTTTTCCACTTTTATCTGTTTCGATTAGAAAAACTAATCGCATTTCATTATTTTAATATTCACTAAGATTACATCATATAATAAAATTTTCAGGTAATTTTTTGTGTAATCTATCTACTATATCTACTAATCCTGGCTTTCCAGGTTCCATGTGTCAATCTCCCGTACTACCACATCATTTTGTCCCTATGTGTCAATTTTCCAGTATTCCACGTCGCCCTTATGCTACGTTACTAATTTTTTATCCGACTCTCACCTTCAGCTACCCCTCCCGCTATTGAAATTCTTATCCACCCCGGCTGCTACTGCTCAGCACCTGCTCGCTTTTTCTCTCTGCTCATAGGGTTCCCTCGTAACTCCCTCTACCGCACTGGGTTTTCCGCCTATGCTAACTCCACGTCTGGCTACTCCGGCTACATTTCCTCCTCCACTGAGTTCATTCACACTAGAACCTTCGCATTTAGCTGCTCCATCTACACCTGCTCCAGTTAAGGCTACTTCACCTTCTCCAATTATGGCTACAGCTTCTCTGACCCCACTTAGTCCGCCGCTAGATGGTCCAGCTATGACTCTATTACCCCCTACACCCGCATCTGAGTATCTCGATTCCACCTACATACCCATCTACCCATTCTACCTATCTTCAATGTTATTCGTTGTTGAACTCAAGGGTTTCACCGAAATTCTCTTTTTAAACCCTTAAATGTGACATTGTGGTTATATCCATCCTCGGGTGGACCTTCGAATGCATCTTAATCAATTAGGTTTTTTGCTTGTCTTAGATCTGGTTTAATAAAAAATTATTTTTTTGGATCCAGGTTCTTAGGTTTCTATTTCAACTGACGCTTCGACTTCAAATTCCTTTGGTTCTTTGAACATCGACAGCTCATCTTCAAATGGTTCACTCACATCCATGTATGGAATGAATGACAGTCTTTGCATTTGGGTTTTAGGTATGGACTTCCATAGATATCTATTTGCGTTCATTTATGTTTCACTGAACATGCAGTTGTTTTCTGACATTCACATACATGTTGTATAGGGTGTATTCGAAGATTCTTAGGTGGATGTAAACATCATATAATTTTAATGTTCATGTTTTACCTTCAGCTGTTCAAGGCATTTATATAATTCATTATCAGGTTTATATTTATTTATCTTTATCTTCATTTAATGTTTTAAAATGTAATGGTAACATTATTTCAAGGTAATTTTTCATGGAAGAAATGATTTAATTTCTAATTCTAAATTACTAAATTGATGAGGTTTCATTTATCATAAAGAATATTAATATTTCAAACCATGCTTTTCACAGGGATTAACATGCCACTATTTTTGTCATAGATCCAATGTTGAGAAAGTCATTTCATCACTGTCATCGATTTTTTATAAGCATGAACCATGTTGTATTTTGTTTTTTACTTCTTATAATATCTTTTTTTATTTATTCTAATATAATTTTTTGTCACTTATGCTTCTTACATGGGAATGTAACAAGAAATACCTCATCTATAGTGGTAATTTTTTAATATAAGTAGTTTTTGGTGTCCCTGCTACTGCACACCACTCCAATGATGATTTATATAATGAAAAACTGTATATATAATAGCACATACACAACATGCTACAATATGAGTTTGAAGTTTTTAGAGGAAATTAATGGTAAGGTTATATATTACATTTTTATGTTTCACTGAACATGCAGTTGTTTTCCAACATTCACATACATGTTCTATAGGGTGTATTCAATGATTCTTAGGTGGATGCAGACTTCATGTAATTTTCAAGTTCCTGTTTTACCTTTAGCTATTCAAAGCATCTCTATAATTCATTATCGGGTTTCAATTCATTTATCTTTATCTGTATATCCTGTTTTAATCATTGTCATCAATTTTTTATAAGAACGATCCATGTTTTATTTTGTTTCGTACTTATCCTAATATCTTTTTGTGTTTATTCTAATGTAAATTTTTGTCACTTTTGAAGCTTACATGTGAATGTGACATGAAATACCTCATCTATAGTGTTAATTTTTTAATGTATGTAGTTTTTTGTGTCCATGCTACTGCACACCACTCCAAGGCTGATTTATATAATATAAACTTATATATATATATAATAGCACATACACAACATGCTACAATATGAGTTTGAAGTTTTAAGAGGAAATTAATGGTAAGGTTATATGTTACATTTGTAAATCACCTCTTGTAATTTTTGAATTAAATTACTACTATAATCTATTATCTATTATTCAATTATATATCCTAATGTAGGCTACCTCAAGGTAGACATGTCACCTCTACAATGTTCCACGTCACACAAAAAGCACAGTTCCTTTCATCCCTCTGTTTATCGCATTTCATTCAAATTAATATAAGCTATAGCTGAATGATGTTTTAGAGTAATTCCACCACCAGGTATAGGTTTCCTATTCCAAACAAAAGGTTCCATCCTATGAGAAAATATGATGATTCATACCAGGAAATGAAATAATCAGGTAATGGTGTAGATAATTTGATCTATGATTTGTGTATTCCTTATATTTTCAACTGTACATCTACTATACTTAAAATACTAATCGTGGGTACCCTTTCCTTCCACCTGTCATATATGTTACTATTTCACAAATCAACTTCACCAATGTACTTCCATTGATTTCATTTTCCTATATTTCTTTTTTAATGGTTTTTTTGTCATCCGTAGAGTTTTTATACCTACATTAAACCAAATTTAAAGTGACTGTAACATCAGTCTACATAATTTGATGTGTGTTATCTAAACCAAGGTGGTCATATTATCATTTTATATTTAATAAATTAATGTTTTTAGTTATAGGAGTTATGCTACTTCATGAAGTGAGAAAAAGTAGTTTTTAAACCTATTGCATGTTGTTTTTATAGGCTGGTGATTACACTGGGTGGAGGCCTTCAATGAAGATGTTATTGGCTCCACGTACAACCATTTATCTAGCATGAGTTATCCCCTTCCATGGCTTCACCTGGCCAAATCTTGAAAAAAACTTTGAATCTTACATGACATAGGATTTGTATCCTCCCATTCTGTACACCAATATAGAAGATTTCAAATATATTATTCATTAAAATATATTTGAATCAGTTCTCCTTTTTTATATTGTTATACTACTCATATTTATTCATCTAAAACCAAATGTGCATGCACTGGTTGAAGATTAAATGGAGTATCAAGGCATGTATTATTACTTAATGATGATATTTTCTACTGACCATGCATCCGAGGTCAGTGTTCCCACTCCATGTTAAATCAAGTGTCTGCACGCTATGTCCACGTCATGGTGGAGCCAATTACCACAAAATATGATTTTTTACAAGGTAATTATCATTTTATAGATATTGAATTATTGTTTTTTAGTTACCAGGAGTAATGCTACTTCATGAAGTGAGCAAATGTTGGTTTTAAACCTAATGCGTGTTGTTTTCATAGGATTCGATTTGCAGTGACTGGAGGTCTTCATTGAACATGATATTGGCTACAACTACAACTATTTATATACCAGGACATCTCACAAAACAATGATAATCAATTATAAGCAACATCTTCCTCAATTTAATGAAAAATGATGACTAAGAAGATAGACCAACACTCTTTTCCAAACATGTAATGCATCTAGATTAATCTACAATGTTGATTGTGTTTTCATTTTGTTTTGATATGATTTATTAATGATTGTTTTGTTAGAATTTAGCAAATCATGTTGGGCATTTTACAGTTACCCTCCTATTGGAGGTGGGTCCATAGCAGGAGTCCACTCGATTTCAACTGAAGAGATTTCCAGCATGGATGAGTATTTTTGGTAGCTGGTTTGTTCTTACCTTCATTTTTTACATAGTGCTGTTGTTGTTTATTATGGCTATTGTCTTGGTGTTTTAGTGCTCCCACAATTAGAACTTCTTTGGTTAGATTTAAGATTTCGTAGGTTATGTTCAAAACGGTCTTGCTTGAAATTACCATAACATACATATGGCTGAATGATTTGGTTTGTTTAATTTTCAGAACCATTTTAGTTGTCACAGTTTGCATGGTGGTGTTTTTTTTCAAACATAACAGAGGCTGGAAGATGAGAAATTTTGTATGTCTAATATCTAAAAATTATTTGAGAATCTGTAACCTGTTTCTGTTTTAACAAATGTGATGTTTTTATTGGTGTTCTTATTTCATGTAGGTTCTCCTTTTTTGGTTCCCACATCACTGCAAAAAGAATTTTATTTGAGAACACATAAAAGGGAATCTGAGTGAAACATGTTTTCGAGAAACCATACCAAATTATATTCTGCACTGACCACACTATAATTTAGTATTCATCTCATTCTATTTTAATCACAACATTGTGTTGGGAACCATTACAGGCTTAGTTTAAGTGACATGCGGGATTACACTGCTTTAATAATAAATGAAAAACAGAGCTGTAGGTGAGAATGAGGATTCGATTCAAGACATAAGGGAGAAGAATATTCCCAAGGTGATGCTTAAGTTAAGATGCATATATTATATGCATGATAAACGGTTGGATACCCAATGTATTGTGAAACCAAAATTTCATTTTTCATTTTTAAAACCCATTTTTATATGAATAATCCAAATCTATATAAAATATTTTGGTTATGACTATTATCTACACTATGTAGATGCACACCGCATTTTCTGCATATGAATATATCATATCCAGCAACTCCATTATCTATAACCATTATATTGAATATTTGCATCTTTCCATTTATTTTCTGGATCTTTTGTAAATAATCCTTTACATGAGCATGATCTTTCCATTTAATTTCTTGGCCAATGATTTTTATAATTCAGTTCATTGACATTAATCTCTATATGTTGTTTCTTTTGGGAAATATTTTGTTTAACTAGCTCTTCTTATAGAAAACCTTAGTTGCTGAACACCTATTTCCATGTGAACAGGTTTTTCTGCCATCACCCCCTGCATGTTGATAATTGATAATGATATAATGTCTGTTAACACTGATTTTTATGGCATGCTTGGTTTATAGAAATCATTTTTTTTAAATTTTTCTTCATTCCATTTCAGATATTGGTCGATGATCGACACTTCTGGAGAGTTTTTTACAATGAGAAACTTGCGAGGAGGGCCTCTTCCCAGCACCATGGATCCAGCCACTTCTCCCACCTCTGTGCTTAGGCAGCAGCCACATGATGATATCTAGCCCCTACTCCAGCCCCTGTGTTTGTGCATCTTCCATATGATGATGCACATCCCATGATTTAGCTCGTGTGTCTGTGTAACATCCATTTGATGATGTCCAGCCCCTGCTCCAACTTCGGTGTTTGTGCAGCAGCCATATGATGATGTCCAGCCCCAGCTTCAGTTTCTGTGTTTCTGTAGTATCCATATCATCATAATCTTCAACAAGGATGATATGGTGGTGGGAACTAGGGGTAGCAGTTTCATGGGGGTTATCAGTAAGGAG
Organism: Viscum album; assembly: GCA_963277665.1. Classification (NCBI taxonomy): domain Eukaryota; kingdom Viridiplantae; phylum Streptophyta; class Magnoliopsida; order Santalales; family Viscaceae; genus Viscum; species Viscum album. The sequence continues at coordinate 1,789,482,951 of OY728121.1, read as the reverse complement.
GCAACATGAGTTCCCAAACTTTTTTCGGTTGTAGCCTCACATAGAACACTAAAAAATATTTGATGGTGCATTTTCATTTCTCACCATTTTTTATTTTCATTAATATTATTCTGTATGTACCTATTAAGATGTATGTCTCATTTATTTACATTTGTCATACAATTTTTCATGTTTCAAATTTCACTCTTATTTTATACAATTTAAACATCAGGTTATTTTACTACTGTAAATGTATCTAAAAGTATTGTAATATTCATTGTATGTAGTTTGTCATCTATTATTATATCTTATTTAAGTTCCCACTTTTCAGTTATTGTGATCAAAATTGAAAATGAATTCAAATATTCTTCCTCAAAATTTAGAAATTCTTATACTATTACACTATCTTATTTCTTTGTCAACTTTCTGAATGATGTCTTTATATTCTATGCACTTATATTTCATTATCATACACCATTATTTTATAATTAAAATTTATTCAACATTATTGTTTCTTCTCAAATTTTATAAATATTAATCTCTTATTAAATGAAAAACCAGTAATCGAATGTGTCGTGCAATAGCACGAGCGAGTACTAGTTTTTTATCTTTGATTGTTATCAATAATAAAAATGGGGGCACACCCATTGTTTACTGAATTATTTCTCTATATCAGTAGTATTATGTTATATTATTCAAATGTATCCTTAATTTTTATACCAAATGAAGTGCCCAGATCAATGCAAGGTCGCTGAGAGGGGGAGTGGGTGAATCAGTGATAAATTTTTTTTATGAATTGTCTCTTTATAATTCATTCTATGTTTCTAGTAAGATCCTTAATCCACTCCTATTGTGTCTCTCTTCCTTAAATCAAATAATGTAATGTAAAGGCATTGAAAACAATGATTTATAATTTATGGTTCAAAGTGATAATAGATTATTTTTTGGTTATTCCCAGAACATGGATTCTCCACTTCAACAAAATGAGATTAATATCAGTAATTGGTTATACCACACAATTACACGTTGTTTTTACCCCACCATATTAATTCCTTATTTAGTAGATGGTTATACCACCAATCATCATCAGACTATTTATACCCCTATGTGACAAGTTCCATCATCCCTTCTATATTGATCCACTATAGGATGATCTGTTGATCTATCTCCACGATATATTATAATATAACTTTATAATTTACAATTCAAGAAAATTTTCAATGCTATTGGCATCTATAAATAAAATTGAATCACCGGTTCTTGATTTGATGACTTATTGAATTTATGATAATAGAAATGTTCCTTCTGAATGATTTCCTTACCTCATTAATATGTGGGAAAAAATTGAACACAATCATCATTAGTATTTTATCCTAGAAAAAGTACACATAAATCTCAATTCCTACTAATTAAATAATAAAGTAACTAAATTATAATGTATGCATGGATTGCATGTAATCTGAAGGTAATTTATTCTGGTGGATCAAATTTTCTTAAAAGTTTTATGGTCATCCCTGAATTCTAGAATATATTTTTCCCACCTCCCTCCCCCATTCATTTAACACACACAATTCACTTAAGTCTCACACATTCATTTTATCACTTTGAAGAGAATTATATAAATTGAACATAAATTTTTTAAGGGGAGTGTACACATGATCCATTTGATTTCTCTTTGAAAACTATTTATTAAAACATACACTATTTGGGTTTGTTTAGTTTTACATCAAATACCATGAGTAATTCATGCACTACTTCTTCATTTTTTGACTTCTCCTTCGTGCACCACCGTTTTCCACAGACTCTTTATAAAGGATTCAGGATGGAAAACCAATATGGGAATGGTGAGTGAACTATCTCGGTGCCTCAAAAAAGTCTCATGTACTATGATCTCTTCATAGACCATAGTCCTTCATGAAATCATGTGCGATGCTATAATAGCGTTTTCCCTTAATACTCTGTGAAACCAATTCCTCGTAAAGAATCTCAAGAGTGATGTACACAAGATGAGTTCTATTGGGACCCCTCATCGCCTTCATGAAATACTATTTCTAAAAGGGATTTTCATTGACAAATGATATTGTTTTGGTAGATCCATATTTGTAAAAAAACAAGAGCTCTTAATTAAAATTACCAATTCCTCACGACATTGGGGCCTTGATATGTATAGGAAATGATGAATAATGTGAACATGCATAAATACAATTTTTAATCTACATATTAGGTCAATCAATTCCGCATTTGTAATGAAATTCACTAAATGTTTCAATGATCCATAGTTGTTTATGATATCATTTGAACATACTCCAAATTTCTATGTTTTTCCATGAAGAGTTTTTATTTCTCTTCGTAGTGCGATCTTATTATGAATCAACTGGCCATATATCTATCATTTAAGGATTCTATAGTTCATTCTGTTCAAAATGGAATATTTCAACTAAATATTCCCACACAGTCTATGCTCTTTCAGGGATATCAAAAATAATCCTAAAAAAATAATTTCGTGCATGATATCAGGCCAATTAAACAAGCCTACATCCATCGAAGTGATCTCCAAACACTTATAGAATCCCAAGAATGGATGTTTTTTTACCTCTCCAATGAACAATATCTCCTCAGTCAAGGTCCGAAAAGGAATTTTACCACAAAAATGATCATACAAATTAGATTGCTTCAGTATGACACTAATTGTTATATGTGTCATTTTAATGATGTGGAAATAGTACATTCATACTTTGGAATCTAACATTGAAAACTAAATATGATGTGGTAGTTGTATATGAATCAACCACTAAAAAAAATGTAACACCCTAGGTAAATGAATAATAAGAAATTTTTATATTTATCCAAATTTGTAAATAAATTGTTAATATTAATTTAAAGGGAATGCTATTCTTGATGGCATACCCAATACGCTACAACGAGTTTCTTGGAAATCCTACGTTGCACTCTAATAATAAAATAATATTATTTTAAATGGTAGTCAACACCTAGCGTTTGTAATGGAGAGAATGAAAAGAACTAACTACAAAATTATTATATATGTTTGTCAAATATTTTTACTTTTATCCAATAAATGTTAGAGGCTTAAAATGCGAATGAATCCAATTTTAAGCATAAATTTTCTAATATTCTTTAAAAGGACGATTAACCACCTTTTGATGGAGAGCCCTTTTTAAATCCACTTGTTCACAATTTTATATGTTATATTGGACTAAATAAAATCTTTCTTTAGATTCAGGATATCAAAATATACTTTTTGTAGGTTTTTGTTATTTTTTTTGATAAAGTCCATTTTTAATGAATAAGTGAAAAATGTTGTATTTTAATTAAAAACCACTTTTTAATCTAATTTATTTATATGATTAGATCATATTTTGAATTGGTTTTAAAGTTAAATCAGAATATATTTTTACCATTTAATCCAATGGTGGTTATTGGAATTCATTTCACATTGAAATTGGACTTAAACAAGTGTCAATCATTTAATAGATATTGTTTTTTAAAAACACGCTATTTATTTTGACAGCAGGAATTAATTATTAAATTAATTAATTCAACTTATATGTTTTGAATTTTTTAAAATAGTCATCATTTTTTAATTTGGAATATCAATTATACCTTAGGGTGAATTTTTGGTATTTTTCTGAATAACAAAAATTATTGATGAATAGTGAAACCACTATGTGGTTGTTAAAAAACTGATCTTTCATTTAAACTAAACTTTAAACTTATGAGATTTAAATTTCAAAAATACAACATACATTGTTGTCATTAGGATGTAAAATGTGGTTCAATGGTATTAAAATAATTTTTTGATGAATAGTAAATTTTAATTTTTATTAATCGTGATTAAAGATAATTAGTGTAATTTAGGGTAAATTTAATGTTATAACAATATGAAATGACCTTGACATATGTCCTACCCTTATTGGATGGTTCATGGACGACCAAGAAAATCCATGTGTCAATTTGGGGACCCCATTGAGCCACTTTGGTAGGAAAATTACATTAATAATGTTTTATTTTATGTTAAATTAAAAATGTCACAAACATGTATTTTTTTAATATAACATATTTTACATGGGGTTATTCAAGTGATATTTTTATGTATAAATATTAATTATAAATATAAATCTATTTAATGCATCAGGATATTTTTTTATAAATTTAAGACATAAAATAAATAAATTTATTTATGACACCATGATGATGCATTGATTACCTCATTAATGAACAATTTAAATAAAATAAAAAGATAAGGTAAACTCTAAGACTTAAACATGTCAAAAACATATTGTATGGGTGGATTTAAAACCCTTTCACCTTAAACTAGATATATATAATTGTGGGACCTTTAATATTTGAAAATAATTTTATAATATAGTAACTTTTGAAGACATTCCAAGAGTGCCCCTCCTCCCTCTTATAAAAGTCCCCCCACCTCTACCTACTTACCCACACCTCTCATGCCTTTGGCTCGGCCAAAATCTGCTCATTTTATCACTACACATCCCTCTTTTCATCCTAGAAACCTTACCTTAGGTATAAAGATCTTCAAGAAAACCTTTTGGTTCAAATCAAGATGAGTTACCCGATTTAATGGCTAATGTATTCACTTGTGTTCTTTTGTTTTATTTTTCTTCTCCAACCCCTTAAACTCTTTTTATCCCTTTATTTTTTAACAAAACCAGTATAATCAATATACTAGGATTTTTTAATATGAATTATTCGAGCTACACTTACACAAACCTTCGTCTAATGGTTAAAGAACATACTGTTTTTGTGGATGACGAATTTCTGCCTCACGAAACGATGATTGTTCAATCTTATTTTAAAACCTTTCATGGTGGCCATTAAGATGTCACTATATTTATATATGATATATATTATGTTTATTTTTTCTTTATTCTTCTGCCTTTTTCATTTATGACATACCATTATGGTTTCCATTATGGGTAAACGTGATATCTCCATTTTAGGAATTGCGGACTACCGCCCCCTCAAAGTGATTTGATTCATTAATGCCATATGTGGGATGTGTAAAGGATGGAAGTAATGATATTATATATTATATTATACTGGAATTATAATATAACTCTATATAATTATGATTTCAATCCATTAAATATGAAATAGAAATGAAAGTAGCGTTCATGTGTACGTACGACTTACCGTCTCCATGAACAGTGTATTCCATTTCTTACCTCAAATGTTATGTAATATTATAAATGAATGAATATAATGGATATATATGATATATATGATATCTAAATATTGAATATAATTCTCTATATAATAGATATTTTACCACATGAACAACTTGTAATTATAAGAAGTTCATTTTTGACTCAAGTACCAATGATGGACAAAACGACTGTTATTAACCTAAATAATTACATAATGTTAATGAAATGGTAATAAATGATATAAAAGGAATAATGAACTTAAAAAGGTTCTTAGTCATGTATAAATTAACTCTAGTTTATTATTCAAGATATTAAATAATGATCGAGTGAATTCAGACATGAGGTAAGGGATCATACCTCTCTCTTTCTTTTTAAGTACTCTCTTTTATATCATTTCTTTTAAGCTCATATTTCGTATGTTGGGGGATGTTTTTATATATTAATATTACTATAAATTTTATTTTCATATTATTAGAGACCCTATTTTATTTCATCAATACATTTTTTTGGATATTTTAAGTGGCGTCGTTCGGCAGCCGAGTTTTCGTGAGGGATTTTTCATCTCACTTTTATTTCAGTGAGAATTATTCTACATTTGCCACTATTTACATTGAGTGGTGTATGTAATTCCCATTATTCTACTCGTTGTGTAATATACTTTTTTATGGGTATTTAAATCAATATTAAATAGTCATTCTTTCATGGGGTGTACGTTTCGAAAGTTACCCAAGTCGGTAAGGGAACCTTTCACCCTCCTCTTTTTAAAAGAATTCTTTTGTTATGTATTTTAATTTACATCTTATTATGTTGGGATATGTTCTTATATATATTTATTGATGTAAATTTTTTTCCAAGTGATGAGACACCCTTTTTCTTTCATCAACTCATTTTCTGAATTCTAAAGTGACTTCGTTAGGCTTTCTAATTTTTACAAGGGAAATTCTTAACCCAATTTCGATTTCTTTTGGTTCAACATTTATTTATTGAATATGTCATCCTATGAATATGTGTGAATTACATATGATTGTTTTAAAATTAATATCCACTTATATTGGGTGTATTTATATTTGTCACACATAATTATTAAATTGATTTATCCTTAATTTAAGGATACCTTCTTTATAAGGGATTTCATCTAATTTTACATTTCTATTGAGACCTCATTGTTGTTATGCACCAATTCACTCTTATATGGTGTATATACTTTCCTTTGGAATATTATATCATGAATCCCTTTATTCTCATTATATTATAATGTTAAGATTTAATGTTATTCCTTAATTATTGGTATTCAAGTGTCTCTCGTCTTGTTAAAAACACTTTAACAAAAATATCATTTTAAATGTTTTAATGAATTATTCTTATAAATATTTCTCCTTAACATCCATGATTTAAAAATGGTTTTAAGGTTTTATTTATATGGATATTAATGGTTTAAAATGTTAAAAGTTTCAAAGTGGTATTGGACACTTTGATTAATAAATCTCTTTAATAAATATTTTAAATGGTTTTGAAAATGCTTTTTAGAATGGATTCATGATTTCAATATCTTAAAATGTTATATTATTATTGCAATGTGGGAATGTAATCTTTCATTTATGCTTAAGTTTTGTGTTATGTTTATTTTATGGTTCTTGGGCATTGTTTAAAAATATGGGTGGTTCTGTGATAAACTATGGGCGGGTGAGCCTGTGATAGCTCTCCAATGCATTGGGTAACGCGAAGGGGTTAAACGCTAAGGTTTCCTCGAAGAGATTTAGGGAATATACTGTGGTGGGTATTACAAACGTAAACAAGAGGGTTACTCCCTACAAAAGAATGTTTTGAATGCCTTATGTTACCTTTAAGTCTTATGATTTCTATTATTTATTCTGAAATCTTATGATTTAATGAGGTATGTTAAAGTGATTATGTTTTATGAGTAAATTGTGATTTCATTGATTCTTATGTATACATGGAATAATGTTTCTCTCCATATTTTTATAACCATTATTTAGCTTTTTTATGCTCATCCCATGTTATTTTTTGAAATTTTTTTCACAGGTCATAAAGTGGAATATGGTCAAGGATAGGATCAAGGAAAAGTAATGCTGTCTAAAACAAGGAACTATACGTGAATCTTTTGTTAAAGTGTTTTATTTTGTGGAAAAAATGGAAACTGAGTAGATGTGCCTACTTTGTAATCATTGAGTTATATTAGTTATGTCCTAATTCTCTAAAACTCTAAACCTAAAAATATCCTCAATGTGAATTATTCATTTAATTCATGATTATGTAAGGTTTTAAGCCCAGGTCCTTATAGTTGGTATCAATGGTCATTTTAGATAACTTTAGAGGTTAGAGTGTTTTTTAAGAATATGTGACAGGTTGTGTATAACCACAATTTTTATTATATTATATAGAGTCATTGTTATTTATGAAAGGTGGAATGAGTTTGAGATAACTTGGATAATTATATCTTAGGGTTTATCTTCCTCTTTAGTACATGATGATTTTGTTGATATACTCATGCTAACTTTTTTTGTTTTAGTAAATGGATCGATATAGTCGGCACCAAAGTGAAAATGGGTTTGAAGGAAACTATGGTGGTTCTCTGATTAAGAGATTGGATGAAATGTGGTATTCATTGAGAAATCTCGTGGTTATTCTAAACCAACTATCAGGTGTCATGATCAACCACTTGAACCTTGGTGAGTTCCCTAATGCATCATGTACAAGAGAACCAAATCGACGTGTATGTTCAGGTAATAATTATAATGGTAACCATTAGGGTTTATATGACCCTTACTTTTGAGGTAATTAGTGGTTACTATATGGTGTAAGATGAAAGGAATGAGGTAAAATTGAGGATAAATTATGTTATGGTTGTTTTTGAAGATTTTATTTGTTTTTGGGGAATGTTATAAGAATTATGTAGTTTTGGAAAAAGGACAACATGTAGACCGTGTGACAACCTGTCGCATTGGACGAAGCTGTAGGAATCGAACCCACAACCAAAGTGCGACTGGTATTTATCGCCTACCACTATACTACGTGAAGTCCCTAGTTAGTTTGACTAATTTGTTTTAGTTAGATGATCTTATAAATCTCAAATAAGTTCATTTTGTGTGATCTATGGAAATTTGTAACCTTTCATGGAAGATATGTGATTAGGTTAATTACTTTTCAGTATGAGACTTTAAGAGTAACTGATGATTAGAGATAAATGTTAAGGTTTATCTTGGAAGAATATGTGATTAAAATCTTCAGTGATTTGGGTTTCAATATTACTTTTAATTAATCGTAATAATTTTATGGATAGATGTTTATTGAATGGTCTTTGTTTATCTTTGGGTATTGTTTGAAAAAATTTGGAGATTAAGAATAGATTTTTCTATAAATGATTATCCATTTTGTGTATTATCTGATCTTTTAATAACCTTTTTGGTTTTGGATTTGGTTTTCGTATAAAGACATTGGAAGTATATAATTCTCTTTTATGGATTTGGTGATTCTCTATAAGTTAATTATAGTTCTTTTAATGTGAACAAGTTATCCTAAATACTGGTCTTTTGGAGAAAATATGAGTTTGTGTAAGTAATCTAGAAAAAGTTTAAGTCAACATGAAAAGTAAGTATGTTTCATTATGTTTTAGTTAAGAACATAAATAAATTCCTCAATGAAAATTAATTTAATACAAAATTTTGTCTGTTATCTTTTCCTACTTGATAATCAAATACGATCTAACCCATCACAAGTTTTTGATTTTTTGGTGGATAAATTTCTCCTAAACATGTTTTCTATCACTCTCCATTAGAACATGACCCATTGTTTTTTCTTCCATATCCATTTTTTCCTAGAATCATAGTATAGGTTAACTCGTGTGACCTTTGTACATTGCATTCTTTATTTTAAATTGATAGTTTTACTGACTCTTGTTCCGATGTGGGACTTTTAATGAAGTTTCCGAGCCCAATTTTAAAATTGAGAGGATGCAATTCCCAAAAGGGGGATTGATGTAACACCCTAGGTAAATAAAGAATATGAAATTTTTATATTTATCCATATTTTTTAATAAATTGATAATATTAATTTAAAGGGAACTCTATGCTCGATAGCATACCCAAAACGCAACAATGAGTTTCTTGGAAATATTACGTTGCAGTCTAATAATAAAATAATATTATTTGAAATGGTAGTTAATGCCTAGCCATTGTAATGGAGGGAATGAAAAGAACTAACTAAAAAATTATTATATATTTTTGTCAAATATTTTTACTTTTATCTAATAAATATTCGAGGCTTAAAATGCGAATGAATCCAATTTTAAGCGTAAATAAGCTTATATTCTTTAAAACGTCAATTAACCGCCTTTTGATGGAAAACCATTTTTAAATCCACTTGATGAAAATTTTATATGTTATATTGGAAAAAATTAAATCCTTCTTTAGAATTGGGATTTCAAAATTTACTTTGTATAGGTTTTTGTTAAATTTTTTTTGATAAAGACCATTTTTAATGAATAAGTGAAAAATGTGGTATTTTAATTTAAAAACTCTTTTTAATCGAATTTATTTATATGAGAATATCAACTTTTGAATTGGTTTTAATGTGAAATTGGAATATATTTTTACCATTTAACCCAATGGTGGTCATTGGAGTTAATTTCACTATAAAATTGGACTTAAACTAGTGTCAATCTTTTAATATATATTGTTTCTTAAAAAACGCTATTTGTGTTGACAGCGGGATTTAATTATGAAATTAATTATTTCAACTTATATGTTTTGAATTTTGTAAAATAGACATCATTTTTGAATTCAAAATATCAAATATAGATTAGGGTGGATTTTTGGTATTTTTCTGAAAAACATCAATTTTTTGATGAATAGTGAAACCACTAAGTGGTAGTTAAAAAACTTATTTTTCATTTAAATTAAACTTTATCAAGTCTGTGATTTGAATTTCAAATATCCGAAATACTTGATTTTCATTAGGATGTAAAATTTGGTTCAATGGGATTAAAATAATTTTTTTGGTGAATAGTAACTTTAAAGTTTTGTTAATCGTGATTAAATGTAATTAGTGTAATTTAAGGTAAAGATAATGTTATAATATTATTAAATGACCTTTAAATATGGAATACCCTTATTGGATGAGTCATGGACGTCCAAGACAATCCATGGGTCATCTTGGGGACCCCATGGAGAAACTTTGTTAGGAAAATGACATTAATAACATTTTATTTAAAGTTAAAATAAAAATGTCACAAACATGTATTGTTTTACTAAAACATTTTTTACATGGGGTTATACAAGTCATATTTTTAACAATTAATATTAATTATAAATATAAAAATATATCCTAAATCATGATATATTTTGTTTTATTTTTAGACATTAAATAAAAAAGTTATTTATGACACCAAGATGATGCAGTGATTACCTCATTAATTAACGATTTGAATAAAATGGGAATATAAGTTAAAATCTAAATCATACACTTTTAAAAAGCCTATTGGATGGGTTTATTTAATACCCTTATCACCATACCCTAGAAATATATAATTTTGGGAGCATTAATATCAAAAAATCATTTTATAATAAAGCGACTTTTCAAGACATTCCAGGAGTGCCCCTCCTCCCTTTTATAAAAGGCCCCCACCTCTACCTCCTTACCCACACCTCTCAAGCCTTTGTCTCGGCCAAACTCTGCAAATTTTATCTCTCCTCATCCCTCTTTTCATCCTATAAGCCTTACCTTAGGCAGAAATCTCTTCAAGAAACCCTTTTTGTTCAAACCTAGAGGAGTTACCCGATTTAAAGGTAATGTCTTCACTTGTGTTATTTTGTTTTTTTATTCTCCAACCCCATAAACTGTTTTAATCCTTTTCTTTTGTAACAACACCAGTATTTTCAATATACTAGGATGTTTTTATAGGAAGGATTCGAGCTACACTTACACACACCTTCGTCTAATGGTTGATGAACATACTGTTTCTGTGGATGGTGAATTTCTACCTCATGAAACGATGATTGTTCAATCTTCTTTTAACACCATTCATGGTGGCCATTAATATGTCACTATATTTATATATGATATATATTATTTTTATGTTTTCCTTATTTATCTATATTTTTCATTTATTTAATACCTTTATGGTTTCCATTATGTGTAAACGCGATATCTTCAGTTTAGGAAGTGCGGACTACCGCCCCCTCATAGTGATTTGATTCGTTAATGCCATATGTGGGATGTATAAAGGATGGAGTTAATGATATTATATATGATATTATACATGATTTATAATATACCTCTATATAATTTTTATTTCATTCCATTAATTTTGAAATAGAAATGAAAGTAGCGTTCATGCGTACGTACGGCTTACCGTCTCCATGAACATTGTATATCATTTTTTACATATAAATGTTATGAAATATTATAAATGCATGGATATACTGGATATATATGAATTATATGATATCTAAATAATTAATATAATTCTCCATATAATTGATATTTTACCACATGAACAACTTGTAATTATATGATGTTTATTTTTCACTCAAGTACTAATGATCGACAAAACGACCATTATTAACATAAATAATTACATAATGTTCATGAAAAGGTAATAAATGATATAAAAGGAATAATGAACATAAAAAAGGTTTTACAAAACTATAAATTAACTCCAGTTTATTATTCAGTATTTTAAATAACGATTGAGTCATGTCAGACAAGAGGTAAGGGATCCTACCTCTTTCTTTTATTTAAGTACTCTCTTTTATGTCATTTATTTTAAGCTCCTATTTCTTATGTTGGGGTATGTTATTTTATATTTCTATTACTATATATTTTATTCTAATATGATGAGAGACCCGATTTTATTTCATCAATAAATTTTTTTGAATGTTTTAAGTGTCACTATTAGGTAACCGAGTTTTCGTAAGGGATTTTTCATCTCACATTTATTACAGTGAGATTTATGATACATTTTCCACCATTTACTTTGTGTGGTGTATGTACATCCCATTATTCTACTATTTGTGTAATACACTTCCATTTATGGGTATTTACATCATTGTTTAATAGTCTTTCTTTCATGGGGTGTACGTTTTGAATGTTACCCAAGTCTGTAAGGGAACCTTTCACCCTACTCTTTTTAAAAGACATCTTTTGTCATGTATTTTATTTTAAATATTATTATGTTTGGATATGTTCATCCATTTATTTATTGATGTAATTTTTTTTCAAGTGTTGAGATACACTTTTTGTCTCATGAACTCATTTTCCTAATTCTAAAGTGACGCAGTTATGCTATCGAATTTTTACAAGGGAACTTCTTAACCCAATTTCAATTTATTTGGGTTCAACTTGTAGTTATTGAATATGTCATCAAATGAATATGTGTGAATGTCCTCGGATTGTTTGAAACTTAATATACACAAATATTGGGTGTATTTATATTTTTCACACATAATTATGAGATTGATCTATCCTTAATTTAAGGATACATTCTTTATAAGAGATTTCATCTCATTTTACATTTCTATTGAGACTTCATTGTTTTTATGCACCAATTCACTCTTATATGGTGTATATACAGTCCTTTGGAATATTATATCATGAATCCCTTTTTTCTCGTGATATTATAAAGTTATGATTAAATTTTATTCCTCAATTATTGGTATTAAATTTTCTCTCATTTGGTTAAAAACTCTTTTACTAAAATATCGTTTTAAATGTTTTAAAGAATTATTCTTATAAATATTTCTCCTTAATATCCATGTTTTTAAAATGGTTTCAAATATTTATTTATATGGAAATTAATGGTTTAAAATGTTAAGAGATTCAAAGTGGTATGTGAAACATTGATTCAAAAATATATATATAAAATTTTTTAAATGGTTTTGAAAATGGTTTTTAGAATGGATTCATTATTTCAATATCTGAAAATGTTATATTATTATTGCAATGTGGGAATGTTATCTTTCTTTTATGCTTAAGTTATGTGTTATGTTTATGTAATGGTTATTGGGAATTGTTTATGAAGATAGGTGGTTCCGTGATAAACTATGGGAAGGTGAGCCTGTGATAGCTCTCAAATGAATTAGCTTACGCGAAGGGGTTGAATGATAATTTTTCTCTGAAGAGATTTAGGGAATATATTGTGGTGGGTATTCCGAAAATTACCATGACGGTTACTCCCTACGTATGAAAGTTATCAATTCCTCAGGACACCTTTACGTCTTATGATATCTATGAGTATTTCCTAAATATTATGATTTAATGAGGTATGTTAAAGTGATTATGTTTTATGACTAAAGTATGATTTCATTGATTCCTATGTATACATGGACTAATGTTCTCTATCCATATTGTTATTACCCTTACTAAGATTTTTATGCTCATCCCATGTTTTTTTTTGAAATTTTTTTCACAGGAAATAATGTGGAATAGGGTCAAGGATAGGATCATGGAAATGCTATGCTGTCTAAAACAAGGAACTAGACATGACTCTTTTGTTCAAGAGTTTTTATTTTGTGGAAAAAATGTAAACTAAGTACATGTGATTACTTTGTAATCTTTGAGTTGTAATAGTTGTGTCCTAATTCTCTAAAACTCTAAACCTGATAATATCCTCAATGTGAATTCTTCATTTAATTCAAGATTATGTAAGGTTTTAAGGCTGGGACCTTATAAAAAATGGTTCAATTAATTATATTACTACTCTCTCACTACAACCCCAAACTTTTTTCCATTCCAATTTTCTTCCCCATATTATCTATGCCTTATATATGGGTAGTTATGAGGGCCTGCTAACACACCCACTCATTCCATTCACTGACTGGCTAGGGTTCTCTCTGTTGGGAGGGGATGACCCCTTGGGTCCCATATGTGCCTTCATTTGGGGGTTCCTTGTCTTCCAATTGGTTATCCTCCTATTTTAATATATTCTCCAAATAATATACAACTAAAAGTACTAGGTAAATAATGTATAAATATAAGCCTTGTAAAATAAAATCCCAATCCACCTTCTTCTCATCTTCTTCTCTCATTCATCAGGCAATTTATATTACTTATTTTTCATGGCCATGTCTTCACATCCACATTTTGTAAAAAAACTTCATAGGAATTATTCTTCATGAAATTACATCTTAAAAGGTCCTCAATTGTATTAAAAATATAGAACACTCTATTGCACATGTTTTCTTCACCATTAATTTCATAATAATAATCATTAGATTTAATACATGTGTACTATAAAAGTGCGACATACAATTCCATTGCATCAATCGTCATCAATTATTTAGGAATCATCACAAACATATCATAAATATGTCAAACACATATCGATCTGTCATTGAAAAAATTTACATAATTAAATAATATAAAGTATAAATAAAATTGAAATAGGGAGGTTCCTATGACGATGGGAGCATGATCACAGAACTCCCAATATTAATATGTACTAAAATATATTAACATGGATCTATAGATTATCCATACCAAATATATGGATTATAGAATGGTAAATGAAATTTAGGATTTTGATAAATTTTATGATTTTATATTTATAATCACTGTATACCTATATCACACTTTGATTTCTCTGAATACACAACAATAGTATTCAAGGAGATGACCTTGAGGAAGTAATGGAAAAATAATAAAAATATTTGTTAGATCAAAAAAATAAATATATATACATTCAATAAATAAATGGAACTATTCCCCCCGTAATATATCAATTCTTCAGTATCCAATAATCATGAATCAATCATTGACGCTATCACGTGAACCCCAAAACCCCATTCAAAACCCCAAAATGCAAGAACTCCCATCCAAATAAAGACATCCTAGATAGTGTAACACTATGATACATATATGAGGACTCCATAATGAAAATAAAATATTGACATCATGATTCCATACACCCTGGAATAATATCCAGAACTCATGTATATTGAGAAACACCAAATTCACTGGGCCAATGCACTATAACACAACCCAGAAACCTCTTACTACATCACATGGGACCTTTCTTATACCAACCCAACCATTATCTTCCAAATACATTGAGAAATAGTACATTAAATAATACATAAGATAATGATCATTTTTTATAATACCTGACAATTTAGGAAAATATAAATTTCCAATTAATATATTCGATCTGTTTAATATAGTTTTATACATGAATGACTAAGAATAAACAAACAATATTATATTATTCAAATATATTTTGAATGTTATTACATTATAAAATGAAAATTCAATTACATATTGATTATTAATTTGTTATAAATGAATATATAATTGTTATTTATAAAATATAAACATTCCATAATACTTTTTTTATGTACAATTTATTTTTTATTAATAGATTAAATTACTAAATATGGAAAAATGATTAAAATTAAATGAGTAAATTATATCTATTAAAACTTATTAAAATTATTTTAATTATATTTATAATCCATTAATGAAAATAGTCTCATTTTATGATTCACAATTACATTCTCTCCAAAAAATGGGACTGATTGTTTTTGTAATGAATATTATAATTAATTTCAACCACTAATATAAATATATATGATAAAAGGAAAATAAATTTTAAAATTAAAATGTAAATATTATCTTAGTGTGATGTCTTTTAATTTTTCTAATTTTTTTTTCTTGATTGTATTTTGAATATTACAACTTATTTCTGAATAATAATTTCTTATAAGTAAATAAAAAAATTTATAAGTCACATTATATTTTCTGTTTTTTTAATGTATCATAATATATATTTATTGAAATACTCCATCTATGTAAATATTAATCATAATTTTTTTATGATTTTAGTATTAGTTCATTTTTATGAATAAAAACTATTTTATACTAATTTGTTTAGGACCACACTATTTAGAAAATTATTTCATAAAAATCTAAAAAATAAATTTCGAAAATGTGTTCCATTAATGGAATTATTTAGGTCTGATTGATAAGTGATTCCACTTTCACATAAAGTCATAATGCATAGTAACCTTGGAAAAATGTTGTCGCCATGGTAAATGGGTAAAACCTGATTATTACAGATAAAAAATTGGGTCAAGTCACAAATAATTATAAAAAAATATTATTTTTGGATGTTTATTTTAAAATTATAACCTATTAATAAAATTTAAATTTTTTAGTTCTTGTTGACCACATTTTAATCACTCATAGTATACCAAATTTAAGAAAAATTATAAGTCTGTCAATTCACTCATTTATAAAAGGTCGCCTCTTCTTATCATCTATATGCATATATTAGACCATTTAACACATCAAATATGTACCCTTATAACCTAACATCCTTATTACCTATTACGTGGAGTTCCACATCTCATAAATAGATATACCTATAAGGATTAGGGAGTATTCTAGTGAAGGTTTTCCAAAGAAGAGGTAAAACTCTTGACCATGATTTTTTGTGATCATTTTATCTTAATACTGTATAATAAATATTGAAACAATGGAGGAATAATAATATCATTATATGAAATATATATAAATGTTATTATTTTTATGTTACACTTCATTGTCACCACATTTTCTGTCCTATGCAGAATGAAAACATAACTATTCCCTATCGATGGACCACAACAATTGTGAATTGATTTGTTTCTCCTTTCCAAGTTTTCTCTCATAGATGGTTTTATAGGCAGATTATATGGAATTTTTTATAATAAAAATAAATATAATTTATTGAAAAAATATTAATTAATTTCATACCTTCCAAAAAATTGGAGATTGATATTTTCACTCATGCGCACGAGTGGACTACCACTTTCACAAAGTGACATGATTCTTATATCAATTACAATTTACACGGATTAACATAAATAAATATTTAATTAATATATATTATAGTTATGATATAATTATTATTAATTAATATTTAATTATTATTAACCTTTATATGAGTCCATCTATTTATAAATAGAAACAATAACTGTTCATATGTATGGTATATCATCTCCAGGTTTTTTGTGACATTTTTTCAATCCCACAATATATGGTTATTTATTATAGTGTGTTAAATTAATGAATGTAAATGATTTTTAAATGAATGAGATTATGGAGATGGTGAATTCAGAAGTAAGTTTCAGTTAAGACAACCTTCAAACAAAAAAATGCATGGAAAACTAATTATTTTCTTCCTAAACTAAGATTTTAATTAATAAAATTAATGAATGGGTAATTAGAAATTATAATGTAATTGAGTAATATAATATGTTTACATTTATATTTATAATATTTAATTATAATAAATGAAAATTTATTTTACTTGAGTCCATGTTTGTGTAAAAATAATATTTGAACATGAGGTATGATTTCATCAAATCAATATTGTTTAATTCAGATATGATTCATGTTTTATTCCAATATTTGTCAATATGGTGTATATACTTTCCAATTGTAATATTATGTTTTGAATATATTCAAATTTTGGTATTTATATATTTATTTTATGTCATTTATATTAATATTTTATTATGATAAAAAATTCACATATATGGAAAGGGTTTATGTGAATATCTCATTTCCATACTAGATTTTCTATTTTAATATTCCATTGAGGTAAATTATATGATAATTAAAATTTATAGAAACTATTTTTTTATCGTAATATTTTTATATTAATTATTTTCATATATTTATACCATTCTTATGTTTTTGGTTCAATAACTAATCGATAAAGTGTATTTAAGAAAATACATCCTTATTTGTTATGTTTGGGTCGGAAATCATCCTCCATCACGCTAATGTAATTAAAAATTATTTTTTCAATTTTTTATCTATACATAATATTTTGACAATGGTTAATTTTACCTCCATTGAAATTATTTAAAATGGTTACAACAAGTAGTTTTAATGGGGTTTCATAGGAAAACATTTTTATATTTTACAAAATTTATAAAATGATGTTTATTTTAAAGAATATTCCATTGGTAGATATATCATATTATATATACAACATTTTATTTGAAGAATCATTTACATGTTTCTATAGTTTTATATATAAAAATCTATTCTTTTTTTTTGAAATTTTAGTTTTTAAATAGTTAAAAAATAAAATGATATTTTCTCTATTAATTTTCAACGTATATTTTATATGAATGTATAAAATTGAATTTTAATCAATGTGAACATAAATTATGGTTTTTATGGCTTATTATGATTCTGTTACATTTATACCAACCTCTTTCTCTCTATTATTTGATTTTGATTATAGTGTTTTACGGACTATTCTATGAAAACAATTACATTACCACATTTTTATTATCATGTGTTGTGAAATTTATGAAACCATTTTGTTTCCACATTATTTTACATGAGGATGCATTTTATAAACTTTTGGTACAGTATTTTATTGTCTTAATTATACGATTAGTTAAACAAAAATTATATATCCCCCAAATACATTCGATAAATAATGGTATGACATGTGTAAATTGGAATAGTTTGTGAAACAGGTTCTATAAGGGACTTTGTACACTATGATACTATGACAAATCAGCATTACAAATTAAATTTTGTAATGGTATATAAACATGAACCATAGTTGGGATCAGACCATAATTATTTTTTGGAAGTGAAACAAGATTATGTAAGTCATTTCCAGTTGTTATGTTTACTCGAAAAGTTGATGTATTATTTTATTATATATTCTAATAGAACATGGTTGATTATTGATGATTCAAAACTCATATGATATATATAATTTGATAGGATACATACTTACTCCATGATCAAGATTAATGATCTATTAATGAATATGTAATATTTTTATATATTATGATCAACATTTAATCCTATTTTTCTTCATTAATTATTACATATGATGGTATATTTATATCTCATATCTTTACCCTTAAAATTATATAATATAATAATCTCATATTTCATTATTTCTCTTTGATAAGAAGAATGATTTAAATAAGGTATTTCTAATAAAGGTACTATGTATGAAGAAAACTATGGGAGATGTTGATGATATTTAATTATATTAAATTAGTATGTATCTAGTATACAAATATATTAAACATATGTTTTTTTCATGAATTTATAAGTATGATATTTATATAATATTCCTCTCAAAAGATATATTATGTTTTCAATTCTTGGTTCACCTGAGTGTTTATAAGAGCATTGTTTAGCTATTTTAGATGAATAATATTTTAAATATTCACACTTTTTGAATTTCAAATATCAATTATCTTTTTTTATGTTAATTAAAATAGTACTAAAATTTTTTATTTATTATTTCATACTAAAATAATGAATAATAATTTCATATTTAAGGAGTATGAAAATTTTATAATTTTAATCTCTAAAAATTGAATGCATCATATTTATTATTATAACATGGTTATTTTTAAGTCCCAAAGTCATCTCCATAAAATAATTGTGCTTATATATTATATGGAAATATTTTCTAGGTATATATTATAATTTACACCATAGTTGATGATATATATATAAATATATATTTATTTATTTATGTTCCACTATTGATATCCAATAAGGATTATTATATTGATCAGAAAATCATGATATTGGGTAAAGGATAAGTTCTCTAGGTTTTGACCATGTTAAGCAATTGATAATCAAAATAAAAAATGAATCAATCCATTCATATTTTCTAGGTATATATTATAATTCACCAGTTCATTTTAATTATGTGAATTACTAGTTTTGATGATAAAATATTTCATTTTATCTCATGGATTATTAGGTTTCTTAATATTATTATAAATAGTTACCATTGGATTAGTGAATTGTTTCCCATAATTTCCAAACTACATGCAATTGAAATATTTAAATTTGGGTGTTATAATAGATTGATAAATCATTTCATCGTCTCTATATTTTATCCACTTAATATTTTCATGAAACTCATAGGATTAAGGAACTTAGTTTTACAAAAAATGGAAATTATTTCACTTCTTTGGTTTGTATTAACCATTTATTTCTTACTAAAATTTTGTCACTGATGATGTTGGATCCTTTTTCAACGGTGGTAATTAAAATTTAATCTCACATTAAAATGTATTTTAATTTTGTGTCCCTAAAATGATAATGATGAAATAATCCATATTTTATTTTCATCATAATGTAAAATCAATCAATATCTATAAATATACTACAATATCAGATAGAATATAATTAGTAGAAACTATGATTAAATATAGCGATGAATTGGTCAATTAAATTTTTGGGGTCAATGTTAAAACCAATGGTGTACCTTATGGGTCCCTTGAATATTGTTTTTCAGGAACCAATAAATTCAATCATCTTTTATTGAAACTTAAGGAATTCACTCATTATTTTAAATCTAAGAGTACATTGAACATCATTATTAATAAATGATTTCATAAACACATATAATTCTATGGAGTTAATTTCATTCATTTATTATGTATTCTTATTGTCATTACACTATTGATATTATTCACCATTGAAATGATAAATATCTATAAAACACTTTATGATAGAAACACTAATGGAAAAATATATAATTTCTATTGTGTTTATCCAATTCTCATAACTTGTTTGATTATAATAACTATTAAATATTTGTGCTTTTTCAACATAATGTGATCAATATAGAATTTTTAATTATTTTATGAATATTGATGATTTATTTGGTTTATGATAATTTTTATTATAATAGATATATTGGTGAGAAATTCCGTTCTATTTTCAATCATATCATATCATAGATTGGTAGTTTTTTAGGATAAATCATTTCATTGTCCATCAATTTTAACATTTAATTAATCCATTGTTGTTATGAAAATTAACATAAACAAAAAATTATAATATTTGTATTTATTTGTAATATCAAGAGGAAACAATTATATTATTATAAAATAAATCCTATGATTTTCCAAAATATGACTCACCCATTATTAACAATGTTATATATTTTTCAACCATGTATTCTTTAGATTTAATATACCCTTATTTATCATAACCTAATACCCATGATTAAATAAAGAAATTTTTAATTACAATAGGTATAATTCCACCATTTCATGTTTATCAACAAAATTATTTTACATATTTATACACCAATGATAACAAACTATATCCCTTATATTACCCAATGGTTTTGTTTCTTTGAAGATTTGATACATATACATATTATTACATTATAAAATAAAAATATTTTCTATAATATTTTCCTTTTAAGTAAAAAAATATAGAATATTCATATAAAATATGGTAATTATTTATTGGTTAAATGTGAAATATAAGAAAATAGGATGAATATGTTCCAAATAAGGGGTAAAACATACAGCATATATATATTTGATCAGAATGGGAATCATAAATGTGTGATACTAAAAGAGACAGATTGGTATGAAAAAATCTCATCAAAAACAAACCAAAGTAATAAAAAAAAGTTAACATAACATTAATTCAAACATAACTATGTGGGGAAAACAAAAATGTTGAATATAAATGAGAATTGAAAATAAATTCTAAGGTAATTTATCTCTCCTAAGAAAATCATAACATAATAAAAAAACATTTCACTTTACATAGTCGACTACCATGACCACAAAAAGAAAATAACATCGAATCTAATTAGAATTATGATTTATGAAATATATTTAAGAGATATAATATTTTTAGACCATGTATCTCATAAATATATATATAAGACATAAAAATTAAAAAATAATCATATATAGATAAAAATTTATTTTAATATTCTAGTGAAATTAAAATGGTTTTAAATAAATATTATAAGCAATTAAAATAAATCATATATAGAAATAAATATAATGATACCATTATTTTATATCCTAGTTGGATTACAGGAAATAAAAATTTATAATGATATATATATATATTAATCCTGAAAAGTATGATAAGAAATTGAATAAAAATATAATATAACATCTGTCACATTTTAAATTTTTTTTAATTTTAATATTTTACGAATAAATAGTTTAATAAGATAAGGATAAATGAAAAAAATTATAAAAAATAATAATGAAATAAGAATATTTTTAAGTAATCTTTATAAATAATATTGAGTAGTGTTTTATAGAAATAAATTAATCATAAAAAAAGTAAGAGAGATAAAAATATTACCTTACCAAATTTATAAATATATTTGGTAATAAGAACGATACATTATAAAATAATATTAATAGAGAGAATTATTTATATATAATCTTTGATATAATACATATACATGGAAATGGAATAGAAATAGATTAATTTGGAAATTAATAATGAAAATACCCCTTTATGATTTCATAATATCAAAAATGTAGATTAATAAGATGGAAAATGTAAAAAATATATAAATCCCTAAAATAACATTTGGATGGGAGAAAATGTTTGTCTAGATGGAATGTTCATGTAAATTAACCTATCTAAAATAAGGTAAGCATAATATCAATACAGAATTGAGATAAGCATATATCCCCTTACCCTTACTATGGAATTTATCAAATAGACTCTAACTCTATATATAATAGACTCGTAGTTTATAATAATACAATTTATAACCATAATTATATTTATTATATTTTATATCAATCCAAATTATTAATTTATTATATATATATATGAGTTTAAATTAGCTTTGTTTATTATTAGAGTATAAGGGTTTTTCTTTTTTCTCAATTCTTTCAGAAGGATGACATCAATCATTGTCACACGTTCATTGTCACATTATATTTAAAATATTAATGTTATTAAATTGATAATATTATTGTATTGTATAGACTAATATTTTCAATTGTTAAATGGTGTGTGTATAGTTTAAATGAATCATATTCATAGAACACATGTTTTGTTATCTTTTAATTAAAAATTAGTTACTATATAAAAAATTTACATTTGAGTGAATAATATAGAACCATAAAGATAATATAAGTTTATATTTTATACAATATATTATAACTATAAATTTATTTTCATGATCATTCGTGATGAAAATGATGAGGACTGAATTAAATCATTCTTGGTGACAGATGAACAAAAAAACTATAGTAAATGCTATGGGAATGAGTGAGTAGGAATTTTTTTATATATTTTTGAAATATAATTATTATAGAATATTACTTTTTTCAATAATTTATTAATGTAGTGTTAGTATTTTTTAATATGTTTTAAAATTAAATGAAAGATAAAAATTATTGTAAGTGACCAATTACTCACTTTCTTGGTATCACTTCTTACTGTAGCAATAATGATAACAATGATGGATTTAGGAATACTTCTTCTGACTAGTATATAAAAAGTGAGGTACGAATTTTTAGCATTAAAATTTTTAATTAATTATTTTTTATCCTAAAACAAATAAAATTTAAATGGTTTGTGGATGGTAACTTTTAGAGATTAGATTTTGTGGAATGATTTAAATTTCTCATTCCTTAATAGATAAGGATGGAAACATTGAGTTGGAAAATGACTGATAATTTTAAAAAATTGAAATTATCCTTGTTATATAAATTCAATAACATTGTTCTAAATAAATAACCCATTATAGAAAATTCATTATAAAAATATATTAAATTCATCACTTATATGAAAATAAAAATATATATTATTAATTTTTTTTAAATGATAAACTTTTTTATGTAATAAATTGTAATATTTTAATCAAATATCATTCTATAATTGTTTAATGGATACTAGTTATATATTTTCCAGGTTGATTTTTTAATTTAAAATAAAATTTACATTTATTCTAATTTGTTATTTTTTGATTATTATAATTTCTATATTCCAATTAGTTATGTGTAATGAACATATGTAGAAAAATATAATACCATATATAAAAAATCCAAAGACCATATATTAAATGATCACATGTCAAAAAACCATATAATAATGATATTTCATTTTTTAATTCATATATATATATCCAGAAATAATAATATTAAATTCATATAACCTGCTTTTTTATTTCTGCCTCAAAATAGTTTTTAATTTTTTTAATATTTTTTTTCTTTATTAATGTAATAAATGGATATCTAATCCTTATGAAATACAATAATGTTAAAAATGAAAATATATATGATTTAATTCCTCGTATGTATTAAATATTTACATTTATTTTTTATGTAAGTTGAATTTTCAGCCTTTAAAATGATAAATATTGAATTGAGCTTATTAATGTGGTTTCAATGGATACAACCATTTTATTTTATGATTTTGTACAAGGAATGAGGATATATTTATTCATGGATTCTTAAGGGATATGCGTAGATGTGGCTAGGATGTATTGGATGTTTCCCTGGGAAATAAATATATGAAGTTCTTGGAATTATCCAAAAAAGCTATACGAGCGCACATGCTAGCCGATGAGCCAACCCGTCCCACTAGAGGGATCAGACCAACTCACCAATGGGCCTAGTTGGAGTTTTTTTATGGTGGTGTTAATATTACTACCAATTCTTAGACCCTTAACATTTAGTAGGTTGGGGAAATTTGAATATTGTTGTTTGACTAAATACTCTCCAATCCTTCCAACAATGGTTTTCCTTGTTATATGGCGATTCCCAGAGAAATTCATTAGTTATTTAATTTTATGATACTGAATTAATAATCTTTTCTTCCATAAAATTATTTGTAACTAATTCCCATTTAATTTATTAATATATTTAATAATTATTTCATTATATCAAGGGGAAATAATACATTATTATTGAGAATTTTTTATCATGGATAGAGGGTGTGTTGTTTGTTTGAATTTAATGTAACACGCATTGATTTTATTTAATTATTTTTAACTATGATTTAGCTTTGGGGTTTTGAATAAATTAATTTAAATTTACCATGTGATTAGAGCATTAAGATTGGTATTTTATTCTACTTTCCTAGATGATGACTCGATATGTTTTCTTCACACTATTTGTCATCATTTTGATAGAGGTATACCACTGTCAAAATTTTATTTGACAGTTTGGGTAAAATATTATGAAATTAAAGATTAAATTGTATTTGTATAATATATTCTTTTCTAAATTGATTTAAAGGGTGTGTTATAGATATTCCATGGATTATTGGTAATGTTTAACCCATTTGGATGTATCCTCGAGAGTTCTAGAACATTCAATAATTGTTAATTATATTATGTAATTATTTATAAATATTCATAATAAATAATTTTTGGTGTCTCAATATTATGGAAGGATTCATGTATCAGATTGGTGACCGATAGTATGTTGAAGGACTATGAAGGGACTTATATGATTTTTTGGTCTATTAGTTAATAAGAAAATGGTTTCATATAATGTATAACATAATTCTACATTACCCTATGTCTTATGTGGTTTTATTTAATTATTAAATATGACTTGTAATATGTGGTCTTACTAGGATGATTTTTATCCATAATTAGATATAAATATTATATGAACTAATTAATTAAATTATGTTTATTCATAATTTAATTTCAAATAATGAAAAGAGTAAGATGTTTACAATCCTGATGGGCCCTTGAGATAGGCAGGATAACATGACAACCGACAGAAGTTTTTCTAGTTTTTCACATATACCATGATATAAATATACCACATTATGGGTGTTTATAAAATAATTATGTGATCTTAGTGGAACCATTAAGTACCCATAAACCCCTTATATGGGAATGAGTTGACTTTGGATTATCGATCCTAGTTAGACTTATATAATTTTGATACTCTGTAGAGACATTTGGATATATTATATGACCATGGGATGGGTGAAAATAACAGACTTAGATATGTTTCAATTGAATCTTACCTTGGTTTTTAGAGAGAAAAAATGGATATATCAATAATTTTTTACATTATAGAGCCACATAATATCTAGGGTGAGGCATGGGAGGAAAAAGATGTAGAGTGGGTTTGGATTGTGACTGAGGGATATAATACTACAAAGTTTTGGTTGTTTTATTGAGGAAAATGGATAATTATTGATTGATTTATTTTATAATAATTCATCAAACCTATTTTATGATTTTATACTTCAGTTCAATGCTTCACTCTTAATTAATCGAATGGGTTGAATTTTTTTGTAACATATATACTTTTGGGAGACCAATGATGCAACTACATGAATCATGTCATCTAGTTATTTATATATGTTTGGGGAACTATATATTTCTCCCCAGGGATCTGTTATTTCCATTATTTATTTATATATTATGGTAGACATTGATGTATTCCAAAGGATGTAGTGTTCACATTTATATATTTTTTGGAGAAGGTGGACATAGTTACTAGGATCGTGTGTTCCCTTTATTTATATATTTTTAGGGGACCATAGACATAATATAATCGATCTATTATTCCCATTATTATATATCGTTTAGAGACCTTGAATTTATAACCCTATATATGGTATTCCTATTATTATATTGTTGGGAAAACATTGGTGTAGTTCATTTAATATAGTTTATCAAATATTTATATATAGTTTGGGAACCATTAAATTAGTTCCATATATTTGTTTTTATATTTATTATTTAAATTTCATAGACTGTGGAAGTATTCTCTGGATCTGGGGTAATTGTTATAATATATTTGGGGTAGCCAACTCTTAGTTCATTAGTATGGATGTTACCATAAAGATATATATGGTAAGTGGACCATGGATTTAGTTGTTAAAATATAATGTGACTACATATATATACATTATTATTATAATATGTATAATGAAAAATAACACTAGTCGAAGATGGTATGGTAAAAACTAGGTGCTTTGTTAGATAGATAAGATCGATGGTGGTATATATTTATACTTAGATACATAAATAATTTTACAATAACATCAGTATGAAATGGGAAAATGACAATATGTTTATAGTTTATGTATGAGACCACATGTTTTTTACCCAAATTTGTTTTTACTCACACTCTACTCTAGTGGGAACTGGACTAGGATACCCAAGTTTCCATCACTATTTGTAATGTCCCGGACCCGGGTGCCACGCAACGGGTGCCCCGAGCCCGGTTCGCCACATGACCTCAAGCGCATTTCCCAAAACACCAGAGGCTGCCGACTAGCAGCGAGGGCCCAGGTGTGATAGTAGGGAAACTATGCCCTCATTTGTCAAAGTGTAGCACAGCAGAATACCAAAATAAACATAAAACAAAAAGTGGAATCAGTAAACATACACAACTAAAATAATTACAGCAGTGAATATAAAAAATAGTTTATAAGTGTTGATGGTACATGTTTCAAGTTCTAATAAAATAGCCAGAACATGTTATACATCAATACAGTACAACAGAAAACAGAGTACATCAAAACAAGCAAAACAGCTTGATGCGGCATCGTGAGCCTAGGCTCGGTCCCATGCCCTCCTACTCCTCAGCAACAGTCAAGTACCTGTATAGGGACTCATGCCCCTATCTACACCTGCCGCAACGTAATCTGTTTGGGCCGAAAAGCGTGACCCAAACAGTGTGTGAGAAATATATCTCAGTAGGCACCCACCAAAGGCCTGTGCCCAACTGTGTGTAAGCATGCAACAACAGAGTGCAGTAGTAATATGCAATAAAGTAATAAGTACTAAAAAGTACCTATTACAAGGTATATTTCCATTTTATTATCCATTTAATCCATTTAAATATTAGAAACCACAACAGTGAATTTCAAAGTAAACAGTACACATCCTCGGACAAAAAAAATCATACCCTTAGGTAAGCAGAATCCAACACGCAGGTATAGCCCTCAGGCGTAACAGAAATTGCCCTCAGGCGTAGGATGTTTCGCCCTCAGGCATAGAAGTCAAGACCTTAGGCACATAAGGTTTCCCTCAGGCGAAATACTATAGCCCTCAGGCTAAAAAGTGCAGTTCCCTCAGGCTAATCACAACAACGCCCTCATGCCAAATACAAAAACGCCATCAGGCTAAACAGGCAACCAGGCCATGACCAACAGCTAAAACAAGAAGTAACAAGAAATTCCGCTCAAGGAAATTCTATAATTACTACTATAATGGCATACCCATGGGTATCCTGGCCAAACGGCTAAACAGAGGAACACACCCCGTGGGTGGTTCCAGATCCAAGCAATGATCCCAACCATCTTTTTATTATCACAATCAAATACCCAATGAAATATAGGTATTAAATATAGTAACGGCCTCAGCCTCATGACAGCCCAACATGGGTTCGTGGCACGGAAAAGCCGAAAAACGCACGAAAGTTTGAAATTGAACACAAAGCCACCTACCTTATACGCCAACGAACGCTATTCCCGAATTCCGACTCCAGAAACCCCCAAGAACGGCGTAGATCTGAAGAAGAAGAAAATGCATTCAAACGTAAATAACTTATGTTAGGAGATGAATTGGTATGAACGGTACCAGGAGAGGAGAGGGCTTACCCGTGCGGTACCAACGAAATTGTTCGAAGCCGAATCAGAGTCCAGAAGAATGCCCGGTGGACCTTCAAAGATCCAGCCTCCTCCTTTGTCTCCAAAACGGTTCAAGAGTCTCCTCTTCCCAATGAGGAGGCTACTGCCTGTTTTAAGCTGAAAAAACAAAGTACACGGCGTGTACTTCCAAGTACACGGTGGGTACTACCTTCATTTAACTATTTATTTGGAGGCACCGCCACACTGTTCACATACCTACAAGAGTACACGGCATGTAATCCTGAGTACACGACATGTACTGCCGCCCAGCTAGCGACGACTCCACCGCCTTACTGTTTTAAACCTGCCGACTGACTACACGGCGTGTAAAGTACCACTACACGGCTTGTAGTCGGTTCCTACACCCTTCGTGGTCGGCATGGCTACACGCCCCGTGTACTCATCCCAACACGGCCAAAAGTACACGGCGTGTGGATAAAGTACATGGTGTGTAGTTACAAAATTTAGGATTTTCCCCATTTTCAATATTTTCTCAAAAACACTTAAGGAAAAAAAGGAAAAGAAGAAGCTCGTACCTCTAAAACAAGAACCACGTTCTTACAAACTTCCCCCCTTATAGAAATTCATCCACGAATTGCCCTTTTAAGGGTGGCGAAGAGAAATCTCAGAATAGCTCTGGCCACTGAGCACGTACGTCGCCCTCCCGCTCCCAAGTCTCATCCTGCACTCGGCCATGCTGCCATAACACCCGTATAAGAGGAACTGACCAGCCTCGGAGAACCTTTGTGCTCCTGTCAATGATACGGATCGGATTCTCCTCAAAGGACGCATCATGATGAAGATCAACCTCCTCTGGATGAAAGTTGTGAGACAGGTCCAAATGGTAGCGACGCAACTGAGACTTGTGGAAGACATAGCGCATTGCTCGGTACCGCTGCGGTAACTGTAACCAATAGGCAACCAGCCCAACTCTCTCCAGAATATCAGATGGTCCCACATACCTCGGCGAATGATTACACTGTCTCCTGTTCCGTTTGTATCCCAGCCTCGGAAAAACACGCAAGAAAATCTGATCCCCGACCACGAACTCCAAAGGTCGTCTGTGGAGATCAACAAAAGACTTCTGATGGGACTGCATGATAGCCATCAGCATCCGAATCAACTGGACCTGCTCAGATGTCTCATGCATGAGCTATAGTCCCAGTAAAGCTACCTCACCTGCCTCTAACCAGCACAAAGGTGATCGGAATGGCCTACCATATAAAGCCTCATATGGTTCTATCTCAATAGATGCATGAAAACTATTTTTATAGGCAAACTCGAATAAGGGTATATGCTTCTCCCAAGAGCCCCCAAAGTCTAGGACTCATGCGTGCAACATTTCCTCTAGAACCTATATCGTCCGCTCTGACTGGCCATATGTCTGAGGGTGGTATGATGTGCTCAGAAGCACCTGTGTACCCAGCGCCCTCTGAAAACTCTGCCAGAAACGAGACGTGAAGCGGGCGTCCCTATCGGAAATGATAGAACGAGGGACCCATGAAGACGTATGATCTCTCGGATATATAGACTTCCGAGCTTGTCCACACCAAAGGTCTCCTTGATCGGAAATAAGTGAGCTACCTTCGTATGTCTGTCCACAACAACCCACACGGTGTCATTGCCACGAGGTGACCTTGGAAATACCGTCAGGAAATCCATCGTGACATCATCCCATTTCCATTTCGGAATGGGAAACTACTGTAACAGCCCAGCTGGACACTGATTCTCCGCCTTCCCCAACTGACAGGTGGAACATCTCGTAACAAAACCAGCTATCTCTCTCTTCATACCCGGCCTACAGTACTGACGTCTCAAGTCACGGTACATCTTGGTAACCCCGATATGAACTGCCCAAGCTGAAGCATGAAATTCCCGCATCAGCTCCTCACGTATATCCCCTGGAACCGATACACGTCCATGGAAACTGAAAACCTCATCATCGCCTATCGTCCAACCAGGAGGAGTGTCCTCACTTGACACTTACTCCCGTAGAAATAGGACTTATGAATTCGATAGCTGCCTCATCTTCACTCTGTCCAGGAGGGTAGAAGTCACAGCTAAAGAGGAAAGATAAATCTGCCCCTGACTTTCATGCACCTCCAGATGCTTCTTAGAGAACAAAGCCATAAGCTGCCACTCACCACTGGCCTCCTGCACTGCCTGTATCTGAGTCTTCCTGCTCAGTGCATCGGCTATTGCATTACCTTTACCAGGTGTGTAGGCAAGCTCAAAATCGAAGGACTGTAGGTACTCGACCCACCTTCTCTGGCTCAGATTTAGGTCATGCTGAGTAAAGATATACTTGAGGATTTTGTGGTCGGTGAAAACCACAAAATTCCCTCCCAATAGGTAATGTCTCCAACAGTGCAACACATGCACAACTGCAGCCAACTCGAGATCATGTGTCGGGTAATTCCTCTCATGTGGCCTCAACTACCGAGACCCGTACACCACAACTCGGTCGCTCTGCATCAAAACGGCTCCCAGCCAAATCCCTGACGAATCACAGTAAACTGTATAGCTCTTCCCCTGCTCTGGGAGTATCAGGATTGGTGCTGATGTCAACCTCCCTTCAGGTCCTGAAAAGTTGTCTCGCAAGCTTCTGACCAAACGAACTTCACACCCTTCTTAGTCAGACCTGTCAACAGTGCTTCTAAGCGGGAGAAGTCCTGTATGAAGCGCCTTTAGTAACCAGCCAACCCTAAGAAAATCTGTATCTCAAACACGTTCTTAGGATGCTCCCAGGAAACTACTACTCTCACCTTCTCGGGGTCTACTACAACTCCTTCCTCTGAGATGATATGACCCAGGAAGTGAATCTGGTCCATCCAAAGGTGGCACTTCGAGAGCATAGCATATAGGCGATTCTCTCTCAGTGTACGCAATACGATCTCAGGATGGGTGGCATGGTCGTGTCGAGTGTGAGAGTACACCAAGATGTCGTCCACGAATACTACCACAAATGAATCAAGATACGGATAGAACACACGATTCATCAGAGCCATGAAAACTGCTGGCGCGTTTTTGAGTCCGAATGGCATAACCGTATACTCATATAGACCATACCTGCTCCTGAAAGCTGTGAGAGGTATATCATATGGTCTAACGTGCAGCGGATGATATCCATATCTCCAGTCAATCTTCGAGAACACTCATGCTCCATGAAACTGATCAAACATATCATCTATCCTCCGCAAGGGATATCGATTCATAACCATCAACTGGTTCAGCTTCCGATAATCCACAAAAAGCCTAAGGGTACCATCCACCTTCTCCACAAAAAGGACCGGAGAACCCCAAGGAGAAGTACTGGGTCGGATAAAACCCTTCTCCTGTTGCTCCTCTAACTGCATCTTGAGCTCCGGTAACTCAGGTGTGGTCATCCTATAAGGAGGAATGGACACCGGTGCTGCTCCTGGCACTAGCTCGATAGAGAAATCCACCTCGTGCACCGGAGGTAGGCCTGAAATGTCATCCGGGAAGAACTCCCTAAAATGATCAACAACTGGAGGGGAATCTGTCTGACAAGTCCCCCGGTCATCCAGATATAAGCTCGCAATCTGGGTTGTGACTCCACCTCGCCCATGATGCTCTGGTCCAGCTCGACTCGCCTGAACATACCATTCTCCCTAGTATAGAAACTCCCCACCCTCTGGTGACATGAAACACACCCTACGATGATAGCAGTCTACAAAGGCTCGAAATGGAAAAAACCAGTCCATCCTGAGAATGACGTCATAGCTCGTCATCTCCAGGACATAGAGGTCCCAAAGGAAGTGACACCCACCAACCTCAAGGGGGCACTCCTTGCACTGACACACACCAATCGTCCTAGTCCCTAACGGAGTGTCTAGCTTCAAAATATCATAAGAAGTAGAATCACCGAGTCCAAGGCTCTCCACAACAGGTACAAATACAAAACTATGTGTAGCACCCGTATCATAAAGTACTGAAATCAAGATAGAAGCTACTAGAATAGTACCTATGACTGTCGAAGGTCCGGTATCCTGCTCCTGCTGGGTCTGTTGCGCTGAATATGCCTTTCCAGTGTCACAGCCATGCGACACAGCCTGGATACCCTGAGTTGTCCTGCCCTGTTGCCTCTGAGATACTGGTGTCTGGCTACCATAGCCACGACCACCATCTCTGCTTGCACGCCCTGACGTATTCCAGTTTCCAGACTGGTAAGAATCCACTGGTCCTGCTCTCGCACGTGGAGTCTGCACAGAACCCATCTCACTAGACACTGGTAGAAACTCCC
The DNA here is from genome assembly GCA_963277665.1 of Viscum album. Taxonomy (NCBI): domain Eukaryota; kingdom Viridiplantae; phylum Streptophyta; class Magnoliopsida; order Santalales; family Viscaceae; genus Viscum; species Viscum album. The sequence continues at coordinate 1,789,450,122 of OY728121.1, read as the reverse complement.
AGCAAAACCACTGAATATGAACCATCTTTCCACAAGATCGGCACTCCACTGGGTCTCGTGGACACTGCGGCCTCTTGTGCACCTCTCTGCCACACTAGTAGCACCTGATCGGGCCACCTAAAGAAGATGCCTGGCTGGTACTACCGCCTTGAGAGAAGACCACATGTCTCCTCCTCTTTCCAGTTAGAAATAGTACCAGTAACTGGTGTCGAACCGCCCTAGCCCACACCACTAGATTCTCGCAGGTTCCTCTCTGTAATCAACGCCTGGTTCAAAATCACGTGTATAGTAGGTAACCTGAAAACATTCACCAGCATTCTGATGTCATACAGAAGACCACCCTCAAAACATCTGGCTCTCAGCGTCTCATCACCCACCAGTACGGGTGAAAAACGATGAAGCTCTGTAAAACAAGCAGAGTAGTCCATCACCATCATAGCACCCTGCTGCAGATCCATGAACTCTCGAGCTCTATCTGCCCTCATCATCTCAGGAAAGAAGAAGTCATAGAAGACTGTCTGAAAATCCTCCCACGCCATGTCGTTGTGATTCTCTGAATGGGTGGTTACATCCCACCACCTCTTGGAGGAATCACGCAGCATGTAAGTCACGATACTGACCCTCCGCCCTGGAGGCGTCTCAAGATGCGGCAAAATAGTCTACATCAATCCTAGCCAAGACTCTGCAGCCTGTGGTCCGCCATCCCCTAAAAACGTAGTTGGATGTTGCTACTGAAAGATACACGTCAGCTCGGCCATAGATGTGGCAGCCTGCGGTGCTCCCTGAATGGTCTGCATGAACCGCAATAAGCCTTCACAGAACTGCGCCTCTATGCCTGTGTCCGGTATAACAGCTTGTGCCGCATCTGGATCTGCTGGTGGATCAACTGGTAGCCCATGTCCCACCATCACCGGAGTATAATCGTCTCCGCTCTCTTGGCGAACAACTCGTGGTTGTCTAGGCGGCATGACACTACAAGGTCAAAAGCACGCCTCAGATTCAAGATTATTAAGACTAAAACGAAGGAACCACAAAGGAATAAGAAGAAGAAGGTGTTTCAAAATTGGCAAAGCAAGACTACACGACGTGTACTTGACTTTCATTCCCCTGCCCGGGTCCTCCTACACGTCTAAGCCACATGACTTCCGTTCAACAAAACTACACGGCGTGTATAATATCTACACGACATGTATGGTGTAATTTTCCAACTGCCCGTGTCGTCTGTGACACGTCCGACTAATCGGCTTTACTCTACATGGCGTGTTACACCCGAACACGGCGTGTACACTATCCCGTTTCCCCGCCACATGGCTAACTCCACACGGTCTGTCCTCGGACAACACTACACGGCATGTCCCACAGGTACACGACATGTTCAGGGAGAGGTGACACCGACCTTTGTTGTTAGTTACATGGCCGAGTCCCCAGGTCACACTCCACGGCCTGCCTATTACTGACATGGCGTGTTCTGTCAAGTAGTTCACTGACCCGTGTTGTTAGTTACACGGCCGGACTCTGGGTTACACTACACAACGTGCATAAAAACTACATGGAGTGTTTTACCCAATCCCTTACCTACCTCGTGTCGTCACCCACACGGTTTGTGACACGGGATGAGACTACACGGCGTGTACTCCGGGTACATGACGTGTACTCAAAAAGTTCATTTTTATTCCCGAACAGAAGAATATACACGATGTGTATAAAAATACTACACGGCGTGTATACTGGGATTCCGAACAGTATGCCTCAGAAACTTCTCTGAATCCCAGGAAACAAATAAAAATAACACTTAAGTGTCAAATTCCGACCCGTGGGGGCCCATACACCCTACGAATCAATGTTTGACATCTTATTTGTGTTAAAACCAATAACAAGTCAATGATCCACCAAATTCCGGTCAATGAGGGCCCATACTCCCCAAAAACCAAAGTTTGGTGTCCATTCTATAACAAGCTCAAACAATAATACCATATCACTAGGTAGGTATTTATCAAGTAGCTATCACAACAGCATGATTTACTAGCACAACAAATATCACAACAACATGCAAATTCTAATTCACTTACATGGCATGGAAACTATGCATGGCATGTGATATCTAGCATGGGCCTTTATGATTCATGAGACGGCATACCCTCAAATCATCAGGTTGGAACTAAATATAACCCACAGATAAAATATAAACAACACAATCCAAGTGTGTCACCCAATGGTGAAAACATATCAACCGTAAAATTGCAAAATCCATGTAATACAAAATATAAGGTAGACTGGTGTTTCCCTGTACACGAGTTAGCTACGCCGGGGCACAGCTTATTACCAACAACCGTTCTATCCTATCCCTGACTACGACTCCAAATAGCAATTCAAAGAAAATAAACAACCTCTGATACCACTTTGTAATGTCCCGAACCCGGGTGCCACACAACGGGAGCCCCAAGCCCGGTTCGCCACGTGACCTCAAGCGCATTTCCCCAAATGCCAGAGGCTGCCGACTAGTAGCGAGGGCCTAGGTCTGATAGTGGGGAAACTATGTGCTACACTTTGAAAAATGAGAGAATAGTTTCCCCACTATCAGACCTGGGCCCTCGCTGCTAGTCGGAATCCTCTAGCGTTTGGGGAAATGCGCTTGAGGTCACGTGGCGAACCGGGCTCGGGGCACCCGTTGCGTGGCACCCGGGTCTAGGACGTTACACTATTCATGCATTCTAGTTTGGAATATTCAAAATATTCGTTACTTCTTAATGATATCTTGGTTAGTTTTAGATACTATGATGAGGTGTGGATCAGGGATGTCGTAAATCTCCAATATATTTAATTTATTCATTTTATCCTATAATCATTTGATCAAAATAGTTTTCAGCTACTTTTTTTATTATTTTATTTGATTAAATCTAATTATTATCGATTTTTTCTTTATATTTATTATACATATTCTATTTATTCTAATCATTAATGTTTATATTTGGTTTAATTAATATAAAATTTATTCTTTTAAATCAGTTTATAATCTCCCCAATATAATATTTTTAACCCTCAGTGCTAGTTGGATTCCCATTAAATATTGGGTGGAAATCCCAAGTCAATGTTATGACATTATCTAATTACAATATAATTAATAATTTTTGGGATTTTACAAATTAGTATAAGATCATCCAATTTCTCATATTACTATTTGTGATTTTTTAGATAGGTGATTTCATAATGTGTTGTAATTGATGATGAATATCAGAAAAATACATAATAATCATTATTCATGGAAATAAGTCAATGATGCCAAGGGATTGAGTTTTATGTTCATGATTTTTTATGTTATCATTGAAAAATTTCACAACATGTGATTCTCATAATTTTTTTATGATTTAATTTGGATTTTTGAACTATGTATATAGTGTATAGTATAATATTCATTCATCATGTTGGTTTTCCAGACTAACAAGGCACAGATGTTTATGTGATTGTTATCACTCTTATTTTAAAAATATAACAAGTAATTTTTTTTCTATGGAAGGGTTTTCTAACGTTACAATGACTCAAAATCCTTAGTGCCAATGTAGGGTAAGGACCCACATTTTAATATATTTTATGGTGGAATCTTACTTAATAAAATATTATATATATATATTCTCATGATATAAATAAAACATGTGTTATTTAAATATTTATATATTAACATGATATGATCATGAATCATAGGGATATAGTGTTATATATGCATACTGAGGAGAATTAAATCCAATAATAGTATGATGACATGGAATTTTATTTGAGATATTTTTATAATACAAGAGGCACAAGAGTTTGTAACTTGTCCATGATTTATTTTGTTTTTTAAAATACATGATTAATGAGGCGTTTCACATATTCTATAACATATATGATTTGTAGCCCATGGGATAGGTGGGTGGAACTAGTTTCTAAATCATGGGTTTTAGAAATGGGTTTCTTATATGTTATAATTTGGAAATGACATGTTTTCCCATCATTTTTTGTAATATGAATTGTGAATGTAACCCCAATTTGGGGTAATATTTGAATTTGGGTGCCTTAGAGGAGAGAAGCATGGGTATGTTCTTCTGGTAATAGGAATGGTGAATGCTACGTGATTCTAGATATATTGTAGATTCAGGGTGACACCCTGGGAGTCAAAAAAATGGAAAAATTGAGTGATGTGTTCTCTTGTAAGGAACAAGACTCACACTCTTACATATAGTGATAGAAACACAATCATTTGATACTGGATTCAATAGAAAATGATGATTATTTGTAATAAAAATCCCATAATTTCATTTTATAATGAAAATATTTCTATATATACATTCCCAATATATATATAAGAATATAAAACATAATAAATTAAGAATAAAATATAACAATTAAAACTATTTCCTTTAAAATAAATCTTTATTTATTCTATTATATTTGTATCTATTTAATTCATAATTTGTATTCATTATATCAAAAAAATAATTCACTAAACATATATTAATATAAATATCATGTGTAATACATTTATTCAAAACCCATTGTAATAGAAGTAATATAATATGTTTTCTTAGATTCTTATTATGGGGAAACATGCATATAAGAAAATCATGGAATAAACACGGCATAAATAATATTACTGGAATAACAAATCAGCATAATTCCCAAATCAAAAGAAACTAATAGTAAAAAATATCAATGTTTAGTAATGGACATAAATAAATCACATTCTTTACAATAATTGGTTTGTTAATAATAAAATGAAAAAATATAGATAGCTAATTTCATATCATACTCCAAGACACCATGATCTCAGACAATAAAATCTTACAATTAAGGAAAAATATTTTTTTGTAGGAATACACAAAAATAATCAAACATGGGTTTCTATTTAGACCTATCAATTCATCATGGGGAAATATATTTTTATGGCCAACTTGTCTCCTTTTCATGTCTAATATTTTCATTATAAGAGATATTGATTAAACAATACACAATAAAATTTTCTAATAATCATCAGAATTTGAATAATAATATATTTATTTCTGATAATTTTCACCAAGATAATAAAATAGATATCATGATGATAAACCATCAAAATAATGAATTAGGATAGAGAAATAATAAATCATCAGCATGTCAATATTCATTTGCATTGGAAAAAATGCATAATCCAAAAAAAATTTCCTTTGTTAATAAAAAATTGATGACAAAACATTGTATAAAATAAGTTGGATGTTAAAAAAATACATATTTGACATTCCTATATTCATATTTTTTATATAAAAATACATATTATATAATACATTTACCTATTTCAATATATTAACAACTTATCTATGTGAACTTCAAAAAAACATCATTAGTTTAAAAGTGATGTTCACATAATATTGGGAAATTAGTATACTAAAAATTCAATACATAAATAATGTGATTATAAAACATATTGGGACGAGTTTTAATATTGATAAAGGAACTAATACACAGTAAAATAGAATATGTCTAAAATGACGATTAGATAGATAGAAAATATTCTTTGAAAATAAATCATTAAATGATATTTGAAAACAGGGGTCAATAATTGAATTATTTTATACCATGAGTTCAATCAATAAAATTATAAGAAATACATTTTAGGATAAATAATGAAACATATACCATGTTAGGGTAAATTATTATTAAAATTATAATACAAATAGTATTAAAATTTTTAAGAAGATTAAGAAAAAAAAAATTTTTGTAAAATCAAAATTTATAGAAGGATTTTACAGGGGATATAAAAAGCTGTCGAAAACTATAAATTTAAAGAAATATCAAATAATGTATCATGAAAATTAAAAAATACATCATAATAAATTATATTGGAGTAAAAAACAAATGAAACTGAAATAATGGAAATATTTAATTGTTTTGAATGTAGAATTATTCAATACTAATATTTTAAAAAGGACAACAAATGATTCATTTTTATAAAAAAATATTTTCCCCATATACGGGGTCAAATTACAAAATAATATGCCATTATTGTAAAATTAACTGTGAATATAAATTCAGTTTTCAAAATGATACATTATAACTCAATGAAATGATATTTGAGTCTTCAATAAGCCTTACAACCAACATACTCTATGGGGCATGAAATATTTTATAATATGATTATATTGTAATAATTTAAAAAATGAGGGAATAAAATATCATAAAATTAGATAGTATCATATATACTACTTATAAGAAATATATTGAAAAAATGGAACTTTAATCAATGACAGAAAATTGATTTCCCATCAACACATAAAAATATGGTAGCACATGAGTCAATATCGGTTTGTAGAAATGAATTTTATTTGGATTATTATATCCCTAAATTTGAAGGTAAATAGTATATAAAAAAATTAATAGAATAAAAAAATAATATAAAACCATACATTGGAAACATAGTTCATATCATATAATATGTCTTGATGAATTTGAATTGATACCCTAAATACTGTTATAGATTTAGATACTATAAAAGAAAACTACACGAATGATTGGGATTGTAATTGGTCATAAATTACAATTATTAAATGATAATTCATTATATAATATAGAAAATATTCATTATATACACCACACAAATTAAATAATGGTCATTAAATTATATGTTTATCAAAATGAGGAATTTGAGTGAAACCCCCACAGATAGTATAAGATTTATTATGTTCATAAAATTAACTCTTTGGATAATAAAATTTTGATTATTATATACCTTATTAATGACCTCATTATTATACATTTTATATAATATTTTAACTTATTATTTTATTCTATTATTCATAATATATTTTTTGATTATTCTTTCCTTGAAATTTAATCTATGTAAACAAATTTCTCGAATTTTATGGAATGATGATTATTTTTTGATAATAAGATTATAAGATAATATAATCATTCCAAAAAATTATTAAATTATTTAAAACTTATAATAAAATTATTAATTGTGTTCCCATGTCCATCTATAAATCTGTTTTTTAATGTTATCCAAGTAGATGGTTAAACAAACCCAAACAATAACAAACTATATCAGGATGGGTGACTATGGATAGAGAAGTGTATAATAGTTATAAAATAATAATATTATTATTATTTATATTTTTTCTTAGTGTATGATTCATATTTTATTTTATTTTTAAAAAAATAAAATCATGATGGAAAACCGAAAATGATACATCCTGGAGGAAGTACTCACTACAACACATGGTTTACCTTATTTTTTCCTTATATATTAAATGAAATTTGTATATAAATTTATGTCAATAATTATATGAACAACAATTTATAATAATGATATTGATATTATTATATTACCATCATAAGAATTGGTTTGGTTGTGAATTTCTTGTAATAAATTGATAAGGATTTAGTAATATTAATTTTAGGATATTGAATATTCTCTTGAGGGACATATTTAAAATTAATGATTTATGATTATTATTTCTTACTAGTGGATTAATATATTCATATATATAAATATAAATCCTACATGATATAAATCGTATAGTTTTAGGTCTGAAGCCTATTGGATAGTCAGACATTAGGTGGAGGAAGTGTTAACTTTTATAAAAGAATAGAATTGCCCCATTGAAAGAACAAATATCAACATCAATATTATGATGTTATTATTCAAAGGAAAATGACAAAAAAATGTATAAAATTGGATGTTAATTATATTATAAGTCTAAAATAACCTCAAAATGTTTTTTTCGATACATTTTTGAGTGATTATGGATTTTATATTTCATATTTAACTCTTTTGAAAAATTATATTTTACTACGGTAGCTGGTTTTTACCAATTTTATATTATAATTTTTAAAAAAATTACGAGTATTACGAAATTTTTTAATATTTAAACTCATACTACTTAAATTAGTTTTATTAATCAGATAATTATTATTTTTATATAATAATAGATTATATTGAAAAAAAAAAATTTATAAAAACAATTTTTTTACTATCGAGTGTTCATAATGATAATTTTTATTCACTACCAAATAAACTATCTTTAATATAATTTAATATATTTTTATGCAATAAAATTATATAATTATTGAATATGGGCATGGAAAATGATTAGATAAAAAATTTCACATTGCTAATAAAAAAATATCAAAATTATTTATTCACCATTAAAAGAGTAAAAAATATTAATCTATTAAATGTATTTTTATTATAACTAAAAATAAAAATTTCCTTATAAAATACTACAAAAATTATTTTCCTAATTAAATGGTGCATTTTATAAAATTAAATTTAAATATATATGAGAAAAATTAATGTTTCCATGTGTATGATATAAATAAATTGTTTTTAAAAAAACTAAATTTTTTAGAATAACATTTATTTGTATGATAAAATTTTCAATGATGAGGATAATAGTGTAATAAAAATGACTATTATTATATAAATATATAATATTTGTAATGAAATTTAATATAAACCATAATTCAATCTTTTCAAAATTTTATTCATAAAGGAGATGAATTTTTTTCATTAAATATTATTTAATTTCAAAATGTATTTCACATGGGTTTTATATGTTAATCTGTATAATTTAATGTGAGTATATTTGATTAGAAATATATATATATATATATTTATATTAATTTTTTAAAATCATATGTTTCATTTTTTTAGGATAATGTCCAAAAGAGATAGTTTTTTTCGAAATCATAATTTGTTTACTATTTACCAAAAATAATTTAAATTAGAAAAAATAAAAATAATTATTCATAAGATAATATTTTAATTCTAAATAAAAAATATATAATCTTTTTCAAAAATCATATTTTAAAAATATAATATTCAATATTTGTATAGAATCATGAAGCATTCTATAGAATCGTTTTTATTTGAAATATAAATTTTCAAATTTTAGATGTTATTATTATTCTTAGAATTCCCGAACCATCAATAATTTTTTAACCAATTATTATTATCCAACATAATTTTTAATTTTGAATCCAACATTTCTTGAAATATAAATTCATATTCCATTAAAGGATTATTTTAGAAACATACTTTTCTAGACAATAAATGATAATAGATGTCAATTTAGGTTAACTAATTGATTTTGATTCATATTAATAGTATCCATTATTTTATATATAAATAAATTCCCTTAAGAGGATACCCATATTAATTCCCTATAATTAAATGACTATGTTTTCATATTTACACATAAAAATTTATATTTTATCAAAATATATCATCATTTTTTTAAGATCAAAGTTGTGTATGGGCTGAGGTATCGACCACATTGAATTATTTATTGGATATCATATATTAAAGTAAAAATGTGAAACTTTCTCCAATCATAAAGAAATCATGTCCAAAACATTTTAATAATAACTAATGGAAGAATGTAGGTGAATGTATTATTCCATATATTAATCATTCAGGGCATAACATATACTATGAAATCTACCATACTCTATTAGGATATATCTAATTACATATCCTTCTCCAAAAAAAGTCATAAATTAATAATGTCTTATACCTTAATATATTAGTCATAATATAACATTCCGAAAACAATATGAATCTCCAAGACGATAATCAAAAATAAGATCATATATTCATTTTGAAGTTATCCCTTATTTGTTTCCACATGTTAATAATTTCACAATGTAGTCTATATATATCATAATCCTAAAAAAATAAACATCACTGAACATATAATCATTAAATAATCAATACCATGTTTATCTATAATATCTAAAATACATTATCAATTTCAAACCACCCTTTTATTCCTCAACAATATATCTATATTAATCTAAAGAGTTATCTATACATAATTCAAGTTTCATTGAATATTTATGTCAAAAAATATAATCTTTTTATAAAATAACATTTCATGGATATAAATACACTATAATATAACATTCCATACCATAAATATATGACTATTAATGAAAAATTGTCAGTTTTTTCAAATAATCCTCATAAATTATCCAAAATTCAATAATTTCATCAACAAATATTACTCACTAAATAAACTATTTAACTCTTTCATGATTTAATTTATATTAAAATATCAATTTCAGTACCTTTGGATAACTAAGAAACTACCATTTTCCATTATAATAGAAATATAATGAGGGATTAAATAATTAAGGTATTTTATCTTATATAATTATCATACATAGTGGTTCTATGAAAAAGTGTTCTTAATATCATACCCATTTTAGTTTTAGGAAAATATAACTAAAACCCTAAACGGTTATCAGTAAAATCATTTTAAATTATCATATGAACATTAAATTGAATAAAACTATGACTTCTCAAATTAAATCTTCATTTTATCCTTTGATACTTTAATTTTAATGTACCTTTGTTTAAGTGAGGATTACATTTAGTTTTTAACCAAATTTCTTTATATAATATTCAAATTAATAAATAATAATTGATCATAAATAGAATATGATTAACCTATGAATATTGCATCATAATTCCTAGATAGGTGTACAATGTTTGGCACATTCAATATCCCAAAGAGTGTATATCGAGTTAACGCTCAATTTTCCTTTTTAGTGTGATTTCCTCTACCTGCACTCAAGGATCTATTTACATAAACATGTACATTACACACAAGATTAGATACCAAATTCTTGTTCTTATACATAACTATAAAAAATTACCATATCTAAAAATATATTTTATTATATACATTCTAATATTTATTTTGTTTTGAGAATTTCATAATTTCACAATAATTTAAAATTAAAATCAACATTTATTTTATCAAAAATACATCTTCCTATTATATATAAAATGAATTATTCCATAATGAGCCTATAATATGTCACAAAAATGCACACTACAATCTATCCTATAAAATATTTCATGTGTAATAATTCTAGTAATAACGTGGTGAATGGGAAACATATGAATGGTGAAAAAAAATTCATAGTAATGGTAAATATACTGTAGATGAAATCATGACATATAAATTATATAAATATTATGACTAAATTAATTAATTATTGGAAAAAATAATTATTTAAGAATTATAGTATAAATATCCATTAATAGTATTGAAAATAAATAAATTATAATGACAAAAATTACAATCTTATTATGAATAAATAAAATAATTATAAAAAAATTAATTCCATACAATATGCCAAGACCCTGTGATCTTCGAAATTGTAATCTTATCATACTAGAAATTACATGTTCTGGGAAGACATATATCAAAATACAAAAACATGACTATCTCATGAGACAATATTATGCATCATGGGGATATATAATTTCATTCCCCACCCATCACTTATTTATGTCCACTTTATTATTCATATGAGATATTTACTATATAATACGTAATCAAATATTCTTAAATGCATCCATATTGAAATGGAATCATAAGAAGTCCTATACATTTCCCCACGATAACATATGGGATTACAGGATCATTACCCCCTCCAAATAATTGTGTGTTATGGTCAAATAACACATATTCAGCATGATAATAATAATTTTTAATGAAATAGTAACATACCAACTGCAAATATTATTCCACATATCATAAAAATATATAACATGATCATAACACATACGGATAAAGAATGTGGTCAGACAAAAACACACAGTTAACCTTAAAATAATCATCTATATTGGAAGAAAAATATATGATATTCTAATACATTTTCCAATTTTAATATAATAACATTCATTCTAGGTGAACATCATTCAATCTGAATTTGGAGAAATGAGTTCTCCCACAATATAGAGAAATTAATATATAACTTTCTCAATAATAGTTAATGTGATCAAAATACATCATTAGAAATAAGGTTTACTATTTGAAAAAATATATATCTCTAATATAGAATATGAATCCTATAATTATTTCCTCATATATTAAAAAATTCTTGGAAATAATATTTTGAATGGTTTCATAATGGAAGTGTTCATGAATTGAATTGTTTGATACTACTTGTCTCAATGAACTAAGATTTCATTTATCAATATCCCATTATGAGTAGCATACTCAAGGAATCATGAAATATTAAAAGATCTGATTATGTGGTAAAAAGATACATAATGTTTCACGAACCCCTCCCACAAATGATTCCATAATGAAGGGAAGAGAGACATGGACCTCTTATTCCCACCTCTAGTAGGCCTCGAGTTTTCAACTAGCATCAAGGGTAGAGAAATATTATTATATTGGAGGAATTACCCTATAGGAATGAAACATGTTTTAGATATAAGAAATAATCTACAAACTATTCCATCAAACTATTTAATAATATAATAAAAACAAACACACATTGTCTGAATAAATAAAACCGGTACATATGTATCCAATGTACATACAAAAAAAACGTCTATGGAAGAAACTCGGAAGTGATTTCAACCGAGATAGTAATGACTATCTCAGTCCCCAATATCCTCCAAGAGACATGAAAAATGGGTATATATGTACGGTGAGAATAAAAGGTATATATATAGGGATATAATCAAGATCTTTAGTGAAATTGTGAGAGGAAGATGATAATACCCATGTGAGGAAACAACAAAACCAACAATACCCAATATAGATAATGAATCAAAACCCCACTTCACCTGGGATCACATAGAAAATAATGAATCCAATATAATAATAAAACTATGATATCAAAACAAATAAAGTCTCTATGTTGCCTCTTCCCCACTAATTATGAACTCTCATAACCTAAACATCAAATTTCCTATGATCCCATCACTCCCACACATATCACATCACATCTCACCACATTCTGCCTATAAAAACCTGGTCCACACATCATATCACAACACCTCACATCTTTCCTATATATACTTTATACACACATCACATCACATCCCACCCATAGACAATAGGTTCAAACATCAGAACCAAATATAATTTAGAAGAGTATCATGAACATGAAGTAAAGAAAAATTATTCCCACCTCCTACCACTCATTCCCCCAACACATATCACATCATAAAACTTCATGTCTCTATGATAGACACCATGTCCAAGACATCACAACTTTATGATAGGAAATTTGTCCACAAATCACTACATAATAAAGAGAATATGATTAGGGGTATATAGACATCAATATCACTACCATCCTAGATGTTAGAAAAAACACCCAGAACTCTACACTTATCAGCATTGGTAAGGGTTTCCCACTCAAGAGGGATCATTAAAATAACATGAACATAAAATATATCAAGATAGCACACAATACCCTACCTATGGGTTCATACTAATAATAATTATAAAAACAACATCACCACCACCATATTGCACTTCAACAATCACAACTACAACAACCACTACATGCAGAACCATGTAACTACCACACAAGACACACAATATTTCACTTCCCCCTAAATGATATCTCCACATTTATCCATTAATCTATTTAATAACTATTTATTTTTTCATCCCATTATATTAAATTTCAACTTTTTGACTTATTCATTTCATTTTAGTTTAATAAATTTTTCAAATATTTATTTCCTCTCCACATTTTATATTTACTAGTATATTTTCATTCAATAACCATCATAGTTGATCCCATGGATTAACAAGTAAATAACCCTATCACATCACACATCAGTGGTTGTAACCCCATAGATCCACCATTGATATTTCACAATATCACCAAAACCATATCACAACACAAAAATCACACATACCATCCATTAAACAACAACCAACAACATGTACCACAAACACTACACCACAATTATTCCCCAAAAAACAATTATCCACAACATTTGTTTCACAACATATATGAAACAACCTCAGCACCACAACTGATGTACCAAAAACAATACACCACCATCACTTCCCCGCATTGAATCAATGTAATCTACAACGCAAATAACTACTTCACACACTCCATAGCCCAACCCGCCACATCCATCATCGAACAGTAACCCAAACCATGCATGAAGCAAAACAAGAACAAGAAAAAATTACAACACACATTATAGATTCATTATTTATTTTGGTGGTTTTCCACATATAATATTTATATTTTCATGGGAACTATCACACAAACCAATTTCTTAAGGGAAACTAATCATAAATCCAATATAAATTAATTAATATTTTATTTAGGTGAGGTCCCACAATAATAGAACTAATGGTCATCATAGCATAAATGCTACAATGTAATCAAGGATCCCAATTTCCCTCATTTATAAAATTGTTCACAGGAATTCACAACAATTTCCTATCAATATAACTAGGGTAATCACAACATGAAAACAACAAAGTAATAAAGGATCCCAATAGTCAATATTTCTATAATTGGTAATAAGAATACAATACTATTTCAATAACATATGAGAAGGTAGTAAATCATTTGATGACATTGTATACCAATCCATTTTAGACATGCTAATTAATTATAATATTATAAAAAACATTACAACCCACCCAAATGTTAGGAAAAGAATTAAAATACCACACATAGAGTGAAAATGAGGATCCCCTACCTCAATGAAACTTTATGAACACTTATTGCACTATATGGAGGACAATAAATTACCATAAACAAAACTACTCGAAATAACCCATGGATAAACCTACACCATACCAAATAGATTTAAAAATGTATCCCAAAACACCTCTAAATCCAAACTAGCATAATAGAATCAATTCCATAAGGCAATAAAGAAATAAAATCATCAAGAATAGAGAATAACTCACTACGGATCTCCAAAGGTAATCAACCTGAACCAATGGATCAATGAAAGGATAATAAAACTAGAAATCACAAGAGGGAGGACTAGGGTTCCTCAAAACTAAAAGCTAAAAGGGTTTTGATAAATGAGTGTGAAATTTTATAAACAAAACAAAATAAATCATATTATCCCATAAGTTTCATGTCATGTCACTATTACATGATTAACAATCATTGGTTTTTAGTAGTTTATAGCATTAAATGAATAGTAAATCACATCTAAGGATTAATATCCTAAATAAAGAGACATCATATAACACCCCATGAATAATTATTCACATGATGTGAACAACCCTTTCACATAGTTTAAACAATACAAAGCATGTATTTCCTCATCTTAAATCTTTTAGAATCCAAACTCTTTCGGTTTCTCTCTATGACTCATCTTAGAACATCCAATATAGAAAACAATAAATTTTATTGACGAGGATGGCACAAACCATTACGTTTTATATCTATAGAATGATTATCACCCAAAATAATTCAAAACAAATCTCAGAAGGAAATCGGTCTAAACAACCACCCTATGAGATACCTCTCGAGGGTCTCATTAATCCTCATCTCTATAACTAAAAACACACACCAACTAATATATAATTAAAATAACTCATAAAACCTCATCACCCCAAATCAACATCACCCCAAAAACTAGTACTAACCATAATCAACTACACAATACAAAATAAAATATATAACCAACAAACTTCCACCAAATCCAGAAAAAACCATCTCATCCTATAATATACATAACCTTTAATGTATGAATTAATTAATTCTACCTCAATGTAAATAAATTTTCCACTATGGGTAGAACTAACCCAGCCACATGGCTTTAATCATTTCAAATTTCATGTGTATCAATGAGGATTATGGTGCTACCCTTTCTATATGTCTGAGGGGTTTATTACATCTCGCATGTCAAGGGAAATGATACTTCTCAAAATGTAGAATTACGCAATCATTTCATCATATGGAAAAAAATAAAAAAATTACAAAGCTCAAAATATATCATAGTACTGGGAACGCCATTATTTCTCTTGCTCCCAATTACTCTCGTCCAAGAAACCTTGCCTCCACATAACACAGATAATTGAAATGAGCTGACCACATAGAACCTTTTACCAATGATCTTGTATCTTTATTCATTGCTCCACAAATGTCACATCAACCATGATATCCAACTCACCGTAATAAATTATTCTAGTTTAATTGTGATGATATTGACATGGATAGGAGGCATGGAAGGAATTGTGGATCCTCTCTAATTATAGTTGAAATTCAAACCAATTCACCACCTCAACAAAATTCCCCAACTAATAAATGGACCTAAAAACATTGTAGATCTCTTACTACACCAATAAATCCTCTTCTACCCAAGACGAGGGTATAATCTCAAGAAAACGTGATATAAAGCCTCAAATGTAACACCCCAAGATTTCATAGTGTGTTATTTATTCAAAATAATTCAATAACTTGCACTACACGCAACACCGAGTTCAATTGCACCATGACTTACCAAAAAAAAGCCATTAAAAGAGGTCATGAATAGTATTAACTAAATTTTAAACTTTATAATTTTAGAATCCATATTATGAGTTTCTTAGTCATAATGCAAGAACAGATTCATTTTCAGTATTGCACTTTTATCAACTTTTAGTGAAACCTTTTTAAATACAATATTTTAAACTTTTTGACTAAATGGAGACATCAAAAATTTTAAAATGAAACTTCCCAAGCTTCCACGGTACGCTTTCCTTTGAATAAAACAGTAGCGTGTGTTGTACGCAACTTCGAGTTTTAACACACACCACAACCAATCAAACTGGCCGTTATGAATAGTAATACCTAAATTTTGAAATAATATATTTTTTATATTTTGAAATGGACTTCATTTTTGGATTCGGAATATCGAATTTAGCCTAAGGTGAAATTTTGGTACTTTTCGGATAACTTTCATATTTTGATGAATAGTGAAAATTACTAAATTTTAATTAAAAATAACTTTTTTAATCAAAATAATTAATAGTGATAAATTATGAATTTGAGTGGTTTTAAAGTATATTTAGAATATATTTTTACAATTTAATATAATGTTGGTCATTAGACAAAATTTTACAATTAAACCGAACATAAACAAGTGTCAATCTTTTGATAGTTATTATCTCTTAAAAACACGCTTTTTGTTTTGACAGCGGGAATTAATTTAAAATTAATTTCTGCCACTTCTGTGTTTTGAATTTAGAAAAATGGATTCCATATTTGGAATCAGGATGTTCAAATTGTGTAAATAGGTAACTTTTATTTTTAGACATTTTGAATAATTACTACGGTAAATATTTTATTTACCATGGTTAAGGGTAAATCCGGTAAATAAGGGTTAAAAAAATAATATTATAATAATACTAAATTACCCTAAAACGTGTCTTAACCCTATTTGTTGATACATGGTCGACCATGGGCATATTTGGGTCTATTTTGGGACCCCATGGATCCACTTGTAAGTGATAATGACACTTTATTTTAATTAAGTCAAAATGAATACAAAAATGACACAAGCATATATCGTTTAGAAAAACAATTGTTACATAGGGTTATATAAGATGGATTTTAGATTATAAATATTCATTAGAAAGCTAAAAAGATTTCCTAAATAATGATATTTTATTTAAAATTTTTAGACATTAAATAATGTATTTTATTTATGACACAATGATGATGCAGTAATTACTATAATAGTGAAAAATTAAAATAATTGATATTATAAATACCCAAATAAATATAATATGAAACTTTTAATGAATTAACCTAATTTTCTAGGATAATATGATATATTTGGATTGATTTAATTGACTTTTTTCGAAGTAATCAATCTGTTATGAGTTTCACAAAAATCAACTATTGAATAGTGTAAAAATTGACATAAAAGAGTTCTTAAAACAAATATTATATTATTAATTGATATTAAATTCCTAAAAATCTAAGGTTCGACCAAGAGACTTATATCATGATAGTTTCATCCTTAATGGACCACTTGTGGGTCTCTTGTATGTATATAGAAAGTTTATTAACCATATTATATAAAAATACAAAGAGACATTGTAAAAGTGAAACTAATTAACTTAGAGTTAATACTTAAAGATAAGGTTAATATAAGTATCCAAACCTGTCTAAATTCTATTGGATGAGTTTTTTGCGACCTATCCCCACCTTAGACTTTGAATAGTCAACTTTGGAGCCATTGGAAACCGAATATGAATTGATTATAAATGAAAATTTCTAGCTTTTCCAAAGGTGCCCCTCACCCCTCTTATAAAAGGGCACTCCTCCTTCTCATTTCTTCACACATTAAAAGCCTTTTTGTTCGGCCAAACTCTGCCCAAATACTCTCCCAACATCCCTCACTACAACCTAGAGGCCTTAGTTTGATCAGAAAGCCAACCTAAGGAGCCCTTTTGATCAAATCAAAAGGAAGAACCCGAAGAAGAGGTAATGATTTCACCACCCTTCTCCAAGTTCATTTCTTCTTCCACTTCTTCTTCCTTTGTTCTTACCATTCTAAAATAATAACTCCAGTATCTCACATATACTGTGATGTTATTATAACTATGGTACAACCATATTCAGTATTCTATCCACCTTTTGAATAACATGTCACCATACGTGCGTACGTAAGGCTTACCGTCTCCACGTCGTGGTGTAATTGTTATTCAATATATTATTATTTGGATGGGTATAATAATGATGTGTAACTCATTTAAATAATAAATATAACATGTTAATGATTCTGTATATATGATATAACATCAATTTATATATTATTTTAATATCAAAAGAATGATATTGTCGCTCGTGCGTACGTACGGACTACTGTCTCCACGAACGCGATGAGATTCATTCTCCATCGTATCCATTCAAGTATAATTATCATTTTATGATTTGAAAATGATGTTTAAGGACTTGATATCATTCTGGATATGAATAATATACAACCTATCCTTTACAAACATGTCTTACGTAACAAAACATATAAAATAAAACAAGTAAGTTAACACCCGATATAATGATAATACTAAGATATTATTATCACATCAATATTAAAAGATCATATATGATATCATATTAATGTATATGATTCTTGTATAATTTAATAAAAATTATTTCACCATTATACAGGAGGTTAACCTACCCCAACCAAGGAAAATTACAAGGTAAGGGTTATTTCACAATCTCTTCATTATCCGAGGATGTTTATATGTAATAATCTACTGGGATCTCTTTATCATCCACATCCATGTTTCTTAAAAATGTATTTAAAAACATTTTTACTATTTACTAGAATATGAGTTAAAGTCATTTATACCCTTTTTGACTTTTATAAGTGGTTTATAAAGGAATCTTTCCGACGTTTTCAAAACAAGGTCCCTTTTTAACCTTTTCGACAGAATTAAGGTAAGAATGTTTTTTTTAACTTATACAGCGGGTGCGGCTAATTTCCGCCGTTATAAAATCTTCAAAACTTCCCTTACAAGCTTATAAGAATATTTTCAAAGAAAATGTTTTATTTTATATGGATCTTAAATTATTTCAAAATAAAAGGAGATATTTCTTTAAAAAGAATTTTGATTTCATCTACGTCAACATCCTTTGATGGATTTTAAGATTATTTGAAGTTGATTTATTATGATACAAAACTTCTATATTGTATTGAAGGTTTTGTGATATGTTTGACTATGGATGTGATATTTTTATGCCATTCATAGTTTATGGTGAAATTATTGACATTTCGTATGCTAGTTTTTAATACGAATGTTTATGTTATGTCTAAACCATTTCATATGGGAATGCATTGGACTTAATAAGTGACGGGTGGAGCCCGCTATAGCTCCTCGATGCATCGGTAGGTCTCATGAGACAAACTAGTGTCTTGGCACAAGGCCTTGACAAAATCTTATTTGTAGTCTTGGCACGAGGCCTTGGCTATGTGGTTATGATAGTCTGGCATTATGCATTCCAACATTATGAAAGTGGTTATTGATTTTTGCATGTGATTATTCGATTTGTAGAATATCCATGTGAATAAGTAAATGGCATTATTTCATTTTATTTATGCCATACCATGTTGAAAGTTCATATTTAAAAGGCTTTTGTTTTAGTTATACATTGTCTTAAATGTTTATTTTTATTTATGAAAGTTTCCGCTATATTGTTATCCTTACTGGGCATTTGAGCTCACCCCTTTTCTATGTTTTATTTTTCCCAGGAAGTGAAGAAGTAAGTTATGAATGACCTGCAAGGATATTATGTGGGGATATGAGTGTGGATTATAGAGACATTATGTTGTTGTAGTAGTTTTTCATTTTATGATGTAATGTAAAACTTATGAATATATCTAGTGTTTCCAAGGCTACTAAACCAATCGGTCTTTCGAGATTTGATCTTTCTTGTGATCATGCCAATGTTACGAAGTAATGCACCAACTCTGGGTAACTGGGGTCGGGGCGTTACAGTTGGTATCAGAGGAAGTTTAGTACAAACCTTGGAATCTAGATTTAGATAAACTCTGATTAGAGCACGTAGACCTAAGATGAACTTTGAGGATTAGTATAGAAGAACTTCCTAGAATTTTCGTATTGTAGATATTTTGTGAGTTTTCCGAGCAATACATCCCTGTCTGGATACGAGCAGGTAGAGGCGGCTCTGGCACAGATGTACCTAGGGGTAAAACCCAAAAACACCGCTTTGAGCTAGACTCAAACGGGAACTGGTGCACGACAACGGGCCTTGCTGCACTCTTGGTTAGGACACTCCCGGGGGATATGCTTAGGATAACTCTCATTTTCTTTACAAATCATTTTGAAGGGATTATGAGTATATCTTTCCTCAAAGAAAACATTCTTATGATTATGGATTATATCCATAAATAGTTCAATTTATGTTAAGTGTTTTATAAGAATGGGATTATGTATTTTGATTCATAAACTGATCTAGTGTATGCCATTGTTTAGAAATGGCGCCCAGTAGAAGGAATGAGAACTCCAGAAATGCACATGATCCAAAGAGAAGGAAGGATCATATCTTTCATGGTCTTAAGCTAGAATTTATAAGAGAAATAGTCTCCCATGTATTATCATCATATGAAGAAATAATATCATGTGTTGATAAGATATGTAAAGAGTTTACTGAGTCCTATGGCTTTGAAGGGAAGCAAGAGAAGAAAAGGATGGAAGAGAGAAATATGGATAAAAGTAAGAGGGAAAAGAAGAATTTTCCCATATGTGGTAACTGTGGAAAGAAACACCCTGGAACTTTCCTGAAATGAATGGGAGTTTGTTATAAGTGTGGAGGAAAAGGGCACAAAGTACGTGACTGCAAGGGTAAGAAAATGGTTTTAAATGTACAATGCTTCATTTGCAAGGAGTTTGGACACTACGCGAACCTATGTCCCAGTCATCAGACTATGCCGCAAATGATGCTATTGGATAATAATCAAGTTATGATACTACCACAGATGAAGAGGAATGATTAGAGTTCTTATGTTGATTATGTCAATTGAGTGTTGTATCAACAATGTACTTGTTATAATAATTATGGAGTATATAAGGATTGTACTGCAGTACTATTTCATTAAGGACATGAGATTGTGTGGAACAAAGAAAAGTGACTCATTAGCAGGATAGATTTTTGGAAAATATATGGTTGAGAGAATGATAAACCATAATATAGTTCTGATACTGAGGTAGTGATTTTGGAATAATATGTGATGGTTTTGGATAAATTATATTGGATATTCTTGACTACCATGGAACTGATTAATGATTTGTATATTCCATCATTGTTGGGGTTTAATACATTTTTGGATTAATGAAGTATATCCAGCATTCTATATGGAATAAGGGAGCATGAATGTAATCAATAAGGAATATGGTAATACATGATGAAGGTATTCATATGCTATTACGGGGTAAAAAGGATCTATATTATGTTTACCTTCCTTATGAATGTTGGACTGTGAGTTTGTACAGAAGTATTTTGGATAGTTCTAGTTTGGATTATTTTGGATTGCCATAAAAGGACAACCCGGAGGTCGGGCGGCAACCCGTCGCGTCCGGCAAGGCTGCGAGACTTGAACCCGCAACCGAAGGGCGACAAGGGTGTATCACCTACCACTGTCCCATGAGATGTCCTGAATTAAATAATGTAGTTTTTTTTAAAAGATCCGGTAGATGAATTATAATTCATTTATTTTGGAACCCTGTACGAATAGTATAAATAGAAAAAAAAAATTTACGTTCTATTATCTTTTAGAATGAAAGATGAGTTTGTGGTAGAAATTTATTAATGGGTAAAATTCTAATTATAAAGTAAGTATATCTCCTTATTATCTTATCCAATCTCATAAATAAATTCCTCAACATTAATAATAGAAACTTAGAACAAAAATTTTGTCCTAGATGGTACCTTAAATCATCACAAATTTATGGCTTTGGGATTGTTGGCCTTTTCATAGCCATGTTCTCTTCCACTCTCCATCAGATAATTGATGGTTAGATTTCTCTTCCATATCCATATTTTCCTACATGGAACCCTAGTATGTGTTATTTTCGGTAATCTTCATACTTTCCACTCTTTATTTTAAATAGAGGCCTCATTAATTCATTTTTCGATGTGGGATTTCAACTAGGATATTTTGAAACGTCAAAAATGTGTTATCCTAATACCCTAAGTTTTGTTGAACCGATGGTATTTCAATTCATCATAGATTGATGAATTTAAGGAACTCAATTTTATACTTGTTTGTGATTGATGACCTCAATCACTACATATAAATATTTACGTTTTTCCTCCGATTATATGTCTCCAATTTCCACCAATGTTCTCCTAATCGAGATCATAATTTGGTGGTGACCCTTTGATTTCTCTTTTCCTCATATTAAGACTAAATTTTAGTAACCCAATTTTCGATGTGGGTTTTCCCACAAATATATTTTCTACTTTCAACCTTTTATTTTCGAAGAACAATTTCAAATTGCGAGGACGCAATTTATTGAAGGAGGGGAGAATGTAACACCCCAAGATTTCATAGTGTGTTATTTCTTCAAAATAATTCAATAACTTGCACTACACGCAACACTGAGTTCAATTTCACCATGACTTACCAAAAAAAAACCCATTAAAAGAGGTCATGAATAGTATTAACTAAATTTTAAACTTTATAATTTTAGAATCCATATTATGAGTTTCTTAGTCATAATGCAAGAACAGATTCATTTTCAGTATTGCACTTTTATCAACTTTTAGTGAAACCTTTTTAAATACAATATTTTATACTTTTTGACTAAATGGAGACATCAAAAAATTTAAAATGAAACTTCCCAAGCTTCCACGGTACGCTTTCCTTTGAATAAAACAGTAGCGTGTGTTGTACGCAACTTCGAGTTTTAACACACACCACAACCAATCAAACTGGCCGTTATGAATGGTAATACCTAAATTTTGAAATAATATATATTTTATATTTTGAAATGGACTTCATTTTTGGATTCGGAATATCGAATTTAGCCTAAGGTGAAATTTTGGTACTTTTTGGATAACTTTCATATTTTGATGAATAGTGAAAATTACTAAATTTTATTTAAAAACAACTTTTTTAATCAAAATAATTAATAGTGATAAATTATTAATTTGAGTGGTTTTAAAGTATATTTAGAATATATTTTTACAATTTAATATAATGTTGGTCATTAGACAACATTTTACAATTAAACCGAACATAAACAAGTGTCAATCTTTTGATAGTTATTATCTCTTAAAAACACGCTTTCTGTTTTGACAGCGGGAATTAATTTTAAATTAATTTCTTCCACTTCTGTGTTTTGAATTTATAAAAATGGATTCCATATTTGGAATCTTGATGTTCAAATTGTGTAAATAGGTAACTTTTATTTTTAGACATTTTGAATAATTACTACGGTAAATATTTTATTTACCATGGTTAAAGGTAAATCCGGTAAATAAGGGTTAAAAAAATAATATTATAATAATACTAAATTACCCTAAAACGTGTCTTAACCCTATTGGTTGATACATGGTAGACCATGGGCATATTTGGGTCTATTTTGGGACCCCATGGATCCACTTGTAAGTGATAATGACACTTTATTTTAATTAAGTCAAAATGAATACAAAAATGACACAAGCATATATCTTTTAGAAAAACAATTGTTACATAGGGTTATATAAGTTGGATTTTAGATTATAAATATTCATTAGAAAGATAAAAAGATTTCCTACATAATGATATTTTATTTAAAATTTTTAGACATTAAATAATTTATTTTATTTATGACACAATGATGATGCAGTAATTACTATAATAGTGAAAAATTAAAATAATTGATATTATAAATACCCAAATAAATATAATATTAAACTTTTAATGAATTAAACTAATTTTCTAGGATAATATGATATATTAGTATTGATTTAATTGACTTTTTTCGAAGTAATCAATCTGTTATGAGTTTCACAAAAATCAACTATTGAATAGTGTAAAAATTGACATAAAAGAGTTCTTAAAACAAATATTATATTATTAATTGATATAAATTCCTAAAAATCTAAGGTTCGGACAAGAGACTTATATCATGATAGGTTAATCTTTAAGGGACCACTTGTGGGTCGCTTGGATGTATAAAGTAAGTTTATTAACCATATTATATAAAAATACAAAGAGACATTGTAAAAGTGAAACTAATTAACTTAGAGTTAATACTTAAAGATAAGGTTAATATAAGTATCCAAACCTGTCTAAATTCTATTGGTTGAGTGTTTTTCGACCTATCCCCACCTTATCCTTTGAATAGTCAACTTTGGAGCCATTGGAAACCGAATATGAATTTATTATAAATTAATATTTCTAGCTTTTCCAAAGGTGCCCCTTACCCCTCTTATAAAAGGGCACTCCTCCTTCTCATTTCTTCACACATTCAAAGCCTTTTGGTTCGGCCAAACTCTGCCCAAATACTCTCCCAACATCCCTCACTACATCCTAGAGGCCTTAGTTTGATCAGAAAGCCAACCTATGGAGCCCTTTTGATCAAATCAAAAGGAAGAACTCGAAGAAGAGGTAATGATTTCACCACCCTTCTCCAAGTTCATTTCTTCTTCCACTTCTTCTTCCTTTGTTCTTACCATTCTAAAATAATAACTCTAGTATCTCACATATACTGTGATGTTATTATAAATATGGTACAACCATATTTAGTATTCTATCCACCCTTTGAATAACATGTCACCATACGTGCGTACGTACGGCTTACCGTCTCCACGTCGTGGTGTAATTGTTATTCAATATATTATTATTTGGATGGGTATAATAATGATGTGTAACTCATGTAAATAATAAATATAACATTTTAATGATTCTGTATATATTATATACCATCCATTTATATATTATTTTAATATCAAAATAATGATATTGTCGCTCGTGCGTACGTACGGACTACCGTCTCCACGAACGCGATGAGATTCATTCTCCATCGTATCCATTCAAGTATAATTATCATTTGATGATTTAAAAATGATGTTTAAGGACTTGATATCATTCTGGATATGAATAATATACAACCTATCCTTTACAAACATGTCTTACGTAACAAAACATATAAAAGAAAACAAGTAAGTTAACACCCGATATAATGATAATACTAAGATATTATTATAAAATCAATATTAAAAGATCATATATGATATCATATTAATGTATATGATTCTTGTATAATTTAATAAAAATTATTTCACCATTATACAGGAGGTTAACCTACCCCAACCAAGGAAATGTACAAGGTAAGGGTTATTTCACAATCTCTTCATTATCCGAGGTTGTTTATATGTAATAATCTACTGGGATCTCTTTATCATCCACATCCATGTTTCTTAAAAATGTATTTCAAAACATTTTTACTATTTACTAGAATATGAGTTAAAGTCATTTATACCCTTTTTGACTTTTATAAGTGGTTTATAAAGGAATCTTTCCGTCGTTTTCAAAACAAGGTCCCTTTTTAACCTTTTCGACAGAATTAAGGTAAGAATGTTTTTTTAACTTATACGGCGGGTGCGGCTAATTTCCGCCGTTATAAAATCTTCAAAACTTCCCTTACAATCTTATAAGAATATTTTCAAAGAAAAGTTTTTATTTTATATGGATCTTAAATTATTTCAAAATAAAAGGAGATATTTCTTTAAAAAGAATTTTGATTTCATCTACGTCAACATCCTTTGATGGATTTTAAGATTATTTGAAGTTGATTTATTATGATACAAAACTTCTATATTGTATTGAAGGTTTTGTGATATGTTTGACTATGGATGTGCTATTTTTATACCATTCATAGTTTATGGTGAAATTATTGACATTTTGTATGCTAGTTTTTAATACGAATGTTTATGTTATGTCTAAACCTTTTCATATGGGAATGCATTGGACTTAATAAGTGACGGGTGGAGCCCGCTATAGCTCCTCGATGCATCGGTAGGTCTCATGAGACAAAATAGTGTCTTGGCACAAGGCCTTGACAAAATCTTATTTGTAGTCTTGGCACGAGGCCTTGGCTATGTGGTTATGATAGTCTGGCCTTATGCATTCCAACATTATGAAAGTTGTTATTGATTTTTGCATGTGATTATTCGATTAGTAGAATATCCATGTCAATAAGTAAATGGCATTATTTCATTTTATTTATGTCATACCATGTTGAAAGTTCATATTTAAAAGGCTTTTGTTTTAGTTATACATTGCCTTAAATGTTTATTTTTATTTATGAAAGTTTCTTCTATATTGTTATCCATACTGGGCATTTGAGCTCACCCCTTTTCTATGTTTTATTTTTCCCAGGAAGTGAAGAAGTAAGTTATGAATGACCTGTAGGGATATTATGTGGGGATATGAGTGTGGATTATGGAGACATTATGTTGTTGTAGTAGTTTTTCATTTTATGATGTAATGTAAAACTTATGAATATATCTAGTGTTTCCAAGGCTACTAAACCAATCGGTCTTTCGAGATTTGATCTTTCTTGTGATCATGCCAATGTTACGAAGTAATGCACCGACTCTGGGCAACTGGGGTCGGGGCGTTACATCAAAATCTATGGGGGACACCTATAATAAATAGGGGCCTTCAAAAGATCTTGTACCACAATCATCTTATCATGACCCAGATGAATTTTTTATGTCATGCTCTAAAAATCATCAGGACCAAGATATATACACACTCAGAACTATATCAATGATAATAAATAATGACACATCCACCTATACAATAACTAAAATGGATCCTTATTAATGAATATTTACAGTTATTTTTTTAAAAAACATGACCAAAATTAGGTGTCATAAGAAAGATCCACCATATTCCAAGTAGTGTTCCCACAACATATGTACCCGCTTATGGATGCTCTATTCCATCATTCAATTTTTTTGAGGGTGTAATGTAGTTATAATGCACAATTGGATGCCAAAATCATATTGAAATCTTTTCCATAATTTCATTATTTAATAATAATCATTAGCATAGACGTTGGTCTTCGATACCCTGTGAATCCTAACTATATCAATTATGTACCATCATTCCAAAGAATCCAAAACACTCTACTCAAAAATCACCAGAATGTATGTTGATATCATCAGCTTGTCCAATATCACTCAAATTTCATCGCAAAGTCCCTATGATCGGTGTAACCATATAAAAAATATATCCATCTTTCCTCCCTTATACACTCGAAAACCACAAAGGACTATAAAATATCAAAAAAAAATTGATCTCCTTTCATTTACTGGCAAAATATACATCTCGCTACAAAATCTTTTACTGACTATTTCATCTGAATAATGTCTCCTCAAGCTAAAATACATATTTTTCACAAAATGATATACCAATATGGATGATATGTGAACCTATCTAAATAATCACATATACATAAACAACATGACACTATCAACTCCTCTAAAAAGACCTGATTTTGAACATCCCTTAGGAGAATCACCATGGCCAAAAAAATTAATACATCACATATTCCTTATAGTCTCAACACTAAGAATCCTCCAACTAATGCATAAAATATGAATCCATGGTCATCTGATATTGATAACCTTATCCACATATATCTATATTCTCTAGATGAATCACTTCAAATCCACTATTCCATTCCAACCATATGCAAAATACCGACCCACAACCTCATGTTCCATTAGACTCCTCACATTGAAATCTACATTACCCATCACTAGGGGTTAAGAGATCTCAACATTTTAATCCTAAAGATACTCCATCCAACTCCACAGGTATAAATTCTTATCATACCAAGAGAATACAAACCACATGTTCATATGGTTTGTGAAAACCACAAAGTTCCCACTGATGAGGCAACACCACTCCAACATTAGTGTGACCACTGTTATTTCCATCTCAAGATAATGGGTGGAAAATTTATGCATATGGGGATGTAAATACCTATCCCCATAAGAGGTCATAAATATCAAATACATAAATATGCATCCAATTTATAAATGGGGTACATCACTATAAAACTAAAAAAACAATTCACCAATCTTCTGAAATGGGAGCAATGTGGGTATAAACAGTTTCTCTTTTATGAAATATAATATAACATGGCATTATTATGTACATAGAAAATCCCATTTATTTCTTGTAGAATCTATCAAGGGGGATGAAACCCGATGGTACAGATTTTCTAATCAAAAGAATTTATAGTGATAAATTATACTATTTTGTGGTTTTAAAGTATAATTAGAATATATTTTTACCATTTTATCCAATGGTGGTTATTATAATTAATTTAACATTGAAATTGGACATATAAAATTGTCAATCTTTTGATATATATTGTTTCTTAAAAACACGCTATTTGTTGTGACAGCGGGAATTAATTATAAAATTAATTAATGAAACTTATATGTAGGGAATTTTTTAAAATAGGCATCATTTTTTGAATTCTTAATATCAATTATAGCATAGGGTGAAATTTTTGCATTGTTCTGGAAAACATCAATTTTGATGAATAGTGAAACCACTAAGTGATAGTTAAAAACTGATTTTTCATTTAAATGAAACATTACCACTTCTTTGATTTGATTTTAAAAAATCCGACATACATGGTTGTCATTAGGAAGTAAAATGTGGTTCAATGGGGTTAAAATAATTTTTTCGTGAATAGTAACTTTTATGTTTAATTAATCTTGATTAAAGGTAATTAGTGTAATTTAAGGTAAAGATAATGATATAATAATATGAAATGAACTTTACACTTGTCCTACCCCTATTTGATGAGTCATGTCCGACAAAGACAATCCAAGGGTCAACTTGGGGACCCTATGGATCCATTTTGGTGGGAAAATGACATTAAACACTTTTTAATTAATGTTAAAATAAAAATGTCACAAACATGAGTTGTTTTACTAAAACAATGTTTAAATTGGGTTATACAAGTCATATTTTTTACTATAAATATTCATTAGAAATATAAAAAGATTTCATACATCATGATATTTTTTTATAATTTTTAGACATTATATAATTTAAATTATTTATGACACCATGATGATGCAGCGATTACCTAATTAATTAACGATTTTAATAAAATGGAAGGATAATGTAAAATATAAGATTTAAACATGTCCAAAGACTATTGGATGAGTATATTTAGAACCCTTATAACCTTATCCTCTAAATATATATCTTTGGGACCTTTAAAATACGAAAATAATTATATAATAATGTAACATTTCATTACTTTCCTAGAGTGCCCCTCCTCTCCTCTTATAAAAGGCCCCCACCTCTACCACCTTATTCACATCCTCAATCCATTTGGCTCAGCAAAACTCTTCCCAAATACTCTCCCAACTTCCCTCTATTACTTCTAGAATCCTCACTTTGGTCATAATTCTTCTCAAGGAAGCCTTTGGCTCAAATCAAAAAAGAGTTACCCGATTTTAAGGTAATGTATTCTCTTATATTATTTTGTTTTATTTTGATTCTCCATTCCTTAAACTATTTTTATTCCTTTATTTTGTAACAAGACCAGTATCATTAATATACTAGGATGTTTTTATAATAAGGATTATAGCTACACTTACACACACCTACATATAATGGTTAAACAACATACTGTTTCTGTGGATGGAAAATTTCTGCCTCACAAAACGATGATTGTTCAACACTCATATAACACATTCAAAGGATTCCATTAAGATGTAACTATATTTATATATTATATATAATATGTTTATGTTTTCTTTAAGCTTCTTTATTTTTCATTTATGGCATACCTTTATGGTTTCCATTATGGATAAACACGATATTTTCATTTTAGGAAGTGCGGACTACCGCCCCATCAAAGTGATTTTAATCATTAATGCCATATGTGGGATGTGTAAATGATGGATTAAATGGTATTATACATTATATTATACTGTAATTATATTATAACTTTATATAATTATAACTTCAATCCATTAAATATGAAATATAAATGAAAGTACCGTTCATGCGTACGTACGGCTTACCGTCTCCATGAATGGTGCATTTCATTTATTACCTATAAATGTTATGTAATATTATAAATGAATGTATATACTGGATATGTATGATTTATATTATATCTAAATCATGAATATAATTATGGATATAATGGATATTTTTCAGCATGAACAAAGTGTAATTATAAGATGTTTATTTTTGACTCAAGTACCAAAGATCGGCAAAATGATTGTTATTAACTTAAATAATTACATAATGTTTATAACATGGTAATAAGTGATATAAGAGGAATAATGAACATGAAAAAGGTTCTTAAGAAAATAGTAATTAACTCTAGTTTATTCTTCAAGAGATTAAAGAACGATCAAGTCAAGTTTGACATGAGGTAAGGGAACTTCTTAACCCAATTTCCATTCATTGGGTTAATCTCCTACTTTCAAATTATGTCATGATATTATTATGTTCTATCATGTATTTGTACATTATTTATGTGTAATTATAGTGAATACACACAATAGATCTATTTTATTTAAAAAATGATCTTTGTAAGGGACTTCGTCTCAATCTCCATTCATTGAGGAATATTTTGTTTTATAGACAAATTTTATTTATACGTTGTATAAACCCCATTAACTTTTACGTTTATTCAAAAGGAATCTTTTTATACAAAGTGTTTTACTAAATGAAAAAAGGGATGTTTTTCTTGTCGTACGTATGTGACGACAACGACTTCTCTGCCACCGTGACCATTATTTGAGTTTCAGCTTCCTCTAGAAACTATACTTTTTTTTAAATGAAAAATAAATACCAAGTTTTGATTTTATTTTATTTTGGTATTGAAAATGGTTTTGATAATGCTTTTATTATATCAATGTGTTGTATTGATATCTTGTGATTGAAATGTGGAAATGTTATGTTTCCTTTATGCATTTTTATGTGATACGATTATGTTATGGTTTATGATATGTTTAAACCTGTTCATATGAGGAATGCATTGGACTTAATAAGTGACCGGTGGAGCCTGTTATAGCTCCTCGATGCATCGATAAGTCTCATGAGACAAAGTAGTGTCTTAGCACGAGTCCTTGACAAAATCTTATTTGTAGTCCTGGAACGAGGCCTTGGCTACGTGGTTATAATATTCTGGCATTATGCATTCCATAATTTGGAAGTGGTTATTGATATTGCATGTGATTATTCGACTAGTATAATATACATGTGAGTATGTAAATGGAATTATTTAATTTTATTTTATATTATGCTAATGTTCAAGTTTAATAAGGCTTTTGTTTTAGTTATACATTGCCTTAAATGTTAATGCTTATTTATAAAAGCTTTCGTAATATTGTTATCCTTACTGAGCATCTGAGCTCACCCCTTTCAATGTTTTAATATTTTCTAGGATGTGAAGAAGTATTTTAGGAATGACCTGCAGGGATAGTCAGAAGAGGATATGAGTGGGGACTATGGAGACTTTGTTATGTTAGTTTTTCACTTTATGATGTAATGTAACATTTATGAATGTATCCAGTGTTTCAAAGGGTACTAAACTAATCGGTCTTTCGAGACATGATATTTTGTGATCATGCCGATGTTACG
The DNA here is from genome assembly GCA_963277665.1 of Viscum album. NCBI lineage: Eukaryota > Viridiplantae > Streptophyta > Magnoliopsida > Santalales > Viscaceae > Viscum > Viscum album. The sequence goes on along the minus strand of OY728121.1, from coordinate 1,789,418,216 downwards.
AAGTAATGCACCAACTCTGGGTAACTGGGGTTGGGTCGTTACAGTTAGTATCAGAGGCAGTTTAGTACTAACCTTAGAAGCTTGATTTAGATAAACACTGATTAGAGCACATATCCCTAAGATAGACATTGAGGATTAGGGTAGAAGAACTTCCTAGAATTTTGGCATTATAGAGATTTTTTGAGTTTTCCAAGTAATACATCCATGTCTGGATACGATCAGGTAGAGGCGGCTCTGGCACAGATGTACCTAGGGGTAAAACCCAAAAACACCACTTTGAGCTAGACTTGAATGGGAACTGGTGCACAACAACGGGCCTTGCTGTACTCTTGGTTATGACACTCCCGGGGGATATGCTTAGGATAATTATCATTTTATTAACAAAACATTTTGAAGGGATTATGAGTATATACTTCCTCAAATAAAACATTTTTATGATTATGGATTATATCCATAAATAGTTCAATTTTTGATAAGTGTTTTACAGGTATGGAATTTTTTATTTTAATTCATAAACTAATCTAATTTATTCCATTTTTTAGAAATGGCGCATAGTGGGAGGAATGGAAATTGTATCAATGCACGCACTCCGTGTAGGGATTTACCTCCTTCTCAAGAAAATTATAGTGGAGCTGGTGATACAACTGGTGCTGATCACCTTATCACTATACTGAGACAACTCACTCGGGTTATGAATAATAACCTTACTCATATGGAGCACCCTGATCCACAACGTGGAGGATCAGTTTTAGACCGCTTCATGAGGCAAAAACCACCAAAATTTAATGGGGGTACAAATCCATTAGTATATGAGCAATGGATAAACTCTTTAGAGAAAATTTTCCATGCCTTGGGGAGTAGCGAAAGGGAGAAGGTCATCATGGCAGTTTACCGCCTCACTGGAGATGCTGATCAACGGTGGTCATTGATTCAAAACACTAAGGAAGATGATGAAGTATAAAATATGGAATGGATGGAGTTCAAATATCTTTTCATAGAAAAATACTTTCCTAGTGACCATCGAGCAGATATGGAAAGTCAATTTCTATGTCTGAGACAAAATGAGGATGAGAATGTCGCAAAGTATGAGGCCAACTCTACAAGGTTAGAGAGGTATGTTGCAGATTATATACGTAACCTAAGAAGTAATATTGATCGTTTCTTTGATGGGTTAAAACCATTTCTTCATCGAGATTTAGTATCACAATCGTTCTCATCGTACGAAGATATTGTCTCATGTGATATCAAGACAGAAAAGAAATTCTCTAAGTCTTATGACAACAAAGTAAAGCAAGAGAAGAAGATAATGGTGGAAAAAGAGACGGATAAAGGGAAAAATGGAAAGAAGGCTTTTCCATTATGTGAAAATTGTTGGGAGAATCACCCCGGTACTTTCCTAAAAGGAATGAAAGTTTATTATAAATGTGTATAAAAAGGTCACCAGGCTCGTGATTGCAAGGGAAAGAAAGAGGCTATCAATGTTGAATGCTACAATTGTAGAGAAACGGGGCATTAAGAAAATTAATGTCCTAGGAGTCAGGAAAACATACCTTCGAAAATGCCAAGGGATCAAGGCCATGCTTATGTTGTTAATATAGATGAAGTTGAATAATTATTTTATTTGTGTTTTTGGACTCAAGAACTATATTATGGTTATAAGACTAATGTGATATATATAAGGATTGTAATGCAGTACTTGTTGTTTTCATTAAGGTTTTAATATGATGAAGGTAATCATATTTTTAGTATGTTGAAATAAGAGAAACTTTACCTTGTTTGGGGATTCTAATGTTACAATTGATTTTGGAATTTAGAGACCTTTTACAGAATGTATGGACACAGTTATTTTGGATAACTATAATGGTTGGAATGGATTAAGTTGAATTTTGGATAGTATTGTTTAAGGTTAAAACAATTATGAAGATTATATTTGGAATATTATAATACTATATTTTTAGGAAAAGGTCAACCTGCAGGTTGGGGGGTAACCCGTCACGTCAAAAAAAGCTGCAGGAATCGAACCCACAACCATAGTACGACAGGCCTTTATTACCTACCACTAGCCTACAGGAAGTCCCTGGTTATTACAAAAAAAATTTCCTAATCTAAATGGAATGTGTTAATATTTGGAACCTTATACAATTAGGATAAATAGAATATTTTTGAGTTCTATTACCTTTTGGAGTGAATGATGGGTTTGTGGTGGAAATTTATTAAAGAATGAAAGTCTACATGACAAGTAAGTACATTTCTTTACGTTCATAGTAAATCTCCTAAATAAATTCCTCAACTTTATAAAAGGTAACTTAAAACAAAAATGTTGCCGGTTAACTTTTCCAACTGAGGATTCAATGACTATTTAACCAATCACAAGTTTGTGATTTTCTTGTGGTAAACTTTCTCCTATTCCTGTTTTCTATAACTCTCCATCAGACCTTGATGGTTTTTTTTCTTCCATATCCATATTTTCATATAATCCTAGTATGAGATATCTTGGGTGACCTTTGTACTTTTCTTTCATTTTTTAAAGTTATATTTTTTTAACCTTATTTCTGATGTGGGTTTTCCAGAAAGGTATTTTCTATTTTCAACCAATTATTTTCAAAGAAAAATGTCAAATTGCGAGGACACAATTTATTGAAGGAGGTGAGAAGGTAACACCTCGAGCTACCACGATATGCTTCTCTTTCAAAAATGCAACAGCATTCATTGTACACAAGTTCGAGATTCTAATGCACCACAACCAATCAAAGTAGCCGTTGTGAATAGTAATACCTACTTTTTGAAATTTTATTAATTTTATCGTTCCAGATGGACTTCGTTTTTGTATTCGGAATATCGAAATTATCCTAAGTTGAATTTTTTGTAATTTTCTGAGAACTTCCAATTTTTATGAATAGTGAAAAATACTTAAAAACAACTTTTTTAATCAAAATAATTTATAGTGATAAATTATACTATTAAGTGGTTTTAAAGTATAATTAGAATATATTTTTACCATTTTAACCAATGGTGGTCATTATATTTAATTTAACATTGAAATTGGACATAAACAATTGTCAATAGTTTGATATATATTGTTTCTTAAAAACACGCTATTTGTTGTGAGAGCAGGAATTAATTATAAAATTAATTAATTCAACTTATATGATTTGAATTTGTTAAAATATGCATAATTTTTGAATTCGGAATAACAATTATAGCATAGGGCAAAATTTTGGCATTGTTCTGAAAAACATCAATTTTTGATGAATAAAGAAATCACTAAGTGATAGTTAAAAACTGATTTTTCATTTAAATGAAACATTACCACTTCTATGATTTGATTTTCAAAAATCCAACATAAATGGTTTTCATTAGGAAGTAAAATGTGGTTCAATGGGGTTAAAATAATTTTCTGGTCAATAGTAACTTTTATGTTTAATTAATTGTGATTAAAGGTAATTAGTGTAATTTAAGGTAAAGATAATGTAATAATAATATGAAATGAACTTTACACATATCCTACCCCTGTTGTATGAGTCATGGACGACCAAGAAAATCCATGGGTTTACTTGGGGACCCCATGGAGCAACTTTGGTGGGAAAATGACATTAAACACTTTTTATTTAATGTTAAAATAAAAATGTCACAAACATGAGTTGTTTTACTAAAAAAAATTAAATGGGGTTATACAAGTCATATGTTTGACTATAAATATTAATTAGAAAGATAAAAATATTTCCTACATCATGATATTTGTTTTATAATTTTTATACATTAAATAAATTAAATTATTTATGACACCATGAAGATGCAGCGATTACCTCATTAATTAACGATTTTAATAAAATGGAAGGATAATGTAAAATCTAAGATTTATACTTGTCCAAAGCCTATTGTATGAGTAGATTTCGACCCCTTATCACCTTATCCTCTAATTATATAATTCTTGGACCTTTAAAATCCGAAAATCATTATATAATAAAGTAACATTTCATTACTTTCCAAGAGTGCCCCTCCTCTCCTCTTATAAAAGGCCCCCACCTCTACCACCTTATTCACACCATCGAGCCATTTGTCTCGGACAAACGCTGCCCAAATACTCTCCCAACTTCCCTCTATTACTCCCAGAAGCCTCAATTTGGGCATAATTCTTCCCAAGTAAACCTTTGGCTCAAATCAAAAAAGAGTTAACCAATTTTAAGGTAATGTCTTCTCTTATGTAATTTTGTTTTATTTTGCTTCTCCAACTCCTAAAACTCTTTTTATTCCTTTATTTTGTAACAAAACCAGTATATTAAATATTCTAGGATGTTTTTATAAGAAGGATTCTAGCTAAACTTACACACAACTACATCTAATGGTTAGAGAACATACTGTTTCTGTGGATGGAAAATTTCGGCCTCACAAAACGATGATTGTTCAACACTCATATAACACCTTAAAAGGTGGCCATTAAGATGTCACTATATTTATATATAGTATATAATATGTTTATGTTTTCCTTAAGCTTATTTATTTTTCATTTATGGCATACCTTTATGGTTTCCATTTTGGGTAAACGTGATATTTTCATTTTAAGAAGTGCGGACTACCGCCCCCTCAAAGTGATTTGAATCGTTAATGCCCTATATGGGATGTATAAATAATAGAGTAAATGGTATTAAGAATTATATAATACAGGAATTATAATATACCTTTATATAATTATAACTTTATTTCATTAAATATGAAATAGAAATGAAAGTAGCGTTCATGCGTACGTACGACTTAGCGTCTCCATGAACGGTGCATTTCATTTCTTACCTCTAAATGTTATGTAATATTATAAATGAATTTATATAATGGATATATATTATTTATATGATATCTGAATCATGAATATAATTATGTATATAATGCATGTTTTTTCACATGAACAAAGTGTAATTATAAGAAGTTTATTTTTGATTCAAGTACCAATGATCGACAAAAGGACCGTTATTAACTTAAATAATTACATAATGTTCATAATATTGTAATAAGTGATATAAAATAAATAATGAACATGAAAAAGGTTCCTAAACAAATATAAATTAACTCTAGTTTATTATTCATGAGATTAAAGAACGATCGAGTCAAGTCGGACACGAGGTAAGGTAACTTCTTAACCTAATTTCCATTATTTGTGTTAATCTCTTACTTTCAAATTATGTCATGATATTATTATATCCTATCTTGTATTTGTAATTTAATTATGTGAACTTTTATTGAATACACATAATAAATCTATTTTATTTAAAAGATGATCTTTGTAAGGGACATCGTCTCAATCTCCATTCATTGAGGCATATTTTGTTTTGTTCAAAAATTTTATTTATACTGTGTATAAACCCCTTTGACTTTTACGTTTATTCAAAATGAATCTTTTTATACGAAGGGTTTTACTAAATGAAAAAAGGGGTGTTTTTTTGTCGTACGTATACGGCGACAACGACTTCTCCGCCGCCATGACCATTATTTGAGTTTCAGCTTCCTCTACAAGCTATAACTTTTTTCAAATAAAAAATAAATACCATGTTTTGATTTTATTTTATTTTGGTATTGAAAATGGTTTTGATAATGCTTTTATTATATCAATGTGTTTTATTGATATCATGTGATTGAAATGTGGTAATGTTATGTTTCTGTTATGCGTGTTTTATGTGATACTATTATGATATGGTTTATGATATGTTTAAACCTGTTCATATGAGGAATGCATTGGACATAATAAGTGACAGGTGGAGCTCGCTATAACTCCTCGATGCATCGGTAGGTCTCAGAAGACAAACTAGTGTCTTGGCACGAGGCCTTGGCTATGTGGTTATGATAGTCTGGCATTATGCATTCCATCATTTTGAATGTTTTTATTGATATTTCATGTGATTATCCGACTAATAGAATATCCATGTCAGTAAGTAAATGGAATTATTTAATTTTATTTTTTTTCATATTATGTTGTTGTTCAAGTTTAAAAAGGCTTTTGTTTTAGTTATACATTACCTTAAATGTTAATGTTCATTTAGGAAAGTTTATGCAATGTTTTTATCCTTACTGAGAATCTGAGCTCACCCCTTTCAATGTTTTAATATTTTCCAGGATTTGAATAAGTATTTTAGGAATGACCTGCATGGATAGTCATAATAGGATATGAGTGTGGACTATGGAGACTTTGTTATTGTAGTTTTTCACATTATGATGTAATGTAACATTTATGAATGTATCTAGTGTTTCAAGGCTACTAAACTAATCAGTCTTTCGAGACTTGATCTTTTGTGATCATGCCAATGTTACGAAGTAATGCACCGACTCTGGGTTATTGGGGTCGGGTCGTTACACCTATGGTTAAATCAAGGGTGATTCCCCAGAATCAACTACTTAATTCTTCGACAGGTCAACTATCGCTCCCTTTCATGACACCACATGTAACATTAAATTAACCTCTCTTATCCCAAATTCAAGCACAGAAATATTCAAAAAAATATGTTGGTGATGAATGAAATGAAAGACAACTCTAACTTGTGCATCATTCCCTTCCATTGACTATGGGTATAACATGATTTCATTGAATAATACAATGATGACTAGTCTAGGAAATAATAACACATTGAGTTCATAATACACAAGAATACATAAGGTGTATTTGAAACATTTAATGGCATAAATAAAAAAATTCTATTCCAAAACAAGCTTCTAAAGGAAATCATATTAATTCCCTCCTCGGTTACCCTCTAATGCTGAAATCTAGACATTTGATCTATATCTGAGAACCATATAGCTCTTATAAACTATTAAAATAGATTATTTATCCCTAAATTGGTGTAATGATTTTTTGATTATTAATTGATTAAACCTCCAGTTTTCTATACACAACCATAGACTATAATCCACCTTATTTAAAAAAAAATGAATCACCCCATGGTGAAAAAATAGGTATGATGAATGAAATATGCATCAGATCACGCACCTAAAGATCAATACACAAATATCTATGGGTTCCATATAATGGTGAGCCATTTAAATCATATACACTAAGTGTAAGAACCCAATTTTTTCTATAAAACACTTAGGAATATTATTAATGTTATTCCGCAGCAGTCCCTTCAGACAGCGTGCGATTCCGAGCCTCGGTGTGGCTGGAATGAAATTTTCACCGCGTTCACACTAGGAATGCCAAATGAATTAGATAACTACTAAATGGTGTTTCTGATCAGAAATATGAGTGTACGGATGTGTCCGAAATGGGGCGTTTAACCTAGGAACAACATTAAACATGTCGACATGGGGCGTTTGGACCCCTCGCTCACTATTAGAACGTGAAATGGATATATTAAATAATTAATTTATCTGTTTAATGGTTAAACTCGAGAATCTATTAAATGGTGTCTTGGATTGGAAAACCAAGGGCACCGTTGAGTCCGGAGCATGTTGTTTACCCTATAAAGAGTGAAAGTTTCACGGGCGCGGACCTTCTGTGGAAAATGGCCGGAGGGGCGTTTTTGTAATTTGTCGGTCTCGGGCGTTGAGTTTAATTACATTTGAACAGGGTATCAGATTAAAATTTCGATACTTTGGTTGTGCTCTGGTGGTGGCGTTTACCCTAGGGGAGGTCTAATCATGACCCCACCGAGTGTTTCGAGTGTGGTTTAATTTGGAGGTTAAATTAATTAAAACTTTGTAATTCATTTTTCTTTATTTAAACCTAATCCACCCCTCCCTCTCCTTTGTTTTTCTGGAGGAAGGATCTCATCTAAGGAGATCCACTCACGAATCTCTCTTTCATCACCTCCTCCTATCCCAGTTCGGCTTCAGTGGATTGCACGTGAAATGTCGGGAAACGCCTGAGAGGTTGGATCGTTCATCTAATTTTTTTATTCCTGCACCAACTTTGATCAAAATTTATGGAGTCGAATTGCTATTGAATTTTTGAGCAAATCCCACAATTGAGAAAAATGTTTTCTATGATTTCAATCTCCTATTTTGGTCTGTAAATCCGAGTCTTGAGGTTTCTGCAGCGGTCCGGCGAAGAATGCGGGTTTTGGGTTTTGCCAGCAGGTTCGAGCGGCTGGGAGAGGGGGCTTCGGCAGTGGCAGGACGGCGCCGGTGAGCAGAAGTAGCACGCTTGAGCACGGTGGCTGGGTGAGCAGTGTGGAGCGGTGGCACGACGTCCTCAGGAGGCGGTAGTGGGGCTCCCGGATGGCAGAGCAGCCAGGCACGGACGGCGGGGTCCCATGGCGAGGCAGCATCAACAGTCGCCTGAGGCGGAGCGCTGCGGGCGAGCGGGGGGTGAATGTGGCTCACAGTCGAGTGGAGCAGTAGCGGGCGCTTGCGGGCGAGCGGGTTCAGATGAGGGGAATAGGCTGACGGTCATCCAGTCGGTGTGCACGAGGGGAGATCGTGGTCAGCGACCCTGGATGGAAAACTGTGACCCGCCCTTTGCTGGTCGCCGTGGAAAGGGAGTCGTAGATGTTCAAGCAAGTCCGGGCGAGGCAGGCCGGCCCACGCGGTGAGCCGCGGGCTAGTTTGGACTGGGTGGGCCGACCGATTCGTCCCGGCGCACCTCGTTTCATCCATGGGAAATTAAGACACCCATAAAATTCCGATCGGGTGTCGGATTTGCGTGCCGTAAGTGGTGATGTGTTCTTTGAAATGAGGCGATCGTTTTGAGATAGTCTCAGGAATTTATAATTCTCTATATGATGGTATTAGTGGAATGACACGTGCGTTAAGTAAGTTTGGCATTTTCCAGGAATTCTTTTTTTGATCGGTTCAGACACATCTGATGTCCAAATTGAGCGTCGTCAGTGGCGTTGCGACCCTGGCATTGAGCCGGACTTTTCCAGTGTGGTTTCGTGTGTCGAAACCAGAGTTGAGGTGTGGGTCCCATGGCATGTATTTCGATCTATGTGCAGTTCTTTACAAATTTTCATCGGATGTTCGTTCGGGGCGTGCGATTAGTCGTTTGTGAGTGTTTTTCTGAAGGAATTGCAATGCTTTAGTTCTGCACGGTGGTGCGGGCCCCACGAGGGCCGTTTTGGGATTTGTTGGTGATTTCCAACTTTATCACCAAGAGTCTATTTTTGAAACTTGAATACTCAATCTTGGGTGCTTTTTTGAGAGGATCGCAATGGTGTGATCCGTTCATTGCGCTTCGAGATGGGATGCGGGTCCCACGAAGCACCGCTCGTGTGCGGTATGAAGAAATGCATCTTTTTCTCTAGACATTCGTTCCCCACATGTAAGTAGTCAATTTGAGGTGTCTTTTGGAGGAGATCGCAATGGTGCGATGCGCCCTACTGTTTTCAGGGCCGAGGCTTGAGACTAGGAGATGTTGTTCGGTCGTGAAGCGGTGTTGAACGGATTTTCCGTTGGGTGTCCGTTTAGGGAAAGTAAACAGTCTATCTCGCAAGTTTTTCCATGAGGATTACAACAGTTCTATCCATTTTTATGTGCAAAGTCTCTTTCAAGGTCTCATTTAATGTGGAAATATGAAAGGTTCCCTATTGGTGGTTCTTCCTATTGTGTTTTTAGTGGACCGTAGGTGTGGGATCGCATGCATTCCTGTGTGAGTGAAGCAATGCTTGAAGAGTTGTAGTTGGCCCTTCCTGGGCCGATGAGGTGGAAAGTTGAAGTTGTTATGTTTTCACCCTTCGTGTAGACGTTGGGTGTTGTGTGCACGATAGCCTTTGGGCAGGAAACGTGGCATAATTTTGGAGTATACATGAATTCTTGGAGGAACATGTGGCTGTTTGTACCTGAGAAAGTTTGTGATCTTGGTTGGAGTAGATTTGGGGCCACACATCGTGTGGGCCCCATGTGCATGTCGGGTTCTGATTTACATACCTTTGACCATCAAGGTGGAGTTTTTCCCTGGTTCTGTTCTTGTTTGTTGAATAGAAGGGTTATGTTTCCCCCTGGTTCTGTGCTCTTTTGTTTGGCTAGCAGGGTTGAGTTTTTCCCTGGTTTTCTGCTCGTTTGTTTGACCAGTAGGGTTGAGTGGTTTCCCATGGTTCTATTATCGATGGTCTGGCCGCTTGAGATAGTTTGGTTCCTCTATTTCTTCTGATGTGAGGGGTTTCAATGCCCTACCCCTTAAACCAGACTACGGCACCATTTATGACTACGTGTTCTCGTACAGCGTGGGTGTTTTCCAACCATCTAGGATGAGTTGTATATTTCCTCTTCGACAGGGACTCAATGGATTGGAGCGTGATCGCCCTGAGTGGCTGATGAGTTTCTCTCATCCCTTCATGTTCCCTGTTAGAGTTCTTGTGGATTGAGTGTGTCCAACTCATTACGCAGGCACCGATCCTCTACCCAGGAGGTTGTTTCCAATAGGGCTAGCCAGGAGGTTGTTTCCAGCAGGGCTGGACAGGAGGTTGTTCCTAGCAAGGATGGTCGGTGAGGTACCATCCAACAGGGATGGCCAGTGGGTTACCATCAAGCAGGGATAACTAGTAAAGATGTGTTCGCAGAGTAGTTCCATCCAGTAGGGATGGCCAGAGCGGTTCCGGGTTTACTTCCAGCTGGTCTGGAATGTGGTCCTCGATGCCGGGTTTACCTCCAGGCGGGCTGAGAAGTGGTCCCCGATGCCGAGTTTACCTCCAGTTGGTCTGGGAAGTTCTCCCCGATAAAGGTTCCAAGCCTCCCTCTAGTGGAGTACCCTTTTTCGTGAATAGGGATTGGGATTCATCGACGGCTTTAGTCAGGTCTCCCACCAGTGGATTACCCTTTTACGAGACTGGACAATGTTGCACCCGTCGACTCTTGAAGGGTCTCCCTCCAGTGGGAACCCGTCGACTTCAAGGGATTACCCTCTAGCGGTGTTGAGCAGGGGGTCGCCTGTCAACTTTGAGGAGACCTCTCGACTGTGGGGAAGTGACGAGGTGTGGTTTGACATTCTCCCAGAACTCTCAAGTAGGAGGGTCACATTCCCCACCGAGATGCGTCCTTTAAACCTGACCTAAAACTGTTCAGGTGAGTCAGTGCCGCCCAAAGCCGATGCTGTCAAGGTGTGGTGATTTGAGCCCCTTGACTTGTAGTTTGGGGAAGACATGTGGGATACTGGGCATTTATGGTGTTTAATTCTGATACTGTTTGCTACTCACTTTCTTGGGCTGAGCTACGGGGTGTAGGTCCCCTTACGATCTTGTTCAGGCTTCTTGATTGAGCATATATATATATATATATGTATATACCTTGTTCCAGTACCCACATCAGGGGATTGGTTACTCTCCCTCCAGGAGAGGCGATGACGTGCGGGGTATGCCACGTGATTCCTATAACATCCCATCTTTTTCTTATAACATAAACTTTCATAACATTACACAAAACTGAGGATCATTAAGGTTTAGTGTCTTGGAAACCAGGAACATAATACATGAAAACAACATAAAGCATTCTTCTTAAACACTTGAAAGGCTTCTCCTTAAGTTTATACTAGGTTCATTACTGCATCTCATAACCTAGGGACATACATCAAAAGAAAGGGTGAGCAGGAGGCCCAGTAAGGGAAACAAGAGGAACATTTTACATGTGAACTTGATATACTTCAATAAGAACATGAAAAGAACTTTAAGGAATGAGAAAGAAATCATGGGGCATTTCATAATAAAAATAACATTTTTCATAACTTGAAGATGTGGCTACATCATTTAACATAGACAATCATGAACATATCACCAAGGTCCATCCCCAAGGTGTCATTTGAAAATTACCAAGGCTATTCACCAAGGTATCGTGAAAATTGTAATCTCTAGTGGTTACATCATTACCCAATGCATTGGAGAGCTATCAGGGTGCACCCTTAAATTTGACTTTATTATAATGTGAGTCACATATATCATCATCAAACATTTCATAAATTACCCACATAGCATAAAATAAATGGGTTTCATTTCATAATCATAACGTTTTAAAAACTGTTTTAAAGACATGATCTTTACGTCACTTTAAACCCATGGAAAGGGAAAGCGGGTCTCATGTATGTAAATCCCAGAATTTAAAATAGAAAATTTTGATATATATGTGAATACCCTTTTAGAAATAAGAGCTTTGAGTATTCACTTTATAACATAAAATAATTTTTAGAAAAGAGAGATGCATTTTGAGACGAAAATTCTGTAGCATAACGACTATGTTTCGGGGTTTTAGAAAACATTGAAAAGAGAGGGGACATGGTTCACCCACTCATAAATGATCCATAAAATAGTAGGTTGACAGAATAAGTAGGATATATTGACATGGTAATGAAATTTTCATACCATTTTAAATGAAAAACATGGAAGGAGAAAAAAATTAGATATCTCTTATGAAAATTCGGCAGCCTAACGGCGTCACTTAATCTTCAATAAAAATGAATTGACAAGATAAAATAGGATCTCTCATAATATGATCATAAGAGATCAGTATGATAGATATAGAGATCATACCACAACATAATAAAAAGGAACTTGAAAGACTTGACATGAAAATCGAACTTGAAAAATGAGAAGGGTGAAAGAATCCCTTAAAAATTCGGCAGCCTAACGGCGTCACTTAAACATTCAAAAAATGAAATTATGAGAGTAATAGGGGATCTCTCATCATATAAAAATGAAAAGGGAAGTAAGAGGAATATAAAAGGACATCCTCTCACATAATAACATGGAGCATAAAAGGAATTACATAAAAGAGATTACATGAAAAGAAAGAGAGGGGTCAGATCCCTTACCTTAAAACGTGACTCTTGAAACTCAATGGTTTGGACCTTGAGGGATTGGGGGAACCTTGGGAGGGATCCTTGGAAGGTAAGAAGACCATAACTTCGTTGGGGGAGAGTTGGGAGTGAAAACTAAAGGAGGAAAGGGTGGGTATTTATAGGGAAAGTGAGGGGACAAGCCATTAATGGCCAATGGACACCTCACTAGTGGTTTTGTTAAAACCATGGGCTTGCCCATGGTATTTGCCCATGGTATTGGCCACTTGGAACACCTCATACCTTATCTTACTATTAATAATTAGAAAATATTTAATATATACTTAATACATCATGTAATGATGTCATTAAACATTCGAAACTTAAAAACTATATTTTCACTATTCATCGAAAATTCAACTTTCTCAGAATAATCTCAAAATTTCACCTTAACCAAATATCAATACTCTGATTTAAAAAATGAAATCCATTTTATAAAAATAATTTTCTAAATATTTTTAATTTAATTTTTAATTAAAAACACTATTCATCGAGAATTCATTTTTTTCAGAAAGATCCCCAAAATTTACCTTAACATAATATTGTTGCTCTGAGTTCAAAAATAAATTCCTTTTTATAAAAATAATTTTCTAATTATTTTTAATTAAATTTTTAATTAAATTTTTAATTAAAAAACACTATTCATATGAAAAAACTAATACTTGACTAATAATTTATGAACCCGTTATTTACCCATTTTATTGAATCACATTACTTAATCTAGGTGTCTAAATTATATTAAAACGTTCTTTGAGTGAAATTACTAATCCATTTGGTCACATTACTAATCCTAAGCCTAAAATCACTATTCATAATTTACTATTCATCAAAAATTAAGTTGATCTTATTAGACTCTAAATTCCTTACTGAAAAATTTTGTAGAAGACCATTTTTTGAAAATCATTACACATCCTTAGATATTTAGGGTTTTCATAAATATTTTAAAATATCCTTTTTTTCAAAATTCATCAAAAAAATACATTCTAAAATTATCTGGACAGTTGAAATTTCACAAACATCACTAAAGGAAGAAATCCCAATTCATTCACCCGAAAGGATTACACAAGGAAGCTAGGGTCTCGTCACATTGCCCCTTATAACACCGGCATAAGACCTAAGTGTAATGTGTGCTATGGTGAGAGAATATGAGGGAGGCTCAGATAACATTGCCCTAGTAGTAATCTCTACTAACTTGAACTTCTCCCGCAGGCGTTTCCGTTCAAGCTTGACACACTGGAGTTCGGCTTGGGCTTGGTCCAAAGTGAAGCCCACAGATGCTACCTCCTTCCCAAGCTCTGATAAGTGGGCTTCATAAGGTTCGAGTCTACTGGATGAAGCCATCGACTCCTCTTTCTGCATTAACCTTTAACATCTTATTAAATCAACAAGAGTAAGTTAATATACTACTAAAAAAGATTGGGTCGTTACATTCTTCCCCCCTTAAGAAATTTTGTCCCCGAAATTTATACTTGAGGCCTAGTCGAAAAGGTGAGGGTACTTTTGCTTCATCGTTTCCTCAGGCTCCCAAGTCGCTTCTTCATACTTATGATTCCTCCACAACACTTTCACAAGGTGGGTAGTCTTGTTTCGTAGAACCTTGTCTCTACGGTCCAAGATCTCCACTGGCTGCTCCTCATAAGAGAGGTCATGTTCCAGTTGTTCCGCCTCTGGGTTCAGTACATTCGAAGGGTCTGGTATGTACTTCCTCAAGAGAGATACATGGAAGACATCATGAACTTGAGCTAGGTTCGGTGGAAGTGCTAGACGATAGGCCACTGTTCCTATGCGATCAAGGATTTGATAGGGGCCAATGTACCTAGGGCTGAGCTTCCCTTTCATCCCAAACCGCATGACTGTCTTCCATGGAGAAATTCGAAGGAAGACTTTGTCACCAACACCAAACTCCAAGTCCCTTCAACGATTGTCAGCATAGCTCTTCTGCCGACTCTGAGTTGCCTTTATGTGTTGTTGGATGGCATGAACCAGTTCCGTCATCTCTTTCACGAGATCAGGCACAAGAAGCTTCCTCTCCCCAATTTCATCCCAACAAGTAGGAGTTCTACACCGCTTTCCATACAGAGCTTCATAGGGTGCAATCTGAATACTCACATGGAAGCTGTTGTTATAGGAGAACTCCACTAATGGGAGTTGTTGATCCCATCCACCCATAAATTCCATTGAGCATAATCTCAACATGTCTTCGAGTGTCTGAATAGTCCTTTCAGATTGGCCATCAGTTTGAGGATGATAGGCCGTACTAAAATTCAATTCAGTATTCAGAGCATGTTGAAGACTTCTCTAGAATTTTGATGTGAATCTTGGGTCATGATCAGATACGATGGATAGTGGTACCCCATGCAGCCTTACCACTTCCTTCATGTATATATTGGCAAGCTGATCCAGAGAGAAATCTTCCCGAATAGAGATAAAATGGGCTGTCTTGGTGAGACGGTCCACAATAACCCATATCGCATTGTTTCCTTTGGATGTTTTTGGGAGACCAGTTACAAATTCCATGGTGATATTATCCCACTTCCATACTGGTATGTGTAGCGGTTGTAATACCCCCTTAGGAAGTTGTCTTTCTGCATTTACTTGCTGACACACCAGGAACCTTGTAGTGTAATTGGCAATCTCCCTATTCATTTTATCCCACCAATAATGATCATGAAGGTCTCTATACATCTTAGTGCTTCCCGAATGTATAGAGAAAGTAGAGCTATGAACCTCATCCATCAGTTTTTTCTTTATCTCCAGAATAGATGGGACACATAGTCTTGTACGAAATTTCAATACACCTTCTTGATCAATATTGAAATCAGGGAACTTCCCATCTTTTACATCCTCCAACTTCTCCTGCAGCAAAGGATCTTCTTTTTGAGCCTTCTTGATCTTCTCTAGTAATGAAGGTTTAGAAATCATTTGGTATTGGGTCGATGATGTCCCTTTCCTTATAATTCCCATGTCCAGTTTTACTAGATCTATAATCAAGGGATCTCCTAGGATCCTCATTGTTCCCAGAACAACATGATCTTTCCTGCTTAACGCATCCGCGACTTTGTTTGCTCTTACAGGGTGATAATGAATTGAACAATCATAGCCTTTAATAAGATCCAACCATCTCCTTTGTCTCATGTTCAATTCTTTCTATATGAAAATATACTTTAGACTTTGGTGGTAAGTGTATATATCACATTTCTCCCCATAAAGATAGTGACTCGATATCTTTAGAGCAAAAACAACTGCCGCCAGCTCTAGATCATGCGTAGGATAATTCTGCTCATGAATCTTCAACTATCGAGAGGCATAAGCAATTACCTTGTAATTTGGCATGAGGACGCACCCAAGCCCTTTCAGAGATGAATCACTAAAAATAACGATTCCTTATCCGATAGAGGGTAGTGTTAACAAAGGTGCAGTAACCAATATCTTCTTCATCTCTTGGAAACTTTCCTCGCATTCCTTTGTCCAGATGAACTTAACCCCTTTTCGAGTCAACTTGGTTAGTGGATTAGAAATCCATGAAAAGTTTTTCACAAACCTCCTATAATATCCCGCTAAGCCAAGGAAACTATGAATCTCAGTTACTGTTGTGGGTTTAGGACACTCCTCCACAACCAAAGTCTTTGCAGGGTCAACCGAGATTCCATCATTGGTTACGATGTGCCCCAAGAAAGCCACTTGTTGTAACCAAAACTCACACTTTCTGAACTTCCCCAAGAGCCTCATCTTCCAAAGAGTTTTCAAAATAACCCTCAGATGATCTTCGTGCTCCTCACGACTTTTTGAATATATCAAAATATCATCAATAAAAACTACCACAAAGTTATCATGGTAGTCCTTAAAGACTCTATTCATAAAATCCATGAAAATAGCAGGAGCATTAGTCAAGCCGAAAGGCAAAATAGTAAACTCATAATGCCCATATCTTGATCGGAAGGCAGTCTATGGAATATCTTCCTTCTTCACCCTCAGTTGATGATACCCAGATCGAAGGTCAATCTTAGAGAAGAATTGAGCCCCACGAAGTTGGTCAAATAAATCATCAATTCTTGGAAGAAGATATATGTTCTTCACTGTGATCCTGTTGAGTTCTCTATAATCAATGCATAGCCGCATTGATCCATCCTTCTTCTTCACAAATAGAACTGGTGCTCCCCAAGGAGACACACTCGGTCGGATAAACCCCTTCTCCAACAAGTCTTGGAGTTTCTTCTTTAACTCTTCTAGATCCACATTTTCCATTTCTATATGGAGTCTTTGATATCGGTTGAGACCCAGGTATGAGTTGAATGGAGAACTCTACCTCTCATTCTGGGGGAGGTCCAGGTAACTCCTCAGGAAATACATCCATGTATTCCTGAACAATTGGAACATATTCTATTTGTATGATCCCTTTTCCTTCTTCATCATCACCGATTAACTCCATAAATAAAGCTATAGGAGGTGCTTCTAGATAGGGATCAGTTCGGGATATCACTCCCCGAAAGATAACTGTAGGTCGTTCATTCAAGACTACTGAGATTTCCTTACTTTTGCATTTGATCTTAGCATTATACTTTGAGAGCCAGTCCATCCCTAGTATAATGTCAAATTCCATAATGGGAATGACTAATAGATTTGCGATAAGATTTTGCTCACCAAAGTAAACACTAGAGTCTCTAAATACTGTTGATACAAGGATAATCCCACTTGGAGTCTTGACTGAAAACTCTACCTCTAGCAGTTCGGGGATTGAATCTATATTCCTTGCAAAATTGGAGGAAATAAAGGAATGCGTAGAACCAGAATCAAATAAAGTACTTGCTAGTTTTGAGAGGACAACAAGAGTACCTGCTACCACATCATTTGGAACATCAACTTCAGTTGTTGTGATAGCGAAATCACGACCTTTCTCCCTTGGCCTCTGATGAGGTTGATGGTGATTCCCCTCCACCACCCTCGGATTTGGACATTGATTAGAAAAGTGCCCAAGCTGTCCACACTTGAAGCATGTGACTTCGGGTAGGGCCGGAACCATCTTTCCTCTGTCGTTAGTGTTGGGAAGTTGAGGCTTCACATCACTACGACAATTCCGAGAAATATGGCCTTCTCTTCCACACCTGTAGCACTTACCACTTCCGATCAAGCAGTTCCCCGGATGCTTCTTCCCACACTTATTGCAAGTGGCATGTTGCATATGCTTTCCACCTCTTTCCTGATCAAAACTTCTTCCCAGGCTTGGTTCTAGAGTTCTCTTCTTCTCATTATATTTGCGAGACCACTCTATCTCCCCAAACTCTAGTTCAACTTTCATGGCACTTCGAACTATTTCTTCATAGCTATCATAGTCCCTGATGGCTAGATTCTTTTGCAGATGAGGTCGTACTCCACCAAAGAATCTATCAAACTTCCCATTAGGGTCCATGAAGAAGCTTGAGGTATAACGGGAAAGCCTTGTGAAGTTCATCTCGTAGGTTCCAACTGATTCATTCTCCTTTTGCTTCAGCTCGAGAAATTCTTTCTCCATTCTCGTTCTCATCGAAGGAGGGAAATAATTATTAAAGAATATTCCCCGGAACTCTTCCCACTCCATAGCATCCATCTCTCCTCAAGGATTCGTGTTTTTGATTAGTGACCACCACTGATCAGCTTCTCCCTCTAGGCGGTAAACAGCAAGGGTGACTTTTTCTTGTTTCGAAAAATGAAGTACAGAAAAGATCTTTTCAATGGAGCTTATCCATTGTTCCGCAACCAAAGGGTCAATAGATCCACTGAATGTTGGTGGTCGTTGACGCATGAAGGACTCAACAGACAGTTGTTCCCTTCGTGGTGAGGTTGGCCTCTCAGCTTGATTCAAGTTATTACTCATAACTTGAGTCAGTTGGTTCATCATTCACATGAATGTTTCCATTCCGGCTTCCATCGGAGGGCCGTCAGCAGATGGTGCATTGCGGTCACCATCGGCACGGTTCCTCCTATTGACCGCCATTTTCTAAAAGAATAAAACCTTAGTGAGAAACTTATTTCATTTATGGATCTTTTAACTAAGACTTCATGCTTAGACAATTACACTTTTCTATAATTCCTTCATAATGAGTCATAAAAAGATTGTAATTAACCAAACATATCCCCCAGGAGTGTCGTAACCAAGAGTGCAGCAAGGCTCGTTATCGTGCACCAGTTCCCGTTCGAGTCTAGCTCAATGCGGTGTTTTTGGGTTTTACCCCTATGTACATCTGTGCCAGAGCCGCCTCTACCTGCTCGTATCCAGACATGGATGTATTTTTTTGATAAACCACTTACTCAATACTTACCAAAATACCAGGAAGTTTTCCTATATTTAAGCTTTTCTATAGGGTTCTTCCTAATGTTTTTATATCCTGATTTCCACAAATAACTAATCCTCCCTTTGATACAAACTATAACATCCCGTCTTCTTCTTATAACATAAAATTTCATTACATTACACAAAACTGAGGATCTTTAAGGTTTAGTGTCTTGCAAACCAGGAACATAATACATGAAAACAACATAAAGCATTTTTCATAAACACTTTAAAGGCTTCTCCTTAATTTCATACTAGGTACATTACTGCATCTCATAACCTGGGGACATACATCAAAAGAAAGGGTGAGCAGGAGGCCCAGTAAGGGAAACAAGTGGAACATTTTACATGTGAACTTGATATACTTCAATAAGAACATGAAAAGAACTTTAAGGCATGAGAAAGAAATCAGGAGGCATTTCATAATAAAAATAACATTTTTCATAACTTGAAGATGTGGCTACATCATTTAACATAGACAATCATTAACATATTACCAAGGTCCATCCCCAAGGTGTCATTTGAAAATTACCAAGGTTATTCACCAAGGTATCGTGAAAATTGTAATCTCTAGTGGTTACATCATTACCTAATGCATTGGAGCACTATCAGGTCGCACCCTTAAATGTGCCTTTATTATCATGTGATCCACATATATCATCATCATACATTTCATAAATAACCCACATAGCATAAAATAAATGGTTTTCATTTCATAATCATAATGTTTTAAAAACTGCTTTAAAGACATGATCTTTACGTCACTTTAAACCCACGGAAAGGGAAAGCGGGTCTCATGTATGTAAATACCAGAATTTAAAATAGAACATTTTGATATATATGTGAATACCCTTTTAGAAATAACTTCTTTCAGTATTCAATTAATTACAGAAAATAATTTTGAGAAAAGAGAGAGGCATTTTGAGACGAAAATTCTGCAGCATAACAGCTATGTTTCGGTGTTTCAGAAAACATTGAAAAGAGATGGGACATGGTTCACCCACTCATAAATGATCCATAAAATAGTAGGGTGACAGAATAAGAAGGATATATTGACATGGTAATGAAATTTTCATACCATTTTAAATGAAAAACATGGAAGGAGAAAAAAAATTAGATTTCTCTTATGAAAATTCGGCAGCCTAATGGCGTCACTTAAACTTCAATAAAAATGAATTGACAAGATCAAATAGGTTCTCTCATCATATGATCATAATAGATCAGTATTATAGATATAGAGATAATACCCCAACATAATAAAAAGGAACTTGAAAGACTTGACATGAAAATCGAACTTGAAAAATGAGAAGGGTGAAAGAATCCCTTAAAAAATCGGCAGCCTAACGGCGTCACTTAAACTTTCATAAAATGAAATGATGAGAGTAATAGGGGATCTCTCGTCATATAAAAATGAAAAGGGAAGTAAGAGGAATATAAAAGAACATCCTCTCACATAAGAACATGGAGCATAAAAGGAATGACATAAAAGAGATTACATGAAAAGAAAGAGAGGGGTCAGATCCCTTACCTTAAAACGTGACTCTTGAAACTCAAAGGTTTGGACCTTGAGGGCTTGGGGGCACCTTGGGAGGACTCCTTGGAAGGTAAGAAAACCAGAACTTAGTTGGGGGAGAGTTGGTAGTGAAAACTAAAGAAGGAAAGGGTGGGTATTTATAGGGAAAGTGAGGGGACAAGGCATTAATGGCCAAGGGACACCTCACTAGTGGTTTTGGAAAAACCATGGGCTTACCCATGGTATTTGCCCATGGTATTGGCCACTTGGGACACCTCATACCTTATCTTACTATTCATAATTCGACCATATTGAATATATACATAATACATCATTTAATGATGTCATTAAACATTCGTAACTTAAAAACTATATTTTCACTATTCATCGCAAATTCAACTTTCTCGGAATAATCTCAAAATTTCACCTTAACCAAATATCAATACTCTGATTTCGAAAATGGAATCCATTTTATAAAAATAATTTTCTAAATATTTTTAATTTAATTTTTAAATGAAAACACTATTCATGGAGAATTCATTTTTTTCAGAAAAATCCCCAAAAATAACCTTAACATAATATCGATGCTCTGAGTTCAAAAATAAATTCCTTTTTATAAAAATAATTTTCTAATTATTTTTAATTTAATTTTTAATTAAAAAACACTATTCATCTGAAAAAACTAATAATTGACTAATAATTAATGAAACCGTTATTTACCCATTTTATTGAATCACATTACTTAATCTAGGTGTTTAAATTATATTAAAACTTTCTTTGAGTGAAATTACTAATCCATTTGGTCACATTACTAATCCTAAGCGTAAAATCACTATTCATAATTTACTATTCATCAAAAAGTATGTTGATCTTATTAGACTCCAAATTCCTTACTGAACACTTTTGTAGAAGACCATTTTTTGAAAATCATTAGACATCATTAGTTATTTAGGGTTTTCATAAATATTTTAAAATATCCTTTTTATTCAAAATTCATCAATAAAATACATTCTAAAATTATCTGGACAGTTGAAATTTCACAAACATCACTAAAGGAAGAAATCCCAATTCATTCACCCGAAAGGATTACACAAGGAAGCTAGGGTCTTGTCACATATCCCCTTATAACACCGGCATAAGACCTAAGTGTAATGTGTGCTATGGTGATAGAATATGAGGGAGGCTCAGATAACATTGCCCTAGTAGTAATCTCTACTAACTTGAACTTCTCCCGCATGCGTTTCCGTTCAAGCTTGACACGCTGGAGTTCGGCTTGGGCTTGGTCCAAAGCGAAGCCCATAGATGCTACCTCCTTCCCAAGCTCTGATAAGTGGGCTTCATAAGGTTCGAGTCTACTGGATGAAGCCATCGACTCCTCTTTCGGTATTAACCATTAACATCTTATTAAATCAATAAGAGTAAGTTAATATACTACTCAAGAAGATTGGGTCGTTACAATTCTCGTGTCCTACTTCTCATGGTTGAAAGAGTCTACTCTTATGCTATAGGTAGTGAATACTCGATGAGAAGTTCATCTTATCACCATTTCCAGCTCCATATGTCTGGATGAGTTTACCTCCTTTCTCATGATGGGTCGACCTGGAATCTCTACGAAAACTCTATTGCACTCCTTGTTGTACTCCTTTACTATTCCCTGTTCGATCTACCGCTCACCATTTGGTACCTCCTTGGTTTCTCCCTCAAGCCTTCTGGGTATCCTATTGAGTTTTTTATACTCACACCTTCTTGGGATTTTCTCTCAATTGGTGTTCCCTTGCAGATAGTGGACAGGTGGATCGTGACTTCAGCATTGCTTAGAAGATCGGGATCTTAGACCACGTAGTGTGGTCGGAGTCGGGTTCCTTGTGGGGGACCCTTCCGGCTGTTTTATTTTGTTTATCTGTTGCTGGGTTGTTGCACATTTCTGGTTGGGCGCGTGTTTTTCCCCTTTACTTTTCAGTTTACATTCAACTTCTACATTGTATTGTTTAGAGGTCCATGCACTTTTGTGGTTTATTTTTAGCAGTTGGTAATTTAATCTCTCCCTTATACACTTACTTTTCAATTGAGTGTATTGTGTGTGTGTGTACAGGTACTCAGAAAAAGGGCTCCCTGAGTTGTTTAGCCTTCAGTACTTGTCGCTATCCCCTGGTCTATGGAGGCAGGCTTGGGGTAGTTGCGGCCCGAACCTGGGTAGGGACGGGTCGTGACAGAGTGGTATCAATGGTGGTTCGTTCCATGGGACGATGTTCGGACGTCCCTAAAATGGAAATGGTTTGGATCTAGGGAAATAGTATCAACATGTCTCGAGAGCGGCTCTCAGGCCAGGGAGTCCAGTGATGGTGCGGTGGCTGACGTATGCATTCACCAGGACCTTGATAACTCACTTGTCGACTCAGCATGCTGAGACACTCATTTCAGGGAAAATTTGTTTGTCCATCACATAGGATTGAGTCTTTGACTATCCTTCTTGAGTCAACTCCCCATTATTGTTACCATTATTTACATATATGCTTATCTGACCGTGACACTCCTTGATAACATTCAGTATGTCTCTGCGAAGATAGCCAGCCATGATACCAGCTTTGGTGCATGACGAAGAACCTATGAGCTACGAGTCCTCATTCTAGGACCGATCATGCGAGACCCTTTCTCCGGGTGGGCCGGTAGTAGTACCCCACCTATTGAGCAGCAGACAGCTTTAGCAGAGAAAATTCAGCTTGAGCGTAGGATGAGCGTGCAACGTGAGTTCCAGCGGTAGATACCGCTGAGGTTCAGTGGTGAGCCAGACCCTCAGGCAGCAGATATTTTTCTGGAAACAATGGTTTTCCTTTTCATGCTTGTGCAGACACCAAAAGATCTTATGGTGGATTTGGCCATCATACTTTTTTTCCACAGAACAACCTGGTGTTGGTGGAGTCTAGTGACTCAGTGTCTTGATGACTCGTTTCTTTTTTGGGGAAACATTCAGTTGTTGTTTTGTGAAGAGTTTTCCCCTCTTGCTTATGCTCCATTCAGATTCAGGAGCTCCTGTAGTTTCAGCAGGGAAGGATGTCGGTGGCCGAGTACGCGGCCAGTTCCGCAGACCATGCACTCTTTTACCCAGACTTGGTCCATGACGACAACTTCCGAGCACGAGAGTTTGAGCAGTGTCTCCACTGAGTGATTCACTCTATCATGGTACCCTTGTGCATTCCCACTAATTCCAGGGTTCTTGAGAAGGCGCTTGCGAAGGAGAGCTTCCTGTCGTGTTCTACAGTTGGTGGTGGTAGTAGGATCAACAGAGCCGATACATCTTCCAGATCTAGCGAGCGTCGGGGGACAGGACCTCGATGCATGTGGCTTTCCAATAACCGGACTCATGGGCGTGGGCGTACACCACAGTGGCTCCGGAGGGCACCAGTGTAGCCCAGAGAGAGTCGGTGCTATGCCAGCGACGAGTGTGGTCACCTGGCGCGGGACTGGCCGACCAAGAACACTGAGAATATTGGGAAAGCAGCATGTGAACCACCATGACGGAGGCAGCACAATGATTAGAGTAGTACCTAGAGATGTTGTGCTAGTAGAGGAGTGAGAGGAGCTGGTAGTGGGGGATGACATCACGAGGTCTTCCCATCACCACTAGTCGATCCACGTCCGGTTCCGGGAGCTGACGTTTGGGACCGCATAAAGTCATGTGCTTTGAATGTCTATGATCCTGCCGAGCATGAGGTTGAAATAGGTACCCCATTTAGCCCTTCTACTTTTTACAGTATAATTATTAGACTCTATGTGTGAAATGATTTTCTCCCTGCTCTTTGTTTGAGGGGTTACCAGGGTGGAGCAGGACGTCGATGTATCCCTGTGTTGGTAAGGTAAAAGGCATGGGACCTTTTTCATTAGTCAATGGTGTTGAATCCTTCGCTCTCCAAGTGTGTAAGAGAGTCTTGGTTGTGAGACATAGATTGTGAAACCTTTCGTGGCCAGATATCATTAAATGTTTTCACCGTATGGATAATCTGAAGGAGGGCCTTTGGGCCGTTTGAGACCGTGCAAAGGGATGGCGAGTTTCCCTACCTCCTTTCCCTAACCACAAAGTCCGGAGTGGGTGCACGACGTCTCTCTCATGACTTACCCTAGATGATGGGTACATGCCCCTATGCACGATATCCGCAAGGGCAAACCTCACCTGAACATATCAAACCCTTTGGTCTGTGTGTGGTGTCATGGGACTGTGTATGAGTTCTTCTTCGTACGGGAGGGCCAGGCGTGGGCTTAGTACCCTGAGTTGTTCCCTGGTTTTTCTTTTCAGGGATGAAATGCTTGAAGGAGGGAAATATTTAATAACCCGGTTTTTTCTATAAAAGAATTCGGATTTTTTTAAGTTATTCTGGAGCAGCGCCTTCAGACGGGATGCGATTCCAAGCCCCGGTGTGGTTGGAATTAAATTTTCTGTGCGTTCACCCTGGGAAAACAAAATAAATGTGATAAATCCTAAATGGTGTTTTCGATCAGAAATATGAGTGTACAGATGGGTCTGAAATGTGGTTTTTACCCTAGGAACGACATAAAACATGTTGGCGTGGGGCGTTTGGACACCTTGCTCGCTATCAGAACATAAAATGGATAAATTAAATAATTAATTTATCCATTTAATTTATATACTTAAGAATCTCTTAAACGGTGGGTTGTATTGGAAAACCAAGGGAACCTTTGAGTTCGGAGCATGTCGTTTACCCTAGAAGGGGTGCAAGTTTCGCTGGCGCGAGCCTTCTATAGAAAATGGTCTGAGGGGTGTTTTCGTAATTTGGTGCAATCAGGCATTGAGTTTAATAACTTTTGAACGGGGACTCAGATTAAAATTATGAGACCACCATTGTGCTCGGATGTTGGTTTTTACCATAGGGGAGTTCTAATCTTGACCCCACCAAGAGTTTTGGGTGTGGGTTAATTTGGAGGTTAAATTAATTAAAACATTTTAATTAATTTTTCATTATTTAAACCTAATCCACCCCTCTATATCCGTTGTTTCTTCTGGAGAAAGGAGATCAACCAAGAAGAGCCCCTCAACAAGATCTCCTCTATCATCTCATCCTATCCATGTTCGGCTCCGGGGGATCGCATGCGAAGCGTCGGGGAACGCCCAAGAGGTAGGATCGTGCGTCTACTTTTTTAATTCCCGTACTAGCATTTATCCCGATTTTTGGCATCAAATTTATGTTTAATTTCTCAGAAAAGTCCACGGCTGAGGAGCATGTTTTCTATGATTTCCATCACCTATTTCGTTTTGTAAATCCGAGTCTTGAGGCGTCTACAACGGTTCGGCAAAGAATGCGGGTTTTGGGGTTTTCAGGCGGATTCGAGCGGCCGGGTGAGGTGGCTTCGGTAGTGGCGGGTCGGTTCTGGAGAGAAGAGGTGGCGCGGGTGAGTGCAGTGGATGGGTGATCAGTGAGGCACGGTGTCTAGACGTCCTCAGGACGCGGTAGCGGGGCTCCCGTTGGGCGGAGCATCCTGGTGCGAACGATGGGGCTCCCAGGGCGAGGCAGCATCGGCTGTCAGCTGAGTCGGAGAGCCGTGGGCGAGATGGGGGTGACGGTGGCTCGCAGTCGAGTAGAGCAGCTGGGGGTGCCGGCAGGCGAGAGGGTTCAGACGAAGTGGACCGGCCGAAGGTCTGCTGGTCGGTGCGTAAGAGGGGAGATCGGGGTCAGCGACCCCGATTGGGAGACCGCGACCCGTACTTTGCGGGTCACCATGGAATGGGATCCTAACCAGCTCAAGCCGGTCTGGGTGAGTCAGGCCGTCTCACGCGGTCAACTGCGGGCCGGTTCGGACATGGAGGGCCGACCGAGTCGGCCCGGCCCACCACGTTTCGTTAATGGGAATTTAAAACAGCCATAAAATTCCGATCGGGTGTCGGATTTGTGCGTCCTCAATGTCGAAACATTCCATGAAATGCGGAATACTTTTTGATATGATCTTAGGAATTTTTAATTCCTGAGAAAAGGGGTTCGGTGGCACGACACGTTCGTTAGGTACGTTTGGCGCTTTCCAGGAATTATTGTTTTGATCAGTTCGGACACATCAAACGTCTGAATTGAGTGCCATCAGTGGCGTTGCGACCCTGGCGTTGAGACGGAGTTTCCCAGTGTGGTTTTGAGAATTGAAACTAGATTTGAGGTGTGGGCCCCACAACCCGTCTTTTGAGCTATGTGTAGTGCTTTACATCTTTTTCATCGGACGTCCGTTCAGGGCGTGCGAGTAGTCGTTTCTGAGTATTTTTCTGAGGGAATTTCAATGGAGAAATCCGCCCACTTTAGTTATACATAGTGGTGCGGACTCCACGAGGGCCATTTTGGGAGTTGGCGGTGAATTCCAGCAATATCACCAGGTGCCCGTTTTGGATAAATGAATATTTAATCTTATGTACTTTTTCGAGTGGATCGCAACTATGTGATCCGTTCGTTGTGCTTCAGGACCTAGATGTGGCTCCCATGAAGCACCAATCGTGTGCGGTACGATGAAATGCATCTTTTTCCCCAGACATATTTTCCACGCTATTAAGAAATCAATTTGATGTGTTTTTCCAAGGAGATCAAAATGGTGCGATGTGCCCGATTGTTTTCAGGGCCATGGATCGGGAATACGGGAAGCTGTTCGTGATTAAAGCAGTGTTGGACATATTTTCCGTCGGGTGTCCATTTGGTGTGAGTAAACTATTT
Source organism: Viscum album (assembly GCA_963277665.1). Classification (NCBI taxonomy): domain Eukaryota; kingdom Viridiplantae; phylum Streptophyta; class Magnoliopsida; order Santalales; family Viscaceae; genus Viscum; species Viscum album. The sequence goes on along the minus strand of OY728121.1, from coordinate 1,789,390,959 downwards.
ATCTCACGTGTTTTTCCATTAGGATTACAACAGTGTGATCCGTTTGGATGTGCGGAGTCTATTTCTAGGTCTCATTTAATGTGGAAATGTGAAAGGTTATCCGATAGTGGTTCGTCCTACTCTGTTTGGAGAAAATTGTTGGAATGTGATCTCATGCACTCCCGTGTGAGTGAATTAATGCTTGAAGAGTTGTAGTTGGCTGTTCCTGCGATGATGAGGTGGAAAGTTGGAGTTGTTATGTTTTTCCCTTCGTGTTGATGTTGGGTGTCGTGTGAACGATAGCCTTAGGGCTAGAAACGTTGTATACTCTGGGAGTATACGGGAACGCATGGAGGTACATGAGGTCGTTTGTACCTGAGAACGTTTGAGTGCCTGGTTGGGGTTGAGTTGGGGCCACATGTCATGTGGGGCCCATGTGTGTGTTGTGTTATGCTTTACGTACCTTTGATCAGCATTGTGGAATTTTCCCCTGGTTCTGTTCTCATTTGTTGACCAGCACATTTGAGTTTTCCCCTGGTTCTGTGCTCGTTTGTTTGACAAGCAGGGTTGAGTTTCCCCCTGGTTCAGTGCTCATTTTTTGACCCACATGGTTGAGTGGTTTCCCCCAGGTTCTGTTCTAGATGGTTTGGCTGGAAGAGATTGTTTGGTTCCTCTATTTCGTCAGCTATGAGGGGTTTCAGTGTCGTGCCCCTTTCAATGGACTGCAGCACCGTTTACGACTATGTGTGCTCGTACAATGTGGGTGTTTTCCCACTTTCTGGGATGAGTTGTCTTAGTACACTTCGATAGTAACTCATCAGATTGGAGCATGATCACCCTGAGAGGCCGGGGAGTTTCTACAATCCCTTCGTGTTCCCTGGTAGATTTCTTGTGGATTCGGTGTGACCAAAACATTACGCGGGAACTGATCCTCTACCCAAAAGGTTGTTTCCAGTAGGGCTGGCCAGGAGGTTGTTTCTAGTAGGGCTGGCAAGGAGGTTGTTTCTAGTAGGGCTGGCTGGTTAAGTACCATCCAGTAGGGATGGTCAGTGGGTTACCATCCAGCAGGGATGGCCACTGGGTACAATCCAGCAGGGATGGCGAGTACATCGGTGTTCAACGAGTAGTACCATCTAGAAGGGATGGCCAAAGAGGTTTCGTATTGACCTCCAACTGGGATGGGAAGTGGTCCCCGATGCTGGGTTTACCTCCAGATGGGTTGGGAAGTGGTCTTCGATGCTGGGTTTACCTCCAACTGGGCTGGGAAGTGGTCCCCGATGACGGTTCAGAGCCTCACTCCAGTGGAGAACACTTTTTCGAGACTAGGCATTGGGACTCGTCGATGAAATTAGCCGGGTCTCCCTCCTGTGGATCACCCTTTTACGGTATTGAGCAGTGTGGCACCCATCGACTCATGCCATGTCTCCCTCTAGAGGGAACCTGTCGACTTCTAGGGATTACCCTTCTGTGGGCCTGGCCAGGGGGTTACCTGTCGACTTTGTGGAGACCTCTCTACTGTGCGGTAGTGACGAGGTGTGGTTTGACGTTCCCCCAGAACTCTAAAGTACGAGGGGCTATTTCCCCACAAAGATGCATCCTTGAGACATGACCTAAACCCGTGTGGACGAGTCAGTTCCACCAAAAGCAGATAGTGTAAATGTGTGGTGATTTTCTCCCCTTGACTTGCAGTTCGGGGAAGACGTGTCGGATGTTGGGCATTGATGGTGTTTACTTCTGGGACTGTTGGCTACTCACTTTCGTGGGCTGAGCTGCGGGGTGAAGATCCCCTTTAGATCTTGTTTGGGCTTCTTGATTGAGTATATATATATATATATGTATATACCTTATTTCAGTACCCACTTTTTGGTCTTGGTTACTCTCCCTCCAGAAGAGGCGAAGACGCGCGAGGTATGACACGTGCTTTCTCTGTATATATTCTCATGGTTGGAATAGTCTACTCTCCTACTATAGGTAGCGATGACTCGACGAGAAGTTCATCTTCTCACTGTTTCTAGCTCCTTGTGTTTGGACAAGTTTACCTCCTTTTTCTTGTTGGGTTGAGCTGGACTATCTACTAATACTCTATTGTCCTCCGTGTTGTATTCCTTTACTATTCCCTGTTCAATCTATTGTAAACCTTTTGGTACCTCCTTTTTTGATCCCCTAAGCCTTCGGGGTATCTTATTGAGTATTTTTATACTCACCCCTGCTTGGGCATTGCCCGCACATGGTGTGCCCTTGCAGAGAGCAGACAGGTAGATCATGACTTCAGTAGATCTTAGGAGATCGAGAGCTTAGACAGCGTACAGTGGTAGGAGTTGGGTTCCAGGTAGGTGATCCTTCCAGATGTTTTTCTTTTGTTTACCTGCTGCAGGGTTTTGACACTTCTCTGGTTGGGCGTGTGTTTTGCCCCTTTACTTTTCAGTTTACCTTCAGCTTCTACATTTTACTATTTAGAGGACGATGCACTTTTGTGGTTTATTTATAGCAGTTGGTACTTTACTCTATCCCTTTTACTCTGCACTTTTTCATTGAGTGTGCTGCATGTGTGTGTAGAAGTACTCATGAAAAGGCATTCCCATGTTGTTTAGCCTTCAACGCTTGTCTCCTACCCCTGTCCTATGGAGGCGGGCTTGGGGTAGTTGCAGCTCGAGCCCGGGTAGGGTCGAGTTGTGACACTCGGTGCTATAACTCTATAACAAACTAGACAATTCATTAAGGGGGTACTATTATATACACCTCCAAGAAAATATTTATGAGATCCCCCAACCATACGAATATACAAAACATGGGGTTCTAATTGGATCACCATTAAATGTGACAACAAGGATACACATGCCTACAACCAAACCATTAACCTCGCACGATAATGACCACTACTCTCTGGCCCTCCAAATAGTAAAATGAGACTCTTCACTATAATAAATCGATGAATGAATACACCGAATATATCAAATGTATACCAAGTATAACATTTTATTACTTTATATATTAAAGAATAAGATGTCCCCCAATGACTGGTGCTTCCCATTAACCATTCTACATTCTTATCAATCTTCAAACAAGGAAGCCAAAACAAAAACCAGTATATATGACACCAAGGGATATGGAAGCCTCTCCAAATCAAATGGAAATATTTTTAACAAAGAAATAGTGGGAAAATATTTTTTGAACTATATTCAAACCATTAAAAACAATTTTATAAGTGGAAAGTATCATTCCTTGAACAACTAAAAACTCCACTAGAACTATTTCATCTAACACATGCATTGACCAAGCCCATATCCTCTACCACATTGATTCTAGAATCCACAACCATGATTTGAACTAGGTCGCTATTTTCAGGGACCATCAGAAGGTATACCTCTACCAAATACACCTACATTCAGATGATGACCAATAACGTAAATTCCATGCCACTGGAACAATCTCAGAGGCAACTGTTTCGACAAAAAAGGGTCCTCACCACCCATTTGACATAGGTCTCCCCTAGTTCTAGGAAATTCATCCCAAGGGTTCATATATATACTACATATATTGAAAAATGTAAACCCATATAAGAGTTCTAAAATCCAAATGTCCCTGATCATCAGGAATGAAATAGTCCTTGATGGTTCCCCTCTAAATGGATCCATGACTACATGAACACCAAAAACCCACTACCTCGAGCTCTTCTATTCAAAACACCTTTTGGGGGGCTCCTTTGAAGATAATACACCATTAAAATAATATGAAGTATAACCTCATCCTTTTTATGCACATATATATTTTTCATAAGCATAAATGATGTGAATTCATACATGATCACTGGACAAAGAGCCTCCTCCAGATGCCTCACTCGGGACTCCTCATCTAAAAAAACATCTGGAAAAAATGAAGGATGTCCCTAAACCTGATCCCAAGATCTCACATGATGATAATCACTTTATTATGGGATATAATCACATAAATATTGGATATTCTCATAAATAATGATAGAAAATCTATTGTAGGCACCATCATAATATCGGGACGAAACACATATTCATCCTTTTGGATAATAAATAAAAATCATCCAACACTATTGTTTTCCCCCAAATATGTTTAACTTCTATACTCACCAACAACACACCTGGTCCTCAAATTAGACAAAAATAAATATTTAGCTACGCTATCGATATTCTCATCACCAGATAAAAGGAATTCCCCCACACATAAACAAATCATGTGAGAGGCCCACAATGCCCAATATCATGCCTCATCCTCCTCTATCAGGTCACCCCCCAATAATCTACTAGATCAAATACCTAAACCATCAATATATAATAATCTCATAGATGATGAACACCATCCTTTCCTAAAAAAGTACAACATCCAATTTCAGGAATTATGGAATTTTATAAAATATGATTTACTAATTAATATTAAATTCATAAAAACCCTAACCAGTCTTGAAAAAGTCACCATGATATATTTACATGTCCTTTATTTATACCCTAAAGATGGGATAATCTCAATTGGTTATTAAATAAACTCATATTATGTGCAATGGATCATGAGGTACCCTAAAATCTCATGGTTTCGAAGTTTCCTCTAGCCTTTGTCATACACAATGGACAACCGACACTGCCTGAATTCCAACAATTAAAATACTCTCTATGAATAACTCCAAACATCATACAATCACTCAACCATCAGCATTTATTCAACCTTTTAAACCATTAGGAACTAGGTTGTTGACTAGCTATGAAGGTATAATAATATCATAGTATTTGAGGAATCAACAACAATAAATGAAATGTGATAAGTATATAGGAAAAAATTCATCAAAAATAAATAAACACTATCATGGTAAACCAAAAAACATCCCATAAGTAGGGAAAAATATTACTAATAAATAAAAAAGTATATAATGTAAATAACAAAAAGAAAAGTCTTCAAAAGTAACACATTAGTAACTCTAACACTACAAGTAATGTCCATAGCAGTATCAAATTTTTTAATAGAAACCTAAAAATAATTTACATACATAGGTTGATAATAAAAGGTATAATCAGTAAGTAAATAACAAAGGAATCAAGTTAATATGTGAAAAAACATATTCTACTATTACAATGAAAAAATAGAAGAACTAATGGGAACCTATATGGGTCTTCTAACCAGAGATAGCCTTACCATGACTCACTCAACAAATCAGGCATCCAACATAATAATATAGCATCAAGATCATAATAAATAATTGAGGCTCGCTACCTCTTCCTCTAATTTAATGCTCATATAACCCCCAATATTGGACGTTTTATATTATCACCAATTAAACACATATCAAATAAAATCACACCAGATACAAAAAATAGACACATGATCCACACATCACATCCCATCCATCCCATAGGCACCCAGTAAACACATATCATAACATATCACCTCATTCAAAAAATAACATAGACTCCCTACATCACAAGAAAAACCATTATAAAATAGTATCATGAATATAAAGGACATAATCATTGTTAAAATCATATAAAACACATGAATACCAACATATATTACATAAAAAATAGCATGTGTCACCTATAGAAACTTTTGGTAACATATCATTTCTCACTTGTATACACCTGTTCAACAAAAAAATACTAATGGAATATTGGGGGAGAGGGTGTAACCAGCAATCCAAATCAATAACATCTTAGAAGATGAAGAAAAACTCTAAAAACCCATCACCTCTACATGCTTGTGAGGGTATCCAATAGAGGTGTGCCTAAATAAAATATCATAGACATATATAATATATATATAACACTCAATTCCCAACCTTTGGGTTAATGCCAACTATTATATCCCAAATACTTATAATATGTTTTTTTCCATTCTGGAATTAAACAGATAAATAAATTAAATATGTACAATGAAATAAGTGGTATTTAGAATAATTAATGAGAATATACTAATAGAATAGTAACCCCAACTATGAAATTATCAATAAAATATTTCTATCTTATAAGTGAAAATATGATATATTTATATCATTGAATATGTAAATAACTGTTATGAAAATGATAAAATAATTGTTGGAATTTCTGGTAAACATTAATAGGTATTTATAATTTCATAATTAATTTACTAAATTATTAGACAATTTAGTTTAAGAAAATATATAAATATATTAATATTTTATTTTCTAATGATTATAATATAATTTTAATGGAACTTTTTTATTTTTTCAATTTTTTATAAAATATCTAAAAATTTAAAAATTTATATTTTTTAATAAATGATTTTCTAAATTAAAAATTAAAAATTTCAAATATATGAAATTAATTACATAAAATGGATTTCATCATAGAATTTACAAGTCAAAAAAATGATAGGGTAAATTTTTGGGGACATTTGAAAGACATGATTGTGTTGTGAATAGTTAAATATTATAATTTATGATATTTAACAGATCCTATAATTATTGAGTCAGAATGGATGTATGGATGATTTAACCCCAAAATATTAAACTATCCTTAAATATTTTTATATATTTAGTTATAATTATAATTTTATTCATAGACATTATCCAAAACTAATAAACTATTGAATAATATAGTAAAAAAAACACCCCTGTCAACCCCTATAATTACCACCCTCACCCCTCTACTACACACACCTTGAGGCATTTTATATATTTTTATTTATACCCAATTACACTACCAAGCTTCTTACAAACATCCATGAAATTCTATTCTCACCAAATGGTCACAACCAAATGGCATAAGGAGGTTCTCAATGAGGAGAATTATAGAGGTAAAATCCTCATTCATTTTCTTTTAATATCCATTTAATTTCTATTCTATCCATTTTATCTCATCAATCCCCCTTACAAATGTGGCATAAAAACTCCATTATCTTATATATACTACAAATTTATCATCATTATGAATAACATTTGTTATTAAACTCCTTCTCATCTCCTCGTTATTATAAAAATGAGATCATCATCTGTGATGTAACGATTATCCGCCATTGTTGATGATAAACATTCATTTTTTATTACCACCTTAAAGGATTTTCTTAAATCCATTACTATAGTTAAATTATAATTTATTCTACGTATTATATGTAATTTAATGGTTTGGAACCAATATATAAAAATTAAATTTCATAAAATGATATATGTTCATGAGGGTTGTAAAAATAACTAAAATAAATTTATTTATTTCCATTAATGTTCTATATAATGATTAATCCTCTTATCAGAAAAATAAAATATGGTATCATTTAAAATTTTGGAATCATATTAATACCACTTTATTCCACTAATAGAGTTTTTCTTCTATAAGATAAGAAAATCCATAATGAAAAACCCATGGAAACAATGAAATAAGTTCACCACAAACACTGAAAATATAAAAAATGTATTAATAAATAGGTGGAGAGGTTTTATATTAAGATCATATAAGTAATTATAAATATGAATCTGTTTATATAATTTTTTAATAACAATATTTCAATCATTATACAAGTTTTTTGAATATGTTTGATGTGAGGCGAACCTAATGTAAGGGACTTTTCTATAAAAATCTTCTTTTAAACATCAATTTTTACAAATATAAAAATGAATGTTTTTATAAAAGTATTTGTATGATATTATTATTTTCAGGTTCATGATAAGTTTGTATGGGGGGGGTTGAACCTATAGCTCCCTCTAATGCATTGGGTATCTATATGATGGAGGATGACTGAAATGGTTACTCCAAGTGCAACTGAAATGGTTACATCACAATGTAGCCATGAGGATTATGTTATACGGTATCCATGAGGCTTAAATTTTATGGTATACAAGATGGTTATAACTCATATGAAATCCAAGTTGGTTATAATATCATGTATGTAATTCCCCAAGTAAACTATATGTCTTTGATGAAGTTTTCTATGTTTTAGGGAAATATTTTTATTTCAAAAAGTATAGGATAATTTATGGGTGAGAATTATTTCTTTGTGAAAATTAATTCATTTGTTTAGATGTATTAAATTAATTATAGTTTCTTTCCTCATTTTTATTTCCTGAAATATTATTATTTTTCTAATACCTTGTATTAATTTTTTTAATTGGTATTAAGTATGTGTAAGATAAAACCCCAAGCCAAGTTGATTATTCTGAATATTTTTTCATGAAATAATTTCATATTTTATTAAAAAATATATTATGGAGGGAATGGAAAATATATTAATATTACCCATGTTGTATTCTAGTGGGTTGAATTTTATGAATTATTCCTTAATTATAAAAACTAATATACTAAAAAGATATCAGGGATTGTAATAATTTCATTCTACTTGAATTAACTAGTTTAAGTATTATTTAAGGCTATGTTATTATAGTTGATATCATAAAACTTTTTAGATAACTTTATGGGGTAGGATGATATTAGTAAAATACCATATGTTATTTTTATATTATGGATGTGTTGAAATGATGTAGAATTTTGAGATTACAATTTTTCAAAATATAATATATGTTTGATCAAAATGTTTTTCTATAGAAGAAATAGGGAATCTATTTTAGGAAGGCACTGAGATAATGACATCTTACCAAATACACATCCTGAAATATTGGGGATTGGAACTGAGAATTTGTAACTGTGATGGAATATTTATTGTAGGCTGTAAATGGAGGTGGTATCAATTGAAGATAACAACCACAGATTCCATAAATGAACATGATGACAGTGGAAATATTTATGAGGACACACCCACCAACATTAGTGGATCTTTTAATATAGTGGAAACAAAGGGATATATTTATTCCCTTTAGAAGTTATTTTTTGTCTTTTCGTGTTCAGATTATAAAAAATTCAGTCATTTTTTTATAATTTCGAAGGTAAATCTGCGGTGTGGTTGTATGGGGTCAAGAATATCATAGATATTGAGAAGATTGAAGCCATGTAATCTGATGAATTTTAAAATACTTTCCTTGAAATATTTTATCATACGATGGTTTGACATAATATAAAAATAATTACCCATAATTGAAAATTATTACAAAGATTTAGTGTCTGGGTAAGATGAAATATTCCCTCAATTGTAATGGTACTTTCAAAATATTATTTGTGATCTTGATAGTAAAATAAAGAGTTTCCACTCAGGATTGAAGGGAAGATATTGATGGGAAATGAACTCCAGTGAATTAAAAAGTCCTGAGAAAACATTCAGATTAGTTGAGATGGTATAGATAGAGTTTTCTAATAATCATGTTACCTTTTAAAAAAATTAAGATTAATAGTTCTATACGACATGGAATGTTTAAGAATCAATCAATGAAATATTAATGTATGAAAGTCTACTTTAATGTTTGTGAAAATTTATATTAAAAGAATCCTGAGTAATACAATAAAAATTTGGGGAGTGTTTTTTGATGTTCTATGTTTTAAAATATTTCTTGAGATTTCATTGAAAATTATCTTATAAATAATTTTTATATGAAAACTATAAAGTGTTTTAAATTTGTAGAGACATGGTATTAATAAAATACCTTCTATATGAATGATTTGAATGATAGAAAAAAATAAGTTATAATTATAAGGTTAATCAATATCCATTAAAACTATTTCTGCAGATGTAGGACCATCTAATGAAGTGTTATCATGTATTTTATTTTTCAAATTTTGTTAATTTTTTCGTTGATACAAGGTCTACATATTCAATTATTTCTGATCATTTTTGTTGTTAAATTTCAAATTTCACATCATGAAATTGAACTATAACCTATTTTTAAAACACCAGGGGATAATATTAAAGAAAATATATTAATAAGAATATTCTTGTTTATTATGTGGAATGAAATTAGATATATAATTTCTTTTTTTTTCCTATGTATATTATTAAGTTATTCTGGTTATGGCTTGGTAATATATTTATCGTGCATTGATTTATTATAGAGCCAATGAAGTTTTTTTCAGAAATATTTTTTTGTTTTTATTCAATAATGAAACAATACCATTGATAATCATATTAGGAATATGAGTAATGTTTAAAATACATAAATTAATGTTATATTTTACATATAGTTTAAAATATGGAAAATTATAAGAAATATGATGATCTCGTGGTAAAATAATACCTGTGTGTTTTTTTCTGATGAGTTTTCTGGTGTTATACTAGATTGGGAAAATGAATTTACCATTGAAGTAGTTCTGGATAATAATCCAATTTCATTCACACTTTTTCATATGACAAATATATAACTTCTAGGATAGATAATTTTGTTGTTGGAGTATCTTGATAAAAGCTTCATTCATCCTAGAATTTCTCCATGGGGTGATTATATTTTTCGATAAATAATATTATGGTTCCTTGAAACTTTGTATTTATTGTAGAGCGTTCAATAAACTTATCATTAATAATAAGTATCCATTTACTCATATCTATCTAAAATTTTATCATCTTCAAGGATCGATGTATTTTTTCATGATTGAATTGAGATCTATGTACCATATACTAAAGGTGAATGGGGTGAAATTTTAAAACAATATTCAATACTATATATGGGAATTATGAGTTTGTTTTAAAGAACTTTATTTTCACAAATTCCCTAGTTGTATTCATTGATCCTATGAGTTGAATCCTACAAAAATATTTATAGAAGCATTTTATATTGAAGATATTTTTATTTCTTCAAAATGATCTAATGATCATAATTTTTTTAATTAATTTATAGAATACATTCAATGAAAATACATTATATGGAAAAATTAGATAATGTGCTTTCCAGTTGTATGAAAAAAAAGTATTGGGAACACTATAAATAAGGAAGAAATAATAGTTGATCCCGAAAAAAAGTGGTAGCGGAATGGGAAGGAAAAAAAATGTTACATAGATTATTATTTTTCTATGAATAGTTGGATATTAATGATGTTTTGTTAAATCAATTCCTTATAATCTAGTGAAATAACTAAGTTAGCACAAAAATTGGTTCAATATATTTGGAAAAAAGACTATTGTGTTTGTTTTTAGGAACTGAAAATAGGATTGGTGATTGATCTTGTTTTGGATCATCCCAACATAAATAATGATTTTTTAATCTTCAATTATTCTTCCTTGAATGGATATTGTTGTGTTTTTATGCATAATTATTGGGAAATTACTTCTGCTTCATGCCAACTGAACCCTCAGTATTTAAATTATAATAGACATGATCTTCAATTATCATTATGGTTTTTTTATTTTAAAATCTATATAAATAATTTATATGATGGAAAATGTAAAATATATAACAAAAATAATATTTTTAAGTATATATTCCCTCATAAAGAATTGAATATTAGGAAACAAATATCGATGAAATTAATAAATTATTTTGATTTAATGGTTAATCACCATCCTTGGAATGAGAACAATGTGGAATATTCCTTCAATAGAAACCATAATTCATCATTAAACACATCACATTTGGAAAATGACCTCTAGGATAATTATTTGTTGAACATTGGATTGGTTGTTGCCGGTGTAGAAAATTTCCATGTTTTTGTTTCTTGTGAAAATGTAGTCATCTATTTTAGACAGAATTAGGAAGGAATAGAAGGAAGACCATGAGTTAGAGAATAATTTCAAAATGATTTAAAGGGTAATTTTGAATAATTTAACATCGATAAATAATTTTTTTTTAGATTTGTCAAGAGAATAAGTATGTGACATGATCCTTATCTGAAGAATGTTATTTTATGGGATGCTCATATTTCCTTATTACAGATCATCCTAGAATCTATAATATATATTGAGACCAATTTAATTATTACTTGTGGTATGGAATGGAAATATATATTTTACATTTTACCATTAAATTTTTATCTTGTCAACAAGTTATTGTAGAGTGAAGACTAGAAAATGGGATGCTTTATCCTTTTCCCATTATAGAGTCGAAATTAGAAAATATATCCAAGGAAATCTTGGAAGGACTAACAAAGATTTATCAAGGTAACAATGTAATTAGGTGAATTATTGACCAACTAACTAAATCCTTATATTTACTCAATATTTGAGATATTATGTATTTTGAAATCTTTCTCAACTATCCTAAAATGCATTTTTATGTGATGTAGAGATCATCTCTCCATTTTATTTGACCATAATCCCAAGTTCACTTATAATTTTTGGAATGGAATTCATAAGTACTTTGGAACTGAATTAAATTTCATCAATGACTTTCAATACCCGTCTATTGGACAGAGTAGGAGAAAAATTAAGACTTTGGAATAACAGTTATATTCTTTTTCACTGGATTTCCATGGTTTTTTGTATCAACATATTTCTTTAGTTGGTTTTTAATATAATAATAGTTTTCATTATTTTATAAAGATGGAATCATTTTGGGGGATTATATGGAATGTGGTGTCATACTCTGGATTTTTGAGATGAGGACATGGAAATGAATATGATGAGGAAAAATATAGTTGAGGAGGTGTATGAGAAATTGAAGGTGATCCAGCAAACCATGATGACAGCTCCTCGTAAGATGAAATGTTATGGGGATAAGAGGAGTAAATACCTTTATTTTGAAGTAGGTGATCAAGTTTTTATCAAATTTTATCCTTGGAAAAGTATAATCCATTTTGGTAAGATGTTGAAAAAATTCCATTGTTAATTATACTGTTTGAAATCTTATATAATGTTGGACTTGTTTCCTAATAAGAATATTTTCCTTAGATATTATCTCATGTACATAATGATATTTAGATTTTGATATTATGAATGGATATTCCAGATTGATCACATGTTTTGAGCATATAATTAGTTTAGGTTGAAGTGGATCATTCTTATAAATATAATCCTATTCTAATACTTGATCATAGAGATAAAATTTGGTTCAATAAGGTAATTCACTATGTAATGCCCCGACCCCAGTTACCCAGAGTCGGTGCATTACTTCGTAGCATTGGCATGATCACAAAATATCTAGTCTCGAAATACCGATTAGTTTACTAGCCTTGGAAACACTAGATACATTCATAAATGTTACATTACATCATAAAGGGAAAAACAACAACAAAAAAGTATCCATAGTCCACACCCATATCTTCTTCTGGCTATCCCTATATGTCATTCATAAAATACCTCTTCACATCCTGGAAAATATTAAAACCTTGAATGGGGTGAGCTCAGATGCTCAGTAAGGATAACAATATTGTAGAAGCTTTCATAAATAAAAATTGACATTTAAGGCAATGTATAACTAAAACAAAAGCCTTTTTAAACTTGAACTTCAGCATAATATGGAAAAAATAAAATTAAATAATGCCATTTACTTACTCACATGGATATTCTACTAGTCGAATAATTGCATGCAATATCAATAACCACTTTCATAATGATGGAATGCATAATGCCCGACTATCATAACCACGTATCCAAGGCCTCATGCCAATACTACAAATATGATTTTTTCAAGGCCTCGTGCCAAGACACTAGTTTGTCTCATGAGACCTACCGATGCATCGAGGAGCTATAGCGGTCTCCACCCGTCACTTATTAAGTCCAATTCATACCTCATATGAACAGGTTTAAACATATCATAAACCATAATATAATTGTATAACATAAAAATGCATAAAGGAAACATAAGATTTCCAAACTTCAATCATAAGATATCAATACAACACATTGATATAATAAAAACATTATCAAAACCATTTTCAATACCAAAATAAAAGAAAAGTAAAACATGGTATTTATTTTTCTTTTAAAAAAAGGTATGGCTTATAGAGGAAGCCAAAACTCAAATAATAGTCACAACGGCGGATAAGTCGTTGTCGCCGCATACGTAAGAAAAAAAAGTCATTTTGCAGTTTAGTAAAAATGATTTGTATAAAAATATTTCTTTTTAATAAAAGTAAAAGTCAATGGAGGTTTATACACCGCATAAATGAAAGTTGTGTATAAAACCAAATATGTCTCAATGAAAGGAGATCGAGACGAAGTCCTTAAAAAGATAATTTTTAAAATAAAATAGATCTATTATGTGTATTTACAATAAGTAAACATAAATAAAGTACAAATAAAATATAGTACATAATAATATCATGACATAATTTTAATGTAGGATATTAACCCAAAGAATGGAAATTGGGTTAAGAAGTTCCCTTACCTCATGTCCGACTTGACTCGATCATTCTTTAATCTCCTGAATAATAAACTAGAGTTAATTTCCATTTTATTAAGAAACATTTTCTTGTTCATTATTCCTTTTATATCACTTATTACCATGTTATTAACATTATGTAATTATTTATGTTAATAACGGTCATTTTGTCGATCTTTGGTAATTGAGTCAAAAATAAACTTCTTATAATTACACTTTGTTCATGTGGTAAAATATACATTATATACATAATTATATTCATGATTTAGATATCATATACATCATATATATCCGGTATATACATTCATTTATAATATTACATAACATTTACAGGTAAGAAATGAAATGCACCGTTCATGGAGACGGTAAGCCGTACGTACGCATGAACGCTACTTTCATTTCAATTTCTAAATTAATGGAATGAAGTTATAATTATATAAAGTTATAATATAATTATAGTATAATATAATTTATAATACCATTTACTCCATCCTTTATACATCCCACATATGGAATTAATGATTCAAATCACTTTGAGAGGGCGGTAGTCCTCACTTCCTAAAATGAAAATATCGCGTTAACCCATAATGGAAACCATAAAGGTATGCCATAAATGAAAAATACAGAAGCTTAAGGAAAACATAAAAATATTATATATCATATATAAATATAGTGACATATTAATGACCACTTTTGAAGGTGTTATATGAGTGTTGAACAATCTTCGTTTTGTGAGGCAGAAATTTTCCATCAACTGAAACAGTATGTTATTTTACCATTAGATGTAGGTGTGTGTAATTGTAGCTCTAATACATCTTATAAAAACATACTAGTATATCTAAGATACTTTTTTTACAAAATAAATGAATAAAAAGTGTTTATGGGGTTGGAGAAGCAAAATAAAACAAAACATCATTAGAGAAGACATTACCTTAAAATCTGGTAACTCTTTTTTTGATTTGAGCCAAAGGCTTCCTTGGGAAGACTTCTTCCCAAAGTGAGGCTTCTAGGAGTAATAGAGGGAAGTTGGGAGAGTATTTGGGCCGTTTTTGGCCGATCCAAATGGCTTGATGGTGTGAATAAGGTGGTAGTGGTGGGGGCCTTTTATAAGAGGAGAGGAGGGGAACTCTTGGAAAGTTATAAAATGTTACTTTATTATAAAATTATTTTCATATTTAAAATGTACCAAAATTATATATTTTGAGTATAAGGTGATAAGAGTTCTAAATCCAAACATACAATAGGTTTTTGACATGTTTAGGTCTTAGAGTTTACATTATCTTTTCATTTTATTTAAATCGTTAATTAGTGAGGTAACAGCTGCATCATCATTGTGTCATATAAAATTTAAATTATTTAATGTCTAAAAATTATAAAACAAATATCATTATGTAGGAAATCTTTTTATCTTTCTAATGAATATTTATATTAAAACAGATGACTTCTATAACCCCATTTAAAAATTATTTTAGTAAAACAACTCATGTTTGTGACATTTTTATTTTAACGTTAAATAAAAAGTTTTTAATGTCCTTTTCCTACCAAAGTGGCTCCTTGGAATCCCCAAGTTGACCCATGGATTTTCTTGGTCTGATGTGACTCATCCAATAGGTTTAGGACAAGTGTAAGGGTATTTTCATATTTTTATAATACCATTTTACCTTAAATTTTACTAATTACCTTTAATCGTAATTAATTAAACTTAAAAGTTACTATTCAACAAAAAATTATTTTAATCCCATTGAACAAATTTTTACTTTCTAATGACAGACATGTTTGTCGGATTTTTTAAAATCAAATCACAGAAGTCGTAATGTTTCATTTAAACTAAAAATCAGTTTTTTAAACTACCACTTAGTGGTTTCACTATTCATCAAAAATTGAAGTTTTTCAGAATAGTGCCAAAATTTCACCCTAAGATATAATTGATATTACGAATTCAAAAACAATGTCTATTTTACAAAATTCAAAACATATATGTTTCATTAGTTATTTTTATAACTAATTCTCACTGTCACAATAAATAGCGTGTTTTTAAGAAACAATATATATCAAAAGATTGACAATAGTTTATGTCCAATTTCAAAGTGAAAGTAATTATAATGAACACCATTGGATAAAATTGTAAAAATATATTCTAATTATACTTTAAAACCACTCAATAGTAAAATTTATCACTATAAATTATTTTGATTAAAAAAGTTGTTTTTAAGTATTTTTCACAACTCATAAAAATTGGAAGTTCTCAAAAAATTACAAAAAATTCAACTTAGGATAATTTCGATATTCCGAATACAAAAACGTAGTCCATTTGGAAAGATAAAATTTATTAAATTTCTAAAAGTAGGTATTACTATTCACAACAGCTACTTTGATTGGTTGTGGTGAGTTGGAATCTTGAACTTGCGTATAATGCAAGCTATTGCATTTTTGAAAGAAAAGCGTATCGTGGAAGCTCGGGGTGTTACATTCTCCCCTCCTTCAATAAATTTCTTCCTCGAAATTTGACATTTTTCTTTGAAAATAAATGGTTTAAAATACAAAATACCTTTGTGGAAAACCCACGTTGGAAATAAGGTTAATAAAAATATAACTTTACAAGATAGAAAGATAAGTACAAGGGTCACCCGAGATAGACCATACTAGGATTCTATGAAAATATTGATATGGAAGAAAAACAAACCATGAAGGTCTGATGGAGAGTTGTAGAAAATAGGATTAGGTGAAAGTTAACCAAAATAAAATCACAAACATGTGATTTGTTAAACATTCATTGAATCCCCGGTTGGAAAAGTTAACCGACAAAGTTTTTGTTTTAAGTTACCTATTATAAAGTTGAGTAATTTATTTAGGAGATTTAATAAGAACATAAGGGAATATACATACTTGTCATGTAGACTTTCATTCATTAATAAATGTTTACCACAAATCCATCTTTCACTCTAAAAGGTAATAGAACTCAAAAATATTCTATTTATCACAATTGTATAACGTTCCAAATATTAACACATACCATTTAGATTAGGAAACATTTTTTAATAACCAAAGACTTCTTATAGGCTAGTGGTAGGTAATAAAGGCATGTCGCACTATGGTTGTGGGTTCGATTCCTGCTGCTTTTTCCAACGCGACGGGTTATCCCCCGACCTGCAGGTTGTCCTTTTCCTAAAAATATAGTATTATAATTTTCCAAAAGTAATCTTCCGAAATGTTTTAACCTTAAAAAATACTATCCAAAGTTCAACTAAATCTATTCCAACCTTTATAGTTATCCAAAATACCTCTACCCATACTTTCTCTAAAAGGTCTCTAAATTCCAAAATCAATTGTGACATCAAATTCCCCAAACAAAGTAATGTTTCTCTAATTGTCACATAATAAAAATATGATTACCTTAATCATATTAAAACCTTATTGAAACAACAAGTACTGCAGTACAATCCTTATATATATCACATTAACTTTATAACCAGAATATAATCCTTGAGTCCAAAAGCACCAATACATTAATTATTCCAGTTCAACTGTAGTAACATCACAAGATTTTCCTTGATCCCTTGGCCTTTTCTGAGGTAAGTTTCTCTGACTCTTAGGACATTTATTTGAATAATGACCCATTTCCCTACAATTTTAGCATTCAACATTGATAGCTTCTTTCTTTCCCTTGCAATCACGAGCCTGGTGAACTTTTTCTCTACATTTATAACAAATTTCCATTACTTTTAGGCAAGTTCCAGGGTGATTCTTCCACAATTATCACATAATGGAAAATCCTTCTTTCCCTTTTTCCCTTTATCTGTCTCTTATTACACCATTATCTTCTTCTCTTGCTTTACTTTATTGTCATAAGATTTAGAGAATTACTTTTCTGCCTTGATAGCACACGAGACTATATCTTCGTATGTTGAGAAATACTGTGATACTAATGCTCGACGGAGAAAAGGTTTTAACCCATCAAAGAAATGATCGATCTTACTACTTGTGTTACGTATATAATTAGCAGCATGCCTCGCTATCCTTGTAAAGTTAGCCTCATACTTTGCGACATTCTCATCCTCCTTCTACCTCAGACTCAGAAATTGCATTTCCATATCTGCTCGATGGTCATGTGGAAAGTATTTTTCTATGAAAAGCACTTTGAACTATCTCCATTCCATATTAGATTCTTCTTCATATTCTTTCCTGTTTTGAATCAGAAACCACCATTGATAGGCATCTCCAGTGAGACGGTAAACTGCCATGACAACCTTCTACCTTTCGCTACTCCCCAAGGCGTGTAATATTTTCTCTAAGGAGTTTATCCATTTCTCAGCTACTAATGGATTTTTACCCCAATTAAATGTTGGTGGTTGTTTCCTCATGAAGCGGTATAACATTGAACCTCCACATTGAGGATCAGGGTGCTCCATACGAGTAAGGTTATTATTCATAACCTGAGTGTGTTGTCCCAGTATGGTAATAAGTTGATCAGCACCAGTTGTATCTCCAGCTCCATAATAATTATCTTAAGTAGGAGGGAAATCCCTTCATGGATTGTGTGCATTGATACGGTTTCCATTCCTCCCACTAGGCGCCATTTATAAACAATGGAATAAACTAGATTAGTTTATGAATTAAAATACATAATTCCATACTTGTAAAATAGTTAACATAAATTTAACTATTTATGGATATAATCCATAGTCATAGAAATGTTTTCTTGGAGGAAGTATGTAATCATAATCCCTTTATAATGGTTTGTAATGAAAATTATAATTATACTAATCCTATCCTCCGGGAGTGTCATAACCAAGAGTGCAGCAAGGCCCATTATCGTGCACCAGTTCCCGTTTGAGTATAGCTCAAAGTGGTGTTTTCGGGTTTTACCCCTAGGTACATCTGTTCCAGAGCCGCCTCTACCTACTCGTATCCAGACAGGGATGTATTGCTCAGAAAACTCACAAAATCTCTATAATACCAAAATTCTAGGATGTTCTTCTATACTAATCCTCAAATTCGATCTTTGGACTATGTGCTCTAATTAGAGTTTATCTAAATCAAGCATCCAAGGTTAGTACTAAACTGCCTATGATACCAACTGTAACGCCCCGACCCCAGTTATCCAGAGTCGGTGCATTACTTCGTAACATTGGCATGATCAAAAAAGATCATGTCTCGAAAGACCGATTAGTTTTGTAGCCTTGGCTACACTAGATACATTCATAAATGTTACATTGCATCATAAAGTGAAAAAATACAATAACAAAGTCTCCATAGTCCACACTCATATCCTTTTCTGACTATCCCTGTAGGTCATTCATAAAATAACTCTTCACATCCTGGAAACTATTAAAACATTGAAATGGGTGAGCTCAGATGCTCAGTAAGGATAACAATATTGCAGAAGCTTTCATAAATAAACATTAACATTTAAGGCAATGTATAACTAAACCAAAAGACTTTTTAAACTTGAACTTCAAAATAATATGTAAAAAATAAAATTATATAATTCAATTTACTTACTCACATGTATATTCTACTAGTCGAATAATCGCATGCAATATCAATAACCACTTTCATAATGATGGAATGCATAATGCCAGACTATCATAACCACGTAGCCAAGGACTCGTGCCAAGACTACAAATATGATTTTTTCGAGGCCTCGTGTGAAGACACTAGTTTGTCTCATGAGACCTACCGATGCCTCAAGGTGCTATAGTGGGCTCCACCCTTCACTTATTAAGTCCAATACATTCATCATATGAACAGGTTTAAACATATCCTAAACCATAACATAAGTGTATCACATAAAACATGCATAAAGGAAACATAATATTTCCACACTTCAATCAAAAGATATCAATACAACACATTGATATAATAAAAACATTATCAAAAACATTTTCAATACCAAAATAAAAGAAAAGTAAAACATGGTATTTATTTTTCTTTTAAAAAAAGTTATGGCTTATAAAGGAAGCTGAAACTCAAATTATAGTCACAGCGGTGGAGAAGTCGTTGTCTCCACATACGTAAGAAAAAAAATTACTTTTTTCGTTTAGTAAAAATGCTTTGTATAAAAATATTCCTTTTGAATAAAAGTAAAAGTCAAAGGGGGTTTATACACCTCATAAATGAATGTTGTGTATAAAACCAAATATGCCTCAATGAAAGGAGATTGAGACGATGTCCTTACAAAGATCATTTTTAAAATAAAATAGATCTATTATGTGTATTTACTATAAGTACACCTAAAGAAAGTACAAATACATGATAGGAAAAAATAATATCAGGACATAATTTGAAAGTAGGAGATTAACCCAAAGAATGGAAATTGGGTTAAGAAGTTCCCTTACCTCGTGTCCGAATTGACTCGATCGTTCTTTAATCTCCTGAATAATAAACTAGAGGTAATTTATATTTTTATAAGAAGTCTTTTCATGTTCATTATTCCTTTTATATCACTTATTACCATGTTATGAACATTATGTAATTATTTAAGTTAATAACGGTCATTTTGTCGATCTTTGGTACTTGAGTCAAAAATAAACTTCTTATAATTACACTTTGTTCATGTGGAAAAATATCCATTATATCCATAATTATATTCATGATTTAGATATCATATACATTATATATATCCAATATATACATTCATTTATAATATTACATAACATTTAGAGATAAGAAATGAAATGCACCGTTCGTGGAGACGGTAAGTCGTACGTACACATGAATGCTACTTTCATTTCTATTTCGTATTAAATGGAATGAAGTTATAATTATATAAAGGTATAATATAATTCCAATATAATATAATGTATAATACCATTTACTCCATCCTTTATACATCCCACATATGGCATTAACGATTCAAATCACTTTGAGGGGGCAGTAGTCCGCACTTCCTAAAATGAAAATATCGTGTTTACCCATAATGGAAACCATAAAGTTATTCCATAAATGAAAAATACAGAAGCTTAAGGAAAACAAAAACATATTATATATCATATATAAATATAGTGACATCTTAATGTCCACCTTTGAAGTTGTTATATGAGTTTTGAACAATCATCGTTTTGTGAGGCAGAAATTTACCATCCACAGAAACAGTATTTTCTTTAACCATTAGATGTAGGTGTGTGCATGTGTAGCTCAAATCCTTCTTATAACAACATACTAGTATATCTAATATACTGGTTTTGTTACAAAAGAAATGAATAAAAAGAGTTTAGGGGGTTGGAGAAGAAAAATAAAACAAAACAACATTAGAGAAGACATTGCCTTAAAATCGGTTAAGTCTTTTTTTGTTTTGAGCCAAAGGCTTCCTTGGGAAGACTTCTTCCCAAATTGAGGCTTATCGGAGTAAGAGAGGGAAGTTGGGAGTGTATTTGGGTAGAGGTTGGCCAAGACAAATGGCATGAAGGTGTGAATAAGGTGGTAGTGGTGGGGGCCTTTTATAAGAGGAGAGGAAGGGCACTCTTGGAATGTTATAAAAGGTTACTTTATTATATAAAGATTTTCAGATTTAAAAGGCCCCGAAATTATATATTTCGAGGATAAGGTGATAAGAGTTCTAAATCCACCCATATAATAGTACCCACGTTGTATTCTAGTGGGTTAAATTGTATGAGTTATGCAATAATTCTAAAAACTACTATACTAAAAAGATCTCAGGGAATGTAATAAGTTCATTATAGTTGAATTAACTAGTTTAAGTATTTTTTAAGTCTATGTTATTTAAGATGATATCAGAAAACGTTTTAGATAACATTATAAGGTAGGATGATATTAGTAGAATACCATATGTTATTTTTACATTATGGATGTGTTGAAATGATGTAGAATTTTGAGATTACAATTTTTAAAAATATAATATATGTTTGATCAAAATGTTTTTCTATAGAAGAAATAGGGAATAATTTTTAGGAAGGAACTGTGATAATGACATCATACCTAATACACATCCTGATATAGTGGGGATTGGAACTGAGAATTTGTGACTGTGATGGAATATTTATTATCGGCTGTAAATGGAGGTGGTATCAATTGAAGATAACAACCACAGATTCCATAAATGAACATGATGACAATGGAAAAATTTATGAGGACACACCCACCTACATTAGTGGATCATTTAATATAGTGGAAACAAAGGGATAGATTTATTCCCTTTAGAAGTTATTTTTTGTCTTTTCATGTTCAGATTATAAAAAATTAAGTCTTTATTTTTATAATTTCAAAGGTAAATCCGGGGTGTGGTTGCATGGGGTCAAGAATATCACAGATATTGGGAATATTGAAACCATGTAATCTGATGAATTTTACAATCCTTTACTTGAAAAATATTATCATACGGTGGATTGACATAATATAAAAATAAATACCCATAATTGAAAATTATTACGAAGATTTAGTGTCTGGGTAAGATGAAATATTCACTCAATTGGAAAGGTACATTCGAAATATTATTCGTGATCTTGATAGTAAAATAAAGATTTTCCACTTAGGATTGAAGGTAAGATATTGATGGGAAATGAACTCCAGGGAATTAAAAAGTCATGATAAAACATTCGGATTAGTTGAGATGGTATAGATAGAGTTTTCTAATAATCATGTTCCCTTTTAAAACAATTAAGATTAATAGGACTATACGACATGTAATGTTTAAAAATCAATGAATGAAATATTAATGTATGAAAGTCCACTTTAATGATTGTGAAAATTTATATTAAAAGAACCCTAAGGAATACCATAAAAAATTGGGGACTGTTTATTGATGTTCTATGTTTTAAAATATTTCTTGAGATTTCATTGAAAAATATCTTATAAAGAATTTTTATATGAAAAGTATAAATTTTTTTAAATTTGGAGAGACATGGTATTTTGAAAATACATTCCATATGAATGATTTGAATGATAGAAAAAAATAAGTAATAATTATAAGGTTAATCAATATCCATTAAAACTATGTCTGCAGATGTAGGACCATCTAATGAAGTGTTATCATGTATTTTATTATTCAAATTTTGTTAATTTTTTGGTTGATACAAGGTCGACAAATTCAATAATTTCTGAACATTTTTTTTAAATTGAAAATTTCACCTCATGAAATTAAACTATAAACTATTTTTAAAACACCAGGGGAAAATATTAAAGAAAATAGATTAATAAGAATCTTCTTGTTTATTCTGTGGAATGAAATTACCTATACACCTTCTTGTTTTTTCCTATGTAAATTATTAAGTTATTCTGGTTATGGCTTGGTAATATATTTATCGTGCAATGATTTATTGTAGAGCCAATGAAGTTGTTTTCAGAAATATTTTTGGTTTTTATTCAATAATGAAAAAATAACATTGATAATCTTATTAGGAATATGGGTAATGTTTAAAATATATAAATTAATGTTATATTTTACACATAGTTTAAAATATTGAAAATTATAAGATAAATGATGACCCCGTGGTAAAATAATACATGTGTGTTTTTTTCTGATGAGTTTTCTGGTGTCATACTAGATTGGGAAGATGAATTTATTATTGAATTAGTTCTGGATAATAATCCAATTTCATGAACACTTTTTCATATGAAAAATATAAAACTTCTAGGAAAGAAAATTTTGTAGTTGGAGTATCTTGATAAAAGCTTCATTCATACTATCATTTCACCATGGGGTGATTATATTTTTCGATAAATAATATTATGGTTCCTTGATAATTTTTATTGATTGTAGATCGTTGAATAAACATATCATTAATAATAAGTATCCATTTACTCATATTTATGTAAAATTTTATCATCTTCAGGGATCGATGTATTTTTTCATGATTGAATTGAGATCTATGTACCATATACTAAAGGTGAAGGGGGTGACATTTTAAAACAATATTCAATACTATATATGGGAATTATGAGTTTGTTTTAATGACCTTTTCTTTCACAAATTCCCTAGTTGTATTCATTTATCCTTTGATTATAATCCTACAAAAATATTTATAGAATCATTTTATATTGAAGATATTTTTATTTCTTCAAAATGATCTAAAGATCATAATTTTTTTAATTAATTTATAGAATACATTAAATGAAAATATGTTATAAGGAAAAATTAGATAATGTTCATTCCGGTTTTAACAAAAAAAATTATTGGGAACACTGTAAATAAGGAAGAAATAATAGTTGATCCCGAAAAAAAAGTGGTAGCGGAATGGGAAGGAAAAAAAATTTACATTTATTTTTTGTTTTCTAGGAATAGTAGGATATTAATGATGTTTTGTTAAATCAATTCCTTGTAATCTAGTGAAATAACTAATTTAGCACAAAATTGGTTCAATATATTTGGACAATAGACTATTGTGTTTGTTTTTAGGAACTGAAAATAGGATTGGTGAATGATATTGTTTTGGATCATCCCAACATAAATTATGATTTTTTAATCTTAAATTATTCTTCCTTGAAGGGATATTGCTGTGTTTTTATGCATAATGATTAGGAAATTACTTATGCTTCATGTCAACTGAACCCTCAGTATTTAAATTATCATAGACATGATTTTTAATTATCAATAAGGTTTTTTTTTATTTTAAAATCTATATAAATCATTTATATGATGGAAAATGTTAAATATACACCAAAAATAATATTTTGAAGTATATATTCCCTCATAAATAATTGAATATATGGAAAAAAAAATATCGATGGAATTGATAAATTTTTAACGGTCAATCACCATCCTTGAAATGAGAACAATGTGGAACATTCCTCCAATAGAAACCATCATTCATCATTAAACACATCACATTTGGAACATGACCTCTACGATAATGATTTGTTGAACATTGGATTGGTTGTTGACGGTGTAGAAAATTTCCATGTTTTTGTTTCATGTGATAATGTAGTCATCTCTTTTAGACAGAATTAGGAAGGAACAGAAGGAAGACCATGAGTTATAGAATAATTTAAAATTGATTTAAAGGGTAATTTTCAAGAATTTAACATCGATAAATAATTTTTTTAGATTTTTCATGAGAATATGTATTTGACATGACCCATATCTGAAGAATGATATTTTATGTTATGCTCATATTTCCATATTTCAGTTCTTCCTAGAATCTATAATATATATTGAGACCATTTTAATTATTACTGGTGGTATGGAATGAAAATATATATTTTACATTTTACAATTAAATTTTTACCTTGTCAACAAGTTATGGTAGAGTGACGACTAGAAAATGGGATTCTTTATCCTTTTCCCATTATAGAGTCGAAATGAGAAAATATATCCAAGGAAATTGTGGAGGGACTAACAAAGATTTATCAAGGTAACAATGTAATTAGGGAAATTATTGACCAACTAACTAAATCCTAATATTTACTATATATTTGAGATATTATGTATTTTGAAATCTTTCTCAACAATCCTCAAACACATTTTTATGTGATGTAGAGATCATCTCTCTATTTTATGTGACAATAATCCCAAGTTCACTTATAATTTTTACAATGGAATTCATAAGTACTTTGGAACTGAATTAAATTTCATCAAATCCTTTCAATACCCATCTGTTGGACAGAGTAGGAGAAAAATTAAGACTTTGGAAGAACAGTTATATTATTTTTCACTGGATTTCCAAGGGTGTTTTTATCAACATATTTATTTAGTTGGTTTTTCATATAACACTATTTTTCATTATTTTATACAGATGGAATCATTTTAGGGGATTATATGGAATGTGGTGTCATACTCTGGATTTTTGAGATGAAGACATGGAAATGAATTTGATGAGGAAAAAAATAGTTGAGGAGGTGTATGAGAAATTGAAGGTGATCCAGCAAACCATGATGACAGCTCATCGTAAGATGAAACGTTATGGGGATAACAGGAGTAAAAACCGTTATTTTGAGGTAGGTGATCATGTTTTTATCAAATTTTATCCCTGGAAAAGTATAATCCATTTTGGTAAGATGTTGAAAAAATTCCATGGTTAATTAGACTGTTTGAAATCTTATATAATAATGGAATTGTTTCCTAATAAGAATATTTTCCTTAGAGATTATCTCATATACATATTGATATTCAGATTTTTATATTATGAATGTATATTCCAGATTCATCTCATGATTTGAGCATAGAATTAGTTTAGGTTGAAGTGGATCATTCTTATAAATATAATCCTATTCTAATACTTGATCATAGAGATAAAATTTTGTAGAATAAGGTAATTCTCTATGTAACGCCCCGACCCCAGTTACCCAAAGTCGGTGCATTACTTCGTAACATCGGCGTGATCACAAAAGATCAAGTCTCGAAATACTGATTGGTTTAGTATCCTTGGAAACACCAGATACATTCATAAATGCTACATTACATCATAAAGTGTGAAGTGCACTATGTTGCATTTGTTGTCAATGAGGCATGAGGATGTCTTGGAATGAATGGAAGTCAAGGAATGTCAAGATGTGAATGACAAAGGTTGTGATGGTGTTGGTGATGAAGAGAGAATGACCATAGTACTAAGATGCATGTCACTTAGGAGATTCACTAAGTGGCATAGGAGATGTGGTTGAAACATTCTCTAGTTACATCAGACGATTTTTGAACTGCTCTTTAAGTTCATAGAACTTGTATCCTGATGATACAAAGTCACAACATTGATTGAATACCATGAATTGTCTTCACAATGCATGAGGAGTAGAAAGGAGTTCCATCCACAACTACTAAGTGGATGATGTGCATTAATGAAGTCCATGCACTATCACTTAGTGCATGTGAACGTGAAGATGATCCAATTGATCTCTGATTAGATCAATAAAGAACATTGAAGATTATAAGTGATTCAGGAGTTCGATTGATGAAGATGAAACTTCGGGAATTCGATATCCTAAGTGAAGATCATATGAGAGGAGGATTGATGAATTCCTAAGAAGAAGAGAGAAGAAATGGCTTAGAGGAGAATGGCTTGGAAGTAGTGGCTTGGCATTTGGTACTTAGTAACATTGTTTTTACACAAAGGCTAGGTTCTACACTTAAGCAAAAAATTGGCCAGCCAAGGCACCTTGAGGGTTCAACCCCAATGCATGGGCGCTAGGGCACCACGCCCATGGGGGAACCCGTGGGGCGAGCCAGGGCGGCAGGGCGCACCCAACACACCGCATGGGCGCCTGGGGAACGCTCAAAGGAGCGCGGCAGGGGCGTAGGAGCGTGCCCCCAACAGTGTCACCGTGCATAGAGGGCGCATAGCGCGCGCCCGAGTTGCAGAGTGGGCGCAAGAGCGCGCCCGCAGAGAGAACCCGGTGCAGGGCAGCACCGGGAGGGGAGAAGTTCAACTGAAGTGAGGATGGGAGCGGAACTTTGATAAACCGCGGAAAAACTGGCCGCGGCTTCGATGTGGGATGTAGAATTTTTCCGCGGAGCGAATCCCAGCCGCTCATCTGATCTCGCGGACGATCGGCGCCGCTCATCTAATCCGCCGCGCTCCCGATCTGATCCAAGCCGTCGAAGTTTTTTGATCACCGCATCCAACGGCCCAGCGTCCGTCTTCAACCTCAAGCATAGCCGCTGCCACCCGCGAGCTTCCTTCGAACCAGAGACCTCCCCGAGGATAGAAATGGTGTGTCCGACCACCTCTGCCCAATCTAATTTCTCCAACGAGTTCGTCTGGCCACACTGAACACGATCATGCCTAAAAATGACCATGCATGCAATGTTTGAAAGAATTCGAAGTTCGGCCGAGGCAAACCAAATGTGCCGAGGCCACGTGTGTTCATGGTATGCATAGACAAGTATTAAAGAGGCCATGCATTCGTTCGAAAATGCATGCACGTGAAGGAGGAAAATAAAAAGAACCCGCGTGAAACAGAGGAGAAACAAGATTTTGGAAATCTTGAAAACCCGAGATATTCGGGAGTTTGAATTTATATCCCACGCGGATGAACCGAGGCCCTCTGCCTATATAAAGAGAGGCCGAGCCCTCGAGGATGCTTGCTGATCTGTTGAAAACTCGAAGTCCCGTGAGTGCCATATGTGCCTCGCGAAGTTTTGAAGCCACCGCGCACACTTGCGTGACTGATGTTCCAGAGCCACCCGAGGCTCTGAAGGAGGTCCCTGCCCGCGTACTCGCACGGTAGAAGGAGCCCTCACTGCCCGCAAACTTGCGCGGCAGGAGGAGCTTGTGTGGCCGAGGTGCTTGACACCTTGCGCGCCCTTGTGGCCTTGTGCACTTGCACGGCCAGTGACACCCACACCCAACGTGGTGATTAAAGTGATAAGTTGGCTGCACCCATTGCGCGCCTCCTTTGGAGTTCGGGTGGAATAGCTAAAGAAGGTCGAGACCACACCATTGTGTGTGTGTGCTAAAGTGAAGGAAGTAAGCCGAGGCCAAGTGTGTGCCAAGTGGAGAAGAGGACCCGAGGCTTTCATGCCTTGTGTGTCCACCAAGTGAAGACACATTTTGTGTGTGCAAAATTGAAGAACAACCTACGGGTTAAGGGTGTGCAACAAGAAGTGGGAAGAGGCCCAAGTAAAGTGTGTGCAGAAAAAAGAATATTTTGTGTGTGTGCAAAGTGAAGGAGGAAGGATAAAGACTTACCTTAGTGGTGTGTGTGCAAAGGAATAAAAAAAAGGCCGAACCTATGTGTGTGCACTAAGTGGTGTGAACACACTTAGAAGAAGTAGGAGACCCTCACACTAAAGTATAACACTAATTCAAGTGTGTAAGCAAATTGAATAAAGTGTGTGAAGAAGTGAGTAGCTGGTGTGTGCTTAAAATTACTACACCCTTTGTGGGTTTATTGCACCAAGAGAAGGACAGGGGAGTGCATTCATGCATTCATTCACATGCACACGTGAACAAAGATAAATCAGTGGTGTGAATTTGAGTTGACCAAGACCAGAAGATCTTGAAGAATCAGAGTTTCCATGCATTCAGTGCATGATGTTGAATTCCTGTGAGACTTGAACAGACTGAAGTTAAAGACATCAATTGTCTGAGTATTCAGTAATTGGAGAGAGGCCAGGTCATCCTGAGAAGAAGGAGATAAATGCTGAGCAAGACGAGAAGACCTGTTCACCACAAGTGATCAGAGGTACAGAGCAAGGCCAGCAGCCTTTATCCCAGGCTGCTGAGGATACTTGAAGATCTTAAAGTGAAGAAGAGCTACTCGTGCGACTCGAGGAGCCAAGAGAAGACCCTGTGGGACTCAGGGAGAAGAATTCATCAGTGGGATTCTGGAGCAGGCCAGTGGGACTCTGGTAACACTGTGGGACGCAGTATAAAGACCCTCCTGTGGGACTCAGGAGAGATACAGTGGGATGCTGTATTGACCATTGTAATTCTAACAAGTTATAATAGAGAAACCATGTTGGGGTTTATAACCAACATGGAAAGGACGTAGGCCTTTGGTGCCGAAACTTGTAAATCCTTGTGTCCTGTGCCTTTACATTTACTGCATCATTCGAGGAAAGGTGAGAGATACAAGAAGAGTGGATCGAGGCTTTAACCAGCCATAGAGGTTCAATTGATTAAGAATCAATTAGTAAAAAGTTTTAAAGGATCACTGATTCACCCCCTCCCCCTCTCAGTGATTCACACTGATCTGGGCACTTCAATTGGTATCAGAGGGAAGGTTACCTCTAAAAAATCCATGGGAGTCTTTATGAAGTGAAGATTTGGGGAAATGAGTGACCAGCCTCAAATGGAGATATCTGCCAAGACTCAGAAAAATAGAAAGAAGAAACATGCCAAGAAGATGAAGAAGAAGGTTGTTGCAATCATAGAAACTCCTTCTAGGGAAAGAAATGTGAAAGTCACATCAGATGACAATTCCTTTTATCATTCTTCTGATGAAGCCTGCTCTAGATGTGATAAAGATGGAAGGAACAATGATCTTCTAAATGCAATCAAATATCTTCAGAAGACAGTCCCCAAGGAAGTGGCAATGTGTATAGCTACAGGCCTCCTTGATCTTCAAGAAGAAAAATTACAGCTAGAAGATGAAGCCAATTCTCTGGAAGTCCAATTGGCAAAAAGGGTTGGCATAACCAACACTCTCAGAAAGCTGGTGAAGGATAAATATGAAACCATTTCTCTTTGCAATGAAAGATATGAAGACACTACTGAAGAATTGCAAAGAATCCTTTCTGAGAAATAATTCTTTAAAGTAATAATCAATGATGTTTACCATGCACTGGAGAAGAGGCATAGAGTTTCAATGAATGTCAGAGATGCTCAACTTGAAGACAAAGTAAATAGGGTGAAGGAGACTGACAACTCATTGCAAGAATTGAAAAAGGTTCATGATGACCAGATGAAAGAGCTGAAAGAAAATTGGGAAGGAAGGCTAATATTGGTTGAGGATGAGAAGAACTCCCTCAATATGAAATGCTTATAACTGGAGGTGATATTGAAAAATCAGCAATCACCCAAAGCCAAAGCCTCCCAGTCAGCTGAAAGGAGAAATGTTGCTACTCAAGTATGCTTTGAGAAGGATGATTCTAAAAGAAAGACATCCTCAAATGAAAGGGCAACATATTCTAGAAAGAAGGTACCATCCATCCCATCTTGTACTGATGCTTCTAAATGTGTTTCCACAAAAAGTGCAGGATGGAAAAATAATTCCAAACAAGTATGGATGAAGAAAATGAAGAAGCAGAGCTCTCCTGAAACAACACAGCAAGTCAAGAAAAGTACCCAACAATCAGAAGGACTGATGAGGTCAAGATTTGTGGGTCAGTGTTGGTGTTGTAATAAGTATGGGCACTGTGCAAAGGATTGTTGGTACAATCCACTGAATTTCAAAGCACAAAGGAAGCCCATGCCAAGGGGGAGCAAGCCAGAAGAAAAGAAGCAGCATCCACAGGTCCAGAGACATCTGTTTACTGCAAATAGATTTCGATTACTTGACAACATCTGGGATGATTGCACAAGTGGTCAAATAGATACATGTCAATCTCCAACTGTATCCAGAGCTAAAAAGATGAGAAGATCACTGAACCTGGCTCAGAAAGAATCCTTGGGAAGCAAACAGAAGAAAGGTGACAATGCTCCCAAGAAGATGTTGAAAAAGGAAGACAAGTCCTTGGAGTCTAAATCCAAGAAGGGTGATGCATCCAGAAGGACCACCAAGAAAACATGCTTCTACTATGGAAAGAAAGGTCATACCATGGATCTTTGTAAAGAATCCATGAAATTCAATAGAGGCAGACTGGACTCAAACAGACAATCAATCCAGAAGAAGCAGAAGGGATTGGTTGAAAATAAGTTGCCTAAGAAAAGTAGTTTAACAGCATCAAAAGAACCATGTGGAATATCCAGAACTGAGGCCACACTTTCAAGTGACTTACTAGTCAAATGGACAAATCAGTTGCAACTTGCCAAAGATCTGCAAAGAGCAGAAGATGAAGTTCTGGCTATTGCTAAGGAAAAAGGGAAGAAGAATATTTCACATGAAGATGTATTGAAGTCCACACCAGCACTAACATCATTGAAGATCAAATGTGAAAGTGTGAAGAATGGTGAAAATGAGACATCTCGGTTGAGAGAATCTTCTAAACCTTGTTGTTCACATTGATGAACCAAGGAGGTTCCATCTTATTCCCTAATCACTTGTATTTACATGTGCTAACATTACAGGGAATTGAAGATGATGATCATTCTCATCTGGAGAGTGGTTTGGACATAATGGAGTGCACCCATTGAGGGGGATCCAATCAGAAGAAGATGGGATTCTTAGATTAATACCATCTTGAGAAAAGTGAAGGTATTCCAATCATACTTTCATCCCTTGTTTCTTAATTGAGTGTATCTTGTCAATTAAGAGGGAGTATGGATTGAAGACAAATTGATGAAAGGGGGAGCTTTATCTTTGCACTTGAACATTCTAATGAGTTTTGTGATGTTGTGCAGGATTCAGAAATTCATTAAATATCTGAAAAAATTCAACCCCTAAGCATGATCTCACATGTATTGTGAATGTTGGACAACATTGAGTTCCTTGGTTATATCACTCTTGTTTTCTACACCGGGATAGCCCAAGTAGACTTAGAGTTGATCAACTAAAGGTTCTTTGCTAAAGAATAACATGTGACATCATCCCTCTCCTAGTGTTTTTCAAGAAGATGCTATTCGAAGGGAGGAAGAGATATTGTGGAAGAGAACCACACCACACCTTTGCATTTGATTTCCAATAAGGGGGAGAAAATATTGGCACACATATTGACCCATTCATATGTGATGAAGTAGTATATTGACAACAAATACAAAGGGGGAGATTGAAGTGCACTGTGTTGCATTTGTTGTCAATGAGGCATGAGGTTGTCATGGAATGAATGGAAGTCAAGGAATGTCAAGATGTGAATGAAAAAGGTTGTGATGGTGTGGTGATGAAGAGAGAATGACCATAGTACTATGATGCATGTCACTTAGGAGATTCACTAAGTGGCATAGGAGATGTGGTTGAAACATTCTCTAGTTACATCAGACGATTGTTGAACTGCTCTTTAAGTTCATAGAACTTGTATCCTGAGGATACAAAGTCACAACATTGATTAGAGACCATGCATTGTCTTCAGAATGCATGAGTTGAAGGGAGTTCCATCCACAACTACTAAGTGGATGATGTGCATTAATGAAGTCCATGCACTATCACTTAGTGCATGTGAACATGAAGATGATCCAATTGATCTCTGATTAGATCAATAAAGAACATTTAAGATTATAAGTGATTCAGGAGTTCGATTGATAAAGATGAACCTTCGGGAATTCGATATCCTAAGTGAAGATCATATGAGAGGAGGATTGATGAATTCCTAAGAAGAAGAGAGAAGAAATGGCTTAGAGGAGAATGGCTTGGAAGTAGTGGCTTGGCATTTGGTACTTAGTAACTTTGTTTTTACACAAAGGCTAGGTTCTACAATTAAGCAAAAAATTGGCCAGCCAAGGCACCTTGAGGGTTCAACCCCAAGGCATGGGCGCTAGGGCACCACGCCCATGGGGGAACCCGTGGGGCGAGCCAGGGCGGCAGGGCGCACCCAACACACCGCATGGGCGCCTGGGGAACGCCCGAAGGAGCGCGGCAGGGGCATAAGAGCGCGACCCCAAGAGTGTCACCGTGCATAGAGGGCGCATAGCGCGCGCCCGAGTGGCAGAGTGGGCGCAAGAGCGCGCCCGCAGAGAGAACCCGGTGCGGGGCGGCACCGGGAGGGGAGAAGTTCAACTGAAGTGAGGATGGGAGCGGAACTTTGATAAACCACGGAAAAACTGTCCGCGGCTTTGATGTGGGATGCGTAATTTTTCCGCGGAGTGAATCCCAGCCGCTCATCTGATCTCACGGACGATCGGCGCCGCTCATCTAATTCGCCGCGCTCCCGATCTGATCCAAGCCGTCGAAGGTTTTTGATCACTACATCCAACGGCCCAGCGTCCGTCTTCAACCTCGAGCATAGCCGCTTGCCACCCGCGAGCTTCCTTCGAACCAGAGACCTCCCCGAGGATAGAAATGGAGTGTCCGACCACCTCCGGCCAATCTAATTGCTCCAACGAGTTCTTCTGGCCACACTGAACACGATCATGCCTAAAAATGACCATGCATGCAATGTTTGAAAGAATTCAAATTTCGGCCGAGGCAAACCAAAGGTGCCGAGGCCACGTGTGTTCGTGGTATGCATAGACAAGTATTAAAGAGGCCATGCATTCGTTCGAAAATGCATGCACGTGAAGGAGGATAATAAAAAGAACCCGCGTGAAACAGAGGAGAAACAAGATTTTGGAAATCTTGAAAACCCGAGATATTCGGGAGTTTGAATTTATATCCCACGCGGATGAACCGAGGCCCTCTGCCTATATAAATAGAGGCCGAGCCCTCGAGGATGCTTGCTGATTTGTTGAAAACTCGATGTCCCGTGAGTGCCATATGTGCCTCGTGAAGTTTTGAAGCCACCGCGTACACTTGCGCGACTGAAGTTCCAGAGCCACCCGAGGCTCTGAAGGAGGTCCCTGCCCGCGTACTCGCATGGTAGAAGGAGCCCTCACTGCCCGCAAACATGCGCGGCAGGAGGAGCTTGTGCGGTCGAGGTGCTTGACACCTTGCGCGCCCTTGTGGCCTTGTGCACTTGCGCGGCCAGTGACACCCACACCCAACGTGGTGATTAAAGTGATAAGTTGGCCGCACCCCTTGCTCGCCTCCTTTGGAGTTCGGGTGGAATAGATAAATAAGGCCGAGACCACACCATTGTGTGTGTGTGTGCTAATGTGAAGGAAGTAAGACGAGGCCAAGTGTGTGCCAAGTGGAGAAGAGGACCTGAGGCTTTCATGCCTTGTGTGTGCACCAAGTGAAGACACATTTTGTGTGTGCAAAATTGAAGAACAACCTACGGGTTAAGGGTGTGCAACAAGAAGTGGGAAGAGGACCAAGTCAAGTGTGTGCAGAACAAAGAATATTTTGTGTGTGTGCAAAGTGAAGGAGGAAGGCTAAAGACTTACCTTAGTGGTGTGTGTGCAAAGGAATAAAAAAAAGGCCGAACCTATGTGTGTGCACTAAGTGGTGTGAACACACTTAGAAGAAGTAGGAGACCCTCACACTAAAGTATAACACACATTCAAGTGTGTAAGCAAATTGAATAAAGTGTGTGAAGAAGTGAGTAGCTGGTGTGTGCTTAAAGATACTACACCCTTTGTGGGTTTATTGCACCAAGAGAAGGACAGGGGAGTGCATGCATGCATGCATGCACATGCACACGTGAACAAAGATAAATCAGTGGTGTGTATTTGAGTTGACCAAGACCAGAAGATCTTGAAGAATCAGAGTTTCCATGCATTCAGTGCATGAAGTTGAATTCCTGTGAGACTGGACCAGACTGAAGTTAAAGACATCAATTGTCTGAGTATTCAGTAATTGGAGAGAGGCCAGGTCATCCTGAGAAGAAGGAGATAAATCCTGAGAAAGACGAGAAGACCTGTTCACCACAAGTGATCAGAGGTACAGAGCAAGGCCATCAGCCTTTATCCCAGGCTGCTGAGGATACATGAAGAGCTTAATGTGAAGAAGAGCTACTCGTGCGACTCGAGGAGCCAAGAGAAGACCCTGTGGGACTCAGGGAGAAGAAGTCTTCAGTGGGATTCTGGAGCAGGCCAGTGGGACTCTGGTAACACTGTGGGACACAGTATAAAGACCCTGCTGTGGGACTCAGGATAGATACAGTGGGATGCTGTATCGACCATTGTAATTCTAACAAGTTATAATGGAGAAACCATGTTGGGGTGTATAACCAACATGGCAAGGATGTAGGCCTTTGGTGCCGAACATTGTAAATCCTTGTGTCCTGTGCCTTTACATTTACTGCATCATTCGAGGAAAGGTGAGAGATACAAGAAGAGTGGATCGAGGCATTAACCAGCCATATAGGTTTAATTGATTAAGAATCAATTAGTAAAAAGTTTTAAAGGATCACTGATTCACCCCCTCCCCCTCTCAGTGATTCACACTGATCTGGGAACTTCAAAGTGAAAAAACACAATAACAAAGTCTCCATAGTCCACACTCATATTCTCTTCTGACTATCCCTGCAGGTAATTCATAAAATACCTCTTCACATCCTAGAAAATATTAAAACATTGAAAGGGGTGAGCTCAGATGCTCAGTAAGGATAAAAATATTGTGGAAGATTTCATAAATAAACATTAACATTTAAGGAAATGTATAACTAAAATAAATGCCTTTTTAAACTTGAACATCAACATAATATGGAAAAAATAAAATTAAATAATGCCATTTACATACTCTCATTGATATTCTACTAGTCGAATAATCGCATGCAATATCAATAACCACTTTCATAATGATGGAATGCATAATGCCAGACTATCATAACCACGTAGCCAAGGCCTCGTGCCAAGACTAAAAATAAGATTTTTTCAAGGCCTCATGCCAAGACACTAGTCTGTCTCATGAGACCTACCGATGCATCAAGGAGCTATAGCGGACTCCACCCGTCACTAATAAAGTCCAATTCATTCCTCATATGAACAGGTTTAAACAAATCATAAACCATAACATAATTGTATCACATAAAACATGCATAAAGGAAACCTAAGATTTCCACACTTCAATCACAAGATATCAATACAACACATTGATATAATAAAAACGTTATCAAAACCATTTTTAATACCAAAATAAAATAAAAGTAAAACATGGTATTTTTTTAAGGTATGGCTTATAGAGGTAGCCGAAACTCAAATAATAGTCACAGCGGCGGAGAAGTCATTGTCGCCGCATAAGTAAGAAAAAGTATTCATTTTTCCTTTTAGTAAAAATGATTCATATAAAAATATTCCTTTTGAATAAAAGTAAAAGTCAAAGGGGGTTTATACACCGTATAAATGAAAGTTGTGTATAAAACCAAATATGCCTCAATGAAAGGAGATTGAGACGAAGTCTTTATAAAGATCATTTTTAAAATAAAATATATCTATTATGTGTATTTACTATATGTACACATAAAGAAAGTACAAATACAAGATAGGACATAATAATATCATGATATAATTTGAAAGTAGGAGATTAACCAAAAGAATCGAAATTGGGTTAAGAAGTTCCCTTACCACGTGTCCGACTTGACTCGATCATTCATTAATCTCCTGAATAATAAAGTAGAGTTAATTTATATTTTCTTAACAACCTTTTTGATGTTCCTTATTCCTTTTATATCCCTTATTACCATGTTATGAACATTATGTAATTATTTAAGTTAATAACGGTCATTTTGTCGATCTTTGCTACTTGAGTCATAAATAAACTTCTTATAATTACACTTTGTTCATGTGGTAAAATATCCATTATATCCATAATTATATTCATGATTTAGATATCATATAATTCATATATATCCAGTATATACATTCATTTTTAATATTACATACCATTTAGAGGTAAGAAATGAAATGCACCGTTCATGGAGACGGTAAGCCGTACGTACGCATGAACGCTACTTTCATTTCTATTTTGTATTTAATAGAATGAAATTATAATTATATAATGTATAATATAATTCCAGTATAATATAATGTATAATACTATTTAATCCATCCTTTATACATCCCACCTACGGCTTGAACGATTCGAATCACTTTGAGGGGGCGGTAGTTCGCACTTCCTAAAATGAAAATATCGCGTTTAACCATAATGGAAACCATAAAGGTTTTTCATAAATGAAAAATACAGATTCTTAAGGAAAAAATAAACATATTATATATCATATATAAATATAGTGACATCTTAATGTCCACCTTTGAAGGTGTTATATGAGTGTTGAACAATCATCGTTTTGTGTGGCAGAAATTTTCCATCCACAGAAACAGTATGTTCTTTAATCATTAGATGTAGGTGTGTGTAAGTGTAGCTAGAATTATTCTTATAAAAACATCCTAGTATATTGAATATACTGGTTTATTTACAAAAGAAATGAATAAAAAGAGTTTAGGGTGTTGGATAAGCAAAATAAAACAAAACAACATTAGAGAAAACATTACCTTAAAATCGGTTAACTCTTTTTTTGATTTTAGCCAAAGGATTCCTTGGGAAGACTTGTGCCCAATGTGAGGATTCTAGGAGTAATATAGGGAAGTTGGGAGAGTATTTGGGCAGATTTTGGCCGAGCCAAATGGCTTGAAGGTGTGAATAAGGTGGTAGTGGTGGGGGTCTTTTATAAGAGGAGAGGAGGGGCACTATTGGAAAGTTATAAAAGGTCACCTTATTATAAAATGCTTTTCGGATATAAAAGGTCCCAGAATTATATATTTCGAGTATAAGGTGATAATAGTTCTAAATCCACACATCCAATAGGTTTTTGACATGTGTAGGTCTTAGATTTTACATTATCGTTTCATTTTATTTAAATCGTTAATTAATGAGGTAATCGTTGCATCATCATTATGTCATAAAAAATTTACATTATTTAATGTCTAAAAATTATAAAACAAATATCATGATGTAATAAATATTTTTAGCTTTCTAATGAATATTTATAGTAAAATATATGACTTTTATATCCCCATTTAAAAATTGTTTTAGTAAAACCACTCATGTTTGTGACATTTTTATTTTAACATTAAATAAAAAGTTTTTAATGTCATTTTCCTACCAAAGTGGCACCATGGGGTCCCCAAGTTGACCCATGGATTTTCTTGGTCGGCCATGACTCATCCAATATGGTTAGGACAAGTGTAAGGGTTTTTTCATATTTTTATAATACCATTTTTACCTTAAATTTCACTAATTACCATTAATCGTGATTAATTAAACTTAAAAGTTACTATTCACCAAAAAATTATTTTAATTCCATTGAACCACATTTTACTTCTTAATGAAAACCATGTATATCGGATTTTTAAAAATAAAATCCCAGAAGTGGTAATGTTTCATTTAAACTAAAAATCAGTTTTTTAAATTACCACTTAGTGGTTTCACTATTCATCAAAAATTGAAGTTTTTCAGAACAATGCCAAAATTTCACCCTAAGATATAATTGATATTCCGAATTCAAAAATGATGTCTATTTTAAAAAATTCCAAACATATAAGTTTCATTAATTTATTTTATAACTAATTCCCGCTGTCACAACAAATAGCGTGTTTTTAAGAAACAATATATATCAAAAGATTGACAATTGTTTATGTCCAATTTAAAAGTGAAATTAATTATAATGAACACCATTGGATAAAATTTTAAAAATATATTCTAATTATACTTTAAAACCACTCAATATTATAATTTATCACTATAAATAATTTTGAATAAAAAAGTTGTTTTTAAGTATTTTTCACTATTCATAAAAAATGGAAGTTCTTAGAAAATTACAAAAAAATCAACTTAGGATAATTTCGATATTCCGAATACAAAAAAGAAGTCCATTTGGAACGATAACGTTTATAAAATTTCAAAAAGTAGGTATTACTATTCACAATAGATACTTTGATTGGTTTTGGTGCGTTAGAATCCTGAACTTACGTATAATGCAAGATATTGCATTTTTGAAAGAGAAGCGTATCGTGGATGCTTGGGGTGTTACACACTATGATATGGTTTTTTTGTAGAAATCACATGGTTGAAGAAGAAACATGAGAATATGAAAATACTATGAGTTAAAGGTATTCTCAATTTTTTAGTATGCGAATTATAATTTGGTGGATGATTTTACCAGACGGTGGGGAAAATTTAACAACCAGTGTAGTTATAAAATAATTTGTTTTCATTCGGGAATTAAATAGGTAAATTAATGATTAATGTATAATTAATTAAGTTATATTTACATAAATAAAAGAATCTGCACTAATAGAATAATAACATAACCTATGAAAATATAAATAAAATTTATGTATCATATTCGTAAATATATGATATATTTATATCATGGAACAGTTAATAAATGTATTGAAAATGATAAATTAAGTTTTGGTGTTTTTGTGAAACAAAAATTTATATTTATAATTTAATAAATTATTCAATGATTGAAACGAAAATTTATTTTTCATAAAAAATATTAATTTATGATTATAAAATAATTTTTGGGACCATAATTAAAATTTTAACATTTTATAAAATCAGTTATAATTTTAGAATTGCTATTTTTTTAATAAATGTTGATTTTAAAAAAAATTATTATTCCCATATTTTAAATTTCTTTCATAAAATTACCATCATTTTTGAATTGTAAATTCTAAAAACTAGTGTTGGTGAATTTTCAGAATTTTCTAAAGTACTTGAATTTTTTTGTGAATAGTGAAATACAAAAATTTACGGTATTCATCAATTTCATTAAATATTTATTCATAGAATATTAATGGCTAACATAATGAGAAAATATATAACTAAACATCATTATTTAAATATATTTATTGACAATTATAAAATTATTAATATTATATAAAAAACAAATAAATAGTGAATAAAATAATAATAAAAAACACATACATCCATACAATAAATACCACCCCTCACAACCTATTCTACTCAAACATCAAATACTTTATAAATTTTTAATTTCTACCCAATTCTGTTTCCAGTCATCTTCCATGTATTGGGGGTATTTTTGGAATCACCAAAAGTCTAAAACCAGGTGTCAAAAGGAAGTTCTCAAGGAGGAGAAATCAAGAGATAAATCCACATTTATTTTATTATATTTTTCTATTAATTTATTTTCATTTATTTTTTACTCTTAAAAATATCTCTTCTAAATATTATGAAAACTAAATTATCTTATTAAAACATAAATTTAGTATGTTTATGAAAAAATTAATCATCAAACTCATTCTCTTATCCCTTTTATTCGAAAAAGGAGAACATCGTCCATGATGTGCATATTTCCCACCATGATAAATGATACACTTTCAAATTCCATTTCCTCTTTAATGGAAGGAAATTAATCCATTTTTAATTTCAAATAATATTTGATTATAAATTTGATATGTTATTTAATGTTCTAGAACCAATATATAAACTTGATATTTAATAAAATGATATATGTTCGTCATGGTCGTAAGAACCTCCAAAATAAATTAAACCATTTCATTAATTTTATATCAAATGATTCATCCTAATATAAATAAAATGATATATAGGAACATTTGAAAGTATATAAACATATGAATACCATTTCATTCTACTTATATGGTTTTTTTCTATTCAATAAAAAAAATGAAACAACCATGGAACACATGAAATATATGAACCATTAATAATGAAAATAAAAATATATTATAAACAAATGGGTGTAGAGATGTTATAAGAAGATAATTTAAGTAATTTAAAATATTTATATTTTTCATTAATAAATTAATAACACTAACTAAAAAATTATAAATGATATCTGAACATGATTGAGGTATGAAGAACCCAATGTAAGGGAATTTTCTATAAATACCCAATTTTAAACATCTGTTTTTAAAAAAGTTGGAAAGGAATTATTTATAAAAGTATTATTGATTTATTATTTTCTAATATTTATTTGTAAAATTTTATGATAAAGGGTGGTTCATTTTTATCCCTTCAATGCATTGGGATTGTATATGTTGGAGGCACACCATAATTTTCATGCCAAGTATAACTACGACGGTAACACCATAAGGTAGCTGCGAGGGTTACAACACTAGGTAGTTGTGAAGGATACATTGTATGTTAACCATGAGGATTAGATATCATATGGAATATATGATGGTTATAGACCTAATTATTTAATTACATTTGTTACCAGTATAGTTTTATTTATGTTTTCTATGTTTTATGAAAATCATTGTTTTCAAAAAGTAAGAATATGATACTGAATGGGTGAGAAATATTTCATTGTGAATATAAAATCAGCGTTTTATAAGTATTCATGGACTAACATTTTATTTCGTTTTTTATATCCCTTA
Source organism: Viscum album (assembly GCA_963277665.1). Classification (NCBI taxonomy): domain Eukaryota; kingdom Viridiplantae; phylum Streptophyta; class Magnoliopsida; order Santalales; family Viscaceae; genus Viscum; species Viscum album. The sequence goes on along the minus strand of OY728121.1, from coordinate 1,789,349,487 downwards.
CTAATATTATTTTTTTCTTATCAATGTTTTAAAATAATTTTCACATGGTTTAACGACAGGTAATAAAAATAAGAATCAAAGATGAATGTTCTGCACATTTTTTTGAAAAGATTTCATGTTTTATAAAAAGAATTGTATTATGGATGAAATGGATACGGTTTTAATTGTATCTACAATGTATTATAGTTGTTTTTTATGTATTATTTATTCCAAAATTATATTAAAATATAATGTGAAATGACCGTTGGGAATGTAATAAATTTATTCAAATATAATTAACTAGATTATGTAATGTTTATTACTAGATCACTATATATACAAAACCAGATCCCAACACATTACCACTACTATACCACACATCTACCAGCATAACTGTTCCCACAATTATATGCAACACCATGTATATACCACATAAGACACACAACTATCATCTTTACATAGAAAAGATTCACCACGTTTATTAATTATACCATTTATCTCACATATATGTTTTTCTCCCACTGTATTATATTTCAAAACACTTGACTGAAACACTTCATTCCAGTTTCATATATTTTTCACATATCACATTCCTATCCACCATGTTTTTAACAACATTTTTTGATTTATTTATTATCATAGTTCACTACATGGATATCCCGGAATCTAACATGACTAAACCACACAACTACTCCCAAAGGAATAGACATCCACCATAGTTGTCACACCATATAACCCAAACCATATCTCTATAAAATACCACACATATCATCCAATTCACATGAATAACAACCAAGTACCACATCCATTAAACTATAGCCACGATGAAATAACCTTTGTGACACAAAATATGTGTCAAAATATCAGCACCATTACCTCGGAACCACACCCAATCCATCACAACCTCTGTGGCACAACCACTCTGCAACATTACATCCATTCTAACCATTAACTACATCACTACCCCACACACCACATTGCTCATCTAGTCACATCCTTAATCTCAAAATATTACAAACCATGAAGTGAAGAACAAAAACCACACACACACACCACCACACACATTATGACATAAATATTTATTAGTGGGATATATAATCTTTATTTTTTATAACATTATGGGTAATTTCAAAAAAAAAGAAGATAACTAAGATAAATAGATTGTTTGAAAAATATCATTTTATTTTCCTTTTCATTAGGTGTGATTACACAACAACATTTAATGTTTCCTCACAGTAACATATGATATTTTTATAATTTGAAATAGGATTGTATAAAAATTTAAAAAATAGATAAAAATAAGTAAAGCATTTGACAAATCCCCGTAATCGAAAATTTTGGTCATGAAAATTAATTATACAATTACCCTGACCCTTGATACCCATAAAAAGGTATGAAAAGTAATTTGGATCCCATATATAGAATGTAATAGTAAGAATAAGGATCCCATACCTTAGAGAAACATAACAATATCACTGCACACAATGAAGAAGGGAATAAATTCCCCCAACCCCAACCTCTCACAAAACACATAGATCAATCTACACACCTGTAAATTACTGTAAATATATAGCTCCAAACCCCTACTAATCCAGGAAAAAATTTCTATATTAAATGTAATTTCCCAGATTTTTCAATGTATTATTTTAATATTATATTGGAATTAATTAGAGACCATGCTCTGAGACGACGTGCTGTTCCAAGCCCCAGTGAGCGCAGAATAAATGTTTGAATTTAATTTAAAAATTAAATAATGTGCACGTGTGGTTTTACTGAAAATGTGGAATAACTCCCGAACGGGTGCTCGGATCATAAACTTGAGGGCACCGTTGTGTTCGGAACAATGATTTTACCTTAGGCAAGGCCTAACATCGGTCGGCGCAGGTCAGTGGTGAAATCTAGTTTTTGGACGCAACCGTAATAAATTATTTAATTAAAATATTTTATTGAAATCCTTGTTACAGCAAAATCTCTTATCTTTTAAATGGAGATTCCGCAAGGGATCAGGGTTACAATTTCCATAACCCTAAATTCCCCGGGAGGTACTAGAGGCTCTGTAGAAAACATCCCAACACGGCGACGGTTTTTTGATGAGCTTCACTGGTGATGACGACGCGACGACCTGATCTTTGCCAACGAACACCGCAGATCCAGGTAGGATGTTTGTTTGATGATTTCTTCCCCGTTTTTGGTTTCTACGATGAACACGAACTAATCCATGATCAGATTATCCCACGGATCGATCTTTCTTGTGGGATGGTAATTTGTAGGAATCATGGTGATTTGATTCTTGAAATTATTTTGGATTTGTTAAAACTCCAAACAGTTACGGACCACGATATACATGAACATCAATTGAGGTTCGTCCCTCTCGAATTTTTGTGTTATTCTTCCCCAAAATCATTCGATCCTCGCTATGTTCAACGCGTTCTTCACAGGGATATGAACGATGGATGGTTGTGCACCCGTTGTGCGATTCAATGAACCTAAATGGAAGATATGGTGTTGGTTCAAACCTACATAGGTGTAGTTGCGATGGCAACAGACAAATCAAAGTGGATTGGAAGATATTTTTCTTCGAACGATTTCTTCACAGGTGACCATAATCAGATTTCAGAGCCGATCGAAGTCCCGAAACCCATGGATTCGACCTCACAATGATAAAGAGACCCATGATTTTGAGTTTCATGGAAAACAGACCAGAGAAACAAAATCCAGAGAATCGGCAGTGGCGCGAGGAGGAAGACGAAGCTAATGGAAATTTCCAAACTACACACCATGTAGTATGGGCTACACGGTGTGTGTTCATCAACGGACCACATGGCATGTACTTCGGGAGTACAGGGGCACAGGTTGGGTACACGACCAAGGACACGATGTGTATACCCCTCCCTTGCTAGACCCGGCCAGATACACAGGATACCTTATGTACTGGTACACGGGCAGGCGACACGGACACGGACAGAGGCCGTGTATGGGCACATGGCCAGTGTACACGGAGCGAGCCCTAGGTGCTCGGACATGGCATGTGATTCTTTTACACTGCTTATAGTTACATTCTATCCAACAAGCCGAATGAAATGGTCCGTTTACATGGGAAGTACCCAGAGTCAGGAACACATAGTGTACTTTTCTACATGCTGTGTAGTTGAGTTTTACATAGCTCGAATGGATGACACGAGTCATTTACACGGGAAGTACCCATGGTCAAGGAACACGGCGTGTAACCATACTAATTGTTGTGTTACCAATTATTCATGGCTTGAGAAACTTGTCTTCTGTCTCTTATACTAGTTTTCTTAGGGTTAGTACTCTTGGTATTTTCCCTTAAGGTTCTGGTATCATTTCCTTTATATAGGAGTATGATCCCTTTAGTAGGACTTCCTGAATAGATTTGTTGGAATCCCCTCTGTGAGACTTAGAGATGGAGACTCTATTCATTCCTGGAACCCTAGGTAGAGTTCTTGGTATCGACATGGCCACCTATATCCTGGCATCGATCCTCTGCTTAGCAGATTAGCTCAGACTGAGTTGTCGGAATCACCCCATGAATTGGTTGTGATCCTCATCTGAGCATCTTGTTCCCAATGTACTTGTGGAGTGTGTTCTCCCAGAATTAGTACTTCGTATCTCTCTCTTCAGAACCATGAGTGTGTTCTCCTTTTTATGTGCTTAGTGGAATCTTCACGCTGGATCCTAGTGGCGGTATCGTGATGGTCATTTGTGTATGAGTATATCTGGATATTCTTGTTATATATTCTATAGACATATACTATGTGGAGATGACTATATCTTTCTTTGTTGTATTTTCCCTTGTTGTATTTTCTTTGTGGTTTCAGGGTGTCATACTGGGTATTGTTATAATCACCCATGCACGGGCTATTCCCGCTCATGTATTGTCTTGTGCAGATGAGTGAGCCTTTGAAATGATTCTAGGTGGACCAGGATTGGACGGTGCTCAATGAGATCAGGAGGGCCGAGGTGTGTTCCTACGACTTCATATTACAGTCCCAGTACCTTTCCTTATAGGTTGGACTTTGTTAGTGACATTCTTTTGGGGGGATTTTACTTTTGGAGTAGTTTTTTACATTCTTGTACATTACATTCCAGTCATAATCTGTTGGTTGGGTTTTAGTGTATTTATTAATCTTTTCCTTTTTAATATTTTTTACTTTTCATCTTTGTGGGCATGGAGATGGGTGTTCGTGTGTATAGGTTTATAGGCAATGCCTTCCATGTTATTAGTATGCCTACTCGGTGCTAGTCACTAGACCTTGGCCTATTAGAGGCGGGCTTGGGGAGTTGCGGTTTGGGCCCCACTGGGACGAGTCGTGATAGAGTTGTATCAGAGGGGTCGGTTATACCATAGTACTGAGAGTTTGTGAGTTGGTTTGGGGCAACAGTTTTAAGTGTTTTGAGTTCGGAATTTAGGCCGGGGACCCCAGTGTTGGTGCAGGCGGCCGACGTATCCATACACCAGGACTCTGATAAATTGTTTTTCAACTCAGAACATGAGGACAATAGTTGCAGGGGAAAATAATGGTACATGCATCATATAGGAATGGATTGTGGTTTCCATGTCCTTCTTGAGTCATCTCTCCATATATACTCATTGACTGATATAAATCTTATTTCTTTATAGGATTCCTCCGCGATGCGCACCCAAAAGGATCCAGCAGCTCGATCATGAGGATGACCCCCTCAGTGATGAAGCTTCGATTCAGGGACCAGATCCCCCAGTTTTACCATTGGGTGGTGTGACAGTTATCCTACCACCTGTGGAGCAGTGTTTAGTGCCTGTTGTACCAGTGGAGGATGAGTGCAGGCTCAGCGCAGTCCACAAGATTCAGAGACAGAGACCGCTCAGGTTTCATGGAGAGCCTGACCCTCAGGTAGCAGAGTACTGGCTTTAGGCAGTGACCAGATTCTTCCATTTGGTCAGGACACCAGCAGACCAGATGTTGATCCTGGTAGAAAGCCTTCTACAGGGCTTGGTAGGACGATGGTGGAGTTTGTTTATCCAGACCCACGATGAGGCGACTCTTGCGTGGTCAGAGTTTGAGCATCTAATCTAAGAGGATTTTTCACCAGTTACCATGAGAGCTGTACGTATAGAAGAGCTTCTTCAGCTCCATAAGGGAACCATGACGGTGGATGACTACTCATCTAGGTTTACCGACCTATCGTGGTACTCGATGGATATGGTCAGAGATCAGTACATCAGAGCTAAGACATTTGAGAGGGTCTTGCGCAGATATATATGAGATAGCATCATCCCAATGAGCATTCCTACTTATGTTGGGGGTGCTCGAGTGGGATTTGGTGGTTGAGAGATTCTTGGAAGAACTGAGATAGCTGGTAGATGTCAGTAGTGGGCAAGCTGGATCAGATACCGTGGCAGCAGGGATCCGATGCTAGGGACCCAGGCCATGGAGACATTTTCAAAGGCGATCCCAGGACAGGGGATCTGCCATACAGGCTTCAGAGGGTGCATCCAGCCAGCCTCGAGAGAGGCGATACTACTCATCCGATCGCAGGGGACATCTCGCTCGAGATTGTCCGACCCGCCGTACTACTGACACGGGAGTAGTGGATGGACCACGGAGGTAGAGGCAACGTGTAGAGTAGAAAGATCTGCGGGGAAGCAGACTTGGTACGGGAGTTGGGAGAGTATCATAAAGTGTTCAACGTTTTGAATTTTTACCACCACCACCATCAGGAGGTCCACCACAGGTTCAGGGAGCAGGTGGACAGAGGTAGGGATAGCTACAGGCGGCAGAGTCTTATGACCCAGGTACTAATGGAATGATTAGAGGTACAATATGTGTCTTTTATACTTTGGCTACTGTACTGATAGACACAGCTTCAAGTCATTCCTTTTTGGCTTCTTATCTTGTTCGAGACCTTCAGATTCCAATTGAGCCGTTGACTCAACCCTTACGATTAGAAACACCGGCTGGAGAAGATTCAGAGATCACACACCTCTGTAGGCAGTGTGACGTGGCCCTTGTATGTGAGAGTTTCGGTAGGAACCTTTTGGTGATAGCATCGAGGCCTTATGATGTCATTCTTGGAATGGATTGGCTATCAACAGTTCATGCCCAGATAGACTGCTTTAGGCGAAGGGTGCGGTGTGTATGCAGTGATGGAACAAGGTTATCTTTTGTCGGTGAATGAGAGACACATGCAGCACAGGATGGACTCATGCATAAGAAGGCACAACCGATATCACACAGTTGGATAGCCTAGCCCTTGGCATGATAGATGTAACGAGTTCTCGGTTTTTAGAAGTAGAGGCTGAGTACGATGACGTCTTTCTGGAGGATGTTCCCAGGCTACCTCCCCATCGGGAGATAGACTTCTGCATTGAGTTGCAACCCGAGATGATGACGATATCAGCATCAGCATATCGGATTTCTCCTGCAGAGCTTTGTGAGCTGAGAGTGCAACTGGACAACTTGAAGAAGAAGGGATTTGTGAGACCCAGCGTTTCCCCCTGGGCGGCCCTAGTGCTGTTTTCCAAGAAGGTAGATGAGAGCTTGAGGGTATGTGTGGATTACTGATGCTTTAACTAGGTGACCGTGAAGAACCTGTATCCACTACCGAGGATCGATGACCTCTTTGACCTGTTGAGAGGGGCACGATGGTTCTCGAAGATTGATCTACGATCATGCTATCACCAGTTGCGGGTACGGGATGAGGATATACCAAAGACGGATTTCAGATGCCTCTACGGTCATTATGAGTACTTGGTGATTCCCTTTGGTGCGATGAATGCCCCGGTAGTGTTCATGGGACTCATGAACTGGATCTTTCATCCCTATCTAGATAGGTTCGTATTAGTATTCATCAATGATATCATTGTGTACTCTTCATCGGAGGAGGAGCACGTGAGTCACCTAAGGATGGTTTTGGACACACTCCGAGAGCACCGGTTATATGGGAAACTCTCTAAGTGTTAGTTTTAGATACAAGAGGTCCACTTTCTAGTACACGTTATCTCAGTAGATGGTGTAGCAGTGGACCCAACCAAGGTGGAGGCAGTACAAGCATGGGATCCACCCCAGAGCGTGATGGAGGTACGGAGCTTCCTTGGGTTGGCAGGAAACTATCGGAGATTTATTCTTTATTTCTCCAGGATTCTAGCACCAATGAAATATTTGACCTGAAATTCGTAGCCTTTCATGTGGACCGAGAGATGCTAGTAGGCTTTCCAATACTTGAGACAAAGTCTGAAGAGTGCCCCGATTCTGAGATTACCGAAGGAGGGTGTCGAGTACGTAGAGTTCTACAATGCATCAGGAACTGGGCTTGGTTTTGTCCTAATGCAGAGGCAAGAAGGGATTTCCTATGGCTCACATCAGTTGAGGCCACATGAGCAGAACTATGCGACCCATGATATTGAGTTGGTGGTGGTAGTCATCGCATTGATGATGCGGTTTACCATCTACTCTGATCACAAGAGTCTCAGATATATCATTTCTAAGAAGGATATGAATTTGATACAAGTAATATGGCTTGAGTTCTTCCAGGATTACGACATTGAGATCCTTTACACACATGGGAAGGGGAATGATGTGGCAGATGGTCTCAGTAGGAAATCCAGTTCGCAGTTGAAATTTGAGGCGACGAGGCAATTGGCATCTTTAAACTTATCCTCTTTGGATGGAGATGAGTGAGCATACCTTCAATCGATGGTTTTTACCCCTCCACTCTTACAGCAAGTCAAGGAAACACATCGTGAGGATGCTATCTGTGAGACTCTATGTGCTCAGATATCCACAGGTGTTGCAGCCGATGGATATTCAAAAGGTGGGGAGCATGTTGTTCATTTCAGAGGGAGTACAGTGGTACCAGTGATGTTGTGGAATGAGGTTATAACGTACTCCCATACATTCCACTAGGCGGTGCATCTAGGCATGAAAAAGATGTATCAAGACCTCTGACGTCAGTTCAGTTGGCCAGGAATGAAGAATTTTGTGGAAGAGTTTATTTCTCAGCGCCTTATTTTTCAACGTGTAAAGGATGAGAACTAGGTTCCAGCATTCTTGAATGAGCCCCTTGAGGTTCCAGAGTGGAAGAGGTATTGGATATTCATGGACTTCGTGATGGGTTTACCACGTATGTCTAGGGGACACAATTCCATCTGGGTGATCATTGATCGACTCACCAAGTCGGCCCACTTCCTAGCCATACGGGGGAAGAGTTCAGTAGAGTTCTTGGGACACCTCTACACGCAGGAGTTAGTTCGAGTTCGTGGAGTGACATTAACGATCATCTCAGATCGTGATGCTCATTTCACATCCTGGTTGTGGAAGGGATTGCAGGAAGATTTTTGGACTCAGTTACACTTGAGCACCGCATTTCATCCTCACACTGATGGCCAGACAGTGTGGACCATCTAGGTTTTGTAGGATATACAACAAGATTGAATACATGACTTCAGTCATAGCTTAGAGGATCACCTACCAATGGTGGAATTTTATTATAACAACAATTATCACTCCACTATTGGTATGGCACCATTTGAGGCTCTGTATGAGCGACCTTGCAGGTCACTGATTTGCTGGAATGACCCAAGAGAGTCAGCGCTCAAGGGCCCAGAGATGGTGAGAGGTACTACAGAGAAGGTGCAGGTCACCCAAGAGCAGATGAAGACTGCACAGAGTCGGCAAAAGTCTTATGCTGACAGGTGGTGGGGGCCCTTGGAGTTCGAGCAAGGAGACCATGTGTTCCTTCAGGTCTCACCTCAATTGGGATTGCAGACATTTGGCCGAGGTGGCAAGCTATCTCCGAGGTTCGTTACCCCTCTTCAGATTCTGATTAATGATGGCGAGGTGGTATATCTCTTGGATCTACATCTTTAGATGGACCGGGTACACAACTTCTTCCATGTGTCATAGATGCAGAGGTACATGCATGATCCATCCCACGTTTACAACTGGGGTGAGCTGCACACCGAAGATGGAGTGACCTTTGTTGAGTACCCAGCGGAGATTGAGGATCGGCAGGAGAAGATCCTTCCTCGGTGAGCTATTCCCTTAGTGAGTATCCAGTTGTATCTCGATAAACTTCATGAGAGCACGTGGGAGCGGGAGGCTCAGATTCGCAGGTTGTACCCGCATCTTTTTGCGTAGAAATAGTTTTTGCTTTTTGGTGACATAAAATCCCTAAGGTGGGTGTGATTTAATGACCCAGATTTTCAATGTATTATTATAATATTATATGGAAATTAATTCAAGACCAGGCTCTGAGACGACGTGCAGTTCCAAGGCCCGGTGATCCCGAAACAAATGTTTGAATTTAATTTAATAATTAAATAACGTGCGGGTACTATTTTCCTAAAAAATTAGAATAACTCCTGAATGGGTACTCGGATCAGAAATCCGGGCGCATTATTGCGTTTGGAACAGTGATTTTACCTTAGGCGAGGCCTAACATCGGCCGGCGCAGGTTGGTGGGGAAATATGGTTTTTGGACGCAACTGTAATAAATATTTAATTAAAATATTTTATTGAAATTCTTGTTACAGTGAAATATCTTATCTTTTAAATGGATATTTCACAGGGGATAATAGTTACAATTTCCATAACCCTGAATTCCCCTATATGCTCTGGAGGCTCCGGAGAAAACCTTCCAACGCGGCGACGGTGTTCTTGATGAGCTTTGCTAGCGACGACGATTCAGCGACTAGATCTTCATAAACGAACGTTGAGGATCCTGGTAGGATATTTCATTGATGATTTATTCCCCATTTTTGATTTCCACGATGAACATGGACTAATCCACGAATAGATTTTCATGTGGATCGATTGTTCTTGTGGGATGGGATTTTGGGGGAATCGTGGGGATTTTATTCTTGAAATTATTTTAGTTTCATTCAACCTCCTAACGGTGATGGACCAAGATCAACACGAACATCGATCATGGTTCGTCCCTCTCGAATTGTTTTGTTTTCTTCCCCAAATTCTCGTGTTCTTCGCTGTGTTTTACACATTCTTCGTGGGGATATGAACGATGGATTGTTGTGCACCTGTTATGCGATTAAATGATCCCAAATTGAAGATCTAGTGTTGATAAAACCCTATGGAGGTGCGGTTATGGTGGAAATGGATAGATCAAAGTGGAATGGATGATACCGTTCTTCGAACAATTTCCGCACGGGTGACCAGAATTAGATTTCAAAGCTGATTAAAGGCCATAAAACGACAGACTCGGCATCACGACGACGAAGTGACCAATGATCTTGAGTTTCATGGAAAACGGAACAGAGAAACACGATTCGAAAAATCGGCCGAGGCATAGGGAGGAGGCGAAGATTCTGGAAATTTCCCGACTATACACGGTGTACTATGTGATACACGGTGTGTGTTCATCGGTGGACCACATGGCGTGTACTCCGGGACTACACGGGATGGGTTGGGTACACGGCCAAGGACATGGTGTGTATACCCCTCCCCTGCCAGACCCGGAAAGATACCTGGGATACCACTTGTACTCGTACACGAGAAGGCGACATGGACAAAGAGAGAGGTCATATACTAGAAAATGGCTAGCATACATGGAGAGAGCCCTAGGTTCTCAGTCATGGAGTGTGATTCTTCAACACATCATGTAGTTACTTTCTATCCGACATGCCGAAGGACACGAGATATTTACACGGGCAGTACTCGGAGTCAGGAACATGGAGTGTACTTTTCTACACTCCGTGTAGTTGAGTTTTGCACAGCTTGAACGGATGATATGGGCCGTTTACACAGGAAGTACTCAGGGTCATGTAACACGGAGTGTAAACATACTACAGGCCATGTAACGAAATCTTCATGGAATTACCAACTTTTCTTCTGTGACATGGACTAGTTTTCTTAGGGTTAGTACCCTTGGTCTTTTCCCTGAAGGTTCTGGAATCATTTTCTTTATATAGGAGTATGATCCCTTCAGCAGGACTTTTGGAATAGATTTTTTGGAATCCCCTCTGTGAGACATTGAGCAGGATCCTCCATTCATTCCTAGAACCCTATGTAGGGTTCTTGGTATCGACATGACCAACTTTACCCAGGCGTCGATCCTCTGCATAGCGGATTATCTCAGACTGAGTTGTCGGAATCACCCCATGACTTGGTTGTGACCCTCATCTGAGCATCATGTTCCCAAAGTACAAGTGGAGTGTGTTCTCCCAGAACGTGTACTTCGTATCTCTCTCTTCCGACCTAGGAGTGTGTTCTCCTTGTTACATTCTTAGTGGAATCTTCGAGCTGGATCTTAGTGGCGGTATCACGATGGTCATTTGTGTATGAGTATATCTAGATATTCATGTTATATGTTATGTAGACATACACTGTGTGGAGCTGAAAATATCTTTATTTGTGTTATTTTCCCTTGTTGTATTTTCTTTGTGGTTTCGGGATGTCCTACAGGGTATTGTTATTCTCACCCTTGCACGGGCTTTGCCCGCACATGTCGTGTCTTGTGCAGACAAGAGAGCCTTTGACAAGATTCTAGGTGGACCAGGACCGGATGGTGCTCATTGATATCAGGCGGTCCGAGGTGTGTTCCTATGGATACAGATTGTAGTCCTAGTACCTTTCCATCCATGTTGGACTTTATTACAGAATTTTTTTGGTGGGCTTGTACTTTTGGCCCAGGCATTTACTTTCTTGTACATTAATTTCCTGTCATACTCTGTTGGATTGGTTTTAGTGTATGCATGCATCTTTCTCTTTTTAGTAGTGTTTACTCTTCATCTTTGTGGGCTTGGAGATGGGTGTGTGTGTGTACAGGTTTATAGGAAATTCCACCCATGTTAGTATTATTCCTACTCATTGCTAGTCTCCAACATCTGGCCTATTGGAGGCGGGCTTGGGGAGTTGCGGCTCAGGCCACACTGGGACGGGTCGTGACATTAAATCACCAAGAGAAGAAAAAAAATACATCCATATTGAAAGGAGAAAACTGAATATAGATCACAAATGAAAATCCACCCAATCCAAAGGAATTAAGAGTTCATAAGAATTATAGAAATATGCTTTTGGGTTCTTAGGGTTCATAAAAATTTATAGATAAATGTGTTCAAATGAATTAATAAAAAATGAGCAGAAAAAAGAACATAAATACATGAATCCAAGAATATTTACATTGTGTAACCATTACACGATGTGCAATCCTTCGGTTTTTTAAATTTCCATCATTTAATGATCCTTAAATAACCCAAAAAATTATTATCCCATATTTTTACACAATATGTATCACAATTTCAACCATATTTCATAATTTATGAACCCCACTTTCACGTCATGTAAGCATTACACAATGTTTATTTTATATAGTTCTACCTTTTAGAGGGGAATCTCCTCTAAGGCTTTTCATGGACTCATCCTAGCACGTCTAAGACCCAAAATATGAAAAGTAATGGAACAGGATAATACTGAATGATTTGTAGTGAAATAATACAACATAATAATATCAAAGGTATTTCTAATCCAAACTTATATAATTTTTTTTTAATAAATAAGGATAATAGTGTGAATAAAAAATAAGTTTCTAAACACTCTTATTACTTAGATAGCACTTTATTCAAAAAAAATATGAAATGAATGTTACACGGCTTATTATATTTTAGGAGATACAAGAAAACCATACTTATAATATTAATGGGATAGTAAATAAATATAATAAAATAAAAAGGAAACAAGATTTCTAACATGTAATGGTCTCTATGATTCATAATTAAGACCCTATACCCCTAATGAGATTAGATACATTCGAATCAAACCCCATTGAAAGAGTGGTATTATTATTGATCAAATAATACAATTATTAAAATATAATATATGGTCTGATATCTAAAATTAAAAAATAATACCCCACATAAAATAAATTTGATTCTTAATACCAAACATATCTCAAAAATGTGAATTTGAGATGACAACCCATACTTATTATAGGTTCATTACATGCATGTGTCTATCATATGGAATAATAAAAATAAGATTAATATATACCTAATTAGAATCCCAATGATTCCATTTATAATATAATATAAACCAATTATTATATAATAATATTATTTATTATATATATTTCTCTTATTTTTGCACATAAATTCAATAATTATCGACAAAGTTTGGTAATTTTATTGATCGGAGATGGTATTTTAATCATAATATAAATATTTAATATAAAAATTAAAATTACAATATAAAATAAATATATTCATATTAACATAAAATAACATTACTATTTATGTTCCTATAGTCAAACATGATAGAGTATTATAGTTTTATTCAAGTAGGTTGTCAAACAGACCCAAATATGCACACACTATTTCTTGATGGGTGAGTACGATAATGGAAGTGTGAAATATAATTATATAATAATAATAATGATATATGTTTTTTATGTTGGTAAATCATAATTGATATGTTTTAGATAAATAATTTAAATAAATACAAAAAATTAATAATGTTACATTGTTGAGGCTCTAGTCTGCATAATTTATGGTTACCATGATTTTTTTTATAAAATAATTTTATAAATTAAATATATTTATTAGAATTAATATAAGAACACATTATTACAATAGATATATTGATGTTACCATATTAACCTAGTATGGATAGGTTTGTAAGAGGACGATTTAAGAGAAAATGTTAACGATTACGTGAAACACACATTCAAATATTAAACATTAACATAAAAGTATATTTCGAAATAAAGGACGTAGTATAATTTTTTATAACCATAGGACTATGAAATTTTGAATGGATTCTAGGAAGATCATAATGGAAGCATTTCATTCATAAAATTTATGGATAGGCGAGTCTTGATGTGGATAAAGTGATCCCTTTTAATAAATGTATATTAAGAAAAAATTTCAAGAACCCATATCGTTTTCCATAATGAGATGTCTGTATTCATATGTAAATGTCAAAACCCATCCCAGTGGGTCCAGTGAGATGACTCCCTAATCACACATCCAATATTCTATGGGATGGTGGATAATATCGAGTAGGATGATCACTGACATGGGAGTAGTTTCCTTTGTACCTGTATACACACACAAATATCCAATCGGACAAAATGCAGGAATGTAAAACCCAATATAAACCAAATGCATTCATACCACTATATCCCAACCAAGAAAGTATGATATGATGTAAAGAGATTTATGTAATCCGGGACAAAATTACATCCAAAAAAAATAAATATCCTAAATAATACAATGTCAAAACTATAAAAACTAATTTCTGGGATTACTGGTCGAATATGTAGGAACCCCTCTTCCTTCCTAAACACCCAATGATCTATATGATAATGGTCTATCAGAAGGTCCCTCATTTACAAAATATCAGACATGTGTGGGAAAATCCCATGCATGGATGACTTTTGCAACACTCAGTTGGAAACCCTAAAACCAAAAACCAAAAACATAAAGAAAGATATAATCATCTCTACAAAGTATATGTCTACAGAACATGTATGAAGAATATATAGATATACTCAAACCAAGATACATAATCTTTAGGAATGTCCCAAAGACCATATACCAACACCAGGGATTCAGTTAAAGGATTCATTAAGCACTCATCTGGGAGAAGGCACTCTTGAATTTGATAACACTGACGACCTCTTCCCAAGAAGCACAGTTCATCAGAAATAGTAATGAGAGAGAAACATGGATAGATCTAAATATAGATAAGATAATTATATGAGTATAAAAACCAGGTAAATGGGGTGATACCAACAAATACATAAGGATTAAAATTCTAAAAAGAAGAATGACACCTGGTGAAGTTGGTCACATAAAAACTAAAGACTCTACCTAGGGCATGAATAATGAATAGAGGATCCCACAACAGGCATCTTGGGGATCCAACAACCCAGTAATGGATTTATAGTTGTAGGAACCACACTAATATGAGTACAAAATGATGCCCACCAAACTTTAGGGATAACATTTGGATAACAAAACCTAATGAAACATATTAGAGAAACCTCGGACAAGAAAATCCAACCATGTATGAAGTTATACATAATGTGTAGTAGGGTCACACACCATGTTCATTGACCTAGGGTACTACCCTTATACAATGGTAATGGTCATTTAGATCATGTTGTCTAGAATATGGGTACACTTCATGTAGAATTGTCACACACCTTTTCCTTTGACCCTATGTATATGCCATGTACAACAACCCATGACGTTTTGAACATGTTGTGTAGAAGATGGGTATATTTCATATAGAAGGGTCACATGCTGTTTACTTCCATCCGGGGTCCACATATGAAATCTGGTCATCTGCTAATAAAAATTGTCAACCTGTGTCTGCCTACCTATGTATTAGTAAACGGGATAACCCATGTAACTGGTATGATACAAGACATGTGACGGGCTACTGGCCATATTGGAAACTAGTGTATTCCACCCCATGTCAGTATATCACTGTAGATACCCATCATCAGCATAGGAAGGACCCATACACCACGAGATAGGTTTCACACTCAATGTGACACTTCACAACATCCCAAAACCCTTATTGCCACATAATAGGGCCCACAAATATTTTATTCCAAAATACACTCCATGTTATGGTTATTTTCCAAAACCCCTTATTAACACTCCATCTTCATCATCTATCTTTCTAGTAATAAGGATTGTGCCTCTTCTAGGAACTCTAGATCTGAGGTCTTTGGTTCACACCATCACTAATTCAGTATGATTCGGCCCCTGATTCAACTCATAAAACATTATCACTGATGTTCTTCATTTCTATAGAATAACAAAAAGTGGCACCCAACATCATTTTTTCCACTGGAACAACCATCTTCACTCATCCATCAACTCATAAAGATTCCAAATCTTCATTCTCGGATTATTTCACTACAAAATGAGGGTGCAAGAATAATTTGTTTTCGAAACCATGAAAAATGAGAAGACTGTGAAGAACATGATGATATTTAGAGGAGAAATGAACAAGGAAAACCAAAGTAATGAACTTTATCAATTTTGGGTTCTTGAATTGATCCATTTCATAATATTGATCAAGAGAAACAAAATACAGTCCATAAATAGTTCCTTGATAATAAAATCTCATAAATAAAATCCATCTCATAAATATAATCGATCTTCTAGTCAACTTGTTCATAGGTAGATCCTTTTTTTTCATTAATTCTATGAATAGGGAATGAATAATATTAAATAACAACACCCTATCCTAGGGCTAGATCATTTATTAAAGAGTATCAACCATTGTGTCTCCACCATTGGTGAGATCCCTCAAAAGTATTATCCATCGATCTGGGATACATAATACTATCATCAATTTCCACCGATGGAATTATCTATGTTCTTTTCTAGAGTCTCAATGAAATTATAGGGTAATGGGTCTATCCTTGCACCCCTACATATCTTTTTATTTTAAAATAAATCATCATTTCATCTCTGTAAATAATTAAATTTAAATAAATCAAAAAATTTAATTTATACACTAAAACGTCAAAACAGAACTCTCCACAGCTAACCCAAGCCCTCCAATGATAGGCCTATCATAAGGTAAACATGCATCTATTAATGGAATAGTACCCTCATATTTATAATAATTAAATCGAAAAATATCTTAATAAACATTTTATGGAAAAAAGTTCGTCTGTGTGTGTGTGTTTTTCAAAATTTTAATATTATTCAACATTTATTATGTGCATGTCGATCCCCAAGATCACTCGCTATATTAGTGACTGGTCTCGGATTATCTCTATATAATATTTATAAATAATACACGATAAACATATGGGGCATTAAAATCTCCCCTCCTAAAGGATTTACATCCCCAAAATATCTATAACCAATTGATAAACAATAAAATGTGTGTATTTTGCATGAATCTCAGCCTGTACTCCTATGTACATTCATCGACATTCTTATGCTGACACAAGATATGCACAAATAGAATCACTCACCCGAAATGGATCCTCTACTACCAATCCTCAATCTCCACTAGGAACTCAACAAAATAAACTCCATCATTAATGTCCATCTCATCCTAGTCTATGACATGTGATGGATCATTCACGTACCTCCTCAGTAAGGTAATATGGACGACATCATGTACAAGGTCTAACTACATGGGGAGAGCCATGTGGTGCTCCACCTCACCAACTCTACACAATATCTAAAAAGTGTAAATAAACCTCAGAGATAACATTCCACCCCAACCAAATCATTGTTATCCCCATTGTGATAAAAATTGGAGGAACATATATCCTTCTTCCTCGAACTCCAAAGGCCTCTTCTTCCTATTAGCATAATTTTTTTTCATGGATATGTCCAGTCATCATCCACACGTGAATTTTCATAACCTTATCGATAGTATATCTCACCATCTTCGGGCCCATGAGTGTTGATGACCATAGCTCAGTCTAATAAACAGGTGACTGATAGGGTCTCCTGTTAAAAGCCTCAAATAGATCCTTACCAATGGTGCAGTGGTAGATGTTGTTGAATTAAAAATCCACCAATGGTAGTTGATCCTCCCAACTACGACTGAAGTCTACAATGAAATATCATAGTATTTCCTCCAGAACATGAGTGGTCCACTCCACATAGTCATATTATTTTGGCCGGAACATAATGATCAAGCATAAATAAACCTCAAAAGTATCTAGATTTCCCGCTCAAAACCATGATGTAAAGTGATAATCATCATAAAAAACTATAATCGATGAAAATACATGGAGTCAGACGATCTCCGGCACATAGAGGCATTCCATTCTCTCTACTAATCTCTGCTCTTGGATAGCTAGGTTGTGGTCCAACATGGTGTGTCTTTCAACAATAAACCACATGGAATCATGAATGATATATTTACATGGTATGTATTTTGTGATGTTCTTCAATATCCCATCCCACTTCCATTCCAGCACCTCAAGGTGTTGATCTAAATTAGCTAGAACCCAGTGCTTATCCTTCTACTGCTGGCATGTAACGTATCGAGAAATAAGCTTTGCAACTTCCTTATTCATCCCTATCCACCAAAACTGATGTCAGTGGTCCTAGTACATCTTGTCCTCTCCCTGATTTACCGCCAATGTGGATGTATGAAACTCTCACATAACCTCCTCCCCCAATTCCACTAGCACAACTTTGCATCAACGGTAAATGAAGAAATTCTTCGTACATTTTAAATATCCATTAGGTGCATGTCTTACAAACATATGAGCATGTAGAGCCTGTAAGTAGTTATTCCCAAGATGGTCCTCCCTGAATCATTGTAATACTATAAGTGTGACAATAATCTACTAGATGTATGGAACTCCATCTCCATCCACAAAGGATAACAGTAACGAGTCAAACTGCTTTGAAAACATCATTCAGTAACTACAATATAGATCTCCTGCCGATATAATTTTCCACCACCTACCCATTAAAATGAGTATTGATAACATCAAATTCATATTCTTGGAGTCAATTTATCCATGTCATTTATCTCAATTTAAGATCCTTCTAAGAGAGGATATACTGGAGACTCTTATGATCAGAGTAGATGATAAACTGCTCTGCCATTTGGTAGTGTATCTACATAATCATTGTGAAACTACCATAAATAAATCAAGATTGTGGGTCATGTAATTCTAAACATATTTCCTCAACTATTGTGAATAATAGGCAATCAACTCTCTGTTCATAATATAGGCACAACCAATCCTAGTTCTGGATGCATCGTAAAACACTACAAACTCGATGTCGTCTTTTAGAAACCTTAAGATCAGAGAACTCATAAAACACTCCCAAACACCATGAAAAACATCATTCACATATCTGTCCATATCAATGGATTCCCCTTTTTTATTCCATTATACAATCGGTATTGATATCCTAGAGAAATCGGGTATTAATCTCTAGTAATTATCAACTGCCCAATGATTATATACCCCTCTATCATGCTCCTAGGTAGATCTGATGATAACACTAGATCCACCTTGTTCAGGTCCAGTAAAAATCTATATATTGTGATTAAATTACAAGAAATTGTACTTCTGGAATCCAACATTATAACTTTGAGAACTTCTCATATATTTATTGCTCTCAGAGTTTGACTAGAATGATCATTGAGTGTCTCTCGTGGTCCTCCTCAGACACTGAGTACCCAAGTATATTTTCATTGAAGAGTACCATGATTTGGTCTACGTGAGGCTCAAATAATTTTTTATTGTATCCCATGAACTATTTTTAGGTTTTATCCATTCCAAAGTCCATCGACAAGTACTCAGTTTGATTATGACAGCATCTTAAATCTGTATTTCAAAAATCATTGTCCCAAAATTAAAACATGTGTTTTCCTAATCAAAGGTCAATGTTTGAGAACCATCGTGCCCCTCTCTAATCCCTAAAGAGTTCACTGGTCAATGATAGTAGATAACTTTTTTTCATATAAACCTATTTTAAGAACCTTACTGCACACAACACATAATGCTCCAACCTACCATTTTGGTAGACAAAACTAGGGATTCTTAAGGTGAAACACTATGTCTCATGAAGCCTTTTCTATTCATGCCTCCAAATGAACCCTCAGCTCTTTATGTAACATCCCAGGTAAATAAATAATATTACATTCTAATGTTTATCAATATTTGTGAATAAAATGTTAATATTATTTTAAAGGGAATGTTATGCTTGATGGCATACCCAATACGCAACAATGAGTTTCTTTGAAATATTACATTGCACACTAATAATATAATAATATTCTAGTAGTTAACGCCTAGACATTGTAATGGAGGGAATGAATATAAATAACTACAAAAAATTATTACATATGTTTCTTAAATTTTTTTTCATTTTTCCAATAAATGTTAGAGGCTTAAAATCCAAAAGAATCCAATTTTAAGAATAAATACTCGAATATTTTTAAAAGATTGTGTTACTGCCTTTTGATGGTGAACCTTTTTTAAATATTACATTTGATAAAAATTTAAGCTCTATTTTTCAAAATAATCTTATTATTTATGATTGGTTCATTGAAATATACTTTGGTTAAATTTTTGGTATGTTTCTGACATTGTTCATTTTTTAATGAATAATGAAAAAATAATGCATTTTACATCAAAAAATATTTTTAATCTAATTTAAATATATGGTAAGATTATATTTTTAATTTATTTTAAAGGGTAATTGGAATATATTTTTACCATTTAATCCAATAGTGGTCATTGGAATTAATTTCTCTTTATAATTGGACTTAAACTAGTGTTAATATTTTAATAGATATTGTTTCTTAAAAACACGCTATTTGTTTTGACAGCGGGAATGAATTATTAAATTAATTAATGAAACTTATATATTTTGAATTTTTTAAAATAGAAATCATTTTTTAATTCAGAATATCAAATATATCTTAGGGTGAATTTTTGGTATTTTTCTGGAAATTTCAATTTTTGATGAATAGTGAAACCACTAAGTGGTAGTTAAAGAAACTGATTGGTCATTTAAATGAAACATTACCACTACTGTGATTTGATTTTAAAAAATCCGACATACATGGTTTTCATTAGGAAGTAAATTGTGGTTCAATGAAATTAAAATAATTTTTTGGGGTATAGTAACTTTTATGTTTTATTAATCGCGATTAGAGGTAATTAGTGTAATTTAAGGTAATGATAATGTTATATTAATATGAAATGACCTTGAAACATGTCCTACCCTTATTGTATTAGTCTTGGACGACCAATAAAATCCATGGGTCAACTTGGGGAGCCCGTGGAGCCACTTTCGATGGAAAATGACATTAATAACTTTTTATTTAAAGTTAAAATTAAAATGTCACAAACATGTATTTTTTTACTAAAACAATTTTTACTTTGGGTTATAAAAGCCATATTTTTTACTATAAATATTCATTAGAAAGATAAAAATATTTCTTACATCATGATACATTTTTATAATTTTTAGACATTATATAAATTAATTTATTTATGGCACCGTGATGATGCATTGATTACCTCATAAATGAATGATTTAAATATAATGAGAAGATAGGATGAAATATAAGTCATAAAATTGTCAAAAACCTATTAGATGGGTGGATTTAGAAAAATTATCACCTTATACTCGAAATATATCATTTTGGGACCTTTGAAATCCGGAAATCATTTTATAATAAATTAATAGTTTATACCTTTCCAAGACTGCCCCTCCTATTCTCTCATAAAATGCCCCCAACTCTACCACCTTAGACACACCTGTCAAGACTTCGGCTCGGCCAGACCCTACCCATTTCATCTCTCCACAACCCTCTATTAATCATTTAAGCCTCACCTTTGTCATAATGCTCTTCAAGAAACCCTTTAGGTTCAAACCAAGAGGAGTTACCCGATTTAAAGGTAATGTCTTCACTTGTGTTCTTTTGTATTATTTTGCTTCTCCAAACCCCTAAACTATTTTTATTCCTTTATTTTGTAACCAAAACAGTGTCTTCAATATACTAGGATGTTTTTATGTTATGTATTCGAGCTAAAATTACACACACCTCCGTCTAATGGTTAAAGAACATACTGTTACTATGGATGGCGAATTACTGCCTCACGAAACGATGATTGTTCAATCTTCTCTTAATACCTTTCATGGTGGCCATTATAATGCCACTGTAGTTTATATATGATATATATGGTATTTATGTTTCCCATATTCTTCTGAATTTTATATTAAAAACATACCTTTATGCTTTGCAAGTTGTGCAATTGCGATAATTTAATATGAGGAAGTGTGGACTACCGCCCCCTCAAGTGATGTGACTCCTTCATCCAATACATGGAATGTATAAAGAATGAATCTAATGAACTTATGTGACCTATAAAACATATATATTATACTGGAATTATAATATATACATCTATCAATTATTTTTAATTCCATTAATATGACAAAGAAATGAAAGTAGCGTTCATGCATACGTACGGCCTACCATCTCCATGAACCGTTCATTTCATTTCATTTTATCTCCAAATGTTATGGAATAGTATAAAATATATATATGATATTTAAATCATTAATACTATTCTGGAGGTTATTTACTTATAACTACATGGACAATCATTTTCAAACAAGTTCATTTTTGACTCATGTACCAAACATCGACAAAAACATCTGATATGAACTTACATTAATAACCAATAATTATACCATTGTAATATGTGATATGAACTAAATAATAATATTCAAAGGATGACCTTATGAAATAATAAATTGAACAAATTTTATTATTTAGGAATATAAAGAAATGAACAAGACAAGTCAGACTTGAGGTAAAGGATCCGACCTCTCTCTTTCTTTTCAAGTACCCTCTTTTATGTCATTTCATTTATGCTCCATGTTATTATGTTGGAGGATGTTCTTTTATATTAAATATAATATAATTTGTATTTTTATATGATGAGATACCCACTATTACTCTCATCAATTCATTTTTATAATTTTTATGTGGCGCCGTTAGGCTGCCGAATTTTTGTAAGGGATCCTACCTCTCTCTTTCTTTTTAAGTACTCCTTTTTATGTAACTTACTTTAAGATACTCTTTATTATGTTGGGGGATGTTATTTTATCTTCCCCTTGATGTAAATTTTATTTTAATATGATGAGATACCCTATTTGATCTCATCAATCCATTTTTGGATGTTTTATGTGGCGTCGTTAGGCTGCTGAATTTTCATAAGGGGGTTTTCATCTCACTTTTTATTCCTGTGAGATTCATACTACATTGGACACTATTTCCTTTGGTGTGGTGTATGTACTGCCCATTATTTTAATATTTGTATAATATACTCTCATTTATTGGTATTTACATCTTCATTGTATGACCCTTCTTTCATGGGGTGTACATTTCGAAAGTTTCCCAAATCGGTGAGGGAACCTTTCACACTCCTCTTTTTAAATGACTTATTTTGTTATGACTTTTAATTTACATATTTTTATGTTGGGATATGTTCTTTTATATCTTTATTGATTTAAATTTTATTTCCAAGTGATGAGATACCATTTTCTCTCTCATCAACTAATTTTATGAATTTTAAAGTGACGCAATTAGGCTGTCGAATTTCACCAAGGGAACTTCTTAACCCAATTTCGATTTCTTTGGGTTAAACTTGTAGTTATTGAATATGTAATCCTATGAATATGTGTGAATTACATCTCGTTGTTTTAAAATTAATATCAACTTATATTTTCTATATTTATATTTGTCACACATAATTATAAGATTGATTTATCCTTAATTTAAGGATACCCTCTTTATAAGGGATTTCATATCATCTTACATTTCTATTGAGACTTCATTATTTTTATGCACCAATTCACTCTTATTTGGTGTATATACCATCCTTTGGAATATTATATCATGAATCGCTTTATTCTCATGATTTTAAAAAGTTTTTATTAAATGTTATTCCGCAATTATTGTCTTCATGTGTCTCTCATTTTGTTAAAAACCCTTTAACTAAAATATCAATTTTTATTTTTTAAGGATTTATTCTTATAAATATTTCTCATTAAGATCCAAGTTTTCCAAATGGGTTTAAGGATTTATTTTTATGGATATTAATGTTTTAAAATGTTAAAAGCTTCAATGTGGAGTGGTACACTTTGATTCAAAAATCTATTTATTAAACGTTTTACATGGTTTTGAAAATGGTTTTTAGAATGGATTAATTATTTCAATATCTTAAAATGTTATATTGTTTTTCCAATGTGGTAATGTTATATTTCATTCATTCATAAGTTATGTGCTATGATTATGTTATGGTTCTTGGGTATTATTTATGTAGACAGGTGGTTCTGTGATAAACTAAGGGCAGGTGAGCCCGATATAGCTCTCTAATGCATTGGGTAACACGAAGGGGTTAAACGTTAAGGTTTATCCGAAGAGATTTAGGGAATATACAGTGATGGGTATTCCAAACGTAACCATGAGGGTTACTCCCTACGTAAGAATGTTATGAATGCCTCAATTTACCTTTATATCTTATTATTTCTATGAGTTATTCATATGTCTTATGATTTCATGTGGTATGTTAACATGCTTATGTTTTATGAGTAAAGTATGATTTCATTGATTCTTGTGTATACATGAATTAATGTTTCCTTTCCAAATTTTTATATCCCTTAATGAGCTTTTTATTTTCATCCCAAGTTTTTGAAATGTTTTCCATAGGTCAAGGGAAAGGTACATGATATGAGGATAGTGTCAAGGAAGTGTCATGAAAGAATCCATGTTTTATTTTAAATATGTTTCCGTTGGTGGGAAAAAATTAAAACTATATTTTATGTAACTACTTTGTTTAAATGTGGAATGTAATGCATGATTTATGATCTAATTCTCTAAAACTCTAAACCTGAAAAGATCCTCAATGTGTATTCTTGAAATAACTCAAGATTAGGTAAGGTTTAAGGCCAAGTTCTTATAGTTTGTATCATAGGTCAGTTTAGATAACATTAGAGGTTAGAGTGTTGTTTAAGCTTATGTGACATGTTGTGTATAACCACAATGGTTATTCTTTTAGATAGTGTCATTGTTATTTTTGATGGTTGGAATGAGTTTGAGATAACAAGGATAAGTATATCTTAGTGTTTATTTTCCTCTTTAGTACATGATGATTTTGTTGATATACACACACTGATATTTTTGGTTTTAGTAAATGGATTGATCTATTATGAAACAAATCGACAATGGGTTTGAAGGAAACTGTGGTGGTTCTTTGATTTAGATACTGGATGAAATGGGGGATTCAATGACAAATCTCGTGGTTATTCTAAAGCAACTATCAGGAGTCATGATCAACATCTTGAAACCTCGTGAGTTCTATAATTCCTCTTGTATGAGAGAACCAACTTGATGTGGAAGTTCATGTGATAATTATAAAGGTAACCATTAGGGTTTATATGATCATTACTTTTGAGGTAATTATTTGTTACCATATGTTATGATGGAAGATGAAAGGCATGAGGTAAAATTGAGGTTAAATTATGTTATCGTTATTTTTGATGATTTTATCTCTTATTGTGGTATGTTTTTAGAATTATATTTTTTTGGAAAAAGGACAACACGCAGACCGTGTGACAACCCGTCTCGTTGGAAAAAGCTATGGGAATCGAACCCACAACCAAAGTGTGATAGGTACTTATAGCCTACCACTGGACTACGTGAAGTCCCTGGTTAGTTTGAATAATTATTATTTTTAGTTATATGATTTTATGAATCAAGAGTTTGTTTATTTTGAGTTATCTATAGAAATTATTACCCTATCATTGAGGATATGTGATTAGGTCAATTAAATTTCAATATGAGTCCTTAAGAGAAACTGATGTTATTTGGAGATAAATGTTAATATGTACCTTGGGAGACTATGTGATTAAATCCTTCAAATATTTGGGTTTCAATCATATTTGGCTTTAAGTTGAATAATTTTATGGAAAAATTGTTTATTAAATGGTCTTACTTGATCTTTGGGTGTTGTTTGACAAATTTTGGAGATTAGGAGTAGTTTTTCTTTTTGTAAAAAAATATCTTTTTTGGGTATTATCTGACATTGTACTAAACATTTTGGTTTGGTTTTTGATGAGATTTAAATACATGGGAAATATATAGTTCTCTTTTGTGTATTAGTTGATTCTCAAGAAGTTGATTATAGTACTCTTAATGCGAACAAGTCTTCCAAAATACTCGCCTTTTGGAGAAAATATGAGTTTGATTAAGGAATCTAGTAAAAGATGAAAGTCTACGTAACAAGTAAGTATGTTTTACTATGATTTAGTTAAGCTCAAAAATAAATTCCACAATTAAGAGTAACTTAAAACAAAAATTTTGTCTGTTATCATTTCTTATTGGGGAATTGAATACTATTTAACCCATCACAAGTTTGTGATTTTCTTGTGGTTAACATTCTCTAAGACATGTTTACTATCACTCTCCATCAGAACATGACCCTTTGTTTTCTCCTCCATATCCATATTTTCATACATCTAATCCTAGTATGGGTTAACTAGGGTGACCTTTTTACTTCTCTACCTTTCTTTTAAAGTGATATTTTTACTGACTCTTGTTCTGATGTAGGACATTCAATGAGGTTTCCAAGCCCAATTTTAAAATTGCAAGGACACAATTCCCAAAAGGGGGCAGGTTGTAACATCCCAGGTAAATAAATAATATTACATTATAATGTTTATCAATATTTTTGAATAAAATGTTAATATTACTTTAAAGGGAATGCTATGCGTGATGGCGTACCCAATACACAACAACGAGTTTCATTGAAATATTACGTTGCACACTAATAATATAATAATATTATAATAGTTAACTCCTAGATGTTGTAATGGTGGGAATGATCATAAATAACTACAAAATGATTGCATATGTTTTTTAAATATTTTTACATTTATCCAATAAATGTTAGAGGCTTCAAATCCAAATGAATCCAATTTTAAGAATAAATACTCTAATATTTTTAAAAGATTGTTTTACCTCCTTTTGATGGAGAAACTTTTTAAAATATAACTTTTTACAATTTTATAAGTTCTATTTGTCAAAATAAACTTATTCTTTATGATTGGGACATTGAAATATACTTTGGAAAAAAATTTGGTATGTTTCGGACACTGTTCATTTTTTTAATGAATAGTGAAAAATATTGCATTTTACATCAAAACTATTTTTTCATCTAATTTAAATATATGGTTAGATTATATAATTAATAGGTTTTAAAGTGTAATTGGAATATATTTTTAACATTTAATCCAATAGTAGTCATTGGAATTAATTTCACTTTGAAATTGAACTTAAACTAGTGTCAATCTTTTAATAGATATTGTTTTATTAAAAACACGCTAGTTGTTTTGACTGTGGGAATGAGTTATTAAATTAATTAATGAAAAATATATATTTTGAATTTTGTAAAATAGAAATCATTTTTGAATTCAGAATATCAAATATATCTTAGGGTTAATTTTTGGTATTTTTCTGAAAAACTTCAATTTTTGATGAATAGTGAAACCACTAAGTGGATGTTAAAGAAAATGATTATTTGTTTAAATGAAACTTTAACACATTTGTGATTTGCTTTTAAAAAATAATACATACATGGTTTCAATTAGTATGGAAAATGTTGTTCAATGAGATTAAAATAATTTTTTTGGTGAATAGTAACTTTTATGTTTTATTAATCACGATTAAAGGTGATTAGAGTAATTTACGGTAAAGATAATGTTATAATAATATGAAATGACCATGAATAATGTCCCACCCTTATTGTATGAGTCATTTCCGACCAAGACAATCCATGGGTCAACTTGGGGACCCCATGGAGCCACTTTGGTTGGAAAATGACATTTATAACGTTTTATTTAATGTTAAAATTAAAATGTCACAAACATGTATTATTTTACTAAAAAAAAATTTACATTGGGTTATACAAGTCATATTTTTTACTATAAATACTCATTATAAATATAAAAATATTTACTACATCATGATATTTTGTATAATTTTTAGACAGTATATAAATTAATTTTTTTAGGACACCGTGATGATGCATTGATTACCTCATAAATAAACGATTTAAATAAAATGAGACGATAGGGTGAAATATAAATCTTAAACGTGTCACAAACCTATTGTATGGGTGGAATTCGAAACCTTATCACCTTATCCTCGAAATATATCCTTTTGAGACCTTTGAAATCTGATAAAGATTTTATAATAAAGTAATAGTTTATAACTTTCCAAGAGTGCCCCTCATCTTCTCTTATAAAAGGCCCCCACCTCTACCACCTTAGCCACACATCTCAAGCCTATGGCTCGGCCATACCCTACCCACTTCATCTCTATACATCCTTCTCTTCATCATTGAAGCCTCAACTTTGGCAGAATGCTCTTCAAGAAACCCTTTTGGTTCAAACCAAGAGGAGTTACCCAATTTAAAGGTCATGTCTTCACTTGTGTTCTTTTGTTTTATTTTTCTTCTCCAAACCCCTAAAATATTTTTATACCTTTCTTTTGTAATTAAAAAAGTATCTTCAATATACTAGGTTGTTTTTATGTTAAGTATTCTAGCTACACTTACACACACCTCCGTCTAATGGTTAAAGAACATAATGTTTCTGTGGATGGCGAATTACTGCCTCACGAAACAATGATTGTTCAATCTCCTCTTAACACCTTTCATTGTGTCCATTATGATGAAACTGTATTTTATATATGATATATATGGTATATATATTTCCCATATGCTTCTGTATTTTATATTTAAAACATACCTTTATGCTCTGCAAGTTGTACTATTGAGATAATTTCATACGAGGAAGTGTGGACTACCGCCCCCTCAAGTGATGTTACTCATTAATGTAATACATGGAATGCATAAATAATGAAACTAATGCAATTATGTGACCTATAAAACATATATAATATACTGTAATTATAATATATATATATATATATATATCAATTATTTTTAATTCCATTAATATGACAAAGAAATGAAAGTAGCGTTCAAGCGTATGTACGGCCAACCGTCTCCATAAACGGTGAATTTCATTTCTTTTTATCTCCAAATGTTATGGAATAGTATAAAATGAATATTTACATGATATATATGATATTTAAATCATTAATACTATTCTGGAGATGATTTACTTACAACTACATGGACAATCATATTCAAACAAGTTCATTTTTTACTCATGTACCAAACATCGACAAAAACGTCTAATATGAACTCACATTATTAACCAATTATTATAACATTGTAATATGTTATATGAACTAAATAATAATATTAAAAGGAGGAACTTAATAAATTTTAAATTTACCAAAGTTTATTATTCAAGAATATAAAGAAACGAACAAGACAAGTCAGACTTGAGGTGAGGGATCTAACCTCTCTCTTTCTTTTCAAGTACCCTATTTTATGTCATTTCATTTATGCTCCATGTTCTTATGTTGGAGGATTTTCATTTATATTAAACATACTGTAATTTTTATTTTTATTTGATGAGATACCCCCACTTAATCTCATCAATTCATTTTTAGATTTTTTACGTGGTGCCATTAGGCTGCCGAATTTTCGTAAGGGATCCTACCTCTCTCTTTCTTTTTAAGTACTCATTTTTATTTATCTTACTTTATGCTCCACTTTATTATGTTGGGGGATGTTATTTTATATTAACATTGATGTAAATTTTATGTTAATATTATGAGAGACCCTATTTGATCTCATCAATCCATTTTTGGATGTTTTATGTGGCGTCGTTAGGCTACTGAATTTTCATAAGGGGATTTTCATTTCACTTTTTATTCCCGAGAGATTCATGCTACATTGGACACTATTTCCTTTTGTGTGGTGTATGTAATGCACATTATTTTACTATTTGTATAATATACTCTCATTTATGGGTATTTAAATCTTCATTGTATGACCCTTCTTTCATGGGGTGTACGTTTCAAAAGTTTCCCAAATCGGTGAGGGAACCTTTCACACTCCTCTTCTTAAAAGACATATTTTTTTATGACATTTAATTTACAAATTTTTTTGTCGGGATACGTTCTTCTATATCCTTATTGATGTAAATTTTATGTTCAAGTGATGAAATACCATTTTCTCTCTCATAAACTAATTTTATGAATTTTAAAGTGAGGTCGTTAGGCTGTCGAATTTTACCAAGGGAACTTCTTAACCCAATTTCGATTTCATTGGGTTCAACTTGTAGTTATTGAATATGTCATCCTATTAATATGTTTGAATGAACTCTGGTTGTTTTAAACTTAATATCCACTTATATTGGCGGTATTTATATTTGTCACACATAATTATTAGATTGATTTATCCTTAATTTAAGGATACCTTCTTTATAAGGGATTTCATCCCATCATACATTTCTATTGATAATTCATTGTTGTTATGCACCAATTAACTCTCATATGGTGTATATACTATCCTTTGGGATATTATATCATTAATCCCTTTATTCTCATGATATTATAAAGTTCTAATTAAATGTTATTCTGCAATTATTGTTTTCAAGTGTCTCTCATTTTGGTAAAAACCCTTTAACTAAAATATTGTTTTAAATTTTTTAATGATTTATTCTTATAAATATTTCTTATTAATATCCATGTTTTCAAAATGGTTTAATGGATTTATTTATATGGATATTAATGGTTTAAAATGTTAAAAGTTTCCAAGTGGTGTGGTACACTTTGATTCAAAAATATATTTATTAAACATTTTAAATGGTTTTGAAAATGGTTTTTAGAATGGATACATTATTTCAATATCATAAAATGTTATATTGTTGTTGCAATGTTGGAATGTTATATTTCCTTTATGCTTTCGTTATGTGTTATGATTATGTTATGGTTCTTGGGCATTGTTTCTGAAGACGGGTGGTTCTGTGATAAACTAACTGTGGGTGAACCCAATATAGCTATCCAATGCATTGGGTAACGCGAAGGGGTTAAACGTTAAGGTTTCTATGAAGAGATTTATGGAATATACTGTGATGGGTATTCCAAACGTAACCATGAGGGTTAATCCTTACGTAATAATGTTATGAATGCCTCAAGTTACCTTTATGTCTTTTGATTTATATGAGTTATTCATAAATCTTATGATTTCATGAGGTATGTTAACGTGCTTATGTTTTATGAGTAAAGTATGATTTCATTGATTCTTGTGTATACATGAAGTAATGTTTCCTTTCCAAATTTTTATATCCCTTACAGAGTTTTTTATGCTCATCCCACGTTTTTGAAATGTTTTCCACTGGTCAATGGAAAGGTACATGATATGATGATAGTGTCAACGAATTGTCAAGAATGAATCTATGTTTTATTTTAAATATGTTTCCGTTGATAGGAAAAACTGAATACTATATTTTATGTAACTAATTTGTTTAAATGTGGAATGTAATGCATGATTTATGATCTAATTTTATAAAACTATAAACCTGAAAAGATCCACAATGTGTATTCTTGAAATAACTCAATATTAAGTAAGGTTTAAGGACGGGTCCTTATACTAGAAGCTCTGTGGGATGCATATGTTGTGATTGTTTTGATATCAGCATCTTATTCAGGTGTATATTGAGGGAGATGTATATATCCGCATGTGGAGGTAATCATTGAATATACTTGAGAGACATCTTCTTACTCCGCCACCACTGCATGAATCTAGAAGCGTGCAACTTCTACTACACCGAGGGTCAGTCTATCCAACTCAGGAGTAATCAGTTGTACCCACCTATGCATGCTTCCATTATATAATGTTTCTGTTTTCCTATCACCAATAATGGAAAACCTCATTCCATCATTGTAGAAAAACTACACCCTTCTCCTGAAACATTCTATCTGGAATGGACTATTGATAACCATTCTAAACCAATAATTACATTGTATTTCCTCATCACTGCCACTAAGACGTTCCTACTAAAAATATTACATCTAACAGTCATGTCACACTATTAACATAGATTTATGATCACTGAGTCTCTTATTGTAGGTGTCTCAAAGTGTAAGGGTCGAGTCAACGACTTGACCAAAATATATAGGACTATAACAAAGTATATAGTGAGAATGGAATGACTATATTGTGTTTCTATCAGTACTTCAACTAACGTATAAAATACAATGATCAAAACATCAATCATCCTCGATCCCCTAGTTCATATGCCTTGACTGCATGAAGTTATCCCCACCACTATCCTCTAGCGCCCTGAGCATAGCGTGGTCCTCCAGGGGATAGCAGTGGTAATAAGTCAAAACATCTAACAAAAATGGATTCTCTCCCATCACCTCAAACATGAATACCGCCATGTGGATCTTCTTTCTCTTATCTTTATCTTTACCATGGTTTTCCATACATTGTCTCCCTTTTAATAACAGATCGTGTCATACAATCTCATGTGAGATGTCCCCTCCCATCATAGGAATTGCACCGCCTCTCCCTTGGCAGAATGAAGCCACCTTGTGAGCCCAAAACTATAGACCCTCAATCATGGGATCTACTCCCAAAATGGATCCCACATCTATATCCATTAGAATGAAATTAGCTCCCAACATCCAAGGTCACTGCACCTTCTCATCCACTATTGATTACCAGTGGTTTCTTCAACTCATCCCAGAAGCATTCATCCACCAATGCTCCCTCGATCACTCCAGCATAAGTCGAAATGCATATAGGTATTATGTTATCTTAGCTGTCACATTGCAGACAATGCTCAATGGTCTGAGCTGTGAAGTATTGATCTCTACCAATATATATTGATATTAAATAAATGTTGGTGAACCCCGATGAATGATCAGTGACCATCATGCTATCCTCCATGAGCCGAAGAAGCTCTTATATTGGCACAGTTCTCAGTGTAATGGGTTATAACCACTCAATAATAAGATGCAAAAACTCTACCCATGAGAGAGTCACCTAGTTCTGATTCTAGATATCCAATCTTTACCATTTCCCTATTGATCCATGTAGAAGGATCACCTCCAAGACTAACATATGATCTGATGGTATCCTAATGAGATAGAAATATTTGGTCACCACCTCATGCTAGTCCTTATTCAACCATGGGTCGGGCTCACCTCGGATACTTTTATGTATTTATCTATAAAACTTTGGAAGTGTGCATAGCATTCCCTCCCCATTTTCTGGTACTGTAGGTACCACGTGCTACCCCAAATGTGTTGGTATATCTTGTGCACCACCTAGAGGTCTCATATGGGAAACTGGTTCATATATAGAATCCTCATCACTAATGGGGGAATCTTCATGATCGGGATGCTAAATCCTAGCTAATATTTATCTTATTGGAATCATGTCTAAAAACATGATTTACCATAGTCAATGAGTATGTCAAGAGGGCTGACACAAGAAGGACATTGAAACACAACCCATTCTTATATGATGCATGTAACATTATTTCATGGCAACTAGTGTCTCACGTACCAAATCAGTAGAATGTTATCGGAGTTCTGTCGTATGGATACTTTAGATGGCCACATCAACACTGATGTCCCTGAACTAAAATATAAACTCGAAACACATTACATTTCTTCCCAAAACTAATCTCACATTAATAACCATCCACCTATGAAACCACTCTATCACGACTCATCCATGTGGGGCTCATGCCATGAATCTGCCATCCCACCTCTAATAGGGTAGGGGCCGGTGACTATCACCATTTTGTCATATCGTTGACATGGGATGCATTTTATATGTACAAGTATGCCCACAAACATCTATAAGCCCAAAAAATATTGAAATGAAAAAAAATATTTAAAAAATGTATGAACCCACTATATCCCAACTAATAGAGTGTTATATGACCTAAAGTTCAGTAGCATAAACATCTCCGAAATACAATACAACCAAACAAAAAATCTGAAAAACTACAAAGTCCATCCTGTATCCAAAATAAGTACTGGGACTACCGCTTTATGTCATAGGAATAACTCGGGCTTCATGAAATCACATAGATCTATCTAGTCATGGTTTTTCAAAAGGTCGATCTTCTTTACAAGACATGACATGTGCTGGAAATTACCATGTAGGGTTTAGTATATTAGTACTCAGTAGAAAACCCTAAAACAATAAATAAATACACAAAGGATGATATAGTCTTCTCTTCATAGTACATTTCTACAAAACGTATAACAAGAATATTAATATATACACAAACCAAGATAGTATTCTTGTGGTAATTCATAACTATTATACACTACCATTAGGGATTTAGTATGATGATAACATAAATCACACATCCGGTATAAGAAACTCTTGATTCTAGTATCACTGATAACATCTTCTTGAGAAGTATTGTTCTTTGGGAATCATAATGAGGGAGTATACTGATAGATCTAATGAGGGATATGATATGTAGATAGGGATCATAGGCAGGGCCATGGTGTGTTAAAAAGAAAATCATCTTGATTAACCATCCATGTAGAGGATCTAAACATGGTGAAGTCGGTGACTTCAGTACCTAAGACTCTACC
This sequence comes from Viscum album, assembly GCA_963277665.1. NCBI lineage: Eukaryota > Viridiplantae > Streptophyta > Magnoliopsida > Santalales > Viscaceae > Viscum > Viscum album. The sequence continues at coordinate 1,789,315,471 of OY728121.1, read as the reverse complement.
TAGGGCCTAATGAATGAACAAATGAAAATACAACGGGCCTCTTATGGGATTTCAATGACTCTATCCAAGAATTCCACTAGAAGGGATCATATTTCTATAACTAGGAAATGATAACCACCAATATATATGGAAGCGATGAATGGAATAAACCCAAAACAAACATTCCCATGATGCGGTGGACAAGAAAATCAATCCTTGAAGAAAGTTATACATGGTGTGTAGTAGGGTCACACATAGTGTTCCATGACATTAGTTAATACCAGTGTATAATGGCCAGTGATATTTACAAAATTTCATGTAGAATATGGGTACACATCATGTAGAAGGGTCACATTTTTTTCACTTGACCTATAGTAAAACCCATATACAATGACCCATGTTATTTGTAACATGTCTTGTAGAACATTGGTACAAGCTGTTTAGAAGGGTCACATTCCATGTCCTTCCATCTGGGGTCCACCCATGTACTCTAGTCATGTACTAGAACACGATGTCAACCTATGTCTGCCTACCCATGTAGCAGTAAATTGGATAACCCTTGTAACCGGTATGGGCCATGTCGTGTGGTTGGGTGCATGTATTATAGGCAACTAGTGTCATCCACAATGCATCTGTGTATCTCCGGAGATAAACACTGTGTCCCAACAGATGACCAGCATGCCATGTGATGGTTGTTGCATGTCTTATGAAACATTAGCACTTCCCGAAAATGTATAAACCACTCAGCGGAGGCCCACACATAATGTATTCTGAAATACACATCGTGTTCATCAATAATTACCAGAAGCCCTAGTTTACACTACAACGTCTTCTCGATTTCTCAAACCACTAATCCCTGCCATACCACATTAGGAAATTTTATATCTATGATCGCCTTGTAACGAAATCATCGAGTCAGCATGATTCGGTCCTTCAATCATCTATAAAAACAAGATCAGCATCATTCATATTTTCCGATGAAGAATGGGAAATGGACACCCACCATCATTTGATCCACTTCAACAACCATCATCGCACCACCATAGAGTTATACCGATGTTGGATTTCCAGTAGTGGAATGTTTATCTACAAAATAATTTCACAATGATCGTTTGATCTTAAACCACAATGAGCATGAGAAATGAAAAGAATATAAAAAACATTAGTGTATAAATGAAAAAAGAACAACCCAGGAACCAAACATAGTCGTTGTTCATTCTATGCTTGATCCATTTCAAAAGAACAATAAAAAACCCAATGAAATTACAACAATAAAACCTTGACAATAAAATCCCATAAATAAAATGAAACTGGAAAAGGAATATCGATCTATAGGTCAACCTGTTCATTGGTTGATCCATGTTCTATTTGAATTCGATGAACAAGGAAATAATAATATGAAATAAAAATGCATTGCATCATAGTTGGACAGTTTTCTGATTTGAATCGATCATCACGTTGTCAACATTTGTGAGATCCTTCAAATGTAGTATCTATCGATATACGATCTGCAATATTTTCATCATTTTCTTCCAAGGTAATTCTCAAGGATCATATATAGAGCTGCTAGTGAATTATAGTGTTATGAGTGTAACCCTACCCCAAGCCCCTCATTTTATTTTAAAATAAACCATCACTGAATAACTAAAAGATGATAAAATAAAATAAATCTTATTTTTAATTTATTCTTTAAAATTATCATAAATTAATTTTCATAGATGGCCCTCATTCATAGATAATAGGCCTCTCCTAGTGTAAATTCACTACTCTAAAAGCAACAATTCCCTAAGATTTCGGATCAAGGCACCCATTTTGATGTTATTCCCATTTTGTGGACAACTGTAAACAGGTGATATTTAATATTTTCATATTGTTTAGAAAATTTATTCTGGGAACACAGAGACTCACAATTTCATGTCTTCTGTACTCCAATTCTTCAATTAGCTCAATTTTCATTTTAAATAATACACAGAAAAATTCCTCGACATTACAATAAATTAAACTACTATGGAAAATAAAGAAGGGGTAAATGATTTTGGGTCAATAATAAACTCAAAATTTCATTTAGAAGAATACTATAATTGTTTTACGTCTTTTAAATGAAATTTTATCATTTTAACAAAATTAACTTTTATTATGGTCACTCGTTTAAAACTTTGAAATTTTACATTTTATTAAAAAAATGTAAAAACTATAACCATATATTGTTTTTTAAACTAAATATAACAAATATTTAATATAATTAAATTAATAAATTATTGAATGTACCTTTTATATTAATGGAGTTAATGTGAAGCGATATTTTTCCATATAAAAATTTTATATTTACTATTATGTGTTCTTACTTTTAATTTGTTTAAATTATTAAATAAATTAGTGGAAATATACTTATATATATATATATATGATGAGATATGTTATTTAATATCTTTTCTATAATTCATCATCTTATTTATTTAGATTACGAAATTATGTAAACCGAATTAAAATAACCATTTTAAAATAATACTTTCCCCATTAACATTGTAAATAAAAATAATCAAAGAAATCATTTTTTGTTTTTCTTAAAAATGAAACTGGACATATTAAATAATAACATAAATATTATTTGATATCTGTTTCAAATTTTATTAAATATTATTTCTAAGTGATGTATAATTAATTTTAATCCGAATCTATGTTGTTCATAAAAACCCTATTTTTATGAAAAGTTTATTTTTAAGAGGAAATTTTGATTTAGTATAAAATTATGAATGGTATTGATTCAAATGAAATTAAAATTTTTATTAATGTATAATGATGTGTTGGAATACATTAAAATGTATCCAATGACTAATTTTAATATTTGATAATTTAATTTCATAAATATAAGAAGTGTTTTTATAAAATATAATTTAATTTCCTAAAGTATTATTCATGGTTTTTATAAATAAAATAATGAAATTTTAAATGACATATTTTACATGTAAATATATATATTATATTAAAATAGTTTGAATAAATTTTTTCATTCTCGAATTATGAAAATGACATAGGAATTACAGTTTTTAGAAAAATTAGTTTTCCTTCACTATTCAACTGAACATAAATTATCTTGAAAATATCCCAAAAACTATTATGAAGAAAATTTTATTTTTTCAATAATAAAATATTTATAATTTTGTCTAATTCAACTTTAAACAATTATATATTAAATTTCTTAATAATGTCATTAATTATAATTTAGAACATTTTAATATTAGAAATTGACATTGTCCAATATTATCTATCATTATTATTAGTTCAAATTATATACCATATATATTACTGATAACAAATTATTAATATAAATTAAAATTTATATGAAATAAGAATTCAATTCATTAAATATAAATGAAACTCATATGAATGTATATTTTCTAAAAGTATATTTCAAATGAACAGAATATATTAGTAATTTTATTTTGTAAATTAATTAAATTTTATTTATATTAAAGGTAACATTTATTTTATTTATTAATATATATCATAAAATGGTTACATCAATTTATTATTAGTAATTAAACTTCTTTTTTTAACATTCATTCATAAATTTTATATTTTATAAACATATATCTCAGTCTGGTTTTTTTTGTTGTCACTTGGGGAGAAAGCTATCAAGAAACATGAAATATTTAAGGGTAATCATATATTAAAATATTAGGGTGTTATACTTTTTAAATTAATGGGGGTAATTATTGGGAATTAATACAAGGTTAGCATTAAAAATTTATTCTAGGATCACGATGAGGTAATATGTAGATGCTGGTAATTCTCACAATAGTTTCTAATTCATCGGGTGATCATGCAGTATAATATGGCTTAGGTATAAATTACTTATTCTAAAGAGGAGTGACACATGTGATTTTAAAATGAAGATATTATCATATCAATGGTTCTTGGATAATGGAATAAGTGCATAAACATGGCTAATATTATGCTAAAATCATCATAGAGAGTTTGGTTATTGTGAATGGGAAATAATGGAGTTTTCAATGATTAGTCCAATTAAGTATGAGTGAGATGATGAATAATAATAAGTGCATAAAAATACTGGGAGAATTTATTTTATGCGACCATAATAAACCTTGGTTTAATAGAGGTTCGATTGCTAGTTGAGGATTGGTGGATTGAAATAGAATTTTTTGTGCATAATGTTGTTGGTAATACATTTGAATAATTTTATTCAACAAGCCATGAAACCTAGAATTTGATGTAAATTCTTATAGTGGGTGGAATTTAGAAGAAGGACCTCCAAAAAGTATTATTAATCCCAGAATGGTGTCGGGTTGTGAGATGATATTTGAAAATCATGGATCTGGAAGACCGAAACATTTCTAAATAATGGACTAATTATGTAGTGACTAGGATTTTCTGTGTATTATTTTATAATTTTGAATGGATTTTTATCGAGACCAAGTGCTAAGATGCCAGGTTCTTCTGATGCTCCATGTGCCCAAATTTAATATTCGATATATATTAAATATATTATATATAATGACTGTGTTGATTTTCTAACGAATTGTAATAAAATTTATAATGGGTCCACATTAGAAATATGAGGAAACAATTCTATTTAGAATATACATTTTCCCACGGTGGGAGATATCCTTTTTCAACACAAGTTCTTTTTTGGAAAATTAAATTTGGGCATAAAATAAATTAAATTATAATGTGAAATTATTTTATTTATTTGATACCACAACATAATAAATTCTTCTATAATAAAATAGTTATTATATATTTCTAGAGTTTTCTTCGTAACCCTTGAGCTATTGGAGGAAACATAGAGATAACTTTGGTGGTCCCCTCTAAGGAAAACATAAACTGAATCAAAGGCCTGTGATTGATTTTCCATGGGATTCAGAGATATTACCAATGACAACAACACATATTTTTTATTCATTAATGATTGATCCATATCAATGTTTTGTAGTATTTTATTTTGATTTTTTCTAATTGTATATTTCTATGATGAACACTAATCAGTCAACCTAAATATTGATCCATAGATCATGCATATTGCTGGATGGGTTAAATTAATATGCAATTGGGAGAAAATAATTGTTATTATATGTAAACTATTCATTAATCGTTCTAAGATAAACTATTTGAGGATGACATGAACATCCAACGTGGTCCATTTATAATGGGTATTATATTTTATTTTCTCCACTGATGCTTCGTTCATCTCAGGTGTTCTTCGTATGTCCCACGGTTCGACATACATCAAAGACTCCATCATTGTGGACCCATTTCATGGAAAAACTATTTGATATTGTAGATCTAGGATTAAAACGACATGATGGTATCACGATGATGGTAGTGGAAGTGGATCTAAAATTTTTGGTTACCAAAAATTATTTGTCTTTCTTTGAGATGATGAACGATTTTCATAGATGATTTGAAACCAAAATTGATGTGCTAGAAAATTTTGATAAAGGATGGAATGATCCATAGGACATGGTTATATGTTTTCTAATGTGGGCCATTTATGGAATGATTTATATGGGAATTAATAAATATAAGGGATCCTAATTTGAAAATATTGATAATTTTATAACACACAACATTTATTCTGTTTTTACACGTCTTGTGGGACCCTCTCAATGGTGGCGTGGGTTTATTGAAGAATATATGTATCACCCGACGTGCGACCTTGTCAAATTGAATATGACACTTCCTGATTGGCTCGATGTGTACCCATGAGGTTATACATGGGATATATTACATGGGAATGGGAACACAATATAAGACTACACAAACATGACTAGGATTGGAATGAATTTCCTAGGTTTTCATACTAGTACATGGGTATAATTACAAAATCAACAAAAGTTTATTTTCATATACACCGAAATGTAAGCGGGAAGTTTTAACAAGAATGACCAGGGGTCTATAGGATTATATTTTTACCCCTAATATACGCCATGTACTACAATGATATTGGATTAGAGACATTTTCCACTATGTCTTAAAAATAAAATTATATTTTGTTCCCTATATCCACCCCCTATGTGTTTGTATGGAATCACCTAATGTACATAAGATAATGATGCCTTAAGCTAGAATACTTGAAGAGAGTTGTTGTAATTCTTTTGTTGGGTATATAGTGAGATCCTCTATCATCTTTATGACCATTGTAGAGTTCATAGTATTTTCATTAAAACACTATGTGGGCACTGATCGTCTAGTAAAATATTTATTGAATATTTATTTTATATTGTACCCCATTTTCTTGGGTGTGATCATCATCTGTGTATCATTACTCTTAAAATTTATATCCTATAATTCTCATATATGGACTTGATGAGAACTACCTTTAATATAATCTTCATTAGTACAATATTTCTTGTGGACTGTGTTTTCTCAAGGTAGTGCATCATGGATTATTATAAGTGGAATTCTAGTCAGTAATTACAGTTATGAGAGAAAAAACAAATCTTTGTTCACAGAATATCTTGATATTAGTCCCCATCTTAATTTTAGTATGGGTAAATCTTCATGGTCTTTTATGTGGGCCAATATTTGACCATGTTGACATTCCATTACTACTTTGTGTACTCTGTTTGTGGGGTTAGATTTAAGAACACAAGGTTTCATTTAGTTTTTACATATTTGTATATGTGGTACCTGGATATGTGGGTGCCTGTATAGGTTTTTGTATAAGTCTTACCATGTTTTTTATTTGACTTCTCGATGTGAGTCACCAAACCCTGGCTTCTTGGAGGAGGGATTATGCAGTTGTGGAAGAAGACCCATTGGGATAGCTCATAATAGAGTAGTATAAGATAAGTTGGTTTTAATATAGGATTAGAGTCTAGGGATTGGGTTAGAAAAATAGAATTATTTCGTTCTAGTTTATATTTTAGACTAATGAATCTAGAGTCGGTGCAGTGGTCGATGTTTCAATACACCAGGAAACCAATCTCCTTCCTTTCGAATCAGTATAAGGTAAAATTAGTTTCACGTGAAAAAAATTGTACATGAATAATATAGGGATGTTTTTTGGTTTCCATGACCATATTGAGTTACCACTCTAGATATACTCATTTAACATCATTCCTTTTATCTGTTTTTTGATTTCGTCTTGACAAATTCCAATGATAGTTCAGTATTATGATCAAGAGGATGATCCATTTAATGACGATGCATCAATTCAGGGACCAATTCAAGATGTGTTACCTTATGGTAGTGTTTCAACTATACCATTACCTGTACAATGGTATATGGTACTTGCAGACCAGAAGATGATGTGTGCAGTGTCAGTTCACATTATTAGATTCAGCAATAGATTCCCATCGGGTTTCATGGTAAGCCGAAGATATAGGATGATAAAGACTTGATTTATGTTGTGATTTGATTTTTTCCCGTGTATTTAGGACATTAAAGAATAATATGGTTGTTCTAGAAGTAATAATTGTTCATGGTTATTTTAATGTTGGTGTTGGTTAGTAACAAATTTTTATGATGAGGCATTACTAGAATGGTTAGTGTTTCAATTCCTTTGTATAAAGTAGTTACCTCAATCTTTATCAGGGATATAAAGAACTTGGTGCTTCAAGGGCTCAAGAAGTGTATCCTAAGAATATATTAGTATTCATCATTGTTCAAAAAAATCTCTAGATACTCAATGGATATGGATTTATGTAATTTCTTTAGGTATCATATATTTGAGTGAGTATTGAGTAGAGACATCCATGCTAGTGTTATACTTCTATAAATTCCTTCCAATGCAGTTGTGTTATATAGAGTGTTAATGGTTTGGAGTTTCAGGGAATAGTAGAAACAACTTTTGGTTGCAAGAAGTGGGGCCATGGGATTAGAGACCTCGTAATAAAAGTGACATCATTAGGAATAGAGACCTAGATGAGTGAAATGTCACTAAAGGTGGTACATGGATAGATTTTATATGCTTCATGGCTCGAAAAAATGGGTCCATTCAATCTAGAAATAGGCATTTTTACTCCTATGATTGAAGGGTATATCATGAATGAGATTGTCTAACCTATAGTAAAGCTGACACAGAGATGGTGGATGTGTCTGTATTGAAGATAAAGTGGTTGGACAAGAGAGTTTAATATGGATGATTGCAAGGAAGAAGTGATGGGAGGGCTACTGAAGGTTGTAGATTCTTTGACATGTTACCACAACCACCCCTGGTGGTTCTCATAGGGATCGTGAATCTAAAGGGTAGGCATGGGGGCTACTACAAGCATTCCACGATTATGAATAGAGAATTAGGAAATGATATGAGGTAAGAACATTGTATTTAATACCATAGATGTAATATTAATAGAAAAATGTGGTAGTCATTGTTGTATTTCCATATTTTCAATTCATGAATTTTGGATTATGGTTAATCCTTTCACTCATCCATTGAACATGGATAATCCTACCAGATATGACATAGAAATCACAAACATTAATAGATATTTTGTCCTAAATCATGGATATTAGAGTTTCTTTTGGGATCACATTTTAGCATCAATGATTTTTTATGATGTCATATTATGTGTATACTGGTTATATCTTGTTTTTCCCAAATCGGCCATTTTAGGAAGAATATGTGATGTTTCCACAATGAGTAGACTATATTTTCCTTATGGGTTAAAAGGAAACCCTGATAACATATGATAGAATCATGCATAAGTGTTTTTAGACGATTAGCCATCATTTATCTATAATGGTCCTTGTTTTAGTGGATGTAATGGGTTTTTAGTTTCCTACAATAGTGGTATAGAATATGAGCATATTTCTTAATGATGTTCTACGATTTCCTCCCAAATGAGATGTTGATTTTTAACTAATATAAACCCATGTATGAAACCAATATATGTGTTAGAATAATACATGTCTCCTAAAAATCATTGTTAGATGAGGGTGATTTTAGGGGACTTTAAGAGGAAGAACATTGTATTATCCAATGTCTCACTTTGGTGAGCCCATTTTTTAAAAAAATGAGGGTGGGACCTTGAGGTTATGAGTGGAATACCATTAATTTAACCTTGTTATCAGGAAAAATTGTACCCATTTCTTAGGATAGATGACCTGTTTAATCAATTGAGTGGGGTAAATTTGTTCATGAAGGTTGACCTGAGGTCAGGCTATCACCCGTTGTGAGTATTAGATGAGGATATACCAAATATTATATTATGACTTCTCTATAATCATTATTAATACTCTGTGATTACATTTGGCATGAAATACACCCATGTTGTGTTTGTGAGACTAATGAACAATATCTTTCATCCTTTATTAGGCCAGATAGTGGTAGTATTTATTGATGATATCCTTCTATAAATGGCATCTGAGTTAGAGGACATGAGACAAATTAGGATGGAATTGGACATACTCCAAAAGATTCATATTTATAGGATGAACTCGTAGAGTCTGTTATATAATCATTAGGCCCACTTTATAAAACACATTATCTCATCAGGCTGATTGGAATTGGAACAGATCATGTTTAGTGAATGTTATATTGGGAGACACCAAAGATCATGATGGATGTTAGTAGCTTCCATGATTTGGTGTTCTATTATTGAATATTCATACATTATTTATCCTAGTTATCGGAAACCATTGTGTATTTTACCTAAAATGGGTATCCTTTTATGTTGATAGAGAGGTTTCATTAGGATTTTCATGAGTTCAAGTTGAGATTGAGCACCCCCATTTGTATATTTCTAGAAGAGGGTGTTATGTTCATTGTTAAATGTGATTCATCAGGGGCTAGACATGGTTGTGTTGTGATGAAGATATTGGCATTGATTTCTTATGGTTCACATCTTTTTAGGGAACACAAGTTGAAAAATGTGGCCCAGGATCATGCGTTTGCACTGGAGGTCGTCAAACTAGATATGTGGTGACACTACCAAATGGGTTAGTGAATTATCATCTAATCAAATCACAATACTCTGAAGTATATAATCTCCTCGACTGATACTGTCTTGAGATAGAGGATATGGATAGAGTACCACTAGGATTATAACATTGATATTTTCTATTGTTCAAAGAAGGAGAACATGGTATAAGATTCTCTCAATAATAGATATTTCTCTCATTTTCTAAATGAGGCATCACACTAGTTATCCTTTTCAATGTTATAATTAGTGGATAGATATATAGAATATTACCTATAGTTTATTTTTATTACCCACAAACATCTACAGAGATTTTGGGATGAAAAATATGGAGATATGGACTGTGAGACCATATGTACTCAGATATCAATTGGTCATGTTCCTATCATATTTCCTAAATATGGGGAGATTTTCATTCTATTCAGATGATGCATGATGTTAAAAGTGATTCTATAGGAGGAGTTTCTAAAAGAGTATCATACATCTCCTTTGGAAATACATATTTATGTTTTAAAGATGTACGTTGACCTCTTATGTTAGTTTTGGAGACCTGAGATGAAAAAGGGATTTTTGGAGTTTGTCTCTCAGTGTCTTGATTGTCAGCAAGTGAAGGCTAAAAACAATGTTCTAGTGGGTTTAACAGAAAAAAATGAGGTTATAGAGTTTTATTGGGATTGGATTTTTATGTACATCACAATGGGACTACCACATAAATATAGAGACATGATTCAATATGGGTGAATGTAGAACAAGTCACCATGTGGATCCACATTCTAGTTATCCAATAGAATAATTCATTAGAGAGATCTGGATGCCTCTAAATTCCTGCAATACTATGAATAAATAAATATACCTTGAAAATAATTTATCACCACAATTCTAACATCACTTATTAATTATGTGTGGAATTACATGGGGAATTTGGTGATTATTTATACTTTACCACAACATTTATCCCCCAAAATTATGTTTAGGTAGTGAAAACCAATCAGATTTTGGAGGACAAGTTGAGAGATTGCATGATAGACATTAGACAGACTTGGGAGAATCATCTAACTTTTGTGTAGATTTCGAATAATAAAAACTAAAAATCCATCATATAAATGGAAATGGTTGACGTTTTTTATATGTGACCTTATAGGTCACCAATATTCAGGTCTGACATAGGAGATTCCCCTCTTATGGGCTATGAGATTGTGTGATCTTCCACCGAACAGTTCAGATTATCTAGTAGTAGATGTTGGCTACACAAAGCCATATGAAATTATATATGGAATGGAAAATAGGCCAATGTAGTTCAAGGAGGGATACAATGTGCTCCTTCACATATCACATCAAAAATTATTGTAAATATATTTATAGGGTGGCATGTTATCTCTATGATTTATTGTCCCTTTCTAGATTGTGTATATAGTTGGATAGTTGGACTACCAATTATCTCTGCATCTCAATTTAAATTGGATGCACAACATCTTCAACATGTCATATCTGAGGAGGTACATACATGACCTACCACATTTTCATGACTATGGAGATTTGGAGATCAATGATGGAGGTACCTTTTCAGAGTACACAACAGATATTGAGGATCTACAAGATAAGATTCATTGAGGGTACATGACATTCTACACATCCAATGATTGCACCAGAATCTCCATGAGAGATAATGGGACGGGGAGGGTGAGATTAATTATCAATACACACATCACAATGTATAGGCTGTATTTTCCAATATCAATATGTAAATACCCAATGTGGGGAGAATGTAATGGCTTATATTTTCCATGTATTATTTTTGGAAATTTTATTGAATAATGTTTTATACCAGTTATTAAAACAACATCTGATTCCAATTCATTGGAAATAATTATTTCAAGTATTTGTTATTTCTTCCTCTGAGTAATGTTATTGTAATCTTGAAATAGAGAGACCACTGAGAGTAATCAAATGTGGTGGTTATTCAGATAACCCCTTTTTGTTCCCTCTGGTTTCCTTTTTTATTATCAAGGATGATAATAGTTTGAGTGGTATCTAATGTATGTGCCCATATCCATTTGTTAAAAACTTTTTCCTATTATCAAGGAGTTTGGAGCTCAATGGAGGATTGGGGTGACTCTTGATGGGTTCATTTACTAAAATCCAGAATTATATAGAATACACATCGTTTAAGTATTTCACATCATGTATTCAATGTTCATGTCTTATTAATAGGGACCATTGGGTTCTTAATGGTGTGTAAATACTAAATGATAAAAGGTTTAAGGAAATTCAATTTTTGACGAGATCTAAAACCCAATGAATATATGACATGTATGGGTTATACAAATTTTAAATGCTCTGTGTATCATGGATTATAATTTGCTGGAGGCCCTAAGTTTTATTAATTCCCTACATCTTCCCTTGAATTACATATGATTCAACAACCCTATCATTAAATTTTTTTTACTAATTTTTTGGGGATTGGTCATTGGCTTCCTGTCTTTGATCTGTAGTGATCTTAGGTATATTTTATCACTTTTATTTCGGTTCATTGAAAATATTAATCTCATTTATTCTATCTTTGAGATGGAGGATCATCTATATGTTTCTAATAGAGATTTATTGTTTTATTTTATGGGGTTGTGAGGTGGAATCCTTTCATGGAAGAATATTATTGAAATAGTAGTGATGGGGATTAAAATCATGGTTTATTGTTGCATATATACCAGTAATGGTTCCAATTCTCTACTAATGAGTATAGCTGCACTCGGGTCAAATTATCGGTGATGATACTTTTTAATAGTCTATTGGTTTTAGTTGATTTTATTCTAATTGGTGGGTTTTTTACAAGATTATCATATAATTAATTGATTATTTCTAATTTAACATGTTGATAAATATTTTTATTTTTTCATCATTAGTTAGTTAAGCTTGTGATATCCTTGATCTTTTCTTTATATTGCATTAAATTAACACCCAAGATACAAGTTGACGTTGATTGGGATTTCGAAGTTTTGAGCCTTTAATCCAAGACTTAACCTAACTTGGGGTTTTAATATTAACCATATATTGTTTATGGTATGGTATTTATGGTTACAATAATACATTAGAACCACTCGTTAATCAAAAGAAGTCATTAATCCATAACATGTTATGTCCAACAGACACAATGTTCAATTAAAGAATACTCAATAAGAATAAGCTATCAATTGCTTAACATATCTAAATAATTACTCTCCCCAATGGTAAAGTTATTCATACATTATGATGTTTATTAATATGGTAATGTGTATTCTTGATGATGAATTATAAATAGAAAATAAAGAATGTGATAAGAAAAGAGTTGTGCATTGAACCCACACACAAGAACGATGATGAGAATTAAAAATTAACATTATATTGAATGAGAAAGCGAAATAAGGGAAGGGGATTCACTCTATTAAAACTATTTTAATAACATTAATATTATAGAACATAGGTTGGATTATTAAAACACTATATGAAGATGAAATGTTCACTAAAATAGTATTACAAAAACAACTCTTACGAGATTACAAATGATGAAAATCACAAAAGAAAAAGGAAATGAAGATAGGAGTAAGGGTATATCAAGTGAAAACATTAGTATGTAAGGTCATCATAAGCCCTTTTAAGGGATTTAAAAATGAAAATATGTTATTCTCTATTTAGAAATGCAAACCCTTTTGAATAGAGGGGAGGGGATGTATTTATACCCCAAGGAGGTGGGATATTTGAATTCCAAAACAACCCCTCCACTTGGCTCGACGATTTGGACATTCAGATAGCTGAATCTAGAGATATATCCTCCTTAAATGTTTTATATAAAAATTTTGGATGACTATTATCAATATTTGGTGTCATTTAGACATATAGGGGAAATGTTATGGTCGTTTGATTAAATAATGATTATCTGCCCATTTCAATCCATATTTTTTAGGATGTCGAATTGTGAATGGGATTATAAATTGGATGATGCCTTTAAATCTGAACTCATTTTCCTCAAAGACGGCCTCCTATATCACATATTTCAATATGAAATATATCAGCAAGATATGATGATTAAATCATAAGATATCGCATGAATAGTGTTTACATTTAACTTTCCATCCAGAATGGTGGGTTGGACTTCAAAGCATCAGTTTGGCCCGTTTTTTCGTGTAGTTTGACCTTTAATATTCTATCTATGATTCTTTTCGATAATCAAGAACATATGGTGGAGTTTCATAAAATTTTGTCTTCAGGATTTAGACCACTAATTCAATCATCATGGATGGTCAAGTTTCTTCACTGTTTCTTTGGGTCTTCTTATGTTGACCATATATCCCTCCAAATGGGTGATTTGTCCAATGTTTAATTAAAATAAAATGTCGTTATTTGAGTAAAGAACCCAAAAAAACAAGAATCATTCTATTTGGATAAGTAGGGTGAGGTTTATTATAATAAAATTATATAGACATGAATATAGAAGAATTCAAATAGTGCTAAAAAATTATAATTAAAATTTAAACATTAATATTTCAGACAAATTATGCACATTTCATATAAAATAAGTAATGGGAGTAAATAAAATGTTATGAAAATATTTATAAAATAAGGTATCCATAATATATGTTTAATAATGTAAAATGAACGTTGACACCTTCGAGGTATGAGATTTATTACATCCCTCATAATTAATGTGTAATTATTAATTGATCATGATTTAGACCTTTGGATGGAACTGGATTCATCATAAAAATATAGAACTAAAATATATAGTTTTTTCATGATCAGAGGTTGAATATATTATTTATGATTTATATCATTATAGAATTTTGCCTCTAGATTTTATAGATAGTTTAATATATATGTAGTATGCATTGACAAAATTTTATAGTTTTTGGAGTAGAATGTTGAAACTGGTAAATAAGGTAATACTGTAATTAATTGGTAATTAACTAGATTAATAATAAATAATGAATAAAAATGTTTTCAATATATTGGTTTATGTAATTTGATGACAATCAATTGATGAAATTCTTATGTTTAATTAAATATTATTTTATATGTTATTAATGAGGTTTATAAATAATGAGAATCATTCTTATTATTGGTATTAATAATAATAAAAAGGCATGTGAATTGATAATGATACTTATTTAGTTTAATAGAAATTGAAAAAAATGACATGTTTATGTTCATGCATTATATTTATTTTTATAGCTTAATGCCTTAGGATTCCATAAGTTAAAAAAGTGAATAATTATTTATAATATTCAAAATGAAATAAACACTAGCTATTTGATAAAGATAATTTATTTAGAAGATTATGCATGCCTCCATGATAAGGATGAGTTCCTTTGGTTTAGATACATGATATCTCATATATGTGTGAACGTTATATACCTTGTTTTAGGGCCTATTTTACCATGTTGGTTGTTAGTTTTTTACCTACTATTTTTTATGATGTACATTGGTTATGATAATTATGATATTCACCTAGTATGGATAATTTTGGGATGGATGATTTGATGTGGGGTGTGGAGGTATGGATGTGATGTCAGTGTGGTATGGCTATGCATGGGATGGCTGAGTGATATAGGTGACTTGGACCAGACGATGTGGTAGTAGTTGATTCTTGTGACGGAGAGATGAATCATTATTTAAATATGGGCTTTTGGGCTATTATCAGAGGTTATAGAATGATATAAAGCTAGGATTACCTATTAATGCGAGGCTGATAAATGGGTTGATCACTTTTGAATAAGTTAAATTGTTGAGTTTAATATTTTATTAGAATTCCACTCCAAACAAACAAAGGCGTTTGGAGGTTCTTGTATTCATGTTTCATTTGTTCGTAGCTTAGGATTGTTTTTATAGAGTACCTAGATTATGGAATTATGGTAATAATGATTATATAATTATTATCCCATGGTGTTGGTTGGTTCTAGAATGTAATAAATAAATATGATAATCTTGAAATGATTTTCCCTAGGATTGGATTATTTCTAGGAATCAGGGACATTACCCTATTGATCCATTTAATGTAATGGAATCTAATGCAATTTAATGTCCCATGGAATAATGATTAATGGTTAATTAATGGCCAATGAATTATTTAACCATTGAAAATGAAAAAAATTCATAAGTAATTAATTTAGGTCATAAAATTTTTCTGTTCTATGGAGTATAATTTCATCGTAGTGTCATTCATGTTTCTAAGAGATGTCAGTTTTATATGAGTATAAGACATTGTTATTCCCATAGTGTGGTTTTGAGTTACAATATAACATGTATATTATGTTATTTTACCTGCTTCCACACCCATGAAGGTTAGGTAAACCGACACACAATAGAGTCTATGAGGGTGCTTTCCCCATCATCATGGTGGGGGAAGGATGGTTGACTGCCCAATATGGCCCTATTTTCCCCTCTTTGTAGATACCTGTGATGGTATGCACAATGGTCAATTTTCCCATATATATGTGCATAGAGATGCAAAGAATTGTGGTGATTTCACATAGATGATTCTAATGGATTACCATTTATCTAATTTTTAAATATTTATCATGGTGTTTTCATTGAAATATAGGTGATTAGGCGGTGCTTCAAATTTGTGTCACGTCAGCTCTCTTGCTCCAATAAGAGGATAATTTTTATTTGTTGGTGATTCAATCTTGTAATTATAGAGAGTGTTTTGTTTTCACATCGGTGTGAATACTTATATTGTCACATGATCCCTATAGGATTTATTGAATTTTGATCAAGTGATTTGATATTGGTCAGCATTTAAAACTATGTGCCTAAGATAATAGATTTCAAAAAAGAGGACCCACATTTTTTCTTTTAGAATTTTGTATAGTGATTTTGAAACTTCTTGGATCTAGTCATTGGGCACTGGGAAATTAATTATTATGCATGATTATATATTCTAAGAACATATTTACCGAGGATATTCAATGTGAAAAAATGGTGGGTAGTGCTATAGACATGGTGATGACTTGATGGAAGGCCCTACAGTTTCTTTGCATGGATAAGGGTATGTAAGTTCCATTTGAGTTATTTATTGATGGTTACTTGTAGGGTATTTTTTTTATTTGTTTGAGTGGTTTATATTGGGGGTATAATAATGAAAATTGATTTGGAACTCGTGTATTAAATATTTCACATTGACATTAAATTGAAAAAATAACGGTCAAGAATATCATTTGGAATTCCTATGAGCCTCTTCATTGATGATATGTTTTATGGTGGGGATATTATAATACCCCACCTCATTATGGGTTATTGAAATTCAAAAGAAATTTTAATTTCTATATTTTTAGTGGATATATCATTATATATTATATATAATGTATTTTATGGATATATTTATCTAAAAATATTTTATTGGACAAGGATTTATTCTTGAAAGAGTTTATAATTCTTTAAATATTAAAATTTAAGAGGACATGGTTGTTGAGATGGTACAACAACAAATGAATATTTAGTAACATGGGATGTATTCCAATAGGATGAATTGTATAATATCCAACTAGTAACCCATTATAATGTTGGTGAGCTTGGACATGAATGCCGATGGGACATATTGAACAATTTTTTAGTAAAGCTATTTTTGAATTTATTTCATCCACCTAAAAGTTTACCATCAATGGTAAATTTATGTAGGGTTATTTTATTAACAACATTTCCTCCAATTCATCAAATGTTTCTTTATATATAGTGTGATTGAAGTAGTCATTATGTGGTTATTTTAATGTATAATCATATATTCTTCGCCATCTTATAAATATTTTACTTTTCTGTTTATTTTTTTTTATTTCATCTAAGTAATTGATAAATACATCACTATATCATAGTTTTATTTTTCCTAGAACATTGGTCATTTTGTTTTTTTCTTATCTATAGTATTTCTTGAGATGATTGACTTCAAGCTGTCATACCCTTATTCGACAGAGGTATGTTTCCATCTGATTTTTCATAGGGATTTTTATGGAATTATATGATATTGTTCTTTGTATTTTCCATATACTATGGGGATTTTTCTCGTGTTATATATAGTAGGATCAATGAAATTTTTTCACATAATCCATCATCTTTCCAATTGAGGGATGGTTATAGCCAACTTTTATTAATGTGTTTTGTTATAATTTAATGTAATTAGCAATCAAATTGGATTTTCTTGATATTAATGTTTTCCAAAATGATGTTAAGGATACAATAAAAACATGCCTGGATGTTTTGTTTTGGTTCTGGAACGAAAATTTCTCTTGATGAGTTGTCAAATATTATATCCATTTTAAATAATTTTTTAATTTAATTATAAACATTATAATTAATTATTTGGGATTTCATGACATGGTATGTGGGATCACATGAATGATTAGAAGTGATTTGGATAAAATAATACTCGGATGTTGTTGATATGTGATGTTAGGTATTAAGATGAAAATGAAATATTAATTTATATGCTATGTTTTCCTTATGTATTGCCTAATGGTTTCTGTATATTAATTTAGGAATTTAATATGGCATGTAAAAATTGATATTATTATTTATTTGAAATAAATGTTTCTGTAATATTAAATAAATTATTTGTATTTTTAATTAAATATCAATAAATGAAATATCTATGATTTCAAGGAAACCGAGGGGCCCATATGCAATGAGTGAACACCCACCAATATATAGACATCAGTGTAACTTTCATTATGTATATTGAGAATTTTGGACCCAATGAGATGTTCTTAATATATAATTATGCGATCTTAGTTGACTGAATGGGTTCCTATAGACAACATATATAAGGATGAGATAATTTTGGAGATAATTTTCATAGGTTAGTCTAATTGAATTGTGAGAATATATAGTTCCATAGGAATAAATGTATTGAGGATTGGTTCTGTGAGGATAGTAGACTTGGTTATGTAATCATAGAATATTTAATATTTTAGGATTGATAATTTAAATCTTATATCCATCAAAGATGTTACTATAAGCTGATGTACTAGACCAGGGGAGACTTAGTAAGCCAGATTATCAAATTTGAGTTGGATTTATACTAAGGTATGTATTACACCATAATTGATAATGTTGGATAAGGGAAAGTGTTTATTTTTTATTAATATATTTTATGAGCATGATTTGTACATATGTTAAGATCTTATAACTATGATAATTATAGGACTATTTATTAATGAAATAATTTAAAATTGTGATTACTTATAAATTTTCTATGGGAAATTCATTTTGATCCATGGATCTTGTGTTCCAAAAATTTATATATTATTGGGGTACCATAGAATAATTTTCTTGTATATGGTGTTATCATTATATAATTATATATTTTTGGTGGACCGTAGATAAATTTCCTAATATATGGATCTCCCGTTATTTTAAAGTTGGATGAAATTAGAATGAAATTATAGGAAAATGTGTCCAGATTATTTATATATATATTGTGGATCATGGATGTAGTTCCATGGATATATTTATACAATAAATATATAAATGTGGGTGTACATTTATGTGTTTCATTAGATTTAGTGTTCTGATTATTATATTGTTTGGGGACATTGGATTTTTTTTATATCTATTATGCCAATTATATATATGTAGTGGGGTACTATGGATTTAGTTCTTTGGATATAGAGTTCCATTTATTTAAGATATTTTTGGGACAAAAAACATGTTTTCAGGGATTAGGTGTGCCCATTATTATAATATTATGGGACCTTTGATGTATTTCAATGGATGTTGTAGAGACCCAAAACATGATGTACATGGACATTACATTACTTTTTTAGAATAATTTATACATAAAAAGAACCAACACTCAAGGACCATAATAGTTTAGTGTCTTTGGAAGCTCTGAACATTATATTCTAATCGTGGTGAAAGATCTTCAACATCTCCCATAACGATTTCCCCTTTTTTATTTTCTTACCTAAATAATTTCATTAAATAAGGGAGAAAAGAAAATATATAAATGGTGATCTCAAATTCTCAATAATGGTAATCTTGTAGAAAATAAAAAAAATCATATACATTTGAAATTAAAAAACTTGACAATAATGTTTAAACATCAAAATCATGAGAAATGACATAAAACATTGCAATACATAAGGCATAGATCATAAAGAAACATTAATCATGATAATATATAATGGCAAGAAAACATATAATTGTGGAAAAACACTAAGAACATGATATTATTTCCATAGTAGCCATGGAATTTCTACCAATACCATCTTAGTGGACAATGTCCTTTACTGAATCGAGTTCACTCCTCATTCCAGTCCTGTGTCACTGAACCGAATTAACATAACATTCTATCCATGTCTATCTCATGAGATATAAATATTTACCCAATGCATAGGAGGGAGATATAGGTCCCACCCATCTCATAATGAAATAATTCTTACTTGTGCCACAACATAAACACAAATCATTCATCATAACCCAATGAATAAAAATGAGTTTTATAAACATCATCGCATCATAACATAATCCATATAAAAAAATGGATATCATTTCATCATAAGAAAAGTTAAACCATGTAAATCATAGAGTCATTATACTTGAAACATACACAAATGAAATAATTTCATCTTAGCTGGAAATGGTTTTGATAAAACACATGAAAAGAATTATTGAGGAAAATATCCTTTCATCTTAAAAATCATTTTCTTTTCAAAAAATGCCACAAAATTTTTAAAGAAATGGATTTTATTGAAAATAACTAGGAAATCATGTAGAGTAAAAATCATGAAAATAATGCTTTATGAAACCATAAAAATCTGTTCATGCTGTATAAGTTAAAAAAACATTCTCCTCGCACTTTTGTCGGAAAAGTCAAAAAGTTCCACGTGTGTTAATCAAAAGTAAGATTCCTTTCATAACATGAGGTATATTTTAGAAATGTGTAAAAATGAATTTAAAAATTCATGAAAAAATTATTAGAAAACATGGTCATGGATGATAACAATAACCCCAGCAAATACTTATGAATGAACAATCTCAGATAAAAACGATATTGGAAATGTTATCCCTTACCTTATGTCTGATATGATTCGTATGTATACGAACCTCCTGTTTAATGATTTAGATAATTTCATTGACTTATTACAGAATCATATTCATTATGATGATATCATATATGGTTCACTTATGACTTTATATTACCCATTCTTTTTCTAAATTCCATGTTAAAACATCGCTTTCAGTAAAATCATTTCTTTTATCATACGTGTTTGGAATTGTTGTTCTTGATATTAATATTACTTATATCATGATTTAAAAACCTCCAAAATGTAAAACATGATTTATATATGATATATATTAAGTATATATATATATAATTTATAGATAAATGAAATAAACACACCATTCCTGGAGACGGTTGGCCGTACGTACACATGAACACTATTTTCCTTTCCTTATTGACTTGAATGGAAGTAAGTAAATAACATATACATAAAACCGATAGCATTATTATGTTATATATAACATTATTATTCATTATATATACTTTATAATCATTCTTGAATGGTTAACATGGATATTGAATATCATTGCATCGTGGAGACGGTAATCCATTCGTACGCACAAGTGATGATATTGTTCCCATAATTATTGAATGGAATTGGTGTGGATGATATAATATTTCAGAATCAGTATGATATTATAATATCCACATATAGTTATTATTTACACCATTATACCCATCCAAGTATGCTGCTGGTGGAAAACAGTTTACACCACGGTGTGGAGACGGTATTCTGTACGTACACACGCGCGGTGATTTCATTTTCCGTAGGATGGATAGAAGGTGAAATGGGGTTTTTTCATATTTATAATAACATATAAGTATATTATTGATACTTATGTTATTAATTTATTTTGAATCAACAAAAGAATAATAAGTTGAAGAAAAATAAACTTGAAAGAATCGGTAGAAGAGATTACCTTTTCTTCGACGTACATTTTTTATGATTTCTCTTAAGGGACTGGAGTTGGACTTCTGAGAAGAACGGACCCTCCAGAATTTTTCTAGGGATGTGGAGAAGAGAAATGGGCAGGGGTTGGCCGACCTTTAAGGCTCAAAGTGTTGTGAAGAGGTGAAGGATGAGGTGACCTTTTATAAGGGATGAGTGGGGCACCTTTGGAAAGTGGGAAAATATTATTTTATTATAAACTTATCTTCAGTTTCAAAAGGTCCAAAAATCATTAATGATGACGCTAAGATGACTCATGGTCGAAATAAAATCATCCAATCAGATTTGGACATGTTTTGGATAATATTTTAATCATTATAATCTTATTTATTTAAATCATTTATTAATGAGGTAAATACTGCATCATTATTCTGTCACAAATAATTTAATTTATTTGATGTATAAAAATTATAAAAACAAACCACCATGTATGAAATATTTTTATCTTTCCAATGAATATTTATAGTCGAAAAGATAATTTATATAACTACTAATAAATATTAATTAATAAATTGATTTTTTTAATGTCAATTTTGCCTTTACGTTAAATTAATTAATCCAAATTGTCATTATCACTACCAAGTGGCTCAATGGGGTCCCAAAATCGACCTGAGGATTCCCATGGTCTGAAACTACTCATAGAATAAGGTTAAGACAATTTTTAAGGTAATTGTGAATTATTATAATATTATTTTAACCTTAAATTACCCTATTTACCATTAATCGCAGTAAATAAAAGTCAGAAGTTAATATTCACTAAAAAAATTAATCTTATTGAACCAAATTTTACTTCATGATTACAACTATCTAAGTAGGTTTTTTGAAATTCAATTCACAAGAGTGGTAAAATTTCATTTAAATGAAATAGTCAATTTTTTAACTACCACTAAGTGGTTTCACTATTCATCAAAAATTGATGTTTTTCAGAAAAAAACCAAAAATTAAGCCTAATATATATTTGATATTCCAAATTCAAAAAGGATATATATTTTTCCAAATTCAAAACATAGAAGTTGCAGAAATTAATTTAAAATTAATCCCGTTGTTATGAAAATGAGTTTTAAAAGTTAAAACATTTCCAAAGATTGAATTGATTTTACCTATGAATTCAATATAAAATCATTGCTAATGACATATATTATATTAAATGGTAAAAAAATATTATATTTATACATTAAAACCATTCAATAATATAATTTAACCATATAAATTATTGTGATGAAAAAAGTTTTTATTAATTTAATTATAGCGTTTTTTTACTATTAATTAAAATATGAAAGTTATTAGAATGATAAGAAAAATTTATCCAAAGTAAATTTTTATATCCTTATTCAAATGAAAAAATTTATTTTTTCAAATTGAACTTATAAACATGTCAAATAAGAGATTTAAAGTTGGTGTTCCATCAAAAGGCTGCAAAACTGCATTTTTTTAAAAATACTTATTTTACTTGAAATATTTATTTTATTATTCTCACACGATGTTATAGAAAATCAGTAAGATGAAATAATAATTTTATAAAAATTCAAAATATAGTTAATAATATTCATAACGTCTAGTTCATAATTATATTGTAACCATATATCGTTATTTAGTGAATCCTGGTATTGCGTACAACACACGCTATCGAGTAAGGTCGCGATTGCGTGTAATGCAAGTCATGGTTTTGTGTAGTGGAATACTCCTTTGTTGTTGCGTATAACAGAATCCAACCATATTTCATTTATACATTTAATATATATATATATAAATACACTCAATTTTTCGTAGAATAACTACTATCAAATGAACTTGAAATTGTGTGTAACATAATCCAAGAATAGTGTTGCCTATACTGCAAGCTAATACGGTGTTACATATAGCGAAAGATAATTTTGGTGTAGTTTATAATAGAAAACATAAAATAAATTAAAAATAATATATCTCATAAAATATCGGGTCGTTATATTCTACCCCCCTTTAAATTAAATTTCTCCCTCGAAATTCATCCGGATTCTAAATGGTTTACTACTTGAAGGTTTTTTCAAAGAAAGCCAAATCATAAAAAGGAATACCAAATCGTATCATTAAAAACTAAAGTATGAAACTTAATAGTTACCCAAATTAATTAATCACTGTGTTTCCAAATAGAAAAACATAGGTGAAAATGTGGATATGTAAGAGAAATCTAACCATCAATTTCTGATGGAGAGTGTTAGAGGACATTGATATGGTAAATCCAACAGACACAAAGCCATAAATTTGTGGTGATCTAAGGTACCATCTAATTCATCAGTTATGAGGGTACTAGGACAACATTTTTGGTTTCCAAGATCATTTACCTAATGTTGATTTTTTTTGAATTAAAAGAAATACATAATTTATTTTGGTACAATCTCACTGTTGTTTGTTCCTTAAACAATTTCTACTTCATCTCTTAAATAAATGAAGTTGAATTTGTCATCTATGAAGTGTTAACAGATCATGCAATAGAATGATAGGTCATTCCATCTGTCTCAAACATAAGGTTAGTAATGTTTATATATATATGTTCATCTATGGTGATATTAATAGTATATGGTTCCAAAAATGGACTTATACTTCATCCATCATACTGCTTAATAAAATAAAACTAGTTTATACTAACCAAGGACTTCATGTAGGCCAGAGGTATGCGATAAAGGCCTTTCTCACTTCAGTTGTGGGTTCGATTCCCGCAACCTTGTCTGACGCGATAGGTTGTCTCTCGTTCTTTAGTTTGTTCTTTTTCTAAAACATTTAAAAGATAAAAATTTACATCCTTAACCAATACTGTATGATGTCCATTCCAACCTTTAGGCATATTGAAAATACTTCTGTCCGATTACTAGAAATTTCATCTACCGAGCATGTGAATTCCCTCATTTTTCCCCCATATATCATAAGATATATGTTTTTGGTCACATTACAAAAATGTAAATACCTTAATCATATATTCTTTTGGAACATGAATTACCATAGAACCTTAGAGAAAACATGAATGCTGTCAAAATTTAACTCATTCCACATAGAAAAATACCAAAATTTTGTATACTCAAACCATGATATCACTTTCTCCTTATATAGGTCATGAGCTCATTAATACTATCAAACATCTCATTATCTCATTATCCTTTCATTATTCACATATCATCTACCTTCCAAAAATATTGGAATAACATTAAATGGTTACTGGTACCATTCATCATATACTTTTAAAAACTCAAGGAAATACAAAAGTGTACCAATACATAGATTTTTTGTTATTTCATAGTACCATTAAATTACCTATACAACATAACTCTTGATAAACATACAATCATTACACTACCTTCTTAAACCATTGACCAAGCTTCAACACTTCTTTTATCTCATATATCATTTGTAATCTCCTCATCATCATCCACAGAAATAATACCCATAGGACCATGCTGATTCTCTTCATGAGATTTTTACTTAGGGCATTGGTTTGCAAAATTCCCATACATTCCACATTTAAAACATTTAATCGTTGTTGACATTGTATAAATACCATTATCCTTGTCCATGGTGTTAAATGAACCTTTTCTTTTGCACTTACTGGCTTTATGTCCTTCCTTTCCACACCCAAAGAATAATCATGTTCCATTGAACCATTCTAGTTGATTCCTCTTCCCACATGATTTACATGGGAGAAATTGAACATTATTTCCTCTATGATCATCAGGGAACACCAACTTTCTCTTATTATCTGAGTTAGGAAACATACCAAAGTTGATATTATTGATGTTATTATGAGATTGCTGATTAGGAATAATAACGATGTTTGGACATCCAAATCCCATTTCATTTGGTTTCTCATGATGAATATCATTCAATTATCCATCAAATTCTCCATTAACATGAATCCTCCTGTTTACAGCCATTTTCTAAAACCCAAAAACAATAGTGTGAGAGGAAAAAATCATAATCAAGGGGGTGAAACTTCAATATATAACATATTAAGATAAACTCTAATATATTTACCATAATTATAGGACTATAAAATATATGTATACTGTAAATACCCGTAAAATTAAAGGAATTTTTTTTTCTTAATTTTCTTGGGAATTTTACAAGAACGCAGTTTCTGACGGGACCTGATTCCGAGGCCCGGTGTGCCCGGAATAATTTTCTGAAGTTTGGCTCGTGTACGTTCAGTGAACGAACAAGCGGGTTTTTCTAACTTTTGAACTGGTGCTCGGAATAGAATTCTGAGGGCACCGATGGAATCGCAGCGCCGATATTTTCATAGAAATGCCTTTTCCATAGTTGTGTTTTCTCGAGTGTGGATTTTAATTTTTGGGGTTAAGTTAAGAAATAAAATAAAAGTGGTGCAACACTTTCTTTTATTTCACTTAAAGCCACTTACAACCACTTAAGCCAGGTTAAGCAGATAAGGTGGGACCCACGATATCCTACACAGTTGGTATTATATTTGTGAGGTGGGGCCCGCACGATCCCCACCATTTCTTTTCCTCTAAGTAACGCACCCGCAAAATCCTCTTTTAAATAAAGTCAACCGGTGTGTTTACATAAATACTAAACGCCCCTATTAATTGGGCAGTTAAGTCATTATAATTAATTCATCGAATTAATTTTTCGTTTCTTAACATTGAATTTCTAATTGTTGGTATCAGGAATAAAATAATACCAACACTTTTTTTACTTGAGGGTGGCTTGTTGAGAGGATTTGGAGAAACTCTAAAGCTTGAAGATCTTCATCCTCCTTCGCAAAGAATGCGAAAAACATGAAGAACGCATCGTCGCCGACGAAGAACGCCGACCTCCGACGAAGGGTGACGAAGAACGCCGAACCCTCGGAGATCGATGACGCGATGCCATGTACTGTGACGCTGATGATTCTCCTTCCGTGACGCCGACGATTCTCCTTCCGCGACGCTTCTTCCGCGACATTCCGTCCCCACGACAATCTTCGATCAAAAACTGATTGAGGTAGGGGGTTGAGTTTTTTTAATTCATCGTGAATTATATCCTCATCATGGGTTTTAATGGTGCAATTAAATCTACGTGATTTTAAATCCTCGGAGTTTGACTGCGCAATGCCGTGTATCGCGAATACAGCGACGCCCCTTCCGCGACGCGGCGATCCTCTTCTTCCGTGACGGTCAATTCCACGACGATCTCACGTTCGAAGACAACGTTGAGGTAGGGTTTTTTGTTCATTTTAATCTATGTGATTATATCTACAGTTTGTTTAAATATTTGTTGTGAGACTTTTAAAACCACTAACGCGGTGGGTGAAGACCAACAAACAAGTCTGAACCCACCGTCCTTTCGTTCTTGGTGTGCGGATTGGCGGGCGACATCAAAGTAAGTCGCACGGGTGATGTGAGGTACTCGCAGTGAAGGAAGGACCCCGAGAGGGCCATTGGCGTAGAGGACACGCAATTCCGACCCCCGTAACTCGTCCGGTGGTCCGCGGAGCATCCCACCGGCGCGCCTCGCCCGCATGGCGGCGCCGGCGGCAGGGGGCGGCAGCGCCCCGCGTGCCACCGCGGCTGAAGCCGCGGTGGCAGGGCATGGTCCCACGACCGCGCAGGACCAGAGGGCAACAGGACGCGATAGCCAGCCTCGTCCGTTAGAAAAGGCGGCCCCACATGGGGTCGCGACTCCTTCATGAGGGGGCAGCGCTCCCCCTGCTTCGCTCGGGCGTAACGGCCTAGCCGACCCGCTGGCCACCCGGCCAGCGCCATCCGGGCCGCGCCGGCCGAGCTGGGTCGCGCCATCCGGGTCGAACCCGGACCCGGGTCCGGTCGACCTGGTTCGGGCCGACCCAGGGTGGGTTGGGTCGGGTCGGTCCGGGCCCAGACCCCACGTTTTCGGACCTCTTCGGTCTTTTGCCCATATCATGGGCTACGAACCTCCGATCGACGCACCGTCAGCGGAGATATGATCCTTGGATCGAGATGGTCGTTTTGAAATACTACACTCAAGGTTTCGTAATACTTTGGATTTGGCCGGGTTGGTTCGTACACGAAACCAACCGGGCCCTCGGAGCGGAAACGCTTATAACTGAAGCTCCGGACGTCCGATTGACGTGTCGTCGACTTTGTTGGATTGCTCTAAGTGAGAAAGATCTTTTGGCTTACTCCGCTCAAGGTTTGGACGCAGGTGGAGTATGGTCGGGTTGGTTTTTCCTTAAAAACCAACCGGGCCCCTGGAACGAAAAAGCCAATAACTCTCAGACCGGGCGTCCGATTGACGTGCCATCTGCGACGTTGAGTTCCTATTGATGAAACATAACTTTTGGATATATCAAAACCAGACTATGTGTCAGTTTATGTATCAGCCTCTCGGCTCGTGGAGCGGACCCTCCCGAATGAGTTTGTTGTGTGTGTGAACCCTAGAGCTGGCTGCGATTACAACGACGATGACGACTGTACAGAGATCCTCAGTGGACTCGACGATGACGACTACGACACTCAGTGATCCTACGTGGATCAGTGACACAGATCCTGTGTGGGTCTGATCCTGTGTGGGTCTTTGCAGAGGTTAGTTACATATCGATCCTGTGTGGGTCAGATCCTTTGTGGGTCATTGCTGGGGTTAGTTACCTATCGATCCTTTGTGGGTCAGATCCTTTGTGGTCATTGCGGGGGTTAGTTACCTATCGATACAGTGTGGGTCATATCCTTTTTGGGTCATTGCAGGGGTTAGTACCTAATGATCCTTTGTGGGTCCGACGGTTTAGATAAATGAGTGGCAATATCTGATCATATCTATCATCTTACGGAGAACTATACCTATGTGAGCTAAAATCATGTTTTGCTTTCCTATGTGGATTGTGTTGTGCTATCCTATGTGGATTTATGTTTTACATTCCTGTGTGGACTGGGTTGTACGTGTGCTCGGATGTTGGAGCCGAAAGAGAATTGATGAATTAGGTATATGTATGGGCATATACCTAAATAGTGTTGAATGTTACTTCGTGATTGTATCTTTACTTTGTGGATTATCCTTTGTGGATTCTGGGAGACCTCCAGGGGTCTCGGAGTCCCTACTAAGTAGCTCATACTCACCCCTGCATGGGCTATGCCCGCACTACGTTGTTTTGGTTGCAGACGATGGACAGCGCTGATCGTGGTTGAGGCTTGTGGAGCAGGACGGTACCTGGAGGTGGACCACTGGGCAGGACGTACTCAGAGTGGATGGCTGGACCCTAGGAGCAGTGGAGGCCATCTGTACCCACTCTTCATGTGGGACGTCCAGTGGGAGACTCGATGATGTGGCCTTACTTTTTAGTTGTTGTTTTCTCTTTCCAGTTGTACTTTAATATCAGTTTGGGTTTGAATACTGGCCCACTTACTTTTCCGCACTTACTGTTGTACTTAGTTTTTACTTAGTGTTTACTTCTACTGATTTCATGCTCTGTGGTGTTTGTTTACTTTACAATGGAATGCCTTCCCTTTTTACCAGGATTTACGCCTTGGTGCTAGTCTCCAGCCCCTGGCTTGTGGATGGCAGGCTTGGGGTAGTCACGACACGGGCCCCAAGGACGGGTCGTGACAAATTGGCATCAGATGAGTTCGGTTCTACCACAGAACTTTGGACTCTGATCTTTTTCTATGTGAAGCAATAGTGGTAAGTGTATTGGGTGTGGTTATCAGTTCAGGGAGTCCCGTGTTGGTGCAGCGACCGACATATCCATACACCCGGACCCTGACTTCTGGTTTCCGACTTAATGCATGAAAACATTGATTGCATGTGGGTGTCATGTTTTCTTTGTGATTACTTTATGTCAGCTCACCAGTTATACTGTTTGACCGTGGTGCACATGTTTCTTTTCAGGATGGCCCCATGACGGCAGCCAGCTGGGGTTTCGAGAGTTGTGCCTAACAACAGCCCACCGAGCGACGAGACATCGGTATAGGGCCCTTTGACTGCTGAGGCACCGGAAGTACCTTTACCCGCCGAGCCACCGAT
Source organism: Viscum album (assembly GCA_963277665.1). Lineage (NCBI taxonomy): Eukaryota > Viridiplantae > Streptophyta > Magnoliopsida > Santalales > Viscaceae > Viscum > Viscum album. The sequence goes on along the minus strand of OY728121.1, from coordinate 1,789,285,671 downwards.
GCTTCCAGCCCCAGCCGCTGACGATGAACGTCTCCTTAGTGCACTGCACGAGTTCCATCACTAGTGACCGCCCAGGTTCCATGGGGAGACATACACCCTGGCTGCTGAGGATTGGCTGGAGGCAGTGGTACGAGTTTTCAAGTTAGTGAGGACACTAGCAGACCTCATGGTGATCCTCGTAGCGAGCCTACTGCACGCGGCAGTGGGCCGATGGTGGAGCTTGATGATCCAGGTGCACGATGAGTCATATATTCTTTGGACGGACGTTGAGAGCCTCTTTTCGCTCAGAGTTCGTCCCATCCACCCTCCGTGCGGTGCAAATACAGGAGATTCTACAGCTGCGGCAGGGCAGCTTGACGGTTGCCCAGTACTCGGCAAGATTTACCGATCTCTCGCGCTACTCGACAAAAATGGTACGATACCTATTCTTCTGGGCCCGGACCTTTGAGTAGGTATTGAGGCATGAGATCAGGGCATCTCTGATCTCCATCAGCATTCCGACCCAGGCAGGAGTACTGGAGCGAGCCCTTTTGATCGAGAGCTTTCTTGCTGAGCCTTCTTCAGCAGTGAGACCTACCGCGGGGCGACAGGTAGCAGAGTATTTTGTAGCAGGCAGCCGTTGGATGACTCATGGGTCCAGGCAGACCAGAACCTTAGGCAGACGACCTCAGGACACTGGCTCAGCAGTGCGGGACACACAGCGTAGAGCCGGTCTTTCGAGAGGCAGGCAGAGCTACACATGCGGTGGGCAGGGCCACATGGCTCGTGACTGCCCGAACCACCATGCCGAGGAGCAACAGACGGTTGAGGGGCCACCCAGGTAGAGGCAGAGGGTCGACCGTGGCGGTCCGCTGGGAGCAGGCGGACAAGGCAGAGGAGCTGGCCGAACAGGAGGTGGTGGGAGACGCTTTGAGGCTCTACCACCACCACCACTAGGAGGTCCACCACGACCATAGGGAGCTGGCGGGCAGAGATAGGCACAACTCTAGGAAGTGGAGGCCTATGACCATGGTGTGACCGAGATGATTCGAGGTACTATCTGTGTCTATTCCACCCTTGCTGTAGTTCTTATAGGCATAGGAGCGAGTCACTCTTTCATAGCCACTGCCCTTGTTCCGAGCTCAGAGATTCTGACGGAGCCGTTGGCTTGATCCTTACGGCTAGAGACTCATACGGGAGCAGACTCGATGATTACGCACTGGTACCGGCAGTGTGAGCTTACTCTAGGAGGTGAGAGCTTCAACTGGGATCTTCTTGTAGCGGCGTCGAGGCCTTACGACGTCATCTGGGGAATGGATTGGTTATCTACAGTCCATGCTCAGATTGACTGTATTAGGGACAAGGTACGATGTGTACGCACCAACGGGAGAAGGTTCACCTTCACCGGCGAGAAGGGAGCCTTCACAGCACATGATGGACTTCTGGAGAGGAGAGGACAACCCACCACTCATCAGTTTTCAAGTCTCATCCTAGGAGCAGTTGACATGTGGAGTCCAAGTTTTCCTGCAGTGGTGGATCAGTATGCGGACTTCTTTCCTGACGATGTTCCAGGACTACCTCCTCGCAGAGAGGTAGAATTTGATATTGATCTGTACCCCGAGAAAACCCTGATATCCACCCCAGCGTATCGGATGGCTCCCGTCGAGCTTCCAGAGCTACGGGTACAGTTGGAGGACTTGCAGGGTAAAGGATTCATCAGACCCAGTGTTTCAACCCGGGCTTCCCCGATATTGTTCACCAAGAAGGCGGACGGGATCTTGCGACTTTGTGTCGACTATCATCGCCTGAACCAGGTGACAGTTAGGAAAAAGTATCAGCTACCGAGGATTGATTACCTCTTCGATCAGCTCAAGAGAGCACAGTGGTTCTCAAAGATAGACCTCGGGTCAGGCTATCATCAGCTCAGAGTTCGGGACGAGGACGTGCAGAAGATGGCCTTAAGATGTCGGTATGGACACTATGAGTTCTTGGTTATTCCATTCGGCATAAACAATGCTCCAATGGTGTTCATGGGCCTCATGAACATGATCTTTCATCCATACCTCGATCAATTTGTCGTGGTCTTCATCGACCACATTTTGATATACTCGACGATTGACAAGGAGCACACCTATCATTTTCGGGTTGTACTAGACCCACTCCGAGAGAACTAGCTTTATGGAATGCTCTCGATGTTTCAGTTCTGGATACGTGAGGTCCACTTCTTGGGACACGTCATCTCTATGGTGGGAGTTGCGGTGGATCCTGCCAAGATAGAGGTAGTGCTAGCTTGGGAGTCACCCAGGAGCGTGACGGAGGTGCGTAGTTTCTTGGAACTAGCGGGATACTATCAGAGATTTATGGAAGACTTCTCCAAAGTCACGGAACCACTCTTAGCTCTTACAAATAAGGGAAAAACATTGTGTGGTCAGACAGATGTCAGCAGAGCTTCCAGGAGATGAGACAGAGATTGACCAGTGCCCCTATCTTGAGGCTTCCAGAGGAGTGAGTTGGGTACGTAGTCTACTGCGATGCATCAGTGAACGGAATCAGATGTGTCCTGATGTTGGATCAGGCATTGATCGCCTATATATCATGTCAGTTGAGGCTGCATGAGCAGAACTATGCTACCCATGACTTGGAGTTAGCAGTAGTGGTCTTCGCTCTGAATACATGGCGGCACTACCTGATGGGCGAGTGCTTTATAGTCTTTTCTGACCATCAGAGTCTCAGGTACATCTTCTATCAGAAGGACCTTAACCTGAGACAGCGGCGATGACTCGAGTTCCTCCAGGAATATGAATTTTAGATAGTCTATACTCTTGGGAAGGGAAACGTAGTAGCCGGTACTCTTAGCAGGAGGACGAGCATTCAGCTACTTGAGGAGGAGACAAAGCAGATATCCTCCTTGCGGATATCCTTTGTGGATAGAGATGGAACAACCTTCCTTCAGTCTCTCACAGTCACTCCTCCACTACTGCAGTGGGTCAGAGAGGCACAACGTGGGGACGCTGACTGTGAGACGCGACGTGCATAGATATCCTCAGGACAAGCACCTGATGGTTTCACCTTTGGAGCAGGGAACGATTTCCTTTTCAGATGACATACCTTGGTACCAATTGCTTTACAAGAGGAGGTGCTGATAGAGTTTCACACTTCCCCTTTGGTGGTACATACTGGAGTGGCGAAGATGTATCAGTATCTCAGACGACAGCACTAGTGGCTGGGCATGAAGAAAGTTGTGGCAGAGTTCGTTTCTCGATGCCTCACCTTCCAGCAGGTGAAGGCAGAGCATCAGGAACCAGCAGGCTTGGTACATCCCTTGGAGGTCCTGGAGTGGAAGTGGGACGAGATATCAATGGACTTCATGACTGGACTTCCACGCACATCCATAGGTCACGACTCCTTTTGGGTGATTGTCGACCGACTCACGAAGTCATCTCACTTCTTACCCATCAGAGAGTAGTGATCAGTGGAGATCTTGGGGATTATCTACATTCAGAAGATAGTATGGCTTCACGGTGTTCCATCATCTATCGTCTCCAATCGAGATGCTCGCTTTACGTCTCGTCTTTGGAAGGGGTTGAAGGAGGCGTTCGGGACGCAGCTACGTCTAAGAACTGCCTTTCACCCTCAGACAGATGGTCAGACGGAGAGGACCATTCAGACCCTCGAGGACATGCTCCGCTCATGTTTCCTCGACTTTGGTCGCAGCTGGGAGGACCACCTTCCCTTGGTGGAGTTCGCGTACAACAATAGCTACAACTCCACCATCAGGATGGCACCATCGGAAGAATTGTACGGCGGACCTTGCAGATCACCGCTGTGCTGGAAATACCCTGGCGAGTCAGTACTTGTGGGACCGGAGATGGTCCAGGCCACGACAGAGAAGGTCCAGGTCATCCAGGAGCGGATGAGGACAACTCAAAGCTGGTAGAAGTCTTATGCTGACAGGAAGCGGAGGCCACTAGAGTTCGAGGATGGTGACCACGTCTTCTTGTGTGTCTCACCTCGATGTGAATTTCGGAGATTTGGCCGAGGCGGAAAGTTGTCTCCCTGCTTCATCGGACCATTCCAGGTCCTCAGCAAGATTGGCGAGGTGGCCTATCGCCTGGCTCTACCACCTCAGTTGCACCAGGTGCACGACGTCTTCCACATATCTCAGCTGAGGAGATACGTGCACGACCTGACGCATATCATTGACCATGGGGAGCTAGACGTTGATGATTGGGCGACCTTTGAGGAGGTCCCGGTTGAGATCGAGGATCGACAGGAGCGGGTCCTACGTGTACATTCGATTCCTCTAGTGCGCATCAGATGGAAGCACAGGAACCTCAAGGAGATCACATGGGAGTGGGAGGCTCAGATGCATTCTAATTACCCACTTTTGTTTCCCTAGTTTTTGATATATCTTTACGAGGATGTAAATACCTGAGGTGGAAGTGATGTAAAGACCCGTAAAATTCAAGGAAATATTTTTTCTTAATTTTCCTGGGAATTTTACAAGAACGCAGTTCTTGACGGAACCTGATTCTGAGGCATGGTGTGCCCGGAATCATTTTTTGAATTTTGGCTCGGGTACGTTCAGTGAACGAACTAGCGGGTTTTTCTAACATTTGAACTGGTGCTCGAAATCGAAATTCGAGGGCACCGATGGAATCGCAGCACCGATATTTTCTTAGAAACTCCTTTTCCGGAGTTGCGTTTGCTCGGGTGTGGGTTTTAATTTTTGGGGTTAAGTTAAGAAATAAAATAAAAGCTGTGCGACACTTTATTTTATTTCACTTAAAGCCACTTAAAGCCACTTAAGCCAGGTTAGGTGGAAAGGGTGGGTCCCACGATATCCTACCCACTTGGTAGGATATTTGTGAGGTGGGGCCCGCACGATCCCCACCGTTTCATTCCCTCTAAGTAACACACTAGAGAAAACCTCTTTTAAATAAAGTCAATCGGTGCGTTTACTTAAATACTAAACGCCCTTATTAATTGGGCAGTTAATTCGTTACAATTAATTCATAGAATTAATTGTTCATTTCTTATCATTGATTTTCTAATTATTGGCATCGGGAATAAAATACTACCAACACTTGTTCTACTTGAGGGTGGCTTGTTGAGAGGATTTGGAGAAACTCTAATGCTTGAAGATATTCATCCTCCTTCGCGAAGAACGCGAAGAACGTGAAGAACTCATCGTCGCCTATGAAGAACGCTGGCCTCCGAAGAAGGCTGACAAAAAACGTCGAACCCTCAGATATCGACAACGTGACACCGTGTAGCGCGACACCGACGATTCTCCTTCCGCGATGCTGACATTTCTCCTTCCACGACACTACTTCTGCGACGTTCCATCCCCGCGACAATCTTCGATCAACAACCGATTGAGGTAGGGGGTTGTGGTTCATTTAATTCTTTTTTAATTATATACTCCGCATGGGTTTTAATGGTTCAATTAAATCTGCGTTATTTTAAATCCTCGGAGTTTGACTGCACAACGCCGTGTACCGCGATGACATCGACGCCCCTTCCGCGATGCGATGATCATCTTCTTCCGCGATGGCCAATTCCGCGACAAACTCACATTCGATGACAATGTTGAGGTAGTGTTATTATTCATTTTCATCTATGTGATTATATCCATGGTTTGTTTAAATATTTGTTTTGAGACTTTTAAAACCACTAACGTGGTGGGTGCGGACCAACAAACAAGTCCGAACCCAGCGTCCTTTCGTTCTTGGTGTGCAGATTGGCAGGCAACATCAAAGTAAGCCGCACGGGTGATGTCAGGTCCTCGTAGTGAAGGACGGACCCCGAGAGGGCCATTGGCGAAGACGGCACGCAATTCCGAGGACCGTAACTCGTCCGGTGGTCCGCGGAGCAGCTTGCCCGCACCGGCGGCAAGTGGCGGCGGCACCCGGCGCGCCGCCGGAAGGAGCCGCCGCAGCTGAAGCTCCGGTGGCAGGGTGCTGTCCCACGACCTCACGAGACCGGAGGGGGATAGGAAGTGGCTTCCGGCCACGTCCTCTAGCAAGGGTGGCCCCAAACGGGGCCGTGGCTCCTTCACCTGGGGGTAGCACGCCCCCCGCTTCGCTCGGCCGTAACGGCCGAGCCGACCCGGCGGCCACCCGGACTGCGCCAGCCGGGTTGCACCCAGGCCGGGCTGGGTCGCGCCGGCCGGGCCGGGTCGCGCCATCCGGCTCGGACCCGGGTCGGGTCGCCCCAGTTCGAGCCGACCAAGGGGGGTTGGGCCGGGTCGGTCCGGGCCCAGACCCCCCGTTTTCGGACCTCTTCGGTCTTTTGCCCATATCTTTGGGTACGAAAATCCGATCGACGTACCTCTAGTGGAGATGTGATCCTTGGACCGAGAAGGTCGTTTTGATATACTGCACTCAAGGTTTCGTAATATATTGGGTTCGACTGGGTTGGTTCGTACATGAAACCAACAGGGCCCTCGAAGAGGAAATGCTTATAACATAAGCTTTGGACGTCTGATTGAAGTGCCGTCGACTTTGTTGGATTCCTCTAAGTGAGACGGATCTTTTGGAATACTCGTCCTGAGGTATGGACGCAGGTGGAGTACGGTCAGGTTGGTTTTTCCTTAAAAACCAACTGCCCCCCTAGAAAGAAAAATCCAATAACTCTCAGACCGGGCGTCCAATTGACGCGCCGTCTGCGACGTTGAGTTCCTGTTGAGGAAAAAGAACTTTTAGATACATAAAATCTGTACTATGGGTCAGTTTATGTATCAAAATCTCGGCTCGTGGAGCGGACCCTCCCGAATGAGCTTGCTGTGTGCGTGAACCCTAGAGCTGGCTGCCACTGCGACGACGACGACGACTATACAGAGATCCTCAGAGGACTCGACAGCGACGACTACAGAACTCAGTGAACCTATGTGGATCAGTGCCACAGATCCTGTGTTGGTCCAATCATGTGTGGGTCAGCGCTCAGTGGTCTTGTGTGGGTCAGCGCCTATAGATCCTGTGTGGGTCTGATCCTGTGTGGATCATTGCGGGGGTTAGTTACCTATCGATCCTATGTGGGTCAGATCCTTTGTGGGTAATTGTGTGGGTTAGTTACCTATCGATCCTTTGTGGGTCAGATCCTTTGTGGGTCATTGTGGGGGTTAGTTACCTATCAATCTTGTGTGGTTCAGATCCTTTGTGGGTCATTGCGGCGGTTAGTACCTATTGATCCTTTGTGGGTCTGACAGCTTTGATGAATCAGTGGCAATATCTGATCATCTCTATCGTCTTACGAATATGTATACCAATGTGAGGTAAAATCATGTTTTGCATTCCTATGTGGATTGTGTTGTGCTATCCTATGTGGATTTACAAATTTTCTTTCCTACGTGGACTTGGTTGTACGTGGGCTCGGATGTTGGATCCGAACGAGAATTGATGACTTAGGTATATGTATGGGTATATACCTAAATGGTATCGAATGTTACTTCGTGATAGTATCTTTCCTTTGTGGATTATCCTTTTTGGATTCCGAGAAACCTTAAGGGTTCTCGGGGTCCCTACTGAGTAGCTCATACTCACCCCTGCACGGGCTATGCCCGCACTACGTTGTGTTGGTTGCAGATGACAGACAACGATGATCGTGGTTGAGGCTTGTAGAGTAGGATGATACCTGGAGGTGGACCACTGGGCATAACATACTCGGAGTGGAAGGCTGGACCCTAGGAGCTGTAGAGGCCATCTGTACCCACCCTTCAGGTGGGACTTCCAATGGACGGATTGACGCTGTGGCCTTACTTTTCTGTTGCTATTTTCTCTTTCCAGTTGTACTTTACTTTCAGTTTGGGTTTGTATAATGGCCCACTTACATTTCTGCACATACTGTTGTACTCAGTTTTTACTTAGTGTTTACTTATACTTCTTGCATTCTCTGTGGTGTTTGTTTACTTTACAAAGGCAATGCCTTCCCTTTTTACCGGGATTTACGCCTTGGTGATAGTCGCCAACCCCTGGCCTATGGATGTCAGGCTTTGGGTAGTCACGACACGGGCCCCGAGGACGAGTCGTGAAAAATTGGTATCAGAGGAGTTCGGTTCTACCGCAGAACATTGGACTCTGATCTTTTTCTATGTGAAGCAATAGTGTTAAGCGTATTGGGTGTGGTTATCAGTCCAGGGAGTCTAGTGTTTGTGCGGCGGCCGACGTATCCGTACACCAGGACCTTGACTTCTGGTTTCCAACTTAATTCACGAAAACAATGATTACATGTGTGTGTCAGGTTTTCTTTGTGATTAATTTGTGTCAGCTCACCAGGTATACTGTTTTCCCATGGTGCACCTGTTTCTTTTCATGATGGCCCCACGATGGCAGCCAGCTAGGGTTTCGAGAGTTGTGCATGATGACAACCCACCGAGCGACGAGGCCTCGGTACAGGGCCCTTTGACAGCTGAGGCACTGACGGTACCTTTACCTGCCAAGCCACCGATGATTCCAGCCCCAGCCGCTGACGATGCACGTCGCCTTAATGTACTGCACGAGTTCCAGTGCCAGAGACCGCCCAAGTTCCGCGGGGAGACGGACCCCCAGGCTGCCGAGGATTGGCTGGAGGCAGTTGTACGAGTTTCCAGGTTAGTGAGGACACCAGCAGACCTCATGGTGATCCTCGCAGTGAGCCTACTACATGCGGCAGCGGGCCGATGGTGGAGCTTTATGCTCTAGGTGAACGATGAGGCATCTCTCCTCTGGACGGACTTTGAGAGCCTCTTTTGCTCAGAGTTCTTCCTAGACACCCTTCGTGCGGTGCGCATCCAAGAGCTTCTTCAGCTACGGTAGGGCAGCTTGACGGTTTCCCAGTACTAGGCGAGATTTACCGATCTGTCGCACTACTCAACAGACATGGTACGTGACCCATTCTTCTGGGCCCGAACCATTGATCAGGGATTGAGACATGAGATCAGGGCATCACTGATCTTCCTCAGCATTCCGACCCAGGCAGGAGTACTGGAGAGAGCCATTTTGATCGAGAGCTTTCTTGCTGAGCCTTCTTCAGCAGTGAGACCTACCGCGGGGCGACAGGTAGTAGGGTCTTTTGTAGTAGGTAGCCGAAAGATGACTCATGGGTCCAGGCAGACCAGACCCTCAGGCAGACGACCTCAGGAAACTGGCTCAACAGTGCGGGGCACACAGCGCAGAGCCAGTCATTCGAGAGGCAGGCAGTGCTACACATGCGGTGGGTAGGGCCACATGGCTCGTGACTGCCCGACCCACCGTGTCGAGGAGCAGCAGACGGTTGAGGGGCCACCCAAGCAGAGGTAGAGGGTTGACCGTGGTGGTCCGTAGGGAGCAGGGGGATGAGGCAGAGGAGCTGGCTGAGCAGCAGGTGGTGGGTGACGCTTTGAGGCTCTACCACCACCACCACCAGGAGGTCCACCCCGGCCACAGGGAGCTGGCGGGCAGAGACAGGCACAAATCCAGGCATTGGAGGCCTACGACCACAGCGTGCCCGAGATGATTCGAGGTACTATCTGTGTCTATTCCACACTTGCTGTAGTTTTTATAGACACAGGAGTGAGTCACTCTTTCATAGCTGATGCCCTTGTTCAGAGCTCATAGATTCCGACTGGGCTGTTGGCTCGATCCTTACGGCTAGAGACTCCTACGGGAGCAGACTCAACGATTACGCACTGGTTCTGGCAGTGTGAGCTTACTCTAGGGGCGAGAGCTTCAGCTGGGATCTGCTTGTAGCGGCGTCGAGGCCTTACGACATCATCTTGGGCATGTATTTGTTATCTACAGTCCATGCTCAGATTGACTGTATTAGGTGCAAGGTGCGATGTGTATGCACCAACGAGAGTAGGTTCACCTTCACCGAAAAGAAGGGAGCCTTCGTAGAACAGGATGGACTTCCGCAGAGGAGAGGACAACCCATCACTCATCAGTTGTCTAGCCTCATCCTAGGAGCAGTTGACGTGCAGAGTCCTAGTTTTCCTGTAGTGGTGGATCAGTATGCGGACGTCTTTTCCGACGACATTCCAGGACAACATCCTCACAGATAGGTAGAATCTTATATTGATCTGTACCCCGGGACAGCCCCGATATCCACCCCAGCATATTGGATGGCTCCCCCCGAGCTTCGAGAGCTATGGGTACAGTTGGAGGACTTGCAGGTCTAGAGATTCATCAGATCCAGTGTTTCACCCTAGGCTTCCCCGATATTGTTCGCCAAGAAGGCGAAAGGGAGATTGCGACTTTGTGTCCACTATTGTTGCCGGAACCAGGTGACAGTGAGGAACAAGTATCCTCTACTATGGATTGATTACCTCTTTGATCAGCTCAAGGGAGCATGGTGGTTCTCAAATATAGACCTCAGGTCGGGCTATCCTCAGCTCAGAGTTCGGGATGAGGACTTGTAGAAGACGGCCTTCAGATGTTAGTGTGGACACTATGAGTTCTTGGTTATGCCATCCGGCATAACCAATGCTCCAGCGGTGTTCATGGGCCTCATGAACATGATCTTTCAGCCATACCTCGATCGATTTGTCGTGGTCTTCATCGACGACATTTTGATATACTCGACGGCTGAGGAGGAGCACGCCTACCACTTTCGGGTTGTACTAGACACACTATGAGAGCACCTGCTTTAAAGAATGCTTTTGAAGTGTCAGTTCTAGATACATGAGGTCCATTTCTTGGGACACGTCATCTCTGAGGAGGGAGTGGCAGTGGATCCTATGAAGATCGAGGCAGTGCTAGCTTGGGAGCCACCCAGGAGCGTGACGGAGGTGCGGAGTTTCTTGGGACTACCGGGATACTATCAGAGATTTGTGCCATACTTCTCTAGAGTCGGGACACCACTCTCATCTCTTACGAAGAAGGGGAAACCATTTGTGTGGTCAGACAGATGTCAGCAGAGCTTCTAGGAGCTGAGACAGAGATTGAACAGCGCCCTTATCTTGAGGCTTCAGGAGGAGGGAGTTGGGTATGTAGTCTACTCCAATGCATCAGGGACCAGACTCGGATGTGTCCTAATGTAGGAGAAGGCAATGATCGCCTATAGATCACGTCAGTTGAGGCCACATGAGCAGAACTACACTACCCATGACTTGGAGTTAGCAGCAGTGGTCTTCGCTCTGACGACATGGTGGCATGACCTGATGTGCGAGCGCTTTATAGTCTTTTCTGACCATCAGAGTCTCAGCTACATCTTCTCTCAGAAGGACCTGAACCTGAGACATCGACGATGGATCTATTTCCTCTAGGAATATGACTTTCAAATAGTCTATACTCCAGGGAAGGGGAACGTAGTAGCCGATGCTCTCTGCAGGAGGAAGAGCATTCAGCTACATGAGGAGGCGATAGAGCAGCTAGCTGCCTTGCAGATATCCTTTGTGGATAGAGATGGAATAACCTTCCTTCAGTATCTCACAGTCACTCCTCCACTACTGCAGTGGGTTAGAAAGGCACAGCGTGGGGACGATGACTGTGAGACGCGGCGTGCGCAGATATCCTCAAGATAGGCACATGATGGTTTCACCTATGAAGCAGGGCACGACTTCCTTTTCAGAGGATGTAACTTGGTACCGATTGCTTTATAAGAGGAGGTGCTGAGAGATTTTCACACTTCCCCTTTGGCGGTACATCCTGGAGTGGCGATGATGTACCTGGATCTCAGACAACAGCACTGGTGTCCGGGCATGAAGAAGGCTCTGGCAGAGTTCATTTCTCGATGCCTCACCTTCCAGGAGGTGAAGGCAGAGAATCAGGTACCAGCAGTCTTGGTACAACCCTTGGAGGTCCCGGAGTTGAAGTGAGACAAGATATCTATGGACATCGTGACTAGACTTCAACGCACTTTCATAGGACACGACTCCATTTGGGTGATTGTTGACCGACTCACGAAGTCGGATCACTTCTTACCCATCAGAGAGCAGTGCTCAGTGGAGAGCTTGGGGTGTATCTATGTTCAGGAGATTGTATGGATTCACGGTGTGCCATCATCTATCGTCTCCGATCGAGATGCTCGCATTACTTCCCGGCTTGGGAAGGGGTTTCAAGAGGCATTCGGGACACAGCTACGTCTAAGCACTGCCTTTCACCCTCAGACCGAGAGGACCATTCAGACTCTCTAGGACATGCTCCGCACATGTTTCCTCGACTTTGGTCGTAGTTGGGAGGACCTCCTACCCTTGGTGGAGTTCACATACAACAATAGATACCAATCCACCATCGGGATGGCACCATACGAGGCGTTGTACGGCCGACCTTGCAGATCCCCACTGTGCTGGATAGACCCTGGGGAGTCAGCACTTGTTGGACTGGAGATGGTATAGGCCACAACAGAGAAGGTCCAGGTCATCTAGGAGCGGATGAGGATAGCTTAGAGCCAGCAGAAGTCTTATGCTGACTGGAGGTAGAGGCCACTAGAGTTCGAGGATGGCGACCACATCTTCTTGTTGTCTCACCTCGACGTGGATTACGGAGATTTGGCTGAGGTGGCAAGTTGTCTCCACACTTCATCAGACCATTGCAGGTCCTCAGCAAGATTGGAGAGGTGGCCTATTTCCTGGCTCTACCAACTCAGTTGCACCGGGTGCATGACTTTTTCCACGTATCTCAGTTGAGGAGATATGTGCACGACCCGACACATATCATTGACCAGGGGGAGCTGGATTTTGATGATGGGGAAACCTTTGTGGAGGTCCCACTGGAGATCGAGGATCGACAGGAACGGGTCCTATGTGGATGGTCGATTCCTCATGTGCACATCAGATGGCAGCACGGGAACCTCCAGGAGATCACTTGGGAGCGGGAGGCTCAGATGCGTGCTTAGTACACACTTTTGATTCCCTAGTTTTTGATGTATCTTTATGGGGACGTAAATCCCTGAGGTGGGAGCGATGTAAAGACCTGTAAAATTCAAGGAAATTTTTTTTCTTAATTTTAATGGTAATTTTACAAGAACACAGTTTCTGACGGCACCTGATTCTGAGGCCCGTTGTACCCGGAATCATTTTCCGAAGTTTGGATCGGGTACGTTCAGTGAACGAATGAGTGGGTTATTCTAACTTTTGAACCGGTGCTTGGAATCGAATTCCGAGGGAACCAATGGAATCGCAGCGCCGGTATTTTCTTAGAAACACATTTTCTAGAGTTGCGTTTTCTCGGGTGTGGGTTTTAATTTTTGGGGTTAAGTTAACAAATAAAATAAAAGTGGAGCGACACTTTATGTTATTTCACATAAAGCCACTTAAAGCCACTTAAGCCAGGTTAAGCGGATAAGGTGGGACCCATGATATACTACCCACTTGGTAGGATATTTGTGAGGTGGGGACCGCACGAGCCCCACCGTTTCTTTCCCTCTATGTAACGTACCCGCAAAAACCTCTTTTAAATAAAGTCAACCAGTGTGTTTACTTAAATACTAAACGCCCCTATTAATTGGGAAGTTAAGTAGTTACAATTAATTCATCGAATTAATTGTTCGTTTCTTAACTTTGAATTTCTAATTTTTGGCATTGGGAATAAAATAAGGTCAACACTTGTTTTACTTGAGGGTGGCTTGTTGAGAGGATTTGGAGAAACTCTAAAGCTTGAAGATCTGCATCCTCCTTCGCGAAGAACACGAAGAACGTGAAGAACGCATCGTCACCGATGAAGAACGCCGACCCCCGATGAAGGGTGACGAAGAACACCGAACCCTCGGAGATCGACGACGTGACATCTTGTACCGCGATGCTGACGATTTTCCTTCCGTGGCGCCGACGATTCTCATTCCGTGATGCTTCTTCCACCACGTTCCTTCCCCGTGACAATCTTCGATCAACAAATGATTGAGGTATGGGGTTGTGGTTCTTTTAATTATTTGTGAATTATATCCTCATCATGGGTTTTAATTGTGCAATTAAATCTACATGATTTTAAATCCTCAGAGTTTGACTGAGTAACGCCGTGTACCGCGACGACAGTGACGCCCCTTCCGCGACGCGACGATCCTCTTCTTCCGTGACAGTCAATTCCGCGACGTACTCACGTTCGATGACAATGTTGAGGTAGGGATTTTTGTTCATTTAAATCTATGTGATTATATCCGCGGTTTTTTTAAATATTTGTTGTGAGACTTTTAAAACCACTAACGCGGTGGGTGCGGACCAATATACAAGTCCGAACACACCGTCCTTTTGTTCTTGGTGTGCGGATTGGTGGGCGACATCAAAGTAAGCCGCACGGGCGATGTGAGGTCCTCACAATGAAGGACGGACCCCGGGAGGGTCATTGGCGAAGACGACATGCAATTATGAACAGCAGAACATGTCCGGGGGTCCGCAGAGCAGCCCGCCGGCGCGCCACGCCGGCACGACGGCAGGCGGCGGCGGTGCCCGGCGCGCCGCCGGAAGGAGCTGTCGCGGCTGAAGCCGCAGCGGCAGGGCGCGGTCCCCCAACCGCACGGGACCGGAGGGGGACGAGACATGGCAGCTAGCCGTTTCCGCTGGCAAGGGCGGCCCCACGCGGGGCCGCGACTCCATCACGCGGGGGCAGCTCGCCCCCCGCTTCGCTCGGCCGTAACGGCCGAGCCGACCTGCTGGCCACCCGGCCAGCGCCTGCCGGGTCACGCCCAGGCCGGCCTGGGCTACGCTGGCCTGGCCGGGTCATGCCATACGGGTCAGACCCGGACCCGGGTCGGGCCGACCCAGTGGGGGAGTTGGGCCGGGCCCCGTCCCCCTGTTTTCGGACCTCTTTGGTCTTTTGCCCATATCTTGGGATAAGGACCTCCGATCGACGCAACGTCAGTGGTGATGTGATCCTTGGATCGAGATGGTCGTTTTGACATACTACACTCAAGGTTTCAGAATACTTTGGGATCGTCCGGGTTGGTTCGTACACGAAACAAACCGGGCCCTCGGAGCGGAAACACTTATAACATAAGCTCCGGACGTCCGATTGACGTGCCATCGACTTTGTTGGATTCCTCTATGTGATACGGATCTTTTGGATTACTCCACCTGAGGTTTGGATGCAGGTGGTGTATGGTCGGGTTGGTTTTGCCTTAAAAACCAACCGGGCCCTTGGAACGAAAAAGCCAATAACTCTCATACCGGGCGTCCGATTGACGCGCCATCTGCGACGTTGAGTTCCTGTTGACGAAATAGAACTTTTGGAAACATAAACTCCGGACTATGTGTCAGTTGATGTATCAGCCTCTCGGCTTGTGGAGCGGACCCTACTGAACGAGCTTGCTGTGTGCGTGAACCCTAGAGCTGGCTGTGACTGCGACGACGACGACGACTGTACAGAGATCCTCAGTGGAGTCGACGACGATAACTACGACACTTAACGATCCTACGTGGATCAGTGCCACAGATCCTGTGTGGGTACGATCCTGTGTGGGTTAGTGCTCAGCGGTCCTGTGTGGGTCAACGCCTACAGATCCTGTGTGGGTCCGATCCTGTGTGGGTCATTGCGGGGGTTAGTTACCTATCATTCCTGTGTGGGTGAGATAATTTGTGGGTTATTGAGTGTGTTAGTTACCTATAGATCCTTTTTGGGTAAGATACTTTGTGGTTCATTGTAGGGGTTAGTTTCCTATCGATCATGTTTGGGTCAGATCCTTTGTGGGTCATTGCGGGGGTTAGTACCTATTGATCCTTTGTCGGTCCGACAACTTAGATGAATCAGTGGAAATATCTGATCATCTCTATCGTCTTTCGAAGAAGTATACCTATGTGAGATGAAATCCTGTTTTTCATTCCTATGTGGATTGTGTTGTGCTATCCTGTGTGGATTTACGTTTTTCTTTCCTGTGTGGACTGGGTTGTACATGGGCTCGGATGATGGGGCCTAACGAGAATTGATGACTTAGGTATATATATGGTAATATATCTAAGCAGTGTTGAATGTTACTTTGTGATTGTATCTTTCCTTTGTGGATTATCCTTTTTGGATTCTGGGAGACCTTCAGGGGTCTTTGGGTCCCTACTGAGTATCTCATACTCACCCTTGCACGGGCTATGCCCGCACTACATTGTTTTGGTTGCAGACGATGGACAACGCTGATCGTGGTTGAGGCTTGCGGAGTAGGACGGTACCTGGAGGTAGACCACTAGGCGGGACGTACTCGGTGTGGACGGCTGGAACCTAGGAGTTGTGGAGGCCATATGTACCCACCCTTCAGGTGGGACTTCCAGTGGATGGCTCGACGCTGCGACCTTCCTTTTCAGTTGTTTTTTTCTCTTTCCAGTTGTACTTTACTTTCAGTTTGGGTTTGTATACTGGCCCACTTACTTTTCCGCACTTACTGTTGTACTCAGTTTTTACTTAGTGTTTAATTCTACTGATTTCTTTCTATGTGGTGTTTGTTTACATTACAAAGGCAATGCCTTCCCTTTCTACCGGGATTTATGCCTTGGCGCTAGTCGCCAGCCTCTGGCCTATGGAATTCGGGCTTGGGGTAGTCACGACACGGGCCCCGAGGACGGGTCGTGACATATACTTAACCTTAGAGACATCCCTAGACATACCATAAAAATATCATTAGGGATTTCACTAAAGTTTTCGCATCCTAGTTTCTAAAGGTTAACAAAACCATTCCTCGGATTCCAATGGTAGAGACCCAAAACGTGATGTACATGTAAATTACATTAAATTTTTGGAATAATTAATACATAACAACAACCAACACTCAAGGACGGTAATAGTTTAGTGTCTTTGGAAACTCGGAACATAATCTTCTAATCGTGGTGAAGGATCTTCAACATCTCTCATAAAGATCTTCCCCTTTTTGTTTTCTTACCTAAATCCTTTCTTTAAATCCTATGGAAAAGAAAACTTATAATGGGTGAGATCAAATTCTCAGTAAGGGTATGAATGGAGAAAATGAAACAAATCATAAACATTTGAACTTAAAAAACATGAACATAATGATTAAACATCCAAATCTTGAGCAATGACATAAAACATGGAAGTAAGTAAGGTATATATAATAAAAAAACATCAATCATGATAAAATATCATGGGAATAGAACATGTAATTGTGGAAAGAAATTAATCACTTGATATGATTTCCATAGTAGACATGACATTTCTGCCCAGACCGTCTTAGTGGACAAAGTCCTTTACTGAATCGAGTTCACTCCTCATTCCAGTCCTGTATCACTGAACCAGATTAACTTACCAATCCAGCCATGTCTATATCATGAGATATAAATCTTTACAAAATGCATTGGAGGGAGATATAGGTCCCACCAATCTCACAATGAAATCATTCTTACATGTGCCACAACATAAACAAAAATCATTCATCATAACCCAAATAATAAAAATGGGTTTCATAGACAGCATCCCATCATAACAAAATCCATATAAAACAAATGGATATCATTTCATCATATGAAAATTGAAACCATGTAAATCATATATGCACTATACTTCAAACATACATATATGAAATAATGTCACCTTAGCTAGAAAATGGTGTTGAAAAAACACTTGAAAATAATTCTTGAGGAAAATATCCTTTCTTCTTAAACGACATTTTGTTTTCACAAAATGCCACACAATTTTTAAAGAAAATGAATTTATTGAAAATAACCATGAAACCTTGTAGAGTAAAATTCATGAAAATAAGGTTTTATGAAACCGTAAAATCCATTCATGCTGTATAAGTTAAAAAAACATTCTCCTCAAACTTTTTTTAGAAAAGTAAAAATGTTCCTCCTGTGGTAAACAAAAGTAAGATTCCTTTTCTAACATGAGTTAAATTTCAGAAATGGGTAAAAAGGAATTTAAACATACATGAATTTTTTTATTAAACATGGGCATGGATCATAATAATAACCCCAACAAATACTTACGAATAAACAATTTTGGATAATAATGAGATTGGAAAAGTTATCCCTTACCTTATGTCCGATATGCTTCATATGTATCCGAACCTCCTGTATAATGATTTAGATAATGTAATGGACTTATTAAAGAATAATATTAATTTTATGATATCATATATAGATCACTTATTACTTTATATTACCCATTCTTTTGTAAATTTCATGTTAAAGCAGCGTTTTCAGTAAAATCGTTTCGTTTAACGTACGTGTTTCGACATGTTGTTCTTTATATTATTATTACTTATATCATGATTTACAAACATACAAAATATAAAACTTCTTTATATGTATTATATATATTCAGTATATATATATATAATTGATTGATAAAGGAAATGAAACACACCGTCCATGGAGATGGTAGGCCGTACGTACGTATGAACGCTATTTTCCATTCCTTATTGACTTGAATGGATGTAAGTAAATAACATATAAATAAATCCATTAGAATTATTATTTTATATATAACATTATTATTCATTATATATACTTTATAATCATTCTTTAATGGTTAACATGGAGATTGATTCTCATCGCGTCGTGGAGACGGTAATCCGTACGTACGCACGAGCGATGATATCGTTGCCATAATTATTGAATAGAATTGGAGTGGATGATGTAATATCTCAGAATCATTATGATATTATAATATCCACATATATTTATGTTTAAACCATTATACCCATCCATGTATGGTGGTGGTGGAAAAACAGATTACTCCATGGCGTGGAGACGGTATTTCGTACGCACGCACACCTAGTGATTTTATTTTCCATAGGTTGGATAGAAGGTGAAATGGGGTTGTTTCATATTTATAATAACATATCAGTATATTATTGATACTTATGTTATTGATTTATAATTAAAAAACTAAATAATTATAATTTGGAGAAGAAAAAAACATGAAAAAATCAGTAGAAGAGATTACCTCTTCTTTGACACACCCCTTTTAAGCTTCCTCTTGAGGGACTCGAGTTTGTCATTTGAGAGGACCAGAACCTCCAAAATGATTCTAGGAAAGTGGAGAAGAGAAATGGGAAGGGGGTGGCCGATCTTTAAGGCTCAAAGTGTTGTGAAGAGGTGAGGTAGGAGGTTCCCTTTTATAAGGGAGGAGAGGGGCACCATTGGAATGTGTGATAATATTATTTTATTTAAAAAATATCATCGGTTTAAAAAGGCCCATAAAACCTTAAAGATGAATATATGTTGACTCATGTTTGAAATAAAATCATCCAATCAGAATTGGACATTTTTTGGATAATATTTTAATCATTATAATCTTAATTATTTAAATCATTTATTAATGAGGTAAATACTGCATCATTATTGTGTCATAGATAATTTAATTTATTTGATGTATAAAAATTATAAAAAACCACCATGTATGAAATATTTTTGTATTTCTAATGAATATTTATAGTTGAAAATATAATTTATATAACAACTTATAAAAATTAATTACTAAAAGATTTTTATTAATGTCAATTTTGTCTTTACATTAAATTAATTTATCCAAATTGTCAATAACACTACCAAGTGGTTCAATGGGGTCCCAAAATAGACCCAATGATTCCCATTGTCGGCCACTACCCATAAAATAAGGTTAGGACAATTTTTAAAGTAATTTTTAATTATTATAATATTGTTTTATCCTGGAATTACCCCATTTACCTTTAACCGCAGTAAATAAAAGTCAGAAGTTACTATTCACATTAAATTATTTTCATCTTATTGAACCAAATTTTACTAATAGATAATAACCATTTATGTAAGATTTTTGAAATTCAATTCACAGAAGTGGTAAATTTTCATTTAAATGAAAGAGTCAGTTTTTTAACTACGACTAAGTGGTTTCACTATTCATCAAAAATTGATGTTTTTCTGAAAAATATCAAAAATTCATCCTAAGTTATATTTGATATTATGTATTCAAATATTATGTCTATTTTTCCAAATTAAAAACATAAAAGTAGTAGATATTATTTTAAAATTAATCTCGTTGTTAAGAAAACGTGTTTTAAAAGTTAAAACATTGCCAAAAATTGAAATGATTTTACCTATGAATTCAATGTAGAATCAATGATAATGACATACATTATATTAAATATTAAAAATATATTCTTTTTATACTATAAAACCATTAAATATTTTAATTCAACCATATAAATTATTATAATGAAAAAATTTGTTTTTAATTAAAATACTGCGTGTTTTTAATATTCATAAAAATATTAAAGTTATCAGAATAATATGAAAAATTTATCCAAAGTAAATTTTTATATCATGATTCCAAAGAAAAATTTTATATTGTCAAAATTAACATATAAACATGTCTAAACTAGATTTAAATAGTGTGTTCTATCAAAAGGCGGCAAAACTACATTTTATGAAAAATACTTATTTTACTCGAAAAATTTATTTTGTTCTCACACGATGTTCAAGAAAATTTGTAAGATGAAATAATAATGTTATAAAATTAAAAATTTAGTTAATAATATTCATAATGACTAGTTTATAAAAATATTATAACCATATATCATTGTTTAGTGAAACCCGGTATTGCGTACAACACAAGCTATCGAGGAAGGTCACGATTGCGTGTAATGCAAGGCAAGTCAGGGTTGCATATAGTGCAAGACTCCTTTGTTGTTGCATATAACAGAATCCCATTATATTTAATTTATACATTGAATATATATATATATATATATAAATACACTCAATGTAGCGTAGAATAACAACTATCAAACGAACTTGAAATTGTGTGTAACACAATCCATGAATTGTGTTGCCTATAGTGCAATCTAATACAATGTTCCGTATAGCGCAAGATAATCTTGGTGTAGTGTATAAAAGAAGACATAAAATAAATTAGAAATTATGTATCTCAAAAATTCTCAGGGTGTTACAGATTTTGTGTGCCCAATATTATATATACGATCGAGGGACCATATACATACTTCATTGGATCATGTTTTCCCATAAATTAATTTAGATGATCATGTTACAACTTCTATAGACCTAAAATTGATATAAAAGTAGATAGGGTCAATACTAGGTTCTAGGATAGACAAAGATAATTAAGAGAGGGATTTATTTATGATCTCATAGTTAAATATTTATTTAATATTATGAGTATGACCCATGCATATATCATTTCATTTAAAAGATACATACATGAAAACATAAGTGGTTTTCTACATAGTTATGTACTAAAACCCTACTTCTTATTAAATTTAATAGGGAATCATGATAATCATATAATTCTCATAGGCTTAGTTTTGGATGAGTCACATGATTAGATCATTATACTAGATAATTTAGTTAGGACTAGATATTGTGATGACGCGGGGTTTTGTGATATAGTACATCGTTATTCTATTTTATTTTTCCCTTTTATCTTTAAAAAATATGATTGATTGGGTGACAACCAATTCATCTTTTTGTATTTTTCACTGAACCTAATTTTAATTAATGTTTCATGTGTATCGATTTTGTGTACTCTATTTATGTTTGACTTTTTTGATGATATTATTTAAATTTTTGATGTTATTCCAAATATAATGTTATGGGATAGATTCCCCATTTTCACACATTTGACCTTCATTTCTAGTCAACATTCCCTTTTTTATTAGGATGCATTCCTTGTTCGATGTGTTAACATGATCCTATTACAATATATTGAACCATTATTGGAAAATTACAATTGGTATTGATTTAAATATGGTTTTAATTGACAAACAAATTTTCACATAATTTTTTTTATTTTTTATAATATTTTTTTTATTTTTATTATAATATTATATAATAATAAAATATATAAATTCTAATATAATTTTAGTGTTTCATGTGAAACATTTTATTTAATAAAAGGCAGTTAATGAAGGAAATATAGAAATAAAATCAATTGTGTTACAAATTCTGTTTCACTAATCATGTGGAATTATTAAATCTTTATGCTCATAGCCTAGAAATTTTATTAATTGATATTCTCTTAAATTAATTAACTATAATAACTTAATAAAATAAAATTATACAAAGACATGATATTTTTATTACATAGAAATTTTATAGAAATAATTTGTGTAAGGTAGAAATTTACAGCTATTGAACATTGTATTGTTGTGTGTTTGGTTGTATAAACTTAAACAAATAACAACAATAGTTTTTAGTTTAATTTGTTAATATGATAGATAAATGAGGGTTAAAACCCATATTTTATAATAATTAATGTAAATTAAAAATAAAATAATAAATAAACTTTAATGTTATGAGTTTTTTAAAATCCAAAAAGATTTTTTACATTATGTTTCTCATTAAAGAAGGTTGTATGTGAGAGGACATGTAGCATGTTACTTAATTGAATTTAACTTTATATATATCATTTCATTTATATTAATAATAATTTTATTTTAATAATTAAATACTCTTTATATTGATTATAAATAGTGATCCCATCAAATGTTAAATCAATAATGATTGCATAAAAAACAAAATTTTAAAAAAATTGAAAAAAAATAAAAAAATATATTATAAGATAAATAAATTAGTTACATGTTGTATTGGTTATATTAATGGAATGATATACTAATAACATCATAAATGATTCTAAAAGTGAAAATAATCCAATGACAATTTAAACACTATTTGAAATTATATTTTTTATCTTAAGATATAATTTGAAAAGAATAATCGTTCTGTATGAATCACATAATACTCAAAAAAATATACTCCATTAAATAACATTATTGGAGGAGTAAAACTATTATTAATTATTATATAATTTTACATAATTAAAATTCAAAAAATTTAAAAATATTTCCTGAATTTTATAATTTCATAATCACAATGTCCATAAGAGTAGAGTAAAACCACATCTATTAAATTTTACAACATCTTCTCAAAACTAATTAAATAATTATAAAATTATGGGAAATTTTGTCAGGGAAAACAATTACATCACCATAATATAATTTCAATGAAAATTTATGAAATGAAATTTTACTAGAATTAAAAAAAAATATGATGTGCTCTTAATGATCAATCACATAGTTTTAGTGTATAAGGTATGTTGAAATATAATAAAATAATAATAAACTAACTATATAAAACTATATTATTTAAATAATTAATAATTACATTGAAAAAACTTTATTTAAGTACAATATGTGATGATGACACAAGGGAATATAATTGCCTTGATTATTTATGATGTATTTGATATAACATTTCAAAATCACATAGTTCATCATTTAAACATAATAAATTTTAATAATTTAAATGATGCTTAATTCAACATGTTGAAATAGATTAATTAATTTTTATAGTTATATATATTCATTCCATTTTTAGCACCAATTAAAATGAAATATTTTATAGTCATAGTTATAATGACCCCATCTAAAGTATTTCAAATACTATTTTATATCAGTTTTTATCTATGTATAGTTATATTAAATTAAAATAGGTTGCTAATTTTTTTGATAAATTACTTAAAACCATTGAGGAAAAATTTTACCTTAACACACATCAGATCCTAATTTATAATATTATCTAAAAAGTTATATTAGGTAGTCTATATATCAGCAACATAAATAAAATTATAGATCCCATTTGGGATCCCATAATCCTACATAGAAAAAATTATACATGTAAACACTCTAGAATAAATTAAATATAAACATGAAATGGATGAAGAATATTTATTAATAACATTTGTTATTAAATAAATGAATGAATATATTTTAATAATACAACCAATGGTCTTATGAAGCAGAAAATATTAATTGAAAAATGGAAATACATTACTTCAAAAGTTTGATTACCAACAATTACAAAATAGTCTCTCTATTTACTAATTATGAAGAAAAATAATGTAGCTTAACAAATTGTCAAGGGATATACATTAAAAAATATAAAAATATGGAAAAATAAATTTTTTTCATATAAAAGATCACATGTATGGGTTGTTATGAAAAAATTAGTATGATACCCCTAAAATAACGTAGGTTAATTATCATGCTTGTAAACACCATTAATGATATGAAATTTTTAAATAATGTTTTTGAATAAATTCTATTATCAGTTTTTTTAAAAAAAAAATACTTTAAGTTAGTAACATAATCATTTGAAAAATTTAATCCATGGTGTTTTAAATAAGAGATTATAATTTTCAAGATAATAACATAATTCATATAAACATGAAACAAAACAACACCAAAAAATATCATATCCAATTCCATGTAACTGACTATCAGTACCATGTGAACATGAGGGAAACTCATATCTAATTCAATTCCCTTAATAAAATGGGATATTTAATGTCTGTGATTAATAAAATACCATATCCATACACTGGGTTGTTAACTAATTGTAATATAATAAATTTTAACTATCATTTTTACATGGATTAAAAATGATTACAAATGTTCAGGTCATAAAGAACATGATTCATCAAAAAAATTAATGAAAAATAAAACTGTAAAACCATTAAGGGTATTCTCAACCCATAATTGATTTCCCATAAAAATAAATCCCAAAAATTAAAAAAAACGTCAATGAATAAATATAATTTAACTAAACATGGAATTAATTATGCCAATACCCTTTATAGTTAATATATTATAATCATAAACCATTTCAGTTTAAAAAATAATTTAATTTATATATTTAAAAATTATTATTTAATAAAAAAACCATATTAATGATCCAATTAAATCCTGATGACTAGAAATGGACACCCCAATAGTATTAATATAAAAAAAATTAATTAAAAATAATGAAATTTATTAAAAAACAAATAAACACTATAATTGATATTAGAACTATCAAAACTACATAATCTATATTGGTTAGTAAAACATAAAATGGTTAAAATATTATTGGGAATATACTGGATCAATCAACCTCAATAGGATTGAATAGCAAAGATATAGCCATTTAATTTCAAGTGGATCATTGATAATTAAAAAAGCAACCCTCAAATAAATCCATAAAAGACTTCAAAAAATTTATACAAATAAATCAAAACATAAACCAATTAGAATATTTGAATACAAATTTATATGAAAAATAAATAATCAGAGATAATGATTAATGGAATTTAGAATCACCTCCATTGGAAACTTATGAGGCTATATATAATGAAATATGAGTAGAAGAAGGGGAGTAATAAATTTTCATCCACCCCTTTCTATTATTTCACATGATGGGTGGACTTGAGAGGCATGAAATATATATAGAATCATTTCATTTTTTAATTTTTATATTCAAGGATAATAATTGTAATAATTTAGACTATATTATATGTCTACTAGGAGATTAAACAACACACACCCAAAAAGGGACCAATTCAACAAAACCAATACCAACATATGGGTTGACATAACTCTAATTTCACCATTTTTTCCTAAATTCCAACCAACATGAGTTAGATGGCCTTAAAAATTGGGCTTGAATGCCTTTAAAATTTTTTTATCAATTATTCATTTAAAATAGTATCAATTCATTTGTAGTGCCTCATATATAGTTCTGTTATGGTATAATATATTAAATTTTGCTGCTATAGTAACTCAATATATTTCAATCATTAGGGTTTGAACCATGATTGCATGATTTCATAAAACCACCAATTAACACTAAATAATGTTTGGTGTTAAATAATAATAATTATTATATTGATAAGAAAATCAAAAATTATAATTACAACCGATAAAAAATCCATGCAATAAATGATAAATAAATAATTATAATTATTCATATATAACCCCTATAATAAAAAAGATGTTATTTTAAATATATTACTAATAATAAAATTAATAAATTATAATTTCTTTATGAAATATCTAACAAAATTTTGTTGTAAATTATAACTAGAAACACCATCATTTTATAATGCCTGTTGATAATCCCCAAGAGTGACTAAATATTGTTTACTACAGGGTTTCCCTGAATTCTCAAAATATGAATGTTTTATTAAATAAATCATAAAAATTTAATGTTATACAAGTAATATATTTCTAATAATATATATTTATAAATAAATATGGTTATTAAATAATAAATTAATTACCTTATATATATAAATAAATTGAGTACACAACACCTTAAATAATGGAATATTATTTTTGTATGACCAAATGACCATACAGAGAGTAAATATTGGAATTTGACATTAGGTTTTTAGGTAACCATCATTAGATTGATTTATGTTCCTATATGTTGCATATTTAAGTTTAAAATAATTTTATGGTCAGGAATAAAGATCATGTTTTCACGGTCCACATGAAGGTTAGTGTATGATCATTATAAAGAAATGTATTATAATTTATTAATCTATATGTTTATAGATACAACATCATCATTATTATTCATTTGAAAAAAAAATTATTAATTAATTTTTTTTCATATATATAAAATTAATATATACACTATAATTTTTTTTATATTTTATTCCTAAATAAATATAGATTATAAAAACATTCCTAACCAATAGATGTAAAATTTATTTGAATGTTAACTATTATTTACATAAGATAACAAATATATGTACACTATGATCAAATATAAATCATATTAAAATATAAAATATAAGGCCTATATTGAAGGATATAAATTAATGGGTTGGGTATTTTTAGTCATATGATATACATTATTCCATGTAAACGTTATTTTATACTCCATATAACAACAATGCATTGATTATAATGAATGATGTGTACATATGTTTAATATTTTTAATATTAGTTCAACATTACAAAATATTACTTTAGGTCTATGACCACTGATTTGAATCATGCAATCATTTTTGGGTGACATTGGAAAAATATATTATATCTATTAAAAATTTATCTTTATGAAATAAATTAATATTAATAATATCTTACTTACTAGTATATAGTATTTTATAATGCTAGATATTTTTTGGAATCTATGTTTTTTATAATAATATGATGATTTTGTTATATTATAATTATTAACAAATAATTTTATATACCTTCTCATGGTGTAAAATATTAAGGGGCCACCCTTCACTCTAAATCATCCTTTGAAATATCTTTTTAATATTATCAATGTGTCCTGGAATTATGTTAGTTCCATTAGAAATAATAAAAGAAATAAATTTTATATCAATGGACACTATTTATCAATGATGACAAATTGTTTCAATTACCAAATGTATTTTACACATTATATTGACAAATTATATATTTTATTTCTATTTAAAAGAATAGTATTTAATAAACATTTGATATTATCTTATAAATTTGTTGTAAGACAGAATTCATTTTCATTGAGAAATGCGAAATAACATAAATTTTAAAATGTATATAAAATATTAATTTTGGAAAACCATTTTAATAGTTATTCCCTAAAACCATTCTATTTATAATTCTTCAAACCATAAATCATATAATATTATACTCATAATTTTATAATTCTTGACTTCAATAATTAAATGTAAGGTGGTGTAAATTATTTAGATAACTAGATTCTTCCACCAAATCTGTTAAATTTAAATAATAAAATTAATTTTATGATGTGTTATGGGATTATAATTTTAATTACAATAACAATTGATGTTTTTTTGTGATTAACATATCAATTTTATTTAACATGGAATGCTATAAATATGATAATTCCAAACTATTAGTGATTGGATTGATTCTAAAACATAATTGACCTCATGATCCTATAATCATTATTGAAATTTGGGTAGAGTTTCTTGAATATGTTTTTCTTAAAATTTATATACTGTTTGGAGAAATTTGATTTAGTTTTGAGGTTCTGTAGTTACAATTATTTAACAAAACTGGAGCACCATAAATGCAAAAAAAAGATCCTATGTGACCATTATTATATTATTGGGGAACAATTCATTTCATTCTTTTGATATAGAGTTACCATTAACATATATATAATTGAGGGACCTTAAACATAATACCTGGGATATGGTGTGCCTATATATTAAATTAAAATATTATGATACAATTTATAGAGACATCATACAACAGTCACATGAAGGTATGTTTGATCCTACTTTCCTCATTAGACACTAAGAGTTTACCACTGTATTTATTTTGGATTCCACAATTAAATATTTATTAATTATTATGAGTATGTCACAAAAACACATCTTGACATTTAACAGTTATGTATGGGATCATATTGGTGGTTATTTACTGATTTATGTACTAACAACCTACTTGGTAGTCCATTTCAATTAGAATTATGAGAATCATATAGTGTTCATAGGCTGAAGTTGGGTAGAGTAATGATATTATACCATTCTACTATATAACATAGTTTTGACTAAAGACTTGGATGAGGTGGGTCTTAGAGATGCATTAGATCCTTGGTCTATTTTAAATTTTCCTTTTATCTTTTAAAATTATTATTGACCCTGTTGAGACCATAGAATTTTTTTCCCCTCATTCAATTTATATTAATGTTTTATATTTGTTTATTTTGTGTACTATAATTTATTTAACATTTTAGATGATATTAGTTTTAATTTGTTTGTTATTAAATATATGATGTGAGGGTCAGTGGTACACACGTTCTAATATTATACCCCAATTTATTATCAACTACCTTTGGTGTCTGATAATATATTCCATAGGACATGCAATAACATAATCTAATAACTTTATATTGAACCATTATGGTGAAATTACAATATATTGTTCTTTATGTTATTTATTCAACTTATAATTTTCATAATAATAATTTTCATAGATTCATTATAATTTATTAATATGTATTTTTATATTAATATTACATCATAATAAAATATTGCATTAATATTTTTAATTTATAATTTTGGGAGAAATATGTTATTTATCCTAGGTGAGTTAATTAAGGAATAAAAAAATGCGGGGTGTTACAATACTGGGTTTTGAATGAATATGTAGCATTATAATCTCCTTATGCTCATAATATAGAACATTTATTAATTTATGATAACTTTAATCATTTAACTAAAATACCAAAATAAATTTGTTGTTTAAAAACCCTTAAAAGTTAAACCAGAATAAAATATTATAGAAATACTTTGTTCATAGACTCAATATCTTCTAGGAAAAATATTATATTAGGGGTTTTATTGTTGTATAATTTGAAATAAATTCCTACGAAAAATATTAGCTAATGTTTTTAATATGATAGATTCTTCAAGGAAACAAACCATATTTAATCCAACATTATATTAATAAAAATATATTATTAAATTAAATTCAATATCAAGAGTTTTTTATAATCCCAGTCATATTTATATTAAAATTTTCTCATAATAGATCACTGTCTGTGAGGAGTCAGCTATGACGGTCCATGATTAATAGTAATTAGATAAATAATTTATCATCTATCTTAATAATTAAGCTATTTAAATAATTAATTACTCTATATTTTTTATAGAATGTGATCCCATGAATGGTAAATTACTTAAATATTTTTAATATATAAAAATTTAAATACAGAAACCAAATTCCATTCATTTGATATAGATTATGTAAATTAGTTACATGTTTTATAGTTTATATTAAGGAAAACGATATAATAATAACTTCATAAATGAATTTAATGTGAAAATAATCTAATGATCATATAAATAATTTAATAAAAATAAATTTTTCATCCTTACAAATTATGTGGAAGGAAAATGGGTTTTTCCTCAATCACCTAACACTCATCCAATTAAACCGTATCTAATAAAATTATTTTAAAAGTAAAATTATGATTAATCATTATATTATTTTATTGAATTAAAATAAAGAATATTGAAAGGATTTCATAAAGTTTATAATTCTGAAATCACAAACCCAAAAAGAGTAGAGTATATACCTTTTGGTAAAATTTAAACACCAATAACTGAAAACATTTTAAAAAATTATAGATATATAAGAAATAGATTCATAGAAAACACTTTTCCACTAGACTACACTTTCAATGAAACGAAGGATAATTAAATGCTCATAAAATTTTGAGAATATGATGTCTGTGTGACACTTGTTCATGTTGTTCTAGTGTTGAATGTAAGTAATATAAATGTAAATTAATAGTAACATAACATTATAAAACAAAATTAATTAAATATAGATAAATTTTATTGAAATGATATAATTTTATATACAATTTGGGTTAATTATAGGAGGGAATATAATTGCATTTATCATTTCCAAAAGGATTTTATACCTCCTTTAAAAATATTATATTTTAATCTTTTATCACACAAAATATTAATATTAAATACGATTGTTAATTCTTCTTATTTACAAATATAAATGAATTATCATAGTTACATGTAGTAATGCCAAATTTCATCATGACCAATTAAAAATGTCATATTTTAAATTGGTTTTTGTAATAACCACAACTATTTTTTTCTAAATCATGGGCTAGAACCCCATGGATAATTGTTGAGTCCCATGAAATAACAAGATATTTCCAATATGTCCACAATGTACCGACCCATTATTTATGGAATATTTTCTATTTGTAAACATCATATACAATGTCAATTTATTTCATATTAATACAACATATGTGGACTATATATCAACACCATTAATTAAATAATGGATCCTATATCTAATCACATATCATTGATTAAAAAAATTAAAAGTAAACACCATTGTATAAAAGGAATATTGACATGAAATTCATGTAAAATATGTTTGATAATATTGAATAAGAAAATAAATTAATTAATAAAAATTAAATGACACAAACAATGATCTAATAATGTAAACCATGTGAATAAAAAATTTAATCCTTTACTCCTAAAGGAATGTTACCAACCCATTTAATATAAGTCCTTTTTATTCTATTTAAGGATTCACATAAATTCTCTAAACATACCCTCATGTGATAAAAATTAAGATACCATAAAACAAGGTAAAATATAATTCTAATTTTTATAAAAGCTTACATTTAGGTGTAGTTATAATATAAACATTTTTAATACATATTATAACTCAGGTTAATTCTCATGGTTTTGAAAACCCTTATTGATTGGGAATATTTAAAAAAAATTGAACACAAAAATTTATAATTATTTAAAAATATCATAAATAATTAATTTTAATCAAATAATCATTTTAGTGTGGAACCCATAGGTTTTTATATAATGGAAAAATAGATCATTAAATTATATCTGAATTCTTATAAACATTAAACCCAACAACACCCAGAAATAACATATCTAGTTCATTAAAACTGACTATCAAACCCTTATGAACATGAGTAAACTGATATGTTACACAAATCCTTTAATAAAATAGAAAATTCCATGTTAGGGATAATAAATTTCCCATATCCTAACACTGGGGTACTAACTGATTGTAATATTTAAATTTAAGTCATTCATCAAAACAAGGTTATAAAAACCTATAAATGTTATGGTAATTAAAAACATGATTATACCATCTAATATAAAAAATTAAACCTATAATACCCTAATGGGTAAAATAAAACCCTCCTAGTAAAGAAATTATAATTAAATTTAAACCATTTTATATTTTAGTGCTGATTAATAATTATTCAGTTAAATTTGGACTGCATTATCCCAATACACGACCAAAAAAATATATTAGAAACCGAAAAATAATTTTGGCCAAAATATGTTAAATTATATATTTAAATAATTATTATTTAATATAATACTATTTACATTGTAATATCCATTTATGATGAACAATAATAAATATCCCAAAGTACTAATAATTTAAAAAAATTATTCCAAAAAATATTTGTTAGAGTAGTAAAGAAATATTATAATTGGTATTTTAATTACCAAAAGGAATTCATCTATCATGATTAAAATTCATACATTGGAGAAATACCTAAATGAGAATGAATTCAATCCATCAACCTCAACAAAACCTAATACCATAGATGTATCGATTTAATTTCAAATGACTCATTGATAACAAACTAATTACACCTCATATCATTCCTTAAAATATTCTGAAAAATATTCAAACTAAATGATATGATATTACATGGAAAATATATTGATTTAAATTGAAATGAAAAATGATGATTATTAGATATTCTCCAATAATAAAAAGACAAACAACTATTGGAAATTTTTAAGGTTATACATATAAGAAGCATAGTGGAAGAAATATGATAACACAGTTATTTCCATCCATTTCTATTATCACACATAATGGGTGGAGTGGATAGAAATGATATATATATAATAGGATTAAATTTATTAATTTTAATATTTCATAATTATAGTAATAGAAATAATTTATACTATTATATGTGGGTCCAATGAATGTAAACAACACACACCCAAAATGGGGAATATGGACAAGGTCTACTACGATAGTAAAGGATTTACAAACTCTATTTATACCATTTTATACATTTTCACTAAAGGACATCATAGATGAGACAGAAGGCCTTACAAATAATGATTTAATTCATTTCAAATAGGACTCAATTGGCCTTTTAATATTGTTTCTAGGATTTTATAAGTCCACATATTGTACTTTTATAGTACAACATCTAATATAGAGCTATTATAGTAATTAATTTTTTCACTACCATGAGCATTTAAATTATGTTTTCATGGTTTTGTGAACCACCCTATAACCACTATCATAATGTTATGAGGTGTTAAATAATAATTATTATATTGGTAGTAACTATTAAATAATTAATTACAAAACATATTAATTCCATCGAAAACACAGTCATAAAATATTAATAATTATTAATATATAATACCATTAAAAAACCCTTTGTTTATTTAAATTCATTCCTAATAACATATATGATAAATTGTGATTTCTTGAGAAACATTTAAATGAACATTGATTAAAAATGATTATTATAAACAACATCATTAGATAATAATGATAGATTTTTGAAAAGTGTCACAATGAATTTCCAACATCATAGTATCTCATTCCACGAATAAAAAAATGATTTAATATAAAAAAAAAAAAAAAAATTAAAAAGTAAAACAAATAAATATAAAATATTAATTATTTAATAAAAATTTCTGTGTTTCAATATAAATTTCATACATTATTTATAAAATTAAATTTGGTATATAACACATGAAATAAAAGAATATGGTTTCTATATAATGAAATGTAAATATTGATACTTTATGGAATACTTTTTTTATCATGTGTCTTATGGAAACATCATTTGTTTGATTTAATTTTCTATATAATTCAAATTTACTTTGAAAATAATGTCATGGTTATGTTTGGAAATCATGTTAATGTGGTCTACTAAAATGAAAGTGTAAGCTCATTGCATAGGAAAGTCTTCCAATTTTGGCTTCTTACTATGTATGGA
Organism: Viscum album; assembly: GCA_963277665.1. Taxonomy (NCBI): domain Eukaryota; kingdom Viridiplantae; phylum Streptophyta; class Magnoliopsida; order Santalales; family Viscaceae; genus Viscum; species Viscum album. The sequence continues at coordinate 1,789,252,529 of OY728121.1, read as the reverse complement.
TTCACCAAGATCGCTAATACTATTTAGAAATCAAATTTTGTAATTAATTTTTGTTCATTTATTTACAATTATTATAAATACTATATAATATATTTGTATAAAAATGATTCATAAATTATTCTAGATTTGATAGTATAATTCCAACTAGTCGAAATAAATTTTATTATGAAAAAAATATAGCTCATATTAGAGAAAAAATATAAGTTCATAGTTTTACACAAATCATCATATAAAAGTATAAAATATAAGTCGTATATTTGTGTACAAATTATTGATGACAACTCTTTGAATAATATTTATGAGATACATTATTTATTTTGTTGTAAATGATTTATTTGACACATAATGATTATATTGAATGGATTTGGCATTTTATATTTAATATGATATACGTTATTCCACGTGAACATTAATATTTATAACAATTAACAGAAATCAATACATGATAATAACAGATTTTTACTTTTGTTAAATATTTCTAAAATTATTTTAACCAAAAAAATCATAATGTATATTTATATATATCAATTTGAAAATTAAATTTATTTTTTGGTGAAAATTAAAATGTATATTCTAAATACATAAAATATATTTTTATGAAATGAGGTCATCTTGGTAATCTCTAGATTAATAGTACATAGTATTCTTTCATCCTTGTTATTTTCAGAAGAAATGTTTTTTGTTATAGTAATATTTTTTCGTAAGATTATAATTCTTATTATTTAATTATAAATAACATCCCATCATTTTAAATTGAAAGGGAACAATGTTAAATACATCTCTTTTTGAGAAATATATTTTTAATGTTATTAATATGACCGGTTGTTATGTTGGTTCCAATATTAATATAGAAATAAATAAATTTCATTGTGTGAGACACTACTTATCAATGGTGAAATACTTTTTCATTTACCAAAAGTATTTTGTCTATTATATTAATAAATTATTTATATAATTTATATTAAAAATATTAATATTGAATATATATTTAAATTATCATTTAAGTTTATTGTATGAATGAATATAATTTCATCGATAAATGTGAACTAAATAAAATTTGAAAATATATAATATATTAATTCATTTTGGAGAAAAATGGGTACAATTATTCACTAAAACCATAATAATCAGAATTATTCTTACCAAATACCATACAATATGATTTATATATTATTTATAATTCATGAAATAAAAATTCAAATGAAATATAGTGTACATTAATATGAAAAGTAGACCTATACACCAAATCTATTATATTAAAAAATGAAAAATAATGTGGTGATGTGTTAGGGGTATGTATATTTTATTTCAATAATCAATGAAGAGTTTGATGAATAATGAATAGATTTATTAAAATAGCGAATAATATAAATATTATAATGGGGAACTATTATTTTTTAGAATATTTATGAAACATAATCGACCTAATGATAGTACAAAATTTACTGATAATAGGATATATAAGGTGAATTCATGAATTATATAATGACCCAAAAATTATTAACAATTTCCTTTTTATATTTACTTTTTATCCTCCCCCTTACTTCAAGATCCTCTTATAGTATTTTGGATATAAAATATTCTAAAAATATTTTTTTTGTAATACGAATCATTTTATAACCTATGGAGGCACAAATCTTAAAATTGGATTTATTGGTGTTCCGCAAACATATAATGTGAAGAATATTTCATAGAGTCTTACAAATATGTATTCATAAATTTAATTATTAGAGATTACTAAATACATCTCACACTTAGTAATATAAATGTAGGCAATTTTTTAAATAACGTATTGCAATAATGTAATTTTTCATCTTTATTTTAATATTTAATACTTTTTAAATAGATATATTAAAATTTTACTTATAAAAAATATTGATATCTTACTATACAAACTCAAAATAGAGATGATGATGGCACACAACTAAAGGAGTTTTATGTTTGGTAATTTTATTCACATTATAAGATATAAATAAATCTTATAATTTTTCATTGACCAAATGATAAATTATATCAACTCGGTGAAGGGTTTTAATATACATTTATATCGAGGGTTTAATTTTACAACTCATATAACTAATTTTATTATACTCATATGAGTTATATAGATTTATATATTTTATCTAATTTATGTGAAGTAAAATTTGTTTTCGTAATTGATTATAAATTATGATACATAATAAACATAACTAGATCACACTATATTTATTTTGGGTTTATAAATCCCTCTTGAATTTTGAACCATTCACCCATATCATTATTAAATATTTATAAATTATTTATTATAATAATTCATCATCGTTAATATTAGTTAACAAAAAATAAAACATTTGATGAAATACATCATGAAAATATAGAATATCAAGATTTATCATGTTAAAATATAACATTATATTCATTAAATTATTTATTATTTATTTATTGATATGAAATATTGAAAATAATATATGATAATATTTTTATTATTATATGTTATAAATAAATTCTTAGTTCCTCATTATTTTGAAATACTTCATGAAATGGGTTTGATATAATATTTTCATAAGCTGTATTTGGTTTTATTGATTAATAATAAAATTTATATTCAAATAATCAATAAATTACCATGTAAAAATTTTATAAACATATATATAAATTAATTTCTATTTAAAATTGATATTGTTTATTAATATGGATCATATACCTAATTAAGGCCACTAAAAAATTTAAGTATATAATATTTGACTGAGGTGAAATAATTTATGAATGTTATACTGATACAAGTTATATGTTGTGATCATTAGAATAATATATTAAATACAAAGATATTTTATTCCATATGTCAGGGTAATTAATTAGTGTTTTGATTTTTAAAGAGTACAAAATCATTATAATGTTGGTGAGTAATGTTCTATCTTTTACCATAATTAAATGATAATTGTAATCTAGCTGTGATAATTGGGTTTCAAAATATGTATTAAAACTAAAATTAATTTTCATAGAGAAGTAATTTTAGAATCTTTAATTAGATTAATCTTGGAAATATGTTATTTTCCTAACCATATAAAAATATTATATAATTAAATTTAGGTAATTTTATATCTATAGAGTCTTTGATTCAGAAAAAATCTTTATTGAGTCAAAAATTATTTAAATATAAACGTTATCCTACTAAATGGAATGGAACTGAACATTATCAATTTAGTGTGAGAGTATTAAATAAATAACCCTGTTAATAATTATATTATATTGAGAGTTGTATGTAATAAATTTTTGTTCTAAATTTGATTGACATATAAAATAATATATTTTTTAGATTGTTTCATTAAAAAAATTAATTATAATTAAGTTCATGAAGGATATAATAATTTGAGAATTGTTATCAAGATATACAAGAGATTCCTTATTTACTGAAACCCAGTATTGAAATGAATTGGGTCTTAAAGCTAAATGAGAAGAGAAAGATTCATGCAAAATAATTATATTTATTAACTAGATATTACATTTTTGGTGAAATATTTTATGATTTTGGAGATATAAGAATAAATAAAGGATTGAATCATATAATTTTATTGATATGATTGGGTATTTATGTCATGATCTAAAACTTAATGAGAGGTATAATGTATAGAAAGTGATATTTTAATGTAATATTGTCAACAATACATGAGTATTTACACACAAACTCAATGGGATTGGAAATACAAATGACATATCGAAGTTGGATTTCCCGTTACACATGATTTTGATTTTTATATCATAATTTAATCATTTTATGACATCTACTAACCATTTCACTTTTTTAAATCATAAATGAGTTGATCTATATTTTACTGATCTTCAAAACTTGTTGAATATTTTTAAGTAGGACATTAGTGGATCTCACATAAGAACTATGATTATGGAGAAACTAAGCAATGATAAACAAGATAAATATAATAATAAGTGGTTGGAAAATATAAATTAACTTGTATCACATTATTTTTTAAAACATATAAAGGTATTTTATGGGAATTGGAGTGATTACCTACATCATGACATGGTTTTGGAAATGAATTTGAAAAGAATATTAAAAAGTGGTTAAGAAATGTCTTATAGATCCCTAGTTAGGCATCTATAACATAAAATAATATCTATCATTATACATTCTATGTATTAGATACTTTATGTAAAAATTGTATTCTTATAAATTTTTTGGATAATATAAGAATAAGTTAGTTGATACATTATAATGTAATTTAGTATTTAGGAAATTCATAAAGATGTGACTCCCTTAACTATGGGATTTATGCTTTAGATTTTATATTTATACTAATAATTTAGTTAAAATTAATTTTTTTAAATATATTAAGATAAATTAATTTAATATAACATTTTTATAGAAAATAGATTTAATTTTGTAATCCTGAATACGTAATTTTTTATTTTAATTTGAATGAGTTGTTCATCAGTTAATAATTATTCTTTAATGTTTTTTTAATATTATGAATGATAAATCTGTAAAAAAGTATGTTTATTATTAAATATTCATACTATAATTACCAAAAACACATATCCCCATTTTATCAAAAATAGAAAATATTTTTCATTAGTGATTTTCTAGCTCGAATACTCTATGAGATTTTAAAAGGATGTCCCGTTTATCATCACTAAAAAATATACTAATACATGATTCTTTTATGATAAACCAAAAAAGAATAAATAAAATTGTTCATTTATCAATGTTAATAAAAGGGTTTTTTTAATTTTTATAAAAATGATAAAATTTCCCATTTATGAGTTATTTAAAAAAGCATTGGTAAATGTAAAAAAGTTATCTTTTACAAATATCATTTTCATCCTCACAAAATCAACACCCAAGTTTCCTCCCCTTGGATTCGTACATGAGACCTCACCCTCATGCTCCTGCACCTTTAGCCCTCTACTGTGATGCTATGTTCACTATTTTATGATATATAAATATATTTATATATCTATTATTTGATATATTTTGGTATCCATATATTTATTTTTTAGAATATATATTTATATATCAATTTATTTGAAAATACTATTATAAAATATGTTTTATATGTTTCTATTTATAACTAAATAAATATATTCATACATATTTATAGCATAGCCCCTCACCCATATATATATATATATATATATTATATGTGTATCAATAAATGTAATTAAAAATATTTATTTAGGTAAAATATATAATATATTAATATTTTTATACATATATATGTATATATAGATAATATATATAAAAATGGTTGTATTTTTGTAAATGTAATTATAAATAATATATGAATATGATAAATGACAAAATATCATAGTTAAAATCATTATATGTAGGTACGAAATTACAATAAATTGATTCTCTCCAAAATAATGATAAGAAGTATCTATTAAACAAGGATAAAATTCCATGAACTATTAAAAAATGTGGTACCTGAAATAAAAATTTGTTTTAGAGGCCATACGGGCCTTTTCAACACCAAAAAATTATAACTAGGGTTTCTTCGAATACAACATCATATATATTTTTGAATGCTTCTTTTTTATATGTGTTAGAGTTCACACAGACAACTAGATTAAAATGTAAGACTGTTTAAAGTTCAATCTAATGATTCAATTTATTTTAGATTGTTCATTATTATATTGAATTTTACATCTTCAAATTTCTAATAAATGACTTTTAATCAATAATTATTGTCTTATTTTTAATTAATACAAGTTTTTAATTATTTCATAAACCATTTTCCAATAAATATCTTATATATTATGTTTTATTACATATTTTCTATTTTAAAAATCATGTTTTAGTAAATATATTATATTAATTATAATATAAACATATTTATATGATAATGTATAGTTATTAATGATATATACGAATTTTTTATGAAATATACTATGTCTCAAAATGAAAAACAATCATTTTAGCATAGATTAAAAGATAATTTTTATTAGATATTATTTTATTAAGATAATTTTTACTTTATCATTTCTTTTTTAGAACTAACGAAATTTTCCCCTTTATCATAGTTTTTATAGAATTTATTAAAAATAGGGTCAGATAAACCACATATGTGGTAGTGTACTTTTAATTTTTTTTATCACTCACATAAATGAGACACACAATCAAATACTTCTATAGATGAAATTATTGGGTAATTTGATGATGCATCATGTGGTATATGAACATATTATTTTTAAATGTGTTGACAAAAAGGTCTTTTATTAGGAAAATAATATATGGAAAACTAGTTATTGGAATGAATTTATAATTGGTTATGGACCAATAAATAAAAAGAAGAGGTGGACATAAAAACATAATGAAATAGGCATGGTTAACATTATTTGATAAAATATAAACTAAAATCATAAAATTTTCATTTAACTTAATAATTATATAAAAAATATATAGGTAAATATAAATTGTTATTATGATTATATCAATGTAGATAATACGTGATAAAATATTTTATTTTTAATATAATACTTACAATGTATTAATTCTTCTTTTTTTCTAATCATCCATTTTAAACATGGATTAGGGGAACAAAAAAGTGCCCTAATTTTAATGGGATAAACGAAACCTTAAGAAGCATGAACAACCTCATTTTTACATGAGATTATAAAAACAAAAAAAAAGACTTTCAAAAGGAGATATTGGTCACACTATTGATATGTACTGATCCTAGGTCATGATGTTGTTCTATGTGTATGTTCCTGTGAGGGTCCCACTTCGTAGATGTTGTTGAACTTTTTATTATTTTATATTTTGGAATCCAAATAACATACACTCTATTAATGAATTTTATATTTTCCAAAAAAAACTACACAAAAAAATCTAAATATCAAACTAATATTTTGTTCTCTAACACCTAAAACACCAACTAAGATGTCGATCATCTTCCGGAATCCTTTCACACTACCACTGAGTAGACCTATATAAACCCAAATAATAAAAACCATTTTTTATGAATCAACTTTACATGAATGAAATTATTTTGAACATTCCCTCACTAGGAGTGTAACCGTAAAAACAGACATCGTGGGTTCTTTACACAATGATCATGTTGTAAGGGTTAATATATATATATTAATGATATGTATGAAACAATATTAATGATTCCTTGATGAATAATATATTGAGGAAAACCTCATAGTATAGAGTAAAATATATTTACATTTTAGATACTAAAGTAAAATGAACATTGATAAAATATAACATGACCCAATGCTCATCAAGAAATATAGACACCTAAAATCCTAGGCCTAGTTAAAATAACTAATAATAAAATATCCAGGATAACCCTAAGTGGTGGATTTTATTATTATTTTCACAATAACTAACTCCAACAATAGATGATCCCCCAAATCTGGAATGCTCTGTGGAACCCTCCCACAAAAATCCAACAACATTACCAAGGGATGTAAACTAAGTTTAAATTAAAAAACAACAATATTTAAGTCTAATAAGAATATTTTAACCTATATTAATAAATTTGTTTATTTATTATATACTCTATTAGATGTGTAATTAGTGATGGGTTGACATATTTTCAATATTTTTTATTCTAATATTCAATTATAGAAAGTAAATATCTCAATATAAGTAAACTATAGAGTAATTCATGTAGCTTTATTCAATAATTTTATTAATAAAAAATAATTTCAATTTTTCATGTTAACTCCATTTTTTAATTCATCATATCCCTATTATCACAAGGAATTTTTTTCAGATATTTCATATAAATTATATTAAGTTAATTGTGAAAAAAATCCAATATTTCAAATAGCATATATTATTGAAATCATTATTATATGATAGTAAATTAATAATATATAATACCCTTTCCCCAAAAAAATATATTTTTATAGAATGGTAAAATTTTTATAACTTTAATTTTAATTTTGAAACCCATTCCTAACTTTTGGAAGCCTATGTTATGTATTCATCTAATTAAAATTGATTTTTGGTTATTTTCAAACAATAGAGATATAGAATGGTTTATTTTAGTTTTGGGTTAATATAAATTAAAAAACTCTAATATATAAATAATAAACCCACATGTTCATGGAATAAATTTTATTCATGAAATTGGTATAAAACAGTTTTGGTTTAAATGGGAATTAATAAAAAACTATTTTCCTTTATATTTTTGAATTTTTTTTAATATTTTCAAATAAAAATTAGGAAATTAAATCTTATAAAATATAATTTATACATATATTCATCATTTTTATATTACATAATATGTTCAATTCTTTTTTTCGTCATATTAGATAGAAATCATGATAAATATTTATCATTTACGTTATGGTTATAATGGGTTAAAAATGCATAAATTTAAGGATAATGCATCATGATAACACACAAAAAATTATTAAATATCATTTTATGGTTATATGTAAACTGTATAATTATTACTGTAAAATATATAACAATTTTATTCAATATAAATTAATTACTAAATTAATTATTTATTATTATTTCTATTATTTAAACGTTTTCTACCCACCACACATATAAATGGGAACCTCCTTCCCTCACTTGTTTACAATTAATGAAAAAATAATATCAAAAAATAGAATAAGAAATGTATTCTAAACATCCTTAACCATGTACTATAGGATTTGTTCGTCCTAAAATATATCTTCATGAAGGATTAAGGTGTAAGACAACAGAGTTTTCCCATGGAAGAGGAAATTTTATTATCCAATTATATTCATTTTACTTCCGTATATACCACTATAAAAGTATCATTATACATCCTAATATAATAAAGATATTGTTATAAATATATTCAATTTTCTACATGATAATGGAAAATATTGTTATATACTTCTTACTTATCCTATGTAAAATTAATGCTTCATTCATTTATTTGTACATACTACCAAATCAAATAAGTGATGCACCTCATTTTTTATCACTTCCACACATGGTAAGTAAAAATGAATAATTAGATAGATAAATTATATATTCCTAACATATATATGACTATCTGAGTATTAATAATTATAATATATTTTAAAATATTACCCATTACCAAAATGAAATAGCTATCATGCATATATGAATATAACCTCATCTATGATCTATGCTTTTCAGTTTTATGTTACTTCAGGGCATGGTTTAGTTATTAAATATTATAAAATGAATCAAAATTATATAAATGAAATAATCAACATTTTGGATATGACTTGAATATTTATTCAATCCATAATATACCCAATTAATTATAGAGATATAGAAATAAATACATTAGGTAAATGATATAATAAAGAATAATTCATTGGAGGGATACCAAATTGTTATAATTGAACAAAAAATTTAAATATATATAGAAATTTCTCTTAAAATAATATTTAAAATTTTAAATTTATTTATATGGAGGGTGTAACATATTTGATCCATCATGAATCCAAAGTAATAATTTTATTTCAATTAAAATGTATTGTAATATGTTTTATATTATTAATATTGTTTATTTTATGGTTCATATAAGAAGAAAATAATAATAGTAAATCAATATCAACAAGAGTCGAATAATATAAAATTATGAATACCCCACAGATTAACAATATGGAATGTCTGACTGATGACCAAATCTAATCATAGGATCTAAGTACGAGGAAATGCCAATAATAATATATTAGAAGATACCCACGAATAAAAACTATCTAGAAACAATTGTATCATCCTACCATCCTCCCAAAATATCCACCATAGATCTCCATCCCGTAAAAATATCCATGATCATGAAATCTATAAGTGTATAAAAATCCCCAGGTATGATGTTATTACAAGACCCAATTGGACAATAACTATAACCCTTAATATTGTTTCAAAAAATAAATATTGGTCAATTCCATGAGTTAAAACAATACATATTTAAAAAATATTATATCACATGAGGAAAAATAATATACAGAGTCCTCATAGGCCATATATACCAACTTCAACACAATGGATAAAGGAGTGTCGTCCAACTACCAAAAATACCCCCAATGCGATCATACAAAAACATGTTCGAAACACCCCTTGAAAGTATAGTCGGATGCATTCTTACCAATCATAGGACACATATTATTTTTGGATAGTCCTCTATATTCCACCAACGTGATCAATTATTTATGATTATATAATATCCCGTACATTTAATACATGATTCAAATGGTAGATGAAGCATAGCATTAAATAATACAATTACCTAATAGTCACTACTCAAATTTAGAGAAAAAAGATTATTTCATTAATCATGTGATTAATAATCAATATATGTATCAAAGGGATTCACACTTTAAAAAAAAGAGATTTCACAATCATATATAAAACAAGTGATAATATTAATGGATTCCTACTTAATGTGAGAATATAATCAATGGATAGGATCACAATCCAAGTTCAAAAGCACCACTGAATCCTAGAAAAATATTAAATCATCATTACTTTAAAATAGTAAATTTTTTGTGTTTTAATAATACCCTATATGTTTGTTTAGGTGAATCAGAACCATGAATTTCCACTAACTACAACAATTTGGTTCTGATGAAGTGCCAATGAAATTTTAGGAATCAAGATACAAATTTTATCAATGATCTATAATGTCCTTATTAGCTAACCTTATAAACATTGATCTGATTAGTAAATTATGGATATAATCAATTTTTATCATGTGGTGAAGGATTGAATTAATCAAAAAAGAAAAATAACACACCAGATGAAGAACACGTGAATGTTCTATTGATCGGTTGTCAAACATTGGAGTTGGATGGAAGAGAGTGCCACCAAAAATCATTACAAATGATCAATATGAGTATGGAATTCGATATATAATGAAATTATGGTATTAATTGAGGTTAATGGTGTTAATATTTATACTAAATTCTACAATACGTTGTGGGATTTATTGATCCCAAATCGATTTAATTGTCCAGAAGGTGGACTCCAATAGTTACTTGGTATACATTTTGTGAAAATGTATTTTTCCAAGATCCCTACTTATGAACATTTATCCTTCCAATGGAAATTTGGAGGGACTTATATAGCTCATGAATCTTAAATAATTCCCCATTACATACATCCTCCATGTTTTTACCTCCCAAATAAATGTATCACACCCAAAAACATTTAAAAATGAGATGAATAGATACATATGTATTGAAAAGTAATATAATTGAAAAGGTGTTATCAAAACTATACCCCTATTATATCAAATCACCCTCAATAATTATCACTAGAGGCATTGATGAAACTTTTTTTCCACTACACCCAAATATTAGCCTCTAATTTATAATATCACATCTTTAATATACCTAATGCTAGCATAGAAACCTAATGAGTCGGATAATAATTCTCTAATGCTCTTTCTAATTTTGATCAACCGTCATAACAAGTTGTTCCCAAAAGTATGCATCGTGCTCCAGAAAAACATCCTCGTATTCAAGCACATGAACATGATTGGGTTTCTAATTCCAATGTTGAGATACATCGAACACATTTTGCATACTGTGATTACATGAACGAAGGTCTGAACAATTTTACACCATCCAAATGAATTTTATTATCTTGAATGGGACATCATTCCATAGATCCAAATTTCCTAGCCTCCACAAACTTCTCTTCTCATACTGGGAGGACAACAGTAAGAAAACCTTATCACCTACATGAATATTTGAGGGTCTTATCCACCAATCGATTGAATATCATTACATTTTTGGATTAATAACTGAACTTTTATAAATAAACTACACCAACTTTGTGGTATCACTTACCATAATCATTAAAATGACCAAAGTTTCACCTACCTCATACCATCATAGTGGTGTATTTCATGGATACCAGTTTAGAGCCTCAAATGCATTAATATTAATCAATGAAAAAAATCAATTAATATATGAAAAATCCACATGAACCATGTGACCATCTTTAGATCCAATAATTTCAACAATAAAAATCTTTTATATCTATTTTCCATCTATATTTGTCTACAACAACATAAAATTCTATCAAAAATTCTATGAGTTTATATTCTTCTTATGATGTTTATTATCCAACAACTTCTATTTTCCAACATAGTACTTTTGTAACCACATTTTGTTAATATGGTATTATTACATATCAATATCATATATTATTAATTACTCTACCCAAATCATCAAATTAATATTTAAATTCATTGTTGGAGACAATTAAACTAGACACTTGTGTTCTGTATACACAAAAAAAAATGTTGATGAAGAGGTAGTGTCACAAAAATATCAATTGTTGGAATAATAGTGCCAAATCTATGTTGAGGCTATGGAAGTTAAAATTTCTTGTTCATAGATTTAAAGTCCATAAGATACAACCTTATCACTCTATATCTTGACTACAACCAATATAATGTCATATGAATCATTATAAATAGTATAGTAAAAGCAAGTATTTATAAAAATCATGATTTATGTTTACCGAAACATATATTTTTCCCCTATGAAAATATCATCAAATTATTTTATCAATTAAAACTTTATAACATTATAGGTATTTATAGTCAATGGTGTTTCTAAGAGATAAAAATCCTAATTGAACCTCCTATAAATCACAATCATATAAAGAAACATATTTATCTCTAACCAATTCCACCATCGTTAAAAAGATATAACTTACATAACATTACCTACATCATGTAATATTACTTATTTAGAAACCTAATTCCCATGGATGCAAAACTTATATATCAAAATAAGATACTTTGAGTACACTATATAAAATCTACATTTACCTAGAGTTCAAAATTAGATATCTTAGTGTCTAAAATGTGATTATGATGTCATCAAGAATATTGGGATTTAATGAATGACCACAATGATAGGAGAGACTATTTATGGTTGAATTACCTTATTCCCTAAATCCATAAATAGTTCATGATTATACTTCAGTCCAAAGTGCATAACATGAAACTATTACAACCTCCACCTATTCTTAAAGGCTATATTCGTTATGTCTTCACACCTGACCGAAATATAATTGTAACCTAAATTCATTTCAATACTACAAAACCAATGTGATCCCCTGAATTGATAAGAAAATCCATCTATTCTAGTAAATGATTTACTCTTCGTTATTTTGATCTGATTTTCCCCCTCATAGTCTATATAAATCTAAAGACTACCATACTAATTTTTATGACAAAATTGTAACACCCAAATCATAATTATTAACCTAATGATGCCTTTTTCATCAATAATATCTAGAAAATCCTTATCCTTATTCAACATTGTTGGTCCCCTATGATATGGTGGAATAAATCTCGATTTCAGATTAGAAATAATATTGATCGCAATATCAACTCCCCTATGTAGAGGAATCCCAAATTAATCCTTCCAAATTACATCTCAGTATAGGTCCACCATTTAGGGATAAGATTAGGGAGTAAGTATCTGATCCACAATAACAAAAATTATAACCACCTACCCCCTCTATATCTAACTACATGTAATATTCACCAATTATCAAAACCCATTCCAAAATATTATATAAAAGGTCACTAATCTATAATAAACATATATGTGTTTAAAAAACATGTCAACCATTCCATGCTAAATATCATGTCAAAAGCTATTTTATCATGAGTTTTGTAGCAAAAATAATGTTAAATGCTAGAGGTCACCATCAGATACTCTACATAGATATGAAGATAAACCATTTTCTATCAAAGAGTTCTATTTATATATGAAATATCACAATATAATTTTAAAATTAAATTAAATTCAATAACTACTTGAGTTGGTATATACTAAGGGAATTCACCTATGTCAAATAATTAATAGAGTAGAAAAATAAGGACTATAATTTAAACTATGGATAGTCTCTATCAACCATATTCTGAAGCATGAAAATTGGTATAAGTTCTTCCACACAAAACTCAATGACACATAAAATTATTATGAGCCACCAAATTTATTGACCATTGACATTTTCAAACCTATTTCAAAGTATATGTACCAAAACTTGTTCTATTCATCCTCAAATAATTATCCCAAAATAGTGTTAGGTTTCCTATCTTAACAGACCAGTTACAATCCAAAAGATAATTTATATAATAAATGCTCAATTTTACATTTATCCAATGGTTTTATCAATTAATATATTCGTCCCCAAATATGGTATTCAAGTAACCAATTCTCGATCCTGATCAAGAACCAATTACATGGAATACATCGTATGACATCAAATTATTATTTTGTGAATAGTCAATATAGAATAATTTCTAAAGTGTACCCATTATCCCTCTATAATCTAGAAGATTACCAATTACTATGTCATCGTAAAATCCTTTATATATCATCAATTCCATATGATGAACTATTTCACTAGTCATCATATCAATGCTTTTTTCCTTTCATATCTACTATAGGTGAAGACCTATTTTTTAAAAAATTAAACATTAATCTCATATTACCTACCTAAATAAGACAGAACATCACCATTATTATGAAATGTGTTAAATTAAAAGTCATTATTGTCCAGCCATCTGGGAGCTCCATGAACTCATGAGCATTGCCCATGTCAATGCATTAAGAAAGGTGTCCTCCAAAAATAGAGTCCTAAATGTTGCCCAAGTCATTTCATTTGGCCTACTGTCCAACTACAAGACATATCTCCATAATCTAGGTATTCCTTGGTCTGAAATGTTATCATGGTCATCTTTCAAATATTATGGGTTCTTTACTGGGTTCATAATACTCTCAGTGACCCATATCACATACTGTAAATACCAAAGTCCTCTAATGAACCATAATGAGGGGTGATATGGATCAAAGTTGATATTGTAATAAAAAATCATCACCCTACACCTATTAGATCAACCTCCCTTAAAAATCACTAGATAAAAGTGTTGTTACTCAACTTATTCTGTCACATAACCTACTTAAAAAATGAATAACATTGATTTCATTCTCTTACATAATATGTCATTCAACTGGTTACACAAGATATATGTATTTTGTGAAATACCATAAATTTAATGGAAAATCCTTAGAGAGAGACTAAAACATGAATAAGAAAACCATGAACAATACAGACTGACACAAGGGTTTGCATTAAGGTTCAACCAAAAGGGATAACCAAAAAAATGGTGTAACCCCCTATACACTATCTAAATCCCATGATATGCCGGTAATACCTTCCTTTAAGAAACAAATAACTAATATACACTCATTATTTGAATAAAACATGATAAAATAACATAATTCAATAAATAATGTGATAGACATATATCATAATTTAAAAAGAAATTAATTATATGGGATTAATCTATGGAATTTGACAGGTATATGGAATTTGATCTTATATACCATATAAAATTAATAGACTCAATCCAAAAACAGTAAATTAGTGCACAAACATGATGTTAACTTCCAAATATGACATATTAAAGTGTAATATAAAACAATAAAAACCTAAAAATACCATATTTGGAAACTTATAAGTCCACCATATATTATTGGCTAGACACCAACATAGTTCCCCTACCTGAGTATGAACCATAGAAATTCTTATTTACCCTACCCAAATTAATGGTAAAAGAATAATTTTGATAGTTAACCTAGTTCTATTATACCATTTTGTAACACCCCACCCCAAACCACATAAGCTGAGTTGGAGTTCACATAACCTCATGTGACCCTCCCCATATGTAAGAGGATGATGACTAGAAATAAGGGCCTACATAACATCAAGGTTATACTATTCCTTACATTTTAGATAAATAATAGGTTGTAATAAATCAATGATAAATATAATAAATAAATAAAACTATGAATTAAACATATGAGTAGTAAAAATATAAATATAACAAACCCATGTTGTAAAAATATGGTATTCCAAATATATGTATTTATATATATATAAAGGAACCAAGTATGAGAAAATTCATGTCAAATAAAACTAGCATCAATATTAACATGAGCTCCATACAATAATAACCATATCTTCAATCCATGATTCTCAATCATTCACTATAGGGAACTCTCCCTTATATCGATCCCTATTGACGAAATCTAAAAGAGAACTAATTTTTAATAGTTGGTTATGAGTAATAGACTCAGTTAGACATTACCAATGAATATTACCATAAATGAATAATATATATATTGGATTATTCTATAAAATCAAAAATTATATATATAAATTTGAATTTTATCACATAAGTACAAGTCACATATTTGGTCCTCAAAGGCTGACTCTACCCATATACACACTTTTTTTGATGGACTTTTTAATGGATTTCTGATACACCCCGTGATTGGATTGTTAAAAAACACGGATTAAATGTCCCCCATAATTGTTTAATGTAATTTATAATACTAGTAGTCTAAAAAATTCCCCTACGGGGATTTCTCACTTTGTTCTGCCTTCTAGATTAACTAAATAGGTTAGAAAACCATCACATACAGACGTTATGGGGTAACAATGGAAGATCGGGAATATCGTCGAATTAAGAAAGTATCATAATCATTAAAATCAAGAAAAATGAAACCTACGAATTGATCAAATATCATGTTAATATAAATAAAATTTTCATTAATAATTATATACAAACATTCAAAAAATGATGCCTAAAACTCTAACGGAACAAAAACAAAATCAATGTTGTACCACATTTGGTGAAAAATGATCAATGACTGGGGTAAAATTTACTGTCTGAAATCACAATTGAATACTAGAACCATCCTAAATATACATTAATTACAAATTAGGAAATTGATAGAGAATAAAAAACACCCTAAATGTAGTTAATGGTTAATCATATCAAAGAAGATCAACTATCATCAATGGTTTCAGTTTGATTGAAATGAAAATTTCAATTACATGAATCTAATATCTAATTATATCAATTACCAATAATAATATCATTATATCAATTAGAAACAAATATATTAAATCACAAATTGATAGTTATAATTAGTTTTTATCATGTAGAATAGGATGATACCGATATGGAATGAAAAAGAACACATTGAGTGAAGAATACAAGAACAATCCATTATTTCATTGTTAAAAGGATGAGTTAGAAGAGAGGGAGAGAACCCATAAATTATCACTTTTTTTATCTTGGGGAATATAATTTTAATGATAAATAGATAATTATGAATTGATTGTTGGTAAATTTTATTAAAAAATACAACAGAAAATGGTGTGCCTTACACAACCCCATTCAATGACACCAGGTAGTCTGTGGTATCAGCCATCTACCTCAAAAATGATTGAATGAAATTGTTTAGATCAGTGAGACAACATATATCTGGTTTCTTATTTTTAGAATAAATTTTTCAATGCATTTTAATGGTTATTCCAATTTCCTTCATCCTACTAGTCAGCTGGGCTTCGGTAGGTCATGATACTAGGACAAGTTCCCCAAAACTGCCTCACTCTGAATATGACTTCACCAATACCTATAGAGAAGTTATAAATTCATAGAAAAAAGATAAAAAGGTAAATAATAATTTAACTCAATCATAAATAAAGACTATTATTCATAGAACACATCATGAACTTATATTATTCATTGAATTTATGATTATTTCAAATGAGGCATACCTAAAAGAAGCCATACCAAATGTTCCACATGCATATCTATAAATTTAATAGTTATATACAAGACCACATTAGTAGTTCCATATAATTTTTTTTACTATCACCATACGAGGGAGGTCATATCACTAGAAAGGATGTGAATACTTCAATGATCATCTTTTTTTGTTGGGAAACAAAATTGGATCATTCTACTATATATCATGGTTATGAATAATGATTGGGATGAGGTGGGTCTTAAGTGTAGTAGTATATCCTCTATATATTTTATTTTCTACCATTATCTTTTTTAAATATTAATTACCTAATAGAGAAAAGTTATTTTTTTTTTGACTTTTTAACTAAACCTATTTATTAATGACGGTTTATGATTGTTCATTTTCTGTAATCTATTTATGATTTTCATTTTAGATAAATATAGTTTTATTTATTATGTTATTAAAAATTTTATGTGAGGGTATATACTTCCCACATTCAAATCATTGACTATAATTGTATGAAGAGGCATTCTATGGTCAATTTTATGCACAATCCTACTAATATATAATAACCCTTTATGGTGTAATTACAATAGACATTCATTTAATTTACTTTTTTTTAAAATATAAATTTCATAATCTTTTTTAATAGATTTATTATATTGTAATAATGTTTAATCTTTATAATAATATTAAATGTTAATAAAATATATAAATATCCTTTTTAGTTTATTTTTTGAGGTAAAATATGTTATTTAACATAATGATTTTAATGATGAAATATTTAAAATAAAATTTTAGGTTCTAGAACATATTATTTCTCCATTTATTTATCATTATTTCTACTTTTTATAATCGATTATAATTTTTTTATTAATAATCACTTAGATTAATTAACTAAAATTCCAAAATAAATGTGTAGTTGAAAAAGATACAAATTATTTAATCACATAGATTGTGTACAAATATACAAGGTGTACGGAATCAATGTATTAATAGACAAAATTGTAATATATGGTGTTTTGGATGATTGAATAGAAAGAACCAAACATTTATGATTATTTTGATAAAATGAATGATACATCAGGACTAAATACCAAATTTAATCTTCATTAAAATAAATTAAAAATAAGTTATTAATTGAAAATCAATGTCAATAGTTTTTTATAATCAAAATATATTTTTAAACTAATATTTTTCAAACTATATAGCCTTATATATATTTCATCTATCATGGTCTTTGATTGAGTGAAATTTTATATTTAACATATAATTAATCTAATTAATTATGTTATTTAAATGATTAATTACACATTATATTGTTTTTACATAATTTTCCCATGTATGTATACTTTAACAAAATCATAGTTTATAAAATACAATTCAATAAACATGATGAAAATTTATTCTATTTATTTTATATTAAATAAATTATTTACACACTATATATGTTTTTGTTAATAACACTATATAATAAAACCATCATCAATGATTCTTAATGTGAATCATGTATAATGATAATGTAAATAGTCTCCTGAAAATAAATTTTATTTCCTTATAAATGATTTGGAATGAAAAGGGATTTTTCCTGAATAATATAATAATAATCCTATTCTAATGTATCACAAATAAACATTGGAGTAGTAAATGTATGATTAATAATTATATAACTTTACAAATATAAAATTAATATAAATAAATTCAATTTTAGGAAGATTAAAATTTCTAAATCGCAAACCTAAAATGAGTGGATTAAAGCAATTTTTCTAAAATTTAACACTATCTTAAAAAATATTTCTTAAAAAATATACAGTTTTAATAATTTTTTTAGGGAATACACATGCATCACTCGAATAAAATTTCAATGAAAAATAATGAAATTAAATTAACATATAATTTTGAGAAAATGTTTTTTGTGTAACAATATTTCAAATACTTTTAGTGCATAATGTATGTAAAAAAATAGAAAATAATAATAAAAAAACAAAATAAAAATATAATTGAAATATTGAATAATTACATATAAATTGATATATTTTAATTAAAATATGGTATTATTCTATGGGGGAATATAATAACATAGATTATTTCCAAAGGGATTAGATATAAATAATGAAAATTCAATAATTCAATCTGAAAAAAAAAATAAATTCATGTAATTAAAATGATGGATAAATAGATTTTTTGATATAGAATAATGAATTATGATAGTTACATATTTTAAAGACCATTGTTTTATTCACCTATTAAAAATTAAAATTTTCATAGTCATAGTTTCAAAGAACCCAATTGAAATATTCTAAAAACCAAGCTACACTCCAATGATCTCTTCTGATTTCAATTAGATCAAAATGGAATTTTAATCAGTGGAAAATACAATTACACATCATTGAAGAAAATTTTATCATAATACACATCAAATCATAATTTTATGTATTATTTAAAAGGCATCTTTTGGAGTAAAAATATTTACACTATAAATTTAATAATTATTCCCATATCTGATCCTATAACCAGAGTTGAAAAAATTTATAAAAGTGAACACCATGGTAGAAATGGAATATTAAAAATAAATTCTTAGATAATATGATTAATAAAGTAATATAGTAAATAAATAAAATAATATAAATTATATAATACAAAAATTGGAATAATTATGTACAAAAATGGAAGGACCAAAATGTTATGCCCTTACCCCCAACAGTTTTTTTACAATAAATTATACAATAAATCCTTATTTACCATACATATGGGACACATAACGTCTCTAAAGATAACCTCATGTGAAAAAAAACTAAAAAACATGAAAATATGGAAAAATAAATTTTACGATTTTAAGGTTCACATGTATGTGGTAGTTATAATATAAAATGTTTTTTATCCCAATTATAATCCCAGTAAAATATCATGGTTTTAAAAAACATGGATTATAAAAACCATATAAATTTTAAGGTCACGATGCACATTCTACAACCAACTAATCAATGAAAAATAAATCCATGCTGCCTAAAATTGTATACCCAACACATAATAGGTTTCACATCATAGTTAAATTGGATCAATTTCTAAAATAATCATAGGATATGTATAATTTAATTAAAAATGTTAGTTATTTTCCTAATACCCTTCGTAGTAATTACTTTAGAAAAATACAAATTTGAATGAAAATATGTTAAATCCAATATTTAAAAATTATTATTTTATATAAAACTATTACATTATCACATTCATTCCTTGTTAATAGAAATTAGTAGACCAATAATAATAAGGAATCAATTTAATTCATTTGCATAAAGTAATTTTCTCATAAAACAAAATTAATATTAAAATTGATATTATGAAAATTAAAAAATATTTTCACTATCTTCTTTAGTAATATGTAAATTAGTTAAAAAATAAATGAGAATAAATTTTATCCATCAACCTCATCATGAAATAATATCTTATACATAGTGATTTAATTTCAAATGGATCATTAATAATGAAATAATGACATAATTTATCTAACACTAAATGATTCAATAATAAATCTCCAAATTAAATTGAACATTATACCAAAGAAATTTTAGTGATAAAATATGTATGAAAAATAAAGAATAATAGATAATCAAGAAAATAAATAATGCTCGTCTCTATTAGAAACCATTAAATCTATACACAATGGGAGAGAAGTGGAAGAATGAGAATAATAAATTTATTTCCACCATTTTTTATTATTATTGTTAAACGGTACAGTGGAGAGGCATGCGATTTGTAGAAGAGTATTTTAGTTTTTTATGTAATTTTTAATATTCTATACCAATTACGGTAATAATTTATATTACTATTTGTTGGTAATAGGAAATGAAACAACCCATAAAACCATAAAGGTTAAAATTATACATGACTTCATCCCCCGAGGTTCACCAAACACTAATTACCCAATTTTGGTAGATTTCCCCTAAAAGCCAACAAACCTGTTCATGAAGGCCTTACAAGTATGGATTAAATACCATTGAAATACATCAATTTTTTTATTTTTTAATAGTATAATAATGTTTATATTGCATATTATAGTATTTTTATTATACAATATGTTCATTAGGGCTAATATAGAAACTCAATGTTTTTCATCCATTACGGATGGAACCATGGTTCAAGTGTTTCCTTCCCCAAACCCTTACAATTAACCTGAAATAGGGCAGTCAAATAATAATTTTAATTATATTCACAATAATATTAATAATTTCAATTAAATTACTTATTAAAACCATGTAACACATAGTCAAAATGTAATGATAATTAATCATATATAATCTACTGCCATTACTTTTTTTTGTAAAATTAAATATAGACTTAATAATAAAAATAATAAATGTGGTTTCATGAGAACCCTTTAATGAACCCAGAATGAAATGTATGACTATAAACACCATCATTTGTCAATTCCAATAGATTTTATGCAACAGAGAGTTGACATGACCAACTTCATGGTTTCTCTAGACATTCATAAAAATAATGATTTAGTAAATAAATATTAAAAAAAGTCTATTGTAATACTAATAAATATAAAATATTATATATTTAAATAAAATTTTGGAATTGTAAAAATATCGTTCAAATAACATGTAAACAAACAAATTGAGTGCATAACACCTTAAATTGGTGAATATTGATGTTGTATGACAAATTGAACATACTAAGAGTATATTGAATAATTAGATAGCACTTTTATGGAACCATCACACGTTAGATTTATGTTCATAGACGATGCATGTTTATTTCTAAAATATCATATTTTTTCATTTCAATTGATTATGTTATCATATTACTCAAAATGGAAAGTGTGTGATCATTCCCTAGGCATGTCTACCAATTTATTCTTCTATCCTTTTATTGATTCAAAAAAATCACTATTATTAATTTGTAAATGAATATTATAATAATTTTTTTTCTTTTAATTCGTATAACACAACATACTATGTATTATATGTTTATTAAAATTGTTCCAAAATTATTCATTATTTGAAAATATTGTTCTAACTTCTAGAAATAAAATTTCATTTAAAATTTACAAATTTTGTAGATAATATAAAATTTATAAATAGAGATTAATCCAATTATAAAAATATAAAAGTATATAATATAAGACATATCTTGTTGTAGAACCTTTAGATAACGACTCATGGATGTAGTTTAGTCCCTTGCATTAGTTATTTTGGTTTCAATGATTTAATGGAAATATGGGGTTATATTTAATAAATTTGGAATGTTTAGCGCAGAAGTTATAACTTCGTACTATTGAAATATAAATTTTACTAAATTTTACTTAAATAAAATGATGATAATGGATTATATATACTTATGTTTTAGTATTAGTTAACCATAAAATCTCATATTATATGTTTATGTTCATCCATTAAACACCTAAATTAATTTTAGGTTGATAATGAAAATTTATATCATATCCCTTTATAATATATTTTTAATAAATAAATTAATCGTAAAAATATTTTGTTTAATAGTATATAATATTATTCCATGTTACAGAGTTTTTAAAAACAAATTGTTATTTTAATAATTATATTTATTGTTCGATTATAATAATTTTTTTATAATTTTACATAAAATTACATGGTGTAAAATTGAAGGGGATCACAAATGAATATAACTCATTGATCGAAATTTATTTTTATAATAATCAATTTGAAATGGTGTTATGTTGGTTATAATGGAAATATTCAAAAAACAATAATTACCTGGGGAAACAATTTATCAATGATGACATATTATTTCATTTACAAACATTATATTATATATTAGATTAAAAAATTATTTATTTGATGTGTGATAAAAAAATATAATACTGACTCTATATTTAAATTTTTTTTATAACTTGTATTTATTAAATAATATATTGTCGTTGATAAATGTGAAATAAAATAAATTTGAAATTTCATAAAATATTAATTTTTTTAGAACACTAATTTTATAGTTATTATATAAACCATAATAGTAAAAAAATACTCCACCCATATTACATAAAATATGATAAATATAAATTTATAATGCATTAAATCAAAATTTAAATTAATTTCTTTTTACATTCATTTGAGAACTAGATTATTCCACCAAATCTGTTATATTTAAATCATAAAAATGAGGGGATGATATGATATGGGTCTTGATATTTTCATCAACTAATCGTTAATGAATTTGATGATTAATTTATAGATTTATTTCAAAATAAAGTGTTATTAATATTATAATTTCAAATATTAATGTTTTGAATATTTGAGAAACATAATATTTTTAATTATACAATGTTTTTTTGTGAAAATTCTATATATATGGTGAAAAAAATAAATATATAATGAAATAAAAATAATTCAAAATGCCTTAGTTATAGTTAATTTTTCTACTCCCTCATTTCATTAAGAGCCTCCAGTAGTTTTTTGGGTATAAAATTTCCTAAAACATTTTTTATTAAGATATATAGGGTTTATTCTTTATTGTGGCATGAATACTAAAATTGGTGTTGTATATTGTTCATGAAACATATAATGTACAAAATAATTGATATATTCTTCCAAAAAATTATTCATTATTTTCATTAGTAGGTTTTACTAAAACCTATCATGCATAATCATAGAATAGGGTTTTATTATATTTTGTAAATATTATTTATATATAATAATCATTTAAAACCGAATTTTTGAGTTAAATAAATAAGTGTATTTTTTATAAAATTTTAAAAATGAAGTGTTTTGGAAATTTTTAAATAAAAATTATTCATTAAATGTGTTTCAATGATTTTTTTTTCATAATGATCTAACTTGTTTTTATTGGTTGTTTGGATTTTAAATTATATTTTAATACTACAATTTCATATTTTACAGCATAGTTAAATTTAGAAAATTTAGAAAATATAGTATAACAACATTGTTATTTATTATTTATCATCCTGGTAGAAATTATATTGATAATTGTTTTCCAAAAAGTTTATGGGTAATAAAATAATGATATCATTCAAAACTAATTCGCAAATGAGTTGATTATTTCATAAAACTAAAAGAGTGTTACATTGGTTTATAATATTGACATTATAATATAACGATAAACCATATTATATTTCTTCCACCAATGATAAATTATATCATATTGTTGAAGGGTTTTAATGCAAAGGCCTTTTTATAGTTTCACTATAATACTCATATGACTCATTTTACTAATGTCATATGAGTTATATAAATTATATTTTTTAGTTAATGTTTGTGATGTCAAATTTAAATTGATTGTAAATTATAATATATTACAAATATAACCTGATTCTACTATATTTATCAAGGGATTATAAATTCTACATGATTTGTGACACATTCACTCTTCTATTTAATAAATATTTGTTACTTACATAACATAATAATTATTGATCATTCATAGTAGTTACCAAAAATAAAAAACCAATGATGACAGAAATCATCAAAGTATGGATTATCAATTTATCAGGCGGAAAAATATAACCTTATATTCTTTATTTGAGTTGTTTAAATTTTTTTATTTATATAAAATTTAGAAGATAAAAAAAATTTCAATTTTGATTTTATCATAGCTATAGATAAATTCTAACTTCCACAAGAATTTTAACCATTTCATTAATTAGGTGTCATATAATATTTTCATTAGATGTAATTTTGGGTATTTTTTAATATAAAAATTAACTTTCGTATCATCAATACATAGAAGAATAGTTTATTATATATATTGATATATGCATTATTGTTTTTGGAAAAAGGAAATAATCATTAATATTCACCAAATTCTAAAACTAAATATCTAAAATAATGTAAAAATATGTACTGAATAAGCTAAAAAAGTTTATTCATGTTATACAGATACAAGATTAATGAGGAGATACGTTATATAATATATTAAATATTGAGGTATCACATTCCCACCAAATGGATAATAATCAATATTTTTGTTTTTAACAATTATAGAATCCTATGAATGTTTGTTACCCATGTCCAATTATGTGAATTAAATGAATGATAAATGTTATCTAACTATGATATTTGGGATTCTCATTTTGTGGCTACACTATGAGTAATTTTCGAGGAGAAATGATTTTATAATTAATAATTTTATGATATTAGAAAAGATGTTATTTACAAAATTGTATAACAATATTATATTATGAAATTGAAATAATTATTTATCCTAATAATATTATATTGAACGAAGAATTTAGTAAGTAAAATTTTAATTAAATATGGATTATATCCTACTAAATTGAATGATTTAGGGTATTATTAATTTAGTGTGAGATTATTAATAAAATCATTTACATTAAATCCTGATAGTGATTAGTAACAATATTCTATTCTAAATTAAATTGATATTTTCTATTGTAATTTTTTTATTAATATCATTTACATAAAAATAATATTTCAATTATTATAATTATAATTGTTCATATCATAATTTGAAAATTATTATCAAGAATGAAGATAGAATAATTTATTATGATAAACTAATTCTTGAAACGAAACATGTCAGAAATCTAAATTAGAAGATAATGACTATTTGGTAAAGAAAATGAATGCCTAACTACATATTTACTTTCTCTTGAAATGTTTTTTTCTTTTGGTGCAATATGAATTATGAATTTATTTTACTAATAAATATCTTTGTTAAAATATCTTTTATATATCATGATATAGAAATTCATAATAGTTATAATGTATAAAAATATAAATTTTAAGGGAATGTGCTCCATAATACTAATGTCTTGACAAACACACACAGATGGAATGGCTGTAAAAATGACAGGAAGAGGATGGATTTTCCCATTACACAAAATTTGGATCGGATTTTATAATTCCTTAATTAATATATATGCACTATAAATTTCATATTATTCCAATGTTGAATGTGCTCATAAATATTTTCTATATCTTTTAATGATGTAGTCTATATTATAATATGATATGAGTGGTTTTCTCTTGATCATTGTGTTTAGGGTGTATATATTTTTACATTAAAAAGATACCAATAGGAATAAGAATTTGGACATTACAATATGCATGGTATAGATTTATTATTTAAACAGTGAAGGGGGTATTTTAAAGATATGGGAATGAGTTTGTACAATAATTCAAGGGTTAGGATGAGAAATTGACAATTTAATTATATATTGGTTATGAAATGTATTAGTGAGCCCATGTTAGGTATTTTCATTATAAAAAAATATTTATCTTTTAGATTCTTATGAATTAAGTACTAGAAGTAAATAAAATATCTTCATTATATTTTTTGGATTTCAGAAACTCAAGAGAATTGATACATTATAATATAAATCTATGTTTTGGAAATTTCGATAGTGGAGTTTCATTGATTTGTGGGATATATGATTCAAATTTAACAATTAATATATTTGTAGAGCTATAAAGATAAGAAAATTGTATATATTAATAAAATTATAACTAACAACACTATTTTATTCAATAGATGCTTAAATTCTAAATCCAGAATATTGAATATTTTTTTATTATAATTTCCATAGATTGGGGTGATTCATTGATGGGTTGTATATTTTATATTAATATAGGTAAATCTATATAAAAACAGGGTTGTAATTAAATACCCATAAAAATTTACTATTTCCACATATCCACCATATATCTATGATGTTATAAATATGAGAATATAGAAACTGTTAAATGAGAGTCCCTTTCATCAACACTAATAATGTGTTGACATAGGAAAATTTTATATGCACTAAGAATATATGCTAATAAAAGAGTAATTTTTCCCACACTTTTTTTTCACAGATTAATGTAAAAAATTGAAATGAATTAAATTCATTATTGCTCAAACCCCACTATTATAAGAACTAGAATCTCAATACATGTTTTATTAATCACTAATTTACGTATTTATCCCTTTTACTAATGCTAGAGCTATTCGTCTAATCCCACAACAGTGTATCCTCCCCTTGGATTCAAATCGGAGTCCTCACCCACGAGCTCTTACTCCTTTACCACTCCACTATGTAACTTTTTTCTCCATTTTATGATATATATATATACATATATTTTCACATATATATATTTGTAAATTAATATATATTTATAGGATTATTTTTAAATACATTAATAAAATATATTTTCTAGGAATCTGTATAGAATGTACTAAATAGATACAAATATATATGGAACATAGATATATATATATTCACATATATTATATGGGTGTCAATAAATATAATTATTCTAATTCATATTTATTTACATATAATATCTATTAATATATATAAACATATTTTATAATATATAAATATTTTATATCATTCAATTAATACAGACTCATAGAATATATATACATACACCCACATATATCATAAAACAATAACAATATTCATATATTTTTATTTTAATATATTTTATATTATATTTATTTGTTTTCATATGGATTAAATATTTATAGTTCTAATTTATTTATCAAAATATTTAAATATTAATTTATAAAATTATATTTTGGGTGTGTTCATATACAAATTTATTATATATATTTATATATAATTATAAATAATAGTAAATTATTTTATATGATAAAATTTGAAAGTAAAAATATTCATACGTGGTTAATATGTGAGAATAATATGAAACACCAATGAAATAAAGATATGAATACATCATTAAACAAGGATAAAATTCCATGAAATGATAAATCAGAGTTGAATCCTGAAAAAAAAATTCATAATTTTGGAAAAATTATCATCCTTTTCTAAACACATAAAAATTATTTCTTGGGTTTTACAATTCAATTATATTTTTTTCATAGTAAATAGCAATCTTGATAAATATTTATTAATGTCGTTATGGTTATAAGCGGTAAAAATGAATACATTTATGGATAATGCTTCATGATAACAGACAAACATTCTTAAATATCATTTTATGGTGGTATATAAACTATACAATTATAAATTTAAAATATATAACAATTTAATTCAACAATAGTTGATTAATACTTAAATTAAATATTAATATTTCTATTGTTTACAAGTTTTCCACCAGCCACACTTATAAATGTGTACCTCATTCCCTCACTTATACATAATTAATGATAAAATAATATCTAAAAAGAGAATAGGAAATGTATTTTAATAATCCTTAACCATGTAACATAGGTTATGTTATTCCCAAAATATATCTTGATGAAGGATTAAGGTTAAAGCCAAAGGAGTTTTCCCAAGGAAGAGGAAATCTTATTAACCAATTCTATTCAATTTACTTCCATATATACCACCATAAAAATTTCATTGTATATCCAAATATAATCAAAATATTTTTATATATATATGAAATTTTATACATGATAAAGGATAATATTATTATCTACTTCATACTTATCATATCTAAAATGAATGCTACATTCCTTTATATTTACATACTACCAAATACATTATGTGACACATATGATTTTTTATCACTTACATACATGGTAATTAAAAATGATTAATTAAATAGTTAAATTCCTAAAATAAAGCCGACTCTATGAGAATTAATAATTATAATATATTTTACATTTTTAGCCATTAATAAAATGTAATATCTATCATGCATATATGAATACAACCTCATCTACAATCAATGATTTTTTGTTTTATATTACTTCATGGAATGGATTAGATATTAAATATTATAAAATGAATCAAAATTATATAAATTAAATTACTAACATTTTGGATATGACTTAAATATTATTTCAATGCTTAATATACCTAATTAAATATAGATATATTGAAATAAATACATTAGGTAAATGATAAAAGAAAGAAATATCAATTGTAGGGATTCTAAATGATTATAATTGAACATAAAAGTAAAATATATATAATTTTTTTATAAAATAATTTATAAATTTAAAATTCATTAATATGGAGGTTGTGACATATCTGATCAACCTTGAATCCAAAGTAATAATTTTTTCAATTAAAATGTAGTTTTCCTTGTTTTATATTATTAACCATGTCTATTTCATGGTTCATATAATTTCACTTTGATATATTATATAACTATTTTATTAAAACAACTATCTTTGATATAGTGTTCTAAATGAACTAATTCAAACCTCCCCAATTTAAAGAGGTCACAAAATTTTGGTGAGGGAATGCCGAATTTCATAAGGAGACTACTTCCTCAATTCTAGGAAAACATTAATGTATAATAAATGAATTTATATAATTACACAAAAATTATAATAAATCAATAACCACAAGAGATGATTAATATAAAAATAAAAATATCCCATATATTAAAAATATGGAATGTTGTATAGATGACCAAAACTAATCATATTATCTATATATGGGGAAATCAAAATAATAATAGATTATTAGATAACTATGAATAAACAGTCTCTAGAAAAAATTGTATCATCCTACAATCCTATATAAAATATTCACCATAGATATCCCTCCCATCAAAATATCCTTGATCATGAAATCTATAAGTGTAACAAAATACCTGAGTAGGGTATAATTACAAGACCCAGTCGGACAACACCTATAAACCTTAATATTGTTTCAAAATATACATATTGGTCCATTCCACAAGTGAAAACATTTCATATTTAAAAAATATTTTAACACATAAGGAAAAATAATATACAGAGTCCTCTTAGGACATCTATAACTACATTTTCACAATGGATAAAGGAACGTCATCCAACTGCCAAAAATACCCCCCAATGGGATCATACAAAAACATGGTCGAAACACCACTTTATAGGATAATAGAATGCATTCATACCAATCATATGACACATCCTCTGTGGGGATAGTATTCTATATTCAACCAACATGATCAATTATAGAATATTATATAATACCCCATACATATAATACATGATGCAAATGGTAGATCAAGAATCACATTAAATAATACAATTATCCTAATAATCAAAACCTAGATTTAAAAAACAAAATACCATTTCATTAATCATGTGATTAAGAATCGATATATGTAATAAAGGGAATCACACTTTCACCAAAATTATTTCACAAACATATATAAAACATTTGATAAAATCAATGGATTCCTACTTTATGTGAGAGGATAATCAATGGATAGGGCCACTATATATGTCTAAAAGCACCAATGAATCCTAGAAAAATAGTAAATCAACATTATTTTAAAATAATACAATTATTTTTGGGTTATGACAATACCTTATATGTTTTTTAGGTGAATCAGAGTCATGAATTTCTACATTTAACAACAAATTGACCCTGATGAAGTGTCAATGCTGTTTTAGGAATCCAAATACTAATTTTATCAATGATCTATATAGACCTTCTTAGAAAACCTTAAAAACATTAATCTAGTCAAGAGATTGTGGATATGATCAATTTTGATCATGGGGTGGAGGATTGAATTGAACCAAAAGAAAAATAACGCACCAGATGAAGAACACATGAATGATCTATTGTTCATGAGTCAAACATTTTAGTTGGATGGGAGGGAGTGCAAACAAAAATCATCACAAATGATCTATATTTGTGTGGGATTAAATATATCAAGAAATTATGGGATTAATTGAGGATTACTATTTTATTATTTATACTAAATTCAACATTACATTGTGGGATTTATTGATCCCCAACCTATTCAATTTTCCAGACAGTGGACTCCACAAGCTACTTGATATGAATTTTGAGAAAATGTATTTTTACAAGATCCGTACTTATGTGCAAGAAACGTCCTAATGGATATTTGGAGGGACCTATTTAGCTCATGAATCATCATGAATTCCCCATTACATACATACTTCATGTTTTCACCTCACAACTAACTGTATCAAACGCAAAAAATTTTAAAAATGAGATGAAAAAATACATATGAATTGAAATGTAATATATATTAAATAGTGTTATCAAAACTATACCCATATTATAACATATCACCTTCAATAATTAATACTATAGTCATATATGAAATTTTGTCTCCACTACACCCAAATATTAGCCTCCAATTTCTCATATCTCATATTTAATATACCTATGCTAGCATAGAAACCAAAGGAGTGGGATAATAATTCCCTAATGGTAATTCTAATTTTGATCAACCATCTTAACATGTTGTTTGAAAAAGTATGCATTGTTCTCTAGAAACATATCCTCATATTCGAGCACATAAACATTATCAAGTTTTTTATTCCAATGTTGAGACACATTGAACCCATTTTGCATACTATGATTACATGGATGAAGGTCTGAACAATTTGAAAACCTCCCAATGAATTTGATGATCATGACTGGGACATCATTCCATAGTGGTAAATTTCCCAGCCTCCAAAAACTCCGCTTCTCCTACTGGGAGGACACCAGTAAGAAAACCTTATCACCTGCATCAATCTTTGAGGGTCTTATCCACCAATTAATTGAAGATCACTACCTATTAGGATTAATAACCATCCATTTATAAATAAACTACACCAACTATGTGGTCTCACGTACCATACACATTAAAAATGACCAAATATTCACCTACCTCATACCATCATAGTGGTTCATTTACTAGATACCATTTTAGAGCCTCAAATTCATCCATCTATATCAAAGAAAAAATCAATTATTATTGGAATGATCCACATGAACCATGTGACCATATTAAGCTCCTATAAATTCTATAATCCAAACTTGTTCATATCTATTGTCCATCTATAGTAATCTACACCCACCTACCATTCTACCAAAAACACCATGAGTATCCATTCTTCTTCTGATGTTTATTATCCAACATCTTTTGTTTTCCAACATAGTACATTTGCAACCACATTTTTTAATAAGATAATATTAAATATCAATATCATAAATTAGAAATTACTCCACCCAACTCATAAAATGAATATTTAAGGTCAGGATTAGAGACGATTAAACTAGACACTTGTGTTCTGTATACACAAAACAATATGTTAATAAAGAGGCAGTGTCACCAAAATTTCAATTGATAGAATAATTATTCCAAATCTATGTTGAGGTTATGGTAGATAAAATTTCTAGTTCATAGATGAAAATACCATAAGATACTACCTTATCTCTCTACATCTTGACTACTCACAATATAATTTCTTATGAAATTTAATAAATAGTATTGTACACTCAAGTATTTATAATAATCATGATTTATGTTTACCAAAACATCTATTTTCTCCGTATAAAAATATCATCAAATTATTCTATCAATTCAAATTTTATACCCTAATAGGTCTTTATAGTCATTGGTGCTTTTGAGAGATAAAAATCCTAAATGAACCGCTTATAAATCTCTATCACTTAAAGAAACCTATTAATCTCCATCTAATTGCACCATCGTTCCAAAAATATATCTAATTTATCAGTATCTACATCAAGTAATATTACTTCTTTAGAAACATAGTTCCCATGGAAGAAAAACCCCTATAACAAAATTATATACATTCAGTACACGATATAAAATCAATGTTCCCCTAGAGTATAAAATAAGATATCCTAGTGTCTAAAATGTGATTCTGATGTCAACAAGCATATTAAGATTTAATTAGTGACCATAATTTTTGGGGAGACTATTTATTGTTGATTTAACTTGTTCCTTAAATCCTTGAATAGTACTCGACAATTATTCAGTCCAAAGTTCATAACAAGATACTCTTACAATATCTACCTATTCATAAATTCTATATTAGTTATGTCTTCCCTCTAGACTGAAGTATAATTGTAACCTTAATTCATATCAATATTTCAAAATTAATGGGATCCCCTGAATTGATAAAAAAATCCTTTTATTCCATTATATGGGTTACTCTTATTCCTTATGATCTCATTTACCTCATCAAATTCCATATCAATATAAAGTCTACAGTTCTCATTTCTTATAAAAACATTGTAACAGGCCAATAATAATTATTAGCCTAATGATGCCTTTTTCATAAATAATATCTAGCAACACCTTAACCATATTCAACTCCGTTGGTCCCCAATGATATGGTGGAATAATCATTGATTTCACATTATTCATAATATTGATCACAATATCAACTTTCCAATGTAGAGGAAGCCCAAATTAATTCTTCTGAATTACATCTCAGTATAGGTCCACCATTTTGGGATAAGAGCATTGAGTAACTATCGAAACACAATAACAAATATTATAACCACCTACCCCCTTTGTACCTACCTAAACATACTAATCACCAATTATCAAATACCATTCCATAATATAATATAAAATGTCACTAATATATAATAAAAATCAACGTGTTGACAAAAACATGTCGACCATTCCATGCTAAATATCATGTAAAAAAATATTTTATCAAGAATTTTGTGGCTACAAGAATTTTCCAAGCTAAAGTTCAACATCAGATATTCTATATAGATATGAAGATAAACCATTTTCTTGCACATTGTTCTATTTATAGACAAAATATCACAAGATAATTTAACAATTAAATTAAATTCAATGACTACTTGAGTTGATATCAACTAATGGGATTCAAATATGTACAAAAAATAAACAAATAGAGTAGAAAAATGAATACCATAATATAATCTATGGTTGGTCCTGCTCCACCATATTCTGAATCCTAAAAATCGGTATATGTGCTTCCGCACACATCACTAAGACACATCAAACGATTATGAGTCCCCAAATTTATTGACCATTGCAGTTTTCACACCTATTACAATTTCCATGTACCAAACATTATTGAGTTCATCCTCAAATAATTATCACAAAATTGTATTAGGTTCCCTATCATGACAGTCCGGTTACAATATATAAGATAATTGAAATAAGATATGCTCTATTTTCCCTTTATCCCATGGTTTTATCAATTATTATAGTAATCCCCAAATAGGGGATTTAGGGAACCAATCAATATTCTGATTAAGAAACAATTTCTACCAATACATCATATTACATCAAATTATTATTCTGAGAATAGTCAAGATGGAATTATTTAGAATGTGTAACTATTAGCCCACTGGAATCTAGAAGATTACCAACAAATTTATCATCCTAAAATCCACTATCTATCCACAATTCCATATGATGAACTATAGAACAAGTCATCAGATCAATTGTTATGTCCTTCTATATGAACTATAGGTGAAGACCTATTTTTTTTAAAAAATATCCATTAATCCCATATTGCATACCCAAATATGATAGAAGATAATCATCTTTATGAAATGTGTTTAAATAGAAGACATTATTGTCCACCCATCTCGAAGCTCCATGAACTCATGAGCATAGTCCATATCATGGAATTAAGAAATGGGTCCTCCAAAAATAGAGTCCTAAATGTCACCCAAGTCATATCATTTGGAATACTATCCAACAACAATACATATCTCCATAATCTAGAAATTCCATAATTTGAAAAAGGATTCATGGTCATCTTTCAAATATTATGGGTTCTTTACTTGGTTAATAATCCTCTCAGTGACCCATATCACTTACTGTAATACCAAATTCCTCTAATGAACCATAAGGAAGGGGTGATTGGGATGAAGGTATATAGTTTAACAAACAATCATCACCCTACCCCTATAGGCTCGACCTCACTTAATAATCAGAAGATATATGTGTTGTTAATCAACTTGCTCTATTACATAACCTACTTAAAAAAATTACATTGATTTCATCCTCTAACATAATAGGTGGCTCAACTGGTTACACAAGATATATATTCAGTGTAAAATTCCCTAAATTTCAAGGAATATACTTAGAGAGTGACTAAAACATGAATAAGAAGCCATGAACAATATAGACTCACACAAGGGTTCACAATACAGTTCAACCAATGAGGATACCCAACAAACTGGTGTAACCCCCGAATACAATATTTAAATCCCATGATAAACCTATAATACCTTCTTTTTAGTAATCAAAACTAATATACACATGTTAATAGATTAAAACATGCTAAAATAAAATAATTCAATAAATAATGTGACAAGATTTTATCATAATTTAGAATGAAATTAATTATAAGGGATAAATCTATGAAATCTGACATGTATATAGAATTTGATCTTAAATACCTTATAAAGTTCATGGAGACATTCCAAATACAATAAATTAGTATACAAAAATGATTTTCACTTCCATCGTTGATATATTGAATGGTAATATCAAACAATAAAAACCACAAAATACCATTTATGGAAACTC
The DNA here is from genome assembly GCA_963277665.1 of Viscum album. Taxonomy (NCBI): domain Eukaryota; kingdom Viridiplantae; phylum Streptophyta; class Magnoliopsida; order Santalales; family Viscaceae; genus Viscum; species Viscum album. The sequence goes on along the minus strand of OY728121.1, from coordinate 1,789,216,782 downwards.
ATAGGTCCCCCATATATTGTTGGCTAGACACCGACATAGTTCACTACCTGAGTCAGAACCATACAAATTTCTATTTTCCCTACACAAATTATTGGTAAGATAATAATGTTGATAGTGAACCAAGTTCTATTATAACATTCTATAACACCCCTTCCCAAACCACCTGATCTGAGTTGGAGTTCACATGACCTCAATTGAACCACTCCATTTGTAAGAGGCTGACGACTAGAAATAAGTGCCTACATAACATCATGGGGATACTATTCCTGACATACCAGATAAATAATACTTTACAATAAATCAGTGATAAATAATAACAAATAAATAAAATTATTAATTAAACAAATGAGTAGTAACAAATATAAATATAACCAACCCATTTGTTAAAATATGGTATTATATATATATATAGGAACCATGTATGATAAAATTCATGTAAAATAAAAGTAGCATCAACATTAACATGAACACTATCCAATAATAACCATATCCTATATCTATGAATCTCAATCTTCCAATATAGGGAACTCTCCCTTCACTCGATCCCTACTAATGAAATCTAAAAGAGCATTAATTTGTAAGAGTTGGTTGTGAGTAATAGAATTAGTTAGACCCTACCAATGAATCTTCCCATAAGTGAATAATATATATACTGGATTATTCTATAAAAAACATTATATATATATATTTAAATTATATAACATAAGCCCAAGTGACATATTATGTCTTCAAAGGCTGACTCTACCTACATTAAAACTATGTTGGATGGACGTTTGAATGGATTCCTATTACACCCCATGATAGGATTGTTTAAAAACATGGATTAAATGTCCCCTATAATTTTTTAATTTAATTTATACTATTAGTTGTATAACACATTCCCCTATGGGGATTTTTCACTTTGGTCCACCATCTAGATTAACAATAGTGGATAGAAAAGCATCACACACAATCGTTATGGGATAAAAATGGATGATCGGGCATATCGTCAAATTCGAAATTGATCTTAATCATTAAAATCCATATAAATTAAACCTAGGAACTGATAAAAAAATCATGTTAATAAGAATAAAAATTTCATTAATAATGTTATACAAACATTCCATAAATGATTCCAACAACCCTAGAAAAATGAAAACAAAATCAATGTTGTACCACATTTGGTGAAAAATTATCATTGAATAGGGTAATAATTGTTGCCCGAAATCACAATTGAAAACTAGAACCATCCTAAATAGACATTAATTAGATAATATATGATCATGATAGAGAATTAACTAGACCCTAAATGTAGTTTATGGTCAATCATACCAAAGAATATCCACTCTCATCAATGGTATTGGTTTGATTGAAATGAAAATGTCAATGACATTAATTTAATTTATAATTATATCAATTACCAATAATAACTTCATTATATCAATTAAAAAAAATATATTAAAAAGAATTGTTAGTTATAATTAGGTTTTATCTTTTAGAATTGGATGATACTAGTATTGAATGAAAAAGAACATACTAGGTGAAGAATACAAGAACAATCAAATATTTGAGTATTTAATGGAGGAGTTATAAGAGCGGGATAAAACCCATAAATCACAACTTTTTATCTCTGGGGGAATATAATTTAAATTATTAATATATAATTTTGAATTGAGTGTTGGTCAATTTTATAAAAACATTTCCACATAAAGTGGTCTGCCTTACAAAGCCCCGACTAATGACACCAGGTATTCGATGGCCTTTTCCAGCTACCTCAAAAATTATGGAAATTTTTTTTAGCTCATTGAAACAACATATATCTGGTTTATTATTTTTAGAATTATTTTTACATACAATTTTATAGATTATGCCAATTTCTTTCACCCTACTAGTCAGTGGGGCTTCTGTAGCTCATGATTCCACCACAAGTTCCCCAAAGCTGTCACACTTTGAATATGACTTCACTAATACCTCTATATGACTTAAAAAATCATATAAACAAGATAAAATGGTAAATAATACATTAACGCAATCATACCTAAAGCATATTATTCACAGATTATATCATTAACCAATATTATTCATTGCATTTATGATTTTTTCAAAGGAGGCATACCTGAAAGGAGTCATACCAAATGTTCTTCATGCAAATCTCTAAATTTAATGTTTATATACATGACCAATTTTGTGGTTCCCTATTGTTTTAAATACTATCACTCTTCTAGGGAGGCCATATAACGTAGATAGATGATAATCGTTAAATTATCATCTTTTTTATTGGGAACAACATTGGATCATTCTACTATATAACATGGTTCAGAATGATGATTGGGATGAGGTGAGTCTTAAGGGTAGTAGTAGATCCTCTATATATTTTATTTTTTACCTTTATATTTTCTAAAATATGAATGTACTAATGGAGAAATGTTCTTTTTTATGCCTTTTTTATGACAACTATTTATTAATGATGGATTATGATTGATTATTTTCTGTAATCTATTTATGATTGTCATTTTAGAAAATTCCAGTTTTATTTGTTATATTGTTAAAATTTTTATGTGAGGGTATTTACTACCCACATTCAAATCATTGACTATAATTTTATGAATAGGAAAGCCATAGGAAATTTTTAGCATGATCCTACTAAAATTTAATAACCCATTATGTTGAAATTACAATAGATATTCATTTAATTTATGTTTTATTGAAATTATGAATTTCATAGTCTTTTTTAATAGATTTATTATAATGTATTAATTTTTATTTTTTATAATAATTTTAAATTTTAATAAAATATAAAAATATCCATTTTAGTTGATTGTTTGAGGTAGAATATGTTATTTAATATAATGGGATTAATGAAGATATATTTAAAACAAAATTTTTGGATCTGGAACATATTATTTCTCTAATTATTTATATTTATTTCCACTTTTTAATAATAGATTATAATTTTTTTAATTAATAATAATTTATATTAATTAACTATAATACCAAAATAAAAGTTTAGTTGACGACGATAAGAATCCTTTAAACACATAGAAGGTGTATAAATATACTAGGTGTAAGAAATCAATGTATTACCAGACTAAATTGTTATATTTGGTGTTCTGCACGTATGAATTGGAAAAAACCCAAAATTTTAGTTCATTTTGATAAAATTAATGATTCATCCGTTCTACAAACCACAGTAAATCTTCATTAAAATAAATCAAAAATAAGATATTAATTGAAAATCAATGTCAAGGGTTTTTTATAATCAAAATATATTTTTAACCTAATATTTTCAAAGTATATAATCTTATAGACACGTCATCTATCATGGTCTTTGATTGAATGAAATTTGATATTTAACATGTCATTATTCTAATGAAATAAATTATTTAAATGGTTAATGACACATTATATAGTTTTTACATAGTGTTACCATGAATGGTTAATTAAAAAATTATTGTTTATAAAATACAATTTAATAAACATGCATAAAATTTATTCTATTTATTTTATATGAAATAAATTAGCTACAAACTATATTGGTTTTTATAAGAATACTGTATAATAATAACATCATCAATTATTCTTAATGTTAAAACAGTATAATGATAATGTAAATAGTCTCCTAAAAATAAAGTGTATTTCCTTACAAATGATTTTGAATGAAAAGGGTTTTATCCTGAATGATATAATAATAAGCTTATTTTAATTTCTCTCATATAATTTTGAGAGATGGAAATATATGATTAATCATTATATAACATTACAAATATAAAATTAAGATAAATAAATTCAATTTCATGAAGATTAAAATTTCTAAATCACAAACATAATAAGAGTAGATCGAATCCATTTATCTAAAATTTTAACACCATCTTCAAAATCGTTATTTTTAATATAGAGTTTTAAGATATTTTTTCAGGGAATTAACATGAATCACTTGAATACAATTTCAATGAAAAAAAATCAATTAAATACACAAATAATTTTGAGAAATATGTTTTTTGTGTAACAATAGTTCAAATATTTTTAGTGCATAATATATGTAAAAAATATAAAATAATAATAACATAACTATATAAAAAAATATATCAGAAATATTGAATAATTATGTAGAAATTGAAATATTTTAATTACAATATGGGATTATTCTATGGTGTAATATAATTACATAAATTATTTATAAAGGGATTAGATACAACCATATAAAATCCCATAATTTAATCTCTTAACAAACTATATTCTGGTAAATAAAATGATGGATAATTAAATTTATTTATATATATTTATGAATTATGGATGTTACATATTTTAATGATCATTTTTTATTCACCTATTAAAAATTAAAATTTTCATAGCCATGGTTTCAAAGAACCCAACTAAACTATTACAGAAATCGAGCTACACGCCAATAATATCTTTTGAGTTAAATTAAATAAAAAGGGTATTTTAATAAGTGGAAAATAAAATTACACATAATTGATGAAAATTTTATCATAATACACATCGAATAATAATTTTATTTATTATCTAATAAATATCATATGGGTTCAAAATATCTGCACTATAAATTAAATAATGAGTCCCATATCTAATCCTATAACCATAGTAGAAAAAAATTATATAAGTGATATCCATGGTATAAATGGAATATTAAAATGAAATGCTCATAAAATATGATTAATAATGTAATATAGTATATAAATAAAAGAATATAATTTAAATAATACTAAAATTGTCCTAATCAAGTAAAAAAACATTATGACAAAAATGGTAAGCCATTACCCCTAAATGATTTATTAAAATAAATTATACAATAGATCTTTATTTCCCAACCATATGGGAAACATAAGGTCTCTAAAAATATCCTCAAGTGAAAAAAATAAAAAACATGACATTTTTTAAAAAACATTTTTTTGCTTTTTAAGGTTTTCATGTAAGTGGTTGTTATAATAAAATAAATTTTTTATCCCTATTATAACCCTAGTGAAATATCATGTTTTTAAAAAACATGGATTATAATGACCATATAAATTTTAAAGTCATGATGCACATTCTGCTACTAACTAATCAATGAAAACTAAATCTATACTACCAGAAATGGTATACCCAACCCACAATAGGTTTCACATCATAATAAAATATGATCAATTTCAAGAATAATCACATTATACCTATAATTTAATTAAAAATGTTATTTATTATCCCAATACCCTTCCTAGTGAATATATTAGAAAAAAACAATTTTTTAATAAAATAAGTGATATCCAATTTTTCAAAATAATTATTTTACATAAAACTATTACATGATCACATTAATTCATTGTTAATAGAAATTATCAAGAAAAAAATAATAAGGAATGAAATTAATTCATTTATATAAAATAATTTTCTTATAAAAAAAAATAAATATTATAAATGATATTACAAAAAAATATATTATCACTATCTTATTTAGTAATATGTAAATTGGTTAAAAAATAAATGATAATAATGTTTATCCATAAACCTCATCATTAAATAAAATCTTATACATATAGATTTAATTTCAAATGGATCATCAATAATGAAGTAATGACACATTTTATCTAACATTAAAATATTCATAAATAAATCTCCAAATTTAATTGAACATTAAACCTTGGAAATTGTAGTGATAAAATATGTATAAAAAATAAATAAAAATAGATAATCAAGAAAAGAAATAAGGCGAACCTCTATTAGAAACCAATAAATCTATACAGAAAGGGACAGAAGAGGAAGAATGAGAATAATAAATTTATTTTCACAACATATTATTATTATAGTTAAACAGTTGAGTGGATATACATGATATTTCTTATCGAGGATTTTAGTTTTTTATTTTAGTTTTAATATTATATAATAATTATGATAATAATTTATACTGCCATTTTTTGGTAAAAGGAAATAAAACAACACATACACCCATAAAGGTAAAAATTATACATGACTTATTCTCCGGAAGATCACCTAACTCTAATTACCCAATAATGTTAGATTTCCCCTAAAATGCAACATACATGTTCATAAAGGTATTACAAGTATAGATTAAATACCATTCAAATACATCAATTTTTACATTTTTCAATAGTATAATGACATTTATATTTCATATTACAGTACTGTTATTGTACATTATGTTCATTTGAGCTACTATAGTAACTCATTTTTTTCATCCATCCGGGGTGGAACCATGGTTCAAGTCCTTCCATCCCCCAACCCCTAAAATTTACCTGAAATAGGGGAGTAAAATAATAATTTTTTATTCTATTCACAATAATATTAATAATTTCTATTACAAGACTTATTAAAACAATGCAAAACATTGTCACAAAATATTTATAATTAATCATATATAATCTAATACCATATTTTTTTTTGTTAAATTAAATATAAACCAAATTATTAAAATGATAAATGTGGTTTCTTGAGAACCTTTTAATGAACCTGGATATAATTTTATGACTATAAACACCATCATTTATCAATTCCAATAGATTTTCTGCAACAGTGAGTAGACATGACTTACTTCATGGGTTCCCTAGACATTCATAGCAATATTTATTTTGTAAATAAATATTAAAAAAAATCAGTTGTAAGATTAATATATATCAAATATTATATATTTAAATAAATGTTTGGAGTTGTTATAATTACATTCAAACCACATATATACAACTAAATTGAGTGCATAACACCTTAAAGATGTGATAATGGATGTTGGATGACAAAATGAACTTAATAAGAGTATATTGAGGAATTAGATATCATTTTTATGGAACCATTATACATTAGTGTTATAGACATAGATGATGCATGTTTACATTAAAATAGCATATTTTTCATTTCTATTGATTATGTTATCATGTTCCTCTAAATGGGAAGTGTATGATCATTTCCTAGGCATGTATACCAATTTATTCTTCTAACCTTTTTTGGATTCAACAAGTTCACTACAATTTATTCATAAATAAATTTTAAAATAATTTTCTTTCATTTACTTCGTATTACACTACATACTATGTATTATATTTTTATTAAAATTATTCCAAAATTATTCAATATTTGAAAATATTATTATAAATCATAGATATAAAATTTCATTGAAAATTTACATATTTTGTAAATAGAATAATAAATCTAAATACATATTAATCCAATTTGAAAAATCTAAAAGTATATAATATAATATATATGTTGTTGTATCACCTATAGATGATGACTCAAGGAAGAAGTTTAGTCCCACACATTAGGTATTTTGGTATCAATTATTAAATATAAATATGTTGTAATAATAAGTAAATTGGGTATATTTAGTACGTATGATATAGGTTTTTCCTATTGAAAAATACATTTTACAAACTTTTACTAAAATAAAATGATGATAATAGATTATATATACTTATGATTTAGTATCAGTTAAACCATGAAATATCTTATTGTATGTTTATGTTCATCCATTAAAAAACTAAATTAATTTTAGTGTAATTATGAAAATTTATATAATATCCCTTTTTAATATATTTTTTATAAATAAAATCATATTTAAAATATTTTCTTCAGTAGTATATAATATTTTTCCACGTTATAGAGTTTTTGAATTTTTTTTAATAATTATATTTTTTGTTCGTTTATAATATATCTTATATAATTTTATATAAAATTATTTAGTGTATAAATAAAGGGGACCACCCATGAATATAACTCATTGAAATAATTTTTTTTTAATAATCAATTTTAAATGGTGTTATGTTAGTAATAAATGAAATATTCAAAAAACATTAATTACCTAGGGACTCAATTTATCAATGATAACATATTATTTCATTTTCAAAATTCTTTTCATATATTAGATTAAAATATTATTTAATTTATGTGTGATAAAAACATAATATTGACTATATATTTAAATTTTTCATATAAATTCTATTTATTAAATAATACATTATCACCGATAAATGTAAAATAAAATAAATTCGAAAAAGTATAAAATATAAATTTTTTTAGATCAATAATGTTAGAGATATTATTTAAACCATAATAGTAAAACAATACTCCAGCCATATATCTTAAAATATGATACATATAATTTTATAATTCATTAAATAAAAATTTAAATTAATTTTTTATATTAAATTGAGAACAAGATTATTCCACCAAATCTATAATATTTAAAGCAAATAAATGATGGGATGATGTTTTATGGGTGTTTAAATTTTCTTCAAATAATTTTTAATGAGTTTGATGATTAATTTATAGATTAATTAAAATATAAAGTGTTATTAATATTATAATTTCAAAATTTTAATGTTTTGAATCATTAAGAAACCTAATATTACTTATTATACAATGAAATTTATTGAAAATTGGTTATATACGGTGAATTAAAGAGTTATTCAATGAATGAAAAATAAATAACAATGCATAATTAATAGTTATGATTTTTTAATCCCTCATTTCAAAAAGATAGTCTAGTAGTTTTTTGAGTATAAAATATCCCAAAAACATTGTTTATGAAGATATATTCGCTTTATTACCTAAGGTGGAATGAAGACTACAATTGGTTTTTTAATGTTCATGAAACCTATAATGAGAAAAATAATTGTAATAATATTCTAACATAATTATTCTTCATTTTCATTAGTAGGTTTTACTAAAAACTATCATGCATAATCATATAATAGGGTTTTATTATATTTTTTTTAAATATTATTTATATATAATATTCATTTTAAACCCATTTTTGAGTTAAATAAATAAATGTATCTTTTTATTAAAATTTAAAAATGATGTGGTTTGAATGTTTTTTAAAAACATAATCATTAAATGTGTTGCAATGATTTTCCATAATAAGATGGCATGTTTTTATTTTTCATTTGGATGTTAAATCATATTTTAATTCCATAATTCTGAATTTTATAGAATAGTTAAATGTAGAAAATTTTGAAAATATAGTATCACAACATTGTTATTTTTTCCTTATCATCTAGAACATAATGCTATTGATTATGTTATTTTAAAAAATTATGTATAATAAAATAAGGACATATTTCAAAACTAAATCGCAAAAGAGATGATTATTGCATAAAACTAAAGGTGTGTTACATTAGTTTATATTATTCGCTTTATAAGAAAAAGATAAACCATATTATATTTCTTCAACTAATGATATATTATATCATCTTGGTGAAGGGTTTTAATGAAAAATTATTTTTATAGTTTCATTGTAATACTCATATGATTAATTTTACTAATTTCATATGAGTTATATAAATGAAATGTTTTAGATAATGTTTGGGATGTCAAATTTATTTTCTAAATTGATTCTAAATTATAATATATTAAAAATATAACATGATTATAAAATATTAATGAAGGGATTATAAATTCTACGTGTTTTGTAAAAAATTCACTCTTCTCATTGTTAATTATTTTTAAATTACATAACATAATAATCATTGATCATTCATAGTAGTTACCAAGAAAACCATTGACGACAGAAAAGATCAAACTATGGATTATCAATTTTTTAGGAGGTAAAATATAACGTTATATTCTTTATATGAGTTGTTTAAATATTTTTATTTATATAAAATTTAGAAGATAATTAAATATTCTATTGTGATTTTCCCTTAGATATAGATAAATTATATGTTCCTCAATAATTTTAACCATTTCATTAATTGGGTTTCATGTAATATTTTTATAAGATGTAATTTTGTGTATTTTTTAATATTAAAACTAAATTTCATATCATCATGGCATAGAAAAATAACTAATTATATCAATACATATATAAATTTATTTATTTTAAAAGATAATAATAATTAATATTCACCATATTCAAAAATTAAATCACTAAAATAATGTAAAAAATAATTAAAAAATGAGCTAAAAAAATATATGAATGTTATACTGATACATGATTTATGAGGAGATACTTTAAATAACATATTAAATATTGAGATATCGTATTCCCACTAAATGGATAATAATCAATAATTTCTTTTTTAACATTTATATAATCCTATGAATGTTGGTTACCCATGTCCTCTTATATGAAATAAATGAATGGTAAATGTTATATAACTATGATATTTGGGTTTCTCATTATAGGGCGACACTACGAGTAATTATCGAGGAGAAATGATTATGGAATTAATCATTTTATGAATTTAGAAAAGATGTTATTTACCAAAATGTATAACAATAATATATGATGAAATTGATATAATTGTTTATCCAAATAATATCATATTAATATAAAAAAATAGTAAGTCTAATATTTATTAAATATGAATTATATCCTACTAAATTGAATGATATAGGGTATTATTAATTTAGTGTGAGGTTATTCAAAAAAGAACTTTTAATTTTCATAAAATCATGATAGTGATTAGTAATAAACTTATTTTCTAAATTAAATTGACATTTTCTATTGTAGAATTTTTATTAAGATCATTTACATAAAAATAATATTTTAATTAGTATAATTATAATTTTTTATATCATATTTTGGGAATTATTATCAAGAACGATGATAGAATATTTTTTTAAGATAAACCAATTCTTCAAACAAACAAGTTCAAACTCTAAATTAGAAGAGATTTACTATTTGGTAAATCAAATGAATAACTATCTACATATTTATTTTCTCTGGAAACTTTTTTTTTCTTTTGGTACTATATGAATTATAAATTGATGTTACATATCAATATTGTCCTTAAAATATCTTTTATATATCATAATATAGAAATTCATAATAATTATAATGTATAAAAGGTAGAAATTGTAATGGAATATGCTCCATTATACTCTTGTCTTGACAAACATACATAGAGGGATCAGCTATAAAAATGATAGAAAGAGGTTGGATTTTCCCATTACAGAAGATTTGAATTACGATTTTATAATTCTTTAATTATTAGATATACACTATAAATTTACTTTTTTTCTATTGATTAATGTGCTCATAAATATTTTCTATATATTTTCAAGATGTGGACTATTTTAAAATATTATATGAGGGATTTTCTCTTGGTCATTGTGTCTAGGGTGTAAGTATTTTAAGATTAAAAAGATTACTAGAGGAATAATAATTTGGACATTATAAGATGCATTGTATTGATTTATTATTTAAACCATGAATGGTGTATTTTAAGGAAAGGGTAATGAGTCGGTATAGTAATTCAAGGCTTTAGAAGTGAAATTGACATGAAAATTATAATTTGGTTAACAAATGTATTATTGAGAGAAAGTTAGGTATTTTCATTATAAATTAATATTTATCTTTCTACTACTTTTGAATTAGATAAATGAAGTAAATAAAATATTTTCATTGAATTTTATGGATCTTAGAAACACAACATAATTGATACATTATAATGTATATTTCTATTTAGGAAATTTCTAATGAAGAGTTTCATTGATTTGTGGGATATGTGATTCAAATTTTACAATTACAATATTTGTATATCTAGAAAGATAAAAAAATTATATATATCAATAAAAAAATGTTACTAAGATAACTGTTTTATAAAATAGACACTTAAATTCATAATCCAGAATATTGAATGGTATTTTTTATTTGAATGATATTTTCCACAGTTTGGGGAGATTCATTCATGGGTTGTATATTTTATATTATGATAGATAAATCTATTTCAAAACAGAGTTATAATTAAAAACTAATACAAAAATTTATATTACAACAAATGCACCATATATCTATGATGTTATAAATATGAAAATATATTGATTGTTAAATGAGAGTTCATTTCATCAACACTTTGAATGTGTCGACATAGTAAAATTTTATCTGCACTAAGAATATCTGCTAATAAAAGGGCAATTTTCCCCACTCTTTTTTATGCACTGATTAATGTAAAAAAATTTTGAAATGATTTATTTTCATTATTTCTAAAACCCCACTCTTATCAGCAATAGAATCTCACTCTATGATTTATTAAACACATATTTACCCATTTATCACTTTTTTTAATGCTATATCAACTTGTCCAATCCAACAACATTGATTCCTCCTCATGGATTCAAATTGGAGTCCTCACCTATGGGCTCCTACTCCTTTACCACTCCTCTGTGTAACATTTTTCTCCATTTTATGATATATATATACATATACATATTTTTTCGCATATATTTATTGGTATATTAATATATATTTACATGATTATTTTTAAATACATTTATAAAATATGTTTTCTGGGCATCTGTTTAGAAACTAATAAATACGTACAAATATATATGGAACATATATATATATATATAATTATATTATATGTGTGTCTATAAATATAAATATTCTCATATATATTTATTTAAATATATTATTTATTAATATATATAACCATTTTTACAATATATAGATATTATATATAATTTTATTAATACAAACACACAAAATTTATATATATACACCCACATATTTCATATACCTATACAAATATTAATATATTTTTATTTTAAATATAATTTATATTATTTTTTTTTGATATGGTTTATATATTTATAGTTATTTTTTATCTATAAAAATATTTAAATATTAATTTATGAAATTATATTTTTATGTGTGTTCATATACAAATTTGATTATATAGTTTTATATATAATTATAAATAATAGTAAATTATAATAAATGATAACATCTGAAAGTAAAAATAGTTATATGTGGTTAATACATTAGATTAAATTAAAACACCACCATATAAGATAATAATAGCTCATTAAATGAGGATAAAATTCCACGATATGTTAAATAAAGGTGGAATTCTAAAAAAATTGGAAAAATTATCCACAGTTTTTTAGTGCAGATAATGATTAATTTTATAAATTTTTTTTAGCTATGTTAAAAGTAACCCTTTATATGTTTGTTTTATAATTGATAAATGAAACTGTTGGATAAATTTACATTTATAGTAGTGTACCTTATAATTTTGATTAATATTTCATATAATTGGGAAATACATTCAAATAATTATATAGATTAATTATTGGGGTCATTTGACTACGAGTAATTAGATACATGGAAGTATTATTTTTAAATAAGATGACCTAAAGTTATTTTCTTTTGAAAATTTGAAACTATAATCTAGATATTGGATTTAAATAAATCTTTCATTTATGAAAAAATAAATATAAAACCAATAGGTGGTTATAAAAACATATTCGAATATCCATGATTGTATTTTTTTATAATATTATACATAGAAATACATTAATTATTCAAGGAATTTAATAATGATTTAAAAACAAAATCATGGTAATATTTATTATTTATTATGATTATATCAATATCTGTAATAATTAATATAATAGTTTATCGATTATATAATATTAACAATTTTTGATTTTTTGATTTTTTCCAATGACCCCTTTTAAGCATGGTATCGGGTAACCAACATCAAATAAAAAAAGGAATGAATTTGTGGCTATTTGTTTATTAACTCGAAGCAGATTAAAATAACACCTAATAATATTGTAGAGCTTATAAAGAAATATATGTAATGTATTGTTGATATTCATTTAGTATAGGTTCATTTAATTTCATATTTTTTTTATGTGTCCCATTTTGAGATAATTTAGTAGATGTTTTTGATTTATTTAGCAGTGGTTCATATAAAAATATCAATGCAGAAAAAAATAAATTACATGTCATTAATAGTCACTAAAAATATGTGGATAGGTTGTGTATAGATGTGGTAAATAGTAAAAACATCAAAACATATTTCTATCAAATAACATAGTCTCTATAAATAAAAACCGGAATTAATAATTTAAATTATTTTAAAAAAAATTACTTAATAGAAAATTTTATATTTAAAAAATAAATACAATAATCTAAATTATAAATATAGGATAAATACATCATAAATATGTCATAAATATCAATTCCTATATAATCACATCCAAAGTAAGCATAACATCATTCAACAAAATCCTCTATCAACCCATATATTAGTCAATCATTACATCTTTAATCAATATATACTTATAAAAGTTGTCAAACAATAACCCATGACTAATATAAATCATCACCCTGATCTCAACATCTTCTGTCTATATCCACATCATATCATCATTTTAAATTGACCACTTCATCTCATCAACTATAACCAGAAATAAAAAATAGAACTAAAAATAAGAAATTAGACATATAGAATAATAATCGATTAAATTAACAAATACAACAAAAACTAAGAACCATCATGTCTAAAATCTGAAGAATGAAATTGACTGGATCGGTCATCCACATGCCTACTATTGACATCTATCACTTATAAAGATAATAATAAAATATAACAAAAATAAATACCTAATTGAAATGTGTAAGAATACATTATGATTGTTGCACTTAATTTTTGTTAACACTAAAAATTTTAAATTTTAGAAGTATATATATATTGTAAAACACTATTGAAATATAAAATTGCATATATAATATATGATTCTTCACATGAAACTAAAAAGGGATAATGAAATATTCATGCTAATATTTAAATTGATGTGATGTGTGATTAAAATTTACCTAATAATAATATTTTAAAGGCATTGATAACACATCATGTCCTATATTTCAAAGAAAACAAATTTTTGGTTGTCCCAATATTTCACATCAATATAAGGTTGTTTAATTTGGTTTTGAATGTTACACTAAAGTTATAATGTTTTAAAACACACAAAAATGTCTATGATCATGCTGGTAAAACCATAAATCAGAATGTTGTTTTGTTGGTTCATATATTCAACAAATAAATCTATGTTTTCTTCGTCTAATTTAATTGAAATGTGACAATATTTTCATAGTTTTGACTGTCGAAAAATGTTTTTTAATGATTTGGTAGCTTTAAAAAGTGTTTATCAAGTCATTATGACCATAATTCACATCATATTGACATTAATTTTTCACATTCATGTCAAAAATAACACCATAGTGGTTTTCCCATGATTTCACATCAATATAAGGTTGTTTCACCTGAATTTGACTATTCCACCAACATTTTAGTATTCCAAAATATTGAAAACATATTTATGGCCATCCTAGAAACCCCAAAACTAAGAATTACTTTTCATTAGTCAAAATATTTCAAAAATAATTCTACACTCATTATAAGGATAATCCTACATATTTTTTCTGGTTTTGTCCCACACATGATTTTAAAGGTGTTAGTACCTTTGAAAATTGTTCTCTGAGTCATTCATACTTCACCACAAGTCGGATTGGAAACTTGAATCTGTGTACTTGTAGAAAATAACATTACAGTGGGTTTACCAAGAATTCACTTGATTATGAGGTAATTATTTTTGGTTTTTACTATTCTATGTACATTTTTATGCTTTAAAACACTAAAAACATGTTTATAGTCATCCTTGGAAAACTGCATATCTAAATGATGTGTCATCAATTCCTATATTACATAAATAATTATTGAGTGTATGAATTTTTATTTAAGTCAAATAAGATTTCTCATTCCTTTTCATGACCACAACATTTTTTAAAGGAAGTGGTACCATTAAAAAGATTTTATTGAGCAGTTTTGAGCACACCACTTGTAGTATTGATGACTTTTATATGAGTATTTAAAGACACTAACATTTTTAGCCAGGAAAAAGTGCCTTACTATATTAAATTGGAATAATAAATATGGACATCTCACTGCTAAGGATCTAATTGTTTTATAGCTTTGGAAAACAAGATACAAACACAACTATTAAATTATAACTTGAAATGAAAATTAACATATAAACTCCAACGAAAAGACACATATTATCTTAGCATATCCCTTCATGTCTATCATAATATATATCCGGGAATCCTATGTAATAAAAACATAAGAAATGTTATGTTTTAAATTCTCAATAATAGTATGAAATAAATCATTATTTATCATAAATAAACACAATCAATATAGAAATGTGATTAACTAAAAAAATTTCCCATTAAAACATAATCAAGAGCATAATATGAGAGGAAAATGTTGATTAAATAACACCATATAAATAATCATAGTAGAATGAAGTTGAACCATGGATATATTTATAGTAGAATAGTCACATGGATTATCAAATAGTAGTTTCATAATGATGGAATTCATAATGTGTAATGTCATAAACATTAATTCACGAACTTTCCCAAAACAACATAAATATATGTTTACAAAACTTTTCTAGTTTGACTCATTAGACATACTGATGCATCATGGGGCTTAGGTATTCCCCACCCATCACATATTATGTCCAATTCATTCCTCATATGAAGCAGGAGAAACATAATCCACATATACATTTATATTGAAACCACTATATGAAATATTAATTAAAATAAACATATCATAAACCATTTTGAGTAATATATAGAATGGTATCTAGATAGTACATCCCAAAAAATAATCATAGACCATTCAATAAAATATGGAAGTGGTTATATAAGAGATCAACATCAAAAAATAATATGATTCATTAGTGGAAAATTAAATAGGTGAAAATATATTCATGAAATAATTTAGGAATTTTTTAGAGGAATTTATTTCCGTATTTTCGAATGAAGAATTATTTTGGAAAAATCATTTTTTTCAAAACAAATATGTTTATAAACGTTGATATCATAGTAAATAAATGGGTAGGATAATGATTTTTTTTTTCAAATCAATTATTATTATTATTATTTAAAGAAATTATTTTCAATAGAATCTATATTCAATAGAAAATGAAAAAAATTTCACCGAATACTTGAAGACTACCACCTATTTGATGAAATAAATATGATTTTACCTAACCATATAACATGGATAGTTATAATAATCAAAGTAATTATTAAATAGTGTATTCATGAAAGAAATGTTTCTCTTGAAATATTAATCAATATGTATTACTTTTCATTCCATCCATTGTGAAAGTGAAACATCATCCTTTATACATGCAGAATACTTCCTCTATGAATGACTTATTTTGTATTCTTATTAATTCTATGTTTACTATTTAAGATATAGTAAAAAATATAAAACAGTTGTCCCCAGGGACTTATTTATATTATTGATTGATTTTAAAATAATTATGATTATGAAAAATATTTAAAATTAGTTTTTGATTATATTATTGAACAACATTAGGTGATCGATATGAGAAAGAATTATTTAATGAATTGATATAATATTATTACAAAAGGATCCTAAACAAATAAAATGGATGGAAAATTTTCTTTAAAAATTATTAAATAATGATATATTTATAATTTTGGTTGATATAAAAATTAAAACCATGTTGGAATTCAACGTATCAGTTTTTTCTGTCATTTCCACCCAATTGGTGTAGATTTCATATTATTACAAAAATAATTGATGTTGTTTATATATTTCCACTCTTAAGGATTATATCACAATTTCCTCATTGGAGATGGTTTATAATGTTCTAATTCATGTTTTCTCTTCTAATATGTTTTCATTAAAATGTTATTATATTCCTGAAGTATTATTTTATAATATCTCTATTATTCATGATTTTTTGTTTTTAAATAGTTTTTATAAGAATTATATATCCTTTCCCTATTTAATGTCATTTATTTCCTTCTAATATGGTATTTTATTTTTTTACATCCATATAGTTCTCTATTTGAATCTCAAAACAAGAAAATTATATATTATATAAAAATTCATACTTATTTATCATTTTTAGCCTATAAAAATTATTTTCAAATCAAATAATTTTCAAATTGTTTTGTAGTATTCTTTATCTAATTATAAATTTTTATTAATGTAATTATTCTTATAACATTTAATTACATTTGGAATTCATAAAAGGTATCATTTTATATCATTTTCTAATCAATTAATTTTAATATTTTTACAAAAGTATGAAGGAAATGTAATTTTATTGTAAATTCAGTGAGCATATTTTCATGAATCTAGGACCATTATTCATTATTTAGTATCCAATACATGATTCGTTATTATTTCCAATAAAGTAATTTTTCCAATTTTTTGTGGATTTTTATTTGTTTTTATATTAAAAGAAAAGAATATTTTCATAATGGATAAAAATGATATTTCAATTTAACTAAGAACTTATTATCTTCAACATTAATTTTTATTTTATAATTATAGTTTATTATAATTATTAATAATGTTTTTTAAATGAATAATTCCAAAAGATATTAAATTTGACATGAAAATTTTATTGAAGTTATTTAAAATATATTTTTACAATAATTTTAATAACCAATACATGTAGTTCTTTTTTTAATTATTCACATTAATTTTCCCATCTAATTATCAAAATATTGTTATTTATAGAGAAAATTTTAATTTTTGTAAAACTAATGGCCTTCTATAATCTATTGAGAAATTTAAGATTTAAAGAACCTTTTTTCACAATGAATAATCTTAGTTATGATCTTCATCATTATACTTCATAATTTTGATATTGTAACCATATTAGTTAATATAATGGATATATTTATCATTTCATTATTTTAAAAACCATATACAATTTATACATATTGTGTTAACGTAAAGAATATTACTTAAAATTTAATTTCATCTATTAAGGAATTATTAATTTCATAATTAATTTTTATATAGATATTTATTTATTTTTAAGTAATATTAATTATATATTCTATAATAGATTTTATATTTAAGGAATTCATTAGACAGATGAAACATATGGGTGGGGCGCTATTATAGATATACTTCGGATTAAATGGTAGGGGTCATGAGCCTTCCACCAGGTCTTGTTTCGCAACTACCCCAAACCCACCTCCCCAAGGCCTGGGGATGGAGACTAGTGTAGAAGGCATTATCATTCAAATGGGATGCATTATTCAAGTACCATTACACACGGACACTCAAAACCCCAACCCATAAAGCTAAAAAGTAAACCCATTGTAAACGATGCATGAAATCACTATATAAACCACTACCTGTGTATAAATGTATGTAATGTACATGGTGGAAAAATGGGATAGTATAGAATCACAACAAAATAAATAAAGAACACTTGTAATACCCCATGTCTTTGAAACTGGTCGTCCAAGAACCCTACATCAGGGTTAGTTGGGGGTACCTACCTAATGTTATAGGAGTACACCTTGTATGCCTTCTCTCATTAAACACCTCCGGGTCTTGGTCATCCCTGGAATCCGTCGAAGTCATGGTCCTCTACACAAGACAAGACACGCATAGGAGAAGCCTGTTCAGGGCTGAATAAAACAATACTATTTAGGGGACATCAAAACCAAAAAGATAAAACACTATATAAAACCCCCAAGGAAACTCATAGTCAGGTATACAAAGTTATATTCCCATGCATATAACAAGGCCATCAAGATATAATCATCTCATCCACTAAAAAACATAAGGAACTAGCCTTATAACTTGTATTACAATTCTTACCAAATATTGTAAAGGTATCACCAAAACCAGGAGAACACACACCACATGGTTACCCATTACTGTTGGCACAATCCAAGAGATACACTCCATTAGGTTCAACCCTACAGGGTTTAGCTATAGTTCCTGACACATGAGGTCCAATAATCACCGTCTTACACTCAATGCATGGATAAGGAATTCCAAGTGATGAGGCATGCTCCTCGCCACTACACTCAGTGGTGGAAGCCCTACACCTGATAATCCTATGATACCCCAATCTCTCTGGTAAGGTGTGTCCCACACCTTAGTATTTTTGGGGGAGAATTTTCTCTTACTATGGATCGATCACTTCAAGAGGATGGACCTTATTATCATTGATGTGTCTTACAGTCGAGGGAGCTCCAACTCATATAGAGTACCCACTCCCCATCACTAAAAAAATGGTCGAGTACCACTCCGTCAGTGTGGACACACGCTCAAGTTCCAATAGGGGAGTACTAATCATGAAGGAACAACACCCTATTATGACAAGGTATTACTACTTCATGTATCGAGGAAGAGAACCCTACCATATATTATAGTTATATTTAGTGACTAGAGAACCTGAACCTAGGTACTAGTTGATTATATACTCATTCAGTTTAATTGCTATGGGAGACCCGCACCCCAGTATATTTGGGGAGTACTGGCCCCAAGATGGAGGACCTGCTCTCTGACATGATAATGGATTACCAACAATTTTTTAACAATGCGTAAGGAAGATCTGCACCCTAGAACAGAAGGGGAGTAATGACTCCAATGTTAGGGATCCTGCATCCTGGTCCCACATGGGTGTATCTGTTGTTCCATCACAAACAGCTATGATAACCTACACAATAGTCCATTTTGGGAGTAACAACCTAAGAGGAAACTACTTCATGGAAATTAATCCACACCCTTGATGTGGGGAGATCTATCTTGACCTGAAAATGTGATAAGGAGTATCCTCACCCTGAATCTTAAAGGGAGTAAACGTCCTTGAATCTCTTTAAGAGAAATACCCCTACTCTACACGAAGTGTCCTTATATTGGGAAGGCTTACTCATAAAATAAATAGTACATTCTTAACCTTCTCTAAAAACTCACTTAGAATATCTCTAAAGGGATTCTTTATCTCAGGGGTTCCACTGTGACGTGGGTAAGGACTAGTGCTACACCAGCCCATCTATCTATGAATGACCTGCTTACACTGGCACAACATACTATGGATGGTCGGTTTTTCTAGCCCAAATGCAGCTCTTCCACATCCTTCTCACACCATACAACACCAGTTGGAATTGCCTCTCTGGTGAACCGGTCCACACACGGGGACCAGGTTTTTTGGTGGGACCCTTGGATTTCTGCAGATCTAGGTCACACATCGACCAAAGCTGCATCACCTCCACACAGGAAACCATGTAGCACAGCTACCACCACCACCACCACCACGGTGTGCCACCCCTCCATCCGGCACACAGCTGCCACTATTGGTTGCCACATCAACAGATTCCTCCATGGAACATTTTATGGGCTCTGGTGGTCTGGTCTTTGATATGGAGGGTATTCTAGAGTCCTGAGACCAAGTTCTTGATCCCCTAGGGATCAAATATCTATTGTGATACCTTCCATTAGAAATCATTATATCTACAGTATCTCCTACACCACCACGATCTATCTGTCATGATTGTCATCAAACCATTCTCGGGTCGTATCAATTCAGCATCCAAGATGTAATATCATAGCACCAATAACGGTTTTTCAATGACTGATTCTTTTTCATACCACGAATAATTCAATGAACATTCGGTAAAAGAATAGTGTAAATCCACATCCACCAATTTGGGGAATGAGCCTTATCCATTGTTCGTCCTCGTGATGATCCATTCCCAATAGAATGATTTTAATAGATAAAATAATATATAACAATTTTAGGAATGAATTAATTCTGCAATGTTAAACCTAATTGAAATCCCTCCCACAAGAATGAATGATATGTGGGTCCAAAAATCTGAGGGAAGATCATTGTTAGTCATTTATAACCAATAACTGGAAATTAATGGAATTAAATAACAACCCCTACCTCGAGTTTTGATTGTTTGCAAATGTATATTGAATTCGTGTCACGACCTTGATCTATCTACCATCAGTTTTCGTTGATTGTTCATCGCTAGTGAGAGAACCTCCTCCTCCTCCTTAGAGAAACTTCAGTGTTTTGACGATAATCATGGATTTCAGATAGAGGATGGATAAAAGAAAAAATCATTACATCATAAAATATTTTTATTAAATAATTTGTTAATGATTCTCAAAAAAAAAACTAACATTGTTTCCTAGACCTCACTGAATGATTTTAGGACATACAATAAAGTAAATTCACTTTTATAAATGAAATAGTGCCCTCAGATTTCTCATTCAGAAATCCAATTGAATGATTAAAAATAACCATGTTATCGTCTCGACTATTTTTAATAAAAAACTGAACATTATTCAAATATTTATTCTGGGCATGTCGGGGCTTGGAATCACATGTCGTTTCAGCACATGGTTTCATAATTTTCCCAAAAAAATTATAAAATGAAATTCATGAAAAATCTGGTCCATTTCTTATAAATTAAATTATTTATTCAAATATTTTATATTTTTTAAAAAATATATATGTAAAATAAGTTTAGAAACGTTTTTCCATTTTACCAATTTTTTCAATGGAATCTTCTTGTCTCTTTATGAAAAAGGCTTTTTTGAACTTTTTTTCCAAAAAAATGACTATTCCTTTTCTACCTCCTATATCATTTATGGATTTATCCATCATCATTTAATTGAATCAAACTTTTCATGTTCAAATGAAATATTCTATTTAGAAATTTTTTTTAAATGGATTCTCAAATAAATTTATTTTAAAAAATTTTTCCAAAAAATTTTTTTTTTACCCAATAATATTTTTAATGAATATTATATTATTTCATCTATGTAAAAAAACATTTTTTTAATCTATATTGGGAAATTATTTATTGATATCATCCTTAATTGTCCTCTAGATTGTGTATTTTCAATTTTACCATGTATAGTACTCACATTTACTTCCTGGATTTATTTTTTATTCCTCTAGAAATATTAAATATTATGTTACCATGAACATTGAATTTCCCTTAAATTATCCATTTCATTTTTCATAAATATTAATATTCCCTATTCCATATACAATTTTACATAGGGTGTCTTCATTGAAATTTAATTAATTTTTTTGGGAAATAATTATTAATATATATACTATATTCAATTCAAATATTTGATAAATAGTGTTGTTTATTTATTAGGATTAATGCTTAGGACATGAAATACATAGGATGGGGAATGGTTAATTAATTCCCCTTGATTCATCGGTAGTGTAATGTGATAAATTACTTGTAAAAATTAGTATAGTTAAAATATCTCCAGACGGTATTGGTTCCCTGTACCAGGGGGAAGTTGATGTCCAAAATCAAATAATATCTTTCATTTATTTTCAAATATTTTTCATCCATGACATCTTATGTTGACATATATATAGATAAACATATTTTTTTCATTGATTATATAGAATGTGTTTCTTTTTATTTAAATGGAATATTTATTCTCCATTACCTAGTTATTTGAATGACATGTTCTTCCCGATATCTACCTTTTCTTAATGACTATTATTGTTGATTCATTATTTATTCTGCTATATTTTTTCATTACTAAGGATTTTAGCACACCATTATAATGTTTAAATACACATGAATCAAAGAAGAATTCTATAAAATATATGCTAGAATTTACTAGATGGATTAGATTTATCCTTGAATTTATATATTTAGATATAATTTATTTAGAAGAAAAGAACTATATTTTCATTAGTGTATTCATTTTTATTACAATACTGATCTATGTAAGTAGATTAAAAAATACTACTAAGTTTATTTTTCCATCGATGATTGATTCCTTGTAATCATGTCAATTTATTATGTAGCAGACATTGGCTTCGAGCTATTTATAGTGAGGGTGCAACAAATATATTTTACAATATATGATGAAAGCATCGTTCGAGTGTATGATATAAATAATTGTTCAAAAGGAATAAGATACAAGGCCTAAACCACCATAGTAGATGGTTGAAAATAATATACATATAAATATGATAACAATATCATTCCAATCACTATCTCAAGCATCAAAAACAATAATCAATAACTAACCAATGAATTATGAAGAAATATTATGAATACTCCAACTTAATGACCACTAAAATATTTGTTTTATGTATAGATACAAATTTTTTTATGAAGAAATATTGTTTGGGGGTGACATTAAATAAAATTTTTCTTCCCCATTGGAAAAATAACTGGTCCTTATTCTACAGTTCATATCATCCCCAATTTCTAAATGATATAACTGAAAGAATAAAGAGAAAAATTATAGAGTATTCATTTTGGAGGACTCAAGGAATATTTTCTTAGTGAACACTCAATTATTCCCAATACTGAACCCATGAGATTTCCAAATAATCATCCCATCCCATAAAAAGTGGAATTCATGACTATATTGAACCTATTTTATATTTGTTTTATATTACTAAAAAATTATGGTGTGATGATGAAAATTTATGTAAATATTGATTGAATAAATACCACATTGAAATTTATTAATTAACCCAATATCAAGGTAAAAATTATGATATTATGTAATATGTCCATTTTTAATAAATGAATGAATATCTAATAAGGCATCATGAAAATTTATTTTTTTCTTGAGTTTTATTATTTTAGTGACTAACTAATGTTAATGTACAAAGGATTTGAAGAATCCAATTTCCATAGAGGATTTATAAAAAAAATAAGTACGGTAGAGTTGATGTTTATTTTTTATTGTTAATGATTTTATTAAAATGTTTGTTATTGTGATTTGAATATCTGAATGTTTTCATTTTAAAAAAATCAAACTCAAGTCTTGTGGATCACATGATTATCTTCTTCCACCCATGGAAATTACAATTCGTACTCAAATATGATAATTTGAAGTGTGAAATGAGGGAGGAATAAAATACCATCACGGGTCCAAATGTTCTTAATGAATTAGAAATATTGTGCAGGGATTCATGAATCATATTTTGGGCCTTCTATCCATAATGGTTTTGTTTGGTCTCTATAGTGAACATTGACATTGATTAATAAGATTCATTAAAATAAATATAATGATTTGGGAATAATGTTTTATGAATTAAATTCATAATTAAAAACATGGGAATGCGAAATTATATGAATCTATAAAAAAATTTATCCTCCTACAACTAGTCTCACTTGCCCAAGTTTTTATAAATCAATATTACACCATTGAGGATGTTGGATGAATGTGAGATATTATTCCATAGTGTATGGTGATATTTTTTAGGAAATTTCAAAGGTAATTCCTATATGTGTATTGATTTGGGGAATATGTAATTTTTTTTCCAACATGGTTCAAATTTTTTTGAAAATAATATTACAATAATTGAATTTGGAGTTTAGAAGAAGTGTATATATGTTTTTTATTTTGTTTACATATTGGAAGAAACATTTATTGTTCACTAAAAAATGATGGGCTGTCTTGTGAATAATACCTAGATGATTAGAGATCTCACTATAGTAATTTATATATTATATAAAAAATACAAGAAAGTATTATTCAGAAGATTAACACCAAATATTTAAGAGTTTTTTTCATAAATTTGGAAGAGTAACAAAATATTTTGATTAGTTTGTTATGATTGTTTTTTATTAATTGATGAAGTTTATATGAGTAATACAAAAATGGTTTCTAAGACATCCATGTATGAGTCATACATGTATCAGTTGACATAAAAATTATCAATGAACATATTAATTATTTTTTATGTTCTATTTAAGTAAGAATTCAAGACACTATAAACATGAATTTGTTTCATCATAAAGATTATATTTTTATTTTCAAAGGATAATAAAATTATTTAAAACCCCAAATTGGGGAAGGGTAAAATATTATAATTCCTTTTAAAAAACATTATATTTTATTAAAAATCGGTATATATTTCATTAGATTATTCAAGGATTCATAAAAATTGTTATTTTGAAATATAAAAATCATGGAAAAGAGAAATTATAATTTTAAATAATATTAATAATTTTATAGGAAAATACTATGTCTTCATTAATTTAAAAATATAAGATATGAAGAGAATGAATACTGGTTATAATATAAATATTGGCCATTATTTGTAGAGTTTTGAATTACCAATAATTATATTAATTCAAAATTCATTATTCACGCACTATATATAATACATAGTATTGATAATTTATATAGTGATGAATCAATATAAAGATATATATATATATATATGAGTCAAATTAAAGAGTAGAGTGTGATGTTGAAATTATCCCATGTTTAAAAGTATTGGGTATAAATGTATTGAAAATCCTGACTCCAGAACATCCTATATCACTATTTTTAGTCAAGGAGATGATGATATCTAATTCAATCTTTATGAACAAAAAATATGAATATTATATGGGATAAATGGAGGGTAATTGAAATATGTTTCTTATGGAAATAAAATATTTCTTACCACTGTACATGACAATTTCCTGTAATATTTTTGATTTTCTAACATTATATATGATGAATAATTCATTATAACCACACTATTATATATTTTCATCAATAAAGGAAAAAATAAAATGTTTGATTATTTGATAAAGATTATTTTGAGGCATTATTTAGAAGGAATAAAATAAAATTTTATTACTTACTGTTGTGTATGTAATAGATTTTTAAATGGTCTTACTCACTATTATAAATGTCAGATAAGAAGAGGTTGAAGATAATTTAGTATGTTAAAAAATTAATGTTGTATAACATGGGTGAAGGAATATTTTTCTTCCATTATTATAATATTGTAATGTCAGTTATGCAACAATGTGTTGGATTCATAATGAACTATCTAGAGGGATGTATCATGAGTTCAGTATAATCCATACTCATTCAATAACATAGTCTCTTACATTTTTGGATGTGTGGTACAGTGGTTTTTAGGGTCTCACCATGGACTAGAATTTATTTTTTAATTGTGATCCATGTTAATCTATTATATCCTTTATGAGAGAGTGTGTGTTTGTTTCAATGAGGTGAAACATAAATGTATGGTGTGAGAAAAGGTGGTCCATAAACATATAACGGTAGTGGTAAAATAAATGTATAGAAGATAAAATTTATAAAAATACTATAAGAATAGATCATCATACCCATAAATGTGTTTAAAATATCCCAATGTGATCACAGAAAAATTATTAAAGTAGTTCCACAACTGAACGGATTCATTATTTTGAATTCATTTTTATTTTTATGATTTGATACCCCTTTGGATTTTTTATTATGTGTAATTTTGGATATGATGAAATTATATTTTTAATCAATATTATCTCTAACATTAATATGATGATGTTGTAAAGTAATGTGATGAGGTTTTTTTGAATATATCCATCAATTGAAATGAATAAGATTATTTACATTATATATTCAATGATAGCAGAAAAGAAATATCATTAATAGATGGAGATGAATATGTAGTGAAATATACCACTAATGTATGAATAATCCAACTAAAAAATAATCATGAAATTGATTTGACCATGAGGTATCTCATTCATATTTTATAACGGTCATCATGAATAACTATAAATTATAGGGTAATATCATATATCTAAAAATATCATGAAATATCATTTAATATATTAATATATATGAATAATTAATTTCTTATACTAATAGTCTCTTATTTTTTGTATCTTATATAGTTAAAAGGAAACGACACACTCCTTTATGAATAATCTTAATGTATTGATAAATACAAAAATGAATAATTAATGACATATAAAATTCTATCCAAACAAGTTGGAGACGTAGATGCTTTGAATACTAAATATATATAAAGGAGCTACAAATTTGATTTTTAGAGTATAATAATAGTCAGTAAAGTGATTAAATAGTAATGAATTTTAAAAATGATATTCATTAATTTTAATAAAAAAATTATAATGACACTGATTTAAAAAATTCTCAATTTTATGGTAAATAGAACAGAATAATGTACCATGACACCTATATTTAAAAAATAAAAAATTGGATGATGGTGAAAATTTAAAATTCACTATTTCATTTGAATATTATTATAATTATTTTGAATATCTAAAGATGATGCTCACTGTGACTTTTCATGAATTGGATGTCATATTTGAAAAATAAGAACTTACACATATTAAGTCTTCATGAAAAAAACTAAATGATGATGTTACCACACATTATTCTATTATCGATTATTGTAAAAATTTCCCTCTACCTTGTGTTAATAATAACATATAAATCTCTAATGATTGTTTTTTCTCAACATCATAAAAATAAATATATTTTCAATTTCTAATAATATATGTCCTAATAAATATATTTCTATTATAACTATAGGAGTAAATTATTTTTTTAATAAAACTAGATGTGTATAAATGATGGGAAATATTACACCATGTCAATGGTAGATCTATTAACGTAAAAAATTTTGGATACCAAATAGAAAATATTCTAGTATTAAATATCATAAGGATTATTTATCTATAAATACTGGACAAGATGGTTTCTAATGAACAAAATACAAAAATGATAATTTCTGGTACTATAAATATTTTTGGTGTAGTGTTTTAGATTGATAACTTGGTCTTTTAATTTAAAAATATCATTGGAAATATATTTTTAGGGGTGCTATACCAGATTTGAATAAATACACTCGTATTAATGTGAAAATTCATTCTCTCTTAAATAGATTTAACATACTTGGAAAATATTATGTTGTTTCTATTAATTTCGGCCATTTAGATGGTAAATTCTTAGATAATTCAATAAATAATGTTTCTAGGTAAAATTAAATGAGAATTCCATTGATTATAAAGTAATAAAATATAATATTTTCAAGTAATACTAAGAATCTCTTGGACCGAATTTTCCCAGGAAGATTTCAAAGAAAAAGAGTGAGTTATAATTCGATAAAAGGTTGAAGGAATTTTAGTTTATAATTAAGTCATATAAGGATAATAATGGTGACATAAAATATAATATTATCTCATTCTTTTTTGTAAATGTAATATATACCATGGAAAATTAAAAACATTACACTATTTAATGTTATAAAGGAATAAACTAAATGAAAATTGGAAGATCGGTTTACAAAAAATGAAATTTGGGCGGATTTGGTGAATTTTACTTATAAGAACCTAGGTGTGATTTTTAAATGAGATAAACATATAAATAAATAATTCATAATTATTTTCCTCCAAATTTGAAATATTTATTTTTCTGAAAAAAATTGGAGGAAAAATATAAAAATAAAAAATATATTTTACTTGATGA
This sequence comes from Viscum album, assembly GCA_963277665.1. Taxonomy (NCBI): domain Eukaryota; kingdom Viridiplantae; phylum Streptophyta; class Magnoliopsida; order Santalales; family Viscaceae; genus Viscum; species Viscum album. The sequence continues at coordinate 1,789,187,959 of OY728121.1, read as the reverse complement.
AGGTGAATTTAGTGATAGGATGTCTCCAAAAAATATCATAAAATAGTCATAATAACAATGTGAGAGATGCATAATGGATGGTCATGCTACAACTAAATTATTATCAATTATTCTAGTTTATTAAAAACATATAAAATTAATAATGATTATATTTGGTGATGAATTTTATTTCATGTTTAAATAAAATTATAGAATCACACACAATGGAATGGATATAGTGAAGAGATAATTTCAACACAAATTCAAATCATGTTATAAATTCACATGTGCAAGAATATAGGACGGAATTAGTGGAGAATCATATTCGAGAAAATCTTCACAACATTTTTTCACATTAAGGAACAATTATTTCAATATTATTCCCATTCAATTGTTTGGTATATGTGTGCTAATAATATATTTAATTTGTGATCAAGATATTTTTTAAGAGGATTAGTAAATAAGATGAGTGGTATATCAAAATAGGATAATCAAAATAATGTATTAACAAGATTCAATTATTCTATAAATGGGTCATTATAAAATATAACTATAAAATACATGCACCTTAATTTAGGAAATTTTTATAGTCGCTTTATTTGGGATAATAATATTGAGGAATTTTATAAGAATCTAAAACCATTAATATCATGACAATATGAACTACATAATAGTTATTGGAACAGATTAATAGATTTTTTATGATTTCATGATATCTCATCCTAGGAAAAATAAAATAAAATCCATATATTAAGTGTGATAAAATTATTTCTATTCAATTAATGTAAATTTGAATAATTAATGATGATTACAGGATGTTTTAAATTTTATTAAACAAACTAAAAAGGTACATAATTTTTTTACCTATGTGATAGTGTATGAACAAAAATTTAGGATTCAATTAAAATAAAAAATATATCTATAATATCATATCCATTGGTTTTTTCCTGAATAAATTTACAGAATTTTTGAATGATATTTAGTGGAAAGTTTCAAATTTGAATCATATTATTTTATCATATGAAAAAATATTTTTAGATAAAATGTTTTTATTTTCTAAAATAAAAAATGATTATGTATACTTATAGTGGAAAGGCCAGTGGAAAATTCTTTTGTATAGACTCATACCATCCTCTCTCAACTAAATTATTTTTCATTATCAATAATTAAGATATAAAAATATTAAATGAAATTTTGAAGATAGTTTTGGAGAGTGTTATATATTTATAATTTATAATGGAATATAGATATCAAAATATCAATTTTATAGGTTAATGAAAAAATATAAAAAGGGATTATTATTGAGGCCAATCTTTCTGTGATTTATTTTCTATCAATGATCAAGTAGTGATAAATTATCATGATTAAATTATTGATTAATAAAAAATTACATGGAGTTCGGTTGAAGAACTGAAGCTTCTTACGAGGTATAATATCCCATGAATTGTTTCAATTTATATTAAAGGAATGATAAATTAAAATATATAATGTAATATTATTTTGATTTCATTAATTGTAATGTTTTAATTATTCATTTATATAGGTCAAAAAAGTGTTAAGATCATTTGAGTTCCATGTATAAGCTATAATGGAATATACCATATCTATATGAAATATATATTTTATATTTAAATTATATTAGTTTATAATAATATTAAAACTAACATGGGTGAGAATTTTAATTTAGAAAAAATATGATGAGTATATAGAAGACTATATGTAATTCAGGAGTATTTTTTATTACATGATATGTTATTTATTAAATGAATTACGAAATTGGTATATAAAAAAATGAATCCAACTCTAGTCCAATAGAGAACCCAAAATCCATTCTAGTTCATGAAGTTATATGACAATTCTAAATGATTACCAAACCATGTGTGGCACATTGGGGTAATTAAAGGCCACCATAGGTTTCCAATGGACGAAATGAGTAGTATTATAGTGTGATATCAAAGGTAAAAACATTTAATAATATTTCCCCAAATGGATTTGTTATTCATATGTATGGGGTTCATATATTTTTAAACAAGTTGAATTCATATTCGTCATTCGATGTGGGACTTTTTTCAATTATTATTAATAATTTTATAAAATATAGGTGATAGTACTAATATTATTTCATATAATATTTCATTATAACATAAATAGGTTTCACACATCACTTATTATTCTCATATCATTTCCTACCTTTTAAGGGGATTTAATTACATGATTAATAATTCGGTAGTGTTCATTAATGGTTATGATGATCAGTTTAATATAATTATTATTTGAGTTTTTTTAGGAAGCTTTATATTTTTTAGAATCATCATTCAATTAATTCGAATTGGATATTGGAACTACTAAAGATATATATCAATATATGTTCATATATGTATGCATATGTTTTTAAGTTAAAATAATATTACGTTGATAATTAGAAATAAAAATGAATTATTGTGATTAATTCCATGAATATTAAAGAGTTTATATATTTAGAATTATAATATATTACCAAATAAAATAAAATCGAGTTAGAAATATTGAAACCAGCTTTATAAGAGTATATTGGGAACATAACAAGAGTTAATCAATATTTAAAAGAGTATATGGGTAGTGATTAAGAGACATCGTGGAAGTTCATATGAATCATCCTATAAGTGAATATGAGTATTCTTTCTACGGTCCTACCTAAAAATCATTAACATTCATCCTATGTGTACTTTAGTTTCTATGTGAACATAAATTCAACGTTTCATAGGGATATATCTATTGTTTCATAAAAATGAATTATGGATTATATAGGGATTATTAGGTTCTTTGGAAAATCTATATTATGGAACATGGTAATTTTATTTATTAAAGGATATATGATATTAAAAATAATAAATATCATGAATAATTGTTTCAAGACTCATGAACTTGATGGATAAGGAATAAGAATAATATGTGGAATTTTTTCATGATGATGTATTGAGAACTAAATCTAAAATTGAATTAGACTCATTTTATATATAATTATTATATTTTTAATTTTCATTAAGAAAATTTAGTATACAATAATTTTTTTGAATGATATATTCCATGAATATGTTATTTTTAAAAGGAAACACATCAAAATAATTAATACTGAATATTTGGTTATTAATGATTTACAATTAATGATTTTTAATTACATTGAATTATATTAATTAAACAATAATTATTCCAATGGGAAAATGAGTATATAATAATAAATAATTATATAATACTAAAACTATTCCAAAATAATATTTATATATTTTTTAGTTTTTTGAATTATGTTTAGAGAGGAACTAATATTACACCCCATCTAAAAACCATTGTGTATCAAATAAGAGAGAATCCCCAACTCCAACACTTTCTACACACTGTTGTGAGTCTTAAGGATGAAGACAGAATTTTCCATCAAGGTGAACTAATGAAAAATATATAATTGGGAATAGAGAAGAGTATTTTACAATGTATTTCACAAAGAATGAATAACTAGTTTTAACCCATTTTTGAGAATAATTATAATTTTTTCAGGTTTTCAACTATATAGAATAATAGATTGTAAAATCTTGTATATTTATTACAAAGAAGAAGAAATGAAATCAACACACATGCTTGAAATTATCTTGATTAATAATTATTCATATATTAATTTTTGAACATAATAATAATAGTAAACAATAAAATGTTTATTTAGACATAGAATAATATGTGTTACTTGATAACGGTTATCCATGTTATAGAATATGAGAAGAAGAACAATCAAAACATCAAAAAAATGATTACTTTCTAATGTGGTGAAGTAATGATTTATTATTCCCACTTATTATATAATCTTAATGTGTGGGATAAAATATTACCTATAATGAGACATATAACATGTTTTCTAGATATTGCATGCCAATTATAGTTCAATGGTTTGATGATAGTTGGTTGTTTGATCTTGGATTTTTTAGACCATTCAAAGGGTTATCGTTTCTCTTTTAAAAATTTATTTTGTAAATATTTTTTCCCCAATGTCTGTATGTGTTTTCTAATATGTTTAAAATTAGATGTAAGGTGAGATAAATAGAAATCACTTCACATAACAAATAAGTAGTTATAGAAATAGTTAATTACTAAAAATTATTTATTTGCCCCAAAATTTTAAAACTCCACCCCAATGTTGATATAATACTAAATAAATCATTTATAATACACCCTATTCTATTGGGGAAGGCCCCAATATACTAAACTATGAATTATACACACCATGCCTCTCTAAAAATCATCTCTTTTCCTGTAGAAATCATGGGAGATCAAGTGACATTGGTTTTCGTGATGGGGAAAACCCCAAATATAAATTCCATACCCATTTATTATAATCATGAAAATTAAAAAACCAAGTGTCACATTGTCCATGTGACACAATATAGGTAATATCACAAAATTAATGAAAAATTATAGGAAAATATGCCATATTTATTTTGGTATCAATATTCTCTTAAAAATAGTTCATCCCCTCAATGGTCCATTTGGATGTATCACATAGATTCTATCAATGATATACTATTATAGGTGGTTACCCAGGACATGCTGGTGAATGTGAGTTAATTATGGATTTACTTAACCCATATATTTATGTGCTACATGATGTTCAATAGTGGAGTCTGACCCCATATTATAGATTGAAACTAACCTTCTCAACCACTTTAAGACCAGATAGTATATTGAAACTTAAACATGATTGAGGGAGGAGATCAACCATATATATAGAGGAACCCTTCCAACTTATTCCAACTCCATTATAGATGAATATTTGAGGGAATAAATCACCTCCCCAATACGAAAAATAAGTCTGCATCATTCCATATATCCCTTATTTTAAACAACATCCAACATTGTATTGACATATCACAAAAAATTGGGAATCCTTTTCCTCACCATATTGAGTAATCAATCAATAAGTGTATCATCTCCTCCCATATAACGATTAACATATAACTCAAATTAATCCCAACGAAAAAATAATCTTATATAGTTATCACACTCCCCAAACATCATTGGGGATTATGAACTCCAAAAAAATCATTTAAATGTTAGATCCCACCACGAGGATAGCTCCAAGGAAACCACATATTATGGAGGACACAAACACTATGTCTCTATATTAGTACCTACTGAATAAATGATTGTTATGACCTACACCCTTCCAAAAAACAATATTCATGGGGGAGTGACATGTATAACTCTCCAAACCATTCCCACAATATATTCATCAAATTTGATAATCTAATCAATATTTAATATATATTTATAAATAATCACTAACATTTCCTCATGAAAAAATACAAGTGGACCAATAATGGAGACATATGAATCCATCGACTAGAATACAGAATGGACAAATAGAGAAATGCATCATCACAGTAATGAATATCACTCCATCATCGAATAAAAAATATATTAACAAACACTGAATATAGTGTGCAAGGGAAGTAAATAATCAACTCACGAACAATATCTAACTATACTTTCCCAAAACACTCTTTATGGAATAATGGGAACCACTAAAGACTAACCTAAAATCCTAATTTTGTGATTATCTATTATAAAGGGATCCAAAACATCCCAAAACATCCTAATGATTACTAATATATTAAAACATGTGTTAGTACCATGTCTAACAATAATAATTCTTCCAAGTGGTTTATCATTTTTCATAATACATTGAATTATCACCTAGAATTCGTCCCCATTTATTTGATATGATCCTCATTTATCCATGAATATTTTATCAAACATCCTTTATGAACACGAAAGACTCCATTTTTATGTTCCACATTGAATGATACACAAAATATATTACATATCTATGTAAATAATTCTCATGGAAGAGATAATATATCTTATATCATCATATCGAAGATAAAAATTATTTACTGAGGTTTACATGATGTGAACTCTAGGAGTTATCATGGAGTGGAATACTAAGGACACTACATCATGTACATTCAAAGTACACAGAGTGAACTATAACATACATGATGTGTATACTCAATGACTAGATAGGGGCATGTAACTCTATTTATATAATTAGTTTATCCACAATTATAGGGTGTTCCACAATTAAATATATGAGATGTAAGGAATATTGGATATCAATTAATATATCCATGTTCATGATGTTTTAATTATCGTTGAATGGAATGCAATATTACTTGTCTTGTACCTCAAAGTGGGTGACATAGAGTGTACAATAAAATGATCTTAGATGTGAATATATCCAAAACAATATGTGATCACATCTTATTCCCTAAAACATATTTGAAGTATATGTAATCATTCTGTAAAACTAATTGGAATTCATATCAACCACCAGAGTCACCAATTTCAAAACATGTCACTCCTAAATAAACTTCATCCATCCTATAATAGACCAATTTTTTTAATAAAAATGATAAATATAAATTAAATTAGGAAGATAAGAAAATTTAATTAATGAAACTCACTACATAGTGAATTAATAAATATTTATGGTCATATGCATTCTCTATCACAATTATATCATGGTATGAATCCTATAAGCCACCCAAGAAGATTTCCCATGAAATCTAACTCATTCTATATATAATTCCTATTTATCATCATTTTTATGATACCCATTAATCAAGTGTGAATGAAAATGATAATTGGGATACGTTTTAATAAAATATAATATTAAATTGGATGGAAGTCACATTTCAAGGATAGAATCGGGCCCCTAATTACAGTCAAAACATTTAACACTCCTGGAAAAAACCACATCTTCTTGGATAAATAAAAAGTATGATTTTGTAATTATATCTCTATATAATAGATATTTACATTCACTCACAAGGAAATAAAAATTATTTAATTATTAAATTTTAAATACAATTCAAAAAATGGTTCGTTTTAAATTTAACAAAATTTTATCTGAGGGACTAATGTCTCATCCCCAGGTAAAAAGAACTATCAAAAAATAATTTTGAGGTCAATTTTCATGGTAATATTACATTGAAACCATTCTTAATATAATTGGTATTCTAAACTCAAATATGATTTAAGAGTTTTTCATTCGATAAAAGGAGTTCCTACATGTTGTTTAAAGAAATTAATTTGACAATGAAGATCATGAAAGCACCCTACACATGATGATAAATAATGAATTTTTTATGAATATTGTGCTAAAATGAATGTAATTAATTAGTAATTAAAAATTATTTTTGTAATGAACCATTCCTTGAAGCAAAGATCCAGATGATTATAAGGAATCAAATCTTGAAGGATCAAATAGTTTAGTTATATTACTTAAGAACAAACATACATCAGGCTTATATTACAAATTAATAGAGTCATTATAAAATAATTTATTTTTTTCAGTATAACATTATTCAATATAAAATATAATTTCATATCATTCTTAGTACGCTTCTAGGATTCCTGGGGAATGAAAGAAGATAAGTGTGAGCTCAAATGGTTAGTAAGGGTCAAGTATAATGTAAGATACCATAAATTCCTTATTATATTCAGTATAGTATGGTAAAAAATAATGAAACATGTTGTGAAATCAATAAAATGAGAAGGAAGTGCACAAAAATATCATGAAACACATTCCATTTAAATACCTCATAAAGAAAAATCAACATAGAAAGATAAGAAACTACCAAAACATTACACTTAATTAAAAAAAATAAGTATAAAATGCATCTATATATTTTATCATAGGAAAAATATCATGGATAATAAATATTGATTCAAAATGAGGCTCTTTCTATATTAAGGGATGTCATGTCTCTAGAACATCAAAACGTATACAGTCACTACCTATCACAATATCATTTAAAACTACATATAGAAACAAATATTACTTTCACAACATATTTCTCTCATGATAACATTTTGATGCATCCAGGGGATATATAATGTCTGAGCCCCACCCATCATTTATATTAAAAATAATTCCTCTTATGTAATAAAAAAATAAATATTGAGCAATATTCCTTATCATATATACTTATTGAAATAAGAAGGTGTATTTATCAATACCTACTAGGTGGGTGATAACTAACAACACGTGTAGCTGATGTAGATGAATAAAGATACTATTATAACACCCTAAAACAATTTTAAGTAAAATAATCATTTATGATTCCAATGTTCCACATAACACTTCAAAACATTTGAAATATAATTCCCCAGAAATAAATGAAATATATATGTCAATAGGATTAGGTGATTCATCATATAACATGTTAATGTAAAAACTTCATGTAAAATGATATATGGATTATAAAATAATTATTTCCATGATAAATGATATGGATATTTAGGGGGGATTCAATGTCAATAGATCATAGGAAATTGATTATTTTAAAGGAGAATAGAAATGGAATATAATAAGTGAATTTCATTGCAATCCATGTCCAAATAAATCATAAACAATAATGAGTAATCATATTGATGGTATCAATACCCAATTTTATATGTGGAGTAAAATGAAGGGTTATTTTCAATGATAAAATAAAAGAATAAAAATAAAAATATTTTTGAGGAAACTATCCATTTGTTTGGAAATCCTTGTAAAATCCCATTTCCTTGAAAACAAGTATAAATAAAATATTCAATAAAAATTTTCCCTTTATATTTTTAACGGAATATTTGGAGAAATGATAGTGGTAAAATTAATACATGTTATACAAGGTAAAAATAACATTCCTTTTTCACAGGAAATGCTTAGAATAATTAATTTTCTATAATGTAACAAAAATTTTCCTTTGAAAACATTAGAAAAATCAAAAAGTGTAATAATTTATTTTTTAAATCCTTTGGGAATGGATAAAAACATTTTTTAATATAATTTTAGAAAATAGTGTTATTAGACGAAAATATGTTCTCTAACAGAAGAGAGAATAATATCGGTTTTTCGTGAAAATAATTTCAAAAACATTTTATGAAAACATTATATGGAAAATGGTATTTTTACTCGATAAAGGTCATTAAAAAACATAGGATAAGAAAATTTAAGGTTTTACTGAACAATTACCCAATACATTTATTTTATAGATATTAATGTATAAAAAATCCATATCAAATTGTGACTCTGATGTGAACCCTTTGTAAGACCATAAAATTGATGTGGGAATTCATAAATTAATTGATTAAGTCACTTCAAAAAATAAATTTTTCCAACATTAATTTAGTGATAGATATCATATATGCTATTAAAAATGATCAATACCAACAGATATTATGTTTTTTATTAAATTTAAATTCCAACATTTATTTTTACCAAAACCAATATATATTGGAGTTAATTATTTAATAAAAAAACACATTACCAACAATTGAATTTGTTACTTAATCATAATAATATCATTAATTATTTATATAAAAATTAATCTATAATTATTAGTAATTATTTCCAATTACTATCTTCATCCTCATTTTGTTAAAAAAATCATGATACCAACTCTTAATAATTCATGTATTAAAAAGGTATATTTTAATTAAGAAAAAAAAGTGCATGTATGACTATTTCTTAACTTAATCATAGAATATTATGTTGTTATTATATATTTTGAATATTTTGAATAAATTATAAAATTTTCCAGTATATATTACAATTGTAATGTAATTAAAATTGTATTTTGAAAATATTTTAAATGAATATAATATAATAAAAAAATAAATTAATAAAATTTAATAATCATCACATAGCCTATCAACAGTCATCACACTCACTCTATGCCTCCACTCTCCGGAAATCATCATATTCTCCTTGTTCCACTTCCCGAACCAATGATCTCTTCCATCACTTCAACACACGGTTCATCACTATATCCCACATGCACAACCACATTCCCCTCAAATATTCTATCATCACCTCCTCCCCATGTATACCGATGATCTACATTTTTTTTTACACTTTTAACTAATTACATTAGCTCTTAGTTTTCAACATTGAAAAGTTCAATGATTGACCCTATTATTAGGTATTCAATATTTCTCTTCATGTTTTGATCCTTTAGAATGAAAGGGGCGTATGGTGTATGAATTGATTATTAGTTAGGGTTGAAGTGAAATTCCGATTAACATTTTCTTCTAGATTTTGTTTTTATTTAATTATTTTGTGATTTTTGGTTTCTAATTTCATTCATATCTGAATCCACTTCAATTAAAGGTATATTTTTTATTGCAATTTTAGCGAGTAGATATTATGAAGTTGATTCAATTATGATCTCTACCTTCACCCACGTTTTGGGTTCATCGTTACCACTTTCACCCACACCCACACTTTGAATTCTCCATGATCTCTTATAGCTCTCCGTATACATTTGATCGATTGTTCTTATAATATTTAGATTAAATATAAGAAATTTTGGGAGGATATAAATATATTTACCATCCAATCTGTCAATGTTTGAGCATCTGATTAGGTATATACTTCTTCTATTCATGTTTTATGAACCTAAAGTCATGTGTATCTATTGTTTGAAATGAATATCAGTTACTATATCAATGAAATTATTACGAAATGATTTTTTATATTAATTTTTTTTTGAGATTTTAGGATGCTAATTGAATTCTCCTTTTGATCCACTGTAGTTTTCTCAGTTAGGATGTTGTAATTATATACATCATGTTTTAATACCAATCCACATTAAATCATTGGATTTTGACCATAATATTTAGAAACAGGAAGGAGATATTTGGATTTAATTTTGAAATCAACACTATATTTCATGTTATAATAACATAAAAGGAATGAACAATGTTCTAGACACTTTAGATGGATTAGATATAGATTATACAATTCAACCCCACATTTTAGACTTTATATCTCTTCCAAAAAACATATGGGATGATTGATTCTTTGAATACATGCTTTTTAGATATGTTTCACTTCAATAATGTGTGTTCGAAAAACTAATGTTTGACTTCTAGTGTCCAGTTTTGAATTCACTTCTTTAGATGAAATTATTCAGAAAAAAGTTCTCAAACAATAGTTAATTGGTAAAATTCATTACCATTACATTGTCTAACATTCAATTATTATTCATGGAATGTTTACAACATGTTTTTAAAGAACACATTTTGATAAAATATTTTTGCCAGTACATTGTATTATGTATGATAATTTTTTATTACATATATTACTGTTTCATTCGACAATGCATTTATAATGATATAATTTTTTAAAATGGGTTTTAAATTATATTTAAATGTTATAGAAATTAATGGAAATTTACGTCATTCATACCCTATATGGTCTATAAGGACTACCAATCAAAATATATAAAAATATTTTAGAGGGTGAGAGGTTAGAAATCTTATCCTCTAACTTTAATTGGTCAAAATATTATAATTAACTAAAATGTTTTAGTATTTTCTTACAGAGGCTTTCAGATTAACTATAGATTATGGGGAGAGTATTCCTACATAAAAAAGTATGTATAAAATAAAAATTATTCCACAATGGTTCTTATCTTCCTACTATTAAGGGAAATTACATATGTAACCCCCCTACACGGGGTTTGAAACTCAACATCGATGGCTAATATAGGGAAGGTGTTTTGTGGGATGGGGGTGATTCATAACCATGATGGTAATTTCATGATAGCCTTCAATTTTTTCTATAGACATGGGGACTCCCTCGTAGTGGTAGATGCATCCTTCCTCAAGGGTCGTGAGAATTGGCACTCTCGCAGAATTCCCCTGGACTAAGAGGTTACAAACTTCATTACTTTTTATAAGGCTATCCATAATGAATTTATCATCCCATGGGAAATCACATATTTCATCTGCAAATGTAGAGGTCTTATTAACACCCACATGATGATGTCACATACATGGAGGGACGGAAAAAAGGTGGATGATTTCTTGGCCCCTTTCACAACCCCTGTTAGCTCTAATTCAATTTTTACTACCTTTGGATCTCTCCCCTCAGAGTCAGTTTTCCTTGCTAAGGGAGATGCGCTTGGCATTCATTTTTTAGGCCCCCTTAAACTTTTATGGGATTTAACATTTTTCAATAAAATATTATCAAAATTTGATGGATGGATGTTTAGGGAAAGTAGATTTAATTATATGCTTTCTAGATATATATTACCACTTCCCTCTAACTATTTATTGTACTATTGAAATATTCATCCCTTAATAATATTATACTATTATTGAACATCATTCAACATCTATTATTATCACAAAGAAAATTAATTCAATGAAAATACTATTCATCCTCGACATTCCAATAGTCTAAAACATTAGAAACTCGTATCATGTTTCTTGATATGACTTTTGGAGGTTTTATTTTTCAACAAACAAAAAACATCAATGAATTCTCCTGAAACAATTTCTTTCTAATGATGTTTATTATGAATTTATTTAGTATGGGTAGATAATTTAATAAATATTTTAGAGTCCACCATCATCAAATTCAAAAATATCAATTATTCCCTTACATTATTGGAATAATTTTTTTTAAAATGATAAAAAGTGTTTCCATATAATTACGATATCCAGAGTTTTCAATTTCAGTATGTAGTCTACATTAATATAAAACTATGTCATAACATAATCTATAAATTAATATCACTAAAAATTTCATATCCATCAATTTTATTGACATAATCTAAAAAAAATAGTTCAATGCACCTATAACTAGTATTATTAATCATGAAACTCTTTCATGATGAATGTATATACTATGGATGCCAACATTTAGTGCATGAATTTCAAAATATCCCCGACCTTCACTACTCTCATGTTATCATATTTTTTATTTCTTTATTACTTATTATTACATTGGTATTTTCTTACTGCCCAAATATATCACTAATGAAATAACTCAATGACTTCTGAAAAAATTAAATCTATAATATTTAGAATGAAATAGTTGGTGATATATCACAAAGATACGTTTTTTTGGTCATTTTCTCTAACAATAAGGTCATTTAATTAATAAGAGAAAAAGTTATTTAGTTGAGACATTCATTGATACAAATCATATTATTCAACCAATTTTTAAATATTCATTATTTTTAGTATATTTATCCTCACACAACCGTTCAATTCGAAAATATGATAAAGATGTATTTGGTTTTTCAACAGAGCTAAACATTTTCAAATAAAAAATAGTTTTGTTGTCAATTGATGCCAAATGATACAACATTCAAATGAATAAAAATTCTTCCGAAATGAACACATAAAATTTTCTATTCATCACTAATATTTAGTATTATATCACAAATTTTCATTAATTAATTGAATATACATAGGTAATTAGATAATACAATTTCATAAATTCTATTAATAAACACCTAAATTTTACATAACATCACTTCTTTTTAATCTTATAATATAGGGACATCAGTGTAGTGAATCTTCACAAATAAGTTTTACCATTGACCAAAACTAGGTACTAATGATTTTTAAAATTTCCATTTTATTTTATTGGAAAACATATAACATGTTATTATATTTTTCATTTTACACTTATAGAGACATGAAAATGCTATTTTTTAGGACTAATCAACAACAATGGAACTTGATTTGTTACAAAATATAAAAATATTTTATCTAATCAGGTAGATGTTTTAATCATAATTATCATTTATTTTCAATACATTATTAGAGTAGATAGTACTGATTTTTATCAATTTCATTTATATTTTTAGTATGATTAAAAAACAATTCTTTGTTCTTCCCATTTCCAATTAATAATCATATTATATTTTATTTAATTATTACACATGTTAGTAGTTTTTCTACTTATTGATTGATAACATTTTATCATGTAGAATTTTTTTTAGACTTTGATGTTAATGATGTGGTCCAGTATAATGTTACAATGTATTGAGACTCTTTTCGAACAACAATCTGTTTCATTGAATCCATTTAAAGGAAAACATAAACAAAAATACTGAAAAATTTTAAAAAAAATTTTGTGATGTAGTTGCGTTGTATTGGAAAAACCTTATTCAATAGATAATTTTTAAATTTCCATCGAAATTTTTACATCCACCTATTACTAATCTTTTATTAAATTATATAGAAAACATGAAAGAACATGTCTAAGTCAGAATGATATCATTTCTGATGAGTATAGATGGTACACTAAATAGATATCACAGTATCCTTTTTCTGAACTATAATTAACTTCTATAGGGTATGACACAATTGTAAACCAACATCCAAAAGTGTTGGCCCACTTTAGCAATGAATCATACCATTTCTGAAAATCTATTGGAAACATGGACATACCTAACATTGAGTACGAAGGGAACACTAGATGCTGTTAAAACTATAGCTATTGTTACAGTTTTTTCTCATAATTTTTTAATAAAGTACATCAAGGTAATCAATTTTTATGTTCCATGGGTTTCAAAAAAAATCCCTATTATGTTTCATTCACAATATTAATTTTTATATTTCATTGTTTATTATTGCTTTTTATAATTAAAAATTACTCATACATGATGTTTTTTAATTTCTCTATGGTCAAAAAAACATTCCTTTTCATATCTAAAATATGCTAACAATTGTTATCATGATGTCTAAGAAAATTCAACAACTATTAAAATATTATCTGTCACTAATGTGGTTATTATAACATATTTATATTAATTTTCATATGTAATTACTCATAATATTATAGAATTTTGAAAATTAGATTTCATTTAGAGAGTCATGCATATATAGGTGGGAGGTAATTGTATATTTAATAAAAATATAATTTAATAATTAAATAAATAAGTAAAATTTAATTATAATTATATATCCCCTACCCAGTCCTATCCTTTACCACACACTGCTACTCTCCATACATCATCATCTAATTTCTTCACCTCCTCATGGACCAATGACATCTGACATCACACACAAGACACAGTTCATCAACATTTCAATCACCCACATCAAAATTCTCTACAATTATCCAACAATAACTAAACCACATGAATACCAATGATGGATTGATTTTTTCCCACTGTTAACTAATAATATTAGTTACCTCCCATTTTTCTTTCAAAAGATCCGTGATTGAGACTAATATCTAGTATGTACTATTTCTCTTCATGTTTTTATCCTCTGAAATAATGGGTTTCTAGTGTTTGAATTGATTAGTAGTTAGAAATAACGTGAAATACAGATGAAATGTGTTTTCTTGTTTTTCTTTTTATTTAATTTTGTAGTGTTTTTTTATTTCTAATGACATGATTCTCTTGATAAAAACTAGGTAATGATAATTTTTTTATTGAAATTTATGTGAGTAGCTACAATACAGTTGATTTATTTACTATATCTACCTACACTCACATTTATAGTTCATCTCTATCGCTTGCACCCACACCCATACTCTATGCTCTTCAAGATCCTTTATAGTTCACCTTATACTAATTTATGATTTCTTATATCATCATTAGATTAAATATATGATTTTTTGGGTGGCTATAAACCCTTTTCTCATTCAATCAGCTAATTTTTGATCCACTTATCATGTATTTACTTCTTATCTTATTATTTTATGCACTTAAAGTCTGTGGTATATATTGTTTGAAATGTATTTTAGTAATGATTTTAGAGAAATTATATTGAAATGGGTTTTTAATTTTTGTTTTATTTTGTGTTTGATTTCAAGATGACAATTACATACTTCTTTTCAACCACTATAGTTTTCTCAGTTATTCCTTTGTAAATGTATAGATCAATTTTTTTATTCAAATCCTGATAACACTATTCTTTGTTACCAAAAACATTTTAGAATCATGAGACATATATTTGTAAGTAATTAAGAAATTCATATAATCTTTCAGGTTATAACCACATAAATTGAATGTTTAATGATCCAACAACATTTAATGCATTACATAGAGATAATACCATTAAAATAAAATTTCATATTATATATCTAAAGTAGTCAACCTAAAATATGAATTCTTCTATAAATAATATGTGATTATTTGAAAAGAAATGATTTTTGGAACATAATACCTATTTTATATCGGATTAAATGAGTATTAATGTTGATTCCATTGACAAGATTACCAATCAGTTCATACATTTCATCAAAAATCCTGGGGATGAATTTGGTTCATGATAATTATCAAGCCTATGTGGGATAAATTTCATTATCATGTATATTTGATATGTATTTCATTTAAAAAAAATATATGTTTCGGTAGAAATACCTTATAGAAGAGTGTTTCTTAAATATTTTACTTATGATCGAAATATTGAAAAAAGTATCCTGACTTAATGGAAGAAATTTAATTTATTAGTAGATAATATGAAAATTTTATCTCTATTTTTCATAACCTCTTATAATGTTTGGTCGTGGTGTTGCGGTGTGTGGGGGGATTAGGGAACACTTAAATATTATTAAGTGAACGATTTATGTTTCCATTTAGAATATTTTATATCACGATTCTCATTTTAATAAAATTTTCAATGGAGTGGTAGTGATGTATGTTTGTTTTGATAAGGGAAACGGTACAGTAGAATCTCTTTAAGAGGAGTGTCTCAACTCAATAAATGGAAATAGTCTTATTTCTACCAAGTACATTCATGAAATCCATAATATTGTATCTTAATAGGTAGATAAAATTCATTCTACGTTATGTAGATGATTGACATTATTAGAAACTACTATAGTTCATCAATCATGTTTATTTTTTTTAGTTGAGGACTTTTTTTCTTCTTCTACAAACATATGAATGAATTTTGTTTATCCATTGATTATAATAAGGCCCATGGTTTTTATGTTTCCACATGTCTCATATGCTTGGTTGAAATTATCACTTATTATTTTTTTCATGATATTTCTATGAATGGAAAAAAGATTTTACAATATCATTACTTAGTTGTTATGATGTTATAATTTTTGATCACATATTTTTTCTATTTTTCACGTACCATAACTTTTTTTGATGATGATGTCTAACACTTTTATACACATTTAGTGTGTGATATGGAATTTAAAATAGAATGTTTCATGTCGCAAAATATGACTTATTTAATAGTACATTAATATTGTTCTATTTAATTACATGTATAAGTATTTTAATGATGCAATTAAATATTCATAAAGATTATTATGACATATTTAATGTCAGAATAGTCGTTAATGGAACAAGGTTTTTGATGTGTTCCTTGAAAATAAATTCTTTATATGTATAATTTGGATGATATTTAGGGTTAAGAGATTTATATCCATCTCTTGAATATTTTAAATAAGAAAACTAATAAAATAATTATAATTTTTCTACAATTGATATATGGAAGTGTCTTATCAGAGGAAAAAAGGCCTCATAAGACATGAGGCCACTATTTTCAAGTGAAATATTATATATCATGTATCTATAGTATATTATTTCATATAAATGTGTTTTTTTGTGTGTTCATGATGTGTTGGTGTTTATATTCAGGTTTTTTATTAATGTAAATTTTTTTACACTAGAAAATAACCAATTATCCATCATCAAGGAATGAAAATAAAACAACCATTTGAAACATTACCAGTGATTGGATGTTAATTTTGAATATTAAGTCACTGGTTGGTGTTTTTTTATTTTCTCAAAAATTGTTGTATTTATTTCAAAATATATTAAAATGAAAAAAACTTATTTAATGTTTTTTACAATTTCATCTTATAACCAAATACTATACTATTATTATTTTATTTAATATTCATTTAATTATTCGTATTAGTGTGAGATTGTGGATGAATCACTTGCTTATAAAAGGGCAAGAAATATAGATTTATGTGTGGGGATGATCAAAATTTTAGTATATCAATTATGATGTTTACATTGACTATATTAATTATTGGGTGATTTGAATTGGACCATGGACATTGGATATAGATCATTGTTTGCTTGAATTTTTTTTTCAAACATCAACTGATCTTGAATGAAAAGAACATACACACAACCGTCAGGATGGTTCATTATATTCTTGAATTTTTTTATATAAATATTTTTTAATTAAATCTCATAACTTGTAATTATGAAACTTGCTTCTTTGATTATAATTTATGGGCATGGTTATCATTATAAGAAGGAGAGATCATGATAAGATTTAATCATCCATGAAGCTGTTTTTTTACTACTTTTTTCTTCTTTGAATTAGATAGAGTTTTTTAGATCTTGGATGGTTGTTTACTGCTTAGTTCCTCATTTCATAAAAAAAATATTTTTAAGGAGATTTTTGTTTTTGGTACATTAAAAAATAAGGGATATTTTTTATTCCTTTCTAGTGTTTTTAACCTAGGATAAAGATCCCCATTAATAGGTGTGAAGTGTGGCACATGGAAAAAATGGTGGAGTAACATTTAGATTATATTGATACTAGTAATTTATAACTTTCATGTGTGACACCATGAGATGTTGTGATGATATATCTTGTTAGAGTGTGGATTTGATGTTTTTTATTCCACATGATGTCCTCTAATTGGTTAATAGATTATCATGAATTCATTTTTGTTTTTATTTTAGTAATTTTTTATTTGAATGTAGTTAGTGTGATGTATTCTATGTTTTTTCACTATTCTTGTTAAAAAATTATGTAATCCTATAGATTGTAGATATCTAGTGGAAAGGGCACGTTTTTCATCTGTAAAATTGATGTTTTATGATAAAATAAGGGTTTCATCTCAAAATTGATACAATTGATCTTCTATAGGTTAATATAACTTTTTTCAATTATTATTCTTTTCATTATTGTACAAGCTCACTGTAGCTCATTAAAATAGTGTTTCCTGTATTTTGTTTCAATTAATTTTATAGATGTGGTATATGGTCTACAATTAATACTTCATCCTATTAAAAAAATTAGTATTTTCCATTGTCATTATTTTTTAGGATTGTTGATGTAAAAAACATAGACATATCATTCAATATATAGGTGCATGATTTCATTGACTCAATTAAGAGGAAAATACATCAGTTAGTAGGGAATAATTTTTTGTGTTTCATTCAATTTTTTATCCATCATATTTTGTTCAGTGTTGAATTCTATGTTGTTTTTTCCTACTAAAACCTGGGATTTATGTTATTTTATCTACATGGGATTGATTACATCCACTAGAATCTAAAATAATTAGTGACCAGAATCATGCAATAGACATGGTCCTTCAATGTATGATCTCTATCATTATGATGATATCTTGATCGAGTGGGTGAACATCATGAAAGGACTCTGCTTCTATGGTGATAGACACTAATGCCAGCTGATGTGTGAAAAACAGATTGCAAAAGATGTTAGACAGAGTTTCATGTAAGAAGGTATCTCATAGTTTTTTTAAAAAATCTGAATTTATGTGGAAATTATTTTCTTAAATACATTGGAATTTTACCAGTTTGTGAAAATTTAAGGCACGTGATTCCGTGGCCTAGTGTGCCCAGAATCAATTTCTAATATTTTGTTCATGTACGTTCAGTAAATGTACGAGCATAATTTTATAACATCTGAACTAGTGTTTCGAATTGAAATTTGAGGACACCATCTAACTCACATAGACAGTATTCAATTACGAAGACTTTTACTTTGACGATAGTGAGTCAAGGATAGAAGTTAGTTTTTCATAAAAAAATAATAAAATAAAGTGAGCTACACTTTATTTTATTTGAATCGCCATGTGGGTGAATGGTAGTTGAAACCACCTCTTAGAAGTTGTAGGTGGGACCACCACTCTATACCCTCCCATGAGAGGTTATGGTGGTGGGTCCCACCCGAACATAACCTCCCGTGAGAGGTTAAAATGTGGGGACAACCAGAACATAACCTCCTGTGAGAGGTTACGTCATGTGGACCACATGGGGCTAAAAAACCTATTGATGGAGGATGATTTAACATCTAAACTCCCCCTCTTTAATGAGGGAGATCCACTTCATCTCCCCTAATTAATCCTTTATGCCAACTCTCGTGGATTAATTAAGGGGATCTGTGTAAGTAATTCTACAATTTGAGTTATTGTGCGTACAAAATAATAGACAAACTAATTCTTCTATTATTATCACATGGAATTTGGTTGGAAGTTGGGAAGGTGTATTCTTGGGAGAAAATAATATTCTCCAAACAAATAATGAAGAACAAAGAATGTGTTCTACAAAAGAAGAACACCCGGGACGATTATTCTCCGACTTCTTCCCTGGACACCTACCGACATGGAGAATATTCCACGAGCCGACGGAACCTGATATTGGAAGTGTGGGTGGTGGACGTGGTGAAAGAAAATTATCCTTCATCTTCTTCACGTTACTTCACTAACAACGACCGATTATTAAATGTAGGGGATTTATTACATGATGATGTAATAACATTCCTTATCCTCGTCAATGGTTTGAAAGGATTTTGTTAGTAGAAGTGTTATTATTCATCTGCATTTCTGGATGATCCAATTGATACCTCCATAAACGTGGATGATACGACCAACATAACATGGTGCCACATCCTTTGTTCATTTTTCCTTCTCGTGGAGTTCTTCAACACGTCGACGAAGCAGAAACGAGGCGACAAAGGCGGCAACGAATAAGGTCGTGCTACCTGCGGCCTCTATGAATTGTGTTGCCCCCGCGGAAATCCGGTGATCCCGGTCGAACACTTCCAACCCACGCTGGCCAGAGCCGCGCCGAACTGGCCTGCACGGCCACCGGCCCACTTTCTTGTGGACTACCTGTGCGTCATGCGCTCTCCCAATGGCCTACCTGGTGCCTTGTCAGCCTACCCAGGCCCCGTCGGCCAGCCCACGGTATTCTGTATCTTAACTGGCCTTGTCACGGCCTCCTGCACGCCTTGCGTGGCTGCCACTGGCCTCCCGACCTCCCAAGACGGCCCACAACGTCCCTCATGGCACCGCTGGCTAAACCGAACCAGCCACGGCCTCCGGGCTGAGCCGCCTATACAGCGACCTCCTAGCTAATCTACCCCCCTGTCCGCTGGACTGGGCCCATCGGACCAGGCCAAACCTAATAGTATTTCCAGACCAATGGGTCGGGCCAGACCCAACAGGTCAAACCAGGTCGACCCTGACCTCGTCGGCCCAGACCGGGTTGGGCGAAGTCGTTCTGACCGGGTTGGACCAGAATTGGGCCCACTACTGACTGTTACTTCTTTTGGACTTATCATTGGAACCAGATGACTGTTTGACGAACCATTAGTGGTGGTGGTTTTCTAGGAGCACGATGGTCCCTTTGAGTATAACCCCCCTTTAGTTCAGGGTAATGTGGAGATATGGTCAGGTTGGATCATACCCGATTCTAACGAAGCCCCCAGGAATAAAAAGCTTATAACTCATAGACCAGGCATCCAATTGACACTCGCATGTTGTGTTGAGACCCCTATGACAAGGAGGACCTTTGAGAAACCTCTACATGGTACTTCGCGACAGTTGGATATCCACATATAGCTTGTGGAGCGGACCCTCCCGGAGATGAGCAGGCGTAGTACAGAGACCTAGTAGATGGCTGAGACCTGGAGACCGCTTGACCGATTTGACATAGGGTGATTTCACTAGCCTAGTGGGGATTGCTTGCCTGCGGTGGAAGACCCACGGCGGAGGAGTTCCTAGTAGTTGGTGGTAGACTGATGGTACTCCACCGGAGGAGTACATCTGCATGCTATTATGGGGAGCACATTGTAGTTGGTGGTAGTCCCACAGTGGGGAGTGCCTCTGTGTGATCACGGAAGACCCATGGTACACGACACGAGGAGTACCTCAGTAGTCCATGGTTGGTGGGAAGCACCTGGATGTGGTGGAAGGCCCACTGTACTCGATAGAGGAAGAGTTCTCCAGTATTCTTTGTTTTGACAATGTGATTAAAAATATTGGTTGAGCTGATTAAGTAACTTTTGTGTTTAACTCCTGATTGAGATGGATTTCTTTGTAACTTAGGTATATGTAAGGTAATATACCTAAGTGAGGTTATATGTTGATTTCGTACTTTGTGGTTATCCTTGTTGGATATGGTGATACCATGAGGGTCTCAGGGTCCCTATATAGTATCATTATACTCACACATGCACGAGATATGCCCGCACCTCATTGTATTGGTTGCAGATGACAGACAACACTGACTGAGGATCATAGAATCAGGATCGGACAGAACTCGGAGGTGGACCTTGCGATGAGTCGGTAAATGGAGGAGACTAACAGATGTGCGGTGCACTGGAGGCTTTCTTTACCTAACCTTCCGGTAGGATTTCTGGTGGACGATCCAAGAGTTATTTTCCCTTTTCCAGTGCTTTTACTTTCTGTTTCATTGAACATTATAGATGAGTTCAATTTCCGGCCCCTTTATATTTCAGCACTCCTTTTGTATACAGTTTTACTTAGTGATTTTCTTCCATCTTACTCTGTTGTGTGTGTTTATATTTTCATAATGAAATTATATCCCAGTTTTAGGGATTTAAGGCTTTGGTGCTAGTCTCTAGCCCCTGTCATAAGGAATGTGATCATGGGGTAGTCATGACACGGGCCCCGAGGGACAGGTCGTGACAAATTGGTATTAGAGGAGCTGGTTCTACCGCAGAACATAGGACTCTGATCATTGTTTGTTCTGTGAAGAAATGGTGTTAAGGGTACTAAGTGTGTTTTTCAGTACTGGGAGTCTAGTGTTAGTGCGGCGGCTGATGTATCCATACACCAGGACCCTAGATTCAGATTTCTAACATAGTGAAGGAAATCAATGATTGCATGTGTGAATTAAAAAGTTGTATTTATGTCAGCTCAACCAGGTCAGCTCACCAGGTATAATCCTTAACCGGGTCACATCTGTTTCATTCATGATGCCTCCCCATGGATGACCTGCTAGATCCCCAAGAGTTATACCAGTAAATATCCCACCGAGCGATGAGGCCTTGATGCAGGGCCTTATCCCAGTGGAGGCACCAGCGGTACCACTTCCCATTGGGCCACTGATGCCACCATCCCTAGCATCAAATGATGCACTCTTCTTGAGCGTGTTGCAAGAGTTCCAACACCAGAGGCCCCCCAGGTTCAGTGGAGAGATGGACCTGCAGTCAGATGAGGATTTTCTAGAGGCTGTTGTGTGGGTCTTCAGTCATGTAGGGACACCAGAAAACTTCATGGTGATTCTTAATTCCATCGTACTATAGGTAGCATCAAGAAGATGGTGGAGCTTGATGCTTCAGTTGCACGACGAGATGACGCTACTCTGGGCTGACGTCGAGAGCCTATTTCGAGCATAATTTGTCCCAAACACCCTATGTGTGGTAAGGATACATGAGATACTGCATCTACAACAATGTAGCATGATTGTGGAATAGTAATCCGTGAGGTTCACCGACCTCTCGCACTACTCCATAGATATGGTATGAGACCCATTCATCCGGGTCTGGACCATCGATCATGGGCTCAGGCCAGAGATCAGAGCATCTGTGATCTCTCTCAGTATCCCGACTCAAGATGGGGTGTTGGAGAGAGCCCTCTTAGTGGAGAGTTTCCTTTCTGATCAGCCTCTAGCAGCAGGACCCACCACTAGTCGACATGTATCCGAGTTATCTACAGGAGGCAGTAGACAGATAAGTAAGAGGTCCAAGAGGACCAAACCTATAGGTGGATGATCGTACGATTGAGGATCGGTGTAGAGGGGCACCCGAAGTTGAGACAAAGATTCCAGGATCGAGTAGTGTTACTCATGCGGAAGTTAAGTTCACATGGCTCGTGACTGTCCAACCTATCATTCAGATAATCAGCTGATGGTTGAAATACCTCCCAGGCAGAGATAATGATTTGATCGAGGTGGTCCTTATGAAGCAGGAAGACGTGGAAGAGGAGATGGTCATGCAACAGGCGTGGGTGACAATTCGATGTGTTACCGCCACCACCTCCAAGAGGTCAACACCTACCACAGGTAGCAGGTGGATACGAGAGATCTCAACTCCAAGAAATTGAGGATTACGATAATGGTGCTCTGAATATGATTCGAGGTATGATCTATGTCTACTCAACCATATCTCCAGTTCTTATAGACACAGGTTCTAGTCACTGTTTCATTGTCACTTCCATCATTCATAGCAGATATATTCCGATGGAGCCATTAGCTTGATCCTTATATCTAGAGACTCCTACAAGTGTATTATCGATGATTACGCACTGGTGCCAATAGTGAGAACTTACTCTATGAGTCAAGAGCATTGGTTGGGATCTCCTCGTAGCGGCGTCGAGGCCTTACGAAGACATCTTGGGTATATACTGGTTATCAACAATCCATGCTCAGATCGACTGTTTTAGGTGCAATGTGCTGTGTGTCCACTCGAATGGGACCAGTTACACCTTCACCGGTGAGAAGTGAGCCTTTCCAGCATGGGACAGACTTACTCGAAAGAGGGTGCAGTCGATCACTCATCAGTTGGATAGAATTACCCTCATAGCGGTGGATGTGGAGTGTCTGACTTATCCTATTGTGGTGGGCCAGTATGTAGATTTTTTCCCTGATGATGTCCCAAGTCGACCTCCTCATGGAGAGGTGGACTTATACATTGACTTGTACCCTAGGACGACACCGTTATCTACACAAGAAATTTGGATGGCTCCCGATGAGCTTCGTGAGGTGCATGTATAGCTGGAGGACTTGTAAGGGAAGGGATTCATCTGGACCAGTGCTTATCTAGAGCAACCCCAATTATATTCTCCAAGAAGGAAGATGGTAGCTTTAGGCTTGGTGTCAACTACCGTTGCTTGAACCAGGTGACCGTGAAGAATAAGTACCCACTACCGATGATTGACAACCTCTTTGGTCAGCTGAAGGGAGCATGGTGGTTCATGAAGATAGACCTCAGATCAGGCTATCACTAGCTCAGAGTTCGAGATGAGGATCTACAGAAGATGACCTTCAGGTGTCGATTTGGCCATTAGGAGTTATTGGCTATGCCTTTCAGCATAAACAATTCTCCAATAGTGTTCATGTGACTCATGAACTGGATCATCCATCCATACCTTGATCTCTTTGTTGTAGTCCTCATCGACAACATTCTGATCTACTCTACTATTAAGGAGAATCATTCCTACCATTAGTGGGTAGTAGTGGACACACTCTAAGAGAACCGGCTTTATGGTAAGCTCTCAAAGTTCCAGTTTTGGATCCGAGAGGTTCACTTTCTGGGTCATGTCATCTCGAATGATAGAGTTGTAGTGGATCTAGTGAAGATTGAGGCGGTACTTGCTTGGGAGCCACCCAGGATTATGATGGAAGTGTGGAGTTTCATGGGTTTGGATAGTTACAACCAGCTGTTCATAGTAGATTTCTTTAGAGTTATATCACAACAATAAGCCTTTATGATGAAGCGAAAACCATTCATGTGGTCATAGAGATGTCAGCAGAGCAATCAAGATCTGAGGTAGAGGTTGACTAGTTCCCCCATGTGGAGGCTTCTAGAGGTAGGTGTATGGTACATAGTCTATTGCGACACATAAGGTATAGGAATCGGGTGTGTCCTGATGCAGGAGAAAACAATTATGGATTATGGTTCTCATCAGCTATGACAGCATGATTAGAACTATTCTACCCATGACCGTGAGTTATCAGATGTGGTCTTCACCTTGAAGATGGGGTGGCACTATCTTACGGTTGAACATTTTACCATACACTCTAATTTCAAGAGCCTCATGTATATCTTTTCTCAGAGGGACCTGAACCAGAGACAACAATGTTGGCTTGAGTTCCTCCAGGACTATTACATAGAGATAATACATACTCATAGAAAGGGGAATGTTGTTGCATATGCACCCAGTAGGAGAACTAGTATACAACTGCTAGGTGAGGTGACAGTGTAGCTGGCTACCTTAAAGATATCCATTGTGGATAGAGATGGAGTAGACATCCTTCAGTCTCTTATAGTCACTCCAACACTTCTTTAGTGAGTCAGGGAGGCACAACATGGGGACGCTAACTATGAGACATGACGTGCTCAGATATCCACATGGCAGGAACATAATTTATTATCTGAAGGTGGGGAGTAAGGCATCCTCTTCAGAGGACGTACTTTGGTACTAGTGTCACTTTAGGTGGATGTGTTGAGGGAGTTCCACACTTCCACTCTACCTGAACATCTAGGAGTGGAGAAAATGTGTCAGGACCTCAGTTGATAGCACTATTGTCCCGGTATGAAGAAGGTTGTAGTGGGGTATGTCTCACAATTCCTCACTTGTCATCTAGTGAAGGCCAAGCACCAGGTACTAGAAGGCTTGGTAAAACATTTAGAGGTCCCAGAGTAGAAGTGGGATGGGATATCCATTGACTTCATCATGAGTCTTCCACGATCAACCAGGGGTCATGACTCGATTTGGGTGATTGTTTAATGACTCACCAAGTCGGCCCACTTCCTACTGATCAGAGAGAAAGGTTCATTAGAGATCTTGGGATGCCTCTATGTGTAGGATATTGTGTGTTTACATGGTATACATTTGGGGATGTATCTGACCGTGAGACATGATTTACTTCTCGACTATAGAAGGGGTTGTAGGAGGCATTCGGGATGCATCTTTTTCTAA
The DNA here is from genome assembly GCA_963277665.1 of Viscum album. NCBI lineage: Eukaryota > Viridiplantae > Streptophyta > Magnoliopsida > Santalales > Viscaceae > Viscum > Viscum album. Next base: position 1,789,161,474 of record OY728121.1, on the reverse strand, counting down.
GCACCGCCCTCCATCCTCATATGGATTGTTAGGCTGAGTGGACTATTCAAACATAGGAGGACATGCTCCGTGCATGTGTCCTCAACTTCAGTCACTCCAGGGAGGATCACATAACTTTTGTGGAATTTTCCTACAATAACATCTATCACTCAACCATAGGGATATCACCATTCGAGGCATTGTACGGGTGACCATGAAGATCACCCTTGTGTTGGACTGACCCTGGGGAGTCATCAGATGTGGGACCGTATATGGTACAAACTTCCATGAAGAAGGCGAATATCATATAGGAGCGGATGAAGACTGCACAGAGTAGGTGGAAGTCAAATGATGAAAGGATACAGAGACCACTGATGTTTGAGGATGGAAAACATGTCTTTGTGCGGTTCTCACCATGATGTGGTCTATGAAGATTTGGATGAGGTGGCATGTTATCTTCATGGATTATCAGACCTTTCCAGGTTCTCAGCAGAGTAGGTGAGATGGATTACCGCTTGGCTCTTCCACCTCAGTTTCACCGGGTGCATGACGTCTTCCATGTAACCTAGTTGAGGAGATATGTGAACGACCCTTCTCACATCATCAACCATGGAGAGATGGATGTCGACGATGGGAGACATTCACGGAGGTTTTAGTGTATATTTCAGATCGACAGGAGAAGGTCCTTCATGGATGGTTGATACCTCTGGGGCACATTCACTAGCATCATGGGATCCTCTAGGAGAGAACAGTGGTGCGGGAGGCTTAGATGCGTGCTCAATACCCCCATTTGTTCCCATGGTTGGAATTTTACCTTACGGGGATGTAAAGCCCTGAGGTGGGGAGAATGTAAAAACTTGGAATTTCTGTGGAAGTTTTTTTCTTAAATATATGTGAATTTTACATGTCGTAAAAAAATTACAGTGCATGATTCTGAGGCCCGGTGTGGCTGCCCATCTCCAAGAACCCAGCTCACACTCCCACCTGTTTCAGACTATTCACCTGCAAGTTTTCATGATTCACCCACTTCTGATAAAATGGAATTAAATAGGCAAGATACCACATTAATTCCTTGTGTTTTTTCCACTACTCCTTTGGTTAAAAACAGACCCTCCTCTCCACTTAGCCGCTCTACTTCTCCTATTAACCAGTCGGCTTTATCTGCAGGTTGTTCTAACACTGTTTCAATGCAGACTTCTCCCCCTATTTTTGTTGATGTCATTATTTCAGCCTCTGAACCCCTTGAAATTGATTCAGTTTCAATTGCATTACCCAGATTTTCTGAGTCCATGGCCCTCCATCAGTGGGTTTCTATTTTGGTTGATGGAAATCCCCCTGCTCTGGATGATTCCACAGTTTCATATTTGGGTTCCTTGGATATGACCCCTTTTGCAATATTTCCTTCTTGTTTATTAATAATCAAATTACTGATTTAAATGCATGAAGAAACATTGTTTAACCTGTGTCTCCCACATGTAAAAAGGATACAAACTGTACTCCCAAGAAGAACATTTCCCCGAGGAAAACTAGAAGTCTAAATGCAGGAAATAAAAATAAAGGGTGGTCAAACCCCAAGGGTAAATAATAATGCATATTCTCTACTAGAATTGTCAGGGGATCGCAAACCCTGACACCCTTAATTTTTTGAAACGTTTTATTATTACCCATCGCCCTATGTTTCTTTCCATTACTAAGCCCAAAGTTATCTTTTCCCCTAGATTCCAACATCTGTGAAATCTCGGTTTTTATTTCTTTGGTTATTGTAATAATGGTTATGTTGATTCTCTCAGGATTTTTTATCACTCTTCACTACACAATTTCAACATTTTTAGTCTCTCTGATCAATCTCTGACGTGTGACTACTACCTGGATAACAGTCACATTTTCAATACTTTTTTTTTTCCAAAAAATATTACATGGATCAAATATCTCTTTGGAATGAGATTTCAGACATCAATGCCAAGATTCACGACCCTTGGGTCTGGGTTGGTGACTTTAATGCTATTTTTTCACCCTCTAAAAAATTGTTCATTCTTTATCCTGAATCTCTTCTAGGGAATTCAATGCTACCATATAAGACAATAATCATATTGATATTAACCTTATAGGTGCCCAATTTACTTGGTATTGACATCATTTTAAATGGTTGGTGGAAATTAAACTCAATAGAGTGTTCATTAATGAGCCTGCCCTTGATAAATGGAACCAGATCCGGTTTACTACCCTCACTAAACATGCTTATGAACATAATATGATCTTAGTTAGCATACCTCAAAACATTTTGAAACTTTCTTTTCCATTCAGATTTAATTTGGAATGGTCTTTGTACCCGGAGTGTGTTTCTCTTATCAATTCTTCCTGGACTAATATTGGTAACTACAATGATGCCTTTTCTTGCACCACTAAGTCGAAAAACCATAAAAGCATTCTTAAAAAGCGATGCACTGCTAAATCTTCTTTAATTGATAAATATATTCAGGATTTGGAGAAGGAGATGAATCACATTCATAATAATAACACCATATCCAGTTTCAATACTGATCCCCAGGAAGAAATCAACATCTCTACTAAATTTATCTCTCTACATAACATTAAAGATACCTTAAAGAAGGAAATATTCAAAACAAAATGGCTCAATGATGGTGATAGGAACACCAAATTTTACAACTCTCTTCAGCATGTTAGGAACGGTTGTAATAATCTTTATTGCCTAAGAGTTGAGGGTAAAATCATCGATTCGGAGGAACAAATTGATAATCATGTTGTTTCCTACTTCCCTGACATTTTCAACAGTCCCAACATTAACAAAGATATCCTGCCGAACATTATCCCATGTGTGGTTACTTCATAGGATAATTGTTTTCTCAACAGCGTCCCCCTTGATTTAGAAATTAAAGACACTGTCTTCAGTCTTAATCCTGAGAGTGCTCCAGGTCCGAAAGGTTTTAAAAATGGATTTTTATCAAAAACAGTTTCATGTCCTTCAAAAAAAATTCTGTAATTTAGTAAAATATTTCATTTAAATAGGGGTTCAACACCATGCCCTCAACTCTCAATTCTTCATGTTAATTCCTAAATTTGAAAATGCAGAAGAAATTCACCTTTTCTGACCCATCTCCCTCTTAAATTCACTCTTTAAAATTATCAATAAGATCCTTGATAATAGGATCTCTAATATCATCAACAAAATTTTCTCCTGGAACTAGTTCAGCTTTATTAAAGTAAGATCTATACTTGAATTCATTTACCATGCCTTGGAATCCACTAATTAATTGAATAGAAATAGTAGAGGTGGAAATGTTGCTCTTAAGCAGGACATCACTAAATCCTTCGAAAAGATTGACTGGACCTTCATCATTAAATTCCTCTCTAGTTTCGTCTTTAATGATTCCTTTGTTAGTAAAATGAAAAACATCTTCAACTAAGCCAATATCTCTATCCTCATTAAAGGTTCTCCTAGGGGATACTTCAAACTCTCCAAAGGAGTCAGAAAAGGTGACCCGCACTCTGATATCATCTTTTCTATTGTTTATGACTACCCTAGCATACTTCTCTCCCAAAACGGTGAGAAAGGCAGAATGAAAACTATTATTTCTTCCAAAAATATTCATGCTCCCTCACATCTTCTCTATTCTGATGATATTATTCTCTTCCTCCAAAGAGATAAAAGAAATATCAATAATCTTATATCCATCATATCCCACTATGAGGAGGTCTCTGGCCAGTGTATTAACTGGCAAAAATCTTTTATTTACATTGCTAAAAATTCCCCCTCTAATAGGAAAACTCTTATCACCAATGTCATAAGGGATAAGGAAGGAACCTTACCTTTCACATTCCCTGGTGTCCCCATCTTCTGGGGTAATCCCAAATCTTGTTATTTTAGAAACATTGTAGATCAAATACAAAATCAATTTTCTTCCTGGAAAGGAAAATCCATTTCAATGGATGGAATAATTTTCCTTGTCAAATCCACCATTGTCTCTAAGCAGGTTTATTCCATAATGGTCTACAAATGGCCTATGGTCCTGATTAAATGGTTAAATAATACTATAAGAAACGTCATCTAGAGTGGAAGTACTCTGGATAGAAAATTGGTTACTGTCTCTTGGGGCACTTGTTGTAAACCCATTGAAAACAGAGGCATTGGTATTAAGAATCATAAAACCTTTAATGAGGCCCTTCAAGACAAACTCATGTGGTCTCTAATATATAATAACTCTCTTTCCTTGAGATTCCTCAAAACTCATTTCCTTGATAAGCTTAAATCTAGTTCTTTTCATTACATGACTTCTTCTATCTGGCCATCGATCAATGCTTCTTTTCACTCTATCTTGGAAAATTCTAGATGGCTTGTTAATAAGAATTATTCATTAAATATCTGGTTTGATAATAGGACTGGCTCCCCCCTCATATCGGAGATTCATAATACTTTCTCACCTAATCCCATGAACTGCCCTATCAGGGATATGATCAATTCCTCTGGTTCTCAACTCCCGGATCCTATCAAGGAGATTGTTGATAATTATAATTTCACTTCCAATGAGGATTTTCTAGTTTGGGAACCTGCTCATAATGACCTGTTGGATTCTAAAAAATAATATTACCATCATTTCCCAAATGAGGATGAAATTTTTAATTGGATTAACAAATTCAATGTGGCCTAGATCAAGCCCTCTCGACTTACACTCATGTGGCATATTTCTCATCAAAAAATACCAACTGAAGTTTGCCTCCAATATTGTGGCTTTTATCTTTGTTTAAAATTTCGATTGTGCAATAAACAAAGAGAGGACATTCATTATCTTTTTTAATCTTTTGATACTGCTGTGGCCCTTTGGAATTACATCTTTGCTCTTTTTGAGTGCAGATGTCTTTTGGACACCTTTATTTTCTCACAGTTGAAAAGAACGTTGGAGTTTCTAAGGTCTCCCTAAATCAAGAATCTCTTTCTTACTACTATTGCAGAGCTTCTGTATATTCTATGGTATGTTAGAAACGATTATTTTTTTAACAGTAACAATTTTAATATTAATACAGGTAAAATGATGATTCTTCTTTCTATAAAAGAGGTGCCCACAATCCAAAAAGGCTATTGTGACAACTCTATCATAGATCCTGAAACCCTTTCCTGAATTGGTGTAAAAGGTAATTTTCTGAAGCCACACTACACTATTGATGTATTCTAGAAGGCACCACCACCTAGATGGATTGACATTAATGTGGACGGATCCTCAAAAGGCATCCCTATACTTTATGGATGCGGAGGAATTTTTAGAGACCATCAGGATCGGATCCTCGGATTCTTCTATGGAAGCTGCGACATTGCTTCGGTGCTGGAGACAGAAATTCATGCTAAAATTCATGCCATCTCTTATGCAATGCTTTTCAACTAGAATAATATCTGGTTTGAGAGTGACTCCACTACTATTGTGCAAGCCATCTAGAATTGTGATGCTCATCATTCTTGGTCTCTCACCCACCATTGGATGGACTGCATCACCGCGCTCAATGGCCTCAACTTTATTTCCACTCATACCTATCGTGAGGATAATACAATCACTGATGGGCTTTCCAACATTGGAGTGTCACATCAGATCACATGGATGAATGATCTCCCTCTGGCGTTGACACCTTTTTTTATGAAGGACTCTAGAAAATTCCCCTCTTTCCGTCTCATGTAACTTGTATGCTTCTCTTTTCTTTTGAATAAATCTCTATGTTCTGGTCTTTTGACCAGAACTCACACTTTAAAAACAAACACATTATTTTATTTGAGTCACCATGTGGGTAACTTGTAGTTGAAACCTCCTCTTGGAAGTTGGAGGTGGGAACACCACACCATAACCTCCCATGAAATGTTATGTTGGTGGGTCCCAACCGAACATAACCTCCCTCGAGAGGTTATGACGAGGGGACCACCTGAACATAACCTCTCGCGAGTGGTTACATCATGGGGACCACAAAACGCTAAACCCCCTATTGATGTAGGAGGATTTAGCCTCTCAACTCTCCCTCATTAATGAGGAATATCCTCTTCACCTCCACTAATTAATCATTTATTCCAACTATCGTGGATTAATTAAGGGGATCTGTGTAATTAATTCTCCAATTTGAAAAATTGTTCAAACAAAATAATAGAAATACTCAATTTTCAATTATTTTCACTTAGAATTTGGGTGGATGTTGGGAAGGAGGATTATTGGGAAAAGAGAGAATTGTATCAACGTTGAACGAAGAATAAAGAACGTGATCTTTCAACGAAGAACAATGGTTACGATCCTTCACTGACTTCTTCCCCAGAAAGCTACTAATGTAGTGCATCTACCATGAGCTGATGAAAACGGAGATTGGAAGTGTGCATGGTGGACGCGGTGTATGATGATTCTCCTTCATCATTTTCCTACGAATACCCCCTGACAACGACTAATGATAAAAGGTAGGGGGTTTATTACTTGATGATTTCATACCTTTTCTTATCCTCTTTAACATTTAGAAATGATTTTTTTGCTGATGTGTTATTGTTCATCTACTTTTCTTGATGATCCATTTTACACATCCATAAATTTAGAGGATACGAGACAACCTAACATGGACCGACACCCTCTGTCAATTTCTCCTTATTTTGGCATTCTTCGGCATGTTGATGAAGCAGAAACGAGGTGACGAAGGCAGCAATGACAATTGTCGCGCTACCTACGACCTCCGTGAATCAAGCCACCCACGCAGTGCTTCGGTGCTCCCGGCCAGACACCACTAGCCTGCATCGTCCCGAGCCGTGCTGAACCGGCCTGCACGGCCGCCACCCAGCCACTGGACTGCCTGCCCGTGGCGTCCCACATGCCCTTTCCACGACCTTCACATCGCCATGCCGACCTGCACGTGCCCCGCATAGCCTGCCCGCAGCATACCCGTGCCTCTCGTACCCTGTCCAATGCCCTACCCGCGCCCTGTGTGGCCTACCTACAGCCTCCTGCACACCCTGCCTGCCCGCCCGCAGGCTGCCTGCACCCCACGAGGTCAGCCCACCGCTTCCAGTGCGCCCTGCGCCTTACCCGCAGCCTACTCATGCCCCACCAGCCTGCCCATGTTTTGTCGATCCCTACCCGACATGACAATGCCTTCCCACATTCCATGACCGGCTTCGGTCATCCTTCCATCCTTCTGAGCCAGCCTGTGGTGTCCCTGGAAGCATCGCTGGCTGAACCAAACTATTTCCAGCCTCTGGGCCGTGCCACCTATGCAGTGACCTCCAGGCCGAAGCAGCCCCATAGTCCACTGGGTCGGGCCCAATGGACCGGTAAAAACCTAACAGGTTGTCCCAACCAATGGGTCGGGCCAGACCCAACAGGTAAAACTGGGTTGACCCAGACCGGGTTGGGCCAGATTGGGTTGGGCCGAGTCGGTCCAACCTGGTCGGATCGGACCCAGGCCCACTAATGATCGTTACTTCCTTTGGCCATATATTTGGCACCAAAAGACCGTTGGACGAACCATCAGTGGCGCTGGTTTCCTTGAAGCACAACGGTCCCTTTGAGTATACCCCACTAGAATTCGGGGTAATGATGAGATACAGACAGGTTGGATTGTTCATAAATCCTACCGGGCCCCTGTGACTAAAAAGCTCTTAACTCACAGGCCAAGCATCTAATTGAAGCACCATCTATTGCGTTGAGATCCTTGTGAAAAGGCAGAAATTTGACATACTTCTACAATGGACTTCGCAATAGTTGTACTATAAACCTGTAGCTCGTGGAGCGGATCCTCCTAGAGGTGAGAAAGCTGAGTACAGAGACCTAGTAGTTGGCTGAGACCTGATGACTTCTTGACATATTTGACTCTAAGTGATTCGACTAGCCCTATGGGGAGAGCTGGGTTGGGGAGACAAACCCATGGTGGAAGAGTGCCTAGTAGTTGGCGGCAGACCCATGGTTCTCGACAGGAGGAGTACCTCTGCAAGCTATTAGGGGGAGCACCTGTATGTTAGTAGTATACCCACAGTCGGGAGCACCTCTATGTGAGCGCAGTAGACCCACAGTACTTCATAGGAGAAGTACCTCAGCAGTACAAGGTTAGTGGGAAGCACTTGGTTGTGGTGGCAGGACCACTGTACTCAACAAAGGAGGAGTTATCTAGTCTTAGTGGTTTCAACAATGTGAATAAAATTCCGTGTTGAGCTGAGTCAGTAAAATTTGTGTATGCCTCTTCATTGAGATGGATTACATGGAAAATTAGGTATATGTATGGGCATATACCTAAGTGAAGTTATCTGTTGATTTCATAATTTAGGGTTATTCTTGTTGGTTTTTGTGACACCATGAGAGTCTCGGTGTCCCTTCTGAGTATCTTTATACTCACCCCATCATGGGCTATGCCCGCATCTCGTTGTGTTGGTTACAGATGACATATAATGCTGATTGGGGATTAGAGTAGCAGGATTGGACGGAACCCAGAGGTGGACCTTACAACGAGTCGGTACATAGAAGAGACTAATGGACAAGGAGTGTAGTGGAGGCTTTCTATACCTACCCCTCTGTTAGGACTTCCGGTGGACGATCCAGGAGCTTTTTACCTTTTCCTATGCTTGTAATTTCCGTTTCATTATACCTTACAGTTGGGCTAGTATTTCCAGCCCCTTTACTTTTCAAAACTAGTTTTGTATACACTTTTACATAGGAATTTTCTTCCAGCTTACTCTGTTGTCTGTGTTTATACTTTTTAAAGGAAATTCCTTCCCATTTTAAGGGATTTAGGCCTTTGGTGCTAGTCGCCAGCCCCTGGCCGAATGAATACGGGCTTGGGGTAATCACGACACATGCCCTGGTGGATGGGTCATGGCAGGTTTATCATTTTTAAATTATTTTAATGTATTTTATATATGTAATAAAATGTTTAAAATTAAGTTTGATAAATTTTTATCAAATTAAGTAATTGTTTGTTGTAATTTCATAAATTTTAATTAATAATTATTATATAATTAATATAATGAATATAATATATATAATTATTTTAGTAAATATAATATAATATATAAGGACAAATTATTATAGTACAAAAAATTAATATTTTATTTAAAATATTACTTATAAACCTATATTTATTATTGATATTGTATAATATTTATATTAATAAAGTTAATAATATTGTTGATGAAAAGATAAATGTAGGTAATAATATCTGAAACAGATAAATAAGTCAAAATGAATGCATTGGTAAAAACATTGACGAACATATATATTATCTACTGGTAATATAATAAATTAAATTTAAAAAAAATTTCTTTCCCAATATAATTTGGTGACATATTTTTTACGAACAATTTAGTGCTAGGAAAATATAATTTGGTAAACCCCTTACCAACAAAAAATTCAATTTTACCAACAGATATCTCCATATAGGAAAATTATAAGTTAATTTTAGTGAGTGTGTAAAATTTGAATCCACATAAAAATTATACGTAAAAAAATAGATATTAAAAATTTATTACACACATAATATTATAATGTTAACAATAATAAGAAAATAATATATCATAATGAAACGAAATCGGGATATGAAACTCATTCTCACTTGGTAACACGTAATTAAAATCAAATTAGATAATATAATTCAAAATGAAACTCCAAATATCATTGATAATTAATTAATAATGATATTAAATGTCAATTTTGGAATATGTACTCCATATTTAATAAATTAGGTGCATAGAAATAAGGTATTTCTCAATGAATGGAAATTGAGAAGAAGTCACTTACTACTTTGTAACTACTGAAAAATTATTCCCATAAAAGAGATAAATTGAAATGAAAATTAAATTACAATGATGATACAAGAATTTGGGATATATCATATCAAATTTGGCAGTAAATAAAACACCTAAATGAAGTAACTTGTTAATATGACATTTATCTCACTAATGTATAAAGTGTAACGAAAATCACATAACTAGTGTTTTTTCGGTTAAAAATCCATTAATATCATGTATAAGGGTTATAAACACTTTAAGAACTTGTAACAGAGAAAAAATCATATTCATTATATAATATATGATCATCTTTTAATATCTTATTACCTGTTTCTTAATAATATTTCATTATTTTCACTATTTTTTGGGTAAAATTTCCTAGTTTTTTTAGTATGTTTTGACTTGTTACTTGTTGTTCTTTCTAATTATATCATAGTATCAAAAACAATTAATAATATAATCCGTTATTTAAATATTTTATATATATTTTATATATTTATTTATATCAAATAATTATATTTGGAGATAGTAAATGAAAAGCATCATTCGTGGAGACGGTAGGCCATACGTGTGTAGAAATGTTACTTTCATTTCATTAATATTTTAAAATAATGTAATATATACATATTTTATTTTTAATAAATTATTTTTTTCATTTATTATACATAATTTATTAAAACCATAGTTTATATGTTCCATGTATAGTATGAACAAATTTTATCACTTTGAGGAGGTGGTTGTTCGCACAACCAATAATTGTGATATCATATTTAAACATAATTGAAATTATGAAGGTATGTAATATATAACTATTCCAGAAGAATTAAAATATCATTAATAAAATTTATTATATATAAGAATAATTTGCTTCAATATTCCCATCCATGATATGTCTTAATGGGAAACAAACAACCATTTTTCATTCCACTTGTTCATCACACATATAAATTGCATATTTTTTAACCATTAGATAGAATTGTTTGTAATATATGTATAAAAAATATAATAACAAAAATAAGTATATTTTTTATACATGTAATATTATATATATTTGTAATAAGAAGAGATATTAGGGTGGACAATTAAAATAAAACTAAAGAACATGAAGAAGTATGTTAGCTCTTATTTAGGTAAATCCCTTTGGTTTTCACTAAAGGTCTTCCTTGAATGGATTTCATCCCATGTAGAGGCATCTTGGATTAGATTAGGAATATTGATAGAATATTTTTTTAATTTTTTTTTCATAAATCATTTATTTAGACCTGCGAAAAGTGGGAGGTGTTACATCCTTTTTATTGTGGTTGTGGTGTGACAATTAGGTAAATATTTGGAAAGGAAATTCAACACATTCTATTACAAAGATATGTGTCACAAATAATTTAAAATATTATATAATATACAGAATTGGGAAGATATGTGGTCATCCAATGGATTTATAACATGTTTCTAGGTTATTTTGGCACATATTATTAAGGTGTAGTCCATTGTTTTTATAACTTCTCTCTTAATTTCTATAATTAATTTTAATTAATATCAATAATATTTTTGGATAAAAACTAATTTAATATAATTTTAAATTTTAAATTTTGATGATTAAAAAATTTTCAATAATTTTTTAAAAATTGGAACCATAGATATTGAAAAAATTAATTTAAATTTACTCCCACAGATCGGATAACAAAGAATGTTCTTTAGGAAAACATGTTTAGATGTTTTTGATGTTTTCATATCAAATTGCAAATATAAATTTATTTAAATGGCATAATTTGTCTAATTTTTTGTAACATTAAAATAATTAATCATTAAAACCATATCATATATAATTTTACTATATAAATTAATTAGAAGAAAAAACAGTTTTGAATTAACAATATCTATTTGTCAATGTTCATCAAAAAATGAAACTTCATAGAAAAATTATAAATATTTATCCTATGAATATTTTCATTTTCCAATTTAAAATATTAATTTATTTACATATAATTTTTATTAACATTAAATATTTTTATTTAAAATATGTTCTCTATTTAATGTTGGTAAAATTGCCTCGAGAAAAATATTGATTTTTATGTTAAATATTAGGATTGTTCTTATCTTACGCTTATAAAATATAATGGATGAAGGTAAAAAATATTTTATTAAATAATATATATATATATATATATTACAATAATATCATATAGTAATTTTAATTTATTTAATTTATTAGGATAAAATATCCTTGTGAGCATAAAGCACAAAATATTACCTTTATATTCTACTTTTTAGATATTCATTTCTAATTAATTTTTAACCGATGAATTCATCGATATAATATCATAGTTTAGTTAATAATTTTAATAACGAAAAATTTTCACTCGATGTTAAGTCCAACTATATATAATAATAATATTTTAATGATATATTTTTGTTCTGTAAAACTAGTCATGCATGTAATGTAAGCTATCGAGGAATGTATCTGTAGCGTGTAACATAAAATAACATAGTATCACATCCATTTCAAGATATAGAATTTATTGATATTATTTAAATTATTAAATGTACTGTGATATGTCTAGATATTATAATCCCTTAGACAATTTTTTTCATGTCATACACGGTAACAAATACAATTTTCATACTCTATAAATCTAGAGTATCACATTCTGAATAGATTTAATAAATTACCTGCTCATAATTTAAACACAACCATGGTAATAGATTATTTATATTTACCCTGTTTAAATCCCACATCATGAAAAGTTTTTTAAAACAACTTATTGAAAATAGATAAATAGAATTATAAAGGTAACATAGACTGACTTCCAAGTAGGATACTTTTAGAGGTATGTAGAGATAAATACATGGTGGAATAGCATACATATTTTTATAGAGTGATTGAGTTTAACAATAAAATAAAATGTAATTACCAATCGAATTTTAAGAAACTCATTTCCATAAATATACAAAGATTTAAAGGACCATCTATTAAAAAAACGTATTAGGACAACAATTGGTTTCCATTTTCCAAATGTTGTGTAATTCTATTACTAATTTAGAATATAAGCAAATATTAAAAATAAAATTAATCAAAAAATAAAATTTCATCCTTTGGATATTCATTGATCAATTTATAATTAATAACATGCTACAACAATAGGTTATCGAAAAAAATTACTTTGAATCTTGGAGCACAAAAATAAGTTTTAACGGATTTTATGACCCATAAATTTGTGAAAGGTGTTACTATTGGTATCCAACTATTATATAAATCAAATTTGGTTTAATATTAATCTCTAATTGTAATAATTAACACTACTTGTTCATTATTAATATATTTTTCAAATTTTTTATAAAAAAACAATTACTCGTTAATTAGAACATCCCATAGGCCTCTGGTTGGAAGGAAACCCTAATCAACCTTTGATAATGGGTTTTAAGTCACATGACCTGGTCCGAATTGATTGGTTGTCACCCAAAATATGGGTTTTAATTTTTCTAATCCAAATTAATATAATTTAAAAAAAATACATAAAATATAATGTAAATCCTTGAAATTTAATAATTAAATATACTTTTATCAAAAGCTTTTGACAAAACATCCATACATAAAATAGTTCTTCTATTAATTTTCACATGTGTAATTCCTTGGTATAACAATTAACAAATGTCATTCATTGTCAATATCAATTCAAATCCTTAATAATGTATGGTTTATTAAATTTGAATTATCCTAAGAATATCCAATGGTAGTGTAAAATGAGGTGAATATTAAGGATTGTTTTTATGTACCAAGTTACTCATTAGTCATGTCAGAAAAACCTTTCCAGCGTTTTCAACCATACATTAATTTATAGCTGGACTACATCCAATTGTTATATAGATTAGGATGTATTTATTATAATACCCACATAATCTCTAATTTAGAAAAATTGGAGGATGTTCTTCTATATTTATCATCAATTGATATCTTAGTTTTATGTTTCCAAATATAAGGTCATGATATTAAACATTACCTAATGTTGATAATTATTTAATTATTAACTAACACACTTTCTATGGAATCATTTCAATTTATAGATTTATAAATTTTCGACAATTATTCATACATATCAACCAAGAAGAATAAAAATTTGGTACTACTAAAACACTGTCCATTTAACTCATAATAAAATAGTTTTTAATATAAAATGATATAATTTTTTGAAAAATCATCATAACATTCAGCATGGATTCATATTTTATCTTACCCATTCATAATCCCTATTGAAATAATTTTAAATAATGGAAAATCAAAAGAAACATAGTAAAGGACGTAAAGTAAATGAGTTTTTAGTCCATGAATACTTATAAAAATATGAAATCATTTTCAAAAATACACAATTAAAATGCTTGTTGTATAATCTACTTTTTGAAAATATGATATTTCTATAAAAAATATAAAATATAACTAAACAACTTATGTAACTTGTGGAATTACACTCTTATTATTGTAATACTTATTGATAAAAAATGATTCGTAACCCATATGTCTGCCTTACAATGTAACCCTCATGGATAGGTTATGATGTAACCCTTATGGATACCTTATGGTGTAACCATCACAGTTAGAATTTGTCTAACCATTTTAGGTAACCTCAAAAAAAACATACTAAATGTTTTGGAGGGAGATAGAGGTCACTCCCTTCATCGTAAACAATTCCCACGAACTAGAACATAAAATTACTACATGAATACTAGTGGAGTAATAATTATTCCTTGATAACAATCACTTATTAATGGAATATTTTGCACATACAAAGACAAAATATTTTAATGAAAATAAACATTAAATATAGAAAATAAATCATCAAAAACATAAGGCATCCTTAAATAGGTAATTAATTCCAATTACAAAAATGTTAAAAAAAACAATTCTTTTGAATACGTTGAAAATATAAATTAAAAGATGATTTTTAATGAAAATTCCCTTACCTCGGGTTTTAATTCCTTCAAATGTGTTCAAATCATCGGTATAAATTCGTAAATTGTGTTATTAATTTATAAAATAATTTTTTTCATGGTTATAAAACCTTATATGATATTATTATAACATATTTCCACCCATTTATTGATATTATTTTATAATTTTTATTGTTTTCAGTACGATTATTTCATGGTTCTCAAAGTTGGTTAATTATGGGTTTTCTTGTCAATTGGAAACAAAAAAAACTATAAGTGTAATGAAATAGTATTAATATGTTCATATAATTTTCTGTTATAAAACATTCCATTTTGTCTTCTTCTTTGGGGATGATTCATTAGATAAAAAAATAATGAAAATTATTTAAATTATTTTAGAGGTTTTTATAAACATCAAAAAATTATATCATTTTATTTAATATCATGTCTGTATAAATTGTTTCAAGATCAATATATAACTTATATGATATGTAATGAAATATTATTTAACCAAAATAATCGTATTATATCCAGCCTTGCAGGCGATAAAATAAAATTAGAACACATCGTCCACGATAATGGTAAAACGACACTTCACGAACAATGTTTTTATTCTTTTGAATGAAAGTAATTGAGGAGAGGGTTGATGATGGGTAATCAATTAACACAGTATAATTATAATATATTTATAATAATAGATTTATCATTTCCCTTGGATATGGGGCGATGCAGAGAGAATAATAATATAAATCATATTGAAGAGAAATTTAAAAGAAAATTGAGTGAGGAATTTATCTCTTGAATTCATTCTTCTTGAGTAACTCACTAAGGCATGTAATTTTTATCTTTTTTTAGTAAATGTAGTTCATTGAAGTGGGGAAGTCTCTTGGTAAGGTAATTGGGTTAATAATAAACATGATAGTAGGCTCTAGAGGTGTGAGGAGGAGAGATTGTTTGGGGTTGTATTTATAATGGTGGAGAGGGTTGTTCTCTATTATTATATACATTACTTTTCTATTTTAGTTGTAGAATAATAATTTTTTGAAAATTATCAATATATATATTAAAATAATGATGGATAATTTTTTATTATGGGCTTAATTATTCCATACATCTTCTATGACTCAATTATTCATGTATATGTTAAATACCATAAATTATTGTATTTCATTATTCACCAAAAATTCATCTATTTTAGAACAATAAAAAAAATTTAACCCTAAACATTTTTAGATATGTATAATTCGAAAATAAAATCAATTTTATGAAAATAAATTTATAAATTTGATAAATTGAATTCTTAATTATAATATAAATTTATACAAAAAATATAGATTTTAAAATTATAATTGATTTTGTGATTATTTAAAAAACTAATTAAAGTATCATAAATTTATCTTATAATACTAAGAAAAAATATTATTTTATAAAACTATTTTGTGAATATAAATTATATATTAATTCATTATATTAATTATAAATTTGTATATAAAAATCTATTTTACAAAAAAATACCAATAATTAATTTATAATTT
Organism: Viscum album; assembly: GCA_963277665.1. NCBI lineage: Eukaryota > Viridiplantae > Streptophyta > Magnoliopsida > Santalales > Viscaceae > Viscum > Viscum album. The sequence continues at coordinate 1,789,145,295 of OY728121.1, read as the reverse complement.
CTAAAACAATTATTTATATATTCCCTGATATAAAGATATAATTTTTTCACTTATAATATACATATATTTGATTTATTATTTCATTGGTGATGTTTATATTATATTTTATATATTAATTAATTTTTATAAAAACAACTTACTTAATTTTACAATTATAATTAATTTAACTAATTATTTCCATAATGAAAACATATTATTTTATAATTACCAAGGTTGTTACATCCCCACTTATAGATGTTGTGTCCTAAAATTTATTAATCACTTATAAACCATGTGATAATTCCATTCCCTTATAGCAATTTAAGATTCCAATTTTTCTTCTTCAACCATGTGGTTTCTCCATAAAACCTTAACATTCTAAATTAACTTATTCCAAAGTTATATCTATTTATGGTCAATAATCTCAAATGTTTTCTCGTAATACGAAATTTTATCTTCCATATGAGCTACTTCTAGTCTCAAATCATGAGACAGATCTAGGACATAAATTATTAACATCAAAAGATGAAAAAATATTATCTACCTGGTACAATGATATTGGCAAATCCACTTGGTAGAAAATTGATCCATCTTTCTCTATGATTTCACACGGTCCAAGGAAATATGGACATAGATTTACTTTCTTATGAAATCACAAAACAGTTTTTCAAGTATATTTTTAATGAAACCATGATCACCTACCTTGAAAGAAAAATAATTTCCTCTTATTCTATATGTAACTATTCTTCCTTCTCTGAGAAATCCTCAGGTCTTTTATGATCATTTCCACATTATTAGCAAATTCCCCTACTCATTATAGTCCCGTAAAATTACATTATCGAAATTCATCAAAAAATGTTATAGTTCAGCAATTCTATCCATTTAATGCCTCAAAATGTTAAATATATATAAAATAAAAAAGATAATTAATAGAAAACTCTACTTATAAAATGTTTATATCCCAGCATCCCATATAATAAATTGATCAACTACTTGGAATTTCATCAATTGTCTGAATTGTTCCCAGGGTATATCGATCAAATTGAGGATGAAAGGTTATGCTGAAATATAATTATAATACCAGTGACTTATAAAGCCCATTCCTAATGTTATAAGTGAACTTGGGATCATAGTTATATAAAATGGATACATGAAATACATATAAAATAATAATTTGCTTATGGTGTAGTTTAGAAATATGATCTGTATAAATAGTGTTATGAATACGAAGTATATGTGTATATTTCTTCATTTAATTCACAATATACCAAATCTCATTGTAACCACGAGGAAATTTTTTTTGTCCCTTTATGAATTCCATGGATATATTTTCCCATTTCTGTTCTCATATTGGAATAGGATGAAGCATCCTCTTTCGTTTTGGTCCTTGTGCTTTAACCTACTTACAAGAAACACATTTCACTATAAAATAAAAGTTATATATATTCCTTCCATCCAAATAGTATTACACTAGAAGGTCGCTGAACATTATTATGCTACCATAATGAACTGAAATCATATAATTATGAGCTTCAGTTAACAATTCATTCATTGGGTGGGAATCACAACACACACAAAATATATTTCCAAATCTCAAGAAATAATATTTTTAAAAATTTTATTTAGGAAAAATAAAATCATTATCAAATTTTATATTTTTGGTTAACTCATTATATTATTTTTTCAAATTATTAATTCTATCATTGTGATATGACAACACAGAAACCTGAAACAAAACTGTGAATTTCTTTTCATCATCAACTTCTAAGACATCATTCTTCAAATCGTAAACCATGGGGCCATGTTACAAATATAACATGGTTAACGATGCATTAATTATTTTACTCAAAGAATCGAGACAACTATATTTCATTTCTCATAAGTAAATTGATAATGGAATAAAAATTATTTAGTTTTTATAGCCATCTTATCTACCTTAGGTTCAATTCCTTCTGATTAAACATATATATCAATAATCTATGGTTATTATATAGAAAACAAATATCTACATATAAATTATATCTTCCCATTTTTAATGTGAAAACTATAGGTTCTAATTCCATATCATGTGGGGGTTAATTTTACTCATGATGTTTAGTTGTCCTTAAACATAATAAATTACCTTGTAATTCTGCAACACAAGACAACAAATTCCCATCAATGAGGCATCACTATATTTGTGAAACTCTCCATTTATAGTATTCATATCCAATAAAGAATCAATCAACTATTTTTTTATCATTTCCTAAAACAATCAAAATATTTTCCCAAACTAAATTAATTTCGTTTCATAATAAATTAATTAGTGAGATAAATAACTATGATTACATTTTAACAAATTGTGGGTAATAATGTTATAATAGAAGAAAACTAAAAATGATAATATGTTTTGTAGGTTCAGGTCACTAATAATTTAGTTTGGATTTGGTGGGAATGATTCTTTTGTCATTCTTACTTATAATATTCCCAAGAAAATAAATATATTGAAACCAAAAAATCAGATATTCTAAATTTCATGTATAATATCATTTCCATAAGTGTTAGTAGAAAAATATTTAATATCATTTAGTGATCCTCATTTTTTTGGAATAATTGAAGATAGAATAAATAAATAAAATAATTAACTTTTCCAATGACTCAATGAAGCTTATATTCATATAATCCATAAATATTGAATTGGAATTTTTCATGAAAAAGGTCATAACAAAAAATTGATTATTCCCATATCTATTTTGGAATGTTATTTTTGGAATTTAATCCTCATTCACCTTTGGTGGATGTTACATGGATTCTTAATTTAATCTTGAAAAAATACTAAGCTTCCTAGATCTGAAAAAAAAAAACATCGATGTTAAAAAACAGATACTAATTAATAACATTAAAATTATTAAATGAGTTATAATCAACAAAATTTATAATGGACCAATATTTATTTCTAATTAACGAAATTGACCACCCCATGGTGAAGTGATATATGAGTTATGAAATTATCATGAACCTCCTGAAAATACATTATCAACTTAAGAAGTTCCACTTGGTCCATTCAACCATGGAGATTTTTAATTAGCTTATCATTATGAACTAAGTCAATGAAAAAATCAAATTCTCGATATGGTATAACATTGGGAAACTCATCAGAAAAAACATTAAGGTATTTATTTACCATTGGTATATCATTAATCTAAACTGCTCCCTAGTTTTCACAAATATGTGAAGGATAACATTCATTCATATATTTTAATATTTTCTCCACATCATAATATAATAGCAATGGTAAGAGTTAATCTTTTAAAAAAAGTAAAACTATATTAGAAAAACAACTTCATTAGATATAAAATTAATTATTTAAAGATTAACCGAAAGGTGATCCATAACCATAATAACATAAAACCATACTAAGAGAACAAGAAACATGGTTTTCATGAAATTTCATTCCACAAAAAAAGAATAGGAATATTCTGATAATTCATTTGTTCTTTAATATTTAACTCTAGTGTTTTAAACAAATGTTTTGGTTTCATTTTGTTTGGTGAAGCTTATAATTTATAAAATATCTGAGATAAAATAATTTATAGACCTCATATCAATTAATAAATTTGAAAATCATGAGTAATAAATCATTATACATGATACTATGTCACTGGATAGCCCAACATCATCTATTGTATTCGAAAAATATTTCACCGCACCTTTCTACTTATAATGCCACTTTTTTAAATCATTAAGATTTTTCATTGAGATGGTATTTTCATAATTCCCCATATAATGACATTTGAATCACTTTACAATTTTTTTAGAAGAAATAACTCTACCAACAATATGATTCATTTCATTGCAACCTAAAGACACATATCCTAACATACCATATCAAAAACACTTCTCATATTTGTTAAATAATTCACCTAGATGTTTGTTACAACACTACCAACAATCTAAAATTCGTATTTTTCTAATCTTTATAATTATTTGATTGATTTATAATGATTGACTTCTATTTGACCATTTTCTTTTTATTTTTTTAAAAGTACACATTTTTATAATCAATCTCCATTTATATACTCATATAAAATAAAAAAAATTCTCATAACATTTTAATTCGCAGTAGGATAAATACTTTCGATTTTAGGATTCAATCATAAGATAAAATTATGGATTTTAATATTAATAACCAAAACACTATTTACGCATTCTTCAAAATTCTTGTGATGTTTTCTTCATACACGACCATAGAATATTTCAAATTTTTTAAATCTACAACTTTCTTTTCCAACCTATATTGAACAACCATAGAAAAATATTTTTAAGGAATAGATTCTTATTTTAATCTAATTAGAAGTAATTTTCTTCCTTATTATCCCTAATATTATTGACCATTGACCACCACAGGTCATCTACACTTTAGAAAATAAAAATAAAAATAATACCCCTTGTTTTATAAATACAACCCATGACATAGAGTATATTTTTAATGGTTATAATCCAAACATTAACTGCCAATATGTTAGAATATCCAATGAATGTTGGAGGGTGTTCTGTCAGAAAGTGTTACAAAATATTCATATTTCTTTTTTCTAGATTTAGATAATTTCTTCTAGTATTCCCCCGCCATTTTATCTTGTTTTATATAATCAATTATTTTTAAATACTATTTATTTCTATTTCCCACCATTCCAGGTTGCGGACACATAATGATATCATCTTATCGGTGCCATACTACTTCATCTTCTCTGTTTATTCTATGGAAAAAAGTCTGAATAGAAATATCATAAATGAAGCAAAATTTAATTCATTAAATTATATATAATTTAAACTTAAACATAAGTTAATGGTCATGTATTGTTTCAATTAACCTCATACTAACTAATAATGTTTTCAGAAATGTTCTCTTATTCCAACTATAAGGTCCCTACCATAAACATAAATTAACCTAGAAAATAATTTAAGACATCACTTTCTTACATTCTCAAATATCTTTTATGTTTATATTTTTTATATATTACAAAATTTTTAATAAATTTCAAACAAAAATAATAAAAAATGTGTAATAATAATCTAATTTGAATTTATTACACATTAAAAAAAGTTTTCATAAAACATGAATTATTTTATTAAAAAGTATTCATAACATTCATTATGGCTTATACTTCTATCTTACCCATTCATTAACGCAATTAAATTGCATTTTAAAATGTGGGATGACCAACAAAATTATAAATAATGGAAATAATATAAATTAATCATCAGTCCATGAATACTTATAGACATATGAAATCATACTCAAACAAATATGTCACAACCTTAAATTAACACATACTTACTTTGTGAAAACATGTGATTTGAATAAAACATAGAAAAAAATAATAATATATTTTCGAAACATGGTACATTACTAAAATTCTTTTATAACACTCATGGATACCATATGATTTGTAACCATCATGAATATCATACAATGTAACCACCATTGTTACCTTATGTTATAACCTTCATACATACACTTATAATAATAATTATTATCAACATAAAAAAACATAAACAATTAATTGAATGGAGATATAAGTCCCAAACTTCATCATAATCATTTCCCAACAACTAGAGCATAATAAAAAACATGAATACTTTAATCATTAAATCATTCCTTGAGAATAATCACTTATTATAGGATTAATATGCACACAAATGGAAAAAAATTTCTTTGTAAATATACATTAAATCATATAAATTAGACATAAAAAATATTTCATCATGAAATAGGTAAATTAATCACATTCCTTATATGTTAAAAAAATTTCAATTTTAAATTTGTGAAAATATTAATTAAAAATAATTTTTCAAGAAAATTATCTTACCTCATGTTTTACTTCAATAAAACATGTTAAAACCACATGATTAATTGATAAAAGAGTGATATTAATTAATTATAGAAATATATTAAAATTTATAATACCATATGTTATCTTTTAATGGAATCCTTTGACCCATTAATTGATAATATTTTTTTTATTTCTATTGTTATGACAATTTATTTCATGGTTTACATAGTTGGTTCACTGTGGGTTATCTTGTCGAATGGGAAAAAATCAAAAGTATGAACGAAATTGTATTCATATATTTAAGTAATTCTAAATAATACCATATATCATTTTTATTATGATACTAGTATTTATAATTAGATAAATTATTAGATGAAATGTTTTTTTTTGTTTTTATTAATATCATCAACTTATAGAAATTTATATAATATCATGTTTTTAAATATTAGATCTAAAATATAGAATAAATTATAATATGTATAATGAAATATTATTTAACCATAATAATGGTTTTTTACATCCTTGAATGAGGGTAATGAAAATGAAAACATATCGTCCACGATGACGGTAATTGACACATCACAGACAATGTTATCATTTTTTATAATAGGTGGTGAAGAAGATAGTTTTGATAATGGATATTCAGTTACCAATATAAAATTATAGTATATGTATCATATTAAAGTTATGATTTCATTTTATGATGGTTTTTGATGAAAGAATATGGAAATAATAGAAATTGAAAGTAAATTTAAATGACCACGAAAGAGGATTACACCTCTTGAATTTCTTCTTCTTAAGAACTGATATAATGAAATTGTTTTTAACATTTTTGTAGGACCAAAAAGTATATAATAATGTAAGAAAATTAAAAATGGAATTAGGAATAAATTAATCAATATATAGTTATTTGGACTAATGAGGAGAAGAGGTGGTTAGGCGTTGTATTTATAGTGGAGGACTGGTGTGTTTTTCATTTTTATGTGTATCAATTTATTATTATGGACCATGAATATGAATATTTTGAAACATATAACTAAATATATTAATATAAATAAGTTTATTTTGATATTAGGGGCTTATACAATCCAAACATTATCTAAAAATCAATAATTCTTGTATTAGTTAATTACTATAAATTATAGTATTTCACAATTCACAAAAAAATAAACTATATTATACAAATCCCAAAAAATAATGCAAACAATATTTTGATATGTAGAATTAAAAAAATAAACTCCATTTATTAAGATTATTTTCTAAATTTTAGAAATTTAATATTTAATTATAATCATAAAATATTTTAAAAATATCAATAATAAAATTAAAACAGATTTTATTTCAGATTGAAAAATTAAGGACTCATTAAAATATATTATAATCATATGAAAAAAATAAAAATATATTTATGTATATAAATTTTATTATTAATAATTTTAATAACTATAAAATTTTAAATAAAAATTTATGTTCCCCAAAAATATCAACACTTAATTTATCAATTTAAAAATATTTATTTACTTCTTCCGTGATATAAATATTTAATATTTTTACTGATATGACACAAAAAATTATCTATAACTCCATATATGGGGTTTCTATTCTATTTTTAAAGAGTCCATAATTTTTACAAATACCACTTGTATTATTATACATTTAAAAAGAATTTGACTAAAAAATTACAGAATGAAAAAAAATTATTTTACGAGTACCTCAATTGTCACACTTAATATTTTTATTCCAAAATAAATTTCCCAAAGTTTCTTAAAAACATCCTCTGATACCAACTATAGATACCCGAACCCATAATCATAGACTCAATTTCTAATACTTTTACATTGTCATGATTATATGGAATCAAAACATGAAGGATTGAAGAGTTTAGTAGTATTCAAACAAAGATACCTACTTGTATCTTATATTAAAAATTAATTCCCTAATTACAAAATAAGATATATTCTATGATAAATTTATTCAATCAATTTTATCCTTTGATAAATTTCTAACTTCACTTTGTGGATTTCTATGGAATGGGAAAAAAATAAGGGTGGGATCAAATGCTCAGTATGTGTCAAGTATAGTGGAAGCAAAAGCTAATAAATGGGAATAGTCAATATATAAAGGTACTAATTAAAGATATAATAACTGAAATAAATAAACTCATACAAAAGTACTTAAATAATACATCATGGTAGTTAATAATTATGGAAAGGTATAAAACTAAAAAGAAATGACACATAATCAGTATCCATAGAACTAAGTGTACCCATATACTTTTTCATAGTGAAAATATCAGGGATAGTGAATAATGAATCAAAATGAGGGAAATGAATAATTATTGGACATCATGTATTATCATGACCAGTCCTTATGGGCCCGTGTTCTGACTACCCAAAGCCTGCCTTCTATAGGCAAGGGGCAGGAAACTATCACCGAAATGGCGTATCCTGAAAATGGGAAGGCATTGCCTTTTAACCTGTATATACACACAATCCAAGAACACAACAAGAAACAACGATGTAAACTACCGTAGTAAAAGATTATTGAATGTAAAGGGGCTGGAATACAAGACCAACTGAAAAAGTTACAAGTACCACTGATAAGTAAAAAACTCATGGATCGTCCACCGAGGATCCTAAAGTCTATGTATAACTCAAGATTAGTAGTCCATGTGTCACGTCGGGAAAAATGTTCCACCTCAGAATACCATCCAGTCCTGGCTACCTCATCATTGATCAATGTTTTCTGCCATCTACACAAGACAAAACAAGGTTTGGGCGTATCCCGTTCGTGGGTGTGTATAACCATACTCTATAGGGACCCCGAGGCCCCCATAGGTCTCCTAGAGTTCCTCAAAAGAAAAAAACACAAATCCATACAACTACTCTCCATAGGAATATTCCCAAACATAAACCTATGTTATCAAGATATAATCATCTCATAAATGAGGGAGGAATTCCACAAAGATAACACCATGAAGGTTGAAATACTACACAGGTAACACCAAAAAGGCAACACCCCAGCGGTAGAAGTACCACACAAAAATCACCACGATTATTGGAGTACAACCTAGGTAACACCACGAAGACAATACCATAATGGTATAAGTACCACACAGTAATCACCACAATTCTAGAAGTACTACATAGGTAACACCATGAATATTGAAGTACCACACATGCGAAAGGCTCTACTCACACCCATGTATTACTTAAGTATTGAAGTAGAAATGATTAGTCATAAGTTAAATCATCTTATTCTGTTAAGAGGAACTACTGCTGGCCCACAGATGATCGATAAGTACTAACCCCAACTGACCGACACAAGATCGGACCCACATAGGATGAGTTTGCGCTGACCCACATAGGGTCGCTGAGCGCTGACCCACTCAGTATCTGATTGAATCTGACCCACATAGTGTTGATAAATGCTGACATAATAAGGACAATTTTCATTTTTCGCATTAAAGACTGCCACATTATTTCTTTCACCTAGTGTGCTCTATCATTATAGAATGTTCCCCTTGAGATATCAGTCATTCCTCGACCACTGATATTCATAAAAAATGAGTAACCAAAAGGACCTCTTTGTCGTAAGGGTTCCAACCTGACAGAAGGTGTGTCAATCGGATTCCCGGTTTTGTGAGTTAAAATCATTTCAGTTCTGAGGGCCCGACGGGATTCAGGTTTGACCCAACCAATTCATACTCCAGCTATATCAAAAACTCATGTGGACTGTACCAAAACAACATTCTCACTCCATGGGTCACATCATCGCAGACAGTTCATTAAACAGAGATCAAGATCTCAAGATAAGGCTATTTAAGTGATTCTAAGTCAAGTTGGGCCCGGGTCTTGTCCGACCTTTCTGGGATGGGCTGCGATGTGCAAGTCCCATAGGGAAGTAATTCGGCTCAACACACAAGGGGTATACCATGATCACAAGGGGGTCACCTGGCCTGCAATGGGGCTCCCCGGCCAGCAAGGGGGAGCAGCCCACGAGTCCGACCCGCGGTGGGGTATTCCTTAGCCTACACCGGGGGTGTGACCCTGGTTTCCCCGAATGGACGCAATGGTCGTTCGGTAATTCCACATTGGCTGTGCCACGTGGTTCCGTGAGGTGGAATGTAGAAACTTTTGGAGTGGGTCTTGCCACCTATCGCTGATGATCGCCATCTCCAGCTGCTCACAAAGGCGAGTTGATCTGCCACCCATGGTCGACCATTGTATTTCACACCTACCTCATTATGTTGTGGCTAACGATCTATTGCCTGAATCCTCCAGCGTTGCACTGGTCACACCACCATCGTTTTCCGCAGTCGGTTGGTGTGTCGTCCAATTCCTCCAACCATAGTAGATGACGAACTACGGTCGGTCCTTCTAGAGTAAAGGTTGTGCCGCCTCCTCCAGCTGCCGCAACTGGTGATCCATGGATGGTTCCTCTGGCGGCACGGCTGCGTGACTTCCACCCTTGAGTTTGGCTAGTGTAGGCTACCACCTTAGTCCCTACATCTGTCAGTCGGCAGTACCGTCGCACCGAAATTCTTCCATGGATAACGAATGGACAGCAAGGTAACATAGGGTCCATGTCGGGTTTGATAGGAATTCTCCCTCTACATTAGCTTGATTACAACACTAGGGAAGAAAAAGGATTCTAAAACTCTTGAACCAAAACCAAAATTAATCCCTACCTCAAGAACAATGGAGAAACCAATGAGATTGAGGAATTGAGTTTGTGTCTGTCGTCCCCTGCAAACTAGCCTCCTACAACGTCTCTCGATCGTCGATCTTTGTTACACAGTTTCATTGTTGCTCATCCTCACTACTAGTAACCAGCTCCATCCTTCAAGGGTTTTCCATATTGGCACTTTGTCGGATCATTTTTTTGGTGATGTAGTGTCGATACATATCCCCAAGCTTTATATGAATAGGATAGGGGGATAGTAAGTAAGACGTTGGGAATTAATGGGGGCACATTAATGAAGAGCCTTACTAATTCCCCATAATTTTTGTAACAAAGGATTGAATGTTCTAGGCATTTATTGTCTTGACATGTCGCTCATTCCATGTTGTCTCTTTTCCATTGGAAGATTTAAAAGAAAGAAATAAAAATAACAAAGTTAGTTTATTTATTCATTCAATGTCTGAAATCTATCATTTTGTCTAGGCCTACTACGATTGAAGTAAAGAATCCCATAAGATAATATTAGTGTTATGAATTAAATGGTGCCCTTAGCTTTTTAATCCAACAACTAGTTCAAAAGTAAGAAAATTTAACTCACGCGTTTACTAAACGTACCTTAAAAAATGATTAGAAATTAATTCCGGGCACACCAGGCGTCGAAATCACACGCCATCAATTTTCAAAATCTCGTAATAATTTCATGTAAATAAAAAATTTACATGGAAAATCCGTGTCATTAAATTCTCTCCACCATTGAGATTTTTGCCGTTGAAATCCACAAAATTGACTAAGGAAACAAATGGGGTACAAAGAATGAATCTGAGCCTCTTGATCTCATGTGCTCTCCTTGAGGTTCTCGTGCTACTAGAGAACACACACCAATGGTAATAATCATCCACAAAGTTCATGCCCCTGTCGATCCTCAATCTCTATTGGGACCTCCATAAACGTCGCCCCATCATAAAATTCCTTCTTTTTCTGGTCAATGATGTGAGATGTGTCATTTACATATCTACTAAACTGGTATATGTGGATGATTTGTTTTTCAAACTCTCCAACTATGGTGGAAGTGCCAAGTGGTATTTGACCTGGCATATCCTCCAAAGTATTAGAAATGGTCTAATAAACCATGGTGATAATTTATTGCCTCGGCCAAATCTTCATAAAGCGTGTCGAAGTGAGACCCATTAGAAGAAATAATCTAACTCCTCAAACACAAATGGTATCCTCCTCTTATCATCATACAACATCATTCTACACTGTGAAGTCTTCATCCACTCCTGGATGATCTGCAACTTCTATTTGGTATCTTGTACCATCTCTAGACCCATATAAGAAAACTCCCCTTGGTATGTCCATCATAAAGGTGATCTGCATGGTCAATCGTACAAGGCCTTGAATTGTTCTATACTGATTGGAAAGTGATAACTTTTGTTTCATGAGAAATCCACTATGGGAAAGTTATCCTCCCAACTGTGGAAAAAATACTACATGTATGCAAGAAGCATGTCCTCCATTTTTTGTATGGTCTGCTCTTTCTGACCATCTGTTTGAGGATTAAAGGCGGCACTCAAATGTAGCTGAGTCCTAAAAATCTCCTATAATCCATTCCACAACCATGTTTTAATATTTTTTTCATGGTCACAGATGATCGTTGATCGAACTCCATGAAGTCTCTCAATCATTTGTATATAGAGGAATCCCAAGAGATTTAATGACCCCGACACGTGGATAGGTTGGAAGTGGGCCGATAGAGTGAGTCAGTCAATGATGACCTAGTCGGAATCATGTCCCATCAACGTATGTTGAGACCCTATCACAAAGACCATAGGGATTCCATAACATTTCCACTCTTACACCTCTAGTGGAAAAGATAAGCCTGCTGGAACCTAATGCTCGACCTTCATTTACTGACATGTGAGGCATCAAGATACAAACTATGCCACTACATCTTTCATCCATGCCACCAATGATGATGTTAGTGGTCCTGTAATATCTCTGCCACCCAAGGATGTACCACCAGAGGGGAAATATTTAACTTCCTTAACACCTACTCTCATAGCTCCACTAGTACTGTGGTACATTTTCTGAAGAGGATGACGTGCTCCCTACCATCAGAAAATCATTCCAATGCATATCTTGTGGATGTCTAAGCATGCTGAGCCTCACAGTCAATGTCCCCATGCTGTGCCTCCTTGACTCGCCGATCGAGAGGGGGAGTGACTATCATAGACTGAAGGTAAGCTTCTCCATCTCTAACAATGAAGGATATTTACATTGGGGCTAGTTACTCCATCTCCTCACATAGAAGCTGTAAACCAGACCTCCTGATGAGTTCATCTACTACAATGTTTCCCTTCACAGTAGTATAGACTATCTCAAAGTCATAGTTATGGAGGAACTATAGAAATCATTGTTTTCTCAGGTTTAGGTCTTTTTGATAGAATCAATACATGAAACTCTTGTTATTAGAGTAGACTGTAAATTTTTTAACCCTCATGTAATGTCACCACATCATCAAGGTGAAGACCACTGCTTCTAACACCTGTTCATGCGTAGAGTAGTTATTCTCATGTTGTCTCAACTATCAAGAACCATAAGTGGTCACTGCTCATTCCTACATCAGGACACACCCAAGTCTGTTCCCTGATGCATCACAGTAGACTATATACCCAATGCCCTCTTCTGGTACCCTGATGATAGGGAAACTCGTCCGTCTCTACATAAGATCCTAAAAACTCTGCTGGCATCTCTCTGTCTATAAAAAGGTTTTTCCCTTTTTCATCAATGCTGACAAGGATGCCGTGTCATGACCTGATCCTACCGGTATCGAGCCGAAACTACCCCAATCCCACCACCATAGGCCATGGGTTGGTGACAAGTGTTGAAGGTGTAACAATCTCATCGTGGCCTTTGCCTAAGTACCTGTACACACACACACACATCCCACTAAATGGAGAAGTGCAGAGTAAAAAAGGAAGGCAAAGGACAAACAACTATAACCCAACCACAGTCATGCATAAACCTATAAATAGGAAAAGTAATGTGCTAAAAAGTTCTAACAGATACAGAACAAAAAATGGGGCAAAACAAGCCCCCAACCAAAATGGTGCCAAAACCAGGAATCATGTAAATGTAAGTAAACATCTGGTGAGTCTCTCACCTGAAAGACCTATTATGACCACCGAACGTAGCCCAAGGTCATGTGTCTTCTATGCTCCACCGTAGTCTTGATCGACATGTCTGTCGTCTGCAGGGGAACACCAAGTGCGGGAGAAGCCCCGGTAGGGGTGAGTATAAGGATACTTAGTAGGATGCCATGAAATCTAGAGAGAGAAACAAAAGTGGTATTAAATGTTTTATGATAGATAGAAAAAATAATGAGTACAAATAGAGAGGATACAGCTCAACCCAACAAAATGATGGAAGTAGACTCATCCCAACCAAGAGAATCTAGACACGGAGCGCACATGGCATACCTCACGTGTCTTCACCGCTTTTTGAAGGACAGTAACTGGACCCAAGGAGTGGGAACAGATGTAGGGTTTATATGTATATATATTCTCAACAAGAAACCCGAATGAGTGTGTAAGGAGAATCTCCATCTCCAAGATCAACCTAGGATAAGTTGATAACAGTTCTAAGGGTAGCCATCACTGATGCCCAATAGTCTCTCACGTCTAAGCTGACTCACCACTAAACCATACCTCAAAAACCCCTACTCAAATAACCATGGAGAAAAACCACTTACTAGCCTTGTAAAAAGGGGAAGAGTCTAAAATTAGTCGTCAGGTAACCCACTGCCCACCCCAACTGGAGGGTAAACCCCAAAAGGTAATCAAGTAACCCACTACGCAGCCCAACTGGAGGGTAAAACCCAAAAGGATGTCGGGTAACCCACTGCCCAGCCCAACTGGATGGTAACCGTTATTATCAATGGGTAACCCACTGTCCTACCCAACTGGAGCGTAAACCCCAAATAGTGGTCGAGTAACCCACTACCAAGCCCAAATGGAGGGTAAAACCTAAAAGGTCGTCAGGTAACCCACTACCCAACCCACCTGGAGGGTAAACACTAAAATCAATGTTTAACCCACTACCATGCCCCCCTGGAGGGTAGACCCTAAGGTCAACTAGTAACCCACTGCCCAGCCCCACTGAAGGGTATAGCTGAAACTTTTCTGATAAATCTGCGCTGCCCGCGCCATCACTGGGCATTGCTAACATCGAGACCCTACGTTGGGTCGGAGTGCATCAAAGAAACCTCCGACCAATGTCCTTTCATGTTTCCTTATTTAATAAGATCATGTAAGAGGCTACTCTCACCCGAACAGATTACATAACTGTAATCCTCGTAGAAAAACATTTGAGATAGACAACTTACTCGTCGGAAAATGGCTCCCGATGAAAAAGTTACTCAACACCGCTTTACGCCCGCACGACTTCTTGTGGGGCCCACACCTACATCTCGAAAGAGGTCAGGAAAACAGTGCGATCACGATTCTCTTAAAAAACATGCCAAAATGACTACACATTACCCCCGAAAGGATGTATGATGAAAAATTCACAAAACACTACTCACATCTTAAAAGACTTCATGTGGGTCCCAGGACACAACTCCGGCTTCAATACCTGAATCCGCCCTCGACCACTTCATCTCGATGGCTGGGCCACAACGTCGCTGACAACGCCTTAGACGAAGTACATATGAGTCCATTCCATCTGAAAGGAGATTCTCAGCATAGTACTTAACGAGTGTGGCATGCCACCGAGCCCCCGTCTCGGGAATTAAAATTTTCTGAGACCATCTCAAAAGAAATATCTCAAGCCAAGGATTTCACTTCCACAGACAGAATGAAAAATGGACACCCGTATTGAATGTTACTGTTGTCTGAAGTGGAGGGGGTGAACCCCTTAGGCTGGACCGGCCTAGGCTGGTCAGTGCCTACCGGCCCGGCTCGCAGTGCCGGCCCGCAGCTCAGCTGCACGGCCTGTATGCTGACCTCTAGTCCATGCCCGTGCCGACCGGACTTCATGGTCGTTCATGTTATAACGTGGAGACCTGCAAAAGGTGGGTCTCTATCCCCGCAAGGGGTCCCGCACCGCGACCCTGCCCTGTTGCGCCCCGACGGGCTCGCCCACCACATGGAGCCGCATCCTAGAGCCCCTGCCACGCCGCCTGGGTCCGCCGCTTGGAGCCCGTACCATATTTCCCTCCCAAAACCATGCTGAAACTTCCTGGAATGCCCCGCGCCACCATCGTTTCCCACCGAACCTCCATGGAACCACCATAATAATTGGAAAACATCCGGGAAACTTCCCAAGGCATCCTCAGACGCCCTGGGACTCAAAATTTAAATATAAAATGATCTTTGGGAAGTTAAAATAAAGAAATGTGCAACCAAGGGCTTCGCTCGATGATCAGACATCATTTCGATGCAAGGAATAGTATTTGAATGGGGTTGCATGAATTAAAATTTAAAACGCATGTGCCTACCTTGTTAGGCGTAGCCCGTAGCTTTGTCGACGATCCACCGGAGTCGCTGCACCTTGCTAAAGTGGTGGAGGAGAGGGTGGAGCACGTTGGGAAGAATCTGGAAAAGGAGAGGAGCAAGGGGTAGAAGAGGGTGGGGTGGTGTTTAAATAAAAAAACACTTAAACCCCTCGCCCGTAGACCCCGTACCCAATCTTTCAGTGGGGTCAAGGATAGGCCGCCCCTATGTAAAATATACATTCTGAACGCAATGGAAGTCTCTTAATTTTAATCCAATCCTCCATTCATAAGTTATAAATTTCACTCCCGAGGGCACTAAATTAAGAAAATGCCCCTGGTGGCGTTTTTCCTAGAAGGGTCGCACCCGTGAAATTTATACCCCTCCTAGGGTAAATGGAACGTTCCAGAATCAATGGTTACCTTGATTTTCCAATCTGATAAACCATTTAGGATTTATTATATTTATTTGGCGAGTTTAGTGTGATCACACATAAAATTTAATTCCGGCCATACTGGGGCTCAGAATCACATGCCGTCTGAATACCCTGCATTGGATTAACATTAAGAAAAATTTAAAGTCTTGGAGGCTCAAAACCTGAGTTCTTACATCAATCTCTACTTCATGTTTTTCATCCCCAAGAAAAAACTACAAAAACAACTCGGGATTCTAAGCCCGCATATGGGTCTCTCGTTCCGTGGTGCTTTCCTGCACCCTCCTGTACTTCCACATCACTCGAACCAAATGAATGTTCCATCCACGCAGTGTCCGCTATGTCCAGTCCTCAATAGCCTCTGGGTGCTCCGCAATGGTGGCTCCATCCTCAATTTCCATCTCTCCCCAGTTGATAACGTGTGTGGGGTCGTGCAAGTATTTCCTTAATTTTGACACGTTTAAGACATCAGGCACCCTCTCTAGCTCTATGGTAGGCCAAGATGGTAGGCCGCCTCACCGAACCTACACACGATCTAAAAGGGCACGATGAACCTCAGAGATAGCTTGCCTCCCCGACCGAACCTCCGAGTACCACCCCTTGGGGAGACACTCCAGAAGACATGGTCCCCCTGCTCGAACTCCAAAGGCCAGCGATGACGATCTGTGTAGGACTTATGTCTCCACTGAGCCATCTTCATCAGCTCATAGATAACCTACACCTTCTCTGTCGTTTCCTGCACCAACTCTGGGCCAACGAGGGAGGACTCCCAATCCTCCTTTCAGCAAAACGATGACCTACAGGGTCTCCCGTAGAGGGCATCAAAAGTTTACATGCCAATAGTAGAGTGTTAAATGTTTTTTCACACAAACTCCACCAAGGGTACATGATCCACCCATCTCAGACCAATGTCTAACACGAATACCCTGAGCATATCCTCCAAACCTGGATAGTGTGCTTAGTCTACCAGTCCATCTGGGGGTGAAAAGATGTACTCATCTACACCTAGGTCTCGAAGGCCTCCTGTAGGCCTCACAACAATTGTGAAGTAAACTTGCATCACAGTCGTAGACGATCATCGAGGGTACTCCATGAAGGAGGATGATCTCCCAAACATACAGCCACCCCAGACTCTCCACCGAGCTTTAATCCCTAATGGTAAGGAAGTGTGATGATTAATTGAGTCGGTCCACCATCATCCAAATGGAATAATGGCCCTTCACTGTGCACAAGAGACCTGTGAAAAAAGTCCATAGATATTCCATCCCTCTTCCACTACGGGTTATTAAGGGGCTGCAGCACCCCTGCTGGAACCTGATGCTCTTCCTTCACCTGTTGACAGGTAAGAGACCGATAAATAAACTCAACTAACTTACTCTTCATGCCAGACCACCAAAACTGTTGTTGATGTTCTTTGTACATCTTCCCACACCATGATGTACAACCAAGAGAGAAGTGTGGAACTCCCACATCACCTCCTCCTGCATCCCCACCGGTACTACAGCTCTACCCTGGAACAGGATCTTGTGATTCCCTCCTTCAGAATACCAATCAGGTGCATCACCCATGGATATATAATCACGCAGTACCTCACTGTCAACATCCCCCAGCTTCGACTCTCTCACATGCTCAAGTAGCAATGGAGTCAAAACCGTCGACTGTAGAAAAACCTACCCTCATATTCCACTAAGGTCAGCCTTAGGGAAGCCAACTGCTCTGAATCTTCCTGCACTAACTGAGCCTAGGACTTCTTGCTAAGATCATTTTCTAGAACGTTGCCCTTCCTGAAGTGTATACTATCATGAAATCATAGTCTTGCAGAAACTCCAGCCAGTGCCTCTACCTCAGATTCAAATCCCTCTGATTGAAGAAATACAGGAGGCTCTGGTGGTCTGAGTATACCAAAAAAACTCTCACCCAGAAGTTAGTGTCTCAATAACCTCAAGGGGAAGACTACTGATACATTCTCCAAATCAAGAGTTCCATAATTCTACTCATGGGGCCTCAACTGCCTCGACTCATATGCAATCACTACTCAGTGATGCATCAGCATGCACCCGAGCCCAACTCCTGAATCATCGTAGTATACTATGAACTCAACACCCTCCTCTAGAAGCCTTATCATTGGATCACTAGTCAGCCTCTGTCTAAACTCCATTAAGGCCTTCTCGCACTGATCATTCCATGTGAACATTCATCCCTTCCACCTCAATGCGATCAAAGGGGAGGCAATCCTGAAGATATCTTCCACAATCCTCCTATAGTACCCTGCGAAACAAAGGAAGCTCCGCACTTCTGATGCATTCTTGGGTGGATCCCAAGAAAGCACTGCCTCTATCATTGTGGGTTATACAACCAATCCCTGATTCATAATGACATGCCCCTAAAAGTGAACCTCGGGAATCCAAAACTGACACTCTGAGAGCTTCCCATATAGCTGGTTCTCTTGGAGTAAGTCTAGGACCATCCTCAAATTCTTATCGTGCTCCTCTTCCGTCGCAGACTAGATGAGTATGTCATTAATAAAGACAACAAAAAACCGGTCCAACTACGACTGGAAGATCTGGTTTACCAAAGCCATGAAAATGATGGGGGAATTCGTTATGAAAAAGGGAAACACCAGAAACTCATAATGCCCATATCGACATAAGAAATCCAGCTTCGAGATATCATCCTCACGAACCCGCAATTGTTGGTATACAGATCGATGATCAATCTTGGGTTACCAGTTCTCACCTCTCAACTGGTCGAAGAGGTCATAGATCCTCGGAAAATGATACTTATTATTTATTGTGGACTGATTCAGGTGACAATAATCTACACAAAGCAGCAGACTCCCATATGCCTTTTTCACAAACAAAACTAGAGTTTCCCAGTGGGACACACTAGGCCTGATGAATCCCTTCTCACGAAGGTTTTCCAATGGATTTCTTAGCTCTCGAATCTCTATGGGTGCCATCTGATAATCCGCACATGATATCGGGGTAGTTCCTGACTGCAAGTCAAGGAAGAACTCCATATCTCACCTCAAAGGTAGTCCCGGAACATCCTCATGAAAGAAATCCATGTAGTACTCTACAACGGTAGTGATCCAGGTGGCTGTAGTGTCTGTGGCTCCGAGAGCCAGGCTCACCAACTAGGGAGAAAAATGTCTGGGTCTCCTAATTAGAGTCCCCATCTTCTATGCCACGAGGTCTCGTTCACTAAGGATGGTGAAACTCATTCGATCAAAAAAGACGCCTCTAACTCGTCTATGATGACAATCAATCTAGGCGTGAACCATTGAAATCCAATCCATTCCCAAGATGACGTCGTAAGGTTCCATCGTGATGATGAGTAGGTCCCACGTGAGACTCCCTCCACCAATCAATTGTTCACACTATCTGTAGATAAAGGTCACTAACGAGGCACTTCCCATTGGAACCATGAGGCTAAGTGTAGGTGTCAATGCCTCTAATGGAAGCTCCAACTCCCGTACCAACAACAGTGATATAAAGGAGTGGTTGGCGCCTATGTCTATTATTACCGAAGCAAGCACAGAGTAAACAAAAAAGCGTACCTCGAACGATCTTGCGTGATGGAAGGTCACGAACACCCATAGATTCAACTGCCCATGGGCCCTACCGCAAAATCACTAAGACTGGTTTGGGCCTTTTGGTGGTGGCGGTGGAAGGACCTTGAAACGCTATTCTGGACCTCTAGGTTCTGGTGCTCTACCTACGCTACCTCCCTAAGGACAAACCTATCCTCCCATAGGGGATCCATGGTCACGGTGCTACCTCTGCCGTTGTGGGGCACCCACTACCTGAAATGACTTGTCGGTACACCTGGATATGCAGTCCCGTGCTAGGTGGCCCCGTCCGTCATAGGCATATCACCTTCTCTCTCTTTCCTGCACCGGTGCTCCCCGATGCCACTGTGGTATACGACATTGTCCCTATGTCTTCACATGAAACGGCCTCCTCATCTGGGGCATTGCTCTTTGCAGCCTTCTTGTCACCGGGGACTCTCCTCTGATGCGGCCCCAGCTGGGCCCTGTCAGCTGGAATCACTTAGCCAAGAAGATATCAGTCACGAGTCCCCGTTCAAGCACCCCGGCATACGTATGGATGAACATGGGCACTACACTAGCACGTATCTCCCTGCAAAGACACTGCTCAAACTTACACACCTAAAAGTAACTATCACAGATCATATCCTGTGAGTAGCATGTCAGATCAGCAAACAAGGTCGAGTACTATGCCACAGTCACCCCCTACTTTAGCTCCAGAAGCTCCTGAATCTGTATGGAGCGTATGAAATAGGGGTAGTACTCCTCCTGGAAGAGCTTTTGGAAGTTATCCCACGTAAGAGACGACTCAACGTGGGTCTGTGTAACATACCACCACTAATACATGGCCATCCCATGGAAATGGCTGGCAGCAAGGGAAAAAATCTAGTCCGTTGTGGTCTCTACCATTCTAAAAATTCGGTCCACAAACACTATCCAGTATTCCACTGCATGGGGATCCAGGTCTCCGCTGAACTTCTTTGGTTGCTGATGCTGAAAGTCTCTGAGGGCACTCAGCCTACGCTCACCCTCGGCCTATTCTGTCGGTACTAACTGTCGCTCCTCATGTGGAGGGGATAATGCTGATGCACTGGCTGGAAATGGATCACGTGAGGGTCCCTGAACTAATGCATCATCGCTTTCCATGTCGTCGTCATGAATTAGAGAGGGTAACCTCGCTAGATGCTGTCATGGGGGAATCCTAGAAATTATCAAGGATTACCATGATCAGATGAGCATATATATATAACAGTAATAACAAAGGGGAGCTGACTCAAAAAGGACAGTCAAAGACTCAATCCTACTGGATGCATGTTACAATGTTCCCTGCGACAAATGTATTAGAATTCCGAGTCGACAAGCGGGTTATCAAGGTCCTTGTGAATGGATATGTCGGCCACCCGTACCATCACTGGACTCCCTAGCCTGAGAGCTGCTCTCGAGACACAACGACACTATTGCCCTAAATCCCAACCAAATCTTTTTTAGGGACATCGTAACAATGACCCAAGGAAGGAACAACCATAGATAACACATTATCAGGACCCAACCCTACTGATATCGAGCCACAACTACCCCATGCCCGCCTCCATAGGCCAGGGGCTAGCGACAAGCACCGATGTAGTAACAATCTCATGTAGGCTTTTCATATGTACTTGTATACACACACTCATCCCACTATATGTAGAAGTACAGAGTAAAAAGGAAACCACAGGAAAAAATACTATAACCCAACCACAGTCATGCATCAACCTCTAAATAGGTAAATTAATGTCACGAAAAGTACTGACAGATACAGAACAGAAAAAGAGGGAAAATATGCACCCAACCCGAAAGGTGTCATAAATCGGCAACAGGTAAACGAAAGTAAACATATGGTGAGTATCTCCCCTGAAAGACCCACTGTGACCACCGAACGTAGCCCAATCTCATGTGTCTTATACGCTCCTTTGTAGTCTCGATCGACCTGTCCGTCGTCTGTAAGAGCCCACCAAGTGTGTGAAAAGCCCAAGCAGGGGTGAGTATAAGGATACTCAGTAGGATGCCCCGGAAGATCGAGGGAGAAACAAAGGATGTTCTAAATGGTAAATTATTGATAGAACAAATTAAGAGTACAATAGATAGGATACAACTCAAACCAACAATAGAATGAAAGTAGAGTCATCCCAACCAAGAGGATCTAGACATGGAAGGCACGTGGCGTACCCCGTGTGTCTTCTCCCTTATTATAAGGAGAGTAACTATACCCAGGGAGTTGGAAAATGGTAGGGTATATATGTATATATATACTCAACATGAAACCCGAACGAGTGCCTAAGGGGAATATCCATCTCCAAGCTCAGCCCAGGATAAGCCACCAGCAGTTCTAAGGGTAGCCATCTCGGATGCCTAATAGTCCCGCACGTCAATGCTTCATCGCCGCTAAACGGTACCACCAAAACTCCCACTCTAGTAAACATGGAGAAAAACCACTGATTAGCCTCGTAAAAAGGGGAGGAGTCTGAAAGAAGTAATCGGGTAACCCATTTCCTCGCCCAACTGGAGAGTAAACCCCAAAAGGTCACCGGGTAACCCACTGCCTAGCCCAACTAGAGGGTAAACCCTAAAAGTTTGTTAGGTATCCCATTTCCCATCCCAACTGGAGGGTAAACCAAAAAAGGTCGTTGGGTAACCTACTTCCCAACCCAAATAGAGTGTAAACCCTTAAAGGTCATTGGGTAACACACTGCTCAGCCCAACTAGAGGGTAAACCATAAATTCAATGGGTAAATCACTGCCCACCCCCTCTGGAGGGTAGACAATAAGTTGAATGGCTAACCCACTACCAAGCCCCACTAGAGGGTAAACCCGGAACTGGTTTGATAACAGCGTGCTACCCGCGCCATCACTGCGTGCCGCTAACATCACGACCATGTGTTCAGCCAGAGTGCGTCAAAAAAACCATTGACCAACATCATTTCATGTTTCCACATTTAATAAGATCATATAATAGGATTATATAACTCGAACAGATAACATCTTTGTAATCCTCGTGGAAAAACTCACGAGATAGACTACTTACTCCTTGGAATCGGGCTCCCGATGAAAATGTTACTCAACGCCGCTTTACATCAACATGATATCTCGTGGGGCCCACACCATGGTCACAAAAGAGGATGGTAAAAATGTTCCATCACGATGCTCTAAAAAAAACACGCCAAAACGACTTCTCATTCACCCTGAATGGTCATCTGATGAAAAATTCGTAAAGCGTTGCTCGCAGCTTGAAACAAGGCCAGTGGGGCCCATGCCGCAACTCCGGCTTCAATGCCTGAAACTGCCCTGGACCACTTATTCTTGATTACACGGTCACAATGCTACTAACAGCACCTTAAACGGAATCCATATGTGTCTGATCTGTCTGAATGGAGAATCCTGGCGTAGTACATAACAAGCGTGGCGTGCCACCGAGCCCCCGTATCGAGAATTAAAATTTTCCGAGAACATCTCAAAAATTTTCTCGAGCCAAGTATTGCACTGCTATAGACGTCACACAAAATTAACACTCTTAGTGAATGTTATGGGTGTTCGAAATCGAGGGGGTGAACCCCTTGGGCTGGACCGGCAAGCGCTGGCCCGGCTCACAGCGTCGCCCCGTGGCTCATCCGCTCGGCCGGACTGCTGACCCCCGGTCCATGACCATGATGAACGGCCCTCATGGATAGTCATGGTCTCAAACAGGACACTCGCTGATGGCAGGTATCTATCCCCGCATGGGGTTGTGTGCCGCGACCCTGCCCTGTCGCGCCCCAGCGTGCTCGCCCGCTGCCTGGATCCCCCGCTGCGCTGCCTTGGGCCACTGCCTGGATCCCCCGCCGCACCGCCTAGGTCTGCCACCGCATTTCCCTCCTAGAACCATGCCGTCACCACCTAGAATTCCGTACGCCTCCACCTTCTCCCGCCGAACCTCCCTAGAACCGCAAGAAAAAGAGGAAAATGGTCGGGGCACTTCCTGGGGCTGCATCGGACATCCCAGGACTCGAACATTCAATCCGAAAGGATCATAGGGAAGATAAAATCAATCCCTACGAAACCAAGGGATTATCTCGATGATATAATAGAATTAAAACTCATGGAAAAGCATTTTATGGGGATAGTAGGATTAAAATTTAAAACGCACGAGCCAAGATTGTCAGGCGTAGCCCATAGCTTCGCCGACGATCCACCAGTGTCGTCGCACCTTGTCAGATAGGTGGGGGAGAGGTGAGGAGCTTGTTGAGAGGAATCCTCCAATGGAGAGGAGAAAGGGGTAGAAGAGGGTGGGGGTGTTGTTTAAATAGACAAACACTTAAACAACCTGCCCATAGACCCCGTAACTGAACTTTCGGCGGGGTTGAGGTTAGGCTACCACTAGGGTAAAATCTATGTTCGGAACACAATGGTAGTCTCAAAATATTAATCCAAGCCTCCATTAAAAGGTTATAAAGTTAATTCCTGAGGCCACTAAATTA
Source organism: Viscum album (assembly GCA_963277665.1). Taxonomy (NCBI): domain Eukaryota; kingdom Viridiplantae; phylum Streptophyta; class Magnoliopsida; order Santalales; family Viscaceae; genus Viscum; species Viscum album. Next base: position 1,789,120,855 of record OY728121.1, on the reverse strand, counting down.
TGAAAACACCCATGTTTGTGTTTTTCATAGAAGTTCTATGCCTCTGAATGTTATACCCCTCCTAGGGTAAACGACATGTTCCGGACTCAACAGTGCCCTATGTTTTCCCATCCGAGCAACTGTTTAGGTGTTATTTTGATTATTTGGCGAGTCTAGTGTGAACACACAGAAAATTTAATTCCCAACACACTGGGGCTCCGAATCACAGGCCGTATGAACGCCCTGCTCTATAATAACATTAAGAAAATTTCAAAATATTTCAGGCTCAAAACCCAGGTTATTACATTCCATAACTCTGGAAAAGTCAAGCATGAATCTTCAGGAGTATCCGGCCAACCCCAAGAAACATTTCAACTTGATCACACTCATGGGTGGATCCCAAGAAAGTGCAGCCTCTATATTCACTAGATCCACTGCAACTCCTACCTATGATATAACGTGTCCCTGAAAGTTGACATATCCCATATAGAACATTCACTTCAAGAGATTACCGTAATGTTGGTGCTCTTGGAGTGTATCTAGAAATATCTGTAAATGATAGGAATGTTTCTCCTCCATATCTAATGATATCAATGTGTCTTTGATGTAGACCCCACAAAGAGACTGAGGTATGGCTATAAGATTAGTTCATGAGTTCAATGAACCGTGATGGAGAATTGGTCATGCCGAATGACAAAACCATGAACTCATAGTGTCCAAACCAATATCTAAAGTTCATATTTTGCACATCCACATCGCGTACCCTAAGAAGATGATATCCTGAGATGAGTTCTATCATGAAAAACCAATGAGATCCCTTCAGCTGTTTGAAAAGATCATAAATCAACATAAGTGAATACTTTTTCTTCACGGTCACCTGATTCAGGCGTCATTAGTCTACACAGAGTCTTAAACTCCCATATGCATTCTTGGCGAACAGAATTGGGGCTAACCATGGAAAATATTGGGCCTTATGAACCCCCTTCTCTGTAAGTCCCCCAACTGTACCCCTAACTCACGAAACTCTGTGAGAGCCATCTGATATGATGGTGTAGATATCGGTACCATACAGGGGTATAGGTCGATGTAAATGACTACCTATCTACTTAGAGGTAGTCCTTGAACATCATCAGAAAAGGAATTGGTATACTGGCCCACCACTGTAGGTTAGCTTGGACTCTCAACACCTACTACTCTGAGGGTAAGGATGTCCAACTGATGTGTGTTCGGCTGCACCTTCCTCTAGCTAAGCGCATCATGTTCATCAAAGGATCCCTTCTCTCTAGTGATGAAAAACCTAGTCCCATCCTCACAGACACACCTCATGTTCCACCTAATATAGTCAATCTCAGTTTGGACTGTTGTTAACCTGTCCATACCCAATATGATGAATTAGGGCCTCGACACCACTACTAGATGATCCCAACTAAAGCACTCACCTCATAGAGTAAGATAACACATCCAGCACTAGTGTGTAATCATTGAATCCTCTCTTTTACGTGTCTCTAGAAAGAAGGATCAAGCTAATGACTACACTATAATCTATAAGCCCCAAACAGTGGTCATTGAAATAATTGATTGACTGGAACCTATGTCTATAATTACTACACCGAAGGTGATGTAGAACAAGTTCATACTGTTAATCATCTCTGGAGTGCCGTGGTCATAGGACTCAGGTGCCTGGAGCTAAGCTCATCCCTCTCCACATTCCCCATGTACTCGGGGTGGACCACCGGGAGGTGGTGGCGGTAGAACCTCGAATCGCCACCCACAACCTGATGCATGGCCATATATTCTTCCATGACTTCATACTTCATGTGGACATCCCTAGTCTAATATTTTCTACTACCTATCCTATCTCCCAATCATCTCCTTGTCATCCACACGACGTGTTGGGAAATCACGTGCCACGTGACACTACCTGCCGCACGAGTAGCACTGCCTACTCCGCAACTGTCCTCCACTCTCTCGTGAGCCCCGCACCACCAACCTTGTATCCTGAGGTTTCGCAGTAGAAGGCATGGACCACTTGTGCCACTAATGCATCCGACTATAGCCTTATATGGATGACTCTTCTATGTGACATCATGTTGTGGATATTCCTTCCAGTGCTTAATCAGCTAAGAATCTCCCCACCAAAATCCCTTTCTCTAGCACCCCAACATGTGTCGGTATGGTGGTTGATATCATCAATGCTCTGATCTCCCATCAAAGACCCTGATCAAAGGTTCAGGCCCTAATGGAAGGGTCTCGTCCCATGTCAGGGGAGTAGTTGGAGTGGTTAGTGAATCTCGTCGAGTACTGGGTCATAGTCATGATGCCCTACTATAATTGTAGAAGCTCTTGTATATGCCCTCAATGTAGAGTCGCTGGGACAAAATCTGCCCTGAATAGGTTCTCGATGTCCACCCTAATGTGGTTCACCTCGTCGTGTATCTAGAGCATCAAGATCCTCCATCACCCTTCTACTTCCTAAAGAGGATTGTCTACTGGGATCACCATAAGATCAGTTGGTGTCCCAACTAGGTGGAAAACACTCACTACATCCTCCAACTAGTCCTCATCTACATGTGGGTCTATCTCGCCTTGAATCCTTAGAGGCCTCTGTTACTGAAACTCATGAAACGTGCTCAGTCAGTGTGCATCCTCTACTGATGGGGCTGGAGAAAATTGGTTCCCAAAGGGTAGTGGTGCTACAGGTACACCACCCGAATGTGCTAACACCATTAGAGGGCCCTTCACCGAGGCCGCATCTCTTGGTGGGTCTTCATCATGAACTCTCTCGGAAATCCTGGTTGGATGTCTACGTGGAGGCATCCAGAATGAAATAAAGTGTTCCATAGACAATAAGTTATACCAGGTGAGTTGAATCAAAGAGATCAAAAGAAAATCTGTTATAAAACAAAGGCAATCAGTTTTTTAGTGTACTGAGTCAGATATCAGAATTCAGGGTCCTGTTTTATGGATATTTCGGCCATTATACCAACACTAGATTCTCCCAACTGAATGAGACACTCATAACACTTAACACTATTGCTGAAAAAAATATATTTGAGTCCTAGTTCATTGGTTGAATTGAATCCTTTGATACCACGTTTCATGACCCATCCTTGGGGACTGTGTAGTGACTACCCCAAGCCCGTCATCCATAGGTCAGGGGCTGGTGACAAGAAACTGAATGGCGTATCCTTAAAATGGGAAGGCATTTCCATTCAACATGTATAGACACACAGTCCAAGAACACAACAAGATGAAACAACGAAGTAAACTACAGTAGTAAATGTGTAATGAAAGTAAAGGGTCCAGAATACATGCCGAAATGTGAAAGGTACAAGTACAACTAAGAAGTAAATAATAGCACTGGGATCATCCACCAAGGATCCAACCTGAATGGTAGGTATAGCTCACGATCAGTAGTCCATGCGACATGTCATGAAAAATAGTCCACCTCTCAGTACCGTCTAGTCTTGGATCCCTCAAACTCGATCAATGTTGTTTGTCGTCTTCATAGGACACGACTTGTGTGGTCATACCCCAGGTATGGGTTAGTATAACGATAATAAATAGGAACCTTGAGACCCCCTAGGTCACCTAGATTTATCAAAGGAAACCCCAGAAAACAAGACATCAACTATTCTAAGGTATATACACAAACATATACCTATGTTATCAAGATATACTCATCTCATACATGAGGGAAGAATACCACAAAGGTAACACCACAATGGTTGAAGAATCATAGAGCTAACACCACAAAGACAACACCACAAAGGTATAAGTACCACATAGGAATCACCACGAGGATAAGAGTACCAGACAGGTAACACCACGAAGACAACACCACAAAGGTAGAAGTACCACACATGAATCAACACGAAGCTAAAAGTACCACATAGGTAACACCATGAATATTGAAGTACAACACTGGTTAAAATCTCAGCTCACACCAAGGTATAACTTAAGTAAAAAATTATATATGGTTAGTCATAAGCTATATCATCTAATTCTGTTTAGAGGCACGACTGTTGACCCACACAGGATCGATACGTATTAACACCCTCTGACCCACATTGTATCAGGATGCGGTGAACCACATAGGATCGTTGAGAGCTAACCCACATAGTATATAATAGAAGTTGACCCACAAATGATCGATAGATGCGGACCCACACAGGATCAATAACCTTTTTTCATGTCACCACCTGCCACAGGTTTCCCCACACCACATGCGCTCAATAATAGTAGAATCTTCCCCTCGGGATATTGGTTCTACCCTGACTGCCACTAAGCTCCATAAAAGAGTAACCCAAAGGACCCCATGTCATAGGGGTTCCAACGCGAAAGATGGTGCATCAATCAGTCACCCATTCTGTGAGTTAGAGTTGTTTTACATTAGAGGCCCCAGATAGATTCTGGTTCGATCCAACCTGTCTGTAATCCAACTCTCTCCAGAACTCATGTGGAGTATAAAAAAAGGATTTTCTCGCTCTATGGTCCCAACGTCGTAGTCGGTTTGTTAAATGGACGTACAGTTCACAAGATAATTCCTTTTAATTGTTTCTGGGTCCGGTGGGCCTGGGTACGATCCGACTTGGCAGACCGACATATCCCGACCATGTAAGGGCCTACCCTAACCAGTTCCAAATAACCCAACCAGGTCCGAATAGACTGGGTTGGGCCGCTGTGGGCTTGGACCTCTAGGTCGGGGTCCGACCCGAACCGCATGGGGCGGCCCGAATGCAAGGGGTGGCTTGACCCGCAAAGAGGTGCCAGGCCCGCAGGGGAGCTGCCTAACCCACAGGGGGGCATCCCGAATCACAAGGGGCAGCCCATCATGGAAGCGACCATGGCCTTCTGGCCCACCACATATTGTGGATGGCCCAAGTCACCACCTAGGGAGTGACCCCCTATTTTTCTGAAAGTCCAGGAGGGCCATTCAGTTTCTTCCATAGTGTCGGTGCCACGTGGCACTTACATTTGGCTTGAGGGACCTAGTAGAGCATGTCCTTCCTCTCGTCGCATCCTAGAAATGATGGCCTCCATCTCTAGCATCACGCGATGGTGCGCCACTCTGCCACCTACGGTCCGCTGTGGCAGATGATCCGCGGCCTGCATCCTCCGAAGGTGCACTAGTCATGCCGCCCTCTTCTTCCCTGGTAGGTTATTGTGTTGGATGCTTCCACTGACCATCAGGGCTGACGAGTCGTGGCTAGTTATTCTTGCAGTGCGGGTGTGCCGCCTCCTCCCATGAGGCCGACCAATGATGGTATTCACGTTAGTCCTTCCAAGTTTCGGTCTCCGGTAGACCCGTGCTGGTGGTCTTATAGGGAGAAAGAAATGGAAGAATGGTAGGGGATGGTTCTGTATGTGTTCGTTTGGCCCGCTCTTACTACATTAGCTTGAAAGCCACACGAGGGAGGAAAAATGATTCTGCATATCTTGAATTGAAACGAAAAGTGAACCCTATATCAATAACGATAGTGAAACACCTAAGATTGAGGGAGTGGGTTGGTGTTTGCACCCCCCCCCCCCAACTAGCCTCCAACGACGTCACTCGATAATCAATATTCGGTTTAGGGTTGTAGTGTCTCTCATCACTGATCACTCGAACCAGCTACATCCTCCAAGGGTTTGGTGTCTCATCACTTTGTCATCACTTCATTTCTTAGTGATGTAGTGCTCATATCCCTCACCATGCTTCATATAAAGAGGATAGGGGGATTGTATATAACGACTTTGATAATTATTGGGGGATCATTGATTAGGAACCTTACTAATTCCCCAATGTTGTTGTTACATAGGATTGAATGGTCAAGACATTTATTGGATTGACACATTTTTGGTCCCATATTTCTGCTAGTCCATTAAGGGAGAAGAAAGAATGAAATAAAAATAACAATTCTATTTTATTTTTTCTTTCAAAGTCCAAAATCCAAATTTTTATTCAGGCCTACTGTTGTTGAATTAAATCCTCCCTTATCTGAATCTTGGCGCTACAGATTCAACAGTGCCCTCGGGTTTTTAATCTGAGCACCGGTTCAAAAGATAGAAAATACTGCTTGTGTGTTTGCTGAACGCACCATAAAAAATTTCAGAAATTCATTCTGTGAACACCAGGTCTTGGAATCACATTCCATAAAATTTTGAAAACTCATAATATTTCTATTTATATAAAGAAAAATTACATGTAAAATCTAGGTCATTACATGTATCAGGCACACGAAAAACTATAATGTAAAGTACTTTTATAAGATAGTTTAAAACAATATGTCGAAAACCTATTTAGTTTTTTTCAACTATTTTTCTAATGATAACCTATAAATGCATTATGGGGGTATTTAATTTTTGGGCTCCACCAATCATTTCCAGTGCAAATCATTCCTCAAATAAAATAATCAAAATAAATAATAACAATTATTCTATTTAAAAAATATTCATTGAAACAAAAATATAGATTTATCAACAGTTCTTTATTAGAGGATTAATAAAAAAATTTGTTGATACTAATTAATGGAGATAAAATTAAAATATCACTAAACCATTCTTGATGAAAATAATCAATAGAACATCCAATGTTTCACGTGCCACATTGAAAAATTTGAATCCTAATTCCCCATGGATTAAATAAAATGTAAAATATTAGGAATATAAGGAGATTCATTATATAAAATTTCAAAGAAAATTCCATATGAAAATATTTTATACAGTTTAGTCAATACACATATCCATGATAAATGATATGGATTATTAGGGGAAATTAAATTTCAATTGATCCTATGAAATTGAATATTTCAAATGGGACTAAAAAAGTAATTATGGATTTTAATTTAAATATAATACAAGGGTAAATCTAGCATAATCCATCTAGAGGAAAAATAAGGATCGTATAAATAAAAAATCCCAAGAGGAGTATAATAAAGGGTTGTTTTCAATGATGAAATACAAGAAGAACATTAAATAAATGCTTTAGAAAAATATCATTCTCTTTGGAAAAACCATTGAAAAATAATTCATTGAAAATAAATTTTAATAACATTTTCTTTTAAAAATACTATTTTAATTTAGAAAATGATTCTTTAAAGAAATGATATTGGGTAAATCTCTACATTCCCTATACTGTAAAAAGAACATTCCTTTTACATGGTAAATTGTTAGAAAAAGACCTTGTTCAGAATGTGACATGTATATTCAATTGAAATCATTTGTAAAAGACAAAAAGGATTAAAATTTCATTACCAAATGAGTTTGGAAAGTTTAAAAAAAATTAATACCTTTTTTAAAAATATAATTTTTAAAAGAAAAATTGTTTCTCCGACTAAAGTTAAAATGAAGTCATATTTTTTGAAATAGTATTTCCAAAAAAATTTAAGTAACAAAGACTAAAACATTGTAATATTAATTATTAATGGTCATGAATTACCAAATTATAATAAAATTAACGTTTCCATTGGAAAATGATCCCATAATTTCATGTATATGATATGAAAGTACAAACAATAATGAAAAAAATGATATTTTGATGTAAATATCTGAAAAGAAAATAATGTTGATGTCGGAATAAAAAAAATGAATACATGAATTGTTTTAAATGTAAATACACATAAAAATTGGAATTATAACAATTTATTGTGAGAAATTATTACAAACATAATGTTGTAATTTTAATGATAATGATGAAGTAATATAACCCAATGAAAGGAATTGAGTTATGAATTTCATTTCCAATAGGTATTTATTAATTAAAATAACCATAGATGACATAATTAAAATTGAAAATATTAATATCATCAACAATTAATTAATAATTATATTACATTACGATGTTGCAGTTTGTATACCCAATATAAAAAATTTTGTGCAAAAAAAATAAATTATGTCTCATAGAATGGAAATTTAGATGACCGCACTTACTACATAGTAACTTTTGAATCATAAGCCCAATGAATGAAATAAATTTAATATAAAAATTAAATAAAAATAAGATAAAATAATTATTGATATAATATATCAAAATTCGTAGTAGATACACCCCCAAAATTATCTAAGTGGTTAATATGAAACTTATCTCACTAATGTAAAAAAGTGAGATGAAAATTTGTTACATTTTGATTCCTATTAGGTGAACAAACATTCCCCTCACATATAAGGGAAATAAACATGTTAATAACTTATACCATAAAGATAATTATATTCATAATTACAAATATTATCTTATAATAGTATCTGGTTTTCCATTTGTGAATATTCTTTCGTTTTGTTCACTATTTCAGTTATTAATTTCCTTTTTTTTATTATGTTTTGACTTGTTACTTGTTAATGCTATTAATTTTTTCATTGTATAATAATTACAACAATATAAATAATTAAATAAATATTATAAATATTATATAAATATTTATTTTATGGAAATCAATAATATTTCAATGTTGGTAATGAAATATATTGTTTATGGAGATGGTAGGTCGTACATATGCATGAATGCTACTTTAATTTCTTTTTGTATTTTAACTAATGAAAAGTAAATAATATATATAAATGCACACACACACAAATAAATAAATAAATATATGTATAATACAATTCCATTATAATATTTATGTTATATATGTCACATTGTTTTATTAAAACTATCCTTTATATGTTCCATGTATAGTGTTTACAAATCACATTGCTTTAAGGAGGTGGTAGTCCAAAATTCCACAAACATTGTTATCATGTTTAAAAAATCGAAATCCTGAAGGTATTTATTATATAACAGTTCTAAAAGTATTATTAGAACATAAAAATCATATATATTTTTTATAGAAATCATTCCCATCACAATTCAAAATAATGATAGGTGGTGAAGGAAAAAACGAATGACATCATTTTGTGAGGAGATAGTTCGTCAAACACATAAATGTTAAGTTCATTAACCATTAGATGAAAGTGTATATAAGTGTAAATAGAACCCTTTTAATAAAAAAATCAGTATATAAAAGATACATGAGTTATTATATAAGATTTTAAAAAGAATATTTTAGTGGGTGGACAACGGAAATAAAACAAAAGAGCTCGACGAAGGATGATACCACTTATTGATGTAACTCCTTTTTGTTGGCTGCAAATAGACCCCTTGAATAGATATATGAAAATGGTGATAATTATAAAATTATAGGAGGTATATTAGTAGTATATTTGGGAACATTTTTGTTTCATATACAACAGATTTGGAGGCATGAATAAGTGCGAGGGGATTGTGCCTTTTTATATTAGAGGAGGAATGACACACTTATAAATTTTTGGAAAGAGAATAACAATAACAAACCATAAATTTTTTAGAATAATATTGATTCAAAATTGAAGAATCTTAATTACATAATATACCAAATTCATGATAAGACCTTATAGGTATAGTGTCGTTTGAAACTGGGAAACATAAATAACTAGTTTATTAGATATCATTATTATCTCCCATTTATATCATCATAACTAGACCCCTTTTTGACATATCATTTTGAATATTGTTATTCATGAAATGGGGAAAAGAAAAATATAGAATGGTGAGATAAAATTATATGTAAGGGTAAAAATTGAGATATCAATAGTGTCATAGTCATAAGACATGAGACCATATCCTTCAAAAATATTATCCTGTATATGAAAGATCATGATATCATATTATTGGATAAATGAGAAGAGTTCATAATAATATGTTATTATAATCCACAATATCATAAAATAAGACATGAATGTTTTTTGATTACAAATATTTATTGAAAATAATTTCATTTTAGTCAAGGATGCATTTCATGACCATCATATCTGAAATGGTCCATTACTAAACTGATTTCACTACTTGTATGAGCCATATAATATTTAACCAAGAACATTTCTCATTACAACGATGTATTTTTCATGAGATATAAATCATTACAAAATGAATTGGAGAGAAATATATGACTCAAAAATTTTGAATTTAAATAATTTTTTGTGTTTCATAATAACATAAATCATTCATTTTAATGAATGAAATAAAATGGGTGTATTTAATCATCATTCCACCATATCATTATCCATGTAAAAATTGAATTTCATAAATAGAAATCCATCCTAAAAATAATAATATCATAGTAAAAATAAGGGTGTTATACCTGAAACATAACCTTATTAATGAATTGCATCATATATGGAAAATAATATTGACATAACACGTGAAATTAATTCTTGAGGAAAATATCATTTCTTCTTCAAAAATGATTTCTTTTCTCAAAATGCTTTGAAATTTTAAAATAATAGAATTTATTATAAAATATAATTGAGATAATGAAGTGTAGTCTTTATAGAAATATGGTGTTATGGTGATGTAAAAATCCATTCATGTTGTATAAGAGAAAAAATTACTCTCCATTTACTTTTTCAATAAATTTTAAAAATACCCCTTATCAAATAACAACGAAATATTCATTTCATTACATTTAAAAAAAATTGCACAATTGGTAAAATAGTCTTTAAATTTATTTAAAATAATATAAATAAAAATTCATATTTTTGGATCATGGATGTGGATGATAAATATACCCCAAAAAATACTTACGTATTAACAATCTCAGATAATAATGAGTGTGAAATTATTCATTACCTTTTAGGTCTGATTTCCTGTGTATATATCTGAACATCATGTATAATAATTTAAATATTTTTTAGAATTACTTTAGAATCAGATTAATTTTTATGATATCAAATATGGTAATATTATCATCCATTTTTTAAAAACATTTCATTATTACTTGTTATTCGGGTATTAACAGCTTCATTTTCTTATGCATGTTTTGTCGAAAAAGTTTTAGTTATCTTTCATAGTTCATAGTTATATGAATAAAAAATGATTTTCACATCATATATATCATATTTATTCATTTTACACATTCATATAATCATTATATAATGTTGATCATATAGAATTAATCTCATCGCATTGGGGGGAAAGTTGGTCGTACGTATGCACGAGCGATGATAACATTCCAATAATTTTGGAATGGTATTAAATTTAATGGAGTATAATATTTAAGAATAAATTTAATGTTATAGTAATCACATATAGTTATTATTTACATAAATATAGCCATCCATGTAAGGTGGTGGGGAAATATAGTTTACACCACGACATGAATAAAACGAGTCGTACGTACACACGTATAATGATTTCATTACTCATAGGATCGATAGAAAGTGGAATATTGTTCTTCCATATCATAATAAAATCATTTTTTATCAGTTATAATAGATTTATTGCAGTATAATGAAACAAAACATGAAGATGATGAATGTGAAAAAATGATTTTTTTAATGAATCGGTAAGGGACATTACATCATCTATGACATGCTTACTCTAAATCTCCTCATAGAGCACTAGAGTTGGTCTAGGAAGAATACCGAAACCTCAATAATGTGACTAGGGAATCGTATAATGGAAAATATAAAGGTATGGACGAGAATTATGGTACAATGTGAATTGAAGTGCTGAGGGAGTATGTGACCTTTTATAATTGAGGTGGGGACACTTTTGGGATCTATAAAAATACTAATTTATAATAAAATAAACCATTAGCCAAAAACCTCAAAAATTTCTCAATATTGAATATGGGATGGTAATTTTTTCAATCTAATCAACCGATTGTTTTTAGAAATGTTTTTTATCAATTTAATCCTTATCATTTTAATTAAAACTTAGTTAATCTATTTTATTTTTAACTATGGTTACAAATATTTCAATATTATAAGTGTGAGATATTTACATATTTCATGTAACTGAAACCATAAATAAAAAAATTGAACATTTTATACCTTAAAATAATTATTATATATTTAAAAAAGGTTTCGTGTTTTATAAATAATTTAATAACACATTATTTTGATAAACAACCAATTGTATCAATTTTGTAACTAATCAATTCATTGATTTTTAAAAGTATTATGATAACATGTTATCTTAGAAGTAACTATTTTATTATATTTATACGTGTATAGGGTCCTCTTGAAAATTCATTATACATATTATTATATTTATTTTAATATTTTAAATAACAATTATTTTTTATCTCTATTAATAATGTAATTACTTCATAAATTTTGTGTAATTATTTAATATACTTATTTGTAGAATAATATTTAAAAAAAATTCTATGATGAAGATAAATATATTAGATTTAAAAAAATATTTTTAGTTGAATTTATCTTATGAAAAATATAAATTAAAAATGATACACTTATTTAATTATTAATGTGAGATCTTCAACATTACATTAACGAAAATTGTATTACTGTGACAATATATTCTATAAGGCTTCAAATTGTCACTAACACTGCCTTTGGATGGTTATGGTCGATATATTCGTGAAAAATAATATTTTTTCAAGTGTTTGGATTTTTTTTGATAAATATAATTTTAATAACAAAATAATTAATTTTTCGTCAATTAATTAATTTTTAGATCATCAATGTTTAAGTCTTTAATGAATTAATAATTTCTCAAAAATGACAAATTAATTACCATGACAAAGAAAAAAAATTATATTTGAAATCATTATTTTTATTTAAATTTACCTTTTTTATAACCTTATATAAAAAAATATATTGTTATTAAAATTTTATTAAGGAATATTTATTTTTTGATTAAATAAAATAAATTAAATGTGTTAATATTATTCAAGTGAGTTCCAAAGGACTCCATTTCGAGCAAAGGATAATTTAGGTAGAAAAAATTCCTAATTTCATATTAATAGAAGTTTTAGGATACTTTTTTTATAATATTTGTACCCTTATTTACTCAGTTTACCCTTTACTGTATTTATAAAAATAATCAATGTTACTATTCATAATGAACACAAATAAAATAAATCAATTTATATAATTTGAAACTATAATTGCAAATATAAAAGAAATTTAAAAAAATTAAAAACACAAAAGTTCAATTAATTTAAATTTTATCCCATTATCAGAAATATTGAAAGGGGTTTAAAAGTTAAAACATTTCAAGTGGTTGAAATGTTTTTACATCTAAATTCAATGTAAAATTAATTATAATGATATACATTATACTGAATGATAAAAACATATTCTATTTATATTTAAAATTCAATAAATATTTTAATTTATCCATAAAAATTATTTTGATTAAAAAATATGTTTTCAATTTAAATTTACTATATTATTAGTATTTATCAAAATTTGAAATTCATTAGAAAAATATTAAAATTTCATCAAAAGTAAATTTTATATCCCACTTCTAAATAACATGTTTATATTGTCATATAAAAAATATTAATGTGTAAAAATCTAAATTTAAATGTACTTCTCTATTCTATGGTGTAAAATTACCCTTTTGACAAAATTAGGTTTTTATACATAAAATAGTGTGAATTCATACCCTATGATAAAATTATCTGTTTAATTGATATAGAAATATATTCTATTAAGTATATAACATACATATTTCCTTAATATCATTTACTAATATCATTTCACTCAATTAATTAAAACAAAAAAACAAAAATATAATTTATTTATATTTTTATATATATAATTGGTAGTGAATGACTTCACTATATAATTTAATCAGTTAGTTATATTTATTCTCGCTAACCTAATGGATAAGATAAAATGGTTATTTTATAAAAATTGAATCTTGTGGTTCATTTAGAATCACAATTTCATCAATGCAATCTATTGATTAATTAAAAAAAATTCTTCAAAATAATTTATATAAACATCTGAGTGTTACATTCTATCCGCCCCTTAAACCGAATTTCACCCTTGAAATTATTCACATAGATATGAACAGATGAGGACATATCTATGTCATAATAACCTAAAGTTCACACATTGCTTTCATAAATTGGTGGCTCCACCACAGAACATTAACCAAGAATGTGGTCTTGTTTCACATAACTGTTTTGATATGAACTCGAATCTCTATCACTTGTTCTTCATAAGAAATATCATGGTCAAGTGGCACAACAACTAAGTTTAGTTCATCTGAAGGATCATGTATGTACTTTCCTATGATATATACATAGAACACACCATGACTTTGAGTGAGATTTTGTGAAATCACCAATTGGTAAAATACCTTCCCACCGTGATCCATATTTTATAAAAGACTGATATCACTAGGGCTCATCATTCTATTCTTTCCAAATCTAATTACTCTCTTATAGGGAGATGTTTATCGAAACAAAATTTCCAAAAATTCAAAATCATGGTCAATTATTCGATTGATAGAATAAATTCTTTTTTTGACTCTGGTCATATCTTAATTTTAATTGAATTCATATGATATCTTTTTCCATTACATCAATAAGATCATGTCTAAATACATTTCATTCCCCAAATCCATCAGAAAATTTTAGAGTTTTTTACTTCTTTCCATAGTGGTATTTATGAGGATTCATATGAATACTGGAGTGAAAGAAATTATTGTGGTTAATCCCACCAAAGGTAGTTGTATATCCCAAAAAACATTGAAATACATATAAAACGCTTTGAATATTTCTTATAGAGTTTGAATTTTCCTATCAGATAGACTATCTTTCTGAGGATGATAAGTAGTGATGAATCCTAACAATTTATCTAGTTCTTGATAAAGACATTACCATATTATCAAGGTAAACTTCATATCCCAATCAGATATTATAGAATTCGTTACTCTATAAAATCTTACAAATTCCTCTTCAAATAACCCGATAGGATGTTCAAGTGAGAAATACTCTCTAATAGGAATCAAGTGTTCCAAATTTATAATGAGATCATCTATAACCCATATAGCTTTAGGACCATCAGATATTTTGGGAAGTATGAAGAAAAAGTCCATATTTATGTTTTCCCATTTCCATTCTAGTATTGTTATTGGTTGTAACATCCATTTAGACTTCCATCTCTTAGCCTTTACTTGAAAAAACGGAGCAGCAAGAGACATATTCCATGAAATCTCTTTTCATGTCATCCAACCAGAAATAATCTTTCAGATCCCTATACATCTATTTTCTTCAAGGGTTTAAATATAATGAAGTACTATGAGCCTCATCCAATAGATCCTTATTTAGTTCTAGCATGGGAGTAATATAACTTGGTTAATAAACCATATTATTAAATCACAATAAAGGGATGAATTCAGGAACATTTCTCACCATCTTTTTTATATCTACATATTCATTCTACGCCTCCTTAATCTTCACATATATATATATATATTAACATTCATTTGAGAAAGATAAGATATGCCCACTTTCATTAAAATTTATTTATACATTCCTTTTAAATCCATAAATATTGGATTTTTTGTGATCCTATTCATTGATAGACTAGCATGGTCCTTTCGACTCAAAGCATCTTTGATCATGTTCGCATTCCCATGTTGGTAATGTATTGAGAAGTCCTGATCATTAATCAACTCCAACCATCTTGTTTATCCAATATTAAATTCCCTTTTTGTGAAATTATATATTAATATAACGTGATCAGAATAAATATAAAACCGTTCAAGATAAATATAATTCCACCATATCCATAAAGAAAAGATTAGTGCATCTACCATTAAATCAGGAGTACCATAATTTTTCTCATGTATTTTCTATTTTTGGGAGTCATAAGACATCAAAATATCATTTTTCATGAGAAAACATCCCCTCCCCTTATTGAATACATCACTATAGTTCACAAACATTTCTCAAATATAAGGTAGTGTGAGTAAAGGTGTACTAACGTAACTTTTTTAGCACTTTTAATTTAACTTCACATTCCTCCATCCACACAAACAAAACAAATTTCAGATTCAACATAGTGAGTGGATTAGATAATCATGGAAAATCATTCAGAAGACATTTATTATATTTATCCAACCAATGGAAACATCATATCTCAATTGTTATTGTTGGTCTCAACCAACATTGAATAACTTATATTTTTGTGGGATTCACATATATCTCCTATCTAGAGATTATTTAGCCCATAAATGAATCATTTGGACGAAAAAATGCACACTTTGTAAATTTTTCATAATACTCTCCTTTCTCAGGGTCATTAGTTCAATTATAAAGTGATATTAATGATCATCCTATCTATTTTAATAGACTAGAATAATGTCTATAAAAAATTCCATAAAATTATCAAGATACTCTATAAAAACTCTATACATTATATTCATGAAGAAAGTTGGGGAATTAGTAAGACCAAACCAAATCAATATAATTTCATAGTGCACATGCCCTTTACTGAATGTATTCTTTTTCATATCCTCCTTATTGACCCTTAATTGTTAAAAACAATAAAAAATATTAGTCTTGAAAAAAATTTTGAGCTCCACGTAGTTTCTTGTATAAATCGTCAATGTAGGGATGTGGATATTTTTACTTGATAGTTATCTTTTTATGTTCGCTATAATCCATACAGAGTCTCATTGATCTATATTTCTTCATAACAAACAGAACATGTTCACCATAAGCTTATGCACTAGGGTTTATGAATACCTTGTCAACATTATCTTGGAGTTTCTTCTTTAGTTCCTAAAACTCAATTAGGGACATTATATTATGTTTTTTTCAAAATAGGCATATCATCTGGTATGAGTTATGTTGACAACTCAACTTTAGGATTTGGTGGAAGACATGGAAATTGTTTTTAAATGACTAAATAAATCTCTCATATAAATAGTGTATTGTTATTTGTGGGTTTCTCCCCAACCAATTGAGATATATAACAATCAGTTATATGAATCAAGTCCCATATTAAGGATGACATTTCTATTAGAAGGTTATAATCATTATTGAATTTATATATGGTCATAGATTAATTTGGAATATGAAATGTGACTTCCCTTTCTTCAAAACTGATATGATATCCATAGAGAAAAATATAGTCCATGCCAATAATCAAATCATATTACACATAATGAAGGGTCACACGATTTTTACAAATCAATTTCCCACAGACATCAACTGGAGAAGAATTATAAACTTTTGATATTACTATTGTTCTATTAGAAGTTATCATAGTTATCTCAACATCATTTTTTTGATGTAATTCGGTGATAATCTTAGAGAATTAATCAGAAATAAATGATTTTATGGATTGAAAATCAAATAAAACAATATATACATTAGAGTGGATTGTATGTGAACCTTTCATGACTTCATTATTGCAATCCACATAACCGATTGTGATTTCTTGTGAAATTCCTTTGTCATTGTCCTTAAGATTTTTCCAATGTCGATTATCATCAATAACCCTTGTATTAGATCTTTTATTGGCATAAATCTCCATTTCATTTCACTTGAAAAATTGATGTGTAGGAGGTTAATTATTTGTAAAATTTTCTCTATTAGAATCATTATACATCATTTTCCCATCACTTTAGCATTCAACTTCCAGATGAACTTCATTCCCCCAAATAAAACATCTAATAGTCCCTTTAAGAAAATCTCTTTTATCATTTTTTCCACTCATTGTTCATAAGGGAAAACTCGTCAACACTTCATGGTGGACATTATATTTTCCCTGGAATACCATTTTTTACTTCTCTTAAAATACATTTTACTGGTGAGTTACTCCAAACTCCATCTCAACCTTTACATTACAACGAACGATTTCTTCAATGATCTTGATGTCCCTTACGGCTAATTGCCTTTCAGAGACATTGTTCTAAGACACTAAATAATCGATCATTTTTTCCTTCTAGTTGGATAATAATTCCAAAAGAATGCCTTGAAAGTCATATAAATTTTTTTTTGTAGATACCAATGGATTGATCATCCTTTTGTTTAAGCTCAATGAACTTCTTCCCCATCGTTGATTGAAGAATACGAAGAAAATTATTATTGAAAAATATGTTCTTGAACTCATATCATTAAAGGGATTTAATTTCTACTCTTTTATTCATATTAATGATAAGGTTCCACCATTTATCAGCATCACCTTCCAAATGATAGACTTCTAAGATGACTTTATCTTGTTCTGAACATTAGAAATCTAAAACTATACTTCTAGTGTTATTGATATCTTTTTCATCCATTAATATATTAGAATACCATCTAGATGATGGTGGATGCAACCTCATGATGAACTCAATAGAATGTTGTACCATTATTTTTCCATTTAAATGTAATTCATGATTCAAATATTGAGAAATATGTTTGAGCATAAATATAATATTTTTCATTCCAACTCCTACAACATTTTTTGATCAAGAGGACGATCATTTCATTTCATTATGTATTCAGAATTAACATGGCATAGTATCAAAATCATAATATAGATACTAAATTATGAAATGTGTGAATTGTATGTTTGAAAACATTCATTTTTAACCTAATAAAAATCTTTTATTAAAAATATTAATCAAATATGATTTACTAAACCCACTTTTGTAAGGATAATATAATCAAAGTATGTTTAATAAAGATGTGTTCTGATATAAGAACACTAGTATACTTAAACAATATTAACCATAAATCAAATAGAAACATAAATAAGATTTACAAAAAAATAGAATATACAAGAAACACTATATAATTGTTACAAATTGCATCAGAAATTTAATGTATATATAAAGAATAAAAAAATTAACCTAATGAGTAGGTTATTAATAACACCTTGGATAAATTTCCCTTGATTTATACATTCAATAAATTTTGTCTTACCCACACTAGGGTAATACTTTGATACCAAGATCAGTGTCTGCCATAATGTACCTACAAGTACTTGATCAATAAGGTGATTGTAACCTCTATCTTCATGTCCCCAAAAGCCCTCGATATATAAGGTGATCATCACATCTTTCATCATATCCTCAGAATCCCACAATATGTAATCACCAACAATTGGTGTCTCACTAAGCATAAAAATCATATTGAAGATTTCACGTATGTTGAACAAGCAGTTATAAACAAGATCATTTCAAGGCTTGCACACAAATCAATATTGGAAGAGCTCTCACATGTCTCCAAAATCAAAAAATGTGCATTTTATAGTGCTTTTTCAAAATATTGCGTATTTAGAGGCAAGATCTCCAAAGGTCAAATTTTCCTCCAATGGTCATATTTTCCCATTAATTTTATATGGACATGTATATCTATCACTTACAACAATCATATAATAAAACATTAAATGGCATCATTTACTATTATAAATTATTAAAATAAACATTATGTTTTTTTGAATCTAATTATATGAAAACATTACATTAAAGATATATAGTAATTTTAATATAGTTATAAAATTGAATTTATAAACAAAAGAGAAATCATTGAGAATTTTCAAAAAATAGTATTCCTTAAGAAAAAGAGAAATCATTATTAATGTTATAAAATCATATCATCAAATAAAATATAAAAAATTATAAATGTTATAATATAGTATTCTTAACCAAAATATAATCATATAACGAATATTCAGAATTATATTTGAAATTTATTGAGAATGGGAATTTGAAAACAACGTAAATCATATTTGAAAATCCGGATGATTCAGATTTTAGAAAAATAAATCAGATTTAATTTTCTTGAATATTAAGAATTGAGAAACATAAATCATAATTGATTTTCTATATTATTCATAGTTAAAAAAGTGATAGATTCTGAGTTTTAGTAAGGTTCTTATTTTTTCCAGTAGTTATTATTTCTTAAGAAAAAAGATAGACTTAGCTATAAAAGGGATAAATAACATGCATATAAATTTCCTTATAGATCAAAATAATTTGTAAGGAAATGTGTCTCACATTAATTTCCTCATAGATAAAAACTATTACTATGGAAAAGTGATTCATATAAATTTAGTTATAGATAAAAGGTGTTATTAAGGAAATTTGTTTGTCATTTTCAAAACATAATGGAATGAGAAAATTCGTGTTGAATCTTTTGACTCATAAATATCTCCATTTTTTGAAATCATAATTAATTAATATACGAATAATATATTAAAAAATAATTCCTTAATATTGGAACAAAGAAAAAATTATCTCTCCCTTAGTTTATGACTCATAATGAATACGAATAACTCCCCCTTTTGTTATGAAATACTCATATTTATGGTATTCTGACATTATGCATTTTTATTTAATGAAATAACTCCAACTTACAGAAGGATTTATTAATTATGCATTATCCCTCTTATGTTTTCCTACATAGACTAATATTATTTTTATAAAAATATTCTCCCTCATTGTGATTATCTAGAAATAATGGTGAAATTTATAATTTACCTTAAAAAGATATGAAAAATATGTCAAAACAAAAAATATTAACATTTCATATTATTAAAAATTATTTAACAACAAAATATTCATTTATAAGGAAATCAATCCTTATTTTTTATTAAGTCCATGACCATGGAATTCATCTTATTTAACTCCTTGTGATCACCATGATACATTTCATGGAGTATTTCTTGATCATGAATCATCTTATCATTGTTATAACTGTTTCTTGTTAGCACAAAATCTTCTCTTATTATGAGATAATCTTTTCATCTAGAGACATAATCTTTTTATATATATCATCTTTATAATCCTTCACCCTTTTAACATTTGGAGATTGATAATTTATATGATATGAGCCAACTATTATGATTATACCCAAAATATTTTTAGGTTTTGAACATCTATGGATTTCAAGAAATAAAAAAGATTTAAGGAAAGATGAATCTTTTGATTTTTTTTAAAACAATATTGAAATATAAACATTCATAACAGATGATTAAGATGTAACAGCTATGTTAATGTACCATCCTGAGTTCTTGGAATTTTTTTAGTTATTGATTGGATTCTTCTTAGAAATGATTGATTCTGAAATTATTTATTAGATTTTGAATAAATTTTATGAGTTTAGAAAACATTAGTTAGAGGTTGAAAAACAATTTTTAGGAAATGAAAAATAATTTTATAAGGAAAAAAAATCTACTCCACTTATGAAAATAATTATCATAAATTTATCATATTATATTAACAAAAATAATATATTAATGATTACATTACAATTGTTTTTCCTAAATTTATTTAATGAATTAAAATCTATTGAAAGGAAATTATTTTTTGAATATATCAGCATGTTTTTCTTGTATTATGATAAATTTAATAATAATATCATCTTTATGTTTGTGATACCAAAGAAAGCGATTCCTAATATCCATGTGATTTTCACAAGAGTGATGTGAATTGTTTTTTCTTGTGGGAATTGAAAAGATGTTATAAAATAGTATATGTTTTTTTAGTAAAACTCATTCCATAATTTGTGAGTGTGGGTTGCATCCACAACACATGAGCTCAAAAACGTTTAGCTACCACATATTTAGCTTCAGGAGTGGAAAGTGCTTTATATTTTTGTTTCATAAATTACTATGAAACTAAATAAACTCCAAATAAATAAATTTTTTTGGATGCACATTACCTAACAATTATAAAACCAAAAAAGTTAGCATTTGAAAATATTTTTTGTTCAAAATCATTTTCAAAAGAATAAAAATGTTCAAAATCCATTACTTCTTGTAAATAATGAAGAAATATTTTCACCACATTGAAATGGTATTCTTTTTTATATTCTTTATATCTTTTACAAAATAATACTAAAAACAATATGTCTTGATGACTAACTATTAAGTAGATTAAAAATATTATCATACCAATAAAATATGTTTGGTCTACTATATTCTTAGCTTCAAAATGATCAAGTGTATTTGAGGTACCGATTTGAGTAATTGTAATTTTAGTTTTTTCATATCTATAATTTTTTTGAAAATAATTAATATAATTATGTTGATATATATAGGTTCCATATGTTTTTTGAGAAATTTGAAAACCAAAGAAAAATGTTAACTCACCCATCATTCTTATTTTGACCTCAGACTTCATATTATTCACAAATTATTTAGTTAAGGACTATTGAGTAGATCCACATATAATTTCATCATCATAAATTTTAACAACCAAAAAAAATTATTTCAATTCATTATAAATAGGGTTGGATCAATAGTTCCTTTCAAAAAAATATTTTATATCAGAAATATTGAAAGTCTATCATACCAGGATTTAGATGATTTTTAAGGCTATATAAACCTTTTTTATGTTTAAAAACATGATTATGATATATTTTATTTCAGAACCAGGAGTTTGTTCAACATAATCATCCTATTGAACATATCTGTTAAGGAATGCACACTTCACATCCATTGGAAAATGTTTAAAGTTAAAGAATGCTTCAATGGGTAAGAGAATTCGAATAGATTATTGTCCAGATATGGAGAATAGGTTTCATCATAGTATATTACATATTTTTATTATTATAGAATTTACAAACTAATATTTCATTATTTCATAAAATAATTTTGATTTAATAACATTTATTTAGGAGGACCAACATTACTCTGATAATAGAAGTTAATTTAGGTCTTTCAACTAGGGTCCTTACATTTTTCCTTTAAAATTTATGTGTTCAACATTCATAGCATAAATCCAATATATATCACTTAAATCCTCATGTAGACATTTAGGTTAAAATTGGGAAAAACATATCGTATGTGCTACATCATTTTTTAAAGAACGTCAAGTACTTATGGGTTTATTTTCATCACCAATGATACTATCACTATGATGATTTCATAGAAAAAATTGACTTCGGTTTCATAATACCAATTCATCAACATATGGTTGAAAATATTCTGGAGTGAATACATTAAAAAAATTAATGAGTATTTTCTTTCATAGAAGTGTATGTTATCAATTGTTGATAATATGTTTTCAAAAACAAATCAGAAGACGTAGGTTGAGGTTTTCTAAAAACAAAAATAATTAGTTTCATTGAATATATCATAAACTGTTTCCTCAATAGTTCAATTTTTTTAATGAAAACTCTATAATCATTTGAAGTAGTGGAATATCCTATGAAAAATCATTCATCACATTGGTTAAAAATTTTTTTTATGTCATATTTTGTTTTCCAAATGAGTGATTTTCATCCAAATACTTTGTAGTATGAATTTTTTTGGCATTACAATAACTCATAGGGTGTTTTATTAATAAATGGTATAATTAAAACTCAATTTATTGTATAAACATAGTAATGAGAACTTCATGCCCAGAATTTTTAGTAGTTTAGAATCTAGAAAAAAGGTTCTTGTTACCTCTTAAAGAATTCAATTTATTCATTCAACAACAACATTTTGTTTTGGACTTCATGGAGCTTATATGTTATGAACAATTCCTTTCACACTAAAAAAAGTATCAAAAACATTATTTTCAAATTCATCACTATGATCACTATAAATAGTTATTAGTTTATAGTTTATAACATTTTTAACATGGGATAAAAAATACTTGAAAAAAAATGGATTCAAATTTCATTTCAAGAAAATAGACACTTTCAAATATAGTGTAATCATTATCTAAATACAATACATATTATTTTCCTTTAATACTTAATGTTTGTTTTCAAAAAAACAAGTAAATTTCAACTAGTTATAATGAGTCATACGTTTGGACTTCACTTATAAACCAAAATCATGATATTTGTTTCTTTCCATATTAACTAGGGTCATAGACTTTTGACGAATGGAATCTATTATATGGTAGATCCTTAACATTTCATTTCATTGAATGTTTACATATATTCTTATGGTTACAGTTCAACATTATTCTATTTCATAAACATGATTGAGCATCTATATCACTATGTAAAGGTATGTCTTTTATCTTAAGGACATCTAAGTTAAGTGTACAAACATTCTCATGCCGATGGATATAATGAAAGAACTCATCCATGGAATTTTGTACCAATAATTTATCATTCCAAAAATTCACAAGGTAACCTCCACCACATAATTCACTTATTCAAATATGGTTTTTCATAAGACCTTTAAAAAATAATACATTTTAAATCAATGGTATTCCCAGAAGAATGATGTTACCTTTATAATAAATTTCTCATTTAGAATTATCTGCTAATGGGAATCTTACACCATTAATCTTAATAATATTAATACAGATATTTTTTTAACATCCATTTGATAGGAATATCCACTTTCCATGTACAATTTATTTTTATTGGTACTTCTTTTGTTTTATAGAAAATAAAATAATTTGTTTTTTGGAATCCAAACATTCATTAATACTGAATTATTGTAAAATAAAATATTAGGAATCCACATTTTCATATAAAATTGGGGTTTATGAAATCATAAGAATTTAATTTTATTTAAAGAGCAATTTTTCTCCCAATGTATACCACATTGAAACTTATTGAAAAATAAGGCACATTTAGGAACAAAAAATTTGTGACTAAAAACTGGTTTTGAGTGAGAATAACCAAATCCAAAACTATTCCTAAGGGGAAGAATTTTTTTAATACATCTAATAATAATTATCTTTACTAGATGTAAAATTTTAAAAGGGTTTCCTTTAGGAAAATATTTCATATTTTAGTCTAATGAATAAATTCTTATCCACATAGTCATTGAACTTAGAATCTGAGTTTTTCACTAAATTTTTTTTATTAGAAATAAAAAATTAAAGATTCATAGAATGTTAATCATTTTTAGAATTAACATACTCGATATTTTTTTATTTGATAAAATTTCAAATATTATTCATAAATATATTAGAAATATCTAATACTTATATTGTTAAAACAATGAATCTTGAATTTACCTTATCAGTTTTGTTTTTTATCTTACTATTTTCATTTTCCAAAATCATGGAAAACATAAGTACTTCTTCAAATTAAGATAAAATATTATCATCTACTAAGGGAGATTCATTATCTCTATATGTAGAGTGTTCTTCATCACGATAATTACCACATATAGATAGGTTTGGTAAGAATTCATTAGTGTGTACCTTATCTATGAAACAACTATTTTCAATAGGTATTCTAGCAATAAGACCTATATTTTTCTGTCTTGAATATTCATTGTCTTAATATAAATTTGATGAGTCTCCACCACCAGTGCTACTAGAATCATTTGTGTTCATGTATTTCATTCTAATAGTCTTTTAATATATTTTTTTATTCCATTCAAAATGTATGTATTTCCTATCCTTTTTTCAATCCTATGAAAATCAGGTATGATATGTCCATATTTAATGCATTCTTCACATGTGACGTCATAGTATTTATTATCATTCATATCATTTTGATTATATTTGTATTAGATATCCATATATATAACAATATTGTTCATCCATCTATCAATATTGGATAACTCATTCTCTAAGTGATCAGTATCACATGAATCTGATTGAATAACAACTTTCTTAGACTTTGTTGACTTAAAAAATTTCATAGCAGTTTTGTCATATGTATAATTTGATTTAGTCGTAAAAGAAACACTCCAATTATTACTCTTTATATTCTCATCTTCTCTCTTTATTATGTTCTCATGTTTTAAGAGAGTTCCAAATAATTCATCAAGAGTAATAGTTGAAACCTTCCATGACTCAACAAAAGTAGTTCTCTTTTACTCCCATTCGTTAGGCATAATGTATAAAATCTTATCAAAAAGAATCTCATCCTCTATATAATTTTCTCCCAATTATTTTAGAATATTTTCAAGTCATAAATCTCTGTTGAACATTAATTATTGGTTCTCCATTGGAAAAAACACAATAATGATAATTTGTACAAATAATGGCTCTTCCTAGTCTCAATAATATTAAATGTACCAAAATGTCTAACATCCAGTTTCTCCCATATGTTCTTATCTACTTAGAATAATATATCTAAATGTATATATTCTTGTTCATTGAACAAAGAAATGTATTTTGTACCTTATTGGTTAGATGATATTCTTTCTTTTCAAGATTGGTAATAGTTATAACATCATTTTCATGAATTTTTTAATGTATAGTAATAACTAAAAAATTATCCACACCATTGTTGATAAAAAATTATTCATTTTATACCTCAAGTATTCATAATCATTTCCAAAAAAAGGCACACATTTCGGAGGCCCAGAGTGCCCGGAAAGGACCGTCAAAGTTTTGTTAAACTTTAAATAGCATTCTTAAGAAATTTTCCCGAAAAAGTGGAATAAATCGTAAAATGTAACTCAGATCCGATATCTGAGGGCACCGTTGCGTTCAGGATGGAGGGTTTACCCTATGTGCCTCTTAAGTTTAGTCATCCCAGGCCTCTTGTGAGAAAACGCAAAAATCGAATACCTGTAAATAAAATATTTAACTAAAATATTTTATTTTTCAAATTCTTACAACTCACAAATGGTAGCTCAGATCGAAAATCTAAGACCGTCGCTAAACTCGTGAGGGCATGCTTTATTTATGAAGATACTAACCTTGGCTGGAGTTGGCCCCCAGTGAAAGTTATTTTTTGGTTGTAAATAAAAAAATTAAGTGACAATTAATATATTTTAAAATCCATAACATTTAAATGGTTACTCTGAATTGAAATCTAAGAGTACGATTAGGTTAGTTGGGGCCTGTTTCACTTGGATAGATCATAACCTCGACCTGCACAGGGTGACTGTTAATAATTTTCTGAAATTTTTTTTGGGTACTTTCAGTAAACCCACGAGCGGAATTTCATAACATTTGAACTGGTACTCAGAATTGAAATACGAGGACACTGTTGAACTTGCAGTGCCGATATTCGCTTATGGAGACCTTTATATTGACTGCAGTATGTCAAGGGTGGAAATTAGTTTTTTGAATTATTGTGGAAGAGTTAAAAAAATTAACAAAACAAAAAAAAACATTTTTTTATTTATTTGAAACCAACCATAAGAATTCTAGTGGTGGGGACCACAATAACATGAACTCCTCTCCAAATGTGTGATAACTCTTCAAATTCCCAAAATTAATGAAGCCAATATTAATTGATTAATTTATTAAGTAATCGTAAAGGAGTGGGGAACATCACCTATCATGGGGGGTTGGGGAAAGTAGTTAGAAAATAACTTTAGTGGAGAACACTCGAAGGAAGATATTTCTCCAACAAATAAGATCCTACAATGAAGAACGACCTCTGAATGAAGAACATGGAACAAATGTTCGAGAAGTGATAAAACATCATCATCCTCCTCATGCAACCTCAAACAGATGATTGAGGTAGGGGTATATTTTGAGGTATAATAAATAACTATTTGTTCATTCCTCATATTCTTGATTCATAACGATAAATTCCAAAGAAACACAGCCATCGATCCACCCATATATCATGATCTTTTTATTTCATTATACACACATTCTTTGTGCATTCTCTAACACATAATATTTATTGGCATGAGAATCAGAGAGTTTTTATGAGTGCGATATATGGAAAAGAATCCCCCGACCCAAGGATCGAAACTATGCGATCGTTTAATATTGTGAGCTTGGAAAGATGATGCAATGGCTCGCGGAATGAGGTATCCAAATATTTATTGGCGTTGGAAACACAATATTCTATTGAGTGCGACATATGGACGTGGAGCCCTCGAACCAAGGATCGCGAATATGTCATCATTTTATTTTTTGGTTATAGAATAAATATATAATGGGTCGCGAAAGGGGAAACATGACGGTGCGATTCCGGTGAGTCTTTAGGGTGCGGCTCTAGAGCAGTGCAGCGAACATGCATAAAACGGGGTGGGGTTTTTCTGGTGCACA
This sequence comes from Viscum album, assembly GCA_963277665.1. NCBI lineage: Eukaryota > Viridiplantae > Streptophyta > Magnoliopsida > Santalales > Viscaceae > Viscum > Viscum album. The sequence continues at coordinate 1,789,093,254 of OY728121.1, read as the reverse complement.
TATAGGGTGGTGCGAGCAGGGCTATGTTCATTAAAACAAATGTGTGATCAACAACTGGGAGTTGAGAGTTTGCATTTCTGAGCATGTGCATAAAGGTATGAAGCTGGAATAAAATCATGAAAGTGGTTAATTAAAGAGAGAAAGTGTAGACAAAATATAAGGTAAAACTTTAAATCAATTAAAGATGAAATCGATTGAATAATGGTATGCACACCAAATTGGAGAGGTGCGGGTTTGTGCATGGAAGGAGAGAATTGAAGTAAATTAATTATAAATAATAATAATATGATATTAATGATATTATTATTATTGGTTTTAAAATGATATTTTAACTGTAACATGTCCGTGCGACCTCGGTTTCATGAACCGTCAGCGACAATGTGATCCTGACTTCAAGAAGGAAATTATGAGTGAAATATTGGATGTCTTTTTTGGGTTTTTGGATTGGGTACCCAAAACGCTCAAATAATATCAATATATTATTATTATTATTATTATTAAATAATGGACCCTCCATAACTCCGGCGTGTGATGGCCGATTGACATACCATCTGTGGAGACGTGATCTTATCAACAAGACGGTCAATTTAATTCTAATTTTGAATATTAAGTTTTATTTTGTGGCTCAGGTTCACAAAACACCCATTATTATTATTATTATTACGATATCTTTTAATTCACATATCTCCAGCAAATGGTGTCAAAATGATAAATTGTCTGTGGAACAGGAATCCTTGTATCAAGACTGTCATTTTGGTATACTCTAATTGTGGTTTGGATAAATTTGGGGTACAGTCAGCTGGGATCGAGCACAAATCCAACCGGTCCCTAATAACAAACAGACTAATAACTTATAGACCGGCCGTCCGATTGACGCACCTACTGTGGAATTAAGACCCCTATTACGTGGCAGGCCTTTGGGATACAACTTCGTGGGAGTTCGGGACTGTTACAATATTGTCTAGTGGAATGAGGATCAGACCATCCAAGAGACAAGCGAGCTTAGTGTGGGAACCCTATCACTGGCTGTGATGATGTACTAAGATCATGCATGTGTCTGACGATGTACTGACAATGTACTAGGATCATGTGTGGGTTTGACAACGTATTAATGATGTACGAGGATATTATGTGGCTATGATGATTTACTAGGATCTAGAGTGGGTTTGACGATGTACTGACGATGTACTAGGATCCTATGTAGGTCAGACGACGTACTATGATGTACAAGGATCCTGTGTGCATCTGACGATGTACTGATGATGTACTATAATCACAGGTGGGTTTGAAGATTTACTGATGATGTACTGGGATCCTGTGTTGGTCTGACGATGTACTGATGATGTACTAGGATCCTGTGTGGGTCTGACGATGTAGTGACAATTTACTAGGATCTTGTGTGGGTATGACGATGTGCTGATGATGTACTACGATCCTATGTGGGTTTGGAGACATACTATGATCATGTGTGGGTCTGACGAAGTACTTGGATCTTGTGTCGTTCTGACGATGTACTATGATCCTCTATGGGTCGGATGAAGATTTATAATCCTTCATGGTTATGCCTCTTAGTAGAGTAAGATGATTCAATAGGTACATCAAATCATCTTTACTACTATACCAAATATATACTTGGTGTGAGTCGAGTACATACCTGTTTGGTACTTTCCTTAGTGGTAATACCATAGTTGTATTCCTCTATGTGGCGTACCATTTTGGTACTTACAATCATGGTACTACTTCCATTTTGGAACAATTGATCTTGGGATTTTGTGTTAGACTATGTGTTTCTTCGTGATTGATATGGGAATACATGATAACTTAGGTATATGTATGGGCATATACATAAGTAGGGTTGTCAGTTGTTTTCATGATATTGGGTTTATCCTTTGTAGATTTTGTGAGACCTTGTGGATCTCGCGGTCCCTACTGAGTATTGTTATACTCACCCGTGCATAGGTTATTCCGGCACGTTGTTGTTTTTAGTGAAGACGACGAAAAACTCTGACTAAGGTCAAGGGTAACTGGATTTGATGGTTCCCGGAGGTGGACCATACGGTGTGACGGTACACAGATGAGACAGGCGTATGTGGAGTGTTGAGGAGGCATTATGTAATTACCCTTCAGGTAGGAACCTTATTGGATGACCCAATAGTTTTCTTTCTCTTTCTTCAGTTGTATTGTATTTCAGTTGTACTTGTAGCTTTACTGATGGGCTTGTATTCCAGCCCCTCCTAATTTTTGAACTCTTTTAGCTATATAGTTTAATTGTGTTCATATCTTGTAGTGTGCTTGGTAGCGTGTGTTCACTGGATAGAATGGAAATACCTTCCTAGTTTTAGGAGATACGCCTTCTGGTGCTAGTCACCTGCCCCTGACCTATGGAAGACAGGCTTGGGGTTGTCACAACACGGGCCCCTGGGGGATGGGTCATGACATATTGGTATTAGTGGAGTTCGTTCTACAATATAGAATAAGACTTTGATGTTTTTAATGGAAATTGTGTTATGTGTAGTGAGTGTGGTTATCAGTTTAAGGAATCCAATGTTGGTGCGGCGATCGACGTATCCATACACCAGGACCCTAACATATTATTTTTGACTAAGTGCACTAAAACAATGATTGCATGTGTGTATTGAAAAGTTTTCTTGTGTTTTCTTCAGTCAGGTATCCATTAATAACTAAACGACTATGCCGCACCTGTTCCTTATAAGGATTCCACTGTGTAGACAACTTTCTAAGATTCTCGAGAGAGTACACGATGATGGCCCATCGAGGGATGAGGCTTCGATACAAGGCACTCACACTCTGTTGGCACCTTCGGGTGGTGTACCTGCAGCCCCATCACCCGTTGGGAAGAAGACATAACCAACCACTCTGGTGGACAGTGCACGCTGACTGAGCATGTTGAACGAGTTACAACAACAGAGGCCTATGAGGTTTCAAGGAGAGACAGTTTCCCAGGTAGTAGAGGGATGGATGGAGGCGGTTGCTAGAGTTTTCCATCTAGTTGTTACCCCAATAGATTATATGGTGATCATAGCTAAAATACTTTTTAAGTGAGTGACTTTGAGGATGGTCCGCATAGTGACGAGGCTTCGGTACATGGACCATTACCCGAGATGGTACCTTTGGGTAGGGTGTCAGCTATATCACGGTCCATTTTTTAGTAGTAAAAACTTGTGGTACCAGTAGATTACACATAGAGACTTAGTGAATTATGGGTGATTCGACAACAGATACCCCTTATGTTCCGAGGTGAGACCGACTCATAAGCGGCTAAGGACTGGCTTGAGGAGGTGGAGGAGAGTTATCTAGATCTTCTACAACTACGGCAGGATGACATGTCGGTAGTTGAGCTATCATCGTGGCATAACGATCATTCCGGGTGCTCGATCAATACGATATGATCAGTTCTTCAGGGATCAGGCTTTCGAACGCAGTGTGTTTAAGGATGTTTGAGCCAACACTATTCCTCTTTGAATTCCTACTTCTGTTTGGGTGTTATAAAGTACCTTTGTGGTTGAATGTTCTATGGATGAGAGGATACACCCAATTCATTTTAGTAGTGGGAAAACAATAAACCGATTCCAGTATCAGAGATTTGGGTGTGTAAAAATGTATCAGGAAGAATAATTGTTTTGTATAGACAAATCTGCAGTGCTGTAGATGCGGAAGTAGATCTTGGAGAGCAGCTTGAGTTGGTGTACATTTGGACATTTTACAACCATCACCTTATGTGGTCCTCACCAGGATCATGGAGATGGAGGATTAGATAAGGGTGTAGCTGCATGCAGTAAAGGAGTGTGACCCAAGGGCTCTAGGAATGATTTGAGGTACGGTCTATGTTTACTACTAGATTTCATTTCAATAGACATAGGTACCAATCATTCCTTCTTTCCATAATCCGGTTCAAGACCTCGAGATTCTGGTTAAGCCGTTGACTTTACCCTCACATCAAGAAATACCATTCCTAAGAATCAATAATCACACTTATGCCGATGGTGTGATCTGTCCCTTGAGGTGAGATTTTTTATCGGAACCTCTTGGTGGAAGTGTTGAGGCCATACGAAGTTATTTTGGGTATGGATTGTACATCCACAGTTCATACTGATATAGAATGTATTAGAAAAAAGGTTGTGGTTTATTTATAACATTGGAATGGGGTTTTACTTGGTCAGGGAAAAGGAAACCTGGGCAGCATAGGATAGACTCAAGCATTAGAGGGTGCAACTGATCACTCACGAGTCTTCCAGACTTACCCTTATTATAGTAGTAGTTTTGAGTTTTCTGTTACAAAATGGTGTGGAAAAGCATGGGGAAATCTTTTCAAATAATGTTTCCAGGAAAACCTCTCCAAAGATAGAGGGACGTCTACATAGGCTAGGTACTACTGGAGATTTTTACTCGACATCCCTAGGGTAGCGACACCCTTATCAGCTTTGAATAAAATGGGGGAGCCATTCGTGTGGATGGAGAAGTGTCAGTTGAGAATTAATTATCTGAGACAGACACTGACATGTTGAACTATGCTACCCATGACCTGGAGTTATCATTAGTGGAATTTGTAATGAAGTTGTTGTGGAATTATTTGATGGGCGAGCATTTTACAGTCTACCCGGATCACAAGAGTCTCAGGTATACCATCTAACAGAAGGACATGAACATGAGACAACGAAGTTGGCTTGATTTCCTCTAGGACTATGAATTCGAGATAATATATTCTCCTAGGAAGGGGAACATGGTAGTAGATGCAATGAATAGGAGCTCTGGCCTATAACTGATGAGTGAGGTGTTACAGAAGATAGCCGCTTTGTAGATATCATATACGGAGCGAGGTGGAGCAGCTTATCTTAATTATTTGACAGTCACTCCCCCACTTCCTCAGTGATTCATGGAGGCGCATCGTGGGAACACTAACTATGAGGCTCGACATGATCAGATATCCTCTGGGTATCCACCTAATGGATTATCTGAAGGGTGGGGAACATATCGTCGTTTTTATAGGATGTTCCATGTTACTAGTAGCGCTACAGAAGGAGATGTTAAGGGACTTATATACATCCTCTCTGATGGTACATCTTGGTGTGGTGAAGATGTTCCAGGACCTTCAACGTTAGTACTGGTGGCCTAGGAAGAAGAAAGTAGTGGCCACGTTTTTATCATGATGCCTCACATGTTAGCAAGTGAAAACAACATAGAGTCGGAAGATGTATTATGATGACAGAAGGTGGGAGATCATGTCATCCTACCATTCACACCTCGATGGGGTTTGTAGAGATTTGGTCAAGGGGAAAGTTATCATAGAGGTATATCGGTCCTTTTTTTATCCCTCGGAGGGTAGGTGAGTTGGCATATCTCTGGGATCTTCCACTGTAGTTAGAGTGGGTGAGAATTGACTTCCACTTATCCCAACTGAGGGGATACGTGCACGGCCCATCTAACATCATCGGAAACATTAAGATAGACTTAGATGATGCGGTGTTGTTTACTGAGGTTCCAGTGGAGATTTAGGATCAACAAGGGAGATTCCTTTGTGGGTGATAGATACCTCTGGTTCATGTACATTGGCAGCACATGAACCTCCAGGAAAGCACATCGGAGTGAGAGGCTTAGATTATTGCTCTGTACCCTCTTTCAGTTGTTTTTCCATTATTGTGGATTTAAGGGATATAATGCCCTATGGTGAGGAGAATGTAATGTCCCAAAAATTCGGTATAATTTTTTTTATTTATATGAAATTTTTTCTAGACCGTGAAATCTAACGACATGTGATTCTGTGGCTCAGGGTGCCCAAAATGGGCAGTCTATGTTTTGTTAAACATTAAACAGTGTGCCTAAGAAGTTTTACTGAAAAGAGGAATAAATATTAAATTGTATCTCGAATCATAAATCCGAGGACCCCATTGCATTCTGGATGGCTGGTTTACCCTATGCACGACTTAAGTTTAGTTGGTGAGGGCCACCAGTGAAAACACCCAAAAATGGAATAACCGTAAATAAAATAAATAAATAAATAATTTTATTTTTCAAATGATTATAACTCAAAAACGTTAGCTTGGATTAAAAATCTGATTCCACTGCTAGACTGTTTAGGGAATTATTTATTTAGGAAGATACTAACTTTGGCTGGTGTGGGCCTCCTGTGAAAGTTAGTTTTTGTCCATAAATAAATTAATTAATTGACAATAATTTTATTTTAAAATACATAACATTTAAATGGTAACTTGGAATGTAAATTCTATAGTTACATTGGGTTCATTGGGGCGTGTTTCAATTGAAACAAGCATAACCTCGACCAGCGGGGTTGAGGGAGACTTTTAATAATTTTCTAAACATTTTTTTCAAATATGCTCAATAAACACACGAGCAGCATTTTGTAACATTAGAACTGGTACTCAGAATTGAAATCTAAGGAAATAATTGAAATCACAGTGCTGAAATTTTCTTAAGGAGACCATCAACTAGATCGTAGTAGGTCGAGGGTGTAAGTTAGTTTTTTAGATTTTCGGGGGTGAGTTAAAAAATAGTAGAATAAAATAGTCAGTTGTTATTTTATTTATCTGAAACTACCAATTTGAATTCTAGTGGTGTGGACCACCTGAACATGAATGCCTCTCTTAAATGTGAGATAACTCTTGAAATTCCCCCAATTAAAGAATCCACAATTAAATGAAAAATTAATTATGTAACCTTTAAGGAGAGGGGGTCGTCACCTCTTATGGGGAGTTGGGGGATAGTTGTTGGTTAATCAATTTGGGGAAAACTATCGAAAGAAGAGCATTTTCCAATGAATAAGATCCTCCAATTAAGAATGACCTCTGAATGATAAATGGGGAACCAACGTTTCAGAAGCGCTGACGCGTCATATTCCTCCTCATTCTACCTCGAACAGATGACTGAGGTTGGGGGAATATTTTGAATTATGATAAATATCTATTTGTTAATTCCCAAATTCTTGATTCTTAACGATGATGGCTAAAAAACCATTACCATTGATCCTCACACATACCATCATATTTTTATTTCTATCTTCTCATCTTATTCGTGCATTATTCAAAACCTAATATTTATTGGTAGGGGAAACATTGATTTTTGTTGGGAGAGATATATAAACATGAATCCCTCGACATAGGGATCGTAAACAAGCGGTCGTTTAATTTTTCAGGCTTGGAATGAATCTGAAATGGCTCATGGAAGGAGGCGGCCAAAGATTTATATTCAAAATAAATGAAATATTCTATTGAGAATGACATATGGATGCAGATCCCTCAACCCGAGGATCACGAATATGCGATCATTTTATTTTTCATGTTTATAACAAAGATGCAGTGGGCTGTGGAAGTGGAAACAGGACAGCACGATTCTGGCGAGTCTTCAAGGCGCGACTCTCGAGTGGTGTGGAATCCAGGAAGATAGTGAGGTTAGGTGCTTTCGGTGTGTGAATAGGGTGGTGCATGTTGAGCTATGTTCATTGCAGCGGATGCATGATCGACGTCTGGGAGTTAAGAGTTTACATTGCTGAGCGTGTGCAGCAGGGCTTGATACTGGAAAGAAATCACGAAAGAGGGTAATCGTATAGACAAAGTGTATGCAAAGGAAAAGTTAAAAATTTATAGCATTTAAATATGATATCCGTTGAATAAAGGGATGCACACAAAATTGTAGAGGTGTTGGTTTGTTCGTGGAAAGTGATAATTGAAGTAAATGAATTTTAAATAATAACAATAATAATATAATAATAATGATATTATTATTTTTGGTTCTAAAACTATATTTCATCCTTAAATTATCTGTGTGACCTCAGTTTCATGAACTGTCAGTAGTAGTGCGACCCTGACTTCGATACAGAAATTATGAGTCCAATATTGGATGTCATTTTCAGGTTTTTGGATTGGGTACCAGAAAGACTCAAATAATAAAAATATATTATTATTATTAAATCTCTGACCCTCCATAACTCCTACATGGGATGCCCGATTAACTTTTCATCTATGGTGGCGTGATCCTGTCATTATGACGATCGATTTTAGTCTAATGTTGAATATTAAATTCAGTTTCTTGTCTAGAGTTCACAAAAAACCCAATAATATTATTATTATTATTAAGTGATCTTGTTTTCGACATATCTCCCTCACACGGTGTCGAAATGGCGAACTGTTGAAAGTAATGGAATCCTTGGATCAAGATGGTCATTTTGGTTTACCATACATGTGGTTTGTATAAAGTTGTGGTACGGTCAGGTTAGATCGACCACGAATCCAACCAGGCCCTCCGAACTAAAAGGCTAATAACTTACAGACCGGGCATCCGATTTACGTGTCATTTATTGCGTTGAGACCCCTATTACATGGCGGTACATTGGGATACATCTTAGTGGGACTTTGTGGAATGTCGGAGTCTCGACCAGTTTTTTGAGGAGAAGAACCTCCCGGAGACAAGAAAGCTTAGTGTGGGAACCCTTTAACTGGTTGTGACGATGTACTAGGTTCTTGTGTGGGTCTGATGATGTACTCAAGATGTACAAGGATCCTATGTGGGTCTAACGACATACTAAAGATGTACTGGGATCATGTGTGGGTCTGGCGATGTACTAGGATTTTGTGTGGGTCTAACGATGTACTAATGATGTACTAGGATCTTGTGTGGGTCTAACGACTTGAAGACAATTTACTAGGATCATGTGTTGGTCTGAAGACGTATTGATGATGTAATGGGATCATGAGTGGGTCTAAAGACGTACTGACGGTGTACTAGGATCCTATGTTGGTTTTAATATGCACTGATGATGTACTAGGATCCTGTGTGTTTCTATAGACATACTGATGATGTACTAGGATCCTGTGTTGCTCTGACGATGTATTGATGATGTACTAGGATCATGTGTGGGTCAGCAGATGTACTAGGATCCAGTGTGGTTTTGACGAAGTACTAGGATCATGTGTGGGTCTGATGATGTACGATAAATCCCTGTGAGTCTAATGACGATTTAGGATCCTTCATGGGTCTACCACTTAATTGAATAAGATGATTTAGTAGTTACATCTAGTCATCTTTACTATTGTACTTATGATATACCTGGTGTGAGATGAGTCTGTACCTATCTGGTACTTTCCTTTGTGGTAATACCTTGGTGGTATTCTTCTGTGTGGTGTACCTATGTGGTACTAACCATCATGGTACTCCGTTTTGGAACAGTTGAGCTTGGGATATTGTGTTGCACTATGTGTTTCCTCTTGATTTATATGGGTATACATGAAAACATAGTTATATGTATGGGAATATACCTAAGTAGGGTTGTAAGTTATTTTCATGCTATATGGTTTATCGTTTGTGGATTTTGTGAGACATTGAGGGTATTGGGGTCCCTACCGAGTATCTTTATACTCACCCCATGCATGGGTTATGCCTATACCTTGTTGCATTTGATGCAGAAGACAGACATCACTGACTGTGGACGAGGGTACCAGCACTAAACACTGCCCGATGGTGGACCACACGGGGTGTCGGTATGCAGAGTAGACGGGTGGACGTGGAGTTCTATGGAGTCAATATGTACCTACCCTTCATGTAGGAACCTTATAGGACGAACCAGTAGATGTATTTCTCTTTTTTCAGTTTTATTGTATTTTATTTGTACTTGTACCTTTACTGTTGGGCATGTATTCCGGCCCCTCATACTTTCATCACTCTTTTAGCTGTATAGTTTACTTGAGTTCGTATCTTGTTGTGTGCTTGGTTGTGTGTGTTTACTATATATAATGGCAATGCCTTCCCAGTTTTAGGATATAAGCCTTTCGGTGCTAGTTTTCATCCCCTGATCTATGGATGGTAGGCTTGGGGTAGTCATGGCATGGGCCCCGGGGGACGGGTCGTGACAGATCCAACATTCATTCCTTTTAGCTTAAATGTATTACAAGAATTATTTTTCCCTAACACACGCAGTGTAGTAAATATTTACAAACAAAATGTTTAAAATATTAATAATAATATAATGAACATGTAAAGATAGAGTAAATAAAATTTGTTGTGAAAATTTTCCCTTGAAACTATGTGTAAGTATAAATATCCCAGAGACCTTCTCAGATTAAAAATGTAGGATAAAAATGTAGATGTAGTTACTAAATTACAATAGGGGGTGAATTGTAATTCTCAAAACATTCATTCTGATCCTTAAGGATATATTTTTTTAACAATGTGAAAAAAATATTATTTACAAAAACATTTTTCGTAAGGTTAATAAAAAACCATAGGTTAAATAAATATGAATAATGAAATAAGAAAACATGTATAAATGAACAATATTACACCTTAGAGCACATATATTCTTAAATTATAGTTTCAAAAATAGATAAATTATAAGAAACACTTTCTAATTATTACATATTCCAGAGGAAATTTAAACTACATATAAATGGTATAAATATTTTAACACAAAAAGTAGGGTATCCAAAACACACAGGATGAAGGTCCATTGATTTGTACTTTTAAGAATGTCTTTCTAATAGACACATGGGTAATCCCTTCATATAAATATCAGTATGTGTCTTTCTATCCAAAGAATCCCTCAATCAATTAATTGATTGGAACCTCTATCTTCCTTTCCTCGGAAGCCCTCCATCTATAAGGTGATCTCCACCTCTATCTATAATCACCAACGATCAGTGTCTCAATAAGAATAATGAATGTTATTGACGAATTTAAGTATGTTGAACAAGAATTTCACAACTTGAACACTTTAAGGATTTTGTAGAAAGAAATTTTCCGTAACATTTCTCAAAAATTTAGTAGCGTTTATGTGTATAGAGCTCGTCCAAACGACCAGGTGTTTATTATGAGATCTAAAATGGTTGTATTTCCCGGCAATGGTCACTGTTTTCTTGAAATTTTGTAGGGTCATGTATAGTTTGAACATTCAATGGTCGTATAATAACATATTATAGGATATCATTTAGTTAACAATATATCATGAGAAACATTAAGTGTTTATGAATATTATTATATAGAAACATTACATTATGTAACTATAGTAACTTTATGAAATTTATAAAATTAGATTCATAAATAAAAGATAAATCGTTAAGAATGTTATAAAATTGGATCCATAAACAAAATAAAAAACCTTATGAATGTTATAAAATAATATTATTAGACAAAATTGAATAAAATAAATAACTACGAGAATTTTATTTGAAATTTAATAAGATTATAAATTGAGAAACATAGTAAAAATGACTTTCAAATATCGATGATTTGGATTTGAGAAAAATAAATCAGATTCAATTATCTAGAGGATTTTTAATTGAGAAAAATAAATTGGATTCAATTTTTTGGATGATTTGGATATGAGAAACTATAGGATTAAGAGTTTTATTAAGGATCTGATTTGTTTTAGTAGCGCTTCTTTTGTAAGAAACAAATTATACATAGCTATAAAATTGTTACGGAAAATGAATATAAATTTCATTATAGATATAAATAATTACTATGGAAATGTGTTTCATATAAATTTCTATATAGATAGAATGTATTATTAAGAAAATTTGCTGCATAGAAATTTCCTTATATATCGAATGTATTATTAAGGAAATGTGTTTGTTATCTCCAAAACGAAAAGAAATGAGAAAATTCATAAGGATAATTTTTACTCAACACATATTTCCTTAGGATTCAATCCATTGTTTAAAACCAAGAAGCATAGTGTAATAAAACTAATATGAATTAGAAAACAACATAATAATGAATAAAAATTCTATTTAGGAATCTTTAGATTTTATCCTACGTTATTTATCATAATTTCTAAAATAATAGGATTATATCTTATACTTGACATATAATTTGGGTTCTTACTTAGGTTTTTTCATCCTAGTATCCATGGTTAACAATAATTTTCCTCAAATACTAGAAATAATAACTTATACATTACATTAATATAGATAACATCAAAATATAATTATATTAATTAAAAATTATAAGAAATCTGTGAGAGGACCGTATAGGTTTAGTGTCCTTAACAACTGGGAATCATAAACAAATGGTTCATATGAAACCGTTATTTTTTCCACTTATTCCATAATAATTGGACCCATATTTTAAATATCTTACATAATACCATTCTTAATGAATTGGGAAATAGAAACATATAAAATGGTGAGAGAAAATTCTACGTAAGGGTAAACAAGGGTGATTTCTATCACATCACATTAATAAGACATTACAACAAAATGTTTGAAAATATTTTCTCGGATATGAAATGTTATCATATCATACCATGAGATAAATCTAAATAGTTAATAAGATTCAATGAGCTTAATCCAAAAATTCATAACACAATAAATGAAATTTTTTGTCATACACATAAGTATTTATAATCATTTCGTTTTAGTTAAGTCTCTTTGCCAATACCTTGATAGAGGAAAACTTCCATTATTGAACTGATTTCACTCCTCATTACAGCCATTTATTACTAAACCGAGATGATTTCCATTTTACATAAATGCATATCTCATGATATATAAATCATTACCCAATGAATTAGAGGGGGATATACTTCCTACATATCTCATAATGAAATCATTATTTTGTGTTCCACAATAACATAAATCATTCATCATAACCCGTGGAATAAAATGGGTTTAATTAAACATCATTCAACCATAAAAAATTCTATGTAATTCAAATGGATTTTATAAATATCATTCTTAAATAAAAAAATAAAGTCACTAGAAAAATAAGGATATTATACATGAAACATAAACCTATTAAATAATTCCATATTTAATGGAAATTAATTTTTATATAACAATTGAAATTAATTCTTGGCGAAAATCTCCTTTACTGTTAAAAAACAGTTTCTTTTCTCAAATTACTGATAAATTTAAAAAGAAAATAATTTATTCTAAACTAAAAATGAAATAATATATATTATGCTTCCATAACTAAATACATTTTTAAGCTGTAAAAATCTATTAATTTTTTATAATTAAAAGTTATATTATCATCTTACTTTTTTCAGAAAGGTCCAAAAGTACCTTGTATCAAAAAATTAAAAAATACTCTTTTCAAGCCATTTAATAAAATTATACAATGGGAAGAATTGACCTTAACCAACTATAGAAGAATATAAATAATATTAAATATTTAATACACATGGATTTGGATGAAAATGATACCACAGGAAATACTTACCTATAAACAATCTCGGGAAATAATGAGATTTTGAAATTGTCCCATACATTTTATGTGAAATATTATTTTTATGTATCCTATCCTAATGTATAATGTTTTAATTAATTTTATTGACATGTTTTAGGATCATACACACATTTATGGTATCTAATATTGTTATATTATCATCTGAATGTTAATAACATTTCATTTTTACTTATTATTCTGGTATTATCTACATCATTTACTTATGCATGTTTTGTCAAATACGTTCTGATTATCCTTCATGGGACATATTTATATCATTAAAAAAATGATACTAAAATTATATATATCATATATATTCATTCTAAAAATTTATATAATCATTATTTAATGATGATCATGTTGAATGAATCATATCGTATTGTAGAGACGACATGTCATACAAACAGACGAGCGACGATATCATTCCCTTCTCTTTGGAATGTTATTTATGTGAATGGTGTATAATATATTATAATCAATATAATTTATAAAAATCATATATAGTTTTTATTTCCACCATTATAACCATCCATCTAAGGTGGTTGTGAAAAACAGATTACACCATAGCGTGGAGACGGTAAGTCGTGCGTACACACGCTTGGTGATTTCATTTTTCATAGGATGGATAAAAAGTGTAATATTGTTGTTACATAATAATAAAAACACCCTAGTATATAAATTAAAATTTATTTAACACCTGATAATAAAACAACTCATGAATAAAAATAAGAATAAGAAAAAATATTGAATGAATTAGTAGAGGAGATTACCTCTTCTTGAACGTGCTTCCTCTAAATTTCATCTTAGTCAGAAAGAGTTGGTATGTGAAGAATACCATAACCTATAGAATTTAACTACTGATATTCTTAATGGAATATTTCGGGGTATGGATGAGCTTTAAGGAACAAATTTTTGTGAAGGGGTGAGGGAGGAGCTTCCTCATTATAGTTGAGGTGAGGGGCACTTTTGGGATCTCCACTAATATTAATTTATAATAAAATTAAACCCCATAAAACCTAAAAAAAGAATAAATTTAGAATATGAGATTAGATAGGGTTGTATTCCCATAAACCAATACATTATAGACATGTTTTCCTATCAATTTAACCCTTATCATTTGAATTAATACTTAGTTGTTCTAAACAATTTTTAAATAGGGTAACAAATATTTTAATATTAAAAGTGTAAAATATATACTTATATGATGTAAATTATACAATAAATAAATAAATTAGAATATTTTACACCAAATAATAGTTATAATATGTTTTAAAAAAATTTCAACTATTTCAATAAATCGTTATTTTGATAAATAATCAATGGTGTCAATTTTCACAATAATAAATTCATTGATTTTTAAAAATATTAAGATAACAAGATAGCTGCGAATTTTTTTTTTATTATATTCATAGTAGACTATTTCAGTCAATACAATTATTTATACATATCAATTATCCCAAAATATATATTTTTATATATTTTAAATAACATTTATTTGTTATCTCTTTTAATAAAATAATTACTACATCAATTTTTTTAGTTATTTAATATAGTTATGTGTTGAATAAAGAATTAATTAAATATTACAATTATTAATATAATTCTACTATCAATAATATGAATATTTTTAGTTATATTTATCTTCTATAAAATCCATACTTTAAAATTTTATACTTTTTAAATAATGAATGTGACAATTTTAACATCACTTTAAATAAAGTAATATAAGTCTTGCAATCTCTTCTATAAGTCTCCAAATGGTCACAAACTAGAACCTTATATGTTTATGGTCGACATATACTTGAAAATTATTACTTTTTCTAGTTTATTGGTTTTTTTATGGTTATTAACTTTTCAATTAATTTTTTTTATTGATTCCTCATCACTTAATTATTTTTACATCATCAATGTATATGTATTTATGGTATTTATATATTTTATAAAATGTAAATATAAATTACCATGATAAATAAAAAAATATTATATTTAAAATTAGTATTAATATATAAGTTTTCTCTTGTAAAACAATATATAAAAAATGGTATATTTATTAAAATAAGAAAATGATATATTAAAAATTTCATTAAATAAAAAAATATGTCCAAATCTAATCCATGTAGATTAAAAAAATTTCCATTATCACAAAAGTATAATTTATGTCGAAACAAACTCCAAATCTATTTTTTAATACTTGTTTTAGGGTAATTTTATAATAGTATTATTTCGATTAATTACTTGGTTTACCCTTCTACAGTATTAATGAAAACAATTGAAGTTACTATTCATAATGCCAAAAAATAAAATAAAGATTTTTAAATAATTTGGACCTAATGATTAAAAATATTTAATATGTTTATAAAAATTAAATTCATATATTTTCTATTAATTAATTGAAAAATTATCCAATTATCAGAAAGAGAGAACTTGGTTTCAAAGATAAAACATTGCAAATGTATGAAATGTTTTTACATCTGAATTTAATGTAAAATTAATGATATTTAAATAAATTATATTTAATAATAAAAATATATTCTATTTATAATTTAAATCCATTAAATATTATAATTTATCCATATAAATTATTTTGATAGAAAAAGTTGTATTTAGTTCCAATTTAGTGTATTTTTATTATTCATCAAAACATGATTGTTATCAGAAAAAATATTATAATTTTATCTAGAGATAATTTTTATATCCATATTTAGAATAAAGAGATTATTTTTTCATATAAATGTTGTCAATTTTTCAAAAATAATAATTTAAAAAGTGGTCTCCCAAGAAAGGTGAAAAATTACCATTTTTAAAAATGTAGATTTTTCAACATCAAATAGGGTTTATTCATGACTTTTGAAAAAAAAAATATATGAATATAAAAAATTATTAAGTATATTACATATATATATTTCATTAATTTTATTAAATAATAGAAATTAACTCAATTAATTAATACATACATATTAATATATAACTAGTTTATATTTTTGATAAATAATTGGTAGTGAATAAATTCACCATACATTTTCATAATTTAGTTAGATTTTTTCCTCCTAACCTAAAGGATATGTTAAAGTGGTTATTTTTCCTAAGGGAATCTCATGGTTCATTTAAATTCAATAATGCGTAAAAGGGAAGCTATTGAAAATTTAAAATTATTTCAAGGAAGTATTTTAAAAAAAACTTCGGGTGTTACAATTCCGGCAATGTTTGTTCCATAACAAGTGTCATGAATAATGGAAAACATTATTTGAAAGAGAGGATATGGTCATAATATGGTCAATAATTGTATTTTTGAAAAGTTTATAGGCCATTTTGGCCCTTATTATTAATGTTTAGTCCTTTGTTAAGTGAGGATTCCTCTTTATCGGTATAATTAATTATAATTACATTCACGAATATATTTGGTCTAAATATATGTTCATCTTATTATACATTATATATTATTATGATTCAAAATATTTAATTAATTTTTTTAAATTTCAATAATGTTAGTGGAAAAAATTAATTTAAATTTAAATCCATATACGAGACTACAAAGCTAGGATTAACAGTAAAATATTCAAATGTTTCATATGTGTTTATATCCAATTTCTATGAAAAATTATTTCCATTGAACTTAATTTTATTAAATGATGTATAAAATTTGTAAATAATATTTAAAACCAAATTAAAACATAATTTTACTATACATATAAATTATATGAAATTTTTTTCTTGAATTAAAATTCAATATTATTCACTATTCATCCAAAAATGATACCTCACATAAAAACATCAAATGTTCTGGATAAGTTAATTTTTATGTTCCACATTTAAAAATTATTATTATTTTTTCATATAATACTTATAAAACAACAAAAAATGTAATTAAAATAGGTTCTATATTACAATGTTATAAAAGAGCATTTGGAAAAATATTGATTTTTATGCAAAGTATAGAGTTTGTTCAAATCTAATCCTTAAAAAATATATTCGATTAATGTAAAAAAATATTTTATTTAATATATATAAATATATATATATTAAATTAATATAATTCATTAATTTTTATTTATTTAATTTAATAATATAAACCGAGTATGTGAGCCTAAAATCAATAATATTCCCTTTATATTCAATAGGTTCTTATATTCATTTATAATTAATTGAAATCACAAAATTTAAATATATATTTCTAAAAGTTATTTAATCTTATTCATAACCTCTATTTTAAAATATATGGTATTTTTTATTATATTAAATAATAATATTTGAATGATATATTTTTCTTTGGTAAAACACTCTCTATCATGTAATATAAATTATCTAAGAAATTATTTATAGACTCTAACAAAAGATAACTTCATAATGTGTGAATTTAATAATATATCATTGATATATTTTATTTAAAATAATATATATAGTTTAACGGGTCAGGATATTATATTCCCTTACCCCCTTGGAGTTATGTGCCATACACATTATCATATTCAATGATCCTTCTATAGAATTTGGGGGCTATCACAAATTTTATCTCTATAAAGGCCTAAATTGTTTTATAGAATTTTACGTGAATAATGATTCATTTTTGGTAAAAATGGTTTTTCAAAATACAAAATTGTTAAATGATATATTTTTCCAAAATAAATTTAACATGTTATAATTAAAAAATATTCATTATTTACTTAATTACTCATTCATTTTTTCACTGAAATAATATATGAAATTAATTTTAAAATAAATTTGATTAATCAATGAATTTCATGAAATAATAAATTTAAATTAACAATGATAAACTATTACAGTATTATTATTTAAAATGATAGTTTTTATATAGTTTTTTGATTGTCAAGTATAAAAGGGGATATCAAAATTATGATATGGATATGGTTATATATGCATAAAATTAAATAACCAGTTATTAATGAATTATAAATAAAAATATAAATAATTTTAATGAAAATTAATATTTTTGAAAAAAACAGTTTTTATTAACACAATATATTTTTATATTTTAAATTAATCACTATCTTTAAATAATTTTAATTAAATTTATATTTATTTTCCTGATTAAATGTTTTAATCATTCATTTTTTATAGGCATGTGAAAATAATAAATTTAAAATTATTCTTTATAATGTATATTTGTCTTTTTAAAAATCATTTATGTCACATTTTGGGGACATATTATAGTATTAATTTTTTTTATAGATATTTAATTTAGTAATGTAAATTACATATTTATAACCATCGGGTATAATTTTTTTAAATATGACCTATTTATTTTTTTTCAATATGAATATTAATCATGGGAAAAATTACCATCACAGTAATGGGTAAATTGGTTTAATCTAGATTAAAATTATCTTATAAAGACATATGTAATCATAATTATTTGTTTTAAATGAAATTAATTAGTCATTTAACACTATAGTCCCTAATTTGAGTTTTCAAAGTTTTACTTTTTTATGAAAATATAATATTAAAAAAAATCAAAGATTGTAAAAATATGTTAGTCACACGGTTTTTAATATCTTGTATGTGTAAAATTAAGGAAAAACAATCATGAATGAATATTAGTGTTAATTTTAGATTTATAATATCATTTTTATGAAACGAATTTGTTTCAAATTTTTAGTAAATATAAAATTACAATAATTTCTTAGGAAACACTAATGCAGTATGTCTATAGTTAATAAAAACATATTATAATTGGTTAAGAAAATATTAAAATTGATATAATTGTAATGAGTAAATGTGAACCAAGAAATTTTTATATCTATAAGTGTTTTTATGAGGTTTTAAATCAGTATAGTATAATTCCCCATTAGTTGTTATGTATTTAATGAAGAATTAAATATATATTATTGAAGATGGAAATAATGATATTTTATCCAAATTTTTTTTTATTAATTTATTAATAAATAATAAAATAATAAAATAATAATTGGTGGATATTATATTTTATAAAATTAAGATAAAAATTTAAATTATTTTCCATCATTCTATATATAATTAAAATTTATAACCCATTAATATTGAATGATGTGTTACTGTAATTAATATTAATATTGGTAAACTAAGGGTCCATCCAAATGATATGTTTTAAAATATCCAGATAAAATGAATAAATTATTTTTATTTATGTAATTATATCCAAATATTTAATTATATTTTAATACATTTACATTGAGAGGAACGCCTAATGATAATTAATTTTTTATAATTTAATCCATTGAGAAATCCCAAAAGTTACCCATACCCCAATTGTAAAGGGTACCCCCTTGATCATGTGTTTACACAACATTCAGCCTTATTTATTTTAAAATTATATCAGTTTCCATTATAAAATTACAAGGACACATCTAAAATGGTTTTATCTTCTCAATGTACAACCCTTAGTTCCATTTAGATGAGATTGAGAGGATTTGTTCAAAAGAAAAAGTAATCAACCAGACAAATCACTTTCATTTCTACACATATTTCACACCTATAAATCTATATTATTTATAATAACATAGGAAATTAAATATCATAAATAATCCTAAGAGTTATTAGGACTATTTAAACACTATTATACACATATTTTTCAATCAAATTAGAAGTGAAATTATCACTTGTGTGTATGTACAACATGACATCTCCACAAAGTGAATCAATTTATTTTTTATCACCCTCATTAGTGGATGAGTATTATGATGTCTTTAATTTTGATAAATTTTATTAATGATATAGGAATACATAAGTAATTATATCATCACATTATCCTACATACCATCAAATTAATTTGGAAACAACAACGTTTTCTCTACGTACATGTTGACAACCAACTCTAAGAAGTGACATGATTCATTTATCATTTATATTTTTCATTGATGGTAATGGTGAAGAATTTTATGAACATATATTACATATATGATATTATAATTTTCAAATAAATGTTTACTAATATATTTCATTCTTTTTTCCCTATAATGAAAAATTAAAACAACTTTCATGCTTACATTCGTTATAAAATCTCAATGAATTGGGGGTCAAAAATTTTTGTATATAATAAATTTTTGGAATAATATAAATATTTATATAATGAATTTATATGTTATTTTTATAAATATAAATATTATATAGGTGATGAAAAAAATTGATAAATGTTCATGTACTAAAACTACTAAAGTGATATACTAATGTTTTATGAATGAGTTGACACCCTAAAATAACAGTTTTAGTAATTAATTATTAAAAGATGGGGGTGTTAAAATGATATAACGGGATAATATATGATATATTAATTGCTAAAATTACTATGTAATATAATTATAAAAATATAAATTTTTTATATTGTATCATTGTGTGATTAGAGAGTACAGAAAACTCGAGGTGAGGATTTATTTCACAATATCATCAATATTGAAAAAAAAAATTCTTATGTATCTTCAAGGGATTATTTCTCTTACATATTCATAATATTAAAAAAAATTATTTTTTTACATGTTCATGGGCTTATAATTTCATTTGTACTAATTATTTAGTTTTTATAAAATTAGATGAAATGAATCATATTATTGATTTCTAAAAGATGTATTTTGTTCCTTTTTTGACAATAATAAAGTTAGAAATTTTTGAAACATGTATGGAATAAAAAATATGATCCTTCCATCAGGTTTAAAAAATTTTTTATTCTTTATTTATAATTTTACAAGGTTATTTTCATGGAAATGATTTATTTTATAATTAAACTTCTTTTTAGAACCATTTTAATTACATATGGGGTGTTTTTTTCACATGAATTATTCCAACTGATATTGAAAAATCATTTTAAAAATATATTGATATTATTTAAAATTAATAATTCTTTTCTAGGGATATGATCCATCGAGACCATATTAATATTTCTCTGTATGGTTAATTTTTATGATTATAATTTTATATTTTTATGAAAACTATTTATATATCATGGGTTATGATATGATGAAATATTAATAAAACCCATTCCATTCTGATAGTGTATGTTTGCATGAAATATTATTCAAACCCATTTTTTATGGGTTTTGATATGCTAAATTTATTAAAATATTTTGGAATAAATATGTTTAATTTTCATTATGTTATATGTGAGACATATATCTCCATCTATTTTATTGGATAAAGGTAGATACGTCATAAGATAAAAATGAATATAATTATTAGTATACTCTTTTCTGTAAGGGAATCCATCCATTATGATTGTCTTTGGAATGATTAATAACTACTATAACGGTTTAGGGAGTGAACTCATTCCAATAATATTGCCTTTGATGTGGGCCTTAACTAATAAAAAGAATTATTTCTTATTCTTACGTGTATTCCACAATTTCATGTTTTTTCCAATATTATGATATCATTTTTCATGTTTCTTTGATTTAATAGTGATTCATATCTTAGGAACTATCAATATTTATGTCAAAAATTAATATTATGTTAATCGATGTAAAGGATAAGGTTTAAAATCATTTGGATCATGTTATGATACCCTTATTGTCATCTAATTATTATGTGATAATTGATATATTCAGTGGGTACAATTAAAAAGAAACCAAGATAACCCATCTCATATGATTTCATTCCCTTGGTTATGAAGAATTGTATTAATCAGCATTTTACTAAGAAGGGTGATATATATGAATATATAAGGATTTTATTATGTATATATTTCATTAAACATTTTTAGAAATGTCCATTTATCCAAAGATACTATACCTAAATTGTTATCGAATAAATCAAAATGTTATAAAATGAAAATTTATCTTCTTAAATGATATTTTAGTGTATGAATAGAATTGGTCCTTATAGTTGGTATCATAGAAAGTATTAATCAACCATTAATAACAATGAATAGGAAACATTAGTAAGAACCATAGGGATATCTCTATATGTATTTCAAAATTATATATATTTAGTTATGAATTACCTAGGATAAATATGTGGTTCATATAAGATAGTTTCATGATGTAAAAATAATATAAATGTTTTCTATGATTATATGGTTTCAAACAAAGATAATTGTTTCTCAAACAATCATTTTTGTGTTTTTTCAATAGATATAACCAGAAGGGTATTTGATAAAACATATTGACTTATACAATGAAATGATTTCCTTCTTGAGAAACTGGATGTTATAGAAGAAGGAATGAATGTTTTTGTCATTAATCTCTCCCAAAATATTAATGATATGATTCCCAAAAGTTTTCTAATCAGGTAAATGTATAAAAATATTGTTGAGTCATTAATTAGGTAATTTCAACCATTTTTATGGGCCCAATACACAGATAGTTGATTAGAAATAGATCATAATCAACAAAAAATTAATTTATTTTTTCTCTAGTGATTAAACCATGAATTTCTTTTTGAATTTTTATCACTATTAAGGTGAAGAAGATTAGTTTTGTAATCTTATAATTAACATGAGAGTACATGAATAAATTGAATATATATGGTGGGTATAATTTGATATTTTATTTTTAAAGAAGTACTCTCTTTAATTTCCTCATATTTTAATAGAGAATGAATACCTCGAGGTAAAGCAGAATAATAATGTATGTGTTAGAAAATATGGTGAAATTTTCACCTGACTTGTGTGGTATTCTTCTGGTACTATCATCCTACCTTAATATAATATTGATCAATTAATCATTTCCATAAAAACAATTATTTTATAGGAATTATTCATAATGTACATCAATACATGTTATGAATTATTTTGGGGATCTCTAAATATGGAAATGGAAATTAGAGTTACCCAAAAATATCATGATATTAATAAAAAAATAAAAATGGAACTGAAATTAAGTTCTAAAAATGTGGATAATTGAAGATGATCATTCCATTATTCATGATGTGTGGATGGAAAATTTGGGGAAGTAATATTAAGGGAAAATGAAATTGATTCATGTGTGTAATGGAAGTTCATCCAAAAATAGAATGCATATGTGATGGGAATAATTTATAAAATTATGAGAGTAGGGATAGTGATTCAAAAAATACACAACCTATACTTCGGGGCATTAAATTCAAGGACTAAGAAAATTATAATAACCTATTCCAAAATCCAAAGGATAATGGTGATGATCATCATCATCAACCTCTATAGCCCAATGATAATTGTTAATCTATAATGATCACTATATCTGATAAGGTATATGATAACAATTTGGTGAAAGGCGAAATTACAATCCTTTTTTAAACTATTTAAGTTATATTTAATTATGGATCAACCCACTCAGTTATATCTGAATAAATTTCCAAGGTTATCATAGTACCGCCTAAATTATTAGAAGTTTATTTTTCACTAAAACCCCCAAATGTTATGATGATCACATGCCAATTATATGATTCTTCTCTAGTTGAAGTTTGAGGGATTGAGCTTCCTAAAAATATTTCTATACTCATTCAAGCTTAATGAAAAATTATTCCGGGCATGTATTGACATTATTTACATAAACCCACATTAATTATAGATTAAGGAAAGTTAGGTTTAAAATTCTAAACCACCAATGATCACCAATCAATGTGATAAATAAAATAAAATTATAGTTGAAACTACATCCATTGAGGGGGACATTATTCTTATTCAAACCAAGAGTTTATTATATATGGTTTGAAATAAATATAATTTATATTTTTTTTCCTATTTTGATATAGATTATTGATTTCGTTCCAAAATAGTTTCTTGGTAATCCATCAAATCGTGATGTTGATTATTGAAAATAACTCATAACTATTGAAACACCTATTTACAAGACTCCATATAGATTTTCCTTGACCGATATTCAATAACTGATGAAGAAACCGAAGGATAATATTGAAATTTTATTAATTTGTCCATGTTAATCACATTGGGGTCAACATAGTCATTTCATCAAAAAGAATGACAGATCAATTAGAATATCTATTTATTATAAATAACATGAAAAGAAAAGAAGAATGAGATTTTTTCGTCTAGCCATATTGATATCTTGTTTGATCAACTATTTGGAGAAAGATAAGTTTTCAATATTGATCTTTACTCTGGATATCATCAATTGAGGGTCAAGAATGAGGATATACCAAAGAAAAAAAATTCCATATAGGTATGGATATTTTGAATTTTTAGTGATGCATTTTTGGTATTTCTAAAGCCTCTTCTATCAGTAAGGATTTATTTTTAGAGTCATTTTAGAATACCAATATCAGTTATTAGTTTACATTTTATAAAATATTACATTCTATTCAATGATCTGGGATATTGATAAAAATAAATCCATGATTGTGGTGAATGTCACAACCCGTCCCATGGGGCCCATGTCGTGACTACCCCAAGCTAGCCTTCCATAGGCCATGGGTTCGCTAATATCACAGGAAGGGAATATCCCATAAATGGGAAGGCATTTCCTTTAAACATGTAAACACAGAAACTAGAAACCGAAAAAAAACAAAACATATTGTATAACTATATTAAGTAAAAGTTTGATCTAAAGTAGAATGGGCCAGAATACAAACACAACTAAATGAGGAATACAAGTGAAAGGTATAACAACTTCAGAGGTTGTTTTTCAAGGATCATACCTGAAGTGTATGAACAACTCTTCATTGAGACTCTTTACATCAACTAGGCACCTCCACGCAACGTGTAGTCTTAGCTTCCAAACCTTGGTCAAATATTTTTTTTGTCTTCATAAGACACAAAAAGGTGTGGGAAAATCTCATGTAGGGGTGAGCATAACAATACCATGTAGGGACCCAGAGACCCCCGAAGTTCTCCCAGATTTCCAAAAAGGAAAAACCACAATCCATGATCCCAATCCCAAATCACAAGTAAATACCTAGCTCAAACCATGTATATAATGTAAGGAATGTGAATAATGATGATTATTACAAATGAAAATTCATCTTATTCCATTTATATGTTCCCATGGTGAACCACGAATGATATTCTCAATCACTGATCCACATAGGGTTGAAAGTCATTGATCCACACAGGGTAATAAGACGTCAATCAACAGAAGGTTTTAAGTCAATGATCCATGAGGGGACAGTCTAAGGATGGTCCTCGTCCGGTCACACTATTATTGATCCCCATAGGGTCATAATTCATTGATCCACACAGTGTCAAAAGTCGTCAATCCACACCAGGTTATAAGTAGTCGATCCACATATGGTCGTAGGCTGTCGATCAACACAAGGATGCAAGTCACCGATATACACAAGGTCATTTGTCGTTGATCCATGATGAGTCGCAGTAAAGATGGTCCATGTGGGGTTGTTCTACTGTTGATTTACACAGTTTCTTTCTGATATCGATCCACAAAATGGTCGTTCTAATCCATGACATCCAACCATGGGATTCCAGCAATATGTACTCTTATGTTTCTGAGAAACTAATCTTCAAGATATAAGTCATACCTCAACCACAATTATTTCCCATGAAAAAGTATCTTGAAGAACTGCTAATCCATAAGGGTTCCAACACAATAGACAGAACACCAATCAGATGCTCAGTCTGTAAGTTATTGGCATTTTAATGCCGAGGGTCCGGTTTGATTCGAGTATGATCCAACCCAACTAGATTCCATCTTTATCCAAAACACATGTGGAATATCTAAAATGTATCACCACATCTTAAGGGGTGCAACGCCATAGAAAGTTTGTCAACCAGACATCTGATTTTGATTATAATCCTTTTTAAGATAAACTAGTCTAAAAAGGGTTTTTTTCTGGTTGGACTGACCCGACCCAGCCTAGTTTGTTCCATCCTGACCCGGTATTGGTCGAACAAAGCCCGAACATGACTAGGTTGACCATGGTCCACCCCGTTCCGACCCAAACCAGATGTGTCCGGATGGGACCTGCTGGACCTGGCCCAGGCCTGTTGGACCAGGTCCATCAATTGGTTGGGCGTGGCCCGCCAGATCGGTGCAAACCTAGCTCCTCAATGAATGGACCAATATCTATTTGGAATACAATAGGTGGAGTTCGTTTGGTGCCTCTCCTTCTGCTGAATAGTCCTGTAAACCGATCTAGGGTAGGACCTGAGGTTCGATTTCACCTCTGCCATGATTGGAGTCGTGGCAACTCCATCCTGGCAGGCTTCCACAACACACCACCACCATCAATATGGATGGTGTCAGTCATCCGCCCCCTGTTGGCAGCGGTGCCTTTGGGGGCCTCCACCTCCTCACAGATGGCAAGAGCCAGCCGTCGCCTCCCCCAATCACTGCTACTGCCACACTGGCAGAGCTTCTTATGGGCCTCTGATGAAGCTATGGAGGTCCATTTTCTATTTTGATTGCGCCTACGGGCCTCCCATGACAATGACATAACTGTGTGGACCTATTTTTGACTTTCTTCCATATTTCTCTGCTGCCCACAATGAATGCAACCAAACCCTGAATGACAGAGGGTCCAAGCCTTGTTCGATTCGTCCTGTACCCTATAAGTTAGCGTTATAACAAGGGAAGAGTTGAAACATCATCAAGAGAATATGAAATCATAAAACTCAAAGAAATAAATAAAGACAAACCCCTACATGGAACTCATTGGAGAATGATTCAGATGAGGATGAAGGGTTCACATTCGAAGATGATCATCGGCGTTCATTCATTACTTTTACTTCATTGGAGTCTGTTTCCATGGGAATTTCATCAAAACTTCCTCATGATAATCCCCAAATCCCATGCCATAGGTTTTTTATATATAAGAAAATGATCCACCCATGTTATGTTTTATAAATGATGTTCATTAATGAACTGAAATTATTGTTCCTTTAATTTGACGAACATCATGGTTACGCAACCCATGGGTTGTGTCATTAAATGACTCCACATCAAGTCTAATGTTACACCACAGTCCCTCCATCCACCGCACATTGGTGATAAGAAAATAAAAAAACTCCTTGAGTTATTTTTTTTTTCTGAAAATCCCAACAATTTACTTTTTCATATGGCCATTGCCGGTCGAAGTTATGCTTGACCTAAATGAATCACAACACTACAATTTCAATCATTCCCTTTTATTTTTAATCCAATCACTGGTTAAAAAGATAGAAATCACTGGTCTCATTTTCACTGAACATACCTTAAAAAAAGTTCATAAATTATGTTTCGGGATCTCCAAGCCTTATAATCTTGTGCCGTTAATTTTCAAAGACTCATAATAATCCCAAATAATATTAATAAAAATATGGAATATTCCATGTCCCTAATCATCCCCACCTTAGGTCTTTACATCCTAAAAAATCCATAAAAACTAGGGAAACAATAGCGGGTATTGGGCACATATCGGAGCCTCCCACTCCCATGATTTCTCTTTAAGATTCCTTTGCTATCACAATACTCGCAATAGAGGAATCGACAATCATTGAAAGACCTCCTCCTGTCGATCCTCTATCTCTATCAGAAACTCCACAAATGTCTCCCCATAGTCAATGTATCGCTCTCCCTAGTAGATAACATGTGATTGATCATGCACGTACCTCGTTAGTTGCGATACATGGATAACATTATGCACCCAGTGCATCTGTGGGGGATGATTTTTGTGGTATGCCACCTCACATACTCTTTTGATAATCCTGAATGTCCTGATAAACCTCGATGATAGTTTTCCTCACCAACCAAATCTTTGGTAATCTTAGTTGGGGAGAGACACATAGGAAGACATTGAATCCCTCCTCGAACACCATGGGTCACCATATCCTATCGGTATAAGACTTATTCATTCTCTGTGTGGTATTCATATGCTCCTGGGTGATCTGCACCTTCTCTGTGGTAGCCCATACCAGCTCTGGACCCATAAGTGCTGACTCCCCATGGTCGGTCCAACATAGAGGTGATCTCCATGGTTGCCTGTACAAAGCCTCAAACATCACCATGCTGATGGTGGAGTGATAAATATTTTTAATGAAAACTCCACCAATGGTATGTGGTCCTTTCAACAGCGTCTAAAATCATTGACACAAACATGATTCATGTCCTCATGTTTTTGTATGTCCTTCTCCATCTCACAATTTTTCTAAGGATGAATCAAGGTGCTTAAGCATAGCTGAGTCCCAAACACCTACTTTAATATATTCCATAACCAGGATGTAAAATGAGTGTCACCAACTAAGATTATTATTGATGGTACCTCGTGAGGCCATAAAATCTCTTGTATGTAGAGGCTCCCAAGGAACCCTAATGATCCCTGGTCACATATGGGTTGGAAGTGGGAAAACATGGTGGTTTGGTAAACAATCGCCGAGATGGAATCATAGACCTAGGATGCACATGGTATCCGTATCAAGAATTCCATGGGGAAGCCATCCCACATACACACTATTACCTCAAGTGGCTGAGTCAGGACTGCTAGAAACTGGTTCTCGACCTTCACTTGCGGAAAAGTGAGGCATCTTGAAATGAACTATGTCACTACATTCTTCATCACTAGCCTCCAGTACGGACATCATGGGTCTTGTTACATATTCATCACACCAGGATGTAATGCCAAAGGGGATGTGTGGAACTCCCCCAAAACTCCTCTCATAGTGTAACTGGTACCAGGGTGCACCCAATGAAAAAATATGACATGCTCCTCACCTTCCAAAAATCCTTCAAGAGCCCATCCTAAGGATATCTGAGAACGCCAGGCCTCATAGTCAACATCCTCCAGTTGTGCCTCCCATATTCGATGAAGGAGTTGGGGAGTTCTAGTCATAGACTTAAGGTACGATACTTCGTCACTATGCATGAAGGATATGTGTAACGTGGCTAGCTGCTCTATTTCCTCCCTCAGCTACAATAATCGAAACCTCCTACTAAGTGTATCTACCACCGCGTTCCCCTTCCCAAGATTGTAGTCAATCTCGAAGTCATAGTTATGGTGTAAATCCATCTATCCCCATTGTCTCATGTTTATCCATTTTGAGAGATGTTATACCTCAGACTCTTGTGATCCTAGTAGATAGTAAACTAGTCTCCTATAAAATAGTTTTACCATATATTCAACGAAATGACCACTGATGCTAACTCTAGGTCATGGGTAGTGTAGTTCTGCTCATGTTTCCCCAGCTGTCATGAGACACAGGTGATCCATTCCTTATCTTTCAGCAACACACGTCCTAGTCTGGTTCATGATGTGTCACAGTAGATTGCATACCCAATTCACTCTTCTAGTAGCCTCAATACGGGGGCAATTTTCGGTCTCCGTCGCAGCTCTTGGAAACTCAGTTGGAATATCTCTATCCAAAAGAATGATTTAACCTTCTTTTTCAATGCTGAAAACATGTTGAAACTCAAGAACAGTCAGGTACAAATCTCTATTAGTACCCATCCAATCCTAGAAAACTCCTATGTGGCTACCATGAAAGCACTGCCACTATCTTCAACATATCCATCACAACACTAGCCTTCGAGATAATGAGTCCCAGAAGGTGTACATCCCATATCCAACACTGGAACCTTGAGAGATTACTGTAAATCTAGTACTCTTGCAAAGTATCCAGAACAATCGTCATATGAGTGGCGTGTTCCTCCTCCAACGCTGAGTACACCAAGATGACATCAATGAAGAGAACCACTAAGAAATCAAGACAAGGGTGGATGATCCCAATGATGTGTCCCATGAAAAATTATAGGGAGTTATTAATGACAAAAGGCATCTCCAGGAACTCATGGGTTACATACCAGCATCTAAAGGTCATCTTCAGTACGTCCTCATCCCTTACCCTAAGCTGATGATAACATCATATATGTTCTATCATCGAAACCACTATACTCCCTTCAACTGGTCAAAGATATCATCAATCCCCATGAGTGGATACATGTTTTTCACTGTCACCTAATTCAGGTGTTGATAGTTATTTGAAAGCTCAATTCACCCATATGCCTTCTTGGAGAACAAAATCAGAGCTATCCAAGGTGAAACACTAGGCCTTACGAACCCCTTCCCATAAAAGACCTCCTATTATACCCTCAACTCAAAATGCTCAATAATAGCTATTTGTTATGCTGGTGTAGATATCGATGTCTTCCCAGGGTACAGTTCGATGTAGAATTTTACCTCTCTATGAGGAGGTAGTCCCAAAACATCACCAGGAAAGACATCAACATACTGGTCCACCAATACATTATAGCAACTAATTTTCTCATCAACTACTCAGACAGTGAGGCTACCCAACTGATGAGTGATCGGCTATACCTTTCTTCAAGAAAGTCCTTCTTGGGCATCAATGGATCCCTTATCTCCATTGAAGGAAAACCTGGTCCCATCCTTGAAGTCACATAGCACATTGTGCCTAAAAAAGTCAATCTTAACAAGGACTATCGATAGCCAGTCCTTAGCCAATATGATGTCGTAAGGCCTTGACGATTCTACTAGGGGATCTCAGTAGAATCTCTCGCCCCTACAGTAAGATAAATATATCGGAACCAATGTGTAATCATCGAATGCTCTCCCATAAGAGTCTATAATCGTAAGGATCATGCCAATGGACTTACCCGAATCTTCGAGAATCGAACTAGATCCATGGAAATAAAATATTGACAGGAACCTGTGTCTATAAGAACTGATGCTTGGGTTGAGTAGACATAGAGCATAACTCGAATCATCTCTGGAGTACCGTGGTCATAGGCCTCAACTAAAAGAATCTAAGATCATCCATATCCACCTACTTCCTGAGGTCGGGGTGGACCACCTGGAGGTGGTGGTGGTAGAACCTCAAACATTTACCCACTTCCTACTGCATGGCCTGCTCCTCTACAACAAACACTACCATGAGAACATACCTTGTTGAATCTATGTCTCTATATTGGAGGTCCATTGACTGTCTAATATTCGTCATTATGGTGGCTCGGGTAGTTGCGATCCATGTGACCATGCCTACCGTAGGATTAGAATAGTCTGCTCATATGATGACCTCCCGTATCTCCAGATCTCCAAACCTCTGACCCTACATCCTAGGGTCATCCACCAGAATGTCTTTCCCACTTGGGCACATGCATCATCCACCTCCTGCCTACTACAGAGGACTCAAACACGTGTCATCCAGTTGTGGCTTTCTCTATTGGTTCATGCTCAGTTCAGAATCTCTCCCCTAGAAGTGCTTTCTCTAGCACTCCAGCATTTGTTGGTATGATTAGTGATCTCATCGACACTCTAATCTCCCAACGGAGTCCCTTCCCAATGTTTTGTGCCCTGAAGAAAGTGTCACATACCATGTCGATAGAGTAGAGGGAGAGATCAGTGATTCTTTTCGAGTACTGTGATACTATCAGGCTACCCTACTGTAAGAGTAGTAGCCCTTGAATACACATACACTGTAATGTCATTGGAACAAACACCGCCATGATGAGGCTCTTGAAGTCCTTCCAGGTGAGGGTTTTCTCATCATGCATTCGAAGCATTAGGCTTCACCATCTCCCTATTGTGACCTAGAAGAGGCTAGTGGCTAAGATCACCATCCAGTCATCCAATGTCCCAAATAGGCCGAAAACTCAAGCCACAGCCTCCCGCTAGTCCTCAGGAACCTGTGGATCCATCTCATCTAAAAACCTCAGAGGCCTCTATCGATGGTACTTGTTCAACATACTATATCAGCGTGCATCATCCATAGGTGGGGCTGCTTGTAAATGATTCCCATCATGTAGTGGTGGTGTTAGTACACCACTAGAAGGTACCATTGTCATAAGAGGGCCTTACAATGAAGCATCATCACTTAGGGGTACATAATCATGAACTCTCTCTGGAATACTAGCTGGATAGCTATGTGGGGGAATCCAGTAAAGAAAAATATGTTACATGGTCAGTAAGTTTATACCTAGTGTGCTGACTCTAAAGGGATCAAAAAGAAAAACATTTCAAAGACACACACAATCAGTGTTTTCATGTATCATGATAGAAATCAGAACTCAGGGTCCTGATGTATGGATATATCGGCCATTACCCCATTACTAGACTCCCCAAACTGAAAACCATACTCAAAAAACTTAACACTACTACCCCATTGAAAATATCAGAGTCTTAGTTCTTCTGTAGAACAGAATCCTTTGATTCCACTTTGTCACGAACCGTACCCCGGGGCCCGTGTCGTGGCTACCCAAAACCCGCCTTCCATAGGCCAGGGGTTGGCTACTTGCTCTAGAAAGTCATCTCCCTAAAATGGGAAGTCATTTCCATTAACCCTAAAAACACATAAACCATGAACACAACCATAAAAAACCACGTAGTATAACTACGGAATGTAAAAGTGTTAAAAAGAAGAAGAATGAGCTAGAATACCAACCCAACTAAAAACATAATATAGTGTAATGGTAAAATAGCTCCTGGGGTTATCCTCTAAGGATCCTACCAGAAGGGTAGGTACTTCTCATCACTGCGACTCTCTACATCAATTAGTCACCTTTGTGCACCGTCTCTTCCAAGCTTCCAAACCACGATCAATGTTATATGTCATCTACACAAGACACAAAAATGTGTGGGACAAACATATGCATGGGTGAGTATAACAATACCCAATAGGGAAACCAATACCCCTAAAGGTCTCCCAAAATTCCATAATGTAAAAAACCACAAAGCATGATCCTAACCAAAAAGCACCCGAACAGACTAATCACATACAAGTATATAACATAATGAAATAGAATAATTTTGATTAGTCATAAAGCTAATTCATATTATTCCATAAATAAGTTCCACTGCTGAACCAGGAAGACGTTTCTCTATCACTAATCCACACAGGGTCATAAGTCTCTGATCCAGATATGGTCGTAAGTCGTCGATTCACACGGGGACATAAGTTGCAGATCCATGATGAGAAGCTCTAAGGTTGGTGCTTATCATGGTGCTCTACTAATGATCCACAGAAGGTCTTAAGTCATCGATCCCCATAGGGTCGTAAGTCGTCAATCCAAACAGGGCCGTTAGTTGGCGATCCACACCAGATCATAAGTCGTCTATCCATATAGGGTTGTCAGTCATTGATCCACAGAGAGTCATAAGTCGTTGATCCACGATAGGATGCTCTAAGACGGGTCCACGTTGGGTTGCACTATAGTTAATCCACACAAGGTCATTATAATTCTCATCCATGAAGGGTTGTTCAATTCCAAATCCAAAAAGGGTTGTTCTGAGAATATCTTGATTATATTAGACCACTATGTTGAAATCATAACCATGGGTCACTATCACTCATGGATTGAATATGGGACTACAATCTTCAAATGAAGTTATGAAATGTCTTCCTCTCTTTAATAAACAAATAATATGAAATTATATTTTCAACCAACTCTTTTAACACCATGACATATGTCCCACTAAGGTAAAATTCAATAAATCCCATCATGATTGTAAAATAAGGATTCCCTTAACATCAATAGAATTCAATTAAAAATTTTGGATACAAAATCACAAATCTAATAAACACACCATGAGAATATTAATGACTACGAGGCATTTCAAAAAAATCACAAGGAGAGATTATATTTTATAATTTGAAACTCTATATGGTGCTTATCATTTGTTATATATAGGATGATTAATAATCCAAAATCTCAAAAAAAAGGTTCTACTGTGGATATCCCTACACAAACATCCACACATTTCATGAAATACAATGGAACAGAATGGATTATCTCTTCAAATAGAGGAAAAATTCACACTAACCAATTTTTTTGTACTAACATATCATTTCATGTGTTGTTAATTTTTCTACGGTTGAGAATTCAGGATTCCCACTATAGATATAACCCATATCATAAAAAATAACCAATTAAACATAATAATTATTAACTAATTAACACATGGATTAGTACAATCAAACATTTTCCAAATCAATGATTCAATTTCCAGAACTCAAAATCTCTCCAAAAGAGATAAAACTTGTCACTAGATGGGTGAGTGAATGGAAACAAACATTAGTGGGAGTCCAATAGCCTACAAAAATCTAGTCTATACTTTATCCAGAACCTCCAAATCATTAATATTCTGTGAAAATTGAATAATACATTCCCATGATAAATATTGAGAGGGTATTTAATGAATGGATGGATGTTATTGTATAATATATAACTTATTTCTCCTAACCATACGAATATTCTATAAAATCCATTCCACAAAATAAGCAAAAATAATCATTTGAAAATCCATGTCCAATTTATGATAGTGTTTTCTGAAGGGGATCAATATTCTATATTTTTTTTAAATAGTCTTCCTCTACATAATTACAAACATAACTGACTACACTATAATAAATAGTATATTCAAGATATCAATACCATTCCCAACATCTATGTCCATCCATTACATGACTCTTTATATCATCATGTGAAATTATTACCTTCTCTTATAATATAATTGAAACTCTACGATGTTTCTCATGAAACAATCCCTCGCAGATTGGGTTTAGGTGATGTATTTCGGAATCACAACCCCAATTCATAATTTTCTCTAGCAGAGATTCCACTAATACTGCAAAATTCAAACAAATAAAACACTAAACATACATAGAAAAAACCTCCCAATTTCCACATGACTCAGTGTTTACTCAAATATTTTTGATCTATCCTATAAGAGCCTCAATTCGCTAGGTTAATAACACCATCACCAGAAAGTTATCAAACTCAAAATAGATTTTTGGAGTCATGTATGAAATTTATGAAAATCATCCTACATTATTTTATCATCATTGAGAACATAAATCTCTATGAACAATAATATATCTATGTAGTGAAAGTCTAAATTAGATAGACATGTGGGTCCTAGAATCAAGTTTATCTATTTATTAACTAGGGATTAATATTAGATATCCAAATCATTAGGCTTATAATAACTAAAATATATAGGTACCATTATATTGGTAAAACCCCACTACCTATCAAGTAATACCATATTATATATATGACATTTCCTCACTAAGAACACTGTTGAGAAACTGCCTCAAACAACATAATGATACAAAATTCTAATCGAATTATAGAATCATATCTTCATTACTTAATATCCTATATATATAGTTCTAGTGATAGTCATAGCGTCTTCATGACCCATCCTTTATACACAAGATGTCTAACGCTAAGTTCCACAACACATTCAATTGATTGAAACCAAAAATATTAGTGAATAACTGGATTAAATAATAGATGTAGACATGAATTTTTGTAAATAACATTTATGTGAAACTTATACTAATCGAAGATGTACTATAAAATAATTTCATAGATACATGGGTTGAATAAACATTAATTATACTCCATAGAAAACCATACACTAATCCTTATATATACATTAGTATCCCTAATATAACAATCAAACTCAAGAACACGATAACATCATATAACTAACTATCTAAAGAAACACTGACATGATTACTATCCCCAAACGATGTCCCTAAAAAATGAATTTTTTATACCATCATGACATGATCCAACACACTAGGACCCTACCAAATATGATCATAAGATACAAGTTCCACCAAATGTGTAATGATCAAAGAAGTTATAGTACAATTTTTATCTCTTTAAAATATAATGTGTTTTGATAGATTATCTCACATGAAACAATAATCTAAAAAAACCGTGATATTTTATCAAAAAATTATTAATAAAAATTATAATAATAAATAATATTGAAAATGAAAATATTTTCATCCACAAAAAATCAAAAAAAAGGGGAAGAATTCAAAAAAAAAATTAAATGATTTATCAATAATAGTAGTGATTATTAGATATTTTATTTTTATTTGGATGAATGATTTATGAATATTTAATTTTTAATTTTTTAAAATTATAATGATTTTTTAATTATTTATATGAATATGTAATTTATTGAAATATTTAATATTTTCCAGATATAATTTATTTTTAGATAAATAATGGAAAATATAATTTTTACCCAAAATGATGAATTTTAATAAATTATATGTATATAAATAGAAAAAATAAATTTTCAAAACCATTTAATTTCTTAAATATGTAATAAGGAATTATACTAATTAATTTTAAGGAATTTTTCTCTATTTATAGAATATATGTTTAAAATTAAAAAACAAAACTGATATTTTTATTATTATAAAATTCATTTTTAATATTTTATTTAATTATTTATATTAATTAGAAAATAATTATTATTATCATTTGAAGATACATAAATTTCTTTATAAAAATTCTGGGTACATCATGGAAATTCATCATACTCATAATTATGACATATAAACATGTTTTCTACTTGAAAACACACTTCTTTCCAAAACAAATATAAAAAATATGTGTTTGTTATATATATATATATATATATATTCACACATTATGAAATTATTTTTTATGAAATGATATAAATTTTTTTAATCAATATGTGAAAATTTGGTTATAATATATATTATAAATTTTTTAATAAATTTTGATTAATTGGGTCGAAAATTAATTACTCTGATAAAAGTTTACATGGTAAAATACTATTTAATATGAAAAAATGAACAAAAATATGTAAGAAAAATATTTGAACATGGATTTTTTCGATGTTTTGTGACAAAAAATAACTCCATATCCTATTTTTTTCATTTTTGAGCCTTCTAACCTTGAATATTAATATTCTCTTTTACAAAATAAAAAGGGTGATTCCAAAATTTTCCATTTATTGACTTAATAAAAGGGATAATTCCACCACATCATTTTACACCATTGCCTTAAAATTTCATGATAAAAATATTTAATATTTTTATCCTCATACCTTATAAAACAACCATTACACACTAATCACCATCAGTTAGATTACATGCTATATTCTTAAAGATATTTCTAAAAGAATATTGAAGTTATCGACATAATAATTACCTCATTCTTAATCATATTCTCTTAAATTACCACCCAAAAAAATTTAGCCACATTAATATAATAATATATATATATAATTAATATATATATATATGGTATAATAATAAATAAACATCCCTTATTTATAAACTACCATCCTCTAAGAAAAACATAAGGGTATCAATAGTGCATATATGTGAACTACCATCCCCATAAATCGACATCCTCTTATTTTTTTTTTAAATTTTATCATAGAAATCCATAATGATGATATTTTGAAATTAATATTTTATATGAAATATATTTATCATTAAAAATTGAAAAATTAAAATTTAATTACAATCACACAAGTTTTTTGAGAAATAAAAATGATATCTTTTATACACATGGAGTACGGTCTCATTTAATGAAATGTATTATTTTACCGAACGAGCAAACATAGACTTTCCAATAAGTGAAAATAATTACATAATAATATTTTTCATTACAATTATCTTGTTTAAAAAATTATAAAAAATTCCCTACCTTCTGCATGTTCTATTAAAAAAGAATGCTTCAAATGTGCGTGCAAGGACACTATGACTTCAATGAAGTTAATTTTTTTCATTTTTTTCATATGTTCTTTTCCTATTTTTACAGACCCTTTATAGTTTTATTTTTCAAATTTATGAAAAATATATACATTCATTATAAATTTTTAATAATGATATTATTAATAAATCTCCTCATTATCATAATTTTCCATTAATTATAGCCAGTTCATGTTTGGTAAGTTTAACCATCTACATAAACAATGCTATTAATTTAAATCATGGGTAAATATAAAAAAAAATTGATTTTATTAATAAAT
This sequence comes from Viscum album, assembly GCA_963277665.1. Classification (NCBI taxonomy): domain Eukaryota; kingdom Viridiplantae; phylum Streptophyta; class Magnoliopsida; order Santalales; family Viscaceae; genus Viscum; species Viscum album. Next base: position 1,789,055,445 of record OY728121.1, on the reverse strand, counting down.
GAATAAATTTTTTTTACGTTTCTTGAATCAAACTATTTAATATTTAATAAGTGATATTAGCTAGAAAACAGCCGTAGTAGATATAATCAGGAAAATTGAAAATTTTAAATTACTGTTTATAAAAAATATCTTCTTTTTAACTGATGGAACCATATAAATTATATTAATAATAGGATAATAAATTATGTAAATATATATTAATTTTTATAATGTTGATATTTTATAACTCATTTTACTGTTTTCAATGCATTGAATGGTTTATAAAAAATATAACTAAACAACCCATAGTAACTGATCATAGAGAAAATAATATATTGATGAAAACATGTATAATTATATTTAATCATTAGAATAAGAAAAATAAATTAAAAAATGTATTTATAATGTATTTAAAAAAATTATTTTGATTATGCATGAAATCAATCATATATGAAAAATGAATCCAGACCAATGAAAACAGTTTTTGTCTCAAATATATTCTCCAAAGACATATTCGTTATTGAACACCATAAAAACATTAATATGGTTTAATTAATGTATAGTAAAATCATTTTACCCCATTTTACAATTGTTATTGGTTTTTGAGTTATATATTTTTTTTAATCATTTCATTCAAAAGATTCCATGTTTTTAAGTGTATGTTCTAAATCAATTTACTTGAATTGGGTTACAACATTTCTTTTTTAACAACTTTATGCCATGTTTGGTTTATTCCGCATAAGAAATACTTTTTTATTTATGTAATCCTTAATTTAGAGTGTTCTAAACTTACTCCTTACAAAATCATCATCAAATTACTCTTACCTTAATGATTATTCTATTTGTTATAACTTTTTCTCTAATATTTTTATATATGATACATAATTGATTTTTTCCACAATGTTTTTTATATGTATTATGAATGATCATAAATATATAAAAAATTAAATATGAGAGGAATATTTTTTGTTTTATAAGTTATTATTTTCCCTTCATTTAAAATTATACAATTATTAATTATCCTTTAAAATATATTAGTATAGTATCTAAAACAAACTGTATATAAAATTATTGTAATAAATTTTATTGATTATAATTAGAAATATCTTAATTATATTCAATATATAAATATAAAACAAATAATATTTACTATTGAATTTAAATAATAACTATAACACCCTGAGATTTTTTGAATTATTTCTTCCAAATAAATTTTATATTTTTGTTATTTTTCATTTCAGGAAACCCTAAAAACAGTTTTTTTATATTTATGTGCTATGTTTTCCTTAATTTATATTCAACATCATATTTCATTTAAAAAAAACAAAAATTTTACCCTACTATTCATGAAACAATGAAGTTAGCTTTAATTACATGACACAATTACTTTCCACGATGGCTTGTGTAACATAGAAGACCAAGTTTTACGAAAGAATAGTATATCATTAAAATGTTATTACTTATATAATAATATATAGAGTAGTCCTTAAATTAGTGGTTATAAAGAGGAATAAATAATTTAGGAAAATATATGGTTTAAACAAATATAAGATGAATTCATAGGTTACACGTTAATTATAAATGAAAATGAAAATGGATAGAATATAATAGAAAATATAATTATTTTTCTGGTCACAAATCAATTTTACCATAATAAATTAAAGCAACATGAATTAGAGAGTCATATTAATGTTAAATAAATGTTATATAATCAGTTAAATATGTTTTCATTAATCTAGTAGATTTTATAGACATATCATAATAACACACCGAATATTATTCCTAAAAACCTATATTTTTATTAAGGCCTTTTTTACATCCATTTAATGGGGAACCCATTTTAAATAATTTTTTTTTTTAAAAAAATAGATTTAATATGTCAATATAAATTTTATCATTGATATATTATCCAAATAATTTTGATATGGTTATGATTTTTTATATTTGAATGAAGTTTTATTTTTTAATGAATGTTGAATAATACTGAATTTTAGATCAAAATAGATTTTTCATCTAATTTATTTATAAATTCCAAATATATTTAAATTGGTTTCATTTTTTTATTTAATAATAATTTTATAAATAAATTAACTTTAGGTCATTGGTTTCTATTTCACAATGAAATTGGACATAAAAACTATAATACTTTTGATTATTTTACTTTAAAAACTCGTAGTGTCATATTGTGAGAGGGATTAAATTTTAATAAATTTCTACAACATTTGTAATTATAATTAAGAAAAATGGATTCCATTTTTTTAATAATAATAATTTCTAATTTCTAATATGGTCAAATTAGTTTTTTACCCAAAATATTAGTGAATTTAATTAAAATTAATTAAAATGGTTAAGGTAAAATTAAGCTCAATGAAGTTCTGAACATTGATCTTATGACCCAAAAAAAACTTGAAACTTGCCCAAAATCTATTAGATGGAGATATATATACCCTATAATCACAATTATCCACTTTATTCATTTTTCTAATTTAAATTTCACAAATAATGGTGGAATTTATTTTCCCAATATATGCCTGAGTGTCACTCCTCCACTATAAAATGTCCCCCTCTCCTCTCACTTCTTCAAAACACTCAAAAACATAGGTTCAAAAAATATCCTCTAAAATATCCTCCCAATAATATAAACATCATAAATTAATCCTAATTTTTTTATAAATCCTTCTATGGAATCCCTTTCGTGCAAACTAAAAGGAGTCACCCAATTAAGAGGCAACACCCTCCATCAATCTACTTTCATTTATTCGCATTATCCACCACCTTAATTCATCTTGTTGAAAGATTATAAAACCAAAAAATAATAACAAATATATTTATATGTTTTAATGAGATTGTTTCTATCTAGAATTAAACACACAATCATCTAGTGGTTAACAAACATTCTATTTTTCTGTATGGTGAACTACAACCTCACTAAACGATGATTGCTCTATTTATCTTTTACTACCTCTCCTGGAAAAATTATTATTGAAACCCTATTTATAAATTTTTTATATTATATTTATTATATATTTAATCTTCATTAATACTATATCCACCCTCATCGTTGTACTTTATATTTGGTATAAATATGATAATTTCGTTTGAGGAAGTGTGGACTACCGAACCATTAAAGCGATGTGATTCGTTCACAAACTACATGGAATGTATTAAGGATAGAATTAACAAAATTATATGACATATATTATATAATAATTATATTTTAATATTAATATATATATGTTTAATATATATATATAATTAACCTTCTTTATTTTAATAATAAAATTATACAGAAACATCATTTATTGGTAAGTACGTCCTACCATCTCCATTGAATGTGTATTACATTTAGTAAATCTATATTATATATATTATTATAATACCCATATAATTAATATAAATTATATTTTTATCATGGTTTAAATTATATAAATCATGATATATGTATAAGTACCAAATATATAAAAAATAAAAACACATTCAAAAAACAAAGATAATATTACATGAAACAAAACCTTATCATGGAATTATTAACAAAAGGAAAATAGAAAGTCAAAATCAAAACATATATGAAATTACATATAAATATAATGTTTTATGACATATTTATAATAAATTTATATTTATTATACGGGTGTATTGAACTCGAACGATGATAGTCAAGACACAAGATAATGGGATATCATCTCACTTTTTATTTCTGTGAGATACATGCTTTATTCACCACCCATTCCATCTTTTGTGGTGTGTATACTGAACATGGATGTATTTAATTATTACTATAAAAAAATTAATGGATATTTACATATCAATTATATGATCTTTATTTCTTGTTATTAATGTCTCAAAAGTAATGAAATTTGAATGAATGTTTTGTCTCATTATTCATTAATTGTGACACATGATTCATTTTGCAACAAAATTCAATTAAGAGGTGTATATAATTCCATATCGCATGTTATATATTTAATATGTTTAAATTAATTATATTTTAATTTTAATTTAATTTCATTATCTTATATGGATTTAATGATCCCACGTTTCCATGGGGAAAATTTTTATTGAATCAATATCAAAATTTATCATGATTATTTATGATTATGAATCCATTATTGAAATATTGTGACTCATATCTAAAGAAGAATAATGAGTTTCCTTATCATAAAATTATTCGAGGAATATCAATATATTAGTACTATTTCCACTCTTTTTTACATAATATAATTACGAATAATTTTTTTCTGAAAATTTGATTGCATTTTTCTCTTGGATAAAAAATCTATTTTATTCAAAAACAATGTTTTCAAAAATGTTTTCAAATCAAAATTGAAAATAATTTTCAAGATAAAAACATTATTTTAAAAATTATTTATGGTTTTCAAACTTCCTTTATAATAATGAAATATAAAAATTCAACATGTTAGTAGGTTTCTTTTATATGTTTTCAAGTAAAATGGTTTTAAAAATGTTTTAAAGATTCTATTATATGTTTTCATTGATAATTGTTTTCAAACAATTCTCATGAATTATTTATACATTTGAAAATAATTTTCAAAGATTGTTTTTTAAAACATTTTCATTATTTTTTATTTTTTTCAAGGAAAGTGGTTTTAAATTATTTTCAATCCATATATATTTTTTAAAAGTATTATCCTTAAAATGGATTTAAAACCATTTTCAAGATCCTTTTATATGTTTCCTAGGAATTTTTTTTTCAAAATAAATTAAAGCTCACATTATACGTTTTTTTTAAAAAAAATTGCCTCAAATTTTATTGAAGCATTCATTATTAGATTTCAATTCTATTTTCATGAAAATATTTTTTTCAAAATGTTTTTATTTCTTAAAGATCCATTCATCAAAGAGGAAAATGATATTTCCCTCCGGAAACATTTGAAAATTTGATTTCATGTTATTTTCAATTTAAGATAACATCTATTGATGTAAATAAATCCATTATAATAAATATTCCGAAACTTCGATTAATATTCCTTCTTGAATGATTTATATTTTAATGGAATGATCTAAATGTTATGTAATGTTAATGTATGAAAAGCTAGGTTCATTATAGTTGGTATGTGTGAATAGTTTTCTTAATAATTTAGATAACATAATTAAAAATATTTATTGATATACCTATTTATATTTTTAATGATATGTCTAGGCATGTCTCTAAGTATATGTTTAAATATATTGAAAACCATGGAAATTTATCATGTAATTTTGGTAATGGATATAGTGAGTAGTTTCCTATAAATACATCTCTATTTGGAGACAAAATGTGTATTTGAATCTAGAACAAATGTACATTGGAGTAATAACTCTGAAAATATATTGTAGGTCAGTCTCAGGGTAATATGGTACATGATAACGAGCATTAATGAAATCATTTTTCAATACACCAAGGGGAAATTCTTTGTAAATTCACAGACTCTTCACAGACTATCATGAATGATTTAAATGTAATTTTGAATTTAATTACCTAGTATAACAGAAATATGACATTTATTATGGTAGGTTTCATAATTTAGACATTTTATTAGTGGTTTTAATGAATATGTGATTCCTCAAAAAGATAATAATTTATTACTCCATAGTTATTTTAATTAGTCTATTGAAGAAATGAGACCTAACTATATTAATGTTGAAGATGATGTAAAATATATTGATGAGCATTAAAATGTGATGATAAATTTTATGATGGATTTTGTGGTTAGTATTAAATAATTTTAAAGGAACAATATCAATAACATGTACCTTAATTAACTCTTAGACTCACCATGCAAGGGAATGAATGAGTTATCTAAAATATTGGGTAATGAAGACCATTGGGGAATGGAGAATTGGTTTACATCGTGTTAGGAATGTAGAAATAATCACCAATGTGAATGTCTTAGAGGAACAATATTTTTTTGGAAGACGGAAAATAAGGACAAAATTTGATTTATTTAGAAAATGAAAAAAGTGACTCAGAGGTTAAGTGCTTTAAGTGTGGAATAAAAGGTTATTATTCAACTTAGTGTCCCAATATAAAATCTCTAGAAGAGAATTGGTAAGGTGGTATGGGTAATTGTTATAATTCTTATTAAAATGATACTATAGAGGAAATGTGAATGTAAAGAAGAATTAAATAATAGGATTAGTTGTCCTTCTTATGGATTATATATGATGTGGAATAATATTTTTTTAGGATTGAAAAATTATATTATATGAATGATGAAATATACATGAATTGTTCTACACATGTTTTTCCACATTATTTAAAAGTTCATATTGAGTGTTTCCAATGGACTGGAAGTCTTCATTAAGGACAATGTGATATTTTAACAAAGTGATTATAACCCATAATATGTTCTTTATCTTAATAAAATGTTGTTTGGATAAATATATGTGGGATATAAATAATTAAATGGGATAGTACTGATTACCTTTAAATAAAATAAGGACTTAATGATATATAGTTTATGCTATAATTGATGATGTTTTTAGCATTTATGAATTTATGGAATAGATCCAATATAATTTGGATAAGGAAACATGCACATTTCAATAATTAATTGAGTTAATTCAGGTCGTTAATATGTTTCTAGAGAATAATTTTTGAAGCTATTTTCTAGTTTGGAACATAATAACAATTATTCTTTGTGATATGTGAGGGATCAATTTTTGTATGATTTTCTTATTTCATTATACTAGTTTGTGTATTCATTATTTGGAATGGTTTTAAGGTCATCCATATATGGTATATTTAAATTAAACCTTAGATGTTATTCATGAGATTAAAGTACTATCAAACCAAAAGTAGATTCATGTATATTGGATAACTTATTCTAACAATTTTATATCGATGGTATCTGATGATGGGTCGGTTGACTTATCATGGATCACATGTTCTATTAATGATTTAGAAATAGAAAATTGACCCTTGTATCATGGAATGATAGAGGAAGTGGATGTTTAGCAAGGTATGACAAAGGGTAAGGTTTTCCTAAAATCTTTTATGTATATATTTTCAAGAAAATTATTCAAATTTATATAAAAGGTCTTTGATTCGAAAAAAATTATCCTAGTACCTATATTTATAATAAATAAAATTTCCCCTTATAGAATAACATATTTATGGATTTTTGGTTGTTAACTTTATCTTATCCATGTCCTCTTTCATTCTCCATCAGAACGTCATAGTTTTATTTCTCTTCCAAATCCACTTTTCACATCCCACATATATTCTCTTATGTGGGAACTTATTTAGATGTTTCCTGGGGTAACTATTATTAATTAAACATTCCCTTTTCATGGTATGTTTTGATATTCATTTTTATGCTGTGGGTTTCTATGAATTAAACATCCATGTATTGATCCTTTGATAACGTAGATGTTTTTTGAGGTAGAGTTTCTTTTTAATGGGGTATAATATGGAACCATGACATTTTGATAATTTTTATTTTTCTAATTAATATAATCTTATTGATATTTTAAATTTTAGAAAACATTGAAAATAGTATATTTTATATTAAGGTGTCATGTTTGGCATAACTTATATGCTCCATGATATTAATGATGCACTAAATGAAACATAAATTTTATCTTTCTCTACATGGATCACCGATGATAGAATGTGTTACATGCATCAATGAATTTCCTTGATGGCTTGCATAACACACGAGACTGAGTTTTACTGAAAAATAGTAAATCATTATAATGTTATAGCTTAATATAATAAGACATAACATATCTGATAAATTAGTGATCAATAATAGTATTAAAATAATTCTGAAAATATATTATTTACACAAATATATGATGAATTCATAGTTTTCCAACTAATTACAAATGAATACAAAAACCGATTGAATATAAATAAAATTATTATTATTATTATGGTACCAATGATATTTTACAAGAACAAATTAAATACATTATAATTATTGAGTGATTTTAACTTAATATATATGTTATATATTCCATAAACTATTTTTTATATTCATCCAATTGATTTTATAGACATAAGATAAGAAAAATTCAAATATAATTATTAAAACCCTATATTGTATTAAGGCATTTCTACCACCTTATAAAAGAGATCCCATTTTAAATCCAGTTTTCTGAAAATTTATATATTTAATATTTCAATATACTATTATACTTTTTAATAAGAAAATAATTATTAGTTTAGGGTAAATATTTTTTATTTTTACATGTTGTTTCATTTTTAAATGAATAGTAAAAAACAATAAATTTTAGTTCAAAAAAACTTTTTCATCCATTTTATTTTTATTGATAAATTACTTTTTAAAATGGATTAAAATTTTAATTAGACAATATTTTTATCAATTGATCCAATTTATGTCATTGGAACAAATTTTACATTGAAATTAGATATAAAATCATAACAAATGTTTGATAATTTTAACTTTAAAAACATGTATTGTCCTCCCATCAGTGGGATTAAATTTAGATTAATTTATGAAACATATAGGATTGGAATTTGGAAAAATGGATTCCTTATTTGGTGTAATACAAATTTATAATTAATTACATCAATTAATGTAAAATTAGGTTTAAATATGGTCTAAACCATTAAATAATTAAAAAATGTGCTTGATGCTTTTCCAAAACCATTTTCTTATAAAATATCTACCCTATAACCACTTAAATCGACTTTTTACATTTATTGTATCCAATTTAAACTGAATAAATGTTTTTTGAATTCCCTTTCAAAAAATTTACTAATGTTTCACTCCTCCTCCACATTAAAAATGACTCATCCCCGACCTCATTAATCACTCCTATAAAACCACATAGGTTTATCAACTATATGATCAAATATAATTAAAAATAATCCGCTATTCCAATAATCCTACATTATTTATAAATCCTTCCAAGAAATACATTTTGTGAAAAACAAAAGGAGTTACCAGATTAAATGAAAACTCCCTCCCTCGGGCTGTTTTTTTTCTCCACCACAAAAATTCATTTCATTCTATGATTATAAATAAAAGAATAAAAAATATACATTGATGTTTTTTTGATAAATGCTTCAGCTATACTTACAAAAACATCCAACTAATAGGTAATGAACATAATGTTTATGTGTATAGTGAACTACAACCTCCCTAAACGATGATTGATCATTTTTCATTTAATCCCACTCATAGTGTACATTATGATAGAAACTCTATTAATATATGTTATATATAATATTTATATGTTATTTAGTCTTATTTAATATTTTTACCATACATATATTAATACATTTCATTTGGGGTAAATACAATAATTTTTTTTTTGAGGAAGTGTGAACTACCACACCCTCAAAGCGATGTAATTTGATCACCCACTGTGTTGAATGAATTAAAGATGGGTTTAGTGAAATTATATTATATATATATATATGATATTATAATTATTCTATAAGAATTTTATATAAACATATATATATATACATATACTTCATTTACCTTCTTTAATTCAATACGACATCTAAACAAAAACATTGTTCATGCATACGTATGTGCTACCATCTCTATAAACTGTGAATTGAATTTCATACTTCAATATTATATAGACTGTTATACTACAAATATAAGGAATATAAATTAAATTTATATAATATTTTACATTAAATAAATCCTGATATTAATACAAGGATAAAATTTATAACAAATTTTGACAAATGTGAAAAATAAAGCAAATATTACACAAAACATATACTTAAAATGGAATTATTAAGAATAGGGAAATATAAAGTAATAATTAGACCATATATTTCATTATATATTATAATATGGTTATATTATTTATTATTAATAAAATAAATTTTTTCTATAAAGGTCATTTTAATGAGTACAATGACTGTCAAGACACAAGGTAAGGGGATTTCATCACTCTTTTTATTTTCGGGAGATACATGTTTTATTCAACACCCATTCCTTTTATGCAGTCTTTATACAAAACATGGATGCATTAATTGAATATTATAAATAAATTTATGGGTATATACTTATCCCTTATATGATAATTTGTCATGGGGTTAATGTTTTAAAAGCTACCAAATCAGTAAGATAATGTTGTTTTAATTTTCCATCTTTTAGACACATGTTTTATTATGCAGCAACATTATTTTTTAATATGTATATACTTCCATTTGACGTATTATATGATAAATCTCATTAATTTAATGAAATTTTAATACTCATTTGATTCTATTTCCTTAATTTGATTGAATGATCCAATGTTAACTTGTGGTAATATTTTATGGAATCAATCTTATCGTTTATTGAGATTGTTTTTGATAATGCTTATTTTATTGAAATAATATGATCCATATCTTTATAAAATGGATTAGTAACCTTATCCATAATTTAATAAATGCATATACATGTGTTATTAAAATTTTCATCTACTTTTTTCATAATATAATTGACAAAATGTTTTTTAGAAAATATACTCTTATTTCTCTCTTTTTTTCAAAATCAATATTATTCAAAACCCATGATTTAAAAAATGTTTTCAAAAATTATTTCCAATTATCCTTGACGATATTTTTCATTGGAAAAAATTATTTTGAATAATTTTAATTGTTTTTATGTTTTCTTTAATAGTTTTAATAAAAAAATTCATATATATTTCAAGATTATTTTATATAATTTAATGAAAAATGGATTTCAAAACATTTTCTCACATAATTTTATATATCTTAAATGTAAATGGTTTTCAAATGATAATCAATCGTTATTTATAATTTTCCAAAAAATATCAATGATATTATATTCCAAATATATCCATGATTCTTTAATTGGTTTTCAAGGATAATGGTTCTCAAATGATTTTGTAGCCTTATTTATAAATTAGTAGAGTATTTTAATTAAAACGGTTTTCGAAATGTTTTCAACCTAATTTTATATGTTTTCATGGAAAATAGTTGCCAAAAAATATTAAATCTCTCATTTATGATTTCATTGATAAAGGCACCTAAACCATTTTCCAATATTTCCTTTTAATCTGTCATGTTTAATTTCAGGGAGATTGTTTTTCAAAGGATTTCATCTTTTAAAGAGTTTTTTTTCCAAATATATATTGGAATATGCCTCAAGAAATTTTTTCAATATATCATTCCATGTTATTTTCATACTAAGATTATATCTGTTGATGTTACTCATTACATTATAATAAATTATCCAATAGTTCAATTACTATTATTTATTTAATTATTCATATTTTGATGGAATCATTCTTATGAAAACCATTTATCTCCCATTGGTTTGATGATTTTGATACCTTCTTCAATTCAGAAGTTATACTTTTATGAAATGATTATGAAACCTATCTATTTTCATATCTTATGATATGAAAGCATTTTTATGGTACCAATTTCATTTCACTGGTAATGATATGAAGGTTTATGATTTTATGGAACAAGTATGTATTATTTCATTATGAGATGGGTGGGACCTATATCTCCCTATGATGCATTGAGTAGTGATTTATATCTTATGAGATAGACATGGTTAGAATGAGAAATGAACCAAGTTCAGTATTACAAAGCTAAAATTTTAAATGAACACAATTATGTATTACATTTCTAGAACAATGAGTGAACTCTTTTCAGAAATACATAGTTGTAAAGGGGTGTGAACGATGTTTATTAAAATAATTTTTCCACTAATATTTCTTAGTAATAAAGCCTTTACTACTACAGAAATCATTTTTATTATTTTGCGTCTTCCACAATTCTATGTTTCATTCATATGTTAATCTTTGTGGATAATGTTCTTTATTTCCTTATGATTCATATCTTATGAACTACCATGATTTTTCCATGATTCCAGTTTATAATCATTGATATGAAAGGTATGATCTTCTATCTCCATGATCATGTTTGAAGACCCTGATTTTCATCATTGTAATTACGTATATCCCTTTTCCACACTAAATGAGCAGCTAATATCATTTCTTTTAATGTTTCCTTACCCTAGGATATTATGATATGTGTTATGTTTGGTGTGTCTATGAAGGATTATAATCAATAATAACCTTCTGGGATATGATATAGCTCATTTATGTACCAATGTTTATGCTTCCATATTTTCAAATGCACTATACTAGTACGGTCTATGGGCATCTATTTTTATAATTTTTTATGTATTTTGTAAATTTTATGTAACATAAATGTATAAAAATTGAGGTTCACTATAATCACAATGTATATTTTTTTTATATGGAATAAAAAAACCTATAGAATATAAAATAATTGAGGTATTCACTTTGAACCAAAGGGATAATAATTTCTATAGTCTGAACATTAGGTATTCATTATTATAGACCTATATATAGGTATATCTTACAAAAAATGGAATCACACAATCACCGTGATCATAATAATCTCTTTCATCCTTCTAAAACCCCAAGATCAAACTAATTGAAATGAATCTCAATGTTTCATTCCATGGAATCCCACAATCACATAATCAGAACAAAAAAATTGCTATAAATAATCTCAATGTATTTATAATGAAATCCCTGCACACATATACATATATTAATGGTTTAGTTATATCTTAATAAGAAAAATTAGACCACCATTCAAGGGATCCACATAGGTATTAATTTTACCACTAATGTGTAACATCCTGATAAGGGATACACCTAAATAGTTCCCTAATATATTAGGTCACATGTCCTCATGTGCACCTCCCTATATGTCAGAGGCAATAAAATATAAGAAATGGTCTAATGGTGCTATATTAAGGATATTATACCCACATGATCATAGTAGCACAATAATATTATAGATAATAAATCAATCAAATAAATATACAATATAATAAAATGGTAGATAAAGATAAATTCAAAAAACTGATAAGACTTCAAACACCAAATATACAATCATGAATCATTTTAATATGGTTCTATATAATCTATGGCATTTAGAAAACAATATGGAGTACATAAATGATAAATAATATGGAAAAAAACAATCAAAGGACATATCCACCAGAATTAAGATATATGAACTAGTCTTGTGATCCTTTGTTTTCATGATCATAGTAATTGTAGAAGAATAATCCATATCCTGGTCTAGGAAAATATTGGTCTCTTTAGGTACCCCAGTGCAATGGTAACACAAACTGGGTGTAAGTGTTACTCATTAGGCCACCACCATGGTTTATAGTGAAACCTAGTTTGTTAATATAAAATAAAATAGTGTGAACATATCTCAATAACGTTTTAAATGAATAAATAATTTTTATACTTTTGGCTCGGGTTTTGGGTCACATGGTCGATCGTACCTGCTTTTTCCAGAGATGTAATATATCTAAAAAAGTTTCACCATAAGAATATATATATATATATATTCATATAGGTATGTATTTATGTATATTCAGTATAAATGTAAGGGAACGTATATAGAAATATATATAGGTACATAATAGCAGCTACGACCCAATACGTTACATTAGTTTTCATGAATAAAAACCATAAGAAGGGTTTTGGATTAAGGATGTCATGAATTAGAATCTCAATGAATGTTAACTGTTTATATTTTTATATTGGGACATAAGACCAAGAATATAGTCAAGGGATTCATTATTTCATTCCTAACATCCAAATCAGGATGAACTAATAAACATATGTAAAAAATAAACATGCATGATATAATCTTTAAATAATATGAGCCCATCCATGAAATCTCGAAATGAGGGACCCAGGTGTCATTTTTGGGGTAATTAAATGCTATTAATTTATGATTATATAATTGTAATTCGGAAATTAGGAAACCAGTGTATCACACTAAATATCTTATTTCCCTATGTGCCTACCCAAGACATTCATTTAAAAGAAAATCCATGTTTTTTTGATGAGTTTGGAAAAAATATATTTCATGAGTACATCCAATGAATTCCATAATGTGCGAAACCCATGTATCAATAAATGAATAATATAATTACATTATCATATGATCTCATTCAAGGTATTCTGAATTAATGAAACTGATATCTATCGTGGTACCTATACTCTTAAACAACCAATTGATATAGTCATACATGTTCTGTAAAATGAATCATAAGTATCAGTAAATGAGTAATTATTTTGTTTAATCATTTAAATCTACATTATATTGAAGTCCATGTTAGTAACTATGTCATATTGGAATTCATAAAGGAGTTATAATCATGACATGTTCAAAATAATGTCATATGAAAATTCAAATGTAATGAATAATGTGGCCCTTTATCTTATTATTTCATTCTAACTAGTCAATTATAACCAAAGTAGGTTATTCCAATTTATCAAATTCAATTTTATTGTTACATTTCACAATTTTATTAAAAAATAATACAATCCTATCAAGTGATTTTAATATATAAAATGGAAAATAAATACAACCCATATCATTTTAAATTCCATTAATTCATGTGAATTATCCCTTAAAGAGGTTTTATTCATTACACCGAAAACAGTGATAAAATGTAAGAAATAATAATAAATATGAGAATTTGTGAAAAAACCTAGAAGGGAGGATTAATTTCCCAAATATATATTTTGGTCACATGTATATAAGGGACACTACCAATTGGTTGTTTAAGTTTAGGTAAAAACCCTAAAATGACATAAATTAACCACACAAATGGATAAATGATTTATGGTATTTGGTTTAAAATTTTAGATATTCCATTTTATGGGGAAAAATCATAATTTCCAACATGCATAATAATAACACTTATTATAATAGATGATACATTAAAGTTGAGATAATATACTCCACCATCCTTGAACCATTGGAGTTCTAATATTTCATTTTAATCCAATAACTAGATCTTAATCAAAATATATTAGATTGTTTAAAAAAATCCATTAAAATAGAGAAAAGTTTCTAGCAGATATTTAAAATTCTATATGGGAAGGTTAAAGAAGGAACTATGTAGGGGGAATTAGGATATTTACATGGGATATTCAACACCTTTGAAAATGATCAATTTCTACACAAAATGGAGGAGATCTAAAGATAACCTTTGAGAGGGGAGTGGACCGCTACTACATGGAACCCTCCTTTTCATGAAGAAAATAAGATGATATTCCCTCGATTAATTTTCATAAAAACCCAGACCACATGTTTAATTTCATGTACTTGTTTTACATCCTGAAATAAATTCACCATGTAAAGAAGATACCCATAAAACATTCCTCAAGAAAATACCCCATGATTTTATATCATGTATCCATTAGCCACTCCTTGTTGAACCATTACAATCAATGAAAGTGATTTATAACATTAATTTAATAATACTTTAGTTTCCATCATCCAAGGACACCATTTATTCCTCCGGTGTTTTCCTGAACCCCATGTAAATCCACTAAATCATAACCCATTTACAAAAACATAAATTATAGATATAGAAACCCTTAGAGCCTCACTCAAATTTATGAAAATAAAGAAAACCCTATCTGTTAAATGAATATTTGAAATTCCATTAGAAATATATCATGTTCAGAAACATAATATGTTAAAAACTACCCACCATAGAACATATTTTCCCTAAGAATCCATGGAAAATACCAAGAATCATATTTTTACACAAAAGAGTCATGTACTTTTTTTTTGAAATATCTACATCTAAATTTTAAATGTCCAAGACACCTACAATAAAAACCATTATGTGTAGTTTAAAAGTGTTAAAAAAGAGACAATTCTCATTTAAAAAATTAAAATCATAATGATTTGCACACATTACAGTCTAACCTAAGAATCCCTCACATCATTATATCTCACACATTTAATCTATTGAAACTCAAACAAAATAGTTCTATAATTTTTTATCCCATTTTGAGACATAATATTTCTAGCATTGAAATTTCCCAATGAACTACCCACATATAATTCAAATGATAATCATATAATGATTCTTGACTGATCGAATGGTTTATTACAAATAGATCATACAATAACCAAGTTAATTATCTTGAAAATAATAGGAATTTATAGATAATTAAACAACCTTTATGCATGATACATTTCAACTATGGAACTAGATATTTCTTTAGGCATTCTCATAGAATCTTGTAACTTGATTTTTGAGGACTTTTCTAACAATAAAATCATTTATATTTCCATAATGTTACACAAAAAATGTTTTATATGCAACGAAACAAAATTTTATCATTTAAAATCCATTTCTTATAATTATTTAATATAGTATAATCTCACAAAAAATAACCTTAAGAACATAATTCAAACATATAAATGATGAATGAATAAAATAAGGGGTATTTCTATATGTTAAAAGACCAATAATAATGCAATAGTAACATGACCAAAGGAATAGTAATATCACACTAACGAATAGTAAATTGGTTAATAGAATATTATCCTTATGTGTGAAATTATAAATAAAACATGGGTATCATATAATTTAGAATATGATATAATTATATCCTATTTTATGCAAATAATTATTTAAAAAATGATTAAGTATGTCTTGGTATTTTATAATTCATACATATTTAATTACAATTTTATGATTAATTTTATAATTTAGTAGGAAATATATTTTTATAAATTGTATTCATAAGTTATAATTTTATTTCTTATTATAATATGATAATTTTATGAGAACTCATTTAAATTTTTAAAGTGAAATAAAATTATTATTAGTTATAAACTATGAATTTTTTGAGTAAATGATGATTTTTATTAAAAATTAAAATTTGCATATTTAGAAATTATTTTAAAAAAATGAAGTTCATTTTTTAATAATAAATGATAGAAAATATTTTGGGTGGTTTTTTTGTATTTTTCTAACATACATGAATTTTTGGTCAATATAAAAATACGATACATTGTGATAAATGCTAAATACATGAATTTCTGAGAAATTGTTGATGAAATGAAGAGGTAAGAATTATTGGTTACAACTGACATGTACAAGTTTCAATATTTAGTCACAATAATCAACATTATTTCTTATCTTGAGCCAAAATAATAAAATATTGATTAAAATAATGAGAAAACCCACCCTCTACATTAATATAATTACCACCAATCACAATGTATTCGGCAAACATCTTCCAATATTTAATAATTTTTAATATTTTCCCATATAATCTTCCCAAACCCATCCTAAAATTGAATAGATTCTTGTTTCCTGAAAAGACCAAAACCATTTCCTAGTAGAGGTTCTCAAGGAGGGTAAAATTAAGAGGTAAATATCAGTTTCATTTCAATTAGTTTCTTTTAAGGTTATTTTTTTGTTAATATATCCTCAACTACCCACATAAAAATTGAATTATAACTCCAATAATATATATATATATGTGTGTGTTTTATTTTATTAATGCAATAATACACCATCAAACCCCTTCTCCCCTCACTTTTATTCTAAAAATAAAACTTTCATCTGTAAGATGTTGATTGATCAACTTCATGGATGACAAATTTTCAATTATCATTATCTCCTACAAAGATTCTTTCAAAACCATTAAAATGTTTCAATAATATTATTAAATGTATCTTATAACCCTTTTTACTTTCAATAACATAAATATATACATTATGCTAAATAATAAAACAAAATGAGTTCATTGTGGTCAAATTTCAATAAAATTAATCTAACCAATTATCAGTTTCATGTTATCCAATGATTCAAAATAATATATGAAAAATATAAAACATAGGAAAAAGTAAACATTTGGTTTTCAATTAATAACATATTATTACAATTCTGATGAATTATTCCCATTTTTCATTAACTTTTATACACAGACACAATCAAACTAATCATGAAAACTGAAAAAATGAACACTCATAAATGACAAAAATAAACACTATAAATCATAAAAAAATTCAATAAATAAACATTATACAATTATACATAATCAATTAAAATTATAGAATTTTATGGACTAATTACTTATTAATATTAATTTTATTATTATGGAAATTAAGATCAACTGCATAACTGTTTAATACATAAGTTATGTGATTTTTTCTTAACCTCTGTATTTTCTTTATTTTGAGATTTCCGTTTATTTACCAAATGAAACTATGACTTATTTTTATTTAATTATTATAAATTCTATTTATATGTCCAAAACTCTTGTATCTAGATCATATGATTATTATTTTATGGGTAAATACATGTTATATTATGTTTCCCTTCACAAATCATACTGAAAGGAAACCCCGATTTAAGGGAACTTCCAGATCTCAAACCTGTTTTCATGTGCAATCCATAATCTATTTTAATAAATCGCTATTTTTTAAAAATGAATCATTTTTAATTAAAATATCTCTTGGTACAATTATGGTTTTATACAAAAAATTATTCCTTTTCCATTTTAACTAATCTTTAAAATTTTCCATAAAAAGGACTAAAATATTTAATTATTAATGTATCATAATCACTATTTTAAAATGTATTCACTTCAGTTTGATTTCTCTTATCATAGTATATTCATATATTCCCTTATTAATGTACATGTATGGTTTAAATCCTTTCATTCATAGTCATCATTATGATATTCCCTTATGTTATGAATTTTATTCATGATTATGATACCCATGTATTTCCATCAGAATCCATTATGTTTATTAATTATTCCAAATGTCAGAATCTTAATGTTTCACACATATTCATGAAATTGTTATGATGGGTGCACCTAGATAGTGATATTAATGCATTAGGTAATTTTTAGTTTCATGATATGTCACATTCAACTGTCTTGGTGGTTTTCCATGACTCGTTCTCCATGTGCAATGATCTTGGTGGTTTGCCTTTACTCTTGATCCATGTAAAATGAAGCATGACTCCTGATTATTTCATGATGGATTTTAACTCAAATTTTTATGATAAAATTTGTATATTATTCCATTTCATAATTTTTAATCATTTTTATGGTTATTCATGGACCATTTTTTATATTTCATGATGTTATGACTTCTAAAATATGATATATGCTTTATTCATATTTATATTCCCTTATTTGTAACATTAAATCATCCTGTGGTTCATGTATTCCCCATGGAATCTCATCCAGATTCAAGAGACAAAATTAAATTATGATCCCCTTATTAGGACTAGATAAATGATTCTTTCATTTGATTTCTTGTTGCTTAATTACTTATCTAATCATCCAAATACATTATAAATTATGATCTATAGTTTGTATTTAATGGTTATGTATGCTTAAAAACATGTTATAATTTGTGTAAAAGGTTAGTGTCTCTATATTTTGTATTAGAGGAATGCCTACTTATTTTTAGAGATTTGGAATAGAGAACATTAGTTAGAACCCAAGGCATAAGACTAATTATTATAAAATTTCCATATACTTATGTATGTATATAGTAAGTGGTTTTTCAAGAACATTCATATATGTGTGGATAGTATATCTGGACATGGTTTTCCATTGATTTACCAAGTAGTAACAACTCCAAAAAGGTGTTTTAGTCCTATATTTGGGTAACCTGGTATAGGAGGGCATGCCAAAATGTCCACCTCATTTGACACTCCATTGGGATTTTCATTGGTAAATTTATAAGCTCGGTAGGAACTATTACTATTGGTAAAAAATCTACATAGAATTTGTGATAAGAAATAGTTTGTGGATGGAAATTTTTGAAATGGAATCACATTATATTATATACATTTCCTTTATAATATTATCCTTTCATCGTAATATTTTCCATTAAATTTTTTTATTAGTTATGTATTTAAGACCAATAATTTTAATTTATTTTTTTAGTGAATGGTTGTAAATTGATTAACTATTTACAAAAATAAATATTATAGTAAATGTGATGATTTCACTAATGATATTTAAAATATGAGGGTAAAGGGGTCTCCAAACATCTTGACAAAACATTCTCAACTGGATCATGATATAAATAATAACGTTAATTTTTGGGAATGAAATTATTCAACTTAGAGAGAGTCTGTCGTGGTAAAACAGATTATAACATAATGTCCTCTTATTTTTGGTGGATATTATAATCCCTTCCTTGAAGAATTGTTCATTAACTCAATTGAAAATGTATTCACTATAATTCAATTATTATAAGATTAGATAGTTCTGCAGGTGGACTATCGTTTTGAATGGGAAGCTGATCAATAGTGGATTCTAATAAAAAATATGAAGTTTAAGGTGGAAATGTTTTCCATGTATTAGGAGGAATTGAAGAAAATTAAATAAATAAATATTTTCCACACACCTTTTTTTAAATATGTAAAGAGAGTTACTTGGACTTATGAAGAATTAATATGAGTCTGTTGTGGAATATAAAGAAAATAATATCTGGCTTGCATGATATTCCATCAGATTTGTCATTAACACTAAAATAAAAGTGTATTACTTCCTTAGGAGTATAAATACATTTATATTAAAACTATTTTCTGATTATAGGCTTTAATAACTATAAAGATATTTTATGTTGTGCATTTAATAATCAAATGGATATTAGAGACTCTTAGTGGTCTTGTGGTCCCAGTGAAAAAAAAGTGGAAATAGAGTCTATTATGGGTGGATCTGCAAATAAACCCCATGATGGATAAAAAAATAAATATCTCACATGTCAATATTGTGGGAATAAGTATCCTGGTAACTACCTAAAGGTATCTATTAAATGATTCAAATGAGTAATAATGGGGCATCTAACAAGTAATTGTTGAATTGAAATGAAGATTCCCGCTACTATAGAAGTGGAGAAAGAAAATGATGTAGTGATATGTATTCCGATTATTCATTCAAGAATATATGATATTCAATTTTATTATATTTCTACAAATTATTTCATATCTTTAAATTTTAGATGAACTATTAAAACACTGCCTCAAAATATAAGGGTTGAGTAATCTATGAAAACAGAAAATGGGAAAATCATTGCATCCAAATTATATAACTCCTCCCCCGAGAATGTTTGGGAACTAAAACTAAAAAAAAGTATTCTCATACTCCATTTTTTAGAGTTTTATACTATTTTTTCAGTGGATTTTATATCATTATAAAAATTCAACATCAACTGTAACGAAAGGGTTATTACTCATCTCATCCTAAAGAATCCTCCAATTATAAAAAAGTTTAAGGAGGATGATGAATCTACTTCAAAATAATTGTCTCAGCTATGGATATTACTACCTTGTGAGAAATAATATCATCCTCAAATTATTGAGAAAAAGGATATAATCACACTCCAAGACATGCCCAATGTGAGTTATTACACTAATGTATTCCCAAAAGTGTTTTCTTATATTCACCAAAATAGATAGGTTGACATATCAATAGTTCTTATACTAGGATATCTTATTACATCAAATAGACCATATATAATGGCATTCATTGAGTTTTAAGAACTGAAGAAGTAGTTAATGGAGTAGCTAGACAAGGGTTTTATATACTCAAGTGCTCCAAAATGGGGAGCACTAGTCCTCTTTGTTATTAAATAGGTTGATTAAATACACATATATTTTGATTATGAAGAGCTCAATAAAATAACTATAAAGAACATATATCCCCTTACATAGATATATGACTTCTTTAATCTTAAATGTGGTTCCAGTTATTTCTCAATGTCTGACATTTGGTGAGGATATCACTAATTTAATGTGAGTAAGGATGATATTCCTTATACTTCCTTTCAAAGGAGGTATGGATCCGATGAGTTCATAATGACTCCGTTAAGCCTCACTAATGATACAACATTTTTCATGGATTTAATGAATTGAGTATTTATAGATTATCTATAAAATGATTATATATTATTTATTAAATATTTTTTAATATACACCAATAGAAAACTGGAGATTGAAGATAATTTGAATACTATGGTAATGACTTTTCCAAGGGTTAATTTTTTTTGAAAATTATTGTAAAATTGAGTTCTTGAGGAAGTAATTATCATTAATGGGGAAAGTTATACTTATAAAAGGAATTTTTGTTGACCCATCCAAGATAAAGAAAATTAAAAAGTGTCCTGGTATAATATATGTAATGAAGATACATATTTTTTGTGTTTTAGAAGGGTATTATTAATGATTTTTGAAAATATTCTCACAATTGAAAAAACAATGGACCAATAGGACTTGTAAGGGAGTGATGTTTGTCTAGACTAGTGAAAATGAATACTTCTTTGATGAGTCGAATAAGAGGCTTATCACTGTACCAGTTCTCACACTACTAATTAGTTCGGAAATACATGTACTATATAGTGATTATTTAAATAATTCATTAGGGTTTGTACATAAGAAAAATTATATAGTGATAGCTTATTCCTCATGGTATTTTAAAATCCATGATTAAAACTATCCTATGCATTATCTGGAAATAGAAGGTGTGATATTATGGTTGAATTTTTTTTTGGAATTATCTCTATGGGGAGATGTGTTAGAAATATACTGATCACAAGAGTCTCAAATATATATTCACATAGAAGGAGCTCAATAATCACCAAATAAAATGTTTAGAACTCATCAAGGATTTTGAATACTAAATTCATTACCATCATGGTAAGGAAAATAAGGAGGAAGATACTCTAATTTGAAATGATCCTACATCATTAATAATTACGATAATGGAGAATGAAATAATTATTTAATATTTTCCAAGGATAGACATGGGAATTTTTAAGGAAGTAACAACATAAAAACATTCTCAAATTATTTCCTAACCATACCTTATGGAGAAAATAAAGGATTTTCATAGGAAAGATGTAAAAATACATAAGATTGAGGAAGCTAGGAGAATGGGGAAGTCAAGTTTTTTTAAATTTTATGGAAAATTGAGTTGTAATTTTTGGGTCATGACTATGTGTACCATATGATCCGGAGATAAATATGGATCTTCTTTGATACGAACATAGCTCAACCTTATCTATCCATATAGGGAGAATAAATATGATTCATGAAGTCCAAGAGAACTATTGGTGGGACAATATTAAGGAGGATAATGTTGATTATACATCAATGTGTATGGTATGTTATCACATGAAGGAAGAATGAAAAAAAAAAAGAAATGATGATTCAACCACTACTCATACCATCATAGAAGTGAGATAAATTTACCGTGGGATTTGTCACTAGAAAACCAATAACCTTAAGTTGAAAAAATTCTATATTTGTTGTTGTGGAACACCGTAAAACAAATGTTCATTTAGCATAATTTAATAGTACATATCACTGGATCAAATTTCATGGATATAAATCAATGAAGTTGTAATTCTATACGGATTACCGCTATCAATTTTATCCGATTGAGATCCATGAATCACCATTATGTTCTAGAAAAGTTTACAATATTATCTATTCACTCAGATGAACTTTGTACGAACAATCATCCTCAAACTAATGGCCAATCTAAATGGACTATTTGTACACTGGAAAAAATGTTGAGATCATGTTATATGGACTTCAAAAGAATATGGGACCAAAATCTTCCATTGGTAAAATTATCCTACAACAACAGTTTCCACTCGAGCATCCAAATTGAACCATATGTTTCCCTTTACTAAAAAATTTCCATAATAGAATAATGTTCTGATTATGTCTAGGATTTTATGTTCCAAGGAAATGAAGAAGCTGATGAAATGTTAGAAAAAGTATAAAACCATTTAGTATCACGTTAATGAATCCCAATATTGAAAAAAGGGCTATATTGATAATCATCAAAAAGACCTTGAGTTCAAGGTTGGGGACATGGTATTCTTTCATATTTCTTCTTAGAATAGGATACTATGATTTAGGAAGAAATTAAATATAAGTTCCATGTACATTGGCCCCATCTAGATCCTTAATCATATCAGATATTTGTATTATCAACTGACACTTCAAACAACAATTTCCCAAGTACATGATGTATTCCATATATCACTTTCTAGGAAGTGGATAAAGGATCCTTCACATGTACTAAATTCATAGGTGGTACAATTGGAAAATGATCTCCCCAATAAGGGGAAGTCGGTGAAGATATTAGACCATAGAGATAATGTAATATGGAACATGACCCCTCACTTGGTCAAAGTACTTTGGTGAAACAATGTTTATGAAGAGGAAACATGGGAAATAAGAGAACCTATATGTGAGAAGTACCCTCACCTATTTTCAACTTATAATGTAAATGGAAAAATTGATGGTGAAATTTTATAATTGGTGAAGAATGTAATGAACCAAAACTTTAACAAGTGAAATACCTTTCTTATTATTGTGTCGTATAGTATAATCACAAACAAAATCACATTAAGAACATACTAAAAACATTATAAATGATAAATGAATGAAGTAAGATGTATTTCTCAAAGTTATTGTACCTATACCGATGAAATAGTATGATGAACATATGTATAGTAATATGATCTTTATGAAGAGTAAACTAAATAATTGAATACTAAACATACCTATGAATGTAATAATATTATTTGGTTATCTTATAATTGAAAATATGATGTAACTATATCATAGTTTATGTAAAAAAAAGATTTAAAAATAATTTGTTAATCATTGGTATTTTATATTTCATAAATAATTAATTATTTTTTGATGATTCATTTTATAATTTATAAGATTTTTTATTCATAAATCAAATTCATAAAGTGTTATTTTCTTGTCTTATTACATTATGATAATTTAATGAGGCATTATTTTATTTTTCAAAGGGTTATAAAATTAGTTATAATTTTCAAAACATTATTTTTCAAATAAATAAATATTTTAATTAAAAATTATATTTATTGTATTTATAAAAATAATAATTTTTTTCATTTGTTAATTATTCAAGTTGAGAAATGGGTTGGATGAATTAGTTGTATTTTTCAAAAACACTTGAATTTTGGTAGAATAGTAAAATATGATTATTTATGATAAATGCTAAATCTATAAATTTTTTAATCATTATTGATTAAAGGTTGAGTTAAAAAACATTATTTTGAACTCATATACACTAGTTACTATATTTAGTAATAATAATCCACACTATTTATTCTATTCATCCAAAATAATAAAATAATGATTAGAATAAGGATAAATCACCCTTTTCCTCCACTATAAAAACCACCCCTCACCAAAAATACTACTCACACCTTACACAGTTTCATACATGTGAAAATTATACCCAATAATCTTCCCAAACCATGACCCCCCATAAATGTTCACATGGTCTCATCAGTAGACCCAAAAAATGCCCACCAAAGGTTCTCAATGAGGATAAATTCAAGAGGTAAATTACACTTTCATATCATTTAATTTCTATTCATGATATTTTCATTTATTAATCTCTCTTTAACACCTCTATAAAGAATGGAATGATAAATACAATACCATACATATACTTTAATGTGATTAATATAATGTAGTAATCCATAATAAAACCCATTACCCTCCCTTTTATTTTAAAAATGAAATTGTCATCTATGAGGTCTTTATTTATAATGGTTATGGACGAAAAGTTTTCATTTACTCTTATAACCACAGTAGATGGTATTAAAACCATAAATATTGTTTAAAATATTTTAAATTTAGTTTTTAACCATTTTCATGTTATAGAATTATCATATATATAGAATAATAAATTATAAAAAAACAAGTTCATTTTGATCGAAAACCTGCTAATATTAATCTAAACAATTGTCATTAACTTGTTAACTATTTATTCATCCTAATATCTACAAAAAAATATATATTACCAATTAATTATAAAGTTTTTAATTAATAAAAAAGAATTTCAATTCAGTAAAATTATACCTATTATACATTAACTTTTATACTCAAAGACAAGAAAAATGATCATAAAAACGAAGAAAACAAACACTCCTAAACCATGAAATTGAACTCTATAACTCATAAAAAAGAAAATAAATGAACTAAATAAATTTATAATAAATAATTTACATATATAAATGGTTCTGGAATTAGTAAAAAAATAGTTCTAATAGATTATTCATGAAATTAAGATCATGTACTGAACCGTTTCAGACATAAGGTAAGGTGTCCTTTCTAATCCTTTAGATTTCATTCAGGATATGTTTCCTCTATTTTTACCCAATTTAACTCGTATTTAATTTTGTGTAATTACTCGAAATTATATTTATATATTCCAAACTCATATATCTATATTATATCATCCTTTTTTATAAGGTAATAAATGTTATAAGAAGGTTCCCTTCTCAAATAATCCCGAAAGGTAAAACAGATTCAATGGAGCTTCCCAAATTCTATCCTGATTTCAAGTGCACTATGTAATCTATTTCAAGTAACCATTTTATAATATCACAAATTTTTCATGAAAATGGATCTTGGTTCATTTATGATTTTAAACAAAAAATTATTCCCTTTATTTGTACAAAAATATTAATATTTTCCTTAAACCAAATTAATTATTTTTATTTCTAATTATTGTTAAACACTATTTTTACTTGTATTAATTCAATTTTGATATAATATATATCATGATATATGACAATTTCCCATTTTTAGAATCCATTTTTTATTTTAATACATTAATTAATGGACACCATTATGATATAACCATATATTATGCCATTTGACATGATTATAATATCCAATTATTACCATGGGTAACCCTTGTGATTACTTTTGATTCATTATGTATGATTCTTCATATGGAACACATATTTTTAAATATGTTATTATGTGTAACGAACCATGTATTTCTAAAAGAATTATTTTTCATATCAATCAATATTTATAAATAAGATATTAATTTAATGTTTAATAGGACACTTTGTTCAATATCTTACTCAACATGGAACAAATGGTTTCTTTGAAATCTTATGTTGCACACAACATTGAGTTATATCGAAAAATAATATTTTAATATTATTTTTTTAAAAGGTTGATATTCATATACATTTTATTATTGTGAATTAACATAACAAACTAAATTATTATTATATATTTTTGTTAAAGGTCATTACATTTATCCAAAAACAAATTAGAATTTTAAAATAACAAATAGTCTGATTTTAAACATGAAATAATTTAATATTCTTTCAATGGTATGCCTTTAGACGGATAACACTTTATAAATATTGTTTCAGTCACTTTTATGTTTTCTTTTTGAAAAAATTAACTTATTCTTTAGAAATACTACATGAAAATTTACTTTCGGAAAATTTTTGGTATTTTTCTAATAAAATTCATTTTTAATGAATAGTGAAAAATACTATATTTTATGTCAAAACTGCCTTTTCATATAATTTATTTATATGATTAAATTGTCATTTTAATTGGTTTTAAAATATAATTAGATTATATTTTTATCATTTAATACAATTTTGTTCATTTAATGTAATTTCACTTTTAAATTTGACATAAAAATATCTCAATCTTTGGTTGGTTTTTACTTCTTAAAAAAAGCGGATTTCGGTTTTGATAACTGGAATTAATTTTAGATTAATTTATGCAAATTTGGTATTTTGAATTTGGAAAAATGGATTCCATATTTGGAATCAGGAGGTGCAAATTGTTTATAGATTTATCTTTTATTTTACAAATTATGAAAAATAACATGGGTAAATATATTATTTACCATGGTTAAAGTGTAAATATGGTAAATATGGGTAAATAATAATATTATAATATTATTGAATTACAATATCACATGTTCTAAACCTATTGGATGAGATATTTATAACCATGGGAATCCTTGGGTTGGTTTTAGGACCACATGGAACCACTTGTGTGTGAAAATGAAATTTAATTACTTTTTATTTAATGTTATTGAAAATATGACCTAAACATGTAGCTTTTACTACAAAAATTTTTATATGGGGTTATATAAGTTATCTCTTAGACTATAAATATTCATTAGAAATATAAAAATATTTACTACATCATTGTATTTTATTTATAATTTTTATTAATCAAACAAATTTATTTATTTATGACAGAATGTTGATATAGTGATTACCTTATTAATTAAAGGTTTAAATAAAAGAGATTATAAATGTTAAATTAATTTTTTTTGAACCTTTTTATGCCATACACGAGTTTTATGGATTATTATGACTTGTTTTATTTTAATTAAATATTTTTTTTCTAAATAATCAAGTTGTTTTGGATTTTTAAAAAAATAATGATATAAATAGTTTAAAAATTTAAATAAATGAGTTTTTAAATAAATTAATATTTAATTAAATGATATAAGAGTCCTATAAATCAATGATTCGGAAAAATAACTCATATAAAGTTTTAAATCTCATTAATGAATCACTTGCGGTTATATTGTAATTTTATGGTAACTATATTTACAATATAATATGAATATACAATATGACTTGGTGGTAGTTAAATTAGTTAACTACTCGTTATAGCTAAATGATAAGATTAAAATTGAAACCAAAAATTTTCTAAAACATATTGTATGAGATTATTTCGACTCCTACATATTTTATTTTCTGACTATATAACTTTTCTATTATTATAATTATAAAATCGGTTAATAATAAATTAATATTTCAAAACATTCCTAAGTGACATCCTCCCTCTTATAAAAGGACACCTCCCCTAACCCATTACTCACACCTCTAAATCCTCTTTGATCATCCAAAAACTGCTATTTTAAGCTCTAATCATCCTTATATTCCCCTTAAAAATGTACCCCATTTAATAATGTAATGTATGTAATACCTTTGTCTCAAATAAAATGAAGTTACCAGATTTGTGGTAATGTCTTATCTCAAGTTCATTTCCACAATTTTTCCTTCTACACTACCAACGATCTTTTTATTTGTTATTTACATAACAACCCACATATACTAAATATAATAGTTTGTTGTTAAGGTAAATATTATAACTAAACACACACACAACTTCCTCTAATGTGTATAAGACATACAATTTATGTGGAAGGCGAACTATTGCCTCACAAAATGATGATTGTTCAATATTCTCCTGCCACCTCTCATTGTGGCCCCTATGATGGAACTATAATTTTATATGATAATAATGATATATTTTTATCTATTTTCTTCTTTAATTATAATTTAGAACATACATTTTATTCTTTTGATTTTGTATAAATACGTTAAAGTTAGTTGAGAAAGTGCAGACTACCGCCCCCTCAAAGTGATATGGCTCATTCATTCTATACATGGAATATATATATGATTGAATAAATGAACATATGTAACATATATAACCTAGATATTATACTGTTGTTATAATATACCTATTAATATTTTAGTTTTCATTCCATTAAATATGAAAAGGAAATTAATGTTGTGTTCATGCATACGTACGGATTACCGTCTCCATGAACGGTGCATTTCATTTCTTATCAAAATGTAATGGACTGTTATAAATACATATATAATATATATATTATATATATATTATCTAAACCATGAATATCATTCTGGAGATTATTAAATTTTTACCACATGGACCATTTTTAATTATAAAAGGTTCATTTTTTTCTCATGTTCCGAACATCGATAAAATGTCTGATATAAACTCAATTAATTAACTAATAATTATAACAAGGTAATATGTGGTATAAAAGAAATAATAAACATAAAAAATTATATGAATAAAGTATAAATTAAATTATGATTATTATTCAGGAATAAAATTTAACATATGAGAGAATCCAGACTCGAGGTCGGGGACTTTCTCACAATCTCCTTTCATTGAGACATATTGGGATTTATACATGACTATATTCTGTAAGGTTTATAAACCATTTTGATTTTAATTTCATTAAAATGAAATATTTTTCTATGTATAGTTTTATTAAATTCCAAATGGACTGTTTCTTTTTAAAATATGTGGTGAAAATGAATATTTCGGCGCTGCGGGCATTACTGGATATTTGGCTTCCTTGACAAGTCGTGATGCTTTTTAATGGATAATAAATACCATATACCAAATTTAAATATTTTGGTATTTAAAATGGTTTTGAATGTGGATTTATTAATTCAATATCTCAAAATTATTTCTTGTGATTTCAATTGAAATTTTTATTATTGAAAAGTTGATATTTTCAATCATTTATGAGTGACAATTATATAATGGTAGTTGGAAAATTGATAGGTGGTTACATGATATACCAAATGACGGGTGGTTCCATGATTAAACCAGAATGGGTGGTTATGTTATAACCTCCAATGCATTGGGTATGGATGTCAGTTTTATGGCCATTATATTTTGTAAAATGTGTGGAAGCTGACCGTATGGTTATTCCATTTAAGTATATTTATGTCACAAGTTACCATTATATGATATATGTTGCTTTCAATTGGCATTATAGTAATATTTTTATTACATAATGGGTATATAATGAGAAATTATTTAGTGAATTTTTTTCTACTTCTTTATGGTGAAATGTATTGCTTTATGATAAAGAATTATTGGTTTAAATGTTGTTTTGAAAAACTAATCGATTTACTTATTTTTGTATCCCTTACTGAGATTTCTATGCTCATCCAATGTTTTAGAATTTTTTTCACAAGACATAATATGGAATAGGGTCATGGATGAGATCATGGAAAATTCATGTTGTTTAAATCATAGAACATGACAAGTCTTTTGAATAGAGTTTTTTTATAATGAAAATAATGGATAGTTAGTATAAGTGTCTACTAGTAATATTCATGTTATTATATATGAGTTATGGTCTAATTATGTAAATCTCTAAACATGAATAGAGCCTCAATTTTAATTATTAACATAATCCAAGATTATGTAATGCTTATGGATAGGTCCATATAGTTGTATCAAAGGTCAGTTTAGATACCTTTAGAGGTTAGGCTGTTATTTAAGCATAATTTACATAACCAAAATGTTTAACATATTCTATATATTCATAGTTATTCCCGATAAATTTAATGAGATAAAGATAACATGAATAGGTATATCATAGAGTTTACCATCCTCTTAAGATAGTATATGATTATTTTAATAATATACTCATACTGGCCTTTTTGGTTTTAGTAAATGGATAGATCATGAAGGCACCAAAGTAACAATGTATGTGAAGGAAACTATGGTGGTTTTATAAGTGAGAACCCAAATTAAATTGGTGATGTAATGAGAACTCTTGAGGTTATTCTTAACCAACTATATGGAGTCATGATTTACCACTTAAAATTTTGTGATTTTGCTAAGGCATCATATATGTGAGAAAAGAATGACAATGTAATTTTAGGTAATAATCATACAAGATAGGTATATTAAAAAATATGAGTGTTAGGTATGTGTAATGAAACACATTGGAAAATTCGTTAAGGGGATGATAAGATGTTTAATATGTGTTGATGAATGTAATAATGAAATAACCTTCCATGGTAAAAAGAATAGTTTAGTTGACTCTAGCTATGTGAAAGAAGTTCTTTATGAGGGATCAATTGAATTTTCAAAATGTGGTGTGCATGGTGATTACAAAAATAAATGTCTTACGAATAATTTTTGGGAATGGGATTAGTAGGATAATAAAAATATATGTTCACCAATTCCTAATGCCATTACAATTGAATACGAGGAAACAAAAAATGACCTATGATATGTATGGTTTATTTCTTAGCTCATGTATTGATATTACTATATCTTAGAAAATTAAGCATGATTTTGTTTGTAGGAATGATGTATAAAAGATTAAGATGGAAAAACATGGATAATGGATCATGAAGAATGTTTGATGATTACGATGTGTAGGAATTGATGAGTTATGGTGGATCTATGGAGAATGAAATATTTAAATGTAAAAATGAGAGGATTACTTTGTGATACGTTTTCTACTATGTGTAACCCAGAAATTTGATCTGTGATAATTTTTTTCAAGGAATAATTATATTTTCATGTGTGGAAATAATGTATATCATTAGGGGTTCATGTGATATTTTTTTTAGGAAATTATGGTTTATTAGTTTTTTGGATGAAAAATGTGAGGTATGATATAACCTTTGAGGTTAAAATATTATGTGAATATTTTTAAGTATTTTATATCCTTTTTTAATCTTTTTATAATTATATGGTTTTTTAAAAGTGAAAACATGTAGACGTGTGACAACCTATTGCGTTGGAAAAAGCTGTAGGAATTGAACAGACTACCAAGGTGTGACTGGGATTTATCACCTACCACTGGACTATGTGAAGTCCTCAATTAGTAAGACTCATTCATTTTAAATACATGATGTTATTGATATAGAATAAGATGATTTTGGAAAATTATGTTTTATATAATGTGTATCCATAGTATTTGAAAATTATTTGTTGATTAAGTGATAATGATTATTTTGGAAGATGTTCACTCTTTTGGGGAACTCTATATGCCTAAGGAAAATAGAATACTATGGGATTTAATTTGAGGAGTAATGGTGTAATTTTTTTGGGAAGAATCTATGTTTTTAATTTGGACATATGGTGATGGAAATGGTTAACCTATCATAGAGAATATGTAATTAGGATAATTACACATCTATAAGAGACATTAATAGTAGTCAATTTTATTTTGAAATAAATGTTAAGATTTAATATAGAAAACTATGTGATTAAATTCTTCGGAGTTTTGGGTTTCAATATTAGATTGGATTATATTGATGAGTATTAAGTAAAATTGTTTATGGAATGTTCTTTGTTGAAATTTGTGTATTGTTTTTTGAATTTTAGAAAATAAAAAAGTATACATTTTTATAAAGGATTATCCTTTTGGAGATTTTCTCATCTCATAGTAACCATTTTTGGTTTTGGAAAATGTTTATAGATAGGAGAAATATGTAGTTAATCTTTTGGGAATTTTGTGATTATCTAGAGGTTTATTATAGCGCTTTAGGTGTGACCAAGACATCATTAATACTCATCATTTGGATTAAAGATGATATATTTGTAGAAATTTAGTAAAGGACGAATGTACATTTGAAATGTAAGTATGTTTCCTAAAGTTATGACTCATGTTCATAAGACAATTCATCAACATTATGAAAAGAAATATAAAACCAAAATGTTATCCATTTATATTTCCTAATGGGGAATCAAATACCATTTAATTCATCACATGTTTGTGATTTTCTGGTTGTTAACATTCTCCAAATCACATTTTCTATCACTCTCCATCAGAATATGATGTTTAGTTTCTCTTCCATATCCATTTTTCTATCATGGAATCTTATTATAGGTTATATCATGTTCCATTTTTACTCATCTTTAATTATTTTAAACTATTATTTTCATTTACAATTTTCTTGATGGGGTACTTTGGATAAAGATTCCAAAACCAATTTTAAAATGTCGAAGACGTAATTTGAAAAAGGGGGAAGGATTTAATGACCAAGGTGTTTATAGAATAATAATTTATCTTATCTATTAATATTTATGAATAATATATTATTTTTATCGTAAATAGAACACTTCTTTGATAGAATACTTAATACGCAACAATTGGTTACATTGAAATCTTATGTCGTACACAACATTGAGCTATACCATAAAATAATATATTATTATTATTATTTTAAATTATAGTTAATTAATATTTTTTGTATTGATGGTAATGAACATAAATAAATACATTATTATTACACATGTTTTTTCAATGTCTTTATATTTATCAAATAATTTTTTGTGGCTTGAAATAAGAATGAATCAGATTTTAAGCATTAAATATTCTATTATTCTTTAAAAGGACAATTTACTGCCTTTTAATAGAGAACCCTTCTTAAATATAGTTTTTTCTATTTTATAAGTTCCATTTGACCAAATAAACAACTTCTTTAGAAGACAGACATCAAACTTATCTTTGTGTAAATTTTTGGTATTTTTCCGATAAAGTAAATTTCATATTGAAAAGTGAAAAATACTACTTTTTATGTCAAAACTATCTTTTCATCTAATTTATTTATAATATTAGATTTTCCTTTTAATTGGTTTTAATTTTTAATTAGATTATATTTTTATAATTTAATCCAATTTTTTTCATTGGATGTAATTTCACTTTTAAATTGGACATAAACAGAAATCAATATTTTGGTAGTTTTTTCATTTTTAAAAACAATCCTTTGGGTTTTGAAAATGTGAGTAATTTTTAAATTAATTTATGCAACTTATGTGTTTTTAATTTGGAAAATTTATTTTATATTTGGAATCAAGAGGTCCCACTTTTTTAAATAGGTAACTTTTAATTTTATAAATAACGATTTCTAACTTCAGTAAATATTTTATTTTCCATTTTTAAGGATAAATCTAGTAAATAAGTGTAAAAATAATATTAAAATAATATTAAATTACACTAAAAGAAGTCTTATCCATATTGGATGAGATATTTCTGACTATGGATATCCTTGGGTCGATTTTAGGACCCCATGGTTCTACATTTGTGTTAAAATGAAATTTAATTATTTTTAATTTAATGTAGAGGAAAATATAACCTATATAAGAATCTTTTAATAAAATAAATTTTATAAGGAGATATATAAGTGATCTCATTGACTATAAAAATTCATTATGAAGATAAAAATATTTAATACATCATGGTATTTTATTTATAATTTTTAGACATCAAATAAATTAATTTATTTATAACATAATGGTGATGTAGTGATAACCATATTAATGAATGATTTAAATAAATTAGATTATAAATTAAAAAATAAATTTATTTTGACACATTTTATGCCATAAATTAATTTTATTGATGATTATGACTTTTTATATAGTAATTCTTGATGTTTTTTATAATTAATCAAGTTTTCATGGATTGTTTTTTAAAAATTCATGATATGAATTGTATAAAAATTGTTATAAATGAGTTTTTAAATCAATTAATATTTCATTAAGTGATATAATAGTCCTAAAAATCTATGATTCAGGAAAAATAAATAAATAATTCTTTAAATTTCATTAATGAAACACTGGAATTTCTATTGTAATTTTATGGTAACTATTATAACCATATAGTATTAATATACAAGAAGACATGTTAATATTTAAATTAGATCACTAAGATTTAAAGCTAAATGACAAAGTTGTATTTGAAACCAAAAATTGTCTAAAACCTCTTAGATGAGAGGATTTAGTCCCATATTCTTCATATATTATAAATATATCACTATTTTGTTATTATATTTCTAAATTCAATTAAGAATAAAATAATATTTCAAAACAATCCTAAAGTTCCCATCCTCCCTTTTATAAAAGGACACCACCTCTAACCCATTACACTCACATATAAATCCTATTGGATCTTCAAAAAATAGATCCAATAAGCTCCCAAAATCCCTCTACTATGTCTAGAATCCTTCCTTTAGGAATATGTCAATTCAATAAATCCCTTTGGCTAAATCAAAAGAAGTTACCCGATTTGAGGTAATTTCATCTCTGAAGTCCATTTCCATTATTTTTCCATCTCCACTCCCAATGATCTTATTATTCTTTTTTTACATAACAACACCAATATCCACAATATATAATTTTATTATTCTGAGATATATATGAAAAATACTTACACACAACTCCATCTAAGGTTTATACAACATACTTTTTCTGTGTACCGCGGACTACTACCTCACGAAACAGTGATAGTTCAATCTTCTCCTACCACATCACATGCTATCCATTATGATAACAATGCATTTATATATGATATTTTTTATGTTAATTTTATCTATATGATTATTTAATCCTCATGTATAACATACCTTTAGGCTTTTCATTTGTATAAATTTGATAATTTCATTTGAGAAAGTGCGGACTACCGCCCCCTCAAAGTGATATGACTCGTTCATGAAATACATGGAATGTATAAATAAAGAATTAATGAACTTATGTAACATATATAACATAAATATTATATTTTTGTTATAATATTCCTATGTATCATATAGTTTGCATCCCTTTAAATATGACAAATAATTGAAATTAGTGTTCCTATGTATGTACTGCTTATCGTATTTATAAACAATGTATTTCATTTCATATATCCAAATGCTTATAAATACATATATAAAGGATATATAGGATATATATGATATATATTCATAAATTTAATTCTGAATATAAATTACTTTTGACCATATGAACATTATTTAATTATAACATGTTCATTTTTTACTCATGTTTCGAACATCGAAAAAATGTCCGATATGAACTCAAATAATTAACTAATTGTTTTAGCTTGGTAATATTTGATATAAAAGAAATAATAAAAATGAAAAAATTTATATAGAAATTATAAATGTACATAAGTTTATTATTCCAGTAGAACAAGTAACAGTCGAAGTAAGTCTGACTCTAAGTAACAGATTTTGTCTCAATCTCCTTTTTTTGAGGCATATTTTGATTTCTACACGACTTTCTTTTATACAATTTATAAACCCCATGGAATTTTAATTTCATTCAATGGTAATCTCTTTATATGTATCTTTTTACTAAACAGAAAAGGTATTTTTTTCTTTTTAAAATACGTGGTGACAATAACCTTTCCACTTCAATGGGAATTATTTGATATTTGGATTTCTTAACAAGTTGTGATGTTTTTGAATCGAAATAAATAAAATATTCACTTTTTACAAATTTTGGTATTGAAAATGGTTCTGAAAGTGGATTTACTATTTAAATATCTTGAAATTATTTCTTTTTATTGGAAATGAATTTTTTTTATTGAAATGTGTATATTTTAAATCCTTTATATTTTATGATTATATAATGGTATTTGGAAATTTTATGGGAGGTTACATGATAAAACAAATTATGGGTGGTTCTGTGATAAACAATGGATTTTTGGTTAGGTTATAACCTCTAATCAATGGATTTTGGAAGTCAGTCGTATGGCTATTCGATTTATTGATATGTGTGGAAGTCAACTGTACGGTCAATCCATTTAAGTATGTTTACATTACATGTAAACTTTATATGCTATATGTTACTTTATATAGACATTATGCTAATCCTATAGTTACAAAAAGGGTTAGTAATGAGATTATATAAAATCAAGTGTTTTTTATACTTCTTTATGTTGGATATTATTTCGCTATGATAATGTATTCATGGTATACATGTTGTTTGGAAAAACTAATAGTTTTCCTTCTTTATGTATCCCTTAATGAGTGTTTTATGATAATACCGTGTTTTTGAAATGTTTTTCACGGGACATAAAGTGGACTAGGGTCAAGTATGGGATCATGGAAATTTCATGTTGTTAAAATCATTGAATGAGACGTGTTTTTTTAATAAATTATTTTTTGTATTATGAAAGTAATGGATAGTGAGTAGAAGTGCCTACCTGTAATATTCAAGTACTTATGTATATGTTCTGACCTAATTATCTAATGTTATAAATCTAAAATGATGTAAAATTTGATTTATTAACTTTATTCAGGATTATGAAATGTTTATGTGTTGGGCCTTATTATATGAGTGTTTTTAGATTGAGATCCAATGCATTGGGTAGTGAGTAGTCTCATGAGACATCATGTAAAATAGTCTTTGTGGTTTCCCATTACTCATGCTCCGTGTGAAATTGTCTTGGTGGTTAGAATTAACTTGTGATCCATGTGAAATGTGACTTGACTCATGATTAAGACATGTTGGGTGTCATTTCCATATTTATATGATACCATGATTATATGATTCTATGTTATTAATGTTTCACATACTTATGTTTATTCATGTTACATGTTTTTTATGTCATCATGTTATGATTTCTAACGCATATTCTATGCTTTATTCATTTGTATATTCCATTTATAGGATTTTAATCTCACACCTTGGTTCTATTATTCCCCAGGGTATCATATTTAGACTTGGGGGCTCAATGGAAGTTAAGAGATCCTTATTAATATTAAATAAATATTGATTTATTTTCAAGTTATTTTTGTTTAATCATGTATCTAATATTCAAAATAAACTAGACTATATGATCCATGGTTTGAATTTAATGGATATGTATGCATAAAATTACGTAATAATATGTGTCGAAGGATAGGGTCTTTATAGTATACCTAATCCAACAACCATCAATTAGAACCCTTTAATTAAACTATATTAATCTTAATCACACGTCTTGGGTAACCTCAAAATCATCTATAGTAGTCCAAGAATTTATTTTAAGGTAGTTCCCACACTATATTTTATAATCAGACATCAATACCCTGATCAAATGTCCACATTTATAGAACAACGACACTAACCATTGATGGTAACATTCATTGTGATCGATTCAGAGTGTAGGTTAGTGTCCATGAGTCCATCATAGGACATCTACACTGGAACCCATGAATCAATCGGGACTATCAAGGCCTCTAATATTAATCATGATCCAAGAGAAAATCATAGAGAGAATCTGTTGATCATTCCTAAAATTTTTTAACATATTTATATATATCTATGCATAACTAAATATCTCATAGTTTACCTAGAATGATTTTAAGATAGAGGGAATTCTTGTTTTTAAGATGAAAGTATACTAAGATGATATCATTGATCACTAATAATAAATTAGTTACTCTCGTAATATTGATGTAAAAGTGATAGACATGGTTTTTATCCAACGTATTCAGTTGAAAATAGGGATGGACAATCTAATCACTTTTTGGTTACATTAATTAAAATAGTTCAACATTTATTTCCAATGGTTCTTCATTAACTAACAATAATGTCTTTACCACCCACAACATCTCTTTATTACTCAAGATCAATCACAAAAATCCTTCCTTGACTAATGGTTCTTACAAATGTTGTGTATAGTATCAAAAATATCACATTCATCCTACCTCCCAAGAAATGAATTTTTTTATTCTCACCAACCCCATGGGAATTCGAAAGAAGTGTGGAAAATTTTTCAGATAGTCCTATACTATTTTGTCCCATCTACATGGAGGTGTACTCTAAAACCAATTTGATGTAAAGCTTCCTACAATATGAGTTTTCTATTAATTATTTCCAGATAATATGATCTCATCCCATGACACATATTCTATCAGTCATTGTTTGTGGGTACTATAAATTGAAAAATGATTTCAGATGAACCATCATGAAAAGGTAAGGAACCCATATAAGTTAATATTTGATATATTAGAATCAACATTAGGTTTACACATGACACTCACCCCATGTTATGTCCAAGCATTCCATGTCATTATGTGTAAAAGGCAAACCAACTAGATCAGTGGTATTATGAAGAACATTCATTTTCCAACATAACCCCAAATATTTGGACAAGTTCTTTTTTTTATAACAAACTAGTACCTATACATTAGAGATGAACTCTGATCTAAGCATAACATCTCAAGGAAGAAATTATTTCCACCAAAATCATATGGTTCATTAACCATTTTATCAACTGAATGTGTAAAAAGTATATCAACATGTACTACACCATGGTTTCAAAAATCCTCAACTAGCTTGTTTATCTTCCTTTAATTTCGAAGGCCGACAGAACCATGCATCCTTGAAAGTGGAAAAAATTACATGATCTAACAAGTGAATCATAATTCCCTAGGAATTTAAATCTAGTTTAAACAAATCATTACATGACCCCCAAACACTTAATAAGGATCAATTAATCAAATTTCAACCACTTCAACTTTGGATTTATTTAAGATATAATATTCATAATCATAATAAACTGAACCCAAGTGGTACCTAATTGTTTAAAATTCATTATAGAATTTAGAAATGGAATATGTTATGAGGATTCTTCCAGAATTTTCCAGACCTTTATTTTTTTACAAAATCATTGAATAATGAAAAAAGAGTCACACTAAAAAAATCACATGTCATAATGGACTATTTTTTAGATCAAAATAAGAATATTCTAAAATATATCCATAATTAATATACACATTCCACGTTCATGTAATATCTCTAGGAAACAGTCAATTAACCCCTTACATGAGGGAACATGATAAAAAACCATAATAATGTAGTTTATAAAATATTTCTCTAAATAATGATTAAGAATGTCGAGTACCAATAAAAAAGAAAATGTTTTTGATTGGTTATATAGTTATATCCATAAATTAAATGGAAAAGTTATATTATAAAATATTTTATGTATATTTATTATATTAGAATCCTTTCATACAAAGGTAATTTATCACATATGTTTCTATTATCTATTTTATTTACTTATAAGTTTCTCAAAATTTGTGACTCATTAAGGTAATTGTAAATTAATGTATATTTATGGAACCAACCTTTATTTTTTAATTGGAATTTTAATTAACAAACAAAAATTATAATTATTAGAAAAATCCGAAAAAATTTATATTTATTTTACGGAACTAGTATAGAAAGATTCCACCATACATTTACCAGTAACATTGTATAAGTGGCTGATGAATATTTAAATAACCATCCATTATATAATCATTATATACCCTAATGGGTATAGTATTGGGTAATATCAAAATAAATATTACCTAAAAGGGTGTTGTCAATTATTCCAACATTCAATCACATCCTTAGTGGTATTACCTCATAATGTCAATGCAATATGACTGAACAGTATGGATCATGTAAAATCTATCTCATAAATATTATAGGAAAGGAATATCCTACATGGGACATGTCATTAAAAAGGATCATTAGAAACTGTTTTATTTAATGTCATAATTTTGAAGAATTTATAATTATATCATGGTCTCAGAGTACATTAAGAAATTATATGATGGATGGATTATATAGATTAAAAATTTATAGATTATAAATCCCCCATACTCTTTGTGAATTAAAAGTTGGATCCTATTTAATCTCTACTTATATGTTTAACCCCATGAAACCAATATTCCATGGATCAAACATGTAAAAATAGGTTGTTTACATAGAATTCCACTATCAAGAAATGTAGAAAAACAACATTTACGTTGATGTTGCCTTTTTATTTAACCAACACTGTTCCATTATTATAATTTGACATGCTATAAATATCATTAAATATAGGTAAGATGAAAAATAATTACCTAATAATTATAGTTCACTAAAGACATAAGAAACTAGAAAAAAATAATTTATATACAGATCATTCTAAATAATCACATAACATGGAATACTGATAAAAATGATAAACATGGAATAATAATCACAGAAACATGATTTACAAGATTTCAAGCTATGAAACTATGAATCATGTCATAGAAAAAAGCATGCATAATAAATCACGTATATAAAATTTATCAAATAAACTACATTGAATAACATATTATTTGAACATTAATATCTATGTGAATATTATTTTTAACATAGTGTTACAGCCTTTCCATACCAGGACAATGGTAAAATAATATAAATCTCATAAATCGATTATAGTGTAAAGTGAATCCTTCACCCAATGAGAAATAATAATCAACTATAATATCAAATAGCTTAAAAACCAATCCCATCTCTGGCCACATGGAATTTTCCCAATATGTGGTTTGATTCCTCCCAGACCTAGCTATTTACCAAGACCTAACACATTCATATTATCATGTCTACAAGACCAATACAATACATAAATTAGAAGAACAACACCTCTAATAACAATTTATAATGTCCCAACCTGTGGGACACATAAAAATTTACCTTAGATATTAGTTCTTATTCCCTCAATTGTGAAACCACATATGCCAAAGGCTTATGACTAGAAGCAATAGTCTAATGATTGTATATTATGGAGACTATACCTTCCTGATATGAGTACCATGTTAGTGTATGACATAATGAATCAGTCTATTGAATATATAGTATATAAAAAAGAAAGTGAAAAAAATATATATCAAACAAATAAACTGGACAACATAAAATATACAATCATTCTTGCATGTCCAAATGATGATATGTAATCTAATGATGTTAATATATACTCTGGAGTGTATAAATGACGTAAAAGAATAAAAAATCCCCAATGTATATCTTCATGAAAATATTAATCTCCATATTATTCCAATACTCCTACGATCCCATGTATAATGCAAGTGAACAAGTATAATCTAGAACCTGTTCATGAAAACACATGGACTATTCGGGTACTACTGTGTAATGGTGGCCCGAACAGGGTGTGAGATCTAATAAGTAGGTGAATAGAGAATGATTATAATTAAATATATCTTGGGAATATAAAAAAAAATAGTGTGATGGTATATCACAAAATAAATAAATGAATAAATAAGTGTAATATGTTAGTCTCGGGATATATAGGGTCACTAGGCAGATGATGACAATGTCATACTAAACCTGAATACATTTGAACAAGGGTCACCATATAAATTTATTTATTTATATATGTATTTTTATATGAATATATCTTTCTATATGCACTATATTTGTAGGATCATATGTATAGTTGTATACATATATATGTAATTTTAGTCATGAACTGAGGAAAAACTAAGGAATCCATGCATAAATACAATATTTATGTAAACTTGATTAGGGATGTTATGACCAGTATTATCAATGAATGTTAAGGGTTAATATATTGAATATGGAACAAACTTTAAAGTATATAATCAAGGAACATAATACATAATTTCTAGAATCCCAATAATTAGTTACCTAAAAACAAATATAATAAATAAACCATCATGTTAGAATTTGTATAAGATTAGTTCCAATACAAGGTGTCCCACAATGATGGAAACAAGTATCATTGAATGAGTCGTGAAATAATATTACTTTATGAGTATATCATTGGAATTATATAATAATAAAACCCACATATTTCTCATAACATCCAACTACCCTATGATAATGTCTGTGAAGTTCCATAAAAAGGAGTCCAAGTGCCACAAATATTATGTAAAAAACATCTAGTGCATGATCCCTTGAATGGAATTCCTCAAGGAGGGAAAAAAATTATCACTCAAGTAGTAATATAATTCCATTGACATATGATTCCATCCATGATATTAGGAATAATGAATCTAGTATGGATCATGGTAATTATACTTTTAAATAACCTTTGAGAATATCATATTCATTCTGTAAATTGGAACCCAAGTATCGCTCAATGCATACATATTTAATTTAATCACATAAACTTATGTAATAAAAAATAAAATTTTAGTAACCATAGATTATCATAATTAATAAAAGGAAAATTAAGATTCCATTTCTAAAATAATTCCATATTATTTTTTCAAATTTAAATAATATATATCTCCATGTAGTTAATAATTCCATCTTACATGACAAGTATACCCCATGAGGTCCATGACAATTTATCAATTATATTGTCAGGTTCAACCAAAAAATTTATTTTAAGAAAACAGTAATCATAACAAATGGTGATATTATATAATATGGGTATGTAATACAACTGGTATCATTTTTAATTTCTCAAATTCAAGTTAATTATCCATTAGAATAGGGTTTATTCAACAAACCTAAAATGGTGTCAAAGGTTACACATGAATTATAAATATAACCGTTTGACATACAACCTAGAAGGGTTGTTTAATTAACCAAATAGACATAGTGGTCATGGTCATATAAGAAATAATCCCAATGGAAGGTGCATTTATGTTTAATAAACTTCATGTGATGAAAATTAAATACACATTAGTAGTTTAATTTAAGTCATTAGGACATACATATTTAGATTCACATGGTATGGGAAACACATAGAAAATCTGACATGTGACACAACTTCATATATTGAAAAAATGACAAATTAATAGGTTATCCTACAGACTTCCTATATTATACCAACGGAGTTAAACATTTCCAATGTTGTCCTTTAACTCATATAAATGAAGATAAAATTTAATATTTGAGCAATCCTTTAAAAAACATGAAGAGAAATAACTTGTATTTCACAGTCTATTAAATAATAAAAATGATGGAAAGAAGAAATATGACTAGAAATTGTAATTTGGGACATCCAACACATCCAAAAATTCTCAATTTAAAAAACATATGGAGGAAATCCAATGGAAACCAATGAGAGGGGAATGAGAAACTATAACGTATGCATTCTCTTGTGTGTGATGAAAATAACAGATCGAGACCCTACTCCCCTTTTTTATAAAGCTATCTGGTTGAATTGATGAAGTGAAATAGTTTTATTTCTGGATTTATAAAGGGTAATCTTCCAATAAATTCACATGATGTGCATAATGTTATCACTATGTGAAACCCGTTCACATTATAAATGTGATTCCTGATGTGAAATTCATACCATAGTAGTTTGTACCAGCCACTGTTGGACGTTCAGGTTCTCGGGTTCTCCCTAACCCTCTAGACTTCCACCGAATAATACACCACACACAAAAACATCATTTATTGGAATTAAATCAATTTTAAACTAACATAGATTATTGAAATTCAGAATTATCCATCTATAAAATTGATTTTTGAAATTATTATATAATTTCAACCATGAACAAAACAAAAGACGTTGCGTAATTGTTTTCATCATCTCTAAAATAATTATAGCAACCTATAGTTCTAAAAAATATATAATAAACTTTAGTATAATAATATTAAATACATTTCATAAATACTCACTTGAGAACTATAAAGGATTATTTTCTTTCGATACTAGATACATAATATTTATATTTCATTATGTTATTCAACATCTCACAGTAAATTTATTACATTTATTAATATATATAGATATAACATACAAAAAACATTCTTCAAAAACATGTGAAAGGATACATAATAGGGGCTGATATCATATGATATGTTAGGGAAAACATATAATACATCAACCGATGGTCATATGGGAGAATAAGATAAGTATTTTTGAATGATATTATAAATATAAATTAATAATTTCCTACAAAATCTATCATGGATCATAAAAATGAAATATGGAATAAAAAATTATCATTTAAAAATTTAATAACCCTAAGAGTAAAAACATCACCATAAATAAATTTTGAAACTGAAGATAAGGTCATATAATGATGTCCCCATAATAAGTATATAAATTGTTTCAT
The DNA here is from genome assembly GCA_963277665.1 of Viscum album. Taxonomy (NCBI): domain Eukaryota; kingdom Viridiplantae; phylum Streptophyta; class Magnoliopsida; order Santalales; family Viscaceae; genus Viscum; species Viscum album. Next base: position 1,789,010,606 of record OY728121.1, on the reverse strand, counting down.
ATGTAAAGTTAGAAATATAACACCATCAATTCATAATAGATCATGTATAAACTTCTATGACAAATATCATAATCGATCAAGAATCATAAATTGTTTACCATAATGGGATCATGCACGTTGGCATGTTTCATATAGCAGATCAAGCACATTGGTTTGATACCATTTATTATCTCCAAAGATATAATAAATTTTAACACGAATTAGAGGGAGATATAGGTCCCACCCATCATATATTACATTAATTTGTATTCCAAAAGATCATAAAATATTCATCATGTCATAACCCATGAAAAAGGTGTTCGGTTTCAAAAATATATCATTATAACATAGCCTATGTAAATGAAAAAAATTTCATAAACTTATTATTAATTCATAATTTCCTAACCCCCAGAAGTGGAATTCTTTTCAAAATCATATTTAATACATAATAATAAACAAAAATTAAGAAAACAAAAAATAATGATCATACCATTAGACAATATCCCCAGTAAAATATATGAAATACCAAGGGGTTTTTTATAAATGAATTGAAATTGCATAAATGATGCATCATACTTTTTTGAGGAAAATATAATTTTCATTTGAAACCATAAATTAAAATAGAATAATATAATTAATATTATGGAATAAAATTTCTATGAATATAAATTAGGATAATTTTAAAGGGCTATGCATTTAATTGTGTGTTCATGATTAAAGAAACTTCATTTCATCCGAAACATGTTAAAACAATGATTCCATTCACATGTTCTCTAAACAGTGGAAAATAAAACATTAAAAAACAATAATAAAATTTTTAATTATATTAAAATCTAAAACATGAAGATAAATTTATTTATAAAATAATTGGATAATATTAAATCTTTATTTAAAACATTTTTAGAAAACAGGGACTTGGTAGAAAATTGGGTTTCAACCGAAAAGGGAAATGCATTCTATTTTTTCTTATGTTTTTTTATACTCCTAGGTATATGTGAACAGTAAATCGAATTTAAAACAATAAATATTAATAAAAAACCATATTTGATTAAAATTAAGGAGATTATTGAGAGGATGATCATATGCATTGATATTGTAAAATTAAACATTGACCACTTTTATTTGTTTTGAATTATAATACTAATGAAATAATTAATATTATATGAATATTTATATCACATAATATTCAATACAATTATCATAATTTCCATTAATTGGATATATATAAACAATATAAAAGAAACTAGTGTCATATAATCCATGTTTCCATCCTAATAAAAGTGGTACAAAAAATCATTACAATAAGTCTCAACATCCATCAGAAATGTCCTAACATCTAGTATAATAAAAATAAATTTATTAGAAATAATTTATTGATCCATTACCATATTTATAATTCCATATAATAATTACTTCTGATTTTTTATTATCAGTTTATTAAAAATTCCTTGTTAAAATTTCATTTTATGTAATAACTCTGTTTTTCATTTTTGTTATGGTTTGGTATTCTTAGTCGATTTTTTATGTTCATTGTAATTTCATATGAAGAATTTCTACAACATTGTAAATATTAAATACATTCATTATATAGTTATTTATAGTTATCCAACAATTTTAGAGATGGAAATTGAATTACACAATTCATGTAGATGGTAGACAATATGTCTGCATGAGTACTATTTAAATTTTCTCAATGCATGGATCAAAGAAAGGTAAATAAAATATCATATTTCAGGAATAATTTTAAATATATTTATATATATATATAACACAAATTTTCATTCAACTTATTCATAATATATTCTATTTAAATCATAATTGCTTATAAATCACATTACTTCGTGGGTCGATACTCAACCATACATAAGAGCAATATTATTATACTTTAATTGAATGGAAAGTAAAAAGTGATTGAGATATTATAATTACTGAATTATATTGATGTCATTAATATAATATTAAAATGTAATATATATAATTATATCCATTCTTGTGAGGTGTTAGTGGAAAAAAAATTAAATCAGTTTGTGAGGTGGTAGACCACAGTATAAATAAAAACTGATTTAATTTCCCACATGATTGAAGTGGATATGGATATATGTTATTCCAAAAATATTACAAAATATCAGTATATTTTATATTTTTTTCTTATTATATATATATTTTTAAATTAATTAATGTTGTAAGAGAATAGTGAATTGAAAAGTGTTTAGTAAAAAAATTAACCTTCCCATTGAAAAAACATCCTTTTGATCTCATATTATGGTCTTTAGGATTGTAATTTTTTGAAGAAAATATACTCTAAAATGTGGATAATTATTTTTGGTAGAGATATTTATGGGGTTTGGTTAATCCATATTTCATATTTACTGTCAATATGTGAGGGGATGAGGTCCCTTTTTATAATTGGGATAGAGTATCATTTTTCTAAATACCCAAAACTATTCAATAAATATTATATACTATAATTACATGTTCTAAAAAAGTTAATAACTAAATTATTATATAGAATATATGTTCTATCCACACCTCCATTAAAAAAACATAGACATTTTTTAATATTTTGTTCCTTAATCTATATATTTACTCACTTTTTCCATTTTATTTTTTCCCACATTAACTAGTCTCCTTCGATTTTCTTATGTAAATTATTCATTAAAAATAAAATTAGAATTAGAATTAGTATATAATTTTTACCATATTATTATAAATATAATAATATTTATTAAATAATGATCCTATGTGTTTTAAAAATAATTTTTATCACATGAATATGTAATCTGAAAAACTCTCATATTACCTTAAAAAATAGCATTTTGTTATTTTTTATAATATTTATGAAAAAAATAAATTCTAATATGGTATATAATATAAATTATATTTTATCCAATTGTGAAATAGATTTTATCAACTTCAAATGACATAAGTTGAAGAATTTAATCTAAAATAAAACCAAAAGATCCAATGAAATGCTGTTTTTGTTAAATAAAATTTTGATCAGTGTAAAATGTTTTTATATTTGAGTTTATTATGAAATAGATGTGAATGAAATTAATTATATTTATGAATATATAATTGATCTAATTTTATCTAAAATCCATATTAAACTAAAAATTTTCATTAAATTTATTTAATGACAATAGTGGTTTTTAATAAAAAATAGTACTTTTTTCAATTCATAAAAAATACATCTTTTGAAAAAATTCTAAAAAAAACAACTCAAAGAATATTTCACAAAATAGATAGAAATAATTAATATTATTTTTTATAATATTTTTTCATCAATAATATTCAATTTTTTGTTTTAATATAATGACTTTATTAAAATATAAGTTTCCAATCATTTAAATACATTATAAAAAAATATTTTATTTTTACATATATAGGTTTTATTAAATGAAATATTCATCCATAATATATGAAATGTATATTTTCTTATTAATATGAATCATTTTAATGTATTGGTTGTAATGATCATAAATAAATAATAATATTAAAATTAAATCATTGTTCGTTAAAACATTAAGTGGTCTGTTACTCAAGAAATCGATGAAATTAAATTTAGTTGAAAAAAGTATGTCATAAAATCTTAAGTTGTTTCAATAACCCTTAATGAAAACAAAAAAAAAGTTTTTAAAAAAAATTAGTTAAATATGGAATAAAAAATCCATTCTTATTTTTTTTATTTGAAAAAATTATATAATGTAAGAATTTCAAACATTTAATTAATTATCCTTCTCATAAACAAAATTTTATTTTATACCATTTATATGGTTACACATAATTAAAAAATAAAACCGTATATAAATTTAAACATAAAATTTTATAATGGATAAATAATAAATTTTAACCTAAAAATATTATCATGGTTATAGGATGATGTAATGATATCATGAATTTTAAGGATCAGAAATATATCAGTGATGTGTATAATATTTTTTAGATGAATTATAGATATATATACATTTAATAAAATGAATTCAAATCCAATTTGATATGTTACGTATTGAATTATATTAATATCATAGTAGTTTGACTTTAAATTCAATCCCACCCTTTAATGGGGGTTTAAATTAAAATTTACTCAAACTATAAGATTTCTATTTCCAACCAAATTTCCAAATCTAAATAAAATTTTTGAAAGATAAAAAATAAGTTTATGTGAATTATTTATAAAAAACAACATCATTTTGTGTATATATTTGTGTTATTTTAAAATAACCATTCAAATTTCATTTTAAATTGAAAAATATTTTACATTAAGGTATTGTTATCAGTGAAACCAACACAATCACTTCTTCATGTTTGAATACCTAACACTTTCATTATTGGTATCTATTAGATCATTTTTCAAATTTCCATATTTATGATTATATAATTTGTTAATGTTATTTTTTGTTTCCTTTTTTATTTTACATGAAAGTTTCTATCAGTTATTGCACGATTAATTAATTAAACTATGCTTCTCATGATTTAATAATTTTTTTTGTTATTTTATTTTTGAATGATATTTTATATATATTATTTTCAATGTGATTTATTCTTTTAAAATTATGACAATTTTTTCTTCATCTAATTCATTTTTATTGAAATATCACATAATTGATCACAGAAACTCTTGGAATGATACTATACATGCTATCTCTATCGATTGATTTTCTAATGTCCTAATCTTTTGGAAAAATTATCCATCATTTCCATTAACTTTCCCCATATTCGTCTATTTATAATATTAAATTTTTATCAATTAAATTTCTTTTGTGAGATCCCTATTTTTTATTACTATGATTAAATGGTGTCATCATATATTCAATACTTTTTTATGGTGGAAAAAATTATCATATTTTTTTACCATTAAATATTAATTAGAAAATTCATTATCATCATTATTTGTGGGTATTTACCTATATTGTTGTTGAATTTTGTTGGTTACCCATTTATTTTACGTCTATTTAACATTTATGATTATTAATGATTTCATTATGTGAAACTATTTTCAAAGTATATGAACCCATTCTTGTTCCCTGGGTTCATTATTGTATTAATATATAATGATTTTCATTTTATTGTTTTATGAAAACAATTTTATTTCCATGGATTTTTAATAATGTGATATGTGAATGATTTTCAATTAGCACTCATAATTATAGATTATGATGGGTGGGGTCTCATACCCCCATAAAATGCAATGATAAAATGTTTATATATAAGTATATTGGTATTAATGATTATATTTTTAGTTCCACATAATCATGGTAACTTGTGCTGTGTCTCGTGAAATTATTGTATCCTTAAACTAATATTTCTTCCATATTTTAAGTAAATTGCTCTTTTATGTATATTCATATTGTAATTTTTTGATTTTATGGATCATGATTAATTACTATTCTTTCCACATTATTTTTATTCATAAATTTGGATATTCATTTCCATACTCATTCACAAATGTTATAAGATGTAATAATAATTGGTTAATATATTCTTATGTTTCTAGATTATACCTAAATGATCATATTATTGTCACATAAATATTTTTCCAAACACTCTAAAAATGTGAACCAAAATAATTTTCTTTTAATGAAGCTTTTACACAATGTGATAATGTTCTACTAAATATTAATTTGTATAAAATCATGTTCATATCATTTTTGGTTATTTCCCCCATCTAAGTGTGCGAGTCCTTGGGTGACACTATTAGAATTAGCGGGGGTCTAATACAATTATAGGTTAGTGTGTTCTTAGTTGATTATATATTAACAGTTAAAAAATTCATCAATGATTGATATAATAAATCTGATTATATTTTCAAATGTATAAATAAATAATTATATTGGTAATATTTTATATTTTATGCCTCATTGGGATTATGAGGAGAGATAATTAGAAAAAACCCTAGGGAAATGTCCAATTGGAAATTCCATGTATATGATATGATCCTAAGGATTTGTTAATGAATAGATTACATTGATTACGTAGTAATGACTTATATGATTTGATACAAGTTGGTTGATGAATCTATTACACATAATCACCAAGTAGTTGTCACCTTGAAAATGGTTAGTTATGTATCATATCAGTCTTCACTATCATGAAATATGAGTGATACAATGTTGAGAAACATTACAGGACACTCTATGGAGATATGATTTAGTTTATCAAAATATATTTATCATCAATTAAAATTATTTACTATGATATGAAAAAGGCTAATAATTATAATAGAACACAATATATATAATCATTGATTAAACTACGAATAATACATGATAAACTAGAACCTAAAGTATTGGTTATAAATATAAATAAATTTCAATGTTTATTTTATCATAAAATCATTCTCTTATGATGTTAATTATTCATCACTCAGGTTGAATCCATTTTTTTATTAATTTATAAATCATGATTAAACCAGGTTAATATAGATACCAAGGTATAATTTGGTGTTTTCATAATAAGAAAATTTTTTGGATAAGATCATGATTGATTCATCTTATGATTATTCTAAACCAGCTACAGTGAATTATGATTAACTATGTGATGATAGATGAAATCATGGAATTACCAAAGAAGATATGAATGCAATATCATAAAAGATAAAACAATATAGATGATAATGTATTGGATATTCAATTTTATAAATGATAAAATAATTGGGAAGAGAGGACAAGGAGAGTTCTATAGAGGAACATGAAGATGTTTTATTGGTAGTATAAAATGACATCACAGAATAATCTACTAAGAAAAAAATGAATATTTTATTTAAAAATGAATGTAAATATTGTTCATCCCGGGGAACATTTATAGTTTAATGAATAAAATTTAGAAAACATTTTTTTATCCAATTATATGTCATAATCCCTTTTCTAACAATGATGATGAGCATTATCGGCATCCAAAAAAAATTAATTCCCATACATCCTCTATAATGAATGTTATTTCTAACAATTATGTGGAGTGAGGAAGACTAATAATCCAGTATGTATATTCGTGTTTTATATTTTATCCTTAATCTACCCAATACCGTATACCTTGAATGTTTGATAAGAAAATATAATGACAACCATTTTGACACGCTGTTATCAAATTACGGAATACATCAATCCATGTGATTATTGTATACTAAGTCTATTTGTAATCTATAATGAATTTGTTGTTCAATATATTGAATTCTATAATCCATCAATTTTTTAAATTTATTATTGTACACAGAATATATTGGTTCATTATATATAGATATTGTGGTAATTTTCATGATATAAAAAACATACATTTAAATAAAACTATATAAACCCGTAATCACCTATTAGTTAGTGGTTTATTATAAATTACTTATAAAACATCAATATATATATATATATATAATTTTTAAAAATGAATCATGAGGGTTTCATATCTAAAATAAATATAGAAGAACTCAATTTTGGTGATATATCAATTATATTGGAATTGATGAGTTCAATAGTGATAAATAAGATAGTAATGATGAAACTTAAAATGAAATGTCATTTTGAGAAATGTAAATATATTTTATACCATTATATATTTGTATTTGTATGTAATAATTAAAAATTTAGGATAATTTTTATTAATTGGGGATAATGTGGTGACCAAATATTTTACTATACTTCATTTTCTATATTAATTATTATTTGGTAGGAGGGTTGTCTCACAAGAATAATAAAAAAATGAATCATGACATTTTAGATAAATATTATTATGAAAATTAAATAATTATAAAATATTTATTAAATAGAAACATTTTTATCAATTTTGTATTATTATTAAATAGGATAAGAATACATTATGTTTTAAATGAAAAAATTTCAATAAAAGTAGTTTTTAATAGATATTTTATTTATTTTAAATGAAATTGAAAAGATAAGTAAATTTTAATTTTTTTAATATTAAAATTATTTTTTATTTCCTCATATAAATAGTTTTTTTATCCATTTTTATATTTTTTTGAGATAATAATTTTTTAGATGAATAGTGAAATATATAGTTTCATCCAAAATAGTGCATTTTATTACATTATCAATATATAAAAATGGAATATAATATTATAAATCCCATTAATTAGACAAATATAATTTAAGGGAATAAATTTATTAATTTTAAATTTGTTTTGAAAAAAATTAAAAGTCATATGTCAAATATTATTGAAAAAAACAATATTTTAATACTAATAAAAACGTTTTTAATAATTTATGTTTATTAAATAATTTAATGGCAAAATTAGGTTTCAAAATAATATTATATAAAAATATTTTTATATATAATTATTTAATTTAGTTCATGAGTGTTGATAATGTAGAAAAATATTGTTCTATATATATGTTTTTATCTTGAAAAATTAATTTTTCTTAATAAAAAATTTTAAAATATATTTATTTTTATTTTAAAATTAATGTTTCAAAATATTTGAACCATTATTTGAAAAATTATTTTCTGTTTTTAAATTATTTGTTCAATATATGTTAAAATATCAATTTAAATATTTTCATTTTAAATTAATTACAATGGATGAAATTTAATTGCACCAGAAAAATTTAAAGTGGTAAAAACAGATTTATTAATTGCGTAAGAACCAAAAAATGTTATATAAGTGTTTCAATTTTGATAGATGAGTTATGTATAGAATATGACAAACTACAATTCTTATATTGTTCCTTTTTTCTAATTTTACTCTTGAATATAACAATACTAAAAATATAAAGAAACCTTCAAAAATTTCCACCATATTCAATTATAAAAGTTGATCCTTCCACCAAATCATGCATAACCATTACAGTAGTTTTTTCATAAATAAATAAATATATATATATTATCTTAACAAAATCATTCTCCATAAATTCTATATTCACTATTAATAATATTATGTCATGTATTTTAATTTATATTTCCAAGAAAACCCTCAAGCTCTCAATGTATGTATTAACTAATAAAAAATTATCTCTTATTAGTTGTCCATATACAAACATTTTATATGAATATTAATGTAATAAATTAATATAATTAATAAAAAAATATTTAATTATATTGATGGAATAATCCACATCTATACATTTTCACCCACTAATAATAGTAATGTATCATCAATAGTGTGTACGTTTGAATTACCTCCTCCATGAATTGACGTCTTTCATTTATATAAATTAATAACATGGATTATTAGAATTATTTAATTAATAAAAAAAATTATGTACAAATATTTTTTGATTTGGATTTGAAAAATTATTATTTACCTTTATTCAATTTAATTCATTAAAAAAATAAAAACATATTCATGCATATGTGTAGTCTACTGAATCCATGTACGAAGCGATATATTATTCTTTTCAAAATAACATGGATTTTTATAAAATTTTAATTAAGGATATAATACGATATTGATAACTATATAAGTTTTTAGGGTAAAAAAATTACACACCATACTTCACTTTTATTCAAAAACATTAAATTCTATATAAGGAAATGTGCGAACTACCTCCACTATGAAAGTGTCTTTATTTTTTCATCTAGATTATAATTATATGTCCAAATATAATAATATATGATTCAAAAACGTAATAAAATAACAAAAAATTCAATATAGTAATATAATAATGATATAATAATAGAATCACCATTTAATCACACTTATCCATTCATTGTATCATGTTCATGTTTTGGTTATCATAACCACCTATATAAATGATACTATAATTAATATTTTTGGTTTATATGGAAACATAAATAATGGTGATGTTGGAAAACAATAACTATATAGGTATTTTATTAAGGTTACTAAAATATAAAATTAGAAATTATATACTTTTTATAATTAATAAACTATCAGGGTGAATTTAAAAGCCAAAAAAAATATTTTAACATATCGTTCATACTTAGAGTCCATTATGGAATATTATATAACTATGTTAAATTAATAATAAATTAATAGAAATGGAAAAAAATATAAATTATGAGTCTATAATGAATTTTTACAACACCTTTGAATAATTTTACAATTCGTAAAGAGTTCTGGAATAATTGACTGAACAACACTAAGTAACCAACACAATAAAATTTCAAATAATGAATAAATAACTAATGAATTTCGATAATCCATATACAGTGTAATATTAATGAATTAAATTTCTAAGAATATTTTTCACAAACTAAATTTTATTAACCATGATGTTAGAAACATGTACAGAATGAATATGTGCTATAGTCAAGGGTTTTTGACTCAAATATACTTTCATTATACATATTTATTATTTTTCACCTAGGAATTTTTAATATGGAGTGACTTCAACAAGACGAATATATTTTAATATATTATTTAAATTCATGGTGTTTTAATATCCTTATCATGATCATTACATAAGTTAACTTCAATTTATTCGATACTGTATATATATGGGTTTTTTATAACTACATTTGATTCAATTGACCTCTAGGATTAATTATGGAATTTTATTATTCAATATAATTATTTTTTCCTCATATTAAGGGGTTTTAAAATTAATCCTTAGTTTTTCATTATCAAATTAATCTTACCACAATATTTATGATTCTTGTATGGGTTTCAATTTCCTCCTTTAAAATCCATGAGTCATGTCAGATTTTGTGCGCTATGTTTTTATATTGTTTATAAAATACATATTAGAGATTTTATATCATGAATTATATTTTCATCTTTTTTTGTGTTCAATTTTTAATTCCTCTTATTAAATGGGGGAGTAATGAAATTTTACTCGAACTATATGGTTTTCATAGATTTTATTATTTTCAAATCAATATTTATTTTTTAACAGATAATCCACCTCTGGAATTTTTATTCATTCAAGGAAATAATGAAATTATCAATTTAAATTCAATGGGTTTGACATATATACAAAATATATATTTCCCATTGACGCATAAATTAGATTATTTTTTTCGTTCAATTGAATCCAATAATATCGCTTTTTATCAGTTGATAACCTTATTTTTTTTCAATTTTTTATGTATTGATGAATTTAAATATATAATTATTTATGCCAAAAAATTGATGATGGTGATTTTCCACCACTTTAACATAATAAATGAATTTTAGATGAATTTTCGAATGTTTTTCATATTTTCCCTCCTTCATGAAGGTGGGAAAAACTTGACTATTTAATTTTATCTATATGAAATAATAATTATTCATACTACAAAATTTTATATTAATCATTTTCCATAAATTCCCTTTGAATATAGAATAAATTAGTATTATCTTTGTATTAATTAATATTACATTAAAAATATTTAAAATGAAACACGTATATTTATTATTCAAAAAGTGTTTCTTAAAATAGAAAATGTTTTTTCATCTAAATTATTATAAATTGATATATGTTTCCCATTTTTAAGGAAATTAATCGAACAATACTTATCGATATATTTTTTAAGTATGTACCATGTTATATTATTATTTTCATTTGAAATAACTTATAACTATTATTATACTGTGTAATTTTATTTGGTGTTTATTTTTAATTTTTCATTAAATTAATTTCCTCTGTAAATACAATATATTTTGACTTCATTGACTGAACTTTGTTTACCAAGATTCCATAAATAAATTTATTGGTTAAATTATTTTATTAACCATTTTACCTTTATATATTTTATGTAAATTCCATATAATTTATTATACTAATTGATGGTTATATTTTTATATGTTTACTGAATGTATTATAATATGAATTTATTTTACAAGGGTTTATCTTATTATGATTATTGGGGAATTGTTATTTTTTAATTAAATTTGAAATTGATATTGAACCCAATTTAATTTCATTGGTTCTTGCTATTATAAAAAATTAATGATTTTAATTTGTTATTTTTTTGAAACAAATAATATTTACATGGGTTTTTTATGATGTGATAAGTGAAAAATTATCAATTGGAACACATATGTTAGGATGATAATGTGTGGTCCTATATCTACCACTTATTTATTGGTTAAAACATTATATGTGATAAGTATCTTGGTTTACATTTTTGGTGCATATAATCATTTGAACTGGTGATATGGATCATGAATGAAATGATTACCATTACTAATATTTTTGGCATAATGGATTAATTTAGATGTTTTATGTCAATTCATATATCTACATTATTCATTCATGGATAATTTTTTATGACAACTATTTTGAAACTCTATTTTTAAATAAATAATTTATGCCTTCGCATACTCCATATATCATTTTTAATGATTTATTTATTATTGATTATGATTTTATTATGTGATTTGTAGATACTCATAGGATAATATAATGATCACTTTTTATCATTGATTATTATCACTTATGTTTACCCATTTTGAGATTTTAATGTCACCCTTTATTATGATTCCATTTTCTAATTTATTAAAGGAAATATTATGTTTGATTTATCTGCAGAATCATATTTAGAGGATAATTTAGTAGATATAGAGAAGGATAAATTTTTATTATTTTTTTTCTCATATAGTGATAAAATTTACAATTTGATACCAAGAACATGGGTTATACTAGTAAAATAGTTATTCCTTATTATATAAAATTATAATCCGAATAGGGTATAAGGAGCTAAATTGTTATATTTTGTAAGAATGAATTGTAATGATGGATTTGTATTAAATAATATATGTAATGTTAATGTTTTTAAAACCATATCTTAGTGTGACTGTTCTATTCAGCCACACAAAGACTACTTTAAATAATGTAGATGATGGTATGTAGTACATAGTAGACCTATCCATCCATATGGGAAAATTTATCCTATAATAAACTACATGAGAGACATTTCCATTACATAAGATAAGCTATATGTCAGTAGTGTGTATATATAACAAAATAATTTTTATGTATAATTAATTTAGTATAGAGAACATAAAAATATAATCTATAGGTCACGTATAAGGGAAATAGAACAATTGATAAGACTACAAAATATGAAGAATTAGTATGTTCCTCTACACAGAAAGTATGTTTAGACCATATTTAATCCATAGTGGTATTCTCCATTAAAAGGAATCGTAATTGTAATAAATATATAACTAAGAATTGCTATGCATCATATCTAAAAGTGAATTAGTAACTACATGTCTATCCAAACAGTCTCCAAGCATATACATTTCCAATACAAACATATCATGAATGGTCACTAGGGCCCTATTGGGGTGAGTATAAAAATACCCAATTTGATTCCTCCAACCACCATAAAAATACAATAGATAATATTTTTTACTCTTACCAAGGGAGGGGAAATAAAGTTAGAAAGAAAGAAAAAAATAGAAAACTGAATCTTCATGTAGCTCTCGATACTAAAGAGTGTGTTTTAGAATATAAAAAAATTATACAAATATTATAAAATACAATATATATTATGGAAAATAAGAATACATAGGAATAAAATATATAATAAATCAAATCCACATTAGATTACTATGTAGAGGTTCTCAAAACACTAATGAGTTCTTGACAACTAATCTCCATATCCCTTCATAACAGCACATCATAAAGGAAACCCCTCTAGTTCCATGGAATGTTGAACTTTAAGGATACAGATATTAATCTAAATTTTATCAAATAATAACTAGAAATTTTCATTGAGAGCATGATCATCCCTAAATAATTTTAATTAGAATAGAAAGTATTATAGCCTCTTGTATAAGAATACTGAAACACTACTTGTAATTTTGAACTAGATACCAATGAAACCTAATTTTAGATATAGAGTTGGATATCATTCTCTTAGTAGTTGAAGGGGGAATATCTACTGAGGAGGTGGATATTTCATCCCATGAAGTCTCTTCATTAATTTTTAATAAATTATATGTATAGGCAGGATCCAATAATATATAATAGTGGGGGGATTCCAATAAAATATGATCCATATGTAGAGGACCCCACACTTAAAACTAATATAGGGAATTATTGAACCTATATAATGATAGTGGCAATGAAAATGAAATATTGTAATCCTCTAATTATTGATTCTTTCTATATTTAATGATTTTTTTCAAATATTAGGCCTTATATTTGTAATGCCTATGTGGTTGATAATGATCACATTATTTTGTGACACACCAATAAACATGAAAAATAAGTCCATCATAATTTAATATATATATATATATATATAAATTCATGGATAATATTTCATATATCTATACCATGTCTAATCAAGGAATCTTTTCTAATAAGCGATTCATGGAGGAATGCATGAATTTTAACATAGGTACATTATATGTATCCCTTGGTGGTAGCTTTTACATTACATAAAACCACACATGGAGTGTATTGATCCATGAAAATGGTATCTTCACTAAATAAATTATGTGTGAGATCCTAAGTGGTACTATGTGTGTACTAATGTCACTGTGTCAGGTGAATTTCATGGAACCCAATGTGTGGATCTTGATCACAATGTCTCTATATTTTGGGAATCTATTTATGGGTAAAAAAATCTATGAATCAATCACATTTTTGGATATTTCACTTTCACCAAAACTCTAACAACTGAATCTATCAAGATACATGTTATGTGTTCTTTTAAACTACAAACAATGCAGTTAGGATTTTTTTCATAATGTATATAAATACCTCAATTTTACTGATTTAATCCCTATTTAAATTCATTCTTCCTATAAAACCCACCAATCATTTTCCAAACTCATTATTCATGGATCCAATAGTATCTATGATCAGTTTTTTGAAATGAGTTTGAGGAAACAAAATCCCTTATCATAGAAACATCATATCAAATGTCCTTCAATGGGAATAATCTAATCTAATCCATCATCAAAACTCATTTACATAATAATCTTATTTGACTGATTCTTATTTCATTATTTTGAGTGAATTTTTTACACATTAGAAAAAATACTGAGGATTGATCAAGATTCAAATCAAACAGATAATAGTGAATTTAATGACCTTGTCATGGATGATGATGATGAACTAAATAAATGGTAGAAAAAACAAAATGGACATCGAAGAGAGTATCATCAATAGAAACGATGATACCTTCTTCTATTCATCATTTCTGAATACAATGAAATGGAAAATAATACCAATTCATGAATCAATTAAATTTATATTACAAAATTATAATAAAATAAATTGATTTAGAGATTAAATATCCAAAAAAGGTATCAAATTCAGATATATTGATCTATTTTGAAAATGTAATAAATAATAATGTATGTCCAATATAAATATAACTTTCTCAGAATTAGATAGATCACTATGAAATATATTTATACACTAATATATATAGAAAAATACCAAATAGTTTCTCATTGGTCCTCGATCGCATATTCATCTTCTAATACTTTTACCACAGAGATATATATAAATGAAATTAGGTCATGTGTATAATCCACAATAATTAATAAAAATGATTTAAAAGGATCCATTGGGGATAAATTTAGGTTACATATAATTTCTAGACAATTTATTTGTAATTCCCTGACCGCAGAAGCCCAAAGTCAGTGCATTATTTTAACACATTGGCATGATTACAAGGAATCATGTCATGAAAGACAGATCAGTTTAGGAATCATGGAAAATATAATATACTTATGAACATTACATTACACATTAAAAAATAAAACACGACATAAATGGTCATTTTAGAATTCCATTAGTCCCCTTACTTAACCATACTTATCAATCATAAAACACTTCTAGGCATAATGGGAAAATAAAACATAATAAATGGGTGAGATCAGATACTCAGTAAGGATAACAATATAGTGGAAACATTCATAAATAATCATAAACATTTTAGGAAATGTATATGACTAAAAAACAAGAATTTTAAACTTAAACATCATCATAATAGGGAAAAGATAAATCAAATAATTCCATTTACTTTTTCACAAGGATATTCTACTAGTTTAATAGCCACAATTAATATCAATATCCCTTTTCATAATGATGGAATACATAATACCAGACATCATCACCACATAGTCAGGGCCCCGTTCCAAGACTAGAAGTATGATTTATTCAAGGACTTGTTCCAAGACACTAGTTTGTCTCATGAGACCTATTAATTCATTAAAGTGATTTTGCAGGCTCCATCTATCAATTAATATGTCCAATGCATTCTTCATATGAATGGTTGAAACATAACATAAACATTCATATAAAAACATGCATAAAAAAGGTTAATACTGTAACCATAAACCGTTAATGGTATAAAAATAACCCTTCCATAGTCAAACATATCACAAAACCTTCAATACAATATGGATGATTCGTATCATAATGAATCAACTTCAAACAAGTGTAAAATACATCAAATGATATTGATATAGATAAATCAAAACTATTTGGGAGAAATAACTCTTTATTTTTTGAAATTATTTTAAAGTAACATAATTTAAAAATGACGAAATTTTAAGACATTTTTGAATCATAGTGTCCCATTCCTCTTGGAATCATTGAAAGGAATTATCATTTTAAAACCATGATGTCTAGATAAATAGATCCTTAAAATCATTTTGAAAACATGGAAATTAATTAATAAGATTTTGAAAATTAGATATTTAAGACAATTAAAATGATGATATAGTTTAATAGACCCTTCCATAAAACCTTAAAAGATTCCTTTTGAAAAAAAAATTATGAAATATGTACATTGATGATAAATATTTCCTAGTAAATACTTACTCATAAACAATCTCGGATAATAATGAGATTGAGGATTTAAAGCTTACCTTTTACCTTTCATTGGTAAATGGTTTGTTATCCTCGTCAATAATAGTTAAATAATTGTTATTAAATTTTAAAAGAGACACATACTTAAATATGATATCATATATGATCTTCAAATATTTCATTGTTACTAATATTTTAGTAGTATTATCGTTTCGTGTTTTAACTGATCTGTTTTCCTTTATATGATTGGTACAGTAAGCCATGTTTTTTATGGATATGATGTATTTTATTCATATCAAGAATGATATTATTATATTAAGCTTCATTTTTAATCATAAAATGAACATTATTCTTTAATGATTATGATGGGGAATGAATCCCATCGCGTTAGTGGAGATAATAATCTATATGTACGCACGTACGACAATATCATTATATTGATGGTGAAATATTATGTAATTGGATGGTATATCATATATAAAGAATAATTATCATTTTATATTTATTATTTACGTCAGTTATACTCATTATTATACCCATCAACATAATGAAGTGTTTTAATAACAAACTATACCACGACGTGGAAACAGTAAGCTGTACATACACACGTGTGGTGACATTTTCATTTAGAGGATGGTCAAAATAACGAATATTGTTTCACCATAATAAAAATAAAATCATAGTATTTATTAGGTACTGGATTAATTATTTTTGTATGGAAACAACAATGAAAGAGGATGTGGAAGAATAAATGAACTTGAAAGAGGGTGGTGAAATTATTACCTCTTCTTTGGGTGTTTCCTTTTGAGTTGGTCAAAAGGGCTCCTTAAGATGGATTCCAGATCAGAATAAGTCTTCCAGGATTATTTGAGGGAAATTTTCAGGATATTTGGGGTGGGTTTCACTGAGAAAAATGGCTTTGGAGATATGATTTTGAGAGAAGGGGAATTCCCCTTTATAAGAGCTGTGAGGCTCTCTTTGGGAAATTATTAAAATATTAATTTATTATAAAATAATATTCGGTTTATAGTGGCACAAAATGAATTTATTTAGAGACTTTTGTGGTTATGGGTCGAAATACTCTCATCCATTAGGTTTTAGACAAGTTTAGGTTACGATGTTAACATTATATTTTAGATTAAACTCTAAGTTATATATTTTAACTTTTACCATGTCTTATTGTATTCTAACACTATATGGTTAATATAATTACTCTAAACATCCATGAGAACCTCAAGTGGTTCATTAATGACATATATAATATTATTTATGCTAATTTGTCGAACCTTAAATTTTTAGAAATATTATATCATGAAATAATATAGTATATTTTAAAACAATTAATTTAAGTGAATTTGGATACTATTTGGTATTTAGTTTTTATGAAAGTCATAAAAATCATATCACTTGGAAAATTATTTATCTAATCCACCCAAACATGTCATATTAAACTATAAAATTAGTGGATGGCATCAAAACCTTTAAATTCTGTTTATTTTTATATTTATAATATAAACTATTTTAATATTTCATTAAAAGATAATTACTGCATCATCATTGGGTCACAAATAAATTTATTTATTTAATCTGTAAAAATTATAAATAACATACCATTAAGTATAAAATATTTTTATATTTCTAATAAATATAAAAAGACTAATTTATCTTATCTATAACCTTATATTAAAAATTGTATAGTTAATAAACTATGAATTTAACACTTTTAACTATTCTATAAATAAAATAATATAAATGTCCTAATCTAATCCATGCGGACTTAAAGGATCATATTTTATTCTTAAGATTCTTTAGGTAGAATTATACATATCCAATAGAATTAGGGCATGTGTTAGGATAATTATAATATCATTTTTACCTTTTCATTCCATTTTTACTTTTATATGTGGTAAATAAAATTCAAAAGTTACTATTAACATAAAATTATTTTTAATCATATTGATCCACATTTTACATTTTTATGTCAACCGAGTCTCTCCGATTTTTGAAATTCATCTCACCGAAGACATAAAATTTATGTTTTATGCAAACATACAAATGCTCATAGAATGTGGGTAAAAAGGTTAAAAATTCAATAAAAGTTTTTACATATAATTTTATTATAAATTGACCTAGATGAATTAAATTGATCATATATAGGGTTTATATATATATTTTGAAATAAAATAAATTTAAATAAAATAAGTAATTATTTAAATAAAAATTTTGTTTTAAATAATAATGTAGTGTTTTCACTATTCATCAAAAATTGATTGTTTTCAAAAAACATTACAAAAATTATCATTAAGATAATTTTCATATTTTGAATTCAAATGTGTAGTACGTTTTACCAAATTAAAATCATATAATTTTCATTTATTAATTTAAAAATAATTTCATTTGTCAAAACCAAAATGCAGATTTTTAAAATGTAAAAACTATCAAATAATTGACATGTGTTTATGTAAAATTTAAATGTGAAATTACTTATACATTCTTACATTGTATTAAATGATAAAAATATAATATAATTATAAATCCAAAGCATTAAAATTTATAATTGATCACTATATATTATTTGTATTAAAAAGTTGTTTTCTATTAAAATTTAGTATTTTTAATTATTCACCCAAATATGAAATTTTTCAGAAAAACACAAATAATTTATTGAAAAAATATTTTTATGTCCCAATTATAAATAAGATATTTATTTTTTAAAATATAATATATTACTGTTTCAAATATTGTATTTGAAAAGGGTTCTCTATTGAAAGGCGGTCAAATTGCATTTTCTAAAAAATACTTCCATTATCTGAAAAAAATGAATTTGTTCTTATATTATGTCTAATAAACACATAATATGGATGTTAAAATTTATATAGAATATATATACAATTAAAAATGCAGATAATATTATTCATAACTTCTTTTGAAAAGATAGTTTGGTAAGTCCTGGTGCGCTCGAACTCGGTGTTGCATGTAACCCAATTTGTGGAATTACTTTGAAGGAATAACATAATATGATATCTTGGGGTGTTACATTCTACCCTCCTTAAATAAATTGCATCCATACAATTTGAAATTGTTCTTCGAATATTAATGGTTAAAAATAAAAAAATACCTTTGTGTAAAAACCACATCATAAATTAGGTTAATAAAATTTAGCTTTATTGAGAGGGAAAGGAAAATTAAAAAGTCAACACCAAATTATGATATCGATTAGGATAAAATTGGTGAAAATTAGAGACACA
The DNA here is from genome assembly GCA_963277665.1 of Viscum album. Lineage (NCBI taxonomy): Eukaryota > Viridiplantae > Streptophyta > Magnoliopsida > Santalales > Viscaceae > Viscum > Viscum album. The sequence continues at coordinate 1,788,990,712 of OY728121.1, read as the reverse complement.
TAATTGGAGTGAAGAAATAAATATTTATAGTGAGTGATTGAGGTAATCAATCACAAACATGTGTAAATTTTAGTGCCTCAAATCCATTAATCTATGATGATTTGAAATATCGTTGGTTCAAATAAACATAAGATATTAGGATAACACATTTTCGGATTTAGGATCCCTTACCTAAAGTTTAATAATTTATTTATTCATAGAATAAGTGGATGAAAATATAAATGATATGTAGAGTTTCATCCTTCAACTAATTCCAACTTAAAACTCATCTTTCACTATAAAAGATAATAGAATTCTAAAATATTTTATTTATCCTAATAGTATAGGGTTTCAAAAATAATGAATTTATAATTCATTTGTCAGAAAATTTAAGAAAAATAAAATATAAAAAACAAGAAATCAAGTATGTATATGCTAGATGATCCACCCTTATCACCCTATTGTTGCAGGTTTTTGTAATGCGGCCTTGCCAGACATGACAGATTGTTTCCTGACCTCAGGGTTATCCTTTTTATGACAATCCATAAATAATCTCATGAAATGATTTAACCGTAAAAATAGTATACAATTTCAAACTTATTTGATTCCAACCTTTAGACTTATCCAAAAAACGTATGTCCAAACTCAAAGTCCAAAATTTATAAGGAAGGTAAACATAATGAATATCGTTTTTCCATGTAATAGCATGTGAATAAATTCATCATGTATTCTTTTGAAACAATTGAACACCCATAATTACTATAAAAACTTATTGATTACATTCATGCTCCCTTATTACTAATAGAATACAAGATATACTCCTTCTATCCAAAAATGATATATACCCTAACAATGATGGAATATACAAATCATTAATAAGTTTAAAGGTATTCATGGACATTCAATATAATTTATCCAAATCAATCATATATTATTCCAAAATCACTACCTCAGTACCAGAACCATATTATGGTATATCTTTCACTCAACCATATATTTTCCATAAAATTTAACCTGATATTGAGTCACATTTCTTGGTTCCATAGTATCTCAAGTCCTTAATGAAATTGTATTATAGTACAATACTTATATACTATATAATTCTTATGAGATGTACATAATTAATAAAATAATCAAATAACACAATACATTAATAACTACATAATAAATCAAATCATTTATCTTCTTCTTTTATAGTATCATAACATTATTATTATCCAATAGCAGCATTTGCTGTATTCTCAGATGATTTGGAGATTGATTCGTGTAGTGTCCCAACTCATTGAAGACGTAGCTTTGTACATTTGAAACCATTTTCTTACCCTTGAAATCTTGTACTTGGTGTCATTTTTTACCACACATATTACAAACTCCCACTCCCTTAATGAATTTACCCTGGTGATTCTTTCCACATTTATCTCATATAGGAAAATTCTTCTTTCCCCTCATCCATTTAACTATGATTCTCTCTTCCATTGTTTTCTTTTCTTCCATACTTTCATGGCAATAAGACTAGGAGAATTAATTACTTATCTTATTAACTTGTGATACTATTTCTTCATATGATGAGAATACATGTGAGACTATTTCCCTTTTAAATGTTGGATTAAAACAATGAAACTTATGAGCCTTCTTAATCTTTCGATCATGTATATTGCTGGAATTATCATTCCTTCTACTTGGTGCCATTTCTAATCAATGGAATACACTAGGTTATTTTATGAATCTCAAGGAATAATTCCATACTTGTAAAATACCTAACATAAATTGAAATGATTATTCATATATTCTATAATCATAACATATTTTCTCTGAGGATGTATTTACTCCTATATCCTTTATAATGGCTTGTAATAAAAATGTGAATTATCTTAGGCATATTCACTAGGAGTGTCGTAACCAAGATTGCTGCAAGGCCCGTTGTCGTGTACCAGGATACCTCGAGTCTATCCCAAATATCTCTGTCAATGTTTCACTCCTAAGTACATCTATTCCAGAGCCGCCTCTACCTGCTCCTATCCATAGAGGGATGTATTTCTTGGAAAATAAAAAAAATCTCTACATTTAAAAAGTTCTAGGAAGTTATTCTATACTAATCCTCAAAGTCTATCTTAGGGTAATTTTCTCTAATTACAATTTATCTAAATCTATTACCAAGTTTGTTATTAAATATCCTTTGATACCAATTGTAACACTCCAACCACAGAAGGCCTTTGTCAGTGCATTATTTTAATACATTAGAATTATTACAAGGAATCAAGTCCCGAAAGAACGATCAGTTTATCAGTCTTGTAAAATATATTACATACATAAATGTTACATTATAAATTAGAAAATTAAACCCATTAAAAATGATCATTTGAGAATTATATTAATCCCCTAACATAACCCAGATTATCAATCATAAAACCCTTCATGGAATCCTGGGAATATAATACAAATTAATGATGTGAGATCAGATTCTCAATATGGATAAAAATATAATGGATACTTTAATAAATAATCATAAACATTTAAGGCTATGTATAAGACTAATTAACAAGCCTTTAAGCCTAAAATTCATCATAATATGGAAAATATAAAGAAAAAAATGCCTTTTACTTATTCACATGGATATTTTACTAGTCGAATAATCACATGTAATATCAATAACCAATTTCATAATGATGGAATGAATGATGCCACACTTCATAACCACATAGTCAAGGCCTCGTGACAAGACTATAAATAAGATTTTGTCAAGGCCTTGTGCTACGACACTAGTTTGTCTCATGAGACCTACAGTTACATCGTGAAGCTATAGCTGGCTCACCCATCACTTACTAAGTCCAATGAATTCCTTATATGATTGGTTGGAACAAAACAGAAACATTCATATTAAAAATATCATACAAAATGTAAATAATTTAACCATAAACCATGAATTGTATAAAAATAAGACATATACAGCTAAAAATATCACAGATCCTTCTATAAAATAAGGATGGTTTGTGTCATAATGAATCAACTTCAAACACGTGTAAAATCCATCCAAGGATGTTTACATAGATGAAATCAAAACTATTTGAGAGAAATATAACTTTATTTTTTTTTATATCAATAAAATGTAACATAATTTATAAAGGAAAACATTTAAAGAAATTTTTTATTCAAATTTACCCATACCATATTAAAATTTATAAAGGAATTAACATTTTAAAACAATTCAGTCCATATAAATAAATCCATAAAACGAATTTGAAAAAATGGACATTAATTAAAAATATTTAGAAAAAAAAATATTTATAAGAATTAAATTGATGACACAGTTAATCATACCCTTCAATAAAACCTTAATAGATTCCTTTTTTAAAAATTTAATATGAAATATGGACATTGATGATAAATATTTCCCAGTGATTACTTACTCATAAACAATCTAGGATAATGATGAGATTATGGAATTAATCCTTACGTTGTACTTTTCCTTGGTTGAGAGTACGTTAACCTCTAGTATAACAGTTAATTAATTTTATTTTAAATTATATAAGAAACATTTACTTAAATATGATTTCATATATTATCTTATAATAATTTTTTTGTTAATAATATTTCAGTAGCATCATCATTTAGGGTGTAAACTGATCAGTTTTCCTTTATATGCATAGTTACATAAGCTATGTTTGATATGGATATGATTTATTTGATTCATATCCAAAATGATATTATTTTCTTAAACATTTATTTAAATCATAAAATGATAATTATTCTTGAATTATTACGATGGGGAATGAATCTCACCGCGTTCGTGGAGACGGTAATATGTACGTACGCACGAGCGACAATATCATTATATTGAAGGTGAAATCATTTCTAATTGGATGGTGCATAATATTTATAGAATCATTAAGAGGTTATATTTATTATTTACATCATTTAAACTCATTATTATACCCATCCAAATAATGAAGTGTTTGAATAACAAACTACACCACGACGTGGAGACGGTAAGACGTACGTATGCACGTATGGGAACTTTGTCATTTATAGGATGGATAGAATAATGAATATGGTTGTACCATATTTATTATTAAATCATAGTATGTAGGAGGTACTAGATTTATTATTTTGGTATGGTAACATCAAGGAATGAAGAAGTGGAAGAATAAAATAATTAGAAAGAGGGTGGTGAAATTATTATCTCTTCTTCGGGTGTTTCCTTTCGAGTTGATGAAAATGGCTCCATAGGATGCCTTTCAGAAATAAGTAAGTACTCTAGGTTTATGTGAGTGAAATTGGTAAGATATTTTCGCAGGGGTTGGCCAAGCCAAATTCCATTTGAGGTGTGATTTTAAGAGAAGGGGGAGTTCCCTTTTATAAGAGGGGTGAGGGTCACTTTATGATAAGATTAAAATATTAATTTATTATTTAATAAAATTCAGTTTATGATGGCTCAAAATGAATTTATATATACAAATAGTGGTTATGGGTCGAACTATTCTCAACCAAACGGTTTTAGACATGTTTAGGTTAACATTTTAAACTTATCTTTTAAATTTAACTATTAGTTAAAAAGTATCACTTTTACCGTTTTTTCTTGTATTATTAAACTCTATGGACAATAATATTACTCTAAAAAACCAAGAGAACCTCAAATGGGACAAAAATTAAATATATAATTAAATTTAATACATTTTCATGAACCATAGATTTTTAGGAAAATTATATCAACCAATAATATAGTATTTGTTTTAAATATTAATTTATGTCAATTTTGACTCGATTTGGTATTTTGTTTTTTGTAAAAGTCCTAACAACCTTACCACATCAAAGAAAATTTATTTAATCAACCCTAACATGTCTTATTAATCTATAAATTCGTGGATTTCATCACCACATTTATATTCTATTTAATTAAAAACATATAATATAAACTATTCTAATATTTTATTAAGAAGTTAATTACTGCATCATCATGGTGTCATGAATATATTAAATTATTTAATCTCAAAAAAATTATAAATTAAATACTATTATGTATGAAATAACATTTTCTTTCTATTTAATATTTATAGTGGAATTTATCTTATGTATAACCCTATATTAAAAATCATTTATTTAATAAACAATGAATTCAACATTTTTAACTCTTCTTTAAATAAAATGATAATAAATATCCTAATCTAATCGAAGTGGACCTAAAATGTTCATATTATTTTCCTAAGGTTTTTTGGGTCTAATTAAACTTATCCAGTAGAATTAGGACATGTTTTATGGTAATTAGAATGTCATTTTTATCTTTAATTATCCTATTTACTTTTAACCGTGGTAAATGAAAGTCAAAAGATACTATACCTAAAAAATTATTTTCATCTTATTGATCCAGATTTTACTTACTGATTTCAACCGTGTCACTTGGATTTTTTAAATTCAACTTTCAAAATAGGTAAAAATTATGTTTTATGCAAATTTGCAAACGCTCCTAGAAGGTGGGTAAAATCGTTAAAAAGTTCAGTAACATTATTATAACTAATTTCATTATAAAATGAATCAAATGTACTAAATTTAACTTATATAGGTATTATATATCTATTTTTACTTAAAATAAATTTAAATAATATAAATAATTATTTAAATAAAAAGTATGTTTTAAATAATAACGGAGTTGTTTTCACTATTCATCAAAAATTGTATGTTATCAGAAAAATACCAAAAATAACCCTAAGCTAATTTTTTTATTCTGAATTCTAAAATGAAGTCTATTTTACCAAATCAAAAACATATAAGTTTCATTTATTATTTTAAAATTATTTCCCATTCTAAAAACCAAAGTGCGGGTTTTTAAAAAGTAAAAACTACCAAAATATTGACATGTGTTTATATCAAATTTAAATGTTAAATTACTTATAATGACCTAAGTTGTATTAAATTATAAAAATATAATCTTATTATAATTAAATCCATTAAAATTTATAATTTAATTCTATAAATTATGGTTATTAAAAAAGATGTATTCAATTAAAATTTAGTATTTTTCACTATTCTCACAAATATGAATGTTATCAGAAAACAACGAAAAATTACCAAAAAAATTTTTTATGTCTCAATTGTAAAGATGAATTATATTTTGTCAAATTTAATATAAAAAAGTTCCAAAAATTGGATTTAAAAATGGATCACCATTAAAAGGTGGTAAAATAGAATTTTCTAAAAAATATTTATTTTATCTGAAAAAATGTGTTTTTTCTTATATTATGTCTATGAAAAAAATTATATGGATGTTAAAATTTATATGAAATATATAAAATTCAAAATCTAGATAAAATTATTCATAAATGACTTTGAACTGCTTGTTTAGTAAGTCATGGTGCGCTCGAACATTATCGTGTGTGTAACGCAAGTTATTGAATTACAATGAAAAAACAACATACTATGAAATCATGGGGTGTTACATAATTTAACCATTTATATATTCCCATTACTATGAACTATCATTGGGACTATTGAGAATGAATCCTATATTGCACCTTGAGTGAATATCAAATTTTAGTTCAAAGTGTGGTATTGTTTTTCCAAACTAATATTGAATCTTATATATATAATTTTTTATTTGAGAATAAAAACATATAGTCAAAAAATATTATCTTATTTTTGTTTAATCATTATTAAGACTCTACAACACTAACATATCCATATCGACTAAAAAAATTAGTTCAAAATGATATATTGTATAATATTAAATGTTTAAATATATAGAACTACATATTTCATACCACTATAGTAAATAAACAAAAACTAGAATCCCAAAATTGGTTTTTATATTATTTTATTTCAAGAAGATACAAGGATTTATATCGTGAAATATTGAATAGTTTATTAGTTTTGGTAAACAATATATTGGATGAATATTATATTAGAATTAAAAAAATAAAATAAAAGGATTATTTGATTTATGTAAAAAAGTTTACCCATTATAATATCAATAAATATCAATAAAAACACTTTATTAAATTCTAGGGAAAATAAACATAAGAATGGGGTGATAACTAATTCTCAGTATGGGTTTGCATACTAAAAAATATATCATGAATCACTAATATATATTCAATATGGAAGTTAAAATTACTGAAAAAATTACATCTAATTAATATATTTATCATATATAATAATATGGTAGGAATAAATGATGATAAATAATTTCTACTTAAATAATTTTATGATCTTCAAAATCGTCTATGGAAATAATAACATATAAAATAATGACATGGAAATAAATAAAAGAGTACATAATGATCGAATTCATAATTCAAGACATTTAAAGAATATCTATGATACCTTTTGTGAAAACATATAAAAAAATATTGATGAGTTATAGAAATATATATATACAAATGTGTAAGGACATGGAAAATCACAATCCTAATTTGTCACATGTGTCCCCTTGAAAAATCATGGGGCTATAGTAGGAAATTCGTTTCACGTACTAAGACCAAAAAAATTTTATTTTAAAAGGGGTGAAACATAATAAAGATAAAATATTAAAATTTAAAAAAATATAATGAATATTAATAATTACCTTCATCAATAAATATAATGATGAAACAATCAGAGTATTCTGATGAATTTTATCAAAATATTACATCCCCAGTCAATGTAATAACAAAACAATAGAATAAAAAATATGGATTGTATAATAATTATTTATTTATAATTAATTATAAGTAAAATTAGGGTTTCTGTGATAAATTAGTATAAATACTATAAATATATACCTTAAAACATTCTTGAGGAAAATATAAAGTTATCATTGAAAATAATAATGAAAAAATTAAATAATTTTAAAAAAATCGACAAAAAATGATATTTGAAATGAACTATGTAAATATATAAATTAATAATAACGAAAATTAGTGTTCATGATGGTTGAAATTTTTATCCATGCTAAATATATTGAATCAATAATCCATTTATTCTTATTTTTTCTAAAACTAAAAAATTACATTTGTTAGATAATTATAGAAATATTACATTAAAATTTGTTTAAAGAATAATTTAATGTGTAAATTTATTATTAATAAATCTTTTTAACAATTATTACAATATTTTTGAAGATATTTTCATAAAATAGCACTATGGATGATAAACTATATTTAGCAAATATGATAAATATATTTTTCATTTCTTGAAATCAATTTATTGACAATTTAAAATACCAATAAAATGAATATTTTTCTATTAATTTCTATTTTAATAAAGAACCATATGATACAAATATATTTTTTTAATACATATATATCATATAATTTGAGTAGTATATACATAATCCTTGAAAACCCCAAATTGAAAGAAGATTGTAAAATAAACCTTTTCTAGTTTGTTAACATTTGATTAAAAATCCACATGAAGGAAAAAAACATCACTCTTTAAATACCATGAAGTTAAATAATGTAATTATATAAAATTGTAAATTTGATATATATACATCATTCAAAAGAACTAAGTGGTGAATGTGGCATAAACCTAATGAAAATAAAATTGACAAAAAACACTTACATTTTTATTGATTTCATTTATACATATATATATATATAACTCCTTTATAATAAATATGTAATTTTATACATAAATTAATGATCCATAAAAAAATATTTTATACTTTATAATATTTAGTTATAGTGTTGTATGACCTATTTAATGATAATTCTATATTGAAATCACTACTCTGGGTGATAATTGCTTTGTTTTTCAGATATGTATCATTACCCCCATTTTAGTGATTTTAGATTGGTTATGGTTAAATCATATAAATATTTTTAAAAATGTTATAAATATCAAATATTATAATAATTTAATTATCTGTAACATTTTATATAAGTCAGATATGGGAATCATAGTTACACCATTCATACAGATGGTAGGTCGTATGTACACTTGAATTAGGATTTTATTTCTCATATATAGTTAGACCAAAGTATGTAAAATATTGATTAACAATTAATTAATCTCTATTATGTCAGAAATATTTGATATATTCATTATATTTATCTTTTATACCTTCCATGAGAAGCATATGTGAAAAATTAATCACAATACTTTTTATAGCGGCGGTCTGCTATATAGATGAGTGATGTTATCATATTCACATAGAATGGAAAGTAATAATTTATATGTGATATTGAAATTAAATAATAATATTTATGCTGTAAATATCATAAATATACTTTAATTCCATCAACATATCATTCTATGAGAAGAGGTTATGTAATAATAACTACATCGATTAGTGTGGTGGTAGTCCTCTATACTAAGGATCAAAGGTTTCATTTCCAATCTGATAGAAGAGGAGACAGATATGGAATTTGAAATAATAATATCAATATATCAAAATATTTCATAAATTTATGTTGTCATATTCTAATTATTAGGACATGAATTATGGTGGTCAGAGAAAAGGGAAAAAAGAACTTCATTAAGATAATTAAACACTCTAAGATGAGTATGATTTGAATTTACCATTAAGGACCATAGAGAAGGAATTTTTGGATGGAAATTACCTCTATAATGTCTCTAAATATTTTTAGGAGGGACTTTTGTAGGGTCTTTTTATGAAAAATTACTTAATATGGGTGAAGATGAGAGGGAAGGATGTGACCCCATAAAATTTAGTATGATTGGAATTATTATAAATACTAAAAAATATTAAATGATGGAAAGTAACAATGATGGAAATTTCCTAAAAATAAATATATATTATGATATTGGTAATATATGTTTGATCTAAATAAAAAATTAATTTTTTATGCATGATATTCATTATCCATTAAGTTTACTCAATTTTAGTATTTTGGTTTTCACCAATACAATTATTTTTTATACCATGGTAATTTATTCATTAATCCAAAAAAATAAATCATTCAAGATAACATATACCTAATTTTTCATAATATTATATCTGATTTATGAAATAAAAATATTGTGTTTGTTAAAAATTAATTTTATGACAAGAACATTTATCCTGTAAAATCAGGTTTTAGACATAATAAAAATAAATATTTTTTAGGGTTTTTACACTTCATAATGAATAAAATTATATAAAACATATTATATAATTTTAATTTTTCTATTAAAAAATATTTAATCCATTTTTTCTTATTCCAATCATATATGTGTAAAATGATAATCTCAAAATTAACTCGTAGATGCGTAGAAAAAATGATTTTACCATTAGAAAATTCACATTCAAATATAATGTCTTGAAATAAAAAATCATAATTAATTTTATTAAAATGGCCTTAATTGAATTTATTATAAACATTTAGATGAAAGTTTTCTTTTATAATAATTTTAATTTAAAATCTAAATGTCATGTGGTTTAAATGAAATGGTAGTTTGTATTAAAAAAATTTATTTTTAACTTTCTAATAAAAAATTAATCAGTTCCTAAAATACTGAAAAATAACTCTTTTATAATATTTATATTATTATTTCATAAATGAATTAAATTTTTGGAATAATTTTTTTTAAACTGGTAACAATTTATTTTATTATATATTTACAAATCATGATGAAATCAATTTTTTGGGAAACAAATCAGGTTTTCAGAAAACATTTCCTTTTTATTCATTTTATTTTTTTTTCAATAAATTGTAAAAATTAATTTTTAAACCATATTATTTACATAAAATATATATTCATATTCAATCCATTTTATCCAACAAATAAGAGATAACTATCATATTAAAAATGAATATATTAAGAGATTATTTTTGTTGGTTAAAGTCAGTGTTTCTTGTTATGTAATATATTCAAGAGATTTAATGGAAAAACAGAAGATTTTAGAATATATTACTTTGTTATATACAATATACAACATTCATTGTCAAACTGTTAAGACCTGTATTTTTTCATTTAATATTTTTTAATTATATGGTAACATTACGAGTCTGCAAAAAATGTCGGTGTGTGATTCTGAGGCTCAATGTTCCCAAAATGAATTTTGGAACATATTTCAGATATGTTCAGTAAACACGCTAGTGGAATTTTGTAAATTTTGAATCGGTGCTCGAAATTGAAATATGAGGACACCATTGAACTCGCAGTGCCAATATTTAGTTAAAGAGTCCTTCACCTCAACCGTAGTAGGTCGAGGGTGGAAATATGTTTTTTGGAATTTTCATGGGAGAAAACAAAATAAACCTACATTATTTTAATTTTATGATTGAAACCTCCCATTTTGAATTTGGTGGTGGGGACCACCTGAACCCCTCTTAATATGAAGTTATCCCTCGGAATTCCCCCTTGTTAATGTGCCAACTTCAATTCAATTAATGTGCCAACAATTATTTTTTAATTAAAAAACATAATCCTACTAATTTGGCACCACTCCATTCATGGATGAAATTGTTGGAAAAGTAAAGGAGAGCCTGGGAGAACCTTTATAGAATCATCCTTTGGCAATGAATGACTTATGATTGAAGAATGAGGAACCTACTTCAGAAGCGTCATGTGGGAGAAATGTACACCGACATCACTTTCATCGACTTCAACTTCTTCCTCGTGACATCTCCAATGAAAGTCTAGATATGGGATTTATTTTGAATTATAATTTTATTTATTTGATAATTCCTCACATTCTGGATTCAAAATGAATATAGCCAAACATAAACAGCAATCAACCTGCACATATACCTTTCCCCATTTCGTTTTCTCTTCATGCGTTCTTCGTTCGATCATCAATGCTAAATAATTAATGATTATGGAAACACAATGGTTTCTTTAGAGTGATGTTTGGACATAGAGCCCTCGACCCGAGGATCATGAATAGGCGAATGACATAATTTTCGTGCTTATAATGAATTTTTGGTGAACCATGGAAGAGGAGTGTAGCTGACACCCTTCCCGGATACATGGATATAGGGTGGTGCGCATCTACACTGCCTGTAGAGCCGGAGGCCATGACCCGTCAGCCGCGGTGGAGCAAGGTTGCAGTCGATATCCGACCAGCCATGTGGAAGAGTGGAGGTGTGTATCCGAACTACCGGTGGAGCAGCAGGTCGCATCCTCTTGATTGTGGTTGAGGCTAAAGGGTGGTCGGCAGCTGGATGGCCGCATAGAACAGCAGCGTCATCATGCCTTTTGGAGTAGGAGGATCAGTTGGTGAACCGACCAGTAGTGGTGCACCGAGCAGGACTAGATCTAGAAGGTCCCACTTCCAAAAATATTTACGTTCCTTTGGCCATTTGGGTGACCTAGGAGGCTCCTTCCTCCTTGGTTTCTGCTAGGGAAGACCCCGCCACAGTGGTCCACCTGACCGCAGGCCGCCCTAGAAGGCCGCGCAACCGGGCCGCACCATTGGACGGTGCCAGGCAGGCCGTACCAGGGGTTCGGGCCTAGATGGGGGGTGCCCAGTGGGCTGCACCCTGCGTGGGCATTACTATGTGTCACCCTTCGCAGGTCGGGCTATACCATGGCTTAACATGCCGGGCCTGCCGCACCTCAGGCCCGAACGAGTATTCTTTGCACGGGCCATGTCGCTCTGGGTCGGTCGGACCAGGTCGGACCAGACCCGGGCCCCTCTATAGCTAGATACGCTTTTTTGGCCATATCATGAGAACCAGGCGTCCATTTGATTAACCGTCTATGACACCAGAATACTTGGATCATGATGGCCCTTTTGGTATACTCTACATGTGTTTTCGATAAATTTTTAGTAAGTCTGGGATGGAACGAACACCGAATACAACAGGGCCCTCAGAGCAGAAACACTAATTTCTTATAGACCGAGTGTCCGATTGATGCACATTCTGTTGCGTTGGGTCCCATATGACATGACAGAACTTTGTGATACATCCATGTGGGACTTAGTGGCGGTCAATGTGTGACCAATATGTCCAGGGACAGATTCTATGGAACTTGAGTGCACTGGGTGTGAGGGATCCAGTGGATAGAATTTAGCTAGAGGTTGGTGACATATAATACGGAGGTTAGTTACCTATAGACTCTCGGAGGGTCGAATATTTTGTGGGTCATTTATGGGGTTAGTATATATCGATCTTGTGTGGGTCAGCGCTACTCGATCCTATGTGGGTCAGCACATACCGATCTTGTGTGGTTTAGATCCTATGTGAATCAACGCTCAGCGATCCTGTGTGGGTCCGTGCATACCGATCTTGTGTGGGTTAGATTATGTGTGGGTCAGTGCTCATTGATACTATTTGGGATATCACAAACTTATCCTATGTGGGTTATATCCTCTGTGGGTCATTGCGAGGGTTAGTACCTATCGATCCTGTGTGGGTTAGACTTTGTATAATCAGTTGCACTACATCTTAAAAGTATAAGATGATCACTCTTCATCACTGATCATCTGTACATCTACACAAATCTTATACCTGGTGTGAGAGGATTCTTCTACCTTCATGGTGTTACCATTTTATATCATGAAAGCATAGGTATATGTATGGGAATATACCTAATTCTTGTTGATGACTAATGTTTCGTTCTTTATGGTTTTTCATTTGTGGAACTCTATGAGACCTACAAGGGTCTCAGGGTCTCTTCTGAGTAACATTATACTCACCACTACAAGGGCTACGCCCACACCTTATTGTGTCTTGTGCAGATGATAGACAGTGCAGATCGAAGTCGAGTGTATCATACAGGAGGATGATCGGAGGTGATCAGAGGTGAACCCTTATTATTCCACCTAGTTAATGTCTCAACGTCAACTCAATTAATGTTCCAACATATTTTTATTAACCAAAAAGATTAATCCTATGAATTTGGAACCACCCCTTTTGTGGGAGAAATCATTTTCAAAGGAAAGGAGAGCATGGGAGAACCTTTGGAGAAATATCTTCTGACGATGAATGACAATAAAATGTGGAACTGACATCAGAAGCGTCTTGCAAGAGCGATGTAAGCCGACATACCTTCCATTTAATTCATCTTCTTCCTCGCGTCCTCTCCATTTAAAGTCATGGCTAGGGATTTATTTTGATTTATGATTGAATTTATTTGATAATTCTTCACATTCTGGATTCACAAAAACAATGGCCTAACTAAAATGGCCATCTTCTTGCACATATACCATCCCCCTTTTTATTTTTTTCATTGCGCTTTCTTCGGGCATTCGTCAATGACAAATAATTAATGATGGTGTAAACATAATGTTTTTTTTTGAGAATGACGTATGAATGTAGATCCGCTGATGAAAGGATTGTGAAAATGCGAGTGATATAATTTTCGGGCTTAGAATGATGTTGTGGTGACCCACAGAAGAGGAGGGTGGTCAGAAAATCTACCTGCCATGTGAAGATTGGTCAGTGTGTGTCTTCGCTGCCAGTTGAGTAGGAGGTTGCGGTGTGCATCCACGCCGCCAGTGGAGCAGGAGGACACGGCCACTTGGTCACAGTGGAGGCCGAAGGGCAGCGGACACCTAGTGTAACACCCCGAGATTTTATGAAAAATATTCTTTTTAATTTCATTAATGTCTTGTGTTGTATGCTACACCAAAAGGATCTTTCACAACATGCATCCTTGACTTGCCTTGCATTACACGCAATCACGACCTTTCCCCCATAGCCTGTGTAGTACGCAATAATGAGTTTCAGTAAACAACGATATGCTATTAAAATATTATTAAAACTAGCCGTTATGAATAGTAATAACCACTTTTTGAATTTTTTTAAATTTTATCTTTCAAAATGGACTCCATTTCTAGATTCAGAATATTGAAATTAGCTTTGGGTAAAATTTTGGTACTTTTCGGATAACTTTCATATTCTGATGAATAGAGAAAATTACTAAATTTCAATTAAAAACAACTTTTTTAATCAAAATAATTAATAGTGATAAATTATTAATTTGAGTGGTTTTAATGTATATTTAGTATATATTTTTACAATTTAATACAATTTTGGTTATTAGATATAATTTCACATTTAAACCAGACATAAACAACTGTCAATCTTTTGATATTTATTATCTCTTAAGAACACGCTATTTGTTTTGACGAAGGAAATTAATTTTTAAATTAATTAACGCAACTGATATGTTTTGAATTTGGTAAAATAGACATCATTTTTGAATTCATAATATCAAATATATCTTAGGCCTATTTTTTGGTATTTTTCAAGAAACTTTCATTTTTTTGATGAATAGTGAAACCACTAAGTAGTAGTTAAAAAATTGAATTTTTCATAAAATTTAATTTTACCACATCTGTGTGTGGAATTTCAAAAATCTGAGAGACACGGTTGATGTCAGTAAGTAATATGTGGTTCAATGAGATGAAAATAATTTTTGGTGAATAGTAACTTTTTACATTTTTTTACCATGTTTAAAAGTAAATAGGTTAATTAAGGGTAAAAATGATATTATTATTTCCCTAACACATTTCCTAATTCTATTGGATAAGTGTAATTCGACCAAAAACATACTTAGGAATAAAATATGACCATTTAGGCCCACTTGGATTATATTAGGACATTTATTTTTAATTTATTTAAAGAAGGGTTAAAATAGATAAAATCATAGTTTAATAAGTATATCATTTTTAATATAGGGTTATACATAAGATAAATTAGACTATAAAAATTCATTAGAAAGATGAAATTATTTCCTACATAACGGTATTTTATTTTTAATTTTTATACATTAAATAATTTAATTTATATATGACACAAAGATGATGCAGTAATTATCTTATTAATGATATATTAACATAATTGATGTTATAAATACCAAAATAAATGTAATTTGAGACTTTTTATGAATTCCACTAATTTTCTCGGTTAATATGACATGTTAGTATTTATATAAGTAACTTTTTTCAAACCAATCAGTCTGTTATGATTTTCACAAAAATCAATTACTAAATAGTGTCAAAATTGACATAAAATAGTGTTTTAAACAAATATTATATTATTAATTGTTATTTTATTCATAAAAATATAGGGTTCGGCCAAATGACTTATATAAGGTTATATATATTAATAATAGACAACTTGGGTTTCGTTTGTCTTCTTATAGTATGTTTATTAACCTTATAGTGTAAAAACACAAAATGACGCGGTAAAAGTACAATTATATATATTAATGTTAAATCTAAATGATAAGGTTAAAATAGGAACCTAAACTTGTCTAAATTATATTTTATGAGATTATTTCGACCCATCCCCACCTTAGCTTCGAAATAAATCAATTTGGAGCTATTTAAAACCGAATATGGCTTTATAATAAAATAAAATTTTTAGTTATTCAAAGGTGCCCCTCTCCACTCTTATAAAAGGGCACCTCCTCCCTGTCTTCCTCACACCACATTGAGCCTTCAATCTCGGCCAACCCCTGAAAAATTATCTTCTCCACTTCCCTAGAAACATCCTAGAGGTTCTGGTCTTCCTCAAAGACCAATTTTATTTCCCTAAAATGAGATCTCAACGAGGCGCTTCAAAGAAGAGGTAATGTCTGTTACCGATTCTTTCAACTTTATTTCTTCTTCCACTTCTTCTTCTTAGGTTGTTTCATTATGAAGTAATAACATAAGTATCACTCATATACTGATATGTTATTATATGTATGAAACAACCCTATTTCACCATCTATCCATCCTACGGAAAACGAAATCACCGCGCGTGCGTACGTACGGAATACCGTCTCCACGCCGTGGTGTAATCTATTTTCCACCACCACCTTACTTGGATGGGTATAATGGTGTACATAATAACTATATATGATTATTTGAAAGTGATATTGATTCTGAAATAGTATACATACACTCCAATAAAATTCCACGATCATGAGAACGATATCATCGCTCGTGCGTACGTATGGACTACCGTCTCCACGACGTGATGAGATTCATTCTCCACGTTAACCATTCATGAATGATTATAAAATTTATATAATAATTAATCATGAAATATATGACATAATAATGATACTGGATTTATGTGTATATATATGTATGTCATCTATTTAATTCCATTCAACTCAATAAGGAAACAAAAACAGCGTTCATGTGTACATACGGCCTACCGTCTCCATGAACGGTGTATTTCATTCCATTTACTGATCTATTATATATTTGTATATTATAAATATATATTATATATAAGTCATGTTTTATATTCTGTAATTAAGTAATCATGATCTAAGTAATCATATGAATAATTACAAGTCAAAACACGGACGACAAATGAAACAATTTTACCCAAAATGATATTATAATGGAATTTACAAAAGAATGGGTAAAATAATGTCATAGGTGTAACAATGAGTATGACTATAGAATAAGTCAATAACATTATTTAATTAATTATACAGGAGGTTCTGACACTTATGAAGCAAATCGGACCTAAGGTAAGGGAAATATCACAATCTCATTTTTATCCGAAATTGTTTATACTTTGGTAATTACTGGGGTGTATTTTATCATCCAAATCCATGTTTTTTCAAAATGTAATATTATTTCCATCCACCCACATTTTTTTAAAAAAATAAAATTTTACCCTTATGTGAGTATTTAGTAAATGATATGAAAGGAATCTTTTGTCGTTTTCGTACAAGGTACTTTTTGACATTTCTGACAATAGATCAAGAAGAATATTTTTTTAACTTATACAGAATGAAAGGATGTTTAAGGTTTTATAAAGCCTTTTTTTCATGGAGATTACTCTAAAAGACTTCATGACTATTTTAAACAAAATTCTTTTCTTTTAAAATTGCATGACATTTTTTGAAAATAAAATGATTTTGAAGAAAAAAGGATATTTTCCTCAAGAATTCATTTCAAGTGTTTTATCAAAACTATTTTTCATCTAAGATGACATTATTTCATATGTGTATGTTTCATGTATAATGTCTCTATTATTTACATGGTTTCAATTCTCTTATTATGAAATGATATCCATTTCTTTTATATGGATCATGTAATGATAGGATGATGTTTATGAAACCCATTTTATTTATTGGGTTATTATGAATGATGTATGTTCATTTTGTGGCACAAGTAAGAATGATTTCATTATGAGATGTGTGGGACCTATATCTCCCTCCAATTCATTGGGTAAAGATTTTATATCTCATGAGATAGACATTGCTGGAAGTGTAAGTTAATCTGGTTCAGTGTTACATGACCAAAATGAGGAGTGAACTCGATTCAGAATGGGACTTCGTCCACTAATATGGTTTTGGCAGTAATGCCTTGGCTACTATGGAAATCATTACATGTTCTTAATGGACGCCACAATTACATGTTTTATTCCCATGGTATTTTATCATGTTTTATGTTCCATTCTGATCTATACATTATGTACTTCCATGATTTATTTCATTGCTCAAGATATTGATGTTTAAACATTATGTTCAAGTTTTTAAGTTCAAATGTATATGGTATGTTTTATTTTATCCATGATTACCCTTACTGAGAATTTGAACTCACCGTTGTTATGTTTTATATTCCCTCAGGATCAAAAGAAAGGTTTTAGGTAAAGAAACAAAAACTGGAAGATCTTTATGGGAGATGTTGAAGATCTTTCACCACGATTAGAAGATTACGTTCCATGTTTCCAAAGAAACTTAACTATTACGATCCTTGTGTGTCTGTTTTTGTTATGTATTAAGTATTCTTCAAATGTAATGTAATGTCCATGAATGTTAAGATTCGGGTCTCTACTTCTAGCCAGCCGCGAAGGATAGTGGAACTATCGCACCACTGGGAGGAGGCGGAACGGCCAGAAAAAAGGTCGGTAGTCGCACATAGTTCAGTACATACTTCATCAGTCCCGCATCTAAAAACCGAATATCCCTTTAGCCATTCAGTTGAATAGGGCGGCACCTCCCTAACGTGCATAATCATTGGTGGACCTGCCCCGGCAGTCCACCTGATCGCGCGCCACCCCCTATGTGGGTCGGGTCGGACAATCACATTGTAGACTAGGCCCGCTACTGCCTAGTCCCAATGAGGTCGACTCGAACTGGGTCAGTCCAACCAGGTCAAACCAGACCATGGCCCCTCTAGACCAAGATACGCCTTTGAAGCCATATCATGAGAACCAGGCATCCAATTGAAGAACAGTATATGGCACTAGAATCATTGGATCGATATGGTCCATTTAGTATACTCTACATGAGTTTTATATAAATTTGGAGTATGGTTGTGTTGGATTGAACCCTGAGTCCAACCGGGCCATAGGAACATAAAAAAAAATAACATACATGCAAGGCGTCCAATTGATGCACCGTCTCTTGCATTAGGTCCCTTATGATGTGACAGACCTTTGAGATACATCTATATTTGACATTGTGGTGGTCGAGGTACGACCAATATCTCTTGGGACATATGTTACAGAACACGAGTGCACCTGGTGCGGGAAATCCAGTGGCTGGTAGTGAGGCGGAGGTCAGAGAAGGATAATTCGTAGGTCAGTTACCTATCGACTCTAGGCGTGTTGCATACTATGTGGGTCACTATGGGGGATAGTACCAATTGGTCCTGTGTGGGTTAGAGCTCAGTGATCCTTTGCGGGTTAGTGCATACCAATCATATGTGGGTTAAATCTTGTGTGGTTCACCGCTCAACGATCCTGTTGGGGTCAGTGCATAATGATCTTGGGTGGGTAAGATTATCTGTGGGTAAGTGCTCAACTATCCTCTATGGATCAATGCATACTGATTCTGTGTGGGACATTGTGTGGGTTAGTACATGTTGTTCATGTGTGGGTCAGACTCCATATAATCAGCAGTAGTGCCTATTGACAGAATAAGATGATTTAGCTTCGTGACAAGTGATCTGTACTTATATACATCACTTATACTTATGTGAGCAGATTCTTGTATCTTCATGGTTTACCTATGTGGAACTATATCTTCATGGTGGTACCTCTGTGGTGATTCTACCATCATGGTGTTAGATTTGTGGTATTTTACCCTCCTGTGTGTGATGAGTATATCGTGATAAATTATGTATATGTATGGGAATATACTTAATTAGGGATTTAATGTTGTTTCCATGCTCTGGGGTTTATCAATTAGGTATTTGAGAGACTTCGGGGGTCTTGGGGTCCCTTCTGAGTATTGTCATACTCACCCCTACATGGTTTACGCCTTCACCTTGTTATGTCTTGTGCAGACGACGGACATCGCTGACTAAAGATTAGGGTACCAGGACTAGAGACTGCTCAGAGGTGGACCTTATACAAGGTTTACCATAGAGACGACTGTTTGAGAGCTCTTCCTACTATTCAGGTAGGATCCTTTTTGGGTGTTCATAAGATATGTTCACAGTTTTACTTGTACATTCTAGTTTTAATTGTACATTCTTGTTGGACTTGTATTCTGGCCCCCTTTTCTTTATGTACAAACCCTGTTTAGTTTATAGATTACCTTCTACTAGTATCTTGTTGTGTGGTTGGTTTGTTTGAGTTTACCATTTATAAAGGTAATTTATTCCTATTTTAGGGAACATGCCTTTCAGTGCTTGACGCCATCCCCAGACCTAAGGTATGCGGGATTGGGGTAGTCATTAAACGATCCCCAGGATGGGTCGTGACAAATTGGTATCAAAGGAGTTCAGTTATACAGAAAGACTAGGACTCTTAGCCTTTTTGTGTGTAAATAGAGTTAAGTGTGATAACTATGGTTTTTAGTTTGGGGAATCCAATGTTGGTGCGGTGGTCGCTGTATCCATACACCAGAACCCTGACCTTTGATTTCAAACACTGTGAATGAAAGCATTGATTGCGTATATGTTTTTGAAAAGTTTTCTTTGTGATCACTTTGAGTCATCACACCAAGTATAACCTTAATGACCGTGGTGCACCTGTTTCTTTTCAGGATGCCTCCATGTAGATATCCAGCCATGGTTCTTGGTAGAGTATATGATGACTTCCCACAGAGTAACACGGCTTTTGTGTAGGGCCCCCTTATAGCAGTTGTACCATCAGGTGGTGTACGAGCAGCACCACTACCTATTGGGGAGCCGATGCCACTATCCCCAGCAGGCTAGGGTGCACATCGCTTGAGTACATTGAATAAGTTCCAGTTCCAGAGGACACCAAGGTTCTGGGGTGAGGTGAATCCATATGTGATAGTGGATTTGCTAGAGGTGATAGTTAGTGTTTTTCGACTAGTAAGGACACGAGCTGATCTCATGGTGATCCTTCCTACTAGTCTTCTACAATCAGTAGTTGGTAGATGGAGGAGCATGAATCTCCCGGTTCACAACGAGGTGACTCTCATCTGAGAGGACATAGAGAGTATTTTTATATAAGATTTTTTCCTAGCGACTCTATGCTCAGTGTTTATACAAGAGCTTCTCCACTTATAGTAGGGTAGAATGACTATGGATCAGTATTCTACGAGGTTCACCGACCACTTGTGCCACTCCCCTGACTTGGTGTGGGACCCTTTAATTAGGCCCAAACCTTAGATAAAGGGCTATATGGGAGATTATATCTTCTATGGTTTCTCTCGGCATTCGGAAGCTGGTGGGGGTGTTAGAGCAAGCACTCTTTGAGGAGAGCTTCCTTGCTGAGCAGTCACCGACAATGAGACACACCACCGAATGACACGTAGTAGAGTCAACAGTAGTTGGCAAAATACAGATTACATAGAGGTCCAAGAGGGCCAGACATACAGGTGGATGACCATATGATACATGTTTGGTGGTGCGGGGCTCTCGAGACAGAGCATGACAGGTGAGGGACAGGCGGTGTTACAAATGCAGCGGGCAGGGTCACATGGCTCGCGACTGCCTGAAAAGCTGTATATATGATAAGAAGACGGTCGAAGGACTGCCTGGGAAGAGGTGATGATTCTATTGAGGAGGTCTGAAGGTAGGAGGCGGACATGGTAGAGGATTAGGTTGTGCAGCAGGCGGTGGGCAACGATTCGAGGTTATACCGCCACCACATATAGGTGGTCCACCTTGACCACAAGGAGCCTATGAACATGGAGGGGATCATATCCATGAAATTTAATCCTATAACCATGGAACTAAGAAGATGATAAAAGGTACAATCTGTGTCTACTCCACCACAACAATAATACATATAGACATAGGTGATAGTCACTCATTTATTATCACGACCCTCAATTGTAGCTTGGAGATTCTGGTGGAGTCGTTGGCTCAATCCTTACGTCTAGAGACTTTTATGGGAGAAGATTTTATGATTACACACTGGGGCCAATAATGTGAGCTTACTCTATAAGGCGAGTGCTTCGGCATGGATCTTCTAGTAGCGTCGTCGTGGCCTTACAATGTCATCTTGGATATGGACTAGTTATCCATAGTCCATGCCCAGATTGACTATATTAGGCACAATGTGTGGTGTGTCTGCATGGATGGCACCAGTTATTCCTTCACTAGTGAGAAGGGAACCTTTTTATATTATGATAGATATACCTGGACGAGGGTGCTGCCAATCACACATCAGATGGGTAGACTTACCCTCCTGGTGGTTGATGTTGAGAGTCTAAGTTATCCTGTAGTGGGGGACTATTACACTGTTGTTTTCCCTGATGATGTTTGGGGTCTACCTCCTCGTAGATAGGAGGACTTTTACATCAACTAGTACCCTAGGAAAAAACTATTATCTACAAAAGCATATAGGATGACACTCGTGGAGCTTAGAGTACTGCGATTATAGATGGAGGACATGCATAGAAAGGGATTCATTAGAACCATAGTTTCTCCTTGGGCGTCCCTAAAATTGTTCTCTAAGAAGGAAAATGGGAGTTTGAGACTCTGTGTGTACTATCGGTGCCTGAACTAGGTGATCGTGAATAACAGGTACCCACTCCCAAGTATTGACGAACTCTTTGATCCGCTGAAGGGAGCACAATGGTTATCGAAGACAGACCGTAGATCAGACTGTCACCATCTCAATGTATGAGACAAGGATGTGCATAAGATGGCCATAAGATGTCGGTATGTCCATTGGGAGTTCTTGGTTACACCATTCAGTGTGACCAATGCCCCAACAGTGTTCATGGGACTCATGAATAGGATCTTCCTTCCATACCTCAATCTCTTTGTGGTAGTTTTTGTTGAAGACATAATGATATACTCAGCGAAGGAGGAGGAGATTTCCTATCATATATAGATAGTTCTTGGGAATAATCCGAGAGATATAGATTTATGGTAAGCTCTCGATGTTCCAGTTCCAGATCCAAGAGGTTCACTTCATGGGACATGTCATCTCGGAGGCTGGAGTTGTGGTGGATCCAGTGAAGATTGAGGTTGGGATAGATTGGGAGCCACCAAGTTGTGTGATGGAGGTGTGGTATTTCGTGGGTTTGGATGTTTAATAATGGAGGTTTATGCCTGAACTTTCTAGAGTTTTGGAACCCTTATCATCATTGAAAAAAATGAGGCAACCCTTTGTGTGGTCGGAGAGATTCTTGCAGAATTACCATGAGCTGAGGAGAAGACAGAAGAGTGCCCCCATATTGAGGCTACCTGATGAGGGAAATGGGTACGTAGTCTACAACGATTCATCAGGGAAAAAACTTGTATGCGTCCTGAAGCAGGAGTGAGTAGTGAACACGTATGGTTCTCAACAGGAAAGACTGTATGAGAATAACATCTACCTACCCATAACCTGGAGTTAGCAGTAATGGTCTTCACCATGAAGATGTGGAGACATTGAATGTTTAATTGTATAATCTGATCACAAGAGTCTTAGTTATATCTTCTCTCATATTGACATGAACCTGAGAGAGCGGTGTTGGAATGAGTTCCTCCATGAATATGACATTGATATAGCTTATACTCTTGGGAAGGGGAATTTATTAGCTGATGCACATAATAGAATATCTGGTATACATTTGTTGAGTGAGGCGAATGAGCAGATAGCTACTTTGTGGATATCATATGTGGATCTAGATGGAGCAGTAATACATCAGTATCTGATAGTCACTCCCCCACTCCTTTAGCGAGTCTGGGAGGTGCATCTTTGAGACACTGACTACGAGGCTCGACTTACTCTGATATCCACAGGACAGGAACCTGTTCGATTTTCTAAATTTTGGGAGCACATCAACCACTTTAGGGGTCTTACTATGGTACCCGTGACGCTATGTGAGGATGTGTTGAGGGAGTTCTATAAGTCTCCTTGAGTGGTACATCTAGGAGTGGCAAGGATGTACCAGGACCCCCGATAACAGAAATGGTGGATGGGAATGAAGAATGAAGTGGCTGATATTTTTTCATGGTGGCTCACTTACAAGCAAGTGAAGGCAGAGCTTCAGGATTCAGAAGACGTAGTTCAGCCACTAGAGGTTCCAAATTGTAATTTGGATGGAATTTCCATGGACTTCAAGACAGGACTCCCACACATGCCCTGGGGTCATGATTCTATCTAGGTGATCGTTGACCGACCCACCAGGTCATCCCACTTATTCCCTATCAAAGATCAAGGATCATTAGAGAGCTTTGGAGGCCTCTACGTACAAGATATTGTATGACGATAAAGAGTTCCATATATGATTTTATCCAATAATGATACATGTTTCACCCCATGAATATGGAAGGGGTTTTAGGAGGCATTTCGGTCATATCTTCGGTTGAGTACTGCCTTCCATCCTCAGACAGATGGTCAGACAGAGTAGACCATTCAGACCCTTGAGGACATACAACATTATTGCGTCCTCAATTTTGGCCATAGTTGGGTGGATCATTTTCCCATGGCGAAGTTCGCGTAAAAAAATAGCTACCACTCCACCATTGGTATGGCACCATTAGAGGCATTATATAGACGACCTTGCAGTTCACCTCTATGTTGAATTGACCAAGGAGAGTCAGTACTCATGGGACCAGAGATGGTATGGGCTACCCGAGAGAAGGTTTAGAACATCTAGGAGTGGATGAAGACCACACAGAGTAGTCAAAATTCTTATTCTAACAGGAGACAAAGACCTCTTGAGTTTGAGGATGGTTAACTTGTATTTCTAAGAGTCTCACCTCGACAAGGTTTGCATACATTTGGCAGATTCAGCAAGATATCTCTGAGGTTCATCTGACCCTTTCATGTCCTCAGTATAGTAGGATAGGTGGGTTACCGCTTAGATCTTCCACCATAGTTGCATTGGCTGCATGACGTTATCCACGTATCCCAGCAGAGGACAATCGTACATGATCCTCCGCACATCATTGACTGGGGTGAGTTGGACATCAACGATAGAGGGATGTTTTCATAGGTTCCAATGGAGATTGAGGATCGATAGGAGTGGTTCCTTTGTGGGCAGTCGATACCTCTGGTGTGTGTTAGTTGGCAGCATGGAAACCTCAAGGAGAGCACATTGGAGTGAGAGGATCAAATTCGTGGACAATACCCCATACTTATTTCCCTATTTTGTGTTGTGGTTTTCAGGGACGTAAATCCCTGAGGTGGGGAGAATGTAAAGACCCATATTTTTATATTTATTTTTTAATTATATGGAAAATTTACAAGTCTACAAAAATTGATTATGTGTGATTTCTAGGACCATTGTGCCTGGAATGAATTTTTGTACATTTTTTCATATATTTTCAGTAAACACACAACTGTAATATTTTAACTTTTGAAAATATAGTCGTAATTAAAATATAAGGGCACCGTTGAACTCACAGTGACAATATTCGCTTTAAAAGTCCTTCACGTCGACCACAGTAGGTTGGGGGTGGAAATTAGTTTTCAGAAATTTCGTTGGAGAAAATAAAATAAACATGATTTATTTTATTTTTTTAGATTGAACATCCCATTTTAAATTTTTTTGGGGACCTCATAAACCCATTTTAATATGATGTTAACCATTGTAATTCACCCTAGTTAATTTCCAAACATCAAGTCAATTAATGTTCTAAATCTTTTTTTTAATTAATAAACATGATATTACTAATTTGGCACCACCCCTTTTGTGGGAGAAATGGTTTGAAAAATAAATGAGAACATGGGAGAACCTTTTGAGAGGTATCCTCTGACTAATAATGACTTCTGAACGTTTAATGGGGAACCAAATTCAGAAGAGTCTTTTGGGAGCGACGTACGCCAATGTCTCTTTCATCGACTTTGTCTTCTTCCTCAAGACATCTCCACTGAACGTCATGGTAGGATATTTATTTTGAATTATGATTTAATTTATTTGATAATTCTTTAAATTCTAGATTAATAATGATGATGGCCAAACTAACTTGGCCATCATACCAAAAATATACCTTGCACCATTTTCTTTTGTACTTCATGCGTACTTCATGCGTTCACCAATGAAAAATAATTAATTATGCTGGAAACACAATGTTTTGTTGAGAGGGATGTATGGACAAGGATCCCTCGACACAAGGACCGTGTATATGTGTAAGATATAATTTTTAGGCTTTGAATGATGTAGAAGTGACCCAAAGAAGAGGAGGGTGACAGACACACCGATCGGACCCATGGAGATAGGGCGGTGCGCATCCGCGCCCCCAGTTGAGTAGGAGGTTGTGGCCCATCGGTCATGGAAGAGAAGGGTGGCGGCTGACATCTGGTAGGTTTTGGGGTAGAGCAAATGTGAGCGTCCGCACCACTGGTGGAGCAGGAGGTCACAACCGCTTGGCCGGGGCGGAGGCCAAAGGGCGGATGTCACCCGGCCGGACACGGAGGACAGTGGCGTCGGAGTGACGCTAGGTAGAGGATGACTGGCTGGTAGTGGCGCACCGAGCAGGACCAGCTCTGATAGGTCCCGCTTCCAAAAACTGAATGGCTCTTTGGCCGTTCAGGTGACCTAAGAGGTGCCTCCCTCCAAGTATTTGTCTAGGGAGGCCCCCGCCATGTTGGTCTACCCAACCGCGGGCAGCCCCAGTGGGCCATGCATAGAGGGCTGAGCCAAGCGGTCCATGACCAGCAGGTCGCGCCTCACAGGGGCCAGGCCGAGCCTCCCCCTTCGCAGACCAGGTCGGGCTACCAATTCGGGGGCCAGGGTAGACCATGGCCCAGAAGGTTGGGGCCGCCATAGCCCAGGCCCAACCAGGTCAACTAGAATTGGGCCCGGTTGGGCCGTGTCAGCCCTAGCCAGGTCAGACCAGACGCGGGCCCTTCTAAACCCAGATACGCTTTTGTGGCCATATCATGAGAATTTTGAATTTTTTTTGATGAACCGTCTATGGAACTAGAATCATTTAAACGATACAATACTTTTGGTATACTCCACATGAGTTTTGGATAAAGTTGGAGTATGGCCGGGTTGGATCAAACCCTGAATCCAACTGGGCCCTTAGAGTGGAAACACTAATAACTTACAGAAAAGAATTCTGGTTGACGCACCATCTGTTGCATTGGGTCCCTTATGACATGATAGAACATTGGGATAAATCTTGGTGGGATAGCATGGCAGTATAGGTGAGACCGATATCCTGATAGACTGCTTCTAAATAACTCGAGTGCACCAAGTTCGAGGAATCCAGTGGCTTGAATTGAGGCTGATGTTTGAGATGGACAATTCGAAGGTTATTTTCCTATCAACTCTGGGTGAGTCAGATCCTTTGTGGATCAGCGCTCAACGATCCTAGGTGGGATAGATCATATCGATCATTTGTGGGTCAACGCTTTGTGATCTTGGGGGGGTCAACGCATACTGATCCTGTGTGGGTCTGATCATGTGTGGGACAATGCCTAGCCATCATTTGTGGGATATCGCGTACCAATCCAGTGTGGGTCAGATCCTTTTTGGTTCATTACGGTGATTTGTACCTAAGGATCCTGTGTGGTTCAGAATCTATATAATTAGCAGTAGTGCCTCTTGATAGAATAAGATGACCTAGTTGTGTGAAAAATCATTTCTACTTCTATACTTCACATATACCTATGTGATTGAGTCTTATATCTTCATGGTGTACCTATGTGGAACTATATCTTCGTTTTTTTACTTTTGTGGTACTTCTACATTAATCGTGTTACATTTGGGGTATTCTTCCATCTTCTGTGAGATGAGTATATCTTGATAACTTAGGTATATGTATGGGTATATACCCAAGTTGTGATTGAATGTTGCTTCCATGCTCTATGGTTTATCCTTTGTGGATTTTATAGACCTTCGGGGTACTTAGGGTCCCTAATATGTATTTTTATACTCACCCCTTCATGGGATACACCCTTACCTTGTTGTGTCTTGCGCAGACGATGGATAACACTGCCACGGGACGAGGGTACCAAGACTGGAGACTGCTCAGAGGTGGACTTTAGATGAGGCATACCACAGAGACGACTGTTTGACAGTTGTACCTACCCTTCAAGTTGGATCCTTGGTGGGTGTTCACAGGAGATGTTCTATGTTTTACTTGTATATTCCTATTTTACTTGTGCTTTTCATTTGGGATTGTATTCTAGCCCATTTACATTCTACACGCACCCTATTTACTTTATAGAGTACCTTGTTCTTGTATCTTGATGTGTTCTTGGTTTGAGTGACTTTACAGTTTATAAATGAAATTCCTTCCCTTTTTAGGGAATACACCTTTCAGTGCATGTCCCCATCCCCTAGCCAATGGACGGTGGGCTTGGGGTAGTCACGACATGGGCCCTGGGGGATGGGTCTTGACAAAAACATAAATGAACCATGAATTATTATTATTTAAATATGACCATACTAAAAAACCATTAAATTGGAGGGTAAGAATAATATTAAATAATTTATGATATATATATATATCTTAATATATATTTATGTATTAATTATTAGTAAATAATATATAATTTTGTAGTATACTAATTTAATTATTAAAATACGTGTTTTCTTCGAAAATGATTTTTTATGTTTTTTATAAGAAGGTAGTATAATTATTTTATAGAAAATTTAACATTTATCATAAAAATAGATATAAATTTATAAATCATAATATAAATATTATCTTTGGGAGAATTATTGTCTTTTTTTGAAAAAATTGTCATTTTAATGAATAGTAAAAAGGTTCATTTAATATAAAAATTCATTTAATTTGAGTAGATTTATTAATTTAAAAATCCTCATTACATTTTAAATATTATTTAAAATAAATTAGTAGTATTTGCAAATTTTAATTACACATAATTAGTTTTATGTTATCTTTATAATGTATTTAAGTATATGTATATTTTTTTGTGAAAAAATTGGAATTTTCTACAAACTATAATATTGTCAAAAATGTTTCTACACTGTAATTAATTAAAAAGAATCTAAGGAAGAATTATTTAAATTAAATTTATTTTTAATATATTAATAATATTTTTTAAATTAAAAAAAAGTTTATCAGATGTCAAATTATTAAAATGAAGTCATCTTTTGCATTAAAATAACACTTCTAGATACATCCTCTTCCTCATCATCTCTGTTGGTTTATTATTGAAATAAATTTCACTAATTCTGTGAAATAAATATGATAAAATTTAATCAATAATTTAAATCAGAATAATATATATTATATGACAATGTAAAAATATTTTTTTCATAATGAAGAGTGAAAATAATAAAAAAATCATTTACCACATTAGAGGGGAAACATATCTATCGAGGGTTAAACTAAAAACATCAGTGTTAAAATAACATAAAAACATATATAAAATCTATTTTATAGACATATTCCTACCTTCTAATGTTATAGTATTTGTAATGGTTATTTTTTTAACATTTTTCATTTGAAGAATGTGTTTATATGTTTTTCTTTTAAAAAATTATCTATGTTCCAATGACCAGAAATAAAAGTGGCCTCCCTTATCCCCCTATTCAAATGACTAAATTCATTGGTCTCTTGAATTAATATATAAAATAAAACCCATAATAACCTCCTAATTATATATATAGATTTTAGTTTCAAAATTCATCATAAAAATGCTTGTGGTGCTACACTAAGTAGGTTTTCATAATAAGTGGTATCATACATAACTTTCCATTTTTATTTTTTATATTCTTCAACATTATTAAAATAATAATCAATAATGATTATATGAAAAAATATCTCTCTTGAACTAATATTTATTATATTAACATAATGACATAAAAATATATGCTCTTCTATTAAATGGGATACAAAATCATTATTCAAGAGTAAGATAGACTACAACCTCCTAAAATGATGTCATTCGTTTTCAATAATCTCCTTTCATGGTTTGTTATAATGACGAGTTTAATATATATATATATATATATATATAATATTAGAAACAAATTTAAACTTATTTAGATATTATATCACAATTACCGTCTCACTTTCCATTCCATTAGGGATAAGATAATGTTTCTCATGTGCACGGAGGACTACCACCTAGAGAAGTGATGTGATTCATTTTTCACTATCAATTTACAAAGAATGTAACCATAATAAATTAAATAAATATTTTTTTCATATAAATGAAATAATTATGTTATCAATGGAATATATATCCTTATTATAATATAAATATTATTTTATTTCATAAAATGAAAAATGGTAATTTTATTCATGCCTAAATTTTGACTACAACCTCCATGAAGTATTGTGTTGGTTTTTTCATATGTAAATTTAATTGAACATATATATATATATATTAGTAAAATTAGACAAATAAAATTTTATTTATTATATTATTATCATTTTTGTAATAATAAAATATTTCTTATGTGCATTCCATATTGATCATTAAAAAATGGAAATGTTACTCATGTGTATGTATGGTCTACTGTATTCATGATTGTAACATTGTAAATTTTTTATGAAATAAATCATTATTGGTTATAAAAATAGTCATATATATATATATATATATAATTTATAAATATATATTTATTATAATTAAATATATTTTGAAATAATTACCCCTTTGTTAATTTTCAACGCACAAAATCTATTTTGAAATAATGAACAAAACTTCCCCTAAATATATATTTTAGAATGAACTGATTATGGATTTAAATTGTCCATTAAATATAAATAAGAAAAATTAATTAATTATATGTTATTAAAACCTAAAAATGTATTTTATATACATTAATTGACAAAACATTGTTATAGATGAGTTAATGGACATACATTAAAAGTATAAACATGAGGTAATATACATCATCTCAAATTTACTTCAACGGGGAATATTTTATTATTATTGTCCTAATTTAATTCATATTGTGTATATAATTCCACATTTATATGTAGTATTAGGAATACTTCACACATCATGGTATTTTAAATTTTAATTTGAGAAATTTCATCCATGTTGATCTAACTTGAAAGTTACAATATGGAATATAATTTCAAAAAATAACTTCATTTCAGTGGGATTTATTACTTCTCCATTGTATTTGATATTTTAAAGTTTTTTGTCTAATTATTTTTTATTATATAATTTTGTATTTACAATTTTTATTTGGACTTACATGTGATACATATAATCTAATTACTGATTATTTATAAATTCAATGTTACGATCATTACA
Source organism: Viscum album (assembly GCA_963277665.1). Lineage (NCBI taxonomy): Eukaryota > Viridiplantae > Streptophyta > Magnoliopsida > Santalales > Viscaceae > Viscum > Viscum album. Next base: position 1,788,959,354 of record OY728121.1, on the reverse strand, counting down.
AGTGTTTCTCAGCTTATGTTGTCTTATTTGGGACGTCAGTTACATTATGAAACTATCCTAATTGATGAGGTTTATATAATAAATCATTGACAATTTATAATATGAATCTAAATATTTTAATGATATTTAAGGTTATATTTTACATTATCATTTTTGGGGTCTTACGATTGAAGAGTTATTAACGCCTCAAAGGATTTTGAATAAAATTTCATTTCCTTCCTGATTTTTTATATTCATTTTTCCATTTGACGAAATCATATGATCTTATTTTCATTAAAAAATTAAATTAATACTCCTATGTTTAAGAATTTGGTTCAAATTTTTACTATCTATTTCCCCCTTATTTTTTGAGGAAATATCATGTAAGATGACTATAAGAGATATCTATCTTTTATCTTTATTTTAGATAGGGAATCATTTTATTTCATATAAATGTTTTCTAAAATGTATTCTTTCATAAAAAATAAATTATTTATTAATGTTATTTTCATGAAAATTTATCTTGTTTTATAAGGTTCTAAAAATTTTGTTTCTTAATACTTCAAAAATATGTCACATTGGACTCAAATTAAAAACTATTTGGAAAATATTTATATTCTTAGCATTTACACCATGAATGGATTTTTCTGTTATCATGACCAATATATTTTTTAAATCATAGATTTCATTTTTAATGATTATTTTAATGATAAATTCATATTTAATATCTATAAAGTTTTTTATATTTTAAAAAAGGGTTTTCAAAATTGAAAATGTCTTTTCACCATGAAATGCTCCATGTGATCATTCTAGATCTTTTTATAATCTATGAATACTTATATTGAATTTTCTCAAAGTGAAAATGTTATTTTTCTAATGAATGTTATTAATTTTATTTTAATGTTATTTTTATTCATAAAATTCAACAATACCTCGTGAAAAAATAGTCCATTGGGGATATGTGGTATCATTGTGATCCTTATTCTCGCTTTGAATGGATTATGATATTTTCATTGAATTCATTTTTTTCATAGGTGATTTAATAAATTAAATAACAGTTATGATTTTAATTATAACTATTAATTAATTGATGGTACTTTGAATTGATACTTATGGGGGAGATTGATTCATCAGATACGATGGGTGTTCCCAGATAGCACAGTGTGTGCCATATTTTTCATATTTTAAGGACACATAGAGATAACACCATTTGAGCCCTATATATCTTATAGAATTTATAATACATGTTTGGGACAAGTGATCATGATATATATTATACACTATGTTCACTATATAGACATAAAATAAATTAGGTAGTGTTCCTTGTAAAAATGGAAAGATTGAGGTGATTACTAATTTGTTTAGCCTGTGGAACTAACATGCCAATATATATTTCTAACATGGGTTCAAAATGTTTTATGAAGATGATGTTACAGTATAACAATATTTTTTTTATTATGGATTATAAATGTTTACATTGATCAATATTGATATACCTAGGATTATGATTATTAAATTTGATGACTCTTGGCTTTATAAAAGTCTTATTCTATGTCTTCATATTTCATAATTGATGTATTGGTGTGTATGAATATTATAATTTGTTGGTCATTTAAAAATAATATGTCATAAATCCCTTATGATATTTAAACCTATAGTTATGAAATTAAATTGTTTATGATTAGGTTTACCCTTACTATGAATTTTATCTCACCATTCTTATGTTTCCTTTTCCCTATGTTATGAAAAATGATGTTAAATGATTATTATCTAGGGAGGTTTATAATGTGATTAATTTTTTGGTATATTTGAAAAAATATGAATATAAAAATATAGGTATAGTTCAAGAAGTACCCCCATGAATTCATTGGTACTAGTTATGTAAAAGTGTTTACTAATTTTTCATAACACAAATCCTAAATAGTATAAGTGTAGAATAATGTTCCAAAACATTATTTATTTTTATACGTTTTCGATGGAGAATTTTGTTTTTATTATTTAGTATCAAATCGATAAATATAATGTTTCTATTATTACTATATGATCTATGAGTGTGGGTTCTAGGAAATTTTATATGGTTTTATAATGTGTTATAGATAAATTTGGAGATTATTATGCTTTCATGTGATGTTATCATAAGATTTATGTAATGACCTAGAAATTTCCATGAAATTTTTTTTCTCTGAATTTCTTTGGAATTTTATGAGTACGCAGTTTCTGACGGCACCTGATTCCGAGGCCCGGTGCGCCCGAAATAATTTTCTGAAGTTTTGCTAACCATAAATTAATGCGTTTAAGCAGTTTTACTGAAAAAGTGTAATAAATCTTAAACGGTTACTCGGATCAGAAATCTGAGGGCACTATTGCGCTCAGGATGGCGGGTTTACCCCAGGAGCGACTTCTGTTTAGTCGGCGCGGGCCTCACGTGAAAAATTACAAAAATGGCATAACCGTAATTAAAATAATTAAATAAATTATTTTATATTACAAATACTTATAACTCAAAATGGTAGCTCGGATTAAAAATCTGACACAACCACAGAACTCGTGAGGGCATGGTTTATATAAGCAGATACTAACTTTGGGCGGCGCGGGCCACCAAAAAAAGTTAGTTTTTGGCCGCAAATAAAATAATTAAATGACAATTATTTTATTGTACAATTTTATTCTTTTAAATGGTAACTCTGATTGAAAATCCTAGAGTACCGTTGGATTTGTTAGGGCGTGTTTCACTTAGGCAGAGCCTGACCATGACCGGTGCGGGTCGAGGGTGACTGATAATAATTTTCCGAACTTATTTTCGGGTACGTTCAGTAAAAGTAGGTGTGGGTTTTCTTATCTTTTGAACCGGTGCTCGGAATTGAAATCCAAGGGCATCGATGAACTTTCAGCACCAGTTATTGCATAAGGGGGCCTTTACCGCTGTTGCGTTTTAAGCAGGTTGAGAAATAATTTTTGGGGAATTAGTTTAAAATAAATAAAATTGGTGTGTATAATTTTATTTATATCTGAGGTGGTTAAATTCTACAAAGGGGGGTTAAGGGTGGGACCACAACCACCTAACTACCATTATGTAGATATTTAAAAGGTGGGCCCACATGAACTCCAACCTTTCATCTCCCCATAACCACTCTAAAACCCCCCCTTAAACCCCCTTTTTAATTAATTTGTTAACTCCTCAACTCCCCTATTAATGAGATCTCTCCATATTCCTATAATTATGTTTATCAACATAATTAAATTAATGGTTTAATTAATTAAATTGGTATATCACAATTTTAATTATTTTTTGTTACTTGACACTTCTTTAAATGGAAGAAGTCTTCTGTAATAATTGCGATAGCAAATATTTCGAAGAGAAGCCTCTGGAGGATTAGAAATAGAGGTGCTCTTCCTCTGACGAGGAACTTGATGTCCCGACGACGACTCTTCCTCTGACGTCAATGGAATCAATAGCATTCTTCCATGACGTCCGACCACAGTGACATTCGTCTTCTGCGGTTTGATGACGTGCAACATCTTTGCGAGGTAGGGGAATATTTTATATTACTCATTTATATGGTTTAAACCCTTGAGCTTGAGAGTTTATTTGTAGGATTTATCTTTGTGGATTGCTTACCCCGGTTTAATTTCTCATGATGAACGCGAATTAAATTAATTAATTCACGGGTCGATAAAGAATTGACTAAATTAATTTTCTTCTAATTTATACTGAGTTTGAGTTTTTTGAAACATGATAAATATTTAATTTCCAATCCCCCATGTTCTTGATTCTCAAAAAAATTGGCCAAACTAACACGACTATAAATCCACACGTAAACGGAGTTCCTTTCTTATTCATGGTCCGTGCATTCTTCGCATGTTCTTCTTCGTCAAATAATTAACCACGCTGGAAACTCGTTTTTTCGTTGAGCGCGACATACGGACGCAGAGATCTCGATCCGAGGATCAAGAATCTACGAACGACATAATTGTTGTGGTTAGAACAAAGGTGCAGTGGACTGGAGGCGTAGTAGCATGGTTAGCCAGAAGCATGCTGTGTGCAAGGCGAAGGTGCAACGTTCCCAGTACGTGAGGGCAGCGTGAAAATTGGTGGAGAAGGGAACGCGAATAATGTGGTAGATTGGAGATAGAATGAGATATTAAGTTGATAAATAATAAAACAAATAAATAAAAGGGGTCATCAAAGAGGGGGGCATGATTGGCTTGGAAACAAGGGGGCGGTTTTATTTTTTTTGGTGGTGCGTGGAATTGGGTGTGATAGTTTAATGTATTAAATTAAATTCAAAATAATAATAATATAATAATTTTATTATTATTTTCATTGGGAAAAACATATTTTGATGGTATCTTCTTCGTGTGACCTCGGTTTCACGAACCGCCAGTGGCAGTGCAACCCTGACTTCGAGACGGAATTTATGAGTCCAATATGGGATATCTTTTTCGGGGTTTTGGATCGGGTACCTGAAGCACTCGGAAAATAATAGATTTAATATTATTATTAAATCTTTGACATGATATAACTTGAGCTCCGGACATCCGATTGACATGCCCTCGACTTTGTTGGATTCTTATTGATGATACGGTTCATTTGGCATACTTCACTTGAGGTTTGGACGCAGTTGGAGTATGGCCGGGTTGGATTGTACCCGAAATCCAATTGGGCCCCTGGAATGGAAAAGCTGATAACATTCCTACCGGACGTTCGTTTGATGAACCGTCAACGATGTTGGTTATCACGTTGAGAAATAGTCCCTAAGAGTACACCTTATGTGAGTTCAGGGTACAGTTGAGATATGGTCAGGTTGGTTTGTACACGAAACCAACTGGGCCCCTGGGACGAAAAGGCTAATAACTCACAGATCGAGCATCTGATTAATGCACCTTCTATTGTGTTGTGACCCCTTTGACGAGGCAGTATTTTGAGATACTTCTTCGTGGGACTTTGTGATACTTGGAGTATCGACCAGTAGCTCGCGGAGCGAACCCTCCCAGAGACGAGCGTACAGAATACGAAGACCGTGTAGCTGGCTGAGACCTGACGACTTCTTGACCGGATCAACTTGGAGCGAGTCAACTAGCCCAGTAGACAGAGTAATACATTGTATGGGTGAAGACCCATGGAGGACGGAGCACTAATGTGTTTGGGTGCAGACCTACGGTACTCAACTGGAGAGTACCTCTGCAGGCTATTAGGGGGGATGCAGTGCTGTGTTTGAGTGGCAGACCCTGGTGGGAAGCACTACTGTGTTTGGGTGGCTGACCCGCGGTACTCGACTGAAGGATTACCTCAACAGTCTTAGGTTAGTGAGCAGTACCTCGAAGTCGTGACAGGATCACTATACTCCACAGAGATGGGGCTCTTCAGTAGTTACAGTTTCGATAATGAAAATCGTAGTTTGAGCTGAGTCTATGACGTTTTTGTTTACCTCATGATTGATATGGGTAACTTTATAACTTACGTATATGTATGGCCATATACCTGGGTAGTGGTTATCCGTTGATTTCATAATCATTGTGTTTCCTCATTATAGAGATGGGTTACTTGATAACATGGGTATATGAATGGGCATATACCTAACTAGAGGTTATCTGTTGAGATCTACTTTGTGGTTATCCTTGTTGTATTTAGTGAGACCTAGAGGGTCTCGGGCTCCCTACTGATTATCATTATACTCACCCCTGCACGGGCTATGCCCGCACCTCATTGTGTTGGTTGCAGAAGATGGGCAGCGCAGACAGAGGCCGAGTGTTCGAGGACTGGACGGTACTCAGAGGTGGACCTCACTACGAGATAGTATCCGGTGGTGGACTTCACGACGAGACGAAACTCGGAGGAGGTTGACGGGTTAGAACGTTGTGGAGGATATCTGTACCTACCCTTCAGGTAGAATCCGTGGTGGATGATCCAGGAGTTGTGCTATCTGTACCTACCCTTCATGTAGGATCCTTGGTGGATGATCCAGGAGCTGCTTGTCACCTTCCTGCTATTTTATCTTTTTCATTGTACTTTACAATTGGGCATTTATTTCTGGCCCCTTTATTTTCAGCAAAGATTGTTTTAGATTAACTTAGTGTTTTACTTCTGGTTTTACTCTGTGGTGTTTTGTTTACTTTTATAAAGGAAACGCCTTCCCAATTATTTGGATTTACGCCTTTGGTGCTAGTCGCCAGCCCCTGGACTATGGAAGGCAGGCTTGGGGTAGTCACGGCACGGGCCCCAAGGACGGGTCTTGACAAATTAGTATAAAAGGAGTCGGTTCTACAGTAGAACTTATAACTATGATTTTCCCTTTCTATGAAGCAATAATGTTAAGGGTAACAAGTGTGGTTTTCAGTTCAGGGAGTCCAGTGTTGGTGTGGTGGCCGACGTATCCATACACCAGGACCCAGACTACTAATTTCTTACTTTGTGCACGAAAACACAGATTGTGTGTGTTTTTCCGAGAGTTTTAAACTCAACTCAAACTAGGTTAGCTCAACAGGTGTAAATCGTTTGACCCTGTCGTATCTGTTCAGGATGTCTCCATGCAGACTGTCAGTTGGAGTTCTGAGATAGTACACGATGACGGCCCACCGAGCGACGAGGCTCTAGTGCGAGGCCCTTTTTACTATGTTGGCAACCTCGGGTGGTGTACCAGCAGCACCACAACCTGTTGGGTAGTAGATGCCACAAGCTAAACTAGTGAACTGTGCACGCTGGCAGAGCACGTTGCATGAGTTCCAGCAGCAGTGGCCTCCAAGGATAAGAGGCGAGGAAGATTCCCAGACAGCAGCGCACTGGGTGGAGGGGATTCCTAGAGTTTTCTGCCTAGCTGAGACATCATTAGAGTGTATGGTGGACTTGGTCACTAGTTTTTTCCAGTGAATGACCATGAGGATGGTCGGCATAGTGATGATGATTCGGTGCGTGGACCGATGCCTGAGATAGTGCCTTAGGGTAGTGTGTCAACTATACATCACTACCTATTGGTCAGCAGTTTCAATCGGCGGTATCAGTAGGTGACACATGTAATCTTACTGCCTTACACATGTTCTAAAATTAGAAACCCTCAAGTTCCAAGGCGTACCTGACTCACAGGCCGCTGAGGACTGGCTTGAGGAGGTGGCTGAGAGTTTTCTAGAGCTTATACAGCTTCAGCAGGACGACGTGTTGGTTGCTGAGTATTCATCGAGGCGTACCGAACATTCCAGGTACTCGATGAATACGATTCAAGCCATCACCTTTTCTTCTATGCATTACTACTCACGTTAGGGTTCTAGAGAGAACCTTTAGGTTGAATGTTCTTTGGCTAAACGAATACAGCTAGAGAATGTTAGAAGTTGGAACGCAGCGAGCTGGTGCATGTCTCAGAGACTTGGGCGTGCGAATGTTTCAAGAAGAAGAAATGATAAGGACATATAAATATACAGAGCATCAGATATTAAGGCAGATCTAGGAGAGCTACATGAGGTGGTGAACATTTCACCATGTTACAACCACCCGCAATTGTTGTCCCCTCCAGGCTCTGGGAGCTGGAGGGCAGGGGAGAAGAGTAGCTGCATGTGGTCATGGTGTGCGACTGAAAGGGATATAAGGATGATTTGAAGTGTGGAATTTGTCTTCTACTAGCTTTCGTAGCCACATACATCGATACGAATCATCACTTCCTTCCATGAATATAGTCCCAGACCTAGAGTTTCTGGTTAATCCTTTCACTGGACCCTCACGTCTGGAGATACCTTTGGGAGGAGACTCGATAGTAACACTTACACCAACAGTGTGATCTGACCCTTGAGGCGAGAGTCTCTGTTGGGACCTCTTGGTGGCAGCGTCGAGGCCTTATGACGTTAGTTTGATTATGGATTGGGAAATCATTGCTCGTACTCAAATTGACTGTATTAGGCAAACGTCGGGATGAGTTTTCATTGGTCGGAGAAAAGGAAACCCCAGGAAGCACAAGATAAACTCATGCATGGGAGGGTGTAGCCGATCATTATTGGGTCGGCCAGCCTTACTCTTGTGGCAGCAGGAGTTTGAGTTTCAGTTCTAATCAGGAAAGGGAGACCTCTAGTGTTCGAGGATGGTGACCAAATTCTTATACAGGTCTCACCTCGATGAGTTTTACAGAGATGTAGCCAAGGTGACGAGATATCTCCGAGGTTCAACGGATCTTTCTAGGTCCCCATCAGGGTAGGCGTGGTGGTTTACTGCTTCACCTTTCCACCTTAGTTGCACCAGGAGCATGAAATATTCCACGTACCTCGGATGAGGAGATACGTGAATGATCCTTCACCCGTCATTGACCTCAGGGAGTTGGACGTTGATGACAGGGCAACATGCACAGAGGTTCCAGTGGAGATATAGGATTTACATGAGAGGGTCCTATGTGAACGGTCGATTCCTTAGGTGTGCTTTCACTGGCAGCATGGGAACCTCCAAGAGAGCTCATGGGAGCGGTAGGCTCAGATGCGTGCTCAATACCACTTTTGTTTCCCTAGTTTGTGTTATAGCTTTATAGGAACGTAAATCCCTGAGGTGGGGGTAATGTAAAGACCCGGAAATTTCAAGGAAATTTTTTTTTCTCTTAATTTCTTTGGAATTTTATGAGTACGCAGTTTCTGACGGCACCTGATTCTGAGGCCCGGTGTTCCCGGAATAATTTTATGAAGTTTTGTTAAGCATAAATTAACGCGCAAAAGCAGTGTTAGTGAAGAAGTGTTATAAATCTTAAACGGTTACTCGGATCAGAAATCGGAGGGTACTTTCGCGCTCAGGACGGCGGATTTACCCTAGGTGCGACTTAAGTTTAGTCGGCACGGGCCTCCTGTGAGAAATTCCAAAAATGGCATAACCGTAAATAAAATAATTAAATAAATTATTTTATTTTTCAAATGCATATAACTCAAAAATGGTAGCTCGGTTTAAAAATCTGAGACAATAGTAGAACTTGTGAGGGCATGGTTTATTTAAGCAGATACTAAATTTGGCAGGCGCGGGCCACCCAAAAAGTTAGTTTTTGGCTACAAATAAAATAATTAAATGACAATTATTTTATTATAAAATTCATATCTTTTAAATGGTAACTCGTATTGAAAATCCAAAAGTACAGTTGGATTCGTTTGGGAGTGTTTCACTTAGGCAGAGCCTGACCTTGACCGGTGTGGGTCGAGGGTGACTGAAAATAATTTTATGAATTTTTTTTTTGGGTACGTTTAGTAAACGTAAGTGTGGGTTTTATTATCTTTTGAACATGTACTCGGAATTGAAATCTGAGGGCACCGATGAACTCGCAACACCAATTATTGCTTAAGGGGGCCTTTACTGTAGTTGCGTTTCAAGCGGGTTGAGAATTAATTTTTGGGGAATTAGTTTAAAATAAATAAAATTGTTGTGTACACTTTTATTTATATCTGAGGTGGTTAAATTCTACAATGGGGAGTTAAGGGTTGGACCACAAACACCTAACTACCCTTATGTGGATATTTATAATGTGGGGCCCACACGAGCCCCAACCTTTCATCTCCCCATAACCACTCTTAAACCCCCCTTCAACCCCCTTTTTAATTAATTTTTTAACTCCTCAAATACCATATTAATGAGATCTCTCTATATTCCTCTAATTACGTTTGTCAACATAATTAAATTAATGGTTTCATTAATTAAATCGGTACATCACAATTTGAATTATTTTGTGTTTCATGACACTTCATTAAATGGGAGAAGTCTTTTGTAATAATTGAGATAGAAAATATTTCGATGGGAAACCTCTGAAGGATTAGAAAGAGAGGTGTTCTTACTCCGATGAAGAACTTGATGTCCCGATGAATCCTCCTCCTCCGAAGACAACTGAATCGACACCATTCGTCTGCGACGCCCGACCAAAGTGACGTTCGTATTCCACAGTTTGACGACGTACGACGTCTTTGCAAGTTAGAGGAATATTGTATATTGATCATTTATATGGTTTATACCCTCATGCTTGAGCGTTCATTTGTAGGATTTATCATTGTGGATTCCTTACCCCGGTTTAATTTATCATGATGAACGCGAATTAAATTAATTAATTCAAGGACCGATAAACAATTGATTGAATTAATTTTCTTCTTGTTTATCCTGAGTTTGATATTTTTGAAGCATGATAAATATTTAATTTCCAATCCCCCATGTTCTTGATTCTCAAAAACAATGGCCAAACTAACACGACTATCAATCCGTACTAAAACCGAGTTCCTTTCTAATTCATGGTCTGCGCATTCTTCGCGTGTTCTTATTTGTAAAATAATTAACCACGCTGGAAACATGATGTTTCGTTGAGCACGACATAGGGATGCAGAGATCTCGATTTGAGGATCAAGAATTTATGATTGTCATAATTGTTGGGGTTAGAACGAAGGTGCAGTGGACTGGAGGCGTAGCAGCGCGGCAGGCCGGAAGCAGGCCATGTGCAAGGTGGAGGTGCAGCATTCCCAGTACATGAGGGTAGTGTGAAAATTAGAGGAGAAGGGAACATGAATAATGCGGTAGATTGGAGAGAGAATGAGATAATAAGTTGATAAATAATAAATGAAATAAATAAAAGGGGTAATCAAAGAGGGTGGTGTGATTGGATTGGAAACAAGGGGGCGGGTTTTTTTTTGTGGTGCGTGGAATTGGGTGTGGGAGTTTAAAGTATTAAATTAAATTCAAAATAATAATAATATAATAATGTTATTATAATTTTCATTGGGAAAACCGTGTTTTGAATGTATCTTTTTCGTGCGACCTTGGTTTCACGAACCGTCAGTGGCAGTGTGAACCTGACTTCGAGACAAAATTTATGAGTCCAATATTGGATATCTTTTTCATGTTTTTGGATCGGGTACCCGAAGCGCGCAGAAAATAATAGATTTAATAATATTATTAAATCTTCGACCTGCTATAACATGATCTCCGGACGTCTGATTGACGTCCCATAGACATTGATTGATTCCTCTTGATGAGACGGTTCTTTTGGCATACTTCACCTAAGGTTTGGACGTAGTTGGATAAGGCTGGGTTGGATTGTACCCGAAATCCAACTGGGCCCTTGGAATGGAAAAGATGATAACATTCAGACCGGACGTCTGTTTGACGAACCGTCAGCGGCGTTTGTGATCACGTTGAGAAATGGTCCCTAAGAGTATACCCTATGAGTGTTCGGTGTACAATTGAGATAAGGTCGGGTTGGTTCGTACACGAAACCAAATAGGCCCCAGGGACGAAAAGGCTAATAACTCACAGACCGGGCATCCGATTAACGCACCATCTATTGTGTTGAGACCCCTTTGACGAGGTGGTATTTTGAGATACTTCTTTTTGGGACTTTGTCATACTTGGAGTATCGACCAGTAGGTCGTGGAGCGGACCCTCCCGGAGACGAGCGTACGGAGTACGGAGACCGTGTAGCCGGCTGAGACCTAACGACTACTTTACCGACTCGACTTGGAGTGAGTCGACAAGCCCAGTGGACGGAGCACTAATTTTTTGGGTGTAGACCCAGGGCGGATAGAGCACTGTTGTGTTTGGGTGCAGACCCGCGGTACTCGACCGGAGAGTACCTCTACTATCTATAAGGGAGGATGCACTACCGTGTTTGGTTGGAAGACCCCAGCGGGAAGAACTACTGTGTTTGGGTGGCTGACCCGTGGTACTCTACAAGAGGAGTACCTCAGTAGTCTTAGGATAGTGAGCAGTACCTCGGAGTCATGACATGATCACTATACTCTAGAGAGACGGGGCTCTTCATCAGTTACGTTTTCGATAATGAAAATCTTGGTTTGAGCTGATTCTATGACATTTTTGTTTACCTCTTGATTGAGACGGGTCACTTGATTTCATAGGTATGTGTATGGGTATATACCTAGGTAGTGGTTATCCGTTGATTTCATAATCTTTGTGTTTCCTCATGATTGAAATTGGTTACTTGATAACTTGGGTATATGTATGGCCATATACCTATGTAGAGGTTATCTGATGAGATCTTCTTTGTTGTTATCCTTGTTGGATTTAGAGAGACCTTGAGGGTCTCGGGGTCCCTACTGAGTATCGTTATACTCACCCCTGCACGGGCTATGCCCGCACCTCATTGTGTTTGTTGCAGACGACGGGCAGCCCAGACAGAGGCCGAGTGTTCGAGGACTGGATGGTACCTGGAGGTGGACCTCAAGATGAGATAATATCCAGTGGTGTACTTCACAATGAGATGACACTTGGAGGAGGTTGACGGGTGAGAATCTTGTGTAGGCTATCTGTACCTACCATTCAGGTAGGATCCGTGGTGGACGATCCAGGAGTTGTGCTATCTTTACCTACCCTTCAGGTAGGATCCATTGTGGACGATCCAGGAGCTTCTTGTCACCTTCCAGCTGTTTTATCTTTTTCCTTGTACTTTACAGTTGGGCTTGTATTTCCGGCCCCTTTACTTTCAGCACAACTTGTTTTAGTTTTACTTAGTGTTTTACTTCCACTTGTACTCTGTGCTGTTTTGTTTACTTTTATAAAATCAATGCATTCCCAATTATTGGGATTTACGCCTTTGGTGCTAGTCGCCAGACCCTGTCCTATGGAAGGCGGGCTTTGGGTTGTCACAACATGGGCCACGAGGATGGGTCGTGACAATTTATTGGTTACATCATGTGTTTAAATTATTAAGGTAAATCACACATTTAATGTCTTGGAAACATCATTTGAGGTTTTATGTAATCATTTTTTTAGGTGATTAATAACATTTGGGAATTGTTCCTTTAGGGAATATTTAAACCCTTGGTTCAACATAATGTGTTATTTGAGGAGGAATGCTATTTTTCACTTATTTAATGGTTTTGATAACCATCAGTGTTTATATGATATTGTATTATTATTTTTATATTAATTATTTTAATTATATTTATCATAATTTTATTATGATATAATGTAAGAAAAATTGGAAAAATAATGATGGGAGACAACCCATCACATCTATAATGGTATCAGGGGTAGAAACCACAAACAAAGTTAGACATGGGTGTAGTTTATACAACTATTCTATGTAATAACTTGGTTAGTATCACACCATTTTTTTACTAAAATGGTTTGGAAAATAATTTTTAGATTGATTTAAGGAGATTATATTTTTCATGTGGATAACTATGAGATTAGGAAGTGATATTGTGATGATGTGATTAATGTTATTTAAAAACAAGGTCACAAATATTGTGTTCTTGAATTTTGAATGGTATGAAATATCCTTTGAGAATAAAAAACTCTTTAATGTTCATGTTATTTGGGATATATTTTTATTTATTTATGGAATAATTTTGTATTATTTTTGGGTATTTTAGTTGAATTTTTGAGATTAATATATTATATTATCATAAGATGATTGATTTATTTTGGAAATAAGATTATGGTATTTTTACAATTTTGGTTTTGGGTAATTTCCAGAGATAGGAGGAATATCTTTTCATCCTTTTGGGGATTATTCCTTCCATTAGAAGTATATTTTAGTGCTCTAAAAATGTTCATCTTCATTACCCATCATCTGGGTCCGATGATTTGATCTTGGTGGAAAAAGAGTAATGGAGGAAATTACACATATCAAGTATGTATATTTAGTTATTCAATATAGAAATGGAATTCCCAAATATTTGGAAAATAATAATTAAACAAAATTATATCCAACTATCATTATTTTGAATCAAATTAATAATAATCGCTACTCTTATTTTTGTTATGGATTTCGGGGTTTTTACTTACTCATGATCATTAAATTTTCTAAGATCGATGTTATTTTTCACTCTATAAAATTATTTTTTCTTTAAACTTTTCATCCATTTCCAAATATTCACTTTTAAAAAATGATATATTATTTCGAAACCCAATATATATTATTTCATTTTACCATCATTCTTCTATTTCTCTCTTTCAAGAGGATGTTTTACTCACCCGAATTATGAAACGAGTTTCAATGAAATCTATTTTAAAATTTTCAACCAAAGATCAACATATAATTTAAAAATTTAGATTAATAAATTTATTTATTTGGTGGATGATATAAAACAAAAAAAATCCAGAAACAAAAAAAATGTTCAATAACATATCCAACCCACAACAATAAACATAAACAAACCAGAAAATATTATTATTCCAATATTAATGTTATTACATAGTCATTATATAGGAGGGTATGAATAATATTAATTATTTAATGATATATATTTCTAATTTTCATTTTCAATATAATTTTTTTGAAAAACACTTAGTAAATAGTAAAAAAAAATTGTTAATGTTATTGTTTTTTCTAAAATTATGTTTTCTTCAAAAATGATTTTATTGATTTTTGTTGGAAAATAATAAATTTTGTTTAGATAAAAATTATAAAATTTATTTTAATAAATTTATATGTTTTCTTAATTTTTCATATAAAAATTATGTTAGGGTGAAATGATGATATTTTTCTTAAATATTTGACTTTTCAATGAATAGTGAAAATACTGATCTTTATAAAAAAGTCATTTCTTTTTAGAATATAATATTATTTTAAATCACTGTTATGATTTGAATATAATTTAATGTAATATATGTAATATTTTGTAAATTTTAATATAATTTGTTACTTTTTATAAATAGTTATAACGTATTCTGTTAAACATTAATTTTTGGGTTTAAAAGTATTAATTTTGGAAAATTATTTAAAATTGAATAATGTTTATCACTTTTAATTAAATAAAATAAAAAAATTGAAAATTAACTAAATGAAATTAAAATAAACACACAATTTAAACCATAATGTAAAGACATGATCTAGAGTTAATATGGTCATCTCACACATGTACAATTCTAATGAACAAAGTGAATTGTTTTCAGTTGTATTCTATTCATCTCCCATTTTTTTGACTCTCGGAGTCTCGATGAAACATGGACTGTCGATAGCACATGAATCATCGATGGTGCACAGATCATCGATGACTCTCGAAGCATCGATGGTTCCCAGAGCATCGATAGTGCATGTAGCGTCGATACATAAGAGAGAATCGATGGCACAAGGAGCATCGATGGAACATGAAGCCCCAATGTCATGTAGTCACCAAGTCACTATCGTTAGGAGGAGTCCGCTCGTATTGAACTTTGTATGGGAGAACCTAATCCTCAATCTAATATGTTTCATGTCAACCTCTATAAAAACTAGCATAGAGTATCTCAAAATAACGGTATCATCCTGCGGGTCCTAACACCACAAATAGATCATCAAAAAGACACATAGTTTGAATGTTAGGGATGTTTTTTTAAAAAGTTCGGACCTGGGTCCGGACCAGGTCTGATACAACCTTCCAGACCAGGCAGAACCCATTGGCCAACCCAACCCGATTCGACCGACCCGACCTAGCCAGAACCTGTGCGGCCTGCTGGACCAGCTCGCTCGGTCAGCTAGACCACGTCTAACGGGCTGTCAAAGAAGCTCAACCCCTCTACCCCGCACAGCAATGCACATGGACCTCCACGGTCTATCCCTTGGTTCCCAATACAGGATGATTTTTTTGCACCGCATGTGGTCTAATGGACCACATTCCTCGGCCTAGTCTAATCGTTTTGTCACCACATCCCAGATACCATACAGCTTCTCGCCACTATGGGTACCATGCAGACCACCATTCATGTAGACAGGGCCCTGTTTGTGTCCCCCATTAGTGTCATGGTTGCCATCCCTGGCCCCTTGGTCACCACCCATGGCCCCAATCACCATTGGATCCCTCAAACATGGTCCCACCTTGACATCATCCTATTGCCACCATTGGATGCATGCTGGATGACCATCCTCTTGCACTCCACATAGATTGGCCCCCACTGGGCTATAGATGCCTCTGTCATCGGCCACCCAGTGAGCAGCCTATCATAATTCCATGCTCCCATGTACCATCCCCTCTGATCAGATATTTCCCTTGCTATCAACCACCCCATCAGCGGTTTTCCTTGTGTCGTTGTAAGCTGATGCCTCACCTGAACCATACGATGCCCATTTCCTACATCTGTTATGTTATCTTGGGTTCAAACCTCCAATCTCGTACCATTGCACCATGAATCGTGGGTTCAACGATTGATCGATCACATAGGGGATTCAAGGTAGAAGAATGTATGATGAACACAATTGTGTAAATGTAGAGAGATAACACACATGAATTCATAAATTAATGGACCATAGAAATGATTCTATTGGCCTTGATTCATTCGAGGTAGAATATTTAAGGAATACAAAATCCACAAATAGTTCTAAATCCCCATTCAAAAATCCAACAATCAGTTATCCATCCCATAAGAATTGAAATCCATGGATCAACCTGTTTGTGGTTTGGTCCGTGTTCATCATTTGAATCTAAAAGTTAATTAAATCACAATGAAAATCAACATCCTAACCTCATGCTTAGATAGGTTGTTGACAATTATTGTAGGTCTGTGTTCTCATCGATCGTTGATCCCTCACCATTCATCATCAAGAGAGTTCTCTTCAATGCCTTAGAGTAATTCCATGGTTATGGTGATAACCCTGAATTTACTAAAAATTTTTCATTAAAAAAATCGTCTACACCGAAAAAAAATATTTCTATTAAAATATTTTAATGATGGTTATGTCCAAATTCTAAATTTCATCGTTGACCCCGACTAGTCTATGTTTGGACCATCCTAAGGTAGAGTATCATCTGTGAACTCAACAGTTACCTCATATTTCTGATCTGACCACCCATAATAATGTTCTTTCACTATTTTATATAATTCATCGCGAGAACTATTAAAAACTTGAAATTTTTCACCATATTATTTCGGGCACACTGGGGCTTGGAATCTTACACAATCTTAGGGACTGGTCACAAAAATTTCCCCATTATTATATAAAACTAAAAATGCAAAAAATATAAGGCATTACAAAAAATATTTGTATACAATTTCATTTCAAAAATTGCATGGGTGTAACTAGCCTCATTTATAAAAGGTCTCCCAGACTCCAATCCACTTAAAACATTATACTTTTTTTATGATATATTAACATACCATATACCCTCTTTATAACCCTTAAAATGACCAAAAACAATTTATGTGATTATAATTCCATCAATTGATTGAATTTTGGGCTTATCATAGGAGGTTGTGAGAATAAGATGTCTTTTTCTTAACTAAGGTTTTTTATACTATTTTATCATTCTCCTCATCAAAATATTATTAAATTTTTATTAAATGAAAACACCTTTTTATCATATTACAGAATTTATTACATAATTTATTATGGTAATGTAATAACATAAATCTATCTCCTTTTCTAAATTACTGTATAATAAATCAACATTTTTTTGTATAGATGACTACCACCTTGCAAACCAATGAAATTTTTAATCCATAATAGCCACTCGTGACATTTTTTTAATTAATTATTTAATGTATATATTTTATAGTTATAAAAAAATAAAACTTATGGATAAAGGATATAATATATAACTTTTTTATATCTATTTTGTGGGATATATGATAACAATAGTACTGTGTATAGCGGACTACAGCCTCCTGTATTGATGTGATTTTATATTGAGTAATTTTTTATATGGAAGTTAATACGGTTAATTTAAATGAATATATGTGATGAAAATGAAATAATTATGATTTTAATGGAATATTAATCATTATTATATGATATATATTATTTTCATTCTTCCAATGAAAAATTATAAAGATGTTTGTGAGTACGTATTGACTACCGACCACTCAAAGAAAAGCGACTTTTTTATCACAAAAAAATGGTTGTTAGATGTAAGAGTACTTAAATAAATAATGTGGCCTCTATGATATGGTGAAAAGTTAGGAATGATATTATATTATACACTTTCTTTCCATAATGATCAACAAAAAATGGAAACATTACCCATGCGTACGCATAGCCTACCATCTCATGATAATAACCTAATTCATTTTTCATAACCATATCTCATTATTATTATTATTAAAATTATAACCAGTATATATGAAATGATAAATATTTTGTGATTATTATTATTCATATGTTTAAAAACTAACATCTTTTACCATGATCAACCCACTGAATCTGTGTTGAAACGAAGAACAAAACATCCTCAAAAAAATGACAAGGAAATAATTGATCAATTATTTTAATATGTCGTTAAAAATGAAATAAAATTATTTAAATATAATGTATAAAAAAATTAAAATCATATCATGAGACTGAACAATAGATATAATTTTATTATATAAGAGATAAAGGATGTACATGAAAAGCTTGGACTTCAGGTTAGCGACTTCGTCTCAATTTTCCATTAATGATATATATTTTAGTTTTTTCACCCTATTTCATTTATATATTTTATATACATCACATTTTACATGAAATATCATTAATATAACATGAATAATGGTATTCTATGCTTCAATTGGTGTTATTTCATCTAATGGGATTTGACATGAATGTCACAATGTTGTAAATAATTGAATAACTCACTTTCTTTTCACTGGGATATATAACCTCTTCATTGTCAATGATATTTTATGATTATGCCAATAATGAATTATAATTTTATTATTTTAATTACACACTTGTTTTCTGTGTATTTTAATATTATAAATATAATATATCAATTGATTAATTTTTAGTTATATTTTTCCACCATTTTAATTGTTTCTTATCTCAAATCATCTTCTATACGATATATGTTATGTTATAAAACTATATAATTTTCTAAGATTAATATAAATCCAAATTGAAATGTTATATCATGAAAAAACATATGTCCGTTATATTTAAATTATCATTTCATGGTTTTATTTTTTTGGATTTATGATTGATTTATTACTAATATGAAAAAAATAATTATGTTAAAATTTACATTCATTCAAAATTATTTTAAGAATTAATTCGAGGAAATTGTATGTTATTATGTTCTTGAACCACATATCACTTCATGAAACCTATTTATGAATCTGTTTGATATGATTAATATAAATTTGATCACATATATTTTGAATAAATATAAAGAAATTCATTTTTAATAGACACTAATTATGTAACATTCTTTTAGCATGGGAATCACTATCTTTGATAATTAATTTTTCTCTATTCTATCAAAATATTCCTTTTATAAAAAGAAAATATTTCCTAAATAATTTTTTCAATGACCTACTGCATTCTTTTAAATTATTTAAAAAATTAAATTTCATATCATTTTCCATATGAGTCACTTTTGACTAGCATTACAACTCTATTAAAACTATGATTATTTTTAACATTGAAGTTATGTAGAAATTTTCCCACCATTATAAACAATTTTTTTCAAATAATATTTGTTATGATTCGAAGATAATTTTTAATGTTACATATTTCTATAATATTGGATATATTATTATATTTAAAATATGTGTTCTAAAATTTGAAAGAAAATTTCCTCATGAAATGTTTTCTGTGATTTTTCAAAATCATTTTACATCATTGTTCACTTAATTTTATATTACTAAAATATAAAACGAAACTTTCCTTAAGAATTTTTTTAATATCATTTGATTGGATTTTATATTATTCAATGTTAATAAAACTTGATGTACATACACTCAACTAGGGATATGTTTCAATAAAACCATATTTATTCTTTCTCTAGATGGATTATATTATTTTTAAGGAATGCGTTTAATTTTTAATGTGAATAAAAAATGTATGAATTTTAATTATTTTTATTATAATTGTTAAATTAATTAATGTCACATGGAAATTATTAATGATCATGGGTATCCCAATAAAAATTATATTATTGTTGTGATAAGATAACCCAATGTGATCCAGATATAGCTTATATGACAGGTGTAATAAGTATTTATGGTGGATCGTACAATAGCTTATATGATTTTTACACGAAGATAGAATCATGTGAGACTGATATAGATTATTTTATGGGTTTACCCAATATTTAAAAAATTCATTGGGTAATGTACCATGTTATTATAGGTGTGATGGATGAATTTACTGAAGGATTTCATATATAAACTTAGCTGGTGTCTATTTTTTCTCAACTGTTTTTAATATGGATAATGAAGATGATGTTAGATGAAAACAAAAAAATTGTTTGGATTTTTATGGATTATAAATTTTTCCATTTTTCATGATTTATAACATAAGGTTTGTGATTATTGGATTTTATGAAACTTTTCTATGTTATATAATTATTACATGTTTTTATGTTTGATGATCAGTGTAGTTAAGTCTATTAATATTCTTATGTTATGCTCATGTAATCTTATTATGTTTTCATACCCAGTTGCACTTCTAATTCTCCCCATTGAAATTCAATTTTTAATGCTTATTGTTACCCTTATTGAGCATGTGAGATCATATTTATTTTGTTTACATTTAATATATTATGAATAATTAAATTTAATTATTAGTTTCTAGAGAAGATTCTAATGAGACCAAATTTGATTGAGATGATGGAGACATAATATGGAATTTGAAAATATAGGTTTAGTGAGAAAAATTATCACTTTAATATATGGGTATTGTGTATATAACTGTTTTGACTAATTCCCTAAAACAATACACCTAGAGGTATTTGGGGTATGCAATATTTCCATTAAATTCATTTGCTATTTTATGTTATGAATGGAATAAAAATGGGTCACATTAATTGGAATCAAATCCCAAAAGGTAATGTTCATGTTTTATGCACCTGATTTGGGAGGGTGGGATCATGACTACTGTATTTCATTTATTTAAATATATTTAATTTGTAATTCCCCATGGTTCTACATTATTGAATAATCATGGTATTATATGTTATATAAACTATGTAAAAAATATTATATGTAATATATATGTTTAAATAAATTTTCTCCTCAAAAGTTAATAATTATATTTGTAATCAACTACTTGAAATTTGAAAATTATGTTTCGGAAAATACTCATAATAAAAAGATTTAAACATGAATACTCTCAAAATATGGAAATGTAAATTTGTAGGTCATCAGGAATAACACACAATTAGGTTTCAAAATAGGAGAAAACTAGTGGATAATGAAAATATGGACAATAAAGAGAAAAATAACACCCATGTAATAATATAGAGTGATAGAGAACATGGTGAAGTTAATCTTAATCACCCCTCAGCCGTATGTCAATGGTCGGTGAAAAAAAAACTATTCATTAGAAATTGAGGAAATTTTATAAAATTTTAATTTCAAGATACATTTCTTGAAGATGACTAATTCTTTTACCATTTATTCTACGAACATTAAGAAATATACTCACTCAAATTTGTTTTCGTACATTAATAATATTCTACCACGATCACATATTTTTCTCAATATGATTTGTATCCAAATGTATTTCTCATACCAGAAGAAATTAAATTAACTTTTAACAATTTATAAGAACAATAATAGAATTATATTTTTACATCATATCATTATATATATATATTTTATCCATTATCATAAGAATATTATCCTGATACATTCTACAAATAGTTTTCCTAAATGTTCTTCAAAATATGTATGATCAAACTCAAAATATTAAAAAATTAGAAAAAATTAAAATAAATTTATAAAATAAAATTGACATTAATTATACCATAATGATACATGTAATATGAAAACAATATTCGATATAGTATTCAACAAGAAAGAACAAGCTTAAATTATACGCCTTATGCATAACCTGTATATAATTGTAGTAAAATATGATTTTAATAATTGTAATAAATAAGATATTATATATATATATATATATATTTCATAATCAATATAAATTATTTATAAATATTTTGTAAATAATCAATTATATTTTCGTAAATTCATATTGTTGTTCATTATTATATCTTCTTCAAAATTAATTTTATTTCTTTTTATAGATAAATATTATAAGTAATATTATGAAATTTTACGAATATTTTTTTAAAATTAAATTAAATTTTGAAATTATCATATAAAAATTTACTTAGGGTGTAATTTCAGTATTATTCTGAAAATATTGATTTTTCTAATAATAAAGAAAAGTATAGATATTTTGTTCAAATGTCGCTTAATTAAAATAAATAATAAAATTAATATTTAATATTAGGTTTGTTATATTACTTGAATTTTTATAAGAATTATTTTGTTATATTCAATCGACTTAATTAATTATACTCATCTTCATATTGGATTTTAGAAATTATTTGACATTGAAATTAAAATTGATTTTTTAAAACACTTTACAAGGGAATAATGTTTTACCATTTTATATAAATTAAAAATTGACAAAATGATGAATTATTTAAGTTAAAAATTTAGAGACTATTTTAATAAATTTTAATTTATATTCATTCAACAATTATTATTAATCATATAGTTAACATAACATCTTCATTCCCTTAAAAAATAATTATATTATAAACTTTTTTTTTCACCACATCTATAGGTTTAAAATTAAATTATATTTTTCAAAATATGTAAATTGAATTTTGTATAATGGATTAAATATTTGAAACAAAAAAATTGTAATTTCTTGTTATTCCAACTTATCTTTTCACAAAAAAAAATTGTGAACACATAAAAAATAAATTAATATTGTTTATGTGAAATTGAGTTTACTAATGGTTAAACTAAATTTAAATATATCAAAAATACCTAAAAATGTGTCTAAAAATCAATTTATGGACATATTTACCTTATAATGTATAATTATCTATAATTCTCCATTTTTTGTTCGTTTTGTATATTGGAAAACGTTGGAACACTTTTTTTTAAAACATACAATTGTCCCTCTCTTCTCACTTATAAAAAGACACCATGTCTCTTATATTTTAACATAACAAACAAATTTTATTTCAGAATATACCTATAAATATCACTTCCAAAATTCCATAATATAATCCACGAATCCTTATCTAGGTCACAAATCCATTCTAGGAATAATTCAGGTATAATCCTTATATGGTGGATCGAGATGAGGTAAAATTTATAATTATGATTTTTTGTTTTATTTATTATCCAACAGTCAAAAAATATTATTCATTTATTGTTCTATAAAACACCATTATATCCCATATAATGTGATTTTATTATGTTATTATTTGAACAATATCCATTTCTTCTTCCATCAAATGGGAAACAATAATGTCGCTTTTGTATAGGGATGGATATTACCTCGTGAACTGATGTGACACCTTTTTCATAAAAACCTTTCTCTATAGGGTATGATAATGTATATAAAGTATATATATGTTTTTAAAAACATTAAATTAATTAATTATTCATTATATAATATTTATCATTTTTACATTCCATTCCCTTGGGGATACAATAACATCACTACTGTATACAACGTACTACCGCCTCATAAGGTGAAGTGATTCGTTTTCACAAACACATTAATAGAAAGGTAATAAAGATAATGATAAAGATTATATGTGATATAAATAATATAATAATGATAATCCTATCATTTTTGTTATTATTAAATTATAATATATTGTTTTCATTTATACCTTTTCTCACACAGAAAAATAATAACATCATTTGTGTAATTGGGGACTACTATTATCACGAAGTGATGTGATTATCATTTCATCACCACCCAAAGTGGATGGTATGTATAAATACACATAATGAAATATTATTGGGTATATTATATTTTTATCATTATGTAATGATAAAATATTACTTCCCCCTTTTTCATATGATCATTGAACAATTGAAATGTTTCTCATGTGTATATACAACCTACCACCTCTATTATGGAAACATACTTCATTTATCAAAACCATATATTATGATTTGTTTAAAAAGTATAATTTATGAATAAATAGTAATTTTATTTCATTATTATTATTTGGGTGATATTTTAATAATGTCCACATTGAATATAGTCAACAGACCAAAGATGTTTTCAACAAATGAACAAAACATCCTCAATACACCAGAAGTGGACTTAATTGATTATGTATTCTAAAATTTTATTATAGAGTAATAAAATAAATTATTTATTAATATGGATTAAATAATATAAATTGAACTTAATTAGTGAAAAAATTTATATTATCTTGATGTATGAAGATTAATGGAAATGCAAGGATTTACTCTACTCAAGTTGCGATTTCTCCAGTCTAATTTTTACTTTGGTGAGACCAATTACATATTCACCACTTCATTTTATTGTGTGGTGTATATGATACCAATTGTACATATAATTTGATGAATCCTTCATACATCATGGAATTTTACATATAAATATTAATTAAATTATCCATGATTTTTTACATAAATGATATTAAGTGGTTTCTTATTTCATAACTCATTTTCATTTAATTCGGTTATAAAACATCCTCATTTACTACATGATTATATAATTATGTGTGAATTGAACCGTAAATATTTTATTGTATATTTTAAAAAAAATATGGATTTAAATTTTCTATTGATAATAATTACACGGATTTACTACCAATACTATGATTTGATATTTTTATGGTTTAATCGTTAAAAATTCATTTCACGGTTACATATGTTTATGATATAAACCAATCATAATTATAAGGTGAATATATTGGATTTTTTACAATTTATATAATAAAAACTTATTTTAAAATTATTTAATGTATAATTTGAAATTATTATGTCTTGTGTCTTGTGATTATTGAATTACCAAAGTGGAAATGTTTGGATATTACAATATCATTTCTTTGGAGGTTGTTTGTGATCATGGTTACTTTTAAGGAAATCAAATGATATTATTTTCTTTATACACAAAAATTTCTTCTACAATGGTTATATAAGTGGTTATGATATTTGATTTCCATTTCAGCCCATATTGATTGGAAGAATAATCAAGAATAATTTTTGTAAGTGATATCGATCTTGTATTTTCTTTACGATCTAGAAGCTTTCTCTTCCATATCCAGGATTTATAAAATTTAGGTAAATTTGTTTCCAAATATATTTCTATATGAAATTTCAAAATAATTTTTACCCATAAAAAGTTTTTTTTTAAAAAAATTAAAAGGTTCCATCCTATCAATTTCCAAAAAATGTAGTTTTGTACTTTTAATGAGAATATGAAATAAATCATCGATTTAAAAACCTAAATATGAAAATATTTCCCACTATCATGACCACAAAATGTACTATGGTTCTATTTTATGTTTCATCAGTTATTTTAAAATAAAACGATATCATTGTGGTTTTAAATTTTAATTTATTGATTTCAAAATGGAAAAGATATTTCTCTTAGTAATTTTTACAAGTTACCTTTCTTAATCATTTTCCAAATAAGATATCATCATTTTATGTTACCTAAAATAAAAAGGATATGGCTAAAAAATGATTTTCACGATCTTTTTAACTGTATTTTTATTCATAGAATTCCACAACCCTTGCTGTTACATATTTCCAACTTGGTATATATGGTAATGATTATGTCCTCATTCTTTTTCTAGAAGTGTTATGATTGTTTCAAAGATATATTTACTCAACCCATTTCCATTCCATGAGATAATAATGTTTTATTGTGAGTATTGTGGAACAAGTTTCTTTTCCACATACAAATCATATTTCAATGATATTTTCATGGATATAATTTATATTCTATTGTTGAATCATGTAACGGTTTTATTATGATGATAAGTGAATGATTCGAAATGTTTAATTCATGACACAATTTGAGGACATATTTTATGATAGATGATGGTTCACTTATAAACCAAGGATGGGGTTGTTAAATTATCATTGAAGGATCAGTGGTTTTTTATGATATATATAGGGTGGTTATATTATTAACTAACGATAGTAATGTCCATGATAGACCTCCAATTAATTGGGTACATACAGTTGAAAGTCATCTATATTGAATATTATATTCATAAGAGAGATATGATGATAATGTTAAGAATATACAAGTAATATTCATCTATGATTTCAAGGGTATATAATTTCTCTTTGATCAAGATTGAAATCACAATGCTAATAAATATTGATTCTAATGACTGTTCCCTTTATTACATACTTACATCATGTTTTCTTGTTTGATAATCTAGGTATTGATGGGTAAGAAATTATTATTTTATAATCATACAATTTTATTATGTTATATTATTCATATTCACTTTTTTATGGTCGCTGATGAAAATAAACTATTAATTCTTATTTTAATTCTTACTTTGAATATGATTTCGCACATCTTATTTTTTTTCTCATGAAAGAGAAATTAAGGATGATGGAATTATGTATAGAAGGGTTTCATGTGGATGATGTTTCTAAACTAATTTGGAATATTAAAATATGGGTATAATTAGAGATGATGCGCATATTTATAAACTAGTTGTTTAAGAATCAATGTTTTTTACTATTTTTCTTAAATTAATAAAACTATAACCAAAAGGACCTTGAGAATATTAGTGATTAAATATTTCATTTTATTATTGTACATATCGGATAACGAATATTTATTTACAATCATCAATACAAATTCTAGAAATCTAATGTTTCTGGTTTTAGCATCTGATCAAGGAGAGCATGTTTAGGGATGTTAAATATTGTAATTCAGGATTGGTTTTAGAATATTTGAGATTATGATGATTTTATTTGAGGTTTTAAAAAGAGTTATGGATACCATGAGAGGTCTATAATATTAAGTATTATCATATTTTCAATATCATAGACACCCAATTGTGGTATTTCTTAATGAGATTATAAAATGATTAATGACATTTTAAAATACATATTATTTGTTTTAGGTATATGTCAAAGATTTACTTAAACTTGATGAATGAATTTACATTTAGAGGGAAAACTATTTATGTTATAGATATATAATATGGTTAATATTATCTTAGATATTGATGTTATTTTTGGAACACATGTTTTATCATATAGATAACCACATGATTGAAATGTGAATTTTTTAATAAGTGATTAATATTATATAAAAATATTTTCTCAATGTATTTTTTATTGAAAAATGAATTTTATGAGATATCGTTTTTTAATACACTCTTTAATGTTGTATTTATTTAGGAATGTTTTTTTAAACATTGGGTATTACTATTGAATTTTTGAAATTTAATGAATTGTTTCATTAAATGATGGTTTTCTCATTTCTCGTAAAAATATAACCATATTCTAACCATTTAGGTTATGGTTATTTCATAAAAGATTTATTAATTGATTGATAATTCTTTTATGGTTATTTGGCATTTGAAATTTTATTTTAGGGCTTCATTCTTGTGAAATTCATCATGAATACGCATCTATTGGAGACAAATATGAGATTGTTTTTGGAAATTACCATAATGATTAAATTAAACTCATCATGTTAGTCAATTTTCACATGCTATTAGTATAAATTGAAAAGGAACTCCTAATATCAGCAAAACGTATCTTGAAAAAAATTCTTATTACCATCAATTATGAGGATATGAATGATTTTTTTTCACACCTTTTTAGTTTTTGGTTTTCTGTATGTTAAAATTCTGTACTTCATGTACATTCTTCTAATCAATGATCGTTATTAACATATATTATTATATTGACATTATGATTTTATTTAATGTCAAAATATTACCATCCCACCCATGTTCTCATCTTTTTAATCCTTTTACATTTCATTCTTAATGTCCTTTATACATCTTTTATCTCTTATCATGTGGAAGTTTTATTAAAAAAATTTATGATGCTAGTTTGAAATTAAAAGTTATTTTCGAATTTCCATTCTTTTTCAAACCCGAAACATTTAAAATTCATGAAAAATAATTTTTTAATGGGTGATGATTTAACAACCCAAAATTTTAGAAAATAATAATATGTTCATAAGTTTATTTGATACACAACATTGAGCTTCAATGGTCTATGATATATAAAACTATTATAACCTTATAGTTAAATTGGAACGAATGAATAATATTAAATAAATTATAATATCTATATATAGTTAATAGTATATTTAAATTTTTTTTAAATATTTTTTAAATAATCAATCAATTTCTAGTAATGTAATTTGATTCATTAAGAATATTTTTTCATCAAAAATAACATTTGTTATTTTTGGTGAAAAAATATTTCAATTAAATTTATCAATGTTTAGAAATTTTATATAATAAAATTATTTTCATTTTTTATATTTTTATATAATAATTTACATTGGGTGAATTTTCTGGATTTTGTTTGGAAAATATCGATGATTTAATGAATAGTGAAAATTAATATTATTGTAATAATGTGACTTATTTTCAATAAATTAATAAATTTAAAATTGAAATTATTTTTTGAATATTGATTAATTTGACATAAGAATTATTTATTTATATTAAATAACTATAATTTATTTTTAATAAACATCACATTTAATATTAGTATATGTTTTTCTTTGGGTTTAATAACATAATTTTTCTGAAAACATGTTTAAGGAATATAATTTTTATCATTTTTAATTAATTAAAAAACACAAAATATATAATTATTAAAATTAAAATGTATTTTATATATAAATAATTATTAAATTATAATCATAAAATAATTACTATTGGTCATTGAGTTAATATCAAATCATATTTTCATTTTAAATTTACTTCCTAGAAGCCCTTTTTTTCATCACATTAGTGGGTTTAATTTTAAAATACTTTGTCATATAATATAAATTTAGTTTGGTAAAAAAAATTTAAAAATTATTATAAATTAAAATTTATATTATATAATAACATCAAAAAAGTTTTTACCATACTGAATATTGAAAATAATAAAAACAAACTAATGCAGTTGAGGAGAAAACCGATTTAACGTGGGTTAAACTAAAATGATGAGGGTAAACGTTTCCAAAAACCATTTATAAAAACTAATTATTGTGATATTTGGAACATATATTATCTAATACTTGGTAATTATGAATTTTGAAGACTTGTTTCATGTGAAAATTTATGGTACACCATTTTCTTTTGGAATATTACATCTTTACCTCTAAAAGGACGCTCCTATCATCCCTTCTTCACATCATTAATCCATTTATTTCATATATTCCGCGTCCAAATAACATTAAAACGTCCATATCTTCAAACTAGAATATTTTTTTTGTCAAAAATCCATTCAAGGAATAATTTAGTTATAATCCTAAATTTATGCTTTGTTAAGATGTAAAATTCTAAACTATGTGTTTCTATTTTATTTATTCTTCAACATATTCAAAATATTTCCCATTTAATACTATATATAATAAAAAAAATATCCATATAATAATTTTCCATATATTATGGTAGTGGAATATATCTAACTCAACAACCTAAAAATGGGAAACGATAACACGGATCGTGCGTACAAAGATATACCACCTCATGAAATGATGTGACATGTTTTCCATCGACACATCTCGTACAAAGAAATACCACCTCATGAAATGATGTGACATATTTTCCATCGACACATCTCATTGATGGTTATGATGATGGATATAATTTATTTATATGTTATTTATAATATAATTATAACACCTCATTCATTATTTTCCTATCTTCATTTTTTCATTTCCATTCCATAGGGGATACGATAATATTCCTCCAGTGTATGGTGGTCTACCACCTGACGAATCGATGTGATTTTTCCACTAACACTTTTAATAGAAGGTAATAAGGATATATATTATTAATATATGTAATTTAAACTAAATAATAATTTTATTAATGATATTTTTGTCATTTTTAAAATATAATATATAATTTAATTTCTTATAGTTTCTCTCACTAAATATGATATTTTTGTTTATGTACATGTGGACTACTACCTTCACAATGCAATTTGTTTCTATTTTCATCACTATAAAAAATGATTATATATATATAAGTATATTTAAAGAAACAATATATTATATACTATATCATTATGATTTTATAATGTTAAAATATTACTTAAATCCCTTTCATAATGATTGATAAGAAATAGATACATTATTCATGCTTACGTGTGACCTACCATCTCCATGATCACGGTATAATTCATTTCTCTGTACCATAATTAATTATTGGAGTTAAAATTATAAGTGATCAAAATATAAGATAAATATTTGGTGATAATTATTCATGATATGTTTAAATAAGGACCTATTTGACAATAGGAAATTCAACAAATCTATTTAGAAACAATGAACCAAACATCATAAAAATACATGATGTAGATTAACTAATTATCTATTAAATTATGTAATTATAAATATATAATATAATATAATTAGTTATATATTTTTAAAAATATGAATTTTTTATGGTACAAAATAATTTATCAAATCCAATTATATATGTGTTAAATTATATGCATTTAAGATATGGACTCGAGGTAAGGGTTTTCCAATATCACATTCACTTCCATTAGACAAATTCAATACTTATAACATGTTTTTATAGTGTCATTTAAATACTATACATTTTAAATATTATATCATTAATCTTACATACATAATATTATCTTATTTTTTAATTTGAATTAATTTTTTCATTTGGATAAACATGAAATTTAAGAAGTGTTAAAGAGTTTCATAACTCAATATCCATTTATTAAGTTATAAAACATATTCATTGATTATATTGTTATATGATTATTAGGTAATTGATCTATAAATTCTAATACATTATATTTTTACTTTTTATATGGATTTAATTTTTTTATATGTAATCTCCGAGTTGATTAACTCTTAATTTTGTTATATAATATTTATAAGGGTTAATAATATGAAATTTTATTCTTCTTTACATATGTTTATTATATGTACTTATATTCACTAATAGTTATGTATACTAAAATCTTGAATTATTATATAATGAAACTACTTATTTTCATAGTCTTTAAACTATAATTTTAATTTATTCTATCATGGGTCTTGCAATTCAAGCGTTACCAAAGTGGAGAAGTCGTTATGTAACAATAACCTCTTATTCATGTATTTTAATGTTCGAGGATACATTAGAGGAAATCATGTCATATTATTTTCTTAATCCAAATATACTACTTAATAAATTGTTATGAATATGGTAATTGTGTTTAATTTGTATTTCTATGGATACATTTTAGAAGATAAATCAAGAAATTAGTTTGTAAATGATTCCAATCACATATTTTTATATTTATATTTATTATCATTATCTTATGTATCCTTGATTTTTAAAATCCATAAATATTTATTTTCAAATTTCATTAATATGTATTGTTAAATACATTTTTTCCCATAATTTTAATTTTTTAAATGTCTATTAAAATGAATCTTATATTCATTTTATGATCAATGTAATTTTTAACATTAACATATAATGTGAAAGGAATAATTTTTTAAGGTACTTGGAATAAATGAATATTTCCACCATCTTAAACACTCAATCATTTGAAGAGTCTATTTTGCGTTTCAATGTTGATTTTCAATGAATTTTGTTTATGTTTTATAATTTCAATATTTTTTTCCTAAATGAAAATGTTATTTTCCACAAGGATTGTTTCAATTGATCATTTAAAATAAAAATCCATTTGGATGACATCCTTTTATGTTTAAAAAAACGAAATGCTAATTTTTATAAATAAATTTAATGATGTTTTAAAGGTATTTTAATTCATCAACATAAAAAATACATTATGTAAATTATTCCCCACAAGGGATATGATTTAATAATTCCATCCTCATTTTTTCTCGAGATAAGTTTTGATTTATTCAAAAGGATTATTGTGGAAATTAATTTTTCTTTGTGTTAATCATTTTTCATATTGATTATTATGGAAAACATTTCACTAACATGGTTTAATCAGGTTTCATATATAATTTAATGGATATCATTTTTGTCCATTGGTTAATCAAGAAATTATAACTTTTACATCAATTAGTAAAATATTCTAAATGTGTTTATCCTAATAGGGCTCATGGATTTTTTTTATAATGATGGGTGGTTCCATTATAATGGAAGGACCGGTATTTACAGTATAAAAAAATGACCACTGTTTCCATGAAAGACCAAGGTTTGTCTGTTATGTGATAACCCAAGGAATTTTGGGTCCTTGAAAGAATACAAATTCACTGGGGACTCTAGAGATATATTTTTACCACATTGAATGTTCCTTTTTCAATAGTGATATGATGATAATATTTTAATGATATTTATACATTTCATATAATATTTAAACGTCATTATAATGTGTCATTTGATCAGTATTGATATCACATGGCTCATTATTATTGATTTTGATGACACTTTTATTTGTTAAATTAATATTCAAAGTATTATTCATTTATGATATCTGTATTTTTGGGTATTATCCTTTAATTTTTTCTATAAATCCTTATTTTGGACCTTATAGAGATGCGTAATGAGGAAATAAATATTTTATGGGGGTGAAATACTTTTTGGATCTTAGAACCAAAACAGGTGGGGTTAATTACTATGCCATATGATTTGTAGAAACGGTGTCACCCATCTCGTACTTTCACTCTTAAAATTAAGGGATTGATAGTGGGGTGAAGTGGGAACACTATTTACTATAACCATACTCCAATCGTTGCACACCCATTAAAAAATAGGAGCCATTTTATATGTTTTGTTTTTTATGGTTGGTGCACGATTACCTTTACAGTGATTCCTACGTTTGTGGGTACTACATTAGCATAGAATATGTAACATTGTTGGAGAATGGGTTGGCCAACAGTGTGACTAGATCCTGACTCCCAATTTTTTGGGTGAAATTACCCATTCTCCCTCTATGAATTCTTTTAGCATTGTCCCCATAATTTTCACTCCAGTGGATAGAAAATGATCCACTTATACTTTTTTAGGCTCGTAATGCCTCTTTCATGGACAATGATCCTGATATTTGATCTATTTTCTGATGAAATTATCATTTTTCAATTTGGATGTGCATTAGTATGATCCTGATTAATTTTTAGATATTTTTCATTCATCATTATATTGACAATGTTATTTTCATGTTGGCTCACATGACCTATTTTCCATGTATTGATATATTATTTATATATTTCTAATCTAGGAAAATCATGAGTCTAATACAGGATGATTAAAAGAATACAATTATGTGGTAGACAGTCAATAAATCATCCCTCAAGTTTCATTATTTTCTAAATTTCTAGGTGCCCGCACCATCAGACATGACTTATTATATTCATGTTCACTTCTTATAGTCATTATAATCATATTCTATGAATTTTTAAATATATTTTATCCTTTTTAAGAGGTTGTAACCTCAACATTGACCAACCGAAGTAGGTTGTTTCCTTAAAATATTCATTTTAGGTTTTGTTTTGGGCATCTGCACAACCATTATAGTGTTCACTGGATTTTCCCTACAAATGGTAATCATGTCTTTAATTAAATGATTATTCTATTGATTTCTTTTTTGTGCTTGTGTATGATATTCCCACCTGACCATTATAAGATGAGCCCTTGAAATTAATTAGTGATTCATTAAATAGGTAAATTGAAAAGTATACTATGTATATGACATTGCATAAATAAATATAATAGAATGACTTGGTTGCACATAAATAGGCCACTTTTCCATTATTTATGGAAGGAAGAAGAGTGAACCAAATGTACTTAGTAACACTAATATTAATTATTAAATGCTTTCATATTCGTAAACCATGTCACGGAAATGAAAGGCATCTAATGAAGAACTCAAACTTATTAAATGGAATTATTATTACATGGCCTTAATTAATTAATTAATCAAGTATATGTTTCTTAATTTAATATGTACCATTACATTATTATAGGATTAGTGGGACTTCATTTATCCATGGATTCCCCAGGAAATTCCTGGAGCACTATTCGACTCCATTCCAATTAAATAATGATAGTTTCCAATGGTGAGACCCACTTTGGTTCTCGATATTTTTCTTCTTTTGGATTCATAGTTTGACACCATATAATCACACTATTATTATTATAGGATTCCTTGGATAACCTCTTATGATCCTGCATAACTTCTACATACATGATTCGCCTTAGATACACTGCTAAGAAAAGTCCTTTCCTATCATGTTTTACCATGGATGTATTCCTTGGTGTAAGATAGAATTAAATTATAGGGGAATTACTTGGGGTTTTCACCATTGATTTCACTCTTACCCCTTCATCCAGATTACATATTACTATTGAGTTAGCTTGAACCATGAGGCCTAGATTCCTTTGATATTACATAGAATACCTTTTACTGTAAATATCAACAATATTCCAAATGATATCATGGATCCATAATTATTATCATTTCAGGATTTATGTTCTTATTATACCCAAGATAAATTATTACAAACTATAACAAAATAAATTAATAAAATGGTTACATGTTCAGACAGATCCTGAACCTAAGCACGTACTTGGGGATTTACCTTATAGTGCTAATTTTCTTTTATATATGCATATTGGAACATTATTTAAATTTATATTACTTGGACATTATATTATAGACACCATTTTTATTGGCCTACTAAGACTAATATCAAATATAATTTGTATCGCCATTTGTACCTGAAAAATTAAATTTTTAAAAGTATTGACATAGGGAATTGACTCGCTTTAGACACTTGATTTTTTACTCTAATTTTGATGAAGATGGGTAGAATATGGATGATCTCATGCATGGGATGCTAGGATTGTTTTTTAATTCATTTTTATCCTTTTTTATATTATTTATGGCATGTATCCTTGTATCCACATATAATATTTTTATAGAGTCATGACATGTATCATTTTTTTATATGATTCATCTTCCATTTATAATTGATCAGTTTCAGTTTCTTCTATTGTTCCATCTGTTTGGTATATACTACATCCACTATTTAACTATTATTATATTTATCCTCTATATTCCACTATGGTAATTAGCGAATAATTTACCCATATACACAGCCTTCATATGAGCTTCTAGATGACAACCTCCAGTATTCGAGGAGATGCGCATGAGACCTCTAGGCCAACGGTACTCTATGATCCTTGAGAAGATCCTTGGATTGGGACATCACAAATTAGTATTAGTGCATTCTATTTAGTTTCTAATAATTTGAGACAATATAAAGGATATTATAAAAACATTGCAACATTGATATGATAAATTATTGACAGTAGCTATCACAAGTTTGTGGTAAATACCATGTTGCGGGAAATATAATTGCTTTTTTTATTTCTACCAATTACTGTCGATGTCATTCCACCATTGGGTCACATACAAGATTCATGATTTGTACTATTATTATCCTAATTTAGTATTTCATTTCATTCACGGACTGATGATATAATGGAAAGAAGAATTATTACAAGAATCATCCTAAGAACCTATAATTCACATTCCATGCATATTTTAGGCCATACGTGTGCATCTCATTCCATGAATTTATTGTTTTAAATTGAATTTTTTAAGGATGTTATGTTAGAAATAAAAATATATATTCATGGGCTTATTTTTTATACTTTTGAGTTATTTATAGTTTCAATTCATGAGTTGTATGGGCCCTCACAGGTTGGAATGTGTAATTTACTAATTTGATCAATTAGAATGAAATTAAATGTCTATCTATTTCAGAGATAGGGTGTATAGGGATTGATTCACATGGAATAGAGATCAATTTTAAATAAACATTTATATATGAAAATAAGAATATGAAAACTGTAAAAGGGAAACTTTTTATATAAAATGTAGTGGTTGATAATAAATGAAGAGGCATGGTACTATTGAACTTTAACGTACGAGAATCCCTATAATTTATAATTAAAAAATTAATAATAATTGTCCATCTAAGTGGGTATTTGGGGTTGTATACAATATTTAGTGAACCCTATACTTATATAAAGCTTCCACAATTTCTATTTATTTTCGTCAAATATTTTCATAATGTGTGTGCTACTAATTTGTAGAATAATTATTTTAGGATGTCATCATTGTGTGCACTAGGAGGGTAGAAATGTCCATGATCCATACATGGCAGGCCTCCAGATCCCAATTTCACCAAAATTACTTCAACATGAAGAACCATGTGTTGTACCTAGTATGGTCACAAATTCTCAATTTCATGAGTGTGTTAGACATCTAATGTAGTCCATTCTAGTTCCTCTATGGAATCCACCTACGATTGTTAATGCTGATCATGATTTCTGGCAGCATCTTCCTCAAAAATTCATAGGGGTTATATGTTTATAGTCTGTAGTGTCATGGATGGAGGAAACTCTTTCATTGATTGAGAATATGGAGACCCCTCAAGAGTGGTGGGTATATCATGATACATATAATTTGCCTGATTTTACCAAGTTCTTGTGGGGTTTAATCTCCCATACATTCCACAACCATGGAATAATCTGGTATGACTTTTTACCTAATTTCTATGACCACTTCATTCCTATTATGATGAGATCAGGATGAGATTGATAATTATTTCATATATGGTATGGTTTTATGTTAGTCATGATGTATTCTACTCATTTTTTTTGTGTAGTAGTAAATTTCAATGCTTCTTGAAGGCGATGATCTATTACATGCTATAGGATTTTAGGTTGGGTTTCATTATTCCATCCTAACTCATGTAAATTTATTCCACCAACCTAATTTATCTGATACAGTCATCTTGGATCTTATCACAAAGCAAAAACTAGAGTGAAGGTGATATTACCAGGAAAAGAGGATTAGTTCCAAGGTTGGAAAATAGTTAATCTAGTATTTGGAAATGATCCCTCAAGGTTTTGTGTCAGAGTAGTGGTGGTTAGATTAATAACACTATATGATGTATTGTATGATATCAGTGTTGATGGAAGGGGCATCAAGAGCCTTAGTGTGATAGAGAACTGGTCAAGTTTCATAATTTTAGTTGTATGGGGGACAATCATAGATTCTCTTAGACCATTCCATATTCTTTCAGTGGAATAATATTTTCACCAAATCCACCTTCAGTGATAGATTATGTTATTCCACAATATGTGGGAATTTATATTGTTATCCTCAGGACTTGCCGAGAAGGTGCATGGGGCCAATGTAGAAAGACATTATATTATCAGTAACATAGAAAAACAAACACACTCAGGGTAGTCTAGTAATAGCACATGGATTTGGATTAGGATAATTGAATTCATTATAGAAAATAACCATGGAACATATTGAAGAACTATCTATAGTACAAGTTACTGTTCTAGTAGTTTATACAATAATATCTTCTTTATTTGATACAAGTGAACCACACTCCATCATCTCAACATCAATCGGGGATGGTATCATGCATGAAATTCTATATAATTGTTGTGCCAGTGCCCTATATACACAACATGGACTATGGTTAGAGGGAATACACCAATTTAGGGATTGTCCCCTTAAGGTATGAAGTTACATTTTCCTATGGGAAATATTTGTTCTAGAGATCTGGGGATTCGATGACATTCTCACAAAAGATTGGTTAATCTCACACCACACGTTGGTATACTGGTATTTCCACATGGAATCATCTACATCATCAGAGGGAAGAAGTTATCAACACTTGGGTGAGTGGTATGTCTATACCGGTAGAGAACAAACAAAGAATTATGGGATAGGTCGAGTGACATTTTATATTTATAATCTATTCATGGGGGATTTTAGTTTACATCAAGACGACTTACCTATAATAGAAGATTTTTTTAGAGATATATTTCAAAACTGTTTTTTGTCTTACATTTTGAGAGAGGGGTAGAGTCTATTATTGTACCTATTCCAATAGAAGCTATAGTTTCCATTCCTCCATATTGGATGGAACCTACTGAGATCATAGAGATCATAAGGAAGTTATAAGATCTATAAGCCAATCATTTTATATGGACAAACACATTGTCCTGGGGTTCTCCCATTATTTTCACCAAGAAAGTTGGTGAGACCATTTTCCTATGTGTGGATTACAAATTATTGATCCATTTTAATGGTAAGAAGCAATATCAAATACTATGAATAAATGAAACCTTTCAACAAATATGATGTTCTAAGGTGTTTTCTATGATTGACCTGAGATCAAGCTATCATCAGGTCTAATTTAGGATATCATTCATACATTATAAAACATTCTATATGAGGTATGGTACATACGGTTATCTCATTACACCATTCCTTATTACGAACATAGATAGTGTTTTCATGGATTTAATAAATATGGTTTTCCACCCCAATCTATATATATTTTCCTCAGTCATTGTCGATGGAAATTTGGTGTATTCACACACTCATAGTGACCATGCTATATACCTTGTTATTGTTATGAGTACACTAATAGATCACTATATCTACTCTTTGAATGGTATGTTCCTCTTATAGATCTACAAAGATCACGTATTGGTATATATAATCTTTGGAAGCATGGGCATCTATTGACCATGATATGGTGAGTACTATGGATTTCTAGGAGCATCCCAAGAACATGTTTGATGTATAGAGTTTCCTAGAGAAGGGGGGATATTATATGAGTTTCATATATTTCATATCACACCTTACTAAACATCTTAATTTTCATACAAATATGTGTTTCAATTCCATGTGATTAAAATTGTGAGATAAATCCATTTAGGATTTGAAATGATGGATTATCATGTCACCTATTCTGATTCTATTAGATCCTTGAATATGATATACAATGTTTTGGGATTCATCATGAATTGGAAAAGAGATAGTGATAATGTAGGAATATATTGTTGGTGAGTACAAATATGGAATTTGAGGACTATTGGGTAATATTACCCAACACACGGCCTTCAGCTAACTGTATTTATCCTTGCCTTACATCGATGGGGGATCTATATTTGCGCAGAAAGATTTTTAGTGTATACAGACCAAAAGATCCTAAAATATAACATTACACAGTGTGACATGAAACATAGATAGAAAAGATGGATTGAATATCTTCAGTCCTTTGTCCATGATCTTGCTTATACACATGTGAAATGCATTGTGGTAGATAATGTGATGATTCAAAAAACACATTTATAATCTACATGTGAACACATTGATAAATGGAAATTTATGTCCCAATATTCTAAGTGGAATATATATTTTCTTGATATTTATATGAATTATTACCTCATAGCCTTGATAGTTACCTATTAACTCTTTAAGAGGGTAAAGTGAAGGGTATTTTTAGATCCTGAGGGAATGGTATTCGGTGAGATTATTTTAGGAGATGACCCACCTTAGGATTCATATGTGGAATGAAATGAAACTCTATATTTACATGGATGTGTATGGGATCTCATATATATAATAAATGATCTAATTATAGAGTCCAAAGATTTCAGTGGGTAGTGAATTCATGAATATAAAATATGTATCAAGAGATGTGATACCAATATTGGTTTCATTGGATGAAATTTTAGATAGAGGGATTGATCACATATTATTTCACCTATCAGTAGTTGAAGGTGGAGCAACAGGATCCTACAGGCCTGTTATAACCACATCCATTATCAAAATGGAAATGGTAATATGTTTAAAAGGGCATTGTTTTCACCATACTGAGGTTTCCTAGAAGTAAAAAATCTATTAGGCTAGTCATTGACTCCCAAATTAATGTATCCCAATTGCTTCTTATATAATATACATTCTCAATTGATGATATAGGGTGATTATATTCTTGTACGATCATATAATTCCACAAGGTCCATCATACTATCGTTTCATTTAAGGAAGCTCATTTCACATCACATTCCATAAAGGGGTTGTAGAAAGTGATGGGTACACATGTGATTTTTAGAAGTGAGTTTTACACTCAGGCTGATGGATAGAAAGAATAATATTTATTGGTTTTATAGTAAGTGTTTCGATAATGAGATCTTGATTTTGGTCATTCATGTGAGAAACATATCCCTCTCATCGATTTTCCTACAATAATAATATTCAAGAGACAATTAAAATGTCTCTTTTATAGGCATTGTATAGTATGTTGTCCCATCCACACATGTACATGATAGAGTGAGGGGAGGATGTGTTACTAGGTCATCATCTCATGTAGAATGATTTATATCAAGTTATGCTAATAATTAATTGTATGTCTACTAATAATTCTAGATATAAATAAGACTCTTATCACTATCGATGAACAATATATCTCAAGTCTGGGGATCATGTTTTCTAGTGGGTATCACATAGCATTCATCATTGAATGATATCTAGAAATGGAATCTATTTCCACATCATGTTGGTTGATTTCATAATTTTGATAGAGCCATTCTAGTATCATACCAATTGTTATTACCTTAGAGGTACATTTCCAAGAATGATATCATGAACTTTTCATATCATCACCAAAATCATGAAAACCCATCCAATCATTTGATCCCAATGATGTTGAGTAGGATATATATGGTTTGTTTGAGGTATATCATCTATGAGTCTTTGACAGGAGGATAACAGAACTCCAAGGCTATCTAGTCCTTTTATTATGGTTTATATGGATGTAAAACAATGTACATGATGAGACATCGGAGCGGGAGGCTTACATGAATTACAAACGGAATACTTTCATCTCAAATAGTGCTTTTGTACCCATGTAAGGTGAAATTTTGGATGACTTCATTTAATAGGGGAAGACTCTAAGAACCTAGTTTTAATTTTCGGAATGGAGCCTTTTAAATTTCCTCGGATTATTCATTTTAGTCCATAATTAATTAATAACAAATTTATAAATGTTTTGGGGGTGTTTAGTGAGTTTTCAAAGATTTCATGCTTGGCATGTAGAAGACGTCACTAGGCTACACAGTTAGTAGAATCTGTGCACCGTAGAATATAGAGTATCTCTAAATCATAGGAGGCTGTATAGTGGGTTAAACCAAGGAACAAGGTTTTCACTAACCCTAGCATAGGGGCCACACACCCATTAAATAAACGTGATTCATTATAGAAGTGTTATTTTAATAGGGGATAAAAAATTTCTATAATCATGGTTCCTAACCATGTGGTTTCTCACTTATCACAAAATATGGCATATATTTGGAGCATGAATTGTCCGAAAATGTGGAAAACTATGCAAACAAGGTTTTTTTGAAATTACCCTTCCACCCTTAATAAAATGGTTTAACATCCTACATCATCTTATTTTCTATCTAGTGTATTAAAATTGATAAATGTCTTATTTTTAGTCATATTTCACCCTATTTCATAGACATTTTTCTTGAACCTTGATCTATTTTCTGATTTGTTTCTCATTCATCACATGTGATTTTCATTGGTAAAATCTCGAATCATTTTTACAAATTTTTTATTCTTATTTCATTCAAACACTCTATTTTGATCAAGGTGAATATACCCTAGTTCTAATGATTTTATTTATTATTCAAATCTCTATCAATCAAGGAAAAAATAGAGGGTGATACTATATGAAGAGAGTCGTATGAGTATGAGGCAGGCGGTTCATAAAAAATCCCCCAAGCATCATTGTACTGCAAATTTTTTTGTGTGTGCGTCTAATTTAACTGGGAGTGATTTATTAAATTAATTTTCCTCTATTGTATATTTTAACTGTATACTAAGTCTATTTGAAATATATAATCCTTTTTTGGATGTTTTGACCCCAATATTTACCACCCCATGTAGGCTTTTCCCATAAATATGGATTTTGAGTTCTTTTCATCTCTACTACTATTCATGTGTTATTGGGATTGCACCTACAAATGGTAAGACATTACTTAATGAAATTATTATTGAATTATTGTCTGAATATCCCTCAATATAGTAGTTCCAGTTGAACATTTTAATGTGAGTTCCTGAAGTTAATAAAGGAATATTTAAATGGTCAAATTGTATAGAGTACAATGTAAATGACTTGGCCAAATTAAATGTCTACAAATGATTTTTTTGAATTTGTTAAAAAAACATTCCATGAATTATTTAAGGAAGAATAGTGAACCTAATGAATTTAATAACACTTATATGAATTATTGTATAGCTGCATTCCCTTAACCATTGTCACGATGATAAATGGTTTGGAAAAAAACCCCTTCGACTTATTAAAATACATGAGTATTACATGGATATAATTAATTAATTAATCTTGTATAAGGTGACTAATTATATAAGTACCTTGAAATTATTATATGGGAATTCAGACTCATGATAGCTTTGGATTCATGAGGGAATTCCCTGAGAACTCAGGGACACCATTCCAATTCAAGGATGTCTTTTTCCTAGGATGGGACCCACTATTGATCTCGATCACTATCTACTTGTGGAAACTAGTTATTACAACATAGGATCCCTCCATTATTAGCATAGTATTCCATGGATACACTTCATGGATCCTGCATGATTTCTAGAGACATTAGGCTCTTTGGATACACTATTGAACCTTGTCATTTCATATCTTGGTTTTCCTTGGTTTCGTTCATTGTGTTTAGTTTGAATTACATTCTATTGTAATTCTTTGGGATTTTTTTGTGGTATTACATTCTTACCTCTTTATCCATTATTTATGATACTACTATGTTATCATGACCCATGGGGTCATGGATTCCCTGGATATTACCATTGATCCATTATTTTATTAATTCCAATATGAATCTTTATAATATCAGGGATCCTTCACCACTATCATGTTTGGATTTCATGGATGGTTATAACTCAAATGACATTTTATGTACATTCCATTGGAGGTAACCTACTATGATTTAACTCACACATTGACCTGGATAATTTTGGTACCCAAAAATATTACATGTATATAGGTTTTGACAATGGTAAGTGAACCACTTTGTACACATTAATTATTTCATGGATTTGGATGGATCTAGGTAGTATATGACCATGTTGGAGGTCAGGATTCTTAGATAATTATTGGATTCCTTTTTTATTCCTTTGTATGCTAAGTGTTTTCAACTTCCTTGTATCTATGATGTGGAGTTTCATAGAGAAATGACATGTATCATCATTTGTGTATAATTTATCTTTATGTTATAGTTGATCATATTTAGTTTCTTCTGTTGTGTCACCTGTTTAGTTTATACTTGTTTTTCTAGTTACCTATTATTATATTTATTTGTTGTGTTACACTCTAGTATTGTTGTTATATTCTCCCCATGGAGGCACTATATGCCATTGTTTATATTCTAAAACCTCTAAAGTTAGGGTAGATGTGCTTGAGGCCATGGGTCCAATAGGGCTCGAGGAACCATGAGTGGCACAAATGTTTAGGCCATCTAATATACTCATTCACATTGAATATGTCATTATAAAATTATTATCTTATCATGTTCAATGATGAAAATAAATTTTTAATTCATATGTCTACCCTTACATAGCATTTGATCCCACCCATATTTTGATTCATTTTCTCCTATTTATAGTGATTGATTTTAAACTAACTATATCTTGAAGGGTTCTATATGGATGATGATGGTTTCGTAATGAGGAATCTAAATGGATGGGTATAGTTGGAGGTATTTTGAAACGTTATTAACTCATTGTTTATGAATACATGATCTTAAATGTTTTTCCTAAATCTATAAAACAATAAGAGTAAATGTCCATAAAGAATTTAATTTATCATATATTACATTTTTATAATATGGACACCTTCATAGATATGAATTTTGAATTTTTTTTATATATTTTTAATATTGGATGTGGTACTATGGATTCAACACTATAATATTAATCCCCAATCAACATAAAGTTATTTTTATCATAACAAACAATATATGTGAGTTAAATGAATATATAATATCATGAAACATGATAATGAATTAAATTACTATAAAAACATAAGGAAAACATGATTTATTTAAAAAATTAAGCATATTCTGATTTAATCAAAAAATCATATATTATTGAATATTCCTTATAAATACAAAATTATGTATTC
The DNA here is from genome assembly GCA_963277665.1 of Viscum album. Lineage (NCBI taxonomy): Eukaryota > Viridiplantae > Streptophyta > Magnoliopsida > Santalales > Viscaceae > Viscum > Viscum album. Next base: position 1,788,915,564 of record OY728121.1, on the reverse strand, counting down.
TACATCAATGATATAATAAGACACCATTAAATGTATAAAAAAATTACTTCAAAATTCATCAACATTATTCCATTTTCATTATCAAGATAAAACATCTCATTGTATCATTTTTATCTAATCATCATGTACATATTTCCTTTTCTTATTCATGTGTTCTGTAAACATAACACAATTCCACTCATCCAAATTCCATTATTATAAGTAACATATGTCATATGATTTCAAATCATTAAAGGAAAAATATTATTGGGAGATAGTTATATTTTTCATTTTCCTTATATCTATAATAACCCTGAAAAATATACCCCATCAACATAATAATTGAATCCAAATATATAAATAAATCAATACTTTTACATCAATAATAGAAATAACATCATTCCTTCATTGTTCTAGGAGTTAATACTTATATTAAAGAATTTAATATGATAATTCTTGTCTTCCCCAAACATATGATACAGAACTCTTAAATAATTCATCATTATATGACCTTCATTTACAAAAATAAGTCATCTCCTTGTTTCTTTGATGAATTATTATAGGTGTAACATTTCACATTTCTAGCAAGATGTGAATTGCGCTTTATTTCTTCTTCGATCACCGTATATTAAATTATTTAATGATGGTTTATAAATAAAATGTTAATTAGGAATGGTAGCTAAATTAGATGTGTGAAACCAGGTGTGAATAAAGGCCCATTTTCATGAACTAGGTGATGACAACATCATTACGAATTTTCCATTATCAGAGTTATTACACCTATGTACAATTATCCTAGATCCACATCTACCCACTGTATCCAGAAATATATTTAATTTCCTAAAAAATGAGAAAATAATTTCCTTACCAAAAAATATATATGATTTTATATTATACATAGAATTATAATCATAGGTGGTCATATTGTTATATTACATAGTCTATGTTTTCATAAATATAGTTCCCTAGGTTTTTACTATTCTTTCTATGATACGACCCTTAAATACATCGATCATAGTATCGTAGAGTAATCTTTTAAATTATTAAATTTGAATAATAAAAAATTAATTACATCATAAAGGATCAAAATTGTGTAGTAGTCATGATTCACTATATACCAACATGAATATCATATTACAATTGAAAAAATAACATAAAACATTTCATTTTATATGACTAATCTATTATTCACATTAGAAAATCCTTACATATCAATCAAAAAATAACATCACAACATCATGGGGAAGGGAACGATAAAAAATGCGTGAGCTCTAATGCTCAGTAATTGAATGTGTATTGTGCATGATATCTTTAATGCATGAAACATACATACTCTTAAAAGGTAAATAATGAAAACACAATCCATTAATTCAATATCTGAAAATGATGAATAGTATTTCAGGAATACATGATGATCATATAATTCCTTATAAATAATCTCATGGGCTAGAAACTCGTCCATTTATATCATAGGTTTTTTAATCAATTAATCAATTCATAGTTATTTAACTCATATTCTTCAGAATCTGGAACATATTTATAAGGCCTTATTCTATGATATATAAAATTATATAGGGAAATTGATGTCTGAAATTTTAATAAATGGGTACGACTTCAAAAAAGTATAATATAGTATTTATTATATGACCAATCAATGTATTAATAGGGTATAGATATCCCCACCCATCACATACGAAGTTTAATTCTTTGTTAAAATTATAATATTGAAACAAAATCATCAAAAATATCTTGAAAACTATCATATGAAATATTAATACATTTTACCTATCAATAAACATAATCATAAACCATTCAAATGAAACATGGAAAATGGTATCAAAATAGTGCATCCTCGGTAAAAATTATTGTAAATCATATTGAGAAACAAAATATATGGGATCATGATGACAAAATTCGATGTAAGAATTTGTAAAATGAGGGTTTTATGTCTGAAAATATATATATTATAAAGATTACATTAAACTAATCTTGAGGAAAATTTTTTTACACATTGAAAATCACCATAGAAAAAAGGCATAATATTATAGAAAAACGTTTTTTATGATATGAACCATGGATAAATATAATGGACGCTTCAAAATAATGAGTTTTAATTGTAGTGGTAATGTTCCAAACATGATGAGTGTGTTAGCACAATGATTCAATTCTAGTATTCCTAAAACAAAAAATGTACCCTCATTAAAAAAAAATAATATTAATTTTAAATAATTTTTAAAAAATAAAATAATTTTTAAAAATGTAGTTAATAAATCATTTGGATAACGTTAAATAATTTTGAAAATATTTTTAGAAAATATTGATTTGGATGGAGAATATTTTTTTTTCTGAAATGAGAAAGAAAGTTAGGTTATCATTAAATAATTTTATCAATAATTTTATGTTCCATAGAGAGAAGAATGTCTCTATTAATTTAATGTTAATGAATATTAAAATTATGATAAGATAAATAATCTTTAAAAATATTTTTTAAAATAATTATATAATCAAAGATAAAAAAATCAATCCCAAATAAAAATGAGATTATAAATTAATCCAAGACTGATTTTGTAACATATGAATTATATGCCCCAAAAATAAATAAAATAAAATAAAACAAAAAATAATATGAAGGTAAACTAATTAATTATATAAATTTAAAATGGGTAGTATATTATCTACAAAAAAATTCTAGTTGGTGAATATAAAAAACGTCTCATGGATGTATAATTCAGATGAGAAACCTTTACAATATGAATGATTTCTTGTCCACATGTTGGTGACCAATTTATAATAAAACTATATTTTTTGTAATACTACTATAGAAAAATATTATTAATTCTAATTCTACACATGAATTATGTATTGTAATTTATTAGCTATTTATAAACAATTCTTTTTTACATCATTGTCTCTAATGAAAATTTCTTCATTTTTCATTATGATTTGGTTTGGAAATTTTAGTAATTTTACTACAATCATGGTTCTATAATCCACGAATTTTTTTACATTACACAAATATCATATATAAGAATTATTTTCGTATTTATAATATCCCATAAATCATAGATATGTGAAAATTATTGAAATCTTCCAGGGAGACGGTAGGTTATATGTACCCATGAATGGTGTTTTCATTTCTCTTCGATGGATATAATTAACGGAAGATAAGTAGTAATTTAACATTAGATATTCATTTTTATTTCACAAATATAAAATATAATCCTTAAATTTGTCATTATTTAGATGCAAAAATTAATTTAAATATTAATCCCATTGTTTCATGAGGTTGTAGTCCTCCGTACACATGAGGCATGTCATCATATTTCCACGGAATGTAATTTCGGGAGGTATATATGATATTAACATTAAAAAATATATCTATGTCATAAATATAATTTATATACATTAAATTTATCGTTATATGGATCCATTAGATATTGTGATTGAAAATTAATTACAATCGTAAGTGTGGTGACAATCTGTTGTGCACACGATCGACAGTTTCATTTCCCATCTAATGAGAGATGTGATAGATATGGGTTATTACATAAAAATAATTAAATTTAAATATATGTTATATAATTTTATTTTTATATTTTAAATATTATGATATGAATTAATGTGGTAAGGGAAGAAGAAAATAGAATGATCTTAGTGAAGACAATTACAATATCTTAGAGATACCTCTTTAGGATTTCTTATTATGAACCCTACGGATGGTATTTTCGGGAAAAAAACATAAAAATTTTGAATATGGATTTTGGGGAGGGATTTTGGAATGTTTTGGAGAATAAAAATTTCTTATGGTGTGATAAATTGAGGATATTAATTTCCCTTTATATTCAAAGAGTTGTGGTATTTTTTATAAATATATATGATTATTAAACAATGTGAAATCAATATCACACCATGTTCCAAATTAAATATTATTACTGTATTTTGGGAATATATAAATTATAAAATTGGTCATTACAAAAAAAATTACAAATGTCTTAAATTTTATTCCCATATCCATTATATTTACTAACTTTTATCCTTTTTGTTTTCTTCGAGGGAATTTATTTTTCATCTAAGTTAATATATACATTAATAATAAAAATAAAATTATACCTATTATATAATTGGGAAAAATTAGTCCAATGTATGAAATAAAATTTATCTGACAAAAAATTATATCTTTGTTAAAAAATAATTTTAACACAAGTTTACGTAACATGTAAATACCCTGTTTTATCCTTATTTACATCAATTTTTCTTTATTTAATAATAATTACAATAATATAAATATTAAATTATCATATAATATTAATTATACTGATTCCAAATATGGAATCCATTTTTTTATTTCATTCATATAAGAAGAAAATTTTACATTAAAATTAATCACACAGATGTGATGAAAAAATGGTTTTCTAAGGGGAATATTTTCACAATTTTAGAAATTTATAATATCAAAAAAATTGAGGTTTATTCCAATAAAAAGAATTTAATTTATTATAATATATTATTTTAATGTTTATAATAAATAAATTTTAATTAAAAATGGATCTTCTAAATTCTTTAAATGGACAGGTATTTCTTAAAAAATAGATTTTCTTACAATACTTATTGAGAAATTATTTTAATCATGAAAAATATATAAAATTAAAATTATGATAATATTGAAATTATAATATATAAAATGAAGATAATTCAATAATATAAATTCGATATAATTGGTAGATAATGAATTTAACATATGTTTCCAAAGGGAAATGAAACCGCTTTTTTAGAAAAATAATGATTTTCCAAAGATATTAATATTTTATTTTGATGGATTTTTATTTTTACAATTTGCAATTTATAACCAATTAATATGTAAAACTTATAATTTTTATAATTTTGTTAGTATGATTCATACTTTCCAATCCAATTTCTGGGAAAAAAAGACCAAGTAAATGATGATATTTTAATTGTATATTGCACTTCGTTTAAACGTGGTGTTGTTTATAATGAAATATATTTAAGAGATTGAAATTCATATATATATATATATATATATATACTGTAATGTGATTGGTAGTTAAATTATCATCTAATATTAGTGTTTCTGGGTAAATTTTCTACAAAATCTAATTTTATTCTTTTAAAAATATCGATCATTACAACAACTAACAGTAACATATATTTATTTATAAATTAAAAAATTATAAAATACATAATAAAACATGAAATGATAAGATGTTCACAAAATATCTAACCATGTCTAAAACCCATCTTTCAATAAATATAGAATCATCATGATTTTTTTGAGTATATGCATGTGGCTACGTAAAACAATTTACAAATAGAATGTTCTTGAGTGTTAAAAACTCATAATTTAGCACTATAAATTTTGAGAAAATGTAACAAACGGACCTAGGTAAACAATAAAAAACACATGAACAAGACTATAATTTCTCATGGGTAAAATAGTATAACAAAAACTAGACCTAAATAAAAGAAAAAAATACATAGATTCCGAGTATTAAGTAGAAATAGACAATTAATCAAAAGGAATATAATCCAATACATATATGATAAAACAAAAAATATTAAATATCACTACATAACCAACATTCAACTCTGGACCAACCCAAACTGAACACATCAGAAATAATAGAATCCATATTTTTAAAAGATTATATTCACTTTACCTATATCCTCTAATAAAACATATAAAAATGCACAATGGAAAATGTATAGTGTGATATAATTCCCTGTAGGATACCATAATAGTTTCACTACAATGATTAAAATCATGAATATAAAAATTGTAACTTTTAAAATAATTTTTTAAGTAATTTTAATAAAATAGATTTAATTTTAAAACATTTTTAATTTTTTTTTTATAAAATACTTTCATTTTCTATAAACAAGAATATTTCTATTAGATGGGATAATAATGGGAAATCATATACATGAATCAAGAGGTTAATAGTTATACACTTTTCCAAGAAACAACCTATCAAGTGAATATATATGATATAAACATATATAAAAATGTTTGGTAAATAATACATGATTATTTTCTTATAAATATTCGTAAATGAAAAATAAGAACGAGCCTTGTATTGGTATCTAGCATTTGGGAAAATCCATACTAGAGAATTAAAATCTTAAAAACCCATTTAATGGTTCTAATATATATCATTTTCTACCAGTCAGTATCACAAAAAAATAACTCTTTGTGGTGAACCACATGCTACACTTTCTGGTATCTCTATCCCAATGCACCAAAGGTTCCCAATGTCAAATTTTGAAATACATTTCATAACCAATTATCATGATTTCATAAAAAAACAAATACATTCCAATAAAAATTAGAGTTTAAAACCCCATTTCCAAATCAAGTTAATTTTCATCCAATGAAAACACCCTTCCTGAAAAAATTTCCATATCCATGAAACAATATATCACTTCTAATAAATGAATAACCAAAATGGATTTAAAAAAATAATGAAATTAAATTCAAAAAATTAACCCATTTAATATAATCACAATCCTCAACAGGGTAGATCAAATATTATTTCTACAAAGGTGACTGAAAACCATGATAGAAGCCTTAAAATTATAAGGAACAACAAGAATATGAAAAAGAATGATATAAAGCAATATATTATCACAAATCCATATCCAAACCACAACCAAAAACAAAAAAATAGATAAACTAGGAGGATTAGAAAATTGAAGTGGATAAATCTTACACCAGTAGAGATTAATTTCTGAACAAATAGATCTAGATGGAAACAAGAAACCCAAAATTTCGTAGTTTATGCTATGGGTTAATATATGTTTCCTTCAATTTTATTATAGATTCCTTCCTAAAACTGTATGTTTTGAAAATTATAATCAATGTAATTCCATTACACATTATATAACTCTCTAAAATCATATAAACATAATAACTCATATAGTTATTATAAAAAACATTCTTTTCCCATTATAAGGAATGTATTTTTTACATTCCATATAATCTATTCATTAAATGCTACATATTCTTGAATTTTCCCCAATAGTCATGACATGGTGTGTACATATCTTACGCAATGTGTAAGTTCCAAAAGAGAAAAAAAATTGCATGTTGATTAGAGAAATTATAAGAAATCCTAAAAATCACCATTATAGGTATCCTCCCAATTCCTTCAAGACATTACTCATCCAATGAAAAATTAAAACCCAAATAAAGGTAAAATGATAACTTACATTAATGTAATGGGACATTATAATAACACAACACAAAAAAATCTTTCTTTCCCCAAAAGTCCGTAAAGATCCTGGATATGAAAATTTAGAATTCTATTGCATAGACATCAATGATTCATCCTCTCACATTTCATGTACATAATTTTTTCACTACCAAAATACATATATAAATGGGATTGTGCTTCTATTTAAAACCTTATCTTCGTGATGCATAATATGAAATAGCTACTCAATCAAAATGGTGTTAGGATGAAGATCAATATTCTCCAATATAATCACTTGGGAGAGATCGAATATTTACCTAGTCAATTGGTAAACATGAAACACATCATGGATATATTTCATAATAGGTGAAATATTACACTAATAAGCCACCCTATGCTTTCATCCAATAGTCTCAACAGTACCAAAAACCTTTGTCCCAGCTTACCCTTCTTAACCAACCAATGTTATACCAAGAGAGGTGAATCTTTGAGAAAGCCACAATTACTATCCCAAAACCCTAGGGGATTATCCTGAAATTCCGTATAGGATTTTCGATGACACTTTACTATTCTCAAATTCCTCTAGAGTCGTTGAACCATCTCCATCATGACCAAAAATACACTAGTCCCAACTAAGGATGACTCTCATAACTCTTTATAATATAGGGGATATCTATATGAATTATTATACAAAGCCTCATAGGGAATAATCTGAATCAATTCCTATTACCGATTATTATAGTAAAACACAACCACAGTAAAATTAGATTCCCCAAATCCTCAAAATCAAGTAAACGGGACCAAATCATGTAGGCTAGAAACTAGATAACCATCTATATCACTTCATCCATATAAAGTTGATAATCATTTCATAATTTAATCAAGAAAAATATAAACACCTATAAAACCGTCCAACATATGGATTTGAACATAAGATACATGTCTTAAAAAACTTATGAGGTAACCCCATGAAGTCTCACAATCTATTGAGAAAACATTTCCCTGAGCTATTACATGTTCATCAAATACTTATTAAGAAGAAAATTCAATTATTTTCTTAGTGGAATAATAATAACCCTAATATAATCCTTCACAATAGGATTCCATGAAAAATAAACAATGAAATCCCTGGAAATTTCATCTTACTTGCATACCATAATGTGCAAAGGGTACAACAACCCCAAAGGTCTCTAGTGCTCTGCATTAACTCTATGAAATTTAAGGAACCTCAAATAAAAATTCAATATTGAACATCTCATCCATTTCCACAAATATTGATTCCTAAATTCGCATTACACAATGGTAGACCCTATTTTCACAATCCAGTGATAATGTTTTCCACTTTCCAAAAACTAAAATATCATATCAAAAAGAACACCCAACCATATATGGAAGACCAATGCTCTGCTGGGAGACTCGGACCACTCACATGAGGTCTCTCCACCATAAAATATTTTTATATTTAATTGGAACTCAGTGGTTTACACATAATCGATCCAAACTCACTCATCAGAAGATGAGTTGACATTCATAAAATCCATGAACAACTGTCCTCCCACATCTTCCACTACCATCTTCATCAAAAAAAACTCATCAAAGGCAACCCCTAAATGAATTCCTTCATGGATTGTGTGATTTTTTTTTTCAGAAATACATTGTCAACAAAATTTTATTTTCCAATGTTATAATGAATATCAAAATCAAATGCCTAAATATACTCTTCCTAGATTTTCTATCATAAATGTTGATCCCATTGAGTGAAATTATATTTTAGGATCTTATGATGAGGTTATACTATAAAACATTCCCAAAGATATAGTGATGGCATGTTTTGAGAGAATTAATAATAGATTCCAATTATAGATCATGTGTACTGTAATTTTTTTCCTAAGGTAGTTTCTACTGGGAACTAAAACTGATAACCAGTTTCCCCTACATAATGACACATAAAAAACCCATACCAGAAAAATTCGAGAAAACATCATAACCCCACACCATTTATGGAAGAATAAAAACTAGTACTGAAGTTAACTTCTCCTACCACTCCTCAATTAATATCTGATACTTATCATTCCATTCAAACTTTACAAACTTATAGCTTAATGTTTTCATAAAAAATGTGAGATTGTATAATTCTATATCAAACTATTTGTAGTAACTATCCAACACCAAGAAACATTAGATATGAAATACATTTATTGGAAACTCTAGGGATATAATTGATTGTAACTTTTCAAGATTTACTAAGATCCCCTCTCAAAGATCACAAGACCTAGAAACAGAACCTCCCAAATCCAAAACTCAAACATTGAAAGCATAACATACATAATCTATTCCCTAAATGTTCAATTAATGATATTCAAATTGTCCATATGATCCTCCTCGGAATTAGAGTAAAAAAATATCTTAAATGAACAGAACAAAAAAATATTCCATGAAATGATGTAAGATTTTATTCATCCAACCATGAACACCATATTATAATCAGTTGAACTAAATTTCATAACCACAAACTCGAAATTCCTATATCGTCTCAAAAATACTATATTAGGACTGTCCTTTTATCATAAATTCAACTAGTGATACCATGATGATAACATAGTAATAGAAAACCAATAGGACCCACTAAGATGATCAAAGAGAAAATAAATCCTTAAAAATGAATGATTTTATAAATGGACACCTAATTCAACTTTAAATATTCAATACAAGTTTATGTCTCATGTCTTCATTCATAGAACAGATGAAAGGTGATTTCCTTATTGAATCACTCAAGTGAATTATTTTTTTAGCCTATAGGTCCTCAAGATGAGCCTTAAGTTCAACCACCATAGTTGGTTCCATATGGTATGATAGTATATAGATGAGAAACATACCAGGGAGTAGGTCAATAGTAAAATCATCCCCAATAGTTATAAGTAAAATAGAAAAATAATCTATATATACCTTGAGATACTCAGACACAACCTTCACAATTCAAACACCCATGCAATGGTCAACATCATCCGGAATGATCTCTAAAAACTAACACAACATTACTATGACATAAGGAACCACATGTCCTAAACTTTAAAATATAGATTCCACTAAACCATGAAAACATGAGTGACCTCATTAGAAGATAAAAAATGAACTCATTAATGATACCATTCTATATGGTCCTTAACACTGATAATCAAATTCATTCTAATAATCAAGTCCATGATGTCAATATAATGCACCAAAAAGTATCATTCCACCTAAAAGATAGCTATCATCAACCAATATGTGGGATACCAGAAAACTTATTCGAACCTCTCTCCAAAAGGTGTGAAAACATTAAAAAAGGAATTACCATGTTCTGAATATAAGAAATAAATTTCTAATAACATTCACTATATAATAGAATGAGTAACACCCATATGAAACAAATATTGGACCATTGAAGATGAGATAATCTCCATACATTAAATAGTACATAGATTTTCTACATATTCCTCTAGAAAATACTATACTACATTAATTCACCCAAGAATAGAAATATAAACATCCCTCTTGGCCAATCAACCATTGAATCATCTGTAACAACATACAATCACTAGGGAAAGTTGATCCTTCCATACTACCCAAAGATTTCTTTTCCCAAAAACATTAATGATGGCCAGAAAATTCACAAAGATTACATGTCTCTGGATCCACTATATTGTAAGGCTTAATATGAACTCACCTTTTACACTGGTAGAAAATGACATCCTATATCCTGATCACCCCCCATGATACTGGACCTGATGAAAAATGACCACTCTTATGATAAATTTTCTAGAATGAAGGTACACCCTTCCTAATCAAGGAACCAATGAAATATGAACCCAAAAATGTATTCCCAATTGTGTATGACTCAACTAAATGTTACTTTTAAAATAACTTCACAATGGACAGAATTTACAAGATTATAAAAATAGATATAATACTATGCCCCAATCTTAAATCAATGCTTTGAGCCATCATGTAACCATTAGAAAAAAGGACTGATTCCATATGTTCTAACTCAACAAAATTGTTTGATTAACCATGAACGGTACACTCCCCCTTCCCTATGTTACGAAACTCATAGGAAATTGTCATGAACAATGTCTCATAGTAAAACATCTAGTTAGTGATGTTATTTATGAATTCCCAGGTGAGGTCATAGTGCAACATAACTTGCACAATAGAGTCTCTCCATTTACTTCATTGTCCCGTGACCATATATGCGAATAAACAAAACGCATAGAATTTAGTAGTCCTTAAAAAGATGGTTATCCACTCTATCCTATCGATCCACTACTCAAATTCGTTGTTTCCTTCTTTCACCATGACTAATGGGTGGATACTGGTAAGTAAATTCCAATACCTAAAAAAATACACATCTCAGTTTCCCAAAACCCACTTGACCCATTGTATGAATAGATTGGAAAAATGTTTCTACTAGAGTAGGTTTTATTATAGGGAACACATTGTAATTTTTCGTTATATAATACTCTCTTAGATTTTGAATAACTATTCTCAATGGCATTTTCTATCAATAATGAAAAAAGTGTTCTTCATGATAAAATTCCAAAAACAATAGACCAACATCAAGTGTAGGTAAAATGATTTAAATCAATAATAATTTCATGGATCCATGAAAAAAATATGATTATCAACTGAATATAGATAATATTTAATATTTATATTATAATATTAATGTTCTTCATTTTTTAGAAACGCCATTTTAGTTCATTTTATACTTTGAACATCATTTCACGTCATGATTGCAATTCTTACATACAATTCACTATTACATGGTTCATTTTTGAACATAATGTATAATATAAAATGTTTAGGATTTTATTTTTATATTTTCTTTTCAGGTCTCCCATACTGTAAGGAACAATTCACGCTATTGGAGCACTGGAAGAATGTTTTTGAATACCACCAATGTAGGTCTTTAACCTAGAACATTCTAGGAGAAGTGAACTGGAAAGCATTCCAATAAACGTAATATATATTCAAATATACCATACTAATGATTTTAAAAATTGAACTAGATATATAAAAAATAATTTGGAACATTCCATTTAATTGTAGACCAAGATATTTTGGTTATTTTATTAGAGTTCTTCACGGCTTAAGTTGAAGATGGACGTTTCGGCTGGATTCTATAGCCCATAAAAATTCCCCACCATTTAAATCATATCTCAGAAAACATATACTATTTCTCCCTAAAATTTTGCAGAAATTCAAGGAACATCCCTATATTCAAATATGACCTCTATGGACCACCCAAATTCATCCAATTATATTCCCGTTCAGACACACCTATCAAAGGCATGCATGTTGGATCATATTTTTTCCCAAGGATGGAATAGTCCACTATCCCTTAACATTCCACCCACATTGTTCTACCAAAATTAATTAAGAAGACTTTGAATATTGGGGTCCTGACCCAAGGCATCCAAAATATGTGTTTATGCTAGTTTTATTGGATGATTTAGGATTCTTTGGTGTTTATTTCATTGTAATTATATACTGCAATTTTGTTGTCTTAAATTCTTCTTTCAATTTTATTTTTATAAAATGAAAATAGCTTGTTGATAAAACATAATATTATTCTCAATTTATGTTCTCTTAATTAATAGCTTGATACCATTTTATCAAGGTGGAAATTTATTCACACTGCAAAGAGAGAAATCCTTCACACAATGGTGGAGTTGTCATTATATCATAGTTTTTCAGCACTTCAATTCCTCCGTCAGTAATTTACTTCCTCCTTCTGTTGAAATCCTAGAATAAATGGAGAGAAACCCCACTTATTAGTTTATTAAATGGATTTTAAGGGGATAGATTTGATTTTATTTATCACTCCATTCATTTCTAGTCACTTCATTTAATTGATAATTTATTTTTATGATTATTAATCTATTTTGTCCTTGTTGAATTTAATAGAACATGCTTCAAGTGCTAATATAAATATTTACATTGGAGTGATTATAAAAATGATCCACTAAGTGTATAGGTGATTTGTGTTAGGGTGTATAGGTATTAAAAAAGTATGTTATGATGTTGTTTGTTCTTCATAAATAAACCCATCTCAAATAAAAAAAAATGAAATAGTCCAAAACATAATGCATACAATATATCCAAAGTGATAACATAAGATAAACTTAGTCTTTAAAATTAATTTCACTTAATTCTCTTAGATTTCATACAATACTATAAAAATCAACTAAAAGTTTTCCACATCATAGAAAAAAAATCTATATAATGAACATGTCTTTATGTTTTTTTCTTAGGTCTATGAGGATTCGACAACCCTTGATGTACTTCCAGAGACCACATAACTCAAAAAACGTGGGTAAATTTGGGCAAGGCCATGTTTTGGTGCTATTTTCAAGGAACAAAGTCAGTCACCTCAAAACAAATTCTATTATCCCAGATTTATCTTTTATCACCTCAACATCTCTTATACCATTTATTTTGTTTTTAACTTTTCATAGTGCATGTCTGCATATACCTTGGACCAATTAAACCGTCTAGTTTGGGTGGATAATATTATTTTTTGGGGAGTCAAATACACCTACATAACTCTTTCTATTAGATATTATTATTCCAGATACTCTAAAGTGAAATTTTTTTTCCCATTTCAATGAAGGGTCTTTGAATAAACCAACCCATAAACCCAGGTCGGAACCAAAATGGAAATCCAAATGAGGTGTCCCCAAACATGGGGAATGCAGTCGATCAAACCATGAGTTATTACCTCACTCATTCCTAGACCAATGAAGCCTCTTGCATTAGGCACACTACCCTAGGATAATCCCATTATGTCATCAAATCTCATGTAATAATCAAATTGAATTAAATGAACATGTCAATTTAAAAAACACCCCTTATGGTTAATTCGAAGGACCTCAAACTGTATGTCTAAAACATAGAAAAATACATACCCATCAATGGTAACAAAATTTCCATCACATAAGTGAGAGGTCAACCCCCATTTTAGAACCTAGTATCTGAATTTATTTGTTACTAACTATGGTCTACCCATGTTAGAGAACTAAACATAGGTTTTTCAAAAACACATCATAAAAAGAAACCATTTAATACAAAATTATAATTAACCAAACTAGTTCAACTAAACTAGCTATATAAACCGTCTTATCACATGATATGGGAAAAAATGATAAAAACCCATTCATGAACATATGAAAAACATGAAATAACACTATTTTATTAAGTGGAATAATAAAAGATACCAAAAAAGAGATAAAATCCATGATAAACAGAAAAACTATAAAGTGAGTAATACACCCATGCGACAAATAGTCACCTCCATACCAACCCCAACCAAAATTAACAACAACATGACAAACCAAGAGTCTATAAGATGCTTTTATCTTTACCTTGATACTTCAATACAACATAAAAAAATAATAAAAACAAAATTATTGTGTTAATCAAATTCTATTGGGAAAAAACAATAGTTTTTATATAATTTATAATACCATTGATGAAAAATATATATCTTTAAAAAACACTTTTATAAAACATTTTAACAAAATTATTCAAATTTCAAATCATTTTCCCTATAGATTTCTGAAAATACATTCATATTATATAATAAAAAATAGGTTAGGTAGAAGTGGTAAATACAATAAATTTTATCCATGCCTCAATCATTGAATAGGTATACACATATCAATGAAACAACATATCAATAAAATCTATGTGATATAACCTCATATGAAAACCTGTGTGAAAAAATCCAAGATAAAAAATAATGTGATAAATAACCATAACTAAAAAATTGCATAAAATACTCATATTTGGATTTTTCCTATGATATAATACGTACTAGACATGCACAATCCTAAACAATCATATATTGGATCCAACCGATATCGAGTCGTACCTGTTTATATCACAAAAATTAACCTCTTAGTTATATAACAAACACTAAGTCTATCCATTTCTCTAATTAAATCTCCCAAGGTTACTGATGTGAATTTATCCCATTTATTTCTGAAACCATGATTACAATTTAATAACACATTTTCAAAGCCACGGGAATCCTCTTCAATGTTTGAAAACCCATTTCTAAAATAATAATATATTATTTCAAATAAAATACATTTTTAAAACAATTTTATTTTCAAGAAATCATGTCAAACCATATATAACATATAATATGTGAATAAACCAAACTAATTTATTAAAAAAACATGAAATTCATCAAATTACCCCATTTAATTGATTCACCTAATTCAAAATGGTAGAACCCGAGATGCATTCGATAATGATGACTAGAAAACAAGAGAACACCTTTAAAAGACAAGGAACACCAATAATATGAAAAGGATTTATAATAAACACCGTCTGATAAGAAATCCACGTCCATACTACAACAAATACAAAAACCAAATAATAGCCAAGAGGATTATATACCCAGATATGACAAATCAAAACAAAATTAAAATCATTCGCTGAAAAAATCAATCTAGATGGAAATGACTCAACCAAAATAACATATTATAAGCTCTGAGTCAGGAGGGGTTATCTACAAGTCAAAGGAATTGAAAATATCCTAGGAAACCTACTTAAAACACAAAATTATTTCAATTACATGTAATGTAATTCCATTACATTTTTTTTACCCTCAAGGCTTATAAGTGCTAGAAAAACAATCACCTATTCATAAAAACCCAAATTTTCCCCATTAAGCTGCATTTACCAATTGAAGGATTATTAAACCATAAATTCCATGTATCTATTCCATGTATTTGTCCTAGCAGATATTACATGACATTTACATCACTTACATGGTGCCTATGTTTACATCGAGTAGAATTGTTTTTGTTATATGCTAAAAATTCCAGGAAAACCCTTACTTTACCATTATAAATTTTCTCCCAATCAATTCATGACATTACTAAACCAATGAAAATGATAATGTAAAACAATGTAAAAATTTATCAAACTGAAATTTATTAGGAATTATAAAAATCACCACTATAGTTGTTCAATTTATTATCCAAAAATATCACCATCACAAATTATATATATATATATATATAGATCTTCCTAAAAATAATGTACTCTCTAATTTTATATTACAAAACTATTTTTAAAATTATTTTGGGAAAATAACTTATACCACAATCCTATGGAATCAATAATCTGATATAAATCATTATAATTTTATAAAAAAATTCAATGATTCTTTTGATGATTAAAACAATTGTGTTGTTTTAAACAAACATTTTTCATAAATTATTCCATTTTGAAATAATTTTTTTTTACATCCATCTCATAATAAATAAACCCATTAAAAAAAATGTACAAAAATATAATTTTAATTTTTCTAACTTGGAAACTACTAAAAAAATTTCATTATATTGAATAAGTTCTTTTTTCAATATAAATTAAAAATAATGGGATTAATTTTTATAATTTTACCAATATCATCATTATTATTGTCTAAATATTTTTTTTATTTTCCCATATAAAATTTTATACTTAATTTGATCAAAAAATTCCAAAAAATATTTCCCAAAAATTAATATAGTTTTCCTCTCAGGGGCATTATAATATAACACTATTTTATCATTTCAGAAATAAATTTTGTATAAAAATAGAAAATAAAAACAATATGAAGGTAAAATCATAATTATTTTTTATTTTTATATTTGTATTCAAAATTTAAAATAAATCAACCTATAAGTTAATATTTATATATTTTAAATGATATTTTATTTGGGGGGTACAAACAATCAAGTTGTGTATTTAATTAATGAGATTTATCTTATAAAAAATAATAATTTATTTAATCATATTTAGTAACTATTAAAATATTTTTCGTTTCAAAGACTGTATTTTCATTAAACATAGCATGAATATAGTAATCATGAATCATGTTCTTTTATTATGGACTCTATAATTATAACTCATAATTAAATAGATAAAAAATATTTCACAATCCCATTTTTCATCAAAGTATCTAAATAAATTTATCTATTACAAATAAATATATTTCATTAGAAAACTATAAAATATCTATATTTTGTTATATTTTCTTCATGATGTTCATAATGGTTTTCATAAAAAATCAAAAAATTAATTATATTAGAAACTAATAATCTTATAATCATAGCTTCTGGATAAAATGTATTTAGGTGTTCTGACATCATTTATAACATTTATAAACATTTCATCTCTATTCCTATTTTTCATTTCAACTACGACATGTTATATAGTTTTTTAGGATCTAGAATGTTAGTAAAATAAACATGTTGATCAAAAAGAATTTAAAATTACTAATGTTGAAATTATTATGTAATAACTATTATGATATGTAGAATATTTCTTCCATTCACAATTTAAAATTATTTCCTATTTTTTTTTTAAAATAAAGAGATTAAAATTAATTTATAAGAAATCATCACATATAAATATACTAAAATCAGAAAAAATAACAAAAATTATATATTATATCACATCAGATTTATTTTATTATATGTTTTAATAAGTCATTATTAATTTCTTAATGAGGTATTAAATTTTTAATAACCTGAACAGGTCTGATGCATTCTGTATATTGTTTAACATTCATTCCTGAATCCCAAATATAATTGTTTCCCTATTTTAACATAGGAAGCAACCAAATTTGATTGTTACTGTATATAATATATAAAAGTTTAATAATTTCAAGAAAAATATTGTAATTCTATAAAAATATGTCTTGATATTATTAAAATAGAGAAAAAAATTATTTAGTATGTTTAATGAAACTAATTTAATAAATGTTTTCCTTCTTATTAGCATTAATCGTAACTGATTCATCTTTAAAAATAATTCACATGTTATTCAATTACCTAAAAATATTCCATAATCAAATTATAATGAACTACTAATTATATTAATTTTATCACTAAAAATATAAAACATTATCAATAATCAATTGTTTTTAAATAAATACATCATCAAAATAATTAACCTATTCTTTTTAGTTTTATCAAAAAGTTACATTATTATCATAAAATCTATTTTGAGCGAAATGATTAATGGATATCCAATTGTGTTTCTAGAGAAGATAAATTATATATACCAATAATATTTAGGTTTACTTAAAATGAACCGTACTTATTAATCTATCTTTATGATAGATTTGGAACATATGAAAATCACTGTCCAAATTGATTGGGAAAAATAATTTTTTTAATCCAATGATATTATTAACATGCATTAAAATGTAGTTGTGAGGATAATTAATTTTAAATAAATTATTATTTATGTCTGATAACATTTTGAATTCATAAGGAACATTTACTTTTATAATGACCATGAATTATGATTATAAAACACATAATATTCAATAATATTAACATAATAAAATTTAACAAATGATGTTTTTTCACGACCCATCCCCCGGTGCTAGTGTTGTGACTACCCCCAGACCGCCTTTCATGGGCTAGGGGCTAGAGACTAGCACTGAAAGGCGTATTCCCTAAAACCAGGAAGGTATTGCCTTTATATCCTGTAAACACACGCAACCAAGCACAAAACAAGATACGAACACAAGTAAACTGTATAGAAAAAAGAGTATTGAAAGTAAGAGGGGACGAAATACAAGCCCCATAGTAAATGTACAAGTACAACTAAAATAAAATAAAACTGAAGAAAGAGAAAGATAGCTACCTGGTCGTACACTGAGGTTCCTACCTTAAGGGTAGGTATATATTTCCTCCTTAGTACTCCATGTCTGCACGTCTCCTCTACGAAACAACACACCGTATTGTCCACCTAAGGGCACTGTCCAGTCCGGGTACCCTAAGCCTCGATCAATGATGTTCGTCATCTGCTCCAAAAAAAAAACAAGGTGCGGACATAGCATGTGTAGGGGTGAGTATAATGATACTCATTAAGGACCCCGAGACCCTCATGGTCTCACAAAACCCACAAAGGATAAACCACAAAGCATGAAATCAACTGACAACCCTATATAGGTATATACCCATACATATACCTATGATTTGAGGTATACCAATCTTAATCTTGAGGTAACACAGGGTCCAACCGAAAAGTCCAAAGCTCAATTGTTCCACAAAAGAAGGAATACCACAATGGTATGTACCACAGAGGTATTCCACATAGATGAATACCACAAAGGTATTACCAATAAGGAATGTACCACATAGGTACGAACTCAGCTTAGACGAGGTATAACATAGGTGCTGAAGTAGATACGATTATATGCATCTAAAAATTCATCTTACTTTGTTAAGATTCAGACCCATGAAGGATCCTAAATCCTCATCAGACCCACAGAGGATCGTTGTACAATGTCAGACCCACATAGGATCCTAGAAACTCATCAAACCAACACAGGATCCTAGTACATTGTTAGACAAACACTGAATCCTTGTACATCATCATTACATCTCCATACTCACACAGGATCCTATTACATTGTCAGTACATCTTCAGACCCACAAAGGATCCTAGTACATCGTCAATAAGTCGTCAGACCCACACAGGATCCTAGTACTTCGTCAGTACCTCTCCAGACTCACACAAGGTTCTAGTACATCCTTAGTACATCTTCATACCCACACATGATCCTAGTACATCGCCATAACATATTCAGACTCACACATGATCTTAGTACTTCATCATTACATCTTCACACCCATATAGGATCCTAGTACATCATCAGTATGTCGGCATACCCACACAGGATCCTAGTACATCGTCAGTACATCGTGAGACCCACACAATAACCTAGTAAATCGTCAGTAATTCGTCATACCCACATAGGATCCTAGTACATCATCAGACCCACACAGGGTCCTATTACATCATTAGTACATTGTCAGACCCACATAGGATCCTAGAACATCAACATTATGACGTCAGACCCACACAGAATCATAGTACATCGTCACAATCAATTACCGGGTTTCTACACTAAGCTCGCTTGTCTCCAGGAGGATCCTCTACTCATGCCACCGGTTGATCCTCCAACTGTCACGAAGTACCATGAAAAAGTATTCCAAAGGACTGCCACATTATAGGGGTCTCAACGCAACAAACAGTGCACCCATCGGACGCCCCGTCTGTAAGTTATTAGCCTTTTAGTTCTGAGGGCATGTTGGATTCAAGCTCAATCCAACCTGATCATAGCCCAACATTATCCAAATATCTAGTGGGGTATAGAAAAGGTACCTCCTCGCTCAAAGGTTTCCAACCCCGCATACGATTCTTCAAACAGATTCTAGGTGCCAATGTTATGGCCAAAAGTATGGAATGGGTTGAAACTGGTCTGTGTCTGGTTCGACCCGGTCAGGCAGAACGAGACTGACCTGGCGTGGGCCGACTCGGTCCGGTTTGGGTCATCCCGGTCCACTGGGTCCATCCCGGCCCGCTATGGGTATCCCTGCCTGGTCAGGGTGGCCATGGTGTGGCGGGGTGTCCGCGGTGCGGCGCGATGGCCGTGGTGCGGTGGGGCACCCATGGTGCGGCGGGGAGGCCATAGATCGGTGGGGCGGCCGCCAGGCGGCGATCCACTACAGCTGGCCTGAAGGTGAGCCATCCTCTCCGTGTAGTGTGGTCGCGAACCTTGCTTTCGTTGGTGGCTGACATCAAGCTGGCCGTGGTGTCGTCTGCCATTCTCGTGCCCCAACAGTGTCAATAGACTTCCTCCTGCATCGCAATGAACACACCTACCATGAAGGATGGCAGAGAGTCCAAGCCTAGTTTGTTTTTTACACTCTCTCCCAATTTGTTCGGTAGTATGTGGATCAACATTACTAATTTGATGTAAACATGAAGAATAACAAAACCCCTACCTCAATGGTTTGTTGACTTCGATGAGGATATAAGGGTGTACGTGGATGCTTTATTGTCGAAGACATCCTATGTTAAAGGTGGAACATTATATATTGAAGAATTTCTTCGATGGGAGGTGTTATTCGTTGGGAGGAGCGTTATACTCCCAAAAGCTCTCCCCTTCTCCTTTTCCCACCAAAAGAATGAGGTTCCAATATAATTTAACATAAGAAGATTAATTATGTTGGCACAAATAAAATTCTAACACATTTCATTAATTGTTTGTTGGATCCAACAATTAAATTGGTAGTTGTCATAATTAATTAAGAGGAAACCTAGGGTCACACCCTCCCCCTCATTATATAGGGAGTTCAAGGTTTGGGTGGATCCCACCTTTTAATTCAAATCAGGGGTTTTAGTTCAGGTGGTCCCCACCTCCATAACCCATTTAGAGAGTTTTCAAGAATAAAATTAAAATTTTAAATAATTTTTTTTTTTATTTTCCTACAAAAATGTGAAAAACTATATTTCACCCTAGACCTACTACGGTCGAGGTAAAGGTCACCTTAAGTGAATACTGGAACTGCAAGTTCAACGGTGCCCCCAAATTTCAATTACGAGCTACGGTTTAAAAGTCACAAAAACCTTCTCCTATGATTACTGAATTTACCCGAAAGAAAGATCAGAAATTCATTCCAGGAACACGGGGCCTCAAAAAAATGCATTGTAAATTTTCTTGTACTCATAAAATTTCCTTATAATTAAAAAATTACCTGGAAATTTCTGGTCTTTACATTCTCCCCACCTCAGGGCCTTGAGTCTCCGAGAGCCACATCACAAAACTAGGAAAACAAGTGGGGTACTGAGGATGAATCTGAGCCTCCATCTCCCATGTGATCTCTTGTAGGTTCCCATTCTACCAAAGAATGGGCACCAGAGGTATCTACCGCCCATAAAATACACGCTCTGTCGATCCTCAATATATACTTGATCCTCCGTAAATGTCAACCCATCACTTATGTCCAGCTCTTCATGGTCGATGATGTGAGAAGGGTCATGCGTGATTCTCCTAAACTGGGATATGTGGAATATGTCGTGCACCTGGTGAATCTGAGGGGGAATTGTTAGGAGGTAAGCCACCTCACCAACTCTGTAGAGGACCTAAAGGGTCCAATGAACCTCAGAGGTAACTTGTCATCCCTGCCCAATTTCTGAAAACCTCATCGAGGTGATACCCATAGAAAGACTTGGTCACCATCCTCAAACTCCATAGGTCTCTGTCTCTTGTTAGAATAAGACTTGTACCAGATCTGTGCATTTTTCACTCTCTTATAAGTGATGCATCGTGATACAAAATCTGCCACTACTTTCTTCATTCCAGGCCACCAGTACCGACGCTGAAGGTCCTAGTACCATGGTACACCATCTAAAGAGGTCGACGTGGTCCCCTCCTTCAAAAAAATCCATCAGGTGCCTACCCTACGGATATCTGAACAGGTCGATCCTCGTAGTTAGTGTCCCCATGTTGTGCCTCTATGACTCGCTGATGAAGTGAGGAAGTGACTGTAAGGGATTGAAGAAAAGATACTCCATCCTGATGTACAATGGATATCTACAAAATAACCAATTTCTCTATCACATCACCTAGTATCTGTATACTTGATCTCCTGCTGAGTGCATCTGAAACAATGTTCCCCATAACAAGAGTATAAACTATCTCGAATTCATAGTCCTGGTGGAACTCAAAATTACATTGTTATATCAGTTTTAGGTCCTTTTAAGAGAGGATATACCTGGGACTCTTGTCATCTGACTAGTCTATAAAACGCTCGACCATCAAGTAATGTCGCCACATCAACAAGGCGATTTCTACTACTGTTATATCCAGGTCATGGGTAGCGTAGTTCTATTCATGTTGTCTCAGTTGTTAAGAACCATATGTGATCACTGATTTCACCATCATTAGGAAAAATCTGAGCCTGGTCATTGATGTGTTGCAGTAGACTATGTACCCTACACCCTCCTCTGGAAGCCTCAATATGGGAGCACTAGTCAGCCTCTGCCTCAACTCCTGAAAACTATGTTGGCATCTCTCCAACCACATGAAGGGTTTCCCCTTCTTCACCAACACTGATAAAGGTGTTTCAACTCTAGAGAAATATATAACAAACCTCTGGTAGTATCTGGATAATCCCGGGAAACTCCACACCTCTATCACACTCCTAGGTGGCTCCCAAGAAAGTATCGCCTCAATATTCGCTAGATCCACCGCAACTCTAGCCTCTGAGATGAAATTTTCCAGAAAGTGAACTTCTCGGATCCAGAACCAGAATTTCATGATCTTACCATAATGATAGTGCTCTCAGAGTGTGTCTAGAACTATCTGCAAATGATAGGAATGCTCATCCTTAGTAATCAAGTTGATTAGAATTTCATCAATGAAGAACACTACAAAGTGATCTAGGTATGGCTGATAGATCTTGTTCATGAGTCCCATGAACACTTCTAGGGAGTTAGTCATGCCAAAAGGTATACATGAGAACTGATAATGGTTTTACTGACATCAGAAAGTATTCTTCTGCAAATCCTCGCCTCATACAATGAGATGGTGATAGAATGATCTGAGTTCTATCCTCTAGAACCACCATGTTGCCTTCAGCTGATCAAATAATTCATAAATCATTTGGAGTGGGTACTTGTTCTTCAAAGTCACCTGGTTTAGGTGTCGATAATCAACACAAAGCCTCATTCTCTCATCCTCCTTCTTGGAAATCAAAATTGTGGCTGCCCAAGGAGAAACACTAGGCTGAATGAATCCCTTACCCTGCATGTCCTCTAGTTGTACCTGCGACTCACGAAGCTCCGTGAGAGCCTTCTGCTATGCTGGTGCAAATATTGGCTCCATACTAGTGTTCAAGTCAATGTAAAATTCCACCTCTCTACGAGGATTTAGACCCAGAAAATCATCAAGGATGACATAATCATATTGGTCCACCACTACAGGATAACTCGGACTCTCCACATCAACCACTCAGAGAGTATGACTAGACAAATGTTGATTGATCGGCTGAACTCTCCTTCGGGTAAGTCCATCATATGCATCAAAGGCTCCCTCCTCACCGGTGAAGGTAAATCTAGTCCCATCTATGTGGACACAATTCACTTTGCACCTAATATAATCTATCTAATCATGAATTGTAGATAACCATCCAATACCCAAGAGGATGTCATAAGGCCTCGATGCCGCTACTAGGATATCACAACGAAATATATCGCCTCCTAAAGTAAGATCACACTACTTGGACTAGTGTGTAATCATCAAATCCTCTCCCGTAGGAGTCTCTACATGAATGGATCGAGCCAATGGATCTTTTAGAATCTTTGTTCCCTGAACGAGGGCTATGGAAATAAAATAATGACTAGCCCCAATGAGTATTAGTACTACAAATAAGGTTGCGTAGACACAGATCATACTTCGTATCATCTCCAATGGTCCATGGTTATAGGCCTCAGGTTCCTGGAGCATAGCTCGCCCCTGTCCACCTGCTCCCTATAGTCTGGGTGGAACACCAAGTGGTGGTGGTAGTGACATCTGAAATTGTCTCCCACTGATAGCTGCATGGGAAGATCCTCTGTAACGTCCTCCTACACAATGCGGACCTCCCCGGTCAAACCTCTGTCTCTTCTTGGGAAGTCCCTCGACAATATTTTTATCATCTTTTTGGAAATTCGGGCAGTAACGAGCCATGTGACCCTGCCCACTAAATGTGCAAAACTGGTTGTTCCTCACATGACTGACTCTATCTCTTATGCCCCTCACAACTGACCCTGAATCATGGGGTCGTCCACCTATTAGTCTGGTCTTCTTGGACCTCTGTGACTTCTGTCTGCTTCCAGCTACAAAATATTTTTCTACATGACATCCGGCGGTGGGTCTCGCTACTGGTGACTTCTCAGCATGAAAACTCTCCACTAAAAGGGATCTCTCTTACAACCCCGCCTACATCAGGATGCCGAGAGAAATCATCGAAGCCATGATCTCCCACCTAAGTCCATACTCGAAGGTCAGGGCCATGAAGAATGGGTCTCAAACCATATCGATAGAGTAGAATGAGAGGTTAGTGAATCCCACTAAGTACTGAGCCATAGTAATAATTACAAATTGCAGATGAAGATGCTCATGTATGCGCACTACGGAAAGAGTCATTGGAACAAACTCTGCCTGAAACAGGCTCTCAAAATCTTCCCAGAGAAGTGTCACCTCATAGTAAACCTGGAGCATCAAGCTCCATAATCTGCCTAGCACTGCCTAAAAATACTGGCAGCAAGGATCGCCATTAGATCAACTGGTGTCTATACCATTTAGAAGACTCTCACTACAGGCTCGAACCATCCCTCATCCACTTGTGGGTCCATATCTCCCCTAAGCCCAGGTGGCCTCTGGCGCTGCAACTCGTGAAATGCGCTCAAGCAGCGTGCACCCTCTACTATTGGGGCTGGTGGCATCGGTGGACCAATGGGTAATGGTAACACTGGTGCCTCCACTACTGCCTCTACAAGAACAGGTTCCTGCACCGAGCCCTCATCAATCGATCTACTATATGTGCGTACTATACCCAGAACACTAGCTAGCTATCTACGTGGATGCATCCTGAAAAGAAACAGGTGTTTCATGGTCAATATGTTATACCTAGTGAGCTGACTCAAAGAGATCTCAATAAAAACTCATGAAACACACACGCAATCAGTGTTTTTGTTCCCTATGTCATAAATCAGAATTCAGGGTCCTAGTGTATGGATATGTTGTCCACCATACCAACACTGTATTCCCTAAAATTATAATCACACTCACTACACTAAACACTATTGATGATAAAAATATCATAGTCCAATGTTCAACGGTAGAACCGACTCCTTTGAAACAAATTTGTCATGACCCATCCCCAGAGGCTCGTGTTGTGACTACCCCAAGACCTCCTTCCATAGCCCAGGGGATGGAGACTAGTACCAATAGGTGTATTCCCTAAAATGGGGAAGGAATTTCCTTTATATCCTGTAAACACACGCAACCAAGCACACATCAAGATACAAACACAAGTAAACTATATAAAAAAATAGTACTGAAAGTAAGAGGGTCTGAAATACAATCACAATAGTAAAGTTACATGTACAACAAAAGTAAAATACAGTTGAAGAAAGTTAAAGTCAACTATGGGGTCATTCTCCGAGGTTCCTACCTGAAGGGTAGGTACAGCTCACCTCCACAGAACTCCACATATGCCTGTCTCCTTAGCGTACCGAAAATTTGTATGGTCCACCTCCAGGAACTGTCCAGTCCTGATACCATCATCCTTGATCAGTTTTGTCAATCGTCTACACCAAACACAACAATTTGGGGGCATAGTCCATGCAGGGGTGAATATAACAATACTCAGTAGGGACCCCAAGGCCCTCAAGGTCTCACAAAATCAATGAAGGATAAACCACAAAGAATTAAATCAAATGTCAACCCTACTTTGGTATATGCCCATACATATACGTGAGTAATCAAGTATACCCATCTCAACCATTAGGAAACATAGGGTCAAACCCAAATGTCCAAATATCAACTGTTCCACAAAGGAAGGAATGCCACAAAGGTATATACCGCACAGGTGCGCCACACAAAAGAATACCACAATGGTATTACCAAGAAGGAAAGTACCACATAGGTACGAAATCAGTTCACACTAGGTATAACATAGGTAGAAAGGTAGAGATGATTAAATGTAACTACTAATTCATCTTAATTAGATAAGAGGGAGGCACATGAAGGAACCTAAATCATCATTATACCCGTAGAGGCTTGTAGTACATTGCCAGACCCACACAGGATCTAAGCACCTTTTCAGACCCACACAGGATCCCAGTACATCGTCAGACCCACACAAGATCCTTGTACATCGTTAGTACATCGTTAGACCCACACAGGATCCTAGTACATCGTCATTATATCGTTAGACCCACATAGGATCCTAGTACATCATCAGTACATCATCAGACCCACACATGATTATACTATATCATCAGTACATCGTTAGACCCACAGAGGATCCTAGTACATTTCCAGTAAATCGTCAGTCCCACACTGGATCCTAGTACATCGTCTGTACTTTTTCAGAACCACACAGGATCCTAGTACATCGTCAATAAGCCATCAGACCCACACAGGATCCTAGTACATCATCCGTACATCATCAGACCCACATAGGATCCTAGTACATCATCAGTATGTCGTTATACCCATAGAGAATCCTAGTATATATGCATCTCATCATTAGACCCACACAGGATCCTAGTACATCGTCATTACATCGTCATACCCACATAGGATCCTCGTACATCGTCAGAACATATTTTGACCCACACATGATAATAATACATCATTAGTACATCGTAAGACCCACACAAGATCCTAGTACATCTGCAAAACGTCGTCAGACCTACATAAGATCCTAATACATCATCATAGTCAGCTATAGGGTTCCTGCACTAAGCTCGCGTATTTCCAGGAGGGTCGGCACCTCAAGACACTGGTAGATTCTCCAACTGTCATGAAGTTCCATGATGAAGTATCCTAAAGGACCTCCCGGTCAAATGGGTCACAAGGAAACTGATGGTGCATCAATTGGATTATAGGTTTGTATATTACTAGCCTTTTAGTCCTGAGGGCCCTGTTAGATTCTTGCTCACTTCAACCTGACTGTCTCACTCCAAGGTTTCTAGTGTCATAGAAATTTCATTAAATGGATGTCTGGTTCCAATGTTGTGGCCAAAAAGATCGAATGGGTCGAAACAGGTTCGGGTCCAGACCATCCTGGTCGGATGGTCCCGGTCTGGTTCGGGTCAGCCCAGCCCGTTTTGTGGCCCATGGTACAGGGTGAACATGGTGAGGTGGTTCGGCCGCAGTTCGGCAGGGATTTTGTAGTGTTGTGGTGTGGCGGGGTGACCGAAGTGTAGTAGTGCGGCCACGCGACGGTGGGGTGGCCGTAGTGCTGCGGGTCGACTGCGGGGCGGCGAGGTGCCACGGGGTGGCTGGGCGGCCACGGGGAGGCGGTCCAGCACATCTGGATAGCAGGAAAGACATCCTTTCCACAGGGTGTGCTCGGGCACCGCACCTTCTTCGGCGTTCGGTTTTGAGGCGATTGCACCTCCCTCTCCATCGTGACACAAGATCGCAGTTCTCTTCTGTCAGGCGGCGAAGTCACGCCATCGCCTTCGTCACGGCCGACCGTGGTGTCGGCCGCCGTTCCCATGCCCCACCGGAGATGGTTTCCCTCCCCCTCCATTGCGATGAACACACCAACATTGAAGGACGATTAAGGGATCGGTCCATGTTCGTTTGGCCCACTCCCTCTGTATGAGTTTGGTAGTAGGAGGATCAAGATTATAAATAAAAAAACACGAAGAATAAAAAAACCCTACCTCAACGGTTTGTTGAAATCGGTGATTAGAGAGGGGTGAACATAAGTTCATCATTGTCGAATACATCCCACATTGGAGGTGGTGTGTTACTCAATGAAGAAGTTCTTGGTTGGGTGGTGTTCTTAATTGGGAGGAGTGTAATCCACCCAAAAGCTCTCCCCTTCTCCATTGACCACCAAATGAATGAGGTGACAATATAATTTAATATAAGATGATTATTTATGTTGGCACAAATAAAATTATGACATGTTTCCTTAATTGTTAGTTTCCTCCAACTATTAAATGGGGAGATGGAATAATTAATTTATCAGAAACCTAGGGTCACCCCCCCCCCCCCCTCATTAAAGACGGACTTCAAGAGTCTGGTGGTCTGCACCTTTGAATTCAAATCCGGGGTTTTAGTTCAAGTGGTCCCCACCACCATAACCCATGTAGAGAAGTTTCAAGAATAAAAATAAAATGCTAAATAATTTTATTTTTATTTTTCCATGAAAAGGAGAAAAATTGTATTTCACCCTCGACCTACTACAGTCGAGGAGAAGGTCTTCTTAAGAGAATACTGTCACTACAAGTTCAATGGTTCCCTCAGATTTCAATTCCGAGCACTGGTTTAAAAGTTACAAAAACCCACTCTTATGTTTACTGAATGTAACAGAAAAAAAAATCTGAACTTCATTCCAGGTACACCGGGCCTCAGATATATCAATTTCATCACATAAGTCAATGAACATTCATTATTGATATTTTTTTGTAGAAACAAAATCATTATACTAATCATTTTTTTAGTATGTTTATTTTTTCTAGAGATAAAATATTATTCTCTTTATGTTCCATTTATATTACCAAAACACTAATAATATATTTTTTAAATGTTTTAATCACATCATAAAACTCATCAATTGTTGACATTTTACTGTATGATTAATTATAATTAAATTAAAAAATCACTAACATAATTTAATGAAGTAATATGATCCATGATGACCGATTTTTTTTCAATATTATTTTAATTACTAGAGTCATGATCATTTATTAATCTCTATATAGATACTAAATCTCTTTTTTCCTTTTTATTCAAAACTTATTTTTTATTTTTTCCCTTATATTTTTACACTCGAGCTTGTTGTAGCCATTTATTTTCCATTAATATACAATTTTTACTTGTGCATTATTTTAACCAATATTACATTTAAGGATTCATTTTTATTCATTCCAAGGATATTTCATTCATTTTCTTCTTGAGTAACCATTATATAATTTGTAAAACAATTGTTGTAGTTTGTAAAATTCATCTATTTCACTTCTATATATCTCTTAGTCAAATAATTTTAAGTGAAATTCTCATTTTATTGTAATGTAATACATTTTAATTTTTTATATAATCTCTTCATCGTTATTATTTTTATTTTATAATTCCTATTTAAAAAAATTAACAATTACGTTGACCAATAATATTCTTTGATATTCATACATTCATTATAGAAAAATATTTTATCTAGACTTTTATTTTTTAATGATCTATATTGACTTTAAATCATTAATTTCTTATACATTCTTTCTTCTCAAAAATTATTTTTTTTTATAATACATAATCTATGTATCATTTAATTAATATATCTTCCATCTCCCTTTTTAAATACATCACATTCAACACAAACCATTTCATCATTCATTATATTTGACATATATAATCTATAATGTGTATCATGATGAATTATCAATTTTTCATTAGTAGTTTTTAAACAAAATACATAAATTGTAAATGTTCAAATAATTACATTACATAAAATATTAATCAAATAGTAATTTATGAAATATAAAAAACATAAGTAAATGTTACAGAATTTGGAAATATTTTGGGTAATTATAATCATTTTACCATAAGTATCACCAGATTAATTCTTAGATATCTATGGTATGATTCCATCCAAAAATTCTAATATCTATAGTCAACACCAACAAGAAATACAGGTCTTTGGGAAAACCATCCATTTCTAGAACCTATTTCTTCTCTGTAATGTGATCCTTTATCCTAGGGGATTTTTAATAGTATATGGGATTGTAATGAAATATATTTATAAACCTGATTACTGATTCCAATCACATAAAATAGGGTCCTACTCTGATATAAAGTGTTTATTAAAGATATTGAGATGGTTGAATGGTCAAGGGTGTGTGGGGGTGAATTTAACAATTGATATAAGTCCAGTAGGGTTTTTTGTTTACATATTAATGATGTTGAAAATTTAAAATCCCCTTATATAGATTTTCATAGTATTTCAAATTAATATAATCCTATGTTTACTCTTTACATCCTTCTATCCCCATGTAAAAACATACTCACTAAAATAAAAAAAATTAGGGAATTCACAATAAAAATCAAAACTACATTTTATAGAGAATTTATAATAATGATAAATACTTAATTTTAAAGGGGATCTAAAAACCTTTATACACAATCCTTCTTCATCCAAGTAGCACAAACTTAAGAGTCATGCATTTCTTTACATCGATGTAGGGACCATAATACATTTTAATTGGTAGTACTACCCAAAATTTATAATGTTTCATGAAATTTCATAAAAAAAATAAATTTTATATCCTTAAATGATAATAAAATACAACACCATATAAACCATATTTAAAATGATGAATGATTTGAGTTTATATTATTCTGGGATAACTTATTGTCAAATAGATTGTAGATTGTTTAAGACCCACATGAAATATCACCACATCAATTATTGAAAATGTGATTATATCAATTCACATTTCATGGGTTCTATGAATCTCTTCTTATATATATTTTTCAATGTATTGGATCCAAAAAAATAGGTGTTGTAGTTATTTTTTTCTAATACATGCATTGGTAAATCTGAATGTAACAAACGACTTTGGAGTTATTTAAATTTTCTTATATGAATCATCCATCCAAAGAGTACATGATCTCCAGGAAAGTGTTCAATGAAATATTATTCATTTATTCTTTACATGAACCATTTATATTAGAATTAAAGTAATTTAAATATATGGGACACTCTATGAGTTATACTAGAAATACATGAGACATTCTGGCTATGTATTATTAATTTAACCAAAATATGAGTCATTTCACTATAAGTGTACGAGTCATTTTAACAAAGGTGACCACATATGAGTAAAATTAATTCTATGATAGAGTTATTTGATTTATATATGAGTCAACTTTTTATATATATAAGTAATCTTGCTCATTCTATATTTTAGGTAATTATGTATATTTGATTTTAATATTTTATAGAAATATTGAAATAATATATGAAAAAATTAAGTTTTAAAAAATATAAAAATATTAATAAAAAAATTATTAAATAATGAATAAACAAATAAATTTCTTTTTCTTTGAAATGATTTGCATGGTTTAAATTTTTTTACTATATTCCAAACTCATGATAAAAAGAATAATAAATTAAGTATTTCTTAATTATCAAAAAAACCCTGTAATGTTGAATAGAGACAATTCAGGAAAATTAATAATCATTTATATATAGAGGAAATTAATTTATCTCTATAAATTTTTGAAAATTATAACAGGTAACACATTACCATAGGGTACCATTATCATTCTTATTAAATGAAAAAATTTACTAAGTAAGGATGAAAAATATATTTTTTGAAAATATATATTACATATTTTATAGTTTCATATGTATCTCTTATAAAACCACTAGTTACATGTGATAATATTATATAAAAAATATAATTCAATACTTATAATAGGTCCATGGAAAATTCATCCTCATTTTTTTATTGAAAATCCCAAAAATAAT
Source organism: Viscum album (assembly GCA_963277665.1). Taxonomy (NCBI): domain Eukaryota; kingdom Viridiplantae; phylum Streptophyta; class Magnoliopsida; order Santalales; family Viscaceae; genus Viscum; species Viscum album. The sequence goes on along the minus strand of OY728121.1, from coordinate 1,788,883,280 downwards.
AAAATATAAAAACATTTGGATATATTCCCACCACCATTACAAGTGGAAGTACATTATATCCTTGTATTAAACAACATAAATTCTCAAACTACTAATATAATATAGATTTAATATAATAAAAATTATATTTTTTGATACTTCTATTAATATATCATACTCCTTTTAATGAATAATCAAAACTATATGATGTTTTGAATGGAACTCTTAAAATATTATATAATGAATCATTCCAAAATATACACAAAATTTTGATCTCAAAAACCATGTCACATGTTATAATTTCACCTACCATGACATTACATAATATTTCTATTTTTCTAATCATAATTTAATGAAATTAATATTAAAACACCTAATTAATCAATTCACCTTATGGAATGCTAATTTCCATAGAAGGTGACATCATGTCCAGTCATAATACTAAACTATTTATGAACCCTGTATAGATGAGTGGATGTGATACTCTAGTATCAAATAATGTATAAATAATTACTGATTACATCTAAATCTGGTATCACAGTGTAAAAGGTCATAAATAAGTATCATCTACAATTGAGGTAATCTTTAATGAAAAACATTTTACATAACACCTCGTTGTTTCAAAAAAAATCATGATATGGAATCCTCATGTTATTATACATCAATGAATAATAGTATCTTGAAAAATCAATTTATATCCCATATCCCAATACTAGTTTAATTATTCACCATGAATCATCAATGTTAATTGATTAAATAACATAATATATTGGCCCAACATCCCACAATAAAAACATATATGATGGGGGATCTAGAAAAATTGACATCAATTATCCCACTTTCAATCACTATAAATATTATTTATTAATTTAATTTTATATCTTTACTATATCATCCTTAATTTGAAACACTATTGACCTCCTCTCTATAAAAATATTTATTTATCTGTACAATTTGTGGTAGTATCTATGATCAAAACCACATCTCCAATATTCAAAATTTATTTTCTCATTTATCACCATGTCATATTAATATGGTATAACATTTTTTTAATTTTGATTAATACTTCATCAAAACATATTTCCATTAAAGATATTCATAATCTCATTATTTTGAACAATATTAAAATCATTTGAAAATTAATTCATTATATATCTCATTGAAACTATTATAGATAAGATCAATACATTACCTTCCATTCTCGAGCAGCTTCCACCTATTAATAGTATGTCCCGCAAAAGTATTAGATGAAAAATATAACAATTATGTCTCATGCATCTAAAAAAATATAATATATAGTTATAATTATGAAACCTCTCATTCAACCACTTGAGTACAATATTTTCGATGAATGATGGTGGATTAAAATTTTGAACCTTTGATCCCTAAATCACATCTCTCATACTGTCTTTATTATAGTCCCTCAAAATATCCAAGTTATATATAAAAATTATGATTTTCCTATTTCTATCCATTAATTAAATTACAACAACAATATTAACTCATCATGTTTGAACTCTTCTAGGGGGTATAATAATATAACACATAAAATCAAAATCAAAATCAAATAATCACTAAATCATTCAACATCAAAATAATCCACTTTATAACGTTTCTATATTAGTTATTATAAATTTTATGTTCGTTTAAAATATTGATAAACTTATTTGACAATAATTCAAATAATTTTCACCATTTACATGTGAATATATATTTTTTGAAAAATTTAATTGAGTTAAGGGAAAACTATATTCATTTAAAAACTCCTTTTTCTAAATTTTTTAATTAATATTATTGACACCATATTTATCATGATATAAGAACTAAAGTATATTATAACACATCATGGTAAAATATTACATAAATAAACAAATTCTGTGTTCATTAACATCAATCCATTATACACATAATTTTTAGTAATTCAACTCAGATATAAAAATTTTATCTATATCATTTATGATCAGATATAGAGATCCAAATATCATATATTTCATGACAACCATCCATTACCTATACTTCATTCATGAAACCTACTCATATTATATTTAATAATATCCCAATATTGGAACATGAATCATGTAACCCATGTTGATATTACACATGGATTTAAATATAAAACATAATTTCTCAAGGGTTTCAATAAATGATGAAGGGTTATAATGAACCATTATGAAAATAATTTCATAAAATATATAAACAGAATTGATTTATATATATAAATATTTTCATAAATAAAAAAATTATAATAAAATTTATATCAAAAATTTATATTTTTATAAATATTAAATCCAATGAAAAACAATTATGACTCAATTTAAGATGAAAAAATAAAACCTCAATAAATGAAATCCTCTAACGTATATCCTCATAGATATACAACTCAAATATATCAAAACAAGAAAAACATAAATTCCTATCGAAGTATACATGTAAGGGGTAGGGATTAAATCAATAGGGTTTTCCAAATGACCTTAATAATCCTCAACATATGAGAAATTCAAAAATTCAATTCTAACATATAATGATAAATGAGAAAAAAGTTCACACAAATACTTGATTTAAAAAAATCATAAAATATTTCACAAAAAATATAATTCATTCATTAAAAAGATTATATTTTTTTTTCTAAATCACTAATCAAATGATTATTTTAAAATTAATCATAAGAATAGTTTATCCATAAAAATAAAATTTTCAAAATACTCCACAAATTAACAAAATATATGGAAACTCTTTATTCACCTTAATCTAAAAGATACTATAAAAATTTAATGTTTCTCAAAAAAACTAATATAAATACATAGTTACCAAATATATAATTCTTTATTGGTCAAATTAAACTATAATCCAATCACATTAAATATATTTTCAAAAATGTAATAAGTAATTATTACTCATTTAGTTATCGAATTTTTAATCACTGGGTAATGTGTGATCCCTTTCATCACACATTTACATGTCATGCCCCTAAAATCTATATTACATTGATAAGGATTAGGAAATATCCTTATTTCATTGTAACAACCCTTATATTCTCACATTATCATATTTACTATAAGGAATTTATTTACCATTATAAATATTAGAGTATTCCAAAATAGTTCACTAGAACAAAAAATCACTAATTCAAACACACATAGACATAATGACACACTTGTCCTTGAATTTAAAATTTTACAACATAAAATAATTAAATAAAAATTCAACCCCATATTAATATAATTTCTACCAAAATAAATGAATATTCAAAATCCAGTTTTCATAGAATCATTAAAGCATAATGATATCAAAATTAAATATTTATAAATAAAAAAAATTAATTTATGTTATGAATTTACAATTTAATACATATATGAACATCATAATTACCAATTATAGGAAAATCTATTGCATATAATTTGCTTTTAAAAAACTCACTATTTCACACAAGTTATTAAATTCAAATAAATATTTAATCTTAACTAATTTATAAATATTACATGATTACTCGGGGTCATAAATGTAATCAAATCCAATTATATTATTCTTATATTACCCAAATATAATATATTGAAATAGAATATATAACCATATATTATCCATTATCTAAGGATAAACCCTCTATCTGTACTCATGATCTATCAATGTGATGATATGATCCCTTGGAAATAAATAATTTATTCTTAGTGTTACAAAGTAAATTTTTAAAGGGGTTGTTATTTTGGTTCAGAGGAGTTTTAGATGTTTCTAGTTTAAAATATATACCATAACCCTTGAGTAAACAATCTAATTACATTGTCTTTGAAACTAACCAACAATAGATAAATCATATATTGTATTTAAACCCACAATTCATGCTCAAAATGTGTGTCCTTGTGGATAATTTATGTAACATTAAATTTTCAATAAACATAAAATGCATGATAAAATGTCAAGTCATATAGCTTATTGCATTGTAAAACTGATAATGAACACTTTGTAAAACATCTCATAAAATCTCTATAAAATTTATAATCCTATAAAAATTGATATCTACGAGAAACATTCCATTCAATATATAGTTTTTCAATAAAAATTTACTTTTAATATTATATAATGAATTATATCACAAATTACATACGAAATATATATATATATATTTCTTAAAAAACATGGTTATAGGTAATATTTATCAACAATTAAAAAACCGACACCCAACCTTAATCTAGTGTTTTACACTATAATTGTTAATTTCTATAACATAAGATAATTATTTATGTCATTTTAAGGGAAATATTAATCTATATACATCATACCATACGTTACAATTGGTTCCATTATTTATATATGATAATAAAATATCAAAAAGAAAATATGAAAATAAAAAAATCATTTCTTAGGGATAGGGATAATTTTATTTTTAATGAAAAAAATTATTTTATAAAATAAATTTAAAAATAATTCGTTATATATGGTTTACTCAATCATTCATTATTTACAATATTTTATTTATATCTCTAATATTTTTCTTTTTTTATAGAATCATGCTCTAAAATATTCCCAATAATGAATGTGCATTATTAAATTTATATTTTTCATCATATAATAATTTTTTTTATAATTTAATGTTGAATTATAATTTGTTTCACTAAAATAACAGCATAAATTATTTTTCATAATTTATATATTTAAATTATCAGAAAAATTTGTGATAGGGGTGTTTTTACTCAAAAAATAGTGTATGGCCTTTATAAATGACATGAATATCATATTTTTATAGTTTTTAAATTTGTTTAGTTGATATAATATCGACTTATGTGTCTAGAAGTATATCATCCATGGGGTATAATGGATTGTTTAGGTGTAAATTTTTTTTTCATTTTTAACATCAAGAGCCTTTAATTCCTTAATTCATTTGTTTCAACCACTACCTCTTTTAGATACATATTTTCATTCTAGAAAAATTGTATATTCCATAATTATAACTTCTATATTTAGGGATAGTATATATAATTTATTTTGTTATTGTAGGTAAATTGTTAATATTAGATTAAGTAATATTGAAGTAATATGATTTTAAAAATTATCCTTAACGAATTATTTATATTCACATATTTTAATATATTACAATACAAACTGTTTCTTATATTATGAATTAATAGTGAACTATTATTTTAACTTGGATGGAACATAGTTATGTGGATATACCATAATGTCTAATTAATATTCCAAATAATTAATATAAAATAATTTCTTGACTGATCATCAATATCATCAGATTAGACAATAAATATTTTTTATTGTTATATTTTCTTATGCTCTATAATATATTAACTGATTTATTGGTTAATAATTTCATCACATTGAGCACATAAATGTTTCTTTGTCATCATTCATGGTAAATTAATCACATACAATTTATATAAAATACTTATTTAAGTAACATGACTTATTCATAATCAATTAGATAGGAACACATCTATAGAAGTTTTCCTCAAAAGTGATAATTCTTGAGGATCTAATAAAAAATCTACATTAAATGGCATAAATTTACCAATGTGAAAAAATTATAGAAGAATTTTGGATTATTTTACATTTCTAAAAAAAGGTTCCTACTTCAATTTTCATTTTGAAAAACTGTTTCTTTTATCTATGAGTTTTAACAATAATAATAATAAATAATCCTCTTGATTTTAAATTTGAACACATTTTCTTAAATGCCCAATTTGAAATCCCATCACAGGACTCTATCAAAAGTATGTTTTTTATATTCATGAGTGACTATTAAAATATATTTTTATAATGAAATAAATATTTCTATTCTATTACATATGTATATATATTACACTATTTGTTAAAAAATATAATTAAACATAAAAAAATAATTTATATCTCATGACTGATATGTAATAACATTTATTATTTATAAAAATTAATCTAAGGAGAAGTAGGAGTTGATGGAATTTTGTTGTTAATTTAGTATGTTTGGACCCATTATCTAATCTAACATTTACATAATAGATAAAAATATTTCATCATTTTCATCATATGATTTTTTAATTGGATACAAATGTGAGAGATGCATGTTGTATCTAAAAAAAAGAAACTAAAATTGTAAAATTATGACAAATAATGAATATAAATAATGTATAATTTCCCATACAACACTCTTTTACATAATAATATTTCCCTTTATAATTTTATTTTCTCTATATATGAAGAGAATATGGGATCCTACTAATTATTCTCCATTTTAGTCATCGGTTTTATGTAAGTAAAATTTATAGCATCCTTTTTTATATATATCAATTGAACTCTTTGAATTTTTCGAATTATTTCAATATAAAATTAATAATATAACGTTATTCATGTCAATTATTTCTCGGTAGTCCATAACCGAAAAAATTTAAGGTACTTCTCAATAATTTTATTTTTATTTTTTACAATAAAACTGGAGAATCCATGCACTAATAATGAATGAATGAGATTAATGTATAAATATTTATTCAAGAATAATATTAAATATAAAATTATTTATATTCACTTAATAATACTGAATACATATGGGTTATTTATGATTCCTTCATCTAAAATATTTATTTAATTTGTATTGAATATTAAAAAATTAATGATACAAAATAATATAGTAATACTCAAAATTATAAAAAATAATGATTTATTTATTTTTTCACTTTGATGGTTTTATAACTCAACTCATATTGATTTTAACATGATATAACAAAAAGACAATTAATTTTACATGTTCCTCCTGTACAAATCAACCCCCTGATTGTCTCCCAGATGGAGATTATCTAGTAAAGGGACCTCTATATCAAAATATCCCCTTTTTCACATAGTAGTATAAAAATACTATAAAAAATATTTAAACTTTATAGTGGTGGGGAAAAAATCTGTTTTTTAAAATCATCATAGTGAAAATGGCATAATGATATCACTAAAAATTATGTAAAATAAACATAATTTATCATATCAATACATTATCTTTTTACAAATCAAAAATTTAATAATTGAGTAATCATTTATGTCACTATATATTTTATAAAATCATAAAATCCATCAAAATTTGATTTAAAATATATATTCATTTTGATATTCCATTGGTAGGGAACGATATTTGTAACTCCCCGACCCTAGATACCCAGAGTCAGTGCATTATTACATAACATTGGAATGATCACAAAGGATCAAGTCTTGAAAGACCAATTAGTTTAGTAGTGTTAGAAACACTAGATATATTCATAAGTCTTACATTACATCATAAGTTAAAAAAACTAAAACAACATCTTGTCTTCATATCCCCTCATACTATCCCTGCAGGTCATTCATAAATTACTTCTTCACATCTTGGAAAAAATAAAACATTGAAAGGGGTGAGCTCAGATTCTCAGTAAGGATAGCAATATAGCAGAAGCTTTCATAGATAAGAATAATCATTTAAAGAATTTTTTAACTAAAACAAAAGTGTTTTAAACTTGAACATCAGCATAATATGAATAGATAAAATGAAATAATGCCATTTACTTATTCACATGGATATTATACTAGTCGAAAAATCACATGCAACATCAATAACCACTTTCATAAAGATGGAATGCATAATGCCATACTATCATATCCACATAGACAAGGCCTCGTCCCAAGACACTAGTTTGACTCCTGAGACCTACCGATGCATCGACGAGCTATAGCGGGCTCCACCCGTCACTTACTAAGTCCAATTCATTCCTCATATGAACAGGTTTAAACATAACATAAACATTCTTATTAAAAATAGCATACAAAATGTCAATACATTAACCACAAACCATGAATGGTATAAAAATAGCACATCCATAGTCAAAAATAACTCATTGGATACAATATGAAAGATTGTATTGTATCAGATTAACCTCAATCAATAATAATGAATGATATTGAAATAGATGAAAGTAACCATCAAAACTATTTGAGAGAAATATCCCCCTTTTCTTGAAAACATTTATAAGTCACACTATTTTTCAATAAGCCATTTAAAAATATATTTTTTTGATAAAATTGTCCCATACCACTTTGAATCTTTTAAAATGGTTTTTAATTTTAAAACATTAATGTTCATATAAATAAATACTTAAAACCATTTTTTAAAACATGGACATTAATGAGAATGATTTAGAAGAATAATTCTTTAAAACATTTAAAAATGGAATTTTACTTAGAGTTTATAACCAAAAGAGAGACACTTGAATAAAAAAATTGAGGGAATCAAAACATAGTAATATCATGATAATAATGGGATTCATGATATACAATGTCAAAGTTCATTATATACACCACATAAAAGTGATTTGGTGTATAACAACAAAGATATCTCAATGGAAGGTAAATAGGGATGAAATCTCTCATAAAGGTAGTATCCTTAAGTTAAGGATAAATCAAAGAAATGGTTATGTGTGAAAAATATAAATTCACTAAATATTATTGTATATTCAGAGTAAAACAATCAATGGACATTCACAGATAATCTTGTAAAAACAACACCAATGAATTGGATGTTTAACTCAACTAATGGAGGAGTTAAAATTACTCTTATAAAATTCATATCGATGAATTGAGAAATTATCATTGGAGTGATTATGTGTATCAAAAGTATATCCAAAGAAAAGGGGAGTGGAAATTATGACATAAGCTAATGAATAGTGATTCCACATATAATCTCAGAGTAAAATAATCAATGAAGTTTGCGTAAAGCCGAATTAGTGGAAATTGAAATTTCAAATTCCCTTATCGATTTGGTAACTTATGGAACATGCACTCATTAAAAAAGGATCATACAATGATGATTTAAATACCCATAAATTAAATTATATTACACAATCAATACAATCATGGGCAGTACACACACTACATGCAATAAATATGTGGTGAACAATGGAAATCTCACTGAATTAAAAGTGAGATAAGAAACCCCTTACTTTGAAATTTTTCCTTGGTCGAAGGTAGGTTAACCTCTTGTATAATGGTGAAATAATATTTATTGAATTATAAAAGAATAATTTACATTAATGTGATATCATATATTATATTTTAACATTGATTTGTTAATAATATCTTAGGATTATCATCATTTCGGGTGTTAAATTACTCGTTTTCCATTATATTATTTGTTACATAAGCCGTGTTTTTTATGGATATGTTCTATCTTTTTCATATCCAAAATTTTATCAAGTCCTTAAACATTATTTTTAAAACATCAAATTACAATTATACATTAATGGATACGATGGAGAATGAATCTCATCGCTTTCGTGGAGATGGTAGTCCGTACGTACCCACGAGCGACAATATCATTCTTTTGATGTTTAAATAATATATAATTGGATGGTATATTATATATAAAGAATAATTATAATGTTATATTTACTATTTACATGAATTAAATATCCTTATTATACCAATCCAAATAATAATTTATTGAATGACAATTACACCACGACGTGGAGATGGTAAGTCGTACGTACACACGTATGGTGACATGACCTCAATGGATGGATATAATACTGAATATGGTTGTACCATATTTATAATAATATTAAATTATATATGAGATACTATATTCATTAATATATAATTGGAATATAAAGAAATAAGAAGTTGAAGAAGAAATTAATTTGAAAAAGGGTAGTAAAAACATTACCTCTTCTTCATGTTCTTCCTTTTGATTTGATCCAAATGGCTCCTTAGGTTGGCTTTCTGATCAAAATAAGGCCTCTAGGTTGTAGTGAGGTAAGTTTATAGAGCATTTTGGAAGGTTTTGGCCGATCAAAAAAGCTTTTAAGGTGTTATGTAATGAAAAGGGGGAGTGCCATTTTATAAGAGGGGTGAGGGGCACCTTGGGAAAAGCTAAATATATTATTCTATAATAAATTAATATTCGGTTATTAATGGATCCAAAGTATATTATTTAAATTTTAAGGTGGGTATAGGTCGAAAACCACTCAACCAATAGAATTTAGAAAGTTTTGGGTCATTATATTAAAATTATCATTAAGTATTAACTCTTAGTTAATTAGTTTCACTTTTACAATGTCTCTTTGTATTTTTATATTATATGGTTAATAAACATACTATATACATCCAAGAGACCCCCAAGTGGTCCATTAATGATACACCTATAATTATATAAGTCTATTTTCCGATCCTTAGATTTTTATGAATTTAATATTAATTAATAATATAATATTTCTTTTAAAAACTCTTTTATTTCAATTTTTACACTATTCAATAATTGATTTTTGTGAAACCCATAAAAGAATTATTACTTCGAAAAGAGTCATTTAAATCAATCCTAATATGTCATATTAAACTATAAAATTAGTTTAATTCAATAAAAGTCTCAAATTATATTTATTTGGGTATTTATAATATCAATTATTTTATTTTTTCACTAATATGGTAATTATTGCATCATCATTGTGTCATAAATAAATTAAATTATTTAATGTCTATAAATTATAAATAAAAGACCATTATATAGGAAATATTTTTAACTTTCTAATAAATATTTACAATTGAAATTATATTATGTATATCCCTATATTAAAAATGTTTTAGTAAATAAACATTGATTTTAACTCTTTTAACTCTTCTTTGAATTAAATAATAATAAATGTCCTAATCTAATCCATGTTGGCCTAAATGATAATATTTTACTCCTAAGGTTTTTTTGGTCTTTATACACTTGTCCAATATAATTAGGACATGTGTTAGGGTAATATTAATATCATTGTCACCCTTAATTACCCTATTTACTTTTAACCGTGGTAAATAAAAGGAAAAAGTTACTATTCACCAAAAATTATTTTCATCTCATTGAACCACATTTTACCCCTTGATATTAACCATGTCTCTTAGATTTTCTAAATTCCACTGACAAGAGTGGTAAAATTAAGTTTTATTAAAAATTCTGTTTTTTTAACTACCACTTAGTGGTTTCACTATTCATCAAAAAATGAAAGTTTCCAGAAAAATACCAAAAATTAGGCCTGAGATATATTTGATATTATGAATTCAAAAATTATGTCTATTTTAACAAATTCAAAACATATTAGTTGAATTAATTAATTTAAAAATTAATTCCCGTCGTCAAAACAAATAGCGTGTTTTAAAGAGATAATAACTATCAAGAGATTGACACTTGTTTATGTCTGGTTTAAATGTGAAATTACATCCAGTGACTACAATTGTATTAAATGGTAAAAATATATTCTAAATATACTTTAAAACCAATCAAATTAATAATTTATCACTATTAATTATTTCAATTAAAAAATTTGTTTTTAATTAAAATTTAGTAATTTTCACTACTCATCAAAATATGAAAGTCATCTGAAAAGTACCAAAATTTCACCCTAAGCTAATTTTGATATTACGAATCCAAAAATGAAGTCCATTTACAAAGATAAAATGTATTAAATTTCAAAAATTAGAAATTAGTATTCATAACGGCTAGTTTGATTGGTTGTGGTGTGTTAGAACTTGAATTTGCGTACAACACACACTACTGTATTATTCAGAGAGAAGCATACCGTGGAAGCTTGTGGTGTTAAATTATCCCCTCCTTCAATAAATTGAATCCTCGGAATTTTTAAAATTGTTCATGGGAATATAATTGAAAGTCCCACATCGGAAAAATTGTCAATAAAACTATCACTTTAAAAGAATGAAAGATAAGTACAAAGGTCACCCAAGATAACCTATACTAGGATTCTATGTAGAAAAACATGGATATGGATGATAAAATATGTTTCATGTTATGATGGATAGTGAAGGGGAACATGATCAGGAGAAAGTTAACAATATAAAAACCACAAACTTGTGATGGGACAAACGGTCATTATTTTCCCAGTAGGAAAATTAAACGGACAACATTTTTTTTAAGTTACAATACATAAGAAAGAGGAATTAACTTATGATATTGACTGAGAACATAAATTGATATTCTTAATTTTTAAGTAGAGTTTCATTATTTAATAAATCGTTACCAGTAACTCAATTTTTTTAATCAATAACTATTCAAGAAGACTTGGTCACAATGGACGAGCTAGAATAATCTTCTATAGAAATACATGATCCACGTAGAATAAACTATACATTTACCTTTTCTTTAAGTATTAATCAAAACCAAACTGGTTAGTATAATATCTGATGATCCCCCAAATCGATATTCCATTAGAGAGGAAAAAATAGTAATCTTAATTTCTAAAATTAAACCATTAATACCCAAAGTTAAATAAATACCATTCAATAATCAATTGTCCTTAAAATCATTCAATATAATACAATCTAATATTGAAACCCAAAAGTTATTAAGAATGTAGTCTTCTATGTTAAATTGTATCTCCAAATGAAATTAATTACTATTAAAGTCACATACTTAAAAATAATTAACCTAGTCATTTCCATAAATAACCCAAATCACTATAAATTCACAATACAAACATAGATAAAAATACACCATTAATCCTTAATTGAAATCCCATAATATTATATTTTCCTTGGGCATATAATGTTCACAACAAAGCGAAAAACATCCAAAATAACATTTATCACTTAACCACCAAATCATTTTACTATACTAAGGGTATTCATTTGATAAGACATAAGATCCCAAATCAAATTATTATTTATCAATAAAATCATTTAACTAAAAATAAAAGTCAAACTAACCAGGGACTTCACATAGTCCAGTGGTAGGCTATAAATCCCAATCGCACTGTGGTAGTGGGTTCGATTCCCACAACTTTGTCCGACGCGACAGGTTCTCACACGGTCTGCGTGTTGTCCTTTTTCAAAAACTTTATTTTATAACATTACCAAAATTAGATTTATTCCTCAAAATAACCATAACATTATTTATACACAAATCTTATCTCATACCTTGCATTTTCATTATAATAACGTGTAATTACCTCAAAACCAATGATCATATAATACCAAATGGTTATTTATATCTATATCCACAACAGAAAAGATATTTCTTCCTCAAATTTCATTTTCACATGATAAATTGCAGGTTTACACATACAGGAGAAAATTATTCCAATGTAATCACATTAATAAAGAGAACTAACACTTTTAAACATTTCACCATCCATTTATTTACACATAGGTTCTTCATCATATGTTCCTTGGGTTCCCACATTGCCTCTTCGATCTTATGATTTCTCCATAGAACTTTTACGAGATGGGTCATCCGGTTTCTCAACAGATGATCTTTGGTACGAAGAATTCTAATAGGCTCTCCACAATAAGATAGATCGGGTTCAAGTTCTAATTCTTCATAGGTGAGTACATGCGTTGGGTCAGGCTTGTATTTTGTCACTAGAGATATGTGTATCACAACATGAACTTTGGAGACATTAGGCGGATTTTCCTTTTGGTAGAATGAGTTCATGTGTCACAATGGTACCTCATGAATTTTTCCAAATCATCTAAATCCTTTACCCAAAAACTCCTCATCCATCTTGGATTATATTGATGGAAGCATCGATGCATCATAAAAAAATAGGTATTTCTTATAAATAATTTTGAGACATCGTCTTTAACATGTTTTTTTAGAAAAATTCTCAATTATTCATCTTCAAATATTTGAAAATAAGGTTTTAATAAATCATTTTCTATATATCCCAAAAGGCATAAATATATAACTTGATACATATAGGCTGCTCGAAGGTCTCCCTCTTCTGCAGCATCTAGAAAATCATTTAGTGCATCCTAATTTTGAGATAATGTGAATAATTTGAAAAGACCCTGATGGTACATCCCACGCTTAGCGTGGTAAGAAAGTTGAAAGCGCAACATTATCGCATATTCGGTACTTGATCCTTGAAATAATCTTGCAATGATAGAGGTATTGGATGTCTCATAAAGTTGTTTTCATGTAACTTGGACGTTTGATAAAGTTTCCACATCATCTACGCATGACTTATGGATAATAATTGTACGCAGTTCTTCAGGAAGTGAGAGAAGAGTTGTTCGTGATCTTGCTCCCTCCATGTTTCAACTAACAAAAAGAAAATACAATTAGGGTTTTTGAATACTTATCTAATATGAATTTTAAAAAATAGACATAATAGGATAATCTTGTAATTGAAAAATATATCCTAACTTGGGTACCCTATGTTAAAATATAGGTTATCCACTATCTATTTTCCGACATATATTCTTAGGGGCATTTTTTGTATTCCCTTAATAATGGATCATACTAATATTGTGAATTTACCAAAGCATATCCCCCGGGAGTGTCGTAACCAAGAGTGCAGCAACGCCCGTTGTCGTGCACCAGTTCCTGTTCGCATCTTACTCAAAGCCTTTTTTTCGGTTTTTACCTCTAGGTACATCTGCGCCAGAGCCGCCTCTACCTGCTCGTATCCATACAGGTATGTATTGCTCGGAAAACTCAAAAAATATCTACAATACAAAAATTCTACTATTTTCTTCTATACCAATCCTCAAATTCTCTCTTAGGTCTATGTGATCTAATCAGAGTTTATCTAAATCTAGCTTCCAAGGTTTTTACTAAACATCCTCTAATACCAACTGTAATGCACCGACCCTAGATACCTAGAGTCGGTGCATTATTACAAAATATTGGTATGATCACAAAGGATCATGTCTTGAAAGACTGATTAGTTTAGTAGTCTTGGAAACAGTAGATATATTCATAAGTTTAACATTACATCATATGTTAAAAAAAACTACAACAACATCTTGTCTTCATATCCCCTCATACTATCCCTGCAGGTCATTCACAAATTACTTCTTCACATCCAAGAAAAAATAAAACTTTGAAAGGGGTGAGCTCAGATGCTCAGTAAGGATAAAAATATAGCAGAAGCATTCATAGATAATCATAAACACTTAAAGATATTTATAACTAAAACAGAAGCCTTTTAAACATGAACTTCGGCATAATATGGAAAAGATAAAATGAAATAATTCCATTTACTTATTCACATGGATATTCTACTAGTGAAACAATGACATGCAATATCAATAAAAACATTCGTAATGATGGAATTCATAATGCCAGACTATCATAACCACATATCCAGGGCCTCGTTTGAAGACTACAAATAAGACTTTTCCAAGGCCTTGATCCAAGACACTAGCTTGTCTCATGACACCTACAGATGCATCTAGGAGCTATATAGGGCTCCACCCGTCACTTACTAAGTCCAATGTATTCCTCATATGAATAGGTTTAAACATAACATAAACATTCGTATTAAAACGAGCATACGAAATGTCAATAATTTAACCACAAACCATGAATGGTATAAAAATAACACATCCACAGTCGAACATAACTCATTCGATACAATATGGAAGATTTTTTTGTATCATATTAACCTCAATCGATAATAATGAATGATATTGAAATAGATGAAAATAACCATCAAAACTATTTGAGAGAAATATCCCCCTATTCTTGAAAACATTTATAAGTCACACTATTTGTCAATAAGCCGTTTAAAAATATATTTTTGAATAAAAGTGCCCCATACCACATTTAATCTTCTAAAAGGAGTTTTAATTTTAAAACATTAATGTACATATAAATAAATCCTTAAATCCATTTTTTAAAATAGGGACAATAAAGAGCAATATTTAGAAGAATACGTCTTTAAAACATTTAAAAATGGTATTTTAGTTAGAGTTTCTAACCAAAAGAGAGACACGTGAATACAAATAATTGAGGTTATAAAAACATAGTAATATCATGATAATAAAGGTATTCATGATATACAATGTGAAAGAACATTATATACACCACATAAAAGTGATTTGGTGTATAACAACCAAGAAGTCTTAATGGAATGTAATTTGAGATGAAATCTATCATAATGGTCGTATCCTTAAGTTAAAGATAAATCAACGACATAATTATGTGTGAAAAATATAAATACACTAAATATGATTGGATATTCAGTGTAAACCAATCAATGGACATTCACACATAATCTTGTAAAAACAACACTAATGAATTAGATGTTTAACTAAACAAATGGAGAATGAATTAAAATTACTCTTATAAAATTTATATCGATGACTTGAGAAATTATCAATGGAGTTATTATGTGTATCAAAAGTATATCCAATGAAAAGGGGAGTGGAAATTATGACATAAGAAAATGAATAGTGATTCCACACATAATCTCGAAGTAAAATAATCAATGAAGTTTGTGTAAAGCCGAATAAGTGGAAATTGAAATTTCAAATTACCTTATCGATTTGGTAACTTATGAAACATGAACTCATGACATAAGGATCATACTATGATGATTTAAATACCGATAAATTAAATTATACTACACAATGAATACAATCATGGGCAGTACACACACCTCATGCAATAAATAAGTGGTGAACAATGGAAATCTAACTAAATTAAAAGTGAGATAAGAAACCCCTTACTTTGTACTTTTTCCATGGTCGACGATAGGTTAACCTCCTGTATAATGGTGAAATAATTTTTTATTGAATTATAAAAGAATAATTTACATTAATATGATATCATATATGATCTTTTAACATTTATTTGTTAATAATATCTTAGTATTATCGTCATTTTGGGTGTTAACTTACTCGTTTTCGTTTATATTATTTGTTACATAAGCCATGTTTGTTATGGATATGTTTTATCTTATTCATATCCAAAATTATATCAAGTCCTTAAACATTATTTTTAAATCATCAAATGATAATTATACTTCAATGGATATGATGGAGAATGAATCTCATCACTTTCGTGGAGACGGTAGTCTGTACGTAGGCACGAGCGACAATATCATTCACTTGATGTTAAAATAATATATAATTGGATGGTATATCATATATAAAGTATAATTATCAAGTTATATTTATTATTTACATTAATTAAACATCATTATTATACCCATCCAAATAATAAATTATTGACTGACAATTACACCACGACGTGGAGACGGTAAGCCGTACGTACGCACGTCTGGTGACATGACAGTAAAAGGATAGATAGAATACTGAAAATGGTTGTACCATATTTATAATAATATTAAATTATATAAGAGATACTGGATTAATTAATTTAGAATGGGAATAACAAATAAATAAGAAGTTGAAGAAGAAAAGAATTTGAAAAAGGGTGGTAAAAACATTACATATTCTTCGGGATCATCCTTTTGATTTGATCAAAAGGGCTTTTTAGGATGGCTTTATGATAAAATTAAGGCCTCTAGGATGTATTTAGGGATTTTGAGAGAGTATTTGGGCAGGCTATGGCCGAACCAAAAGGCTTTGAAGGTGTGAAGTAAAGAGATGGTGGAGTTCCCTTTTATAAGAGCAGTGAGAGGCACCTTTGGAAGAGCTAAAAATATTATTTTTTAATAAATTCATATTCGGTTTCTAATGGCTCCAGAGTTTATTATTTAAAGTTTAAGGTTGGTATATGTCTAAAACCACTCATACAATAGAATTTAGACAGGTTTGGGTCATTATATTAAACTTATCTTTAAGTATGAACTCTTAGTTAATTAGTTTCACTTTTACAATGTCTCTTTAAATTTTTATATTATATTGTTAATAAACATACTACATACATCCAACAGTCCCCCAAGTGGTCCATTAATGATACACCAAAAATGATATAAGACTCTTGGACGACCCTTAGTTTTTTAGGAATTTAATATCAATTAATAATATAATATTTGTTTTAAAAACTCTTTTTGTCAATTTTGACACTATTCAATAATTGATTTTTGTGAAACTCATAACAGAATGATTACTTCGAAAATAGTCAATTAAATAAATCTTAATATGTCATATTAACCTCTAAAATTAGTTTAATTCAATAAAAGTCTCCAATTATATATATTTGGGTATTTATAATATCAATTATTTTAATTTTTCACTAATATGGTAATTACTGCATCATCATTGTGTCATAAATAAATTAAACTATATAATGTCTAAAAATTATAAATAAAATACCATTCTTTAGGAAATCATTTTATATTTCTAATTAATATTTTCAATTGAAATTATCTTATTTATAATCCTATATTAAAAATGTTTTAGTAAATAAACATTGATTTAATCTCTTTTAACTCTTCTTTGAATTGAATAATAATAAATGTCATAATCTAATCCAAGTGGGCCGAAATGATACTATTTTACTCCTAAGGTTGTTTTTGCTCGAGATACACTTTTTCAATAGAATTTGGACATGTGTTAGGGTAATATTAATATCATTGTTACCCTTAATTACCCTATTTACTTTTAACTGTGGTAAATAAAAGTAAAAAGTTACTATACACCAAAAATTATTTTCTTCTCATTGAACCACATTTTACTCCTTGATATTAACCATGTCTCTTAGATTTTCGAAATTCCACTGACAAGAGTGATAAAATTAAGTTTTATGAAAAATTCAGTTTTTTTAACTACCACTTAGTGGTTTCACTATTCATCAAAAAAATGAAAGTTTCCATAAAAATACCAAAAATTAGGCCTAAGATATATTTAATGTTATGAATTCAAAAATGATTTCTATTTTAACAAATTCAAATCATATTAGTGGCATTATTTAATTTAAAAATTAATTCCCGTCGTCAAAACAAATAGCATGTTTTTAAGAGATAATAACTATCAAGAGATTGACACTTGTTTATGTCTGGTTTAAATGTGAAATTACATCCAATGAATAACATTGTATTAAATGGTAAAAATTTATTCTAAATATACTTTAAAACCACTCAAATTAATAATTTATCACTATTAATTATTTCAAATAAAAAAGTTGTTTTTAATTAAAATTTAGTAATTTTCACTATTCATCAAAATATGAAAGTTATCCGAAAAGTACCAAAATTTCACCCTAAGCTAATTTCGATATTAAAAACCCAAAAATGAAGTCTATTTCGAAATAAAAAATTTATAATATTTAAAAAATTATGTATTACTATTCATAACAGCTAGTTTGATTGGTTGTGGTGTGTTAAAACTTGAAGTTGCGTACAACACACGCTACAATATTATTCAGAGAGAAGCATACCGTGGAAGCTTGGGGTGTTACATTCTCCCCTCATTCAATAAATTGTTTCCTCGCAATTTTTATAATTGGTCTTGGAAATATAGTGGAAAGTCCCACATCAGAAAAAGAGTTAATAAAATTATCACTTTAATAGAAATAAAGATAAGTACAAAGGTCACCTGAGATAACCTATACTAGGATTCCATGTAGAAAAAACATGGATATGGATGATAAAATAAGTTCCAAGTTATGATGGATAGGGATATAGAACATGATAATGAGAAAGATAACAATAAGAAAACCACAAACTTGTGATGGGACAAACGGTCATTAGTTTCCCAGTAGGAAAATTAAACAGACAACATTTTTTGTTTTAAGTTATATTTCATAAGGAAGAGGAATTAATTTATGATATTGACTAAGAACATAAATTGATATACTTACTTTCTAAGTAGAGTTTCATTATTTAATAATTTTTTACCACTAACTCATTTTTTTGAACAATGAGTATTCAAGAAGAGTTGGTCACAATGGAAGAGTTAGAATAAAATTCTATAGAAATACATGATCCACATAAAATAAACAATATATTTACCTTGTATTTAAGGATTAATAAAAACCAAAATGGTTAGTATAATATCTGATGATCCCCCAAATGGATATTCCATTAGGGAGAAAAAACAGTAATCTTAATTTCTAAAATTAAACCATCAATACCCCAAAGTTAAATAAATACCATCCAATAATCAATTGTCCTTAAATCCTTCAATATAATCCAAACTATTATTGAAACCCAAAATTTATTAAGAATTTAGCCTTCCACGTTAAATTTTATCTCCAAATGACATTAATTAGTCTTAAAGTCACATACTTGAAAGTAATTAACCTAATCATTTCCATAAATAACCCAAATCACTATAAATCCACAATAAAAACATAGATAAAAATCCACCCTTACTCCTCAATTGAAAACCCATACTATTATATTTTCCTTGGGTATATAGTGTTCACAACAAAGAGAACAACTTCCAAAATAACATTTATCACTTAATCACCAAATCATTTTCCTATACTAAGGGTATTCATTTGATAAGACATATGATCCCAAATCAAATTATTATTGATCAATACAATCATTTAACTAAAAATAATAGTCAAACTAACCAAGCACTTCACTTAGTCCAATGGTAGGCGATAAATCAAAATCGCACTTTGCTTGTGGGTTCGATTCCCACAGCTTTGTCGAATGCGACGGGTTGTCAAATGGTCTTTGTGTTGTCCTTTTTCAAAAACTACATTTTATAACATTACAAAAATGAGATAAATTCCTCAAAATAACCTTAACATAATTTAACCACAAATATTATCTCATACCTTGCATTTTCATTATAATATATTGAAATTTCCTCAAACCCAATGATCATATAAGACCAAATGGTTATTTATAACTATATCCGCAATAGAAAAGATAATTCTTCCTCAAATATTATTTTCACATGATAAATTGCAGGTTTACACATACAGGAGAAAATTATTCCAACGTAATCCCATCAATAAATAGAATTAACACTTTTAAACATTTCACCATCCATTTATTTCCACATAAGTTCTTCATCATATGTTCCTCGGGTTCCCACATTGACTCTTCCATCTTATGATTCCTTCATAGAACTTTTACCCGACGAGTCATCCGGTTTCTCAACACTAGATCTTTGGTATGAAAAATTCTGATAGGCTCTCCACAATAAGATAGATCTAGTTCCAGTTCTAATTTTTCATAGGTGAGTAATTGCATTGGGTCAGGCATGTATTTTGTCACTAGAGATATGTGGATCACAACATGAACTCTGGAGAGACTAGGCGGATTTGCATTTTGGTAGAATGTGTTCATGTGTCACAATGGTATCTCAGGGATTTTTCAAAGTAATCTACTTCCATTACCCAAAAACTCCTCATCCATCTTGGTTTATATCGATGGAAGCATCGATGCATCATAAAAAAATAGGTATTTCTTATATATAATTTTGAGACATCGCCTTTAACATGTTTTTTTAGAAAAATTATCACTTATTCATCTTCAAAATTTTCAAAATAAGGTTTTGGTTAATCGGTTTCCGTATATCCCAATGGAATAAATATATAATTTGATACATATAGGCTGATCGAAAGTCTCCCTCTTCTGCAGCATCTAGAAAATCATTTAGTGCATCGTAATTTTGAGATAAAGTGAATAATTTGAAAAGACCCTGATGGTAATTCCCACGCTTAGCATGGTAAGAAATTTGAGAGCGCAACATTATCCCATAGTCGGTACTTGATCCTTGAAAGAATCGTGCAATGCTAGAGGTATTGGATGTCTCATAAAGATGTTTGCATGTAACTTGGACATTTTAAAAAGTGTCAACATCTCCTATTCATGACTTCTAGATAATAATTGTTAGTAGTTTTTCAGGAAGAGAGAGAAGAGTTGTTTGTGATATTTCTCCCTCCATGTTTCAACTAACAAAAAGAAAATACAATTAGGGTTTTTGAATACTTATCTAATAAGAATGTAAAAAAATAGACATAATAGTATAATCTTGTAATTGAACAATATATCCTATCTTGGGGTACCCTATGTTAAAATCTAGGTTATCCACTATCTAATTGCAGACATATAATCTTAGGAGAATTTTTTTGTATTCCCTTAATAATGGTTCATACTAATCTTGTGAATTTACCAAAGAATATCCCCCTGGAGAGTCGTAACCAAGAGTGCAGCAAGGCCCGTTGTCATGCACCAGTTCCCGTTTGAGTCTAGCTCAAAGCGGTGTTTTTGGGTTTTACCCCTAGGTACATCTGTGCCAAAGCTGCCTCTACCTGCTCGTATCCAGACAGGGATGTATTGCTCGGAAAACTCACAAAATATCTACAGTACCAAAATTATAGTATGTTCTTCTGTACTAATCCTCAAATTCATTCTTAGAGCTATTTGATCTAATCGGAGTTTATCTATATCTATCTTCCAAGGTTTGTACTAGACTTTCTCTGATTCCAACTGTAAGGCCCCGACCCTAGATACCCAGAGTCGGTGCATTATTACATAACATTGTCATGATCACAAAGGATAAAGTCATGAATGACCGATTAGTTTAGTAGTCTTGGAAACAGTAGATATATTCATAAGTCTTACATTACATCATAAGTTAAAAAAACTACAACAACATATTATCTTCATATACCCTCATACAATACCTACAAGTCATTCATAAATTACTTCTTTATATCCTGGGAAAAATAAAACATTCAAAGGGGTGAGCTCGGATGCTCAGTAATGATAACAATATAGTAGAAGCTTTCATAGATAATCATAAACACTTAAAGAAATTTATATCTAAAACAAAAGCCTTTTAGACGTGAACTTCAGCATAATATGGAAAAGATAAAATGAAATAATGCCATTTACTTATTCACATGGATATTCTACTAGTCGAACAGTCACATGCAATATCAATAACCACTTTCATAATGATGGAATGCATAATGCCAGACTATCATAACCACATAGCCAAGGCCTTGTGCCAAGACTACAAATAAGATTTTGCCAAGGCCTTGTGCCAAGACACCAGTTTGTCTCATGAGACCTACCGATTCATCGAGGAGCTATATCAGGATCCACCCATTACTTACTATGTGCAGTGCATTCCTCATATGAACAGGTTTAAACATAACATAATCATTCGTATTAAAACTATCATACGAAATGTGAATAAATTAACCAAAAACCATGAATCGTATAAAAATAGCACATCCACAGTCGAACATTACTCATTCGATAAAATATGGAAGATTTTATTGTATCAGATTAACCACAATCGATAATAATGAATGATATTGACATAGATGAAAATAACCATCAAAACTATTTGAGAGAAATATCCCCCTTTTCTTGAAAACATTTATAAGTCACACTATTTGTCAAGAAGCTGTTTAAAAATAAATTTTTGAATCAACATGTCCCATACCACATTGAAACATTTAAAAGGAGTTTTAATTTTAAAATATTAAGGGCCATATAAATAAATCCATAAAACCATTTTTTAAAACATGGACATTAATGAGCAAGATTTAGAAGAATAAGTCTTTAAAACATTTAAAAATGGTATTTTAGTTAGAGTATCTAACCAAAAGAGAGAAACTTGAATACAAATAATTGAGGTAATAAAAACTTAGTAATATCATGAGAATAAAGGGATTCTTGATAGATAATTTCAAAGTACATTATATACACCACATAAAAGTGATTTGTTGTATAAAAAAAATAAGTCACAATAGAATGTAAATTGAGATGAAATATCTCATAAAGGTCATATCCTTAAGTTAATGATAAATCAATGACATATTTATTTGTGAAAAATATAAATACACTAAATATTTTTAGACATTCAGTGTAAAACAATCAAAGTACATCAACACATAATCTTGTAAAAACAACACCAATGAATTGGATGTTTAACTCAATAAATGGAGAATGAGTTAAAATTACTCTTATCAAATTCATATCGATGACTTGAGAAATTATCAATGGAGTGATTATGTGTATAAAAAGTATATCCAATGAAAAGGGGAGTTGAAATTATGACATAAGAAAATGAATAGGGATTCCACACATAATCTCGAAGTAAAATAATCAATGAAGTTTGCGTAAAGCCGAATTAGTGGAAATTGAAATTTCAAATTCCCTTATCGATTTGGTAACATATGAAACATGCACTCATGAAAGAAGGATCATAAAATGATGATGTAAATACCCATAAATTAAATTATATTACACAATTAATACAATCATGGGCAGTACAGACACCACATGCAATAAATAAGTGTGAACAATGGAAATCTCACTGAATTAAAAGTGAGATAAGAAACCACTTAATTTGAAGTTTTTCCTTGGTCGACGGTAGGTTAACCTTCGGTATAATGGTGAACTAATTGTTATTTAATTATAAGAGAATAATTTACATTAATATTATATCATATATTATCTTTTAACATTGATTTGTTAATAATATCTTAGTATTATCGTCATTTCGGGTGTTAACTTACTCATTTTCTTTTATATTATTTGTTACGTAATACGTGTTTGTAATGGATAGGTTTTATATTATTCATATCCATATTATATCTAGTCCTTAAACATTATTTTTAAATCATCAAATGATATTTATACATGAATGGATACGATGGAGAATGAATCTCATCGCTATCGTGGAGACGGTAGTCCGTACGTACGCACGAGCGACGATATCATTATTTTGAAGTTAAAATAATATATAATTGGATGGTATATCATATAGACAGAATAATTATAATGTTATATTTATTATTTACTTGAATTAAACATCATTATTATACCCATCCAAATAATAATTTATTGAATGACAATTTCACCACGACGTGGAGACAGTAAGCCGTACGTACGCATGTATGGTGACATGTCATTCAAAGTATGGATAGAATACTGAATATGGTTGTACCAAATTTTTAATAATATTAAATTATATATGAGATAATGGATTCATTACTTTAGAATGGGAATAACAAAGAAATAATAAGTTGAAGAAGAAAAGAATTTGAAAAAGGGTGGTAAAAACCTTACCTCTTCTTCAGGTTCTTCCTTTTGTTTTGATCAACATCGCTCCACATGTTGTCTTTCTGATCAAAATAAGGCCTCTAGGTTGTAGTGAGGTAAGTTTAGAGAGTATTTGGGCAGGGTTTTGCCTATCAAAAAGGCTTTTATGGTGTGATGTAATGAGAAGGGGGAGTACCCTTTTATAAGAGGGGTGAGGGGCACCTATGGAAAAGCTAAAAATATTATTTTATAATAATTTAATTTTCTGTTTATAATAGCTTAAAAGTTGATTA
The DNA here is from genome assembly GCA_963277665.1 of Viscum album. Taxonomy (NCBI): domain Eukaryota; kingdom Viridiplantae; phylum Streptophyta; class Magnoliopsida; order Santalales; family Viscaceae; genus Viscum; species Viscum album. Next base: position 1,788,858,370 of record OY728121.1, on the reverse strand, counting down.
TTTAAAGGTTAAAGTTGTTATAGGTTGAAAACCACTCAACCAATATAATTTAGACAGGTTTGGGTCATTATATTAACATTATCTTTAAGTATTAACTCTTAATTAATTAGTTTCACTTTTACAATGTCTCTTTGTATTTTTATATTATATGGTTAATAAACTTACTATATACATCCAAGAGAGCCCAAAGTGGTCCATTACTGATACACATATAATGTTATAAGTCTCTTGGACGATCCTTAGATTTTTAGAAATTTAATATCAATTAATAATATAATGTTTATTTTAAAAACACTTTTATGTCAATTTTGACACTAATCATTAATTGATTTTTGTGAAACTCATAACAGAATGATTAATTCTAAATTAGTCTATTAAATCAATTATAATATGTCATATTAACCTATAAAATTATTTTAATTCAATAAAAGTCTCCAATTATATTTATTTGGGTATTTATAATATCAATTATTTAAATTTTTCACTATTATGGTAATTACTGAATCATCATTGTGTCATAAATAAATTAAATTATTTAATGTCTAAAAGTTATAAATAAAATACCATTATCTGGGAAATCTTTTTATCTTTCTAATGAATATTTACAATCGAAATTTATCTTATGTATAACCGTATATTAAAAATGTTTTACTAAATAAACATTGATTTTAACTCTTTTAACTCTCTTTTTAATTAAATTATAATAAATGTCCTAATCTAATCCAAGTGGGCATAAATGATAACATTTTACTACTACGGTTGTTTTTGGTCTAGATACACTTGTCCAATAGAATTAGGACATGGTTTAGGGTAATATTAATATCATTGTTACCCTTAATTACCCTATTTACTTTTAGTCGTGATAAATAAAAGTAAAAAGTTGCTATTCACCAAAAAATTATTTTCATCTCATTGAACCACATTTTACTCGTTGATATTAACCATGACTCTTGGATTTTAGAAATTCCACTCATAGATGCAGTAAAATTATGTTTTATGAAAAATTTTGTTTTTTTAACTACCACTTAGTGGTTTCACTATTAATCAAAAAATTAAAGTTTCCAGAAAAATACCAAAAATTAGGCCTAAGATATATTTGATAATATGAATTCAAAAATGATATCTATTTTAAAAAATTTAAAAAATATTAGGTTCATTAATTAATTTAAAAATAAATTCCCTTCGTCAAAACAAATAACGTGTTTTTAAGAGATAATAACTATAAAGAGATTGGCACTTGTTTATGTCTGGTTTAAATGTGAAATTACATCCAATGACTAACATTGTATTAAATGTTAAAAATATATTTTAAATATAGTTTAAAACCACTGAAATTAGTAATTTCGATTAAAAAAGTTGTTTTTAATTAAAATTTAGTAACTTTCACTATTCATCAAAATATGAAAGTTATCCGAAAAGTAACAAAATTTCACCCTAAGCTAATTTAGATATTACAAATCCAAAAATGAAGTCCATTTCGAAAGATAAAATGTATAAAATTTCAAAAAGTAGGTATTACTATTAATAACGGCTAGTTTGATTCGTTGTGGTGTGTTAGAACATGAAGTTATGTACAACACACACTACTGTATTATTCAGAGAGAAGCATACCGTGGAAGCTTAGGGTGATACAATATTTTACTGTATGTAGTATAATAATTTTTCATTACCCTGCATAACGGTACATTATATGGAATAAATATTTACACCTCATTAACACTTACCTCCTTAAAATCATTAGTGGACTTAAAAACCCATAAATCATATACATATATTTTGCAACACATTCATCCAAATTAAACAACACATTATTTTTAAACATATCATAATTCCAATATGGTTAAATTTACTCATAAAATTCATTAGAACTCCCTGAGCAATTAATTTTTTTAAAAGTTTCTATAAAGTAACCCTAGGATGTTATAAATTGTTATTATGGATCTCTATCATTAGAAAATGAACCCATAAATGAGTGGGGGAATCATGAGAGAGTCATTATATATATGAATTTTAGGCAACAAAAATAATTTTAAATTAAATAACAAAGTTTTATTTATATAAAAAATATTTCAATTTAATAATATTTATTAGTAATTTAAAAACTAATTTTGAAACATAAATAAATAAATAAAATATGAAGATACACCATTCAATCTAAATCATGGTTATCCAAAACATAATAAAAAATTTAATGAATAAATAATCTTTAACAATTTACCTTAATTGTAAAATTTAATAAATAAAAATTAATCAATTTTTTTAGTTTATATTATCCTCGATTCATATATGTTCTTTGAAACCCAATTTCATTCCTAAAATTCGGAAATATTATTTTATAATTATCCTCCATTGTTTAAATATATACATACTCATATAAATAAATATAGGTATATATATATTTTAAACATATGTATGAAAATAGGCATTCCCTCTCATGTATAATTATTAAAAAAATAACAAATTTATTGATATTGATCCCACATTAGGATGATACCTATATGTGGGTGAATCAAGGTATGTAAATTTGAAAAATGTCCCAATAATGATTTTACTTGATGTGTTGGAACATTATTCTCTCCATTATAATAAAATTTAGAGAATATATAAAGTATATATATAATTATGGAGACAAGTTAATTTTTCTTCACTCACACATGTTGGGATATATCCAATATGCATATAATGGTATAGAGATAGTGTATCAACCTCACAATGCCCATTCAATTTTTGTTACTACTTTACGAAAAAATTAACCATCTTTGTTTACTACCCTCTCAATAGTATATAATTTACTAAAATCCAGTACATATAGTATTAATGATACTCAAATAAATAAAATGTTTTTGTATGAATAATAAATTTTATATTTTAGGAAGGGGGTTGTAACTATATTATCCTTATTTATCAATAAGTTTTTTGGTCACAAAAAATTTAAATAACCTTTGGGTGTGAAATGATGATGGGATATATTTATAATGACTGTGTTCAATGACCTTTTCTACTACTAGTAGGAACACCACTCTCTCTCATGTTAAATATTTATTGAAATAAATCTAATGAGTGGAATAATAACTTATTACTTAGTTAACCCAAACATGACTAATCATTGGAGAAAACAATGCTCATGTGTTGATGTACCAAAAATAATACAGGTTTCTTAAAATATAGTTTAGAGACACTTATACTATTGGTTGAAAACTACAAATAACTGGGTAATAATCAACACACCATCATATAGTATGTAAAATAATCTTATCAGATAGACTATATCAATCTTATTTAACAAAAAATGGGATTACAATATTAATGGTTAATCAATCAGTTTTTCCTTTATCAATGTAATGAATCTACATTATATTCCATTAAAATAGATACTTCCATTATACTCATTTATTATATATTTATTTCTTACATGTATTCAATAAAAAATTTACATATGTAATCCTTCTTAATATTTTATAGAAAAATATTTTCCTTCATTATTGAGTGAATATCATTGTTTCAATTATAAGGGATCTTTAAATAACCTTGATTTTTATGGTAAAATTAATACAAAACACACCATTAATTTCAATACAACATTCAATGATATTATACAAAAAAAAAATAAATGATTGGATAAATAAATTATTGTTACTCTAATTCACATATCATAGTTGAATAATGGCCAATATGTTCACGGGACATTGAATTTATTCTCTCAAAAACTCATATTTGTGGTATTTCAAATTTTAACCCCACTATAATCTAAATAATTATTTTTTAGTGAAAATATAATTACCTATGACATTGTTGGGTTAGACTCTTATATTTTTGTTGGGGTGAAATAATATGAATAATGTTTTACAAACCACTCGAAAGAGTGATATTAAAATCATGAATTGACATCTAAATCTAGAAAATAAATGGATATCAACCCCTCCTCCTAATGGGAAAAAAGCTCCATCTATAATAGTAGAACTTCCTTGGAGCCAAGCTCTTAGATCTAGTTCTTGAATCATAATCATTAAATTTTTTTATTTGATACTAATATACATGGACTAATATTATCTATCCATAACATATAATAAAAAATGTAAATATTCTACTACTTAATTAACCAATTAATTTTTATGATTAGTGTTTTTTAGAATTATGACTAACTCCTTCAAAACGATTAAATACATTTATTTATTTAAAATAATTCATAACCATATCCCAATGAATTATCTAAACATTAAACAATTCTAGAGACCAATAAACTAACAACACTTTTTAAAATTATGGAATAGGAAATATAATATAGGTTAGCTCAAATTCGTTATAAGGGTAAATATAATCATAGAAAATTGAACGTCATCAGTGGGAATAATAAGAGAATAACATTAAGATAACATGATCGAATTGAATGACCATAATATATGTGAATTCATACACATCAAAACATAGATCAATAATCCTTTGAAATGATATAAATATTTAAAAATGTCATATTTCATTGCAATCAATAATCATGATCCATGATGTAACACCATTAGAAATTTTCAATTATTCTTTTCAATTAAATCTTATATTTTTTTTATTTTTCATTACACATAACACCAATTATATTTTCAGTTATATTAAACACTTAGTTTTATTTTTTTTACACACAACTCTATGTGAATATTTTGATATACAAAAAACTATGTTTATACAAAACATGGCATACTATTTAAATTTTATTATTTAATAAGATAATTTTCTTATAGAAATAAGAATTGAGAATATTAATAGGATTAAATAATTGATGAAAATATATGTTTGAAAATTTTAAATATAATTATTTATATATTTTTCCAATTAATAATAAATGAAAATTAAAAACAATTACAAACAAAGAAAATATTTTTCTACCAAATTATTTTTATATGTGAAAAGTAAATTTATAACATTATATTTTATAAATCACTTTTGGTGAATTATTTTAAATAAATTAATATATTTTAAATTCAATAAAATGTTTTAAAATCCATATTATTCATTTTCTAAATTATAGAAAATCATAAATCAATTTTTATGTTTAAAACAATATTTATATAGAAATCAGTTTGTCACATTTTTCAAAAATATTTTAAAATTAAATTTTTTCAGTTTTTTTAAAATTAATTTTGAAAAATATGTTTTTTTTTGAAATGTTCATTTAAATAATTTCTTCTTTTAAATTTGTTTTAATTATCCTAAAAGATAAAAAAATGTATGAGTAGTAAAAAAATTTGGTTTTTATTAAGATTTTGTATTTCTTTTAATGAGCTTAAAAACATTAAATTTTGTTAATATGTTTTTAAAAGTAAAATTAGATCAATTATATATAACTATTAATCAAATTTTATCTTATTGGAATAAATTTTTAGTTTTAATTATAATATTAAATCTTTTTTATTATTTGAAACATTCCTATTTGGAAAACAACCTTTCATCACATCGACAAGATTAATATTAAATGAAAATTTTCCTCATATGTGAATGAAATTTGTAAAAATGGATTCCCTATTTGTTATAAAAAAATTTATACTATATAATATGTTCATCCTAATTTTTTAAAATAATATATTTTAACACAATATAAATTAATTATCATTGTGATAGTGAAAATGTGTTTATTGGGGCATTATACTAAAATGATTATGATTAGAATTTCCTGGAAACATGTCCAAAATATTATTTATGTAAATATATCAAACTTATATCCAAAAAATTTATTTTGGACCATTTTGGTGACTTTTTTTCTTATGAATGACAAGGTCACATGAGTTTATTATAAAAAATAACAATTGTGAAACATGCCTCACTTATAAAATAAAACCCCCTATCCTCTCCACTTCACACATCTATAACCCATTAGTTCAGAAAATACCATAAAAATAACTACCTTATTTCCCTTATCTAATTATGTAGTCCTTATTTAGATGATATATCAATCCTCAGATGGATTTTTAGGAAAACAAATAGAAACACTCAAAATAAAAGGTAATGTCTCTAACTGGGTGTTTTATATTTTTTCATTATGAATATCAAAAAATTAATATTAAACCATGGTGAATTTATAAAATAATTAACTTTAATACACTGTTATTTTTTATGTTATGGTAATTACCTCCAACCATATCCTCTTCCACTTAATGGGATACGAAATCATTCTTCGTGTGCACAACAGAGTGCCGCCTCATTAAACAATGCTATTCATTCTCCATCACCAACTCTCACAAATTCGTATAATTATGGATTTACATTTTATATTTTATTTTCATGGAATTATTATTATTCTTACTAAATCAGGATGTCAGATATTCCTTATTTCTACCCATTATTTTGGAATACAATAATTTTTTTCAAGTGTATGGTAAACTATGCCTCATGAAATTATTTGATTTGTTATTCACATATGCATTAAATGTAGGGTAATAAATAATGGATTAAATAACAAATACATGAAAACATTATTATGTAATGTTTATATATTATTGACATTTTTTTAATATCATCCTTTGTTAAAATTTACTGAGTGTTCATGCGTACATATGACCTACCATTTCTATGAATATTTTATTTCACTTTCTATCACATAAATTTAATAATTTATATAAATAAATATATATTCCAGGAAATCTCTGTCAGAGGAGGACCTCTGAACATGTATTAAAATAAAGGAAAATTGTAGCAAAAAAACACAACACACCTGTAAAAACAACTACAGATTAGAAAACATCATACCCATCAGCCAATTCATGATAAACTGCTTCATCTGCATAAGGTGATTCCCACTCAGACCTTTCGTACTGATTCAGAATCATGGCATACTTATTTCTCCGATTCAACGTTTCCAAAAAAATTATAATCATTAGAAGATTTCATTCCCTTCTTCAGAACAGATATAACCCCAGTACAATTCTACCTCTTAGAGGATGATCTGGTAGACATCGGATTCAGCAGGTAAGAGTAATCTTTCCTCAGCCTTCTCCATGATGGAGCAGTCATAACACCGTCACTTGCAGACACCTTATTTTTCATGTCCTGCACAATATCACTGTAAGACTATTTGGAGACAGAATTAGCATTTTCTTTATCACTACTAGAGACATTTCCCCATATTCCATTAATGTGCACATAATCTTCCATTTGACATCCATCAGTCCGACTAATCAATTTACCCTCTGGAGTATGTAGAAATCCTCCCCATGGCTGTTGCGCTTCCCTGTTAGTGTCTATTGGAGCAAGAAACTGAAGTGGCATCTCAATTACAAGACCATAAAAGGATATCTTCCCCATTCTATCCTCAATCGATACAGGATGAGTATAGGAATCAAGCTGTAACTTATCCGGATCAGTCTCTTGCGAGCCTTCTTCCATGGGGTAACCATTCTCAATATCTAATCCCTCGAACTGGTTACAAGTACAAACATTAACCATCTACAACTGTCCAATTCCAGTGTCATCTGCCAAATGCCTCTTCAATCTCCCAATATCCAAATTTAGACGATCAATGACTTTCTTCCCCAACGGATTCAGAATAGGTCGCTCTTCCTTCACCACAACTACATGCACATGAGACCCTTCATGAAGATTCTACATAACCTCACACTCTTCTATTGGGTGAGTTTTCTCTTCCACTACTGCATGGCCTAAGGTAGAAGCTTCAACTCACACCCCCTACTCAGAAATCTGATGTCCATCATTCCTCGTCGCACCATGCTGGATTTCATTAATCAGAGAGGCCCTAGGCTGAACCTCCAATAAATTTTTCTCCGGCCCATTAACAACAGAACAACCAGTGCCCCCCACATTCACATCTTGTGATCTCCCAAACACATTTCTTCTTTGACATACTGACTCTAAATGACGAAAATGATGGAAATTAACACAAAACTGCCTCCATGACTCAAAGAAGACCTCCTGATTCAATTGGAATTCTAACCCATCCGTGATCTATACCCAATTCAATGGTGGCCTTGCAAAATCAACCTTGACACATATTCTTGGACAAATGGGGTGACACAGGACCTCCATTCGTCAATCAAAACATAGATAACTTCCAATCATGTATCCAATAACACACAAAATTGAAGGATTTTGGAAGGAGAGAGGACGACCTGGAAGACTAACCCATGTCGTAATTGTAGATGGGTCATGTCACATGTGAATGTCAAGACACAATCGAAAAAAAAGAAGGAGGCCCCGTTGCATCATTAGGGGGCCCTGGACCAGGAGACAACTAGATCCTCCTCTGATCCAAATCTGATCATAATGTGATGTTGATCAAGTAGGCTAACCACCACACCCTCTTGTAGCTCCTAGGAACCAATGATGAAGCTGTCAAATTTGTCAACTGAGGGTCGATATAGAAGAAACCTGGCAACCAGTGTTAGTTTACAAAGATCTGTGGTGCAAGAGAGCTCAGCCGAAGAGAGCGGTAGATGAGACATCCTGAAATAGATCGAGGACATTCATTGATAACGAAACCTTTTATAAAAGAGGAAATGATTCAGGTTTTAAAAAATTATTAATTGTATAGGAGGTTCAAATGTGTATGATGGACGATTAATACTTAAGGTATGAGATTTCTCTAAATTTTATTTTCAGCATAATAAATGAAATAATAAACATGTTTATCATTATTATAATGCATATAATACCTATAGTGTTATTTTTTGATTATTATAAATAATTTTTCTGTATTCATAAATAAAATTTACGAATCTATTTCATGGGGTTTATGGTTTCGATTTTACCAAAGTTGTAAAGGATTTACATCTCACTTTTTTTATTCAGACACATTCAATATTCAACACATGTTTCATTTTTTTTTGTTTATATAAATCCCATGAATTTATTTAATGATTCTTATCCAGATTATTTTATTTACTTTTCCATTTAAGAATCTATATTTTATGGTTTTTATGGATCAAATGTAACCAAATTGGTAACAAATGTTTATCCCAATTTTATTTTTTTGAGACATATATTTTGTCATGAACTAATCTTATCTTATGATATGTAAATACATTCTGTTTGATATGTTATATAATGAATATAATTATATTTATCATATTTTATATTCTATTTAACTTTATTAATTAATGGGGATTATGAATCTAAGTAACTAATGTGGTAATGATTTTATGATACAATCTCATCATTTGTTGTGATTATTTATGCTGATGTTTATGATGATGAAACACTATGATTAATCTCTCAATAAAAACAATATACATATTATCCCATGAATGTCTGTCAGAGGTTGGCCCCTGACTATTTATTAAAGAAAAATAAAAGTACAGAAAAACTCAAACTGCAATTCAGAATCTGATACATATCATCAACACCATACCCATCACAACCCATATTAGAGCCTCCTTCCGCAGTGGCCGTCTCCCATTCCGAGCTTTCATAGTGCCTTAGGATCTTGGAATACTTCCTCCAATGGTTCAATTTCTCTAATGAGATCAACTGCTATAGTGATTTTTTGAATGAGGATGTAGGGGACAGCGGCTTCAGCTACTCAATGTAGTCCTTCTTCATCCTTCGACATGATGTGGTGAACACCTCCTTTCCATATTTCCTCTTCCCATCCATGATAACCTCACAATAATAACGGTTCACCATCACAATTTCTTTGTCACTATCTGAGACATTCCCCCACATTCCTTTAACCATATCATCATGGAAATGATCACCCACACCTCTGTCGTGATCATTTCACCTGTTACAGTCAAGCATTTCCAAGCACGGTGGCTACCGTCCAATCTTCGAGCTAGCATCTGTCTCCATCAGTGCATCAATCAATAATAGTTGCATATTGTTTGTAACACCCCGATATTTTATGAGATATATTATTTTTAATTTCTTTGATTTCTTCTATTATACATTACACCAAGATTATCTTGAGCTATACGCAACACCGTGTTAGCTTGCAGTATAGGAAACACTTTTTCTGGATTGTGTTACACACAACTTCAAGTTTGTTTGATAGTAGTTATTCTACGCAAAATTGAGTGTATATATATATATATTCAATGTATAAATTAAATATGTTTGGATTCTATTATACGCAACAACAAAGGATTCTTGAACTACACGCAACCCTGAATTGCCTTGCATTACATGCAATCGTGACCTTCATCGATAGAGTGTGTTGTACGCAATACCGGGTTTCACTAAACAATGATATATGGTTATAATATTATTATGAACTAGCCGTTATGAATAGTATTAACTACATATTTAATGTTATAACATTATTATTTCATCTAACATATTTTCTAGAACATTGTGTGGGAATGGAATAAATATTTCGAGTAAAATAAGTATTTTTCAAAAAATGAATTTTTTCGCCTTTTGATGGCACACCAACATTAAATATATTTTTTGACATGTTGATAAGTTCAATTTGAAAAAATGAAATTCTTCTTTGTAATCGAGATATAAAAATTAACTTTCGATAAATTTTCCATATTATTCAGATAACTTTTATATTTTAATTAATAGTAAAAATGCGATATATTTTAAATAAAATCAAATTTTTTCATCATAATACTTCATATGGTTAAATAATAATATGGAATGTTTTTAAAGTATAAATGGAATATGTTTTTACCATTTAATATAATTTATGTCATTATTTTTGATTTTACATTGAATTCATAGGTAAAATCATTTCAATCTTTTGCAATGTTTTAACTTTTAAAACTCGTTTTCATAACAATGAGATTAATTTTAAATTAATTTCTACAACTTCTATGTTTTTAATATGGAAAAATAGACATCATTTTTGAATTTGGAATATAAAATATAGCTTTGGATTAATTCATGTATTTTTCTGAGAAACATCAATTTTTGATGAATAGTGAAAACAATTAGTGGTAGTTAAAAAACTGACTCTCCCATTTAAATGAAATTTTACCACTTTTGTGAATTGAATTTCAAAATTCTGACATACATGGTTTTTATCAAGAAGTAAAATATGGCTCAATAAGATGAAAATAATTTTTTGTGAATAGTAACTTTTGACTTATTTACTACGGTTAAAGGTAAATAGGGTAATTCAAGGTTAAATGAATATTATAATAATTCAAAATTACATTAACAATTTATCTAACCATATTGGATGAGTAATGGGTGACCATGGGCATCCTTGGGTCGATTTTGGAAACCCATTGAGCCACTTGGTAGTGATAATGACAATTTGGATTTATTAATTTAATTTAAAGACAAAATTAACATTAAGAAAAATCTTTTAATAATTAATTTTTATAAGTAGTTATATAAATTATTTTTTCAAATATAAATATTAATTGTAAATATAAAAATATTTCCTTTATGGTGGTTTTTTTTATAATTTTTAGACATCAATGAAATTAAATTATATATGACACAATAATGATGCAGTATTTACCTCATTAATAAATGATTTAAATAAATAAGATTATAATGATTAAAATATTATCCAAAACATGTCCAATTCTAATTGGATGATTTTATTTCGGCCATGAGTCATCTTATCTTCATCATTAATTATTTTTTTTACCTTTTTAAACCAAAAAAAGTTTATAATAAAATAATATTTTCACACATTCCAAAGGTTCCCATCTTCTCCCATATAAAATAGAACCTCCTCCCTCACCTCTTCACAGCACTTTGAGTATTAATGATTGGATAACCCTTGCCAATTCCTCTTCTCAATCTCTCTAGTTATATCATAGTGGTTATGGTCTTCTCAAAATACCAACTCTAGTTCCATTAGAAGAAGTTTAAAGGAGGTGCGTCGAGGATGAGGTAATGTCTTCTACCGACTCTTTCAAGTTTCATTCTTATTCTTATTCCTCTTCTTTATTTTTTTTCATTATAAATTAAAAACATCAGTATTACTTATAAACTGATATGTTATTATAAATATGAAACAACCCTATTTCACCTTCTATCCATCCTTCGGAAAACGAAATCACCGCGCGTGCATACATACAGAATACCGTCTCCACGCCGTCGTGTAATCAGTTTGTCAACCACCACCTTACTTGGATGGGTATAATGGTGAAAAGAATAACTATATATGATTATTATAACATCATACTAATTCTACGATATTATATCATCTACTCCAATTCTATTCAATAAATATGGGAATGATATCATCACTCGTGCGTACGTACAGATTACCATCTCCAGGACGCGATGAGATTCATTTTCCATGTTAACAATTCAATAATGATTATAAAGTATATATAATAAGTAATCATGAAATATTTTACTTGATAAAGCTACTGGATTTATTTATATATATATATATATATGACATCTACATACTTCTATTCATGTTAATAAGGAAAAGAAAACAGCATTCATGCGTACGTACGGCCTACCGTCTCCATGAATGGTGTTTTTCATTTCATTTATCTATCTATTATATATATATACTAAATATATATGATATATAAATCATGATTTACATTCTGGAAGTAATTAAATAATGAAATATGTAATAATAATATCATTAACAACAAGTCCAAACACATACGATAAATAAAACGATTTTACCCAAAACGCTACTTTAACATGGAATTTACAAAAGAATGGGTAGTAAAAAGTCATAAGTGAACCATAAATGATATAATAACAATGAATATGATTCTGTAATAAGATAATGACATTATTTAAATCATTATACAGAAGGTTCAGATACACATGAAGCCTATCTGACCTAAGGTAAGGGATAATTATTCCAATCTCATTCTTATCTGAGATTGTTTATTCGCAAGTATTTGTGGGGGTAATGTTTATTATCCATGTCCATATGTTCTCAAAATGTTTTCAAAAAATTCTTACTTTTCTTCCATGTATATTTAAATTAATTTTTACCCTTTTTAAATTTTACCACTTCGTATGGAAGGATTCTTTCATTTTGGTTACCATACGAGGTAATTTTTTAAATTTCCGGTAAAAGTACCAGAAGAATGTTTTTTAACATATACGGAATGAACAAATTTTTACGGTTTCATAACACCTTATTTTCATGAAGCTTACTCTACAAGATTTAATTACTATTTTCAACAAAATCCTTTTATTTTAAAATTTCATGGCATTTTGTGAATAGAAAATTATTTTGAAGAAGAAAGGATATTTTTCTCAAGAATTCATTTCAATTGTTTTATCAAAACCATTTTCCATATAAGAAGGAATTATTTCATATGTGAATATTTCAATTATAATTTCACTATGATTTACATGGTTTCAATTTTCTTCTGATGAAATGATATCCATTTTTATGTATGGATTATGTTATGATGGGATGATGTTTATGAAACCCATTTTATACTTTGGGTAATGATTAATGATTTATGTTCATGTTGTGGCACAAGTAAGAATGATTTCATTATGAGATGGGTGGGACCTATATCTCCCTCTAATTCATTGGGTAAAGATTTATATCTCATGAGATAGACATGGCTGGAACGGTAATTTAATATGGTTTAGTAACACAGTACTACAACGAGGAGTGAACTCGATTCCGAAAGGGACTTTGTCCACTAACATGGTCTTGGCAGAAATGCCTTGGATACTATGGAAATAATATCATGTTATTAATGGTTGAAAAAATTACATGTTTTATTCCCATGCTATTTTATCATGATTGATGTATCTATGCCTTATGTACTGCTATGTTTTAGGTCATTTCTCAATATTTTTATGTTTAAACATTTTGCTCATGTTATTTAGTTTAAATGTATATGGTTTGTTTTATTCTCTCCATGATTACCCTTTATTGAAAATTTGAGCTCACCCTTTATATGTTTTCATTTCCCCAGGAAATAAAGAAAAGTATTAGGTATGAAACCCAAAGGGGAAGATCTTTATCGGAGATGTTGAAGATCTTTCACAACAATTAGAAGATTTTTTTCGAAGTTTCCAAAGACAGTAAACTATTACGATCCTTGAGTTTTGGTTTTTGTTATGTATTAAGTATTCTTCAAAAGTAATGTAATGTCCATGACCATTAATCTTTGGGTCTCTACAGTTGGTATTAGAGGAAAGGTTTAGTTAACCTTTGGAATCTAGGATATGAAAACATTAGTGAAATCCCTAGATATATTTATAAGGTATGTCTAATGATGTCTCTAAGGTTAAGAATACATATAGGTTATAGTCCAATAAATATGGTAAAGATCATAGAATTTAACCTAAGATGTTAGATATTGATGTTACTCCCCCTTGATTATGATTTTATCCTCTCACGCAATTATTTTTGGGTTTTAGAAAATGGCTAGAAACAGTAGGATTCATGTTAATGGAGAATATGATGGACAACGTAATGATATTCTTCATGAGCAGCCAAATGAACTGGGATTTGGATGTCCAAACATCATTATTATTCCTAATCACCAATATCATAATATGATCAATAATATCAACATTGTAATGTTTCCTGACTCTGATTATAAGATAATGAAGGAGTTTCATGATGATCATAGAGGAAAGAAAGTTCAATTTCCCTCATGTAAATCATGTGGGAAGAGGAATCAAGGAGAATGTTTCAAAGGAACATGAAGATGCTTTGTGTGTTGAATGGAAGGACACAGAGCAAGTAAGTGCAATGTAAAAGGTTCATTTAACACCATAAACATGGATAATGGTATTTCTACGACATCAACCAAGATTAAAGGTTTTAAATATGAAATGTATGGGAATTATGCAAAGAAATTCCATAAGTTAAAGTCTCATGAATAGAATCAGCATGGTCGTATGGGTAGTATTTATGTTGATGATGATGAAGAGACTACAAATAATATGTGAGATGAAAGAATTGATCTAGATCAGTCAATTGTTTACGATGGTAGTGGAATGATTACAGGATTATCAAGAGTAATGTTGTATAAGTAATCTCATGGTACTATGGAATAATGAGACATCTAAGGATTGTTACACTATTGTTTTTCCTTATGTTTTTTAAAGTTTATGTGGAATGGTACTGGTAACCATGAAAGGATATTCAAATATTTTTGGAAGTTAGGTGATATTTTCATAATGAAAGGATAATGAGATAATGAGATGATTTATAGTATTAAAGAGCTCATGACTTGTATAAGGACAAAGTGATATCATGGTTTGAGTATACCGAATTTTTGGATTTTGGTATGTGTAATGAGTTATCTTTTGACAGCATTCATGTTTTCGCTAAGGTTATTTGGTATTTCATGTTTCAAAACAATAAATGATTAAGGTATTCAAATGTTTGGAATGTGACCAACAAGATATCTCTTATGATATATGGGGGGAAATGAAGGAATTCACATGCTTGATAGATGAAATTTCTTGTAATCGGATAGAAGTATTTTCGAAAAGCCTAAAGGTTTTAATGAACATCATATAGTATTGGTTAAGGATGTAACATTTTATTTCTGAAATGTTTTAGAAAAAGGAAAACCTATAGATGGGAGACAACTCGTCGCGTCGGACAAGCTTCCAAGAAAAGATCCCACAACCGAAGTGTGATAGGCCTTTATCACCATCCTCTGGCCTACAGGATGTCCTTGGTTAGTATAAAGTAGTTTTATTTTATTAAGCGGTATGATACATGAAGTATAAGTCCATTTTTGGAACCATATACGATAAATCTCACCATATATGGACTTATATATATATCATTTGCAAACCTTATGTTTGAGATAGATGGAATGACCTATCATTCTATCGCTTTGTGACTGTTGTCTTTATCATATCCATGTCCTCTACCACTCTCCATTAGAACATGATGGTTAGATTTCACTTCCATATCCACATTTTCACCTATGTTTTCCTATGTGTATACCCAGTGATTAGTTAATATGGATAACTGTTAAGTTTCATACTTTAGTTTTTAATGATATGTTTTGGTATTTCTTTTTTATGATGTGGGTTTCTATGAATGAAACTTTCATGTAGTAAACCATTTATAACCCCGACAAATTTTGAGGGTGAAATTCAATTTGAGGGGGTATAATGTAACAACCTAAGATTTTATGAGATATATTATTTTTAATTTCTTTTATGTCTTCTATTATACACTACACTAATATTATCTTGCGCTATACGCAACACTGTGTTAGATTGCAGTATAGACAACACTATTCCTAGATTGTGTTACACACAATTTCATGTTCGTTTGATAGAAGTTTTTCTACGCAAAAATGAGTGTATATATATATATATTCAATGTATAAATTAAATATGGTTGGATTCTACTATATGGTAAAACAATGGAGTCTTTCACTACACGCAACCCTGACTGGCCTTGCATTAAATTCAATCGTGACCTTCCTCGATAGCGTGTGTTGTATGCAATACCAAGTTTCACTAAACAACAATATATTGTTATAATATAATTATGAACTTGTATTTATGAATAGTATTAACTAAATTTTGAATGTTATAACATGATTATTTCATCTTACACATTTTCTAGAACATCGTGTGAGAAACAAATAAATTTTCAAGTAAAATAAGTATTCTTCAAAAAACGCAGTTTTGCCACCATTTGATGGCACACATCATTTTAATCTAGTTTTTTACATGTTTATAAGATCAATTTGACAGAATAAAATTTTTATTTGGAATCATGATATAAAAATTTACTTTGGATAAATTTTTCATATTATTCTGATAACTTTCATATTTCAATGAATTGTAAAAACACCCTATATTTTAATTATAAACAACTTTTTTCATCATAATACGTTATATGGTTAAATTATAACATTTAATGGTTTTAAAGTATAAATATAATATATTTATACCATTTAATATAATATATTTCATTATCATTGATTTTACATTGAATTAATAGGTAAAATCATGTCAATCTTTTGCAATGTTTTAACTTTTAAAACTTGTTTTCATAAAAACGGGATTAATTTCAAATTAATTTTTGAAACATCTATGTTTTTTATTTGGATAAATAGACATTATTTTTTAATCCTGAATATCAAATATATCTTCGGCTGATTTTTTGGTATTTATCTGAAAAACATCAATTTTTGATGAATAGTGAAACCACTTAGTGGTAGTTAAAAAACTGACTTTCATTTAAATGAAAATTTACCACTTCTGTGAATTGGATTTCAAAAATCCGACTTACGTGGTTGTTAAGAAAAATTAAAATGTGGTTCAATATGATGAAAATAATTTTTGGTGAATATTAACATTTGACTTTTATTTACTGTGGTTAAAGGTAAATGGGGTAATTCAAGGTTAAAAGAATATTATAATAATTCAAAATTACCTTAACAATTGTATTAACCTTATTGGATCAGTAGTGACCAACCATGGACATTATTGGGTCGATTTTGGGACCACATTGAGCCACATGGTAGTGATAATGACAATTTTGATTAATTAATTTATTTTAAAGACAAAATTGACATTAACAAAATTCTTTTAGTAATTAATTTTTATAAGTAGTTATATAAATTTTATTTTAAACTATAAATATTCATTGGAAACCTAAAAATATTTTCTACATGGTTTTTTTTAAATTTTTATACATCAAATAAATTAAATTATTTATGATACAATAATGATGCAGTATTTACCTCATTAATAAATGATTTAAATAAATAAGTTTATAATGATTAAAACATTATCCAAAACATGTCCATTTCTAATTTGATGATTTTAATTCAACCATTAGACATATTATCTTAATAATTAATTATTTTTGGACATTTTTGAAACCGAAGATAAGTTTATAATAAATTAATATTTTCACACATTCCAAAGGTGCCCATGTCATCTATTATAAATGGGAACATCCTTCCTCACATATTCACAACACATTGATCCTCCAAGATCGTCCAACCCCTGCCAATTCTTCTTCTCAACCTCTCTAGTTATATCTTAGAGGTTCTGGTATTTTCAAAATACCAACACTAGTTCCCTAAGAAGAAGTTTAAAATAGGTGCATCGAGGAAGAGGTAATCTCTTCTACCAACTCTTTCAAGTTTCTTTCTTCTTCTTCTTCCTCATATTTAGTTGTTTCATTGAAAAGTAATAACATCAGTATTAATTATATACTGATATGATATTATAAATATGAAACAACTATATTTCACCTTCTATCCATCCTACGTAAAACTAAATCACCGCACGTGCGTACGTACCAAATATCGTCTCCACGCCGTGGTATATTCAGTTTTTCCACCACCACCTTACATGAATGGGTAAAATGGTGTAAAGAATAACTATAAATGATTATTATAACATCATACTATTTCTAATATATTATATAATTTTCTCCAAGTCTATTCTATAAATATGGGAATGATATCATCACTTCTGCGTACATAAGGATTATTGTCTCCACAACACGATGAGAATCATTTTCCAAGTTAAAAATTCATGAATGATTATCAAGTATATATAATAAGTAATCATGAAATATATGACATGATAGTGCTACTGGATTTATGTGTATATATATATATATGTCATCTACATACTTCTATTCATGTCAATAAGGAAAAGAAAACAGCGTTCATGCGTACATACGCCCTACCGTCTCCATTAACGGTGTATTTCATTTCATTTATCTATCTATTATATATATATATATATATATTGAATATATATAATATATAAATCATGATTTACATTCTGGAAGTAAATAAATAATGATATAAGTAATAATAATATCATTAACAACAAGTCCAAACACGTACGATAAATAAAATGATTTTACCCAAAACGCTGCTTTAACATGGAATTTACCAAAAAAGGTCATATAAAGTCATAAGTGAGCCATATATGATATCATCACAACTAATTTTATTCTGTAATATGCCAATGAAATTATTTAAATCATTATACTGGAGGACCGGATACGTACGATGCATATCAGATTTAAGGTAAGGGATTATTATTCCAATCTCATTTTTATCCGAGATTGTTTATTCGTAAGTATTTACTGGGGTCATGTTTATTATCAAAATCCATATGTTCCAAAAAAAATTTAAAAAAATGTTTAATTTTCTTCCATGTATGTTTAAAGTCAATTTTACCCTTTTTTAATTTTACCACATTATATGGAAGGAATCATTCTTTTGTGTACCATAAGAGGTACTTTTTGACTTCTCCGGTAAAAGTATGAGAAGAATGTTTTTTTAACTTATACGGCATGAAAAGATTTTTACAGTTTCATAACACCTTATTTTCATGAAGCTTAATATACAAGATTTAATGAATATTTTCATGAAAATCATTTTATTTTAAAATTGAATGTCATTTTGTGAAAAGAAAATGATTTTGGAGAAGAAAAAATATTTTCCTCAAGAATTCATTTCAAGTGTTTTATCAAAACCATTTTCCATATAAGATGGAATTATATCATATGTCTGTATTTCAAGTATAATTTCTCTATGATTTACATGGTTTCACTTTTTTTATGATTAAATGATATCCATTTTTTTGTATGGATTATTTTATGATGGGATGATGTTTATGAAACCCATTTTATACTTTGGGTAATGATGAATGTTTTATTTTCATATTGTGGCACAAGTAAGAATGATTTCATTATGAGATGGGTGATACCTATATTTCCCTCCAATGCATTGGGTAATGATTTATATCTCATGAGATAGACATGGCTGGAATTATAATTTAATCCGGTTCAGTAATAAAGGACTGGAAGAAGGAGTGAACTCGCTTCAGAAAGGGAATTTGTCTACTAAGATGGTCTTGGAAAGAATGCCTTGGAAACTATGGAAATAATATCATGTGCTTAATAGTTTCCACAATTACATGTTTTATTCCAAGGCTATTTTATCATTATTGGTTTATCTATGCCTTCTTTACTGCTATGTTTTATGTCATTGCTGAAGATTTTGATGTTTAAACATTATGTTCATGTTTTTAATTTCAAATGTATATGGGTTGTTTTATTCTCTCCATGCTTACTCTTACTGAGCATTTCAGCTCAACCTTTATATGTTTACTTTTCCCAAGGATATAAAGAATAGTTTTAGGTAATAAAACCAAAGGGAAAGATCTTTATGGGAGATGTTGAAGATCTTTCACAATAATTAGAAGATTTTGTTTCGAGTTTCCAAAGACACTAAACTATTACTATCCTTTAGTGTTGGTTTTTGTTAGGTATTAAGTATTCCTCAAAAGTAATGTAATGTCCATTTACGTCATGATTTGGGTCTTTAAATTGTTACTTTACTTTATTGAAGCACCCACCTCTACTTGATAAACTTCTTCAGGTTTCCCCTAAATATCTTTCCTAGATCCATCCCCTTCTCTGCATCAACTGAAACATGCTGCATATCAGTACCATATTGAATTACCTCACCCACTTCCACATGATAAACATCATTAGCCTCCAAGGCTTGTAAACGGTTACTAGTTTCAGCAGTGCTCCCTGAAACAGAAGATTGCATTTGCAGACGTGGACTATCATCCAAAATTTTCTCTCAGCCAGCTCAATTTGAAGTCATCTGCCCCCCTTCAGACCAGCAGGATTATACCAAGCCCCATCAACACACTACTTAAGACCATAGGTCCCATGCCTTGAAATAACAGCACTCCCTCCCTCAGAATTTTCCATTGATGTTTCCTACCTTGATCCACCTCCAAGAGAAGTAGCATCCACATGACTCACACCGGCCCTAAGGTCCTGTTTTAGTCTCTCAATCACCACAGAAACAGTTGGGTTTCTCAAGTCCGAGCCACCCACTCCATTTCCATCCTTTGCAACATCGATAGTTATCTACCCCGAACTAGTAGTATTCTCATTTCACTTCACTGGAATTTGAATGCTACCATTGATACATTGATCATCATGATAACCCAGATAAGGGCATCCCGAACAGTAATCAACCCAGGATTCAAAGGCCACCGCTTTCTTCCAGCGAAACTCCTCACCAACCGTAATCTAGATCCACACAACTGGAGACTTCGAAGCATCCACCTCAATGCATAGTCGTGGGTTAACATGACGGCTTACCTATAGATTGAGATCATCAGAGCAAAGAAATTGCCCCACCAGATCCCCTAACATACGGATAATTGCGGGGTTCTGGAACAGCAAGGGAAGATGAGGAAAACTTACCCAGTTGGTGACAGAGGGCGAGTCCGGATTCATGTAGAAATCAAATGCCCATCGAAATAGAAAGAGCCTGCAACAACTACAGTATCATGGAGCTCTAGACCAAGCACAAATTAAGTCGTCCTCTGATGAAAAACATATCATCATATGACGCTTATCGATCAAACCCACCACCACGTGATACTATATATCACATTTTCTAAACAAAAATATGTCGAACTCATCAACTGAGGGTCTTCGGTTATTGATGCGAGCCACCAGGGTCAAATTCATGAGATTCAAAGCCTTATAGAACTGCAAGGAATAGATCGTATGCTGGGGGTTCCCATGATGAAAATCATTATCCTTCAGACTCAAGGAAATCAATGGAAAATCTTGAAGATTGCTAGGGTTAGAGAAAGTTACAAAGGCCGCCCATGGAATCAGAGGTCGAGGGAGATCCTCCACCCCCTCCCACCTCCAGTAAGGGGGGGGGGGTGACCTGTCTGCAAGTATGAATTAGGGTTTGTCACTAGGAGCCGTTTCCAATCACCATCACCTGGAGCCGTCGCCGATCGCCATCCTCCCCATACCAATCTATTATCAATATACATATTATCATATGTTTTTGTCATGAAAATACATGTCCTCGATTAATTTTCCCCTCACTATGTACAGAATATTTTTAGGGAATGTTTTATAAAATTAATCTTTATTTCCTACATCAGTAGAAAGCCCATATTCCTTCCAAAACTAAAATTTTTAAAAATGTTTTCAAAAATACATTAAACATTATAAAATTTATATAATAATAAATGTTTTACCAATGTCTTGTTTTTAATATTAAATGAATAAAAATATCACGTTCTTTTCCAAACTTTTTTTGTTTTTTACATTAAAATACAATCTAAGAGAAATAATTATATTAGAATATACAATATATCACTTAATAATAACTTCACAATTATTTAACGATTCCATTATATGTTTCAATATTTATTTTAAATGAAATTTTTTTCCAAAATTATTTATGTGTTTTCAATTTAATTTTGTTTTTAAATAATATATATTATCCTCAATGAACATTTTAAAATATATTTAATGATTCATCTGTATGTTTCGAAGGTTATTTTCAAGGAAAATTATTTCCCCATGGTTTCCTAAACATATATTTTTTAAAGGATTGTTTTCATGAATAAGGATTATTAGAATGATTTTTGTCTTAAAAAGTATTTTTCAAATTTGATGGGATATTTTTCACAATATGTGTTCCTAGTGATCTGTCAAAATATCTTTAAATATAATATTGTATCCTTTAATGATTAATATGATTTATTGGGGATAATATTTTTGGATAAAATACTTATTCATTATCTGGTTGTAAATTTTAATAATTATTAGATGATTATGAAATTTGTTTCTCCTAAATGTGTCTTTCCATGATTAAATTCATAGTAACCATATTTCATTTTACATATGTAATTATTAAATGGAATAATTAAATTATTATGAAATTTTTTTCTTTTCATAATGTTATTTTTTGGTTAAATGTTTTTTCAAGGCATTTTTATCATGGGTTCTTGTATGATGAGTGTTTTATTATGAATTTTTACACATTTTTGTGTGTTTCATTTTGTGATAGGTGGAACCTATATTTTTCTCTAATATATTTTGTGAATATGGACAACTAATTTGTAAATACAATGTGTTCAAATAATGATTACATTTGGACAATCATCTATGAGAAACTTATTACATGTTCACAATGTAAGAAATGAATCTCATGACATATTTAAAATGGTATGAATGAACCTGCTTACATGTTCACAGTGTTACTCATCATCTTATTATTCATGTCCATAATTTTTTTCATGGACATGGTTATATCTCCAAAATTCAATCTGATCAACTAATTTCATTTATTTAATGATACTAATTGACATGTTTTTATTCATATATTTTATCAAATTTATAAGGGTATGTGTATACCAAAAATATATTTCTATTAGAAACTTTATGATCTCATGGATAATGTTATTTTATTATTTTATAATTCATTTATTATAAACAATAATGATTTTGGTCAAGTATCATGTTTATCATTTATGGTATTTTTTTTATTTTCAAAATGTTTTTATCTTGTTTTCATTCTCATATGATCTTGTTATATTTATATCTCCATTTTTTACTAGAATAAATCATATAATCTCACCCATTATTATGATTCATTTCACTTGGATGTGAAGAATTATTTTACGTTTGGTATATCTATGTATTGATAAAAATGGGAAGATAATTATGGGAAACACTGAAGATATTTCATTAAATAAGAATTGAATGTTTGTAGTATCTGAAGAAACTAATCCTACATGGCCCACAATAGTTTTTTGGTGAAATTTATTGAATATTCATGTCCAGTGATATAATATTTTTTCTTAGAAGTTACAGTTTCTACAGTTATTATAAATGGAAATGATTAGTTATCCATTCAAAAAAATAATGAGAAAACATTAGTGTGACTTCTATGTATATTTATATCCACATATCTAGTGATATTCCTAAATATTTTCTATGGATCAATCAAATAATATTAAAATGTTCATGAATTTTGGTAAAGCATAAAGAAATAGGTATCCAATAAATTACATCCCTCTCAGGATGATTCAAGCGAATGTGGCTGTATAATAGTGGTACCTAGGTGTCATAACTATGAAAAGGGAAAATGAAATGGAATCGATCACCACATAGTGCATGAAAATGGTATTTCATGCACACATATAATTACACTCATGGGGTTTTTTTTTGAAATTAAAAAACTATTCCTAAACAATATTGAAAAAATTCAATAATAACCTATGTTAATCCTGAGGTTAAATATACTAAAAATTATACGAATTTATTTATAAAACAAATGGTGTGTTTACATGAGTTAATGTTTTTATTATACCTAAATTGTTATCATAAAACATTATTAACAACCTTTACCATTACCAACTCTTGGAAAAAAGAAATAAGAGAATGATAATGATCGTTGGATGTTCGGTTCGTAGAGACCATCATATAAAGAAGACTTAGTTTCTAAAATGTCAAAAATTTCAGAATTTGAACTCAATATAATGTCTCAATTGGATGATAAGTTGTTTTATATAACATCCCCTAACCCAACACTCCATCATGTGGCTTGAAATGGTTGGTTATGATACCTAAATCATGACCACCCATATAACAGATGATGTTGACTAGTATCAGCAGTATGATCAATATAGTGGGTATATTTACCCCCTAGTATAGAGTTACATAGTAGAAAAAATAAACAAAATAAATAACATAATAATAATAATATATATAATGAAACAAAATCTCATACCACTATAAAATAAATATGAAAAAATAATCTAATTGTAATTAATCCTCTAATGAAGGGATGGAATGTAAAAAATTTTCATTAAAGAAGTAATAAAAATAATAGACTAGAAAAAAGAAATAAAGATTTAAAATTTCCCAGTACCAATCCCAATGTCACCCCCATCTCTTAAATCCAACCAATCTAGTAAAAAAATCAACAACTAGGTCCCTGGTCCTTGTCTAAAAAAAATTCCAATTAATCTATAAGAGTATTAAATGATGACTTGAATTGGGTGTGAGTAAAAAATATTAGTTGAAGAAAACTGGGTCTAAATATATACGATCTAGGAATAAGTGCATTAAATAAAGTTATATACATGATTATTAATTAATCAATTAATAAGATATATAAATCATCCTCTTTTGGAACCCTTTTAGAATATTTAGTAGTGTATTACATAATCAGGGAAAAGGAAAACCACATAACCATGGAAAAACATTACCTACTTTGACGCCACGTTGGTGTGTCTCTATTTATATCTCAAAACCCTAGTGACCAGTAACCATATATGAATTGTAAAAATCCACACATCCGTGTCAAACCCATTTTATAAAAATTTCAACATATGAATGGGCTGAGACCTCTCAATATAATCATTAAAACCTAGTACTCGGCTGACCCCACTCATTATAAGATTGACAGAATGAGACTGGGAATAACCAACTCTCTAAATGAATTACAGAATGGTACTGGTACTACCCCTATCAATATAAGAATTACAGCAAGGGACTTGGACCAACCCAAAAAATATAATCATTACAGAATGATAATATAACATGTTACAAAAGTATGGACATAATAAAATTAAATCATACATCTCAATGGTTAATTATACAAATTTCCATCTGAAATATAATTTATTTTCATTTATATTTGAAATGATCAATAAAAAAATCAATATGAAATAATCCATTACCCAAGGAATCTATATCAAGAAATCAGGTAAGGTATCATGTCATGCTAAACACACTATAAACCATTATCCAATTCATATTAAACAGGAGTTTTCTCACCCCAACAGTAGCCAAAATATAGATCAAAAAATGGATAAAAATGGATTCTAATGTATAATCCAATTAATCATTTAATAAATTTTGGAATGATACATGATGTAACAGTAACAATATTTATTATACGTTTCAATTTATCATGCCATATGTTTAAGGTTTAGACCCCCAACCATTAACTGAAAATCAAACAATACATCGACCACGATTTACCAATAATAACCAAATATTTGATGATTTCATAGAGGAATTGAGACCACAACCAATCATGATAAAAAAAATAACAAAAATGGTCAAAATATTGTGCTACAAAAACCAGATAAAAATGGATATAATGGAAAACCGAATAAAAAAATCATCAAGAATCAAATGCATGATTGAGATATCTGAAATGAAGGAAAGATCTCCAAAATCATATGTTTGATTCCATAGGGTCAAGAGGAAGGTAATTAATTAGGGAATGAAAATAAAATCATCCACATGATTACTTTAGAAAATCTTCTCCAGAAATTACACTACATGTAATTTAGTTTAATGTAGTGTATTTTTTAGAGTGATAAACTAAAACTGCTTCACCATAGGTTATTTTTAACACTACATAAATGTTACATTAAGTGTAATTAATTCATCTTGTGTATTCATTTCCCATCATGATTGACGAACATGGCTTGTTCTTATAAATAATTACATGTCATAGAACTTCATTACAAAAAATGTAATTTCTATGCAAACAGACAGCTTCTTGCTTCTAAGAGAAAGAAAAAAAACCACCTCTGAATCCATAAAAGTCATTGAAAACAATCATAAAACCATTTAAAAAATTTATATATGGACTACATTAATTCAAAAAAATAGACATACCCATAATTCAGGTTATTTTCCCAAAAAGGATCCCTATATCCAAAAAATACTTGGCCAAGACAACTTAATCCAAATATTCAATGATGGACGGAGGTAGAAAGGTATGGAATCTTAAAAAATTCCAACTATATAATAGCTCATCCCAAAGTATCTGTTTGTATCACAATGAGGTATTAGAGAACATGTTTATCAACTTTTCTTGAAAATATTATTTTTTTCCCAGTTTTCCTCTTGAACTAACTAATACTTCCACTTCACGCAAACTAAATATATTGTCTAACCTCATAGATACGTCTCACAATAGTTGAAAATCAATATTGGATTATCATCAAAGTACATAAAAACACTATGCTTGATATATATTATGAATATAATATGATAATTGTTTGAATTATATATATATATATATGCGTGGGTATAAAAATTGAAACATGTTGTTTAGAGAATTATGGCACTGTGGATGGGATAATCGATACGCAACTGGACCGACCCTATGCACAATCACAAATGACATAGAAAACCTAGTCAATATATTTCTATGTTTCCTATTACAATGTTTCAAAAACCTAGGAAACTCTTAAAATAAATAAAGATGATCAACATGTAACTCTATAAGAAATCTTCGATGGTCGGCATTGAATTTCAACTGACTCTATGTGGTCATAAATTGCCTCTTAATCAACTAATCCTACTCAGATTAATGTTGAATGAGACCAGGTCCAACAAGAACTAACTAACATTACTCCTACCAACAAAGAAGATAACTACATGGGCTTCCTTAAAAATCCTCAAAATGTTCCATATAGATAGAATCCTAGAAGCTCTTATTATATAAAAACATCATGAGTTCCATATGTTTTTCCAATTAACCACTGATATCAAAAACAAAAGCACATAATATATCATCGATAACCTTAATATATTTCCCATCTTGACAAATGGTTTGAGAGTAATAGGACATACTCAAAGGAACCTATGATCTTAGTGCCCTTCGAACAGCATTCTAAAAATGAAATATGAAATTAGGATACATTATTTGATCTATACTCCTTATAACACCATCAAACTAAAATACCTCATACCCATTATTATTACCCCAGTCATCAAAAATAATGTCTCACTGATAGGAATTAAGTGGGATACATTCATCACTAGATCCAAAATAACCCATACAACATAATTCTTATGGGTTTTCAGGGGTAATGCTATCTCAAAATCCATAGTGAAATCATCATATTTACCACAAAAATTAGAAAAAGATTGAAAAATATCAACTAGCCTCTGATTATTGGATAACAATATCTAAGAATTGAATCATATTACCAAAAATATTGTTACATATTTTATAATTATTGACCACTTGTATGGTTTATTGATATCACAATAGATCTGTGTAAATCTAGGATGTAACACCCATCTAGTAGATTGAATCGCTCTCATAATCTCCTTTAATGATCTCATATGAACCCATACTCAGTAATAGAAAAGAATTTAATTTTCAATTCCAAGAGACTATCCTGATAGTGTTTCCCCACCATATATGGTGTATCTCATAACTAAACCCTCTATATAAGACTAATTCTATGACTTGATCTTGTCCAAGAGTATAGTTGTAGAATACATTCAAATCAGAACTATGCATACCTTAGACTCATCAACATCTAGATTCATGTCATTAATGAGTGAAATAATATTCCACTAATTATATTTCTCCCTCCTTGCATCTTTATATTTATTTCTTCTAAATGAATTCGTAATGATGATCCCCCTACCCATGGTATAATACAAATCTATGTTGAAAGAAAGATGATACTCCGCCCAACTCCACCACTAAAGTATTGGGTCTCACTATAAAAATATGTACATAATAATGTTATGGTCCATTTATTCAACAAAACACTCACTATTGAGATAATTACTCTATCATATTTGGAAATTTCACACTACTAATTACTCAAGATCATGAGTAGGATAATACCACATAGGTGGTCACAACTATCTAGAGCTATAAGAAACCACTCAATCCTACAAAATTATAACTACTCTAATTCCAAATCTAAATAAATCACAATGCATTGTATATTCTTTTCTCTATTATAGGTAATGTGAGGATAGGTACGATGGTTATCTTTCCCTTCAAATTTTGTAAAAAAAGTTAGAAAGAGTTCGACAAAAAAAGACGCATTCTCTTCTGTTTTTCCTTAAGATTAGTGCTTCCATACGGGAGAAGTGAAGGATATAATATCCATCATAACATTATAAACCCAAAAGGATCTAAATCAAGATGAAATTATTCATCCTATCCCAATATATAAAGGCAGGAAAATTATGTTAATCCACTAACTATCCTTTTTCTAAGATGACTTGTCCCATGATGTGTACATTATCAATACCAAAACACCATTTGGTTATCATGGTGTAAACCCTATACTCTTTCAATATACTCAATATAATGTAATAATTATATTCAGGAAAATCTTCTAACTGGTAGTATGGTAATTTTTTTTTCAAAAAAAATACCACTATTGGTCCTGAAAATAATGAAAGATATGATTCATAATTCCCATGAATACAAATAGTGTATTTTTCATACCAAAAAGAATCCATATGAATTCATACAATCCATACCTACTTCTAAAATAATTATGAGGAATTTATATAGGAATCACCCTCAAATGGTGGTATGAAGATCTCAAATCAATGTTGGAGAATATTTTTTCACCTATCAACTGATCGAATAGATTATTAATATGTGGAAGTGGATTACGGTTCATGAACATCATCTAGTTTAATATTTGATAATAAACACATATACACAAGGTACCATCATCCTTCTTTGAGGAAATTACTGAAAACCCCATGGAGATGTACCAAGCCATATGAGACCCTTAATTTCTAAATTATCCAACTAAACATTCAATTTCCCATGATCTATTTTTTACATCATGTATGATGGGATAGAAATTAGATCTATGCCCTGTACCAACTCGATCATAAACTAGATCTCTCACTTAGTCACTAATCCATATAACTCATCATGAATTATATCGTGATAATTTTATACCAATGTAAAAAAAATCCAACTAAATTCCCGCAAAATCTAGATTAAGACCATAAATATGATCCATGATAATATCCAATTATCATTGAATAGGTCCTGTGTGAGTAGACATAAGATCTCACTCACAATGGTGATAATAGATAACCCCTTCTAGAGATAGAATGGTAAATTTCCTCTCATAATAGTAATTATAAAAACAGTATAGTACTAGTAAAAAAATTACTAAATAACATATTGAAGATAATAATTTCTTGCACAAACGGTTCCCAAATGAAATGGTAACCACCAATCTCTAGAGAATACACCTTTCAACATTTGATAATATTTGACTTCACACCAAAAGGTTTGTTTAAGGTTAAAAAACTATCAATTATTTCTAATCCCAAGCAACAAATATTTAAATAAATATAAAATAAAAATGATTGTGAAGATCTAGTATAAAAACATAAGAAAGAGAACATTTTAAAATAATCTTTCTACAGAAAGTAGAATGTTTTTCATCTAAAATAGGTGGATTAGCATTCATGATGTGCATATGACTTTCCACACTTTTCTCGGATCCATTCTAAATCCCCTAATATATTCCCTCTACAAGGTGTTTCCACCCCATAACTAGGGTAGCATGTCCACTACATCTACCACACCATAATGTAGAACACTAGAAACCATAATACTAATGATTAACTAAAACCTTAATGGAATATAATAAAATCATGATCCCCAACCACTTCTTTGTATCTTCATTCCCCTAAAAAGATTCTATAGTTGGACCATCCTACCATAATATCTACAATACAAGGAGGGTTACTGACATTGAGGCCATTTTTGGACCAAATTCACATACTAAAAAGCCTATAATAGAACATGGTCAGGAGATGGCTTCCCATAACTCGGACTACTCTGACAACTGATTACATGGAAACAACATTCTCATCCAAAATTCAAATTTATGAAAGAGTATCTCCCAATTAGCACTGTTAAAAATCCTAGTCATAGCTCGGGGCCTCTCCTGAATTTTCTTCTATGATAAGTACCTATTTTTCACATCTGCAAAATTTATGAGATGTATCTTGTTAACTTGAGACCTGATCTCATAATGAAGATCATATTAAAAACTCCTCACTGTAGTGATCTTATCAACTAGTATTTATATGATGGTGTATAGTGTTTTTGGTCTCTGAAATTTTCATCATAGTATGTCACTGACATTGCCTCATGTGTTTGATTCATGAACTCATGATAATTCTAATCTCAAGATGTCTTGTGATAGAAATTCATTATTAACATCATATTAAAGTACTTCAATGATAACTCATCATGTTTCCCAACTTGATAAATAATATCTCACTAGTGATTAAGTATTCCATGAAACATATTTATAGAAAGATTCTAACTCCTATCATTGGGTTTCTCAAGACAATTAATGATCATTTGAATAAACTCGATCTTGATCTTGGATTCTAGAGGGAATCCCTCAAAAGTGATCAAAGGATAATAATATAGCTTGAAATCAAACATGAGCTCAAGACCTCAATTTTATGGTTTAAATGGTATCTTTTTCCATGTATCACATGACCCTCATGAATATGTCATTATATTTATCAGTCGTCTCACCCTCAGGAGGTACAAGACGTTAATCTTCTGATTTTTTAGTAGTGTTCTTATTTCCACTCTCTTAAAGCTATAATTAAAGAAATAGTTGAGGAATTTATCTTATAAGATAAAAAAACTCTGTAGTACATAGGCTATAAAAATAAGTTTATCCTCAATAGGTGATTCCAAGAGAGAAGAAATACACTTGGATACTCTAAAAATGACAAAATGTGTTTTATCATGACATAATAGCTCTTATATTTCATTTAGAAGAGATAAAAAGTATCTTATATTTTATTTCAAATATGAAAGTATATATCACATAAAATAAATATTTCCCTATCATGAACAATTCATGTCAATATATATCCATATGTGTCTATCATGATTTATAAATAGACATCCCACACCATAAAATGTCATGAATATATATCTCTTGTACATAATAACATCATAAAATAATAATATCATAGAACACATGATTCATACAATGTAAAATAACATCATGTATAACAAATGAACAACATAAACAATAATCCCACCCATGAGAACTCATATTTTCCACTGTACATGGGTTAGCTACTCCCATGAACATGCTAATTACCATGTCCCCATAGAGCGTAGTCTCCCTTATCCATTTCCAATATAGAAAAATGGAATTGATAATCCTTCTCCTCTGATACCACATTGTAACATCCACCAATCCAGTACTCTATCGCAAGGTCCTAAATGGTTTATTATAAGACCTCAAGTGCACCACCACATATTCTAAAGGATGAAAACTAGGAGTGCATGTGTGATCAATATAAATGGGATTCTATACCCCTGGTAGGGTGTTACATAGTAGTGTAAAGAGAAAAAAATAGCATAATTAGAATAATGAAAACTACGAAACATAGTATCATACCATTAAGAAATAGAGTAAAAAATAATCCAACAGTAATGACTCATGTAATGAAAGGATACAATGTATCTAAATATCATGTTACATGTAATATTATTAAAATACTAAAATACATTAATAATATCCTAAAAATCCCATGTCATATTCCCTATGCCAGTCTTATCTCTGAAATCTAACCCACCAAGTAAAAACCTATCAACAACATGGTGCGTTTCCATTTACCAAACATGGATATAATAATATTTTCGTGTACCCAAGAGAGAAGAAAATAAACTCTGAATAAAAATTAGTAGGTCGAAAAAATTGTGTCTAAATATATATAGTATAATAATAAGTGCTTTAAGAAATTCATAAATTGGTGTATTAATTAATCAATTAATAAAATTTGTAAACAACCACCTTTGACACCCTACTAGAATATCACTAAGCATGTAGAATATTAGGCCCACATGCAATCTTATAACAATGATAAACAAAACAAATTCTATTCCATGTGGGATTTCCTCTGAGCATATCTCACAACCATAAATAACAATAACCATATATCTATGGTATAAATCAGAAAATCAAGGTTAATCCTGCTATATAGTCATTTTAGCATAGTACTAGGAAGAGGTATATCCTAGTAAATATAACCATTAAAACGTGGTAATATAAGAAGACATTGTAGCATGAACAACACAATATCACATCGTAGCTCTCAAAGGTTAATTATGAAAATTATTATTTATCATCTAATTTATCATTATTTATATCTGAAATGATAAACCTTAATATCAATAATAAATAATCTATTACCAATGGATTATACATCAAACATTCACCTGAGTCATCATATCATTGTAAACAGACATTAATTTTTAATCAAATTCACATTAAATAAGGGTTCACACAAAAAATGGGTTGACAAAATCCAAGTCATAATAATTGGATCCAAAGGGATTCCAATGAAAAAATCCATTTAGGTTCAAGACATGTCGACATTGTCACAATATTTCACATACATATCAACTAATCATAACAAGTTTTATGGTTTATACACCTTAACGTTAACTGGAAATCAATTAAATATTCATAATGGATTCACCAATATGAATAAAAGAGGATATGATCGGAAATACAATTCAAAAATAGACCCAATCATGTTCAAAAATAAAAATAAAAACTGTCAAAATATTACAATTCACTTACCAGAAAACAAAGGGAGAGAATAGAAAACTCAATCATTCCACTCACCAGGGGTTAGATGCATGATCATGACATCCATAATAATGGTAGGCTCACTAAAATCACATACAAGATTCACTAGGTATGAGAGTAGGATATAGATTAATGGAATGAGAAAATTCGCTTGTATTTCCCCTTTGAGAAAAGATGATCGGGAAATTACACAACTTGCATTTCAGTTACACATTGTGTTTTTCATTTAGATGGATATTACAAAAAATTATTCCCACTTACTTATTTTTTAAACATCCCCAAAATTACTTGAAATTTCATTATTTTATATAATTTTTTAATTTCAATCATGATCAAGGCTCATAGATTGTGACTTGAAATTATTACACATCGTATAACATCATTACATGGCATGTAACTTCTCAATAGATAGCCATCATCCAATATTCAATGAAAAGAACCTAGTCCATCTCTGAATCCATTCAAAGAATAGAATCCCCTGGTAAACATATTTATGAATTATATAACGAAATTGTATTAATTAAAAAAAACATAAATTTTCATACATTACATTATTTTTTACCATAATACTCTTTGTCTTCAAACAAGACATGGCCACCATAGCATAGATAGAAAACCCATAAAGGGACACACCTAAAAAAGATAGAATATTAAATTTTGAATTTTGAAAAGAAGGTCTCAAAGAATGTAATTATAGAGGGGAAATGGAATTTTTAGTTATTAAAATGGATGGTAATATTTTTCTAAATAATTAATATAAATAGTGATTGTTTTAAATGTGGAATGTTTTGGAATTATGAAAATAAATATCCTAAAGGGATTGATCGATAATCTAATCGGAAATGTTGTGTGAGTAATGTTTATATTATAGATGATGAAATGACCATGAATGACATATGAATGTTATGTTTGTTTCTAACTGTATTGTATCTATTATACTTAAAAATCATGATTAATTTGAAGTTGATGAGTGATAATACATGATTCTTATTTCATATGACTATAAATATTATTTAAAAAATATGATAATGAAACATAATTAATGGTTTATTAAGGATTTGAAATGACTTAATAGTTTCCACATGAAAATTCATGAAATATATAATATAAATCATGAAATATATTGGTATTTAGATGTAGATGTTGAATAATAATGATAATATAGAAAATTGGTTTAATTAATTGGTTATATTTTCTAGAAATTAAATAAATAATTCAATAAAAAATATTATATGTTCATTATGTTGTGAAAATGGTGTGTTCTTAGATAAAGTGATGATTGATAAGTATAATATAAAATAGATAGTATTGAAGACCTCATAACTGATAAATGATTTTTTAAATAGTTGTTTATGTAATCATTGAAGGAGTTTAAAAATTTATTTTATCACTGTAATACATTTCATAGTAAAAGTTTTTTTTTCAAATAATGATTAATCATGAATGTTTTCATTAATTTCATATTGTAATTATTGTTGTTACGGAGCTGAAGGAGAATATATGACCATGGTATTCACCAATTTCATGCCTGACCATTAATAGATACTCATTTCTATTTGGAGTAATAATGTTTTGTTTATTTTGGTAAATTTAGTGATATTATTTCTAAATATTCATTTTTTGAAATAGTCTTCATGATAAATATTTATATTATGGTTTAATATGATCATTTTATTTTTTTTATCTATTAATGTATTACATCACTATATAATGATTTATTCACATTGGATAACATATGGTAACCATTTTTGTATAAATATTACTAGATATAGAAGGAATGACATATCATTATATTATGGATTTTATGATTCCCTAGTGCTTTAGGAATAAAGATAAATCATCTTCATTTCATCATGAAAAAGATAGTACTGAAATTTATCAAATCACTTCTAATGGATGAGATTGTGCTTATTAAATGGAATACAATGAAGTAAGTATATATTTTCATTAAAATTACATTTTTTAGAAAAACTATATTCAACTAATTTTTATTCATATTACCATCATTTATGATGATATAAATAAAATTTTACACACCCATATGTTTTATTATTTTTCAGGATGGTTATTTTGATATTATCATTCAACTTTTTGTGATCAATGATCTATGTCACTCTCCTGAATTATTGGGAAATTATGACTTTCTTCAATGAATTATCCATCACTTCCAAACTATATTATCCTATTTTGGAATCAAGAATATTTTTTTTCCAAATAGACACATCACATCTATTTCATTATATTCAAGTTGATGTTTTATGATCCTCTTTTAGTATGTGGGCTCCCCACAATTCTATTTTCAAATGTTAAACACTTTTTTATCGAAATAAGTTCAAATTTTAAGTATTCAATTCAATAAAAGGGGTTAAATTTCACACTATGAGATTTTATTACTATTCTAAATAAATTTATTATTTATAATATTTTTTGTAACATGAAACTCTTATTTTAACCTACATTACATGAAATACTGATTTTCTATTGTGTTACATTCAACAATGAGTGTTTCTTAATAACATGAAATACTAAGTATAAATGAAATAGTATATACTATTAAAATATTCATATTTAAAATGATAGTGATAACCCAGCCATTCAGATGGTGTGTATGAATAATATTAACAAAATTATAAAAATATATGTACTAAACATATATGTATGTAAATTTCAATTTTTCCCAACTAATTATAATTGAAAATAATATTACAATTTTAAAATAAGGAATATAATTTTACAAAAGATAATTTTACAAACAACAACAACATTTCTCTATTAATTAAATAATTTACTTTTGGTGATTTAATATAATGAAATAATATAGTTTATTTTCATAAAAAATATCACTCATCTTATGTTTTTTCTAGAAAATAGATAAAAATAAATACAATTTTACACTTGAAAACTAAATTTTTCTAAAATGTTGTTTTATATCAATTTTCACACTTATTTCAAAATTAGAATTTTCTAGTTTTTGAAATTTTATTTGAAAAATTATTATTCTTTTTTAAAATCGTCATAATGAAATTATCATGTAGTAAACTATTTATATTTTTTACGAAGAATAATTCTTTTACGAATAGTATAGAATTCTTGTTTCAATTTGAAACAGTCATTTTAATAAAGTATTTAAAAAAATTAATTTTAAAATTGTTTTAAATGTATTAATAATTTAATTACATGTATGTTTATCTATTTTTTATCATTTAAATCATTTTCATATTGAATTTTCATATAAATACTTATAAAAAAACTTATCTCTTTGGAAAACTTCTTTTCATAACTTGTGCATGATAAAATTTAAATTGATTTTTTTCAATTATCTTAATAGAATTTGAAAAAATGTATTAAATATTTTGAATCATAATAATATATATTACTTAATATAGAAAACATAAAGTTTTACCATAACAAATAGTACACATAGTACAACTTAATTACAAAGGTAATGGTGACGATCTTTTAACTTCTGGGGTTAATCAAAAATCATATGCAGTGAAACAAATGTGAAACATGTTCAAAAAGAATTTAATAGGCATATTTTTAAATTATCACTTATAATAATATATAGTGGAAAATTTAGGATCCTTTTTGAATGTTTAAAACGTGGATACACCTTTTTTTTTGAAAAATTACAAATGTTCCACTCACCTAACTTTCAAAAGGAATCATTATCTTTTCTTCTCTTCACACTTCTAAGCCAAATGTATAATAAAATACATACCAAAAATAATATTTTTAATTCCCTAATATCATCATAAAATTTTTATTTCTATCATAAATCCATATATGGTAGGATTTGGGAGAAAATCATTAGATATTTCTGAAAAAATAGGTAACATTCCTAACTTGTAGTTTTATTTTATTTTTTCCAACACATCCGTAAAATCTTTTAAAAATAATGATATTATAACCTCACTATATTTCATATACTATGATTTTTATGTTTATTTTATGAAGTAAAACCATATCATCTTCTATAAGACATGATATAAATCATCATTCGTCTGTATGGATGACTACCGCCTCATGACATGATTTCATTCAGTTTCTTTCACCTCATATCATGGATGGATATAATGATTGATTCAATGTTTATATTTTTTATTTATCATATTATTATATTTATTTATTAATTATTTCACATATTACTTCTTACTTTTCATTTATTGGGAATATAATAAAATTTTCTGGGTGTATGGTTGACTACCACCTCTTGAAGCGATTTGATTTGGTCATAACATACACCTCACATAGAAGGTAAAAAGAAAAGGTTTAAATTAAAAATTATATTAAATAAAAAATAATCTATATTTTTAATATATTATAAATATTTATTTCTCATCTTCATTTGATAAAATGTAAACAACACTCAACCATATGTAATACCAACATTCTCTATGAATGGTGTGTTGCACATTTCATCTCTAACATTTAATAATTAATATAAATACCAATATATTGAAAACGGATGACAATAATAGAAGGGTAAACATCCTTGAGATGTTGGTACAATGGTAAATGTAATATGTCAAAAAATAAAAACAAATAAAAACATAAAAAAATGAATCAGTTATTAACTAAAACGTAATTTTTATAAAAAATTATTAATAATTTGGAAATAAAATGGAATAAGTACATGATATATGATACTAATTATATGAATATGGTTCTATAATATTTTTATAATGAAATTTTACTTTATATACTATAATTTCAAATGTGTTTGTAGAAAGTCTAGAATTTAGGTAAGGGATTTCGGTATCACATCAATTTTCTATCAGACAAATAACACATTAACCATATTTTCTTATTATATGATACAAATGAATATATATTATGATAATTATAATGACAATTTTTATGATTTACAAATCCAATTTATAATCACTCTTTCATGGGGTTTACTATTTCATTGTCACCAATGCGGTAAGTGATTTATGTATCACTATTATTTTATGTATTACACATGCCATATTAACCATGTGATTAATTTATGTGTTATATATACTAAACATGAATTTATTTTATGATTATTATTCTAAATTATATTTTTCATTAATTATCCAATTTATGATATATCATTCATTAGAACTGAGGTTCAAAAGATACCAAATCGGTAATGTATTTTTTTCTCAAATTTCATTCTTTGAGGTATATGTTATGTTATACAATTATCTTATTTGATGAGGAATAAATTCATCACCTTTAACATTTTTATCAATTATATCATTATATTCATGATATTTTATGTCGATTTAATTTTATTCATTCAGGCGGATTACGATTCAATTTAAATATTTTTTAATGGATTTATACTATGGTTATGTCATAAGAATAGTTTTTTTTCAATTAATTTTACTCTATTTACATACCCAATATTTCAAATGGAATTTCTATTCAAAAATAAACATTATTTATATCTTCTACTGAAATATCTTTTTCATTTATAACCCACAATTTCTAAATAAGTTTTATTTTTTCACATTTCCATGTGCTTTGTTAAATGAATTGTTACCTATTTTTATTATTCAATTTTTATAAAAAGTATTATCTAGTAGATTTTTATACATGTACAATTTTTATATTCTAACAACTATAAACAGAATTTTTTTTATTATGTATTACATTTTCCACCACCATTAGAAACATTTTTTAAAACATACATTATGAGTTTCAATAATTTTTGTATTAAAATAATTATTTTCATGATGTTTATGATTTTTAGTATAAAAACGATATTTTTATATATATTATATTTTATTCATGAAAGATTTAAAATTATATTTAAATTTTATTTCACAATATTTATATGATATATTCAAGGAATCTATTTTCACAATGTATTGTGAAATTTTTGTTTTAAAGAGATTATTTTCAAAGAAAAGTAGTTGGAATATTTATTGTGTTTTAGAAGGTGTTTTTCATTTTGAAATGTATATTTTACTCAAAAAATGTTTTATGTGATCAATAAAAATAAATTTCAATCTTATAAAACATCCTTAGTTGTTAATTATTCATTACTATGGATAGGAACCAAGGATACAACTATTATTCTTTCACTAGGTTATTTTTTTTAAATAATTGGATGTTTTTGTAACCCATTTCACTTCCATGGGTTATAAATTGATGAAATAATTTTGAAACAACTTATTTTTTAATAGGATATGTTTTGATTAAGTTATTATATGATTATGTAAACTATTCTTTTCCTTAGGCCATGTAATGAATAATTATTTATGAAACCCCATTATTTTGATAGGTTGGGGTATGATGATTATTTTATGATATTTTGGAACACATACATTTCAATTTGTTATGTGATTGGTGGAATCTATATACCTACCCACTAGATTTGGTAAATATGGATAACTAATTGGTAAATACCATATGTGTGAACCTGATAAAGTATTCACAATGTTACATGTGAAACTAATTTCATGTTAATAACGTTATGCTTGAACATAATGACATGTTCATTATATTACGTGCGGACCTAATTATATTTTAATAGTGATATGCATAAACCTTTATTTAATATCCATAAGTTTATATGTGGACTTGGTTTTATGTACATATTTAATGGGAGGTCCTTATTTCATGTAATTAAACAAATTGGTGAGCCTATTTATATTTATAAATTATATAAGTATTATAGTCTTATGACTATTTCTCAAATAAAATTATTATTCTAATTATATTTTATAAAGGATTACCTTTTATTTTTTAGTTATGATTAATTTATTATGAACTAACTGGATTTATGTCATGGATTGTGCTAATGATCTATGATTTGTAAGGTATTGTTGTCAAATATTATTCATATTTTCTCAAACCCTTAGGGTAATGTAATGATGATATATCCAAACATTACCCATAGTGATAATTTGAGATCACCCTATCATATGTTTCCTCACCCTATGAAATGAATATTTTTTTAGTAGGCTACGTTTATGAATTGTTATAAATAGGATGATCTTTATGGGATAAATTGAGGATATTTTTTGAAATAATGAGATAGTATATCTATCCTCCAAATACACTCAAGGTACATGGTCAATGATTGTGTATTTTTTATATTTAATTAATATTTATTTGAAATGGTGTAAACTCTACACATGAGATGTTAGGATCTCTACACATGTGTTATCAATATTGACATAAGGGATCAATGGAAACCAATAGGAAACATAAATAAAATGAAAAGGTATCTTCTTACATTATTATCATTTCATTATTACAATCAATCATAAAAATTTAATAACCCATCAGGAAAATTCCTTAAAACTCTAAGGATAAATCTAAAATTTGTTAAAAATGTCTCTTTAAGCTAATGCATTGCTGGGATTTAATAGAACCACTCATCCATGGTTTATATCATAACTACCCATCCATGGTTTATAAAATAACAACCTAATATATGTTTATTATTGATCAAAACATTATTATAAATAATTTTTAATTACATGAACATGAATAATATACGTAGAAATTTCAAATCCTCAAAAATCTCACCAAATAAATAATTATTCATTTCATATGTTGATTAACCAGTAGAAAAAAATTAGGTTCTATGATAATTTTTTTAATTAAAAATAAATATGGTCATTTAAAAAAGAATATTCAATGAACATAATTGTAATGATTCATTGAAATCAGTTCATGTTTTAAGAGTTAAAAGTAAACATTAATTCAAAATATTTATTAAGAGATAGAATGGTGATCAATACATAAAAACATTATAAAAATTCATTTTAATAAATTTAAATTAACATAAACTATTGTATAAAAGATTTATATGAAATATTTTCTATTTATAAAATAAAAATCCTAAAAATATTTTAGAATACATAAATATGAAAGAAAATGATTCATGATCTAAATGATGACCCAATATTGGTATTACATAAAAAAAATTCATTGTGATTCATTACTAAAAAAGGGTAAAAATATAAGCTAAATATTTCATCCAAATTTAATGACAATGGAGAATAATATAGTAGTGGTTTAGGAATAAAATATTATATGATTTCCCCCCAAGGGTCCTTGAAGATAGAAAATCCTGAAATAAATTTAGAATATATAATAAATTCATTACCATTGTGGTATCCTTTAAATAAAATTTTCTTGAAAAAAGAGTATGATATGGATCTCTAACCCACATTAATTTCATGAGAAATAATTTCAAAAATCAATCATGATGTAGTACATTAATCATACAAGGAAATGTTGATGCATGACGTGAATCATTTCACTAGAAAACATGATTGCGACAAAGGAAACCCTTCCAAATAAAAACCATTATGAAGAAATAATTATTCCATGATGTGATTATGTTATTATATTTTAATGAAAATAATATAATTATAAATATATAAAAAATAATATTATATAAAAATTAATATAATCCTAAACTAAAAAGGAAATTTATGTACTAGTATAGCCCATTAAATGAAAATTTAGTTAAAAACATTCTACCAAATTGTAAAATTCATTTCATGTCCCATAAAATGTTTAAATTTGAAATTATAATATAATATAAAATTATTTATGGATGAATACTGATATAAAACTTATATTACTTAGTATAAAATATATTAAATAATCTAGTACATAACATTAATACCTTTCTCAATGAAGGTATATTTAGATGAAATATATAAACTTGATTCAAGAAATTATAAATAATTAACTAAAATATGATATAATACATTTATGTAAATTATATAATTTTATGTAAAACTTTTTATGGATTATTACATTTTGGTCACATCATTTCATTCATTTGTGTATATGATATAAAAATTACATAATCGGTTAAGTTTGCATTAGTTTTTTTTAGGACATTTTGTTTGGGATTACAAATGGAATTTGGATTATTGACCATGGTCAAATGGGTCACTTTTCCATAATTACAAGAATAATAATAATATTACATTAATATTTTTTATATATCAGTTCCAATTTTACAACTAACGAAAAAAATATCGTTATTGGAATTGAACTATAATAAAGTCATTGAGAGAGTATGTCATATATTAGCATGGGCAACATTTCCTTTTTTCTAAAATATGATATAAAGAAGGAGTAAATTATCATTCTATATTGATTATTACATAATAAATTTAATATAATTTCTTTAATATTACTTATATATATCATGCATGTGATGTGGTTATGAACAAAGAATCACATATATTTATGTTGGAGGTAATCCACACATACACATGAAAGATATTATTATTTTTTGAAAGGATGGAATGGTAAGAAAAAAGATTATATATTATCTTTAAATAATTATTATAATATAAATATTATAATATATTTAAATATATGTAATCATTTTAAACATTTGTGATAGGTTTTAATATAAACTAATTACATCAGTTCAAGATGTAGTAGTTGACCATAATAATGGATGATGGATTCATTTCCAATTTCATGAAATAGGAGATGGATATTGGTTATCCCGATAACATAATAACATATTATTATATGTAATATATTTTTTATATTATTTTGGCATTTTTATGATGATTTAATGTTCGTAGAAGAATAAATAAATCTAAAAAATTTAAATAAAAGTTTTACCTATTATTTAGACTACCTCCCTTTTACAAAATTAAACCAATAAGGTTTGTATTCTACCCAATATAACACCTATAGATCAAGTGGATGGATTTTACGAATGTATTTTTCTTGGTATTGTAAGATATAGAGTGTTAAATATATACGAGGTGGAGCATAGAAGAGATTCCATTTTTTATGTCAGGGAGGTGGTATTGTAATAATTTA
Source organism: Viscum album (assembly GCA_963277665.1). Taxonomy (NCBI): domain Eukaryota; kingdom Viridiplantae; phylum Streptophyta; class Magnoliopsida; order Santalales; family Viscaceae; genus Viscum; species Viscum album. The sequence continues at coordinate 1,788,815,476 of OY728121.1, read as the reverse complement.
ATAAAACATTATATAATATACATATATATATATATATATATTATATTCATGTATAGTGGATACATAGATCCAAAAAAATAATATATAATTTTATGTATCCTCTAAATAATCTCAACAAATCACATTTATAATTGTTTTTTAAAAATTTTAATCAATATCTACTAGTTAAACACCATTAATCTCATTTAAACCATCATCATGATTACATTACTTATTTCAATAATAACATAATTACAAGGGAAAAAATTAAAGTGTACAAGAAAAAAAAATTTATAGATGAATTCATAAAAATTAATCAATTTTATTAATGTAAAATTATATTGGTGGATGAAATTATTTATAATATAAAAACTGAAAAATAATGAAAAAATGTTTTTTGGAAAAAAACCCATTTTATGAGTAAAAATATGATTAACATTAAGTCCTATAGTAAATTTCATAAAATTTATTTTTAACTAAATAAAATTCATATATTGTCATTTAATCATTTTTGTTAACCCAAAACTTAGTCTAATTATCCAAGCATACCACCAAATGAATGGTCTCAAAAATAGTTTCATATAGAAAAAATATTACTTCTCTTTGTAAAATTCATATTTAGGATGACAATTTCAAATGAAATATATAAAAATTTAATTTCATCCTGAATAATAAGTTATTTTCAACCACTCATCCAATATTAGTATTTTCTTTATTATGGTTATTTTAATGTCTTACACTATAGTTTTAACTTTTTTACCTCATTTACCCTTTATAGTGGTGATTATTTTTTCTACAATTGTTATTCATAATGCCTAAAAATAAAAGGGGCCAATTTATCAAAATTTTAACCAAATGATTAAAAATATGGAATCTAATTTTCAAAATTAAAATATAATATATGGAAGAAACTAATGTATGGTAAAAATGAAAATTATTAGAAAAAATGTTTTTTTCTAAAAAATGTATTTTTAAGCCAAAAAATGTAATGTATATAATAATTATACACACTAGTGAGTTATATGGAATTAATTAGATTATTTATAATTAAATTTTTATTATTTTAAATTGTTATTTAAATATTACTTATAAAATACTTTATTTAATGAAATAAATAATTGTTTTTAAAAATTTGTAATTTTCACTGTTAAATGAAAATGAAATCAATTCATAAAAATTTAAAAATTTCACCCTATGATAATTTTGGTATACTATTTATAATAATTAAATACTTTTTATTAAATAAAATATTATATATTTCTATAATTTTTTTGTAACATTCACTAAAAAGTGAAAAAAAAATCATTTCTTAAGAAAACATAATTTTGAAGCATAAAATTAATATATAATAAAATTCTGTTCTTCTTTATTAATATATAATTATTAAATTTGTAATGAGAGGAAAAATTATATATATTTAATAATTAGGTAAATAATAATCATACTAACTAATTTAATTACAGGATTATTACTAAAACAATGAAATATTAATATATTTTGGTTTAATTATGGTCAGTGATTCATGTCATATACACTATCGAACATACTATTAGATTAAAATATAAGGTTGTAACATTATCCCCTCATTAATAAATTTATTCCTCTTAATTTAAAATTGGGATACATAATGATGGTTTTTACATTTTCATACACCTTATTTCACATCAAACATCAAAAAATGCTTAATAATCCTTCCTTTAAAAATGAGGGAAAAGAAAATATGAATATCATCAAGAATAAAACATGTTAGATATCAAAATATATGAACAATAGTAGGAAATTGAAATATAGTCCTAGAGGAAAAATTAATTTCTAAATAAATATGTATAGTTATAGAAATACTAATCTCAAAAATGGGAATAATAATAAAAATGCTAATGACCTTAAATTTCTACATCAATATGTTGTGAACTTCACCATCAAATCATTAAAAATGTACGTAATATTATAAATATTTTTCAAGATTATTTTCCTTGTATTGAGGAAGTCCATTACCTTATTTTCATTTTATATAATTAAATATAAACAACATAACAATATAATATCATACATTAACTAATTTCCAAAATAATCAAATATTTTACTTCAAGGGAAGTGAATTTATGTTGAATTTTTGTTGCTTGATGAATTAAAATCATTTTCCATGAAAACAAATAATCAAATAAGAAAGCATTACATAATATTTTTTAAATTAGACCTAAAAGTTAATCATAATGTCATATAATTTAAAAAAATTATTAATATCAAATATGGTTAAATAATACTTTAATCTCTAAAAATAAAAAATAAAAATAATGTTCAATTTATATCATGTCATAAATAAATAACCTACAACCAACATTATATCAATTACCTCAAAACTAAATAATTATTTAACATAAATGGTTATATAATAATTATTATATTACATCTCTTAAATTTTAAATTATTATCCAATATAATCTATAACATTATTCATTAGTGATACATATACCTCTACCAAATTACATTTCTCCACAAATATCATTAATCCTGCCAAAATCCACTCATATAATAAAATGAATGAGTTTCTATTTAGTTGATATTATTATCATCCATCAATTTATAATTCTTTGATATTATACTCACATATTAAGTGAACATCTCATGAAAAATTATAACAGATAATTCATTCTAAACCCTTCTATGATACAACCTATAGTAGCCACAGACCCTTACTCATAGATCATGAACTAAAAATTTAATCAATAAATTTATTGATTTTATACAAATAAATGTGATACAATTTATCCATTTATTAACATAGAAAATTAACATCAAATTATGTATCACAAACATAACCACGTAGAATAAATGTTTACTAATTAAGAGAATTAGGACTAGCACTTATAAACTGATACCCAACTTTTTTTGTGTGACAATAATTCTTTAGACATCCCACAAAAATCCACACAGTTAAAACCATTTTATAATGAAATCGTGAAAATTTTCATTATAACATGAGGAAAATGTTACATAAGAAGGGTGACATTAAATTTTTACTAAGGGTTACCATAATAATTTACAATGGTATTTCCTTAGTGATTAGAATATGAGAACAATGGTATCATGATGAAATAAAAGTGCATGATAACAACAAAATAGAATTCATAATATTTAAAATTGGGATCTTAAAACATATGAAAATTTATATATCATTAAAAAATTAAACTTTCCCAAGAATAAATAATCATGATCCATATAATGTCAATATTGATCTATGAAAATAGTAAAAACCTAGAGATAATTAGAATAAAACATGCAGGTGTCATGGAAGAAAATTATCATATCTTGCAAAAAAAATATATCATACAAATTGAATATTAAATCCAGTATATTACAATAGTCTATTGTAAAGAACAACAATTGTTAACTCTATTCCCTTAAACATTGCATTGGAAAGCTATAATTGTAATGACCTAGAAATCATGTAGATATATTTTTTCATAAATACATGGGAATTTTACGAGTCCGCAATTTCGGATCGCACCTAATTCTGAGGCCCGGTGTGCCTGGAATCCATTTCTGAAATTTTGTTCGGGTACGTTCAGTAAACGTACATGCGGGATCGTTTATATTTTAAACCATTTATAAGAATTGAAATCTAAGAACACCATTGAACTCACAGTGTGGGTATTCTCTTAACGGGACCTTTACCACATTTGTGTTTTAGCGTGTTTGGTAGTTAGCTCTCTAGGATTCATAAAAAAAAGTAAAATTAAAATAAGTGATGGATTATTTTTATTTAGATGGTTATTGTCATTGGGTGGGGGATATTTTCTCCAAAGGGAAGTTGGAGGTGGGGCGCACCCCCACATAACCTCCCATGGGAGGATATATTTTGGTTGGGCCCAAACGATTTCAAACCCCTCAACTCCCCTTAAAACCCCCTTTAACTCCTTAAATCCCCATGAATTTATTAAATCCACCAATCTTCATTTAATTTGGGTGAACTCTCCACCTTCCTCCTCTCATTAAGTGTTCCATCACAATTAATTAATGTCTTCATTAATTAATATGAGGGTTTGAAATCATTTGAAATGCATGGAAACATTAAAATGATAGGGATCCTATTATTTTACTTTGGCTTGGTGTTTATTCATTGGGAAAACTATTGGAAGGAAAACCTTTTCCAATGAGGAACTTGAATAACACGAAGAACGCCCATTCTATCCAATGAATAATGCACCGTCACCGACGAAGAATGAGGATGACACTTGAGCCCGGAATCAGGGGCGTGTGATGGGCGTAACGTACAACGACTCCTTCGAATTCTCTTCCAAAGACAACATCAAGAGAACATAGAAATCAAGGTAGGGGGATTTCCTTAATTTTGAATGAATAAAATAATACCCTCATTCTTAAATGTATACCTTGGTTTGTCATTGGCCAAATCATATCATCTAATATGGAGGGCACAGGTAGAACTGACACGACATTGCATCCCTCCGTTGGTTATTGTTGATTGATGTTGGAGGCGAAGTCGAAAGGGCACGGTGTCGTCACACCACGTCGGAGAAGAACCACGAGATAGAGTAAGCAACTGCATTAGCAACCGAAGGAGGAGGCGGCAGCGGCGGCCGCTTTCTAGCCGCATGGAGGGAGACTGGTAGCCGTTTGGGCCACCCAGACCGCGGGACAACAGGCCGACCGAACCGTCCGTTCCGCGAGCAGGAGGCATGGCGCACGATGATGCTGCAAGGAGGGAGACAGTGGCCCGCATCTACAGAATGTTCGGCTGGAGAAGAACCAGTCGGCCTCATTCTTGTCATGCTGGAAGAACCAGTCGGCCGCCTTCCGGCCGGGCTGGAGGACCGCGGATTCCGCAGGTGCCGCACGATGGAGAAGACCAGGGCCCACAACCGTGGGCCTCTCTGCTTGGAAAACTAGTCGGCTTCTTACTGGCTGGGCTGGAAAACCCCTGCTCCTGCAGGCGCCACGTGGGAAGAAACACAACCCGTTGATCGGGCCGCCTATTCCGGGAAAAACCGGCCTGCCACGGCCTGCCAGGCAGGGGAGAGGCGGAACCGCTGGATGAACAAGACGGGCCCGCAGTGCGGTCGGGGTCTGCAGGTGGGTCGTACCCCCCGGGCCGGGCCGACCGCCCAGCCGGGTTGGACCCTCCGGGCCGGGACGGGCCGAATCCCCAGCCGGGCCGACCCCAATTTCGGGTCGGACCCGCCGAGCTAGGTCGGGCCCACACCCCAGCCGGGTCAGACCCACTGAGCCGGGTCGGGATGACCTGCCAGCCCACGAGGTTTGACTGGTAGGGCCTGACTTCGCTTAAATGCGAATAATTTCAAGACTGAACATCTGATCGATGTGTCGTCTATGGTACTGGGACTTGCGCAATGAGGTGGTCCTTTTTTGATACTCTAAATGAGTTTTTGACATCTTTTGAAAATGGTCGGGTTTGGAATGAGCATAAATCAAACCGGGCCCCTGGAACAGTAATTCCAATAACTCTCAGATCGGGCGTCCTATTGAGGCGCCGTCTGTCACATTGGGTTCCTTAAGATGAGAAGGATATATGGTATACAGCAACTCAAAACTTCTTGATAGTGGATTTATCGACACTCGACTCGAGGAGAAGGCCCTCCCTGAATCGAGCGTGCTGTGTGCTGGAACCCTAGAGTTGGAAGCGACGACTACTGTACTGAAATCCTATGTGGGTTCAACATTGATGATTATTGCACTGGAATCCTATTTGGGTTCAATTGCGTTGACTACTGTACCAGGATCCTCCATGTGTTCGATAATTCTGACTTCTGTTCCTGTATCTTGTGTGCGTCCGACAGAATAACCGGTCATGTATCCTGTGTGGGTCCGACAGCTTAGCTGGTCCTGTATCCTATGTGGGTCCGATAGCTTAGATGAATCAGAGACTATATCTAATCTTCTGTATCATTATATGGACGTTTTATACCTATGTGATCTGAGTCATGTCTTTCAACCATTAACATAGTGGTGTTTGACTTTACTTCCTTTGTGGACTGGGTTGTGTTTGGGCTAGAGAGTTGGAGACGGACTGTGATTGAAAACATAGGTATATGTTTGGGAATATACCTAGGTAGGGTTTTTTGATACTTTTTTATTGTATCTTTCTACTATAGTTTATCCTTTGTGAATTTTGGGAGACCTTCGGGGGTTTGGGGTCCCCTACTGAGTATTTTTATAGTCACCCCTATACGGGCTTCACCCGAACCATGCTGTGTTCTGTGCAGACGACGGACCGAAGTGATCGAGGCTGAGGGTGATGGTTAGAGGTGTCTTAGAGATATACTAGACGGGACGTACCACAGGGACGAGTTGTTCGGGTTTTGTACCTACAATTTAGGTAGGATTCCCTGGTAGACAACCCATGAGTTTTTTTCCCTTTTTACTTGTACTTGTACTTGTTTTTATGTTGGGTTTGTATTCTGGCCAACTTAATTTCAGCACACCTAACTTTTCTATTTTAGTAATTGTTTCCTCTAAAACTTTTGTTGATACTATGTTCGTGTTATAGGTTAAAAGGCAATGTATTCCCTCTTTATCGGGACTACGCCTTTGGTGCTAGTCGCGAGCCCCTGGCCTATGGAAGGCGGGCATGGGGTAGTCATGGCATGTGCCTCGAGGATGGGTTGTGACAAATTGGTATCAGAGGAGTCAATTATACCATAGAACTTAGACTCTGATTCTTCTAATGGCAATAATGTTAAGTGTTTTGGGTGTGGTTATCAATTTAGGGAAACTATTTTTTTGTGGCGGCTTAAATATCCAGACACTAAGACTCATAATTATGATTTTCGAATCAGTGTATGAAAACACTGATTGCGTTTGTGTTTCCATTGAAAATGTTTTCTTCATGATTACTTTGTTTCAACTCACTAGGTATATGGTTTTAACTATGGCGCACCTATTTCTTTTCAGGATGGCCCCACGAAGGCTGCAAGATAGGGTTCCGAGTTTCATACGAGATGGTAGCCCACTGAGTGACAAGGCCTCGGTGCAGGGCCCCATTACAGCGGAGGTACTAGTGGAACCACAACCCACTGGGCCACTAATACCACCATATCCAGTAGTAAAGAGTTCATGTCGCCTGAGTGTGTTGCATGAGTTCCAGCACCCGAGGCCGCCTAGGTTCCAGGGATAGACAGACCCACTGGTAGCTGAGGATTGGCTGGAGGCTGTCATGAAAGTTTTTAGATTGGTAGGGACACCATCTGACCTCATGGATATCCTTTCCACGAGTCTCATATATGCAGCAGTAGGAAGATGGTGGATCCTGATGCTCTAGGTGCATGACGAGGCATCATTACTCTGGACTGACTTCGAGTGTCTCTTTTTCTCAGATTTTGATCCAGCCACCCTTCATGTGGTGTGGATTTAGGAGGTACTTCATTTGCAGAAGGGCAGTATGATATTATCTCAATACTCATAAAGGTTCACCAACCACTCACGCTACTCCATGGATATGGTACGAGACACGTTCTTCAGGGCTCGGACCATTGAGCAGGGACTCAGGCATGAGATCAGAGCATCAACGATTTACCTCACCATTCTGATGCAGGCGGGGGTGGTGGAGTGAGCCCTTCCAGTGAAGAGTTTTCTCGCTGAGTAGTCACCAGCCGTGAGACCCACCACAAGGTGACATTTAGAGGAGACTTCTTCAGCTGACAGTAGATAGATGGCGCAGTGGTCCAAGTTGACTAGGCCATCCGGCGGGTGACCCCAGGATTCAGGTTCGGTTATGCGGGGAATAGGAGATAGAGCCAGCTATACGAGGAGCATGAAGTGCAATGCATGTGGTGGGCAGGGCCACATGGCTCGTGACTGACCGACCCGCCATGCAGATAAGCATCAAACAGTAGAGAGACCTCCCAGGCGGAGGCAGAGGTTTGACCGTTGTGGTCTGCCGGGAGCTGGCGGACAGAGGCGGGCTCAGCTCCAGGTAGTCGAGGCCTACAACCACGATGATTCTGAGATGATTAGAGGTACTATCTATGTCTACTCCACACTTTTTGCAATACTTATAGACACATGTGTGAGTTATTGTTTCATTTCCACTGCCCTCATTCAGAGCATAGAGATTCTGATGGAGCCGTTGACTCAATCCTTACGGCTAGAGACTCCTACGGGAGCAGACTCGATGATTACGCACTGGTGCCGGTAGTGTGAGCTTACTCTAGGAGGCAAGAGCTTCGTCTAGGAACTTCTTGTAGTGGCGTAGAGGCCTTACGATGTCATCTTGGGTATGTATTGGTTATCCACATTTCATGCTCATATTGACTGTATTAGGAGAAAAGTGCGGTGTATCCGCACTAATGGGACTAGGTTCACCTTCAATGGAGAGAAGGGAGCCATTGCAGCACAGGATGGACTTACGAAGAGGAGTGGGAAGCCGATCCCACATCAGTTGGCTAATCTCATCCTCGGAGCAGTTGATGTGCGGAGTCCAAGTTTTCCTATTGTCGTGGATCAGTACGTGGATGTTTTCTCTAACGACGTTCCAGGACTGCCTCCTCGCAGTGAGGTAGATTCTACATTGACCTATACCCCCCGACATCACTGATATCTACTCTAGAATAACAGATGGCTCCCACCAAGCTTCACGAGTTGCAGGTACAGTTGGAGGACTTTCAAGGGAAGAGATTTATCAGTCCCAGTGTTTCACCCTGGGCATCTCCGATTTTTTTTGCCAAGAAGGTGGATGGGAGCTTGCGACTATGTGTAAACTACCGTCTCCTGAATCAGGTGACCATGAAGAACAAGTATCCACTCCCATGGATTTCCGACCTCCTTTATTAGCTCAATGGATCACGATGGTTCTCGAATATAGACCTCAGGTCAGGCTATTATCAGCTCAGAGTTCGAGATGAGGAAGTGCAGAAGACAAACTTCATGTGTCGGTATGGCCACTACGAGTTCATGGTTATAAAATTTTTCGTAAAGAACGCACTTGCAGTGTTCATGAGTATCATGAACATGATCTTCTAGCCTTACCTCGATCGTTTTGTCCTACTCTCCATCGATGACATACTGATTTACTCGACTAATGAGGAGGAGCATTCCTACCATTTGTGGGTAGTACTGGACACACTCTGAAAGCACCAACATTATGGTAAGCTCTCGAAGTCCTAGATCTATATTCGAGAGGTTTAATTTGTGGGACATGTCATCTCGGAGGCTAGAGTTGCAGTGGATCCAGTGAAGATCGAGGCAGTACTTGCTGGGGAGCCACCCAGGATTCTGACAGATGTTCAGAATTTCCTAGGACTGGTTTGGTACTATCGGAGACTTGTGCCAGACTTCTCACTACTACAAAAATGACCTATATGAACACTCAAAACGAGATTTAACAACGCTAAAAAGCGTTTTAAAGCTCAATGCTTATATAGGGGGTCCCTTTTATCAGTGATCCAAAAATCATTGATAAAGGCCCCTTTTATCAGTGCTAAAAAAAGCACTGATAAAAGACCCATATATCAATGCTGATAAAAGGGGCCTTTATAAGCACTTTTAAAAAACAATGATAAAGGTCAAACAAATTAAAAAAATAAAAAAATATTTAATAATGCGGGGAGTGCTTTTATTAGTGCTTGACACCCCCATTATCTGTTCTAGGAGATCTCCCGCATGATTCCCTTCACACAGATCCTCATACGTGCGTGCACCCCCTTCGCTTCCACCAGAACTCAAACCGGAAACCTCTACCCTTTTGCGGTTCCACCTTTACCACTAATCCATTTCGGTTTGTTCTCTATTTAATGATATATCTATATATATATAGCTATATATATTCATATATTGATATAGATTCATATTAATATAAATATATTTATTCATATATTAGTGTATATATATATATATTCATTCATCAATTAATATATTTATATATATATTTTTAGATATAATTTTTTATACGTATATTTATTTGTATATTAATATAAACATATATAATTAGTTTTAAATACATTTATTAAAAATTATGTTTTTTATGTGTGTTTATAAATAAATAAATAAATACATATATATACCACCCACAAACACAAACACACACAGACACATATATATTTATGAATAAATACATATATATGTGTATTTGAAAAGCCATAGAATTTTAAAACAACCATAACTTATAATAATTGTTTTAAATACATTTATGAAACAATATGTTTTTTATGTGTGTTTATAATTAAATAATAAAATACATACAATTATACATATATAAAACACACAAACACAGACACACACACACACCGAAACATATATATTTACGAATAAATAAATATATATGTGTATTTAAAAATCCATATAATGTTAAAACGACCGTAAATTATAATCTACAATCCTGTTTCAACACCAAAAATAGTCAAAGTGAATAAAATGATACAATCTTTGATATGATATGTGGCATAGGCCTAACAGACATCTAGATCAGAAGTTATACTTGTTTGATTGTTAACAAATCAGTGTATCCCGACTAAAAACACAGTTTTGGAGGCCTTATGGGTCTTTTTGGGCTAAAAAATGTGGCAGAGGCTTTTCCTAAGTTACTAGCACATATATCTCGTCATAGGCTTCGATTTTATATGCTGTAGAGATCAAATGAAAACTCGAATCAAAAGTTATGGCCGTTTGAAGTTTGAGTTTCATTTTTAAATATTTTAGATCTTTTAGTAATTGTTTTGATTTTTTGTGTATTCAAATTTTTGTAACATGATTTTTAATCAATAATTATTAGAAAATTATTAATTAATAATATTTTTAAAAAATATTTTAAAACCATTTTCAGTAAAATTATTATATATTAAATGTAATAGTATATTTATACATATATAAAACAAATTTAAAAAATTTATATTATATTTATATACAAATAAATATACTTATTTTACAATATATTATTTTTCATGAATTTTTTTTACATAAAATTTATCAGTGCTAGTGAAAAGCGCTCTTAAATCCCACCATTATCAGTGCTACTTAAAGAATCGCTGATAACGAGGTCACATTTAACAGCGCTAATAAAAGCGTAGCACATCCCTTGACCGTTTTTTGTAGTAGTGCATCCATAGTTGCAGCACCACTTCCAGCTTTGACGAAGAAGAGGCAACCCTTTGTGTGGTCAGATAGAGGCCAGCAGAGCTTTCAGGAGCTGAGGCAGAGATTGACTAGTGCACCCATCTTGAGGATACCAGAGGATGGCGTATGGTATGTAGTCTACTGCGACACATCAGGGACCAGAATCGGGTGTGTCTTGAGGCAGGAGAGAGCAATAATCTCATATTTTCATGGCAGCTGATACAGCACGAGCGGAACTATGATATCCATGACCTACAGTTAGTAGTAGTGGTCTTTGACTTGAAGATGTATTGGCACTATCTGATGGGAAATAATTTTATAGTCTACTCTGACCAGTAGAGTCTCAGGTATATCTTCTCACAGAAGGACCTAAAATAGAGACATCGATGATGGCTCGAGTTCCCCCAGGACTATGACTTTGAGATACTATATAATCCAGGGAAGTGGAACGTTGTAGCAGATTCTCTCAGCAGGATATCAGTTATTCAACTTCTAGGAGAGGTGACAGAGTAGCTGGCCGCATTATTGATATTCTTTATTGATTGGGATGGAGTACACTTTCTACAGTCTCTCACAGTCACTCCTCCACTTCTTTAGTGACTCATAGAGGCTCAGTGTGGTGACGTTGACTATGAGACGTGACATGATCAGATATCCTTAGGGTAGGAACCTGTTGGGTTTTCTAAAGGTGGGGAGCACGTCATCCTCTTTAGAGGATGTACCATGGTACCAGTTTCACTACATGAGTAGGTGTTTAGGGAGTTCCACACTTCCCCTCTAGAAGTACATCCAAAAGTGGAAAAGATGTATCAGGACCTCCGACGACAGCACTGGTGGCCGTGTATGAAAAAGGTGGTAGTAGAGTTTTTCTCATAATTCCTCACTTGTCAGAAAGTGAAGGCGGAGCACAAGGTTCAAGTAGGATTGGTTCAGCCCTTAGAAGCTCCAGAGTGGAAGTGGGATGTGATATCCATGGATTTCTTGATGGGAAATCAACGTACATCCAGAGAACATTACTCTATCTGGGGGATTGCCGACCGACTCACCAAGTCGGCCCACTTCCTACCGGTTAGAGATTAGGGCTCAGTAGTGAGCTTGGGACGCCTCTACGTATAGGAGTTCGTATGGATTCATGGTGTTCCATCAACGACCGTCTCCTTTCAAGATGCCTATTTCACATCTCGGTTATGTAACGGGTTGTAAGAGGCTTTTGGGGAGTAGTTTTCATGAGCACTGCCTTTCATCCTTATATGGATGGTCAGACTGAGAGGACCATTCATACTCTTGAGGACATGTTCCGTGCATGTGTCCTTGACTTTGGTCACAGTTCAGAGGACCACTTACCCATGGTGGAGTTTACGTACAACAACAGCTACCACTCCACCATTGGGATGGCACCTTACGAGGCATTGTACGACCAACCTTGCAGATCACCACTATGCTGGACTGACCTAGGGCAGTGAGCACTAGTAGGACCATAGATGGTTCAGGCTATGACAGAGATGGTGCAGATCATCCCGGAGCCGATTAAGACTGCACAAAGCAGACAAAAGTACTATTTTGATTGGAGACGGAGACCATAGGAATTTGAAGATGGTGACCATGTCTTTTTATGGGTCTCACCATGATGAGGTCTACGGAGATTTTGCCGAGGCAGAAAGTTATCTCAGTGATTCATTGGACCGTTCCAGGTCCTCAGTAGAGTAGGCAAGGTGGCTTATCACCTGGCGCTTCCACCTCAGTTTCACTGGGTGCACGACGCCTTCCACGTATCTCAGCAGACGAGATACGTGCACGACCCATCCCACATCTTTGACCACAGGGAGGTGGACATCGATGATGGGATGAAATTCACGAAGGTTCCAGTGGAGATTTAAGATCAATAGGTGTAGGTCCTATGAGGATGCTCAATTCCTCTGGTGTGCATTCTCTAGCAGCACAGGAACCTCGAGGAGAGCACATGGGAGCGGGTTGCTCAGATTCTTTCTTAGTACCCCCATTTGTTCCCTTACTATGTGTTGTATCTTACAGGGATGTAAAAACCCGAGGTGGGGAGAATGTAAAGACTTGTAAATCTTGTGGAAATTTTTTTCCTTGAATTCATGATAATTTTATGAGTTCGCAGTATCAGACGGTACCTAATTCTGAGGCCCAGTGTGCCCGGAATCAATTTATGATGTTTTCTTTGGGTACATTCAGAAAATGTACGTGATGGTTTCTATATCTTTTAAACCAGCACTCGGAATTGAAATATGAGAACAATGTTGAACTCGCAGCGGCGGTATTAACATAAGGGGACCTTTACCATAGTTTTGTTTTAGTGTGTATGGTGCATAGTTCTCTGGGTTTCATAAAAAAACTAAAATAATATTAAGTGATGGATTATATTTATTTGGATAGTTAATGTCTTTGGGTGGTGGTTATTTTCTCCAAAGGGAAGTTGGAGGTGGGTCCCACCACCACATAACCTCCCATGGGAGAATATTTTGTTGTTGGGACCACATGAGTTCAAACCCCTGAACTCCCCTTGAAACCCCCCTTTAACTATTTAACTCCCCTTGAATATTTTAATGCCACCACTATTCAATTAATTTGGGTGAAACCTCCACCTTCCTCCTCACATTAAGTGTTCCAACACAATTAATTAATGTCTTCATTAATTAATTTTAGTGTTTGAATTCAATAGAAATGCATGGAATCACTAAAATAATAGGGAGCCTATTATTTTACTTTGTCTTGGTGTTTATTCTTTGGGAGAACTGTTGGAAGGATGAACTTTTCCAACAAGGAACATGAGGAGCACGAATAACACCTGTTCTCTCCAACGAAAAACGCACCATCACCGATGAAGAACGAGGATGACGCTTGAGCATGGAATTGGAAGCATGTGTCGGGCACAATGTAGGACAACGTCATTGAATTCCCATCTCGTGACACCGTCAAGTGAACATCGAAATCAAGGTAGGGGGTTTGATTAATATTAAATGAATAAAATTATACCGTAGTTCTTCTATGAATTCCTTGGTTCGTCGTTGGCCAAATGATACCATCTATTACGGAGGACGTGGGCCAAACCATCACAGCCCGGTGTCCCTCTATTGGTTATTGGTAATTGACGTTGGAGGCGAAGTCGAAAGGGCGCGGTGTCATCGAACCACCCCAGAGAAGAACCAAGAGACGGAGGTGGCGGAGGTGTCAGCAACTGAAGGCAGCAGAGGCAGCGGCGGCCGCGCGCTGGCCGCATAGAGGGAGACCGACGGCCGTTCGGGCCACCTGGACCGTGGGATAACTAGTCGGCCGACCCAGCCGGTCTGCGAGCAGGATTCACGGTGCATGAAGGTGTCATGTGGAGGGAGATTGTGGCCCGCATCTGCGGGCCGCTTGGTCGGAGAAGAACCAGTCGACCTCATGCCAGCCAGACTAAATAACCGGCCAGCCACCAGCTGGCTGGGCTGGATGACCGCGGTGCCCGTAGGCACCGTGCGGTGGAGAAGAGTGCGGGCCGAAACCACGAGGTGCCCTGCTGGGAGAACCAGACTGCCACCTACTGGTTGGGATGGAAAAATGCGGCACCTACAGGTGCTGTGTCGGAAGAACAGTGGCCCGCTGAGCGGACCGCATGCACCGGCCAGGCAGAGGAGATGTGACACCGCTTGGCGTTGCCGGGAAAACCGGACCAGCCCGCAGCACAGGTTGGGTCTGTAGGTGCGTTGCGCACCAGCGGGCTGGGCCGACCCCCAGCCGGGTCGGACCCGCCGAGTCCAGATGGGCCGACCCCCCAGACGGGTCGGACCCACCGAGATGGGTCGGGCCGACCCCCCAGCCGCGTCGGACCCACTGAGCCAGGTCGGGCCGATCCGCCAGCCCACAGGGTTGGACGGGTCGGGCGCGACTTCGCTTAAATGCGAATAAGTTCAAGACTGCGTGTTCGATCGACACACCCTCAACGACAATGGGACTCGCGCGATGAGGCAGTCATTTTGAGATACTCTAAGTGAGTATTTGAAAACATTGGAAGATGGTCGGGTTTGGAATGAGTGTAAATCCAACAGGGCCCCTAGAATGGAAAAGCCAATAACTCTCAGACCGGGCATCTGAGTGATGTGACGTATGTTGCGTGGGGTTCTTTATAATGAGATGGATCTATGAGATACATCTACTAAGGACTTCATGATAGTTGATGTATCCACATTCAACTTGAGGAGCATACCCTCCTAGAATTGAGTGTGATGTGTTCGGGAACCATAGAGTTGGCTGCGACAACTACTGTACCGGAATCCTACATGGGTTCAATAGCGATGATTATTGTACTAGAATCCTACGTGGGTTCAATAGTAATGACTAATGTGCCAGGATCCTCCATGGGTCTGATAGTTCTGACTTCTGTTCCTGTATCCTATGTGGGTCCGACAGAGTAGCTAGTCATGTATCCGGTGTGGGTCTCATAGCATAGCTGGTCCTATATCATGTGTGGGTCCGACAACTTAGATGAATCAGTTACTACATCTGATCATCTATATCACTCTATGGAAGTTGAATACATTTGTTAGCGGATTCTTGTCATTCAACCATTATCATAGTGGTGAATGACATTACTTCCTTTGTGGACAGGATTTTGTTTGGGCTCAAGAGTTGGAGCCGGACTGTGATTGATAACTTAAGTATATGTATGGGAATATAACTATGTTATGGGGGTTGACACTTTTTGATTGTATCTTTCTACTATGGTTTATCATTTGTGGATTTTGGGAGACCTTATGGGGTCTCGGGGTCCCCTACTGAGTGTTGTTATACTCACCCTTTCACGAGCTTCGCCCGCACCTTGTTGTGTTCGGTGCAAACAATGGACTTCTGTGATCGAGGCTGAGGGTGACGGACGGAGGCGGCACAAGGCTGGACTAGATGGGATATACCGCAAGAACGATTTGTTTGAGTTATATACCTACCCTTTAGGTAGGATTCCCCAGTGGGCGATCTATGAGTTTTTTTCCCTTTTTACATGTACTTGTACTTGTTGTTCATTTGGGTTTGTATACTGGACAACTTACTTTCAGAACACCTTACTTTTTTATTTTAGTACATGTTTCCTCTTCTGCTTCTGTTCAGACTGTGTGTGTGTTACAGGTTAAAAGACAATCCCTTCCCTTTTTATCAGGATTACGCCTTTGGTGCTAGTTTCCAGCCCCTACCCTATAGAAGGCTGGCTTGGGGTAGTCACATCACGGGCCACGAGGATGGGTTGTGACAGTAATGGAACCACCCATCTATTGTTTATCACATAACAACCCATATAGTTTTTATAAGCAAACCAACCAATACTTAGTAAATAATAGAACCATTTTTCTTCATAAATAATATTGAATAATTGTAACATAAATAATTTAAAAAGGATGTTCATTTCATTATAAGACACTAAAAATGAATCATTATTCATTTCATAATATGATTAACACACGAAAAATATTGGTTTCATGAAAATATATTTTAAAAAATAATAATCCATAAAGAGATGTAATTTGTATGGTATAATTTATAAACATCATTTTTCAATCATATTTAATATAAAATGTTGTTTTTATTAATATCAATACCATTAAAATGTCATTTAAAACATCATTGATGAAAATATGACTTCCAATATTAAAATCACTTTATAAAAATTATAAATTATTAAATTATACAAAAATACACCTCTTTGAAAGTATCATTTGAATGTTATAAATTAATATTCAAATTAAACAATTTCCATTATATTGGGAAAATATATTCTTGTTGTAAATGTTAAATGTAAATATTCTTCTCAATATTTTGTAAATAGATTAAAAGGCTATCCCTTTAAAAAATGATAATAAATTTCCTTTTAAAAATATTTAAAATATGGTAAATTAGCAATTAAAATAACTATAGTAAATAATTTATATTTTTTATTGAACGTTATTTATAGAGTTATAGAAAACCAGGATTTGGAATAAATGGTTTCTCAATCTTAATGAAAATTCAATATCACTATTCTTTGAAAACAAATTTCATTAGGATTCTTTAATAAATAAGGGAGAAATTAAAAATTATATATTTAAACAATAATAATAAATATAGGAGTATAAATCAGATATGTTTCATGAACATAAGGTCATATAATGTCCCCATATGAAATATTGCTCCTAATCAATCTTGAAACGAAATGATATAGTAACATAAATCCTTCACCACATTGTTAAATTTTTAATATATATTAACTGAAAAAAGGATATTATATGGATCAATAAATCCCAATAATTTTATGACTAATATTAAAAAAATCAATATAGATGTAGTAAGTAAATATTTCAAAGAAACCATTGTATAGGACATGAATCTTGTATAAAGGAAAAAATATTATGACAAATAGAACCCCTACAAAGATCATAACTATTAAATTGATAATTTTACATGATGTGATTTTGTGTATTAATTTAAAGCCTCATTTTACAAGGTGATATATATATATATAATATATTTATGGATCAATTAAAAAATAATAGTGTCATAACAAAATCAATTATCTATAAGGTTAACCTATTTAATGGAAATTTATTTTGGAATATCCTTTCCAATGGGAAACATTAAATGGAAATCCCATTGAATGATGTAATTTTAAGTGTAACATAAAAAACCTTAATGTATAAAGGATTAAATATAAATATTTATATATGTATTTACATAAACAATACAAAATAAATTATGTGAATAACATGAAATCATTTCTCAATAAATGGAAATTGAGTCAAAATATTTTACATTGGGTCCATAATATAAAGGTATTTCATATAAATCATGTATAAAATATATATATGAATATTAAATTAATTAATAAAATTTTCAAGTGTTATTAATTAACTATTGAACAATGTTTTATTTTTTATTTAAATTATATATTTCTCTACTTAATCGGTTAGGTGGCCATCATATATTTTTAGGTGGTCTTATACATTATTCCAAACCGACATTAGTTTGTGGACTCTGATCATAATGGATCATTGTTTCATAATCTATAACAAATAATCATGAAGTAATTATCATTTTTATATTTCAATAAATAATTTAAAATAATCATCAATATATGTTTCTAAAAATTAAAATATTTTACAATTATGGAGACAGTTGGTCATTCTTACAAATGAGTAACATATTCATTATTCAAGAACATTATGGATTGAAGGTATGTATTATTTTATTTTTATTTCAGGATTATTATATTATAAATATTATATCATTTATTTAAACAACCCTCAATATAATATCAATGTGATGTGGTTATGAGAAATTAATAACTTCACATCATGTAAGTGGTATCCACATATACACACAAATGAAATTATCATTTATGAATGGATAAAATTTTATGAAAATAGAGTAAATAATAATACTCCATAGTGATACATTTTTTAGTAATATATTTTATACAAATTAATTTCAACATTATAATAAACATTTATATGTGGTGATGGAAAATGAATTACATCGTTTCATAAGGATTTAGTATGACATACACAAAAATTATGGTTTCATATACCAGTGTATTTAAGAGGTGTAATGGCCTCAACCACTATATCATGGAGCTAGTGTCTAATTTTTTAAATTTGAACAATTTATAAATAATCACCCCCTGATGTACTAAATAGTTTTTTAGTTTGGTAAACTAGATATATATATTATTCAAATATAACATTTTAATATAAAAATTACAACATATTTTTATTATAATATCATTATTCTTTCTATAATATAAATATATATCATTCATAGTAATATTAATAGATTCATATTAAAGGGAAAAAATAATGGTGATCTCAAATGCTCAGTAAAAGTTACCAAAAGTGTAAAATGTCCTTAATAAGTATTACATATTCTATAATCCCAAATAAATATGGCAGGAAAATAAAAAACACACCTTACATTAAATCGATAACATGAATATCATAATTGGATATGGAATAATCAATATATAATGTTAAATAAGTGAAAACATAGAACATTTAATAACTAAGATTAAAATAAAATTAGTACATAAATAATATCATTGAAAAATACAATGGAATATAATAATTGATATATTTATGATGGAAATAATTAGTTATTGGAAGTTTTTTATCTTAGGACTAATGAACCCTCTACAATCAATATCATTAACAAAACATTATAAATTTAGTGGAAGGTATACACTATAATCCCACTTGTCAAAGTATAACCAACCGATTCTTCTCATGATACTACTGAAGTAGCATTGGATATATATAACTAAAACCACCTATATCTGCATTTAAATAGTATAAATTATATATCGAATAATTTATATGTTTTATATTCAATATTCCTTATAAACAAATTTCCATATTGAGTGAGGAATACATATTATCAGTAATTTCACATGTTAATCATATAACATTAAATGTAAAATACCATATTAAGAAATTATATATGAATTACATAATTATTAATTCCATGATAAATTATATTGATATTTAGGGGATATTTATATTCTATTCATTATAATAAAATTAATATCTCAAGGTAAAGTTAATGATTAAAATAATTAATCCTGAAAGTGAATATCAGTAGTTCCCCTTATCTGAATGATCATTAAAAATCCGTATAAATGATATGAATTGTATCCAAAAAAATATACCTACTATAAAATAAGTATAATAAAGGGATGATATAATTTGTGAATAGAAATGAAATAAAATTATCCCCAAAAACATTCTTTAGGAAAATACCCTTATCACTTTAAATATTTTGTTATAAGTAATTGTTCAAAATATAATTTGAAAATAAATATATTTGAAAAAATAAATGAATATAATAATTTTTTATTTAAAACATTTATTGGTCATGATGGATGTAAATTCCATACATTTCATAATCATTATAATATTGATTCTTTCACTTTTTTGAAAAAATTGAAACTAGCCTTTTTTTGGAAAATGATGCGATGAATACATTAAAAAGTTTTTTCAAAAATATAATTATGTGTAAATTTTTTAATAAATAACTTCAAGAATGTTATGAATGTTTTCTAGGACATTTATTTGAAACATATTTTTAACGAAAAGAGACATTCTTCCGAAGGGAGAAATGATGACATATGTTATTAAATTTTTTTTTTCCATTTTATGTACCAAATAGTAGAATATGGTACTATTATATGAAAACATAATTAATAACCATAATTTAATAAAATTAAATGGTTTATTATAAAATGAAAAAATTATTTCCTTCAATTTAAATTCAAATATACAAAATTCTAAATAAATTGATATTATGAAATAATCCCCTACAATGATCATAAAATTGATGTGATAATTAATCAATAAATCAATTATGTATATCAAATATAAATATTAATAGTACAAGTGGAAGTACAAAATGATATAGTCCATTGAATTACATAAAAAATCATAGAATTTTATATATAATTAAGATGAAATGGAACCCAATGACAATCAAGTCAGTTATGAAATTCCTTACCACATGGTAATTATCGTGTAAAATTGATTTATGTAAAATACTTGAAATAAAAAATTAAAACAAAATTATTTATGAACTATTAATATTATTACGTAAAATATGGTTAGTATATAAACCATATAAAATAAATTAGGAGTATAAGAATACAATATATTTGAGAAAAAGGAAATCGAGATGATGTCCATTACCTAATGAACCATTTTGGTTGAACAAGATATAAACTACATTATAATGGTTTTAATGATGTTATTAATTTGTAAACAAATAATAATAATATTTAGAATATCATTTTTTCTTAATTTGTAATGTTTTTCCACCCATTTGTTAACAATTTTTTATTATCTTCCGTTAAGGGTTGTTTCTATCATTATATTGGACAAGGCTCTTCCTTTGAAGCTGAACTCTGGGTTATGATTAGAGCCATCAGTTATGCAATTCATCATGGCTGCCATTTTCTTTTTCTTGAATCAGATTTGATGGTGTCTATTAAAATTCTCTGGTGGTGGTCAAGGAACTTACAATTGGTGATGTTTTCACATAGGGGTGAATATCTTCAAATCGTTGGTGGTCTCACCCTTGATGTGACACATGTGTATAGGAAGTCAAATAAAATTGTCGATGTATTTTCAAATAAGGCTATTACATATTCATGATCGACATGGTCCATTATGGTCCACGATTGTTGTTCTCATATTTTTTGAGGTGGATGTGTGTCATAATTTATATAGTAGACTTTTTAAAACCCCTTGTGATGTTCTGACTATTGTATTTATTTTATTATTATTTTTGTTACAGTTTTTACTTTCCATTGTTTTCCATTCATGTCTTTTTATAATATTTCTTGTTCATTTGTATAGGAGAAATATCCATCATAAAATGAAATTTTTTAATCTTGTAAATATATATCATATTTACTCATTATATACATATTTAATATCATTAGTAAAATTTGGACATAAAAAATGAACCATATCATTTCATAGAGGTAGTTGGTTGTCTGTACACATTAATGGAAATATCATTCCATAATAGAGTAAAAGGGAATGGAAGTGTTTTATATATTAAAATTATATAATAAATATATTTCCATAAATTTACGATATATTAAATTGATTTATCCTCACTATTTTTCATGTAAACCGTAAGGGAAAAATACATTGTATCGCTTCATGAGGTGGTAGTCCTCCAAAAACACATGCGACGTCATCATATTTTAAATATAATTTATACTAAGATGGTATATGTAATTATAATTCCAAATAAATAATAATATCATAAATATAATTAAATGTTTTATATTCAATAGTATATCATTACTTGAATGGTATTTATTGAAAAAAAATATACTTTTTCGTGATGTGGTAGTTCATCATACACATGGTTGATAGTTTCATTTCCCATTTTATTGGTGAATATATAGATATAGGTCATGAACATTATGTAATAAAATATAAGGATAATTATGATAATTATGAAATTAAAAAAACATTTTTCATAATATTATAAGGGGTGGAAGAAGAAACAATAAAAAACACTCTTTTAAAAACAATATCTCTTCTTTAGACAAACATATTTAGGTTTTCAATAAAATACTTCCTAGGTTGGATTTATAATAAAATATTTTCTCTAGGATTTTAGTAAGGTATTAAGGTTGTTATTTAGGTATTTATTAGATTATGAAAATTTATTTTTATGTAAGAAGATGGAAGAATATTTGGTATCATTTTATAAGTGGGGGAGAGGACACAATTGGATTAATTGATAAGAATCTATAACACCCAAATTTTATTAATTCCCATATCCCATAACATGGTCTAATCAAAAACCATATAGGTGATAAGGTATGAATATGGATAGTCAATGGTTTTTATACCTGTTTGGTATCATTTTTATCCATTATCTTCATTGATTATTCTCAGTCATTCAATTTTTACCCTAACCATCATAAATACATTTTTCTAATTTCATTATTAATTATTGTTAAATATTATGTTTAAATTATTATAAATTTTAACATTTTAGATAATATAAATTACACTAATTCAAAATATGTTATATGTTTTCCCATTTCTATTAACATAAGGGGTATATTACAATTTAAAATTATAACCCAATGTGTGATAAAAAAGAGAGTATCCAAATCTATGATTCTCATATGGATAAAATGTTTTAATTTCATAAATCAATATCAAAAAAGAAATTTTCAAAAAAAATATGTTTTTTAACTATTTATAAAAAATGAAGCTTCTCAGAAAAATGAATAAATATCACTCTAAAATAATTTTGATGTTAGATTTTCAAAAAAGAATTAATTTTTTTGAAATATATTTTTTAAAATTTATAAAAATTAATATTAAATTTTGTGTTCTATGTAGAACAAAGCTATTTTTTGAATATAGCTTTTCGATGAAAATATCATTTTATTTTTGGTGATTAATATATTATATATAATAAATATATACCCATAATATTAATAATTTTATTAGTTATATTCAAACCAACCATGTTAATGTCTATATTATGATGTTATACTATATTTTTTTCATTTATATTTGACGTTGCGTGTTCCACATGCTTTCGAAATGATTAAAATTAAATAAATATATTTTGCGCATTGTTTAATATTAGATTTCCATGTATCATGTCACGAACCGAATTATGTCACCACAAATACTAGAACCAAAACCATCTGGTTGCAAAGCTCTAAGGACATTACCTATCCCCATGGGCTGTCACATGTTCTTGGATGTCAAAAAATTTGGTTTAGGAATGATTTACCCAAGTATTAAAGCATAAAACCTTAAAAAAAATCCATATTATAAATCTGAAATTTTCTGCCAAACAAATATTAAGAAAAAACCATAGCTGAATACATGGATTAGAATATAGTAAAAGAGGACCAAATACAAATAAATAAAGTATCAATACATCCACAATCAATCCACATGAGAAGGGGGTGGTCACCATCGAGCCGTTTCCACAACACCGCAACACAGGTGGGGTCTAACAGCCTGAACCGCCTTCACCGGAGGATTTACCTTGTCTTGATTCAAACATATCAAATTATACTTACACACAAGGGTTGTAAGTATTTTTTGATTCTAATCCCAATATTATTCCACTCAATGATTCCAAAGTGCATGCAATACAAGGTGGAAAAGAAAGTTGTTTTAATATGCAAAGGAAAGAGGTGTTAAATTTCCTGAAAACAAGCATTCAAGATGAAACATTCAGAATGGTAACAGATTTAAAAATACTTGTTAGTTACAGTATTTTACTGAAAAAAACACCCTAAACATGGGTAAAAACTATTAATCCAATGAGGAACAAAATCAGGAAAACCCCTAGGCACTATATTGTTTCGGGCCCTATGTACCTCATACCTCGGTGTAAAGATACCATAGAAAAATCCATTCATATAAATGATCCACTATTATGGAACATACCAATAACCTATTGGTTACCAATCATCATCCACATAGTTTAGGTAGAGTTTTCGTTATCCAAATTCTAAGTGAAATAGGGATGAAACCCATCTGGTTCACTAGACGTACTAGTAAAAATCTGCCCCACCATTGTACTTGGGCTCCCCCCTTTGTGCTCAAACATTTTTAGCACGATACATAAATAAATTTTTCATATTCAACACAACTATTGGTCATAAAAAATCCCAATATTAGCTATACATATTTTAAAGCACTTAAAACACAACACAAAACCCTTTGATTTTTAAAGATACAATTTCTCAAATCCTGTATTGTTTTGCACCAAAAACTCCTTGAAAACACCGCTTTGTAAAATAAATGCACTCTTTTAAGTTAAAAAAACATAAAAGGAATCAAAATACATGTCAATTATTCCAAAAAACAATTTTAGGGTAGCCCCTTGTGGACCAATAAATGATAACTTTGTAAAAACTCTGTTTTCACAAAAACATGGCACTGAAAGTATATATGTTCCACAGACCCAATTAAAACCCATTTTTGGAGAAACAAAGGGGATAATCATTTAAAAAGTTATTAGAATCCCTATTAAAGTTCAATAAAATAAATTATTTATATATTGGGTAGCCTTAAAGAAATCGACAGAACATTTCCAAGAAAACCCCCCAATTTCACAAGAAATTGACATTTAAAATTTATTTTAAATACTAACAATAGTAAAACTAATTTTTTTCAGCAATAAAAAAATGATAGAAACTTGAAAATATGATAAATACATCATGATAAGATAAAAAATTTCATAAACATGGGATCACCAAGCAAATTAATGAGAACCCTAGAATCATTTGTGCAAAAACTCAAACGCACAACAACCACACCTCATAGAAGGTAAAATGACCTAAAACCAGAATTTCAGACCATTAAACACAATATCAAACTCTAATTTCGAAAACCTACTTGTTTTACATTAGGAACATCAAAAATAAGTGAATAAACCCAAAGAAAATGGTTGCCAGATGGATAGAAACCCACTTAATCGAGGGATCTTAACGAAATCCCCCAAAATACACTAGTATCTGAATTATAAAATAACTAAAAAATCTGGTGAGGTTCTAAAAAGGATTATGAGGACATGTAGGAACTAGGATTGGTGGGAATAATGTGAAATGAAAAATTTATGAAGGAAAGAAGTTACCTCTTTAAATTTGTATAATTTGATAAACCCTATGAAGGTATGCCCTAATTATCACTGAATACAAGCTCCAAAGAGGGGGGAAATTTAATAGGGGCGCGCCTTACGATTTTAGCTTCTATTGGGAGGTGGAAACCTCAAAAAATAGTAAAACGTTGATACATTATTAAGTAAAACAATGATTTTTTTTAAAAAATGAAATGGGCTTCTGGACATGCCCAATTTTTGAAATAAAAATCCAAATCCCCCATGATTATAGATTTCTAAATGGTCGAAATTAATACGGTGTTGTTAATAGGTCAGGGGATGACAAGTTGAAATTGTAATGGATGATTAATGTTGAGAAATGAATGAGTTATAAAGGATACAAAATTTATTTTTAAATCTGTAATTGGGCTCACGGTTTGGCCCAATTCATGGAGACTCACCCATACCTCCAAAAATGCAAGGGAAACCCCCAAAACAACGAAATTGTATAAAATATATTAAAAATACCTTTAAAATATGTAATTAATGTGACAATTATCCCCACCATGATAGAATTTCGGCCCTAGAAATTCAACCTGAAGCTTGATCAGAAAACCAGAATGGGTAATCTTCCTCAACCCATGACTTCTATTCCCATGTATCATGTGTATCAATACCATACTATCAACGAACCTGGACCCACAGAATAGTCATCTCTCGAAAAACCTTCTCTTTGGAGTCCACTATTTGCGCTAGATTCTCAAAAACTAAAAAGTAAAACACTATCTCTAGTTCTTCACAACACAGAACTTGGGACAGATCTGGGTTGTATTTTTTCAACTCAGAGACCTAGAAGTCATCATGGATAGATTCCAACAGAGAAGGTATGTCCAATCTATTTCCAACC
Source organism: Viscum album (assembly GCA_963277665.1). Lineage (NCBI taxonomy): Eukaryota > Viridiplantae > Streptophyta > Magnoliopsida > Santalales > Viscaceae > Viscum > Viscum album. The sequence goes on along the minus strand of OY728121.1, from coordinate 1,788,789,396 downwards.
ATTCCAATGTGCTCAATAATATTAAATGGTCTGATATATCGTGATGTCAGCTTCCCTTGCTTTCCCAATCGACGATGGCCCAGACGAGGGGCCACTTTCAATAATACACTATCACCCATAGAAAACACTATGTCTCAACGCCTCCAATCATTATATGATTTATGATAACTCTGATCTATCAATAAGCACTGCCTGATCAACATGACCTTCTCAGAAGTCTCCTGCACAACGCTCAGCCCTAATAGTGATGTCTCACCTACCCCATCCCAACATAGGGTGGGCGAGAAGGCCAACCATAGATCACCTCAAAAGGAGCCTTTCGAATTGATGATTGGAAACCATTATTATAATAAAAATCAAATAATCCAAAATGGAAATCCCAAGAACCTCCATAGTTTATAACTCATGCATGGACCATGTCCTCTAAAATCTGATTTTCCTGCTCTATCATACCATCTATTTGAAGATGGGATGTCGTTCTCATATTAATCTGATACCCTAGGGCCTTTTGAAGGCCTTCCCAGAACCGAGTAGTGAAAAGAGGGGTCTCAATATGAGGAAACTTCTAATAGCATGCCCTAGATTCTCACCACCTCCTGAAGATACAAATGGCCCAACTCATCCACATTAGCTATATAATTTATCGAAATGAATTGGGAGGAGTTGTTAAGATGATCAATCACCACCCAAATGGAATTCATACCCCATGGTGTAGTAGGCAATCCAACAATTTATCTGTGGCGGCCTTTTCCAACTTCCACGTAGGAATGGGTAATGTCTTGAGTAAACTGCAGGGTCTTTGATTATCTGCTTTATCCTGTTGGAACATGTAGATCTCGACACAATGTTAGATATGTCTTGTCACATGTCAAGCCAACAGAAATTTCATCACATATCATAATACATATTTGTGTCACCTGGATGGACAACCCACTGAGACTGGTGTCTATCCGTCATCACCACCTTCTATAGAGACCATGGAACTAATGAGAAGCCATTAAAGCATAAGATGTCCACTAGGGATGACGAAAAATCTGAAGACGTCTCCCCACCATGATGAAAATTCCTCGACCACTGACAAATATCATCACTCAGTTGTTCCCATTAAATCAACTCCTATTGAAAAGTAGTCAACTGGAAGCATTCCAAGAACACACCTCCACTGTGCTCGCTTGTCTGGACATGAATCTGAGCAAAGAGCCCCATCAATATCCACTCATCACTAAACTTCATCAAAGAATGCACTCGAACCCTTATTCATAAGGTTTCATCCACCACATTACCCTTGATTAGAGTATATACAGTTTCAAAGTCAAACCCTTGAAAGTACTCAATCGAGCGACGCTACCTCAAGTTGATGTCCTTCTGTGAGAATATATTGTCCAACTTATTGTGATCAGAGTAGACCAATAACATCTCCCCACATGGATAGTGATTCCATTTCTTCAAAAAATTCCTCATAGATGGAAACTCAAATTCATGGGTCGGGTAATTATTTTCATGTGGTTAGAGTTAGCGAGAGCCATACACCACCACTCGATCATCCAGCATAAGAACGCACCGAAGACCCATATTTTAAGAATCACAATAGACCACATACCCCTTCCCGGCCTCTGTAAAAATCAGCATGGGGGTGGTAGTCAACCGCCGCTTCAGCTCCATGAAGGATGCTTGACATTATAGGTAGTATAAAAAATTCACCCCTTTATAGGTGAGGGCAGTCATTGATGAAGAAACACAAGAGAAGTCCTAAATGAACCACCTATAATAACCAGCCAGGATGGAGAAAATCCTGATCTCGAACACATTATTTGGTTTCACCCATGACATGACCACACTGATATTCTCAGGGTCCATTGAGAAGCCCCACTCTGAGATAACATGAACCAGAAATATCGCTTCTCTAATCCATAAAGTTGACTTTGATAATTTTTCATAAAGGCGATGCTCTCACAAAGTTCCCAAAACGATCCGTAAGTGATTCTCATGTTCCTCCTTAGATCACGAAAAAACATGTATATCATCAATGAATACCACAAAAAAGAATCGAGATACTGATGAAACACCATGTTCATGAGTTCCATAAATACTGTTGGAGCGTTGGACAATCCGAAGGGCACGACCAAGTACTCGAAGTTGTCATACCAGCTTCGAAAGGTTGTCTTTGGGATATCTGCCAATTTCACCCTAAGATAATGATAGCACGAATGTAAGTAGATTTTAGAAAATCTTCTTACCCCTTTCAAATGGACTAACAAGTCATCTATTCGAGGAAAATGATATTAGTTCTTTATTTAAACCTTATTCAACTTCTAGTTGTCAATATACAACTAGAGGGATCCGTCATCTGTTTTCACGAACTACACAGGAGCAGTCTAATGAGAGACACATGGGTTAATTAATCATTTGGATTCTATGTCGACCAAATATATCTTTAATTCTCTTATCTTGGTGGTTGAAATGAAATATGAGTGAAAATATATAATTGGTGTTCTTGGCACTAGATCAATCAAGATCTCCACATCCTCCTCTGGGGGAAAACCTGAAAAAAAAAATCATTCTGAAATACATCCAAAAACTCATCAACTATCTGAGGTAGTCCACCATCAATAGAATGAACATAATCCTCTATCATGAGTGATGATAACTGAAAAAAAAATCTCCCAACTCTTGGAGTGGAGGTCCTGCACAACTCAACTGAGGATCTCATTCCCAACAAAAAACCTGATGACTCCCACCAGGTGCCGTGAAACTGACTCACCTCTTATAGCAATCGATGTTTTCCTGGAAGTGTACTAGCCAATACATTCCAATTATTATGTCAAATAGTTCAATATCTAATACCAAAAGGTCTCACTCCCTTTCAACACCTGACATGGAAGGAACACACGATGTGGACCTGGGACCCTACTCCTTCTATATTCCCAGTAGCGTCTCTAACTCCATCGCATAAGACAACAACTCAATTGGAAAATTCACAGTGTTCAAGCTACCTTAGAAAGTTTGAGGCTTATTATTTACGAACTTTTAGGCCTAGTACATATTATTTTTAGTATAATCTTCCCTAAAAAGAGTTGGAATTTGAGCCAGCCTCTGTCCTAGTTCTTGGATAACCTGATCCACAACCTTTACTATCCTGTGATCAAGCGGTGAGAGAGAACTCTCTCCGGCTTCCCCTTGTGGGTGCGTGGGAGATTTATATGTAGGAATGTTGTGAAAAAAAGGAAACAATCACAATAGAAAAAATAAATACATAAGATATGAACCAATACATCAATATCATCACATAAAATAAAGCCATAAAAATAAAACAATAAAATAATCCACTACTTAACCCTCATCTGATTTCCTAATGTAGTTTGCATCCTACACATATCACCTCAAAGTAAAGTGAATCGGTCAATTAAAATATCCCCTAGTGACTCAATTTATACCATGAGAGTTGTGGTACATGCACCCTACTCATGACTAAAAACCCAAGCCCCAATAGTCTTAGCTCATGTCTATCCCAACTCATCCCAAAATTGCATGATAACCCAAAAACATTAACCTCCTCTGATACCATTTTTTCACAAAACTAATCTAGTATCTAACAATACTGGAACCAAATTGATCCCATGGTAAGGCCCAATGGGCATTCCCTATCCCCAGGGGCTGGCACAAGTTCCTGGGTATCAAAAAATTAGGTTTGGGAACAATTTACTCGACTATGAAAGCATAAAATCTTAAAAAATTGATAATATAAATCTGAAATTTTCAGAAAAACAAGTCTTATGAAAAAACCATAGTTGAATAAATGTATTATAATGCTGTAAATGAGGTCCAAATACAAATAAAAAAACTATCTTGACATCCACAAGGACTCCAGACGACAAGTGGGTGGTCACCCCCCGAGTTGTCTCCACAACACAGCACCGTAGGAGGAGTCTAACAGCCCGAACCGCCTTCACCCATGGCTTTACCTTTTCTGGAGTCAAACATAACCATTTATACAAAATCCAAAGGTGTTTAAGTAGGGTTTGAGTCTAATCCTAAAAGGACACAAACCAATTTTTCCAATGTGCATTCAATACAAGGTGAAAAAGAAAAAAAAATTATTTGCAAAGGAAAGCGATGTTAAATTCCATGAAAAGAAATTGTCAAGATAAAACTTTTAGAATGATAATACACTTAAACAGAATTGTTATATATTGTACAGTACTATGAAAAAAACCCTAGAAATGGTAAAATTCTATAAATACAATGTGCTTCAAAGTCGGGAACACCACTAGGTACTAGATTGTTTCGGGCCCTATGTACACCGTACCTCGGTGTAAATAACCGTAGAAAAATTTGTTATCATTCAAGATCCACTAGTAGGGAACATACCCATAATCTAGTAGTCCCCAATCATCATAAAAATAGTCTAGATAGAGTTTTCAATATCCAAATGCTATGTGAAATAGGGACAAAACCCGTCTACTTCACTAGTGGATTTAGTAGAAATCGTCCCCCACCTAGGTACTCGGGCTTCCCCCTTTGTGCAAAAAAAAATTCAACATGATAAATAAATCAATTTTTCATATGTAAAATCAAGAATGGTCAAATAGAATTAATGAAATAGCTATACAAATTTTAATACACTTAAAACACTCATAAAAATCGTGGATTTTTAATCAAACAATTTCTCAAATTTCACATTGTTTTGCACCCAAAACTACTTGAAAAACCCACATTGTACACTATGTGCACACTCATAAGTTACCAAAATAGAAAATTCATCCCAATAAATTTTAATTAAACAAAAAAATCAATTTCAGGGAAGACCCTAGTGAATCAAGAAATGATAACTTTGAAAACCACCATTTTCACACAAACATGGCACTTAATGTTCACATGTTCCACAAACACCACTAAAATCCATTTTCAAAGCAAAAAACTAATGATATAAAAATTATAAATATTATTTTCAGCCCAATTAATGTTCATTAAAATCAATTATGTATTTTTAGGGCTGCACTAAAAAACCAGTAGAACAGTTCTATGAAGAACACCCCATTTCACATAAAATTGGTATTTAAAATTCATTTTCAATACAGACACCACTAAAACTAATTTTTGAAGAAATAATAAAAATATATAAACCTGAAAATATTATAAATACATCATGATAAGACACAAATATTTCATAATAATGGAATCACCAACTAAAGTACAGAAACCCCATGAATCCATTGTACAAAAACTCCAACACACCACCATCAGACCTCAAGGAATGTAAAACAGAAATAAAACAATAATTTCATACCATGAAACACAATATCAAACCCTAATTTAGAATCCCTACATACATTAAATTAGGAACATCAAGAATAATGGACTAAACCCTTAGAAAATTGGAGAAATTATGATGGAAACTAACTTGATGGATCTTGAATAAATCTCCAAAAATACACTAGTAACTGAATTTAAAAAAAAGCCAAAAATTCAGTTGAGGTTCTAACAAGGATGTGTAGGTCATCTAGGAACTGGAATAGGGGAAAATATTGAGAAAGGAAAGAGTTATGAAGGAATGAAGTTACCTATTAAATCTGAACGATTTGATAAACCCTATGAAGGTCTGCCCTAATTCACAATGGTTACGATCTCCAAAGAGGGGGAAAAGTTAATAGGGGAGCGCCTAAGGTTGACCTATTCAAGTGGGAGGTGGAATCACAAAAAAAGAGTAAAAATGAATAATTTATTAAATAAAAAAATGTTTTTAAAACTGGAAACGGTCTTCTGGGCATGCCCAATTCCATAAATACAAACACAAATTCACCATGATTATAGATTCCTAAATGATCCAAATTAATATGGTGGTGTTAATAGGTCAGGGGAGGTAAAGTATGAATTTTAATATATTAAAAATGTTGAAAAATAAAGGAGTTATAAAGGTAACAAATTTTATTTTTAAATCTGGAATTGGGCTCACAGTTTGGCCCAAATCATGAAGACTCACCCATTCCTCCAAAAAATGCATGAGAAACCCCAAATAAATAAATAATGGAAATTTAATTAAAAATAACATTAAAATATGTCATGGATGTGACATATCATATGATATAAAATATATTATTATTCATTTATAATTTGGTTATATTAAATTCTCCCCACATTAAATATATTTCTACCTTCTATTTGAACTTATTCTTGGAAATCAATGGTTTAATATTTGAAAACTCATTTGTAGCAAGAACACATTATATAAAGGTTTAATAAAATTTCATATAAATAGTAATTAAAAGTAAGTAAAAAATTTCATAAATAATAACACATTACTAAGTATCTTTTTCTTTGAAGGCTATTGTTGTGTGATGATATGCAAATTGAATAAGAGGATAAAAATTTATATAATGTGAAAGTGTTCATTAATCACATAAAAATTGAATAACAAATAATAAGATAAGTAACTCAAAACGGTAAATATGCGATGATTTAAAATAACATTTTATTCAACTAATATGTAGGTAATATGATTTTATTTTGATTTGTGACCATTTTCTTGATGTTGAGGATACTATTAACTATTTATTATTATATTAAAAAATAATTACTTGACATAATTATATTACATGATAGAAATTTCATCCATTAGATTTTCCTTAGAAAAATTTAAATTCATCACTTAATACGAGAAGTTAGTATCCAAAAATTATATTTTTTATTGTAGGATCACTAAAATTCACTTTTAATATATCAAAATATCCCTAAAATATTGTGAAGTAATCCAATTGTTTGTAATTTTTTTCCAAAAAAATATGGATAGAAGAAGAAATCAAATATAATACAATAATAAATAAACCAAAAAATAAAACCCCTAGTTCGACATGAATACATTTATACCAAAACATTATAGTTTAAAATGACATAATAACATGAACATCACATAGGAATGTTGTTTATAAAACAAAAAAGACAATATTTTATAACGGGTTCAATCGTATGGCCTTACCCGATATAAAGGGTGGTCACTTTGTATTAAGGTTATCATATTTTTAATACAATATTAATATAATTAATATAATTTTACCAATTTAAAATAACCCAAAATTTCATAAACATTGATATAATATAAATTGTAAATGTTACCAATACCTTTTTACATATTCTTAAGAAATGTTAGGGCATTATGATTTAAATAAAATTTTCATTATATCACATAGTAAACCAATTGGTTTTATTTCCATATATGTTTCTCAATATAACATAAACATTTTTAGATTCGTATCTAATAAAACCATAAAGGTGTTTTCTATGAATTTTAACTTGTGATCATTCTTAATCTCATAAACCCATGATTTAATCCATATATCATAAGTTAATCTAGAAATATATACATCCAAAATTAACTCATTTCATATATGATAATGATTATTATAACCAAAACAAAATTTTTAAAATTCGTCTATAATATAAATATAAAATCATAAAAAATAATTTAACTTGTTTTTCTAATCATCGGTGCTTACTTATTCAATGATTTTTCCTTTTAAAAGGGAATTGATATAGATAATACCTAGGTTCACCATATTTTACACAACAAATTATAAATGGATCAATGGTATGAAATTTATTTCCATTAATCATAATCTCAATTTATGCAAATAATTTCATTTAATTATTCACCCATTTTCAACATATAATACTATTCCCCATTCTAGGGAGAAGATTTTAGGGGTGCTTCATTTCACAATTTTGACATAAAATAAATTCATCCATCTTTACTCCATTGTATCAACCACAATATCTCTTAGAGAACACTATTCTTCTCATATTAGGAGAGTCTAAAAGTTTTTCAATTTATAGGTCATTAATAATATATCAAGGTAACTGACTATGAATATTCATAATATTTTTCAGTTCATTCATCATCCCATTTTGTATCTCATTATCACCACATTCTCATTCAATTTCAATATTAACATGATAAATTTTCATTCCTTCCATTGAATAAACCATAAAACACTAGTGTGACAATTACTAAAAATTATTGGTTATACGTATATTCAATTATTGGATGTATGAAGACATGAAACCTTATTTAATTCTATGAAACCTTATGTTTAACCAAGTTAATTCATTTTCATCATCTATTCAAATTACACATAATGATTTTAAATGAAAATGTGAATTATCCAATGTATATTCCAAGTACTTCTAAACCAGTTTTATTGTTAGTAATTTTTTTGATATTCTATGTAATTATCTATTCATGTTTGACAAGAATTTTAAGTATTTATTTCCCCTAGGTACATTTGTGTGAGAACCACATCCACATGTAGTATCCAATATGGGATGTATTGTGATAAATAACTATATAATATCTACTTTACCAAATTTTTTTTGATGTTTTTGTTTATTTATCCTGAAATTTTATCATAAGGATATGTTCAATTATATATTTCTTCCAAAATATAGTTCCCACTATTTATAAATATATTACTCTCATAAAAACTACAATGATGTTCCCTCGGTATTCCGGAGTAGGTGTCTAATCCAATACATATGTATAAGATATAGTTAAACACACCCCAAGTAATAAATTGTATATTAGTTAATATAAAATTTATCAATACATGAGTACCACATTTAATTTTAATTCAAAAACTAAAACATAATATTTTTTAGGAATATAATTATTCAAAATTTGGATATACTTTAATATCATTCATCATACATTTCCTGGATTCTTTTGAAAGGAAAAGAATTGTGTGTGAGATCAAATTCACAGTAAGAGTTTCATAAAGGTGAATATTTAATGGATAAATAATTAATAATAAATTCATCTAATTGAATATTTCATTTTAAATAACTAAACACACATTCCATTTAATCAATAACATTACTATCATAATTAGATAGGACATAATCAATATTTTGTGGTAAATAACTAAAAATACAATATACATAATTAGTAAACTCACAATGAAATTAATCAAGAGATAATATAATTGTAAATAAATCAAGGAAAATATTAACAGAATTCTTTATGAGGATTTTTCTTTTTAATGGACTACAATATCTAAGGAATCATGATACTTTTGTTGTCAAGAACATCCTTATGAATTTTTAATACTAAACGGTATGTATGCAATAGAATCACATTTAACTATGGATAAGGAAGATATTTTTATACTAATACTACTAATTAATCAATGTTCAATATATAATCAAGCATCACCCATATTTTAATTTCCAGTGGCTTCCTCATATATCAAAAAAATAAAGTTTAGTCATTAATAATATGCCTTTCAAAAAAATCCCATATCACGCAAGGAATATATATCAAAAACAATTTCCCCAATAAAACATATAAAATTAAAAAAAAATATGTAAAAATGATATATGTTTTATGTAATAATAATATATATGACAAATAATATTGATTTTAATGAGATTATTAATGTCCAGTTATAACAAGAATGTAAACATTTCAAGGTAAAATTAATGATCACAAAAAAATAATTAAGAAACAGAATATAAATAATTTACATTGTAAATTTTTCATTAAAAATTGATAGAAATGATATATATGGTATTAATACAATATATACGCAATGTATCATAAGTACAAAAAATGGTTGAAGTCATTTAAGATTTAAAATACAAAAAAAATCATAAGAACCCTTCGTAAAGAATATATAATTTTAACAATGAAATATTTCTAAAATTAGATGTTCATAAAATATTTTGAAAATAAATTTCTATGAAAATAACTATTCAGTAATATTAATTAATCATCAAAATTTTATTATTCATGGTTTTTGGAAATTCTATTCATGACGCATACACTTAAATAGACAATTCTTTCACATTTTTAGAAAAAACAAAACAAGCCATATTTTGATTACAAAATAAATATTCCTTTTATTATTTATATTAATCATATGTTAAAATATTGGTCTATAATCCATTGGGATAATTATAAAAAATAATTTTGTTTTTTGAGAAAACATGTTTTTTGATGATTTTTTTGTAGAATAGAGAAATTAAGTCCAATATTAGTAAAAAAATTATTTAAAACAACATAAGTATAAAAGGGTTTAATATATAACTATTTGTATACAATGTATTGAATAACCAGAGGAGAAAAAAATTAAATGGGTTTATTATAAATTTTTTAAATTATTTCCTTTTTTCGAAATTCATGTTTGAAAAGTCCCTATTAAAAGCGAAATCTGAAAGAAACACTTAAATAGATCATAATGTTGATGTGATAATTAATTATTGAATCAATTATGTGTAATAAATTTAAATCCACATAAATAAAGTGGAATTAAAAAATAATATATCCAAAATTATTTACAAACATAGTCTTATAATATCTACGACAATGAAGATGTAATATAACATGATGATAAGAACTTGAGTAAATAAATTTTTTAACAGATAATTATTTTCCTATAAAACACCTTGGGAAAATTAATTAAATTAATACAGAAATTAAAAAAATATATTAATTATTAATTATAATATATAAAAAGGGATAGTAAATACACCATATAAAAGAAATTATTTTTATAATATTAGAATATGTCTTAATGAGGAGAAATTGGGAAGAAGTATCATAGCTCATGTTTAAATTTGGTTAAATGTTCATTAATATAATATGTACTAGTTTTAAAGATTTTATTAACTTATAAAAAAATTTCCATATTTAAAAAATTATTTATCATCCTCATATAATTTTGTACCAGACATTTTTTAATAATATTTTATAATTTTCGTTTTTTCAAGTGTCAATTGTCTTATTTTATAAATCATGTTTTATCATGAATTTTTTGGATCATGTGTATAAAATATAGATCCATCATCTCCAGAATGATATTAATGTTATACATATTATATTGACTCATTATATAGATTTTTTCAATAATATTTTATGGTTTTACATTGGAAAATATTCTCATCGTTTTGTGGAGATGGTATATCGTATGAATGAATGAGAGATGATACCATTCCATTAATGACTAAATGGGTAATGAAATTTGTGATAAATTAATACTATATAATAAATATAATGTCATTTATATCACACATATTCATTAAAATTTTCCTTATTTTTCTGTGTAATGCATATGTGAAAAATGAATAACATTACATCACGTGGTAGTATTCCACCATACACATAAGAGACATTATAGTATTTTAAATATAATGAAAATTAATAAGGTTAATTTGGTATTATAAATATATAAGTATAAAAATATCATAAATATCATACAAATATTGTTAAATCCATGAATTTATACAGAATTCAATAGTGGTGGTGTAAAATTAAATACTTCATTTCATGAGTTAGTAGCCCACCATCATAGTATCCATCATTGCATAGTGGTCATGCCTTGTTGTGATTTCCATTATTTCTAGAATAAGATTGTTAAACTGAAAATATGATCCTTTCTATATACTTATTTTTTTTTTGAGTTATTGATTTTTTTATAGTGGATCATGTCATGTCAGTTTTATTAATAAATATAGGGATTAGAAAATCATTTTTTTAATTTGGTTTTGCATATACATTGGGATGTAGTTTTTGTGTAGATTGATGGTCCATGATTTGATATGAGCAACCATATTTTCAAATTATTTTGTTTTCTTATTTATAGGTTTATTATTATCAGTTGATCAATATAATTTATGAGATCAGGGTTATTTAATATTTTAATGGATTGTTTTATGAATGGTTAATTGATTTTATTACAATTTCCAATTGATTTCAGTTTATAAACCTCAGGTGAGTTTTCCGTGTGATTTTGTTGACTTTATCCTTGAGTACCTGTATTATAAAATGTAAAAAAATTAAAATGTACACATATAATTGGTTTTTTTGTTGATGTAGTTAATTATATTTAATCAATTGGAAACATATGATGGTTTGATTTATGCACTAAGTGAATGGAATTGAACCTGGATATCAAAATGTGAATTAAAATATCACAAATTGTTTTGATGATACAGGTTTTATTGAATAATAAATATTAAATGTGAAATATGAATGTTTAGTAATTTTTAATTACTCAATGAATATCATGGGTGAAAAATATATATTGATGTTTCCATTCCTGTAAGTGATATAAATTAATAAATCATAGTAATGATAGCCATGTGTCATATCAGATGATAAAAATAGTTGGGTATAGGACATGTAGTTTCCATTAGTTATTTTGTGTAATATACATTTAATGGTGTTTTATTATCTCTCACTCTCCACCCCTCAACTCAAGTGGGTAGAAAACACTCATCTCTTTTGGGTTCTATTTATTTTCCCCTACAACTTTTTTAATAAGTTAATAGATTGCTACATAATCCATCTCCCTTGCCCCCTTCAAATATAACATGATGTTTAGGAATATCAATGATTTATTAGATTATGTAATTGGGAGTGTTTCTATAGTAGTATTGAGGGCTATATGTTTTATTATATTTGTGTGTCTCTCTCTCTGTGTGTGTGTGATGATTGTAGTAGCCTTAGCTTGATGTATATACATGTATAATAGCTTTGGTGAATGTAGTTATTATATGAATGATTTCATTGGATGTGATTTATTGACATATAGTGAATGATAAATGGAATGTAGTGATTCTAGACTTAAAATTGGTTTTTCTATGGGGTTGAAATGTGTGTACACAATGATATGAGTTATTAAAGGGATATGTATGTAGTGGGCGAATGATATAATATGGAAGGGATTGTATTATAAGACATTTTTCATTGGATTTTTTGAGTTATTAAATTTTGTGAATATTGATATATCGTACCATTCAGGCACGTATGTTTTTAAATCTTGTTACATGTTTCTTTATGATTCTTGGTAAGAGATACTTAGTGAGGATTCAGTGTAGTATTATAGACTTATGTAATGCCATGGTTGATTATTCAAGCACTATGATGAACTATAATTATTTTCTATTTTTTGTGTGTATATAGAGGGTGTCAGAGTGAGTGTACATTTATTCTAACCCCATATATTGATAAATTATTTTTCAACACAAAATGAGTTATTTTTTTTGATTTAGTTGGGTGTTATTATCTCATAGATATTTCCAAAATTTGTATGGTATTTTTTCTAGATTCCTAGTATTGGTTTTTTTATTTTAACCATTTTCAATTTTCTCATCTTGTATTCATGTTTTGGGATAGATTATTAATTTATAAATTGGATTGGATTGGAGGAGCGCATCTTAACTATTTCACATAAACTTATATATTACGGGAAATTCCTCCATTTTTATGTATTATATACCCACAATTCAAGTCTAAAAATGGCCAATTAAAATCTGGCATCTCGGGCCACGTACAATATTAACTACCATCCAATGACTAGTTCTAGGTCTGCACATAATAGGATGGATTTTTATTATCTCATATTATTTAGTTATATTATGAATATTAAATATAAAAACATGTGATTACTGAATGGTGTGGTTGTGTAATATTATCTGCTAGAATTTGTAAGTGAGATTAAAAATGATAACTAGATATGAAAAAGGACTTAAGTCCCCCCATGTGATCAAATATAAGGAATATATAATTATTTAACAACAAAAATTAATTCCTGATTTTTATGTGGTAGATACATAAGTTAGAATCATTTATCATGATTACATCTTCCACTTTAGGCATTGATTGGATAATGGGTATTTGTTAGAATAATAATTATTTTAAACATAAATGTTCTTAATTATAAGATTATGGATTCCTAGATTTTGTTCATATTTATGAATAGATCATCAAAGACATTTCCATTCAGATCAAGATAACTAAATTTACCCTCATATACTATCAAAAACTATATATTGGTGGTCGATGAAAAAAATTCAAGGAAGGATATTTATTTGTTTTAGTGCATGGAGCTATATAAATTTTATGGATCTATTTGTGATTAGAATATTGATGAAGGTTATATAGGTGTATATTTCATTAATGTAAATTTCTTATTAGATAGAGAATATTTCTTTCCTTGATGTTTCTACGTTATGCAGGCCATCTCAATTCTGGAGGTTATTATTAAAAAGGATAGTAGGAGTTAGATATTTTTGATATTTTTCATATTCATTTTTGGTATGAGTTTATTACATCAAATTCCAAGGAAACTTTTTGGAAGGAAGTCTTTACTCTTTTCTAGAGGAATTACGATTTGATGTATTTTAGTATCCAGAATTAGAACCACATGGGCAATGTTATTGAAATTATACCATATAGATACAATTGATAGAGTCATTATATATAGTATTATATTTATGTTACAATATATCTTAATAATCATGAGAAGGTAAATGTTATTATTAGGGTGTTTTATAGGATATTATAATTGAATTGAATTAGTTTTCAAGACTCTATATTGAAGTGATTTTTGGCTCGAAGCTCTCATTTTCTGGTATTAATGATGATTACAATGTTATAGAGCTAGATCTATCCATATCCATCCAATTTAACCATTAATATTAGATCTTGGATTCCATAAAATGGATTATAAAGGGTATTTTATGTCTATTTCATTGATATATTATTACTTTGTTCCTGACCATCCTTAGTAGTTAGAAACTATTTATAATATATCTTCTAGATCTGTCATTATTTTAGTGTCCTATATGGTAGTAATAGAAGTTATGTAATCTAGATTTAGATCAATAGAGTGGTTATGAAGTAAGTATAGGAAAACCATGTGATTCTTTTTTTCCTTCTAAGAAGGTAAGAAAATATCAATCATGGATGTGTTCTTAACCATGTCAAGAGATGTTATAGACTTGAATGTTTAATGATTAATTCCATAGAGTTACTAGATATGGGGGATCCATTTATATTTCAAGGTGTTGTATTATTATAAAATAATTAGGTTCATTATTTCATTGATTATAGATATATGTTCTCATTTATTTCACCAATAAATGTCCACAAATTTATACCTATTATATAGTGGTTTCTTGTTCCCTTAGTGTTGTTTATGCAAGTAATATGTTTAGTTTTCTTTTATGATGTTTTTAGTTTTTTGAGATTTGATACTAGTGTACCAACACTCCAATAGATATTTCATATGATTGAGAATACTGTAATAAAACATCATCATCAATATAGAGTAGTTGTGTTATTTATATTCCATCAATTCATACATTAGTAGGTTCATTATTTTCTATGATTTTAGTATAATTTTTATTCAATTTGTTAGAAACTGACTGTTAGGTTAGAATAATATGATGATACACAAGAGTGGGGGTGTATTGTGTCCTTTGACTATTCATGAAATATAAAATTTTATCCCTCTTCATATAGAAAAAATGAGTTTCTATAGTGGTTTGAGGCACTAAGATCTCATACTCCACTCCCCCAAAACTCTCTCAAAGATTTTGATTATTTTTATTATAGAATAAAACTTTTTCTAAGATATTTCTGACTATGTGAAGGGATTTAAGACCTTACAACAGGATATGTTATTTTTTAGAAACACAATTCAATAAAAAAGTTTGTTTGAGAAGATAATAATACGCCATTAATGAACACAAGTTGCTGATACTCTATGAAATCTTGATTGATTTATTTTTTTAGAAATATATTTAACTCAATGTTAATGTAGCTATAAAAAGATAATGGTTATTATTATTTATATATAATATTATTCTATATATAATTTATTTGAAAAGACCCTAATTTCATATAATTGTGATGAATGAAAAATAATAGATAAATTGAAACAATAACAAAATTATGATAGTCAATCATAGAATGTTAAAAACATCTATGTCTTAAAAAAATTTGAATTATATATTATAAGAGAGACAGTTAGGCCTAAAAATTACTGAATATAATAAAAAAATTATAACTAGAATTTTTTAGGATGAAAATCATTTGATTTCGGATAAACAGGCCCTAAAATATCACCTAATAAAGAGTGATTATTTTAATTTTAAATTCACAAATAAAATCATAACATGCATTGTAAATATGAAAAATTCAGTATTTTTAACATGATATAAAAATATTTTCTTAAAATTAACTTTAAAAATCTATTTAATAATGGTGATGCTATTATAGAAATCACATAAAATATCATAAATTTCAAAACAATTTAATTAATAGTGTGAAACATAGGGTTTCTCTATGTAGATATCAACATCAAAGTTATGGTTTAAAAAATACTGTTTATTAAAAAAGTATGTATAATGAACAAGAAGATTACAACTAAATAATTATATTTATTTACAATGTATTTTCACATATAAATACATTATAATGGTTTTGGGTACCATATATATAAATTCACTCAAAATTTTGGTTATAAATGTATGGTTCCTTACAGAAATTATATTTTCAAACACATATGTTCCACTTAAAAACATAGTGTATAAATATTTATTCTATACTTATGTTAAAAAAAATCCATAGTACATTATACATAATGTTCACCCAAAAATAACCTTATGACTACAAAATCATATAATTAAATATAATACTAAAGAACAAAATATATATTCAATAGTAAAATAAAAAAATCGATTTGTGAGAATCAAAATCAAAATAAATTCAATAAATATTTTTTATACAACACATTTCCAATAATATACCCCTTATTTAATGATCCCAAATCCCATATATTTTATTATAAAAAATATTAGCCATTTTTTTCAAACTAGAGGGACCATGTATATGAAATTATAAAATATTATAATTTCAAAATATATCTCATCATCCCTTTATAATATATCATAGGCATATGAATGTAGTGGTTACCAAAATGTATTATCTGTTTCTGATATAGAAAAACAATGTAAAAAATTAATATATCACAATAAATGATTCCCATGACTAGAAAATATGTTCTTTTAAACTAATAAGTAATAAGACTTGTATAGACAATATATTTGGGTAGATAAACAAGAAATTTGAAACACAATATTTAGAAGAAAATAATTTCAATAAAATAAATTTTTTATTTCTAGAAATGTTTTGAAAATAAATTCTATGAAACAATATTTGGTGAGGTTAAATCCATTGGTTCACATGAAGAGTCAAATGTAAATGAATCTCAAGTGTCTGGATGAAAAGACATAGGTTATCTAATCATCGCTTCAACAATATGATCAAACATCCCAACCGGCTATTTCATCAAATTATTAGACTCATATCCCATATTCAGATCTGATAATAAATATATATATATATAAATTCATGGAAATCCTCTATAGGATTCACTAAATTATTAATTATCTCACATAATCAATTTATAAATATTATAATAACAGGTTACTTAGATGTCAATTTCTCAACAATATCATTTTTATTTTACAACAATGTATGATTTGGAATACTATCACACTAATGGTTTAGAAACAAATAAATTATTCATTATAAAACTTATATAATAGACTGAAAACTCCATATCAAATATGATGATGTTTGATTACTATAAGTATAACACCTTACATTACATGATTTACTTATAATATATTCAAATTTAATACCTAGGTATTTTCATTAATTATCCAAAATCCAATACAAAAATAGAATCTTCTATGAATAAATTTTTTTTCCCACATTTCTCTCAATAATTCCTTAAAAAATATTTTTTAAATATTATTTATTATTATGTTTTCCACCTAATTGTTAAATAACTCCAACTCTTCCACCAGAATAGATTAAATTTATAAATATTTGAAATATATTCTATAAAACACCTGGTCACTTTATAAATATTTCTATAATTCTGTCATATGATTATATTTTCTACCCAAATATTGTATTCATTAATAATAGAATAAGAATATTCATTTTCTTTATTTTTTCAGGGTTCAACTCCTTATATAATAGTAAGGGACCGACCTCCAATACTTTCACTCTATTATGATGATAATGTTTCAAAAACATGTTTTTTCTCAACAGATTTAGTTATAGAATTCTTTTAATATTATTAAAAAAATAAACTATCTAATTTTCAATCAATTTCGTAGTTTTTTACAATGATGTGTGAACCATCTCACTAACAGGATCATTATTTTTTACCTAATCAACTTCATAACCATTTGGATCAACTCTTTTTTCAATTTATCAATCTATATAAATAATAAAAATTATTTCTAAAAGATTTTTTATCTTATAATACCACAAATTCTTCTTCCTAAACAAAAATGTATTATCTTTTACTATAACATGTGATTAGAGGCTCACTATTCACTTCTCCTAAGGGTTGAACAAGAGATCGATGGATGGATCTTGTAGTAGTTGTTTCTCTTGCCTCATCCACGATTAGCCTTCTTATTACCTTATTAACTTTCAATATTATATATTAAAAAAATGCATATGTATGAATCTTTCATAATCTTGATAAAATATAGTTTCCTTGTCCCCGTGACCTTGAGAATCAAATATTTTTTGATCATCAACTTTAACATGCCTCAAAATTAATTTATATAGTTTTCCAAAAAACCTAATTTGCTTATGGTTCTAGGAGAATGAGTTTTACTATGATAGCATCTAATAGCTATCTAAAAAATATTTATTTTATTAATTCTATAAAAAATTATATAAATAAGCATACAATATGGAAAAAATGAGTTCCAAGCATCCTTTTGATCGTAATAATCCATATACCTCAATATATATATATATATAAATTCACCAAATTGTATCATCTCAAGAAAATTCTTTTATAAATGTTACAGAAAATTATTTTTTCCAACGCCAAAAACATGGTCACTATTGTAGATGAAGGACCCCGGGACACCCTGAGAGGGGAGGGGTGAATCAGGGTGACCACTTTTTCTTTTAATTTGTTGGATCTTGTTCCCACGTTGGTAGGAACTTGTTGAACCTGTAAGATGATTACGATCAAAAAGAAAACATTCACATGCACAGAGAAGACACAGTCATTTTTACTTGGTTCACCACTAAGGGCTACGTCCAAGGAGCATACGCCGACAGGTTGCCGGTCGTACCTAAATCCACTATGCTTCACTAGCTACGGATACAAAAGTTCGGGTACAGACACTCTGTCCCAGGCTCACCGCCTTTACAATAGTTCAGGGATAACTCACTGCGTCCCTCGGGTCACTCCCGTTGACTCCCCCTGGCTCACTGCCGTTGGTGAAGTCCCACTCAGTTTATAGACGTGTAGGTCTCTTCTTCATTTGCATAAGAGTGCATCCTTTGTTGAATGTAGATGCTCTATTGAAGTCCGATTCTCACCAGAAGAAGAATATCACTTTTCCTCGAATGAACCGAGTAGTTTCTCGGCTTTCGTGCAGCTCCAGCAAGGCAGGCGTGCTTCAATAGTGTCTAGGTCTCCTTTTCAAGCCCGGCGCGCAAGTCTCCCGGCGGCGCGCAAGTCTCAGGCGCGCAAGACTAAACTGGCGCGCAAGTGTCACTGAAGCACCTGCGCGACACTGCCTTCTTGAACTAAAAACTTGCGCGATCCACTTCCTTTCTCTTCCAAACTGCCTTGGGAGAACAACCAAACACCGGCGCGCAAGCTCTACTTGCGCGACAAAACAACCACCAGCGCGACTCAACCACCTGCGCGACGAGAGCTCGAACAATCTCTCGGCCTTGAACTCTGTTGGAAATGAGGAGGGGTGGTTCATTATTTATAGGCAAACTGGACCCCCTGCGCAGCGGCGCGCAAGTCCCTCGACGGCGCGCAAGTCCTGTCTCCAGATCCTCTGTCGCGCAAGTTACTTGCACGACCCAACCAACACTTGCGCGACCTTCTTTCCTTAGCCAAATTGTGATGTTCTGATCCTCAAAAACATATGGCGCGCAAGTCTTTCATCCTCCAAGAGCTCGTCGCGCAAGTATCTTTGCCAAAAACACTTTACTTTATTTACGGATTTTCAGGCCCAAAAATTTGGCAAACACTGGGAAACAGCGCCACCTTCACTACTGTTTTCTTCCTGAACGGTATGATCGCTTTGTTGGTTCACACCCTGAACTTCCACTGAGGATTGACAACAAACACAAACCATACACCAAATCATGCTTTGAAGAACCTGGTTCCAACAATCTCCCCCTTTGGGTTTGTTGGCAATCAGAATAAATTCAATAGATCTCCAACCATGAGCAAATCCAAAACGCAAGAATCAACTCAGCTAACACTATAAGTCTACGTGAGCAATGCTCGGTGTAGAAAACAAGAGAGAAAGCATGAATTGGGTCTTAGTGTGTTGAAATCGTACACGAAATTCTCCATCCCGATGTTATCCTTATTAAACTTCTCATCACAAGCTTACACTTCTCATCACAAGCTTACACTTCTCATCACAGAAGAATTTCTTGCCTTGAATTTATTCCTTTCTCCCCCATTGACAATAAAACCAAAGACCGAAAAGTTTGTTCAACGTTCAGCTCAAGCCATACTCCCCCTGGATAGTATCTCCCTCATAAACCTGCATCATAGCCATAAACAGATAAAAACAGTTAAAACAAACGGGGAGAGGGGACTTCCGGAGCCTCCTTATGCAGTAGGAGGTGGTCGAACACCGAGGTTCAACCGATGCTTCTCGAACACAGTCGCAGACAATGGCTTGGTTAGGATATCAGCCACTTGCTCATTAGTTCCAACATGATCCATTTTAATCATGCCTTGTTCAACCTTTTCTTTGATAAAATGATACCGTATTTCAATATGTTTTGTACGAGAATGCTGAACCGGATTCTTCGTAAGATCAATTGCACTTTTGTTATCACAATAAATCACCATTGGTTGCTGCACCTTATCACCAATATCTGTTAGCTGCTGCTTCATCCAAAGAAGTTGAGTGCATGCTTTTGTGGCGGAGATATATTCAGCTTCAGCAGTACTAAGAGAAGTACTTTCTTGCTTCTTGCTCAACCAGCCAACACCTTTATGCCCAATATAGAAAGCTCCACCACTAGTGGACTTTCTGTCTACTACATCCCCAGCCCAGTCAGCATCAGAAAACGCTGATAATTCACTGTCCCTGCCTGCAGCAAAAAATAACCCGAAGTTATGTGTGCCTTGAATATACCTCATGATTCTTTTTACTGCTGACATATGTTCCTCCTTTGGATTACTCTGAAAGCGGGCCGCAAGGCATGTTGCAAAGACAATATCTGGCCTTGTCGCTGTCAAATACAGTAGGCTTCCAATGATCCTCCTGTACATGGTGGGATCAACAGAGTTCCCATCCTCATGCTTTCCAAGTTTAGTTCCAACAGGAATCGGAGTTGACATTGGTTTGGAGTCTTGCATATTGAACTTCTTCAGCAACTCTCTTGCATATTTTTCCTGAGAAATGAAAGTGTATTCCTTCTTTTGAATTACTTGCAACCCCAAGAAATATTTGAGCTCCCCAATCATAGACATTTCAAATTCTGATTTCATGTGGTTGGAAAATTCATCCACTGATTTCTGCCTGCTGCCACCAAAAATGATATCATCAACGTAGACAAGAACCATGAACTGATATTTTGGAGAATTCTTCACATAGAGATTGTGATTGAATCCTCCTCTTTTGAATTCCAACTTCTTGAGATATGAATCTAGCCATGAGTACCATGCCCGTGGTTCCTGCTTCAAACCATATAGATCTTTCTTTAGTTTGCAGACCTTTGTTTCATCGGTACCCAAGACAAACCCCACCGGTTGTTCAATGTAGACTTCTTCTTCGAGTACAGCATTCAAGAATGCTATCTTAACATCCATTTGATATACTTTATATCCTCTTTGGAGTGCCAGGGCAAGGAAAAGCCTGATTGATTCCAGTCTAGCAACTGGAGCAAGGGTTTCTTCAACATCAATACCTTCAATCTGGGAGTATCCTTTACATACCAGTCGTGCCTTGTTTCTGATAACACTTCCATGCTCATCAAACTTATTTTTGAAAATCCATTTGGTACCAATCACATTGTGACCTTCAGGTCTCTAGACAAGATCCCATGTCTGATTCTTATCAATCTGATCTAATTCATCATTCATGGCTTTCACCCAAGATTCATCTTTTGCAGCTTCTTCGAATGAGGATGGCTCTACAACTGATAGAAATGCAGATTGCGTGGTATTCCTCATCCTTCTGGTTTGTGTGGGTGCACTCCTATCCCCAATTATGTTGGATGGATCAATCTCAGCTCTTCGATTTCTCCTGCGAGGTTCAGTAGTATTCTCTTCAGCCATAGTTTCTTCTTCAGATTCTTCTTCTGAGTCAACATCATTATGTGATTGATGAGTGTTTTGAACAGCTTCCTCTATTTTTGCATTTGTAGTTTCTTCATGTCCACATTCTTCATGACTTTCTATCACATCAGCATATGACGTCCGTGAAGCATTTGTGGTTTTCTCTTCAATTATCTTAACATCATTTCTTTCCACAATCCTTCCCAAACGATTGTTGAAACATTTGTAGGCTTTGCTGTTCATTGAGTAACCGAGGAAGATTCCTTCATCTGCGTTGTCACCATATTTCCCCTGATTTCCTTCTTTGTTCCTGATGAAGCACTTACTTCCAAAAACACGAAAGTATTTTAGAGAAGGCTTCCGTCCATGCCACAATTCATATGGTGTCTTCGTCTCACCCATATAAAGTCATGTTCGATTCTGAATGTACACTGCAGCTTGAACATCCTCTTTCCAGTAATGTCGTGGAATACGACTCTCAATCAGCATAGTCCGTGCCATGTTGTTCACCTGTCGATTCCTTCGTTCAACAACTCCATTTTGTTGTGGAGTTCTCACAGTAGCTACCTCATGTTGTATCCCATGCTTCTCCAGATAATTTTCAAATTCAATGGACGTGTATTATCCTCCATTGTCAGATCGCAACACTTTGATTGTTCGTCCAGTATCACTCTCGGCGATTCGCCGATATGTTTTCATGCAGTCAAGGACCTGTCGTTTCCGGTGAATGACCATCACACATGCCATTCGACTGTAATCATCTATGAAAAGGACAAAGTACCTTTCTCCATGAGTTCCGGAAACATTTATTGGACCACAAACATCTGTATGAATCAGATCAAGAAGGTGAGATGCCTTTTTCTTCTTTGGCCGATATGAACTGCAGACCAACTTCCCACGAATACAAGCATCACAGGATTTTTCACGCTCATGTTTCAGGTTGGGAATGTCCATGACAATTCTCAATTTTGATATTTTCTCCATGTCTTGTTGATTGATGTGTCCCAATCTCCGATGCCACAGATTGTTTTCTTCTTCAACAGTCATGTAACATACATTCTCTTCACTATCAACCTGATACAAGTTTCCTTCTGTTCTGCATCCCTTCATGAGAGAATTGCCAGTTTTTCCCTTGATAGTGCAGCCTTTCTGATTAAAAGTAACAACAAGTCCTGAGTCACAGAGTTGACTCACGCTGAGGAGATTATGACGTAGGCCATCTACGTAAAGGACTTCAGTCTTCTTTAGTTCTCCATTAGCTAATTTGGTACTTCCACTCCCTTTGATTTTCAGAGCCCCATCATTACCAAATCTTACTGTACCATCAACATTCTTTATGATATTTGTTAGTAGACCGGAATTACCTGTCATATGAGATGAGCAACCGCTATCTAGAATCCAGGTACTGTTGTTCTTTGTAGCTTTGAGAGCTACCTCTGCAAGGTTTGATTTCTCAATCTTCCTCCTTTCCTTCCATGAGACATTAGATTGAGTATATAGAACTGATGGCCTTTCAACTATCTATTCCGCAACCCCAGGTTCTTCATAGTCAAAGTCTTCTTTAAGAGGTGAGAACCTATTTGAAAGAGAAACATCGTCTTGCTGACGAGACTTGACATGTCTGGAACTTCTGCATGAGGTGTCAATGTCCCTTCTCTGCCTGCAATTAATGGCCTTATGACCAAAGTTAGAACAATGAAAACAATATCCATAGAAATTATTTCTTCTATAAGAATTAGGATATGAAATTGTTCTCCTCTGTTGAGCATCTATATCTTCTCCATTCAGATAGCTTCTTGCTTCTTCACAATAGGACATGGTATGGCCCAGATAGCCACAGAACTGACACTTCATGAGAAGAAATGTCTTCTCACTTGAATTTTTCCTTATAGCTTCTTCCTTGGGAGAATAGTAAGACTGTCTGCCGTTTTTGAAAGTTTGAGGATAATTTTCAGGTCTCCTTTTATTTTGGATTGAGGGTTCCTTTTTCAGCACTCTAGGTAACATTTCAACATGTTCAACTTTCATCTTATCTTTCTTTTGGATCTTTGCACTTCCAGCAGTTGATGACTCGGCCTCACAGCCAATTCCACTCTTTCCCATGCAAGCAGGTCTTTGATCACTCAAGACTTTTCCAACCCCATCTGAACCACACTTGGCTCTTGCAAGTAATTCTGCATCTGAGAATCTTCCGAACTGTATTTTCTTCCTCGATTCTTTTGGAACTGATTCTGTCTCCATTTTACTCCTCAGAGTAGCTACTTCCTCCTCAAGACCCTCAACAGTCTTGGATTTTTCATCCAGTCTGGATGTGAGGTCATTGATGACCTTTGCTTGCTCTTCAATTCTCAGCTTCAGATCAACTGCATCATCATTACTTTCAATTATTTTAGACTGTACCTTCACAAATTCTTCCAGTCGTTCAATTTCAGCTTCATGTTGATCAACATATTCAGTTGATTCTTCTACAATTGATTTCCACTTATTGCAGCTCTTACATTTAATCTTAAGATTACTAACTGCATCCTTAAGTTGCACCTCAGGATATACACAAGTTCTCAGTTGTTTTTCACCATCAGTATCTTCTGACTTTTCAACAGTGGCCATCATAGAAGCATGGTTCCCAGTTTTGAATTCTGGTTCTTCTTCATCACAGAATTCATTGTCATCTTCTTCCTCTTCACAGACAAAACTCTTTCTTTGCATTTTCTTACCAGATTTGAAGTCTCCCTTTTTGAAGAACCTTCTTTGAGGCTTCTTGAAGTTTTCATCTTCACTGTCATCATCATTGATATTCTTCAAGCACTGAGAGGCAATATGCCCAACTTTTCCACAACGGAAGCATGCGAGAGGTAACTTCCCTTTGAATTTCCCTTTCCCCTTCTGGAACTTCTTTGCAATGAGAGAAAGAATTTCTTTCTCTTCGTCATCATCACCGCTACTATCCTTTGAGATTTTCAATTTATCCATGGCCTTGAATGCCATTTCCTTGCTCACCCGAGTCGTAGCATCTTCTGGTTTGACTCTCATTTCATATGCTACCAAACTGCTCAGTAAGTCATCTAGAGAAAGTTTGGAAAGATCTCTTTCCTCAAGAGCTGACACCTTCGCATTATACAGAGGTGGAAGTCTTCTTAATATTTTCTTTACAATATCAATGTCTTTGATTTCTTCGCCTAGACCCCGAATTGCTCCAACCACTTCAGTAATTCGATTGAAGAAAGAGTCTGCATTCTCTTCTGGATGCATCTTCAGATCATCAAACCGATTGTGTAGCACTTGTAGTTTCGCCTCCTTCACTTTGCTATCACCTTCATAAATATTCTCAAGTTTATCCCACATAGATTTTTCTGAGGTGCAATTCATCACCTTCAGGTAAATCTGATCAGAAAGGGCAGCAGTGAGAGCATTCTGTGCTTTGGCATCTGCATCAAGAAGTTTCTTGTCTGTTTCAGTCATAGCCAGACCTGTTGGATCAGTGACATGTATTCCTTGCACAGTAGAAAAAAGAACTTCCATTCCAAGAGATCTTAGATGAGATCTCATTCTGTTCTTCCAGATCTGGAAATTGCTTCCATCGAAGTGAGGGACTCCCCTGACGTTGATCGCGTTTTCCATGACGAAGAAGGTCAGATTCAACGCCAGCAACCTTTACGCTCTGATACCACTTGAAGGACCCCGGGACACCCTGAGAGGGGAGGGGTGAATCAGGGTGACCACTTTTTCTTTTAATTTGTTGGATCTTGTTCCCACGTTGGTAGGAACTTGTTGAACCTGTATGATGATTACGATCAAAAAGAAAACATTCACATGCACAGAGAAGACACATTCATTTTTACTTGGTTCACCACTAAGGGCTACGTCCAAGGAGCATACGCCGACAGGTTGCCAGTCGTACCTAAATCCACTATGCTTCACTAGCTGCGGATACAAATTTTCGGGTACAGACACTCTGTCCCAAGCTCACCGCCTTTACAATAGTTCAGGGATAACTCACTGCGTCCCTCGGGTCACTCCCGTTGACTCCCCCTGGCTCACTGCCGTTGGTGAAGTCCCACTCAGTTTATAGACGTGTAGGTCTCTTCTTCATTTGCATAAGAGTGCATCCTTTGTTGAATGTAGATGCTCTATTGAAGTCCGATTCTCACCAGAAGAAGAATATCACTTTACCTCGAATGAACCGAGTAGTTTCTCGGCTTTCGTGCAGCTCCAGCCAGGCAGGCGTGCTTCAATAGTGTCTAGGTCTCCTTTTCAAGCCCGGCGCGCAAGTCTCCCGGCGGCGCGCAAGTCTCAGGCGCGCAAGACTAAACTGGCGCGCAAGTGTCACTGAAGCACCTGCGCGACACTGCCTTCTTGAACTAAAAACTTGCGCGATCCACTTCCTTTCTCTTCCAAACTGCCTTGGGAGAACAACCAAACACCGGCGTGCAAGCTCTACTTGCGCGACAAAACAACCACCAGCGCGACTCAACCACCTGCGCGACGAGAGCTCGAACAATCTCTCGGCCTTGAACTCCGTTGGAAATGAGGAGGGGTGGTTCATTATTTATAGGCAAACTGGACCCCCTGCGCGGCGGCGCGCAAGTCCCTCGACGGCGCGCAAGTCCTGTCTCCAGATCCTCTGTCGCGCAAGTTACTTGCACGACCCAACCAACACTTGCGCGACCTTCTTTCCTTAGCCAAATTGTGATGTTCTGATCCTCAAAAACATATGGCGCGCAAGTCTTTCATCCTCCAAGAGCTCGTCGCGCAAGTATCTTTGCCAAAAACACTTTACTTTATTTACGGATTTTCAGGCCCAAAAATTTGGCAAACACTGGGAAACAGCGCCACCTTCACTACTGTTTTCTTCCTGAACGGTATGATCGCTTTGTTGGTTCACACCCTGAACTTCCACTGAGGATTGACAACAAACACAAACCATACACCAAATCATGCTTTGAAGAACCTGGTTCCAACAGTAGACTGAATAAATTTTACTTTCACCTTCAAGTAAGGTTTAAGGTAATTTACGAAAATCATTTGTATCATGGTGTATCCAAAAATAAAAGTCATAATATCCAAAAATTTATGATATTCATCTCCAATGGATCAAAAATTAGAGTGAAATCCCCTTTATTTGGGGCACTAAAAAACCATTGGTATTTCATTTAAAGAAACAATAAAACAACCTATAATTTACCTTTGAGGAAAATACACCATTTATTTCACAAAATCTAAACTATTAGTTTTCATAAAATTAGTTTCCATCAGTGTCAAACACAAAATTTGTATTTTTCCCACTGAAAATAAATTGTAAACCCTAGAAATCTGGACATTATATTAATATAAGATTCATATAATATATCCAGTAATGATCAATGACCATCCATTGAACGAATATTCTATAAAATCCCAAATTTCCTTGGAATATAGTGTAATTTGGTTCTCCTTATTATATTCTCTTCATCTTATAAATTATATAAAATATTTTGATTTGAGTTTAGGATTTTAAGGTGACCAGATAAATTGAGAGATATTACTGTAGACAGTGTTTGAGATTTAAGTTATGAGAGATAGAGTTTATTTTCTGATGGTTTTTTTATATCAGTTATTCTTGGTGAGACAAAATATTGATATCCATCATTATGTGTTTTAATTATGAAGATAATATTTTTCAAAAAGTTAAATCAATCAATAATTTATTAAATAACTAATTAATTATTAATAGTTGACCAAAAATTGAATGGAATATAATTAATAAATATAAATAAATAATATCAAGAAAACATAAATAAAAATATAAATATTATTTTAATGATTTATATTAATTCAAAAAAAAATATAGATTTTATTTAAAATTAAATATACCTAACCCCCATAATAAATTCAATTCTGATGGTGGGAATTGGTTTATTTAAAATATCAAGAAGTTAATATTCAGTATTGAAAAGTTTCCATGATACATACCCTCTTATAAGATGATCTCTTATTCATTGAAACCTTATATAAATATTTATTGTCCTTGAGTGACTAGGTGGAAATTTCAAAATATTATTTAAAATTGTTACTTCACATAAAATATGAATACTATTAAGATTTAGTGTAATGTATAGAATTGTATGATTCATCCCTAATAATTTTACACAACAAATTCCATTAGAAATATATTATACCTTAGCTATTGAAAATGTAATTTAATTTTGTATCATACTTTCCCATGAAACTATGCAATTTCCTAAAAAGTTTATGGGTCCTGAGGTACTCTTCTTGTATAACCTTTTACCTTAAAAATATTCATTTGAATGTGAAATTCAATTAAATTTTATTTTTTGGGGAAATGTGAATATAAAAATTAGTTCCATTCAAATATGTATAAATTCATTTTTACAAATTAAAATGGGATTAATTATTGTTTGAATGAAATCTTGCACAATGAAAATAATAATAATAACTTTTTTCTAGTTTAATTAAGGCATTGAAAATTATTTATCACACCTCTATATAATATTCTTTCAAATAGTTTTCTATATTGGTCAAGATAAATTATTATATTTGTATTAATGGGAGTTATACTTTTACTACAACATTTAAGTCCAATATTTTTAGTAAATCAATAATACATTTAAATTGATTTAAAAAATCCCCATCCTATTTTCTGTTTTTTGAAAACCTATAAATAACTTTAAATCTATCTAAAAATAAATTAAAATTAATTTTTATATTTTTTTTAAAAAATCAATAAAAAAATAACTATATTAGTTAAAGAAAAAATTCTATCATTTTTACCAAATTGTACGATTAATATTTTATAAATAATAGATTTTTTAAAAATAGTAGGAACTCCCAACCAAACAAAAAAAATCCATTTTCCAGTTGAAATGAACATAATATCTTATACCATGATCTTGGTTAAAATTTGAAGAAATAATGGCATTGATTGTCTGAGAACCTGATTTGGTATATACAGATTTTAAAAAACTATTGGTTGTTCACCATATAATACCTTCACTAAATATCAATTTTCATGAGATTAGTTTTTATCCATATGATATAATATAAAATTCATATATGATGCATCATATATAAGGATTATAATGGATTCTAATACTGAAATTAGGGAAATGTTTTCATTATAATCTATCCATTCTTCCTGATTAAAACCTTTAGCAATTAAGAGAGATTTATTTCATTTAATTATCCATTATTCATATTTTGTGTTTCTAAAACTTATTTGGTTCATATTACTAGACTATTTGATAAAATTTTAACTAATTATAAAATATTATTTATTCAAACTGCTTTAGTTATTATTTTATATCTATTATCCAACACTCTCCTTCTAATGGTACATCTATAGTTTTAGGTTCTAATTTATATAGGTAGTAAAATATTTAATATAGGTTTTCTACATCCTTATAGTCATAAATCTTGTATTTATATCTCGAATAAATGATTTAAAAGGATAATCCTTAATGGTTCTATATTTTATATCTAAGATAGTTTATAGTTCACCAGTTTCATATTATTTTGGGCCAGACTAAATTTCGTCATATTTTACTTTTTTTATAGTCAGATTAATGTGATTCACGTTTCTTGTTTTACCATGCAATTTTAAATTCATTTTTTATGATCAAATGGTTAATTTTCATTGATCATCAAATGAATATAATATTCACCTATCATTTATTATTTATTATAAACTCTAAAATATTTATAAGTAGTATAATATCCTATAAATATTTCTCAATCGTCAATTTGATCAAATTTAAAAATGTTTACCTTTGTATTCATAATTTACAATCTGCATGGAATAACATTTATTTATCTAACATTAGATTTTCTATTATTCCACATTTCATATATTTTTTTTATGAAAGGTTCATGTTAAAACTATATTCAATATATGGTATTGTGTTTAAAGGGATTTTGGAAAAAATTGACAAGAAATAAATATTTATGTAACATAATTTTTTCCATAACATGAATAGTCCAATTTATTAATTATATAATTATTTTTTGTCCATGTTCATATATAGTAGAAAACATACAATTAATATAAAGATATGTGAAAAAATTAATTACATTCATGACTCTAAAACTCTCCTCCATGTTAACATCTCAATGAAATTATTTCAGAAACATGTTCACATTGAACTATTTTACAAAATCATTCAAAAATAGATAAATCTACATATTAATGCTTTAAGAAACAATCCAATGTAAACCTGAAAAACAAATCTAATAAGAAAACCTAATATCTACCTGTGTGTTTGTAAAATCTAGATGATCCAAATAAATATATGTATAAATGATTGAGATGTTTATATTTAGAAACCTTGTTTATATATTTTAGGGATGAATCTTTCTTCTATCCAATTATTCATGAACATGAAAAGCACAAATTAACGATTTTAATAAAAATACGATTATAAACTATGTGATTCGTGTATAATTTAGATATTATAAATACATTATAATGTATATTTTTCCTATTAAAAATATTGGAATGATTTGTCTCAAAATTTAAATAATTACCTTTTTATTCACAAAAGAATCTTTGATCCAAATTACTAAATAAAGTTTGTTTTGAGTTCTCTAAACATAAGTATCATATCATTAAATAAATATAAAAAATTACTATAAAAGTCAACATACATATCATCAGGGATTTTATATATATATGACATTGGGATTAAAAAATTTAACATATAAGAATATGTTAATCAAATTTGATTATGGATCTCCAACAAAACCAACTCTAGGTATTTTTTCAGTTTTAATTTTTTCCCTATGGCCTTTTAGACACATGGAAATTAAAAGGATTTTTTTGTACCAAATTGATTTCGGGTCTTGTTGTGTCAGTATGTAATGATCTGGGTAACCATATTAACATAATATTTTCAAAATTTATAGGACTAACTCTACATGTATTTATAGAAGAAAAATATTTTTATTGAAAATAGTTTTGGGATTTCTAAATCATTATACATTAAAAAAGTGGACTTTAATTACACAATAAAAATAGTTGATACTACGTAAAATGTTATCAATTCTAAGGCATAACAAGGAAGGTAATGGTCTAGGGATTTTAAATTTTTTCTAACAAAGTGACTGAATAAGACATATCCAGGGATTTATGACCTAGTATAGTGTAAAGATGTCATGTGGAATATTCAACGAAAAAAATAAAAATAACCTGTAACACATTATAATATTTGTGTTCTCATCCATTTCTCTTAATCAATGATCATTTGTTGATGAATTTGAAGAAATATCCTTCTGTATTTTCCAACCATTAATCAAAAATAAATAGGAGCATTGATCATCGAATTTAATTTTCTAGAATGATGATCTGATGATTACTTTAATGTCATGACGATCACTACATCGATGTTCCTTTGATGTAAGGAGATGATCTTCATCCGATTAGTTTGATCCCAAGAATCACTCTATATAATGAGTGATAGGAGTGAGATGATCTAGATAACATGCAATTAATATTCCTAATCTGAGAGACACTCTCATCATATAGATTGTGGAAGATTAAAAACTCATAAATGCCCCCCCCCCTCTCGTATATTTCACATGAATTATTTTTTAATAAATAAATATGTTTGATGTACTAACTACTTCATAAATATTATTTAATTTTTTCACATAGTTTAAATAAATATTAAATAAATTCTCTTATAAACATAATAAAGTAAATCAACTCATAAATCATGAAAATATTAAACAAGTGTTGAATATTATAGTTATATTCTTTCCTATAATATTATTCAATATATCTACATAAAATCATATAAATAATTATAAAAAATAAACTCCACCCAATTATTTTGACCAAGAATAATAATGAATTTTTTTATTTATCCATGATCAATAAAACAAAGATACCTATTAGATCCCATTGTAGGGTCTACAATGTCATGAATACTAATTCACTAGATTACGGATGATTCCTTAATATGATATTGCATATGACCTGCTAGGCTTGTATCTCAATTGTAGTAAATATTATTCAAATAGCATGAGTATAGTATATCCACCCATTAAGTCTCCTAAAGAGATAATTAATAGTCACATCAATGAAACCCAACCTATGAGTAGACACTGTGTAATATAATATAATTATTTTTAGATATCTCATAAAGAGGTATGGACATTTATTTAATAGTTTATTTTTTATTGTTTTTTGATATAACAAGATGTATTTAACATAAAAAACTATGTCCAAGGACATAAAATGGTAATAAAATAATAATCAATGATGCCTGATATATTAGGATCTCAACATAGAATTGAAAAATATTACATTGACCATTAAACCAATTCCTTTCCACCAATGATGAACCCATCAAAAATAAATCCCCAAAATTTTGTTATCTTATTTTTTAATTCATTAAAGTACACTATAAAATAGGACACAATTATAAGGATTAAATGTAAGATACCAATACAAATTTCCATAGATATTAACATCCAATGACATCAAAAATTAGTGGTGTAACTATCTAATGCCTTTATTTATAATCTCAACTACCAGAGATCACTAATTGAAAACATCTTGAGAAAAAGTATCAATATTTATGAGACCCTAGAACCTAATAGTAATATATAAACTTTTTCAAATCATTATATTGTATATAGGTAGTTTTAAATATATTAAAAATAAATTTCATAGTATCTTTGGGTTCTCATTATAGCCTTTGAGCTTTTATAAACTTTTGATTCAACAAATATTATATAAAAATTTCCATTTAATAATGAAGTTATAAATTTCTACACCATAATAGTTAGATTTCATCCCCTTATCTCACTTTATACACAAAATGGTTATCCAAATTACTAATAAATTTGGGTCTAAGACACCAACTTTTAAAAAAATACCACTTTCAAAATATCCCACATTCTAACTATCCTTTCTAGATCTCACATGATTAAGATCTTGACTCTTTCAAGTCAAAAAATTAGTTTTTGGGTCTTCTATGCCTCTATTGAGGTGCTATTTTCTATTTTTGTCCACATATCATTTTTTAAAACCCATCAAGATATGTAAACACCTAATATATTCATTTTTTCCGCACTTAAAATATAATATCTTTTCCTATACAACAATCATACATTACAATATCATAATACATTAAATAAAAAGTGTGATTCCTAGAAGATGAAAAAATCTTGTGTTTTTAACACTTCTTATTAGATTCCATATATTCCTCGGGGGACTAAGTATGTTGTAAACATGGGTACCATAGAATTGAATTAAATTTTTTCCTCATTACCTTTATCAGACTATGATTTTAGAACATATTAAACTTGTTTGAGGACATGTTCCCCCCCCCATAACTAGTATCCCTTTGTCTCCAGAAACATGTTATATATATCCTCTTCACGTGCTAAAGTCATACATATTGTTTTGACTACTTCCCATGTACTTATCCTAGATATAACTAATATTTTTCTACGATAATGTATATGTTGGAAATATAATATCTTATATATATCATGACATAAATTGTTTATCCATCACAAAAGAGTATGTAATTTCACATAACAGCATTAATATCCTCCTAAGCCCATGTATTTCTTCATGTAGTGATTTATTCTAGGTGAATTTGGTAACAATTATCACTTGAACAGTTCCAAATTTTATTATCCAATACCTTGTATGTATAAGTATGATTAACTTAGATTAAAAAACCATTGGTTCTAACTCATTAGTTATTAATCCCTAGAACATATGTTTCTATAATATGACATCAAATGAATACTTAATTTCATATTCATTTTAATTAACTATAAGACCAATAATTGTTTTTAATGTGTTATCAAACTTATTTCACTTGAAGCCAATGGGTCCACACAATCCTATTGTAGATACATGGAAACTATTCATTACAAATGAATACTCTAATATCTTGTTTATTACTTTTAATAATAATCTATATTTTAATAACTTGAACCATTATTGGAATTGTATGATATTAATGTCATTTTTTGGCTCTGTCATATCGATATAATCAATGATTGGTGGTTCTTACATCTAATTCTCAATAGAATGATCAATGAAAATTTCAATGAAATGTATAATTCTAATAGATTTAGGCATAACAACTTAGTAATATCAATAAATCCTTCTTTCAACCATTTATATAATATAAATATTTCATCTTAGTTCATTACCCCCCCCCCCCACATAGTATTCAAAATAATAACCCTCCTTGTAATTTGACACATGGAATCCATTATTTAATTTTAATTGATCTTGTAAATTATTTACAATTTCCATATATAGAAAAATTATTAGAATTATTACTCTTATTAAATAATTTACCACTAGAAGTGAAGAATATAAACCCACAACCATTGTTTTATCTTTCATATATACTATTTTCCTCAGTAATATTCCACTTCCAAACCTCTTTTAAATGTTTTTTCATATGTTAACAATTGTTTCACCTCTAAAATTTAATAAAATTATTTAAATATTTTTCCCACTATCTTAGAATGATATTTTAACCCTTTTATAGAAATATAGTATATATACTTACAATCTATTTTCTGTCACAGTGTTTCTATAATATGTATAAAAACGTTATCTTGAATAATTTATATTAAAAATGGGTTTTCTTAATGAAATTTTTTTATATCCTAAACAAAATAATTATATCTAATCATGTTATCTTATGTAATAATGGATTTATAGTATACTATAAATAATATGATGTCCATTTTCATAATAGTTTCCATATTATTATTAGATAAAATCATTGTTTTTTATGTATGTCTCAAAAAACGAATTCATTATGATGCATAATATTAACATTGATGCTCCATTTACAGTCATCGTTACTTTGATGTGTACCAGGAAATGTCCATTTATGAATTAATCCATGCTATATTCCTGTGGATAAATGCTGTTATATATGACGTATCATTGATCCTCGTTATTTTCATCAAAATCCTAATGTGGGTAAGGTAATTTACATTCTACAATTACTCCATGCTACATTATACAGTTTGATGAATTCTTGTTCTAGATATTATTTAGAATACCACCATGAAGACATTAATCTCTTTGGACAATGAATATTCCATACATTACATTAACATTCTGTAAAAAATAAAATAAAAAATTATTATTAAGTATACTTAAAACTATCATACATATTAAAATGTTCATGTTCTCCATTGGAACTAGTACTAAATGATTTTTGGGATACCATTATTTCTAAAGATTTCTATGTCAATTACTAAAAACATAAGTTTGTAAATAATAGCTAAGTTTGTTAACTCGTATGTGATTAAAGACATATAATGTATATCCTTGACAGGTAAATTATTTGTATTGTCATATTATTATCTTTCCATATCTGGTTATATATATTTTAATTTTTAATATTCATTACATATTTTTATGATTCGAGTGTTTATAAAATATTAGTTGAGTACTAAGAAAATAAAATGTTTCATTCAAGAATAGGATATTTGTGGAAACGTTTCACGAGGACATGTTTGATAAATATTTTGGTAATAATCAACAAATATTCTACCTATATTGTTAAAATTTAAAATTATATGTTTTTTTCTTCTCACTGCTAAATTAATAACCTGCCATCAAATTCATTGAGAATAGAATTAGATCAAGTAATGACTATATACATACATGGTTAATTTATTTAAATAAACAAATGATAGTTTTTTTATTAAGATCTAATATGAATGACCAAAACATTACATTTATATTTATAAATATACTACAAGAAGCGAATACTTTTTTTATAGATTTAGTTCATTGTGTATAAAATTACGTAAATTAATTTCTAGATATGAAATATCAACAAACACACATTTCATTTTTTGTAGAATATTGGGAAGGTTCCCTTAACATAACACATGTGATTAGATTTTTCACCTTGTATTTTAACTTCTTCACCCTAATAACTGATCCTTAATATTTCATTAATGTATTAATCTCATTGAAAACTATACCGATAAAGTAATAAAGCATTTTATCCACACATAAAATTTTATAATATTAAAAAATAATTGACTAAATGGATACATAAAATGTAGGAATGAGATTCCTTGAAATATCTTGATTCTCCATATATATTTATACATAATGATTATATTTGTTAGCTATTCATATATATAATTCTATTTCTCCTAGAAAGTCTTACGGTGGTGAGACTATATGGAATATCGTCCATGTCCGAATGTAGTATCCATAACATGGATAATAATTTGATCATAACAATATTAAGTGAACATCATATTTTTAATACATGAATCTCATATAAAAAATTTTAACACCCTCACATCCATAGGAGAATTAATTGGTATTTCGAGCAGCATCACCTTTAATTTCTGATGTTTTAGTAATTTATGGAAATTTTTGTACTAATCTATGGAAAATGAAGCCTATTTTGAAAATTTTATTGTATAATATTATCACAGTTTTCATGTGGTATTTCTAAAATTTATTATAAAAATAAAATAAATAAAATTAGTACATTTATCTAGATCACTAATTTAGAAAATATATATTAATTAATTTAATCCTTAAATATCACCCATTATTTTGTATAATACTTTACAAAACCATTATACTATAATTGGAATACTCTATCTCTTCAGTATTCTAGTGTCATGGATATTTGAACCTCCCCTCATAGTATAATTTTTATGGAAATTACACTACTTGGAGAGTCCATGGTAGCCATTTGACTAGCCAACCACATTAACATATATCACATTGATCTATTGAGATATGTCCTATCTTTTAAAATAAAAATATGTTTTACTTGACATTTTAGTCTAACATTGGACCTAGATTTCAATAGATATGACTTAATGGAAAATTAAATTATGTCACCCCATAATTCTCTTAATAACCTTCAATTATTAGGATGCACCCTCAACTATAGCTGATCAAAAATCCAAACACCTGATTTTATTCAAAATAAAATGAAAAAAATGTGTTTATGACTTATTATTTCATTTAGGGTTTTTAATGTTTTTAAGTCCTTCAAGTCATGTTTGGTTTCTGCTCACCCATTAAAAGGGAATTATGATAAGAAAAAAATAATTTTCATATTGTCCTTCCACATATCATTTGAATTTTTCCTTGACATGGAATGTTTTATGAATTAAATTTTCATCATCATAGTACAAATGAACTCGAACAAAGGTGAGGGGGTATCGAGGTGGAAAATATAGACATATAAATTAGTAATGTAGGAACTTATACATATTGAATGTAATTAAGGTTCACATACCACCATTCAATTAACTACTTGTTACAATAATCACAAGAAGGTAATAAATAATTAAATAAATAGACTGGAATAAAACAAGGATCATTCCTTCTTATGAAAATTTAGTTTATTAAATTATCACGAGAAAAATTAAATTACTATAAATTTAAACATGGAGAAAAAATTAAATAAATTAAATGAATTAATAAAATTAAAATATTTTATTCAAATACTTTATTATTTTTCAGTTCCATAAATAATTCAATTTTATTCGGAAAATTAAATTGAATAATTAATTTAAGTTAATACTAATCACAGAATGCATATTTATTCTAAATTATACAAAAAATTATACAAAAAAATATTTAATTAATTATATTTAATTTAATTATTTATTTAAATCAATTAATCATAATTTATATATAAAATTATTAACCTTGAAACCCCATGCAAGGCATGTGTGGGTTAGTTTCCAAAATCATAGGGCAATACTAGGCCATGAAGACCTAGTACCAAGGTGTTCTTGGCCGCAAAGGCCCTCATAGACCTGTTTCAGGTCTGGTTGACCCACCCTATCCTATTATAGGGTATATTGTCTCCAAAATAAATAGTAAAGGGATTCCCTCTTTTGTAAGGTTAATCTCTAGACACTGGTTGTGGCAACTCGGGGCAATATAGTTGGTCAGAGTGTAAGAAAAAGGGGATTCCACATGATGTTTATATCATCCGGCATCACAAGGGGTTATATAGGGTAGAATGGTGATCATTATATGAGGTAAGTGACACTAAATAGATAGGCAATGAAGCATTAGAGGTTTTTTGTGTTGGATCCATGGTGAGCAGGTGGGATTGGCTCAGACAGAGGAGGCATTTCTAGATCAAGGTAGTGTTAAGGTCTAATGGCATCTGTCAGTTCCAGGGAGTAGCGTAGCAGTGCATGTGGCCTAGGAAAGTGTGGAATTATGGTATAGATATCATAGTGGTTCTGCCCAGGAGGATTTGGTGTAGGCTAGTTGGAATCAGGGGAGACCTTGTCCATGTACATGATAGCATGACCGTTTGGCAGTGGTCCTATGCGATCATGTTTGATGGGCGGGGAATTAGAAATAACTGTATCTACCACAACAAAGTTAATTGATGATATTCTAGGATGGATGGTGGTTCATACTCATAGGGATGATAGTGAGTGGGTTCTTGGGCACTAGATCAGTGGTGGAGGAGGTGGAGGTGGCTAGTAAGACATGTAGAGGTGTTCCATGGTGGTGTAAATAATCGAGGAGGGATATGCATGGGAGATCGGGTGGGGCCCCAAAATACAGCTTCATCTAGAAGAAATAGAAGGTGTTAACCATGTTTTTTTTTGTTTTTTCATAAACCTAGAAATATAAATTTTGACAATGAAATGGGATTCGAAATTTTTTTTCGAAAATGAAAATCATATGCCAAGACATCATACCTTTTTGACATGTTTTATGTTTGTCAAACCATTAGATTGAAATATATCCCCATATTGTTTTTATTAAAATAAAAAAATAATATAATTTTATTAAAATATTATATTTTTTCTAGTCTAAAATTATATTACTAGTTGGAGAAACTCAAGTGGTTGGATTCTTACAGGTACCTGGCTAGAGGTCACGATAAAATTTGAGAACATATATAATTTTATGTTATACTTTATATTTAAAAATATATTATATGATGAACATTATATTGATCCATAATTTTTTTTGTATTAACATACATAGACATATGAGATACAACTGACATATGATTGGATTCATTGGGACCAATTTACAACCCTCAACATGTCATTTGAAGAAAAATAATTATTCATGGATTAGATAATCAATTTGATTGCTATAATACCAATTTTGGGTTTTGGGTGTGAATTAAAAGATAGTAGACCAATTATATTAAATTTTTCTTCACCAAAGTGAGAGAACATGTATTATACTATAATCTGAGCCTTAGTGTAGTCTACAGATATCATGTGGGTTATTTAAATCGTTGAAAATAAAAATAACGTGTTCCTCTTTAAAATCATGGAGCCCTCATATATATCTATTAACCAGTGACTATTTCTTAAAGGATCCAAAGAACAATTTCTCTAGATCATCCCCACTTGCTTCAAAACTACATAGGAGTGTTGATCTTCATATATCAAATGTAGCACTATGATCCAAAAATGCCTTTGATGCCTTGACGATCACTACAACGATGTTATTTTTACACAATGAGATGATCTCAACCTGATCAATTAGATAGAGTGTTTTTATTTACTGTGGTTTCTAAAATAACCTGAAAGGGTTCTCAGTCCTTTCATATTTAACATCAAGAAAATAAGTCATGAATAAACATGTATAAATAACTAACTACATTATAAATTTTATTTATATTTTATCAAAAACATTAATTATATATTAAATGTATTATGTTTTAAATATGATACATTAAGACAAATAAAAATTTCTGATAATATAAAATAAACATTGAATGTTAAAATAACATTCCATTGTATAATATAACTCATTAATGTTACATAAACTCCTGAAAATACTATTAAGGAATAAATTCTAAAAAATTATTCTGAACATAAATAATATTTAATTTATTTATTTATCTGTCCTTGATAAAACATGGACATCTTTCAGACCTTATGGTGGGGCCCACAATGTCTTATATCATTACTCACTATAATATTGATGTCATTTGAATAATATATTGTGTGTGACCCTATAATCCCTTATCTTAATAGTAGTGAGTAGTATTTATGTACCAAGAGTGGAGTCTAGAAACCCATTATGTTCCTTAAATATATATGAATTATTCATAGCATCGACATCAATCATACGAACACTCACTGGGTAGTTTAATCTATTATTGTTTAGATATGTCATAAATGAGGACACACACTTGTTTCATTTCCCATTAATGGTATAGTGTTTGTTGATATAACTGGACAGGTTTACCCTAGACTACCTTGGTAATGAATTTATGAAGTTACAACCAACCTGATCAACGAGGCCTGAGATATTACATCTTAAACAAAGAAGAGAAATATTATATCATTACTATTAGACCAATTTCATACCACTAATGAAGACCCCACAAGATTCTACCTCTCAAGGATTTCATTATATTGGAATTTTCATTGCATAGAATATGTGATCAAATGGAATATATTAACAATGTTCATAAGTCAAGAAACCAATACACATGTCTATATATAGGAATATGAATTGAGAGCTAAAAAATGTTTTCTTACTATTCGTAGTTTTTTTCTAATGATCACAAATACCTAAGATCATCGAGTGAGATATTTATGAGAAGAAGTCTCTATACTTATGAGCTCTCATCAACTCATCTTATGACATGAACTATGTCCATATATAATGACAAATATATAATATATGACATTTGATTATGATTAATTTCATAGTATCTTGAGGTTCTCTTTATATATTGGGATCTACTATTACATTTTGATATGAAAATAAATCTATGGGAATTAGCACTAAATAGTAGTTGCAGAAATATCTACCCTATAATGGTAAGAGTACATCATGTGTATCTCATAGTATACATGAAATTTTAATCACTAGCAGGGATATAGATAAGTATTGGGTACCAACTTTGACAACAAATATTATTATATGAACTGGGTAAATATTAATTTCTATATAATTTATAATTTTCTCAATTTATATTTATTCAATATTTCACTTTTTATGAATAATTTTTACAAAGAATCTAATTTAAACATTCTTCTCCATTTTATAATATAATTAATGAAAAATTTAACGAATCAATATTATCATGCAACTCTTTTATTTTGATTTCATGAATAGTGAATTTTGATATGGATTTTCAATATTTTTCTCACAATTTAATATTTTATAGCATGGTATGTTTTTGTATTTGAAAAAACTAAGAATATTCATTAGTGATACTTTAATTCTTACTAAATATTCATACTTTTCATCAAAAATATATTAGTAGGCAGCTAATTTAGTATCAGAAAATTCTAAAAATGAGAAGTAGAATAATAATAAAATTGTACCGTCTATTCCACCTCAAATATAAATAACATGTTTTCTATTTAGATGGTCGGATCCTTTTCTGTGTTATATTTTTAAGTATCATGGGAGTCTTCAAAAACACACAAAGTAGTCTTCATAGGTTTTTTTAACATTATTGGCGTAGTATTTTCTCATATGATACTTAAATTCATTCATTTGCATATTTCATTTCTCGTCTATTAATAGTGTGAAATCAATTATAATATATAAAACCATATTTGATTCATAAAATCATTATTATTTAATTAATGAAAAATCAATCACGATAATTTTGAATGAAATTTTTAAAATTTATTCATTTTAATAAATATAATAAATCATTTGGCTATATGGGATAGTTAAATTCAACAACTTTAGAATTATGAATCATTTTTTTAAATAACATTATATTATAATTTCATTTCATATTTTTGAGTACTAACCTTATGGGATGTATTTTACCTTTTTATAATCCTTCAGTCATTAACATCATCGTGGACTTCTTATTTATAATTAAATATAGTTTCCATCAACATTTTCATTTCCAAATATATCAAAGGAGTCTATTTTCGGATTGAAACTGATATCTCATTCCATTTAGAGGGAGAGACTATATGAAACATTATTTATTGATAAGGTTGAGTAATTTAATTTCCCATGTAAGAAACACAAATTGACTATTTCATTAAAACATCTATTAATCTGAGTGATGGTTTGACCATAATATGTTTTGATGGTGTTGAAATTCAGATTTGAAGTGGGATATAATAATATAATGAAATTTTATGTTCCTTAAAAATAAACTACAATAGTTTTCCCCATCAAATTAGTAGTACAATATTTTTATTAAAAAATAAATAAATTTAGTCCATGTATACATATATCATCATTCATGGATATTTAATTGACACCATGAAACGTTCCTTTGCTGAATCTAAATTTTATGGTTCTCTTGGGATGGAATATTGTTTGAAAATTCTTATACATACTTTGAAATGAAGATTATTTAAAAAGATAATAATACTTCCTTTCCAATATCTGTAATTTTCTCCATTGAATTATGCAGCTTAGATCATGGACATTTCTTCTTTTAGTTATTTCATAAATATCTATCATATTATAGACCTTTTACTCCATTATTAAAGATCTTATCAAAATTCATGTAAAATTAATTATTTTATACTAATTGTTATATTAGAATAATATTTAGATAAAAAAGATGGAAGTTGTGAATTGTTTCATTTTAATAGTATTAAAATATTAAAATTTAATCTCTCTTCATATACTTTGAACATATAAAATTGTCTCTAATTTATGCAAATAAGACATTAAAAAATAGAGATGAATAACATAGTAGTTTTCATAGTGTTTTGAGACACATAGATACCCTAGTACATATAATCAGCACTCTCTAAATGAGAATTCTTATTTCAAAATAAATCGATCCCCTTATCATAATACTCCCATAGTTTTGTGTACGAATATGATGCCTTACAACAAGACTATTTCTTTTATAGAATAACCATTCAATCCATACCATAATGCCAGCTGTTGAAAATTCACCACAACAGAGTATAGGTAGTTGATACTCTAAAAAATCACGATTGATTGATTTTTTGAGAAAAAGATTCATCCCATAAGATTATCTTATTGTGAATGATATTTATTCTTTTTAGATAATAGGATATAATAAATAATATTTTCTAAGATATCATGGATGAATATAATCTTCAATAAATACAGTAAGATAATTATTTAATAACCAACAATAGTAGTGAAGTAAAAAAATAGAAAACATGTATGTTATAAATTTGTAGCTCATCCAGATACTAGGGTATTCAATATGCGTAAATTTTAGTATACATAATTGAACAATACAACTGTTTTTATTAAATAAGAAATACAATATTTTCATCCTATTAAAAACAACATGAAATATCACCAGGTAAACCATAATTATTTCAATTTTGAATATTCAATAAAATTTAAAAAATCCTTTACAAATTGAATTTAATTAATCTGTTGAACATGAGCCTTTGATTATGAAATTAAACTAATTTAAAATAGATATGTAACCTTGGAGATTCCATTTTAAAAATCACAGAACATATAATAAATTTAGAAACATTGTAGTTGAATGATTCAAATGTATGGTTTCTATGAATATCGATGAATAGAAAAAGTAAGGTTTACAATGTATAATTGATTTCTATTATAGGGATGATGAACCATAAATTTATTCCCCAAACCTAGTGTTAATTTTAAATGTCGATTTCCTAATCAATACATTTATAATATTTTAGAGCACATGATACATATGTTTAGTTAAAACATAGTTTATAAAAGTATTATCATTACCAAATGTTGGATTCAAAAAATCTATATTCCTCTTACAAACAATAGCTATAAATATTGTTTTTAGTCATCAATTGAAAATTCCTCTAGTATAATTTAGAAAAATTATTAAACCTAAAATATATTTATAATAAGATTAATTTATGATGAAATATAATCATAAAAAACAAAAATTATTAAAATTAGTAAAATAATCAGTGTAACTTTGTGAGAGTTAAAATAATAAATAATTCAATGAATACTATTGATAAAAACATGACCAACAATGAGATCCTATAAGGTTTTGGATGTTTTTTATTTATTTAAATTTATTATGGTTTCATTAATGATGATATCAAAAGAGGATCACCTGGTTCCATATCTCAAGGATTTAGTAGAGTTCCTAGATATCACTATAGATGACGTTTTTATGATACCCCCTCAAAGAGAGACCATTTATAGGAAAGTGTTATGACATGGGGTTGTACTAATATCAATGTACCCTTGTTGGAATGAGACATATCTATTAAGGTTGTTTCATAATCATATTTTTGATCATATGAAAAGATCCTTAATTTATCCCAACGGGCCTGTATGGGGTGTTATTGTTCTATTTAAAATGATAGAAGATGGAGGTCTATGTCTGAGTATCCATTATCAACTATTATATTTGACGATAATAAATTAATTTTATCCACTTTCATAGAGTGGTGATTTATATTATATGTTGTGAGAAATAGTATTCCATCATTGTTTGATTGGTTATCTTTATATCAACATATATTGTTGAA
This sequence comes from Viscum album, assembly GCA_963277665.1. NCBI lineage: Eukaryota > Viridiplantae > Streptophyta > Magnoliopsida > Santalales > Viscaceae > Viscum > Viscum album. Next base: position 1,788,744,820 of record OY728121.1, on the reverse strand, counting down.
AGATGAGAATATTCAGAATATGGATTTTAGATGTTAATATTAAAATAATTAATTCATTGTAATGTTGTTTATTTTTTTGATCACTCTAGTTCTATTGATTAGACTGATAGATCTCGTGTTTTATGAATTGATTGATCATTTCTAGTTTAAATTTATGGAGGAAATACTTGTGTATTTGGATTTAGATAAGAGGTATATAGAGTGTATATAAGATTTTTATAGAGATATTCTATGAAATAATTTGTAGGGGAAGTTGATGAAGTATATGGTTTAGATCTATGAGGCCAATTCATTTTGATTTGATGTGTATTAGAATAGATTAATCCTAGATCTCTAAATGGGTTACATTATTATTTCATGGATATCACCCAAGAATGATGCATTGTTTCTGCATGTAATTTGTTTTTCTTGCAATTACCTGAGGTTCATTTGCTTATTTTCTCGTATTTTTATTTTTCATCACCCCCTTAATGTAAAGGAACACTACATTGGTTGGAAATAAATAACGAAGGATAATTAACTTGATTCTCACCTATATTGTTCCCTATGTTGGTAAATAGCACCAATTGAATAAGAATATCACATAAAAATAGTAATTTATTCTATATAAAAATATTATCAAGAGATGATATATCAAAATTTGACAAACTCCATGACCTAATATAATATTTAGAAATAAAAAACATCCTAGAATTCAGGAATAATGTAATAAATACAAGGAATCTCTAAATAAATACCCAAAAAATTAAAATTCTATGGTAGGGACATGAAAAGAGCAACAAATGACCAAGATAGTAATGTCCAGAATAATCCACATATTCCTCATTAGAACATGAAATAAATTTTTCTATATTCATTGTGTTAGAATACAAGAATTCTCAGTAGGATGATACCTAATGTCCCTTATATACTTGGGAAAGAAGAATACTAATTCACTAGTTAGAAAACACCATAATAAAAATATCCTAAGTAAGTCAACTGAACTGTTCCATCCTCTATAAGAACTTCTCACCGAATAATGCATCGATGTATATTATCTTTTCTAGAAGAATATCATTAAATGTTACCCCAAACCCCATTCCCACTAATTTTCCACTCTCATATTTCCATCATCGTTTATCATGTATATATTATCTATTATGTATAACATCCTTCTCATAAAAAATGAGTCAATCACAACATATCTCACTTGAGGATACCTATTCCATCATAATAAATCTCTTTTGAATGAATCATGGCCATCAAAAAACATCTTTTCACATATCTTCGTTAATCACCTAGTACATCACATCACATCATAACCAAAAAATAATCTCGATAAGTTGGGAATCATAAACATTAAGGACATTAAAATCATTCCCCGCTCCAACCATGAATGATCCCCAAAAAATTACCACTCATCAAAGTTCACCAAAATACAATATTGACATCCATAAGTCAGGGAATGTGTAGTTTCTCATCACCTGGAAGAGGGAGAATGGAAGAGAGGGTAGCCATCCATCCATGCCCACTAATAAGATGTTGCTAAATATAACCCCTAAACATTTAGTTTTTTGTATATAGTACCCAACATGTGTTTGATATGTATGTAAGTCACAAGTAAAAGACAAGGTATATATACCTATCTATATATGTATAGAATCCCAAAATTTTATTTCATAGCATATATATTATCCCAACTGTAAACATCACCACTATGGAACATGATAATTGCTACTTTTTCTGTAACCACTAAATATAGAACACCACAGATCCAATGTATAAACTAAAAAAACATTCATTTTATGTTGTCACATATTCTTGATTTCACATTGCAAACACATTTTTTTTTACAAACCCATTCAGTTAACATTTATCAATAACCCTTTATACTACTCATCCCATTATATTTAAATCATTCAGTAATCATTTCAACCCCTACCAATTCAATGCATCATATTAAATTTAAATATACTAATCCTCATGAATCTATCATGATTTGAAATAATAAAAAAAATTCATCACGTTAAATATCCCCACACTAACATGATTCATATCACCAACACTTCTAATAACAACTTCCACATCACATCGTATTTGGTAATCACATTCACTCCAAAATACAACCGAATAACACATCACATTTTATAACCTCAAAGCACATCCTTTTAAAATCACATTAAAATATAATATTTTTTATTTTCCAAGGGATTCCATCATATAAAACTTTTTTCACTCTTGGTAATTATCAAACAAGGCATAGTTCTAAGTGAAACAAATTATTTAGCAATATATAATTTTTTATATATTTTAATTTCATGTGATAAAAAACAATAGGGTTTCCATAATCCCAACAACCAAAGTAAAAAAATCATTTAATGTTGATGATTTTCAGAATAATGTAAAGCACAAAAGATCCCAATATCAAGTATATCAAAATTTGAAAGTCATGCGATTTTATCCAAATTCCCCTTCGATTTCAACTAAAAAATTTTTTTATCTTAATTATTATAGTGAACTATATTTCCCAGGATATAACACTTGTATAACCCATCCAATTAAATATAAATAAATAATAAATTCAGTATCACCTACCTAAAATTAATTTTTCTGGTTTTAGTGACGATTTTTAAAACAATATGAATTCCACAATTGAGAACAAAAACAAAGGAAAACACTTGTTACATCCATTAAAATAATAACCACATTAACATCTTACCAAACCCCCCCCAAAAAAATTCCATAATTACCATTTTCCAGATAATAAAGATGGATAATGAATTTGGATGATAAGTATTAAACTCACCTAATTATCCAATGGATTTATCTACCAAGATTATTTTTGAGAGACACTTAATGGGGGATAAAGTACATCTATGATACATATCTGGGTTTCCCAAGGATTGAGAGAAAATAAAAGTTATTGATTATGTTAAAGAGGCTATTTGAATTTATATGTAGTTATTATGTCATATGACTATAACACAAAACCTACCATTATTCTATATAACTACTAAAAAATCACTAAGGCACAAGGTAGCATGAGGTTCCACACCAGAACCAGGCAAGTCAATGTTTCCTTTGAGTAATAGGTCAATATAAATTCCACATAGCAAATAAAATTGGAATGAACACCATGCCAAAACCAAAGAAAATATAAATCATATCCCATCTTCCATTTAGTGTCTATTTAGAAGCACTAGAACCATGGGGAAACTATGTCAAAATTGGAAGAATCCCAAAAAATCCACCTTATGCCATAATTTCATAACCAATAACCCAATGTCAGTTCCGCTTGGATATAAGCCCCAATATAAACTCTATAAACACTATCCACATTGTATCTATACTTAAATTAGATGTTCCATAAAAATATTCTTTAGAAAACAATACCCCAAAACCGGCCTCTCCATGCCGCAACAATAACCCTTGATGGGAAATATCATTCTCCATTCCACGGAACATCCATCAGCTATATTTTACACAACCAACCTCTGTTTTCTTTCTAAATACATCGTGACCTCACACTAATAACTCTTCCACATAAATTATCACTATTTAATGGGTCAAAATATCTATACCATTACAACTTACACCTCTCAAATTATTATCAACCTAGAAAATATAAACTAATGAGATAATGGATGGTGGATATATGATTAAAATCCATCCCACGTGATTACTCTAAAAGATCTAAATACACCCTAAGCACTACCAACCCACCTAATCCCTTCTAAGTATCCTCTATCCATTGTTCTCATAAATACATTTCCACTAATATCTCAGCATCCACTATGATAAAGGAAATTATCACCACTACTATCATATACCATGTCCCCAAGAGAAAAAATCATGGAATATCATATTTGATATCAACATATTATCCACATCAAGAATCACAATCTCACCTGCCCAATTTTAAAACATGTCAATGTAAAACATGTCTTTATTAGTAATTTTTGCCTCTCTTTGTATTTTGGATACTTTAACACACATCATATATTATAAAAATGGGAAATCTCATAAAAATTGAATGATCCAAATGTCATATTAAAAAGGGATAGTAGAACAATAACAAATTGAAAAAAAACATTTCATACTATTCAAGAATCTACATCTCATGATCCTTAAAAACCTCTTCTTGGCCACCATTCCTCCTAAACATATGAACTGAATGAATTCTCTATCCTGGTGTCACCTTATCCCAATGATCCATGATATCTACTCACTACTACATACACACCGTATCATCATAAATATCCAACTATCCCTAATAAATTAATTGAATCCCATGAAGATGATACAAATGTAGTTGAGATACACGAATTTCATCATAATTAATATCATTTCATGGATGGAGTCCCATATAATAAGACACCTCATCAAGATTCTACAACACCATGAAAGTCCCAAATATGATGTGTAGGAGGGCTTACTACCCTTCCCAAATTATTATCTCCCAAATCAATGGGAGAATAACTAGAACACATAGTCTCTATCCATGAAATCAAAGGTCCTCCTCCTATGATTGAAAAATTAATTTTTTAATCAGGTGTTTCTTTTTCCCTCTATTGATCAACATGAACCTTCTCTATTGTTTTATGAACCACATCATGATCGAGAACTGAAGAATCCACAACCATAGCACAACATAATGCAGAATGACACTACCATCCATAGAAATCATCAATCTAGTCTAGGAAAATGGATGAATTATTAATATTATTATTCAAAAATTCACCCAAATCCAAGTCCTTTTCCCAGGATTAAATAATTTAAATGACAAATTCACAATACATATCCTCTAACATATATATAGTCTACTCTATCGACCCATATGTTTGAGTGTAGAAATTACATCAAAGGAATAACAGAATCCCAAAAGTATTCTAGAATTCCTTCAAGTCTCGTGATGTAAAATGAGCATTATGATTCATGAAAATGGGACATGGAAGTACATGTATATTCAAAACTCCATCCACATACATCCTTTCATGAAAATCAGTACTTCACAACATTTATATTTCTATGAAATGAGATATTTTCATCAACCAATACATGATTACCATGACATCATGACTCTCTCCTTGAGCTTGGGATATTCTTGTATTTAATTCAACTGAGGTGTTTTCTCATTTCCACTGGGGTCATCCAAGGGATAAAAAACCTATATTAACACAGGGTTCTATTTCACCTGTTGGAAACCTAAATAGTGATCTTGAAACTCTATAATGTATTGTTTTATTTAAGAACACAAAAATTGAATCCTTAATTTGTAGAACATCTTAGAGAATATTTATTTATCACTAATGGTGATATATTAAACTCATTATTAATACCTCAGGAATAACTATCAGAATAAAAAACCTCTCATGAAACATAATTTTTCTCCAACCATTCACTGTATATCCCTCTAGATAATAAATATGGTTAAAAAATAAAGATACATCTCTAAATCAAAGTCTTAACACAAAGAAACCTTCACCTCCTACATCATAAAATACTACACTATATTCTAAAATAATCAACCTCCATTGTCAACCACCCTTACATCAATGTATAGTGTTTTGAACTCCTTTATTTCCCTCCAAAAATCCTCATCTCCTAAACAACATTGATTCATGACTTTCGACTCATAGTGTTGGACAAAACAATCCCCTATCCTATGGTGTTTGTGATATAAAATTCATAGTCCAATGTTAATCCATTATACCTCATTTATACAGATTTATATCAGATGGAGGGAAGATAAACCTCAAAACCTAGTGAAATTTTATTATCAAATGGGATCCCAAATAAGGTAATGTTTCTACATGTTTAGATCCAACAAAAAATGTTATATCTCTAGAAAATGGGTGAAAGTTTTATTATTGTGTGGAAATAACAACCTAGACCTATAATAGATCTTCACATTCTTCTAAATAAACCTTTATCCCTATCCAAAATGGGATGTATCACAAAAGATCCCAAAAATTACCCCCTATGTTGAAAATAAAGCAATGTAACACTGATTAATTTCACATTAATGTATTAAAATTAATCCTAAAATGGACCAATACCAACCTAATCCTAGTCATTAATAGTAAAATATAACAATATCGACATAATTCATGTGAAATATAACACAAAATGTAACACCCCAAGCTTCCATTGTACACATCTTAATAATTCAATAGCATTCACTTCATGTAACATTGAGTTCAAGCGCACCATGACCTATCAAACTAACCATTTAAAAAGTGGTTATGAATTGTATTAACCTCATTATGAATTATATATATATCCCACAAAATTATAATATTCATATTATGTGATTCTTAGACGTAATAAAAGGAAAATTTTAATTTTTCCAAGAAAAGAAGAAATTTTTTTAATAAAAATTTCTACCTTTTAAGGGAGAACCATTTCTAAATCCAATATTTGAAAATTTTATATATTTATGATTTTACGATATAATAATCTTCTTTATAAGAGAGAAAAAAAATATTATAGATGAATTTTTGCTACTTTTAAGATAATATTCTTAATTTAATGAGGAGTGAAAAATATTAAATTTTAACTGAAAATAGCTTTTTTAATAGAAATAATTTATAAAGTTAAATTATAAATTTGATTGGTTATAAATTATAATTATTTAATGTTTTTTTCATTTATTATAATTTAGGTAATTGGAAGTAATATCACATTAAATTTGACATAATCAACTGTCAATCTTTTGATAGATTTAACTTCTTAAAAGCTCACTTTCATGTTTTAACAATGGGAATTAATTTTAAATTAATTTCTTCCAATTCTATTTTTTGTATTTCAAAAATTGGATTCCATAGTTGTAACTATATGGTCCAAATTATATAAATTTTTACCGTTTATTTATTAATATAATGAATAGTAACTTCTATAATTATTTTTATTTACCATTGTTAAATGGTAAATCAGGTAAATAAGGGTAAAAAATAATATTATAATAATATAAAACAACACTAACACATTTCATAATCCTATTTTATGAGATATATTCAACCATGATCATAATTAGGCTGAATATTCGGCATTTTGGAACCACATTGGTTTGATAATGGAATTTTAGAATATTTAATTTAAATAAAATGAAAATATAACATAAACATGTATCATTTTCTAAATAAATTTTAATATAGGTTTATATAACTAATATATATATATATGACTATAATTTTTCATTATAAATATAAAAATATTTCCAAACTCATGTTATTTAATTTAAAAATAATTTATACATTATATAAATATATTTATTTATGACACAATTATGATACAATGATTACCTTTTTAATGAATGATTAGAGTAAATGAATTTATAAATATTAAAATAAATGTATTTTCAAAATTTTGATGACATCAATGAAATTTATATATGAATTTTACATATGATTGTCGATTTAATTATATTTTTTAGAAGGAACCACGTTATTATGACTTTAAAAAAAATCAATTACAAAATAGTGTCAAAATTGACATAAATGTGTTTTTAAAACAAATATAATTTTGTTAAATGATATAAAATCATAAAAATATTAGATTCAAAAAATTGTCTTATATAATGTTAAAAAATATTATTATTGATCTTCTTGAGGTTTTATTGTCCTTTTATAGTAAATAAATTAACCCTATAGTATAAAAATACATGAAGTCATAGTAAGAGTTAAACTATATAACTAAGGAATAATCCAAAATGATAAGGATAATTTCAGGAAATAAATTTTCTTAAAAATCATTGGATGAGAGGATTTATATCCGTAAAAATTTAACCCTATAAATGAATCACTTTGGAGCTATTATAAACCCATAATAAAATTATAATAAATTAATATTTCAATATTTTTCAAAAGATCCCCTCACATTTCTTATAAAATCGAACTTCTCCTTATCTTTAATTAACACCTCCAAACCCCTTTATCTCATCCAAAACCTACGGAAATATTTTCCCAACTTCTCTCACTTCATCCGAGAGTCCACCCATTTGGTATAAAACTATCTTAATGTGTCCTTTTGTGAAAATCAAAATGAGACACTCGAAGAAGAGGTAATCGTTTTATCCTTTCATTCCAATTTCTTTTCTTCTCCAAATTCTAATTACTATGAGTTTAAAACCCTAAAATAATAACTCTAGTATCTTCCACATGATGAGATTTTATTATAATTATGGTACAACCATATTTCCCCCTTTTACCCATCCAACAATAAACAATATCACTATCTGTGCATACGTATGGCATATTGTCTCCACGTCGTGGTGTAAATTGTTTTTCATATAAAATTTATTTCTATGGTTATAATGATGAATATAAATGATATAAATAATTAATATAACATGGTATTATTTATGTATTTTTCATATTATATAATAATGCATCCCATTAAACCATTATGGAAATGATATAGTCAGCTGTGTGTATGTATAGCTTGTCGTCTCCACGACACGATAAGACTCATCTTCCTCATCCACCATCCATGATTCATTATAAAAACATTTATATTATTCATAATTAACAAATATATGACATAATAAGTATACTGGAATGATATATATATATATATATCTTTGTGTGTGTGTGTGTGTGTGTGTATGTACATATATTTCATTCACATACTTCCATTCAATATGAGAAGATAACGGAAACATCGTTAATTTGTATGTACGGCCTACCGTCTTCATTAACGTTGTATTACATTTCATAGATCAATATATTATATATATATATATTATGAATATATATGATATTAAAATTATATTATACAATAATAAAGTAAGTAAATCAGGATCTATGTAATATGATTAAAAATAAAAAGTGAAAACACGTATGATAAACAAAGCAATTGTTACCTGAAACATTGCATTAACATGGAATTGTTAATAAAAGGGTAATATAAAAGTCACAAAATAACCAGACATGATTTCATTAATATCATTATTATTCTCATATAGGTTAATAATATGACTAAAAACATTATACAGGAGTTTCGTACACATACGGATAGTATGAGACCTAAGGTACGGGTTAATTCCTCAATCATATTATTGTCCAAGAGTGTTTATGTGTATGTATTTACTGGGATATATTTATCACTCATGTCCATGTTTTATAAAAATAAATCCAAAAAAATCATTTATGGTTTCATTGAAAGGAATCTTCAACTAGATCATCATTTTAAATGTTTTATGGATTTATTTTTAAAAATTTATTTAATATTGTTTGTATTTTATAAATGATTTTAAGGATTTATTTATACGGACATAAATATTTTAAAATGTTAATTATTTTCAAAATTTTACAATTGTTATGTGACACATTGATTCAAAAATATCATTCTAATGGATTCATTTATAAATTGTCCGACTTTTATATGATTTCAAGAAAAAATGGAAATTTCTCTCATAGAGTTTTACTGATTATTTTTATCTATGCCAAAATCCCTTTTTTGATATTATTCATCATCGATGACGATTTATTATAATAGAATATTCCATATTGTATTGAATGAGTTGTGATATTTCTGACTCTTGATGTGCTATTTTTATACCATTAATGGTTTATGGTAAAATTATTGATGTTTCGTATCCCAGTTTTAATACGAATGATTATGTTATGTATAACCCTTTTTATATGAGGAATGAATTGGAATTAGTAAGTAATGGTGGGTCCCGCTATAGCCCCATGAGGAATCAGTAGGTTTCATGAGAAAATCTTGGGTCTTTGAACAAAGCCTTGATCGAATATTTGTGTATGGTCTTGGCACAAGGCCCTGAAATAGTTGTTATGATTACCAGAATTATGCATTCCTGCATTATGATATTAGTTAGTGATTTTAATTTTGATTATTTGACTTGTAGAATGTCCTTGTGAATTTTTAAATGGTATTATTTGATTAATTTGTTACATATTATTATGAATATATTGTTTAAAAGGTATTGTGTTTTAGTTTTGTGCCTTTCTTTAAAAGTTTGTGCTTAATTGTGATAGTTTCTACTATATTTTTTATCCGTACTGATCATCTACGCTCCACACATTCATATGTTTTATTTTCCTAGGATTCCAAGAAGTGTTTTATGATTGATATGTAGAGTTATGAAAGGGGGAAATGGTGTTCTAAAATGATTATATATATTGTTTTTTATGTTAGAAATTGTCTTGTAAAGTTCATTTATGTTATCTATTTTCCAGGACAATTAAACTGATAGGTCATTCAGGACTTGATTACATATAATCATACCAATGCATTAAAATAATTCACTAGCTCCGAGCATTGAGGGTTAGGTCATTACAGTTGGTATCTGATGATGTTTAAGAACAAACTTGGAAATAGATTTAGAAAACATAGATTAGGGATCGTAACCCTAAGATAGGCTTTGAGGATAAGAATAACAGAACCCCCTAGAATTTTTGTAACAATCATGGATAACCTAGGATGAAACTAATGATGTTATGGATTGAAAGTACCATCCCATGACTATGTGTTTTTCATTAGTGAGATGTGTTTCTCACCCAGTGCTTTCTGGTTTTTTTTAATGGAGGAAACCAGATGGAATTTGATTAACATTGAGATTGAAAAAAATAAGGAGATTTTGAGAAAAAAAATTAGATAATGACTAGAGAGAATGATATTTTGATTATACAGAATTAGTGGTCATGATATATGATTAACAATGTGATTATCGATGAATTTCCTAACAAATTGTGTAAGAGGATGATGGGCGTTTAGAAATGATAAAATATTTTGAAGCATATAGGAAAGAAGATTTTTCTTCCTACATGTCAAGAGGAATGGAAGAGGAACATTGTGGAATAACTCAAATGGAGGGTATTATGTTATCTATGAGGAAAAAAGTGTCATAGAGTGGCCTATTTTTATAGAGTTTAATGTCTCATTTGTGGAATTCCTAGGCATCACCGAAATCAATTCCAAAACATAAGAATATACCTCTAAACCAAGGAAGTACTTATTCCATGCAAACCATTAAATTGAAAGGGTTGATGTGTTTATGTATTTGGATATAATAATTATGAACAATCAATTATATACATAGTTTGTGTTTGTGTTTTTCTCTAAGGATTGGAACTAATATGTTAAATAGTTATAATTGTAATCAAAATTTATTTAAGGGTAATATTATTTGTAGAAAATATGATTTCGGTAAATATAAACCTTAATATATTCTTTTTGTAAAGCTAATAATGTTTGGATAATGATATGTTAGATTTGAATTAGTAAATTGGATTTTTCTAGTTTTTTTATTACTAATAATGGATTTGTCGGCTATAGGGATATGCTATCATGGATGATGTGTAAAACATTTTTGGACTTAAGGAATGATCTACTATGTTTTCAAACAAGGAAAAATGATTGTTTTCAAAAACGATATCTGATAATTCAGGTTTTTACCCTAACTCAAGAGAATAAATCACGCAAGTGTTCACTTGTTTGGATTGTGACAACCAAGAACTGCACTATGAGATATGGAAGATAAATGCTAAGTAGATTTGGTTCACCTCATTCTAAAGTTAAAGATTTTATATTTTTGGAAGGATTGTAAAGTAATCCATTTATAGATGGTATAAGTTATACTTTAGTTTATTTTTTTAGAATAATGTATTATCTTACTATTTTCAGACTTATTCATATGTGATAACTTGTAATAACAATTTTTTTAGACATATGGAATGGCGTATCATTTTATTTATGGATCAGATTATCATCCAACACATCAGAAATGAAAAATTAAACATAGTTTCCATTATAAAATGATGAATTCGAAATTTTTCAAGGCATGACTGATGGTAAGATTGTACTTAAATCAAGTTAATATTTCTTCTAATGTTTTTCAACATTAGGAAAAGGATCATGAAAACAGAAAATATTTTTCTTGTACTTTATTTTTTGATTAATCAAGTTGTCCCTTGGAACAATGTAGATTTATGGATTTCATAATATTAACGTTCTCAAAATAATAATTTATATCATGCTCTATCAGAACATGATGGTTATATTTTTCTTTCATTCCATTTTTTCTTACAAGGAAACCCTGTATGTGTTATTTTTTCCAACCTTCATAATTACCTTTATTAATTTTAAAATATATGTGTCACTAATCCATATTTCGATGTGTGATCTATAATAAGATATTTTGAAAATTCAAAACACTAGTTTCCTATCCATAGATTAAATTGTGAGGATGAAATTTATTAATAAAGGAGATCATGTAACACCCCAATCTTCCATGATACTCATCTTCTTAATAATTCAATAGTGAGCGCTACTTGTGACATTGTGTTCGAGTGCACCATGACCTATCAAGCTAGCCATTAAAAAAGTATTTATAAATAGTATTAACAAAAAGTTTTATTTATATATATCCCATATAATTTTAAAATTCATATTATGTGTTTCTTAGACATTATATAAGGACAAAAACCAATTTTTCAAATAGAAGTAGTATTTAAAAAAACAGGATTTTTGCCTTTTAATGGAGAGCCCATTTTAAATCCATTACTTCATAGTTTTAAAAATTCAAATTTAAGAAATTAAATTCGTCTTTATATGGGGGGAATAAAATTTTATTTTCGATGAATTTTTGGTACTTTCTGATAACTTTAATATTTTGATGAATAGTGAAAAATAATAAATTTTAATTGAAAACAACTTTTTATTCAAAATAATTCATAGTCTTAAATTAAAAAATTTATTTTTTTTAAAGTATTATTATATTATATTTTTACCATTTAATATAATTTAGGTCATGGGACGTAATTTTACATTTAAATTGGATATAAACACTTGTCAATCTTTTGATAGTTTTAACTTCTTAAAAACACGCTTTCTGGTTTTGACAACGAAATCTAATTTTAAATTAATTTTGGCCAATTTTGTGTTTTGAATTTGGGAAAATGGATTTGAAAATTTGAATCATAAGGTCCATATTGTGAAAATAAGATCCTTTATTTTATGATATTATGAAAAGTAACTTTAGTAAAAATAATTATTTACCATGGTTAAAGGGTTAATTAGGTAAATATGCATAACAATTAATATTATAATAATATAAAACTACTCTAATACATATCATAATCCTACCGTATGTGTTATATTCATCCATGACTATCCTTAGGCCGAATATTAGGCATTTAAGAGCCACTTGGGTGTGAAAATTAATTTTTAATAAATTTAATATAAAGAAAAGGGAAATATAACATAAACATCTATCTTTAACTAAATAAATTTTAATATATGGTCATATATCTAATATATTTGAATAAAAATAGTAATAAAAAATTTAAAATTATTTCCTAAATAATGGAATTTGATTTATAATTTTGATAATTTATATAAATATATGTATTTGTGACACAATTATGATGTAGTGACTACATTGTTAATGAACGATTCAAGTAAATGAATTTATAAATATTAAAATACCTGTGAATTGATCTTTTTTATTCCATCCTTGAATTTTCTAGATGACACTGACATATGATGGATGAGGTAATTCCTTTTTTTCAAGTAATGAAGATGTTATGTCTTTAACAAAAATCGATTACTAATTAGTGTGAAAATTGACATATATGAGTTTGTAAAACAAATAATATTTTATTAAATGATACAAAAATACTAAAAATATAATATTTGGAAAACTAAGTTATATAATATTAAAAATATCATTAATTATCCACTTTAGGTTCTAATGGAATTTCATATTAACAAAATTATCCCTATAATATAAAAAATCAAGAAGACACAGTAGGAGTAAACCTGTTTAACTATAGGTCAATCCAAAATGATAAAGATAATTTCATGAACTATTCTTCTATAAAAATCATTGGATGAAATTATTTCAACCCATTACTATATTATCCTCGAAATAAATCACATTTCAGATATTATAAACTGAGAATAAATTTATAATAAATCAATATTTCAATCTTTTTCTAAAGTGACCCTCACCTCTCTTATTAAAGGTAACTTCTCCTTCTTATTTTTTCACACCTCCAAAGCCCTTTTTATTGAAAAAACACTACCTAAAACTCCACCTGACTTCTCTAAATTCCTCCTTGATTCCATCCTTTGGGTATAAAATTTACATATGGATTATTATTGTGAAAACAAAAAGGAGACACCCGAAGAAGAGGTAATCATTTTATCCCTCCTTTCAATCATATTTTCTTCTCCAACTTCATATTACTAAGTTGTTACCATAGTAAAATAATAACTCATGTAACATACACATGCTGAAATGTTATTATAATTATGCTGAAACCATATTTCGCCATTTTATCCATATTATGAAAAACAATATCACCATGCGTGTTTACGTATGGCTTACCGTCTCCATGTCGTGGTGTAATGTTTATTCACAAACACATTATTTATATGGGTATAATGATGAATATAAATGAATTAGATTATAAATATATCCTGGTATTATTTTTTAACAATTAATATTCCATCAAAATCGATACCATTGAACTATTAAGGAAATGATTTTGTCTCTCGTTCCTACGTATGGCTTACCGTCTCCACGACCTGATAAGACTCATCTTCCACGTCCACCATCCATGAATGATTATAAAAATATATATTATTCATAATTATTAAATATATGACATAATAATTCTTTTGTATTATTTTATATATATATATATATATACATATATTTCATTCACTAACTTCCATTCAATACGATAAGAAAACAGAAACAACGTTCATGCGTATGTACGACCCACCATATACATGAACATTGTATTCCATATCATATATATATCTATAATATATATTTACATTATTAATTTATATGATATAAAAATCATATTATACATTCTAGAAGTAATTAAATCATCATCTATTAAATATGACCATGAATAAGTTGTCAAAACACCTATGATAAACAAAGCAATTATTACATAAATGTTACATTAACTTGAAATTCTTCTTAAAGAAGTACTATAATGTCATAAAATAATAATATATGATATAATAAATATTATTATGATTATAATATAAGTTAATCGTATGTTTGAAAACATTATACACGAGTTTTAGAAATGTACAAATTCAATCAGACCACAGGTAATGGTTATTTCCTCAATCTAATTAATATCTATGGTTGTTTATGTGTTATTATTTACTAGGAAATATTTATCATCAAAGCCCATGATTAATAAAAAATGTTTTCGAAATGATTCTATTATTTTTTTTATTTAAGGTACTCATAATCTAGATCATCATTTATTATTTTAAGTGATTTATTTTTCAAAATCTATTTAAGTAATGTCTATGTTTTCCAGATGATTTTACATATTTATTTATATGGATATTATTGTTTTAAAATAATAATTCCTTTAAAATGATCCAATATGGTTTTGGACACATTGATTCGAATTTTTTTTTTAATTAATTCCTTATAGGTTGTGTGACTTTTAAATGATTTCAAGAAAACGGGATATTTCTCTCAAAGTGTTTAACTTATTATTTTCATCTATGTCAAAATTCCTTATTAGATATTATTCTTTATAGAGGTTGATTTATTACATTAAAATATTCCATAATGTATTGAATGAGTTATGATATTTCTGACTCCAGATGTGCTAATTTTATACCATTCATGTTTTATGGTAAAAATATTGATATTTTTTATGCAAGTTTTAATATGAATGATTAGTTGGGTTTCACCAATTTCATTTGAGGAATGAATTTGACTTATTATGTGACGTTTGGGGCCTGCTGTAGCCCCTCGATGCATCGGTCGGTCTCTTGAGAAAATCTAGTGCCTTGGAACAAGTTATTGAAAAAATTCGTCTATATGGTGTTGGAACAAGGCCTAGACGTATTTATTATGATGTCTAGAATTATGAATTCACTCATTATAATATTAGTTATTGATTTTACATATTATTATTCAACTATTAGAATATCCATGTGAATTTTTAAATGGAATAATTTGATTTATTCTTCCAATGTTATGATGAAGATGTTTTCTTAAAAGTCTTGTGTTTTACTTTTGTATCTTTCCATTAAACTTCATGCTTAATTATAACATATTTCACAATATTTTTTATCCTCACTGAGAATCTGAGCTCACCAATTTCTTATGTTTCATTTTCATAGGATTCCAAGAAGTGTTTTATGATTTATATGTAGGTTTAAGCTAAGGGAAAATGGCATTCTCAGAGGATAATCAATGTCATGTTTTAGGTTATAAATTATAATGTAATGTTTATTTATTTAATATATTTTCAAAAGGGTACAAAACTGATTGGTATATTAGTACTCCATTCACTGTAATCATGCCAATATATTAAAATAATGCATTGGCTCTGGGATTATAGGGTTGGGTCATTACACAAACCATTGATAATAGTTTAAAATTTCCTATAAACTATGAAAATATGCATAATTCTTGGGTACTTCTATAGATAAAGCTACAATAATATTAGATTGGTCTATGGGAATACCCTTACTGGACACCATATAACCCTGTAAATTAACATATCATTTTCAAAAAATATATAGGTAAAACATTTCACAAATATGGTGGAATCATAGAACCTGCAAGACATCTCTCATAAGATGAACAGAATCCTCCAATGACATCAAGTTGATCATGTTTTCTTCAATGAACATGACTACAAACTAGTCTTGGAATTTACAAAATCGTGAGTTCATAATACCCATGAACACAAAAAGTGTGTTCCAAACACCGAACAAGAAGACTATGATCTCAGTGTTCCAAAAAAAATTTCGAAAGCATGTCATCAGGATATCATCCTCCTTCATAATAAACTTGTTATATCTAGAATATAGTAAGATATTAGGAATCCTACTATCTCACCATAGTGGGTCAAAAAGATAATAAATCCTTAGAAAAAGGTAATTGATTCTTAATAAACACAGGATTCAACCTTTCATATTCTATATACAACCACTTACTACTATCCAATTTTGTGCATAACCATAAGGGAGCACCCCAAAACGAAACAATTGGATAAATAAAACCATTCTGCATAAGATCATCTATCTGAAGACTCTGTTCCAAGATTATGTAACCTTACATATGATTAGTATCCCTATAATTCACTAAATAATTAGGTATAAATTCAATCTATAAATCAATATCAAGAAGAATCTGTTTCATTTCATCCTCCTAAAAAACATATAGAATCTCCTTAAAAATCATGGAGCCTCCTCCATCCTATTTTATTATTGATTCATCTAAAACTAATAAAAAAATACCAAATGGTCTCAACGTTACTACTTCCCACATTTAAACACTTATCTCCATCAAAAATCACAAAATGACCATCAACATATGAGAATATAACACTCCTATAAAAGTAGTCAATAATATCAGAAATGGAATACCACTAATCTATTAAATGAATTATGTCATACTACTTAATGTATAACAATAAAATATCCCTTCATGATAGATGTAGACCATTCATCATTCCATACTCTTGGAAAAAATCAAATATGTTAGACCGACATCCTATATATACAGTCATCACCAGGGGTTGGGGACGCCTTTGAACATCTTTTCTTTTGTCAAATACTACAGTGATGTAAATAATGATGTGATAAGGTCATTAATAAAATAAATCATTAACCAGGGTATACCCCAAGATTATTATACATTAAAAAATCTCTAGTCCCATTTGGGATGACACTTCCATGGTATGAAAATTTTGACTTTCGATTACTCTAACATACTACTGGAATACACCATCCTAGTTGTACTCTATTAAAGGTCCCTAAAGATGATAAAAATCTTGAGTTTATCCTATTCTATCCCCGTATCTTCTTGGTAAAAATTAATCCTACTTCCCCTATTAATGAAATAGACTCACTAATTTCATCTACTCAAAATGGTGTTGAACTAGACCATGCCTACCATACTAATCTAGATAGACACATGGAAATTAATATAATTATGGCCATGGCCCAAAAAGATAAATAAAACTAACCCATATATCCGTGGAAAATAATAGAAACCACTATACCCAAAACACCAAAAGGGATGTTGCTGGTGTAGACTCTATGCTAGATCAAACATCAATGGACCTAGCACCTCACACTCACCACTAAAGACCCTGATCCCCAAGGAACCATGTAGGATCACCTTCCATAAAAAACATCTTCATTAGTGGATATTCAAAATCAGTAATCCATTATTCAAACCATATAGATATTTTAGAAACATTAATGGAGTAACTAAATAATTAGTCAAAGGAAGGAGTGCCTCCTTGGGATAGCATGATAATTATTATCAATTAGAAAAAATATATATATGGAGAATCCAGATAGATCATTTACCTTTATTCCAAGATATCACACAAACATAATCCTCTACATATGTTAAAGTATCTATTTCTCTTTATATACCTCTTTGTCATTCAATGAAACTCTACTAGTGTCTCTATTGGAATATTGAACCATATAAAATCAAAATTATCCCTCTCACCATGATATAGTGTAAACCACTCACGCACAACACCCCTTATCTTAATTAATACTGAAGGGTCTTATCACTACATTGGGTCTAAGATTAAATTGTATTCTATCTCGAGCACCACCACCCAAATCTATGTCTCTACATCAATGATTCTACCATTATTCTAACACTAATACTCTAGCTAAACCAGATCATCCATTTGGTTATCAAGTAGATCCTACTAATAATCCTTTATATATGGAAGCACCTGAATATAATGACTAGGAGACTAGGATAAAAATATAAACAAGTATTTCTAATTACTAATAAAATTGAGTACTATAATGTTTTATTTATTTCATTTCAATATCCCAAAACCACCCACTTTAAACACAAACACATGTAAATAATGATGAATGAGAAAATCAAAGGTCTATAAATTAAAACAGATGTCATATTACTTGATCTTTTTGTAGTCTCAGTGTCCTCGCATCTATTCATGGGGACCCTAAAATAAATTTTTTTATCCATTCTTTCATGGACTATTCCACGCACCATAATCAGCTGATGTATTTTCCTTACTAATTCAAGATGTCACCTCTCGGCCTAAATCTAAACTCCAACATATCCCTCAATCAAATAATTTGATACCAAATTTTCAGGACCCCTTCCATTTGAAGGTACCAATCTTGGGATGGTAATGAAAAAATAAGGATGATTACCCCTAATTCCCTTCAGAGAGTAGAACCCAGGTTGGTGACTAACACCGAGGATATACCATTGTCATAGGTAGATGAAATTACAAAATATAACAATATATGATTAGAATATTTGGATATAAAAATGAATCAAATCAACGAAAGAATATATAATAGGGTAATCAAACTCATCCCAGAATGGGTGCATAATGTAAAAAATACATGGAATTAATAATTAAAAATCCCAAAAAAATATAAGACAACGAAATGATAATGGTATGAGCTAGTAATATAAAACCTGGAAGTTGTCATCTCTAAAAAACCAAATCAATATATCATTACATATTTGTGAGGTGATCATACATGAATACACAATATTGTAATACAAGAAGACTGTTGTGTGCATCTGAAAGACACATAAATATGGGCTATTGAGATAACAATGGAAAAAATCACATAAAAAGAAAAATAACAAATCACACCCTCACAATAGCATGATCAACTAATAACATATAAAATAATAGTGACCAAATATAATGAATATTAATATATTATTCTTCTAAACCACATTCCCACTGATTTTCCTATCATAATTCTCATTGCCGTACGTCATGGGTCTACCATAACATCTATATAATAGCACATCCATAGACACCAAGTATGTCATAATACATGACCCACTACAAAAAAAACGGGCAAGGGAAGCGCTCCCTTATAACAGCGCTAAGCAAAACCGCTGATAAAGGATACCCTATATCAGCGCTAAAATTACAGCGCTGAAAAAGCTAATGTTTATCAGCGCTTTCTTAGCGCTGATAATAGTAATATTTATCAGCACAAGAATGGCGCTGATAAATATGATCTGTATCAGCGCTAAAATTTTAGCGCTGATACAATTGGTCTTTATCAGCGCTCAAAAAGCGCTGATAAAGGTTCGCCTATATAAGCGCTAAAAAAGCGCTGATACAGAACAGCTCTATCATCGCTCAAATTTCAGCGCTGATATAGGGTATCCTTTATCAGCGCTCAAAAAGCGCTGATAAAAATTATCTTTATCAGCGCTAAAAAAGCGCTGATAAATCATAATATTATCAGCGCTAGAAAAGCGCTGATAAAGCTAGATTTTATCAGCGCTATAATTTTAGCGCTGATAAAGGTAGCCTTTATCAGCGCTTTTTTAGCGCTGATAAAACCATAGTAGACTTTTTTATAAAGTTGGTCGCACAGTGCCCTCGTTTTATCGCAGCTAAAGCCCTTGCGGAACCGTAACCCTGCTACTCTTCTCCCAAATACCGCTGCTGTGTTCGCTTCGCTGGAGCTTGCTGCCCTCGGTACACTCGTCGTCATCCGCCGCCCGCAACACCCTCAGCCGACCTCCACCGCCTGCCGCCCTCGGCTGCCCGCAATGCCCTCGGCCGCCGTTCTCTGCCGCCCTCGGCCGCCCTCCGCCGCCCTCGGCCGCTCTCCGCCGCCTCCGCCGCCCTCCGCCTCACTCGGCCTCCCTCGGTCGCCCTCCGTGGCCGCCTTCCGCAACCCGCAACGCCCTCGGCCACCGCCTTAAGGTAACAATCTATGAAGAAGATGTATATGTTTTCATATAGATAGATTGTGTATAGCTGATTCTCTCTAAGTGTACTCATGATGATGTCCAGATGTTGGGAATGATCATCATTATTTTGGTATTACACCAATATGTCATCCATAAAACAACTACAATCTTGTCTAGGTACAAGTGAAATATTCAACTCATCAAGAGAATAAATGCCATGGGGAATTCGTCAACACAAATTTTATTATGAAGAATTCATAAAAACTATACATGATTTCAAAATTAGATTATAGTATATCAGAATTTCTCAACCTTAAATGATGATAAACAAACCTTAGATCAATCTTAGAGAACAATATGGAACCCCTCAGCTGGTCAAATAGATCAAAAATACAAAGAAGTGGATATATGTTCTTAATTTTCATCTGATTCATATTCTATTAATAGAAACACATATGTAATGTTCTTTCATCCTTCTTGGAAAATAAATCATGAGATCCCCAAGGTGACATACTCGAGCAGATGCACCCTTCATAATCTAACTCCTCTCATTGAGTTTTATGTTCATGAATCTATTCTTGTTTCATTCTGAAAGGCGTTATATAAAATGGCTCAACTCCATGCATCAGCTCAATCATGAACTCAAAGTCTCTTTTAGGTGGTAGCCCTGATCAATTCTCATGAAACACATCCTAGAACCAGTCTACTACTCGGGGAAATATTTCTTGTTTCAATCCATTATCATCAAGAAAAATATTCGTAAACTGGTCTATGTTCTCACCTAGTTGTGGAAGAACTGGTCCTACATGGTCTACCAAGATATCCCATTCTCCATAAAAGACATGGGCTCTACCCTTATGAGGCATGACTGTCACTCATCTATGGTAACAGTCAATGTGATATTGATTAAATACCAAAAATTACATCATCACTATCTATTAAATACATATCATATCAAGCATTTATAAATCCAAAATGAAACAATACTCACAAACCATGAGGGAACATCCCTTACGAAGACAGATGCCTTCTAATCACACCCCCAATGGTGTGTTGACCAACATGATCCCACAAAAGTACTCTAACACAAAACAGAAACCATTTACCAAGAGATAAGATATAAAATAATGAGAGGATCCCCTATTACAAGTCTCCTTTAGGTTCCCCTATTCGGTGCTCTGATAAAGGTATCTCTCATCGATTGGAAATCCTCTATCTCATGTTATATCCTCCTTATAGAGTGATGGATAATCATCTTTTTAGTGAATCTAATATTCTTTTTTATGAATCTTGATTGTAGGTTAGACTACTTGATCTCCATCCAAGGAAGTGGTTCCCTTCTACTGTATTTGGAAGTCTTCTATTGTGTACTTGAACCATAAATACTAATATTTGAGATTCAAATAGGATGAAGATGAATAAAGATTGGATGGATTCTAATCGTTTAACAATAGAGTACGAGAACGGAGTGAAAGAGTTCATAAATTTTGCAAAGGATCACACAAAGGATCCTTCTCAAATCCTTTGTCCGTGTTTACGTTGTTTTTATTCTAGACTACTTACCCCAGAGGGGTTGGAAGAACATTTGATATGTCACGGAATAGATCGGAGTTATAAATGTTGGAATAAACATGGAGAAAAAGCGAATGTAGCTACTGGATGGGATAAAACTGCGTTTTATGGATCGTCAGATATGAATACAAATATAGATAATGAAGAAGACCGTATGGAGGATGTGATTACAGATGTCAATGATGATGAAGATCGTATTGAGGAAATGACAAAGACAATTCAAGATGAACCCCGTGATTTCCCAAAATTGTTTGAGAAGTTAAAGAGTCGTGCAAAGACGCCATTGTATGCTTCTTGCACTAAGTATACAACATTGTCAGCTGTACTGAAGTTGTATAAATTGAAAGCAGGTAATGGATGGAGTGATGTCAGTTTTACGGAACTACTTTCTCTCTTGAATGACATGCTCCCGGAAGATAATGAGCTCCCAAGCCAGACATATGAAGCTAGACGAATGCTACGCTCGATGGGAATGATTTCTGAAAGAATACATGCCTGCCCGAAAGACTGTATATTGTTTCGAAAGGAGAACAAATCACTTACATAATGCCCAAAGTGTGGTGCTTCTCGATACAAGAAAGATAAATCCAATCCTACGAAAGTTGTATGGTACTTTCCAATCATTCCAAGGTTTAGGCGTTTATATGAAAGTGAAGAAACTGCAAGAAAATTGTCGTGGCATGCAGATAAAAGAAATAAAGATGGGTTATTACGTCATCCAGCCGACTCTCCTCAATGGTAGAAAATTGATCATGAGTATCCTGAATTTGGAAAAGAGCCGAGAAACCTTCGTCTTGCGTTATCTACAGATGGAGTGAATCCTTTTGGTTTTCAAAGCAGCACTCATAGTACATGTCCTATTATATTGCTAAATTATAACTTTCCACCATGGTTATGCATGAAGCGAAAATTCATCATGTTATCTATGCTTATATCAGGACCAAAACAACCAGGTAACGATATTGATGTTTATCTGACTCCTTTGATCGAGGATTTGAAGTTATTGTGGGACTCAGGTGTAATGTTGTATGATGATTATAAAAGTGAATACTTCACATTGAGAGCGATGTTGAATGGGACAATAAATGATTTCCCTGATTATGGAAATTTGTCAGGCTATAGCATTAAAGGAACTCAAGGGTGTCCCATGTGCGAAGAAGATACAGAATCAATTAGGTTGAAACATTCATCGAAATCCGTGTTTCTAGGACATCGTAAATTTCTACCTCGTCGGCATAAGTACCGATCTTGGACGACATCATTCAATGGAAGTTCAGAAAAACGCACAACATCGTCTCCACTAACAGGTGATCAGCTGTTTGAGAAAGTAAAAGATATGAACACTATTTTTGGTAAACCATTTTCAAAAAACCTTACGAAAATCGGTTGGAAAAAGGGATCAGTTTTTTTTGAATTACCATACTGGAATTGTTTGTACGTCAGACATTTTCTTGATGTGATGCATGTGGAAAAAAATGTATGTGATAGTGTTATTGTAACGTTGCTAAATGCCCCTGGCAAAACAAAAGATGGAATTAAGGCAAGGTTGGACATGGTTGACATGGGAATACGAGAAGAGTTGGCTCCCGTGAAAGGTGAAAATCGAATGTTTCTTCCTCCTGCTGCTTATACTCTTTCTAGGGCAGAGAGATATCAGTTTTGCAACTTCTTTAATGATGTAAAGGTTCCAGAGGGGTACTCATCAAATATCAAGAACATTGTGTCAATGAATTATTTGAAGATAAAAGGTTTGAAATCACATGATTGCCATGTTTTGATGCAAGATCTAATTCCTATAGCTTTACGTTGCATTTTACCCAAGAATGTTCGTCATACGTTAACCAAACTTTGTTTCTTTTTCAAAGCTATATGTAGCAATGTTTTAGACCCGGGGAAATTGCCAGCTATGGAAAAAGAAATTGTCATCATATTATGTGAATTAGAAATGTTCTTCCCGCCAACATTCTTTGATATGATGGTTCATTTGATGATTCACTTGGTGAGAGAGATTCGACTTTGTGGTCCTGTGCACTATAGATGGATATATCCTGTTGAACGGTATATGAAGATTTTGAAAGGATATGTCAAAAATCGAAGTCGGCCAGAGGGTTGTATAGTGGAGCGATATATTGTTGAGGAAGCCATTGAATTTTGTATTGAATACCTATATGATGTGGAAAGCATTGGTCTCCCGAAATCTCGTCACACTGGACGCATTGAGGGTGGGGGAATTTCTGGAAGAGAAGTTGTCACAATCAGTATTACAGATCGGGAGCAGGATCATCTTTATGTTTTGCATAACAGTTGGGAGGTTGCTCCATATATTGAAACTCACAAAGAAATTCTTAGGCAGTTGAATCCATCGAGGGCTGAAAATTGGTTAGCAGATACACATAATCACCAGTTTATAGGATGGTTTCAAGACCATATTTTTAAGCAGTTGGATGAAAATCCGAATTCAATTTCAGAACGACTTCGATGGCTAGCCGCTGGACCAAGGGTGTATGTATTATCTTACAGTGGGTATGTAATTAATGGTTATACATTCTATACGGATGAACATGATGAAGAGAGTACCACGAAAAATAGTGGAGTTACACTAGTGGCTGAAGCGATGCATGTTTCTGGTAGTAAGGATAGAAATCCAATTTATGCAAATATGTCATACATTGGCATTATCAAACAAATATGGGAGTTGGATTATACGACATTTCAATTGCCGATTTTTCAATGGAAATGGATTGATAACAATAGTGGTGTTAAAATAGATGAATGGGGATTTGTGAAAGTTGATTTTAGTAAATAAGGGTACAAAGACGAACAGTTTATAATGGCATCACAAGCGGTACAAGTTTTTTATGTTCCAGATCCCGCAAACTGAATGTGGTCGATTGTTCTGTTATCGTCCAAAACTATTGAGGGTTCTGATGAAAATTCAGTTGAGGAAGATCCTTTTAGTGGTACGTCACAATCAATTCGGAGCGGTCCCAATGCAGATGATGTTTTTTATGTTAGAGGGGACCACAATGAAGGGATTTGGATTGTCGATAGAGGTGTCAAATCTCTTCAACCTTTGAAAAAAAAGAGAGTTCAGTAAACAGGTTATATTTTGTTTGTAATATAGATCTTGCTATCTCATGTTATTATCTTATCATTACGGAATTTATGTAATTTGAATGAACTGTTCTACCACTTTTGCAGATAATGACTTCTGCACATTCTGGTGCTCCTAACCTTGAGACAGAACAAGTCTCTCAAGCAGCTGCTGCTGCGGCTGCTGCTGCTCCTGCTGCTCCTGCAGCTCATGCTGCTGCTACTGTTGCTCCTGATGCAGCTCCTGCTACTCCTACTGCTGTGGCTCCTACTCCTCCTCCTGCTCTGGCTCCTGGTGCTCCAACTGCTCCTGCTGCTGCTCTTACTGTTGCGGCTCCTGGTGCTCCTACTGCTCCTGCTACTGCTCTTGCTGTTGCGGCTCCTTCTCTTAGTGTTGAGGTCCAACAACCATCTGCACATGCCGTTGATATCATAGTAGATGAACATATAGATGATGTTGATATCGATGAAATGGTCGGGAATGAAGGACCGATGTCGCAGAAATCACAGGTGCGTCGTAGTTTGACAGTGTTATCCAAAATTCATAAGGCGAAAAGCAAAGGCATCAAATTTGAAGTCGGATGGAATGCACGAGGCCAACATGTGAATCCCAACAAGGCTATGTTTAGCAGTTACATTGGATTTTTCACACGGCAACGCGTGCCGATTGACATAGATTCATGGCACCATGTTGTGTCCGGGTTGAAGGATGTGATCTGGGAAGAAATTACGGTAACATTATGAATTTATTTCTTTAATCAACTAGCAAATAAAATGATGAAACAGTGTCTTACTCTTCTCAATCTCTTGCAGAGTACATTTATAGTAGACGACTCACACAAGGATTATGTACTAAGGCTTGCAGGAAAGATTCATCGAGGTTTTCGTACTATTTTACCAAGATATCACCTGAAAGATTCTAAAGGTAAAATAAACCCGCACCCACCCATTGTCTATGCGCACTTGAAGAGGTATTTTCAAAAACAATTACTACTTCGTTTAAGTTATATATTAATTCTTTATTTTTTTATTTTGCAGTACTACTATGACTTCCGAAAAGCCTCATACTCACAAGACGATATAGATGTGTTCAGAAACGAGTGGTCCACATACCTGATGAAAGATTGTACACAAATACAATGAAGATCTGACTTGGTGACATGTACAATTGGTGGTCATTTTTGAGAGGGGTTAAGGGGATCAGAAGATGAAATATTGTTGTATGTAAATGTTCGTAGAAAAATTGTAATTGTTATTAAATAAAACATTCTTTCTCCAATGAGTCATTTTTCCATTTTAACAGATGATATGCACCAGCAACATGCAAGAATGTTGAACCACTAAAATGGTCGCTCTCTTGTTTAAAATGGACACCACTTTAATTGAAAACAACAACTGAACTACGGAAATCTGACCAGATGCATCTGGATTGCCTTCATCCTTTAGGAGAACGATCCACGGGTCCTTGGTGACGTGTACGAGTTAACTCCGCCTCATTCCGAGGCACGGTGTGACCGCTACCACCCAAAGGGCTGCTCTCTTGTTTAAAATGGACACCACATTAATTGAAAACAACAACTGACCTACGGAAATCCTACTAGACGCATCCGGATTGCCTTCATCCTTTAAGAGAATGATCCACAGGTCCTTGGTGACATGTACGAGTCAACTCCGCCTCAATCCGAGGCACGGTGTGACCACTACCACACAAAGGGTCACTCTCTTGTTTAAAATGGACACCACTTTAATTGGAAACAACAACTGACCTACCGAAATCCGACCGGACGCATCCGGATTGCCTTCATTCTTTAGGAGAACGATCCACATGTCCTTGGTGACGTGTACGAGTCAACCATCCCTCAATCTGAGGCACGGTGTGACCGCTACCACCCATAGAGTCGCTCTCTTGTTTAAAAGGGACACCACTTTAATTGGAAACAACAACTGACCTACGTAAATCTGACCAGACGCATCCGGATTGCCTTCATCCTTTAGGAGAAGGATCCACGGGTCCTTGGTGACGTGTATGAGTCAACCCCGCCTCAATCCGAGGCACGGTGTGAACGCTACCACCCAAAGGGTCGCTCTCTTGTTTAAAATGGACACCACTTTTATTGGAAACAACAACTGACCTATGTAAATCTGACCAGACGCATCCGGATTGCCTTCATCCTTTAGGAGAAGGATCCACGGGTCCTTGGTGACGTGTACGAGTAACATGCAAGAATGATGGACCACATTTATTTGGCCTTTGGACAAAAAAACCAGTAAAATCTCCAAAATACCTTCATATCATGCATGAACCAGTAAAATCTCCAAAATACCTTCATATCACGCAGTTCTGAAAAGAGTCACTATTTAAAAGAAAGTCACAAATTTAGATACATCTTGAGATGGCCAGTTTAAAGACATTTTGAGGGACACTACTAATGACATTCTCAGATATGCACACATCCCCCACTTTTAGATCGTTGTCTACTACAATGATATTCCAAACAAGATATGCATTAGAACGCCCATGATACATAGAGCAATTCACAGGCCACCTTCGAGAATGATCTGAAGCACAAACCATGACAGCATTATGTTTTTCCTTGAAAATTCTCTTGGCGAACTGGAATGGAAACTCACTCTTGTAATTTTGCGTCTCTACTTGTCTCTTCATGTGTGCAGCTATTGCCATTCCACTTCGCTAAGAGAATTTTCAAGGAAAAACATAATTCTATCATGGTTTTCCATATAACTAGGTTGTTAACATGTTCATGTTGTATTATGAAATTATTCTAAATTTAAAGGGCATGAAAATGAATAGTGTAGTGGTATCCTCTGTTTAAGACCCTCGTGTGAGGGATGATAAATCTTCTTTGATTTTCCTTTTAATGGAAGTGTGGGAAATTTATGTAAGGTTATATTTCTTTTAGAAATGACTTAGATTACCTGATTTTGATACTAGTAACTTTTTTTAGTGTGAATCGGTGTTATGGTCAATGCTTGTTCTTCATAAGGGACTAGCTGGTGGTAAGAATAACCCTTAGAACATAAATGCCTTGCTAATTCCTTGAGTTTTCAACCCTTTTAGTTTTGTTCTACCCACTCTTCTCCATAGTAATGGTTCACTCAGTACATCATCATTCGATTTACAATTTGTCTTGATTTTATTTCACCTTGAGGTAGTATGCATTCACATACATGGTTCTCATCAAGTGATTAACATTGTTACGATCTTGATGAGTTTAGTTTAATAGTCAAGCCTTTCAGTTTTAAATACATTTTAGGTCATCATTGTAATGGAGTGACTTGTGTGTAAATGAAATAATGTCCATCTCAATGCTCGTATGACTTCCATGAACTCGGATGATTTGACACATTGGTCAGTTTGGTTTGGGTTTTCATGATAATTGTTTAAAAGTTTTCATTTATTCTAGTTCTAACCTAGCGTGCTTTTGACTGGCTAGTCTATCTCTTATTTTGACATTTAGGAAACTCCAATGGTGGGAAGTTTCAAGTTATTTCTGATAAATATGTTTCCTTCCGAGCAGAAGGAACAAAACCAAATAGTACAATTAGAGAATGGTCTAGTTGACATAAATTCTTAAATGACTGTGAACTTTAAATTGTGTTAGTGCTTGTTAAGGAACATGATGTCTGTGAGGTTAATAGTGTTTTCAACCTTAATTTCCGTAAATCTTTTGACTCTTCATTATTTAGTCATCATATTTAAATATTAATTTAGGTATTTATAGAATGTAAAAAATGACTTATATTTTATATATATTCAATATGTAAACATTTATTTTATTCTATAATATATTGATATATGAAAAGGAAAACATCATTCATGGAGACATTAGGTTATATGTACGCATGAATGTTGTTTCCAATTTCTTGTCCGGTTGAGAAAATTGAAAGTATATGATATATAATCAATACTTAAAAAAAATTATGTCATATATATCATATTTCATCATTAATATACATCCTTATTACCATAAATTAAATATAGTTGAATAATGAATCGCATCATGTCGTATAGATGATAATCATACGTACGAATGAACGATGTTATCATTTTCCCAAAATATTAGTTGGTAAAATATTCAACATGATATTATATTTAATGATTTCTAATAATATCATATATATCATAGTTTCATATAAAATTATAGTGTCCATCCTAATTACATACCTTAATATATGGTAAAAGAATAATAAAAAACATCATTTCGTGGTGCCAGAGTTTTTTCATACATAAGAATATTGAGTTTGTTACTAATTAGATGGAATATTATTTGATTATAGGTAAAACACTTAATATAAAAAAACCAATATATTTTTGATACTAAGGTTTTTATAAATACATGAAATAAGAAAAATTAAGGTGTTTAAGGAACAACTAAAATAAAAACATTCAATGATAAATGATACCTCTTCATTGTGTATCTTTTTTGGATTTACACAAAAGGACTCATTTGGTTGGATTTATGATGAAATTAAGGATTCAAGGATTAATTTATGAATTTTTCTATGATTCTTGGGAAGATTATGGATGAGAAGAATGGATTTATATTTCTGAATAAAAGAGGATATATGCCCTTTTATATTAAAGGGGATCGGGGCTCTTGGAATCTCATAAAATATTATATTAATATAAATTAATTTTTAACTTAAAATCGAAAATAAGTGATTATTTTAGAAGATAATATTATGGTTTATCAAAATCAAATTAAATAATAATTTTTAGACATGTTTATGTGAAATTATTACCCTTATCTTTTGGATTTCACCATTAATTAATCCATTTAACTATTATTTTGACAATAAGTATTTTTTATTACATAAGGGTTAATATAGAAACTATAAATTGCCTGAATAACCATATATGTTTCATCTTTGATGTTTTCAGACTTATATTCATTAGTGGGATGAATATAAGATTTTTATTAATTTTTGATCATTTAATATAATATTATTTATTTTAAGATATCAATAATTTAAATTTTGACCCTATTCATTACATGACATTTTTAAAATATCATAAAAACATGATAAATTCAAACCAAATAATTTAAGATATAAAAAATGTCAAAATCGTCCATAATATGAGTTGATGGAATTAATTATATCAAATATTTCTTATTTTAATATTTTTAACATCATTTATTTGATGCTTGCACGAAATAATTAATTATTGAATTTTCATTGTGTTGCCATTAAATTTAATTATCTATTTACTAAAAATTATAAGTAAATTACCATGATTTAAAAAAACATTTCTATTTCTAAATATTATTTATATTATAACATATACATTATATAACACCATATTAAAAATAATTCACGTGTTATAAACAAAACTGTGAAAATATTGACTTCCCATTGAATATAATAATACTACTAC
The DNA here is from genome assembly GCA_963277665.1 of Viscum album. Taxonomy (NCBI): domain Eukaryota; kingdom Viridiplantae; phylum Streptophyta; class Magnoliopsida; order Santalales; family Viscaceae; genus Viscum; species Viscum album. The sequence goes on along the minus strand of OY728121.1, from coordinate 1,788,714,071 downwards.
TAGTTTATCCAAGTTGACCTAAAATCGTCCCATGGGATATTTTTATTGACACAAATTCATAAAAAATTACAAAAAAATTTATTGTACTTTAATATTATTTATAACATTGTTTTAACATTTAATTACCAAATATACTCTTAAATGAGGTACTAAAAAATATTACTAAAGTAACTATTAATTATGTGAAAAAATAAAAGGTTAATATTTAAATAATTGTTTACCCTTAATTCATATATTAAATCAATATTCCCATATTGAAAAACTATAAATGGTACAAATTAATTTAAAATTATTCCTCTTGATGAGGTGAGAAATCAGGTTACTAAATTCAAAACAAACAAAAGATTAGAACTTTTTTATATTTAAATTAATTGTAAAATTAATTCCAATGACATAAATTATATTATATGATAAAAAATGATCTAAATATACATTAAAACATATCATAAATATAATTAATCATTTAAAATATTTCGATGAAAATTATTTTTTCAATTAAAATTCAGTATTTTTCACAATTCATAAGAAATGATTCTTATAAAAAAAGCCACAAATTCCACCAATGTAAAATTTTATACACTAATATCAAATAATAAGATTATTGATTCACATAAATATCCTCAATTTTAAAAAAATATATTAAAAAATGTGTTCACCAGGAAAAGGTGATAAAATTACCTTTTTGAAAAATATAGGTTTTAACGCATAATATTGTGTTAGATCTTATATTATACTTATAAAATATCTTGGGATAATTTAAAAAATATTTTATAGAATATATAGAATATAAATTTCATTAATATCATACACTAATTAAAATTATTTTAAATTATTAAGACGAAATGAATTTGGGAATCTAAAAAGAAAACTATTTACATTATAATAAGCTAGTAAATATTTTTATTTTTATTTGAATGGTAACCAATAAATTCATATTATAAACCTTATATCTACATATGTTAGTTCATAATATTCATAACCTCTAATTTAATTTCTAGGTTATATCTTACTATATATTAAATAAAAATATTTTAATAATATATTATTGTTTGGAAAAACACGGTCCTGCCTGTAACTCAAGCTATCTAAGGAATATGAAATTATTTATATCATAAGATAATAAAAATTTTCTATATATCACAAGATAGGTCGGTTTTCAATGTAGTGAAATCTTATCTGGGTATTTTTTTAACTCAATAAAAACATAGTTTTTTTCCTATAACAAATGATATATTCAGTATTATGTGAAATGAAAAATATTACAAAGATTAAATTAATTTGAAAATAATATTTCAAAAAATCTTGAGGTGTTACATTTTCTATTAAAAACATATTCCATCACTAACATGAGGATACAATGAAAAAAGTTTTCATTAAATCCATTGCAAATTCTACCCATTACTACTCTGGAATGGGTAACTATTGTAAAATCCATGCGGGTCAATAGTGTTAGTCCTTCGCTAGCTAACCTATGGAACAACCCATTAAAAAATAATTTACCTCTAATTTCATTTCGACCCCAAATATTGATGGATCAAGTTATAAAAACCCATGTAAATGTTGTCTTTTACTCCCATAATAGGGTATGAAATAGCTGTGTCCACATGTCTACAAATACATTGAATTTCATCCTATCCCATAATCCGACCAGGTGGTAGATTGTCACATACTACTAGGAGGTGGTTCCAACACTCTCTTGTAGGAATGGGCCATCATAATTAGATAACTATCTCTTCCTCACTCTATCAAAAATAGTAGTGGTCACTACTAAGGATGAGAGAAAATTGTGTCCTAGGAAATCATGTTCCTCGAAGTGTATCTATGGGAATTTGGCCATAATCTTCTGATAACTATTTCCATCCTAAAATTCATGTATATTAGTAATTCTACATAGTGGACCAATATATTCATTTCCCTTTCTTCATAGAAATTAAGTCTCAATATCAAAATACTATAGTTACTCATCCAACCTTCATTTCATCAGATTCAAATCACACTGTATAAATATATACATGAGTATATTTTGGTATATGTACACGAAGAAATTATATGCCAATATATAGTGTTTCCAACAACACAAGACATGTACAATAGCTACTAAATTTATATCATATGCTGGGTATCTCAATTCATGTGGCCTCAATTGATGAGACTGATATGCCATGACTTGCTCCTCCTAAATTAGAACTACTCCAACACGGATACCCAATGCATTAAAATATAATGTGTATCTTTTGAAAAAGACTATATTTTAATTAAAACCAACGATGATGATAGTATCTCATTCATCTCCTGAAATATTTTTTTTATGGAATGTGAGAATATATACTACACACCACTCTTATTAAATCCCATAATAGGTGATACTAAGCATGAGAATTACATTATTAAATTCCTGAAATATCCCTCTAGAACAAAAAACATCATATGTAAAAGAAATTATTGGGATACTTATAGGAAACTACAGCTCCCACATTCAATGGGTAAACTCATACTCTTGTATGTGAGATAATATGGCTCATGAAGTGAATCTTTTCTATCGAGGAGTAGAACTTTGTGAAATTATAATATAAATGATTCTCTCTCAGTGCATCCAAAATGAACTCCAGATGTTTGGCATGGTCATCTCCATTTTGATGACACACCACGATATAGTCCCTGAATACCACCACAAACAAATATAGTTATTAATTGTAAACATTGTTCATCAGATACATTAAAACATTGGGTGTTTTCATGATAATGAATGACATAATCAGAAGCTCATTTTGAACATAAATGTTATTTAATTTGGGCTGAGTCATTTCTATTATTCCAACACATTACTAGTTAAAACGTGTTCTCAAATAAATATTTGAGAATACTTGTTATCTTTCAATATAGTGGAATCTATCATTTATCCATCGAAAGGGGAGCTAGTTTCTATCCTTCAAATGGTTCAGTCATCATTAATCTGCAGATATCCTGAAGCTTCCATCAACATATTTCACAAAAAGGATGAGAATACCCCACAATGTTGTATTAGTTAATATAAACCCCCATTACATAAAAGTTATATAGAATTCTCTTGAGCTCCTTCAACCCTATAATATTCATACAATAATTGTAAATGTATATCATTGAGTCTCATAAAACAAGATCGATAGAGAACTCCACCACTATTGGTGGTGGAAATAAGAAAATTCATTAAGGAAATTTTTTGTTGAAATGATCCTAAACATGAGGGAAATCATTATGAAAAAATCCCAAATCAACTGTACATAAACTAGAAATTTGGTTTATCATTCACCCCATCCCAATATTCCTAGGTCCATCTCTATCTACCTATACATAAAATTCACTCCTATGAATAATCAACCTACCCTATGGTGTTGTTAAAGTCATTGTCCAATGGTAGAAATCAATATAGGCATGATAAAATAATTTACAGTACATTTTTTGTGAGAAATCTAACCCCATCATCTGAATAACAAAAATATCCCATATAAAGTATCCAAACCAATCTCAAGGGGGAACTCACTTCACTAGAAGAATCCTTCTATTTCGATCCCCAAGGTAGTATCGGGTGTTATAAATCCTTCAGAAAAATGAAGAACGTGCCCAACTCTCTCTATAATAGGTACATATAAGAAACAATGAGATACAGTTGTATCAATAAAAATTGACACTTCAGTGTAGGATATAATAATCATATATATCATTGTAGATGAAATGGATCTATGCTCCTCATGTGTTGGAAGTAAATAATATATAGAGATTATTCTGTTTCCTGATGAAACAACCTCACATCTCAGTGAAGGACCGTTATGCTATGGTGGTACCACTACTTCCTGGTTTCCTTGACTACAACCACAACATCAGGTTAAAGAACCTACACTACTCCATCTCACAACCTATAGTGATGTTATGAATATCTATATTAAACCTAGTGTCCGATTCAAACCCCTTCCACTAACTACTAGAGGGGATGTTCTTATAGAACCACTGCACATGGCACATCCTATCTCATGTTAGACACTCAACTAGGTCACTATCTATTTAACTCATCATGTTTTCCCATCTCCTACACTAATTAAAGAAGATTAATCTACAATATACCAAATTATTGTAGCTATTTCCCTTATGAGAAGCCTCTATAATGTCATTTTCTTCCACTTGACTCTCAACCACTGGGTTGAGAGGTTAAACATCCCTTCTCTACACCCCCTTAATCACTGAGGTTTCATTATTTAATATGTTCCTAATTCATTGCCATAGTTGTAGTAGTAAGATGAAATTGTTTTCCCTATAATAAAATATAATTATTGAGACCTACCTTCTATTGTCTCTCCCTTGATGTCTAATCCTATATATAAATTAGTGCAAAAGACGAAAAATATGTGATGAATTCCAATACTCCATAACAGTCATTACTCCAAGATCCAGATGTATATAATCATTGGCTCTTTCATCCCTCGATGTCTCGTGAAAGATGTAACCATAAACCTGGGATTAGAAATCCATCTAAACTATATACCAAATAGTATTAGCCTAAATCAAATCATCTGACCACTACATTACTACTCACAAAACAATATATGTGGAATGCCTCACTCTCCATTTGAGAGGTGTATCTAGATGCTTGAAAATAAACAACAAAGTCCCAATCCACAGTCTAGTATCCTATATACCACCAACCCCTAAAAATGATGGTGGATGCTACTACTTAAACACACACATAAAATATTCTATAGATGAGGCAGTCTACATGGTTCCATAATTGGTCTATATAGAACATAAGAAAGGCTGTCAGAATTGGTCATCGACACCCATATCCAGTAAAATAATTTGTTCTACAACTATAAATATTGTAGGTTCTACTAGTATCCCAGATCCCACCACCTCTTTAACAATATTTTCGTCACCCTTTGATGAATTACTTGAGGTCATTATGGTGGAATATATCTATAATTTCAAACAGCATTCACAAAGTAGAAAAAAATATCGACCAAGTCACAGATATAATCAATGAACAGTTCTAATCCATTCAATAAAAAAGATACACCACTCCAAATTCTCCTAAATATATGAATGGGTAAAAGGAATATTCATAAAAAGAAACATAGACAATATCTATTATCCACTATAAAGTCAGGTCTAAGCCCAGCCCTATGTTTCACAGTACGGGTCCCGATATATCATGTTGTGACCACTCCATTTTAGATTATCAATTTCGTTTACGTTTCTATTTATTTATAATTATATTTAAATTTATCATGAATTCCAACCCCTAAGGGCCCATACACACTATAAATATAATTTTGGCGTCCTTCAATCCAAACTATATCACATTTAAGTCTATGTGTACACTGGTCGATGATAGATCACGCCATAATTGAAAGATCATAGTCTTTGTTTTATCCAATGTATGAAAATACTATTTAGGTTATAGAATGAACTATTAAACCAATTTTTGTTACAAAATTTAATATAATAATACATAGCACATAATAATTTTATAACTCATGGAACCCATAATAGATGTCATGTATCAAAACAATGCCTAATATATGGATTGGAATATACATGTTATATGAATCCTATATAGATCCTAAAATGATTCATGGGATGCTATTTATTCATATCATAAATAAATAGAAAATTCTATAATCTCAAGGAATATAAAACATCATATGTGTCATAGAATAGTGGAATCAAATCAATTTTAGTTTGCAATTTTTTGAACAATATGTCCCATTATTGGAAATGTGGATTTTTCCAATGTGTGTTTAAGATACTAACAATCACAGCTCATTTCGATATTTTAACACTTACTAATCTAATGTATATTTTTTCAAAATAGTAATGATTGAGATGAAAAAAAATCTTTTGATGTCACTTTGTAATGTCCTAACATGGGAGCCACTAAATAGTTCCCCGAACCGGTGTGTCACACAGACTCAAGAATTCGTCCACATATTCTAGATGATTCCATTTAGTAAAGAGTCTCAAAGGGATTATAGTGGGGAGCCAATTCTCTCATGACTAGAAAAACACATCTGTATGATGTGTGAATAAATCAGTAGAGTCATACATTAAATCATGACAGCAGATAAAATCAACAATTGTAACATAATAATACATCTAAAATAAGTGTCATGTACAGTATGATGATAATTAAATGTATCAAAAAAATGAAAATAAATACGTGGAAACATGCATCCAATTCAATAAATGAATTGGAAGAACAAAAAGACCCCAAAATATCTTTATCTATCTTGTATCATGAATATATCTTGATAATATGGTACTTTACTCCCATCTAATGATAAAATCTAGAAACATAATGTGGGTTATTTCCATATTCCCTATCTATAACAGTGAAGTATTTATGGGTAAATTACAGTGTCCTGGATATGGTGGGAGATTATACTCAGTTGGACACCACCAATAGTGTCTATAAAATTTATGCTATGTGTATAAACAAATAAGTAGTGTTAAATATATCTTATATGTAACAGTAATTTGATTACAATGTTATAATTAAATGAATCCATGTACATCCATACATGTCTCCTTGAAATCCAAAAATTACTAGGGCATCCAGATCATGTCCATGGAGAATCTTGATTTACACTCGGTAATGAATTAGGTGAAATCCACAGATCTCATCCAATGTGATCCAATAAAACAGTATCCAATGAGTATAAATTTTGTTGGTCTCCTATAGAATATGGATCTATGGAAGATAAATTTCATAGGCATCAACTAACATAATATATATGGTTACATGGACATGAAATTTCAATGGAATCCAATTGAATCTAGAACTAAGGATTAAAATTTTCTATGAAATCCACTACTATTATAATGATCCATGGTGTGGAAATGTACCTAGAATCTTTTGAAAACTGGATCTAAGGAGTATAAATGTTGATGGTATCCACTACTATAATAAACACAATAATCCATTTAAAACGCATTTAATAATAATAAATAATCAATTATCTCATCAAAATTATTCATTATATTCCATTTAACCCCATTTAACAAATTCATTCAAATTTATTACTCATTTAATCACATGGAACATAAACAATTTCCTATTCTTTCATTATATCATCATTCAATTAATCAAGGCTTCCAAAAATTCTAGTGAGCTCATACACACCCAATTAGTGGTATGTCGTAGCATATATTTAAATATACCTCATAGGTGGTATGGGATGAGGTCAGTGACCTCAAAATGTAAATTGATGATATTGGGAAGACTAAATAATTTAAAAACATGTTAAAAAATATATTCATTTGATTTTAGTGATAACGACGAATGACCTGACATGGGGAACAATTTTAATTTTTGGTTCCCAAAACTAATCTAAATAATATATTTTATTACCATATCATGTATACATTTAGATATACCTGATTTTCACGTACCATAATATTGTTTAGTGTTTTGAATACATTACTGATTTGTAATGTATATATATTAATTATCATATAAAAATGTTATAGATAATATCATTCAATAATGATAACAAATAGATAGTATGATAATAATCTTAAACAAATGTATTGTGGTCTAGATACATCATCTTGACTGGAAATAATTGGTGTGTGAATAGTAGGTGCTATGGTAACAAATGAATTGAGACATATTCTCATGAATTTCACACATTGCGATCTCTAGTATTGGGATCATGAGGATAGAGTTTTCAATAGGAACACTACCAGTTTCATGTTTAATTTCATGTTCCTATATATGGACATGAAAATGGGTCTCCAGACTTGAGAACATTATCATTGTGTACTATTTGATCATGTAAAATAATGCATGGAAAACCCCATGATAATATACTGATGACCAGGTAGCTTGTGATTTGTGTTTCATCAGTGGCATTAAATTGTGTGAAAGTTTATGAAAGGATTTTTTTACTTTCAATTTGAGGATGTATGTTATTTCTAGACTAGTTGTTTTGGATTATAGTGAATTTTCATGTCCTTTTCCATGTACTTGAGGACAAATCTATCTAGTTAGATCAAAAAATAATTAGGCATTAAATAAGAGATGACACAAATGTGCATCTTGGTTTCTAAGACATTGAAATAAAAATATATTGTAATGTACAGTGTAGGTTTGTAGGTTGGTTGTCATTGTTATAAATACCACTATATCTTTAGGGTTCTCGATGGTCATCATGACTACACTCTTGGTATGTTAATAATTTTCACTACTATCGATATAAGGTACTAGAGGGTGAAACACTATATCTTATTCGAGAATTTTCTATATTCAATTGAATATGTAATTTTGACATGGATTCCCCCACCACGGGGTCCACGTGTTGTCCAATCCATCAATCACTGAAGAATATGTAAATTCATTATCAGTCAATTACATAATAATTGGGTTGAATTTATTTCTTAAAAATATTTATATCTAACTTAAATACGAGGAATAATATTATTCAAATGAATTTTATTTTAGTATTCCATGTTCATTTAATATTAAGATGGAATTAAGAGTCAAGTTAAATGACTCGGTTCTATCTTGTATTATATTTAATATATGTTATTAGGAAGTTATAATATATGAAAAATATTTATGATACATTTTATTTAACGATAATTATTTATTTAGTTGACGTTAAATTAACGAGTGTTGGGGAACAGTTCTAGGTATTTGATCTTCCATTAAAAATATGTGGGAGAGGGTTAACACTATGACTATGCACTGGGATTCTTTAGAGCCTATATCTCCTCTCCCACATTATATATAGATATTCACTTGATATAGGTGATATGATTGACATAATATCCATGCATCAATGTTATGTTGATGAGGTGATTGTTGTGATGTTAAAGGCTTCATTGGATCTCTATAATAGCTCCCAAAATTAGAAGGTTGTTTCTCCTATGTATTTTTGAAGTGTGGGAAGAAAATACAGAGATATTCGGTTTTGAATCCTTCATGAAGAGATCTCCATCGATAAGAAGATGTCGGCACAGTATAAGAACCGAAAAAAGTAGGGTTTTCAATTTTATTGTGCTATGTTTCACTTATGTAATATTCTCAAACTATAACGAGGCTTGAATCATCAGGGATGACAAGTTATTCCATCCCAATGCTAAAAAGATTTAAAATCTCCACCCCATGGTATTTTGTTGTACGCCATAGAACCATGAATTTGTATCAGAGATATCATGTAAATTATTTAGTCCATGAAAAGAAAAAATAATTATGTTGAATTAAAATTAAGTATGAGGATTAAAATTTTCCAAAAATATTCAGTTTTGAATCAATTTGAGATCATATGGCCAAATTATGGTCATCTGAATGAAATTTTATGGATTTAACTCATTTAGTAAAGGGAAAATAAAATTTTAAAACAATTATTATCTTTTTCTAATGAACCTCTGTATTCCGATCAGTGCATGTCGGAATAGGTTTTTCTCGGTGAAGCTTTTCTTATGAGGGATGAAGATATAATTAAAATATTATATTAGTTTAAAATAAACCTGATTGACATTCAATTTTTTCAGGGGTGATATTTTTTTGGAAGGTTTTTGTTCTACTAAAATTACAAAAGAATCATAAATAATTTTTTAGGGTGGCGATTGGACTAAAACATCATGGATTGTAATTAGTTTTTTAAATAATATGGTAGTTTCATGTTTTTCATTTTTTTCAGATAGAAAAAAGGGATAACATTTTTTGGTTGGCATCTGCTGGAATCCAAAATTTTCAACCACCTCTCTAAGGCACAGCTTCTTGGGGCCAATCCCAGTTGTGTGAATTGATAGAGGAAAGTATATTGTGGGTTCTAATGATGTATTCTCTTGAAGAAACCATCTCAACCATATGAATTTGATGTGAAACACCCATTGTTGTAATAACTAGCAGTGGTGGAGGTCTTCTCAAGTGTAGATGAGCTACCCACCAAAAACTGAAGAAAATGGTTTTCCTCCATCATTAAAACAAGATTACAATCTCATGTTTTTTGTAATAATCAGAAAAACTCTAATGTAACTCTTTTATCCTCAAAATTATTACCTAGAGTGAATAAATAGAATCATCCCCCATCTCCCATATACATAGGTATCACTACTGAACCTTGTAAATCTCAATATTTATCATTTTTTTCTTCTCGTTTTGTGTTCGTTTTCATCACCATGCACCTTCACTACCCCAACAAAGTTGTATCAAATGGATCGAGAGTGAAACAAGGATGTGAAATCGAAATTTTCAAGTGACAAGAAAATTGTAGTCGGTCAAAAAAATTTGAATGCCAGATCTATGAAAATCATGACGAGATGATTCCAACAGCATAAGAGGCATAAAAAATGGAGCAGAAACAAAAGATATAGGCTCGGTAAAATTTTGGTCAAACTGTGTGTTCTACAGTACCCCCGTGCTAGAAAATACAATAGTAATCACGCCACTGGAGAAATTCCATCCAATTTGTCAGATACTATTTGGGTGTTCCATGTCAGTTCCACATCAGCCCCACATTAGTTCTATTTCAACGATTAATCATAACTATTCAAACTATTTTGGTCATATCTCCATCAATCGAAGTCTATTTTCAGCAATCTAGGAGTTGATTCATGGTATTTCGACCATTCTGAACACAAATGTATGGTTAGTTTATCAAAATTATCATTATAGAAATGGAAGAAAATACTAGTAATATTATTAAACTCTCTACGTTTAATGATATTATCTAGAAACTGAAAATGGAGGTACTTCTATATATTTATGATTTTTGGAAGCCTATAATGGAAACCAATAAGCTTGTTGCAGTGCAAGAGGAAGAATCATCAATAAAAAGTAAACCCTATGTGAAGACATCAGTTGGTATCTCACCAGTTGATGTGGAGTGGGTCATACTCAACAGGAAGTTTGCTTTTAAAATTAGACACTGGATCGACAACATAATGTTCCAAGATTTTTCCAATGAACATGATGCCTCTTTTTTTAGAAAAAATTAGAAAATATGTATGTGAGGACAATAGCACAGAACCAAGAAAACTTGACATGTGTGAGTTCCAATGAACTATTGATAAGTTGAATTTTATGAAAACGATGATTGATGATGAGTTGCGGGAACAGTTAATGTCGAGCTCTTTACTAAATATGTGCAACATACAAGTTGTGTTAGTCAGTAATTCTTCTCAATATGGATCTCTTACAATGAATATGGTGAAAGGTGGAATGCTGAATGAAGAGTCTAGATTTAAAGATGAGGGACATACACCTAAATTAGAGGCTCTTGACAGAAAAAGACAAGGGAAAAAGAAATGTCATGGAAGAAGAAGTGTAAGAGAACCCCATGACCAAAGTATTCAAAGGAGGAAGTGACTGAAATATTTATCAATATATGACATGAAATACCACCATTGGGGCAAGACCAGACACTTCATCTGGGAGTGTAGAAATTCGAAGGCAGAGCATAAGAATAATGATAGTAAGACAATAAATAATTATGTTTAATTTGTTAATGAAGATATTCTTATTTTTCAGGAAGGCAATCAGGCATGTATTGTCAACCAAGACTCCACATGGGTGATCGATTTCGTCACCTCTTACCATGTCACTACCTAATGAGATTTCTTATCATCTTATTATTTAGTAAATTTCAGACATGTAATGATGGGAAATTAGGGGCACCCAAAATTACTAGTATTGGTAATATTTTTATCGAAACTAATGTTGGATACATGTTATTGTTGAAGGATGTGAGGCATGTTATTGATATTCACCTCAATATAAAATCCACAAGAATTATTGTTGATGAGGGATATGTTAGTTCCTTTAGTGATGGGTAATGGAAGATTATCAAAGGTGACCCGATAATTCATAAAGGAAGGACATATACTTCTCCTTATCTCATAGATGCAAGACTGTGTGGAGGAGATGTAAATGCATCCATAGAAGATTTTCCTTCTAATGTTTGGACCTAGTAGTTGGGTCACGTGAATTAGAGAGGAATCAGAATGATCACCAGGAATTATATCCTTCTAGGAATAAAAGTTATGCATATGGATACTTGTGTTGATTAATCATGTTAAAACAACACATAGTATAATTTTTTATTTATGTACGATCCTAAAAAGAAAATGTTTTAGATTTAATTCACGCCGATGTCTGCATGATGAACACCAAGAAGATGGGAGGTGATATTTATTCTGTTACATTCATAGATGATCATTCTAGAAAATTCTAGGTCTTTTCTTTGAAAATTTAAGATCAAGTGCCAGATGTTTTCAACTAGTTTCATGTAAAGGTGGAAAGAGAAACAAGATGGAAATTAAAGTGTGTCCAAAACAATAGAGGAGAGTCCCATGGTCCATTTGAGGAGTATTGTTTGAATTTCAACATCAGCCTATAAAAATAAGTACCAAATATGCCTCTCCATAACGGTATTTTAGAGAGGATGAATATAATTTTTTTGATAGAATCATATGTATGCTCTAAAATGAAAAGATCCCAAACACATTTTGGGGGGAGGAAATGATGACCACAACTGATCATATGAACCTTTCCCCATCAGTTCCACTGAACTACGATGTTCCATGATGTTTCAAGACAAGTAATGATGTTTCTTACAAAAACATGAGAGTAATTGGCTGCAGAGCATATGTTCACATCCGGAATTATGAGCGGGCGAAGATGGGTGGAAAAGGAAAACATTGTAACCTTTTTAGATACGCTCATGAGGAGTTTTGATACTGATAATGGGATCTTATGAGTATGAGGATCATCAGAAGAAGATATGGGGTGTTTCTTGATGATCAGACGATTAAATATTTTAAAAACCAGAAAGTGCAGATAAGTCACTGCCTAAGGAAATCTCAATCAGTCTAGAACTAGTGTCATCCCCATGAGGACCAGCTAGTGTGAGATAGATACAAGACACTGATCATACATCACTACTAAGTATTATTTCTCTATATTGTGATATTTATTCATCATATGATATTCAAAAATAGATTCCCCCTGAAGCACAGTTATAGAGATTGGTGTCACCGAAATTTACCCAAGATTTAGGGTGAAGTAGTTGTTTGTAGTTTAGCTTGGGTTGTAGATTCCTCAAAGACCTATGAAGTGACCTACATACACATAAATTCTATGGACTATTTATGGCTATTAAGTGGAAATAATTGGGTTTATTTTAGATGGGTTTAAATGAACACTAAAAGGCTTATGTGAATTTAAATTATGATATGGGTTGATCCTAGGTTATTACTAGGGGTGGATTGGATTCATTCCTTTTAAAACAATATCAATTTCATATATTTGAGATGGGTTTATTTGAAGAGATTAAAAAAAATCAACACATACTAGTTAATGCCCACACACCCTAATACTAATCACCTATACGCATGAAGGATAAAACTTTTGAGCAGTCAAAGGTAAAGGTTTGTATTAGCACTTGAAGTGTGTGACCTTAAATTCAATTAGGATGAACAGGTTTTAAAGTCATCTAATAATAATATCATTTAAAAGAATTGATTATCAATTAATGGAGTTAGTAATAACATCCTATCAAGACCCTTTCTACTCCATTGGATCAACCAATAATTTGTTTATACCTCCATTAATCTTATGGTAACAATGGAAGTGGGAAGTAGACTCATGAGGGGGAAATTAGAGAAGTAAAACAAAACAATGAAATTCGGATCACTCCACCATTGTGTGATAATCTCACAAGGGATGGTGTGAACATGTTCACACCATGAACCAATGATATCAAAGTAATATAAAGATCAATTTACTAAGAGGATAATAAGAACTTTTGTTAAGAAACTAAAGTGAATTGAAAAACTTACATGTGAAAAGCAAACTTGAGACAACAAAATCACAGCATAAAATTACAATGAAAGGAAGATCAAAATATGATAAAATACTCCACCACCACAACATTAAATAGTAATTTTGGGATCCATTGGTCGATCCTCTAACAGTAAAAAAGCATCCCAGTTGATTATGGTAGGCCTATGGTGGTGGAAAGTAAGGGTGAGTGGACTTCTGGATCCTTGACTCGAAATGGAATCTGTCTTTCCTAAACTGAACAGACGTAGCCATATTTCATTCTAGATGGCCAAATTAAAGTGGTCCAGAGAAGAAAAAGTGAATATCGGGATGTCTCCTAGCTCTCTATAAACTTTTAGCTAAAATGAGTTTGTGGTTGCCGAAATATGATTATATCGGTGTGCTCTTTTTTGTGGCCGCAAAAATCTGGTCCAAGAATTTTATCTCTAACTTGGGCTTCCTGAATAACCACAATGGGGGACTAATTATCATTGTATCATGATGAATTATTTCTTCTTATATATAGATTCTACCATCCCATGAAATTTGTTCTTCATTTGGCATGTATTTTGGGCCCCACATTCTTGTAAGTGGGATATTGTTCAATCTGCCTTCCCCAGAATTTTTTGCATCAAAATCCCATTTTGGTGGACATCCTATGTGAATATTCCAACACTCCACAAGTGTGAAATATTACCAATATAATTAGAAACCTGAAAATAAAATATGAAAATAAAATCATGATCATTGGGTACTGTAAATGATTTTAAAAAATGTACCAAATAATAGTGCATTTTAAGAAGAAATTACAATCATAATGTGAAATGATGTTCAAAGTGTAAAATGCACTAAAATGGTGTTTCTGAATAATAATGAACATGAATATTATATATATCTAAAATTAATATTAGCCCCATTTAGTGGCTAATCACACCCCCAACTTGAGTTTTTCTAGTCCCGAGAAAAAATATATCTCAAAAAATGTGAAATTCGAATTCCCTTTCCCATGAACATTTTAAAACACAATGATCACCCAAGAACATTATTTCAAACAACTATGAAACACATCAAAATATTTTAATACCATATATTTTCATATGTATATCCCAATCCCAATATCATTCCTTTTTTCAAATTCATCTCCATATTTCATCCAATATTAATTATGCATGATGATGTGTTGTGAATCGTAATAGACATGGGGGTTTATATTTATTTAAGGGGGAAATGATTGAAGATCTATATGGAATCAAATTTCAATATTAAGATGAGTATTTAATTTTTTTTGTATATATATATATATATTTTTGTTTTTTTTTTGTTTTTTTTTCAATTTTTCCATGGTAATTGAAATTGCACTCAATAGAGTCAAACCTTTTAACGAGACTTGGCGATGACTCCCAGGCTCAAAGACCATAAGGAACCAAGTGAATCCCAAAGAATTGGGAATCATCTCAAGTTAACTCAGTCAAAAAAAATTAAAATTAACACAAATATAGATAAAATTACTAACTCTGGGCCAGAAAACTATGGAGTCACGATCCCCAAGCACCAGAAGACACACATTAGGTCATTTCATTGCTCTACATGAAAATTTAATGTTTATTTTTTAAATTTTTTATTGAATACTCGTATTAAAACTAAAATGATCACCAAACCTATGCTATTTATTTATGGGACCCCATTAACTCAAACTAATACCCTACTATCCAAAGGATGTGCGTTGTGATCTTGTTTTTAATTTGGATGAAAATATAAATGATGAAATATCACATTAGAGAGCCACACACTACAAAATCTATGGTCATGAAAATATACATTGATTAAAATCAGAATTGAGGAATGCTAACTTATTTAATATTAAGTTTCAATGTTTTCAATGTGTATTATCATGTTCAAAGTTATGGGAATTTTTCATTCCATTTACACACATTTTTTTTCAAATCATTTTTTTCACACGATAGAAAAAAAAATTATTTCATCAAAAGAAATATTTTATTTCATCTCCCACCAATATAAAATTACACTCTCCCCAATTTTCTAAGAAAATATAATTTACTAGGGGTAGAGGTATATATGGGGGGTTGAAAAAGGAAATTGAAAATTAGGATCATGTAAATATGTCACCTGGTGGTTGAAGTTGAAATTCTTATTGCTTCCTTTTAATCCATTGATCTCCATGTCACTCAGAGAATTCCCAGGATGAGAGAAGGAAAAAGATAAACAAACAAAATAAAAGAAAACAATATATATATATATTAATATAATAAATAAACTAAAATATATGTATATATAAATAAATTATAGAATAATCACGCACTATAAGCCATTGGTCGGTGGTAAGCGTGCACCCCTCTCTCCCTTCGGTCCTGGGTTCGAGTCCCTCCATCTTCACCAGTTTTGACGGGGATTTACCCATGACCTACGATGTGTCATTTTAATTTATTAATATTATTTTTATTTTATTTTAACCTACAAAAAGATATAATTAAAATGAAAAGATGATACATTGTCTTTTTTTAATTTCTGGGTAAGGTATTATTCAAGGATCACACCACGTGACACAGATGAATATGACACTCCCCTTTTATACTAATCAATACTCATAATAGAGGAACAACTCAACAGTCTAATATTTTTTTATTTTTTAAATATCAAAATGATTGATTGATTTTATATGAAAAATAAAGATGATTCAAAAATATTGGAAACTTGAAAACCACGGGTTGCCTCCAATGCAGCGCTTTTGTTTAATATCTCTAATTCGACATGAAACCCTAAAATTACTTAATAAAAACATTCAACATTTTAATTACCCCATATTCCTACACCTCTACTTTTTTTATGTTGATTATTTGTTTAGAATTTGTGTTAGGTACAAACGTATGTTCTACAATGAGTGGGAAAATCCAAGGAATATCAGAAATGGTTGTTCCAGTTCCCTTAGTAGTCTTTCCTAAGAAATCAATTATCATTCATGATTTTTTGGTTTCGAGTGAATAATTAATTTCAATTGAATGTTAATTATTATACCATATAAAGGGATACTTGATCGGGGAAGTAAAGATAATAATTTTGAGCTCGGGTTTTATAGTAAATTCAAAAATAGGTTGAGATTTCGAATCCAAATCAGCTTCATTCTCCAAATTTCTCAACAAAATTGGGTCCTTTTTAACTGAAGACTCAAAAAAAAAATTGGAATGTTCAGTATTAGAAATTGGTATGGACTAAATGTTTGTGATTTATTTCAATGGTTTAGTAACTTTTTGTTCTGATGAACCAATGGAGTGATATTCAAGTCACTCAATCCAAGATGTAAAATTCACTTCTTTTGAATCCAAAAAATTAATTTCTTTTTGATTTAAAGACCCTTCAATAATTTATTTATCTTCTCAATTCATCCCAAATCCAGAGGTCACTTCTTCAATTAATTAATGAGATGATTCTGGGAGAATAGAATCTTATATCAATAATGAGGAAGGGATAACATGAGTGGGAATGGGTTCCATAACTGTCTCAAAGTTCTGTAGTTCTAATCTCAATGATTAAACCTCAAAATTCATTATCACCATTTTGTGACATTGTTTTTCAAATAATGAATGTGAATCAGGGTAGATAAGGGTTTGTGCCAAATGGTCTATTCCATGTAGATAATTAAGTTGTTGGAATTGCACAGGAGGGTGTTTAAATTGGCATTGTGGGGATTGAAACTCCTTATATATTGGAATGTTTTGTGGATAATAAGAGTTAAAACATTTTGATACATTAGTTTTTTGATGATCCAACCAGTATAAATTATAATGGTAATTACACATCTCACATGGGTTTGGGTGATCAAAGTAGAAATAGGCTCCCCATGTTTGCATTTGTTCAAAATTTCCTTCCATAGGAGTGAGGGGATGAGAACAGAGATGTGGGATGAATAAAAGGAATCTAGTTTCTATGATAACTTAATTAATTCCCCGGAAATGACTCCAAAATTTGGTCCCGCCCAAATTTAACCAATTTTTGTTGTTAAGTGATCGCTTGTAGTTTATCTTGGGTTGTCGATTCCTCAGAGACCTAAGAAATAACCTACGGACACGTACATTCTATGGACTGTTTTTGGATATGATGTCGCCAACATTGGGATGCATTCAGATGAGTTTAAATGAACAATGAAAGTCTTATGATAATTCAATATATGAGAAGGGTTGATCCTAGGTTATTATAAGGGGCGGATTGGATGAATTATTTTGTTTAAAAAAAATTTCAATTTCTTATATTTGAGATGGTTCATTTAAAAAAGATCAAACAAAATCATCACTTACTAGTTTAATGCCTGCACACCCTAATACTAATCACCTGTAAACTTGAAGGATCAATGTTTTGAGAACTCCAAGGTAAAGGTTCATATGATAACATGCAGTGTGTGACCTTTAATTTGATAATGATGAAGCGGTTTAAAAAATTTCAAATAAAAATATCATTTAAAAGAAGTGATTATCCATAAATGGAATAAGAAATAACATCCAATTCGTCCCCTTTCTACTCCCATGGATCAACCGATAAGTGGTTAAGCCCTCTACTAAACCTATGGTTTCAATGGAATCTGGAAGTAGACTCATGAGGGGGGAATTGGAGAAGTAAACAAAACAATGAAATAACGATCACACCACCGTTGTGTGATAATCTCACAAGGGTTGGTGTGAAAATATTCACACCATGAACCAACATTATCAAAGTGATATAAATAACAACAAAATAAGAGGAGAATAAGAACTTTTATTAAGAAACTAAAGTGAATTGAACAACTTACATGTGAAAGACAAACTTGAGACAAACAAAATAGCAGCATAGAATTACAATGAATGAATTCTCAAAAGATGATGAACTAATACACCACCACTTCCTTAAATAGGAATTATGGGAAGCTTGGGTTGAGCCTTCAATATTACAACGCATCCCACTTGATTATGATTGGCCTAGGGTGGTGGAATGTAAGGGAGAGTGAACTTCTTTATCCTTGACTCGAAATGGCAGCCCGCTTGCATCCAGGCTCACCTAGATGGCCTTCTAGATGGCCGAGTTATAGAGGCTCATAAAAGGAAAAAGTTAAGCTACTGATGTCTACTAGCTCTCTGTAAAAGTTCCGCCCAAATGAATTTATGGTTTCCAAGATTCTATTAAATTGATGGACTGTTTTTCTCGACCACAGAATCTGGCCCAGAATTTTATCTCTAACTTGGGCTGCCTGAATAACCACAATGGAGGCTGAATTAGCACCAGATCATGAAAAATTAGATGTTTTTCAATATATCTTCTAAAATTCCACGAAATTTGGGCTTCATTGGGCCTCTATTTTGGGCCTCACATTCTCATCCGTGGGATGGTGACCAATCTGACTTCTCCATAATTGTTTTCATGAAATCCCATTTTGGTGGTCTTCCAATATGAATCTTCCAACACTCCACAATTATGAATTGTTCCCAATTTAATGAGAAACCTGAAAATTAAATATTAAAATAAAATAAATATCATTGGGTACTTTAAATAATGTTAAAAAATGTACAATATAATATTGCATTTTAATAATGAATTACAATCATAATATGAAATGATATTCAATATGTAAAATGTACTAAAATGATGTTTATGAATAATAAAACACGTGGAAATTATATATATTAACAATTAATATTAGCATCATTCAGTGGATAATCAGTTATCCACCAAAGAATGACAAGAGAATCATTGATACTCACCAAATGAGTATGTGATGCTTACTAATGGGGGAGAGCCAGATAGTTATGTTGATGTGATAAGGAGTGAGAAGAAGATGGAATGGAAGAAATCCATGTAAGAGGAGTAGATATCCTTGAATAAGAACTATACATTTGATTTTGTTTAATTGCCACACTGAATGAAGGGACTTAGAAACAAGTGGGTGTATAGAATTAAAGGAGAAGATGGCAGCTCAGATCTGTGCTATAGATCTAGAATGGTTGTGAGGGGATTCAGTCAAAATAAAGGTATTTAAATTGATTATATTTCTTCTCCTACAGTTAATATGTCTTCTATCATATTTATTATTGTATTGGAGGCTATTTTTAACCTAGATGTTCAAAAAATAGATGTGAAGACAATGTTCTTACATAGTTATCTCGATTAGGAGATATACATGGATAATTTGGATGGATTTCAGGTGAAATGAAAAGAAAAGATTGGGTGGTAGGTTAAGATTAGTTTTTAGGGTCTGAATCAAGCGCCGAGGAAATTGTATAGGGAATTTGACTCATTCATGGAGAAAAATGAGTACAGGAGGACACCTACTGATCATGGTGTTTTCATAAAATTGTTTTCTGACAGTGATTTCATTGAATTATTGCATTATGTTGATGATATTCTGATTATAGCCAGTTACTTCACAAATATTGATATGTTGAAGAAGGAGTTGAACAATACTTATGAAATGAATAATTTTGGTGATGCTACTCAAATTTTTGGTATGATGATTTCTCATTATAGGGGGAATCCCAAGATTTGTCTATCTCAAAAGCGATACATTGAGATGATTCTTGAATGATTTAACATGGGTAAGGAGAAACAATTTAGCACTCCTATTGTGAGTCATTTTAGACTCAAGATAAGTCAGAGTCCATCAACTGAGAGGGATAAAGTATAAATGGAAACGATTCCTTATCAGTCAGTAGTTGAGAGTCTTATTTAGGCTATGGAGTGCACCAGACCAGACATTGCTCCCACTGTTGGCATTTTGAGAGGATTCTTATCACATCTAGGAGAACAAAATTGGACACTAGTCAAATGGAAATTGAGGTATCTCTGAAGTTCATATAGTCATTCATTATGTGTTGGAACTGATAATATGGTTTTATAAGGATACACAGGTGCATATATGGCTGGATATGTAGACACCAAGAAATCCATATCAGGCACCTGATTTCACTTTCAGGGGGATCCGACTCATAGAAATCACGACATCAGAAGTGTGTTGCATTATCCACCTCATAAGCAGAATATATCATGGTCACTAAAGTATATAAGGAAATATTGTGGATAAAAATGTTTTTACAGTAGATGGGATAGATTCATAAGAATTATAATCTCAATTGTGATAGTCAGAGTGTTATTCATCTCAATAAGAACTAAACATTTGATTCTGGGTCCAAACACATCAATTTGCGATATCAATGGATTTGAAATGTGATAGAAGAAAAATTGTTCAATGTTTAAAAATCCACACCAATTATAATGGGGCAGACATGATGACGAAGGATCAATCAAAAGAGAAGAAGGAATCTTGTATGGTGATAGTGAAAAAGTGAAGCTTCTCCCCCAAATTAGTCGTGAGTGAGAGATATGTGGGTGAACTCCCAATTATTGGAGTAGATTGATAATAGTTGAAGATGGGTGTGGTGGAAGTCTTCTTTGACAGCAACCAACTCACCCATATGAAAATAATGTGCAACACCCTTTTTGAAGAATCCAACGACGGTGGAGGTCTTCTTAAGGATAGATGGGCTACCCAAAAGAATCTGATGAAAAATGGTTTTGATCCCTCATTAATTTGGGATTAAGATACCATGTTTTTTTGTAACAATATTTAACACTTAGATATAACTCTTGTATCCTCCAAATTATTTTTCAGTGAAAAGAAATAGAACTGACCCCCATCTCCCATGCATGTAGGAATCAATGTCGAACCATGTAAATCTCCACGGTGATCCACGTTTTCTTTTAATTTTATGTCTGTTTTTGTCGACACAGTGAATTAAACTTCCTTTAATTCCTTTATTTCTTTTTTCATATTAAAATTTCCGTTTATTTTTTTACACATTGCTTTTATTTCTATGCCTTTTAATTTATGCACAAGCTGGGAATCTCGTTTCTTTTGTGGTGGACTAGTTGATGGCTGCTGATTTGTTCCACCTCCCATCTCATCCTGGTCGTTCACTCATTACAGTAATTTTTTTCACTGCACGTAACATTGTGCTTCGTGGCAGCTTCTCTTTGGCTGTTCTGTTAGGTGGTTTCAGTTCCCCAGGGGGTCTCATCACCCCTTTGGTTCGATCAGCTTTGACGATTCAGTTTTTTCAAATATATGTTCTAGTTTCGATGACAGTTTTCACTAGTTCCCTGGTACTCCTAGTTCTCTAGTTTTTTCATACCCTAATATAGGGTTTTCCATTCCTCGGTGGAGATTTTGTGGACCTGCCGAACTCCGTGGTGTGATACTCGCATATCACCTTTGCATGAGCTTAGATTTTAGCTGTATACGGATGAAGAAGACGCCAGGATGAGCACCCAATGGAGGAAGATTCATTCCAGGAGATTTCTATATGAGCATGAATCCCATCAACAACTCAGGAGGAGCTTACCAACAGTGAGAAGAGATCGGGACTTCAAGGATTATTATTCCCGACACTGTAAGATTATTTACAGTTTTATTTCTTCTACATATCATGACAATAGTTTAGTTGTTTTTGTTGAAGGTTTTTTCGTCAGTTTTGTTTCACTGTAAATCATATTTTCTTTTTCATAGTAATAAAATTCATGTGTGTGTGGTGTTATTGCCATGCAGTAGGTCCCAATGGGGTCAAAGCATGTAAATATTTATGTTCTTTTGTTCATTTTTCTTTTCATTGCATTATGGTTGTTCCGTGTAGTGATCATTTCAATATTCTAGTAATAAGTCATTGATCATCGCATTCTAGTTGTTGTGTTGTTGCTGCTTGTACACACTGCACCCTTCACATGTGGTATCAGAGCCTCTATGAATTATGTTATCCAGAATTTGTTATTATAGTCTATAAATTTATACACACTGTCATTATTTGTAAAAACTACTTCATTTTCTTCTTTACAAACTCTTTTTATTATTGTTTGTAAAGTTTTTGTTATTTTTTGAAATCTACAATTTAGTAATCTATATGCCTACTACTTCTTTTGAGGTCTTTAGTTTACAATTTTGAATTTATTTGTCGGTTTCCAAAAATTTATTACCTCAATCATAAATCACTATTGTGATTAAATCATTGTATTTGTTAAAACATTATTCCATCCAACATTTCTTTTCATTTCATATTCCTGCGTTGAAGCATTGTTTACCCAAAGGATTGGTTAGTTTTTGGGGGCATAGACTTACCGTTTTCCTAAAGAACTTGGCATCTACCTTGTGGGTAAACATGTCCACAATGAGGTATTAAATCGAGAAATTTGACTGTGACAATGATTTTAACCTATGGCGCATTATGATGAGAGCCTTACATGTACATTAAGGCATAAGTGATGCCCTATGTGGGTCTAAGAAACATGTTATCACTGTAAATGAGGCCGGCCAGCGTTGAACTGAATATGTAGATGTCCCTTCTGATCTGCTAGTCAAAGCACATAGTTCTCTCTTATTGTCCTTAGGAGACAAAGTCTTTAGGGAGGTTTCCATTGAGTCCACTACTGCTAGTATTTGGATCAAGTTAGAAAAATTGAATATGACTGCCTTGTTAGTTGGGCGAATCTTTAAAAAACATCGTATGTTCACCATTAAGATGAAACACGGTGCTTCAATAAAATATCACCTTGATTTGTTTAATAAAATTATGTTATACCTCTCCAGCATAAATGTAATAGTTGATGATGAGGACTAAGCCAGGATCCTATTAATTTCGCTTGATCATAATTTCATCTCTTTAGTTGAGACAATGATGTATGGAAGAGATACTTTAACCCTCGAAGAAGTTAAGTCAGCCCTCCTATCCAAGGAACATCACTCAAGACCGAGAGTTAAAGGTGAGGTAGAGAGCCTATTCACTAGGGGTAGACCACAAAGCATGGATAAAAAGAAACAATTTACCAAAGATAAAGACAAAAACAAACACCCAAAACCCAAAAATGACTTTAAGGAAATAAAGGTCACATGCTTCCATTGTGGGAAGCCCAGGAATACCAAGCCTGAATGTAGAAAACTCAAGAAAGAGTTAGAATCCAAACAGCCCACTGACCAGTCTCTCTTGGTTGACTCCGGGTATGACACTGCTGATGTTTTAAATGTTTCCATTCATACACTCGATCGAGAGTGGGTCTTAGACTCTGGATGTTCCTTCCCCATGTGTCTGCAACAAGAGTCTTTCTTAGAGATTGTTGAGAGAGTTTAAGGGGATGTCCTGTTAGGAAATAACAAGAAATGAAAGGTTGAGGGTAGAGGGTCTTTCCTGATAGAATTGGATGGTCGGTTAGTCATTACCCTACTTGATGTGAGGTGGGTCCCTATCCTGCAATGAAACTATATTTCCTTAGGAGTCCTTGATCATAAAGGATACTCCTTTGGATCAGAATCGGGTTCAATCAAGGTCTCCAAAGGATCTAGAACCATCTTAAAAGGGTATCTTGTGAATGAGTTGTATGTACTGAATGGAATTACCCATTCGAGATAGTTGGGTAGTGTTTAAAAATACAAACACTGAAACCCTATGCTTTAGCATAGACGGTTGTGGCTTGTAAGCTCCAAGGGGATTGAAGAACTCAACAAGCAGGCGGTTTTGAGTGACATCACACCTTCGAACCTTCCATTTTGCGAAGATTGTGAGATGGGTAAGGCTAAAAGGGTGAGTTTCAATAGGTCCTACTTCAAGGATGTCGCCCAACTAGAGTATATCCATTTGGATTTATGGGGACCATCCAGGACCACCTTTCACGGTGTAGGATCCTATTTCATCACCTTTATTGATGATAACTCTAGGATGGTTCGGGTTTACATCTTTCAGAATAAATTGTATCTTTTCCAAACATTCAAAACCTGGAATGCTTTAGTTGAAAACCAAACTAGAAAGAAGATGAAGACCACGCGGACGGACAATGGGCTAGAGTACCTATCAACTATGTTCATTAAATATTCAAAGTCTGAATGAATTAATAGGCATAAAACTATTAGGGAAACACCCAAATAGAATGGCCTTGAAGAGAGGATGAATCAGACTATACTTGAAAGATTCTATAGTAAGCTTGCATACTTGGGCCTCCCCAAATCCTTTTGTGATGACGCCACAAGCACTGTTGTGTACCTGATCAACAGATGCCCCTCTTCTGTAAATCAATTCAAAACTCCTGAAGAACATTGGACTGGTAAGCCCTCGTCGTATTCCTACTTAAGGGTTTTTGGTTCTATAGCCTATACTCACGTCTAGACTGATAAACATGAACCTCGATCCATCAAGTGAATTTTTGTTGGTTATCCCGAGGGAGTTAAAGGATACAAATTTTGGGTTGATATGCCGGGATACCAAAAGTGAATTATTAGTAGAGATGTGGTCTTCCAATAATCCACTTCCCCTAAGACCATGACGACCACACTAGGCAGTTGTGAACTAGACCATCATGAGTCTGATGAACATGAGCCGTTAGCTCTTGTTGAGGCTGATGTCCATCCCACTCCACCTCCTCCTCACCCCACTGATGTGGCTGATTTTGAGTCTTGTTCTAGTTCAGACTCCAATTTTGGACCTTCTACCACTCATGAGGATTATCAATTAACCCGAGATAGACAAAGGAAGGTTTTGAGACCTCCTGCTCGGTTCAACCAGTATAATATGGAATCGTACACCATTCATGTGGCCCAGGATCTCATTGATGATGACCCGCAATCATACAAGCAAGCCTTAAAAGACAAATATTCAAAACATTGGATCTTTTCCATGAATGCAGAGATGAAATCTATTAAGAAAAATCCCAAATGGACCATTATCAACAAGCCACCTAATGCTAAGGTAATTGGGTCCAAGTGGATCTATAAGACAAAAGAAGACAACACAGTGGGAAATAATGTTAAGTTTAAATCTAGGCTAGTCACCAAAGGATTCCTTCAATGAGAATGAATTGACTATTCTAAAAGCTTTTCCCTTGTTGTCAAGAACCCTTATATTAGTATTTTTTTAGCCTTTGATGCTTATTTTGATATACACATCGAACAATTAGATGTTATGACTTCCTTCTTACATGGGGATTTTAATGAAAAAATCAACATGAAGCCTCTTGATGGTTATTATAAAGATGTCAAGCTGAACCAAGTTTTCCTTTTAAATAAGTCATTGTATGGTTTAAATCAAGCGTCTTGGAAATGGTACAAAAAATTTTATTCCTTAATGACAAATAACCAATTCACCAGGAGTCAATGTGATGCATGTGTTTACTTCAAATCAACCCAAGGTTGTATGATTTACCTTCTGCTCTATGTAGATGGTGTGGTAATCATATGTTAAAATATGATTTTTATCACTTCTATTAAATCCAAATTAAAAGGAAATTTTTAAATGAAAGACATAGGTGAAGCTAATGAAATTTACGTTTTGAAATCATTTGAGATAGACCAAAAAATTACTATACTTATCTCATCATGATTATATTTTAAAGGTATTAAGGAGATAAATGTTTGAATCTCTCAAACCTATTAATGTACCTCATGCCCAAAATTTTATGTTTTCATTAACACAAGAACCCACTACTGATGATGCCATGCAATTTATGTCTAAAATTCCATATGCTGATGTTGTTGGTAGCATTATGTACTCTATGATTTTCACCAGACCTGACATTGCATTTGCAATCTGCACCTTTAGTAGATTTATGGCCGCACTTGGGAAGCCTAATTGGCATGCCCTTAAGTGTCTCCTTAGATTTCTATAATGTACATCTAATTTATCTTTGTGCTATGGAAAGAATATTAATTTTTTTGATATTTTGTTGGACTTTGTAGATGCTAATTATACAGGTAATATTCACACCAGAAAATCATTGACTGGATAACAGTTCACTGCTTTTGGTGTGCCTGTCTCTTGAAAGTGCAACATGAAATCCATGGTTTCCATTTCAACCACGGTGTCCGAGTACATTTCCCTTACCGAGGAGGTAAAAGAAACCTTATTGAATAAAGCCTTGTCTTCTGAATTCAAACAGTTTAATTCAGTTATTAATGATTATTCTGATAGTCAATCAGCCCTCCATTTATCTAAAAATTTATTTTGTCATGGAAAATCCAATCACATAGATATTAGATTACATTTTATTAGAGATGTTATAGAACAGGGAACCGTATGTGTCAAAAAGACACATACTGATAAAAACCGAACTGATAGTTTGTCTAAAGCTATGACATTATCTATGTTCAAATTTTGTTTAGATAGATTGAACTTGGTTCCTATTCTATAACCTTATGTAAAAGATCATCGCAAAAGTTAATTGAAAATGGTGGAGATTTGTGAATTAAACTTCCTTTATTTCCATTATTTCATTTATCATATTAAAATGTCTATTTTTTACACCATGCTTTTATTTATATGTCTTTTACTGTATGGACATGCTGGGAATCTCATTTCTTTTGGGTTGGACTAGTTGCTGGATGTTGATTTGTTCCACCGCCCATCTCATCCTGGCCGTTCACTCATTATAGTATTCTGTTTCGCTGCACGTGATTCTTTGCTTTGTGGAAGCTTCTCTTTGGTCATGCTGTTTTGCGGTTTCAGTTCCCCAGGGGGTCTCATAACCCCTGTGCTTCGATCGGCTTTGACGATTCAATTTTTGCAGATCTAAGTTCTGGTTTCGACAACGATTTTCTCTGGTTCCCTAATACTCCTAGTTCCATGGTTTTTTCATACCTGAATGTAGGTTTTTTCATTCCATGATGGTGATTCTGCGCACCTTCCGGACTCCGTGCTATGCTACTCGCACATCACCTTTGCTGGAGCTTCGAAGATAGCGGTCTTCGGATGAAGAAGACGTCAGGATGAGTACTCGATGGAGGACGATTCTTTCCAGTAGATTCCTATACGAGCTTGAAGCTCATCAACAACCCACAAGGATATTACCTACAGTACGAAGAGATCAGGACCACCATGTTTATTACGCCCAACACTGTACGATTCTTTTCTGTTTTATTTCTTCAGCATATCCTCATAGCAGTGTAGTTGTTTTTGCTAAATGTTTTTTCGTCAAATTTTTTTTCACTGTAAATAATTTTTTCTTTTGTGTTGTAATAAAAAGCGTGTGTGTGTGGTGTTTTTACAGTACAATAGGTCCCAAAGAGGCCGAAGCACGTAAATATTTGTGTTCTTGTGTTCCTTTTTCTATTGTTTACATTCTGATTGTTCCGCGATGTCCCAACATAGTCCATTGCCCGCACTACGATGACCCCCTCGTCCCTATCCACATGCGGCTCCACCTGTCTCGGTGAGTACCAGCTTGACCGCCGCACCTTGGAAGGCTACCTCCCACAGTCTCTCTTCACCCATGCACCACCCTCTACTAATTGTTCCTTGTTCTGCCGTCTCAGCAAAAATTGGCCGCCCGAACGCCGCCCTTCCCATCGCTGGTGAGGACCAACACTGACGGCACCACCCACATTTCTGACGTCCTACCAGAACCTTCCTCCTCATTTTGATCATCTTTCATGAGATCCCTTCTTGTTCATGTGGTCATTACTGCCATAAAAGATTGTTTACAGCTATGTTTCACTGGATTTTATGCCATCTAGATGTGGTGCGGTCGCCCCGATAACCCACCACGCATTTGGACCGAGGTGATTCCACCCACACTGCACAATCAAAAATCATTGAATTGAACCAAGAGGTGCCTCCAAGAAATTTATGAATGGACCTCCAATATCCACCATCCTGATCCCATATCCATGTTGTCTTTTAGCCAGATACAGCTGGCCACCGTCGGGTAGGCCGAAGCCATCGACATCCTTTGTGCCGCAAAAGATTACTGGAACCCCACCTGGTTGTTCGGACACGACCTAGCCCACAATAGGGAATTTTTATTTTTTTATGTTTAAAAAGAAATGTTTTTTTCCAGAAAATGGTTACGGAAATATATTTTTAAAAATGTACCTTAAAGGCGGCATCTTGGATGCCGACTTTGCATTTCGGGCGCAATGCGACATCCTCGATGCCACCTTTGCACTGCGGGAGAAAGGCGGCATCCACGATGCCGCCTTTCCCATAAATTGTTTTTAAAATTTTTTTTTTTTTGTTTTGTTTATATATATATAAATAAATATAAAAAAACAATAAAATTTAGCAAAATTTCTCTTCTATTGAAGATTCAGCGCTATATCCATTACATCAGTCTGGATTCTAACAGAAACTCTTTCCCAGACCTCCCTTTTATAAGAGGGCTTGCCCTGAAAGTCAATCTTCACTTTCGATGTGGGATTCAGGTTCTCCCTTTCCTGTGCAGTACATTCTGAATTTCAAATGTGGGATTCTATTTCAAGTACGTGACTTTGAAATATAATAAAATTTAAACTATAAGGCCAATATAAATGAAATTTTAAACATTGATTAAACATATAAAAAATAGTTGAAAACAAAAAAAAATTTCTCAAAAATGTTGATTAAAAATAATCTATAACCTTTCATAACTACCTACTTGAAACATAAAAATGTTTCAAGAGCGTGAATTTAAATGAATATAAAATATAAAATATAATATGAATATAATTGAAACTTTACAAATTGATTAAACAGATAATAAATAGTTGAAAACAAAATGAATTTCCAAAAAAATGTTGATGAAAAGTAATTTATAAGCTTTCAAAACCACAAACTTGATACATAAAATTTTTCAAAACGTGAATTGGAAAGACCATCAAACATAAAATAGATGACCAATATAAATGAAATGTTAAACATTGATTAAACATATAAGAAATAGTAGAAAACCAAAGTAATTTTCAAAAAAATGTTAATGAAAAATAATTTATAAGCATTCAAAACCGCCAACATGAAACGTAAAAATGTTTCAAGTACGTGACTTTGAAAGATTATAAATATATTACTAATTAACTAATTAATTATTACATAATTAATAGATATATTATTAATTAACTAAAAAATTATTATATAAGTAATAATTAATGAGTAATAATTAATAATTAATAATTTAATGAATAGTTATAATTAATATTTATATTAAAAATTAACTAATTAATAATTACTAATTACTTATTAAATTTTATATGATTAATAATTATATTACTAATTAAATAATTAATTATTATATAGTAATTTTTAATAAATACTAACTAATAATTATAATGAATAATTCCAAATTATAATTATATTACAAATTAACTAATTAATAATTAATAATTACTTATTAATAATAATTGTTTACTAATTACTAATTATAATGAATAATTATAATAAATATTTATATTACTAATTAACTAATTAATAATTACTGATTACTAATTATTAATTAATTAGTTATAATTATTAATTATATTTCTAATTAACTAAATTTTTATTATATATGTAATAATTAGATTACTAATTAATTATTATATCATTAATGATAATATTACTAATTAAATAATTAATTATGACATATTTAATTATTAATAATTACTAATTAACGAATATAATAATTATATTTAATAATAATATTACTAATTAAGTAATTAACTATTATATAATTAATAATTATATTACTAATTAACTAATTAATTATTATATAATAATTTTTAATAGGTACTTACTAATAATTATAATGAATAATTATAATTTATAATCATATTACTAATTAGCTAATTATAAAAAGGGCCCCAACTATATATTTTTCAAAAAATTCAGTAATTAACTATTATATAATTAATAATATTAATACTAATTAACTAGGTAGTTATCATATAAATAATGATTAATAAACACAAATTAAAAAATTAAAATTATATATTTAATAATTATATTACTAATCATCTAATTAGTTGTTATATAATTAATAATTATATTTCTATGTAACTAATTAATTAATAAATAATTAATAATTATATTTCAAAGTAACTAAATAATTATTAAATAATTAATAATTATATTACTAAATTACTAAATATATTATTATGTAACTAATTATTTATTATATATTTCATTATTAATAATTACTAATGAACTAACTAATTATTATCCAATTAATAATTTTATAATTAATAATTTTATTATTAATTAACAAATTAATATTTATTTATTAATAATTATAATGAATAATTTTAATTTAAAGTTATATTACTAATTAACTAATTAACTATTATATAATTAAAAATTATATAACCAGTTAACTAATTAATTATTATATAATAATTTTGAATAATTACTAATTATTAATTATAATGTATAAATATAATTTATAATTATATTACTAATTAACTAATTAACTATTATATACTGAATAATTATATGACTAATTAATTAGGAAATTATTAAATAAATAGATATTAATAACTTCTAATTAACTAATTAATTATTATATAATTAATTATATATAATGTTAATTTAATAATTAAATAAATTATAATATGTCTAATACATGTATTAAAATTAAATTATATCGGTCTTATAGTTTATATTTTAGTCATTGAAAACCGCATACTTTAATCATTTTAAGTTTTAAGTAGGTGGTTTTGAATGCTTATAAATTATTATTCATGATCATTTTTTACGAAATTATTTTTATTTTTGACTATTTGTGATATTTTTAATCCGTGTTTTATGTTTCATTTATATTTCTCTTATAGTTTATATTTTATAGGATTTCAATGTCACATGCATGAACCATTTTTAAGATTCAAGTTAGTCGTTTTGAAAGCTTATAAATTATATTTCATCAATATTTTTTAAGAAATTCTTTTTATTTTCAAATATTCATTTTATGTTTAATCCATGTATTAAGTTTAATTTATATAGGTCTTATAATTTTTATTTTATAAGCCTACAAAAGCACATACTTGAAACTTTTTAAGTTTCAAGTAAGTGGTTTTAAAGGCTAATAAATTATTTTTTATCATCAATTTTATGATTTTTTCAACTATTTTCTATATTTTTAATCAAAGTTTTATGTTTCATTTATGTTGGACTTATAGTTTATATTTTATAGTCTTTCAATGTGACATACTTGAAACAGAATCCCACATCAAAAATGCAGAATGTTCTATGCAGGAAATGGAGAACCAGAATCTCAAATCGGAAATGCAGAATGATCTCCAGGGTAAGCACTCTTCTAAAAAGGAACCCTGGGTGAGAGCTTCTGCCAGAATCCAGATTGCTGTAATGGCAGTACTGCTGGATTTTAAATAGTGTATAAATTCTGCTGCTAAACTTATTTTTTTTAAATTTTTTTGTTTTGTTTATATATTTATATATAACAAAACAATATAATAAAAATTAAAATTAAAATTTTCTAGAAAAAATATTTTTTTCCTGTTTGATGGGAAAGGCGGCATCTAGGATGCCGCCTTTGTGGCGTATTTTCAAAAAAAAATTTATCCTAGGCTGTTTTAATTTTTTTTAAAAAAATTATTTTAAAAAAACTCCCACATTATCTTTAATCTGATCTGCTCATCCAGGGATGAGTTGGGCAAAGTCTGCTAGACCATAATGGCCTTGTACTGGTTACGATTCCTCATAAAATCAAATTCATATTATTACTTGATTAAATTTTATTTATATAATTAAATTAAATTAAATAAAATATTAATTTGTTTGATTAAGAAGAATATTTTTTAAACCCAGAGGGAAAATAATTTAATTTTTATATTAGATTAAATTAATTAATAAATTTAATTTATGGAATTAAAATTAAATAAATTAAGAAAATGAATATAATTAATTATTTGAAATTAATTAAATCATTTAATTTAATTAGAATATCGTCATATTTTAATTTATTGCAATTTAATTTTTTTATCACACTATTATTTTACTGGATGTCTAGTATGGAGATACTGACCGACATGAGTATGTTTGCATTATTTAATTAATTATTTAAATGCATCTAATGATTGTAAACAATTAATATGGTCTTCTCATAATCATTTATTTTTCATTAATATAAATAGGGTTCTACGTGTACAATTGTGTCTGATGTATATTTCACTTGTACGTCCCCTCATATGAATGAAAGTGAAGTTATAATTTTGACAGAAATGATGTATGACATGGATCCCACCTGGATGAGGCTATAAACTATGATGATGATAGTGTGAAACACAAACTATAAGAACCCAATTATTTACTCACGTGTTGATATTTTCAATTTTTCTCTAAAACATTACCTTGGAACTAATATGGATGCCTAAGGGGTTAGAAAAGGTCTCATGGGTGTCTGAAGCTATTTTAGAGCCCAAAACTCATCTTTTTGGGAAAATGGGTTTGGCACATGGATTAGAGTAAACAGTGCAGATTGTGGTTTTTTGGATAGAGCCAACTCACATGGTTGGCACACAGCCGTGCGGCCTAATCGTGCGAGCATCCATTTTTTCCAGGTACCTATGCATGGTTTTTCATACCGTGTGGACAAACTGTGCATAGGATAATCTTCAGGTGAAATTCATGTTTTTTCCTTAATGTCCTAATTAAGCTCCCTCCATCCCTAATCTGAATTTATGTGGGATTAAAAAATTTCTCTCTCAATTTGGGGCCTTTTCAAGATCTGACCATCAAATCAAGACATCTCCTTCATCCAACAACTGGTATAGATTTCGTTCATCACGTTGGTTGCGCAACAGTAATTACTCGAGTCCTCTCAATTCCTTCACCTTCTATTACTGTCAACTGAGATACCGGGATATGATAATTTTTCTATTTTTTAGATCAACCCCGATCTGAGCCAAATAAAATGGCCAATAATAGAGGAGGATAATTGTACAACCCTATGTTGGGTGGTCTATGACTTATCCCTAAACTATGTTGACTTTGGATTGGTCGTGTGGGGCCCATCGATTTCATCGGGTGTCGTTCATAGAATTTATATTCCATGTTAATAATCATTAGAATAGTATGGTCATCCTCTTTCCAAAATTTTAATTAATTGTTGATGGTTATGACCACAACTCCATACATTCCTTATTTAAGGTTATGCCATAATTGTTGTTTAGTGTCTAGAATCATTTGTGCCACCACTCTGGTGCGCCATATCTTGACCACTCTAAGGGTAAGCTTTTCTATATTAAATGTATTGGTTTATATCATGAATTACATAATGGCGTGTACAATGTATGAGTACCACTTGACACACCTAGGGTAAGTTATTCAAATTGATAATTGAATGTGAATGATTAATTGGTTGCATATCTGTAGAACCCCTTACCACAATAGAGGAAGGTAGTGGAATGAACCTTAAACTATGGAAAATGACATAGATGGATTAAATGAATGGTTTCTTGTTACATGGTCTTGTCAAACTAATTAATTGGAATTATTTCATAAAATCACCTGATAAAAAAGTTTCATGCTACTTGAACTTATCACACTAAAGAATGGCGGATCATGAACCAAATATAATATTACATGAATTCATAATCAAATAGGAATGGCATGATTCGATCTTGCCTTGGATTCCGATCAGGGAATGTATTGATCACTCGGGAACCCCACTCTGATTCAAGGATACTACTTTCTTATGTTGATAACAATTTAGATCAAGATCCCTGACTATTATTTGATTCCCAATATGATTTCATAGGATCCCTCATGTATTACTACAGGATTCCAAAGATACACTTCATGGATCTCGTCAATATCATTATAGGATGCCTTGGATACACTCCCTAGATCCATCATTGACATGTAGGTTCCTTGGTTAAAGCCCATCGGGCCCAGTCATTGCTTTGCCATGTTTTACCTTGATTGACCACCTTGGACTCCGTAGGCGGCTCATTGTGGAATGCCATGAATTTCACACCTTGGATTACACTCATACCCCATGTCAGGTTTGAAGGACCCCAGGACACCCTGAGATGGGAGGGGTGAATCAGAGTGAAAAATTTTCTTATAAAGTTATGGATCTTGTTCCCATGTTGGTAGGAACATGTTGAACCTGTATGATGGATATGAACAGAAATAAATCATTCACATGCAGAGAGGTGACATAAAACTTTTTAATTGGTTCACCACTAAGGGCTACGTCCAAGGAGCATATGCTGACAAGTTTTCAGTCGTACCAAATTCCACTAAACATCACTAGCTATGGTTTACAAGGGTTTGAGCACATTCACTCTATCCCAGGGTCACTGCCATTACAAAAGGATCATGGAAAGCTCATGGCGTCCCTCAGGTCAGTCCTATTGACTCCCCCCGGCTCACTGCCCTTGGTGAAGTCACACTCAGCTTATATACGTGAAGGTCTCTTCATAATTGCAAGAAAATGCATCCTCTATTTTGTGTAGATGCTCTGTTGATGTCCAACTTTCACTCATAGACTAATCTCAGTTTTCATCGATTATATAGGGAAACCATCCAGCTTTCATGCAGCTCTAAAAAACTGGCGTACTCCAACCTCTCCTGGCAATATTCTCCAAGACAAGAACACGAGTTTCAAGAATGGCACGCAAGTCAGTTGCACGGTACAAATTTGATGCGTAGGTGACACCAACCCACTTGCACCACACTGCCTCTTTCAACTCCAAATGTGCACGATGCTTCGCCTTTAACTCCAAAACTGCCTTTGTAGCGCATCCAACAACCGGCGCACAACCTATACTTGCACGACCCAACTACCTCTTGCTCGACTCAATCACTCGTGCGACGAGAGCTCAAAAAATATCTAAGGATTAAACTAATATGTAAATGAGGATGGGTGGTCCTATATTTATAGGAAAAACTGGACCCCCTGCATGGTGGCGTGAAATTATCCTCACGACGCGCAGGTCCCAACGCGTAGCTACAATCAACCTAGCCTCTGTTGAGTAACTCACTTGTGCGACCAAACCAATCATTGCACGACCCTCTTCAATTATCTATATTTTTATGTTCAGAAGATGAAGAACAATAGGAATGCATGTTTCCCGACCTCCTAGTCACCGGCGCGCAAGTTCCCTCTCCTTAACATACACAGCGAGCAAGTCTTTTTTCCAAAAACACTTTTCTCCATTTGTTGATTTTTAGGCACAAAAATTTGGCAAACACTGGGAAACAACACCACCGTCAATACAATTGTCTGCTTGAACTGTATGATCACATTGCTGGTACACATACTGAACTTCTACTGAGGATTGTCAACAAACACAAACCATACTCCAATTCATGCATATAAGACCATGGTTCCAACAAGATCAGAGTTAATATTGAGTTGGTGACCCTTGAGGAATACATCGCCTTTGTTATTACCTTGGGACTTCAATAGTAAATATATTTGACCACATTTTCTATGATACATCCTGGAACCATCAATAATTATACTATCACGAGGTGATGTTAGTGAAGTCCATGCCTCACATGACCTATTAATATAAATTGATAATTTATTAATAATGTAACTGGTTACCTTTTCAGATACTAGATAAGGGATGAAGTAGGTACATGTGTATTTGGTTACATTGTTCTACTTTACTTTATATATGTATGCATGCACATTGATACATTTACATTAAACGAGCCAGATGTTATATGCATCATTGGTGGTGGCCCACTGAGATTTATCTCACTCCCTCTCCAGGTGTTGTTTGGTACCCGAGGCAGATTACATGGATGTAGGTGTTGAAAAAGGGAAGCATATGGCTTCAATCACAGGATTGCTTGCCATTTAGTAAGGAACATGATAGCAACATACTGAGCTAAAGCTTAGGATTCTGGGGATATTGTTTTATTTCATTTATAATATTGTGTAAAATGTTATGCCAACTGTCTTGTATCAATGTTTTCCAGTTTTTTAGTACATGACATATCATCAGTTCTTGAATGCTATTCTAGTTGTTTAATTTATTATTATATTTGTCTCTATTTTTTGTGGTGCCTTCTATTTTCATATTTTTCTATCCTTATTTACTTATGTTTAATGTTCTACGCATTGGTAATGAGGGCATAGTGTCCCCAATGACACACCCTGGGCCCTCACTACAAGTCAGCAGCCTCTGGAATTCGAGGAGATACGCTTGAGTCCATGTGCCCCTCTGGGCTCGAGACACCCTTTTAAGTGGCATATTGGTCCAGGATGTCACAATGTGGAATCATAGGTGTTCTCTATTCATACCATCCTATTTGGAAACAATATATTGGAGATTAAGCATGCTTGGGACTTATTCATAATTCACCCTTGGTCATCCAGAACCCATGTTCAGGGTAAAATCAATGTTACCCAAAATGTAATTATAGTTCTATTTTTCCTGTTACACTTCATAGTCTTTAACTATTTGGTGAAACACATGTTGTGTGGTGTTGTTGAATGTTACTATGATCGGGATTTTATTTCATCCATATTCTGATAATATGAGGGAAAATATAATTGCTACAAACATCATTATAGGAACCTAGAATTCAAATGTCAAGAATATTTCCATGCCTTATAGGTGCATTTCACTACATTGTATTTCTTGATATTCTATTGATTTTTGAGTGATGTTGTGATAGTTTTCTTGAAATTTTATGGATTTTGGTTGCAATTGAGTGATTTCTTGTCTTAATTCATGAGGTGGATGATCGCTCATGGGTTAGGATGAGTAATTTACCGTTAAGATCCATTATGCTATAAATAAATGGGTATTGTTTCTTTTGATATGTGTATGGTCTCTGATTCATCGGAAATGGAATTACATTATATAAAGAATCATGAAATATAAAATGAATTGGTTGCATATCCTTATCATGCCTTTTCATGTTTATGAAAGGTAAAGGATTAAACCTAAAAATTTACTGCAAAACAACAAGGAAATTATACCTGAGGACTAATCGATAGCTACACATCTAAGAAGGTAGTTTGGGGTAATATTCCT
Source organism: Viscum album (assembly GCA_963277665.1). Lineage (NCBI taxonomy): Eukaryota > Viridiplantae > Streptophyta > Magnoliopsida > Santalales > Viscaceae > Viscum > Viscum album. The sequence goes on along the minus strand of OY728121.1, from coordinate 1,788,676,524 downwards.
TGGGTAGTGAGTTTTCTTTTGTTCAGATTCTAATACTAATTCTCTATTATGATTTGAAGCATGTTATAAGGTGTGTTCTCAGCATTTTTAGACCAATGCCTCAACGACACCCCCGTGTTAATCGCCAGAAAGGTGGTGACGATCAGGATTCAGAGGTGGTGGGCCTTGAACCACCAGTCTTACATCTAAGTGTACCTCTTGGTGCACCACAATCTATACCAGATTTGGGAACTCATTTCCAAGTTAATGATTGTTTCCTAGGTTTGATGAAGTTCATTCATAGTGCACCATGACTTGCACCCGCGATGGAAAATCTGACTTGTGAGTTCCAGAAGCAACATCCTCCTACCTTTTCAAGTGATGGTGGTTTGCATGTTTCTAAGTCTTGGCTAGAATCCTCCCTTTCTATCATTGAGAATTTGGAGATACCTCTAGATAAGAGGGTATGGCCTTCAACATTCATGCATATGGATTCATCTAAGAATTTGTGGGATGTGATTACCCAGGTCGGTCATCATCAGGGCTTGTTAAGGGTTGACTTTCAAACTCCCTTCTAGGATCAGTTCATTCCTCAGAGGATGACAGAAGTTAGAGACAATGGGTTAATGCATCTCACGTTTGGTTCAATGCCAGTCATGGAATATTCAACATGTTTCATAGAGTCACAGTGCATTGCACTTATCCTATCCGAATATGAGATTTCATGTACTAGATGATTCGGGGATGGTCTCTAGTATGTCATCCGTACGTAGGTCAATGTCTTTACCCTGCCATGTTTTTCGACTATAGTCAATCGGGATATTATCACTAAGAGTAACATGAGGGATGAAAATTCTATTATGCATAGAAGATCAATTTCACGTCTAGAAAATATATTTTTTCAGTGATAGGAAACGTTCCCCAGAGGTTTCTCATCAGGTTAGTGAAAACCATAGTTATAGTTTAAATAGATCATTGGTGTGTTATCTGTGTTGAGGATTGGGTCATTCAATTACTCCATGTGATAGAGACCCAATGGGGTGCCATGATTGTCGACGTATTGGGAGTCATCTGTATTTCTATAGGACCTTTCCACTAGCTTCAAGTGGAAAAGGATCTACACCAACTCCACTCTCAGGAGTGAGGTCTTTTGCACCACATTAGGTGGGGAATTGAAATAAAACTGGTAGGTCTGGCCGAGGAGGAGTTCATGGCCATGGTAGCCATACCCCTGATCCTCAGCATCACCAACAGAGCATTTATGATCATGGTAGTCCATATGATGCATAGGGTCATGGATCAGATCAGGTACATGCACTTCAGCCAATACCTGAGGATCAGGCTGCATAACTATCTACAGTATGAGGTTCTATTCTAGTATCCTCTACTATAGTATCTTCTTTATTTGATCATAGTGATTCAAAATCTTTTATCTCTGTATACACTATGGAAAGTCTGAGGATAGATATACAATATTAATATGGTGTAATGACACTAGATACTCCATTAGGGGTACGAATGGAGGGAATACACTAGTGTTGGGACTGTCCCCTTAAGATAGGTAGTCACCCTTTTTTATGGAACCTTTTTATTCTTGAGATGATGGATTTTGATTTCATTATCAGAATAGACTAGTTGGTAAACAATCATGCTTTTTATGACAACTATCTCCATTAGGTATTGTTTACATCCCTAAGAGCTGCAGTTATCTGCATAAGGGTTAGTGGGATATTCATGCTGGTAGAGCTCGACCAGAGCATACTGTCCTAGGTGGAGTGACCACCCCGATTTCAAATATCTACACTGAGGATCAGGGTTTAGATAAAATTAATTTCCCTCCATTAGTGGATCATTTCAGGGATGTTTTCCCAAATTATTTTTCTTGAATACCTTCTAAGAGAGAGGTATTGTTTACAATCAATCCTTTTCTATGAGCATCTCCAGTGTCCATTACTACTTATTGGATGGAATCTACAGAGCTTCAGGAGCTCAAGTGTAAGAAAGAGGATTTAGAGGCCAAATGTTTTGTACAACCTAGTACATCCTCTTGGGGTTCACCTATGATTTTCTCCATGAAGGTGGATAAACCTTACGTTAATTCATGAATTAAAGAATGTTGAACAAACTTATGAACGAGAACCAATATCCTCTTCCTCGAATAGATGATCTCCTGGACTGGATCCAAGGAGAAAAGTAATTCTCTATGATCAACCTGAGATCGAGTTATCATCAGTTGTGAGTTAGAACATCAAACATATATTATACCACGTTTTGTTGCAGGTGTGGTTTTTATTCATACCTAGTTATTTCATTCGTCCTTACGAACATGCCTTATATTTTCATGGATTTGATGAATAGGGTTATCCACCCCTATTTGTACACTTTTTTTGTGGTATTTATGGATGAAATCTTGGTGTATTATAACACTCGTAGCGACCATGAAAAACATCTTCATATCATTTTGATTACACTGAGTGGGAATTATCATTATGCTAATCATTCTATGTGCCACTTCTAGATCGAAAAAGTCCACATGTTGGGTAATATTATATCAGAATTAGTAGTATCTGTTGACCCTGAAAAGGTTAGTGTTGTAGTTTCTTGGGATCATCCAAAGAATGTATTTGATATCATATGTTTTTTTGGGGCTGGATGGATATTATAAGTAATTCATAAAAGACTTCTCACATCTTACATAACCTCTTACTGTTCTTACAAAGAAGGATTTGAAGTTCATGTGGCCAGAAGCGTGCTAGAAATCCGTTCAAAAGATGAAAGGGAGACTTTTTGCTACACCCATTCTTATTCTTCTAGAGTCTAGAAAAGGCTATACCATCTTCTGTGATTTATCATACATTATCCTAGGAGCACTGTTGAGGTAGAAGGATAGAGTCATTGTGTATGGATCTCGGATGTTGTGGCCTTATTAGAGAAATTACCCTGGCCCACTACCTTGAGCTAGATGTAGTTTTCTATTCTTTACATTTCCGGAGAAACTATCTTCTGGGTGAGCACTTTATGTTGTACATGGAACACAATAGCCTCAAATATTTCTTTTCTCAGTATGACTTGTAACAACCCAAAATTTTATTAATGAATATTCATCATGATCCAATTAAATGTATTATTACGTAAAATGGTGATATAACATATTCACTTCCTTGTTTTTATTTTTTTTTATTTTAAAACACCTTTATGAAAAGTTACCATTTCTAATATAACAATTGAATAGTGACCAAATGATTAGTATAAATATAGGTCTTTAACAAATCTAATTTACAAAGACAAAGGTAGTGATGGGATCATCTAGAAGAATTGCTCCATACGAACCCCATTTTTCGGTGCTCAGAAATGAGGTGGAGTCACTAGGCTTCACTCTTTTCCAAGACCAAGCTAAGTTTCTACACAAATTTCATGAAAGGAAATTCTTATGGGATAAGTGGATGTTAATAGATTTTACCACATGTGTGATATTATTTGTGCCTCCTCAATAGTCAGTCACCATCGCACACCTTACCCTTAAGTCTTATGTGGTTGTTATAAGGGGATATGTAACAAGACCTTAGCACAATTATTATGTGAATTTTTGTTTGTAGAATAATGAATATACATTCATTTTATTATTGTTACTTTGAGTAAAAATATTATTATATTTAGTTAATATTTTGATTCAATTAAAAAATATTTTTTGATTAATTAATGGATTTTTGGAATTATATAATAATTTAATAATATTTTATTACTAAATTACTTTTTATTAAATTTAAATTATCTTTTATTGTTTTAAGAATACAATTGTAATTTTTATTAAGGTTTAAAAGTTGTTTTTGTCAAATCCCACAAATTTTTTATAAATGTTGTTCTTCTTTTTTTAAGTAAAAATTCACATATTTAAAAAATTATTTATATAAAATTAATTTTATTTTTGGAATCAGGATGTCAAAATTATCAAACAGTGAATTGTATATAATTTTATGAGTCAATACAATTATTGGGTAAAAATTAAATACCATTAAAATATATATTGTGTTTTATGAAATCATAATGACCCAATAGTGATGTAATAAAATACTATAAAAATTATTTTCGGCCAATATATGTTTTACCTTTAAAATAATGTGATTTTATATTCGTTTTATTAATTTTATGGTGCCTTAGTGGACCCTCCAAGACTTATAAATTTTTTAATCATTTATAATGATTTCCTTGAGAGTGTGACTCACCTCCAAATAAGAAAGCCTAATAATTTAGTAATATTGGCCATTGTAATTATAAAATAAATTTTTTCACTCCTATTTGGAATAAACCATGGGAAAAACCGAACTGTTGGTTTGTAGTTTTGATTAGTTTAATGTGTGGTGTACAAACCCTAAATAATAAATCACTATCCCTCTTTTCCTATATAAACCCGCCCAAGATCCCACTTATCTTCACTAAAAACCCATTGAGCACATCCCTACTCTTCCCTCCTCTCTCTCATATCCTCCGAAGGTACCCCAAGCTCCTAAAAATACTATATGAAGCCTCCCCAAAGCCTTTCAGATCACACATCCATGTAAGGTATTTCTTCCTCTCTCATTTTTTTCTAAATTTATTTATGTTGTTATACGCTTGTCTTTTCAATTAAAAATGTTGGGGTATGACTTCTCACCTCCCCTATATTTACCTACTTATATTTTAATTATGAGAGACCCATTTCTATCTCACTAATTCCTCCCACATATACCTGTTACCAAGATGAAATTTCTTAAGGGATTTCTCTCTCCACATTTACATTCAAGAAATTATTTAGTTTTATGAATCTAAATTACATTACATATGTTGGGACATGTATATATATGACCCCCTTACAATCAATTACATGAACACATGATTAGATACCCCTTTCTCTCTCATCAACCATTTTTGTGAATTCTTATTTCATGTTGTTATGCTTCCGAAATTGCACCGCGATTTTCCAATATAAATTCATTGTGTCGTGAATACCATGCTATTTCTCTATCAATGGAATTCATAATTTTTAACATTTAATTATGGATTATATAGTTTCAATTATTAATTACACATTATTTTATCAATGAATAAATTATGTTGTTTAATGACTCCATGTTGAATGATCTAGGAGGCACACTTATACATTAAATGAAATGATTAAGAAGGGTTTTCCATGATAGCACTCCAATGCATTGGGTAATGATTAATATCATGAGACGTCAAGTGAAATGATTGTTTAATGATGATAATTCTAGTTCAATGATGTTTTACTCATTCTAAATGTGAAATGATCCTTGGATCATGAAAATATAATGTTAAGTGTCGTTGCCATATTTCCATGTTATGAATGTCATGCTATATCAAGACATTATGTGCTTGTTTCTATTTGGCTCCATTGAAATGAATATTGCCTAATATGTATTTTATTCATCATGTTATGGAATTTTTACTCCCTTATCGAGCTTTATAACTTACCCTTTTCTTATGCATGTCCTCAGGTTATCCTATTCAATGCTATGTACAAAGGAATGTGTTGTGGTCATGTAAAGGATTTTTTCAATAAATATGTTTTATTTTGAGGCCTTATTTTGTCATGTAATGTTCTTAATATAATGAGACACTAGACCTCTTGATCCTTATAATTTTATTAATTTGATGTTTATGTAATAAATCATGTTTATGTTTGTGATAAAGAGAAGGGTTGTTATAATTGGTATCAGAGAATAAGTTAAGTTATTTAGGGGATTAGGATTAGAAAACTCTAGTGAATGATTTTTGGGATTAGACTAAGTATAAAAAAATATACCTACATTTTTTTGAGTATTGAGTAAGTGGTTTATCATGAAAAATAATCCATTGCATGATATGAGTAGGTAGAGGTGGCTCTGACGCATATGTATCTCATTGTAAAACCTAAAAATACCGCTTTGAGTTAGACTCGAACTAAAACTGGTGAATGACAATGGGCTTGGCTGCACTCTTGGTTATGAAAATACATGGGGATATTCATTTGTAAATTCATATGCTTATTAATAACCATTATTATTGGAATTAAGAAAAATTCTCCTAATAAAATATGTTGGGTAGTAGATCATTGATAACATAGATAAGTTAATGAATAAAATTTAATTTGTAAGTTATCCCTTTTTGTAATTTTATTCCATTTTATGTATTACCCCGAACATTACTTTTATTCCAGCCAATGGCTGGTAATATGAGGGCTTGAGCTAAAAACCTATTCCCCAATCAATGTGATTAATGTTCTAATGAGACTCCCAATCCGATGGGAGTGGGATTCCCTAAAATATTTTACCATACTCTCTCAGTTAACTCATGTTTTGAATAGAAACATGGCTCAAGAGGAACATTCAACCCCCCCTCCCCCAAGAATGTATAATCTACAATCAAGACATTTATGAGACCAAGTCATCACACTTTTAATGGATCATTTGTTCCCTCAATCACTGTGAAATGGATCAACTCCATTGGGAAAATATTCACCATCCTTCAATGTACCGAACAATATAAGTTACATCTGGATGCTTATTGTATGGAGGGTGAAGGTGATCAGTGGTGGACATTAATAAAAAAATACTAAGCCTGAGGAGGATATTGAGGCATTGGAATTGAAGGATTTATAGAAAATGTTTTTTGATAAATATTTTCCTCCCACCATACTACTTAATATAGAAAGGGGCATACCTACCCTTTAGTAAAAAGATGATGAATCCATCAGAGCATACGAGGAAAGCTTCACAAGGATTGCACGATATACCTCTATATTGATTGTTGTACCCAAAATCATTGTTGACCACTTCTTTTGAGGGATGAAAACTAGCCTGTGGAAAGCCCTAGCGATCTATGAATTCAAGAGCAATGATGAAATAGCATGATTTTCCATCAATGTAGAAATGGAGATCGAAGAATCTCAGGGGTATAATGGGGATAAGAATCATATGGTGTACATTAATTCTGGAGGTCTGATGGATAAATCCAACATTTCTATGAAATTCCTACACCCATTTTCCAAATATGGTGAATGAATCACCACAGAAATTGACTTAAGGGGATGAGGAAATTCATTATGTGTGGAAGAAAAGGGAACCTAGACCTTAACTAACGACAAGAAAACCCCACTACTGCAAAAGAGGAGAAGAATGCTCTGTTCGACCCTCAACACATTGTTCATTGCTTCAACTAAAAAGATCAAGGTCACTTTTCAAACCAGTATCTTAAGCCAAGTATTTTTGGTGGAAACCGTCAAACTCCATGGCAGAAAGGGCAGAATTTTTCCATCACTACCACTGAAGCGAACCTCGACAAGAAATTGCTGATAGGTAAGTTAGTTATTCATTCAAGAATAGGGAACATAATTTTGGATTATAGTTCTACACATTCTTTTATACCTTGGTAATTTTGTAGAACAATCCATACATTACCTCAAATAATAGAAGTAGATATGACGGTGAGATTGAACAATGGGGAAATCATTTCATCCCAGGAATATAACTACTACCATATTAAAATTTGTTGTTGGAACATCCTGGTGAACCATGTCATACTCCCTCTCGTGTAATTTGATACAATTCATGGCATGTATTGGATTTCCCTACATAGATCTAACATATATTTCCTTGATAGGTAAATCACTCTCCAAATGGAGAATCAACCCCCAATTCTATACAAGTGAAAGGAGGAGGAAAAATCTTCATTAACACCATAATCTCAATTGTGGATATTACTACCCTAAGAGAATGAGTGTCTTTCACATATGATTGAGTTAAAGGAACAAACCATCCTTGAATACATGCCTATTTTAAGGAAATTCACTAGAGAGTTTCCAAAGAAATTTAATTATTTTCCTCCTAGAATAGATTTTGAATTCTTGAAGGATCATATACCTATTGAATTGAAAATATTTAAGACTACGTATATAAAATATTTTGTGGAGCTTGAGGAGCTAAATAAATAACTATAGGAGAATCTAGAAAAATGGATTATATTCCAGTGTGATTCACCATGGGCTGAACCAGTCCTCTTCATCATGAAGAAGGATGTGTCAAAGCAAATTTGTGTTGATTTTGGTGAGCTCAACAAAATCACTATAAAGAACAAGTATCCTATTCCATGAATCGATGTCTTGTTTGATCAGCTATGTGGAGAAATATACTTTTGCAAGGTGGATTTGTAGTCGAGATATAACCATGTAAGGGTGAAGAAGGAGAATATCCCCCAGTCTGATTTTTGTACAAGATACGTGCACTATGAATTCATAGAAATTCCTTTTGGACTAAATTATTCTCCAGAAATCTTCATGGACACGATGAATAGACTCTTTAGAGATTACCTTGAATGTTTTTGGAAGTATTTATTGATGATATTATAATATACTCCAATCCCAAGGAGGGGCATGAGGAGAATCTAATCCCTATACTATAGGTTCTGAGAAAGGATAAGCTCTATGAAAAGTTCAACATGTGTGAGTTCTTGTTGAAGGAGGTCTCATTATTGGGACATATCATCATAGAAAATGAGATATCTATAGATCCCTCTATGAAAGAAGCAATCGAGGGATGGCCGAGGCAACATCAGTGATTGATATTTGTAGCTTCCTGGGATTAGATGGATATTATGGAAAAAATTTCAGAAATTTCTCTCAATTTTCAAACCCTCATACCATGAAAACATGGAAGGGATTCGTGTTTTTATGGATTAATGAATATGAAGATAGCTTTATAGAGTTGAGAAGGAGGATTATCAATAAACCTGTACTCTCACTACCCACAATTGGATAACATTATGAGTTATTTAGTGATGCTTCAAAAAATGGAATAGGTTGTGTGTTGATGAAAAATGACAAAATAATTTCCTATGCTTCAAGGAAAATGAAATTTTACGAGACAAACTACCCAACACATGATCTGCAGTTGGTTGTAGTAATCTTATCTTAAAAAATTTGGCGACATTACCTCTTTGGGGAGAATTGTGAAATATATATGGATAAAAAATCCTCATGTATATATTCACACAGAAAGAGGTGAACATGCACCAAATTAATATGTTTAGAGCTGACCAAAGACTAGGATTTCTCAATACATTACCACCCTGGGAGAGAAAACAAGGAAACAGATAATCTAAGTAGAAATGACCCATCTATTATATTTTTTATGATAATTGAAAAGGATCAAATATTCTTATATTTGATGAAGACGGGCATGGAAATCATAAATAACGGCACATAATCAATCCTATCACAAATGATTGTTGAACCATCTCTTTTGGAAAGGATAAAGGATACTCAAAGGGATGAAGTGAGAATTCAAAATAAAGTAGAAACTATAAAAAAATGTAAATACTCAGAGTTCAATGTTAATGAAGAATTAATGATGCGATTTTGGACAATAATAAGTGTTCCTTAAAAGACATAGTTAATTATTGAACTTTTATATGATGTATGTAGTTAAAATTTCTCCATTCACCTAGGAAACACAACGATATATTGAGATATCTATGATCATTATTGGTGGGATGACATGATGAAGGAGGTCATTGAGTATACAAGAATGTGTATGGTATGTCATCAAGTGAAAGTAGATAGGAATACGTCTAAGGGGGTGATGAAACCACAACCCATACCAGCATGGAAATTGGTAAAAATCACAAGGGACTTTGTCACCAGACATCTGAGGACATCCAAATGAAATAATGCTATCTGGTTTTTGTGGATTGTCTTACAAAGACTTCACACTTCATTTAAATTTGAGTGGATTTATTATTGGATCAACTAGCATGGATATATATCAGTTAAGTGGTAAGGCTGCACAAAGTACCATTATTTATTATACCCAATAAATATCCAAGATTCACCTATATGTTTTTTAGGAATCTTAGAAATGCTCTGAATAATGAGATAAACTTTATTATAGCTTATTATCCCCAAACTAATGTCCAATCTGAGTGGACAATCCAAACACTTGAGGACATGATGAGAGAATTATCGATGGACTTCAAAAGAGGATCAGATCAAAATATTCCTATTATTTATTTATCTTACAACATAAATTTCCACGCAATAATATAAATGGATCCTTATGAAGACCTTTATGGGAAGATGTGAAGAACACCAACATATTGGGATTTAGTTGGGTAGAGAAAACTTCTAGGTCCAGAAATTGTTGAAGAAATGGTGGAGAAGGTTAAGACCATCCAGCTGCACATTAAAGCTACTCATATTCGACAAAAGTGCTAAGATGATAATCATCGGCAGGACCAAGAGTTTTATGTAGGAGTCATTGTATTCCTTCTCATATCATTGTGGAATAGATTTATGAGATTTGGATAGAATAGAAATCTTATTCCAAGGTATATTGGCCCCTTTGAGATCCTTGATTACATTGGAGAAGTGTCATATCTAATAACACTCACACCCAACCTATTTCAAGTACATGATGTATTCTATTTATTACTATTGAGGAAGTACATACCTAAACTAACACATGTACTCAATTAATAGGTGGTGCCATTGGAGAATTATCTCCCCTATGAAGAAAATCGGGTGATGGTCTTAGATTGTAGGGAAATATTTCTACAAAATAAGACAATCCCCCTTGTTAAGGTGTTCTGGTGAAACCACATGTTTGACGAAGCAACATGGGACGTAGAGGATGTGATTAAGCATGGTTACCCTCATCAATGTTAGTGCGGGAAATGTAAATGTCAAGGGTAAAATTTCTTAAGGGGGAATATTGTAATGACCCAAAATTTTATTAACGAAAATTCCTCTTGATCTAATTAAATGTAATATTATTTAAAATGGTAATATAACATATGAACATATTTGGTTTTATGTTTTTTTATTTTAAAATACCATTAAGAAGTGTTACCGTTGCTAATATATCCATTGAATAGTGACCACATGATAAATATCTATATATATAGGGGTTTAACAAATCCAATTTACAAAGATAAAGGAAGCGATGACCTCATATAGTAAAATTACTCCATTCAAAGACCATTTTTTGGATCTCAAAAAGGAGATAGCATTATTAGAATTTCTCTTGACCAAGACCAAGCTGAGATTCAACACCTTAATATAGAATTGAACCACCTATGGGAGAAGTGGATGTTAATAGAGATTACCACCCGAGTGATGTTATCTGAGCCACCCCAAGAGTCTGTCACTATCGCAAGCCTTACCCTTAGGTCTTATACAAGTATTATAAGGGGTTATGTAACAATAACTTAACACTATGATTATGTGAATTGTTTTGTATAGAATAATGAATATATAGTAATTTTAGTGTTGTTACATTGAGCACAAATAATATTTTTTTATTTTATATTTAAATTCAATTAAGAAATCTATTTTGATAAATTAATTGTTTTTTGAATTAAATAATATATTAATAAAATATTATAACTAAATAAATTTTATAAAATATAAATGATCATATAATTTTTTATGAATCCCATTGTAATTTTTATTAATGTTTGAATGTTTTTTTGTCAAACCTCTTAAATATTCGATAAATGTTGGTTTTTATTTCAAAAGAAAAAATTTCACAAACATAAATAATAATTTAGGTAAAATGAATATTAATTTTGGAACCAGATTTTTAAATTTTCAAACAATATATTTTTCATAATATTTTGAGACAGTCCAATTTTTGGGTAAAAATTAAGTAAAATTTAAATATATAATTTGTTTTGTTACATCATAATGACACAATTATGATGTAATAAAATAATATAAAAAGCCTCTTCAGACAATATATGTTTATCCATTAAAATAATGTAATTTTAGATTTGTTTGATTAATTTTATGGTTCCTTAGTGGACCCTCTAAGACATATAATCAATTTTAACTTTTAAAATGACTTCCTTAAGAGTGTGACTCACCTCCACATAAGCAAGACTAATGTTTTAATAAGATCTTCCATTGGACTTATAAAATAATTTTCTCCACTCCCTATTGGACAAAATCATCAGTTGGTTTGTGGTTTTTATTAGTTTAATGTGTTGTGTCCAAAACCAAAATAATAATAAATTCCCTTTCTTTTCCAATATAAACCCACCCAAGATCCCACTTCTCATCACTCAAAACCCTTGGAGATTGAAACTAATCTATCCTACTCTCTCTAATATCCTCACAAGGTGCCCCAATCTCCCAATTAGCCTCTCTAAAGCCTCTCCATATCCTTTGGGACTAAACTTCCAAGTAAAGGAGTTCTTCCTCTCTCATTTTTGTCCATGTTTCTTAATGATTCTATACAATTTTATTTTTAGTTAATAATTTTGGGGGTATGATTTCTCAAATCTCCTATATATACCTTATTATGTTTTACAATGAGATACCCCTTTCACTATAATTAATTCCACCCATTTACACCTGTTACCATGCTGAATTTCTGTAAGGGATTTCTCTCTCTTCATTTACATTCAAATATTTTTTTGTATTATGAATATAAATTAAATTAAATATGTTGTGACATGTATCTATATGACACCATTAATTTCCATTTCATTTCATATTATTATATACCCCTTTATCTCTCATCAAGCATTTTTTTGAATTCTTATGTCAGACTGTTATACTACATAAATTACATCGAGATTTTCAAAGCCATAGCCATTGGGTTGTGAATACCATGCCCATTTCTCTATCAAGGGTATTCACTGTTATACAAATTTACATATTGATTATATATTTTCATGTATGAATTAAACAATCCTTTATCATGGCATAAATGATGATATTTATTGACTCCATGTTATATGATCTATGTGGAATACTTGTGTATGAAATGAATTGATTAAGGGTGTTCCGAGATAGCGCTCCAATGCATTTGGTAAATATTAGTATCATGACACGTAAAGTGAAATGAGGTTTTAATCATTCTAATTCATGTTAAATGAAGGATTATTCATGGTGAATGTGCAATGAGAGTTGACTCATGCTCATATCATGTTAATTGTTGATTCCACATTTCCATGTTATGACAGTCATGCTATATCATGCCTTAATGTTCGTGTTTCTATTATGTGCCAATGATATTCCTATTTCCTAACATGTATTGTATTTTCATGTTATTACATGTTTACTCCCATACTGGGATTTATAGCTCACCCTTTTCTTATACATGTCCACATGTTATCACATTCAATGATAAGTACGAGTGAAAGTGTTGTGGTCAGGTAAAGGATGTTTTCAATAAAGATGATGTAATTTTTATGTCATATATTGTCATGTAATGTCACTAATTTACCAAGAAACTAGACCACTCAATCCCTAGAGTTTCCTTAAGTGAAATTCTATATAATAAATAATGTTTATGTGTGTAATGATGAGCTAGGTTTTACTATGAATTGAACCTCAGACAGTGGAGATGGGTCAAATATCTACAATCATTTGATTTTGAGCTTCACTACACCCTGGGGAAGGGAAATGTGGCTGTATATGCACTGGGTCAGAAAACTAATACACATTCTATATGGGAATCCGATGATGAATGTAAAATAATGGCCCTCTTTTCTAAGATGCATCTAGAGTTTCATGATAGCCACAAGATGTCTCATCTCTCAGCCTCGACAGTTACATGTTCCCTCCTTTGCAAGATAATGAGTATGATGTTTTCAAATAATGATGGATTGGATCTCCATTAGAGTATATTAAGATACAACCTACCCTAGGATTGTTTTGAATATATAGATGACCTCCTTCGTCTATGTGGATGAATCTGGGTCCCTACTGACATCAAAGAGGAGATGATGTAAGAGTCCCATACCTCTCAGTGGGATGTTCTATTAGGCATCTCAATGACGTATTGAGATATGAGATGTTAGTATTGGTTTCCTGGAAGAAAACATCATATATAAGGGTTTATCACTTGGTTTTCCACTTTTCAGCAGGTGAACACAGAGCACTAGAGACCTACAAAACTTGTCACAACCCCTTCCAGTACAAAAAATGGAAATGGGAATATACCGCTATGGATTTTGGAGTCAGATTACCTAGTTCTCTGAAAGGTAGTGATTATTTTTGGGTAGTCATTGAATGACTAAAGAAATCCTCCCACTTTAGTCCTATTTGTGAGACCTTTCTAGTTGATGAGCTGGGAAGACTATATGTTTGTGAGATCATACGACTACATGGTGTTCCATGTACTTTCATTTTTCATTGAGATTCTCATTTCATGTCACAGTTCTTGAAGGGTTTTCAGAATGATTAGGGAACTCCAGTGATTCTATACTCAACTTTTCACCCAAATACCAATAGAAAATCGGAAATGAAAATAAAAGTTCTAGAGGATATACTATGATCATGTTTCCTTGATTTCAGAGTTTCTTGGGAAAACCATATCCTTATCATCGACTTATCCATTAATCATGTATTTCATGAGAAAATTTAGATTTATACTTTTAAGGCCTTATATTTTAGACCATTCCATTCACTCTTATGCTGGTTGGAGGTAGGTGAGGCAACCCTACTAGGTCCTCGTCTTGTTCTGGATACTTCACAGAAGGTTCAACTGATCAGGATGTGTATGATTACTGATCAGTCTAGAATTTTTTTATTGACCTCAATCAATGACCTCTTGATTTAGAGGTTGGGGATCATGTTTTTTTTCAGGTATTTCCCAGGCTAGGGCATAGACACTTATGGAAGCAGGGAAAGCTGTTACCCCATTACGTAGGGTTGTTCGAGATCCTAGAGATAGTCGGGTTGGTATCCAATCAGTTGCTACTACCTGAGAGGTACTATTACATGAAAAATGTCTTTATTGTTTCATAGATGCACTAATATAACAATTACTAGTCTCATACTTCTCATCCCAAGGAGGTTGAGTTAGATGTTGAAGCTTCCTTTGAGGAGTATCCATGACACATCATTGACCAGAGCACAAATGCTTTCTGAGGATGTTCTAACCCTCTAGTACGGGTGATCTAGAAGCATGACTGAGTTTAGGATGCGACTTTTGATAGGGAATCCAACATATGTTCCTAATGGCCAGAGTTGTTCTCATGAAATGATTATCCATCTTTGGATGGTGCACTCGAGGATGAGTTCTTTTAAGGGGGGAATATTGTAAGAAAAAGATTTTTCACTCAAGTATAGATCCTTAAAATTTTAGTATAAATGTTTAAATTGGACCAAAAATGGATTCCTTAGTAGTAAAAAGGTCTTAGGGGTGTATGTGGAATTTTTGGTGCCCAGAACCCATCATTTTTGGAAAAACATGCATAACACGTAGTTTAGAGTAAATCATATAGATTCTGTTTTTTTCGAATAGAGCCACCTTGCATGGGTGGCATATGAAAGTGAATCCCAAACATGAAAGATCACCTTTTTACTAGGTACATGTAAATAGTTTTCACATGGTTTTTCAATCTGTTCAGACAAACTGCACAAATTCTAATATTTGGGTAAAAATCCACTTTTTCCCGTAATAACCTAAATAGGATCCTTATTTCATTCCTAATATGAGTTTATGTGGTATTAAAATATTTCCCTCACTATATAAAGATTTTTGAATATATAACCTTGGAATGCAGAGATTTAATTCATCTGGAAACTGATCATGCACTTATTCGTTATGTTGTATGTGAAACAGAATGTACTTAAGTCCTCTTGAGCCATTCTCATTTTCTTTTTGCTCTCAACTGAGATATCGGGCTATGACCATTTTCCCATATTTCTTAGAACTACTCTTATCCTTGCAAAATCTAGGTCCAATACTAGATGATGAGATTTGTACAATATTAAATAGGGTGATCTATAAATCATCCCTAATGTTCGTTGATTTAGAATTTGTCATATGGGCCCCACCGATTTCATGAGGTGCCGTTTATAGTATATCTATTCCATGTTTATAGTCATTAGAATCGTATAGAAATACTATTTCAAAATATGTTATTAATTATTGGTTGTTATGACCCAAAAATTATCCATTCCTTGTCACAGTTTTTTCCATAATTGTGTCTTATTGTTTTGACCTGTTTACACCACCGTTCGGGTGTTTCATAACTTGAAAACTCTAAGGGTATGCTTTTCTATATTAAATGGATTGATTAATATTGGTAATTACATAATCTCAAGTACCATGTACATGTACCACTTGACCCACCTAAGGTATGTGATTTAAATAGATAATTGAATGTTAATGATTATTTGGTTGAATATCCATAACACCACATAGCACATTAATTGGCGGTAGCAAAATGAACCTTAAATTATCAACAATTACTCAGTTGGATTAAATGAATTGATTCATGCTACATGGCCTTGTCACACTAATGAATGGGAAGGGTTGAACAAAATCACATGATAAAAAGGATGCATGCTACTTGGCCTTATCAAACAAATGAATGGAATGTATGGAAATGGATGAAATATTAAATGAATGCATAATCAAATCGGAATGGCCTAACTCATGACCACCATGGATTCTGATTGGGAAATTACCGGGACACTCGGTAACGAGACATTGATTCAAGGATACTACTTTCTTTCGTTGAGAACCACCTAGATACTGATACATATCTATTTGTGAATTCCTGGTAAGATTCCAATGGAAAACTCATGTAGTACTACAGGATACAAGCGATACACTCCATGGATCCCATCTATATCATTATAGGATTCCTTGGACACACTATTTTGATCCATCATTGAAAATTAGGTTCCAGAGTTAATGCCTATTAGGAAAATTCATTTCATAGCCCTGTTTAACCATGGTTGATCACCTTCAACATTGTAGGCACCTCATTGTGGAATGACTTGGATTAAACTCTTACCTCATGATAAGCTACAATAATTACTATCTTAGAGACACCTGAGGTCTATGTTTCCTTGGTTATTAGATATGGACTTCACTAGAAAATATATTTGACCAAAGTTGCCTTGATACATCTTGGATGATTAACTAATTATACTATCATGAGGTGATTTCAGTGTTGGACATGACTCCATTGACCTATTAATACAAATTGGAACTATTTTATAAATGAACTGGTTACATGTTCAGACACCAGCTGACGGCTGAAGCAATTACTCTGGTATTTATTTACAATGTACTGTTTTACATTATATAAGAAAACATTCACACTGTTATATTTCCATTACATGGGCCTGATGTTATAGACAACTTTGGTGGTGGCCAATTGAGATTTATCTCACACCCTCTCTGAGTGTCATTTTGTACCCGAGAATGATTACATGGTTGAAAGTGTTGAAAAGGGATGTATATGGATTCAAACACTTGATTTCATATTGTTTAGTATTGAGATTGATAGCATAAGACTGAGTTGTATCTTGAGATATTTGGGATAGTCGTTTACTTCCATTATAATATTGTGGATCATGTTATACTTGGTGTCTTATATCCATGTTTTCCTTTTTTCTGTTACATGACATATCATCAGTTACTGAATTCTATTCCAGTTTTTTATGTTAATATTACTATTTTCCCTATTATCTATTTGCCTTATGTTTACTTATATTTCTTCTACTATTTACCTAAGTTTATATCCACCAGCTACACTGCACTTTTGTTATGAGGGAATAGTCTCCCCATGGATACACACTCGGTCCTTGCTGCTAATTGGAAACCTCTGGAATTCAAGGTGATGCGGTTAAGGCCATCTAGACCACCAGGCTTGGGGAACCCTCTTATGTGGCATCCTCGGATGGGATTTCACAAAGAAAAATCCATGATGAGGCAAACTCTATACAAGAGGTGTAGACAATGGATGGGGGTGAGTTGCAACACCAGACAAGTGAAGTACGAGGTATGAAGCCTCTAGGTCGTGGTTGGTCAATTGATTTTAAATTGATCAAGCAATTTTAGATTCTTAAGACCATTAATGTATTTTTTACCTTTACTCATTTATTTATTATTTTATTAATTTTATTGCAAAGGACAAATAAGGGATATGTTTTTTTATATTAATAATCAGTTCTTAGTTAGACAACATAGTTCAGACCAGATTAATAGGAATAGATTACATTCGTCTAAAAAAACCCTCATTGAAATATTATGTCCCAAATTCTTTCTTTTATTCTAATTTGAACACAAAATGTTGTTTGGTGTTCTAGAGAAGTCATAGATGAAGGTGCATCTTACTACGTGGGAGTTATTATGAGAACAATGATGAAAATAAATGAAGTTGGTAGTAAGGATTATACATATCATACATGCTATCACTTTAGAGGCAATGTGTTGATGAAATAAATGTTAATATTACTAGATTCTAGGACTTCTCTAAATAGATCAAGGATCTGCGAGTAATTGTAGTTGGCTAGTCAGAAGTGTTCCTTGAACTCTTAATGTAGTCGATCAGACAGTGAAGGTACACTATAAGGGGGGATCAAAGATACATTCCACTAAAATAATCAAGTGATAATGTATTCCAAATATTGTACATAGGGTTTCTAGAATTTGGTAAAATAGCAGGATAGATTTAATGGTTAAAATAATCGTTAATGGTTAAATCAGTAATAAATACAAAATTATTAAACTTCTTGAATTAAATGTTGTATATATTTTATAAACGCATCACATGATACTGTGATAATATCGAAGAAGGTAAATTTCCAAAACTTCATGAATTTATATTTTTAGTACATGCACTTGTGCATAATACTATTATTCTATAAATTCTAAGTGATGGTGTCCCTAAACCGTCTAAGACACCCGAAGAAGTTATGGTGTAATTTTTTTTACAGGTGACTCATTTCATATGCATATAATTGTTATGTAATAATTCTATCATCAACATCTGATGTTATTTTTGGATAATATATCAGTTCATGGATGATATTGCATGTTGTCTCAACTCCGAGAAGCTTGTGAGGAGAAAGAGAAACCAGAAATGAATGTGATGATTACACTCTCTATTTGTAAATTGGAATGAATATCATGATCACAAATTAATACCATTCTTACTTATTTACACCCATTTATTCATGTTTCATTTAGTATTATAAAATGAAAACGATGGATTAAATTCTTCATTACCGTTTAGGTATGTTTCTCCATGTAAATAAGAACACTAATGAATTATTAAACATTAATTATTATGGTTATCAAATTGAATGAAAAGGAAATAACTCTTATGGAAATAGAAACTCCAAAGGAATATTCACAACATCCTTCAAAGAGAGGTATTCAATATGAGGTTATTTTCTTCACATAACATGAAATATATCTATGTATGGTTAATCATAATTAATTCAATTAACGATTAAAGTAGTTACTTATTATTTTGTGTATATTTATCAATTACAACTAATGTTTCCAACTTATTGATTTGGTATTACATAGTGTATGAAAATTTCATATGTGTATAAAAATATATTTACCATGTATGCAATTGAAACATTATAATATGTATGGTGTGTTCTACAAGTGGATGATTAAGGGTTCTTCATATGTTAGTGGTGAGAATAACAGTGCTTCTAACTACATAGTTATTGATTCTAGTAGATATTTTATTCAGTATGACAAAAAATTTAACTTACATGTCCATTGTAAATAATTAGATATTATTCCAAGTTAAGGAATGAATGTTATTTTTTTTGTTCAATAGTCAATTAATAGTTTAGTTATACATGTATCATATTCAATACCTGATGAGTATAAAAAATAATACATAGATTACTTGCTATGGAGAGATCATTTTTTGTTAAGTAAAACTAAAATTGGACATCAAGGATATACCTAGTTTGGTATTTAGACTCAGTAGATCTAAATACCTTAGGTATTATTGAGGTACATGGTTATTTTTTTGGATAAATAAACCTTTAAGGATCAAGGTATTTTAAAAATATTTTAGAATTAGTTAAAAAAGAGCATTAACTGTTCCAATGGTAAGCTAGTAGTAAATAAACATCATGAGATTCATTGAAGTGATTAAGGAATATTAATGCGAATTAGGATATATTCATGGTCAAAACATTTGAGTTTCTTTAGGAAAGAATGCCAAATAAAATCTTGATGAAGTCTTCATCGCTCAAAATAATGTAGCATTGAGTAATTCCTAACAACCATTATATTATCCACATCATGGAAGTGTTGTTTATAAGGAGAATAAATGATGATTCATACATGTTAACATTGAAAAATATAATATAGCATGGAGGAATTCCAAAACAAACATTTTCTACATCAGATTCAAGATGTATGTAGAATCAATATTTCCACTTGTAGAAACATCCAATATATTTCAATATGTGAATCATAAAGAGAATTTAATCTAATTATCCATAAACTTATATATGATACTAAAAAGATACCGATTATAGAAAGGTTATAATCAAGCGATAGACTATACTTATATAAATGGGTTCACATATATAATACAGATAGGGGTTATAAATTGACTTGGGATTAGTTAATGATAGAGATGAACATTTAGTTTCTATAGGAAAAAAGTTCAACTAGAGGTGTGGAAGATGAAGATTCCATAAAAACATACTGCATAGGAAGGCTGAAACTATTGTAATGGTTTTATATTCACTTCGGCCAGAGATATATTATTAAATTTAACGAATAATTCCTAGAGTTCAAAAGTAGATGAAATTTAGTAAATATTGATAGAGTCAATTAAATTTCAAAAAGGGATTCCATGTATCAAAGTTCAATGGGGGTTATTATATTTCTTATTTTGGTTGGAATTAATGAGACATGATACATTGGTGGTGTGAGTGTGGCACCAATAAGATATGATTTTTTATACCATGTAATTATACCTAAATACACTAGAATTTTACATGTCATAGATAATAACTAATATTAAAAAATTTTGTATTTAATGTGAAGACCACTACTTTTGGTGGGTGTTTATTAGGCACAACCGAAAAGGTCTAGTGACATTAGAGAATGAAAATAGGGTTACATGTTACTGAAATATAGTTTATTAATAATGTAAGAAAAAAGATCATAGAGTACACATTTGGAATGAATCAATTCTAGATTTATAACAAAGAATTGTGGGAGCTCCATTATTTTCCACATATAACATGTTTGGTAATATATGGAGAATATATATTACTATTACAATGATCTATGACCCTCATTAGAGTAATTCTATAGGGATTCACTTAAGTAAGGAATGAAATTTCCAGTGAATGGAATCTATATAGGTTGATCAAATTGTATCTTTAACCAATTTAATCATATATATAGTGACATAGTATTGAATGTTAAAAGAGGAAACAATTCCTGGGAGAGTAGTTACCATTGTAACATGGAATAATTCCTTCATAGAAAACATGCATGGCTATAAGAGGATATTAAATTAGAAATTTGGGTTCCATATGCTTTAGATATTGTTCAATCACAAATTTGATGATAATTATATGAAATGGTATTTCCAAATTACACTTCAGGTTAAGATAATATCAGTTATTTCAAGGAGAAAAAAAGGGAAGCAGTCAAGACTATCTAATTATAATTGAGTGTTTATAAAAGATGTGTTCCTAGTATATGGGGTGAAAGGGATACTAGTACATATTTGGATCATTTTTTCCTAGTATCACATTTTGCCCAAGGTGTTGATGGAGACAAGAACATAAAATCAAGTGCTAGTCATACCTAAAAATACCGAGTATGATGTTCCTTCTATGGAACCTAAGAATTATTTATTGAATACAATGATTTGATCATGTTCTTGGAATTTCACCAAATAATTTTTTATCATACCGCTAATTTTATTTACGGTACTATACAAGAAGATAATTATAGGCAGTAGAGAAAAAGATTTACACATAGGATTTCAATATCATAGGTTTTTTTACATAATAAGGTTAGGTCATTCATAGAATAATAACCAAATGGATGAAATTTGGTAGACTGAGAAATTAAAGTCAAGACATAGAGAAAAAAATATTTTAACCATGGGAGAGCTAACTAGGATGGATAGAAATATGGATCTATTAAAAGTGGAATTGTTGTAATAGTGGTTCCCTATACCAAACTAAATAGTAAATTTTATTATCATATCTCATATAAAGGTTGATATACATGATGTTCACAAACAGTTATAGTGTAGATATTTATGTTTCAATTATGTAATGATAAATCCCATAGAATTATTTCATATAAAATGGTTAGAGAAAAAACATGGCTATAATGAGAATCAGGAGATACTATGAAATTGATCAAAAATAAATATACTATAGTTTAGATACACCATATTGATTTGACATAGTTTATTTATTATAATGGGATTTTGGGGGATCTTGAGCATTAAGATATCTTCTCAATAAGTTCTCACATGGATATCCCTAGTAGTGAGATTAGGATGACAGAACTGCCAATATAAACACCTCTTGTTTTAAGTATCATTGGTTTTTACGATCTATTGACATGTGTATTGGTATCCCAAACTGAAATCCTTACCAATGAGTTCCATTTTATCACATAATTTTGTCCATGAAAATAACTATGCCAAAGAACTCATGGTGAGGTGCCTTTTCTGGCTGTCATTGGTGGTATGTCATTGGTTCAATATTCATTAAAGGAGGATTCACTTCAGGTTTTAGTATGTAATATATCTATTCCTAGTTGATCAGGATGTTAGTTCCTTTATATTTCCTTGGCCAACACATTGGACTGTAAATCTGTCTTGTTAGATAAAAAAATAATAATGCAAGAAAAGAACGATGACACAAGTGTGCAACTTAATTTATGAGATACTTTAAGGCAACATGATTATATTTCACAATTCATGTTCATAGGTTGTTTGATGTTTCTAGGACTATCCATATCTTTTTAAGGCCCTTGATTGGTTTCTTGACTCTACTATTCATCTATGACTATTATGCACTTCTATCAAGATAAGGTCATAGATAGTCATATGCAATAGAATATTCAAGAATCCACCATATTCTGTTGAATAAGTAATTTGGATATGGTGACCCACAATAAGGGGTCTAAGTGTATTCCATGTCATCGACCACTGATAAATTAAAATATTCATTATTATTCAATTAAGGTATAATGGGGTTGAATTTATTTATTAAATTTGTTTACATTATAAATATATATGAAGAATAAAATTAATTAAATGAATATTATTATAATATTAAAGGATAATTTTATTTTAAATGGGAATTAAGATTATAATTAAATGAATATATATTATCACATAATATATTGAATATATATTACAGTTAAGCTATAAAATATAAAAAATATTTATGATTCCATTTAGTTCTTCATAATAATTAATTTATTGGATTCTAAATTAATTGGGGTCGAGGTACCCTTAGGAGAATTTTAGAGTCCACTATAAATTAGTGAAAGAGGATTTGAAATGATGAATATTTAATACTAATTCATTAGATTCTCTCTCATCTCCCAATTTCGAGAGATATAATCTCTTTATCTAGGAGATCAGAGTGGGTTCATCTCAATGAATCAAATGTATATCGATTTGGTGATCAATGGGACATTTAAGGATTCATTATATCTGCATGATAGCACCCATAATTCGACGATTGATGATATTAAACATTTTTTAAGTGTGTATGGATTGTATCGAGAGTTTTTTCATTGAATCCTTTAAGTATAAATAATATGAATGAACTAGATGTTGGGAATTTCTTAAGATAATAAATGTATATTTTTGGATTTTATTTTGTGATCTGTTTGATTTAAGTGAGTTCCCCTAAACATAATGGGGACAAATAATCAGAGATAAAAAGTTATACCGAAATAGAGATGAAATATTTTTAAATCCCCAGCCTACTAGCTTCCTCTGTATGCCCCGATACCTTCTAGATCAATGTCTACAGTGTACAAAAAACTCAAATGTTAAAGGAATCTTATAGTGAACCTACTATATTCTCTGGGTATATCACTCATCTAGCATCGATATTTGATTCGGTATATATCATAAAAAATTTTATGAAAGGACAAAAACCAAGGAAATTCAGTTTATTATCATATAAAAAACTCCATAGATATTAAAGGAAATGACACAAGGTGAAAAATTAATGAAGAACTCCATGTCACAGATACCATAAGATGATTGGCGGCCAAATCTAAGTCTAGATAGTGGAAAGGGAATAAATATATACTTTTAACATAAATGATATAGAAATGGAGACTAAATCCACTAGAATGGTGGATGTAAAAAAGGAAATTTTTTATTAAATAATTAGGGAAATATGAAAATTTCATCCAAAATTAAATGGTTTCATCATTTTTCCATATAGTATGCCAAAATGTCTTCCAACCATGATCCCTTCACTACCTCAACAATGAAACAACACATTTAATGAAAATGGTTTGGGAAACCATGATCAATCCATGTATCATGCCTCTCTAAAAATTAATTAGCTTTATGGACCAACGTGTAATTCTAGTAGAATGGATAATGTGAAAAATATTCCCTCTCCTCCTATATTTCCAACCCCATACTATATGTAGTTACCATGTCACATTTGATGCATGATAACTACTAACTATGTGGGTCAAATTATTTTCTCTATATGATAGGATCTAGGCTCTAAAACAATGTCTGAGACCCCTCGAAACTCCCGTGACCTCATTAAGCATTCACAATAGGCGAAAACCATTCTTTGAAATTATACTCAAATGATATGTACATTATATGAAACCCTAGGATCTTACACAGATCGGGATGTTTAGTGGTGGTACTAGCTCGAACTATATAGGGATTCAGTAATGTTTTAGTTATTTATTTCCCTTTCTCATGGAATTTTTCAACCTCTCACTTTGGTGGTATTTGTTTTGTTACATAGTATGACTTGATATACATGCTATTATATTTGTTTTATAATATTCTATTTTTTATTGTGTTATTATTTATTTTTTTATTCATTGATACTAATGGTAAATTATCACCACTGATATATTTCAAAACCTTAGTAATTGTAGGAAAACTCTTTCATATTAAGAGGTGTGAGTTTGGACATGTAGAACTCATGTTAAAACCTAGTAATTTATGTTATGATGTTGCGTGATCAGTTTTTGATAAACATCTCAATGATCCACAAAATCCACAATCCAAAAATATGTTTCAAAAAGATATTATTTATATAATTTATAAAATACTATATGAGATGAAATAAAATACAAATATCATTTTACATGATTGGACATTCTATATCAATATGAAACACACTCCTTATGGGGAACCCTAGGAACAACAATCCTTAAACAGTTGAAATAAAAACAAAATCTAATCACTATATTTGACACACACATACACAAACAAATATATATAGATCATTCAATCATAATTTGTAAAACACATTTGAATGTCCTTTTAGTTTAAATGTTTTATAGATTTAAGAAAATGGTATAACTAGTATAAACCATGACCGTAATATCAAATTTCAAATTCATCAACTATAAAAGAGTCTAAATAACCAAAAATGATTCCAAAAAATGTCCAATAAATTCTCAACATAAAAGAGTTTTATGAAAAATATTATATAATATATTCTTTTATAACTTGGGGAAATGTAAAAAAAGTAATGTGTTTGAAAAAATGATCTGTAATGGTAAGAATAATCAATAATAATCATTGATACAATGTGGTCATAAAATGAAAATATTTTTATAATGGAAAAAATGCAATGTAATTCAATAACAATTATTTCATAAAACAAGAATCATTGATTATTGAAAGGCTTAACAAAGTAAAATAATCACAGATGTATAGAAATAAAAATAGTTAAAAAATTACATAAAATCCAAACTCATTAATAATAATATTCATATAATTTTGGAATCTATAAAATATAGATCAAACAATAGTATGGGGAAACATTAACCTTAGAACACATGACATTTTTTACCATTCTTATTAGAAACTAAAATGTAGTAAAAAAATTATTTCACAAGATATAATATTTTTACCTATCTATTAGATGGAAATATAGGACCCCACTCATAATCATATATATATATATATATATATATATGAGTTCTAATTATACATCATTAACTTATCACATCATCATGAATCCATGAAATGAAAATGTGTTTCACAAACCATTCTAATGAAAATCATTAAATTTATATCGAATTAATAATGCATTGAATTGAAATTTGTTCATATCGTTCACAAATCGAATTATATGATGAAATTACCCATAATAATAACAATAAAAACCCATGGAAAACAAATGGTTATACAAATATGTTTATTACATTCAATGAAAATACTATTAAATCATAATAAAAAATATTTTTGTATTTAAATTGTATAGGTAAAAAGTATTTGATGAAGTTAATAACATACCCCATTAATAGAAATATGAAATATAAATAAACACAATATAATAAATGGAATTAAAAATAAGGTATTCATACAAGATAATAATTGGAATAAAAACTATGGTTGGACACTAAAGATGATGGGGAACGAAAAAGGCAATGAGGGATCCTTTCTACAAAAGTGAACGATAAAAATTATCACATACATAGTGATCAAGAATATAGTATTGTTCAAATAATTAATTTCATCAAATGTATGATATGTACAATAAAAATGACTCATATTTATTACTTAATATTTTTGTAATAAATATATTCTGAAAAAAGATATACCAAATATCATTTAATATTTTTAAAGATCTATTCAATAAAATTAATAGAATATTAACTTTTCCAAAATATTAATGAAACCATAGATCAAATTATTAATATTAAATATACAATTTAGATGAAATATGTTTTGACATAAAATGTTAAAAAGAGATTATTTTCATTGTTTGATGAAAACAACACATAAAAAAAGCATTAAAATTTTCATTAAAACAATTTTAACAGTATCATGTAATAAAAATGACATTAATAAATTATTTAGGGTTATATAAAAAAATTATCAAAAACATCCATTGAATATAGACATGTAAGTAGAGAGGTTCGAAATTGAAAAGAAGTTACATAATTTTTTTATATAAAATTAAACTTTTCATGTAAAGTATGATTCAATGGGAAACAAAATTTTGAGGGGGAATATTAAATCCCATGAATATCAAAGGAAAATGATGAGGTGTTTTAGAGATAATAAAAATTCTATAGGTTTTTTATATTTAAAAAATCCTTCTTGATTTGAAAATAATATTCAAAATTAATCCTTTATTGATTCATTGACATTTTGTTTAAAAATACCACAAAAAATGGGGCTATAAATTTTACTTCAATGTCTACCAATAAAGGATAAATCATGATATTACTTATCAAATGGGTTTTTATGTACCAGATAAAAAACAAATCCTGATAAATAAAAAATTTCCCATGGATTTTAAAATGAGACAACAAAACCATTATAAGAAGAATAATCATTGAGGTAAGAGAAATTTAATAATATTGTCATAAGTAAGAAAATTAAAACACAAAAAAACGACGGATGTAATATATTATAATATAATAATTAAAATTATTAACACAAAATATTATTGATAATTTTCAATAAGAATCCTTGTAAATTGATGAAAGGAAATCGAGTTAAAAAATCCCTTATCGACTTAATAAACAAGGAATTGAATTCCATTTAAATAAATAACACTATATAGCTATTAAAACACTTATAATTTCCTAAATATGGTAAAATATATTCATTATGATGAAATAAAACCATATTAAATATTCCATGCTGAATAATAAGAAATATGAATTAATAAATTATATTTTATAGAAACCCCCCACACCCGGGTGCAAATTTATTCTGTGCATGCACTTTAAATAAATGATAATCAAATTAAGAATGATAAAAATAATTATGAAGAAAATAATTCACAAAGATATATATATATATATATATTATATTTAATGGTCTACCATTTATCATATTTAATTTATTTACTACAGTGTTTTATCTTATGTTGGTTACTGTGGTTTGTTCTGTCAATTTTTCCATAACATTATATTCATACCCAAAATGGTCAAACGTGTTGTTAAATTTCTTCATAATCAGTAGATTTAAATATTTTCACATCATGTATTATTCCGTTATTACAAAATTCAAATTTTTTAATAGTATTCCAAAATAAAATCCATGTATGAATGCATAATAGAGATGTTCCTTTTTTGAAGCTAAATTTACTGTTGGAGTTTATTGATAAAATATCATATTAATTATGTAATGTTATATTTAATAGACCATAAAAAATTATTTCTAGTTATAGTTTTCTTATATCATCAGTTTTTTATATTTCAACATTCACCCTTTAATTGAATTTATAACATTGTTTATATAGGTGGTTTAACTTAACGAAACATGTACATGTGATAATTATTGGGCATGTATGATTATGGGTTGATTTAAGAATATTTTAATTCTTATAAATGTACTTATATATTATTTATATGTTATTGCGGTTTTTTATTATATTAAAAAATAGTTATGAAAATAAATAAATACTAGATTATTAAAATCAATCAATCAATTTTGTAGAGGTTGAACTATGCACGTTTGTACGTATTTCATTTTCATTTTTTCATACAACTATTGGATGTTAGGAAATAGGTAATAGTTTTAGAATCCTAATAATGATAAAAATATCATATTAATTAATTAACAATGCTTTTAGGAAAATATATATTTGGTGGTCATGAAAAATGAAACACATCATTCATAGAGGATATAGTTGGAATGTATACCTGATGATGTTTTTATTCTTCAGTGAAATAGAGGTATTTAAATGGAATATTAAATTATAATTATAGAATAATAAATATTTTTTAATATAGTATTTATTAATATATTCCATCATTTTAACCATCGATGGATGGTGGTTACGAAATATATGACACGTCATTTTTATGTGGTTTCCCTCATTTAAATAGTATCAACATTCCATTATTTTTGTATGTTGATGTAAATTATTAAATAAGCATTTTAAATTTAGTAAAATAAGAACTCATTAAATTATTTATAATAATCTCATTATATTATGTTGGTTAGAAATATTAAAAAAGATTAATATTAAAATGAAATGATTAATATGGATGTAAATATTATGTAAAGATCTAGAGTTTCCTATTACAAATACCCATGAAAATAGAGGTTTGAAAGAAAGTAGTGGTGATAAGGGGAATATAGAGGTGATACATGGCTATAGGATGAAAATAATTGTACTATTTTATGTACAAATTAATAGTAAAGGGTGTAATGTTATATAAGGGAATGAGTCTGTTTTATATGTGATGAGGAGAAAAATAATTTAATCATGCTTAAAATTTTCAGTAATGTAGTGTCACTATTAATGGGTAAAATATGAAAAAAGGGAATGAAATATGAATAAGGGTAATCGTTTTCATGATTAATTCCTTAAACATCATTATATAAAAATGTTTCTGAAAATTTATTTTTTGATTTGGTAGGATCATAA
Organism: Viscum album; assembly: GCA_963277665.1. Lineage (NCBI taxonomy): Eukaryota > Viridiplantae > Streptophyta > Magnoliopsida > Santalales > Viscaceae > Viscum > Viscum album. The sequence goes on along the minus strand of OY728121.1, from coordinate 1,788,647,177 downwards.
GTATAGATTAAATGGATATAATTACAAGCGATTGGGTGAATTATTATTTAAAAATTATAAACAAAACAAAACACAAAACCTCTTAATGTAAAATAAGCATACACAGATTTTTTTTATTAGAGTAAGAGAATTAAAATCATAGTTGATATGATTAATTCAATTTTTTTTATTTTATTAAATCTTATACTGATAAAAAAATTATAGAAATATAAGTATGAGAGAGAACTTTATATAAAATACATAGTCTTGTAGTCCTGTATAGACTAAAACAAAAATATTAATTAAAATTATTAAAGGATTATCGAATATATTAAAATAACACACGCATTTAACTTTAATAGTAAAGGCATACAATAACCTTTACTAAAGGTATTCACATGTCTATACTTCCTATAATTTATGTCTTCCCTTACCAGGAAATACATAGATACAACGAACGTAATATAGATCTCTCTTCCTATCCTTGGAAGCTCTCGATATTATGATGATATATATCTTCTTAGTCACATAACCCCTCAATATAATAGATCAAATTAACCATCATTCTATCTTTGTAATCCCTCAATCATAACAATGACCTGATCCATGATTAAAAATTAATGTTCATTTTAAATGAAATAACTGTGACATAGATTTATTAGAACTAAAACAATCTAAAGTATTAAAAGTAGTATATAATGATATGTTCACACATAGGGAACATTTGAAATATTTAGTTTTCAATTTGAATAAATAATAAATAATCAAATGACCAGCTATGTATAGGTGAAACTATAATGGTCCTATTTTTGAGTTAGATAAAGAGACCTTGTACATCTACCTCTATAACATCTCACAATGTTTTTGCATGACTGAATGTCCAACACTATTTTTTTTTATCACTATTAAAATTCAAATATTATTCCATACTATAGATTACACTCTTATGTGTCTTCGATAATAAACATATTTTAGTCCAATTTACATCCTTTTTGTTTATCATTATGATGACCATTGTAAGGAATAGTATGTGATATTTATAATAAGGTATGTTTTATGGTTATTACATTTATCATCTGGGTTAGAAAAACATAAACCAGATGACTAGTTTGAAAAAATTTCATTATGATAATTGGATAGACCTTCAGTTCGATGTATCATATTGAAAAATGTAATATTTATTTTCATAATTATTTAGAAAATTTCTCTGTATGCTAGAAAATAATTTTTCTAAAAAAAATAATTAAATCATTTTGATATAAAAATTTCCTCAACAATGTTTTCAAATATTTTTTGTGATTCCCAAAAGTAAAGGAATGGAATATTAATAATTAAAAAAATATGAATAAGTAATCCACCCCTTTTTTGAAATCACATACCACAAGAACATAAGTGAAAGAAAATAATTTGATAGGATTGCATCTCTTATATTATTTATTAACATTGATGACATTATTTATAACTCTCACATAGATAATAATTTTATTTAATATGATGGAACATACATAAATTCCCCCCGTTTTAAAACATTTACCAATGGAATAATACTTATACCCCTATGTATAACATCTCCTCCTCTATAATATCTTCTCCACAATTTCATAAAGACATATCCTAATTAATAATTCATCCTTCCCTTTGTAATATATTCTCCCCCATTTTGATTTTTAAAAAAGGAAAGGTAATGTATTAAAAGTTACCTGAAATTTTAAAAAAACAAATAAAAAATAATATTAAACTAACTAATATTCCATGAATAATATGAATGAACATATATCACTTCCTAATATGAAAAAATTAGGGCACACTATTTTGGATGAGAAGATAATTACATTCATCAATGATTAAAATGTTTGATAAAAATTCATTGATTCTTCAAAAAAAAAGAATTATTTCATTCATCGTAATGGTATATACAAAGGACTTAATCATTTTACACTCATTTTGATCGTTCTCTAGTATTGCAACCTTTTCATCCTAAGAATCTTTCTTATGAAATTCATCCATGAGAATTTTATCTTCCCCATGTAAATATTTCTTCTATTACCTAATTTTGATAAGTACATTTTCATTAGATCTGTTTTTATTATCTCGAACTCCATGACCTAAAATTTTGTAAAAAAACAAATTTTAATCCCCTTTTTATCATCTCTTGTATCTCTGAATTCTTCATCAATCATCACACCATCAGAAAAATATGTGGATATCTTATTGACGGATTCATCCATTTCTAATAGAGATTTATTTACGTATTAAAATAGATCTTCATGATCATAGAAATCATTATATATTTGGATGGACCACTTCACCGTCTGATTATGTGAAGACTCTCATGTTCTGAAATCTTCTTGAGAATCATTCAACTCTGACTCAATCCAAATCATAGTTTCTATTAAAACATTGAGTGTTTCCAAATTATCAATTATAGATTTCTAAAGGAACATTCATTATGATTAAATGTTGTGTAAATGTAGAATCTGAATTTTCAATCTTTTTAAGTAAAAGAAAATATAAATATAAAACTTTTGATAAATATTTTATTATAAGATAGATTTATTAGGATCAACAATGGGTGGGTTAGGTCTACTGGTTCTGATATCAATTTCATTTAATTTTTTCATCTTCTTTTCAATGTTTCTTACAATATGAAAATCTAAAAATATCCCCACCTTTATCAAATTCATATTTTTAGAAACTTTTTTCTAAGAATGTTTTTCAATTTCATCTTAGTTTGAGGATTAATTTTCATTTATTTTTGATTATGTGTTTCCTTCCTATGAAAATTTTGAGTTTTCATGATTACCTGAATGTGATGGTAAATATGGTGAAGATGAAGATCATGTTAATGATTCCTTATATTTTGATACCTTATCTGACTATGTTTCATCATCATCTACTTCATCCTTTTATTCATGTTCATATTATTATTCATCTAGTTTTACTTCAACCTTTTCTTCTAACCCTTCATATTTTCCATCATCTTCTACAAAAAATTCAATATGAAATTTTTTTTCAATCACTTAATCTAATATTATTTCTATTCTCAATTATCCCAATCCAAGTGATTGAGGATTTGATTCATTCTCAAGTACATTTTGAACCAATTCTTTAACAAGTTACATTCTCATTAAATTATCATATATTGAAAAGACTCCCATAAGAAAGAAAAATAATTTTTCATGAAATACTAGTGCTGCTTCAAGAATGATTTGATTGGTGTGAGATATTTGAAACATGGGATACTTGAATATTTTTCAACTCTTTTAAAAAAATTCCCTACAATCAGAGATTCCTGTAGCCTCTTCCATTACATTGTTATTTTCTGTTATTCTTGATATTTTTTGTTGTTCTAATTATAAAGAGTTTTGTCTCATCATGATCAATTCCGAACATAAGATCCCTAGGTATCTTTTGAGCTATATGTAAAAATAGATTCTTGAACACTTCATCTGTGTAGCAATGAAATTCTTAGAAAACAGTTTACTCTATACTTTACTAAAAACATAATGATGTTGTCCTTTATTCACAAACATCCACTAGAATAATCCCTAGGTATTTGTAAGCGATTTCTTAGACCCCCATAAAATAAAAAAACATTATATATCTATAACATCCCAACTTGAGTTCTACATACCAGGGCCCCATGTCAGTTAGTTATGTTACCTTAGATTCACATCCATGTACACTAGAGAATGTGAACTTGAATTTAGCGTCTAATATATATATATTTATATATATATAACAAGGGATGATTGTACCCTATTTATCAATGTTGAACAAAAGTGTAAATAATAAATCAATAACCCAAAGGAAATTATAAACAAACTAGAATAATACAACAACCATAACAAACTAGTGTGACATGATGGACCAAAACTGAAAACAATATCCAATACATGAAATAAAAATTCCATGCCAGAATACATGACTTGTTTAAAAGAAATAACCAAAAACGATGGCACTAACATATCCATGTAGGTCCCAAACCATGTCTAGTTATGTCATCTATACACCATACTGACTCATCCATCTAACATACGGATGTTTCCCATATCATGTCCAGAAAATATGAAATTTATTCAGTTATAGATCTTGTATCTTGTGTTATTTATGAGAACAACTCACTAGGTCATCACAATTGGAATCATAAAAAATATATATTCAATAACAACGTATGATGTTGAATAATGAAAAAAATTCAATTAATATTGTAAAAAGTAAATATAATATATTATTATTTTTTAAACACAATTTACCTTAGGTTCATGAGGTTACCCAAAAAATCAATACCTACTTCAGACCATGTCATTGTCTGAACCATTTCACCTTTGGAATCATAATTCATTATATCATCGGATTTAATTATAACATTAATTTAAATTATATATCTTGTCCTGTTGTAAAATTTTTTGAGTGCCAATATTTCAAGCCAATAATTCCATATCTAGAACCCTGTGATTTTTTGGAGCATCATTTCATGTCTCACACCCTATTTATTAGTCAACCATATATGGGTATTTTGAGGAAAAATTTGTGTCCCACACTCCTGTGGAATTCGGTAAAACATATATCACATCAACCAAGATTAATCAATATAAAAACACTTTGTATAATTTCAAATCCTAGATTCCATTTTAATTTTCAAAAAATCAACGTTAAGCACTTAATAACATGGAATAATATGACCAATTCACTGTTAAAATTTTTTTTCAATGTTTAATCCGTATATAACGTAGAGACATTAAGGTTATAACTACTATATCATAATTATAAATGAAAATTAATTCATAATCACATTAATTTAACAATTACACAATGCCCTTAATTATCCAATTTCATATTCCACATCTCCCATAAATTTCAAAATCACAAATAAAATCAACTAATTAATCAATTAATTATTCCAATTCCATATGTGATTTAAAATCCTTGAAATTGATATTTCACAATTCCCTAAACATAATAGTAATCATAATCATGGGTTTTTCAATTAGACCACCATCTTAGAGATTGTTTATAGATATTATCCAATATTATCCCCAAATTGAAGGGAAACATTAAATTTCACAATGATTAATGGGATATAGACCCACATCGAAGATCTATGATCAAATTGACTAGAACCATGAAAGCCTAGATCCAAACCAAAAACTATAGAGGAAATAATCCATTCAAAACATTATAATAAGAATAGAATTAATGGAAAACTATTCTCTATAAGAATGTCTAATATGGAGTGGTATATGTTCATTAATAAAATATGTAATTCTTCATGAACATAGATTAGAAATCATTTGAATCCACAAGAAGGCCTCCAAAAATGAAAAAAGGTAGGTACTTTTTGTGTTGAATTAGGGTGAAGGATGGGGTTTGGGAGTTTTAAAACTAATTTTTGTGTGATTTAATATGGATTCCATGGTTTCTAAGGCTGGGGAGCACAATTTTCCAAACAATTCACCATAACTCTATGCCTGTTCTATGGGGGGGTGGATAGTTTGAAAAATTGTGTGCTAACCAAGTAATCCCTATCAGTGTGGGGGTCTATGGTTTCTTGGGATTGGGAAGATAGTTTGGGAAGAATGATCTCTAAATATGCACTGCACAAAAGACCTACAAAAACAACCAAATTTCACCCAAAATGCACTGAATACCAGACTCAAGAAAATTATAACAAAAAATGGGAAATAATATTTGAAAAAGATCTCATTAAATATCCAGAAAAATTTAGAATCTTAAAATACCCATAATCTTTTATGGGATTTTCCTTGCTCTATTCTCCCAAGATCTATAAGATGTTGAGGTAAAAAAGATGGGGTCACTGAGACTGTATATCCAACCCCCTTCTAATTTTCATCTTGAACACAACTATGTTTCCATAATACACAAACAATTGACATGGTTATTCCTTGCAACAATTTCTCACTTCGATCTAACACATGTATTAGATACTCCTTAAATAACATGTCGGTCTCAAGCTCAACATCATCCACATCAATCTCATGATAAGGGTCAGGGTGATAACATGGATATTGCGACACATGAAAAAGTCATGCATAACATTATAACTTTATGGAATAGCCAATCAATACAACAACTGTTCGATTCTATCTATAACTTCAAGTGTTCCAACAAACCCGAGCACCAATATTCCATTCATCTAAATCCTACAATGACCCAATATTAAATACAATTGAAGGAACACACAATCAACCACTATAAGTACAAGGGGTCATCAACATTTATCAACATACATCTTATATCTACTCTAAGGCACTACCATATAATTCTCAGTCAACTAATCCTACTCCAACATCTCCTACACCAAAATCAATCCCAACAACTATAACAATCCTACTTTAATCTAGTGTAGTGGTGATCTACATGGCCTAATATAAAGTGCCTCATATGGTTATATATATATAGTTTTCAGAAAATTATTAATTTGGGACAACTCAATGAGTGATATTTGATTCTACCAACACTCAATAAAAACATGAATGCATGCTCATAGAATATACTTTAAAAAGTGTATAGTATAGTCCAATCACCCATCAATTTGTTCATGCAAATAAATATTTACAAATACCTATCAACTGAGAGACTTCTCCAAGCCATACCAAAATCATGAAGTGAAACAAATGTTATTGTATAAAACGGTACTCCATAGAATTCCATTTAGATAGACTATATATTGAATATATGACTCTCCCAATTAGTATATAGGGAATGTTTCCAGTATAGGAATGAAATTCCCTACATTCATTCATCGATCTAGTATTACCTTAATAGTTTCATTCTTCCAATGCATCCTCAGGAGACCAACCAAAATGTCTATGGTAAAAACGTCTAACACCCATTCCAGATTGGAAAACTGCTACATTAAACCACTAGGTCATTCATGCTAGGTCTTTACCTTTTTGAAGGTGTAGTAGTGTATCAAAACCCCTATCATATCTTTTTTCATGCCTATCCACAAAAACTATCAATGTATGTCATGGTATATTTTGGTCAGACCCAGATTACCCTCAAACATTGATGCATTAAATTCAGACATTAGCTCCTCCCGACTACTCATAAGAACAACAACCTGATTCTAGACATAGATGATCTGATCCTTATTTATATTACCATCTGAAGGAACCTCCCCACCATCATATATTTCCCTAAAAAACATCTGAGATCCTCATAATTCCACTACATGATTTGACTCAAATGTGTAGACTCTAGTGAAACTGATACGAGATTCATATTCTCATGACCCTCCTCATCCACAACATGTAACACCCTAATATTTTGTGGTATATATTTTTTAATTTCATTCTCTTCATAGGATTACATTGAATGTAAAACTGTGTTATTCCACCTCTTAACGACATAACATTTTTAAGAACTAAATTTCCGAAATTTTCTAAACATAATTTTTTAAAATATAATAAATTTTATAATTTATAATTTCAAATTTAGTTTTGAGTTAATTTATGGTATTTTTATGATAATTTTTATTTTTTGATTAATTGTTAAAAATACTGCACTCTAGTTAAAAAATGTGGTTTATTTTAAATAAGAAGTAGTGGTAAATTATATTTTATATTAGTTTTTACATTCACATTAGATCAATTATAGATATATTAAATCTAATTTAGGTTATTAGAACATTTTTTATATTGAAATAGGATATATAATTTTATTGATCTTTTGAACATTTCTACTTTTACCTACTTTCTATCCATGTCTACGAGGTTAGTGTCAAAACTAATTTACCCACGTCTATGAATTGAACATCGAAAATAATATAGACATGTTTGTAATTAGTATGATATTTATTTTCTAATATGATCTATATAATTTTTTTACATTATTATTAGTAATTTTAGTAAATTTTTATTAACCAAAGTTAAGGGTAAATTTGGTAATTAAAGGTAAATATAATATTATAGATATTATACAATTTCCCAAAAACTAGTCCAAAATTTATTTGATGAATATTTTTCATCCCTAATAATTAAAGTATTTTTTATGAGACCATTTATGCAATTTTAGAAGAAAATAAAACCTTTATAATATTATATTCATTGGAAGGTCAATTTTGTCATAATTTTGATTTTAACAAGTTATATATCAGAACATGGAGTTAAATAGGGAATAAATTCACCTTGAAATAGTCCTTTAAAATATAAAATTGTTATATTCAACATAGTAATTTATTTTTTATTTTTTACAAATAAAGAATTACCATTATGGATTAAATAATAGTGATGCTGTAATTATTTAATTAATAGTAATATCAAAAAATGATATATTAAATACAAAAATAAATAAAATTCAGCAAACTTAATGAAATAAATATTTTGTATTAAGTGGAGTTTTTTGATGATTTAATGTTGTTTTTATATTTTTAAAATATAAAATAATGAATACTGTCAAAATTGACATTATTAATATTTAAAATCAACAATATTTCATTAAATGATATAAAATAAATAAAATTATAATATTTATCCAATTTATTGGAAAATATTTATTTTTTAACCCATGACTCATTTATGGTCCGTTTTTCATCTTATAGTAACTATATTTACCCTTAATGAGTAAAAATCCAAGTTACCATTGTATGAGTTAAAGTGTTTAACTATGTTTGAAAGCTAAAAGATAAGGGATATAATGTGACATAAAATGGTATAATTTTTTTGGATGAAGATGATTCGATAATCAATATATTGAGATATAATTGGGGTTGTTTTATGGAAACATTTCCATGAAAATAACTTTGATAATTTTTTAAAAAATATAGTTACTCTAGGATATTCTCTTCATATTTAATAACTTCTATGTGTCCATATAGAGACAAAATCAAGATATGCCTGAAAATAATTATCAATATTCATATTTATGAAATTATTTTTATTATTTAAATGTATTTATAATTTTTAGAAACTATATAACTACCATAAATTCTTCTTCAATTATAAAACTATATTAATAAAATTAAGAATAAAAATAAAAGATTGATTTTAAAAATATTAATTTCGATATATTTAGGTTGATTTAATGTGTATAATGATTTTTAAATTTCTATAGGATATATTAGAGATTATTTAAATAATTTTATTCATATTATTACTTTTTCATGATGCCTTTGATGTCAAATTAAATGAATAATACCAAATTTGACAATAGTGATGTTTTATTTTATTAATATATTATTAAATTATTAATGAATCACAAAATGTTAAATAATCATAAAATGGGATAAGATATGGTAAAAACGATTTCCCCCATTCATTTATTATCCATTTTTTATCTTTGACTCTCGAATATACATATTATATTTTAATATTTTGATGATTTATAAATGTTCCCCTCACATAAATTAAAAAAGGGCACCTCCAACCCCACATCCTCACACCACTTTGATCCTTCAAGATTAATAAAAACCTACCCATATAATCTCCCCAATTCATTCCCCTAATGCCAAATGACTCAAATTTAGTTGAAATTAAACCATGGAATCCTCTTTTTATAAATAAAAATGAGTTATCAAAATAAAAGGTTTCATTCTTTTATGATAACTTTATTTTTATTTATTTCCTCACTCATTAATTTATTTTTACTCCATGATTATATAATAAAATAAGTATCCTCAATATACTGATATGTTTTTATGGTCAGGGTTAAAACTAAAACTACACAATTCCCTTATATGGGTAATGATTTTACCATTTGTGTACAACGAACTACCACCTAACTGAATTATGTTGTTCTTTTTTTCCATTACCAAGTCTCATGGTTGGAAATTATGATGGAAAAACAATTTTTCTATTATATGTATTATATTTATATATTATTTATACTAATTTATATTTTATATATGACATTCCATAATTCCTTCCATTTAGTATAAATTAGACAACATCATTTGTGGAAGGGTGGACTAAAGCCTCCTCAAAGAGATGTGAATCATTCACACAATACATGGATCATATAAAGGATGATTTTAACAAAAATATGTGACATATATGAAATATATATGATAATTTAATTATAATACAAAAATATAACATTTACATTTTATTCTTTTAATATAGAAATGAAATTAAATTAGCCACCATGCGTACGTACAACCTACAATCACTGTGAACGATTTATTTCATTCACAATGTCAAAATTTTATGTATTATTATAAATATATATATATATATAGAATATATATGATATTTAAATAATTTTTTAAATTATGGATATTAATAATCATGATCTATTCAATTGGAACAATAAATAAAAGTCAAAAAAAACTCAAGAAACTAGGAAATTAACATCCGAAATAAAGATAAAAATGAAATATTACTAACTAATAGTAATAAAATATTATAATATTATAATATATGATATAAAAAATATCAATATTGTTTTAGAATGTGTTATTTACTTTCATAAAACTATTATGCTAGATATTAAATAACAATCACAAAAAAGGAAGCATTAGGTAAGGGACATATCCTAAATCTCCTTTCAATAATGTATAGTATTATTATATACATTCACATTCTTTTAGAAGGTGTATACACAACCACTAGTACTTATAATTACATTAATTTATTTATTATAATGATATTTAAGGATTTTGACAATGTTTTTTCTTCATTGGGATTATGATTTAAATATTAAATGTTGGATGTGACACATTGAATGTTTAATGATTTAATATCGAAATCTTTTTCTACATGTCCATGTTTTCTAAAAAACATTTCAAAATTATTTACACTATCCTCCAAGGATTGGTTAAATTAGTTTTAACTCTTTTGGGATTTTTGAAAATTTATGAAAAGTTATGTTTTTCCTTTTCAAAATATGGTTCTTTGATAGTTTTTGCGATTTTTTTAAAAGGACTGTTTTTTTAACTTACATGGCATGAGTGGATTTCAATGCCTTAATGACAACATAATATTTTTAAGCATTCTTTTCATGTATTAATGTTCTTTTAAATTAATATATTTTCTGAAATAAATGTTCATCTTTGATATAATGGAATTTAATGTAAAAATGTATTTCTCTTAAGATATTTTAATGATTTTATTAGAATATTTTTATTAATGTCTACATCCTCTGTAATGTATTATTATAAATTTATTTTTAAATCTTATTATATCATATTTTATTGATAGTTTTATGATCATTTTGACCATGAATATTCTATTGTGATACTACATTTTTATGGTTATATTATTCTTATTTAATATGCTAGTTCTTCACTATGAATGTTTATGTTGTTTCTGTTTATACCCTTTCATATGAGGAATGCACTGGACTTAGTATGTATCCAGAGGGACCCTCTATATCCCATAAATTAATTTTTAGGACTCATGAGAAAAACAGTAATTTATTTATAATAATTACAATATGGTGTCTTGGATGAATCCTTGATGTTATGTATTATGTCCCACATTTTTCATCCCCTCATTATGAGATTAGTTGATATTCCATGTGATTATTGGACTATTTTATTATCCATGGTAATGTTTCAGTATCATGTGATTATTTATATGGAAATATGTAATCATATTATATTAATTACATATTATGATTAGGTTTTTGATTAAATGGATTTTGTTTCATTACATCAATATTCCATATCCAATTATTCTTATTTATGATAGCTTCTCCTATATTTCTTACCGTAACTATGCATCTGAGATCACCACATTATTATGTTTTATTTTATCTGGGATGCCTAGATATATATTATGACTGATATGTAGGGTATTTTTATGATAATGATGGTGTTCTGAATATATTATATTTATTTTATATTTTGATTAAAATTATAATTTATGTTTCATGTATTTAATAATTTTTCAAAAACTGCCAAACTAATTGGTCTTTAAATATTTGATTCCGTGTAATCATGAAAAAATTACAAAATAATACACTGGATTTATGCTTCAAGGTTTAGGGTATTACAATTTATATTAGTGGATGTTTTGAAGAAACCTTGTAAAATAGATTTAGGAAATCATGTATTAGAAAAGATAACCCCAGGACTAACTTTGAGGATAAGTCTATATAGTGGATATCGTATTATATATTTGATAATACCATGGATAAAATAGGCTAAAACTACAGACTCATAGTTTTAGAATAAAAATAGATGATTTAGGAATCCCCTATATTATTCCTCATGACTATATCACTATGACTAGTGTTCCCCAAATTGTTCATTGGGTTCTGGTCAGTGGTTTAAATTAACATGGTTTACGTGTAATGGCTTTACTACTGATGATGAAGATACTACAAAAGATAAATTAATGGAATGAGTTATTAAGGATTAATATTATCAATTTTAGTTAATGGTTTAATAATTATGTAGAATGATTAATGTTATTGTGTATTTGGATTCAATAATTATTTCCTTAATGGTTCTTTAGTTTTAAGAATAAATAGTTATATAATTATTGTACTGAAGTAATTATACTTTTATAATTTAGAAGCATGAACATTTTCATAATGGTCTTTAAAGGTGATTAAATATTTTCATGTGATAATAGATCTATATTGTGTTTTTTTGGGGGAATGTGGTGTTAAGTTGATTAGGGAAATCTAGTGACCTTCCTTATAAATTTTTGGGCAGTGAATTTCGAAAGATGAATTTTGGATGAGTAATATGATTTTAATTGATTAATTTAAAACTAGGATATTATTGGTTCAAGTTAAATTATGGTTTATTGGATACATTAATCCTAAAATTATGTTCTCATTAAACATTTATAGGATCAAATAAATACTTTTATACCTTATTATTCATCAAAAGTTACTCAAGAATAAAAATTCATCTTGAATATACATCTACAGGTGTACTAAATAAAGTGAAATTATATCGAATCACAATGAAAAAATGAAATCATGAAATTAAAAGAAATCAAATAATTTTTATTGATTTATTTATCTTGATAACAAAATAATCCTTAAAAATTAGTAACAATATTGTAAAACAAAAATGTAATATTTTTACTTTTCTAACTATAAAATCAATAGTTTTTTAAAAGATCATATGATTTTCAGTTTTGTGATGGTTAACATTCTAATGAACATGTTCTATATCACTCTTAATCAGATGTTCATAGTTATATTTCTCTTATATGTCCATGTATTCACTTTCCTATAATATTCTCCTATCTGAAAGCCTAATTTTGGGGTGACCTTCACATTTTCCATTCCATATTATTCAAAAGTTATTTTGGAACCCAATTTTCTATGTGGGTTTCCCACAAAATAATTTTCAAGTATAGAAATTATATTTATTCCCTTCAATTCCAACTTCTAGGATGAAAATTTTTAATGGAGTGGAGAATGTGACACCCAAGGATTTTATGGTATGTATTTTTTTACTCTTAATCACTTAAATAGATTATATTGCTTGCAATCTCGTGTTTTAATACCTTTTAATGGTGAACCTCTTTTAAAACAAAAATTTTGAAGTTTTAAATATTTAATTTCACATAATTTACATAGTCTTGTAATTAATATTGTGAAAATTACATTAGGGGGAATTTTTTGTTTTTTTAGAGAAGATTCATTTCTTGATGAATGTTGAAAGATACTATATTGTAGTTGAAAACTACACTTTTGTTTACATAATTATTCATAATTAATAATATTTTATTTTTTAAAAAAATAAAAATAGATAGAATATTAATATATTAATTAAATGTAGGTCATTTAAATTTTTTATATTGAAATTGGATAAAAAAATTTATTAATGTTTTGAACATTTTTACTTTACACCACTTTCTCACCACATTAGAAAGATTATATTTAACCATAATTTATCCACTTCTTAAAATTGAATTTTTAAAAACAAATATATATGGTTTTAATTAATATGATAATTATATTCTAATAGGATCAACATCATATTGTGACAAAATGAATAGTAACATTATAATTTTTTAATTTACCTTTAGTTAATGGTGAAACAGCTTATTAAATGTAAAAATAATATAATAAATATTATAAAATTACCCTAAAACTTGTCATAATTTTTTTTGGATGTATATTATTCTGACATAAGAATTAAAGGATAAGTTATTAGACAATTTATGGAATTTTATATGATAATATAACATTTATAATATTATATTCAAAGAAAAGTCAATTTTCTCCTTATTTTGTTTTTAACAAGTAAAATATGTTAACACAAGAATAACTAGGTGATGTATTTGACTATAAATATTATTTTAAAATAAAAAAATTATATTTAACATATCTATTTATTTTCAAAATTTATATAATAAATAATTACTATTATGGCTTGCACATTGATGATGCGGTAATTGTTTTATTAAATGAAATATCTAAAAATGATATTAAAAATACTAAAATAAATAAAATTTCTTAAAATTAATGACGTGCTAGAATTTTAATGATGACTAGAAATATTTGGTATGTACTTCTGTTATTTCATCAAAGAAATCATGTTTATATGATATTTTTTAAAATTCAAGTAATAAATATTTTCATAATTGATGCTAAGGATAATTAAAATAAATAAAATTTCATTTAAATGATATAAAATTAATAAAAATATAAACATTATATAACATAATTGTTTAAAGATTAATGTTTCATCCAATACTTATTTATGCTTCATTTGGAATATTTTTGTTACTATATAATTCCTTAACGAGTAAAAAGGAATGTTGTCTTGGTTTGAGTTAAAGATTTTATCTAAGGGTTAAAGAAACAACATACAGATAATAATTTGACCTAAATTATAATAAAAATTAGTGGATGAATTTTATTTGACTTCATAAACTTATTATAGAGTTCTGTTTTTTTAATTCAAACTATTCCATGAAAATAAAATGTAAATTCTTTACATCCAAGATAGTTAAAAAAATTAACACACTTTGTATTTAATATCTTTTACAAGTCCACATAGGGAACAAATCATGATATGAAGGAAAATAAATGTAATTTTTAATTTTAATGAAGATAATTTTATGTTATATTTTTTTTAATTTTTAGAAATCATATAAATACCTTAAATGGTTCTTCAATGCTAAAAAA
This sequence comes from Viscum album, assembly GCA_963277665.1. Classification (NCBI taxonomy): domain Eukaryota; kingdom Viridiplantae; phylum Streptophyta; class Magnoliopsida; order Santalales; family Viscaceae; genus Viscum; species Viscum album. The sequence goes on along the minus strand of OY728121.1, from coordinate 1,788,632,135 downwards.
AATATTTATTTAATTAATATAAAAATAAATCAATTTATTTTAAAAATATAAATATTGATATATTTGGAATGAGATAATGTGTACAATGAATTTATAGATCAATAGGATATATTAAATATGTGTGAATGAATTATATTATTACTCCCAATTTATCATGAGGTGTGTATTATCAAATTAAATGTAAAACAACAAATTTGACAATAATGATATTTTATTGATTTAATATATTATTAAATTATTTAAAAATTAAAAAACATTAAATAATAATAAATGGGATAATATATGATCTAAAATGGACTATCCCATTCTTTTGTTATCCAGTTGTAAGTCTTTGTCTCTAGAATAGCCCAATTATATTTTAATATTTTGAGGATTTTTGAAAGTACCCCTCACCTCAATTATAAAAGGTACCTCCTCACTCACCTCCTCACCCCACATTTATCCTTCGAGATCAACCAAAGATTTCCCAAAAAATTCCAAAATATCTGTACAATGATCCTATAATCCTCACTTTGGGAAAAATAAATTTTAGAAAGTGTTTTTATGTAAAACAAAAGGCGTTGCAAATATAAAAGTTAGCGTTCTTCAATGATCAATTTAGTTTTATTTATTTCCACACTACATATTGTATTATTATTACATGATTGTAATTAAATAAGTATACTTAATATACTAATTTTATTTATTTTAACATATCTACCTACACATACACAAAATTCCATCATATAGGTAAGAAATTTATCATTCGTGTATAGTGAACTACCACCATATAAAACAATGTCATTCATTTTTTCCATTAACACCTCTAATTGATGAACATTATGATTGAAATGATTTTTTTATATTCTATATATTATATTTATGTTATCTTTATACTTTTTGTATTTTTATATATCACATACCTTAATTCTTTTGATTTTGTGTAAATATGATAATATCGTATGTTGATGTTTGGACTACCGCATCCTCAAAGCGATGTGATTCATTCACAATCTATATGAAACATAAAAGGATAGATTAAATAAAAATATATGAGATGTATGGTATATATAAGATAATTTTATTATAAAATACATATATATCATTTAATTTTAAATCTTTTAATATAGATGTGAAATTAAAGTAGTGTTCAAGCATATGTACGGTCTACCGTCTCTATGAACGGAGCATTTCATTTACTATCTCCAAATTTTATGGATTACTATAAATATATATATATATTGAATATGTATGATATTTACCACATTATTTACATTATATTTATGATGAAATCATTATCTATGTAGTTTGAACATCATATAACAAGTCAAAACACACTCGAGAATCTTGTAAATTAATACCAAAAATGATGAAAATAATGATATATTACTATCAAATGGTAATAACATATTATAAGAGGATCATATACGTAATAAAAAAAATACTAATATGGTTCTAGAATAAATCATTAACTTTATATAAACCATTATACAATAGATTATAGAAATTTAACATAACAGGAATCGTAAGGTAAAGGACATCGCCTCGATCTCCTTCATAAGGGAATAGTTTGATGTCACACACCAACCTTTATGTAAAATGTGTATATACATCCCCACTAACTTATTATTTATTTTATGTATTTAATATAATTAATTTTAATGTTATGTTAAATTTTATTCTGTAATTGGTCTTCTTATTTTAATATTCAAATATATATGGAACACCTTGAATGTTAAAAAGATTTAATCATCACATATTTTTTCCAATGTACACATTTTATAAAATGTATTAAAAATGTTTTTAATATTACCCAAAGGTTGTATAAATTCATTTTTATCTCATTTCTACATTCTAGTTTTATTCAATGTATACTTTTTTCATTTTCCCAATAACGTTCTTTGAGGTTTTTCCAAAAAAATACAGATGGGATGTTTTTTAAACTTATATGACATTATAAAATTTTGGTATCGTCATAAGGAATTAATATTTTGATTATTCCATTAAAATTTTTATTATTAAATTTTCAATGACTATAATTTCTTGTATTATTGCATGACATTATAATAAATAACTTATAAGTAATAAAATGGTACCTATCTCAAAGAATTTTATTGATTTTATTAGAAAATTTTTATCATTGTCAACACATTTATTTGGATTTTTTTAAATTGAGATTAATATCTTATGATAACATATTTTATTGATGGTTTTATGTTCATTTTGACTGTGGATGTTTTTTATACCATTCCTAGTTTATGTTCAATGTATTATCATTTGAAATTCTAGTTCTTTAATACAAATGTTTATGTTGTTTTTGTTTCACCCCATTTATATGAGAAATGCATTGGAATTAGTATTTGTCGGGAGTCACCTTATATTGACCCTTAATGCATTAATAAGTATAATGAGGTAAAATATACCATGTTTTAAACACAATTATATGGTTTCATGAATTAATCCTTCAAAATATGTTTTTTATTGCCAAAATCTTACATAACCTCATTATTATATTAGTTATTGATATTCAATTAGATTATTCTACTAGCATAATAACTATTGTTAGGTTTTGTTGTTATGTTATTATTTCTATTTAATTATTTTTTCATCTTCCAATCCATCTATACTATTCTCAGGTTATTGAGTAAAATGGATTTTTTTTCAGTTAATCAAATGTACATAATCATTTATGCTTGAATATGATAGTGTGAACTATATTTCATTACCTTACTATGTATCTGCAATGACCAAATTATTATGTTTCACTTTTTCTAGGATTCTAGGATATATATTACTAGACATAGATAGGTTAAATCATGTGGAATGATGTTGTTATCAAAATAGTCCATTTTATGTATTTTATGATTTAAATTGTAATATAAGGTTCATATATGTAATATGGATCCCAAAACTAACAAACAAATTGGTCCTTTATTATTTGATTCTTTTTAATCATGAGAATGTAACAATATAATACATCCGCTTTGAGATTCTGGGGTAAGGGAATTATATAACATGCATCATGAATAGAAAATTCATCATCTTTCACTCAAAGCTACTATCCTAAACTACCTGAGTATGTGTTTTCATAATTAAATCATTAGAAACACTATTTACAATCCCAATCATATATTCTAGCTCAAAATCAAATGACTTAATATACTCAACACATCTTCACATAATAAGATTAATTTATCCTATAAAAAAGATATAATTTATAATCTTATGATTATAATACACATTAAAATTCAAAAATAATAAATAATGTCACCAAATCATCAAGGTATAAGAATGTATGACAAAATCAATGTCATTGGAAGGGTAATTCCATTCATGTATTCTCAAATACCATGATCAATATTCCACAATATGGTATCCCTAGATCAAAACTATTATAATACTAATCCTTGATAAACCACAAAATACTATATACTCCTCTCATGGATCATGTTTAGTTAATATTTGTGCAATTTTCAATTGCTTCTTCTACTGCAAGAAAGCATACTAAGATTATCTAGACCATTTAAACTTCCTTAAATTTTTTTTCCAGCTTGTAAGAGATACTGGATAGCAGGAAATTTCTTATATGAACCTATGATAATGAAATAATAATCCCAAAAAACTAAAATAATTCAATGCATTCATCATCTTCTATGATGAAATAACTATCTACACCTTCTATATGTCCACTAAAACACCTTCCAAAAAGATTATAGGACCCATGAAATATAACCAATTGATCTGTAATTGACACATAATTATCTTGGAATATGAAATATTTCCCCTCTATGTACTCAATACGATGTCAAGATATTCAGAAATATATTCATGACACTTAGAGTAATCCAATATGTCATCAGTATACACTACAAAAAACTAATCCATGTACAGGTGGATGATTTAGTTCTTTCAAGGCCATAAACTCTACTAAAGAATTCATCAACCCAAATGAAATAAAGATGAACTCGTATATTGAATATATACTTCTAAAAGTATTCAAAGGTATTTGAGAAGTCAATAGTATAATATAATGATAACCTGATATCATTTCGATCATAGATAAAGTGCAATGTCCTTTTAAGAAGTCAAATTTGTAATCAATATGCGGAAATGGATACCTATTCATCACAGTCATCTTATACAAATTCATGTAATCAACACACATGAAATAAGTCACATTGGAATTTTTTTAAATCAGGATTTGATAAACGCATGTTTATGTACTCATATAGAAAAACCCCCAATCCATCAACTATTTAAGTTCAGTCTATAGCTATTGATGCTCTACTAGTGACATTCTATATGGTGGAATAGAAACTAACTCATCACCTAATATGAGTTAAATTTTAAAATCCAAGTATCTATCATATGGAATCAATAATAATTCCTCAAGAAACATGTCTAGGAACCCATACAATATAGTTGGAAGGAAATCATGCTTTTCATGACCATTATCCAACGAATAACCAGCAACCTGGGTGGGGAAATGCCCAAGTTTTTTGAAGAATTGGGACTATGTATCCTGCCTTGATATCATACTCTCTATGATGAACATAATTTTTAGACTTAGAATATTAAAATTCACACTCCTATAATAAAACTCTACTTGGAATCGATATTCTACCAACTATTACATACCCAAAATCAAGTTGAAGTCTAACATATTAATAATGTAATGATCCCAGGGGAAACTATACAACCCAACATCATGATAACACCACTTCCATTAACAGATGTACCTCGGTCATACTCACAAAATTGAGTCAATCATCATTGCCCCTGTGAAAAATCTCTACATCTAGGTTCAAAGCATTCAAAATTTGTGCAGATATAAAATAATGTGAGTTTTCAGTATATAACAATGAACTACCATGTAGAGAAGCTACAAGAATAGTATATTAAATTGTCGATTGTACCACATTGCTATATAATAGTGTGGGGATAATAACATGCATCTTCCCAATATCCCTTCATTGTTATTTAGTATTAGTCCCTTGAGCTGCACCACCTTGCTGATACATCCACTCTTTCCCTGAAGTAACATTCCCACTACCTCTATCAGCAAGACCAATATAACGATATCTTCTATAATGGAAGGACCTAGAAGACCCCCTTCACTACTCTATCTCTTTTTAGACACAAAATAAATTTCCATCTATCCTAGGATGATGTATTACTATTGCAGATGTCCAATAATTCCACAATATCATAAATCCAACCATTTTAGGGGAACTATCTATGAATGTGACCTGGTCTTCAAAAATGATGATAGATAACTTGAGTTAGATCCTGAGTGACCGATTCATCCACCATTACACTCTTCTTTTCAATAATCTTGTCAAAATTCTTATAATGAATCATAATACTCTAAGAATTCATACCCTTTTATAATCTAGTAGAAACCCATTTTCCTCCACAGAAATCCTCCTTTAGGTTCCCTATGGAAATGTGAGCCTGATTAACCTACGTAAGAAACTATTTTAGTCGAATGAAATTCAGATGGGACATAATATCACATTTTATCCTATAATTAAACTACTTAACTTACTTACCGTCATCTACCACTAACTCTGGAATGAAGAACTATAAATCTATAGAGATAAATTCACAGTCCATGTCAAATATAATCCCTTATGTCATCATCATTTTTGTATCCGCTCTCAACTGTCTGAGAATCTACAGGTAAAGTTTCTCCAATAACATCTTATGAATGTCCTTCCACTTCATATTGGAATCCATCTATCCTAATTTGGGATTTCATATCAACACTTTTCCTGAACTCATAACAAGTAACCATCCGATCTAAAACTCTTACCAATAGGATTCACCGTGTGGTCATGCATATCCTTGATAGACTCAATCTAAAACATAATTTCCTCATGTACACCCTCTTTGGTAAACCTAAAAAGAAGATGAAACTAAAAATATAGTGTTCAGAAATAAATAATCACCACAATCCACTCTGGGTCTCTTTCCATAAAGTATATAAAAAGAGAAATGTTCTCGTGGAACTTCTCTCTGACATCCTTACCCAACACTATTGTTAGATCAAGTTCCACTAGTGTAAGATCATATCTATCCATATACTCTTGTCATACACTCAATAAGAGTTTTCATCGAGTCATATTTATATAATTAAAAATATCACATGATATATAATATATTTTCACACATTTAATAAGAGCAATTCACAAAATCAATAACATGTATTCCAATATACCTCTCGGTAAGATAAAAAATGTGGAACATTCACTACCCATTACCATCCTACATTATGTTCATTGTAAACAAGTGTAAAGGTGTTCTCATTTTCCAGTTTCTCATTATACACCCAATTATTCAAATTTTTCATCACTGTAAAACATTAAATTCCATATCAGGAACCATATTAAATTCAATCACACATGCAAGGGAAAAAATTTCATTTATAATATCTTACCAAAAAACATATTTTCCCATGTGTTACTAAGATGATGCTTGTATCAATAACACATGAGTGCCTATAATTATGTATGAATACTCAAATATCGGGCCATAATAGTCTATGAGTAAAATCTTATTAAATAACAAAAACAAAAATCACTTACCAAAATAAGTACATCACTCAATTTGAAATAACTTCAAATTGTAACAACACACATCAGTAACAAAAATCACACCCTAGGTACTTTGGTTTCCCCACATACATGGTGTAACTATTCACATGACTGAGATTATATCATTGTCATGAATATTCATAGTATTATATCTACATTTTACCAATTAGTAAAACAAAAGATAAAAAAAAGATAACCCCTATGATATGATATTATAACATCATGACCTGGGTTACATATATTGGTTCACTGAGACGGTCAGTTGTGCAACCTCCGGTACACCTCCATGTATGGCAATGGATTCCGACTAGCAATGAGGGTCTAATATAAAAAACATGTGAAGACTATACTCTCATTATCAATGTAATAAAATAGTAGAAATAACCATTACATAATTAAAATAAATTTTACAACAACCACACAAATACAATAACTATAACATACTAGCATTACATGATGAAAAAAAATTGAAATAAATTACTAATCTTTGTAGTAAATGTGCCATTACATAGTACGTTCAATGTGTTAGTGAAATACCCAAAAATAAATACACTAACATCTCCATGTAAGTCCTAACACTATGAATGCATCCCTCATCAATGATCAATCTCGACTTATACTTCTTACATAGGCCTCTATCACTTTTCTTACCTTGTAAACATGAAACATATTCTGGTACTCATTAAGATGAACAAGTTGGCTGTGAGTACAACGCAATATTCCACCACAAAAAAGTCTAAAACAATATCCATTCAATAAGTGTTTTATGTGGAATTAATAATTTTGTGAAATCAATATCGTAAAAAAAATAATATAATCAATTATTTTTTAGTTTACCACAATTATACCTGGGTTCACAAGGACAACCAAAAAACCTATACCTTTATTGTCATGTGTTTGAGTCTGAAAAATATAATATAAGGAATCACAATTAATTATATCATGGTCTTTCATTATGCATCTACATTCAATATTATATCCCAATGATATGGAACAACAATCCAATGCCAACATTTTGAGCCTAGAACACCATGTCTAGCACCTTGTGAGTATTTAGTGAATCATTCCCTATCTCACACCCCATTTACCAGTCAATCACATATGGGTATTTGGAGCATCAGTCTATGTACCACCCTCATATTTTAGTAATGGAATCATATATCACATATGTTAAATTAATATAGTATATTCAACATCATACCCCTTTTTATCATTTCCCATCACGAATACCATTTCTATTGTCAAAAAATCACTTTTTAACAATTTAATCACATAAAATAATATAAACAAATCACCATTAATGAATTTTGAAATATTTAATTTAAATAACTAATTAACTAATTATTTTTATGATAACCATATCATAATTCTCATTGTTAATTTATCCATAACCAAATTAATTGATTAATTACACAATTCAATTATTTATCCATGTTTGCATTCTCTATATCTGATCAATTTTATAATCACATCATTCCCTTAATTAATTTATCAATTAAAAAATCCAATTCATGATGTGATTTATAAAAATGAAATTACTATTTCACAATTTAAAATATATAATATTAATCTATACTAATGGATTTGAAATTATACTATATAGATCCCGATCATTGATGGATGCTTGGCAATAGAAATCCCCAAATTGAAGTAGAACGTACAATTTCACAAGAAGGAATGAGATTTAGAATGAAAATCTCAGTCCATTATCAAGAAAAATAAATCCATGAAAACCTCTATCTTAAGAATCACCAATAGAGAGAATCATCACTTCAAAATATGGGATAATGTTGATAGAAATAGAGGGAGCAAACTAATTAGGATGAGAATCTCTTACTAGGATAGGATTAGATTCTTCAATATCATCTTTTATTCTTCAATAAAAGAGGTAATAAGACCTTGTAATCCATTATTAAGTCAAAAAACCAAGGTAAATGATTTAGGGTAATGTTGGTTCATATTAGACAGTGAGCCCATGTGTTTGAAAATTTTAAAACAAAATTTTGGGGGATTTAATTCAACATACTTGGTTTCCTGACCAGAGAAGTAAAACATCCCAAACTATGAACCCTACCTATGAACCTCACCTATGGGGGTTCTTTGTTAATCATATGATGGAACACAATTTATAAAACCAAGGTCCAAATGTGAAATCACTCTATATCTTGGGTTTCGTGGTTTTCTTAGGAATGGAACACTATTTTTGTAAATCGTTCTCCAAATGTGAACTGCCAAAAACACATCAAAAAATTCCAAATTTCACCCAAATTCACCCAAGGATATCCTCAACCAATGTATATCTTAAATAGGGAAAAAATTATTTGAAAATGAGCTCGAGAAATTTATATAAAAATTTCATGGTCTTACAATAACCATTATCATGTTTCATTTATACGTATTAAAATATGACCAATCATATATGATTACATATTAAAATCCATTGTAACTCATAATTAGTCATCAACCGATGACATCTTGACAGCTATCATTACCTATATCATCCATTGATACAAAATTATGTTCCCCAAGAAATGCACTACCATATAATATTCTAAAAACAAAAAATTTGGACAATGTATTTGATACACATCCTTAATTAGTAGAACATTGTCACAAAATGTTATAATAACATTCCAATGACATTTTTAGGTTTAGGGGATTAGATAGTTTGTATAAATATTTTATTAGTTATACCCATATAATTTTTATTAGTAGGGATTTTTTGTAATTGTACAAGAAACATCTTTATCCAAAATTATTCATTGTCAACTCCTTCAAATTATATACATTATATGAAATTAGATCAAACATAAATAATTACTTCTTTAATATCCTATGTAAAATGGAAACATAATAATGGTTGAGCTCAAACTACTAGTAAGGGTAAACATAAGTGAAAATAATCATAACCATAAGTGTGCATAAGATGATCATACGTGTATAATCAAATAAAATATAAAAATCAACCTAATTATACAGTAATAATAAAAAATTATTCATGATATTTTAAAAGGAATATCTAAGGATGGAATGTGAATATTATGGAAACATTAGTCACTAAACATGACCAATTAATGAATAAATTAGTTCTAATAATTAGCCTAAAACTGGGACATATTTCAATTGTGGGTTAAAAAATAATTTATGGATCCATTACATTTCTGTTAAAAAAAATAGACCCCACACTTATATAAAACTACAATTAAATATTAAAAACTTATCTATTAGGATATATACATTTTAACCGTTCATTAGAGGGAAATATTTGACCCCAATAATTAGTATCTATACTTAGGAGTGCCTATTGAAAATAATTATCATATCACATCATAAAGATCCCATAGAAATATAATGTTTTTTCATACAAAACAATAAAAAAATATTAATTTTTTATATCCTATATAATATCTGTAAATAAAATAGGTTTCATATCTATTTACGATGAAATCACATAAGGAAATCATCAATAACTATAACAATATAAACCCATGGAAAATAAATCGATATTCCAATATCTTCTAAAATATACTTTGTAAATACATATAAATCAAGGTAAAAAGAAATATGATATTTAAAATGTATAGGTAAATGTTAAACTAGTAAGACAATAATTTCTCTTATCAATTAATGTTTGAAATCGTGGTGAACACCCATTAGTCAATGGGCTGAAAAGTAGTGTATTCCCACAGTGAAGACAATTGAATAAAAAATAGAGTTATATTATGAAGAGAAAAAAGCATGAAAAATAAATTGACGGATCATTCCTCCTAAGGATAAAGATATAAAATAATCCATCTATATAGGGAATTTATAAAACATCCTTTAATTAATTTCCATGATTAATTATTATAAATATGAAATAATAATGACATAGATGAAGAAAAATTCAATATATTTTTATTGAAAAATCACTTTAAAAATATGAAATATACATGACCATTGGAAAAAATGTAATTATTTTTTATAAAAAATGAAAATTATAATTTATTTCTGTAACAATAAACGAAAACAGATAATTTTATATAAAAAATTACATAGGAGGTGGAAATATGTGTTGACATAGAAAATAAAAAAATTTAGTTTTTCTCAAATATTTTTTTTATGAACCATACATAAATAAATATAAAATTTCTTTTGAATACTTTAAAATATGGTAAACTAGTATAAAATTTCATTAATCAATTACCAAGGTATAGATATGAAAATTTTCATACACAACCAACAAAAAAAAGATAAGTAAAATCAAAGGATCCCTGTTGAGAACATAAGACTAGGTCTGTTTCATTAATATCGAATCCTTCAAATGAAATATGATTCAATGGGAAATGAAATATTGAGGTGAAGTGTAAAAAAAGTTTAAATAAAAATAATGAGGTGGTATAAAAATTAAACAAATTCTCTTACAATAATATCTAAAACAATTTATCATAATATAAGTATATTATTGGGAATGAAACCCTAAAAATTTTAATCAAAATAATTTTTTTATGGTGAAATTGACATTGAACTCTAAATACCCTGAATAAAAGATATTTACTGATATAAAATATCTTGAGGTTATTTTAAACCCCATATAAGGAAAGAACAATCTCAAAAACAAAAATGTTCATGGATTTTAAAATGAAATGATAAAACCCTTACTAGTATCATAATATATTAGGTAAGAATATTTTGATAATGTAATCATAATGGATAATTCTAAAAACCTATAAAATGATGTAATATATAATAATTTATTTATTAGTTATAAGAAACCTATCATGGAGAAATATTTTTTAATAATAATGTATACACCTCATTGGGAGGAAATTGAGTTAGAAAAAACCCTTATAAAACAATGTATACATTAAATGAAAGATTATTTAAATAAAAAATTACATGGATCTTCAAAAAACAATAATTACATTAATATAAAAATATATATTAATTAGTTTCTAATCATTCCATATTAAGGGCGAAATGATGAAGAATAAGAAAATATGTCTCTAGAAATGAAATCTAAAGAAGGATACAATTACTTTCATCCCAATTAATTGAACACAAGTGATTAACAAATTTTCTTATAAAATTAATATTGTAAAAACCCATTTCAAAAAATTTATTCATCAATGATTATTAATCAAAATTTTTATTATAATAATAAATCATTAATTTGTTATATAATTTTGGTTATGTTGGTTACACATTGCTTTTTCGATCAATATTTCCATAACTATTTCTCTACATTCAAAATATAATGATAAATTGTAAAAATTCATTATAGTAACTACAGGTTTGCAGAATGATATAATTTTTTCAATTATTATAAAATTTAAATAGTTCATTAAGATTCCAAAATGGACTCTAAGTATTATAGGGTACATGAAATCTTCCATTTGTGTTGTTAAATTTAGTATGGAAACTTGTTATTAATACCACTAATAAAATGTTAAATATTAAGTATAGTGACACTTAAAAATAACTATTTATTAAAAATTATTCAATGTGACTATTAATTATTTTTCCATGGCCTCCCATGAAATAAATTTATATTGTTTTCATTTAGCTAGTCAAACCAACCAACATAATAAGAAGCTATAATTAATAAAGAAGTATGTTTATTGGATGGTTTACTTATAATATCATTATTACTTATTTTTTATGAGTATTTTTTATTTTATTCAGGTGGAGAATCTTAGATTAAATTATATTGAAAAATAATGAAACTCTATATTTAAAAATATAAATACATCACTTTCATAGAGTATATAGTACATAGGTTTGTAAAAATGATGTTTTAATTTTTATCATATAATGGATGGAAGGTAGGGGATGATTTATAATTTACCAACCTTAATAATGAAATGAATATCCTATTAGTTTATTTATCACACTTATATTTTAATCCGTGATATATTGTTTTTAAAAATAAGAAATTCCATTCCTAGTGGCGACAATCCACTAGTATTCCTGCGGAATTTTTAATATTTCAAAAAAACTGGAGGGATTCAAATTAAATATTAATTTTATATTTAAGAATAATATATTTTTTCATTAAATAATTATTTAATTCCATTATTAGGTCAACATAATCATTTATTTGAGTTGGTTACTATAACCAGACGTCATCAATTCATGGAGGTGGAAGTCTACATGTATTCACAGTTGAAATTCAATTATTTTTCATAGTGGATGTAAATGAATAAACAATTGGTGTTCACTAATATAATTTTATATTAGATAATTAATTGTTCTGATTTCATTTTATTAATCATTTTATAAATTATTTGTAATAGGATGACTAAGAATAAATTAATAAGAGGAAGGTAATACACACATCGATGGGTTGATATTTCTCTTACAAATAGAATTTAAAATGGAGGCCTTAAGATAAGAAATGGATACTCGATGCCTAAGAAAGATAGTTTTAGTTCTATGAAGAATGATACGATAGAATATATGGATGAATTTATATTAGTAATTTATTACATGAATTTCAGGGTGTATTCCCATTTATATGTAATGAGGATAAATTTGGAAGCACACATTAAATTTTCAATAATTTAATGGTTCTATTCAAGTGTAAATGTTTGTAAAAGGGAAAAAAGGGGAACATAATGTTATTTTTTGTATAAAACACAACTTAACCAGCCATTTTGAAAAATGATTTTAAAATATTTTTGGTCACTTCAAATTATTAAATTATGTTTTACATTTGTTTTCATTTAGTAGTGAAATCAATTTTCAAAATTTGTAATAAAATTTAATGATAAAAATAATAAATAATACTTTAAAATAATCTAAAATTTATAACTTCAAATTTTAAAATAAATTTATTAAATAAATTGAGGGAAAAGTTAATTTTAAAATAAATATACAAATCGTTGAAAAAAAAATTTAGAAAAAATTTTGTTTTCAAGAATTAAACATACCTGTAATCCATAGTTTATTATATGCTCAATTAAAATTAATTAAATTTTTTATTAGAAAAAAAGATAATTATATTTCAAAAAAATATAAAATAATGTTCTCTGACAAAAATAAATAATGAAAATAAATTAATAAAAATAATTTTTATTATATTAAAATATTATTTATGTTTTACAATTTCAAAATATATTTTTGAAATTTATTCAAAAAAACATTGTAAATAGTTTCCCTAAATAAATTTTGGGCCAATTAAAGGGATTTATAAAATTACTGGTCATTCTTATATAGTAATAAAATAATTAAATTTTCTATTTTGAAAAAATATTATATTTTTAATGATTTTTATAATAATATATTATCTAAAAAACATAATATAAATTCATAAAAATAAATTTTATATGATGAATTTATAAATTAATTTCATTTTAGATAATTTAAATTCATAAATTTTAAAAATCTTCAATCAATATGATAATATAATATATAACGTAAATTATTTTTATTAAATAATACCCATGGGAAACATTATGTACTACTCTAATATGTTGAAGGAATTTCTAGTTGATTACAGTGTTTTTAATTAATAGTTTACTTATTATTCATAAATTTTCTATGTAATATTTATCTAATCTATCATGGATCATTTTAGTTAGTTTTTGTATGGTATTGAAAAAATCAGCATAGTGTTTTCTTAAAGGGGAAACACTATATAGTTAAGTCAAGTGTTTTTTCAGTTATAACTCATAAGAATATTATCTTGGGACATTAGACACACTAAACTAAAAATTAGACAAAAATTCATTAACATAAATGAGAATTTCCTCCACACATGATTGAATATTATAATTATCACTACATACAAAATCATTATAAATTATAAAGAAAATGAGACGAGGGATCTAAAATTCTTACAAACATATATAATTTTGATGAATACATTTATTATTTATCAATTGTTCATAAACATGGGAAGGAAAATAAAATTATAAAAACATAAAGATTAATGGAATATGATCATGTAATTATAAGAAATAATCATGAGGTATAACAAAATAATCATAAGTAAAGGAACAGAATATAGAACCATTAATAAAGAATCAATAAAGTGTAACATATAATACAAAATAAATGGTTGAACTTAACATCCCTACCCAATAACCACAAAAGTGGTTCCCTGAGTTGGTGGGTCACATGGACTCACTCACACCTCCAAGTATGGAAGAGGATTCCAACTATAAGACCAGGTCCAATGTTGTATAGTTTAGAGACTAACCCTCATATTAGTGTAGAGTAATGAAAATAGGAATAGATAATAAATATTATAATAATGAGAAAAAAATAAGATAATAAAAAAAGAAATTATAATAATCAAATTTGGATGTATAAACATCCATGAAACTATAACATTATTTTTTACCAAGATTTATTCATATGAAAAATTATTTAAGGAAACGATGATCCTCAAAATAGGCAAATACATGGGATACAAATTATATACATATAAAACATTATATACAAAATTAAAAAAAAACAAATACATATCCAATAGTATCAAGAGAATATGCTTGGTCCATTACTCACATGATCCAGGCTAAAAGAAAAAATGATAAAGTACCCATGATAGGATGCTTATGTAATTCCCTAACATCTGAAGCCTAGAGTCAGTATATTAGTTTATTACATTTACATGATTATAAGTAATTAAACCCCGAAGACTGATCAGTTTAGAAGAATTAAAAATGGATATTATATACATGATACCAATAATTTATTTGGAAATAGAAAATAAAAACATGATACCTAATAAAATGAGATTAA
Source organism: Viscum album (assembly GCA_963277665.1). Lineage (NCBI taxonomy): Eukaryota > Viridiplantae > Streptophyta > Magnoliopsida > Santalales > Viscaceae > Viscum > Viscum album. The sequence goes on along the minus strand of OY728121.1, from coordinate 1,788,616,833 downwards.
AATCATCATTGAAAACTTATTCAAAGATTTAATATTCATAACATTGGGAAATGAAACATAATTAGGGCGAGCTCAAATTATCAATAAGGGTAAGTAAAGTCGGATAAATAATGAATAAATTAAAATATATTAACATGGTAAGGTAAATAAATTATAACACATTCCATTAAAAAAATAGATAATACAATGTCAACATGGAAAGGTAAGAATCCAAAACACATTCCATTTAATCAATGAACAGAATATTGTATGTATCCATAGACATGTTGATGAAAAGTATCAAGTATTAGTATTAATTTAAATATCTATTATGGAAATGCTTAATTATTCGACATCATGTCTAATTCACATGAGGACCTATACTTTCTAGATCTATCATCTAGATAGTTTAAAAATACAGGTAAAAACGTGTTTAATTTGGCCAATTTTATCCTCTCATGAGAAGCTATCGGCGATTTAAGGAGCTATATAATGTTTAGGCTTAACCCATAATTTCATATAAATATAATTTATCATATCTAATAATAATTCTAATTAACATACAATATTACTTATCAATTATTCATATTGATTAAGAGACACATATCATTCAATAATTCCCCAGTTAATCAAATAACTGTCAAAATAAACAACATCTGTGATATGATATATGGTTTAGGAAATAATAAAATCCATCATATGAAAATATGAATATTCAAGGAAATTTATAATTATATTTTATTAAAATAAAATTAATTTTAATATAAATTTAACTATCACAAATGTAAGTGAGATTGCAATGATGGAAATTAAGAACATTCATTAAGAGAATAATCATTAAAAATTCCAAAATAGCCCATACCACATTACAAAATTTAAATCATAATCTACATAAAATTAAATTAAACAAATAATATCATGATAATAAGGATATTAAATATATTATGTGTCAAATGGAACTATATACACCATATAAAATTTAATGGCAAATAAGTGTTAATGGAATGTAAATTTAGTCGAAATTCTTGTACCTTGTGTTTCCTTTCAGGTCATAGTTTCATAAAAATCTATATAAGGTCTTTAAAAATGTTACTATATTATAATAGTACCATATTAATATTTATTATATCATATATTATCATCTTATAATATGTTATTAATTTTTTGTTAATAACCTTTCATTATTTTATCTATTTCGGGTGTTAATTTCCTAATTTCTCAAGTATGTTTTAAATTTGTATTTCTTGTTATTATTAAATATATCATGGTTTCATATTATAAATAATTTAAACCAATTTTTTAATATCATATATATACATATAATATGTATCTATAATAATCTAAAATGTTTGGAGATATGAAATGAAATGAACCGTTAACAGATTCAACATGAAGTACGTATGCATGAGTGATACATTTATATATTTGTTGTATTAAGAGAATTAAAAGTAATTTTTAAATATATATTTAAATTTTGGTATCATATATATGTAATATATTATACATATGTTTATTAATACTATCCTTCACACATTCAATGTATTCCATGAACGAGTCGCATTGCTTTGTGGGAGAGGTAGTCCACCTTTTCTCAAACGAAATTATATTTTTTAAACAAGATGGAAAGCTTGAAGTTATATTCTAAATAGAAATAATAGAAGATTAAAATAATTATAAATTTCATAAATATAATATATAATCATTGTTTATATCATAATGGCCACTATGAGAGGTGGAAATGGAAAAATGAACAATCATCTTTTCGTGTGGCAGTAGATTTCCATACTTGGAGACAATAAGTTCATTACCCATTAGATGAAAGTATGTGTATGTTTAGTTAAATACCATAGAGAAAAATACTATCATATTTAGTAAACTTTTTTTTATACATGCATTAAATAATAATATTTTAAGTTTTAGAGAATAGAAATTATACTAAAAACCATAAAAAACACGGTTACATCTTAATCGGGTAACACTTTTGTCTTTTCATCAATGGACTTCCTTAGATTTGTTTATAAGTATGGATAGGATTCAAAGATTTGTTTATTTATTTTGGAAAACTATTTTTTAAGTTCATGGTTGAGCCAAAGTGGACTAGGGGATTCGAGTAAGGCTTATAGTGCTTGCCTTTTTATAGTGGAGGGAGAGTGTCAATATTGTAAATACCAAAAGGTATTCAATAATAGGAGGTATACCATATCTAAAGTAAATAAAAAATGAAAAAAATAATTTATAAAATGCGAATAATAATCTATGAAAACCTCCACAACATAAAATAGGTTTATTTTAAAAATTTTGTTCCACAACATCTAAGAATCTGAGATTTTATCATTTTAATTTTTTATAATGCATATAGATTTCCAACATATGTAATTTAAATTTTAATACTAAAATAATGGGTAATTTATAAAAAAAATATAGATATAGTTAATTATTAATATTATATATATCATTATAAATAAAAATACAATGTGTTATGGAAATTTTTTTAAAATAATTACATGTCACGTGCTAAAACAAAACTTAAAACCTCAATGTGTTAAATATGTTTTTACAATATATGGGTAAATTTGTTAATTATAAAAGATTTATCGGTCCATTAATAAACCATATATAATATTTATTAACACATAAAAATGATTTTATATTATATCAGATTTTTATTAAATTTAAATCATTTAATAATTAATATTAATTGTAAAATAACAATAATATCAAATTTTACATTACTTATTATTAATTTTAAAATATCAAAACATTATTGGAATTAATATATAAAAATTTTACAAAATTTTATCATGATATATTCATATAAAAAGAATTAAAGGAAGCAATTTAGTCAATATACGTTATTTTTAATATTTATAGTATCAATTAATTTATGTAATTATTTATTAAATAATCACTACATTAGTGTTCCTTAAGCCTTTTAGGTTACTAAAACATATCTAAAAATTATTGTGATATAAATAAACAATTTACCTTATAAAAGGATATGTATAACCTAAAATATTATCTTTTGTTCATATATAAATTTTTTATAAATTTTAAATTTAATCAATGATCACCTTTGGTCTTTTTCCATAGTTAACATTTTATATGGGGTGCTTCCAGTTAATAATATCCCAATGACACATAAAATTAGAACCATGTGTGTATATGGTCTAATTATTGGAATATATGTTATTTTGGACAATTGTGCCAGTCATTTTGGTCCTTATGATTATGTTTTCATCCCTTATTAAACCTAATCATACCTTAGTCACAATAATTAATTTTAATTACCTTCACTATTTTTTTGGTAAAAAGTAATGTTAATATAATTGTACCAAAAATATTGTACGTATTACAAACATGTATGTCATTTTTTGAAAATTAAAACCACATAATTGATAAATTTTAGACTAACTCTTACCCCACACACATAGCGAGAAAGAAGTTTTTTAAATTAAAAACGTTCAAAAGTTCAATAAGTTTTTCATATCTAATTTTAATATAAAAATTATTACACAAAACTAAATGGGATTAATTTATTTTAAATAGATATATTTTTACATTAAAAAACTATTTATGATATAAATTATCATTAAAAATTATTTATAAGAAATGTCCGATTTGAACTAAAATGCAGTGTTATATTACTATTCCTCAAAAAACGAAACTTCTCAGCAAATGACAACAAATTCACCCTAATAAAATTTGGACATTCAGAATTATAAAAAGTTGTTCTTTTTAAATAATAAAATTTCTAAAATTTCTAAAATGTATTTTTAAAATGGGTGTGTGATTAAAAGGTGGTATAACATAGTCTTTCAGGTAACGCAAGCTATCATAGTGTGGTGAGTAGCTTAAGATTAACAAGGTTTTTCTTATAAAGGGAGGAATAATAATATTTATTCAAAAGTGAAAATATTTTAATGTCTTTTGGTGTTACATTCTCCCCACATTAATTATATTGTGTCTTTACAATATAAGCATGATCTTCATAATCAAGGAATTGATATTTCAAAATAATATTATTGAAAAACCCACATCATGAATATGGTTAATAATAATATTCTAAATAACAAAAAAGGAAGGTAAACTGATCTTTTAAATTGGTTTTCTATAAGGAGAACATATGTGGGTATGAAAACATGGATAGAGAGGAAAAATATAAAAATCATGTTTTGATGGAGAGTTTTAGAGATCATGGTTTGTGAAAGTTAAAAAAAAATCCTTAAATTGGTGATGATATAAGTGGACTTTTTATTTGTGGGAAACAAAGGAAGTAGGAAAACATTTTTTGTCTCAAGATAATTTTTTCCTCACATTGTGGAATTTCTTAATTATTAATGAATATAAGAAAATAAACATACTTGGAATTTTTCTATAAGAACATTATTTTCATTTGGTCATACCTTGAACTAATTCTACATCATATCATAGAACACGATTCATTATATAGAGATGTGATATATCAATATCTAAAACTGTATCCAAATATCGATATAATCTATTTTAGAAATGGTTAAATTTTCAAAATAATTATGATTAACACATTAGAAATAAGTTCATTGAATTTCAGAAATGATAATATCATTATCCATTAAAAAACATTATTTATCTCTAAATTTTTGCATTCAAAAAAGTGAATTACATCTTTATGTATCCTCTTGAAATATTGTAATAACTCTAATCATAATTAAATCTTCTTGGAAACAATAATTCTTCTTTATTTTTTATTTAATACATAGGTAATTGGATATATTACTAACATCCAAAAGTGTTCTAAACTCTATCAATGATAACATAGAACAATTGTCTACATGACCACAACTAATTGAAATTTAGTTAACACGAATCCAAATCAATCAGTTCTTCATCATTTTCTCAACATTAGTACAATATTAAGATTTTTTTTCCATAATCATGTATTATCCAAAATGTTTTGATTTTATAGAATAACTTTTCCTAGAACCAGTCAACATATGATCTAAAATCCTTAAACAAAATGTAATGTAGTAAAACAATAATATATTACATAATTAATATAACAAGTAAAACTCTATTGAAATATGCATATGATATAGTTTTTCAATCCAAGTACCTAAAAAATCAATTATTCAAATTCATCATTAATCCATTAATAAGGATACCTCATCCTAATAAGTAATACATATTTAATTTCGAATTTCACCTGTAGTCTCATCCTCATTAACATAACCATTACTCATACCTCCTTGTTCATTATCCTCCTCAATTTACTCTTTGAACACTGATTTTGATAATCACCAGTCATTCCACAATTAAATCATTTAATAATCGATGATGTCCTAGGGAAGCCAATTTTATTATCCATTGCATAAATTGAACTATTCATTCTTACATTATGGTTACTTGATTTGAGAAATACTTTTCCATTGTCAAAACTTCTTCTTGAACCTCTAAAAAATTCTCTTAGGTGATTCATTCCACATTTTTAACACAGGGTAAAGAGAATCTAGTTTCCTCCATGCTCTTCATTACCTGAACTCTTAATGAACACCTTCTTTCTATTCCATAGAGAGTCTGAGAGATGTTTAAGGTACACATTGATTATCATGTTCCATGAAATATGATTATGAATGATCAAAACATACTTCACTCTAGTAATAATTACATTTATCTTCTCAACAGTAAATTGTCCATCACTTCAATATTAACTCAGTTCCTTCTGGTGCTTGATACTGACTAAATCTATGAAGCATGGCGTGGGAAATACTTATCAAAACAGAAAACAACATAGTAATGAAAAATAACTTATATAATTCCTAAATCACATATAATAATTCATTAATCTATGATACAATAGGTTTATCATAGGTTATTAATAGATATATTCTACCTAAATCTGTATTGATTGTTCATAAGGAAAATTCGAATTATTCTAAGGATTTCCCAAGGGAGTGTCAAACCATGTGAATAGTAAGGACCATTTTCATCTACCATGTAACACATAGTTAGGCCCGAGAATATTTGTTACTGTTGTTACACCGAGTTATATCTCTCCTTGAAATACGTCCACTTGTATTATCCAGAAAAAGATATATTGTTAATAATAACCACCTAATTACTTAATAACCAAAAATTCAAGGATTCTATTGTATACATATCCTCAATTTCTATATTAGGGTTGTTCTCCATAATCTAGGTCTTCTAAATCTAGTTTCATTGTTTCTGATAAACTTCCTTTGATACCAAATATAACGCCTCGACCCTATAAGCTAGAAGCATGCACTTTATTTTATTACATTGGCATGATTACAAAGATTGATATATTGAAGGACCATTTGATTTAGAAGCCATGGAAATATATATTACATACATGATAACCATAATCCATTTGGAAATAGAAATCAAATACATGATACATAATTAAATGATATAAAATATATCCTTGAACACTTAATCAATGATTTATTCTTCACAACATGGGTAAATAAAACATAATAATGGTAAGCTCAAATTCTCAAAAATGATAGGTAAAGAGGAATAAATAATGAATCAATATGAATAAATTAACATTGTAAGGTAAATAACTAATAAAAAATTACATTAAAATTATTATATAAGGAATATTAAATATTGAAAGGTAAGAAACTGAATCAAATGCTATTTAATAAATAAACTGAAAATGAAATTTATCCATAAATATGTTGAAACAAAATATTACGGATGAATAATAAAAGAAATATATATTAATGAAATTATTAATAATTGTATGTATTTTATTAGGATCATGAGGACATATACTATCATGATCCATCCTCCAGATAGTTTAAAACTATAATTAAATACCTATTTAATTTGGTCAACTTAATCATCTCATGAGTAACTGTCAATACATTAAGGAACTATAAAATGTCTGGGCTCCAGATTTCATTTCATGTCCAATTAATTACTCATATAAAATAATTTATTTAATAAAGAGAAAATATGACTTATCAATTATACGCACTGAATAAAAGATAAGGATTAATCAACAATTCCCCTTTTAATCAAAATTTTGTCAAAATAAACACCACCTCTGATATGATATATGGTTTAGGAAATTATAACAATTATCATATAAAAAAAGGTATATTCAATGAAATTTACAATAACAAATGATTAAAATAAACATTTTTTCAGTATAAGTTAAAAATCACAAAATTAAATGACATTACAAAGATGATAATTAAGAAAATAATTTAAGAGAATAATAATTAATGATTCCTTGGTTCCCCAAACCACATTGAAACATTCAAATCATAATCTATATGAAATTAAATGAAACTTATAATATCATGAGAATAAGGATATTCGTGATATTTTGAGTCAATGGGAAGTATATACAACATAAAAAAAGAAAATTGGCACATAATAACAAATAAGTCTCAATGGAAGGTAAATTGAGAGGAAATTCCCTTACATTGTGTTTCATTTCAGGTGAACATCCATTGGCATCATGTATAAGGGATTTAAACATGTTAATTTATTATAACATAACAATATTAAAATTTATATCATATATTATCCTCTAATAATATCTTATTACTTGTTTGTCAATAACCTTTAATTATTTTTACTATTATGGGTGTTAATTGCCTTGTTTGTCAGGTATGTTTTATCTGGATCATTGATATTGATATTAAATATATCATGCTATAATCATCTCAATAATGTAAATCATGATTTTAATATCATATATATCCATTATATAAGTATCAATAATAATCTATAATGTTTTTAGATAACAAATGAAATTTGTTGTTCATGTAGATTGTAGGTCATACATACACATAAACACTACTTACATTTCATTATTCTATTAAAATAATTAAAATTAATTTATATATTTATAATATATTTCTATTATAATATCTATGTTATATATGATTCATATTTTTAGTATTACCATCCTTTATACATTCATATTTTGGCATGAATGAGTCATATCACTTTGAGGGACGGTATTCCACATTTGTGAAATGAAATTATCTTATTTACAAAAGATGTAAATCATAATGTTATGTTCTAAATAGAAATTAACCTATACTAATGAAATTATAAATATCATATATATAATATATAAATGGATTTTCCATCGTAATATCCAACATGAGATATGGTAATTGAAAAATGAACATTCATCATTTCATTAGGCAACAGTTCACAATACACAGAAATATTATGTTTGTTCCCCATTAGATGGTGGTATTTGTATATCCAGGAAACAAACATATCCTAAAAAATTCCTAGTATATTTATAATACTATTATTATGAAACATGAAATAATAATATTTTTAGGGATTAGATTATTTAAATTAAACTAAAAAACATGATGAATTTTGTTACATATTAATCAGGTAACTACATTTGGTTTTCACCAAAGGTATTCCTTGGATTTGATTATGAACAAGGTTAGGATTATATAATAAGTTTACGGATGTTGTGGATGAATTTTTAGAGATATTGGTTGATAAAAAGTGTCTTGATGGGTGTGAGAATGGGGTAGTGTGCTTGTATTTTTATAGTGGAGGGGACCAGGACTCATGTATACTAAAAGGTATTCAATAATGGGAGATCTACCTTACTTAACGCACCTCGAAAATAGAAATATAATTTTTGAAAGAGGAATAATGGTTGATTAAAACCTCCAACACTATAAAAATATTTTCATTTTAAATATTTCGCTCCTTAACTTCTAGGATTCCAAAATTTTATCAGTTATGTTTTTATTAAATCATTTAGTTATCAATCCTTGGTAATTTAAACTTTACAAATAAAAAATTTATGATTTATTAGAAAATATATATACATTGAATTATTAACTTGATATAAAATTTATAAAATAAAAATTCCCAAGTTTTTTGGAAATTAAAATTAAAACAAGTGCTTGTAATGCGCTGAAACACTTCATAAAACCAAATCATGTTAACAACATTTTTACAAATATTTGGGTAAATATATTAATTATAAAAGATTAATTAGTTTATAAATATAAAATATTTATAATTTAATATAACTTATAAATCAAATGGGATAATATATAATTTTTAGTAATTCATAATCATTTAGTAAAATATCATCTATTTTAATATAACAATAATGTCAATTCTAACATTATTTATTTAATATTAATTTTAAAATATCAAAAAATTATTGGAATTAAAATAAATATTTTTTTAAGTATTTTTAACAATATATATTAATCAAAAAAATATTTACATAAAATGATTCAATCAATTTAAATTAATATTAATTGTATAGAATCGTTTATTTTAGTTAATTATTAAGTAAATAATAACAAATTTGGTATTTCATTGGAATTTTATGCTATTACTACATCCTTAAAAATTATTGACAAATAATTTTGAAAAAAATAACCCATTTATCATTAGAAATGATACTTATAAGTAAAAATATGATGTTTCCTCAAAACCTCAATTTTATTAAATGATAAAGTTAAGAAAAGATCAATTTTTTTCCTTTTCCTTATTTAACCATTTATATAGGGTTCTTCCATCTAATGATATCCCTATACCACATAAAATTCAATAAATCCGTGAATATGGTAGAATTATTGGCATCCAATGTTCTTTTGGACAGGTTTTGAGTAATTTTTTCATTCTTAAGATTAATTTTTAATCTATTATTAAGCTTAATCTTAACAAAATCACCGTAATTAATTTCCACCAAATTAACTAATCTATTTGGTCAATAATTATGATGATATTAATTGACCAAGAATATTTTACTTATTACAAATATTTATGTACGATTTTTTGAATTCAAACCACAAAATTTGGATAATTAAGATTGATGTTAATCCCCCACATATGGCATGAAAGCGGGTTTTTAATGTAGAATCTTTCCAACGTTCAATAAGATTTTATATATAATTTTTATAAAAAAATAATTCCATTCATATAAATAGGGTTAATATATGTATAATTTATATATTTATACTTTAAAAAACTATATTATATATAATTTAACATTAACAGTTATTTTAATGGAATGTAGGTTTTTACTAAGATGTAATATTTTTCAATATTCATAAATAAATAACTTCTCAAAAAAATAAAAAAAATTAATCCTAATATATTTTTGGAATTTTGGATTCAAAAATAATGTTTATTTTGACAAATAAAATTTATAAAATTTCAAAAAATTAGTTTTAAAAATTGAGAGCCATGAAAAGTTTATAAAACCCAATATTGTTTGTAACATAACCTAACATTGTGTGTCATGTAAAATAAGACTAAAATTATGTTGCATATAAAGAGTGAAAAAATAATATTTATTCAATCCTTAATATATTTAAAGGACTTAGGGTGTCATAACATACCCTTATCTGCACCTGTAATAATAAGATTTTCTTTGGTACCATGCGCAGCTCGGTTTGGGTGTGAGATAAACATAAAATGGAACAAGCCAGATTGACTAGAATAATTTTGTTAGTGTAATTTTCATATATGTGTGAATATAAAATGGATAATATTCATTTTTGAGAGATAAATACATGTCGGCTTAGGTACATGTGGGACATGAGGTAGAGTGTAACTATGTCGGCATGCACTGTGATATGGCTAATGTATTTTTACCATATATGTCCATTTATATGAAACTATATATATTATTTATATATTTATATACACTATATATGTGAATAAATATATAATAATATACATAGATACTATGTTCTGGCTATACCAATGGTGTAACTCAAGAATCCAAACATAGGCTAATGAGTTATAATCTCCAACAAGGGTATTATCCTATAACATCATAAGAATGTGAGACATCATAATTCTCATTATGGATAGTGGGGTGATTCAAGAATACCAACAACCTAGAATGTGGGGGTAAGTCACCATGTCCAACACCTGAGGACATGGAACAAGGAACATAATTCCAATCACCCAAGTAAATATATTGAGACAACATACCAATCAAAAAAAGTAAGGTCGCATGAAACACCATTCTCAACAAGTCCCTAAACCATTTCCACCAACTAATATCAATGTTCTAATCAAAATAATTATATAAAATTTCCTTTAAAAACATTTACATTCATTTATCCAAATCTTAAAATGGAATCATGGGTTATACAATTTATTTATCAAATTGTAACAAGTGATATGTCCTTACCAATTACTATCAATTAATAAATTGAAAAAAATTTAATTTGGAATGGAAAGGATAATCCATGTGAAGGTAAGTAAAAAATAATTTAGGTGGTCATTGGTTAATTATAAACTTACATTAATGTTGAATTTAAAACCCACACACAAAACCGATTTCTAAAAACCATAGTATACATACACTAAAAAATTTACAAGTCTCTGAGGTAATATTATAAGATGGTTCAATTAACAAAAATGGAACAAAAAATTTAGGGAAATTCATAGGAATGCATGCCAGGTGACACACCATGATATCTTATATGAATATAAAAGCGTATAAAAAAATTACTAGATGACCTCCCTTATTCATATAGAACACTCCTCATTAATTACTAGCCACTGAATTGATATATAATGTGAGTAAATTGTAAAATATAAAAATAACATGAAATTAAGGAATATGAGCACCAAGAGAAATAACTCCTTCAGTAGGATGATAAATGACCAAATAAGATAACTTAGGGAGATATTACTAGTGACTATCCAATGTGATCGATGGATGTTAAATCAATTTCCTTAGAGAGAAACATATTTGAAGGAAAACGTGAAGGGGTGGGAGGTTCCAACATGAAAGGGAGGGAGCGGGATTTTTTCCACTGGTGGAAAAGAAAATAGGGAGATTACATTCAATAAAATTAGGGAAAATGGTTCATTCCATCATCATTTTTAAGTGGTACATGGTTTGTGCACACTAAATTCCCATCCATGGACCAAATATTCAGCAATAAAATCCAAAAAATGTAACCCAATGTTGAGAAACATTATTTGTCTAATCATGCTCTAACTGTGCAACCCCCTTTTATCAAGTGACACACCCCACATGTGCTATAGTAGATAGTTAGACTATATATGTGAAACTCGTGTCCTCCACTTTATAGATCCCAAAAATACCTCTCATGATTTTTTTAACATTATGGACTCGACATTTTGGTTTGTACTAACCATGTGGCTCAGCGGTTTCTTCCAAAATTTGATGCTCTCGGCTCCAAACAATCCCTAGATGCTCCTGAACCCTTCCTTAAAATAAATGGGACAACTAATATGATAAAATAATTGACAAAATCAAAAAATAAATGGTCACTTACCTTGAAGAAAACAATGATCATACAGTCTTCCAACATTAAATTAACTCATCCCTGAGTTTCACTTCAAAGGGTAGTAGAACATTTTAGTTGAATAACTATGGACAATGAGCATGTTAATCATCACCCCACTCCAATGTCTCATCTCGTACATAGACATACTATAATAGCACCCATGGTAATGAGACATACATTACATAGAGATCTATTATTCCCTAATAAAATTTGTATATTGGATAATAATCAAAAGAACCATAAATATCCAATTCTACATCCCTAGATACAAATGTAAGTGATGAGCCTGCATGAGAATGGTGAAGCTATGAAATGTGGAAGACTTCATAAATGGAACAGTAACTCTATAGTATGTAAAATCTTTAGGATATTATATTGACCATGAATTTACGTATAATTTTTATTATTATATAGAATTATTTTGATATCACAAAATTTGATGACACATAATTCTGCGGCCCAGAGTGCTCAGAATGATCTGTTGAAAAATATTAATCTTTAAATATTGTACTTGAGAAGTTCTCCTAAAATTGTGGAGTAACTCAAAAATGGGTTTCTAGATCAGAAATCTGAGGGCACAATTGCATTCAAGATGGTGGGTTTACCCTAGGCACGACTTATGTTTAGTTGACGCAGGCCTCCAGTGAGAAAATCCTAAAATGGAATAACTGTAAATAAAATTATTAAAAGAAGTTATTTAATTTTTCAAAGGCTTATAACTTTTGAAATGTGACTCATATTAAAAATCTGATACCACCGTTGAACATGTGAGGGTATTATTTCTGTAGGTAGACCCTAACAATGGCCGACGTGAGCCAACAATGGAAGTCAGTTTTTGTATGTAAATAAAATAATAAATTTACAATTATTTTAAGGATAAATATTTTAACATCTAAATGGTAACTCAGAATGAAAATCCAAGAGTACGATTCGATTCTTGGGGGAGTGTTTCCTTTTGGGGATCATAATCTTGACCCGTGCGGGTTGAGAGTGACTGTTAATAATTTTCGAAATTATCTTAGGGTATGTTCAATAAACATGAAAGCATGAATTTTTATCATTTTAACCATCACTAGGATCGAAAATCCAAGGGAATCATTTAATTCAGAATGATGGGATTCACCTAGAAATGAATTAAATTTGGCTATTAAAGGTCTAGAAAAAATGTTATTTTTCAGGATTTTTGGGAAAAACAATAAAATAATTTAAGTTACTATTTTATTTTCTTTCTCCTTTAGATTGGTGGGTGAAGACGCTACAGGGAAGTGACAAGGTAGTGAGAGGGCGACGTCGATGTACATCAAATAGTCTCATTAATGTCTTGTTAAAAACGCAATGTAATGATTCTTTAAGGTAGTGAAACAGAGACACTGTTTCACAAATAAAACAGTGTAATGATGAGACGTCGCATCATTATGGTAACACTACGACGCGGTCCAATTTATAATTCGACACGTCAGGAAAATGTGGATTAAAGAAATTGGGGGATTCTCTGTTGAACCTCTGACGGACATCCACCCTAGCGAAGTATTAATAACATTGAAGAAAATTATTCTTCTTCAACACCTTTTGAATATCAGAGCTAGAAATTAACCCCAACATCTTAACCCCTCGAGGAATAACATGTGGGAAAAAAAGAGGTAGTGGTTTTTATTTCAGTTTTCCCCATCCATTTCTAAATGAAGAATGCAGATTAACCCATGAACAGGTTAACCAGTGGATCGTTGATTATAACGTGAGGGTGAATTTTCATTTGGGGTGATTAGTTGGGATTAAACCTTGGAATGAATGATTGAACACAAACCTACCCATGCCTCCCCCTTGTTTAAACTTCTTATGCGGAGAGCTTGGGATGACACAAATAAGGCCTGAGCACCTTCAATCATGTGTTCTTCATGGAAAATCATTCGAATCGACAACAAGGTAGTTTTCAGTCCATTGTGGGAGAGAGGAAGATCCCTAGAAAGTGTAGATGCAAGGGGTAGAGAGAACCAAAAAAAGGTGCGGACCAGGCTGTCTGGGGAAGAATCTGCCAGCGCGCCGGTGCCAGTGGTAGCATTGGTTACTACTAGAAGAGGCCCACAACGGTGACCATGGGTGGGATGTTTCAAACCATGATGGCACGCTGGATTAAAGGCCATAGCTAGACTGGGCCACGGCATATTTGGAGAATCTGTTGGTCGAGCTAATGGCGGGAGTTGGTGGATGTAGTCTCTTGACTGCTTCAGAGGGCATCGGGATGCAATCGCTTGATAGGAGTGGTGGAGGTGACCAAATAGGTGATTTCGATGCACTAATATAGCCCCTGACCGCATCCAGCTAGGCGGACCTGTCCACATCTTGTGGACTGGATAGGTCGTGAACCCCCAATGGGTCAGACCCACATCGGAAGGCTGGACCCGCTCCGGTAGGCTGTACCTGTACCCCTCCGGGGCCATGCTAAACTAGGTCGGGTCACTAGGTGACCCAGCGGGTTGGACCCTTTACCAACCGGTTCGTGTCCAGTGAGGCCTATTAGACCTGGTCCATTGTCCATGCCAGACTAGACTGACCCCAAACGCCACCAGGTCAGGTCGAGTCCTTCAGAATGAACCAGTGTATGTGGAACCCCCAGGCTGGGTTGGTCAGGTCGGTTTGACTGGGTTAGACTGGGCCCCATCACAACCGGCTCCCTGTTTACTAGAAAACCCTAATCATGCAAACAATAAATTTTATTGACAATCCATTTGATGTGTTGGGACCCTTTTACAAAAAATATATTTTGGCACATTATATGGTTATTTAGTTGATGCTGAGATGTGATGAATGGTTGGAGGAGCATGTTCTCCCAAGCGCACTACGTGCGGATCCTTACGGTAGGTAGAGACCTCAAGACTACTGACTTTTGACTTTGTGTGACTTGAATACCAAGTGGGAAGTGGCTCCGTGTGACCCTATAGGCCGATGGTGGGAGTAGCTCTATGTGACCCGGTAGAACCAAAGTACTCGATAAGTGGAGTACCTCAGTAGGCTAGGGTAGGGATCAACTCTGTGTTATCTGACAGACCCACGGTATGTGATGGTGAATGGTACAAAAGTTGTAAAACTTTAGTTGGAAGCATCCTTGTTTGACCTGATAAACTCACTGTACTCGATCGAGGAGGAGTTATCTAGTAGCAAAGGTGTTCGAAGATTGTGATTGATGATGCTACTCTAACTACCCCATAATATACCTTTCATGAGTTGTCTTGTGTTTCTTGCCTTTATTTTAGGGATTTCTATGTGGTATTTTTTGGGGGTCCCTACCGTTTATTGAGTTACATACCATTATAGAGGCTCCACCTGCATGTGTTATGTCTTGTGAAGACGACCGAGGTTTCGATTGTAGTGCACAGGGAGACAGGAAGAATTGAAGCTACGATAGTGGGCTTGGTGGCCTAGGATTAGGCGGGGCCTAGTAGGATCGGAAAAACAGGACATACTACTTCATCTTCTATTAGCTTTCATAATCTCATGATCAGGTGGGGTTTAATGTAGATGTACACTAGATCCCTTTTTGTACATTATAGTTTTCAGTACTTTTTCATGGGTTTGTATTCCAACCCACTTTCTTTAATTAGTACTTTTACTCAGTTATTCAATGGTATGTTGTTTCCCTTTTTTTAGTTGGGTCATGGTTGGGAATGTGTGTGTACAGGTGTTCAGGATAATTCGCCCTACATTTATGATGACGCCTTCAGTGCTAGTCTCCTTCCCCTGGCCATCAAGAGGCGAGATTAGGGTAGTCACGACACATGCTCAGAGGGACGGGTCATGACAAAGGGGTATTAGAGGATGGTCAGTTCCCCCTCAAAGACCTGGTGTCTAGGATTTTCTTTGAGAAACAGTATTGAAGGATGTGAGTCTGGCTTTCTGATTCAGGGAGTCTAGTTTTGGTGCGGTGGCTGACATATCCATACATTAGGACCTTGAATTATGCTTTTCAGCTCAACAAATTATTACACTAGTTGCATATGTGTCTTCTGATTTTGACAAAGAGTTATCTCACCAGGTATAATTTTCTAATTGTGGTACATCTGGATCAATATCAGGATGCCTCCATGTAGATGTCCAGCCCATATCCCAATACAAGGTCTTGAGGGCAGCTCACCTAGGGATGAGGCGTCCGTTCAGGGACCAGTGTGTGAGATAGCCCCACCGGGTGGTGAACCAGCTCTACGACCACCGAATAATAAGAATATATTAAGGGATGTTCTGTAAAATGATGTTTGTATGATCAATTCCCTACATAAGTTTCAATTACAGAGACCTCCCATGTTCTGGGGAGAGACGGATCCTCAGGTTGTTGAGGACTGGAAAGTGGCTGTGACGTGGGACTTTCTCTTTGTTAGAACACATCCTGAACAGATGGTGATCTTGGCAGTGATCCTTCTATATGTCTTGGAAGGGAGATGGTGTAGCATGACCATCCAGACTCATGATTAGGTGACCCTCACTTGGGTTGACATCGAGAGGCTTTTCATGGAGAAATTTTCCCTACGACGTTTCAATCTTTTCACATTCCAGAGTTGCTTCACCAAAATCATGACAAATTGATGGTGGAATAGTACTCGATAAGGTTCACGGAGACTTCCCGCTACTATTCAATTATTTTGTGAGACCCTTTCTTCAGGGCTCAAGCCTTTGATTAGGGACTCAGGTAGGATATCAGGGATTTAGTGGGGTCTCTCAGCATCCCTACCCTGGATAGGGTGCTGGAGTGAGCCCTTATGATTGAGAGATTCTTGGAGGAGTAAGTACCCTCAGAATGAGATGCTAGTAGAACCTCGGCAGTAGAGTCCTTGACAGGTTGTAGAAAACAGATGTGTGGGCCTAAGAGGGCCAGGTCATTCAGAGGCGGATCCAGGACTCACGGTAGTCCGAGGCGCCTGTTCTAGAGGGATTCAGATGGGGGAAAGGCTTTTTTTCATGTAGAACGTATGGAAACATGGAATGTCACCCCCTGACCATCCATACAGATGACCAGCTAATGGTTGAGGGGCCACCGATACATTAAATGCCTTGCGAGCAAGGAGGTCCACAGGGAGGCAGCCGTGGCAAGAGATCTGGTTGAGCGACATGTAGATAGGGGTGAGCTTAGCTATAGGTATCAAAGGATTACGACCACAGAACCCCTGAGATGATCTAAGATATAATCTATGTCTTCTCCACCCTAGCTGGTGTACTTAGAGACACAGGTTCTATTCCATACTTCTTCTCTATGGCTTTCATATAGAGCTTAGATATTCTAGTAGAGCAGTTGTCTCAATCCTTATAGATAGAGACTCATAAGGGAAGGGATTCGATGAGTACACACTAGTGCCGACAGTGTGAGATTACTCTAGGAAGTGAGATCTTTAGCTGGGATCTCCTAGAAGCAGCGTCGAGTCCTTACAATGTCATCTTGATTATGGATTGTTTATCCAAATTCCATGCTCAAATCAACAGTTTTAGGCGTACGGAGTGGTGTGTCCACATAGATGGTACTAGGTTTTCCTTCATCGATGAAAAGGAAACCCTTACAGTATTGGATGGACTCTCTAAGAGGAGGGTGCAGCCGATCACTCTCTAGTTTTATATCCTCACCCTCGATGCAGTGGAGTAGAGGAGTCCATGATTTCTTCTATTGGCAGATGAGTACGGGAATTTTTTACTAATGAGGTTCCAGGACTACCTCCCCATATAATGGTAGACTTATGCTTTGACTAGTACACTAGGATTCCATTTATATCCACATCTGTGTATCAAATGGCACACGAAGAGCTTCGTGAGATGAGGGTACAACTAGAGTATTTGTAGGAGAAGGGGTTTGTAAGGCCCAATATTTCACCATGGTCAGCCCCAATGCTTTTTTTTTCCAAGATGGAAATTGGAGTTTGAGGTTGTGCATGGATTATCGGTAGTTTAACAAAGTGGTCGTGGAGAAAAAGTACCCCACTACCCATGGGTCTATGGGATCATCGATCAGTTAAAGGGGGTAGCCTTTCGTGTGGATAAAAAGGTTATCATAGGAATTTTTGTAGTTGAGACAAATATGATTGTTGTAGTTTCTCTTGGACTATGACCATGGGATAGTCTATACTCTTAGGATGGGGGAACGTGGTGGAAGACACATTCAGTAGGAGGACCAGGTTGCCGCTTTTGAGTGAGGCGACAAAGAAATTAGCTACGATACAGGTATCCCTCATAGACGATGGTGAAGTTGTTTACCTCTAGTAAATGGTTGTTACTCCCCCACCCGTACAGTGAGTCATGGATACATAACTGGGGGATGTTGACTGTGAGGCCCAATGAGCTCAGATATCATCAAGACAGGCTCCAGAATGATTTAATGAAGGTGGGGAGCACATCATTATTTTCAAAGGGACCACCTTAGTACCAGTGGAGTTACGGGAGGAGGTTTTGAGGGAGTTTAAGAAATCCCCTCTAGTGGTACATCATGCAGTGGAAAATATATACCAGGACCTCTAGCATCAGTACTGGTGGACATGGATTAAGAAATCATTGGATGAGCTCGTTTCATGATGCCTCACTTGTCATTGAGTGAAGGACGAGCACCATGTTTTGGAAGGCATGACTCACCCAATCAAGGTAGCTGAGTTGAAATGGGACGGGATCTCGACAGAAATTGTGATGGGGTTACCCCTTATGTCTAGTGTTCTTGACAATATTTGGGTGACCATTGACCAACACACCAAGTCAGCTCACTTCCAACCCATCCGAGAGTACGGGACGATTGAGGGCATGGGATTCCTCTACGTATAGGAGATAATGTGGCTTCATGGGGTGACATAGACTATCGTCTCAAATCATGACACCCACATTACATCCGAGTTGGGGATGAAATTACAGGAGGAATTTGGGACCTAAATACTCTTCAGTATTTCTTTTCGTCCCCAAATGGATGGTTAGATGGAGCAGACTATACAAGCCATTGAGGACATGTTTCTTCCTTATGTACTTGACTTTTTTCACAGTTAGAATGACCACCTACCACTATTGGAGTTTTCATTTAACAAAAAATATCACTCCACCATTGGCATGTAACCATTTGATGCCTTGTAAAGATAGCCTTGCAGATCACCCATATTCTAGACAGACCCAGGAGAGTTTGAACTCATGGGTCCAGAGATGGTATGAGCTACCACTGAGAAGGTACAGATCATCCAGGAGTATATGAGGCCTGCACAAATTAGGCAGATGTCTTATGCCGAAAAGAGACTAAGTCTTTTGGAGTTTGAGGAGGGAGATCATGTGTTCCTTCGGGTCTCACCTCGACGAGGGTTGTGAAGATTTGGCATGGGTGGAAAGCTAAATCCATGGATTATTGTACCTTTTTAGATCCTAAATAGAGTTGGTGATGTGGCATACTGCCAAGATATTCCCCCACATATGTATAGGGGAATTATTTTTTCCATGTGTCGCAACTGACGAGGTATGTGCATGATCCATCACACGGCATCAGTTGGTGTGAGATGGATATCAATGATGGGGAGACCATTTTGGAGTTTCCAGAGGAGATAGAAGATCAACAAAAGCTGGTCCTACATGTTCAGTCAATTCTTCTAGTTTGTGTCTGATGGAAACACGAGAATCTACAATAGAGCACATGGGAGAATGTGGCTCAGATTCGGGCTTATTAGCCCCCATATTTTTGTTTTTTTTTTCATTTTTTGGATTGTGGGGAAATAAGTCCCTAATGTGGGGAGAAGTTAATGTCTTGGAATATTAGTATATTTTTTTGTTATATAGAATTCTGTTTAGACCACAAAAGTTGATGACACATAATTCCACAGCCTGGAGTGCCAAGAATGATCTGTTGAAAAATGTTATGCTTTCAAAAACATGCTTTATCAGTTTTCCTGAAAATGCGATTAACTATTAAATGGATTCCCATATCAAAAATCAAGGGGAATTGTTTCATTTATGATGGTGGTTTAACCCTAGGTGCGACTTAAGTTTAGTCAGCACATGCCCCTAGTGAGAAAACCCAAAATTGTATAACTGTAAATAAAATGAATAAATTATTTAATTTTATTTTTTAAATACTTATAACTCATGAAGGGTGAATAAAATTAAAAATATAATACCACCGATGAACTCGTGAGGGTATTATCTCTTTAGGAAGACCCTAACATTGGATAGTGTGGTAAAACAATGGAAGTTAGTTTTTGGCTGTAAAAAAATAATTAAGTAACAATTATTTTAATTTCAAATTCATTAACATATAAATGGAAACTCAGATTAAAAATCAGAGAGTTCCATTGGATTCATGGGGGCATTTTTCCCATAGGTGGATCCTAACCTCGACCTGTGAGAGTCGTGGGTGACTATTAAAACTTTTGATCACTTTTTACGGTACACTCATTAAATGTGCAAGAATGATTTTCTATCTTTGGAACCATCACTCAGATCGAAAATCTGAGGTCACCGTTCAATTCAAATATCGAGGATTATCTTCGAAATGACATAAGTTTGGCTGACAAGGGACGAGAGGAAAGGTTAATTTTCAGGCTATTTAAGAAAAATAATAAATTAATTTAAATGAAATATTTTATTTTCTTCATACCTTTGAAGAGGCGGACGATGATGCTGCTGGGAAGTGATAGGGCAGTGACAAGGCGACGAATATGCACCTCAAAGAGGTTCACCAACGGATTGTTAAACTCACTACATAACGATGCATTAATGATGAAAAAGAATGACACTATTTCTTAAATAAAACATCATAATGACACCATGTCACATCATTATGGGAACACTACGACATGCTCCTATTTATAATTCAATGTGCCAGGAAATTGTTTAATAAATAAATAGAAGGATTCTATGGTGAACCACTGACAAACTTCCACCCTGCAAAGAATAAAGAATGCTTACAGAACATCTTCTTCTTCGACGCCTTTTGAATATCAGAGTTGGAAAGAGATGCCTTAGTCTTAAAACCATGAGGAATATTGTACAGAATTGAACATCAATGAGGTAGGGAGTTTTATTTCTCTATTATTCCCTATCCATTTCTAAATGAAGAAAATGGATTAACCTAAAAATGGGATAATCTACTGGTCATTCATTATAAGGGGAGGACAAATATTCTTTTGGAGTGATTATTCGGGATAAAACCGTGGCCTGAATGATTGATCGAAAACCTCCCCGAGCCTCCCCTAGATTAAAGATCTACCGCAGAGGGCCTGGGCTAACATGATCAAGGCCCGAGCACCTCTGCTTTTGTGTTCTTCATGGAATATATTTCAAATCTATGGTAAGTTTGTTTTCAAAACACTGTGGTGGAATGGATGATCCTCAAAAAATGTTGGCGCAATAGGCATGAAGAATGGACCATTGGTGAAAACTCATCGATCCACAAAACAATCCACTGGAGCGCTAGTACCAGTGACTGCCAGTGGTGGCCCACAGTAGCAGTTGCTGGTGGGAGGTGTCACACCATGAAAGTGCATAGGATGAGAGGCCATGTCCAGACCAGGTCGTGGCGCAACAACATAATTCACTGGCTAAGTTGGTGGCTGGAGACGGTGGATGCGGTCAATTGACCACGTCGGAGGGCAGCGGGCCATGATCGCTTTACCGTGGTAGAGGACGCACCCCATGGCGACCCGCAGGTTGATGGAGAGGTAGATACACCGCTTCAGGATGCATCCAGTGAGGCATAGCAGTCTAAACCTTTCCCACCATACTGGGCACAAACCCCAAGTGGGCCATACCCACATTGCGGCCCGGGCCCGCGACTCACCTGTCTGGGTACGACCCGCGCCGGCGGGCCGGACCCGCGCCGGCGGGATGAACCCGCACCAGTGGGAAGGACCCACACCTGTGGGCCAGAACACCCCAAAAGACCAAATCTATGCCCCTTTGGGTGATGCCGAACTAGACTGTTTCTCTGGGCAACCCGGCGGGTTAGACCCTCTGCCAAGAGGGTCGGGTCCAGCGAGGCCTATTAGGCCTGGCCCACTGGCCTAGGTAGAAAAGACCGACTACGACCCACAACAGGTCAGGTTGGGTCCATTACAATGAATGAGGGTATGTGGAACCCCTTGTCCAGGTTGGGCGGGTCAGTCTGACCGAGTCAGACTAGACCCCGTCGCAACCGGTCCAGTAGTTACTGAAACACTTGTCTCTTGCAATATGTACATCCGATTGATGAGCCGTTTGTGAAATTTGGACACTCTCAAAGAGTTGAATATTTTTGGAACATTATATAGTTACATTCATGGACATAGATATGTGATGAATGGGTTGAGAAGCGGTTCTCCCATGCGTGGTATGGGTGGAACCTTATGATTGACTAAGAAATGAAGACTACTGACTTCTGAATCTATGTGAATCGACGACCCTGTGGGAAGAAGCTCTGCGTGACTCGGCATTCCCATTGGGGGGAGCATCTCTGTGTGACCTGGCAGACCCAAGGTACTTGAAAGAAGAAGTACCTCAGCATGCCACGATGGGGAGCGGCTCGATGTGACCAAGAAGACCCATGATACGCGATGGGAAGGGGTACCTAAGTAGTTTAAGGTTAGTGGCAAGGTGATTTGTGTGACTTGGTAGGCCCGCAATACTTTATAGTGGAGGATTTAACTCGTATTCGTGGATCTCGATGATTGTGATTGAGGATGCAGTCGTTACTATCTTAGAATATAAATCGTGTGAGATCTCTTGTGTTTTGTTCCTTACATTGAGGAATTTATGTGTGTTATTTTTTTGGGGTCCCTAATGAGTACTGTGTCACTCACCCTTACACAGGCTCTGCCCGCACATGTTTTTTCTAGTGCAGAAGACCAACGTTTTGACAGGGGTTCCCTAAGAGACAGGACAAATATATTCTACAATAGTGGAATTGGTGTCCAAGTAATAGGTGGGGCTTAGTAGGACCGGGTAGACTTGACATACTACATTAGCTTCTAGTAGCTTCCCTACTCTTGTGATCAGGTTGGGTTTACTGAAGATGACCATCAGAGCACTTTTTTTGTACTTCATAGTTTTCAGTACTTTTTCTTGGGTTTGTATTCTGGCCCACTTTCTTTCATCTATACTTGTACTCAATTATTCAATGTTAGGTTGTTTCCCTTTTGTGGTTTAGGACATTGTTGGATGTGTGTATGATTACAAGTATCCAGTAAAATGCCTCCCACTTGTGAGCTAATGCCTTCGGTGCTAGTTTCCAGCCCTTGGCCTTTAGGAGGTGTACTTGAAGTAGTCACAGAATGGGCCCCAGAGGATGGGTCATGACAGATACCATAAAATCTCTATCCAAGATCGTGAAATTCCTTACATAATGTGTCAATAACATCCCTTTCTGTTTTATCTATCTATGTCCAATATTGGGTTATACGTAGGAAAAAAATTATCCCGGAGCTAATTCTCCATAGGATGTCGATGGCCATTGGAATACAATTTCATTATAAAATGAGGATTAACCTTCCATTTTATGATCAAATGGACCTCTCAAAAGTATACGGATTGGTACAAGGACCTAGTTTCTCCCTTTCAATGGAATCTGTCCAACAAAGAGTTGAATAGAATGTCCTACAATAGAAATCCTCATACAGATCCCTCTATGTTGTTTCCAAAATTTTTAATTAGAGAAGAACTAAATAAGGGTTATATATTTGTACAATGAAAAACCTAAATCATGGAATCATTCTCATATCATGTC
Source organism: Viscum album (assembly GCA_963277665.1). Classification (NCBI taxonomy): domain Eukaryota; kingdom Viridiplantae; phylum Streptophyta; class Magnoliopsida; order Santalales; family Viscaceae; genus Viscum; species Viscum album. Next base: position 1,788,592,872 of record OY728121.1, on the reverse strand, counting down.
CTATAACACCAGTATAATTTGTTCCAACTATCCATATGTATGAGGGGGTAGATCTATTCTTAGAAACAATTTTGTACCTGATGCATTCTATTACTCTTTATAGAACCACACCGTGAAACAAGAATCCCTATCTGAAACAATATATTTAGGGAAATTATGTTTTTGAATACTCTCATAGAAATATATTCTCTCCATCAAAAAAATAGATAATGTATCTAGATTGGGAGGATGTGGTTTAACATCATCAGTCAATAAATTTCAATCAAAACAATGATTCCACCTTCAAGAGAAGTTGGTAAACCAGACTCAAAATCCATCATGATATCATCATATTTCAACATTGGGATTTTTAAAAGTTAAAACATTCCATTTGGAAATTGGTGTTCAACCATAAATGTTGATAGGTGAAACACCTAGTGATATATCCCAAAATTTTATAGTTCATCCATCACCACCAATACTAGTGGCACACATTAGGGCACATATTGATGATATCTGGGTTCACAAACACTAGGATGAGTGAGATTCTCATATCACCTCCTCTCACTTGTCTATAGTAACACAAAAAATACCCATACATAAGCATGATATAATCTTCATCAATAGACTAGTGTGGAGGTGTGTCCTCACGAGAAATAAATTCCCATAGGAAAAAAAATTCAGTATCTGAAAAAATCCCTCACTCCAACATATATAGAAGTGAATAGGTAACTATTATAGATAAAAGTAAAGGTAAATTAGGAATCAATTGAATATTAATATTCATATCAGAAAATATGTCCATAATTTTCCACTCATCACTTGATTCCTGGAGGGCTTGTCCCATAGTTTTTTGACTCAATGCATCATCAACCACATTAACCTTACTGAGAATATAGTCAATATCAATATCAAATGACTGAATATATTCAACCAATATTCTCAATATGAGATAATAATAACAATACATAATGATATATATTAGGTTTATAGGATATATAAATGCCAAAAATCATTCTCACATAAGATTATATCTCAAGCAATGAAAGGCCTGAATGATCATGGCAAGCTTGAGGTCATGTGTTGGGTAATTATGCTCATGATTTCTCAATTAGAAAGTCCTCTATGAAATTAATTAATCCAATTACATTATTATGATACCCAAACCAATTCTTAATTTATCACATAACACAGTTTAACATCTACCAGGATCTATCAAAATCAATATTGATGCTAAAGTATGTATTCCATTCATCCTTGAAAGGTTTTTTCACACACTTCATACCATAAGAATGTTACAAAATTCATATCCAGACTGGAAAGAGTTTCTAATAGTCCTAACATGCACTATATAAAATAAATTTAATAACCATATATCCACATTAATGTCTATATATCAATCACTTTCTTGATATTCTCTAGGGAAACTATTACATGGAATATTATTATGTCTACTTGTATGCTTATTTATTATATTATATAACCAAGTAATTGGACTTTTTCCATCAAAAATTAACATTTATTGATCCTAGAATATTTATAGTACTTCATATGTGTATAAATAATGATCCACCAAAGGATTTACAATAGTATTTCATAACTCCTAATCATTCATAAAGAGAAAACAAATCTGGACTATAACACTACCTAACATAAGATTCTCACCTCTAGCTCAAGATTCATGTACATCATATTCTACCATTAAAAAATTTCAACCACCTTATGGTGATGTAAACACCATCCTTTAACAATATGAATAAATATGGGATTCATAGTTTATCATCCAATCCATCCAAAGAATTACATCAAACCTAGACATGTAGAGGACGATGAAATCCCACATAAACAGATACCCACATATCTCAGTGGGAAAGTCCTTACATAAAAAATAATCTGTAATCAAATATACAATGGGTTGTTGAGTGTAACCACATCATTGAAGTACTGTATATTGAGGTTCATAATCTCTAGAACTTATGCAGAGATAAAAGGGTGTGATGCACCCATGTTAAAAAAAGAAGAAACTAGAGTTGATGTGACTGGTAAAATAACTCAAATTGTATAATTTATAGTTATATTCTTCTCTATAAAAGATTTCAATACATGTAATTGGCCCATACTATGGCCCTGAGATGCAGTCTGACTACCCATTGTAGGAATTCTCTACTGAAACATCGAATTCTATGTTTGTAATCCTCTATTTAGACCACCATCGTTTCATAAGCACATAGTTAAACACCCTATACCTATATAAAGAGGCACTAATAGCTCAAATATATAATGTGATGTCTATGTATATCCTCCCAAACTAGTAACCAATGGAATATACTAGTAGAATAACTAAATAAGAACCATCCTTTCAAATCCTCTATACACATGTCATTCAAAATCATATATATATATATATATATATCACTATCCAATTATATGTTTCACCATTCCCAAATTATAGGAGTTGATACTCTCTATAAATATCAATTGGAATCTCACATAACAATGGTATGACCTTTATATCTATATCATTTAGTATGATTTCATAGAATATTAATTTATTAAATGAACTAACATTTTCAATTTTTTAAAATAATTAATTTAAAAATTATAAGTAGAATTTATGTAACAAAAATCATTTAATTTTTCAGACCATATAATTAATAGTTCATATATCAATAATTGATTAATTCGTTTATATAAGTAGAATAAATATATATATGGTAAGATTTTTTTATATTGTTTAAGACCCATTAATTAATCCTATTATGTTATCATTACATGGAATGTTATCACATTTCCATATATAATAATCAATGAACCAAAATATATCAAACAGGAAAAGCTTACAGAAAGTAACGTGGCATCGAAAAATGTGTGACTTGTGAATACCCGTGTTCTGAAAATGATTCATTAGATTATAAATATTTTTATACCCGGATAAGTATAAATATTTATAACACCATAATTTCATCAATAATATATTCACACACCATGTGTGTCACACAATGGTGAAATTTCTACAAATATAACAAGATTAACCTGATAACAACAATAATCCATCCATGGAAATTTGGGTTTCCCACATACGTGGTTTAGCTACTCCCTAGAATATTCTCATTATCATATTATGAATCATTTATAATATATTTTCAAATACCCAAAACAATATGACACATGAAAATAACCACATTTAATGCCACTTTGGAATGTCCCAAATTGAGAGCCACTAAAATGATGACCCGAGCCAATAGGTCACTTGGAATCAATCACACACCATCGTACCCCATAGGCTACCATAAAATATTTAACATATATGGTTCTACACTGTAGAGACCATACCATCATATAAGAGTTGCACGATGGAAATAAAAAAGAGATAATAAATAGTGTGAGAAAAAAAAGATTAATAGCACCACACTAGAAGAAAGAATAATAATCATCTACATAGGTATAAACATCCATGAAATTGTATTAATAATCCATCCATATTTTGATTCATATTAAAAATGATTTCATGGCATGTTGATGTATGAAATGGGAAAACATAGTTCATACATAATACATGAATATAAATAATTCAATTCAAAATTATAATATACCAAAAGACTTATCCACTAGAATGAATTTAATATTCTTAATCCTCTACTCACATTCTCCATGATATAAGTACAAAAGATCAAAAATCTACACCAGGGTGATTATCCTTACCCACATCATCAATTATTAATTCTTCTCAAGTACCATGGGGGGACCAGTTGAGTTGTGTGATAAACTCAGTTGGCCGCCACCAATGGTGTCTAGAATAATCTAGTCAGTTATATAATAATATAATTGTGAATGTATAATAGATAATTCACAATGATGAAAGATAAATACATGTAGGATAATTCTCCTTTGTGACACCTGGATGATTCTACCCACCTTGGAATGAGATAGGATAAGACTGATCTCTGTTTACCTTGTATATCAGATTGTATGATACCATACATAATATTAATATATGTATAATCACTATATATGTGATGGAATATATTGGAATATACATAGATACAAGGTTTTAGCTAGACCCAGGGAGTATATCAGGTGTACCTAAATAGTTTATTAATATATATGACCAAACAAAGATACTATTCATAAATCACATAAGAATGTGATACATCATTCAAATCACATGATATTGTGGGGTGAGTCATCATGACCACCACTTGAGATACTGGGGTGAGTCATCATTCTCAACACCAGATGTAAGGGAATATAGAACATCATGACCATCCTCCATGAAAACCGAATGAGATTCCATGCCAAACAAAAAATTTAATGGTTAGTGAATATCTATGCTTAAAAAATTCCTCAATGGTTTTCCACAAACCAATATCCTTTTTTCAAATAATAATATTCATATCGAATTTATTTTTAAATCATTTATGTAATTTTATCCCAATATTACCATGATATCCCAAGTTATACAATTTCAGTGTCAAATTATAACTCAAGACATAGACTTTACAGTTAGATTCATTTAATTATCTAAAACTATATACTTTTTGAATATAAATAAAATACATGTGAATGTAAATATGAACCACATAAGAGGGGTTCAGTTAATAAATAATTATTTTAATGTAAAAATTAATACAACACACCAATATGGGTGAAAACCTTTAATTTTAACATTATGTAGGCAATTAACATAGCTCTTATGGTTTATTATTTCATGTTTAAATAAATATATAAATTAAATAACTTTTTAAGGAAATTAAATAGAGTTATAAAAAGTGGAATAATGAAGTATTCTATAAAAATATCTAACTTTTTAGGTAAAATTACTGTACCACCAACATTATCTATGTACCACTCTCCTCATCTAGTACTGCCATTTAAATCAACCGAGAATGGGAGATGATAGAAAACAATACCCTAAAAATAGGGCATTTAAGATATGAAAAAATAACTCCTTTAAGTGGATGTTAAATAAATAAAGAAGTTATTGATGTAGAGAGTTTACTGGTTGAAATCCAATTTAAAAGATAGAATTTGAATCATATTTTAGAAAGGTAGATGGATTCTAAGACTACAATGAAGTGGTAATGAGAGATTCCAATGATATAGGGAGAGGGGTAGGTTCTGTTTGATGGAGGAATGGAAAAAATGGGTGAGGCCTTTTAATAAAGTAAGGTCAAAAGTTTATTTCCACCCCAATTATTTAGATTATAATGTTTTTATAATCCTTTCACCAACCATGTTCCAACAACTATTAAAGGATAGTATCCCACAAAATTGGATGTCACGAATCGCATTTACCAATATGAGGGAAGGGACAACAAATTCTAGACCCTTACTTCTTCAAGTTGAAGAATAGATAATGACCCCCCCCCCCCGAGTCCCTCCTTTAATAGGCCCCGGAGTGGAGACTAGAACCAATGGTATAAAATCATACGTAATATTGAAGGAATTATAATTTTTATAGAAAAAGAAGGAGAGACAAGATGATAAAATGAAAAAACTCCAAATAATGAAAGTAAAAGTAAATCCAAAAACCCATTCTCATATGCATGTTCAACATAAACTCATAAAAAGTAAAAGAATATTTAATATGATGTACCAAATGAAAAGAAAATTAGTAAGGTAAACTGTCTTGACATCTAAGCTAGTATGTTCTGGAACAGTCCACAAAGTCCTCATGGAATCTTGGACACAGTTTTATATACATAGGTTGAGTATATAGGTATAATCAGTATGGAAAAAAAATCTCTTGTGCACATGTTGAGAGGAATTATAATGTACTATGAGAAAAGATGTAACCAAAACTCCTAGCATGGAAACTACCCACCTAGCCTAACTTAGGCACACTCCCCAAATGACACAAGTTAGGTAGAGTAATAGTAATTATGGATCAATATTTATATACTTGGTACAAATTTCCCACTAGTTATCTAGGGAATCATATTCTTCATACCTCCCCCACAGGTCCCACTGTAGTCCCACTTCCACCCCAACAACAATTTTAATGGCCACCATAACCACACATCCCAACCGCAGAAACATGGGCCACAGTAAGCATCGCCACGCTTGAAGACACCTAGTCCAAAATAACTAATTATATTCCCAATGAAAAATGGGCCAAAACAACCAATGCCATGCGTGAGGACACCTGGGTCTCATCCTAATGACACATGGGAAACAAGCCTGCCTGCACACACCAAGGACATCCACCATAACACACCCTGCTCAACTACTCTTGTGCCATAATAAACCATAATCCATCAAATACTGCTCGATGAAACATGGGTCATAATGAACATTAATCCACCATAGCCTGCCCGAAGACTGATGGGATACCTGGAAAATGAAGCATAAAATAGTAAACAACCATCCACTGAGAATAATGTTGGAAAAACCCCATCCAACAAGAAATTTGGGTTTTCAGCATGATGTTCTCAACATGGGTGTGGTGCGTATAAGAAACACAAGAACTAAATTGTATATATATAGGTAATCAATCACTCATCACAACCTAAGGGTTTCAATGTACACATCCATCTCATACACAACCACTCCTCCTGTTATCCCAACATGCACAAATACACAACTACCACAACCAGAGGATAACCAATTTATGAAAACAAAATACAATATTATACTTGTAATTGTTATAATGTTTTAGTGATTTAATTTAAATCATTATACCACTACTAGGAAGATATCGACCATAACCACACGCCAAAACAACAACTGAAGTGAAACAACAAAGATTGCACTTAAGAATTCACACCAGGTCTCTTGTAAAGTGACAACATTAAAAGGGACCAATTAGATATTTTGAAGTACATTAACCAAACCAAGCCCCAACATACTGGCTCCACAAGACCTCATATTCAAAAAACAAACAACTACTCAACCCATGGTTTCATTCCCTTCCACTTCACCCCATAAACAACAAATAGAGAAACCATTCATATCACTAGAACAAAGTAAGGTAATCTTCTAGATTTATCCATCATCATTCATTATGTTCAATTTATCCATTGGTTAACCGGGGTGATCACATAACGATTATTATTTATCAGGTATCCATTTAATTAACCATGTTTATGTGACTAATTAGTTTCCATGTTACAACCATTAAATCCCCATATTATATAGAAAAATTGAGTTTCATTAGTGCGCAAGAACGGACCACCAATGGCCATTATTTTCAGTAGAAATCATCCTATAAAATTCACAACATAAAAACAAAGGAATAACATAGATACATCATAAAATTTCCCATCCCCCATCATTTAAATGTTTATTTATTATCTTCATTAATGTTGGTTTCATCTATTTCTTGAAGGATGATCATCATACCCACCCTGCATGATGCACATGAAAGAGAGACGATAGAATTCCCCCTACATAGATGATCAAGGATTGATGAATTGTCCTTGCACCTGGAACTAGGGATAAAGTAGTTCGAAACTCAAAGAAGAACTGAACATGTGGTCTCTCATGTAGGAACGACTCATCTCTGGAAGAGTGACTCCATGCGCACCAAGGGAAATTAAAGAGACTAAGGGAGATGAAGGTCCCTGTGTGATAGAAGTCCCAAAACTAGAGTTATGGGTTGTGAAATATCGAAGTGCTTAAAAAGTGGATCTTATTTTGAACATGTGGCTATGTGATATCACATGTTAGATTTGATTTATATTTAATAGTACTCCTCAGAGAGGATGGAGATAATGGGTGCGAGGTAATAAATAAACACTAAATGGAGAAAACAAGTAACAATGGAAAAACTGGGAAAACATGGGAGGTTGGAAGATGATGTGAAGAGTGTGAAGGCCAATAATTTTGGAAACTCAATGGTCAATCAACTTTTGTGGGTTTAAAACATCTTTTATGTTCCTTAAAAATAAGCTTAATTCACATTAAATTGGTAAGATGACTTAAAAGATGCATTATGAGAAAAAAAGGTGAATGAACCCTAACACCCCATGGTGGCACCATTTCGGTGTCACACCGATCCATGAGACTGAATGATGGAACAGATCGGTGTTAACGATAGGTGAGACAGATCAGTGAGACACCGATCGGTGAGACTGATGGGTGGCACCAATAGGTGACACCACAGTGACACCCTGCCACCGACACGGATGCCCTTTTGGCTCACCGACGGTGACCAGGACACCCCAAACACTAGAATTTGGAAAAGTAATTGACCGAGTTGGTTCACTCCATTACATCAGATACCTATCAATATATTATTTCCCTGGAGAATCCATGATTAATCAAGAAGCAAATAGAGGGGTCTAAATAACCACCTCTTAAGATACCTATCAATGACAAACCACCATAGATTTGTTTGAAATTCGGAAAAAAACTCAACATCTAGGAAATCCTCTCTCATCTATCTACAGAAGAACCACTTAATCAATACCACTCCTCTCCCCCAAGTAACCACACAAATACATAAAGGCTACACCCACCAAACATACTAATTAGGGATACCCTTTCCCCATGTGAAGATAATATTTTCTTTTGGAATCTCTAAGTCACTGGAAAATGCTTAATTTCATCCACATTAATGCGTCTTGATTAGGGATCAGGTCATCCTCTCCCCAAAATGATGAATTTTCACACAAATTTAGAGAACAAGGCAACCATCCTATCTTATTGAAAACAAGGAGAAGCATTACATCACAATAATGCACAAGAAAAACACATGATTAAAACTCAAAATAGATCTTGGTACTGAGAACGCATTTGTGCCTCCCATTCCTATGTACTCTACTTGAGGAAACTATGCCTCCACAACACATGAGAAAAGGGAATGGTCTATCCATGAAGATACTTCTCCCTATGATCCTTGATTCTCACTGGTCACCCCAAAAATGTTACATTCTCCTCGATATCCAACTCTCCTCATTCGAGGATGTGGGAGTCATCATGAAGATACTAACAGATTTGAGATACATGAAAGATGTTGTGGATCCTATTTAGTGGTGGTGGTAACGCTAGCTGATATTCCACCTTCCTGACATGACTCATCACCTCAAAGGGTCCAATAAACCCGGGAAAAGCTTACTCCCCCTACTGAACCTCTTCTATCCATGCCAAGGGGAGGCATTTAAGAAAACATAGTCTCCAACCTCGAACTATAATGGTATCCTCTTATGATAAACATATGAATCCTACTAGTTTTGAGATGCCTTCATCTTATCATGCACTTTCTGAACCTTCTCTTTCATGCAATGCATCACCTCCGAGCCAAGAACACCAACCACCCAAACAACGGTCTGACACATGGGTGATTAACACAATCTTTTATAAAAGGCTTAAAAATCTACCATGCCAATGGTAGAGTGATATCTATTTTTGGTAGGAAAATTATACAATAGGAATGTTTCTTACCCATGATCCCTCATAGTCAAGAACACATGCTCACACCATATCCTCTAATTTCTAGATAGTCTTCTCAGTTTATCCTTCCATATGATGGTTGTAGGCAGTTCAAAGGAAAAAATGGGTTCTAAAAGTAAATTGTAAGGCCTTACACACTGATGATGTAAATAATGTGTCTTGATAATAAATTGTGGTTATGGGAACTCTGTGTATCATCAAAACATCACCCACATACATCTTTTCCAAGGAATCCACTATGCTCGACTACTTAATTTCTTAGAAGTAGGCCGTTTTTTTCAAATAGTCCAACACTACCCAGGTGGCATCACAAAATACCTCATATTTGAGTATTCTAGTGATGAAATCCATCGAGATTTCCTCCCACTTCATCTCGGGATAATCTAAGGGATATAAGTGACCATCTAGAACATGATGTTCATCCTTCACCTACTGAAACATGAGTCACTTTGACAAAAACTCAACCGCTGTCTGATTCACTCTGGGCCACCAAAACTGACCTCTCAAGCCCTAATACATCTTGGACACTATTGCGTGTATAGAAAGGAGTGAGTTATTGTACTCATAGAGAGATCTCTCATGCATCCTCCACGGTAGACACAACATTCAATGAAATAACAATTGATTCTGACCATCCTCCCAGAGCACTACCTGGGTCAACGCAATCATGCATCAGTTCAGCCTCTAAGTCTCCCCTATGATACTCCTCCACCTTCCATACCACGGAATACTACAATATCATCTGAAACAGACAGCCTCAATAATCCTCCATTTATAGGACCATATGTAATGCATCCAACCCATCAATTGATTTCCAAGCATATGATGACTCCCGAATCACTTCCTTATGTGACTTCATACTCAAGGAATATTCATCCACATTCAACTTTCTTGAGGTGTAGGAGATTACGAATTCATAGTCTATAAGACACTCCATCCAGATCTGTTTCCTCAAGTTCAGGTCTCACTGGGTGAATACATACCTTAAGCTCCTTTGACATGTGAACACCTAGAAGCATTCCCCGATGTGGTAATTCCACCAAATCTTCAGTGAAAACACCACTTATGAAAGCTACCAGTAGTGGGTGGCATAATTATGTTTTTGAGGATGTAATTACATAGAACCAAAAGCAATCAATCCCTATAGATTCATCAGAAGACACCCCAAGCCTAGACTAGAGGCATCAAAAAAGACATTAAATGTTACCCCTTCCTCTGGAAACCTTAGCACTGGGGAACTTACTGACATACTCTTCAGATAACTATATGTTTCCTGGAACTACTCACCCCATTCAATATCCTAGTCATTTTTTTCAAGGTTGTCGATGATGTTGTAACTCGAGATAAGTAAGCATGAACCTCTATTAGTAACATGCAAGTCCCAGGAAACTCCAAAATTTTCCACATTCTTTGGTTCTTCCCAAGATACAACTGCTTCAAATTTTTATGGGTCCAATCCTATTTCATGTTGGGACACCACATGTCTGAGGAAGTGCACCTCTAGTGTCCAAAACATTCACTTGGACAACTTACAATAGATCTAGTAGTGTCAGGGGACCTCCAAAACATTCCTTGGATGCTTACTGTGGTCCTCATACGACCTTGAGTAGATCAAGATGTCATTGATGAACATGACTATAAAACAGTCCGGATTCTTGAAAAAAATAGAGATCATGAGACCCAAGAACACATCTAGTGTATTTGTAATTCCGAACTACATGACGACAAACTCAAAGTTCCCATATATGCAACTAAAAATAATTCTTCAAGATATCATCTTACTTTACCCTCAAGTGGTGATATCCAGACCATAGTTCAATATTAGAGAACCCACCTACCCCCTTCAGCTGATCAAAAAGTTCATCAATCCTCGGGAGCGGGTAACGGTTCTTGACCATCACCTGATTCAGTCATCATTAGTTTATGTACACACTGATAACACCATCTAACTTCTTTGAAAACATGACTAGAGAATCCAATGGCGACACACTTGGTTGGATAAAACCATTCTTCATCAGATCATCAACCTGAATTCACATTACCTATTACTCAGAAGGTTCCATTTGATAGGGATCCGTTGAAATCAGATTAGAATCATGTTGAAAGTCTATCCTGAACAAAACATCACGTTAGAGAGTTTGCATCACATCATATTCGTGGAAAATTATCAGGAACACACTGATAATCCCTAGGACTTCCACCATCTCTAAGTCAGCTGACTCCACTGACAGCTCTGCTAACAATGTATAAAGGGGTTCCACTCTATATATTCCCTCTTGGAAACCCCCCTCCCTGACGAAAGCTACCCCATGGATGCCCGGAGATGAGAACAAGACCATTCTCTAGAAGCAGTCAATAACAGATTACAGGTAAAATAGTCATTCGATGCCTAGGATGGAATCATATGGCTGCATTTAATACAGAATGAGATCTCCACTCGACTGATGTAGCCCCACTATTAGCCTACATCCTCAACGTACATCAAACATGTTGGTCTAATCTCTAACTGGAGTAATCAATACCAGTGGCATGGAAAGTCTCTATACATCTAGACCCACTGCAATGGCTATACTGGGTGCAACAAAGGAGTAAAAAGTTCCCAAATCAAACAAGTCACAAGCAATAGTACTAAACAAACTTATCATACCATGAACAATATCTGGACCTTCTGGAACTAATTCCTCTGTAATGTGTATCTTCCCACACCCAACTCCTATACCACTCTACTATCGGCCGCCTCCCCGAGCATGCCGTGGTCGAGGTACCTAAAGAGTTCCCTTAGGCCAGCATCCACCGGCACTATATAACCTTGGTGAGGTGGGAGATTATTGTTATTGATACTATTGGATCTAACACATTTTAGCTGGTAACCGGTGCTGCTGAAGCATGCACTGAACCTATCCTCTCCCACTATACTACACTTGGTCTGGCCACTAATTCTGAAGGTTCCCACAATGGCCACAAATAAATCATCTCAGTCCCATGCTTAGGGAGAAAGGGAAAGGATTTGGAGATCGAAACTAGAACATTGAGCCTTTCTCCCTATCATTCGAAACAAGGTAGGCTCTGATGCTATAGGACTCCTATATGTCACAGGCTGAGCGTCTTAGCACAACAGTTCGCTTGTGTGTCACCCCACCCCCCGTTAAGGTGGGTGGGGTTCAGCCGTCAAACTATTTATATCTGAGGATCACTAGTTTTTTCATGCCATGGACTCATTAGGAGAGTGGCCCCAACTCCCAACCAGTGGTGTCAAGATTGAAATGAACCATCCTTATGTTTTTCAGGGAGACTCATATCTAATAGATAGGGAAAACCCAGATGAACCGCAGATTTGTTCTTCTTTCTATTGTGGGGTAGCACCCCTATGATTGGGTCATGACATTCTCCCACAACCATTCCATGCATGCCCTCATACATGTAGGATCGTGGCCTTCTGTGTGTCCACGAAATGGTGCTTCCAACAAACTGGATACCAAGCATGGCCTTAAGGGGAACTCCTTCCTTGTCTTTGGCATCATTGACCCTCCCACTCCTTGGGTTTCAAACCAATGTGGTCCTCCAACTCTATGGGTCGCAAACCACCTCCACAAGACCCACCCTTCCTAGTGGTGTCTCTAACTCTGGCATCTCTCGTGCATGACCTTCTCAATCCTCTAACATCCACATAACACTTGGGGACACTTCTCCCACCACTATGGTCTATCTGGAAGCATTCAACAACACTATGAGGAACATTACCTCTGATAACACTTGTCATAGGCTGAGAATCTCAGCACAACAGTTCGCACGTGCGGCACCCCTTCCCCCTCCAAGGTGAGTGGGGTTCAGTAGTCCTGCTCTTCATATTTGAGGTTCACTGATTTCATACTGCCATGGAATCATTAGGAGAGTGGCACAAACTCACAAATAGTTGTATCAAGATTGACACACACCATCCTCCACATTTTGAGGGCGACAACTAGCTCTTATATAGGGATAAACTCGATGAACCACAACTTTGTAGTTCATGAATGTGTGGGACATGACCCCCATGATTGGGTCATGAAATACTGAAGAACTTCACCTTTGAAAGTCCCAATTGGATCACCTCTTTTGGAAAACCACCCAGCATGTGCATCCTATCCACCACTTCATCCTTTTTCTAAACCTCAATATACATTGGTAGAGTAAAGGGAGTAACAACATACTACAGGGAATGCTAAGAGTGCCTACACTAGGAGCCTTTCCATTGAATAGTCAATCGGGAAGAGGTCCGGAGAAAACAAAAGAGGTCATTGAACATGATCCCCATCTCCCATACCTCCATACCTCCTTGTTGAAGGGAGATCAACTCTTTCATTTTTTTGGACATCATCATGGATGAAATGAATTCTCCTCAGAACACTTTCTTGAAGTCAGTCCACTTATTCTCCCCGAGATAGATATCCCACTACTGACGTTCCGCTCCCCACATCTGGCTCACAACCGGAGGATCCCAATACTCTATCAGAGTCCAGATCAAGCTAAAATATATCACCGGATTTTTGTTCCAGCTCTCTATCTCCATATCCAAGATGATGCACTCAAACTTGTCAAGGGATTGTTTATGATAGGAACAAATAGTCTTCTTCCACTGGTCATCCCACTCCTCTTGATCAACCCCATGCTAATCATCCAAATCAGCTTTTTGGGCATTAATCTCACATACTACTCATGAATGTCATCTAGGTGCCATAGATGCAAAGTAAATCAGGAATACCTAAGCTCGAGTAGTGTGGAAAATTATCTTAAATTTTGTCTAAAATTTTTATTCATTTTACATTCCAAAAACACCCAAAACACACATGAACACAAGTATTTATGATGCATTTACCTTTTCCTATGATCTCTAACCTACAATCATTGTAGCTTGTCTTGTTCATTTAGTAAGTCTAGATTCCTTTAATAAGATCAGAGGGGGCCCTAAAATCCCATTTCCTCACCAGTCTTTCCTAGTGTATTTCACACACAAAATTTACTAACACTGTTTCCATACCATCCCATTAAATTATCACCATTCCAATCCTATAAATCCATCCTATAACTCATCCATCACCTTTGATACTATTTTTTCATGAGACACATTCACCAAGATGAGGGGAGGGAAAGAAAACTACCATAACCTTCCGTCTTCATGTTGAAGGAAATATAATAACTCTCGAGTCCCACCTTCTATAGGCCCCAGAGTGGAGAATAGCATCACATGTAGAAAATCTCACAATTTATTGAATGCATTACCATTTTTATAAAACAAAATTGAAAGACATGATGGTAAATCCAAACAAAATCAATGAATAAAAGTGAAAGTAAAGACAAATATCCATTCCCATGTGCATGTAAAATATAAACTCATACAAAGTACAAAAAATGTTGAAAGGAAGTACCAAAATAAATAAAAATCAGCAACAACAATTTCCCTGACCTCATATCCAGTAATGTTCGACATGGTCCTAAAAGTCCTCCTATAATCCTGAAGGTTGTTTTATATATGTAAGGTGAGTATATAGGTATACTCAGAAGGGAAAATCAAAATCTCTCATGTACAAGTGGGGATGATTTCTAAATCCCCGTGAGAAAAGAGGTAACCCAACTTCCTAGCAATGAATCTTCCCACCTAGCCTCACCAAGGAAGACACCCTAAATAAATCATGTTAGTTAATGTAATAGTAATAACACATCGATATTTGGGTACCCTACACAGCATTCCCAATGGTAATCTAAGGCATCCTACATGTCAGACCTCCCCCCAAGTTTCCAATGCCATCCCCATGCCTCCCCAAAACAACTTTATGGGCCACCAAAACCACGCATCCTTCCCACAGACACCCGAGCCTTCAGAACCACACATAACCACGCCCATAGACACTTGGGACACAACAACCATCACCATTCCCGAATACCCCTGGTCCAAAACAACCACATACATGCATAAAGACACCTAGTTTTGAACAACCACTGACATGCCTGAAGTCACTTAGGCCTCATCCTGAAGACACTTGGGAAACAAACCTTCCCACACACACCTTGTCCATCAAACACTACACACCCTACTCAAAGAGTCTTGATCAATATTTATACTTATGTCATCACATCCTACACGAATAATCTTTGGTTGTAATGAACTTTAATCCATCACAGCCTGCCCGAAGAATCTTGGGCTTGCTAGGAGAGGGACAAGAAAGGTGATAATAACCATCCACTCATAAGAATGTTGGAAAAAACACCCTTCCCCGTGAAATGGGGGTGTTCATAATTAAGTTCTCAACATGGGTGGGGTTCTTGTAAGAATCACAAGAACTAAATTGTATTCAAATAAGTTGTCAAGAACTTATCCCAAGCTAGGGGTTCCGAAATAGACAGCCATCATGTACACAACCACTCTTGTGGATATCCCTACATGCCCAAATACACAACTACCACAACTATAGGGAAACCCATTTCTGAAAAAAAAATTACCCGATTGTACCCATTATCATTATCATGTTTGAGTGATTCCATTTAAAACATTCCTCCACTTTCAGGCAATTAATAGGAATAACCACAATCCAAAAAAATAAATGAAGTAAAACAACCAAGAATGCATTTAAGAATTCACACTCGGTTCTATTTTAACGTATCAACTTCAAACGGGATCTGTGAGATACCTCAAAGTACTATTACCAAACCATGCCCCAACATACCATTTCTACATAGCCTCATATTCTCAAACCAACAACCCCTCAACCAGAGGTTCCATTCCCATCCATGTCACCCCACAAAAATAAAAAAGAGAAACCATGCATATCACTGGAAAAAACTATGTGAGTATTTCAGATTTATCCAACATCATTCATTAAGTTCCTTATTTATGTTGGTAAACTAAGGTGATCACATAATGATTCTTATTCATCGGGCATCCATTTATTCAACAAAGCTTACTTGATTGACCAGTTTCCTTGACACATCCATTCAATCACCCAATTTTCTAGAAATAGATAACTTCATTAGTCCACATTAAAGGACCACCAACAACCTCAATTTTTAGGAAACATAATACCATACAATTGAAAACATAAAAACAAAGGTATAACACAACAACATAATCAAATATCCCATCCCCTCATCCTTTAACAAGTCCATTTATTATCTTTTCTTAAGTTGGTTTCATCTACGTCTTGATGGATCATCATCATACCATCCCAATATAGTGCACAATAAAGATATTCAAAGGAAAAACCCCCACCTAGATTATCAAGGATCATTGTTTTCTACTTGTGACATGAACTGAGGATGAATTTGTAGGAAAATACAAGAAGAACTAAATAGGATGACTCTCATGTAGGCATGAATCATCTCTAGAAGAGTGACTCTTGGCCCACCAATGGAAAAGAAAGAGACCAAGGGAGAAGAAGGACCCAGTGTGATAAAAAGAAAAATCCTAGAGTTACAGGATGTTAAATCTAAAAGTTCATAAAAATAGGATCATGGGTTGACCACATGGATGGCTGGTTTCACATGTTATAATTAATTTAGATTTAAATATTTTACTTGAATATTGTGGAGATAACAGGAGTGAGTTAATAAATAAAATATAAATGGAGAAAACATGTAACATGGGAAAAACTGAGAGAACATCAGAGGATGTAAGACGTGGTGAAGAGAGTGAAGGCCACACATTTTGTTATGTCAAGAGTCACCCAGCTCATGGGGGTTTAAAAAAACTTTTATTAGCCTTAAAAACATCCTTGAACTACTTTAAAATTGTAAGAAGACTTAAATTGGAATTACGGGAAACAATTGGCGATGGAACCCTGACACCCCATGGTGGCACAATTTCATTGTCTCACTGATTGGGGAGACCTTCCAGTGAATCCACATTGGAACCCTTCCACTAAGAATGACGCCCTCTTGACTCACTGATGGTTTCCATGACACCCCAAAAACTAGAATTTTGAAATATAATGGACTACGTGGGTCCTACCCATTAAATTTGTGGAACATGGTTCTTCCAACTGTGCACCACCCATGTGTCCCCATTTGTCTAGGGACACAACAGACATAGGCTACAGTGGATTGTCTATCAAACTATGCATAGCCTGTGTGCTCCCCACATTGGAGACTTGTAGCACCTCATATGATTTATTGAACTATGTAGACTAGTAAGAACAATATATACTAATTATGAAGACTAGTTGTTTCTTTGAAATCAAAGATATTTGAGATCCAAAAAAGTCATGGATAATCTGGAACACTAATATAAAATATAGGGCAAACATATAAGTTTAAATGGATGGAATAAAACTGAATTCAATATATTTCATGCCTCAAGAGAAAACCGAGTTGATATAGTGAATTTGTCCAAAATTAATATATATAGTGAAATATACCATAAGAATGAATCATAAAATATTTTATGTTTATCATTTTTATCATAACATAGTTTTTTGGTCTTCACTACCCACATATAATAACACTTTAGATCAAATATCACTATCCATTTCCAATAACATTGTTGATGAAGCATTATCACTAGTATCCCTAAATATAGAGGTTTGGAATTCAAAATATGTAAAATATAATAATAACCCAATATATAAATATTTACCCATGTAATTATTTGGTTATAAAATTTTTTTCTTAAAAATCACATAATGATAAAAAATATACATGGGTGTGGTATGAAACAATCAAAAATCATAACAAGATTAGCCTGTTGTTGACATTACTTGAAAAAGAAACATAAAAGATAGGAAAAATTTGGATTATTTCAAATCCCAAGGAACGATTCAAAGAGTAAAAAAGTAAAATCCACAATACTCCAAAAAGTGCTACGTGGCCGAGCTATGTGGACGAGCCCCATGGTCGAGCTACGCGGCCAAGCTATGCAGCGGACCTCTGCGCCAGAAGATATTTAATGATCCTGCGTGGAGCACATATGCGGAAGAGCTGTGCGAAGTACCTATGTGGGAAAAATATCTTTGACCAGGCCCATCCATGCCTTTAAATAGGGATATTGGGCTCTCCATTTCACGACTGAAAAAAAAGTGAAAGACTCTATGAAGCTCCCATTGTGTAGATCATTCACCTGGATCACTTGAATTGTCTCAGGTAGTTCTCTAAACTACAAAAGAAGGGATAATTAAAAGTGGATATGTATGTTTTGAAGTTCTATACATTCTTTAGTCATCATCTATAACTACGTGGTATATCTGTGTGCCACACCTACGCGGAACACCTGCACCCCATACCTGCGCTATAGGGAATCACAGGATACCTTTGTGGCATACATGCATGAGGTACCTACGGGACCCGCTCAAGTACCTTTCTTTAAAGCCATCCATGGAAGGGTATATCCTTCCTTGGTTCCCTTATCCGAAAGGGAATAAGTGGAATCCTCCACCAAAACCTCCTAAATTCTCAATGTTTTGGGTAAGACACATCTGCGTGTCTCAAAGTTGGGTATGTATTTCCACTGTTAGAGGTTTCCCACATTTGTTTCACAATGGAGTTAGGATTCATGGGATGTTTGGGGATTTGTATATCCATAGTCACATGGACATTTCTCCCAAAAATAGTGTTTGTGATTTCCTAGTTTTTAGGATGGATGAATATGGACCTCGCCCTTCTCAAAGAAGTGACCCGAAACCTCAGCTCACCTGTTGGGAAAGAACACTTCACACATTCCATTCTACGAAAGTATATGAGTAGTCTCCCTCCCTGACCAGAACCAATTTCTGGGCAGCCATCCTGGTATAAGACCCTCACCTTCAACCCTTTTCCATACATTGGACCCTTGTCAAATGTAATGAGAACAGAAAGAAGGCCCGTCACCTCACCCTCTTCCATAGTGAATGTGCCCTCATCCATTAGTGGAGGAGGAAATGTTTGAAGTTTCATTGTTGAGTCTTTCATATCCTTTTGTTTCTCATACCGAGCATGACTCACATGGGTTTAGAGATATGTGATGGTTATAACAAAGGAACAAACATTGGCCAAAGGAACTACAAGAACTCTGATTCGTGAACAAACCAGGATACGTAGGAATCTCTTTTTGGGATCGAGTTCCATGGGTATCCTCCTCATGAATCCAACCCTAATTATCCAAATTTGGGCATTTTTCTTTGGAAATAAGCCCCAAATTCAATCCCCAAATCATCAAGTAATCCATTTTCAGGAAGTAAGCCTAATTGCATCTCCCTCAGAGTACTGTACTCTACTATGAGATTTATCGAACTATGTGGTATTTGAATAAAATTAATATGAATATGTAGGAAGACTCTTTGAGGTTAAAACCCAACACTTCAAATCAACCCTGTTATCTTTGGGCCATATTTCACTTTGGTTCTGACCCTACTTGGAAACTAATATAATTTCCACGTTCCTTGGGCTGCTTCAGTATAAGCCCCACACTATGTTTCATCTAAGAACCTTTTGATTAGAGGTCCTTATCAAATGAAATTAAAAGGAAAGATATGTCTTACTAAAAGTCACCAAACTACGAGGGTTATGATTACTTTCAAAAGGATACGTAGGTAGCTCATTTTATGATCATGATCCCAAGATCAAAACAAACCTTTATCTCCCTGGATGAAAATAAAATCTAGAGTGCCTGACTGAGTGGCTTAAAAACTAGTTTTATCATAACAATGATTAAAAGAACCTCTAATAAGTATATTAAAGGATACCATTGATGGATAAACTCGATTACATATAGATGTTTCCATTGATTATGAACCTTGAATGCATACTGATGATTTTAAAATTCACACATGTTAATAAGTCATTGTAAATTCCAAGTGATACTTATGATATTATTTGGTTATTAATAAGGATTCATGAACATATTTTAATTTTATAAAGAGAGTCCTAGAGTAGACAATAATTCCCCTCAAAAGGGTGTGATGAGTCTGACCTCCAATCCTCTCTACCAATGCATGTTCTTATGTATTGTAATGCTCAAAACATAACGAACACCTAACATTGGAAGGAAGGACCTATTTGGATAAAGAACTGTTGGATGTTTCTGGTTCCATGAATAAATCCAATGGAAACTACCTAGAAACAATGATTCATATATCTAGAACACATGTTTCAATGATGTGTGAAACAAAAAATGGTGAACCCTACGTGAATCCTTAACCAAGTTAATAATGTTACCCACATGTTAGGCCCCTATAAATTGATAAAGGAAGGCCATACTAGGGAATTAATAACACATGAATTAATATGAAAGGATTTTTCTTTTATATAGTTTTTCATTGTTCTCAGTTTTCCACAAAACTCCCTTCAAACCAAATAATGAATTTCTCTAAGGCAACATCTGTGAACTTCTCGACTGCTGCTCAAGCTGGATCACCATCCATGGGAATGATGTTATTACCGATCCATCATCTTAAATGATGGTTATCTAATGTATTTTTGAAGGAATATCACTAGCATAGTATAATCCTGACTTTGGAGGCTGGTCGACAGGCCCTCTAGGTCAATAATAATCCTTGATAATCTGGCCAACAACGACAAATGATCATGAAGAAAATTGTTCCAACCACTATCTCCAACTGTTTCAGGTCTTTATCCCTGGAATTCAATAATCAATATCTCCCATACTATTGGTAGATGGATCAAGAGGTCACTGAAGGCCTCCATTAAAAAATACAGGAGTCCTTCCTGAGGACTCCCACTAGTAATCCCCACCAAAATCTTGAGTTAGTGTATCCCCAACATGATGGGGGTGTTTCCTCTGGACGTTTGGCCCAGGTATATCAATCCTAGGCACACAAGACAAACATCTAGGGAAAACTTATGATTAACAAGGAGTATGTTCTCACCTCTACCTCCATCGAAAAAGCAATCAATTTATCTTGATGGTAAATAATGAGCAGGAACATACTCCCATCCGTCCTAATTTTGTGGCTAACCAGACTCGTCTGAAAGCAACCCACCAATCATATTAGATAAACCTAATGGAGTAACATGAATAGGAACATACATCTTTTTATAGGTTATAAGCCAATTAGTAAGCTCTTCTGACTACATTTAAAGAGACTTGATAATGTAATATTGTGGCAACTGGTAAACATGAACATATAACTGTTTAAAATCACCAATTCCATCAGCAATCTCAACTGCTAGTATTGAAGGAATCCCATCAACCATACTTGACAGAAAATAGCCAACAGGAACATACACATGCTAATGTTCACTAAGCCTGCTAACAGTCTCATTTGGTAGAACTCAAAGATGGTAGTCATAATGCTCTGACGACAAATATTGGGCCGAACCAACACTCTACCCCTTTGCATGAATAATATCAATATCCATTGATAGGAAAATGAGGACATGAGTAGGAACATACACTCACTCCTAATACGGAATGGATGTATATTATCGTTTCAACTGCTAATGTAACCAAACACATCTTATCACTGGTGATAGGGCATACAAAAATCCCTTCCCATATTCTGGAATCATGCGAAGATATTTTAACAACTACTTTATTAGGATCATGATAACAAAAACATATATCTATCCTGACACATGGGATGACATATTGGCATGCCATCCCAGATCAGATAGACACCTCTATTCCAGTCTAGGAGGGTCATGGGGCATACTCCCCCCATATCATATAGACAACAAGATCGGGAACACACACCCTTTCCAATTGGAGGTAACTGATCTGTCCCGGTAACTAATCCACGAGAGGTACATATACCTTCCCATGATAACCAATTTTCATAGAATGTGGACCCAACTAATTATAAGAGAAAATCAAAGAAGAAATATCATCAAATACCATTGTAAAATCAAGGTTCATGTTGTGATTTATCTCCCCTTAATGATGGATTTCTGGAATTTCTCAGACTATTATCTATTGCTGCTCAAGATCATACCCTCTAATTACCAATTTTATGGAGTGGTAGTTGTTATTTGGATGTTTCTCACCAGGTAATTCATCATGAAGGCTTGATTCATGGTAATTCATTCAATCCAGAGTGAATATCATTCTATGATAGCCTGGGAAAACCTCTGTGTGGCCAGAAGTCCACGTAGCAAGAAGATTTATCCCTTTCTATAATCCATCTTGGTTATCCTTTCAATGATGGAATTCGCTACGAAGGTCCTCTCTGTAGTAGTTTTTTGAATTTTAAAAAAAATTCTATAATTGAAATTGTAGCAACATGAAAGCCCTCCTAACTTTAGGCACTTGTAAAAACATGGTTAGTCATGTCTGATTCCTTATCCTTGATGGGCGAAACACTTTCTCATTCAGAAGACATCTTAACGGAATGATCATCCTATGAACCTCCCTTAAGTCATTTATCCTATAATGCAAAGCATCAACTTTTGTAAGACTATGTGGAGAAACCTCTTGTAGAATATGATGAAGACGTGTTAAACATATGGAAACAATTAGCTAAAGGAGAAATTCCAGTCATGTTCTGGCCATTAGAAAATTCTACGTTTGTTATTCCAAAATTGATGACAGAAGATTGCATTCATGACATTCATCTCAACTTATGGAAAACTCTTTGTCATTTGAAAACTAAAGTATTACCATATGATGAATATGAAAATCATATAATGGTAATAGAAGAGTTACAATGAAAATTTGACTTGGAAGCTTTTTCAGTTTCCCATCATCCATGGGTTTAAAAACAGTAGAGAACCCTTCAGCGCACATGTCTCAATGATCTTAAGAGGCTACACCAATTAATTTCTAATTCTCGATCGAATGTTCGCATTAGAGGATGGGGTGAATATGAAGCATTGAATTTCAGTGCACTCCAAAATCATAAATGTCTGCCAAAAGATGTCTCATGGAATGTTATTACCCATGACCATCCATAGTCAATTGGTTTTATATGTAATCAAATGTACGCTCAAGAATAGGCCTCAAGCAATTCTCATCAGAATCAGGCCCAAGGGATAGAAGTTGTCGAACTACTTCTACATAAAACCTCTAATAATCTTGAGCATGCATCCCGTATAGAAGATTTCAGGAATTAGAGGATGAAAATGTCCAAAATAGCACAACAGTCTTCTGAAACAGTTCATTTAAGTTATTGTCGGATGATGCACCCAGCTAATGTTTGAACCAAAATCCACAAAATCAGAAGTTCAGTTGCACAAATTTCAGCTATTGATGTTCTATAATCACCCCATCAGGCTTTGTTGGGGGATCATTTAACGCAACCTTCAAATTCATTAATCAATTTTCAATGATATGAAGAAGAAGAACAACATAAATCACAACCTGCAAAGCTGGGGGATTTATTGCATTTAAAATCACCTCCACAACGAAAGTCAGTTTTCTCCATATTAGGGAATAAGCTATAAGGAAAGCGTACAACTAAACTATCCAATGATTTCCTTCATATTATTGTTTTCCAAATAGTTCCAAGGAATTATTCATATAGGAGAACAGAGTTTCATGAAAGAAAAAAAGGGAGATGATCTACCAAAAACACATACAGAATTCCATTAATTTGTTATGCATCTGTGAATGTTATCAATACCATTGTAGAAGATCCCCAAGAAAATAAGTCCAGTTCCGGGGAATCAGAAGATGAAGTTATGGTCCACAATGTAGTACACCCCGAGGAAAATGAAGAAGGTTTGTGTACCTAAAATCTGATTATTTCCAAGAATCTAGGTATACCTTCAAGTAACCAACTTCCCCATCTCTGAAAGTCATCCCATAAGGGGAATGGAAATATCACATTACTTCTCCTTTTTTCACTAGACAAGGTCAATCAGATTCAAATGAAGAGAGGTTTTCACAATAAGAAGAGGAAATGAAGGAGTTGAAAAGACTCAACAAAGAGTTACTTCGAAATATCATTTATGCTAGACGATATCCCCAGGAAATTACTCAACATTCAAATCCTATAGGAGCTTCTCAACAAAGAGGATTTGTAGTAACTATATATGTGGATAATGAATTCCCTCCATTGGGTATACAACCAATGTAGGTATCATCACCACCATCAGTGATCTTACCGGTCGTTGCATAGATCAAGTTCCAGTTGCAATAGCTGCACAGAATCCAGCTCATCCGGATATTCCCCAAATACTTATGAAAACAATTGAGGCATTAACGACTTGGTTGGAAGCTATGGAGGAACGACGTGTACCAGTTCAGCTAAAAATGAGAGATTAACCTAAATGGGTGGATGAAATTCCTCCCCCACCAATTTTTTTTAATACCACAATCCAATGTTTTAATGGTTCGGGAGATCTGGAACAACACATAACACATTTTGTTTCTCATAGTGATCCTATGATCGGAATTTCTCAACAACAAGAAGCAATTAAGAATAGGTGTTTTGTGTAGTCATTATGAGGACCAGATTTTGTATGGTATATATTTTTGAAATCCTTATCAATTATTCGGGGGAAGATCTCCGTCAGAAATTCCTTTTTCAATTTAGCTCAACATTACAAAAGACAACATTTTTTGATCTTACCAATTGTAAACAAAGGGAAAATGAAATATTTTCAGATTTCACTACTCACTGGAAGGGATTACCATATACCATATGTTTAGAACTCCCTCATGAAGAGTTCCTTACAGTCTATGTGGAAAATATATGTGATGAATTACGAACACCATTGATCCCTCTGAAATACACAGGGGGGTTTCGAGATCTTACTTCAATAGCTCAGCAGATAGAAGAATCTATTATAGAGACTAAGACTAAAACTCATTTAATTCCACTAGTTATAGGAAGGAGAATGGGAGTGGAATAATCTACTATAGTTAAACTCAAATAGTCACTTGTACATGCTTTTAATTCAAGACCTTCATCATACCGAAGGGCTCCACTTCCTGAGCATCATCCGCAATGACCACCTCGTCACGATGATTGAAGACATCAAATTAGGAAACAATTTGATGAATTAAAGAATATAATATATTCTTTTAGGAATGAGAAAGTTCCTAACTACTTCATCTCATCCATAGAAAGTAATTTGGGTTTTTTCCAAGGCCGAAGAATCTAAACAAAGACGAAGATGAATATAACCATAATTATTGTCCCTTTCATTAGATTTGGGGACAACCCATTAAAGAGTTCTTTGTTTTCAAATACATATTGAAAAATATGGTAGACACTAGACAAGTGAAATTGAAAATTTCATCATCTCAAGTAGCATTAGTTACTACCACCAATCTAGACGAAGATAGAGAATGGAAATAGGTTAAAATTACAAATGTTAAAAAATACGATGATTGGATGATCCTGAAAATGATCAACCAGAATCATGATATTTTATGAACATAGTTGAAAAAACCAATTGTGTCTTCTACCACTCCTACCCCAAAAATACCATCTTTATTAAATGGTCATTCCATAAAGAAACAAAGTGATCATAATGATAAAGAGTAGTCTGACGAAGATGATCTCGCATCAAGGATAATGTTTTCCTTAACCATGGTAGATTTTATGCCATCAATGTCAAAATCACGAACATCGCCCCGCCCAATGGTACAACCAGAAATAAAATGTCAGGAAGAATCATCATCAGAAGAATAATTGATATTTGGTTTCGTTAATGTTATCCATTTAACAAATACTTATGCCAACGGTAATTCTAATTGTATTGAGAAAGAATTCCTTGTGACTAATTGGGGAAGTGGAGGAAGAGGCCATGGTTGAGGATGCCAAGGAAGATGTGAGAATTCCAGAAACCATCATTTTAACTCTACCCCTAAAAAAACCATATATATGGTAGAAACTCATGGAAGATACGTTTTTCCAGCTCAAAAAGAATAAGGAGTTTCTCCATGAAAATAAAATCGAGTACTGGAACAATTATCCTGGTGGATCGATTAGAAGATCCACCATATTCTTCTCAATAGATGAGTGTCTTAGTCTGTCTAATTCACCAATGTTAGTGGTATTTCCCACTTTTGTTTCAACACAGAATACATATACAACAGAAGCATCAACTTCCAAAGCACCTGGAGAACCACATATCATTGCTAGTAAATATAGTTCTTTGGACCAAAAGAATGATGTCTTCAAACAGTTGGTCCATGTACTAGACATGTTATCAATTTTGGATTCATTGATTCTGTCAAATGATCTTCGAGAAGCACTCATTGAGGTTGTGTTTAGTCCTCAATAATTTTAAACTGATTTTGCTGCTACTGATGTTTATAGTATAGGAAACGATTCTACATAATTTGATGCAATCATTTCATTAACAGATGGTGATTTAGACCATGTGGTACGTGGACACATTCGGCCTTTGTATCAGTCTGGCATGTTCAATGACATGGATATCCAACGAGCCTTCATTAATATTGGCATCGAGGTCAACCTCATTCTCGATCGTACAGTTCATCGATTGGGCCTGACTGAATCTTACTTATCTCCTTCGACATTAATGTTGCATGGATATGAAAATAATGAACAAGAACCTTTTGGTGAAATTACACTAAAAACTCAGTTTGGAGATCTTATGTCTAATTCATATTTCATGGTTGTTCATCAGGACAGAACCTTCAATATTATTCTTGGAAGGCCTTGGTTGCATCAACATGAATCCATACCTTCATCATACCACCAATGTATGAAATACGGTTTCAATTGTAAAATTGGAACATTGTATGGTGACAAGGCTTTGTTAAAAACATGTGAATCTCAATACAATGATGTAGTGTTTTATCACATAAAAGGAATGAAATATATGACCATGGATATAAACAACGATAAGGCTCCAAAAGGACTGGAAAATATTCCAGAAAATTCATTCATGCATTTGAGTATAGATTATGTGTTACCCATCAATCGATTTGAAAGTGTAAAGTCAAATCCATGTACTCTTCCAATAATTCCCATAATTTCAATTGCGGAAATTGAGCCTGATAACAATGGAGAAATTATTGATACACCAAGCAATGAGGGAAGCCTAAATGGAGATGTTTTCATTTCACCTAATGAACAACAACCATCTTATACTTCTTCAATAAATGTATAAGAAGTTGTAGCAATGTTAGAGGGAGACATAGAAGTTGAATCTCAATCCATCAATCCCACTTTACCAAAAAAACCATTTGTCATCTGTAGGGTCAGTTATTGTGGCTTCTTCTTCATGATATTCAAATACTGACTACTACCCTAACATTGGGAGTTTTTCATGGTCATCTACCAGGAAAATGGAAACAATAGAGTTAACACATAATGAAGAAGAAGAGGAAGATCTCAAATATGCTCCTCATGCATTTGAAGAAGGTGTTTCTACCAACGTGGATGAACTAAGAGATAAATATGGGTACATGAGAATATCTACACCCCACCTTAATTAGGGCGGCCGTGACCTATGAGGAGAAAGAGGTGTATAAATCTTTTATAAAGCAATATAGAGTTATATATTCATGGAATAATACAAAAATTCCATGACATAATCTTTATGTAGCCACCCATCATTTTGGTTTTCTAGAAGAACAACATGAGTTCAAGCAAGCAGTAAAGAGAACACACCCAACTCACAGCTCAAAAATTGAAGCTGATGATGATAATTATATAAAGGCTATCTTTTTCAGGGATGTTCACTATCCCAAATGGCTAGGCAATATTGTCTCAGTGAAAAAGAAGAATGGAAAATTAGAGACTCCATTGATTTCAAAGATCATAACCGGCATTGTCCTAAAGATGATTTTCTTGTCCTAATTATAAAACATAAAATTGATGAAAAAGATGGATATAAATCTCTTCCCTACATGGATGGGTATTATAGGTATAATAAAATTTGAATGGCCTTGATGGATGATGAATCTATAGCCTTTAGATCTCCTCATGGTGTGTTTTTCTATCGGTTAATTCACTTTGGCTTAAAAAATGCAGGTGTGACATAACAACATTCCATGAACCATATCTTAAAACCCTACTTAGGGAAATTTGTTGAATGTTATGTGGATGATTTGGTAGTTAAATAAAAATAACGTTCCAATCAATTGGATGATTTTGAAACCATATTTCCTTAACATGGGCAACATAATTTGAAGAAGAACCCCTTAAAATTTTCTTTCTGAGTAACCTTATGAATATTCATTGGCTTTGTTTTACACCATCATGGTATCAAAGATGATCATGAGAAAACAAAATAAATCTTTGGTATGTCACCACTTCATAATTTGATTTAATTTAGAGGACTTCAAGGACAGTTGGCCTATATTCGGTGCTTTATTGCAAATTTTGTAGGAAAATGGTTATCCTTCACTAGATAAATGAATAAGGGAGTCACTTATCAATCGACTAAGGATTTCTAAGAAGCACTAGATATAATAAAGAAATATCTCTTGGGTCCACTAGTATTTATGACACCTTTTGAAGGAATACCACTCATTCTCTACATGACAGCTTTAGAGTGAGTATTAGTTTCCTTCCTGACCCAAAAAAATGTTGCTAGAAATGAAAAATACTTTATTATCCCCATCAAACTATGATTTATGTGGAAACTCAGTATTCAAGTATTGAGAAGTGCTACCTAGAATTAATCTTTTCTGTTCAGAAATTGAGACATTACCTGCAACATCATGTGGTCCAATTGATATCTCTTAATAACCGCTCAAATTTATACTCATTCATCCTCTTCTTATAGAACCTCTAGCTGAGTTGGTGGTTTATTTCAATTTTTTTATAACCATTTTTTGCCAAAAAAAGGCAATAAAATGCGAAGATCTGGATGATTTCCTGGATGAGCAACAATCTGTGGAAGACACATCAGTTAATATTGAACTTCTTGATGAAGAGTTCTTCATTATTCATGATAATTACCAAACATGGGAAATGTATTTTGATAGTGCTTCTAGAAGTCCAATAGGGAAGAGACTGGAAAAATCCTAAACTCAATTATCGGAAGGTGGTACCAAGAATGATTCAGAGTATAACGATCCCATCGCAGGTTTGGAATTGGCTCTTTAGGTGAAAATGGATCATTTAAGTGTAAAAGTTGATTCAGAATTAGTAATCAAAAAAATCAATGGTCAATACTCTATTAAAAAAGAAGAGTTAATCCCTTTGTGTGATTACATCAAAGAGTTAATGGATGAATTTCATTCACAGCTAAAATTTTCATATGTCCCGTGATTAGAAAATGCCCAAGCAGATGCACTAGCTAATGTAGCTACATCCTTGGAACATCCAAATCGAGATGATACATTTATCAGCAAAACCCATCGCCATGTGGTTTCACATTTTGTTCAAACCATGAGGGTGGAATTTAATGAAATTATCCCTATTTCTAAACCTTTTAGTCATACCATGTAATGGAGAACATCCATCATAGAATATCTTCAAAATGGGATACATCCACCAAATAGGGCGGATAAGGAGCAGATCCAGTGACGATTGGCCAATTTTACTCTTTATGATTGTACACACCACCATAAGATTCTTTAAAAGAAAAGATTTGATGGAATTATTTTCTGATGTATTGATGGATAAGAGAAAAAAAACTTTTAGGAATGAAGTACATTCAAGAGCTTGTGGTGTCCACAAATTAGGGTACAAACTCTTCGATCAGATCTGAATCCCTAGATACTTTTGGCCTTCAATGAAACATGATTGTGTAGATTTCACTAAAAAATGTCATCCATCACAAGTGCATGCCAACTTAATTCATAAACCCCTATAGATTCTACATACAGCTAAATACTACTGGCCATTTTCCACATGGGGAATGTATGTAGTAGGGACTTTTCCTCAAACCACAACTAATCAGTTCAAGTATATTCTCACTACTAATGATTTATTCTCTAAGTGGGCTGAGGCAATACCTCTAAATAAATTTAGAGCCAAAATCATTGTTAGTTTTGTCAAAACTAATATAATCAACCGATTTGGCAACCCTCATACTATTTTGACAGATAATGGAACCAATTTTTGTTTTTCTGAAGTAAAAAAGTTATATCAGGAATATAATGTCAAATCCAACCATTCATCTCACTATCATGCTGGACCTAATGGATATATAGAGGATTTCAACAAAACTCGATCAAATATACTCATGAAGATAGAGGATAAAGATAATAAATCGTGGCATGATAAACTTTTTAATGATTCATGGGATTATCGGATAATTACCCGTACTGCTACCCAAGAAACACATTATTAATTGTTATATTGAATTGAAGCAGTTTTTCCAATTGAAGTAGAATTTCCTTCACGTAGAGTTGAAATATGTGACCAGTTATCTACAGATGAGAGATCTTAGAAACAGTTTAATGAGTTGGAATGATTAGATGGGAAAAGATTTCATACTTTTAATCATATAGAAGTCTATCATAATATAATAGAACGAGATTTTAATAAAAAAATTTGACTTCGTTCATTCCTCCAAGAAGAATTGGTATTCATCCTTAGGACTCCAATTATACAAAGAGAGAAACCTAAGAAACATGAACCGAAATGGGTGGGACCTTAGTCGATACATAAGTTCTATTCAAATGGATCGTATGATTTAATCTCAATGGATGGAGATAGAATTACATCTCTAACCAATGTGATATTTTTGAAGAAATACTTTCTGTAATTATGTAAATATTCCTCACTATAAAACATTAAACTCCTTTTTACATAGTACTCACTATAAGACTTTAAACTACACAATAAACTGTCTTTGCTGCAAGACATAAAACTACACTACAACCAATGTCCTAGTTGCAAGACATTAAATTGTATAACAACCATAACCGTCCATGCTGCATGACGTTAAACTGCATGACATCATATGTAAAGCTAATGTTTTCTCTATTTAAAATTAGAAGATTCCATAATAAAATGTCATTAATGTCATCACTATAACTTGTTAGTACATGAGTCCCTCAATTTCCTATGTCGGTGTGAGATTTTCATAGATACCCAGTATCAAGAACTACGTATGGCTTGATTCTCATTTTAATGAGATACGTAGAGGCGCCTAAATCTCCAATTCTGGCCCCTGCCGCAATCAAAAAGTATTCTTATTTTCTATTCTCCTCCTATATGTTAATAAGATATATACATAGTGATTAATTAAGATATATGATTAGGCTTCTATACCAATTCATGTCTTAAGATTTATTGTTCTCTCATAACAAATTAAAATCCCTCATTCCTCGAGTTAAACATTGCATGAGGAATGATTGTTTAAAGAACTATGTATGAATTTATTCTCATATACTTTGAGATACGTAGAGATGTCGAGATCTCAAATCTTTGGCCGAGCCACCAACAATAAATTACCCCTTTATTTCTTGTATAAAATCAAATCTGCATAGGGAATTTTTTAAAAACTATGTATGACATGATTCTTTCCCCAAAAATATATATAATGAAACTTGGGTTTTATCACTTAAACAAGTTAAAGTATGTATTTCCATTCATATCAGTTCATATTCATCCTCACCGCATGAAGTTACACTAAATTAAAATCTAGTAACCCTATTCTTCATTTTCATCAGCTTTCCATCATAAAATAACCCCTTACTGCTCCATGTTTCTCACATCGAGCATAGATCATGCGGTCTTAAGAATTGAGTAAATGGATTTTTTATATATGTTGTTTTAATTGCTTATGGGGTTAATAATGTCCTTACAAAATGAATTGAAACTGCATATTATAATTTCTTTACTGAATGACATAAAACTGTGCATTACCATATTCATTCAAAGGAAACAATGAAGGACTCTATTTTACATATGAGTCAGATCTATTTAAAGGGCATCAAATTCATGGCGAATATTGATTCAAATATTTCTCATATACATTGTGAATAACCCCTTACAATATCTCACACTCTTAATATTGATTTTTTCGTTATAATTTTCATAATATTTTTTACGGTTTCTGGTGAAAAGGTTTTCAATATCTGAGAGCTCTTTTGTCTGACTATGAAGCACATGCCCTTAGGAAGCCTTGCACAAGCTGCCTACATAACAAGACTACCAGCCAAAATATGTCACAATTTGGCTATGCAGCATATTCCCTAGTTTTCCCTGCATAATATAGCGCCCATCATGTGTTTTTCAAATAATTGTAACATCGTTCTTGGTTATAGTATCTTTTTTCCCTTTAATCTTTAATAAAAATATACGGGAATAATTATTTTAAAACACCAATTCAAGTATACTTGTACCATTATCTTTCTCACAGTCTGAAGGTCATTAAGACCATGGTATGCACATTTCACTCAACATGTATTTGATACACTATGAAATAATCTTGAAATCACATGGCCACATGTTATATATTGTTTCCATTTCTGGTCTTAGTTGAATGATGTAAAACTACAGACACCATATCTTTTACATTTGTGTCACACCATTTTGTAAGTCATATTACTCTGTTTCTTTGGATATCTTGATCAGAAATACCCATTCCTTATTTAGGTACCATTATCCCTAAACCAAACTCCAGGCTATGGAAAATCTGAATCTCCATAAAAATTCATAGACTTTTAGCAATAGAACGTCAAACTTCTGAGAGATCTTTTTCCTGACTATACAGCACATTCCTTTATGTGGACTTGAATAAGTTTATTACATAACAGGCATTTCAGTCAGAAGATGCCACTATTTGGCTATGTAGCATATGTACCAGTTGTCCCTGCATAATACAATCCCCATAACGAGTTTCTCAAATAATGGTAATTTCATTCATAGAAAAGTCTTCCTCTAATACTTCTATCCCATTTCCCATACAATTTCTTAGATTCAGAAATTCTAAAATCACAGTTTACAAATTTCCCTTTCATACCTGAATATGAAAGTATGTTTCCCAAAAAATTATCAAGAAATCAAGAGAGTTTCATATCTTTGGTTAGAGCTAAAGACCATAATTAAATCCACCCCATGTCTTCACTGCATGATATAAAACTGTACAGTTCCAATGTCCTCACTGCATGACTTTTGGTTTAAAATTACCCATTTTCATTATTAAAATTCATTTCCATGGCAAAACCACCTATAATGGTCTCAAGTCTCCAAAATCTTATTTTCTCCTATCTATCAATTCCAAAACGTTAAATTCCTATAGATCTATTTTTCTTAACTATGAAAAACATTCCCTTAGGTGGCCTTATATAATCTTCATACATAATAGGATTTTCAGTAATAAGATGCCACTATTTGGCTATACAACATATGCCCCACTTGGCCCTGTATAATACATCCCCTATAACAGGTTTGTCAAATAAGGGTAACTTCATTCCTGGAAAAGACACACATTATGTTGATACATGCTTTAAATTTGGTATCCATAAAAAAATAGTGGCCCAAGATTCCCCTTGGAAATGTTTAAAGAATATTAAATCAATTCTTACCCATAGTGTTTTGTTTGGGATTTATTTCGATGTTTACGGTCAAATATTTTTCGACCCTAAACATTTTCCCATTATAGTCCATCATATAATACTCTAAACTTCCAACAATAAAATACATTGTGCTCATTAAATTGAGAACCCATGAAGGGAACTCTAAACAAAAGTCAAGTCCTAGTTCAGAAAACATACATTTTTGTATGATTTAGGTAGTATTGAGAAATAAAAGTCAGAAGACACAATGTTTGTAGGGTTTTCCATAGAACCCTATAAATAGTCAAATCATACTTATTAGGTCCCTTGGATTAATAAGAAATTTTTTGAGCAATTAATTATAATTATAATAATGATTGTTTAACATAAAAGAATCATTATCTTCATTTACTTTTCATATTTCAATCATGAAAATGTAGTAATTAAAATTTATTTTATTATAATGATTTAAAACAAAATTTATTTCTCTCATATGAATATAGTGGGCCATCCACACAATTGAGGCTCTCTATCATGTTTTATAATAAACTCTCAACATGACTTTCATTTGTTAGACCACTTCATAAGCTCTATCAGCTATCTATTGAAGTTGAGATAATTTAGAATCTCTAGCCTCCTCTGCATGACAATGTGATTCCTTACCAGTTAAAATGGTAGTTATACCTTCTAATTGGGTTTCTTAAAATGATTTATTCAATTGATCAGGATTGTTATGAATAGAATCAATTTGTTTTAGAAGGTATAACAACTGCTTCATGGCTTCTTTGATATTTTGGCTAATCTCGAGTGATTTCTGGTAATGATTTGCCTCTGCCTCAACTACTGCAGCTTGAAAACCCTCAATATTGATGATTAATTTAGCCTCTTCAAAATCTTGTCACAACTTATGCTCTTTCTCCTCTCGGTGAATAGTCTCTTTCATGACATTATAGATTGGCCAATAATTAAATCCACCAAATCCCAATATGAAAAATAATTATGGGAGTTTTGGAAAATGGGAAGACCATTCATATAATGGATTTTCAGAAATTATGCCCCAGATATTCCGCCATGTCGTCTTACATGCCATTCCAAGAGAATATTTCATTTCTAAGTCTGAATCTGAGTCACTACCATGAGGAAAAATGTACTATGGAAACAGGCCGCTTAAAGAGCTATTTTGTTCTGCTTCTCTTCGGGCAGTAGAAGCTTCACCTTCGGATCTAGGAGATGATAAACCTAAATGATAAATCAAGTTCAATTTTAGTTTCAATATAAGGAAGAAAATATGATTCAAGTAACTTATTATATTTACCCAATAACAAGTCAGCTACCAGATTGGATTCATCCCATGTATTCTCAACTCTAGTGTTTTGAGTAGGTGTATCATGAGAAGGGGCATTTCATTGAATTTTCATAGGTATAAAAATGGAAGGATCTAGAACATCTATTGTTTAAGGATCCTATGTATATATTTCTCCAGCCCCTGTAGAAGGATAAAGTGGAGCACCCTGTTCTTTAAGAGCCCTTGTGACATTTTCTGTAGATAACGCTGCAAAAGGTGAATCTTGATGTAATGGATCAATTTGAAGAAAAAATCATGCATTGAAAATGAAAAAATATGGACTACGTCCTTGAAATTCCTTATGAAAATCTCCAAACACCTGGATGGAACATGGAATATCAATATTCTGATTAAGGATGTCCATTATTTCAGTGTATACGACCATAAATGTTACATAATCCACACCATTTATGGTATCCAACAAATGTTGGTTGATTCCCAAATTGGCTCCACTAAAATTTTGTTCTACTAACTCTTCAATTTGTATACAAGCTTTAGATCTTTCCAGGATTGGGTTAATATCAGCATTGATTTTAGATTACCTTGGATCTTCATTCATTTCTTCTAAAACAATATGAATATGAGTATTTATTAATTTCAGGATCCTTTGAAAAAATAACTAGGGAATGTATTTAATCTTACCATAGCTTTACTCTCTCTCAACAAATCCTGAAGCAGGTATAACTAAATCTTTTGACATTACATATTCTTCTGTATGAACCTGGGTTTCCCCTGGGGATTCTTTTTTCGGTTGTGAAGCATCTTCTCTTAGTACCTTGAGAGAGGAAAGATACATAGATCCTAAAAATGATAAAAAAATGGTTACCAGAATATATTTAGCAATTTCTATTCCCTAAGGAATGTATAAACACTTACTCCTTCAGTAAAAAATTTAATCAATCTCATTGATATTTTTTTTTGTTCCAAATCTTGAGGAGATATTGAAACACTCTTCTTAGAAGGAGAAACATGAAGTAATGGTTGAGGATTATCTATCACCATTACCCTAGTCATGATTCTCACTCCTGGAGAAATTTCTGGCGACCTGGGAGGACCATTGGTTTCATTGATAAGAGAGACTGTAGGACCGTACTTGGGTGATTCAAGAACTATTCAAAATATTCCTTCTCTACATTCAAGATTCATAAATATATTTTCATCATGATTAATGATGATAAATAATAAAGCAGTGTTGTGACAAAAGAAAAAGGGAAACACATTCTTTGTATTAACATAAATATCTCACTCCTCCTCAGAGTTGATAATTACCCCTTCACGGACTCCTATGTCCAGCATATGAGATGCACGTTTAGAGGATGGGATTTGTTCATCGATTTCATATATAAAAACCTCCATCTCTACAATATACTTCTTTACTTTAGCCATGTTATGGACCATATTGTGATCAGAATGTTCCTCGATATCACCAATATCTGGTATTTGAATTCCATGTTAGAGGAATTCCCATGTGTCCGTAAGATCATAGGTTATACATTCCTAATGTTGAATGGATAATGGTATCACATATTTCAATCTTGGTACGGTTTACTGTGGAAGGGAAGCATCACCTTATGATTGGGAAATATCTTTATAACACCTTTCTTCTAAAAGTTCTATAATATCTATCAGGGACCACTGTTTGATGGCGGCGACTGGATCACCTTGGCATTGGTGGTATTGAATTTCTATCCTTGTTCTTCCTGGTGTACTTCCTAAAAAGATTTTTTGAGTGCTCTAAAACCTCTGAAACTTATGTATCATCTCTTTCCTTGGATTTCATTCCAATATTTCCACGTGCAACAGTTGTTGTAGCTTCCACTAGATATATCCCTTTTGTCAGAGCCCCTTGGGGATATGAAGAAACCCATGCTTTGGCATACCTAGATTCGAATCCGATCGATTCATCTGGTGGAGGTAATTTAATTGACAATTTGGATACCTCTAGTGGTTTTAGAATCCATAATTTTCGCTCTACCATT
The DNA here is from genome assembly GCA_963277665.1 of Viscum album. Classification (NCBI taxonomy): domain Eukaryota; kingdom Viridiplantae; phylum Streptophyta; class Magnoliopsida; order Santalales; family Viscaceae; genus Viscum; species Viscum album. Next base: position 1,788,555,893 of record OY728121.1, on the reverse strand, counting down.
GGGTGCTTCTCATGTCTGACATATGTGGGCTGAAAAGTGATTGATTGTTGAAGACATATGAATTGACGAGAAAACATATAGGGGACACAATCCTAATAGATAATTTCTCCAACAATCCTGGTTGATAATATTCCATCCCTAAATTCCATTAATAATATCTCTGCTCATAATTATTTTCTTTATCATCGTCAATAAATGTTCAATTCGGTGGGTCTCCAATAGTAAAGAAGCTGAATTCCCCTATGAAATTCAATGCCTTCAGTACAATGTCAGATCTTAAGCCTAGGGGATGAATACCAAAAACTTTCTATAGAAATGGAGTGAATAAACAATTTAGAACTCTAAATGAATTTAGCACAGAGTATGATGAAAAGTGTGTTATAATCCATCCCGAGAACACTTAGAGTGGACCTGGAATCCAAAATGAAGCCTTCCCTTTGAATAAATGCAGTAGGAGATGGTAAATTTATGTTAATAGTGGGGTTTGTAGCCCAATATACTTCCCCTATACCAATTTAGCTTCAATATCAAAGGTCCCTGATCTTACACCCCCGTTGGATTCACGAACTGGAAGCAAATAAACACTTAGCCACATTAGAAGGAATGCATCTATGTGAATGTTTGCATCTATATCGAGTTAGAATTTATAGACCCAGTTCTTGTAATCGCCTCTTTCTAGTGTAGGAAAATATGTTTCTAAACTTCCTCAGTTATCTATAGATGGAGAAATAGTTGGACGTCCACAGGTTAACCTTTATATATTGTTGGTTCTAAGAAGGATTCCATCCACACTCTAGCATGGATATCGTTCTTATCCTTCAGTAAATTATTCACTATATTAAGCAATCCATGGGCCAGCAGTGGAATTTTGGTAACATCACCCCATGTTGTAGTAGGCGGGATGAATTCATCGTACATTTTCCCAAGAATGTGAATGCCATCTATTTGGTAAAGGTCCAAGAGACTAATACCAACTTTACCATGCGTCAAATGTAAGGAATTTGTTTGTGGACTCCATTGGCTCCGTAATTCAGGAATGTATTCATTTTTGTAAACAGATGTTTGCCCCATCATGACAGCTTCATAAATATGAATGTCTGATAACTCTTTTCTGAATTCCTCACAAGTTCTACGTACCAAAAATGCCCACATCCAGTCGGGTTTTACACCTCCTCTAGAACGAAGGTCCCAATATCCTTTCCAACCATTAGATTGATCTATTTGAGAATCCATAAAAGAGGAATCATAACAATATGGTTTTGGCTCTGCAACATGATCATTCATATCATGAGTGAAACCACTGTGATGAAGGATGCAACTAATAGGGACCGTGCCTTCTTGTATCAGAACCGCCTTGTAATAATATTCATGCTATTATAGTTGAAATACTGAAGAAACCAATTTGTTGGAATGTACTTCATAATAGATAAAACATGGGCATCTTGAAAAACCCATGCCCGTATAGGGGTAAGTAAGGAATTTTGGGATAGACACACTGGTACATAATTAAACCCTTCTATAACCCAAGAAGATTACTCTCAACAATTTCATAATAGTTTGTCCTGGTGACCCTCATAATTTCATTCTCGCAAACCATTGCTTCGTAGGTATGGGTCATCAAATGAGTCATTCTTTCCTACAAAAGAATTACCTAACATTCATGTTGTATTTTAAAGAAGAAATTGATTTTTTTTGGGAAAGGACAATTTTCATGTAGGGATTTTGAAAATGTCCTTTCACAAGGTCCTTTGACAAAGTCCTTCGACGAGGTCAGTCGCATAGGCCCTTAGACTAGGATCCTAGTGAAACTCCATCATTGATGTCCTTTTGGAATATCTCCATCATGTAAGTAATTTTACCATGAATTAAATTTCAATAGAATTATGCAAGAGCACAACGCGATGCACTTGGGCGAACAAGCTACACAACGAGAGCCCGAAATTTTGGAGAAAATCCATATGATGAGAAAATTGTGAAAGGTGGAGACATATTTATAAGGAACAAAAGACCATCACATCAGGAATTTGTGTTGTACCTATACAACTTACCTACACAAATTACATGCATGACAAAACTATGCTATTCATTAATCTATCCCGATCTTTTTCCAGACATTCACCTTAATACTTGACCATTATTGTATATTTCGTATTCAATACTAAGTGGGGGATTTTGTTGAAACTACATAAAAAAGTAACCAAAAATATAGATAACCTTTGGATTACTTTAAATCAAAAAATAATGATTCAAATAGTACAAAGGGAAATATATGATACCCCAATAGTGCTACACGGCCTAGCTACGTGGATGAGCTTCGTGGCCGAGCTACGCGGCCATGCTACGTGCCAGACCTCCATGCCAAAAGATGTATAATGTCCCTGAGCATAGAAACTATGCAGAAAAGCTGCAAAAAGTACCTGTGTGGGCAACATCTCTTTGACCAGGCCCATTTGTGCCTATAAATAGAGCCCGTGGGAACTCCGTTTCAGGATTGAATAAAATGTTAATGACTCTATGAAGATCCCATTGGGTATCTCTTTCGCCTAGATCTCTCAAATTTTCTCAGGTAGTTCTCTAAACTACAAAAGAGGTTATTTTTAAAAGGGGATAGGATTTTTTTGAAGTTATTCACATTCTTTAGTCATCATCCATACCTACGCGGTATATCTACGTTCCACACCTGCGTGGTACACATGCACGCCATACCTGTGCTATAGGAAAACATGGGCTACCAACGTGGCATACTGGTGTGAGGTACCTACACGACCAGCTCAAGTTCCCTTCATTAAATCCATCCCTGGAATGTTATCTCATTCCTTGGTTCCGTTACCTAAAGGGGATATGTTGAGACCTCCACCAAAACATTCTGACTTCTCAATGAATTGGGTAAGGCATATCAGCGTGTCTCCAATTTTTGTTTGCATTTCTGTAGTCAGAGGTTTCCCACAACTATTTCACAATATAGTTAGGATTCATGGGATTTTTTTGGATTTTTATATCCACAGTCACATGGAATTTTGTCTCAAAAATTGTGTTGGGAAGTTCTCGATTTGAGGATGGTTGGATACCGGTCTCACCCTTCTTAATGAGGCGACCCGGAACTTCAGTTCTCTGGTAGGGAAGGTACACATTGCACTGGAAATTCCGCGCAAGTATAAGAGAGGACTCCCTCCCCTACCAAAAAAAATTTCAGGGCAGCCATCCTGGTATAATCCCCTCACCATCACCCATTCTTCGTTACATTGAACCCACGTCCAATATAAATAGAACATAGGGAAGGCTCATCGCCTCTCCCTCTTCCATATTCAATATTCCCTCTCCCATTAGCAGAGGTGGAAAGTTGTGAAATGTCTTTGTTGAATCCTTCAAATCCTCTTGTTTCTCACACAGAACATGACCCAGGTGGTCTTAGAGATATGTGATGCTTGCAACATATTCCCAAACACTCACCCAAGGAACTACGAGTACTCTGATTCCTGTTCAAACTAGAATATGTAGGAAGGTCATTCAGGGATCAAGCTCTCTGGGTATCCTTCTCAAGAATCCAACCCTAATTCCAACAATTTTGGCATCCTCCTTAGGAAATAATCCCCAAAATCAATCCTCAAATCATCAAGGCACACTTTTTCAGGAAGTAAGCCCAAACCCCTCTCTCTCAGAGGACTATACTCTCCTGTGAGATTTATCGAACAATGTGCGCTTTGATTCCCATTAATGTGGGATATGTTGGAAGCCTCCCTGAGGTTATATCCCAACACATCAAGTCAACCGTATTCTCTTTGGGCCATATTACCAATAGGGTCTAATCCTACATCGAAACTCATATCCTTTCCATGTTCCTTGGGTTACACCATCATAAGTCTCGCACTAAGTTTCAACTAATCACCTTACGCAAAGAGGTCCTTATCACATGACTTTTAAAGGTATGATTTGTCTTACTAAACATAACCAAACTATGAGGGTTATGATTCCTTTCAAAAGGATACATAGGTAGCTCATTTTATGAGCACAATCTAAAGGTCAAAACAAACCTTTGTCTCCCTGGATGAAAATAAATTATAGAGAGGCCCACTGAGTGGATTAATAACTAGTATTATCAAAACAATGTTTAAAAGAATCTCTAATCAATATATTAGATTATACAATTGATGGAAAACCTCGAATACATAAAGATGTTTCCATTGATGAAGACACATGAATGCATACCAATGATTCTAAATTTTACATATGTTAATAAGTGATTGTAATTTATAAAGGATAATTATGATATACATGGTGAATTAATAAGGATTCTTGAAAATATTTTAATTTTATAAAGAGTGTCCCAGAGTAGATAATAATTCCTCTCAAAAGGGTGTGGTGATTTTGAACTCCCATCCTCTTGAACAATGCACGTTCATAAGTATTGAAAAGTTCAAAACATAATGAACAATTTACTTTATAAAGCATGTCCTCTTTGGATAAAGAACTGTTGGATGTTTCTGGTTCCATAAATAAATCCAATGGAAACTACCTGAAAAAAGTGATTCTTAAATCTAGAACACACGTTTCAAGGAAATACGAAACACCTGTGAAAATAAAAGGAGTTTCATATGAAATTATATGAGGTATAAAAATCAACTAATCAATGAGTGTATATGATACCATGAACATTGATAAATATTTGAACACATAACTTATTGATCAAGGGTTGGATTAAAATTGTTCTTAGATAATAAAATAACATACAATGTAATTAATTGGTTTCCTAATTTAGTCAAAAAAATTACAATCTAGGTGATTACACATATTTTAGAAGGAGTATGTATAGGTTACACATAAATGAAATTTAATGGGTATAAGGGATGTATTTATGAAATAATGTTTATATGGATACAAAAAGTCAATGATAGATCAATCCACCAACATGGAATTAATTTCCGCATCAGCATTGACACTTATAAATTATAAATAAAAATTGAAAAATAATTTTGTAATTGGTTATGCTTAAAGAAACATATAATGAGAGAAAATATTAAAAAAGGGAATTTAAAAAAGAATGAAAATAAAATAGTATTTTCATATGTGAAAAATGTTATTGGGGGAGATAGAAAATAGTATAATATTCTTAAAACATTTCCATATATTATGCATAATGTGGGAATGTTAAGAATTATTGAAAATAATGGTTTAATTATATATTTATTGAAATATTGGGAATATTAATATATATTTTTTATATATTATAATAAATATAAGTTTCACTGAAAATGAACTGTAATAATGGAAGTAAAATTTTGAGAAAAACTGATAGCTAATTTCTTAATGTTTTAGATATTATCATATAAACCAATATACAATTCACATTACAATTGATTTAAAAAAGGAACCTTAAAATAATTATATTAGCATATAATAAAAATAATATATATATATTAATGTAAATAAATTAATAGAAAAAATAAACAAGTTTGGTTGATAGGGTATAAATGGAAGAGGAAAAAATCACCTTCTTCGGTATTATTAATAGTTTTCAAAAACCCCAAATTGATAAAATTGATAAAAATATTCTATTTATAATAATTAAAAATTTAATTATGACGTTATAAAATCATAATTCATATTTATATTTTAATATTTCAGATTTTGGGGTAAATAATTAATAGTGACATGGATGAAAAATAACCTAAAAATAAAGTGGAATTCTTTCTTACATACACATATATAATTATATTGTAAAAAATCCATAAAAATCATTTTTGGTAAAACATAAATAATCTAACAAAAATAAATCTATAATAGAACATGAGTTAGGTAATGGGTTGAATATTTTAAATAATGAAAAATACATTCAATGAATAAATATTATAACTCTAGGAAATTTTAAGAGAGAAAAGAATTCCATTATGACCTTGGTAATTCATGAATCCAAAGAAAGTGAAGACAAGTACAATAAATGGATGTTCATATACTGAAATTCTTATATTAATTATTGTAATATTTAAATGATACTGATTGTAGTATCAAACTAATGATGTAGATGCTCAATATACAAGAGGAGGGGGGTGAATTGTACACTTTTAAAAAAAATCCTTTGGAACATTTAAAGATGCAGATGTTAAACAATGTTAAACAAGGTAAATTCAAAAAATCACTATGTTTTACAATATTTCTTGATTCCAGAAATATTGTCATGAAAAAGAATCTTAACAAAAGTTTACAAGAACAAAGATTCTACCGTAAACTTATAGAATTTTACAAATTAGTGTACAAGTATAAGAAAGTATAAGATAGTTATACATTCCTCAACAACCAAAATACAGGTGAAAACATGAAACAATAAAAGTAACAAGTAGTATATCTTTTATCCCAAAGATAAGGGTATCCTACAACCTTGGATAATGTTTCCTTGATTTATACTTTCAAAAATGTTTGTCCTACCCACACTAGGGTAATCCCTCGATATGAATATTAGAGTTTGTCTTGCTATCTCGGCAAGTCCTCTAACTTCATGGTAGTCGACACCTCTATCTTCCTATCCCCGGAAACCCTTGAATGTACTCAACAACATTCAGATTCTCATGAAGAAATTATGAACAAGATGTTTAGTATGCACAAGGCATGAATGTCTCTCTCTAGAAATCACTTCAGCAACATGTAATCTCTTGTGTCATAGAACAATGTTGAGATCATTAAAATTAGCTTTTATTTACATGTTTAGATTCAACGGTCGATTCCCTCCTCCAATGGTCATATTCTTCCTTGAATTTAGAAGGTACCTATACATGTGTCACTCAAACAATGGTTAGACAGTAACTTAATGAAAACATCTTTTTATAACCAAAACACGTGCAAGAAAAAATAATTTTGCTTAACCAAAATAATTTTTCGGAATGAAATTTTGGAGTCTAACCAAAAAAATTTTGGTGTCTAAAAAACATAAATATTCGGACAGTATCTTCAATGTAATTTGGAACTTGAACTCTATAGAATTCTTGAGTGTGAATTTCAATGAAATTTGGAGTTTGAATTCATAAGAATTCAGAGTCTAAACACAAAATGTTCAGAGTCTCAATTCCGATGAATTCGGAACCTGAACGCAGAATGTTCAGAGTTTGAATTTAGAGAACTCAGAGTATGAACTCAGAAGGATCGAAAACTGAATTTAGAGAACTTAGAGTCTGAACTTAGAATGTTCGGAGTCCGAATTCAGAGAACTTCGAGTCTGAACTCAGAATGTTCGGAGTTTGAATTCAGAGAACTTGGAACCTGAACTCAAAAACTAAAAATAGAATAACCTATATCTACGTATTTATAAGATTTTGAGGTTTTGGTAACGAAACATAATTTTATACATAGATGGAAAATGTGTTATATTATAATATGAACAATGAAATACACTTTACGGAACAATTTCCATGTGGAAGGAAAAATTTCCTTATCCAGATGAAACTTAGGGAAAATAATATTTTCCTTAAGATAAGGTGTTTTTGTTTTTTAAAACATAAAGGAATGGAAAAGTCAGAAGGAAACATTTTTGACTCAACAATCTCCCCATTTGGGAAAGCAAAAATATCCTTACCAATAAGAATATAAGGACATAGAAAATATTTTCTTGGACATTGAAAATAAAACATAACTCCCATAATACATGGGAAAATATGAATACAAATAACTCCTCCTTAGGATTTTTATACAGTAAGGATTGTATTCTAGATTTCTAGATTGAAACATAACATTTTATTGCATACAGAAATATTCATGGATTAGAACTCCCCATTAGATGAACTCCCCCTTACATAGGGTAATTTCTTCTTTACTTAGTATTATTTATTCCTTTCTCCCCCATTGTGATTTTTAAAAAGGAATATAGTGAATGGAAATGTAAATATGGTACCAAGAAAATTAGTACTAGAAAACCAAAAATATATGAAGAGCAACCAAAAATTTCATTAGGATTGGAAAAATTTATACAAAGAAGTAATACAGCAGAAGATCAGAATTGAGAAAGATTGTCCTTTCTTCACCTTAACCATTAAATTATTTACTATGGTTTTGAGCTTATTGAGATCCTTGTGATCTTCCTCTTCAAGTTTGAGAAGATGATCATGATCCTATATTTTCTTCTCTAAGTCTTGGATCTTTTCTTCTTGATCCTTAAGAATATGAGTGTGAGCCCTACAGGATTCTTCCTGCTTGAAAAGATTTTCTCCAACCTCGATCCTAAGATCCCTTTCTCATTTCCAACTCTGAGAAACTGAATAAAACATCCAATTCTGGTCTTTTACTTCTTGCATCTGAGTATTCTATTCTAGAGTTATATTCACCTAAAATCAATTTATAAGATTCTTTATCTTCACATCTTCGTTGTGAAATGCATCATTGACACATTATTGGAACACATCAAGAATTTTCATGTCTTATATAGTTTTCATTGACATTATGGTCATCTTCATGAATTATGTTTTGTGGGATTCGTAATTTTTTAAAAAGGTTTTGAAATAGTCTTCAAGCTTGACACACTTATCCGTCACAATGGATACTGATTCAGATTTTTTATTTAAGTAATATTAGAGCATCTAGAATCTAGAGTCTATAATGGGAAATAATGGTATTGTTCCAAAAAGATTCATTAAAGACCGGACAACAAAATCATGTCCAAGGGAGGATGATTACGAATCATGTATTTTACTTGGGGAGGTTTCTTTTCAAACTCAGCTGCTTTCCCCTTTGAAGAACCACCAACATCATTACTTTTTACCACAACATTTGTAGGTGTATCAACATCTAATTGTTTTACCATATTAATCCTTGGAATGACTTCTGATTGATTAAGAGAATCATGTTCACTATCAGATAGCTAAACTATTTTGTCTTCAGAAAATTCTTTCTTTCCATCTCCTACCTCAGCATCCTCTAGGTGAATAAAGCCTGTATTGATTCTCTCTTATTTAGATGGTTTGTCTACATCGTCTTCCGCCTACTTTTCATCCTTCCCAGGAGTAGGAAATTTTTTTGATAAAATATGAGATTATCAGAATGATTATATTTCATAAGGGCTTTCCATATCATGAAAATCTTCTACTTGCATTATCAGGGACTTCAGTATCATCACTGTCTTCTTATTCCTCTTCTATTTGTTTTTCTTCTACTACATTTTCTTGTAATTTTTCTGGAGTCACAAACTACATTCTCAGAGTCTCTAGTAAAGGTTATGTCATGAAGGATTCTGGTACCAGAATATTCTCGAAAGCTTTCTCAGCATCCTTTAGAAGTGATTGAACTATTTTAGCCTCAAAAAACTTCTTCTTCTACTTCTTCTATTTCTCTTTCTTGTCAATCTCTTCTGATATCTTCTCCCTCAAGGATTTTTCTTCAGCATGGTCCAAGCCAAAAATAGGCCCCATTCTTTCCATTTGTTTTTAATTTATCTACACTTTGCTACAAATTCATCCAGATATGCCTTTAGTTTATTTGGCTTCTGTGTTGTGGATTGGGTTTCCTTATCCATTGGGGGTTCCCTTTCTCTTCCACTTCCTTCAGCTTCCTCTTCCTTACACCCTTTTTTAATGTCTTAGACACTTCCAGTTTCATCAGTATGGCTTCAGCCTCTTCCCCAAGAAAATCATATAAATCTTCATATTCTTTTGAAAATCCAACATTCATCATTTTCAGAGTTTCGTCAGCTAACAACATAAGTTTTAAATTTCTTGAATTGGATTTGTAGGGAACTTTGATGGATTCTAGACAGAAAACAATCATATTTGAAAGAATGGATAGATATATAATAATATAAGCCTTCATATCTCCACTCTCTATGTTCTCAATCATAACCAAGATGTGCTTTATCAAGTTTATCTTCCATAGATTTACCACGAAATCCAGAATGTACATATCACTTATCTTCAAAGTATCCATGTCTCATTATCTCAATATGATTAATCCTTGGTCCCACAATTCAAGAATATGATAATTTGTAGTCAGGTGAATAATCTTCAGAGTCTATACCTCTAAGAGACAATGAAAATCCATTTCTTTTTCTTTAATGAAACTTTATTGAAAATCAGGAAGCTTATGAGAACACAACTCTTTTGCTCCTTCATAAGGGATTCCAACCAATATTGAAACCTTAGTGTAAGAAAGTGAATACGTCTTCCCATAACTCTTGAATGAAAACATTCTTTTTTCTATTTCCTTTAAGAAAGTTACTGACTCATAGAATTCAATTAACAATTATGGGTAATCCAAATCCTGAGCTATCAGTTTTGAAAGCCAAAAACATTCCCATCCAATAAGGTTTATATTTTTCGAGTTAATAGAATCATACATTGAAAAAAACATCGGATAAACAATCCTTTATTTGTATATAGCCAATTCTGAGATTGTTTTGATAGTTTCCATATATTTCTAAAAGGAGACTTCGACAGACCTTCAGAAGTAAGATATATATATATGAGAAGTTAGGAACGTGCCTAAGAAGGAGGGTAGAGCTTCATCTTGCACAAGCTTGAGTTTGGCTGTGGGACAACCATCATGAGTCCTTTATATAGGCATTTTTGGAAATAGTTCAGCTTCAATACATAATCCAATGGTTAAAAATTCTTCTGATCGGATCTGACGGTGGAGATGATAGCTAGAAGCAAATTTTCATAGAATCTGATTTTTTGAGATTTTTAATAAAAATTTTAGATTTCAGAAAGAGTAAATACATGAATCTAAAAACAGATGAATATGTCAACTAGTAAAAGATGATTAGAAGAAATTTAAGAAAGGAAACATACCTTTTGGAATGTTAGGATGATTATTACTATTGAGGAAAATGTTTCTTGAATAACATTAGAATCCTGAAATTTAAATTAAAAAAACATTGGAAAAAAGACATATCGAATAATCTTACTACGAAAGTTTTATTATATTAAATAATGCAAACATTCACTACAAAAAATTTAATAAATATTCATTATAGAAATTTAGAAGATCATCATTACAATAATTTAGAAACTCATTATTACGAAAATTTAGAAAATCTTCATTATGAATATTTAGGAAATTTTCATTACGAAAATTTAAAAAATCATCATTATGATAATTTTGAAAATCATTAATAAAAAAATTTAGAAAATCATCATTAAAAAAATTTAGAAAATCATGAAAATGAAAAATATCTAGATGACAGAAAAAAATTGACAACGAAAAAATTTTAGAGTATGAATAAATTTTAATTTGAAATGATTCAAAAAGCTAACAAATAGATGTACTACCCCTATGAAAAGGAGTTCTTTACTGTAAGGATATTGATTTCATAAATAAGTTAATATGTAATATTAACTTATGGTTATCATTCCTAACTTCTGATTAATGTATTAAAATCAATTGGTGGGTAATGATTTTGTGAAAATATCAGCAAGTATATATAGTGTTCCGATAAATTGAAGAATTATATCTATTTTTTGTGTGTGATGCCTAAGAAAGTGATGGATAATATCTATGTGTTTTACATAAGAGTGATGTCCATGTTTTTTACTTAGAAAAATTGCACAAGTATTTTCGCAAAAAATTTGTGTTTTGGTAAAACTAATACCATAGTCTGTGAGTGTGGGTTGCATCCACAACAGTTGAGGAAAACAATTTACAGCTGCTACATATTCAGAATTAGTAGTGGAATGTGCTACTGAGTGTTTATTTTTTCATGACCCTGAAAACAAATGAATATCCTATGAAATGACATGTTTCAGATGTACTCTTTCTATCCATTCTACATCCTCCAAAGTCAGCATCCAAAAAACTTTTTAAAACAAAATCATTTCCAGAAGTGTAAAAGAGTCCTAGATCCATGGTTCCGCTTAAGTAGTGAAATTTTTTTACTACCTTTTAATGAGATTCCTTAGGATTGGATTGATATATTTCACATAAGTATAATGAAAACATTATTTCTTGATGAATAGCTGTCAAGTAATGTAGACTTCTTATCATAACATTAAAATATGGTTGTCAACTATTTTCCCAACTTCATCTTGATCAAGTGAATTTGAGGTACCTATTGGAGTACTTATATTCTTAGTTTTGTCATATTCGTACATTTTTAAGAAGATATTGAATATTATTATGTTGGGATATATAGAATCTTTCTAGTTTTTAGGACATTTCAAAACCAAGGAAAATGATAACTCACCCATCATACTAATTTCTAACTCATATTTCAATAGATCCTCAAAGGAATCTGTTAAATATTGCTGAGTTGAACCAAATATAATTTCATCGACATAAATTTTAACAATCCAAAAAAAATTAATATTTTTCATTATAAAAAATTTTGGATTAGAATTTCCATTAACATAATTATTTTAAAGAAAAAATCATGTAAGTATATCATACCAAGCTTTAGGGGATTTCATAAGTCCATACAACGCTTTGGTAAGTTTGTAAACATGTTTAGGATGTTTAGAATATTTAAAAATAAGATATTGTTATACAAAAACTTCATCTTATACATAACAATTAAGGAAAGAACTTTCAACATCAATTTGAAAAAGTTTGAAATTGATGAATGCTGCAAAGGCAAGTTGAATATGAAAAGATTCATGTCTAGCTACTAGAGAATATGATTCTTCATTGTCTATTCCTTCTTTATGATTATAGGCTTTAACAACCAATCTAGATTTATTTTTTACTATATTACATTTTCATCACATTTATTTTAGATGACCAATTTTACACCAATAACAGAATATTCCTTAGGTCTTTCAACCAAGGTATAGAATTTAATCATTTCAAATTTATTAAGCTCATTTTTCATAGCTTTTATCCAATAATAATCACCTAAAGCTTCATCAGTGCTTTTTTGGTTTTAATTGGGAAAGGAATGTTAGGTGGTCTAATTAATTTGTTAAGGAAATTCGAGTCTTTATAGGTTGATTTACATCAACAATGATACTATCACTGGGATTATTCTTTAGAAACAATTGATTTGGGTTTTGGAGAACTTGTTCATCAAGATAGGGTATGAAATCATCTAGGGAAATGATTTAGAAACATTTTCATGAGAGTTTTCCATATCATAAAGATCTTTAACAAAGGATGATAATCAGTTTTTGAAAACACATCCATAGATGTAGGTTGAGGTTGTTTAAAAACAAAAAGACTAGTTTCCTCAAATTTGACAAGTACTGTTTCTTCTAAAGTACACGGGTTTTTATTAAAAACTCTATAAGACATAAAATTTGTGGAGTAGAATAAGAAAATTTCATCATCTGATTTTGGTGAGAATTTTTGTAGATTACCTTTAGTATTTAGAATAAATACCTTGCAACCAAAAACCTTGAATTATGAGAGTCTAGGTTTACATCTATTCCATAACTCATAAGGAGTTTTATTAAGAAAAGGACAATTAAAAACATGATTTATAGTATAACGAGCATTACATACAGCTTTAGCCCAAAAATGTTAGGCTATAGAATATTCACTCAACATGGTTTTTATTATATCTTTAGTAATTCTATTTATTCTTTCAACAACACCATTTTGATGAGTTGTTCTGGGTACTGAGAAGTTATAAGTAATTCCTTTTCTATTACAAAAAGTTTCAAAATCATAATATGGAAATTCTCATCCATGATCACTATGAAAAGTTATCAAAGGAAGGGGGTTTCTAGTTTTTAAATTGGGCCCTAAATGTTTTGAAATAAGAAAAATCTTAAGATTTAATTGTTGAAAAATAGACCCACGTAAATCCAGTGTAATCATAAACTATGATAAATACATAATATATACCGCCAATGCTTCTAGTTTGTGTTGGACCAAAAATATCCATACACATTTACTGTAATGCATCAATAGTTGAGACTTCACCAACTGATTTAAAACATGATTTATGTTTCTTTCCATATTGACAAGGATCACAGAAGAATCAAATCTGTGCTCTGGTAGATCCTTAACTAGTATTTTCTTAGAGAGTTTTCATATGTTCCTAAGGTTACTGTGTCCTAACCTTCAATGCCATAACCAAGAATGATCTTCCGTTGCACTAAGGCATGGTAGATCATGGCTCCTAAGGTCATATATGTTTAGTGTATACATATTCTCTTTCCTATTGAATGAAAGAATAAATACTTACTTGGAATTTTGTAGTACACACTCGTCATTCCTAAAATCCACAAGGTAACCTTCATCACATAATTGAATTCTACTAATGAGGTTGTTCTTATGACCCTTAACAAATAAAACATTTGAAATCAATGTTTTTCTAGGAATAATGATGTTACCTATACAAATAATTTCTCTCATAGCATTATCTCTGAATGTTACTTTTTCTTATTTCATCTTGATAATCTTTTCAAAGATGTTTTTATTACCAGTCATATGCCAAGAACATCCATTATCCACGTACCAAATATTGTTGTGGGTAAATTATTTATTTTCCTCAAAATAAGAATGTTAGACCTTCAAAACCCAAACATTCATGGATTCGGAAACATCAGAAATAAAAATTTTAGGTATCCACATTTTCATTGAAAAAAAATCTTTATGGAAACCTAAAGACTGTGTTTTGTGTAAGGATCAATTTTTTTCCCAATTCCCACCACACTGAAAAATAGTGTAGAATGGAGAACTTTGAGGAACAAAATAATTGTTACTAAAAATCGGTTTTGAACTTGTATAACCAAAACTATAATTATTCCATAGATGCCAAATTTTAGAATACATCTTCTCAATGTTTTCCCAACCTAAGGTAAAGTTTGAAAAACACTTCCTTAAGGAAAATATCTCCATCTTCAGTCTAATCACTAAGTTATAATTCTAAAAACTATCAATTTTAACACTAGAGTTAGGATTAAAAACATTTTCCTGAGAAATTTCTTTTTCTAGGTCCTTATAATGTTTCTCCTTCACAGAATTAACTTCATCAAGTTGTTTTTAAATACATTCAAAATAAATGGTTTTCTTATCAATATCATTAGAAAGATCTGATATTTCGTTAGTAAGAATAGAAATCAAATAGTTTTTCTTATCATGATTTTTCTTTAATTTAGATGTTTCATTATCAATGAGCTTAGAAAATCTAGAAAGTTCTTCATAGGTAGGTATAATATTATATTCATCAGAAGAATATTATTCATCCTAGAATTCATAATATTAACTATCACTACAATTGGCATTCAATGATACATTGGTAATGGATTCTCCATTTTGTACCTTTTTTGTTAAACTATTATTTTCAATAGGTAATATGGCTTTTAGACCAAGATTCTTCTGTCCAGATGATTTGTAATCTGAGGATTCATTAGAAGCATCTCCTCCACAAGTACTCCAAGTGTCATTAGCTTTAAAAAAATTATTAGCATTAGATTTGTTGTACTTATTTCACTTTCTCTCAGAATTATTTCCCTTTCAATCTTTTCTCTTATTCATAGGACAATCAGGGCTTATATGTCCAACTCTTTTTCCTTTATAATAAGTGACATTACAATCATTCTTATCCTTTCGTTCTTTATTATTGTATATTCACTAAATGTATTTATTCCCAACTATCTTGTTTATACATCTAGAAATATTAGTTATTTCATTTTGTGAATGTACAATTTCACTACATTCGGATTGTATAACAAACTTCTTGGTTTTTGATCTTGTAACTCTCTCATGAGTCTTGGATTTCATATGATTTGAGGTTTTTGTAAAAGCAACAATTACATTCCCATTCTTATTCATAACATTGTCAGTATCACCCTTCATTCTAGTCTGATGTTGAAGAAGAGTTCCAAAAATCTCATCAAGAGTAATATATGAGACTTTCCTATTCTCATCAATAGACATTCCCTTGTATTCCCACTCATTAGGAATGATTTGTATAGTCTTGTCTACAATTTCTTCATTATCCAAAACATTTTCACCCATGGGTTGGAAGCTGTTGACAATAGTAATAAATCTCTGATGTACCTTACATATAGATTCTCTATAAGGAATGAAAAAACCATGGTACTAAGCTCAAAGCCTAGCTCTTCTAGTTTCAATAACTTTGGAAGTACAAAAATGTGTAACTTCAAGCTTCTTCCGACTACAATTTTATTCTTCACAAAAATAAATATGGCTATATATATTTTTGGTAATGGAACAAAAAAAAGTATTACGTACCTTGTAGTTAAGTTGATATTCTGATTTCTATTTATTATTAAATGTTCGGACATTTTTATCTACAATCATGTAATCTCTAGTAAGCATAAAAATTTTATCTACTCTAGTGTTGATAATAAAATTATTCATGCGATCTCTCCTGTATTTTTAATCATTCCCATAAAAAGTAGATGGTCTAGTAGGATTAAGATTTGCAATTGAACCAACATTCATTCTTGACATCTCAATAAGAATCTTTCTACATAAACATGTCAATAATATAAGATTGTAAACAAGGTTAAAGTATCCTAAGAATGGAATATATAGAACCCTTAAATTTTTGAGGAAAAAAATTATATGTGAATATAAGTATTTTAGAGACCTCCTCTGGTAGAAATTGATGGATCGAAATGATACTGATTGATGTGTCGAAATAATGATGTGGATGCTCAATATAAAATTGGGGGGGGGGGGGGTGAATTGTACACTTTTAAAAAACATTCCTCTAGAAATATTAAAGATGAGGATGTTTAACAATGTTAAACAAGGTAAATTCACAAAACCTCTATGTTCTAAAAACTTTATTAATTCAATATACATGGTTATAGAAATGAAAAATAACAAAAGTTTACAAGAATAATGATTCTACCTTAAAGAATAGAGAATCTTACAAATCATAGTACATGTATAAGAAAGTATAAGACAGTTATACTTTCCTCAACAACAAAAATACAGTAGAAAACTTGAATCAATACAAGTAACAAGTAGTAAATCTTTTAACCTAAAGAGATGGGTATCCAACAACCCTTAATAAAGGTCCCTTGATTTTTTAATTCAAGAATTTCTATCTTAACAATACTGGGGTAATCCCTAGATATGAATATCAGAGTCTATATTGCTATCCCCACAAATCCTTGAACTTCAAGGTAGTCGGTACCTCTATCTTCCTATCCCTGGATGCCCTGGATTGTACTCATCAACATTTGGAGTCACACAAAAAAATTCTGAACAAGATGTTCAGTATGCATAAGGCATGAAAGTCTCTATCATGAATTCACATCAGTATCATGTAATCTTTAGAGTATTATAATATTGTTGATCTTGTTCAAATGAGCTCATATTTATTGGTACAACTTCAATAGTCAGCTTCCTCCTCCAATTTTAATATTTTTCCTTGAATTTTAGAGCGTCTTGTACACATGTCACTCAAACAATAATTAGTTAGTAACTGAAGGCATGAAATTGGTTTGTTACCAAAACAAGAGTAAGCAACAATATGGTTGCATAACCAAAATAATTTTTCAGAATGAATGTTCGGAGTCTAACCAAAAACACATTTGGTGTCTATAACACATAAATATTTGGATTCTGTCTTCAAAAGAATTTGGAACCTGAATTATATAAAATTCTAAAGTAGGAAATTCAAGGAAATTTGGAGTCTGAATTCATATGAATTTGGAGTCTGAACTCAGAATGTTTGGAGTATGAATTCTGAAGAATTCAGAAACATAACTAAAAAACTTCGGAGTCTGAATTAAGAGAACTCGGAGTCTGAACTCAGAATGTTTGGTGTCTGAATTCAGAGAACTTGGAGTCTGAAATTAGAAATTGAAGCATTTGAATTCAGAGAACTCAGAGTCTGAACTCATAATATTTGAAATCGGAATTCAGAGAACTCGGAACATCAACTCAGAAACTGAAAACTAAATGCTCCATATCTAAGTATTTATATGATTATGAGGTTTTAGTTATGAATCTGAATTTCATGCATTGAAGTAAAATGAGTTATATAATAACATGAACAATGAAAAACAAGGTAAAGAAAAATTTTCTTGTGGAACAAAAATGTTCCTTATCAAGATGAAACTAAGGAAAAATAAAATTTTCTAGAATATAAGCTGTTGGTGATTTTCAAAACATGAGGGAATGGAAAAGTCATAAAGTAACCTTATTCACTCAACAATTATGATAATATATGTTAATGGGGTATTATTTATACTATTAAAATGGAAAATATGTTCAAAATATAACATATGTATAAGGTAAATGAAAATAATGGAAAAGAACATTTCAAGACATCAAAATTTGTGATATATTAAGGATTAATCAAACTCTGAATATGAGTTGGGAACTCTATTCCTATGAATAAATGATAGAATTGAATAATATACTCCCATTGTTTATGTAATATAATATACAATAAGAATCAATTTGAAGAATATATTGAAGCCCAAAATGATACAATTGGTAGAGAAAACAATTACCACATATTACACTTTCATAGAAACATTCCAATATCCAATATAACGATCCTATAATCCATAATCATATATTTAATTACCCGATTCATATTAATTTTATTTTATTTTTGTCTTTTCTTTTCATTTATTAAATTATTAATACTTATTTTTAGTTTATATTGATCATTGGTAGAAATTAGTTTCAATTGTTCCGTATTTGTTTTATTATGAAGGCCTTAGTTATTATTCCACGATCCATATTTCATAGTATCAATTTAAATAAAGATAATTTTATTGTAACTCCGCGATGTTCATTCCATTGATGTTTCATTAATGTTTCACAGAGATGATATTCATGACATGATTGTCTCAAATGTAATATCAAAAAATAAATTAGAACATTATAATGAAAAAACATTTTACTATGACACTTAATGATATATAATTACAATATACATTAGATATAAATATCATTTATCATGGTTTATTATGTTTTTATAGTCATTCGTTGTGGAAGTGATTAAGATACTATAACATCATTCATTATGGTGGTTGAACCAACCCAAAAAATAACAATAAATAATAATGAACTCTTAAGTGTATGAATTTATTCCATTATAACTTTATTATAAAAAATGAGTAATGATAATAAAAACAAATAATTATTTTGGTGGTTAGGTTTTAGAAATATTATAGTTTTCATGATTAATTAAAGAGATTAATAATAAATTGTAATCTAATTTTATGTAAGTACTCCTCATATTTACATCTTAAGTAATGAATATTATAGTAATTTAATTGTAGTCAAAGGCTACCCAATAATATATGGGTATTTGGGGGAGGAAATTTATATTTGTATATATGGGAGAATTAAATGTTCTGTCTAGGGGTTCAATAATAATACAATAGCCAAAGTTCTATTTGTCCTCAAGCATTTATCCCCAATGGTAGATGTTTTTAACTATAAGTAATAGTCTCTTGTAAATATATGAATATTATAATTATTGTTAAATATTAAAAAATAATTAGTAAATTATAAAATCATAAATATACAACATATTGATGGAATGTAATTATAGATAAATTTAACCCATCTATAAAAGTTAAGTATTAACATGTTATGTCTACAAGTACAATGTTGTACATCCATAAGGACAACAAGGGTTGACAACAAGTATGGTTAGTGAAACAATTATTAAACAATATATATAGGTTAATCAAATATAAAAATAAAAATAAACCTCAAATTAGTGTCCCAATATTTTGTTATTACTGTTCAAAATCTCCGAGACAACCTATCTCTTAAAATCAAAAAACCAATCTACAAAAGTAGTAGGGTTAGTATGTTGGGTGTGAGAAAAAAATTAATGGTAACGACCAAATATAAATTATTAATTACATTATATAATATTTATGAAAATATAGACAAATAATTAAATAAGAAACATAAAACATTTTATAACTCATGCAAAGTGATCTTGAGATGAACATACCTCTATGAGGCATGACTCCACCTACATCTTCCAATGACGGAAACATGTATATTATTTTCTCCCACCATTATAATATCATCAATGATATTATGAAATTGAACCAAAATAAGGAATAAAATTAAACAATTAATCTTATTTTCGGTATCCCTATATTCAAAATATCTTAATACTTACTTTTATTTATCCCTAAGAATATATTTACCCGAGACCCTCCCTCTATGTTCTTCGACACATTTATTTTGGGGACCATCTCATGATGGTCCTTGAAAGAATATCATATGGGGAACATTTATCTATGTTAAATAATCTTAAATTATTGATAAATAAAATATTATCACATATTTTTTTACTGTAATTAAGGTTTTAAAACCTGAAAATATTTTATTATTTTTATGTTTTATTGGTATTTTGAGCTTAATTGAAAAAATGATATAATTATGGAATTTAACGATTTTAAATTATTAATGTATTTTAGTCATGAATTTTTCAAAACTGATTAAAATATTGAAATTACTTTTTTTTTTTGATTTCTTACATCTTGTGATTAATTTCATTATTCCGGGACTAAATCTATGTCCATCATTTAGAAGCCCAAAATAGATACATAAGATGGGCTTCAAAAACTACACATAGATATGAAATCCTTTTAATTATGGGCCAATATGACCTAAAATTCTATTAAAAAAGAGAAGAAAATCATCATAAATGTAGAGAATAAATAATTAATAACATTAATAAATGAGTGTGCATGAAATTTTTTGTTTTTCAAGGTCATTGCATCATGATAACATCCTCTATATGAATACAAACTGTTACATGTCTTTATTAATTAAGATAAAATATAATATCAATAACTACATCGTACCATGGACAATAAATATAATTTTTTTATGGTTAATGCATATGAAATATCAGTAAAAATTATATAAGAGATATTTTCAAAATTAAATCATTAATTTGTAAAAAAATCTCAATAATCTGATGGACTGAATTAGAGAGAAAATTTTTTAGTTCATTTCTATAAATTTTCACCTCCCCCTATTATAAAATATATACATTCTCATAAGGAAAAGTGTATTTTCTATGTAGTAGTTATTAATATTATCTATTTATATTAGTGTATATATTATCCTCCAAAACCCATTTTTTTTGTTTTTCTCCCATCATACTTATTTCATCTCTATGAATGTGGAGAGATAACTCACAGTCTTGTTCAAGGGGGGAAGTGGTGGTGTTATAAATTATTGGGCCTTTATTATTTCACATATTTTTTTCTATGATTTTAGTGTTGGTTAAAATCATTGTGGTGAAAAGTCACCCCACTTATCTACTAATTTTTTCTTCTAACACATTTAATCAATTTCCTTCCTGTTGAAATCTATGTCATTCAAACTGTGTTAATTTTACAAGATATTGTCATGGAAGAGATTTCTATTACATGAATATGTATCGTTTTATGGTAATACAATATTAATAATAGGGTGTATAATAAAATTTCTTGACCTATTAATTGAGTAAAATAATGAGTAAATATTTTGAATTACAATGATAACACTGCTATAAACCCTGAGTGAAATCGCCTTCTTCTATTAACATTTTTGTGCATTTTCTATCATATCATTCATATAATATATTATAATTATTATATATATGACTGGAAATGAATCATTATAACCAATCGCCCGATTTATATTTTAATAAAATTTAGTTTTATATTAGTTATATTTATAATTATGACAATAAAAATATTTGTGTGAGGATGCTACCATCTCAAGAGATCATACATGGGCCTACACACTATATTGTTCACTTAAGAATATAAAATATTGATAATAGTAAACTGAATAAATACATATTTTGATTTTGGATCCATTAATCATTGTTCCATGATCATACACACATTTTTTCTCGTAAAAAACGATTTTTTTTCAAAAAACAAATATAAGGTATTTATTTCATGCCATATGTTTCAATGGCCAAGATGTATTTTTATTGTGTTTAATATAATTATTTTCATGTTGATAATTTTTTTGTTGAGCCTATAATAGAATTGATATTTGATATTAAAATTAAAAAATTCATTGAATGTTCAAGAGAATTTGAAATTTCATGAAAAACTTATATGATGGTATCATCATTAGCTATCAATGTTTAAGATATAGAATATATATATATTGAATGTAAACAAAGAAATATAGAGGATAATTAAAGGCATATTATGTCCAATTTTTTTAGGAAAAAAAAATTAATATCTAAATTTGAAAATTAATGATCCAATCGTGTTCCCTAGGGAAATGATTGAAGGGTTTTTAAAGATTCCATGGTAGCTAATACAATTATGGGAGAACAACATAATTCTGAAGAGAATTAGTGAGATTTTGTTGAATAAAATATGATATTTGACCCTAAAATATTACTAAAATAATAATCTTATCCTCCATATGTCTATATTTATTTCGATGATGGTTATGATTCCCATGCTAATAATGACTTCTAAGTGGTCTTTCATGAAGAGATAAAATATCAATATTAATTACATTAAAGTTGATATTTCATTATTTGTTTAACATGGTTTAATATTATTCAATATTAATTTAATGTAGAGGTCCCTTTTGTTAAAATTTCTAATATAGAAGAAAACATATTGGCCCTGGAGGATGATAATAAACTAGAAAAAGTAATAATTGCCAAAGAAGGGGAGGACCCATTATTTATCAATCCACCATATTCTATGCTCTAAAACATTTAAACTAGGGATGAACTAATGTACTACATAAACATAATCTTCCATAACTATTATAGACTAGTTATCATGTGATGAGATATTTCAATTCTGATTCTAATAATGAAACCCCTTCCATATTCAGATTGTTGATAAACCTCTATGTCTTCCTTACTAAGTGAAGTAAAATCCTAGCACCCACATGGGGTCAAGAAAATCAATATCCATTTTTCTTTTCCACCCCTCTATATTTTTTTAATTTTTTATCATCAACTATAATATTTTTATTTTAGATATCAACTGTTAGTATTTGGGAGAATAACTCAATGATTCAATTAAAAAAAGGTCATTTTTTATATTTCATTATAATTATTTTTTTATTCCATTAAATTTATATTTTGTGGATATTAAATGTGATGTGGTTTAATTTATGTTTATGGGGAGCATGTAACTTTTTAGTTGTTTTTTGGTTTTCATTTTTACTTTTTACATTTTATATATTTAGGAACCTAGAGAATAATTTAATTTTCCTCTCATTTTTCACACAAATATTGGTTTCTAGTAAACTGAAATGAATAATGGAAAAAATTATTTTAAATGATTGTTAATGTGTGAAATTTTTTATTGAATTTAAGTTTATATATTTTTTATGATTGTGAACAATTTTTTTAAATTCATTACCATTAAACACAAAATAAAATAATTTTCTAGTCAAGATAGGTATTCTGAACCATGATGACATATTAATCATAATAACTACACTTTCATGAGGTATGCATGAATATAATGTGAGAACCACAATTTATTAGATTTATCTATTAAATAAATTGGACTTCAATAATTTTTTGGATATGATTGATACATATAATTGGTTATCCATATATTAAATTGATACACACCCATACATATATATTTCTTCACTTGATAGATTGCATGAATATATATATAATACAATTCCACCTTACCCTCAGGTTTTTTATTTCCTACTCAAAATTGTTGGTATTTTTGAATGGAAATTTCGTGTTTCAGTCGGGGAATAGGGTAGCTCAGGTGTGTTTCATGAGATGGGTTTAATTTTTAGTTGGTGTGAGTTGTATGGAAATATTTTGGGAAGTGGGTTATGAGTGAATATTGTATAAGGCATGATTTTTTTTATTTATTTAATGAATTTCTATTTCAATATAAATTAAAATTTATAGGAAAAAACATCAAAATAAAAAATAGATAAGACATTGAAATTATACATAAAAATTTTTATGAATAATATACCTCACTAATATTAACCGAATTAATTTTAAATCATTCACAGTATTGAGTTTCCAGCTCATCCACTAAGAATAAAAATAAATAAAAACATAAATTTTTCTATTTTGGAGCATTGAAAAAAATTTAAAAAAGTGGAAAAGGGGAGAATCAAACATGATATCTACAATTGTAATCACTTTTTGAAGCATATCCAATGTTTTAAAAAATGGTGTTATTTTTTCTTTTATATTTTCTTGGGGATATGAGTAATGTTTATCCTATTTTTTCACTCTATTAATCATGCATTATACTTAAGATTATGGACACATATTTTCAACCTTAATATATGTTAAATGATTTTCACACCAACCCTGAGGTAAAATTTCTCTTGAAATAAGACCTCTTTATTGAAAATATTTCCATGTTTCACACAATGGATAAATTATAACTCTCATAAGATAATTGTGATACATAAAAATTCGATGTATGAGCATAACACAAAATTCAATTTCTCTTGAGTGAAGAGTGGTTTAATGTTCAATGTGAGGTAGAATGTGACTTATAAATGGTTTAATTCATTATAAATGACAAATTTAAATTTTATAAATTTAAATGGGAAGGAATTTTTTTCATAGAATAGTCATGAATGAATTATATTTCGAAAATGATCATGTATGTTTTTACATTTTTGATGGTTCTGTAGATTTTGATTTGAATGATTGATTATTTAACAAGATTGAAATGCTTTTGTGTGGGGGGATTAATGAATATAATATTTTCAAGTATTTTCTTCTACAATATATGGTTTTAAAAAAATATAGTGTAATTTTTGGGTCAATAGTAACAATTTTATGTATTAGTGTTATTTTGAGTTTAATTTCAAAAATAGAAAAATTTTAATTTTAATTATTTAATTTATTTTAATATTCCAGACATAAAATTTAATAAAATAATTGAAATTTTGATATTCTTTTTTTAGGATTACATACATACTGATCTTAATTTCATTCTAATGGGATCAAATTGAAATCAACCATTTTGCAGTTGAAAACCAAATCACATTTCGGACATAGAAACCAATGCCCAAATATGTATAATTTTTATGATGACACAATATATCTTGGACTAAAATATAAAAATAATTATGAAATTTGACATTGATATTGATAATAAATTACTGCAAAAATTTAATTACTGAGGTTATGTGCTATTTTTATTTTTTTGAATGTCATTATGGAATAAAAACATTCTTCCTAAGAATAAAAAAAAGTCACATTTCCATAATAAATGTTCAAGAGTAAAATAGTAATAAATCCTTTATACGGTAGAAAATATATATAAAATTTTGGTTGCCCAAGTGTAATAAATTAGTAAAAAAACATTACATTAGACACAATTAAAAATATTAGTATTTTAATCTGTCAAGAATTCTAATCATATGACAAAAAAATTATAGCATAAATTTCTCACTTATTTTTCTATAATGGTTTACCTCTGCACTAATTATAATGGATATACATTTTAAAGGGGAAGGTAGAGGTTTGTATCAATATTTGTTCTTAATATTTTCAATTTATATTACCATATCTCCATTCTTCTTCTTTCAATTTCCATTGTTTTCAATTTTCTGTTTCTCCCATCTTATTTATTTTTTATCCATGATTGTGGTGAGCTAACTGGCATGGTTGTTTGAGTGGAGAAGTAGTGGTGTTTGAGTTTATTATTCTATCTTAATTATCGTATTTCATTATATGATTTATGTGGTGGTTAAAATTATTATGGTTAATAGTCACCCCACATTCTCTAGTATTATTATCTCCGTCCCAATTTATACATTTTCATTCAATTTTGTATCTAAATAATTTAAATGGTTGAGTTTTTCTTAGGTATTAACATGGATGATATTATTCTTACATGAAAAGGTATTAGAGTAGGGTAATACCATTCAAATTATAGGTTGTACATTTATAGGTTTTTAACGATTAATTTAGTAAAATAATGAGTAAATATTTTGAATTATAATTGAAACACAACTATACTCACTAACATCAATAGTTTTCCTCTACTATCATCTTTATAAATTTTCATTCATTACCATAATAATTCATGTTTTAATTAATATATATATATATTATATTAGATGTATTTCATAATAAAACCCCATTTATATTTATATATAATTTATTTTTATGTTATATAGATTTAATGTTTTGATAAAAGAATAATATGTCTGTGTAAGCGTCCTCCTCGAGATATTGACCCTGTTTGTGAACACTATATTTCAATGTTAGTAAAATAAAATATTTACTATGATAATACTAATTATTCCACATTTTAAATTATCTTGGGACCTTATCTCACTGTTCAAATGGAACTTGTAATTTTGGGACCCACGTTTAATAGTACATGATCACATTTCATGTATCATCTTATTAATGGGGGTGAGGTATAATTTCCTCTTCATATAATAGTTATAATGTAAGAAAATAAAAATAAAATATAAAATAACTTATATATAATCCATCAAATTTTCCCAGATTCAATCCTAGATCTTAGGTATTGGGTATACTATATAGCTACACGTGATCATCCATTAATGACCTCCCAATCGAGGATTGTCAACCAAATATATGTCCAATAATCATTCATGAAAATATATAGTATTTTTTTCCATCATTACATTATAGATCATCCTTAAAATAATATTAAATAAAATACCTACATAACACCATGATATTTCATGATACTTATCTTTGAATATGTTTTATTTATTTTAGATTATACTTTACACACAACATCGAGTTTAGAAGCATGTAATACAATACTAAAATATTATTATTTTATTTAAAGTTATTGTAAAGCTATTTGATTGAAGGGTATAAATAGTACTAATTGAATTTATAAAATAATATGTTTTACACATTCATATAATTATTTTACATGAAAAAAATTAATTATAAATTAAAATAAAATCTTTTTTGATAGTAATATAGATGATTTTCATAAAAACATTTTTCATACAATGTTTTTTCTTAATAATGTAAATTATTATCTTTTTTTATAGTTATTATTAAATTGTATATATTATATATTCAATTAATTTTTGCAACATTATTTAATTTTTTATATTGGCTTGTGATAGGAAAAAATTATTTTTATACATAAAAAATAAATTCTCTAAGAAAATAATTTCATCAGTTTTTCCATTGTTATATTAAAATGTTTTCATAGCACTTATAGAAATTTAATAATGAAAATGAATTCAATATATATATCTAGTGGAATTATAATAGTTAAATATGACCCTTTTAATTTTTAATGTTATTAATAGTTACTTTGTTCTTGGTAAAGGTAACACCGGTAAAATTGGGTGAAAATATTGGAGAAGGTTTTAAAATTCCAATAACACCTTTAATTATTCAATTTGAATAGTGTAGTCCTACAATTATCATACATGTCTAAAAAATCCAATAATGTTCAATTTCACTTTGACTAAAACCATCAAATTATTCTAATCAATTTATTAATACAAAATGTCACTCTCTTAAATATATTGAATCTAATTTTTTTTATAAAGATAAAATGAGTATGCATTTAGTTAAAAATGTTTTATAAATATTAATTAATATATTTTTTCCTTGTTTTTTATTACCCTTTTTGAGACTAAATAATTCCCTAAAAATAATATTCAACACTTAAAAAATATTTATTCAATTAATAAAAAATAAAAAAATGATTAAAAAATATTTAATGTAATAAAATTTGGGATATTTATTTTGTTATATAAACCTTATAGATAACTATGACATATTTGGAATGTGTGGCATTATTATATTCTAAATCTATTTCAATTAATTTTCTTCTGAAGTAAAAATAATTTTATTGAGGTTAAAATGACACTAATGAAATTTTATGTGAAATATTATATATTTTAATTATTTAAAACCCATAAAAATAAAGAATGTAGAAAATTAGTATTATAAATGGTGTAAAATTTCATCATACTTAAATTTATGATATAATTTTTTCTTTCAAATAATATTATATTCCATTAATTTGAAAAATTTAATTACTATGGTTATGATTAATATCCTTTAAGAAATGAGATGAACCAAAAAACAAGGTTTAAAATGAAACCAATAAAATATAACAATTTTTTGTGGATGATGATATTTCAAAATTATCATATTTTATTCGTATATATATATATATATATATATCCATTTAGAATAATTTTTAATGAGAATAATTTAATTATATTTTAATAATTTTAATAATTCCATATGTGTCCTTTCATCCCATTCCTATAGGAAACCACAACTCTCTTTTATTTACAAAACATTGATCCATAGAACTCAACAAAACCTTGGTAAATTATCGTTTGACAATCCCTAGACCAAAATTAGATGATCATTTCTAATTATTAAAATTATGTGGTATTAATCCTTAAATATTACTCCATTTAATAAATTTAAATAAATGATATAATTATTATCAATATTGCATCATCCTCTATCTTTTACATCAAATGGGATATTAATTTATCACTTGTGTGTATATGGGGTCTGTCATCACCACAAAGAGATATAATTGATTTTTCAACACCATCAATCAAAGATGGTCATTATGATGTTTTTAGTTTTGATTAATTATATTTATGAAATTAATAATATTCAGAAATTATAATATCATGTCTACCTACATACATTTCAATTCATTGGAAAACGATATTGTTTCTCATACATACATGTTGACTGTCATCTTCACAAAGCGATGTGATTAGTTTTTTTCACTATACGTGGATTGTAATAATTTTTTATTAATTGAATATATAAGAATTATATGATATAAAAAATCTCATGGTAAGGTGAATTATAATTTACAATCCTTTTTTTCACCTGTAAATAAGTGATAACCACTTTTATGTGTACAAATGACCAACTATCTCCATAAATGGTGTTATTCATTTTTCTATCAATACCATATAAGGATGATTGTAAATATGGTTATTAAGAATATATATAATATTATTATCATAATTAATACTTTGTTTATGATTTTACTGTGATCAATTTTATTGGACCAGAACTACCAAAAAGAAATTTTCATTGAAAACTATTCATTTAACACTATTAAATGATGATTTATATAATTAATTATTAATAAATGGATGATGATATGTTATAAATGGATCATATATGATATTATAATTATTTACATAACATTGATATATAATTATGACAAATTTATATTTATAATAATGGATTTTAGATCTCCTTTAATGTTATCTGATCGCAATGTAAGAGTTTTCTGTCACAATATTAATGTTTATCAGGATTGTTTATGATATTGTTTCCAATAATTAAATATTATGATCTATCTTTGGTGAAATTCATAATATTTTATATCATAATATTATTTCATAAGAATAACAATCATCCTTTTATATTCCTTAATTAATGTTATCATGGTGTTGAATGATAATTTTTAATGAAAAAGGACTTCATTTCTCTATTCAACTGAATGAACTTTTTTTGCATATCAATGTTTTCATAAATATTTTCGAAATATTTTTAATATTTTATTATTATATTTTCTTTAATTTTATTTATCATGATTAAATTATATATATATGGTTAAAATGGAAGAATCTTTTCATTTTATACACAATGATATTTTTAAATTTCCTGAATATGTTAAATGAATAATTTTTTAATTCCACATGAAATGAATGTAATTTCCCACCACCATGACTTATTGATGTTGTGAATAATTATTCAGAATACTCTATGGATAATTTCATGTAAAAATAATAATAATATTTTAAAAAATTTCAAATGATAATATATTTTTTAACCTTAAAAGCATATTTTAATGGGGGTATGATTCAACGATACTATCCTAATTATTTATCTATATAATTTATGATTAAAATTATGATATTTTTATGAAACTAGTTTAACATTTATGGGTATTTATTTTATGAAATGATTAAATGATATTAAAAATCATATCCTTTAAATGAGTTATGTTTGAGGATATGACAAATCTTTTATGATATTATAGACCACATATGTATTTATTCATTATGTGATGGGTTGGAAAATATTTATATAGTCCTTTTTGTAGTTTCAATTCTTTATATATCATGTTATAATTATGGGATTCTATTTGGTATTCTTGATCAACTATGGGAAATGGGTGACGATTCATGATCCATTATTACATAGAAAATTGGTGTTGATTCCTGATCCACTTTGATTTTATTGATAAGGTTGTTGAAATTGACATAGGAAAAGGTCTATAAACAAATAACGGTTCCAAAATATTATGACATATTTTTGTAATTTTAGTATATAATTTTGGTTCATGGACGATTTATTATGATTCCTCCCTCACATGATTCATGTTTATCTCAAATTGATAATATTTTATAACATGACAAATTAATATTATATATGATTCATATGGTATTAATATTTTATGTTATGGTCATGATCTATAAACCATTATTCTATATTATTCATTGAATACTTCATTGATTGATATATCAAATTTATATACTTACTAAATATAAAAGGACACCCTTTCAAATTTTAGCTTTCCCCTAGTTATGAAGAATGGTTTTGTGTATATTCGGATAAGAAGGGTACAATTTGTGATAATCATTTTTATAGAAGATGAATAATATACCTAAGGATGTATTTTTATTATCATAGTATATAATGAAACTAAACCATTTCAGTTCTAGAGTTTATTTTAATGTTATACATTTAATATTAATCTAGGAAGATGTAACATTTATTTAAAAAATATTGTCCCCACCAATGGTATCATATTTGGGTTTAGTCATTATTTGATGATTAGTATGAGATAAAATTGGTGAATACCATGGGGATTTGTTTAAGTATATGATGAATTTCTAGTGTTTTTCTAATGAACAATGATAACATTGTTTAAACCAAAGGTTATAGTAATTTTGAAGATAATTCCATCATTTAGATATGGTTTTAATGATACTTACTAGTTATATGATATCTCACTCTGTATATTATAGATCTATTATTGCACTATTTCATTGATTTTATTAAATGGATGGAAGAATAGGACATTGTTGTAACATCCTAATTCCAGAAGCCACCAAGAGATGCCCCATACTCGGTTCGTCAGATGGCCTCAAGCACATTTCCCAGAATGCCAGAGACTACTGACTAGCTGCAAGGGCCTTGTGTGTGATAGTGGGGAATCTATTCCTTTATTGGCAGAGTAACACATTGGAAGGAAATAGATATACAGTAGTAGAAGCATTAAACATACTGAAAAATAGTAACAGTGGATGAATGATGAAAGAAACAACTAGATCACACACACACATATATATATGATACATAATACATGTGTCTAAGAAAGTATCCAAACAAGTCACAATGTTGAAATACCATACAAAACCCATGTAAAATAAAATAATCAATAGCTCCACAGCATCACAATC
The DNA here is from genome assembly GCA_963277665.1 of Viscum album. NCBI lineage: Eukaryota > Viridiplantae > Streptophyta > Magnoliopsida > Santalales > Viscaceae > Viscum > Viscum album. Next base: position 1,788,524,615 of record OY728121.1, on the reverse strand, counting down.
CTATGCTTGGTCCATGATCTTTAGCTCCAAAGTAGTCAAAATCGTGAAGTTGAATGGTGCTTTCCCTTATCTATACCTGCAGTAATATTATCTATTTGGGCCTAAAATCATGACCCAAACATGGTGTGAGAATAAATTTCAATTGTAATCCACCACAAAATTTGTGCCTAACAATCATTGAATATATGGCAGGTAATAAACAAAAGAAGGTAGTAAACAAGGAACTACTTAGCATTCACCAAACCAACAGTTTCAAAGAATTTAGATTCACATATCAAGTAAACAACTAACAATGCAAGAAAACACAAAAATATAACCCTCTAGGATGTACTCATGACCTATCCCCTCAAGTCTTACCTGGAAACACAAGCAACCCTTAGCAAAGAACACACAGTTTACACCTCTGGTTCAAATTACAACGATATAACAATGATACTCTCAGGAAGATCTCTTAGTCAATTAGCCTTATAGTATATGGAATTAAAGACTCTCTGAGAAATATCACACGGTAAATTCCCCTTATAGTAGAAAATGATAAATAATCTCTAAGGAATCACACATAGTCAATTCCCCCAAATAGTCCAAAGTGGGCAAAGACTCTCTAAGGAAGATCACATGGTCAATTCCCCTTATAGTCTACTACATAAGGTTCTCACGGCCCTGTGTAAGTCAAACGAGAATAGCAATGCAATACGGCCAAAGTAAACCTCACGAACTACCTGGTTAAACAGTCTACAATATATCAAGAATGTCAGACAAAATAATCACACCATCCTACATTACTAGGCAGGGGAGAAACGTCAAAAAATCCTAATGACTAAATGGGAACAAAATGTCGTAAATAGAACATGCACGGGAAAAAACATCCAAGGCATATAAATAAACCTTATTTGCATCCAATTAACATTTACTCACACATACAATCATAACAGGAAATTAACTGGGTTAGAACAATAAATAAACAGTACCCCATTCAAGGGTATTAAGAAAAATTGCATATATAACAAAAATACTTTCAACGGGATGGAACAAACCACCTACCATGGTGTAGGGAGGTCTCTAAATGTGATCCTCAGGCCTTGAATCACCTAGGAACACTTTAGATCTACAAAAACGTCTAAAAATTTCAATAGAGGATAAAATGAGAACGAAAATGAAACATGAAACTAAGCTCTAGAAGTAGGAAGTCCTTACCGAGGCGGTCCCAACACAATCGACGTCGGTCGATTCAGAGGATATACGGTGGGTTGGGGGCTCAAATATTATCTCCGGATATATGATTCTCTCTCGAAAAAACAAGGTGATAAAGTAGAGCATTTTCTCCATTAGAGGCGACCCCATTACATTTAATGAAATAAAGAAAGTGCATGGCTTGTATGTTTGAAGTACATAGCGTGTACTTGCCCTTACCAAGCCCCACTTTAGGTGGCCTCTAGGTCACCGCACATGGCCATGTGCAAGGCCACTACATGGCCAAAACAAAACTACCCACAGTAACCAAGTACACGATGTTTACTCATAGAGTACATGACGTGCACTTCAAAAATTTCCAGAATTTCCTCTTTTTCTAAAAAATGACCAGAAATGGAAAACATACCTGAAAGAAGATTCAGGTTCCAACAAACATCCCACCTTAAATAAATTCATCCCCAAATTTTCCTAGCAAGGAAGCGTAGATGATAAAACCCCCAACTACTCCCACCAATGAGAACATACATCTGCCTCCCTCTCCCAAATCTCATCCTTCACTTGCCTGTGCTTCCATAACACTCACACTAGAGGATCAGACTAGCCACGAAGAACCTTCGTACTTCGAACGACAATCTAGTAGGATTTCCTCAAAAGATGCCTCCACATCCAACTCAACCTCCTCGGGTTGGTAGTCATGAGACGGGTCTGAGAAGTAACGTCGAAGCTAAGAAATGTGGAAGACGTCGTGCATAGCCTGATACCTATGATGCAACTGTAACTGATAAGAAACCAGCCTAAATCTCTCCAACACCTCAAACGACCGGATGTACCTTGGCAAAAGCTTACCCTGTCTCTTAATCCTCCCATGACCTAACCATGGTGTGACACGCAGGAAAACCTGATACCCAACCTCGAACTCTAGAGGTCATCTATACTGATCACCATAAGATTTCTATTGTGACTGTGCAATATTCATCCTATTCTGAATCAACTCTATCTACTCTGGGTTCTCCTGAACAAGACGAGGTCCAAAAATAGCTACCTCTCCTACCTCCAGCCAACATAAGGGTGATCGTCATGGGATACTGTACAAGGACTCATAAAGAGCCATCTGAATAGTTTCATGAAAACTATTATATCAGGAAAACTCCACTAGAGGTTTGTACTTCTCCCAAGAACCTCCAAAATCCAGATTTCTTGCTCGTAGCATGTCCTCAATCACATGAATCGTATGCTTGGAATAGCCATTTGTCTGGTGATGGTTAGATGTACTTGAAAGTACATGTGGACCCATTTCATTCTAAATCCCTATCCAGTCCTGAGAAGTAAAACTAGAATCTCTATCTGAAACAAGGGAGTATGGAACTCCATGTAGACGTACAATAACATGGATGTACAACTGTCCTAGCTCATCAACACTGAAGGTATACATGATTAGTAAAAAGTGGGAAGCCTTCGTGAGTCGGTCAATTCCAACCCATACTGCATCATTACATCGGGGAAACCTTTGAATCCCTCTCACCAAATCCATCGAGACATAATTACACTTCCATGCAGTAATTGGTAACTGCTGCAGAAGCCCTATGGGTCGTTGATTCCATACCTTCACCTGCTGACAGATGGAACACTTCAGGACAAAACCAGCAACATATCTTTTCATACTTGGCCACCAATACTAACAGTGTGGATCATGATACATCTTGGTGACACAAGGATGAATAGACCAAAATGAGGAACGAAAGTCCCACATCTGCTCCTCACATATTTATGTTGTAACCCATATGCACCCCTGGAAATGCACGATCGCATCCTCTCTTATGGTCTATCCAAGAATATGGTCCTCTCCTGATACACATTCTCGTAGGAATAGGTCTTCAGAATCTGATAGCCTCATCATTCACACTAGATCAAGAAGAGTACAGGTTACAACTATAGAAAAAAGAACTGTCTTCCCATGTCTATCATGAATCTCCAAATGCATCTCATAGAATAGATCCATAAGCAACCACTCACTGCTGGACTATTGAACTTTCTGTATCTGAGTCCACCTTCTCAAAGTATCATCCATGACATTGCCTTTTCCAAGCATATAGGCAAGTGGAAAGTCAAATGACTGAAGGTACTCAACCCACCTTCGTTGTCTCATGTCCAGGTCATGATGAGTGAAAATGTACTTGAGGCTTTTGTGGTCGGTGAAAACCACAAATTTCTCTACTAGAAGGTAATGTATCCAACAACGTAAATCATGAACCACAATAGTCAACTCGGGATCATGCATCAAGTAATTTCTCTTGTGTGGCCTCAACGGCCGAGACCCATACGTGACGACAACTTCCCCCTACATAAGAACAACTCTCATCTCAATACCTTAAGCATCACAATAAACTATATAATTCTTTTCCGTCTCTAAAAATTCTAGTATCAGTTCTGAATTCAATCTCTATTTCCGCTCCTGAAAGGCTAACTCACAAGAATCTATCCATGAGAACCATGCACCCTTTATAGAAAAACCCGTCGGTGGTGCTACTATGTGTGAACTCTCCAGTATGAAATGTCTTTAGTATACATCCAGCCCTAGAAAACTCCCAAACATAGAGAAATTCTTTGGATGCTCCTAGGAAACTATTTCTCTCACTTTCTCTAGGTCTACTGCTACTCATATATTTGAAATTACATGAACCGAGAAGTGAATCTGGTCTATAAAATAGTGTCATTTTGAGGGATTTTTATATAACTGATGCTCTATATGTTTACCCAAAAAAATCACAAGATGGTTAGCATGGTCATGTCAATTGTGATAGTACACCGAGATATAATCCATGATGACCACCACGAAAGATTACAAGTATGGATGGAACAATTGGTTCATCAGTGCCTTGAAGAATATAAGAAAGTTCATGATACCGAATAGCATAACCACATACTCATATAAACCATAAATGCTCAGAAAATCCGTAAGAGGCATATCAGATGGTCTAACACACAACAAATGATATCCGGATCTCATGTCAATATGCGAGAAAACCTAGGCTCCTTGAAGCTGATCAAAGAGATCATTAATCCTCGGCAAGGGATATCAGTTCTTGACCCTGAACTGGTTCAACTTTTGATAATCCACAAAAAGCCTGAGGGTACAGTTTTCCTTCTTCGCAAATAGGACAAGAGAATCCCACAGAGAATTTCTGGGTCGGATGAAACCCTTTGCCTGCAAGTCCTCCAACTACTACTTGATCTCTCTTAACTCTAGTGTAGCCATCTATAAGGAGGAATGGACACCTATTCCACTCATGGAAAAATCTCTAAAAAACTTCCACCTCTCTCTCTAGAGGAAAACCTGAAGATTCCTCTATAAAGACGTCCCTAAATTGATCCACTACTGGAGGAAAGTATAACTGTGAAGTCCCCTAGTCATCTAGATATAGAATAAAAATCTGTGCTGTAAATCCTCCCAACCCAGGATGCTTAGGTCATGCTCTTCTCACATGGACATCACATTCTACCTTTTGAAGAAACGATCCTCCCTATGGTGACCTGAAACTGAACATATGAAGATAACCGTTGATGACTGCCTGGAAGGGAACTAACCAGTCCATTCTGAGAATGACATCAACGCCAATCATCTCTTGGACATAGAGGTCCCATAAGAAGTGACACCCACCAACCTCAAGAGGGAATTTCTTGCACTATCGTACACTAGCTGTTCTAGTCCCCAACGTAGTGTCTTCATTCCTAACATTAGCAGAAGAAAAGAGAAATATCTCATCTCTATCCACAACAATGAAATATATAAAGCTATGGGAATCCCCTCTATAGAAACGAGAAGAAGATAAAACTGAGGCAACTAGAATCATACCTCAAATATTAGAGGGTCTGAGATCCTAATCATGTTAGGTCTGGTCCACTACAAAAGTCTGGCCTGCACCACGACTTTGTGACCATGCCTGACCACTCTGGGGTGATCCACCTTGTTTTCACTAGAAGCCTGTCGATTGACTACCATCTCCACGACCTCCACCTTGGCTTGATCGGCTTGACGAACTCCAGTTTCCATATTGGTGAGGAACTGATGATGCTCCTCATGAACAAGGTGTCACTGAAGAACCCCTATAACCAGTTGCTGGTGATGAGATCAGACAGAAATGATGATGATGGCCCATAATTCCGAAAGATCAGCACTCAACTGGGACTCATGGGCAATGTCGCCCCGTATTCCCACTATTCTATCACTTGTAGCACACCACCTGAATACCATAAGGTGCATCCCGCAAACTCAGATCTTCTCATACTGCCTCCCTACAATGCTTCCTACTATCGGACAGAGAAACACTAAACCTAGATGTTTATATGCCCAAGATCACAGCTACAGAATCCCTCAGATTACACTCTGTGATCAGCTCCTGGTTGACTATACAAGATATCAAAGTCAACATGATGATGTTCAATTGAGCTTAAATATCCTACCTGAGACCATCCTCTAACATCCATGAAATGAACAACTCATCTCTCCTTAAAACAGGTGAAAAGTGATGCAACTTAGTGAAGCGAGATGAATACTCCATAACCGAAAGAGTACCCTACTCCAAATTCATTAACTCTTGGCCCCGATCGGCCCTTAAGGACTCCGGATAGGAGAAATAATAGAAGGTGTGATAAAACTCATCTCATTCCATATTCTACTGGTGCCCCGCCTATGATATCACATTCCACCACCTATTGGAAGAGTCTCGAAAATATAGGTATCGAGTTTGACCCTAGTCTCTGGAGGCATCTCCTGATGCTCGAAGATCACCAGCATGGCTTCTGGCCATGAATCTACAGCATGGGGTCCTACATACCCTATGAAAGTGGGAGAATGATGCTTCTGAAAGACCCATGTCAATTATGCAATCGATGTGGTCGGAGGGGGGAACTCCCTGGAAGGTCTGCATCATCCTTAGAAATCCCTCCCTGAACTGTGAATCCGCAACTGTGTCAGGTAAAATAGCTGGTTCCAAGACTGGCACAATTGGAGGATCTACTAGAAGTCCCTGGTTAGCCATATCCAGTGTCTGATCATGTCCCTATAACTGGTGAACAACTAGAGGATGTCTCAGTGGCATGACTCTGCAACGTTATGCGCACACCTTGGATCATGATTAATAGGTACTGAAAATTAGATGTATAAGAAAGGAATAAGAGAAAAAAATAATTCATGTTTTTTAAAACAAGGATACAAGGCATGTAGAATGACTCCACGATGTGTTCCCCTGAGCATTTCACATTGGCTTGTACTTATGCCAACCGAGGCCATGTAAAACCCCATACAAATGATGTGTTCTCCTAACACATGGCATGTACATTGCTTCTATTCCCCTTCCCAAGTCCATCTATACAACTAACCCACACATATCTCTAAGAAGAAGACTACACAGTGTGTTATCTCGAGACACGATGTGTACTAGATGAGCTTCACCAACCAGTGTTGTTAGTGACACAGTCGGAACACGACTCACAATACATGGCGTGTTTCTGAGGGACTCGACATGTATTAGAAGAAACTCAACTGACCTGTGTTTTTAGTGACACAGTATTTTTACTCTTTCTACAATATGGACTGTCCATTCGATAAACGATGTGTCCTACCAAACATTTCTAAACCCCATGTCCCTACCCACATAGTCTGAGTCATGGTTAGAGGGTACATTGTGTGTACATGATGTAAACTGTCTGTACTTAAAAAAAATATTATCTTCCCAAACAGAAGAACACATGGTTTGTATTCAAAACTACACAGCGTGTATTCTGGGTTTTTCCAGAATGTTAGCCTCATAAACATCTCTGGAGCCCATAAAAGCACAAAAACAATCATTTGAGTTATAAATTCTAATCTGTGAGGGCCCATACTCCCTGTGAATAAAACATTGACATCTTATATATGTCATATATAAGAAATAAAATTTAATGATCCACCATATTCTGGTCCATGAGGGCTCATAACACCTTATGAACCAAAGTTTGGCATTCATTCAATGAATGCCTTATGCAAACTAATACCATATCAAAAGCATACAGTCTATCAAGGAATATATCACTACATAAGGCATATGAATAACAAACATCTATCACAACAACATGAAATCGATAATGCACCCTAAATGGCATGACAAGAATGTTGAACATGTGATTTCTTGCATTTTCCTATATGATGAATAAGATGACATACCCTCATCTCATCAAGTTGCAACAGAAATATATCCTCAATATCATCATCAATAATAGTACAAAACATATAAATCACCCAATGGTGAAATCAAATCAACTGTAAAAGTGAATAACCAGAAAAATTGGAATAAATGTGGTAGATTGGAATTTCTCTATACACGGTTTAGCTACTCTCGGGCACAACTTATTACCAAGTACCTATTACATCCTATCCCTAGTTATATGATACAAAAAGTAAGTCAAGAAGAAACAAATCCTCTGATACCACTTTGTAATTTCTTGGTTCTGGAAGCTGCCCAGAGATGCCCCGAATCCAGTTGGTCACAGGGCCCCAAGCGCATTTCCCTTAACGCCATAGGAATCTAACAACCAATGAGGGTCATAAGTGTGATAGTGGGGAAACTATGCCCTCATTGGGAATGTGACACAGTGTATGTAAAAAGATATACAATTTTGAAAAAATTTAACATACTAAACAACAATAAAAATGGACGACTGATGAAAGAAACAACTGGAGAACACACATATAAATGATGCATGATACATGTGTCTATGAAAGCAGCCAAACAAGTCACAATGCTGAAATACAGTGCAAAACACAAGTACAAAGAGAAGCTATAACAACTCCAAAACAACACAAGCCTATGCTTGTTCCCATGCTCTCCAGCTTTAAAGTAGTCAAAATCTTGAAGTAGAAGGGCGCTTGACATTATCTATACCTGAAGCAATATAACATGTATGGGCCCAAAAGCATGGCCCAAATGGGTGTGATAATAAATCATAGTAGGGAATCACCACATGATCTATGCCTAACTGTTAGTGAATATATGGCTGGTAATAAACAAAAGAAGTCAGTAAACAAGGAAGTAATCAGTAGTAACCAATCCTACAGTTTCAAAGCATTCAGTTTCGTATATCATGTAAATAACAAATCAAGCCGGAATACAAAAAAAGGTAAACCTTTTGGATGCACTCATGAAATATCCCTTATGGTCCTACCTAGAAACACAAGCAACCCTCTGGGAAGCGCACACCTTCTACCCATATTGTTCAAATTATAAGGATATTACAAAGACTCTCCCTGAAATCTCGCTCAGTCAATTACTCTTATATTCTGAGGCATTATAGACTCTCTGAGGAAGCTCACACACTCAATTCCTCTTATATTCAATATTGATAAATACCCTTTGAGATATCTAACCTGGTCAATTCCCCATATAGTCAAATGTGGTCAAATACTCTCTAAGGTAGCTCACACGGTCAATTACCCTTATAGTCTACTACACTAGGTTCTCATGGCCCAGTGTAACTCAAATGAGCATTGCAATTCAATACGGCCAAAGTAAGCCTCAAAACTACTTGGCTAAACATTCTACAACATATCAAGCATGTCAGATAAAAAAATCACTCCATCCTATAGTACTAGGCATGGGACGAACATCAAGAAATCCTAACGATTAAATAGGACCAAATGGTCAAAAATAGAACATGATTGTGAATAAAATTCTAAGGAATAACAATCAACCCTATTCACATCCAATTAACCTCTACTCACACATACCATCATAAAAGGAAATTAATAGTGTTAGAACAGTATAAATGCAATATCAAGTTCAAGGATATTCAGAAAAATTACACATATAACTCATTGAATTTTAACGGAAACGATCAGTCCACTTACCTCCATGTTGGGAGGTCACTATATGTGAACCTCAATCCTTGAATCACCCAAGAACACTATAGATCTAAAAAATCTAAAAATTTCATTGAAGGATAACATTTTAAAGAAGAAGAATCATGAATCCAAGCTCTATAAGTAAGAAGAGAATACTGAGGTGGTCCCAACATAATAAACGACGATTGATTTAGAGAATGGATTGTGGCTCAGGGGCTTAGAGAATATTATTGGTTGTACGGATCTCTATCGGAAAAACTAAGTCAAGATGTAGGGCATTCTGCCTGTCAGACACGGCCCCGGTACATTTAATGAAAAAAACAAAAGTACATGGAATATACTTTGGAAGTACACCACATGTACTTTCCCTTACCGAGCCTCACTTTAGGTGGCCTCCAGGTCACCACAGATGGATGTGTGTAAGGACACTACACGGCCAACACACAGCTACCTGCGGTAACCGAGTACACGGAGTGTACTCATAAATTACATGGAATTTACTTCATAAATTTCATGAAATTCATCTTTTTTCTAAAAAATGACCACAAAAGGGAAGCATACCTAAAAGAAGATTCGGGTTATTACTATTGTTATAACAATGTATGACATAGAGAATACAATGATTTTCTATATGTACAACCCAATTCATTGGGAACTAGAATATAGAATATTTATACAGTGATCTTGAAAAATTATTAGGTAATTAATAATATTTAGACTCAAAATGATCAATATTGGTGATAATTTACTTTTAAGACATACATGAGGCTATATTATCCATAATGTAGTAGGTGTTTTGAACCACAAGTGGCTGAGTCATGGATCTACAATGTTGAGGATTTATTTTATTTTATAATGTTCACATATCATTATAAAATTATCCTAGTTTTCTTTCATCAAGAATAAGAAGTATATCAATGATTTAATATCATCATGAATTTTAGACAAGTGGAAGAAATGGAATCAGTTTCATGGGATGATTTTACATGGATATTACTTGGTAAATAAAACCCACATATTCTACGTCAATAATTGATAAACAATTCTATGAGATTATGTTGAATGATGATGAATCTATTAGTACCTATGAGGAAAGATTTACATGTGTTTTTTAATATTGTTTGATTTTATTTATAATCCCTAAATGAATATTTGAATGATTTAGTAGTGTATTAAAACCATGTATTCCAAAGTAATTATCTATATAATACATTATTAATTATCCTGAAATTGTATTATTTGTACTAAATGTTGTCATGGTAAATAGATATTCCACCCATTATCATATTTTTTTATATTAATAGAATGTTCAAGTCTAAAAAAATAGAACGATTTACATGGTGAAATGAAATTACATCCCTTTATAATAAATAAATATTTCAAGAAACATTGATATAATTTATTGAATGGAACTATGAGGTTCTCAAAATGTGGAATGTAATTCCATAAATCTTTTTAATGTTGAAGGATGTGGAAGAGGCCTATTGATGCAATGGTAGAAAGGAGAATTCACACCAAGGAACCACTAACACTCCAATTCATAAAGTTAATGGGTTATGGGAATTACACAAACATATTTAAAAATATAATTTTTTTATGACCAGTATCAATAACCTCGTAATCAAAAAAGGGAAATTTCATGCGAACATGACCACTAAAGTAGTTTAACTAAATGATGTAATAATATGAATTCTTATTATCCACCCTCGAGGATAAAATGCCTTATTTTATCATGTATCAAACAACTAATATATATATTAGGATTTTTCATTGGGTATCAAGTGGTCACCTTGAGGATTTGATATTGAGATAATGCTAAACAATCCTAATTGTATGATTATCACATATCGTGTCTATAGTTCCTCCCTAAATGATGTTTTTAGAAAGGTTCTTCCTAATAATAGTTTTATTGACCAATTAGTTCAATATGATGTGATTCATGGAATGAATTAGTATTCTTCATATAGATCCAATATTAGTTTCCTAGGATGGTATTTCACTTTTCATATAATAAATGAAAATATGGTTAATTATAATTGAGTTGATTGATATAAAATTCCATCTGAAATTCCATAAATTGTGGGGTTATTAATTATTACCCATGAAGGGTAATTATATCAAATGGATTTGGAGTAACTATACATTGTGGATTCAACAATTATATGCATGTTTGTAGATATTGTTCCAGAATAATTTTATATTCATTATATATATATATCTATATTTTGATATTTCAAAATAACTCATTCCTTGTTCTAAATATATTTATAAGGATCCTTATAAAATGAACCCAATTGAGTTCATGGAATTAAAGTGGAATATCTAGGAGAATCATGACAAGGGGTTAATTTCACCATGTCCACATCATTGGGGTGCACATATTATTTTCATTATATAGAGAAACAGATTAATGAGTATTTTCATTGATTATAAGGAACCCATCAACATTACTATCAGGAATAAGTATCCACCAACTCGCATTGATGACTTGTTTGATCAACTATAAAAAGACAAATATATTTCTAGGAATGACCTTTATAATGGATATCATTAACTAAGAGTCATGGAGGAAGATATACAAATGAGATAATCCAATATATGGTATTGAAATAAAAAATTTATTTGCGATCCCATTTAGTATTACTAGTTCACATGATATCTTCATGATTTTAATAAATAACTAATTAGAGATTTCCATTATACGTTTCCGGTTGTATTTATCGATGATATTATTTTATATTCAAAGATAAAAAAAGAGAATGATGATCATTTGATATTTATGTTGATGAAGTTGAGGAAGGATATGTTTTCTGCAAATTTTAATATGTGTGAATTTTAGTAAAAAATATTATTGGTCATATAATTACATGCGAGTGTAAATTAGTAGATCCTTAAATTAAGGAATTTATTAAAAATAATCCCTTACAAAATAAAGAAATAAAAATATATAGTTTTCTTAGGCTAGAAATATACTACCGACATTTCATGGAGAGTTTTTTAAGATTATATAATCCACTCACCAACACGACCCAAAAGGGGTTATGTTATTGTGGTAAGATTAATGTGATGAAAATGTTAAGTAAATAATTATAATTATGGTCATTGAACATATTATCACACTTACGTTTACTAGAGAAGGGTTTGTGATATACATATTTCATTAAGTATTGGTCTTGGATGTTTCCAAATAATGCATGATATGGTGATATCATTTACACATACCTATTAAAATTACATGATAAAAATTACCATACTCATGAATTAAATTTGGAAGTTGAAATCATTTTCTAGATGATATGTATGAATTATTTTTTTGGGATTATGTGAAATATATACGAATCATAAAAGATTAAATTTTATATCGACACATAAATATTCATAACTTACTATAGAGAAGACGGTTTTAATTGGAAAAATATTATAAATTCTCATTAAACTACCACACTTATAATGAAAATAAGATGGATTCTCCCCCTAGTAAAAAATTCCCTGTTGTTTTTCCCATAATGGGGAATGAAAAAGAACCAATATATATGGATTTATAGAATATGGAACTTCTAATAATGATGAATTTGGACCAATAACATCTTTCATAGATTAATTTCAAACAATCTGTTAATGTTAAGGTTAATGAGGAACTTAATGAAGGAAAGGAACAATATAAGAATATCAAAAATGATCCAAAATTAAATAATGATTTTTATGGATTAATAATTCTCCATAATTGATTATGTGTCCCTTCTCCATTATAATTGTGGAAGAGATGTTGAGATGAAGCTCACAATTCCTCATTTTTTATTCATTTAGGAAGTAAGAAATTGTATATTTTAGCACAAGACATTAAAATATAGTAATTAAAAGTTATATTATATTTAATTTATAATCAAATTTACATTTTAATATTTAATTAAAATTACCCAAATTTTATAGGATGAATATTTATTTTTTTCTTAATAGTTAAAAAAGCATCAAATTATTTTTAATGTTTCCAATTAAAATAAGAATTTATGTGTAACAAAATTTTATTATTTAACTATCAATAATTTTATTTATAATAATATTATATAATATATATAATTATTTTTTTTGACTACATATTTGAGAAAATTAAATATAAGTTCATTTGGAGCTGAACAATGATATTTTTTAGAAAATAGTTTTTTAAGGAATAATGTCTTCCCATTATAATTAATTAAAATGATCATTAATTATTAAATTTTAAATGAAATTTATATATTAAATATCTTTATATATTAATCTAAATAAATATAAGGATGTTTACTAGTCTTATAGTTAATGCATGATCATTTTATGCGTGAAAAATGATTTTCTTGAAAAAATGTTTTCCATCATGATTTTTAAAATAATTTTAAAATTTAATTCATCCAATGATATCATTTGAATTTGATAATATTTATTCCATATTTGGAATGAAAATATTTAAATTTGGATAATATTTTAATATTAATATTTAGTGATTTTTAATTTTTTAAAATATTAAAAACTTCACTACTACTGTTTAGGTTAAAATAGGTTTTCTGGGCATTGACCAGAAAACATATGTTTAAAAATAATATAATAATTTTATGAAATTGAATCAATATTTTGAAATTTTTATATTAATAAATGTTCTATTATTGATAATTTTTTCACTCAAAGTGACTATAAATTATTTTAAAAACATTAATAATAATAACTCCTTCATTCCCCAAAATTATATAATCCCACCTCCCCCTCATATTTTCACACCATTTTAGAATTTTATGTCAAAAATAACTTTCCAAATTCATTCCCAAAAATCCATAGACACATTATATATATTATCTTTCCCTAGAAAACTGAAATATTAGTTCATAATAAGATACAAAAATGATGATTTTTTATGTGAATGTGTTCTTCTTCACCAAACACTTTCATTTTTTACTTATTCTATTACCAAATTAAAAATGAATTAAACATTAAAATATAATAACACAATATATTTAATACATTTATTTTTTATTATTTTTATGTAATAATATTTATCCATATCATTCTCCATCAAATGGGAAATAAAAAATCCTTCGTGTTTGTGGTGAACTATCACCTCAATAAACGATGCAAGTTGTTTTCCATATCCAAATGTCAATAATATTCATAATTATTGAACCAATTATTATTTATGAAAATTAATATATAATATGGATTTTATAAATATAATATATCATCTATTTCAATATGCTTTTTCCCATTAGAAAATGATAATGTATCTTATGCATAAATACGACCCACTATCCCATTGAATTAATGTGATTCATTTTACAAGTTGAAATTTCATGTTTGATTATAAAAAATAATATAATGAAAAAATATTTGATTAATAAAATTAATATAATTCTTCAGTTGATGGAAAAATATAATATGATAAAAAACTAGAAATTACTCAATAAGAGGTGGAAGAGAAAATGAAACAGTTATAAAAAGAAACAATGGTAATAATGAAATATTATTAACAGTTGTTTGATAAGATGATAAAATAGGATAATATATGATATTATAAATATTAATATGGTTATGGTATAAATTATTAACATGTTTAAAACAATTATAAATGAGTTGAAATCATGATAAAATAAAGGAATGTATGATGAATGATATTTCACCTCAATTTACATCTCATTAATATATATTTAAAATTATATACCTATTAACTTTGATGTGATAAATATAAATACTCATTTTTATATTTAACATTAATTACTATTTATTAATGATTATAGTTATTTAAATTTAAATTTACTATTTCATGTGGTTATAATGTAAATTTCACCAAAGATATAATGATATATTTTAAAATATTAATATTTTGCGATTCTAATAATTTTTTGAAGGATATTAATAACCATTCATTCATAAAATAAATCTATTTTATTTTCGCATAGATATATAATGTGATTCAAAATATTTTCCCATTATTTATTCTCTAATTCTCTTGAATTATGGAAGAAATTTTCCAAAATAATGATACATAATATTTCTCATTTAATGGGTTTTGTTTTTCTTCCATGTCCATATTTTTGAAAATTGATTCACAAAATCCATTTTTATTGCTAGATATATTTATTAATGACATATTTTCTTTCCTTTTACTTTTTGAAGGGTTTTAATGGAATATTTATAATTATTTTAATTGGGTATTTTCCCCATTATATATAAAATATTTAAAGGAAAGTTTTTAATATATACGCTATTAATGAAACTCCCCAACACTATAACCATTTTTCAATATTTTCTTTATTTTACATATTTTCAGTTTTTTATAAAGAAAAATAACTTTGATAGATTTATTAAATATTTCACTTCCATTTTTTAAAATTTTCCAAATTACAATATCTTATTACAAAAAAAATATATTCAGTGATCCAATAGTTATGTCATATCTCTTGTTAATGTTTTGTTTGTTATTATTCCCCTAAAATATTCAATTTATTTTGATCATTAGAAAATACATTTATCCTAAATATCCAAATTTATTTTCAAGGATAATATTATTTATTATATCATATATCATTTATAAAAAAACATTTTTTAATTTGATTGTAATTTTATTTATTAGGAAAAACATGATAAATATAAATCAACTAAATAATATGAATTTACGTTGACATGAATTTTATTTTAAATTGAGATTATCATTCTTAAATTGAGAAATATACTTGACATGTCTAGATGTGTAGGGATTGATTATAGATAGACCCTTGATGCATCCACATCACTCATGAGACAAATCTGTTATCTAGTTTAGATGGTATTTTGTTTATACCCGGCCAAAAATTAAACTATCATGGCATATTGTATTGATGGTATTGATATCCTTATGTATAATATCATTATGTTCACTTATACTAATTTAATTCATTGAGAATTTAATTTTAATTCTCCCTGACATTATTACATTGATATTATCTATGGATGTATTTCATACTATTGCTATTGATTAAATTTATTGTGTTTTACGTTATTTTTCTTTTCATATCAATTATCTTCATTCTGTAATGGTATTTTACACATTACATAACCCTTATGTAGAATGTTATCTCTTAATTATTTTTATACATTTACCTAATTTATGAAGATAAAATATTTAAATGAGATTGTAAGGAAAAAGAATACATAAATTTGTTATGTTTCATATTTTATTTTTATGTAAATGGGTATCGAGTATTTATACATCCCTCTAAACTAATTAAATAATCAATCCATTGGGATGAAATCTATTGAATAATTTAAAATTTAATTAATTTTCAACTAATTTGGGTTATTGGATTGGGGTCCTTAAATTTGGTAATAATTCATGTTTAGGAAAATTCATGGGAACTAAATTTATGGTAGTATAAATTAGGGAAAATAAAACGATGTTATAATTTAAGGATACCTATAATTTTTTAATAATATCATCAATGTTTTCATTATGTATAAATTTTTTTCTCAAAATTATATATCTATCTAGATACTATATGTGGATGTGGATTTGGAATTGATTGATCATTGAGTAATAACCCTTAAAATTGTTTGTCTATTATATGAAAACCATCATTATAATTAAAAATAAGTGTGACCATAATAATGAAAAGAATTTACAATCCCATTTATGAATGTTGGATTAATTTCAATCATACCATTTTCGTAATTATCAAATTAAAAATTCATAAAATTTTAAGAATATGTTAAGTGTTACATCATATTTTGAGATATATATTTGATTTATAATTCATATTGATTCGAGTTAGTACATTATCTTCCATTTCTTATAATTGGTGCCTATATGAATGAATTTTAGCAATAATTAGAGATGTTTTAGAAATTTACCTACCGATCAACCCCATACATCTTGTGTTAGAGATGATAAAATTATGGCCATATTATGGAAGCTGACATGAGTTATACATAATGTACATTCATATATTGAGTAACCTAGTCTCACATTGAATAATTCACCCATATTGGATAATTTCATGTGATAATATCCCTAATAGTTTTGTGGTCATAAAAATGTATTTGTACTTCAGAAATAGATTATGTACCATGAAATGATATTTCGAACCTTGGAGTTTTATGAAAGAGAAAAATTTGTTATTTCATTGTATTATATAAATGGTTATTCTAAAAATGGTAGTTTAAAGTATAGAATACTAGAGAGTAATGAAAAATATAAAACATTGAGTGGATAGATTTTAGATAAACATTATTTGATAAATACTTTGATAATGGAAATTGAACTAAAAAAGAAGGTAAAGTCACTGGACATAAAAAATTGAAGTAGATAGTTTATTAGAGTATTAGGAAAACTTTTTATGTCTATAAAAGTATTTTTAAAATTACAGAAGTAATACATAATGTATGGTTGAACATTTTCTTGTGGCCTTCAAACAATTCTTAAAGGTAATTTAATTCTAATAAATTTTATCATGTTATGTAAAATTTTTATGTGCCATTAAAATTTTGATACAATTTCATATATCCTATATATTCATGTGGAATAAAGTGAATATGAGAAATTATAAACAGTAAGAAGAAATGAAGGATTCAATGAAAAATGATAGATTGATTATATTTTGATTATATGATAAATTTTCAAAGGTACATATTATAAATTGAATGAAGGTAGTGTAATTTTATTATAAGTAGTGGAATAAGGGTCACATAGCTAATGAATGTAAGGGAAATAATGATACCAAAAATATCATGTGATTTAACATTAATTTGATTAGTAATTATGAAATCAAATTCCCCAATTATCAATGGAATCTAACATAGAATATTCCATGGAGTTCAAACCATGTTCATGTCGTCACTATAATAGATGAATGAGTTCCTAATGATGTGGGGGGATGTAATTATATTTTATCATAAAATTTTTAAATTTAGTTATTTAATTAATTTTCACCAAACTCTTTTATTTTTTTGTGTTTTCCTTGAAAATTAGATATTTCCATAGCACCATAAGAAGGGAGTTGATAGATAAAATTCATAATTGAAATATCACTATAAGAAGGATTGTTTCAAGATGTTCCAAATATGACACATAGATATCCTTAATTTCTTAACATTATTTATATACATATAATTTACATTAATAAAATGTTTTATATGAGGAAGTAAATTAATTATTATAAAATCATTGTAATTATGATAATGATAAAATATTCTCTACCACAAATTGAGAATTATTAGATTTAATTAATGGGAGAAAATAGTTTTTAAAGATCATCCTTCATTATGTGTAGAAAACATTTTGGCTAAATAAGGAAGGTATTTAAAAGATGTAATATAATATGAGGTATGAAAATTAAAATTTATGTGAATTAATTTTTAATGTATAATGCACCATTTTTATATATGGATATAATGGATATAATAGTCATGTAATATCATGAATGTTTTGTTGTAATTTTTTATGATGAGGAAATGGTTTATTTTATTTTCTATGAGGACAGTGATTATATCTTGGAAAACATTAATGATACCCATAGAGGAAAAAGTTTATACGAAGAATTTTGAAATAATAAATTTTGGTATCTTGATTATTCTTTACCTGTACATTTTTTCTGTATGGATTGGATAACAATTTATCTTATTTGAAAAAAAATCAATCAGTGGACTTCACAAACATACAATACTATTTAATGTTGTTTTATTGTGTTGTAGGTTACTATTAGTAATTTGTTCTGATTTTTTTTTTCAAATTTTCAATCCCGTTATCAAATATTACATGTAATGGTTACATTTTAACATTCATAAATTAATGTGGTCAATGATAAATATAATTGAAGAGGATATTGGTCAGTTCCTCAATTGTGAATCTATTATAATAAATTCTTGGTCATGTTATATATATTTTTACATCAAATAAGTTACATGGATGAGTACTTATTCATAATGATATTATTATTTATTATATATCAATGTATTTAAATACTTTGGAACAGATCTATATAACTCCTCAACATGAGTATGAAACTGTACTATTTTCTTTGAAGATATAGAGAAATAATTCCTTTGGAGAAATATATTATATATACTGACACAAGGATTGTGATTTAACAATACAGTACCACCCAATGATGGATAAAAATAAAGAGTATTCATTGAGAAGGAATAATCATTTATTTTTGTTCAAAATGACGATTGATAGAAATCCAATATTCATGAATCTAGTAATTATTGATGTTGGAAATATTATGGAAGGGGATTAATAAAAAATTTCAAATTAATGAGAAGGAATATTTATTTGATATGATGAAACACCCTACATCTAATGATTTGAATTTTCAAAAGATAAATAATGCTGAAAAATGATGGGAAATTAAATAACTTCGTATATAAATATGGAATTATGAAATTCTGATGGAGTCCATATATCCCATATATACAATAGATAAAAATATTATTTCTGTATGATGATAATAGATTAAATTTTTCTATAAACATAGGTTGTAAAATTTTGTATATTGATTCAATGGAATTCTTTTGCTGGGATAATATAAGGATGTAATTTAATGAATATATATCAATATTATTAGTGTTTAAAAAACATAAGTATGAGAGATTGAATCCTAGATGAATCATGTAACATATACCCATTACTATGTGTAAATTGGATGACATTACTACGGAATTTTTCACTAGACTTCCAAAGACCCTATGAAAGAATGATGGAATATAAGTTACATTTTACCACCAAAATATATATATAAACATCATTTCAATATGAGAATATTTTTCTCATGGACACCGTGGGGGTAACACCATGATATTTTAATTAATATTTCTCTTTAATTAATTTTATTTCTTTAATAGATTGTGTTTCACACAAAGGTGAGTTTAAACGATCCACAAGATACTATTATTATGAAATTATCATCCTATTAATGCAATGAAATTTGTTGTAAGAGATAGGAATAACTAGTTTATAAAATTAAAATTAAGGCTCAACTCAATATTTATTTATTTTCTAGAGCGTAGAAAATAATAACACAATTTTTTGTAAAATACCATTATTCTTCAAAAATAAATTTTCTTGAAAAACAATATTATTTTATAAGGGTGAATATTAATTTTAATACTGTATATACAATTAATTTGAAATAATTTTTTTTATTTTTAAATTCACCATCTAAATATTATATTAAAATAATTTTATCTCAAGTAGAATTTTTTTTCGATAAATATTGAAGATATTGATTATTCTTGAGAAATTTATTTTCAATTATTTTCTTTACATGGTAAAATAATTTTTTATTTGTTTTTAATTATAATTAGTTAATTAGCATATAGTTTTTTAAGAAGTACTTAATATAATAATTCATAATAACAATTTTTATGATTGAAAATGGTGTTTTCCCAAAAAAAACATCTTTTAATTTCATTTTACCCATTTTACAATAAATTACATTCTGAAGCATTGGTTTTTTTATTTATAAAAAAAGGTTACTAATTTTTTATTCAGAAGGAAAAAATTAATTATATAGGTCCCTTTTATTTTTTACCAATATGAATTGTAACCACGTCAAATTTTGATACCATAGTAAAGGGTAAGTTGGGTAATTTTGGTTGAAAATGATAAAGAATATAAAATGACCGTAACACATGAAAAAATGTTTTTTAATGAATCTACATTGAAAATTAACATAAAATGATTGAATATATGTTTATTAATGGACAGTTGTACATGAGCATGAATTATATAATATTTTAATCAATGAAAGACAAAAAATTTCACATTCTATATCTTAAATATCCCTTATGTGTCCACATGCTAAAAAAGGTATGTTATAAATGTATAAAACTATAAAATTTTAACATAATAAATATATTTCCATGATATTAATTTATTATTTGATGTTCTGAGCCACTTAGATGAGATTAAGATATTTATATTTTTTATTTAATGAAAATTTAATCATGCCACACTCATGTTTTTAATATCATATCAATTTTAATACAGTGTTACCCAAAAGATATATTAGACTATTAACATTCCAATGAAATATAATGTATGTATCTTAATAATCGTATTTTATATTTAATTTTAATGAAAAAAATTATATTAAATAATTATCAAAGTCCGATGTAGTAATTATTTTGTTGATGGAAATATTATATAAATGTCACAAAAATATTAAAGTAAATTTAATTTGAGAAAATTAATGTAATAAATTAATTTAACATAAATCCTAGGTCACTTAGTGATGTAATAAAATATTTGTTTATAATTTAACTTGTTATCATTATATTTTAAAGTATCCATATAATGAATAGTGTCAAAATTTCCACTTATGATATTTTATCAATATAATAATATATTAAATTATTTAAAAATCATTATAGATTTTTAAAAATAAAAAACAATGATAATATTCTATATAATTTTATAAAAATTTCATTAATTGTCTGATTAAAATCAAATAAAAAATTTCATCCTTTTAACATTATTTTTTTTTAACATTATTAAAATTAAAATTGGTTAACTAAGAGTTACTAAAAATGATAAAGTATAAAATAATAAAAAAATTGTATAAAATATATTTGTGGATGATATTACAACCTTATATCATAATAAATTCATATAAATTCAATTTTGGAGGTATTTTTATTGAGATCGTATTTATTATTAATTACTATTTTTTGGAATTCCAAAAACCACCCTCACCAAAATTATAAAAGGGAATATCCTCCCTCACTTCATCACATAACATTGATCCTTCATGCTTGACCATAACCTACCAATTTACCTTATCATATTCTTTATACATATTCTAGGGTGGACGGTCTACTCAAAATAAAAAACCTAGAGTTCCTAAGAGGATATATAAAAGATGTTTTCTAAAGAAGAGGTAATCTTATTTAGTAACCATTTCAAGATTATTCCTTCTTCTACAAACACTGCATGTTTTTTTAATTATAATGTAAAAAATATAGAACCATATATATTTTGGTTTATTATTATTATTATAAAACAAAAATTTACCACCTTTTATCCATCCTACAAAAAAATAAAAGCATTGTGTGAGAAAACATATGACTTACTGTCTTCACACTATGGGGTAATATGTTTTTCATCGCCATATTATTTGGATGGTTATAATGATTGAAATAATATATATATATATGATAGTTATAACATGAGATTTATTCATGAACTAAATACATACCATCCACAAACTTACCCTTTTAACATTAAAAGAATGATAACATTGCTCATTCGTACGTACGACCTATCATCTCCACAACGTGTTGTGATATATTTTACATATTAACCATTAATGAATTATTATTTAAATTTATATAATGAATAAATATGAAATATATATTACATTAATATATTTTTTATAAATGATTGAAGTATATACATTTCACAAGAACTATGACTCACATGACAAAACATACAATGGTAAATGAAGGAGTAAACACCGGAAAGAAGAGTAATAATGAAACATTAAAAAAGAGACTTATAAAATTTAATAATAGGACAATTTATTATATATTAATATATTTATATGGTTCTATAATATGTTAATTACAATAATTAAACCACTATATAGGAGGTTTCTATACATACGATGGATATTAGAACTATGTTAAGGGTTTATTTCAAAATCTCTTTATTATATGGAATTTTTTATAAATAAGTATTACTGAGAAAATTTTTTATTCCATGTCCAGTTTTATTAATAATGTTTTCTAAAATATTATTAAAATTATTATAAAAATTTTGAGGTCATTTTTATAATTATGTGAATTTTTTTATATGGGATGAATGGAATATTTTAGTCATTTTTATAATGAAGTAATTCATACCTTTTTTAGAAAAAGTATAAGAGGAATTTTTTTAAATTATATGGAATGAAAATATTTTACTATTTCATGATTCCCCAATCTCTAGAAGCTTCCTTTAAAAACATAAATTTTTATTTTTAAATATTTTATTTCTTTTAAAAAATTTCGACATTTTAGTAAATTAAATAATTTTCTATGAAGAAATTATATTTTCATTGGATATTTTTTTCAAGTGATCTATCAAAAATATTTTCCATTTACGATAAAATTATTTGGTCTTACATATGATTTATTGGGGATGTTTTTCAAGGAAATTTTCTCTGTTATTTCTATGGTTGTATTATTTTTTTGGTGTAATGGTATTTATGAAACCCATTTACTTTTAATGGGTTATTTTATTATGGAATGATGTCAATGAAACCCATTTATTTTTAGGGGTTTTGATATGATGAATGAAATATATTCTAATAGCACCCATATTTATTCATTTAATTATTTATTGTGTGAGACCAATGTATACCTCTAATACATTGGGAAAATATTTATATCTCATTACATAGATAGTATTGGAATGTGTAGTAAACTTAGATCAGTATTATAGAGCTAGAATGCAGACTGAACTAGGTTCAATAAGGGACTATTTTCACTATGATGGTCTAGGATGTGATCCTTGACTAATACATAAATTATTATGTTTTCTTATGTGCTTGAAAAATATTTCATATCTTATGTTATTCCATAATTTAATATGTTATTTTATTCTTTCTAAACATCATTGATTTATTCATTGAAATGATATCACGATATTTTATATGAAGGAAATCATTTTCAATAGTTATTTACATGTTCTTATTCCCTCATGATAATGTTATATCGCATTGTTACCCTTATTGAGCATCAGATCTCTCCCTTTTCTTATATGTCTTTTTTAGTATAAATATAAATAAATTAACTAATATGTGTCAAAAAATGGTTCTAGTTAAAAACTAATTAGGGTGAGATGATGTAGATGTTTTATGAATCAATTATTTTTATTTCACAATTTCTAAAGACTCAAAACATATATAGTTCTGTCATGATTTTGTTATTTTATATAATGAATATTCATCTATTTTATATTTAATATATATTTATTACAATTATTGTCCAGTATTGTTAGTATTACATAAAGTTTAGTTATCTATTTGAAACTAGGATTTTAAAACCATTTCAATAACCACAAGGATATGTTTATGTATAAGATATAATCCTATTATTTTGGTAACAATCATCAATATCCTAGTATAAAATATATGGTGTTTCTAATTGAAATTTAAAATCTATTTTCCTTTAATTACGGGGTGTTACAAATATGGGTAGTGATTCTTACATTATTATTTTTGGTTTTTGTCAAGGTATGGAACCTGATGAAACCTTGTTAATGTTGAAGGTGATGGGAAATGAAATGATTAGAATCCCATTAAACTGAATGTTATTGGAGATTAAATGAAAATTAGTGATGATATGATAACCCTAATTTGGAGGCTATGATTTATATAGTACATACATGTTATAATAGGATAAAAAAATATTCTATTGTGTCATTCGTAAGGTTTCATCCACATTACATCAGTTGGTGTTATGATCCACTAGTTGCCGAACAATTGATTAATACCATGAAAAAGAAAGATTTGGTTCTCCAATGTTCAGAAAATGATAAAGTCATCTTGGCATTATATTGTTTGGAAAGAGAATAAGATGAATAGTGGAATATTATAAATATTACAAGGTAAAAAGTTGAAGTTGAATCCATTTAATGTGATAAGTTCTTGAACATGTTTTCCCATATGTACACTCCCTATATTATTATAATGAATATGAAGATGGAGTTTCTAGACCTTAAAAAAATGAAGATGAATCTCTTTTTAGATAAGGAGATAATTTTAAAAGACATAAATTTATGCTTCTGGAATTACAATCCAACCTGAATGTATAGTTGATCTATTCATTACTAGCTTAAAACCATGTCTCCATAGGGAATTATCCACAACAGACTTTAATAGCTATTTGTATATCATTCTATATGATCTAATGGTTGAGATTGAGATTTCATTGACCCATTAATCATATTATAATTATAATAAGTAAAAATTTGAATTTAATGGATAATATGAAAACCATAGTGAAAAGAAGATGTGATTTACACAATGCTACAATGGTGGAATGAAAAATGGTAGAATCTATCTTAAGTGGAGTAGACAATGTTTATGTCTGGGAAATAAGGTCATTATGAAATTGACTGTGGATGTGATGGGTAAAAGATAACTAATTAAGTGAATAGAGAAAGGGCTAGAGATAATGAGCCTCCAAGAAATCAGTACATTAAGTGAATGTAAAATGGTAATTATTTACACCAATTCCAAAATATGAGGGATATCGATGATGATCGATTTTAGAAACCACTTAAGGAAAATTAAAAAGGGAAATCACATATTTTCACTACTTGTAATGGGGAGTACGGAAATAATGTGGTGAAATGTACACTTAGTATCCAAAATAAACTATCTAATGTTTTATTTGATTACGGATCCACCAACTCTTTTATATCTAATAATATTCACTATGTATTTTCATATTACATCCATAATTAGATGTTGAACTATCAATAAAAACTCTTGATGGAATAATGGTTGTATCACTTTTTTATAATTCAAATCCAATTGAGGTTTATGGGAAGGTTCTAATTGTAAATTTTTTGATCCTTCCTTTAGTTTAATTCTATGTGATTCTTCTCATGGATTTTCTTTCCCTATAAATAGATTATATCAATTTTTTAGGGTGAGAAGTCAAATTTCATATTTCGAATAAACCTATCACCATTTATCTATTCAAAGATTATTATGAACTAATAATGTTAATTACTTCAATTTTGAGGG
This sequence comes from Viscum album, assembly GCA_963277665.1. Taxonomy (NCBI): domain Eukaryota; kingdom Viridiplantae; phylum Streptophyta; class Magnoliopsida; order Santalales; family Viscaceae; genus Viscum; species Viscum album. The sequence goes on along the minus strand of OY728121.1, from coordinate 1,788,498,815 downwards.
TCCTAATTCCACCAAACAAGTGTTACTAATCTCAAATGGTAGGGGAGAAACTCATCGTTCATGATAGACCTATTACATGGGTCTTTTTTGATGTATTTTTAGAATAATTACTTGGTCTTCCATCAAATTGTGAAGTTGAATTTTAAATATAAATATTTCCATGTTCTATGACTATTTCATTGAATCATTATAATATGGCCCCAATTGATTTTGAGGATTTGGTGAAGCATCAATATGATAATATTGAAAAGAGATTCATACGCCCAATTATCTCAACTTGGGACGAACCTATTCATTGTGTTAATATGAAATATGGATCAATGAGAATCTGCATATTTTATCAAATAAATATCATGATAACTATTAAAAAAAATTCACCTCCACTATATTGATGATTTATTTTTCCAACTATGTCTAGGTCAATACATTTAGATGATTGATCTTATTTTTTGATATTAATAATAATGTTTCAATAAAGAGGATATATCCAAGACGAAATTTTGTATAATGTGTGGAAACTGTGAATTTAAAATGATATCTTTTTGTATTACTAATTGCACACTATCTTTATGGATTTAATGAATTGTGTCTTTAGAAAAAATAATGATCAGTTTATATAAGTATTTATAAAATATATTTTTTATATTCAAAGGGGAATGAATAAAAATAAGATCACTTTAGGATTGTACTAATGTAATGGATTAGACCTCTCTGATTCATTCCATTTCTAGAATATGGTGTTGGAGGTGTCCTAGGAGGTCAAGGTGACTTTTTCCAAGAACATCCAAATTTCCAGTTCTATGATTATTTATTTCAGAAGGGTGTTAATTCCTTTTCCAAATTTATAGAATATTTTCAAGAATAGTATTTCAATAATGATGTTATTTCTTTTTCCAAATTTCCAAAACGGTTTCTGGAATAGTGTTTCTAATATTGTAGTTTTACTTATCCAAATTTATAGAATGATGTCCAGAGTAGTGTTTCTAGAATAGTGTCATTTCTTTTACCAAATATCCATTTTCTTCTAGATTCCAATAGTTTATCCCCTTTGATGATTCCTTTGATGTAAAATGAATTCAAAGCATTATTTTAATGTATTCAAGTCCAATTCAATGACCATAATTATTATCTTAATTTTCTTAATGGTGGGAAAGCATTTACATGGTAATACTACATGGATTAATGTGATCAACTTTTAATAGTAAATATAAAATGTAACTAAATAATAGCTCTATTTTGATCTTTATGAGGCTGAGGTACCATTCACCTCATTCTTCCTTCATTGTTTTCTAATTTCATGAGACCCTCAGAAATTTCTATCACATAGTATTTGTGAAATCAAACGTTCATCCTAGGATTATTTCCCTATTGAGTTTTTCCTACTTCTTATGCACACCCCCTTTTTTGGTGAAACCAGTATGTGTTGATCAATAAAAAATAATCTAATTTCTATGAATATTATTTTGGGTTTCGGGATATATTTCTTCCCATTATCTTCCCCATGTGATGGTATGTAATTTCTATATTTCTAATGGACCTTTCTTTGGTTTTGGATGATTTTGTTGTTTTATGGGATCCACTTTTAGATGCAACCATTGCAGGGGAGGTGATCATAATCCCTTGGGTTGGCCCATTCTCAGGAAAATAACTTTGGAAACCATTTAAGTTATGTGATTCCTTTATTCTCTATTCTATATATTTTTAGTAGTATATTTATCTTGATTTATCCCACTATATTACAATTGAATTGGAATAATAAATATATTAACTGGATTGATGAATTGGCACCAATCATATGTTGTTATTTCTTGATTTTCTAGATAGTGTCGTATCTATGCATTGCTTTTTTAACATGTCATTCCTAGAGGAAATTCGTGAAGTACGTGAAGTTGGGATTAATTATAAATTACTTGGATAAAGATAAAAATGATGTTTAATGGATCTAGTAGATGTATATGTGCATTTTTCATTAAATTTATTGATAAACCATAGTCATGTTGATTCTTTTTTATAAGGGATTAAATTAATGTCAATTAATTATTTAAATGATTTTTTAATTCTACGGTTGCTAGCTGGTTAGGTTTCCCCTTATTGGAACCTTCTTATAATGAATCTGTTAATTCAAGAGGGATTAAAGAACTTGTTGTTGATAAAGTATAATCTTATAAGGGTTATATGTTACCCTCATGCTCGTAAGGGCTAAGAACGTTATTCTTTGGATCCATGAGTTCTCATTAGGAGTGAATGATGATTGCCTTTTTGGTTCCTAGAGCCCAGTTTCATTACTGTGTGATTTCTATTAATTGTTCGCTGAAGTGAACTTGATGGCTATTTTGGTATGTGGTGCACAGAGGCCCAGTGGTCAGGTTATAAGTTGACGCCTAGGGTGGTGAGATGTGTTAATTTATGCATGTGGGTGTTAGGGATAACACTAGAGATGATGAAACATGTTGAATGTGAATGATGGATTCTTGAGGAATATAGTAATTTTTATATGCTCTTTACTTTCCCTAATGCTAGATTTATATGGTATTGTTTATCCTCCTTCCAAATGAGGTGAATACATGTGGGGAATGCCATGTGATTATTTCTTTTAGCTTCTCAAGGATATATGGGACTACACTCCAACTATAGGTGGAAAAGCCTCGATGTGTAGTTAATATACTCACTGTGTTGATCCCATTGTGTTTTGATGCAAATAATGTTTTTCTAGATTACATGAAATTATGGAAAAGTGATAATACTATTAATAAATGATTGATTACATGATGTTAAACTATATGGATGGAACTTGCTGGGAAGCAATTGTGAGGTTATATGTTTATGGAACTCTACACTTTTATTGGTTATGCAAGGAGGGAATGTAACATTGGGTGTGATGCAAACAAAATATAATGAGGAACGATAATGTTTAAATAATGGTTAATGAAGTAATTATCATAATATGAAACTGATTGAAGCGGATAATATAATATAATAAATACCATTAAATCGTTGTATTTTTATAGTATATCTTCTCATATTAATTGTATTCTGGATTCTGAGAGATGTTATATACACTTGAGTCTATGGCTATGTTTTTTCCATATTGTGGTCGTGATCTATATTACATCCTATAAATTTTGTGTTTCTATACGCTAACCCACCCTTTCGGTATGGACAACTAACACCCCGGGGATTCTGATGCTCGTGGGGTGTTTTCCACCACATCCATGTGGGATGATGGATAAATAACAACCCCATATGGCCCTACTCTCCTCCCTTTGTAGTAATTTTTGATGATAGGAATGACAGTTATTTTTCCCCATATATATGTGGAGTGGGATATATTGGATTGTGACTATTTACATGCAAATATTCTAGATATATGTTCCAATATAATACTATAGGTGTAACATGTATAGTGTGTGATGGCATATTGATCTTTACTCGGTGTATGGGCTCTAATGGAATAATGTAAAATACCTTACGTATGATACTCATTATGAGAGCTGTGGTGGATACCAAAAACTACCTGGTCTCCTTTGGTTTTGAGGATGGTGTGGTGCTTTTCCACAGTGTCTGTTTTCGAGAAATTTTTATACAGGGGGTGCATGTTATAGAGTCTTTCATGTTTCTTCATCCTAGTCTTTTTTGAGAGAGACGCTTAGGCCATGCAACATTGGGGAATAATGACAAAATAGGGGGGAGGTGGTAGTGGGGAACCCCTGATATATATTAGTATATTATATAATCATGTATTTTATACTTTGTGAGAGTATTCATGGTGAGGTTGGGAACATAGTACACCTGTTTAGGTGACGAGTTAGTTTCACTTGTTGATTCACAATGATTTATAATGATTCCATTATTTTTTGCACGAGAGGATCAAGAGAAGATGCTACTAATTATACTGTTAAAATAAACCTATGTTTTAAAAAAGGGTTTTCAGGTAACTTGGAGCATGTTGGAAATTAGGATGGTTATTACTAGATTAGAGTTTACAAGAGTTGTTCTGGATTTGTGGTTGTTGTGGTTTTATTTTCTTTTGGTATATTATGTTTTTCCATTCATTTGTATTAATTCCTGAATGAAATTTAATATGGGTACATGGGTTTTTTATATCATAGTTTGAGTTGGAATTGGTTGGTGTCTATCTTATATATCTCTTTTTTATTTGTTCTCTTAGAGGGTAATGCCTTTGATTGGGGTGTTTTCTACACCCCCAATGCTAGTCTCTATCCCAAGACCTACTGGAGGCGGGATTGAGGGGTCATTATATTTCTTCTCACATTTCGGGCCTAGAAGGGTTTCACTTTGAAGGGAGGGGGTCATGAATAGTTGTATAAAAGGTCTTGTTAATGGATTGGTTTGATTTTTGACTGAGCCAAAAGTGAGGGTACATGGATTGGTAGGGAAACAATGTCACCTATGTTTAGAAAGCACTGTAAACACTAGTGACCAGCTAAGACTCTTTTATTTGGGGCCCCTATGATCTAATGCTTGGACCTTTAATATTACAATGGCTAATAAATTATGTGATTCCAATTGTTGGTAGAGACCAATGAATGGATCATGCATCATTCTTCATTGTTCCTGTGTTTGATTGGTTATAACATGGGATATGTTTTCCTAAAAAAATTAAAGAAAATAATTAATATATGTTAAATTTTTCTGTATTCTTGGTTTATGAGTTCTCACTTTTATACAATTTTTAGGTATTTATCTAGTTCGACATCCTCTTTAGGTTCATGAAAATGATATCTAGCAGGCTGCACTACCAGATCACCACATAGTAGATGCTGTTGACAATGACACTTGGAGGGGGAAACTCTAAGAGTTTAAGTGCCAGACTATACAGAAGTATGATGGATCCATTTCACATGCAGTCACTAAGGAATGGCCCAAGGGGTGTTGGATGAGGGGTACCCAATGGTTTTACCCCTCTCCCTCCCTAGGAACCAGTTCGTGCTCAAGTCCTACTAGACTTGGACACTATGCCTATTTTGCACAGGGTGATTCGAATCCATTGCTTTTCTAGGGAATGGGGAATGAACATGGGCTTAGTTGGGCCCCTACTGGGAGATTGTGTCAGCAACACACATTTTGATGTTATAGGAACACTTTAATTAGAGAAGGTTGGTTGGATGGCTCCTGCTACTTGGTTGAACCTACCGCACGTGCCTCCTGGAATTTGTAATTTCCTGACTGTTAGTTACTCTCCGCCAGTATCTCCGAAGGTGGCACAGGCTCTTCGAGCGACACTTCACCCAGGTACCTTTTTGTCGGCTCTATCTCTCTCTCTTCAGTTCTTCCACTGGTCACTGCCTCATATCCATATCATAAGGGTTTTTCATTCAGGGATGTGTTATGTAGAAGGCCCCAGGCGCATCGCCAGGGTCACTTCTTGAATGTTTCTTTCATTTATCTAGTTTCCCTGTTTGATGGTTCTATCTTGTTGTTGTATATCTCATCATATTTATTCCATGATGCCTCATAGTTCTTACAGTGGATGGTGGTGGCATGATTTGGCGTTGATTGTCTGTTACTCGCCTCCTTTCGTAACCTTGATGGATCGTGGAATCTGGATACTTCAGCGACAATGTCCTCTCTGAACAATAAGCATGTCTGCATTATTCTAAGCCCAGAGGAGGATTTCACATTGGAATAGTGTAATTCTCTCATGTCCTTGGATAAGTGGAGTTTCACTTTAATGTGGGGGTATATGGAGGTTCATCGAGGTAGAGACTCTACGAGTGCAATTTTCTAGGTGTTGCTTCCTGGGCATCCCATCCCCTTCCAAAATGGTGCCTTCCTTCATGCCATTGGTAACTCTCTCAAAAATTTCTTGTGTGCATATGATCATACCTTGTTCTTGGATGAGGCCTTGATGGGTCACATATGTGTTGACATGGACCTGTCCTCCCCACTCCCAGATAATATTACCCTATGTGTCCAAGATTCCTTCCCCTCTTGACAAGGCTTTTCATACCCTTATCTCCCCAGGTTCTGCTAATTCTTCCACCTCCAATTACATTCTCTTCCTGATTTTAGGCATACGAGTCATGTGGATAGGGGCAAGGGCATCCCTCAGTGCTCGATCCCTAGGGATGGTTCTAATCCCCCTTCATCAAGCCAGCTGGCTATTTTGGAACCTCAGTCCTCTCCAAGAATCCCCATTTTTAGTCCTCTGAATCATTTTGATGTGGATGTTGTATGTGAACATATGGATTTTATTGTTTCCCTCTCTATGGATGCCAATATGTTGTATCGCATGGCCCTTGTGCTGTCAGTGGGCCTGAGTTCTTCTGCTCTAGCTGATCTCCTTTTTCCCTACATTTCAAGGCTCACAGAAGCTATGGAAATTTTTAGATCCTCCTTATTCCCTCCCTCACTCTTCTCAGATGAGGTCATGTTCTCTAGGTTTCTCCCCATTTATGAGGACCCTCTTTTTCAGGAACTCCTCTTCTTGATTTCCCGCAGTGCTTATGGCCTCCAGCCTGGATCCTCCTCTCCCTCTACCTACTCCTGTTTTGTTCTCCTCTTATGAATTCCCCTGATGTCTAGGACTCCTAGTCAGGTTTCTCCACTTCTCCCCCTTTGACCTGCTCCTATTCTTGTCTCATCAGAGGGTCCGCCTATGATCCTTGATAGTTCAGTCAGGAGGCTCTAGCCTCTCCACCTGGTGGTCCACCTAGCCATATTCCCAATTCCAAGGACCTGTCCCCTCTTCATTTTTGGACCCTTCCTTTGAACCGAATTGGTCTGAAGACCATATCTAAGACAAAACATCAAAGCAACCGTTATCTTTATAGAAATTTAGCCATGCATCGTGGGTCCAAACCCAAGAATCTCTTGTTTTATTATTATCTTTTCTAATTTGGAATGCTCGCGACCGGGTAACCAAGGTTAAAACTGGCTACATAGTTTATGTGGTTCTTTCCAAATAGATGTCTCTTATTGCAGTGATGGAACCCAAACAAACTATAACCAAGATTGCAGATTTTTATCATAGAATTATTATGATGGGGTTCATGTATGTTGAGTCTCCAAACCCCTGCATCTGGATCATTCTAGAATTTGAGCATTAGTGTGAATCTGGATCAGGCCTCAGATAAGTGTATCACTACTGATATTAGGAATGGTTCCCAAGCTTTGTTCTTCTCCATTGTGTACAGTAGTATTGATTTCAGTGAACATACTATTCATTGGAATGAACTCGAATATTTTGATCCTAATGAAACCCCTTGGTTTGTGGGGGGATATTTCATTGTGGTTGCTAAACCCAGTGAGAGAAAGGGTAGGGGCCCCTTCTCTCATAGGGCCAGTATGGACTTCTCGCATTTCATGTCTTTTGTAGGGTTGCTAGACTTGGGTTTCTCAGTATGGAATATAATATGCTGTAAAAATCAGAGAGGTGTGCATTGGTCCAGGAGTCAATTGGATAGATTTATTGAAAAATTCCATGATGTGTATACTTTTTAGAATGCCAAAGTCACCCATATTTCTCGGGGTGTTTTATACCACTCACCCCACCTCTTGGAAAATTTTCCCAGTCTAGGCAGGAAATATCCTATTGTTTTCTCTCAGTTGTGTACTTCATATCAATATTTTATCAGTCCAGTGGAGAATTCTAGGAACAAACTAGTACACGTGATTTCATTGGACAGATTGCACAACAAACTTCATCAACTCAGGGCTGATCTCTGATAATGGATCAGTACCCAACCTCCACCTATGTGTGATCTAGATGAGGTCCAACATGAAATTTTCCCCCTTGAATCCTTGTTGGAAGCGGACCATAATGAAACCATCTTTGGGGAGATTTTAGTTAAGAAGGACATGATGGATGGTCTTCTTTTAAGATAGGAACATCTGGCTTGTGAACAGTCTAGGTCAGATGGGTAAGGCAGGGGGACCGTAACACAACATGCTTCCATTATTACATAATGGAAATCCAGAGGCCACCATGGCCTAACATCTGGATTGAGGTTGATTCCTACTCCAATGACATCAATGTGGTGGGTGGAATAGAAGGGTCTTATTTCAAGGAGATTTATGCTGGATCTAGCCCTGATATGGGAGATGGGTATCCATGGGGTCAGGGTGAGGTTGTAATTTTTTTTTCTATTTTGGATTCTTAGTTAGATAATGAATAGATATAAGGATTACCACTAGTCTATGAAATCTTATGGGCTGTAAGAAGACTCAACTCGGAGAGTGATCCTAGCCTAAACGGGTTCCCAAGATCCTTTCACAGATCCTCTTAAGGATGAAATTGTAGTGGCAATTTAGGATTTCCTCCATGGAGGGTTCTGAACTCATGCTGCATGTGATACCACCATGGTCCTCATCCCAAAGATTAAAAATCCCTCTCTTCATCAGCATTATTTCACTTTGAGTATGTTCAACTTTTCTTATAAGGTTCTTGACACCATTCTCCAAAATTGAATAAGTAAACATCTTCCGCAGATGATATTTCCTAAGAAACATGGTTTTGTCAAACTAAGATCTATACAAGGGGCTGTTGTAGTATACCAAGAGGTCACCAATGACCATAAAACTGACGTTCATGGTTCCTATATAGTGATCAATCTGGATATGGATAAGGCTTATGATAGGTTGGATTGGTCTTTCATAATCAAAGTCTTTATAGGTAAAAGCATCACCTCTTGTGTTGTTGACTTATTCTTCCGGTGATTCAGATCCGCGTGGTTGGAATTTTGATTCATGGGATGGAATTTTGGCTTCTCCAAAGTGGTATGTGGGTTGAGTCATGTAGATCAATTATCTCCTATCCTTTTTATTCTATATTAGAATTTTTTCAGAAAAGTTATAAATAATAACATCATGAAGGGATCTATTATGCCTTTCCATTGTAAATCCATCCCTTTTGGTATATCTCATCTCATGTTTGTCGATGATACAATCATTTTTATGAATAATTGCTTCTTATTTGTCAATGGGATCAATAAAATCATTGATGACTACTATCACAGGAGTAGTCAGAAAATTAACCAGAGTAAGATCTAATTCTTTATCCCGAACCATTGCATGGATATAATGATTGATTCTCTTATAAGTAGTCTGGTTATGCTGTATGAATTTTTTCCCATGGAGATCTTGGTGATCTTGTCTTTCCTATAAGGATTCAAATTTAGTATTTTTATAATATTTTAGGGAAATTAATGAGAAATTTTCAAAACTGGAAGAAAGCTTTATTTATCTTTCGGTGGCAGAATCACCTTGGACAATTTTGTCTTGACTTCCATATAATTCCATGCTCTCTTGGACACCAAAATCCCAAAGGGGGTGATCAACAAGATTGACACTATATTATCCTCAATTATATGGGATTCTCATGAGGAGAGACGGAGACACTAGGCATCATGGAGTAGACTTTCACATCCTATTCAAGAGGAGGCATCAAAGTGAAGAGTATCTCTGATACACTACAAGGAATGCAGGAAAAGATAGCATGGGAGGTTATGGAGGCTCATACCTTGTAGGGCAGTTTCATGAAAAAAAACATAGTAGAGGAGGATGTGGAGCTAATGGGAGTTGGTATTAGTTGTGTGTCATGGTGTATTCCCATATCCAATCCCTTCAACCCAAAACTATATGGATTGTGGCGAATGGGGAGATTTTATTTTGTCATAAAAATGGGGATTGAGCTCCCCTGGAGTTTCTAGGATGCAAAATTACAAGAATCACTTTAATGGTAGCTAGTAGGATCCATAATTTTATTATTGTGGTGTTGGATAAGGACCAAAAAATGGTTTTTGATGCCATTGATCTGATTGATGTACTGGGTAGATGCATTTTCACTACTTATTCCTCAGGCACTTTTACAAACAGGGACTATCATAGGGTGATCAATACAATGAGTCAACCAGGTACCTAGGAATCAACTATGTTGATCAAGGAAATCCCAGTTATGCTCAATTTTTTGGTGTCTTTTATCAGGAATCATGCCCTACCCATGTGCGATAATGTAATGAAGACTCGTGTTTTCTTGGTTTTGTGATGCATGTGTTGTAGGGGTTATATAGAGGAGATTTCGAAGCATCTGATCTTCAACAACGATTGGGCTCTACATGTGTGGAATACATTCATGGCTTTCATGGGGCTCTCTATTCCATCTTTTAGAGACTATCCATTCATGGTCCGCTAGTTCCATGGGGTGGGGGACGTTGGACCCGAGAAGAAATCATGTTTTGTCATACTGGTGGCATAACGTTGGTCTATTTGGATGGAAAGGAATAAGGCAAAACATGATGGAATTTGGTGCTTGAGTAAAGAATTGGTGGCATGGACTATGTTCCTTCTGATTGATATGGTCTGATCTTTTAAAAACTGTCTTTAATATCTATATCTTAGACCATTATATGTTGGTGTGGTTTACAGAAGTCCGAGGAATTTAGGTAATTGGGTAAGATGGTTCCTACACCACCAGGGCCTAAAGATCAATATTGATGGTTCCTACTACTCAAATGTCATGGGAAGTGGTGGTGTGCTCAGGTAATCAGTGGGATGTTTTGTTCTAGCCTTCAATGATTACTTTAGTTGAGGGAACTCGCTTATGGATGAGGCTCTGGCTTTGTTAACCGATCTTCATATTTGCTAGAATAAAAGTATCGGTTTGGCTGTGGTGGAAAATTATTCTATCTTTATTTAGGATTGCATGCTTGAAATATGAAACACTCCATCGTCCATATCATGTGTTTTGAGAATGTTTAGATCTCTTGTTATTGGCGAAACTGACACCCTTCATACATTGATGGATAGGAATATGGTTGCAGATCATGTTTCTTCTTTCGCCTCACATGGTCTTTGTATCTTCCTCCCATTGTACTTGAATTAACTCTAAAAATAATGCAATAATCTCATTAAAGGGTACACCCATGGGACTCATCACTTCAATCCCCCAAAGATTTTTTTCTCTTAAATAGTTTTTTGTTTCAGATGTTCTGTTCTTTCTTCAATAAATAAAATAAAAAGTATAGTTTGAGTCCCTATGGACTAGTTGAAAGAGTTTGACATATCTTTTAGTTCGATCTGTTCTATGAATGAGCATTGGGTATCATTGGTTTTGATGATGTTGAATGGGGATGTGGGGAATTGGGGGTTCTTATTCATTAGATATTCCGAGGAGTCAGAGGTCTCGTTGGATGAGTTTTAAGAGTTGTTCAGATTTGAGTTTCTTTCTTTGACTGTGAAGGTAGCCAGTCGCTTGGAGCTTCTTACCCTTGATAAGGGAATATCTAGTTCGTGAGAGTTTTAGATACTTTTTAGGAACCTTCTGTGATATTCTTTGGACCTCTTTCCAGTTGAGGAGGCCAGGGTGAGGCATTTGGAGGAGGCTTTGTAACTAGATATCAAGTTCCAGATCACCTCATCTATGCTGCGGACATATCTCAATGTTCAAGCGAGGGAATAAGTCATCGAGTGGACATTATCTATAACTACATCATCATAAGATGGGAGACATCAGGATTACTCGTGAAGTAGAGCTGTGGAATGGGGTTTTTGGTTTTCAGGGTAGAAGAGTTTTTGTTTGGCCGGGGATAGGTCCCAGCCCTCAGCATCTCATTTCTATAGGGTCGGCGGCTCTCAAGCCTATAATAAGGGACCAGTCACTTATGTTTCTTTTAGATAAAGTGTTCATTAGTAGTTAGGGTGCCTGAAACTTTCAATCATTCATCATTCATTGGGTGTTACACTTCTGTTTCCTATGTTGAGGCAGTTTCAGCAGAGGAAGCAATAGAAGGTTACACCAGATTTTGAACAGGAGAGAGAAGATGTGGAAGGAAGAGGATAGCCTCAAGAATCTCCCTATTCTCAAAGATCATAGTGTGGAAGTGGTGGTGATCTTCATCAGAGTTAGGGAGACCATTATGGTAGTCATGGTTTTATTCATGCTTTAGCGTTTCTAGTTCTAGGTGAGTGAGACGTTGTTCCAGGATCCCTTTTCTTGTTTTCTACTTGTGTGTATGGCTTTTTTGATTTAGGATATACACACTCCATTATACCATCATTTCATTTCTATGATTTGGGATTTGATGAATATAGGATTCCAGTGCCCTTGGTGTTAACAAAGCTAGTTGGAGGTCGAGCTAACTTGTTTGAAGTATGTTGATACTATGTACTGGTGAGGGTGTTACACTTTTCTTGGGGATATTTACCATGTTTATAGATATAACCTTTTGATGATTTCATCCTTTTCATAAATTGGTTGTATTCGATTCAGGATATTGTGGATTTCTACCAGAGATAGGTGGTGTTCTTTGATACTGATGGTGAGTCGACAATGTTTGTTATCATGTGGGACCATTAGATGGGTCATATGCATGTTCCTTATTTTTAATCCTTGACGGCTGAATTAATGTTTCGTTCATCGTTGGTTCAGTAGTTGATTTTTGATAGGGTCATTGAAGAGTACCCTTATGTGTTTTCACAAGAGTTTGTAGCATTACCCCGCTTTGACGGGAGAACAATTATGAGATCAAGATACATCCAGACAATTATCCTATCTCGATGTATCCATATATGATGGAACATTCAGAGTTGTAGGAGCTATTTTTATAGCTCGATGGTCTGTTGTAGTGAGGTTTTGTTTGATCGAGTGTGGCACCGTTGTTCATGAAGAAGGATGATGAAAATTTATTGTTTTTTTCAATTATCATCCCCTGGACAATGTGATAGTGAATAACGTCTATCCACTTCCACAGATTGATGACTTGTTCGATCAACTGAAGGGTTAATGTTAGTTCTCAAAGATCGATTTGGGGTCTTGGAATCATCAAATTCATGTGAAGGACAAGGATATACCATATACTAATTTTTATTATCGTCACGGGAATTACAAGTTCTTGGTGATGTCATTTAGTGTGAATAATACTCCACTAGTGATCATGGGGTTGATGAGTGTTGTGTTCCGTGAGTTCCTAGATATGTTCATCGTGGTTCGTATTGACAAAATAATTCTACAGTTCACATTTTAGGGGGATCACAAAGAGCATATGCATGCCGTTTTGGGAGTCCTTCATTGACATTAGCTATTTGGGAAGAGGTCGAGCTGTGAGTTGGTCCCAAAAAAGACCCTTTAATGGGTAATTTTGTTTTTCAGTAGGGAGTAGTTGTGGATCCCTCAATGATATAAGTAGTTTTGTCTAGGTCATCCCCTAACAATGTAGAAGAGGTGAGATGTTTCATCGGACTCGCAGGACATTATAAAAGGATCGTGGATGATTTATCTCAGGCTACATCCACTATGATAACATTGAACATGAAGGATCAAAAATTTGTGTTGACTGATCAATGTCAGGATGCATCCGAGTATCTATAGAAGAATATGATCAGTGCTCTGGTTCTTTGTTTTCTAGTAGAGGGAGTTTAATTTGATGTTATCTGTGATGCTTCACATCTAAGGTTGGGTTTTTTTATGATGTAGTAGATATCAGTCATTTCCTATTGGTCTCGAAAATTCCGTCCCCATGAACATAACTATTCCACCCATGATCAGGAGTTTGTGGTAGTGGTGTTCTCACTAAAGTCGTGGAGACATTGCGTCATCGGTGAGCACCTTGTGGTTTTCACCAATCATATGAGCCTATGGAATTATTTATATCAGCATGACTTCAACATGATATATCATCAGTGGATGAAGTTCCTATAGGGTTATGAAATTGAGATATTGTATACACCTATTAATGTGAATATTGTATATGAGGCGCTAAGCAGAAAGTCATATAGTGACATAGTTTATAAATCGGATGATTCATGGAGGGTGATGGAAGAACATTATTCATTACACCTGGATATGGGATAAGTTGGGGGAAGAAGATTCCTATTTTTGTTGACAATGCAATCATCTATGATGTTGTAGGTACATGTTTCCCAGTTGGGGGACCTTGAGGTGGATTTATAGAGAGTCCAAGATGTTTTTGTTGAGGCCACTGAAGGCTATTTTGAGGATGAACAACACTAGGTATTTTCTTGAGAATAGATTTTTCCCCTTTGATAGTGTAAGAGATGGTTCTCTAGGAGTTATATAGTTATCCTTTAGAAGTGCATAATGGTATGAAGAAGATGTGATGAGCATTGAGGAGTCAGTTTTGGTGGACTCAGTCAAAGCATGTAATTGTAGAGTTTGTGATTTGATATTGGGTCTGCTATAAGGAGAAGGTGTTTGATGGGTGTGCTATTTCCTTGGTTCATGTCTTATGGAGGAATGATGGAATAAAGAATAGTACCTCGGAACTGGAGTTGTAGAAATGTGTTCAGAACCCCATGCTATTTTATGTTTTTCTCTATTCTTATAATGATGTTCGTTTGTGGTTGTAGACCATTCATGTCTATGACATGGCTCACTTTTGTCTCTTGTAGTGGCCTTCTCTCCATTGAGTGGTATCTTCCCCAGGGGAGTGTTTAGGAGTTGTTTGGGGTTGCTGTGTGGTTTCATATTATTTGTTATGAAGTGGCTGAGATACTTTTGTGGTGAGAATCTTGAGAGGTATCTCTATCGGTGGTTTCTCACACCTCATTTTCTATCTAGGTTTTTTTGAATTCTCAAGGAAAATAATGTTTTGATAGGTATCTGATGTAATCGATCTCATCTCTCTATTCTGTTCCTTTGTTGAAATATGGTATTGGCTGTGTTCTGGGAGGTTAAGGTGACTTATTCCCACCTCTTTTCCAAATTTAAATTTCTATGTAAAATGTTTCCTATGTGGTGTCATTTTCATTTCTAAATTTCCAGAACTGTGTCATGAATAGTGCTTCCAGAATGGGTTCATTTACAATGCCAAATTTCTAGAATGGTTTCATGAACAATGTTTCCAAAATAATTTCATTTCCATTCCCAAATTTCTAGAATGTTTTCCTCAAAAAAATTTCTAGAACAGTGTCATTTCTTTTACCAAATTTCTCGAACAGTGTCATAAAAAGTGTTTCCAAAATGGTTTGATTTTCATTTCCAAATTTCATGTTCTTCCTAAACTCTTATATTTTCACCCCTTTGGCATGTACTTTAATGTAATATGCATTAAAATCCTTGTTTTAATAGATTTAAGTCCATTTAAAATACTATAACTCTTATATTAATTTTCCTAAGGGTGGGGAATCCATTTCTTAGTCAAACCACAAGATTAAATGTTATCCAATTTTAATGGAAAATCATAAATTTATCTAAATTACTAATATTTTTAGATATTTTTGAGGGTGAGATACCTTTCAACTTGTTCTTCATTAATTTTTCCCCTGCCTTTAGTTACCAAAACCATTTATTACCATAAGATTCATGCAATCAATCTTTCACCCGTGGATTGTTTCCCCTTTTAGTTTTTTCTAATTCTTATGTGCACACCATATTATGGTGAATCCTAGAAGTTTCGATTTATCATTGATAATGTATGTGCTACCATTATTATTCTAGGTTCTTGGATATATTTCTACCCATTATATTTTCCATGTGATCACATATGATATCTATATTTCTAATGGATCTTTCATGGGTTTTGAATGATGTTATTGATCCATGGATCCTCATATTGATGTAGTCATTGGGAGAGATGTTATCATGGTCTATTGTGTTGGAACTTTCTTGTAAAAAGAAATTTGGAAGCCTTTTGAGGTAGGGGATTCATGGCTTCCTATTCTATTTACGTTATGTAGTAGATTAAGAATGTTTTGTCCCACTGGATCACATTTTAATTAACATAATAAATATATTAACCAGATTAATGAATTGGTATCAATCATATGTTGTTGGATATTTATTTTTTAGATAGAGTTTTATGTATTCTTTGCGTGTTTATAATCTTGTTCTTGATGGAAATTGGCAATGAATAGATATCTGGGACAAATATTATATTATTTGGCTAAATAGAAAGATGGAGGATAATGAATCGGTTTGATGTTGATGTGAATGTTTAATTAAATTGTTATATAAACCCGAAGCGTGTTGATTCTTATTGATAATGTATTAAAGGAATGTCAATTAATTGCTTAATTAATTTTTTATTTTTAAGGTAGATTTATAGTTAGGTTTCACATAGATAGAACCTACTAAAAATTTATTGGATAATTCAAGAGGGACTGAAGAACTAGTTGTTGATAAAGGATAATTCCTAGTAGGGATTTGAGTTACCATCTTTCTTGAAAAGGCCAAGAGCCAAAAGGTGTGGAGCCGTGAGTGCCTATTATTGGTGAAGAATGAATTCCATGTTTTGGTCCAAGTGCCTAGTTGTTTCATTTTTTATTTACTGCTACTTGGGTTGGGATGTGAGATTGGATGGATGTTGAGGTAGGTGGGGAAGGGAGGCCTAGTGTATGTGGCAGTAGTTGATTCTTATAGTGGTGAGATGCATTAGTATCATCATGTGGGTGTCGTGGAGGCCACTAGAGATGATGAAACAGGGTGGATGTGAATTTTGGATGATTTTTGAATCATGTAGTTTTTTTATCTTTTTTACATTGGCCACTAATTGAGGCAGATGATCATGGTTACCCTCATTCTAAAAGAGGTGGAGATGTGCAGGGTATGACAAATGCTTTCTGTGTTTATCTTCTCATGGATGGATGGTCTTTTGATCCAGATATAGGTTGCAATGACTTGACATGGTGTTATTTTAATCATCGTTTTGAGCCTCTAATGTTGGGACCACTTTTTGTGTAAGATGTATTTTATGTCAACGGGTGTCAATAATGGTCAAAATGATATTGAACTCTAATCTGAATGGAGAATGGTTGATGTGAAGATTCCTAGAGAATTGTTATAGATTTATAGCATTAGATTCCATGATTGAAAAATTATCCATGTTGTTAAAAATCAGATGATTGATGAAATTATCATTAATATCAACAAACTTGTATAAAAAATGATTCATGGGTTACAACATTGAGGTAGCATCCATTTATAGATGATTGAAGTGGTCATTGGAATTCAAATTCTAAAAGAAAATGGTGAGTGATGCATGATTATTCTATGAGTGATCAAGAAACTAGAGAATATTAAAGAATATGGTTTGAACCAAGGAAACCTGATCCTCCCACTACATTCGATCCATCATGTGCCATAATCTTCAACCTCCCACAACCACAACAACCAACCGACAACATTGCAATCATAGGAGAAGAAGCCCGATCACCATGGATGACCTCTAACAGCCAATTATAGTACATATCAGCATCATGAAGGAAACTAGATCGAACCAAGACCATGCATGAAATATTCATCTTGCATGCATGTGATATCTTGATGAAGAATCTTTGGATGAGGCAGACATAGTTATCGAGGCTACATAGATTCAAGTGTAGAATTAGAACAAGATAAATAAAAAACTCAAATGCATGCATTAGATCCGGAATAATCGGACTTTTAAATAGGAAACAACCTGAAGATCACGAAATATCCTCATGCGGGTTTGATGTTTTCAAAACACTGGATATCTCGAGAATTCAAAGTTGTGATCTCTATGGATTTTCCAATAGATCTTGAATGCGGAATAGGAGTTTTCCCCACCTATAAAAGGAGAATCCTGAGAAGAATAATTATACTGCTCTTTCATTCCTGAGTTCTCATGTTTTATAAAAAGATAGCATCTCATTGTGTATCACTTTACGAAGAGAAAGCAAGATGCACCACGTTCCATTGGCTCAGTGAAGAAGATGATAACTCAAGTGTTTGATAAGTGCTTGGAACTCTCAAACAACATTGTGAAGAATGGTTCCCATGAACACGTGATTGGTTCCTCAAACATTCAATGTGATTTGTGAAGTCCTGGTAATCTTGATCTAGTGGTTGAGTTTTATCCTTCCAATGTGCTTCGCGTAGTCCATCACACTATGAGGAAGGACAAAGCACACATCCCCTACATGTAGGTAAAGACCCGTTTCCATTATGGATTCAAGAAGAGAGGTGATAAAATTTTCCTATTTGTATCATTCTAATATATTATTTTAAGAGTTTATATCATGAATAGGACGAAGATTGAAATATAATGGAAACACAATATTGCATGGTTTCATGTGCATGATTTATAGAATACTGAAGCCTTGCATGTGTGCTTGTGAATAATCTGTCCAAGGGATATCACTTATTTATGGGTAATTAATGTGTTGGGGAAAAGATGAAATAAAGAGGTAGTGTGTGTGCATAAATAACTAAAACCTTAAGGTTTGTCACAAAATAAAAATAAAGAGGATATTTTAGGCATTCATGAACATGAACCTGTGATGTCACTTAAATAATGAATCAAAACAAGTGCGCACACATGTTTTAAAAAAAGGAAAAATAGTAGAAGAGAAGATTCAGATAATGCCAAGTGAACTGATATTCATTGCCTGAATGATCACATTGGTGTATGTTACTCTATACAAGAATAAGTTATTGTGATGTTGGGTGTTTCACTAGAGAAGAAGAGAGAAGAAAAATTTTGCAGTTGGTTATTGCACATAGAAGAAGAAAGAAGAAGAACTAGTAGAGTTGGTTTTAAACTAGGTAAGAAAAGAATTAAGAGATAATTTCTTGCCCACATCATTGAAAATAATTATGTGAAGATCAAAAAAGATGATTAACAGCAGAACATACCTTTTAAAGAAGGGAAAAGGCTGTCCTGGATGGTAGTATAATGAACCATGAAGTGTAAGGAAATATACTACTTGTTTCAAGCTGGAAGGGGATTATCTCTCATCCCCCAACAGGTGTAGGTAGCCACATTGATTAGATGATAGTTTTCTTAGTCATCCAATGCAATGACATATCATATTATAGCGGAGAAACCATTTTCTAGTCATTCCCATGCAAGGAGAGTACGTAGCTGCTCTTATTAAGTGGTGAACCATGAAAAAATATCACGTGATTATTTTTACTGCATTCTATTGTTTCATCAGATAAGGGAAAAATGATAATAGAATCATGATTGAATAAATTATGTTAACCCATGGGGTTTTATGTTGATGGGATGAAATGGTGAGGTTATAATTTAATGGAACTATGGACTTGTTCGGTTATTCATGGAGTGCATGAAACATTGGGGGTGATGCTAATGAAATATAATGTGGAATGATGATTGTCAATTAATGGTTAGATAATTAATTAATGTAATGTGAAACTGATTGAAGGGGAAAGATGTTTTAATAATGCTCCTTAAATGGTTGTATGCTTATAGAATATATAGTCTTATAAGTAGATGTGTGGAGTCTGAGATACGCTAGTTATAGTTGAGACTAAGACTATGTTATTCCCATAGTTTGGTTATGATCATTATTATATCGAGTACAATTTGTGTTTCTATTATCTACCCCATCCAGATGGTTAGGGTGACTGAAAACCTATTGATTTTGAGCCCTGGGTTTTTTTTACCCAACATCATAGGGGGTGGGATGGATAGTTTACAACCCCATTTGGCCCCACTCACTTATTTTTGTAGTTACTTATGCTTGTTGGCACAACGATTAGTTTTTACCATTTATGTGTGTAGAGGGTTGTAAGGTCTTGTGGTTATTCACACACCTATATTCTGGATAATTTTTTCATATTGACTAATATAGGTGTAACATGTATATATTTTGATGGCTTGTGGATCCTTACTCGGTGTATGTGATTTTATAGCTTGAGGTATAATACCCCATTTATGATATGCCTCATGTGAGCAGTGCTGGCTCCCAAAAACTACATGGTTACTTTTTGTTGGGAGGACAGTGTGTTTCAACACCAAATTGTCTATGGGAAAGCCATTTTTTTGCTTGAGGTGCATGTTTTTGTGATCACCTAGGTCTATTCGGGCTAGCCTTTTAGTGAGAGAAGATTAAGACGTGCGCCATTGGGGAAAAGTGAAAAACTAGTGTGGAAGATTTTATGGGGTACCCGTGATATTTTTTAATATATCATATACTCTTTTACGGTATACATGGTGAGTGTATCCATGTTGATGTTGGGAAATTATTATACCTATTTAGTTGATGTTTTAGTTTCACTTATTGATTCACTATGCTTTAGCATGCTTACTTTACATTTCTCACAAGAGTATTTTGGGAGGATTCTACTGAGTATAATATTATACTCATTGTATGTCATATAAAAAGGTTTTTAGGTCATTTAGAGCATGTCATAGATCAGGCTGGATACTACTAGCTTGGGGTTTACACGAACTGTTTAGGGTTTGTGGTTGCTGATGTTATAGATTATTTTTGGTAATTTCACTTTCCCCTTTACGTTTTATTAGTTCTTCCATGAAATTAAATATGTGTACTTGGGTTTATTTTTATTATAATGGACCATCCTTAGACATTACATAATCTTGAATTAAGATAATAATTCACATCAAGGATCTTTTCAGGTTTAGAGTTTTAGAGAATTAGGCCATCACTATTACATAACAACATGAATATTATAATGTATACACTTATACTCAGTTTCCATTTTATTCATTAAATAAAAAATCATGATGAAAAGAGTCATGTCTAGTTACATGTTTTAGATAGCAATACTTTTCCTTCATCTCATCCTTGATCATATTCATTTTTATGTCCAGTGAAAAACATTTCCAAACATGGGATGAGCCTAAAATGCATAGTAACGTTTATAAAATAAGGAAAGAAAACATTAGTCCATAATAACATAATATTTTTAACCTACCTCATGAATTCGTAGTATTTGTGAGTAGAACATAGTAATCACAAATCATAAAGGCAACTTGTGGGATCCATAACATAATTACATTGTAGCTTTCATAGCCACGTAGGGTGTTACATTTGGAATACTCATCTCAGTATATTTACTAAATCATTTAGGAGAAACATTATCATTTTCCTCTTTCATGTTACCCAATTCATTAGAGATCTATCTTAGGCTCACCCACCACAGTTTTATCACGAAACCACATGTATAAGTAAATGACACCAAATAACCAGAACATAATTATAACACTTAACATAACCATAAAGGAAATATAATATTTCCACATTGAAATCACAATATATCATTTAAATATATTGAAAAAATCAATCTATTATTAAAACTATTTTCAATACCAAAATACGTAAAAATATTATATGGTATTTATTTTCCTTTAAAAAACATTACAAATTTTTAAGGAAGCCAAAGATCAAATAATGCTAGCGGCGGCCGAAAGGTTGTTGTCACCACATACGTTAAAAAAATTATTTTTGTCATATAGTAAAACGCTTCACAGAGAAATGATTTCCTTTGAATGAAATGAAATGTCAAAGGGGTTTATACACTATATAAAATAAAGCTGTGAATAAATCAAAATATGCCTCAATGAAAGGAGACTGAGACGATGTCCCTTACCCCATGTCCGACTTGACCTGATCCTTCTTCAATCTTCTGAATAATAAACTAAAGTAAATTTATACTTTATTAAAAACAATTTTCAAGTTTATTATTCCTGTTATATCACTTATTACCATGTTATAAACATTATGTAATCATTTATGTTAATAATGGTCATTTTGTCGATATTTGGTACTTGAGTCAAAAATGAACATTTTATAGCCACATGTAGTTCAGGTGGTCAAAATAACATTATCATAATAATTATATTCATGAAATAGATATCATATATATCATATATATCAAATATATATATGTATTTATAATAGTAGATAATATTTGGAGAGAAGAAATCATATGCACCATTCATGGAGACGGTAAGTCGTACGTATGCATTAACACCACATTCAATTCTATTTAGTATTTTTAATGGAATGAAAAAATATTTTTAAATAGTTATATTATAATTATATTATAATATAATATATAATATCATTAACTCCATCCTTCATATGTTCCATGTATGGCATGAATGAGTCACATCACATTGATGGGATGGTAGTCTGCACTTCCTCAAATGAAATTATCCTATTTACCCATTATAAAACAAATTTATGATATAAATGAAAAAATGAATGATAGAGACAATATAAATATAATATATATCACATATATAAACAGTTCAATCATAATTACCACCATAAGAGGTTATAGGAGATGATTGAACAGTCATCGTTTCGTGAGGTAGTAGATTGCCGTGCATAGAAACAGTATGTTCATTACCCATTAGATGGTGGCGTGTGTAAGTCAAGCATGAATCCTTCTCATAAAAAAACCTATAATATTGATGATAATGGTGTTTTTATTAATGAAATAAATAAAGAGAGTTTAGGGGGATAGATTAGTAAAGTAAAACAAAATAACTTAAGATAAGGCTTTACCTTTAAATCGGAAAACTCCCATTGGATTGAACCAAAACGGTTTATTAAAGCGCCTTCTGCCTAAGGGAATGTTTCTAGGAGGAAGAGAGGGATTTATGAAGTTTAATGGGAAGAGTTTGGATGAGCCAAGGGGCTTGAGATGTTTGAGTAATGGGTTCGAGTTGCGAGCTTTTTATATGGGGGAGGAGGGGCTCTTTATGAATGTTTAAAAATATTATTTTGTTATATAATGATTCTCAGTTTCTAAAGTTCTAGAACTAATTAATTTGTATGATAAGATGACTCATGTTCGAAATAATATCATCCAATAACAATTGGACCGGTTTTCGGTTTTTTATATTTTTGTAATCTTTTTTATTTAAATCATTCAATAATGAGGTAAACATTGCATCATTAATGGGTCATAAATAATATTATTTATTTTATGTCTAAAAATTATAAAAAAATACCATGATGTAGGAAATATTTTAATTAATAAAATGAATAATTATATTCAAAGTGATAACTTATATAACCCCATGTAAAAATTGAATTACTAAAAGATATATGTTTATGTCATTTTTTTTCATTAATTTAAATTAATTAATATAATGTGTCATTATCACTCCCATGGGGTTCCATGGGGTCTCAAAATAGTCCAATGTATTCCATGGTCAGATATGTACCATCCAATAGGATTAGAACATATGTTAGAGTAATTTAATATTATAATAATATTATTTTTTATATTGGATTACCCTATTTATCTTTAACTGAAGTAAATAAAAGTCAAAAGTTACTATTCCCCAAAAATTATTTTAATCTTATTGAACCACATTCTACTTACAAATAACAACCATGTATTTTGGATTTTAAAAATTCAGTTCACGGAAGTGGTAAATTATCATTTAAATGAAGAAGTCAGGTTTTTAACTACTACTAAATGTTTTGAGTATTCATAAAAAATTTAATGTTTTCAGAAAAATAAAATATAATCAGCCTAATCTATATTTGATTTCAAAATTTTAAAAATTAATTCTAATTGAAAAAATTAAAAACATTAATGTTACATTAAATAATTTAAAATTAATTCCCTTTTTCCAAAACAAAATTTATGTTTTTAAGAATTAATAACAGTCAAAATATTGACAATTGTTTATTTCCAATTTAAATGTGATATTATTTCTAATGACCAACACTGGATTAAATGGTAAAAATATAATGTAATTACACTTTAATTTTAATTAAAATGATAATTAAACCATATAAATAAATTAGATTAAAAGGCTGTTTTGAATTGAAATAATGTATTTTTCATTATTCATTAAAAAATGAACATTATCAGAAAAATACCAAAAATTTTACCCGATGTAAAATTTGATGTCCAAATTCTGAAGAATAATATTATTTTGTCAATTAGAACAAAAAAGTGAACTAATTAGATTTAAAGAAGGTTTTCCATCGAAAGGTTGTAAATCGATCTTTTAAAGAATATTAGACTATTTGTGCTTAAATTTAGATTTATTTACATTTTAAGCCTCTATATTTTATTGGATAAATGAAAGAACATTCAACAAACACGTATAATAATATTATAGTTAGTTCTATTAATTCTCCAAATTCATATGCTAGGAATTATCTACCTTTTAAAATAATATTTTATTATTATATTTCAGTATAACTCAGCATTGTGTGAAACATAAGATTTCAAATAAAACCGTTGTTGCATATCTGGTACGCCATTGAACATAGAATCAACTTTAAAGTAAAATTAATATTTAATTCACAAATATTAATAAATATGAAAATATCATATTCTTTAATTAAGTGGGATGTTACATCCTTCCCCCCTTTTGTAAATTGCGTCCTCGCAATTTTTATTCACTTATCAAATAATTTGGGGTATTTATCCCTCGTAGAATTTTTAGATTCCCACATTGCCTCTTCATCTATATGGGTTTCCAAAAAACCATTACCTAGTTAATTAAATTATTCTTTAACACTTTCTCTCTTCGGTCAAGAATCTGGACTGGTTTTTCCTCATGAGAAATATTCTCTTCCAACTAAACTACCTCTTGGATCAAAAAAAGATATCAACACAAAATATACATTCATAACATTGAAACATGACAAAATTGTGTACCTATGATAAAATTGGAGGTAAATCCACTCTATACGCAACTGATCCATCATTTTATAGGATTTCACTGTGTCCAATGAACCTAAGATTCAACGTTCCCTACTTACTAAAACACATCATACTTTTCCAGGGGGAAACTTTGAGAAAGAAATGACCAACTACCTCTAAATAAAGATCCTTACATCGGTTATCTGCAAAAACATTTCTGCCAGCTCTGAGCTATTCTAATGTGCTTATGAATCAATTGAACTTTTTTCCCATCTCTTCTTCCAATTCAGGTACCACCAACATCCTTTCAGCTACTTCATCCCAAAAATATGGAGTTCAACACTAGTTCCTATATAATCCCTCAAATGGAACTATCTATATACTATGATAAAAACTATTATTATATGAAAATTAAACCATAAAAATATGTTGGTCCAAAATTCCCTTGTAATCCATTTAGCAATCACATAACCTAACTTCCATGGTCTAAATTGTTCTTTTTGACTGCCCATCTGATTGAGGATGAAATGCTATACTTATATTCAATTTAGTACCTAATAACATCTCTAGGCCTTTCCAAATGTTTGAAGTGAAGCTTAGATCGTGAACAGATACAATGGATAGGGGAACTCCATGAAACCTCACTATCTCTTTAACATACAACCAAGGATGTTGATCTTGGGAAAAGGCATCTTCAATATGATAGAAATGAGAAGATTTAGTCAACCAATCAACAACAACCTAGATTACATTATTACCTCATGATGTCATTGGTAATACCACAAAAAAGTCCATGGAAATATTTTCCCATTTCCACTCTAGAACCGGTAAAAACTGAAGCATCCCTTTCGCTAACTGCCTCTCTGGTTTAACTTGTTGACAAGTCAGACACTTCACAGTTATGTTAACAATATCTATTATCATTCTATCCCTCCAATAATACTCCCGAAGATATCTATTCATCTTAGTACTTCCAAAAGGAACCGAAAATAGAGAACCATTAGCATCACATAATAAATCATTCTTCATTTGTGAATCAAAAACAATGCATAATATCTTCCCAAATCTCAATCCACAATCAGTATCAATGTTAAAATCAGGCAACATAACCTTCGGAAAAAACTCTACCTTTTTCAACAACTCATTGTCTTCCTTCTATGCTTGCATAATTCTATTTGATAGTTATGATTTCCCTGACACTTGAAACAAAAAAGTGGAATTTCTTACACCAACACCTTCTATGCCAAATTTTATAAAATCAAAAACCAAAGGATATCATTCCACATGAAACAAGTTTAATGTAGCATTACTTTTCAACACAAAGTATCAACCACTTTATTTTCCTTTCCTAAATGATAATGGATCATGAAATCGTAATCATTGATTAATTCAAACCATCTCCTCTATATCATGATTAATACATTCTGAGTGAATATATACTTCATACTTTTTTGATCAGTATATATTTCACATTTTACTCTATAGAGATGATACCTCCAAATTTTTATAGAGAAAACAACAACAAATAATTCCAAATCATGTGTAGGGTAATTTAAATAATGAAGTTACAAGTGACATGAAGCTGAATTACTTACATAATCATTCTACATAAGGACACAACCAAGTCCTTTCAATGAAGCATCACTGTAAAAAACAATCCCGCAATTTCTGGAAGGTAGTTCCAAAACTAAATCATTCACCATTCTTATTTTTAATTCATGAAAACAATCAACATATTCTTTTTTCCAGATAAACATTACACATTTTCGAGTTAAATTAGTTAGTGGTCTTGATAACTGTTGAAAATTTTCAATAAAATGCACTAATAGCCTTCCAAACCATGAAAACTATGTGTCTTAGTTATATTTTTTGGTTTTGACTATTCTTCAACAACCATTGTTTTAGAAAGATCAATAGTTATTCCATTTTTTGAATCAATATGACTAATGTAAGTAATTTTTAGTAACCAAAACCTACACTTCCTAAATTTCTCAACCAATTTATATTCTTTTAAGTATTTAAAGAAAACCCATAAAATGGCAAACATGTTCCTCTTTACTTTTGGAATAAACCAAAATATCTTCAATGAACCCAACCACAATCCTATCTCAGAACTCACAGAATATATTATTCATAAGATCCATGAATATAGTAGGTTCATTGGTTAACCCAAAACGAATAACTACAAATTCATAATGGACATATCTTTTATAAAACATGATCTTCAGAATGTGTGATTCCTTTACTTTCAACTGATAGTACCCCTATATCAAATCAATATTTGAAAAATACTGAGCTCCCTGGAGCTGATACTACATCATTTTATAGACCACCAACTGATGAAGTTGATGAAAAGGATTTCTCCACACCATTCTACTTTTAGTCTGGTTGTTATCCCTGAATTGAGTTCTTCATTGGTCACTCATTTTCATAATGACCCATTTCATTACAAATAAAACAATTTACTGACATTCATTCAAATTTTTTCTTACCATTGCCCTAATATTTTTCAGTGAAATTATGAGCCTGATGTACCATTTTACCACATCGATTTCACTTAACAAAATTCAATAGACATTCCCCAGCATGATTTTTACTAGAATTTTCACAAATTTAAAACATAAGTTTCGTACCATAAATCTTCTTTGAAGAGTTATTATCTTTCATCTTCCACCTCATCCTGTTATTCTATTGTTTTTCAATAAACACATAATCATTGGAAAACTCTACTTCCTCCTTCTCTGCTCATCGAACAAGTTTTTTATAGAATTTTAACTCACGAGAAGATATAACCATTAAATTCTTTTGCTTTAATACTGAGTAAAAAATTGTTGATTTTTCTATTGAGATCTCATATGAAATTTGGTGAATACATTTCCAGTCGAGTGAATTTTACTTCATAAGTAGCCACTATGTAATCATCCTACCTCAATTCCATGAATTGTTTTTCCATCCTAAGATGAACCACCTTAGGAAAATATTTCTCACGAAACATACCTTTGAATTCATCCCCATCAAAAGCATAAATCTATAAGCTATCGCTAGTATTTTTCACCATCAACCACCACTAATCGACTTCTACTTAAAAACAGTAAACAGAAAAACTATCCTTTTGATTTTATGAACACCCCATAACATCAGAAATATTTTCCAGTGCTTTAATACACCCTTCTTCTAGGATAGGGTCTGATGATCCTCTGAATGATGGGGGATGTTTCCTCATGAAATGATCCACTACTGACTTGTTCCTCTATGGTTGATCTGTATGATCTCGTGCATGGAATCTACCCCCATTAATAGCTTGATTCCACTGTGACATCAATACAATGAGCTGTTCATTTCCAATTCCAACTATCTTAGGTTGCTGATTTGGAAGGTTGTCATCCTCCTGATATCTTCCCATCATAGTTTCTATGTTTCCTCTGCGGAAAACCATTCTAAACATAGAAATATCATAGGCGAGGCAACATGGTAATCTGTAAATGCTATATCATTTCAATTTTAACATAAATTAATTTATCTACACTAATTTAACACTATTATAACTACAAATGTTGTCTAAACTGACCACTGATACCAACTATAAGGACCCAAACATTAACATTACTCAATATTGAATTTTGTTAATAATTCCCTTTGAGGATATTTTCATGTTTATAGTTTTAGAGAATTTGGCTATAAATATTACATAACAACTTGAATATTACAAATTATACAATTCTACTCAGATTCAATTTTTTTCATAAAAAACTATTGAAAAGAAGAGACATGTCTAGTTCCATGTTTTATACATCATGATGTTTCCGTGATCCCATCCTTGACCCTATTCATCTTTTTGTCTAGGGAAAAACATTTCAATACTTGGGATGCGCACAAAATGTTCAGTAAGGGTTATAAAATAACAAAGAAAACATTTGTCCATAAAAACATTGGATTTTTAACAAACATCATGAAATCATAGTAATTTTGTATAATACATAGTAATAAAAAATCATAAAGGTAACTTGTCGTATCCATAACATACTTACGTTGTAGCTTTCACATCCACATTGGAAGTTAAATTAGGAATACCCATCACGATATATTCGTTAAATCTATTAGGAGAAACATTATCATTTACCTCTTTCACATTACCCAATACATGGGAGATCTATCTCTGGCTCATCCACCCTAGTTTTATCATGGAAGCACCCATATAAGTAAACAATTTCATATAACAATAACATAATCATAATAGATAACATATGCATAAAGGGAAGATAACATTCCAACATTATAATCACAAATTATCATTTAAATATATTGACATAATCAATCCATTATCAAAACCATTTTCAATACCCAAATACAAAAAAAATGGTAAATGGTATTTATTTTCATTTTAAAAAAACATTATGACTTGCTAAGGATGTCAAAGATCAAATAAATCTTGTTGCGGCGGAAAGGTTGTTATCACCCTATATGTTAAAAATAATTCTTTTTGTCATTTAGTAAAATGATTCATAGAGAAATGATTCCGATTTAATTAAATGAAATTTCAAATGGGTTTATAAACCATATACAATAATGTCGTGTATAAATCAAAATTTTCCTCAATGAAAGGTGATTGACAGGAAGTCCCTTTTATTCAGTCCGACTTGACCCATCCGTTCTTTAATCTCTTGAATAATGAACTAAAGATAATTTATACATTCATAATAACCTTTTTATGTATATAATTACTTTTATATTACTTATTACCATGTTATAAAAATTATTTATTCAATAAATTTAATAACGGTCATTTTATCGATATTTAGTACTTGAGTCAAAAATGAATTTCTTATAATTACAAGTTGTTCATTTGTTCAAAGGTCCATTATCTCCAGAATGATATTCATGATTTATATATCTAATATATAATATATACCCAGTATGTATATGTATTTATTATAGTATATAACATTTGGAGATAAGAAATGAAATGCATAGTTCATGGTGACAGTAAGATGTATGTACGCATGAATGCTACATCTCTTTCTATTTCATATTTTTAATGGAAAAAATGATAAATAGGTATATTCTAATTAAATTATAATATAATATATAATTCCATTAACTTCATCCTTTATATGTTCCACATATGGCATGAACTAGTCATATCACTTGGAGGGGGCGGTAGTCTGCACTTCCTCAAATGAAATTATCATGTTTTCCCATTATGGAAAAAATAACGGTATGATATAAATGAAAAATAAAGAATCTTAAAGACAATATAAATATAATATATATCACATATGAATATATTTATATCATAATGGCCACAATAAAATGTGGTAGGAGAAGATTTATCAATCATTGTTTGGTGAGGCAGTAGTTCATCGTCTAAAGAAGCAGAATGTTCTTCACCCATTAGATAGAGGTTTGGGTAAGTATAGTTAGAATACATCTCATAAAAACCACATAGTATTATTTATATATATTTTTTTATAATAGAAATAAATAAATAGAGTTTCCAGGGTCAGATATGGAAAGTAAAACAAAATAACTTAAGAGAATACATTTCCTTTAAATCAAGAAACTCTCTTTAGTTTGGACCAAAAGGCTTTATTGAAGTGCCTTATGTATAAGGGAAGGATTATAGAATGAAGTGAAGGATTCATAAGCTTAATTAGGCAGAGGTTGGATGAGCCAAGGGTCTTGAGGGTTGTGTGTAAGGGGTTAGAGTTGAGGGCTTTTTATAAGGGGGAAGAGGGGCTCTTTAGGAAGGTTAAAAAAATTATTTTATTATAAATGATCCTTGGTTTCTAAAAGTCCAAAACATATTAAAGTCGAAGATAAGATGACTCTTGTTCGTAATAAAATCATCCGATATGAATTTGAGAGGTTTTGGATATTGTTTTAATTTTTATAATTTTATTTATTTAAATCATTCATTAATGAGGTAAACACTCCATCACTATTATTTCACATATAATTTTTTTTATTTTATGTCAAAAAATTATATTAAATACCATTATGTAGAAAATACTTTTAGAAATAAAATTAATATTTATATTCTAAGAGATATCTTATATAACTACAAGTAAAAATTGATTTACTAAAACATATATGTTTATGTCAATTTTGTCGTTACATTAAATTAATTAACATAAAGTGTCATTATCATTCCCAAGTGGCTCCATGGTGTCCCAAAATCGACCAATGCATTCCCATGGTCAGAAATTTATCAACCAATAGGATTAGATCATATGTTAGAGTAATTTATTATTATTATTATTTTATTTTTACCTTGGATTACTCTACTTTCCTTAAACCACAGAAAAATTAAAGTCAAAAGATATTATTCACCAAAAATTTATTACATATTATTGAACCACATTTTACATAAAAATAAAAACAATATATTCTTTATTACCATAAATAAATTCAAAAAAGATGTAAAATTTCATTTAAATGGAGAAGTTAGTTTTTTAACTAGAACTCAAAGTTTTCACTATTCATAAAAAATTTATGGTTTTTGGAAAAATACAAAAAAATATGACTAAGATAAATTTGATATTGAAAATTTATAATTGATATATATTTTACCAAATCGAAAAAATAGATTTTACATTACATAATTTGAAATTAATTCTCTTTGGCAAAACAAAAAGCTTGTTTTTAAGAAATATTAATATTCAAAAGATGGACAATTTTTTATGTCAAATTTCAAAGAGAAATTGCTTCTAATGACAATAAATGGATTAAATGGTAAATATTTAATTTAATTACTATTAAAAACTAATAAAAAAGATAATCATACAATATAAATAAATTATATTAAAAAGTTTTTTTGAATTAAAATACTATATTTTTCACTATTCATTACAAATGAATTTTATCGGAAAAATACCAAAAATTTACCCAAAGTAAGTTTTGATGTCCAGATTCTAAAGAATAATTTTATTTTTTCATATATAACATATAAATTATATCAAAACTATATATAAATAGGTTTCACCATCAAAAGGTGGTAAATCTACCTTTTATAGAATATTATACTATTGGTGATAAAAATTGGATTCATTCAAATTTGAAGCCTCTTCCTTTTATTGGATAAATGTAAAAACATTTAAAAGACATGTATAATCATATTGTAGTTAGTTATACTCATTCCCTCCATTACAATGGCTATGTGTAAACTACCTTTAAAAAAATATTATATTATTATTTTTCAGTATGACTCAGCATTGTGTGCAATAAAAAATTTCAAAGAAACCAGTTGTTGCATATCAGGTATACCATCAAACATAGAATCCCAATTAAAGTAAAACTAATATTTAATTCAAAAATTTTAATAAATATTAAAATATCATATTCTTTATTTACCTAGGATGTTACATTTATATCTTAGTCTTGGATGGAGTGGGTTGGTGTATGCCTTATCTCTCTCTTTTTCATGTGTTCTATTATAGGGTAATGAATCCCATACTTGTGTTTTCTACACCCTCAGTGATAGTCTCTAACCCGGGTCCTACTAGAGGAAATAATCAGGGGGCCATTATCTATATTTTCAAATTTCTAGCATTTGAGGGGTTCACTTGGTGTAGGGAAATTATGATAACTGAAGTCCCCAAAAAATGATATGCTATACAAAATTTTTAAAAAGAGTGAATTTTATATTCAAAATGTTTCATTTTTGGGTCACATAATATCAATATATGGGACATAAAAAGATATAACATATACATATGTTATTAAAATATATTCTAGACCATCAATGATAAAATATATCCAGTTCTTTATTGGTTTTTCTACATATTATTATATTTTTTGAATGATTTCTCTAGATTATCTAATATAGTCACCTATTTGACTTGGAATGGACTTTTTTCACATGGTTGGAGGAATGTAAATATTATTTTAAGGAGATGAATAGATGGTTAGTCAGTAGACCTATTCTCACAATACCATGTTGTTTAGAAAGATTTTTGATCGACAATGATTCATCCAAGAAGGGGTTTGGATACTTTTTCATGAAAAAATCATATGACGATAGCTTATGCATCATGGAAATTGAAAATCTATGTGAAAAACTAACTTCCTCAAGGTTTGGAGAAAGAATTAGTAATAATTACGTTAAATAATTTTAGGAATTATCATTATGGAGAATTATGTGACACATATAGAGACCATAAAAGATTAAAGTATATTTTCACTCCAAAGTAGGTTAATATGAACCCAAGAATATCATTGGATTTGAGTATAGAATATGGCTACACAATAAATTTGTAACACCATGAGATTTTATAAGATATATTATTTTTAATTTATTTGATGTCTTCTATTATACACTACACCAATATTATCTTGTACCATACGCACCATGGTATTAGATTGCAGTATACGCAAAACTATTCTTGGCTCGTGTAACACACAATTTCAAGATCATTTTGTGGAAATTATTCTACGCAACATTAAGTATAGATTTTGTTTACTGTATAAATGAAATAAGTATTGATTATGTTATACGCAACACCAAAAAGAGCATTCAGTACACATAGCCCTGACTTGCTTGCATTACATGCAATCAAGACCTTTCTCGATAGCGTGTGTAGTGTGTAATACTGATTTTCACTAAATGAGATATTATTATAATATTATTATGAACTAGCGTTTATGTATAGTAATATGCACTTTTTGAAATTTTATAAATTTCATCTTTCAAAATAGAATTCATTTTCGGATCCATAATATCGAAATTAGCCTAGGGTGAAGTTTTGTTATTATTTTAAAAACTTTCAATTTTTTATGAATATTGAAAACACTGGGTTACTATTTAAAAACCGTCATTTTATTTAAAAAATTATTTATTTTATTTAATTTAATTTAGGTCAAAATTGATATATAATACCTATATACGTTCAATTTAATTCATTTGAGTCATTTTATAATAATTTTAGATATATAAAAATTTTATTGAACTGTTCACCGCCTTTTACCTACCTCCTAGGAGCATTTTGAAAACATACATAAAACATAATTTTACCGCTTATATGAGTGGAATTTCAAAAATCCGAGAGACGTGGTTAATATCAAGGAGTAAAATTTTGTTCAATAAGATAAAAATAATTTTTTATTAATAGTAACATTTTACTTTTATTTAACACGGTTAAAAGTAAATAGTATAATTAAGGGTAAAAATTGATATTATTATTACCAAAAAAATGTCATAATTCTATTGGATAAGTTTAATTCGACCAAAAACAACCTTAGGAATAAAATATTTCCCTTTAGGTCCACTTGGGTTAGATTAGGACATTTATTATTATTATTTTATTTAAAAAAGTGTTAAAATAGTTAAAATCAATGTTTAATAAATAAAACATTTTTAATATAGGGTAATACATAAGATACATTCGACTATAAATATTAATTAAAATGATAAGAATATTTCCTACCAAATGGTATTTTATTTATAATTTTTAGACATTAATTAATTTAATTTATTTATGACACAATGGTGATGCAATAATTAAATAAATAATAAAATATTATATTAATTGATATTATAAAAATCCAAATAAATGTAATTTAGACTTTTTATGAATTAAAATAATTTTATAGGTTAATATGACACGTTAGTATTGATTTAATTAACTTTTTTTTGAACTAATCATGCTGTTATGAGTTTCCAAAAAATCAATTACCAAATAGTGTCAAAATTAAAAAAAATAGTTCTTAAAAAGAATATTATATTATTAATTTTTAATATATTCATAAAAATCTAAGAATCAGCCAAATGACATAGATAAGGTTATATATATTAATAATGAACCACATGGGGTTCGTTTGGCTTGTTATAAAAAGTTTATTAACCATATAGTGTAAGAAAACAGGAAGACAGGACAAAAGTTAAATTATTTAACTTAGAGTTAAATCTAAATGATAAGGTTAAAATAGTAACCTAAACTTGTCTAAAACCTATTTTATGAAAGTATTTAGACACATACCCACTTTATATTCGATGTAAATCAATTTGTATCTATTATAAACCGAATATTACTTTATCATAAAATAATATTTTATGTTTTTCAAAAGGTGTCCCTCTCCTCCCTTATAAAAAGGGCACCCTTTACCTCTTATCTTCACACCCTTTTTAGCCTTGAAACTCTTCCAAACCCTACCAATTCTTCTTTTAATCCTCTCTAGTTACATAATATAGGTTCTTTTATTCTCAAAAGACCAACTCTAGTGCCCTAAGATGAAGTTTACAGGAGGTGCGTCGAGGAAGAGGTAATCTCTTCTACCGAATCATTCAATTTTCTTTCTTCTTATACCTCTTATTATTTAGTTGTTTCATTATAAAGTAATAAAATCAGTATTACTTATATACTGATATCTTATTTTAAATATTAAACAACCTTATTTCACATTCTATCCTTCCTACGGGAAACGAAATCACCGAGTGTGCATAGGTACGGAATATCGTCTCCACGCCGTGGTGTAATCTGTTTTTCCACCACCAGCTTACATGGATAGGTATAATGGTGTAAAAAATAACAATATATTATTATTATAACATCATAATTATTATATGTTTTTATACCATCCAATCCAATTCCATTCAATAAATATGGGAATGATATCATCGCTCGTGCGTACGTACGGATTACCATCTCCACGACGCGATGTGATTCATTTTCCATGTTAGCAATTAAAAAATGATTATAAAGTATATATAATAAGTAATTAGGAAATATATGACATAATAATTCAAATATATTTATGTGTATATAGATATGTATGGAATTTACTTAATTCCATTCAATTCTATAAGGAAATGAAAAATAGCGTTCATGCGTACGTACGGCCTACCATCTCAATGAACGGTGTATTTCTTTCCATTTATCATTCAATTATATATTTGTATATTCTGAATATATATTATATATAAATCATGTTATCTATTCTTGAATTAATTAATCATGATCTATGTGACCATATTAATAATTACATATGAAAACACGGAAGATAAATGAAACGATTTTACCCAAAACGCTGCTTTAACATGGAATTGACAAATGAACAGAAAATATAAAGACGCAAGTGAATCATATATGATATCATAAATATTATTATGTTTCTATTACAAGTTAATAATTTTCTTATACCCACTATACAGGAGTCTCGGACACATATGTATGATATTGGACATAAGGTAAAGGATAACTTTTCCAATCACATTTTTATCTGAGATTATTTATTTGTATGTATTTACTGGGGTTATATTTTTCATCCATGACCATAAAAATGTTTTTCCTAAAGTTTTTAATATTATTCCATGTATGTTTAAATTAATTTTTACCCCTCTATGACTTTTACACTGTGTTGTGGAAAGAATCTTAATTTTGTTTACCATACGAGGAACTTTTTGACTTTTCCAGAAAAAGTATGAGAAGAATGTTTTATAACTTATAAGGCATTAACAGATTATTTATGGTTTTATAATGACTTATTTTCATGAAGATTAATCTAAAATATTTCATGACTATTTTCAACAAAATCCTTTACTTTTAAAATTTCATGGCATTTTGTGAAAAGAAAATGATTTTAAAGAATAAAGGATATTTTCCTCAAGAATTCATTTTAAGTTTTTTATCAAAACCATGATTCCATATAATATAACATTATTTCATATGTGTATGTTTCAATTATAATGTCTCTATGATTTACATGGTTCCAATTTTCTTATGATGAAATGATATCCATTTCTGTTATGTGGATTATGTTATGATTGGATGATGTTTATGAAACCCATATTATTATTTGGGTTATGATGAATGATTATTTTTTAGGTTGTGGCATATGTAATAATGATTTAAATATGATATGGATGGGACCTATATCTCCCTGAAATGAATTGGGTAATTATTTATATCTCATGAGATAGGAATGGCTGGAATGGTAAGTTAACCTGGTTCAGTGATACAGGACTGGAACAAGGAGTGAACTCGATTCAGAAAGGATCTTTGTCTAGTAAGATGGTCTTTTAAGCAATGCCTTAGCTACTATGGAAATCATATCATTTGGTTAATGGTTTTCCATAATTAAATGTTTTATTCCCATTCTATTTTATCGTGATTAATGTTTCTTTATAACCTATGCCTTACGTAATGCACAAAATTTATTTCACAACATGGGATTTTGATGTATAAACTTTATGTTCTTGTTTGGAAGTTCAAATGTATATGGTTTGTTTTATTTTCTCCATGCTTACCCATACTGAGAATTTGAGCTCACCCTTTATTTGATTTCTTTTCCCTAGGATATAAATAAATGTTTTAGGTAAGAAAACAAAAGGGAAAGATCATTATTGGAGATGATGAAGACCATTCACCATGATTAGAAGATTATGTTATGAGTTTCCAAAGACACTAAACTATTACTGTCCTTATGTGTCTGTTTTTGTTAAGTATTAATTATTCCTTAAAAGTAATTTAATGTCCATGTACGTCAAGCTTTGGGTCTCTACAGTTGCTATTAGAGGAAAGGTTTAGTCAACCTTTGGAAACTAGGATGTGAGAACTTTAGTGAGATCCTTAGAGGTATTTTTAAGGTACGTCTAGGTATGTACCTAAGGTTATGTATAAGTAGAGGTTATAGTCCTAGAATTATAGTAACAATCTTAAAATTAACCCTAAGATGATATATATTGAAGGTACTCCCCCTTTATTATGTTGTTTTCCCTAGCATGATTTTTGCCTCTCACACTATTATTTTGGAGTTTTAGATGATGGATGGAACCTGAAAGAATCGTGTTGATCAAGGCAATGAAATTGCAATAATTGTCCTCCTGAACAAACCAATGTTATGGGATATAGAGTGCAGAATCTTATTGCTATACTTTCACAAGTTCTGAATCATTATAGACTTTTAAATGAGTAGAGAAGGGAACAATATTCTATTGAGTCCTTCATGAGGAAACTTCCTCCTTCTTTCAGTGGGTCTTCAGATCCTCTTATTTTTGAACAATGGATCCATACCATTGAGAAGATATTTTCCATACATCGTTGTTCGGAACATGAAGAAGTCATTCTGGCTATTTTCCGATTAGAAAGTGTAGAAGATAAATGGGGTATTCTAATTAAGAATTCAAGGCCCCAATATGAAATTGAATCCATGGAATGAGATTATTTCAATAACTTATTTTTCAATAAGTACATCCCTTGTATTCTTCAATAAAATATGGAAAAGGATTTACATGATCTTAAGAAATTTGATGATGAATCTGTTGGTATATACGAAGAGAATTTTATAAGGCTTGCAAGGTATGCATATTGCATTATCATCCAACATAAAATTAAAGTTGTTCGATTCTTCAGTGGCTTAAAACCAAGTCTTAGAAGGGCATTAGCTATAAGAGAGTTCAGTAGCTATGAAGAAATTGTGTGTTGTGATATCAACATAGAAATGGAATTTGGTGTTACATATCCATCTCATGGTTTTGATAAGAAATGAAAGATGGAGTTCAAGGAGAAATCTCAGAATTATTGTGAAAATAAGATAAATTTTTCTTTATGCTCAAAGTGTGGAAACAAGCATGGTACATGTTGTCTTAAAGGGACTAGAAAATGTTTTATGTGTGGAAAATAAGGTCATTGATCATCTGAGTTTTGAAGTAATGGAAAAAGGGTTTCTAATGATGTGAATAAAGAAAAGACTGCAGGGAACGCACCACCAACACTTCATGCTTCATGTTCTAGGAAATGGGGCAATATGCTAATCAATGCCCTAATCTAAGGGTTAATGATGATCAACGTGAGCAACCAATTAAGGAAAAGGACAAAGAGAAGTCAAATGAAATCAGTATTTGTGATGTTGAGTATGAAAATGATGTTGTGTAATGATTAAGTGTTTATGTAATGGGATTTAAATATAGTATCATGGAATCTCATTTAAGGCATCATGGAATTTTGGAATATCTCTGTTTTGGTTTTCAATAATTATATGGTATTGGTTACCATGAAAAGTGATTGAAATATTTTTGGAAATAAGATGATATGTAAATAATGAAGCGATAAAGAAAAAATTAAATAAGCTCATGACAGATATTAGGACAAAGTTATATCATGGTTTGAGTATATAGAAATTTTGGGATTTTGGTATGTGGATAGTGTTAAATTTTGACAGCATTCATGTTTTCACTAAGGGTCATGGGTATTCAATTTTCAATAGAATACATTATTAAGGTATTCATAGGATTGTAATTTGACCAAGAAGACATATCGTATGATATATGGGGGATAAATGATGGCATTCCCATGCTCGAGATATGACGTTTCTAGTAATTTTTTTCTTCGTACTATGAGATTGGACATAAGTATTTTGGATAATATTAAAGATTGGAATGGATTATGTTAGAAATAATTCAGTACTGTTTAAGGCTAGAACTTTTTTCGATATTATTTATGGAATTTTATAATAATGTAGTTTTAGAAAAAGCAGAACCTGCAGGATGGGCGACAACCCGTCGCTTCGGACAAGGCTGTGTGAATCTAACCCACAACTGAAGTGTGACATGCCTTTATTGCCTACCACTGGTCTACGGGAAGTCCCTGGTTAGTAGAAACTAGTTTTATTATATTAATCAGTATGATATATGAAGTATAAGTCCATTTTATGAAACATAAATTATTAATCTCACTATAGATGGACTTATGTATTTTTGATAACATTTTCTATCCTTTTGTTTGAGACATATGGAATAACCCATAATTCTATCACATGATCTGCTAACACTTAAAGAATGACAACATCAACATAAATTTTCTTAGAGATGATGTTGAGATTTTCCAAGGAATGACCAATGGTGAGATTGTACCAAAATC
Organism: Viscum album; assembly: GCA_963277665.1. NCBI lineage: Eukaryota > Viridiplantae > Streptophyta > Magnoliopsida > Santalales > Viscaceae > Viscum > Viscum album. The sequence goes on along the minus strand of OY728121.1, from coordinate 1,788,459,638 downwards.
AAGAAAGTATTTCCCATAATTCCAAATTCATCAACTTTAGGGAAAATGATCTTGAAAACCAAAAATGTTATCCATGATCCCTTATATCTGATGAATTAGATGGTAACTTAGATCATCACAAATTTTTTTCTTTGTGATTGTGGGATTTTTCATAGCCATTTCCTCTACCGCTCGTCATTAGACGTTGATGTTTATATTTCTCTTCTATATCTATATTTTCACCTATGTGGAAACCCAGTGCTGAGTTACTATTGGTGACTGTTATGATTCAAACTCCCCTTTTTAAAATGAAGTTTTATTATTCCTTTTTATAGTGTGGGTATCTATGAAAAAAACATTCAATTAGTAAACCATTTATAACCCCGACGAATTTCGAGGGTGAAATTCATTTTAAGGGGGATAGAATGTAAGACCCTGAGATTTTATGAGATATATTATTTTTAATTTCTTTGATGAATTCTATTATACAATACACTAAGATTATCTTGTACTAAACGCAACACAATATTAGCTTGTAGTATACACAACACTATACTTGGCTCGTGTTACAAACAATTTCAAGTTCATTTTTTGGAAATTATTCTACACAACATTAAGTATAGATTTTGATTAATGTATAAATGAAATAAGATTTGATTATGTTATATGAAACACCAAACAGATCTTTCACTATAGGTAGCTCTGACTTGTCTTTCATTACACACAATCATGACCTTCCTCGATAGCGTGTGTAGTGCGCAATACTGAGTTTCACTAAAAGCGATATTATTATAATATTATTATGAACTAGCCATTATGAATAGTAATACACACTTTTTGAAATTTTATAAATTTTATCCTTCAAAATGGACTTTATTTTTGGATTCGGAATATCAAAATTAGCCAAGGGTGAATTTTTTATTTTTTCTGAAAACATTCAATTTTTGATGAATAGTGAAAACACTCGGTTACTATTTAAAAACCGACTATTTTTTTAAATAATTATTTATTTTATTTAAATTTATTTTAGGTAAAAATTGATACATAATACCTATATATGTTCAATGTAATTCATTTGAGCCATTTTTTAATAATTTTAGATATATAAAAATTTTATTGAACTTTTCACCCTCTTTTACCTACCTCCTAGGAGCATTTTGAAAACTTATATAAAACTTAATTTTACCACTTATATGAGTATAATTTAAAAATTCTGAGAGACATGGTTAATATAAAGGTGTAAAATTTGGTTCACCAAGATAAAAATAAAATTTGTTGAATAGTAACTTTTTACTTTTATTTACCACGTTTAAAAGTAAATAGGGCAATTAAGGGTATTAATGATATCATTATTACCCTAACACATGTCCTAATTCTGATAGATAACTGTAATTCGATCAAAAATAACCTTATTAATAAAATATTTCCCTTTCGGTCCACTTGGATTAGATTAGGACATTTTTTATTATTTTATTTAAAGAAGGGTTAAAATAGTTAAAATCAAAGTTTAATAACTAAAACATTTTTAATATAGGGTTAAACATAAGATAAATTGGACTATAAATATTCATTAGAAATATAAAAATATTTCCTACCTAATGGTATTTTATTTATAATTTTTATACATTAAATAATTTAATTTATTTATGACACAATGGTGATGTAGTAATTACCCAAATAATGAAATAATAAAATAATTGATATTATAAATACACAAATAAATGTAATATGATACTTTTTATGAATTAAACAAATTTTTTAGTTTAATATGACTTTTTTTTTATGTAATTAACTTTTTTTGAACTAATTATTCTGTTATGATTTTAACAAAAATCAATTACCAAATAATGTCAAATTGACATAAATAGTTTTTGAAAAAAAATATTATATTATTTATTGTTATTAAATTATTAAAAATAAATGTTTCGGCCAAATCACTTAGATAAGTTTATATATAGTAATAATGAACCACTTGAGGTTCTTTTTCCTTGTTATAGTTTGATTATTAACCATATAGTGTAAGAAAACAAGAAGACGCAGTAAAGGTTAAATTATTTAAGATAGATTTAAATCTAAATGATAAGGATAAAATAGTAACCTAAAATTGTCTAAAACCTATTTTTGAGAGTATTTCTACCCATAACCACATTATATTCTAAATAAATCAATGTTTAGCTATTATAAACCTAATATTACTTTATTATAAAATAGAATTTTAAGTTTTTCCCAAGGTGCCCCTCTCCTCCCTTATAAAAAGGGCACCCCTTCCCTCTTCTCTTCACACCATGTTGAGCCTTGATGCTCGGACAACCCCTGCCAATTCCTCTTATAAAACACTCTAGTCACATCATAGATGTTCTGGTCTTCTCAAATGAACAACTCTAGTGACCTAAGATGATGTTTAAAGGAGGTGCGTCGAGGAAGGGGTAATCTCTTCTACCGACTCTTTCATGTTTCTTTATTCTTCTACTCCATATTACTTAGTTGTTTCATTATAAAGTAATAACCTAAGTATTATTTATTTACTAATATGTCATTATAAATATTAAACAACCCAATTTCAATTTCTATCCTTCCTACGGAAAACGAAATCACCGTGCGTGCGTAAGTACGAAATTTTGTCTCCATGTCGTGGTGTAAGCAGTTTTTCCACCACCACCTTACTAGGATGGGTATAATGGTGTAAAGAAATACTATATATGATTATTATGACATAATATTAATTCTATGATATTATATCATCCACTCCAATTCCATTCAAGAAATATGGGAACGATATCATCTCTCGTGCGTACGTACGGATTACCGTCTCCACGACGCGATGAGATTCATTTTCCATGTTAACAATTTAAGAATGATTATAAAGTATATATAATAAGTAATAATGAAATATATGACATAATAATGCTATTGTATTTATGTGTATATATATATGTATTTCATCTACTTAATTCCATTCAATTAAATAAGGAAACGAAAAAAAGCGTTCATGTGTATGTACGGCCTACCGTTTCAATGAACGGTGTATTTATTTCAATTTATAATCTATTATATATATGTTTATTCTGAATATATATTATATATAAATCATTTTTATATTCTGGAATTATGTAATCATGATCCGAGTATTCATATTAATAATTACAAGTCAAAACACGGATGATAAATGAAATGATTTTAACCAAAATGCTGCTTTAACATGGAATTGACAAATGAACAGGTAATATAAAGTCATAAGTGAATCATATATGATATCATAAATACTATTATGGTTCTGTTACAAGTTAATAATATGTTTAAACCCACTATATTGGAGTCTTGGACGCATACAGAAGAAATTCGACATAAGGTAAGGGATAACATTTCCAATCTCGTTTTTATCTGAGATTGTATATTCGTAAGTATTTTCTGGGGTTATATTTTTCATCCATGACAATAAAAATGTTTTTCATAAAGTTTTTAATATTTTTCCATGTATTATTAAATTCAATTTTACCCCTATTTTACTTTTACATTGTGTTTTGGAAGGAATCTTTCTTTTTATTACCATATAAGGATCTTTTTGACTTTTTCGTCAAAAGTACCGGAATAATTTTTTTTAAACATATACGGCATTAACATAATTTTTATGGGTTTATAACACCTTATTTTAATGAAGCTTATTATACAAGATTTCATGATTATTTTCAACAAAATCCTTTTATTTTAAAATTTCATGGCATTTTTGTGAAATGAAAATAATTTTGAAAAAGAAAGGATATTTTCCTCAAGACCAATTTCAAGTGTTTTATCAAAACCATTTTTCATCTAAGATGAAATTATTTCATATGTGTATGTTTCAAGTATAATGTATCTATGATTTACATGGTTCCAATTTTATTATGACGAAATAATATCCATTTATTTTATAAAGATTATGTTATGATGGGATGATGTTTATGAAACCCATTTTATTTTTTGGGTTATGATGAATGATTTATGTTTATGTTGTGGCACACGTAAGAATAATTTCAATATGAGATGGTTGAGACCTATATCTCCCTCCAATGCATTGGGTAATGATTTATATCTCATGATATAGGCATGCATGAAATGGTATATTAATCCAGTTCAGTGATACAGGACTGGAAAGAAGAGTGAACTTGATTCAAAAGGGAAAATTGTCCACTATGATGGTCTTAGAAGCAATGTCTTGGCTACTATAGAAATAATATCATGTGCGTAATGGTTTTCGGAAATTAAATGTTTTATTCCCATGCTATTTTATCATGATTAATGTTCCTTTATGACCTATTCCTTACGTACTACCAAGATTTATTTCACAACTCAGGATTTAGATGTGTAAACATTATGTTCATGTTTTGAAGTTCAAATGTATATGGTTTTTTTTAGATTCTCCATGATTACCTTTAATGAGAATTTGAGATCACCCTTTATTGGTTTTCTTTTCCCCAGGATATAAAGAAAGGTTTTTGGTAATAAAAAAAGGGGAAGATCTTTATGCATGATGTTGAAGATCATTCACAACGATTAGAAGATTATGTTCCGAGTTTCCAAATATGTTAAACTATTATGGTCCTTGTGTGTATGTTTTTATATGTATTAAGTATTCCTAAACTGTAATGTAATGTCCATGTACATCAAGCTTTGGGTCTCTAGAACCTTACACCCTAGAACAGTGAACAAGGTGGAAGATGCTTTGAGACTAATTTATTAAAATATCCTATCCATGACGAGGGTCACAAAAGATCCATTATGTATTTATATTGAAATTTTGAATCAAGAATTCCTAAATGAAGGGGATAAATATAATCTTTCTCAAATAAATGATCAAAAATCACTATGGGTTATGATTACGGTGGCACAAAACATAGATGTAGATCCAAAAAAAGGTGATAAATGTTACTAAGTTCAAATTTGATAAAGATATAATAATAACATTCAGGAACCATGTTTTTATTACTCCCACACCAGAATTATTATATTTTATATTGGATGAGGCTCATAGTTCATCATTATCTATTCATCATTGGAGCATAAGGATGTATATGGACCCAAAAGATTATTTTTGGTTGGATTTCTTTAATAATGATATTTCATAATTTGTTTCTCTTTGTTTGTCATGTTTTTAAATTAATATTGAGAGATATAAGAACAATGGGATGCTGTAATAATTACCCATACCAGAATGGAAAGGAGATAACATCATCAGGGTATTTTTCTTCGGTCTTCCAAATACATATTACTGTCATAATAATATTCGGGTTATATTTGATCACATCATGATTTCAAAACACGTAATTTCTATCATAAAATATTTTACTCATGATTAGCTTTCTAGAATATATTTAAAAGATGTGGTAAAACTGAATATTGTACCACTATCCATCATATCGGATCGATATCGATGGTTTACCTAAATTTAAAAGAATATTCATTTTCATTATCTGGATATAGAGTTATGTTTCATCACTTATTATCATCCTCAAGAAGGTGGTCGGTCAGATAGGAAAATTAACACTCTATAAGCTATGATTAGAGAATTTTATATTGATATCAAAGGTGGTTGGGTATAACACATACCATTAAAATAATTTATGTACAAAAATATATTTGACTCTTGTATTTAGATGGATCCTTATGAATCCCTCTATACTATGAACTGAAGAACTACAACATGGTTGAATAATTATTGGGAATGAATGTTTTGGGACCTGATCTAGTCGAGGAAAAGATTGATAATTCTTGATATATTCAATAACACATATTAGCATCTTAGACATAGAAAAAAATGATATACTTATAATTGATGAAAAGACATAGTGTTTCGAGTGGGAGATAGGGTATTTCTAAAATAATATCCTATTAAAATAGTGATTAGATTTGGAATGAATCGAAATATATACCCTAAGTATATTAGTCCTCTAGAATGTATGGATCTTGTTGGGAATGTTTCTTTTTGATTAGTGCTTCCACCAAATATCACCCTCTAGTGTAAGATGTGTTCCATGTATCTCTCATGAGTAAGTTCTTAAATGATCCTTCAAATGTACTAGACTCAAAACTAATTTCAATATATCATGATCTTATTTATGAAAAATTACAGACAGACATTATTGGTCATAGAGAAAATGTTCTACGAAACAAGGCAACTTGTGTGGTAAATGTTATATAGTAGAACCCCCAATTGGAAGAAGATACGTGGAAACCTAAGGATGTGATTTGAAAGAGGTATCCTCATCTGTTTTATCTAATTTTTTATTTTTTAGTCATAAATTATTTTTTGATTATATTTTGACAATTTCCTTCATTTCTTAATATCTCAACCAATTTGGATGATTTTTTTAGATTTACATAATTAAATTTAAACCTATTATGTAAATAAATTTTACTATTTCAATCACTTATAAGAGGAAACCACAAATGTATTTTCATTATAGATAATTGATCCATATATCTAAAGAAAAACATGAAGAATTATCTTATAAAATTCTCCAGACACTAATTAGTGGGTTTTTCATCTTAAAATAAAATGTCATCGGTGAATCAAAATTGATCTATAAGTGATCTCTTGAATATGAGGTCATCACCTAACCTAGCTTCATTAAATTTAATTATTATAATACCACCTATAAATATGTGGTATTCATTATAAAAGAACAATAAATGTAACATAAATATGAATAAATATATTTATGATCCAAAAAGAACAACTATACACTTTATTTTCCTTCAAATGGCATGTGAATGTATCCCTTGTGTGTGTGTGTACATACTAACACCGCCAAATAGCGATAAATTTCATTTTTCACTAAAATAATTCATGGATTGATATTGTTATCATTTTAATATTGGATCATGATATTTATGACCTTATTGTTATAATTAAATTAAAATATCATACCATCATTATTACCTTCCAATTCATAGGAAAGGTGTAATGTTTCTTTTGCATACATGTGGAGTACAACCTCTACGATGCAATGTTATTGTATATTCATTTCCACTAACAATTGTGGGTAAAATGGATATAAGATATATAAAATATATAATATATGATATAGAAAGTATATATTATGGATGAATTGTTTTTTTACAATTCTTTCATTTAATATATCGAATAGGTAAAATAATGTTCAACCGTACGTATGACCTACCATCTCAATTAACAATATATTTCATTTTTAATTCTCTAAATCGTAGCTATTATTATAAGTATGTGTATAATAAAAATAATTTTATTTATATTTGAAATAAAAATATTATAATGTGGTATCCAAGATACAAGTAATATTTTTGGAACTAAAAAATACAAATTCTCATGAAGAATAGTACAATTAAACGATGTTTTTAAGTAATCATTAATATTGTGGTGTTAAAATGGTTTACGTTCTATTTATATCATATTATAAGTCTATAAATCAATATTTTATAAAATTATAATAATTTAAAATCCTTTTTAATGGATTTCATAGCTACTTTTATGGATGTTGAACATGATGCATAGGTTTCATTTTACAATTTCATTATTTACCATTATTATTTACGATTATGTTTTTGATGATGTACTTTTATAACTAACCTCTAATGAAACTCCTAATTTTTAGCATACAATTTTTATGTTCTCATAATATATTTTTTTGTATACAATTATACTCAATTTATGTACACAATGTACCGAAATATTTCATTACAAGAAAAAATTATATTACATCCCTATTTTTCAAAAATAAAATTACTTCTATATCCATGGTTTCTAAAATTTTTCAAGAATAAAATTAGTATTATAAAATTATTTTTTATAAATTTTTTATTCAATTTATTAATTTCAAAAAAATTTTGATATGAATATTTTTATCCTCTTCGAAACTACGTTATTCCATCTTTTACTGAGTATGCTAAAGGAATCATTATTTTAAAATTAATAGAATAAAAAAATTTACTACTATCAGGACTGATTAATGCATTGAAAAGTCCATAAAAATATTCCAAATTAACTTTAAGTGATAAATATTTCGATAATAGTTCTCAAAATATTAGGTTTTAATATTTTCAATAAAAAATTTAATGGTATATGCTTAAGGAAACGTCCCCTATTTGTTTTAATAGAATTCCCAAATATGATAGCATCTTTAGATGTAAATTATTCATTACTTGGTATATGATCCTATTATAAAATATATATTTTTATCTAAATGGATTATGATTATGATTAATAAATTTTTACGAAGTCCTTTTATTTTACACAGGTTATTTTATGATGAAATAATGAAATGTTCTGGAATCACATTTCCTTTCCACAAGTTATGTTATAATGATATGATAAAAGTACAATGATATGGGGGAAAATATATAGATTTGATTATATAATGGGTGGAAAAAGAATTATATATCCTTCTAATGCATAGGAAATTGTTTTATACCTAACGATATAATTACGGGATAATAGAAGATATGATTTATTGACTATTTAATGAATGTTAATATGATTATTCCAAAATGGGATAGGGGTCATGATTACATACCTATCATGATATGGGAAGCATGTATTGATTCATAATCTACTCTGATTTTATCTTCTATGTAGTTTAAACTGATATTTTAAAAAATTTAAATACTCATTAAGGATTGACAAAACTATGACATGTTTTTCTTTATTATGATAATAGAATTTTGATTATGATTAATTTATGATGACTACCTAATATTTTGGTTAATTTTATTTGAAATGATAAGGTTTTCATCTGTGATTAGTTTTTCTTATTTATGATAGATTGGGTTTGAGAAAACTATGTTATATTCGTGATCTAATACCCTAATTTTTATCTGAATATTTGAAAAAATTCATCAGTTGATATCCCTGAGGTTTACCCTTATTAAGTACTTTATCTCACCATTTCTAATGTTTACATTCCCAAATTAATGAATAATGTATTATATAGGATATTTTAAATAGGTTTTGATGTTGGAATGTTTTTGTGGAAGATTATCATCAATGTATAAAAAATGTTTTTCTGTCCAGAAACTAATGACACTAAACCATTACTTTTTTTTGTCTTAGATAATAATGTTATATATAAAATATTCATATAGTAATATGTACTACATATGTATGAAATATTTGGGACACCATGTTTGGTATCATATATGAGTTATTCAATCGTAGAAGTTTATGATTAGAAAAAATTAGTGAAACCCATGGGTATATTTCAATATATATGATGATAATATATTTTTTTCCTAATAAAAATTTATAAAAATTGTTAAACAAATGTTTTATGTAATGAAACCAAATATATTCACCCAAATATATTTCAAATATTATTACATTGGAAAAGTTGAAATGGTTCAAATCCCAAAGGACCAATCAGATTAACAGATTTGAGGAACTATATAGTTACATGATACCCATTTTAAATTAGGATTTGAAAATAAACCATAAAAAAGAACATGGTCATCATCCTTGAAACTAATTCAAAATATTTAACTTCATTTCATGGGTAAATGCTACAAAATAAGGGTGAGCTCATATTCATGATAAGGGTTCTATACAGTGGATGCTACCATTAGTAAATAATTAATAATTATTATAAAAACCTAAAAATAATAAATCAAAAACCATTTAGTCAATATCTATAACATGAAATAAGGAATAGTAATTATGGAAACATAAAAATTTAATAAAAATTACATTTAATCAATAACATTAATTTCATAGTAATATTACCCAAAATCAACATGGAATGACAAATTACTTAAATCAAATGTCATTAAATTAATAAATAGAGAATGAAATAGATATAGAGATAATATCAATTAAAAAATCTCAGGGATATTAATTATAAATAAAATCTAAATGATTAAAATTCTTAAATATTATAAATAATTATCTCAGCCCTTATGATACCTCTACAATCAAGATCATTCACAAGATAGTATAAAATTACGGATATAAGTCCTGTTTATTTGGAAAATTGTTTCATATTATGAGATCTGTAGATGCATCTAAGAGATATCAATAACCTAGATACAACCATACCAACATATCCAAATAAATTATCAAATATCTAATAATTTTATTTTTTTAATTAGTATTACATCCTTCGAAAATTCATATTGTTTAAGGGATAATTTTTTTCATCAATTTTCCCAGTCGATTATAAAACACTCAAAGTAATCAATGCATGTAAAAAGGATATATGGTTTTGTAAATAATCATATACATTATTCTAGAATAATTTTATTTAAGATAATTTTATTTTTCATTGAAAAATTATCCTAATAAATTTATTGTTTTAATATTATGTTAAAAAAATTGAGGATATACAATTATTTTTTCACCACATTGATAAATTTAAATTTGTAACCCCTAAAAAATATATATTAAAAGAAACATTATTTATCCGAAGTAAATATGTTTTAAATTTAAATATATTAATGTGGTAGTATATACACCACATAAATGTGAATAGATTTATATTGACCAAATTTTCTCAATGATATAGAAATTGAGTGAAAACACCTTACCTGAAATATTTCTTCATTTTTAAATGATTTAAATTCTGGTATAATTTTCATAATGATGTTACTAATATATAACAAAACTCTTTCCATATTTATAATTTAATATATAATCTTATTATAACATTTACCATCTCTTTGGTAACAATATTTTATTATTTTTATTGTTCAATGTGTTATTTTCCTTGTTTATTCATTATTATTTTATCATGAAAGTTCTGATTCAATAAAATGTTAAATTATTAAATAACATATTTAATGATAATAATGTTATAAATATAATATTAACTTAAAAGATAAATTATCATAACCATTATGTATATTATTATGTAGAAAATGAATCACATATCTTTATAGAGACGGTAGGTCATATGTACACATTAGCCTCAATATAATTCCATTAATCGATGAAAGGGGAAAAAGTGTATGATACATTAATTTTTAAAAAAATTAATCATTTAATATGTATCCTGAATACTAATTAAATTAAACCTTATTAATTTTCATGTAAATCATATGTTTAAAAAATCACATCACTTTTTTGGGGTGATGGTCCTCCATTTACATGAAAAATTTTATCGAATTGTAAAAGGAATGTAATGTAAGAATATATATTTATTAATATAACGCAATATGTATAATAATTTCATAAATATAATATATATTACAAATATATCATTATATTCAACCATGGTAGTTTTATATGGGAAATGAGTAACATTGATTCATGGGGTGGAAGTTCACCATACCCATAATTTGTGTTTTTTCGCATTTGATTGAAGAGGAGATTGAAATAGGTTTTTAAAATTAACATAAAAAGTCTCAGTATATTGGAGGTAGTTTGTTTATTATATTAGATTGATTGAAAAAAATAAATTGATGTGGAAGAAGAAATTAAATAAAAATGATTATTTAATAATGTTACATCTTCTATTGAAAAACACATTATGATTTCAGAAAAATACATCGTAGGGTTGCTTTTTTATCAATAGTAGGCATATAGCATCTTTTAAGGAGAGTAAGGAATTTATTTTTTTTTGTATTTAATGATCCAAATTAATTTTCATTTGTGATGATGGGAGGAGAGGGTGTGACATTTTATATGTAGGGGATTGTAGATACATTGAATTTGTGAAAAGAATCAATTAAACCAACATTTAAATAATGACACAAGCCTCCAAAATTTTAAAACATTGATAAATATATTTTAAATTGAAGAAAAATTTAAATAAAAATTAAATTTTACATATGGTTCGGTAATTATAAATCTAATCTATTCAGTTTAAAATCCATAAAAATAAATTTTTAAGTTAACCGTGTTAATTAGTTTTCTTTTATTTAACTATTGATAATGTTAAAAATTTTTGTTTTAATTATTATCTATTGTAAATTATTATACTAAAAAATATTTCTTCCATTTTAAAATATTTAATTCATATATGTGTATTAATGTAGTTCAAAATTAAATGTACTAACGTTTCGAAAATGATTATTTCCGATGACGAACTTTTTATATGTATATAAGGACTTTATATTAAATGTAAATATGAAATTATTTATACAAACCAAATTATATTTATAATAATATAATGGAACTAATTTTTCTTTGAAAACAAATTAAAATATAATTTCTATTTGTGAATAATTTAAATGAAATATAATTTTTTAATAAAAATAAGTGTTTCCCATTATTCATCGAAAAAGGAATCATACCAATAAAATTCTAAAAATTAACTCTATGATAATATTGATATAATTATTTTAAAATTTATGTTAATTTTTAAAAATATTTTTAAAAAATTTTAAAACATTATTTTTATTAAATGTAATAAATATTTGAGGAAACAACATTTTAGAAAAAAACATTTTTCAGAAATAATACATTTTTTCCAAATGATGAAATGTTTTTAATGAATATACAACAAAAAATTTTCAAAAGTCACATATTCCTATTAATTCATTAAAAATTAAATTATAGGTTTTGTTTATCCTTTTTAAATAATAATTCAATAGTTTTCGATGTTTTTTTAAAACTTTGAGTTGTTAGTATCACAAACTATCCAAGAGATTGAAATTATTTTAATTGAAATAAATAATAAAATTAAGTGTTTTAATTATTCCCTCTAATGTTTTTCCTTCCTAAAAATTTCATGGTTACTACCTTTATACAATATGAGGTATTTTATTCTATATAACATCATTTGGATCCCACATTGTTTTCCCCTTTTTTTAATTTCTCCGAAGTAACTTTAGAAGTCATGTCATTGGATATCTCAAAACATGATCTCTAGTATCAATAAATTGTATTGTTTCATAAAATTATGATACAAAATGTTAAAATTATAAATTATTATTGTTGAGAAAAATCATTGTGTATAGAATGGACTTTATGAAACATGATATATGGAACACATAATATTCTTTTTAGATACATGGTGGAATTTCTAAGAAGTGACAAACTACTCCAATATTTCAACGGTTTTAATGTACTGAGGATCATTATGTCTTTCATGAAAAACATATGAACCCATTTCTTGGATAGTCTCTCAACAATAAATGATAAAACACATATAATTCCCAATCATTACCATTTTTGTCGACAAAAATATTTTGAATACAATGTGGTGCATTAATATAAAAAATAATGTAACATAGCTTTATTTTGTCATCATAAACTATTTTTGGGCCTACATGTTTCCATTCACCAATATCATCCAAAAATGTTGTATTAAAACATCTCTTTCTTATAAATTCATCATAAAAAACCATCTGAGTACATTAATGGAATAATTTTTTTAGGAAAAATCTAATAAATGTAATTAATGATCCACATACCATTAATGTAATGTTATCACAGTATCACGATGTATTTTATTTTTTTGAATAGTCATTTAGTACAATCCATAAGTTTGAGGATAGTAGTATGTTCTTAAATGATGCTCAGTATCAATGAACTTCTAAACACTATTACAAAATCTCGATGTAAGATTCGTATCATATGCATACTTGATCAAAAGTGGTGCACCATTATGTCTTTCGAAATCATTAATATTGGATCTCATTATCCACTCATGAGGTAAATATTCTCTTACATTAAGGATATATGTATATTTCATTAGTAAATCAACAAAAACCAATATAGAATCACTATTTCTAGGATCCCTGGATTTCCTGTTAAAAATTATATAATAATATCATTGTATTTAGACATTGAAAATGGAAGAGGTTTTATGACTCCTATTGGATGATGACTCTCCCCATGAACTTTTTTTAAAAAATCATATGGATGCATAGTGTTAAATTTCCCACTTCTTGTTGTCCCATCAAAAAAGTCACCTAAAATCCCTATACATCATGGTGCTACTGGGTAGTATAGAGAAATTCAAGATAAGAGAATCATCCAAAATTTCACTTATTAGCTCATGAATATATGGAACAAATTAATTAATTTCAAATTTCAGAACACCATGTTCATAATTTATGATAAGTAATATCTTACCATTTAAACATTTAATTTTATACTAAATGATATCATCATCAGATTGAAAATACTTTATCTTTTTTAATAAATATACATTATCAATAATGAAAAAAATGTTTAATCTACCTTATTCATTAATAATTCCCATATCAATATCTATTATATCAATGATTATTAGATCCTTATCAATACATAGTTTGGATAGAACAACATGATCGTTCATACTCAATGCATTATTTTACTTATTTTCATTTTTTATGTGGTAATATATTGAGAAATAAAAATATTTGAGTAGATCAAGAAATAACCATTTTATAATATTGGTCTATTTTTATTAAAATATGTATTTTATACTTTTATGAACCAAATATTCCTCAAATATCTCAGCATATTGATAATTTATCTGTATCATAAATTAAATGATTAGAGTTTCAAAATCAAGATCATATGATTTTTAGTTCTATTCAATAGTCATGAATTTACTTATTAAATATGAAATAAATTTATCAATTTTCATTAAGAAAAAAAGTACAAATTTTATGCTTAACCATATATCACAAACCCATCATTTCATGATGGTAGAGTCAAAATTATTTAATCATCAAATATATTATTCAGTTTGATAAATCATGCTTCATAATACATTATCAATATAAAATTACCCCTTCACATATAATCTTTTCTAATGGGCTATTTAGTTGGTAAAATTTATTAACTAATTGAAAATAGTATCCTAATAAACCAATGATACTACATACCTTAGTTTTTTTCATTGGTAAAGGCCATTATTTACTTCCTTCATCTTCACAAGATCTACTGATATTCCATCCATTGAGATAATATGGCCTAAAATCAAAACTTCGTGATGTTATAATTCGCACTTATGGAATTTCTCAAATTACTAATTCCTTATAAGAGTATCCTGATTAATTTTAATATGATTATCATCATCCTTATATCTTTAGGAATTCAATATTTTAAAATAAATTAATACCAAAAATGATCATGATATTCCAAGAATACAATTTTTATTAGTTCCTCAAAAATAGATGGAGTACTAGTTAATTAAAAAATAATTATTTTAAACTCACAATATCCATACCTCATTTAGAAATATTTATCCAGACTATTTTTCATATTTAATTGAAATGGATTATACCCTGAACAATAGTCAATCATTAAAAAATATTTCGCTCTATATAGATGATAAAAAATAATTGTTACAAAGAATATGATATTGGTTCTTTATCAATATAGTACTGATTTTCCTAAAATCAATATGCATCTTCATGGATATATATTTAATCCTAACAAAGAAAACAATGGATCCCATTGGAGATATTTTTTTAGAATATATCCCTAATTACAAAACACCTATATCTAATTCGTCCACTCAACTAAATCAACATTGGTCATTATATTGGGAAACTTAAATATTGGTATTCAATTAGAGATTAAATAAATCAAAAATGAAACATCATGATCTACTGGATGTATAATAAATTCACCAGGAAATACATCATTGTTTTCTTATATGATACTTTAGTCATAAATTTTATTCTTACCAATTCCATGACTAGATTGTGCCTTTGATTCTTACCATTGAATCTCAATTATTAAAACCATTATAGATATATCTATAAATGTCTTAGATGATGATTAATCTACTCTAATGGTAAGGAATTATATATAATCATCACAAATTTTTTTTCTTTCCTCATGAAATAAATTTATCACATAATATTTTTAATTCTTGAAAATACCAACGATTATATTAAATTCAACCATAGGATTGATAAAAAGGTCATAAAATAATGTTGGTTTATATTTCATAATTTGGACATATTGGTAGATCCATTCTTGTCTGATTCTTCTAGATATAGTTTGAATACCAAATCATTTTTTAAAGTGATATTTAAATATATAAATTTCTTAAAAATACATGAAACATATAGAAGTGAATGGGGATACAGAATAAATTCAATAATTATGTACATTTTAAAATTTGATTATTTTACTTCCATATACATCAACGGTTACATCTAAATCAGAAGTTTTGATCAAATAAGCCAATCCTTATACACTTGTACTGTTCTATGGTATATTACATTGGTTCATGTGTACTTCATTTTAGTAGTTACCAATATCCCTATAGATTATACATATAAAAGTAGTGTTTTATTTTTTCCCATTTCATTCCTTATCATGACAAATATTTTCAAAAAAATTAAAAAAATAATCCCATCCCATTAATAATTTTTAGTATAATTCATTCCATAATTATCATAGCATGTAAATTATGTTGTTCTATTTTACTTCTTTCAGTTAATACCTTTTTATTGTTCCTCATTGGACCTCTTATTTTCCCAATTTACCTTATACATGCAAGATCTATAAAATTACTTCTATTTTTGGATTTTACATAAAACTTTTACTTCATATGATAAAACCTTATGAGGAACCATCACCCTTCAGATACTAGTAGTATTCTCTTCAAATAAATAAAGAATAATTATCTTTTTGTTTTCTATTTAATCCTTATAACAATTTATTACATTTTAAATGTATCCAAATACTCGGAAAAATATTCTACATTTATTTTCATTAATATGATGAACATTTTCTTCATTTTAGTTTTTTTATAATAGGGTAAATATTTGTGATAGAATATCTAATTTTAATATTTCTATTGCATGAATTCAATTTACTCTTCCTCCCTGGTATTATGGATGAACAATCACGATTGACCTCTATCTCCGTTGATATTATACACTAGAAGGGTATCATATACCTTTTGATGACATCCTCTGGAAATAAATATCATTCATGTAGACTTTTTTCATTGATAAACAACCATATGATAAGTAGGTCCAACATTGGAAGGGGTTTCTAGAGCATATAGTGATCCCAAATAGTATAATCACAACATTTAACATATTTCTCTATTCAAGAGTGGTTATTTATCATATCCTTATTAAGATATCCCCGTATAGCCATGATCTAATAAGTTCCAATACCAGCTATATTGTCTTTTTCAACAAGGAAATATCAACACTGGGAATGAGGATTGATACAAATCTTCCATAAAGGTTTATTTTAATTAAAATTTAATATAATGGATTAGATCATAAAATAATAAAGTATAATTCATAATTAATAATTATAAATATTTTCTCTAGCATATCATAAAATAATAAAGTAATGCATCGGTAATCACTAAATCAGAACCATGTCATTTTGGGGATTTAATTTTTTTAAATTCCATCATAATGGGTTTTAAATAAAATGGGAATTTTACAAATAGTATCTTTTAGTTTTTTAGATGCACACAAGATGTTTGTTAAGAAAAAAGTTAATTTATTTTCAAAATGCAGTGTGGAGGCTGACGAGGGCATTCTCACATTAATAGCTTTCTCAATTTGTCCACCTAATTAATATAATTCCCCGGAGATCTATTTTTTTAAAAAAATTTAGGTGATAAATTGAATTCAATAAAATGAATGAAATGTAGAATTCAATTATAGATAAAACGAAATGCTAACATAAATGGATTTAGAGAATAAATGAAGTTGTTGTGAGAGAATTTTCAGGGATCACCTTCATCAGCCATCTTCAAATCATCGTAGTGAACACACTCCATTTTTGTGTATGATACTAAATCTACCTCATTTATGATTAAAATTTCTATGTAGTGATCACCAAGAACACCCTCCATCCATATCCTCAATCGAGGAAAAATGGTTGATGATTTAGAAGTCAGACATTGGAGAACCACAGTGAAGATTACACCAAATATAAATTATTCATATAATTAACTTAAAAAATATCAAAAACATGGTCTCAGGTTCAAGAAAATCTTTAATTTTTTAGTATATTCCTTGGGACAGTTACTCATGGTCATTATTATTAATGTTCACAATGGTAAGATGAGAAGAAGGAAAGAAGATAAGAGGGAGAAGATTTTTAGAAACAAATACGGTGGATGGGTGGATGAAAACCAAAAAATAAAATACCCAAAATGAATGATAATTTATTTAAAAGAAACTAAATTGAAATTAAATTTTAACTGAATCTAAATTTAAAATAATAAAAATAAAATGAAATGAATAAATAAAAAAGGTGCAACATCTTCCCATCTAGAATTTGTCTCCCGAATTATAGCTCATGTTCTTAATTCTATATTTTAGAAAGTGCACATGGTGCCTTGTTATAGGATGTTGAAAATTGAATTTCATATCTGAACTCTAAATTTTATATTAACTTCACTATACTAGAAGATGTTATGGAATTATTATTGACTCTGAATTTTTCTGAAAGTGGATTCCAGCAATCCGCCTTCAATTTATTTTGTTATATTGACACCTTAATAAATGGATAACTCAATGAAATTTATTGGTATAATGAGTATATGATTCGTAGTTGAATTAAATGAGTAATAATATCAATTGGCGGTGTGTATCATGACCTATTATTTTGTTATAGATGTGGGTTCCACCCAGTCCTCCCGAAAAATTATCCAACATGATTGATTTATTGGTCCTTATATTATTATAATAAGCTATTATTCTTAAAGGAAATTTTGAATAAAATAAATCAAGTAAAATTAAAAATAGAATCACTTAAATTGGATTTATATTATAAAAATTATTACGAAAATACCATTGTGATTAAAATCTGTTAAATTTATATAATTAAAAACTTTTCGTACTTTATCACAAAATAACCCATAAATACCAAATTGTATTAAATAAGAAAAAATTGATAAATTATTAGGATTTAATTAATTGAAATACATATAAAAATTAAGAAAATAATAGCTCTATAAATTCCCCACACATAAACCATGATTTTCCCCAAGAATAAAATCTCAACATGGAAATTAAAGGACACCAATGTTACCTATATTCAAATTAAAAAGTATATAAATAAAAAAATTCAATTTCCAATTAAACATTAAAAAATAAATATAAAATATCAATTTAATTTATAATTTTTTTAATAAATATTCAATTCCTTTATTTTACCTTTCCCTTTTGATAATGGTGGAACTTTTACTTTAAATCATTCAACCTTCTTAATTTATTTTTATTAATCAAGTCATGTCCTGATTTACCTCACATTAATAAAATTTCTCATCTCTCATGATATAATTCACATGTAATTATGATTATATCATGGGAAATTTATCATTATCCATATTATTATAAATAAAATACATTCCCTACTTTGTAATGAAAAAATTCGCATAAATTCATGAGGGCTTTCATTAAAGGATCAAATGACTACGATGCTTAAGGTTGGTAGAATTTTATGCATTAAAAATTATGGATCAAGGAGGAGGTTTATATCTTATGTAAAATTCATGATAAAAAAATTAAAATTATAATGAAATTCTCCCCTTTATAGTATCAACTTCCACCTTCCCCAAACTCAATGTAAGGTCATGATCAAATTATTCATAATGAATTATTTGTTCATCCTCTTGATCATTATTCCAAATAATGTTTTCCTATATTTTGTTTATTTTTATTCTTTATTTATTCTTTAAATGAACCTCAAAACCATTACCTAACCAAATTTGATAAAAATCATCAGTCTGGTAATGTTGATATTTGGTTTTCCCAAATGAAAACCCATTTTTATTTCATATTTTTTCAATTCAAGAGGGGAAAAATAGAGAGTACAATGAATGAATAAAATTACCTATATGAAAAAACAAAATAGCACACCCACCCGTAAAACATGAAACGTATATCATAACATCAACCGTGATACCCTTTTACCCCACACTTCCATATTAAAAGATCATGAAATTACTATGTGTAGCGTAGGAATGGATAAAAATGGATTCAAACCAAGATAATCCCTAAAAAGTTCATTCATGGTCTTAATGGGATATAGAATTATTTATTTTAAGATGGTATTTTTAGAATAAGTGTTTTTTCAATGGATATCATAATAATTTAAAATTCTTTCTCACTGTCAGAGAATTGAAAACATCCAATGTAATTTTTGGTAAGTGAAATGTCCCATGACAACTCCAGAAATATTCACATGAAAGAATAAAAATTATTTTGTCTATAAATCCTCTCGGGAATGAGGCATATTATTTGGGCAATCACACAAATCATGATTACAAGTTAAAAATATATTGACTATAATTTCTTAAATATGATGAATTGAAAATTTTCAGGAAATATCATTTAAATAAATCAACAAGTTCTATTTATTCATTAGTCCCCATTTCAATATCAATTATTAATTTTGATAATACAATTTTCTATTTTAGTCATTCAATCTCATTAACATTGAAATATAAAACATTTCATAACATTAATCCAATAAAACCCATGTCTCCATGATTATTCAAATAGAACATGAATTCAAGCATTGAATTGTGACATTTGACATTAAATCTCAGATTAAAATTATAAAAAAATAAAGAGTATAAAAGATAAAAAATAAAATTGAACTCCCTATGGAAGTAATATTTTTATCCTTCTTCCTTGTCTATTTAGGGCTTCCTTATGCCCTCATTAACCTAAATAAAATAAAATTATGCAATTAGTAATAAGGATAATTTCATTTAAGATTGAAAATATAAGAAGGAGTGGGATGAATTATTGAATAATTCATAATAATAATTTTGAAATAAATATTTGTAATATTGAGAAATAAAAGTACTTATAATATGTTGAAGGATAAATCTTGTTCTGATCTTCCAAGTGGGATCTAGATTTTTACTACGTTCAGTGGGAAGTACCATATATTATTCACAATCTATGGGTGGGTGGATCTTTTTTGTAAATATCCAGGATATGTAGTTCATCCAGTCATGCATTTAGTTATTCTTGTTAAAGATAATTACATGGATATAGTCCACAAGGTTTTACCCCTTTATAATGTGGTACATCTTGCATGGTAGGAGTTGGATGATGAATGGAACCTCCTCCACCTCTATTTATACTTATGAAACATATTATTCACAATATAGTTGTTCATAATGATGTGCTACATGAAATTAATAATAAAAGTGTGAATCAAAATTTTAATTAATATAATTAATTTGAAAATATTCACTTTTATTATGAGTGTTGTGTATCAATTATTCTTAAGGTAGAGGCACACGAGATTCTTCTTGTACTCCCTTTAGTAAATATTAAATGTCTTTAGGGAGCTCCAAGTGTTCCTCAACAGGTGAATTGTCCTTTTCCTCTTCATCCTCAAGTTCATAATAAGGGTTATCTGATTCTGAAAATTCAAAAACATTGGGATTAATACAAAAAAAGTTTCAAAAAAATTAAATGATTTTGAGTTCTGGAATATATCTTCTCCCTCATGTGGTTCTACATTAATCTATTATTCGATGAAAATTAACTCTTAGAGTTGATTATGTCTTGGTGGAGGTTGGTATTCAGCCTCCTCCACCTTGAGTTTTTGCTCATCTTCTTGGATGTCTTCCTTGAAATTAGGAATGATCAGTGAAAATTACATCATGGCCTTAAATATTTTCATGTCAATTTGGAGTTGATCGATCAAGATAATCAAATCAAAATAGTTCATACATGTATCTATATCTCGTTGCATCTATTTTACCAATAACATTTGATCATAATCATTTCCTTGGTGGGATCCTTAGTTTAGTTTCTTTTTGTTCATATACCTTTGAGTAATTTTTCCATGTAAAATATTATTATTTTGAATAATTTATGGAAGGAAATATATTTTATTATTTTAAAGAAAAAAAATTATCTATAATTTGAAAATAGAAAAATATAAATAATCTACTAATTCACTCTCTGGATACGTTTCCAGTTATGAAACTATTCTGTTGTATGGCATGAAAAATAAAATTTATTCTCATAATGTAGTAGAGAGGCTGAGTAGGGTCTTCTCACTTGAGAATCATTCTTATTTTGTTCACCTTTATAATCTAATTAATATACGAACTATTTTTTTTATGTAATAAATAGAATTTATGAAACTAATTTCAATGAAAAAATATATTATAAATAACAAGAAAGGCTAAAAATAATGGAATTTGAGAATAAAGGATGTTCTTCAAAGAGGATTTTCAAGTATCACCTCTATCGACTATATTAAAAATATTCATAGTGAAGAAACTCCATTTTAGGGGTTCACACTTGAATATACCCTAGTTATAAAAGAGAATTGTACTTATTGATCGCTATGAACACCCTCCACCAACCACCTCAATCTAGGAAAATGGGTGTAGATTAAGATGTTAAAAATTATAAAAACATAGTGGAGATTGCACAAAATTATAAATTTCCCATATAATTAAGTCATAGAAGATAAAGAACATGGTATTGGGATCCTGTACCAGATTACTCTATCAAGATATTCCTTGGGTCAGTTACTCATGATCACGAGTATTAGAGTTTTAAGTTGTAAGATAAGAAGAAGCACAGAAGAAAAGAAGCATAAACATTTGAGAAGCAATGTGGGTGGATGGTTAGAATAAAACACAAAATTAAAAACCATGCGTGAATTATAAATTAAATTTAAAATAAATCAAAAGTGAAAGGAATAAAAATAAAATGGACAAAAAGAAAATAAAAGGGTGCATTGAGTTCCCCTCAAGAATCTGTCTCCTGAAAGTTGGAAAATTTTTGTTGCACCATATGTTCGAATGAGCCCATGGTCACTTCTTATAATTTTTTGAAAATTTAATTTTCTATTGGAACTCCAATGATAAAATTAATTGGATATTCCTATTTGATGTCATGGAATTATTATTGGCTCTAAATATTTCTAAATGGGGATTCTAGGAACCTTCCTCTAATATATTTCATTATATGTAAACATTAAAAGATTAATTAACCCATATAAGTTATTCGTTACAAGAATATATTAGTCCTCATTCAATTACTAGTGGAATAATCTAAATTAGATGTGTGTAGATAGGATTATTATTCTGTTAAGGATGTGTTATCCACACTTTCTTCCCAAAAAATTATAAAAAATTATTGATTTTTTCTCGCCTCGCGTTATTTGAATAATCTCTTTGTTATGAATAAAATGTTGACGATAAAAAATCAAGTAACCATGAAAAAAATTAATCACTTAAAGTGAATTAATGTTTTAAAAATTATTCCCAAAATACCATTATGATTAAAATCAGTTAAATTTCTAGAATTAAGCACTTTTCAAATTTTTTTCCCAAAACAAACCATAAATACAATATTTCTGTACATAATCTAAAATTGGAAAATAAGAAGTATTTAGGGAATAATTTTTAAAATATTAATTCATTTTTAGTGATTAATTTTTTTCATGGTTACTTGAATTGTTTTCATCAACATTTTATTCATAACCATGAGATTATTCAAATAACATGAGGCCTGAAAAAATAAATCATTTTTTATAATTTTTTGGGAAGAAAGCGTGGATGCACATACTTAACAGAATAATAAGCCTAGCTACACACATCTAATTTAAATTATTCCACTGGTAATTGAATGAGGACTAATATATTCTTTTAGCTAATAACTTATATGGGTTAATTAATCCTTTAAGGTTTATAAATTAAATACATATAAAAATTAGGAAAATATTAGCTCTATCATGTTTTAATCTAGGTGCGTAGTAAGGCTAGTTTGAATGCACCATGTGATGATTGGGTCAAGTCCAATGTGGTATTTTAAGAGTAATTTCCACTTAGTACAAATGTTCCATAACCATGTCTCCATGTAATATAACGATATGGGTGAATTTCTTTGGATCACAACATAATATATTCCTTACAAATACATTATTATATTCTCGTATACTTATCTTCAAAATCTAACATAGTTATTTGTTCCCAAATCTATGATGTCCTTAATTTAGTTCCTAATATTTCAACAATTCTTACTCTAATACGAACTACAATGGCATAGATAATTGAACAAGGATATAATGAATAATTTTTTACACATTCATAGATTAAATGGGTCAAATCCATAATAAATTTAGTAGTTTAGGAGAATCCTATACATACATGATACCCATTTATATTAGGGATAAAAAAACATAAATAAATAAAATTCTCCATATCATTGAAGCTCATTCTACGGATTTATAATAATGAAAAAGAGTACGTAAAAAATAAGGGTGATATAAAATTATCTATAAGGGTTTTATATAATTAATGTTTTAATGATTAATAAAAAAATATACAAAATGTCAAGATAAATAAATGAAAACATATGATATATAATAAAAAACATGAACATTAAATAAGAGATAATAAATATGGATATTTAAATAACTAAAAAATCATTAATTTTTATTAATAACATTACTATTATAATTGGATATTACACTGTGGATATGGAAGTTAAATAACTAAAAACATATGAATCATAATAAATAAACTAAGAATGCAATACACATATATATAATATTAACAAAAAATTTTAATAGATAATAATAATCACAACATATGATTTCTCAATGAAGTTAATTTTTAATTATAGAAATTTCTAATATTTCTCATTATGATACCTCTACTATTAAGATCATGCAAATGATTGATTAAAACAATAAGTAAATTTCTTGTAATTTGGATAAATTATTAGTCTCTAGAGAACTATCGATGTATCATAGGGAAATATGTAACCATGAACCAAAAATAATTTCATGTCTAAATGATTCATCATATATCAAACAAAAAATTTAATTCATGAATCAATATTCATTTTTATCAAATATATTTATTGAGTAAAGCATAAATATTTATAAATAATCTACCAAATGAATAAAATAACTTTTAATGTATGAAGTATACGTAAATATGATATAATGATTAACATGTAATCATATAAATTATACAATAATATGTATATTAAATTTAATATTATATTATAATGAAAAATTAACCATATGAAGTTATATCTTCAAAATAAAGTAAAAAAACACAAAACAATGTTAGATTATAAAATAATTTTATTCACATCATCAAGAGGATATTAATTTTATCCCCTAAAATAATAAATTTGAAATGATACACAAGTCATCATTAATAAATATATATCCATGATAAATATATAATCTACGTTTAATATAATGTAAATAACATTATATATGAGCATTTAAAAAAATGTCTCTACTGAATGGAAATTGAGATGAAATCCCTTACCCCATGATTTCCATTATTTAAAATGATTTTAAAGCCTATATAATATTTTTAATAATTTAATTAATTTATAATATTACCATTGTAATATTAATTATATAATATAAGATCTTATTTTATCATTTTCCTACTAATTTTATAATAATATGACATTATTTTTATTGATCCGCATGTTGAATTCCTTGTTTTGTCAAGAATATTTTTTCCTGGATGTTATAGATACTCTATATAAAATATATATATATAATTATTTAATGGTAACAATGTTATAAATATCTTATTTACTATCTATTTACATTATTTGAACCTTTCATAAAATTTTGGTGCAGAAAATGAATCGAATCACTTCGGGGAGATGGTAGAACATATGTATACACAAGTGACGATATAATTATAATAATAGGTGAATAGGTAAAGAAAATTAGGATAAAATAATTCTCTAAAATTGTTTTAATGACCCATATATCAAATATATTCATTAATATTTTCCTTATTGACACCCATGAAAACAGTAACTTAAAAACAAATTATTTTTCTTTGCGAGGTAGTAGTCCATTGTACATCTAAGCGATGTTATTATTCGTTAAACCGAATGTACGTTATGATGATAAATGTGATATTAAAATTTATATATTTTGTGTTATTATATATTATATATTATATATATAAATATAAAAGAAACCATTATATCCACCCATGATAGGAATTGATGGAAAATGAGTTTCATCGATTCACGTGGACATAGTCCTCCACACTCACAGTCATTGATTTCTTTTCCTATTAGATGGAATAGGAGATGGATATTGGTAATTATATTAAAACAATACCATATATGTATTTTATATAATATTTTGTTATTATATTATTATTATTAAATGTAATTTTAAAATTCTGTCATAAAAAAAGTAAAAATGAATGTTTAAGAATGTTAACTATTCTTCAGACAAAAACTTTACATTTTCATCAAAATCCTTAATATGATGGTTTTTTTAAAAACATGGGACTAGAATATTTGTATTCGAAAAAGGTTTTTATTTTTGTATTTAATGTCCAAAACAAATGAGTATTTATGTGGTAATAGGTGATTATAATTTAAGGTCTTTTATTATCGAGGGGATTGCAACGATAAAATGTTTCAAATGAATAAATTTGAACCACACATTTATCTTGTAAAAGGCCACTAAAATGGGAAATTATCATCCTGTATAATATATAAGGTTCCCATATTTCCAAAAAAATGGTTTTATATTTGTATAAAGGTCATTTTAATCCTTATCATTTTAGTTTACCCCCTGAATTTGTTTTTCCATAATACTTGTAATTAATTTAGAATTCTTTTAATATTAATACTAATATATTTTTAATTTTAAAATATTATATAATATATTTTTTTTGAATAAAAATTTGGATTACATTTTTTCAAATTCTATTAATAGTATTGGTTGAATTCAATTTATAATTATACTAATCGGCGTGATGAAAAAGTTGGTTTTCATATAGAAAATTATAACTTATATATTATGTTTTAATATAAAAATCAAACATTAATTAGTCTATAATAACATAATTTGTATTTATTATAATAAAATTTTACAATTTTTTCATTAAATCAAATTCAAAATATAATTTTAAAATTTATAGAATTTAAAAGTACAAAAAATTTCAATAAAAATGTGAATTTTTGAATATTCTTCAAAAAATGAAATTTTCTAGGAAAATCAAAAAAATTAAACCTATTATAATTTTATACAAATTTTATTTAAAATCAAATTAATTTTATCATTTTATTTTACTAAAATATTCAATCATTAATTTTAACATATATGCTCATGACACGATGACAAACTTGTAAGAAAAAAGTTCTTTTTTTATAACATTTAATTTTATTTCAAATTATTTATATTATTAATTACAATCACTTGATAAAGAAATTTTAATTAATCAATTTATTATTAATAATTTCCAAAATCATAACTGATGGTATATAATGTTCATGCTTATGTATGATTTAATAGAGAATCATGTTTCATTTAAATACTCTATTGTGTGAATCACAAGCAATCGAAGTGATCTGATATATTTAAAAACAAGTAAATAAAAAAGTATTAAGGTGTTACAGTTCCATATATTGAGAATTTACTATCATTATTTATATATACCTTTAATTATATTTCAATATTATATGATTGGTCAATCTTATTATTAAATCATGATTCATGTAGTATTTATTTTGGGTTTATTTAATGGATGTAACCAGAAGACATCATGAAAAAAATGGATGTCATTACCAATGAAATGATTACCCAAATGAGTAACCTAACATTATAAGAATGATAGTTAAGAATATTTTTTTATATTCCTGAATATTTCTTGGTCCATTAATCGTGATAATCCATAAACAATCATGTGGGGGAATAATATACTATTGATTATTTTGTTAGGAAACATCAAACATAATTTATTGGTACCTATGATCCACTAATGGTTTAGTAATGAATTATATTGATTTATACAATATTTTTCAACTCTTTACATATAAGATAATGAAAAAATTGAATAATTATTTATTATTTCAAAGGAGAATAAGATCAATGGTATAATATTATCATGAATATAAGGTAAGGGGATGAAATATAATCTATGTAACACGATGAGTTTAAGGGGATATTTTTAAGTATATAATTCCCTCATATTTTATATTAAAAAATGTAGAAGGAATTTATTGAGCATAATTTTAAGGATAAAAAATATACTTGTACTTTTGAGGAAAATATCTCAAGGTAGTTGATGTATGATTCTGGTTTAATTTTCATCCCTATAAGAAAAAATTATCTATTTTTTGGTGGAATAAAATAAAGTATCTGAATGGTGTATTCTATAAGAGGATATATTATCTAAGAAGACACTATTCAATGTACACTCATGGAAGAAATGTAAATTTTATATTCCCTTAATTCCCATTTTTTTAAGAAAAAGATGGTGGATTATATTAAAAACTAAAATAAATAACATGGTGAAATGAAATTATAGAAATATGTGTAGAAAAAATACAAGAGGAAAATCATTAAGAATATATTGAATGGAAATGGTATGTGATTTGAATATGTATTGATGTGTTATAAAACCCATTAATTTTAGATGAGATGGTGAGTCTAGTTAACACAATGATGGACAAGGTGATTTACACTAGTTCAACCCTACGCACCAATTCTTCAATGTTATGAGTATATGTATTACACCCACTATTATGGAAATATGAATGATTTTAATGATGAATGATAGAAAAACACTATATCAGAAAGATAAATGTTTGTCTCCTGTGATTTCTATTTCCAAAATGGATTATTGTATTGACTTTGTAAAAGATACACATATCAACCACTCTAAAAATCATATTTCTTAATTTATTTTGTTCTTACCAAAAATTTTATATACGATTACTTTCCTAATTGTATATTATCACTACCTCAACAATTAGTTGTTTATTTTTATGTGAAAATACTAAAGTTACTATTTACAAATATATATTATGCATTTTCTCAATGATTGATTGTTGTAGGAATTTTGTTCCGGAAAATACTATGACTATCTTATTTTATTAATATAATTTTATTATATAAATTAATTGAAATTTCTTATATAGATTCCATATCAATTTAAAAAAATGAATTACAATTTCATATTCCAAATGAAGATATAATAATTTTTAGCATGAAAATAAATGTAACACCCTGAGATTTTATGAGATATATTATTTTTAATTCCATTGATGTCTTATCTTATACACTACACCAAGATTAGCTTGTACTATACGCAACACTATATTTTCTTGAATTATACGCAACACTATTCTTGTCTCATGTTACACACAATTTCAAGTACGTTTTGTTGAAATTATTTTACTCAACATTAAGTATATATTTTTTTAATGTATAAATGAAATATGTTTTGATTATGTTATATACAACACCAAACAGAGCATTAACTACACACAACCCTGAATTGGCTTGCATTACACGCAATCAATACCTTCCTCGATATCGTGTGTAGTACGAAATACCATGATTCACTAAATGAGATATTATTATAATATTATTATGAACTAGCTGTTATGAATAGTAATACCCATTTTTTAAAATTTTATTAATTTTATCTTTCAAAATAGATGTCATTTTTGGATATGGAATATCAAAATTATCCTAGGGTGAAATTTTGGTATTTTTCTGAAAACATTTATTTTTTGATGAATAATGAAAACACTAGGTTACTATTTAAAACCTGAATTTTTATTTATATAATTATTTATTTCAATTTAAATTTATTTTATGTCAAAATTGATATATAATACCTATATATGTTTAATGTAATTCAGTTGAGTCATTGTATAATAATTTTAGATATATAAAAATTTTATTGAACTTTTCACCATCTTTTACCCACCTCATAGGAGAATTTGAAAATTTACATAAAACATAATTTTACAACTTCTGTGAGTGGAATTTCAAAAATCGGAGAGAAACAGTTAATATCAAGAAGTAAAATGTGGTTCAATAAGATAAAAATAATTTTTTGTGAGTACTAACTATTTTCTTTTATTTAAGACGGTTGAAATTAAATAGGTTAATTTAGGGTAAAAATGATATTATCATTAACCTAACACATGTAATAATTCTATTGGATAAGTTTTATTTGACCAAAAAAACCTTACAAATAAAATATTACCCTTTAGGTCCACTTGGATTAGATTCAGACACTTATTATTATTTAATTTAAACAAGATTTAAAATAGTTAAAGTCAATGTTATATAAATAAAACATTTTTAATATTTGGATATACATAAGATAAATAAAACTATAAATATTAATCATAACGATAAGAAGATTTCCTACATAATTGAATTTTATTTATAATTTTTAGAAATTAAATAAGTTAATATTTTTATGACACAATGATGATGCAGTAATTACATTTTTTATGAAATATTAACATAATTAAGGTTATAAATAACCAAATAAATATAATTTTAGAATTTTTATGAATTCTACTAATTTTATACGTTAATATGACATGTTAGTAATGATTCAGTAAACTTTTTTCGAACTAATCGTGTTGTTATGATTTTTATATAAATCAATTACCATATAGTGTCAAAATTGACATAAAATAGTTTTTAAAACAAATATTATATTATTAATAGTTATTTTATTCCTAAAAATCTCAGGATAGGAAAAATGACTTATACAAGGTTATATATATTAATAAGGAACCACTTGGGGTTCGTTTGTCTTGTTATAGTAAGTTTATTAAACATGTAGTGTAAGAAAACCAGAATACACGGTAAAAGTTAAATTATTTAACTTAGAGTTAAATCGAAATGATAAGGTTAAAATAGTAACCTAAACATGTATAAATCGTATTGGTTGAGATTATTTCGACCCATACCCACATTAGATTCGAAAAAAATCAATGTACAGATATTTTAAACCATATATGACTTTATTATAAAATAATATTTTATGTTTTTCCAAAGGTGCCCATCTCCTCCCTTATAAAAAGGGCACCCCTTCCCTCTTCCCTTCACACACTTTTAAGACTTGAATCTCGGACAAACCCAACAAATTCCCCTTTTCAACCCTTATAGTTATATCATAGAGGTTCAATTCTTCTCAAAATACCAACTCTAGTTCCCTATGATGATGTTTAAAGGAGGTGCGTCGAGGAAGAGGTAATCTTTTCTACTGACTCTTCATGTTTCATTCTTCTTCTACTACCTATTATTTATTTGTTTCATTATAAAGTAATATCATAATTATTACTTATATAATGATATGTTATTATAAATATGAAACAAACCTACTTCACATTCTATTCAACCTACGTAAAATGGAATCACCACGCGTGCGTACGTATGGAATACAGTCTCCACACCATGGTGTAATCTGTTTTCCACCACCACCTTACTTGGATGGGTATTATGGTATAAATAAATAACTATATATTATTATTGTAAATTGATATTTATTCTTAAATATTATACAAACACTTCCATACAATTCCATGATCATGGGAATGATATCATCGCTCGTACCTACGTACGGACTACCGTCTCCACGAACGCAATGAGATTCATTTTCCATGATTAACCATTCAAGTATGATTATAAAGTATATAAAATAAATAATCATGAAATATAATAAATAATAATTATACTGGATTTATGTTCATATATGTTTCATTTACTTAATTCCATTTAATTCAATAAGGAAACAAATACAGCATTCATGTGTACGTATGGCCTACCGTCTCCATGAACGGTGTATTTCATTCCATTTATCGATCTATCATATATATAATGAATATATATTATATATAAATCATTTTTTACATTCTAGAATTAAGTAAATCAGGATATAAGTAATAATATCAATAACAATATGATGAAACGTGTACGATAAAAGAAATGATTTTACCCAAAACGCTGCTTTAACATGGAATTTACAAAAGAACGAGTAATATAAAGTCATAAGTGAACCATATATGATATCATTACAATGAATATGATTCTATAATAAGTCAATGACCTTATTTAAATAAATATACATGAGGTTTGGATACATAAGAAGCATTTCAGACCTAAGGTAAGGGATAATTATTCCAATCTCGTTCTTATCCTAGATTGTTTATTCATAAGTATTTACTGGGGTTATTGTTATCATCCATGTCCATGTTTTATAAAAGTGTAGTCATGTATCTTTAAAGTCCTTTTTTCCAATTTTTTACTTTTACCACATGTTATGAAAGGAATATTTCTTTTTTCTACCATACGAGGAACTTTTTGACTTTTCCGACAAAAGTACGAGAAGAATATTTTTTTTAATTTATACATCCTGATCAGATTTTTACGGTTTCATAACTCATCATTTTCTTGAAGATTATTCTACAATATTTTATGACTCTTTTCAACAAAATACTTTACTTTTAAAATTTTTGGGAATTTTGTGAATAGAAAATGATTTTGAAGAAGAAAGGATATTTTCCTCGAAAATTCATTACAAGTGTTTTATCAAAACCATTTTCAATATAAGATGAAATTATTTCATATGTTTTTGTTTCAAGTATAATGTATCTATGATTTACATGGTTTCACTTTTCTTATGATGAAATATCCCTTTGTTTTATATGTATTATTTGATGATGGTATGATGTTTATGAAACCCATTTTATTCTTTGGGTTATGATGAATGTTTTAAGTTTATTTTGTGGCACAAGTTTGAATGATTTAATTATGAGATGGGTGAGACATATATCTATCTGAAATGAATTTGGTAAAGATTTATATCTCATTAGATAGACATGACTGGAACATTAATTTAATCGGGTTCAGTGATACAGGACTTGAATGAGGAGTGAACTCGATTCAAAAAGGGACTTTGTCCACCAAGATGGTCTTGGCAGTAATGCCTTGGCTACTATGAATATCATATCACGTTCATAATGGTTTTACACAATTAAATATTTTATTCCCATGCTATTTTATACTGATTAATGTTTCATTATGATCTATTCCATTTGTACTGCCATGTGTTATGTCATTGCTCAAGATTTTGATGTTTAAACATTATGTTCATGTTTTTTTATTTCAAATGTATATGATTTGTTTTTTTTCTCCATGATTACCCTTACTGAGCATTTGAGGTCACCCTTTATATGTTTTCTTTTCCACATGATTTAAATAAAGGTTTTAGGTAAGAAAACAAAAGGGGAAGATCATTATGAGAGATGTTGAAGATCTTTCACCACGATTAGAAGATTATAT
Source organism: Viscum album (assembly GCA_963277665.1). Classification (NCBI taxonomy): domain Eukaryota; kingdom Viridiplantae; phylum Streptophyta; class Magnoliopsida; order Santalales; family Viscaceae; genus Viscum; species Viscum album. The sequence continues at coordinate 1,788,426,700 of OY728121.1, read as the reverse complement.
TCCTAGTTTCCAAAGACAGTAAACTATTACAGTCATTTTGTGTCTATTTTTGTTATGTATTATGTATTCATAAAACGTAATGTAATGTCCAGGTATGCCATGTTTGGGTCTCTTTAGTTGGTATTATAGGAAATGATTCTTTGACCTTTGGAAACCAGGATGTGAAAATTTTAGTGAGATCCCTAGAGATATTTATAAGGTATGTCTAGGGATGTCCCTAAGGTTATGTATTAATACAGGTTATAGTATTAGAATATTAGTAATGATATTGGAATAAAACCTAATATGATAGATATTGAATTTACTCCCCCTTTATTATGTTGTTTTCCTAGCATGATTTTTTCCTCTCACACTGTTCTTTTTTGGTTTTAGATGATGGATAGAACCTGAATGAACCGTGTTGATCAATGTAATGTAAAATGCAATGATTCCCCCCCCAGAGAAACCAAATTTGATGGGAGATGGAGTCAAAAATCTTATTGCTATACTTACACAAGCTATGAATCATTCTATATTTCCAAATGATCAGAGAAGGGAACAATATTCTATTGAGTCCTTCATGAGGCTACGTCCACCGTCTTTCAATGGGTCTTCTGATCCAGTTGTTGCTGAACAATGAATTAGTACCATCGAAAATATATTTTCCACACATTGTTGTTCAGAACATGAAAAATTAATTTTAGATGTTTCTCTTTTAGAATGTGAAGCAGAAGAGTGGTGGATTCTAATTAAGAATACAAGGCCCAAAGATGAAATTAAATCCATGGAATGGGACGAGTTCAAGAACATGTTTTTTAATAAGTACATCCCTCGTATTCATCAATCAAAGATGGAAAATGAGTTCCTCAAGCTTAAGAAAAATGATGATGAATCTGTTGGCAAATATGAGGAAAATTTTACACGGCTTGCAAGGTATGAATCTGGCTTTATCATCCATCTGAAAGAAAAGTTGATTGATTATTCATTGGATTAAGACCAAGTCTTTGAAGGGAATTAGCTATTAGATACTTCAGTAGCTATGAATAAATTGTTTGTTGTGATATCAATTTAGAAATGGATGTTGGTGTTACATATCCATCTCATGTTTTTGAAAAGAAATTAAAGTTGGAGTTCAAGGAGAAATCTCAGAATAATGGTGAAAAGAAGATGAATGATTCTTTTTTCTCAAAGTGTGGAAAGAAGCATGGTGGATATTGTCTTAAAGGGACTAGAAAATGTTTTATGGGTGGAAAAGAAGGTCATCGAGCAGCTGAGTGTCGATGTTATGGAAAAATGGATTCTAATGATGTGAATAAAGAAAATACTGTAGAGAACGCACCACCAACACATCAATGCTTCAAGTTCAAGGAAATGGGGCATTATGCTAATCAATTCCCTAATCCAAGGGTTCATGATGATCCATGTGAGCAACCTATTAAGGAAAAGGATGAAGGGAAGTCACATGAAATCACTTTTTGTGATTTTGAGTATGAAAATGATGTTTTGTAATGATTAAGTGTTTATCTAATTGGATTTCAAAATAGTATCATGGAATCTCATTTATGGTATCGTGGAATTTTGGAATATAAATGTATTGGTTTTCAATAATTATATGGTATCAGTAACCATGAAAAGTGATTGAAATATTTTTGGAAAGAAGATGATATGTGCATACTGAACTGATAAAGGGAACATTAAATGATCTCATGACTGATATCATGGTTTGAGTATATAGAAATTTTGGGATTTTGGTATGTGTAAAGTGTTACATTTTTACAGCACTCATGTTTTCCCTATGGGTCAATGTGTATTCATTTTTCAAGAGAATAAATTATTAAGGTATTAATATGTTGGTAATTTTACCAACAAGATATATCATACGATATATGGGAAATAAATGATGGTATTCACATGCTCGGCAGATGACATCTCTAGTAATTGTTTTCTTTATACTATGAGCTTGGAAAAAAGTATTTTGGATAAGCCTAAAGATTGGAATGGATTATGTTGGACATAAGTCAGTATTGTTTAAGGATAGAACTTTTTTTTGTTATTTATGGAATGTAATACTAATGTAGTTTTTGAAAAATAACAACCTGCAGGATGGGTGACAACCTGTCGCGTTGGACAAGGCTGTGGGAATCGAACCCACAACCGAAGTGCGACATGCCTTTATCACCTACCACTGGCCTACAGTAAGTCCCTGGTTAGTAGAAACTAGTTTTATTATATATGAATAATAATTTCATATTATATTAATCTCACTATAGATGGACTTATGTATAACTATTTCTAACCTTTTGTTTGAGACAGATGGAATGACTCGTCATTCTATCACATGATCTGCTAACACTTCAAGAAGAAAAAATTCAACTTTATTTCTTTATGAGATGACGTGGGAATTTTCCAAGGAAAGAACAACGGTGAGATTGTACCAAAATCAAGAAAGTATTTCTTCTAATTCCAATTTCATCAACATTAGGGAAATGATCATGAAAGAAAATTCTGTCATAGTGCCCTTATATCTGATGAATTAGATGGTACCTTAGATCATCACAAATTTAAGGCTTTGGGAATGTTGTCTTTTTCATAGCCATGTCCTCTACAACTCTTCATCATAATTTGATGGTTATATTTCTCTTCCATATCAATATTTTCACCTATGTTTTAAGATGTGGAAACCCAGTGCTGAGTTACATTGGGTGACTATTTTGATTCTAACGTCCCTTTTTAAAATGATGTTTTAGTACTCATTTTTACGATGTGGGTTTCTATTAAAGAAACATTAATGTAGGAAACCATTTAGAACCTTGACGAATTTCGAGGGAGAAATTCATTTTAAGGGGGTATAATGTAACATCCTAAGATTTTATGAGATATATAATTTATAATTTCTTTGATGTATTCTATTATACACTACACCATGATTAGAAAGTACTATACGCAACACCGTATTATCTTGCAGTATACGCAACACTACTCTTGGCTCCTATTACACGCAATTTCAAGTTTGTTTTGTGGAAATTATTCTACGCAACATTAATTATAGATTTTGTTTAATGTATAAATGAAATAATTTTTAATTATTTTATACGCAACACCAAATAGAGCTTTCTCTACACGCATCCCTGACTTGGCTTGCATTACACGCAATCAAGACCTTCCTCGATAGCGTGTGTTGTACGCAATACCGAGTTTTACTAAACGAAATATTATTATAATATTATTATGATCTAGACACTATGAATATTAATACCTAATTTTTGAAATATTATTAATTTTATCTATAAGAATGGAGATCATTTTTGGATTCAGAATATCAAAATTATCCAAGGATGATTTTTTTGGTATTTTCCTGAAAACATTAAATTTTTGATGAATAATGAAAACACGGGGTTACAATTTAAAAACTGACTTTTTATTTAAATAATTATTTATTTTATTTAAATTTATTTTATTTCAAAATCTCTACATAATAACTATATAAGTTCAATGTAATTCATTTGAGTCATTTTATCAAAATTTTAGATATATAAAAATTTTATTGAACTTTTCACCGTGTTTTACCCACCTCCTAGAAGAATTTGAAAATTTACATAAAACCTATTTTTACATCTTCTGTGAGTGGAATTTTGATAATATGAGAGACATGGTTAATATCAAGGAGTAAAATGTGGTTAAATTATATTTAATTAATTTTTGGTGAATATTAACTTTTTACTTTTATTTAGCGCCGTTAAAAGTAAATAGGGTAATTAAGTGTAAAAATGATATTATTATTACCCTAAATCATGTAATAATTCTATTGGATAAGTTTAATTAGACCAAAATCAACCTTAGGAATAAAATATTACCCTTTAGGTCCACTTGGATTAGATTAGGACACCTATTATTATTTTATTTAAAGAAGAGTTAAAATAGTTAAAATCAAAGTTTAATAACTAAATCAATTTTAATATAGGGTTATACATAAGATAAATTCGACTATAAATATTCATTAGAAATATAAAAATATTTCCTACATAATGGTATTATATTTATAATTTATATAATTTATATAATTAAATTTATTTATGACATAATTATGATGTCGTAATAAACTTATTTATGAAATATTAACATAATTGATGTTATAAATACCTAAATAAATGTAATATGAGACATTTGATGAATTAAACTAATTTTATAGTTTCATAGGACATGTTATTATTGATTATATTAACTTTTTTCGAACTAATAATGTTGTTATGATTTTCATAAAAATCAATTACCAAATAGTGTCAAAATTGACATAAAAATGTTTTTAAAACAAATATTATATTATTAATTGATATTTTATTCCTAAAAGTCTATGTTTAGTCCAAATAACTTATAAAATTTTATATATATTAATAATGAACCACTTGGGGTTCGTTTGGCTTGTTATAGTAAGTTTATTAAACCTGGAGTGTAAGAAAACAAGAAGACACGGTAAATGTTAAATTATTTAACTCAGAGTTAAATCTAAATGATAAGGTAAAAATAGCAACCTAAACATGTCTGAATCCTATTTGTTGAGATAATTGAGACCCATAACCTATTTATATTTTAAATAACGCAATATGGAGCTATTATAAACCTAATATGACCTCACTATAAAAAAATATTTTATGTTATTTCAAAGGTGCCCCTCTCCTCCCTTATAAAAGGGGCACCCCTTCCCACTTATCTTCAATCCCTATTGAGCCTTGAAGCTCAAAAAAACCCGGAAAATTCCTCTTCCAAACGTCTCTATTTATATCATAGAGGTTTTGGTGTTCTCAAAATACCAACTCTAGTGCCATAAGAAGAAGTTTAAAGGAGGTGCGTCGAGGAAGAGGTAATCTTTTCTACCGACTCTTTCATGATTCTTTCTTCTTCTACTTCCTCTTCTTTAGTTGTTTCATTATAAAGTAATAACATAAGTATTACATAAATACAGATATGTTATTATGAATAGGAAACAAACATATTTCACCTTCTATCCATCCTACGGAAAACGAAATCACCGCGCGTGTGTACGTACAAAATACCCTCTCCACGCCATGGTGTAATCTCTTTTCCACCACCACCTTACATGGATGGGTATAATGGTATAAATAAATAACTATATATTATTATTTTAAAGTAATATTGATTCTTAAATATTATAAAAACACTTAAATACAATTCCACGATAGGGTAGAAGTATTTTTCCTCTTTAGTGATGCATTAATGAAGAGATTTTGATGTTTCCTCAGGGAAAAAGATATGTTGATAGCTTATGACTAATTCCAATTAATAATACTTGACAGAAATTACCTGAAACTTGTTTTAGAGCTAGTATAAATAATACTAACATTGATTATATGAATTAATTATCAATATGGTGAATGATGTGAATGATACAAAAATAAAGAAATATTTAAGTATATATTCAAAAATAATGTGATCAATGTGAACTAGAGAAGGTATTTGGAATTTATATCATTCACATCATTCACCATATTGGTAATGAGATTCAATACTTATAAATTTTTAGAATAGGGTACTTGATATGAAGATAATATGTTATAGATCCTATATTTATCAAATGAATGTTCAACAATCTATGAATTTGAAGATTAAAGAGGTATAAAAGGATGATGTGCAACTACAAAAAATGGTCAGTAAAGATAATCAATTTTATCAAGATATTAGTGAAATTATTATATTTGGGATGCTTATTAGTATCACATCAATATGTAAATGAAATAAGTAACTATTATATGATTCTCAGACTTCTTCATTCACTATTAATCCTAGATGCATGAATATGTATTGATATCTGAAAGAATATTCCTATTTAGACAACATGAAAAGTGATATTGCATAGTATGTGTGTTAAAGTGTGGTATGTGATCAGGTTAAGGTGAATAGGTAAATGTATAAAAGGATACTACAACCCATACCCATATGTGAATGTTATTTGGAAAGAATTACCATAGATCTCGTAGTTGGACATCCCAAAACATATAAAACGCACACTGATATTTGGATTTTTAACAATCACTTTATGATTCCACCAGAAAGAGTTTCCATGAAAAAACTCACACTTATTAATAATTCAATATTATACATGAAGGAATAGGTTAAACCACTATTTTTTAGGATATTTCTCTTTAAATATGTTTTTTCACATCTTTCTTTACATGCAACTCTGAGTTAAAAAAATAGTGATATACTACTATAATTTTATTAATTAATTTTTTTATTTCCTATATATTGGATTATATTATATAAGTTGTATTAATGTAATTTTATAAATTTTATGGTTTATTAATGCATTTATAAAACTCTTTTTAATCAATTTATTTTAAATTATATTAAAAAATGTAATTGAATGTAAAAAAAGGGGTTTTTTAAAAATAAATTTATGCATAATTGAGTTTTTATCATTATTAATTCATTTAATAACTATGTGACAAATATATTAATAAAATTTGTATATTATATATTTAATAATAATTTATACCATTAATTTATTATTTAATCTAGACATGGAATAAAAATAAATTTACTTTTATGCTTCAAAAATATTTTTTCTAAATAAAATTTTGTCATTTTTTGTGAACATATTTAAAAAATAATTTTTTCCACTCAATGAAATTGATACATGAATAATGTATCCTTTATTTGAAATTATGTGCTTAAACTTCTATAAAAAAGTCACATTTAATTTTTATCATTATAAATAGTAACCTTCATATATTTCTTCACATTGGTAATGGAAAACCTAGAATATAATTTATAAAATATTTGGATAAGGGTTTAAAATTCCTCTAATACATTACCCAGTAATCCTAGACGAGAGGATTTAAAAAATTATCATTCATTTATCAAAAATAAGGTCACATGGTTCTATTTTTCTTTTATTAATAATTTTATATTTTTTGGTAAAAATTATAAATTCAAAATGTCACTACCTTGAATTTAAGAACTCTATATTTTTTATTATATGAATAAAAAGAAGTCAAGTTATATTATATTTATTTATTTTATAGTTTAATTAATTATATACATTGTTTTTATTTATTTATAATTTTACTGATTGAATAATTTCATTATAATCTTTCGAAAACTTCGATACAAAATTAATTCAATTAATATAAAAGTTAAAAAAAGTAATTAAAATATTTAAAAGAAATATAATTTTGGGGAATTATTTTCTTAGAGGAATTTTATAAGAAAATATGAAAAATTATGAATGTTTTAATCATTTATAGTCAAATCACATTGTTATCATGTTATGGTTAATTACCTGTTAAATGAATAATTTCAAAAGAATTATTGCAATTTTATGTAAAATAGTATTTAATTAATGTATTTCAAGAAAATAAAAATAATGAAATAGGTATACTAGTTTGGTAAATTTGTAAATTTCATCATTTTACATTTATAAGAAAACATCAAACATATAATTAATATTATAACCCTTTTCTATTAAAAAGTCATTCGTATGAATAAAAATAATTTTTTTACCAATGTGATAAACCAAAAAAAAATATATAAATTTATACAGAAACCCATATAAATTTCATTAGACGATTTTATTTAATGCTGAAAATATTTTTCATCTAATATAATTGATTTTTGACTATGTTTTCATTATAATGACCTAATAATATTTTAATTTTTATTAATTACATGTGTGTGGTTCCCCTACCAAATAAAAGTAAATAAAATATCGCCTTTATTTCCACAAAAATTTTCCATATAGCTTAAAAATCCTATAATATTATCTTCCCATGAATCCTATAAAAAATATAGGTTCTGGTCTTCTAAAAATAAAATTTCAATAGTCAATAAAAAGGATATAAAGGAGGTCACCCAGTGAAGAGGTAATCGCCTTACCCGACCACGTTCAATTTATTTGTTCATGTAAATTCACTAAATATATGGGATTAATATAAAAATTAAATCATTTGAAACAGAAATATATATAAATTTTATTATGACCATAAAAGAACCATTATCCTCCTCCATTTCCACCAAATGAGAATTTTATGTTTCACACATTCATACAGATGAAATACCATCTCCATATAGATATTAAATTAAATTTTCATCAGTATAATTAAGTAATGGGTTTTATGATAATTTTAAGTATAATATAACATTTTTATGGAATTTTTATTATTTATGATATATAATATCAATTATAACATCCTACATTTGTTTCCATTGGAAAAGGATGATTCTCATGCCTATGTGTGGGCTAAATCTTCCACAAAATGATGTGATACATTTTTTTAAACCTTACATGTATGAAAATATGGATGTCAAGACCCCTCCCTATAAGGCGTAACCATCATAGGTAAAAAAATGAGAGAAGACAGATAATGATGGCTGATTCCCTCCTCTAGTGGGCCCCGAGTTAGCGACTAGCACCAAGGGTATAATAAACATGTAGATGGGAGGGATTACCCTCTAAGGGAACACATGAAAATGAAAGAGTTATGATACAAACCAAAATCATAAATCTCATATAATAATATTAGATAAAATATGAAGTTCATAAATTTAATGAAATTAAATAACTACAACAATAGAAAGTAAAACCGCAATGAATAAAAGAAATTTTTTGATGACAGTGGCCACGAAGCCCAATAAAACTCTCGAAAACAACCATGCTAGTAGTAATTGGCTTGATCTTTGTCCTACTTTAACTAACATGAAAACCATTTAGATATACATAGGATTAGTATTATAGTATACTCAGTAGGATCCTCTTTAGAGCCTGATGTGTAAAAGTTAAAGAAATCAGGGTAATTCAATGTGAATAACAAATAGAAACTAAATCCTTTCCTAAATAGGTATAATTTGTTACCAAACTCACCTAGGTACTCTCCCTAAGTATCAAATACAAAAGAATATTATATAATACTTAATATTAAGGGTACCCTGCTTTTGTTTCCTCTATGTTTTTCCACTTTTACCCAATGTCGCACGTCATTTGCATCTCTCTCCAAAAACACATTCCCACGAACACCTAGAAGAAGAAAAAAAACATGAACCTGATGCAATACAACACCACATATATGTACAAAAAAGTACTAGGTTGTTTTTAGGAGCCACCACATCCCATATAACATGTATCTTATATCATGTATTATACCTCGATCCATCATTGTCCATGAATTTAGTAAAAATCCTCAATCCATCACATCCTATATATGCATTGTCTATAGTTGTCCATAGAAAAATATATCTAGAATTCAAGTTAGTGTTTAATTTCCTGGTTATGAGAGCCACCTAGAGGTGCCCCATATCTGGTTGCTCACATAGCCTTAAGAACATTTCCCCAAATGCCAGAGGCTGCCGACTAGCAGCGAGGGCCTTAGGTGTGATAGTAGGGAAATTATTCTCTCATCGGCTGAGTACACAGTATAAGAGAAAACAATAAACAATAGCAGAAGTATTAAACAACCCATACAAAAGTAAACAGTGGAAGACTAAATATGGGTTACAGTAGGAGAACCCACATATATATATATATATATGAAATATTTTGTGATACATATGTTTATGAAAGCATCCAAACAAGTCACAATTCTGAATACAATACTAAACCAAAGTACAAAAGAAAAAAAAATAAAATCAACTCCTCATCATCGCAAGCCTTGTCATGGTCCTATGCTCTCGAGCTCCAATGAAATCAAGTAACTGAAGTCGAAGGGCGCATTCCATTATCTATACATGCAGCAATATAATCTGATTGGGCCCAAAAGAATGAGACAAACTGGGTGTGAGACTAAATCCCTGTAGGCAACCACCCAAATATATGTGCCTAACAGTCATTGAGTATATACAAGGTAATAGTACAGTAAGAAGTAAACAGTAATAGTAAATAGGATGATACACAACAGTAAATAATCCAAAGACAACAAGTAGCAGTGAGGCAAACAGCTAACCACAAACAGTATTCCATCTAGGAAGCACTCACATCTATCCCCTCTGGTCCTTTCCATGAAGTACCAACAACCCTCTGGGAAGTTCACTTACCCTAACCCCTCTTGTTTGGTCATACCAAAATTATAATACTCTCTATGGAAGCATGCTCATTCAATTCTCCTTATAGTCTAAGGTAGTTGAGGACTCTCTAAGGAAGATCACTCGGTCAATTCCCCTTATTTCCTCAAGTTCTAGAGACTCTCTGAGGATTCTCACTCAGTCAATTCCACTTATAGCCTCAGGTATATCACAGACTCTCTATGGAATCTTACTCGGTCAATTTATCCTATATCATGGAATGGTTTAAGTAAATTCAAACAAAACAATGACTCTCTGAGGAAGCTCACTCGGTCTATCCTCCTATAGTCTATAATATCCAAGACTCTATGGGATGATCACTCAGTCAATCCTCCTATAGTCAATAATATCCAGGACTCTCTGGGAAGCTCACTCGGTTTATCCCCTACAGTCTATAATGTCCAAGACTCTCTGAGAAGGCTCATTCAGTCAATACCCTTATAATATATAACATTAGGTTCTCACGGCCCCGTTCTATTCAGTGCATAATAATGATATAAGGCCAAAGTAAACCTACAGAGCTACTTGTCTAACCAATCTATAGCATAAAAACAATGTTACGGAACCACAATCCATCCTACGGTCACAAGGCATGGAAAACAGGTATAATGACCAATAGGATTAACAAGATCAAAAGGTCGCAAATAGAACAAGGCATGGGAAAAACATCCTAGCATAGAAATTATCCTCCTATATAACCAAATTACCTCTACACAAGTATACATGCATGGTATGAAAACCACATGGGAAAAATATTAAACACGCAATACCCTGTTCATGGGTATTTGTGGAATTTATGGATAAAAATCAATGACTTTGAACAAAAAGTCACAAACCACCTACCTTGATTCTAGGAGATTGATATACTTGAACCAAGAGTCTTGAATCTCCTTATAATTTCATAGATCTATGAAAATTCACAAAATATTCAACCCATTATAACTTCGAAAAGAGGAGGAATTGTAAAACTATGCTCTAAAAGAAGGAAGATCTTACCGCTGCAGTTCAAACACAATCTAAATTGTTCGATTCGGATAAATAACGAAGGATCAGGGGCTCTAAGGATATTCACAGCAGTACGGGATGCTCTCCATCAAAGAAGATAGAGAAGAATATGGTTCTGGGGTTAATACGTGATCTCGGTCCATTTAATAAAAAAATGAAAGTACACGACATTTACTTTTGGAGTACACTGCATGTACTAGGATCTTCCATACTCTGATTTAAGCGGCCTCCACATCACCCCTACCTGGCCTTGTGTGTGGCCATGACACGACCTTGAGCATCATCAAAGTACACGGCGTGAAATTTTAATGTACATAACATGTACTTCAAATATTTCCAGAAACTCTTATTTTCTCAAAAACACCAAAAAAAGGAAAAACATTCCTAAAAAGAAGGTTCGGGTTTTTAAAAAATCCCCCCTAAAAGAAATTAATCCTCAAATTTCGATAGCGAGGCGTAGAAGAAGAATCCCCAAACAGCTCCGACCACTACAATCGTACAACAGCCTCCCTCTCCCAAGTCTCGTCCTGTACTCACATGTATTGACATAACACCAGTACCAAAGGAATAGACCAGCCACGAAGAACCTTCGTACTTTGATCGAAAATCTAGATAGGATGTTGCTCAAACATTGCATCCACTTCGAGCTAAACCTCATCAGGTTGAAAGACATGAGATAGGTCTGAAAAGTAACGTCGGAGCTGAGAAACATGGAAGACGTCATGCATAGCCCGATACCTCTGAGGAAACTACAACCGATAGGAAACCGACCCAACTCTCTCCAACACATCAAACGGCCCGACGTACCATGATGAAAGCTTACCATGTCTATAAATCCTCTTATGCCCAACTTCAGTGCCACATGTAGGAAAACCTGATCCCCGACCTCGAACTCCAGAGGTCGTCTCCACTAAGGAGCCTAAGATTTCGTTCGAGATTATGTTGTATCCATCCTCTTCTGAATCAACTCTATCTACTCTGAGGTATCCTGAACAAGACATGGTCCCAGCAAAGCTTCCTCTCCTCTCACCAGCCAGCATAAAGGTGATCAGCATGTCCTACCATACAAAGCCTCGTTAGGTTCCATCTGAATAGTTGCATGAAATGTGTAGTTTTAGGTGAATTCCACAAGAGGTATATGCTTCTCCCAAGAACCTCCAATGTCTAGAATGTATGCTCTGACATATCCTCAGGAACCTGAATCGTATACTCGGACTGTCCATCTATCTAGGGATGGTCTTTTGTACTCATAAGTACGTGTGTACCCAAAGCCTTCTGAAGCCCCTTCCAGAGACGAGAAATAAAAATGCATCTCTATCTGAATCAATGGAGTGTGGAACTCCATGTAGATGTTCAATCTATCAGATGTAGAACTGTCCTAGCTCATTGACACTGAAGGTCTCCTTGATTGACCTAAAGTGAGAAACCTTCTAGAGTTTGTCAATGACAGCCCATACAACATCGTTCCCTTGAGGAAACCTTAGCAACCCTATCACAAAATCCATCGTGACATCGTTCCAATTCCTCTTTGGAATGAGTAACTATTGTAGAAGGCGTTCTAGTCACTGATGCTCCTATTTGACCTTCTGACAAGTGGAACACCTCATAAAAAAACCAGAAACATATCTCTTCATACATATCCACCAACTATAGAGGTGTTGCTCACGATATATCTTGGGGACACCAAGATAAACTGCCCAAACTGAGGAATGAAAATCCCGCATCAGCTCCTCACGTATGTTTTTTGGCACCCATACGCATCCCTAGAAATGAAAGATCTCATCCTCACCTACTGTCCATCCACGAAGAGGGTCATCTCCTGATACACTCTCCCGTAGGAGTGGCCCTTCTGAGTCTGATAGATGCCTCATCCATACCTGATCAAGAAGTGTTGAGGTAACAACCACAGAAGAAAGAAATTTCTTCCCTTGACTGTCGTTCACCTCCATATTCATCTCATAGAATTGATCCATAAGCTTCCACTCATTGATGGCCTCCTGAACTGCCTGTATCTGAGTTCCCATGGTCAACACATCAGCCACTACGTTGCCATTTCCTGGTGTATTGGCATGCTCAAAGTCGAAGGAATGAAGGTACTTGACCCACCTGCACTATCTCAAATTCTGATCACGCTGAGTGAAGATATACTTGAGACTTTTTTGGTCATTGAAAACTATAAAATACTCTCCTAGATGGTAGTGTCTCTAAAAGTGTAAGTAAGGAACAACCACTACCAACTCACAATCATGTGTCAGATTATTCCTCTCGTGTGGCCTCAGCTGTTGAGACCCATATGCAAAAACTCCATCTCAATGCATAAGCACATCTCCCATCCCAATAAATGAAGCATCATAGTAAATAGTGTATCTCTTTCATTGCTTTAGAAAGACTATTATTGGTGTTGAAGTCATCCTCCCTTTCAGCTCCTAAAAGGATGACTCACAGAAATCTGAAAATAAAAACATTGACTCTTTCTTGGTCAGAACTGTTCGTGGTGCTTCTAGGCATGAAAATTCATGTATGAAGAATATGTAGTATCCAGCTAGCCCAAGAAAAATATGCACTTAAAATAAATTCTTATACTGCTCCCAAGAAGCTACTTCTCTCACATTCTCTTGGGCGACTAATACTCCACTCTCTGAGATAACATGACCCAAAAAATGAATTTGATCCATCCAAAAGTGCCATTTTGATATTTAAGCATATAAATGATTCTCCCTAAATGTACTTAAAATGATCTAAAGATGGGTAGCATGATCTTTTCTATGGTGAGAGTACACCAAGATTTCATCCATGAAAACCACCAGGTAGGAATCCAAGTATGGATGTAACACTCGGTTAATCAGTTCCATGAAAACTGCAGGCACATTTGTGAGACCAAACAGCAGAACCATATACTCGTATAGACTATAATTTCTTCGGAAGGCTGTAATAGGTATATTAGATGGTCTAACGAACAACTGATGATAACCGAATCTCAAGTTAATCTTCGAGAACACTCAAGATCCTCGAAGATGATCAAAGAGATCATCGATCCATGACAAGGGATATTGGTTCATTACCATCAACTGGTTTATCTTATGATAATCCACACAAAGCCTGAGGGTGTCATCTTCCTTTTTCAAAAATAGGGCTAGCAATCCCCAAGTGGAAGTACTGGGTCCGATGAAACCCTTTGCCTGCAACTCCTCCAATTGCTTCTTGAGCTCCTACAACTCACGTGTAGCCATCCTATAAGGAGAAATAGACATCAGTGCCTCTCCTAGCACAAGATCAATAGAAAAGTATACCATGTGCTCTATAGGCAACCCTAAAAAGTATTATGGAAATAAATCTCTAAAATGAACCACCACTAGGGGAAAATATAACTGTGAATTCCCCGGGTCATCTAGATAAAGATTAGAAATTTGAGTAGTAACTCCTCTTAGCACATGATGTTCAGGTCCTGCTCGACTCTCCTGGACATCCCATATTCATCTATGAAGAATGGATCCACCCTCTAGTGCTACGAAACACACCATGCAGTGATAGCAATCGATGACTTCCTAGAAGGGAACTAACCAGTCCATTTTGAGAATGAAATCATAGCTTTTCCTCTCTGGGATATAGAGGCCCCATAAAAGTGACACCCTACAACCTCAAGATGGAACACTCTTCCCTAAAGTACGCTAACCACTCTAGTCCCCAACGGTGTGTCTAGTATCAATGTATCGTTTGAGGATAGTATACAGAGGCCAAGGCTCCCAATAATAGCAACAGAGATAATGTTATACATAGCACCAATATCGAAAAGAGCTGAACATAAAACTAAGGCTACGAAGATCGAACCTAGAACAATAGAAGGACCATGATCCTGCTCCTGATGGGCCTGTTCCACTGAAAATATCTTGCCTGTATCGCGGCCCTACGACCATGCCCAACCACTTTGAGCTGATCCACTCTACTATCGCTAGTACCCTGGTGACTGACCACCACGGACGCAACCTCCACCTCGGCCTGAACAGTCGGAAGAACTCCAATAACCAAACTGTTGAGAAATTGGTGATGCATCTCCTATTCAAGGGGTCATAGAAGAACCCCTACCACAGGCTGTAGGTGACAATATCTACAAAAAATACTGAAGGGGGCCCATCTTGTCGCACGAACAGCACTCCATCGGGTCTCTATAGCACTAAGGCCTAGTATGCCTACTCCCCCCCGCATTGGTAGCATACTACCTAGCTCCACAAAGATACATTCCACCTAATCTGATATCCTTTAGCAGAATCCCTAAAGTACCTTCTACTATCTGTAGGAGGAACACTGACTCTGGATGTTGAACCGCCCGGCCTCACTGCTCTAGAATCCCTCAGATTGCGTTCAGTGATCAGCACCTAGTTGATGATAGAGGGTATCGAAGTAAAATTGAATATGTTCACCTAGGAATATGTATCCTTCTTGATACCATACTCAAACATCCTAGCCAGGAACAACTCATCACCTACTGGAATTGTTATGAAATGTTGCCTCTAGGAAAAACAAGATGAGTACTACATAACAAAAAGAGTACTATTCTCTAGACTCAAAAACTCCCGATCTCGATCGTCCCACAAGGTCTCTGGGATGAAGTAATCATAGAAGATGTGTCGAAACTCATCCAATGTTATACTCTATTGGAGTCCTCACCGTGAGATTACCTCCCACCACCTCTTGGCGGAGTCTCAGAGCATATAGGTTCTGAGCTTCACCCTCTTATCTGGAGGTATCTCCCGATTCTCGAAAATTGTGAGTGTGGCCTCTATCCATAATTATATAGACTAATGTCCTCCTTCCCCTAAGAAGGGTAGAGGATTCTTCGGTTGTAAAACCCGCGTAAAATCTGCCATCGACGGGGAAAGAGGCATCACTCTCCGGAATGTCTGCATTATCCTCAGAAAATCATCCCTAAACTGCGCATCGGCAGCTACAACTGGTATAACAGATGGTGCCAAGGCTGGAACCACATGAGGATATTTAGGTGGTCCCATCTTCCATATCTGGTGTTTGATCACCGTCTAGCAGCTGACGTACATAAGGAGGATGTCTTGGTGGCATAACTCTGAAAGGTCAAAAGCACACCTTAGATCAGGATTATCAAAGACTGAGAACACAAGAGTACAATAGGGGAACATGAGTAGGAACATTCAAGTTTTAAAAGACTTGACTACACAACGTGTATCAAAACTACAGAACATGTTATTTTAGGCCATTAACATGGTTGTGTACTTCTTCCACAACTAGTTGTGTAACGCCCCAACCACACTGTGTGTTGTCCCTATACATGGCATGGACTTGAACTCAATTTCCCCGCCCGAGTCCCCTTACACAGCTAACCCACATGGTCCCCTTAATCCTAGATTACACGACATGTATACACTCGACACGACGTATACTTGTTAAGGTTTCAATGACCCGTGTTGTAAATTACACGGCCGACTACATGGTTCACTCTAGACGGCGTGATCCCATAGAACAGGACGTGTACATGAACGTTTTCCCCAAACCGTGTTGTTCATAACATGGTCGGGTACCAAGGTTACATGGCCTGGTGTGTGAAAAAATGACACGATAGGTATTTTCAAGGTTCATACATATGTGTCATTAGCCACACCGGTAGACACACACTCACTACAACTTGACATGTATTCACCGTACACGGCGTGTTCCGAATGATTTTTCACAACCCCATGTTTCTTCCCACATAGTAAGTGACATGATTAAAAAACTTAATGGAATGTATTAATAAATTACACTCTGTGTATTAGGAGTTTTTCCAGGTAGTAGCTCAGAAACTTCTCTTAAGCCTAGAAAACATAGAAAACAATAGTTAAGATGCTTAATTCCGATCAGTGAGGGACGATACTCCACGAGAATCAAATATTGGAATCTTATACATGTTATGACATGGAAACCAAGCAATGATCCACCAAAATCTAGTCCATGAGGGCCCATAACACCTCAAGAATCGAGGATTGACATCCATATAAGAAAAGTACTATACAACCAAATTCCCTATCAAACAACAGAGATTCTATCAACGAATCTATCACAATAGCATGCTTAATCTACACAATGTCTATCAAAAACAACATGCAATCTCTAATACATCATAGATGGAATGGAAATAATGCATGGAATGTGATTTATAATAAGTTATTAATTGATTAATGAGATGGAATACCCTAATCTCGTCGGGTTGCCAGAGAAACAGAACAACAATAATAATAATGTTAACAACGAAAGGCCCGTAAATTACCCAACGGTGAAATCCGAAGAACTGTAAACGTGAGAACTTGTAAAAATTCAATAAATAAGGTAGTATGGATTTTCCCTATACACAGGTTAGCTACTCCTGGGCACAAATTATTACCATGTACCTATTCCATCTTATCCCTGGCTATAGGATCCAAACAGTAAGTCAAGAGAGAAGAATACATCTGATACCACTTTGTAACGTCCCGGTTTCGGGATCAACCCAGAGGTGCCCCATACTTGGTTGGTCACATGGCCTCATGAGAATTTCCCCAAATTCCAGAGGTTTTAGACTATCAACGAGGGCCTTGGGTGTGATTGTGTCAAAACAATGCCCTCGTCGGCAGAGTACACAGTGGAACAGAAAATAATAAAAAATATAGGATGTAGTGAACAACCCCTACAAAAGTAAACAACATATGACTAAATATGGTAAACTGTAGGAGCACACACATATATATGAAATAATGGGTGATACATATGTCTAGGAAAGAATCCAAACAAGTCACAATGCTGAATACTGTACTAAACCAAAGTACAAAAGAAAAATATAAAAGCAACTCCTTATGATCGCAAGCATCGGCTTAGTCCCATTCTCTCCAGTTCCAATGTAATTATGTACCTGATGTTGAAAGGTGTTATCCCTTGTCAATACCTGCATCAATATCATATGTTTGGGACCAAAATAATGACCCAAATAGGGTGTGAGACTAAATCCAAGAAGATAAACACTCAAAGATCAATGCCTAAATGTTAGTGAGCATATGTAAGGTAATAGCACAGTAAGCTGTAAACAGTAACAGTAAAAAAGATGATACACAATAGTAAAAAATCCACAATCAACAACCCGTAGTGAAGCAAACAACTAACCACAAACAGGAATCCATCATTGATGAACTCACAGCCATCCCCTCTGGTCCTATCCAAGAAGTACCAATAACCCTATTGGAAGTGCACTCAGCCTAACCCCTCTGGATTGGACATACAAAAATTATAAAACTCCCTGAGGAAGCAAGCTCAGTAAATTCCCCATATAGTCATCGGTAGTCAAGGACTCTCTGAGGAAGATCACACAGTCTATTCCCCTTATAGCCCCAAGGTCTAGTTACTCCCTAAGTATGCTCACTCGGCCAATTCCTCCTATAGCCTCAGGTGTATCACAGACTCTCTAAGGAAGCTAACTTGGTCAATTCCTCCTATAGCCTGGAATGGTTCAAGGAAATTCAAACAAAATAAAGACTCTCTGAGGAAGCTCACTCGATCTGTCCTCCTCTAGTCTATAATATCCTAGAATCTCTGGTATTCTCACTCAGTCAATCCTCTTGTATTCTATAATATCCACGACTCTCTGGAAATCTCACTCGTTCTATCCCCTATAATCAATAATGTCCAAGACTCTCTGAGGAAGCTCACTCGGTCTATCCCCTTATAGTCTATAACAATAGGTTCCCAAGACCCAATGCCAATCAGTGCATAATAATGCTATAATTCCAAATTAAACCTAAACAGATACTTGGCTAACTAGTCTATAGTATAACAGCAATATCAGTGAAAAAAATCCATCCTCTGGTCACAAGGCATGGAAAACAGGTACAATGATCAATAGGCTGAACAAGACCAAATGGTCATAAATAGAACATGGCATGGGTAAAAAATCCAAGAATTTCAATTTTCCTCCTATATAACAAAATTAAATCTTCACAAGCATACAATAAAGGCAAGAAAACAACATGGTAAAAACAGTAAACTCACAATACAGTGTTCAAGGGTATTGGTTGAATTTGTGCATGAAACTCGATGAAATTGAAAGGAAAGGCACAAAACACCTACCTTGTTTCTAGGATATCAATATACTTGAACCAAGAGTCTTGAATATCCTTAAAAAGTCATAGATCTATGAAAATGAACAAAACGTTCAACCCACGATAACTTGAAAATAAGGAGGAATTGGAAAACGATTCTCTTGAAAAAAAATGAACTTACAGATGCGGTTCAAACACAATCGACGGTAGCCGATTCGGAGAACAGACAATGGATCAGGGGCTTGGAGGAGACTAGCGGCCATATGGGATACTCTCAGCAGAATAATCTGGAGAAGAAGATGGTTCTAGGTTTAATATGTGACCCCGATCCATTTAATGAAAAAAAGAAAGTACATGGCATGTACTTTTGGAGTACACGGTGTGTACTCAGCTTTTCTGTACACCGCATTAAGCGCCTTCCACATCACCCCTACATGGTCATGTGTGTGGCCATGACATAGCCAACACAAAGACTCGAGTCTCGTCAAAGTACATAGCATGTACTTATAATGTACAAGGCGTGTAATTCAAAAATTTCCAGAAACTCTTATTTTCTAAAAAAATCCAGAAAAAGGAAAAACATACCTGAAATGAAGGTCATGGTTTTTACATAGTGAAATAACAAAAATTTGTTACTGCCCTCAACACACATATATTTTAAAAAATAACTACCATGAAAACCATCAGCTGTAACTACCATGAAAATAGAGTACTGTCAAATGGGGTAGCATGCCATTTGTCCCCCCCCTCAGATATTTGGGATAATCCCCACTGCTTGGGATCAAAATTACCATGGTTTGAGTTTCCCTAACCAATATTGTGGATTATCATAAAGAAACAAAAAATGTACATGATATAATATAAATTAAAACCACACTATTGGAATAACCTAGTATTATAGTCAACTGCAACTAATGTCTCTCACACTTCTAGCTACCTCTAATAAGTCTAAATATCTAATAACCACACAACCATTTATAAATAGCTAAATTAAATTATTTTATTCCATTTAATCAACTGAAAATTATGTTAATTAATTCATTAAATATTAACTAACCCTTAAAATCTCTAAATTATATTAAAAACTATCATTAAAATAATGTTCGATTCCATCGGATCATGAGAAAACCAGGTACACAGGCTCGTAGAATTATAACCACTACATAGAATCCAAGGAATATAAAATAACATGTGTTAAAGATTATAAATTTTATTAATAAAAAAGTTTCTATATTACCATTAACTATAGGAAAACATCCTAAGATACCAAAAAAATCAAGAAACCAAGAATATTTATATACATCAAGAAGTGGGAAAATAATGAAGATAAACTAAGAACATAGTGATTATCTAATAAAATGATTCAAATAAGCATCTTGATTTGATATCAATGGGTATGCCCAAAATTATCCCATTCCTTCGTCTCTGTTGTCCTATCGAATTTCCATAGTCATATCC
Organism: Viscum album; assembly: GCA_963277665.1. NCBI lineage: Eukaryota > Viridiplantae > Streptophyta > Magnoliopsida > Santalales > Viscaceae > Viscum > Viscum album. Next base: position 1,788,406,118 of record OY728121.1, on the reverse strand, counting down.
TATCACATATTACCATCACAAGTGTCAACTACTGCTACAACTATCAGGCCTCCCCGACCCTCATTCAACAACATTCATCCAGGATCACATCACATCCAAACATATTTTACCTACATAATACAACATCCATCTAGGACCATCCATCCCAAGATCACATCACATCACAAGTAGAATGAAACAATCATAGATATCAAGATCATGGACCTAAATAATGTCATTCAACCTTCAAACACAACGAGCTCTCACAGATCCAAAGCACAAGGCACATGAACTTTACAAGAAACCAAGAAACCTAGGCCCTATGAAAGAATTATCTATGATCACAAAAGTGGTTCTTATATCATCGTGAATGAAATGATTCATTATTAAAATTTTCTAATTATGGGTAACCTATACATAAAATTATCTCACTCTTTCACAAATATATTAATTAATTATTTTTAAATACCCTTATATTTTTTATCAATAAGAATCATCATGATTTAGGTTCATTAACCAGTTATATTAAACACAAATACTTGCATAAATGTTTCTATCATCAAATTAAAACAATGACAACAAGATTCATTAATAATTCCTATTTATTATTTTATCAAATTAATAGCCAATTATTTATGTATTTACATTCTTTTCCAATATCCATCTCTAAACCAACAAAAATAATAATAGAATAGATATCACACTATCTTGAAAATCATGAGGCAAACCTATATCACTGTATAAAAAAATCATCACCATGCGATCGACATGAACTCTATAATCTAGTTCAATTAATTATTAGGTCAATTTCATTTTGATACAAGTGGAAAATCATTCTAATTTCATCATTTCATGAAAATCAATAGAAAAGTAATGAGTCCCACAGCTTAATAATGTATCAATGTTCTTAAAACAAGAATGGACCAATATTGAGGATCATGAATGCCTCTCCGACACGAACTCCATCCACGTTAGGACTTCACACCAGAAACATTCCAAAAAAAACCATTAAATCATTTTTAGGGACATGGAAATGAAGCATAACTAAATATAAAATATGATTGAGTTGTAATGGATCAAGGAAACTTTAAATACAATGGTAGTACATTCCTTGCATGAATGTTGATTGAAGGAGGGATGATAGAGATCAATCTTTTAAAAAAAATCCATAAAATGATTAAGTTGGGGTCACCTAGTCAAGTAGAATTGGGAGATGGGTTCTACATCTATACGGTTTAAAAAAACTGAGTGACTGAATAAATTTAAAACATATATCCTTAGGAATTTACATGATATGTAATCCTCTTTAACTTTGTTTAATCATCTGGGTTTGATTTTTCTAAAAAATGAAACAACATTCTATTTTATTTTATATTAATATCCTATTTATTATATATCATGAGACAAAATTTCACATCATGTTAAATTTTAACACATCATTAAATATACCTTCTCCCAGATCTCAATAGTTTCACTCCCCCTGACTTCCTCTGAGCCTCATCATAGTACCTTGGTCCTCCAAAACTTGTAATGGTCAGTCCACATGGATACAAAATGTTACAAAATATTCCTCTCAAAACATTCTCATGTCTAGGAATCAAAAACCTACCTATAGAGGATACCAAAAAGGGTCATCCAAATACCCACCCATAATGATAAATGTCAAGTTTCTCATCACCTCATTAGCTCAACTTCTTCTTCAAAATCCACCGGGGCTCAATATAGTGAGTAGATTAACTAAACATGAAGTATTTTCCACCAAAATTAGAAGAGTTGACTCATCCAACCATAAAAATCTAAACATGGAATTTGTGTGGCATGACCCATGTGTTTTCTCTACCAAGGAAATAGAGTAAGCCACAATAACTAACAAGTTAATAGAATCTCACAAACAAGAAAAGGATTAAAAAAATATATATAATCATTATAAGAGAATAGATAAAGACCAAATATCATGGTGTTATATGAACTTACCGATGACTAATGTTTTTTGGTACTCTCCCAAATGGAATTGTGTCTCCACAAGACACGAACCAAGGGGATTGAATGCCCACATAACACCTTCTCCTGGTGATCTTGGATCTGTAAAGGATGGTACTCAAAGGTCGTGTCATCATCAACATAGAACTATCCCCAATCGGTGACATGAGATTCGTCATGAAGATAATGATGGATCTACAACACATGAAAAAAATCATTTATCTGTCTAATCTATGGGTGCAATGCTACCCGATACACCACAAGTACATCATGAGATAACACCTACAATAGACCAAACAACTTGCAAGAAAGCTTACTACCATCACTAAACCATTTCTTCCAATTATGGGGAGTCTGCTTTAGGAACACATGATACCCAAAACTGAACTCCATATGTCTCCTTCTATGATTGACATAATATTTTCGTGGATATTTCATAGCTTTCATCCACTCCCAGATCACCTGAACCAACTTAGTCATATTCTGTACACTTTTTAGCCTGTGAATTGCTAACTCCCCAAACATAGTATAGCATAGTAAGGAATAGAAAGTTCATCCATACAATTTTTTAAATTTCACCATACCGATGGTGGAGAGAAATGTATATTAGTAAAAGTACTCTACTAAGGGAAGGTTTCTCATCCCCAAACATCAATAATCCAGGACACAAGAGCACAACATGTCTTCAAGAGTCTGGATGGTCTATTCTGTCTAACCATCCATATGTGGATGAAAAGTATTACAAAGGAATAGATATGAACCAAAATAATCCTAGAGACCTCTCCACACCCTAGTGGTAAAATTAGGGTCTCGATCAGAAATAGTCATCCGTGATACCCCATGGATTCTCTCCACCTCCTCGAGAGACTTCCATTAAAAAACCTCAATGATCTTGACTATGATATCTCTATAATGTATGATGATTTAATCAAATGATCAACTAATACCCATATAGAATCATAGTCTCCCTGAGATCGAGGTAAAAAGGTAACAAATTAAATCTAGATGTTTTCCCACTTGCACTGATGAACATCTAATGACTGCAGAAAACCATTGGTAACATAGTTGTTGACCTTCACCTTCTTGCAGAAAAAACATCTAGGAATAAACCCTACTACTTCACACATTATCCCAGGCTATCAATATAGACCCATCAATGCTCGCTAAATCTTATTCACACTAGGATATACAACCAAAGGTGAACTATGGAACTCTCTGAGAACGGTGTCATGAATCACCAATGGAATAAACAAGTATTCCTTGAAACAAAACTCAGTGTTGATCATCATCAGACAAACCATCAGGGTCCTTTACCCAAACAACCCTTTCTATCAATACCTCCACCTCATGACCCAACATATAAGATTCCATCACATAATACACTAGAGATGACCTCCCCATTATATAAAAAAGACAACATACTCCCCCGACTTCTCAAAAAATGTCACTTAGATTCTCTGCATTATCCTCCTCAAATGTAGAGTACACAATTATATTGTCAATGAAAACCACAAAGAACATAATTAGGAAATCACATAACATAGTAATGATTAAACTCTTGAAACATTAGGATAAATTTTCACACAAAACGAAATAGTAATGAACTCATAATTTCCATGAAAATAACTAAATGTTTTCCTCTAGATATCCTCAACCGTTATAAGTATATGATTTTATCCTGACCATGAATAGATTTTAAAGAACCAACTTGCACCATTTAGTTAGTTTAAAACATCAAGAATATGTGGAATATGATAGAGGTTCATCCCTATCACATAGTTCGAGTGATGATAATTGATACACAATCACCAAATGCCAACAAAATTACTAATGAAAAAAACATGTTCACCCCAAAATTACACACTCACCCGAAAAAAATCACGCTTCCATAAACCATTGAGTTGTATACAAATCTCTCACAACATATAAGGTTAAATACTATACGGAGACCTCTAGATAAAAGATAGACAAAGCATTAGTTTTATCCCAAACTCGATCTGTCTTCATGGGGTAATTCTACAGCTTCCTCTAGAACGAAATCGTGGTACTCTTCTATGACCTAGGTAAAAAAAACCCCTAAACATTTGAGGAACACAAAATCATCCCTACCATCAAGGATGATAAGTAGAGAACATGACTCCAACCAATACAAGTGTCTCTCTCAACAAAAAAAATGTGTCCCTCTATCTACATTGAATAACAAAAACTAACTCCAAAAGGAACCCATGATATCGTACTTTGAATAAAAAAATTAATTCCAAGGATTATGTTATATGTTTGAATCCATAATCATAGGAAATTTTCAATATATCGGTGCTACCCCAATGTAGCTCAAAATGTCTACATATATCGAACAAGTCATATTGAACTCCAACTAGAATATTCAATTCATAGGGAACTATATGTCTCTCTACCATAGGTAAAAAAGAATGGTATATGGATGGTGATATTAAGGAGTGTGTCACTCCCTGATCAAACAAGGCATGTACCAATGTAGAAAAAAGGACAAGTGTGTCTTGAATGATGACTAGATCACCCAACGATAGAAACTCTAATGATTGCAACTGAGAAATACCTAATCTATGAATAATTTTACTCTTCTAAAGACCACCTCCATGGACTTGATATTCTCTCAATTGAAGGGGAGAATCCCTAGGCTATCTCCTCCCACTAACAACTCTCTACTGGTCCAAAATCAAAGAAAACTACTGCTACTATCTCGGCTGGAACTACCATAATGGAAGAACCAGAAGTGGAAAAATAAGTGAATTCTGATAAATCAGAATGTTTATGAACGTTTTGTATGATGAACTCATCCCTCACAAAAAAATTCATCTGATCCCTAGGCCTAGTCCTAAGAATGACTGCCCCTGGAGAAATGAGACATTCGGATCATGAACGTACCCATGGATATTCATATGCTCTTATTTCCTAATAATGTGGATCCCTGGGAAATAGCGACACATCATGAGGAATCCATAACACTCCCATCTCATGATGATATAGCTCTTGATAACTTCCTCTTAATTCCATTTTCTCTCACCAACACCTTGAGATACTTCTTCAACATAAACAAGGTAACATGGTGGTGGATATATAGAGAAAAGGTCTCCTCAAAATTACATACCCATCTAACCTCACCTAGAAACTAATCCATGGAATATCATAGAGGTGTCCAGAAATGGACCTCAAACTCTCTCACATTGGAGCTCTACTACCAAAGGCTAATAAACTCTTAGAGACTGGACACCATCACAGTAAAAGTATAAATCACTTCTCTAAAAATGTCATAGAACCCCTCCATCAAGACTAAAAACTCATCACGATATTCGAGGAACATGAACCCGCAGTACCAGACATCTCCACACATCACCATCACATCCAACAATAACTAATTCAACTTTTGATCATGGGTAAAACTAAAGTATATCCCATCCTACACCAACTAGTATTCTCGGACCATATCTGAAAAATGGCCCTCATACATATACAAACTCTTGAAATGAAACTCTATGAGTTTCCTCCTATATGATTTTTATTTTTCAACCTCTACCCTGTGACGATATGCTGGTGTAACCTAGTGAACATATTCTATGTGAACCTGACAAGGAAATAAAATTGGATCCACACATGAAAAATATAAAATTGATAGAGATATTAAATATAGAATTTTGAGTATATTATCATTAATTAATTGTTTTATTTTTTTCATTTTGGGTTAACTAATCTCAAGAACTACTCATTCAAACATATGTGAATTAAATAATGATTCCGGAACATTTCTTAGGTCTCTACCCTACAACTAGTATCACCACATTTAGTAGACGCTGTAAGTTTAAAGGTTTGTTCCTTAAATCACATGGGTCCTTAAATATCGATGTCTCAGCCAATATCCCATTTTTATTATTCTTGAAAAACAAAGCTGACATTATTTTCCTACCAAAAAACACAACTACACCTAGGGATAACTCCCAAATCCATCCTATCCCTCAATGAGACCTTTGATATCACTCTATCATGACTCCCTCCCCTTAAGTTGTACCCCTCCTAGACCGTAAATGGGGGAAGAGAGATAGTGACACATGGGTGCCCAATCTAGTAGGCCCCATGTTATCAATAGATAGATGGATATCATCAGCAAGATATGCCCAGGATAAGAGAACTCTCTTGTTTTTTGTGAAGAATTGATGGTCATGATAGGATCTTCAGAACATCCCTTTTTCGGTGCTTCATCAAGAGACCTTTGAGACCTTTTAGAAGACACAATAGTCTCTCTATCAGAGTCCTTTAGAAGATCATGACCAATAACAATAGTCGTCTTATTCTGCTCAGTGCTTTGTGCCACACCATGTTTAGATGGCTTCCTACAATGTTGTAGGTCATGACCTTTAATTTGACAATTGCTGCAAATAACATTTCTTCTACATGAAGATTCTTCATGCCCAATAATTTGACAAAAAAAAACAGAAAGGATGAATGATTTCATATTCTATCCGAAGACAAATATCATCCTATTGAGTAGATAAAATCACCTTACCTATTAAAGTAGAACTAAGGTCGATCTTTACTAGAACTCGAGGAAAATGACCATAGTATACTGATTCTGGAACCTAATCCATTCTAATCAGAATCCCAATAGTAGATGAAATATCGAATAAAATCTCATCATGCCACAATACCTAGTTGAGACCATGTATTTTTATACATACATGTGCACAAGTATCCTTAAAATAAAGAAAATTGAAGTTCAATTTCCATTCATGAAGTAGAAGTGTACCTGGCCTGAGATTGATGGAGCCGATACTCCAAGCGCTAATTTTGTGGTCCACCAAAGGAAACAAGATATGAAAGATTCCATGACCGAGGGACACAAATTTGAATTCATTAAATCCCTAAATATCAGCCAATCGAGAGATGAGATCCAAAGTCCGCCAGGGTTTCACACCATTCATTTAGGAGATGCGAGCGATAAATTAATGTTTGCACAGATCAATCCTAGACGTTATCGCATCCTCCGAGGCTGAAACATGCATTATTGACCCTTTCTGAATGATTTGATGGGGTGAATGATTTGAAATAGGAATGAGTGATCCCCCTGAAAACCCCTTGAAATAGGAAAGTTTATTCAGATCTTCATGATCCTTCTACTTTTCCTCTGGCTCCAGAAATTTTTGATTTGCGAGTCGAAATGCATCAAAAGAGTAATGATTGATGTTGCGTGGGTGATATAGGGTAGCGACTATTTCTACAGTTCATCATGCAACTTTTATATAAGTCTCCCCTCCGAAAGTTACTCCTAAAACACAAGTTAAGTCCGCTTTATTTCATGGTTTTACAACAAAGTATAGTGCTGGTGATTCCTCACCATTACCTGCTAAAGAAATTCGGGATACAGATTCTATTCCAGACTTTTCATCTCTTAAAAAGACTAATTCTCAAGATTCTATGAATACCCATTGCATGTACCATAAACCCACTCCAACTGGGTAGCATAAACAGAATGGTCCCTTGAAGGTATGTGTCTAAGAAGTGCATTCAGTGCTTCCCATTTTGGAGGGAAAACAAAACGAAAAATTGTCAAGATCATCCCAATCACCAAGCTGTGTCACCCCTCAATCTCAGATTCAGAAAGTTATAAAATAGGTGACTACCTATAATTCGTTTGAATTACATGAATCTGTTAGTAGTGATGATGACAGGAAACCAGTGGAATATCGTGATAGAGTTATGTGTTTGAACACTGATGTAATTTCTGAGATCCCGGATGATGGTGGAGGTCCTTGGATGCAGGAAAAGGATGGGTGGAGGGGGAGACAACCATGTTGAAGGGGTGCTCAAACATCTCTTCACAGTATGAACACTCTCTCACGAGTGCACTGATGAATTTTTTATGGGCCTGCTTTCCTGTTTTTATTCCTCGGTCTTTACTCCTTGTATGACTTTTTATTTTAATAATAGGGGCCTTTGTGCCTCATCTTTCTTAAAAAAAATCTTGTAGGCCCCTTGTTGGAGACTAGATCCAAGGGTATAGTAAAAATGTATATGGGAGGAATTACCCTCTAAGAGAACACAAGACAAATAGAGAGATAAAACAGACACAAACCATCTCCCACTTAGACTATATTACAATATAAAATCCAAATTTCACATATTTAATGTCATGATATAACTTCTACAACTGAATGGAATACCGTAGGTACCAAAAACAAATTAAGGAAGACAATGACGACAAAGCCCAATGAATCAACAAGTAAAACAAAATTTTCACCTAAACTTGTATACATAGTTACCAACCACACCATGGAAACAATAACCAAGTATACCATACAATAGAATGTTATATAACAAGGAATATTAGGGGTACCCTACTACCACTTCCCCATTGGTTTGTCGCTTTTCCCCAATGTCGAATGTTTGAGGATTCCCTCTCAAAAAAAAATCTACCCCGCAGAAACCTTGGTGAAGCCCCACAACATGGACCTCATACCACACACCACCACGTCCACATAACCATGAGTAAAAAGGTTTTTTTCAAGAGAAACCACAGATCATATAACATGAACATTACATTAGGTATTATACCATAAGCCATAACAACCCACAAATTGAGTATGTAACCTTAATCCATCACAACCTATACACGTTATGCCTATAAAATTATTTAAGAAAACAATATCTAGAATATATATGTGTGAAATAAATACAAGGAATTACATACCCCTACAAAAAATAGGAGAAATCTAACAACCATTCACACCAACACAAGTAACTACAAAGACAAGATAACAGGGTCATAGGGGGTAGTAAGTCATCTATCCTCCTACTGGGTTGTGGGTGAAAACACCCCCGGAATCCGAATCATCAGGGTGTTAGATTCATAACCAACAGTGTAGAGTAGTGTTTAGGATATAAAATTCACTTGATATAATATATCTCAAAACGACACTATGGGCATACCGTAGTCTTAGAATCAACTACAACTAATGTCTCTCCAACTACAACTGCCTCCACAAAGATGAGATATCCTATAAGCACACAATTAGTTAACATGATACATTAAATTTATTTGTTCATTTTCAATACTTTCACTTTATATTAATTAATTTTTTAACCATTAATTAGTCATTATCATCTCCAAATTATATAAAACTGTCATCAAATTAATTTTACATTCCCTAAAAGAATTGGAAAATAGATTCCATGACTTCTTAGAATTATAACCTCTACATTGTGTCCCAGCAAGATCCATCCCTATGGGTTAAAAATTATTCATTATTTAACAAAATTACTTTCCATATTAGGAGATACTATATAATATCAAACCAAACAAGGAATGAAACCATGCACATCCATCTGAGTCAAGAATTGGGGAAAAGAAAGTAGATAAACAAACAACCTTCGCATCGACCAATTAATATATTCAAATTGGAATACAACATTCATATAAATGGGTAAGACTAGATTCATCCCATTCTATCATCTCCTGCCCCAAAGAAACCCACATTCATATCCCGATTCATCTCACCACCAAAAGCATCAGCTGCTGCCACAATAACCAGGCCTCCCCAACAATCATACCATAACAACCCTCATGGATCATCCATCCTAGGATCATATCACATCCAGAACTCTTCTCCCCACATAATACATCAACCCTCTAGGATCAACCATCATAGGTTCACGTCACATCAGATGTATCATGAGAAAAACATAGCATCCAAGCTCTTGGTCCTAAATCCAAACATTTATCCTTCACACACAATGAGATATCATCGATCCAAAGAATAAGAACCTTAGGAATTACAATAAATTGGGAAACCTAGGCCCTATGATGTAATTATACTTGATCACACAACTGATTATTATTCCATCTTGAATTAATGGATTCATTTTAATATGATTCACCAATGTAATTATGAGGAACAAACTATCTCATGCTATAAAAAATAATTAAATAATAAATTTAAGATGACTTTAAGTAATTTATCAATAAGGATCATCATGCTTCAGGTTATTTAACAAATTCAATTAAATATGCATACATTCATTAATTTTATTATTATCAAATTACAACAGAAGCAACAACAACAACAACCATATTCATTAATCATGTGACATTAATCATTTATCCAATTCATTATAAATCAATTCCATTTTTATGTTCTTTACACATTTCAATTGTTGAAATAAGAACAACAACACATCATATATCTCACACTATCTATAAAATCAAGTGGCAACTGAGTATCAGGGTACAATGAACATCATCATCATATGATCAATATCAATACATTAATATGGTTCATTTATTTATTTGGAAAATTTTAATTGCGATCCATGGTGATAAATCAGAATTACTCTAAGATTACATGTAAATAAATAAAGAATAAATTAATTCCCTATATAAAATGGGTGTCAACATTAAATTTATAAGAACATACCAACATTATGAATCCTAATCACCTATCCAATAAGAATTTCATCCATCCGAGGAAATCACACCACAACCTCACTAAAAAATAACCAACAATGAAGGAAACTCATTTTTAAATCAGGTGAAGATACTTTATAATTCATAGTAATTATTTATTTTGTACCTAATATGGATGAATAGTAAGTTATCAAATTTACCAAAGGTTTATGGGGATTTATTGGATCCTGAAAACTATCTTTTTTTAAAAAAATAGCCCTATCGCACCGTTAGTGTAAAGAGTGTGGAAAGTGTGCACAATTTGATATAACCACGGGGATGGTCTTCAATTTTTGAAAATCCATCTCATAAGGTTAGTGCACATTTTCCCAATGCATGAGGAATAACTATGCTATAGACCCCTTTATCCAGGCACCTTAGCATGTTTGGTGCATAGTTTGGAAAACTGTGTGGGAAAACTTTGCCCTGGCCAAATTTTGCATAATTTTACATTTTTTCCCTTAATGATCTAATTTAACCCCTACATCATCTCTATTATGATTTCTAGTGGGATTAGCATCTATCACTCTATTTTTTAGGCTTTTTGAAGGCCTAATATAGAGATAAATATTTCTCCTTCACCTGATATCTGATCGAGCTTTTGTTAATCACGTTGGATGAACAATGATAAATAATTGAGTCCATTTGAGGTTTCCTATTCTCTCATTCCCTCGAACTAGTTATTGGTGTGTGTTAATTTGTACTATTTTTTCATATATACTCTATTATAAGAAAAATCAATGTCTAATACTGAATGATGAGATTCATATAAGCATAAGGGTGGTGGTCCATAAATCATCCCTCATGTTCGTTCATTTTGGAATTGTTGTGTGGGGCCTACTGATTTCATTCGGTGTTATTTATTTAATTTATATGTCATGATTATAATAATTAGAACCATAATGATATTTTCTTTCCAAATATGTAATTTGTTTCTCATGGATACATCTAAAAATCCTTCCATCCAATGTATAATGTTTTTCCAAAATTATTGTATTTTTTTTGACACATTTGAGCTGCCTTTCGGGTGTGCCTTGGAATGACCATTATAAGGGTAATATGTTCTATATTAAATAATTTGATTTAATTTTTGAATCGAATAATGGAATGTACCTTGTATGCTCACCACTTTACCAGCCAATGTTAAGTGATTCAAATTGATAAATTACTGAAAAATGTAAATTGGAATGTATACTATGTATATGACCTGGACTTATTAAATATAATTTAATTAGAGGAGTGAACCATGATTATGGAATATGTCTTAAATGGATTAAATTAATGGTGTAATGTTACTTGGACTTATCAAAAGAATAAACGGAAAGGCATGAACATAATGGAATTATTGACTAATTAATCTTTGATTAAATGGTTTCATGCTCAGTTAGCATTGTCCCAAAAATGAAAGGTAATGGATTGAACCTTATGAAATATTATATCACATCGTTGTGAAATATTATTTCCCTCCATCGAGGTATCCTAGGATTATATTGATAATTACATTAGCACTCGCGAACCCCATTCCGATTAATGGATATTTCTTTCATTGGTGGAAACCCACCTGAATCCAGATTCTTGTCTATCATGGGATTCCTAGTATGACACCATACGACCCCTCATCTACTATTATAAGATGCATTGTATAAACTCTTGGGATCCAAAATTTACAATTAGGTTCCATGATCAAATCCCATTGGTCGAAGTCATTTCTTATCCCCATTTTAACTTGGATGAACTCCTTAGACTCTATATGCATCTTATTATGGAATTCTACGGACTATTCAACATAGATTACACTCTAAACCTTAGAAAAGCTATATTCATTTTTGATTTGGTCACCCATTAGGTCTATGTTCACTTAATTGTTATCTGTAACTTCATTATTATATATCATTACAGGTTTTCTTGTTATAATGTGGAGCCTTCACTCGGGTGACTTATTTATAAATTTGTAGTAATCAGTTAATGAAAGGGTTACATGTTCCGATAATAGGTGAGAGCTGCAACAGGTACATGGATATTTAGTTATGTTTTACTTCATTCCATTATATATGAATTCTTTCACAGTGTTACATTTCCATTAAATGGGCTAGAAGTTTTAGACACCATTGGTGGTGGCCCACTTTGATTTTTCTCACATCCACTTCGGACACCATTTGGTACCCATTGTAAATTATGTGATTGATGTTGTTGATAAAGGGAAACATACATCCTCAAACATTTTATTTGTGGCTGTTTCAGATTGATCATGATAGTAGTTGACCGATCTAGATATTGGGATGGTTGGGATAGTAAATTTGATTTCCATTTTACTTTTTTGAAACATGTTATGCGTTCTGTTTTTTATCCATGTTTTCCAATATCCAGTGACATGACATATCATCATATGTTATTATAGGTGATTCATTTATTTTCACCATTATCTATTTATTACTTTAGTCTTCTCTCGATGATTACATTTATTTATTCCTCTAGTGAATTATGTTTATATATATCCACTATGCTAAACTATTGTAATGAGACAATAGTATCCATAAATATACACCATAATCCCTCAAAGCTAGTTTAATGCCTCAAGTATTTGTGGAGATGGACTTGAGACCATGTGGCCCACCATGTTTGGGGTAATATCCATGTTACCCAAAACATAAATTTTACACTATTTTTCCTATTATAGTTTATTTTATTTCACCATTCGGTGAAGCACATGTTGTGTGGTGTTGTTGAATATTATTATGATTGAGATTATTTCTTATCCTTGGACTAATGAGATGAGGGAAAGGATCATTTTTTCATTTATCATATAGGCACCTAAAATTCTCATGTCATGAATATTTTTATGCTATATTGGTGCATTCGAACTATTTTTCATTTCTTGACATGCCTATGATTGTTGAGTGATGTTGTGATAGTTATCTAATGATTGTATTACACTTCATTACGTTTGAGTGATTTCCTATCTGAATTAAGGAGGGGAATGAGCCATAAAGTTTTGGGATGAATAATTTAAAATGTCGAGTCATTATGATATAAATTAATGTTTCCAATTTTCAGTGATAAGTTTTATGGGAATTTATTAAATGGGAATGAATATCCATTATAAAATGAAACACGAAATCTAAAATAAAAGGTATTTACATCTTTATCCTACATTTTCATTTTTTTAAAGGTACTGGAGTGAACTTGGTAATTAAATGAAAATAAAATGAAATATATACATGATCAGATACCAGTACCTAATCGTATAAGCGGTTAGTTGGTGTAGTAAACCATTGGTTTTGATCCCTTACTTTTTTATATTCTATAGTTTTCCCTATCTAATACATAAATATTGTAATTTGGAGTGTTCTTGTAATTTTTAGATCAATTCCACCAAAATTTCATCATGTCATAGTTGAGTAATGTGGGGAAGATCATGATCATGATGTGGTGGGCCATGAGCTGCTAGTATTACCTCCAAGAGTGCCACATGAGGCACTAATTGATATACCAATTCTAGGAACTAATTCGCATATTCAAGATAGTTATGTAAATCTAATAAAATCCCTGAATGGTGCTCCACGAGTATCACCTACGATGGCTAATCTGACTCGCGAGTTCCATAAGCAACATCCTCTTACTTTTTTCTAGGATGGCGGTCTGCAGGCTGTTGAGTCTTGGCTTGAGGACACCCTTTCATTCTTTAAGCATCAATATATTCCCCCCGATAAGAGGTTATAACATTCTACTTTAATGTTGCAAGATTCATCCATGAATTGGTGGGATGTTATTACCCATGATAGTCGTTACAATGGAATGTTATGAGTTGATTTCTAGACAGCCTTCAATGATCAGTTCTTTCCTCAAACGTGGAGAGATAATAGGGCCAGATATTTCATGAATATCTTGTAGTGTTATTTCTCATTTATAAAATATTCAATGAATTTCAACAAGTTATAATTATTTTCTTTGTTTCTATTCGGTAATGAGCTTACACATGATTGACGCTTTAAGGATGGGATTGTGTACGCCATCCGTATGTAGGTGAATTTATTTCACCCACAAACTTTTTTATGAAATAGTAAATTAGGCTCTTATTAATGAGTACATCATGTGGGATGGAAATATTACTGAGCCTAGATGATCAGTGTCACCATAAGACTGTAGATATCAGGGTGGCAGGAAATGTTCCATCGCAGTTTCTCAGTAGGGACATGAGAGCCAAAATATATATGTTGATTACTCTATATTGTTTCATCAGTGTAGATGACATGGGTATATGATGCATCAGTGTGATAGAGACCCACTATTTTGATTTTTTTTCATACATATGGAGAGTAATCATTGATTCTTCATGACATTTCCCCCAAAATTTATTGGAAGTGAAGCAGCACCATCTCCACTGTCAAGAGTGGGTTCGTTTATGCCGCATCAGATAGGGAGTTAGAATCAAACTGGTAGGACATGACAAAGAGGAAGTAATGGATATAGTATTTATAATCATAAAACCCATCATCACTAACATAATAGTTATGATCATGATAGTACTACTATTGTATAGGGTAGTGGATCATGCCAGTTCCATGCACTACAACTTATACCTGAGGATTTGACAATGAGATCTTCTACTATATGAGGTATTATTATCCTAAAATCTATTATACAATCATATTTATTTGATATGGGTTATTAGAACTCAACAATCTTTGTGTCTACCATGTAAAGTCTCATACATGAGATAAAATATTACAATGGTGTAACGACCCTACATAATCAGTTCGGTGTACAGTCAGAGGGAATACACCCATGTATGGACATTCCCCATATGGTAGCCAGTTACCCTTTCATATAGAACTTATTTATTTTTGAAATGATATGATTAGATGTAATGATTAGGAAGTATTTTTTAGTTCATTGTCAAGATTTCATATACATCTATCGCTGTAGGGTATCATTACATCTGCAGAGGGATGAAGTCATCTACATAAGGGTGAGTGTGATGTTTAGTCTAGTTGAGTGGGGTGAGAGAATCATGGGATTGTTGGAGTGAACACCCATAATGAAAATAACTTCATAAAGGATCGAGGTTTACGAAAAGTGAATTTTCCTTCCGCAGTGGATTGTTTCAAGGATGTTGTAACTCCCCAGGAATTTATAGTAAATTATATCTTTAATATAATTCAATAGCTTTCTCTACATGCAACACCGAGTTCTAACGCTCCATGACTTACCAAACTAGCCATTCAATAATCATTTATGAATTGTAATAACTAAATTTTTAATTTTGTATACTACATATAATTTTAACATCAACACTATGTGTTTATTAGATATAATATAAGAACAAATTCAATTTTTTCAGATAAAATAAGTATTTTTAAAAAAATGCAATATTACCACATTTTAATGGAGAGCCATTTTAAATCTATTATTAGAAAATTTTATATATTAATTTTGAAAAAATAAACTTCTTATTTAGAATTTGGACATAAATGTTCACTTGGGATTAATTGTTGGTGTATTTTTGATAACTATCATATTTTGATGAATAGTGAAAGATACTAAATATTAATTGAAAGAAAATTTTTAAATCCAAATAATTTATATTGTTAAATTATGAATTTGATTTTGTTTTAAGAATAATTAGATTATATATTTATCATTTAATCAAATATTGGTCATTGGAAATAATTTCACATTTAAATTGGACATAAACACATATCAATCTTTTGATAAAGTTTACATCTCAAAAACCCGGTTTCTAGTTTTGATAATGAGAATTAATTTTAAAATAATTAATTCAAATCATAAGTTTATAATTTGTTAAAATAGAAATAAATTTTTAATTAGTAATATCAAAATTATATTTGGGCGAATTTTTAGTATTTTTCTGAAAACATTCAATTTTTTATGAATAGAGAAAAACTCTAAATTGTAGATATAAACCAATTTTTTCATAAAAATAGTTAATTTTAAACAAAAATTTACATTTATGTAAAAATAGAGACATAATAACTATGATATTATAATTTAATTCACTGGATTCAATTTATAATAAGATTAGATATATAAAATTTTAATGAACTTTTTAATGTCTTTTACCCACCTTGTAGGAAAATTTTCTAATTTGTATAAAATATAATTTTACCGCTTCAATGAATTTAATTAAAAATTTACAAGAGATAGGGTTGACATAAATAAGTAAAATTTGCTTCAATGGGATTAAAATTATATTTGGTGAATAGTAACTTTTTAATATTATTTACCACGATTAAAAGTAAATAGTTTAATTAAAGATAAAAATGATATTATAATTACCCTAAAACATGTACTAATCCAGTTGGATAAGTTTTTTTGACCTAAATCAACCTTATTAATTAAATATGGTCCTTTTTTATCCACATGGATTAGATTAGGAAAATTATTATTATTTTATTTAAAGAGGAGTTAAAAGTTTTAAATTCAAAAATTAATAACTAAAACTTTTTTAATATAGGTTTATACAGAAGATAAATTCGACTATAAATGTTATTTATAAATATAAAAAAATTTCCTACATAATGGTATTTTATTTATATATTTTGGACATTAAATAATTAAATTTATTTATGACACAATGATGAACAATACTTACCATAATAATGAACGATTAAAATAATAGATATTTTAAATATTAAAATAAATGTAAATTGAGACATTTGATGAATTACACAAATTTTATAGATTATTATGACATGTCATGGTGGATTAAATTAATTTTTTTCTAAGAGATAAATTTTTTATGACTTACACAAAAACTAAAAACCTAATACTGTGAAAATTTATATAAATGAGTTTTTAAAACAAATACAATTTTATAAAATTATATTATAGTCCTAAAAATTAATGGTTTGGACAAATGACAGATATAATAATAGATATGTCATTTATTAACTTCTTTAAGTTTCTATTTCTATTTTATAGTATGTTTATTAACCATGTATTATAAAATTACAAGTAGACATGTGTTAAACTATTTAACTATGAGTTTAATCTAAAAGATAAGGATAATATGGTGTCCTAAAAATCGTTAAAGCCTATTAGTTGAGAGGTTTTAGACCCATACCCACCTTATAGTCACAATAAGACTATATGGAGCAATTATAAACCAAAAATTATTTCGTAATAAAATAACATTTCATCCTTTTCAAAAGGATACCCTCGCTACTCTTATAAAAGGGTACTTACCCTTCTCTCGAAATTACTCCTATAAAGCCATTTGGATCTACCCACCCCTACTCAAATATTATCCCAAATACCCTCAATTTATCTTAGAGGCCTTATTTGTATGAGAATCCAATTTATGGGGACCTTTTGAACAAATCAAAAGGAAGCACCCGAAGAAGAGGTAATAATTCAATCACCTCTTTCAATGTTCTTTTCTTCTTTCATTACTCTTTCTTTGTTTTTTACTTACCAAAATAATAAATCCAGAAAATTATACATACATTGATTTTATTAAAAATATTATACAACCATATTCATTATTCTATCCATCCTATGAATGATAATGTCACCAAACAAGTATATGTACGACTTACCGTCTCCATGTCGTGTTGGAGTTAGTTATTCAACACTTCATTATTTTGATGAGTATAATAATGAGTATAATTGAGGTAAATAATAAATATAACATGTTAATTATTATTTATATATTATATAACATCCAATAACATATTATTTAACCATCAATAGAATGATATTGTCCCTCGTGCATACGTATGAATTATCGTATCCACAAATGCGATGAGATTCATTCCACATCGTAACCATTGAAGAATAATTTTCATTTTATTATTTGATATAATATTTATGAAAATAATATAGTTCTATATATGAATAAAATATATCCTATCCATAACAATCATGACTTACATAATGAAACATTTAATGGAAAACGAATCAGTTAACACCTGAAAAAATGATACTACTGAAATATTATTAACAAAGCAATATTAGAAGATCATATATGATATCATATTTATGGATGTGGTTCTTATATAATATAATAACAATTATTTAACTATTTTATATTATGTTAATGTACCATAAACTATGTAAATGTTCAAGTTAGGGTTAATTCCACAATATCTTCATTATCAAAGGGAGTTTATACGTTAGTATCTATTAGGACCTCTTTGTCATCCACATCCATGTTCCTTAAAAATGTATTTCAATTTTTTTTTTACTTTTTACTATTATATGGGTTAAAGTCATTTATACACTAATTTTAATTTTTATATAAGGGTTTGAAAGTAATATTTCCATTGCTTTCCAAACAAGGTACTTACCCTCTTCGAGGAATTAAGGTAAGAATGTTATTTTATCTTATACGGCGGGGGAAGATATTTTTTGCCGTTATAACACCATAAAAGTTTCCCTAAAAAACTTATAATTATATTTTCAAAATTAATTTTTTCTTTTATATTTATATGTCTTTTAAATTATTTAAAAATTGAAAGAGATATTTATCCTAAATGGTTTTTATTTAATCTATGTCAAAATCTTTTAAAGGATTTTACACTTCTTTGAGGTAGATTTTCTATAATACAATCTTCCATATTGTATTGAATGTTTCGTGACATGTTTTATTGTGAATGCATTATTTTTATACCATTCATTTTTTATGGTTTAATTATTATCATTTTTTATGCTAGTTTTAATACGAATTTCTATTTTATGTTTCAACCATTTCATATGAGGAATGAATTGGACATAGTAAGTGATGGGTGGATCCTGCTATAATTATTGGACGCATCGATAGATCTCTTGAGACAAACTAGTGTCTTTGCACAAGGACAAGAAAAAATACTATTTTTATTCTTGGCACGATATCATTAGTTTGTGGTTATGATGTCCTACAATATGCATTCCATCATAATGAAATTGGCTATTGATAATTCATGTGATTATTCGGCTAGTATAAAATCCATTTGAATAAGTAAATGGAATTATTTGATTTATCATTTCAATATTATGGTAAATATTATGTTTAAAAGGTTTCTGTTTTAGGCTTATAAGTAATCTATCAATTTTTTAAGGTTGGGGCCGAAGCCTTATTTTTATTATTTAAAGAAAAGACCTCTTTAGACTGGGTAGAGGGAGACCGATTACATATCCAGAAGGCCCAAAGTGGCCTGTAAATTATGTTTGGAAGCCCATTTTGGCCCAAAGGTCCCCTTTGTGAATAGTACTACTACATCACATGGGCCACTATAGTACTTGCAATAGTACTTCCACAACTAAAGTGTCACCGCCGCTATAGTACCCAGAAATTTTCCCCTATCCATGTTTGATCCTCGGTCATTTGGATTCCATGTATGAACATGTACCACTAGGTTACAGGCTCATTGTCTTTAGTCTTATACATTTCTAAATTTTTTTTTTGCTTATTTATGATTGCTTCCGCTATATTTATATCCATATTAGGCATCTAAGGTCACCCCATTAAATTTTTTATTTTTCCTAGGATGTGATGAAGTATATTACAATTAACAGGAATGAATAGGCTAAGGGATATGAGTGTGTTCAAAGTGGACATAATATTGTTTTTTTCAACATTTCATACTATAATATAAAACTTATATATGTATCTATTACTTCCAAGGATACTAAACTAATCATTCATTCATGACATGATATATTTCTGTTATGACAATGTTTTTTAATAATTCCCGGACTCCTGGAAACTATGGTTGGGGCATTGCAGTTGGTATCAGAAGGAATATAGTACAAATAATGGAAAATAGATTTTGCTAAACTATTATTAGAGTACATTAACATAAGATATAATATGTGATTTAGTATAGAATAATATATAATAATTTTTTTAGTGAAAATATTATTAGGGTCTTCCTAGAAAATGCATCCATGTCTGGATACAAATAGGTAGAGGTGGCTTTGGCACATATGTACCCAGGAGAGGAAACTCTGACAAAGAGTATCAAGATTGAAAAAGGGTATCTTGGTACACGACAATGGTCCTTACTGCACTCTAGGTATTGAAACTCCTAAGGTATATGATTAGGATAATTCACATATTCATTACGAACTATTATGAAGGATTTATGAGTAAATACTTCGTCAAATAATTTTTTTATGATTAGTGATTATTTACAAACACTTTTATATTTATTTTAGGTATTTTACATGTTTGGAATTACGCATTGTCATTCATAAATTATCCTAGTGTATGCCATTGTTTTTAAACAGTTCCCAGTAGAAGGAAGGAGAACTCCAACATTACATGTGATGCATAGAGTAAAAAACGATCATATCTTCTATCGTATTTAGCCAAAATATAGAAGGGAAACAGTCTCCCGCATATTCTCATCTTGTGGTAAAATAATATCATGTGTTAATAGTCCAATGGCTTTTAATTGAATCCAGATAAGAAAAGGATGGAATAGAGAAAGATAGATAAAGGGAAGATATGGAAGAAGGATTTCCTCAAATGTGATATGTGTGGAAAGAATCACCTTGCTAAATTCTTGAAGGTAATGGGATTTTGTTATATGTGTGGACCAAAATTACACCATGTATGTGATAGTAGGTGTAAGAAAAAGGATTCAGATATATAATTCTTCATCTACAAGGAGTTGGGATACTATGAAAATCAATGTCCCAATAATCAAAGTATACCCCAAATGATACTATTGGATAATAATCACGTTTTGACACTACCATAGATGAAGTGGAATAATTATGGTTCTTATATTTTTTTATTAATGAATTATGTAATTTCAGTGTTGTAACAATGGTGTACGAGTTATATAAATTATTGAATTAAATAAGGATTGTACTGCAGTACTATTTCATTGAGGATTTGAGATTATATGGTACTAAGAAAAGTGAATCAACAACATGTTAATATTTATTGAAAAAACATTTGTGAAGGTAAGGTAAACATGATATGGTCATGATACTAAGGTTGTGATTTTGGAATTAGAGATGGTTGATTTGAATAATTATATTGGATATTCTTTACTACCTTAAAACTGGTTAATGATTTGATTATTCCATCATTGTTGGAGAATTCAAAATCATTGGATATATGGAATATATCTAGTATTCTATAATTAATAATAGGGAATTAATGTAATCAACAATGTTTTATATTAATTAATGGTGTTGCAATTTTTTAAGAGAATACATGATGAAGGTACTCACATGTTATTTTGTGTAAAATAGGGACCCTCATTACGTCATGTTGACCTTCCGTATAAATTTTTCGACTATTAGATTAAACATAAGTATTTTTTATAACTCTAAATATTGGAATGGATTACAGTGGAAATTGGATACTATATTTTATGGGTAAAACATTTATTTATAATTTTTTTTATTTTTTTACAAAAAGGACAACTCGAAGGTCAGGCGACAACCTGTCACGTCTGGAAAGGCCAAGAGACTTGAACCCTTAACTGAATGGCGTAAAAGGTGCATAACCTACCACTAGCCTATGTGAAGTCCTGGTTTGTATAATTTAGTTTTTTTTAAATGATCTAATAGATGAATTATATATTTATTTTTTTGAAACCCTATATGATTAGGATAAATAGAATATACTTGAGTTCTATGATCTTTTAGAGTGATAGATGATTATGTGGTAGAAATTTTTTAATGGATGGACCTTTACAAGTCATGATATTTTTTATTATATGACGAAATTAATTCTTAAACATTAGGTAAAGGATCTTAAAACCAAAATTCTGTTTTCATAATACCTTATGTTTTGATGAACAAATAATATTTTATGTTATTATACATTTATAGCTTTGAGGCACTCAATTTTCTATTTATTATTCACATGTTTGTGATTGTTGGCCTCAATAACTCCATATAGATATTTACTAGTTTTCACCAATTATGTGGCTCAAATTACCACCAATGATCTCTTATTCATGATTCAAATTTTTTAGTGACATTTTCATTTCCCTTTTACTCTTATTAGGATTAAATTTTGTTGACCCTATTTCTAATGTGAGTTTCCACAATGGTATTTTCTATTTTAACAATTTATTTCGGAAGAAGAATTTAAAATTATGATGATGAAATTTATTGATGTTGGGGAGATTTTTACTCCCTAGTATTTAAAAGTACATTATCTATTTTAAGTAATTTAATATCTTGCGCTACACACAACAATGAGTTCGAACGCAACATGACATACCAATCTAGCCATTCAAAAATAAGTTATGAATAGTATTTTTTTTAAATTTTATATACTCCATATAATTATAACATCAATATTATTTTTTTCGTGGAAATAAAATAATAAGAAATTCATTTTTTCAGATAAAATATATTTTGTTCAAAAAAATAAAAATTTACCACCTTTTAATGGAGAATCCTTTTAAATCCAATACTAAACAATTTAATATATTAAATTTTACAAAATAAACTTCTTGTTTAGAAGAGGAATGTAAAAATTTTGTTTTGATTAAATTTTGGTGTTTTTTGATATCTTTTACGTTTTAATAAATACTGAAAAATACTAAATTTTAATTGAAAATAACTTTTAAAATCAAAATAATTTATAGTGTTAAATTATACATTTTAATGGTTTTGATTTGTAATTAGATAATAATTTTATCTTTTAATCCAATATTGGTAATTGAATGTAATTTCACATTTGAATTGGATATAAACGCATATCAATCTTTTGATAGATTTTACTTCTAAAAAACCCACCTTCTGGTTTTGACAACATGAATTAATTATAAATTAATTAATCTAACACATATGTTTTTAATTTGGTAAAATATACATCATTTAAAATTTTGAATATTATAATTAGCTTTGGGTGAATTTTTGGTAATTTTTTGAAAACATTCTACTTTTGGTGAATAGTGAAAAACACTACGTTGTAGATAAAAACTGATTTTTTCATTAAAATAAATATTTTTAAATAAAAATTTATCTTAATTTCAAAATAGTTATATAATACCTATACTATTCTCATTTAATTCATTTGTGTCATTTTATAATAATATTTGATATATAAAATTTAATTGATCTTTTTAACGCCTTTTACCCACCTTCTAGGAACATTTCCAAATTTGCATAAAATGTAATTTTACCGCTTTTGTGACTATAATTTAAAAAATCCTATTGAAATGGTTGACATTAGTATGAAAAATGTAGTTTAATAGGATGATTTTTTTGGTGAATAGTAACTTTTGAATTTTCTCTACCACGGTTAAAAGTAAATAGTGAAATTACATGCTAAAATAATATTATAATTACCGTAACACATGTCATAATTCAATTGGATATTTTTATTTCAACCTAAGTCAAACATAGAAGTAAAATATGATCATTTTTAATCCACTTGGATTATATTAATACCTTATTATTATTTTATTTATTGAAGAGTTAAAAGTGTTAAATTCAAATTTTAATAACTAAAACATTTTTAATATATAGTTATACATAAGATAAATTCGACTATAAAGATTAATTATAATGATAAAATTATTTCCAACATAATCATATTTTATTTATGACATAATTATGACGTAGTAATTGCCTTATTAATGAACGATTAAATTAATTGATATTTAAAATAATAAAAAAATGTAAATGGAGACTTTTGATGAATTCCACAAATTTTATAGGTTAATATGAAATGTTAGGGTTGATTAAATAAATATTTTTCAATGTTATAATGTTTTTACAACTTTCACAAAAAAAACCAAATACAAAATAGTGTCAAAATTGACCTAAGTGAGTTTTAAAAAAAATACTATTTTATTAAATTATATAATAGTACTAAAAATATATGGTTCTTCCAAAGGACCTATATAATAAAATATATTTCATTTATGAAATACTTCAGGTTCTATTGGAACTTTATAGTATGTTCATTAACCATGTATTATAATAATACAAGAAGAAATGAGTCAAACAATTTTACTAAGAGTTAAATCTAAAAGTTAAGGTTAATATGGTGAACTAAACTTGTATAAAAAATATTTTCATAGATTTTTTCAACCCATACCCACCATATACTCTAAATAAATCTATATGTAGCCATTATAAAGCGAGAATTAATTTATAATAATATAATATTTCAATCTTTTCCTAAAGTGACCCTCACCTCTCTTATAAAAGGGTACTTCCCCTTCCCTCAAAATTACACCACCAAAGCTATTTGGCTCGACCAACCCCGACGAAAATATACTACCAACTACCCTCACTTCAACCTAGAGGCCTTAATTTGATCAAAATACAAACTGAGGATACATTTAAATAAAATTAAAAGAAAAGACTCCAAGAAGAGGTAATAATTTCATCACCTATTTCAATGTTATTTTCTTCTTCAACATACTATTTCTTTTTTGTTTCCTTACCAAAATAATAAATATTCTACATTATACATACTATGATCTTATTATAAATATTTTACAACCGTATTCATTATTCTACTCATCCTATGAATGACAAAGTCACCGTACGTGCATACGTACAACTTACTATATCCACGTCGTGGTGTAGTTTGTTATTCAACACTTTATTTTTTGGAAGAGTAGAATAATGTGTATTATTTATTTAATAATAAATATAACATGTTTATGATACAGTATATATGATATACCATCCAATTACATACGATTTCACCATAAATAGCATGATATTTTTTCTCGTGCGTACGTATAGATTACCGTCTCCACGAACGCGATGAGATTCTTTCCCAATCATAACCAAGCAAGCCTAATTTTCATTTTATGATTTAAAATAATTATTATAAAACAATATAATTAAGTATATGAATCAAATACATCCTATCCATAAAAAACATGTATTACATAAAAAAACGTGTCAAGGAAAATGAATCAGTTAACACCTGAAACAATGATACTTCTAAAATATTATCATACAAAAAATTATTAGATGATCTTATATGAAATCATATTTATGTATGTGGATCTTTTATAATTTAATATCAATGATTTATCTATTATACAGGATTTTAATGTTCTCTCAACTAATTAAATATTCATGTTAAGGGTTATTTCTACATTATCTTCATTATTCGAGGTTGTTTATAAATAAGTATCTAATAGGACCTCTTTATCATCCAGATCTGTGTTACGTAAAAATTTATTTCAATTTTTTTTTACAATTTTCAAGACTATGGGTTATAGTCATTTATAAACTCATTTAAATTTTTATAAAATTCATTTAAATTAATCTTTCCATCTATTTCCAAACAAGGTACATTATGACCTTTTCGAAGAATCATGGTGAAAATGTTTTTTAACTAATATGGCGTGCGCAAATAGTTTTCTTCATTATAAAACCTTCGACATTTACCTTATATTATTATAAGAAGATTTTCAAAATAAATGATTCTTTTATTATTATTTTACTTCTAAATTATTTGAAAATATAAAGAGACATTTTTATCAAATGGTTTTGATTTCATCTATGTCAACATTCTTTGTGGGATTTTTACACTTGACTGAAGTTGATTTATTATGATACAATATTTCATAATGTATTGAAGATTTTGTTATATGTTTTCATGTATATGTGTCATTTTTATACCATTAATGGTTTATGGATAATATATTAAAATTTCATCTGATAATTTTAATACGAATGTTTATTTTATGTTTCAACCTTTTCATATGAGGAATGCATTGGACATAGTAAGTGACTGGTAGAGCCCACTAGAGCTTCTTGATGCATCGGTAGGTTTAATAAAAAAACTAGTTTCTTGGCAGATGGCCTTGACAAAATATTATTTATAGTCTTTACACTAGGCCTCGTCTATGTGGTTATTCTGTCTGACATTTTTAATTCCATCATAATGAAATAAGATATTGATATTACGTGTAATTATTCAACAAGTAGAATATCCATGTGAATAAATAAATGCCATTTTTTATTTATCATTGTCATAATATGATGAATTTTATGTTTTAGAGGATTTTTCTTTAGTCTTATACATTTTCTTAATGGTTTATAGTTATTTATGATAGTTTCAGCTATATTGTTATTTTTATTGAGCATCTGAGCTCACCCCTTTCTTTGTTTTTTTCCTAGATGTGAAGAAGTATATTATGATTAACCTGGAGGAATAGGCGTAGAGACATGAGTGTGTTAAATGGGGACACATTGTAGTTGTTTTTGGTCATTTCATATTGTAATTTAAAAATTATGTATGTATCGTGTACATCTAAGGCTACGAATATTATCAGTCTTTCGAGACTTGATCACCTGTGATAATGCCAATGTTATGTAATAATGCACCGAATCTAGGTAACTAGGGTCGGGGTGTTACATATGTATTTCCCAGCAATTTTTATAACATTCATCCTCATATAGAGGTATAGTTAATGATAAATATTGTTCCAGGAGCATATCTAGTGTACAATCATCAATAAAGGATGGAACCTACATAGATTTAGGATATCAAGTGGTAGCTAGAGGATTTTGAGGACATGTGACTTATGCGTCCCATTAAATCCTCATGGAATTATCCCTTGATTTTTTCTAATAAGGAAGATGAAACCTTACATATTTTCATGGAATACGTATAGTTGAACCATATTTTGGTGAAGAACTGATATCCCCAACCTCTAATAGAATATCACTTCGATCCAATTCATGTAGATAGGGTGTTCTTTTCGATCGACCCAAGGATGTGATATAACCATGTGTGACTAAATCCAAAAAACATTACATTTACCACTTTACATAGTAGGTATGGTATATATGAGTACCTAGTTATGTTATTCAGTCTAATGCACATGCGTGAAATTTTCATGGAATTAATGAATTAGTTTTCCAGTCCCTATCTCGAATCATTTGTAATCGTCTATATGGAATAAATCATTGTGTATTATCATACACATAACGACCATGATAAAAACCTTGATACCTTTTTGTGTACGCTGAGATAGAATTAAATTTATACTAAGCATACTATGTTCCAATTATGGATTGAAAAAGTTAACTTCTTTGGTCAATTCATATTGGAATCAGGAGTATCTATTCACCCATAAATGGTTATTATTATAGTTTCTTGGGAGAATCCCAATAATTTGTTTGGTATATTATGTTTCATGGAGTGGAATGGATATTAATGACATTTAACCCAAGATATCCTATTAATTTTTTGACCAATTACTCATCTTAAATGATGGGTGTCAAGTTTCTATGGTCAAAATCATGTGAGGAACCCTTTCAATAGAATAATGGGAGGCTTGTATCAGTATCTATTCTAATTCTACCTTTTTTAGGGATATGTTACACCATATTCTATGATGCAACGTGCATCAGCGAAGGATCAGTGATGATGCTAGAGGAATGAGTCATTATATATGGATATTGGCTGTTAATCCCTCATTAGATAATCTAACTGACGCTTAATCTTATGTGAGTAGTATTTTTCCATGCCTAACACTGTTAGAGACACTATATATTAGGTGGGCACTCTGTGGTGTACACAGAACAAAAGAGTTTCAAATATATATTTTCATAGTGTGACTTAAAACTCAGATAGTAGATATTGTAGAATATTGACAATCCATTTAAATAGAGCTTTAGTATATTCCTGGGAAGGTAAATTCTATTTTAGATGCAGTATGTTGGAAAACAAGGGAAAATACAGTATGGGATACCGATGATGAATGGATGTTAATCCCAACTTATCAGAGTTTCATCAAGAGTTTCATGACTATCATGAGAAGACTTACCATTATGCCTTGAATGTTTCACATTCTATACTTGATAAGGGTAAGGGTATAATTTTTCTATATCCTAATGTCTAGGTTCTCTGTGACAGTGTAACAAGAGACAACCAACCTCTATATTGGTCTATGAACAGAGACGACATCCTACGTATTCATGGACATATCTATGTTTATACAGATATGAGAGAGGATTTGATGAAGGATTCCCACTCTTCTTGGTGGGAAGTTGACTCAATTATTTCCAAGATGTATCATGATATGTTTCACCGGTTTTGGTGGCCTGAGATGAATTTTAAGATAACAGACTTTGTAACTAGGTGTTCCACCTATCAGTAGGTGATGACATAAAAACAGAGACATATGGTCATGATACATCTGTTTACATTCGTAAAATTTAAATGAGAACAATTTTCTATGAACATTATAGTCAGTTTACCTAGTTCACTATGAGGTAGTGATTCTATAAGTGTTGTTATTGACAGTATGATGAAAGTGTATCACTTCATTCTTATTCATAAGACATTCTCTGTTGATCAGATGTGAAGTCTGTATGTTTGTGAGATAACATGACTACATGGGGTCCCATATAATATCATTTTAGATATATATTATCATTTCACATCATAGTTCAAGTAGATAATTTATAATTCTATTGTAAGACATGTTCTTCTATGAACAAATTTTCTCCCTCACACCGATGGACAATCAGAACGGATGATACATGTCCTAGAGGATATGCTTGGACCATGTGTCCTCTTTTTAGTATATTCTTAGAAGATTTATATCACTCTCATTGAGTTCACCTATTATAATAGTTTCCCATATAAAATTCATATATCTCATTTTGAGACATTGTTTGGCATGTATTTCCATTCACCCACTTGTTTTCTATAGGTTGGTGAGGCAGCACTACTAGTTGCTCGTCTCATTCAGGCGACTTCAGAGTAGGTTCATCTATTCTGAAAGTGTATGACTATATATTACTCTAGAAATAAATCTTCTGTCTATCACTATTGATGATATCTAGAGTTCATGTTTGGGTATCATGTTTTATTTTAAGTATCACCCATTCTAGGGAATATATGGTTAATGGATTATGGGAAGTTGTCACCTTGTTATGTAGGGTTGTTCGAGATCATGGAGTGAGTTAGGACATTAGCCTAACAGTTTTTATTAATTCAGAGTTACCATTCCATGAATGAATTATTTCATGTTTAATAGCTTAACCATTATCATGATGAATCATCTCATACCATTGATCCCGAGGTAGTTGAGTTAGATGTCGATGACACCTTTGAGGATTATCTAGTACAGATCATTAGCTGGATCACTAAGGCTCTTCGAGGCTTGTCAATCCCTATAGTATGGGTGATATAGAGGCATATATATGTGATGGATTAGAAAATGGAGTTAGAGTCCAACATACATGACCATTGGCCAATGTTTTTCTTGAACATCATTTCACCACCCATTTAGGGTGAATTGATGATGAGTTCTTTTACGGGGGAAGAATATAGAAACTAGACTGTTCATTTAGGGATGGGTTATTAAAATTTCTTTACAATAATTTATTTCAGAGCTATTATGGATGACTAGTGAGTCAGTGATGGTACCAAGGGTTCAATGGGAGTGTTCAGATCCTAGAAACCATCTTTTTTTGAAAAAATGGCTATGTTTCATAATTAGAGTAAACTATGTAGAAAGGGTGCACTGTTAGATATAATCGTGTTGTTGGTCTTCATTTTGGTCAGATCCATCTCATACAATTGGTGCATGGTTTCCCTAACTATGCATCATTAGTGTGTGCTACACCCCTTTCTCTAGCTACTCGTTCATTGTTGGGACATTGTTTATAACATTGTGCAAGAAAACAATGCACATTATAAATTTTGAGTAATTGTACATAATGATATAATTTTCACTTTCTTCTTCCCAATTATGAATTATAGTGAGATTCTACTGATTTTCTATCATTTTTTAGTTTTTTAAAGGCCTAATATAAGGATTAAGAGATATCTTTCATCCAGGATCCAAACAAGCATTATTTCGTCATGTTGGATGTGTAACAGTAAGTACTCAAGTCCAGTTGAGATTTCTTCTTCTCTCATTCTATCAGTTTATTTATCAAGAGGTGATAATGATTACAAATTTCTAAAATTTAATTATTTCTAATAAAAATTAAAGGATGATTCTAGAGTAGAGAATTACAATCCAAAGGTTGGTGGTCAATAACTCATCCCTCAAGATCGTTGATTTTGGAATATTCATGTGGGGCCTGCTGATTTCCTTTGGTTCTGTTTATTAAATTTATCTACGACTATTATAATCATTATAACTACATGGTTATGATCATTCAAAATATGTTAATATTTTTTATTGGATACACCCACAACTCTATCCATCCAATGTAGGGTGTTTTTCCAAAATTGTCATTTTGTGTATTGATAAGATTAAGCTGCTATTTAGGTTTACCATGGTGTGAAATTTCTATGTTTGAGATTTTATGTATTATTTAACATGATTTATGTTGTGAATATAATAATGTATTGTAACCTCTGTTCTCAAAACCAGAAGAACCTAAGGTAAATGATTCAAATTGATAAATTAATTCAAAATGAAAATTTGAATGTATACTAAGTATATGACATAGCCTTCATATATATAATTGAAAAAAATGTTTCATATCTTTAGTACCCCATAACATGATAATGGATGGTATCAATTTGAACTTACATTATGGAAAATGTCTTAAATGGATTAATAAAATGGTTTCATGCCACTTAACATAATCAGAGAAATGAAAGGCAAGGATTTAACCAAATGGACTCATTGATTAATTAAAACCTGATTAAAAGGTTATATACTCAATTAACATTCCAAATAATTAAAGGTACTAGATTTAATATTATAAAATATAATATTACATCATTATCAAATAGGAGTGTCCTGACTTGAGCTCTCATTGTATTTCATAGGGAATTACTTGAGCACTCGGAAACCCCATTCTGATTAAAGGATTCAACTTTATTTGGTTGAAACCAACCATGATCTTGATTCTTAACTTACAATAGATATATGGTATGAAACCATAGGATCCCTCATGTATTATTATACGATTCCTTTGACACAAACCATGGATACAAAATTGACATGTAGGTTCCATGTGTAAAGCCAATCGGCCCAAGCCACTTCTTAGTCATGTTTTAATGGGGTGAACTCCATGGACTCAATAGGTGTCTAATTGTGAAATACCATCGAAAATTAACCTTGAATTAAACTCCTAACCTCATCCAGGATATAGTAAATACTAATTTGAAAAACCATAAGATCTATGTTTCATTGGTTGTTACCTGAAAAAAACATTAATAAAAATCATTAGTATTTTATTTTTCTTATCTTGAAACCATTACTATAGATATCATGGGACTTATTAATATACTGGTAATAATCAATTAATGAATTGTTTATTTTTTTATATTGATGTTGAGGGTCAAAGTGGGTATGTTGATATTTATTTAATTTATACTACTTTACTATATATATGAATTCTTTCACACTATTATATTACCATCGAACAAGCCAAATGTTGTAGAAACCATTAGTGGTAGGCCAATATGATTTATCTCACACCCTATTTAGGATCTGTTTGGTACCTGAAGAAGATTACATGAATAAAAGTGTTGATCAATGGGATTCATACATCTTAGAACACTTGATTTCCTACAGTTTAGTATGGATCTTCATAGAATATGAATGAATTGATGTTTAGGATACATGGTATAGTCTTTTAATTTCCGTTATTATTTTATGAAACATGTTATTCTTGTTTTATTGTATCCATGTTTTTTAGTTATCTATTGGATGAAATATTATCATCAGTTGTTATAGTAGATTCAATTATTTTTATCGTTGTCTATTTATTAATTTAGTGTTCTCTCTCTATATAATTATATTTCTTCCACTATTTACCCTTATTTATATTTATCTATTCTGCAACACTCTATTAATGAGGGAATATTCTCCACATGGAAAGACACTAGGATATCACTGAAAGTCAAAATCATATGAAATTTGGGTAGATGTGATTGATTCCCTGTGGCGCACATAGCTCAGAGCACCTATTAAGTGGCATATATGTTTGGGAAATTACCATTAAAGCTATTTTAGATAGAGGAATATCAAGAACCACCACACTGAAAGGAGGAACGAGAGGTATCTAGTTGATGAAACCACACGAATGGAGGTAAAACATAATTTGTATTGAAGATTGATCAATGGAGTATATATAGATATCAATCCTTGACAAAAAAATCCCAAAAATATCAATGGTGGGATTCATGGTCGAAATGAATTGGGAGAGAGGCATTTAAGTTGTATGGTTTGAAAATCTTGAGTGGATGAAAAAATTAAAAACTATCATCATTAGGGATTTACATGATGATTAATACCTTGTCATGTTGATTAATCATTATCATTTTTTCTACCAAAAGACATATGACCTTTAAATTTTATTTTCTTTTAAGACCCAAATTTATTACACATTGTGAAACTGACATTCTTATCATGTCAAATGTTTACACGTTGTGAAATCTCCCTGATCCCACTTATTTGTTGCGGATCCCCTCAAGACATAATATGATTCTCCTCCTACCACCTTGGTATTCAGAAACATTCAAATGGTCGGTCCATATGGATCCATGACCTTACAATGGATATAATTATTTAGTATATATGTTATATATGATATAAAGATTATCATATAATGATGAATTATAATTTTACATTCCCTAATTCGATCCATTCAAAAGTTAATACATTGTTCATGTGTATTGACAACCCAACATCATTTAGAATGTCATAATTCAATTTTCAAACTCTAAAATTTATGTAAGATTTTAAATATTTATATAAAAAATATATATGATATTTAAATAATAAAAATCATTATATTAATGGTGGGATATTGATCATGGTAAATGTACCATAACTTCTAATATTTTATTAAAATTACTCTTTTTATCATGAAAAACTATATTATTTCATTTGTGGTTATATCTAAACAATTAATCCCTTATCCGCTTTAATGATTCTTATATTTTCTCTTTGACTGTAATAAAGTGGCCCATTTCTAAAGTTTCATGAAAAATATATTTATCACATTATTTGGACACCATTTGTTAGGAAAAAATAACTAATTATCACACCAATTTTATTTCTATTATATACATATTTACAATTTGATTTTATATCAAATATAAATGATTTTTCAAAAAATGTTTCTTTTCATAGTAAAAGGGTATTTTTATCATGATTTAATCAAAGATTTTATTAGAGTATTTAAATATATGAAAATAAGTCCAATTAAATATTATTCATAATTCTGATCGATGTTTTATGATATCATATACCATATTTTATAGAATGGTTTATGATCTATTTGACTATGGATGTGCTATCTTCCTACCATATACCATATTACTTAGAATCGCTAGTGATTATGTTTACTAATTGGGGAAATTTATGTATATTCTTTTTATGTATCACCCCTTCATATAAAAAATTCATTTGAAATAGTTATATATTTTTGGGGCCCTATATAGATCCTTTATGTGTTAATAAGTCTCATGAGGAAAAACCTATATGGATTTCGCCAAGTCCTTAACCATTTATTTTCAGATGTCTTGGATGAGGCCTAGATGATATGTTTCTGATGCCCAAAGTTTTTCATTCCATCCTAATATATTATTTATTGATAATCCATGTGATTATAAAAATGTTATAATATCCATGTTTATGTTTCATTATCATTGTATTCAATGTATGGAATAATTCAATGACTTTTTATTCCTAACATTTTATACTGAAGACCATGTTTTAATGGAATGTGTTTCTATTTAATCTTTTTTTGTTGCATTGTTTATGTTTATGATTACAAATATTGTACTGATTATCCTTACTAAGAATCTATCATCACCAAATTTTTTTGTTTTATATTTCTCCCTGATGTGACAATTTATATTATTGATGAATTTGAGGGAGAATCTAGGAATTTATTGGATATGAACGCTTGTTAATAGTACCAATGTATTTAATTACGGAACATGATACATGCTACAAGGATAATGATAATTATAGTTTGTATCAATGAATGAATATTATATAAATGGGATAATATATTATAAAAACATATATTAGGGAGCATAAACCTAAGATAGACATTTTGGATATTCATAGAAGAACATCCGTGAATTTTTTAAAGGTATATATTATGTTGGTCTTCCTTCCAATAAATCCTGAATGGATACTAAAAGTGTAAATGGTTCTATTATATATATACATAAGGGTAACAATGTTGATAAGGTATGTTGTTCTGAGTCGTTGTAACCTGGTACTTGACAATGAGCCTTTCTGCGCACCTGGTTGGACACTCCCATGGGATATTTTTAAGATAATTTATGTTTAATTTTCAAAAAAATACAAAAATTTCAAAAGTAATCATGTCCCCATAGAATGAAATTTATAATTATAAGATTATATATGCATAAATTTCCAATTTATGTTATTTGATTCTATTTCAAAAATAATTCATTATGATTCATAACCAAATTTAGTTTATGCCTTTGTTTTGAAATGGTGCCTTACAGATACAAGAGAAACTGTATCAATGTATGTGTTCCATTAATGGATTTCCCACCTATAAATAGTAATAATTCTGGAGAAAGTGATGAAACTAGGGAAAACAATCTTATAACTATAATAGTATAAATGACTCAGCTCCGGACCAATATCCTTACTCGCATGGAGAAGCCCGATCCACATCATGGTGTATGAATTCTAGGATTCTTTATGTGACAATAACCTGTATCATTTAATGGGTCTATAAATCAATTTTTAGTTGTGAAGTGGATACTTTCTCCAAATATATATATATTTATTTGGAATGTAATGAAAGAGAGAAAGTTATCATGGTAGTTTATCATCTATTAAGAAATGTTGATCAATGATCATTATTGATTAAAAATAGAAATGAATATAATTAAATATAGAATATGTAATAGATGGATTTTAAGGAATGATTTTTGAAAAAATTATTCCTTCAAAAAATAGTTAATATATATGGAGAGATAATCATCTATTCAAGATGAAATGATTATGGAAACATTTCATTGTATTAATTCATCATTACATGGTTAGAAAGACACGTTATGGATAACAAACAAAATACATTGATAAATATTCATCGATTAAATTATTTGTTAAATCCATTCATCCATAGGGAAATGGTAACCAATACATTCTAATAATTTGAAGATATAATAAAATTTGATATCAAGATAGATAAACAATTTTCTATGTCTTATAACTTTTAGAGAAAAGAAGAGAAGAAGAGGGAAATAGATTGAGTATGGGATAAAAGGAAAAATGAAGAAATCGAACTTTTCAATATCTGATACTTGTGAATGAATATAATCTCATACATTTTAAAAAGGAAAATTATTTTTCTTCATGTGTGGTGTTAATGACATTCATGTTCACGATTTTATGGTAATGAATGAAGATACCAATGTTAAATGATAAAATTATAGGGATATGGGGCACTTTTCAAATAATTTTACACAGCGTTAAGGAAAAATTCCTCAAAAAATGACATCAGATCCAAGATATGCATATGGGATCACAATAAATGAGTTTAAATTGCATAATGATATGGTGGAAGGTATGTTAATCCTATCCTTAATTTATTATCAATTCTTTATCTGATTCTAGATCAGCTCTTTCTTTTACATCTTCCTAGTATGTTTTAAAAAATATATCTTTTCAATTCACCTTAAAATGGGAGTCTTGAGTAATTATTCATATTGGAAACCTTATTATAACAGATATATTTTGAGTTATTTCTATTATGAAACATAAAAATACTATAATTGTTGATTTTAACATCATAAATATTGTTGATTTTTATATAATCCTTGGTATGGACTAACATTAAAAATATAATGAAAATTTTTATTACAAAGAGAATGAAATTATACCTTCTGATGATGTTATGAAATTTCAAATTTTTAAAGGGGAGACATCATCTTCTGAGTAACATCTGGATCCACCTCTAGTAGTTCTTCTATATGAAATTCTTTAGGACGATAAGAAAACTTCATCTATGGATGAGAAAATAAATCATTAAATTGTGGAGATACCTATTATATTGGAATATATTGATTTATTTTTTGAGGATTTTCCTAGAAACCCTTCAGTATAGGAAGTTGAGTTGTGTATTTATTTAATCCTTGATTCAAGGACAGCGTCAAATATACCATATAGAATGGATATTTTCGAATTAGTGGAGTTGGAGAAAAAACTATATGATTTGAGTAATAAGGGATTTATTCCTTCATAGGGTTTCCCCATTGGGATCCCATGTAATCATTGTCAAAGAGAAATATGGATCAATGAGTCAGTTGGTGAAATATAGACAATTTAGTTCTATTACAATAAATAAAATGTATACTCGTCCTCATATTTATTATTTCATTGATCAACATCACATAAATTGATTTTTTTTCTAATATTGATGTACGATGGAGATTTAAACAATTTCATGTTTGGAAGGAAGGTATTCCATGGATAGAAATAAAAACTAGGAATGGCCATTATGTGTTTACAAAAATTCCATTTGTACTGACTAATGAACCCTCTATTTTAATAAGTCTAATAAACTATGCACTGAAAGAATATCTTGATGACTTTTTGTGTTATTTTTTTGATTATTTCATGAAATATCCCAAAATATGTGGGTACCATGAGAATCAATTATATATTTTTCTTGAGACTCTTATATGAATAGAGTTTTATGGTATTTTTAGAGTGTGTGAATTTTGTTTTAAAACATGTTATTTTCTTGTCCATATTGTCTACAAGGATGGAATCTTAGTTGATCCTATGATAAAATTGTTGTTCAATTCTGGATTGTACCAATTTACATAATTGAGGTAAATAGTTTCATAGGTTTGCGAGGTTACTACATGTTTTTATTTCAAAAATTTTCATGAATAGATAACCAATTATCCAAGTTTACTCATAAAAGGGTTAACTTTTTTTCGAAGAAGGAATGTGAAGAATTATTTGAATAATTGAAGAAGAGATTAGTGAATGATCTGATATTTATTGTACTTTCATGAAATGGTGGATTTATGAAATATATTTATCAATCAAATATTGTAATTTGTCGTGTCCTAAAACATAAAGATATAGTTATTTAATATGATGCAAGGATGCTAAAAATCAAGAACATATACATCCAACTCAGGATCTTGAGTTAGTAGCTATAATCATTACATAGAAGATATGGAGAAACTATATATGTGATGGAATATGTGAGATATATATAGATGAAAAGTGTTTGAAGTATATATTTTCATAGAAAGAACCCTAAATATAGAAAATATGATGGATTATGATACTCAATGATTATTATTGTTTAATACATTATCACCCATGGAAGGAAAATAATGATGTATATGAATTTACCATGAATGATTATGGATTTATAAAAAAAATTAAATTTAAAGTGATCATGTGTTAATGGATATAGTGATCATATATATAGAATTTATCAAGAATCATGAAACATCACTAATTTTCAATTGGTTACCCAATCATTTTTACTAGAAAGGATTAAAATTTATCCATTTGATGATGAGAATTTTCAATTTTAATTTAATGTTTTGAATGATGGAATGATGAATTACATTGTGTGTGAGGATTGGATTATGAAATTTTGTAAGAGACTTGGTCTTCCCTATATGCCTGAGTAAAAAATTATTTATTGGATGATTCCTATATTTCTAATTTCTATATAAACTCTATAAGCACTAATATGAATAGTTATGGTAGGAAAATTTCTGGTATAAGAATTTGAAGCATGAAATTTATGATTATGTATCAAGATGTTTAGTCTATCAAAAACATAAGGATGAATGAAAAAAAAAAGCTAGAAGAGTTTTTCAACCTATGACCATTCAAATATAGAAATGGGATGAAATTAATATGGATTTTTTCACCTTTTTATCAAATGACAAAAAATTAGGATATTATATGTGTAATTATTGATCAACATACCAAATATGCACATTTCCACAATATAATGGTGGGTTTTACACAAAAGATGATTGGAAAAAATTTTATTAATGAAATTTAAAGACATCATAGAGCACCTCTTTCAGTTGTGTGTGATATTGATCCATGATTAAAATTGAAATTCATACAAAAATTTTAAAAAACATATTTCGATATTGATCTTCATTTGAGTACTACTTATCACCCTCAAACTAATAGGTATTTTTAAAGAAAGATCCAATCTTTAAAATACATGTTGAGATCATGATAAATTTACATTAAAGGCAGGTGGTACCCATATTTAACTATGGTAGAGTTCTTATAGAACAATAGTTTACAATTATGTATTCAAATGTCACCATATTAAGGATTGAAACAGAAAATATGTCAAACCCCAACTTATATGGTTGATGTTGGTGAAAGGAATCGTGTTTCACCAGATCATGTAGAGGAAAAAATGGAAAATGTAATGACTATTGAAACACATATTAGATAAACACAATGTATGAAAAAGAGCTATGCTAATAATCATAGGAATTATTTGGAGTTTAAAGTGGGAGGTAATGTCTTCATTATTGTATATTTATGGAAGGGAGTTATAAATATAGAATGAAAGGGAAACTAATACCTATGTACGTTTGACATTTTGGAATCTTGGAGAGAATTAGACATGTGGATTATCATTTGGTGAATCCAAATACCCTTTATGAAGTAAATTTGTTTTCAAAATCTCTTTGTTAATGAAGTACATGACAGACCCAATGTACATCATCAATTTTTTTTAAATAGAATTAGAATAGGATTCATATTACTGTTAGGATCCTTTCCGGATTCTAGACACTAAAGAACTAGTGTTGGGGAATTCGATGACACATATTGTAAATTTACTTTGGGAAAATCATAAAATTTAAGAGATGATGAGAGATCAAAAGGAAATTATGATGAAGAATAATGAAACTATATTTTTATGTAACACTATGAAAATTTTGGGGAAGGAATTTTTGAATTAGGGGAGAATTTAATACACCAAGAACTTATGGAATGTCTCTTTTAAAATTTAATATCTGTGATAGTTAATACATCACAAAAAACGTAGTTTTAAATATAGTATACTATTAAATAATACTATTGAAATAGTAATATGACCATTATGAGTAGTATTATGAAAAATAAAATAGTAAATTCAACTATGAATGTATAAATAGTGTTTTGGTAACTTACAAATGAATACATGTTATATTTATATCATCAAAAAAAAATATTTCACAACTTTTATGTTATGTGTTGGTATTTTGTGAAACATAAATGTTTATTTACAATATTATAATTGATATAATGATATAATAGAAACTTTATTTAAAAAACTAGATTGATAAATTAATATTTCATTTTCTTCATATAATATTATAATTTTATGATACCATAATTTATTTCTCAATGTGTAATAAAAATAGTTATAATATTAAAATTAGCATTTTTCATGTAAAGGATGATTTTATTTAAAAATAAAATTTATAATATGTTGATACTTTTTTCATACAATGCAGTCCATTTTTTAATTCTAAGCATCTCTAAATTGATAGGGTGCATTTGTGGGTTATTTCTAAAATAGGTTAATTTTTTATGAATATTGAAATACAATAACATATAGTACTTATCAAATACAATAATATTGATCCAAGGATTATTTGTTGATGGTGTGATCCCATTATCTAGAACCCGCATTATAAATTTAATATATTTCAAATTGGGAAAAATAATATTATTAATATTTATCCCAAATAATACTTTAATTGATATAACATTTAAAAAACACCCCTATCCACTAATGTAAATACAAACCCTCACCACCTCTTCTCCTCACACATCCAAAGCCTTAATTCATGTAAAATTTCTTATCAATACATATCCCAATCATCCCCCCATGTTATTGTCTTTATGGAATATCCCAAAATACCATTTAAATGTTCTTTAAGGCGGTTCTTAGGGATAATAATTCAAGAGGTAAAATCAACCTTCATTCATTTAAATTTCATAAAATTTATTTTCATTTCATATACTTTCCATCCTTCTTATATCCCAACATTTATGATTAATCAATTATATTATATATACTAAAATTATATTTTGTTTATTTAAAATAAAAAATCAATCCTATTACCTTACCCATTTTATTCTATAAATGTAGACATTGTTCCTGAGGTGCCTATTTATCACTTTCATGGATGAGGATTTTTCATTTTTCAATTCCTCCTTCAAGTACAGTCTTTAAACAATTTTTATGGTGTAAAATAAATTATTAATTATAATAAAACTTATTTAATGTTCTCTAACTATTATATATAAATAATATTAATTCATAAGACAAAACTAGTTATTGATTATATAAAAACACCAAAATAATTTAAATTATTTTCATTTAGGGTTAATCTAATAAATAATCATAATATATATTTGAAAATATGATATATAAGACCATTACATAACTTTTATGTTCATTAATAATATATAATTTCAATTTAAGATAAATATTCCCATATCACATGATCTATCAAACATATATACAAGTGTATGAATCATGAAAACCTAGGAAATGAACACTCCCAAAATGACGAAATTGAATCTTTTAAAACATTAAAAAGGATATAAATGAAAATTATAAAATTATAATTAAAAAAATACATTCTTAATTTTATAAATAAATTATAATTAAATATTATTTCACTATCTAGGATATTAATCCCAAGTTACAGACACTTTCAGACATATGGTAAGGGTTACATCCTGAACTCCCATTTTTTAATCCGATTACACATTCTCTCTCCTCAACCCAATGTATGTATTCATTAATTTAATATTATTATTCAAAATTATATTTATATGATTAGAACTCATTTATCATGATTTTTTCATATTTAATTTATGATATAATATATGATTTATAAGTACCCCTTTTAAATTTCCCCAAATAATCAAGACTGGTTAAAAGGAACATCCAAATTTCATACCCCTATTCAAGTACAATCCAAAATCCATTCTAATCCACCATTATTTTCAAAAAATAATTCATTTATCATGAAATACTACATTAGTTAATTTCAGATTTTATGTAAACGGATTAAGACATTTTACATCTTAATGAATCATATATTTTCCCATAAACCACACGAAAGTGGCTTATTTATAATGTTTCATAAAATCAATTTTTACTAGTTTTCACTTATGTAGGAAATAATTTTTTCCATAACTAGACATTCACTTCCCTTGCCTATTATTTTATAAGACAGACATACTAACAATATGATTTTATGAATGATACAAATGATTTTTTAAAAAATAACACCTCTTTGGGAAGTAAAAGTGTATTTATCCCCTGAATTAATCGATTATTTTATAAGAGTATTTTTAAATATTTCAAAAAAAAACCCATTAAATATTGTTATTAATTGGGATGGAAATTTTATGACATCATCTACCAAATTTTATTAAATGTTTTTTGATCAGTTTTACCATCGATATTCTATCACGACCCAATTCACCATATTACTCAGAATGGTTAGTGATTATGTTTAATAATTGGTGAAATATATGTATATATTGTTTAGGATTCCAAACATTCATGTGAGGAATAAATTTGACTGATTAGATGATGGTAGGGTCACAATATATCACGTAAACACATCAGTGGGTCTCATGAGAAAAACCAGATATGGATTTTACTGAGGCCATGACCATTTATTTTCCAATGTAATTGACGAGGCCTTGACGATATGCTTCGGATGACGAGAATTATTAATTACATCAATATGATACTATTAATTGATAATCCATGTTATAAATAGAATTGTATAATATCCATGTTTTTGTTTCATTACATTATATATTCAATTTGGATTGAATGAACTATTTAAATTAAATTATGTTAATAATGGTAAATACATCTCATAGAAAGAAAGTTGAGATGATATGTGTAACATCATACGTATTCATTCGATATAGAGAATTATTAAAAAAACTATAAAAATTAAATTTTTTAATATATTAATAGGAAATTGATTCGAATATATTTAATTTAATATAGACCATTCATTATCATTTGTTAATTTTAATTATATTATTTTTTATACGATTATATGAGTATGGAATCATCGTTAACATAATTTTTCAATTTTTGAGATTGACTATGATTTATTAATATTAATATAGTATTCTAATAAAACCATAATAGAATGAAAAAAATATTAAAAATATTAATAGATTATTGTAATAGTTTTATTATAGTTTTTTAGACAATTGTGATATAGTTTTACAACTTGTATTCATGTTTGTGGTTAAACCAAATTAATAAGGAACATTCTAAATCCTAATGGGAGAGTATGATCATAGAATCTTATAATTTTATTATAATATAAGAATAATCATATTATTTTTATCTTTTTATTTTTTTCAATCATATTTTAATAGTTTTAAAAAATTGATAAAAACATGATGATACCTAAAAATTTTACCTCTTGGAGATGGTGGTCCACACATCCCAAGATTAACATTATTTGGATCCTATATGTTGAAATAATATATTAAATAATTTTTTTTAATTAATATAATGAAATATAAATACTCTAATTACACTGATTTAATTATATTAAAATGTTGGTAGATGAT
The DNA here is from genome assembly GCA_963277665.1 of Viscum album. NCBI lineage: Eukaryota > Viridiplantae > Streptophyta > Magnoliopsida > Santalales > Viscaceae > Viscum > Viscum album. The sequence continues at coordinate 1,788,363,191 of OY728121.1, read as the reverse complement.
TTTGGATAGAGTAGAGTAAAAAACTGTGACTTTTATACTAGTGGTAGAAGCATGATTTTTCTCTTGAATAACCCATTAATGATGACTAATTTTAAGAATATTAATCATTACCGTATTGTTATAAAGGTGTATTATATTTCCTTGAGAATAAAATTGGTTGAGTATCATGGTGTAATAGACTCTAATACGTTTCTAGAAGTTAAGGAACTATTGGTTTAGTAAAAGATGAGAGAAGGGTAGTTTTGGATGTAACCGCTAAATTTTCAATAATGTAAGTTTAACATACAAGTGTTAATAGAAACAAATGGAATATAGTGGATTGGAATGTGTGTGTGGGTCGAATAACACCTCAACCAAACAAATTTGGTCATTTTTAACATTATATTACCTTTTAACCATAGTAAAAGACTTCATCATTTTATCCATTACCAATGTATCAATATTATTACATTTTTAATTAATATTATTATTAAAATCTAAAATTGAACTAATTACATTATTTGAAAATTAATAAATAAAATTTGAGATCCAATTTTTCATTTTAAATTTTTAAATTTTTGTATTGTTAATTTAAAAAAACCAAGCCTAATTGTGTCAAAATGATTTTTAGATAATAAATTTTTATGCCATTAAAATTAAATATAATATAATATTACCATTGATAATAATTTTAATGAAATAAATTTAATTATAAAAAAAAATTGAATGATTTATTCATGGAATTCCTAAAAATATCCTAACCATTATAAATCATTATAAATAGAAAATAGCGAAATTATTTTTTATTATCCTCTTTAATAGTTTTAATCAACAAATTTGGGACATTTAATTCATAATCTCAAAAAGTATATTAAAATTTATAATATAATCTCTTAAGTAAATATATTGTCTCTAAAAAAGTTTGGTAATCATCTAGGATATGATTAATAAAAAATAAAAGAATTATTATTCTTTACCAAATAATATCTTTTTAACTAAAATGATTTATTTAAAAAAACCAAATAAATAAATTGTAACAATATTTTGGAAAGACCAGTTATATTTCTTATTTCATTTTAATAAATAATAAATAAAAACGGTAAAATTTAGTTTTCAAAAAAAATATAAAATATATGGAAACCCACATAATAAGATAACCCATTTCAATAATAAATCATATTAAATGTATTTTTATAAAGGATTTAGGTTTTAATTTTTTACCATATCTGATTCTATTAAATACTAATTACAAATTATATTCTAATAAATTTGTGTTCTCCCACACTGGGTGTTATGTGTAATTTAATCGATTAATCAGATCATCAGATAAAAAATTTCCTTAATTTTATGCCATCACAATAATTTAATCCTATATTTCATTACATTTTATCCCTTATTCTCGATATAAAACATAAAATATTTAACTATTACATATTATGACACCAACACTAGACTGAAACAACCAGATATAGTGATGTAATCATGTAGTTTATACATATTCCTCAATACCAACAATGATCTCCCAAAAACACAAACATAATAATATAAAAATATATATTTCATATAAATGTAAAATGAACTATAAGAATAAAATATTTTTGTATCACCAAATATTTGATACATAACCATTCTAAAAAGATAAAAATTATTCAACATGTCATATAAAATTCTCAATTCATGTATAACTCATAAACATATCTTTTTTATAAAAATAAATTAAATAATGAAAAATAAGAAAATGGTGATCTCAAACATAATGCAAGGAATTATTTATATAAATGAAGGATCCTAGATTTATCAATAAGTCCAATTATTTTAAAATAATATGTTTGGAAATTAATGATTAATGGAATATGATCATGGAATATTAAGAAGTAACCATGAGACAAGATAGAATAATATAATATAATGGAATATAATATTCTTTTATGGATGGGGATGAATCCTCATTTTATTATTAAATTAAAGTCCTCTTTTTTACTAGGTATACGGAGACCCATTACATAGCCCGAGGGTCCAAGGCTGGGTGCCTAGAATTTGAAGATTAAAAGCCCTTTTTTTCTGAAAAGACTCAGCTATAGTACCTTCTAAACTATACAAGATTTTGGTCTCCACCCAAAGGGGGTTTGATTCATTTTCCATAGAAACATACAAAATGGTCACAAATTTTAAAATATAAACTAGTTAATAGAATCATAGAACACTTTAGTGGAACCACTTATATAAAACTGTGTAATATAATATCCTTTTCAAATGTGAATATTTTATGAATTACTAGAGGTTATTGTTTCAAATATATATTAAACCCCATTATCATAAAAATGTCCATGTACCTTTTTATAGGCATATTTCACAGAGTTATTTACAATTTTAATGTTATAAAATTCAATACATTATCAAATTAAAAAAAAATTAGCCCCCATGTAAAATTTTAATTTGATAAACAATATATTTAAAATTTAAAATTTCATATTCAATATAAAATATGATTTGAAAACGGGATGAAATAATCATGAAAGTAAATATAACATATTTTTTTCAAAAGAAATCCTATATAATTATCTATATATACATTGTATTCTCACTAAAAACAAATGGAATACACTAACTTAAATAGTGGTATTTTCACCACACACTAATCTATTATTTAGACCAAAATTTTTAAAACTCTCCCGCTTTTAATAAATATTTATAACAGTATACAAAACATTGAAACACTTTTTTGAATCCATTCAAATTCCATTTTTTATCCAAACTCAAAAATATATTTTTGAGTTTGGATAAAATGTAGATCAGAAATGGAATAAACTAACCTAAATATTATAATTTTCACCACACACTAATCTATGCTTTAGAATAATATTTTTAATACACTCCCATTTTTAATAAATATTTATAACGGTATACAAAACTTCGAAACACTTTTTGAATCGATTCAAAATATATTGGTTATAATTATCAATAATATATTTTTGAGTTTGGATAAAATATAAAAACCTGATATTCTAAATGAAATTGCTGATCTATATTATATAAAATAAAAAAAACATTGTTTAAACAAACTATTAAATATTATTATTTAAATTTGGTTGTTATAACATAGTTGTTGAATTTTCGGATATGAATTGGAAAAAGAATATTTTGAATTATATATAATGGTAATAAAAAAGGAAATATTTTGTATTAGTTATTAGAAAATATATAAGAAACATTTTTTGATGCATTTTATTCACAAAAAATATATTTTATTAAAAAATGACATTTAGTTCGTCTTGTGAGAAGAAAATAAAAATAAAATTTTCAATTTCGGAAAATTTATTGGATAAAATATAATTCAATTTTTAAATGATGGTATAAAAATTATCTTTGGGAGATTTCATTACTTATTATTCAAAAAAATTAATTTTCAAAGAAATAGTTAAATATTAATCTTTTGTTGACAAACCTATTTTTCCAATGATTTATAAATGTTATATTTTAATTTACATTTCTTTAAAACATAAATAATTCTATTTTTATTAATAATTAAAATAAATTAATTGGAATCCGTTTTGTGATTTAATTTCAAAGAATTTATTTTAGACATATAATGAATTTTTATAGAAACAAGTTTTAAATTACATATTAAATTTGAATTCAAATTAATTTCACACACTTATTTACATTGATTAATGTAAATTGGATTCCATATATGGAATAATGGTGTCAAAATATGGTTAATAATAAACATCTTTATGAATATTAGCCATAGAAAAAATTATTATCATGGTAAGGGTATATCATCTAATTAGGGTTATAAAATATATAATATGGACTTGAAAATGCCATAATGTGTTTTTTATTTTCACTACCTATATCTATTTTTTTCTTACTAATAAAATATCTAAATATACCATATTTTTGTCCATTTCGATTTTATTTTGACTTGTATATTAATTTAATTAAAACAATGAAAAAAATATCATTTTCTATGTTTTATTATCATCAAATTATTATCAATAGGATAAATAGAGTCCATTTTCGGTAATAAAATGATATTTTAAATATAAATTATTTTCATAATGCAAATTTTATTATAAATTATTATTCTCAAATAATTATATTGAATGTTTACGCAATAATAATGTAATATGTATTCAATTAATAAAAATATACAATTTGAAAATTCAAAAATAGTAAAATTGAAATAAAAGTGAATTAATCAAGGTGTTAGTAGAATAATATAGAATTATACAACATGTTGAATTTTTTTTAAAGGAATACATTTAAAATATCTTTTTTCATTATGTATTTAAAGTAAAATTAAAGGAATAGTGTAAAAAATGATATTATTGACATTTATTAATAAATATTATTTATTTAAGTGCTTTTAAAATAACTAAACAATTATATTTTTCTAATTAAATGAGATATTGTTTTATACAACTCAGTTATACATTTATTGGTCATTTTTCATATTTTTGTAACATTATTCACCATTAACATGTAGTAATCACAAATACTAGAGTAAATTTAAAAAGTTTTAGTGGGGAGTTTAAAGATATATATACATGTATAAAGTTTAACAACCCATGCTTTCATAGTATGTTATTTTTTCAATGTAATTAAATAACTTGCACTACACGAAACATCGAGTTCATGCGAACCATGACTTACCAAACTAGCCGTTCAAAAGAGGTTATGAATAATATTGCCTAAATATTTAACATTATATAATCTATATAATTTTATAATCCATATTATTAGTTTCTTATATATAATAAAAAAATTCATTTTTTTCAGATAAAAAAATTATTTTTCAAAAGAATGCAATTTAACCACCTTTTAATGGAAAACACTTTTTAAATACAATATTAGAAACTTTTAAATATTCATTTTTAAAAAATAAACTTTTTCTTTAGAATAGTTACATAATAATTTAGTATCATTATTTTTTTGTCTTTTTCTGATAACTTTCATATTTGGGTGAATAGTGAAAAATACTTTATTTTAACTAAAAACAACTTTTTTAATAAAAATATTTTGAAGTGTTAAATTATAAATTTTAAGGGTTTGGAAGTATAAATAGATTATATTTTTACCATTTAATCCAATTTTATTCATTGTAAATAATTTCACTTTGAAATTGAACCTAAATAAGTTATAATCTTTTGTTAGTTATTATTTCTTAAAAACACACTTTTTGGTTTTAACAACAGGGAATAATTTTAAATTAATAAATGAAACTTATATATTTTTAATTTGGTAAAATTGACATAAATTTTTAATTTATAATATAAAAATTATCTTCGGGTGAAATTTTGGTATTTTTCTGAAAACATTCAATTATTGATTAATAGTTAAAAAAAATGAGTTATTGGTTAAAATGGACTTTTTATTTAAAGAATGATTTATTTTATTTTATTTTAGGTCATAATAGATACATAACAGTTATATAAGTTAAATATAATTCATTGGATTCATTTTATAATATCTTTAGATATATAAAAAGTTTATTGAATATCTTATCGTCTTTTACCTACATCCTAGTGGAATTTGCAAATTTTCATAAAACATAATTTTATTATTTTTGTGTGTAGAATATCAAAAATAAGAGAGACACAGTTAACCTCAATAAGAAAATTGTTGTTCAATATGATTTAAAATAATTTTTGGTGAATAGTAACTTTTGACTTTTATTTGCAGTAGTTAAAGGTAAATTGGGTAATTCTAGGTGAAAGGAATATTATAATAATAATAAATTATCTTAACACAAGTCCTAACCTTATTGGATGAGTAATGGACGACCATGGGCATCCATGGGTCTATTTTTGGTCCCCATGGAGATACTTATTAATGATAATAAAACTTTATTTTAATTAACATAATATAAAGGAAAAGAAGACATAAACCAATATCTTTTTGTAAATAAATTTTTATATGGGGATATATAAGTCCTCTTTTAGACAATAAATATTAATTGGAATGATAAAACATTTCCCTACATAATGGTATTTTATTTATATTTTTTAAACATTAAATAATTTTATTTTATTTATGAAAAAATGATGATTTTGTAATTACTTTATTACTGAAACCTTAAACTATTTGATATTATAAATATCCAAATAAATGTAATTTTAATATTTTTATGAATTAAACTAATTTTATATGTTAATATTACATGTTAGGGTTGATTTAAATAATTTATTTATAAGTAATAATGCTTTATTGAATTTAACAACAAAAAAATAGAACATAGTTTCAAAATTGACATAAAAGAGTTTGTAAAACAAATATTATATTATTAATTTATATTCTAGTTCTAAAAATATATGGTTCAGAAAAAGTTATTTTATAATATTATATATGTCATTAATGAACCACTTAATTTTATCTTTCATGTTTATTGTATAATTATTAACCATATAATATAAAAATAAAAAGAGTCATGGTAAATGTAAAACTAATTACCTAAGATTTAAATCTAAAAGATGGGGATAAAATGGTAACCTAAAATTGTATAAAACCAATTTTATGAGTGGGTTTCGACCCATACACACCATATCCTTTAAATAATTCATTTTTTAGCCATTAGAAACCGATAATGATTTTATTATATAATATTATTTTAAGTTTTTTCTAAGATGTTCCTCACCCCTCTTATAAATGGGAACTCCCATTATCAAGAATATACACCTCCAAATCCATTTGGATAAGCCAAAACCTACCCCAAGATCCTCCAAAATATCCTACCTTCATTCTTGATGCATTAATTTAGTCCAAAAGTCTATCTAAAGAGCCCTTTTGATCAAATCAAAAGGAGAACCCGAAGATGAGGTAATGATTTCACAACCCTATTTCGTGTTATTTTTTTCATCCACATACTCATTCTTTTTTATTACCCTAAAAAAATAATAAATCAAATAGATTTTATATATTTTTATGTTATTATAAATATGTCACAACAATTTTCATCATTTTATCCACCCTATGAATGATAATGTCACCATGCGTGCGTACGTACGACTTACCGTCTCCACGCTGTGGTGTAATTTGTTATTCAACACTATGTTATTTGGATGGATATCATGATGAGTAATATGTATATATATAATTAAAATAACATGATAATTTCTCTGTAAAATTAATATACCATTAAATTTCACACCATTAAGGAAATGATATTGTCCCTCGTGCGAACGTACGGATTACTGTCTCCAAAACGCGATGAGATTCATTTCCATGTTCACCATTCATCGACGATTATAAAAATATATATTACTAATTATAATGTAATATATGAAATAATAATGATAGTGGATATATATATTGTTATATATATATATATATGTGTAATTATTTATTTACATATACCTTATTCACTTACTTCTGTTCAATATGATGTAAAAACAGAAACAACATTTACTTGTACGAATGGCATACCGTCTCCATAAATAGTGTTTTCCATTTCATATATCTATCGTTTATAAATATTTATATTCAAAATATATATGATATATAAATAAAGGATTATATTTTGGATGTATTTAAATAATTATCTAAATGATACGATACATAATAACAAGTTAAAATATTTACGAAAATGAAAGTGATTATTACCCGAAATGTTAATTTAATATGAAAATAATAATTAAATAGATAGTATAAAGTCATAAATGAATCATTCATTATATACGAAATATTAATATGTTTCTAGTATAATATATTAACTTACAATGGTCAATATTCATGAGGTTAAACGTACCCTCAACCAAATGAAAGTTCAAGGTAATTGGTTTCTTATCACACTATTAATTCCATGAGATTTCAATTGTTCACCAATAATTTCATGTGGTGTATTTTTTAATTCCATTTGATATATATTATCATTATTATTTTTATAATAATGGTACTCTATGAATGATTTTGTGGTTATTAACTTTCAGTGATACAACTCGATTGCTTAAAACCTGGTAAGGGGATTTCATCTCTCTTCTTATTCCCGTGGTATTCACAGTGTATTGCAACTATTTCCATTTTCCTGGTGTATGTATGGTCTATTATTCTATTTATTGTTTAATATAATTTAATCTATGTGTAATTACAACTTCATTGAATAATCCTCCTTTGATGGGGTGTATGTTTCATGAGTTACCAAATCAGTATTGGTTAATTACTCAATCCCATTATTATCCGTGATTGTTTATGTGTAATAATTTTATGGTATATGTTTATTATCCATGTCCATGTATCAAAGAAGACACTTCAAAATGAATTTTTATGGTAATCGTTAACTAAAACATCATTTTAAATGTTTAAACTATTTATTCTTATAAATATTTTTCATTAGTGTCCATGTTTTCAAGATGGTTTTTAAGGATTTATTTATAAAGACTTGAATGTTTATAAAATGTTAATTCTGTTAAAAAGATTCAAAGTGTTATGGGAAACATTGATTCAAAAATTTCATTAAATTTATTATTTTCAAAGTATTGTAAATTTTAAATGTTTTCATGAAAATGGGGTATTTCTCCCAATGAATTTTACTGATCATTTAAATCTATGTCAACATCCTTTAATGGATTTTTAAACTTGTTGGAAGTTGATAAAATCATTCCATATTGTATTTAACTATTTTTGATATGTTTGACTGTGGATTAGTTATTTTTATGACATTCATGTTTTATGGTTAAGGTATTTAAATTTCGTATTCTAGTTTTAATACGAATGTTTATGTTATATTTCCTCCGTTTCTTAAGATGAATGTATTGGAATTGTATGTTCCGGGTTAGGGATTGGTAAAAGTAAGATCTCTGGGTTGGGGTCCAGTTACAGTAGACTCTCCAGGTTGGAGTCCAATTACAGAGGCACTCTCGGTTGATGTACAGTTATAGCAAACTCTTAGGGATGGTTTCTGGTTACAGAGGCTCTCCGGGTTGTATTCCGGTTACAGAGGCTCTCAGGGTTGGCGTTCGGTTATAGAGGCTTTCCGGGTTGGTGTTTGGTTATAGTGGCTCTCCCAGTTGGGGTTTGGTTACAGTTATCCCTTAGGTCATGGAACAAGGCCTTGATCTAGAAATTGAAGCCTGGTATTATGCATTCCCTCATTAAGAAATTACTTATTAGATGTTATTATTCTACTTATAGAATATCCATGTGCATGTTTATATGGTAATGTGTGATTTATTTTTTCCATGTTATTTTCAAGTTTATGTTTGAAAGGATTTTTTTTATTACACATAATTCCTTAAATGTTTATAGCTTATGCTAAATTATTTACCTTTACTGATCATCTAACCTCACCCCTTTCTTATGTTTTATTTTCCCAGGATCCCAAGAAGTGGTTTATGTTGAATATGTTGGGTTATTCTACGGGAAAAATGGAATTATTAAAGGATTTTTTGTGTTTTATGTTAGATATTGTAATGTAACATTCATGTATGTAATATATCTTAATAGACATCTAAATTTATTGTTCTTTCAAGACATTATTCCTTGTAATCATGCCAATGTATTAAAATAATGAACTGACTCTGGGAATCTAGGGCGAAGGTGTTACAGTTGTATTAGAGGAATTTTAGAAATAACCTTGTAAAGTAGATTTATACATACTCTAATTAGAGAACATTAACCTAAGATAGACTTTTAGGATTAGTATAGAAGACCTTCCTTGATTTTTGGTAAAGTAGATATTTTGTGAGTTTTCCATGAAAATACGTCCCTGTCGGGATACGAGCAGGTTGAGGCGCCTCCAGCACAGATGTACGTAGGGGTAAAACCCGAAAACACCGCTTTGAGCTAGAATCGAATATGAAATGGTGCACGACAATGGGACTTGCTTCACTCTTGGTTACGACACTCTCGTGGGATGTTATTAGGATAATTCTCATTTTCATTACAAATCATTATGAGGGACACATGTGTATATACTTCCTCAAAGAAAATATTTTTTTATGATTATGGATTATATCCAAAAACTATTCAATTTACCTAAGGTATTTAACATGTTTGGAATTATTTATTGCAATTCATAAACTAACATAGTGTATGCCACTATTTAGAAATGGCGCCCATTGGAAAGAATGTGAACTCCATAAATACCTTTGATTCAAAGAGTAAGATGGATCATATAAATCATGGTATTAACAGAACATTTATAAGGGAAATATTCTCCCATGTATTATCAATATATGAAGAAATAATATCATGTGTTAATAATATATGTAAATCATTTTACGAGTTCTTTGGCTTTGAAGGGAATAAATAGTAGAAAAGAATGGAAGAGAAAAAGGTGGATAATGAGAAGAGGGAAAAGAAGGATATTCCTATATGTGATAACTATGGAAAAAATAACTTTGGTAAATTAATGAATGGAATTGAAGTTTTTTATAAGTGAGGAGAAAAATGACACCATGTACGTGATTGCAAGGGTATAAAAAAAGATTCAAGTGTACAATGCATCAACTACAAGGAGTTGGGACACTACGTGAATCAATGTCCCAGTCATCAGAGTGTACCTTAAATGATGCTATTAGATAATAATCACATTATGATACTACCTCAGACAAAGAGGAATGACTAGTGTTATTATGTAATTATTATAAAATTATTTCATTTGAGTATTGTATCAACAATATACAGGTTATATGAATTATGGAGATAAATAAGTATTGTACTGAAATACTATTTTATTGAGCATTTGAAATTATACAGTTATAAAAAAATTGACTTAACAGTAGTCTACACGTTTAGGAAAAATACAGGGTTAAAGGAAATGAAATCCTCAATATGGTCCTGATAATGATGTAGTGATTTCGCAATAGGAGAGGATTTATTTGGATAAATTATTTTGGATATTTTTTACTTCCTTGGAACAGATTAATTGTTTTTTATTTCATCATTGTTGTAATATTCAATATATTTGGATATATATACCCAATATTATATAAAGGATAAGGAAGCACTACTATAATCAACAAGGTCTTATGGTAATTCAGGGTGTTACCATGTTTTAAAATAATACATGATGAAGGTTTTTACATGTTATTACGTGGAAAAAAAGATATTTATTATATTAAATTTCCATATAAATTTTCAAATTCGAGTATGGATAAAAGTATTTTGGATAAGTCTAAAGGTTGTAATAGATTATGTTCAAAATTGGATACTATAGTTAATGTTATTTTTGTATTTTTATAAAAATTACAACCCGCAGACTGTGTGACAACCTTTCATTTCGGACAAAGGTATGGGGATCAAACCCACTATCATAGTATGATTAAGATTTATCACCTACCACTGGACTACGTGGAGTCACTGGATTGTGTAATGTAGTATCTTTTTTTAAAGGGTCTGGTAGGTGAATTATAAATTCATTTTATCGAACCCTATACGAATATTATAAATAGAATATTTTATTAATTCCTGTTATATTTTAGTGTGAATGATGAGTTTGTGGTAGAAATTAGTCAAAGGATGGAACTCTACTTGTCAAGTATATGTTTTTTTCTTCTCATATTCTATGATGAAATTAATTATTAAACATTAGGTAAGGAATCATAAAACTAAAAATGTGTTATTCTAATACCATATGTTTTGTTGAATCGATGATATTTTAAATCATCATAGATTGATGGATTTGAGGCCGTAAATTATACAATTGTTTCTGATTGATGACCTCAAAAATACTTATAAATATTAATGTTTTCCCTCTAATTATTTGTCTCTAATTTCAACTATTTTTCTCCTAATAAAGATCATAATTTGGTGGTTATATTTTCATTCGCCTTTTCCTCTTATTAAGACTAAACTTTATGAACCCAATATCCATGTGGGTTTTCCCACAAAGTTATTTTCTATTTTCAAACATTTATTTTCGATGAAAAATTTCAAATTGAGAGGATTTAAGTTATTGAAGGAGTGAAGAATTTAACACCCCATGATTTCATAGTACGTTATTTCTTCAAAGTAATTCAACAACTTGCACTACAAGTAACACCGAGTTCAAGTGCACCACAACTTACCAAACTAGCCATTAAAAATAGTTTTTGAATAGTATTACATAAATTTTGAACATTATATAATCTTTATAGTTTTAGAATCCATATTATGAGTTTCATAGACATAATGAAATAACAAATTCTTTTTTTAGATAAAAGAACTATTTTTAATAAAATGAGATTTTTCCACCTTTTATTGGCGAACCCATTTTAAATCCAATATTAGAAACATTAACATATTAAATTGGACTAAATAAACTTTTTCTTTAGAATTGTGACATAAGAATTTAGTTTCAATAAATTTTTGGTGTTTTTCTAATAACTTTTATATTTGGGTGGATAGTAAAAAATACTATATTTTAACTAAATTTGTTTTAATGAAAATAATTTGTAGTGTTAAATTATATATTTTAATGTTTTGGAAATATAAATAGGTTATATTTTTACCATTTAATACAATTTTATTAATTGAAAATAATTTCACATTTAAATTTAACATAAATAAGTATCAATCTTTTGTTTGTTATTATTTCTTAAACACACACTTTTTGGTTTTGACAACGGGAATTAATTTTAAATTAATAAATTAAACTTCTATGTTTTGAAATTGGTAAAATATACTTATTTTTTATTTCAGAATATCAAAATTATCTTAAGGTTGGATTTTGGTATTTTTATGAAAACTTTCAATTTTTGATGAATAGTGAAAAACACCGAGTTATTTGATAAAACCGACCATATATTTAAATAATTAATTATTTTATTTTATTTTAGGTCAAAATAGATACATAATACCTATATATGTTTGATATAATTCATTGGAGTCATTTTATAATAAGTTTAGAAATATAAAAATTTTATTGAACTTTTACCGTCTTTTACCCACCTCCTATGAGAATTTTCAAATTTACATAAAACCTAATTTTACCATTTCTGTGAGTTTAATTTTAAAAATATGAGAGACATGGTTAACCTCAGAAAGTAAAATGTGGTTCAATAAGATGTATATAATTTTTGGTGAATAGTTACTTTTGGCTTTTATTTACCGCGATTAAAGGTAAATAGAGTAATTCAAGGTAAAAAGAATATAATAAAAATAAAAAAAAATTCCAGTTATATTAACCTTATTGTAAGTGTAATGGATGACTATGATCATCCTTGGGTATAATCTAGTACCCCATGGAGCCACTTATGAAAGATAATGACACTTTATTTTAATTAACTTAATGTAAAGCCAAAAATGACATAAATAAATATCTTTTAGTAAATCATTTTTTACCTGGGGTTATATAAGTCATAATTTCAACTATAAATATTCATTGGAAATATAAAATTATTTCCTACCTAATGGTATTTTATTTTTATTTTTTATACATTAAATAATTTAATTTATTTGTGACATAATGATGATGCAGTTAATACATTATTAATGAAATATTAAAATAATTGATATTATAAATATCCAAATAAATGTAATTTGAGAAGTTTTAAGAATTACACTAATTTTAAAGGTTATTATGACATTATGGGCTTGATTAAATGAATTTTTTTCGATGTAATAATGATGTTATTAATTTCACAAAAACAAAATAGCAAATAGTGTCAAAATTGACATAAAGGAGTTTTTAAAACAAATATTATATTATTAATTGATATTCTATTCCTAAAAATCTAAGGATCATCCAATGGTATTCATTAATATTATATATGTCATTAATGAACCAATGGGGGTTCTATTAAAAGTTTATAGAAAGTTTATTAACCATGTAATATAAAATTAATAAGAGACATGGTAAATGTCAAATTAATTTACTAAGAGTTAAATCTATAAGATGTGATTAAAATTGAAACCTAAACCTATCTAAACATATTTATTAAGTGGTTTTCAACAAATACCCACTTAATACTTTAATAAATTTATTTTTTATCCATTAAAAACCTAAAATTATTTTATTAAAAAAATATTTTATGTTTTTCTTAAGGTTCCCCTCACACCACTTATAAAAGGGATCTTCCCCTACACTCAAATTCACACCTCCAAAGCCATTTCTCACGGACAATACATGCACAAATATCCCCCAAAATGTCATACCTTTATCCTTGATTCCTTACTTTGGTCATAAATACATCCTATGTATCCCTCTAGATAAAATCAAAAGGAGGAACCTGAAGAAGAGGTAATGATTTCACCACCCTGTTTCAAGTTATTTTCTTATTCCACTTTCATTTTCTTTGTTATTTCCATACCAAAATAATAACATCGGTAATATATATATAATTTGATGTTATTATAAATATGGCACAACCATATTAATTATTCTATCTATCATAAGAATAATAATGTCACCATGCATGCGTACATACAACTTACCGTCTCCATGCCATGGTATAATTTGTTATTCAACACTATGATATTTGGATGGATATAATGATGAGTATTATGTATATAATAAAAGAAAATAACATGATAATGTATCTGAAAAATTAATATACCATCCAATTCCACGCCTTTAAGGAAATGATATTGTCGCTCGTGCATACGTATGGATTGTGGTCTCCACGACACGATGAGATTCATTTCCACATTCACCATTCATCGATGATTATAAAAATATATATTACTAATTAGAATGTAATATATGAAATAATAATTATTCGTGATATATATATATATATATATATATATTTATATATTTATATAATTATGTAATTACTTATATCTTATTCACTTACTTCCTTTCAATACGATATGAAAATAGAAACAACGTTTATGCGTACGTCTGACCTACCGTATCCCTAAACGAGGTTTTCCAATTCATATAACTATATATTATAAATATTTATATTCTAATTATATATGATATATAAGTCACTTTTTGTATTCTGGAATTATTTAAATCATGATTTAAATGATACGATCATGAATGGCAAGTTAAAATACGTAAGATAAAGAAAGTGATTATTACCCGAAATGTTAATTTCACATGAAAATCATTATTAAACGTTTAGTATAAATTCATAAATGAATCATTTATTATTTAATAAATATTAATATGGTAATGGTATAATCTAATAATATACAGTGTTCATTATACAAGATTTTAAACATACCCTTGACCAATGAAAAGTGCAAGGTATGGGGTTTATTATGTCACTTTTAATTCCGTGAGAATTCTATTATTCGCCACTCATTGAAAGTGGTGTTTTGTTTACTTCTATAATATATATAATATCATGATTCAATTTATATTCATGGTATTCTATAAAATATTTGGTGGTTAATAACATTTTTTCATTTGATTCGATTGATTACAATGTGGTAGGGGGATTTCATCTCACTTCTTATTCCTATGAGATTCATGTTGTATTGCCACTATTTTCTTTTATGTGTTATATCTAATGGACATGATTATATTCCTAGTGTAATATAATTTAATCTATGTTTTTTACATGTTCATTTTATAATCCTTCCTTCATGGGGTGTGTGTTTCGTGAGTTACAAAATCGGTACGGATTAATTCCTCAATCTCATTATTATCTGAGATTGTTTATGTGTAAGTATTTTCTGGGACATTTTTATTATCCCTGTCCAAGTTTCATAAAAGGAATTTCAAAATGATTCTTTTAAAGAACTATTTAACTAAAACAACACTTTAAATGTTTTAAAAATTTATTCTTCTAACTCTTTCTCATTAATGTCCATATTTTCAAAATGGTTTTTAAGGTTTTATTTATATGGACATGAATGTTTTTAAAATGTTAATTACATTAAAAAGATTCAAAGTTGTATTGGAAACATTGATTCAATAATTTATTTTAATGAGTTATTTTTAAAATTGTGTGTCTTTTAAATTTTCTCATGAAAAAGGTATATTTCCCTCAATGAATTTTTCCGATCATTTTCATCTTTGTCAACATCATTTGATGTATATTTAAACTTGTTAGAAGTTGATACAAATATTCCATATTTTATTTATGGATTTGTGATATGTTTGACTATGGATGAGTTATTTTTTGGACATTTAGGGTTTATGGTTAAGGTATTGACATTTCGTATGCTAGTTTTAATATGAATGTTTATGTTATATTTGAACATTTTCATAAGATGAATGTATAGGACTATTATGTTCCGTGTTGGTAACCTGTAAAAGTAAGACCTACGGGTAGGGGTCCGGTTACAACATGCTCTCCATGTTGGATTCTTGTTAAAGAGGCTCTCCGGGTTGGGGTTTGGTTACAGCAGCCTCTCTGGGTTGGAGTCCGGTTAACGAGGCTCCCCGGGTTGGGGTCCGGTTAAAACGGCCTCTCTAGGTTGGTGTTCGGTTACAAATGCTATCCGGGATAGAGTCTAGTTATAGAGGCTCTCCAGGTTGGTGTCCAGTTAAAGAGACTCTCTAGGTTGGGGTCCGGTTACATTTATCCCCTTGGACATGGAACAAGGACTTGACATAGAAATTAATGTTTAGTACTATACAATACCTCATTTTAAAATTAGTTATTACATGAGAGTATTCAACTAGTATAATATCCACGTGCATGTATATATGGTAATGTGTGATTTATTTTTTCCATACTATTTTCATATTTATGTTTGAATGGATTTTTTTATTACACATCTTTCCTTAAATGTTTAAATCTTCTACTAAATTATTTACCCTTACTGAGCTTCTAAGCTCACCGCTTTCTTATTCTTTATTTTCCTTGGATCCCAATAAGTGTTTTATGTTTGATATGCAGGGTTAATCTAAGGGAACAATGGAATTCTAAAAGTATTATATTTTTGTGTTGTATGTTAGAAAGTGTAATGTAATGTTCATGTGTGTAATCTATTTTCAATGACTGCTAAACTGATCAGTCATTCAGGACTTGATTCCTTGTAATAATGCCAGTGTATTAAAATAATGCACCAACTATAGAAATCTGGGGTCAAGGTGTTACATAAATAGAACTAAAACATGTCAATTTTTTTGGATAATTGTGTTTCGGTCAATAATCATCCTATTTTTGAATCATAACTTTCTCTTCCTAAATCAGAAAAAGTGAACTAAATTAATACATTAAGAAATTCCAAACAGTGACCCTCTCTTTCATTATAAAGGCTATCCTCCTCTCCACCTTTAAAAAAATAGTAAAAATATTTTGGTATTGAAAATTAGTATATAAATACTTTATATATGTCACTTAACACATATATGATTCATTAGTTTGATTCAAATGTCATCATATGAGGATAATAGGTATAATTTAAAAGAGTCTTTATAAATACAATGAATATTTATTAATTAATAATTTTTTTTAATTTTATCTTCAATATCGTTAAAGATATTCTTAAAAAATTCCTATATTATTAAATTAGTATATAACATATTATTATATTTCATTTCTATAATATCAAAACTTATATCCTTCTCCTCTTCAATTAAATTGGAAATGAAACCATTATTCAGGTGAATGGCAGATTTCCACCTCACGAACTAAGGTAATTTCTTTTTGATCACCACATCTCACAGATAGTTATAATGAAATTTATATAATATATACTATATTAAGTAAATATTTACCATTATATAAATAATATATTTATTTTCTTTCCTTACCATGAAATTCATTAAAAATTATAACATTTTTTGTGGATACATATAGACTACCACCACCATGAGGTGATGTGCTTTTTTTCCACCATTTCATCACAAGAAGGGTATATATATTTATATTTATATAAATAATATGGGATTTATGATATAATTATAATTTTTTAAAATAATAGTTACCTTCTATCAATCGTTATCATTAAAAAATAGAAAAAATAACACATGTATTTTTATAACATACCTTATCAATGATTCTAACATATTTAAATTTCATTACCATAATTATAGATTGATTTTAAATTATAATATATTTTAGAAAAGGAAAATTATTTCTAGAAAATTATTTTTTGGATGTTGAAATAATGAAATATTTTCCCATATTCCACCAAGAAAGTTCATTTTGTGCATATGAGATGATCATCATCAAAACAACTAATATGAATAATGTTTGGTGATTAATTTAATATAAAATGATAATAAATAAAATAATACTAATAATAGACATGAAAAATATATGATCTGAAATTTTTTTAGTTATGTACCTATTTTATTTTTTTAAAGCTTCTTAATAAGTTTTTTATGTTCTAAAACAGTGTAAATAAAATATTGGTCATATCAACTATGTATAGAAAGAGTGCAACATTGTAGATGTGTGTTTTCCTATAGAACACATACATTACAAGAATTATATTCATCATTTGAAAAAAATTGTCACCTCATTAAAAACATACATATTTATAATGTTTTGAAGAAAACATTTAATCATGAATTCATATCAAGGAATCGGTGAATTGTGAATTCGTTTCTTGTATTCCAAGAATTGTGAATTCTCATAATGTTATATATGATTCATAAATTTATGTCAGGGAATCCTAGAATCATCAATTCATGTAATTTAAGATGTGAATATTGAATTCATGCCATATATTCCATGAATCAAGAATTCACATCTTCAAATATGTGAATCCTGAATTTATGTTGTGTAATAGATTATGTATGTGAAACTAGTTAATTCTAGATTTATAATAGAGGTGAAAATTTTCATAGAATATATGGGATATAATGCATTGATGGAATGAAAAAAATGAACATATTGAATTATTCATGATTTGATGTTAAATAACATCTTCAGTGTTGTGTGTTCTTTAATAATTAATGTTTTTATCCCAACTACTAACCTTCCACAGAATACATTAGAAAATTTATTCCAACTAAAATAAACACAACATTTGATCATGGAATCCCATACAAGAATTTCAAATGTAATAATTTCAATTCCGCTTCGAACACTCGAACTATTTTTATGTTATTTATGGTTATCATTGAAGAAAAATGGTACTCTGATCTCTAGCATAAAATGATGATTTTTCATCCCCTTTTTTGGGGTGGGTGGTCAAAATATCATCCCAATTTTCTGGTTTTAATATACATATATTGTGTGGTTTTTTCATTCATGCTGGGACATTACATACATGACCTAATTAATTGTATCATACATATTAAATAATAATTAATTTATTTAAACCATCCAATTCCTCATATTGAATCCATAAGAATGGATACTGAGACCTGGGTGTGTTCGACATGGAAATTTCTAACACATGGCCATCTTGACATTACAGACATCTGTTAAATTTGAAAATTTAGTAAATCTTATGTTAATATTTTTAATTTTAATGTCATTTATTTTAGATTAAATTATTTAAAATCAACATAGATATAAATTTATTAATTTGATTCATACTTGGATTAGGGACAATATCCTGATGAAATTGGTTTGATATAATTATGATGATAATTAGAAACCGGAATTAGGGAAATATATTTGGATAAAAAAATGATAATTTCATAAATTTTTTCCTGTGTATAATCCTTATATATTTGGTATGTGTGTAATTATACTTATTATTTTTCATGAATATCATTTTGGATTCTGTGAAACAAATGTGATTGATTCATAAGGATGTGATTACATGAGGCATGCTATGTTTTTCAAGATATAACTCATAATTTATGATGATTTATATAGTCATGGTGATTGTTTTCCTACTACCTATGGACTGGTAACACTACAACTAGATTCTTAGGGGAAGATTATTTGATTATATTATATTTTTGAGTACTAGATGCATATTCTCTAGACTAATGAAGGAGGGATTCCAGATATCATGTGGGTAGTGGCTTTTTGAAAAATTTGACTTTTTGTGCGATTTAACCTTAGTTGGATATCCTTGTACTGATTGGGTGATCTTTCATGATGTGGGAGGATCCATCCCTGAATATAGATATCCAATAGCGCACTGAAACTAGTTTTGGGATGGCCCCATATGTCAACCCAGAACATGTGGTTCAACCTATTTATATCATGTGAATTTTTATTTACAAAATTAATAAAATTTTATCTCTCCATTACATGCACTATATTTCTCAAATATCATTTTTTATATATAGAGTTACCAACCTACTAATTTTTACTCACATGTGGGATGTGAATCAATTTTATAATCAATAAAATTTCATGGATTCATGTTTAGAAAAGACCGAGAGACCCTATATTCATTTGTTTCTTGATGGATGGTTTGGAGAATGAAGACTACATGAACAGTTGGGTTTGGGATTTTTTTGAGTTCTATTTGATTATTCATTGTCCTTTATCTGTATGAATTTCATATTTACATCTAGATATATTTAACTTTTCATTAAAATATTCATCTATTTTTTGGATATATTTATTTGATCCTTTTTCATCATTTTTTTCAAATTATCTATACTTATTATTTCTGAAATTTTCCCTACTCAAAAATTATTATCAACATTCATTTCTACTATTTACAAGATGTTATAGCCTCTCATATTATTTTTTATAGTCTCACTTCAAGTTAGAAGTATCTAGTATATTTGAAATCACACCTGAGTTTAGGTAGCCCATTATATATATCACCTAATTAAGATATAGGTTATAGACATATGAATTGAAATCATAAGATAATGATGAATTTAAATTTTTAACTATTTGGGAATAGTATAATTTATACTATGATTTCATGGGAATCAGTAATGAGCTTGTATGTGTGAGTAGCATACCCATGTATTAGACAAAATATGAGTTCCCAGGGATGGTATTGTTGTTAATTATATTTATGGGCTACAGTTTGATTCTATTTTAGCTTGGGTGGTTGACATGTTGTTTAATGTCAATGTTGTCGAGATTTCTAGTCATGGCTAGATATAACATGATATGAGTATTGAAGCACCATGATAGAAATGTAGGTATATATATTTACAAGAATTTTCCATGATAATGAAATATTTACATCTTGTGATATATTATCCTTTGTGAACATTGAAATGAGATTCCTATTATATATTATAAAAAAGGGAAAAAATCATCTATTATAATACGTCCATTCTCATGACTATCCATTTTTAGAAGGGTCATGAGCCGAAGTTCTTTTTTTATCACATTTGGATTTTGATATTTTTACATGGTTTTCTATGGAGTTTTTTTCTTGTATATAATATTACTCCCCAATATATTTAAATTTAGTTTCATTACAGATAAAATGAACATGCTTCTAGTGCATAGTGAAGCTAATATGGGGAATTATATAGCTCTTGATAATAATATGGATATTCATGTTTTCTATATCTTTCTGAGGGTCATTTCATCCCTAGATTTTGATTTTCTTCACATTATACATTCATTTTATGAGAAAAAAATTGTTCATAAAATATAGCATCCGCCTACGTCCCATGGGGTTGGAGGCCAACATGATGATATGTTCTGGATTGAGTCAGCGCTGACGATCTTGAAGCACCTCTAGACACCTGCTAATAGGAGGGTGATTCATTATATATACATGAATTTTAGACCTAGAAAGATTTTTTGGGATATTATAAAGTATGAAATGTATAAAATTGAGTTATCCAAGGTGTAATTTGAGGTAATATTTCTAAGACACAACTATCCTAGAGGTTATGGTAGGAGAAGTCTTGTAGTTTAGTCACTAGACATTGTACAACTTGTTAGCGACAAACAATGATGGATACATCACTAACCTACAATTACTTTCTCCTTCATTAGAATATTATTATATTTCGAATGTGATATATCTTTTTTATAGTGATTCTTAGGAGATCTAGTCACAATTGAACATCTTATTCATAAGCAGCCTAGAAATTTTGATGAATCCAACTTTTATCATATAAAACAATCCAATATATCCCTCGATTTGTTACAAGAAATTTCCAGTATGGAATACAAAAAAATGTTCTTTTAGTGGAAATAGTCTCCCATATGATAGATAACAATAGGAACATAGAAGGTAGAGTAGTCATGAATGTGTAGTTCTTCCTTAGTATCATGTTAGGTGTAGATCCTTTAGTGTGGTGGGTTAGTCCGCAAGAATCCATAGCCTCCTCACCCCATAGTGTGGTTCCTGGTCTTTGGTGATTTGATTCATCATAAGATGTTGTGTAGTAACTTTTCACAATAATCTATTAGAGGGGTATTGGGATAGAAACAAGGGTTTAGAAGGAGCTCAACTACCCCTTAGTGTATTGGTGGCGGGAGGTCCACTATCCATTGAGTCCATGTAATGTTGTTTAGAAATCCATTTTATGAGAAGAAATACCTCTGAGAGGGAATAACAAATGAGAGTTATACTAGATCATATGTAAGAGTGATGAGATAGTTATATACTATATGTTATTCACTCACTGGTTGGGATGTAAGACCCTCTACCATCAGATGTATGATTCATGTATCATTTAAATTAGCTATATTTTTTCATATCTTATAAGATCATTCTATTTTAATTTTTTTTTGATATAGATAAAATTGACGGGTTTAGGACTATTGACACATCATTGGGAGAGTAGTCCAAGGGTATCAAGCATAATAAGTATCATTCTCTTGAAATTGGTTACCACTATTACCTATGTTAATTTTTTAATGACAGAAATGATAGGATTCTAAATGATTCATATAATTTATTCACTAGATCTATAATAGGATCATAATAATTGTTATTGAAGGATATTTATCTTTCTATATCCTTAAACGGTATGTTACACTCACCTGGGTGAGTGGGATATTTTAACTATTTATATAGGACCAATTAAATATCAAATGGATAGTATAATGGTTCATATAGGAATCCATGTTTTGGATAATAATGGAATTTAGTAGGAATGATTTCATCCAGTGTTGGTTGGATTTACTCTATTTTTTTGATGTTTTTATTATTTACCACCTATGTGAGAGATTGATCTCACAATTAGGTTGGTGCTGGGAGAAAATACAGTTTCTCTCAATCACTATAGAATTAAACTGACATAGCATTGTGACTTTAATGTCCATTGTTATGTTGTAGAATCTATGTGATTCATATTACCTAGTCAATCCATTTTGGTTATTTGAGTTACTCTCACTATGAAGTCATATGGGACATTATACTCAGGTGTAGATTATCAGAGACTGAGGTTAATGATGATCATGAGATATTATCCCCCCTTATGCATTGATTATCTCTTCAATTATATGAGTGGTTTAATGACATTATTTAAGAAAATTTGACATTAAAATCCCACTAGTTTTGGGTGATTCCCTCAGAAATACTGAAAAAATATTTTATGATTTGGTAGGGAATGAATAAGTTTGTAGTGACACCATTCAGGTTGAGAAACATGCTGATAGTATTAATGGAATTTATTAACCATATATTTCATCCCATCCATGATCAGTTGTTCGTAATTTTTTTCAATGACATCTTAGTGTACTCCTAGTCTACAAAATATCATTCCAAACATCATTTAATATTCCGGAGTTTAATAATAGTGAAATATTCTTTCACCGTGACATTCAAATAGAGTTTTTAGATTAATATTTTTCCCATCCAGGGTCATGTAATCTCATAGGTTTTAGTTTTAGTGGATCCATTTTTTGCAGCCATTGTATCTTAGGATATAACCATGAATTTATTCAAAGTTTCTAGTTTTATAGGTCTCATATGTAATTCATGATTCTTCTTCTAGAACTTCTCCAATCAACAAATAGTATTTTCTATGCTAACCAATATAGGGGAATGTTTTGTTTGGATTGATTGTTGTGATTGGGATTTCCATATTGTAATTGAAATGATGACCTCTGCACCCATCCTCACATTACCTTATCTCGATAAAGTGTATAATTAATAATTAGATGCATCTGAAGTCAGTCTTAGAGAAATTATAAGGAAGGATGATCATTTGGTCACATAAGACTCTTGAAATTTCTGACTAAATATGAGGTATTATACTATTCATGATCTGCTATTAGATTAAGAGGTACACACACTCATATGTTCGAGAATTTTCTTTTGGGAGAGTGGTTTAGGATGTACATTGACCACAATATCCTCAAGATCATATTTTCTCAGTTAAAACTGCTCCTTCATTGAGAAAGTGGGTTGATTATTTAATTTCATTTAACTTCATGAGAAATTTCACACCAATAAAGGTAAATATCATTATACATTACATTATCTTATAGTTATGAAATGAAACATTTCATGAAGGTTTTGATCAGTGGAATCTAATATAAATCATTATAGTTGTGAAATTTGATGTCTAGGTGTCCCATGGATGAGTATATCTGATTTCAACCTATATTAATCTAGTTCTTATTGTTTAGATAATGATAAAGTGTCTATCAAGTCCAGATGTATTAGCTATAAGAGACATAATATATTGTGTAGAGCTAGTAGTAAGACATTCTCTAGGTCTCAGTGATGTTCATATAATTCTTTTTAGAGTATGGTTTACAATTTTTTTTCATGGGTAGATGAAGACAGAGTTTGAAGCATTTAGATAGACGTAACATCTTGTTTTAAGAAAAATATATAACTATATCAATAGATTTTACTAGTGTAAAAATAATAATGATACATAGAAAATCATATAGAGAAATTACATTGGTTATCTTGTGAAGTCCAAGCATCATAGGCCTAATAAGATTTTCACCTTATGATCCATCAAGAGTGGAAGAGTTATGATATCATTATGAATTTTGTGATAGTATTATCAAGGAATCCCTAAAATAATTATGTTGTTTGACAGATTTTGGATGAATGGAGAATGATATCCAACTTCTTCCCATTTATGGTGACCATTAACATTTATTATTTGTGTGTTATTTACATGTGTTATACAATCAAGTTCAAAGTTGTACTGAGTATCTTTTTTTTAAAGAATGAGATCCTTATTTAACTTATACTCTTTGGATGGTTCAATATAAGCCCTTGTAATTATTTGTTATTATGAGTACAAGATACCATCCTAAGACTGGTTATCTATCTAAGAAGAATATTCAAATTCTATAGGATGTGTTATGATAATGTGTTTGTGATTTTGATTATTCATTAGAGTAACATTTGGAACTCATGGATCTATCCTATAATAACATCATCTAGGAATCGATCATGTTTCTACTTTTATAGACATGAATAAAGGACTAGGACGTTATAGTCATTACTGGTTAGAGGAACCCAAGTAAATTTTTTTGGGTCTATTTTCATGTAGGGGATCATTGAGAATTATTTTTAATTAGAAATAATTGGGTTACAACATAGGTATTTTTGAAAAAATCCAGCTAAATAATCTCCTGCATAGAAATATGCCCGAAAAACATAGACTGAGGTTCCTCTAACCAATAATGACTATAACTTCATGGTTTTCCATCCAAGATATCATCATTACATTGATGTTTGACATTGTATTTTCCTTATTTTTTTTCTAGGGTTGGGGCCACACTGTATTCAGAAACAATGAATGTTAGGGACCATGTTTGTTAGGATTTTCCAGATAAAGACATTGATTGGTACAATTGAATAATTATTAGCTCTTACATAATGTTTTAGTTTTATGGATGATGTATTTCATGTGTCAAAGATTCAAATATATAATAAAAATCCATATCATATTTTATAATTTTGGGATGCCAATATTGGTCTAGTTGTGTCCCTTGAGGAATAGCTGATACAAATTATTGATCGTAGTGCGAAGTATCTAGGTGGAATGGACATTACTCTAGTTGATTTTAGTAGTAATATCAACATTTTCAATATGTAACCTTGTAGAGGGAATTTTATTGGTGAGCACATTGGACTGACTTGTGCGTCATGACACCACAATGAAGCATAGATAAGCTTAGGAATGAGTTTTTATATGTTGAAGAGGTTGTAAGATCCATTCTTTTTCCTAACATGTACCTCTTTTATTTTATTGTAAATATTCATAATTGATTTGTTTTTTATCTAAATATTTTTAAATAAAATATTGGCCTCATCCACTATCTTTAGTGGGAGATAAACTGACAGAGTATTGAGATATATTTTTATAATATATTCACTTCCGAAATTATATTCAGGATGTGTAATGTTCAAGGCCTACTCATGAAAACCATACATGGTGTGAATGGTTATGAGCACACCATAAATCAATAATTCATCTTTTGTAAGTTTTGAATCATGAATTCAATTATTTTAATACATGAATCATTAATTAAAATCATGTAATAAATTATTCAAGAGTTCATGAATTTTATGTCATGAATAATTAATTCATGACATGTAATATGTGAATTTTGAATTCAAATCATGTATTTTGTGAATCATGAATTCATTTTATTCTATAGATTAATTATTTAAAAAATGTTTGTTAATAATTTGTTAACTGAGGTGATGGTTTTATTTGAATATATGGGATACGAGACATTCATAATGTGAAATCAATTCACATCATGAATTTGTCACCCCTAACAATTAATAACCACTATAGTGCTGTGTGTTTTTATAACATGGACCCATATCTCCCCACTACATACCTTATATGAATGACATGTGAAAATCCATTCCCTTCTAGAATCAAGACGAAATTTGATCTTGACATTGCAGAATAAAATATTTATGGTAATCTTTCTGATTATCTTTCTGCATCTCGATCCATTTTTGACAAAATTTATTGTTCTGAATTATGGAAAGGGATAAGCTACTCTCTTCCAAGGAAATGATGAATTTTCATCAATTTATCATTTTTAGATAGGTGGTACAAATTAGACAAAATTCATCAAATTTAGTTATCCAAATTTTGTATGATATATAAAATGTATCTTTATTCCGGGAATATGATCAAATTAATTTTACAATCCTTATTAAATAATATTCCCCTTTATTCGAACATAAATTTGATCCCGTTTGATCTATAGATATGGAGAATAAGACCTGTATCCACTAGATTGGTAATCTATACATGAAGATTATTGATATGTTATCATCTTGACAATAGAAACCTGTAATAAATTGGAAATATTGATTGATTGGTGATTTTCAGTTTCTAATTGGAATTGAATGTAAAATTTTAATAATTATAGTAGAATAATTTATGCTATAAAATGATTAATTGGAATGCTACTAATTATAGATCCAAGATAATGGTGAAACATTTTTCATATAATTAAAATAGTAATTAGGAACCTGAATTATTGATATATAATCAGATAGAAAAATGATAATTTTATTAATTGACCATTATTTCCTATGATCATATATATGGTATTTGTGATGTCGTCCTAATGATTTTTCTGTTATAGCTATTGGGTTAGTGTGAAACCGATGTGATAGATTCTTGAAAGAGGGATGCTTTGAGGAATTTTGGGGTTTTCTTATCTAACTCATGATTTATGATGACACATGGGGTACATGTGCTTATTTTTGTACCAAATGGGGGCTTTGAGTTCTGGTAAATTATTCTTGATGGATGATCATTTGATTATATTGAATTTATGAGGATTATATTCATAGTCTTTGGATGCATAAGGGTGAGATTATAGATATCCTATTGGGAGAGGCCAATATTTAGTTACGTTTTTATTCACATTTAGTGGGATATTATTCCACTAATTGGGTGATCCTTAATGATTTTTTAGGATCCTTAAGGAGAAATAAATATCTCATGATTGGCGAAGATAGTTTTTTGATTACCCCTAGTGACACCTTATAAATATATGGTCAACAAGTATATTAATTATGAAGTATTAATTAATTAAATTAATACCATATTATATAATTTTTTAATGAAGTAAATATATCAGAATATATTTCATAAGGTAGGGTGTTGTCGACCTCCTATGTTGTACTCACACCATAGATGGGACTCCATTTGGTACCCAAAATGATTTCATGGATGCAGGTTTAGACAAGTAAATGAAAACTTTTGTTGATTTGGGGCTTGCTGAATGGGTTGCAGGAAGAATATGAGACAAAAAAGAGGTATGGGACCATTGTGTTTGTAGTTTCAATTTTTCTCTTCCAAGACATTTTTCTATATGTGTTTCATCATATCATTTTGATACCTTCACATTTTTATTATGTTATTTTATTGTTATTTGTATATATTTACTTGGTCCTTTAACAACTTAGAATGACTGAATTTTTATTCATATTGTTATCCTCATTTATTCAAATATTCTCTAATTTTACACTTTAATTGAAACTTTTTAATAGAGGTTATAGTTTCTCCACTGTACTCTTTAGAAACTCATTTTTACTAGGTAGCCTCTGATATATGGGGACACATTACTGAAGTCACATAGACAACTGAATTGGTCATGTGAAGGGGATCATTTTTAGCAATGTCATAAAAATTTATTAACAAATTAAATCATTAATATAATATATTTATCCAGGAAGATAATTAACATATGCAACATGTAACATTTCATTTCATGAATTTTTTGTAAATTTTCCATTATTGAGAAATATATTATTGTAACATAAATCGGTTTTTATGGTGTAAGTACTAAAAAATTTCATGTTTTGTAATGATACCTTCATAAATCATTGTATATTAAGAATAAATTAAAAATAATTCTACCATTGGGATTTTACATGAAAACTAACAAGAGGAAAGGGGTTTCATAACCCAATTTTATTTTTTTGGGTTATACATAAGCTTCATTGATGTCACTATGAATGAATATTTTTGAAATAAGCACTGGTTTTATTAATATAATTTTAATCATTATTTGTTTGTATTGACATTTGTTACACACAATCACTACATTAATCAAATTTCCATTATGAGGATTTTATATTTATGGTGGATTTTATCTTACCTTCTACTCCATTAATCCATATTTTGTAACATGTATCTATTTAATTTAATTTAGTCTCTATATTTACCCTTTTATTTATTTGACATTAATATCAATTAATAAGTTGTGATTAATGATTATATTGATGTAACCATATCATGTTAAATTTTTATAAGAAAACGTGATCTTAATGATCTTATCAGTCTGTTACATTTTTCTTCGAAATCTATAATTTTCAAAATATTTTACCAAACTATTTTTTTATTTAAAAAATGATTTATAAAGGATATTTTTTGTTATACATTACAATGTTTTTCTATGAGATGAATATCTATAAATCTTCCCGAATGGTGAAATTTTTATTTATTTCCATAAATTTTACATGAAATATTTTTTTAACATATTCAATATAAATGGAACATCCATCCAGTATAACCATTTTACATTCTTCATATCAGTATACAAAATCTCATAGTTATTACAAAGAAATATTTGTAGAATTTTTTAGTAACATTCCATTACCTACTTCAAAAAATTACATTCTATTTTACTCGTCTTCCTCTTTAATTGGGTGCATCTTCAGACTCCTAATTATGGAAATATTATTTTGAGGAAAATTACTTAAAATTATTTGATGGTTGTTTGTTTAAATTAACGAAATATTGGTATAAATATGTAATGGATATGTGGGGTTCTCCCCATGTTCGTATAAATCTATTTTTGTTTTTTTGTTTGTGAATCAATTTTTTTAAACTATTATGGATATACATGCATTTTAACTGGATTACAAGATGTTTATGTTCATTAGGGGGTATATCATGAACCTGATGAACAACGTGAAATTAATATAATCCATGTACATATTACACACCATGTGTTATTAAAAGATCATTTTTAAAATAAAATTCAACAGGTTTTTTAGAATATTCTTAGTCTTGGTGACTATATGAAATGTAATGGATAACATATCGTTTAAATGTGAAATAAGTGGCTTTTAGGGTGTATCTCAGATGATATATTATTTAACACTTTTATAGATTTTTGTTTGATTTCCCGGATGGATTCACTATTGTATTTTGGATCATTTATTTAATATAGATTGTTTCATTTAGTGATTAATCACCATTGTAGTTGGTTTTAATCTTTCTAAGAAATTAATCATTTTTCATTCCTCTTTTCATTGACCTATGTGGCATCGTGGAATAGAGATATCACATTTATTAACCCTTGTTTATGTTTCATATTGTTCCATTCCATATATGTGGTTAGATTTCGTTCTAGGGGTTCTTCCTTTGTTGGGTATGTTGTGACAAGTGTGTGATCTTGTAGTATGTTTCATATGAATTTCTCCAATAACCATTTGTTGATGTGTATATATTATAAGATGATTCCATTGATTATAGGCCTCTAGGTTTTTGTTTTTTTCATTCCTCTTTTTTTTAGATACTTTTTGTCTGTTTATGACTCCATGTATTGTTGATGGTCATTCTATCTCTAGCATTTATTGGTGAAATTTATTCCTCTAATATGATAAATTGTTTAAATACATAAAATAGAATGATTTGATTAATTTTTTGTATGTCTATGGAAATGAGTTTTTATTGAGTATATTATTCCTTAATTTGGGTAAATAGAAAAGGGATTTCACTACATTGTGAAATTGATTTTGGAAATTTTTTTAAGTGAATGAAATAATGAAATTTATAAATGAATAGAATTTTGAAATTGTGGAAATTGAAATCGATGGGTACTTAGGTGGAAGGAACATTAATTGGTCTCTTATACTATATGGTTATTTTATCATGGGTCATATCTTTGATCTCAATACCCATTATTCTTAGAACATATTGGATATGTTTGGGGGTTCACATTTTTTAGTGTTCCTTTACCCTATAGACATGATGTACATGCCTAGTTTGTTTTATTTTTACGTGATTGTATATATTTTTTAAATGTCTCCTTGATATCCTAAAATAATTTGATCTTGGAGTGTTATTAGTTGTGTTTCTCGAATGATTTGGGAACCATTTTGTTTTCAATATTTTCTGTTTTTTCATATATTTTGATATGATATGTGATTCATGAATTGTTCTAACATGATATATCTGTAGAGATATTTGAATATTAAATTCATTGAAACTTATTTAACTCCATTATTTGGAAATTTCTAGTATTATAAGTTAAACTATATTTCTACACGTTTGATTTAAAAATATTAAACTTTTATGTCGCATTTTTTCATTTAACATAGATCATGATTGGATTATTATTTAGAGACTTGAAATAGAACATGTACATTACACCGTATTGATCATTTTTCTCAAACAATACGGTCCTCCTCAATGGTGTATATAAATGGTAGTGTATTTTGATTCTATGAAAAGATAGGCACTACCGTGAGGTTTTGAGGTTTTCCATAAGTTGGGATGGGTAGTTAGTGGTGATATGGTGTCAATATTCCAACACAATCACATAGAGTATTTAATGTTTCCATATTTTTTAGTCACTTGTGGTTGGACATGTATATGGATATACTTTTTCTTATATTATTTTGTTATTGAGTTTCTATATTTTTATATTATTTATTGAATATATTTACCTATTCTACTATTTCATTATATTTATTATTTATATTATTACATTTATTTCATTAGGTTGGGTGAAACGGATCCCTAAATTTGTTGTATAATGACCATATATTAGTCTCCATACATTGGGGATTGGGAACATCCTTATTATTTGTGGTGTATCATGTTAGGTTCCAATTTGAGAGGGAATATTGGTATTTTCATTATACTTTAGTATCAAATGTTAGATTGTGGGGTTGTCCATGTGTTAGGGAATTTTGATAGATTGGAGATAAGATTATCATAGATTGAGAGGTAGATTATAGGAATATCAGGGACACCACTTTTCATGATTATTCTCAAGTTACCATGGTTTATTGGGATGTGTCTATTCTATTTTTATTTCATAAAATTAATCTCATTTTTCAATAATTTCATTTAGGATTTGATCAGATATTTTACTATTGTATGTTCATTCTGTTTGTTTGGTTGTGAAATTGTATTCCCAAAATACTTATTCATTATATTCCTCTAGAGGTGTCATATTATTTCCCTCAAGGAAATATACTAACTTATTAGAAAACTATTGACCCTATTATGTGATCAATTCATGGTGTTGACTATAATGTGACACATGTTCAGAACACATTCATTGAGGTACAACTAGGAGCGGGATAAGACGTTGTTATATCATGGGATTTCATGCATGAGAATAAAGAGTTATTTAATATTATTATTGATCCCATATAGGAAAAGGGGTATATAAAAAATATTATTGGATCTCTAACATCCTATAAATAGCTAAGAGTTCCCAGGTGATGTGTTATAAATTTATAATTTAGGGTACCAGCAAGTGGTGGTGGGATTCCATGGTACATGATGATAAGCATAAAATAATGGACATGTAGGGTTTCAAGAAACTATTATTCCTATAATTTTTTCCGGATTCATCTATCAGGGAATATTATCTAAAGTTCCTTTCATTGAATAAGGGATATAATGTGGTTTTAGCATAAACTAATCCATTTTTTGAGTTGATTTATTTTTTACTGAAGGTTGCAAATAATAACTAGAAGAAATATCATACATAAATACCATTTTTTAAACCATAAATTAGATCACATGTATTTTTCTTAAAAATTCATCCTATGTGGATATAGTGGATGTGGATAATATGAATGAACAAAACATTAGACAAAATGTGGTATTTCATTTATGTAATCTTCTATCTAGTAGTATATTTAGTGGCATTTTAGGGAAATGGAGCATGGGCCAAGATCATTACCAGAGTAGGTGAGGTGTTTCTTTATTGAAATCCACTTTGTCACCTATAATTACATCATGTACAATAACTTTGTCATTCTTTCAATGTTTCACGTTCAGACACAAAAAAATTATTAACCTTCACATCAAAATATGTATAATAGATGTAGTTGTTATGCTCATCTACAAAATTTTTGTTATGATATGTCTACACATTGATATATTTATTGATCATAGGATCCATATCCTACTATGGAGTATTTAGATGCTTTATGGACTACAGGGATCCAAAAATATTACTCAGGTGTGATGCACCTTGAGGTAGATATTGTTCAAAGGTAGAAAAGGTTCCAACGAGAGTGAGAGGCCTCATCATTATTTCAACCTCTATAGTGATTTATTTATTGGATAATATATCTTCCCACACATTTATGTATTATTGTTTTCATAATATTATTATCCATTACTAAAAACCCACAACTGTTTTTATAGAGTTAGATAAACCAATTGAGAAGAGGAATGATCTAGTGTTTCAGTCACCTTCTTGTGATTTATCAATAGTTGAGATGGAGTTGGTTTGGAATTTTTTCATTCATTATCAATATTTGTTCGACATCATCATTAAAATGTTCTTAATTTTCTATCATAATACTAATTTAGTTGAGACCTGTGGTATATCTTTTGATGTTGATCTAGCAGACATTTTTCTTGGATTTTCTTGACATTATACCTGTTAATTTCTCCCTGATTCCACCATATATAGAGATAAAATTTGTGATTGGCCTAGTTCAAGAGATTTTGATGATATCAATACCTTCCTATTATTTGGTACCACAAAGATTAGAGATCTGATGATTTAGTTTAATGATCTTTGGTAAGATGGTTTTCATCATCTGCGTGTTTATCCATGGGAATCCCCAATGATCTTTTCCAATAAGTAAGACTGTACATTCTGGTTGTACATAGAATATCACATGTTTAATAAGGTAGTGGTTAAAACAATTATCCTTATCTTTTTGTGGGTGATTTTGTTTTTCTATTAAATTGGTAAAAGTGGGTTCAGATGATTGATATTTGGTTGGGTTATCATTGACATAGAGATCCAGAGTGTTATATTCTGAGGATATATTTCAGGAGAATGTATGTCCATTTTGAATATATTTTGATTTTATTTTTATGGACTTACACTCCTAAATTTTTTAATTATTTGATGATTTATATATTTCATCAATATCATGAATCTATTTTGTAGTGTTCACCGATGATATTTTGATTCATTCATGATTTGAGGGAAATCATGAGAATCATCTATGTTTTGTTTTAGAGACTATAATCAGTCACAAATTTTATGGAATTATTTTTTAATAAAGATTATCAATTCATGATGGGAAATTATTTGAGAAAAAAGTTTTGATAATGGATTATTAGTTGACCATGATAAGTTAAATAATGTTCAGTCATTGGAAGGGCAACTGCTTTTTTTATGATTTAATGAATCCTCTGTCTTATTGGATATTGGTGACATTATTTACCGGATTTCAAAAATATAGAATATATTTTTAATTATCATACCCTGAAAGGAGTGAAATTAATATGGGATTAAATATCATAGTTTTTTTTGGAAGAGATGAATTGAATTATGAGGTCTACTCCAATTTTGATCTTACTAGAGCTCAATACGGGGAATGTGTTTTAATGGGATGGTTTTCATTCTAGTTTGGTTTTTTTGATCATGTATTATGATCACTTGGTTCCATAAAACATTTATCATCTTTTACCACATGATAAAACATACGCCACCCATGATTTAGATCAAGATTTAGTTATTCATGAACAGAATTTTTTTGAAGCCTTTTCTTTTAGGGGAAACGATCATAGTCTTATAAAATAATAAGAGTTTAAGATATATCTTTTCTCCGAAATACATGAATAATAGATAGAGGTTTTGTGTGGAATACAATCAGAAGCAAGAATTTGTTTCATCCAATACCCTATGAATGAGTAATATCAATGTATATGCTCTTAGAAGGAATTATCTGCGACCAACTATTCATGAATTGATGGAAGAGTTGAACGATATATGGATATTTTATCAGATGTATCTACATGATCCGTATTATGAATTATGTATAGTTATGAGTAATTATATTTTATTTTCACCCCACCTATAGTATATTATGAGGTATAAGAAGTAGGATGAAAATTTTAGAGTAATAATAAAACTAATGATTTTGGGGAGACAATTTCTTCTTGGACTATCTCTTTATATGGTATTATCAGTTTTGTGGATTAAAAATTCATCTCTGTATCTATGAGGAGTTCTATTTATTTTAATTATCAAAATTTAAAATGGGATTCTAATTTGGGGTGATAGGAAAATTAATAAGGCTATGATATAGCTATTCTAGTGACAAGGAATGAATCACAACATTAATTATATTTTGTCCCACTACTACACCTGCCAACAGATCCAGGTGGAGAATTTGAAACCTTCTGTATTTTCTTCTACGAATTCTAGTAATGGTTGGGAATTTGGAAAAATATCCATGGAAAATTTTTTTAGGTTATCAAGGAATCATAAATGGAGGAATTCTATCAGGGTGGTGAATGATTGATTGAAAATTTTATCTAATATCATTCTAATATGGGAAAATAGAAAATTTGAATATCCAGGTAAGATGTGGGTGTAGAAAATTTCCAGGTTAAATTTTATTAAATTATATGGTGTTTCATATAGAGAGCATATATTTAAATCAATGCTCTGGAAAAGTCTATATGAGGTGATGGGGACAGATTTCAGATTGATTACAACTTATCATCTATAGAGAAATTGTTAGAAAGATCTTGTTATTCATTTTTTGGATGATATGATTTTTTTCATTTGTCTTGGATATTGGTGTATATTTCGATTTCCTCTTGTGACTTGTCTAGTTTTCTTAAAATAAATGTTACCAGCCATCAATAAAATTGGATACTATTGAGAATTTTTAAGGTTTACAATTTAGGTCACATATTTATTATGAAGAGGGGGGAGAATTTTCTGTGGTGGTACTATGTTGATTCAAGGGTTACCCATAATGATTCGGGATACACGACAATGTATTGTTATAATAAAAAGATAAAAAATTTATATGTAGGTAAGTAGAGTCATCTTTTCTATTTTACAATAGGTTAATATGTTTTCATGATTTTTTTTCCTCTATTGGGTCACTATAGATAGAGAAAGTTGTCTCGAAGAAACATTTGATCATTTTTAATAACTGAGAGGCTTGGTAATGTTTATTTTAGTTTGGAAATATCAGTTCAGTTTACATTAATTCATTGGGTTTTCCATGTACATCTGCCTAGGAAATATCATCATGACCCCTCTCTTGGCTAAGATGGATTATATTGAGATAGATCCAGATGCTTCATTTTTAGAGAATCTTGTAGATATTGTGTACACTCAATTGAATTTCTTCAGTGAGAAGTTAATTCAATTTTTCATAGTTTTATTGTGGTACATATCAAATTATTATGAGACATTGGAGCATGACTTGTTGATAGGGGAAAATGACCTCACCTATTTATCATACTTCATTTATACACCTGACTTCCTTTTAGTGGAATTCCTTATAGTTTGGAGTTTGTAAATTATTTTTACCCTCTATAAAAAAATTCCATTTTACTTTTTTTCCAATTTAATTGGGTATTTATTTGGACTCCCATGGATGGGGATAAATTTTTTGTTAACATGACATAAATTTTGAGTATAGATGTTTTTTTTATTAAATGGAATTTTTTGTAATAATGTAATGGTTGTGCAATGTTCTACCCAATATAATAGAATAAAAGAGTTGGATTTGTGATTTTGTTTAAGAATATGATGATTTCATTATCTACATGATAAATACCCACTATGTAATGGGATTACAAGATGAGTAAATTATGAAATTAAGATACCATTAACCAGATGAATTGCATGAAGTGAATATATTCCATGTAATAATAAAAGATCAGGTTTTATTAAAAATGATACATGTTTTTTTCATATCCGAGTCCCAATAATTACACGATCTGTAAATGGATTAAAAAAATCTTAATATATTAGATATAGATTTTGGGGTACTAATCGGCTGAAATTTTATTTCATTCTTCTATATCTCCTTTGGCACTAAATCTAGAAATATTCTCTATTAAATTTTGAATTTTTTATTTGATTCGGATAGATTGATTTTTTAATTTATCACCATTTTATTTGTTCATAATCTCTATGGGAATTTATTCAATTATAATTTTTTGTTTCATTGATAACGGTTGAGAATTTTCAATGAATTATCAGACCTATCAACCATTTTTCATGTTTCTTCTTGTTTCCATCTAGATCTACTGTGTGACCTTGTTCTAGGGGTCGTTCCATTGTTTGTTTGTTTGTGATGAGTCTTTTTTCTAAAGGTATGTGTCATTTAGTTTATCTTACATATATTTTGGTATAGTTGGATCAATTATAATCTGTATATATTGAATCTTATTCCTCCATTTTGATTTTTTGTCCCACTTGTTTGTTGATCCTATATGGGGGTGTGGGACCACATGTTTTTAGGTAGGTGGTTCTGTCTCTTGGCTATGTTCGTGACCATAATTGTCCTTATTTGATAAATGATTTTATAAAATGATGTGATATGATATGATTAATTTAATTTATATGTCTATAATTTGGTCTCTCTAAAAGGTGGGTCTACACTTATCTTATTAAATGGAAAAGGGTTTTCAAAGAATTTTGAAATGGTTAATAAAAACAGATTTTATATTATGAAATGTTGAAATAAATTTGAAAATAGAGAAAATGGGAATAATTGGGTACTTAGTTTGATGGTATAGTAATAGTTTTCATCCAATGTGAGGGGATTTTGTCATGGGTCTTATCTCTCTTATCTATGCTTACTTTTCTAGGGTCTTTTTAGACATACTGGTAGGGTTCACATTCTAGGGAGTCCCTCTTCACTATATAATCTGTTAATATGTCTAGTGGGTTGATGTTTATGTTTCTAACTTTGTTAGGTATGATTTTCCAAGGTATCATATCCCAATGCGATCCTTAGAGTGTTGTTACCTTTGCTTCCTAACCAATTGGGTACATTTTTGTTTGTTTAATTTTGATGTACTGCCATGGATTTTGATATGATATTTGATTCCTTATATTCCTTGACATGATATATCTAAATATATCCTTGGATATAAAATAATGCAATAATAATTTACCTATATTATTTAGAAATTTGGAAAAAGGGGAAATTGAACACATTTTCCATGGGTTTAATATAAAAAAAATTAAACATTTATCAAGCATTTTTTCAATAATGATAATAATTATTAGATAATTTTTTAGAAACATGATATGGAACAAATAGATGAGGACCTACCATGATACTTATATCACACCCTATACACCACTGTAGTGGTGAGTAAACCTAATTATTCATTTCAATATTGGTATTTTCATGGAACTATAGTGAGGTAGTAAGGTTTTCTATTAGCTGGGATGGATTTCAGGTTATGTAATGGTTGGATTTTCCAACACTATCACACGGAGAAGTTTTTTTTTCATATTTTAGTATTTCATAATGGTTGGAAATGTACTTTGTTAATTTTTTCTTCTAATCCTGAGATGATTAATTTTCAAGGTATAATTTAAATATGGAACACATATATTGCAATTATTATTTATTTATATTATTTATATAGTATGTTCAATGTATTTTCATTATGATTAGATAAATTATTCTTTCTATTTGTTTTTTTATTCCCGAGTGATAGTCTCTAACCCCGAGGGATCTAGAATTCCCTTTAGATATGTGGCATACTGGGAAATGTACTAATTTGATAGGTTATTTGAGTCAGTACGTTATAGTATTCCCATAAATATTAAATTATTATTCTACATGCCTAGATTAAGTTGAAAAAATTATTTCTAATGAATTTTTTAAAAAAGCAACATCCTTTATCAATTTGAATATTATTATCATTACTAATAAATATTCACTTAATTTTGATCATTGAGAATTAAATTTTCTATAAGTACTCACAATATTTTTTTTATAGGATTTTATTATTTCTTAAACTATATACAAATTCTAAATAAGGTATTTATCATTGAAATTTATTTGAATGACGAGAAAATATTGTTATTTATTTTTAATTACTCAATACCAATATTATTTTATATGACGTAATCTTTTTGAATTTAATCAGTCATTTCATATTTGAGTAAATAATAGTATATGAAGTGATGAGTGGGGCTTGAACTACTATATCGTCAGGATTCATTGACATATGTCATGAGAAAAATGATTATGCTATCATTAAATGAGGTCATGTAGTTTACCTACCTATTCACTTAACTATCATGGTTCATGGCCTTGATGATATATATATATATATATCATGACTTATGATATAGTGATGTCTAATATAAATGAATTTCCATTCTTCAGAATTAGGTTATTAATGTCGATGAATTTTTTTTATAGATAACATCCATGTATGAATTTAATGATCATACTATTTATCATGTGCATTCTTTGTTATTTAGTGTCCATGACATGTTGATTATTATAAATCTATTCATGATAGATTCTACAGTGTGTAAAACTTACTGAGTGCCTTAGGTCCCTGATTATTTTTTCACTTTCCATAGGATATATAAAAATAATAATTTAATTAGATCAAATATAAAAAATAATTTATATAACAATGTTTTATATTTAATTAATAATATAAAATAGGAATAATGTATGTTTCTAGTCCTTGATAACTACTAACCTATTCAGCCCATTTAGATGAGACCACTAGTATTTAATGCCAAACAAATGAAGTAGGTACTTGATTTGGGCTTCTAAGGTAACATTTGTAATAGCTGGTTCGATATAATGATTAGTAGAACCCTTGGGAATTGGATATATGGTATCATATTGTAGGGAACATATCTCTATAACTAAATCAGAGGACACATATGTGTATAATATAACATCATGTGTTTTTTTGGTAGATACAATGTGGTTGAAAAAGATATACATCCATTATGTATACTACATGTGGCCATCTTTA
Organism: Viscum album; assembly: GCA_963277665.1. NCBI lineage: Eukaryota > Viridiplantae > Streptophyta > Magnoliopsida > Santalales > Viscaceae > Viscum > Viscum album. The sequence goes on along the minus strand of OY728121.1, from coordinate 1,788,323,593 downwards.
TTTCATAGATGCATCTTGTTTATATAATCCTAGAAATTTTTATTTAGTATATTTCAACAATCAATACGGTTCATGATGAGGGTTCCCATAATTAAAATATTTTTTGAAACTCTTGGGGAGGATAAGCAGTTGTTAATTTTCATTTTCTCTAAGGACATTTAAAAATAATTTTTTAAATTGATGTTGAAAAAAAGTCCTCGGGTAGAGCAACATTGTCCTATATTGAAAAAAGGTTCCATGATTTTGACATCTTATAAAGGATTTTCCTTATTATATATTTCCCAACAAATTAAACTAGAATGAGTCTTTGATAAAACAAAATATAATAGGAATAATAGTGATTATGAACAAAAAAATTAGTTGATCACCAAAGTGAGTGATATTTTAATTATTTCTAACAACATAAAATGATAAATATTTAAGCACATACACCTCAACCATGTAAAAACATAAAAATGAAGAGAATTATAGTGTTCACTAGTAAGTCTGTTTAAGTGGAACATTGAGTGAAGATTTATTTATCAACACCATTTCAGTTGAATGAATCAAAGGAATAGAAAAATATTTTTGTATTGTAAAATATGGGAATAGATTAATGAACTATCTATGAAAAATGAAGAGTTTTTTGGATTAATATTATTTTCATCAAAAAGAACTACTTATAGTTAAATGGATTATATGTGTTTAATATGTCCATTATATAAGACAATTTACTAATTAAATGGTTATATCATAGACCAAGGAAGAGCCTACACTATCAATCATTAATGTGTAAGGATTTATGTTTTAATGTATTGAGAGGTGATATTTTTTAATATAAATGAGTAATGGGACATCTTTTTAAAGATCTAAAATTTATATCCTTTATGGATTATAAGACATACAAAGATGTTTACTGATAACAATGAAAATAATTTTTTGGTAATTACATAATTTACAATAATGAAGTAAAATGGATAGTTTTGGTATTCTTGAAATTTGATGGTTATTTGATGATAATGTGATTTAGGACAATTGTTATGTAGTTTATTTTATTTATGGAAATAATATGAGATTTTGTTGGAGGAATAACAATTTGTTATCTTTTAGAAAAATATAAACTTTCATATGAGGCCAAAATAAGGGCAATTGATATCATTATTTTTATATATGGTTATGGTTTTTATAAATTCAAAATAATATGAACCCTTAATAGGGTTTCAAAAGATGATATACTAGAGAATCATTGAATTTTTAATTAGGGTTTTGGAAGAATTTTATGATCCCCAACATTTCTAGTGTTCAGTTAAGCTTAAATTCTAGTATGTTTTGTCAATATTTTAATAAATTTCAATTGGTTTTAACTTTGGGCATGTTTGGATGAAAATGAAGAAAAATGGAAAAAGAATGGGCAATACTCTGTTGAAATAGAGTTAATGAAAAAAGTGAGCTAAGCCCCAGAAACCATGAAAACTTATACTATGAGGGTTCACATGGATAATGCTATGTTTTTCAAACCACAAACCCCTATGAAAATAAGAACACTATTAGTGAATGGTTAGTGAAAAATGTACAACCGATCCTTGAAAACCATTATTAACTTTTAAAGCAGCCTGAAAATCAGTTTTTAAATCCCCCCTTACCCCCAAAACTCTACTATTTTGAAACTCATTGGACCTTAGGAGTTTGTTAATGTTTATAGAGAATTCTGGAGGGACTCCGTGGACGTCCAAACTCCATTATTCACGATTCAAAGTTAGAATCGACGATCTACTCTTATCTTAGTATAAGGAATCTGTCCCATTGGTTATCTTATTCATCCACCCTTATTCCATCATTATTTTGGTGGAATTTATAATTTTTTACATCTAGATATTGATGTGGCTAATCATAATATAATCTAATAGAACCAGGTCTATAATTATGATTTCTTGACATATTTATCTTTTAATTAGGGTTTTGAGATTCAGATCAAGAAAAATGTCATTATGCTATCCAATTTTGTAGATTTCTATTGGATGATCTAAATCAACCAATCTAGATAGGCCATATAATATTTAAATCCCATAGTCAGGATTATTATTTCATCAATAAAAGTACTATAATTGAAATATATGTTTATCAGTTATATTACCAAATAGAATTACATAATTTGATGGATTAATTAATGAAGTAATTGTTGTCATTTGGGAATTGGGAAAAATTAATTGTGGAATAAATTATTAGATGTTGATATTATGATGTTGATAATTAATTGATGGATTATTCTTGAGAAATTGTAATACATGATTGAGATAATTAATTGAATAATTAATTAGGGGATTTTGATGTTTTGAGAATTTTTTATTAATTTTGTGATTAGTTATGAGAATAATAAATTTTATTTGAAATAAATAATTTTTGAATTATTATTGATATATTGAAATAGTTGAATATGGATAATTAATTGGTGAAACAATTATGATATATTTGGATCCCGAATTGAGATTATTTATTGTTGTGTTAATTTTGATAATTAATTAATAGTAACATGGTTATTAATTTGAAATAAATAATGTTATCATGATCATTAGATTTGGTGTATTAATGTATGGTGTCATGGTCATAAATTTGTGTGAAATTATAATTGTAACATATTCATTCAATTGTTTAAAATTAATGAATTCTAAAATGGACAATAATTTTTAATAATGAATGGAAACATGGTAATTCAATTGTCTAAAATTAATAAATGGTAACATAGTAATTCATTTTAAATAAGTTATGGTATCATGGTCATTCCTGGGTGTGAATTAATTAATGGTAAGATAGTCATTCATATTTGTTATATAGGGAATGGTAATATGTTCCTGACATTCATTGAATTAATGAATGGTAAGATTTTCATATATTTCTGAAAATAATAATGGTAAAATGGACATTCATATACCTAATATCCCTTGGAGTCATCATATATTCCGGCATGGGACATAGAAGTAATTGTTCTTTGGGAGTCCATAGGAACCCAATGTTTTTGGTTGTTAAATAGTGAATTTTTAATAATTTGATAAACTATTTATTTATTTATTATATTTATTCCTCTATATATCTTCCTTCACTACTATATAGTATATTTTTTAGACACAATTGGTAGTTCACTATTGCGTTGAACTCTCACCATACTCGGACATCTTGATCGGTACCTAAATAGAGTTTATGCTTCTAAAAATGATTGGTGGAATGTCCCATAGTTAGTTGGTAGATTGGGTATGTATCATAAATGAGGGAAATATACTAGGTTCAGGGACTTCTTGGGAGTTGTTATTGTCTGTATTTTTTGATTTCATTTGAGACACTGGAAACATAAATTAACATGGAATGTTTTTGGATTTAGTTGGATATTGTATATCCTTCATTTTTTATCATGACGTGGATATTGATAATGGTTATTTGTTACTACTCCATTGATTATTTTTTTAAAATGGTCTTTTACTCTAACAAAATAGGTTGTATTCTCCCCATGATCAACTTATCAAACCCTCGCTAAAATTCAGAAAGCTCTAGCATAGGTGGAGGCATGGTTTGGGACATGTGACTGGCCTTCTTGGGGTACATATGGCATCCCGACTTTTTATTAAATAACTGTTCATTACATTTTACAAATAGATGATCCTTAAAGTCTTTGGTCATGGAAATCAGGAACCATATAAATGAAAACAATATAAACATTATTCTAAACCACTTATAAGGATTCTTCATTGTTCATCCTATGTTCATTATAACATCTCATATTCAGGGAGCATATATCAAAGGAAATGGTGAGTAGAAGGCCCGGTAAGGGAATCAAGAGAAACATTTTACATGTGAACTAGAGATACATCAATAAAGTAACGATAAATAACTTTAAGGCATGAGAAAGAGATCATGAGGCATATCATAATAAAAATAATAGGATTCATAACTTGAAGATGTCTCTGCACATTTAACATAGACAATCATTTCCGTATCACAAAGGTCCATCCCCAAGGTGTCATTAAAAAACTACCAAGGTTATTCATCAAGGTATCCTTAAAATGGCCATCTCTAGAGATTTAGTCCTTACCCAATGCATTGGAGTTCTATCAAGGATCACCCATTATTTTTCTTTATTATCATGTGATCCACATATATCATCATCAAACATTTCATAAATAACCCATATATCATAAAAGAAATGGGTTTAATTTCATAATCATAACGTTTTCAAAACTGCTTTTAAGACCTGATCTTTATGTCACATTAAACAGAAAAAAGGAAAGAGGGTTTTATTTATATAAATCCCAGAATTTAAAATAGAAAATTTTGATATATATGTGAATACCCATGTAGAAGAAATACCATTGAGTATCCACTTAATAAAATAGAATAATTTGAGAAAAATAGAGTGACATATTGAGATGAAAATTCAGTAGCCTAACAACTTTGTTGCAGGGTTTTAGAATACATTGAAAAGAGAGGGGTCATTGTCACACATTCATAAATGATACATAAAACAGTATAGGTACAAAATAAAAAGGATAAATGATCATGGTAATGAAATTTGAATGACATACCATATGAAATGAAAAACATGAAAGGAAGACAAAAATAATATTTCTTTAATGAAAATTCGACAGCCTAACAGAGTCACATAAAACATATAAAAAATGAATTAATAAGATTAAATAGGGTCTCTAATCATATGAACATAAAAGGAAATTATTATGGATATATATATCATACCCCGACATATGCAAAAGAATCTTTAAAGACTTGACAAGAAAATTGAACTTTGAAAATGAGAAGGATGAAAGAATCCCTTACAAAAATTCGCCAGCCTAACGGCGCCACATAAAAATTCAGAAAATTAAATGATGAGATTAAAAGGGATTATATCATTATATGAAAATAAAAATTACAGTATTTTTAATATATAATAACACACTCCATCTTAAGAACATGGAGCATAAATGAAATGACAAAAGGGAGAGTATTTGAAAAAGAAGAGAGAGGTATGATCCCTTACTTTGAAGTGTAACATTAAAATCATGATGATTGAGGCCTTGGGAGGCTTGAGGGAACCTTAGGAGGACTCCATGGGAGGTATGGAGACCTGATCATCGTTGAGGAGGATTTTGAAATGAAATGAATGAGGGAAAGGCTTGGTATTTATCGGGGAAGTGAGGGGACAAGGCATTAATGGCCAAGGGACACCTCATTGGTGGTATTGGAAAAACCATGGGCTTTCCCATGTTATATTACATTGGTATTGTCCATTTGGGACACCTAATACCTTATTGTACTATTCATAAGTCGACCATAATTATTACATAGTAATTACATCCTTAATGATGTCATTAAACACCCGAAACACTGAACTGAAAATTTCCTATTCAATAAAAATTCAATTTTTTCAGAAAAATCAAAAGAAATTACATTCACATAATATCGATGCGCTTAATTAAAAATTGAAAACTATTTTATAAAACTAATTTTATAAATAATTTTAATTTAATTTTTTTTAAAAAATAATATTCAGTGAAAATTCGTTTTTTAGAAAAATCCCCAAAAATTATCTTAACATAATATCGATGCTCTGAATTCAAAAATGAACTCAATTTTATTAAAATAAATTTCTAAATATTTTTTATTAAATTTTTCATTAAAACTCACTATTCACATGAAAAAAATAATACATGAATAAAAATTTCTGAAGTAGTTATTTACCTATTTTATTTAATCACATTACTTATTCAAGGTGTCGAAATTATATTAGTAATTTCTTTAAGTGATATTTCTAATACATTTGATCATATTACTAATCAAAAGTGTAAAATCTTTATTCATAATTTACTATTCACCAAAAATTATGTGGAGTATAAACTAAAATAACACACAAAGGGTAGGAAACAAAATATGTTCAAAATTTTGGGTCGTTACAGTACCGACATGTGGAACTCAGGTGTGGACAATACAATGTTGTATCAAGGACCAATTTTTTTTCATTTGTATTACTATTAGGAATAAATTTAGGAAGGTGACGAGGAAGATCTAGGCCTTGGTAATGATCTCATTAATGAATGTTTCAAACCCATTAATGTGGGAATAACAAGTACCTAGGGTGGGAATTTTGTGATTTTTGTGTACTATTAATGTTGAATATTATTTCACCTAGGGTGATGTCCTTTTGGGGTGATTTGATAATTGTTTTTCAGAATTTTTCTAACTAAATTGGGTCCCATAATGAAATGGGAGCTTAGTCTATATGCTTCATTATAGGAACTTATGATTTTTTCGTGACATGTTTCATTTTATTTACGCATGGTAAAATAGGTTATATGTATCTCGTTGAACATGAAATTTTTTTTCCATCCCATGAAAATGAATTGCAAAAGGTTCCAAATATGATATTGGTAATAGAAAAATGATTAAAAATGTGAACAAATTGTTTTATAAATTATAAATTTGAATAATGAGATTATTTTTACCCTTGGTAATTTGGACCTAGGTGTAGGATAGTTTAGGGTGGTTTTAGCACCTCAGTTTGGACAACTTGGAGAGATTTGGGGAAAGAATTTTTATATCATAAAATGATTTTGAGCATACATAAATGTATTAATGATGGGTTATGTGTCCTAAGAAAAAAGTTTATAATTATAGAGATATGCCTCCTTGATGATACTTGTTTAGAGGATGAATGAGGGAATAGATAGAAATGACCAACTAGAAATTGAACCAGAGGAACTGATCTTATAGTTAGATTAATAAGGTGAGATGTTCTTGGTGAAATTTAATCACTTCAGGAAATTCATTGGATGATACCCATGGTGGTTGAGATGATAATTTCTAACCCGGCATGGGAGTTTCAATTGTAAAAAGAAATAAAATTTACTACAGAGGTTAGACCTGATACAGATGAGTTATATATTGAGACAATATAGATGATCCTTGACTATTTGGAGAATCTCGAAGAGAAGAGAGTCAGGATGACCACTTATGTGTTACAAGGATTAGAAATGCACTGGTGGGATATTCATGCACAAACTATATAGGTTAATGGTATTTTATGGAAGTAATTTTTGGATTTTTTATTCGTGAAATTATACACCGAGGCAATGATATAGGAGATGGATATAGTTTTCATGTTATTCACATAGGTGAGAGATTATGTTATGGGATACGTAAAAATATTTATAGATATTCAACACATTGTTCTAACACTAGTAGGATATTAGACAACTATGATGAGGAGTTTCCAAGATAGACATATGTGTGTAATTATGTCCCAAGATAATCTATTTTGATTTAATACGTTTTATAAGGTGGTTGATAATGATATCATGTATGCGGGGAATGTAAAAGAAGATTATAGTTGTAGATAGATAGTTGATACTGGATGATCTTGAGGTGAAATGTTTTAGAGTATGAAGCGACGTTATGAGAACAATAGTCAGGGTAGTAGAAATCAGAGTACACATATGGATGTCTTTGTTCCATAAGACCATATAGGAGTGATCATTCATAGGTGTGGTTGGATAAGAATTATTGTAGATACTATCATATACCACCAATAGAGTGCTGATATTATGGTATGAAGGGACATATACATATGTTCTGAAAGTCATAGAGGCAAACATTTAGTGAGGGTTCGACTAGGAATTTTCAGAGTGTGGGAAGGGGGTATTCTACACCTAATCAAAATGGAATATAGAGTTCAACAATATTTGATGGTTGAGGAAGAGGAAATAGAGCTTCAGGGAAAGAGAGTGCATATCATTAGAGTGGTGAAACAAATGGGAATCATACATCATCACTGCAGATAGAGGTATGGTAGTTACATGCTATGTAGCCTACAATTATAGATAACGATGTTATACAATTGATAGAGAGAGGTACAATTCATATATATTTTACATTAGTTAGTTTTCTATTTGATAATGGTGAATCTCATTTATTTATATCTGCAAAACCTGTTAATTGGATAAACATAGCGGTTGAGTTAGTTAGCTGAGTTATAATTATAGATACATTGTTGGGAGTGGCATATTGATACATATATTTGTTTGTGGGATGTTATATTGGGACAAAATATTTTTTTCTGTAGGATCTCTATAATGTTGATATGTAAGGATTCTACATAATTATTGGTATTGTCTAACTAGTTTAACACCAATCCTATATTTATTTTTATCATATAAGGGTGATGTTTACATATCAAAAGGTTGACCATTACGGTTGTAAAGGGGAGTGAGACATCCATGTGTTCTTAGAAGATCTAACTACTCATCAACTGAAAGATCTCACAACCCATGTTTCTAGATATTTTCATGATGATAGAGGAGTAAATCATTATATAATTTCACAAGCTGTGGAATAATTTAAGGATTTTATTCCTAAATGACTTATTAAGAATTAAATATGATAGATATGTGGAGATCACTATTGATACATGTAATAGGTTGAGAAATTATATATCCCACCATATATAATTTCACTGATTTAGAATTAATATCTAAAGACATTACTAGAGGTGTGGGAGGATAATGTGTTTATCTTTCTATGTAGATCGCCTTGGGGTCCGCCTGTGTTGTTTGTAAATAAGGATGATTGGAGTTTGTTCTTTTGTGTTGATTGAAAAATGTTTAAGAAGACTATCTTAATGAACTATTTTCCACTTCTACATATTGATGATGTTTATTTTGACATTTTGAGAGGATATTGTCTGTTCTTGAAGATTAAATTCAGATCTGGTTATCCTCAATTGAGAGTTTAGAATTTTGATATACCAAGGACTATTTTCAAGAATATATATGAATAGTATGAGTTCTTCATAATTTCCATTGTGTTAAAAAAAATACAAAACCATTGTTTGTGGCCTTAATGAATAAAATCATTTATTTGTACATAGATCATTTTTTGGTGGTGTTTGAGGACTATGTCCTGGTGTACTCCCAGGCTCATGAAGATCATTCCCAACATCATAAAATATTCATGAGTAAATTGAAAGATTAATATCTATTTTCCAATATATCTAAATTTTTGTTTTGGATTAATTACCTACATTTCATGGGACACATCATCTCAGAGGAAGTTCTGTCAGCACACCCAGTGAAGGGTTGAGAAGTGGTATATTTCATGAATCCCAATAACATTTTCGACATTCATTAATTTATGGGGTTAGATTGATATTATCCCAGCTTTATCCTAAAATTTAACCATTTTGATGTGACACATTTAGGATTGACCATAAAATGAATAATTATTATATGATCGAAAGCTTGTGAGGAATCCATACATGAGTGGAATAAGAATTAGACATTGTCACCAATCTTAATCCTACTTGTTCCAGGGGAGTAGTACACAAGATATTATGATGTTTCTGGGATAAGACTCGGAGAAATGTTTAGGAAAGGAGATAGATTCAGGGAGTAAGTATCTCCTAATCTAATACTACAAGAACATAACTTACATACACATGACCTTCAGTTGGAAGAAGATGTTTATCCTCTAAAGTGTTTCTGATATTTTCTTTTGGGAGAGAAGTTTACAGTGTTTACCTATCATAAATGATTAAATTATATTTTCTCGTAAGGATATTCATATATTTAGAAACAAAAATGAGTTGAGTATATGTATTATTTTAACAATGATCTAAATTATAAGTCCAAGAAAGGAAATATTTTGGATGATGCATTGAGATGGAAAACAAAGACTCAGGCAGTTCATGAGCCTTATGTCGGGTGAAAGATAAAAAATTTTCTAGTTGAGTTGCATGTTTTTGTTTAGGAGAGTCAAGAGTAGGTGAATCTTGTATCAGTTTATATGGGGTCCAATATTTTGACCAAGACCAGGGACATGTGGTATGAGGATCAGGAATTCATGGACATGAGGGAAATACATTATGGTGTGGAGACAAACTCATATTTGACCATTGATGAGGATGGGGAAATCTATGATAGAAATTTGGTAGTTTTTCTTATGAGTATGCGAGAGTAGCCAATGTAGGGATTCCATTCATTAAAGAGGATAGTACATCTAGGTGTGACAAAAATTTACCATGACCTTTGGGGATAGTTTTTGGGCCAATGAATGAAAAAGTGGATAGAAGACATCAGGACATGATGAATCACCTATCAGTAGGTGAAGGAATAACATCATTGGCATGGGGTATTGATCAACCATTTCCAATTCTATAATGTTAGTGGGATGATGTGAAAATTTATTCTGTGGTGGTTCATAAAAAGAATCATAGGAACAATGTTCTTATTTTGGTTATTCTAGATAAAATGATAGATGTAGTGAATTTATTTCCTATACAGGATATTCTCTAAGTAGTATCTAGGAGCACTATAAGATTGAAATATATTTGTATTCATAGGGTACCATTCAATTTATTTTCAGATCACGACTCAAATTATATTTCACAATATAAGAAGGGCATGCAGAAAGTTCATGGTACTCATGTTTTTTTGCGTATGGATTCATACACTCAAATAGATTTCTTGTGAAAGAGAAAAAAATGTGCTTCTGTATAAGATATTTTCATGTGTTCATGGCTTTGGTTAATCTTGGGAGAATCACATGGAATTAGTGGAGTTTTCCTATAACAATAGTTATTAATAAAATATATAGATGGATCCAAAATAAGATATATATGGTATGCCCGGAAGATTAAAACAAAGTTGGATGGAAGGAGGAGAGTCCGAGTAATTGGGACTGAGTCTCATTTAAGAGATAATAGAGCATGCTCATATGCATCATAAACAAATAAGTACATCTCAAATTTGGTAGACTTTATATGATGATAGAAAGATATGACTCCTAGAGTTTTCAGGGTTGATCTTGTATTCAATCGGGTGTCACATAGGTTGGATCAATATATGATATCCAGGTAGTGAATGTTGGAGCCCAGGTTTGTAATAACATTTGTGGTTTTGGAGACAATCATGTCAGCGGCATGCCGATTGGGTCTTCCACTAAATAACAGTTCGGGGCATGAAGTATTCAATGTATCAAAACTATCATGGTGTCACCCCATCACTTCTCATGTGATCTATGTGGATGATTTTGACCTTGGTATAGATGCATCAATTGAGGATCATTGGATACCTGTGTTGGATCACAATGATAATAATTTTGCGGAAATTAAATGAAGATAGTTCATGTCTTATGGTAACATGGGTGGGTGTTTAAGGAAACCTGGGAATTGAATGTTGATATGAGGGCCAAATGGCCTGAACTTTTTGTCTCATAATCTAATATATTTTTTAGATTTTAGCTCAGGGACAAGCTTTTATATGTTGGGGAGATTTTATGATGATGAAATTTACTAGATTTGACTTAGGCGTCAATTAGGTACTTATTTGTTTTATATTTGTATACCATTCGATTGGGTTTTACCGTGGTGTGTGTTTAGGTAAAAATTATAAAATATGGACGAAATATTGTTTGTTCATGGTTTCCGGATGGTTAGATAAAACCATACACATAGTCTAGGAAACCATTAAAGCCAATATAGTTAGGGTTTTCATGATAGGAACACTATTTTTTATACCATTCTCCCTGATAAGAGATGCCATGAACCCCTAAAATAATTGGCAAATGGATGGTGCATGGTTAGGGAAAATCATGTGTTCCTTCCTACAAAGCAACGAAAAACTTTTGAAGAGGCTTCAAAATTAATTTTAAAATTCCTCGAACCCCCTGAACTCAAACATTTTGAGCCTTATTGAACCCTAGGTTGTTTTCCCCATTTTTGACCTTTTCATATTGATTCCAATGCCATATGATTGCCATTTATTTCATTGAAGGAAGAATCAAAGATCTTATCTTCTCTGGATAAGTTGATTATATCCCATTTAATATCCAATTCATCCTCACTTAATCTCTCCTTATTTTGATGGATGTTATTATCTATCTATTTTTCTTGATCTATATCTAGATTTGAATAATCTTGATTAAGTATTGTAGAACATGTTCTATAATTATGATATTCAGATGTATTTAATCATGATTTATGATTTTATGATTCAGATCCAGATCTAAATTTTCCAGCTTCCCAATTTTTTAGATTTTTGTTGGGTTAACTTCATCAATGAATCATGATAGGTGTTTTAATCTTACAATACTATAGTCATGACTTTGATTTTATGTATGTATGTTTTATAATTAATAGTTTTATTTACCAATTATATTTCAAAACATAATTAATTAATTAGGTAGATTAATTAATGAAGGAAATATTGAATTTGGGGATCTTGGGATAATTAATTGTGGATTTAATAATGTGACGTTGATAGAGTGAAATTGATAATTAATTGATAGATTAATTAAGATATATTAAAATATTTAATTTTGAAAATTAATAGAGCAATTAATTATGTGATATTGATGTTGTGAAAATTGGTAATTAATTGTTGGATTAATTATTCATATAATGATTTATGTTTGAGCCCAATTATTTAACAATTAATTATGAAACATTAAAATAGATTATTTTGGAAAATTAATTGATGATTTAATTATGATATATTGTTATCTGGAGTCGAGATGAATATTTTTTGTATTAATTATTTGAATTTATGGGTTGAAAAATATTTATTAATATTAAATAAGGACTGGTAATATTTTCATTGAGTTGTTTGAATTAATGAATGGTAACATGTTTATTCCTTTGTGTTCAATAAAAATGGTAACATGGTCATTAAATTGTTGGAAATTATTGAATGGTTACATTAAAATTCATTTGAAATAGATAATCATAACATGTTCATTGAATTTTATGATAATAATAAATGGTAACATGGTGATTAATTTGAAATAAGAAATGGTAACATGGTCCTCCAATGGTAAAAATTTATGAATCCTAAAATGGTAATTAATTTTTGTTAAATAAAGAAAAATAACATCTTCATTCAATTATACAAATTAATGATTTTTTAAATTGTCATTAAATTTTGAAAATATGAAAGGTAACAACAAAATTCATACATTTGATATTCCTTGGTGATAGCTTAGAATACGGCATAGTCTAATGTAGGCATTGAGGATTTGGTGTCCTCAGGAGACCAATTGTTTATGTAGTTAAATATAAAATATATAACAATTTGATAATCTATTTATTTATGAATTTAATTTAATACTTCATATAACATCATTGTTTACTATTGAATGGATTTTTTAGACATCGTTGGTGGTGGCTTACTAATTTTTTCTCACACCCTACTCGGGCTACCTGATCAGTGCACAAATATACTTTGGATTTTCATGAAAGGTTTTGTTAAAAATCCCATAGATAGATGGATGATTGGGGATTGAGCTTGGATGAGGGAACTATACAAGGTTTGGTACCCCGTAGGGAGTCGTTGATGTGTTTATTTTTATTTTTTATTTGAAAAACATGTATTGTACTTCAACATGACATTTTTTTAGATGGATATCATATTTATGTAATTGATTATATTGAGGTTGTTATTGAATATGTTTATTTATGATTTATAAATTGTTTATTTACTTCCACTGGTGTTTTACTATGATAAAGGAGGGTATAGTCTCTCCATGATAGAACTATAAGTCCCTCACTGCTAGTTAGTATCCTCTGGTGCATGGGGATGCATGCTTGAGGTCATGTGACTGACCGACTCATGGCACCCACTAGTGGAACCTGGGTCCGGACATTAAAATAATTATATATAAATGTCTTAAAAACAAATTAGGATTATTTTTTATTTTATTTTATGTTATTTTCAATCATTTGGATACAGAGAAGTAAATAATCTATATGTTGAAAATATATTCAATAAAAAGGTGATATTTTATGCGATATTTATGTTCAAGCAATTGGTCAAATTTCATAATTATTATAAAAAAAATTCATGAAATTTTATTTAATTTACAAACATTATAAGAATATAATGTGAGTAAAAATCATTATTAGTAACCTTTTTTGGGATACATCATTGTGATTCTGTATATGTATGGATAAAGTTTTACATGAGGTTCAAGATGAAATTTTAAATTGGAAGAATTCAATTAAATTTTGGGAATATAATTTAAAATTTGTGAGATTACCATTGACGATATAAAAATATTAAATATCTGGGTTATATAATTTAATTAGGATATATGTTTATTTGTTTATGAAATAATATATATTCAAACAATGGTTCTAATGTGTAATAGTTGATGAATTTATTATATTTTAAACCCTCATAGATGTTTTATTTTAGGGTAATTGAAATTCAATTTAATGTTAATTTAATAACTCTCTATTAGTCCTTGAGTGATATCTTTGTCTTCAATGTCCATATTTTCACTTAATACAATTTTCCCCATTTAAAAAACCTAAATTTCTTGTAATTTTAGATGAAAATCATTTATCCATTTCACTATATTATGAGGAAGATTTATTTATCCTTTAAAGATATGATTTTCCCACAATAAAAATTTGAAATTTAAAAAATTAGATTATAAAATATAATTTCAAATATAATGTAAATAATTTATTTAATGGGTGGGGTAGAGTGAAATATCATGATATTTATAAATAAAATTATGATTGATAGAGTGTACTATAGAAAACACATAGTTAAAACAATCCAGTAGAAATTATTATTTAAATATGGCAGTTATTATCTTTCCATTCAGTTTGTGGTTCTGAATAGGGAAAAAATTATGAAATATATATTAAGTTCATACTCATTAAAAATTTATTTTTTAACGAAAAGGAAGTAAACAAAAAAAATTTCAATTCCCTTTTATTCTTCAAAGATATCTTTTATTAAAAAAAATTATTTTTTGAGAAAATATAAAAATTACATATTTCACTTTTAGAGTATTTATATAAAATATTATATTAAAATTTTTATATCATTATTTAAAACATATCTTAGTGTTACTTTTTTTTCAAAAAATATGTATTTTCATGTTAATTTTAAAAATTGATTTTATTAAAAATTAATTTTTAGTATTAATAATTTAAACTTTTTAAATTTATTTTAAAATTATTATCATCTAATAATTTTTATCATATAATATTAATAATCCATTAAAATTATTGAGAATCTATTTTCCAATTGAATTTTCTTTATCTAAAATTTCAATATACAAACGAAATGATCTAATTATTTGTTTTCATTGTGTTTTTTATATTGATTTACATTAATTAATTAAATATATACAAATTTAATCACAAAAAATAGATTCCATATTTGAAATCATATTATTAAAATTTGGTATATAATCCACTTTTAATTTTGGTCATTATTAATAGTTTCTATAGTAAATAAATCTGACCATGGTAATGCTAAATGAGGACATAAATGTTAATAATAATATGAAAATTATGGGAAAATAGACCTAAATCCTTGATTCGTTTCATTGGATTAATTTATTTAGTCTATAATCATCCAACATTAAATGATAGGTGTTTTTTATCATTTTTCTTGGATTTGGACCTTTATAATATATTATTAAATGAAATGTAAATAAATATATTATCATTGTTTTATTAACATTATAATTTTGAAAAATGGAAAAGCTGATTTAATGTTGGATTATAAATATTTATTTAACAGATAAATCTTTATTTAAGGTCTTAATTTATTTCTAAATTTTAGTGATGAAATTGTTTTACTATATTCTGAGGCAACATCGATAAAATATTTATTAAATAATTTGAAAGATAAAATAATTGATTTTAAAAAAATTTAATGTGAAATAATTTGAGAGAAAAATGATGCACCAATAATTATATAGATCTATATGAAATTGTGTGGTTGTTTTATGTTATTATATTCCAATTTTTTCTACATCATAATGTATTTTATGTATAATAAAATGAATAGAGGCATAAACAATAGTAATGAAATTTTATATTAAATAAAATTTTAATAAATTTCATGTGATTCATAAGAATAAAATATTTAGTCATGAAAATTGGATACAGGATTATAATTAAACAATGATAAATTTATGTTTCATTTATAATGTTATAGTAATATTCCAAATACATAATGGCTAGAAAACATTAAGAATATTATTATTACCAACATATTTAAAATGGGATAAACTAAATGATAAGTGTAAAAACATAACCAAAAATTACCTAAATATTATAGGATGTTATATTTTCTATAAATACTCATCTTATATTACAATTATATAATATTTGATCTATTTTGATAGAACATTTATTTTATATTAATTTAATACTTCACTAAATTCCAAAATAACCCCTCCCTCACTTAAAAAGGGAATCCTTCAAACTAATTTACATAAAAAATAACAATAAATTTTGTTTGGAAAATATATACCAAAATAATTTCATTATATCAATACATATTTATCATATACTTTGTGTGATCAGAAATCATATCAGGCAAGGTAGAAGATGTAATTTTATATTGTTTTTCAAAAAAAGAGGTCTCATTCAAATCCAACTTTTTCATTTTACTTAATGTTTCACCTCCTTGAAATATTATTAAAATATGATGATTTTATAACAACTATATCTGCCAAATAATCGGTTTTTTATTTAGACATAATGTCATATATTCATCCCCTATTAAATCAAATGGGAATGGGAAGTGTCATTCTCATGAAAAATGATCTACCTCCTCACAAATAAATGTAATTATACTTCCATCACCCCCTCTCACGGCATGTTATAATGATGTATTTAGCATATATAAAATATATTTATATGAGATATACCATTATTTAATTATAATTAATCATATATTTTATATTCCCCCTAATTATTGAAAATGATAATGTCATTCATGCATACATGTGGTCAATATTCTCCATGAATCGATCAAATTAGATTTTCACAAAAAATTAAACTAACACATATATAAAATAATTTAATGAAATTAAATATTTATTATAAAATTATATATATATATATATATAAATTACTACTTATGAGATTTCTGTCATTATCACTGAAAATTTGAAATTTTCACCCAAGTATTAGTACGACCTACCATCTCCTGGATTATAAAAGACTCTTTTTTTATTAACAAATTTTTTTGGCTGATTTTAGTGTGTAATTTTTGAAAAAAGGAAAATATATCGTTATTATTATTTTTTTGGTGATGAGAAAACGAAAACATTGATAATTAGAAACCTACCAAATCTATTTTTAACATATGATACTAATATCATCAAAACATTAGATGTGAACACAATTATGTTATTAATTTAATATAATGTGGAAATAATAAAAACAATGATTAAAAAGTATGAAAATTTTAATATGGTAGAAAATTATTAAAATATGTGAATTTTTCATGAATATAATGGACACACATGCCATATCATATCTGAGGTAATTAATTTCATCACATTATGCATTAATTGAGGCATATTTTAAATTTATAAAACATTTTGTTTGGTATTGCAATTATAAATTAATATTTCATTATACATAATGAAAATATCATACATCATCATATTTTATTATTCCATTCTAAATATTTCAATGAAGGATATTAGACATGCATGTTTAAATGATTTATTTTTTTTCTTATCTCAATTTCCATTCATTATGTTCTACTACTACTTCATCGTCTATGGTTTTCTATTGATATTTTTTAAAAATTTCTTATTATTGTATTATGGTTTATTTCCAGTCAAATTTAGTGGATTTAAATTTCATATAAATATTCCCATCATTGATTAAATTATATCCCTAATAATATGATATTTTTAAGATATTTTATCTAAATTTTCAATAAATTTTGAAATAATTTGTAATATACATCGTTTTACATTTATGTGATATATATATTTTTCCTTTTAGTTATTTAACATCAATATTAATTTATCCAATATATGTAATGATTCAATTAATATACTCCATCAAGATGAATGTTTAATTTTATTTCATATTTAACCTCTTGATCTAGAATATTTTTATTCCATATCCATATTATTAATAATTTTTTAAAGAAGATGATATTTATTTTTTAAAATTATTTTAAATGGGTAATTTCTGTTATTAATGAGAATTTATCATTTATAAAATTAATATTTCTACGGATTTCCCAAAAGGGTTCATATTCTTATTATTTAAAAAAATTAAATATAAATGCTTTGAACGTTATAGGGCATTAATTGAACATCCCACGACCACAATACTTCTACAATCATAATCTTCTTCTATGTGATTTCAATGGTATTAAAAATAAATCTCCATTGAGAAATTTGTTTCTCAAAAATATTCCTATATTGAAAAAATACATGAGTATATTTCAAAATTAATATTTACCATGAATTGAATATTTTCCAATATTTTTGAAAAATTTCTCATTATTTATTTTTTCCTGAATCATTTTCATTCTTGTGGTCATTGAATAATAAATTTACAATAAATATCTATACTAATGGTAACATGGATATTATTATTTCATTAACCGAATATCATTTCTATATACGATGTTTTACATTGAATGTTATTTGATTGACTTATGAAATATTGATATTTCATATTCTATACTCAATACATATATTATATGACAATGTATATTGATCCTAAATATAATCATTAATTGGAAATATGAGGAATGAATTGGGAATGTAACAATTTGTGGCACCAAATATTATACATACCATAGATTCATTGACATATATCTTGAGTAAAACTAGTAAGATGGAATTATGATTGATTATAAATCATTCCAACCCATCAACTATAATGTCATGACATGTAGTATTTATGGTATATAAATTATGATTTATGAGGTCATGACACCCAATTATAATAATTTCCGTCATTAAGAATTCCACAATTTTATTACGTGGAAGTTTTCTCTGATATTGTCCATTAATGAATTTCATTTTGAATTCATTGATTAAGTGAAATGTGTTTTAAATTATCTACATTTAAAAATTTATTATTCCATATATAATCCTGATATATTCCACCTTACATAACCCATACGGGGCATTTAAGATCACCCATTATTTTTTTTCAATTCCATAAGATACGGAGAATGAATAATTGAATGAATAAAAGGATGTAGAATAATATTTAAAAATATTTTTTTATATCCAATGGAAAATTGTAAGAATGTATATATCTAGTTGATCATCTGTAATAAATTATTCATTTATTTGTGACATTATCACATGTGTCTTCTCCAAATATAATAAAGTGACCATCATCTTTAGTCTATTTATGTATAGGATATTATATAAACACTTCATTCAAAATTAATCATCATTCCAAGGAGTTATGTGGGACTCAAGGAGAGATTATTTCATAGAAAAAAATTACTAATTCTATAATACATAATTTAAGAAACCACAAACCACTGAAGACACATCATTAATAGTTTTGTTGATATGGGGTGTAGAATTATCACGATCAAACAAACATAAATATCCACATGAATTTTTTTTCCAAAATATGTGTTCATATATATTAATTATCAAATAATACATTTACATTAGACATAAATTTACCATATACAAACAACATGTTCATTTATTATAATCCATGTGAAACAATCAAGATTTTATATAATTTAATTAATTGTTGGAATGAATAAATCCATGAAATTAGTCCAAGTATTGGATGATACCACATTGTTCATAAATATGAATGGAAATTTTATTTAAATTGATTTATTTATAGAATAAGTTATTTTAATTATTGTTAATATTTTTTTAATCCTCAAAAAAATTATCAAGGAATTTTTCTAAAAAAATGTAAATATTTTTAACCAATCTCCATTAGTATAATGTATTTATTTTAAATAATAATTTATATATATTATAATTGTAATTTTGAAAAATAAATATCAATTTTTATATCGTAAAATAAAAACTTAAATAGGGTTAAACTTTAGGTTATTTTTTGAAACATTTATTTTTCTGTGAATTGTGAGAAATGTCGATTTTTGTGAAAATGTCATTTATTTTTAATGCATTCATAAATTAAAAAGAAAAATTATGATTTTAATATTATTTAAACACATATAATTGTTATTTTATCATATATAAATAACTAAAAATCTTAGTAATCAACATTATATTTTATTTTTGTATAATTTTTTTGGGTTTAAAAATGAGATACTTCTGAAAACTATATTAAAATTCATTAATATTGTCCAATTTTTTAATAAAATAATAAATAATGTTGAATTTTGATAATTAAAATTTTAGATTATATATCAATAAATATTAATTTATGTCTATAATTTTATTTTTATTATCCATTGAGATAATATAAAATCATTTTTTGGGGATAATACACTTCTTGAGAACCCTCTTTTTGTCACATCATCAAGTTTCGTATTAAATCTAAATTTTCCAATTATGTAACATTATATTTGTAAAATTAAATATATATTTTAAATAAGAATAAATTATATTATAAAATAATGTACAATTAATATTTCACCTATATTAATA
This sequence comes from Viscum album, assembly GCA_963277665.1. Classification (NCBI taxonomy): domain Eukaryota; kingdom Viridiplantae; phylum Streptophyta; class Magnoliopsida; order Santalales; family Viscaceae; genus Viscum; species Viscum album. The sequence continues at coordinate 1,788,303,196 of OY728121.1, read as the reverse complement.
GTGAAAATAGTAAAATTTAATTTCCATGATTATTGTATAATTGTGTTTACCGTGGTGGTAAACTAAAAAGAAAATTATTTAAATGAACTAAAAACATGTATAAAATATAATATATGGAAATATACAGAAATATTGATGTATAATAAAATATAAAAATTCATTTTCTGATAGTTTTTAAATAGGAAAAATGTGGGTACACCTTTTTCTATTCATATATTACAAGTGTGCCACTCACATCCATTATAAAAGGACACCCATATACTCTCTTCTTCACACTATCAAACCCTATTGGATCGGCCCATACCTTCCAAAATAAGTTCTTAAATTTTATCCATTCATCATATAATAACATTTTAAATATAAACCAATTCCTAGAATACTTCTTTTGTATAATACAGATGAGGATGTCCTAGAATAGGTAATATTTCAAACTATGTGTTATTTTTTTATTTATTATTTTACCTCATTAAAAAAATATTAATTTGAAATTATATAATAAAAACATTATATAAAATGTAATTTTATTTTTTATGACATTTTGGTTCTCTAAATACATATTCTTTTCACAGAAATTTGAAATTATTACACTGATTGTTTGTACAGAGGATTACCACCATGAGAACTAATGCGACACATTTACATTGAAAAGTATCACAGTTGTGTGTGATGATGGTTAATATATATGTAACATCCTAGGTAAATGAAGAATAATAGATTTTCATACTTATTAAAAAAATTTAATTAAATATTAATTTTATTTTAAAGGGGTTTCTATGTTCGATAGCGTACCTGATACACAACAACAATTTTCTTTGAAATCTTAAGTTGCACACTAATAATGTAATATTATTATTTTAAATGGTTTTTAAATTTTAGCCTTTGTATTGGTGGGAATAAAAAAACTACCTAATATATTATTATAAACGTTTTTAAAATTTATTTTCATTTATTCAAAAAAAGATATAGGCTTAAAATATGAATGAATCTAATTTTAAGCATAATTTACATTGAAAGGTCGATTTACCTCCTTCTAATGAAGAAACCTCTTTAAATATAGTTTTTTTCACTTTAATAAATTATATATGACCAAATTAAATCCTTCATTAGAATGGGGAAATCAAAATTTACTTTTTGTGATTTTTTGAAATTTTTCCGCTAAAGATCCTTTTTAATGAATAGTGGAAAATGTTCAATTTTAATTCAAAACTGGGTTTTAATCTAATTTATTTATACGGTTATATTGTAATTTTAATTATTTTTATAGTGTAATTATAATATATTATTACCTTTTAATCCAATGCTGGTCGTTGGAATTAATTTCACATTGAAAGTGTACATAAACAAGTGTCAATCTTTTGATAGTTATTGTTTCTTAATAACACACGATTTGTTTTAACAATAGTAATTAATATTAATTTTATTAATTCCACTTATATGTTTACAATTTTAAAAAATATACATATTTTTTGAATTAGTAATATCAAATATATCTTAGGCTAATTTTTTGGTATTTTTCTGAAAAAATCAATTTTTGATTAATAGTGAAACCACATAGCAGTAGTTAAAAAAATGATTTTTTCATTTATATAAAATTTTACTGTTTATGTCAATTGAATTTCGAAAACTCTACCTACATGGTTGATATTAGTATGTAAAATGTGTTTCAATAAGATAAAAATGATTTTTGGTGAATAGTATTTTTTGACTTTAATTTATCGCAGTTAAAGGTAAGCTGGGTATTTCAAGGAAAAAAGTATATTATAATAACTCCAAATTACCTTAAAATTTGTCCAAAACTTATTTTTTGAGTCATTTACGACCATGGGAATCATTGGGTCTATTTTGGGACCCCATTGAGCCACATGGGAGTGATAATGACAATTTATATTAATTAACATAATGTAAAGGCAAAAATGGAAAAAGAGAATATCTTTTAGTAAATTAATTTTTACAAGGGGATATATAAATTATATTTTAGACTATAAATATTAATTGGAATGATAAAAATATTCCATACATAATCATATTATTTTTATAATTTTTAGACATCAAATAAATAAAATTATTTATGAGACTATAATGATGCAGTGTTTACCTAATTAATAAATGATTTAAATAAACAAGATTATAATGATTAAAATATTATCCAAAACATGTCCAATTTCGATTGGATGAATTTATTTCGAATATTAGTAATATTATCTTCTACTTTAATGATTTTTTGACCATTTTGGAAATCGAATATCAATATATAATAAAATAGTATTTTCACACTTTCCTAAAGATCCCCACCTCTCCCTTATAAAAGGAGGCCAATTATAACCAATTCCTCACACCTCTCAAGACTTTTGGATCAGCCAAACACTTCTCAATTATTCTACCTACATTCCCCTCCAACTCTTTGAAGCCTTACTTTTGGAAAAAGTCACTTCAAGATGTCCTTTTGGTTCAAACCAAATGAAGTTATACAAATTAAAGGTAACAACTTCACTTAACTTATTTTCTATTATTATACTTCTCCAACCCATAAACTATTTTTATTAAGTTATTTTATAATGAAAACAGTATCATAAATATACTAGGAATTTTTTATGAGAATTATACGAACTAAACTTACACACACCTCCATCTAATGGGTGAAGAAGATAATGTTTCTGTGGATGGAAAACTAACGCCTCACGAAACGATGATTGTTAAATTACCTCCTACCACCTCACATGGTGGACATTATGAAGGAATTGTATTTATATATGATAAATATTATGTTTATGTTTTCTTTATGCATCTTTAATTTCAATTTATATCCTACTTTTATGGTTTCCATTATGGGTAAACTGATAATTTTCTTTTGGGAAAGTGCGGACTAGCACCCCCTCAAAGTGATATGACTCGTTAATGCCATATGTGGGACATATAAAGGATATAGTTAAATATATTATATGATATTATAATGGAATTATAATATACCTATGTATCATTATGTTTTAATTCCATTAAAATAAGAAATACAAATGGAAGTAGTGTTCACGCGTACGTCCGACTAACCGCCTACATTAACACTTCATTTCATTTCATACCACCAAATGTTATATACTATTATATAACAAGTATATAATAGATATATATGATATATATTATATATAAATCATGATTATCATTCGGGTTATAATGAAATTTTTACCAAGTAAATAACTTGTAACTATATGGTGTTCATTTGGGACTCAAGTACCAAATATCGACCAAACGAACATTATTGACTTGAATGGTTACGTAATGTTTATAACATGGTAATAAGTGATATAAATATAATTATAAACTTCCAAAAGGTTATTAAGAAAATATAAATTAACTTTAGTTTATTATTTAGGAGATTAAAGAACGATCGAGTCAAGTCTGACACGAGGTAAGGTACATCGTCTCAACCTCCTTTCATTGAGGCATATTTCGTTTTAATACACAAGTTTGTTTTATATCATGTATAAACACCCTTGACTTTTAAATGGGAATATTTTTATATGAAGCATTTTACTAAAAGAAAATTGAATGTTTCTTTTAATGTAACTGGTGATAATGACCTTTCCACCGCCAGGAGTTTTATTTGATCATCAGCTTCCTCAACAAGCTGTAATGTTTTTAAAAGAAAATAAATAACTTATAATATTTTATTTATTTTGGTATTGAAAATGATTTTTATAATGGATTTGTTATGTCAATATATTTAAGTGATATATTGTGATTGAATTGTTGAAATTTTTTCTTTCCTTTATATTTGGTTTATGTCTTATGAGTTTATAATGGTACTTGGACAATTGACGGGTGGTTACTTGATAAACCAAATGATGAGTGCTAACGTGAATATAAGGCCCCAGCCTTAAAAATCACTTATTATTGTGGTACTTCAAGAATGCATGTTGAAGATCATTTCAGGTTTAGAGTTTTAGAGAATTAGATCATAAAACATGAATTGCATTCCACATTTAAACAATGTGGTTACATAAAATATAGTACTCATTTTTCCCATCAATGGAAGCATATTTAAAAAAAACATGGATTATTTATTGAAACTTCCTTGACATTATAATCACATCATGTACCTTTACCTTGACCTGTGAAAAACATTTTAAAAATTTGGGATGAGCATAAAAAGCTCAGTAAGGGATATAAATGTACGAAATTAAAACATTAGTCCATGTATGAAATCATACATTACTCGTAAAACATAATCACTTGAAAATACCTCAACAAATCATGACTAAATCATAGAAATCATAAGATATAAAGGTAACATGAGGCATTTATAACATTCTTGCGTAGGGAGTAACCCTCTTGGTTATGTTTGGAATACCCATCATAGTATATTACGTAAATCTGTTTAGAGAAACCGTAACGTTTTACTTATTTGCGTTACCCAATACATTGAAGAGCTATATCGGGCTCACCCACCCTTAGTTTATCACGACACCACCCATCTTCATATCAATGCCCAAGAACCATAACATAATCATATCACATAAAACATGCATAAAGGAAACATAACATTTCCACATCTCAATCACGAGATATCAATACAACACATTGATATAATAAAAACATTATGATAACAATTTTCAATACAAAAATAAAATAAAAGTAAAAATGGTATTTATTTTTCATTTAAAAACTGGTATGGCTTGTAGAGGAAGCCGAAACTCAAATAATGGTCACGGCGGTGGAGAAGTTGTTGTCGCCACATACGTACGATAAAAACATTCCATTTTTACATTTTTTAAAACGATTCATATAAAAAATATTCCTTTTGGATAAACGTAAAATTCAAAGGGGTTTATACACCGTATAAAAGAAGGTTGTGTATAAAAAAAATATGCCTCAATGAAAAGAGATTGAGACGAAGTCCTATACCTCGGGTCCAACGTCACTCTATCATTATTTATCATCCTGAATAATAAACATGAGTTAATTTATACTTTCTTAAGAACCATTTTCAAGTTCATTATCCTTTTAATTCACTTTTTACCATGTTATGAACACTATGTAATTATTTAAGTTAATAATGGTTGTTTTATCGATCATTGGTACGTGAGTCAAGAATGAACTCATTATAATTATAAGTTGTTCATGTGGTAAAATATCCATTATATCATGAATTATATTCATGATGAAGATATCATATATATCATATATATCCAGTATATACATGTATTTTTACTATTACATAATCATTTAGAGGTATGAAATGAAATGCACCATTCATGGAGACAGTAAGCCGTACGTACAGATGAATGCTACTTTTATTTCTATTTCTTACTTAATGGAGTGAAATCATAATGATATAAATGTATATCATAATTCCAGTATAATATCATATATAATATCATTAAACTTATCATTTATATGTACCACATATGGTGTTAACGAGTCAAATCACTTTGAGGGGGTGGTAGTCCACACTTCCTAAAATGAAGATATCATGTTTACCAATATTGGAAACCATAAAGGTATTCCATAAATTAAAAATAAATATGCTTAATTAAAACATAAAAATATTATATATCATATATAAATATAGTTTCATCTTAATGGTCACCTTTGAAGGTGTTAGAAGAATATTTAACAATCATCATTTTGTGAGGCAAAAATTCACCATCCATAGAAACAGTATGCTCTTTAACAATTAGATGAAGGTTTGTGTAAGTGTAGCTAGAATAAATCTTATAACAACATACTAGTATATTGAAGATATTGTTTTTGTTACAAAAGAAAATAATAAAAAGAGTTTAGTGGGTTGGAGAAGCAAAATAAAACATAAGAACAGAATAAAAAACAATACTTTAAAACGGGTAACTCTTTTTGATTTGAGCTCAAAGGCTTCGTTGGGAATCATTCTACCCAAAGTGAGGCTTATAAGAGTATGATAGGGATGTGGAGAGAAAAAATAGTCAGGGTTTGGCCGAGCCAAAGGCTTGAGAGATGTGGGTAAGGTGGTAGCGGTGGGGGCCTTTTATAAGAGGGGAGGAGGGGCACTCTTGGAAAGTTATAAAAGGTTACTTTATTATTAAATTCCTTTCAGATTTAAAAGGTCCAAAAATTATATATTTCGAGGATAAGGTAATAATAGTTCTAAATCCATCCATAAAATAGGTTTTTGACATGTTTAGGTCTTATATTTTACATTATCATTTCATTTTATTTAAATCGTTAAATAATGAGGTAATCGCTGCATCATCATGGTGTCATACATAATTTAACTTATTTATTGTCTAAAAATTATCAAAAAAAATTCATGATGTAGGAAATATTTTTTTCTTTCTAATTAATATTTATATTAAAAAATATTACTTGTATAACCCCATTAAAAAATTGTTTTAGTAAAAAAAATCATGTTTGTGACATTTTCATTTTAACTTTAAATAAAAAGTTATTAATGTCATTTTCCTACCAATGTGGCTCCATGGGGTCCCCAAGTCAACCAATGGATTTTATTGGTCGTCCATGACACATCCAATAAGTGTAGGACATGTTTCTAGGTCATTTTATATTATTAAAACATTATTTTTACCTTAAACTACACTAATTACCTCTAATTGCGATTAAAACATAAAAGTTACTATTCATGAAAAAAATTATTTTAATCCCATTGAACCACATTTTACATCTTAATGACAACCATTTATGTCGGATTTTTTAAATTCAAAACACAGAGGTGGTAAAATTTCATTTAAACGAAAAATCAGTTTTTTTAAGTACCACTTAGTGGGTTCACTATTCATCAAAAATTGAAGCTTTTGAGAAAAATATCAAAACGTCACCATAAGCTATATTTCATATTCCGAATTCCAAAATGATAAATATTTTAAAAAATTCAAAACATATAAGTTACATTAATTAATTTAATAATTAATTCCCACTGTCAAAACAAATAGCTTGTTTTTATGAAACAATATGTATCAAAAGGTTGACACTAGTTTAAGTCCAATTTCAAGGTGAAATTAATTCCAACGACCAATATTGGATTAAATGGTAAAAATATATTATAATTTAACTTTAGAACCAATTAAATGGATAATATAATCATATAAATAAATTAGATTAAAAATAGGTTTTTAATTAAAATACGACATTTTTCATTATTCATTAAAAATGAACTTTATCGGAAAAATACCAAAAATTTACACAAACTAAATTTTGATGTCCAGATTCTAAAAAAGAATTTTATTTGGTCCAATAGAATGTATAAGAGTGACCAAAACTATATTTAGATATGGTTTTCCATCAAAAGGCGATAGTTTGACCATTTAGTGAATATTCGAGTATCTATGCCTAAAATTGAATTCTTTTCGTATTTTAAGCCTTTATCCTTTATTGGATAAATGTAAAAATAGTTAACAAACATATATAATCATATTTTAGTTATTTATATTCATTTTTTACAATAAAATGGCTATGTGTTAACTACCATTTAAAATAATATTATTTTATTACTAGTGTGCAATGTAAGATTTCAAAGAAACTCGTTGTTGTGTATTGGGCACGCTATCGAACATAGCAACCCATTTAAAGTAAAATTAATATATAATTCATAAATATTAATAAATATGAAAATTCTTTATTCTTTATTTACCTGGGATGTTACATCCTTCCCCCCTTTTGGGAATTGCATACTCGCAATTTTATTCACTTTCAAAATAAGTGGGGGTATTTATCCCTCATAGCATTTTCAGATTCTCATGTTGCCTCTTCAACCATATAGTTTTTCCATAAAACCTTTACCTGGTGAATTACCTTATTCAACAACACATGCTCTCTATGGTCAAGAATCTGGACTGGTTGTTCTTCATAAGAGAGATTCTCTTCCAACTGAACTACCTATAGGCTCAAAACCTGAGATGGATTTGGCATATACATTCTCAACATCGAAACATGAAAAACATTGTGTACCTGAGATAAACTCGGAGATAAAGCCACTCGGTAAGCAACTGATCCAACTCTCTCCAGAATTTCATATGGTCCAATGAATCTTGGACTCATCTTTCCTTTCTGACCAATCCGCATAACACTTTTCAACGGTGAAACATTGAGAAAAAAATGATCACTTACCTCAAAATATAGATCCTTCCTCCGGCTATCCGCATAACTATTCTGCATGATCTGCGCTATTCTCATCTGTTTTTGAATCAACTGAACTTTTTCTACCATATCATCCACCAATTCTGGTCCCATCAGCTTCCTTTCACCCACTTCATCCCAAAAATCTTGATTTTGACACCGTTTACCATATAATGCCTCAAATGGAGCCATCTGTAAACTGGAATGAAAACTGTTATTATAAGGAAACTCAACAAAAGAAAGATGTTGGTCCCAACATCCCTAATAATCCATCGAACAAGAACATAACATATCCTCCAAAGTCTGAATCATTCGTTCTGACATCCCATCTGATTGAGGATGAAAAGTTGTACTAAAATTTAATTGAGTACCCAATGACATCTGAAGGCCCTTCCAAAAGTTAGAAGTAATGTTAGGATCACGATCAGATACAATGGAGAGAGAAACACCATGTAACCTGACTATCTCTTTGAGATACAAATGGGAATGTTGATCTAGGGAAAAAGTATCTCGTATAGCAAGGAAATGAGCAGATTTAGTCAAGCGATGAACAATAACCTAGATTTCATTATTAACTCGAGGTGTCTTCGGAAATCCCACAAAGAAGTACATGGATATATTCTCTCATTTTCATTATGGTACTGGTATAGGCTGAAGCATCCCTTTCGGTAACTATCACTCTGCTTTAACCTGTTGACATGTGAAACACTTCATAGTAAACACAACAATATCCCTTTACATTGTGTCCCACTAGTAATACTGTCGAAGATCTCTATACATCTTAGTACTGCCTGGTTGAACTGAAAAATGAGAACTATGAGCTTCACATAATAACTCTCTATTCAACTATGAATCAAAATGAACACACAATCTCTTCCCAAATCTCAAAAAAAATCATTATCAATGTTGAATTCAGGAAACATACCCTTCTGAACCAGCTCTACCTTTTTATGCAACTCACTGTCTTGCTTCTCTTCTTTCTTAATTTTATCTAATAGAGAATATTTCACTGATACCTGAAACAAAACAGAAGGACATCCTGCACCAACAACTTCTACGCCAAATTTCATCAAATCCTTAACCAAAGGATCACGTTTCAAATGCATCATTGTTAATGAAGTATTAATTTTTCGCCTCAAAGCATCAGCCACTTTATTTGTTTTTCCCGAATGGTAATGAATTGTACAATCATAATCCTTGATTAATTCTAGCCATCTCCTCTATCTCATTTTCAATTCCTTCTGAGTGAATATATACTTTCAACATTTGTGATCGGTATATATTTCACACATTACTCCATACAAATAATGCCTCCAAATTTTTAAAGCAAAAACAACAACAACTATATCAAAATCATGTGTAGGGTAATTTACTATATGAGTTTTCAACTGTCGTGAAGCATAAGAAAATAACTGATCATTCTGCATTAAGATGCAACCAAGTCCTTTCAATGAAGCATCACTGTAGATAACAAACTCCCCATTCCTGGAAGGTAGTGCCAAAATAGGAGCATTCACCAAACTTCTTTTCAGTTCTTGAAAACAATCATCACATTCTTTTGTCCAGATAAACTCAACACCCTTCCGAGTTAGCTTAGTCATTGGACTAGATAACCATGAAAAATTTATAACCAACCTTTGGAAATAGCCTTCCAAACCATTGAAGCTACGAATCACAGTTACATTTCTGGGTCTTGGCCATTCTTCCACAACCTTTTTTTTTGCAGGATCAACTGTTATCCCATCTTTAGAAACAATATGACCATGTAATGAAATTTGGTTCAACAAAAACTCACACTTTCTTAATTTCCCATACAATTTCTTTTCTTTTAAGGTTTTCAAAATAACCCTTAAATGTATTACATTCTCCTCTTTACTTTTAGAAAACAGCAAAATATCATCAATGAAAACAACCACAATCTTATCCAAGAACTCATGTAAAATTTTATTCATAAGGACCATGAATACAACAGGTGCATTGGTTAGCCCAAAAGGCATTACTACAAATTCATAATGGTCACATCTTGTTCGAAATGCGGTCTTCGGAATATCTGCTTCCTTTACCTTCAACTGATGGTACCCCGATCTCAGGTAAATATTTGAAAAAAACTGAGCTCCCTGGAGCTGATCAAACAAATCATAGATATGAGGAAAAGGATACTTGTTCTTAACAGTGATATTATTCAAGGCTCTATAATCAATGAAAATTCTCATAGAACTATCTTTCTTTTTAACAAATAAAACAGGAGCACCCCATGGTGATCTGCTAGGTCGAATGAAACCTTTCTCTAATCAATCGTGCAATTGCTCCTTCAACTCTAAAAGTTCAATTTGTGCCATTCGATAAGGGGGTTTTGAAATGGGAATAGCATCACGAACGAAGTACATAGTAAATTCAACTTCCAGATCTGGTATTATTCCAGGAAATTCATAATGAAAATATCAGGATACTCATTTACCACTGACACATCATTAATCTGAACAATTCCCTTGTTTTAAAAAATATGTGCAAGTTAACATTCATTTCCATCTTTTACAAGTTTCTTAGCCTCTTGATATGTTATCAATAGTAATGGTTCATTCATGTACACAAACTAAAAGACTTTCTGAAAAGAAACTTCTTTATCTCTATAGTCAATATTAGCATGGTAAATAGAGAGCCAAACCATACCTAGGATAAAATTAAACTCTACTACAGGTAAAACAATAAGGTTTTCAAGTAGGTACTTTCCACGGATAAGGATAGAAAGATTCTAATAAATTCTTTTTGCCTCAACATTTCCCCTAGGTGTTTTTACAAAAAAGTGTAGGAGTCATTTCTTGAGATGGTATTCCCATTTTTCTAGAAAATTTTTCAGAGATGAAAGAATGTGTAGACCCCGAATCAAACAAAACACTGGCATAATATGAAAAAACAAAAAAAGTACCTGATACAACTTCATTTGATGGCCCGAAATCTACTAAAGTAGTTGAAAAGGATTTCACCACCCCTTTATTCTTGAAGTATAACTTCATCCCATCACTTGAGCTCTTTGTCGGACACTTGTTTGCATAATGACTCATCTCATTGCACTTAAAACATTTCACTAACTGTAAATCAAATTTGGTCTTACCATCACCCTGATCTTTTTCAATACAATCACGAGACTTATGTCCCATCTTACCACATCGGTAGCACTTTCCAGAATTTAGAAGACATTCCCCAGCATGCCTTTTCCCACATTTATCACAAACTGGAAACTTAGTTTTCTTACCATCAGACCTTTTTTAAGAATTCATCCCTTTTTATTTCCACCTCGGCCTCTTCTTCTATTGGTTGTTATAGATCACTTGATCATCGGAAAACTCAATTTCCACCTTCTCAGCACATCGAACAAGCTTTTCATAACTCTTGAACTTGCGAGAAGATAGTGACCTTCAATATTTTGGATTTAATCCTGAGTAACAACGATTGATTTTACTATCAAGGTCTCGGATAAAATTTTGAGCATACCTTGCAAATCGAGTGAAACTTTCTTCATAGGCAGCCACTGAGTCTTCCTCTTGCCTCAATTCCAAGAATTTCTTTCCCATACATAGTAGAACAGCCTTAGGAAAATACTTCTCAAGAAACATACCTTTGAATTCATCATAGTCAATAGCATCAATCTCATTAGTGTCTCTGATATTTTTAACCACCGACCACCACTGATCTGCTTCACCCACCAAATGGTAAGTAGAAAGACTATCCTTTTGATTTTCTGAACACCACATGACATCGAAAATCTTCTCCAGTGATTTAATCCACCCTTCAGCTAGCATAGGGTCAGATGATCCTTTGAAGGATGGGGGATGTTGCCTAATGAAATGTTCAACCACTGACATGTTCCTCTACGGTTGATCTGGTTGATCTCGTGCATGGATACAGCCACCATTTATCGCTTGATTCAACTGTTCCATTACATCAACAAACTGTTTAGTTCCAATTCAGACCATCTCAGGTGGCTGATTTGGAAGGTTGTTTCGTTCTGTATGCCTTCCTAGTACTACTTCCATGTTTCCTCTGTGGATAACCATTCGGAACAAACATGTCTTAGATGACGCAACATAGTAATCTTCAAATGCTATATAATTTCAATTTGACCATAAAAAAATACATTTGGATAATCATTTAATATAATTATAACTCCGAAAGTTATCTAAACCGACCTCTGATACCATCTATAAGGCCCCATCATTAAAAATCACTTAATCTTGAGTTACTTCAAGAATACATGTTGAGGATCTTTTCAGGTTTAGATTTTTAGAGAATTAGATAATAAAACTTGCATTAAATTCTACATTTAAACAAAGTGGTTACATAAAATATCGTACTCATTTTTCCCATCAACAAAAACATATTTAAAATAAAACATGGATTCATTCTTGAAACTTCCTTGACGCTATCATCACATCATGTACCTTTCCCTTGACCTGTGAAAAGCATTTAAAAAAATTGGGATGAGCATAAAAAGCTCAGTAAGGGATATAAAACTACGAAATGAAAACATTAGTCCATGTATGAAATCATAATTTACTCATAAAAACATAATCACTTTAACTTACCTCATCAACTCATTAATAAAGCATAGAAATCATAATACATAAAGGTAACTTGAGGCATTAATAACATTCTTACGTAGGGAGTAACCCTCTTGGTTATGTTTGGAATACCGATCACAGTATATTCCCTAAATATCTTCGGAGAAACCTTAATGTTTAACTCCTTCGCATTACCCAATGCATTGGAGAGCTATATCGGGCTCACCCACCCTTAGTTTATCACGAAACCACCCATCTTCATAACAATACCCAAGAACCATAACATAATCGAATCACATAAAACATGCATAAAGGAAACATAACATTTCCACATTTCAATCACAAGATATCAATACAACACATTGATATAATAAAAGCATTATGAAAACCATTTTCAATACCAAAATAAATGAAAAGTAAAACATGGTATTTATTTTTCATTAAAAAAAGGTATGGCCTGTAGTGGAAGCCGAAACTCAAATAATGGTCACGGTGGCGGAGAAGTCGTTGTCACCACATGCGTACGACAAATACATTCTCTTTTGTCATTGAGTAAAAAACTTCGTATAAAAAATATTCCTTTTGGATAAATGTAAAAGTCAAAGGGGTTTATACACCGGAAAAAAGAAGGTTGTGTATAAAACAAAATATGCCTCAATGAAAGGAGATTGAGATGAAGTCCCATACCTCGGGTCCGACTTGACTCGATCATTCTTTAAAGTCCTGAATAATAAACTTGAGTTAATTTATACTTGCATAAGAACCTTTTTAAAATTCATTATTCCTTTTATATCACTTATTACCATGTTTTGAACACTATGTAATTCTTTAAGTTAATAATGGTCGTTTTGTCGATCATTGGTACTTGAGTCAAAAATAAACTCTTTATAATTACAAGTTGTTCGTGTGGTAAAATAACCAATATATAAATAATTATATTAATGATTTGGATATCATATATATCATATATATCCATTATATACATGCATTTATAATATTACATAATCATTTAGAGGTACGAATTGAAATGCACCGTTAATGGAGATAGTAAGCCACACGTACGCATGAACGCTACATTCATTTATATTTCTTACTTAATGGAGTGAAATCATAATGATATAAAGGTATATCATAATTCCAGTATAATATAATATATAATATCATTAAATTTATTTTTTATACGTACCACATATGGTGTTAACGAATCAAATCACTTTGAGGGGGCGGTAGTCCGCACATCCTAAAATGAAGATATCGCGTTTACCAATAATGGAAACCATAAAGGTGTGCCATAAATGAAAAATACAGAAGATTAAGTAAAACCTAAACATATTATATATCATATATAAATATAGTTTCATCTTAATGGCCACCTTTTAAGGTGTTAGATGAATATTGAACAATCATCATTTCGTGAGGCAGAAATTCGCCATCCACGGAAATAGTAAGCTCTTTAACCATTAGATGAAGGTGTGTGTAAGTGTAGCTATAATAATTCTTATAACATCATACTAGTATATTTAAGATACTGATTTTGTTACAAAAAGAAATAATAAAAAGAGTTTAGTGTGTTGGAGAAGCAAAATAAAACATAAGAACATAAGAGAAAACACTACCTTTAAAACGGGTAACTCTTTTTTATTTGAGCTCAAAAGCTTCCTTGGGAAGACTTCTGCCCAAATTGAGGATTCTAGGAGTTAGATAGGGATGTGGAGAGACAAAATGGGCAGGGGTTGGCCGAGAAAAAGGCTTGAGGAGTGTGGGTAAGGTGGTAGAGGTGGGGGCCTTTTATAAGAGGAGAGGAGGGGCACTATTGGAAAGTTATAAAAGGTTACTTTATTATAAAATGATTTTCGGATTTAAAAGGTCCCAAAATTATATATTTCTAGTATATGGTGATAAGATTTCTCAATACACCCCTAAAATAGGTTTTTGACATGTTTAGGTCTTATATTTTACATTATCGTTTCATTTTATTTAAATCGTTAAATAATGAGATAATCGTTGCATCATCATGGTGTCATAAATAATTTAATTTATTTATTGTCTAAAAATTAAAAAATAAATATCACGATTTAGGAAATATTTTTATCTTTCTAATGAATATTTATAGTAAAAAATATGTCTTTTATATCCCCATTTGAAAATTGTTTTAGAAAAACAACTCTTGTTTGTGACATTTTCATTTTAACTTTAAATAAAAAGTTATTAATGTCATTTTCCTACAAAAGTGGCTACATGGGGTCCCCAAGTCGACCAATGGATTTCCTTGGTAGGCCATGACACATAAAATAAGGGTAGGACATGTTTCTAGGTCATTTCATTTTATTAAAACATTATTTTTACATTAAATTACACTAATTACCTCTAATTGCGATTAAAACATAAAAGTTACTATTCACCAAAAAATTATTTTAATCCCATTGAACCACATTTTACTTATTAATGACAACCATGTATGTCGGATTTTTGAAATTCAAAACACAGTGGTGGTAATTTTTTATTTAAACGAAAAATCAGTTTTTTTAATACCACTGAGAGGTTTCACTATTCATCCAAAATTGAAGTTTTTCAGAAAAATACCAAAACGTCACCCTAAGCTATATTTGATATTCCGAATTCAAAAATAATGTCTCTTTTTAAAAATTGAAAACATATAAGTTACATAAATTAATTTAATATCTAATTCCCGATGTCAAATCAAATATCGTGTTTTTATGAAACAATCTGTATCAAAAGATTGACAATAGTTTAAGTCCAATTTCAAGGTGAAATTAATTCCAACAACCACTATTGGATTAAATGGTAAAAATATATTCTAATTTCACTTTAAAACAAATTGAAAAGATAATCTAATCATATAAATAAATTATAATAAAAAGATGTTTTGAAATAAAATACAACATTTTCACTATTCATTAAAAAATGAACTTTATCGGAAAAATACCAAAAATTAACACAAAGTAAATTATGATGTCCTGATTCGAAAGTAAAATTTTATTTGGTCTAATATAATGCATAAGAGTGACCAAAACTATATTTATAGTGGATTCACCATCAAAAGGCGATAGTTCGACCTTTTAGTGAATATTAGAGTATCTATGCCTAAAATTGAAATCTTTTTGTATTTTAAGCCTTTATCCTTTATTGGATAAACGTAAAAACAGTTAACAAACTTATATAATCATATTTTATTAATTTCTATTCACTCTTGCCAATACAACAGCTACGTGTTAACTACCATTTAAAATAATATTATTTTATTACTAGTGTACAATGTAAGATTTCAAAGAAACTCATTGTTTCGTATCGGGCATGCTATCGAACATAACAAACCATTTAAATTAAAACAAATATTTAATTCGTAAATATTAATAAATATTAAAATGCTTTATTCGTTATTTATCTGTAATGTTACAGTGAATACCAGAATGGGTTGTTATATTATAAACACCAATGAATTGGGTATGGAAGTCAGCCGTATGGCTATTTCATTTAGTGATATGTGTGGAAGTCGACCGTATGGTTATTCAATTTATGTATGTTTTTGTCCCATGTTACCTTTATATGTTCTGTGTTATTTATATGGGTTTTATGGTCATATTTTCATTACGAAAGGGTATGTATTGATCATTTATTCAGTTAAGAGTATTTACTACTTCAGAAAGGTTAAAGTTATTACTTATGTTAATGTATTCATGGTTTACTTGTCGTTTTGAAAACTAACAGTTTTCATTTCTTTGTGTATCCCTTACTGAGATTTTTATGCTCATCGTAGGTTTTCTGAAATTTTTTCATACGAAATAATAAGGAATAGGATTAAGGTTGGGATCAAGGAAAATTCATGCTATCTTAAACATGGATCTACACAGGAAACTTTTTTTCAAGAGTTTATATTTTTTGAAAAAATGGAAATTGTGTAGAACTGTCTACTCTTTAATATTTTGAGATGTAATAGTTATTTCCAAATTCTCTAAAACTCTATACGTGAAATGATCCTCAATGTGAATTATTAACTTAATTCAAGATTATGTACGTTTTATGGCGGAGTCCTTATAGTTCGTATCAGAGGCCGGTTTAGAAAAAATTAGGAGTTAGGGTATTGTTAAATTAATGTCCTTAAATTAATTTATGGTAATACTGAAAAGATATAGCATTTACAGATTACAATGTGGCTTCATCTATGATATGTATGTGTTAAGAATGCTTTTTTTATAAAGGAAACAGAGCAGCTTTTCTGGTATGGTATACAGTGGAGAATGACCTTCTAAATCAACAACCAGAGAAGGGCGAAATCAAAGTTTTGCAGTTTACTATAGATTTGAATTAGTTGAATTAGGTGATAAATGGTGGTTGTGTTTAATAATGATAATTTGGTTTATTATTAAATTATAGAGGAAAATGAATGTCATTTAAGGGTATTCTTTGAAACTATTATTAAAAAGAAACTATTTGGGAAATTCAGAAAGTGTGAGTTTTGGTTGCAAAATATTTCATTCCTTGGTCACATTGTTTAAAAAATTGGCATAATTGATGATCCTGAAAAAAAAAATTTGATGGAATGCTCCCGACCCACAAATATAACAGAAATTCATAGTTTTCTTTGTTTGATATGTTTTTACTGGAGTATTGTTGAATATTTTTGCACGGTTATCTAGTCCAATGTCTAAGTTAACTTTAAAAGGTGTTAAGTTCATATGTACAAAATAATTTGATGATTGTTTTAAAGAATTGAAAAGAAGATTGGTGAATGATCCACTTTTAGCACTACCATCCAGAAATGGTGAGTTTGTTATCTATAGTGATGCTTCGTTGAAAGTACTTGGTTGTGTCCTCATGAATAATGATCAGGTAATTTCTTATGCTTAACGCCAGTTGAAACAACATGAGTTAAATTACCCTATACATGATTTGGAATTAGCTGCTGTTGTTTTTTCTTTAAAATTTTGGAGGATTCATTTTTATAGAGTAAATGTGAAATATATATTGACCAAAAAAGTTTAAAATATATATTCATTCAAAAAGAATTGAAAATGAGATAGAGGAGATGGCTGAAATTAATCAAGGATTATGATTTCACGGTCCATTACCATCCGAGAAAATAAAAATAAAGTAGTTGATTCTTTGATTATAAAAAGTAATTCTTCAATAACCATGTTATGTTTGGAACAATATCCTTTGGTTTTTGACTTGATTAACATTGGCATAAAAGTTTTTAGTGCAGAAAATTCTATTATTTTGTATCAGGTGTCAGTGAGATCATATCTATCCAACAAAATTATCCGACAGAACTAAGAAAGTATAGAAGGAAGACAATGAGTTGAAGAAAAAGGTGGAGTTGGTTCCGAAGGGCAAGTTGCATGAATTTAAAATTGATAATGATTGTGTTTAGAGATTTGGAAATAGATTATGTGTTCCTTATGATTCAAACATGAGGAATGAGTAGTTATGTGGAGCTCATAGTTCCCCTTTTTAAGTTCATCATGGCAGTACTAAGATGTAAATATATCTTCATGAGTCTTACTAGTAGGATGGAATGAAAAGAGAGAGTGTTGATTTTACTTTGAAGTGATTGACTGGTCAGCAGGTTTAGGAAGATAGAGAATTACTGAAAGGGATTTTTCAGCCTTTACCGGTGCAATAGTAAAAATGGGAAAATATATCCATGGGATTTGTTGTGGGATTACCGAAGACATATCAAGGTAATAATTAAATCGGGGTTATAGTTGATCGTTTGACTAAATCTGCTCATTTCCTTCCTATTTGAGATACATTTTCTCTAGATCAACATGCTCAGTTTTATGTTAAAGATATAGTCAGGTTGCATGGAGTTCCCCTCCCCATTGTATCTGATTGTGATATGAGGTTTACATCTAACTTCTTGAAAGGCATTCAAAAGTTTTGGTGTACTAAATTAAATTTTAGTACAACATTTCTTCCTCAATCAGATGGGAAATCAGAACGAAAAATTCAGACATTGGAGGATATGTTACGTGATTTCTTGATGGATTATCATGAAAGTTGGGACAAACATTTTTTTGGTTGAATGTTCATATAATAAAAGTTTTGATTCCAGTATATAGATGGGTCCATTTGAATAATTAAATGGAAAGCATTGTCGACTCCAGCTTTTTGGGATGAAGTAGGTGAAAGGAAGATGATGAGACCATAATTTGTAGAAGAGATGGCAGAGAAAGTTCATTTGATTCAGAAGCACATGAGAATAGCTCAGAGCAGACAGAAAAGGTATGCAGATAACTAGAGGAAGGAAATTTTATTTGAGGTAGGAGATCATGTCTTTCTCAATGTTTCTCCATGGAAAAGTGTGATGCGTTTTGGTAAGAAGGTAATTTTGAGTTCGAGGTACATTGGACCTTATGATGTCCTAGATAAAGTTGTATCAGTTGCGTACAAAATGGATTTACCCCCAATTTTATCCTAGGTACACATTGTTTTTCATGATTTGATGTTTTCAAAATATATGCCAGATTCATCTCATGTTTTGAGGCCAGAGGTAGTTCAGTTGGATGAGAATCTCTCATATGATGAAAAACCATTCAAGATTCTTGATTGGAGAGAGAATGTTTTGCAGAATAATGTAATTCACCAGGTAAAGGTTTTATGGAAAAACCATACGGTTGAAGAGGCAATGTGGGAATCTGAAAATTCTATGAGGGATAAATACACCCACTTATTTTGATAAGTGAATAAAAATTATGAGGAAAAAATTTCCAAAAGGGGGAAGGATGTAACATCCTAGGTAAAGAAAGAATAATATATTTTTGTACTTATTAAAATTCGTGAATTATATATTAATTTGACTTTAAAGGGGTTTATATGTTCGATAGCGTACCTGATACACAACAACATGATTCTTTGAAATCTGACATTGCACACTAATAATATAATATTATTATTTTAAATGGTATATAACTCCTAGCCATTGTATTTGAGGGAATAGAAAAAACTAACTAAAATATGATTATACATGTTTATTAAATGTATTTTCATTTATCCAATAAAATTTAGAGTCATAAAATGTGAATGAATCTAATTTCAGGCATAATTTATATTAAAAGATCGATTTACCTTCTTTTAATGGAGAACCCTCATTAAATATAGTTTTGGTCACTTTAATAAATTCTATATGAATACATAAAATCCTTATTTACAATGGGGAAATAAAAATTTGAATTGTGTAAATTTATGGAATTTTTTCGATAAAGTTCATTTTTAATGAACAATGAAAAATATTGTATTTTAATTCAGAACTTAGTTTTAATATAATTAATTTATATGTATAGATTATTTTTAAAATTGGTTTCATAGTATAATTAGAATATATTTTTACCATTTAATCCAATGTTGGTCATTGGAATTAATTTCACACTGAAAGTGGACATAAACAAGTGTCAATCTTTTGAAATTTATTGTTTCTTAAAAACACGCTATTTGATTTCACAACGGGAAATAATTTTAAAATAATTTTTGACACTTCTATGTTTTTAATTTATAAAAATACACATCATTTTTTTTATTTGAAATATCAAATATAGCATAGGCTTAATTTTTTGTATTTTTCCAAAAATCATCAATTTAGATGAATAGTGAAACCACTTAGTAATAGTTAAAAAACTGACTTTTTCATTTAATTTAAATTTTACTGCTTCTGTAAATTAAAATTAAAAAATATTATATACATTGTTTTTATAAGTAAGTAAAATGTGGTTCAATAAGATAAAAATAATTTTTGGTGAATTGTAACTGTTGACATTTATTTACAGCGGTTAAAGGTAAATAGGGCAATTCAATGTAAAAAGAATATTATAATAATTCAAAATTAACTTAACACTTGTAAAAACCTTATTGGTGGAGTCATTTACGACCATGGTCATATTTGGGTAGATTTTGGGACACTATTTATCCACTTTGGAGTGATAATGACAATTTAGATTAATTAACTTAAAGTAAAGTAAAAATTGACTAAAGAAAATATCTTTTAGTAAATTAATTATTAGAAGGGGTTATATAAATTATCCTTTTGAATGTAAATATTTATTGTAAATCGAAAATGTTTTCGTACATCATGGTATTTGTTTTATAATTTTTAGACATCAAATAAATTATATTATTTATGACACAATAGTGATGCAATGTTTACCACATATATAAATGATTTAAAAAAATAAGATTATAATGATTAAAATATTATCCAAAACATGTCCAATTCTGATTGGATAGTTTTATCTCAAATATGAGTCTTTATATATTCTACTTCAGTGATTTTGGGTCCTTTTGAAACCGAATATAATTATATAATAAAATAATATTTTCACACTTTCCTAAAGAGCTCATCCTCTCCCTTATAAAATAAGACCACTTATAACCAATTACTCACACCTATACAAACTTTTTGCACGTCCAACCTATGCCCCATTACTCTCCCTACATCCCTATCCTCCTCCAAGAAGCCTTACCTTGGGCAGAAGGCACTTTAATAAGTCTTTTTCGTTCAAACCAAAGGATGTTACCCAAATTAAAGGTAATCGTTTCTCTTTAACTACTTTTATTTTATTTTACTTATCCAACCCATAAAATCATTTTATTCCATTATTTTATAACAAAAATAGTATCGAAAATATACTAGGTTGTTGTTATGATAAGTATTCTGACTACACTTACACACACCTCCTTCAAATGGGTGAAGAACACAATGTTTCTGTGGATGGAAAACTAACGCCACACGAAACGATGATTGTTCAATTACCTCCTACAGCCTCTCACGGTGGCCATTATGATGGAACTGTATTTATATATGATATATATTATGTTTATATTTTCTTTATGAATCTATATTTTCCATTTATATCATACCTTTGTGGATTCCATTATGGGTAACCCGATAATTTCATTTGAGGATTGCGGACTACCGCCCCCTCAAAGTGATATGACTCATTAATTCGATATGTGGGATGTATAAATGATGGATTAAATTATATTATATGATATTATACAGTAATTATAATATACATATGATTAATTATGTTTTAATTCCATTAAAATAGGAAATATAAATGAATGTAGCGTTCATGCGTACGTACGGTTTAACCTCTCCATGAACGATGCATTTCCTTTCTTAACTCCAAATGTTATGTACTACTATAAATAAATGCATATACTTGATATATATGATATATATGATATCTAAATCATGAATATCATTCTGGATATAATGAACTTTTTACAATGTGAACAAAATGTAATTATATGGTGTTCATTTGTTTCTCAAGTACCAAATATCGAAAAACGAACATTATTAACTTGAATTATTACCTAATGATTATAAATTGGTAATAAGTGATATATAAATAATAATAGACTTGAAAAGAGTTCTTAAGAAAGTATAATTTAACATTATTTTATAATTTATGATATTAAATAATGATCGAGTCACGTCGGACATGAGGTAAGGTACTTCATCTCAATCTCCTTTCATTGAGGAATATTTTGTTTTTATACATGACATTGTTTTATACACTATATAAACACCCTTGAATTTTCAATGGGAATATTTTTCTACGAAGAGTTTTAGTAAATAAAAAAAATGAATGTTTCTTTTAATGTAAGCAGTGACAACAAACTTTCTACTACCGCGAGTATTATTTGATCATTGGTTTCCTCAACAAGCCATAATGTATTTAAAAGAGAATATATATTGTATACTATTTTATGTATTTTTATACTGAAAATGATTTTTATAATAGATTTGTAATTTCAATATATTAATGTGATATATTGTGATTGAAATGTAGAAATTTTTTCTTTCCTTTATATTTGTTTTATGTCTTATGATTTTATAATGGTACTTGGATATTTGACTGGTGGTTACGTGATAATTCAAATGAAGGGTGGTGCCGTGAATATTAGGATTGGTGGTTATGTTATAACCTCCAACTAATTGGTTATGGGAGTCAGCCATATGGATATTTCATTTAGTGATATGTGTGGAAGTCGACTGTATGGTTATTCCATTTGAGTATGATTATGTTCCAAGTAACCTTTTTATGTTATGTGTTCCTTATATGGGGTTTATGGTAATATTTTGGTTACAAAGTGGTATGTAGTGATCATTTATTTAGTAAAGAGTATTTACTAATTCATAAAGGTGAAACATATTACTTATGTTATGTATTCATTGTTTACCTGTTGTTTTGAAAAACTAACAGTTTTCCTTCTTTGTGTATCCCTTACTTAGATTTTTATGCTCATCTCATGTTTTTTGAAAGGTTTTTCATAGGATATAATGTGGAATAGGGTCAAGGATGGAATCATAGAAATTTTATGCGGTCTTAAACATGGAATTCGACATGAAACTTTTTTTCAAAAATTTATATTTTATGAAAAAATGGAAATTGTCTAGAAGTGTCTAGTTTGTGATCTTTTGAGATGTAATAGTTATGTCCTAATTTTGTATAACTCTAAATATAAAAATATCCTCAATGAGAATTATTATCCAAATTCATGATTATGTATGTTTTAATTCCAATTCCTTATAATATATATATATGTTACTAATAAAATAATTATTCCTCTATATTTATTTAATCAGGTGTTTGATTTTTAATTACCATTCTGTTTGAGATACGATAATATCCCTCTTGTGTATGGAAATTTATCACCTCGCAAAGTGATGAGACTCAACTTTTATAAACACTTTTCATAGAATGTAATAAGGATAAAATTAAATAATATATTTTATGTAAATTAAATGTAATTATATTCATGACATATTCATCATTCTGAAAATATAATATAATATTTTCTTTATTTCATTTTTAGTAACAGAAAAATGATAATGTCTTTCATGAACATGTGGACTACTACCTTCCTAAAGCTATTTGACTCCTTTCTGATAACCAATCATTACATATTGTATAAATATAAAAATATAATGAAATAATATTTTATATATTATATTATTAAAATTATTTAAAAATTAAATAATACATACAACTTTTCTATAATGATAATCAAAAAATGGAAACGTTACTCATATGTACGTACGACCTACCATCTCTATGATAATAACATAATTAATTTCTCAAAAAAAATAATTCATGAATGAACATAAAAGTAGAATTTATGTATAAATATATTAATTAGGTCATCATTATTATTCTATACCTGATTAAATTAGAACCACTTTGACCACAGTAAACCTACCCATGTCATTTTTGACACAAAGGGAAAAATTTGTCAAAACATCAATTGTAAATTTAATTTATTCTGTAATCATACATATTATGGTAATAAGTTATATAAAATCAAATTTAAAATCATAAAATGTTCTCAATAATTTATGTAATTAACATAAGTTTATTATTCTATAATATAAAGAATGTATTTCATGATTCTGACTGAATGTCAGGGACATCATATCAATTTCTTACATTGAAGAATATTGTGATTTTATGATCCTATATTATATTATAAGTTGTATATAAAAATCATTTGAAAATATTTTGAAATAATTTATCTATAATTAAAATATTATTTGTTGTTTATTGTTATTATTTCATGGGGATTATGATTCAAGTATTTACCAAGTGTTAATAGACATTTATTTAAAACAAATTCTATTTCAATATTTTCTTTGTAACACATTCTCATCTATTTCCATGATTTCAAATTGATTTTCCAATAGTATTATCTGGAAACAAAATATTTATAATTTAAATTTGTTTTCCCTTTTAAATTTATTTCATTTATTATAAAAATTAATTTTTTTAATATCTTTTACACATAACATTTTGATAATAAATGAAATGTTCTATTCATTCTGTGTACTATGACACTGTCATTTTCTACCACTATGAACATTATTTTAATTTTTTCTTTATTTATAAGCTATCAATAATTCCTATACTAAAAACCCACTTTCCCATTTTCAATATTTTTGGATTTAAAATATTTTTATTAATATGGATATATATTTGAATAAAAAAAATTTATTTGACGTGTGATAATAATATTTTATAATTTTTATGTTTAAAATTGATGGAGTTTATGTGTTATGATTATATTATTTTTAATTTAATTTTTTCTTTTTTTAGGTTATAATAAGAAACATAGACTAGTTGCAAATTTAATATTCATGGATGAGTGATAATGTGTTAAACCAAGGAAGTGTAGATACATTATAAACCAAGGATTGGGGGGTCTGTGGTATCCTTTCAATAAATTAGGTATAGTTATAGACAATATAGTTTTCCATTTTTGAGGGTGATATATATAATGATTTCCCAATAAACCTATATGATTTATATGTTATTTCAATGAGCATTTTTTATTATATTTGGTCAAAAAAATGTGTGTGTTTTTCATGTGAAATGATTTAGTTAACTTTCTCTATGAACATTCATATAAAGGTTAAATTTTCATGATATTTCATGTAATCCCTGGACTATTCGTATTTATTATTCTTAAATCCATTAATGAGTTTATCTTCTCATCACACATTTCAAAAATTCTTTTAATTGATTTTATGGATGGATAATGGAATGTAAGAAGTCAATATATAATTCATGAAGAATTTTATAGAAAATAAGTCTTGTTTTATCATGAAAAATTCATATTGTGATTCAAAATGATAATGTTTGGATGTTTCAACATTATATTTTATAGTTAGGATATGAATAACATATATAAAAATTATATAAAACTCCATCATGAAATGTTTCAAAAATATATAAGAATGAAAGTTTGAATTAAATCTCCTGATTATATATTTTTTATGGTGGAGTCCTTGCTGTTGGTATTAGAAGTTATTTTAGATAACATTAGAGTTCTAGATAATGATAATAACAATACCATGTAGGATTTCAAACAATAGTAATGTTGAAACTATATACAATTTAATGATTATAAATTTTCTTCATCTAATGTAAATTTTTTAAGAATTCTTTCCCATAGAGGAAGCTGGGAAGATATTGTTAGAAGGTTCTAATAATGAAATATCATTCCAAATCAGTATAATTAGATTACTGAAACTTTAATGGAATAGATTGTAGTAGTAATGGTTCTAATGTAAAAATATTTTAATATCGGTTCTATCCATTTCGCACAGTGGTTGAATATACAATGGAAAAACATTAAATTAGTAATTGATTTCATTACAAACATCCCCCATCCTTCAATGGATCATCTAAACATTTGAGAGAAAAATCATGTATTATATACATCGAAATGATATTCAATGTTATGGGATATTCAGTTAAAAAATGTTATGACTTACAATTTACCTATTTGATGGTGTAGACAACTAGTGTGGGTAAATGATTATGAATATAATAGAAATGGAAGTGATTGATTAAATGGTTTCAGATTAATTAAATTATATTTTATTTGAGAAATAATTTCTATAATTTAGTATGACATAATATAAGAAATCAATTCCATCAATTTAAACAAAATGATGAATATTTGGTAGTTGTATATGCTGAAGACTTCTCTCGATTGACGTGGTATGTCACATAACTTCTGTAGGATCATGATAGTAAGATTAATTGGTTTTAATAAGGATTAAATATATAATATAAAATAGGATGGGATTCTTGTGAATTTGAAATATATTAGAAAAATTTCAATGTGATTATAATCTTGAAATAATGTTTTCAAATGACAATTCATTCAATGAAATCAATCGACGAAGGTGTCATTTTATCATGAAATGGAAAATAATTCATCAATGAAGTCAAGTGGTAATATAACCAACAACCTATCATGTAATATGTGTGGTAAAAATAATGATTTAGAATATCTTATGTTTTCAAATAAGTTCCTCTAATGAGGTTGGTTACATAATAAATATTTGGAATGCATGGGAAATTTATCAGAAAATTAATGAAAATCCAATGCAAAGATGATCTATTTTCAATGGGTTGGGGAATTATGAAAATTTGTAACTAAAATCGTTAACATTAGGTCAAAATTATTAATATAAAAAAATGAAAGTATTATTGTTGTTGATAATGGAACACAAAATTATGTGGTGATAGGGATGTTAATAGTTTATTATATATATGAAAATACCCTTCATGACACATGATCATCAACTTCATTCATTTATAATAAAATATAAAGAAAAATTGTAATTTACAAAGATGAAAAGAAGATTGAAATTTTAGCGGGAAATATAGTTGGAAATATTAAGGGAAAAAATATTTATTGTAATCTTATTTTTGCTCTCAGTGGGTTATTCATTCAAAAAGATATTACAAAAACTGTCCATATTATAGTTTGACATCCTTATTGGTATGGATTGTATTTTAATTTATCCTACTAAGATAAATAGTATATTGATGAATGTTATATTCCATGATTATATTTTATTGATCACATTTCATGTAGTTGAGAATTATCATTAGGGCGGAATGAAAATTTACCTATATGATATTAATTATAATTAACAAACTGTTAAAATTAGATATGTTCTAGTTGTAAATGGATACTTAAATTTTCTCCTTATTATTATTTAATAATTATTCCTGACTAGAAGTTTGATTTTATTATTTACTTTGTGTCTAATGCTATGAATTTTTATAAAATATATTATTGAATTGATTATATGGATGTTTTAGATTTGAAAAATAAATTTAAGGAGTCATTAGATAATTGTTTCATTCACTGTAGCACTTCACCATAAGGTGTAACTTTTTTTATTATTAAAAATGAATTTGGTTTAATGGAACTTTCCTCAAATTATATAAACATGAATAACATCACAGCTAAAAAATTTAACATACCAGGTAAATAAAGATTATGAAATTTTCATATTAATTAATATTTTTAATTTAATTATTAAATTTAATTTAAATTGGATTCTACGTTTTATGGGATAATCGATACACAACAACATGTTTCTTTGAAATCTTATGTTGCACACAATGTTGAGTTGTGTTGAAAAATAATATATTATTATTATTTTAAATTGTAGTTAACGACTAGCCATTTTATTGGTAGGAATGGACAAAACTAACAACAATATGAATATACATGTTTGTTAAATATTTTTACATTTACCCAATAAAAGCTAGATGCTTAAAATGTGAATGAATCTAATTTAGCTTAAAAGGTTGATTTAACCCCTTTTAATAGATAACCCTATTTAAATATATTTTTCGTCACTTTTATATGTTATTTTTGAAAAAATTAAATTCATATTTGGAATCAAGATATCAAAATATACTTTGGGTAAAATTTTGGTATTTTTTTGATAAAATTCAATTTTTGATGAATATTGGAAAAACTGTATTTTAACTCAAAACTGCCTTTTAATAAAATTTATTTATATTGTTAGATTATCTTTTTAATTGGTTTTAATGTGAAATTAGATTTCATTTTTACCTTTTAATCCAATGTTGGTCTATGGAATTAATTTCACTTTGAAATCGGGCATAAACATGTGTCAATCTTGTGATAGTTAATATTTCTTAAAAAACACACTTTTTTCTTTTGAAAAAGGGGAATTAATTTTAAATTAATTAATCCAACATCTATGTTTTGAATTTTGAAATATTGAAATCATTTATGAATTAATTATATCAAATTTATCTTAGGAAGAATTTTTGGTAGTTTTCCAAAACACATCATTTTTCGATGAGTAGCGAAACCACTAAGTAGTTAAAAATTGACTTTTTCATTTAAATGAAATTTTACCACTTCTGTGAATTAAATTTTGAAAATCCTACTTACATGGTTGTTATTGGTAAGTAAAATTTGGTTCAATAATATGAAAATAATTTTAGGTGAAAAGTAACTTTTGACTTTTATTTACCGCGGTTAAAGGTAAATATGGGTAATTAAAGGTAAAAAGAATATCATAATAATACAAGATTACCTTAACCCATGTCCTAACCATATTGAAGGAGTCATGTACAACCATGGGAATCCTAGGGTCGATTTTGGGACCCCATGGAGCCACTTATGAGTGATAATCACACATTATTTTAATTAACATAAAGTAAACACAAAAATGACATAAACAAATATATTTTTGTAAATTAATTTTTACATAGATTTGTATAAGTTATCATTTTGACTATAAATATTCCTTGGAAAGATAAAAATATTTTATAAATAATTTTAATATTTTATATAATTTTTAGACATCAAATAAATTAAATTATTCATGACATAATAATGATGCAGTGTTTACCTCATTAATTAATAATTTAAATAAATAAGATCATAAAGATTAAAATAATGTCTAAAACATGTCCAATTTTAATTGGATGATTTTATTTCGACAATAAGTAATTTTATATTCAAATCTAATATGTTTTGGACATTTATAAATTGAAAATCATTATATAATAAAATAATAGTTTCAAACTTTCCTAAAGAGCATCTCCCCCCTTAGAAAAATCCATCAATTTTATCCCATTCCTCACACCTCTCAATACCTTTGGCTCATCCAACCCCTGAGAAAATAATATTTAAAAATCCCTCTCTTTCTCTTAGAAGCCTTACCTTAGGCACAAGTCACTTTAAGTAATCATTTTGGTTCAAACCAAAGGGAGTTACCCAATATAAAGGTATTGACTTATCTTAAGTCCTCTTGTTTAATTTTGCATCTCCTACCCCATAAAATCGTTTTATTCCATTATTTTATATAAAAACCAATATAATAAAAATAATTATTTGTTGATATTAAAAATATTATAAATACACATTTAAACACCTCCATCTAATGGGTAAAGGTCATACTATTTCCGTGGATAGCAAACTAACACCACATGAAATGATGATTATTCAATTATCTCCTTCCAGATCTCATGGTGGCCATTCTGATAACACTTTATTTAAAAATTATATATATTATGTTTATGTTATCTTTATTCTTCTATATTTTTAATTTATATCATACCTTTATGGTTTCCATTATGGTTTAACGCAATAATTTCATTTGAGGAAGTGCGGACTACCACCACCTCAATGTGATATGACTCGATAAGGCCATATGTGGGGATTATAAAGGATGGAGTTAATGAAATTATATATTTTATTATATATTAATTATTATATACCAATGTTTCATTTTGTCTCTATTCCATTAAATACAAAATCATAATGAAAGTAGCGTTCATGCGTACGTACGACATACCATCTCTATGAACATTGAATTTCATTTCTTACATCTAAATGTTTTGTATTATTATAAATACAAATATATAATGGATATATAATATATATATATGATATCTAAATCATTAATATTATTCTGGAAGCAATGTTATTTTGACCACATTGAAAACTTGTAAATATAAGATGTTCATTTTTTACTCAAGTACCAAATATCGACAAAACGACCGTTATTAACTTAAATGATTACATAATGATTATAACATGGTAATATGTTATATTAAAGGAATAATAAACATGAAAAATTTTCTTAATCAATTGAAATTAACTTAATTTTATTATTCAGGATGAATAAAGAACAAATGAGTTAAGTCGGACATGATGTAAGGGATTTGCTATCTCACTTTTAATTCCATGAGAGATCCATTGATCGCCACTTATTTATTGCATGTGGTGTATTACGTAGTAACATTTATATATAATATATTATTATTTTGATATTCATGGTTTTTTATTCATTTTTTGTGTTATTATGTATTTTTCATTTGACTCGATTGATTACGATGTGGTAAGGTGTTTTCATCTCACATTTTATTTCCATGAGATTCATGATATATTGCGACTATTTTGTTTTTTGTGGTTTTTGTGCTACACATGATTGTATTAATTTTTTAATATATTAAAATTTGTGGGTATTTTCATCTTCATTGTATGATCCTTATTTCAAGGGGTGTATGTTTCATAAGTTACCAAATCGGAATGGAAACCTTTCACTCTCAACTTTTTGAAAGACTTCTTTTTGCTGTGTATTTTAATTTACATATTCATATGTTGGGATTTATTCTTCTATATCATTATTTCTATAAATTTTATTTTCATGTGATGAGATATCATTTTCTCTCTCATCATGTAATTTTCATGATTTTTATAGTGATTCCATTAGGTTGTAGAATTTCTTCAAGGGAACTTCTTAACCCAATTTCAATTCATTGGGTTGAACATATACTTCGTGATTATGTCGTACTATATATAGGTGTGAATTTCGTATGATAAATTTACTCTTAATATCCACTTTTATTTGATTTATTATTATTTTTCACACATAATTATGTAACTTATTTATCCTTAATCTAATAATACAATCCTTATAAGGTATTTCGTCTCTATTTACATTCCCTTGATAATTCACTATTGTAATAATCCAATTCACTTTTATATGGTTTATATACTGTCCTTTTGAATATTATATCATGAAAACCTTTATTATCATTATATTATAAAGTATTGATGAAATGTTATTCCTCAATTATCTGTATTCAAGCTTCTCTCATTTGGTCAAGAAGTCCTTAACTAAAATATATATTTAATGATTTATTCTTCTAAATCTTTATCATTAATGTCCATGTTTTAAAAATGGTTTTATAAGTTTATTTATATGGAAAATAATGTTTTCAAATGACAATATAATTGAATTTTTCAAAGTGTTATGAGAAATTTTGATTCAAAAACACTTTATTAAATGTTTTAAATGGTTTTTAAAATGGTTTGATAAAGCATTGATTATGTATATATCTTGTTGTGAGATGTTGTTATTTCTATGTGGGAATTTTATATTTCCTGTAGGTTTGTTTTATGTGTTAGAATATATTATGGTTCTCAATAATTGTTTACATATATTGGGGGTTCCGTGATAAACCTAGGTCATGTGAGCCTGAGACCCCACTCAAATGAATTGGTTAACGTGATGGAGGTAAAAATTAATGTTTCTCCTATGAGATTTATGGAATATACTGTGATGGGTATTCCATATGTGACTCCCTATGTAGTTTTGTTAGTTAAAATGTATGTATTTTATGTATTCCATATGTTACCTTTATAATATATGATTTCTGTATGTTATTAATAAATCTTATGATTTCATATTTTATAATATTATTGAAAAGTATAGTTTCATTGTTTTGTATTTATTGATGGGATACTATTTTCATTTATTATTTTCTATCCTTTACTGATCATGTTATGCTCATACAAAGTTTTTTAAATGTTTTCCACATGAATTAAAGATGAATATGGGTAAATATTGAGATAACGGAATAGTCATGTTGTCTAATACATAGAACTAGACATGTTTTTTTTATTTTATGAAAAAATGGAATCTGAGAAGAAATGTCTTATTGTAATTTTCATGTTGATATGTAATAGTTATGGCCATATTATCTAAAACTTTAAACCTAAAAAGATCCTCAATTTAAATTATTCATTTAATTCAATATTATGTAATGATTAAGGTCAGGTCCGTATAGATGGTATTAGAGGTCGGTTTAGATAACATTAGAGGCTAGGGTGTTCATTAAGAATATGTTCCATAACCAAAATGATTAGGATTTTAGAATGATTCCTAGTTATTTTAGATAAATTAAATGAGTTTAAGATAACATAAATAATTATATATTAGTATTTATACTCCTCATAAGATATTAAATAATGATTTCACTGATATACTCAGAGATTCATTTTTGGTTTTAGTAAATTGCTCGATCTAGAAGGAACCAAAGTAATAGTGGATGTGAAGAAAATTGTGATGGTTTTCTAAATGAGAAACTAAATGAATTGGAACCTACAAGAGAACTATTTTGGTTATTCACAACCAACTATCTAGATTCATGATTGACCACATGTTCCTTGGTGAATTTTATAAGGAACCATATATGCGAGAAACAAATCCCCACGGATGTTTCTGTAATAATCATAAATGTATGTATATTCAAAAAATTATTTTTCAAGGATGTGGAAAGAAACACATAGAAAAATATTTCAATGTGAAGGGAAATGCTATAATTGTGGAAGTGAAGGTCATAAATGAAGAATCATCCATGGAAAAAAGGAGGCATCCAATTGACTCTAGTAAATGGAAAGAAGTTCTTTCAGAGGGAGAAATTGAATATTTCAAATTTGGTTTACATGGAAATTATACAAAAATATTTCCTATGAAGAAGGTCCAGGAAAGGGATCACCCGGATCAAACAAATACGTGTTTACCAATACCAAATTCCATTATAATTGATGACGAGAAAACAGACAATGGCCAATAAATGGTATGGATTATTTATTACCTGATGTTTAGAAATTATTGAATCATTGGATATGACTCATGATTATGTATGTTGAAAGGAATTATTTTAGAATAAGTTGGAAAGGAATGGTTAATGGACCATGAAGAACATTGAATGTGTAAGAATTCAACATATAAGGGATTAATGTGTTTTGATAGATTTTAGGATGGTGAAATGCTTTAAAGTATTAAGGCTCTTTTGAGGATGGGATTACATAGAAGATTTTTATAGTATGAGTAACCTAGATGCTTGATATATGAAACTTTTATTCAAGGAATAACTAACTTATATTTTGTGGATATAGTTATAAAGAGCCATTTCGGTTTTTATGATCCTTGAATTAGAGGCAATTATGGGTTAACAAATTTTGGAATTCAAAATGAATGTTATTAGATAAACATTGTGGTTAAAATATGTTATGGTTACTTTTAATGAATTTATATGTTTTTGGGAATGTTATAAAATTATATAGTTTTTGAAAAAGGACAATACACAGACCACGTGACAACCCATCGTGTCGGAGAAAGCTGCGGGAATCAAACCCACAACCAAAGTGAAACTAGGATTTATACCCTACCACTGGACTACATGAAGTCCCTAGTTAGTATAAATATTTATTTTTATTTAAATGATTTTATGAATCTAGAATAAGTATATTTTGGGTTATTTATGGAAATTATTAACCAATCATGGAGAATATGTGATTAGGTTAATTACTTTTCAAAATTAGACTTTAAGAGTAACTGATGTTATGTGGTGAAAAATGTTAAGATTTATCTTTGAAGAATATGTGATTAAATCCTTCTTGGATTTGGTATTGAATCAAAGTTTTTATTAATTTAAATAATATTATAGACAATTGTTAATTGATTATTCCTTGATGAACTTTGGGTTTTATTTGAAAATATTTGGAGGTTAAGAGTAGTTTATCTTTTTGTAAAATATTATACTTTTTGGGGATTATCTGATCTTATACTAACCATTTTGGTTTTAGATAATTTCTAAAGACATGGGAATAATATAATTCTTCTTTTGTGGATTATTTTATTCTCTAGATGTTGATTATAGCACTTTCCATTTGAATGATTCATCTTGAATACACATCGTTTGAAGAAAAAATGATTTTGTGCTATGAATTTTGTAATGGATGAAAGTCTACTTGGAACGTAAGTATGTTTCATTATGTTTTTAGTTAAGGTCACAAATAAATTCTCATAATTATGAAAATAAACCTAAAATATAAATGATTTATGCTAACTTTTCTTACTGGGGAATCAATGACCGTTTAACCCATCACTTGTTCATGATTTTTTTGTGGTTAACTTTCTCCTAATCATGTTTTCTATCACTATACAAAAGAACGTGATGGTTTGTTTTCTTCTCCATATTCATTTTTTCATGGAATCTCAGTATCTTATGTCTTGGGTGACCATTTTACATCTCTTAATTTATTTTAATGTGACAGATTTATTGACACTTTTTTCTATGTGGGACTACCAATGAAGTTTCCGAGCATAATTTTAAAATTGTGAGGACACAATTCCCAAAAGGGGGAAAGGATGTAACATCCCAGGTAATTAATGAATATTTCATATTCATACATATTAATATTTTTAAATTAATTATTAATTTTACATTAATGTTAAATCTATGTTTGATGGCATACCCAATACACAACAACATGTTTCTTTGAAATCATACGTTGTGCACAATGTTGATTTGTACTGAAAGATACCATTATATTATTATTATTTTTAATAGTAGTTAATTAATATACACTATATTACTATAAATGGATAGAAATAAATGAAATGTGAATATACATGTTTGTTAAATGTTTTTACATTTACCCAAAAAAAGTTAGAGGCTTAAAATGTGAAACAATCTAATTTACTTTACAAGGTTTATTTAACACCTTTTAATGGAGAACCCTTTTTAAATCTAGTCATGGTCCTTTATATATTATATTTTCAACAAAATAAAATTCTTCTTTATAATCGAGACATCAAAAATCACTTTGTGTATAATTTTGCTATTTTTTTGATAAAATTCAATTTTTGATTAATAGTATAAAATACTGTATTCTAAATAAAAAAATATAATCTAATTTATTTATATGGTTATATTTACATTTTAATTGTTTTTAAAGTGTAATTAGATTATATTTTTACCATTTAATCTAATGTAGGTCATTGAAATTAATTTTAATTTGAAAATGGGCATAAACAAGTGTCAATCTTTTGATAGTTAATAATTCATAAAAAACACGGTTTTTGTTTTGAAAATGAGAATTAATTTTAATTAAATTAATTCAAATTATATGATTTGAATTTGGAAAAATAGAAATAATTTTTGAATTTGGAATAAATAATATTGCTTAGAACGATTTTTTGGTAGTTTCTTGAAAAACATCAATTTTCGATGAATAGAGAAACCACTACGTTGTAGTTGAAAAACTGAATTTTTCATTTAAATGAAATTTTAATTCTTATGTGAAATTAATTTAGAAAATATGACATAAATGGTTCTTATTTTTAAGTAAAATGTTGTTCAAAAATATGAAAATAATTTTTGGTGAATAGTAATTTCGAACTTTTTTTTATCGCAGTTAAAGATAAATAGGGTAATTCAACATAAAAAGAATATCATAATAATAAAAATTTACCTTAACACTTATCTTAACCTCATTTAATGATTAATGGAAGACTATGGGCATCTATGGGTCGATTTTGGGACCCCATGGAGCCACTTATGTGTGATAATGACACATTATTTTAATTAACTTGAAGTAAAGACAAAAATGACATAATCCAATATCTTTTCATAAATAATTTTTAAATAGGGATATATAAGTTATATTTTTGACTAAAATATTATTAAGAAAGCTAAAAATACTTCCTAGATCATTTTAAGTTTTTATAATTTTTAGGCATGAAATTTATTAAATTATTTATGACTCAAAAATGATGCAGTGGTTACATCATTAATAAAAGAATTAAATAAATAAAATTATAAAGATTAAAATATTGGAAAAACCCTATTCAATTATTATAGGATTATTTTCTTTCTACCATTAGTCATCTTATATTCTACAATAATAATTTTTGGGACTTTAGAAACCAAAAATCATTATTTAATAAAATAATAGTTTCACACATTCCAAAAGAGCACCCCCTTATAAAATGCCCTCACTTATAAACCATTTCTCACACCTCTCAAGAACCTTGGCTCATACAATCCCAAACCAAATAATATCTAAATATCCCTCTATTCCTCTTATAATCCTTACCTTAGGCATAGAGCACTTCAAGTAATCCTTTTTGTTCAAACCAAAGGGAGATACCCAATTCGAATGTAATGTCTTCTCTTAAGTCCTATCGTTTTATATTACATCTCCAACCCCCAAAAATATTTTTATTACTTTATTTTATAACTAAAAAATTTTCCTTAATATACTATGTTGTTTTTATGAGAATTATTCTAACTAAACATACACACACCTCCCTCAAATGGGTAAAAATCATACAGTTTTTTTGGATGGAAAACTAACACCGCACAAAACAATGATTATTCAATTATCTCATACCGCCTCTCATGGTGGCCTTTATGATGGAACTGTATTTATATTTGTTATATATTATTTTAATGAATTCTTTTTCTCTTCTATATTTTTTCATATATAGCATACCTTTATGGGTTCTATTATGGGTAAACACGATAATTTCATTTGGGGAAGTGCGGAGTACCGCCCCCTCAATGTTATGTGACTCGTTAATTCCTTATGTGGGATGTATAAAGGATGGAGTTAATGAAATTATATATTATATTATAGTTTAATTATAATATACCTATGTATCATTATGCTTTCATTCCATTAAATACAAAATAAAAATGAAAGTAGCATTCATGTGTATATACGGCTTACTGTCTCCATGAACGGTGCATTTCATTTTTTCACTAATTGTTATGTAATGTTATAAATGACTATATATATGGGTATATAAGATATATATTAAATCAAAGTAATTAATATTATTCTGGATGCAATGAAATTTTCACAACTTTGATAACATGAAAATTCAAGAAGTTTATTTTTGACGCAAGTAGAAAATATCGACAAAACAACTGTTATTAACTTAAATGATTACATAATGTTTATAACATGGTAATATGTGATATGAAAGGAATAATAAACATGAAAATGGTTCTTAGGAAAGTATAAATTAGCTTATCATTATTATTCAGGAAGAATAAGGAACAAATGAGTCACGTCAGACACGAGGTAATGGATTTCTTAACTAAATTTTAATTCTGTGAGATTTCCATTGTTCACCACATATTTATTGCATGTGTTGTATTTTGTTCCTCCATTTGATATATATTATCTTGATTATTTTTATATTATATTTATTCGATAATTCATTTGGTGGTTAATAACTTTTTTCCATACGACGTGGTAAGGAGTTTCCATCTCAGTTTTGTTTTCTGTGAGATTCATGCTATATTGCCACTATTTCATTTTTTGTGGTTTATTTTCTGCCAATTATTGTATTCATTGGGTAATATACATAAATTAATGGCTATTTAAATCTTAATTTTACGATCCATCAATCCTGGTGTGTATGTTTTTTAAGTTAAAAAATTGGTAAGGGAACCTTTCCCCCTCCTCATTTTGAAAGACATTTTTTGTTGGGTCATTTAATTTACATCTTATAAGGGTGGGATATATTATTCTATATAATTATAGCAGTAAATTTTATTTCCATGTGATTAGATATCCTTTCCTCTCCCATAAACTCATTTTCATATTTTTATTGTGACGTCGATAGGTTGTCTAATTTCTGTAAGAGAACTTCTTAACCCAATTTCAATTCTTTGTGTTAAACTTAAACATCATGATTATGTCATACTATGAATATGTGTGTAATTTCCTCTGATTATTTGACACATAATATCCACTTATATTGGGTGTATTCTTATTTGTCACAAATAATTATGTAATTTATTTTTCCTTATTCTAGGGATACTCTCTTTATAAGGGATTTCGTCCAAATTTTCATTCTCTTGAGACATCATTGTTATTATGCACTAATTCAATCTTCTATGGTGTATATATTGTCCTTTGGAACATAATAATATGAAAAACATTATTCGAATGATATTATATAGTATTCATGAAATGTTATTCCTCAAATTTTTATATTCAAACATCTCTCATTTGTTTAAGAACTCCTTAACTAAAATATTATTTTAAAGATTTATTCTTCATAATCATTATCCTCAATTGCCATGGTTTAATGATGGTTTAAGGATTTATTTATATGATAATTAATTTTTTAAAATTATAATTTATTGAAATGTTTCAAACTGGTATGGGACAGTTTGATTCAGAAATATATTTATTAAATGATTTAAACAGTTTTGAAAATGGTTTGATAAAGCATTTACTATGTATATATCATGAAATGATATGTTGTGATTGAAATTTGAGAATATTATATTTACTTTATGTTTTTTTAATTGTTATGAATTTGTTATGGTTATTGGGAATTATTTACATATACAGGTGGTTCGGTTATAAACCTATGGTAGGTAAGCCCGAGATAGCTTTTCAATGCATTGGGTAATGAGACAGAGGTAAACATTTATGTATCTCCTATGAGATTTATGGAATATACTATGAGTGGAATTCAAAATGTGAATCCCTATGTATTTGTAATAGCGACTGTGTGATTATTTTATTTATACCATATGTTACCTTTATGATTTATGATTTCTGTGTGTTATTCATAAATATTAAGATTTCCTAAGGTATGTTATGATTGAAAAGTATGGTTTCATTGTTTCTTATTTATTTATGGGATAATATTTTCATTCCTTATTTTATATCCCTTACTAATAAGTATATAATCATCCCATATTTTTGAACTATTTTCCATATGAATTAAAGATAAATTAGGGTCAAGGATGACATCAATGAGAAGTCATGCTATCAAAAACAAAGAACTGGACATGATTGTTTTTTATCTAATGAAAAAATGTATACTGATTTTTAGTGTCTAATTACAATTTTCAAGTTGATATGTAATAGTTATTACCTAATTCTCTAAAAAAATAAACCTGAAAAGAACCTCAATGTGAATTATTTATTTAATTCAAGATTATGTCTTGTTTAAGGTCAGGTCCTTATAAAAAAATTATATGTTACCTAATATATGTGTTTTTTATCAACACCGGGTAGTTCATTTTTTTAAAATGGATTATTTCATGACTCAATACCATCAGATGAAAGTGAAGGTTGATTCTATTCTAATGGTTTTATTTAGGAATATATATTATTAGTTTGTGTTTCTTGTTATTCTATTTTTTTATTTAATTCACATATTGAATTAATTGTCCTTATGAATAGAGTTTTTATGGGTACATATATGAAATTTTGGTTCTTTTATGGATGCATTTTTATATTCAAAATGTCCATATGAACATGATATACAATTATTGATTTTGTTGCAGACTATAAAATAAATTAAAACTTATGGGAAATTTGATATGGGTGAATATTAGTACAAATAGATTTTAGTCCATATACATATTATTTATAAATATAGAATTAACATAAATCCTACAAATAATTATTTATGTATTCACATGACCCACAAATATCTACAACATTCATATATTTTTTTAATTATTGGTTTAATAACAGATGTTTCTTAAAAACATTTCTCATATGTCAATTCCATTAACTATGTGAACTTGAAAGTGTGTAAAATTATCCAGGATTGATAATGTGATGATTATTTTGAAAAAATAAAAACGATTTATGGATGCTTTAGTTTAGGAATAACCATCTCAAAAAATTTATCAATGGTTAATCTTTATTGATATTAATTGGATATATCCTAATTAAAATTGGTTCGATATTTGATTATGGAACCCATCAGATTAATACTATTGGGTTATGTTACACTACACATGATAACAAAATAACTCGAATGCAATTTGGATTATCAATTTATAGTCACCATTAGTATGGAGTAAAGTGGGAAATATATATAGACAAAAAATTATTGATGTAAATATTTAATCAGAAATAATTGAACACTAGAAATGGAAGATAGTTTCAATTGATTGTGGATTATGATTTCATGATTCATTACCATCCTAAAATAGTAAAAGATAAGGAAATGATTTCAGTTGATGAAATAATGTTACATTAACCATGTAAAATTCAGAACACGACATATTTTTCATTGATATGATAATATTTTTTTAAAGGCGTAGATGTAGATAAATACTCTATTTTTTTAGGATTTTGTACAGTTGACTTTTTCAAAAATAATTATGAAAGATCAATTGGGGAATTATGATTTATAGGAAAATGTTGAAATAGTTTTGAAGCTTATGATCCCAAATTTTAATAATGATGAACAATTTATTTTTTCAAAAAAAAAATTTACGCGTGCTCTATAATACCCAGTCATTGAATGATTTATCGAGTGAAGGTTAATGTTCTCATTTTTTTATTTATCTGGGAATCACTATGTTATATAGATTAAATTTTTTGTATTATTGTAGTGATGGTATAAAAATATAAAATTATAAAATTAAACTGAAGTGTTTAACATTTAAAAAGGTTAATGCATATAGATTATTACTAAAGGGTATGCTTCATAATTATCCTATTCCATGTTGAAAGGAGAAAATATATTTGTGGACTTTGTAGTGGAATTACCAATGACTCTATTAGGTAACATTGTTATTTATGTTGCTGATGATTAATTAACTAAATAGTATCATTTCCTTCAAATTCTAGAAACAATGTATCTATATCATATTTCTTGACTATATAAAAATGTGATAGTCTGGTAACATAGTGTTCCACTCTCCATTATATCATACCATTATACTAGGTTCACATATAATCTTTCAAGATACTTTTACAAATAATTGTGTATAGAAATAAATTTTTGTACAGATTTTATTTTTCATTACAATTATTAGTCCATGATCATTATTATAACTGACAATATATGCTTCATTATTTTTCTCGGGATTATAATGGCAGTTTGGATCAACATATTTCAGTACTTCAGTTTTCTTATATTAATATTTTTCATTTCATTATAATGATCTAATAGTTGGACGAATTATATGGAGGAGGATTAAAAGGTACAATTTTTTGGATGATGTAAGAGAAATTAACATGATTCAAGTAATTTTAAAAGAGTAAATTGTAATGAAGTGGCAGTTGAATCAACAACAAATTAGGTCAAGTCCATGAAGACCTATAATTTATGTTGGTTTCATAAGGGAAAATATTTCATTCGAGGTAGGTGATCATGTTTTTCTTGATTTATCCTCAAGTAAAGTTTTTCTGTGTTTTGGTAAAAAGATAATAAAAATTACATGGCACAATATATTGTAAGAAATACTGGAGAAAGTTTAATCAGTTTACTATAATGTGGATTTTAACCTATGTTTATCTTAGGTGCATAACATTTATCATGTATCGATGTTATAATAATTTATTCCTGATATATCACTTATTTTTATCATTTAATTAGTTATAATGGAATGGAATATTTTTTTAAAATAATTCAAAGATTCATTTAATTATAGATTATATGTCACAAAATAATGTGAAATAATAAGTAATTGTTTTATAGAAAACCCACATGGTTCAAGTGGAAACAAGGTAGTATGAAAATTCTATAAGGTGTATATAACACAACTTGTTTAAAAAAATAAAAAATCATGAGGTTGAAATATCTAATATAGGGGATGACTGTTACATCATAGGAAATGATTGAATATATCTCTTTCATTTATATTAATACAGTTATATTCATCACAAAAATATTAAATCACTTCATTAAATCATTAGGGAAGTAGTTTTATCTTTTCACTTTTCTTGTAGCATTTTTATTTTAAATTATTATTTAGAAACTATAGATTTTTTATTTTAGAAAATCTTTTTCATTTTTAAAATCATAATTTCATTATTTACAAATTGTGGTATTTTTTTGGAAAATATCTAATTTTCGTGAATCCTAAAAATACTGATATTTGAATAAATGTCACTTCTTTTCAATAAATTAATAAATTTCAATGAAAAATTATGATTTTAAGATTATCCAAATTTATATTAGTACTAGATAGTTAAATTCAATAAAATTAATAACATTTTAATCACCATCATTTTTTATTTTAGTATTATATTTTGTGTGTGTTTAAAGACTCTATTATTAAAAAAATATATAAAAATAAATGTTTCAATATTTTATATATTTAAGAAAATATATAATCATTAATGTTTTAAATGATATTTATAGATTATGTATCACGAAATATTAATTTATATTCATTAATGTTTTATTAAAATCCTTATAGTTAATATAAAATTAATTTTTTTCTGTAAAGTTACACGTCCTCAAAACACCTTTTTCGTCGCATCTGTAAGTTTTGTTCTAAATGTAATATTAAAAATATATGAGATTGTTTGTTTAGAAATATATACCATATTTTGAATAATAATAATTTTTATCAAATAATTATATCAAATAATATTTTTGAAAAAATTAATGGTGAATATTTTAAAATTAAATTTCCACAGTTAACGTAAAATATTTGTTAACTGGGGGTTATACTAAAGCGATATGGGTGAGAATTAAATAAAAAACTATATAAAATATAATTCATGTTTATAATTTTTTAATATATTGATTAATTTATAATTATTCATTTTCGACAACTTTTTCATGGGAGGAACAATGGTTAATCTTCTTCAGCGAAATAATTAATGGTGTTCCACTAACCTCACTTATAAGATGCCGCCAACTATCATCAGTTATTCAAAACATAAAATCCTTCTTGATCA
Source organism: Viscum album (assembly GCA_963277665.1). Classification (NCBI taxonomy): domain Eukaryota; kingdom Viridiplantae; phylum Streptophyta; class Magnoliopsida; order Santalales; family Viscaceae; genus Viscum; species Viscum album. The sequence goes on along the minus strand of OY728121.1, from coordinate 1,788,260,399 downwards.
TCTATAAAATTTAAAAATGATATAAGAAATTACATACTTTAATATTATAACCCTTTTTTTTAAGAAACTAATTTTTGAAAAATTTAAATTATAATAAGAAAGTGGTGGTCCGAGAAGAGGTAATATTACTAATTATGTGTTTTTTGTTTAATTTATTCTTCCACTTCCAAATAATATAATTAAATTTTTTATTAAATAATAAAATAATAATAAAAAATATATTTTTATTTCATTTTTCATGTTAATTACTTATATCCATATCCTCTTCTCTCAAATGGGAAATGATGATGTCGCTCGTGTGCACAAAAGACTACTACCTCATGAATATATGTGACATGTTGGCTAAAACACCTGTCACGGTGGGATTTATTATTTGATATAATGTTTATTAATAATATTAATAATATAATTAACCCTCTAAAATTATTATAACATATAAATAAATTTTTAATTTTCCATTAATTATGGTATAAATTTTCTTCACTAGTGTGTATGATGGACTATCGTCATGAGAAGCGATGTGATTCAATTTTCCGTAACAAATTACATAGAAGGTAATAAGAATAATTTTAATGAATATATGTTATTTTAATAAGATAATAATTATATTCATGACATATTTATCATTTTTAAATTATATTATATTATTTTCTTTGTCACCTTTTCAATCATTGAATAAATGACAACTTCACTCGCATATGTATGGATTACCACCATCATGAAGACATGTGCCCATATTTTCACCACCAAACCACATGTATTATATATATATAAGTATATTTAAAAAATAATATGGTTTATAAAGATATTATTATCCTTATGTAATAGTATAATATTACATACCTCTTTTTTCATAATGTTCATTGAATATTGGAATCATCTCACATGTGTAGGTACAACCTACCATATCCCTGATCATGAAAAACATATTTTGTAATGACCATATTGAAATATAGGAAATAAGTGATTAATTATTGTACAGTTATGGTATCTATAAGATGTTTTTTATTCTATAGGGGTTTAAAAAATGTCCATTTAACCATGGTCAACTAACAAAAATAATTTTTGACACATTAGCCTAATATCATCGAAACATCTGATATAAACATAATGAATTATGAAATCATATATAATATCGTTATATGTTAAAAAACAAAATAATAATCATGAGATAATATATTAATAAATTATATAATTGACATATTTTTTTAATTTAGGTTGACAGTGAATGTATATGATGAGTCGAAATCAAGTTAATAGACATTTCTCAATTTTCATTCATTTGTTAATATATTGATGTAATGATCATATATACTATTAAAATGTATATATAAAGACCATTTGATATTTTATAACATAAATATGTCTATTATCATTATATTTGATTTTTTAATGTAATTATTTCATGGGGATTACGATTCTAGCGTTTCCCAAGTGACAAATGATTTTCATTACAAAAATAATTTTTTATAATATTAATTCCAAATATTTCCCTTACATTTACATGACACTAATATTACTATTTGATGGTTTTTATCTGGAAATATAAAATTTATAAATTACATATTATGCCATATTTTTATATTATTTCATCTTTTTTTAAAAATAATCTTATTTTGTGTTTTATACGGAATGTATGGATACATTATGAATTGAATTTTTTTATTTAGTGTATATAAAATAACAACATCCTTTTCCCCTACCAAGACCATTAATTTTAATTTTTTATACCTTCAAAATATTTCATGTTATTTTTCAATGAAAACCCCACTAACACTTTTTTTATTAATTTGTAATTTAAAATGTGTTTTTAAAAGTGTTGGATATTTTAATATCATAAATAATATTACTAATGGTGAAGAGACATGTTTATATGTGTAATAAATAAAATTTAAATATTTTATATGTTATGAATATGTTATTGTTCATTAAATTTAATTATTTTTAATGGTGGTGACAATAGAATCTATGGATTGCTGGTAACATTATATTCCAATGATGTTTGGTTAACTTATAATTGAAGGATGGATTGATATATTATAATCCAACAATGTGTTGGTCTGTGAAACTCGTCCTATAAATTTTAAACTGAATTTGGACTTAAGGTTATTCCATTTGTATAAATATTGAAGATACTAATTTCCCAAGATACCTATATGATTTATATTTTGCTAAATTTGATTTATTTGTTATTTTTGAGATAATATTATAGGTTTTTATATTGTTGGAATGATTTACTTCTTTCATGAAATGAACATTGAAAAATATGTAACTATTTCATGGGCTTCATGATTTTACTAGAATATCATTCTTCTTGGAATTTATATTCCTTAAGAAGATTTATTTTAATAATTTATTTTATAATGTTATTAAATGGTTATTACAATGGGTAATAGAATGGAAGAAGTCACGTTAGAAGTTATAATGATTTTTTTGGAAATGAAATCATGTTTTATCTTAACAGTTTGATATTGTTAATGTATATGGACTAATCAAAAGTGTCTCGTTTTTATTATAAGTGTATGTTATTTATGAATTATAGCACAAATATTTAAAAATTATATCATAAAATGATCATCAAATGTTATTGAATGAATTCCTGACATAAAAGTAATGATTATTTAATGTTTATGTGATTTTCCTCATGCATGAATTTCCTAGTTGTATTTTATTATTAGTCGTTGATTTCAAACATAAAAAACAGGGGTAATTTTTTATATTATTTAAAATATGTTGATTAAATGATCAAAAAACTACCCCAAATCCATGTGATTAGTTATGTTAGAAGGCTGAAATAATAAACGTATCAATGTAATAATATTCACATGAAATTTATATTTTAGACCAAAGGTAATGGAAATTGATATTAATTATACCTTTCTTTTTCATCAATGTGTTATTCTATTATTGGTTTGTCAAAATAGTATGTCTGCACTTACATTCATGGGAGTATACTATATATGAAATAAATATTATATTCACATTAACAATACCATAACATAAAAAACAATAACACACAACAGTAATTATAATTTTGTAATGACATATATTGAATTGATTTTATAATTCAAAAAATAATCTATAATGTTTACAACACATGAATGAATGATAAATTGTTATTTACATTGATAATGAACCATGATAGAACACCAAATTAAAAAAAATCATATCCTTACCTCAATTATTTAATATAATAATACATCACATAACCCTTATATGACATCTACATTATTTCATTTTTTTCAAAATATAATATATTCTCCTCTATATTCACCCAATAAAACATTAAATCATCCTTCCAAATGATTTCTTGAATGAGATGTTATTTATGAAGAATCTTATTTGGACATTTTATAGGGTCAGGGATTCCTAGAGTGGGAAATACATCCATTATTTTCACTATAAATATTAATTTCTCTCATAATTGTAAGAACAACTCAATGTTTTATAATAAAATTTCTGATACAAATTTAGTCCTTTATAGTTTCACATTATTTGAAATAGTATTCATCTATTGGAGGGTTCCCCCATGGGGATTTAATTGAACATAAATAATATTTTTATCCACTATTTAGTAAAAAAATAAAAATAGATTGAGATCATATATCATAGATATCAGTTTGGATAAAAAACACAACATAAAACATTATAATAAAATGAACCTAACCAACATTGACCAATAAATTTTTTTTTAACTCATTTCAATTACGTAATTATATTATTTAACAAAATTAAATGAATCTCACTATAAATAGAAAACTATATACATTTTTTAGATAGAAAATATGTTACCTAAGGTGAATTACATAACATGGAACACACGATTGATCTTATTGAGAATATATAGGGAATATTATACATCATTTTTGACTCGTTGGATGGATCTTGAAAATTATTAATACTATATCCATATAACGCTAGTAGATATACATTCTTGAATTTTTCTATAGTGATCCTCATTATTACACAAAAAACTTATGATTTGAATCCCCCTAGTAATCTACTAAGATATATCTTTATAAATATTCATACCCATTATTTCCTACTCCACCCATATATCTTATTATGTGTCACATACACAACCATATATTAATAAAATATATAGCTATTATATCACATATAGTATATAATATTTTATGATCAAAAAATATTAGAAGTACCACAAAAGTCCCACATTATCAATGCTATACAAATGAATCTGAAGAAGTTTTACTAAAAAAAATCTTTTTGTTCTAATATTCAAACTATATACTCCAACATCAATAAGGATATATGATTCAATCCTCAGTAAAGTTGATCTTGAAATATTTATTAAAATAATTCATCATGTTAGATTCATTGGGTTGTATTATATTCATATCCATGACTAAATACAATTATGGAATGATGCTTTCACATAAATTTGATATATCACAAAATCAACATGAACTACTTATCCAAAATGTATAAAATATATATACATAGTAGTTAAAAATAGTATCAATGTAACATTCAACTAGTATATGTTAATTATTGTTAGAAAAGAAACCATACATATTAGTTAACTTTAAAAAAATACAATTAAACCATATCGGTCTCACCTATTCATGTGCATAACCCATGATAAAATCAATGTTACTGTATATTGAATCTATATCATATTTTCAAGACTCTAACCAATTCTTGTAAAAGAAACACCCAATGGCCCCAAAATTGGTAGTATGTTCATCATATATAAATTTTTAATAATTTTTTTATATATGAAATTATAATATTAGGATAATTGTTAATCCTTTCATAACAATGAGTTCCTCCCATAGCCAATGAAAATTTTCATCAACAACTTTTTTCTAGAGGAATAATTTCCAACCAATGAATTTTATTTATTTAATCACATTTAACATTATCAAGTTTATAGTTCATATTATATACTTCCCAAAAAATATTATATTTTTTATTTTATACACCATATTAAATAATAATATCATTTTATCAATATTATTAGAAATGTAATATCATACATTATCTTTTATGATACTGGTTTATTTACTTATTTAATTTATTTAATTTTTTTAAAATATATTCTTATAAGTATACATTAATACCCCAAAACAACAAAGAATACGAATTTGGAAACATCCCATTGACCATTAGATATTGTTTATGTATGAGTTATTTGTTTGAAATGTAGTTTATCATGAAATAAGCGAATATCCAATTAAAAAAATATAGCCACATTGACTAATCTATGATTGAATTAAGTTAAATAGTATATAATTAACCAATCAAACATACCATTCCACTATGATGTTCATGGTGTGTCCTATGATTTATAAATATTGTTGAAATTTAAATAATTCAAACTCGAAATATTATAGAAATAAACATGGTGAATGTTATAAGAATTTTTTTTAAAAACTGGATGAATTAATGATGGTTAGAATGATTTCACGAATCCAAAATAACTTCTTAGACTACACTTCATATGATTTTCTACCTCTTTATGAATCCTCAATTATGAAAAAAATAGTGTTATGGTATTAGATGGATAATCGACACCTATAGACTAACAATATCATTTGCAAGGTGGTTGATGATTTTCACCCCCAATAACCACCATCCTCTGCAAATGATATGGTTCATAGGATAGGGAAGTATGATGGTTCCAACAACCTAGAAGAAATTATTTTTGGGGTTGGATGGTGATTTTATCCTTTGTGAACGACAATCACCATGTCATAAATTATTGGAGGGATGACGAGGGACAATCATCCATAACAAACAAAAAGATCTTTTATGCATGGGGGATGGTGAGTTCTTTCCACATGAATGAACCAATTCCCTTGACCACATTGTTTGCACGCCAGTTCATCCATATAGGCTCATGAAAAATAAAGACCACATATCACATTAGACAACCATCTATGCCAGTAATTGGTTCATCTATTCATCTATAAACATACCTTAAGTGGGACAAAAAAAAGTGAGAAAAAAATGTATAACTTATGATAGTAGAAGAAGATGAGAAATGATGATATGAAAATAGAAGATACCCCTAGATGAATCGGCTTTGATCCATTGATTAACACAAGATAAATATACACAAGAATGTAGTAAGGGAAAAATAATTATTCATCCTGCAAACCCTAAACTCCAAACCCTTTTTGTACACCGTTATTCATGTAATAAGTTGATTCCCCCTTTATGGACCACAACCAGGGATAGAAAAATGCAATGCACGTAAAGTCCCAACCAAGGTTCCACACATTGATTCCTAGAGATGATCCACCACCTGAACTCTGTTGAACATCCTCATACTCTAAAGAATGTTTCCTGGTAACAAGGGTAAATATATATAACTGGGAGACTATAATACCTTTATCAAAGTATCATAATAAATAAATAAATGATTGACAACCAATAGATAAAACTATAACCATTATAATACCTAAATCACATGATGACTAAAAAATGAAACACAATATTGAAAATTAATTGTAGATATGTAATGCCATTATGTATCAAGCGTTAATATAAGAAACACAAAATAATAAATAAAATGAAAAATCCCAAGAAGATCACATATCGTGTTCAGTAACCTCATCCATGATCTATCCAATCTAATTCATCTGACATAGGTCTCATTCCATTTTCATGTCATATATCAACAAAATCTATTTTGGTACTGATCAGGAAGGGAATGTAAGGTTTGAGTACAAATATGTAGGCCACCACATATGGAATCTAAATAAATATCCATTATACACATTGTATGATGATTTATAAAGAATAATGTAGAATTCATGAGTAAATAGTTATCATATATTAGTGTTATTTAATAGAACACATAAAACACCGGGTTACTGACGATAAATAAACTTATAATACCTACTTCATTCCATGCATAAGTTAAAAACATTTCACATTTTAAATTCCAAATTCATCAAAAAATATGGGCTTTTATTATCCTTTTCATTTCAACGAATAATAAATCCAATTGGAAGCATGATCAAATTCAACTATTTTAAGTCCAGGTCTCAAATCTGAGGACCTCATTGTCTTTTGATATAGTAGTACATGTCCCACATTCATTTATCCATCAATTATACAATATTGGATTTGGATGTAGTAGACCATGTACCACAAGGTTTTATTTATCAATTTTAAACTATGGGATATAAAAGTAGAAGAAAATTTCCCACACATATTTATAACTATGGGATTTGGAATCAGCAGACCATATCTCCCAATCATATATCACAAATAACATGTATCATAATATCATATATAAAACATATATCATGGATATTAAACATTAACATTATTATAAAAATTTCATAACATCACTGATCAATTATTCATTCCATTATTCTAATTGTAAGATTATTCTAGAGACATTAATTGACCAATCACTAAATAAATTAATTAATTAATCATGTAATTAATCGAATTTACACAATCATAACATTCCATTAATTAATTGACAATTAATTAATTCAAATCCATAATTGCATAGTTAAAAAGAATTTAATTAATTAATTCAGAAATTATTCAAACCCATTTATTCAATTCCAAAATCAAAACATTTCATTATACAATTAATCAAATAATTAATTCATAACAACAAATTTCATATTCATACCATCTCATTAATTAATTCAATAATTAAATAATGTAAATAATTCAATTCCACAATATTGATATATCAATTATTAATTCAACAATTATTTAATCTAAATAAATAAATTTCACAATAATGAATTATCATTAATTAACTCAACAATTAATTAATCTAATCTCATCAACTCCATAATCGTGATACCTCATTAATTTATTGTTCAATTAAATATTCAAAATCAAGCATTTCTATAATCATGGAACCACAATAATTATTTTAATGAATAATCAATCCCATTAAAAAAAATAAAAATAATGACATATAATTAATATATTAATTAATTAATTAAATCAAATTAATCAATTTCACAATCATGACATCTCAATAGTTAATTAAGTAATCAATTATTACAAAGATATCAATTCAAGAATCATTAAATCTAATTAATTAATTCTACAACTAATTTATATAAATCAATCAATTCCATAATCATGACATGTGATTATTTAATTGGTCAATTAAATAATCAAAATAAATCAATTACACAGTCATGAAAAATCATTAATTATTTCTATAAATAATTATTCGAAATTAATCTATTCCACCATCAAAATAATCTATTAATTAATTCAGCAATTAATTAATCACTTTTATCAATAAAAAATATCTATTAACTAACTCAACATCTAATTAATCAAATTCCACAATCATAATAACTTTTTAATTAATTCAACAATTAATAAATACATTTCAAAAATAATAAAATAAATGTCATTAATTCGATACTAAATTAATTCATTTCCACAATCAAAAGAATATATTAATTAAATGAAAAATTAATTAGTCTAATTCCAAAATCATGAATATTTATTAATTAATGAAACAATTAATTTATCCATTAACATAATAAATAAATATCCATATATAAATTCAATATTTAATTAATAAAACTCAATTATCTATATAATCTATTAATTAATTCAACAATCAATTAATCTTCTTCCATAAGGATAACTATATACTAATTAATTAAAAAATTAATTAATAAAATTCATCAAATTTATTAATAAAAAAAATTATGACTAACTTATTTAACAAATAATTAATTAAATTCCATCAATTATATAACCTAAAAAATCTATAAATTAATAATACTATTAATTAATCCAATTTCACAATTCAAACATTATATTAATTAATTCACAAATTAATTAATTAGATTTATCTAATTGTATAATCACAACCATTTGTATTAATTAATTATTTAATTAATTAATTTAATTCCCCCAATTACTTAATACCAACAATATGTTAAATAATTCAATATTTATTTAATCCAACTAAAAAATCCAAATGATTCATTAACTAATTCACCAATTATTGAATCAATTTCAATCGATTTAATAATCTCAACTATTACCATTAATTAATTCAACCATTATAAAATTTAATTCCACAATCCAACAAACATTCAATCATATGATATTGTAAATTAAATGATCAATTAAATTTTTTCCATTCATGATTTAGATGTTAAATGTTCCAATTTATTTTTAAAACACATACACTGGATTGGGATTGAGATAATGGGAATTTAATTTAGAACACCTACATCAAAATTGATAGAGAATGCATGTAAACGAAAATCCCCCAATTGAACTATAGAAACACAATCATGAAGAAGAGTGCGATCTAGATCACTATACTAATTGCATAATCAAATGGATTAGATTTATTAATCCTAGATCTATATTCATAAAAATAGAAGAAACATCCCTCCAAAGGATGATTATATATGAGAAAGAGATAGAGGAAACCACATGTTACTAGAATCTCATTTCTATAGGGGTGATGATCTCCAATTTGGGATTAAAATCCTCATGAATAGAGGCCATGATCCTTCTAAATTCATCCAAGATCCTCCAAAAATTAGGTGTATCAGGTAGCTATATGTTAAATAATACTTTTTGTAATAACGGTGGGATTGGAAAATCTAAATCTAATTTTCAGGGTAATTAAAACCCCACAATTGTCTTCTTGGGTAGGGGCACTCGATTTTTTGAACCATGTGCCTTAAATGTGGGCCTCTTTGGGGGGTGAATTGTTTCTCTTAAAAGTTAATATTATTTGACATACTGCACACCACTCATGTGAATCACCACTATTTGGGTTTTCACAGTTTCCTATGGCAACATGCATATTTAGGGAAAACCTATTCCAACCCTGCACCACTAAATATCCATTAAAAATTCAAATATTTCACCCAAACACACCAATTTTAAAACCCTAAAAAAGTTATTCAACTTAAGAAAAAAAGAGTACTTGTACACAATTTTGAAAAATATCTTGAAAATGATATGATTTTACAATCTACGAACCATTTAATAGCTTTTCCTCATGCTATTCACAAATACATCTCTAAGATTCTCTGTAAAAAATATTTGGCATCTGATTCTAAATAATTTCCCCACTCTCCCAATTTTCCTCCTGAATATGAAAACACATTCTCACATCAATCAATCACATGTATTAGATGATTATCAAACAAAGCATCTATCTATTGCCCAATAACATCCACGTAGGTCACATTTGAAGGTTTAGGGTGATACCTAAAAAGTCGTGAGAAATTGAAAACATCATGCATAATAATGAACCTCAAAAGAAGAGAAATTGGTACACCACCAGGAATGTAATGGCCCGGACCTCTCCAGTCCATTACTTTGTGGAATTTTGGTGTTGGAGGTGTTTTGGGAGGTCAAGGGGACTTATCCCCAACACTTTGCCAATTTTTCCAGTTCTGTGAACAGTGTTTCCAGTTTTATGAACAGTAACAGATCGATCTGACAGATCGGTCTCACCGATCGTTCTGACAGATCGGTCTCACCGATCAGTTTCACAAATCGGTGTGACAGATCGGTTTCACAGATCGGTCTGACAGATCGGTCTCACCGATCGGTCTGACAGATCGGTCTCACCGATCGGTCTGACAGATCGGTCTCACCGATCAGTTTCACAGATCCGTGTGACAGATCGGTTTCACAGATCGGTCTGACAGATCTGTTTCACAGATCGGTGTGACAGATCAGTTTCACAGATCGGTGTGACAGATCGGTTTCACAGATCGGTCTGATAGATCTGTTTCACAGATCGGTGTGACAGATCAGTTTCACAGATCGGTTTCAGAGATCAGTTTCACAGATCAGTGTGACAGATCAGTTTCACAGATCGGTTTCACAGATCGGTGTGACAGATTAGTTTCACAGATCGGTTTCACAGATCGGTGTGACAGATCAGTTTCACTGATCGGTTTCACAGATCGGTCTGACAGATCAGTTTCACAGATCAGTTTCACAGATCGGTTTCACAGATCGGTTTCACAGATCGGTTTCATGTACAGTTACGGTGGGTGAACAGTGTTTCCAGACTCCTACAGTTTTTCCCCATTGGACGTTTCATTTGACGTAAAATACATTTAACGCCTTATTTTAAGGGCTCTTAAGGCCGATTCAATTGCCATAAATCCTATATTAATTATTCCTAAGTCTTGGAATGTTTTACTTGGTCAAACCGCATGGGTTAATATGATCCGTTTTTAATGGAGAATTAACCGGATCTTAAACCGTCACCTCGTTAAATCTTTAAAAAAAGGGACGAGATATCATTCTCCCATGTTCTTTCCCTTTGTTCTCAACTAATAGGCGCTAGAACCTTTCAATCCTTTCCGTAGGAGTTGCACAATCAATCTTTACCCTGAGGATTGGTTCTGTTATGTTTTGGATGCAACTGAGCTGTGTCGATCAATCTTCGATATAAGCATCCTCCGGTGGATGTAGTTGTCGCGAGGGGAGGATCGTGACCTGTTGTGTGGATAAAGAACGTGGGGAACTGATTGAGGTAGGGGATTCATGGCTTCTCTAATTGTATATGTGCAATCGTAGAATTAGCATGATTTATCTCTTTGGATCATAATGAAATTGACCTAATTAAATACTTGAACCGGATTAAAAGAATTGGTTGATCGCATGTTGTTGGTTTATACCGTGATAACGGTTTGCCTCATGTTTTCATAGATATAGTGATATCTATGTCTTCTTTGATTTGTTGTTCGTTCATGATAGAAATTGATAATGAACGTAAAGACGGAATTAGTTGTTAATTAATTGGCTAAAGATAAAGAGGCATGTAAATTAATCTGGTTATTGTCGTTGTTGTAGTTGTTTTAATTTGAGGATAATAAAATTAGGGAAGTAAGCATGGTTATTTAATTGTGATAGCTTTCTGATTAGGTATCCATGATTGTAACCTACGAATATCAAATCTGTTAATTCAATATGGATTAGAGAACAGATACGTGGGAATTTCAAAAGGGTTCTGAGTTACCCGCTTTCTTGTAAGGCTGAATGCCTTGTGGTTTGGAGCTCTGAGTGCTCATTGTGTTTGAAGGCTGAATACCTTGTTAAAGGGACTAGAGCCCATTTTGTGATGTTTGTTTTCCTGCTGCTTGGGCTGTGATGTGAGGCTGGATGGCTTTTGTGATATGTGGAGGCATGGAGACTTGTGGTTGTGGCAGCGGATGACGCCTAGTGTGGAGAGATGCATCGGTTTATGCATATGGGTGTCGAGGAGGACACCAAGGGTGATGGTATGAGATGAATGTGATGGTTTGATGTTGGTGGTTTGGTTTGGTTGTTTATCTGCTTTACTTTTCCCCACTGCTCAAGGCAGCTGGTCTTGATTACCCTCTTTCCAAAGGAGGCGAAGACACGCGGGGTATGCCACGTGCTATCCGTGTTTAGCCTCCCGATGGAGGATGGGTCTATGCTCTTTCTATAGGCGGCGAAGACTCGACGGGTAGTATATTTACCCACCGTGTTGAGCCTCCTTTGTGTTTAGAAGCATATGATGATTTTATAGAATGGCTGGGAATGTGGAAAAGTAATTCAGTAAGGAATGTTTGATTAAATGGTGACAATCCACGGGGATGGAGATGCTAGAATTTAAAGGTGATGTGAATCTTAAAAAGGAGCAGTTGTTTTTGAAAGTGATGCCAGTTCAGTTTAATGTGGAATTGTTCATTCTTAATTAATGGTTAAAGAATTAATTAATGTACAGTGGAACTGATAAATGAGAATGGAGTAATCTAATAAAGCTCTTCAATTGGTTGTGTTCTTATAGGATACCTAGTCTCTGAAGTAGCAGCCTGGAGTCTGAGAGACGTTAGCTGCAGTTGTATCTAAGACTAGGTAATGCCCATAGTGTAGATGTTAGTTACTGATATATTCTATACTCTTTGTGTTTCTATACGCTACTCCACCCTGTCGGTAAGGGCAACTGACACCCCGGGGATTCTGAGCCTTGGGGGGTGTTTTCCCCAACATTCTGATGGGAGGTCGAATGGCTAACTACCCCCTTTGGCCCCGCTCTATTCTCTTGGTAGATCTTTGTGCTGGTAGGAACAGTGGTTAGTTTTACCCATATATGTGTGTAGAGGGCTGTAATGGCTTGTGGTTATTTCACACACATATATTCTGGATATAGTATACTATGGACTACTATAGGTGTAACGTGTATAGGCTATAATGGCTTGAGGATCCTTAATCGGAGTATGGGCTGTAATGGCTTGAGGTATTATACCCGATGTTTGATACACGTTATACGAGCTGTGGTGGCTCCCAGAAACTACCTGGTTACTTTGGTTGTGAGGACGGTGTGGTGATTCTCCCAGGTGTCTGTGGGCAAGCCTATGTGGTGGACGAGGTGCAGATTGTGGAGCTTAGCCCAGGTGTCTACGGGCAAGCCTTTGGAGAGAGATGCACAGGACGTATGTCGTTGGGGAAAAGCGGCAAACCAGTGGGGAAGTAGTAGCGGGGTACCCTTGATATTCCTTACTATATGCTATATTATTGTATGCGTTACTTGGTGAGAGTATCCATGGTGAGGTTGGGAACATAGTATACCTATTTAGGTGATGAGTTAGTTTCACTTGTTGTTCACTGGGCTTTAGCATGCTTTCTTTACTTTTGCACGAGAGGCTTGGGGAGGATCCTACTGAGTATACTATTATACTCACCCTATGTATATATAAACTGTTTTTCAGGTCACTTGGAGCAGGTTGGAGATCAAGCTGGTTACCACTAGCTTGCGGTTGGAGGAGGAGCTGTTCGGTCTTGTGGTCGCTGTCGTTTTTCTTTCTTTTGGGTACTTTTAGTTTCCCCTTTCAGTTGTAGTACTTTTTCATGACATTTCATATATGTACTTGGTTTCCTTTTATATTTCAGTTCTGAGTTGGTTTTGATTGGAGTCTATTCTATCTCTCTCTTTTGCATGTGTTCTCTTAGAGGGTAATGCCTCCCATTTGTGTGTGTATTATACCCTCGGTGCTAGTCGCCAACCCGGGGCCTACTGGAGGCGGGACTCGGGGGTCATTATCTCCCTTCTCACATTGCCGGCCCAGGAGGGGTACACTTTGTGGGGAGGGGGTCGTGACAGAGTGGTATCAGAGGTCTGGTTGAGGGATAGGATGGAGTTTGGAGTTAGGCACAGGTGAGGATGCATGGGAAGGTAGGGCAACGATGTCATTCATGTTTAGCAAGTGGGGTAAACACTGGAGACCAGCAGAGACATAGGCGTTCAGGGCCCCCTATGATCTATTGCACGGACCTTTAAGTTTATGATTGCTACTAAACAAAGTGATACTGGTTGCAGGGTAGAGACCTAGGAAATGATCATGCATCATTATTCTTTGCGCCTGTGTTTGAATGGGTATACCTTGGGATAGGTAACCTAAAATTAATAAAACAAAACAGTTAAATAATTAATGTTGAATCTTCCATATTCCAGGCTTAGGATCTATAACGGTTGTTATTTTACAGGTATGGCTCCAGGTCGACGTCCTCGTCACGTTTGCGCAGAAGGTTCCCAGTAGGCTATTCCAGCAGATCGCCGTCGGGTAGAGGTTGACGACGATGACACTTGGAGGAAGACACTACGAGAGTTCCAACGCCAGAGTCTACAGAAGTACGAGGGCTCCGTTTCAGATGCAGTGACAGAAGAGTGGTTGGAGGAGGTCGAGATAGACTTCAGTTCGATTCGTGCTCGGAAGGAACACTGGGTGTCCATGGTTGTGACGATGTTGCGTGGAGCGGCGAGACAGTGGTGGTTCTTGTTCCTCGGGGATCGTGAGGAGTCAGCGATCTCATGGGAGGAGTTTCGAGATAGGTTTAGAGTCGAGTTTCTTTCATCTACTGTGAAGGCGTCCAGTCGCCAAGAGCTACTCACCCTTCGACAGGGGAGCTCCAGTGTTCGAGAGTTTGGAATCCGTTTCAGGAACCTTCTACGATATGCTTCAGACCTGTTACCAGATGATGAGGCCAGGGCGAGGAATTTCGAGGAGGCTTTGCATCCAGAGATCCAGCGCCAGGTCACCCCATTTACGCTGAAGACATATCTTGAGGTGCTGGCAAGGGAAGAGGTTGTTGAGAGGGGAATCGTCATGATTCCTCACGAAGCAGAGCTGTGGTCCGGGGTTCCTGGTTTTCAGGACAGAAGAGTTTCCGTTCACCTGGGGGTAGGTCCCAGCCCTTCCCATCTCGTTTCTCCGGAGGCAGCAACTCTCAGGCCCATGCCAAGGGATCAGGCGCTTGTTTTTCTTGTGGTGGTCGTGGTCATCAGCTGCGGGAGTGCCCGACTTTTCAGAGCAGTCATCGTGCACCAGGCGCTCCACTCCAGGTTCCTCCGTTGAGGCAGTTCCAGCCGAGGCAGCAGCAGCAGGTTGCACCAGCTTTAGATCACCAGAGGGTAGATGGAGCAGGTAGAGGACAGCCCCATGATGATCCCCGTCCTCAGAGAGCAGAGCACTGCCATGGTGGTGGTCGTCATCAGGGTCAGAGAGGTCGTGGAGGTGGTCATGGTCAGCTTCATGCTCTAGCGTTGCCAGCTCCAGGTGAGCTAGACGTCGTCCGAGGTACCCTTTGCTTGTTTTCTACCTTGGTGTATGCCTTTTTTGATTCAGGAGCGACACACTCCTTTATATCCCCTACACTTGTCCACGCTTTGGGACATGAGGTAGAGAGGCTTCCAGTGCCCTTGGCGTTGACTACGCCAGTTGGAGGTCGAGCTAGCTTGTTTGATGTATGTAGAGACTGTGAGCTAGTGTTGGGGCAGCACCGCTCTTGGGGAGATTTCCTATGTATGCGAATACAACCATATGATGTCATTCTTGGCATGGATTGGTTGTATTCGGTGCAGGCTGTTGTGGATTTCTACAGGAAGAAGGTCGTTTTCTTTGATGAAGATGGAGAGGAAGTGGTGTTTGTTGGTGAGAGTGATCCTCGAATGAGTCATAGACGAGTTTCATCCTTATCATCCATGATGGCTGGGATGATGCTTAGTTCTTCAGTGGTTCAACAGTTGGAGTTTCCTAGGGTCGTAGAGGAGTACCCTAATGTCTTTTCAGAAGAGGTTGTATCCTTACCCCCTCGACGAGAGATCGAGTTTGGGATCGAGCTACAGCCGGGAGCGTCTCATATCTCTATGTATCTGTATAGGATGTCCCCTTATGAGTTACGAGAGCTACGTATTCAGCTCGACGGTCTGTTGCAGTGTGGTTTTGTTCGTCCAAGTGTGTCACCGTGCGGTGCTGCAGTTTTGTTTGTGAAAAAGGCTGACAGCAGTTTGCGGTTGTGTGTCGATTATCGTCGATTAAACAAAGTGACAGTAAAGAACCGCTATCCTCTCCCGCGGATTGATGACCTATTCGATCAACTGAAGGGTGCAAGTTGGTTCTCAAAGATAGACTTGCGGTCAGGATATCATCAGATGCGTGTAAAGGATGAGGTTATCCCGAAGACTGCTTTCCGTTGTCGTCATGGGCATTATGAGTTTGTTGTAATTCCATTCGGCGTGACGAATGCTCCAGCTGTTTTCATTGGGTTGATGAATGCTGTGTTCCGTGAATTCCTGGACACGTTTTTTGTGGTCTTCATCGATGACATCCTTGTGTACTCCGCATTTGAAGAAGAGCATGCAGAGCATCTACGATCCGTTTTGGGAGTTCTTCTCCAACATCAGTTGTTTGGGAAGTTGTCCAAGTGTGAGTTCTGGGCTCGAGAAGTTCGTTTCTTAGGGCATGTTGTGTCCCAACAGGGAGTAGCTGTGGATCCTTCAAAGATAGAAGCATTTGTGTCATGGGTAGCCCCCAAGACCGTGTCAGAGGTGCGAAGTTTCCTTGGTCTCGCAGGCTATTATAGGACGTTTGTAGCCAATTTCTCCCGAGTTGCGACTCCTCTGACAGCTTTGACTTGGAAGGATCAAGCGTTCATATGGACTGATCATTGTCAGGCAGCTTTCGAATATCTAAAGGAGAAGTTGGTAAGTGCTCCAGTCCTTTGTCTTCCAGCGGAGGGAGTCCAGTTTGATGTTTTCTGTGATGCTTCACATCTGGGGATAGGGTGTGTTCTCATGCAGCAGAGGTCTGTCGTTTCTTATGGGTCTCGACAGTTGTGTCCCCATGAATGCAACTATGACTCCCATGATCTTGGGTTGGCAGCCGTGGTGTTTTCACTGAAGTTCTGGAGACATTACCTCATTGGCGAGCACTTTGTGGTATCCACCGATCATAAGAGTTTGAGGTCTGTTTTCTCTCAGCGGGATTTGAACTTGCGGCAGCGTCGGTGGATGGAGTTCTTGCAGGAATACGACTTTGAAATATCGTATACACCTGGAAAAGGGAATGTTGTTGCTGATGCACTGAGCCGGAAGTCACGTAATGTTGTTGTGCGTGAATCTGGTGATTCCTGGAGAGTGATGGAAGAGCTATCAGCTTTGCATCTTGATATGGGAGAAGTTGGGGGAAGAGGTTGTCTTTTCCAGATGACGGTGCAGTCATCCTTGATGCAGAAGGTGGAAGAGTCTCAGTTGGGTGATCTAGAGGTGGAAGTTTGGAGAGACAGAGTTGTATGTGGTGAGGCCCCTGATGTTTGGTCGGAGGATGAAAACACCGAGTGTAGTATCATGGCAGGCTTTTTGTTCCCTTGGAGATGCGCGAGACGGTTCTACGAGAGTTCCATAGTTCACCCTTGGCGGTACATCCTTGTGTGACGAAGATGTACCGATCCTTGAGGAGTCAGTTTTGGTGGCCTAGGATGAAGCGTACAGTTGCAGAATGTGTGTCTCGATGTTTAGTCTGCCAGAAGGTGAAGGCCGAACACCGTGTTCCTGGTGGTCTTCTCCAGCACTTAGAGATTCCTCAGTGGAAGTGGGAGGATATCTCAATGGACTTTGTTACAGGTTTACCTCGAGCTCCGGGAGGACATGATGCTATATGGGTGGTAGTGGATCGTTTAACTAAATCGGCCCACTTCATAGAAATCAAGGAGTCGAGCTCGGTGGAGGTTTTGTCGAGGCAGTATCTGGAGGAGGTGGTGAGGCTTCACGGAGTTCCTAAGATGATCATTTCTGATCGAGATCCTCGTTTTACCTCTAGGGTGTGGAGAGGTCTCCAGCATGCTTTTGGCTCTCAACTGTGCCTTAGCACTGCTTTTCATCCTCAAACGGATGGTATGACAGAGCGAACCATCTAGACTCTTGAAGATATGTTGCGCTCTTGTGTTCTTGATTTTGGAGGTTCATGGACAAAGCAATTACACTTGGTAGTGTTTTCTTACAATAATAGTTTTCACTCTACCATCGGCATGGCGCCGTTTGAAGCCTTGTATGGTCGGCCATGCCGTTCTCCGTTGTGCTGGACTGGGGTCGGAGAGTCCACAATTCTCAGACCAGAACTAGTGCAGAATACAACAGAGATGGTTCAGGTGATTCGTGAGAGGATGAAGATAGCACAAGATCGTTAGAAATCTTATGCTGATCAAAGGAGGAGACCCTTAGAATTTAATGTTGGGGATCATGTGTTTCTAAAGGTGACTCCCCGTCGTGGGAAGCGAAGGTTTGGTCGTGGAAGTAATCTTTCTCCCCAGTTTGTTGGGCCTTTTGAGGTGTTAGCTCGTGTTGTAGATGTGGCGTATCGAGTAGCACTTCCCCCTCATATGAGTCGGATACATGATGTTTTCCATGTATCACAGCTCCGTCGTTATCTTCATGATGAATCTCATGTTATCGATTGGGGAGAGATCGATATTGATGATGATGCAACCTTTGAGGAGCGACCTGTGGAGATCCAAGACCGCAAGGAGAAAGTGTTGCGTGGGCATTCTATCCCCTTAGTTTGTGTTCTGTGGAGACACGGTGGCATGGAGGAGAGTACCTGAGAGTGTGAGTCACAGATGCGTGCTCAGTACCCAGAGTTGTTTAATGTTTAACTCCTTTCATGTAATGATGTTTCCTCTCTGGTTAGAACTTTCATGTTTTATTTATGTACCTTTGATGTGATGATGTGAATGAATTGTTTGGGTATGGATTGTTTGTTTCCGGATGTCAGAGTTTTGTTCCAGCTTTCAGACAACTCATGGTGGTTTTCCCCTGAGAGGTATCTTATGGGGTGGTCGTTCGGACCCCTCTTTTCTTCTGGTTTGGTTTTTAATTCTCAAGGACGAGAATGTTTTGATAGGTATCTAATGTAATGGCCCGGACCTCTCCTGTCCATTACTTTGTGAAATTTTGGTGTTGGAGGTGTTTTGGGAGGTCAAGGGGACTTATCCCCAACACTTTGCCAATTTTTCCAGTTCTGTGAACAGTGTTTCCAGTTTTATGAACAGTAACAGATCGGTCTGACAGATCGGTCTGACAGATTGGTCTCAACAATCAGTTTCACAGATCGGTTTCACAGATCGGTCTGACAGATCGGTCTCACAGATCGGTCTGACAGATCGGTCTCACTGATCGGTCTGACAGATCGGTCTCACCGATCAGTTTCACAGATCAGTGTGACAGATCAGTTTCACAGATCGGTCTGACAGATCAGTTTCACAGATCGGTCTGACAGATCAGTTTCACAGATCGGTGTGACAGATCGGTTTCAGAGATCGGTGTGACAGATCAGTTTCACAGATCGGTTTCACAGATCGGTGTGACAGATCAGTTTCACAGATCGGTTTCACAGATCAGTTTCACAGATCGGTGTGACAGATCAATTTCACAGATCGGTTTCACAAATCGGTGTGACAGATCAGTATCACAGATCGGTTTCAAAGATCGGTGTGACAGATCAGTTTCACAGATTGGTTTCACAGTTCGGTCTGACAGATCGGTTTCACAGATCAGTTTCACAGATCGGTTTCACAGATCGATTTCACAGATCAGTTTCATGTACAGAAATGGTGGGTGAATAGTGTTTCCAGACTCCTACAGTTTTGCCCCTATTGACGTTTCTTTTGACGTAAATTACATTTAAAGCCTTATTTTAAGGGCTCTTAAGGCCGATTCAAATGCCATAAATCCTATATTAATTATTCCTAAGGCTTGGAATGTTTTACTTGGTCAAACCGCGTGGGTTAATACGATCCGTTTTTAATGGAGAATTAACCGGATCTTAAACCGTCACCTCGTTAAATCTTAAAAAAAAGGGACGAGATATCATTCTCCCTTGTTATTTCCCTTTGTTCTCAACTAAGAGGTGCTAGAACCTTTCAATCCTTTCCGTTGGAGTTTCACAATCAATCTTTACCCCGAGGATTGGTTCTGTTATGTTTTGGAAGAAACTGAGTTGTGTCGATCAATCTTTGATATAAGCATCCTCCGGTGGATGCAGTTGTCGTGAGGGGAGGATCGTGACCTGTTGTGTGGATAAAGAACGTCCGGAACTTTGTGAGGTAGGGGGTTCATGGCTTCCCTAATTGTATATGTGCAATCGTAGAATTAGCATGATTTATCTCTTTGGATCACAATGAAATTGACCTAATTAAATACTTGAACTGGATTAAAAGAATTGGTTGATTGCATGTTGTTGCTTTATACCGTGATAACGGTTTGCCTCATGTTTTCCTAGATATAGTGATATCTATGTTTTCATTGATTTGTTGTTCGTTCATGATAGAAATTGATAATGAACGTAAAGCCAGAATTAGTTGTTAATTAATTGGCTAAAGATAAAGAGGCATGTAAATTAATCTGGTTATTGTCGTTGTTGTAAGTGTTCTAATTTGAGGATAATCAAATTAGGGAAGTAAGAATGTTTATTTAATTGTGATAGCTTGCTGATTAGGTATCCATGATTGGAACCTACGAATAAAAAATCTGTTAATTCAATATGGATTAGAAAACAGATTATGTGGGAATTTCAAAAGGGTTCTGAGTTACCCGCTTTCTTGTAAGGCTGAATGCCTTGTGGTTTAGAGCTCTGAGTGCTCATTGTGATTGAAGGCTTAATGCCTTGTTAAATGGCCGAGAGCCCATTTTGTGATGTTTGTTTTCCTTCTGCTTGTGTTGTGATGTGAGCCTGGATGGTTGTTGTGATATGTGGAGGCGTGGAGACTTGTGGTTGTGGCAGCGGATGACGCCTAGTGTGGCGAGATGCATCGGTTTATGCATATGGGTGTCCGGGAGGACACCAAGGGTGATGGTATGAGATGAATGTGATGGTTTGATGTTGGTGGTTTGGTTTGATTGTTTATCAGCTTTACTTTTCCCCACTGCTCAAGGCAGCTGGTCTTAATTAACCTCTTTTAGAAGGAGGCGAAGACACGCGAGGTATGCCACGTGCTTTTCGTGTTTAGCCTCCCGATGGAGGATGGGTCTATGCTCTTTCTATAGGCGGCAAAGACTCGATGGGTAGTATATTTACTCACCGTGTTGAGCCTCCTTTGTGTTTAGAAGCATAGGATGCTTTTCTAGAATGCCTGGGAATGTGGAAAAGTAATTCGGTAAGGAATGTTTGATTAAATGGTGAAAATCCACGGGGATGGAGATGCTGGAATTTAAAGGTGATGTGAATCTTAAAAAGGAGCAGTTGTTTTTGAAAGTGATGCCAGTTCAGTTTAATGTGGAATTGTTCATTCTTAATTAATGTTTAAAGAATTAATTAATGTACATTGGAACTGATAAATGAGAATGGAGTAATCTAATAATGCTATTCAATTGGTTGTGTTCTTATAGGATACCTAGTCTTTGAAGTAGCAGCCTGGAGTCTGAGAGACGTTAGCTGCAGTTGTATCTAAGACTAGGTAATGCCCATAGTGTGGATGTGAGTTACTGATATATTCTGTACTTTTTGTGTTTCTATACGCTACTCCACCCTGTCGGTAAGGGAAACTGACACCCCGGGGATTCTGAGCCTTGGGGGGTGTTTTCCCCAACATCGTGATGGGATGTTGAATGGCTGACTACCCCCTTTGGCCCCGCTCTCTTCTCTTGGTAGATCTTTGTGCTGGTAGGCACAGTGGTTAGTTTTACCCATATATGTGTTTAGAGGGCTTTAATGGATTGTGGTTATTTCACACACATATATTCTGGATATAGTATCCTATGGACTACTATAGGTGTAACGTGTATAGGCTATAATGGCTTGAGGATCCTTACTCGGAGTATGGGCTGTAATGGCTTGAGGTATTATACCCGATGTTTGATACACGTTATACGAGCTGTGCTGGCTCCCGGAAACTACCTGGTTACTTTGGTTGTGAGGACGGTGTGGTGCTTCGCCCCGGTGTCTGCGGGCTAGCCAATGTGGTGCATGAGGTGCAGATTGTGGAGCTTAGCCTAGGTGTCTACGGGCAAGCCTTTGGAGAGAGATGCACATGAAGTATGTCGTTGGGGAAAAGCGGCAAACCAGTGGGGAAGTAGTAGCGGGGTACCTTTGATATTCTTTACTATAAGCTATATTCTTGTATGCATTACATGGTGAGAGTAGCCATGGTGTGGTTGGGAACATAGTATACCTGTTTAGGTGATGAGTTAGTTTCACTTGTTGTTCACTGGGCTTTAGCATGCTTTCTTTACTTTTGCACGAGAGGCTTGGGGAGGATCCTACTGAGTATACTGTTATACTCACCCTATGTATATATAAACTGTTTTTCAGGTCACTTGGAGCAGGTTGGAGATCAAGCTGGTTACCACTAGCTTGCGGTTGGAGGAGGAGCTGTTCGGGCTTGTGGTCGCTGCCGTTTTTCTTTCTTTTGGGTACTTTTAGTTTCCCCTTTCAGTTGTAGTACTTTTTCATGACATTTCATATATGTACTTGGTTTCCTTTTATATTTCAGTTCTGAGTTGGAGTTTATTGGAGTCTATTCTATCTCTCTCTTTTGCATGTGTTCTCTTAGAGGGTAATGCCTCCCATTTGTGTGTGTATTATACCCTCGGTGCTAGTCGCCAACCCGGGGCCTACTGGAGGCGGGACTCGGGGGACATTATCTCCCTTCTCACATTGCCGTCCCAGGAGGGGTATACTTTGTGGGGAGGGGGTCGTGACAAGGCATGTTATCTCCACAACCTCAATAGTACCCACACTTTTAGGCTCCAAAATTCCCCCTGTCCATATCCAGTGGTGATCCATTTTTGGAAGTACTTAATGGAATTTATGATCACACTTATTGAACTGTAAGAGAAATAAATGTTTATTAGCTTACAAATTATATCTTCTATGATCCATAGCCATATGATTTTAATTCAACTGAAACTGCTCCTATGTATTCTGCCTTGGACTCTATCCTAGAATATTTGACTCACATGGATCAATCCATCATACATGTGATCTGCATTGCCAAATATATAGTTCCTCAAATGGTTGAATCTATAGGATTTAAACCTGGTTCAGATTCAACATTGTAATATCCTGACCTAGGTTCCACCCACTAGTCCCCCAATCCATTTCTCTATATGAACCTAGGAATGCCTCCTTCTATGCCGGAGGCTCCCAATAGTAAACAAGGGTGAATAACGATCCTGGGGAGACTATACCACATTTCAACAAGTACAAAAAAATAGCGCAAATTAAAAAATATATTCAAAAGTTATAATCATAACTAGAATAACACCAATATTACATAATGACACATATTGAAAATACAATATCTAAAACAAAATAGTATATATGTCTTGTTAATATTTGTCAATTGTTGATATTAAAAACCCAAATTGAAAAATGATTCATACATCTCCCATGTGGGTCCCAAATCTCATCCAGTTTCCTCATCCAGGGACCATCCTAACTCATCTGTCATACATAGGTCCATTTCTTTAACATAACCTATATATATGAAATCAATTTGGGAATTAATTAGGCGTACAGTGTAGGGTTCAGGTACAAATAAGTAGTCCACCGTAAATAGAACCTAAAATAAAATCAAATTAAAAATATAATTTTATATGTGAAAATAATATGTTATAATAAATAATTAAATAGTTTTTGTATAAGGACCCAACCGTAAAACATTACATAATATTTAATTATATGAATAATTAACATCAATAATATTTTCTGGTTTAGATTTTAGAGAATTAGGACATAACTGTTACATCTCAAAAGATTATAAATTAGACACTTTTAATCAGTTTTCCTTTTTTCATAAAATAAAAAACCCTTAAAAAGGGAACATGAACAGTTCCATGTTTTAGACAGCATGTCTTTCCATGATCCCAACCTTGATCCTATTCATCTTTATATCCTGTGGAAAACATTTCAGAAACTTGGAATTATCATAAAAAATATCAATAAGGGGTACGCAAAGAAAGAAAACTATTAGTTTTTCAAAACAAGTAAATCATGAATACTTTATCATAAGTAATACTTTTCACCTTTATGAAGTATTAAATACTATTAATTGAATAAAATGTCATTTATTACCCTTTTGTAAGAAAAAGATCACCATAAAACCCATATAAAGAACACATAACATATAAAGGTAACTTGGAACATAAACGTACTTAAACGGAATAACCATACGGTCGACTTCCACACATGTCACTAAATGGAATAGCCATATGGCCGACTTCTATACCATATGATTTGGAGGTTATAACATAACCACCCATCCTGGTTTATCACGAAACCACCTGTCATTTGGATAATCACGTAACCACCCGTCAAATGTTCAAGTACCATTATAAAATCATAGAACATAAAATATTGAAAACATAAACATTTCACTATTAACATTTCATTTGAAATCACAATATATCATTTCAAGATATAGGTAAAATCAATGATTTATCAATCCATTTTAAAACCATTTGATAATGATATTTTTGAATCAAAGTGTCCCATACCACTTTGAAGCTTTTAAAGGAATTAATATTTTAGTCAAACCTTTATAATATCAAGAGAATAAAGATATTCATGATATAATATTCCAAAGGATAGTATATACACCATATAAAACTGAATTGGCACATATCAACAATGAAGTATTAATGGATTGTAAATTGAGATGAAATCCCCTATAAAGATGGTATCCTTTGATTATAGATAGATAAATTACATAATTATGTGTGAAAAATAAGAATGCACCCAGTATAATTGGTTATTAATTGTGAAACAATCAGAGGTAATTCAAACATATTCAGAGGATGACATAATCCTAAATTACATGTTTATCCAAATAAATTTAAATTAGTTTAAAGAAGTTCCCTTACAAAAATTCGACAGCCTAAAGGCATCACTTTAAAATTTAGAAAATGTGTTGATGATAGAGAAAATGGTAACTCATCATTTGGAAATAAAATTTACATCAATAAGGTTATATAATAACATATCCCAACATTATAATATGTAAATTAAAAGACATAATAAAAATAAGTCTTTCAAAAAAGAGGAGGGCTAAAGGTTACCTTACCAATTTGGGTAACTTTCGAAACGTACACCCCATGAAAGAAGGGCCACACAATAAAAAACTAAAAACCAATAAATTAAATTATATTACACAAATAATACAATCATGGGTAGTACATACACCATCTAAAAGTAAATAGTGGATGATGTAGCATGAATCTCACGGGACAAAAAAGTTAGATAAAAACCTTGTACCTCGCTATGATCAATCGAGTCATATGACCAAAAGATAATAAAAACCATATGAATCAAATAATAAAATGCATATAAATAGAATAATGATAATATATTTACCACAAGAAATAAATAAGTGGTGAACAATGGAAATCTCACCTAATTAAAAGTGAGATAATAAATCTCTTACGAAAATTCGGAGCCTAACGGTGCCACTTAAAACGTGCAAAAATATATTTATGATATCAGATAGGGTCTCTCATCATATGAACATAAAAATTACCAGAAGAGGAATAAAAAATAACATCCCCAAACAAAAGAAAGATGAGTTTAAAAGAAATTACATAATGAGAGTACATAAAAAGAAAGAGAGAGGTAGGATCCCATACCTCATGTCTGACTTATCTTTTCTGTGTCTTTATATTCCTGAATAATAAACATTGGTAAATTTATAATTTCTTGAGGACCTCATTTAATGTTTATAATTTAATTAATATCACATATTATAATGTTATAATAATTAGTTAATTATGTGAGTTCATATCAGTATTTTTTGTCGATGTTTGGTACATGAGTAAAAAATGAACGTGTTTGAAAAGAATTGTACATGTAGTTATAAGTACATAATCACTAGAATAGTATAAAGGATTTAAATATCATATATATCTTGTATATATCCAATTTATACTATTCCATATCATTAAGAGATAAAAAATGAAATCCACCGTTCATGGAGACGGTAGGTCGTACGTACGCTTGAACGCTACTTTCATTTCTTTGTCATATTAATGGAATTAAAACTAAATGAGACATAGATATATCGTAATTCTGGTATAATATATATGTTATATAGGTAACATATGTTAATTAATTTAATTATTTATACATTCCATGCATTCCATGAACGAGCTACATCACTTGAGGGGGCGGTATTCCACACTTCCTCATATGAAATTATCACATTTTCACCACATGAAAAGCATAAATGTATGTGTATATATAAAATAAATACACATAGATAGGTCATAAATATAATATATATCATATATAATTATATTTCCATCATAATGGATTCCATGAGAGGTGTTAAAAGATGATTGAACGATCATCATTTTGTGATGCAGTAATTCGCCACCCACAGAAACAGTATATTCTTTAACCATTGGACGGAGGTGCGTGTAAGTGTAGGTAGAATCATTATCATAACAACATATTAGTATATTTATGATATTGGTGTTATTATGTGATAAAATAATTAGAAAATATTGGTGAGTGAATAAGGAAAATAAAAGAAAGAAACTTGAGAGAAGAAATTACCTCAAAATCGGATAAGTTTTTTTGATTTGAGGCAAAGGCTTACTTGGGATGACTTTTGCCCAATGTGAGGATTATAGGAGTAAGAGAGGGATTTGGAGAGATAATATTAGCAGTGGTTTGATGAGAAATGGTTTTGAGAGGTGTCGGAAAGGGGGTAGAGGTGGGGGCCTTTTATAAGAGGGAGAAGTGTGACTTTTGGAAAGTCTTGAAATGTTACTTTATTATATAATGAGTTTCGGATTTTAAAGGTCCCAAAATGATATATTATTAGGATAAGGAGATAAGGCTTCAAAATAAACCCATCCAATCAGTTTTAGAGAATTGTACGTCTTATATTTTTCATTATATTTTCATTTTATTTAAATCATTCATTAATGAGGTAATCACTGCATCATCATGGTGTCATAAATAAATTTATTTATTTAATGTATAAAAATTATAAAAAAACAACCATGATGTAGGAAATATTTTTCGACATACAATTACTATTTATAGTCTAAGTGATAATTTATATAAACAAAAATAAATTGTTTTACTTAAGTGATACATACTTTGGTTATATTTTCCTTTCTATAATAATAATATGATAAAAGGTCACTATCACACTAAAGTGATTACATGGTGTCCCGATGTTGAAAAATGGCATCCCATGGTCATCCATGGATCAAAAAAAAATATTTGGGCACATTTTGGGGCCATTTTATATTATTATGATATTATTTTATTACCCATTACTACCCGATTACTAATTAATAACGATAAATAAAGATAATTGTCGCCGTTAATATTCAAAATGTGCCAAAACAAAAGTGTCATAATTACATAATTTGGAAATTCTGATTACAAATTTTGAATCCATTTTACCAAGTTCCCAACACTAAAATTGCAGTAATTAATTTAAAAATTATTCTCATTGTCAAAACCAAAGAAGGGTTTTTAAGAAGTAAAATGTATCAAAAGATTGACTTGTTTTTATATCCAATTTAAATGTGAAATTACATCAAATGAACAAAATTGTATTAAGTGATGAAAAAATATTTCAATTAAACTTAAAAATAAATTAAAAGGACAATATAAATATATAATTATATTAGATGAAAAAAGAAGTTTTGAAGTAAAAATGGAGTATTTTTCACTATTCATAAGAAATGAACATTTTTCAGAAAAATACCAAAATTTATCCAAAGTAATTTGGATATTTTAAATTCAAAAATGATTTCCATTTTACCAAATTCAAAACAAATATTTTTCATTAATTTATTTTATAATTAAGTCTCACTGTCAAAACAAATAGTGTGTTTTTAAGAAACAATATCTATCAAAATATTGACACTTGTTTATGTCAAATTTCAATGTGAAATTAATTTAAATGACCACCATTGGATTAAATGTTAAAAATATATTTTAACTACACTTTAAACCTAATTAATAAGATTATATAACCATATAAATAAATTATATTAAAATTTGGTTTTAAATTAAAATACAACATTTTAACTATTTATTAAAAATGAACTTTATCAGAAATATAACAAAAAATTACACAAAGTACATTTTGATGTCCTGATTATAAAGAAAGATTTTATTTTTTAAAATATAACATATAAAATTTTCAAAAATTAGTTTTAAAAATGGTTCTCCATCAAAAGTTTGTTAATCGACCATTCAAGGAATATAAGAATATTTATGTCTAAAATTGGATTCATTCCCATTTTAACTCTCTATAATTTATTGGGTAATTTTTAAAATATTTAACATACATATATAATCATTTAGTAGTTAGTTCTATTCATTCCCTCCATTACAACAGCATGGAATTAACTACTATTAAAAATAATATTATTATATTATTAGTGTGCAATGTAAGATTTCAAGGAAACTCATTGTTGCGTATTGGGTACGCCATCGAACATAGAATTCCCCATAAAGTAATATTAAAATTTTATTAAAAAATATTAATAAATTTGAAAATATTATATTCTATATTTACCTGGGATGTTACATCTTTACTACCATTGGGAAATTGCATCCTCGCAATTTTAAAATTTGGCTCGAAAACATCATTGAAATCCCCACATCAGAAAAGGAGTAAATTAAACTATCACTTTAAAAGATTGAAACAATAGTAAAAAGGTCAACCGATATAACCCACACTAGGATTCCATGAAAACATAGATATGGAGATGAAAAAAAACCATCAATGTATGATAGAGAGTGATAGAAAACATGATTTTGGAGAAGGTTAATCACCATAAAATTACAAACTTTTGATGGGATTAATGGTATTTTCTTCCCCATTAGGAAAAGATAATAGAAAATGTTTCTATTTTCAGTTACTTTTAATTGAGTAATTTATTTAATATCTTATCTAAAACCTAAGTAAACCTAATTAATTATCATGAAGACTTCCATCTCTTACTATATTTCTTACACAAACTCAGATTTTCTCCAAAAGATGAGTATTTAGGAAGACTTGTTCACATTAGGAGTGTTATAATAAACTTCTAGAGAATCACCTAATACAAAAAAAAGAGAAATATATTTTTTGCATGTCATTAGACCTTAACCAAAAAAAATGTTTATTACAAGATCAGATAATCCCCAAAAAGGATAATCTTTTACAAAAATAAAAACTACTCTTAATCTCAAAAAAATTTCAAACAATACCCAAAGTTCTGCAAAAGACCATTTAATAAACAGTTATAAATAAAATTATACAAAGTAATATAAACTAAGATTGAAACCCAAATCTCAGAAGGATTTAATAATATAGTCTTCCAAGATAAATATTAACATTTATATCCAAATAGCATTAGTTACTCTTATGTACTCATATCAAAAAGTAATTAACCTAATCACATATCCCCAAAAAGAGATAAAACCTTCAAAAATACCCATAACATAATTTAACCTTATGTTTATATAATGCCTTTAATTTTCTATCATATCATATTTTAACCCATAAATACCTCAAAAGTAAGGATCATATAAACCCTAATGGTTACCTGTATTATTATTACCTGAACTTCAACATAGAATTGGTTCTCTCGTACATGATACATTAGAGAACTCACCAAAGTTCAAGTGGTTAGTCATGACTCATGATAGTTGGTTTATAATAAACATGATATTTCTCATTGAATCCCCCACTTCATGTAGTCTCTTAATCAGAAAACCACCACAGTTTCCATGAAACCCATTGTCACTTTGGTGCCTGCTAGATTCATCCATTTTCTAAATACAAAAATTATTAGTGTGAGTATATCAACCAAATAATCATGTACTAATGTGGAATATAAACACTAATATATACTTATCCATGTTATCTCAAACTCATTCCATCTTTCAAAAATAAAAATGACTCCATTTAATATACTAACCATTGTGGTTATACACAACTTTTCTCTTATGCTTAAACAATACTCTAACCTCTAAAGTTATCTAAAACTCCCATTGATACCAACTATAAGGACCTGATATTAACACATTACAAAATATTGAATTGTATAAATAATTTACATTGAGAATTATTTCAGGTTTAGTGTTTCATAGAATAAGGGCATAACTGTTACATCTCAAAAGATTATAAAGTAGAAACTTTTACTCAGTTTCCATTTTTTCATAAAATAAAAACACGTAAAAAAGAAACATGACTAGTTCCATGTTTTCGAAATCATATATTTCCTTGATCCCATCCCTGACCATATTCATCTTTAAGTATTGTGGAAAAAATTTCAAAAACATTGGATGAGCATAAAAAGCTCAGTAAGGGATACAAAAAGAATGAAAACTGTATGTTTTTCAAAACAACACGTAAATAATGAATACTTCATAATAAGTAATACATTTCACCTTTATGAAGTAGTAAATACTCATCATTGAATAAAATATCATTGCTTACCCTTTTGTAACAAAAAGATCACCATAAAACCCGTATAAAGAACCCAAAACATATAAAGGTAACTTTAAATATAAACATACATAAATGGAATCACCATATGGGTGAATTCCACACATGTCACTAAATGAAATAGCCATATGGCCAACTTCCATACCCAATGCATTGGAGGTTATAATGTAACCACCCATCTTGGATTATCACGGCACCACCCGTCATTTGGTTAATCACGTAACCGCCCATCAAATGCCCAAGTACCATTATAAAATCATAGACCATAAAATATTGCAAATATAAAAATTTCACTATTAAAATTTCATTTGAAATCAAAATATATCATTTAATGATATCGACAAAATCAATGATTTATCATACAATTTTCCAAACCATTTGATAAGGATGTTTTTGAATCAAATAGTCCCATAAGACTTTGAAGCTTTTATAGGAATTAATATTTTAATCAAAACATTATAATATCATGAAAATAAAGGTATTCATGATATAATATGAGAATTGACAATATATACAACATATCAATGTGAATTGGAGCATATCAACAATGAAGTATCAATGTAACGTAAATTGAGATAAAATCCCTTATAAAGACGTTATCCTTTGATTAAAGATAAATAAATTACATAATTATGTGTGAAAGATAATAATACACCCAATATAATTGGATATTAAGCGTGATACAATTAGAGATCATTCACACATATTCATAGGATGAAAAATTCAAGAAGTACATGTTTATCCCAAATAATTGAAATTGGGTTAAAAATTTCCCATACAAAAATTTGACAGTATAACGACGTCACATAAAAATTCAGAAAATGTGGTGATGAGAGAGAAAATAGTATCTTATAACTTGATACTAAAATTTACAACAATAAGGATATATATTAACGTATCCCAATATGATAAGATGTAAATTAAAAGACATAATAAAAAATAAGTCTGTAAAAAAGAGGAGGGTGAAAGGTTCCCTTACCGATTTGGGTAACATTCGAAATGTACACCCCATTAAAAAGGGACATATAATGAAGATGTAAAAACCCATAAATTAAACTATATTACAAAAAAATACCATAATGTGCATTAAATACACCACACAAAAAGAAATAGTGGCATATGTAGCATTAATCTCACGGGAATAAAAAGTGAGATAAAAACCCCTTACCTCGTTGTGATCAATCGAGTCTTATGAGAAAAATATAATAAACACCAAATAAAAAACATTATAGCATTAATATAAATATATTCATGTTAATATATATATTTAATGGTGGTAAAAAATACCCCACATGAAATAAATAAGTGGCGAACAATGTAAATCTCAAGGAATTAAAAGTTAGATAAGAAATATCTTACTAAAATTCGACAGCCTAACAATGCCATTTAAAACATCAAAAAATGTATTGATGAGGTAATATAGGGTATCTCATCATACGAACATAAAAATTACAGTAAGAGTAATGTAAAAGAAAATCCCCCAACATAATAAAGAGGATATTAAATGAAATTACATAAAAGAGAGTATTTAAAAAGAAAGAGAGAGGTAGGATCCCTTACCTCAAGTCCGAGTTGTCTTGTTCATTTCTTTATAATCCTGAATAATAAACATTGGTCAATTTATAATTTCTTAAGAACCTCATTTAAATATTATTATTCAATTCATAGAAAATATTATAATGTTATAATAATTAGTCAATTATGTGAGTTCATATAAGATGTTTTTGTCGATGTTCGGTACATGAGTAAAAAATTGAACTTGTTTGAAAAAAATTGTTCATGTAGTTATAAGTAAATAAGCTATAGAATATTATCAATGATTTAAATGTCATATATATATCTAGTATATATTCATTTTATACTATTCCATAACATTTGGAGATAAAAAATGAAATGCACCATTCATGGAGACAGTAGGTCTTACGTATGCATGAACGCTACTTTCATTTCATTGTCATATTAATGGAATTAAAACATAATGAGACATAGATATATTATAATTATAGTATAATATATATGATATATGGGTAACATATTTTCATTAATTTCATTATTTATACATTACATGAATTTCATGAATGAGTCACATCACTTGTGGGGGCGGTAGTCCACACTTCCTCATATGAAATTATCGCATTTTCACAACTTGAAAAGAATAAAGTTGTGTTATAAATATAAAATAAAAAATCGTAGAGAAGACATAAATATTATATATATCATATATAAATATTGATCCATCATAATTTCCACCATGATATGTGTTCAAAGAAGATTGAACAATCATCGTTTCGTGAAGCAATAATTCGGCACCCATAGAAACAATATGTTCTTTAACCATTAGATAGAGGTTTGTTTATGTGTAGGTAGAATCCATATCATAACAAAATCCTAGTATATTTAGGATACTGGTGTTATTATGGGATCAAATAATAAGAATATAGTGGTTAGTGAAGAAGGAAATTAAAAGAAAGAAACTTGAGAGAAGACATTACCTCTAAATCGGGTAACTCTTTTTGATTTTGGCCAAAGAATTCTTTGGGAAAGACTTCTGCCCAAAGTGAGGCTTCTAAGAGTAAGAGAGAGATGTTGAGAGATAATATGAGATTGGTTTGGACGAGCCAGGGACTTGAGAGGTGTGGGTAAGGGGGTAGAGGTGGGGGCCTTTTATAAGAGGGAGAAGGATCACTTTTGGAAAGTCTTGAAATGTTACTTTATTATAAAATGAGTTTTTTATTTTAAAGGTCCCAAAATGATATATTTTGAGGATACGGTGATGAGGGTTATAAATCCACCCATACAATAGTTTTTTGACAAGTGTAAGTTTATGATTTTACCATAACTTTTCATTTTATTTAAATCATTCATTAATGAGGTAATCACTGCATAATCATGGTGTCATAAATTAATTTTTTTATTTATTGTCTAAAAATTATAAAACAAATACCATGATGTAGGAAATATATTTAGATTTCCAAATACTATTTATATTCTAAGAGATCAATTATATAAAAAACTACTATTTTTTACTTAGGTGATACATACTTTTGTTATATTTTCCTTTCATTAAAAATAAAATGATAAAAGGTCATTATCACAATAAAGTGATTCCATGGGGTCCCAAAGTTGTCACATGGTATCCCATGGACGGAAATAGATCAAAAAAAATATTTGGACACAATTTGGGGTCATTTTATATAATTATGATATTATTTTATTACCCTTAACTACCCAATTACCAATTAATCACGATAATTAAAGATAATTGTCGTCCTTACTGTTCATAATTTCAAAAAAAAAGTAGCCTCTTAATTACATAATATTGACCTTATGATTAAAAATATTTAATCCATTTTAAAAAATTCCATACCAAATAATTTTAGCAATTAAGTTAAAAATAATTCTCGTTGTCAAAACCAAAGACGGGTTTTTAAGAAGTATAATTTATCATAAGATTGACTTGTTTTTACATCCAATTGAAAAGTGAAATTACTTACAATGAAAAATATTGTATTAGTTGATAAAAAAATAGTCAAATTACACTTTAAATCAAATTAAAAGGGAAATTTAACTATATAATTAAATTATATTAAAAAGCAGTTTTGAAATAAAATGTAGTATTTTTCACTATTCATTAAAAATGAAAATTTGTTAGAAAAATAAAAAATATTTTTCCAAAGTGAATTTGATATTAAAAATTAAAAAATTATGTTCATTTAACCAATTTCAAAACATATATGTTTCATTATTTAATTTTATTACTAATTCCCACTGTCAAAACAAATAGCATGTTTTTAAGAAACAATATTTATCAAAAGTTGGACACTTGTTTTTGTATAATTTCAAAGTGAAATTAATTCCAATGACCACCATTGAATTAAATGGTAAAAATATATTGCAACTAAACATTAATCCCAATTAATAAGATAATCTAACCATATAAATAAATTAGATTAAAAGGAGGTTTTGAATTAAAATGCAGTATTTTCACTATTCATTAAAAAATTATTTTTATCGGAAAAATAACAAAAATTTACACAAAGTACATTTTGATGTACCAATTTTAAAGAAAGATTTTATTTTGTCAAATATAACATATAAAATTGACAAAAAGTAGTTTTAAAAATGGTTCTTCATTAAAAGGCGGTTAATCGGCCTTTTAAAGAATATTAGAATATTTATGCTTAAAATTGGATTCATTCACTATTTAAACCTCTTTCAATTATTCGGTAATTGTTAAAATATATAACAAACATATATAATGATTTTTTAGTTAGTTCTGTTCATTACATCCCTTAAAATATCTTGGCATTAATTCATATTTAAAATAAAATTATTATATAATTAGTGTGCAACGTAAGATTTCAAAGAAACTCGTTGTTGCATATTGGGTACGCCATTGAACATAGAATTCCCTTAAAAGTAATATTAACATTTTATTCAAAAATATTAATAAATATGAAAATGATATATTCTTTATTTAACTGGGATATTACATTTCATATTTTAGTATTCTTAAATTAACAATATAAAACCCTAGGTTCCCAATGACATCCTAACTCTCAATAACTGATTTGAACCATGCTATTGTATGAACCATATCATATATTAAACTCACAATTCATCACAACCCTTGGTATTTCTTTATCCAATTATTTCCATTTAATAATTCATTCAATTGGAACCATGGTCTAAAGGGAAACTTTTGGGTCTAGGTCACAATGGATAAAACCATGTTTTATTTTAAAGTAGTAGTCATTGTACAACACGTATTTATCGAAAAATTAATCACGTTGGGACTAAGAAGTAGTACCACATGTCCCATAGACGTTTATCATTCAACATATCACTATGGTATTTGGAACCAGCACACCATGACACACACATGTTTATCAATAAATTTTTCGTTGTGGTATTTAGAAGTTGTATGCCATGTCTCATACATGATTGTCAATAATTTATGACTATTTTCTTTAGAAGTAGTAGACCATGCACCACACACATATATCAAAAATCACATGTATCACAATATCTCACATATTACTTCAATCATGGTTAATAAACATTATCATTCTTATCATAATTTTATTACATCAATGTCAATTCCACAATTTCATAATTCCAATTTTCTATTAATGCAAATCACATTGATTAACCAATCACACAATATACATATTAATTCATTAATTAATTAATCGAATTTCGAGAATCATAAAATTCCATCTATTAATTAGAAAATCACTTTATACTACTCCACATTTTCACAATCACACCAATTTCCTTTAATTAATTAACATATTAATTTTTCCCAATCAATCAATTATGAAATCAAAACATCTCATCAATCAATTCAAAAATTAATTAATCCCTATCAACCAATTCCACAATCATAACATCTCATTAGTTAATTAAACAACTAATTAATTAAAATCAATCAGATCCACAATCATTACATCTCTTTAATTTATGAAAAAATAAATAAAACTTAATAAATCAATTACAAAATCATGATATATCATTAATTACCTCAAAAATTTCTTAATCTAAATCAGTCAATTCAATAATCATGAAAACATAATAATTAATTCAACAAATAATTAATTAAAATCAATAATCTAAAAATATTGAAATATAATAAATGAATTTTTCAATTAATTATTCTGTAATAAGGAACTCCACAATCATAAAATCTCATTATTTTATTAAATAATTATTTAATTTATATAAATCAATTGTGTGATAATGAATTTTAACTAAATTATGAAACAATTTTTTATTAAGAATCAATAAATTCCACAATCATGATGGATATTAATAAATTAAGCATTTAATTAATCCAAATCAATCATTTCCTCAGTCATGAAATCTCATTATTTAATTCAATAATTAATTAATCCAAATCATTTATTTACAAAATCAAAATAATAACTGATTAATGAATTTAAGAATTAGTTAACCAAATTCCAGAATCTCAACAATATATTAGTAAATTAAGTAATTAAATAGTCTAATTCCATAACCACCACAATATATTAATTAAATAAAAAATTTATTAATCCAATTCCATATTCATAAAAATTTATTAATTAATTCAGAAAATAATTAGTCGAATTACGAAGTCAAAACAATCTATTAATTTATTCAAAAATTAAATAATCCAATTCTATAATATTAAAAATATATTAATAAATTGAAAAATTAAGTAATCCAATTCAAAAAATTAGAAATATATATTAATTAATTAAAAAATAAATTAATAAAATTCCTCAATCATAACAATATATTAAATAATTCAACATTTACTTGACATAATTCCACAATAATACGAATATATTAATTAATTAAACAATTAATTAATCCAAATAAATAATCCCAATAATCCATTAATTAATTCAATAATT
Organism: Viscum album; assembly: GCA_963277665.1. Taxonomy (NCBI): domain Eukaryota; kingdom Viridiplantae; phylum Streptophyta; class Magnoliopsida; order Santalales; family Viscaceae; genus Viscum; species Viscum album. The sequence goes on along the minus strand of OY728121.1, from coordinate 1,788,223,287 downwards.
AATTAATACAATTCCCTAGTCACAAAAATATAGTAATTATATCAATATTTAATAAATCAAATTAAAATTATTCGATAATCAAAACAATTCTCATTAATTATGTCAACAATTGGTGAATTTATTTTCCCCATTAATGTAATCTCAACAAATAAATAAATTTATTCAATAACTAATTAATCTAATTACAAAATCCATACAATTCATTAATTAATACACTAATTAATTAAGCATATTCAATATATTTCATAGTCAGAATAATTCCCATTAATTACATCAATAATTAATTAATTCAATCCCACAAATTACAAAATCTAAAAAATATATTAATGAATTCCACAATTAACTAATCCAATTTCACAATCCCAATAATCCATTAATTAAATCAAAAATTAAAAAATCAAATTCATCTACTTTTATAATCAGAGCAATCCCCATAAATTAATCTACAATTAATCAATTAAATTCAACTATCTAAATATCATTCAATCCAATGTTTACGTAAATTAATTAATCAATTTAACTTATTAAATTCTATATTCAATTATCAAATATTCAAATTTTAATATAAAGAATTTATAAAAATTCGGATAAGTCTATGTGAGTTGGATTTTGAACAACATTTCAAAATTTTATGAAAAACACTCACCAATAAAAATCCAAAAATTGAACTTGAACAACTACAACCACAATGAAAAAGGAGATCTAGATCTGAATCATAAATAATAGTTTAAATAAAATAAATCTAGTTACCCAAGATATAAATCCATCAAAACTGAGAAAAAATCCATCCAGAGGATGAGATAAATAAGTGTGAGAAGAAAGAAAACATGTGGTATTTGGATCTCCTATTGGGAGGGGTGTTGATCTTCAATATGGGATTCGAATCATCTTGAATAAAGGTCATGATAATTATAAATTCGTTTGGTAGCCTCAAATATTGTGAGCAATCAGTTAGGTTAAAGTTATTCTCAATTTAGGGTAATCATTGGGGGGATCCTCGAATTTGAAATCTAATTTTTAGTCTAATTAAAAATATCTCAAATGGTTTTCTAGTTAGGGGATCATAGTTTTCTAAACCATGAATCGTAACCGAAAACCTCTTTTAGTTGGGGGTGGGGTGGGTTCATGGTTTCTCATAATAGTTTGCGTGTTTTGACAAACTGAGATCGAGGAGGGACAATCCCCTTTGTTTTGGTTAGCATGGTTTTCTTGTGATGGGCACACAGTTTCCAAAAAAATTACACCAACCATGAACTGCAAAATCTCCTTCCATAATTGTATAAATTTCACACACACCCACCCAATATACAACCCAAAGAAAAATTTCTCAAAATAAGAAAAAATTCTACATATAAACATGATCAATATATATCTATAAAATTTAAGGATCTTATAATGCATATGGAACCCTACCCAACATAGAAAAATACTATGTGGGAGTAACCTGGCCTAACGTAGAAAAATGATACCTGGGTGAAACTGATCCATGCATAACAACATTATTTTCATACAGACATATATCCCCATAGCACTATGATAGATGGATAGTCCACTTAACCGCATAACAATATGCTATGTCTATGGAACCACATCCCGCATAAGAACATTATACACGGAATGAGGAATCCTAGGGTGTTATATTCTCCAACACATATCATTCACTTTGTTCATGTCATTGGGCCCAATATTGTCCCCTCCATGAACCAGTTGAACATCTCAAGGCCATGGCCTCTTCAAAAGTCATCTGATATGTATGATAAGATCATTGGGAACATCAACACACCCTCTTGAGTCTACATTCCCATTGTAAGAGGAGTAACATGTGTAAACTCCATAACATGGTAGAACCAAAAAATGTTTTCAGGTCTAAATTCATGTTTTAATGACGGTTATGAACTTGGGATACTTATATGAAACTCCCCATTCTTGGGAATGAGATGAACCACTATAATTTCCCTTCTAGGAGGTGTAGTTCAACACACTCCTCTCTCCATAATGAATATGATGGGTATCCTACTTAAAATAAGTCCCTAGGATTTCATGTAGGATGTGGAACTCTTTCACGTCTTTACCTCAGCCCAGGATGTTTCTGGACATCATCATATTTGACTGTCCATGCTGTAAAATAAAAGTTGAGATTTGTACAATCAAATCCCCATACTTATAAATTTTGTCTCTAGCAACTCATACACTGTCTGATAGAGTGGACTGTGTGGTCTTCATATCTATTACATCATCATTCTTCTCTAACTGAGCATGAAACACATGGACATTGAGGTTAGTGGCGATCATGAAACCCGTAGGATTTCAAACCTCCAAATTAGATACATCCATGCATAATACAAAATAACATACTCAAATATAACATTCTCCATATATTTAAACCCCATCCCCAATTCAAGTGCACCACCTACATACATAATTTGTAATGTCATGGGAATCCCCTAAGTGAAAGAACCCACCATACACAATCTATCATGCCGCCTCATAGGTGAAATCCCAAAAATATAAAACATTATGACATTTTATTACTAACTAATTGGGTTACACATGAATCCTATATGTTGTAAAATCCTAGAACCCAAATTAACAAAAAATTTCTTTGGGATACATACCCAATAGGGTTCTACCCACATGGGAGACACCATCACTTTTGAGTACACTAGGTCGCATCGAGTTAAGCCCCACACCAAACAATTAATAGGAATATTTTTCCAAGATGCCTTATCCACAAGACATTAAACAATATTGTCTTTTCCTTGTAAAATGACCTTATAATGTCATGTGTCCTATTATGTAGAAGTGAAATATAAAGATTAAAATTCCTCTCATGAGTATACATTGGAATCCTATCTTATGGGTTTGGCCCTGACATGAAAATAATAACTATATCTCTAGATGATATAAATTTCTAGAGTCCCTCCCCACATGTCGAAAAACCAAAATTTTCATAATGGATTACGAAATATTGTATGATCCCTATACATAAGGGTAAAATTTATGGATAAAATCATATACATAAAGATACCTCCACTGATGGAGAACCTAAAATACATAGAGATTATTATGTACACATTCTTATTCATAATTAATCATTATATTATATAAATCAATATATACATACTTAGGAATAAACAATGGATGTAACGCCCGGACCCCAGTTACCTAGAGTAAGTGCATTATTACATAACACTGGCATGATAACAAGAAAGATGAAATCTCGAAATACCGATTAGTTTAGTAGCCTTCAAAACATGTGATATATTCATAAAGTTTTACATTACATCATAAAATGAAAAATAGAACAATATATTCACCATAGTCCACACTCTTATCCCCTCATACTATCCCTACAGGTCATTCATAATTTACTTCTTCACATCCTGGGAAAAATAAAACATAGAAAAGGGGTGATCTCAAATTCCCAGTAAGTATAAAAGTATAGCGTAAACTTTCATAAATAATAACAAACCTTTAAGGAAATGGATAACTAAAACAAAAGCCTTTTAAACTTGAACTTCAACATAGTATGGAAAAAATAAATTGAAATAATTCCATTTACTAATTCACATGGATATTCTACTAATCGAATAATCACATGCAATATCAATAACCACTTTCATATTGATGGATTGCATAATGCCAGACTATCATAACCACATATCCAAGGCCTCGTACCAAAACTACAAATATGATTTTTCCAAGGCCGTGTGCCAAGACACAAGTTTGTCTCATGATACATACTGATGCATCGAGGAGCTATAGCAGGCTCCATCCGTCACATATTAAGTCCAATGAATTCCCATATGAAATAGTTTAAACATAACATAAACATTCGTATTAAAACTAGAATACGAAATGTAAATACTTCATCCATAAACCATGAATGGTATAAAAATAACACATTCACTGTCAAACATATCACAAAACATTCAATACAATATAGATGTTTTGTATCATAATAAATCAACTTCAAATAAATGTAAAATCCATCAAAGGATGTTGACATAGATGAAATCAAAACTATTTGAGAGAAATATATCTTTTTTGAAATAATTTTAAAGTCACATAATTATAGAGAAAACCTTTATTTTGAAAATATTTTGTTAAGTGTGTGAAGGAAGCTTCAAAGGTGTAATAACGACGGGGAATACCCACACCCACCGTATAAGTTAAAAAAGTTATTCTTACCTTAATATTGTCAAAAAGGATAAAAAGTAACTTGTTTAAAAAACGATGGAAAGATTCCTTTAAAAACATATAAAGTCAAATAGGCGTATAAATGACATTAACCCATAGTCTATTAAATAGTAAAAATGTTTTGAAACTCATTTTTAAAAACCTTGATGTGGATGGTAAATAAATACCAGTATATTATTAAGCATAAACAACCTCAGATAATGAAGAGATTGCGAAATAAACCCTTACCAATTTGGTAACTTATGATAAATACACCCTTTGAAAGAGGTATCATACAATGAATATGTAAATACACATAAATTAATGTGTATTACACAAATAATACAATTATGGGTAGTATATACGCCACACAAAAGGTAATAGTGGCAATATGGCATGAATCTCACGAGAATAAAGGGTGAGATGAAAACCCCTTACCTTGTACTTTTCCTTGGTTGAGGGTAAGCTAACCTCCTTTATAATGGTGAAATAATTTTTATTAAATTATATACGAATCAAATATATTAATATGATATCATATATGATCTTTTAACATTGCTTTGTTAATAATATTTTAGAATTATCGTCGTTTCTGGTGTTAACTAACTCATTTTATTTTACATGTTTTGTTATGTAAGACATGTTTTTCATGGATAGGTTGTATCTTATTCATATCAAGAATGATATCAAGTCCGTAAAAATTATTTTTAAATCCTAAAATGATAATTATACTTGAATGGATATGATTGAGAGTGAATCTCATCGCGTTCGTGGAGACGGTAGTCCGTACGTACGCACGAGCGACAATATCATTCTTTTGATCTTAAAATAATATATAATTAGATGGTATAACATATATAAAAAATAATTATCATGTTATATTTATTATTTACATGAGTTACACATCATTATTATACCCATCCAAATAATTATTTATTGAATAACAATTACATCATGACGTGGAGACGGTAAGTCGTACGTACGCATGTATGGTGACATGTTATTCAAAGGATGGATAGAATACTGAATATGGTGGTACCATATTTATAATAACATCAAAGTATATATATGATACTGGAGTTATTATTTTAGAATGGTAATAACAAAGAATGAAGAAGTGGAAGAATAAAGGAACTTGAAAAGGGGTGGTGAATTCATTACATCTTCTTCGGGTTCTTCCTTTTGATTTGATCAAAAGGTCTCATAGTTGACTTTCTGATCAAAATAAGGAATCTAGGTTGTAGTTGGGGAAGTTATAAGAGTATTTTGGCAGAGTTTTTCCGAGATAAAAGTCTTTGAAGGTTTGAGTTAATGAGAAGGGAGAGTTCCCTTTTATAAGATGGGTGAGGGGCACCTTTGGAAAATCTAGAAATATTATTTTATAATAAATTCATATTCGGTTTCTAATGGCTCAAAAGTGGATTATTTAAAGGTTAAGGTGGGGATGGGTCTAAAACCTCTCAACCAATAGAATTTAGTCATGTTTTTGTTACTATATTAACCTTATCTTTATGTATTAACTCTTAGTTAATTAGTTTCACTTTTACAATGTCTCTTTGTATTTTTTTATTATATGGTTAATAAAAATACTATTTACATCCAAGAGACCCTCAAGTGGTCCATTAATGAAACGAATATCATGATATAAGTCTCTTGGATGAACCTTAGATTTTTAGGAATTTAATATCAATTAATAATATAATATTTGTTTTAAAAACTCTTTTATGTCAATTTTGACAATAATCAATAATTGATTTTTTTAAAAATCATAAACGAATGATTACTTCGAAAAAAGTTAATTAAATCAATCCTAACATGTCATATTAACCTATAAAATTATTTTAATTCATAAAAAGTCTCAAATTTTATTTATTTAGTTATTTATAATATCAATTATTCTAATTTTTCATTAATTAGGTAATTAATGCATCATCATTGTCTCATAAATAATTTAACCTATTTAATGTATAAAAATTATAAATAAAATATCATTATTTATGAAATCCTTTTATCATTCTAATTAATATTTACAATGGAATTTATCTTATGTATAACCCTATATTAAAAATGTTTTAGTAAATAAACATTGATTTTAACTCTTTTAACTATTCTTTGAATTAAATAATAATAAATGTCCTAATCTAATACAAGTGGACCTAAATGATAATATTTTATTCCTAAGGCTGTTTTTGGTCTAGATACACTTTTCCAATAGAATTAGTACATGTGTTAGGGTAATATTAATATTATTTTTACCCTTAATTACCCTATTTACTTTTAACCGTGGTAAATAAAAGTAAAAAGTTACTATTCACCAAAAATTATTTTCATCTCATTGAAAGAAAATTTACTAGTTTATATGAACCATGTGTCTCGGATTTTCTAAATTCCATTCATAGATGTGGTAAAATAATGTTTTATGAAAAATTCAGTTTTTTTAACTACCACTTAGTGGTTTCACTATTAATCAAAAATTGATGTTTTTTAGAACAATGCCAAAATTCCAGCCTAAGCTATAATAGATATTACAAAATCAAAAATGATGTCTATTTTAAAAAATTACAAAAATATAAGTTTCATTAATTAATTTTATAACTAATTCCCGCTGTCACAATAAATAGCTTGTTTTTAAGAAACAATATATATCAAAAGATTAACAATTGTTTTTGTCCAATTTCAAAATAAAATTAATTTTAATGAACACCATTGGATAAAATGGTAAAAATATATTCTAATTATACTTTAAAACCACTCAATAATATAATTTATCACTATAAATTATTTTTATTAAAAAATTTGTTTTTAAGTATTTTTCACTATTCAAAAAAATTGGATGTTCGCAGAAAAATACAAAAAATTCAACATAGGATAATTTTGATATTACGAATCCAAAAATGAAGTACACTTTGAAATATAAAATATATATAATTTTAAAAATTAGGTACTACTATTCATAACAGCAATTTTGATTGGTTGTGGTGTGTTAGAACTCGATGTTGCGTACAACACACGCAATCACATTATTCAAAGAGAAGAATACCGTAGAAGCTTGGGGTGTTACAATGGATGATTGAACATATCATAAATCTACAAGAGAGTCCCGGAATAAGAAATATTTCCTCTAAAAATAGAACGATGATCCCTAATTCCCATCCTCTAATACAATGTGATTTCACATTTGTAGTCTAATTTAAACATAAAACAACTACCTTTGAAATTTTTTCACATGATACATTGTGGATATGACTGAATTTGGGTATTTATGGATTAATGAATAAAACCCAGTTAGAGACTCTTCCAAGATGTTCAACCCAACATTATTGATTATACCCAAATCAATCATCATTTTCTTTGAATCATTCATGTAAAACAAAGTGGTGAACCCAATGTGATTTCATAACCATGGTGGTTATGATACCCCGTATTAATCTCCTTTCACATAAAGAAGGTAAAAGGATCCAACGAGACTATCAATTATGCCTATTTCCATTATATGATAATTTTAAATGATTTATGGCCTATATTATTACATATAATGTAAGTAATCATCCTCAAAAAAATATTCATTCCAATGTAATCTCATAGGTTCTCAAGAACATGTACATCAGCCACTCCACTAGTCGAGTCCTTTTGAAAAAATAGTATTTCATCACTCATCCAACAACTTCAATGATTTGTTTCAAATTCATTATTTATAGAGTATTGTTATAAGGATGATCTCCCCACCCTATTGTCAGCTCAATAGCCCCTATATCCAATGAAGCCCCTCTAGCTATTTTCCTAGTGATGGTCAGCAGTGAAGAGCCAAACTTCTATAGTATATGTATCAACCCATTTTTAGAGCCTATCCCTTGAATTTTATAATGGGTTCATCTAATAACATAGGGATGATAATGATGTGGTCACTAGAAAAATCATCCTACCATCCACAGGGTCAATAATAGTTCCCCAAACATGTAATAATTTATATCAATGATGTGAATCACAGTATCCTCACCATACTGAATATACTGCTCAATGGGCCCCATCAAATGTCACGTGGTCCTAGGTCCCCAGGATGACCCATAGAGAGTGACCTTAAAATAATTAGAAACATTATATCCTCCTCATTTCAGCTAAAGAAGATGACTACTTGAATATGGCATCAACCCATGAGCATATTTATATTATTTTGCAACATCATGAATCATGTTAGTAAAATACGGCTCAAATTATAGGCAGACATGTTTCCCTACCAATGTACCTTATGCCTGCTTTGAAAATACAGTGGAAAATGGGATGATTTAAATCCCTTAAAGATTAAATAAATCCCACCATGTAAATGTGGATGAAAATTAGAGGAATTTGAAAATTCATATTAATTCACTGAAATTCCATCAATGGTTTTTGATGATAACTACGCAGAAACAAATACATGCCCGAATATATGAAGTAAATCCATCAAATACATTATAAAACTACATAAATACAAATATTACTACTCATTATTATGTATCCCACTAGTTAAATAAATTGGAAAAATACATTCATTCTTAAATTCAAGTAAAATAATATCTATCCCATTAGTAAAATGTGTTGGAGAATGTGCAGAGGAAATTATATTATTGCTAATATGAATCCCTTTATAAAAATATAGAGGCAATAAAATACATGTAGTGAAACATTCCATCAGATTCATATCAATACTATCAATAAAATATTTCATCAATTTTATAATCTAGCTACCATTTCCCAATAGTGCATTAGGGGTACATTCGTACCACTACCCCAATAGAGGAAAACTATAAGTACCTACTAGAAGGAAATGGAGTACCATAATAGGAAAAAATTTCTCATCTGACACATGAAAATGTGTATATTAATTTTCCAACCATGTATATTTCATAACACATGTTTTCAATAATGTAGGATCAGATATAAATGTATGAAAATATTCTTTGAAAATTTCAAGATTTGATCATGTCATTGGTGATAATATGTAGTTAGTCATATAACCACACCTTCCTATATGGGGTGACTTGTACACATAGTGTGATAGTCATTTAAGAGATGAAATATATCCCTTTTCCCATTGAGTAGGTTTGATGAAAATATTATTTGACTAACAGACAATAGGATTGGAAATAATACCTATTCTTACTAGGGGACATGGGTCATCTTCAATAGACTCTATAGGGAAATATTATTTCCCAACCAAAATTCCAGAAACATAGCAGAATATCCTGATAGCACCATTTTAAAAACATGAACATCCACCTGAATATAATGGTTGATACCTACATAAAGTGCCCACAATTTCCCATAAAAAATCAACTAAATAAATATTTCAACAAAAAGATTGAAAATGAATAGTATACTCACGACCATGATATACTAGAAGATTGAGTTCTTGATCCCATCAAACATCATCATATAGTGTCACATGATCTTATTAATCCATTAATGAATTACTGTATTGGATGTATAATTTGAAAAGGTTCTCCCCACAACATTATTACTAGAAGATCTGTAGGACCTCCCCATAGGAAATACTATGATGGTATCCTTCATGGACATGCGTTTATTGGTCATGAGAGCTTTTATCCTAATGAACATCACAATATCCATCATGAGGTCACAATTTTCAAACATAAAGAAGTTCATACCTTTGATTTCATCCCCATTGAAGTTCCTTACATGGGTAAAGTCTATAGAAATTCTCACTATTGTCAAACATTAAACAGTGCTTGTAGTCCTCTCCATTATGGAATACACTACAATGGTCTGACCAGAGTTAAAAATTATTTTAGAAAGAAGTTCCTCCCCCATATATCATCATCCATGAAGGTACTCCAATAGGTGGAATCTATATAAATCCTCCCAGAACATTGAAATCAATCTTCTACAGGAGCCCTCACCATGATGGAATTCAATACGACGGTCCTCCCTGTAGTGAAATAATATTTCATAAATATGGTCCTCCCCATTATTTCATTATCTAGAAAGTTCCTAATATGGTTATACATAGCTGAAATTCTCTATACAATTGAACTTTGGTCTATGATGGTATCCCATTACATGATAGCATTCAAAATGATGTTCCTCCCAACAGGGACACATTATTTCAGCCTGAAGGTCCAACCCTTTCTATTGTCTTCCATGAATGTTCTACCCATTTTATACTATATAGATATTATCTATGTATTCGTACTTTAATCTATGATGATGTCCCCACCCTGATGTAATTTTCTATGAATTTACTTCCCATAGTGACACCTTATTTCATCAAGAAGGTCATACCCTTTATTTAATCCACCATGATGGTCCTCCATGTGTTATACACTGCATAAATCCTCCCTTAACTTGGACATCAATCTATGATAGTATCCCTCTACATGATGGAATTCACTATGTAGGTCCTCCTCATAGTGACACCATATTTCATCGATAAAATCCTCCCTTTTCTATTGACTTCCATTATCATACACCCTTTGGTGTACACTATATATTCATCATTTATCCCGACGTTAAGATATGATTGTACTCATATCCTTGATAGAACCCACTAAAAAATTCACCCCAACAAAAACATTTCATGTTGTCCAGAAGGTCCTCCCATTACCGAGTAAAATATTAGAAATCGATTTTAGTGTGACGTGATAGGAAATATGTGTGGGGGCCTATTTGAAACCCAATAAATGACAAGAAACATCCATTAAAAACGTGAATATGGGATGGAATAATGATAATATTTTAAACCACCCTGATATCATTACCATAAAATTGAGACCCTTACTAGCTCGACTACTTGTGACAAAATAGAAGAGATGTTCCCATGTTGGGAATATCACGTAGAGGAATCTATGGATGAATAAAAAAGGCTATATTTATCATTAGAAAATAATTATTCAGGGTCCATATACCAATACTAATTTATCAATCATCTAATTCTCAGTTTGACATTCCAAATTCATTTTTAGAAGAATTCATAAAAAACATCATTTTGAATAACTGGAATACCTTTCCCCACCTAGAAGAAAAATTCATTCCATACAATGGGCATGTAGACCGTTTCCAAATATTGACAAATATTCATCAAAATAAAAATATAAAAGCCTTTCCATTGGTTCATCATCCATGATCTAAGAATTAGACGAATGATCCTCAATTAGTGTGCCTCAATGAGTTACACATGCTCTATTGTATAATTGTTGATGCCCCTCATGATTATTATTTGGAGGGATGGGTGGAACAATAATCATTACATTTTTCCTCATTCCTATTCTGTATAAACCACTAGAATGGAAATATGTTATTTTCATCATTAAATGCTGGATATTAAGAAAATCCCCAATAAAGGAAATATGACATGTTGAACAAGAATCATCATAGAGTATGTCTCAAAAGTGTCAGGACTGATTAGATCATGCCATTAAAAACCTTTAATCCAAGAAACTAAGAACATTCCACAAGATTTAATATAAGGAAAATTCAATCATCAAGAACATCTATTGTCATTGGAAAAAAATATTTCACATGAAAACATGATAGTATATCAAGCTCATTCTTGAATAGTGATTACAATGATCAAGACAGTGGTGAAAGAAGAAGAATCCAATAATATATGATATCATCTCTAGACCTTTGGTATAGGGGCTACTGTTTTATAGAAATTTCTCCCATAAGACCAACAAATGTATACGTAGCCATTGTAAAAGAGAATGGGAAAAACCATATCAAGAAGGGAAGGTGGATTTTTAACTCAACCACCCCTCACCGGAAATCATTCATTCCCATCTATGGAGGCAAAATAAAATTATGGTCTCCTAGTTCCCCCTATATCATGACCCATTTTACCTATAGGGGAGACATATGAACATAATGCTGAGATGACCCCTTAGAGTTACTCCTCACCAAGAAGCCTGAGGAGGATCCTGGAATGGAACAAAAGTGTCTTTAAAAACACGCAATCAACCCTCCAAATATTCAACATCAATTATGACTTCTACAATAAATTATCCATTATGAATTTCATGGACGTAAATCCTATATATGACATATAAAATGGTGAAAATTTAGAATTTATTGGAGGGTATGGTCTCATCCTTAATCTAAATCATATCAATAATGAATTTTTTATCATTTAGAAGTAGGGAATCACTGAAAATTTGGGTTCTCCCTCAATCAATCCTAAACATCTTCCCTATCATCTCTTTGACAAGAATAAAAGGGAATGTCATATTTGAACCACCACATTCAATCAATGAGGAATGACTCCCTATGATCTACGAAATATTCTCTTGGAGAGTGAATTGAATAAATGAGCTGATTTGACTCAATACTGAGTTTCTTCGAGGGAGAATTTATATCGAATATGATCCCTAGGAATTTGATCAATGTATAATTGTAGTAGGTGTACCTCATAAATGATAATTTATCCTAGCCATGGAAGAAAGGATAGGAAACCCACAAATATATACTATAAAACCATTAGTTTACATGGGAATAGTTATGGATGGATATCGATATTCCCCTCCATTAATGAGAAAACTAGAGATGGTTCAAGAAAATCGTCAAAATATGTTCCCAGATGGATATCCTTCTCCAATAATGGAAGCACCTGTTTGTGATACCCTACTAGTTGCTGCTCCAATATGTGGTCAGGTTCAATTGAACATTCATCAAAGGATTATCAACACCATAATGTCATTATATACTCTATAGGTTTTCATAGAGGAGTGGTGTGCACCAACACAACCACAATAGAAAACATAACCCAATTTGGTGAGTGACACACTATCACCAAAAAAAATGAGTAGTCCTACATTTGTAGTATTAAATTGCTCATATGACCCATACCAACATATGATTCTCTATGCATCCCATTTTTTCGCATTATAGGAACCCTAATGAAGCAAGAAGCAGTGAAACTTAGTTTTTTTGTGTGGACCCAACAAAGGTCATCCTTTTTATGGTATACATGTTTTCTAGCTAAGTAGATAATGGGGTGAGAGGATATATATTGGTAATTCCTCTTTAAATTGAGACCAACTCTATAGAATACAAACAAGAGAGACTTATAGAACAAAAAATAAGGAGAAAACAATAAAGTCTCTAATTTTATATCGATATGGAAAGGGTTTACCTATTCCTTGTACATACTACTTACCCATGATGACATGCTTATCCTATGAAATTATGACTTCTATAAGGGGGTACAAATATCGCTCATCCCTATAAAATATAAAATTGTATTTTGTGATTTCTCTACAATTTCAAAAATAATTGAATACTTCATAAATTTTACTATGCTCAAGTCCCATCTAACTCCACTAGTCCTGAGGAAAATTGGAGGAATGGAAGAGATGACTTCTGTCAAACATAAACGAGCCTCCAAGCATGGTTCCGATCTAATAATTACCACATATAATGCCTAACCCCTAAGATTTCAGGAAAAACCCCTACCATTCCAGGATTGTTGGAGGGGTATTAGGTGAAATCACTTAATGGAGATAAGAAATAAGTTTTACACGTTCTAAGATGATATTTTATGCGGCTATTTTATCCCTGAAATGGAAAATGAAATTAATCACCTTTAATACTACTAATGGGGTGACATGATTTGTGTCGAATATCGTATGTATTATTTACCATTTAATTGGATATTGAGACACACCATTTCTAAATTAACTACCCATAAATAAAAATATTATGAAAAGGTCTATTCTAGGTAGGTGAAATTGGGAAGGCCCTTGCACGAGTGGTGTATGATTTAGCCATTTCCCCCAAGGATTGAGGAATGTGAAAATGATATTTTAGCATATGAGTGTCAATGTTTTATAGTTTTATTAATTGAAATAAAATAAAATAATCACCACGTATTCTCCAAAATGAGTTTAAACAACCAACAATGCCTCCAAATCACATGCACAACAACATATTTGACACCATTGACCCCAAAAAAACCTCCTATGTGAAGCCTTTCATAAGGATGACTGGATTGAATTATAAAGGGAAAACACAGGTGGTTGAAAATTCATATAGGAAAAAATATGATTTTACACTATTTTACTATATTCCCTCATATCAAATATAATGGGAACCAACCCATCGAATAGAACCAACAGAAAATGTATATTAGGAATATTTATCATAAAATGAGGAGTTAGTATTTGGTACCATTAATTTCATCAATGTAAAGGACCCCTTCTATGACAGTGTGTATAGTATAAACTTTAGATCCATGTATCTTATTGTGGAACTGGAGGAAGATGGCCTGTGAGCCATGGTCATCGAGAAAGGCATATCAAATGGTAAAATCCAGAATTCTAGCCACACCCCTACATACAGTGTCAATATCCAGGAATCTAATTGAACATCCCATCAATGGTTCTAATTGAATCAATAAACTACCTCTAAATATTCGAAAATAGTTTCATAGTTGATCACTCTGGAATATAATTTTGAAGAAAAACATGTGTCAGATCACACTCGGTGGGAATGTAGAACTACCGCCCAAACCCACAAAAGACAAGAGAACCTCCAAATCTTATTTTAATGGATGGTCCATCTACATAAATTTCTCATTCCCATAAAGATAATGTAAAATATCATCCCCACAGTAGGATTAGATGATGATTATACCTTAAATATTACATTATTAATGGGAAATCCATGGTACAAACCAAGCTATAGATCATGGATGCCCAGAGTTTGTCAAAAGACCATAGGGAAGCACTCTTATAAAATTTAATAAGACACCAATAGTTTGAAGAAAAATACAATACTGCTATATATTATTAGACATAACACAAACCATTATAATATCATGTGGTTATCTACTTCACACATCATGATAATTATTCCGTTATAGGGGGACATATCAAGCCCTTGTACGTGTCTTGCTGAAAAAATGGCGTTGATGTCTGAAAATGATTCATCATTAATGGCTCTAGATTTAATCTCATTCTAGAATAAATGATTCTCCATCTTGGAAATTAACAGGATATCCTAGATCCTTATACCATAAAAATCCATGGGTATGAATATAGTGAGAATAATCTATTGAGAAAAATCATGCTCAAGAATAAACATGGAGACCACATAGCCGAATCATAATTTCTATTAGTTAGGTATAAAACAAAATTTATTGTAATTATAGGAAGGCACTTATAGAACCTGTTTTTTTTATATAAAGGACTTTGGAATATTCTTGATATTTTTCCAGAGCATCGCCTTCAAATGGTCTGCGATTCCAAGCCCCGGTGTGGGCGGACTTATGTTTTTAGTGCATTCACAATGGAAACGCCAAATAAATGGGATAACTCTTAAACGGTGATCCGGATCTAGAATATGAGTATACGGATGGGTCCGGAATGGGGTGTTTACCCTAGGAACGACATAAAGTATGTCGCCTCGGGACGTTTGGACCCCTCGCTTGCTTCCAGAACGTGAAACAAATAAATTAAATAATTAATTTATTCGTTTAATAGTGAAAGTCAAGTATCTCTTAAAACCGGTGGCTCATATTGGAAAACTGAGGGCACCGTTGAGTTTGGAGTATGTCGTTTACCCTAGGAGGGGAATATGTTTTGCGAGTGCTGGCCGTTAGTGAAGAATGGCCCCCGGGGCATTTTCGTAATTTTGCGGCTGCATTCGTTGAGCTTAATAACATTTGAACGGGGCCTCGGATAAAAAATCATAGACCTATGTTATGCTCGGGAGGTGGTGTTTGCCCTAGGCGAGGCTTAATCTTGTTTGCGCCAAAGGATTCAGATGCGGGTTAATTTGGGAGGTTAAATTATTTAAAAACTTTTCATTAATTTTCATATTTAAACCTCACTCACCCCATCCGCCTCCCATTTTTCACCCCCTAGAGATTCCTCTCCCTCAACCTTCTCCTCTAGCACTTCCTCTAGTCAAGGCAGAAGAAATGGCAGGAATGCGTGGATCAACGACGAAGCTTTGGGCGAAGCCCATCGAGTTATGATCGTGCGTTTTTTTTATTAATTTCCCGCACCTACATTGAGATCAATTTGAATTGTAGATTCACTGTCAAAATATAGATCAAATATCTTATTTGAGTAGTACTTATCCCGAGCTCCTCAACGCAATTTATGGATTTAAAATCCGAGTCCCGACGTGTTCGCAAACTTCCGGCGAAGTTCAAGGGAATTCAGTTTTTCCGGCGTTCCGAGGCTTGGCGGCGCAGGGCTATGGCGACTGTGGTCCCTCTTGGTGGCGGCGGCTTCTTTTCCAGGCGACGGCGGCAGTGCTGGCTTCGGCGGAGCGGCAGAGGGAGTTGGAGCATGTGGCGGTCGTCGGCTGTAGGCGCCGCGGGGCGTGGAGGAGGACCGGCTTTGGCCGGTCGTCGCGGCACGAAGACCCGAGGTCATCATGACCCCGACCAGCAGACAAGGGACCCGCGATTTGCGGGTCCCGTGGGGCAATAGCCGGACCGGTTCAGCTGGTCCTGGCGATGCGGGTCGGACCGTGTGGTGAACCACGAGCTGGCTCAGGCAGTGGATGGGTCGGCCGAAGCGGCCCGACCAACCCTTCAGTCCAATAAAATTTTAAAACGCCTCTAAAAGGCAGATTGCGTGTCGGATTCGAGCGCCGTCAGCGGTGAAAAGTTCCTTGTATTAAGACGGCCAATTTGAGATGGTTTCGGAAAAATTTTAAATTTTCAAAATGAGGGGCTCAGAGGCGCGACACGTCTTTATGTGAACTGTCATTTTTTCTTAGGGAACTTGTTTTGGATGGCGCGGACGCATCCGACATCCAATTTAAGCGCTGTCATTGGCATTGAGACCCTGACGACGGGGCAATGCGTTCCACAGTGGTTTCGGGCATTGAAGCAGAAGTTGAGGCGTGGGCCCCATGACCCATCATTGAGCTGCAAGCAGCGTTTAATGACTTTCTCACCGGGCGTCTGTTCAAGGCATGCGAGCAGTTGATTCTGGATGTTTTTCTACGGGGATTGCAATGGTGCAATCCGCCCGTTCTAATTCGGCATGATGGTGTGGGGCCTACGAGGGTCATTTGGGCATCGACGGTGATTTTCCATCTTTATCATCGGGCCACCGTTTTGCACAAGTGAATTTTCCATCTTGTGTGCTTTTTCTAGAGTATCACAATGGTGTGATCCGTTCGTTGTGTTTCAGGACCGGGTTGCGGGTCCCACGAAGCACTACTCGTTTGTGGTACACCGGAATGCATCTTTTTCTCTGGATATCCGTTGCACTCAAGTAATCAGTCAATTTTACGTGCTTTTCCGAGAGCATTGTGATGGCGCAGATAGCCCGACATTTTACAGGGGCGTGGTGTGGGCCCCACCTGACCTAGCTACGGTGAATAGTACCTTTTTCATCGGGTGTCCATTTTGGGAGATTGAGTAGTCAATCCCATGTGTTTTTCCGAGGGGATCACAATGTTGTGATCTATTTGTTCAGTTTTGGGATCTTGGGGAAGGCCTCACACAGGTTGGTTACGGTGAATAGTACCATTTTCACTAGTTGACCGATTCAGGCAAGTAAGTAGTCTATCTTGCATGTTTTTCTGTGAGGATTACAACGGTGTAATCTGTTCAGGCATGTGGAGCCTCTTGCATGATCTTATTAAATGGGGAAATGTGCAGGTGCCCCGGTGGCGGTTCTTCTACCGCGTTTGTAGAGAACCATTGGCGTGTGATCGTGTGCACTCCCGTTTGAGTGATGTAAATGCCTAAAGAGATTTGGTTGGTTGTGCCTCAACCATTTTGGTGGAAGGTTGGAGTTTTTACGTTATGCTTTCGCGTTGACATTGGGTGTCGTGTGCATGATTGACTTAAGTCTGGAGACGTGGTATCCTTTGGGAGTATAGGGGAATACTTGGAGGAACATGTTTGGAATGTTTGTACCAGAGAAATTTTGTACGCTTGGTTGGGGTTGAGATGGTGCCACACGTCATGTGGGCCCCATGTGCATGTCGAGTTCTGCTTTGTGAACTTTGACCTCTCGCGACGTAGAGGGTCCCTCGGTGCTCATTTATTTGACCAGTATGGTTGAGTTTTCCCCTGGCTCTATGCTTGTTTGTTTGACCAATTGGGTGTAGTGGTCTCCCCCTAGTTTCATTCTATATGGATCGGCTGGTAGCAGTGCTAGTGACACCCATTGATGGAACAGGCGCTGCACCTCTTTTGGGTGAGTTGTTCCGGAGTTGGGTGGTTGCGCGGTACCCACTCAGTGCTTGGTTGGCAAGTGTAATACCATCTAGTAGGGATGGCCAGAGCAGTTCCGGGTTTACCCTCCAGCAGGGATGGGTAGTGGGTTTCTCATTGACTTCTCAAGGTTTACCCTCTAGTAGAGACTAGGCAGTGGGTCACCTGACGACTGTTTAGAGTCTACACTCTAGCAGGGCTGGGTAGTGGGTCGCTCGTTGTCTTGATCCAGGTTTACCCTCCAGCAGGGCTGGGCATTGGGTTTCCTGTTAGCTTATTCCGGGTCCACCCTCCAGTAGAGACTGGGTAGTGGGTCACCCGACGACTCTTGTGGGCCTACCCTCTAGCAGGACTGGGCAGTGGGTCGACCGTCATATTGTTCCAGGTCTACCCTCCAGCAGAGCTGGGCAGTGGGTCCCCTATCGACTTATTCCGGGTTTACCCTCCAGCAGGGCTGGGCAGTGGGTTGCCTAATGACGTATTTGGGTTTACCCTCCAGCAGGGCTGGGCAGTGGGTCACCCAATATCTTATTATGGTTTACCCTCCAATAGGGTTGTGTAGTGGGTTACCTATTTACTTTTCAGACTCAGTCCTTTCTACTAGTCTAGTCTGTGATTTTTCTCTGTGACTACCGGAGCAAGACCCTTGGTTGTACGGGTTAGTTTTGTGACAGCTTAAATTTGAGATGACCTCTTGACAGGAGGGTAGTGACGAGGAGTTTTTTGACTTTCCCTAGAACTATTAAATACAAGTGTTGCTTTCACCACCGATATGCATTCTTGTGATGTAATCTAAAACCATGCGGGCGAGTCAGTGCCACCCAAAGTGGATAGTGTCGAGGTGCGGTGATTTGACCCCCTTGACTTGTAGTCCGGGGAAGACGTGCGGGATGCTGGGCATCGATGGAGTTACTTCTGGGACTGTTGGAAACTCACATTTCTTGGGCTGAGCTACGGGATGGAGATCCCATTACGAAATTGTTCGAGCTTCTTGATTGAGCTTAAGGATATTTATATACCTTATTCCAGTACCCAATTCATGGGTTTTGTTTACTCTCCTTCCAGGTGAGGCGAAGACACAGGGGGTATGCCACGTGATTTCCGTGTCTAGCTTCTCGTGGTTGGACAAGTCTACTCTCCTGCTATAGGTAGCGAAGACTCGACGAGAAGTTCAACATCTCAACATTTCCAGCTCCTTGTGTCTGGACGAGTCTAACTTCCTTTCTCTTGTTGGGTTGAGCTAGACTCTTTATTGTACTCTTTACTACCCTTTCGGTTGTACTCCTTTACTTTTCTTCTTCGCTCTACTGCTCACCCTTCGGTACCTCCTTTGTTGCTCCCTCGAGACTTCAGGGTATCCTACTGAGTATTTTCATACTCACCGCTGCTTGAGCATTTCCCGCACATGGTGTGCCCTAGAAGATGATGGACAGGTTGGACATGACTTCAGTGGAGTTTAGGAGTTCATGAGCTTGGACTGCGTGCTGTGGTCATGGTCAGGTCCCAGGTGGGGGACCCTTCCAGCTGTTTTCTTTTCACCTATTGCCGGGTTGTGGCAGTTTTCTGGTTGGGCGCGTGTTTTTCCACATTTCTTTTTAGTTTACTTTCAACACTTACTTTGTTCTGTTTAGAAGTCGAGGAAGATTTGTGGTTTATATATAGCTATTTCCCTTTTCCTTCCTTTTTACTCTTCACGTTTGCATTGAGTTTGCTGTGTGTGTGTGTGTCTAGGTACATAGGCAAAGGCCTCCCAGAGTTACTGTGCCTTCGACATTGGTCACCAGCCCTGGCCTATGGAGGCGGGCATGGGATAGTTGCGGCTCGATCCCGGGTAGGGTCGGGTCATGAAAAAGTGGTATCAATGGTGGTTCGTTCATTGGGATGTTTTTCGGACATCCCTAAAATGAATTGGATGGGATATAGGGAAACAGTGTCAACATGTCTCAAGAGAGGCTCTTAGGCCAGGGAGTCCAGTGCTGGTGCGACGGCTGTCGTATCCATTCACCAGGACCTTGATAACCCGCTTTTCGACTCGCCATGCTGAGACACTTGTTGCAGGGAAAATTGCTTTGTGCATCACATAGGATTGATTCTTTGAATTTCCTTCTTGAGTGAGCTCCACATCGTTGTTGTTACTGGTATATACATATATGCTCATTTGATCACGACACTTCTTGATAATATTCATGATTTCTCTACAAAGACAACCAACTAGGTTACCAGCTTTGGTTTGTAATAACTACCCTATGAGCTATGAGGCCTCAGTCTAGGACCCATCATGCGAGCCCCTTCCTCCGAGTGGGCCGGTAGCATCACCCCCACCTGTTGAGAAGCAGACAGCTTCAGCAGAGCATGTTGAGATTGAGCGTAGGTTGAGCGCGCTCCGTGAGTTCCAGCTGCAGGGACCGCTGAGGTCCATCGGTGAGCCAGACCCTTAGGCAACAGAGGTTTGGCTAGATACAGTGGTTCACCTTTTCAAGCTTGTGCAGATTCCAGGAGATCTTATGGTGGCTTTGGCCACCAACCTTTTCTGCAGAGCACCTTGGTGTTGGTGGAGTCTACTGACTCAGTTTCATGGCGAGTCATCCCTTTCGTGGGGAAACTTTCAGTTGTTGTTCCGTGAGGAGTTTTTCACCTCCTGAATGCGCTCCGTTCGGATTCAGGAACTCCTGCAGTTTCAGCAGGGAGGGATGACGATGGCCAAGTACGCGGCTAGTTTCGCAGACCATGCACGCTTTTACCCAGATATGGTCCTTGATGACAACATTCGAGCATGAATGTTTGATCAGGGCCTCCGTTGAGTGATTCATTCTGCCATAGTACCCTTGGGCATTTCCACATATTCTAGGGTTCTAGATCATAAACTGGTGACAAAGAATTTCTTGTCATGTTCTGCAGTTGGTGGTGGCAGCAGGCACGTTGGAGCCGAGACATCTTCCGCAACTAGCGGCCATCGGCAAGCAGGACCTCGACGTAGGTGGATTTCCGATAACCGGATGCAGGGGACTGTTCCTACACCACAGTGGCACCAGAGGGCACCAGTGCAGCCCAGAGAGAGTCAGTGCTATGCTTCTGATGGGCGAGGTCACCTGGCATGGGACTGCCCGACCAGGAATGCAGAGAGCTTCGGGCAGGCAACTCGTGCACCACCACGATGGAGGAAGCTCCATGATCAGAGTAGTACCCATAGAGGTGGTTCTAGCAGAGGAGCGGGAGGAGCTGGTAGTGGGGGAAGACTCTACGAGGTCTTCTCATCACCACTAGGGGGTCCACGAAAGGCTCCGGGAGCTGACAGTCGGGACAGCGGATAGCTGTGAGCTTTGGATTTCTATGATCCTACGGAGCAAGAGGTGGTAAGAGGTACACTCTACAACTCCCCTAATTTTTTTAGAAGAGTTGGTAGACATTGGGTGTGAAATTCATTCCTCCCCGCTCCTTGTTTGAGGTGTTACCAGGGTGACGCGGGGCATCGGCGTAACCCTGTTTTGGTAAGGTAAAAAGGAGTGGGACCATTTTATTTAGTCGATGGTGATGACTCCATAGCTCTCTGACCGTGTAAGAGAGTCGTGGTTGAGAGACATCTACTATGAAATCATGCGTGACCAGACATCCTTGGGTGTATCACTATATGGATATTCTGAAGGAGGGAATAATCGGGCCTTGATCCAGGTGAGGGCGGTGATTCCAGTCACGACATGCAACATAAGGGTTCGGTCGGGGAGGTGAGCTACCCCCGAGGTCCATCGGACAGTTTGAGACTATGCAGAGGGATGGCGCGGTTCTCTATATCCTTGCCTTAACCCCATAGGCTGGTTTGGGTGCATGGCGTCTTCCATGTGACTCACCTGAGAAGAAGTTTGTGTTCCCCTATACACAACATTGACAATGGCAGACCTCGCGTGAAACAGATCAATCCTTTGGTCTGTGTGTGGTGGCACAGTCCTTTGCGTGAGTTCTTCTCGGTACGGGAGAGCCATGTGTGGGCTTAGTACCCAACATTGTTCCCTGGTTTTGCTTTTCAGGGACGAAAATCTTGATGGAGGGAATGATGTAAGAACCCAGTTTTTGTATATAAAGGACTTTTGAATATTCTTGGTATTTTTCCAAAGGAGATCCTTCAGACGACGTGCGATTCTGAGCCCCGGTGTGACCAGAATTATGTTTTCAGTGCGTTCACACTGGAAATGCCAAATAAATGGAATAACTCCTAAACGGAGATCTAGAACGGGAATTCGAGATTACAGATGGGTCCATAATGGGGAGTTTACCCTAGTAAAGATATAAATTATGTCGGCGCGGGACGTTTGGACCCCTCGCTCACTTCCGGAACGTGAAAAAGATAAATTAAATCATTAATTTATTTGTGTAATGGTGAAACTCAAGTATCTATTAAAATGGTGGATCGGATTGGAAAACCGAGTGTACTGTTGAGTTCAGAGCCTTCCATTTACCCTATGAGGGGTATAAGTTTTGCGAGCGCGGGCCGTCAGTGAAGACTGGCCCCAGGGGCGTTTTCGTAATTTGGTGACCGCAGGCGTTGAGCTTAATAACTTTTGAACGGGGCCTCAGATCAAAATTCTGAGACTCCCGTTGTGCATGAGAGGTGTTGTTGGCCCAAGGGAAGGATAAATCTTGTTCGCGCCAGAGGTTTCAGATGCGGATTAATTTGGGAGGTTAAATTAATTAAAAACTTTTAATTATTTTTCTTATTTAAACCTAACTCACCTCATCCCTCTCCCATTTTTCACCCCCTGGTGACGCCTCTCCCTCAAACCCCTGCTCCACCACTTCCTCCTGTCAAGGCAGAAGCAACGGTGGGAAAGCGCGGATTGACAGTGAAGCTTCTGGCGAAGCCCATTGAGTTAGGATCATGGATTTCGTTTTTAATTTCCCGTAGCTAATTTGAGATCAATTTGCATTGTCTATTCCCTGTCAAAAAATTGATCAAACCCCTTATTTGTGTATTACTCATCCCGATCTCCTCAACACAATTTTCCAATTTAAAATCTGAGTCCCGACGTGTTCGGAAACATCTGGCGTAGTTCGCGGGTTTTTGGTTTTTTCGGCGGTCCGAGGCGCGGTGACACAATGTTGTGGTGGTGGTGGTCCCTCTTGGCAGCAGCGGCTTCTTTTCCAAGCGACGGGGGCAATGATGGCTTCGGCGGAGCGGCGGGGGGAGCTGGGGCGTGCATCGGTCGTCGGCTGTAGGCGCCATGTGGTGTGGAGCGCGGAGGAGGACTGGGTTCGGCCGGTCATCGTGACACAAAGACACAGGTTCTTCGTGACCCCGGCCAGTAGACAAGGGACCCACGCTTTGCGGGTCCCGTGGGGAAGCAGTACCGGCTCAGTAGGTTCGGGCGATGCGGGAAGGCCTGCACGGTGAACTGCGGGCCAGCTCAGGCAGTGGGTGGGCCGGCCGAACCGTCCCGGCCCACCCTTCGGTACAATAAAATTTTTAAACGCCACAAAAAGGAAACTCGAGTGTCGGATTCGCATGCCGTCAGCGGCGACGCATTCCTTGAGTTAAGAAAATATTTTGGACGTGGTTTTGGGAAATTTAAAATTTCCGAAACGAGGGGCTTGGAGGCTCGACACGTCTTTAAGTGAATTGTCGTTTTTCCCGGGGTACTTGTTTTGGACGGCGCCGACGCGTCCGATGCCCAATTTAAGCGCCGTTAGTGGCGTTGGGATCCTGGTGCCGGGGCGATGCTTTCCAAGGTGGTTTTGGGCATTGAAGCCGGAGTTGAGGTGTGGGCCCCATGACCCATCATTGAGCTGCGAGCAGCGTTTAACCACATTCTCACCGGGCGTGCGAGCAATTGATTCATGATATTTTTCCAAGGTGATTAAAATGGTGCAATATGCCCGCTCAAATTCAGCACGATGGTGCGCGGCCCATGAGGGCCGTTTGGGCATCGACGGTGATTTTCCATCTTTATCACTAGTTGAATATTTTGGAAAAGTGAATAGTCCATCTTGTGTGCTTTTTCGAGAGGATTGTAATGGTGATATCCCTTCGTTGTGTTTCGAGACTGGGTTGCAGGTCCCACGAAGCATCGCTCATGTGCGGTGTGCCGTAATGCATCTATTTCTCTAGATATCCATTTCACTTAATTAAGCAGTCAATTTGATGTGATTTTCCGAGAGCATTGCGATGGCGAAGATCACACGACCTTTTTTAGGGTCGTGGTGTGGACCCCACCCAACCTAGCTATGGTGAATAGTCACTTTTTTACCAGGTGTCCATTTTGGGAAATTGAGTAGTCAATCCAGTGTGTTTTTCCTAGGGTATCGCAGTAGTGTGATCTGTTTGTTCAGTTTTGGGAACTTAGGGCGGGCCCCACATGGGTTGGTTACGGTGAATAGTGACATTTTCACCAGTTGACCATTTCAGGTGAGTATGTAGGATATCTCAGATGTTTTTTCTGCGAGGATTACAATAGTTTAATCTGTTCAGGCGTTTATAGCCTGTTGCGTGATCTTATTAAATGGGGAAATGTGAAGGTGCCCCAGTGGCAGTTCATCTACACCGTTTGCAGAGAACCATTGGTGTGTGATCACGTGCACCCCCGTGTGAGTGATGTAAATTCCTGAAGTGATGTGGATGGATGTGCCTCAGCCGTTGGGGTGGCAGGTTGGAGTTGTTATGTTATGCCTTCATATTGAAGTTGGGTTCCATGTGCACGATAGCCTTAGGGATGGAAACATGGTATACTCTGGGAGTATATGGGAATGCTTGGAGGTACACTTTGGGGATTTTTGTACCTGATAACGTTTGTATGCTTGGTTGGGGTTGAGATGGGGCCACACGTTGTGTGGGACCCACGTCCGTGCTGAGTTCTGCTATGCATACTATGACCTCTCACGATGTAGAGGGTCCCTATATGCTCATTTTTTGACCAGTAGGGTGGAGTTTTCCGCAGGCTCTGTGCTTGTTTGTTTGACCAGCATGGTTGAGTGGTCTCCCCCTAGTTTCATTCGCGATGGATCGTCCGGTAGTGGTGCTAGTGACACCCAGTGATGGAACAGGTGCTGAACCTCTTTTGGGTGTGTTTTTATGGAGTTGGGTGGTTGCACGGTACCCACTCATTTCTAGGTTGGATAGTGTTATACCATCCAGTAGGGATGGCCAGAGCAGTTCTGGGTTTACCCTCCAGTAGGGCTGGGCAGTGGGTTACTGATTGACATCTCAGGGTTTACCCTCTAGCAGAGACTAGGTAGTTGTTCACCCGATGTCTCTTTAGGGTCTACCCACCAGCAGGGCTGGGAAGTGGGTCGCTCATCGTCAAGATCCTGGTTTACCCTCCTGCAGGGCTGGGCAGTGCATCACCCAACGACTCTTGTGGGTCTACCCTCCATCAGGGCTGGGCAGTGGGTCACCTATCGGCTTATTCCAGGTTTACCCTTTAACATGGCTGGGCAGTGGGTCGCCTGATGACGTATTTGGGTTTACCCTCCAACAGGGCTGGGCAGTGGGTCACCCGATATCTTATTATGGTTTACCCTCCAGCAGGGCTGGGCAGTGGGTCACCCATTGACTTTTCAGACTCAGTCCTTTCTATTAATCTAGTATGTGGTTTCTCTCCATGACTACCGGAGTGGAACCCTTGATTGCACGAGTTAGTTTTGTGATGGCTTAAATTTGAGAAGACCTCTCGACTGCATGGTAGTTACGAGGTGTGGTTTGAATTTCCCTGGAACTCTCATGTATGAGGGGCACCTTCCCCCCTGACAGGCGTTCTTCTGATTCAATCTAAAACCATGCAGACGAGTCAGTGTCATCCAAATAGGATACTATCGAGGTGCGATGATTTGATCACCTTGACTTGTAGTTCGGGGCAGACGTGCAGGATGCTGGGCATCGATGGTGTTACTTCTAGGACAATTTGCGACTCACATTTCTTGGGCTAAGCTATGGGATGGAGATCCCCTTACGATGTTGGTCATGCTTTTTCATTGAGCATAAGGATATGTATATACCTTGTTCCACTACCCACTTCTTGGGTTTTGGTTACTCTCCTTCCAGAAGAGGCAAAGACACGCGGGGTATGCCACGTGCTTTCTGTGTAAAGCTTCTCGTGGTTGGAAGAGTCTACTCTCCTAATATAGGTAGCAAAAACTCAACGAGATGTTTATCTTATAACCGTTTCCAGCTCCTTGTGTTTGGACGAGTCTACCTTCCTTCATCTTTTTGGGTTGAACTGGACTCTTTACTGAACTCTTTACTGC
Source organism: Viscum album (assembly GCA_963277665.1). Classification (NCBI taxonomy): domain Eukaryota; kingdom Viridiplantae; phylum Streptophyta; class Magnoliopsida; order Santalales; family Viscaceae; genus Viscum; species Viscum album. Next base: position 1,788,196,703 of record OY728121.1, on the reverse strand, counting down.
CCTTTTGGTTGTCCTCCTTTACTTTTCCTGTTCTCTCTACTGCCCACCCTTCAGTACATCCTTTGTTTCTACCTCGAGCCTTCGGGGTATCCTACTGAGTATTTTTATAATCACCCCTTCTTGGGATTTGCCTGCACATTGTGTGCCCTTGCAGACGACAGACATGTTGGATATGACTTCAATGGAGTTTAAGAGTTCGGGATTTTGGACCGTGTGCGGTGGTCGTGGTCATGTCCCAGGTGGGAGACCCTTCCACCTATTTTTCTTTTATTCACATGTTTCCAGGTTGTGGCACATTTCTGGTTGGGTGCGTGTTTTCCCCCTTTTCTTTTTAGTTTACTTTCAGCACTTACTTTGTACTATTTACAGGTCGATGCACATTTGTGGTTTATATATAGCATTTTCCTGTTTCTTTTCATTTTTACTCGTTACTTTTGCATTGTGTGTGCTGCGTGTGTGTGTACAGGTACGTAGGCAAAGGCCTCCCCGAGTTATTGTGCCTTCGGCACTGGTCGCCAGCCCCTGGCCTATGGAGGCGGGCTTGGGGTAGTTGCGGCTCGAGCCCGGGTAGGGTCAGGTCGTGACAGCTCTTGTTTCATCAACATGAAGTAATACACGCATCATACCATCATTGCATATAAAAATAATAAATAGAAAAAAATGGTTCATAATGATTAGGCCCCATTTGAATCCTATAAAGCTTATTATAATGATGTAGTGTTTTGTAATGGAAAATGGATCTAACACCTAGTTAATGGATTTTCTTGGGTTACTATATCGAATGGCCTGGAAATGATCCCATCCAATCCCATTAAAAATATTGGTGAATAATATTTTTTACCCATTAATCATATAGATAATGTGAGTAGAAATATAGGCTCATATCTAGCAGTATGCATGATTTTATTCATTAAAAGTGAGTCCAACTAGGATGAAAGAGTGTTATTACTCCCTAGATAGTAGTGAAAGAACAAATGATAATGACTCCATTCTACCCCCAGATCTCTTGGAAATCGATGACCCACAAGTTGAGGTATAAGAGGATTTATAGTCACTCAAAAAAGAAAAATAAACTCATTCTTCATCCTTCACACTATATTATACAGTGTATCAAGGATCCCTATTCCAGCCTATTGGTCGAAGGTTATTTTTTTCATTCGAATATCAAGATGATTAATCCTCCCCAAACTCAGGAAAAATTTTCCCAAGACATTATTTTCCAAAAGACATGATAAAATATGAATTAGTGGATGAAGAAGAAAATTAGGACCTTAGGTATGTTCCTCCATCATTTTAGGAGTTCATCTATACAACCATTGACATTCTCAGAGAAACAAATATGGGTACCAAATAAGACTCCTGATCAACCTTGATTAGTGAATCCATGGATTTCAAAGAGAAATAGGTATATAATTCTTTCAAGAAGGAACATCTTGATGTATTATCATGATAGTAAATAAATATTATAGGCCATGATCCCTAGTTTTCAACTTATCACATGGGACATCCAAAGTACCACCAGGGATACAAATATGCATATATAAGGATGCACTCGACACATGATATCAAAAATGTGGTGGAATTTGATTATATCATTAGACCCAACATCATCAGGACTGTCCAATTTCCAAAATTGTTGGAAAATTTCATCCCCATCAAGAAATGGAACTGGAAAATTGGAGTCTCTATCAATTTCCAGGATATCAACTGGAACTTCTTGAAGGACGATTTCCCAGTTCCAATAAAAAAGATATTGATTGATGTAATATTAATATATCATGGAATCACCTTCATGGATGGCTATCCAAGATATAAAAAAATAAAACATTCCCTAGAAGATGAATAATACAACACCTTCATGTCCCATGAGGGAGTATTTTTCTATTGGTTAATTCCCTTTGGCTTAAATAATTTTGATGTTGTATACCAATGTGCCGTGCATTGCATCTTCAAACACTTCTTGGAAAATTTCATCGAATGTAATGTTTATGAAAATGAGTTTATATATAAATAATGATCAGAACGGTTGGTAGGAATTGAAACATCTATAAAAAACTATGAGAACATGTCTTTGAAATGATCCCCTTAAAATGTGATTTTAGTGTTTCATTGAAGAAATTTCATTGATTCATTGTATTCCATCATGTAAACTAAGTCGACCCAATAAAGACAACGGCTATCCTTGGATAGACACATCCCAAAAACCTAATATATTATATAGGTCATTAAGTTAATTTCGATTAAATTAGAGCCTATATATATATATATCCTTCCTGGAAAATGTTATTCTTTGACCAAGATAATAAAAAAATAGTTACATAATAGAAGACATGTATTTTCTCGAAATAATTCGACAACCATAAAAAATATCTCTTCATCCCACCTATGTTGATGCCTCCAATCAATTTAATTCCCATTATTTGGAATGTGACATCATTATATAGGTCATTGGCCACCTTCCATGTAGAACATAATGACAATATATGAAAAACATCTTATTTTATCTATGTCACACCATGATTGTTACTAAGACTAATTTTTAGGATATCGTGAAGAGTTTTCTAGCACCAATCTTTCTGTAACAAGATTTGAGGAACTACATTCATAATCACGTGATCTATGTGGACCCTTATAGAACAACCCACAAATACATTCTTATCCATCCAATATTGACTAATCATCTTTCATAGTGTGTGGTAATATAGCTATAGTTCGGAATCCAGTAATTTCCATAGAAAGTAGTAAAAGGTAATGTATTAGATGATGTCCCAGAATAAAACCCCGTAGGAAATATGACTTCATTGGACATAAAACAATCCAATTATGGGATTTTACCTATTACAGAGGCCCCAATATATGTGAAATGTATTTTTATTGTTCATCTAGTAGTTCGATGGGAAATAGGATGGAAGGCCCCAGGCTCCACAAAGTGGGGCTGGGAGTCATAATCATATATCTAGAAAATTTAGTTTATCCTTACTCCATCCTACTGTTATAGGGGTTCATGAAAAATGAAAAAAAATATAAGGCTATTATTTCAGGGATATATCTATCTCTCTAAGGGATAGTGAAATTGTTGAGTATAAATGGAGATTCATAACTGGTCATAAAAATGATTAATTATTATTATGCTTTAAAAAGAAGATTTTATAATCCCCATGGTAAATAATATCTCAGATTTAATGGTGGAATTAACATTGGATCAGAAATGTAACACCCCAAGCTGTTATGGTACGCTCCTCTTTGAATAATAGAGTAGCATGTTTTGTACGCAACTCAAGTTCTAACACACCGCAACCAATAAAAGTAGTTGTTATAAAGAGTAATAAACACTTTTTGAAATTATATATATTTTAAATTTCAAAATGGGCTTCATTTTTGGATTCGTAATATCAAAATTAGCCTTTTTTGAATTTTTGGTATTTTTCTGAGAACTTCCAATTTTTTATGAATAGTGAAAAATACTTAAAAACAAATTTTTTAATAAAAATAATTTATAGTGATAAATTATACTATTGAGTTTTTTTAAAGTATAATTAGAATATATTTTTACTATTTTATCCAATGGTGATCATTAGAATTAATTTAACATTAAAATTAGACATAAACAATTGTCAATCTTTTAATATATATTGTTTCATAAAAACACGCTACTTGTTGTGACAGTGGGAATTAGTTATAAAATTAATTAATGCAAATTATATTTTTGGAATTTTCTAAAATAGACATCATTTTTGAATTCGGAATATCAATTACAGCTTAGGGTGAAATTTTGGCATTGTTCTGAAAAACTTCTATTTTTTATGAATAGTGAAACCACTAAGTGGTAGTTAAAAAACTGATTTTTCGTTTAAATTAAAAATTACCACTTCAGTGATTTGATTTGAAAAAATCCAACATACATGGTTTTCATTAAGAATTAAAATTTTGTTCAATTGGATTAAAATAATTTTTGGTGAATCGTAACTTTTAAGTTTAATTAATCACGATTAAAGGTAATTAATGATATTTAAGGTAAAAATGATATTATAAAAATATGAAAATACATTTACACTTGTCCTAACCCTATTGGATGTGTCATGGAAGACCAATAAAATCCATGGGTCAACTTGGGGACCCCATGGAGCCACCATGGTATGAAAATGACATTAAAAACTTTGTATTTAATGTTAAAATAAAAAAGTAACAAACATGAGTTGTTTTAATTAACCAATTTTTAAATGGGGTTATACAAGTCATATTTCTTACTATAAATATTCATTAGAAATATAAATGGATTTCCTACATAATGATATTTTTTTTATTTCTATACATTAAATAAATTAAATTATTTATGACACTTTGATGATGCAGCGATTACCTCATTATTTAACGATTTAAATAAAATGGAAAGATAATGTAATATATAAGACATAAACATGTAAAAAACCTATTGTATTGGTGAATTTCTAACTCTTATTACCTTATCCTCGAAATATATAATTTTGGGACCTTTTAAATACGAAAATCATTTTATAATAAAGTAACCTTTTATAACTTTCCAAGAGTGCCCCTCAGCTCCTCTTATAAAAGGCCCCCACCACTACCCCCTTATTCACACCGTCCAAGCCATTTGGATCGCCCAACCTCTGCCCAAATACTCTCTAAACTTCCCTCTATTACTCCTAGAAGCCTCAATTTGCGCATAATTCTTCCTAGGGAAGCCTTTGGCTCAAATAAAAAAGAGTTACCCGATTTTAATGTAATGACTTCACTTATGTTATTTTGTTTTATTTTGCTTCTCCAAACCCTTAAACTCTTTTTCTTCCATTATGTTGTAACAAAAACAGTATATTAAATATACTATTATGTTTTTATGAGAAGTATTTGAATTACACTTACACAGACCTTCGTCTAATGGTTAAAAAACATATTGTTTCTGTGGTTGGCGAATTTATGCCTCACGAAACGATGATTGTTCAATCTTATTTTAAATCCTCTAAAGGTGTCCATTAAGATGTCACTATATTTATATATGATATATATTATTTTTTTTCCTTATGCTTCTGTATTTATCATTTATGGCATAGCTTTATGACTTCCATTATGGGTAAATGCGATAATTTCATTTTAGGAAGTGCGGACTACCGCCCCCTCAAAGTGATTTGAATCATTAATTCCATATGTGGGATGTATAAAGGATGGAGTAAATGGTATTATACATTATATTATACTGGAATTATAGTATAAATTTATATAATTATAATTTCATACCATTAAATATGAAATAGAAATGAAAGTAGTGTTCATGCGTACGTACGGCTTACCGTCTCCATGAATGGTGCATTTCATTTCATACCTCTAAATGTTATGTAATATAATAAATTCATGTATATACTAGATATATATGATATATATGATATCTACATTAGGAATATAATTCTGGATATAATGGATATTTCACCACATGAACAACTTGTAATTATAAGAAGGTTAATTTTGACTCAAGTACCAATGATCGACAAAATGACCGTTATTAACTTAAATAATTACATAATGTTCATAACTTGGTAATAAGTGATATAAAATGAATAATGAAGATGTAAAAGGTTCTTAAGAAAAAATAAATTAACTCTAGTTTATTATTCATGATGTTAAAGAGCGGTCGAGTCAAGTCGGACACGAGGTATGGGAACTTCTTAACCCAATTTATATTCTTTGGGTTAATCTCCTATTTTCAAATTATGTCATGATATTATTATGTCCAATCTTGTATTTGTACTTTCTTTATCTGTACTTATAGTGATTACACATAATAGATATATTATATTTAAAAAATTATCTTTGTAGGGGACTTCGTCTCAATATCCTTTCATTGAGGCATACATGGTTTTATACACAACATTTTTTATACGGTGTATAAACCCCTTTGAATTTTACTTTTATTCAAAAGGAATCTTTTTATACGAAGCATTTTTACTAAACAAAAGAAGGAATGTTTTTTCTTACTTATGCGGAGAAAATGATTTGTCAGCCATCATGACTATTATTTGAGTTTCGGATTCCTCTATAAGACATAACTTTTTTAAATGAAAAATAAATACCAATATTTAATTATCTTTTATTTTTGTATTGAAAATGGTTTTGAACGTTTTTTTATTATATCAATGTGTTGTAATGATATCTTGTGATTGAAATGTGGAAATGTTATGTTTCCTTTATTCATTTTTTATGTTATACAATTATGTTATGGTTTATGAAATGTCTCAACCTATTCATATTGGGAATGAATTGGACATAATAAGTGACAGGTGGAGCCCACTATAGCTCCTAGATGCATCGAAAGGTCTCATGAGACAAACTAGTGTCTTGGCACGAGGCCTTGACAAAATCTTATTTGTAGTCTTGGCATGAGGCCTTGGCTACATGGTTATGATAGTCTGGCATTATGCATTCCATCATTATGAAAGTGGTTATTGATATTTCATGTGGTTATTCGACCAGTAAAATATCCATGTGAATAAGTAAATAGAATTATCTCATTTTACATTTTCTTTATTATGTTGAAGTTCAAGTTAAAAAGGAATTTGTTTTATTTATACATTATCTTAAATGTTTATGTTTATTTATGAATTTTTCTCTATATTGGTATCCTTACTGAGCATCTGAGCTCACCCCTTTCAATGTTTTAATATTTTTCCAGGATGTGAAGAAATATTTTATGAATGACCTGCAGGGATAGTTATAAGAGGATATGAGTGTGGACTAGGGATACTTTTTTATTGTAGTTTTTCACATTATGATGTAATGTAACATTTATGAATGTATCTAGTGTTTCCAAGGCTACTAAAATAATCGGCCTTTCGAGACTTGATATTTTGTGATCATGCCAATGTTATGCAATAATGCACCGACTTCGGGTAACTGGGGTCGGGGCGCTATAGTTGGTATCAGTGGAATTTTAGTACTAACAATGGAAACTAGATTTATATAAACTCTAATTAGATAACATAGCCCAAAGATAGACTTTGAGGATTAGTATAGAATAACATCCTAGAATTTTGGTATTATAGAAATTTTTTGAGTTTTCCGAGCAATACATTCATGTCTGGATATGAGGAGGTAGAGGCGGCTCTGGCACAGATGTACCTAGGGGTAAAACCCGAAAACACCGCTTTGAGCTAGACTCGAATGGGAACTAGTGCACGACAACGGGCCTTGCTGCACTGTTGGTTACGATGCTCCCGGGGGATATGCTTAGGATAATTCTCATTTTCTTTACAAACGATTATGAAGGGTTTATGAGTATATACTTCCTCAAGAAAAACATATTTATGATTATTGTTCAATTTATGTTAAGTGTTTTACAAGTATGGAATTATGTATATTGATTCATAAACTAATCTAGTTTATGCCATTGTTTAGAAATGGAGCCCAGTGGGAGGAATGGAAACTGTATCAATGCACACACTCTGTGTAGGGATTTCCCTCCTGCTCAAGATAATTATTTTGGAGCTGGAGATACAACTGGTGCTGATCAACTTATTACCATACTGGGAAAACTCACTCATGTTATAAATAATAACCTTACTCGTATGGAGAACCCTGATCCGCAACATGGACGATCAATGTTAGGCTGCTTTATGAGGAAACAACTACAAACATTTAGTGGGGGTTCAAATCCATTAATAGTTGAGCAATGTATAAACTCCTTAGAAAAAATATTCCACACCTTGGGGAGTAGCGAAAGGGATAAGGTTGTCATGGAAGTTTACTGCCACACTGGAGATGCTGATCAATGGTGGTCATTGATTAAAAACACAAAGAAAGATAAAGAAGTATCAAGTATGGAATGGTGGGAGTTTAAGGAAATTTTCATAGAAAAATACTTTCCACATGACCATCGAGAAGATATGGAAAGACAATTTATGAGTCTGAGGTAGAAGGAGGATGATAATGTCGTAAAGTATGAGGATAAATTTATAGGGTTAGCTGGGCATGCTGTAGATTATATACATAAACCAAGAAGTAAGATCGATCGTTTATTTGATGTGTTAAAACAGTTTCTCCATCGAGAATTAGTATCACAATCATTCTCAATATACGAAGATATAGTCTCGTGGGATATCAAGACAAAAAAGGAATTCTATAAATCTTATGACAATAATGTAAAGAAATAGAAGAAGAGGACGGTTGAACAAGAGACAGATAAAGGGGAAAAGGGAAAGAAGTATTTTCCGTTATGTGATAATTGTGGGAAGAATCACCCTGGTACTTGACTAAAAGGAATGGGAGTTTGATATAAATGTGTAGAAAAAGGTCACCAGGCACGTGATTGCAAGAGAAAGAAAGAGGCTGTCAATGTTGAATGCTACAATTGTAGGGAAATGGGGCATTATGCAAATTAATGTCATAAGTATTAGGGAAAATTACCTCAGAAAAGGCCAAGGGATCAAGGAAAATCTTATGCTGTTACTATAGTTGAAGTGGAATAATTAATGTGTTGGGGTTTTTGGACTCATGGATTATATTCTGGTTATAAGAATAATGTGATATATATAAGGATTATACTGAAGTACCTTTTTATTTCATTAAGGTTTTAATATGATTAAGGTAATCATATTTTTAGTATGTGAAAATAAGAGAAACTGTACTTTGTTTGGGGAATCTGATGTTACAAATCATTTTGGAATTTAGAGACCTTTTAGAGAAAGTCTGGGTAAAGGTATTTTGGATAACTATAAAGGTTGGAATTGATTAAGTTGAACTTTGGATAGTATTGTTTAAGGTTAAAACATTTCTGAAGATTACTTTTGGAATATTATAATACTACATTTTTTGGAAAAGGAAAACCTGCAGTTCAGGGGATAACCCGTCGCGTCGGACAAAGCTGCAGGAATCGAACCCACAACCATAGTGTGATAGGCCTTTATTACCTACCACTAGCCTACAAGAATTATCTGGTTATTACAAAAGTGTTTTCCTAATATAAATGATATGTGTTAACATTTGGAAGCTTATATAATTATAATAAATAGATTATTTTTGAGTTTTATTACCTTTTAGAGTGAAAGATGGGTTTTTGGTAAAAAATTATTAATGAATGAAAGTCTACATGACAAGTATGTATATTCCCTTATGTTCTTAGTAAATCTCCTAAATAAATTCCTCAACTTCATAAAAGGTAACTTAAAACAAAAATGTTGTCGGTTAACTTTTCCAACTGGGGATTCAATGATTGTTAAACCAATCACAAGTTTGTGATTTTCTTATGGTTAACTTTCTCCTAATCTAGTTTTCTAAAACTCTCCATCAGACATTGATGGTTTGTTTTTCTTCCATATTCATATTTTCATAGAATTATAGTATGGGCTATCTCGGGTGACCTTTGTACTTATCTTTCTTTATATTAAAGATATATTTTTATTAACCTTATTTCTGATGTGGGTTTTCCATAAAGGTATTTCCTATTCTCAACCTTTTATATTCAAAGAAAAATTTCAAATTTTGAGGACACAATTTATTGAAGTAGGGGAGAATGTAACACCCCAAGCTTTGATGTTACACTCCTCTTTGAATAATAGAGCACCGTGTGTTGTACGCAACCTCGAGTTCTACCACACCATGACCAATAAAAGTAGTAGTTATGAATAGTAATAACCACCTTTTGAAATTATATATAGTTTACATTTCAAATTGGACTTCATTTTTGGATTCTTAATATCAAAATTATCCTATGTTGAATTTTCGGAATTTTTCTGAGAACATCCATTTTTTATGAATAGTGAAAAATACTTAAAAACAACTTTTTTAATCAAAATAATTTATATTGATAAATTATACTGTTTAGTTGTTTTAAATATAATTAGAATATATTTTTACTATTTTATCCAATGGTGGTCATTAAAATTAATTTAACATTGAAATTAGTCATAAAAAATTGTCAATCTTTTGATATATATTGTTTCATAAAAACACGCTATTTATTGTGACAACGAGAATTAATTATAAAATTAATTAATGCAACATATAATTTTGTAATTTTTTAAAATAGACATTATTTTTTAATTTGGAATATCAATTATAGCTTAGAGGTAAATTTTGTCATTGTTCTGAAAAACTTCCATTTTTGATGAATAGTGAAACCACTAAGTGGTTGTTAAAAAACTGATTTTTCATTTAAATAAATCATTACCACATCTGTGATTTGATTTTAAAAAATCCTACAAACAAGGTTTTCATTATGGAGTAAAATGTGGTTCAATGGGATTAATATAATTTTTGGTGAATCGTAACTTTTAAGTTGAATTAATCGCGATTAAAGGTAATTAGTGAAATATATGGTAAAAATGATATTATAAAAATATGAATATTCATTTACCCTTGTCCTACCCCTATTGGATGAGTCCTGGACGACCAATAAAATCCATGGGTAAACTTGGGGACCCCATGGAGCCACTTTTGTAGGAATATGACATTGAAAACCTTTTATTTAATGTTAAAATAACAATCTCACAAACATGAGTTGTTTTAATAAACCAATTTTTAAATGGGGTTATAAAAGTAATATTTAGTACTATAAATATTCATTAGAAATATAAAAGAATTTAATACATAATTATTTTTTTTTAATTTTTAGACATTAAATAAATTAAATTATTTATGACACCATGATGATGCAGCGATTACCTCATTATTTAACAATTTAAATAAAATGAAAATATAATGTAAAATCTAAGAACTAAACATGTCAAAAACCTATTTTATGGGTGTATTTAGTAATATTATCACCTTATCCTAGAAATATATAATTTTGGGACCTTTTAAATCCGAAAAGAATTTTATAATAAAGTAACCTTTTATAACATTCCAAGTGTGCCCCTCCTCTCCTCTTATAAAAGGCCCCCACCACTACCACCTTATTCACACCGTCCAAGCCATTTGGTTCAGCCAAACTCTACTCCAATACTCTATAAACTTCCCTCTATTACTCCTAGAAGCCTCAATTTGGGAATAATTTTTCCCAAGGACGCATTTTGCTCAAATAAAAAAGAGTTACCCGATTTTAAGGTAATGTCTTCTCTTATGTAATTTTGTTTTATTTGTCTTCTCCAAACCCGTAAACTCTTTTTATTACATTATATTGTAACAAAAAAATTATCTTAAATATACTAGGATTTTTTTAAGAGAAGGATTTGATTTACACTTACTCACACCTTCGTCTAATGGTCAAAGAACATACTGTTTCGGTGGTTGGAGAATTTATGCCTCACGAAACGATGATTGTTCAATATTCATTTAAAACCTCTCATGGTGGCCATTAAGTTGTCACTATATTTATATATGATATATATTATGTTTTTTTCCTTATGCTTCTGTATTTATCATTTATGTCCGACCTTTATGACTTTTATTATGGGTAAATGCGATAATTGCATTTTAGGAAGTGCGAACTACCCACCCCCCCTCAAAGTGATTTGGATCGTTAATTCCATATGTGGGATGTATAAAGGATGGAGTAAATGGTATTATACATTATATTATACTTTAGTTATAGTATAACTTTATATAATTATAATTTAATTCCATTAAATACGAAATATAAATGAAAGTAGCGTTCATGCGTACGTACGGCTTACCATCTCCATGAACAGTGTATTTCATTTCTTACCTCTAAATGTTATGTAATATTATAAATGCAAGTATATACTGGATATTTATGATATATATGATATCTACATTAGGAATATAATTCTGGATATAATGTATATTTCACCACATGAACAACTTGTAATTATAAGAAGGTTATTTTTGACTCAAGTACCAAAGATCGACAAAATGACCGTTATTAACTTAAATAATTATATAATGTTCATAACATGGTAATAAGTGATATAAAATGAATAATGAACATATAAAAGGTTCTTAAGAAAAAAGAAATTAACTCTATTTTATTATTCAGGAGGTTAAAGAGTGGTCGAGTCAAGTCGGACACGAGGTAAGGGAACTTCTTAACCAAATTTCTATTCTTTGGGTTAATCTCCTATTTTCAAATTATGTCATGATATTATTATGTCCTATCTTGTATTTTTACTTTCTTTATGTGTACTTATAGTGATTACACATACTAGATCTATTTTATTTAAAAAATGATCATTGTAAGGGACTTAGTCTCAATATACTTTAATTGAGGCATACTTGGTTTTATACACAAATTTCCTTTATATAGTATATAAACTCATTTTACATTTATATTTATTAAAAAGGAATCATTCTATACGAAGCGTTTTTACTAAACATCAAAAGGAATGTTTTTTCTTACTTATGTGGCGATAACGATTTCTCCGCCGTCGTGACTATTATTTGAGTTTTGGCTTCCTCTATAAGCCATAACTTTTGTTAAATGAAAAATAAATGCCAATATTTAATTTTCATTTATTTTGGTATTGAAAATGGTTTTGAAAGTGTTTTTTATTATATCAATGTGTTGTATTGATATCTTGTGATTGAAATGTGTAAATGTTATGGTTCCTTTATGCATGTTTTATCTTATAAAATTATGTTATGGTTTATGATATGTTTCAAACTATTCATATGAGGAATGCATTGGACTTAATAAGTGACGGGTGGAGCCCGATATAGCTCCTTGTTACATCGGCAGGTCTCATGAGACAAACTCGTGTCTTGGCACGAGGCCTTGAAAAAATCTTATTGTAGTCTTGGAACGAGGCCTTGGCTATGTAGTTATGATTATTTGGCATTATGCATTCACTCATTATGAAAGTGGTTATTGATATTTCATGTGGTTATTCGACCAGTAGAATATCCATGTGAATAATTAAATGGAATTATCTCAACTTACATTTTCCATATTATGTTGAAGTTCAAGGTTTAAAGGCTTTCATTTTAGTTATACATTATCTTAAATGTTTATGTTTATTTATGAAAGCTTCCGCTATATTTTTATCCTTACTGAGCATATGAGCTCACCCCGATCAATGTTTTAATATTTTTTCAGGATGTGAAGAAGTATTTTATGAATGACCTACAGGGATAGTCAGAAGAGGATATGAGTGTGGACAAGAGATACTTTGTTATTGTATTTTTTTCACTTTATGATGTAATGTAACATTTATGAATGTATCTAGTGTTTCCAAGGCTACTAAACTAATCGGTATTTCGAGACTTGATATTTTGTGATCATGCCAATGTTATGCAATAATGAACCTACTCCAGGTAACTGAGGTCGGGGCGTTACACGAAATTGAATAACATTCAAAATCCTATAATTCCAAATAGGATGTTAGAAAATATGTCCAAAAATCTAGCTGGCCCAAACCTTGAGGAAACAATCATCATTATCGCTCAACACTAGATAGTCCCACCATTAATACAAACCAATATAGAAGTGACCAATTAGGCTTCCCCCATCATTAATCCATACTACCCTAACACTAGAAGGATGACACCGATAATAGACTATTTTCAAAAAAAGGTATCTATCTCCTTAAAAACATGAGGGGGAAAACAATTAAATTAGAAATTAAATTTCACAATATGATGACACGAATAACTAGAAGGTACACTATAAATGTATCCTTGATGTTATACTTCCCATGAGAATTGGTGGAGAAGTGTATGTGGACTACATGAAGGAAGTAATCATTGGAACTTGTGGGGACCCCTAGTATGGACTGAAGCCTTCACAAAAAATCTGAATGTTTGGATAGTATCGGACCACTCGAACACACAACTACATTAAATTCACCAAAAAGGTCTATTACTACAATGTTCATTACATTTCATTCACCACCCCCTAGTGATTCTATCAACTTCCATGTAATCCATTACATTTTCTATAAATGTAATGGTTGATGTGGGACCATATCCCCCTCTATGGCCAAGAAGATTTAGTACACTATTACCAAAGCTATCTTATTATCCAAATGGACCGAATCTATACATCTAAAATAAGTCTGGTAATGGATTTTTTTGACATTGTGAAAGCCAAAATAATCATAATATTTGGAATCCCTCTTATAATATTTATAGGAAATGGATTTAATTTCTATTACACTATAATTTAGAAGCACTACGAAGAGTGTGACTTCATATCCAACCATTGATCCTGCTACCCTGTAGCGACTAATGGATAGATACATGGCTTAAATAAGACCCAATCAAATATACTACAAAAGATGGTCGATATGGATGAAAAGTCCTAGATGGAACAGATTCGACATGCCTCTTGTGTTTACCAGATCATAAAATGCATTCCACACATGTGTCCCTTTACTCCTTATTCTATAGGACAGTGGTGGTCATTCCCATTGAGGTTCAATATCCTTATCTCTGTGTTTCCAACTATGATCAATTATACATGGATGAGAAATCCCAAAAATGGTGGGTTGAATTGGTGAAATTGGATGATAAATGAATACACACCATGAATCATATGGATGTCCACCAAATCAGGATTGCATCAGCCTTTAACAAAAATGTACACCTCAGAAGATACCTCAAACTAGACATGGGGTTTATTATTAGGACATCAATGATAACTGAAAATAATCCAATGAAATTAGAAACAAAATGTGAGTCACCTTATTCAATACATAAATTTTACCCAAATAGATTATATTATTCAATTTTTATGGATAAAATGATTACACAACTCCTACAAATGAAATTTTCCAAAATAAGTATTTATTATAGTCATAAGTCTTATTGAATCCTGATAAAATAAAGGTAAACTATAGATTACATCTTTCCGAACTCATAAAATTAAAATTCATAGTATATCATTCATATTACATTATGTTAAACTGTATGGTATGTCGTCCTAGTTTCATGACATTAAGGTGGGTAACAACCAACATCTCAAATCCATGATAATAAACTATGTGGTGCTGGAATTATATTTCCATGATGTTAAACAGCACACCCATCATCATCCCCACCATACAACATTAAAAAATATGTTTACATATATAAGAGATGATTCTAAAATTGTGTTCATAGTCCATGAAACAATAATTTCAATTTCTATGATCCTTTATGAAAATGTGTCGGTTGGAACTAGGCCTCATAGGCCCTCATCCAAATTTGGTATGTTATTCCCGCACATTATGTGTATCCATTTTTTAGAGTTCTCACCCTGTGGTATGTACACTATGACCATAAAATAGAAATTAATATACTCAATGCATTATGTTAAACCACAATAGTATCCTTAGTATGTTTGGGATTCATCTTAAAAGTATAATATATGATTTTTAACCCATGTTATGAACATAAGATTCCTCCTGAAGATCGTTGGACACGTTAGTTCCCCCACAAGATAGGATTCCCCCAACCTTTAATGTTATTTAGCAATATTGTGTTATAGTACATGGGAAGCATCATTGAAATTGACATTTCCCAACACATGAGCTAGATATGTGCTAGAGTATGAGAATTCACACATGTCCCCATGTGAATGTTAAATCCATGGTGGGAGTCCCTTTATCAATAAGTATTTTTGTCTTCATTCATGTCCTCACATGATACGTAGGGACACCCAAACCTCATGACATAGGTCAAATCACACAAAATGTTCAAAATTTCAAAATCTATGTATAGGTTAGTCCTAAGTAGATGGATCCCATATAGGACTATGTGTGGCATGATTATTATCATATAAATATATATAGAGTAACATAAAAAATGGGTGTTAGTACCAACTAATAAATTCTCACCATTAATAAGATGTTTTTACCATTATTTTGGATAAAGGCCTCTTTTAATATCAAGATTATTTTTTTCACTGGAATAAAAAATTATCTTTACCATAACTATAAGGAAAACCCATCTTGACCTAATGACATAAAAATGCATGGTTCATCATCCATGTCATAGAATAGTGAGTTGGATGACACCAATATCCTATGTATATGACGATAAACTACACAACATCATAATATTCTCATCTGAGAGGAAATTTAAACAAGAATCAATTATATACCAAGCCATATTATTTATCAAGTAACATCTTGTTTCTTGTCCCCATAGGATATGTAGTCCTGGTTGGATTTTACTCATTGGTCCAATGAACACTATTATAAAAAAAACTCTCCCTCCATGTGTGTGTGTTAGACATACAGAGGGAGACTTCAATGAAGAACGACATCCAGATTGATTTTTTTCTTTATATAATACTCCATAAAGCCTAGTCAGGGGCTTAGTCACAATGATACATATCTCATGTCCACGTGAAACCATCCTTAATACAAGTCATTAAACAAAGAAGTTCGTCAGGAACTACATGTGCCATTATTCTCATTCAAATGTGATATATTATGATGTTTAAACTTTATTCCCACATACCACCTAAAAAATATTAGACAATCCCCCCCCACTACATATGGGTCAGACCTGTACAGATCATATCCATTCAATACTATGTGTTTCTTGCTTCTTTTCCAAACAAGATAACTAATGTTTCATAGATTGTTTACTCAAATTCTCACCCAAACATTTCACATGCTTCATTCTGGGTGATCATTAACCTAAATGTATGATACTAAACTACACATGGTACTAGATATACATGTGTCTAGATTCCTACCACTACGGGATATGTAGTGATTCCCATATCTCTAATACAAGGGCTAGATATATTAATAAAAACAATAAAATGAAAAAATGAACCCTCCAAGAGTATGAGGCATAACAGCATAGGGATCTAGTTGAAGAACTATGTATGGATTTATTATTACTATAATGATATATATAGTGATGACCGGATCAATATTTACAGTCTATCCACCACAAATTTTAAAATTCCATATACTTATTTTTATCACATAATTGTGGTAGAACAAACCTTTTCCATCACGTATTTCAAAAATTGAGCATAACTAAAAAGAGAATAAGAGCTTAAGTTGGGGAATCACCGCCTTTTCATGCCATATAAATCAACATTAGTAATTTCTTAGTCTTGTTGAAATAACTAAAAATTCATATAATATAGTTCATCTTCAGGTTATGGGAACCTACCTCATTACTGTGTGAAGTTAAAATAGTTAGAGAATATCCTCTTTGGATAAAATTAAACTATATGGCTTCTAAAGAACTAGGTATATCTTGAATCTCATTGTGACTAGATACTCAGTGATGCCTAATCCTCATTCCCTAGTATCAAACAATGGGTATTGAATTTGTTCCTATTCTCTTATATTCAAATAAAGATCTTTGCATGATATCTCATGATTGGGTTCCTCAATCGTGGATAAATCAGGGAAATTAAAATTATCCATTACATGTGAGTCATTTCTTTGTAGGTAATTTCACACTCCACAGATAATCATGGTCTGAATGTTTCTTACATACCCCAAATCGTTCAGTCCATTCATCATATATTAAGCCCTAAGAGATTTATGATCGTCCCAATCTTATCATGGATATCATATATGTATAGTCAATGTCTTGAGGACACCCATGATTGACTATGCACAGTATTCCCCACTAAGATCTATATAAGTCCCTTAGAAAAAAATCATTTCAACAAAAGAGAAATTAAATCTAAATAGGGGACACTTCGATATTCTTAATCCCCAACGGAATATATATCTCATCTCATTTATCCTATTCCATGTAACAGTAGGACTATGTTTTACATCTTATTCTCCCTCATCTCTAAGTCATGTCATAAAATCTCAGTCTAATCAGCCTCCGGTTACTCATCATTTTTATGAAATGTGGAACTATTTTCATTACCTAATTCTTCAAGACAACTTCTCTTCCTTACCACATGATGATAAATTTCACTGTTGATGTCCAGACCTCATGACAATAGACTACATGATTCCTAAGAAATACATATTGATTGATTCTCACTTTAACAGGATATATAGTGACCATAGGATCATTAATACCGGGTTGATCCATGAGATAAAAATGTCTCATATACCCTATGTACGAGTCAAACCTACAAATAATTTTTTTGTCATTAAATTGCATAATTTCATGATATATAGATGGTTTGATTCCCACTATCAGAGGATATGTGGTGATGCATTTATCTATAATCATGAGTCCAATGTGATAAAAAGATAAGAATTATATTTTCTTTTGTGTGGGTAAAACCCACATAGGGTACATTATAATAACTATGTATGGATTAATTCTTATTTTTAAGGGATATGTAAAAACACATGGATATCCTATCATGGTCCAAACACAACAAAAAAATCCCATGTTGTGATATATATAAGTTTTATCTACATCGAGGTTTGGGGTAAATTATGTTCCTCTCCCCATTCATGATCACGTGCGAAGATGAAAATTCAACTTTTCTACGTGATATTTGCATAATTGCATGGGAAACCATTCTTGAATTACGTAGGAATTGATTCATATTTTGATGTGATATGTAGTGATGCCTAAAAAAATTTATCCTGGAGCCAATAATCATCATATAATCCTTCCATCATATATATGGGTCATACCTACATAAGGTATATTTTTCAACCCACTCTAAGAAGTTTCCACATAAAATGATCCTTTCACATTCAGGTACTTTCCTTCAATAACCCAAACTATCTGTCTGGGGAATTCCTAATATATATAAAGCTGCCTAGATATCAAAAGTGGTGGGTCAATATCATGAGTAAAACAACTCTTTAAAATACATAACATTATTTAGTTTTCTATGTATATGTTTTCCCCAAAAATAGCTTATCAATAAAAAAAAGATTCTTCAGGAGAATATTTTTTATCTATGTATTTCCCAATGAATTTTTTTCCAATCAAAATCCTCATATTCAGAAACCCCCAGATAACTTCATAAAATAATTCCAAATATTGCCTTAGGATGATGGAACATTCATGAATGAATTAACATGATATTGGAAAATCATATATCCCACAATCAATGATAATTTAACAAAAAAAGATATACATCAATCATTTTTGAGAAATGAAATTAAACTACACGGTCTATGTCTTATTTTTAGGGAATGAAATTGAACTATTCTCAACCTCCTTAGAACTATTAAAATTCATGTAGGATTTCTAATATGTATTCCTTCATTATTTTCTAAACATTATTCTATAGATAGGACACTCTGCGTGGTCTTATGAAATCTGCATTTCCAGAAATTAATCATCCCTCAGAATTTTAGGGTCTATGTCTCGAGGGTTCCATTATCAAACTGTGAAAATATCCCCTAGTAAGATCTTTATATGTTTCTGATATAAAAGTCCTAACAACCACAAGAAAATTAGTTCCCATGAGAGTATTTTCCTACCTCTGTACACCTCATATTCATGGTGTTTGAAACCTTCTTTATGGTTAATCAATATGTACTTATGCCTTGTAACTTCTTTGATTCCAAAATCACAAAACCAAGGTGATGGTAAATCCCCCATTAATGTATTAAAATTGTTGTTAAATTATTATACCAGAATCACTATTGGGTCCCCACCCCATAATTCATCTTAAAATATGATCATCCTAAATCATTAGTGGCATGATTTTGACTATCAAGACACCAAAATTTCCCAAAAAAATAGACACAAATCATTCCATGTGGGAAACCAGCAAAGGTAACCCTATGTGAATTTCATTTAACAACATCCTTAACCTACACATTGAATGGTATATTGAAATTTAATAAATCATAATCATATTGAGGAAAAATATTGTGTTTTTTTATAGACACAAATGGAAGAGTAGGAAAAATACATTTTATGACTACTAATCCCTCTCCCCACTAGAGATAGGAAAAAATTACAAAAATTCCATTAAAGAAAATATGTTTTAAGTATCTCCATGTTACACTAGAAATAATTAAATCTATGATCATTGAGGAAATTGGATTTAGAAAATAATTATGGAATTCCATGATAATGTTAGTTTGGTTATTCTATATTTCAGTTGATATTAAAATATTGTGGAGAATATATTTTAATATACAACCAGTTATGATTAATTGGATTTGTAAAATATGATAAAGGATAAGAATTAGAAGGCTAAAATTTCCATTTCAAAATGATAATGATAGAGTATACAAATCCTAGATTCTCGTTATGAGGCTATAATAAATGATAAAAAAGTAACAGAACAAAATAGATGAAGAGCATATAGTGAAAATCATATAATTTTTTTCAACAAATATACTACCTTATGATGTGATTCATCAAGGGTCCATTCCAATTTTGTGATTTCCCTAACATTGATGTCAGCTTTTTGGAAATTTTGATTGATGAAATACCTGATATATAGAACCTTCTTCTTTATGAATTCAAAATTTTCAATTAATGACGATTGTTAGACGTCAGACATAGCTAAACTAGCCTCACATTAAAGTATCCCCGCATTTTGTGAGACCACTTGATCATATGTTCTTGATTCCTCAACAATAAAGGTGTGTAGTCAGCATTATGATGGATTAGGATATGAAAATCATTGAAATAAATAAGGTCAGATTAACATGTAGCTAAAAATTATCATGAAATGATTACTTGGAGAATAATGATATGTAGGATTTAGTAATCAATCCAATCAGAGACTAGGGAAACGAAACATTGATGAAGTATTTGTACCTTATAATCAATTTCGTCACTTGAGTCTCCATGTTTATAATACATATTTGATGCGAGAACCATATTGATATAGCATGTTGTTCAATTCCATTACTGGGATCTTGATCATGGACACATGCTTCCATAATAATTTAATCCAAAAGTGAATCCACAATAAACATGTTCATATTGAAAAGAGAATCCAAATTGGAAGATATTCCATCTCTACCTCCTTACCATCTTTGGGAGCAAAAAAATTGGATCCACATCAATTGGTGGGGTTCCCTAGGCTATTCAACTAGAACCAGCATCAGCATGGCAGATAATAGATCATGCAGAAAACATCATTTGTAAACAAACATCTATGCGGGGGGTTGTGGAGGATGTTGTTTCCTTGAGGTTCCTAGAGCATTGAGACACCATATGTTGTCCCTATGAATCTAATGATGTTGGTGTTTCAACAATAATCTTCTGATATGTTAGAGGTTTATGAACATTTTAGATTGTCTTACCAGATATCTGATCAGGCTATAAATAAATCCACATTCATCCATAATCTTATTTGAGTAGAATTGGAGAATCCACCCAAATAAAATATATTTTTATTCCATAATCTTCAAAGATTATCACCAGCCATAGATGGCTAAGGATACCTTGGTGTGACTCAAGAATTCGTGGAAGGGGAAAAAAGTAAACTCATTACATAAATCCAAATATTTTTTTAAAATATGAAAGTAGTATAAAAATATCTTATTGTTATTCCATCCACCCCCACAACCATAACTCTATATTAGAGATAGATGATGTAAGGGAACTCCTCTGAAGTCCTTTCACCATTATCAACCACCATGTCTAATGGATGAATGTAATGGAGAAAACATTTCCCAAATTTTTAAAACATCGTCGATGCCCTGGTATTTGAAGTGGTCATATGAAATATTAAGAAATACATGATGAAACGGAGGATAAGGAATTGTTTTGATATAAACATATTCCTATCATCTACATTGTTTTTCCACCCATTCATATATGCTTTAGAATGGCCTACAGAGTTGATGCACATAATAAACTTCTCACATATGGCCTAATAATTCGTATATATGAGAATATGTGGGTAAAAATAGATTAGGATGATTTATATCCACTGTTTTGGACACCATCATTGGGGTACAAAAACGAACACTAATGTACGAATAATAGTATATGAAAATTCATTCCCCTAGAGTCCTGATGAAAAATATCACACACCTAATTCCATGACATACATATAAACTATTTCCATTTCACCACATGGTATGTAGGACGAATTCAATTTTTTTCTTTATAAAACCCATATTCCAAATGAGTTTTTAGTTGGAAGAGTCATTATATAGTGAAATTTCATCTTTGGACAAATAGAATGTATAAAAAAATTCTCCAATCACATAATGGGATTAGTGAGTATGTATGGATGAAATAAATATGCAATTCCTCAATCATAGTCAATTGGTCCCTTCCTAGTAGAAATAGATTCTTATTTTACTAGTTATTGGCTGTTGGAAATAATTATTCAAAAATATTTCAAAGAATTAGTGATTACACATAGCAGGTAGACATTAAATAAACTAACCCCCACTTCGCCATGTGAGAGGTGGAAGGTTTTGGTAGTCAAACACTATCAAATGATCAATTGAGTAAATATCTTGGTTGATGAGTAAACTGAATATTGAGAAACCCAAATAGCATATTATAATCCATAAACCTCTAGTATTCTAGATAAATATTTGATATTATTGTTCATATATAATTCCAAAGACTATTCATCAACGAAACTCCCTCCAGACTTCATGTCCCACTTAGGGCTCCACCATCTATTGGGATTATCGCATGAGCAGTTGAAAATGGATGAGTAATCGAAACGGGAATATGGAAGGTATTTTAATGATATTTTTGTTTCATTGTGTCCACATAGAACCATTCTGAAGAATGACAACCCCATGACCAGAACCAAAATTGATTTTCTATGTATCATAGATATTGACATGTGCAGAATAACGAGACATCTTGAACAATGAATATGGGATATTATGATCAAATTCTAGAAGGGGATAATATTTATGATGTATAATTTATTAGAAGAGTATTAGATTGGAAAATAGATAATACATATGAAAATTTTAAAGGAGGATATTTAAAATATACACTTGAGTAATGATGTTCTTTTGAAAGTTGACATCGACAATCATATCCAGGGATGTTCTCTTGGTCACATTTGTCAAGGTGAAATCCAATGCCATATATTTCATGAAATGTATAATAAAAATTATTTTAGATTCATTAGGATAAGGGTCCCATGATATGCCATTTGATGCCCAGTGTATTCCCACAACAACCAACCTTATGAAGTGATAGTACCGAAAGAATCAGTTCAAAGATCATCAGTTTGATGAGCGTCAACCTGTGAGGTGTCAGCCCTCGATTAATTTGACATATAGACAATGTACCAAGTCAAATTTAGTATTCATGAGGTCTAATTAATAATGGAATAATGTAAAATATATGAAGAAATAGAAAATTTTCATTTGTGGGTGAAAGAGTTCTATTAGTGGGTGAAGAAGTTCAGTTCGTAGAAAGGGTGTCTGCAATGGAAATTCTATGCATAAGTTGTTTTGGATTTTGAAGTCTGAGGATCATTCAGTTCAACAAAAAATATTGTAAATGATTATTTATTCAGGTAACCAATTTTTTGGGATTCTCCCCTCTTCTAGTTTAAATTTTGTACCACAAACCAGTTGAAAACATGACCCCATACTACATCAAAATTTCCTCCTAATCATCCCAATCGAAACCCCTTTCAGTGGGTGGAGTTTTTTTTTCTAGAAATTTAAATACATGAGAAAAATTGAACTCCTTCAAACAAGAAATATGGTTGATGTTATCCCAATGTATGGTTAATGAAAAATATTCATATGTGGAAAATCCATGAGGGATTGATTGATTCTGTGAAGAACTAATCTTTCAGTAGACTACCAGTCAGCATGATGTTCCAAAGGATCACAATAATTCACCCATGAACATTATAGTTCACTATATGGGATTCATTGTAAGTGCCCAAAAATTATAAAATATCATTTTTGTGTCAAGATGATGAACTCATCCACCATGAATCACCATCCCCCATTAAGAAAATAATTCATCGAATTGGGTTGTACAATCAGTGCTTTAGGAGAAGACAAAGATTTTTGTGGGGACATGTAGTGATTTATGACCACATGAATGAGCGTATGCCTATGATAAATAATTCACCAGAAATGGATGGACGGTTAACCCTCATACACAATAATAATTCATTTGTAGGGTCGTATTGTTTTTTTTCTCCACAAATGAACCCTCCCAACTGACTAAGTCATTCGAGGGATTTGAAATCTTCCTATGCTATAATTAAATAAATATTGTGACCCATCGTGGAAGTTCATCCAGTCTTGTACCATGTAACTCGATTATTATATATCATTAAACTAAGGGAAATTGAAAAATTGAGACAAAAAGATGGAATTGATGAGGACCAATGTTGACGAGAAACGGGGATACATAAAAAGGGGATATTCTATGGAAAATAAAGAGAGGGCCATTGAATCATAGTTGATATTAATAATCCACATAGTAGTAAGGAGAAAATAATAATTTATGAAGACATATCTGAACTCAACAAAAATTGTAGACAACATTTCACATGTCATAAATGTATAACCCCTTTGCAGACCGGCACCCTGTATAATTATTTTCTCAGGTATAACCCTACATACTGTAGTAAAAGGTTACATGGGAGAAACCCATCCTCATATAGAATAATGGATCATGGGAGAATCTCAGCCCCATCATGCAACACACAAAGGGAGAATACCCTGGTTCCATGTAGCACCATTCTATGTGTATATTCCCCTCACCCACAAAAAATATCTGAATCATATGGAACTACATCCCTTATTTTAACATGATATATGGAATGGTGAATCCTATGGTTTTCCATTATCCAACTCCACTTAATACTTTTTGTCATGTAATCAGCCACCATGTTAGACCCCCCTGCAAACTTGTCAAATGGATTAAGGACATGGTCTCTTCTGAATCCAATTGTTGTGTATGATCAGATGATTGGGGACATTAGTATATCCTCTTGAGTCTACTTATATATTGTAATTTGAGTCACGTGTCATACTAACCGAACAAGGTGGACCCTCATAATTTCCTACGGACTACATTTTGTTGTAACAAGGGTTATGATCTTGGAGAGCATACATGAAACTCCACAATATTGGGATTGAGGGGACACAATTAATTTTCCCTTCGATGTGGTTTGGTGTCATATATTCCTATATTCATAGGGATCCTATAGGGAATCCCACTTCGAGTAAGCACATAATATGTCTTGAAGAATTCGGTTCTACTTCTCCAATTCAGCTTAGCATAGTACATAGCCAAATATATAATCATATGCAACTATCCTGTCTATAATAATAAATTTTTTAAAGACACACTAAATGCCCTCCCCCTCTCCCTTTAAGATCATGAATCTCACCCACTAGGGGATAGAGTGGATCATGTGATCCTAATATCTAGTACTTCCTATTGTTTTACACCAAAAATTACTCATTTGAGCTTATGGGTAAGTAGTGATAATGACATTTTCTTGATCGCAATCCTTTAAATTGATTTCTTCCATGCATATTCCACAAATACATACTCCACAGGTCCATCTCCACATACATAATACATAACCACAATTCAAATTGACGGATTCAATGCATATGACACCACCACATGTGAATCCCTAGAGATTAATCCCCAACCATACCCACTAAATCGATCCTCCTAATAGGATTAATCCGCATGTATATCATACTAGGTAGGATTTTATTCCCAAAAAACTAGGTTACATTGGACTCCTCTACGAGTTCTAAACGTAGCCCCTAAATACACACTAATTTTTTAGGAGAAATTCATATAATGGATTTATGAAAAACTGTCACCACCTCTCTTTTGGGTCAGCTAGGTCGACTCAGTGTCATTCCCTCGCCAAACATTGACAATGAAGCTTCCCCTATAAGTTCTTACCACAAGGCATTAAACTCCAAGGATTATTTCTCATCGTACAACCATAATATGTGATGCATCATATTATGTGGAACTAAACTATGTGGGTTTTGATTCCTCTCATGAGTATATATTGGAAAAATGTCTTATTTTTTAGATTTTAACAGCTATAAAATTCCATCTCCCAGCATGAATTAACTCTCTAGAGAATGTCCCCACATGTATTAAAATTAGCATCATCCTAGTTAATGTCCAAAGAATCTCATATCCCTTTACAAAAATGGGATCATTTACGGATAACCTTATATACATATTGATCACTCCAATAAGGGAGATTCTCAAAAACCTATAGATTATTCTGAACCCATGCTTAGTTATAATGGATCTATAATTTAGGGTAATCTATGAATTCATTCTTTGTAATGAACAATGGATTAAAAAACATATCCTAAATCTATAAGAGATTTGAAGAATATTGAGTAGTTCCCCCCTCCAAGGGTGTGGTGAGCCCATAATACCATCATATCGACCAATGTGTTTATTCAATTGTCGTTGTACAAGTGACCATGTTAACTACTTATTTGTAAAATAAGTAAACATGTCCTCTTGAATGTAAATGAGGTTTGGAATTTACATCTCCACATAAACCCTATTAGAGATAATTTGAATATATTTTATAAGACTTTATTGAATATAAACAATTCATACCATTCAATAAACCATAGAGATCCTTTATTATATCATAAAAAATAGTTACTATAGAACTAAATTGAGAAATCATTCTGTAATATCTTATATGAGTATTAAATTCAATGAATATATATTCAAAATATCAATCTAATTATTGAATGTTATAAATACTGTATGCTTTATTTTTATTACATTTCATATAATAACCGTAAACTTTTCAATTTTTTAAAACTTTTACCAAAACAATTGATGGTACCTATATTGATAATAGTCATATCCAAGGGTTACAATGTACCTATAAAAACAAAATTTCTGAGTAATTATTTGTCTAAATGTATCACATTCTATAGGATACAAAAATCAACTAAACCAGACAAATTTTATACTAAGAGGATATTGTTTTCTCATTTATTTAGAACCAACTACATTTCTCATTCAGTTGGGAGAATATTATTTGATAATAAAATTAATTAATATATTATTTTCAGAAGATTATTCTTAAATGTAACAAAACTATGAAAAGTATAATATCAAATTTTTGACGTTCGAAGGAAATAATACATACACATTATAATGAAACCCTTGAAGTGTTATTAAAATATACTCACACATTATATGGTAAAATAGAATATTTTGACATGGAATATAGCATGATGGATTGTCAGGTTGTTCGTGCTTATAAGATGATGATTCTTCCTCTCATAATTTTCTCACTTGGTTATATCCATGATAGATGGTTGTGGGAAAATTCCCACCAAAATTTATTCCACATGTCACATGTCATTGTATAATATTTTCTAAGATTGTGTATAATTATCCATTGACATGAGATTGTTTTTATTTCATATAATGAGTCACATATTTTAAAATATTGAAAAAACATGACAATATATATTAATTTGAATTATAATATGTTTCCTTCCTCACAAGGGATATGTAATTAATAGATATTTCAATATATTATTTATCAGTTCAGGTTTAAAGATGTTAATATGTCATCTGCATTGATTTTTAAATAACTATCAAAAGAAATCCATGTATTGGGAATTTTAAAAATGACTTTTTAGATAGTAAATGAATAATAAATCGATCACATTGGTTGATGATGTAATTATGGAACTATATTGGTTAACATTAAATGAGGAAAATGGAATATATTATATATTATATATTCATAGGTGGATTTTATCAATGATGTATTATCTTATTTCACTATTGGAGCTAGGTTTCATTGAATATCACATTTTTTACTTGTTTAAAACCAACATAATTCCACTAAGAAAGAGGGACATCATTCAATTTTCATTATTAAAGATTTGTGCATAATATTATATATTATATAATATTATGATGTGGGTAATTCAAACCATGTAATTTGGAAAAAAAATTTATCCTCCTAAATATATCTCTCAATGAATTTTTTTTTCTAATATTCCCACAATACATAACAATATTTCTCCAATTTTTATTACTCTCCTGACATCTAGAATTAGCGAAGACAATTTTTTTCATGAAATTTTATTCTCTCCATATATTTTAATATTGAAATATATAGTGTTTCTATTATGAAAGGGGGAAATAATACACCACCTTCTTCCCTGTTACGAATGATAGAACATGATTTCCTATCATCAAAACATATAAAAATCTCATCAAAATCAATTTGAACTATGTATGTAAAGATAAACCTCTATTAAAGCACCCGTATATCTATTGGAACCATTTATATAGAGTGGAAAATGTTTAGATCGCTGCTATATGGATTCAATTTTATTTTCTCTTACCAAAAAATATAAAATATTAAGATTATTAAATTTTAATCCATTTAATTTGGGAAGGATATATAGTTCATAATTTTTTTCTAATTATTATAAATAAAATATGAAAGATCCACTCTATTGTTTTGGGATTTCAACTTCATGTTACTTATAATGTAATCTTTAAAAATTGAATTATTCATTATATTTTTATAGTTTATTTATAAAAATAATAAATTCCCATCATTGGGCATACACTTGAATACCTAATATTAATTCTATATATTTAAATGGAAATCATAGATATGAAATGTAAATTTTATAATTATTTACTTTTTTATCGATTATTATCACAATTACATTTCTAGTTTTTAATTACGATATCCAGTCATATAATTTATTTTTAAGATAAAATATCAATTCATTGATATATTTAAATAAATTGGCCAAATATTATTAATAAATTCTTAGGGATTTCAATTAGAGGATCATGATATCTTAGATGTATGACCCAATTATATTCCATTCAACCAAATTACACATCATGTTTGTAACACCCCCAAGATTTCATAGTACGTTTTTTCTTAAAAGTAATTCAATAACATGCACTACATGCAACACCGAGTTTAAGCACACCAAAACTTACTAAACTAGCCATTCAAAAGAGGTTATGAATAGTATTAACTGAATTTTGAACATTATATAATACTTATAATTTTTGAATCCATATTATTATTTTTTCTATATGAAATGTAAGAACAAATTAATTTTTTAGATAAAAGAAGTGTTCTTCCAAAAAAATGAAATTTTACCACCTTTAAATGGTGAAACATTTTAAATAAAATATTGGTAAATTTTATATATTAAATATTAAAAAATAAAAATATTCTTTTGTATTAGGACACAATAATTTAGATTCAATAAATTTTTGGTGTTTTTCTAATAACATGCATATTTCGGTGAATAGTGAAAATACTATATTTTAACTGAAAACAACATTTTAAATCAAAATAATTTATATTGTTAAATTATACATTTTAATGGTTTGGAAGTAGAAATAGATTATATTTTTACCATTTATTTCATTTCTGGTCATTGTAAGTAATTTTACTTTAAAATTGGATATAAACAAGTGTCAATCTTTTGATAGTTATTATTTCTTAAAAATACCGCTTTTGGTTTTAACAACAGTAATTAATATTAAATAAATTAATTCATCTTCTATGATTTGAACTTGGTAAAAAAGACATTATTTTTGGATTTGGAATATCTAAATTAGCCTAGGGTAAATTTTGGGCATTTTTCTGAAAACATTAATTTTTTTATGAATTTTGAAAAACACTGAGTTATAGTTTAAAACCAAATATTATATAAATAATAATTTATTTTATTAATATTTATTATAAATAAATATAGATACATAATATCTATATAAGTTAAATTTAATTCATTGGAGTCAGTTTGTAATAATTTTAGTTATATAAAAATTTTATTGAACTTTTCACCGTCTTTTACCCATCTCCTTGGAGAATTTGCAAATTCAAATTTAACTTAATTTGACTGCTTCTGTGAGTGGAATTTATAAAATCAGAGAGAAAAGGTTAATATCAAGGAGTAAAATGTGGTTCAATATGATAAAAATAATTTTTTCTGAAGAGAACCTTTTGATTTTTATTTACCATAGTTAAAATTAAATAGAGAAAATAAGGGTAAAAAGGATATAATTATTACCCTAACACATGTTATAATTCTATTAGCTAAGTTTAATTCGACCAAAACAGCCTTAGGAATAAAATATGAACCTCTTTGGTCCACATGAATAATATTAGGACATTTATTATTATTTAATTCAATGAAGAGTTAAAAGAGTTAAAATCAATGTTTAATAACTAAAACATTTTTAATATTGGGTTATACATAAGATAAATTCGATTATAAATATTAATTATAAATATAAAAAGATTTCATATATAATGGTATTTTATTTATAATTTTTAGACATTAAATAATTTAATTTATTTATGACACAATGGTGATGCAGTAATTACCTAATTAATTAAATATTAAAATAATTGATATTATAAATATCCAAATAAATGTATTTGTACAATTTTTATGAATTAAGAAAATTTTATAGGTTAATATGACATATTAGGGTTGGTTAGATGAATTTATTTTTATGTAATAATGTGGTTATGAATTCAGAAAAAACAACATAACAAATAGTGCCAAAATTGACAAAAAAGAGTTTTTAAAACAAATATTATATTATTAATTGATATTCTATTCGTAAAAAAATAATTTTTAGCCAAACTACTTATATAATGATATTTGTATCATTAATTAACCAATTGGAGGGCTCTTGGAAGTATATAGTATGTTTATTGACCATATAATATAAAAATACAAAGAGACATGGTAAATGTAAAACTATTTAACTAAGAGTTAAATCTTAATGATAATGTTAATATTGTCACCCAAATCTGCCTAAATACTGTTGGTTGAGTGGATTCTACCCATGCCCACCTTAGACATTAACGAATTCATTTTTGAGCCATTAGAATCTGAAAATTATTTTATTATAAAATAACATTTCAATCTTTTCATAAAGATCCCTTCACCCCTCTAATAAAAGGGAACTCTCCCTTCTCTCAAATTTACACCTTCAACGCCTTTTGGATCGACCAACCCCAGACAAAATATCCTCAAAAATTCCCTAAATTTATCCTATAGGCTTTATTTTAGTTACAAATCCAACTTAAGGAGCCTTTTTGATCAAATGAAAATGAAGAACCCGAAGAAGAGGTAATGACTTCACCACCCTCTTTCAAGTTCCTTTCTTCTTCCACTTTTTCTTTCTTTATTATTTCCATTATAAAATAATAACTCCAGTATATTCTATATAATGTTCTGTTATTATAAATGTGATACAACCATATTCATTATTCTATCCATCCTTTTAATGACATGTCACCATACGTGCGTACGTACAGATTACCGTCTCCACATCTTGGAGTAATGGTTATTCAATACATTATTATTTGGATGGGAATAATAATGATGTGAAATTAATTTAAATAATAAATATAACATTATAATGATATTGTATATATGATATACCATCCAATTATTTATTATTTTAATGTCAAAAAATGATATTTTCGTTCGTGCGTATGTACGAATTACCGTCTCCACGAATGCGATGAGATTCATTCCCCTTCGTATCAATTCAAGACTAATTTTCATTAGATGACTAAAAATAATTTTTAAAGACATTATATCATTCTCGATATGAATATGATACATCCCATCTATAAAAAATATGACTCACATAACAATGAATATATAGGAAAATGAATCTATTAACACCTGAAACGAAGATAATACTATTATATTATTAATAAAACAATTTTAAAAGATCATATATGGTATCATATTCATTCATATGATTATTGTATTCTTTAATAACAATTATTTCACCATTATACAGGATTTTAACGTACCCTCGTCCAAATAAAATTACAAGGTAAGGGTTAATTTTACAATCTCTTTATTATCTGAGGTTGTTTTTAACTAAGAATATACTGGGAAATACGTATTATCTCTGTAAATGATTCATAAAATAGTTTTCAAATATATTATTTTAAAGGAATTTTTACTAAAACATCATTTTAAATGTGTTAAAGATTTATTCATCTAAACCATTCTCTTTAATGACTATGTATTCAAAATTCTTTTAATGATTTATTTGAATGGACATGAATGTTTTAAAATGTTAATTACATTCAAATGTTTCAAAGTGGTATGGGAAAATTTGATTAAAAAATGTCTTTGAATGTATTCCTTTCAAAATTGTGTGACATTTAAATGTTTTCATGAAAAATGGATATTTCTCTCAATTAATATAACAAATAATTTTTATCTACACCAACATCCTTTTATGTATTTTAAGATTATTTGAAGTTGATTTATTATGATACAAAACATCCAAATTATATTGAATGTTTTGGGATATGCTTTACGGTGGATGTGTTATTTTTATACCATTCATGGTTTATGGAAGAAGTATTGACATTTTGTATTCCAGTTTTAATACTAATGATTATGTTATGTTTGAACCTATTTATATTAGGAATGCATTAGACTCAGTATGTGATGGGTGGAGACCGCTATAGCTCCTTGATGCATCTGTAGGTATCATGAGACAAACTACTGTCTTGGTATTAGGCCATGAAAAAATATAATTTTTAGTCTAGTAAAAATGCCTTGACTATGTGGTTATGACAGTATGGAATTAAGCATTCCATCATTATGAAAGTGGTTATTGATATTCCATGTGATTATTCGACTATTAGAATATCCATGTTAATAAGTAAATGGCATTATTTAATTTTATTTTTTCCATATTATGCTAAAGTTCAAGTTTAAAAAGATTTTTATTTATATATACATTTCCTTAAGTGTTTATGCATATTTATGAATGTTTCTTCTATATTGTTATCCTTACTGAGCATCTTAGCTCACACCATTCTATTTATTATTTTTTTCAGGATGTTACGAAGTATTTTATGACTGACCTATAAGGATAGTATGAGAGGATATGAGTGTGAAATATGGAGACTGTGTTGTTATATTTTTTCACTTTATGATGTAATGAAAGACATATGAATGTATCTAGTGTTTCCAAGGCTACTAAACAAATTGGTCTTTCGAGACTTGATCTTTTGTGCTCTTGCCAATGCTATGTAATAGTGTACTGACTTTGGGTAACTAGGGTCAGGGCATTACAATGTTACCTTATTCATATACATATCTATGTAGTAGAAAAAATCATGGATTTTAATAACGTATATCATTACACAATATGAAATTTCACTGTAATTACCAAATGTAATGTGTTATTGGATCGAACATGGGTTTTTAGTGTTTCATGTTGTTTATTTATCATATAAGACATGTAAATCCAACATAAAATTGAAATATTATTGTCTACATATACAAAATTTATTTATTACAGTTTTTTAATTAATTTCACATCATATGTTGTCTAACTATTGAGAATCCTGAAATAACCATGGTTATATGATGTATATCTAGAATCTCGATGGGGTTATATGGTATTATTGATGATAGATTACAAATAAAATCCCCTTAAATGAAATTATAAAGCTATGGAATGAATTACATTTCCTGTATATGTTTATTCAATTTGTAGGAAAAAATTTATGGTGACATTTATCCAAAATACAGAGTGTGTTTATAGTGTGAACAAAATGTCATAGGGTTTTATAGATTTTAAAATTTTTAGTTAACTTCAGTATAAATTGTGTAACTACATGCTATTTTGTCTTCATCTACTCCTTGAGAATTAAAATATATTTTAAATTATTTCCCACCGTATATGATAGTTTATTTCATAACTTAATATATTCATATTTGACTACTCAGTTAAACATGTTTAACTAAATTTCATTTATCTATTCGACAAACCATTTACACTACATGATTTTAAAATATAATTTATTTGTTTAAAAAATCAATTTTAGATAAGAATATTTTTTAAATCTGGGATTATTTGGATTGACAATTAATATATATAATTAATTAAAAAATATGAACCTTAATTAATAATTAATGATAAATTTATCATAATTAATAGAGTAATAGGAATGGGATGTCAGAATGTATAGATATGGTGTCATTCTATATATGTGATTGACAATGAGCTTGGCCGACAAATGTAATTTTTATGTTCCTACTTAATTTAATATTATTTTATAGGGTTTTAAGGATATATTTAGTTAAATATGATATCCTGGATTTCATACCTCACATTTATAATTCATGTTCTATGTGTATGTGGTTTTTAATGTATTCTATGCACTAGATTACCATCACTAGCTTTTTAGTAGTAATACATATGTAGGATGGGGATCAAATGAGAGGAGGTTAATTTGAACCTATTCTATGCTAAAAAAATTTGAATATGCAATGATCACGATTGGAATGTTGTAACTACATCCTGGACAAGATCAAGTAGTTCTCCACCTAGGGTACTAGGTTGATTTATAAAATTCTAAATAAATAAACCATAAAAAAAATGAGGATCATGACATTTTATTTATTCAAGTGCATGGATGTCTTTTTATTTTATCATTGGAAACATAAACCAAGTCATGTAAAACAATTATGAAACTAAACATGATGGATGAAAAATAATTAATTTATTTTGTATAAAACTGTATCATTACATTATTAATTCATTACAAAATATCAAAATAATATTAAAATGAAATGAAAATTTATAAAAAAATATATGCATAAATTCATTTAAAATAAAAGATAGAAAATATCTAGAACCCTTTCAATTTCGCGATTAAAAATAAAACAACTGAACTAAGTGTTCGTATAGAAATAATTAGGACACCAACTTTTATTTTGGTGTTATTTTGAGTTTTTGGGATTGATATATACATGTTTTTGATTAAGATAAGTACCATTAGAAGACTAAATTCATCCTTCAATAAACAAATGGGAAAATCCCATACATTTATTAAAGATTATGGAGTCCAATGATCAGATCAGTGAGCTATAATCATGTAAATTAAAAAGTCCACTATATATAATACCATTGAGTTATTCATTATAAAATTTTCCACATTATGGGAATGTGAATATGAATTCGGGGCACTATAATTTCAACAAGTTATGACATTTGATGTCTAGTGGGAAGGTCTATTAGGATAGTATAAAATATCAGGAGATTACTAAATTAAATAAAAGTTATTTCAATTAATATATTTTTATTCAATCTAAATTACTATAATATTTATGTATGTAATTTTATGATATTTAAAATTAAACCTCATTAACACTATGAAAATTTCAATAATAAAATAATTTCATCACCCGCATAAGCATCCAATAGTGGTATAGTCATTTATGTGTTTCAATGCATCAAGAATTAATTTATTATGTGTTGGAGTCCCATATTATAGATCATCTATATCATTAAGTTAAAAAAGGAAAAAATTAATCCTACAAGATATTTTTAGAAGATCCTCTATTTTTATTTTGTCATGAAGATATTTATTTCATGAAAGTTGATGACTCATCATAAGAGAATAGTTGATTATTCTGGGTTAGATCATCTCTTATAAAGTGAATATGGAACATTATTTATTAAGAGATTGTGAGAAAAATGGGTTATATTACACAGTGATGATATGAAAGTTGTCATTTTTATTGAAAAGTTAACTTATTTATATATGGGTGAATTTTTTCATTGATAAATTCTAACATAATACATCATGAATACCACATAAATGACCCAAAATAAGGGTCTTGGAGGGAATCACAATATATTTATCCATTAAATTAGATATATTAGGTTTGGATTTATGTGTTGGAATAAAAAATAGTTTAAAAGATTAAAAATAATATTAATTATTGATTGTTCAGACCCCAAATATTGATTAACTAGTAATATTCAAATTAGATCATATATGTTAGATACATATTCAAAACCATTATAATACTATTGGAAAATTTATTTTTATAATGAGTAAGTAAATTCATCAACGTGATATAGTTTACCCCTCCCATTACGTACTATGCTAAATGAATTCCTCATTTGAATTTGGAGAATACAATTTTAATACACTATGAAAAAAAATTCCAATTAGAATACTACAATATGAAATATTATTATTTACCTAAGAAAACATATCATAATATATCCATAGAAATAACAAGGATGATATCCTTAAAATATATCCAAAATTCTGTCTAAATAAAATAATTCATTATCATTATTGATGAATATAAATTCTATTAAATATCATTAATAAAATTTCTATAGAAAATTACTTGTTAAAATTAGAAATCATATTTGAAAAATAATTTTTTCCAAAATATTTGGAAGCACATTTTAATTGAAAATTACCATAGAAACGTTTTATATAATCTACAAAATATTGAACTGCCATGATTGTGAATTTTTTTCACATTGTAAAAGCTAAAATATACATTCCCGTGTGACATTTGAATGAAATGTGATAATGAACATAATTTGAATAATTAATAAAATATTTATATTAATTTTTATTAAACATCAATCATTTAAAAATTGATTTAATATATATCATTAATATATTAATAAAATAATGTAAATCATTTTATGAAAAATATATATATAGAATAAAATTATTCATGAAAAACTGCAAATTTTGTTTGTTTTCACATGAAAACAAGCTATCAATATCCTTAGTACATAAATATTATAAAATGAATGGAAACATATAATTTTCAAAAAATACCATATGAGATGGAAATATATTTGGTATTCATATAGAATGATCAAATATTTCCCCTACTATATACATAAAAATTAATTATTCTAAATAATGGTTTCATATTGAAATAAATTTAAGTCCCTCAAATCCACTCTTCCATGCTTATATATCATTGTAAAATATTAAATATGTCTTTTATATAATTTTATGGAAAATATTTATATGGAAGAAATTTTTTATGGAAAGCCCCTAAAATTAGTTTCCAATAAATATATGTTATTAGTATCTAGAATACATTAATATTGTATATTTGAGTGAAAAATATAATTTTAAAAAATATCTATTTGATATGAAAATATAATGGTATTGAGAGAGAATTTCCAATTATTCCCCATAGAAAATACATAAAAACTAATAATCATAAATAATTTTGTTATTATGAAATAATTGAATGTCCATGAGACACACTCTTTTGGATTCAATAAAAAATAATTATGTATATTTTTTTATAAATAAATCTGAAATTAAATAGTGCATTATAAAACTGAGGATATTATATAGTATTTGTTTTTTAGGAATATCACTAAATATTATTGATTTTCTTTTTTAAAAACTAAATTAAAAAGAAGTTATTTGACTTTTATCATGAAAAATCATATCAAATCCAATCTTCTTGAATTACACTAAATGATCCTAAAATCATTCAAAAATACATAGGTGGAGAACAATTATTTAGTAAGATGTTTTAAAATTTTCAATTGTCAAATTTCTTGGAAATACTTTTCAAAAATCATTTGAAAACATTATCCATTTATTTTAATATTAATATTAAATATATATTAAAAATACAATTCTAGGGTTATGAAAATATTCATTGTAAAATTAATTTTTAAATTTAATTATAAAAAATTAATGTTTTTAAAATATTAGAATACTATTTGAAATATTTATGCTCTTAGAGTTATTCTTCTTGAAAAAAAATAAATATTTTTCAGAAAATATTATTAACGATTTTTAATGAAAAACCACAGGGCATCTGGAAACATTGAAGGATATCTGGGCCTACCCACTTCTAGAGTGATGGGATCACTCCCTAATTCCCAATTATATTTATAACATTCAAGAGATGAAGTCGATTTTTTTATATTATCTTTTATATATATATATATATATTCATTGCATTTTTCACATTAAATAAATGAAAATTAATTTACACACTTATATTTACAAAAATATATACATGTGTGAATATTAATGATAAATAACATGTAGAATATGTTACAACCAAATCCCATGACAAATAACATCTTCCCATAGAAATGAAATTTTATCGAATGAATGATTTACATCCATGTATTTAAATTTCAATCATAAACTCATAAATTCAATTTATTGTAATAGAAAAAAATGATTACATTTATTATTTAAAATTATAAATTGATTAAGATAATTGGATTCCCATTTACAGGAATTTTTTTTATATTTTAATATATATTTTTATGCATAAAATAATGTTGTAAAGGAATGAATCCAACACATAAAATAACATTAATTTTAAAAGTATTATAAAATTATATAAATAATTTTAATGATATATATGTATATATATAATTTTAATTCCTTAAACGATTATATGATAAAATGAATTATACACATAACATAAAATATTGAAATGAAATTATATTTCACACATAAAATTGTAAAAAAAAATACTATTTTAATATAAAACATTTCTGCAATGTATTATTTGAAATTATCATCATTACTAAGATATTGATTTTAAATGAAACCAATTTTTGATACATGAATTGATTACTCATTCAAATAATTCAATATGAATTTTATAGATATAAATATGATAATTTATATTTATATACACTCATATATAAAAAATTCTTATATTTTAAAAGAAATATAAACACTCTTTTAGTTTTGTAAATAATATATATCCCTTAACATATAATGGAGTTTAAAAATAAATTCTTAATTAATTATAAGTTGTTAAAATATATAATATAGTAATTAAAAATAATACACACACATATATATACCCAAACATAATAATGGTATTATAAATTGTATACCTCATGTTTCCCTTAACATGAATTTAAATCTGAAATATATAATCATTGTGATTTTGAAAATATTACATGTAGTTGTATGTTCATGAATAATATTAAAACAAATTTTGAAATTAATATATATATATATATATATTATTAAATTATTTTTACTTACAAAATGAATACTGTAAATGAAACAATGATGAACCTACTATTTTATATGGGTGGTTGAACTAGTGGGAAGAAGGAGGCTTCTCTTGAGCATGGGTTTCTTCTTCAAACACTATGAATATGGTATTTTTGTGGAATTAAAGGCTCATAAATATAATCATATTTGGTTTTTCAGCATTTGGTTTTAGCTTCTAGAAGAATCTTGTAGTATAGTGAACCTTTAACCATAAGAGACCTGAGTTAATTATTTTAAACATAGTGTTTTAAAATAATAATGATTTTTTAAAACATCAAACACGATTTCAAATAGGATTATCATAGGGAATCATAATGGAATGTCTATCATCAATATATTCACAAATCATTGATCAACCGTCAAATCTAGAGAGTTTAATTGATTATCAACGATATGATGTCTGAATTAACAAGAAATTTGAATCTATAAGACAGGGGAAATCATAAATGTTCAATGTTATTGAAGACAATTTTTTTAATTTCATCCATCACTATGTGTACTATAAAATATATATTAAATAAAGAAGTTATTGGATGATGCATACAGTTCCACATTATCCCTCCAAACCTGATGAACAATGATATGTCGAGATCTCCAAGAGAACTATTGGTGGGATAATATGGTGAAGGAGATGGTGGAATATACCTCATGATGTATTGAATGTCATAAAGTGAAGTAGGAAATAAAAAAAGGGGATGATGAAACCATTACCCATACCAATATGGAGAATGGGAAACATCAATATAGACTTTTTTACTTGTCTACCATAGAAATAAAGAGAAATCAATATTATATTAGTTGTGGTGGATCATATTATAATGACTTCTCAATTCATTTTAATTGTATAGGAATTTTCACATGATAAAATTTCGACGATATAAGTTAGGGTGATGGTGGGGCCTCAATGAAGACCAATATTGGTTTTCACTAATCATGGATAGGATTTACATAAAAGTTATGAAAGAGTCTCCAACATGCTCAAAATATTTGTTAAACTTCAGCACAACTTATCAACCCCAAACTGATCTATAATCTGAGTGGACTATCGAGATACTCAAGGAATGTTTGAGAGAATTATCAATAT
The DNA here is from genome assembly GCA_963277665.1 of Viscum album. Lineage (NCBI taxonomy): Eukaryota > Viridiplantae > Streptophyta > Magnoliopsida > Santalales > Viscaceae > Viscum > Viscum album. The sequence goes on along the minus strand of OY728121.1, from coordinate 1,788,157,011 downwards.
ATTTCAAAAGGGTGGTATCAATATCACCCTCTTGTCTAGTTATAATATAAAACATGCTTCCCTAAAAGCTTCCTAATGGATTGTGAAAAATCCCATTGTGGAAGACGAAGGGGAATATTGTATTTTGGGATGAATTTGGGGAATATAAATTGATAGCTCCCAAAATGGTAGATGAAATGATGGAAAATATCATGACCATTTGAAGTAAATAAACGCTTCTCAGAGTCGATAGTAGAGGTATTCTAATAATTATTAATGATACCTAGAGTTTAATGAGGTAGATAAGGTATTCCTCTACATATATACATGGAATAAACTCATTATACATGGTAATAATGGAATTAATATTCCAAGATACATTAGTCCCTTAGAGTTAATTTTACAAATTGGAGTGGTGTAATATCTAATAGCACTCCCACATGACCTCTCTATAGTATGTGATGTGTACCATTTTTCACAGTGGAGGATGTACATTGTAGACCTATCACATGTACTCAATCTAGAGTTGTTACCATTGGTTAATGATCATTCCTTTGAGGAGAATCCAGTGAAGGTCTTATATCATACATACAACATTATAGGAAATAAAAAAATGCACCAGGATATTGTTTTGTGGAGAAAACCAAAAATATATGAAGTAGAATTTGAATTAGTGTAGGAGATGAAGAAGTGTTATCGTCATCTATTTTAGTAATTAAAATACAATTTTTAGGATTTAATTTTTTTATGGAAGATTCTAATGACCAAAATATTTATAAATAAAACTCCAATTATAATTTCATTAGATAATTTATAATATAAGATTGATATAGAATATAAATGATATTATTTTGTTTCATTATATACTACAATATTTTAATGACTATTAAACATCATCCCCATTGATAATAAATTTTTTTAAGAGTTATAATATGATAACTATATCTATATTATTTTAACAATCCCAATTGGAAAAGTCAAAGTTCGTGATGTCCTCCAGTTGTAGGATAATACCATAAAAATACCATTTATCAAAGCATCAAATAGATATAGAGTCACGTGGATTTTCCCTTTCCAAATAAAAATTTGTGATCCAACATTGTAATCACGAGTGATGCCATTTACGATGGATGTTCAAGTTCATCTATTTCACTATGCAAATCATGTACATCAAACCAACCTATTAAAGGCTCAACAACATGAACCTTACACATAGGCTGTCTAGTTGTGTATCAAAGGAATATGTATAAAGCCCATAAAATAATGGAAATTTATATAGATATTTTGAATATAATAATGGTTATATTTAATTACTATTTTTATGTTTAAACCTATTTAGATTTTGTTACAATATAAAATAAATTTTATTTTTTTAGACATCTTAGTTCAATAAATACATTTGATTTTACGAATTAATGGAATTTTCAAACATATAACTAGTGTTAAATGCGTCAACATGCATGTGGGAGGCATTTTCGGAGTACCTGTCCACACACAAATGCCCAAGAACATCCCAAAATAGGGAAAAGTGTATAAAATCACCACTAAAACAAATCTGAGTGCAAGTACAACTGAAATTAAGTAGGCCAGTTTAATACCCCAATAAAGAACTGGAAACATTAACTACAAAATGGAAACTCAGATGGCCATCCATAGAAAAAACCACCTGATCATGAGGGTAGTGAAGCTATTGGAAGCTGAAGTAGTATTTTCTATCTGCACTGTCCTACTGGGCCCTACCTAGTCTTAGGCCACAAGAAGACCATCGTAGAATCAGTTAGTCCCATCTCTCTGAGCAACCCTAGAAAAAGGTCGGTCATCTGCACTAGACAGAACACATGTGGGTGAAGCCTCTTCAGAGCTGAGTAACATAGTACTCAGTTGGGACCCCAAACAAAAAAAGAAAAAACACAAAATAATTCCTCAAATTAAAGTAAAAACACAAGATATCTCACACTTTGTATATTCTAGGGTAGCAAAAATAGAATCATCATTCACATCGTCAAAAACCTCAGCTATTGGGGAACTTCTCTACAATGGATTATAGTTTTCCTGCCATGTCACGAAGAGGTACTTCCCAATAACCTTGGAATGCTTATGTACTCCTACCCCATCACATATCGGGGGCCTACAAAGTTATATAGAGGTGCCTACCACTAGTCATGGCCAATTAAGGTACTCTTCCAAATCATGTACCTTGGGCCAGCAAAGTCACAGAGAGGTTTTTCCCACCATGGTCCTATAAAGTCATAAAGAGGTGCTTCCCACTAGGTCAAAAGTCTATAGTCTTCAGGTCTCAGCCATTTTCAGTATTCTGTACGTATTGTGCTTGGGGGAACTGCTCATCAAGCCCTGTATTGCCTCTCAAAATTAACAAAAGTCACAATAGAGGCTACCAAAAACTCCTTCACATTGATATGGTCCCAACGCCGCAAACGAATCATAAATTAGACGTGTGGTTTGTAAGATATTAGTGTTTTAGTGTCCAGGTGACCAGTTGCGTCATGGGCATGTCTGACCCGGTCAGACTAATCCGAAAACCCGGACCAAGGGTCGCACGCACCCCTGTTCATTTAGATGGACTCATCCCGACTTGGTGAGGGGTTTCGTCTAACTGGTCTTGCCTGGCCAGTGGTCCAGGCCTAATAAGCCTCATTGGACCCGACATGGTTGGTCAAGGGTCCAGCCTGCCTAGTCAGCTAGCGACCTGGTCTAGTTCGGTCTGAATCGAAGAGGGCATGGATCCAGCCTGTCTATGTGGGTAGAGCCTAGTGGGTACTGGTCCGTCCTGCTAGGGTGGGTCTCGATCAGTGATATGTGGGTATGGCCCACCGAGCGGTTCGCCACCCACCCGGTCCACAAGAGTGGGACAGGTCCACCTTGCTGGACGCTTCCAGATGCCATGTCTGTCTTTCGTCATCGCCTCACAGCTCACCTTGGGCTGCCTCCTCTATCGCGGTCGAGCGACTGTGGCTTGTCGCATGGGATGCATCTCATTTCCACCTCCATGACTCTTCGATGTAATCGAGCGATCGTGTCCTCCGCCTCTAGCTGTCTACCTTGCATGTGGCTTCTTCCCATATGATGCTTCCCGGTGATCCAAAATCCATCCTCTAGTGAAACATCATGACATCCCACCTCCCATCCATGACCACCATTACGGACCACTAGTATCAGTTTCTGGGGCCACCGATGATGCCTGCAAGCTGACAGATTCTTCTGCAGATCACCGGTTTTCCACCAGTGGTCTATTCTTCGTGCCATTTATGTCGGCATTTTTCGGGGAATATCCTCCCCACTGCAAAGTTCACAAATATTTTTTTTTGTGTTGATTCATGTTTTTTTCCAAAAATAACATCCACAACAGTGGGGCTCAGGCCTTTTTCATGTTGGCTCATGCCAACCACATTAGATGTTTTCTTCCCAAGGGAGGTCCAATGATATTAATTGAAACAACAATGATAATTCATTACCAGAAAAAGAATCCCTAAATAAGTCACCCTCCTGCAAGAATGAACATCCCATGGATAAACCAATTCATGTGTTAATCCATGTTCATCATTTTGAAATAAGGATGGGGAAAAAATTAAAATAAAATAACCCCTACCTCTTATGATGTCAAATGCTGTGAAATTCATCCTTGAGGGATTTGAGACATCGACATCACTTCCCGTCACTGGTCTTCAAAATGTGTTGAAGATGATGAAGTTCCATAGGATTGTTTCATTATTTTATAAGGTGGATGTAAGTATAGTGTTCCCTAGATAATCTTTCAAATTTTTAGTCAATATTTTCTGAGTGTGTCGAATTATAAGTTGGAGCACGTCGCAGTGTTCCCATTATAATGTGATGTTACGTCGTTACACTATTTTATTTAAAAAAAATCATTTCTCTTATGTGTCATTAAAGAATAATTATTTTGTGATTTTAAAAAACCATTAAATATCATCATTGATAGGATGCCTTGTTGGGTTGTTGCTACCCTCCCATGTCACCATCCGCCACTCAAAAGTTAGAATGAAAATAAAATAATTTTCTAAAATAATTTAAGTATTTTTTTCAAAAGTTCAAAAAATAAATTTTCTGCACGGCCCTTGCCTGCCGAAGATTAGTCATTTCTAAGAAAATATTGGAATTATGAATTCCAATATGCCCTCATATTTTTCATCCAAGCAATGGTTGAAAGGATAGAAAATCTCGCTCACACGTTTTCTGAAAGTACCATAAAAAATATCAAAATTCTGTTCCACGCTCTCTAGACCCCGAATCACCCACCATCGAATTTCACGGTCTGAAAATAATTACATATAAATAATAAAATATATTTCACAAGAATTACGAGCTGTTACATTATCTCTACCATAGGGATTTAGGACAATAAATTCTAAAACTACAAATAAACAAAGTTATCGGGGTACTGAGCACGAATCTGAGCCTCTCACTCCCATTTTCTCTCCTGGAGATTCCCATGATAGCATATGACTCACACTAGAGAAATATACTGACCACGTAGGACCCTCTCTTGTTGATCCTTTATCTCAACAGGGAATACAAATGTAAACCCAATGTCAATGTCTAGCTTTCCCTAGTGGATGAAGTCCAATTGATCATGCACATACATCCTCAGCTGTGACACATGGAAAACATCATGAAACTAGTGCATCTGTGGGGGAAGTGCTAGGCGGTATTCCTCCTCTCAAACTCTTCATAGGATCCGAAAGGTCCTATGAACATTGATGGTGGCTTTCTACATAGCCAATTCTCTTCAATCCTCGTCATGGGGAGACCCGAAGGAACACTTGATCTTCCTCCTCAAACTTCAATAGAATTTGTCTCTTATCAGCATACGACTTTTTCCTGATTTGTGTAGTCCTCATATACTCCTTGTTGATCATCACCTTCTTGGTGGTGGCCCATACAAACATTGTACCCATGATGGAAAACTCCACTAGGTCCATCCAACATTTGGGTGATCTGTTAGGTCGCCCGTACAAGGCCACAAATGCGGCCAAGACGATGGTGGAGTGATAGCTATTGTTATATGAAAACACAACTAGTGTCTATTGTTCCTCCCAACTATGAACAAAGCCTATGACCCAAGCATGAAGGATGTCCCCCATGGTCATTATGGTATACTCTGTCTGACCATACATGTAGGGATGAAAATTTAGGCTCCAATGCAACTACGTCCTTAATGCCTCAAGTAATTCCTTTCAATGTTGGGATGTAAAGTGGGTGTCACAATCTGAGATGATCATCAGAGGCACCCTATGAAGCCACAACATCACTTGGACGTACACACATCCCATTCCCTCTACCTTTCCCTTCTCTTGGATGGGTAGGATGTGAGCTGACATGGTGAGTAAGTCCATGATCACCCAGAAATAGTCATGACTTCTTAACATATTTGGTAACCCAATCATTATTAACATAGAAAAACAATCACATTTCCTCTCTGGTACCATGAGTGGATATTTCAATAATACTAGAACATGGTGCTCGACCATCAATTGATAAAATGTGAGGCATCATGAAATGAACTCAGCCACTTCTTTCTTCATCCCAGGTCACTAATAATGATGCTGAATGTCTTGGTACATCTTCTCCATTATATAATGTATTGAAATAGTATATTTATGAAACTCCCTCAACACATCCTCCCACAACGCCACTAGTACTAATGTGAACCCTCTAAAAAGGATGACATGCTCCCCACCAATCAGAAATCCATCAGGAATTCATCCTATAGATATATGAGCACATTGTGCCTCACAGTCAACATCCCCTAGTTGTGCCTGAAAGACTTTCTATAAGAGTGGGGTAGTAAAATCCATTAACTAGTGTTAAGAAGCATCACTATCATCCATGATGTTTATCCATATTGAGGATTAATACTATTTTGACTCACTCAGTAGCTGCAACCCGGTCCTCCTACTGAGTGAGTCTGCCACCACGTTCTCATTTCTGGGAGTATATAATATCTCAACATAATTTTCATGGGTGAACTCTAGACATTGCCTCTATCTCAGATTCCTGACCTTTTGGGAAAAGATATACCTAAGACTCTCTTGGTCGAAGTAAACTATAAATTGTTCCCCCATAAAGTAGTTCCACAACATCTTCAAGTAAAATAAAACCTCTTCAAAGTCATGGTCATGGATCATGTAGTTATTCCCCTGATTCACCAACTTCCATGTGCCATAGGCGATCACTGCTTTCTCCAGAATCAGGACACAACTGAGCCTGATCCCTGATTTGTCGTTGTAAACTACACACCCAATGCCCTCTTCTAATAGTCTCAATATAAGGTCAGTAGTCATTGTCTGCCTCATCTCTGTAAAACACTACTAGAATTTCATTATTCATGTTTTGGGATTTCCCTTCCATTTCAATGAGAATTAGGTTTTTTCTACCCTAGAAACTTCAGGCAAGAACCTTTGATACTAACTAGCCAACCCCAACATGCTCCATACCTCAGTCACGCTTCAGGGTGGCCCCCAAGAATGAACTTCCTCTATTTTTATTGGATCAAAGGTAAATCCACCCTCCGAGATGAGATTTCCTAGGAAATGGACCTCTCGAATCCAAAATGGTGACATCAAGAGCTTACCTTAATATTGGTGTTCTCAAAGAGTATCCTTGACTATCTGCTAGTGTATATCATGCACCTCCTCCGACACTGAGTACATCAAGATGTCATAGACGAAGACCATGAATAAATGATAATGGTAGGTCAAGGAGATTATCATACTGAGACCCATGAACACCACTAGGGTGTTGGTCACACCAAAAAGAATATCCCGGAACTCATAGTGTTCATACCAGAACCATACAATAGTCTTTGGTACATCCTTATATCGTACCTGGAGCTGGTGATAGCCTGATTTGAGTTCTATCTTTGAAAACCACTTCACTCTCTTCATCTGACCAAAGAGATCATTATTTATAAGTACTGGGTACATTTTCTTCATGGTCTCCTGGTTCAGGGGATAGAAGACTATGCACAACCTCAAACATCCATCTTCTTTATTGACAAAAAGCACTAGGGCTGACCATGGTGAAACACTAGGCCTTGTGATCCCCTTCTCCTTCATGTCCTGCATCTGTACACAAAACATTCAAAGATATGCTGGAGCCATTAGATATTCGATGTGGATATTGATGTCATCATGGGATAAATGTCGATACATAAGTCATCCACTCAATGAGTACTTATCCTGGGAACCTCATCAAGAAACAAATCTATGTACTCATCCACCAATACATGGAAGCATTGAATCCTCTCGTCAACTGCACACTAGGAGAAGCTATCTATGTAGTGAGTGATCAACTATACCCTCGTCTAAGATAACTATTTCTACACTGAAAGTGTATAACTCTCACCGGTGAAGGAAAACCTGGTTCCATATCCATACTCACACTCCACATTATGTCTAAAACAATTTATCTGAGCATCGATTGTGGATAACCAATCCATACCAAAGGTGATGTCGTATGGCATCGATGCTACTACTAGGAGTTCCCAATGAAATCTCTCTCCACCTAGAGTAATCGAACACTATTTTCAATGGTGTGTAATTGTCTAATCCCCTCCTGTATAAGTCTATTGTTGAAAGGATCGAGCCAACGAATCCACCAAAAACTCTGCGATCCGAACGAGAGCTGTGGCATGGAAGGAGTGACTAGAACCTATGTCTATAAGTACTATAGCTAATGTGGAGAAGATAAGAATTATATCTCGGATCATCTCTATAGAACCATTTCCATAATCCTATGGTTCTTGGATCTGAGCACGCTGATGTCTAGATGCTCCCCAAGGCCAGGGTGAACCATATAGGGGTGGTGGAGGTAACACCTCGAACCGTATCCCAATGTTGGCACACGTCTAGTTCCCCTAACACATCCTCCGCCCTACAAACCTCCTCACTTGATCCACTGTCACTGCTTCAGTGTCCACTCATCCTTCTACTATAAATATGTATGGGGGGTCGGTCAGTCACATATAATGTGTCCCTACACACTACATGAGTATCCTAGCCTCTGTCTGACTCCCTCTAGCTTGGGAGCCTCGCATTGTGGACCCTGAGTCCTGGGGTCTGCCTATGAAAGACATGGCCCGATTGTTCCCACAAATCTGATTCTATTGCCTACCAAAGAATCCACCATCTGGGGTCTTTAGGTAGCTCTACCTAAGAGTACTAGCTCCGCCAAGAAGCTCTCCATCAGAAAGTCTCCCTCCAGCACCTCGTCCTAGGTAGGGGTGCTAAGAGACCCCACAGAAGTGCTGATATCCTACTTGAGTCCCTGATCAAAGGCTTGAGCACTGATGAATGTATCTCACACCATATCTATGGAGAACAAGGAAATATCTATGAACCATGACGTGTACTCTACAACTCTCATGTAGTTCTGCTATAGGTATAACAACTCTTATATGCGCACAAAGTGCAAGGTCGCGAAAAAAACTCCTCTATGAAAAGAATCTCTAAGTAAACCCAATTGACAGTCTCCTAATTTTGATTATATATTTTCAAAATCTAGAATACCCATACAATGATCTGTAGAAGGCTCATTTCGAAGATCTCCATCCTATCAGGCGATGTACACACAAAGAGGATGTCCGACGTCACAGCCTCTAGTCAGTCCTCAGCAACCTGAGGATCCATCTCTCCCCAAATCCTGAGATTTATCTATCTCTAAAACACTTATAAGGCACTGATCCTCTGAACATCCTCTGTTGGAACCAATGGTAATAGAGGCTAACCCTTTGGAAGTGGTAGCCTTGGTGCACCACCTGGTTGGGTCATCTCTATAATTGGTCCTTGTATAAACCCCTCGTCATTGGGATGGATGTCCTCATGACCACATATTAGGATCCTGGATGGTCGTATACATGGAGGAATCCTTATATAGATAATGGTGTACCACAATTATAAGGATATACAAAGTGAGATGACTCTTATTCAAAATAATTAGATACTTATTCAACCTTAGTTTTCATGTATTGAGCCAAAAATATAATTCATGGTCGTGGTGTATGGATACATCGATTGTTGAACCAACACATGACTCCCAGAATAAAAAGTGTCAAACTCATAATAGATATCCCTATTTCCCAAAAAAACATCAAACACCCAATATTTGTTGGGAATCCAACCTCTCTCTAATACCACTTTTTCACGACCCATCACTCAGGGCTCGTGCTGTGACTACCCCAAGCCGGACTCTTAAAGTCCATTGGCTGGTGACTAGCACTGAAGGTGTCATTTTGCAAGTTAGAGTAATTTTCCTTAGTACCTATATGCACACATAATCCAAACCGCATCCCAACACACTGAAAAGGGTAATTAGGTACAACTAAAACAATGCTATGTGGAAGTACAACTGAAAGAATGTGGTCCATAATTCATACTCAACAATGAACTGAAAAAAAATCTATAAAGGGGAAACTCTGATGGACATCCACAAAAAACCACACCTGATTGTGAGAGCTGAGAAGATACTAGAGGCCGATGTAGTATGACAAGTCCTTCTGGTCTTACTGGACCCACATAGTCCTATGACATCATGTCCACCGTCATAGCATCCATCAGTCCCATATCCATGAGCACCCCTATCGTAATGTCAGTCGTCTACACTAGACACAACAAATGTAGGAAAATCCCATGTAGGGGTGAGTTACACATTACTTAGTAGGGACCCAAAAAAGGAAAACCCACACAACAATTCCTCAATGTAAAGAAAGAAACACAAAATAGATAACACCTGGTATATTCTAGGGTAGTAATAATTGAATCATCAGTTACATCATAGAATGCCTCGAATGATGCAGAACACCACCACTAGGTTGTGTAGTGGGCCTTCCAAGCCACGAAAATTTGATTCCAAATGTCATTAAATTTCTTAGGTACTCCTCCCCCATTATGTATTGTGGGCCTGTAATGTCATAGGGAGGTGATTCCCACTAGTCATAGACAAATGAGGAACTAATCCTAATCGAATACCATGGGTCTTAAAAGTCACAGAGTGGTGGTTCCCACCATGTTCCTACCACGTCACAGATAGGTTATTCCCATTGGGCCAAAATACAACAGACTTGATGTCATAGCCAGTTGTCGGGTTCTGTAGGTAGTTCACTCGGTATAAAAAATCCTCAATCCCTTCGACTCCTCTCAACATCCACGAAAGTTACCATAGCTCATAAAAAAATATACTCCACATCGATAGGGACCCAATACGGAAACAAATCATCAAATGAATGCATGGATTTCAAGATATGAGTGTTTTAGTGACCAGGGGACTAGTTACAATGGGGCCTAGTCCGACCCGACCAACATGACCCAAGGGGTCCCACATATCCTATTTCATTAAGATAGACTTGAACTAACCTAGTGGGGGTTGAAATCGTTCTGGTCCGGCCTAGCCAGTTGGCCAGGACCAATAGGCCTTGCAAGACCTAACCCAGTTGGCCGAGGGTTCACCCAGACGACCCGGTCTAGTCTGGCCAAACTTGAAGAGGGAGTGGGTTTGGCCTGCCTATGCGGTCTTGAATAATGAATGGAGATCTAGCATAAGAATCAGGTCAGGCCCACTGGGTGGTTCATGCCCTGCATGGTCCGCAAGAGGTGGACTGGTCTGCCTCGCAAGACACAGAGGGATGTCGTGTCCGTCCACCACCTTTTCCCCACAGGTTTCTATGGGGTGCCTCCTCTACCTAGACATGTGACTCTGGCCCATCATGCATGATGCGCTCAGAGCCATGTCTGTGGACCTTTGAAGATGTCAGGAAACTGTAGCCCGTCATGCCGTATGACGCTCGATGCCATGTTTGTGCCCCTCCCACACAGTCGAGCAACCGCTTCCACTGCCTCTAGCCACCAGCCCCAATGGTGGCTTCTCCCAGTATGCCATGACTCTTTCGCTAGTGTGCCATCATGGCATGCCACCATGGGACCACACTGACATCATTGCACCAGATAATTCATCTGTGGACCACCTGGTCTGCACCGGTGGTCCCTTCATCATGTTTCTTGCACCCGTGTTCTCCGAAGGACATCATCTCCACCATGAACTTATCAAATCTATCTGGACATCAATTCAAAAGATTGGCCACAAATAATACCCATGACTGAGGGGATAAGGATTTGTTTAGATCACCACGTGCACTTCGCATTATATTAAAAAAAGGATTTATGGGGATTTCATTTCAAACCACAGTGATAATTCAATCCCAGATAAAGAATCCTCAACGAAGTCACCCTCCCGCAAGAATGCACAACTCGCAGATTAACCTGTAATCAGGTTAATCCATGTTCTTTGTCTATAAAGAAAGATGAGGACACATTTTAAATCCAATAACCCCCACCTCTTAGGAAATTAGATGGTACAATGGTTATCCATGAGGGATTTAAGATGTCGACATCACTTCCCTTCTCCGATCATCGAAATCTATCGAAGGAGATGAAGTTTCACCAGGGTTCTTCATTCTATGCGGGGCTATAAGTCTATTAGAGGTTCCACATAAAATTATCCAAATATTTAATACATATTTCCCCAGAGAATCAAAATATATATAAGAGAACTTCACATAATTCCCACTATGATACGACATCGTTTCATTACACTTTTTTATTTAAGAAACCACGGTTCTATTACGCGTCAATAAAGCATCATTACACTGCATGTTTAAGGATCCATTAATGATCCTCATTGATGAACTTTTTTTCCACCCTATCAATTCCCCATGGTGTCTTCATCTTCCAATAAAAAGTGAGAATGAAAATAAAAAATTATTTTATATTATTTTATTATTTTTCTCGAAATGTTTTAAAAAATAAGGTTTCTGCACGGCCCTTGCCAGCCGATGTTGAGTCATTCCGATGTGAATCCCAGTCTTTTGAAATCAATGGTTCCCTCATAATTTTGACTAGATCAATGTTTCAAAAGATATAAAAGCCACTCTCATGTTTACTGAACGTATCTTAAAAAACATCAAAATTCTATTCCAGGCTCTCGAGACCTCTGAATCTAATGTTGTTGTATTTCACAGTCTCCAAATAATTCCATATAAATAAAAAAAATCACAGAGGAATTATGAGATGTTACAATAGATATCCCCAATAATAACATTTTCACATTGTAAGGGCATATTGAATTCAATATTATTACATTTTAACTCACTAATTCTCCATAAATCCATGTCTTTAATGAATAAAATAATTTAGGGATTACCTCCCTCAATTTAGGGAAGTATTTATGTAATATATTATTATATTATAAAAAAATTGGAGAAACACGTGGATAATTTGAATTCTATATTGACAAACTTGTAAAATTACATGTTTAATGTGAATTTTAGAAAACCCTTGTTTTGGATGGATAATGTAACATTTTAGGTTCACGTTTTCACCTAAAATAGGACATATTTTGATCCATTTAAGATATATCCAATTGAATGGTTGTGATGATTAGAATATGTGAATATGATATGTGGTTCCATTCATTAGATGGGTATTATCATTGATTTTTAGAAACTCCTTATTATAATCAAACAATATATCTAAACTAATTCAAAAAGTATTGATGTATTTCTGGACTAATGAATAAAAGGAGGTGTTTATGTTGTTTATGAAGAGTATAATAATTTAAATTGTTTATATTACCCAATAATAGGGTAGGTATCATGATCTATAGAGAATTATCTAATAAGGTATTAATTAATGTACTCATGAAAGATGAAAATTAGATACCATATTCCTCCCTCTAAATAATGATCCACGAAAAGGAGTACCCAGAAATTGATCTTGAATTATTTGTAATGATATATGGAATGATGAATTTTTGTCATTATTTATATGGGGATATTTTTTACATATATATGTATCATAAATTTCTAAATTATATATAAATAAAAATGATCTCACTAAGAAATGATGAAGGTGTTTAGAAAAGAAACATTATTATAATTGATGAATCGATTATAATCCTTTGATATTGAAAATTGTGGATGATTGTTTTAAAATAATGGATCCTAAAAATCAATACATGAGATGATTAAATGGGATAATGTATTCTATAATATATAAAAGATGAATAGTAAAATAATAAAAGTATCTATATTAATGATTTATAAAAAAAACTAGTCAAAAATTAACTAATGAGAGCATCATAGTGTAACGTCCTGGATCCAGGTGCGACCTAATGGTGCCTGAACCTGGTTGGTCAAATAAACTGAAGAACATTTCCCGAAATGCTAGAGTCTTCTATCTAACAATAGTGGATAGGGTAAGATACTGGGGAAACTATGCCCTCATTGGGAGAGTATACACAACAGAAAAATGAAAGTAATAAAACAACTGGAGCATGTATGTAAATGACGCATGTCACATGTGTCTAGGAAAGCATCAAAACAAGTCACAATGTAGGAAATAAAATACTAAAATCAAATTATAGAAAACAAGTAAACTCCAACAACATCGCAAGCCTCATCTTGGTATCATGATATCCGACACTAAAAACAATCATATATATGATGATGAAGGGAACATTCCCTAATCTACTTCTACAAACATATAATCTGTTTGGGTATAAAAAAATGACCCAAACAGAGTGATAGAAATCCTAGTAGGAATCCACCAAAAAACATATGAGAAACTACCAGTGAATATATTTATTTAAATTCATATGAATAAATGATGTAATAAACTATGTTGTACACAAAATTAAACAATCCTTCATTTTTCAATTACATTCATTTACATTTAGTATTCATAAGATGAATCATGAAAACTATGGGATCTAGCCTAAAACTTATTTCCTTTATTTAATAGTAACAAAAGACCTCTCATAAGACCTTCTAAACAAACAAGTATGACTGAGTCGATGCTTGTGCATTAGCTTGGAAAACTCATCACAATTATTCAATTATTAAATAATGACCCTATGGGAATGTTCTCACAGTCTATCCCCTGGTCCAACATAACAAAAATTTGTTTAAATGACGTCCCTAAAGGTATCTCTCATGTTCCACCCCCTCTGGTCTACATTATCACAAAACATTTGCAAACGAGCACCTGGGGAGCCCACTCATTCAATACCCCTTTGTCAACATTGCAACAATTAATTCAAACGACCCTCTCAGTAGCTATCATGTTCTTAACCTTATGGTTTATGAACACCTAGAGTCTCTCAGAGTCAACACATCTAGTTCAACATGGAAAAAATTCATACATAAATGACCCTACCTTTGGAAGCTCTCATAATCAAATTCTCCTTGTTCAAACATTCAAAATGTCAATAACTTGAATATCAAATAATCAGAAAGTCAATCCTAACAACAGGAGGCATGGAAAAAAAGATTACCCTAACATGAATTGTTGACCACATGGGCATAATCAATCAAACAAGGTAAACACATCCAAAAGATAGGTATAAAACCATATTCTTTAGTAATTACCCTTTAATCAATATACCAAATCATAAAATGAAATTAATACGGTCTAATTACAAACACTCAAGACCCCCAAAATGGTTATATAAAACTATTACATATGTAATTTAAATACAACCAAAAATGGTCATAGACCAGCTACCTTGATGTTATGCAATATGCACTATAGAATTTCGGCCCCTAAATTATCCTAAAATGGCCTAGATCTACAAAAAGGTAAAAAAATGTTCAACCACGGAAAACCCACTAGAGAGGAGGAATCAATATTGAAAACTATAAGGGAATTGAACAATCTCATTCGGTATTACAACACTCTCGACAGTGTCTCAATCGGAGGTCGGATGAAGAAACATGGGATCAATCTTTGTTTGTTGTTCCTGAGCACTCTTGTATAAAACATGGGGAGAAGAAGTGGGTTCTGGAGGTGAGATTTGACCCCACTCTGATTAATCTTTTTAATAGAAAAGTACATTTTCGTTTAAATAAATGTAAAATCAATATATTATCCTCAATTGGCCCCTTTATTAGATGGTGTGCCTAGTCAACACATGGCCTTGTACTCGGCCATTACACGATCAGTATGTGGATGTAGGTTGAACCCGGGTACACGATGTGTTCTCATAAGTCCACCACATGTTTTTAAGAAAAGAAAATTTCATCCTTTTTACTCAAAATAAATCTAAAATAATGATCCTTACCTAAAATTAGTATATGAGTTTTTGCAAACTTCTCCCTTTAATGAAATTCGGTGTTGAATTTTCATTCCATGGGTGGTGATGAAGAAAACTCTAACAACTCTGGCCACTATGATCGTATGTTGGCCTCCCTCTCCCATGTCTTATCATGTTCTCTCCAATGCATCCATAGCACTCATACAAATGGAAGAAAACCACCATGTAGATCCTTCAAGATGCGAACCACAATCTGAATAGGGTGATCCTAAAAGGATGCATCAAACATTAACTCCACCTCCTCTTGTTGGATAACATATGACAGGTATGAAAAGTTACACCATAGCTGAGAAACATGAAAAACATTATGCGTTTCCTGATCTTCATGAGGTAACATCAACTGATAGGCAATGGGACAAAATCTATCTAGATCCTCAAATGGCCTGATGTATCTTGATGAACGATTCCCCTTTCTCCTAATCCTTCTACATCCAAACCTCAGTGTGACATGTAGGAAAATCTGATTTCTAACATCGAACATCAGAGGTAATATCCATCAATCAGCAAAAGATTTCTAGCATGATTGTGAAATATCCATCCTCTTCTAAATCATCTCCACCAGCTTAGTGGTCTCATGGACAACACGAGGTCCCAATATAGTTGTCACTCCTACCTCTAGCTAACATTGTGATTAGCGTCATAGCCTACTGTACAAATCCTCATAAGGTTCAACCTGAATAATTTCCTAAAAACTTTTATTGAATGAAAAATCCACTAGTGGGTTTTGTATTTCCCTTGAGCCCCCAAAATACATGATTCATCCTCATAGAATTTCTTACTAAACCTAAATCGTGAACTCAGACTTTCCATCTATCTAGGGATAGAAAGGTGTACACAGAAGTACATCTATACAAAATACCCTATGTAGTCCCTTACATAAATGAGAATTTATCCATGATTCCATATTTTAAACGATAGAGTGCAGAAACCCATGACAATGTACAATATCTCTACCATACAACCATCCAAGATCATCAACAGTAATGATATCATTGATCAGAAAGAACTATGTAACGTTCTTGAGTTTTTCTATAAAAACCCAAACCATGTCATTACCTCAAGGTGACCTCAGAAATCCTATCTCGAAATCCATCGCAGAATCATTCCACTTCCACTCGTGAATGGTTATCTGCAATAAAATCAATACTATTCAATGATTTGATGCCTTCACAAGCTGATAGGTGGAAAATCATATAACAAATCAACTACATCCCTATTCATACCTAGCCACCAATACTGACATTGTAGATCTTGATAAATCAGGGTGACATCATGATGAACTACCCAAACTGAGGAATGAAAATCTCTCATAAACACCTCACATATGTCTGCTGACACCCACATATAACCATGAAGTCACAAGACCTCATCGTCTCCTATGGTCCACCTTGGAGTAGGGTCGTCAGATGAAACACTCTCCTATAGGACTAGGACTTTAGAATATGATACATTCCTCAGTCGCACATGATCCAGGGGAGTAGAGGTAACAACTATTATAGAAATACGCATCTACCCATGTCTATCATGCACCTAAAAATGCATCTTAGAGAACATATCAAAAATCTTCAACTCACCGTTGGCCTCCTAGAGTGCATGTATCTAAGTACTCCTACTAAAGGAATCAATCACTGTGTTGCCTTTCAAATTCCTATAAGAAAACACAATGTCAAAAGATTGAAGGTAAACAACCATTATTTTCTACCTCAAATTCAGATAAAAATGAATAAATATATTGTTCAATATTTTGTAGTCAGTGAATACCCAAAATTCTCTCCCAAAAGATAATCTCTACAAAAATTGAAAGCATGCACCTCTACATCCAACTCTAGATCATTCATTTGGTAATTCATCTCATTGGGATATCAACTACCAATACTCATATGCATAAACTCCTTCTCCTTACACCTACACTACCCCCATCACGATACCTGATGTATCATAGTAAATGGTGTAACAAATTCCCAACTCTAGAAAAATAACTATCGGTGCAGAAGTCAATATTCCTTTCATTCCCTAAATGGTTGAATCACAGGAATCTGTATACAAGTACTTATCACTCTTCTTAGACAGGCCCATTAGTGGAATTGAAAAGCATGAAAAGTCAAGAATAAAGTGCATGTAGTTTGCAGCCATCCCCTGTAACCTTGGTTCCTCAAGTACATTCTTCGACTTCTCCCACACCAATATTGTTCTCACTTTCAGTGGGTCTACAAATACTCCTACCTCTAAGATAACATTACCCAAGAAGTTAATATGGTCAATCCAAAAGTGGAAAGTTGATATATTATCATATAAATGATCCTCTCTCAGTGTAAAAAATATGATCTCATTATATATGCAATGGTCGTGTCGAGTTGAGGGTACAACGTGATATCATCCATAAAGACAACCACAAAATAATCCATGTAATGATAGAATACATAGTACATCAGTTCCATGAAAACTGTCGACACATTCATGAGGCCAAACAACATAACAAAATAATCATATAGTCAGTACCTGCTCTGAAAGGTTGTAAGAGTTATATAAGATGGTATAAAATGAAAATAATGAAAACTGGATAACATGTCAATCTAAGAGAACACCCGAGCTATTATATGATGATCGAATAGATCATCAATCCCTAGAAATGGGTATCAGTTATTGACTATCAGATAGTTCAATTTCGGATAATCCACACAATGTCTATGGGTATCATTCTCCATCATCGCAAAAATGGTTGGCGAACCCCAAGGGGAAGTACTAGTTTGGATGAAACCTTTTTCATGAAACTCCTATAACTGTTTATTTTTCTCCAATAACATAGTTATAGCCATCCAATAAGGTGGAATGGACACCAGTTCCACTACTGGTATAAGGTCAATATAGATATCAACCTTTCTTTCCAAAATAAAACCTTAAAATTCATCAGTAAAGACAACTATGAAAAGATCCACCATTGGAGTAATGTCTCTCTATGAATTCCCCTGTTTATCTAGATATAAACTATCAATCTAGGCTATGATTCCTCTGAAACCATGATGCTCGTTTCCATCTCTGCTGACCTATACATCCCATTTTCCCTAGTGTACAAAATTCCTACCTTTTGGTGTCATCAAATTCACCGTACAATGAGAGTAGTCAATAATATCATAGAAGGATACCAATTATCCAATTTTGAGGATGACATCATTTCCTATCATCTCTAAGACATATAGGTAGCATTAGAAGTGACACCCCCAAACTCAAGAGGGAATTCATTGTACTGACGTACACTAGCCTTCCTAGTCTCCATAAGAGTTTCTAGCATCATAACATCCTCAGAAGTATAGAAACATATCCAAAGGCTCTCCACTTTGGAAGAAATTATAAATCTATGGGAAGAACATGTATCTCAATGAGAAGAAGATAAAACAGAGGCAACTAGATTCATACATGTAACTGTAGAAGTTTTGGGATATTTATCCTACTGGATCAGCTCCACTACTAAAGTTTAACATTTACTATGGCCCAGAGACCCTTACTGACAACCCTGAGCTGATCCACCCAGCTGTCGCTGAAAACCAATAGCATGACTTCCATGGAAATGACCACCTCCTTTTCCAGAATGACCTGACGATCTTTTGTTACCATACTATTGAGAAATTTGTGGTCCTTATATTGAATGTGGTGTAATAACAGAACCCCTATCACTCGCTGCTGGTGATAACATCTAGGGAAATCCATGAACATGACCCATCTTGTCCCAAATAGGGAATTTGATTAGGTCATTCAAGAAATGTGGTCTCGTATGCCCATGATTTCTGCACTGGTAGCATACCACCTAGCTACATGAAAAAACACCAAGTGAAAGCACCCTACTTCACATCCTGTTATATGATAAAGGAGTTCCATCCTTAGATGTGAAACCTCCCTAGCTCGTAGCTCCAAAATTCCCTCCGATTTCTCTCGGTGATCAGCTCCTGATTCATTATATTGGTCACCGAACTCATCCTAAAATCATTTACCTGAGATGAGATGTCATACCTAAGTCAATCCAAAAATCGTCTAGCCAGTTAAAAATTGTCACCTTACATAACAAGTGAAATGAACTAATGCTCTGTAAATTGGGAAGAGTAATCCATAACTGAAAGAGCGCTCGGGTCCACGTGAATGAATTCTCCGGCTCCATCAGCCCTCAACACCTTGGGTTATATGTAATCATAGAAGGCCCTATAAAACTCTTCCTAAGCCTTGTCCTGATGATGTTATACCCACATGATAGAATCCCACCATATCTTGGTAGAATCCCATACAATGTACGTCACATGATTTACCTGCCTCTCTAGTGGCATCTCCAGATGCTCAAATATTACAAGAATGAGATCCAAACATAACTCTTCAGCCTGTAGTCCTCCATCCCCTAAAAATGTGGGAAGGTGATGCTGAAATAACACCCTCGTCATCTCATCCATCATCTAAGCAGCATGCATTGCTCACTGTAAGGTCTGTGAAATCCAAAAAAAGACTGCCTGGAACTGAGCATCAACACCTACCTTTGGTATAATAGTTGGTGCTAAGAATGGCATTCAAGGAGGATCTACTGGTAGCTCGTGATCAACCATTTCAGGTGTCTTATCACCATCCTATACCGGTTGAACAACCAAATGATTCCTTGGATGTATAACTCAATAAGATCTAACACACAACTCAGTACATGATTATCAATGAAAACAATGTAAAATTGCGTGATTGGAACATGAGAAGAATGAAATAATGTTTTAAAACATAGGGTTACTGGGTATGTAGAACAACTTCATCACGTTTTCCCTTAAGTCTTAACATGTGTGTGTACCCCTCCCAATATGGTCATGTAACACTCCATACGCATGTCATGTTCATCCTCAGATATGGTGTGTACTTGAATTTTCCCTCCCACCAAGGTTCCTCAATATTGCTAGAACTAAACGGTTATCTCTTGGGTAACACTACAAGGAGTATCACCCTATAAATTTCTTGTACTAAATATTTTCCTTGCACCCATGTCATTAGTTACATGTCCAGATACATGGTCAATAACTACACAACACGTACTAGCTAGAAACGGTATGTATCATTCGAATTTCATCCACTGGTTTTGTTAGTTTTACTACTGGATACATGTTATCTACAGCATGGTGTGTACTTATAGTAAAAAATGTGTGTTACAAAACATTTATCATCCTCATGTCTCTTGTCATGCATTTAGTCACATGGTCAATAGACAATGCGACGTGTACATAAGAACAGTCATTTCATCCAGACCCGAAGAACACATGGAATGTGTCCAAGACACCACATTTCGTGTAGTATGGTTTCCCAGACATTAATCCTA
Organism: Viscum album; assembly: GCA_963277665.1. Lineage (NCBI taxonomy): Eukaryota > Viridiplantae > Streptophyta > Magnoliopsida > Santalales > Viscaceae > Viscum > Viscum album. Next base: position 1,788,136,520 of record OY728121.1, on the reverse strand, counting down.
TAAAACATCTAAATAACCAATAGAAACATAAATTTTTTTCCAAGGAATGATAAATTTAGAACCATGGGAGACCATACTCCATGAAAATCAATGTAGGGAATCCATTTTCACATCATAACTTGGTAAAATTAAATTATAGGTCAATCATGATCCACCAAATTCTAATATAAGAGGCCCAATATAAAATCAGTGATAAAAGTAAGACATCCATCCACATTCATCATAACATATTTCAATACCAAATTAAAATAACATGTATTCTATGAGGACATATATCACAATAACATACATATCTAGCACAACATATATCACAACAACGAGCAATCGATAAGGCATCTGAAATGGCCTGAAAATAATCTATGACATGTAATCTCTAATGTGTTCCTATATGATGCATTATATGGAATACCCTCATCTCATTAGGTGGAAATAGAAATAGAACAAAATGATATAAATCAATAAAGCACAAAACAGGTGAATCACTCAATGGATAAATCAAATCAGCTATAACAATATCAACACAAAAAACAATCGCAATATTTGGGGTAACATTGATTTTCCCTATACACAGGTTAGCTAGTCCTGAGAACAACTTATTTCAAACTACCTATTGATTCATAAGTCTTTATATATGCTCCAAAATGTATGGAATAGAAGAAAATAAAACCCCTCTGATACCACTTTGTAATGTCTTGGATCCAGGTGTCACCTAAAGGTTCCATGAACCTTGTTTGTTATATAACCTCTAGTGCATTTCCCCAAATTATAAAGGCAACCCACTAGTAGTTAGGGATAAGGCAAAAGATTGGGGAAACATTGCACCCATTGTCTGAGTATACCCAGTGGATAACAAAGTGTAATGAAACAAATGGAACATATATGTAAATGATTCATGTCACATGTGTATAGGAAAGAAGCCAAAATAGTCACATTGTTGGAAATAAAATACTAAAACCAAAGTACAAAAAACATGTAATCTCCATCAACATCGCAAGCCTCAGCATGGTTCCATTCTCTCCAGGTCTAACAACAATAATGTACCTGATGGAGATGGGAGCTTGACCTTATCTACATCTACAGCCATATAACCTTTTTGTGTCAAAAAACATGACACAAATAGGTTGTGAGATGATTCCCATTATGAAAACACTAAAATATTTATTCCTTACTGTCATTGAATATATTTATAGAAGGTAATGTGATGAAATAATGTAATACACATTGAAGTACTGAAAATTAAACAATCCTAGAGTTTTCAATATCATTCAATGACATTTAGTAATCCTCATTTGAATCATGTAATAGTTTTGATCTAGCATATCCTTTGTATCCCCTATGTAATAATAACAATAGATTTCATAGATGACCATCTAAACAAGCATGTAAGACCAAGTTCCAGCTTCTGATTTGGCTTCGCTGACTAATCAAAGTCATTCAATTATTCAATAATGAACCTGTGGTAATGTTATCACTGTCCAAACCCCCATCCAAAATAACAATAATTCATTTAAATAAAAACTCTCTAGGTAGATCTCATGGTACAACCCCTTTGGTCAACATTACCACTAAAAATATATGAAATAAAACATGGAATGATCACTCAAACAATACCCATTAGTCAACATTTCATCAATTCATTTTATAACGAACCTCTAGGTAGCTCTCACTATCTAACCCCTCTAGTCTATGACCACATGAATGATCTCACTATACATACCTCATAGTCAATATAACAACCATTCATACATAAATGACCCTACATCGAGAAGATCCAATAGTCAACTTCCCCTTGGTCAAACATTCACATTGCAAATCACATACATCTCATATAATCAATAACCCCACCCTAACAACCTGAGGCAAGGAAAATAAGAAAATCCTAATAGGAAATATAGACCAAATGTCCTAAATAAATCAAATATGGGATACACTCCCACAGTCATGGTGTAAAACCTTTTATATAATCCAATACCCATTTTTCAATCTACCCAACAAAAATAAGTAATAAAAATAGTCTAATTGCAAACATGAAAAACCCCAAATGTGGTTATACAACACATTTAGCATATATAATCCTAGGAAAATCAACGAAAGTTACAAAACACCAACCTTGATGTCATACGATCAATTCTCATGAATGTCAGCCCTTGAATCTGCCTAAAAAAAGAATAGATCAACAAAAAGGATAAAAATGATCCTCCATTAATAACCCATGAGAGATGATGAATTAGGTAAAAAGTGTCTACGGGAATTGAGAACTCACTAGTAGGATTCCAATTCACATGAAGACATCCCAATCTAATTTGGGATGGAGAAACAGGGGCCAGGTCTTTGTTCATCATTTTTGAGCACTCATGTACGAATCGTGGGAAGAAGTGTGTTCTGAAGATGAGATGTGACCCCACTCTGATTCATCAATTAAAAAGACAAGTACCTTGAATGTTCATTAAAGGTACAAACAATATACTAGCCTAAATTGAACCCAGCATTTGGCAGTCTTCCAGGTCACCACACGGACATGTACTTTGTTGTTACATGGCATGTATGTGGCTGTACACAGTACTCTATAACACAATGTGTACTCAAAAGTACACAATGTATAAATAGAAAATTCACATTTCATTCTTTTTTCCCAAAAGAAACATGAAATACTGATCCATATATGAAGTGAATATCCATGTTCATACACACACTGACACAAAAAGGATACTCATGATTAATAGAAAAATGATGAAATTATTCATGATTCACACATTCATAAAGACGAAGTGATATGGTTTGGATTCCATATAAGTGTCCTAACACAACAATGAAAAATAGGTATCTTATGGATAATTAAAATTGATGATCATACTCTATTTATCTACAAATCACTATGATATATAAATATATATTAAAAACATATAGGGGGATAACATTTAGTGTGGGAAAGATAATTTATATATCAATTCTTGGTATAGAAAAAATTCATGGTAGAATGATGGAGGTATAGGTGTGTGATGAAACAATATTCCATTCCAACATTGAAATGACAAAACACAACCAAATAGTTTCTCAGAGTAATCCATATGATATATAATTGAAATAACACCATCATGGAGGTAGTCATCCTTAATAAAAATAATAAATTATCTCATCACTATAAATGAATAATTAACTATTTAAAAACATGATAAGATAAAATTAGGGAATTTATAGGACTATACAGAGTATTACTCTTTGTTTCATCAAACATATATTTGAGTTTTTCCTTGATATTCTTGAGAGTCCTTTACCAACATCAAGATAAATAGATGTGTTACAATACTACATATCCCATTCCAATAGATTTTTATTCTATGAGAACCATCCAAACTATAAATGTTATGATGATGTCATATTCAATGTGTTTCCATTGATGTTTGGATAATAAAATTCCAATGGTTGGTTTATAATATAAAGACTGTTTCTATTTTAATATTCCAATGTCTCCTTTTAAGGATATGTATATGAAGGAATTTCAAACCCCACAAAGTTGGGATCATTTTATAGAGTGGAAAACACAGTACATGATCGAATATAATAAATTAAATAGGTTTTACAAATACTCTAGTTTGATATGAAATCTATCCAATTCCAATAAAATAAAAAAATAATTGATTAGACCAAGATTTTGTGGTCTTAAATAATATATTCCATCACATTTCGTCGTGGAATAATCTACGTTGTTTTTTGGATAAGGGAAATTCTATTCCAAGATATATCACTAAATCATAAATATCAATTAGTAGTGAATTTTAATAAACAACCATGATATGTGTTTTTTATATCTATTAATCTTCTCTCCCCCCAACTCCCCCCACACCCCGACCACAAACAACCATGACACCCCGAAATCCTAAGACCTCATCGAACTGTGAAACCCCGGCGACCCCGATGACCCCGGAGACCCCCAAATCCATCACTGCACCTCCCATCCCCTCACCATGAATGGCCACCCTTCGCGACCCCAAATCCCAAGAAGACTTCCACCCCTATAACCCTCGTGGCCATGACGACCCCTCAAACCCCTCGACGAGATGAAAATATATCATATGACTGGGTCACAGATATCATTTGTTTCATCAGTATTGTTAGTGAAATTTAAGTCATCAAAATTATTAGTTTCATTTATGTTATATGATTAAATATGGTTTTTAGTGTAACCCATATCTTTTATGCAGTATGTTTAATTAGGTGAATCAATATTACTATCATAGTTACTTTCATCTATATCATCAATGTACTAAGAGTCATGATTGTCACCCATGTCATCATTGTAATTGGATTCATAAGTGATGGAGATGTAACTAGACTCTTCTATGTTATCAATATCATCAATGTCTCCAGTCTCATTGGGTTCATTATTTTTTTAGCATTCACGGTTTTATTTGAGACATCAACATCATTGATGTCTTCATTGTTGTAACATTTATTATCATATTTGGTTGGGTTGATTTTCTCATGGTAATAAGTTTCATCATTGTGATTTGGGTCCTCAATTTCTTTATTGTCATTGGTTTCATATGTTTTATTTGATTCAAGAGTTTATTTGTTATGGTTAATCTTATAGGTGTAACCAATGTTGTTTGTCTCATAGATGTATTAAATTTAATTGACATCATTGAAATTATTTATATAGAAATTTCCATTGGTATTGTCCATGTCATCCATTTCATTGGTATGATCTATGAATTCAGTGTCACTGTGTTCATTAGTTTTTTCGTCAACATCATTTTTTCCATAGATCTTTAGTAAATTGGGGTATTCATCCTAAAAGGTATTTACTACATCACCACTTTAACAATAATTTTTGTTGTTATTGGAATCAACAACATTGTCAGTGTTTTTTTCATAACTATTTAATCCATGTAATCCATTTTATTAGTACTATATGATTCTTTGATGTCCTCGAATGCATTAGTGTTTTCAGTGTTATTTTCATCATATATACTCTTGGTTTCAGAAAATTCATTGGTTTGTTCTATGTATTATTTATCATTAGTGTGATCGATAATGCATGAAATTTTATTATCATAAATTAAGTGTATTTAATACATATATTCATTAAATATTCGTTCATATGGTAAATAATTTTCATTAGCTTCTCAGGTGTCATCGCAGAGCCCGAGCATTAGTGGTTATTTACTAACATTTAATGATATTATTAATTTATTTATTTTTATTAATTCTACATGTACATTATCATAGTCTGGTTATATTTGGGGATATCATTGGTGGTGGACTATTTAATTATTGTCACACCTTTCTTAGGATACCCTGGAACTTAGTACCCAGGTTGATTCTACTTTTTTTAGGGTTGCGTTTGGTCAATGCTCAATTCTTGATAATTGGATTAATGGAAAAAAGACGGGGAGTTTGCGACAAGGATTGGGCCTGAGACCATCCTCATGGGGTTTCCAAGATTTTTCTTTTGGAATATTTTTTTGATGTATATGATATACCAATGATTTATTCATTTCCATAAATATAGAATAATGTTAATTTGTTATAGAATTTTTGTTTTTTATTATCTCTTTATTCTTTTATGGAACATTTTAATTTTCATGCATTGGTTTTCTGGTTGGTGGTTTCCTCATTTAAAATATTTATTTATATAGGAACACCATATTTAACATATTTATATATTTTTTAAACTATCATATATGAATATGTTTCCTTATTTACTCATTGTTACATGTTTTATTTTTTTAACTTTGTGTAGGAACATTGTGATATACATGGACAAAAGGTGGATCACATTACTGAGGAAAACAAATATGTATGATAAGGGTTTGGTGGAGTTTTTAGATTTTTCAATTTCCAATCAATTCTTTAAAGGTAGAATAAGACTTCCATGTCCTAAATGTAAATTTAGAAGATGGTTTAAGAGATATAATGTTTATGAACATGTAATATTAAAGCAATTCCCTGGTCAATATTTGTGCTGGATTTCACATGGAGAAATGAATGTTACAGAATGGTTGAACACTAATGTCAATCTATATAATGATCTCCCAAATACATCTACAAAGGAAAATGAAATTAAAAACAATATAAATGATAAATGTGTCATTGCATGACCCCACTATCAACATAAAAACATATCTGAACAAACATATGAGGCTGCTACTAATATATATGTTGATAGTGATGTTTTTGAGACTCTAGGAAAACCCAATCAAGATTATAACATACAATTGGATCCTCCTCTTGAATCGTTAAATTCTAAAGAAACAGAAAACATCCCTGAGGAAAACATGTTTCCTAATTTAGTTGACGATGGAAATCAAGAGGTTTATATTGGATGTTTGAAATATTCAAAACATTCTATTACGTTGATGTTGTATCATATCAAATGCCTATGTGTAATTACTAATAATGAAATGCCCATGATATAGGAATTTTTTCATGATTCATTTCCTAATGAAAACATCATGAAGAATTTTTTTGATATGAAAAAAGTTAATAACATGATTGGTCTGAATTATACAAAAAACACAAGAGTGTCCCAATGATTTTATGCTTTGTTAGATAGAGGATTCAAGTAGACAGAATCACAAAAAAATGATCTTCGTCTAGATGGAATTCAATGGGTGATGTTGGATCTCTGAATCAAAATAATTCCATGAAGAAGATAAAAAGTAACACAACTATAAAGGTCTTTTTTAACTTTCCTTTAAAGCCTCAATTAAGATTATTATTCATGTCATCGAAAATTACTAATCACACGAAGTGTAATTCTATAGATAATAAAAATTACGGGTTATTGTGACCTATCAATGAATAAAAATCAAGGAATAAATTTTATTCATTACATATATATTTATCAACTAATCACTAGAATTTTCGATTGGGATTGGAAAAAAATGGATTTAACCGATTTAATACTTTCAGTGCTAGTTATAGAATTTGGCCAGTTGTTTTGATCCCTTACAATCTGCCTTCATGGATGTGTATGAAACAAACCTATTTTATCATTTGAATGATTATTCTTAGAAAACAATTCCTGTAAATGCTATTGATTTACCCATGTATCCTTTAATGGAATAATTATAAGAGATACAGATTAATGGTCTTGAGACATATGTTTCTTTTTATAAAACAATGTTCAAAATTCATGCTACTTTAATGTGGACAATTAGTGACATCCCTGGACATGTGAATTTATCTTGATGGAACAATTACATGGGTTTGGATTTTCCTATTGGTAATTTTAATTTTCTGCCCAAAGGTTACCTCACAGTGGAAAATTTGACTTCTTTTTCCATCAATGATATCTCGATGAATCTCATAGATATCAATTGTAAAACTCAAAATTTAATGGTTTTATTGATCATAGACCACCTCCAATGTTGTTAAAAGGTTCTAAAATATTAGCACAACATGGAAATATTTCAAAAGAATTTGTGAAAATTCATCATTTGAATGACAGTGGGAATCAAGTTCGAACTGCATCGTCAAGTCAAATCAGAATGCAAAATGGAAGAAAAAAAGAATATTATTCAATCTTCTGAATTAAGAATTTAATTTTTTGTTGCATAATATTGATGTGATGAATATTAAGAATAATTTCTATCACAATTTAAGATTCACATTGCTTAATGATCATGGAATGTCTAAGGATCATCTCAATGCTGGGAATGACATATAAGAAACTAACATAAAACCTGATCTCTGGCTATATGAGAATGAATAGTATGTTTTGACAACTTTTGGATGGAAAAATCGGGACAAAGATACATTCCATATAATTTTAAATCTTTTCTAGGTATCTAATGGTGATTCAAGTAACATATTGAGGTGTGTTGACTTAATGAATTGTAGTTTATATGGGTTGAAAAGTCAAGTTTCAAATATTTTATTATAGTAGTTACTACCATTTGAATTCTGTACATTATTTCCTAAAAATGTTAATGTTGTTTTACTCATTTTCATCAAATTTTTCAGAAAAATATGTGAGAACTATCTACATCCAATTGTTCTTGATAAACTTCAATAGAGGTTCGTGTTGACGCTTTGTGTAATGGAGATTATCTTTCATCAATCATTAGTTATGGTCATGATGAATTTAACTGTACATTTGGTTGAGCTTGCTAAATTAGGAGGCCCCGTAAATTATCGATGGATGTATCCTTTTCAGATGTACATTATTTATATGTTTTTTAGTTATGTAAAAAATTCTTGGCACTTACTTAAATTCATAACTCTTTTTGTTTATTTTATTTCACATATATCTTGGGAATTTGAAATCATACGTGAGAAATAAAGCTGAACCAGAGGATCTATTGCTGAAGGCTATTTGGAAGATTACATTCATACTTTTTTTTCTAGATACTTGGAAAATATTGAGACTCAATATAATCAATTAGTACATACTGGTGACACATTGACTCAATCCCATGTACATGGGAAATCCAAAAAAATTTCCTGCTATTGGCCGACCAGTTGGGAGGTCATCAAATACATTGACAAAAATGGAATTATTATAGGCACATAAATATGTTCTACTGAATAGAGAAATTTCAAATCCATTTACAGAATATTTGAAGATAAAACAAATAGATTAATGGGAGGTTGAACACGAAATGATAATTACATAATGAAAATTGTTAATATATAACTTGTAGATTGGTTTTCTCGATGTATATGTTCTGAAATATTACAAAATATATATATATTAGGTTGAAACATATATTTTGTAAATATAATAATTTATATTTTCTATGTTCATGAATATTGATACTTGAGAAAAGTTGATAGAATATTTGATGTTTCTTTCTCGAGGTTCTCTAAAAAAATTTAGAGAGTTAATGTATACAACATGAATGACATTATATATCGTAAAGTCAATCAAGAAGATGGTTTGAAAAACCAGAATAGTGGAATATATATATTTTTTGAAGTGGGATAATAAAGAAATCTCTATGATATTATTGACTTAAAATACCATGGGATTTTTTTAGTTGGTTTATTCAAAATCAATTGGGTCGATATTATCAAATGCATTAATAGAGATTACTTGGAATTTATATCTGTGAACTTCATCCACATGATGGATGTTGGTTATGATGAATTGAATGATCTATATATCTTATCATTGCATGAGAAAATGGTATATTATGTTAATGATGTTGTGGATGAATGATGGAGTGTAGTTGCTCTTGTAAAAAAAAGATATTGGTAAGATATCGGTGAGGAAGTGAAAGATTTGACCAATGACATTGAATCCCCTAAAAACAAGAAGTAGAATTTTTTTCCATCCTGATATTCAAAATATTACTCTAGAAAAGTTAGATGAAATTGATGAAGTAATGGACCTGGAAACAGATAAGCATAAAGGAGAAAATTATTGTATGTACAGTTATGCATTCATTTAAGAACCACATATTTAATTTTTCCATTAATTCATTGTCATTGTTTGGAATATTTTTTAGTAATATGCATCTGTTATAAATTTTAATTATTTTCATAATAAAATTTCTGAAATATATGTTTTGATCACAATTTTATTTGATTAAATGACAAGAATTACAATGAGAAAGCGATATATTCTTTCATCGACCACTGTGATAGATGAGGATCCATCGGTCACCAGAACTATGACTTCTGAGCCAACATCCACATTCCCCATGCACCATCTCTCAAATCATTGGGGAGAATCCCTAAAAAAGCTCAAACGTTGGCTCCCCATTTGGGAGCCACATTGAAGAGGGAGCGGAGCGCCAGTTCTAGTTTTTCACATGGATAATAGAGCTTGAATATTATACCTACATATATTAATATGAATAAATTTATTGAAATTTTTTTATACTAAATGTTTGTTCATAAAATATGGAAAAAATTAATGTATGGAGAAAAACATAAAAAGTTCAGATGTATGGAATCTGACAGGAGAGAAGATATTTGTCCCGTTTTATTTTGATAGGGTCCCTATGGATGATGTCATAGGATTACATGGACAGAATATATGCCAGTTGGCCACAGAGCTAGTTTCCCTTCCAATTTCGAATGATGATTAGCAGCGTATGACTTCAACTGGGAAAAATGATTTTTTAAATTCCCAAATAAATATATTTTTATTATTTTATGATGTAATTGAATGTCATGTTATTAAATTATAATATTTTCAAAATGAATTTTTTATTACAAATGTATTTCCACTTTATGGTTGCTGATGTGCTAGCATGAAAGTGGACGTTGAAAAAACTAGGCAAGAAATAGAATGACATTAAATGGATATTTTGGAGTGATATAAATGATACTTCATTGACCGAAAACATATGTATGACCAGCTATTGGATGGAGTAACCAAAGAGCAATGGAATATATTTTTTGACAGACATCATGATGAGAAGTAGTTGGTAATTAAATATATATTATTATATTAATCTCATTTAACATTTATAAATTTATATGAAGAGTATATAACATTTAATACATTACAATTAAATTTCATTTAATTTAGATGAAAATCATTGAAGAAAGAATGCATCCAGCCAGGAAATGCAAGACAACCCTCACACTACAGGGTCCAAGAGTTTTTCTAGAAGCCGATCGGCTCTGGAAATATATTCATTAGATTAAATATTTATAATAAAATATTATATTTTTTACATATTAAATGTTTTATTGTTCTTTGTTTAATTACGTCACATAGTTTGGGGCACCAAGAATCCTAGACAGATGTGTGGTTGATTGTTCACAAAAAAATATGATTGAAGTTTTGTTAGTGAGCTTTCTAATAAAGATATGATATGAACTTATATTTATTATAATAACTTATTATCTATTGTCTCTATTTTAATATATATTACATCTAATATAACTGATATTGGGGTTATAGGTAAACATTAAAGTACTATGTCACACCAATCATGCTTCTTCCTAATCAGTTTCCCAGGATGACCAAGTTATTAAATTACATGGGAAAGAGCATCCTGGTAGAGTGCGCAAGATGGTTTTGGGACCCGTTCTATATAAGGTATTTGGTAGGTCACTATGGATTGAAACTACATAAACTAGGGCTGGTAGTGAATTAATACCCCGTGATACATAGAGAGAGATTGTTTCTCTGTGAAACATAGTTCAAGAAAATAGAGATCAGATATCCTCTTTGTACAATGCGTTGATTTATTTATATCAGAAGATAACCGGATCATCCCTTGGTGTTATTGTATTGAATGATTATTAGTAGGAAAATCAAAAAAAAAATCAAAATCATTTAGTTAGAATACATTTATTGGTTTTATATTTAAATATAAACATAGAATAATATTTAATTTTCTATAAAATGTTTTTAGAGGTGGTTGTAGGAAGTAGAGATGGAGGTGAATAGGGTGATGAGTTGTGTTCATCATCAGACAATGATTAGTTTTATTTTTTGAATTTTGAAAAAATATGGTAATAGTAGGTTTGTATATGTATCATGTGTGGCATAGAGTTTCCACTAGACAATTTAATTACCTAAAATTTTCTTGATTTCTCTTGTCTCCTTTTATTTATTTTGAACCCAGTATTCTAGAGTCAATACGAATTTACAATCCTTATATTGTATTAATGAATATTTATATTTTTTAATCATATAATATTGTGTAAAATTTATATGTTGTTATATATACAATGTAGAGGATCTGGAGGAGGCTTTTGGATCAATTTCTAAAACCATTTAAATATCTTTAGGTATATATACAACCTTCATGGACTTCCCACATAGAATATTCTATGTTTCTTTATGGTCAGGAATAGTTTTTTATTATTCATTTTTCCTAAATTTAAATTATTGTTACCCAATGATGAACGATCAACATTCTTGTTTATTTTATTGGGAATATCTAGTTTTGAAAGTCTAACCATCTTGTTTTTAGTGTGTAGCAATTCATTCATCAAACATTATAGTATTCTCATATCACGTTTTATAGGTGGAACGTGATTACTCCCACTTATTCTTTCCTCATATTCAAAATAGTATTGATATAAATTAACAAATACATGTTGAAATCATGAGTGCCTTGATCCAGTTAATGTAGAAGGATTGTCCACATCACTAGTATTATAATAAACAACCATCAATTCTCCTTATAAAATTGATCTATCATATTTATCAACCTATTATGGAGAAATAGATTCCTTAATCAATAGTTATATAATTATAATTTTCATCATCTCTTTATTTTTCATATTTATCAATGTTATGGAAGAAAAAGAATTCAGATCAAGGTAAAATCATTCTTATCTAAAACTAAAAATCCTTATAAGTCATAAAAGTTACATCACTCATTTTTAGGATAATAAACTTCTAATAGATAACCCAATATATTGTTATCCTACACTGTAATACAAATTTATAGGATCAAAGGATGGATATGTTCAATACTTATAGGGAGATTGAATCTGTGTTGGAGCCCAATTATTAATTTTTAATCCCTTTTAACTTTTACTTTTTCACATTTTGGTGTGTGATTCTGTTATTCTCTCAGTCTCATTATATTTATTTTATTCTGATCAACACAACCAAATAAACACACACAAGAGACAAAATGATTCACACGGTTTTTCCATCAATACAAAAGTCTAGTCATTAGCATGATCTAGAATTTCACCAATGTAATATGATCCACTAATGTCAAGCTAGGAATAAAATAGGGAAAAGTTTATACATGTATCATTATATGGTTCATATCACACATGATATCATCCCACTAGATCATTATACTCTCCTACTAATATTTTTATAATCATGGAGAATAAAAAAATGATCCCTTCACCATCACAACATGATGCAGGTACTAAAAAAAGTAGAATGAATAGATTTTCTTGATTTCTCATTTTTTCTCAAGAACAGGGACAACACAATCCAAATTTAGTGGAATGAAAATGGATATCAGACATTATGGATAACTAAATAGAAATTTTTTTTACCTCATTAATGATGATAGAAATTACAAAAAAAAATCACCTCCATCCTTATTTCTTTTCACACTATTTATTTCTCCTTTGTCTGCTCATGGGCGCTCCCACCGACGCTCCCCATATCCTCTCCTCTCAAAGGGTTTGATTTATCCCCAATATCTGGTGTTTAATTAATCCTCTATAAACTTAGTTGTATATCACTCAACGCGTCTAGAAGTATTCATCTTTTCATTATACATTTATACCTCTCAAGATTCATTATTTTGGTGAAACTAAATTCACCATACTATCTGGGAATTCATTTTTTTAGAATATCACTTGATATGGATAGAAATATGCCTTAATAATCATCATTTCAGTCATCTATGTTATTTAAAATGTGGTCTATATCATTTCCCTATCTTGATGTTTTATAAATTGTATAACTATGAAATTTGATAGGACTTCCATGCGGTGACTTCTTAATTATTTATTTAATTTTTGGAACACAGTTCCTTAGGATTAGTATCACATGTTTATCAAATTGTCCTTATTATGGACCATGAACCTCAAATTTGAAACACAAAATGTCATAATCCTTGAATGATGTAATATAATAAGTTTTTTTCTAATAAAATCCCCTTTTATGTGTATTTTTTTCTTAACTATCAAATTGATGTTCAAATGAATTGTTTGAGGACGTGACAACCCCCTTCGTATGCCTTAGTGAAAAAAACCCTATTTAGGTTGTTAGGACCTATGTCTTATTGAGAAAACTAGATATTCTCAAATGGTATTCATGCTAGAAATTTCTACAACATAGGATTTAATGTATGGTGTTAACTGCCATGGGTATTCCACGTAAACCTATTACTTTTATTGAATCCACATAAACCTTTAATTATGGAATGGACTACATATATAATTTAATGAAATTTAATGAGTTTTGTTTTGATTAATACATTTCCCTTATGAATTTATATATTAAATTACATATTGGTGTCACCCTCATTAAATCCACTTGATTTATAAGATGGTATAGCTCTACACATGTAATCATTTGTATTTAAAACATAATTAAAATAAATATATTAGTTAAACCATGAAAGACACTTGTTTAACTCTATAAATAATACTAAGGATGGGCTCATAGGTTTTTGATACATTGTACATCAAGGGAAATACATGTTATATCATGGATGATCACACTATTTGGGTTACTTTGCTTCGTATGGGTAACACTGGTTCCTATGTGGGAACACATGAATGGGCTTAGTGCCATGATTATTACACCATTAAATGAGTGATACTCATACAAGTGTGTGTGTGTGTATTTAAAATTGAATTTTTCTTATTAAAATGTTGGTTTCCTTGTATTATTTTGGATGTTCCATGTATATACATCTGAAATTGGAATGGTTTTAATTTTTAGGTCATTGGTACTAGGTATGTAGAATCAGTACTGTGTTTTTGTAAATCTATATTTCTTGGTGGGTTAAACCACCTCTATATAAATAGATCATATTTAGTGGCGATAAAAATCACCTCTATAATTTTTTATTTTACATTAGGTGGTGGTTAAAATATCTGCTTTATAGTTTTCATCTTGCATTATCATTTTGTGGTTGATATATTGGGTGTAGTGGAAGGTTTCTTGAAAAAAATGAAATTACTTTTTGTGAAGGATTTATCCACTGAAAAATAATAATTTCATGTGGAAAAAATAACCACTTAAACAAAAAACCCACCCCAAAATGTGTTCACTAATACGGTTACCATAAACCTTCGTGTACTGTATGCCAACACACAATTTAGCAGGGGTTTTTTAAAACTGCCGTAGCAGTATATTGTAGCAGTTTAAACTACCTCAATGTGGTGATTTTACTATAGTGTATCATCCCCTCTAAGATCATTAATTTCATCATAGATTTTGAATATCAACTATAAATCTCACCAATACTATATAATTTATATGATTTTTTCTATATATATATATATCCTTAATGAGAAATTAATAGAACACTCCCATTTACTAGTTATAGATGTGCTTCCCTTGGATATAAATAAACAATACATTGGTAAGAGTTTGATGATAAAAAATCATAAATAAAATTTTCAATGAAGTAAGTTAATTCAACTTCTCAATGTACGGTGGTGAAATAACATGTTTTATGAGGAATCCTGGGAATAATAAAAGGTGATGACATAGAAGTACCCTCATCTATTTTAGTATATGAAATGAAAATTTTAGGGTGTTATTTATAATAGGGGATAAATGTAACGCCTAAAAATTTATAAAATGAAATCTCATTTTCAATTAAAAAATGAATTATTAAAAAATATAGTTAAAGAAAAATCACGAAATCAATCAATTTAGTTTTTTTTGTTTCTCTATGAAATCATTACACATTGTTATGTATTGTTTAAAAGGTATTTATGAGTCATAACCAATTATAAAAAATCCATTTTATAGTTACTATTAAGATAATTATATATTATATTTTATAAAAATTCAAATTGATATAAAATAAATATTTAAAAACCATTACTAGTAAGACCATAATGTATGAAACCCATCTATCTAGAATTATAAGGTAGATAAAATCATCTACATTAGGACTTAACCAATCATTATCCAATATTCAATAGTTAACAATTTAGTGAAACCATTTATAGGATATGTTCATGATTACCGAGAGGACCATGAAAACCATGTCCATCAAACTATCCCATGAATGTATAGCCATCACATAAAACACTTAATGATCATACATGTATAATAAGGGGTTATTTGACATGAAACTAGTATTATGGAAAAATTGTTATTTTATATTCAACAAAATATTGATTTTATGTTACCTTTTCTAGATTATATTATACATGATTACATAAATAGTTTGAAACAATTTAGATCTTTTATAAAGATATCAATATATTATTCTTGTGTAATATATCGTTTACATTGAAACTCAATTTTTTTAAATTCATGAATTATTGTAATTAAGTAAATTTTCATGAAAAAAATTATTAATGCATCCTTAAATAAATCTATATCATAATATCAGATACTTAAGTCTAATGTATCTTTAATAACAATTCAATGTCGTAAGTGATTTAATAACAAGTGGTGTCCACTAAATAATTATTTTCTATATGAAAATTTAAATTAATATATATAGAATCTAATTTAAAGGAAACAATTTTTTTAAATAAATATTTCATAATTATAAAATGGTGATATTTCTATATATTTGGATTAATTAATTGTTTTTTTAATAAAAATTAAATATAGTATAAAAATAAAATATGTGGTTTGTTCAATGTAATTTTTCTATATTTTTTACCACTTAAATCATCTGGGGATCATGATCTTTTGGGATTTTATTATGGGTATTCTTTTGTAATCAATCATGAAATAAATTATATAAAAGATGTGGTTTGTAATAAATTTTTTAATTTTTTTGACCATATAAGAAATTAATTATATGTAACCCAAGGAATTACATAAGTCAATTTAGTTTTTCAGGTGAAGATTGACAACGAAACCGATTTTGGTATTTAATAATCTAATTTTTGGGTGTGTCAACAATTTTGATGACTATGATATAATATTATAGTAAATGTTGATGTATATAAATGATTTTCTGATATATGGATCAATCCAGATGTGTGTTCATGATAGATACCAAACAACAAATGAACATGATCTTATAAGGGTTTTCATTTATAAGAAACATTGAATAAATATCATTTCAATGTGATTTTTTAGTGTATAAGAATAAAAATATATTTTGGTATATCATCTTGTAACATGACATAATGATCATTTAGTGAAACCTGTTAGAGTTTATCCATACTCTTTGGGAATAAATCTAGTTTAAACAAATGTGAATAGAAATATGTTATCTGATACATTGATTCAGAAGATGCATTGATATTTAATTACATAATACTAGGGTGATTAGAAACATATGAAATCATAAATAGGGATGTGTTTTTTCAATAATGTTGAGGTTATGGTGTTTTAAATTTTTTTAGTAAAATTTAAATTATTATAGAATCTGAATGAAAACAATAGTAACGTTTTAAAATGATTTAAAATGAAGGATTCCAAAAATATTTGGAATAAACAAATAAAATTTGCAAAGCTCCGTATTTATAATTTTATTTTTAGAATAAATAATTCATTATATTAATTTTTATAGGGTAAGGGTATAAGTTCCTTTTATATTCATATTTTTTATTTCACCCTTAGAAAAAACAATGAGTGTAAGGTTATTAATTTTAAATTTTTGTGGCCTTTTTTGAAAAATGATATTATTATTGATGTTATAAAATATTAAATTTTTAAATAGGTATATATAAAGCCCAAGATGACTACCTTAATGTTTCAAACATTATAAGTGTACTAAAATCAATGAATTTGGTTGTATTGGATTTATTAATGAAATTGAGTCAACTCAAACTGATTCAATAGATAAAAAAGGGCTAAAACATGGAAAATAATAATATGAGGAAATTGGTTAATCTTAATAGTGTAATAACATCAATTTTGTCAAATATAGGATCCTAGTATTCTTGTATGGTTTTGAAAACATTTTTTTAGGAAATGGGAATACATGTTATGTATAAAAATGTATACCATCTAGGGATTACTGATAAATCTAAGAGATTTTTTTAGATATTATAATTTCTTCATTGTGAATTTTTCATTTATTTCAAAATTTCATTACATAACAATATTTTCTTCCATTTTCATATAACAATATTTATCAATGGATTATTAGAATATATAACTTCAAGGAACTAGAAAACAATTAATTTTATTATACTTTTAGTTGGATTAATGTAATAGAACACACCATAGTTGTACTATGTATTATTCATTGGATAATGAAAAATATCCAACAGTTTCATAAATTATTGTATTATATCAGAGAATAGGGATGTCATATGATCAAAATTTTTATGTTTTTAGATTTTATGGTAGAAATATTGGGTTTCATAATGGTGTCAATATAATATGGTTATAGGAGAATATTGAAGTAGTTAACTGATATATTTGAAAATGAGTTACCCATTTAGATTATTAATTTTATCAATTATATTCTATATTAGTATCAATTACCTCTTAGATACTGCTTGATAGATAAATTGTTTTATCATCACGTAGTTGCTGAAGTATGTATTGGATCATTAAAAAATGGGTTTTTTAATAGCGCTATATTTTTATATATTATTACCTTTAAATAATCTAATTTATTTGATATTTTTTCCACAAAAAAATTGAACATAAAATACAAATGATATATTATGATAACATATAAATACTAAATTATAACTATTAAAACATAACATTCAAATTATATGGAATTATTATGTTTCACAAATTTATGAAATATAATTATAAAATAATATAATAAAATTTTAATATAAATTAAATTCAATTATTTTTCAAAAAATAATGAATAAGGAAATTTATTGTTTAAAAAAATTAATTAATAAAATACATTATCTAATATTAATTTAAATTTAAAGAAACATAAAACTAATGGTTATGAATTATATTGATTTTAATAATTTATTAAAATATATTATGTTTTTAAATGATATTATATAAGAACAATAGAAGTTAATATTTAAACATTTGAGTTTCCTATAAAAAATTGTTCACAATATATTTAATGATTTCACTAAATAATTGAAAAAATTATTTTGATAATTTCAAATTGAAAAAATAAAAATTATATTTTATTTAGAATATTAATTTTAGATAATGATATTTTTTTCAATTTCCATGTAAAATAATATTTAGGGGAATTTTGAATAAATACAGATTATTCTTAATAAATAGCGAATTTTTAGACATTTTAAAAATATATGAATGTATAAGAAAATATTGAAATAATTTTATATGATATATATATATTAATGATAAAAAATATTTCAAATTTCTATTTCAAATACATATCAATGATAAATTTTTTTTTAATATTATTTAATATATGATTAATTGTTTTCCAATTTAATAACATTAATTAAATAATTGAGAAATAATTCCATAGATTAATATTAAGCTAAAATAAATTGTTTATATACACTAATAATAATTTTAAATTATTTATAATAATATCCATTTATAATTATTTCATAATCATAAATATTCTGCTTAAAATTTCATATTTCATAAAAATTAGTTTTTAGACGTGACATGTGATAATGATTAAATTAATATTATTATAAATAAAAATTCTATTTGATAAAACAGAACATAAATTTGAAAATAAAATTTTAATATTACTTAATGAAGAGAATTTCATTTTAATCCACATGCAATAAGATTAATAGAATTATACTTTGTTGCCTAGTTTATTGTTACAAAATAAATCTAAAACTGTTCTTTCAATTATCATTGGATAATTTATAATCTAATGAATTTATTTGATATATTTTATAAAATATATAAACTTATTTGAAATATATATATTAATATTATAATTCATTTATATTATAATCAATACTAATTAATATTTAGAATAGTTAATGTTTTTTTTTTCAAAAAATGTTTTTATTCATTTTTTTTAAATTTAATATTCGATTATGTATAAAATGAAAATATATATAAAATAAACTTTTTATAAATTTAGATTCATCAAAAAAATATTTTACATTTAATAATGTTTTTATTTGAATTAAATATATATTTTCTTAAGAGAAAATCTTGTTTCCATTGTAAAAAATTATTTATCTAGAAGATTAAAAATAGAAAATCTATAAATTAATCACAATTTTTCCCAAATTGATAGGCTAAGGTGTTTTTTGTCTCACAAATAAAAATTTCATCATATTTTCAACATTTTGGATAAATTTATGTTTGAATATTAACTCATTATTGAAAATGATAAGGGCGCTTCCAAAATTTTCCATATCTTTACACATAAATGGGTAAAATGGAATCAACTTCAAATGTCAATTATCCCTCAACTTTATTCCATAAAATATTTCATTTTCATTATTATATATGATTTTCCTAATTCCATATACCTCTGGCCACAACTATTAACAATATTCCTTTTACATCTATGGTGACATTCCTAGGAAACATCAGAGTCCCATAGTGGGGTTTACTTAATCAATGACATTTTATTATTAATAATTATTTTCTAAAAGTATAATTAAAATATAAAATTATCACTTTATATTATTTATTATAATTTTTTTGAATATTTATCTACAAACATTATTTTATTAATTTATTTCAATATCTAAAAGGTAAATAATGTTAACCATGTGTTTCGTGGACTACCTCCTCTAGGAAATAACATTTTTCAAAATTAAAATTGATTTTAAAAAAATTAAAAACCACATAAAATTGTATTCACTAATAATATAATGTTTAAATAATATAATATATAATATTTTATAATGATATTACTAAATTCCATAATAATTCTTCGCCATTGAGATATATTATCTACATGTTTGGGCTGGTCAAAATTCATATATCAATATTACTAAAAAATTATTTTATAGATGACAATAGAAACATATATTATAATATTATTATAATAATTATGAATAAAATTATTGTATTTTGGTTATATATTGGTTATATTATTAATTTATCTTATGATTAACATATATTCTTTTAGACTAACAATTACACAATTAAAGCAACATTGATTAAAACTTCACACAATCATAAGAAAAACTATATAATAAATAATATCACATGTTAATGAATCATATATATTTTATTAAATATTAAATAATAATGAACTTATGATAATATATATAAAATTTGATTTGATTATTCCTTATGTTTAATGCATGAATATAATGAATCTTGAACAAGGTAAATGTTTTCATGTCACATTCCTATATTTGGGAAATTCTCATTATTATTCACCTAATTTCAGTTTTGTGGTGTATAAAAAAATTAGATATGATATAATGAGTTATCTTAGTCACAATATTTTAATTTAAATTATATATTTCATCTTTCATGATATTTTTATTTAAATTTCCTAAAGATCAAAAGTGTTCTTTATTTATGTGAATATCTATCATTCTTTCTCTATTCACACAAGATATATATATTTTAAAACCATACACATCCCTTTACTAGATGTATTATGATGGAATTATAACATTATTGACTTACCAAAATACTCAATGCTCTATATAGTTTGAACATCATATTTTATCTAATTCATATTAGATTGTATGCATGAAAAAGGAATATTTTTCGACCAGGATGGGAAAAATATTTGGAGTCCGTATATTCTTATGCCAATATGGATGAATATCCAAAAGATTAATTTTTATTATATTACCATCCACTATATTTCTATGTATACATTATGATCATATTATCCATTTATTTGAAATTTGGAAATATATTCGATATTATTTTATTATTATAATATGGGCGAGTATTGACTTGTTTACAATGTTATTTTGACGATCCATATTATTTCATATGGATGTGTTAGGAGAATTTT
Source organism: Viscum album (assembly GCA_963277665.1). NCBI lineage: Eukaryota > Viridiplantae > Streptophyta > Magnoliopsida > Santalales > Viscaceae > Viscum > Viscum album. The sequence goes on along the minus strand of OY728121.1, from coordinate 1,788,115,107 downwards.
ATCCAATTTATTGAAATGGTGAAAATATATTTTATTTTTATGGCTTTATTCTATTATTTAATACTATTGGAATATATGATTATTGTCCTTTGACTCAATGCATCTTATAATGAATGTATTAGACATAAACATGTGATTTGAAGGGGAAGAAATAATATATTCCCTTTATAAATTAGTTTGAATAATGATAAGAACCATTTTTTTTATTTTGATGTATGTCATCCAAAAATAAGATATTGTCTTGATGGTAGGATCAATATGTCTATGATCAGTTATGGTATGGAATTAACTGTCTATCATTATGTTTTTAATCAATATGGTAATCGTTATAGGTTCCCATTTTATTTAATTATATTAATTGTTATCTATTTATATATAGTTATCTTAATTTTTGTGGATTATGGAATTTTATTGATTAATTATCTACACTTGAATATTTTTGCTGTATTTATTCCATTATTACCTCAATTTAAAATATCCCCTTTAGGATCATTAATCATACCCCTTATTGTGTCCATTTCATAATGTTGTGAGGAAACTTATAACATAGGATATGTCTTACATGATATACTTATATAGGATATTATAGAGATTTTGGAAAGAAATTTTTGATAATTTAATTTCATATGTAATGGAAAAGTTGTCTCTTTAATATAAAGAACATGTGTTTTTATGTTTATGTTTTATCTTATTTCCCCAAAACACCAAACCAAATGGTTTATGAGAATTGTAATAAAATAATTTTTAAATGTAATATAATTTTAGGATATTTATTTTGAGGAATCTTTAGTAGGAATAGAATCAATTATTTAAGGAATGTGAATTTGTAACTGATCATGGAGTGTAGGTCACATGAAACACCATTGGATTCAGTGTAGTATTTTGATTAAAATATTAATTATGATGTTTATTTAAGTTAATTTAAATTATTATAATTTTATTGGACATATTAGATATCAATTTATTGTAGTATTTGTTTAATTATATGTAAATTATAACATTTTATTTTTGGGTTTGGATGTCGGGACTTTAGGGAACATCCAAAAAACCTAACAATGTATTGAATAACATCCTCATGTTTTTTATGTATAATTTATAAGGGTTTACTATAAATTAAATCCTTTTTTGGATATTGAAAATTGGATTAGGATATGAAACAGATTAATATAGATTTAATCACCCAAAAAATTATTACAGGGCATGTAAATGATCATTAGAGTGGTTCAATTGGATTGTTCATTGGAAGGAACAACTGGATAAACAATCATAAAGGTATGGGGTTTTCAATAACACACTCTTAATGAATTTTCTTAATGATCTACTTACAAATTATATTAAGATATTATGTTAAAATGTACATTATTACCTAAAACTAGTAGAAAAATGATTTTTAATGTCACCAGTTTGACATCAGTTTCTTATAAACCGATGTAAATAATTTGTGCGGTGATTTTTTAGCATCTGTTTTTGAAGAAAACCATGACAAAAAGAAAAAAATCATTCTGGTGTCAGTTCTAACAAAATTGACCTAAACAACAAAAAAAATATTTTTGCATCAGTTTTTATGAAAACCAACGCCATAAAATTAAAAAAAATGACAATGTTTTAGATAAATCATTAATCTTCGATTTGACAGGTTGTGGAGAAAAAAAATGTTACAGATTAAAAGTTATGGATGTCGGAAGTTGATCATCTCTGAGAGAAGTCTTAAAGAAGTTCAACATTCAATTTCCATAACTTTTAATCTGTAACTCCATTTTATCTCCACAACCAGTCAAATAAAACATTAAGGAATTATCTAAAACATTGTAGTTTTTTAAATTTTTTGGCATCGGTTTTCTTTTAAAATCGACGCCAAATAAATTATTTTCAGTTTTTGGATTCGGTTTTAAAAAACCCGATGCAAAATTATATTTTTTTCATATTTTTCACATCGGTTTGTTAAAAAACTGACCCCAAAAATATTATTTTTTAACGTTTTGGCATCGATTTCTAAAGAAACCGACTCAAAATGTGTATTTTTTTTAACTTTTTAACTTCGGTTTATTTAAAAAGCAACGGAAAAAAGGATATAGATTGGCATTTTTGTCATCAGTTTTCCAAAAAACAGATGCCAAAAGACCAATGTAAATCCTTTTTTTGCGACGGTTTCAATCAAAACGGACGCCAAAGAGTAATGCGGGATCAAAATTGCAATTTTGACCACAACTCACGGTTAACTTTTAAAAATACCGCCTACATTTTCATAAAACGCAATTGAAAATATTTTCATTTACTATATATATAATCATTTTCTACTTTTATCATCATTTGTAACATTGCTGATTCAATAAAGATTCCAATGCGACTTCAATAATTAATTTGAATAGGTTACATATTCTATTCATTTTTTTTATTTATTATTATTATCCTTCATTTCTAAACAACTCGATTAGCTTTCTTATAAAGATGATTAATTCTCATTTCTAAATATAAGTTATATGATGATTAACAATGTATCATTTCTATGGAATCCCATAAAACCATTGAAATATGTTTGAATTATTATGCTTATTTTATTTCATTTTTTATATGATTTAAATTTATGTTTATCATGTTTTCTTTGAAACTGGTAGTATCAATCGAATCATTGATAGGTCCAACTTCTGAAGGCGAAAACTTTTGATCGGTAACTATGTTTTAGGTCCACAACCAGTCAAATCAAAGCTTTGGAAACTATCTAAAAATTTGAAAAAAAAAATTACTTTTTGTTGTCGGTTTTTGAAAAGACCACGCCAAAAATCATTTTTTTTTCATTTCTGTCGTCAGTTTTATTAAATAACTGATGCCAAAACTATTCTTTTTTGGCGTCGGATTTTATGAAAACTGAAGAAAAAAATGATACAAATTAGTTTTTTTGGCAACGAGTTTTTACAAAACTGATGCCAAAAAACAAATGTAATTTATTTTTTGTGTCTGTTTACAAAAATTAACGTAAAAATTCATATTTTTTACGTCGGCGACTTCGACATCGGTTAAAACCGACGTTAAAAAAAACCGACGTGGAAGACCAATTTTCTACAATTGTAATCTAAATACAATCCTATTGGAATGGATATATCAAAAGATGAAATGAAATTTTGAATACAAGATATAAGTTATAATATATATTTTATATTAATATTACAATTTACATAGATTTTATTAATTATCATTTTAGGTTGTAGTATTTGGCTGGTACTAGATCACAAAATTGATCCTGATAATTTTATATTCTTTGAAAAAACTCTTAATTTTAACAAAATAAGTGACCATACCTATGTTAATGAGAAAATTAATATTTTACATTTATTATAGAAATGGTGAGTTTTACCACAATTTATAAGATAGTGATATTTATATTTTAGTATAAATTAATTCCTGAAATATTGTTATATTTCATACAGTGTGATAATTATTGGTGAATTTATAGAATTTATAAAATTCTATATGGAATATTTATACTATATTGGCCTAATAGCCCATAAAATGGTTCCCAAAGATGGATGGGAAAAATGACTCATGGATGACTCTTCATGTGGAAGATTCTAATGAAACATAGCATGAGTCCAATGATGGTACATTGGGGAGATAATACCATCATGATCATATTAGAATATTTACTATAACCGATAATATATTTATCAATTGTGGATTTAGATCCAAATAAAATTTAAAATAGATAATAATAATTCATAATGTATCTAAAAACAGATATATAACAATTCTTTAATTTCTATATGAGGTTACAAAACTAAATAAGAAAATATTCTCCAAGCGATACAAACACAAAATCAGTGAATAATAAATTTATTACCATGTATCTATCTCCAATAAAATCAATAGAAAATGTTCAGTCTTATACCAACGTACATTATCATATCTAATAAAGATAATAATATGAATGTATGATCAAAAAACTTGAACCTGAATTCCTGAGGTCTGTTTAGGATCCATGGTGTAAGGGTGGAACAAACATGGTGTGGGATATCCTTAGTAAGTCACCCCTATTATTTATAAATCTATCATGTGAAAGTATTTATAACAATTTTTTTCTAGTATGATATATTATACAGAAAATTAATAAAATTAATAATTTTTCTCTAGTTCCTAGGGGATACCTATCAGACCATAACTCTTTCAGCCTAAAACAAGATAACTTAAACCAAGGACAAAATGTAATGATATATTTTTAATATATACATATATATATATATCCCTATATGTGTGTGTGTTAATATTTCTATTTTTATAAACATGGGGGAATGAATGAGCCATTATATTGTCTAACTAAAATCATGGGACAAACCAATGAATGTTTTTTGGCTTGGTGGATCTATCCTTATATATGAAAAACTATAATTTATTAGGTATTTAAACAATATTTATTAAGTATCTTAATCAAAATACATCTTTTGATATTCCAAGGCAATCTATAATGACACATTCGAAGTATTTTAGAAGGATAATTATAATTACCCATTACCATAAGATTCTGTTAATGGTGATCTATAATGAGTAATCCCAAGTATCACCCTCGAGATATTAGAAATAAAAAAACTATTTCCATTAATGGTAATTTATTAGTGGGACTGAGCAACCCTCGTGAAATGGTATGCCTTCATTTCCCACCTACCTCATCCATGGTAAACCACTAAGGGACTACATATCACATAGGAGAATAATAATCAAAAATAGAATGTGATCCCATTTAATGAATTGATACAAAGGATTCCAAGTATCAATCATGGCCTATTAAGAGTAACACATGAATCCCTAACGTTTTATAACACATACAGTCCAATTATAACTTATAACATAGCATAGAAACAATATCCACTGATCCCATCAAAGGTAATTCCCCCAGAGAACTAGAATCACACAATGGTTGGTAATTCATCATCCTATTGAGCCCATCCTTGGTATTCTATAAATGGAACCATGTATCGCTCCAATCGTAATATAAAACAAGTATCCAATAATCCCATCCTTATGATTCCTTAATGAGTAACCCCAGTATCTCTCAAGGAATATACAATTAATTTAATTATATAAGTCCAATTAAAAAAAATGTGTAATCATGGATATTCAATCACTACTAAAATATGAAAATGACTGTCATGACTATAATTAATTTAAAATTGATCTATAAAATTGGTGAAGATAATAATTACACATCACTAGTCACATGTACATAAATTTTTCTGTGATAATTTAATATTTTCAGTTTAGTTCAATACAATTTTTGATTTTCAATTATAAAGTAAACATACCTCAACGCACGATTTATTTAAAAATAGGGCAATTGAAGATAATCATTCACATTAAAAATTATCTCAGAATATGTCCATTTTATTTTAAAATTTTTAATAAGGGATAGTGGCCAGGAATCTTATAGAACTCACAATGGTGTTGTATTAATTGTGTATAATCATCTCTGATGGTTCAAATAGGCATAAAATGACCCAAAAAATTGTTGCATTTGAATATATGAATTTAATTTCATAATTAATGGCTATGCATGGAGAACCAAGTGTGAAGAATAATAGATTATATTACAAATACACAAAACATTAGGGAATAAATTACATACCCCTTACAATTTTCAGAGGATAGTAACCTCATTGAACATTGAACATTAATTTTATACAATTTGAAGGAAAATATATAAACCGAAAATCTCATTGAAAATAGGTAAGATTTGTTCACTTGATGAAAGAGCCAAATATTGGTAATTCAAATGAGAAATGGGGAATGTGTAGACATATACCCACCATTATTCTTCCATCTAATGAACAACACATGAATCAACTGTTATATGATAAAGATAACATCATTCATAGAGTGGATAAAAGGAGATACCACATGAGATCTACTACACAGAGATGGTTAGAAAAAAGATGTAGTGATTCCTAAAAAATTTAAATCGTTAAAACCAGAAAATTTACACTTCAAAAATCAAAACATTTTTAATGAACATTTTTGAAAATTATGCTCTATCCTTGTGTCCTCCACAATGTAGGATCCACACACCACACTATTAGGTCACATGGTATTATCATACCATGATCATAACATTGTGGTACTATTGAAAATGTATCACTAAGTGTGTGAGATGGGATCATGGTTTTGAATAACCATTCATATCCCATGAGGCTCACCATTTCACACATTAACCTCTTGGAATAATAATTCATATGAGATTTGATGGTTTAATAAAACCATGACCCCAATGAATGTTTTTCTCTGGTTTATTAGATAGTTAAAAAACTATTTTTCCAACTATCACCCTTATTCGTTTTAAATAAAATTAGTGATTTTTGGTGGTCATCTCTTTTAAAAATTCTCCAATTGAATGGAAAACATACCAAGGCTTAAAAAATGATGAATACATTACAATAAATAGATTTATTACATATATTTTTATTCCTTCGAATGGATAAAATAATGGTTCATCCACTAAATTATAAAAATTCAAATTCCATTGTAAATGTCCACTGTTAAAAAACCAATAATGTTAAACCCCCCCATATAATTTAATAACCCTATGAATCCTTGGGAAAGGGCTAAATAATACCTCGACCAACATGGATCCGAATATTTTCAAAAAGATGGTAGATTTTTTCTCTAAAACACCCAACAATCCTCATTGGACCATTTTTTGTAGTGGACATGTAAACCATTAATAAATAATCCCAATATTTAATTTTGAACAAAATAATATCTATAGTTCTTATCATTCCCCATCCAACATTATAAATATCCACATGAACTTATCATATAACACCAATCCTAAGGAACACCTCACTGTAGGGTCTACAATTTATTTTCCAATTTTGAGGCATGTTATATCCACCAACAATGTTTTCAAAATAACATGAAATTTTGTGTTCTAATGTTGATTTCAGAATGATTATCAAAATAAGATAAATGATAATTCAAAATCAACCTCATTTTCCAATTTTGGGTCTACATTTGTTGAATATCCTTGGCCGAAATTCACGTGGAAGACCTGACCAAAAGGATTTTCTACAAAGGGGTTCCTCACATGCCACATTTAACAAAATAAGGGGATGTATCTCGAACAAATTCCATTGAAATATTATAAAAAATAATCCCAGAATATTTCTGTAAGAAAATCTCAAACACTATGCCTTTTCTAATGGTTCCATGTCTTTAATTTCTACTCATACCTTGAATCATATTGTTAAACTCTATTGATGTAATGGCATGTTCCCTCCAGGCCAAATTATTTTCCATTTATGTTATTTGGGGAGCCCCAAACCCCATCGGTATGTTTGGATGAAAGCAGTATCGGTGGAAGGATGTCACTGTAGTGTCACCCATAGGGGGCACTAATCGGTTCCATGAGGTTTCTCAGGGGTTTTGTTCCCTGTAACACATTCATTAAGGTTTAATGCCTTTTTAATGTGGTATAAGGCCATTTTACCCCCATAAATAACGTTTTAAATCCCTTGACTGTGGGGAAACCCACAATATACATGTTTTCCTCTATTTAGATGAAATCCTTTAATTCACTACTATTATGGCCACCACTATGATGAGAATTAAAAATAACAATTAATTTCAACATTTGAAACCGTGAAACGGCAAGGTGAAATCACAATCCACCTTTAAAGTCATTCAAGATTTCATATCCTGTAACTCCACGATCTCACCATTTATCACACATGGATTCTTCTTTATTCTTGAATGGTCAATTTCCTTTACTTATTGCATTTGGAGTCCCCCTTCCCATGTCTAGTGGTGAGCCTATGCTGGATCCTTTCCTACTCACCCTTGGAGTCCTCCGTGTTTCTACCCTGCAAGTCGCACATCCCCATTTTTTTCGAAAGATGTGAAAAACATTAGTCATTGATCATCCATGTAGGGTTTTATCTTAACCTATCTTTATTATGTGTCATGTGGGGTGGGTATGATAATGTTTTCGTTGGGGATGGATGAAACCAAACCATAACGATGATAATAAATTATATTTTAACGATTGAAAAGGTGTATTTGATTATGATGATGTACTATTTTACTCTTCCTTATATGTTGTGAATTGTATGGGCTTATGTACACTTGAAATCATGGATGTTGGTGATATTTCATTGCGCACAATTTAACCCCTATCTTCTATAATGATTGAATATAAGTGACATAGAAATTAGTAAAACATGTAAACTCAGTTGATTAAATGGATGTTAGGTGAACAAGAATCCTTGTGTGATAACCCCGATTAACCAAATGGAGATAATGAACTAAATTAATGGTGTGTTTGAATCTAAAAAAATAAATTTCTCTATTAAGGTAACATGTGTGGTTGTTCTGCTTGAAGTTTACGTGGTTACATTGAAGGGTATGGGATCCCATGTTTTGCAGTAGTCGGTTTATTGAACTAAGACTGTGTGGGGCCATATGTTGGGGCTTAGTTTGGTTCCAGTACTTCGAGAGATCACACGGATCCATTTTTTTGTTGTGAATTTACCAGGGAATTTGTTGTACATGCATAATTTTCAAATTGGATGACTTTCCTTCCTTGGGATATGCCTTTTTCTTTTAGTTTCCTGGTAGTGAATAATTATTTAAATGGAATTTCTTGAATATGAGAAAAGAATGTGTTCAATGGGGAATTGTTTTCTAGGAATGAGATGTGACTTGGTTATGGTTTTTGTGATTCTTATGAATTAATAGTAACAAGGTTGTTTTTCTATTATATGGTTTTGAAATCCCTAGGTTGGGATGTGGGCTTGATTACCTAAATATATAATTTAGTTCTTATATTTCTTATTCGAACCCCACCCAAGTTGTGAACTCCATGTCAAACCCCCCCCCCCCCCAATTCATGGGGGTGGGTGTTTTTTCCAACACTCCGATGAGTGGATTGTTATTAGCTCCTTTTCTGCTCTGTTTCCCTAGTAGCCCAAGACTCTTCAGGTTGGTTGGGTTGGCTTGAGGTCTATTATAGCCCATGATTCTTTAGGCAGGGTACATGTGGTGGTTTTCCCAGCTATGTGTGGGGATGTTGTTTCCCATGTGACTTATGAATGAGGCTCTGGTGTCTTCGCGCATAGTAGTAGTTGTTATGGCCCAAGATTTATCGGGAGTGGCAGCAGTGTTTGTAGCCCAGGTGTATGTGTGCGTGGTTACTTGAGGTTGATGAGGCCCAGGTGTTTGCGGGAAGGATGTGTGGTTGTGGTAGCCTAGGTATGTGTGGGAAGGAGATGTAATTAGGACCGGGGTGAGAATGGAAGGGGAGGCTTGACGTGTAGGATGTCTTCAATAACCTGTGGGAAAGGGGTGTAGTGAACCCAAACATCAATGTGCAATCACCATTACTTTACTTGACTTGATTTATTTGTGGAGTGTGCCTTGTTGAGGATACGGTGGATAATATCTTTATTAGGTGATTGGTTATCACCTATTATCATGGGGAATTCGATTGACTTCCCACTATTTCATGAAAACATTTTATGTTTCATACTGAGTATACATATATACTAACACTACATATATAAAACCACTTTCTGGTTTCCAGGAGGACTTCGAGGACTATTCCAGAAACGACTAGTTTGGACCTTTGGACCGTTGGCATTGATGCTTTTCTTTTATTTTCGTACATTTATTTAGATTTTTCTTGTATTTTTTAGGACTTATTATTGGAACTTTCATATGGGAATGAATTGTTTTGGCTTCACATTTCCTTCTTGTTTTTCTGTTTTTTGGGATTTACCATATTATCTTCTGGTCCTACTAAATAAAAGCGTTAATCCTTTCATATTAAATGTGTTTCTGTACCCTTCGTACAATTCTCCACTCTGGGGAATATTTAAGGTGGGCCTTGGGGGACATTATCCAACCTTCTTGTTGAGAAAGGATGGGTTGGGCAATCAGTTGTCCCTTCCCTCAACTTGATGAAGGCGGGTCCTGACAGGATGGTATCAAAGGATGAGTTTGAAAGATAAGATATAGTTTGGAGTTAGGCACGGTGAGGATTTCATGGTATGGTAGGAAAAAATGTTAGGCAATCATGGTATGTGAAATAGGCCAGGGAAGATAATCTAGGACATGTGATTTAAGGGGCCCTCGTGATTTGATGCAAAGAATTTGGACCTACCGAATAACCCAGTGAGGCTACATAGATAGTAGGTTAGAGTATATATGAATGGTAAATTCATTATAATGACTTGTGTTCTTGTGTGTCTCGAGTGTTTTGGTGGTTTAAAATAAATAAATATTTTATGCATAATTTATAATTAATCTTCTACACTACTCGTTCTTATACATTCCTTGTTTACATTGATGTTATGGAACCTGGACGACGACCATGGGAATTGGCGGAAATCAAGGCCCATGAGGCTAATTTGGATGATTAGTATAGGTATGATCGATATGACGAGGTAGACAACTGGAAAAGGACACTTTGCACCTTTCATTAGTAGACCCTTAGGAAGTACGAGGGCAGCGTCTCAGACATAGAGATAGATAGCTGGCCCGAGCTGATGATAACTTTCAGCTTGATCCAAGCTCCGACGGAGGATTGGCTTCCTCTGGCAGTTTTCCAGATGTAGGGAGAGGTGTGTCAGTGGTGGACACTCATCATGGAGTTATGAGGGAGGCAGATGTTTTGTGGACGGACTTCGAGAGGAAATTTTTGGAGGAATACTTCTCCTCCATGATGAAGGTAGAAAATTGGTAAGATATACTCTCCCATTAGTTGGGGAGAATGTTTGTGAGGGATTTGGTGGTCATGTTCATGGATATCCTTCATTTTGATCTGAAAATCTTTACTGATGATGAGTCTCAGGAAAGATGTTTAGAGGAGGAACTCTAAACATATCTTTAGTATGATGATACTCCATTCATCCTACCTACCTACGTGGTGGTCCAAAATAAGGCAGAAGTTGTAGAGAAGATTCACATTCTAGGAGGTGTCCCCCGAGAGGTGATCTAGTTAGGATTGTCAAAGGGAAAAGATTTCTGTATCAAGAATCCAACGTTAGGGCCTTCTTGGTTTTGGCCTCTGGGGAGCATGCCCCACTTGTTCCAGTTTCAATCTCCCAGTCCTCTCCCATTTTTTTCAAGCCGAGGACCGAGATGATTTATCTGTTGAAGTTGTGGGAATCTTTAGAATCAGTGCCCAAACAGAATGCAGTGCAGTGGGGGTGGGTAGTTTCAGTGCCCAACATAAAAGTTGTAGATTCCATCCAGGCCCTTTCAGTAGAAGTTGTGGGGACATAAAGCTCCTATTACTCTAAGGGAAGACCTTACAGGAGGAGGTAGACCTCAGGGAGGATCATAGGGACCTCTACTAGGGAATGGTCTAGGAGGCGGTCAACAACTGAGGGGAGGTGGAGCTAGGCCCGGGAATTTTCACACAATAGAGGCAATAGTTTCAACATGGCCATACGTCTTTCGAGGTATGATCAGCTTTTTTTCACTCTTTCATGTGCCTTGTTTTATTGAGGATCTTAACAATCCTTTTATGAACCCATTCTAGCTCATTCTTTGGGTCTAGACATAGAGGGACTTCCCATACCACCACTTTTCAGTATTCCAGTTGAAGGTAAGAGAATCATTTCTCATGTTTTCTAAGGACGTACACTAAAGTGGGACCACATTAGTTCAGTGGGGACCTTATTTTGCAAAACATTCTCCCATAATATGTCATTTATGGCATCAAATGGTTGTTATCTATGTGTTATTCTATTTAATACTTCTGGATATGGGTTGTGTTTTCAGATATGGGAGGCCGATGTGTTACTTTTGTTAGTGAGTGGGGTTTCTAGGAGGGTAATTAGAAAGTGAAACCCTTTCTCTGCTTGTTATATGAGATGTCAGTGGAGGTAGAAAACTCAGAGATAGTGGATGTTTCATAAATTCTCAATGAGTTTGTGGAGGTCTTCCCTTGAAAGGAGGTGACTCTACACCCTTGATGTAATGTAGATTTTGGGATAGACATGCAACCTGGTGCCCATCCAATTTCAATGGTTCCATATCGGATGGCGCCAGCTGAGTTGCAGGAATTATGGATTCAGATTGACGATATGATGAAGAAGGGTTTTATACCTCCGTGTGCATCACTATGTTGTGCTCTGTTCTTGTTCGTGAAGAAGGCATATGGGGGTCCCATAATGTACATAGTCTACCAAAAACTGAATCTGGTAATGGTCAAGAACTGTTACCCTCTACTGAGGATAGATAACCTTTTTGATCAGTTGAAGGGGGCATGATGGTTGTCCAAGATTGACCAGAAGTCCGGATATCACTAGTTGAGGATAAAGGAGGGTGAAATCTCAAATACTACCTTCAGGTGCAGATATGGGCACATTGAGTTTGTGGTCATGTCGTTTTGCATTAAAACACACCATCTGTGCTCATGGGACTCATGAAATCCATCTTCCTGGAATATATGGACCGGTTCATAGTCATGTTTATTGATGACATCATGATCTACTCAATATTATTGGAGGACCACGTCGAGCATCTACGAAGGGTTTTAGGGGTCCACCAACAACACCATATCTAAGGGAAGTTGTCCAACTATATGTTCTGGATAGAAGAGGTAAACTTACATGGGCATGGGGTGTTTGAGCAGGGAATAGTGATTTTTACGTCAATGGTTAAAGCAGTTGTTTCATGGGAAACACCCAAGAAAGTAATGGTGGTTCATAGTTTCCTGGGTCTGGCTGGCTATTATCAGAGGTTTGTTCCCGAATTCTCTCAAGTGGGAGCTCTTTTATAGATTTGACCTGAATGCACCAAACCATCGTGTATATTGATAACTATTAGGTAGCCTTATGTTATCTTAAGGTGAAGTCGGTTAGTTCCCCAATGGTGAGGTTTCCACAAAAAGGTGTTATGTTAGAGGTGTTCGGTGATGCATCAAGACAAGGCTTGAGGTGTGTGATGATGCAACAACAGGGGTGATCTATTATTGGTCTTGTCAGATGCATCCCCATGAGTCTAACTATGTGACCAATGACATGAATCTCACAGTGGTTGTGTTCACATTAATGTTGGGGATATACTACCCCATCAGGGAGAAATATTTGGGCTTCATAGATCACAAGAGCTTATGGTATATCATCTATTAGTGAAACCTGAACTTGGGGTAGTGGAGGTGGATGTAGATTCTTCCGGACTACGACATAAAATTTTCCTTCAACTCAGGAAAGGGGAACGTTGTGTCTAATTCCTTGGGCATGAAGACCCAGAAGGATTTGCATCGATATTCGGTAGATGCTTGGATGGGGATGGTGGAGTTGGCTACCCTAAAACTAGATGCAAGGGTGGAGTATAGTAGAGGATTTCTGTTCCAGATGAAAGAGCAGTACTCTCGGTTGTAGTAGGTGGATGTGTCTCAATGGGGGTACATAGAGGCTGATGTGATGCACGATCTTGTTATCCAAAGAAATGCTCAGTGTGGATGGTCAGAAGACAGGACGATTCAGAAGCTGTTTCATGGAAATTTTTCATTCCCCTGGGAATTCAAAAGAGAGTTCTTGGTGAGTTCAATAACACACGCCTAGCAGTGCACGCAAGATTTTCCACGATATACCAGGGATTAAGGGTTTAGTTTTGGGGCCTATAGGAGAACCAGGTAGTGGAAGGGTTTCTGGAAAAGATCCTTATGTGTCAGTAGGTTATGGACGAACTCCACGTCCTAGGAGGTCTGTTATAAGATTTAGATATACCCGAGGGAAAGTGGGATGTCATCTCAAAGTATTTAATCATAGGAATACCTAGGGTTCAAGGAGGCTGTTGGTAGTAGTTGACTTGATGATGAAATCTGTTCACTTCATATAAATCAAGTAGTCGAGTGTAGTGGATGATTTAGTGCAGATATACATGGATGTGGTGGTGCGGTTGCATGGAGTTTTAAGGGCCACTGATTCGGATAAGGATTCACTGTTTACCCCATGAGTCTGGAGGGGACAGCAGCATGATTTTGGCACAGAACGATGCCTCAACACTACTTTCCACCCCCAGACAGATGGGCAGATAGAGATCACCATCCAGATATTGGAATATATTCTATGGGAATGTGTTTTGGACTTTTAAGGATTTTGGTTATGACATTTTCCTCTAGTAGAGTTTATAAACAAAAATAGCTATCACACTACCATTGGTATGGATCCATTCGAATCATTGTACTAGAGGTAGTGTCTCTCAACTTTATGCTGGTAAAAGGTTTGTAATGTAGGTGTTCATGGTTCATAGATACTTCAAATCAAAACGGATAATGTTAATCTTATACGGGAGAGGATGAAGGAAGCTCAAGACTGACAAAAGTCGTATGTCGATCATAGGATGAGACCCTTGGATTTCGAGATTTGGGACAACGTGTTTTTGAAGGACACCCTTGGCGTGGGAAATGGAGGTCTGACCAGTGGAGTAAGATTTCTCTAGGTTCGTTGGACCCTTCGAGGTGTTGCTGTGAGTCATCGATGTGGATTTTCCACTAGCGCTACCACTGCCGTTACTGAGGATGCACATCATCTTCCTTGTATCTCAGATCCATCAGTATCTACATGATGCTTCACTTTTTTGTGGTTATGGAAAGATGGATATCGTTAATAACATGAAATTTGTAGAGAGACCAGTGAGGATTGAGGATCATGATGAGAATGCGCTTTGTGGATGAACCATTCCCTTGGTTCGTGGGTTGTGGAATCATGGTGGCCTCATGGAGAGTACATAGGAACGGGAGGCACTGATGCGCACCCAGTACCTACAATTGTTTTTAGTTCTATTCTGTTTTGTTTCATAGTTGTTTGTGATTTCATGGTTGGCCTTATTAACTATGAACTGCGTTGTTTTCCTTATTCTCTGAATGTGTGTGAAGAGTCCCGATAGTGGAATGGGGAGGACCAGATCCCTAATCCATACGTATTAATGTGGATTTGATTAAACCTGTGCGGGTGAGTTAGTTCCATCCAAAGCGGGTAGTATCTTGAAATGGGGAATGGACTCCGAAATTCAAATGAATGGATGATGTGATCCTTATATGTTGTGTGGTCATTTGAGTGAGAGGAGTTCCAAGATGTCGACGAGGTTTACCCCTGAAATGTTTCTTCAAGGTCGTTGTTCAGACCTCTCTCTTTTCTTCGAGTCTCGTTTTGATTCTAGAGAGAAGTAATAGTTTTAGAGGTATCTAATGTAATGGCCTAGAACCGACTGGTCCAATACAATGCCATTTATGATGTATGGGGTATCCTGGACACCATTAGTAAATTTGGTGGTCGTTAGTGTCAGTGTAAGGATGTCTCCATGATGCCACCCCTCAGGGACACCGATCATTGTGTCACTCATGGGTCTGTCCCCGATCGGTCTAACCAATTGGTGACACCCCCAATTGGTACCACAGGGTTGTCGGGGGTTTCATTCCTAGTAATTATTTCATTAAGGTTTATTTCCTTTTTAATTAAAGGCCATTTTTACCCCCATAAACATTGTTATAAATCCCCTAACCATGGGGTGACCATCAACATACCAATTTTCCTCTTTTAAAATGAAATCTTTTAATGCACAAATGTTATCGCCACCTATCCAATAATAATTATTAAATAACTATTCATTCCATCATGTTTAACCACCCAACTATGTGGTGAGACCACGATCTTCCTTTCAGGCCATTCAAGATTTCATATTCCGTAACTCCATGATCGCACCTTTTATCGCACGAGGATTCTTGTTTCTTCTTGGATGATGTATTTTATTTCCTTGGTGTGTTTGGAGTCCCAATTCCAAAGGAATGTGGAGTTCCAATGTTGGATCCTTTCCTTCTCACTCTTGGAGTCCTCACAGTTCCTCCCCTTCATTTTACAGATCTCCAGTTCTTGGCACGAGGAGAAAAACATTGATCATTAACAATCCATGTAGGGGATCTCAACGCCTCCCTTTACCATGTATCATGAGGGGTGGATATGATAATGTTTCCTTTGGGGATGGATGAAACATAGCCTTAATGAAGATAATAAATGGACTTTTAAATTATGAAGGGTGTGTTTGATGATGCTGATGTACTCATTTACCATTTCAAATATGTTTTGAGTTGTATGGGATCGTGTCCACTGAAAATCATGGTTGTTGGTGGTCTTTCATTGCTCAAAAATAAACCATCGTCTTTTGTGATGATTTAATGGATGTAACATGGAAATTGTTCAATCATGTAAACTATCATTAATAAATGGATATCTATAGAACAAGAATCCTTGTGTGATCACCCTGATTAACCAAATAGAAATATGGAACTCAATGAATGGTGTGTTTGAATATGAAAAACCCCCTAGATCTATCTTGGTAACATGTGTGGTAGTTATTCTTGATGCTTGTAGGGTGATGTGGATGGGTATGGGATCCCCTATTGTGCAGTAGTTCGTTTCTGCATTTGAGTTTGTGTGGGGATATATATTGTGGTTTGGTTTGGTTCTAAAACATCATGGGATATCTCATATCCTTTTTTTGTTGTGACATTATTACAGAATCGTGTGTAAATGCTTAATTTTCTACTTGGTTTTCTTTCCTTCCTTAGATTGTGGTTATTCCTATTAGATTCCCACGATGGATGAATATTTTTAAATGGAATCACTTGATTATGAAAACAAGAATGGGTTTAATGGGGAATTGTTTTCTGGGAATGAGTTGTGACTTTGTTCTGATTCATTAGAATGAATAGTAATGACAGTGTTTTTGTGAGGAAAGGTTTTGGAACCATTGGGATGGAATGAGTGATTGTTTACCTATATGTTTAATTTATTTATCATGGTTCTTATTCATGCCCCTACCAAAAGGAGCACTTTGTGTCGAACAACTCCATTTCAAGGGGGGTGGTGTTTTTCCCAACAGTCCTATGGGTGGCTAGTTATTAGCTCAGTTTCTTCTCCCTTTACTGAGTATCCCAAGACACATTGGGCATAATGTGATGGAATAAGTTCCATTATATACAATGAGACTTCGGGCATGGTAGTTGGGGTGGTTTTCCCAGGTCTGTGTGGGTTTGTTTTTTCTATGTATCATCAGATTGAGGCCCCAGTATTCTCGGGTGAGGCCATTGTATTTCTGGCCTAAGTGTCATTGGTCATGGAAGTAGCTATTCTAGACCATGTGTCTATAGGGATTGTTTTCTGTGGTTGTTGTGGCCCAGCGGTTTTCGGGAAGGATGTGTGGTTGTGGTCTCTCAGGTGTGTGTGGCCAGGGGAGGGAAGTGGGACTGTAGTGAGAATGGTGGGGGAGGTATGACATGTTGAATGTCTTCGATAAGCAATGGGAATGTGGTGTGGGTTACCCAAACATATATTTTTTATTACACCTACTTTACATGACTTGTATTATTTTGGGTGTGTGCCTTGGGGTGGTTTGGGATGATAGTTTCATTATTAGGTGCTTGGTTATCTCCTTTTCTCAAGGGGCATTAGAATGCCTCCCCATTTGTGGACGAGCGATTTTGGTTTTCCCTACTATGTTTACCTATATACTCACCCTACATATAGAAAACTGCTTTCAGGTTTCCAAGGGGGCATCGAGGACAGTGCTAGACCCTACTTGTTCAAACGTTATGACCATTGACATTGCATCTTTTCTTTTCTTTTGGTATATTACTTTCATTTTTTATTGTATTTTTTATCACTTATTATTGGAAAATGCATATGGGAATGAATAGTTTTGGATTTACTTTTACTACTAGTTTTGGTGTTGTTTAGGATTTACTATCTTATCTCCCGATCCTAATAAATAAAAATGGAAATTCCTTCCATATTACGTATGATTCTATACCCATGGTGCTAGTCTCCACTCCGGGGCCTGTTGAAGGGAATCCATTCCTTCATCTATAGTAAGGAAGTGTTTGGAAATCTGCTCTCCCTTCCATCATCTTGGTGGAGACAGGTCATGACAATTGATTCCTCATTAGAAAAAATTAATTTGAATTGTCGTGTCACAAAAAAAACATCAGTGTATATTAGATATAACACACTCAGATTGTTAATATTATGTTATCATAATATTTAATATTATATGTCTTTTGTGTCATAAAAATATTTAATTTTATTCAAATGTGTCTGTTAATGTCATTCCATACTATGACATTTATATGTGTCTTGTCAGTATATAGATGAAATTTACACATATCAACACACTAACTTAGACCTACGGAAGTACTATCAATGTTTTAGCATTTACCATGATTCTTTCCAAGGTGCTTCCACAATGGAAGTTAGGTATCACTCAAGAATACAATGAATTTATGACTACCACACCTTTGGGTAGAAACTCCTACATAGTATATTTATCACATTATAAGGTCATTTTAATTCTTTCATCATCTCAGTGTATAACAAGTTCTGTCATAGTGAATTTGGGATGATATAAATATTGGGTAAATGATCATCACTAAGAAAATGGCACACCTAGTGGAAATCAACAATTAATAGTAATACTAGGGGTACATCAACCAAATAAATGATGAAGTGGTTGGTATGGTTTCCAAACAACCATTCACAACTGCCCAAAAGAAAAGATGTTGAATGAGTACTGGTTGAATTTTTCTATAAAATCGCATTTTTACCTATTGATGTGTCTTCATTACCCAAAAACGATTACTTTAGAACATGAGGAATATCTTGATGGATCTTTCATAACTATTAATGTTCAAAATTTATGAAAAAGGAAACAAATGTTGGCTACATAGTAAAATATATCATTATCATGTAGCCTCAGAATCCTAGACAGAACACAAATCATACCACCCCATGGGAATTCCAAAGAAACATATACCATTTTCAAATGTTTATCCTCATTATTTATCCATCTACATTTAATGAAACAATTTCCCCACACTTTATGTGGAATTCCCAACTATATTTGTGCCATAGTGATCACTTACTAAGAATGATAACTCACATCATGGATCACCATCCATCAACCACAAATCATATGTCCTAGAAATGGTCAAAACACTATTATAGAGTCATAATATGGAAATATGTGATAACCCATAGGTTCATATTGATCTAGATAAGGCTCACCTTCCCACAAATGTGTTTAACTCCTCATGAGTTATGTCTACATGTGTCATATTTTTAGGTATAAGTTACAAACACACCTCACCAGGGGTGGTATGAAACGCATCCCTTTCACCACATCATCCCAAATAATGTGACATGTCTTGTATCGCTACCTCCAAATTCACTCTACTTCGATGATGACCCCAAAAAGCTGCATGATAAATCTTCTCCTCAATGATTACAAGTGAACACATATGATATGTGGATCAATTTTAAATAATTGAAGGCCACTACATATATTAATTCATACTTCCCTGATATTTCCTTACATGACATGACATCCTCGATACAATACAATTTTGTATCGGCCCAAT
Organism: Viscum album; assembly: GCA_963277665.1. Classification (NCBI taxonomy): domain Eukaryota; kingdom Viridiplantae; phylum Streptophyta; class Magnoliopsida; order Santalales; family Viscaceae; genus Viscum; species Viscum album. The sequence continues at coordinate 1,788,095,705 of OY728121.1, read as the reverse complement.
GAATCCAAATACTAGATGTGTGTTTAAGAGACATAAGTCTGGAGTCATATAAGCCATTATGAATGTAAATCCATTTTACGATCTACGGAATCATCCAACATTGAATATGGAGATGGTTCATACAACATAATATATGGTGTAACATCTGCTTGGAATGTCTAACCAAATGAAACAGAGTATTAATTGATTCTCAATCCCATAAAAAGGGTTATATTTTTACACGACCAGACATCTAAACCATGTGTTGATGTAGAATCTAATAATCATACTAGGGAAAAATGGTACTCAAATATAACTTTGTTTAAAAAAAACTCACCACGAGAGTTCACCAAGGTTTTCAACTCATATGGTCACTAATTACAACGAGTAACCCCTTACCAAAGTATGAAATGCCATATGTAAAAGATAGAGTAACTGTATAAATGATTATTAGGATATACCACATATCCTTTAGGATTAATGAAAAATATTAAGTGTTTAAGAAGACTATTTCTAACATTCATGTTCCCATTCTAATGAATGACTGGGGATAACTTTTTAAAAACCATACATTATTGTTAAACTAATAACTACACATAAGGATTAATTTTAATGAAATATAATAATTCTAATTTAGTTTATTAATCATTTCAGGGATCCGTTTTTAAAAATTATTATACACCATTCATAAGGTAAATTTTCTTGGTACAATCTTCAACTATCTCCACAAATCATAAAAAAGTAACATAAAAATATTTTAAAACACTTTTTTCATAGTAAATCATTTCAACACTTATGAAATCTATCACATAAATATATTATTAAAGGAATTTTATATATTAATATTCTTTCTTAATTGGATTAGTGACCAAAAATTTAAATTCCAATCTATAGAGGATTACAAACATTATGTTGTAATTTTAATATTAATTAAATAATTCCTTATATATGTTCAACTCAAAAGTAGATAACATGTCTACTGAGAAATTAATAGGGGACTGGTCAAGTAGGATTCCATCATAGATTTATATTTTCCCCATATATTTTTTTGTGTACACTTCAAATGAAATTAACTATTAGAATAAACATACGACATAGGGTTAAATAATAAGGAACAAAAATGATAAATAGACCTATAAGGGTCCTGTTAAACCATTATGGTTTCATGTAAATGGAACCCCATTTAATTTAAGACAATATGATTTCAATAAAACCATAATGGTTTTATCTAAAAATAACAATTCCCAATTACTAACCTACATGGGATTAGTTGTGTCCATTTTATATGTAACACTCCCCAACTAACTTTATTTTCATCTTTTTGTGCATTTTTGAATTTTATCATATGGGTCACCATTCATTAGTCGTTGATGTATAATACATTACATATGTGAAAAATTCCAATATAATCATGATTTAACATCTTACATATATATAAATAATATCTCTATCATTTATGTCGGTTTTACTATTTGGGTAATGATTTTTTAATTTATAAACATCCCATACAATAAATTATTTAAAAAATTTCTCCTATTTAATCTATTATAGTTTGTATCAGACCTTGAAAAAAATTGTTTGTGGATAAAAAAATTCCAAATAACATGGTTGTATAAAAATCTTCCATCAAGCTAAAAATTTAGAAAAAACTAACGTTGATGAATTTTTTTTAACAAACCATGTACTACAATTATTACATTGTATGATATCGTAAGGAGTAAATAACAACATATAAATTGGAGACTAATGAACCATGTTATAAACAAACATGAAAAATAATAAGTAAAAAATATTAAACCAATAAGAATATAACTAAAACACCCCAGGTGCACAATATTATATCCTAAAGTACATGAATGCCACCTATTTGGAATTTCATATTCTTGAATTTGAATCACTTTTCACATATAAGGATCCATGTAATTCTATTTTCGTTCTATAATATGAAAATGAAAAAATTCCCAAAATTACATGAGTTTTTAATCAGTTAAATTAACATTAATTACTCAAGGTGAAATCATATTCAGATATAATAATGAACTCCACAAAGAACTTTCCCATTTCTAGACACTTGATCCATTCCACTTGTATGAGGTGATCACTCCCATCCACTACTATTTACCAATCACCAACACCATCCAAGGATCCTTTATTCTAACATAAATAGTTAGAAAAATGAAAATAAACCCCCTCTAATAACACATTATTACATCTCATCCAAATATCCTCTAATACAATTCCCCAAGATAGTGTCTCACATCACCTCAAGTACACCAACCCGTATGATGAATGATATCGAATAGCAATGAGGATTCATTGCAGGATTTATGGGGAGGCAATACCATCATGATTTCAAAAATCATTATGGTATAACAATTAATTATAGCATCCAAATAATAATTAGTATAAATAAATATTTTGGAAGAAAATAATAACTCATAAAGTGGCCAAATCCAAATATACATCATTTCAAGAATGTCAAAATGAGGTTCCATTACTATAGTAGAATAAATTAAATAGGAGATACATATATATATTAGGGGAATAATAAATAAATTTCAAAATATATTACACAAATAAGAACATGGTAAAAATATCCTTACTATTCTCAAATACTCCATACAAACTGAAAATGATTACAACATGAAAGCATGATGCTTAATCCTGAACCTGAAATTAGGTGTTTTTTCGGGTACCCAAGTGAAACGAAAACCCCAATATGGAGTCAGATATACTCAGTAGGACACCACCAATGGTTTCTATATAAATCTTTTTTTTTGAAATAACTATATATTTGTTTTAATGTATGAATGGATAATAAGTAAATAAATAAGTGTATGAAATATGACTTAGGTTCCTAGATATCCATACCAAATTCACCAAAGCCATAATATTTCTATCCATGTTTTAACTTTAAAGATATATTGTATTTTAATTGAAATTTATATATATATTTGTGTGTATATATTTATAAATGAGTGTATATAGATATATTTGTGGGTATATATATATCTAATATACTCGGTGCTTTCCCATGGGAACATAACTAGGACCTAAATAGGGATGAGTACTCAAATTGGGAAGTACTATTAATGTTTATTGACTTGGAGGATGCATCCTTAAATATGGAAAACTATTATGGAATAGGTTTTTAAAAATGATGAATTAAATTTATTAATAAAATAGATTCATGGACTTATTCAATGTTATCTTTATAAAGGAATCCCAAGTATAAAATTTGGGGCATTATAATTATCCAAAAATTTAAGATTTATTTTAAGGTTATATGTAATGTTGAATACCATGTTTCACTCGAAGTATGGTATAATTTCATAACCCCTAATTCATTCCCTGATAGAGAACATGTGTGAACTGTTATGTCTAATGGAATGGTACGCAACATTTCCCACATATCCCTTCCATGAAAAACTATTAGGGGACCAATTATCACTCATTGGATTAATAATCTCCAACAACCTGTGATCCCATCATAGGACATCCTACCTGGGAATATATATATATCTAATTGTGCATATTTTTTATCCCACTATTCCTGTAATGGTTATATCAAATGTAAGAATAGTTATCCCTCATGGAACAGTACAACAATATTTCTTATTGAACCCCTCAAAAGAAATTCACCAATGGAAAATATTTCCTCATGTGTAGGTATGACATCCACCCATTTATCGTATCAATGGTATTATTTAAATTAAACCGAAAATATCTCTAGAAATAATATAATGTATGTAACATATGATCAATTACATGGAATTTTATAAAGAGGTACCCATGTATATCCCGATGTATATATAATATATGTAATAATAATTTCAATTAACAATGAGTCTATATTTATAAAAATTCCATCATGACATAGATATAAAAAATGAGACATTCCCATTATACATTTTAATTATTTAAAAAAATCCATATAATTAATCCTGGAACATCACCAGTCAAGTGGTATTAATATTATCCCGAACAATTTATAATTACAATTTATTTCCAAACAATTTTATCTTTCTAATTATTAATAATGAAAACATCAAAAATGGTTTTATTATTATATGAGGTCAAGAAAAATTATCCATCCTAGTATAAATTAAATAGGAAATTATAAATTTCAATTTAATTTATATAAAAATATGCTATCAATGGTTATAGATTATATGGACCACACCATGGGGAGGATTGAAATGAGGTTGATAATGTCTGACAATTCAAATTGATATAAAATTTCCAACCAATTTAAAACATGTGATTCTATATTTTTAATATCTCAATTTAATAAAACTCAGGGAGAAAACAACGTGAAGAAAAATTTATTATGTTATATATCAACAAAGACATTATGAAAACATATATTGTTCACATACATTATTATATTTATAGAACACTCATAAAATACCAATCTTTTATTTGAGCTAGTTCTAGTGAAGATGAAGAAAAAATCTTCTAAAAAATAAGGAGAATCAGATCTAATGAATATGGAAACAATGATAGAGAAATAAAATAAAGAAGGAGGAATGTGGATTCATAGAGTTACATATACTATTCAAACGTGATGAGTTGTATTGTAAATAGAGGTTATATGATGAATTTTTCATCATTCATAGAGGAGTATAGTAGGATCTCACATGGGAAGGTTACTACACATGATTGGGGTGTGAAAGGAAGAGGCGAATCCATAAAATTAACCAAGTGAAACCCATTAAATTATCCCATATAAAGTGATAATCCACACATGTATTGGCCAGATGGTTTGATCTAACTGTCTGCTATACATGTTGTCCTACTGGTTTTGTTCCTGATAGTGTGTTCTATATTATTGTTTTGGGAAAACCTTGTATAGTTAAGATCACCCATTAAGTATTTTAATTTTTATAGTTATTATTAATTGGAATGATGGATTAAATGATAAATTCCACTAAAAAATTTCCTACAAAATTGATTGGTATGGTTAAATTACCATTTCGAAAATTGTAATCCTCATTATATTTGCCCAACGACTGATTAATTAGGATCATGGTGTTTATAAAACTCAATTGAACTCTCAGGAAACCTCTAGAGGAATAGAACCTGACCAAAAACATTAAATTAATGTAATTCAATGAATAGGAGGCACTTCTTATCTTCAATAGGAGGCACTTCAATAAGCACATTTGGTTCAAACCAAAGGGAGTTACCCGAAATAAAGGTAGCAGTTTCTCTTTAAATCATTTGTTTTATTTGGTTTTATTTTACTTCTCCCACCACCTAAACTGTTTTTATTATTTTATTTTATAACAGAAACATCATCCTCAATTTAATAGGTTGTATTTATGAGAATTATTCAATCTACACTTACTCAAACATCCGTCTAATGGGTAAAGAACATACTGTTTCTGTGGACGACGAACTACTGCCTCACAAAACAATGATTGTTCAAAAATCTCCAACCGCCTATCATAATGGCCATTATAATGGAAACATATTTAAATAGGAAAAATATTATATTTATATAATTCATATGATTCTGTAATTTGAATTTATATAATACCTTTCTGTTTTCCATAGTTTGTAAATACGATAATCCCATTTGAGGAAGTGCATACATTCTCCCCCTCAAACCGATATGACCCATTCATGCCTTATGTGGAAAGAATAAAGGGTAGAGTTAATGAAATTATATATGATATTATACTGGAATTATAATATACATATGTATCATTATGTTTCCATTCCATTAAAATATGAAATAGAAATTGAAGTAGCATTCATGCGTACATACAACATACCATCTCCATGAACTCTCCATTTCATTTATTATCTCCAAATGTTATGTACAATTATTAATAAATGTATATAATGGATATATATATGATATATAAGATATCAAAATCATGAATTTCATTCAGTATGTAATGAAATTTTGACCACATGAAAAACATGTAATTATAAGAAGTCCATTTTGACTCAAGTACCAAATATTGTCAAAACAACCATTATTATCAAAAATGATTACATAATGTTTATAAAATGGTAATTAGTTATATAAAAGGAATTATAAACTTTAAAAATGTTCTTAATCAAGTAGAAATTATATTTGTTTTATTATTTACAATATTAAAGAACAAACTGGTTAAGTCGGACACGAGGTAAGGTCTTTCTTATCTCACTTTAAATTCTGTGAGGTTTATATTTTCTGCCACTAATTTATTGCATGGGGTGTTTTTTGTACTATTATTTGATATATATTATCATTATTATCTTTCTATTCATGTTATTCTCTAAATAATTTGTTGTTTATTAAATTTTGGTCAAACGAATCGATTGATTAGAACGTGGTAAGGGATTTTCATCTCACTTTTTATTACTGTAAGATTCAAGCTATATTTGCCACTATTTCCTATTGTGTGGTGAATTTACTACCCAAGATTTGAATCATTGTGCAGAATACATTCATTTATTATTAATTAAAATTTAATTTTATGATCCTTATTTCATGGGTTGTTTGTTTTGTATTTTACCAAATCAATAACAGATCCTTTTAACCAAATTTCTATTCCTTGGGTAAATCATATAATTCTTAATTATGTCATGAAATGATTTTTCTTGGAATCACTATTTTTTGTTTATGTTGTAATTTAAAATTCTCTTTGTGTGGATATAATTTTGATAAACATAATCACTCCATTTATAAATTCTCAAGTCATCGATACGAACATGACAAGATTAATTTTAACTCAATTTTCATTAATTTAGTTAAATATCCAAGTCATTGGTTTTTCCTTAAAATTAATATATGTGAATGTTCTCTGATTTATTTACACTGAATATCCAATAAAATTGTGTGTATTTATATTTTCCACACATTATTAGGTAATTGATTTATCCATAATCTTAGGATACAGTTTTATAATGGATTTCGTCCCAACTTACATTCCATTGAGACTTCATTGTTGTTATAAACCAATTCACTCATATATGGTGTATATACTATCCTTTTTCATATTATATCAGGAATATATTCATTCTCATCATATTATAATTTTCTGATTCAATTTTATTCCTCAATTATTTGTTTTCAAGAGTCTCTCATTTTGTTAAAAACTCATTAACAAAAATATTGTTTTTAATGTTTTAATGATTTACTCTTCTAAATATTTATCATTAATGTCCATGTTTTTAAAAAATGGTTTTAAGGATTTATTTATGTGGAAATTAATGTTTTCATATAATAATTTATTTTAAACTTCCAATGTGGTATGTGATTCTTTAATTCAAAAATATCATTATTAAATTTTTTAAATGGTTTTGAAAATGGATTGATTATGCATAGATTATGTCAATATCTTGGAAGGATATATTATATTTTCAATGTGGAAATATTATTAGTGAAATGATTCTATTTAAAATATTTTATGTGTTATGATTTATAATGGTAGTAGGACATTTGACAGGTGGATACATGAAAAACCAAATGATGGGTGGTTCCGTGATAAACTAGGAAGGGTGGTTTCATTATAACCTCCAATGCATTGGGTATGGAAGTAGGCCATATGGCTATTCCATTTAGTGATATGTGTGGAATTCGACCATATGAGTATTCTATTTAATTATTTTTATGTCCCAAGTTATCTATACATGTTATGTTTGATATTTATGGGTTTTATGGTAGTATTTTGGATAAAAAATGGCAATGAATGATCTTTTAATCAGATAAGTGTATTTACTACATAATAAAGTTAAAAGGTATTACTTATGATAATGTATTCATGGATTACTTGTTGTTTTTAAAACATATTAGTTTTCCATCATTGTGTATCCCTTATTGATGTTTTTTCTCATCCCATGATGATGAATTTTTTTTCACAGGACATGAAGAGGAATAGGGACATTGATGTGATCATGAAAATGTCATGATGTCTAAAACATGGAACAGAACATGTTTCTTTTTAAGCTTTTATATTTAATGTAATTATTGGATAATGAGTAGTAGTGTGTACTTGTAATATTCAAGAAGATATGTAATTGTAGTGGCCAAATTCACTGAAAATCTAATCTTGAAAAGATCCACAATGTGAATTCATGATTTATCTCAAGATTATGAAATATTTAAGTTCAGATACTTATAAAGACACATAGAATGTGTGGTTAATATAAATAATCTATTGATTCACTTTTTGTTTCCTCCAAATGAAATGTTCCAAACAGTGATATGTTTTTCTATCCATGCCTGAAATGTTTTAATATAAAGAAGTTGAAATTTAGAGAGATCAAAGGTCATTTAATTTTTCATGGTTTTAACATGAGTTACAGACATTGGATTTGTCATTGTGATGGTAGGAAAAATTTCAGATCAACTGATGATGATGCTTTGCAAGATAGTTACTCTGATTAAATTGAAGTAACGAATCGTGATATTGAAGAAGAAAAAAATAAGAAAGAACCAAAAACTGAGCATCTATATGGTGATGATGAAAACCCATTTTATCCTGGTGGTATAGATTTTTCTATTTTTTCATTGGTGGTAAGATTGATTAACATTATGGAAAATCATTGATGTAGGGACAAGAGTTTTACAAAGCTGTTACAATTATTGAAATGCATTTTTTTAAAGACAGTGATCTTCCTGATTCCCATTATTATGTCAAGAAAATATTATGCCTGATGGGATTGGGAAACAATTAAATACAAGCATATCTGATTGAATTTGTGCTATATAGGACAGAATATGATATTTTGTGGGAGTCTCATAAAAATATGGAATCACGGTATATGTTGAAAGAAAAATCACAGAATGATTTAGATATTACAAAGATCAATACAAAGGTATTTTGGAATCAACATATAATTCCCTGTTTGAAAAGTTTATTTTATTATTAACATGTTACAAAAAAGGGTAAGATAACAGGATGAGGAGTAGACATGTGACGAAAAAAGATATCATCTAGCTTATTGCCCACAGTGGAAGAAAATTGATGAGCAGTATCATATTTTTTGAAATGAATGTATAAAACTCATATTTGGATTGTGCATGGGTGAAATGAATCTATATCGAACCCCCAATAGAATAAAATGTTCATGGACTATTTAATTTTTAATTTACAAACTATCACTTTAATCTTATATAATGAAAAAATATATCATGTTGCCTTAAATGATATCTGGACTAAAGAAAACCAAAAATGTTATTTTTGTCTTTTTGTTACCATTATTTTATGATTTTAAACTATTATTGTACGATTTTATTAGGGTGTATTATTCATATAAGAGGGAATAATTTCAACTGCAATCATTGATAATTTCCACAATAAATTACTACCCGACAAATGGAATTTTGTCTAGATATAGTGTTAAGAGGCATAATGTGTTTCCAATATGAAAAAAACATCATATTATCAATTACATCTAATGAGGACAACAATATACATGTTTCATATATTTTTTTGCCTATGGATCACTATTATAAAAAATTAAAATAATAATTAAAAGGATCACATGAATTTGATATTGTTCCAAAACCTTTATCCACAAAGGAGAATTTTTAGAAGGTGCAAATCCATGAAATAAAATTGGGAAAGGAGAATAAATATAGTAATGATTGTAAAATTTTGATGAAATGATGAATATTTTTTGAGATACCATATTTGTGATATCATTAATTGAATCATAACATTTGGTTTCATGCATGTGGAGAAGAATATCTATCACAGTTTTATTGGAACATTTTTAGATATTAAATAAAAGAATAAAAATGGTATGAATGCAAGATTAGACATAATATAAATGGGGATACATTTGGATTTATATCCCAATCCTGATGGATGGAAAACATTTATTCCCCTGACTTGTTATACATTATCCAGTGGGATGAAATTAGCTTTTTGATTCATCTTCAAGATATCAATGTTTTGAAGGGTTATTCTTAAAATTTAAATATTTTTGTCGATTTTATGGATTTAATGTAGATAGTTATGAAATCTCTTGATTCTAACGTTATGATGCATCAAATTCTACCAATTGCATTTCATGGAATATTTCCCATCCATCTTAGAAAGACTATAATAACGGTGTTTTATTTTTTCAATTCAATTTGTAATAAGGTGATTAATCTAGATTCTTTGATTTTTTTTGAAAACAACTAAATTTCTATGCATTTTCAATTTCAAATGTATTTTCCTCCATCTTTTTTTTGAATATAATGGATATTTTAATGGTTCATCTATTTTGTGAAATAAATATTTATGTACATGTATATCTATGTTGGATGTATGCTTTTGAATGGTATGCAATGATATTGAAGGGGTATTATAAGAATACATATCATCCTAAATCTTATATTGTTAAAAAGTATATTTCTAATATGGCTGTGGAGTCTTGTACAAACTAATATTCTATGGAGAAGCACATTGGTTTACCTCCATATAGACATGAATGAGTTAGTAATGGGGATATGGGATTCATGTTTTTAATTTCAAATTGTAGTCAAGTTAAAATATGAATATTGTCCATTTATACATCTTTAATCATATAACTAATTCTCCACCATATATACCATCTCAAATTAATGAGTTGAAACAATGTAATCCACAGAATAAAGAAATGTGGAATTTGATAGAGCATAACAAAAAATTTCTCAATGGTTTAAAAAGACCATTATTAGAAGACTGGATGCATCAGATACAATAGGATGGTTAGTGGGTGGTCCATGTTTAATTGTGATTACATGGTACATGTGTGAAATAAATGAAATTACATTTCATAAGAAAGCTCATGACAACATAAGTTTATTTCAAAATAGTGTTTTATTGGTTTTCGTAGAAAAAATTCATTTTTCAGGTTCTAATGGAAAAAACCCAATTTATGCTTCAAGTGCATATTATGGATCCATTATGGCAATTTGGCGGTTGATTTTATTAAAATTAATTTTCTGGTGTCTAACTGAAAATTTTATATCGTTAACAACTGTCCTAGACACCACTAATTTGGAATGACACTTATTAATTAGAATATATTTGAATGGACAAGTGATTATTTTATAATTTAAACATGTGAACAAATAATTCTATGTTCATTATCAATCCGATATGCATTGGTATATTGTTTAACATTGAAAAAAATATGTTGGGGTGATTAACTTGAGGAGGGTACTGATTTATGTGAGATCACTACATCCCTGAAAATATTAACAGATAATAATGATGATATTGTTGTATAAATGGGTTTTTCTAAAAATAATGATCATGATTAAGGAATTTTGGAAAAAATACATTAATGTATTCATAATAGTAAATGTAACATAATTTTAGTTGTGGTATAAATTTATGAATTTCATAAAATGTTAGATATTGTATTTTTTTCTTTATTAAAACATTTAATAAAACTAATAAGTAGAAATGATTGATTATTTTAGTTTATTTTAGTTTATTTTATCATTTATACCATTATGTAACAAATATATTTATTTATTATCTATAATTACAATTATTTTAATTCTAATATGTTAAATAAATTTAATTTCTGTGTAAAAATGATTTATTATGTTGGGATGGATTTATATTCCTACAGAAATTTTTTTATTTGTTTTGGTTCATTTTCATGACATTTCATATATCAGTAGTGTAGTTTACATGTTAGTTATCTATAAGAAATGTGAATAGTAATTTTTCATGTTTAATTAAATTTTGTGTTTCATAATTTTTTATATTTGGTTTACATTAGAATTGAAATATGTGAATTTTTATATTTTTGTACTAAAATTTTGAATCTTTGATAGGAAGGATAATGAGTGATTAGTTAGTGGATCAGCCACATACATCTATAGATAAGAATAATGATCATACCTCTAGTGAAAACGTCCACATGATCATCATGAAGATCACATATGATCTTCATGTACTATAATAATGGTAAAAAATATTTTGAGGGTTGGTAAATGTTGATTCACACGTTTAACAAAATTATCACTTTCTCATAGTCAGGGCCAAATAATTGTTGTAGATATGATTAGAATAATATTCCAAGAAGTCCCAATGAAAAAAAAAATCAAGGGTGTTTAATCAACTTAGGATAAAATAATATTAAGAATTTTGTTTAACAATTGGAGAAGTGTGGAAAAATAAATACTTTCATATTTTTTAGTGACCATTTTGTTAGAATATATTACTATTGTTTGACTAATCATGAAATTTTTATAGTATAATATGTTTTCCTCTTCATTATCAAATGAAATTTGATATACCTAACACTAGAGGATTCATGAGGAAATGTTTAATGATGCCTTATAAGAGATGGATTGATTTCAAATCAACCCTCAGATATTCTTTCATTTTTTAGACTAGGAAACATGAACATCCATGTATTATATATCCTATTATAGATAAAGACACATGGAATCAATTTGAATAATGTAGAAGACAAGAATCATTTTTTGTATGTTCAATGTAACTATTAGAAATTTAATTATCTTAATGATCGTATTGGTGAATTATTAATGATTTATTATTCTTAATTTATAGGACTCATGGAGATCTCATCATGAGATCAAATCTACAAATGGATACCCCCATAGATTATCTTAGAGATTGTATAGATTATTAGTGTAACATCCCAAGATTTTATGAAAAATATTCCTTTTAATTTCACTAATGTCTTGTGTTGTACGCTACACCAAAACAAGCTTGCACAACACGCATCCTTGACTTGCCTTTTCATTACACACAATCACGACCTTCCTTGATAGCGTGTGTAGTACGCAATACCGAGTTTCACTAAAAAACGATATGATATTAAAATATTATTAAAACTAGCCTTTATGAATAGTAATAACCACTTTTTGAAATTTTGTAAATTTTATTTTTCAAAATGGAATTAATTTTTGGATTCGGAATATCGAAATTAGCCTAGGGTGAAATTTTTTTATTTTTCTGAAAACTTTCAGTTTTTGATGAATAGTGAAACCACTAAGTGGTAGTTAAAAAACGGAATTTTTCATAAAACATAATTTTACCGCTTCAGTGAGTGGAATTTCGAAAATCTGAGAGACACGGTTAATATCAAGGACTAAAATGTGGTTCAATGAGATGAAAATAATTTTTGGTGAATAGTAACTTTTTACTTTTTTTACCACGATAAAAAGTAAATAGGGTAATTAAGGGTAGAAATGATATTATTATTACCCTAACACATGTCCTAATTCTACTGGACAAGTGTAATTCGACCAAAAACAAACATAGGAATAAAATATGACCATTTAGGCCCACATGGATTAGATTAGGACATTTATTATTAATTTATTTAAAGAAGGGTTAAAAGAGGTAAAATCAATGTTTATTTACTAAAATATTTTTAATATGGGGTTTTACATAAGATAAATTAGACTATAAATATTCATTATAAAGCTAAAAATATTTCTTAAAAAACGGTATTTTATTTTTAATTTTTAGACATTAAATAATTTAATTTATTTATGATACAACGATGATGCAGTAATTATCTTATTAATGAAATATTGACATAATTGATGTTATAAATACCCAAATAAATATAATTTGAGACTTTTTAGGAATTCCACTAATTTTCTAGGTTAATATGACATGTTTTTATTGATTTAATTAACTTTTTTCGAACTTATCATTCTGTTATGATTTTCAAAAAAATCAATTACTATATAGTGTCAAAAATGACAGAAAATAGTTTTTAAAACAATTATTATATTATTAATTGTTATTTTATTCCTAAAAATCTATGGATCGGCCATATTACTTATATAAGGTTATATATATTAATAATAAACAACTTGGGGTTCGTTTTTCTTCTTATATTAAGTTTATTAACCTTATAGTGTAAGAACACAAGAAGACACGGTAAAATTACAAGTATTTAACTTAATGTTAAATCTAAATGATAAGGTTAAAATAGGAACCCAAACTTGTCTAAATTCTATTGGATGAGAGGATTTTGACCCATCCCCACCTTAGCTTCTAAAAATATCAATTTGGTGCTATTTAAAACCGAACTTGACTTTATAATAAAATAATATGTTTTGTTTTTCCAAAGGTACCCCTCTCCTCCCTTAGAAAAGGGCACCTCCTCCCCCTCTTCCTCACACCACATGGAGCCTTCAAGCTCGGCCAAACCCTGACACTTTCTCCTCTCCACTTCCCTAGAGACATCCTAGAGGTTCTGGTCTTCGTCAAAGACCAATTTTAGTGTCCTAAAAGAAGGTCTCAAAGAAGCAATTCAAAGAAGAGATAATGTCTGTTACCGATTCTTTCATCTTTATTTCTTCTTGCACTTCTTCTTCTTTAGTTTTTTAATTATTAAGTAATGAAATAATTATCACTCATATACTGATATGTTATTATAAGTATGAAACAACCCTATTTCACCATCTATCCATCCTACGGAAAAAGAAATCACCGCGCATGCGTATGTACGGAATACCGTCTCCACGCCGTGGTGTAATCTATTTTCCACCACCACCATACTTGGATGGTAATAATGGTGTAAATAATGACCATATATGACTATTATAAAGTGATATTGATTCTGAAATAGTATACATATACTCCAATACAATTCCACGATCATAGGAACGATATCATCACTCGTGTGTACGTACGGAATACCGTCTCCACGATGTGATGCGACTCGTTCTACGTGATCTTCATTTCATAATGATTATATAAATGGGTTTAATGAATGAATATGATATATATTACACTAATACCATTCTGTAAATGAGGTATATATAACCTAAAGAAAAGAATAATAATTTATTCGACAAAACACGCATAAGAACAAAAAGTTATAAACACCCGAATAACAAGTAGCAATGAAATATTACTACTATGAAGCTAAGAATATGACCATATATGATATCATAAAAGTATGTATGATTCTGGAATAATTCAATAACATTATTTAAATCATTATACAGGAGGTTCGGACACTTAAAATTCAAGTCGGACCTAAGGTAAGGGAAATATCACAATCTCATTTTTATCCAAGATTGTTTATACTTTCGTATTTACTGGGGTGTATTTTATCATCCACATCCATGTTTTCTCGATATGTAATATTATTTCCATCCACCTACAATTGTTTAAATCCAATTTTACCCTTCGATGAGTTTTTAGTAAAGGATATAAAAGGAATCTTTTGTCGTTTTTCGTATGAGGTACTTTCTGACTTTTCCGACAAAAGTACGAAGAATGTTTTTTTAACTTAGACGGCATGAATGGATTTTTAAAACATTATTTCCAAGAAGATTACTTTACAAGTTTTCATGTTTATTTTTAATCAACTTCTTTTAGTTTATAATTTTATGACATGTTAAGAAAGGAAAAGTGTTTTTGAAGTAGAAAGGATATTTTTCTTAAGAATGGAGTTCAAGTGTTTTATCAAAATTATTTTCCATCTAAGATAATAAAGGGTTCTGTTTCAATCCCAATTATTACATTGATTTGATTATGTTGTGATGGAATTATTTTTATGAATTCCTTTATCTTATATTAATTGTTTTATGATGTCATGTTGTTTAAGAATTCCATTTTTTAATACATGGGTTATGCAATGATGTATGATTTATTATTTTGTGGCACACATAAGAATGGTATCATTATGAGATGGGTGGGACCTATATCTCCCTCAAATGCATTGGGTAAAGATTTTATATCTCATTAGATAGACATGGCTGGAACGGTAGGTTATACCGGTTCAGTGAAACAGGACGGAAAAGAGGGTGACTCGGTTCAGAAAGGGACTTTGTCCACTAAGATAGTCTTGGCAATGAGTCTTGACTAACAATAAATGATTCTCTATGATTATGTGTGCATTCCACAATGTTTAATGTTTTATGTTATGATTATTGTGATTACATTTCACTTCCATGAGTTATCCCAGGTTATGAAATTATGATCTCTTTTACAGGTTAAGATTTCCAAAAGTTATGCGCTTATGTAAATGATGTGATTGATATTTCTTTTGTTTACCATTACTGAGCATTTGAGCTCACCCTTTTATGTTTTCTTTTCCCCAGGATATAAAGAAAGGTTTTAGGTAAAAAAAGGAAGATCTTTATGGGAGATGTTGAAGATCTTTCACCACGATTAGAAGATTTTATTCGGAGTTTCCAAATACACTAAACTATTACGATCCGTG
This sequence comes from Viscum album, assembly GCA_963277665.1. Lineage (NCBI taxonomy): Eukaryota > Viridiplantae > Streptophyta > Magnoliopsida > Santalales > Viscaceae > Viscum > Viscum album. Next base: position 1,788,079,574 of record OY728121.1, on the reverse strand, counting down.
TGTGTCCGTTTTTGTTATGTACTAAGTATTCCGCAATAGTAATGTAATGTCCATGTACGTCAAGCTTTGGGTCTCTACCGTTGGAATCAGAGGGAGGTTTAGTCAACCGTTGGAAACTAGGATGCGAAAACGTTAGTGAGATCCCTAGAGATATTTCTAAGGTATGTCTAGGGATGTCCCTAAGGTTAAGTATATGTATAGGTTATAGTACTAGAATTACGCTAACGATCATAGAATTAATCCTAAGATGTTAGATATTGAAGGTACTTCCCCTTTATTATGTTGTTTTCCCTAGCATTATTTTTTCCTCTCACACTATTCTTTTTGGGTTTTAGATGATGGATGGAACCCGAAGGAACCGTGTTGATCAATGAAATGGACAATGCAATGATTTTCCTCCTGAACAAACAAATGTTATGGGAGATGGAGTGCAAAATCTTATTGCTATACTTACACAAGCAATGAATCATTCTGGACTTCCAAATTAGCAGAGAAGGGAACAATATTCTATTGAGTCCTTCATGAGGCAACGTCCACCTTCTTTCAATGGGTATTCTGATCCACTTGTTGGTGAACAATGGATCAGTACCACTGAAAAGATATTTTCAGTTCTTCAATGTTATGAACATGATAAAGTCATCTTAGCAGTGTATCGTTTTGAAGGTGATGCTGATCAATGGTGGAATCTTATTAAGAATACGAGGCAAAGCGATGAAATTGTGTCCATGGAATGGGACGAGTTCAAGAACTTATTTTTCAATAAGTACTTCCCTCGTATTCTTCGAAAAAAGATGGAGAAGGAGTTTCTTGAACTAAAGCAAAAGGATGATGAATCTATTGGTATATACGAAGGGAATTTTACAAGACTTGCAAGGTATGCATCTGGCATTATCATCCAACCTGAAAGTAAAGTTGATCGATTTTTCAGTGGCTTAAAACCAAGTCTTCGAAGAGAATTAGCTATAAGAGACTTCAGTAGCTATGAAGAAATTGTGCGTTGTGATATCAAGGTAGAAATGGATGTTGATGTTACATATCCATCTCATGGTTTTGACAAAAAACAAAAGATGGAGTTCAAGGAGAAATCTCAGAATAATGGTGAATAGAAGATGAATGTTTCCTTATGCTCAAAGTGTGGAAAGAAGCATGGTGGAGATTGGCTTAAAGGAACTAGAAAATGTTTTATGTGTGGAAAAGAAGGTCATCGAGCAACTGAGTGTCGAAGTAATGGAAAAAGGGTTTCTAATGATGGGAATAAAGCAAAGACTGCAGAGAACGCACCACCAACACTTCAATGCTTCAAGTGCAAGTAAGTGGGGAATTATGCTAATAAATGCCCTAATCCAAGGGTTAGTGATGATCAACATGAGAAACCACTTAAGGTAATGGACAAAGGGAAGTCACATGCGATCACTATTGGCGATGTTGAATATGACAACGATGTGGTAGAATGATTAAGTGTTTATGTAATGGGATTCCAAAATAGTGTTTTATATAGTATCGTGGAATATTTGAATATTTATGTATTGGTCTATTGTGGTCTTAAATAATTTTATGGTACCGGTAACCATGGAAAGTGATTGAGATATGTTTGGAAAAAAGCCGATATGCGCATAATGAAGGGAAAACGAGAAAATGACATATTTGACAGTATTCATGAGATCATGATTGATATAAGGACTAAGTGATATCATGGTTTGAGTATATAAAATTTTGAGGATTTTGGTATGTGGAAAGTGTTAACTTTTAACTGCATTCATGTTTTCACTAAGGTTCAATGGGTATTCAAGAGAGTACATGATTAAGGCCTTTGAATGTTCAGAATGTGACAAACAAGATATATCGTATGATATATGGGGATCAACGATGGTATTATTTCTTTGAGAGTGGACTGCAGTATTATGGATAAGCCTAAAGATTGGAATGGATTATGTTGGACATAAGTTAGTATTGTTTATGGATAGAAGTTTTTCGATATTATTGATGGGAAGTTATAGTAATATAGTTTTAGAAAAAGGACAACATGCAGGACGAGCGACAGCCCATCGCGTCGGACAAGGCTGTGGAAATCAAACCCACAACTGAAGTGCGACTGGCCTTTATCGCCTACCACTGGCCTACAAGAAGTCCCTGGTTAGTAGAAACTAGTTTTATTTTATTAAGCGGTATGATATGTGATGTATAAGTTCATTTTTGGAACTATATACGATTAACCATAAGATGGAATTATAACTTTTGTTAACCTTTTGTTTGAAAGAGATGGAATGACCCATCATTCTATCACATGATCTGCTAACACATCACTAATGACAAATTCAACTTCATTTCATTAAGAGATGAAGTGAAAATTGTCCAAAGAACGACAAATGATGAAATCACGAAAGTATTTCATCTAATTCCAATTTCATCAACTTTAGGGAAATGATCTTGAAAACCAAAAAATGTTGTCTTAGTGCTCTTATATCTGATGAATTAGATGGTACCTTAGATCATAAAAAATTTATGGCTTTGTGATTGTTGGCTTTTCTATAGCCATGTTCTCTACCACTCTCCATCAGAAAATGATGGTTAGATTTCTTTTCCATATCCATATTTTCACTTATGTGGAAACCCAGTGACTTGTTTATTTTGGTAACTGTTACGTTTCATACTTTCATTTTTAAAGATTGGTTTTGGTATTCCTTTTTACAATGTGGGTTTCTATTAAAGAAACTTTCGAATAGTAAACCATTTATAACCCCGATGAATTTCGAGGGTGAAATTCATTTTAAGGGGGGTAGAATGTAACAGCCCAAGATTTTATGAATTTTTTTTTAAATTCACTAATGTCTTTTTTTGTACGCTACACCAAAAGGATATTGCACAACACACATCCTTGACTTTCCTTTCATTACACGCAATCGCGACCTTCTTTGATAGCGTGTGTAGTACGCAATACCAAGTTTCACTAAACAACGATATGCTATTAAAATATTATTAAAACCAGCCGTTATGAATAGCAATAAACACTTTTTGAAATTATGTAAATTTTATTTTTCAAAATGGAATTCATTTTTGGATTCGGAATATCGAAATAAGCCTAGGGTGAAATTTTGGTATTTTTCTGAAAACATTCAGTTTTTGATGAATAGTGAAACCACTAAGTGGTAGTTAAAAAACGGAATTTTCCATAAAACATAATTTTACCGCTTATGTGAGTGGAATTTCGAAAATCCGAGAGACAAGGTTAATATCAAGGACTAAAATGTGGTTCAATGAGATGAAAATAATTTTTGGTGAATAGTATCTTTTTACTTTTTTTTACCACGGTAAAAAGTAAATATGGTAATTAAGGGTAGAAATGATATTATTATTACACTAACACATGTCCTAATTCTATTGGACAAGTGTAATTCATCCAAAAACAAACATAGGAATAAAATATGACCATTTAGGCCCACATGTATTAGATTAGGACATTTATTATTAATTTATTTAAAGAAGGGTTAAAAGAGGTAAAATCAAAGTTTATTTACTACAACATTTTTAATATGGTGTTATACATAAGATAAACTAGACTATAAATATTCATTAGAAAGATAAATAGATTTCCTACATAATCGTATTTTATTTTTAATTTTTAGACATTAAATAATTTAATTTATTTATGACACAACGATGATGCAGTAATTATCTTATTAATGAAATATTGACATAAGTGATGTTATAAATACCCAAATAAATATAATTTGAGACTTTTTATGAATTACAATAATTTTCGAGGTTAATATGACATGTTAGTATTGATTTAATTAACCTTTTTCGAACTTATCATTCTGTTATGAGTTTCACAAAAATCAATTACTAAATAGTGTCAAAATTGACTTAAAATAGTTTTTAAAAAAAATATTATATTATTAATTGTTTTGTTATTCCTAAAAATCTATGGTTCGGCCAAATGACTTAGATAAGGATATATATATTAATAATAAACAACTTGGAGTTCTTTTCGCTTCTTATAGTAAGTTTATTAACCTTATAGTTTAAGAACACAAGAAGACATGGTAAAAGTACAATTATTTAACTTAATGTTAAATCTAAATGTTAAGGTTAAAATAGGAACCTAAACTTGTCTAAATTTTATTGGATTAGAGGATTTAGACCCATCCCCACCTTAACTTCTAAATATGTCAATTTGGAGCTATTTAAAACCGACCTTGTCTTTATAATAAAATAATATTTGTAGTTATTCCAAAGGTACCCCTCTCCTCCCTTATAAAAGAGCACCTCCTCCCCCTCTACCTCACACCACTTGGAGCATTAAATCTCAGTCAACCCCTGCCACTTTCTTCTCTAAAATTACCTAGAGACATCCTAGAGGTTCTGGTCTTCTTCCAAGACCAATTTTAGTGCTCTAAAAGAAGGTCTCAAAGAAGCACTTCAAAGAATTAAATTATTTTGACCCCTGCATCTTCTCAAATAAATAAATTATTTTTTCAGCTATTTGTAATTAATAATTATTATATTCTAGTTTAATATTTTGAGAAATTCCAATAGTGGGCCCTTACTTTTAAAAGGGAACATATTCCTCTCATTAAATAACAATTAAAATCCAATTTAGATGAGCCAATAACTATGAAAATCCATTAATAAAATCCAAATATTTATTTTTGAGGTTTTTTTTTGAATACCATCACTAATGGTCTTATGGTTATATGAAATGGAGGTTGTAAAATGAAGATGTTTTTTTTAATCAAGCGATTCTGATTTATTTCTTCTTCAAAATCCTTTAAATATTCATCTATAATTATTATATATTAACAAAAATTTCTATTATATACCAATTTTTATCATTAATGTTTCAAAATATATCCATATATTCTTCCATTAGTTGGAAAACAAATTTTTCATTCATGTGTATGGAAGATGATCGCCTGATGAACTGATGTAATTATTTTTCAATCACAATATCACACGAATTAATAGAATAAAGGATATTTTTTTATTATTTAAATGATACATTCATCATTTTAAAAATTTAATATATTGTTTATTTGATACTTTACCATGTAATAAAAAATGGTAACATCATTCATGAGTTTGTGTTGATTAGTACCTCTATGAAGCAATGTGAGTTGTTTTTGTCACAAAATCACATGGATGATATATATAAGTAAATTTAATTAGTTAATAAAATATATGAAAATATATAAATTTTTTATCATTCTGTAATGTATAATAATTTATATCTTCTGTCCAAATTGATCTCCATAAAATGGAAATGTTACTCATGTTTACATGCCTCCTATCGTCTCCGTGATTATAACATTATTAATTTTTCATAACCATATTAATTTTTTGATTGAAAATCAAAAATGATGTATAAAAATTTAAATTATTTCACTATTACTTTTATTTATAAGATATAATAGATACCACATTGACCATAGTCATCCTACAGAAGTCATTTCAGACTAATATAACAAATATCACTAAAACATCACACATGAAAATAAATGGTTTTGTTACATTGCAATAAATGAGACAAAAGATAAAATAATTGTGAGAAAATTTATTATTCATGTAAACAAATAAATAATTATTTTATTTCAGATGATAAGGAACATAATTTAAGATTCTGACTCAATGTAATAGATTTTTGTCTCATTTTTATTTTGGTGGGACACATTCTGTATAAATTACATGATTAATTTATGTGGGGTATATACTTCCAATGAATTTGTTTTCTGAATATTATCATAAAATTTTTTATATATATATATCCATCTAATTATCTTTCATTAATTAGGCCTATGATAAACAAGAATCTAATGTGGTGGGGGTTTATTTCAAAATCTGATCATTATTTTGGATTAGTAATTTTAATGTTTCCATCAGGGAATATTTCTCTTCCATGTAAATGACATCAAAAAATGATAACAAAAATTAATTTAATTTTATCATATTTTTTTTTAAATAATATTTACCATTTTAAAATTTTGAATTTTTTTTGAATGGAATCATTTTTTTCATTTTCCATATGACGTACTTTGGGTCTTTTACAAAAAAATATGGAAGGAATGTTATTTAAAATATAATAATCAAGAGGATTCTAGAATAATAAAAACAAATTATTTTTTTGAAACTTACATTACAGGTTGACATGTATATTTTTTAATAAAATGTTTTCACTTATTATTGTGCCAAAAATTTTAACGAGAAATTATTTAAAAATGGAAATTATTTTCTTCCTCAATAATTATGCCAACATATCTTAAAAAATCGTTTTCCATATAATATAAAATCTTTTAATGATACCAGTGAATTAATTAATATAGGATGCAAGGATATTATCGTTATTGTTTCTAATGAAGTTTCATGTTTATGGTGAAATGATGAAATTTCTATGAAAAACATTTTATTTCAATGAGTTTTTCTATGATGAAATTATTGTGAAACACATTTCATTAATCTGTTATGATATGAAGAATTATTTTTTTCCATGTATTCGAAATTTGTATGATTTTTATTGTATGACATTTGAGACTTATATATCCCTCCAATTCATTAGTCAATGTATTATATCTCATGATATAGTAAAGGGAAATAAGTTAATGTGATTGATCCATTATATGAAACAAGCCAAAGTTCTTGATTTTTTATTAGAACCAAGTCGATGTTCTTGGTCTGTTAATGGAAACAAGTCATTGTGATTATTCAAATATATGAAACAATTATTGACAATTGATATTATAGTCTTGAATGTTACCCTTGGATTTTTAAATGTATTATCTACTTATGATGATGAAACACACATTTATGACATTAACATATGATTATTGATATATATCTCGCAAACATACCATTACTAAGAATCTGATCCCAATACTTCTTATGTTTATTTTTCCCAATATACAATTAATTATGATTAATTATGTGTTTTAATAAACTTCATTTATGCCAAATTTTATATATATATTTAATGCATAATATTTAATTTGAATTTTTTTATAGTTGGTGATTATGATGATATTTATGAAATAATAGTTTTTTAAATAAGGTTGTTAATTGATATTCCTAATTCTATAATATTATAATCTTAAAAGGTCTTTGGTTTTGTTTTTGATCCAATATTTAATTTTGATGTTGTATGTTTGGAATTGGAATAATTGGATATAATTTATCATTACAAATAAAGAAATGTAATGTTTTTTCATTATCAACTGATATAGAAGTGTAGTTCACAGGCAGTTGTTGTTGGATTTAGAGTAGATTTTAAAAAACATTAGATATAATGATATTTTCATGATGTATTATAATATAATTTTTGGATACCATCATGGTTATATAGGTTTTAGGTTTACTATACTCTTATAGTCTTAGACATAACTTTTTTGTTTTACATGATTGAAAAATTAGGTGGCTAATGATATATTTGGATAAGTTTATTTAACCCTTATCGTTAAGATTAAGGATTACCTAAGGATAGATTTTTTTCATTTTTTGTACATAATTTTTAATTTTATTTGATATAATTATCATGTAATATATTTTATTTTGATTTAATTAAACATAATTAAAATTTAAGGATCAAATATTAAAGGGTCGAGATAAATATTAATTTTAAAAAATTTAATTAATCTTTTATAGATTATTTTATCCTATGATTTCTATCACATTTATGGTAATTTTATATATTTATATTAATATATTTTTAGAAAAAAATAAAAAACCATTGGTTTTGTGACAAACTATCGAATCTAGAAATATCGTGGGAAATGTTCCCTCAACCATTGGATGATAACGGTGCATCACCTATCCATAGACTAAGTAATATATTTAATTTTATGGCCTTGTTTATCATTATTAAAACTATCTAACAGATAATTTTTATGATAATTTTTAGAGTTTATTCCCAAATCATATTGATAACCATGTGAATGGAAATTTATTTGGTGTTAATTGATCATTGTTTTTTTATAAGATGATATTCTTTTATGGAACACTCTATGATTAAGAAAATAAATTATGGAATTTTATTAATAGAATAAATTTTTATTTTTATTTTGGAGTCATATTATATTTTATTTTTGTTGTTTTTTGTGATTCATTTTATTTATGTAACTTGTTTTTCTATCATTGATATTAAAATTTTGGGGGCGCACACATTAGGAGATAAATGAAAATTTGATCTCGGTAGGTGATGTGGTAAAATCATTTTTATTTATAATTTTCATGCATAGTTTGAAATATTTTTAGGAGTCAGATAGATAATTTTTAATTGAATGATCTAAATTTATTTTTGGGTGTTACTGGTGAATTTTTCATTTAATGTTGTTTTTCACATATGATGGTTAATTTTTCTAAAAAATCTTATAATATGTTAGCCATTTTTTTGCTTATACAAAAATTATAGGAGGGATGAATTTTTAATCTTTTTTGGATTTTGGGATCCCTTAAGCTATGATTTTAATGCTATAAGAATGAAAATTTCTTCCTAAATTCTCATTTTTTGGAGCCAAATATGATATTTTGAGGAAATAAAATAATTTATGTAATTATACATTGAAAAAAATATTTCATTATTTTACTATTCTATTATAAAATAGAAATCATTTACACTTGGAAAATGAACTACTAAAAATATATTTTCATATAACCATGAATTTTGATGGATTGATGGTCTTTTAGAAATTTTTTGTTTATTATTTCTTTATTCTTAGTGTTCTCAAGAAATTTTATTTTATCATTTTCAATGACCACAATACAATACATAATCTTCACATCCCACTAATATTATCCTTTTAGAAAACATTTAATGGTTTATCCTAGACAAGCTTCATATTTCACTTTCCCACTTCTCAATTGGACATTTTATGAATCCTTTTTATCATTGGGGTTTTTAGAAGAATTATTTTTAAAATTAAATCCAAAGCTTAATGATAAAGAGTTATAATTATTCTATTGAAATTTTTTAAATGTGGGAGAATTAAATAGGTCATGGTATTAGAAGGAAGGACTATGTTTTGTAGCTTATAGGATATTCCACCATGACTGTAAACGAATAGGGAAATATTATTTTGTGACCAATATAACCATGATGTAAAATTAGGTGGTATGAATATGAATATATAACTAATGATGTAATGTAATGTCCCCGATTTTTTCATTTATTATTTTAATATTATAAGGGAATTAATTCAAGACTAGGCTCTAAGACGCCATGTAGTTCTGAGGCCCGGGGATCCCGGAACAAATGTTTGAATTTAATTGAACAATTAAATTACGCGCACATGCGGTTTTCCTAAAAAATTGAATAACTCCTGAACAGTTGCTCGGATCAGAAGTCTGAGGGCATCGTTTCATTCGGAACATAGTTTTTAACATAGAGGAGGCCTAACATTGGCTGGCGCAAGTCGGTAGTGAAATCTGGTTTTTTGGACGTAACCGTAATAAAATATTTTATTTAAATCCTTGTTGAAGGAAATATTTTATTCTTTTAAATAGATATTTTGCAGGGAGGGTCCTGGTCACAATCCCCCTAACTCTAATTTCCTCAAGAGAGCTCTTGAGAAGGCCTTCTGATGCAGCGGCGATGTTCTTGACGATTTTCGCTGACAACAACGACGCGGTAACCGGATCATCGCCAATGAACTCTGCAGATCTAGGTATAATGTTTAAATAGTGATTTCTTCCCCATTTTTGATTTCTACGATGAACGCGGACAAATCCATGAACAGATTAGCTTGTAGATCGATCGTTCTTATGGGATGGGATTTTTCGGGAATTGTGGGTTTTTATTATTGAAATTATTTATGGTTTCGTTCAACTTCGTAACAGCGACAGAACAAGATCGACAGAAACATCGATGGAGGTTCATCACTCTTGATTTGTTGGGTTCTTCTTCACCAAATTCTCGTGTTCTTCGCTGATTTCTATGCGTTCTTCGCGAGGATATGAATGACATATAGTTGCGTACTCGTTGTGCGATTCAACGATCCCTAATTGAAGATCTGGTGTCAGTAAAACCCTACAGAGGTGAGGCTGTGGTGGCGACGGACAGATTGAAGAAGATAGGATGATATCATTCTACGAATGATTTCCACACGGGTGACCGGAATCAGATTTCAGAGACGATCAAAGGCCCAAAACCCACGGATTCAGCATCACGACATCGAGGCGACTCTTAATCTTTAGTTTTGCACTAAACGGACTAGATAAACATGATCCGTAAGATCTGCTGAAGCATGAGGAAGAAGACGACGCTTCTGGAAATTTCCCGACTACACGCCGTGTAGTATGGGCTACACGGCATGTGTTCATCGGTGGATTTACCAGGCGTGTACTTCGGGAGTACACGGACACGGGTAGGGTACATGGCCAAGGACACACCATGTATACCCCTCCCCAGCCAGACCCGACTAGATACACGGGATACCAAGTGTACCGGTACACGTGCAGGCGACATAGACACAAGCAGTGACCATTTACGGGCACATGGCCAGCATACATGGAGCGAGCCCCAGATTCTCGGAAACAACGTGTGATTTTTCTACACGATGTGTAGTTGCTTTCTATCCGACTAGAAGAATGACACAGGTCGGTTATACGGGCAGTAACCGGGGTCAAGAAACACAACGTGTACTTTTTCTACACGTCATGTAGTTTGGTTTTACTCGGCTTGAACGAATGACATGGGCCGTTTTCACAGGAAGTACAAAGGTTCAAGGAACACGGAATGTAACCATACTACACGCCTTGTAAACTATATTAAATTACTTGAGATACTTTTCTTCTTTAACTTTTACTAGTTTTCTTTGGGTTCGTACCCTCGGTCCTTTCCGTGAAGGTTCTGGTATCATTTCTGTTACACATGAGTATGATCCCTTCAGCAGAAATTCCTGAATAGAGTTGTTGGAATCCCCTCCATGAGACTTAGAGACGGTTCCTCTATTCATTCCTAGAAACCTTGGTAGAGTTATTGGTATCGAAGTGACCAACATTACCTAGGCGTCAAACCTCTGCTTAGCGGATTAGCTCAGACTGAGTTTTCTAAATCACCCCAGGACATGGTTGTGATACTCATCTGAGCATCATGTTCTCATGGTACATGTGGAGTGTGTCCTCCCAGAATGAGTACTTCATATCTCTCTCTTCAGTCCTAGGAGTGTGTTCTTCTGGTCGCATTCTTAGTAGAATCTTCGAGCTGGACCCTAGTGGTGGTATTCACGATAGTCGATTGTGCATCAGTATATCTGGATATTCTTGTTATATGTTCGGTAGATATATACTGTGTAGAGAAAACTGTATCATTCCATTTTGGTATTTTCCATTGTTGTATTTACTTTATGGTTTCGAGGTGTCCTACTGGGTATTGTTATACTCACCCCTGCACGGGCTTTGCCCGCACGTGTCGTTTCTTGTGCAGACGAGTGAGCCTTTGACAGGATTCTAGGCGGACATGGACCGGACAGTACTCAGTGAGATTAGACAGGCCGAGGTGTGTTCCTACGGCTACAGACTACAGTCCCAACACCTTTAATTATAGGATGGACTTTGTTACGTACACTCTTTTTTGTGGGCTTGTACTTTTGGCTCGGGGTTTTACTTTCATGCACTTTACTTTGCTGTTGTACTCTGTGGTTGTGTTTTAGTGTATGTATTTATATTTTTCTTTCAGTAGTTTTTTGATTTCTGCATTGAAGGCTTCGAGATGTGTGTGTTTTTTTTACATGTTTATAGTAAATGCCTCCCATGTTAGTAGCATGCCTACTCGGTGTAAGTCACCAGACCCTAGCCAATTGGATGTGGGTTTGGGGAGTTGCGGCTCAGTCCCCATTGGGACGGGTCGTGACAGAGTGGTATCAGAGGAATCGATTCTACCATAGGACCGAGAGTCTGTGAGTTGGTTTGGGGCAACAGTGTTGAGTGTTTTGAGTTCTGCATTTAGGCCAGGGACCCCAATAATGGTGCAGGCGGCCGACGTATCCATACACGTGGACTATGATAACTTGCTTTTTGACTCAGAACATGAAAACACTAGTTGCAGGGAAAAAAATAATGTTACATGCATCATATAGAAATGGGTTTGTGGTTTCCATGTCCTTTTGAGTCAGCTCTCCAGATATACTCACTGACTTAGATACATCCTGTTTCTTTAACATGATACCTCCGCGATGTGCACCCTCTAGGATCCAGCAGCTCGATCACGAGGACGACCCCCTTAGTGATGAAGCCTCGATACAGGGACCAGATCCCCTAGTTTTACCTTCGGGTGGTGTGCCAGTTATCCTGCCACCTGTGGAGGAGTGTTTATTGCCTGGTGTACCAGTGGAGGAGGAGCGTAGGCTGAGCGCACTCCATGAGGTTCCGAGACAGAGACCGCTCAGGTTTTTAGGTGAGCTTGACCCTCAGGCAGCATAGGACTGGCTTGAGTCAGTTGCCAGAGTCTTCTGATTGGTTAGGACACCAGTAGACCATATGGTGATCCAGGTAGCGAGCCTTCTGCAGGGCTCGGTAGGACGATGGTAGAGTTTGGTTATCCATACTCACGACAAGGCGAAACTTGCATGGTCAGAGTTTGAGTGTATCTTCAAAGAGGAGTTTTCACAGGTTACCTTGAGATTAGAACGCATTTAAGAGCTTCTTCAGCTCCAGTAGGGAACCATGATGATTTCTGACTATTCGTCATGGTTTACCAACCTCTCGCAGTACTTGATGGATATGGTCAGAGATCAGTACTTCAGAGCTCGGAAATTTGAGCAGGGCTTGTGTATAGATATCTGATCTAGCATCATCCCATATGAGCATTCCTATATATGCTGGGATGCTCGAGGGGCCTCTGGTGGTCAAGAGCTTCTTGGCAGAGCATAGACAGCCAGAAGATGTCAGTAGTGGGCGAGTTGGAGTAGAGACCTCGACATCAGGGAGTTGACGTCACAGACCTAGGCATGTGAGACATTTTCTAGAGAAGATCCCAGGGCATGGGATCTGCCGTACATGGTTTGCAGGGCGCGTCCATCCAGCCTCGAGAGAGGCGATGTTACTCATGTGATATCAGGGGACATCTCTCTTTAGATTGTCTGACCCTCCATACTACTAACACGGGAGCAGTGGATGGACCACCAAGGCAGAGGCAACGTGTGGAGAAGACAGATCCCCGGGGCGGTGGATGTAGTAGGGGAGCCGGGGGACCAGCAGGAGGTGGTCTGCATTTTGACAATTTACCACCACCACCCCCCGGAGGTCCACCCCCAAGCTCAGGGAGCTGGTGGACAGAAGTGGGGACAGCTTTAGGTGATGGAGGTTTATGACCCAGGTACTCCTGGAATGATTAGAGGTATTATTTATGTCTTTTTCTACTTTGGAAGCCATTCTGATAGACATATGTTCTAGTCATTCCATTCTAGTTTCTTATCTTGTCCAAGACCTTGATATTCCAGTTGAGTTGTTGACTCAACATTTACACATAGAAACACCGACTTCATAAGATTCAGAGATCACACACATTTGTAGACAGTGTGACCATACCCTAGGAGGTGAAAGATTCCGTTGGAACATCATGGTGGTAGTGTCGAGGCCTTAGGATGTCATTCTTGGTATGGATTGGCTATCCACAGTTCATTCCCAGATCGACTCTTTTAGGCGAAGGGTGTGGTGTTTCTGCGGTGATGGAATGAGGTTCTCTTTTTTTGGTGAAAGAGAGACCCAAGAAGCATAGGATGGACTCGTACATAGGAGGGCACAACCAATTTCACATCAGTTGGCTAGCCTAGCCCATGTCACAATAGATGTAACGAGTTTCCAGTTTTTAACTGTAGAGTCTGAGTACGAGGACGTCTTTCTGGAAGATGTCCCTGGGCTACCTCCCCATCGGGAGATAGAAATCTACATTGAGTTGCAACACAGGACAACACTAATATCAGTGTCTGCATATCAGATGGCTCATACAGAGCTTCGTGAGCTAATGGTGCAGCTGGAAGACTTGTGGAAGAAGGGCTATGTGAGACCCAACATTTCACCCTGGGCGGCCCTAGTGTGGTTTTCCAAGAAGGCATACGGGAGCATGAGGCTATTTGGGGATTATTGGTGCATGAATCAGGTGACCGTGAATAACCGGTATCCACTGATGAGGATCGATGACCTCTTCAACCTGTTGATAGGGTCACGATGGTTCTCGAAGGTTGATCTATGATCAGGTTATCACCAGTTGGAAGTACGGGATGATGATATACCGAAGACGACTTTCTGATGTTGCTATGGTCACTATGAGTACTTGGTGATGCCCTTCGGCGTGATGAACTCCCTGGTAGTGTTCAGGGGACTCATAAACTAGATTATTCAGCCCTATGTAGACAGGTTTATAGTGGTCTTCATCGACGATATCCTTGTGTACTCTGCATCAAAGGAGCACACGATACACCTAAGGATGGTTCTGGACACACTATGAGAGCAGGAGTTGTATGGGAAACTCTTTAAGTGTTAGTTCTGGTTACAAGAGGTCCGCTTTTTGGGACACATTATCTCGGCATATGGGGTAGCAGTGGACCCAGCCAAGGTGGTGGCAGTGCTAGCATGGGATCCACCCCGCAGCGTGACGAAGGTGTGGAGTTTCCTTGGGATTTCAGGCTACTATCGAAGATTCATTCTTAATTTCCCAAGATTGAAACACCCATGATAGCTTTGAAATAAAAGGGGCAGCCTTTTGTGTGGACCGAGAGATTCCATCAGGCTTTCCAGCTGTTGAGACAGAGTTTGATGAGTGCCCCGATCTTGAGATTACCAGAGGAGTGTGTAGAGTATGCAGTGTTCTGCAATGTATGAGGAACCAGGCTTGGTTGTGTCCTGATGCAGAGGCAAGCAGGGATTTCCTATGTCTCACGTTAGTTGAGGCCACACGAGCAGAGCTACGCGGCCCTTGATCTTGAGTTGGCAGTGGTAGTCTTCACATTGAAGATGTGGCGGCACTACCTAATGGGTGAGCGGTTTACTATCTACATTGATCACAAGAGTCTCAGATATATCTTTTATAAGAAGGATCATAATTTGAGAAAAATAAAATGGATTGAGTTCCTCCCAGATTAGACATTGAGATGTTTTACAAACTTGGGAAGGTGTGCGTCATGGCAGATGCTTTCAGTAGGAAATTCAGTTCGCAGTCACTGGATGAGGTGATGAGTAAGTTGGCCTTCTTACAATTATCATTCGTGGATGGAGATGAGGGAGCCTTACTTTAGTCGATGGTTGTTACCCCTCCACTCATACAGTGAGTCATGGAATCACACCTCAAGGATTCGATCTATGATACTCTACGTGCTCAGGTATCCACATGCATTGCTGCTGATGGATATTCAGAAGGTGGGGAGCACATTGTTTTTTCAGAGGGAACATGGTAGTAACAACGACGTTGCGGGAGTAGGTTCTGAGGGAGTTCCATACATACCCTTTTGCGGTGCATCCAGGTGTAGAAAAGATGTATCAGGACCTCCGACGTCAGTTTTGGTGGCCAGAAATGAAGAAGGGTGTGGTAGAGTTTGTCTCTCAGTGCCTTAGTTGTCAACAAGTAATGGCTGAGCACTAGGTGAAATCAGGTTGGACTCATCCCCGTGAGGTGCCAGAGTGGAAGTGTGATGGGATATCCATGGACTTCGTGACGAGATTACCACATAAGTCCAGGGGACACGATGCCATCTGGGTGATCATTGTTCGACTCACCAAGCCATCCCACTTCCTAGCCATATGGGAGCAGAGTTCAGTAGAGATCTTGGGACGCCTCTATGTGTAGGAGATAGTTCAACTTCATGGAGTTCCATCCACGATCATCTCAAATAATGATTCTCGTTTCACATCCCGGTTGTGGAAGGGATTTCAGGATGTTTTTGGGACTCAGTTACGCTTGAGAAAAACATTTCTTCTTCAGACTGATGGTCAGACAGAGCAGACCATCCAGGTTCTGTAGGATTAGCTATGATCTTGCATACATGACTTCGGTTATAGCTGGGAGGATCACCTACCACTGGTGTAATTTTCTTACTACAATAGTTATCATTCCACTATTGGTATGGCACCATTCGAGGCTCTGTATGGGAGACCTTATAGGTCCCCACATTGCCGGACTGACCCAGGAGAGTCAGCACTCATGGGCCCAGAGATGGTGAGAGCTACTACAGAGAAGGTACAGGTCATCCAGGAGCAGATGAAGACTGCACAGAGTCGGAAAAAGTTTTATTTCGATATGAGGCGAAGGCCCTTGGAGATCGAGGAGGGAGATGTTGTGTTCCTTCGGGTCTCACCTCGACAAGGATTGTGGAGATTTGGCCAAGGTGGCAAGCTATCTCCTTGGTTTGTTGTCCCTTTTTAGATTCTGAGTAGTGTTGGCAAGGTGTCATATCACTTGGCTCTACATTCTCAGATGTACTAAGTACACAACGTCTTCCAAGTGACGCAGCTACAGAGGTATGTGCATGATCCATCGCACGTCATCGACTGGGGCGTACTAGACATCGATGACTGAGCGACCTTAGTTGTGTACTCAGTGGTGATCGTGGATCGGAAGGAGAAGATCCTTTGTGTATGAGCAATTCCTTGGTGTGTGTGTGGTGGAAGCATGAGAATCTCTAGGAGAGCACGTGGGAGCGGGAGACTCAGATTCGCAATCAGTACCCACATCATTTTGAGTAGCCCTTATTTTGTATTTTCGTGAAGGTAAAATCCCTATGGTGTGTGTAATATAATTTCCCCGATTTTTCCATGTATTATTTTAATATTATATGGGAATTATTTCGAGACCAGGATCTGAGACGGCATTCTGTTCTGAGGCTCGGTGATCCTGAAACAAATGTTTTAATTGAATTTAATAATTAAAGTACACGTGCATGCAGTTTTCCTGAAAAAGTTGAATAAATCCCGAACAGGTGCTTGGAGTAGAAATCCAAGGGCACCGTTGTGTTCGGAACAACATTTTTTTATTTAGGGGAGGCCTAACTTTGGTCGTCGCAGGTCAGTAGTGAAATCTGGTTTTTTGGACGTAAATGTAATAAACTATTTTATTAAAATATTTTATTTAAATCCTTGTTGAAGTGAAATATTTTATTCTTTTAAATATAGATTTTGCAGGGAGGGTCAGGGTTACAATCCCACTAACTTTGATTTCCCCTGGAGAGCTCTGGAGAAGGCCTCCCGATGCAGTGACGATGTTCTTGATGATTTTCACCGGTGGAAACCAGATCATCACCAACAAAAACTGAAGATCCAGGTAGGATGTTTAAATTGTGATTTCATCACCGTTTTTTATTTCGACGACGAACGCAGACTAATCCACGAACAGATTATCCCGCGGATCGATCGTTCATGCGGGATAAGATTTAGCGGGAATCATGGGTGTGTGATTCTTGAAATCATTTTTTGTTTCATTCAACTTCCTAATAGTGACAGACCAAGATTGACACGAACATCGATCGAGGTTTGTCCCGCTCGATTTGTTTTGTTCTTCTTCCCAAAATTCTCACGTTCTTCACTGCGTTCAATGCATTATTCATGGGGATAAGAACTATGGATCGTTACACACTAATTATGCGATGAAAATATCCCAAATTGAAGATTTAGTGTCAGTACAACCCTATGATGTTGTGGCTGCAGTGGTGACAGACGGATCGAAGTGGATTCGAAGATATCGTTCTACGAACGATTTCTGCACGGGTGACTGGAATCGGATTTTGGAACTGATCGAAGGCTTGAAACCCGTGGATTCAACATCACGACGTCGAGGAGACCCTTGATATTGGGTTTCGTGGAAAATGGACTATAGAAACGCGATCCAGAAGATCGACCGAAGCGTGAGGAAGAAGACGACACTTCTGGAAATTTCCTGACTGCATGCCTTGTAGTATGGGATACACGACATGTGTTCATAGGCAGATTTACTTGGCGTGTACTTCTGAAGTACATGGACACAGGAACTGTACATGTCCAAGGACACACCATGTATACCCCTCCCAGGCCAGTCCCGAACAGATAGACGTGATACCCCATGTACTGGTACACGGGCAGGAAACACAGACACGAGCAGAGGTTGTGTACGGGCTCATGGCCAGCGTACACGGAGCGAGCCCCAGATGCTCGGACACAGCGTGTGATTATTCAACACACCGTTTAGTTTCTTTCTATCCGACAAGCAGAATGACATAGGCCAGTTACATGGGCAGTAACCGTGGTCAAGGAACACATCGTGTACATTTTCTACACGCTGTGTAGTTTGGTTTTACTCGGCTTGAACGAATGACACGGTCCGTCTAACAAGAAGTACCCGGGGTCAAGGAACATGACGTGTAACTATACTACACACCATGTAACATATCTTAAATGACATGAGATACTTGTGTTCTGTGACTTGGACTATCTTTCTTATGGTTCGTACCCTTGGTCCTTTCCCTGAAGGTTCTGGTATCATTTCATTTACACAATAGTACAATCCCTTCAGCAGAACTTCCTGAATAGTGTTTTTGGAATCCCCTCTGTGAGACTTAGAGAAAGATCCTCTATTCATTTTTGGAACCCTAAGTATAGTTCCTGGTATCGATGTGACCAATTTTACCATGTTTCTGATCCTCTTCTTAGCGGATTTGCTCAGACTGAGTTGTCAGTATCACCCCAAGACTTGGTCGTGATCCTCATCTGAGATTCATGTTCTCAAGTTACATGTGGAGTGTGTCCTCCCAAAACGAGTAATTCGTATCTCTCTCTTCATACCTAGGAGTGTGTTCTCTCGGTTACATGCTTAGTGGATTCTTCGAGCTGGACCCTAGTGGCGGTATTCACGATAGTAGATCATGCATGAGTATATCTAGATATTCTTGTTATATGTTTGGTAGACATATACTGTGTAGATCTGACTGTATCGTTCCATTTTGGAATTTTCCCTTGTTGTTTTTCCTTTGTGGTTTCGGGGTGTTCTACTGGGTATTGTTATACTCACCCCTACACGTGTCGTGTCTTGAGCAGACGAGCGAGCCTTTTGATAGGATTCTAGGCGGACCAGGACCGGACGGTACTCAGTGAGATCAGACTATCCGATGTGTGTTCCTACGACTACATAATACAGTCCCAGCACCATTCTTTAGAGGTTGGACATTGTTACAGACTCTCTTTTTGGTGGTCTTGTACTTTTGGCCCAGGGTTTTACTTTCTTGAACATTACATTCCTGTCATACTCTATGGTTGGTTTTTAGTGGATGCATGCATATCTTCCTTTCAGTAGTTTTTACATTTCATATTTATGAGCTTGGAGATTTGTGTGTGTGTGTACAGGTTTATAGGAAATTCCTCCCATGTTAGTAACATGCCTACTCAGTTCCCATCACCAGCCCATGGCCTATTGGAGGCGGGCTTGGGGAGTTATGGCTCGGGCCCCACTGGGACGGGTTGTGACATGTAAATATAAAATCTATCTCAATATAAATTTATCAAAAAATCATAGAATATAATCACACAATTTTTCTTAATGTCAGTTTATTCTTCAAAAAATATATTTTTCTTCGAAATTGAGTTTTATGACTTTTTATGATGGATTAATTTAAAAAACTTATATATTTAATAAAAAATTTATTTGATAATTTAATTTTAATTTTTTTTATTAATAATGTAAAAATTAGTATACTACGAATTTTTTAGAATATCAAAAAATGGTTGATTTTTCAGTGAATAGTGCAAAATACTGATTTTTATTGAAATCAATATTTTTCTATTAAATAATTAACAATGAAAAATTATATTTTGGATTATTATTAAAATTAAATTAGTAACTTCTGAAATAAGAAAATTCTTTTAGGTTTATTAAATTTATTTCATATATAATTATAGAAAATAAATTCTAAATAAAAATGGCATTTCTCTAAGAAAATATTTATTCATCGTGTTTTTTCTGTTTAATTTTAAGTTAAATCCTTCCCCCTACATGTTTGGAATTCTAATATTTTTACTATTTTTTAACTGGAGTTCCAAATTTTCAAATTGGTCCCATTATACAATCATCAATATTAATAATATTGATAGTAATTTTTGTTAGCATCGTATCAGGTAAATAAGGAAATTAATGTTAAAATTAAATGACAAGGATAATAAAATTAACCCAAAACATTCCATGATTTTATTTTATTTCTCCATTGCATCATTAATCATCATATATTAGGTCACATTGAATTTAATTTCCAATTGAATGCGAATATAATCTTTTTAGAATTTTATTTCATGAAATATAAAACATGTCATAATATTATTTTTATTAACATTAATATTATAATATATTGTTTTCAAAATTATTTGGTCATATATAAATATTATTTTTAATTATAAAATTTTTATTTTAATCATGTCAATTAATATTTAATTTTTCGTTTGGAACAAATTTCCTTAAATACATCGAAAATTCTAATGATGTAAATATTTAGTTAAAGTAAAAAAATTAATTGAAATTATAAATATTAGAATTATTATAATTTGTGATAAATAATTTCTTAGAGTAATTTTTAGATGAAAATTACAAGTTTTATAACAATTATGATAATATTTTGTAATTTTACTTTTTTATCATTGTCTTGTTAATGTAAATGTAATGAAAATTTATATGAATTATCATTATAGATATTTTAAAATAAATAATAATCTAGAATATTATATGATATTAATTAAAATATATTATTCCATTATTATTTTAGTATAAGGATTATAATATCAACCACTGTCCATTTATTCCAAATTTATTCATTCATATTAAAAATATCGATCCTCATAGATTAAATATGCATGTTAACATAGTATGTATAAATATTATTATAATGGGTTCAAAACAAAATGATAATGGTAAAATTATGACATTAGATTTACTTATATTGTAGGATAATATTATTTTTCACCATGGGAATCTTATAATTGAGAGAAAAAATTCTTTCTTCATTTGAAAAAAAAATATTAGTTTAATTTTCAGAGAAATAACATTAGTGGCCCCCTCTCATATAAAACGGAACCACTTCCATTCATGACAAAGGAATTTAAATTCCATTGGGGTCTTCAAACCCCAATATGTATATCCTATTATAAAACATATCTACATTATTTTCATCTTATTTTATGAAAGAGACCATCTTTAGTGGTATTGTGGTGATAAGTAAAGCAGGCCCACAAAAGAAGATGTATAATTTTTAAATGAGTATTTTAGATTAATTTGTTCTCCACCTCATTACTTTTTTTGAATAATTGGTATATAATAACATAATTATATAAAATATAATATGTTTCCATTATATTAAATTAAAACCTATATCAATTACCTCTTCCATCAATTGATAAATGAAACTATCATTCCTTTATGAATTTGATTACCACCTCACAAACTGAGGTAATTTGTTTTCCATCACCATAACCCAAGATTGGTTATAATGAGAGAATAAATATTTATATATGATATAAATGAAATAAATAACTTTAAAATATTTATAATATATCATATAATTTATTACAATTATAGGAACTGAAAACTAAAAATGTTTGTGGTGTTTATGTGTTAACTACCAACTTTAAGAAGAAAAGTGACTAATTGATCATCACCAAACCACTTGGATGATATATATATATATATTTATATTTAAGAAATATATATATATATATAATCATTTAAGGAAGAGAACATATTAATTATTCAATTTCCATAAGAGGAATTGAAAACTTGAAACATTACTTAAGCATATGTTTGGATAACCATATCCATTGTTGTAACATAGTTCATTTTTCACAAAAATATTTAATTATCATATTTAAATGTAAAATTTATATATATTATAATTAATTGTGGTTTTTAATTATTTGGATGACTGAATAATGTCGTATTTTAGCATTACCAACCTACTAAATTCATTTCTGGCATGTGTTCCAAATATATATAAAACATCCAACATGAACATAAATGAATAGGTAATTGTTATAAATTGGTAGGAAATTAGATAAAAGAAATAATAAACATGAATACAGTTCTTATGAAATTAAATAATTAAATGAAGTTTATTATACATCATGGAAATAAATGTACATGATGATTGGAACATAATGTAATGTATTTTTCTTTTATTTTTTCTTACAGGACGCAGGACTCCACTAAATGTTTCTTTTTTATCATCTACATACTTCACATGAATGTATTTTATTATTATAATCCTGAAAATAATGGGATATACATGTAAATCTGATGTTAATTATTTCAAGGTGCGTATTATTCAAAAGATACGAATGTAGTAAGGGTTTACTTCAAAATCTCATCATTATTAAGGAATTTTTTTTTGTTTATGTATCCCTTGGGGAAGATTTATATTAGAATCCCATTTATTCAAAAAAAATTTAAAAGTTTATTTATTAAAATCCTACAATTTTTTAAATTCATTTTTTCCATAATTTATCATTTTACAAAAAACATTGGATGGAATCAATTTTTTTTTTGTTTTCAGGGAATGTAATTTGTGTAATTTCTACTATAATTTTGATCGAATTGTTTTTTAAAATTTTATTAAATATATGGGATCTCCAATAAAAAGGACAGCTTAATGATTTCATTCTTCATGGAAATGTATAAATCATTATTTTATAATAAAATGTTATCATTTGTAAGTGTGTTTATTTTTAAAAACATGTGTTATTATAAAATTAGTATGTAATTTTCCGCCTTAATTATTAAAAGTGATCATTCAAT
The DNA here is from genome assembly GCA_963277665.1 of Viscum album. Lineage (NCBI taxonomy): Eukaryota > Viridiplantae > Streptophyta > Magnoliopsida > Santalales > Viscaceae > Viscum > Viscum album. The sequence continues at coordinate 1,788,056,863 of OY728121.1, read as the reverse complement.
ATATATTTCCTTCTAAGAAGACATAATTTAATGATATAAATGTTTTACTAGGTATATGAATAAAGGATACCATCCTTATTCTCTAGATAATTTTTTATGTTTATGATGAAAATATTAAATTTTTATGAAACCCATTTGTTTCCAAGGGATTTACTATGATTTAATGTTTATAAAATCTATTTATTTTGAGGGTTCTTGTGTGATTAATGATTTATTATATTATGGAAGTTATATATACGATGGTAAATATGTGATGGTTGTTACCTCCCTCAAATGAATTGTGTGATGTATTAATTATTTAAAGATGGTTACTAGAAACATGTCAATGTGATTTATTGGAAATGGGAAAGAAGATAGAGAGATTAATCCCTTATGTGAAAAAATTTTATGATCTTGATATATTAGGGGAAGAAAGTCTATGTGATTGAAAGACTATGGAATTTTTTTTGATACATTATTTTGTTATATTCATATTTAAGATTGTCAAATGAAATAGTTTAATTACTTATGATGATTCTAATCATATCTATGATTGAAACATATAAATAATAATTGATTTTTGATGATTTCTAATTATTATTATTTATATCTTTTGAAATGATAATGATTCAGTCCATTACTTCTATTTTTTGACTTTATCATATTGGTTATATATTTTTTTATTTTATAGTCATGATCTTATACTATTATGATTATCATATTATTTGATGAGGTTATAGATTAATATTTATCATGCTTACCCTTAATAAGAATACGATCACACAATATCTTGTGTTTCCAATTCCAAGGTAGTGAAGAATGATTATATATTTTTTATGTTAATAAGCATTTAATATATGTTGGATATTATTGGAGATGATGATGATGTGACATGAAATATGAAAATTTTGTTACAGTGGTAGATAATGCTTGTTATTATGAACCAGTTAACATTGAAATAATTTTTATAGAGATATCTATTAATTATATGAAACACAAAAACAAAAATGTCTACTAAAATGTAACTGTCCAATATTTGTTTTTGATTTCATATGATTTTAATGGGATGAATCATTTTACATTTATTGGAATCAATATAGAAAATTTAATGTTTATGATTATAAAGCATATTCTACGCTGTGGTTCTCAAGTTACTTAAATGTGGTAACCTCAATGCCATATAAATACAATACACAATCACATATCATATACAATAATATATTTATTTCCAACTCAATATTCCCATCAATCTGTGGATGATAAGTCAAAATAATAATTAAATGTCATATAATAACATCATGGATGATTTTCTAGAAATTATAGGTTCACTAATGATCTCATAACAACTTTTGATTTTAAATAAAAAAATATATTTGATATCAATTAATAAATGAAACACATGTAATTAATGAACAATAAAATAATATTATTTAAATACAATAATTATAACATAATCATTGAATTAGATTATACCAATTTTAATAAACAACTTTAGGAATATATATAATTAAAATATACAATGTAAATTAATTTCATAATTCTTTTTAAATAAGTACTCAATTTCCAGTAAGGTAATTTTATTCATTAGAAATACATTTTCTTCAAAACGGTTTCTAATTTTTTTATGAAAATAAAATAATAAATTTGTTGAATATCAAAATATTTTAATTTATTAAAATAATATTATTTTTTAAATCATTATATATTAATTATAATAATCTGAAATATTCAGATTTTTTAGAAATTTGTTAATTTTCAATAAATAATTTAAAATTCCTAATTTTACTAGAAATTATATTTTTCTAGGATTTTCATGATCTATTTTGTTTAAAAATTAATTCAATATAAACATAGTTCAATTATATTATTCCTAATAAATTTATGTCTGTTGTAATAAGTTTTATTATTGAATATTGAATAAAAAATATCTATACATGAAGATCAATTATTTGGAAAATTGTTGTTAGTTGTGTTATGTGTTATTATTTTAGATAAAATTATTCCTCTTATAAAAAATGATTTCAAATTAATTTATTACTTTTAAATAATGATAATATAGAAATTTTCTATATAGATCACTTTCATTTGTTTGAAAATATAAATAATAACCATGGTAAAAATTTTCACATCGGTTACGAGAAAATATTGTTAATATATGTTGAAACTAATTACAATGGTTATAATATTTAATTTAATTTATTATTGATGAATATAATCTAATTTTTTTAATTATAAATTTTATTTACACTTCTCAAAGAAAATAAAAAATATTATACTTAAATTAATGAAATCTACAGTCTTTCACTATAATAATTTTGAATAACAATTATTTGTCCATAATTGGAGAAAATAATTTAATTAATGAATATAAATATCCTTTTTATGAATTTATAAATATATTTAGGAGGATAATTTACATAAAACATTAAGTTATTATATAGTTACTATAAATAAAAATGAAATGGCAATTCAATATTTATTAATTTAATTGAAAAATAAAATAAAAAATATTAATAGTATAAAAATTAATTAAATTTGTGTTATTTATTTTGTTAAATGATATTTTTAGATGAATATGACATATTAGTGATAATTAAATGAATTATATTGGAATTAAATCATTTTTATTGATGTATTTGAAGTCAAATTAAATCTAGAGTTTCAAAATTTGCATTAATGATAATGTATAGGAATAATAATTGATTAAATAATTTAAAAACACTAACATATTAATATAGGAAAATTTATCCATCATATGATATAAAAATTTATCCACAAAAAAATATATGAATCAATAGTAACTCTATACATCATATTATAGAATTTAAAGAGGGAAAATTGTATGATCGAAATAGAATATGAAGATGCTCAATTACAAGAGGGGGTGAATTGTTTGTTTAAAAACATTGTAATTTAACCTTATAGAAATATATGTCTATCAATACTAAACAATATTAATTAAAAACCCTTATTTAATTATTACATAAAGGGATAATTAGAAGGGACCAGGTCCCATTATTTGAAACTAAAATATAAACATGATAAAAAAGGAAACATAAGAATGTTTCTTACTTATAGATATATTCTACCTTAAATAATTAAGAATTTTAATATCATCACAGCAAATCATGTATAAAAAAGTATAAAAAGTTATAAATTCATTATTTAAAATTTTAAAATAGAAAGATAAAATGTAACAATAAATATGTAAACAAGTAAGAAATATTTTAACTCAAAGAGAAGGGTATCCAACAACCATAGACAAAGGTCCCTTTATTTATACATTCTGAAAATTCGATCCTACCCACACCAGAGTAATCCCTCGATAAGAATATCGGAGTCTGTATTGATATCCCCTCAAGACCACGAATAGTATGGTAGTCAGAACCTTTGTCTTCCTGTCCCTGGAAACCCATGATTGTACAAAACAACAATCAGAGTCACACCGAGAAAGTTAACAAGATGTTCAAAGTCAAAGAATAATTTCATACATTTCACAATGATGGAGAGTCTTCTCTCTCTAGAAATCACTTCACATAATGTCATATTTATGATCATCAATATATAATGATCCTATTAAAATGAGCTCTGTTTTTTAGGCATGGATTCCAACAGTCATATCTCTCCTCTAACATTCAAATAATTCATTGAATATTAGAGGGACATATACATGTGTCACTCGACCAATGGTTTGATAGAAACAACATATACAACATTGATTTATTGTAACTAAAACTTGTGTATAGAAATTCAATCATGTAATAAAATCATTATTATTTTTAATAACCTTATTTAAAATAGGATCTAATTATGTTGGAGAAATATGTTAGGAAAATAAAGTAGAATATAAATTATGAATAATCAGAATCTAGAAAAATGGATATTCATATTCTGATTATATAAACAATCTAAATCTAGAAAAAATAATATTTTGAGTATGAATTTTTATGAATTCAGAGTATAAATTTTAATGAATATGGTGTCTTAATTGAAAGGAAATTAGAATTATGAAGAATTATGAGTCTGAATATCAAATAATTTAGAGTCTGAATTTTAGATAATTTAGAGTCTAATCTTTATTTAATTCTTAGTTGTAATTTTAGAGAATTTTGAGTTAGAATTTCAGATATTTCAGAGTCTGAATTTCTAACATGTTGGATTCAAAATTTCAAATTATTTGGAGTCTGAATTTCAGAAAAATTAGAGTCTGAATTTTAGAGAATTCAGAGTATACCTTTCATAGAATTCAGAGTCTAAATTTTAGAGAAATCAAAGTTTGAATTTTTAGAATTTGGTATCTGAAAATAGAAAAACTCAAAACCAAGGATCTATATGATTCCTAGTTTTCAGATAATAATGCTAATTTATTACTTAATAAAATAATTTATTCTGAGAAGTCGTTGAAAATAAAATTTAAAACAAGGTAAGGGTAAAACGTTTCATTGAGAATGAAAATTTTCTTTATGAAAAATAATTCTTAGAGGATGGTAATTTTATTTAAGAGAATGTGTTTGGTATCTTAAAAACATAGAGGAATTGAAAACTCATATAGAAACCTTATTGACAAAACAATCGCCCCATTTATGTAAAGAAAAAACAACCTTTTGAAATAGAATATAAGGAAAACAAATTTTTATTTTTGAACATTAAAAGATATAGTTATCTCTATTTACATATGACATATGATTAATACAAATAACACCCCCTCAGGTTATGAAATCCTTAAGGATGGTATTATATTATTTTTTGGAGGAGATACATTTTTTAAAAAATTATTCTTTATATAGATTCCCCCTTACATAATATCACCCTTATATATGGAATTTTCTTCTTTTTTCTTAATATTATTTTGATAAATAATATCTCCCTCTTTGTGATTTTCATTTTTAATTTTGTTTCTATTTTAAATTCCAATATTGTGACTTTTTTTTGTTGATTTCTTAGATATATATTCAATGCATCATATATATATATTGTGGAATTTTTTGGAATTACATTCAGTATTCTACTTTTTATATTTGTTAGAATTACTGATTCCTTTATTGTTTACCATTTTTTCCCATTGTGTATACCCTACCAATGAAGGAATAGTTTTCCCAATATCACACATTTTCTCTGGCTTCTAGTCGGCATCCTTTCTCATTTTTGGAAGTGCGATTGAGGTTATGTGACAAACCGTGTTCGGGGCACCAATGGGAAGCACCATGATATAGGAAGTTACAATTTAAGAATATTAAATACATAAAAAATATATTAAAATTATATAAATATATTTTTGATCATAAATTATACAATTAATAGTTGTAAATAAAAAAATAAACAATCATCATTTCATCAGGTAGTAGATCTGCTTACATGAATATAGTATATGTGTTACCCATTATATGGGAGTTTTTGTATATGTAGGTCGAACACTTAGCATAAAAAAACAAATTATATTGTGGATACTAGTTTGTTATGCAATAATTTAAAAAGGTCATGTTGAGGGGGTTCATAATTTAAATAAAATAAAATAACATGAGAAATAATGTCACCTCTTAATCAGGTAACACTTTTTTTCACAAAAGGATTCCTTAGAAGAATATATAAAATAATGGTGGCATTAATGAGGATAGGAGGTATATTTATGAGGTTATTGGTAAGATCATGAATAAGCCTATGTGGTTTGGGATGTGTTGGGAAGTGTGAGAGGTTTTTCCTTTTATAGGGGATGGAATGGACACCATTGAGAAAAAAGGGATTCCATTTTTCCCCATATGTGAAATGATATATTGAGTGTAGAATTTGGTAGGTGTGAATTCAGAAAAATTATAATAAATATTCCATCAGGTTGAATTATTTATTGATTAAAATGTTTCACTTATAATTCTAATCTAAAATGAACCATAATATAAAAAATGGTTATAGAAATTAATTATAATAATTTTATAATAATTAATTATAATGATAATCTATATAACATAATTACAAAATAAATAATCTGAATAAAACCACATGTATTTAAAAATTCTATGAGATGGATATTCCTATTCACATGGACTAGGAAATGTTCATAAAACCAATTTTATATTAGGTATGAAAGAAAAAACATTATATATATATGATATATATTTTTTAAAATAAAATGTTGAATATTTTGAATGATTTTTTGGTATGTATGAATATTTATATGTGTATTTTAAATACATAATATGACCATTATATAGACAAAAAAATATATGGTCACATGATATATTGTTATTTTACAGATGACACTTACATATTCCTAATTGAAAAATTGATATTGTTATAACGGAAGTAGGAGAAAATTTTAAAAAATTAATATTGTTTTAGAAATTAAAAATCAAAAAAAAATTATATATTATATAATTAAATAATGGAAGGAAATATAAATATAACCAGTTCTAACAGAAGAATATTTTTTTATTCATGAAAACAAGTTCTTATTTGAATAGTTTTTATTGAATTTTAAAAATATATTCCATATTAATTTAAATTAAATTTGATATAATGGATATCATATATCTATGAATGTCTTCTAAAATAGTTGGGGTTGTCTGTTTTTATTTTTTGGGAAAATAATTTACAAGGGTCAAATACGTTAGATACAAGAATGAAAGATAAATAATAGTTATGAAAAATATGATGTATCATATTATAAAATTTCATGTGAATAATTGATATAATATAGGTCATTATTTTTTTCTACTTGTGGGTCCATTTATTTCTAACAATGGCGTTCAATATCTATAAATAAATGAAGGATTGTAGATATGCCACTCAAACTCATCAACAAATTTTCCCTTAATTACCAAATCCATGTATTTTTTTTCAGTTTCCTTTGGAATCAATATATAAATTAAATTTATAGTTTAATAATTTTTTTTTATTTATTTTGGTCACAAAAATAATGGTTGAATAATTCATTAAATGAAATAACTATAAGAAATAGAAATTTCATCAAAGTGAATAACGAGTTCTTTCTAATCATTTCCTTTAAATTCTCATAATCAATCATCGTAAATTTGATCCAACAAAAAAGTAATGAATTATTAAAAACAATATTCTTCTCTAATGAACATTTATTTAAATGAAATTAAATAATATTCATGGTTTGTCTTTCATATATAATTGTTTTTGGGATCTTTCAACCATTTATACGAATGATTCCATATTATATTCATCATTTTATTATTAGATTACAATCCAAAAATAAATTAGGGAATTTTTTTAATGAGAAAATTATGATACTACTATTTTTCATAATATGTGTCACTAAAATCAATAATCAATATTATGTAACTCATTATTATTAGTAAAGTTACTTGTAACATTAACATTTATTTTTATTCTTTGTAATACCAGAATTAAGTTAAATATATTTAAAAATTATATCTAAATTATTATAATTAATAATCTTAATAAATAATATATTCTAAATATGATAAAAAAATTTATTCTGTAATGATAAATGATGGAATCTTACATAAAAAAAGTGGAAGGAAAAAATTATTAACATCACATGTTTATGAACATTTAGAATTAATAATATTTTGGATATAAATTAATTAAACCGATTCATATATTTGATAATACGAATAAATATTTTTCAATAATAGACTATTTTTATTAGTTTTTTATATTGTGAGTTAGTAAAATTTGATTAAGTGGGAAAAATAATGGAGTCTTCTCCCAAAATATCTTATTAATTATTATAGACAATAACTAAATTTATATTAGGAAGTTTTTATGTAAATTTTATTTGAATAATTATTTTTCATCATATCGGGCAATTTTTAGGATTTACATACCATATTAAATATTATTTTCTTTTTGATTTATATTTCATCTATTGTGATGTTTTTAATGGTGGATGTATTTGTTTCTCTTTTTAATCAAAACATTTTTTCACATCCTAATTGATTATAGTTTATCATGTAGTTATTATATATCCTTCTCAAAATTTCAATAATATCAAAATGATTGTTTTCAATTATTTTTATTTTTTAATAAAGGAGGATACAAGATCATCATATTTACAATATTATGTGTTTTTGTCTTGATAAAATTCTCATATTTCCTTTTTCTATCCATATTAAAAAGTTTATTTTTAAATATATATTATTACATATATATATTTATAATATTTTGAAAACATTTTAATTCTATTTTTAATCATGTGATTCATAATCGCTGTATTTTATGAGGAAAAGACAAAAAATAAATTGATATTAAATTATTATTTTAACAATGTTTATTGTAATATTTTAAATTTTTTTATAATATTTCTCAAAATAAATTTATGTTTCTTGTACTTAATGTATGATATAGATTAGTTTACTAAAATTATTTACTAATATAGATAATTTACTAATGTAGATCATTTCATTTTATATCTAATGAAATTTTCTAAGTAACTAATTTAAATCACATTGGTTAGTTGTTTAGTAGTATTGTTTGTACATGGTTGTTTACATCTTCATATATTATGTTACATTAGACATGTTAATAATATTTATTCATTATTTAATTAATTTTGTTTCTAGCATTTTTTGAATTTTTTTTAGTTTTATTGATCTATTTTAGAGATGTAACAATGAGACCTAGGGTCCACTGAACCAGTTCCCCAGGCTGGAAGGAATTTGGCCTTAGGTGCACATCCCCATATCCCAAATGTGACTGAATGTATGTGAGGACCTAAGACTAGATAGAGGGGATACTATTCCTACTATTAGTTACATTAATAAAAATTAAAAAATTTGTTATGTTGGAATGACAAAATAATTTATACAATCTCTGTATAAGTAATATTAAAAAGTGGAAATAAAAAACCCAAATGAAATAGTTATGAAAAATAAAAAATAAATACTCATTTTATTGTATTCATTAACAATAAACCTAAAATATCTCAAGTGATCGATAATAATGGTAAATAAGAAAACGTCCAAAAATGTACATCATATCAATGGAAAAAACTCTCTAGGACATCTTCCATGCATTTTTAGCACTTATAGTTCATCCCCTATCCGTAATATGCATACAATGAGTCTAATATCTTCCCAAATAAAAAAACCATAAATTCTACATGTGTTCTATGGAACCCATAGTAATGACCCAAACATCTATTAATGAAAATTCCTATCAATCTATTTAAATGATTTATTATGTAAAATGGATATATAAAACATATGCAATTCCATGGTATTATTTTTTTGGATTTTCAAATATTGTTACCAATTGTTATCATTGCTAATATAATAATGGAATGATGATCACATGGTTAGTATAAATATATGGTTTAACAAATTAGATTTAAGCAGAAAATGAATGTAATGATATCATCTAATAAAATTGATCCACAAGAAGCCAATTTTTTGGAGCTCAGAACATAGGTAGTTTAACTTGGCTTAACTTTGGACGAATCCCATGCCATGATTTAACATGTTATGTTTCAACGGAATCACATATGGGAGAAGTGGATGTTAATAAAGATTACCACCCATGAAATGTATATGAGCCACCCAAAGAGTATGTTACCATCACAAACCTTACCTATTGGTATTATGTGGTTGATAAAAGGGATTATGTAATAAGATCATAACACTATGATTATTTTCCTTATTTTCTGTATAAATAATATAAATTAATTTTATTATTGTTACTTTGTAAATGGTTGTTAAATCACAAATAGTATTTTTAGATAATAGTCAATTAAGAAATATAATATCATGAATTAATGGATTTTTGAATAACATAATACTTTAATAATATATTATAACTAAATTACTTTTTATTAAATATTAATTATCATATAATTTTTATGAACACAATTATAATTTTTTTAAGGATTGAAAAAAAATTTCGTCAAACACCGTGATTTTTCAATAAATGTCGGTTTTTATTTTAAATGTAAAAATTAAAATATATAGAATGTTATTTAGAGAAAATATATATCATTTTTTGATTCATGATGTCAAAATTATCAAACGGTGAATTTATCATTATTTTCTGAGACAGTCATATGTTTTGGTAGAAATAAAATACCGTTTAAATATATAATGTGTTTTATGAAATAATAATGGACTAACAGTGATGTAATAAAATATTCTAAAAGGTCTATTCACCCAATATATGTTATAAAATGAAAATAATATTATTTTAGATTTGTTTTATTAATTTAATGGTGCCTTAGTAGACCCTCCAAGATATATAAAATATTTTTATCTTTTTAAAATCATTTCTTTGAGAGTGTGACTCAACTACACCTAAGAAAGAATAATATTTTAATAAGTTCGTCCATTTTCCTAACAAATTAATGTTTTCCACACAAAATTTTCAAAAACCATTGTCAAATCCCATAGGATGGTTTGTGGTTTTGATTAGATTAATGTGTAGTGTCCAAAACCTAAATAATAAATAATTACATCACCTTTCATATATAAACCCACTCAGCATTACATTCCTTTTCACTCAAACCTCTTGAAAATCAACCAAACTCTACCCTAATATCTCTAAAATCCTCCCAATGTTCCTCAAGCTCCATAGATGCCTCTCTCAAGCCTCTCTCAAGCCATTGGGATCACACTTCCATGTAATGGATTTCTTCCTTTCTCATTTTTGTCTAAATTTTTTATTGTTGGAATACCCAATTATTTTCAATTAAAAATATATGGGGTACTATTTATCACCTCCCCCATAAATCCCTCCTTATGTTTGAATTATGAGAGTCATTTTTATATCTCATTAATCCCTCCCATGTACACTTTTTACCATGTTGAAATATCATATGAATTATTCCATTTCTCTTCTTTCTTCATGTTTCTTTATTATGTAACGCATTTTCCTTCCAAATCTAATGTTCTAGGAAAATTATCTATATTTCCAACATACATTTCATTTCATTTACATATGATGAGATTCCCTATTCCTCTCATCAATTATTTTTTTTCTTTTTTTCACCTTGTTATGTTGCTGAAATTGCACCACGATTTTGCAAGCCAAACTCATTGTGTAGTGAATCCCATACCCATTTCCCAATCATCGGTATTAAAATTTATACACATATAAATATTGAATGGGTTTCAAATGTATGTATTAAAAATTATTTAATTGTGTAATATCATATAATGTTGAATGATTCCATGTGATGTGATCCATGTGGCACACTTATTCATGAAATGAAATGTTTTCAAATGGTGTGCCCTGATTGAGCTCCAATGATGTGGGTAACGAATTGTATCATTATAAAACATGTTTAATTAAGGTTTACTCATTCTAATTCAAGTGAAATTTGGTTTTACACATTATAATTCATGTAAAAGGACGGTTTACTGATGCTCCATGTGCAATGATCCTCGGTTCATGCTAATATCATGTTAGATGTTGTTGCCACATTTAAATGTTATGATAATCACAGTATATCATGCCTTCATGTTCATGTTTCACTTGTGATACAATTATATGACTATTTCCTAATATATACTATATTATTCATGTTATTACTTGTTTGCTCTTATAATGGGGTTTATAGCTCACTATTTTCTTGTGAATGTACTCAAGTTATCCCATGCAATGCTAAGTACACAAGAATTTTTGTGGTCATGTAAAATATGTTTTTAATAAAGATGTAGTGTTTTATGTTCTTATTTGTTATGTAATGTTTCTAATTTCAGTGCAAACTAGAACTCTCAATCCTTAGAGTTTTCTTAAGTGAATTTTTATGTAATAAATCACATTTATTTGTGTGTAATAATGTGCAGGGTTGTTAATGATTGTATCATAAGATAAGTTTAGTTACTTTTGGGTTCAAGATTGGAATGACCTAGTGAAAGACCTAGGGATAGGACTAAGTCTAATAAAAACATACCTAAATTTTGGAGAGTATAGAGTAAGTGGTTTATCTTGAAAATGAATCCCTGTTTGGATATGAACAAGTATAGGTGGATCTGGCACATAGGTACCTAGGGGAAAACTCGAAAACACCGCATTGACCAAGACTCGAATGGGATCGAGTGCACAATAGAAGTTCGTGTTTCACTATTGGTTATGAAACTCCAGAAGGATATTCTTTTGTAAATTCATAAGCATCGTATGAACCATTATTAAGGGAATAAAAAATTCTCCTAACAATGTATGATTGGATGTTCATCTTGGATAACATAGATTCAAGCTAGTAATTTCATATGTTAAGAAAGTAAATTTAATTTATAAGGTATCCCTTTTTATATTAGGATTCCCCTTTATGTGCTACCCCTAAATTCTTTTTATTACATGCAATGTTCAGTAATAATAGGTCTTGGGCTAACAACCTATGTTATGATCAATGTGATCAGTTTTCAAATGATATTCCCAATCCAATGGGTGTTTGAATCAAAAACATTATCACTATAATCTCTCAGTTAAATCATGTTTTCAATATAAAAATGGGTCAAGAGGATCGTTCACCACCCCCCCCCCCCAAAGAATAACAAGATACACTCCAGAGATTTACGAGACTAAGGCCTTTTAATTTCAATGGATTATATGATCCCTCCATCTTCGAACAATGGATCAACACTAATGAGATGATCTTCTAAATGATTCAATGTTCCTAATAAGAGATGGTTTTTCTGGATTCTTATCGTATGGATAGTAAAGCTACTCAATAGTGGACATTGATGAAAAACACAAACCTAGGGAAGAGATAGAGGGGTTGGAATATAAGGATTTTCAAAACAAATTATTAATTATTTTCCTCACACCCTCACACATTAGCTGGAAAGGTAATTGCATGAACTCATGAAAAAAGATGATGAATCCATCAGAGCGTACAAGGAAAACTTCACTAGGTTTGCATGATACTTCTTCATCTTTGTTGTTACACTTGAATGCATGGTTTCCTGTTACGTTGGGTGGCTAAACCCTATTCTAAGAAAAGCCCCATTGATTTTTTACATCAATAGCTATGAGAAATTGTATGATGTTCCCTCATAGTTGAAATGGAGGACTATGAATCTCATGGGTATCATGGGGATAAAAAGTAAAAAGTGGACTTTAATTCTGACTGTCCGATGGATTAATCCAATGATGCTAATAAATTCTATCAACCCACATTCTAAAGGTGCAGAAAGAAGCACCCAAGAAATTTCTTGAAGGGGACAAGGAAATTCTTGACGTGTGGAAGAGAAGGGAACCTATCCATTATCTGATGACAAGAAAAACCCTCTAAATCGACTTAATAGAGGAACAATCCATTCAACACTCAATGCATTGTTCATTTCTTCAACTGCAAGGAACCAGGGATCATTGAAACTCATTTACCTATTCCTAGATTTTTCAAAGGAGCCCAACAACATCTTTGGTAGAAAGGGTGAGCTTTTTCCCTTACTACTTCCAAAGAGAATCCCCAAAATGAAGTGGTGACAAGTTTAGTTGTTATTAATTCAAGAATAGAGAACATAATTTTCTGATTCGACATCTATGTTTTCATTTAATTCGTGAATGTTTAGTATAAAATCCCAACACCCAAAAAACTCATGGAAGTAGATATGTCAGTGAGAACAGAAAATGGGGCAATCATTTCATCACATGAATATTACTCCCCCTGTCATAATTAGTTTATTAAACTTCCGGATGAACCACATCATATTCCTCGGGTGGAATTTGATAGAAATCTTGGAAGGGATTGGCTTTCCCTATATAGAGCCAATATAAATTTCCATGATAGTTAAATCACTCTCTATATAGTGAATTTCCCCCCGATTCTAAACAAGTGCACAGAAGATGATGAATCGTCCATAGCACCATCAACTCAAGAATCATATTATTGCCCTATGAGCATGCGTATCATGATCAAATGATTGAGTCTAATGAAGAATCCTTAAGTAAAGAAAATCCTATTATGATAGAATTTATTGAAGGGTTTCCAAAGGAATTTTATGATGTTCCTACTAGAAGAGATGTGGAGTTATTGATTGATCTTATAACTGGAGAGTTTCAAATATTAAAGAATCCATAAAAAATGGTTGTTGTGGAGCATGATGAGATAATGAAACAACTAATGGATAATCTAAATAAAGGGTTTATACTCCCAATTGATTCACCATGGGGTGCTCTATTCCTCTTCATCAAGAAGAAGGACGGGCTAGTGTGTCATTGCATTGATTTTCATGTGATCAAAAAAATCATGATAAAGAACAATTACCCATTGTCTTGAATTGATGACTTGTTCGATCAGCTCGGTGGAGCACAATACTTATCCAAGGTGTATATACAGTATGGATATTACCAAGTAATGGTGATGAAGAAGGATATCCCCAGGATAGATTTTTGTACAAGGTATGAGCACTTTGAATTCATATTAATGCCTTTCAAACTCACTAATGCTCCTGAAAACATCATGGACATGATGAAAAGTGCCTTTATAGATTACCTTGACAAATTTATTGTGGAATTTATTGATTATATTCTTTTAAAATCCCTACCCAAGGAGGATTATCAGGATAATCTAAGCATTGTACTAGATAACTTTCAATAGAGAGATCTCTATGAAATACACAACAAGTGTGATTTATGGTTGGAGGAAGTCTTATTCTTTGGACATGTCATCACATTCAATTGGGTATCTCTTGATCTCTCCTGGAAATTTGCAATTGAGGGATGGTCAGGGACAACATTGGGGACATATATCTATAACATCCTAGGGTTATCAGGAAATTATCGCTAATAAGTGAGAAATTTGTCACCATTGTCAAACCCTATTACAAAGTTAACTCAGAAGGGATTTATGTTTGCATGGAGTGAGGAATGAAAATATAGCTTCAAGGAGTTGAAAATGATGCTTATAACTATGCTAATTATTACACTACACTCAAGTGGATAAATTTTTTTGGTATTCAATAGTGATTTAAAAAAGTGAATGGGTTGTGTGTTGATGCATAATAACAATGTCATTGCTTATGAATCATGGTAATTGAATTTTCTTGAGAAAAACTATCCAACACATGATCTAGAGTTTCCTGAAGTTATTTTCACCTTAAAAATTTGGTGACATTACCTATTTGTGGAGAAGTATGAAATATGTATGGATAATAAAATACATAAGTATATATTCATACAAAATACTTGAAAATTCACTGAAGAAGAAGGTTAGACCTGATAAAAGACTATGACTTCTCAATCCATTACAACATTGTAAAAGCCATCTAGGTGGAATATGATCTATGTAGGATGTATCTAACAACTCTTTCATTTATGAGTATCCAAAATGATCAAATATTCTGAGATTTGATAATGATATAGATGGAAATCAGAAATAATGGAACATCATCATTCCTTTCACAAATGATTTATAATCCTTGTCTATTTGAAAGTTTAATGAATTCTCAAAAGGTTTATGTGGGAGTTTAGAAGAATGTTGAAACTATAAAAAAATGGAAATCCTCAGAGTTCAATGTCAATGAAGAAGGAATTATGAGATATGGGACATGACAATTTGTTCCATTAAATCTAGAGATAAAAAATGAACATTTGGTTGATGCACATATTTTAAATATATCCATTCCACTAGGAAACACAATGATGTATCAAGATCTCCGAGACAATTATTGGTTGGATAACATGAATAAGGATATCCATGAGTACACAACATTGTTTGTGGTATGAAAGCATGTAGATACTGAGAGGAAGAATATTAAGGGGATGATGCAGCCATTACCCATACCAACACTGAAATGGGAAAACATCACCCTGGAATTTTTCACTGTACATTGTAAGACATCCAATGGACACAATGTTATCCAGTTTGTTGTGGATCATCACACAAGGACTGCACACTACATTTAAATCTGAGAAGATTTCTAATTAGATCAACTGTCACAGATATACATCAGAGAAGTGATAAGGTTTCATGGTGTACTGATATTTGATGTAACCAATCAATATCCAAGATTCACCTATGATATCTAGACGAGTTTCCAACATTCCTTGAATACAATGATGAACTAATGTATAACTTATCATCCTCAAAATAATATTCAATCTGAGTGGACTATCCAAACACATGAGGACATGTTGAGAGCATTCCCAATGGACTTCAATGGATGATGGGATCAACATATTCAACAAGTTGAGTTCTCACATAATTATAGTTTCCACTCAAGCATACACCCGACTACTTATGATGATATTTATGGGAAGAGGTGAAGAACACAAGAATGTTGGGATGATTTTAGGGATAGAGAACTCATAGGGGTAGAAATGGTGGAAATGGTTATAACCATCCAACATCACATTAAAGCTGCTCAGTGTCCACATAAGAGATATGTTGATAATCATAGACGAGACCTAGAGTTTGATGTTGGGGACACGGTATTCCTCTGCATATCACTATGTAAGAGAGTGATGATATTTGGGAAGAATTGAAATCTTATTCCAAGGTACATTGGCCATTTTTAGATCCTTAATCACATTGGAGTAGTGGAATATCGACTAGAACTCCAATCAAACCTATAGGAAGTATGTGATGTATTAATTGTTTCACTCTTGATTAATTACATACCTACCCCTTTGCATGTAATCAATCCATAGGTGGTACCATTGGTGAAAGACCTCTCATATGAATTGAAGCCGGCAATGATCGTAATTCATTGGGAAAAAGTTCTACGAAATAAGGAAATTTCCCTCGGGAAGGTGTTCTGGTTAAAAAAAATTAAAAAAGAAACCTGGGAATTAGAGGAAGTAATGAAACAGAGTTAACATCAATTTTTTTATTGTGGGAAAAGAAAATTCTGAAGGAACAATTTCTTAAGGGGGGAATATTTTAATGACCTGAACATTTATTAATGATAATTCCTCTTGATCTAATTAAATATCTTATAATGTAATATTGTTATTTAAAACATATGATCTTTTTTGGGATTATGTTTTTTGATAATAAAATAATTTTATGAATTTTTACCATTTCTAATTTAATTATTGAACAATAATCACATGGTTAGTATAAATATAGGACTTTAACAAATCCAATTAACACAGAAAAAGGATGTGATGGCCTCATTAAGTAGAATTGTTCTATACAAAGCCCATTTGTTGGAGTTTAGAAAAAAGTTAGCATCATTGGGCTTCTCTCTTTACAAAAACCTAGCTGAGGTTCAACACATTAATCTTGAATGTAACTGCATATAGGAAAAGTGGAAGTTAATATATATTATCATCTAAGTTGTGTTTTCTGAGCCACCCCAAGAGTCTATCACCATCAAAAAAATTACCCTAACGTATTATGTTGTTGTTATAGGGGTTTATGTAACAATACCCTAGCACTATGATTATGTTATTTATTTTTTTATAAAGAATATACATTAATTTATTTATTTTTTCTTTGTAAATGGGTTTTAAAGAACAAATAATATATTTAGTTAATGTTCTATTAAGAAATATGTTTGGATGAATTAATTTATTTTTTAACAAAATAATATTTTAGCCAAATATTATCCGAAAATTATTTTTTTCTTTTATATAAATGATCATATAATTTTTATGAATACAATTGTAATTTTTATTAAGGTTTGAATACTATTTTTTTCAGAACCCATGAATTTTAGATAAATGAAGATTTATATTTTAAAAGTAAAAATTCATATATTTAGAAAATTATAGAGATACAATGAATATTTTTTTTTGTTTCAGGATGTCTATATTATCTAATAGCGATTTATTCAAAATTTTATGAGACATTAAATTTTTTGGGTAAAAATTAAATACTATTTAAATATATAATATGTATTATGACATAAAAATGACCCAATAGTGATGTAACAAAATAATATAAATGGGTTGATAAAAAAACATTTTATAACATCAAAATAATTTGATTTTAGAATTTTTTGATGAATTTTATGTTTCCTAGGTGGACCCTCCCGGACATATAAATTTGTATGACTTTTTAAAATGATTTCATTGAGAGTGTGACTCTCCTCCACATAATGAAGACTAATAGTTAAATAATATCTGAAAATTTCCTTATAAAATAATTAATTCCACTACACTTTGGAAAACCCCATTGACAATAACCATGGAATTCTTGGTGGTTTTGATTTGTTTAATGTGTAGTGTCCAAAACCTAAATAATAAATAATTCCCTATCCTTTCCTATATAAACCCACTCAATATACCATTAATCTTCACTAAAATTATTTTTAGTACCACCAAAATCATCACTCCACTCTTTATAATCCTATCAAGGTGCCCCAAACTCCATAGAATCCCCTATCAGGCCTCTTCCAAACGTTTGTGATCACACTTCCAGGAAAGGGATTTCTCCCTTTTTCATTTTTTCCAGAACAATTATGTTGTTTTACCATTTAATTTTTAATTAAAAATATTCGGGTATTTTTTCTAACCTACCCCATACATCCCTCATAATGTTTGAATGATGAAAGACCTCTTTCTATCTCAATAATCCATCCTATGTACACCCATTACCATGATTAAATTTCCTAATAGTTATTACATTTCTTCCCTTTATTCAAGATTATTTATTTTGTTACACCTTTAATTTCCAAATTCCACATGCAGGGACATGAATATATAATACCCCTCTTAGTTTCAATTTAATGTACATATTATGAGATACACCCTCCTCTCTAATCAAACAATTTCATGAATTTTTTTGTCACATCGTTATGTTGCCGAAATTCCTCCATGATTTTACAAGACAAATCATTATGTATTGAATACCATAAGTATTTCCCTATTAAGGGTATTAACCATTATGCACAAATAATTCTATAATTTTACTTTAATTTCTGTATTCCACAATATTTAATCATTTAAAAACTTATGATGTATAATTAATCCATATTATATGATCCATATGGAAGACTTATTCATGAATTGAAAGGATAATAAATGGTGTGCCCTGATAGTGTTTCAATGAATTGGGTAAAGAATAGTATCATAAACCACCATGTGGAATTATGGATTAATCATGATAATTTATGTGAATTGAGGGTTTACTCATGAAAATTAAAATGTTATTAGGGTTTAATCTTTATCTATATGCAATGATCCTTAGCTCATGCTAATATCTTTTTAAATTTTGTTTCAACATTTCAATTTTATGATAACCATGCTATATCATGCCTTTATGTTCTAGTTTAAATTGTTCTCCATTGATATTCCTATTTACTAATCTGTACTAGAACATTCATATTATGCCTTTTTTACCCCTTAATGGTATTCATAGCTCACCCTTTTCTCATGAATTTCCTTAGGTTATCTCATGAAATGCTAAGTACGATGGAATGTTGGGGTCATGTAAAAATGTGTCCAATAACGATGTTGTGTTTTATGTTCTATGTTGTTATATAATGGTCTTAATTTCCCGTAAAATTAGACCATTTGATCATCAATGTTATATTATGTGAAATCTTATGTAATAAATCACTTTTAATTATGTAATAAAGAGTAGGCTTGAAATACCCATAAAGGGAGTCAACATGAACTAAGTAGGCCACAAAAAATCTGTTCCAATCATACATCCTTATTTATTCCATTTTATAAAAAATGTAAAAGAAAATAATTGATTAAGTTAAAAAAATAAATAACATGCTTCTCCAATGATTAAATTACGCAATGGAGTGTCTATGTTCTTAGTCATATGTCATTATTGAATGATGAATCCATGGTCAGGCATACCTCAACTACCATAAATATCCCATCCATGTAAATTTCACTTAAATCATCACTCTATTTTATACCACATGTAATTAAATAACCTAATTACAATTGGAAGTCCATTTAATCAAATCACTATTCTTAGAAACATACTCTTAAACAACTTTTATCATATCAAAAGCCTAACATCCTAAGGCATGATAATATATATCTTTCAATAATTTCTACTCATCATCCCAATAATACATGGAGAGGATCATCTCATAATGTATTATGTCATATTCCATAAATTGTGGATATATAGGTGATCTCATCCTCCATAACTAATAATCAATACCATCCCATAGAAATATATTAATTTCGTGGCCTCCACCCACATCGAGTGGTCAACACAACCTCACAATGTACTTATATAGTATGAGAATGACTCCACATCACTATCAAATAATAATGGTGGAAAAAAATCACACAACATTCGTATATCACAGCTATTTATAGCCTCAATATCGACATGTGATCCTCATTTCCCAACTGTGTAATGGTTCATAAGTATCCCCATCAAGGAAAGAAACCTCATTAGCCTGACCATATTGATAAGAATCACCTTTTAGTGTCTTGGTCCATGAACCATATTTCCCACTAGAACATCCATATCCAAAAAACAATTAAAATCACATTAATGTATGGGAACATCATTCAATACCAATATATGAACCGTGAAAACACCCCATTCCATTCCAAGATCAACCATAGAAAAAAACTCATGATACAACTCAACACAATCTCAGAATGATAATAAAAAATATAACATAAAAAATGTGCATACGTTAACTACTAAATGAACTAATTTTTAAATATGTGTCATGTAGCATGAATATAAATGAGTTTAATTTTATGAACCACCTACATTATTCTCATATACGAGTATGTAATGAAGAAGGAACACTGATTTAATCTAAAATTTCAAAAAAAAATGTAATATAAAAAACACCATATAAATAGTAATATAATCTCTAATGGAAATAACATAACAAAGGGAGAGGAAAATATGGAAATTATCAATAAGACAACTGTATGTAATTCACTCTATCCATCAAAAATTGCATTTCTTGAATCATATCATGCATGATGTAGAAACCATAATGTATTGATTTAGTGATGAATGGAGGATATATCAATGGTGTGTATGGAAATAAGAGGAAAATAGAAAAGAAAATTAAAAAAATAGAGGGGATGGTTCGTAATTTCATCACATTTCATAAGGGTATACTTTTGGAGGTGCGAATTTTCTGAATATATAACAACTATGTGGTTCATCTATCCATATAGACACCCACCTCACATGGTTATATTGTTATGTTACCAAGACTATACACCTAACTATGAGGGTCCCTCCAACCATCTATACCAAGAGATATCATTATATTCCCCCCACACATGGTTTTATAAAAAAGTTCTCCTACTAAAAAGGGCTGCATGGTTTGGGATTCATGGTTTCAACTATCCATGTAAAAATCATGCGCTTTGAGCCATGTCCCTTCTACATTGATTTCTTGAAAACAATTTTTTTCAATACATTAATATGATTAATGTTTTACAGCTAAAAAAGTATTGAAAACATTGTGAATTATGTAGACCCTTTCTACAGTTATTTTTTAGTATCAAAATTTTAGACCAAATAAATTATTTATTTCTTAATTTTATCCACATTGATGTTTTGAATAATTAATTTTATTTGATAAGAATTTTCATTTTTAAAACCTCTACCACCATTAAATCTCGAAATCCACCTAATATTACCATTAAAATTCAATACAATATAAATTATATTAGAACATTCTAAAGGTATCTAATCTTTTATTTTATAACATTTTATATTTTTCATTTTTATTCATTTCATTAATATAAAATAAAACAATTTATTTGAATCATGTCATTAGTAAAATTCAAAAAATTCATCAACCCTTTTCTCATATTTATCAGTTATTATTTTTTTCATAGTCTAAAAATGATTCATTTTAATCTAAAAATAATAATTAATTAAATATTTAATCATATATATTGAAATATATATTTAAATTTACATTTATAAGTAATAATACAAAAAATAACATAAATACCTCCCATACAATATAATTTTAAACATAAAAAAATTTTAAATTTTACTATTCTAATAATTAAGCTATAATTTTTCCATGAATAATTTATTATTATAGTTTTTGAAAATAATAAATATAATTTTTGACTAATAAAATTGTAATAATTTTAGAATAATTTAAAAAATAAAATTAATTTTATTTAAATACATGCCTTATTATAGATTTTAGTGATGATGGAATATAATAAAATACATTTTACGATTCTAATAATGTAATTTACTAATTTTTATAACTATATAATTATTAATTTATAATTATAAAACAATAAATAAAATATAAAAATATTTAGTTCTTAATTATATATTTACTTTTATATCGATTATAATTATTTTTTTAAAGCTAAATACTTGATTAAAAATCAAAACAAATTTTTATAAATCGATTATATCATATTCAATGAAAAAAGTATTCCAAAAATTTAGTAAATATCATATAAGAGTGAATATAATAGATAAATGGAGAAAATTCGAATCTGGTTTTATTTTACGTGGAAATTAGGGAATATCATTGATGAAGACATGATAAATTAAGATATTATGAGAAATTGAATTCCCATTTTTTGGATGCATCATAACTATGGATATTGTTAAAATTATATTATCTATTACAAGACCTATCAATATATATGAATTTAATATATTATAATATACACAACAAGAAAATAATTTGTGCCATACAATCAAACATTTCTATCATCCTGATGTCGGTGCTAATGATTTGACATTCTGTTCTGTCCATGGTTCATTTCAATTTGGTAATTCATAACCCACATTCACCGGTCCATGATAATTATAAGGGTTATATTAAATTGGGTTCTTACTAACCCTATTAATGATTTATTTAAAAAATAAGCACAATATATTGTTTTTCTATATTTGTGTCCTTGTTGATTTGTAATCACCTCAACATTTATTAAATTAAAAAACACATAGGGGTAAAATAATTAGTAATTAGATATCATAAATTATGATAGACTAAAAATAATTGTGTTATAACTACTTTGGTTTTGACCCAAAAGACATCAGAATATTTCAAAAAATACTTTCCTAGACGGGTGTTGAGTCGGTGGAGGAAGTTGGGGCCCGGGGTTCCATGGTGCAACGATATTAATAATATTTAATTTAGGATTTCACGTGCATGTAGTTTCACATGAAATGTAAATAAAACACACCCAGTGTGTCATTTCAAGATTCAGAGATTCTAGTTGAGTCTAAAATGGAATTTTTCTATTGGGAGGCCTATTATCATCGATGCAGGGAGTTTTGATCAAGGGATAATTGGGTGATTGGGTGTTATGAGGTGGATTAAATTAATTAAATGAAAATTTAATTTGAAAAAGATAATCTATGGCTTCCCTCGCATATTATTTGCGCGAATGAAAGGAGGAAAACCTCCTCTTCTACACATACTCTTCTCCCTTTGGTGATGAATAAAATCATTACAAAATCAATTAATCAATCGGATGATAACCTACGTTTTTGATGCATGTCATCATCAAATAGAGTAGAAGCATGATCTGAGCATCGTTCTTCATCAAAAGATTTGTAGCTTTGCTCAAGAGGTAACTATATTTTAGTTTTGGTCATGATCCCTTTCATTATTTGTTGTTTTATGGTTCTAGACCACAAATACAATTATTAATGATCCCTTATATATAGATCTATTAATTTTGGGGAATATGGTGAAGAATCATTGTGTTTTTAGTCATTTATATATTAGAATTACCATCTACACGACATGTACTTCAGTTACACAAATTGTTTTTCTCTTCATGTTTGGGGTAGATGAAAATTTGGGACTACACCCCATGTAAAGGGGTTAGGGGCCATGTATTTCACTAAACTGTGTATCTATGGGACATGGAAGGAATATCCATGTTAAAACACATGGTCATGTACTAACACATAACCAATATAAATGGAAACAAGGCTTGGTACATGGAAATGGGATAAATACATGGGAAGGTGGCCATTTATCCAAATCATGTTGTGTATTATCGAATGTATAGTGTGTAAGGGATACTTTTGGCCAGTATGTTTAGAAGAAGAACAAAACAAGGGGCTAGATGATGACGGGGATGACGTGTACCTCCTCTACACACTGTGAACCTCAACATGGTTTTGAAAAATTGTGTAAAAAAGTTACACGACTAGGTACTCAAGTAGGATCGCATATTTTTTGTGTCCTGGTGTAGGTGGTGTACTCATAGAAGTTCCTCTTAAGATCTTCCACCTTCCATATCATCTTTTATGGGACTCGGATTTAGGATTGTGAGAATTCAATTCATTGCGGGTTTCCACGTTGAGTGAAATGGTCGCATCCATTATGGCTTATGATATATGAGTAGGTGTTGATTAAGAAAGATGATTATGAAGATATAATAAGCCAATGTCGAAGATCATTGTGGTTCAGGTAGTGAGACGCTGGGACTAGTACACCCGTGATATATTATGGCATATGTTTTTCTTACATCTATGCAGAGGTATATTTGGGACTCCCCATAAGGTGGGAACATGTTCTTCACCTTTGGGTAGATTCTGATTGGGTTATTACTCCTCTGTTTGAATAGGGTGTGAGTTACCCATGATGATCATGTAGACGGACAGTGCACCCCTATCCTATCAGGGCGCGGGCCTACCATACTAGTTTGAAGGTAGAGTAGGTACTCCCCAATGGGACCAGGGTGCAGGTACTCTATCTATGGATTTGGAACTCACCTACTTGAATACGAATTTGGACCTCCATAAAAGACAAATTTATCAAGTGGGTACTCCCATTGCATTTTAGGGTGTGGGTCCTCTATCCTAGATGTCTATAATCCGCTTTTTTAATATGGTGAGAGTCCTCCATATGTCTTTTTCAGGAAGATTCGGTAATCCCCTAACATGTCATGGAGTTGTTCCTCAAGCCTGTGGTCAATATTAACCTTTCATATCTGGGTGAGGGTCACCCATATTGTACTACCTGTAGGATTCAGAACTCCCATATCCAACCAGGGTGCACGTCCTCTAGACATTGAGTAGTAATCCCATATCGGGATAGAGAATGAGTCCTCAATTTATGTAGTGGTACCCCTCTATAATATCAATGTCTGTTCACTTCATTAGTAGTACTCACCAATTGGATCCGGGTGTGGATCCTCACATATAGATTAGTTTTCCCACATCTCTATATAGAATCTTGGAGTGGTTCCTACATTGAAGTTGTAGCACACTTAGCTGTGGGTTATAGTTACCAAGAGCAAGTCTGTCCACATGATTTGAATGATACATTGATAGGTGTTTGTGATCCCTCAATATATTGAGGTGTGGGACACTCTATAAAATATTGATTGGGTATTTTTGGGTTTATTTGGAGCAGTACTCCCTTAACTGAAATGTAGTGGTGAGAATGGGTCCGTATGTTCCCTCTTTTTGGAGAGAATAAATGTGGTGAATTTTCTAGAGATGTTCTCCCTCAGTTATGTGAATTGGAGAGGGGCATGCTTCTAAACATGCGTTTGATAAGCTTGTGTAGGGTGGATGTAGAGATGATAGAACCTCGTGGTATGGGAACCAGATATGGACCATGCAAAATGTTCCTAAATGAACATGTTTACATTGAAATACCATTACAGTGGTAGAGTTATTTAAAATGGAGTGAATATTTTAGATGAGTTCCATGAGGGTTGGATAATCTCATGGAGTCTGTACTCCGTGATTCTTAATATGGATAGTGACTATGAATAGAATCCATTAACTGACTCTAAGGTTGAAACATAATAATACATTGTGTTTGAGAAGAGTATATAATGGTTATTTCATAGATTCTATGTGATCTTGTCGCATTTCGGGGTTGAAAACCCTTATAGACCAATTTTTCATGTCATGTACATCCAAGGATAGTTTGATTATGAGTTTCTCTCTAGATTAGGGTTCTGTCTATCTTGGTAAAATGGAATTCATCCTTTTTGTTTCACTGTTTTTTGTGGTTTTTGGGGAACATATTGTGTTTTTTTAAACTCACCCCTTCAAGGGAATTTCCTAAACTTGTTTTGGGATTTTAATAAACCAAATTCATTTTGAAATATTATATATTGTACCATAGGTACGTGGAGCTTAGTGAGCTATACATACCAAGGTTTTTTCCAGAGCATGGCCGAGGAGCTTTCCAACAATTTCTGTTGATAGTGATCCACTCTTTCTAAGATGGTTGGATGCTTTTAAAGTTTTCATTGGTGTGTATTGTTTTCCCATTATTAATATTTTAGTACATCTATTATACTTTTATTTTGGAATATTGATGTATGGATGCATTGGTTTCCATATTTTTTTACATTTCATCAGTTGGTGATGTTACTGTTGGGGGTGTGTGTGTACATGTTAAGAAGAAATGCCACACATGTTTGTAATATGCCTATTAGTTGCTATTTTCTTGGGTGGTATGGTTATTCATTAGGCCCCCAATGTCTTACGCTTGGTTTGGGCTTCATAGTGACAGTTTTTGGATGTCTCATGTTTAATTATCAGGCCCAAGGTTCTAGTGGTTGGTTAGAGGCTAACATATACACTCACATGGACTATGATAACCTCCTTTTTTAACTTCATGTATTAGGAAACTGGTCGTTGGGAAATAAATAGTACATTCATCATGTTGGATTGGGTTATTTTTTTCGTATCCTTATTTATTAATCTTCCTTGATATATTCTTTGACAATGGTGCATCTTGGTTCCATTAAATTATGGAACCTTGATGAAAATTTGATAGGATTCTATGGTGTGATTGTGATAAAAATATGCCCCCTTATTTTTCTTTACTGTAGGGCACAAATACCGAGGCGTTAACTAAGGGTGGTCCACTACTAGTGTCACTGGCATATGAGAATCAAGTTTTACTAGTAGTTCAGAATGAGGATGCACACAAGTTGTGTGCACAACATGAGTTCTTGTGGTAGAATCCTCTAAGGTACGGGGTTGATTCATACCCCCCAGTAGTTGATGACCACCTCAAGGGAGTCATGTGAGTTTTCCTCATAGAGAGGACACCTCCCGGTCAAATGGTAGTCCTTATAGCCAACCATATGTAGGGATCAGCTAGGCGATGGTGGTGTTTGGTAATACAGTACCATGACAATGAAACATTTACATAGGAGGAGGTCAAGTGGTAATTTAGATATGATTTTTACCCAGCTGTGTTGATATCATTGCATATTATGATCTCCTACATCTTCATAAGGGTTTCATGAAAGTGGCACAGTTTTCATATAGGTCAATAGAGTTACCACAATAACCCACTGATGTGGTTCAACATCCATTATTTAGAGAATAGACAATCGATATGGGAATTCTGTAGATTATTAGGGTGTCTGTGATTCCTCTATTCATTACCACCTATGATGGAGTTTTGGAGTGAGCTTTGGTGGTGGAGAACAAGTGGATGTGACCCACAACAATTCTCACAAGATTGAGCAATCTGGTGGAGATAGAAGATGAATGATTAAAGGATTGTGGTGCAGGATGTACACCAATCTATGAACATAGGGGTGCAGGCATTTTTCCTTAGAGTATCTATAAGGACCCTGTCTTAAAAATTACTTAATCTTTGGTTATTACATGAAATCACATCGAGGATATTTTCAGGTTTATATTTTTAGAGAATTAGATCATAAATCATGCATTACATTCCACATTTAAACAAGGTGGTTACATCAAAGGCAATATTCATTTTTTTCCACCAAAGGTAACATATTTAAAATAATACATGGTTTTTTTCTTGACACTTCCTAGACACTATCATCACATCATGCCCTTTTCCCTTGACATATGAAAAACATTTCAAAAACATGGGATGATCATAAAAAGCTCAATAAGGGATATAAAAATACGGAACAAACACATTAGTCCATGTATTGATAAGAATAAATGAAATCATACTTTACTCATAAAACATATTCACTTTAACATTCCTCATTAAATCATATGATTTATGTATAACTCTTATAAATAATAAGACATAAGGGTAACTTGAGGCATTAATAACATTCTTACATAGGGAGTAACCCTCATTGTTACGTTTGTAATACCCATCATAGTATATTCCCTAAATATATTTGAAAAATACATAGAGTTTAAGTCCTTCGCATTACACAATGATTTGGAGAGCTATCTCGGTCTTACTCACCCTTAGATGATCACAGAACCACCTGACATCATAAACAATTCCCAAGAACCATAACCTAATTGTATCACATAAAACATGCATAAAGGAATCATAACATTTCCATATTTCAACCACAAGATATCAATACAACACATTGATATAATAAAAACATTATCAAAACCATTTTGAAAACCAAAATAAAATAAAAGTAAACAATGTTATTTATTTTTCATTTAAAAATGTTACGGCTTGTTGAGGAAGATGAAACTCAAATAATGGTCATGGCGGCGGAGAAGTCATTGTTTCCGGATACATAAGACAAAAACATCCCTTTTTTGTTTAGTAAATTGATTCATGTAAAAAGATTTCTTTTGAATGAAATTATAAGTCACAAGTGTTTATTATAAAACTAATAAATGAAGGTCTTATATAAATTGTAGTATTCCTAAACGAAAGGAGATAGAGATGAAGTCCTTTACCTCAAGTCCGACTTGTTCTCATTCGTTCTTTATATTCCTGAATAATAAACATTGGACAATTTATAATTACATGATTACTTCCTTTACAATTTATTATTCAATTAATATCACATATTAACATGTTATAATAATTTGTTAATTATATGTGTACATATCATATGTTTTGTCGATGTTCGGTACATGAGTCAAAAATGAACTTGTTTGAATAGAATTTCCCATGTTGTTATAATTACATCATCTCAAGAATTGTATAAATGATTTAAATATCATATATATCCAGTATATATTCATTTTATAGTATTCCATAAAATTTTGAGATAAAAAATGAAATGCACGGTTCATGGAGACGGTAGGCCGTACGTACGCATGAACGCTACTTTCATTTCATTGTCATATTAAAGGAATTAAAACTAAATGAGACATATATATATTATAATTATAGTATAATATATATTTTATATAGGTAAAATAAGTTCATTAATTTCATCATTATAAATTACATGTTTGGCATGAACAAGTCACATCACTTGAGGGGGATGTAGTCCACACTTACTCAGATGAAATTATCGATGTTCCACAACATGAAAAGAATAAAGATGTGATTAAAAAAACATTAATAAGAATATAGAAAAAATAAATACCATATATATCATATATAAATACATTGATATAATAATGGCCACCATAAATGGTGTTAAAAGAAGATTGTACAATCATCATTTCGTGAGATAGTAATTCACCACCCACTGAAACTGTATGCTCATTAACCATTAGAAGAAGGTGTGTGTAAGTGTAGGTAGAATCATTATCATAACAAAATCCTAGTATATTGATTATACTGGTGCTCTTATGGGATAAAATAATAATAAGATGGTGGTGAGTGAAGAAGGAAAATAAAAGAAAGAAACTCGAGAGCAGACATTACCTCTAAATCGAGTAACTATTTATGATTTGATCTAAAGGCTTCCTTGGAAATAATTATGCCCAAAGTGAGGATTCAAGGAGTAACAGAGGGATGTGGAGAGATAATATGAGCAGAGTTGGGACAATCAAAGGGATTGAGAGGTGTGGGTAAGGGGGTAGAGGAGGGGGCCTTTTATAAGAGGGAGGAGGGTCATTTTTGGACTGTCTTGAAATGTTACATTATTGTAAAATTAATTTCTGATTTTAAAGGTAAAACAATGATATATTTTGCGGATAAGGTGATAAGGTTTCGAAATCCAAACATAAAAAAGTTTTCAACAACTGTATGGCTTTTATTTTTCTATATCTTTTCATTTTATTTAAAGCGTTCATTAATGATGTATACACTGCATCATCATGGTGTCATAAATAAATTTATTTATATAATTTCTATAAATTATAAAAAACTACCATGATATAGGAAATATTTTAATCTTTCAAATGATTATTTATATATTAAGGGATAATTTTTTTAAACAAAATTAAATTTTTTTTACTTAGGATACACATACCTTTGTTATATTTCTCTTCTTTTTTAAAATAATGTCATAAATGTCACTATCACACCCATGTGACACCATGGGTCCTAAAGTTCATTAAATATATTTCCATGGTCTTCCATGACTCAAAAAAGTGATTTGGAAACATGTTGGGGTCAATTTATATTATTATGATATTATTTTTTTACCCTTAACTACCCGATTACTAATTAATCACGATAAATAATAATAATTGACGTCATTACTATTGATAGTGTCCAAAAACAAAATATTCATAATTACATAATTTGGATCTTCTAATTCCAAATATAAAATCCATTTTAGCAAATTTCAATCACAGAAATTTCAGTATTTAATTTAATAATAATTCTCATTGTCAAAACAAATAGTGTGTTTTTAAGAAACAATATATATCAAAAGATTGAAAATTATTTATGTCCAATTTCAATTTTAAATTAATTCAATTGACCACAATTGGATTAAATGGTTAAAATATATTCTAATTAATCCTTAAATCCAATTAAGAGGGAAATATAACTATATAATTAAATTAGATGAAAAACATGTTTTGAAGTAAAATGGAGTATTTTTCACGATTCATTAAAAATGGAAATTGTCTGAAAAATACCAAATATTTATCCAAAGTAAATTTCAATGTGCAAATTCAAAATAATAAGTTCATTTTTACAAATAGAGCTTATAAAACAGTCAAAATTTATATTTAAAAATGGTTTTCCATCAAAATGTAGTAAAACAATCTTCTAAAAATATTAGAGTAATTTATGCTTATGATTAGATTTATTCTCATTTTAAGCTTCTAAAACACTATCTAATTCATAAATAGATATAGATATAAAAATCTATCATTCTTTACATACTTGGGATGTTACATCCTTCCACCCTTTAGGAAATTGTGACCCTGTAATATATTTACTTATAGAATAAGTGGGGGTATTTTTCCCTCATTGCATTTTTAGATTCCCATGTTGCCTCTTCAACTATATGGTTTTTCATAGAACCTTTAATTGATGAATCACCTTATTCCACAACACAATCTCCCTATAGTCAAGAATCTGGACCAGTTTTTCCTCATAAGATAGATTTTCTTCCAGGTGATGTAACTATGGACTAAAAACATTAGATGGATCTCGCATGTACTTTCTTAACATTGAAACATGAACAAAATTATGTGCCTCTAATAATCTCGGAGGTAAAGACACTCGGTATGAAACTGATGTAAATCTCTCAAGAAATTCATATTGTCCAATGATCCTTGGACTCAGCTTTCCTTTCTTACCAAATCACAACACACTTTTCCATGGTGAATCTTTGAGAATGACATGATCACCTACCTCAATAGGGAGATCCTTCCTCCTGTTGTCCGCATAACTTTTCTGCCTACTCTAAGATATTCTCATGTGTTTCTTTATCATCTAAACTTTTTCTACCACCACTTCTACCAATTCTAGTCCCATCAACTTCCTTTCACCCACCACATCCCAAAAATCTGGATTTCGTCACCACTTCCCATATAATGACTCTAATGGTTCCATCTGTATACTGGAATGAAAACTGTTATTATAAGAAAACTCAACCAAAGAATGATGTTGGCCCCAACATCCCTAATAATCCATCCAACATACGTGTAACATATCCTCCAATGTCATAATTGTTCATTTTGACTGCCCATCTGGTTGAAGATGAAAAGCTGTACTAAAATTTAATTCAGTACCCAACGAATTCTAAAAGCCTTTCAAAATGTAAGAAGTGAATCTGTGATCACGATCAGATACGATGGAGAGGGGAACTCCGTGTAACCTGACTATCTCTTTATGATATAATCATGAAAGTTGATATGGGAAAAAATTATCTCGAATAGCAAGGAAATGAGCAGATTTAGTAAAATGATCAACAATAACCTAGATTGCATTATTACCTCGAGATGTCTTCGGTAATTCCACAATGAAGTCTGTGGATATATTCTCCCATTTCCACTATGGCACTGGTAAAGGTTGAAGCATCCCATTCAGTAATTGCTACTCTTCATTAACATGTTGATAGGCTAGACACTTCTCAGTAAAATCAGAAATATATCATTTCATTCCATCCCACCAGTAATACTCTTGAAGATCTCTATACATCATAGTACTACCTGGATGATGTGAAAATGGAGAACTATGAGCTTCACATAACAAATCTCTCTTCAACTATGAATCAAAAGGCACAAAAAATCTCTTCCCAAATCTCAAAACAAAATCGTTATCAATGTTGAATTCCAGTAACATACCCTTCTGAACTAGCTCTACCTTTTTTTCAACTCACTACTTTGCTTTTGTGCTTGATTAATTCTGTCTGGTAGAGAAGATTTCACTGATACCAGACACAAAATAGAATAATTTTTTGCTCCAAAAACATCCAGACTGAATGTCATCAAATCCTTATCCAAAGGATCAAATTCCAAAGGTAACATGGTTAATGAAACATTACTTTTCCGACTCAAATCATCTTCCACTTAATTTTCATTTCCTGGGTGGTAGTGAATCAAACAATCATAATACTTGATTAATTATAGCCATATCCTCTGTCTCATGTTCAATTATTTTTATGTGAATATATACATAAACATTTGTGATCAGTATATATTATACACTTTACACCATACAAATGATGCCTCCAAATTTTTAATGTGTAAACAATAGAAGATAATTCCAAATCATGTGTAGGGTAATATATCTCATGAGTTTTCAACTGACGTGAAGCATAAGCAATTACCTTATCATTCTGCATTATGATGCAACCAAGTCCTTTCAATGAATCATCACTGTAGATAACAAACATTACATTTCTGGATGGTAGTGCCAATATTATAGCATTCAACAATCTTTTTTTTTCAATTCCTAAAGAAAATCATCAGATTCTTTTGTCCAGATAATCTTAACAGCCTTATTAGTTAGCTTAGTCAATGGGCTAGACAAACGAGCAAATTTTTTATCAATCCTTCGGTAATAGCCTTACAAACCATGAAAACTACGAACCTAGGTTACATTTTTTGGTCTTGGCTATTCTTCAATAACCATTGTTTTTGCAGGATCAATTGTTATTTCATATTTATAAATAATGTGACCAAGGAACGAAATTTGTTACGACCAAAACTCACACTTACCGAATTCCCATATAATTTCTTTTATTTTATGGTTTGAAAAATAACTCTTAAATGACTTTCATGCTACTCTTTAATTTTATAAAACTCCAAAATATCATCAATGAAAACAACCACAAACTTATCCAAGAACTCATGGAAAATTCTATTCATATATTCCATGAATATAGCAGGTGAATTAGTTAACCCAAAAGGCATAACTAAAAATTCATAATGGCCATATCTTGTACAAAACTTTCACTTAAGAATATCTACTTCCTTTTCCTTCAACTGAGGGTACCCCGATCTAAATTCAATCTTTGAAAAATACTGATCTCCCTAGAGCTGATAAAATAAATCATTGATATAAGGAAATGAATATTTGTTCTTAATATTGATGTTATTAAAGTCTCTAAAATCTATGAAAAGTCTCATTGAACCCTATTTCTTTTACAAAAATAAGACAGTAGCACCCCATGTTGATGTGCTAGGTCTAACGAAACCTTTCTATAATAAATCTTGAAATTACTCCTTCAACTCTAAAAGGTCAATTTGAGCCATTCGATAAGGGGTTTTTGAAATTGGCTTAGCATCAGGAACTTAGTCAACAAAAAATTCAACTTTTTGATCTAGTATTATTCCAGGCAACTCATCAGGAAAAACATCTGGATAATCATTTACCACTGGCACCTCATTAATATGAATGGTTCAATTATTTTTAAAAATATGTTAAATGTAACATTCATTTCCATATTTTATAAGTTTCACAACCTCTTGATATGTTATCAACAGTAAGGGTAATTTTTGTAGACAAACTGAATGTCTTTCTGAAAAGAAACATCTTTAGCTCTACATTCAATCTTAGCATGGTAAACAAAGATCCAATCCATACCCATGATAACACTAAACACTAATAAAGGTAAAACAATAAGGTTTTCATGTAGATTATATCCATGAATAAGTATAGGAAGATTATAATAAATTATTTTTTCCTCAACATTTCCACCAGGTGTTTTTACCACATGTTCCAAAGTCATTTCTTGAGATGGAATTTCCAATTTACATGAAATTTTTCCAGAGATGAAAGAATGTATAGACCATGAATCAAACAACACATTGGCATAATATGGAAAAAACACTACCTGATAAAACATCATTTGATGGCCCAACATCTGCTAATGTAGTTGTAAAGAATTTCACCACACATTTCTTTTTGTAGACTGACTTCTTCCCATCATTCGAGCTCTTTTTCAGAAACTCATTTTCATTTTGACCCATCTCATGGAACATGAAACATTTCACTAACTGTAAATGAAATTTAGTCTTACCATTACCTAGATCTTTTCCAGTTCAATCACGAGGCTTATGTCCCATTTTACCACATCAGAATCACTTTCCAAAATTCATAAGTCCTTCCCCAGCATTCTTTTTACATCATTTATCACAAACTACAAACAGAGTTTTCTTACCATCAATCCTTTTTAAAGGATTCTTCCCTTTCTCCTGCCACCACGATCTCTTCTTCTATTGGTTGTCTTAGAACACTTGCTCATTGGAAAAATCCATTTACACCTTCTCAGCACATCTAAAAGTATTTTCATAAATTTTGAACTTAGAATAATCTAATTCCCTTTGATATTTTTTCTTTAATCCTGAGTAAAAATGATAGATTTTACTAATAAGGTCTCAAATAAAATTTAGAGAATACCTAGTCAATCGAGTGAACTTTTCATCATAACAATCCAATGAGTCATTTTCTTGCCTCAATTCCAATAATGGTTTTCCATCCTAAGTCAAACAACCATTGGAAAATATTTCTCAAGAAAAATACCTTTTAATTAATACTAGTGAAGAGCATCAATCTCATCTACATCCCTGTTATTTATAACCATCGACTAACACGGATCAACTTCACCCTCCAAACAGTAAATTGCAAGACTATCCTTTTGATTTTCTAAACACCCCATGACTTCGAAAACCTTCTCCAGTGCATTAATCCACCCTTCAACTAGCACATGGATAGATGATCCTATAAATGATGGGTGATGTTGCCTCATGAAATGTTCCACCACTAAGATGTTCCTTTATGTTTGATCTAGCAGATCTCATGCATGGATACCACCACCATTTATCGCTTCAGTCAACTAAGCTATTACTGCAAAAAACTGTTCAGTTCCAATTACGACCATCTCAGGCTGCTGATTTGGATGTTCATTTCCTTTTGCATTCCTTCTTATCACTAATTCCCTATTTCCTCTGTGGAAAACTATTCTGAACAAACATGTCATAGATGAATCAACAAGGTAATCTTTAATTTCTAAATCATTTCAGTTTGACCATAATGTTTAAAAAAATATGTTTGGATAATCATTTAATAGAATTATAACTCCAGAAGTTATCTAAACCGACCATGGAAACCAAATATAAGGACCCAGCTTTAAACATTACATAATCATTGGTAATTCCTAGAAATCCCATTGAAAATATTTTTAGGTTTAGAGTTTTGTAGAATTAGATCATAAATCATGCATTACATTACACATTTAAATAATGTGGTTACATCAAAGAAATTATTCATTTTTTACACCAAAGGAAACATATTTAAAATAAAACATGGTTTCTTTCTTGAAACTTCCTTCACACTATCATCACATATTGTACTTTTCCCTTGACCTATGAAAAAACAGTTCAAAAACATGGGATAAGCATAAAAAGCTCAGTAAGGGATATAAAAATATGGAAAGAAAACATTAGTCCATGTATTCATAACAATCAATGAATTCATACATTACTCATAAAACCTAAGAACATTAACATACCTCATGAAATAATAATATTTATTAATAACTCCTAGAAATCATAAGACATAGAGGTAACTTGCGGCTTTTATAACATTTTATGTATGGAGTAACCCTTGTGGTACCGTTTGAATAGCCATCACAGTATATTCCCTAAATCATTTAAGAGAAACCTTAGAGTTTAACTAATTCATGTTACCCAATGCATTGGAGGGCTATCTCGAGATCACCCCCCCAATTTTTATCACAGAACCACCCGACTTTATAAAAAATTCTGATGAACCATTACATAATCGTATCACATAAAACATGCATAAAGGAAACCTAACATTTCCACATTTCAATAATTAGATATCAATACAACACATTGTTATAATCTAAAAATTAACATAACCATTTTCAATACCAAAATAAATGAAAATTAAATCATGGTATTTATTTTTCATTAAAAAAATGTTATGGCTTGTAGAGGAAGGCGAAACTCAAATAATGGTCACGGTGGTGGAGAAGTCGTTGTCGCTGTATACGTAATACAAATACAATCCTTTTGTCATTTAGTAAAATGATTCGTGTAAGAAGATTCATTTTAAATGAAATTAAAAGTCAAAAGGGTTTATTATACATCTAAAAAAATAAGGTCGTATGTAAATTGAAGTATGCCTCAATGAAAGGAGATTGAGACGAAGTCCCTTACCTCAAGTCTGACTTGTTCTCCTTCGTTCATTATATTCCTGAATAATAAACTTATGTCAATTTATAATTTCATAAGGAATTCCTTTAATGTTTATTATTCAATTAATATCGCATATTATCATGATACAATAACTTGTTAATTATGTGAGTACATATCATACGTTTTGTCGATGTTTGGTACATGAGTAAAAAATGAACTAGTTTGAAATTAATCTCCCATGTAGTTATAAGTACATAATCTCCAGAATGGTATTAATGATTTAAATATCATATATATCCATTATATATTCATTTTATACAATTTAATAACATTTTTATATAAAAAATGAAATGCACCGTTCATTGAGACGGTAGGCCGTACGTATCCATGAACGCAACTTTCATTTCTCTGTCATATTTAAGGAATTAAAACTAAGTGAGACATATATATATTATAATTAAAATATAATATATATTCTATATAGGTAAAATATGTTCATTAATTACATTCTCTATAAATTATATTTTTGGCATGAACAATTCAAATCACATGAGAGGGTGGTAGTCCATGCTTCCTCAGATGAAATTATCACAGTTCCACAACATGAAAAGTATAACGATGTGATTTAAAAATAAAATTCAGAAGAATATAGAAAAAATAAATATCATAAATATCATATATAAATATAGTGACATCATAATGGACACCAATAAAGGTGTTAAATGATGATTGAACAATCATTGTTTCGTGAGGCAGTAATTCACCACCCACCGAAACAGTATATTCATTTACCATTAGACGGAGGTGTGTGTAAGTTTACATAGAATCTGTATCATAAAAACATACTATTATATTGGGGATATTGGTGTTATTATGGGATCAAATAATAAGAATATGGTGGTGAGTGAAGAAGTAAAATAAAAGAAAGAAACTTGAGAGAAGACATTACCTCTAAATCGGGTAACTCTGTTTGATTTGAGCAAAAGGCTTCCCTGGAAAGACTTATGCCAAAAGTGAGGCTTCAAGGAGTAAGATAAGGATGTGGAGAGATAATATTAGTAGTTTTTGGATGATCCAATGTATTTAGAGGAATGGTTATGGGGGTAGATGTCAGGGCCTTTTATAAGATGGAGGAGGGTCACTTTTGGAACATCTTGAAATGTTACATTATTATAAAATGATTATCGGATTTTAAAGGTCCCACAATGCTATATTTTTAGGATAAGGTGATAATGGTTCTAAATCCACCCATACAAATGGTTTTCAACAAGTATATGTCTTAAATATTACCTTAACTATTAATTTTTTTAATCGTTCATTAATTAGGTAATCACTGCAACATCATGGTGTCATAAATAAATAAATTTATTTAATGTATAAAAATTATAAAAAATACCATAATGTAGGAAATATTTTTATCATTCCAATTACTATTTATAGTCTAATATATAATTTATGTAAACAAAATTAAAAATGTTTTACTTAGTATTTAAAAACCATTGTAATATTTCTCTTAATTTTAAAAATAATGTCATTAATGTCACTATCACACCCATGTAACTCCATGGGCCCTCAAGATTGGTACAATTATTTCCATTGTCGGCCATGACTCATAAAATAGGATTTCAACACATTTTGGGGTCATTTTATATTATTATGATATTAATTTTTTACCCTTAACTGCCCGATTACTAATTATTCATGATAATTAATGATAATTGTCGTCATTACTATTCATAATGTCCAAAAACAAATGATTCTTAATTAAATAATTTGTAACATTTTATAAAAAATATTGAATCCATTTTACCAAATTCCAAACATAGAAATTGTAGTAATAAATTTAAAAATAATTCTTGTTGTCAAAACAGATAGCGTGTTTTTAAGAAACAATATCTATCTAAAGATTGACAATTTTTTTTCTCCAATATCAAAGTGAAATTAATTATAATGACAACCATTGGATTAAATGGTAATAATATATTCAAATTGCGCTTTAAAACCAATTAAAATTACAATCAATGTATCTAATTAAATTAGATGAAAAATCAGTTTTGAAGTAAAATGCAGTATTTTTCACTATAGATTAAAAATGATCATTGTCAAAAAAATAACAAAAATTTATCCAAATTAAATTTAAATATCCCAATTCTAAAGAATAAGTTTATTTTGACAAATAGAGCATATAAAATTGTCAAATGTACAATTTTAAAAACGGTTTTCCATCAAAAGGCAGTAAAAAATCTTTTAAAAAAATAGAGTATTCTATGATTAAGATTGGATTTATTCTGATTTTAAGCCTCTAAAACACTATCTAAATTCTTAAATAGACATATATATGAAAATCTATTTTTTTATGTACTTGGGATGTTACAGTAGCATCGATTACTAGATTAGTTGTAGGAGAGGCGGTGTTACACATTGGATGGTGGGGGTCATCTCACTGGAGATTATTTGAATAGTTGTTCTATAGACAGGGAGCCTGCTAG
The DNA here is from genome assembly GCA_963277665.1 of Viscum album. NCBI lineage: Eukaryota > Viridiplantae > Streptophyta > Magnoliopsida > Santalales > Viscaceae > Viscum > Viscum album. The sequence continues at coordinate 1,788,017,893 of OY728121.1, read as the reverse complement.
AAACCCCTGCATGGAAAAGACATCACATGGATAAAATAATTCCACAAGGTATTATATGATGTGGAGGAGCTAGAATATCAGCATGGTGTGGAAGGATGTTCATGGTTTTGTCGACACCACCATAGGTGGTCCGCACCAAGCTCATTGATCTTGAGGATAGGGATGAGGAAAACTAAAGTATGTAGAGGCCTATGACAAGGAACCTACAAGGATGAATAAAGGAACATCTTGTGTCTTTTATTATTTTTTTCTACATGGATCACAAGTAAATTTTGTGTGTACTATTTTCTATCTTCTTTTATTATATGTCTAATCCAGGCGACATGAGGTGTCGATAGATCCTTTTGTTGGTTTCTGCGACAGAGGGCCCGGTTAAACCGAGTGTGTGTGTGTCAGGATCCGTTATCTATTTTTCATGAGTATCCTTATATTTTGGCATCATCATAGTGTGTGACACAACTGAGGTGGATGTGGTATAGTTTGATGTATTTTTGAACTCATGAGGAAGGGGATCATTTTCCAATCATGAGTCATCATTGTGATGTGAAACAAATGTGTTTGTGAGTATGTTATTCCCAAATAGGGTAGTATCAAGGTGTTATGGATGATTTCATTCGACATATATGTTCATGTGATGTTTTTTTGATAGATTATCAGAGAAGGTCCTATCCCTTCTTGTTGATTTTCCTTGCTTCTTACCCTCCCCTATAGCTTTGTGTCGCTAGGAGAGGGAGATCCTTGACAAGAATCCATCGTTAGTGATAGATTCAGACACTACAATGTTTTGATAGTATTGATTTACATTATAAAATCTATACCTACTTGTGATACCACTACTGGGAGTCCTATGGATTCTGTTTTGGAGAGTTGTGTTATTGTTGGTGTTTTGAAGATGAAGGGCCTGGAGAGAACCAATTTTTAATTTTGGGAAGACCTATTCAAATATTTTATACCCTCATGTTTTCATCATTTAACATGAATATAAAACACCTATGAATTATTTTTTAATGTCCCTCCATGGGTGGATGTGAACTCTGGGGTTCTAGTAGTATATGTATCCTGTTAGAGTGGTGGAGTAGTACTCGACCCCATGATATAAAATGGACCGTGGTGTATGGTTTATTCCCACCATTCAACAAATAGGATACATGTTCCCATTATTTCAAAATGTTAACATGGAATAATATGGATATATGAGTGGTTTATTCTTTCTGGTTCTTCTTTGTGGGATCTTGTAAGCAGCACATGATCACTTAGTGAGATCACTATCATGGGAGTCCATTGGGGAGATCAAGGAATTCACATGTAATTTTCATTTCTCATTTCAAGGATGAAAATTTTTTTTTTTTGGAGAATGTAATGATTCATGTTTTGACCAAAAATAATTTGGAATATCTCGAAGAATATTTCTGGAGTTTTGGGTTGTGTCGTTGTGGGAAGCTGAGGCCGAGGAACCTTGATGCGGTGTTATTAAAAATATTCAATATTTTTTGTGTCTCAATAATATCAATTTAAACATATATAACTCTTTCATGGAGTCCCATATTGGAATAATGATAATTATTTTGAGTCTATAATGTCATTTTTTCCTAGGAACAACTTAATGTCGTCTACGCTAGTTGTTTCGATCCATGGAATTTTTCGTGAAAGTGTGTTATGATTTGGATTAAATAAACAAAATGAAATTTAATTTTAAAAATCACACCTAAACCACCCCTGCCATCATGTTGGTATCTTGAAAACATGATAAAAACATCAAATTCTAATCCTCATTTTATCCCATTTGGTGCCAAATTGAATCAATACCATATCGACAAAGTAAGATGCTGCTGATCTCCATTTCTAACACAAATAGTTATCAGATCATAGAGCAGCATGATCCAAGAATTGTTGATCATCTAAATCATTTATGTTTTACCAACAAGTTTGGATGATTTTAGTTTTGGTCTCAATACCTATTTTGATAAATTTTTTATGTTTCTAGAGAACAAAAACAATTGTTATTTAACCTTGTTATATTGAACTATGATTTTTGGGGAAGAACATGATGAATCAGGGTGTTTTGTTGGTCATTACTGATTGCAATTACCATCTATGCAACATTTTGGTAAGTTAAACATGACATTTACCTCTTCAAGTTTTGGGAAGAAGAACTATTTTTACTAAACACCATGAATATGTGTTATAGGCTATGTAGTACCATAAACTATGTGACCATGGGACATTCCCTAGGTTAGTCATGGTAAAACACATGGTTGTGTAATAAAAAACATATATGATAAATGGATACATGTTTTGGTACAAGGATGGAGGAATAATACATAAGACGATGGTCATTTACCATGATCACATAGTGCAGTATAAGAAGAACTCCATGTAATGGACCTGATTGGCATGTCGAAGTAGAAGATGAACATTTACAGGGGACGAGTGATGAGGAACATGGTGTGTACCTACTAAACATGTCATGTACCACTATGTGGGTTGATAATATATCTAAATACGGTTTAATTCCAGGTACTCGAGTGAGATCACATTGCACGCGTGACCCAATGCATGTTGTGTACTCCTAGAAGATCCTCTAGGGATATTCGTCTTTCTATATCATATTCTATTGGACACAGATGTAGGTTTTTTAGTAGTCCATATTGAGTGGATTTTAATATATATAACCCTATATTCCACTCTATCATATCATTCTAGATATGATGATTCAATTATTTAGAATGAAATTTGTGATGATCTATTGAGCTGATGTTATAGATTGATGTGGTTGGTGTAGAGACATGTTGGGATAGGTACTCCCCTAATGGATTAGGGAACTAGGTTTCATTACTTATCTACCTAGGTAGTGACAAGACACCTAACATTGTGGGTAGGTTTTTGTTACCATTTTTATATTCATTCATAGTTTTTACTCCCTAATTGTTCTTGGGTGTGAATTCCCTCGGATTTTCATGAACATGGATAGTGCTCCCTTAACATGTCAGATCATGGTCCTTCTAAACATTTGGGAAGCTAGTGTAGGTACTCCCCTATTGGACCAGGGTGTAGGTCCTCTATTTACGGGGTTGTTACTCCCCTTCCCGGACGAGGCCCAGGTCCTCCATATATGACATAGTGATAGAGGGGGTACATATAAAAAAATGGTTCTTATTTGTTATGTGTGGATCTTTCCTTTTCAATTTCTATGATAAAAAATAGCATGAAAAGAGGCCGAAGGGCTAGCTATATGCCTATTAAACGATGTGAATTGGAATTATTTTTCATGTACATATAGGTGTGTGCCAGGTATGGAAGTCAACATAACATGTAATCACTATACCCAGTCACATAATGGTCGGGATATAATTTGAACGGACACGATGTGTAATCGTAAGTACATGCCTTGTATTTTTTATCGATTAAATCGGTCTATAGAATCATTTTTGTGAAAACTAGTAGTGGGATCATCTACATTCATGGACAGCAGTTCCAAGGGCTATTTTTATTCTTGATTGATCATTTGAACCATGATTCCTTCGTCGATCGTTGCATTTGAACTCGATCGGTGATCTCTCAGTTCCTCTTGCACATTTTTTATTGATTTCATCTCTCGATCTATTAATTTGAGGTCTAGAGTTTATACATATTTTGTAGATCTATTTTTTAGGAAAAACCAAAATCTGACACTAGATGAGGAGAGTCATACTATGATGAGGTAGTTAGTCTTGTTCCTTTCACTCAATTTCACGTTTCGTATATGTTTCAAATTGTCATTATCCCATGTTTAGGTTGTAACCAGGATTGGAAATTGACCCTTGTTGTTTCCTAATGATGGTTAGGTAAGGAATTAAATTATCTTAATAATTTTCTAGCGTTTTTGTTTAATTAGGTTACACTCTATCGTTGTGTTCCCTTAGAATGACCGTTTATGGCTATTTGGACGAGGTTTCCATTGAGGCATGCCTTTTTTTCCATTAATCTGTTGTTAAGTACGAATTAAATTACAATAGAATTGGAATTGTGGTAAATTAATATTTATTTGATTTATGGGTATGGGATTAGTGATTTCTTATTTTCCCAATGATATTCCAATTATCTTTTAAGACTTGTGATAGTTAATGTATCTTGGTAATAGATTTGTGTGATCCCACATGAGTTATTATATTCTAAGAATGTAATAGTGTAATTTAAATGTTTTTTTTAATATGATGAAATGTGAATATACCGGGCATGACCATGATCGATTTTATATGCCTGTGGGCAATGATTTGTTATTCACGTGTTCAAGGATTTGTTATTCCTGTGGGTGAAGAGTTATTATGCAAATGTGTGACAATTCATTAGGCCTAATGAAAAGGATTTTTTAATGCCTACATGAAGGATTTTTCTATACCTAAAAGAATTATTTTGAAAATATTATTGAAATTGAATGATATGTTATGCATCATCCACGCCAAAGAAAAATCTTGGATTTGGTCTTTACATTGTTTGTTTAGATAGACTTCTAATCTATTTGTGGAGTATTCTTTATACATGGTGTTTACTGGCATAGGAAAGATCTATAGATTTATATAATTCAGTGTAATTTGATGGTTAAACTGAAAATTGTTGGACTCCTCATGTATTAATCATGTTTTAATGATCACTAATCTTACTTATATTATCAAACCTCTATATTTCTATTTCATGTTCTCTTACCTTATAATGTATAATCTTAATACACATAATTCATATTACTGTTTAAGTTTGAATATAGTTATTTGTCTAAGTATCAAGACACCGTGAAGTTTGACACAGTAAGACAGATTGTGTTCAAGACACAGACACTATCAAGTCTAAGTTGCAGACACAAAAGACACACTGTGACCCAGACACCATGAAGGAAACACCGTGACCCAGACACTGTGAGGGACACACCGTGACCTAGACAAAGTGAAAGACACACCGTGAGATAGACACCATGACATGGACACACCGTGAAGCACATATCGTGAAGGGGACACCAGTTCAAAGAGACACTGTTTTCACAAATACTATGACACTGTTTCTTTACCTTTTTTTCAATATTATTTAAATATTGATAGCTGTCAGATTTGATGTTTTTAATGCAATTAATGTTATTTAATGATAGTTATTTCATGTCAGGAAACCATACCTCGTACTTGTGGAATGGAAATAGTTTCTATTGTCCGAGATCTTTTAATATAATGAAGATTGAGCTGTAGTAGAGGATACTCAGGTCCTTGACACATCTCGACACACATACTACAATACACACGAGCTCTATACTAAACCGAAGAAAAATCCTGAGCACAAATGTGAAGAACACATTGAATGATCCTCAAAAAAGTTCCATACATTCAATCATACATTACTAAGGAACACACTCTAGATTCAAGAGAAAATCTTCTATCCTGGAGAAACAAAAGCTGAAGCACAACACTCTGTTTTTCAACAGAATAACCAGAGAAGGACTCAGATGAATTTCTGCTAAATCCAACGAGTCCAGAGCTGCACTGCCAATCTCTGGAGCTTTCTAAACATCCATATAATATCTCTAAGTGATTTATTATTTACTTTTGAGCAGTGTTTGTATCGTTTTTATTTTACACACAAATTGTTTCCTGTGTTGAATTGTGAGATATCTCAATCCTCACATCAAAATTCTTTACTCTTGTTTTCCCACGACAACTGTGGAAGAGATCCTTGTGTGGCCTAGTATTTATTTTTGATTACCACGAAGAAAAGTGGTAGAGTTCCCTCCGCGGCCTCGATACTCTTGTACTGTTGTTAACCCCGATCCATGGTGTGGATCAATTATATATATAAATTTGAGATGACTAAGTCTCAGCTGGAGACTGAACCTCTTGGTTATATCTTTTGTGCAATTTTAGTTTAAGTTCAAAATATACAGTATCTAATTCATATTTCGCTACTTATTACTTTGAAATACAAATATGTTTTAATGTTACTTTGATAGTTAATCTAGAATTTGTTTGTATCTATTGTAAATCTATAGGTTAGTTTCAAAAGCTAAATTAATCTTCTGATTATATTAACTAAAAACTAATCAATCTTTTGAGAATCTAATTTAACAATTATAGTTTTACAAATTCACTACAGTTTAACTTGTTTTGTAAATTGGGGATTTTAATAGAAAAGATTTTAACAAAAATTTTGATTCGAACTCAATTCACCCCCTCTTGAGTATCCTCTCTGACCATCATTTGGTATCAGAGGACTTTTTCATACATGTTTTCAAAACATTCTATTTTTCAATTGTGATTTTAGTTTCATCTTTAAAAATTTATATTTCAGTTAGTTCTAAATTTTAACTCTTTAAATTTATTTGTTAAAATCTAGTTATAGATAATAGACTAGAAGGCGCTGCTACAAACTGGCCACCTTTTATTAATGGTAAAATCTATGCCCAGTGGAAACTTATGATGAAAATTCATTTGGAATGTATGGGTTTTGATATCTAGACTGCTATAGAGTCTCAATATAAAATTCCAAAAAACTGAAAGAATAACTTGGGATGAACATAAAAAAATGGATTACAATAATAATTGTAAAGATATGAATACCATGTACTGTGCTTTAGGAGATGAAGAGATTAACAGAATATCTTCTTGCAAAACTGCCTAGGAAATTTGGGTTACTTTTGGAGTTTCTCATGAAGGAGCAACCAATGATAAAGAAATGAGATTAACTACTTATAATATTAAATATTATAATTTTAAAATGAAGAATAATGAACCAATTTATGATATTTATCTCTGGTTTAATGATATTTTCAACACTATGAGTTCACATGGTATGTTTGTTCCAGTATAGGAACAAATCATGAGAATCTTGAGATGTCTACCAGACCGATGGATAGGCACTTCTGTTTCAATCAGAGAATCATGTGACATTGGAGCTCTGATTTTTAAAGAACTTATTGGTAAGCTTATGATGTATGAGGAAGAACCCAAAGTGAATAAAGAGGAAGATGTTGAACCTAAGAGAAAATCCGTGGCATTTAAGTCTACTGCATCAACGAGAAAGGACAAAGACAATGATCAAATAAAAATTGAATGTTCTACAAGGGACGATTCAGACTCTGATAGTGATGTTGAAATGGCAGAGATATCTAGGAGGTTCAATAAATTCTATAGGAAGAATAAATTCGTCAGAAAAACAAAATAAAAAGGTAAATATGAAAACAAAGGTCACTGGAAAAAGGATTGGAAAAATCCAGATAAAAGTGAAGAAATAGTCTGCTATGAGTGCAAAAGGAAAGAACATGTAATGAATGATTGTCCAAAATTGATGTTCAAAAATAAATATGACTACAAGGATAATAATTACAAGAAATCCATGAAATATACTTGGAGTGCTTTAGAAGACAACAAAAGTGAATCATAAGCTACTGATTCTGAAAAGAATCGTGCGTACATGTGTTTCATTACCAACACATCTGAGGCAACCTTAAATACTATTGTTTTAAATTCCTATTATTCTGGAGTTGATGCTGAATCTGATTTTGATTATGAAGACATGACTAAAGTAGAATTATCTGAATACAGTAACATGCTGGTGGAAACATGAAATGAACATAATTACAAATATAAGTCATTAAATAAACAGCATGCTCTCACTACAAATGTTAATTCCACCCTTGATATAGAAAAAGAAAATAATGCTCAACTGTTAATGGAAAATACATAACTGAAAATGTCTAATGAGAAAATTAGAAAGGACATAGAAAAGTTCACAAATGGAAAGGATAATCTAACTCAAATCCTAGGAATGCAAGTGGCACCAAAATACAGTACTGGAATAGGCTACCACCCTGGAAAAAGGTAGTTAACTTAAACTAGTAGTATTCCTAAATCTGGACAAAATTATGCCAGTTCATGTTATGGAAATTCATATGCTTCAACTAGTTATTCACATAATTATATATCTAATATATTTTACCTTTCAGAATATTTTGAATATATTGATTATATGAGACCCATAAGACAAATTTGGGTACCTAAAGCTTTGTTTTCTAACCTGTCTGGACCCAAGTGAATTTGGGTACCAAAATCATTCTCTATTTAAAATTATTTTTTCGGAATCCTATTTGAAGAGTTCCCATTAAAAGACATGGTATTTGAAAAATGGATGTTCAAGAAATATGATTGGGTATTATTCATGCTTCATGATCTTAATAAAATTTGATGGAGGCTATGTCACCTTTGGTGATAATTCTAAAGGAAAAATCATCAGCCTACGAAAAATTGGTAACACTAACTCAGTTTTAATTTCTAAAGTTTTATTTGTTGATGGATTGAAATATAACATGTTAAGTATATCTCAATTATGTGATGATGGCTTTAATGTTAAACTTGAAAATTATTCTTGTAATTTTTTTAATTCTAAGAATGTTTAAATATACTCTGCTTTAGGAAATGAAAATGTTTATGTTGTTGATTTATATTCTTTAGCTAAGAATAATGTTACCTGTTTAAATACATTTTATAAAGAGTCTTGGCATTGATATAGGAGATTAGGACACTACAACATCTATTCAATTAGAAAATTTACTATGATGAACATAGTTAGAGACTTACCCAAACTTGAGTTTCCAAATGACAAAGTTTGTAATCCCTTCCAAAAGAAAAAAAACATGGAATCTCTTTCAAATCAAAGAAACAAGTTTCAACTTCTCATCCTCTCGAGTTGGTTTACATGGACTTGTTTGGACCATCAAAAGTTTCTAGATTAAATGGGAATAAATATGTCTATGTCTTAATAGATGACTTTTCACGAAATACTTGGGTATATTTCTTACCTCACAAAAGTGAAGCATTTTTTTATTTTGTTAAATACTCTAAGTGTGTAGAAAACCTTAATAGATATAAGATTAAAAACTTGAGAAGTGATCATGGTAGTGATTTTAAAAATCAAGATTTTGATTCTTATTACTAAAAAAATGTCTATATTCATTACGTTTCTACTCCTAGGACACCTAACCAGAATGGTTTAGTATAAATATGGAATAGAACCCTGCAAGAAAGTGCAAGAACCATGTTAAATGAGTATGACTTGCCTATTTACTTATGGGCTAAAGCTATAAATACATCATGATATATTATAAATAGAGTATTAATTATAACTGTTCTCCAAAATACCCCTTATGAGTTGTGGAACAATAGGAAACCTAAAGTTAATTACTTTAGAGTCTCTTGTTGCAAAGTCCTTATTCTAAATAACATCGATAATCTCGAAATGTTTTCTTCTATGAGTGATGAAGGAATCATTTTAAGGTATTCTATAACAAGAAAAGCCTATAGAGTTTTCAATAAGAGAACCAAGTGTGTGGAAGAATCTATTCACATCAAATTTGATGAAACTGATCCACATGAACCTAATTCATCTCTTGAAAATATTGAAGAAGATTTATCTCTTATGATCCTTAATGATAAAATCAATGAACCTGCTGTAAATACAACCAGTTCTAGAAATATTTCAAAATATACTCCTAATGAACCCGAGAGAAGAATCTGAAATTTCCAGTTCTACCTTTACTAGATCAAATAGGATTCTAATGAATAATTCTTTAGATGATGTTGTAAGAAATCTTGATAGAGGGTCACAGACTAGAGCTTCTCCAAGAAATCAGGTTGAACATCAAGCCTTCTTGTCACATCTTGAACCTAAAAACATTGATCATGCTACAAATGATGAATGTTGGGTAATTGCTATGCAAGAAGAGCATAATCAGTTTGAAAGAAATAATTTTTGGAAACTAGTAGAAAGACATAAGGACACTTCCACCATAGGCACAAAATGGGTGTTTAGAAATAATGTAGATGAATCTGGAAACATAGTTAGAAACAAGGCTAGATTAGTTAAACAAGGTTATAGTCAAGTGAAAGGAATTGACTATGAGGAGAATTTTTCTCCAATATCAAGACTAGAAGCCATTATAATTCTACTTTCTTGTGTTGCACATCTAAATTTAAAACTATATCAAATGGATTTCAAGAGTGCCTTCTTAAATGGATATATTTTCTAAGGATGTTTTTGTTGAAAAAACACCTGGATTTACAATCCCTCATTTTCCAAATCATATTTTCAAATTATCAAATGCATTATATGGTTTAAGGAAAGCTCCAAGAGCTTGGTATGACAAATTAATGACATTTCTAATTTCTAAAGGTTTTACAAAAGGTATAGTTGATCCTACACTTTTTATAAAACGAATTTCTAAATATGTTTTAGTTGTAAAAATTTATGTTGATGATATTAGTTTTGGATCTTCAAAAGGTTCTTTATGTATTGATTTTTCTAAAATGATGAAAAATAAATTTGAGAAGAGTTTAATGGGTGAACTCAAATCCTTTCTTGCATTTCAAATATTTCAAAACAATGATGGAATTATTTTAACTCAATGAAAATATACTAGATATCTTTTAAAACGTTTTGGATTGGATAGCTCAAAAATTAGTGACACTCCCATGAGTACCACCTGTATGTTGGATCTGGATAAGATGGAAAATATGTTGATCAATCCACTTATAGAGGAATGACTGGAAGTCCACTCTACTTGACTGCTATTCGTCCAGATATTATGTTCAGTGTGTGTATGTGTGCTCATTTTCAAGAAAACCCTAAAGTGTCACATTTAAATGTTTTAAAGAGAATTTTCAAATACCCCAAGCATACTCACAATTTTGGAATGTTCCATCCAAAAGGAAAACCATTTGAACTAGTTTGTTATTCTGATTATGATTTTGATGGATGTTATATAGATAGAAAAAGCACCTATGGAACATTTCACCTTTTAGGAAAGTCACTAGTATCATGGTGTAGTAAGAAAAAAAATTATGTTGCATTATCTACTGTAGAAGCTGAATACATAGCTGCTGGAAGATGTTCTGCACAAATTTTGTGGATGAAACACACATTACAAGACTATGGATATCAATTCAGACATGTACCAATAAATTGTGAGAACACAAGTGATATAAAAATTTCAAAGAATCCTTTTTCACATTCCAGGACAAAACATATTGATGTAAGACATAACTTTTTGATAGATCATTATCAAAATGGTGATATCACATTAGAATTCATTGGTACTAAATATCAACTTTCTGATATATTCACTAAACCATTAAATTCTGAGAGATTATATTAAATCATACATGATCTTGGTATGATCAATCATAAACAGACATCTTACAGATCTTACTGTTTTCTATTTTATTATATTTTACTTTACTGTTTCATGTTCAATATTTCTCAGTTACTGTTTAATGATTACGGTCTCACAGTTAACATCTTTTGTTCACGGTCTGTCACTTAACTATCTCACCATGACATAACAGTTCACTCACTATCTCACCGTGACTGCATAGAATGGGCATTATCTCACCGTGACGACCACCAACTATCTCACTGTGACGACCACCAAATGTCTCACCGTGATGATTGATTTTCATCGCACTATAATGCCTACTCACAGTCTCACCGTGAAGACTATTTATACTTTTATTTTAACCCATATCACGGTAATTTTTATTTCACCACTATTAGATTTCCAGCATTTTTATTTTTGTGACGCATGACATTCCCAAATGATAAAACATAAATATTTCAATCAAATTATCAGCTGAAATCTCTCATGATCCTTATCAATCTTAAAAAACATCTTTAATTATCTCTCGCGTGAAAATTTAGTGAATGACCAGGGTGAAGCGTCCATCTTCTCCCTCATCTGAGAAGCGTTACATGAAGAAACATAAATGAGAACCAAAGATTGCACCTGAAGGACCTCTAAATCCTAACCTAGTAAGCTGTACTATAGTACCTAAAAAGGGATTTTCCCTGAGTGGATGCTATCTAGTATGTCTTTGGTTCTAAAAGTCTCAAGAGAATAAGGATGGATCGAACAGTTTTCTAGAAAATATAGACCTATATAACCGAGGTTGGTATCTCAGTTTTACAAGTATGTATTGTGTTCCTTTGATGCTAGAGAAAGTTTTATGGTTATAAGCTACATCAATGGAAAAAAGTGTTCATTCTCTTCAAGGTTATGGTATTCAAGCCTGAGAATTCCTTTTGAAGGTATTTGTGATGATTACTAGAGAGACCCTCCTCCAACAACTGCCATATTTGATCTGGAAAATTCACTAGAGAGCCTGACTGGAAATGGCACCAGGCGAAGGGTCGTAACAACTGAATTGGATTGGGAGAGAAGACTACTGTTCAAATTTTTTCAGAATTTCATTTGTCCAAGAAAAATAAATTTTGTTGTGATGAAGTATTATGATGTGTTCTTGATTAACCTGTTGATGAATAACCATATGATAAATCTTTGCAAACATGACATTCACCACATATGTGAACTGAATAAAGTCACATCCAAATCCACATCCTTGTTTTACTCAAGGATGATTTTGGCCATGTTAGTTTCCAAGGGAGTAGTTCGACCGAATAAAGAAATTCTAGAGGATTTTGATTTCATTTTATCCAAGCATATCTTCAGAAGGATGAAGATTAAATAAAACCCTTTAAATAAGCAATGGGTCGAGGATAATGATCAACTTTATTGGAAGTATAATCCTTTTGATTATCCAAGAAGTCCAACGAATATATCTGATCCTAGATTGGAACTAGATGAAGTGGCTGAGTACCTAGAAGAGGAAGAAGTAGAAGAAGATGCTAAAATACCTCAAGAGGAAGTAGCTCCTGTTGAGAAAGAAAGGACAGATTTCCATGCTATTGTTCCTGCTATAATACCTTCTAGAGAGGAAGTTTCTATCGTTTTTAGAGAATAAGATCCTGCTTCTAGAGAAGATGTTGATCTGTAAATTCAACCTGAGGCTGCAAGAGATTTGATTATCCCTCTTTTAGAGCAGCAAGCCATGGAAGAGTCCGGTGGTGCACAAGACCTACTTATCATGGAAGAAGCTGATCTAGTAGAAATCCCTGTTAGGGAAATTGTTAATCCAGAGGATCACACTATTGAAAAGGAAGCAATTCTAGAAGCTCTTCCTGAGGAACAATCAATTCCGGAGTACATACCCTCTACTAAAGATAAGATAGAAATTTCCTTTCATCTGGAAAGGCAAGAATTTGTTGAAGAGATTAGAGCTGATCCTATGGATCTTAACCCAATTAGAGAGCCTCAAGAATCTAAATAGAAGCACATTTTGAGGGGGAGGAACCTCAAAACCTCGATATTGATGGAGTTGGATCTGTTGAAACCTCTCAACCAACAATCACATATTTTGTGTACATTCAGTATGAGTTTCCATGTTTATATAATGTGAGTGAATCACAACAAGTGACTACAACTGGAATTGACCTGTATTCACTATTTCATTTAATGTTAGTTGCTCATATTGTCCCAAAGCCTCAACCTGAACCTGATTCTGTCCCAGAACCTGAAGAAAAATCTCAACCAGAACCTGTACCACTACATTCACCTACTCCCTTACCTTACCAACATCCTTTTGTACCTAAATAAGATTTTAATGTCTTTGGAGATACTATCTTAGCTGGTTTTGAGAAGATTATATCCTCTCAACCTCGTCCTATGACTCTACTAAGTCAGGAAGATTCCTCGATTCTTCTGGAAAACATCATTCTTCATATTCAACCAAGGATGATCCGTGAAATTCAAAAAGTCAAAGTTGTAAATAAGATGCTAAGTGATAATGTTGCAACATTCAAAAGTATGGTAGCAGACATGTGGAATGAACTGACTTCAAGATCTGATCCTGCTCCTGCTTCTGCTCCTGCACCTGTGGTTACTTCTCTTGAAACAAATGTTTCCAACTTTATAAGAGAGATTGTATCTCAAGTTCATCCATATCTACTATCGTTTGATGAGAATATTGGTTTAAGACACATCATGATGCTGCAACTCATGAGGGACCTTGTAGAAAATCTGAATAAGCTCATAGATGAGTACACTGGCTGTCTTCAAAAGGTTTTGAAACATCTCAAAGCTCTCACCATAGCTGTAAGGGCTTCTCCTCCATCTGGTTAGACTTCTGTTCCCTCTTTGGATGATTCTCTGTTGAGATCCTTAATCAAGGAAGAAATTCAGAATTCCCATAGTGGTTTAGATCTGTTTCTATTGTCAGAAGTGGTTATGAACAGTGATCAAGCTTTGGACCTGGTCATAATTCATTATAATATTACAAATGATTCTCAACAGGATATCACCAGGAAGATAGATGTTTATCTCAACCGGATTTTCTCCAAAAGTGATATGACCAATCACATTAAGTATCTTGTGGAGAATTTGAAAAACCCTCCAATGACTAATTCTTTTAAAGCTCATGTTCAGAAGCATACAGAGTTCACCATATTGTTGGACAAATTCATAGAGAATAAGGATGATTTTGAAAAGGCTATGCAATATGGTGGAGAAATCATTTCTGATTTCATAAATTTTTTCAAGTCGTATCTTCATGTGCAGAGTACGGAAATCATTGCTCCAGCTACAACACCCCTTTGACCAGGTATACCTACCCTAGCCTCAATTTCAATGTCAGTCAGCCAAGCCCTTTCTCAGATAAGACCAGTCATTCTTGATCAACCATAGACTTGATCAGACCCATCTCCTGCTGATAAATGAAAAGTGAAAGTCAATCCGTGATGCCAACCAATGTTTCTTAATTTTTTATGGGATGACTTTTGTTGTTTACTGTTTATATTTATCCTCATTGTTTTATTTTGAACCTTATTAATGACAAATGCAGTGTTTCACTCCATTCACTCTACTTTTTGATAATCCCTAAAAGGGGAGAAATAGTGAGAAGAGTTATCTCTTATCCTTTTATCTCTTCTTATTATATATGTTATTTTCTTATTATATATGTTATTTTTTCTAAAATTTCATTTCATTTATATTTTAACTATACATGATTTTTGATCATAAAAAAGGGGGTGATTGTTGGACTCCTCATGTATTAATCATGTTTTAATGATCACAAATCTTGCTTATCTTATCAAACCTCTGTATTTCTATTTGAAGTTCTCTTACCTTCTAATGGTTAAGCATAATTCACATTATTCATATTACTATTTAAGTTTGAATATAGTAATTTTCCTAAGTATAAAGAAACCATGATGTTGGACATAGTAAGATAGAATGTGTGCATGACACAGACACCGTGAAGTCTAAGTCGTAGACACCATGAAGGAAACACCGTGACCCAGACACCGTGAAGGACACACCGTGACCCAGACACCGTGACATGGACACCCCATGAAGCACATAATTTGAAGGAGACACCGTTTCAAAGAGACACTATTTGCAAAACTACTGTGACACTATTTCTTAACCATTTTTTAAATATTATTTAAATATTTCTACAGGTCATATTTGTTGTTTTTAATGCAATTAATGTTATTTAATTATAGATGTTGCATGTCAGGAAACCGTACCTCATACCTATGGAAATGAAATTATTCCCATTGCCGGAGCACATGGAATATAAAGAAGATTGATCTGTAGTAGAGGATACTCTCGATATTTACACGTCTCGACGCACATAGTACAACACACGCGAGCTTTGTACTAAACTGAAGAACATTCCTCAGAACAACTGTGAAGAGCACATTGCACGATCCACGAAGAAGTTCCACACATACAATCCTACTTTACTGAAGAACAAACGAAGTACTCTAGAGTCAAGAGAACATATTCTCTCCTAGAGAAACAAATGATGAACCATGACACTCTGTATTTCAACAGAAAAACCAAAGAAGGACTCAGAAGCATTTCTCTGAATCCAACGAGTCCAAAGATTCACTGCCAATCACTAGAGCTTTCTAAACATTCATATACTATCTCTAAGTGATTTATTATTTACATTCGTGCATAGTGTGTATCTTGTTTATTTTAGACACACACATTCTCTTGTGCCGAACTAGAGGATATCGCAATCCTCACACCAATACTCCTTACTCTTGTTTACCCATGATAGCAGTGGAAGAGGTCCTTGTGTGGCATGGTCTTTATTTTTGTTTCCCACGAAGAATAGTGGTATAGATCCCTACGTGGCCAGGATAGTCTTGTACTATTTTTATCCCTGATCCAGGGTGTGGATCAATTATATATTTAAATTGGAGAGGAATAAGTCTTGGCTTTAGACTGAACCTCTTGGTTATATCTGTTTTGAATTTTTATTTTATGTACAAAATATACAGTATCTAATTTATATTCCACTGCTTATTACATTAAAATACAAATATGTTTTAATGTTACTTTGATAGTAAATATATAAAGTGATTGTATCTATTGTAAATCAGTAGGTTAGTTTCAAAAGCTAATTTAATATTCTGATTAGAGTAACTGTGAACTAATCACTCTTTTGATAATCTAATTGAACCATTACAGTTTTACAAATTCACTACAGTTTAAATTGTTTTATAAAATGGGGGGTTTTTAATAAAAAATATTTTAACAGAAATTTTTATTGGAACTCAATTCACCCCCCTCTTGAGTATCCACTCTGACCAACAAACATATTGAATGAAAATGGAAAACATGACTTATAGGTTTGTAAATTTTTGAGTATATTATAGTTCACTGCTTTTCCTTTTTGTACATTACATGTTTCATATACTCACTAATATTTATGCATAAATATTTGGTGGTTTCTTACTAGGATTTATTTCTCACACCATATTTGGGTCATGATTCTAGACCTAAATGAAATATACTATTGTAGGTGTCGATAAGGGAAATATCCTTTGAACATGTAATGGATATTATTTTTAGTATCCGAAGATCATGGGGATGAGCGGAGGCTTGCGATGCTTCCTAGAATCTTTTTTTCATGATATTGAGATTTAATTTTTGTATTGTTTTATTGTACTTGTGTGGATTCATTCCTAGAAAATAACATGTTGCATCATCTTTTGTATTGACTGATCCATGGCTATTTATCTTATTAGTCTTCCACTAAAGATTTATGTTATATGATGATTATTGCGTAGGCTATTGTATATTATTATTCATATGTGTTACACTCTACTAATGAAGTATGATTTTCCCAGCTATCACAGCATACGCCCCCACTAGTAGTCAGAATCCTTTGGCGTCTAGTGAAATGAGTTACATGCCATGTGGCCAACTGGGTACGAGGCACCGGTTGAGTGGAATCTAGATCCGAGATGTTACCTAGTTGAATATTACTTTTAATTCCTTGTGTTCATTACTACTTTTCAATGATACAAATGTAATGGAATTTGGTTATTGTTTGTGATTGGGAGTAGCTACAATATGTACATGGAAAATCCCAATTACCCTAAATAAAATATTAAAATTTTTATTTTGAGATATTCAAGATTATTTGATTTCACTGTTGGGTGACAATCTTGTTTTTGTGATATTATTGTTTATATAATCCTGGATCTATTTTTTTACAACCCGATGAGACGAAAGAACTCCACCTCATGAATCATATAACAACCTGTTAAAAATAACCTGTCATTTATTTATTCCATTTCATTTAGAGAGATTTACTAATTTCATGTTGTTCAGATAGATTTCATGATAGATATTCAAGTTATTATGATAGATACCATGAGAGATATTCCATATGTTGTGAATGTAATATTGGTACATGTTATGGTTTAATTAGAGTGATTCCAAACATTGATCCCTACGGAGTACGGTCCCTCTTGGATCTGAATTTTTTGAATCACATTTCAGTCGGGGTCTATTAATTGTGTCTTTTTGTGCTTGATTTGGATTATATGATTTGATTCTTAGGGAGTATGATCCCCCATGATTGAAATTAGGAACACCATTATGTTATTATTAAATAATACGGGTTCCAGGAAGATTCTAAGGCTTAGTGTTTAGAAACCTAGACAACCTGGTGTGTGGTACTCTGGACACATGCCGTGTGTTCTTTTATTTGGTAAAATATATCTTTTCTATGTACAATTTTTTTACTCCTAGTAAACACCATGTTGTAGACGACTGTTTCATCATCTGTATAAGGTAAAAGATGATATAATAGATTTTAGATCAGATCATGTTGTATGTCTTATGTACACCAAGGGTATTTTTGTAACGGCATACCCATGTGGATTTGGACATGTAAAAGTACACGGCCATAATGGAAGACATGAATACACACTGTGTGTCATCCTGACACGCTGAGTACCTAGAAAGTTTAGACGACCAAGACATACATAGTTACACACCAATGTGAGTGTTTAAGGGGACACATCGCGTATAATTCCTACATGCCATGTACTTGGGGTGTTTACACAACCTGGATGGAAAGTGTATAGGATCAAGTAAGGGATTAAGTGTACACAAAATGTATGACTCCTAAATGTAATGTACACTTCATTTTTGATATTTTAAGAGTTTTATTCTCTTTTTTTGGTTCTTTCCTTCTTCTACAAAATACATTAATGAATAAGGCATATACTGTGGTGTATTTTCTAGACTTTAGAGGGAAATTCCACATTGGGGACCTCCATTTGTAGTCAAGGAGAGTGGAAATAAGCATACCCATGTTGTGGTAGGCTAGGGGCTACTAGTGTAACATTTATATGTTCTAGTCATGGAACCATATATTATACAAGAATTGGTGCAGATTTACAGTTCTCTGAAGTATTCATGAGGTTTATACAAACCTTCCAGGGAGTACCTTAGCCTTCCCCATTTATGGTAGAACTGACTTGACTATTCATGTAGAAATATCTACTAACATTATCAGGGGATGATGTACTACAAGATGTACTGTCATTGTTGGAGTGTATTCTTATGATCTTCGAGTATCTAGAGACGCAACATGGGAGGAGGGTTGGCCTCACAATTTAAATGCGGCATGATTTTTCCAACAGGTGGTGGAATTTTATCACAAATACATAACATCATTATAACATGGAGTCAGTATATTTACAAATGTATTTATATGACTAATATGTTCTTGAGATACTAAGGGTCGATAGACCTTGATTTTTCATGCATCATAATTAGGGTGATATGTTAGTGATGGACTACACATCCAATTTCACTGAGCTTCAAAAATTCACACCTATTCTGTAGGGATACATGACATCGAGAGCTTGATGATTTAGCGATGGTATTAGGTATGAAATTAGATAATATGTGAACATTTTATGGATTCCTTCTGTATATTACATCATGAATTAGGCTCTAATTATCAAGTGTAATCTGCGAAAATCTTGAGGTGTGAACCAGGGCGGTTCGACACCGAGATCAGGTGCGGCCTTGATGGAATGTAAGAAGTGTCATATGGTGATTTCTTGCAGTGATATGAAAACATAGAATTATTCTTTTAGTATCATGGAGAGGATAAATTAGTGGGGATAACCTAGGAATATGAGATCATAATGCTCGATGGTCCTAGTAGAATGTCGAACTTGGAGTATTATTAGCCATCTACAATAATACTATATAGAATCTCCAAAATCATCTAGTGAGAGTGTTTCTCACTAACTCCATGATGGGGTGCAGGGTTAGCGGTTTCTCACAGGATAGGTGATTGTAATACATACAGCTACATAGGACGAGGAGGTGATCATGGTCAAGGAATATAGACTCTTGGTTCCTAGAGAAAACAATGTGTATCAATATTTGGAATCCATGTTGTGTCACAATGCCATGAAATATGATAGACTTCTGCAGTGTAGGTGAAATTGCATGAGAATAGTCCCAAACCTTCTTCAAACATAGTTACTATTCTATTCCCTTCCATTTAATTTTTAAAACACTTTTATATATGGTATTCTCATAGTTTTATATATGTTCATGTTGTAGAGAAACTTAGACTATGTTTTATCTCTTCTGTTGATGTTATGTTGCTAGACACTCCATTAAGGATAAGGATGACTGGTCTGTGTCAGTATATGGAGTTCCCTCTTTGAGGTTTGGGGGTGTAATTTATTTTTATATCTCTATGTATTCGAGATGATATGATTGGATGTAATACTCGTAATGATCTTAATAGTCTCCATTATATAATTTGTTGATTTCTATCACCATAGGGTGATTTTTATGTCACAAGGAGGCATATCGTTTCTATATAAGAGAGAGTGTGATATCAAGGAAATAAATGCATGAGTAGAGAAGAGAGGGTAGTGTGGGATGTCAAAAAAGATTTATAGTTTATATCTGGATGAATAGGAAACATACCAAATAGATTTCCCACCATTGGTGTATCATTTATGTGATGTTTTCCTGGACGAATTTTTAGGTTTATCTCTAGTTTGAGTGGTTGATTTATCTATCGTGTTAGTACCTAGAGATTCATCGAAATACATTCCTCTATATAGAATGGATATGATGGAGTTTTTAGAGATGCAAAAGTTTCAATATGATTTAGAGGCCAGGGATTTAATTCCACCAAGTACTTTTTCCCCGGGGTTCGCTAGTCCTTTTTGTGTAGAAGGTGGACGATAAAATCACTCTATGCGTGGATTATCGGAAACTGAAATAGCTTGAAGTTGAAAACTGAAATCCTAG
The DNA here is from genome assembly GCA_963277665.1 of Viscum album. Lineage (NCBI taxonomy): Eukaryota > Viridiplantae > Streptophyta > Magnoliopsida > Santalales > Viscaceae > Viscum > Viscum album. The sequence goes on along the minus strand of OY728121.1, from coordinate 1,787,997,396 downwards.
GCCACAGATAGATAACATGTTTCATCAGCTATGAGGTGCCTCAATGATCTTGAAAACTGACATAAAGATAGGATATCACGAGGTGTGTGTTTGCCCTTCATATATACCTCATACAATGCTTTGTAGTATGTATGATCTATATGAGTTTCTGGTTATATCGTTCAGTCTCACAAATGTTCCAAGAGTTTTATGGATCTAATGAACCATATGTTCCGTCCATATCTTTATTATTTTTTTTGGTTTTTGTGGAAGATATCCTAGTATATTCTTTTAATCAACATGGCCACACCACACTTCATGATTACGTTTTTATTACACTTGGATAGAATTAGTTACATGATAACATGGGAATGTTCCACTACTGGATGGATCAGATTCACTTAATGGGTCATTTTATCTCAGAGATTGCAGTAGCAGTAGACCCAGAGAAGGTGAGGGAAGTAGTAACCTAGTGGAAAACTAAGAATTTATTTGTGTTGTGGAGTTTTCTATCACTCCTTGGTTACTACAGGCATTTCGTAAAAGACTTATCAATCTTGGAATCAACAATGAAGGGCTTAAAAAAATGATGTGATGTACATATGGTCAGATTATTTGGAGGATAATTTTTCAAGAGTTGAAAAGAATATTGATGTTTGCACTGATAATAATTTTTACAGAGCCGGGCAGGAGTTATACTATATATTTTGATGCATTGGGTATCAGGCTAGGAGAAGTGCTTATTCATGTGGATCGAGTTGTTGCGTACAAGTCACTGCAGTTGAGGCCACATGAGCGTAACAATCTGACACATGATCTTGAGTTAGTCACTGCTATTCGTGCTTTATGCTGTTCGAGATATTACTTTCTAGGGGAGCGTTTTGTGGTTTACACTAACCAAAAAAGTCTCATGTACATCATTACTCAACGTGATGTGAATTTTAGGAAGTGAAGGTGTGTGGAATACCAACATTATTTTGAAAATTATTTTTCAAACACTCATGGGAAAAGGAATGTATTGGCCCATTCCCTGAGTAGGTGGACTCAGGTATAGGAATTGTTTTAGGCCAGTAGGGAATGACAGCTGATGGCATTATTCTTTGAGTTTCATTTGGTGGTGCATGTCAGTCAAGTACAACCATTTTATTATTATTTAGTTGTCACTTATAACATACTAAATTGAGTCAAGATGAAATATCTATCATATTATGAGGGCCTAGTCCTATGGGAATGTGTAGTAGGTGTGGATCCTTCTACTGGTTGGACAGTTGGTGATTGTGAGATCTTGTTGCGCCATGGACGTGTATAGGTTCTAGTGGACATGTGTGGGGAGTTAATGTGGGAGTTTCGTGCTTCATATTGGGTATTTCATCCCAGAGTTATGAATATGTGCCATGGAATGTACCATCGGTTATGGTGGCAAAGAATGATGAGAGAGGTGGTTAGTTTTTTATGAGGTGTTCCACCAGTTAGTTGGTGAAGGTGAAACACCAGCGGCTAGTTGACCTTTTACTGTAGTTACCTAACTTGGAGTGTAAATTGGATGATGTAGTGATGGATTTAAGGACTCGGTTACCGAATTCATGATGTTGTGTGGGTGTTGGTCGACAGAAATACAATGTTCTCCCACTTCTTTCCCGTGTTGGATACCATCATTGTTGATGGGAATGTGAAGCTGTTGATTAGTGATGAGGTATGACTTAATAAGGCCCCTTATTCTATAATTTTAGATCGGTATTACCTCCATACATCTCATTTATAGTATATTTTTCATAGGAAAATGGGTATACATGTCCTTATAAGAACAGCATACCACACTCCGACTAATGGCCAGTCAGACTATATATTATAGATACTAGAGGATATACTGCAAGCATGTGTACTAAACTCTGGGGGATCCTGGGAGAAGAATATTACAATGGATTAATTTAACTTCAATAAATGTTCCTAGGACACTATATATATTACACTTTAAGTGTCCTTTTTATGATCAGATATACTAATCAACCATTTTCTTGGCGGAGGCGGGTGAGGAAGCTTTACTGGGACCACATCTCATGTAAGAGATTTTTTAGTAGGTCAAGTTGATTTAAAAGCAGATAGGTACTACACAGTCTCATCATAAATCATATTTTGATTGAATCAGATGAAATCAAGAGTTCATGGTTGGGGATCGAGTTTTATTGCATGTTACACCGTGGTTTGGGACACTAGATGATCAGTAGACAGTGTAATCGTTCACTGAGATATGTCAGTTTGTTTGAGATTCTATAGAAAGTCGGTCCAGTTGCCTATCGATTTTTGCAAAATCATAGGTATGAGGCTATTCATGATGTATTCCATGCTTCTCAATTTTTATTATACATTTCAGACCCATATCACACTTTTTATTCGGTAGAAGTGGAGTTATAGGAAGATACACCCATTGAGAATCATCCCATCCATATTGTGGACCATTGCATAGAGGTTCTCTATGACATGTATATTCTATTGATTTGGGATATACAGAAGCACAAAAAATTGTAGGAAAGGACTTGAAAGAGGGAGGCTAACGTACGATCATAGTGGCTGGTGTTGTTCTGACATATTTCTTCCCCACCCTTGTTAGGGAAAGTCAAGGGTGAATAGCTTTATGTTGGAGTTTTATAAGAACATGTCCCTTCTTTTGAGGTGTGTGTATTTTCTTTTTCAGTTTTTACTTTTGAAAATGCTGGGAAGGAGTTCTAGGTAATGTCCTTAGGCATGTTACAAGATGAGATTGGGAACTACACATCGTGATATTATAAGTATATGTCGTGTATAGAATGTTGCATTCCCTGTAATCCTAGTAGACTGTCATGTAATGGTTGGGAAAAAATGTGTATGGACACAACATGTTGTCTCATGTATAGGACATGTAATTTTTTTATATATTAAACTGGGATGTAGAATCTTTTTTTTAATTAGGATTCAGACCTTTTTGGTTCTTGAACAGTAGCACTGAGGGCCGTTTTTCATCCCAATTGATCATCTGAATCCTAATTTCTTCGTCGTTAGTTGTGTTTGAACCTGATAAGAGATCTATTTATTCTTCTTTACCCTTTCAACCTGATTTTTTCTCTTAATATAGTTATTTATAGTTGATATTTTATACACATTTTATATATCATTTCCATTCTAGAGATAATCAAAGCCTGAAACTTGATGTGGAGAGTAATACTACTATGAGGTTGGTGGTATTATGAATTTAACACAATCTTGAGTAATTTATATGGTCTTAATTTCCATTATTCCTTGTTTAGGGTGTAAACATGAATTTAAATTGAACATTGATGTTGACTAATGATGATTAGTTCAGGAATTAATATAAAATAAGCTTGTTTGAGCTTGTTGGTTTTATTAAGGGACATCCCATTGGTGTGTTCTTGTGGAATAACTATCTACGGTTTTCTGGATGAGGTTTCCTATGAGTCGTGCCTTTTTTCCTTTATTGAGTTGTTAAGTATGAATTAAATTATAATGGAATTTAAATTGGTGTAAAATTTTATTGATTTGATTAATGGGATTGGGATTAGTGATTTCCCCTTTCCCCCTTGAGATGAAAATTATTATTTAATCCTTGTGATAGTTTAATTACCTTGTTTCTGTATATGTCTAATGCCCGTGCGATTTTTTATTTTTTAGCCATGTAATAGTTTAATTTTCATTAGTTATTTTATACAATGAATCACTGATAAAATGGGGTTTACCATGATTGAGTTGTTATGCCCATGGGTGAGGATTTGTTAAGCTAGTGGGAAAGGATTTGATAAGCATCCGGGAATCGATTTGATACGCCAATGGTATATGAGTTTTTATGCATGTGGATGAGGATTCATTGGTCCTGAGAGAAAGGATATGGTTATTCTTTCGGGAAGGGTTTTTCTATATTTTTGGGTAATATGTTGAATAGATTATAGAAATAGAATGATATATGAAACATCTTCCAAACCAAGAAGAATCTTGGATTCTATAGTCAAATTGTTTATTATGATAGCCTTATGACATATTTGTTGAGTATTATTTACATGGGGTATTGATGGGAATATGCCACATCTCGAGACTTATATAATTCAATTTAATTTAATTGTTGAACAAAACATAATGAATGTAAATGGGAAAAATGAATTCTAGAATTGATTACTTTTGAGTACATCCTAGTTTATTTTTTTAACTTTTTGTACATTATAAGTAGCATATACTCAGTGACATTTAGGGATAGATATTTGGTGGCTTCCTAGATGGATTTATTTCTCACAAACTATTTTTTTCATGATTTTAGATCCAAATAGATTATGTTTTTGTAGGTGTCAATAAGTGAAAGTGCCCATCCACAAGTACTTGAGATTCTATTTAGGAGCCAAAGAGCACGAGATATAGCCGAGGAATGTGATCCTTCCTAGTCTCATTTATTTCTTTGTTGGTTTTGAGAATTAAATGTTTTATTTATAAAGTGTACTTTTTTAGAAACGTTCCATGAACATAACATGATGCACCATCTTTTTTATTGAATAATTCATGGTTATTTATCTTGTTAGTCATCCACTATTTATTTTAGTGTTATAATTTTTATTGATTCTTCTTTTGTATAAAATAATTGTGTTATGTTACACTCTGCCAATGAGGGTATAGTTTCCCCACTATCACACCCTAGGCCCTGGCTACTAGTCAGCAGCCTCTTGCATTTGAGGATATTGGATTAAAGCCTTGTGGAAAACTGGGTATGGGGTACCAGTTGAGTGGCATCCAGATATTGGACGTCATAATACTCCGATACCATGATAGGGAGTAGGTCATATATCTTAGGAGTCAGTACTCCAATGCCATTACAGGGTGTGTGTCCTCCATACATGTTGGTTTAGCATATTCTTTACACCCCATCCATGTTAGGGAGTGGGGCCTCGATCCAAGGTTCAGTAATCCCCTACCGTATCCGCATGCGGGGTAAACCACAGTAAACCAGAAGTCAGAGTTAGTACTATTCTATCCTAGAAGGGTGTGAGTCCTCTAGTATTTGATTAGTACTCCCTTACTGGGTTTGGGTATAGGTCCTCGATTTATTGATTTGTACACCCCTATCGTATTAGGGTTTGGGTCCATCATGAGTTGTACTCCCCTGTTGGACCAGGCATGGGTCCACACATACATAGTAGTAATCACCCATACCAATGTATTTGTGTGCATTGTGTCCTCTATTTGAGTTCGAGCTCACTCACCTATGGGATACCGTTAAAAGAAGTTTGACCATCCACTTGCTGTGAAAGATTCCAATATAAGAGTTTTCTCTCCCTCGACAGAGTGAGGTGCAGGCCACTCAAAACATGTTAAACATAGTTTTTTTAAGAGCAATACTCCCTCGACGGTAATGATGTGGGGAGGAATGAGTCCCTCAATTCCCTCCCATTGGAGAGAATACATTAGGTGAATAATCTATAAAATTTATTGGTAAACATTGTGTAGTAGTGAGGGGAATACCTCTTCACTTTGGTTTCCTTATATTGCAATGGTTTCAAGGTTGCGATGATAGAACCTCAATAGTAGGGCACTCGAAATGGAATAAATAATATGTTCCCAAAGGAGCACGTTCTCTCAAAAATACCATTTGGAATGGTAGAGTTGTTCTTGATGGAGTGAATCTCTTATACTAGTGCCATCTAGGATGGATGATCCTGTGAAGTTTCTTCTCCATGTTTCCTATTATGGATAGAGCCTACAAATAGAATCATGTTACCGGCTGTGTGGTCAGAACTTCATTAGATTTTGTGACAAAGATGACAATATCTGGGTGATTTCATGGAGACATTGCGGTGTTGTCAAATGTTGGGGCTGAAATCCCTTTTAGACTGAGATGAAGTATCATGTAAAACCAAGGATGGTTCGAGTTAGAGATTCTCTGTTGATTGAGGTTCCATATGGCTAGGTGGAGCATACTGTTGTTTTTCCTTTTCTCCCTTTTTCTTTTGAAGTTTTAGAGTGCCTAATTTTTTCTTATACTCAACCATTCATAGGATTTTCCCACAAATTATTTTCTTGTTCTTAGTAGAGACCATTTGAAGGAAACCACTAAGTACATGAGGAAGGTAGATATTTGTGATCTAGATAGACCGAGGTTTTTACTAGACCTTGTCCGAAGATCTTTTCGATAGTTAGAGTTGAAAATGGTCCCTTCCTTCTAAGCAGTTTGGATGCTTTTACAATTTTATTTGGGGTGGAATTGTTCTTCCCCTCATTCACATTAAGTAATTTAGTTGTACATTAGTTGTCATATATATATGTAATCATGCATTCGGTGCATAATTGTTTTTACATTTCATCATTTTGAGACCATGTATATTTGTGCATGTGTACAAGTACAAAATAAATTCCACCCACATTACTAAAATTTTTATTTTGTTATATTCACCAGCTGTTGGCCTAATAAAGGTGAGCTGGGGGAGTTTTATCCATAGCCCTGCAGAGTATGGTCGTGAGAATTGTTTACATAAGTTATAACTTTTTTAAAGCATTTGATTATGAATTAAATTAAATAATTACATGACGGTTTAAATAATAATAACATTGTCATGTAACATGATATCCTAAAAATATAACACTTAGAGATAAATTATAAACAAAACAATCATTTAGCCATATTGATTCATAAATTTATCTTTTTTTAACAAGGGAAAATTAATAAAAATATAAAAAAAATATGATAATATAGAGTAGTGGGAAAATAGTGTTCGGGGAATTCTTAGAGATGATGAGATCGGTAGTGTATGATTGATGCCAATGGATGATGGTATTGGATAAGGAATTAGATGGATATTATATGGTTAGAGGATTGAGGAATTATAATGGGGTTTATATCAAAATGGTATGTAAAGAGTGAATAGAATTAATCTAAATGTTCGACCAAACATTTAATTTGTAATTAAATTATTTTTCTGTTGAGTATATTATACTTAATATCGGAAAATATTTTTCAATATTGGTTATCTTATTATCAATTTTAAAAAAAATTCCATATTTTTCATGTTTTTATGTAATAAGTGGAGTATAATATTATTTTAAAAAATAAATTTTAAATTAAAAATTTTAAAATCTATTCTATAAATAAAATGTAGATGTTTTAATTTAGAGAGACAACATATAATATGTTATTTATAATATATTCATCGGTATCTCATATAGAAAATAATTTGGTTGTACAAATTGCATATCAAAATTATTCCAAAACAGTTCATGTGGCCTTGTGTAATTGAAGAACAACTCACATGTTGTAATGAGATGGAAATCCATCATTAGGAGTCCTTGAATATTTGAGATACCATGTTGAACATATTCATATGTTGTGGATCCTAAATCAATCCTTATAATTAAATTTCTTTCAAAATTAATAAATAAATAAACAATATGGATTGATTTATAAATATAGATAGAATAGAGATTCATGTCCTTGTGGAAAAGATAATGGATTAAAATAATATGAAATAGATGTTTGTAGGCCATGTGTGGTGATTCACAAGATTGATTACCCATGAATAATATTAATGGAAATAATTATGTATTATAGAGGGGATATCCCATGTAGAGAAAAGGGGGAAATCAATTTTCTTGAGTGACTAGAGCTTTGATTTCTAACCATAAGTGGGATCATCACCAAATGTTCACTCTTAGAAAATATGTTTCTTAAATTTTTGTTATTTTTTATATAAAATAAACATATGTGGATAAGAACCTACGTAGTTAAGATAAGAATGTAGTTTTTTAGTATTAAAATTTATTTAATTAATGATTATATATTCTTAATTTTTTTATTAATTAAATATCCTAGTCACATATTATATGTCCATATGGGATTGAGTGATGGAACAACAAATAAAATCAAACCTTTGAATTTTACATTTAGACATCATTTCATAAATCAAGAGAGTTTCCAAAGAGTTTACATTGGACACTAATCATATAAAATATTGAACACAATAATCAAGATGTGATTAGAGATATAATCACTTTGGAGTACTGGTATTTACTCAAAATTCTAATTCATACCGTGATTTTACATAATATAAATTCAGTTCTATAATAACCATGTCCTTCTCATCATTTATTTGTAATTATTTTAATAAGGTAGAACATGTTATATTCTTAATCCCAACTATCTATAATCAGTTAATTTTCACAATATATAACCATATATTTCTTTTTAACCCTGAAAATATTTATGATATGACCATTGGTATCTCCATATAAATGCATAACATCTTTTAGTATAGCCTTGTAGCTTCGACAATATTGTCTTTGATCAAGAAAATTTGTCATCCTTTCTTGGGTTGACATCACAAATTTTCACATCGTGTTTACCATTCGTAAAATAATAGAAAAATTTATATCAATGTTTGAATTATTTAACCTTAAAGGATCATAATTTCTACTCAATTTAAACAACATTTGGACTACTAAATTGACTGTCAAAATTTTCTATGTAAATGAGAAAAATTAATTTTAGTTCTGTTATGGTACATATTATGCCTAACATTGATAGTTATTTCAAGAAAATTAGACAAATTTAAAATAAATAGATAGTATATGTTCATTTTTATAAGATTATTAGTGGACCTAATCATATTGTACATATATATATCACCATTTTAGATGATATTAATATATATTAAATCACTTTTAATACCAATAAACATAAATGTCTATGGCATTTAGAGAATAAGCTCATAATAAAACTATTTCATGAGATATGATTATAATATCATAAAAACCTTCCTAAATTTTAATCACCACATATATATATATATATCCTACTTATTAAATCTATTTATATAATTGGTATATAAAAACATAGGAATGTGTGATCTCATATTATCTGAAATAGTATGTAATAGAGATATCACACAAATATATTAAGACTTAATATGATAAGAATATGTTAAAAATATCACAATAAAAACATATGAAATACATACCAAATCAGTTAAAAATTCTATATGATTGTTTATGGTATAAAACATTATAATCAAATACATGATATTTAGGTGTGTGAAATCATAAATAATCAATAATGATCAAAGAGAGCATGTAATAGTATTTAGAAATATATTTTCAAATTACAACTATTCCTAGAAAATAATTTACATAATTTGAATAACTCCTAATATTATCATATCATATTTAAAAAAAGTCATATGGTGGATTGAGTTCACTCTATATTCCCATAATCATAGTGTATATAGTCTCATAGTGGTCTGGGTTCAACCCTAAATTAATTTCACATTATTATGCGATATAGCCTGATTTAATGTTTTTTGAGGGATATATAATTCTAACACCAAGAATCATATAATGGAATGCATATTTAAGTGTTCTATAGGATAATAAAAGAATTCATCATATCATCATACTATAATTAACCAAAGTGAAACAATTGATAATATAATGATGAAGACATCATCATCGTAAGACGTACATTGAAATAAAATTGGTCGTATCAAATGAACATATAAAATTATATGAATAATAATAATTAAGGGATGACTATATATATGAGATATAATTTTAGTCAATAATTTGATATATTAATTATTATAAAAGATTATACTTATGTTACATTTTGTAACATAAAAAAAACATAAATAAAGTATATGTTTTAATATAAAAAATGTGATATTTTATATTATTATTGAAAAAAATAACATTCATAATGATGTTATAATACATTCATTCAGTAACATTTAATAAAATATTAATTTATCACTTTTCAAAAAAAAATGTCAATTATATTACGTATAGAAAGAACTATGATGATTTTTTCATCATTTAAAATATATTAAAATGAAATTAAACGGAGATTAAAATTATAAAATAAAATAATTGATATATTTTTATGAATATAGACATATAATAAAAATATTCCTTACCTAAAATAAGATATAAGTATGTGTATTTTAGAAAATAGTGTTTCTGTATTTAGTGTACTAAATTGAGGTAATATGGAATGAATTATTAAAAACAATAGAAATAATCAATGATGAATTAAATATATTGGAATTAAGAATCAAGAGAGAATATAATTTCCCCATCAGAGATTTAAAAATGAAAATTCCAAATAAAAATCATATTTCAATATAATCCCTTACTTAAATAATTTATCATCCATATACACACTCTCACTACCATTAATATAAATTTTGATTTGTTATGCATCAATTTTAGAACAATAATCATACTTATTCTATATACCTATTCTTTAAAGCCACACATTCCAGCGATTTTAATCTAAAATTTACTTTTTTACAATATTTAGGTTCATTTCAGTTGAGAGTTTTAGTGAATTAGGGATGAATCTTACATTGTAAACCCTTATTTTACAAATAGTACACTTCATCCTATTATCAATTTATTCCCACAAAAATAAATTTTTCAAAATAAATCATTGTTTCATTTCATGATGAGTCTTTAAAATTGTCAACTTGATCTAATTTTTTTTCTTACTCATCCTTAAAATATGGGATGAGAACAATTATATAGTATAGGACATAAAATGATGGAATCCATAGGTAAATTGAAAAATAAGAAAACTTAAAAGACATGTACCTTTATCAACAATGTTCTTTGAGTGTATAAAACATGTTAACATGAAAATGAAACACAAGTATTTGTCAATGAAAAAAATTAAAATACATATAATTGAATTAAATCTCATTTTCTGTGACATAGAACAAAAATACATAAAACCCTTTAAACCCAATTTCCATAGGAGTAAACATATGACTACCACCAAATATAATCCTTACCTAATTCATTCTTGATAGACAATTGGGTTCACCCATCACTTTTTCTATATCAGGATCACTTATTTTTCACAAGATATGTTGGTTCTCAAACATTCATATAAGACATACAGGGGAAAAGTGGGATATATTGTAGATAAATCTGTCATATATTATGTATCAGTCCCACCCATATAATATAATTATCACGTAATAAATAATGATTAAATCATTTTTAAGGTTTCTATATTTCATTATAATTTTTTTTGTGTATTAAAATCACACATGATATAAAAATACACTAAAAAATACCATATAATTTAAGTGTGAATGAATACATTAATTATATTTTTTTATCATATATAAATTCTTGTATAAAATATTATAATCTAATTTCATTACACACAAAATTCTAGCATGAAATAAAAAATGATGCAAAATTTTAACCCAATGAATGGAAATAGAGTTATCAACAGCCTTTACCACATTATAATCAGTTGAATTTTATGTGTAAAGAGTGATTAATAGTTTAAAAAACATTAAATACAATTATTAACTATATAAATATGATTTAACATTTAAATGGGGCACTATATACAATAATCATATATTATGGGTGCATAACATCAACATATGCCTAAAAATGGAAGTTGAGATGATGACCCTTTATATGATTTAGCTATATAACGATATTTCATAAAGAGTCATTAACTAGTTTAATGATAAAAATATGTTTCTAATTATTAGAAAATAATTAGTAATGTAACTGGGATTTGAAAAATCATATCCAATAAATATTAATTTGAAACCAATTTCATAAAATCTATACAGATCTTAAAACAAAGAGAGTGGACAGAGAGGGGTTCAATAACATTTTATTGAATATGTTCCACACTTTCTCTTCATATGAAAGATAATAAAAATATATTTATATCATACAAAATTGATAAACTATTACGTATATATTTTTTATTATAGTTTTATTATGTATCTTTATTTCCATTTTAGTGAGTTATAAATTTCAATTTCATTTTTCTGGTAGCATTTGTACTTTTATTTTATGATCAGTTCACTTAAGTGTGATTCAAGATTTCCTTTTCATATTTTAATACAAGTGCATAAATGTAATTAAATGTCATTATTTCACATATATAATACTGATAGTCCCATATACCATATTATTCCATTATGTGGATTACTCATTTGTAAAAATATTCATGAAAAATCATTAGTTTATTATTGATGATTTATCGACCATCACAAAATAGTTTTTTTAAATGTTATTATTTATAAATTTTTTGTATACAATATAACATAAGTAATTATATATCTATGCACATATAATTTATCCATAATTACATTTTTATATCCATCCTTATATGTGGTAATGGAAAAGTGAATCACATTGTCCACTAAGATAGTTAAACACTATAATTTGGACAATGTATTAATTTCATTGAGTATGAGGATATAATAAAAGGGGTCGATATATGATATTCCATTATAAATATATAAATATAGTATATAAATTATTAAAAAATTATGATTTCTTTATGTGTGATGGAGGTTAGGAAAAGGTATATGAATAAAAGTAATTAAGTTATAAGGTTTGTAAAAGATACATATTCAATATCACCTTCTTAAAGCCTCACATAGGGATAATTGAATTTGTATATTGGTGAGACCAGTAGGACATAGAGAGTTTGTAGGATAGTGTTTGTTAGATATTTGAAGAGAATAAAGGCTTTTGAAAAGAAATGGGGTGGGGAGGAGAGGTATACATACATGAGGTGGGGTGGTTTTAAGTTACTTAGTAATTATTATATTACATGTAAAGCCAACCACATTGCGGGGAAATTAATTCAAAAATCCTATATTGAGAATTATTAATTTGAAAAATATTTACTGTTAATAAACAAATCAGAAACTATTTATTTTTTTAGTTTTATTTAATTCATCCTTTTAACATCTAAGAATGACCCATTTAATGATTTTACCTATATTTTGTTAATTAATTTAACTATTCCATGGATTATTATTTATAAAAAAAATAGATAAATAACACAATAAAGAAAATTTAAATTTTTTTAATTTATAGGATATTCTTTCTAGGAAGTTAAACTGTAGTAGTTAGTAAAATAATATTTAAAAAACCTATAGAAGCACAGAAAAAGATGGTTTCCATGAATTTTTTTTTCAAAAAAATATATTAAAACAATGAAAAATAAAAATCATTTTGTGATACAAAATAAATATTTAAGGATATGTAATCAATAAATTTCATTTAAAATTTTTTATTATGTATTATTTTAATTTATTAAAAATTATAAAAAATATGTACATTAGAGGAGATTGTAGATAAAATCTAATTTTTGAAATAAAAATTAAATTTACAAAAAATATAATAAAATGCTGATTCTAAATAATTTATTGGTATTATATATAAATTATTAAAAAATATATATCTTAAACCGATAATAAAAATATAATTATTTTTAAACATCATAATTTATTGAAATGATATTCTTCCAAAAATCTGAATCATTCACCATTCTCTAAAAATTAAAATATTTAGAAAATTTTCCAAATCACACCATATGATATTTTTAAATTGGTTATTTGAAAAATAATATTAATTTTATCTCATTTGTTTTCTATCATGACCCTCCTTCTCCATGATTGTGGAAGGAAAAACACAATTTCATGACCATAATTAAGATTAAGGGTATATAACAACCCCTGATTCCCACCTCAAATAGGCCCCGGGGTGGCAACCAACACCAACGTTTTAGAAATATCACAAAAAATGGAAGGCAATACCCTTTTTATAGTAACCTATATTGGGAAACAATGTGTACGGACATCAAAAAACCCCAAGATAAATATAAATAAGAAAACTAATGTTCATCCCATATTCATGTTTAAAGTGAAGTTTCAAAAAATTACAAAAAACTAAAAATAATAACCAAAATAAAACTAAATAGTGACACAGAAACCATACAAATGTCCCTGCTATTATGGTCTAACATGGTATGATTTATGTACCTAGAAACATAAAAATATTTTTATATATGTATGGTGAGCTTACATGTACTCCCATTAGCGAATACCAAAGTCACCCATGAATATATGGGATAAACATACTAATTCCCTATAGAGAAAACAACTGAAACCAACAATACCTAGCATGGAATACTAACAACTCAACCTCACCAAGGAAATATCACATAATAATTCATGTTATTTAATGTAAATTAGTAAGCACATTCATATTTTGGTACCATGCACCACTTCCCACTTGATAACTACTCATCTCTAATAGAGAACGTCCTAACACTATAATGCTCTTCCAAATGCCCCACATTCACAACCTACCCGCACACACCTGGGACACAATCCTTAAACATCCTACACACAGAAACCTAGAACACTACAACACAACAATCCTTCATGTAAACACTTGGGCCTCACACATACCACCCCCTATTTGAAAACACCTGGGAATCAACCCGAAGACCCCTGGGAAACAGACCACGTCTCGCACAACAAATACAATAAATATAGTAATAAACCTCAATCCATAATAGCCTACCGGAATAGTTTTTTGTGATCAATTCAAATAAAAGAGGGAGCGTAAAATATCTAATAACATTACATCCCTCCTCCTAACCAGATGTTGGGAAGTAACATCCCCCCTAACAATGGGGGTGTTCGACATGTAGTTCACAACCCATGTGAGGTGCGTATTGAAATTATAAAGAACAAAAATATTATACATATAGGTCAAAAAATACATTTCCGAACCTAGGGTTTCCAAAAAACAACCATCCCACACAAAACTACCCTTGGGGTTACCCCTAAATGCATGTGTTTACATCGTTAATTATCACTTCATAAGATAAAAGAATGAAGATAGATAAAAAATCCCACATACGTAACACCAAACCAAAAGAATGTTATTCAGATTTAAACATTTTTATTTTATCCATACCAAGGAAACTAATAGGCACAACATTGAAACCAATTATAGATGGATAAAATCCACTAAAAACTACCATGTCAAACAAGGAACGAGGGACCACTGTAAGGAATCCATTTTAACAATCAATTATAAAAACAACGGAGATAACAAGATTACAGTACCACTACACACACCCGTTCTTGAAAACCTATTCAACCACTTCCAGCTATCATTTATAACGGTTATCCCGCTCAATTTGGGCGCTCAAAGCCAAACCGGACAGCCCCACCTCACAACAACACCAGACCCAACCCAACTATATATAGGAAATCTTGAAAACCCTGTCCTATATTCCCGCTACCCAAACATTACCCAGATGTAGTAAAACTACATAAATAGTCCATCCAATCCACAATCAATCAATCTATTGAACTAAGATACCTACACACAACTTGTAGCACCCCATACACAAAGACCACAGAAACCACCACTAAACCATAACCCCAATGAACACACATACCACATCATTATCATAGAACCAACTCACCTGTCCACCCATACACCCCCCAACATTGGTTTAAATAGCAGCACAAAAAAACCCTCATAGGTCATTAAACCCAAAATAACAAAACAATGAGACACACCTATCAAATATATTGTATAAATATTTGGCCAAAACTGATTGTTACATTTCACTTTGATAAGTAGGGGAGATTGCAGATGGTTTTTATCCATGGGAATAAAATTATTTAATATAGTGTACATGAATAACTAGATTTTTATTTATATTAATTATTCATGTAAACAAATAATATTTATAAGGGATCACCCATGCATTGGCAAAGACCTCCAACGACCATGATTTTTTAAGAGCACATGACCACAACAGATCACATCATACATAATGATAACTAATAAAACAAGCGATCAACATCATCATCTCCCTCATACCCCATTTAGTACTTCTCATGTTATTTGATAATTTTTTATTCATCCATTCTGACAGGGTGGAATAATTAAAACAACCCCACATGGTACACGATTTAAATTAGAGGGGAAACAAATACCTTCATAGAACAACAAGAGCCCAGAACTCCAAATTGCCTAAAATTATAGGGGTCATATGAGAAGTAAGAAAGACTACAACAGAGCTCCAAAGATGGTTACGACATAAGACATGACTCCAACAGATGGAAGCGATTTATCTGCACCAACATAAATTATAGGATAGGACCACCATATTAGAAAAATGAATATCCTATATCCACAGAACGTAAACGGTTTTAAAAGACATTAATGTGGGATCATGGCTAAGATCAAGTAGTATGAATATCCCAAATTCACCAAAGATTTAGTATATTAAATATATAATTAATATCCTTTGAAGGAAAATTCAAAATTACCAAACAAGTAGTTAAACATGATTTATAAAAAAATTAAATGTAAGAGGGAAGAAATTTGAAAAACTAGGAGAAACTGGGAGAAACTAGTAATTTGGAAAACTATTAGATGTGACTCACCATTCGATGCCACCATTTTGGGAGGCAACAATCAGTGAGGAACCATTTGTTGAGGCATGGCTCGATGCAACAGTTCAGTGAGGCACCACTTGGTGACACCATTTTGGTGAGCCACCGTTTGGTGCAACTATTCATGGAGGCACCATTCAGTGCCACTATTCTGTGTCATCAATGTAAAAATTTGTTTTTTTGTAAAATTCCAATTTAAGCCATCGTTACCTCCTACATCACTAAAACACTATTTTTTTCACAAATTAATGGAATGGAGAGGTCTTGGTTATTACATTAGATACCACTAATACTCTTCTCATCCTCAAAAATTAAAATCTGAACCAAGAATGAAGATCTGGGGAAAAACAACCTAGAATGATACCTCTCAATGATAAACCACATTTTTTGTTTGAATTATAATGTAAAGACTTATCATTAAATAACACCTCCTCTCATAACATTTAACCGATATATCCACATGCAACCCCACTCATCAACTATTCGGACACATGAAATTGGGAAATTCCATCATCCATGTCATTATAGAATCTGATTAAGGCAGTACTGACTCACCCGCAGTAGTAAAACCGCATCCAAATTAATTCATCTTGATTCGGAATCAGGTTTTCCTATACCACATTTTATGAAATTATCCTAGATTATACAACAATGAAACAACCCGTATCCTATTCTTTTTCATGAAATATAATATATCAAAAAACAGAAGAAAAAATAAAAAAAAAACTAGGTACTTGGCACACATCAATGTCTCCAACTCCGATGTACTCTCCTCCTGGACCCCAAGAATACCAAACACACAAATCCAAGAATGTACCATACATAAAGATCCTTCTCTGGATGATTCTGGATCTCTACTGCCCACAGCTTGAATGTTGTTTCATCATCATATCCAACTCTCCCCAATCAATGACATGGGAGTCATAGTAAAGATACCAACAAATACGGGGGACATGAAAGAAGTCATGAACCATACCCATTAGTGGTGGTAATTCTAAATGAAATTCCTCCTCTCTAACTCCCCAAAACGCCTCGAGATGTTCTATAAACCTATGAGAAATTCTGCTCCCTCTGCCAAAACTCCACATCCTTGGTTGAGGAGAATCATTCAATAATACAATGTCCCAAAACAAAAACTCCCAGGGCTTTATCTGGTAGTCTATATACAACTTATGATCATCTTGTACTACCAACATCCCCTCATGGATATGTTTTATCTTTTCGATTGTACTCCGCACCACATCTACATCAAGAACACCTGCCTCTACAATATCTATCCAACATAATGGTGAACAACACATGCATCTATATAAAGCCTCCAACAGAGCCATGCCAATGGAATAGTGTTAACTATATTTCTAAGAGAACTATATGATCGTCAAATTTCATACCCAATACCAACTAAAGTACATAACACATGCCCGTGACATATCCTCATATGTCTAGTTTTTTCTCTCCATTTTTTATATTTATGAGGGTGGAATGTTGTTCTAAGGCGTAACTGAGTGCCAAAATCATGTTTCAATCCACTAAATAGTCATGAAATAAAATTTTTATCTTGATATAAGATGATGGATCATGTTACTCCATGAATTCACACCAACATAACCACATACCATTTTGATAAGTAATCGATTTTGCTGAACTCCTTAATCACTATGATGTGCACCGATTTAGACACCTGATCCACTAATATGAAAATTGCATCACATACTACCTGATACTTGGGTAATCCTTTGAAAACAATTCTTTAAGATTTGATCCCAATTCTACTTGGGGACATTTAGGTACTACAACAAACCAATGGGAACATGGTTCTCAATCTTTACATACTGAAAAATTATGAACATTTACACAAACCCTGCCATTGTCCACATCATCCCAAGACACCTAAAATATTACCTCAATCCATGGAACATCATGGAAACTCCTAGGATTACTACTAGGGGTGAGATATGAAATAGAAGGAGAACCTTCTCATGCACTTCCACTGAGACTAACATCTTCCCACAGAACAACATCTGATTCGGAACATCCTCCAGCCATTTGTCTAGAGAATTTTCATGGTCAATGTTATCACACTTCAACTACACCTCAAAGTCTCCCCACAGAGAATCCTCCATTTACAGCATCATAGAAAAATGAAATGTAAACTGAAATAATAATTCTCTACCACCATCCATTCCTGCCTCAATGTGGAAGGAATCCAACTCTTCTATATCCCTATAAGAGTATGTAGATTCCCAAACTACCTCCTTATACAACATTTGACCCAATGAATCTGCCATGATGTTACATTTACATGAGTTGTAACAGATCCCAAAATTTAAATCCTAGTGTAACTCCATCCCCCTTAATTTTCTCATGTTCAGATCTCACTGGGAAAAGATATACCTCAAGTTATTGTGATATGTGATGGACACTATGTGATCCTCAATGAGGTAATGCTGCCACAACATCAGCACAGACACAAACACTTAAACTTCCAAATCATGGGTGACATAGTTACATTCATGGGGATGTAATAGCCTAGACCCATAACATATCACTCCACATTGTTGCATCAACACAAAACCAAATCCCAAATAGGATGAAATGCATAAAACATCGATAATCACTCCTTCCTATGGAAAAATAAGAACTGGATCACTGACCAACTACCCTGTCTGATAGATAAAATATACCTAACACTACTCACACCACAAAAGGCTTGTCCATTTCATGTAAGAGCCATCAGTAGTGTTTCTACCTGAGAGAAATCAGGTACAAATATTTGGATGTATCCCTCCATAATGGGAAAACTATGAATCCCTTCCAAATTATTTGGTTTTCCCATGAATCAACTACCTTGATCATTGATAAGTCTGTTTCTATGCTTTGTTGAGACACCACTTGCCCATGGATGAGGAACTCATATGTCCAAAACATGGGCTTAGATATCATTTCAAATAGTTGGTTGTTCCAAAGTATATCATGGATAGTCCTAAGAGGGTCGGTATGATCCTCCTCTGAACATTATTAGATAAAAATATAATTTATGAATACAAAAATGAATTGGTCCACAAACTGTTTAAGGATAGATTTTATGATCCCAATGAACATTGTTGGAATGTTTTTTTACACAACGTTGCATTACTAGAAACTTGAGCTTCCCATACATTCACCTGAAAGAAGTCTTCGGAATGTCACCCTCCTTCGCCCTCAACTGGTGATATACAAACCATTGATCGATCCTGAAAAAACAACCCATTCCCCTCAACTAGTCGAAAATATCATATATCTCCCAGAGAGGGTAACAGTTCTTGACTGTTACCCAGTTCAATCTCTGGTAGTCTATCCAATTCTTTAGACCACTATCTTACTTCTTTTGAAACAAGACTCGAGTACCCCATGAAGACACACTGGATCAGATAAATTTCTTCCTATCCATATCTCCAATATGAACCTGGAACTCCTATAACTAAAAATGAAGAATTCGGTAAATACACATCGAAATCAGATTAGCACCGAGTTGAAGTATTTTCAAAACTGAATGTCATGTCAACAATATTGAGTAAAAAACCTCAAGGAAAAATCCTAAAAACTCACTACCAACTATAGAATCCACCACCATCTCTGCATCCATCGATCACACTGATATATTTGAAAAAATGAATGAAAGAGGCTCCATGTGCTGACTTCCAACCTGACAGCTTTGCTCACAAATTAAATCAACATGATGGCATTTCATGTTCTAAAGAAGACTATTATCTAGAATAATTTGAAAATAGATCACATAGAAAACAATTAATCGATTCCAAGGATGACATAGTACTGATGTATCTGTAATAGTAAGTGATCCCCCTAGATTAATGTGTCCCCAAAATCTATCTATGTCTTGTGAAAGCATCAAATAATATTGTTTGACCTTCGATTGGTTTGATCAACACCAGGGGCATGGAATCTCTATCGATGTCCATTAATATCGCATGGGAAATAATATGTCTTATGAATGAGTGAGAGGAGACTGAATCAAAAAATTCATAGGAATGTGTGTAGAACAAATAGATAGTACCTCGAATGATCTCTGGCCCTGCTAGAATGGATTCCTTTCATTGAATTCAACTGAACATGCCCAGTTCCTCATCCCCTCTATTATTGACTACCTCTATTGCACTTACCTGGTCACGGTCACTAAGGAACACCCTATGTTTGTCCTCCTCCTATACCATCTACCATCGGTGGAGCATTGGACTGCATTCCCTATAGCTAGAAAGTCCTCATTGGGAACTACTGCTGATAAGGGCACTGAATCTGTCCACTTCTACCATACTAATCTTGAGTCAGTAACTTTCTCTAGAGGTTCTCGTAGCCTCTTCAAGAGAAACACCATGGCCCCATGCTTGTGATAAAGAGAGAGGAACAATGTGTTAAATTGAAACTACATGGGTCAGATCCCACCTATACGAAAACATGGACAACACTGATGCAATAGAATTTCTACAAATAGCATTTCCCTTTGATGAAAATGGTTGGCTTACCTCTCGCATAAAACCTCATCATCCGTGCATCCTCTCCACAACCTTATCCTTTTTATAAAACTCTATTTTTTTTATAGTGAATGGAGTAACCACATAATATAGAGAAGAATTGAGTACCTCCTCCAAGAACCTCGTTTGAGACTCCTCATCTAAAAAAATATTTTTCAGAAAAACCTAGCATGTCCTTGCTCTTGGTCCCCAACTCCCTCACTGACTTACTCCCCTACTAGAGGGAGTGTAGCTCCTACCTCGTTTCATCTTTCATTGTGCAAGAATGGAACTCCTCTTAAAACATCATATCAATGTTATCCCAGGTAACATTAGCTTAATTCCTACCCTTAAGGAAAATCATCCATCACTGAAACACTTCTCTCCTAACATGGATCAATTCTAGAGGAACCCAATACTCTGTCAGAGCCTTGATCAAGCTGAATGTGATCAAAATATCCTTGATCCAAATTTATGTTACAAATTCTGAAACCCATACCTAATAAATTCAAAGAGTTTCCCCTGGAAGGAACAATGCATCTTCTTCCACTATTCATCATCCATATTGGGTCAACCCTATATTGTTTGGTCAGATTGGCCTTTTGGGCCACAACTACCGGACCCACTCATGAATGATGACCGGGTGACATAGTTGAAATGTAAACAATGAACCCCAATGCTTAGGTAGTGTGGAATTTTTTAGTATTCATTTTAACACATTTTTTATGTTAATTTCCCAATAAATTCCCAAACATATGAGAAATCAAGTCATTATGAATCATGTACCTTTCATAAGGCCTCTATCATGGAAACAGTTTATCCTCACTTGGTCATTCAATAATATCATGGTCGTTGCATCAGATCATGGGGGGCCCTAAAATCCCATGTCATTGTTAGTGTTCTATGTCCTATGTCACACACCAAGATCACCTAACAATGTTTCCCTACTGATCCATTCATCCATTACTATTTCTAAAAAAAAATTCCATCCTATCACTCAACCATCCACATTGATACCATTCTGTTAGAACTGCCTTCTCCAAGGTTAGGTATGGAATAAAGAGACGCCAAGTCCTTCCTTTCTCAATATGAATTA
The DNA here is from genome assembly GCA_963277665.1 of Viscum album. NCBI lineage: Eukaryota > Viridiplantae > Streptophyta > Magnoliopsida > Santalales > Viscaceae > Viscum > Viscum album. Next base: position 1,787,975,542 of record OY728121.1, on the reverse strand, counting down.
GAGATTATGAACCCTGAGTCCCACCTCCAATAGGATCTAAGCTGGTGACCATAAAAAAGAGTATACAAATATCCTAGTAAATGGAAGGCTTTGTAATGAACTAGAACCCGATGGTCCATTCATTTGGGAAAAATCTAGTGTTTTGGGCGTTCTGGTAGGTAAAAATTGATTAATTCAAGACTTTCCAAAAATAAAATTTTTTAAATAGTGACACTATATGGTGTCACCAAATGGTTCCTCACTAAGTTTTGGAACCAAACAGTGACTCACCGAGTGTTGGAACCAAATGGTGGAACTGAGTGGTGCCTCACCGAATTGTGGAACCAAGCAGTGCCCCCCCCCCCCATGAAACATAGCAAAAAAAAGTTCCTAAATAACATATAAACATAATGGTGCCTCTACGAACTTTCCCACTAGTGACTCACCCAACGATGGGTCACTTCCGATAGTTTTTCAAATTTCTAGTTTTCCCCAGCTTCTACCAACTTTTCCAGTTTCACCACTCTAACATTTTATTTTACCTAAATCAAGTTTAATGACTATTTTGGGTGTTTTAAGTGTGTTTTAAAATATATTAATTATACTTTTAATATCATAACTCTCTGGAGACATTGAGATATTCAAATGGTGTGATGTTGACTGTGATCCCATATTAATAACATTTTTTCTGAAATCTTTCAATCTGTTGATATAGGATATGGATTCTCCTAAATAAAAGGTAATATCCTTAATTCTCTCATAGTGTTCCTATATCTCTTCCTCCTCATGATATTTAATGTTGTGATGCAGCCTTAGATCAAGATCATATGGAGTCCATCATACTGAATGTGTGACCCCATATTTTGAGTCAAAAGTTAGTTTAGGTCTCATGTTGTTCAATGTAGCTATTTCATTCATCTCTATATTAAATTATGTAGCTTGTGGGGTGGGTATAATGATTCATTCTTGTGAGAATAACTAAATAAAAATTTATAATTGATAACAAGAAGTAAAAATATAGGGACGAGGGAGATATTGATGTTGACCGCTTGTTTCATTTGGTATCCTTGTTTATTATGTGATCTATTTTGGCCATGAGGTCAATGAAAATCATGGTCATTGAGGGACTTTACCCATGCATGGGTGATGCCATATGAATATTATTGTTTAATGGGAAGAATTATTATAAACAAATATCTTTTTAATCATGTACAATTTGAATTAATAATTAGTCTCCCCAAGATAAAAACCTTGTGTGATCACCAATACTAATAGAAGTAAAATTTAATGAACAATGTAGTCTAAAACTGAAAACACATTGTTTGATAGTTGTGGATGTCTACTGTGTTCTTTTGGGTTTTGTGAATTGTGTGTGTTGTGTGGTGCTACAATTGGAATCATAGTTGTGGGTGCATGGGTGGAAATATGAGTTGGTTGTATGAGAAGGTTATGGTATGTGTGTGTAGAGGGGTTGTGTTTTAGTAGTGGTTGATGTAGTATTTGTTTTTAAGGTGTTACGGGTGGTCTGACAGTATCTAAATTTGAGTGATTGTTTGATTGTGGAATAGATGGACTTGTTATGATGTAGGACTCCATCTGGGAAATTTTTGGGAAGCAAGATTACATAATTGGGTTTTCATGATTTCATGTTTATTGGTGTGTCATGTGTGGGGTTTTTGAATAGTGGGGCTACCGGGTCTGTTTGTGAGGGCATGACTTGTACATGATAATATTGAATAATGATAGTTGGTAGTGGTTGAACAGGTGTCCTGTAAAGAGGGTGTTCAATGGGACTGCAAGCTGATTCTCTCAAATTTTTTTATGAATGGGTGCTAAATGGTTGTATTACCTTGGTCCCTCTTTCCATGTTTGACTTGTTAGTGTTTTTTTGGATATTATGTTTCTAAAAAAGGTTGTAGATTTTTTTTCTGTTAGTTTCTAGGGCAGGTTTGGAATTACTATGGTTAATGCATCATAACATCATTTTGGATGGCTATTATGTAAGGGAGAATTATGATCTGGCTTCCTTCTATCAACCTACGAACTAATAGTTTCTAGTGTAAATTCAAGAATTTATATGTTGAAGCAAGGGTAGTTTTATTCATGATGGTTGTTTTTTTGGAAACATATTGGTTGGGATGTGTGTTTGTTAACCAATATTTATAATCACAGTGTTCCTTCTAATTTCAATACGTAACCCACTCATGTTGAGAACTACGTGACAAACACCCCCATTGTTATGGGGGAGGGATTCCTTTCCCAACATCCTAGTGGGATGATGGATGGCTGGATATTGGATCTTCGATGCTCCATCTTCTAGGAAATTATTACTGAATACTCTTCGGGATGGATGTAATGGAATGCGGTTAATTTATATATTTAAGGAATTGGTTGTGTGAGAGTTAGATTTATTCACATGTGTATCTAGGATAAGTCCCAGGTTTTGTCAAGTAGGGTATGGTATATATGATTCCAGTGTGTCTGCAGTTAGGATTACAGTGCGATAGAGAACCATATGTCTTTGGGTAGGTTGTTTGTGGTTTGTAGCCCAGTTGTGTGCAGGTTGTGAAAGTGGATCTTGGAGAAGAGGGTTGTAGCGTCAGGATGTTCAAAATTATGGATGATAAATTAACTAGTGGGATGTGGTGTGGGGTACCAAAATATCTATGTGCGTTAAAAATTACTTTATTTTGTGTGTGTTACATGGTGAGAGTTCCTTGGTGATGTTGGGTGGTTAGTATTCCTTTTAATTCTATGGTAGTTTCTAATGTTATATCACAGGGGGATTTGTATGCTACTCCCACTTATGCACAAGTGACTCTGTGTGTCCCAACTGATTATACATTTATTCCCACCTAAAATATATAAAAATGTTTCTATGTTTCTAGGGAGATTACATTTACTGTTATGGACCTTACTAGATTAGACATTTGGGATGGGTAATATGTCAATACATAGTTTTACTTTGGTACTTATAAGGTATTTTCCTTTTTTTTCTAGCCGTATTACTATTAAATTGTATGACGGTATGATTTTGGTTTCATTATTTATATATATCTTGGAGTTTTTTAAGGTCTATACATCTTGTCTTTGGATCATGGGTACTATAAAAACTATAATGTCTTCCATTATTGGTGAGATTTATATACCCTTGGTGTTGGTTTCCCCCCCAAGGAATATTTGAGGCTAGACTCAAGGGGCCATCATCTCTCCTTCAACCTATGGAAAAAAGGTCTTTGCAATTTTCTATTCCTTACCTCATGTTTGATAAGGTGGTTCATGACAATTTCAAAATTTTATGTAAACAAATTATTCTATATTTATATAAAAAAGAATAAAAATTATTTTTGGGAAATTATATTTCAGTTGAATAAAATGTTTTTGATAAAAAATTAATATAATGAATTGAAAAAAACAACTATTTTACATATTAACATTTAATTAATTATTAAATTATAATTGACTATTACTATTATATGATTCATACTTTTATTAATACATTTCATTCCCTCTAACAAAATTGCTAGGTTATGACAGACACATTTTGAGAAATTGATTTCATGGATTTCGTATGACTGGAGTTACATATCTTATATACTATTAAACATTGTAATCAATTTTATAATATGAAATTCTAAATTATTCACGATTATAAATTTCATCCTCAAAATTTGTAATTTTGATAGAAAAATTACTAGTTTGACTTTTCAAAATACATTCCTTGAATCACCGCATCGAAAAAATTACCAATAAAATAACCACATGAATAGTGTGAAGAAAAATGTATGATGGTAATATATTATAAACCGTACTAGGTTTCCTTATAAAAAAATGTGGACATGTATGATAAAATATAAAACTCAAAAGATGAGTGAGAGTGATTAAGAAAATGTCCTTGAGAATTTTAACCATAAAAAACCATAAATCTTTGATGAATAAAAAGGAAATTGATTTCATGGTATGAAAAGTAGTGGAATAATATTTTTTTTAAATTTTTTTTTCTATAGATGAGTATTTATTTCTCAAAAAAATTATTTACATACGTAAATATACATTCATGGTACATTTCTATTTCATATTAAAAACATAAACCTTTTTGTGCCTATATTAAATTACATTTAAAACTTTAGTCATATAAATAATTATCCAAAAAAATAATTTTTATACATTAATCAATAAAATTAAAATTTAAAGGATAGATTGATTTATAAATTAGTGAAAATGTAATATTTTTTTCTATAAAAATTTTCCAAATCCAATATTCTTAACATGAGTTATCAATGTAATAATTTAACCATAAAACATCAAATGTATCATCACATTTTCATCATTAATTTTTATTTTCCATATATTTTAACTAAAAAATTGTCATATTATCCTGAAAACTATGTAGTCCATTGATATGAATGTTTCCCTAGTCACCCATTGGTTATGGTACCGAATCCCAGGACCATTCATGTCGTAAAGGGTTATCACATGGTTTACGGGATGTCATTTTATAAAATGATGTTATCATAACCCTTATAAAATTTTATTAATGAGAGAGAAAACTTCAAAAATAACAATATAATATTAATAATTTAATATATTTTTTCTCCCTAAAGGAAATCTCCTACATTTCATTTTTCAACCCATGAACCCAGAACACATAATAACATCAACATAAAATATATAATAATCCATAATAGTTATTAACAAATAAAAAACCATGTCCAAAATATTAAAGTCATACTTAATGAGGAAATAAATAATTACATGTACATAAATCCAAACAATTCTCCCAAATATTCATCAATCGCTGGTATATATCATCAATTAAAACCTCAAAAGCAGAGTCTAGTATTTTAAACATATCCTTAAACATCTAAAGACATCAAGCTCCCTGGAGGGGTCACCACATCACCAGATGAACCAATATAAATAGTAGGATTAGAAAATTTTATATCCACAACATTTCAATTCATATCTTGTGGATTTACACACTTATTTATTAATGTTTGACCCATGATAGAAAAATTTCCCGACTCATTACTATTAAACACCACATTATTGACTCTCTATATGTTTCCTAAGATGTGGATAATTCATGACTATTTTCATTGCAGTAACAAACCTTATAAACAAAAATTACACAGAAAAAATTAATACTTCCTGAAATACATTCTATAAATCATATTTGACCACACATGAAATTTTTTTAGGAATTATATATTAGATACTTTGATGGTTACTTCTCCATTTCCTGCCACCATGACCATCTCATACACATTTCATCTCAGGGAATATAAGTGTTTGAAAATTACATAACAAAATTCATAAAAAAATGAATCACACTATCATAACATTTAAATTATCATGGTTCCAAATATATTTTTATATATGGTTTCAATCTGGAGTAAAATTGGTTTAATTTTCTATTTGTGTTTGGAATAAAATTTAGATCATACATGGTCACTGATGTAATTTTTATTTATATGTATCTACTTAATTTTCATGTTATTTTATTAGTTCCATGAATTTGTTATCCATATTATTCCAAACGAAATTATTTAACTTTATGTCAATGAATAGATTAATAAAAGCATCTTATTCAATAAAATCATGATTATATTTCAATATATTATTCATAATAGGAAACCATTATAAATTAGATTCACCTTCACAATAATAAATATAAATGGTAACCTTCTAGCATTATAAATAAAATATGACATAAAATATATTTTCAAGAGCTTTTATCCACCATTTGGCTACAATTGGATCAATGGTTCCACTAAAATATGTGGGATGTTGCCTCATTAAATTATATACAACTGACATATTTGTTTTTGGTTGATCTGACTATTCACTTACATGGATTCCACAACCATTTATGGATTTTCTCAGTCGATCCATCAATGTAGAAAACTAGAATTCACATTATTACAAACCATGTGAAATTTTCTATTTTTTGTCTTAGAGGATGAAAATAAATTATTTCATAGTAAAACCATATTTGAAAAATAGGACACATCAACCCAAAATTCCTTTCGTTCCACCAAACCAATCGTTTTAATATAAAACGTGGATTCTTTTCATGATCAATCTTCGCAATTTTCATCTTGAATTTATACATGTCAAAACACTTCCTTAAACCCTATTAAATAAATTTTAATCAATGGATGTGAAAAACATATCAATTTGGGGCATACACAAAAGAAAACTCTTAGTATGATGAAAAATTATAAACCTGAGATAACATTTACCCTTACCTACAATAAACATTATGTGTATTATAATTTTTAATCTGAAAACTACACATTATTTTTTCTCAGAGAAAACATTAAAACCCAATTAATTAAATTCAATCCAGTTTTTAGGTATGTAGAAAATCATATTCATACACCAATTTAAACTGGAATAACCATATGTAAAACATAAAATATAATTATTATCCAGTTAATTTTTGAGCTATATTGAGGCTCACAATTTCCTAATCTATATCGGGCTCACCCATGATCTATAATAGGGATCAAACCATCATAGTATCTATATCATGATCACTTATTCTCAATTATATATAATGTGGTTCAACCCTTAACATGAACTGTATCATGACCACCCATGAAATATAATGCTTTTCAACCCTTCATATATGTTTTATTAGTGTCACCTATTTCATATTATGTATTATTACTATATCACGAACCAAATATTTTTAGGCCATCACATTATCATAAAATATTTAAGAAACTATAAAATCATTTGGGTATAAATATAACCATTATAGATATCAGATCATTGATGTGTGAATTAGTTAAGTGATTAAGTTATGTGTCTCATTTCTAAATCTTCATACCACATTACATAACGAAAATTAATTTCACTGAAAATTTTATCAGGACATAAATATTGAAGTAGGTGTTTACCCTAATTAATATATATAGAGTTAAGAGTTTCCATTACCACTTTTCAATCAATTGAATCATATTCCTTATGAACGATTAAAATTTACTAAAACATTATATATCAACATAATAGAAAAATATTTTATATAATATTCCAATGGGTAATTATATGAAAATAATTAATGAATATAGATTCATTATAAAACACAATTCCCCAAACAAAATGAAATTCAGATGAAGTCCCTTAGTATATTTATATAGAATAACAACAATAAATAGAGAGTCATAAAATGGTTTATTGATAGAAAAATATATTTATAATAATTTAAAAATAAAATTCAACATAATATGGATGTGTAAAATAATATCCCATCAAATAATGATTTCACTTGATAGGAAAAGAACGAAATATTGATTTAGGGGTGCCCCTATTTGTGGGTAATGGTGTTCGAAAATTAATATTAATTTAACAAATAATCATATTTGAAAAATTCGTTATATAATTCAAAATGTGTTAAATAAATATTTATTATTTATAGTTTTATTTGATACATTTATGACCCTTTTGATGTGTTATAATGTTCAATTTTACTGTTCTATGAGAATTTATTTTTTGGTTTTCTTATCCGTTCACATTATTATAACAATTTATATTTATTTAAAATTGAAATAAAACTATGGATGTGGAAGTAAATTATTTTGGTTCAATTAAAGAATTATTAATGGTAATATATATCTATTTTTCTTATTTTAAAGATGATTTATTCCATTAAAATTTTAATGATAAATGTTTAAATTGTTTTGGTGGTTTTTTTACTATCATGATATTGTTTCCTTTTGTTAAATATATTATATATATATATATTATTTCCATAATATTTAATAAGTTATAATATACTTATTAAAATCTCATTTATCAGGAATAATAGTTTTATGAATATCCATGAAGGTGGTTTAGGAAAACAAAAACTGATTATCCAAAAAGGTGTTTATCCTCTATAATTTGTAAATGGTTTTGTTTCATTTAATAAGAGGATATAATAAAATGTATGTGTATAATATATTCCCATAAAAAAATTAATTTGATCATATAAGTTATAATAGAGTTATTAATTATTTATAGATGATGGATGTGATGAGAATGTAGAAGAATTTATGAAATTAAGAGAGGTGGTTACAAAATGTTATCTCTTTAATAAAATCTCATTAAAGGACCCCTTACGGATCTTGGAATTGGTTTTTAAAATTAATATCATCACAGTAATGTGGGAATATCTCATAATAGATTATTTGGATGATATTTTATGAGATTCATGTATTTAATACAGAATGTGGTGGATAGAAGGGGAATTTATACTTGAGTAAGGGTGGTTTTGTTTTATTAAATAAATATTATGTTATATTTAAATCAAACCACATTTTGGTGTCATTAATTAAAATGAATTAGACATATTATTAATGTTTTAAATTATTTTTATGGTCTATTAATGAAACATCCACCCAATTAATGATGTATTTTTATTTATACAATACTTTTACCTTTTAACACTATCTCATTACATTATATGATATATAATACGATAAAAGTTTTTTATCATAGAAAATGGTTTATTCCTAAAATTGATAATTAATGTAGTATCCTGCCCCTAATTCCCATAATCAATTACTTGAGATAGTGGCCATGAGACCTGTAGAGTGTGTCCCTAAATGCCAGAGGCTTCTTACTTGAAGTGATTACCTTGTTTGTGTCAGTTGAGATACTATGTCCTTATAGATCAATGTGATAATAGCACGATACATTAAATTTTATATAGTGGAAACTTGGATAATAAGTAATAGAATAATAAAAATTAACAATTCACGAAAGATAAATTACTGGTGGAAGTCGATTGAAAAATAATATATACAAAATGATGACCATAGTATTGCATATATATTTATAATGAGTATATGGGAAATAAGTGATACAAAAATATAACACATGCTATAAAAACTATAGAAAAAATATATGAAAACACCTTAAACTAGCTTCTCGAGAAATAGCTTGGTTCTCTTCATAATACAACATCATAGAACATCAAATCAAGCATCAGAAGCCATATATATACCTTTATGAATACCTGTAATCATGATGTCTCCTTGTGTACTATTGACGGCCCATGATTTTTGTGAAACACAATCTCTGTAGTCCCCCACCAATGGTTTCTAGATCAATACATTTCATGAAATAAATAATTGAATACCATTTCATGTATAATAAAATCATGGAATTAAATAATTAATTAATAAAATACATTTTCGTAGGTTCATAATTAGAATCCCAAATGGTACAACATTATTCATTATACACTATATGTCTTAACCAATAATCATGTAATGTGATAAATAATTTTTGTGGGTAAACATAAATAAAGAAACCATGGTAGGTATAACCTAGGCATGATTTCGGCATGGTGATAACATATCCATGACATCATACATGCATTCTCATAACATAATTAATAAATATAAAATATTTCACAAGTAATAAAACTCCTAAACTCTAATAATGGGGTCATGATATTGTTGAAGGAGATATGTAGAGAATATTAAAGGTCAATGTAAGATCCTATGATATAACTAATTCCATCATTTCAAGAAAAGGAAATCCATAATGGTGTCCCTTGTTTCACTCCTGGCATGGGGAACTCTATGTCTGTCTCAAGAATCTCAGATATATAACCACATATTTTCCATGGAATGGAATTTCAAAATTTCCAATGATTCCATCTACAATTTCTACCCAACTAAACTACTATTAATCACTAGTAAATATAATCTTCTCTAAGAGCTTGTACAATATGAGGCAATGTAAAACTATTGTAGGTTCATGTAGATCCATCCAAGCACGACAATTCATTCCATGACATCCATATTTCGGGATCCATATTCACTAACAGTGAATAGTAAGTTAGGAATATAAAACATAGGACATATCAAAATATTCCATTAAATTTATATTTACATATCATCAGTAACACGATGAAATTTAATTTGTAAACAAGTTATCATGACAAGAACATCTAATTCAAGAAAATTAGAAATGGAATAATACAAATGGAATCACTCATTAGAAATATGATGTACTAAAGGAACATGGCACAATGAATAAGGAATAACAATATGAAATGTGACATGAGGAATATGGAATAACAATAAAAGTCTAAGAAAAAATATCATGTATAAGGCACTTATCATCAGATAAATGTATGGACATGATTTAACTCCTGATTCCTGAGGATAATAAATAATCATTAAGCTTAAACATTTCCAAATGGGCCAATCTCATGGTTCACCATTCATTATATTTAAAATTATTAATTAATTCATATAACCAGTGTATAAATAACACACACACGGTGGTCATCCAACTAAGGCATGTTAAAAAAATTACATTAATCTTGGAACACCCAAAGGGGCAACTATTGAAAATTATAATAACCCATAGTTAGTATTTTTTCATATGGTAATGTAACAAATTACATTGATCCCCAATTAAAATAATTTATATAACATTATTATAGATTCTCTAGAAGGGTATAGTGTACCACACAATGAATAATAATATATAGAGACTCAAAAAAAGATAAATACATAGAAATCATACCTCAAGGTAGTAGAGCTCCACTTTTATGTTTTCAAAGCATGAATCCCAATAGAAATAAAGAAATGGAAGAAATAATCTGACACCATGAAAACATGGGAAAACAATTAGAACGTAAATTTCACTATCTTGAAATAAAATGTAGGAGATTAATGTTATTACCGAGAAAATTTAAATAGATCTATGGGTGGGATATTTGGAAGTCCTCTGGAGGAGATAACAATAATTATATACAGAGGGGAGGATGAAGCTACTAAGTGAGGGAGTTGGGTTGAAACACAAGAGAATAAATGGGGAAAGAATTGTTTAATTTAAATAATAATTATATGATAAACTGAAATTTCACCCAATAAGTAAGGGGTACACTGTTTGGCCACACGGTTGGACAAACCATGTGATAATCATTCACATGGATCTATATCAATGGGGTAGCCTATATAGCTAGGCACATGGTTTTCCTAACCGACCACATCCCATTGAAAACCTCTCTCTCCATAAAACGTGTAATCATTAAATGACCTCACCTGATGGTCATGATGTTGTAGATGAATCATGTAGCCCTCATCACCCCAATTTCTGCAATCTCAATGTTATTTTAACTATGCAGTATGGGATTCATGGTTTGTACTATCCCTATGGCCCAGTATTCTTAATTAATGTCGAAATATATTGGCACCATAAAATCCCTAGACACAAACTAATTCTTTCTTAACTCTATCAAGAATCATTATAATGGGGAAAAAATTAATGTTTAAAAGACATGTGTTCACCATTGAAAAAAATCATGCTGATACAACCTACCATCTATTAGACAACTCATCCCCGAGTCTCCATTTCAATGTTGGTAAAACATAATCTAAGAAGAGTTAATTCCACTATGCATTATCTTAATCCTCCCAAATCCAAGTATCATCAAGTATGTTTATGTGATTCCCTTGGCCCCGAACAAGAGGAATTGACCTTCCACAAAGATCCATCATGTTAAGACCACCACTGAAACAAGGTGTACCCCTACTAGGAACAAAATAGGAGAAGATAGATACTGAATCCTGAGTAATTCCTCCAATAGGTCCCGAGTTGGAAACTAGTAGTTAGGGTATAATAGACACATAGATGGGAGGAATTACCCACTAAAATAACACATGAGAATGATATATATATTATAGTCCCTAACCAACTCCTTCTTAGAATATAATATAAATGAAAATCCAATTCCCACAAATGTAATGACATTAAATAACTACTACCACTACATGTAAAAAATTTCATACCAAATGAAATGTAATGACGAAAGGGACCACGAAGCCCAAACAGAACCTATGAAACCCCTTGATAGTAGTAACCAGCCTCATTCCCACCCAACTCCAACTGACCTGAAAAATAGTTTACATATATGTAGTGTGAGTATAAGTTTATACTCAATATAATCCTTCATGGGGCCTCATGTGATAAAGGTATCGAAAACTTGTTACAGAATAGTGAAAAATAATTGAAAATATGTTGTCACTTAATCTGGTATACTTTGTTCATCGCCTTACCATGGATACTCTCACAATGCATCGCATACAAGTAAATATAATATAATAAATAATATCAAGGGTACCCTGCTTTAGTATTAACACATGTTTCCCGCTCTATCCCAATGTTACATGTCCATAGAATGTCTCTCCAAAAGGCTACTTTCAAGACACTTGGGTGAAGCACAACAAAATGCACCTCATGAAACCCTACAGCACATCCACGTCACCAGTGTTACCAAGTAGTTTCTTAAATCGTCCATGGACCATATAATGGGTATCATACATCAGGTATTATACCTCAAGGCATAACTTCCCCTAACACCCAGAAATGATCCTCCTTCAATCACAACTTATAAATTTTATAAAAATATTAGTCTTTAAGAAACTATATATATAATTCATGTGTTTGAAATAAAGAGAATCCATTACAACACTATACACACATGTAGCGGGAAAACATAACATCGTACACACCAACCCGAGTAGCACCCTAGATAAGAGAGCCATAAAAGGGTGTATTCATCCATCTATCATCCAATTATGATTTAGGGGAAAACACCACATAGTGATCAAATTTATAGGGGTCTCAGATTCCCTAACTAACATGGTTTATTAGTTAATAAAAACACAAAATGTACATGATATAATATATCTCACAACCACACATTGGGAATAACCCAATATTAGCCTCAACTTCATGTTATATCTCTCCGACTCACTGCTACCAGTTCTATGAACAGATATCCTCTCTGCACACAACCATTTAAAGAGCTATATTTAATAATTTATTCATTTTCCTTTGTTTCACTTTTCATTATTCAAATAATTAACTATTAATTAAAAATTAACCTATTCTAAATTACATTATAATAACCTCACACCATTGTTTGATTCCCTCCATGAATAAGCAATATGATTCATTAATTAATAGAATTATAACCCCATCATTATATTCCAGCAAGCTCCTCCACATGAATTAAACATTTATTCACTTATTAACATTAAAAAATTCCATATTACCATGTAATATAATAAATCATGATAATATACCAAACAAGATTAACTAAAAAGAACATCTATCTACATCAAGAAGTGGTGAAAGGAAAGATGATAAAGAAACATATTGGTCATCGGGAAAACAACATTTTCAATCAAGATCCCATATTTCATATAAATGGGTATGACTATAATCAATATGTTATATCACCCCTGACATCCTCCCTGACACCCACATGGATATCTTGATGTATCCCTCAATCACAATCATCAATTACTTCAACAACAACCAGGTACCCAATTCCATATTCCACAATAGCCCACCAGAATCATCCATCGCACGATCACATATCATTTAGGCCTCTAAATCCAATATGCCACAGTAACCTTCATGGATCATTAATTATAGACTCTTGTCCCACAATGTGGTAGACAAACATGTTATGTGTTGGGGATTCTTGTCCCTCAAAACAAGTAATTAAACCTTCTCACACAAAGATACCTCACATATCCAAAGAACAAGTCAATTTTACTCCACATGTAAGTGGGAAACTGTAATCCTACAAAGGAATAATATTTTTTCACACAACTAGTTCTTTTTAAATCATGAATTAACTGATTCATTATTCAATGCTTATAACTATAAATAAAGATGCAAGACTAAGAATGAACTAAAAAATTAATTAAATAATTAATTCAAACTGTGTTTAATTTTTTGGTCCACCAGCCTCAACAAAATTTAATTATTTTATTAATAATATTAACACATCGAAGATTAGTTAATTTAAACATACTAACAACATTAAAATTTAAACTCACCAGATTCATTAATCATGGCTCTTTAATATTTTATCCAATTAATTATAGAGTCACAATCATTACAAATTCCACATACTATTCCCAAAGTAAAAATCAAATCCTAGATATCACAAAATCGTGGATTAAAGATGAAAACCATTATCATTGTATAAATTAGAAACATCACCATGAAATCAATATATATTATTTAATTTTCTTCTTGTAATTATTAGGTAATTTTTATATCGATTCATGTGGATAAATCATTATATATATACTCTTTCACTTAAATAAATTGAGAATAAATGAATTCCCTACCTCAAAATTGATTTCATCATTATTTTTATGAGAACATACCATTGATGAGGTTCCCAGTCATCTATCCCACAAGAACTGCATCCTCCTAGGGTTCCCCACCAAAATCTTACCACCAAACAAAAAAAACTACCATATATACATGGATATCAAGCACCATCACATGGAAAAAAGATGAATTGGAGGACAAAAAACAAAGGAATCCAAAGAATAGTCGTATAACATACCCCAGATAAATGATGAATCAAAATAGGTAATCTAGATATTTATCGTTTATTATGGAATCCCCAAAAAATATTAGAGGGGTTTTCCCGGGTTCTTGGAATCATGAGTGTGGTGCTCCAGCCATTGGGTTGGACAAAGATATGCTAGTGAAATTGTTTTAATCACGGAACATCAGGTATTTACATTAAATTTAATTTCATTTTTTGATGTGTAATCCTCAGGGTTCTGCTTCCACATAAAAACATGTAACCCTTTTTATAATTTACCTTTGAAGAATACATGTTGTGAAACTGAATTTCTTGATATTTATTTTCAACAATGCGTGTAATTATTCTAGATTATAGAATTTCATAGCCAAACATCTACAGACCACATAAAAACCTCCTCCAAGCTTCCCAATCATTAGAAACATTCACAGGTTTGATGAACATGGATCTTTTCCATTACATTATATACCTCTCAAAACATTATCAACCTAAATAATACAAAACCAACTGAGAGAGGAAACAAAAAATGATCATCTAAACAACGGCATTTTGATGTACCTCTCAAGGACCTCACCACGAAAATAGCTCATCCAACTCGTCAAGTAACATCTAGAAACCACAAATTAAGAAAAAAAATACATTAACCACTCTCTTGTGGAAGGTGAATTTTAAATAGTCTAATCAATGATATGAAATAATTGAAAGCCAACTCATAAACCATAAAATTTCAATAGAAACGAAAACAACATTACAAGAGAAGATATAATCATAGAATAGAATTCGATACTGTGCATATGTATCCGCAAATCAAATTCCTAGTTAATCTCCACCATAAAACCATGCCTCTATATGGGTAGAACCAAGTAGATAAAACTCCCATGAAACTCCTTCTCTTAGAGGTCCTCGGTCTCTAAAAGATGTTCCTCAAAGGTCACATCATCATCAACATCTATCTCACCCCAATCAATTATTTGAGCATCATAATTAATATAATACTGGAGAATTGACCTTTGAAAAATATCATGTATCTTACACATCTTTGGGGGATGTTTTTTTGGATACTCTACTTCCCCATCATTATATAACACCATTAAAGGCCCAAAATCTGGGGATAATTTTTAATACCACAACCAAAAAATCAAATACAACGTTGGGGAGTCAACTTCATAAAAACATGATCCCCAACATTGAACTCCTGAAATATCCTCATATGATCATAATTAGATTATTAAAAAACTTCCCCTCTTTATTCCTCTAATAAAACACCTGAAAAATATTTCATAAAAAATGTTCCACTCTGGAGTAAGATTTGCTGACACTATGACTCCATTCTAGCACAATAGTGAACAGAATGGTTGGAAATACTTGGATTTAAATATTACCATATTCATGGTCGAGTGCGAAGTATTTTTGTTAGTGAACTCCACAAAGGGAAGAAGACTCATATATGAATCTCCAAAATCCAGGACACAAGAGAACAACATGTCTTCCAATGTATGGATGATCTGCTCTGCCTAACCATCCAAATATAGTTGAAAAGCAGTACTAATGAATATGTATGATCCAAAAATATTATGGAGACCTCTCCACACCCTTGAGGTAAAATGAATATCCAATTCATAATTGATCATCCTTAGGACTCCATAAAGTCTCGCCACCTCTTCTAGATACTTCATTGAAAAACCCTCCTCATAGATCACCTCCTTAACATATTTAATGATTTATGATTTAAAAAATGATGCAATGTCACCCATATATCATCATATTTTCCCCACGCATGAGGTAAACCATTCAAAATTATAGCCGGATTTCCACTAGATTACACTAAGGATCATTTAATGGTTGGAGAAAATTGACAGCAACACGGTGATCGATCTTCACCTTCTGGTAGAACAATCATCGAGACACAAACTCTGAGACTTGATGCTTCAACCCGGGACACCAAAATTAACCCATTAAGGATTGATGAATCTTTTTAACTCTACGATATAACACCAATGAAGAATTATTTTACACTCTGCAAATCATTTTCCACATTTACAAAGGAATGGAAATCCATCAATGAGACAACACTTGTTGGTGTTTCTCTTTAGACTAACAATCAAGAGCCTCACTACAAACAACTTGGTCTCTCAAGACCTCTACCTCAGGAACCCCCAACATGAAATCTTCCACATCATGTACCAGAGATGAATACACTATCATTGAAAAAAATACAACCTCTATCCCCAAACTTCTCCCATGTTTAGATTCAATACTAAATGTTCTTCCATCACTATCTAGAAATCACTAGATTCATGGAATACATCACTATGTGACATAGTTCTCAGCCCATTGGGCATGAAATTCCAATTTCTAGGTTTATAAATTATCTCAAATTCATAATCCTATGATAACCCCACAAACCTATTTTGCATCATGTTCAAGTCATGTTGGGAGAAAACATACATTTAGCTCTAATTATTAGTGAACAGCACATGATTATATTTGACGACGAATTGTATCTAAAACATTATGGAAACAGTACTTCCTCAACCTTGAGATAATGGGTGTCACAGATGATCTCATGGTTATGTAAGTGTAGATACCTATAAGACACAACATATTTTTACTGTATCAAAATATAGCATAGCCCTAGATGTGAAGCATCAAATAAACTATCAAACTAAAATCCTTGGGGTGTTGAAAAATCACACGATAACTAACCATCTTCATCATGGCATACTTATAATATTTATGATGTTGATCGATCGAGAAGAATTATTAATCCTTTCTGGTCAATAGTGTCAAATGAGTCATGACCTGAGGGAAATAATCTATGAACCTCCTATTATATCATGTTTGATCAAGGACACTTTACTCCTCTTCCAATGTCTTTTTGTATTCACAGGACACACATTATTTTATCGTTTAGGATCCACTAGTCTTGTGTACTGGGATACAACATTCCCCAATAAAGTGACTTCTGGATCCCATATCACACACTTTGTCAATATCCCAAGCAACATCTCATGATGAAGAACTCATAAAATAGAACACAGATTCCCTTCATTAACCTCATAAAACATGGATTACACAAGGTTTTCATCAATGAAAACGCAAAAAATATTATATAGGAACTCATAGAACATATTTCTCATTAAACCCATGAACACAGCTATATCATTCATCACACCGAACCATATCACAAAAAAGTCATAATATTCTTGACAAAAATAGAAATTAGTATTTGGGATATTTTCATCCTTCACAAACATCTGGTAATATCATGAATATAAGTAAATCTTCAACAACCAACTTATTCCATTCAGTTCATCTAATAAATCATCAATCCAAGGAAGAGGGTAGTGGTTCTTCACTATCACATGGTCATGATATAATAATCAATACAAAATCACAAACTTCCATTCGCCAAACTCAAAAAAATAGGTGCATCCCAAAGTGACACACTTGGATGAAAAAATCTACTCCACAATAGACCATAGACCAATATACACTACTCTCAATGAATAGATGGCACCATCATATTCATCAACATTGATATATATTACATTCATAGCTTTATATTGATTCTAAATATGATTTATCTTCTATGGGGTAATGATACAACCTCTTCTGGAACGACATGGGGGAAATCATTTATGACCCTGGGAAACACTGATTGATGAACCTTTGCAAAACATAATATCATATGATAAATCAATGATGAAACGTTTTGAACATTTTTTTGAATCATTTGAGGGTCTCTCTCTCCAATAATCAAGGTTGGATCTCTATCATCATCAATGAATAAAGCCTACCTATGAAACCATTCTATGATATCCTACACTATATTCAACAAATATATATTTTTGATGATTTAATGAGGTTGTATCATCAAATATATTGAATCTATTGAAGAGTCATTTTCCCATGAACAAGCTCACAATCTCTATATACATTAATGATGTTAGCTGGAACTCCAACTGGTGTAGTAAACTCCAAGGGAAATGGAAGTATCCCTACCTAAATTCCCAAATAATGGAAAAGGGTATAGAATAACATAGATTATGTCTCTCATAGATAAAAAATGGAATTCACTGAGGTAGAAAACTAGGGCTGCAAACCTCAAATGATGTCTATCTCACCAGGAACTAGAAAAATGAAATCCTGAATCTGACCATTACTTACTCCAGAGAATCTTTGACCATACTGTCGACCACCTCCATGTCCACGATCTAATATATGAGGATGGGATGAATAACCTGGCTATCCTCTAACACCACATATTCTCTCTACCAATACAAAAAAAGATAAACCCACTCCTTCTACTATCAATGTTGGAACTACATCCACAATTATCCCAAATCCGAACAAATGAAGCATGTTGAATTCTCAAAAATCATGTGCACTCTCTCCACTAATAAACACATACTCTAAAACAAAATAATGTTCCTCATCCCATAACATAGGAATAAGGGACATCTTCTATAGACAAATGAGACATTGAGTGTTGGGACCTACACCTATCTAATCAGAAACACTTATTTCTTGAAAACTGGGAACCCTAGACCATAACTCTTCTTCGTGAGGAATCATGGAGACTCCCCTATTACAATGATCCTATTTAAGATATTATCCACTAGACCATCACTTATATTATAAAATCCTTTAGATAAATCGTGAAAAAAATGGGGTGACCTTGCACATGATCATTAGTGGGAAATATTCTTTGGAATACCTCACCCTAGCCTCCTCAGCTAGCAACATGTTCATTTCATTTTGTATAAGTTTGTTAATATAGTTTAAAATCTCTCTAACACTAGAAATCACCTAGATAAGGGATAGAAGATTTTGGAGACAAGCCACCTTTTCAATCAATGAAAGAAACTCATCTGCCAACAAGTATCAAAACTCATCCCATGAGACTATCAACTTCTTCTAATACCTGAGGAACATGAACCACCACTGAATCAATGCCCCATGATGGAATCATCAACAACCTAGATACCCAATGCTCTTTCCATGAACAGATCAAATTAATGGCTATCCAAACAACCTCTAACTAGTCTTATTTTACTGCATATGAATTGGATTCATCATAAATCTTTAGACACTAGCACTAAAACTCTTAGAGTGTCCTCCTCCAATTGTTATTGTTGTCAACAACTACCCTACGATGATCTACTAGTATAAACTAATGATAATATTCCACATGAACCTGATGAGGATGTCAATGGCGATAAATACCCACTAAATAATGACAATTAGAGACCATAATCAATAATAATTACGAGATTAACATAAATGATTTATTTCATATTAATAATTTTACGTAAACATATCCCATGTTATATCCATGGAAACATCGGTGAAAATAATAATGACGCATGATCCTTTTTTGTTTTTGTACCCTTTAATGAGTATCACTTCTTTTAGTATACATTTTGAGCTTAGACGTCCATATATAAGATCACATGGGTCCCAAAATAACAGTGTTTTAGTTGTTCTCCCTTGTTTATTATTCTTTCTATACTTCTATGACATTTTATCTACCAGTCAATGCCACCTAACCTATACCTAACTCCAAATATCAACATATCCCTCAACCATAGATCCAATACCAATATGTTATGAACACGTCCACACAAGGTGTACCCCTACTGGGCCTACAATGTGATAATGAAGATAGTTATACCCAATTACAGCCTCTAGTAGTACCTTAGTTGATGACAAGAACTGTGGTTATACTATAGAGATAGATGTGAGTCATTACCCTACATGAGAACACATGAAAAAGAGATATATATGATATTAACAAACCAAATATGTCGTAGAATAAAATACAAAAGAAAATATACAGCTCAAAAAAGCAATGACATGAAAACATGACTCAACTATAATGAAAAACTGCATGTTAAAATAGAAATGTAAGGACGTCAGTGACCAGGAAACCCGAATAGATCCTACAAAAACCCAATATAGTAGTAACCCTAATTATCTATAATCTAATATAATTGACATGAAAAAAATCATATATACATAGGATGAGTATAAAAATATATTAAATATGATCTTACCTAGAGCCTCTCAATAAAAATGTAAAGAAATTATGCTAAATCACATTAAACAATAAGTGAAACAAACTCATCCCCTTAACAAGTAAACTATGTTCGAAAACATACCATGGAAACTCCAACCAAGTATCACATACTATAGAATAATAAATAATACATAATATCAAGGGTACCCCACTACTACTTCCCCATCAGGTTTCTCCTCTATCCCAATGTCTCAGGTCTTGATCATCACTCTCCAAAAACGATATCCCTCAGACTCCTGAGGGAATTATACCAACATGAAACTTGTGCAATACACCACAATGTCCACATAACCAATGTAACATGGTATTTTATGGTAGCCACCATATCCCATATAACAAGTATCATACATCATGCATTATACCTCAATCCATCACATCCAACACACTGAGAAAGGATCCCCATGGTATCCTAGCCTATACATGTTATATATATAGAAAACAATAAGTTACAATATCTCGAATACATGTGTGTGAAATAAATACATGACATAACATCCATATACCCACATATATAGGTAAAAATAACTTCCATGCATACCCATAAATGAAACTACCAAGAGAATAGAGTGGTGTAAATGATTTTAGTCATCCATCCATCCTCCCACCGAGATGATGGGGAAAACACTATCATGGCTCGAAAGCACCGAGGTGTTAGTTATCCTAATCTAGAGGGTGGATTAGTTCAAAAACCCCAAATTTATAAGAACTAATATATCTCAAAAACCCAATATGGTAATAATTTAGTATAAGACTAATATATAATTGAAATCTCTCAGACTCCAATCACAAATTGCAATGATTAGATTTTCTATAATAACATAATCATTTATAGATATAAAATTAATTACATTATTCATTTTCATCAGTTTTAATTTATGTTAACTAATTAAATAAGAATTATTTAACCATTAACATTTGCACATTTCACTATGTTATAATCAAAATAATATTCCATTCCATCCACATTTATTAAAATCAAGTCCATGACTTCTCAGAATTGTTACCTCAACAATGAATTAAATCATGCTCCAAACCCATGGGTTAAAGAATTATTAATTTTTTTAAAAAAATTAATTTCCATATTACCTGGTGATCGAGGAGAAAATATTAAGCTACCAAAAATATAAGCAACAAAGAAAATCCATCGTCCTCAAGTAGTGGGGAATGGAATGGAGAGAAACAAAACTGACTATCGACCATAAAATGGATTCAAAGAAGCATAATTTTTTCTTGTCAACAGATAATCCCATGTGTAACACAATCATTCATCCTTGGTGTCTTCCCCATCTTGCATATTAATATCCCATTGCATCCTATCATGAAAAGAATTAACTACTACTCCTAGAACTCGATCAGCCTACAACATATACTACAACAACCCTCCAAGAATAGTTATCCCTTCTTCACAACACATTAGGGACACCATGTCCCTTATACCAAAATAGTCATACAAGAACATCCATATAATGAACCTATGTAAATACCATATCCTTGATGCACATGGAAATTACATTAGTCTTGCAGAATACTTAATACATGACACAAATAGACTCCCAATGATCGTATTAGTTTAGTGTCTATATAAAAATGAACACATAAACACTGGTTCATAAAACATATACATCATCTCATGTTTTTCCTTCAAAACAAGAACACTTTTTAACATAACCTACTTAATACCATTCTTTATATCCTCAGGAAATAAAATGTAAAAAGGGGTGAGCTTAAATGCTCAGTAATGAAAAACCTATAAAATATAAAATGAAAAATAATCATAAAAATGTTTTATCTTATATTTTTAATATCATAAAATGTATAATAAATATGAAAATCTTGAGTCATGATATAAATATTCATATTCAATAAGGTATAAATATTTAGGGATCAAGAGCGTTGAGAAAATAGATATGGAAAAAACTTGGGTTATTGGAAAAAGAATATGCATAGTGAATCATTTCTATATTTCCAAATTCACATTTCCAAGAGCATCATAGTTGACAATGTCCATTACTGAAAGAGGATTACATGCTATTCCAACCCTTTATTACTAAACTAGATTTACATGTTGTTCCTGCCCTGAATTATTGAACCAAATTTTAATGTCCTAGTTCCTCGTTACACCCAAAGAAGGCTCGTACCCGGTTGGTCTCATGGCCTCACGCACATTTACCCAAATTCCAGAGGTTGTCGACTATCGGTGAGGGACTTGGGGGTGATATTGGGGAAACGTTTCCCTCCTTGGAAGAGTAATGCAGTGGAAATAAATGGATAACAATATTAGAAGCAATAATAACATGCAATATGTAAACAACGGAAGACCAGAAGTAATAAAAAACTAGAGAACAAATATATATATATAAATGATTTATGATACATATGTCCAGGAAAGCATCCAAACTAGTCACAATGCTGAAATAGAATACTAAACAATGCAAAAAAAACAAATGAACTCGAGTAGCATTGTTAGCCTTTTCTTGGTCGTGTGCTCTCCAGCTCCACAACCATCGTGTACCTGAAGTAGAAGGGTTCATGAAATTATTTATATTTTCTTTAATGTAATATATTTGGCCCACATAGAATGACCATAACAGTTTGTGAGATGAATCTTGGTAGGCAACCTCCCAAATAACTGTTCCAAACAGTAAGTGAATATATATGGCAGGCAATAAGAAAAATGAAGTATTAAACAATGAAGTACTAAAATGTAAACAATCCTATAGTATCAATTGCACTAATTTTCATATATAAAGTAAGAATCCAATAAAAAAACATGTAAAAATCAAGTTTGTAATCACACCCTAACCCAAATGGTTCAACCAATCAAACACATGGAACCCTAGTGGAAGTATTCTTATTCGAATCCCTTTGGTTCAGTTTTAACAAATACTCTCTAAGGAAGCAACCAAAATCAATTCCCCATGTGCTCTGGTATTGGTAACTATATACACTGTGAGGAGGCAAACAACTTCCAATTCCCCATGTGGTCTCAAAATGTAAATGGACACTCTAGAGAAGCTCTCAGTATCAATTCCCTGTATGGTCAACTACACCGGGTTCCCACAGCCTTGTGTAAGTCAATCGTTCCCAACGATGTTCAACTGCAAATGAAATCCATATAAAATACTTGGATAAAAGCTTTCTAGAACTACTTTTCCAAACATATACTTGCATATATTATCATTAGATAATATCAATCCATCTTAACAACACTAGTAATGGAAAACAGGCTGCCTAACCGACAATTCTTGACCAAATGGTTAATATCAAAACAAACATGGGCAACACATCCATATAATGGAAAATAACCCCATTCACAATATAACAACCTCTACTCAAGAAAACTAGGCATAACAGGAAATAACGGGTAAAAAATCCCAAATCAAGCAATAACCTATTCTAGGGTATTGGGAACTTTTGCACAAAATATTAAAAGGCTAACAACAGAAAGGAAGAAACCACATACCTCAACGTTGTACGATTGATATACTCTGCCTTCAGCCCTTGAATCAACCAATAATGCGGCTGATCTACAAAAAAATCTAAAACGTTCAACCTAGGATATCTCACGAAATGAGAGAAATCATGTAATGAGACTCTAGAAGAATGAATAACTCATAGTGGTGATTCCAATGCAATCAACAATAGTTGATTATGAGAACAGATTATCGATGGGGGATAAGAGAAGAATCATCGATCTCAGTCGCTCTTGGATGAGATAATGCCAAAAGAAGATATTTTTGTCGATTAGATATGACCCCAGTCTGTTTAATCAATTAAAAACATAATTACATTGTGTGTCCATTAAAAGTACAAGGCAGGTATATGCCCTTACCGGGCCCCAATTTACGTGGTCTCCAGGTGATCCCACACTTCCATGTACTTAGCGGTAACACGTCCAGTACACGGGTACCCACAGAAACCAGGTACATGATGTGCACTACTATGTTTATGTATGATACTCCATAAATTTACAAATTCACCTCTTTATCTCAAAACACCATAAAAGAAACACATACCTAAAAAAATGGTTCGATATCTTCCAATACCTATCCTAATGAAATTCATCATTGAATTTTACTAGTAAGGTGTTTTTGTGGAAGAATCCTCGAACATCCCTGACCATTGCAATCGTACATCGGACTCCTTCTCCCATGTCTTGTCTTGTACCCACCTGTGCTATCATTTCATAAATTCCAGAGGAACTAAATGGCCACAGAGAACCTTTTAATAATAATTAATAATCTAGATAGAATGCTCCTCGAATGATGTGTTCGCCACCAACTCACCCTCCTCGGGTTGATAAACATGATACAAGTTTGAGAAGCAACACCATAGCTGAGAAACGTAGAAGACGTCGTTCATATCGTAGTACCTCTGAGGTAATTGCAACAGACGGGCAATAAAACTGAATCTCATTAAAATCTAAAATGGTCCAACATATCTCTATGAAAGCATACCCAGTCTCATAATCCTCCTATGTCCCATCCTCATGGTGGAACATTGAAAAACCAGTTCTCTGACCTCAAAATCTAGAGGTCGTCTCCGTCAATCTGCATAAGACATCTATCATCACTGTGCTGTAGACATCCTCTTTCAAATCCACTCTATCTGCTCTGTGGTCTCATAGACTAGATGAGGTCCTAGCATAGCTGCCTCTCCTTCTTATAGCCATCATATGGGTGATCAACATGGCCTTTCATACAATTCCTCATAAGGATCCATCTTAATTGTTGCGTGATAACCATTATTGTATGAAAACTCCACAAGTGGTATGTGTTTCTCCCAAGAACCTCGAAAATCTAGGACGAATGCTCGTAGGATACCCTCCAACACCTGAATTGTATGCTTAGACAGGACATCGGTCTGGGGATGGTAAACTATACTTAAAAGTACCTATGTACCCAAAGACCTCTGTAATCTTTTCCAAACTTGAGATGTAAAATGGGCATCCCTTTCGGAAACAACAGAGTGTGGAACCCCAGGTAATTATATAATATCTCAAATTTACATCCATCCCATATCATAAACAATGAAGGTTTATTCGATCGAAAATAAGTGACCCACCATCGTGAGACTTCCAATAACAAACCATACTACATCATTCCCTCGAGACAACCACAGAATACCTGTAACAAAATCCATCATGATATCATTCCACTTCCACTCAGAAATGGGTAAATACTACAAAAACCTTATGGTTGATGATTCTCTACCTACACCTATAGATAGGTTTAACACCTCATCACAATCCCAGAAACATCTATATTCATACTTAGCCACCAATACAAATGATACATTTCTTGATACATCTTGGTGACAATAGTATGAACATTTAAAACTGAGGGATGAAAGTACAGTATCAACTCCTCACATAAGTCTGCTAACAAACATATGTGGCCATGAATATACTATATCACTTCATCGCTTATGGCCCATCCATGAATTGGGTCTTTTCCTGACACACTCTCATGTATTACTACACCATTAAAATATGATAGTTGCCTATTTTTCACTAGATCAAATAAATTAGAGGTCACATATATATAAGAAATAAATGTCTTCCTTTGTCTATCATACACCTCCAAATGCATCTTAGAGAACAGTTCCATAAGCTACCAATCACTACTGGCCTCCTGAACAACTTGTTTCTGAGTCCTCTGGCTCAACGCATCAGCCACCATGTTTCCTTTACCAGGCATATTGGTAAGCTCAAAATAAAATGAATGAAGGTAATCAACTCCCCTTTGTAGTATCAAATTAAGATAGTGTGGTGTAATGATATACATGAGACTTTTTTGATCAGTAAAAAACAAAACATTCTCTCCCAGAAGATAATTTCTCTAACAACATAATTCATAGACAACTATAACCCACTCAAGATCCGGATTTTGGTAATTACTCTCTAGTGGCTTGAACTGTTGAGACCCATACGTAACGACTCCTTCTCCCTATATAAGCACTGCTCCCAACCCGATACATAATTCATCACAGAATACAATATAGAACTTTCTCAACTCTAAAAATACAACTATTGGTGCTGATGTCAACCTCCCATTCAACTTTTGAAAGGCTGAATCACAATAATCTGACCTTAAGTAATTCACACCCTTCATAGTCAAGCCTATAAGTGACACTTTCATGTGTGAAAAGTTCTATTTGAAACATCTTAAGTATCAAGACAACCCTAAAAACATTGTAATCCAAATACATTCTTTAGTTTCTCCCAAGATACTACTACTCTCATATTCTCTAGGTCTATTGATACTATTGTCTCTAAGATAACATGACCCAAGATGTGAATTCGGTCCATCCTAAAGTGGAATTTTGAGAGCATATCATGTAACTGATGCTCTCTTAGTGTACTAAAATGATCTTAAGATGTGTGGCATGGTCATGTGGAGTGTGCGAGATAACCAAGATATTGTTCATGAAGACTACCAAAAATGAATCCTAGTATGGATGGAACACTCGATTCATATGTTCCCTGAAAACAATAGGTGTGTTCAGGAGAATGTATGACATAACCATATACTCATATAAACCATACCTTCTTTGAAATGATATAAGTGGTATTTATGATGGTCTAACATGGAACTAATTATAACTGGATCTGAATTTAATCGTCATGAACACCTCATATCCTTGAATATTATCAATGAGATCATCAATACTTGGCATGGGATATTAGTTCTTGATTGTAAACTGGTTCAACATCTGATAATCCTCACTATGTTTGAGGGTACCTTCCACCTTTTTCGCAAACTAGATACCGGAACGCAAGGAGAAGTGATGGGTCAGATGAAACCATTATCCTATAACTCATATAATTGCTTATTGATCACCTTTAACTCTAGTATATCCATCCATAAGGAGGTATGGGCACTGGTTCCACTCCTACCACCAGATCTATAGAAAATTCCACCAATTTCTCCAGAGGAAAAACTTAAAAGTCATCTAGAAAGATACCCCTAAAAGGATCGACCACTGGATGAATGTAAAACGGTGAAATTCATTGCTCATTCATATGTAGGCTAGCAATCTAGGTTTCAACTCCTCTTAACCCATGATGCTGGGGTCCTGCTCTGCTTTCCTGAACATCCAATTTGACCTTATTATATAACAAACTACTCTATGGTGATGTGAATCCCACCCTACAATGATATAAGTCTATAAAAACTTAGAAGGGAACTAACCAATCCATTTTGAGAATCACACCATAGCCTATTATCCCAAGGAAATAGATGTCCAAGAAGAAATGACACCCACCAACCTCAAGAGGTAACTCCTTGCACTGATGTACACTAGCCTTCCATGTCCCCAATAAATTGTTTGGTGTCAAGACACCAACAAAAGTAAATATACAGATCCCAAGGATCTCAACAACAACAATATATATGAAACTACAGGATTACCCTTTATCCAAAAGTGCAGAATCTAAGACTGAGGCAACCAAAATTGTACCATGAAATTTAAAGGTTCTGGGATCCTACTCTTGTAGGTTATGCTCGACTACAAAAGTTTGACCTATAACATGGTCCTGCGACCCTACCTAGACCTCTTGAGTTAATACACCATGTTGTCATTGGATGGATGTCGACTGGCTACCAGACCCATGGCCTCCTGCTCATCCAAAACAACTAGAAGAACTCCAGTTTCTATACATAGGAGGAAATGGTGGTCCTTCTCCTGATGGTCTAGTCATATAAAAACTTTTATCACCAGCTAGTGGTGAAAAGAACTGTCAAAAACACTAATGATGTTTCCTATTATATAAATATTTAAACTCCACACAGTATGTTGGGAAATGAGGCCTCATATTCCGTGTCTTCGGCATAGGTAGAACACTACCTGGATACCAGAAAAAGTATCCCGTCTCTTCAGATATCCACACGTAGATTCCCTATGGTGCTTCCTGCTGTTATTTAGAGGGGTACCAACTCAGGGTGCTCGGTCAGAATATTTTATCGCTCCATAATCCCTTTCAATGAACTCTGTGATCAGTTCCTGGTTGGTTATAGAGGTGATGGATGTCATCCTAAAGATGTTCACATGAGATCAGATGTCCTTCATGATACCATCCATAAATATCCTTTCTAAGAAAGCTCATCACTTCCTAGGATGGGTGTGAAGTGATGCAGCTCTACAAAGCGAGCATAATACTCCATGACACAGAGAGTACCTTTCTCCAAACACATAAACTCTCGGGCTCGATCGTCCCTCAATGTCTCTGGGTTGAAGTAATCAAAGAAGGCACACTAGAACTCTTCCCTAGCCATAACCTGATTTTGTCCCACTAGTGAGATCACATCACACCATCTCTTGGGGGAGTCCTAAAGAATATACATAGCTAGATTCACCCTTATCTCTGGAGGAATAACCAGATGCTGGAAGATAGATAGCATGCCCTCCTATAATGACTCAGCAGCCTAAGGTCCTCATTCCCCTAAGAATATGGTAGGATGCTGCTGTTGAAAAAACCACGTCAACTCAACCATAGATGGAGAAGGATGTGAGGAAAACACAAAATATTCAAAGACTAACTACTAAATGGCACAAACCACCTACCTTGATGTTGTACGATCGATATACTCGGGCATCAGCCCTTAAATAAACCTAGAACACAGTAGATATATAAAAACATCAATACATTTTAACCATGTATATCTCACGAAAGGAGAGAAATAATGGAAACAAGATCTAGAATAAGGGAGAACTCATCGTGGTGATTACAATGCAATCGACGATGGTTGATTGGGAGAACAGTTGATCGATCGGGGGCTCAGAGAAGAATCATCGCTCCTGGTAACTCTCGGATGAGACAGAGCCAAAATATGATATTTCTATTGATTATATGCTCCCCTGGTCTATTTAATCAATTAATAAGAAATGTACATGTCGTGTCCTTTAAAAGTACATGGTTTGTATATGCCTTTACTAGGCCCCACTTTAGGCAGTCTCCATATCACCCCACACGGCCATGTACTCTGCCGTTACATAGACAGTACATGGCTACCCATGGAATATAGGAAAAAGGTGTGTAATCCTATGTAAATGGCCTATACTCACTAAATTTCCATGTTCTCCTCTTTTTCTCAAAACACCAAAAAAGAGAACACATACCTGAAAAGAAGGTCTAGGTTCTTACACAGATTTACTGCACATTCAAGTCATGTGTATATCATGAGAAATAAATAATTACTTAATCCATTGGTGGGATATATAGGCCCCACCCATAACATAATGAAATACTTTTTACATTTTCCACAACATAGAAATCATTCATAAAATCATAACCCATGTAATAAAATGGTTCTCTTAAAAATCATTACATCATAACCAAATCCATGATTAACAAGTGGATTTCATTAATAGAATTAAATAAAAACATAATAAAACAATAAGAATAATATGGGTAGTATATATGAAACATAATTCTATTAAAGAATTGTATAATATAAGGAAAATAATTTTTATTGAACACTTGAAATTTATTATTGAGGAAAATAACCTATATTCTTTAAAAACATTTTCCTTTTTTAAAATCCCATATAATTTTAAAAGAAAATAATTTCATTGAAAATAAATTTTAAATCATTTAATTTAAGCATCATGGAAATATTATTTTATGAAAACATTATAACATGTCATGCAATATAACTTAAAAGAAAACATTCTTCTCGTACGTTTATCCAATAATACAAAAACTACCTCATATCAGAAAAAAAAAGATTCCATCCAAAACTATTAATAAAAATTCTCAAATCTGGTATAATTAACAAAAAATAGTATTATAATGGGTGAAATAATATTTTTGAATAAATATTTATGAAACATGTACATGGATGATAAATATACCCCAATCTATACTTATAGACAATCTCAAATAATAATGAGATTTTGAAATTATCTCATACCTTATGTCTAATATCCTCATTATGTATCTTAACCTCCTTTATATTGATATAAATTATTACATTGACATATTCCATAATAATAATCATAATATATGTTCATACTATCATCTTTTTTCAGTAACATTTTTACTCGTCCATCAGGAATTACCTTATTTATTTTCATACACATGTTTTGAGGGTTAATATCATATTATTAGGTCATAGTTATATCATTTACAGATATATATTAGAAAAATATATATATTATTTATTCAATAAATTCATTTATATAATATTTCATTAATTAAGATCATGTATAATGAATCACATCGAATCTTGGAGACTGTAGGCCATCTGTACGCACGAGTGGTGATATCATTCAAAAAATTGTGAAATGTTATAAAAATGGATATTATATAATTTTTTCCATAATAAATAACATATTTTTTTAATAATATATAGATATTTTATCAATAATTATATCCATACAATTAATACGTTGGTTAAAAACATATTACACCACGATGTGGTCACTGTAAACCGTACGTATGCACGCCTGGTGATTTTTTTTTCGTAGGATAGATATAATATAATAATTATTGTTACATAATGAAAATAAAATGTCAAAATATAATTTATATTATAGTTATTAAATTATAATATGTACAAATCATGAAGTTTAAGTAGAAATAAGAAATGTTTTTTAAGAATCTGTAGTGGCGATTACCTCTTCTTCGACGTGATCCCTCTAAATGTCCCCTTAACGGAACTAGAGACAGTCTTATGAGAATATAGAAACCTGGAGAATGTAACTCGGGAGTTTTATATTGTAAATGGTCATGTTATATCTGATATTGAAGGGTCAAATGGAATTTAAGAGGTGAGGGTTAAGGCTGCCTCCATTAATTGAGGTTACGGGCAGTTTTGGAATCTCCAAAATTATTTATTTATAATAACATAAAAAATTTTCCAAAAACCTAAAAAATATCATAATTTATGTTATGATAAGAGATAAGGTTTTAATCCCATCATCAAATATGTATTAGACTTGTTTTCCTATCCATTTAAACCTTATTATATTTATTTATAACTTATTTATTAAATTTCATTTTAACTAGGATAACCAATATCAAAATATTATAGGGTTACAATATTTACATATACGATATCATTTAAATAATAAAGTAATAATTTATAAAATTTTAAATTATATTTTATTTATTAAATATTTTTCAATATTTTATGACTTTTAAATGATTTTTTACAACAATATTCTAAAAAACAACAATTTTATTGATTTTGACATAATTCAATTCATGGTTTTTTTAAAAATATCTAGAGAAAATGTTATACATGAAAAAAATAATATCCATATAGGGTGAAGGTAATATATAAAACAAATTTTATATATTTTTTATCCCAAATTATATTTATTTTAGTATTTTTCAAATACATTAATTTGATATTTTGATTAATAAAATAATTTCCACATCTGTTTTGTGTAATTACTTATTATAGTAATTTGTTGAATAAAAATTTAAAATAAAATAATATTATGAAGATAAATATACTCTATTTCATAAATATTATTTATGTAGAATATAACTTCTATGAAATCCATAAATTAAAATTTTATAATTATTAAAACATGAATGAGACAAGTTTATCATCAATGTAAATAATATAATATTAGTGAAATAATTTCTTTTATAAGGATCCAAATGTTCAATAAATCGACATTTTGATGGTTAATGTCGATATATACATGAAAAATAAATCTTGGTCATGTGTTTGTGTGTTAATATGGTTATTATCATTTTAGAAAAAATTGCATGGTTGATTTTTTGTGTAATTAAATAATTTCTCCATCATCAATATATTATCATTTAACTAAATTATTTAATCCATAAAAATTAAAAATAAATTACCATGAGAAATAATAAAATTTTATATTTCAATTTAGTATTCATAGTCAAATATATCTCTTGTATTACATAATATTAAAAAAATTTAACTATATATATTTGAGTAAGATATATTTAACATTTTAAATGTCCTAATCCATTTCAACTGGCTTCCAAAGGGTATCATTTCAACCAAAGAATTGTTTAGATAAAAAATTACTAATCCAATCAAATTAGGAAACATTTTATGATAATTTAATATTATAACATTTACCCTTAATTACTAGATTTAGCTTTTTACCATATAAAATAAAATTACAAAATTTACTATTCATAATTCCTAAAAATGAATGAATTGAGTTTAAATAATTTTCGAAGACTAATTAAATTTTTTTAATACATTTATAAAAATTAATAAAACATAATTGGCAGTAATTAATTTTAAAATAACTCTATTTTCTGAATGAAAAATGTGTTTTGAAGGAGAAAACATTACAAAATATGGAAATGATTATTTAAAATAATTCAGTGTAAAATTAATTCCAATGAAAAATATTATATTTTAAACTAAAAATATAACTTATTTATACTTTGAAACCATTAATGAATATAATTTAACCATATAAATTTATTTTATTAAATATTTTTTTAATTAAAATTAATATATTTTTACTAATTTTTAAAACTTAAAACTTATAAAGAATATATCAAAAATACATCCTATTTAAATTTTTTATCAAACATAAAACAATGATATTTAATTTAGTATGTATAATATATAAAAATTTTAAAACTAAATTTAAAATTTATACGCCATCGGAAAACGGAAAAACAACATTTCGCGAAGAATACTTCTATTATCTGAAAAAAAGAATTTGTAATTATATCAATTTTAGAAAAAATATAAGATTAATTTAAAACATTATATTTTATTTATTAAACATATATTATATTAATATATTCCATAAAGTGTGAATTTATATTTTAAAAAATCACTTATTTCCATTTAAATAGTTTTTTTGAATAAAAATTTAATATTGTTCATACATAATGTTATAATGACAAGCTTATAAGTTAACACAATAATACATAGTTGTTGACATAAACTTGGTCTTTTGTGAAATTAATTCTATCAAAATTACTACAAATTGGGTGTAACACAATCCAAGCGTAGTGTTTTGGTATACCTCAAGCTATGTCAGTGTTGAGTATCGCACAAGATTACCTTGTCCTAGCGTACATCACATGACATCAATGGAATTAAAAAAATATATCCCATAAAAATAATGGGGTGTTACATTCTACCACAATTAGAATTAATTTCTCCCTTAATATTCTTTTGGTTTATAAATTGTTTAATACTTTAATATTTTTTTCCTAGAAATCGACATCATAAAATGTAACACTAAAACATCGTTTTAAAAATGGATTGTAAAAAACATAATGTTTATCAAAAGTAAAAAATCCATGGATTTCCTCATTTGAGAATAATGGTGGGATGTGACGATCAATTGGACTATATAATTTATCTATAATGATCTAAGGGAACACTTAATTCATTGGTGAATACTATACAAGGATAAAATTTCTAGTTTTCATGATCCTTTCACTAATGTTGAAGTACATGAGAAGAAATGATAACATGATGATAGTATAATATCACTATTGGTCGTACCTTGAACAATATCACGTTCATATCTTATTCAAATAAATTATGTTTAATTTTACATTCATGAAGTTTTAGTAAATCAAGAAATCCATAAATATAATGATAGGTAATTCCACCTTTGTTTATCATAACTTTGTTTTAGCACTGGTTATAAAATATTCATAAGTCCACAAATGGTGAGATAATAATTTATTCTAACAAACATCATCCAATGTTAAACGTAAAAATTCCATAAATAGATAACCTTATAATCTTTAATAATGCTACAAATCCAAATTTATAAGAAATGTTTCATTATCTCGGCTTCATATTTATCACCCATATATCATAGGGTATATCTTGGTCACCACATCAGGTATTCAACTGAGTAACTAGAATAACCTAAATTACTGGTGTCGTTCAAGATGAATTGTTATTTTTGGAAACCCAAATTGAAGTTCCCTAAACTATATCTAGTATAATTAATGTACATGATCGATCAACATGGAGTAGTTTCAGTTTCATGATTAAATAATTATAACTGGTAATGTGAAGATGCATAATTTAAAAATTATTGTTTGATGATTGTGATGATTTCATTCCAAGATATATAATTATTGGACTCGTCCAATTCAAAAATGATTAATCTTAAAAGAGAAAGGAAACTCAATATGATTATTGCTGATTAATGACAAAAATCTATCGGGTTGTGTTCTTGTGTGGGTTGTTAAAAAAATATTTCACTATTATGTTGTTTTGTCCATAATAAACCTCATTTCTGTGTTTCTTGGTATCAAAACCACATTTGTGTAATGAGTTCATACTAAGTCAGTAGAAATCAATTCTTTGGTATAGAATTTGATTTCTACTTAATTATAATTAATAATAACCCTTTAGAAATGACATGTTCACTGGATGATCATGGATATTCATATTGTAATTCCCTCATAGATCCTTGGAAACTCCATTATTTCTCCGATATGGGGCTATTGGTTAAATTAGACAAGGTTGTCGGGAAAATTATTTGAGGGAAAATGAATAAAAAAAGAAATAAGAAATCTTTATAATCAATGAACCCAAATTTACCCACATCCCCAACACAAGGGGGTTATAGTTAGTCATGTAAAATAGAATGAAAAAATATTGATATTCATTATTGAGTAAATTATAGAGAAAATAACAGAAAAATATTTCCATAATTATAAAGAACAACAACCTAAATAATTCTAACCCCAATCTGTTTTTAATCCTATTTATCATAATTAATCCTCCTCCCTCTCTTTTCATCCGCCCATGGACTCCTCTATCCAAAAAAAGATTTTTCTATGTGTCCAAAAGTAGCATGAATTTGAATTTCTGAGTCAAGTATTCTATAGAAAATGGAATGTAAGAATTAAGAGAGCTACAAAAAGCCACGCGGTTTGGGCGCACGATTAGTTAGGTCATGTACCAACAGTGTACATATTTCTGTTCTTCAAAAATATAGGTGCACAACTTTCCAGGATGGGACTCACGGACCGGTAAGCCATACATTGTCCATGATCAAGGGGCCTTTTCCAAACATGTAATGCCTGTATGTCTTGGTTGCTGGGCCACACAGTTTAGTTGGCCAGGTAGAGTTTGTACGAAGTCCTATGCCTCCAAAAATTCCTCCCCCAAACCGGTTTCTAGAGAATCTGTACGGTTTTTCTAACAGTGCAGAGACCTTTGGAGGCTCTCTGTCTTTGAAAATTCAGAATTTTCTCGATCTTCAATTCATGTTTCTTAGCCCGAGTGACACCAAATCATCCTGCATCGAGGGAAAAGGTTCCAAAATCCTCGAATACCCTTCTGAATCTTTTAAATATTCAATGCCTTCATGATTCATCTCTTAGAGACTAAAGGACCTAGAAAGGCATATTAAACTTGTGAAAATTATGCAGAACCACCCTTATAACCATTTTCAATATTGTAAACCAAGTTGAAATTCCCTATGAAAAGCTGCACATCAAACTCCCCCACACATGATTGATTGTTTTTTCTCAAACCAAGTCATATACGACTAATTAAATGGAATTACTGAAGATACTGGTAGAGATATCCTAGATTATATCAATCAATTGAATATTAGTTTTGAACAAATTACATTTAAAAATTACAAAATTAATATTTCATGGCTCCCCATGTATATGGAGTTATCTAATATAGTAAACATCATAAAAAACATCCATACATTATTTCATAAATAAATATTTCCTAAAACTTATTTTTCCCTTCATCATTCTATTAATGTACCCACTTCCATTTCCATATCATCATACAATTATTTTAGTTATGGCCAAGTTTTTTCAAAATTAACTATTGGGCTACCAATTTTATAGGCCACACACCCTCAATGACTTTCATCTTTTGAATCATGATGAAAGGTCATCAAAATTGTAGTGCATGATTTTTCATATCTTGAAAAAAAGGATTTTTCTTTTCAATGGGATGAGATACTAGAAGTCATTTGGGCTCAATTGTTCATCGAAACACATGATGAAAATTTTTACAAAGCAAAGAGTTTATGAAATTAGGACTGTTTAATAGCTATTAGTGTGACAAAAAAATATTCCCAAACC
Organism: Viscum album; assembly: GCA_963277665.1. NCBI lineage: Eukaryota > Viridiplantae > Streptophyta > Magnoliopsida > Santalales > Viscaceae > Viscum > Viscum album. Next base: position 1,787,939,065 of record OY728121.1, on the reverse strand, counting down.
TCACCTCTCATTATGAAAAAATTGATTTTCATTTTATGGGGTTCCCTAATTTTAATTTCATCATTAAAAATGACATTTTTAACGAAATTATTTTATAAATTAATGACTGAATGTTTATTTTCATTCATTATAATGTTTATACACATAACTAACAGTGTTCTTCAATCCGGACATATGATCAATTTTCAGAGATGATTTCCAAAGATAATTTTTATCTAGTCGATATATGCTTATGACACTGATAAAACCCCATTAGATATTCCTATGAAAATATTCCATACTTATGATTTGTTCATGAAATATACCAAATTGGGGTAACAAATATGGGTGGCATCCCCCACTGTTAAACTGATCTAGGTACCCCATGACGGTAGTAAGGTAGAGAAGGGTGGGAAAGTAAAATAGTAATGAGGGGGAAACAAATTACAGATTCCTTAAATAATTGAAAAACGTTCCCTAAATATCGGTATTTAATGGAAAACAAGTGGTTTGTGATAACTCATCAAGCAAAATACTATATTCATATGAAATGATTATTCCCATGCTTTCTAGACAATAAAACCTAAAGAGTGATTAATGTGAAATCAAGACATGTAGTAGGGATACAAATTAGAAGCACATCATCATACCATAACATTCATGAAAATTGTATCAAAATAACGTAAAACACAGTCACAGTAGGAAACACACACTAGGAATAACAACAAAACACATCAAATCCATCCCATAGAGAGATCTGTGGGATCAAATAATATGGTCTCAGCAACTTCATCCCAAGATGGATCGGCTGCAGGCCGAGCTGTGACCACAATATCAGCCGGATCAGAGGTGGCAGAAGGTTCACCCATCGATGTGGAGCCCCAAGATGGATTGGGCTAGAATGGTGCAGCTCCATACATGTAGTTTGAGGTGGGATTTTGGGGAAAAAATTTATAAAGTGTAGGTGGATGAAGACTGGCCCAATAGAGCCCCTCTAACTCCAACCGTGTCTTTTCTATCATCTAATGAATCATTTATTACTGATCTTGGTTCCACTTCCAATATAAGTTGGGGTAGGTATAAGTGGTGCCCTACAGGTTTGGGTAAGAAGGATAATATGGGTAGTGTGGTGCACCCATATAGGCAGTTGAAGTCACAGGTAAAAATGTTGTAGCATGGGGGGAAGAATGGTGATATGCAATAGGTGATCCATGAGGATCCATGTCCATAGAGGCTGTAGGTGGGGGTGCAGCAGGGGAAATGCCAAAAAGACCATGTAGAGAAAATCTGATACCATCTGTCTCAAGCATCTTCATCCGCTGAAGATGAGTAATGTCAATGAATAGGGCCACAGGTCGCTCAACAAACTCTTTCTCATCAAATTAAATGTCCATTAATTATATCATGAGAGCGATAAATGGGAGATCAAAAATATCCCCCTTTGACATTGAAAACATAGTATTTAGATACAAGTAGAATAGGAAGGCAAGGGTTAATTCAACGCTGGTGATCATTGATTGATGAATAAATAATCCCTGACTACTAACGTTTCCATTAGTATTAGATCAAGTGGTAAAGTATGTGATGACAATGTGATGTAGCACTCGATGGATCAGATTGAAAAAAATGGATGCCTTGTTTATCTGAAGCACAAAAGCTTCACCATGCTCAGAATTAGTAGCCCAAAAGGATCGTGTTGTGGTGGGACCACATTCTATAGGAGCCTTAGCATATGAAAAACTTTGCACAAGGGCGATGTCATAAATTCCAATTAAGGTGGAAAACTCATTCAGATGTAGATTTTACGGTGTATTCATTAGGAAGAATTTGGAAACACATTCTGTTTCATTATTGATTCCTTGATACTCCCCACTATATTGTTCTCTGCTATGAAATGTAGCCTTGATAATCCCCACTATATTTTTCGAGGGCATGGGTCAAATTTTCTCATCCTATATACATCTGCAATTCCGATGAAATACCTAACGGTGCAAGTTTGTCGATGGAAAACTCGTGGATGGTACACATTTAACAATTAAAGAGTGTTTTGTATAGCATACATTACTCTTTCTTACTAAATATAATATGGGGGCCTAAGGCAGAGACGGAGTCAGACCCACATGATCTCTTGGAAGAAGAAATTCTGAATGTTAGTGGTTTATGGCACTTGTAGGTAACAAATATAGACAAAAATATTTCACACAATCCCAACACGGAGAGATAACAAATTTAATAACTAAAATTTTAAACTCGACATAACCTAAGGAAAATACAAATTTTGAAATTGATGTTCGAAAATTAGGTTTTCGGTGAGAAAATTCTTGGTACGCATGTGGATTCTAGGGAAATATAGAATAACAAAGCAAATGAATGATGAAAGTGAGGTCAGGAAGAAGAAGAAAATGGTATAAATGTTAAAATAAAGAGGGGATCTGGGGATTTTCTGAACCCTATGGATAAAGATTGGGGAAGAAGAAAATAGGATAAGAGGGAAAAGAAGAAATTATAAGAAGAGAAGAACTTTCCACTGTTGAATATCCAGACAAAGGAAGGAGGCTTGCATAATGAAAGAGAATAAGGGAAGATAAAGGGAGAGAACTCCATGGTCTGGATAAGGGGGTTGGACAAGGTGGGAGAGAAGAGCAAGGCTGTGTTTTTGGGAATTCAGGAGTCTAATTTTCCACATAGCCTGCGATTCATGGTTTATCCAACTGTGCACCAACAGTTCGAATGCCAACTTAATGGGCAGTCCATGTCTCATGGTCAGTGTACGGTTTGTCAAATAGTGCGCTGAACATGCAGTTATTTCTATTTTATAGAATTTTAAAAAAATTATTGTTTTTAACACAAAAAATACTTTTTTAAAATTAAAATCTCTGTCCCCCTTTTAATTATAATAGGGAATCTGAGAATTTCCCTAAGAAACGGAATCCTTTATTTATTTAAACTCAATGGGATATCTAAATCTACTGTGATGATTCTATCTAAAACACACAACAATTCAAAAATAAAAACACACTATCATGAATTTCTATGTTCACTCAAACAAAGAATTAACATTAAAAAATGTTATTTTAGAATGTCAGGTCACCTCCCAATCAGTTCTGTGGTTAGAGTCACTATCTGGACTTACATGGGCCTTATGCTACCCAAAACGTAGTATGGAGACCAATCTTACTATGTCTTCCATGTTATGATATGGATTAAGGGACTTACCATTCACTTAAAACGTTTGACCATCTTCACCAACCACTTCCACCACACCATGCTGGAAAACGTAGATAACATTGTAGGGTCCCAACACCTGAGATTTTAACATTCATGGAAAAAGTTTCAGATGGGTGTTAAAGAGTAATACCTGGTCACCAAGCTCGTAGGACTTCTGGCAGATCATGGGGATGTGGACCGTCTTTTTTCCTCTATTTATATAATTTGTAATTCTCATATTACTTTATCCTAATCACATCAAGATCTATAAATTGAAACTTATTATTGTCATCAGTAGCATTTAGGTCATAATTGAGTGATTTGAAAACACAATAAGCATTATTCTCTCGCTCAACCAGCAAGTTGCATGGATTTCCATAGATCAACCAGAAGGAAGACATACCCAATGGTGTTTTGAAGGATGTCCTATAGGACCACAATTCATCATCCATCTTTTTGGACAATTCTTCTTTAAAGGTCCCATTTTCTTCAAATATATCGGCTACAACTCACGGTTAGACCCCTCCACCTGATCATTTTTTGGGGATGATGTGGTGTCCCCAGGCTATACATAACCCCATATTTCAAGAGCACATTTTTTATCAATGCATTGCCAAAATGTAATCCTCGGTCACTGATCAAAAAATTTTGTACTCCAAATTTTCTGAAAATATTTTTCTTGTGAAAGGAAACCACAACATTTTCCATTTTATGAGTTTTTTCCATGGATTCCATCCAATTTGAAACATAGTCAACACATATTCGAATATATATGTTAACAAAGTATGGGGGATAGGGTCGTATAATGTTTATTCCCCGCACATCAAAGATCTATGTTTCATCAAAAGTTTGAGGTGGCATTTCTACCCAGCGGTACGTGTTTACAGTTCTCTAGCACTGATGACATCGAGATATGAAATAGATGGTGTTCTTATTTATGGTTTGGTTGAAAAATCCAGATTTTAGGATATTTTCTATATAGTGGTCAGGAACATGATTCCCTCTACTAGAGAATAGTGACAAAATTACAAAAACTTTTGAATCTCCTCATACAGTACACAATGGGGAATCACCTCATTCTCACAAAAGTGGATGAACTGGGGGTCTTCCCAAAAATATTACTTCACCTCAGATATGAATCAGTTCATCTTTTGAAATGTTATTTCAGGATGAGTGGCTCCTATAGACATATAATTTTGAATATCAGTAAACTATGGTAGTGGTGCTACACCAATGGAGAATAGCTACTCATCTGGAAAATCCACATTATTCTTATGTTCATCCTTTCCTTCTAAATTGGGTAATTCCAGCCAAGCGAGATGATAGGACAAAAAATTTATGCATCCCTTCTTATCTATGATTTCTAAATAAATATCCTGGAGGTGTATCACCCATTGGATTGGTTTTGCTTTGACATATTTTTTATTCAGAAAGTATGTAAGTGCATCATGGTCTATAAAAATTACAATTTTAGATCGCACTATGTAAGAGAAAAAATCTGTCGAACACAAAAAAACACTGCAAACATTTCGTTTTCCATGGTAGTATAATTGATTTGGAATCATTTAGGAATTTTTTTTCATAATAAATTTGTCTGAATATACAGTCCAACCATTATTCAAGCACTGCCCCAATCCATAGTCAGTCACGTAACACATTATCTTTAATTTCCCCTCCCAATTCGGGGCAATCATAATGGGAGATTCAACAAATCTCTATTTTAAAAGCTGTAAGGATTCTATAAAATAATCATGAAACTCAAAAATGGAATCCTTTATTAGAATATTTGACAATGTATGATCTATCTTGTAGAAATAACTGACGAATCATCGATAAAATCACTTGTGCCCCAGAAAGCTCCGAATTTCTTAGACTGGTGTGGGAATGGGAAGCCTCAAGAAGACTAATATTTTCACAATATCCACCTCAATACCTTTCCTGGATATCCTATGGAATATTATGATTCTATTATGTACCATAAAATGGCACTTCTCTTAGTTAGGAACCAGATTAGTGTGTTGACATCATTCATGAACCAGCTCTAAATTCCTCAAGCAATAAGTGAATGACATCCTATATACTGAGAAGTCATGTAAGAATACATCTAATATAAACTCCACCATAAGATGAAATATTTATAAAATACACCATTGAAAGGTAGTTGGAGTGTTGGAAATTACAATAGACATATGTTAATAAGAAAAGGTCCCATACGGGCAAGTTAACATTCAGTTTTCTTGATCTTCCGGGGCAATATAGTTTTGGTTATACCCAAAATATCCATACAAGAAACAATATAATTCATGCCCCGCAAATCTATCGTGCATATTATCTATAAATTGGAGGGGGGAATGTTCTTTTTTGTGTCATCATTGATCTTCTGGAAATCAACACATACCGTCCATCCTGTGAGTGTTATGGTCAAGATTTATTCATTCTTCCCACTGGCCACCATGGTGATTACTCCTTTACTAAGAACAATTTGTTGAGGATGTAGCCATGGGCTATCAGTGATAGGATAAATAATTTCTGCTTCTAATAGTTTGATCACCTATTTCATGACCACCTCCTTCATCAGGGGATTCAATCGCCACTATGGTTCCTGAGAGGCTTTTTCCCCTTCCTCAAGAAGATACTTGTGAGTGAAAATTGGGGGGCTTATACCTTTCATAACAGTGACAGTCTAGCCAAGGTCATTTTTCCTTCTTTTAAAAATATTAAAGATATCAACCTCATGTAATTTTGTAAGTGAAACGTTGAGGATCACCGGTAGTGTATTCTCATCCACCACAAACACATATTTAAACAAATATGGCATAGGTTTCAACTCGTGATGTGGGGCATTGAGAATTAATGGTATAATCCCCTCGACCTTAGACCGCTCTATCAAATCCAAAACACTTGGATGATTCCAATAAGAAACTCTCTGGCCTACAATAATTATCATTGCCTGGGTTCATTGTCGAGATGGATGTCCCCAATGACAGATTCATCGGTGTGTAAGAAAATTTCCATGCTATCTTCCTCGAGCCCAAAATGATTAGCAAATGTTGTCAATGTGCAACAATCCTCTTTTTCCATAAGTGTAACCTATTTCATAGCACTCATGAAATTTTATGAAACATTCTCATCACCCATGAAAAAGATCAACTTTCATTGGTGGTCATCTATTAAAAAAAATTTGGTAGACAAGAAGGGTCTTCCTATGGTTATAGGTGCCTCTTGGTCTTCTTCGATTTCAAGGATGATGAAATCTGTAGGAAGAATCAGTTTTCCCACTATTAATAATGCATCTTACAAGATACCTCAAGAGTACATAATTGATCAGTCAGCTTGTTGTAGTGCCACTCGAGTCATTTGAGATCATTCAACCCTAGCTTCCTGAATACTTTAAAGGGAAGAAAATTTACAGTAGCCCAAAATCACACAGATCCTTTGCAAACTCATAAGCTACGATGATGCATGGGATTTTGAGGCTTCTTTTATCATGGATCATAGGATGAAGGCTATGCTGAACCACTACCAAACATTCCTTGGTCAAGGGATCGTGCCCATGTCCACCATATTCATTTTATTTGAGAGGAATTCTTTCATAAACTAGTCATATGTTGGAATTTGGGTTAATGCCTCTACAAATAGAATATTCTTGTGTAATTTCTGAAATACTTCCATAAACATGGGAAATTTTTGGTCCAATATCCATTGTTTCATTCTTATTGGAAATGGAAAAGTGGGTTCATACGGCATAACCACCTCTATTCCCTTACTCTGTGGAGCATCCAGTTCCTTTACCAGCTCATGATCAGAGGAGGATTTCTCTTCTTCAACTTCTCCATCCGAGGATAGTATGATTTTATTTTGTTGTTCCTCACCTTGAATTGTAGTCTCTTTTGGGGAAAGATCATTCCCACTTCATAAAATTACCACACTATCTTTCTCTCATGGGTTATTTTTTGTATTTCTCGTTAGCGTAAAAAGCATCTTAAAAGAAAGCGGATTAGCTAGCTACCCAATATGATTTTATGGACATCTAATGGAGGAATTCTTATTTTGATACCTTGTCACAACAGTGGTTATAAACATGAATATCATTTCATACATCCGTGAAGGGCGTTCTTACTAAGGTAGTGGGGAAAATTGTTGGGGGTGGCTTCCTTGTAAGATGATCAAGATGAGGGTTTTGATACCCTTGTTCTTGATAGGCTACTTGGTGAAATTTATTTCCTTGATGCTATCTTGGATAAAAATTCTAAAATTGTTGTTGACCATAATCATGTGGTCACTATTTTTGGGGATGAGGATTCTATTGTTTCCACTTCCAAACGTTATTCTAATTATCTTTCCATCCCCAGTATTCTGATTCAGGGTAATTATTTATCCCTCAAGTCTATGAAACGTAATTCACCTCACTTGTAGATGGTCCACCACTTTCCCAAGAGCACTCACCTATAGTATGATTATCACCACAGTCATTAAATTTTGTGTGATTAACTGCATGAACTTGAGTTGTTTTTTTAATATTCATAAGATCTATCTTATTTGATACATCATCATGTTGAGCCGCTAGCATGTTGTTGGAATCAATGAAATGCATTCCTCTCTTCTGGAGTCCTTTCTCAGAGTTCCACTGAAAAATGTTTGTAGAAATATCTAGTACAAAATCAAAGTGATCCTCTAGAATGTTTCTCATTACTGTTCATACATCCACCGCATCAATGATCGACCTAGTATTTGTAGTGAGGCCTCCATTGAAATTCTGAACATGCATCCAAAATGGTATCCCTAGATGAGGGAATATTCTGAGAATCTCTTTAAAGTACTCCAACGACTCATATAGTGATTCAGAGTCATGTAGTTGGATGTTATGATTCACATTCATTACAGTGACCATCTTCGATGGAGGGAAATGCATTGATAAGAATGCTTGTGCCAATCCCTCCCATGGGTGAACGAAATGTTGAGGAATTCTATTGATCCAATCTTTCTTCTTATCCTACAATGAAAAGGGAAATAACGGAAGTCATATTGCATCCTCTAACACTCCATGGTATTTGAATGCGTCAAATATCTCCATAATTTTGGATAGGTGAGAGTTATGATCTTTACTGGGTATGCCACAGAACTAAAACGTATTATGAATAGGGTTCAAAATGGCTGACCTGATCATAAAATGCTTTTCTTGCACTGGAGGTCTGACTATTCCTATTTCTCTTCCATGGATGGTAGTTAATCCATACACCATAAGTGTACAACATAGAGGAATATTTTCCTATGACCCATGTGATATGTTCCATCACATAACTTGTGGGTAATACTCCTGCTAATTTGGTGTTATGAATAGTGGTGGTTCTTGTAGATGATATTTCCATAGTAGTGGCTCTTAAAACCTAGGCATAAACAGAGCTGGTGATCATTGTTGGAACCTTGGAAGGTACTCCATGACAGCTTCTGATTTGTTCTAATCTATCTAATCCTCAATACCCAGTTGTGGGTTTCCTTCAATTGTGAATTTCTACCCAACACTTTGGACAACTGATGGTTCTTATTCCACATTTTCCTTGGGATCTTTTGGGTTGTCATCACCCATAATTAAACAGAGTCATATTGACAACATTTATTCAATTTACGGATCAAAAAAATTAATTCCAATGACTTGACACTCTTGGAATGAGTGACTAGTCCACTCACGCACCTACAATCCTGCACAAATCCAACAAAACACCATTTTTAAAAGAGAAAAGGTAAGGAAAAAATATAAATGAGACTAATAATAGAAGTTTAAGAATTTATTATTTTCATTTTTACATAGTTAATTCAAGTCAAAAAATAAAAAAAATTGGTAAGCAGTTCTGCGGATATGATTCCATTATTTGGTGTTTTTCAAGCTAAAATGATATTTTTGAAAACCCAAATTGATATTCCCAAACCTGTAACTAGTATAGTGTAAGTACATGGTCGATTCACATGGTGTAGTTTTAGTGTCATGCTTCTAGAATTGTAATTGATTAATGTAAGATGCGAAATTTGAACATGATTTTTTGTTGATTAAGATAATTCTTTTCCATTATATAGAATGGTTAAACTCTTCCAATTAAAAAGGGATAAATATAAATTAGAAAAGACACTCAACCTTATTTTTGGTGATTCATGAAAAAAATGTTTCAGTGCTGTGTGCTTGGGTGGGTTGTTAAAAATATATTTCCCTATTATGTTGTGTTGTTCATAATAACAGACATTTATGGGTTTTGTTTGTTTCGGAACCCCGTTGGTCTGGTGAGTTCTGACTATGTTGGTAGAAATCAATTCCATGGTCTAAAATTTCATTTCTACAGACTTGTAATTAATAACCCCCCTTTCCAATCAACATGTACAGAAAATGATCTTGGATATACATGTAGTAATTCCCCTAAGGATCAGTGGAAACACCATTTTTTGGTCCAAAATGGGACTTAAAGTGAAATTAGAGAAGTTTGTAAAGGAAATTAATTGAGGGAAAATGAATAACAGAAGAAATAGGAGACCCCAATCATCAATGAACCCATAATTACCGACAACCCCAACACAAGGGTTTTTTTTTGTTATTCATGGAAAAGAGAGTGAAAATCATACTAAAATTCATTGAAGAGTTCATTACATGGAATATAGAAGAGATAAATTCCACAATTACAAAGATGAAATAACTAAAAACATCCATCCCCCAATCATTTTTAGACCCTTTTCTTTGAATAGATCCTCCTCAATCTATTTTCATCCCACAAAGGTCTCCTATGTCCAAAATGAGCATTTTAGATGTGTCCAAAAGCAGCGAGAAATTCAATTCCTAGGTCAAGGATTAGGTATGAAGTTGAAAGGAAAAAAGGAATAGAGCTACAGTAAGCCACACGATTTGGTCACATAGTTTGTTAGGCCGTGCACCAACCGTGTTCATGGTTCTGTTAATCAAAAATCATGGCGCATGAATTTCTTAGTAGGGATGCCCAAATTGGATATCCATGCAGAGTATGTGCAGAAGTGATCTACCCCAAAAATGTCAAGCCTCGCATGGTTTGGTTGGAGGGCTGGACAGTTTAGTTGGATGTATAGAGGCCGTGTGAAGACCTGTCACTCAAAAAATGCCACTCCCGCATGGGATTATAGTGAATTCGAACAGTTTTTGTAACCGTGCGGAGACCGCGTGGGGTTCTATGTATTTGAGAATTCAAAATTTTCTCATCCTTCAAGTCATGGTTCTTAGATCACGTGACTCCAAATCAATATGCATTAAGGGAAAAGGGTCCAAAAGACTTCAGTTCCGTTCCGAATATCTGAAAAATGAAATTTCTTCATGCTTCATCCCTTACTGACTGAAGAACCTAGAAAGTCATATTATACATAGGAAAATCCTTAAAAACCATCAACATAAACATTTTTAAGATATTAATACAATTATAAATGCACTATTCATGGTAGTTCATCAGTTACCATGTATCAATATTGAAAACATTTATGTTTACTTATACTTAATTCCCAGAAGCTATAAATATTATCCATGATAGAAAAATCTACAAATCATCAATAAGTTTCTAAGAAACAATTACCTTCCAATTTACTTATTCATATCCATCATATCATTATCTATTCATCATTCATATATTAAGGGTTATCATTCCTTTAATCATGTCTTTATCAACATATTACCCGGAATCACTTTTCGTGGTTACTAGTACCATTAATCATATACATTCTAATACCTTAGGAAATACAATAGTGTAACAATCCAAATAGGTTTCATTATTCCATAATACCATAAAATTACTTAATATAAAATTATCCTAGATAAATAAGAAGTCATTCCACTATCTTCATAAACAATTTAACATGTTACATCCTTTTAGTAATTAACACTTCTTTCATCTAATATGTCCTTTATAGGATCATTATTTTTTAAAACATATATACTACCTATAAGAACATGTTGATTCTCTTCATGATATTTACCCCAATGTCATCGATTATCCTAATTCCCATCCATTCCTAATTTAAAAAATTAAACCATAATTAATGTATTATCAGTACTATTATCCTTGTCATTTTTCATAACTAAACATTTACCATTGAAATTACTAGCATTATGTCATTATTTTCCAAACCCGATTATCTTCTAGTTCCTTTGATACATTCCCCATGATTCCTCTTCCCACATATTTTACATAATGAAAATATAACTTTCATTCCTCTGTGATCACCATGAACCTCCATATTTCTCATATTAGGTGGGTCTGGAAACTCACCAATGTATAGATTATTAATCATATTAATAGATTACTGATTTGAATAATAATGATTTTCACCATCAAAATACCATTAAATTTGGTTGCTCATGAAAAATGTCATTCCATTATCCCTCATATTATCCATCTACATGAATCCTTATATTTCTATTCATTTTCTAAAACCTAAAAAATGTGTGAGAAACTATGATCATCATATAAAATCCCTATAATCCATGGAATGGACATTCCATCTATAAGATATTAGGTTTAATACTATGTTATCAACGATTGTTACAAAAATTCTAGGTCAATAACCTATAATTATAATTATCCTTAGGACATCCCAAGAAATACATTTAAAGTGTGTCAAGTTATATCACTAACGATATATTATCATAGTTTATAATATTTAACTAAACATTCACACTTTTACAAACTATAGAGACCGTAAACATGACATACCAGGACAATATATTACTTTTGTAGAATACATAATACACGACACAAAAAAATACCCAAATACAATATTATTTTAGCATCATTAGAAATTCTTCATCATAGACAACATGTTCATATATAACAAAATCTTCTTATGTGCTTTACTTCACCACTACAACCCAATTTGTATATTTCATTATAAATACCATTCATCATATCATTTGGAAAAGAAACATGAAATGGTTGGTCTCAAATTCATAGTAAAGGTTAATATGGAATATATCAATCCAAATGTAAACATAAAAATTTATGAACCTAACTTTTGAAAGTCATACCATGTATAAATATTATGAAAATCTTCAGTCATGATTTTAATAGTGGTACATCATAAGGAATAAATCATAGAGGAATAAAATCCATGAGAAAGTAGTAAGGGAATAAAACATGAAATTTTAGAAAAACACATATGCAAAGAAAATAACTTCTATATTTTCCCTGTATCATTTTCAAGAACACTATAGTGGAAAAAGTCCATTACTGAACTAGGTTTGCAAGACTTTCTATCCATGTATTACTAAACTGAATATACTTTTCATTCTTGACTTGTATTACTTATCCTAGTACAACTGTCAATACATTAATGTATATCTCATGAAACATAAATATTTACCCAATTTATTGGATGCATAAATATTTTCCACACTTCATATAATGAAACCATTCATACATGTTCCACAAAAACATAAATCATTAATCTTATCATAACACAAGGAATAAAATGGGTTTCATAAATATTATTCCATAATAACATAATCCTGGAAAAAATGGATTTCATAAATATAATTTCTTAAAAACCTTAATATAATCTAAATAATAATACAGATAGTATACTAGAAACATCACCCTATTAAATAATTCCATCATAGATAGAATATTATTCTTATTGAACAAATGAATTTTGTTCTCAAGGAAAATATACTTTCTTCTTCAAATTTTTTTTCCTTTTTAAAAAGTACATTTCATTTTAAAATAATATCATTTATTTTGAAATAACCTTCAAATCATATAATGTAATACTCATGGATATATGATTTTATGAAAAAATAAAAACACATCATCCCAAATATGTTAAAAGAAAACATTCTTCTTGTAATTTTATTGGATAGATCAAAAAATACCTCATAATTTAGAACAAAAAAATGATACTCATAATATCATTTAATAAAAATTTTAAAATTGTGTAAAATTTACTATAAACAATTGTTTAAGTATAGAATGAATATTTTGGAATACATATTTAGAAAACATGCACATGGATGAAAAATATACAATAGTTTATACTTATGTATAAAAAATCTGGAATAATAATGAGATTGAAAAATTATAACATAACATAGGTCTTCTATCCTTTGTATGTATCTGAACAACCTTTTCTTGCACTAAAAGAAAAATAGACTTGGCATATGATGCACACGACACTGAGTTTTTATGAAAAAAACACACACACACATGCACACACATATATAAATAAAATTAAATAAGATAATTAATAACCAACCATTCAAAATTGTTTTAGGAATAGTAATTACTACTTTAAAAATATTTTTTATATAAATAAAACATATTGATAATGAAAGATGAGATTTTGGTAAAGTCCTTTTATATTAAAAATATTGTTATATTGAATAGACCTATTTTTTATAATAAAATTAATTTTAGACACATTTAAAACTTTTATATTATAGTATATACCTAATTTTTGAATTATAAACATCTATATTATCCAAGGTATAATTTTTACTATTTTTCTATGAAACATTATTTTTAGATGAATAGTGAAAAATAAAGATTTTATATTAAAAAATTTATTTTGTCTCGAATAAATAAATAATTATTAATTATATTATAAATATGTTTTAAGGTCACATTAGAATAATATTATGTCTATTAATACAATTTAATTCATTATAATCAATTTCACTTTGAAACTTACTATAAAATCACAAAAATCTTTTAAACTTTTTCCTATATTAAAACCCTGTTATTTCGTCCCGTCTGCATGATTAGAACTAATCATAATTTTGAAAAAACATTGAATTGAATATAAAAAATCTGAAGTACATCATATATTTCAGTATAATATTTTGATTCTAATAAGAAAATTTTAATTTTTGAAACGAATGATTTATAAAATTGATGAAAATTAATCACAGTTGGTGAGGACAAAGTAAGATTAATTAAAGAAAAAACCTTCAAATTAATGGGAAAATGAACTATAAATGTTTCCAACACCCATTTTAAGTCCAAATATATTTTATAATAAATCCATTACTTGGTTGTCTTGGTTTCATATAAAATCATTTATGTAATAACATGTGTACAACTAACTTGTTTCTAAAAATTCCAGATGAGTCAATTTTCTTCACTATAAAAGCCCTCCACTTATACCCATTCCACACACCTCTTAAGCCATTGATGTTCATCCAATACCTACTAAAATATCCACCCAAAAATTAAACGTTGTATATTGACTTAGAAATTTTGGCAGAAAATCTTCCCAAGCATACTTTTTTGCACAAACCAAAAGGATTTACCAGATTTAGAGTTATTGTATTCTCTAATGATCGGTATCGTTTATTTCACATATTCATCTATAAACTCCAATTATCCAATTATTTTTCAAAAACCCATTACCATACATATAATAGGAAATTCTTAAAAACATATGTTAACCTACACATGCACACACCTCTATCTAATGGATATCGAACATATTGTTTCTAGGTTTGGTGAATTACTATCTCACAAAACAATGATTGTCCATTTTTCATTTACCACAAATAATTTTGGCCATTATGTTTGAATTTTTTTATATATGTCATATATTTTATTTATTATGTATTTATGATTCTATATTCTATTTACAATACACTTTTCATTACTATCCATTTGGTTTTAATAAGATAATCTCGTTTGAGGTAGTGTGGACTACCACCCCTCAAAGCGATGTGATTCATTTAGACACCACGTGGAATGTATTAAGGATGATTTTAATGAACATATATGATATATTAATTCTAATAGAATATATATATATATATATATATATATTTCATTTACATACATCTTTTCAATACGACAATAAAAATGGAAACTCCGTTCATGAGTGCGAATAGCTTACCATCTCTTGGAATAGAATATACCATGTCATTATTCATTGTTATATATATTATTTTAATATAAATATTTTGTAGAAAACTTAAATTTATATAATATTATACGTTCTGTAATCACGATATATTTATAAGGACTGACTATATAAGAAATTAAGACACATGTGAAAAACTAAGTGAATATTACCCCAAGTGAAACCATAACATATGATCTAAACAAGAAGTTAATATATTTTCATAATAAAACCATATATTGTAACATATATAAGATATTATCCATTAAAATATTTATAATGAAATTATATTTTTTTTCCAGAAATATTTTATGAGTACAGAGAGAGTCAAGACACAAGGTATGGGATCTTCAACTCACTTTTAATTTTTGTAAGAGTCATGTTATGTTCACCAATAATATATTTTACATGGGGTATGTAATAATCATGATTGAATTATATGTGTCTTATACTTAAATTTATGTGTATACATAAGTCCATTTTAGGATCCTTCAAACATGGTGTTTAACATTTAATGTTACCAAATCGGTAACATGTTTTGTCTCAAATTTTCTCATTTGGAACTCGTGTTTTGTTATGAACCAAAACACTTTTTTGGGGTGAATATATTTACATTTTTCATGGAATATCATGAATATTAATATTTTACTATTATTCTATGCTTCATGTAATTTACATTCCTTACATGGAGAGTGTGAACCCATGATACCATGTAATAAGAGTTCATTGAGACAATCTCATTTCGTTTTAATGAATGTTTATTATTATGATTCCTTTGATTAAATCATATAATCCATATATCAAGAATACTAATGAGTTTCCATCTCTTATATTATCTCTTGATTTAACATGTTTTGGTACCATATTCTATTCTTTGGTACATAATATTGTTAATAATATTTTTTTTTGAATGCCCGACACTACCGTTTCTTCGACTGTAAGTATATGTACTCTGAAAACTTATTCCAAGTTTATTATACAACTATCCTTTAAGAATTAAGAGAAAATTTATCATTTTTTTCTTTTACCAATTTAATCATGGGAATATTCTTCTTGATTTCCAAACAATGCAATTTTATAACCCTTTATATTATACCAAAGTAATTTTATTTTGAAATCAAAAGGTATGTACGGGTTTACCCACTATCATTTCATTGAAGATCCCTTTTCATTTTTCAAAGGGTAATTTTTGATGAAATTGTTTTTAAAAGATATTTACAGTGAAAATTGTTTCCAAATCTCTTCATGATTATTTTATATGTTTTCAAGGAAAATGGTTTATAAATTTTTTTAATGCTATATTTATTATTTTTAAAATAATTTATAATGAAATTTTTTTCATATCATTTTCAAATTTTATTTTTATTTTTTTAAGGGAAAAGGATTAGAAAATATATTCATGCTCTATTTTTAGGTTTCCAATTTTTTTTCAGATAAATTATTTTGAAAACGTCTTCAAGCTTCATTTATAAAATTTCAAGGAAAAAGGCTTTCAAAATAATTTCATGTCTTCTTTATACGTTTTCCATGATATTTTAAAGAAAAATTGTTTAAAATTGGTTTTTGTAATAAAATAATTTTCAAAGAAGAAATGACATTTTACTCATTTTTTAAAGATATTCCCCATTTATTTTCCATCTACGATTATATCTTTTGATGTTTCTAATATCAATCTAAAGGTTAGTTTTCTATCCTTTCTATGAATGGGTTATAACAAATGTCATGCTATTTATGAAACACATCTCTCCTTCATGGGTAACAGGTTTATGAAACACATTTCTCTTTCACAGGTTATATGATTATAAACCCTATATCTTTTCATATGATATGTTTATGAAAAATTATTTTGAAACATGTCTCTTTCAATAGGATGTTATATTTTTAACATATTTATGATACCCATTTAATTTCATGAATTATGTTATGTTTATTTATGATCTTGTGTACACATATATCTGAATTCAGTATTCAATGGGTGGGATATATATATCCATATAATGAATTGGGTATCATTTAATATCTCATGAGAGAAACTAAGGTGGTATTGGGAGTGATAGTTGAATACTATGATGTCCACGAGAGTGATCGATGAACATTATGATGTTACTAGTAGTCAACTGATGCAACTATGATGGCCATGGGAGTGAACCATGACTATTATGATAGTATGTGGGGCAAAAAAACTACTAATATTTTATTGGAAGTGATTCCATTTCTACTATAGAAATAATTACATACTTATGTGTCTTCTACCATTTTATGTCTTATTTCTATCTTATGCTTCCAATGCTTATGATTTTGTTTCATAAAATAAATGTATTATGAACCTCCAGTCAATATGAATTGATTTCAGTAATGATAATTGATATCTTTCATATGATATCCAATTTACATGATCTCATTCTCATACCCTTATACTCTTGGTTACGCCTACATGTCTCCCTTATTTACCCTTACTAATAATTTGAGATCACTATTTTTATGTTTTCTTATGAACAAGTTTTGGAAATATATATTGTAAGAACACAGATTTTCATTTCATGAATAGATCCTTATTTTTGGTTTTTTATGAAAATGGAAGAAAGGAATTTTTTCTATGTACATGACATTTTCTTTTGAGTACACTCCATGAAACTAGTTGACACATGTAGCCCTACAATGGCCTAGTAACTACTGAGTACATGGCCATGTATGTGACCTGGAAGACCACCAAAAGTGGGGGATAGTTGAAGCTAGTACACAACATGAAATTATATTAACATTTCATGCACGTTTCGTTTTAATTGATATATCAGAGTGGGGATGCGTCTCAATTATAGATCATTCATCTTATAACCTTGGTTCGTCCAATTGTAACGATCAATGTCTGAGCCATCGAATCTCCATCCAATGTCCGATCTAAACTATGGTGGGTGTGTTGGAATCCCACCGGTTAGTTATCCCTTCATATTGATCATATATTCCTAAATCCTCCTCTCTCATGTGTTATCAAGGGTTGATCATTTTATCTTTTTGTAGATGTACAATGATCTAGGCTGATTCATGGGCTCATGTTCAACTATAGTGATCAACCAGCATCGAGATAGTTTGTTTTTTATTTTAATCATTTTCCTTTGGATAATACATAGTAAATTTTCCAAATACCCTTGTCTACGGTATTGCGTGTTTTATGATTTGACCACGTGTAATGTCCACTATGGTATTCCTTTTTTTAAGAGTTGTTTCCAATGCATGGGATTGTATAACTGTATTTTGGGACTCCCCATGAGAGCCTTTCCTTTTATAGTTGTTTATGGTCGTTATTCTAATGTTTTCTATGAGGCATAACTTGTTTCCATGCCTTGAATAGTTTATGATGGTGTTGATTTATAATATTAATTTTATGTGTTATGTTTGAGATTGATAGTCATATAGGGGTAATCGATTACATGTGCTTCCTTGTTATGATATGTGTGTTGATCTTCCAATGGACCATGAGTGCCTTGGACCAGGAAAACTGTGGGGGTTCTTGGATTTTACACATGACCGTGTGATCCTTGTCTAAAACTTTGACCCAGTGGTGTGGACTATGAGAGTTACCTAGGAAGATGTTTATTATTATTTATTCTATATTGACCCAGGGCGTATTGACCGTGACTACTACCTGGAGGTCATATATAAATTATTTTTTCCATGTGGACCCAGGGGTATTGACCATGAGAGCAGACGTTGACATTTTTAATTGATTTCATCTTTGTTAAATCAAATGGGTTAGACCGTGAGAGCATTCCTATAGGGTTTTTGTGAATAATTGAATGACTGTGAGGAGTATTCCAAGCTAAAGAAAAATCTTGGACTCAGTCTTACTTGGTATTCTATATGTTCTTATAAGAATTATTTCATTACTATTATATAAGTGGATACATATCTTTGACTAGGTGTTGATGAAACATTTTCAGTGGTTGAATAATTAATAAATTAAAATGAGCAAAATTGAAAACTGTAGGATTTTTTACTTTTGAGTATCTCCTAGATTATTAATTCATTTCTATATTTTTCCTTATTGATATATATATTCAAAAACTATTATACTAAGTTCTTTTGGTGGTTTCATACTGGGATTCGTCTCACACCTAGTTTTGGTCATCCTTTTGGGCCCAATTAGAATATATGGTAGGATGTATAAATAAGGGAATGTTCCCTTCTTCATCAGGTAATTGATTGCTATTGGAGCTGGAGATCATGGGACCAAGATGAGGCTTGAGATACTGTTAGAGATTACTATTCATTGTACATTGGTGTTAATATTTTATTTTTAGCACTGTGACTTGTTTGGATTCATTCCTATCCACATGTTACATGCATCATTTATATATATGAACCAATATTTATATGTTATCAATTTCCAATTGTTTACATCTATTGTAAGGTATTACAACTTTTTCTATTGTTTAATTTTTTTTCTACTGTGTATACCTGCATAATGAGGGTATAGTTTTCCAATTATCATACCTTATCCCTCGTTGCTAGTCATCAGCCTCAAGAGTTTGAGGAAATGTGCAAGATTCCATGTGACGAATAGGGTTTGGGGCACCTTTGGGTGGCACCTGGATCTGGGACATTACAAAGTGGAATCATATGACTTATTTTTTACCTATTCATACTATTTAGAGAATATAGAGAGGGATATTAAGAAATGGGTATATGGTAATATAGTTTTTCCTGGAGTAGCTTACCCATGTATAGGGAAAAGCCATTCTACCTCGAATATTGAATTTTTTCAGGTTTGTCTATTCTTACAGTTGATTTGATTTCACCATTGGCAGACACACATGGTTTGTGATGTTTTAATTTATATCATTGTAATTATTTTTTAGTTTCATCTAGATGAGATTAGGGTATTTTATCCCATGCATCATATAGGCATTTGATAGAGGTCACATGTTGTGCATTTTTATCATGCCATTTAAGGTGCATTACCGATTGCATGCTATTGTGATAGATGTTGTGTAAGATATGAATTCTATTATGATATATTTAATTATAGAATACCTGCTATATTGATAGGATATTGGGATATTTAATGTTTCATTAGGATGGGTTCCAAGGTTTAGTCCCTGAGGTGCTAAGGGCCATCATGGATCAGAATATTGTGGATCATGTTACAACATTAATTTAATTTTACAATGTTGTGATATGAATAAGGATTCCAAACATTGACTTGTAGGAGTATGGGCTATCACGTGTCCAAATTTTTCATACCATGGAAACATTTTTATGTTTTTAATAGTTTCAGAGAATTTTTAGAGGCTTAATATTTGGAAACCTAGACAACACAATTTTTGGTGTTATAAACAAACACCATGTGTTCTTCAAATATGAACTAACTTTTTTTAATTACACACCATGTACTGGGAGTAAACATAGTTTAGTGCTTGACAATGTGATTGAATATGTGAGTGAATAACCGGGGTGGGGAAACATTCAGTCGAACACACTGTGTCTATATTGTACACGTTGTGTTGTAAAGAACCATGTATCAAACCGTGTGACCAAAAACATGGGTGGATGAAATATTTTTTGAAAACTAAATTTCATGTTTATGAATGTTGTGTAGAGTCAGTCATTTATTAGACCGTGTGACTAGCAACACGGGCAGTTAGAACATAACCAGCACATGTCGTGTCTTGTGTTAACAAACTATGTAGTGTTACCCATGTGAAAACCATGTAGTCATATCCATGTAGAATTATTTGAGAAGGACTGTAAATTCATGTACACGATCTATATTTTGAGGGACATCCATTTGTATGGGTGTAAAATTACCAGGTTTGGAATAGGTATAGGCCATGTTAAAATATTAAGGGAACACACCGTGTAGGGGTTATATAGGTCATGTAACCCCAATTTGAAAAACATGAATGGTTATTCTCTTATCCTTTTATTGCAATTCTATGTTTCTACCCTAGATAATATTGAACTGTGGTGTGCACAGGACCATGCAGATGCATGCTGCCAAGACGTCCTCCAGTTGTAATCCAAATACAGGGAAATGATCAGACACTAGAAATGGTAGATCAGGGACTACCAGCAGATCCACCCATTGTTCATGTCTTAGAAACAACTGACATACCGTACATAGGTGTTGATGCACAGTTCCATGGATGATTTATAACGATGAAACATACCATTCAAGGAGCAACACGTCCTGCTCCAACAATGGTAGAGTTGACATGGGTATGCAAACAGTAACATCCTCCCAGTCTATCCGGGGATGGAGGACCCTAGGCTGCTGAGTCATGGTTGGAGGACATGATTTCTGTATTTGAGCATCTACAGATTCCTCTAGTGATGTGGGTTAATCTTGTGATGTACATGCTAGGTGGTTCTTCCAAGAGATGGTGTGATGTTGTCTCACAGGAAGGACATCATCATGATATGGTGTAGGAAGAGTTTCATAGGACCTTCTGTGGTTACATCTATTCTAAGACATTGAGGGCTGATCAGGCCTGTGATTTCATGCATTTAGAGTAGTGAACTCATTAATGTATTGATTACTCTTCTCCTTTTATAATTCCTTAGTGCTTCGCAGTTTTCTTGGTGGTGGTGAGTTATATTTTGTTAGGCGGTTTGAGGATTGTCTCATGTATGCCATCTGATCGTAGGTGAATGTCTTCAAAATGACATCAGTGACTTTTATTGTAAACCATGTGATGATTACTAAGTGAAATAAAATGGATAATATATCATTGAGATCAGGAGGTTCAATATACAATGCTGGTAATCATTCGTTTGATAGAAGGAAGTGCTACTATGAGCTGTCACACTGTGATTCCAAAAGCATGGATGTATTTATAGGTAGACATGTGAGATTCTACCAGTGCTTTAATAGTGGGCACATGAGACAGAATCACCCAAGAGGTTCATTTGAGTGCTGATATAGTGGCACACTAGTACAAAAATCCTTTTTACGTCAGTTTGTTTTCTTTTTAACGTTGGTTTTTATGAGATGTTATTGCAAGTGAAATAAAAAATAGGATTTTTTATATCAATTATCTAATAACCGAAAAAAATTGGGTTTTATGGTTTTTAACGTCAGTTTTTTAAAAAAAGATGTGAAATATGTTCTGGAAATGGTGTTATGAAGCCATTTTTTAGGTCGGATTTTGAAAAAACCATCGTTAAAACCCCATTTTTTATGTCAGTTATTTAATAACTGACGTTAAAAGATATTCATAACATTGGTTATTAAATAACCGACTTAAAATTTTTTACAATATTGCAGAAAATTTCCCAAGCTTTCATATGATGGGTCATAGAGCTGAAACGGTGTTACGGATAAAAAGTTAGGACCATCAGAAGGTTGATATTATTTTCGAGGAAATATTGAATGAGCCAACCATAGCTTCATCTTAGAAAGAATTTTTCAATCCGTAGAGGGATTCATAGTTTTACCATGATATAAAGAGTCATAAATCATTATAATAAATTAATAATCATTAAATTGTATATCAATTAAGATAATCTCTTATATAAAATTTAAATCATGGGAAAATAATTACAAATACCATGACGAGGCTGCAGAAATAAGAAATTTTTGATTCATGTGGAAGATCAAACTATTTGATTCGATGGAATGATTATTGTTGAATGAAATGATCATGAATGGTATATCAATTATGAAAACAAATCATAAAAAACCTAAATTTTGGATATATTATTAAACATACCTTTACGAGATCGCAGAAAGAAGAAATAATTGATTTACGTTGAAGATCGAAAGAGTCAATTTGGGGGAATGATAATTGTTGAAATAAATGATGGTTAAATTATGATATCTGTATAATGGAAACATATAATTGAGATTCTATGAGAAAACACGGTATTAAAAATTTTAGGTGACAATTCGAAATTTGGATGTCGTGATGTAAAAAAATTGAAATTTCGCGTTCAACAGATATTAAAATTATCTTTCACGTCAGTTTTATGATAACTGATGTGAAAATATATTAAATTTTTTGCTTATTTTTCACATCGGTTATTATAAAACCAATGTGAAAAATCATTCTTCATCACTTTTTGAGATCGGTTATTATAAAACGAACGAGAAAAATCTATTTTCATGACTTTTTCACGTTGGTTATTTAATAATTGACGTTAAAAGGTAATTTTCACCTTGGTTATTTAATAAGATAACTGAAAAATGTTTATAAAAATATTTTTCATTTCCTAATATTTAATTTGACAGGTCACGAAGCTCATGCAGAGTTACGGATTAAATGTTATGGCCTTCAGAAGTGGATCATCTCTAAACGATGTCTTAGAGACGACCAACTTCTGAAGGCCATAACTTTTAATCCGTAACTTTGTTTGAGCTCCATGTCATGTCAAATTAAATCCTAGGAAATGAACTACATTTTTGTAAACTTTTTTCACATCGGTTATTAAATAACCGACATCAAAAATACCTTTTAACATAGGTTATTAAATAACTGATGTGAAAAAGTCATGAAAATCGATTTTTCACGTCAGTTTTATAATAACCGATGTGAAAAATAAGCAAAAATTTTAATATATTTTCATGGAAATGGATTTTTCACATCATTTATTAAATAACTGACGTGAAAAAGTGATGTACATTGCTTTTTCACATCGGTTATTATAGAACCGACATGAAAAAATCAGATTAAATGGGTTTTTCACATCGGTTCTTGTATAACTGACATGAAAAATGTGCAAAAATGTTTTGTTATGCTAGTTATATAATAGACGACGTAAAAAATTGATTTTCGGATATTTTCATCTCGGTTTTCAAAAACTGACGTGAAAAAGTGCGAGGTAAAAAATGGTTTTTGTACTAGTGGCTTGATGGGTCATTATCAGCATTTTTTCTACTTTTCATCACTAGAGGCAATTGAGAGGGGATGTGTTATGACTCAATGTTCATGATAAGGACCACCAATTTTTCCTCATTCAGGTAACTAGAATTCTTTAGGCTGAGGATGTGGTCATGGACGTGGTATTAAGGATTTAGGCTTTCACCAACAGTGGGGTGGATTAGCTTAGGGTAATCAGGCATGGTCATAGTGCCACAGTACATCTCAAACTATTGCATTGGAGCATACCCCGTAGGTGCAGCATCCTGGAACCTCTATAGTTTGAGGTGTGATTCTAGTTGCCTCTATTTTATCTTCATCTCTTTTTTGATATAGAATCTTCCCAATTTTTTATATCTTTTTTCATGGTGGAGGTCCTTGGGCTCGAAGTATTTACTTATTAGGATGTTTTGATGCTGGAAACACCGTTGGGGATTAGGATTTCTAGTGTACATAAGTGCATGGAGTTCCCACTTAAGGTTGGTGGGTGTCATTTCATATAGGACCTCTATGTCTTAAAGATGATCGGGTTTGATACCATTCTCCTAATGGAATGTTTGGTCTTATTACAGGACATTGTTGAATTCTATCACCACATGTTGAGTTTCACATCACTAGAGGGTGGGCCTTTTTACACAAGGGTGAATGGAATTTTTGGGTAAGAGGAGATGGAGAAGAGAATCATGCATTGGGAGGATTAACATCCCCTATTGCTAAATTATATCTGGATGGCTGGGGATCATCATGGATGGACATTCCTATAGGGGTAGATCATTTCAGAGAAGCCATTCTAGATTACTTTTTAGGTTTACCTCCCTAGAGAAATGTATATTACACTATTGATCATTTTCAATGAGTGGTATAGATATCAATTCCTTCATATAGGATGGATACAACAAAGTTACATGAGCTCAAGAAATAGCTAGATGAGTTGCATGAAAAGGGTTTCATCTAACCTAGTACAGTCCCTTGGGGTTCCCCTATCATTTTTTAGAAAAATGTGGACCGTACCCTTAGACAGTGTGTGGGTTAATGGAAGTTGAACTAGTTAATGGTCAGGAACATATATACTTTACCATGGATTGTGGATTTCTTTCATCAGCTAGGAGAATCCCAAAGTATCTCAAAGATTTAATTTAGATTTAGTTATTATCAATTGTACAATAGACCATCATATATACCACCTACAGCATTTCAGAGTTGGTATGGACTATACAATTTTTTGGTTGTGCCATTCGATCTCATGGAAAAACCAATTTTATTATAGGAACTGACTAAATTAGTGTTCCATCCTTAATTAGATTCTATTGTCGTAGTATTCGTGGATGACATCATGGTGTACTCTAACATTCGACTCGACCATGCCATCCATCTCAAGATCGTTTTGAGTACACCGATAGAGCAAAAATTATATATCAATATCTAAAAATTCCACTTTTGGATGGATCAATTTAATGTCTTGGGTCATGTTATCTCATAAATAAGAGAATCATTAGACCTAGGGAAAGTAGGAGGAGTGGTTTCCTTGGACTAGTTAAAGAATGTTTTTGAGGTACATAGTTTTCTAGGGTTGGATGGTTCCTACATACAATTTATACATAATTTTTCACGCAATATAAATTCCACTGAAGGTCCTAACCAAGAAGGGTGGAATGTACTTGGGGACAAATTCCTACGATTCATCCTTCTATAGCTAAAAAAGAGATTGACTTCAGCACTGATACTGGTTTATCAATAGCCAAGAAGGAGTTACACCATTTACGGTGATTCATTAGTTATCAAGATGGGAGCAGTACTAATACAGGGGGGAGGATTCATTACATAAAATCCTCATTTTTTGAGTCCAAATGAGAGAAATTACCCAATGTATGGTCTTTAGTTAGCTGTAGTTGTGTCACAACCCGACCCGTTCTAGGGCTCGAGTCGTAGCTACCCCAAGCCCGCCTCTATAGGCCAGAGGCTGGTGACTAGCACCGAAGTCACAAAAACCTAGGGGAGGCCTTTTCCTAAGAAACTGTACAAACACACGTAGCCAACTCAATGAAAACATGAAATGAAGGGGAATGCAAGATAAAATACTGCTAAAAATGCGCAACCAACATATATGCATCGACCTCTAACTAGTACAAGAAAAGATCTGAAAAGTACTGACACGTAAACTGAATAGTAATGGGGGAAAATAACATGCCAAACTAGAAAGGTTCCACAACCCATCAACAGGTAAAACAAAGGTAAACTTCCGTTGAGTCTCACACCCAAAAAGTCCTGCTATGGAAACTGAACGCAGCCCAAGCTCTTGTGTCCTCTACGCTCCTCCATAGTCTCGACCAATGTTTCCATCGTCTGCAAGGTCACACCAAGTGCGGGAAAATCCTAAGAAGGGGTGATTATATAAATACTCAGTAGGATGCGCTGAAATCTCGAGGGAGTAACAAGGAGGGTAATAAAATGGTGATAAGTAGATAGAGCAAAGAACAGTGTAAGAGTGCAAAAGAGAGAGAGTGCGGCTCAACCCAATAAGAGAAAGGAAGCAGACTCGTCTAGACGCAAGGAGCTAGAGACGGTGAGAAGATGAACATCGTGTTGAGTCTTCGCTGCCTATAGAAGGAGAGTAGACTCATCCAACCAAGATTAGCTAGACATGGAAAGCTCGTGGAATACCTCGCGCATCATCGCCCCTCATAGAAGGAGAGTAACTGAACCCAAGGTGTTGTAACAACAATAGGATGTGTATATATATGCTCAACGAGAAACTCAAATGAGTGTGTAAGGTGATATCTATCTCCAAACTCTGCCCATGAAGAGTCACCAACAGTCAAGGTTCATCCAACACTGAACCCAAACGACCTTCACATCAACCTAGGAGGTACAAGTCAAAGGAGCTCAATCAACGCACCATGATACTATCCACTTTGGGTGGCACAGACTCACTTGCACGACTTTTAGGTCACGTCGCATGGAAGAATACCGGTGAGAAAAGAACCCCTCGTCCTCATATGTCTGATGTTCACATCAAAGCTGTCACAAAACTGACCCATACAACCAAGGGTCCCACTCTAGTAGTCACGGAGAAAAGTCACCGACTAGCCACATAAGAATGCCTGAGTCCAACATTCCAATGGGTGACCCACTGCCCAGCCTGGCTGGAGGGTAAACCCTAATACATCAGTAGGAAACCCATTGCCCAGCCCTACTAGAGGGTAGACCCAGAATACATCAATAGGAGACCCACTGCCCTGCCCTACTGGAGGGTAGACCCGGAATACATCGACATGCGACCCACTACCCAGCCCTGCTGGATGGTAGACCCGAAATACATCAACATGCGACCCAATAACCAACCCTACTAGAGGGTAGACCCAGAAGAAGTCGACGAGAAACCCAGTTCCTAGTCTCAGTTGAAGGGTAAACCAGGAAGAAGTCGACGAGCAACCCACTGCCCAGTCTCTACTGGAGGGTAAACCTGTTAGAAGTCGACTGGAAACCCACGTCCCAGTCTCTGCTGGAGTGTAAACCTGGAAGATGTCGACGAGAAACCCACTGACCAGTCTCTCCTGGAGGGTAAACCCGGAATTGATCTGGCCATCCCTACTGGATGGTACAAAACTGGGCAACAGAACACAAAGTGGGTATCGCAGAACAACCCAACTCGAGAACAAATCACAGAGTAGAGGTTCAGCGCTCATGCCATCACTAGGTGGCTCTACCACCCCTACCATGCATAGGTTCGAAGTGCATCAAAGGAACCTACAACCATTTCCCTTCAATGTTTCCACATTTAATACAATCAAATAAGAGGCTCTTCTCGCCTGAATGGATTACACCATTGTAATACTCCTGAAAAAACACGCGATATGGACTACTTACTCGCTGGAAACGGGCTCCCGCTGGAAAAGGTAATATTCACCATAGCTAGCCTGGGTGGGGCCTATACCACGATCTTGAATAAGGTCGGGCAAACTACACCATCGCGATGCTCTCAGAAAACCACATCAAATTGACTATTCATATGCCCGAAGGAGGCACCTGATGAGAAAGATGCAGCACGCTGCACATAACTCAAAAGACGGCCCGTGCGGTCCACACCTCTACTCTAGTTTCATCGCCTGAAACCACCATGTTCAACATCGTCTCGATGTCAGGGTCACAATGCCGCTGACACTGCCTAAAACAGACTCCGGATGCAGAAGCAGTAATTCCCCACGTTATATGCAAATGGGGCCCTATGGGTCCCACACCTCTGGCATTAATTTAGTTGGACGGATTGCGCCCTTTCAATCCCCTCGAAAAAACACTCAGAAATGAGTACTGAAACACCACAAACGGGTTTCAGGTGAAAAAGTTGTGTTCACTGTAAAATTTGCGGACTAGGAACTCTGGGGCCCGCACCTTGTCTCCAACTCGAAGGCTTCAAAAATAATCTAAAAAAGTCTGCATGAGTACTGGGGTCACGCTGCCTCTGAAGGCGCATCAATCAGACATCCCAAGCAGGAGTTAGGTCTGACACAATAATTAATTAATCAATTAATTAATTAATCTCTCACATTGTGTTTCATGCCGCTGAGCAATGAAACCATCCCGCAATGATTCTGGACAAACCTTTGATAGACCGTCTCAGCTCTGGGGCCACCGCACTGCTAACGTCACGTCAAACAAACATTTGGCTCGCGAGATACGCCAGTCGCAACTTTAATAAAAATTTAATATTATTAAATTAAACCTCTTCGGGACAGCAGTCTTCAGGAACAGAATCCAAAAATCCCGAAACCCACTTTAAAAAGAGCGCCTATCCAACACAATTCCACAGCCATAGATGATATGTCAAACGGACGCGCCGTTTTGGAGATATGGCCCCCTAGATGCAAGGGGGCCCAAAATGGGCCGTTCCAGACCGCCGGCCCGTGGCCCAGCTGTGGGTCCAGTCCAACCCGCCATGGTCCGCTGGCCGCCACCCTCCTCAAATCACTGGACCCTCAGGTCTGGTTCTTCAAACAGAGTAGTGGAAGGACGGTATCCTCACATCACAATACCAGGACCCGCAAACAACGAGTCCTTGTCCACGGAACACACCCAAGGTGTCGACCACCCTGGGTTCCCCTACTGAGCGCGACAGGAAGGTGCCTACGCTCCCTACTCGTCACCACTCCCCTAAGACGCCGCTCTGCCAACTCCACCAAATGCCAGTGCCCCGACTAACTGGACCTGCAGAACTCCCCTCCGGCCTCGCCTTCCCGCTGAGTCGCACGCTCAGTCGCCTCCTCGCCTGAGATTTCCGCACCGGCTGATGTCGGCCCCTCTGCTCGACCACGCCCCTGCGACACCCACCGCGGCCACCTCCATAGCCTAGCCTCATCCCTGTTGCACTGTGTCGATGCCATGAACCACTAGCCTAAGCTCCGCGCTTCCGGCCGTATCTGCTGCCTGACACCCGAACCTCCACAGAACCACCCCGAGCTCCGGCCACTGACCTTGCCAGAGCCATCACTTTTGACGGCCACTACCACTACTCCGGAGAACCAAATTCAAAACTGATCACGGGTTCTTGATCCATGGGATGAGTCCTTTTCAGCGCCTTCCCGCGATCATTGATCCAAGACAATTTGGCTCGTCTGAAAAAAATTTGGACGAAGAACGCCCAAGAACGATAAAAAAACGGGGCTAGGGCGTTGGCCGTGTTTGTTCAGACAATGAGCCAAATTCTAAAAACTATAAAATTCAACGATGAAAAAGAAGAAGAAATTATGAAATCGATGAGGATGCAAAATTTAACACGAATCTGACCTCTTCGGATCCATTCATAGTTGGCGACACGTGTGCTTGATCCTACTTCGATCCCCCAGTGTCCGGTCCTCAATTCGGAGAAGAACAACGAAGAATGCTGATGATCGACAAAGAACACTAGAGAGATAGGTAGAGGTAGAGATAGAGATGTAAGATGAAATGGGTCTTCCCTCAACACTTTGTGAATTTATAAAAATTCACTAAAACTCTCCCAAAAGGCGCGGATTCTGAAACCTCTGCGCCCACCTATTTTATATCACGTCGAGTAAAAACACCCCATTTCAAACTCAATGGAAGTATCAGATTTACATTCTAAGGATTCTTTCTAATGTTATTCAAGAAGGAACGCTAGTGATAAAAATCACTATGTGGTTATTTCGAAATGAACATTTTCCCCTGGGTAACATCTCTCACAGCAGGCCCGCACCTGCATCTTTTACATCCCTCCAAGGGTAAATAGCACGCTCCAGACACAATGGTGCCCTTGGTTTTCCCATCCAAACAACCATTTCATATTTATTCCGGATTGAGCTATTAAATGAATAAAATATTTTAATTTATCCATTTAACACACCGCTAACGATGGAGGGCTCCGAACGTCCTACACCGACTTATTTTATGTCGCACCTAGGGTAAACACCGCGTTTCGGACCCAACTGTGGTCTCGGATTTCCAATCTGATAAACCATATAAGATATATGACATTTTATTTAGTTAACCACATGTGCGTAATATAAAAACATTTAACATTTTTTTAAATTTAATTCCGAGCACACCAGGCCTTAGAATTGCACGCCGTCTGAAACCCCTGCTCTAGAATGACATCAAGAATTATTTCAATGTCTCCGAGTCCGAAAAAATGGGTTCTTACATAATTCCATCCTTCAATGCTTTTCTTCCCCGAAAAGAAAAACTGGGAGAAACAACTCAAGATACAGAGCACACAACTAGCTCTCCCGCACCCAAGAATACTTGCACAACCTCATGTTGGCACAACATGCGATCCTCATGGATGGTTCGTAATCATAAGGTCAGCTACTCTCGACGGCATGCGTAGGAATACACATGCACTTCATCAGCTGCAACACATGGAACACACTGTGTGCCCACTCTTACGGTTGGGAGGGTAGGGAAAGACGGTAGGAAACCTATCAACTGTTTGAAAGATTCCTGAACAGCCCTAAAAAACTTTGGGGTCTTTCCCGGCTGCACCCCTACTTTCCACATCGCAACCAAAATCACGGTTTATTCCTAGAACATGGTCTCATAATTCCCTCCTTAAGAATACCCATCTGGTGAAACACCCAAGTATATACCGTCACACAAGTTTTCATAGTCGGTGTATCATGACCGAGACACTCTAACAATCTCAACCAATTGAGGAGTCGTCTTCATCAACAAAATACAAGTCTTACCCTCCTGTAGAAACTCAAGCCAGCACCATCATCACCTGTTCAAGTCTCTCTATGTGGGGATGCACCTGAGAAATTGGTGGTCTGAGCAAACCAAAAAGCTCTCTTCATGAAGATAGTGTCTCCACATTTTTGGGAAAACCTACCACAACCAGCACCAACATAGGGTTACACAGACGCCCCACATCACCCTCGGTAACCCCTCGAGCAAGGAGTTAGATGAAAGAGTACCTCACGAAATGTATAACAAGTTCTATTGAGAAAATTAAAAAAACACAGATAGTAGCTCTTATCATCTCTTGTGCTGCAGGATTGTAAATAACCACACCACACAGCCCACAGCCACCCACGACCCTGTCTGTCAGCTCCCTGAGCCTGACATGGTCCTCCTAGTGGTGGGGGAAGGACCTAAAAATGTTGTCCACCATCCACAGTTATTCCTTCTTTATTCCAGAACCGCCTCCCTAGGGACCACCCTGTCCTCAATTGGAAGTTCTCTTATCATGAAACGGCCTCTGTCGTAGTGGTCCATCTACCAAATATCTAGAAGACTCAGCAAATTTGGTCGGCTAGTCTCATGCCACGTGGTCTCATGCACCACAAACCTAACACTAGTCCTCCCTGGGCTATCTTGCTGCTCTATGTTGTCCCCGACCATGTTCCTATGTCTCATCAATGGGAAACCTCCAGGCATCGAGGCCCCTCCTATCAAAATCCCTCTTCCATAGATTTCTCTATCATTAGTGCCTGCTCCAGTACCCTAATATGGGTGACGATGCATAAGGGCTCTAAAATGGAACGAATATCCTCTACAGAGGTCAGGTTGAAACTTCTGTGCTCGGAAGTTGTCATCATGGAACATGTCCAAAGAGTACCGAGTAAAGTCTGAGAACCCAATCGTGTACCCCTCCACTTCCATCACTCCCCTCTGAAGCTCCAGCAGCTCCCGAAATAGAAAAGAGAGTAAGTAGGAGGGGTAGTACACCTAACGAAATAGCTTCTAGAGGTCATCCCATGAGAGTACCAACATATCGTGAATCTGAGTAACCCAGGCTCTACTACACCAAACTGCATGGTAGAAAAAGACTGGTTTTCAAAGCCTCTATCTAACATGTCGGTGTCCGAACAAGCCTGAAGAGGCGGACCACCAACTCTAGACAACCCTTCATTGTCTGTGGGTATGGCTTGTCGTGGAACCTCAACGGTCTCTAACACTGGAACTCACGTAGCATGCCCAGCCTGCGCTCGTCATCGGCCCTCACTGCCAGTACTATCTGCTACTCCATAGGTGGAGGTGATACTTCATGTCCTCCTTGAGAAAGGGTAATCGTATTATGGATCTTGAACTAAGGCCTCATCACTCATGGAATCATCGTCACGAACAAGAGCTAGAATCCTAGATGGCTATCATTAAGGAAACATCATGAATCCGATCAAGGAGTACCATAGTCGAATGAGCATATATATATCAACAATGATGGGGAGCTGACTAAAGAAGGAAAATCAAACACTCAATCCTATATGATGAATGAATAAAATTCCTTGCAATAAGTTTCCTAGTGTTCCAAGTCGACAAGAGGGTTATCAGGTTCCTCATGAATGGATACGTCGGCTACCGCAACATCACGGGACTCCCTGGCCTAAGAGCTGCTCTTGAGACACATTGACCCTATTTCCCCAAAACACAATCAATTCTATTTTAGGGACGTCCGAACATCACCCCAAGGAACAAACCACCTCTGATACCACTTTTTCACGACCAGAATTGTACCGGAGCTCATGCAGCAACTACCCCAAGCCCCTCCTCCATAGTCCTAGTACTAGCGACTAGCACCGAAGGCACAACAAACTAGTGGAGGCCTTTTCTTGTGTAACTGTACACACACACGTAGCCAACTCAATGAAAAAGTGCTGAGAAAGGGAAAGAAAGATACAACACTACTAAAAAATGGGAACCAACATACATGCATCAACCTCTATCCAATACAAGAAAAGGTTTGAAAATTACTGACATGTAAACTAAATAGTAAAAGGTGCAAAACATGCGCCCAACCAGAAAGGTGCCATAACCCGGAAACAGGTAAAACAAAGGTAAACCGTCCATGAGTCTCAAACCCATAATGTCCTTCTACGGCCACTAAAAGTAGCCCAAGCTCCTGTGTCCCCTATGCCCCTCCATAGTATCAAATGACCTGTCCGTCGTCTGCAATGGCACACCAAGTGCGGGAATAGACCAAGCAGGTGTGAGTATAAAAATACTCAGTAGGATGCCCCGAAATATCGATGGAGCAACATGGAGGGTACTAAAATGGTGAGTAGTAGATAGAGCAAATAATAGTTTAAGAGTGAAAAAGAGAGAGAGTGATGCTCAACCCAGCAAGAGAAAGGAAGAAAACATGTCCAGACGCAAGGATCTAGAGGCGGTGAGAAGACAAACTTCTTGTCGAGTCTTCGCTGCCTATATCCGGAGAGAATACTAATCCAAACAAGAGGATCTAGACATAGAAAACATCTGGCATACCCTGCACATCTTCTCCCATCCTAGAAGGAGAGTAACTGAACCCATGGAGTGGGAACAACAATAGGATGTGTATGTATATGCTCAACGATAAATCCAAATGAGTGTGTAAGGGGATATCTATCTCTAAGATCAGCCCAAGAAGAGTAACAAACACTCAAAGGTCATCCAACACTGAACCCAACCGTCATGCAGGTCAACCTAGGAGGTACAAGTCAAAGCGGCTCAATCACCACACCTCAATACTATCAGCTTTGGGCGGCACAGACTCGCGCACATGGATTTTAGGTCACGTCGTAAGGACGCATCTCGAGGGTGAAAGCGCCCCTCGTCCTCGTATGTCATAAGGTCACGTCAAAGATGACACAACACTAACCCATACAACCAAGGGTCCCACTCCAGTAGTCATAGAGAAAAGTCAACGACTAGATTCATAAGAAACCCTAAGTCTAAAATGCCAATGTGTGACCCAATTCCCAGCCCTGGTGGATGTTAAACCCTAATACATCATATGGCGACCCACTACCCAGCCCTACTGGAGGGTAGACCTAGAATACGTCAAAAGGTGACCCACTGCCCATCCCTACTGGAGGGTTGACCCAGAATACATCGACAGGCGACCCACTGCCCCGACCTGCTGAAGGGTAGACCCAGAATACGTCGATTAGTGACCCACTGCCCAGCCCTGCTGGAGGGTAGAACATGAAGAAGTCAACGAGAAACCCACTTCCCAGTCTCTTCTAGAGGGTAAACCTATAAGAAGCTAACGAGAAACCCATTGCCTAGTCTCTGCTGGAGGGTAAACCCGGAAGAAGTCGACGAGAAACCCACAGCCCAGTCTCTAATGTAGGGTAAACCAAGAAGAATTCGATGAGCAACCCACTGCCCAGTCTCTACTGGAGGGTAAACCCGGAACTGCTCTAGCCATCCCTACTGGATGGTATAACACTAGGTAACATAACAAGGAGTGAGTATCACGCAACCACCCAACTCGAGAAAAAATCATAGAGTAGAGGCTTAGCAGCCGTGCCATCACTTGGTGTCACTATCACCCCTACCATGCGTAGGTTCAGAGTGCATTAAAGGAACCAGCGGTAATTTCCCTTCCATGTTTCCATATTTAATACGATCACGTAAGAGACTATGCTTTCCTGAACAGATTACACCGTTGTAATCCTCATGGATAAACACGTGATATGGACTACTTACTCACTGGAAATAGGTTCCCAGTGGAAAAGCTAATATTCACCATAGTCATCTCGGATGGTGCCCACACCACGATCCCAAAAATGGATGGACGAACTACACCATCACGATTACCTTAGAAAACCAAGTCAAATTGACTATTTATACGCCCGAAGAGGGCGCCTCATGAGAATGTTACAGTACATTTCACACAACACAATAGACGGACCGTGTAGCCCACACCTCTACTCCGGCATCATCACCTGAAACCACCATGGCCAACCTCTTCTCGATGTCAGGGTCACAACGCTGCTGACGGCGCCTAAAACTGACTCTAGATGCAGAAGATGCAATTCCCTACATTATACGAAAATGGGGCCCTGTGGGGCCCACACCTCAGGCCAGAATATAGGTGGGTGGATTGGTCCGTTGCAATCCCCTTATAAAAACACTCATAAATGAGTACTCAAACACCACAAACGGGTGTTAGGTGAAAAAGTGGTGTTTCACCATGAAACGTGCTGACTAAGAATTATGGGGCCCACAACTTGTCTCCAATCCGAACCCCTCGGAAAGAATCTCAAAAATGTCCGCACGAGTACTAGGGTCACATTTTTTCTTACAACGTGTAAATCGGACATCCCATGTAGGAGTTAGGTCTGAAGGAACAATTAATTAAATAAATAAATAAATAAATAATTAATTAATTAATCTCTCACATTGTTTTTGTGCCGCCGAGCAATGAAACCAACCCAAAATGGTTCTGAACCAACCTTGAAAAGGCTTTCTCGAATTCAGGGCCACCGCGCCACTGACGGCACGTCAAATGGACGTCTAGCTCGCGAGCCACGTCAGTGGAAACTTTAATAATAATTTATTATTATTAAATTAAACCTCTTAGGGTCACCCATCATCGGGAATGAAATCCAGAAACCCCAAAAACCACTTTAGAATGAGATCCTTACTGACACAATTCTACAGTCGTAGACGGCGCATCAAACGGACATTCCCTTTAGGAGATACGACCCCGCGAATGTAAGGGGGCCCAAAATGGGCAGGTCCAGACAGACTGGCCCGCGGCCCAACCGCCGGTCTAGTCTGACCCACCGCGGCCCGCTGGCCGTGGCTCGCCTCAAACCACAGGAACTTCAGATATGTTTCTTCAAATAGTCCGGTCTAAGGCCGGTCTCCTCACGTCGCCCCAGTATGATCTGCAAACAGCTTGTCATTGTCCCCGCCGGACACCTGAGGCGTTGATTGCCTCGGGTTCCCATGTTGAGGGTGGCAGGTCGGCGCCCGCGCTCCCTACTCGTTGTCACTCCGCTGAGCCGCACGCCCAATCGTCACTCCCCCGTCTCTACCTAATACCAGTGCCTCGACCGCCTAGACCTGCCGAACGCCCCACCAGCCTCGCCTTCTCGCTGAGCCGCACGCCGAACCACCTCCACGCCAAAGCTCGCCGCACTGGCTGAAGCCGGCTCCTCCGCTCGACCACGAACCTATGAAACCCAATGCGACCACCTATAAACCTCGGCCTCAACCCTGCTGCAGCACGACGAATCCCCGTACCACTCCTCACCTCAGCGCCGTGCTTTCGGCCGCATCTGCTGCCTGACGCCCGGTCCTCCGTTGCGCCACCCTGAGCTCCGGCCACCACCCTTGCCGGAGCCGACACTTCCGACGGCCGCCGCCACTGCTCCGGCGACCCAAATTCATAAACGATCACGGGTTCATCATTCTTGGGACGAGACCTTCATATCTCCTACCACCCATTGTTGATTTAGCACAATTTGGCACCTCTGAAAAAATTTGGACGAAGAACTCCAAAGAACGATAAACAAAACAGGGCTCGGGCGTTGGCCATGTTCATTCGGCCAATGACCCAAATTATAAAAACAATAAAATTCAAAGGCGAAAAAGATTAAGAAATTACTAAATCGATGAGGGTGCGAAATTTAACAAGAGTCTTACCTCATTGAATAAGTTCGTTGTTGGCGATACGTCTGCTCGATTCCGCTTCTATCCGCTGGAGTCCGCTCCTAAATCCGGTGAAAAATAGCAAAGAATACTGAAGAATGGCCAAGAACACTAGACACAGAGAGAGATAGTGGGAGGAAGAAATGGTTCTTCCCTGAAAATTTGGAGAATTTATAAAAATTCACTAAAACTCTCCCAATGAGCGCGGATTCCGAAGCCGCCGCGCCCACCTATTTTATTTCACACCTAGGTAAATCAACCCCTTTCGAACTCAATGGAAGTCTCAGATTTCAATTATGAGGCTTCGTTCGAATGTTATTCGAGAAGGAACACCAGTGATAAAAATCACAAAGTGGTTATTTCGAAATGACCGTTTTCCCTTGGGTAACATCTCTCACAGCAAGCCCGCGGCCGCAACTTTTAGACCCCACCTAGGGTAAACAACAAACTCCGGACTCAACGGTGCCCATGGTTTTTCCATATGAGAAACCCTTTGGGAGTTTTTCAGGTTTGAGATATTATATGAATAACATAATTTAATTTATACATTTAACACACCAATAATGAGCTAGGGGTCCGAACGTCCTACACCGACTTATTTTATGTCGCACCTAGGGTAAAAACTGCGTTCTGGACCCAACCGTGGTCTCTGATATCCAATCTGATCAACTGTATATGAGATATGACATTTTTTTAGTAAGCCACGTGTGTGTAATATAAAAACAGTTAACATTTTAATAAAATTAATTTCGGGTACACCGGGACTCGAAATTGCATGCCGTCTGAACGTCCTGCTCTAGAATGACATCAAGAAATTTTTCAAAGTCTCAGAGTCCCAAAACCTGGGTTCATACATTTTGTTCTTGTTCTGCACATTTTGGAGACATTATCTATTTGGAGAGAATTTTGTGGATTACACTGACCACAAAAGTCTCAAGTATATATTTAATTTTCATGATGTGAATTTGAAAAAGTGAAGTTTGGATGAGTACATTTTTTTCTTTTAAATTTTATCATGCCTACATACTTGTGATGGGCCACACTGTGGCTGATGAATTCAGTCGGATGACATAAATAAAGGAAGTTCATGAGTAAAATAGTGAGTGGCAGCTTATGGCACTGTTCATTAAGGTGCATTTGGTGGTGCACAAGAGACATGGTAATATGTTTATTTCTTCTGTAGGTGTGACCTCTACTCTAAATGATCAAGTTTGAATGAGGCAGCTATCAAATTTCAAAGGCCTGGTCCTATAGGAGAGTGTGTGATGAGAGGACCCTACTCTAGGGTGGACCATAAGTGATGATTAGGTTATACATTTTCATGGACATGAATGGGTGTTAGGAGACTTATTTGAGGATTTAATGTGATATTGTCATACCTTAGTTCTAGAATCTCATCATAGTGCCACCAAGATGTATCAAGATCTACACAGTCAGTATTGGTGTCTTGGTATGAAGAGGGATTATGCCGGTGTTGTTATGAATTGTTCCACCTGTCAGTAGGTGATGGAAGAGCATCCATGACCATCATTGAGTTTACAATAATCACCCATTCCTGATTAGAAGTGGAATGATTTCACGATGGATTTCATGATGGGTTTCCCATGGTCCCTTTGAGGAAATGAAGGGGTTTGGGTTATTGTTGAAAGACTCACAAAAGTCGCATATTTCATTCTGATCAAGGAAATCATCAGTGTTGATGTTCATGGAAGGATCTACATCCAAGAGATTTTATGTTTTAATTGGTTTTTTCACTCAATTTTTTATGATAGGGGCATCCAGTTTACAACTCATGAATGGCAGGGAATATATAGGGATACGGATAGATAGGTAATTCTATGTACAACTTCCCATTCCTAGATAGATCTCCAGTCTGAGAACATGATTTTGGTTTTTAGAGGACATGTTTCAAGCATGAGTCCTAGATTTTAGTGGCTCTTGGGAGAGACACATAACCCTAGTGGAGTTTTCCTACAATAACAGTTTTATGTGATGTTTCAGATGGATCATTTTGAGGCCTTGTATGGTATGTCATGCTGATCACCACTATATTTGCTAGAGGTTGGTGAGGAGGCTATGTTGGGACCTCGTCTTGACCAGGAGACCATTGAGAATGTGGATTTGATTCATAAGAAGAAGGATATTGCGCAGTTTCATCAGAAAAATTATGTTGATCAATGGAGATGACCTCTGGTGTTTTTGGTCTGAGATCAAGTTTTCTCACATTTCACAACGATGTTGGTACACAAAAGGATTAGTATACATGGTAAGCATTCACTGAGATATGTTGGGCCGTTTGAGGTTTTGGAAAGAGTAGGGAACATTCCCAATCTATTATAGTTTCCTCAAAGGTACCGGGAGAAACACGATATTTTTTATATTTCACATCTAACACGTCACATTTCAAACACATCTCATGTTTTCAACCCAAGGAGGTTCTGATGGATGTTGAAGAATCCTTCAAGAAAAACCCTATTAGAAATGTTGATCACAACATGAAGATTCTCCAATTCATGTTTGTTCCTTTGGTACTTCTACAATGGCAGCACAAGACAGTACATAACGTGACATGGTAGAGGGAGGACAATATACGATAACAGTGACTAGAGTTGTATGATTTATCTTCTTTTCCACCCATGGAAGGGAAATTTTTAGACGAATTGATTTGACATGGTATGTTTGTAAGAACCCAGATCTTCATTTCAGGTATGTATATTTATTTTGGGTCGGTTTTTAGGGAAAACATAGAAAGATAAATATTTCTAAGAACACATCATTTACTTTTGAGTACATGCTATGTACCTAGTTACCATGTGTATTTGTGTATAGGCTATGTAATGGATAAATACATGGCCATGTATGTGACCAAGAAGTTTTCCTAAAGAAGGGGCCAATTGTGGCTAATATTCAATGTCTAAATTAATAGAGGCCACCATGTAATTTTCTTTTTAATTTATATATCAGAGCAGGGTCACATCACATTTACAGATCATTCTTCTTCTAACCTTGGTTCATCTTGGAGAAACTAAGAGCGATGATCATTTTCAAAGTCACTGATTCTACATCCAGGTTTTATTCCGAACTCTGACGGGTGCGTTGGAATCCGACCAGTGAGTTGTCCCATCTTCTTGATCATCCCTTCTTAATTCCTCCTCTCTTGTGAGTTATGGAGGGTTTATCATTTTCCATTTTTTAGATCGATTATATTCTAGGTCGATTCAAGGGGCGAAATTCACCTATAGTGATCTCTCTTCGTCGAGGTAGGTGGTTTGTGCCCTTCGTCATTTGTATTTGGATGATATATGCTTAAAGTGCTGGATACCCATGTTTTGGGTATTGTGTGTTTTAGAATATGACCATGTTTAATGACTACTATGATTTTATTGTTTGATTATGTTTTGTTCCCAATTCATGAGATTATATACCCTTATTATGGGATACCCCATGGGTGGATACCCATGTTTAATTTTTGTGGCTATTCAGCCTCGGTTTCCTATGAGGCATACGTTGTTTCCATGCCTTGAATTTTTTAGGACGGAGTGGGTTGATTATATGAATTTCATGTGTTCTTTTTTATAGTGTTATCCATGTAGTGGTAATAGTTTACACGTGCTTCCCTATTATAACATGTGAAATGATCATTAAATGGACCGTGAGAGCCTTAAACGAGGAAATGCATAGGGGTTTCCATGTTTATTACACTAGACCATGGGAGCCTTGTTATAGAATTTGACCCAGTGGAATTTACCCTAATATCTACCCATGCGGTCCTTTATCATTATTTATGTAATGTTTAACCAAAGTGTATTGACTGTGGGATCAACCTATATTTCGTATATAAATTATTGGTGCCATGTGAACCCAGGGATATTGACCGTGAGTGCAGTCCATGTGGCCATCTATAATTAATTTGTGTTATGTTAAAACAAATGGGTTAGATCATGATAGCTTTCCTATAGGGTTTTGGTGGATAATTGAATGATTTTGACGATTCTTCCAAGATAAATAATATTTTTAGACTTTATATTATGTGGCTATTTAGATTGTATTCTAATATTTCTTTTGTTTCTATTATATGTGGAAATAATGAGATTGGTCTAGATCATGAGGATTCAATTTTCAATGGTTGAATAATTTATAATGGAAAATGAATATAATTGAAAACTGTAGAATTTTTTACTTGTGAGTATCTCCTAATTTATTAATTCATTTATGATTTTTTTTTCAATATATATATATATATTCACAGAATGTTAGGAAAATATATTTTTGTGGTTTCCTGTTGGGATTCATCTCACACCCTGTTTGGGTCATGCTTTTAGGCCATAATAAATTATATAGATGATGGTATAGATAAGGGAAAGTTCCCTTATTCATTTGGTACAAGATATTTGGTGGATATGGAGGGAATGGGACCAATCTGAGGCTTGTGATTTTGTTTAGGGTTTACAATTTTCTTTTACATAGGTTTTAGTTATTTATATCCAGCATTGTGACTTGATTGGCTGCATTCTTAGATACATGTGACATGAACCATTTATATATATGATCCAGTTTCTTATTTTCTACCAGTATTCCAATATTTATATCTGTTCTATGGTTTTACTAATTCTGCTACTATTTACTATTTGTTTCTACTGTCTATACTTTTCTAATTATGGAATATTTTCCCCATTTTCAGAAGTTGGCTCCCACTACTAGTCAGCAGCCTCTGGAATTTTGGGAAATGTGTTTGACTTTATCTGACCAACCAATATTCGGGAACAGTTGGGTATCCCCTGGATCCAGGATATTACATGTACTATTTTTCGTATTTCTATCAAGGGAGCTAGTAAAGAAGAACCTAGTGGGAGATGATGTAGCTCACATATATACCTGTGTTTATGTTTCCCAGTTTCCAAATTTACTATACCAACTATTGCCATTGGGAATATGTTTTTGTATTGATATGTTTTCCAAAAATGTTATTTAATGCTAACCTTTTGAAAATAGAGGGTGTCTACAATTGTTATCAGAGAAGAGGTATAGTTAACCTTTGAAAACTAGAATTTGAAAACCATATTGATATCCATAGGTATATTTCTATGTATAGGAATTTCTTTAGGATTTTTATAGGGATGAGTTAACATTTAAGAATATGGCCTGCAAATTTGTCAAATTATAGAGTGAGTGGTTTACATGAAATACAACCCTGTCTAGATACAACAGGTTGATGTGGCTCTTGAAAAGTTTCACCTACGGGTAAGAACTCTAACATGATGTCATGATCTTTACTCAGGGTAATATGGTTCATGAAAATAGTACTTATTGCACACCAGGTTTGACACTCGATGTGGATATGATTTCGGAATTCAAAAACACTACAAAAAACATAATGAAGGATTTAGCTATATTTTATATATGAATAACCTATGAAAAATCAAAGGATTCATATATTATAGACAACATCATGATTTAT
The DNA here is from genome assembly GCA_963277665.1 of Viscum album. Classification (NCBI taxonomy): domain Eukaryota; kingdom Viridiplantae; phylum Streptophyta; class Magnoliopsida; order Santalales; family Viscaceae; genus Viscum; species Viscum album. Next base: position 1,787,896,816 of record OY728121.1, on the reverse strand, counting down.
AAATCATATAAGTAATTCATTTAATGTCTATGTGGTTTTTTTTATGATAATTATTAGTGACACTAGGCTTCTTGATTTAGTCATGGTGGGAACCAGAAATAACTAGATTTAAATTTATATTGATGGAGGATTTCATGATATGTAGTTATGTGGGATGATCACTGGACTGAATTATGTTGTGATTATTCCAAATTATATTTCATAGAATGTGATTTTATTTTTTACATTAACCAACTCTCAATCTCACCAAAGAATATAAAAAAGGAGTTCTCTGAGAGTTCAGGTAATGGAGACCATAGAAGAAATAATATTTCATTTCCATTGTATCAAGAATGTGGAAGGAATCACCTAATTGGTTCTCTTAGAGAAACAAGAAGGTTTTTTGATGGTGTAAAAGAAGGGAAAAATGAATGTTACTACAAGGAATCAATGAAGATATTATTTAATGACATGGATATGAATTTTGGATTTCTTATGCCCTCATCAAAGGAAAAATGTTATAAGTGAGGAGAAAATTGTCATTATGCAACCCAATATCTGAAGAGGAATGTGCCTAAAAATATTCTTCATGGAGGTGTGAGTAATGGTTACATTTGTCATCATGAAAATACTACAGATGAAATGTGAAAATAAATATGTATAATATAATAGGATAAGGGTGAATTGTTAATGGTTTAAGGATGATGCAATCAATGTATTTATTTATTGGGATTCAAAAGTTATGAATGATGAAATATAGATTGATTTTGAACATAATTTTCGTTACAGTATTTTAATGTTTATGTTGAATGTTCCCTGTGGACTAGTGAATTGATTTAAGGACAAGAAAATATTTTCACAAAGGGAAGGTAACCCATAATATGTTACTTGCGATAAGATAATTTTGTATGGATACTAATATGTGGGATATTAATAATTAAGTTGGAAAATATTGATTACCATGGAACTATATAAGACCTTTTTATAGGTTTTATATGATTCCTCTAGTGAATTTTACAACATTATTGGTTTTATGGATTAAATCCATCATAGTTTGGGATGTGGAAGAATGCATGTGTTTTAAAAGTATTTATGGTAATTAATGTAGTTAAAATGTTTCCAGAGAATATATGGTGGGGGTATTCACATGGTTGGAATGTGAAAACCAAGAGATAATTTTTTATATATAGGGGTATCAATGTTATGTTATTTCATTACTCTATTACTAATGTTTTGTAAGTTCACCTTTGAGAAGGGTTATAAGATTAACCATTCAGGAAAATTTAATGTTAAGATCGCGATGAAGTATTTTAGCACTGAGTTTGTGTTAAAAAACATGGTGAAAAATCTAATATGTTTTTAACCTTATTTACATGATATGAATTTATAAATTATATTATTTGTGTTTTAAAAAATACTTCGCGTTTGTCGGGTGACAATAAATCAAGTCTGGAAGGGCCACTGTTATTGAACCCATTACCAAGGGAAGATAACGGATTCACCCCTACCACTAGCATACTTAATGTCCTAGATAATGTATAAAAATTTATTTGAATTAATATTTATTACTAACCAATAATATTGACTATTATTTTTATATATTAATGAAAATTTTATTTTTTAAAGATAAATATATTTAGACTTTTTATTCTTTTATGGGCCTTATGAACCATTCAAAGTGTATTATATTGCGTAATTCATCTGAGTAAATTTATAGACATTCATTTCATTAAGTAAGGGATGCATTTAAATTATTCAAAGGTCAAAATAAGAATTAAATCTTGTAAATAGAAATTTATCATGAATTACTCAACATTCTGAAATTGATTCAAAAAAATTTCCCCTCATTACATATATTTTACTGAACCAATGGATTCTGGTATCATAAAAAATTTAGGACATTGAGGCACTAAACATTAATTTGATCATTTAATTCTTTTTGACTGATGACATGTCACACTACTTATAAATATATATGATTTTCATCCATATCCAATATTCACTCACAACATTTGTTCTCTTATGTGGAAACCCAATTTTATGTTTCATTCTCTTAGAATTATGGTTCCATTTTTTTGATGATTTAGTATCCATTTTTATGATATGGTTTTATATTAATGATACTTTAATGTATTAAATATTCGATAATTTAGATGTATTTTGGGTGAATAAATCATTTTATGGGTGTAGAATGTAACACCTAGAGATTTTGAGAATTTGTTTTTCGAAATAATTTATGTTTTCCATATCTTTCATTTCTCATGATAATGGAAATGTTTCATTATATATATATATATATATATATATTAAAATAATATTTAAAACATTGCATTAAAAATAAATACTAACATGGATTGGGCTACATAAAATTCTATTTTTGGTTACACTACAAGGAACACCGACTTGGCATATGATGCACACAACATTCAGTTTCTATGAAACACACAGACACACACACTTATATATATTTTGTTAAATGTGATATTTATAACCTAAACATTAAAAATTTTTCTTTTAATATTAATAAAAAAATTAAAAATATTATTTATAATTTTTTAATATAAATAAAACTTATTGATATAGAAAGATGAGGTTTTGGTGAAGTCCTTTTGTGTTAAAAATACACTTTTCTTGAATAGACTTATTTTTAATAATAAAAATAATATTATACTTATTTAAAATTTTAATTTTATAAAATATAATTTATATTTGAATTATTAATTTATAAATTATACTAGGGTGATTTTTGGAGATATTTCTTAGAAACATCATTATATGGTGAATAGTGGAATTACTGCTTTTTTTGTTAAAATCATCCTTTTCATATAAAATTTTATTAAATATAAATTATATTATAACAATTTTTTAAGGGCACATTTGATATTTATTAAATATATTAATCCAATTTAATTCATCAAAATTAATTTCAATTCGAAACTAAATATAAAATTTTAACAATCATTTGTGTTTTTTGCAATTTAAAACACTTTTATTTAGTCATGTCTGTCGAATTAGCACAAATATTAGATTTTATGATTCTATGAATTGAATTTAAAAAATCCAAATTAATGCATTGTATTCATCATAATATTTATTTTAAAATATTCAAATAATAACATTTGACTAATATGATTAGTAAATAATTACAATTATTCACAGTAGGTATGCCAAAATTAAGCTTTATTAGGAACTACAACTTAACATTATGGGACCAAATGACATTGAAACTTTCCCAGCACCCATTTTCTATCCATATTACTGCCATAAACCTTAAATTATGGAGTTTGGATTGTTTTTATGACATTTATTAGGTAATAACAAGTACAAACCTAACTTGTTTCTAAAAATTACAAATGAGTCATTTTCCTTCACTTTAAAAGGTCGACACCTTTACAAATTCCTCACTCCTATAAAAGATTTTATGTTCGGACATTATTCAAAAACATTCCTCAAATCTATCCTCCCTTATAACTAAAACTCTCCCTTTTGGTAGAAATCATCTCAAGGAATGAATTTGGCTCTAACGAAAATGAGTTACCCGATATAGAGGTTACATCTTCTCTCATGAACAATTCCATTGTTTCACATATTTACCGGTTCCACTATCTTGATTCCATTATTTGGTAAATAAAATTTCATAAATATTATAGGTTTTTATGCATAATTTTCATCATAAAATTACACAAACATCCATTTAAAGTATATTAAAAATATTGTTTCTGTGTTTGGAAAATTACTACCTCCCAAAATGACGATTGTTGATTTTTCATTTACCACCAATCAGTGTGGAAATTATAGTGGTCACTATTTTTATATATTTCATATATTTTACATATTTTTATTTAATATTATTTATTACTTTTATAATACTCATCTCATTACTTTAAATTTTTTGTTAACGTGATAAACTGGTTTGAAGAAGTGTGGACTACCGCCCCCTCAAAGCGATGTGATCCGTTCACAGACCAAATGGAATATATTAAAGATGAGTTTAATGAAATTATATTATATAGATGAAATATTCATTATAATTTAATTATTATATATATATAAATTTGTATAAATATTTCATTTACATACATTCATTTAATAAGACATAAAATGGAATCAATGTTCATGCGTATGTACTGCTTACAGTCTCAATGAACAGCGTATTCCATTAGATTTTTCATTATTATATCCATTATTTTAATATAAATATAATGTATATACATTATTTTTATATTATTTTATACATTTTGGAATCATGATATAATTATAAGGACGGATGGTATAAAATACTAAGATATATGCGAAAAAAAGAGAATATTACCCAAAGTGAAACCATAAAAAATGATCGTTTACAAGTAAGAAATATAATGTCAAAATAAAACCATATATGGTAATATATATAATAATGATTTTAAAATAAATATTTAAAATAAAATTATATTTATTATACTAGATTATTTTACGAGTACAGAGAGTGCCAAGACACAATGTAAGGGGATTTAATATTAGATTTAATTTCTATGAAACTAATGTTATGTTCACCACTCATTAAATTTTTGTGGTGTATTTACAGACCATGATTGAATTATATTTATATTAAACATAATTTTATGGGAATTCACATGGAAATTTTAGAATCCTTCATATATGTGGTTTCTATTTCAATGTATCCAAATTCATAAAATGTTTTCTCTCAATTTTCCTTCTTTGAGACTCGGGTTTCGTTATTCACCAAAAATATTTTTCGAGGGGAATATATTTCTATAGTTCATTAAATATCATGAATCAAAATATTTTCATGATATTCTATAATTCATTTAATTTACATTTCTTACTTATATAGTATGAACCCAAGATACCATTGTCATAAGAGTTCATTGAGACAATCTCATTGCATTTAGATATTTTTTTTTCTTAAATTGATGAAATATTATAATAAATATATAAATAATACACATGATAATCCTTATACAATGTTATTTTAAGGAATTATCATGTTTTGGTACCATATTATACTCTTTTTTAAATAATATTATTATGAAATTATTTTTAGGAACCCTCAGGTTACCCATTCTTAAGTCAGAAATCTATGTTTTCTAAAAAAGTATTCAATGAATATTATACCATTATAATATAAACTTTAAATTAATTTTCTCACATTTTTCTTTTACCAATCTACAAATGGTAATCTTTTTGTCTCTTTCATAAAAAGTCACATTTCTTCCCATTTTTACCATGTAAAAGGAATGTTCTTTTCAACACGTATGACATGTAGATATTTACCACCCATTATTTATTCAAAGATCCATTTTCATTTTTCATCATTTAATATTGATGATAATATTTTTAAAATGTATTTTTCAGAAAAAATAGTTGTAATTTTTTCGAGATTTGTTTATAAGTTTTTAAGGAAAATGGGTTTTAAAACATATTCGAACTTTGTTTGTATGTTTTAATGTATTTTCAAGGAAATGGTTTCCATAGCATCATCAATATTCATTCATTTGTTTTGAAGTAATTTTTTTTAAATGTTTTAAATCTCTATTTCTAATTTTCCACGGTATTATCAAAGAAATAGTAAGAAAAATTAAATATATATTATATGTTTTGAAGGAAAAATGTTTTCAAAATGATATCAAGTATTATTTTTAAATATTTGTTGTTATTTTCAATGAATAATGTTTTATGTTATTAAAATAATTTTTCATATATGAACTGTTATTTATATCAATAAATGTTTTTTTAAAGATATTTAAAAACTATTTTCTATCTCAGATGACATTTATTGATGTTATGTATATCAATCTAAAAGTTCCATTCATATACTTTCTTTGAATAGATTATTCTTAATTCCATGGTCTTTATGAAACCCATATATCTTTCTTGGGTATTATGTTTATGAAAATCATTTCTATTTCTTGATTCATATTTATATGAAAAAAATCTCTTTCAAAAGGTTATGTTATGAAAAAATTATCTTTTAAGATGTCTTTTTACAAATTATATGATATGTTTACATGCTTATGATACCCATTTAATTTCATGGGTTATCATAAATTTATTTATGAGCATGTGGAAAATATATTTATGATTTAATTTTGTGGGGCGGGGGGGTGGGACCTATATCTCCCTCCAATGAATTGTGTAAATTTTTATATCTCATTAGATAAACTATGATGGTTCTGGGAGAGAACCTTGACAACAATGAAGGCCATGGGAGTGATCCAGTAATCTTATGATGGAATGATGAGTGAAATCATGCTACTCTGATGGCCATGGGAGTGAACAATGGATACTATGATGACATGGGGTGTGAACCTATACTACTATGATGGTCTTGGCTATGATTCTTTGGATAATATAGAAATAATTATATGCTAATGTGTTTTCCAAAATACCATATCTTATTCTTATCTTATGCTATCTTGGATTATTATTTCATTTCATATGATTCAAGACTTATGAAATTTGATATTTAGTTTATGATATTCTATTTATATGACCATGTTATTATACCCTTATACTCATGTTTAGGCATATATGTCTCCCATGTTTTCTCTTACTAATAATTGGATGTCACCACTTTTATGTTTCCATACCACCATGTTGTGATGATATGTACAATGTTTGATATGTCTAAAAAGAGTGATAGTCTTGAATAACCTACTGGGAGATGATGTATCTCACATATGTAATAGTGTTTATTCTTTCGTATTTTCAATGTCAGTATATAAACTACGATATTTGGGCGCCAAATTGATTAATTTTTATGTATTCCGGAAAAGATACACAATGTTAATATTTTTGAAAATTGAAGGTCGCTATATTAATCCCCCCTCACATCATGAAAGGATCATGTCTATACCTATGAACATTTTTATTGCCCCTTGATTCTAATATTTTTATATTAAACTTTTTTATTAAAATGTATTAAAGATGCCCTGTGTAAATGGAATGGAATGAGTTCCACATATTCTGAAATATATTCAATTGATTCCCCTAATTATTTTGTGTAACATGGATATCATTAATATTTTGTGTAGTATCATTCCATGTCCCTCAGGGTGTGGTAGTGTCTTCTACTATAATAGTAGCTTCATTAATGGATTCTTATATCATTACATTAATAATTAAATATCTTATGAGGATAAATATTATAACATGATCCACACATTAATTATTTTTCCCACCACAACTGAACATTTATTTGGATTGAATACGATTCAAAGCTGGTAGTCGATGCACTGAAGAACGAAACCAGAAAGAGTCAAATAAGAGTAATACCTCATTGGATAAAATGAAATTATTCCTCTATCAAACTCAACTTAATGGTTTCACATGAATTTATGGAGGCCAAAATATGTAGATTTTTTGGATATTGTTATTATTGATACATTCTATATTTTGTTCTTCCAGATCCCTAAATACTATTACTCATTTATTGATTTAGATGTACAGGGTGTGATCCTATCAAGAATTTTTAAAATATCCTTTTAATTCATGATCTCTTGTCTTAAATTTTTCTTATTAATTTTCAGATCGACATTTTAATGATCCCAAACCTTCTTTGTTTTATTAATTATTTTTAAAGAAAACGACAAGAAAATAAAAAATATAAATAAATTCAATTAAATGAATTAATTTTAATTATCAACTAAATAAAAATTTAATATAAATACGTGATGTTTCTATATTTAGGTAATCATGTTCATCATTCTATATAAAGGAATAGAATCAATGATATCCTCTATTTAGAATAAATTATATAACAACAAATCCCCTCACTACCAAATCATTAGTTAAAATATTGTCATAATCATTACATAAAATAATGTTTATTACATATGAGAGAAAACGAGAATCATTAAGTATAGACTATTTGTTATTTAAGAAAAATAAAAGGGATATACTATATAAAAAAATATTTATGATCACTAATAAAAAACGAGTATGGGAGGCACTTTTATTTTATCAGCGCTAAAAAAAGTGCTGATAAAAGGGTTGTTTATTAGTGATAAAAAAGTACTGATAGGGGGGATTTAACATCTCTAAAAAAGGGTTTTTAAAGGGCCCCCTTTGTCAGCACTTTTTTAGCACTGATAAAGGTCCCCCCTTTATAAGCCCTTTTTTTAGTGTTGTTAAAGGGGGCCCCTTTATCAGTGCTTTTTTTAGTAGCGCTAATAAATGGGGCCTTTATCTGCTCTTTTTCCTAGAACAGATAAATTTTATGTTTCAAAAAAAACAAGAAAAATAATATATTTTTATATAAGTATATTAAGACTTATATAAATATAATATATGTTTTTTAAATATACGTATAAATAGACTATTACATTTTATATATACTAAATTTTGTGAAAATGGCTTTAAAATATTTAAAAGATTATAATTAAATAATAATTTGTTAATTATTATCTATTAAAAATCATATAATAACAACTTGAGGACACAAAAAATCAAAACAATTAATAAAAGATCTAAAATTAGTTGAAAATGTAACTCAAACTTCAAATGGCCATAAAATTTGATCCAGATGTTCGTTAGCCCCGTACCACATATCATATCAAAGATTGATTCATTTTCATCGATTTTACTGGTTCTGGAGGCAAAAAGGATTCTATATTCGAATTTATGGTCATATTAACATTATATGGTTGTTCAAATAAACACATATATATGTATGTATTCGTAAATATATATATATATATATGTGTGTGTTGTATATATGTATTTATTTATTTATTTATTTATGAACACACGTAAAAAACATATTTTATAATTTTTTTAAAACTAATCTTATAAATATATATTAATATACAAATAAATATAAAGATAAAAAATTGTAACTACAAATAAATATATAAATACATATAAATATATATTATTATATGAATGAATATATATATACTAATATATGAATAAACGTATATGTACTAATATAACTAAATATATTTATATTAATATGAATCAATATTAATATAACAATAAATATAACAATATATATATATAGATGTATCATTAAATAGAAAAAAACAAAATGGATTAGTGGTAATGGTGCATGCGCTCAAGGGGGAGGTTGCGGGTTCAAGTTTAGGTGGAAGGAAGGAAGTGCACAGGCATTTGTGGGATGCGTGGGCAAGGGCAGCACACGTGAGTGGGAGGGGCCACCTAGTGCTGATAAAGGGGGCTTCAAAGCGCTGATAAAAGATTCCCCCAGAATATAATTTTTTTTTTATTTTTTTTAATTTTTATCATTGCTAAAAATAATTCTGATAAAACACCACTTTTATCAGTTCTAAAAAAAGCATTGATAAACGAGGTGTTTTATCAGCGCATTTTTAGCGCTGATAAATGGGTTCATTTATCAGCGCACTTTATAGCCCTAATAAATGGGGTCTTTATCATCTCTTTTATGAGCACTGATAAAAGCAACTCCCCCCATTTATCTTCGCCTCAATTAACTGCGTTTTTTAGCGCTGTTAATGCACTTTTCTAGTGCTAAGAAGAGACATATTTTTAGTAGTGGATATATTTTTGATATATTTTTAAATCTAATTTTATAGCTAATTAATAGATAATACAATAATGGGAATTTAAAATGAAATAATTTTTTATGAAATGTTTTTTATGGAGGGACACAAAAAGATATATATAGTTTTGAGTAATGTTTCTCAATATAATGATTTAAAAATACTTTAATAATCATTAGTAATTTTAGAAAAGTGATACAAATCAAATAGGTTATATATATATATATAATACATGAGAACATGGACATTTTAGACCTATTATGAGAAGACCAAATAATATATGTGTCAAAAATATTTTGTTTACTATTATAGATCATTTTATAAGCATTCCCTCAAATTCCACATATCAAAATCAATACATATTTATACTGTCATCGGCTTTGTAGAATTATGAAATGCATTTGGGGGGTATATTATCGATGCCCCAACCATTATATATCATGTCTAGTAATAAATTTCATCTAAACATTTGAACATAATAAAAAATGTTTAATCTACGTATTTCTATATGGATTTACAATAAAATCATATTGTGGGTGCCATGATTGAAAATCCCACACAAAAGGACGTTAATTACACCTATGAATATAACTCAAAATATGTATATATTGAAATTAATAATTTTTATTTATTAATAACTACTTTAAATTCAATCTAGACATAACATTGTTGTATAAATTGATTATAATGTAAATAATTTAATTTTTTATCAATTTTTTGGAAGATTAGGAAAATTCCACAAATAATAATGGAATAAAATGAAGGGGATATACTATAATTCCGTGGAAATCAATGGAGGTTATGTGACACCTAACATACTTGAAAAAAGAATTCAATCCCAAACCCCATTGATTTTCCATATAGTGTCTCCGTAATATTTATTAATATAGGTCTTTCTACTATGTTTGGAAAATGGTAATGTATTGTTAAATAAATTATCAACTCCAATGGAAAAAAATTGAGAATGTATTAGAACGAATCCTGAAAAAAAAAGGTTTTGGATACGTCTAATTTATATATTATTTAATATTTACCACATGCATTTGGATTTATTTATCGGAACATTGTAGATTCTTAAATAGTGGGTTTATTTTTAAATTATAAATACATACCTATAAGGTATAATGAGTGGGTATATATAAAATACTACAAATGTTATTAGTATAGATTATCATATAATTTATATATAAATGTATTAGAAAATTAAATACAATTTTAAAATATAATATAAAAAAATAATTAAACTCAAAAATTAAGAGAGTGTAATATAAATTATTATCCCAGTTATCTTCCACAGAATATATTCAACCCATAAAACATCCAAAAATAACCAATTTGAATTGGGAGTTTTGGGAGAAATTTTAAGGGTATTAAATCAGTACTGAACATGGGATTGGTTTGTGGTTAAATAATAGTAATAGTGATAATTAATTTATGTACATATTAAAATGTCATAGAAAAATAATTTATTATTTATCATAAAATTATTTAAATTTATATAATAAAAAAAACTCATTATTACCTCCGATAATAATCATTAATAATGGTGAGTACCATTATATCATGTAGTGGTCAAACCAACATTGACCCAATAGTTATTTAATTAACATGAAATTATTTCAATGTCAATTCTCGTTGAACCAGAAATGTATGTTTTGTTAACATTATGTTGATATAAGTAATATTATTGTAATTGTACCTCAATACCAAAATTCAATAAATGTTATGAAAATTATATTTTCATGTTGGTAGATTTAATGTTTTCTCCTATAATAAAAAATTATCTTCTTAAATTAAAGTCATTAATAAAATCAATTTCTAATTATTACATTATTTTGGGTATGTTAACAACAGTTACTATTTTTAATATCTTTATTTATCATATTATTGTAATTTACAACTACACATCCAAAAAATCCATTCATAAAGACGAACACAAATATATACTCTAATAATCATATTAATTTATCATATAACCCCAAATATGTCAGTTTTATTATTATTCATTTTATTTGTTTATTTGTAATAGTTGTGTTTTTTATTGTAATTGCAATTTAAAAAGAGATATAAATCGGAAAAAATATCAATCGATGCCTATTTTTAGTTATTCATTTTAGATGCTTTTGTATAATGATTTATTTGATAATTTTTAAAAAATATTTATACTAATGAATTATTTATTTATTTTTTATAAAATTTTTCGGTTATTGAAATTTACACATTCAAGAGGCCATTAAAATGTTTGTATTCAATCTTTTTGAAAGTTAAAATAAATAATAATAATAAAAATGGGGCTAAAAAGTATCTTCAATGAACCCAAAATATTAAATTAGATAACAAGCATTATAGAAGTGTGAAAATGAATGTGACAGTCATACGATAATGAAATTAGTAAGGAAAATGAATTGAAGTTTGGGAAATACAATAGTAGAAATGAATTATATAATGTTGTGACTGTAACTCCCCGACCCCAGTTACCCTGAGTTGGGGAATTATTACATAACATTGGCATGATCACAAAAGATCAAGTATCGAAAGACTGATTAGTTTAGAAGCCTTAGAATAGCTAGATACATTCATAAATTTTACATTACATCATAAAGTGAAAACTACTACAACAACATCATGTCTTCATATCCCCTCATAGTATCCTTGCTGGTCATTCATAAATTATTTCTTCACATAATGGGAAAAACAAAACATTGAAAGGTGAGAGCTCAGATGCTCAGTAAGGATAACAATATAGAGGAAACATTCCTAAATAAGCATAAACATTTAAGGTAATGTATAAATAAAACAAAAGTCTTTTAAACTTGAACTTCATCATAATATGGAAAAGATAAAATGAAATAATTCCATTTACTTAATCACATGGATATTCTACTAGTCGAACAATCTCATGAAATATCAATAAAAATATTCATAATGATGGAATGCATAATGACAGACTATCATAACCACATAGTCAGGGCCTCGTGCCAAGACTACAAATAAGATTATGTCAACTCCTTGTTCCAAGACAATAGTTTGTCTCATGAGACCGACCGATTCATCGAGGAGCTATAGCGGGCTCCACCCGTCACATATTAAGTCCAATGAATTCCTTATATGCACAGTTTTAAACATATCATAAACATTCGTATTAAAACTAGAATACAAAATGTCAATACTTTCTACAGAAACCATGAATGGTATAAAAATAACACATCCATAGTCAAACATATCACAAAACCTTCTATGCAATATGGACATTTTGTTTAATAATAAATATTCTTGAAATAAACTTAAAATCCATCAAAAGATGTTGACATAGATGAAATCAATACTTTTTGAGAGAAATGTCTCTTTTTTTAAATCATTTAAATGTAACATACTTATAAAATAAAGCATTTACTTTGAAAATATCTTTATAATATTTTAAGGGAAGCTTCTTAAATTTTATGACGGTGGATAATAGCCGCACCCACCGTATAAGTAAAAAAGGTCATTCTTACCTTAATTCTGTCAAAAAGGTCAAAAAGTACCTTGTTTGGAAAATGACAGAAATATTCCTTTCAAAACAAATTTGGGAATAAATGACTTTAACCAATTATCTAGTAAATAGTAAAAAATGTATTGAAATATATTTTTAATAAACATGGATGTGGATTTTAAAGATGTCCCAATAGATAATTACGTATAAACAAACTCGGATAATGAAGAGATTTTGAAATAAACCCATACCTTGTACTTTTACTTGGTTGATGGTAGGTTAACCTCCTGTATAATGGTGAAATATTTGTTATTAAATTATTCCATACTCATATACATAAATATGAAATCATATATGATCTTTTAAGATTTCTTTGTTAATAATATCTTAGTATTATCGCCGTTTCGGGTGTTCACTTACTCATTTTATTTTATATATTTTGTTACATAAGCCGTGTTTGTTATGGATAGGTTGTATCTTATTCATATCCAGAATTTTATCAAGTCCTCAAACATTATTTTTAAACATAAATTGAGAATTATACTTGAATGGATACGATGGGGTATGAATCTCATCACGTTCGTGGAGATGGTAGTCCGTACGTACGCATGATTGACAATATCACACTTTTGATATTAAAATATTATATAATTTGATAGTATATCATACATATATAATATTTTCATGTTATATATATTATTTAAATGAATTAAAAATCCTTATTATACCCATCCAAATATTAATGTTTTGAATAACAATTACACCACGACGTGGAGATGGTAAGCCATACGTACGCACGTATAGTGACATGTCATTCAAAGGATGTATAGAATACTAAATATGGTTTTACCATATTTATAATAACATCAAAGTATATAGAAGATTCTGGGGTTATTATTTTAGAATGGGAATAACAATGAAAGAAGAAGTTGAAGAAGAATGGAACTTGAAAGAGAGTGGTGAAAACATTACCTCTTCTTCGGGTTCTTCCTTTTTATTTGTTCAAAATGGCTCAATAGGATGGCTTTCTGATCAAAATAAGGCCTCTTGGTTTAATTGAGGGAAGTTGAGAGGATATTTCTGCAGTTTTTGGCAGAATCAAAAGGCTTTGAAGGTGTGAAGAATTGGTTAGAAGTGGTGTCCTTTTATAAGAGGAGTGAGGGGCACCTCTGGAAAAAATAGAAATATTATTTTATAATAAATTCATATTCATATTCTAATGGATAAAAAGTGGATTATTCAAAGTATAAGGTGGGTATGGGTCCCAATCCTTTCATCAAATATATTTTAGACAGGTTTGGGTTATTATATTAACCTTATCTTTTAGTTTTTACTCTTTGTTAATTTGTTTGACATTTACCATGTCACTTTGTATTTTTATATTATATAGTTAATAAACATACTATATACAAACCAATAGACCCCCAAGTGGTCCATTAATAATAAAACTATCATTATATAAGTCCTATGTACAAACCATAGATTTTTATGAATAAAATATCAATTAATAATTTACTATTTTTTTAGAATCTCTTTTATGTCAATTTTTAAACTATTGAGTATTTTGTTTTTGATAATTTTAGTACAGCATTATTACATCGAAAAAAATTTATATAACCAATCCTAATTTTTCATATTAACCTAGAAATTTCGTGTAAATTATAAAAATTCTCAAATTGCATTTATCATGATATTTATAATATTAATTATTTTAATATTTCATTAATTAGGAAATTACTCTATCACTATTATTTCATAAATAAATTAAATTATTTAATGTCTAAAATTTATAAATAAAAAACCATTATCTCAGAAATAATTTTATCTTTATAATGAAAATTTATAATTAATTTATCTTATTTATAACACTATATTTAATTTTTTTTAGTAATGATACTTTATTTTTAACTCTTTTAACTCTTCTTGAATTAAATAATAATAAATGTCCCTATCTAATCCAAGTGCACCAAAACGATAATATTTTATTCCTAAGGTTGTTTTTGGTCGATATACACTTGTGAAATAGAATTATGACATGTGTTAGGGTAATAGTAATATCATTTTTAACCTTAATTACCCTATTTACTTTTAACTCTGGTAAATAAAAGTAAAAAGTTAATATTCACCAAAAAAATATTTTTATCTTATTGAATCACATTTTACTCCTTGATATTAACCGTGTGTCTCATATTTTCAAAATTCCACTTACAATAGGATTAAAATTATGTTTTATGTGAATTTCCAAATTCTCCTAGGAGGTGGGTAAAAGACTGTGAAAAGTTCCATAAATTGTTTACATATCCAAAATGATTCTAAACTAACATCGATGAATTACATTGAACATATATAGGTATTATGTATCTATTTGGACCTTAATAAAATTTAAATAAAATATATAAATATTTAAATAAAAATTCGGTTTCAAACCATTACTTAGTGTTTTTCACTATTCATCTAAAATTTAATGTTTTCAGGAAAATACCAAAATTTCACCCTAGTATAATTTCGATATTCCGATTCCAAAAATGAAGTCCATTTTGGATGATAAAATTTTTTAAAATTTCAAAAACATGTTATTACTATTCATAACGGCTAGTTTGATTGGTTGTGGTGTGTGTTAGAACACAATGTTGCGTACAACACATGTTATTGTATTATTCAAAGAGAAGCGTACCATAGAATCTTGGGTTGTTACAGTGACATTTTATTGAGAACACATTATTTTATTTTATGTATTGGAATTAATTCAATATTAATTATTCACATAAGTTAATCTGATATAATTTTTCTTGTTATTTTATTATTTTTTTTCTTTTTCTATTTACTCTTACCCTGATTAATAATGTTTTTTCCATTATTTTTTTGAAAGTAGAGACAATATTTTTTAAATATTAATACTAATTTGAGAAAAAAATACAATCAATATTTATAAATATTATAATAGATACATTATTTTAAAAAAACCACAATGAATAATGAAAAATGTGTAATTATATATACAATGAAGAAGTAAAACATTATAAAAATGAATGAATAAATTAATAATATATTTTAAATGATGGAAAAAATATTATATATTATTGAAATAACACTAATATTGATATAAAAACACAAAATGAAGAAACAATATCACATATGGAAATATAACCCTCTCCAACACATATAATATTGTTTCATACCAAAGACAATTAATCTCAAAAATAAAATACACTCTCTGGCTCTCTAATTAAATTTTAGAAAAAAAATAATTTTCCTAAATTTATTATTGAATTTTTATTTACTGATAATGTTATTATGATGTTAAAAAGTGTTATTTAATTGATTTAGGGGGAAAATATAAAAACATATGGGTGTGACAATGTTTTTTTCTGAACATTAAATAATAAATTTTGAAAGAAGAATTATATCATGTTGCTGACATTATGTCAATGCTTCCTTTATTAATATTTTTTATAATTTTATTGGTGAAAATTCCCAAAATAAACCAATTCATAGTAAATTAATGTATATTCGAGTATTTACATATATATTTTGACAGTATTATTCTCATTGGATATTTTGTTATATAATATACAAATGATAATAAAATCCAAAAAAACTATGGAATTATCAAAATCAACACTCAAAAAATGATTGATTATAAAATAGAAAATTTATAATTGATTAGAGTTTGAATATCCTGGCCAAAAAGCATTTTTCATATATTCATATGTTTTGAAAAAATATTTAAATTTTTTTTCAAAAAATGGAAATGATATATATATATATATGGGTTTCAGTGTTTATAATATAGATATATGTAATAAAAATGATCAATGATAAAATTTTTATTATTGAACATGTCAATTTATTATTAATTTATAGAAAATGACTTCAATGTTGAATCATGAAGTAAATAAAAATATATAATTAATACTCTACCCCAAGGAAAACCACTAATAGACAAACATTAAATACCTCTTATAAAAAAACCGCAAATATCACAACACCATATAACTCCTAGAACTAAAATATCATTAATCAATCATGTTAAAAGAATATAAACCCCAATCATCTAGTAAAATAAATATTAGAAAACATATTTTATATGATTTATCAACTTATATGCAATGACAAGGTAAAATATAATGGTTTATAAAAAATCCAACAGTACTGAATATTTTTGTTTCTTAGTACCAAACATTGATGACTCTCCCCACTTAAATTTCCCATCATTTTCATAAACCCATTTAAGAAACAATCTATTAATAAATAACATCATTGTTTTTATATCTATAGTAACTCTCCCTAACTCAAATTGAACCATATTCTGAACACCAATGTTAGTTGTAAAAAACCACCAGCTGTCAGGAATATCATAAATTCATTCTTCATCAAGCATATCAAACAAAATTTAACATCCATTATTCATTATACATGTACCTTAGTAACATAACTCTCATAATCAAAAATAGAAAATTGAGTCCCCCTATATATCTATTTTATAAATCACTATATAAAAACACAGATAGAAAATTTTATTCAAATATGATCATATCATGTAGATATACCATGATCCGATGTATGTCAATCCTAAAATTTATCATATTGGTTTAATTAAATCCTAATTAAAATTAATTATATAGTTGGAAGAAAAATGATCTAAGAACTAACTAGTAGTTTTCTCATATAATTATACATAATTCAATAGTACATTTTTGCACATAATCCTTTTCTATTAAAAAATAATTTATTATAATATGGAAAAAGTGTTCATAGTGTTTGGTGGTCCATCACGTAATTATACCAAGGCCTTTCTTCAGAGAGGAAGTTACCACTTGAAAACTAGAGTTCCCCAATATAACCCAGAAGATGAAAATTTATAGTCACCTATATATGGTATGATCCACATGTTATTGGTCATAGACTCCTATATATCATACTACCTCACCACTAAATGCTATAACACTATATAGAGTGAATTTTCTAAAACATAGAATGAACCCCATGTTGAATTTTTTATTTCCCATTCCTAAATTCATAAAGAATTAATTCACACCATATAAATATTGGTAAAAAATATCAAGAGTTCACGGTGAAATAACAACAAGAAAATAATATATCATCGATATATATATATATATATATATTAAATTATAAATAAATGTTATGATATCTAACATATCATCATTATTAGCTATTTTAGACATCTATAAATTCTATCTCACACTATTAAATATAAAAAAAATACATTATATTCAATGACCTATGAATATCCATAATCATAAATTATATATCACTATTTCTAAAAAATTATTCATAACTATTAAAAACAAGAACCTTTAATCCCAATGAAAAAATTCATAATAATTCCAAATAATTAAATTTAGTATATTTTCCCTAACAGAAAACATTTTAATTTTATATATAGGATTTTTCTAAGACTATAATTTAAAAAATACCCATCATAGTTTTAAAAAATCGTTTACAATTCCAAAACAATTGTAATAAATGAAAATCTTGTGTCGCATACAACAATTCCATGACGATATCTAATTTCTTCTATCGACCTTTTTTAATTTCATCTTTTTTTCCTTCATCTTCCCTATTATTCACCATGATACACTAAATACATATAGAGACCCTCAATTTCCAGAAATTAACATTACATAACATTTTCAGAATATTATTATACATTACACAAACCAATAATGAAAGACCACATTAGACTTGTTCCATTGGAAATATGGACACATAAAATCCTGAAAATAAGTGAGCTACCTGATCTCAAAGTAGTTTCTTAATGACTATCACCCATCATAGAAACATCATATATAACACATATATTCATATCCTATGTTAATGAAACATAAAAGTGTGAGCTCAGATGTGTAGTAAGGTTAAAAAAAGGAGATATATAAGCATAAACCTGAGAATAAGTGATTGATAATGTGGTTATAACATTATAATATGATAACCAACATAATTAAATATAATAAAAAATAATTCTTTATTAAATATTAATAGTTCATAGGAAATTAATAATAAAGGAATCAAGTGAATAATACATGAAATCATAATATGGGATTATGAAATGGAATATTGGCACACACATATGCATATAAAATGATTTCTATATTATTCAAGAAATCGATTCCAACAATATATTTTTAGTATCATATTATGCCATGTACCATCATGGTAGTCTTGTTTCACTCCCCTGATCATCATAGAAGTCAAGGTTCACCCCCAAGACAATCATATTAGACAAGGTCCATTCATATACTATTTTCTCTCCTCATTCCATCCATGTCAATCTTGTAAGATATAAATCAAAACCCAATATATAGTTGGGAGATATAATTTCCCCCTTCATATAATTAAATAATACACATGTGTTCCTTATTAACATAAGCTAGAATATCACAACTGTAATACCCCAAACCCAGTTACCCAGAGCCATGGCATTATTAAATAACATTGGCATGATCACAAGAAAGATCAAATCTCTAAAGACCGATTAGTTTAGTAGCCTTCGAAAAAATTTATATATTCATAAAGTTTTACATTACATCATAAAAATGAAAACTACAACAACATAGTTTCTATAGTCCACACTCTTATCCCCTCATACTATCCCTGCAGGTCATTCATACTTTACTTCCTCACATCCTTGGAAAAATAAAACATAGAAAAGGGGTGAGCTCAAATGCCCAGTAAGGATAAGAATATAGTGGAAACATTAATAAATACGAATAAATATTTAAGGAAATGTATAACTAAAACAAAAGCCTTTTAAACATGAACTTCAACATAGAATGGAAAAAATAAAATGATATAATTCCATTTACTTATTCACATGGATATTCTAATAATCGAATAATCAAATTCAATATCAATAACCACTTTCATAATGATGGAATGCATAATGACAGACTATCATAACCACATAGCCAAGGCCTCATTCCAAGACAACAAATAATATTTTTTCAAGGCCTTGTGCCAAGACACTAGTTTGTCTCATGAGACCTACCGATGCATCGAGGAGCTATAGCGGGCTCCACCCGTCAGTTACTAAGTCCAATGCATTCCCATATGAAAATGTTTAAACATAACATAAACATTCTTATTAAAACTAGTATACGAAATGTCAATACTTTCTTCATAAAACATGAATGGTATAAAAATAACACATCCACAGTCAAACATATCACAATACAATATGGAAGTATTTTATAATAATAAATCAACTCCAAATAAACTTAAAATCCATCAAAAGATGTTGATATAGATGAAATGAAAACACATTTTAATGAAATATCTCTTTCTATTTTGAAATCATTTAAGAGTCGTATATTTATAAAATAAAATAGTTTCTTTGAAAATATTCTTATAAGCTTTTAATAAGGGAAGATTCAACGATTTTATAACGGTAGAAAAAAGCCTCACTCGCCCTATAAGTTAAAAAAACATTCTTACCTTAATTCTATCGAAAAGGTTAAAAAGACCCTTTCCTGGAAAATGATAGATAGATTCCTTTATAAATATCTTATAAAAAGTCAAAAAGGGTTTTAAATGAATTTAAACCATATTCTTGTAAATAGTGAAAATGTTTTGAAATACATTTTGAAGAAACATGGATGTGGATGATAAAGATATCCCAGTAGATTATTACGTATAAACAACCTCGGATAATTAAGAGATTGAGAAATAAACCCTTACATTGTACATTTCCTTGGTTGGGGTAGGTTAAAATATTGTATAATGGTGAAATAATTGTTATTAAATTATACAAGAATCATATACATCACTATGATATCATATATGTTCTTTTAACATTGATTTGTTAATAATATCTTAGTATTATCATTGTTTCGGGTGTTAACTTACTCGTTTTCTTTTATATGTTTTGTTACGTAAGACATGTTTTTCATGGATAGGTTGTATCATATTCATATCCAGAATGATATCAAGTCCTTTGATACTATTATAAATCATAAAATGAGATTTAGACTTGAATGGATACGATGGAGAATGAATCTCATCGCGTTCGTGGAGACGGTAGTCCGTACGTACGCACGAGCGACAATATCATTCTGTTGATATTAAAATAATATATAATTGGATGGTATATAATATATACATAATCACTATAATCTTATATTTATTATTTACATGAATTACACATATTTATTATACCCATCCAAATAATAATTTATTGAATAACAATTACACCACGACGTGGAGACGGTAAAACGTACGTATGCACGTATGGTGAGATGTTATTCAATGGATGGATAGAATACTGAAATATAGTTGTAACATTTTTATAATAACATAAAATTATATATAATATACTGGAGTTATTATTTTATAATGGTAATAAAAAATAAAGAAGAATTGGAAGAAGAAAGGAACTTGAGAAAGGGTGGTGAAATCAATACCTCTTCTTTGGATTCTTCCTTTTGATTTGATCAAAAGGGCTCCTTAATTTGGATTTATGACTAAAAGAATGCCTCTAGGATGAAGTGAGAGAAGTTGAGTGAGTATTTGGGAAGAGTTTGGCCGACCCAAAAGGCTTTGATGATGTGAATTAATGAGAAGGAGGAGTTCCCTTTTATAAGAGGGGTGAGGGCCACCTTTGGAAAAGCTAGAAATATTATTTTATAATAAATTCATATTCGGTTTATAATAGATAAAAAGTGTATTATTTAAAGGTTAAGGTGGGGATGGGTTGAAAACCACTCAACAAATAGAATTTAGACTGTTTTGGGTTACAATATTAACCTTATCTTTGAGTATTAACTCTATGGTAATTAGTTTCACTTTTATAATGTCTCTTTGTATTTTTATATTATATGGTTAATAAACTTACTATATACCTCCAAGCGACCCACAAGTGGTCCATTAATGATAAACCTATAATGATATAAGTCTGTTGGCTGAACCTTATATTTTTAGGAATTTAATATCAATTAATAATATAATATTTGTTTTAAAAAATCTTTTATGTCAATTTTGACACTATTCAACAATTGATTTTTGTGAAACTCATAAAAGAATTATTACTTCTCAAAAAGTTAATTAAGTCAATAATAACATGTCATATTAACCTATAAAATAAGTTTAATTCATCAAAAGTCTCAAATTATATTTATTTGGGTATTTATAATATCAATTATTTTAATTTTTTACTATTATTGTAATTACTGCATCATCATTGTGTCATAAATAAATTAAATTATTTAATGTCTAAAAATTATAAATAAAATATAATTATGTAGGAAATCTTTTTATAATTCTAATTAATATTTACAATATAATTTATCTTATTTATAAACCTATATTAAAAATTTTATAGTAAATAAACTTTGATTTTAACTCTTTTAACTCTTCTTTGAATTAACTAATAATAAATGTCCTATTCTAATCCAAGTGGACCTAAATGATATTATTTTATTCCTAAGGATGTTTTTGGTCGAGATACACTTGTCCAGTAGAATTAGGACATGTGTTAGGGTAATATTAATATCATTTTTAACCATAATTACTGTATTTACTTTTAACCGTGGTAAATAACATTACAATGATACTATTCACCATAAATTATTTTCATCTCAATGAACCACATTTTACTCATTGATATTAACCATGTCTCTCAGATCTTCGAAATTCAATCACAGATGCGGTAAAATTAAGTTTCATGAAAAATTCAGTTTTTTAACTACCATATAGTAGTTTCACTATTCATCAAAAAATGAAGTTTTTCAGAAAAATACCAAAAATTCACCCTAGGTTAATTTTGATATTCTGAATCCAAAAATGATGTCCATTTTGAAAAATAAAATTTATAAAATTTCAAAAAGTATGTATTACTATTCAGAATAGCTATTTTGATTGGTTGTGGTGTGTTAGAACTCGATGTTCCGTACAACACACGTTATTGCATTATTCAAAGAGAAGCGTATGGTAGAAGCTTGAGGTGTTACATTATCCCCTGCTTCAAATAATTTTGTCCTCGAAATTTCTAGAATACTACCGCATGAAAATAATCGGGTGGTTCTTCATCATAAGTTCCTCAGGTTCCCACGTTGACTCTTCCATCTTTTGGTTTCTCCACAACACTTTTACCAGACACATCATTCGATTTCTCAGCACTTGTTCTCTCGTATCAAGAATCTAGAAGAGCTCTTCGCAATAAGATAGATCGGGTTCCAGTTTTAATTCCTTTTAGGTGAGTACATGCGTTGGGTCAGCCATGTATTTCCTCAATAGAGATACGTGGAACACATCGTGAACTTTGGAGAGACTTGGCGGCATTGCCAATCGGTAAGCTACAGCCCCAATTCATTCTAGAATTTCGAAAGGTCCGATGTACCTGGGACTCAGTTTACCTTTCTTACCAAAATGTATGACTCCCTTCAATGGAGATACCTTCAGGAAAACATGATCACCGACTTTAAATTCCAAATCCTTCCTTCGATTATCGGCATAGCTCTTTTTCCTACTTTGAGCTGCTTTGATGTGATTTTTGATTACCTTCACCTTTTCCATTGTTTCCTCCACCAGTTCTGGACCTACATGTTTTCTTTCACCAATGTCATCCCAACAGGTTGGTGTGTGACATCTCTTTCTGTATAATTCTTCATATGGTTCCTTCTGAATACTCGAATGGAAGCAATTGTTATAGGAAAATTCTACCAGAGGTAAATATTGATCCCACATACCCTGAAAGTCAAGTGAGCAAGATCTCAACATGTCTTCTAAGGATTCAATAGTCCGTTCTGATTGTCCGTCTGTCTGAGGGTGGTAAGTAGTGATGAAATGACGTTCATTATCTAGGGATTTCTGAATACTTTTCCAGAATCTTGAAGTAAAACGGGGATCACGATCAGATACAATCGATAGGGGAACTCCATGAAGTCTCACAACTTCATTAATATATAGTCTTGCTAGACATTCCAGTGGTAGATCTTCTCTTATAGCAAGAAAATGTGCTGACCTGGTAAGATGATCAACAATAAACCATATTTCATCGTTCCTTCTAAGAGTCTTTGGTAGTCCCATGACAAAGTCCCTTGTAATATTGTCCCATTTATACTCTGTTATGGGAAGAGGTTGCATGAATTCTCCTGGCTGTTGCCTTCCGGCTTTCACTTGTTGACAAACCATACATCATGACACAAAATCAGCAATCTCCCTCTTCATGTTGTCCCACCGAAAATGTTCCTTCAAATCTATATACATTTTTGTGCTCCCAGGGTTTATATAGAAATTGGAACTATGAGAATCATCCATAAATTCTCTTTTTAGATCAGGTATATCGGGAACACAAAGTCTCCTCCCGAATTTCAAAATTCATTCTTCATACACAAAGTCTCTCAATCTCCCATCATTAACAGCTTTAATCTTCTTTTGAAATTATTCATCATCAGTCTGAGAACTCTAAATCCTTTCTAGTAAAGATGGTTTGGCAACCATTTGAAAAAGCATTGATGTTTCACCTTCTCTGGTTATTCCCATGTCCATCTTCACTAGATCCATGAAAATTGGATCCCTTTCAATTCTCATATTGTTCAAAACCCCATGATCTTTTCTGCTCAAAGCATCTGCCACCTTGTTTGCTTTCCCTAGGTGTTAGTGTATCGTACAATCATAATCCTTGAGTAATTAAAGACATCTCCATTGCCTCATGTTGAGTTCTTTTTGTGAGAAAATATACTTCAAACTCTTGTGATCAGTATAAATCTCACATTTTACCATAGAGGTAGTGCCTCCATATCTTCAAAACAAAGATCACATCTGCTAACTCGAGATCACAAGTAGGATAGTTTTGCTCATTAATTTTCAACTATCGTGATGCATAGGCAATAACCCTATCATTCAGCATAAGGACACAAACAAGTCAGGTCTTCGATACATCTCTATAAATAATGAACCCATCATTCCCCAATGGTAAAGTCAATATAAGAGCATTGACTAATCTTCTCTTCAGTTCATCGAAACATTATTCACACTCTTTTGTCCAAACAAATTTAACCCCTTTACGTGTGAGCTTTGTTGATGGGTTAGCCAACCAAGCAAAATTCTGGATGAAATGTCGATAATAACCTTCTAAACCAATAAAACTATGTACCTCAGTTATACTCGTCGGTGCTGGCCATTCATGGATTTCCTTGGTCTTAGAAGGATCAACAAAGATTCCATATTTAGAGACAATATGGCCAAGAAAAGAAATCTCTTGAAGCTAGAATTCACACTTGTTATACTTCCGATATAATTCATGTCTTCTCAGAGTCTTCAGGATAATGCGCAATTGATTTTTATGATTTTCGTAGCTTTTGGAGTATACCAAGATGTCATCAATAAATACCACTGCAAATTCATCAAGATATTCCTTGAAAACTCTATTCATCAGATCCATGAATACAGAGGGTGCATTAGTCAATCCAAAAGGCATTACTGTAAACTTGTAATGCACGTACCTGGTTTGAAATGTTGTCTTTGGAATGTTTTCCTTCTTTACACACAACTGATGGTATCCATATCGAAGGTCAATGTTTGAAAAGTATTGAGCTCTATGCAGTTGGTCAAATTAATCATCAATGCGAGGTAGGGGATACTTGTTGTTTATTGTTATAGCATTGATCTCCATGTAATCGATACATAACCTCATAGATCCATCTTTCTTTTTAACAAAAAGAATAGGGGCTCCCCATGGAGAAACACTAGGGTGAATAAATCCCTTATTACTCAATTCCTCTAGTTGTTTCTTTAGTTCAACTAATTCTGTAGTGGAAATTCTATAAGAGGTCTTCTATATAGGCCTTGATCCAGGAATTAAATCAATGGAAAACTCAAATTCTCGTTCTAGAGGATGTCCAGGTAAATCGTCCGCAAACACATCTACATATTATTTAGCAACAGGTACATCCTCTATTTGAACATTCCTTTCCTCACCCATAGTCATTTCATTCTCTTCCTCCCCAATAATTGAATTTAGTTGAGCTACTGGGGGTGGATATAGATAAGAATTAGGTGGTGACGATTCTTCTCTAAAGATAAGGTGTTCCTTATCATCATCATCAAGAATCATAACCTATTTCTTCTTACAATAAATCTTCACATCATAGTCCGAAATCCAGTCCATACTGAGGATTATATCAAACTCAATCATAGGTATGACGATGAGATCAATAGATAAAGAACATTTACGTGCTCTAATGGGGACTAATTCACAAAACATTGTTGCAATGATACTTCCCTTAGGAGTTTTAACTGAGAACTCCCTTGTTAAATCAAATTGGAAATATCTAATTTTCATAGAAAACTGGGAAGATACGAAACAATGTGATGATCCAGAATCAAATAATGCCTTTGATAAACTTGAGGAAACCATTAAATTACCTGCCACTGCGTCTTTTGGAGATTCTACCTCAGCAGTAGTGATAGCATAATCTTGGCCTTGATCCCTTGGACTTTTCTGGGGTATGTTCCCCTAATTCTTAGGACATTAATTTGCACAATGTCCCATCTACCTGCAATTGTAGCACAGAACATCAGTAGCTTCCTTCTTCCCCTTACAATCACGATCTTGGTGGCCTTTTTCACCACACTTGTAATAGACTCCCATTCCTTTTAAGAAAGTACCGGGGTGTTTCTTCCCACATTTACTGCAGGATGGATATTCAATATTTCCCTTCTTCCCTTTATTTTCATTCCTAGATTGATCAAAATATCTCTTCTTCTCTTTCTTTTCTTTAAATTCATAAGACATAGAGAATTCCTTTTCAGTCTTGATAGCACATGAGACAATGTCTTTGTACGATGAAAAGGATTGTGAGACTAATTCTCGACGGAGAAATGGTTTTAACCCTTCATAGAAATGATAAATATTATTTATGGGGTTACGTATATAATCTCCAGCATACCTTTCTATCCTTGTATAGTTAGCCTCATACTTTGCGACATTCTCATCCTCCTTTTGTCTCAGACTCAGAAAATGTCTTTCCATATATACTCGATGGTCACGAGGAATGTATTTTTGTAAAAACAGATCATTGATCTCCCTCTATTACATATTTGATACTTCTTCATCTTCCTTCATGTTTTGAATCAATGATCACCATTGATCAGCATCTCCAGTGAGGCGGTAAACTGCCATTATAACTTTTTCCCTTTCAATACTCCCCAACGCCTGAAATGTTTTTTCTAGGGAATTTATCCATTGCTCAGATACTATGGGATTTTTACTCCCATTGAACGTTGGTGGTTTTTTCCTCATGAATCAATCTAACATTGATCCTCCACGCTGCGGATCAAGGTACTCCATACGGGTAAGGTTTTTATACATAACCTGAGTGAGTTGTCCCAGTATGGTGATTAGCTGATCAGCACCAGTTGCATCACCAACTCCACTATAATTATCTTGAGCAAGAGGGAAATCCATACACGGATTGCGTTCATTGATACGATTTCCATTTCTTCCACTAGGAACCATTTCTAAACAATGGCATAAACTAGATCAGTTTATGAATCAAAATACAAAATCCCATACTTATAAAACACTTAAAATAAATTGAACTATTTATGGATATAATACATAATCATAAAAATGTTTTCTTTGAGGAAGTATATACTCATAAACCCTTCATAATGATTTGTAAAGAAAATTAGAGTTATCCT
Organism: Viscum album; assembly: GCA_963277665.1. Classification (NCBI taxonomy): domain Eukaryota; kingdom Viridiplantae; phylum Streptophyta; class Magnoliopsida; order Santalales; family Viscaceae; genus Viscum; species Viscum album. The sequence continues at coordinate 1,787,869,180 of OY728121.1, read as the reverse complement.
AAGAATATCCCCCGGGAGTGTCGTAACCAAGAGTGCAGAAAGGCCTGTTGTCGTTCACCAGTTCCCATTCGAGTCTAGCTCAAAGCGGTGTTTTCATGTTTTACCCCTAAGTACATCTGTGCCAGAGCCGCCTCTACCTACTCGTATCCAGACATGGATGTATTTCTCGGAAAACTCACAAAATCACTACAACACCAAATTTCTATGATGTTATTTTATACTAATCCTCAAATTCCATCTTAAATCTATGTTCTCTAATCAGAGTTTATCTAAATCTAGCTTCCAAGGTATGTACTAAACTTTCTATGATACCAACTGTAACACCCCGACCCCAGTTACCCAGAGCCAGTGCATTATTACATAACATTGGCATGATCACAAGAAAGATCAAATCTCATAATACATATTAGTTTAGTATCCTTGGAAACAATGGATATATTCATAATGTTTTACATTACATCATAAAAATGAAAACTAAAACAACATAGTATCTATATTCCACACTCTTATCCCCTCATACTATCCCTGCAGGACATTTATAATTTACATCTTCACATCCTGGGAAAAATAAAACATATAAAAGGGGTGAGCTCAAATGCCCTGTAAGGATAACAATATGGTGGAATCTTTCATAAATACAAATAAACATTTATGGAAATTTATAACTCAAAAAAAAGCGTTTTAAACATGAACTTCAACATGAAATGGAAAAAATAAAATGATATAATTCCATTTACATATTCACATGGATATTCTACTAATCGAATAATCAAATGCAATATCAATAACCACTTTCATAATGATGGAATACATAATGCCAGACTATCATAACCACATAGACAAGGCCTCATACCAAGACTACAAATAAGATTTTGTCAAGGCCTTATGCCAAGACACTAGTTTGTCTCATGAGACCTACTGATGCATCGAGGAGCTATAGCGGGCTCCACCCGTCACTTACTAAGTCCAGTGAATTCCCATATGAAAAGGTTTAAACCTAACATAAACATTCGTATTAAAACTAGTATACGAAATGACAATACTTTTTTCATAAACCCTGAATGGTATAAAAATAACACATCCATACTCAAACATATCACAATACAATATGGAAGTATTGTATCATAATAAATCAACTCAAAATAAACTTAAAATCCATCAAAGGATGTTGACATAGATGAAATCAAAACTATTTTTAACGAAATATCTCTTTCTATTTTGAAATAATTTAAGAGTCATATATTTATAAAATAAAACATTTTATTTGAAAATATTCTTATAATATTGTATGTTAAGCTTCAACGATTTTATAATGATGGAAAATAGCCACACTCGCTGTATAATTTAAAAAAACATTCTTACCTTAATTCTATCGAAAAGGTTAAAAAGCACCTTTTCTGGAAAACAAAAGAAAGATTCCTTTATAAATATCTTATAAAAAGTAAAACAAGGGTATAAATTAATTTAACCCATATTCTTGTAAATAGTAAAAATGTTTTGAAATACATTTTGAAGAAACAAGGATGTGGATGATAAAGAAATCCCAGTTGATTTTTACGTATAAACAACCTCGAATAATTAAGAGATTGCGAAATAAACCCTTACCTTGTACTTTTACTTGGTTGGTGTAGGTTAACCTCCTGAATAATGGTGAAATAATTGTTATTAAATTATACAAGAATCATATACATCAATATGATATCATATATGATCTTTTAACATTGATTTGTTTATAATATCTCAGTATTATCATTGATTCGGGTGTTACCTTACTTGTTTTCTTTTATATGTTTTGTTACGTAAGACGTGTTTTTCATGGATAGGTTGTATCTTATTCATATCAAGAATGATATAAAGTCCTTAGATACTATTATTAATCATCAAATGAGATTTATACTTGAATGTATACGATGGAGAATGAATCTCATCGCGTTCGTGGAGACGGTAGTCTGTACATACGCACGAGCAACAATATCATTCTTTGGATATTAAAATAATATATAATTGGATGTTATATCATATAGAAATAATCATTATCATGTTATAGTTATTATTTAAATTAATTACATATCATTATTATACCCATCCAAATAATAATTTATTGAATAATAATTACACCACGACGTGGAGACGGCAAGCCGTACGTACACACGTATGGTGACATGTTATTCAAAGGATGGATAAAATACCGAAATATGGTTGTAAAATGTTTATAATAACATCAAAGTATATACAATATACTGGAGTTATTATTTTATAATGGTAATAACAAATAAAGAATAAGTGGAAGAAGAACGGAACTTGAAAAAGTGTGGTGAAATCATTACCTCTTCTTCGGGTTCATGCTTTTGATTTGATCAAAAGGGCCCTTCAAGTTGGCTTTATGACTAAAGGAAGGCCTCTAGGATGAATTTAGGGAAGTTGAGAGAGTATTTGGGAATAGTTTGGCGGAACCAAAAGGCTTTGAAGGTGTTCATTAATGAGAAGGAGGAGTGCCCTTTTATAAGAGGGGTGAGGGGCACCTTTGGAAAAGCTAGAAATATTATTTTATAATAAATTAATATTCGGTTTATAATGGCTCCGAAGTGGATTATTTAAAGTTTAAGGTGGGGATGGGTCTAAAACCACTCAACCAATATAATTTATTCCGGTTTTGGATACTATATTAAACTTATCTTTAAGTATTAACTCTAAGTTAATTAGTTTCACTTTTTCAATGTATCTTTGTAATTTTATATTATATGGTTAATAATAATACTATATACCTCCAAGCGACCCCCAAGTGGTCCATTAATGATACAACTATCATGATATAAGTTTTGTTTCCGAACCATAGATTTTTAGGAATTTAATTTCAATTAATAATATAATACTTGTTTTATAATTCTTTTATGTCAATTTTGACACTATTCAATAATTGATTTTTGTGAAAATCATAACAGAATGATTACTTAGAAAAAAGTTAATTACGTCAATCCTAACATGTCATATTAACCTAGGAAATTAGTTTTATTCATATAAAGTCTAAAATTATATTTATTTGGGTATTTATAATATCAATTATTTTAATTTTTCACTATTATGGTAATTACTGCATCATCATTGTGTCATAAATAAATTAACTTATTTAATGACTAAAAATTCTAAATAAAATATAAATTTTTACAAAATATTTTTATATTTCTAATGAATATTTACAATCGAATTTATCTTATGTATAACCCTATATTAAAAATTATTTAAAAAATAAACATTGATTTTAATTCTTCTAACTCTTTTTTGAATTAACTAATAATAAATTTCCTATTCTGATTCAAGTGGACCTAAATGATAATATTTTATTCCTAAGGTTGTTTTTGGTAGATATAAACATGTCAAATATAATTAGGACATGTGTTAGGGTAATATTAATATCATGTTTACCCTTAGTTATCCTATTTACTTTTAACCGTGGTAAATAAAAGTAAAAAGTTACTATTCAACAAAAATTATTTTCATTTCAATGAACCAAATTTTTCTCCTTGATGTTAACTGTGTCTCTTAGATTTTCAAAATTCCAATCATTGAAGTAGTAAAATTATGTTTTATGAAAAAATCAGTTTTTAAACTACCACTTAGTAGTTTCACTATTCATCAAAAAATCAAGTTTTTCAGAAAAATACAAAAAATTTACCATAGGCTAATTTCGATATTCCGAGTCCAAAAATGAAGTCCATTTTGAAAAATAAAATTTATAAAATTTCAAAAAGTATTTATTACTATTCATAATGGCTTGTTTGATTGGTTGTGGTGTGTTAGAACTCATGTTCCGTAAAACACACGCTATTGCATTATTCAAGGAGAAGCGTATCGTAGAAGCTTGGGGTGCTACAACAACCCATGAAATGAAATGGGTATCATAAAAAATCATCATATCATAACCTATGGATAAGAGACGCGTTTCATTATTATTTCATCAAAGAATAACCAATGAAAAAAGTAGGTTTCATATTAATATTTCATGTGATAGGTATATGGGAGTCATACCATATAACAAGTGAAAGTGAAATGGTTTTCATAAACCTCATGCCAGAAAAACATGAACCATTAAGATAAAGAATATGAAAAAATCATTTATATCATTTTCCATGAAAGGAATAAGTTACATCAAAGGATGTTATCATAGATATAACATAATTTTGGAAGGATCTCGTAAAAACATTTCATGATGAAAATATCATTTCTTCTTTGGAAAATTTATTTTTAAATATTAAATCCTTTAGAAACACTTTTTATTTGAAAACCGCTAATGAAGTGTTTAAAAAATGATGTAAATAAATTTCATCGAAAATGACATTATACTTTTGTAAAGAAATAATTGAAAATAATAAATCTATTTTAAAATAAATTTTAATTGAAATTATCTTCTAATATAATATTAAATATTTAAATTTTTTTATTACATGTATTTTGAAATAATCTAATTTTCGACCGAAAGGAGAGATGAGATCAAATTTTATTGAATACATTTTCTTAATTATTTAAATTATTAAAGAGTGGAAAAATGGAATTAATACATAAATATATAATGAAATAAATATTGAATAATCATTAATTTTTTTTATAGAATGATCATATTATCTTATCAATAGTAACATAACCATAAACCATCCCGATTAATTATGAGATTGTTTCAACAGAATATTTTCTTTCGGTACCATTGAATATTTGACACCATGTTAGATAATGAAATTATATAAATAATAAAATATCATGAAATTAATGAGATTCATGGTATAAAATTTCAAATTATAGTATATGTTCCCTATAAAATAATATAGTTGTATAAAAAAATGGTTTTAAAAGAATGTTAATTGAGACAAAATGAGCTTAAAAATTTGAAATATTTTGAATGGTAAATATACATAAATTTGAGATCATAAAATTGACATGTTAATTACAATAAATTTAAGGAAAATATTCATAGAATGTATTCATGGGATATATATATATATACCACACAAAATAAATTAGTTTCTAATATGTCGTAAATCTCATAGAAAAAAAGAGAGTCATGAAAATCCATACCTTTGGCCTTAACACTCATAATACTCCGAAAAAACTCCTGGATAGTAAATATAATTTCATTAAAAATATATTAAATATACATAATATATATATATATACTATATATTATTTTTTAAGACATTATATTTCCCATATGTAAACAATTTTGTGTTGAAGTTACGGTTTAGGTAATATCTCATTTGTTTTTCGTATATGTTTTGACATAATATTATTGATCCTCAAAACCAGATCAATATTTAATTATTTATATAATGTAATAAATTATATAAATATCTTATATATTAATTATATTAATATTTTTAACAATCTATAAAATGAATAAATATAATATGAAATTAACTATTCCTGGAGACTATATGTAGTACGTAGGAATGAATGTTGTTTCTATTTTATTATAAAATTTAATGAATAATAGTAAATTTTATATATCTATATATATCTAGAATTTAATTATATAATTATTATTATTTAATATATATCATATAATTTCAAAAAACCAATCTATAATATAATCAATTAATGGTATGAACAAATCACATAGCCCTAAGGAGGCGGTTGTCCACACTTTCTAAAGAAATTTATTGTGATTAAAATATATATATCCTGAAGATATGTTTTATATAATAATTAGAAGAGAATAAATACATCATAAATAACACAAATTTCATATAAAAATATAGTTCCCATTATAATTCGTACCCATTATATAAGTAAAAAGGATAAATAAACAACATCATTTCATGTGGAAGTAGTCCACCATACCCTAGAGCTATAATATTACAAATAAGTCTTGAAATAAATTAAAATTAAATAAAATTTTCCGAATACATAAAAAATAATACACAGACACACCCTATGACCATACTAGAATATTTATTTCGGAAACTTGGAAGCATAAACACTGATGCATAAAGGAGGAAAATTATCTCCCACTCGGTTCTCCTTGATTAGAACCCATTATAGTCATATAAAACATATTACATATCATTATGACCTAGGAATGGAAACATAAAAATTAATTATCTTAGATGATCAGTAAAGGTTAAAATTGGAGATATGTAAGAATAATCATAAGAAGACGAGTATGAGTATGTTATAGTGAAAATAGAATATTTTACTATAAATATCAAAGACTATATACATGAACTTTGGCACAAATATTTGAATTTAATATTTCAACAATTAAAATGAAATAATAAACATAATCAATCTCATCATAAAATAGGAATAATAATTTAAATTTTTTAAAACACATAAACATATTATATGACTTTCATACTATCCATGGATTCACTACCAAGACCATATTAGTAGTATATGTGCACCCCCATACCATTATGGTAATCATGTATCACTCCCATGGACATCATAGCAACATGAGTTCACTCATCATACCTTCTTTGATGTCATGGTTCACTAGAATGCCCATCCTAGTAGTAGAGGATCACTCCCAAGTCCATATTAGTCTATATAATGAGTTTTAAATCATTACCAAATGCATTTGAGTGAAATATATCTCCAACAAATCTCATAGTGAAATCATTGAATCATAAGCAACCAAATCATAACTAATCATATTATATCCCATGTGATGAAATGTGTATCATAAAAATTTAATATTTTAATAAAACTTCAAAAAGGTGATAGGTTTCAAAATAATTTCACCAAATAAAAACTAGTGAAAAGATTATTCTTTCAAATACATACATCATTTTAAATAGAAGAATATTTCATAAAAATATTACTCATGAATGAGTAATTGGTTTCATAAATAAATAACTGATGAATGATAAACGAGTTTCTTAAATTTTATGACATAATAAATAAACCATTCAGAGAAATAATATGAATTTAACTTGTTGGTCAATGCATATAAATGAATGAGTTACATCAACATATGTAATCTCAGACATAAAATTGTTTATTAATATAAATAAGAAAAATATTGTTTATAAAATATAATTTCTTCATCTAAAATCAATTTTCAATAATGTAAATCCTTTTTATAAAATTTCTATAAAAATAAATTTGAAGTCATATTAATAAATCATGAAAACATTTTGATGTAAATTTTCCAGGAAAACTTTTAAAATAAGTTTGAAATTTATTTGAAATCTAATTAATATGAAATCTTATTAAAGAATCTTTAAAACATTTTGAAACCAATTTTCCTTAATGACTTATAAAAAAATGGCATAATAATTTTGAAAACCTTTTTCCTCAAAAAATTAAAAAAAAAGAATTAAAATATTTTGAAAATCATTTTTTTAAAATTAAATTTAATAAAAATTCATACAAATTACCCTATAAAAAATAGAAAGTAGGTTCCAAGAATTAACAATGGTAAAACCCCAACATGTCAAATGAGGTAAAAAGAACATTCCATTTTCATGCTAATATGGATATAAAAAAAGTTTATTTAGAAAGGGATAATAATATTACATCGAAAAAATTAGTAAAGGGAAAAAATGGTACAAAATGTATTTGAATTATTATTGATGAATTGTATAATATTTGTGAAATCCTTTTTTAGAAAGCATGGTTTTGAAGAAACACATATTTCTATCCAAAGAGTGGGTAATGCTAGAATTTCTTAAAAATAAGTCTTAAAAATCTTATGTACCAGAGAGTATAAAAATTGTAGAAATACAGAAATAATTAATTAGTAATTCTTGGATAAAAAAATTAAAGAATGATCTTGAGAGATGTATCCTATGAATTCATCAAAGGAAGAATAAACATAAACAATCTCAAAATGTGATGAGATTGTTTCAATAAACGCTTAACACTTCATAACATTAAACCATACTCCCCAAGTATGAAAATTAAATTACATAAATATTAATATTTAATGAAATGAAATATATTAATGAAATAACATTTCAAAGATAGTATATACTTCTCAAAAAAAATATAGGTGCCTAATATGGAATGTGTCCAAAATAAGGAAAATTGAGACTAAATTACTTCAACGAATTGGTATTATTTAAAACATATATCTGAGGAATGAATGATCATAAAATGTATATTTAAATAAAAAAATATTATATAAAATAATAATAAAATTAATTCTTCGTTATTATACACACTACATAGATGGAATGTGTGGTGAATAAAGTATTTATCTCATAGAAATACAAATGTGGGATGAAATTCCCAAACCTTGTTTCTTGACTCTCATCATACTCAATCAAACCTACTGTATAATAAATATAATTTTTTTAAATCTATCAGAAGACCAAATTAATTATTCAAATTACATATATTTTTTTGATTCTGGATATATATTACTAGCTTGTTAACAATTCTGTGTTAAGGATTTACTTTGGGTAATATCCACATGGTTTTTCGTATGAGTCAAAATATGTTATATAATTAGACATTATACTTATATAATTATTTCCCAAATGTAATCTGTTATTTAAATAAAAAATTTAATCATTATATTTTTAATTTAATTATAAATATAATAAAAAATTATGAAATAGAATACACCATTCATGGAGATGGTAAGCCATATGTTTGAATGAATGATATTTATTGTTTATTGTAGCGTGGAAGGAATGAATGTAAATAGAATATATCTATATATATCATTAATAAAATAGATTTATTATACCATATATATCATATATATTTATTGAACTCATCGTTAAAGAATCGCTAGTTTTTTATGAATGAATCACATCACTTTGAGGGGGGTGATAGTCCTTACTACCTCAAACAAAATTATGATAGTAAAAAAATTTAATTTCTAATGACATTCATTGTACAATAATTAAATAATATTAAATAATTAATAAATATAATATATATAATATTTAAAAAAAGTGTATATCATAACTTCTACAATGATAGGCCTATTTGGAATAATGAACAATCCTCTTTTAGTGAGGCGGTAGTTCTCCGTACATGTAGACAATAAGTTTGTTTCCCATTAGATAGAGGTTTGTGTAATTGTATGTAGAATCCATATCATAAAATATCTTATTATATTAAGGATATTTTTGTTTTTATAAAATCATGTAATTTTAGTATTGAAGGCTGTGGATAAATAAAATAATAGAAATGATTTAGAGGGAGGGTGTTAACACTTAATCGGGTAAATCCTATGGGTTTTCACCCCAGGGATTGAATAGATGGATTTCAACACAAAAGGAGCCTCCAGTGAGGAAGTTATGGATTTTGGGGAGATTTTTAGGTAACTTTTTTTCATCCAATTCATCTTGAGATGTCTGAGTATGTTGTAGGAAATAATTCTTTTTATAAAGTAGGAGGAGGGGAACACTTTTTATATTTTTGGAATGTGAAACACCACCTACATTTTATAATAAATGCAGATAATATAAATGTCCAAGACAAGAAAATGTAGTATATGGTTTTATATATCACCATAAATTGGAATTTGGAGAATTTTAAAGGTTAATTTGGGACATAAAGTTAAGCTTTAGTCCTTAGATATGATTTATTTTAACATAACTAATGTCACTAATTTTAATTACATTCACATAAATTTTATTTCCCAAAAGATAAATTTTCATTATTGTTCATTATATGCCATTATGGATCTGAATTTTTAGACCACCTTTAAAAATTCCTACATTATAAGATGCTGTAATTATTTTAAAATTTATACTATAGTTGGGTCGACAATACATGTTTTTAAAGTAAAAACATTCAAATGTTTGATAAATTTTTTTACACAATATCACAATGAAATTGATATAAATGAAATTTATAATATTAATAGATAAAAATATTATCTATTTAAACATTTAAAATAATTTTAATTATAATTTATCCTTATATATAAATTAGATGAAAAATATGTTTTGAACAAAAATTCATTATTTTTTCAATATTTATTTGAATACATCAGAGAAAAAACTCAAACATTTTACCCCAACCAAATTATTTTGACCTTACTTAAATGATTGTGTTTTTACATATTATATCTATAAAAGTAATGAAAAGTGAATTTAATTTGGGTTCCCTAATAAAATATAAAAAACTTTTAATAAAATTATTTGGTTTAATTGTAAATTTGGTCTTGTTAATATACTATGTCTATCAAATATTTTGGATGTATATAAAAATTATTTTATTTATTATATAACATATATATTACATTATTTTAATTCACTAATTGTAATTAATTTAATTTATTATATTAGAAAATCTTTGTGAATATAAAAATAATAATATATCCATTTATATTCAATTTATTTTCAAATTTAATTATAATTAATTAATTAAAATTTTAAAAAATATTATATTACTATAATCCATATATTTCCCTAAATTAGTTAACAATATTTATAAAAACTAATTTAACAACTGATTTATATCTTATTAGTTTATGTAATAACATATTAATGATATATTATTGTTTGTTAATACTATGTCTAGAGTATTACAAAAGACATCATGGAAAATCATTGTTGTGTGTAATGCAAGATAACCTAGGTGTTCAATGAAGAGAAATATAAATTGAATGTCGCATGTTGTGCATGATAAGCATGGTGTTGTATATAATGAAATCCAGAAATAGGGATTTATTATAAAATATATTATCTTTAGTGTTGTGTGAAATATAAAATATCAAAAATGATAAATTAATTCAAAAAATCAGAAAAACATTTTGGTTTATCCTTATACCCCCTTTAAAATGAAATTCTCACTCTAAATTTGTGTTGGTTATGAACGATTTAATAATTTAATGACCCATTCATAAAATCCCACATCACAAAAAATGGAATGTTTTTACCATAAATGTTATACACTATAACTTATTAATATTTTTCCAAATAGAAGAAGATAGGTTGGGAGTGAATATTGGATATGGTGGAAAAGTATTAATATTTACATTGAGTGATTGTGTTCATTAGTCATAAAATAGTTCATGATAAATGAAATGATAAGGGTCTTAAATTTATAAAAATATAATGATTTTAAATTCCATTAGTTCAAAAAAGGCATTTGGATAACACATTTTTTGATCATTATCATATCATTGCGTAATTCTTATATTGACCCATAATATATGGAATTATATTAATTTTATATGTATCTATGAAAAAAAACATTTTTTGGTTGTGATTTCATCTATTTCTAATTTTTCATTGACAAAAATAAATATATGTCTAGAAATTAACTTTTATTGTCAAAGCACTAAAATACACTTTTAGCAGATCATAAGGATTGTAAAATAATGAAAATATTAACTTTGTATATATAACTATATTTAAAAATAAATATTTTTAAATCATTAATCTCTAAACATAAAAATTAACAAAACTATTTCATCATAAATTCTTTTTCATATAAAATAATTATGCATTGTCCCGTACATTGAGTAGGACAGTGGTAGGTGTGAAACCCTTATCCTCAATCTGTCATCAGATCAAGACCCACTACCTTTATAAACATGATGGGTTGTGATCTTACATAAAGTATGACCTTTTATAAAAATAAATTACTAAAATTTCAAAAACAAAATTATGTACTTCCTAGAAATAATTTTAATTACTAGATATCCTTTTAACTACGGTTTTCAAAATAAACACATTACATAAATACTCCTTGTGAAGGTTAACTAAAACATTCCATCACATGATTACTTTATAACCCCTCCAAAATATGAAATTCAAAAACATCAGAAGTAAAGTCACAATATCACCTTAACATTAATCCCAATTATATCCCAATATAGCTCGTGGATTTCAAATTACAAAAATATGAGTACCCTCATCATATATTCTCATGAGACAAGGTAATAACCTTTATTGCCATAAATAAATTTATAAAATAGGAATCATTACTTTTTACAATGCATAAATTATATATTAATTTTTCAACCAATCAAGATATTGATCAATGCTATCTAATTACTTTATACAAATCAACCATATTTTTATCCAAGAAAAACACAATTTTCTGAATATCTTGATCAGATTAAGGGTACCCTTCCCTTAATCAAAATATAACTTCTCTATGTCATCATCAATATTAGAAATATCATTTTCAATAAATAATGAAAACATACACTAAAAATTGTTATATACTGCATGATTCATATAACATAACCATTGAATTCAAAAACCTAAGTATTTCATTCATCAATATTTATTCTTAAACCATTACACATGCTTCCAGAAATTAATCCTCAATACTTATTTCCTAAGATATGATATATGAATCAGGTTTTAAGGTTACATAATCTCATAATAATCATTCTTCATAATTTAAATGGAAATAATAATAGAATAACATCTTATAAATTTCACATGTCATTTGTGGTCACCATATCTTCATAAGTATAACCAATGCTTATAGCACCTTCCTAATTATCATCATGATATTTCATCATGGGAAATATATTATCATAATTCTCATACTCTCCATATATGAAATATGCAATTTTAACCATCTATCTTATAGTTCACTCCAATGACTAAAACCATAACTCACGGACTGAGAAACACATATCATAGAGGAAAACCCCAAAATCCTGAAAACCTTAATATAGGATTTCTATACAATGACACTAACCTAATAATAAATGAATCATTATTTATATCCTAGTTTATTAATAGTAATATTCTATTTAAATTCTTCACAGTTTATTATAAAGTGTTTCTATATTTACAAATCATATCTCATCATAGTGTCAATGCATGTGTGCAGCAAGGCCCACTATCATGTACTAGAATACACCGACTCAGCTCACGAACAACTTTTCGGAGTTGTTACCCATAGGTAAATATATTCTAGATATGAACCCACATAATGTATCCATACATGGATTAAATTCTATGAAACCACTAATTCTATCCTTTAATAAAATTCGAAGACAATTTTCTAAATGTTAACTCTTCCTTAAACTTTTACTTAGAGACATCCAAAGACATATCCTTAGAAATATACAATGGGATGTCAATAAAAATTACTCATACATGAATTTAAAGGTTAACTATACATTTTCACTAATACCAACCATTATAACCCAGTCTTTAGATAAATTAAAATTACAATTTTTTTTGGAAATACTTAAAAAAATTATACAAAAAGATGCCCAAAGACCATACTAATCTTGTTACATTTGATACATCGAAACATAAAAACTGATTCATAAGTTATATACATTATCTACCTATAAGTTCTTGTTAACTAGAATCTTTCTTAGACACAAAAAACATAATTTATATCTTCATGACCTGAGGAATGAAACATAAAAAGTTGGGATCCCGGATGATCAGTATGGATAACTAATAGTGAAAAGTAAAGTTAATCATGAGAAAAATGGTACAAGTACATGATCATGAAAATACAATATCATACCCTACATATAAAAATTCTTATACATGAAACATCTCATAATTATTGGAATTTTATTAGACCCAAATCATAAAGATAAATGAACACAATCTGTGTTATCATAACGTATGAATAAAAATGGAATTATGGTAAACACGTAGTTATATGATATTATTTTCATAGTATCTAGGTAATTGATTCCATGCCCATATTATTAGTATGGATCTACTCTCCATACAATTATGGTAGTCATGGTTTTCTCCCATATCCATATTACTTGTATAAGTTCACTTCTCATACCATCATGGTAGTCATGGTTCACTCTACTGGCCATCTTAGTAGTCAAGGTCCACTCCCAAAACCATATTTTTATATCTCATGAAAAAAATAGTTACCCTCTATATTTGATGTAGATATAGGTCTATCCCATATCTATGTGGAATCATAGAAATGCGTGCTATAAAATCCTAATAAGTCTTATCATAACCCATGTATTGAAAAATGGGTATCATAAATATATAATATTATCATAACCTATAGTAAAATGATAAGGTTTATAATAATTTCATCAAATCATTACCCAAGAAAAGTAGATTGTTTAATATACATATATACTCCAAAAGGGATATAGATTTCATAAATATATAATCAGTTAAAGAGAAACATGATTTATATATATATATCCCATGAAAGTGAAATTATTTTTATAAATATCCTAATATGAATTCATAAAACATCATGAGAAATAATATTAATGGAACCTTATGATTGTTTCATAAAATGGTATGAGTAACATCAACATACATCATCTTAGATGGAACTTAATTTTTAATTATCATTCAACAAAATTTCAGGAGGATAATATCCTTTCTTATTTTGATAACACTTTTTAAAAAAATAAATCATTTAGAAAAACAATCTCCTAAAATAAATTTGAAAACATATCAAAGAAATCTAAAAAACATTTTTTGACAACATATAAAAGAATCATGAAATCATTTTGAAAACCATTTTCATTAAAAACATATAATTATTTATTGGAATCATTTTCAAATACATTTTCCTCGATAACTAATAATGGAATATTGTAATAATTTTGAAAACAATTTTCCTTGAAACATAAAAAATAAGATTGAAATAATTGTGAAAAACACATTCCCAAAATACATATAAAAGGTGATTAATTCATTTTGTAAACCATTTTCATTGATAATTTATAATGAATCCTGAAATAATTTTTAAAATAATTTTCATCAAAAAATATAAATATAATATTGATTATTGATAATTTAATTTAAAAAATTAATTATTAAAATAAACCTTTAAAACATTAAAAGGATGTTTCACAAAAAATGACAGCTGGAAGATTATAAAATTCCAAATTAGTTAAAAATAAAATTCATTTTTAACGGTAAAATATTTAGAAAATTTATTTATTAAAAAATTAACACAAAAATTACTTAGAAAACATAGTAAAATGAAAAATAGGAACATTGTTGTAGAAATATTATAGAAAAATATTATAATATTCCTAGAAACCAATTTTAGAATTCACATTGTTGAAGGATCACATATTTCAGACTGAAGGGAGTGTAAAGTCATGATTTCCTAAAAACACGTTCTTAACAATATTACGTACCAAATATTAGAAAAATGGTACCAATACATCAATAATTAATTTACAAATATGTTATTATAAAATTCATTAATTTTAATGAGATATGGATCATAATATTTCATTAATGGAAGTATAATCATACACATCCTTTAAATGTGATTTGATAGTTTTAATAAACTCTTGAAACTAGGAAACGTTGATCAATACTCCTTATGTTAGAAAATAAAATTATATGATAATAAATATATCATGATAAGAATTATATTCAAGTTATAAAATTTCAATGTTATTATATACATATCACTGAAAAATATAGGTGCATAACATAGAATGTGTCTCCCAAATGGAAAATTCAGACAAAATTATTTTCCCAGATGGGTTGATTTGGAATAATAAATCCCATGAACGAATGTTAGAAAAATGGATATTTCAATTCCTAAAAATTTCTTTATAATAATATTTAATAAATTCATGGGTGGTTTAAACACCACCAATAAGTAATTGATGGTTAATAATGCCTTTATCAAAAAGAAATAAAAAGTGAGAATAAATTCCCTTAACTTTTGTTTTGACTCTCATCATAAAAATTAAATACTACTTTTTTATAAATATAAATTAATTTTAAATGTATAGAATAAACATATTATTACTCCTTGTACCATATTTGGATTTATTGAGGCTTTATATTACATGGTTGTTAACAATTATACTTGATAGTTTCACTTCAGGTAGTATCCGATTTTTTTTGCATGTGTTATAATTTGTTACATCTTGGGTCCCTATAAATATATCCCAATATAAATAAAATAAAAATATTTTATAAATAATTAATATTCAGTGTATGTTTATTACATTAATACATATAATATATTGTATGAAACACAATACACTATTCTTGGAAAAAGTTAGTTGTATGTATGCATGAATGCAATTTTCGTTTAGTTTTCGTGTTGAAATAAGGAATGTAAAATAAATATATGTATCTAAATAATTATTATGGTATATTTATCTTATACTATTTATCATATATATCCACCAATACCATCCAAAATACATTTCATGTATTGTATGAATAAATCCCATCACTTGGGGGGGGGCGGGTAGTCCACGCTTCCTCAAACTAGGTTCTCATATAAACACAAAATGGAATGTATAAAGACATGTGTTTCAAATTAACTAAATAATATATAAAAAATAATTCATATAATATATAACATATTTAAATATAGTGTACTCTACAATGTCTATAATGAGATGAGGTTACAAAAAAATTAACAATCATTGTTTAATGAGGTGGTAGTTCTCCGTACAAGTATGTAATATGTTTGTTAGCGACTAGATGGATGTTTCTTTAATTATAGGTTGAAATAATACCATAAAAACATATTATATTATTTTTATAGTATTTTTTTATATAATCATTTAACAAGAATATTTAATGGAGTGAAAATATAAAATAAAAAAAGGAGTTTGAGGGAGGGTGTAGCCTCTTAATTGGGCCACTCCTTTTTTCACTAAAGGAATTCCTTGTAAATATTTCTTCAGAAGCGATGATTAATATAGAATGTTAGGGATATTGGGATATATTTTGGAATAGATTGGTTAAGTAAAATTATCTTGAGTTTTGTGACATAGTGGGAGGAGAAGGGGCCTTTTATAATGGAGGAGGAGTGGCACTCTTGTAATATAATGGAAAAGGGAAACCCTAAAAATGTTTTTTATTGTAATTGGATCCATAATGATCCAAATATGATAAAATGGGAGAATAGGGTAGAAATATGTCCATATAATGGATTTTTTACATATTTATATGTCATTTTATTTCTAAATTTCATAGTTTTGTCATTTTTATGCTTATTATTACCATAATTGACGTAATTAATTTTAATTACTACCACAAATAAATTTGTTAAAAAGGGTTATCTTATTGGAAATTATAAATAATTTTTATTCCAAATAGGGAATAAATTTTTCTAAATTACAATCAAATAAATTATATAAATTAATTTTAAAATAATATCGTAGTTGGGACCACAACACACGTTTTTAAATTAAAAACATTCAATGGTTTGCTATGGTTTTATACCTAATTTCCTATTGAAATTGATATCAATGACAGAAAATATATTAACTAATAAAAATATTATCTAATTATAAATTTAAACATATTTAAAATATAAATTACACTTATAAATAAATTAGATGAAAAAAGTTTTGAACTACAAATAAATAGTTTTCACTATTCATTATAAAAACATCACATAAAAATTAAAACAATTTACCCTAAACTTATTATTATGTAAGAAAATTAAATTTTATGTTTATATTTAAATATTTAATAAATAAATGTTCAAAAAAATTTATTTAGATTGTGTTATCCATTAAAAGGTGGTAAAACTTCCTTACTAAAAAATTGTAATTTAATAAACAAATTGGGGTTTATATCAACTTTTTTCAACCAAATCTATTGGATGAATAAAAAAATTTATTAAGTATATAACATATATAATACATTAATAAAAATCCCAAATTGAAATTAATTTAATTTTTTATGTTAAAATAGATTTGTCACCATACAAATAATTATATTTTCCTTTATATTTAATTGATTTTATTAATAATTTATAATTAATTTCTTACCTATGAATTCATATTTTATTTTCATAACCCATAAATATCATAATTAAGATAATAATATTCATAAAATATATTTTAACAGCTTTTTTATATCATATTATATTATGTTCTAACATTTTTTGGAAATACTATTTCTTCTGGTAAAACTCAGGCGTGCATGTTACACAAGACATCGAAGAAAGTCATTTTTTCATGTAACACAAGATAAATTCTGTATTCCATGTAATGAATGATAATTATTATTTTTTGTGTTATGTATAATTAAATCGGTGTTGTGTATATCCCAATACAAACATAGTGATTTAATATAAAAGAAACTATCATATGTGTTGAATGAAATTGAAAATATCAAAAATCTTAAATTATTTTGAAAAAAATAATTCACAAAATATCAGCTGGTTATATATTTGTCTGTTTCCAATTAGATATATTTTTGTGCATTTGTGGGTATACCACATATAATAATAATAATAAAAATTATAAAACTTACGATAATATATGTGCATGGAATAGTAATATTTTTTGGGCTAGATAATGAAAATAAAATAATGAAGCAAGAGAAAGGATGTTTTTTTTCAAATGGTAACACATAGTGGTTTGAACATAAGGTATTTAATGGATGGATTTATGTGAAAATGGAGGATTATAGGATAAATTCAATGGTTTTGGTTGATTATATGAGTATATATTGTGTGAGAAAATGGGCATTATAGGGGTGAATATGTGTGAACAATGAGTTATTTTTTATAGTGGAGGAGTTCCATTCTTCTAAATATATTAAATTGGAATTCCATTGGCGTTTTATCTATTTATAGTGGATCAAATAGTGGTCCGAATCCAATCCAAGGGATAATAGGCTATATATATGGACATCCAGTGTATTTTGGACAAGCGACTAGGTCATTTTGGGCCTTAGGCATAAGGGTTGGTATATCGATAGGCAAATATTACTCTTAATCAGTATAATGATTTATAATCCATTTCATTTTTTTTACAAAAACAATAATGACAATATTTAATTTTTAATAATATTCAAATTCCAAATATTGAATCCATTTTTTAAAATTTAAATAACATAATTTTATGAAATTAATTTAATACTGATGCTAGAATTGTGTCACGATAGCAGGTATTTATGACTAAATGTTTAATATTATGAAATTTTTTATTTACAATTTAAATGTAAAATTTGATCAAATGACCTAAATTATTTTATTTGATGTTAAATTGATCGAATTTATGGTTTCAAAAAAATTTAAATATAATTTAACTATATATATAAATTATATGAATATAATGTTTTGAATTAAAATTTGGTAGTTTTATTATTCATACAATAATTATTTTTTTAGGGAAAACCCAAATAAATTACATCCAAGATAACTCTAATATTATGATTTAAAAAAGAATTATATTTTCTCAATTTCAACTTAAAATTGAATAAAATAATTTTATTATTGTTCACAGAAGGTCCTAAAAAGTAGTTCATTTGAGGAAATAATATTTTCAAACATATAAATACATTAAAAAAATTACATATATTATTTTCAATAAGACTAATTTAAAAAAAATTATATATAATATTTAAATAATATTTATTATTATTCATATTTCTATGATTTATGCATAGGTTATAACAATATTTTTTAATTAATTATAATAATAAAATTTTGTTTCATAGAAAATCAACATTTCATTTAATGAAAGCCTATTCGTTGTTTCGGGTCGTGAAAACATATCATGGTGTAGGGTATACTAAAATATTTTAATATGTGTATTGTGAAACACCAAATATTAAGGAAAAAAAATAATTTATTTGAAATAAAAAATATTATAATTACTTAGTTGGGATAGTCTACCCCACAAAAAATGATGTTCTCCCTCAAAATATGATATTATAATAGAAAAAAGGTAGACACTTATCCATCATCATATCCTTATTTTACCTTTTAGATTATATTAATTTTTGGTTTCTCCACATAACTTTTACCATATGAGTGGTCTTGTTTCATAGTAATTTCTAGGTAATATCCATAAATTCTACTGGTTATTATTTATAAAAAATATCTTATTCCAATAGAATTACCTCTAGGTTTATTAATGTGAAGGGTTAGTTTTTTTATTATTAAGGATAAATACACTATTCACATCAATCACTTTGGTGATATTCGGAATAATTTTGATGTGATCAGATACTATACTAATATTATCATGTATTTCAAAGGGAATGAGATACCTTAGGCTTAGTTTTCCTTTCTTCTCAGATCTCATAACATTCTTAGAGGAAGATATTTTTTGGGAAAAATTATCCCAAAATCCAAATTATTGATCATTTCAATGGTTATCATCATAAATTTTGTTCCTTATTTGAGTTACCTTAACATAAAACGAAATAAATCTACTATTCTATGCTATTTCGTCATCTACATCAGGTCCCAAGAACATTGTTTATCTAACATAACTAGTACTCATCAGATATATTCATTTGATCATATACTAGGATTCATAAGGATCCATATGAATTATAGAGTGAAAGAAAAATAGTTTTACCAAACTCAACTATTGGATGGTGTTTATCCCAACCCCCATGAATATCTAGAAAACAATATCTCAATATATACTATGGGGATTTAATTGTTCATTACGAATGACCATCTATCTGAGTATATTAAGTAGTACTAAAACTAAATTTTATATCAAATTCTTATATAATACATCATAATATATTTAAGGTAAACCTCATATCCCAATCAGATATAATATAATTTGGTACTCCATGTAGCCTTACCACATCATTAGTTTATATCATATCAAGGTAATATAGATTGAATTGTTATCTTATAGCAATGAAGTGTACTGAATTAGTAGGGTGTTTGACTACTACCAATATAGCATTATACCCTTTAGAGTTTTTGGGGTTCAAATTAAAAAATACATAGTGATGTTCTCCAAAAAAACATTTTGGTATGGGTGATGGATAAAAACTCATATTATACATTATCCTTTCAGAAAAAACTTTTTGGTATACCAATAAATGAGATAAAAACATTGGGACAAACTCTTCATTCCATGGCACTATAATTATTCCTTCCAATCTCTATACTTCTTCATAATTCTAGGATGAATTGAAAATAGAAAACTATGAGCATCCTCTGATAACTCATTCTACAAATATTTTAATAAATGAACACATATAGTTTTTTAAAACCATATCATTCCATCAGGATCAAGGATAATCTCAAGAACATTTAAAACCATATTTCATAACATTACATATTTCTTATGTACCTCCTCAATCATTCCTTGGAAAACGGTTTGAAAATTCAATTGATAATGATTATATTCTTTCCCTTCCATCTACATATAATGATTCATCCCTTTAAAATTTGGAAATATATTATATTTTATAATCCTTATCATGGATAACCTACCATTATCTTTTAGACTCAATTCATTGGCCACCTTTTTCACATTCCCAAGGTAGTAAATTTTTGGGAGGTCACAACCCTTTATCAACTATAACTATCTTCTATGGAAAATTTTCTACAACAATTATGTTATTATATATTTATGAATTTTATGATCATTATATATAAATATATCAATAATTTATCCATAATGATATTTCATCTATATTATTTATTTAAATTTCACCACTTCTAACACCAAATCATTAGTTGGGTATTCCATCTAATGAATATTCAATTATCCTGAGGCATAATCAATAACCATGTTATTATATATAATATACACATCCCAAACCATTATTAGATGCATCACTAATTATTAAAAACTCATATCCACTATAGGGTAATGTAAGCATAGGTGCGCTGAACAACCTTCAATTCAGTTCCTCATAATTTTCCTCACATCAATCTATCTAGAAGGACTTGCTAGCCTTCTTAGTTATTTTTTTAAGATGAATACATAGTCATGACATATTCTCTATAAACCATGCATATTATCCATCTAATCCATGAAAACTATAGATCTCAATCATTTTGGTTGGTCTAGGACTACATTCAATCACTATTTTCTTTCAGGGATCTACTAAAAGACCCTCTCTAGATATTATATAACCGAATAAATGAATCTATTTGCATAAAAGATCACCCATTGAGATATTTTTTAATTGTTTCAAATTCCTCAATGTCTTTAGTAAAATTTTCTTATACACTTAATGATATTACTTTACCTTTTAATATATACGAATTTCATTAATAATGACTCCCACAGACTGATCGAGGTAATATATAAAGACTATATTCATAAATTCCATGAAGTCAGTCAGGGAATTCGAAATACCAAAAGGAATCACTATATATTCCTAGTGTCCATAAAATTAATGGAATGTTTTCTTGGTTATATAACTTTATTGACACCCAATTGATTATATATAGACTGAAGGCCAATATTAGAAATGTATTTTTGTCCACAAAATTGATCAAAAAAGTTATCAATACATTGAATAAGATATGTGTTCTTCCTAATGATATTTTATAACTCTATATAATAAATGCATAATCGTATTGATTATTCATTATTTATTAGATAAATGGTATATTCACACCACAGTGACACACTAGGATGAATGAATACCTTATCATTGTATTCATAGTGTTGATTATTCAATTCTAACAATTCAATTGGTTCCATTAATTATGGAGTCATTGATATTGGTTTAGAAAGAATTATGAGATATATCGAGAACTCAAATTCATATTTTATTGAGTAAGAGGGAAATATTCAAGAAATACATACTCAAATTTATAAAGAATAGGAATATCATCAATCCCAATTTTCTACCAAATCATTTGAGATAATTAGACATTTGAAATGGGAATTAAAAAACCTAAATTGGTTGTTATCTCCATAGTATAATCATACTTATCATCAAATTCAGATATGATCATAGTATGGTATTAAATACCAATCATTACAACCCTTACTCAACAATTAGTGTGGGAATTTTTAAGGAAAGTCTAATCCATGCCTATTATGACATCAAATTAAACCATCAGAAGAATCACAAAATTTTAATGACTCACATTCCCATAAACATCATCCAGGGAGATTTCATAGTCTTGAGTTGAAATAATCACACCATTAGGGGTTTTCTTGTGTAATTTCACATCTAATTGTTTTGGTGGAATCATAATACCGAATAATAATAGTATATATATAAAAGTGAGGAAGGATAAAAAATAAAAAAAATCCACAGTTCATGATTGGATGGTAACTGTACCTTTCAACCCATCGTTATTTTACCCATTGTCAAAAACATTGATTTCATAGTTTTTCCCCTATCCCTTAGCTTAAGAGGTTACCGATGTTTATCATCATAATTAAACTTATATTTTTGTAATATGTTAAATAAATCACATTCTCATTATAATTGTTGCACAAAAACAGGGGTGGTTAATTCTATGATGTTTTACATCTATTTTTATTATTAAAAATCTTCTTCCCATCAATTCGAAAATAAAATTATGGATGAACCCCCCCCCCCAACAAATAAATCATTTATTATACCCCTTAACTAAATTTAATTCATGATTACTTCCACCCATAGATCATAAATAAAACATCCTCTTTATCTCTTAATGATATTATATTTTACATTAAATGTCCCCATTATCATTTTTTAAAAATAATGATATTGATATATAATACCATATTCAATCTCAACATTGATCCCACAACACACAATATCATCATATCCCCTATGGCCACTTATGACCAATCACTTCTAAGGCTTTTAATTAATCCTTTTAAGAAGCTATAAAATTTAATTTAAGGTTGGAGGAATATACACGAATTGTTCATCACAAACCTTGAAAAATAATCATCATCGGTACAAACTGATTCATTATCAATTTCCATTTACTCAATGAAATAATTATCCATCATTTTATGTATAATAATGGGAATGTACTTATTTAAAAATAATTTCTTAAACTCTTCCCAGTCATGGATTCAATTTCATCTTATTAAATCATGTTCTTGATTAGAATCCACCCCGGTTCTACATATCATCATTAATGATAAACAACTTTAATAAATATATCATGTTCTGAATCATAGAGACCAAAAAATATTTCTTTTAACTGGTATTTATCCATTATTCAGAAACATGTGGATTAGATGACCTATTGATGGAATGTGGAAGTTGCCTCATGATTTACTCACTGTAATGTTGCTCCACCATTTACAAATTATGAATTCCAGTAAGATTCATAGCATGAGAAGATTTTGTGATCATAGAAATGTGTTTTCCCTTTCCATGTCCCGTATACATTCAATGATAAAGAAAAAAACTATTAAACTACCCATAAAACATTATATTGACATGGTTCCTTCGAGTTACTTCCATTGAATAAAACTAAAAATAATAGAGTATGAATAAATAAACCAAATTAGGAACCGCATAATAATGAAAATGATCTTAAATGAAGTATATATTATGAAACCTAAATTAACATAGGACTTGTTATGCTTATCATTGGAAATTCATATCACACTTATATTTAAATCCATCATAACAATTCAAAGAGAGTTTTTTATTTCCAAAGTATATTCTTTAGGACGGATAAATTTCTTGTTCAGTAAGGCTCATTGTCATGAAGTAGCTACCGATAGAGAATATAACTATAAATTTTTTGGGTTTGCTACCCCCATGTAAATATATGATAGAGCCACATCCAATTCCAGTATCTAGATAGATATTTATTTCTAGGAATCCACTCACTCTATCCTTCACAAAAAATCCAGAACATTTTCCTATAAATGTCCTTATGCTTAGACATTTCCATTTGCTTCCCCCTAAGGTTTTCTCATACAAGAATCATAAATATAACTAAATATTTTCTATGATACCATCTATAGAGACCATTTTTTCATATATTAAAATTAAATCGTTTTGTTTAAATAATTAGACAAATTAAACAAGAAATGCCAAAATACCTTATTATTATAGTTCCATTGGAAAAAAGGATATATATACATGGGTACATAAGTGAGAAATATTATCTCCCACTATGTTATTTATGACTATATACCTTCTTAGAATGATCATACACAACACATATCATCATTACCTGGGGAATGAAAATATAAAAAGTGGTGGGATCATATTCTCATTAAGGTAAAACAAAGGAGATATGTTAGCATTAACATGACTATAAGGGTATTATAACATGATCCATGTTAAAATAGTGGGTTCCCTAGACCCATCAATGTTGTAATTTTGATTACCATATCAGGTATATAGTTATTTATACATGATATTATTTTTCCATTTTAGTGTAGTATTTTCTACACACATTATTATAATGGTAATGTCCAACGATTAATTGTGTTGAAGAATGGTTATAGAAAATCCTAGGCCATAATGGGAACCTCGAGATACTATGACATTAATCTTAAATATCTGTTCTAGGATCAAGATAAATATTATTGAATTGACATTATAGATGTTTGACTATCATGTGATGGGGGCTCATAATCATTTAGACTTCTTCTCATGATGTTCTCCCTTTGTGATCTCTAGTACTGAAATAATGAAGAATGACCCACCAATAGGAAAAACACTTGTTTTGGGTGTCGTTGGTCATTCATATCTATGAACACATGTATTGGTATCATCACATGAGAATATTTCCAACGTATACAATTTTATTATGTAATTTGATGCATGAAAAAATCAAGGTATTGAAATTGTGGCAAGGTAGCTTGTGTTGGGTGTGTCATTTGTGGTATGACTTTGGTTGAATAGTCTAGGAATGATTTGTTACTTACAAGTATAGGATGTTCTATATCACAAGTCTGGATGACCAGGACGATGCTTCCCTCATATGTCTTTGGCCATAGCAGTGGAAAGGAAAATCCATCCAGAGAGATCAACAAATGATAATGAATGAAAAATGATGATGGAAAAAGTGTGCGACATTCATTATGAGATATTTAATTAAAATAAAATTATAGTACATAAATAGTTTTCGTAGTTTGATTGTCGTTGTTATGATAATAGTTATCTCATTTAGGGTCCATGATGGGTTTTCAGACTCTTCTCTATGCATGTTGATTTTATTCACTACGATTAAGATAAGGTCCTATAGGGTCACACACAATATCGTATTCAAGATTCCGCCCTATTTAGTTGATTAGGTATATGGACATGGTGGTCTTAGCCATGGGTTCTGAGTGTTATCCAAAGTATCGATCACCAAAATAATTATACAAATTCATTAATATTCAAGTTATGAATATTTGGGATGTAATAAAATTATTGTCTTTACATGTTTAGTAAATACGAGATAATATTAATCGAGAGAAATATTTTTTAAATATTTAAGGTTTGTTTAAAATTAAGAGGGAAAATGAATGAAGTTATATGGTCCAAATTATATCCCCTGATATATTTTAAATATATTAAAATTATTTGATAAAATAATAAATAGATTTGGTAAAATTTAGTTTTTCATAATTATTTATTCAGTGGATGTTGAAATAAACTGGGGTTGGGGAAACCTACATGGTATTTTACTAACTCCACTATAAATACAAGGTATTATACCTATCAGGGGTGCCCATTATCATAATTCATTCACTTTCATGGAATTAATATGAGAGCCTCTTTCTCCTCCTAATTCCTAGAGTGATAATCTCTCGATCAACGATGTTTGGATCAATATATCTCCCAAGCATCGAAGACATCTCTATTCAGTGATCGTTGGGATGTCAAAAGAATCATTTGATCTCTATGCTAGCTCACGAAATTTGATGATCGATGCTCCCAACTGTTTTTTAAGCTTATGTGGAGGATCTAGTGGGTTTCTACTATGGATCATTCGAGAAATGATCACCATCGATGAGATATTGTCGACCAAAACACCAGATTTGAAAATGGTATGTTTTCTGTTTATTTTTTTGTGCTCTTTACAATTTATGAAATATAATCTGGCATTTTAAGGGATTTGATCATCGTTGTCAACTAGTCACATCGACTAATCGATGAAAATAATTAAAATCATTGACCAACTGACATCCACTTTAGACCCCGAAGTCTAATAGTTGTAACAGAGCGATCAAGTGTATTTTCGAAGTCAAATAAAATTAATTTTCATAAAATTAATTAGAGGGTTTCAAAATGGTCCCATAAGTTCATATGGTGCGTCGAGATGATCTCAAACTTCCATGTTATGTCCATAACAATTTTTCAAATTCGATCAAATAAATGGTTTATCTTCACATTCTAAAATTTTATCCATCAAAACCAAACATATATAGATCGGGTCATCTGAAATATCTAAAATTATATTAAAATTATAAGTTTTAAAAAAAATTTCTAATTTTCATAACAAATTTATTATTATTATGATATTTATTTTTATTATAATAGAATAATAATAATTATTGTTTTTTTAAATTTATTAAATATATTATTATGAAATTAAAGGCTATTAAGTATCCAATAGAAAGAAAAAATTGGGAAAAAAGTACTTGACCTAAAATGGGAGGAGGAGACCCTTACTATTAAAAAAGGTTGGGTGGAAGAGGCATCAAAAGAAGTATTAAAGGTTATTAAAAAAACAACTAGATGTTTGGGGTGGTGGGATGATGCAAGAAGAAATGGAAAAAAAGAAAACAAATGGGGGGCTACCAAAGTGAATGAAAAAAAGGAAAGGAAGCATAACTACTTATTTGGAAATCCACAATACTAGATCCAGTATCCCAAAATCTTCCTCACGACACACACTACCCCCCCCCCCCCATGAGCCCCAACCTCCTAGCCACAACAGTTAATGTAGCCAGCCCGTGACATGTAAGACCCCAGCACACCAATACACTTTTAAGAGACATAGTCATCCCCTCCAGCCAGCCACGATATTTTGTCGCACCTCCAAAACATGGAATTTCTAAAGGATGATGTTCCTCTCACTCGACTCGATGCCTCCACTCCTAGAACCGGTGACCAGATCACATCCCACCTGCTCTTACTCTTGGTTGCGGCTAGCCTTGTTTCATCATCCACCACCCTATAGCGGCACACAGTAGCCCACATTCCTCATAAAGACACCACCCCAGCCTGATGCCATCTGACCCATCTATGCACTTCCCCCCTCAAGGCGGCTTCCTACATGTCGCACCCCAAACAGCTTCCACCACTGAACTAGCTTTCCAGCGGCTCTTAGGAGAGATCCTGGACGACTGGCAGCTCGCCGGTGCAGCAGGTGCCCATCCGGCCTCCCTTTTGAAAGAAATTTGTGTTCATCACCACCCCCATCAAGCCGTCCCCTATTCGTGCTAAGCACTATCTCACTCGGTGCCAAGAGAATACATCTTAACACCACCTTTGGATCAGGATAAGGATCTCCGTGCATCGCTACTCCTTTGGTCATGTTCCCATATGTAATACTTTTTTAACGACCAAGAAATTATTTAATTAAAATTCATATTGGTTTATTTAAATATCATATTATTGATTTATAAAAACAATGAAATTAATTATTTTATGTTTTGGATTTTAAAATACCGTTAGGATTTTTGATTTTTGTTAATATTGTCTTCGAACAGGGATCAAAATATTTTTATAAATATAGGTCTTTAATAAATCTAATTTACTCATAAAAAGGAAGTGATGGCCTCAGCCAGTAGATATCACCCGTACAAAGCCCATTTGTCAGAGTTCAGATTGGAGGTAACGTCATTGGGATTCTCTCTTGACCAAGCCCAATCCATTCTTGAATACGTTAAGCTTTAGTGGAACCACCTACGTGAGAAGTGGATGTTTATAGAGATTACCACCCGAGAGATATTATCCGAGCTACCCCAAGAGTCGGTCACCATATTCCACCTTACCCTAAGGACCTATATGAGTGTTTTAAGGGTTTACGTAACAAGACTCTAGAATTATAATTATATAAATTTTATTTGTAAATTATAAATTATATACATTCATTTTATTATTGTTACTTTGTAAAGAGTTTTTTAGTAACAAATAATATTTCTTAGTTAATGTTCTACATAGGAATCGATTTGGAAAAATTAATTGATTTTTGAATAAATTAATATTTTTTTAAAATATTATTATTAATTAAATTCTTTTTATTATATATAAATGATTGTATAATTATTATGAATACAATAGTAATTTTTTTACAGTTTGAAAGGATTTTATGTCAAAACCATTGAATTTTAGATAAATGCCTATTTTTATTTTAAAAGTAAAAATTCACATATTTTAAAAATTAGTTGGATAAGTTGAATATTAGTTTTGGAATCAGGATGTCAAAATTATCCAATGGTTATTTTTTCATATTTTTCAAAGACACACGAATTGTTTGTTAAAAATTAAATACCATTTAAATATATAATATGTTTAATGACCTAATAATGAACCAATAGTGATGTAATAAATTTATAGAAATATTATGTTCACCCAATATTTGTTTAACCATTAAAATTATGTGATTTTATATTGTTTTGATTTGTATTACAAATCCTTACTGGACCCTTTAAGACTTATAAAACATTTTGGCTTTTTAAATTGATTTCTTTGAGAGTGCGACTCACCTCCACATAAGCAGCCAAATTATTTTAAGAATTTATGACATTTGAATTTAAAAATATTTCTTCCACTCCCCTTTGGAAAACAACATGGGGGAAAACATGGTTTGGATGGTGGTTTTAATTATATTACTGTGTGATGTCCCAAACCTAAATAATAAATAATTCCCTCTCCTTTCCTATATAAGCCCACCCTAGCTCCCTCTTCCTCTTCACTAAAAACCTTTGGAGTTTATAAATAATCTTCCATAATATATCTAAAATCCTATCAAGGTGCCGCAAGCTCCTAATAAGTCTCCCTCAAGCCCCTCCCAATCGGTTGGGATCACACTCCCAAGTAAGGGATTTTCCCTTTCTTTAATTATGTCCATGTATCCTTATATTTTTATTCCCTTTTATTTTCAGTAATAAATTTTGTGGTATGATTTCTCACCTCCCCCATACTTCCCTCTTCTGGTTTGGATAAAGAGAGATCCCTTTCTCTCTCATTATTTCCTCCCATGTACATCTGCTACCATGCCAAAATTCCTTAAGGAATTCCTCTCTCCTTATTTACATTCCAACAAGTAATTTATATTACGTAACAATATTCCATTAGATTTGTCCTGAAATGTATCTATATAACCTCCGTTAATGTCCATTTCACATATATATTATGATACACCCATTTCTCTCTCATCAACCATTATCATGAATCATTATGTCATGCCCCTATGCTTCTGAAATCGCACCACGTTTTTCCATGCCAAGATCACTATGTATTGAATCCCATAACCATGCCTCTATCAAGTGTAATAAAATTTATTCATATTTACATATTGAAGGTTACTCTCATATATTTATTCCAAATTACATAATAGTAGATTAACTTATGAGGTTGATTGATTATATTTTATATGATCCATGTGGCTCACTTATTCCTGAAATGAAATGTTTATGAACGGTGCGCCCTGATAGCACTCCAATGCATTGGGTAAATATTAGTATCATGATATGTCAAGTTCAATGATGGTTTATTCATGTTAATTCTTGTTCATTGAGGGTTTACTCATCCTCCATGTGCAATTATCCTTAGTTCATGCTAATACCATATTTATTGTTGTTTCTACATTTAAATGATATGATAATCATGTGATATCATCCCATTATGTTTATGATTACCTTGAACTCCATTGATATTCTTATTGAATAACATGTATTGAAATAATCATGTTATGAATTATTTACTACCTTACTAGTCTGTATAGCTGACCCATTTATTTTTCATGTCCTTAGGTAATCCCATTCAATTATATGTATGAGGGAATGTAGTGGCCATATAATGGATGATTTCAATAAAATGATGTGTATTATGTTTTGTGTTTTTATGTAATGTTTATAATCCCCAATAACACTAGACATCTATTGTAACACCCCAAGATTTCATAGTGTGTTATTTCTTCAAAATAATTCAATAAATTGCACTACACGCAACACCGAGTTCAATCACACCATGACTTACAAAAAAATGGCCATTAAAAGAGTTCATGAATATAATTAACTACATTTTAAACTTTATATAATCCTTATAATTTTAGAATCCATATTATGAGTTTCTTAGTCATAATGCAAGAACAGATTCATTTTCAGTATTGCACTTTTATCAACTTGTAATAGTGAATCCTTTTTAAATACAATATTTTAAACTTTTTTACTAAATGGGGACATCAAAAAAATTAAAATGAAACATCCCAAGCTTACACGGTATGCTTTCCTTTGAATAAAACAGTAGCGTGTGTTGTACGCAACTTCGAGTTTTAACACACACCACAACCGATCAAACTAGCCGTTATGGATAGTAATACCTAAATTTTGAAATCATATATATTTTATATTTCAAAATGGAATTCATTTTTGGATTCGGAATATTGAAATTAGCCTAGGGTGAAATTTTGGTACTTTTCGGATAACTTTAATATTTTGATGAATAGTGAAAATTACTAAATTTTAATTAAAAACAACTTTTTTAATCAAAATAATTAATAGTGATAAATTTTGAATTTGAGTGGTTTTAAAGTATATTTAGAATATATTTTTACCATTTAATTTAATGTTTGTCATTGGACATAATTTCACAATTAAATCAGACATAAACAAGTGTCTATCTTTTGATAGTTATTATCTCTTAAAAACACGCTTTTTATTTTAACAACGGGAATTAATTTTAAATTAATTTCTGCCACTTCTGTGTTTTGAATTTAGAAAAATTGATTCCATATTTTGAATCAGGATGTCCAAATTGTGTAAATAGGTAACTTTTATTTTTAGACATTTTGAATAATTACTGTGGTAAATAATTTATTTACCATGGTTAAGGGTAAATCCGGTAAATAAGGGTTAAAAAATAATATTATAATAATACAAAATTAACCTAAAACGTGTCCTAACCTTATTGGTGGACACATAACCGACCATGAGCATCCTTGGGTCAATTTGGGGACCCCTTGGGGCCACTTGTATGTGGTAGGGACACTTTATATTAATAAAGTTAAAATAAAAATAAAAATGGCATAAGCTTACATCTTTTAGAAGAACAATTTTTACATAGGGTTATACATGATGGATTTTCGATTATAAATATTCATTAGAAATATAAAACGATTTCCTACATAATTATATTTTATTTATAATTTTTAGACATCAAATAATTTAAATTATTAATGACACAATAATGATGAAATGTTTACCTCATTAATAAATCATTTAAATAAATAAGATTATAATGATTAAAATATTATCTAAAACCTGTCAAATTCTTATTGGTTGATGTTATTTAGAATATTAGTCATCTTATCTTCGACCTCAATGATTTTTGGACCATTATAAACCGAATATAATTATATTATAAAGTAATACTTTCACTCTTTCCTAAACAGTCCCTCTTCTCCCTTATAAAAGGAGACCACTTCTACTCATTACTCAAACCTCTCAAGCCACTTGGCTCGTCCAAACTCTGCCCAACTAAGCTCCCCACATCCCTCTCCTCCTCCTTGAAGCTTCCCCTTAGGCAGAAATCATTTCAAGAAGTCCTTTGGTTCCAACCAAAGTGAGTTACCTAAATTAAAGGTAACGATTTCTCTTAAATTATTTTCCTTTATTTTGCTTCTCCAACCCCCAAACTCTTTTTATTTACTTTCTTTTGTAACAACACCAGTATCCTAAATATACTAGGATTTTGTTATAAGAAGGATTCAAACTACACATACACACAACTCCATCTAATGGATGATGAACATAATGTTTCTGTGGATGGCAAACTAACGCCTCACGAAACGATGATTGTTCAAATACATCTTACCGCCTCTCATGGTGGCCATTATGATGGCACTGTAATTAAATATGATATTAATGATATATATTTTATATATAAGCTTCTATAATTCCATTTTATTTCATACCATTATTCGTTTCATGTTGTATATACATACGATAATTTCATTTGAGGAAGTGCGGACTACCGCCCCCTTAAAATGATATGACTCGTTCATACCACACATGGAACGTATAAAGGATGGTGTTAATGTACTTGAGTAACATATATAAAATATTATGTTATACTGGAATAGTAATATACCTATGTATCATTTGGATTCAATTATTTTAAAATAAAAATTAAATGGAAGTAGCGTTCGTGCGTACGTACGGACTACCGTCTCCACGAACGCGGTGAGATCCATCCTCCATCGTATCCATTCATGTCTTATTCTCATTTTAGGGTTAAAAATAATGTTAATATAATTATGATTATGAATAAGATTTAATCTATCCATTACAAACATGTCTTATGCAACCAAACATTTAAGAAGAACGAATCGATTATCACCTGAAACGACGATAATACTAAGATGTTATTAATAAAGCAATGTTAAAAGATCATATATGATATCATATTAATGTATATGATTCTTGTATAATTTAATAACAATTATTTCACCATTATACAGGAGGTTAACCGACCCCAACAAAGGAAAAGTACAAGGTAAGGGTTATTTCACAATCTCTTCATTATCCGAGGTTGTTTATACGTAATAATCTACTGGGATATCTTTATCATCCACATCCATGTTTCTTAAAAATTTATTTCAAAACATTTTTACTATTTACAAGAATATGGGTTAAAGTCATTTATACCCTTGTTTGACTTTTTATAAGAGGTTTATAAAGGAATCTTTCCGTCGTTTTCAAAACAAGGCCCTTTTTAACCTTTTCGATAGAATTAAGGTAAGAATGTTTTTTTTAACTTATACGGCGGGTGCGGTTATTTTATGCCGTTATAAAATCTTCAAAGCTTTCCTTACAAGCTTATAAGAATATTTTCATAGAAAATGTTTTATTTTATATGGATCATAAATTATTTCAAAATAAAAGGAGATATTTCTTTAAAAAGAATTTTGATTTCATCTACGTCAACATCCTTTGATGGATTTTAAGATTATTTGAAGTTGATTTATTATGATACAAAACTTCTATATTGTATTGAAGGTTTTGTGATATGTTTGACTATGGATGTGCTATTTTTATACCATTCATAGTTTATGGTGAAATTATTGACATTTCGTATGCTAGTTTTAATACGAATGTTTATGTTATGTTTAAACCTTTTCATATGGGAATGCATTGGACTTAATAAGTGACGGGTGGAGCCCGCTATAGCTCCTCGATGCATCGGTAGGTCTCATGAGACAAACTAGTGTCTTGGCACAAGGCCTTGACAAAATCTTATTTGTAGTCTTGGCACGAGGCCTTGGCTATGTGGTTATGATAGTCTGGCATTATGCATTCCAACATTATGAAAGTGGTTATTGATTTTTGCATGTGATTATTCGATTAGTAGAATATCCATGTGAATAAGTAAATGGCATTATTTCATTTTATTTATGCCATACCATGTTGAATGTTCATGTTTGAATGGCTTTTGTTTTAGTTATACATTGCCTTAAAAGTTTATTCTTATTTATGAAAGTTTCCGCTATTTTGTTATCCTTACTGGGAATTTGAGCTCACCCCTTTTATATGTTTTATTTTTCCCAGGAAGTGAAGAAGTAAATTATGAATGACCTGTAGGGGTATTATGTGGGGATATGAGTGTGGATTATGGAGACTTTATGTTGTTGTAGTAGTTTTTCATTTTATGATGTAATGTAAAACCTATGAATATATCTAGTGTTTCCAAGGCTACTAAACAAATCGGTCTTTCGAGATTTGATCTTTCTTGTGATCATGCCAATGTTATGTAATAATGCACCGACTCTGGGTAGCTGGGTCGGGGCGTTACAGTTGGTATCAGATGAAGTTTAGTACAAACCTTGGAAGCTAGATTTAGATAAACTCTGATTAGAGCACGTAGACCTAAGAAGAACTTTGAGGATTAGTATAGAAGAACTTCCTAGAATTTTGGTATTGTAGAGATTTTGTGAGTTTTCTGAGCAATACATCCATGTCTGGATACGAGCAGGTAGAGGCGGCTCTGGCACAGATGTACCTAGGGGTAAAACCCGAAAACACCGCTTTGAGCTAGACTTGAACGGGAACTGGTGCACGAAAACGGGCCTTGCTGCACTCTTGGTTACGACACTCCCGGGGGATATGCTTAGGATAACTCTCATTTTCTTTACAAATCATTATGAATGGTTTATGATTATATACTTCCTCAAAGAAAACATTTTTATGATTATGGATTATATCCATAAATAGTTCAATTTATGTTAAGTGTTTTATAAGTATGGGATTATGTATTTTGATTCATAAACTGATCTAGTTTATGCCATTGTATAGAAATGGCGCCCAGTAGAAGGAATGAGAACTCCAGAAATACACATGATTCAAAGAGAAGGAAGGATCATATCTTTCATGGTCTTAAGCTAGAATTTATAAGAGAAATAGCCTCCCATGTATTATCATCATATGAAGAAATAAGATCATGTGTTGATAAGATAAGTAAAGATTTTACTGAGTCCTATGGCTTTGAAGGGAATCAAGAGAAGAAAAGGATGGAAGAGAGAAAGATGGATAAAGGGAAAAGGGAAAAGAAGAATTTTCCCATATGTGGTAACTGTGGAAAGAAACACCCTGGAACTTGCCTGAAAGGAATGGGAGTTTGTTATAAGTGTGGAGGAAAAGGGCACAAAGTACGTGACTGCGAGGGTAAGAAAATGGTTTTAAATGTACAATGCTTCATTTGCAAGGAGTTTGGACACTACGCGAACCTATGTCCCAGTCATCAGACTATGCCGAAAATGATGTTATTGGATAATAATCAAGTTATGATACTACCACAGATGAAGAGGAATGATTAGAGTTCTTATGTTGATTATGTCAATTGAGTGTTGTATCAACAATGTACTTGTTATAATAATTATGGAGTATATAAGGATTGTACTGCAGTACTATTTCATTAAGGACTTTAGATTGTGTGGAACAAAGAAAAGTGACTCAATAGCAGGATAAATTTTTGGAAAATATATGGTTGAGAGAAAGATAAATCATAATATAGTTCTGATACTGAGGTAGTGATTTTGGAATAATACATGATTGTTTTGGATAAATTAAATTGGATATTCTTGACTACCTTAGAACTGATTAATGATTTGTATATTCCATCATTGATGGGGTTTAAAACATTTTTGGATTAATATCCAGCATTCTATATGGAATAAGGGAGCATGAATGTAATCAATAAGGAATATGGTAATTCAGGATGTTTCAGTATATTAAAAGAATACATGATGAAGGTATTCATATTCTATTACGGGGTAAAAAGGATCTATATTATGTTTACCTTCCTTATAAATGTTGGACTGTGAGTTTGGACAGAAGTATTTTGGATAGTTCTAGTTTGGATTATTTTGGATTGCATAAAAGGACAACCCGGAGGTCGGGCGGCAACTCGTCGCGTTCGGCAAGGCTACGAGACTTGAACTCGCAACCGAAGGGAGAAAAGGGTGTATCACCTACCACTGGCCCATGAGATGTCCTGGATTAAATAATGTAGTTTTTTTTTAAAGATTTGGTAGACGAATTATAAATTCATTTATTTTGGAACCCTGTACGAATAGTATAAATAGAATTTTTTTTACGTTCTATTATCTTTTAGAGTGAAAGATGAGTTTGTGGTAGAAATTTATTAATGGATAAAAATTTAATTATAATGTAAGTATATCTCCTTATAATCTTATCCAATCTCATAAATAAATTCCTCAACATTAATAAAAGGAACTTAGAACAAAAATTTTGTCCTAGATGGTACCTTAAATCATCACTAATTTATGGCTTTGGGATTGTTGGCCTTTTCATAGCCATGTTCTCTACCACTCTCCATCAGATAATTGATGGTTAAATTTCTCCTCCATATCCATATTTTCCTACATGGAACCCTAGTATGCGTTATTTTCGGTAATATTCATACTTTCCACTCTTTATTTTAAATAGAGGCCTCATTAATTCATTTTTCGGTGTGGGATTTCAACTAAGATATTTTGAAACGTCAAAAATGTGTTATCCCAATACCCTATGTTTTGTTGAACCGATGGTATTTCAAATCATCATAGATTGATGAGTTTAAGGACCTCAATTTTATACTTGTTTGTGATTGATGTCCTCAATCACTACCTATAAATATTTACGTTTTTCCTCCAATTATATGTCTATAATTGCCACCAATGTTCTCCTAATCGAGATCATAATTTGGTGGTGACCCTTTCATTTCTCTTTTCATCATATTAAGACTAAATTTTAGTAACCCAATTTCCAATGTGGGTTTTCCCACAAATATATTTTCTATTTTCAACCTTTTATTTTCGAAGAAAAATTTCAAATTGCGAGGACGCAATTTATTGAAGGAGGGGAGAATGTAACACCCCAAGATTTCATAGTGTGTTATTTCTTAAAAATAATTCAATAACTTGCACTACACGCAACACCGATTTCAATCACACCATGACTTACAAAAAAAATGGCCATTAAAAGAGGTCATGAATAGCATTAACTACATTTTAAACTTTATATAATCCTTATAATTTTAAAATCCATATTATGAGTTTCTTAGTCATAATGCAAGAACAGATTCATTTTCAGTATTGCACTTTTATCAACTTTTAATAGTGAAACCTTTTTAAATACAATATTTTAAACTTTTTGACTAAATGGGGACATCAAAAAAATTAACATGAAACATCACAAGCTTACACGGTACGCTTTCCTTTGAATAAAACAGTAGCGTGTGTTGTACGCAACTTCGAGTTTTAACACACACCACAACTGATCAAACTAGCCGTTATGGATAGTAATACCTAAATTTTGAAATCATATATATTTTATATTTCAAAATGGACTTCATTTTTGGATTCGGAATATTGAAATTAGCCTAGGGTGAAATTTTGGTACTTTTCGGATAACTTTAATATTTTGATGAATAGTGAAAATTACTAAATTTTAATTAAAAACAACTTTTTTAATCAAAATAATTAATAGTGATAAATTGTGAATTTGAGTGGTTTTAAAGTATATTTAGAATATATTTTTACCATTTAATTTAATTTTTGTCATTGGACAAAATTTCACAATTAAATCAGACATAAACAAGTGTCAATCTTTTGATAGTTATTATCTCTTAAAAACACCCTTTTTATTTTAACAACGGGAATTAATTTTAAATTAATTTCTACCACTTCTGTGTTTTGAATTTAGAAAAATGGATTCCATATTTGGAATCAGGATGTCCAAATTGTGTAAATAGGTAACTTTTATTTTTAGACATTTTGAATAATTACTGTGGTAAATATTTTATTTACCATGGTTAAGGGTAAATCCGGTAAATAAGGGTTAAAAAATAATATTATAATAATACAAAATTAACTTAAACCGTGTCATAACCTTATTGGTGGACACATACCTGACCATGAGCATCCTTGGGTCAATTTTGGGACCCCTTGGAGCCACTTGTATGTGGTAGGGACACTTTATATTAATAAAGTTAAAATAAAAATAAAAATGGCATAAGCTTACATATTTTAGAAGAACAATTTTTACATAGGGTAATACATGTTGGATTTTCGATTATAAATATTAATTAGAAAGATAAAAAGATTTCCTACATAAGGATATTTTATTTATAATTTTTAGACATCAAATAATTTAAATTATTAATGACACAATAATGATTCAATGTTTACCTCATTAATAAATCATTTAAATAAATAAGATTATAATGATTAAAATATTATCTAAAACCTGTCCAATTCTTATTGGTTGATGTTATTTAGAATATTAGTCATCTTATCTTCGACCTCAATGATTTTTGGACCATTATAAACCGAATATAATTATATTATAAAGTAATACTTTCACTCTTTCCTAAAGAGCCCCTCTTCTCCCTTATAAAAGGAGACCACTTCTACTCATTCCTCACACCTCTCAAGCCACTTGGCTCGTCCAAACTCTGCCCAACTAAGCTCCCCACATCCCTCTCCTCCTCCTTGAAGCTTCCCTTTAGGCAGAAATCATTTCAAGAAGTCCTTTGGTTCCAACCAAAGTGAGTTACCTAAATTAAAGGTAACGATTTCTCTAAAATTATTTTCCTTTATTTTGCTTCTCCAACCCCCAAACTCTTTTTATTTCCTTTCTTTTGTAACAACACCAGTATCCTAAATATACTAGGATGTTTTTATAAGAAGGATTCAAACTACACATACACACAACTCCATCTAATGGATGATGAACATAATGTTTCTGTGGATGGCAAACTAACGCCTCACGAAACGATGATTGTTCAAAAACATCTTACCGCCTCTCATGGTGGCCATTATGATGGAACTGTAATTAAATATGATATTAATGATATATATTTTATATATAAGCTT
The DNA here is from genome assembly GCA_963277665.1 of Viscum album. Lineage (NCBI taxonomy): Eukaryota > Viridiplantae > Streptophyta > Magnoliopsida > Santalales > Viscaceae > Viscum > Viscum album. The sequence goes on along the minus strand of OY728121.1, from coordinate 1,787,830,078 downwards.
CTTTAATTCCATTTTATTTCATACCATTATTCATTTCATGTTGTATATACATACGATAATTTCATTTGAGGAAGTGCGGACTACCGCCCCCTTAAAATGATATGACTCGTTCATACCACACATGGAACGTATAAAGGATGGTGTTAATGAACTTAAGTAACATATATAAAATATTATGTTATACTGGAATAGTAATATACCTATATATCATTTGGATTCAATTCTTTTAAAATAAAAATTAAATGGAAGTAGCGTTCGTGCGTACGTACGGACTACCGTCTCCACGAACGCGGTGAGATCCATCCTCCATCGTATCCATTCAAGTCTTATTCTCATTTTAGGGTTAAAAATACTGTTAATATCATTATGATTATGAATGAGATTTAATCTATCCATTACAAACATGTCTTACGTAACCAAACATTTAAGAAGAACGAATCGATTATCACCTGAAACGACGATAATACTAAGATGTTATTAATAAAGCAATGTTAAAAGATCATATATGATATCATATTAATGTATATGATTCTTGTATAATTTAATAACAATTATTTCACCATTATACAGGAGGTTAACCGACCCCAACAAAGGAAAAGTACAAGGTAAGGGTTATTTCACAATCTCTTCATTATCCGAGGTTGTTTATACGTAATAATCTACTGGGATTTCTTTATCATCCACATCCATGTTTCTTAAAAATCTATTTCAAAACATTTTTACTATTTACAAGAATATGGGTTAAAGTCATTTATACCCTTGTTTGAATTTTTATAAGAGGTTTATAAGGGAATCTTTCCGTCGCTTTCAAAACAAGGTCCTTTTTAACCTTTTCGACAGAATTGAGGTAAGAATGTTTTTTTTAACTTATACGGCGGGTGCGGTTATTTTACGCCGTTATAAAATCTTCAAAGCATTCCTTACAATATTATAAGAATATTTTCAAAGAAAATGTTTTATTTTATATGGATCTTAAATGATTTCAAAATAAAAGGAGATATTTCTTTAAAAAGAATTTTGATTTCATCTACGTCAACATCCTTTGATGGATTTTAAGATTATTTGAAGTTGATTTATTATGATACAAAACTTCTATATTGTATTGAAGGTTTTGTGATATGTTTGACTATGGATGTGCTATTTTTATACCATTCATAGTTTATGGTGAAATTATTGACATTTCGTATGCTAGTTTTAATACGAATGTTTATGTTATGTTTAAACCTTTTCATATGGGAATGCATTGGACTTAATAAGTGACGGGTGGAGCCCGCTATAGCTCCTCGATGCATCGGTAGGTCTCATGAGACAAACTGGTGTCTTGGAACAAGGCCTTGACAAAATCTTATTTGTAGTCTTGGCACGAGGCCTTGGCTATGTGGTTATGATAGTCTGGCATTATGCATTCCAACATTATGAAAGTGGTTATTGATTTTTGCATGTGATTATTCGATTATTAGAATATCCATGTGAATAAGTAAATGGCATTATTTCATTTTATTTATGCCATACCATGTTGAAAGTTCATGTTTGAAAGGCTTTAGTTTTAGTTATACATTGCCTTAAAAGTTTATTCTTATTTATGAATGTTTCCGCTATTTTGTTATCCTTACTGGGCATTTGAGCTCACCCCTTTTATATGTTTTATTTTTCCCAGGAAGTGAAGAAGTAAATTATGAATGACCTGCAGGGATATTATGTGGGGATATGAGTGTGGATTATGGAGACTTTATGTTGTTGTAGTAGTTTTTCATTTTATGATGTAATGTAAAACCTATGAATATATCTAGTGTTTCCAAGGCTACTAAACCAATCGGTCTTTCGAGATTTGATCTTTCTTGTGATCATGCCAATGTTATGTAATAATGCACCGACTCTGGGTAGCTGGGGTCGGGGTGTTACAGTTGGTATCAGAGGAAGTTTAGTACAAACCTTGGAAGCTAGATTTAGATAAACTCTGATTAGAGCACGTAGACCTAAGATGAACTTTGAGGATTAGTATAGAAGAACTTCCTAGAATTTTGGTATTGTAGAGATTTTGTGAGTTTTCTGAGCAATACATCCCTGTCTGGATACGAGCAGGTAGAGGCGGCTCTGGCACAGATGTACCTAGGGGTAAAACCCGAAAACACCGCTTTGAGCTAGACTCGAACGGGAACTGGTGCACGACAATGGGCCTTGCTGCACTCTTGGTTACGACACTCCCGGGGGATATGCTTAGGATAACTCTCATTTTCTTTACAAATCATTATGAAGGGTTTATGAGTATATACTTCCTCAAAGAAAACATTTTTATGATTATGGATTATATCCATAAATAGTTCAATTTATGTTAAGTGTTTTATAAGTATGGGATTATGTATTTTGATTCATAAACTGATCTAGTTTATGCCATTGTATAGAAATGGAACCTAGTAGAAGGAATGAGATCTCCAGAAATACACATGATTCAAAGAGAAGGAAGGATCATATCTTTCATGGTCTTAAGCTAGAATTTATAAGAGAAATAGTCTCCCATGTATTATGATCATATGAAGAAATAATATCATGTGTTGATAAGATAAGTAAAGAGTTTACTGAGTCCTATGGCTTTGAAGGGAATCAAGAGAAGAAAAGGATGGAAGAGAGAAAGATGGATAAAGGGAAAAGGGAAAAGAAGAATTTTCCCATATGTGGTAACTGTGGAAAGAAACACCCTGGAACTTTCCTGAAAGGAATGGGAGTTTGTTATAAGTGTGGAGGAATAGGGAACAAAGTACGTGACTGCAAGGGTAAGAAAATGGTTTTAAATGTACAATGCTTCATTTGCAAGGAGTTTGGACACTACGCGAACCTATGTCCCAGTCATCAGACTATGCCGAAAATGATGTTATTGGATAATAATCAAGTTATGATACTACCAAAGATGAAGAGGAATGATTAGAGTTCTTATGTTGATTATATCAATTGAGTGTTGTATCAACAATGTACTTGTTATAATAATTATGGAGTATATAAGGATTGTACTGTAGTACTATTTCATTAAGGACTTTAGATTGTGTGGAACAAAGAAAAGTGACTCAATAGCAGGATAAATTTTTGGAAAATATATGGTTGAGAGAAAGATAAATCATAATATAGTTCTGATACTGAGGTAGTGATTTTGGAATAATACATGATTGTTTTGGATAAATTAAATTGGATATTCTTGACTACCTTGGAACTGATTAATGATTTGTATATTCCATCATTGATGGGGTTTAAAACATTTTTGGAATAATATCCAGCATTCTATATGGAATAAGGGAGCATGAATGAAATCAATAAGGAATATGGTAATTCAGGATGTTTCAGTATATTAAAAGAATACATGATGAAGGTATTCATATTCTATTAAGGGGTAAAAAGGATCTACATTATGTTTACCTTCCTTACAAATGTTGGACTGTGAGTTTGGACAGAAGTATTATGTATAGTTCTAGTTTGGATTATTTTGGATTGCCATAAAAGGACAACCCGGAGGTCGGGCGGCAACCCGTCGCGTTTGGCAAGGCTACGAGACTTGAACTCGCAACCGAAGGGCGAAAAGGGTGTATCACCTACCACTGGCCCATGAGATGTCCTGGATTAAATAATGTAGTTTTTTTTAAAAGATTTGGTAGATGAATTATAAATTCATTTATTTTGGATCCCTATACGAATAGTATAAATAGAATTTTTTTTAACGTTCTATTATCTTTTAGAGTGAACGATGAGTTTGTGGTAGAAATTTATTAATGGATAAAACTCTAATTATAATGTAAGTATATCTCCTTATAATCTTAGCCAATCTCATAAATAAGTTCCTCAACATTAATAAAAGGAACTTAGAACAAAAATTTTTTCCGAGATGGTACCTTAAATCATCACTAATTTATGGCTTTGGGATTGTTGGCCTTTTCATAGCCATGTTCTCTACCACTCTCCATCAGATAATTGATGGTTAGATTTCTCCTCCATATCCATATTTTCCTACATGGAACCCTAGTATGCGTTATTTTCGGTAATCTTCATACTTTCCACTCTTTATTTTAAATAGAGGCCTCATTAATTCATTTTTCGATGTGGGATTTCAACTAAGATATTTTGAAACGTCAAAAATGTGTTATCCCAATACCCTATGTTTTGTTGAACCGATGGTATTTCAAATCATCATAGATTGATGAGTTTAAGGACCTCAATTTTATACTTGTTTGTGATTGATGACCTCAATCACTACCTATAAATATTTACGTTTTTCCTCCAATTATATGTCTCTAATTGCCACCAATGTTCTCCTAATCGAGATCATAATTTGGTGGTGACCCTTTCATTTCTCTTTTCATCATATTAAGACTAAATTTTAGTAACCCAATTTCCAATTTGGGTTTTCCCACAAATATATTTTATATTTTCAACCTTTTATTTTCGAAGAAAAATTTCAAATTGCGAGGACGCAATTTATTGAAGGAGGGGAAAAATGTAACACCCCACGATTTCATAGTGTGTTATTTCTTCAAAATAATTCAATAACTTGCACTACACGCAACACCGAGTTCAATCACACCATGACTTACAAAAAAATGGCCATTAAAAGAGGTCATGAATATCATTAACTACATTTTAAACTTTATATAATCCTTATAATTTTAGAATCCATATTATGAGTTTCTTAGTCATAATGCAAGAACAGATTCATTTTCAGTATTGCACTTTTATCAACTTTTAATAGTGAAAACTTTTTAAATACAATATTTTAAACTTTTTGACTAAATGGGGACATCAAAAAAATTAAAATGAAACATCCCAAGCTTACACGGTACGCTTTCTTTGAATAAAACAGTACCGTGTGTTGTACGCAACTTCGAGTTTTAACACACACCACAACCGATCAAACTAGCCGTTATGGATAGTAATACCTAAATTTTGAAATCATATATATTTTATATTTCAAAATGGACTTCATTTTTGGATTCGGAATATTGAAATTAGCCTAGGGTGAAATTTTGGTACTTTTCGGATAACTTTAATATTTTGATGAATAGTGAAAATTACTAAATTTTAATTAAAAACAACTTTTTTAATCAAAATAATTAATAGTGATAAATTGTGAATTTGAGTGGTTTTAAATTATATTTAGAATATATTTTTACCATTTAATTTAATGTTTGTCATTGGACAAAATTTCACAATTAAATCAGACATAAACAAGTGTCAATCTTTTGATAGTTATTATCTCTTAAAAACACGCTTTTTATTTTAACAACGGGAATTAATTTTAAATTAATTTCTGCCACTTCTGTGTTTTGAATTTAGAAAAATGGATTCCATATTTTGAATCAGGATGTCCAAATTGTGTAAATAGGTAACTTTTATTTTTAGACATTTTGAATAATTACTGTGGTAAATATTTTATTTACCATGGTTAAGGGTAAATCCGGTAAATAAGGGTTAAAAAATAATATTATAATAATACAAAATTAACCTAAAACGTGTCCTAACCTTATTGGTGGACACATACCCGACCCTGATCATCCTTGGGTCAATTTGGGGACTCCTTGGAGCCACTTGTATGTGGTAGGGACACTTTATATTAATAAAGTTAAAATAAAAATAAAAATGGCATAAGCTTACATCTTTTAGAAGAACAATTTTTTCATAGGGTTATACATGTTGGATTTCCGATTATAAATATTCATTAGAAAGATAAAAAGATTTCCTACATAATGATATTTTATTTTTAATTTTTAGACATCAAATAATTTAAATTATTAATGACACAATAATGATTCAATGTTTACCTCATTAATAAATCATTTAAATAAATAAGATTATAATGATTAAAATATTATCTAAAACCTGTCCAATTCTTATTGGTTGATGTTATTTAGAATATTAGTCATCTTATCTTCGACCTCAATGATTTTTGGACCATTATAAACCGAATATAATTATATTATAAAGTAATACTTTCACTCTTTCCTAAACAGTCCCTCTTCTCCCTTATAAAAGGAGACCACTTCTACTCATTACTCAAACCTCTCAAGCCACTTGGCTCGTCCAAACTCTGCCCAACTAAGCTCCCCACATCCCTCTCCTCCTCCTTGAAGCTTCCCCTTAGGCAGAAATCATTTCAAGAAGTCCTTTGGTTCCAACCAAAGTGAGTTACCTAAATTAAAGGTAACGATTTCTCTTAAATTAGTTTCCTTTATTTTGCTTCTCCAACCCCCAAACTCTTTTTATTTCCTTTCTTTTGTAACAACACCAGTATCCTCAATATACTAGGATGTTGTTATAAGAAGTATTAAAACTACACATACACACGACTCCATCTAATGGATGATGAACATAATGTTTCTGTGGATGGAAAACTAACGCCTCACGAAACGATGATTGTTCAAATACATCTTACCACCTCTCATGGTGGCTATTATGATGGAACTGTAATTAAATATGATATTAATGATATATATTTTATATATAAGCTTCTGTAATTCCATTTTATTTCATACCATTATTCGTTTCATGTTGTATATACATACGATAATTTCATTTGAGGAAGTGCGGACTACCGCCCTCTTAAAATGATATGACTCGTTCATACCACACATGGAACGTATAAAGGATGGTGTTAATGAACTTAAGTAACATATATAAAATATTATGTTATACTGGAATAGTAATATACCTATGTATCATTTGGATTCAATTCTTTTAAAATAAAAATTAAATGGAAGTAGTGTTCGTGCGTACGTACGGACTACCGTCTCCACGAACGCGGTGAGATCCATCCTCCATCGTATCCATTCAAGTCTTATTCTCATTTTAGGGTTAAAAATAGTGTTAATATCATTATGATTATGAATAAGATTTAATATATCCATTACAAACAGGTCTTACGTAACCAAACATTTAAGAAGAACGAATCGATTATCACCTGAAACGACGATAATACTAAGATGTTATTAATAAAGCAATGTTAAAAGATCATATATGATATCATATTAATGTATATGATTCTTGTATAATTTAATAACAATTATTTCACCATTATACAGGAGGTTAACCGACCCCAACAAAGGAAAATTACAAGGTAAGGGTTATTTCACAATCTCTTCATTATCTGGGGTTGTTTATACGTAATAATCTACTGGGATATCTTTATCATCCACATCCATGTTTCTTAAAAATGTATTTCAAAACATTTTTACTATTTACAAGAATATGGGTTAAAGTCATTTATACCCTTGTTTGACTTTTTATAAGAGGTTTATAAAGGAATCTTTCCGTCGTTTTCAAAACAAGGTCCTTTTTAACCTTTTCGAAAGAATTGAGGTAAGAATGTTTTTTTAACTTATACGGCGGGTGCGGTTATTTTACGCCGTTATAAAATCTTCAAAGCTTTCCTTACAAGCTTATAAGAATATTTTCAAAGAAAATGTTTTATTTTATATGGATCTTATATGATTTCAAAATAAAAGGAGATATTTCTTTAAAAAGAATTTTGATTTCATCTACGTCAACATCCTTTGATGGATTTTAAGATTATTTGAAGTTGATTTATTATGATACAAAACTTCTATATTGTATTGAAGGTTTTGTGATATGTTTGACTATGGATGTGCTATTTTTATACCATTCATAGTTTATGGTGAAATTATTGACATTTCGTATGCTAGTTTTAATACGAATGTTTATGTTATGTTTAAACCTTTTCATATGGGAATGCATTGGACTTAATAAGTGACGGGTGGAGCCCTCTATAGCTCCTCGATGCATCGGTAGGTCTCATGAGGCAAACTAGTGTCTTGGCACAAGGCCTTGACAAAATCTTATTTGTAGTCTTGGCACGAGGCCTTGGCTATGTGGTTATGATAGTCTGGCATTATGCATTCCAACATTATGAAAGTGGTTATTGATTTTTGCATGTGATTATTCGATTAGTAGAATATCCATGTGAATAAGTAAATGGCATTATTTCATTTTATTTATGCCATACCATGTTGAAAGTTCATGTTTGAAAGGCTTTTGTTTTAGTTATACATTGCCTTAAAAGTTTATTCTTATTTATGAAGGTTTCCGCTATTTTGTTATCCTTACTGGGCATTTGAGCTCACCCCTTTTATATGTTTTATTTTTCCCAGGAAGTGAAGAAGTAAATTATGAATGACCTGCAGGGATATTATGTGGGTATATGAGTGTGGATTATGGAGACTTCATGTTGTTGTAGTAGTTTTTCATTTTTTGATGTAATGTAAAACCTATGAATATATCTAGTGTTTCCAAGGCTACTAAACCAATCGGTCTTTCGAGATTTGATCTTTCTTGTGATCATGCCAATGTTATGTAATAATGCACCGACTCTGGGTAGCTGGGGTCAGGGCGTTACATCTATATCTACTATGTTTTATCGTGTGATATATTTATGTAATAAATTATGTTACTAGTTTAATAAAGGGAAGGGTTGTCAAAGTTGGTATCAGAGGATAGGTTTAGATATTTTTGGGATTAGGATTATAAAACCCTGGGGAACTTAATAGGGATAATAATATTTATAATAAAAACATTCATATTTTTTGGTGAATATTTACTATTTGGTTTATCAAAAAAATAAAACTATGTATGGATACGAGCAGGTTAAGGTGGCTCTGGCACAAAGGTACCTAGGAATAAAACCAATGACAAAGAGTTTTGGCCTTGACCTAGGGTATACTGGTACTCAACAACGGGACTTGTTGGACTCGTGGATATGACACTCCTAGGGGATATGATTTGGTAACATCACATAATTACTATGAACCATTATTAAGGGAATTAATAACATACCCCTAATAATATATGTTAGAATGTAGATCCTGGATAACATAGATTGAAGCCTATAGTTTCTTAAGATAAGGAAATAAAAGTTATTTATATGTCATTAGTTTTTGTCCATGGATTAACCTTTTAGTGTTTAATAGTTATATTCCCTATGTTATTTTGAATGAAGTATATAAGTAGAACGAGAATAAAAAAGTGAGAGGTAGGGTTATCATACATAGATCATAACATTCTATTATATTTTGAATGTTTAGTAAAATAATATAAACACCACCATAAATAATGGATGTAATGTTGTCGGTGAGAACTGAAAATGGGGAAATCATTATATCCAATGAATATAACACCTCCCCTATCATAATTTGGGTATTGAGATTCCCATTAAACCTCATCATACTCATTATGGTGGAATTTTATTCAATTCTCTGTATGGATTGACATTCCTTATATAGAGCCAATATAAATTTCCGTGAGAGGGAAATCACTCTCCATTTGGAGAATCGACCCGTGATACTAAACATTTTCAAGGAGGAAGATGAATCTTCTTTTGAACCATCGTATCCATAATTGATATTAATACCCTATGAGCACATGTATCTAGCTCAGATTATTGAGTCTATGGATGAATCCATACATTAATACATGACTATGGCGAGGGAATTCCCTAAAGTGTTTCCAAAGGTTTTATCTGGTCTCCCTCCTTAATTTTTTTTTTTGAAATCTCAGATGATCTTATACCTGGGGAATTGTGAATATCCAATACATCGTGTAGAATGTCTATTGTGGAGCTTGATGAGCTGGAGAAATAATTATAGGATAATCTAGATAAAGGGTTTATACACCCATGTGCATCACGATGGGGTGCACCAGTCCCCTTCATCAAGAAGAAGGATGGGTAAATGCACATTTTCATTGATTATCATGAGCTCAGAAATATCACGATAAAGAACAATTAACCTCTTCCACGAACTGATGAATAGTTAGATAAGCTATGTGGATCAAAATACATCTCCAAGGTAGATTTTTAATTGGTATTTTATCATGTAAGGGTGAAAAATAAAGATATCCCCCAGACTGCTTTTCATACAAGATATGGGCACAATGAATTTATATTAATTCCTTTTGGACTCACCAATTCTCTAGAAATCTTCATGGGCATAATGAATATAGTATTTAGAGATTTTCATGAAAACATTGTGGTAGTATTTATAGATGATATTGGAATATACTCCAAATCCATGTAGGATCATGAGGAGAATCTAAGAACTGTACTAAAGACCTTGCAGAAGTAGAATCTCTATGAAAATTAGAGCAAGTATGTGTTCTGGTTGAAGGAGGTCTCATTCATGGGTAATATCATCATATGCAATGGGATATCAGTGTATCCTTCTAAGATAACTATAACTAAGGGATGGATGAGGCCAACATCGGTAAAAGATATCCATATATTCTTGGGGTTAGCTGGATATTATCGCTAATTTGTGAGAAATTTCTCAAAATTGTCAAACCCTCTTACCAACCTAACTCGGAAGGGAGTAATGTTTTCTTGGAGTGATAAATGCAAATAAATCTTCAAGGAGTTTAAAAGAAGTCTTATCACTCAACCCGTGCTAACATTACCCTAGAGTGGAGAACTTTTGTGGTATTTTTTGATGCCTCGAAGAATGTTTTGGATTGTTGGTTAATGCATAATTATAATGTGATAGCCTATGCCTTAAGGAAGCTAAAAATACATGAGCAATATTATCCCAAACATGATATAGAGTTGGCGGATATGATCACTGTGTTTAAAATATTGTGGAATTATCTCTATGTGGAGAAGTGTGATATATATAGTGATCACAAGAGGCTCAAATATGCATTCACTCAAAAATAGCATAATATGCGCTAGTGAAGATGGTTAGAACTCATCTGGTATTATGACTGCTCAATCAATTACCATCTTGGTGATGCAAAAAGGTGGAAGATTCTCATGTAGAATGGATCCTTCAGTATTATCAATGATGGGAATTTAAAAGGATCTATTCTTCTTATATTTGCAATGGAAGGACATGGGAATCGTTAATGGAGGAACATCATCAATCCTTTCTCAAATAATTGCTCAACCATCCATCTTGATGAAAATGATGGATGATCAATGAAATGATGTGGATGTTCTAAAAAAGGAGGAAGCTATCAGAAATTGGAAATCCTAAGTGTTCATGGTTAACAAGGATGGAATTGTTATATTTTTCTCATGATTATGTGCACCATCCAATCCAATGATAAATATGGAGCTTCTGAATGATTCACATAGCTTGAGCTTCTCTATTCACCTGAGGAGCATAATGATTTATCGAGATTTCCGAGAAACATTTGGTGTTACAATTTGGAAAGTGAAATTGTTGAATATACATCAATGTGCCTGGTATTTCAGAAAGTGACGTATGAGAGAAAATATTCTAACGGGATGATGCAACCACTACCGATACCAACATGGATGTGGGACAACATTACCCTGGACATTTTCCCTGGAATTCCAAGGACATCTAGAGGAATCAATTATCTATGTTTAGTTGTCGATCATCTAACAAAGATATCCGAATTTATCACGAGTTGAGAGGACTTCTCATTGGATCAACATGCATGGATTTATATAAAATAATTGTTAATGCTACATGGAGTACCACTATCTATTGTATCTGATCATGATCTATGATTTATGTCGAAGTTCTGGAAAAGTCTCCAACATGCATTAAGCACTGAACTAAAATTTAGTATGGGCTATCATCCTCAAACTTATGGAAAATATGATGAAACTATTCAGACACTGGAATATAGGTCATGGTCAGGTGGTATGGTCTTCAATGGAGGATGAGACCAACATCTTCCACTGGTTGAATTCTCCTACAATAACAGTTTCCACTCAATCATCCTAATGGAACCATACGAATCCATTTATGGGAAATGTGTTGAACATCGACGTTTTGGGATGTATTTGGTGAGAGTAAGCTTCTAGGAACAATACTTTTTAAATAAATGGTAGAGTTTTTAAAAACCATTTAGCCACAAATCATGGCATCCCAAAGTCGATAGAAGAGTTTTGCAGAAAATAGTCGATGAGATCACGAGTTCAAAGTTGGAGACATGGTATTTCTATGCATATCTCTATGGAAGAAGGTCATGAGGTTGGAAATAAATGTATGATATGTCCAAGGTACATCATCCCCTTCAAGATTCTTGATTGAGTCAGGGTTGGGGCCTGTCGACTAGCACTTCGACCTACCAATGAAAAAGTACCTGATGTCTTTCTTTTATCACTATTAATGAACTACATACTAGATCCTTCACATGTACTCTCTTTGTAGGTACTACAGATAGAGGATGATCTTTCTTATGAGAAGAAACTAATAAAAATCATATATTTTAGATAAAATGTTCTATGAAATAAGACACTACCCCTCGTCATGGGGTTTTCGAGAAACCACACATTTGAATAAATAATGTGGGAGTTGGAGGAAGTGATGAAGCAGAGTTACACACATCAATTTTACAGTGGGAAAATGAAATTTTGAGGGAAAAATTTCTTAAGGGGGGAAGAATTTAACGACCTATAAATTAATTAATTAAAATCACTCTTGATCTATTTAAATGTCTTCTTGTGGTCATGTAAAACGTATTCTCTTATTTGGAATTATGTTTTGGAATTTAAAATAACCTTATGAATTGTGACCCTTGCTAATATATCCATTGAAAAATTATCACTTGATTAGTATAAATATAGGGCTTTAACAAATCCAATTTACATAGAAAAAGGAAGTGATAACCTCATCTAGTAGACATTCCCAAACGAAGCCCATTATTTGGAGCTCGAAAAGGTGGTGGTGTCATTGGGATTCACTGTGAAACAAGCCCAAGAAGAGCTTTAATACATTAAGCTTGAGAGGAACTTCTTACGGGAGAAGTGGATGTTGATAGAGATTACCACATGAGCGATGTTATCCCAGCCACCCAAAGAGTCTATCACCATCGCACACCATACCCCTATGGTCTTATAAAGGTGTTTTAATGGGTTCTGTAACAATACCATCGTATTATGATTTTTATACTATTTTTGTTTATAATGAATAATTTAAATTCATTTTATTAATGTTACTTTGTAAATAGTTTTTAATGAAAAAATAGAATTCATTAGTTAATTTCAAAAGAAGATATCTATTTTCATAAATATATGGATTTTTTAATTAAATAAAATATTACTATTAGTAAATTATTTTTTATTATGTTTAATGACCATAAATTTTTTATGAATTGAATTGTAATTTTTATTATGGTTTGGAAGCTATTTTTATAAATCCGCTGAATTTTCGATAAAAGTCATATGATATTTTAAAAGTGAGAATTCACATATATAGAAATTTTTTTTGATTAAATGAATTTTTATTTTTATTTTAATCAGGATGTCAAAAATATCCAACGGTTAATTTTTCATAATTTTCTGAGACAATCGAATTATTGGGTAAAAATTAAATATCATTTAAATATATTTTCTGTTTTATGACATCATAATGACCCACAGGTGACGTAATATAATACTATAACCATTAATTTCTACCAATATATGATTTAAAAATAATATAATCTGATTTTAGGTTTCATTTATTTATTTTATTAAACATTAGTGGACCCTTCAAGATTTATAAAACATTTTAGCTTTTTTAATTGATTTCCTTGAGAGTGTGAATCACCTCCACATAGGAAACCCTATTATTTTATGAATCTCAACCATTTTCCTTAAAAAATATATTTTTCTAATATCCTTTGTAAAAAAATGGTAAAATAAATTGGCTGGTTTGATGTTTGGATTAGTTTAATGTGTGGTGTCCAAACCTAAATAATAATGAATTCCCTCTTTTTACTATATATACCCACCCAAGAAACCACTTAGTATCTACTAAAATCCTTTGGAGTTATTCCATATTCTTCCCTCCTATCACTAGAATCCTACCAGGGAACCCGAAGCTCCCAATATATCTCTCTTCATCCCCTCTCAAGCCTTTGGGATCAAACAACCATGTAAGGGATTGTCACTTTCCTTAATTATGTATGGGTTTCTTTATATTGTTATTCCCTATTAATTTCAACTATAAATGCTGGGATATGATTTAACACCTCCCAAATACTACCCTATTCATGTATGAATAATGAGAGATCCCCTTTCAATATCATTAAATCCTCCCTTGTACACCCATCCCCATGTTGAAATTCCGTAAGGAATTTCTGTCTTCTCATTTACGTTCAAGAAATTATTTGGTTTTAGGTATCTAAATTTCATTAAATTTGTGGGGAAATATATCTATATGAACCCCCATACTTTCTATTTCATGTAAATATGATGAGATGCCCATTTCCCTCTCGTCAAACATTTAAATGAATTCTTATGTCACATTGTTAGGTTGCCGAAATTGCATTGGGGTTTTCCAGTGCCCTTAGAGTTGACTTCGCCAGTTGGAGGTAGAGAGGCTTCCAGTGCCCTTGGAGTTGACTACGCCAGTTGGAGGTCGAGAATACTTGTTTTAAGTATGTAGATATTGTGAGATACAGTGGGGAAAACACATCTATTTGGGATATTTCCTCTGATTACGAATACAACCATTTGATGTCATCCTCAGCATGGATTGGTTGTATTCGGTGTAGGCTATCATGGATTGATTCAAGAAGAAGGTCGTTTTCTTTGGCACAGATAGAGAGAAAGTGGTATTTTTTGGTGAGAGATACCATCGTATGTGTCATATGTGTGTTTCATCTTTATCATCCATGGCGGCTGAGATGATGCTTAGTTCTTCAGAGGTCCGATAATTGGCATTTCCTAGAGTCGTAGAGGAGTACCCCGATGTCCTTCCAAACGAAGTTGTAGCCTTACCCCCTAGACGAGAGATCGATTTTGGGATAGAGATATATCCAAGAGAATCTCCTATCTCTATGTCTCCATATAGTATTTCCACTTCTATTTTACGAGAGCTACATATACAGCTTGATGGTCTGTTGTAGTGCGGTTTGTTCGGCCAAGTGTGTCACCATGGGGTGAACCATTTTTGTTCATGAAGAACTTCGAAGACAGATTGTTGTTGTGGGTCGATTATCATCGCTTAAACAAGGTGATAATAAATAATCTCTATCTTCTTCTACAGATTTATGGCTTATTTGATCGGAAAAAGGTTCCAAGTTTGTTCTCAAAGATCGAATTGTGGTCAAGATATCATCAGTTGCGTGTGAATGATGAGGATATTCTGAAGACTGCTTTCTGTTGTCACCATTGGAATTATGAGTTCATTGTAATTCCATTCAGCGTGACAAAGGATACAGCTGTATTCATGGGTTTGATGAACATTGTGTTCCTTGAGTTCTTGTAAATGTTTGTGGTAGTTTTCAACGATGACGTCCTTGTGTTCTCCCCATCGGAAAAGGAGCATGCAGAGTATCTACAAGCTTTTTTGGGATTTATTCGCCAACATCAGTTGTTCGGGAAGTTGGCGAAGTGTGAGTTTTGGACTCTAGAAGTCTGTTCCTTGGGGAATGTTGTGTCCCACTAGGGAGTAGTTGTGGATCCATCGAAGATAGAATCAGTTGTATCTTGGGAATCCCCCAAGACAATTTCAGTGGTGTGAAGTTTCCATGGTCTCACAGGCTACTACATGTGGTTCGTAGCCAATTTCTCTCAAGTTGTAACTCCTATAACATCTTTGACTAGGAATTATCAGGCATTAATATGGACCAATTAGTGCCAGGCAGCCTTCGAGTTTCTAAATGAGAAGTTAGTAAGTGCTCCAGTCCTTTTTCTTCTAGCTGAGGGAGTTCAGTTTGATTTTTTCTACGATGATTCACATCTGGGGTTAGGTTGTGTTCTCATGCAGGAGAAGGTCAATTGTTTCTTATGGGTCTCGGCAGTTGCATCCCCATGAACGCAACTATTCCACCCATGATCTTGAGTTTTCAGTAGTGGTGTATGCTCTGATGTTGTGGAGAAATTAGCTCATTGGTGAGTGATTTTTGGTTTTTACTGATCTTAAGAGTTTGAGGTATTTTTTCTCCCAACATGACATTAACTTACGACAACATCAGTGGATGCAGTTCTTGAAGGAATATGACTTTGAAATATCATATACACCTAGAAAGTGGAATGTTGTAGTTGATGAGCTGAGCTGAAAGTCATGTAGTGATGTTATGCTTGAATCCGGTGATTCATGGACTTGACGATATCTACAAGAATAGGATAACGATGAAACCTGGTGGACACCTTGATCAAGTTACGATGTTCTTTCTTTTGGAAAAGTGTTGTTTTATAAAGATAAAAAATTTCAATATGTATAAGTCAACATGAATTAAGATATTGAGGTGATTGTGAATTGGGATGAAAATTAGTGGTATAACACACCATTGAGGTTAAATAATTTTAGGGATATTTCTTAGTTTTTTAAAATTGGCCACACACAAGATGGTTGAAAACCCATCATGTCCAGTAAGGCCTTAGGAAAATAACCCACATATGAAGCGAAATAAGGGCACATCTCTTACCACTGGCCTACGTGATACTGCTTTTTAGTATGACTTATTCTTTTTTTAAATGGTTTTATAGATCACTATGAAACTTATTTCTGAATCTTATGTTTTATCAAATGGATATTCTTAGTATTGGAAAATGATTTGGTTATTATGGGATTTTGGTTATTTTAGTAGACGTTATGAAATTTGGGAACACTATATGCCTAAGGAAAATATAATACAATAGAATTTCATTTGTGCACAAAGGTTGAAATTTTATTTTGGAAAAATCTATGTTTTTATTTTGGAAATATGGGGATTTGGTTTATTGATTAAAATGATTATCCTATCATAGATATTACATGATTAGGATAATTACTTTTTAATATGAGACATTACGAGTAACTGATGTTATTTGGTGATAAATTTTTTGATTTTTGTGGAAGACTATGTGATTAGATCCTTCTGAATATGCATTTCAATCTTAGATTGTATTTCTTTAAAAAAAATTAAATACAGTTGTTTATTGAATTTTCTTTTTTGATCCTTTCATATTGTTTGTTCAATTTTTGATATTAAGAGTTGTATTTTTTTAAATAAAAGATTGTACCTTTGGGGATTATTTGACCTTGTAAAAATTATTTTTGTTTCGTATAATGTCTAAATATAGGGGAAATATAAGCCTCATCTTTTGTGGATTATGTGATTCTTCAGAATCTTATTCTAACGCTTCAGGTGTGATGAACTCATCTTGAATACTCATCATTTGGAGGAAAGATAAGTTTTTGATAAAAACTTATCAAAAGATGAAACTCTACTTCTAATGTAATTATATTTCATTATGTTCTTAATCAAAATCATAAATAAATTCTCTTACTTTATTAGAGGGAACCTAAAAAACGTTCTTCATTTACTTTTCCTACTGGGAAACCAATGATTGTTAAAAAAATCACATGTTTACAGTTTTCATGTTATTAACATTCTCCTGGTCATGTTTTCTATCACCCTCCATCAGAACGTGACACATAGTTTCTCTTCCATATCCATGTTTTTCTATATTGAATTCTAGTATGGGATATCTCGGGTGACCTTTTTTACTTCTCCTTATTTCATTTAAATTGATAGTTTTATTGACACTTTTTTCTGATGTGGGACTTTCAATGATGTTTCCAATCCAAATTTTAGAATTTTGAGGACGCAATTTCCAAAAGGGGGGAAGGATGTAACGAACTATGTATTTTTAGAATATGAAATATACAAATTTATAAATATTTGTGAATTAAATAGTTATTTTACATTAATGGGGATTCTATGTTCAACGTCATAGCTGAAAAACAACAATGTGTTTATCTGAAATATCTTATTGTACCCAAGGATGAGTTATACTAAAAAAATAATAATATAATATTATTTTAAATGGTAGTTAACGCCTAGACATTGTATTTTCTATAATGAATATAACTAACTAAAATATGATTATACATGATTGTTAAATATATTTAAATTTAACCATTAAATGACAGAGTCTTAAAATGTGAATGAATCGAATTTTATTCATAAATAGTCTAATATTAGTTAAATGGTTGATTTACATCCATTTGATTCCAAACCAATTCTATATATAGTTTTTTCACTATTATATATTTTATTTGACAAAATAAACTTTTCCTTTACAATTGGTACATCAAAATTTAATTTGGAACAAATTTTATTATTTTTCTGATAAAGTTTATTTTATAATGAATTGTGAAAAATACTACATTTTAATTCAAATTTCCCTTTTAATCTAATTTATTTATATCATTTGATTATTTTTTCAATTTGGTATAATGTTTAATTAGATTGTATTTTTACCATTTAATCCAATTTTTTTCATTGGATTTCATTTCACATTTCCATTGAACATGAACAAGGGTAAATGTTTTTATAGTTATAATTTCTTAATAACATTATTTTTTTTTTTGACATTGGGAATTAATTTTAAATTAATTTCAGAAGATTATGTGTTTAGAATTTGGAAATACGGATTGCATATTTGGTATGAGGATTTCCAAATTGTGTAATTATGTATCTTTTATTTTTAGACATTATGAATAGTAACTTCAGTAAATATTTTATTTACCATGGTTCATGGGTAAATATGGTAAATAAGGGTAAAACTTAATATTATAAAATATATTAAATTAACCTAACACGTGTCATAATCCTATTGGAAGATAAATGTACGACCATGGGCATCCTTGGGTCAATTTTGGGACCAAATGAATCCACTTGTAAGTGAAAATGACACTTTATAAAAATTAATTCAACGTTAAGGAAAATTTAACATAAAAATATATCATTTAGTAAAAAATATTATATAGGGTTCTATAGGTGATATTTTAAACTATAAATATTCATTATAAGTATAAAAAAATTTCCTACATTGTGGAATTTTATTTTTAATTTTTAGACATTTAATAAGTAAATTTATTTATTACATAATGATGATGTAATGACTACCTCATTAGTCAATGATTAAAATAAATGGGATTATAAATATTAAAACATATTATTTTTTATTTTTTATTTCCCTAAAAGAATTTTATGGATTATTATGACCTGTTATATTTGAATTAAGTATTTTTTTTAGAATTTAGCATGTTTTTATTGATTTTGAATAAGTCATGACCTGAATAGTATAAAAATTGACATAAATGGGTTTTTAAATAATTAATATTTTATTAATTGATAAAATAGACCAAAAAATATAATATTAGGCGAAATGACATATATAATTCTAAAAATGTCATTATTGATACATTTTTGGTCCCTCGTAATTTTAATATAAATATATTAACCATATTGTATGAATATAAAATAGGACATTGTAAAAGATAAATAAGTTAACCAAGGTTTAAATAAAAAGGATTTTGATTACAAAATACCCAAAACGTATAAAAATTTTATTGGATGATTTTATATTGAAATATATTCATATTATTTTATAATTGAATGATTTTTGGACTTTTTGAAACCGAAAAACATTTTTTAATAAAAGAATACTTTCCAACATTATTAAAGTGAACATCTTCCCACTTATAAAAGTACACCAATTCTAACCCATTACTAAAACAAATCATGCCCCTTAGATGGCCTAAAATCAGCTCTAATAAGCTCCCAAATTAATTATTTTCCACCTATAATCCATACATTGGACATAAGTCATTTCAATAAAGCCTTTTGGTTCAAACTCAATGGAGTTACCCAATTTAAAGGTAATGCCTTCTATCATGTTCTTTTATTTTATTTTCCATATACAACCCCCTAAAATATATTTATTCAATTATTTTATACCAAAAATATTATCATAAATATACTAGGATGTTTTTATAAGAAGTATTCAAACTGTACTTCCACACACGTCCATCTAAGTGATACAAAGAGGCAATTTATGAGGACTGCAAACTACTACCACATGAAATGATGATTGTTCAATTATCTCCTACCACGTCTTATGGTGGATATTGTGGTGGAACTGATTTTATTTGTGATATATAATATATTTATATTATCACTATGCATTTTTATTTTTCATTTATATCATACCTTTATGGTTTCCATAATCGATAAATTGGATAATTTTATTTGAGGAAGTGCGGACAACCACCCCATAAAAGTGATATGAGTCGTTCATGTCATATGTGGAACATATATTTTTTAGAGTTAATAAAATTATATATGATATTATAATAGATTTATAATATACCTACGTATCATTATGTTTTCATACCATTAAATACAGAAGAGAAATGAATGTAGCATTCATGCCTACGTACAACTTACCATATCCATGAATGATGCATTTCATTTATTATCTCAAAATCATATTTACTATTATAAATACATATACATATATATATATATACAAGATATATTTTATATCTAAATCATTGATATCATTGTGGAGATAATGGCCTTTTGACCACACTGACAACCTGTAATTATAAGTAGTTCATTTTTTATTCATGTACCCAATATCGACAAAATGAATATTATTAACAGAAATGATAATGTAATTTTTATAAAGAGGTAATAAGTGATATAAAAGGAATAAAAAACATGAAAAAGGTTCTTAAAAAAGTGCAAATTAACATTAGTTTGTTATTCAAGATATTAAACAATGAATAGGTCATGTCAGATATAATGTAAGGGAACTTCATAACCCAATTTCAATTCATATAGTTAAACTTATACTTCTTTATTATTTAATTCTATGAATACGTGTGAATTAACCCTAGTTGTTTTGCACTTAATATCTATTATATTGGGTGTATTTAAACATTTCACACATAATTATGTGATTGATTTATCCTTAATCTAATGATAAAATATTTGTAAGGGACTATGTCTTAATAACCTTTCATGGAGGCATATCGTTAAATTGTGAACATTTATTATCTTATAAAGTGTATATATACAATCATTTGAACTTTTTATATCATGAATTTCAATATTCTATTGATATTTATAGTTATCATTGATGTTATTCTTTAATTATTTTTATTCAAGAGTTTCTCAAGTGGTAATTAATTATTTAAATAAAACATCAAATAAAAAGTCTTAAAGATTTAATAATCCAAATACTTATCATTCATTTCCATGTTTTAGAAATTATTATAATGATTTATATATATGGACCTCAGTGTTTAAAATTTTAAATTGCATTCAAATATTTTAGAGTGGTTTGGGACACATTGATTCAAAACTCTTCATTTTGAATATTTTAAATTAATTGGTTATGTCAATATCTTCAATTGATATGTTGTGAATGCAATGTGGAAATGTTATATTTCCTTATTATTATATTATGTGTAACTATTATGTTATGGTTCTTGGGCGTTGTTTATGTATATGGGTGGTTCCTTAATAATCATAGAGTGGGTGAGCCCGATATGGCTATCCATTGCATTGGGTAAGGCGATGAAGGTAATAATTACTGTTTTTCCTATGAGATTTAGGGAATATATTATGACCAGTATACCAAATGTAACTCCTCACATTGCCATGAAATCTACAAAGTATGTATGTTATGGATTCCACATGCTACCTTTATGATTTATGATTTCCATGTGTCATTCATAAATCTTGTTATTTAATGTGGTATGTTATAGAGATTATTTTTTGAATGTATTGATGAACTGATGTTTTTTTATTGTTTGATAACCCTTACTATTATTTTTATGCTCATCCCATCTTTTTTAAATGTTTTTTAAAAGGGTATAAGGACGGGTAACTGAAAGGAATAAATCAAGAAGATTTATATGAAGAAAACAACACTTTTTTAAAGGATTGTCATTATTGTGAAAAACATGGATAGTGTTTAGGTGTCTACATTATTATTTTTGAGATGTAATGAAATATTTAAGGCCTAATTCTCTAAAACTATAAACCTGAAAAGATCATAAATGTGAATTATTAATATAATTAAAGAATACTTAATGTTTATGGTTTGGGCCTTATAAGATTTTTTTCTATATGGTTTTCCAAACCATATGAAAACCAAGAATTAGTACTTGGGAAGAAAGGTCAATCCCATGGTTTGGCTTCATTGTTAGGGAAACGGTGATCCGACCATGCGGTAAGGTTATATCCTAAAACATGCCCCCATATAGTTTTCTCTAACCGTTTTTCCTTCTAACTCAGTTTACTATAAACTGTGTTCCATGTCTATTTTCTCAAAAATATATATTTCGGGCTATTAAACATCTTCAAACACCCATATAACCTTCACAAACTGATTTGGCATCCAAATTTGTTCCAAAATAATTATTTTGAATGAAATTTAAAGGATCAATGCCTAAGTAACAATTATAGTTCATACGGTATCACCCCATAAAAAAACTCGTTCTTGATATCAAATTAAAAGGGTGGTGAAACACTATATAAAAATAACTATATCCACTGGGAATGTACAGCTGCTTATCTCTCCCATGTCTTTTCCTACACAAGTTTTGCTTCCATAGAACCTGTAATAGTTGGAAATATCTTCCTTGTATATACATTATAATATAGTTTTTGATGTGTACTGGATAATCCTATATTTTAGAACGAACATCTAACTCATCATCCTTGGTATCAAAGGTATGGTATAGGTCATCATTATATTGGAGAATCTACAAAACATGGAAGATATAGTGCATGAAAAAGAACCTCGGAGGCAGTAGAAACCAATAGGCTACTAGCATGACTCTCATTAGGATCTCAAATAACCCTACATAATGATGAGATAAATTAACATTATTTAGTAACCATCTATGTGCTAGCCTGATCAATACTTGAACAAAAATAATAATCCCCAACCACAATGTATAGAAGTCATCGATAGCGATCATTATACAATTTCTGTGTAGATTTTGCAGTAGTCATGTGCTTTATGATAAGATGAACCTTCTCTGAAGACTCCTAAATGATATGAGCACAAATTAGGGGTTCTTCACATATCTCTAGACAGCACAAAGGTGAATGAAAAATCCTACCATATAATCCATTAAAAAAATTAATCTAAATCATTCCTTGAAAGAATTTTTTTAAGAAAATTCCACTAGAGGGATATGCTTCTACCAGGAACCACCTAAATCAATGACACATTCTTGTAGAATTTCATATTGAACCTATATTTCTCATTCTAATTATCAATTGGTCTGAGGGTTAAATTTTTTTCTTAAAAGGACATATGTTCCCATAGCCTTTTTTAATCCCTGCCATAATAGTGACATGAAATGAGAATCCCTATGTGAAGTGATATTATGAGGGAACCCTTGTAGTCCTATGATTTAAAAAAAATATAGTCATTCACGCTAATCATTGGATAAAGTCTCCCAAAATGGAATGAAGTGGGGTATAGTCTCTATTATATCATTGGAAAAAATAAATCATCGCTACCTATAGGAATCCTAGGTAAACTGAATACAGTTTCCATTGAAAAATTTCTCATTTCCATTACAAGACATGAAGTATCTATTACAAGCCTATAGTTATCTGGTGCTCCACCTTCACCTACTGAATGATAGAACACCATGTGATGAAGCCTTTTATCTGAAATTTCAAACCAATGCACATGTCTCGATACATCATCAATATGATTGGATGAACATCCCACTGGGAATCATAAGACTCTTGAATCAACTCTACTATCATATTTATTGGATCCCAAACCCATCCCTGAATATATAGGATGTAGTCCCTATCCACAGACCAATATAGGGGAGGGTTGTATCCTCAAATTATCTCATGGAGATCCTAGACTTTAAGAGATGAGAATATTCTACACATCACCATATTAAGGTATTAAGATTTAAATATAAACGATTATAGGTAGAACTACTCATTACTATCTAGAAATTGCAGATGCATCTTAGATAAGAGGTCCATTAACTTCAATTAATCACTAATTCTCCATAATTCTAGTGCCTGAGTTCTCTAACACAGTGTGTCTACAACCTAATTTCTCTTCCCAGGAAATTAGGGATGCTCAAAATAACAGATTGTAGATATTTAACCCCTCTCAAGTAAAAAATAATATTTGAGGCTCTTGTGGTGGACGTACACCACAATGTGCTAACCCAAAAGATAGTGTCTTCAGCAACATTAGGCATGGACAGTTACTGTTATCTCATGTTGGTGTGTTGGGTTATTTCTCTCATGATGCCTCAACTGTCATGATCTATACTCAATGAACCTATCCTCATGCATCAACAGTTACCCTAGTTTGATTCCTGATGCATCAGATAATACGGTGTATCCTACTCCTAGATCTGAAATAATTAGAATAGATGTCATGAAAATCCACCATTTTAGATCTTAAATGGATTTATAGATTTTTTATGACCACATGAGCTTACCAAATTCTTTCTAAGGCCATTAAATGGTAATGAAATATGAAATATGCCTTGTATTAAATTCCTATAATATCTAGTTGGCACTATGAGACACTATATAACAAACATATTCTAGGGATTCACTTAAGAAAATACATCACTAACAGTTCATGGGTCAGTAGAAAGACGTGATTTTTGAGATAATATCATTAAATAAATGAACATTGTCAATCCCGAAATGGATCATAGCAAGCTCAGTGTAAATATTATGCACTCTTAGTGTACTTAGTATGATCTCATGATGAATAGAAATGTGACTATGAGTGTGAGAATAGAACAAGATTCCATCCAAAAACACCCTGAAAAAATGATTACAAAAGGAATGGAAAACATTATTCAATATAGAAATTAAAATGGTAGGCATGTAGGTAAAATTGAATGGCAAGACAAGGTACTAATATAGACCATACATTCTAAAAAATGTAGTAAGAGGTATGTCTGATGGCCTTACTCACAAATGATGATAACCCTATCTTAGGTCATTCTAAGAGAAAAAAATCTCTTTTGAGATGGTCAAAGAGATATTAGATTTGAGGTGGTGGATATCATTTATTGACTGTATGTTGTCTTAACCATCTATAATCAATGAATAGATGTATGTTTAAATCCGTCTTCATGGAAAATAGCTTGGGAGAACCCCAAGAAGATGTATTGGGATACATAAAACCAAAGGCCACTAAATCCTCTAACTATCGCTTAATCCACCAAAGCTCTACTGGTGACATCTTTTATAGGAGAATAGATAATGGAGCATCTCATGGAACACGATCAATTGTAAAAAATACATCTATCTCAGGACATTTTCCATAAAATTCATCTTGAATGATGTCCCATAAATTATCCACTATAGGAGGGAAATAAATTTTTCATCAAAATGGATTCTCCATATAGAGATATTCAATCTGGATGGTCACTCCACATAGACCATGTTTCTTTGTCATAGTCTACAATCATTGTTATCCCACTCACCCAATTGTAGATAACTTCTTCTCTCTAGTGATGTAGAATAAACCATGTGGAGATAGAATTCTATAAAAGGTTGATAATGAAATTACCAATCCATCCTTATAATGAAATCCAATCCCATAATCAAAAGAAAAAATATGTTCCATAAGAATGGGTAACTACCTACCCTACAGGGAAAACCCAAAAACAGGGGTATGCATTTGGTTCTTACCCCTAAGTGCGTATCTAGGGTCATTACACCATAAAAATATTATATCTATAGTTTGATAAATTCTTTTATATATATATATATATATTAATGATTTTGATGAACCTATATTAAATAATGAAGATACTATAGTTTATATTGCATGAATAATACCTTGTACTGTAGATAGTATCGTGACATGATCTATAGGTATCGACTGTAGTGCATGAAACTGACCTGATCTACATCCATATGAAATAGATAAACTACAACTATAATAAATTATTTTCTAGAACTGCTACTGATTCGCTGTCGAGCTACCATGACCATGACCTTTCCCTTGACTAGTCTTGCTGGGGCTATTCCTAATTCTATCTTAACATAGCTCAAAATACCTTCTCCTGAAGGTGGAGCTGCTGTCGATTTATTTCCACTCGAAGCTAGGGTAAATTTCCTCTAAGAATCTCTTAAGATACCCAATTCTACTGCAAGCCTGGAACTCCAATAGATATCTATCACACAAAGGATTTAGATTAACCGATCATCCACACTGATGAATCAATATATAGATATTTAAATAGGAACTATATGGGTCAATACTGTAATCAGAAAATTCTAGGGATGGTTTCCAGTGATCGGGAGAACCACCGGCATGCCATGGAACTAGTGTTCTATGCCTGGTAATATTTGAATCCCTCTAGTTATGCATAGTGATAAGAACATGATTGACTATTTTATAAAAATTATGGTGGAATAATACAATCACATGTGTATGGTTGGCATACACAAGACCATCCTCGATGCTTCTTTGACGCGAAGGATCATCCCCGTATAGAAGGAGTGAAAACTGCTGAAACTCTATGAAATGCTCTATATATTACATATTTAATATAGAAACCTAATCAAGATGAATGAACTCTATAGGTCTATCATCTCATAGAATCTATAGAAATAACTGATCATAGAAGTCAGTATGTAAATCAACCAATAACATGCGACGATGACAAATAGCTAATGTAATCACATCCCACCACCTCAAGGAATAATCATGAAGCATGTGTGTAGAAACCTTGACCCTCCACTCTGGATGTGTATCTAGATGCCTAATTATAGATAAGGTAGCCTCTATCCAAGACTCAATAGGCGGTGGACATCCATCCCCTGAGAATGTTGGAGGATTTTTCTTCTGGAAATAATGAGTAAATCCTAAATCATGGATGCATGTCATGGAGAACCATGTGTGGACTGCATCAGATTTCGAAAAATATCACTAACTTTTTAATAAATTCCCATATTAGGTACATCATTTTTGGCCACCTGTAGAACTCTTGGTATTATGACCAGTAGCTCCATGTCCACCCGGTCAGGAGCATGGTCATCGCCACACTCCTGGCATTCAATATAAGGGAATCGCGGTGGAATTGGTCTAAAAATTCCATACACGTGCATGCGGATAATCATAGGTAGAATGATATATTCTCTAGTGGAATATGAACATAAGAAAACTCACCAAACAAGGCATAATACCTCAACAACCTACATAGATGGCCAAATAAAATTAAGTGTTGAAGTATAAGTTTCAATTTATTTTATATTTAATTACCTTTTACACTCTTTTAAGTTAAATAATATAGACGAAGAGGGATATGAATGTGAAAAAAACTCATTTTTGATGTCATGAGTCACATTTTAATGGATACCAATTCCCATTGAATCAGTTCCCATACACTTTATAACTGGAAATGAAATACATTTACATATAGCATAATGGGTCGACTCAGTAAATTATTCATGCCAACCCATGAGGTCCCATACAACTCCTGAATTGAGACATGAAATCAATCAATCATAAAAAATAATAATACAAGAATATTCGAAATGTCCCAACATCACTAATCAATAAAAGTCATACAAATAATTGAAATTCATCGAAATGAACCTATATTTCATGGTAATATAAATGACTTTTGAATTTTTGGATTCTAACCAGATGCATGAAATATTGCTCCATTCCTTCGTATCATCGGTTCAAGGATGAAATAGAATTTCAATCAGATAATAACAATAAGAAACGTAACATAGCATGTGCATAACCCAATGGTGAAATAATTGTAACTATAATAGGAAAGAACATAACAACAATTATATTTTCTGTAACATGGATTTTACAATGATGTTGGGTTCGCGATGCCCATGTACAACGTATGACGAGGTCCCAATAATTTACAATCTCATGACTATTGTCCCCAAATATAATATAAATGAAAGAAAACCTACGTTGATACCATTTTGTGACATCCCATACCTATATACCACTTAATATGTGCCTCGATCCTAATAGGCTATGTGACATCATGCACATATCCCCAAACTCCATAGGTTGTTGACAAGTAGTGAGGGCCTAGGGTGTGTCCATGGGGAGACTATAAAATCATTATAAATTTATAAGAAACAAATTAAATATTAACTGAGGTAAATAGTCAATGAAATATAAGTAAACTATAGAATAAAAATTTAGACAATATTAAAAATAACTAAAATAACAAGAATATCACACAACAACTTCTGATGATATTTCATGAATCTAGAAAATAGGAAAACATGGATTCAATAAACTGTTAATAACATGTTGTAGAAAAGTATAAAGGAACTCAAAAGACTTTCCAACGAATCCCAAGACCTGGATCATTCATCTTTATCAAGATCCATCCTAAATAGATAGAAATAAATTGTTTGAAGTTATATACATCCCTTTATCTATACCTTTGAGCATGTAATCAACTCAGGGTACTAAATGATGCCCAGAGAGGCATTGAGATAATTCTTAGTGGGCCACCACCAATTGTGTGTATAACATCCATCTCGTTTAATGGAAATGTAATAGTGTGTAAGTATGAATATATATATATAAAGTAAAACCGCAAAATGTATCTAATTACCCATGTACCATCTTCAACCCTAGGATTATTTCATATCATGTAACCATTTCAATAATTAATTAATTAACAATTTATGTTGATAGGTCATGTGACGCATATCCAACACTGACATCACCTCATGATATTATAATTAGTTAAGGTTCCAATATGTATAATGAAACCATGATAGATGATATTTTATAATGAATTTCCATGGTCATGACCAAGGTAGTGTAGACCTCAATGGCCACTTACTCATTAGTTTTTGACACTAGATAAGGGATAATATTGTAATCCAAGGGTCATGTTCCAAGGCATCCCACAATATGGTGAATGTAAAGTCCAAGAATATCATCCAAGATAAAATGAGGGGGGGTGTGAAAGGGGCGTATGGGTTATAACCATGGCGCCTACTAGTCAATTCTAAATCCAAAATTTGTATCGACACCATCATATAATACAATGTGATGGATCCTATGGTGTATTATCGGCATCCATGAATAGACAAGGATCATGGTCTAGGTGGGTATCTACCTATGAAATCCACATCCTTGAATCTTAATGGGGTTCCTGAGTTCCCAAGGATTTCCCCGATAATAATCCAAGGTGACCTTGTGTAGGGCCAGTCCAATTTAACAATGATGTCCATTAAAATTGCAATTTGTTCAAGCAATTCCATTCCTTATTGTGACAAGTAAAAATATCATGAAACCTTTATTAAATACATTAAAGGAATATTAAATTATTAAGGTCCATTTAAATACAATCCATTAATGTTGTAAGGATTCCTATGGACATGCAACATATTATTTATTTACATATAATCTGATGAAGACCTATACCTAGTATACATGGAAATTTCCCTTTCAAATTTAATTATCAATTGAAACACTTAACATAGGAAGGTCAAGATGTGAGCATAAATGGTACAGGAAATTACTCAATTAAAAATACAAATCAGGCCATATAATATATAAAATCTAACCATTAGAATTGTTAAGACATGTCACACCTAGATAGTGGCTCACATGTGTAATATACTAAAAACCCAATTATGGCATAACATCCTACTTGGGATGGTTGGACTTGTGGGTGTAACCACCACTAATTATTGAAATATATGGAAAAATAATCACCGTATGATTCTATGGATTATATTCATTTCATTTAAATGTAATAAGCATCACATGATGAAATCAGTGGGTCCCAAAAAATAAATTCAAAATTAACAAACATGAGGGATGACTTATAGAACACACAACATAGGATTGTATAATCCTTCTCCACTGATATGGGATTAAATTATGATTTAAAATAGAGTAGATATGGTAAAGGGGGAGAACTATCACACCTTAATAACATGGTCAAGAGCATTATAGTAGGAGAATGGATAAAAAGGACTAGAGTACCTACTTTGTGCATCCAACATGATGAACAAAATGTCGATCAGATCCCAGATGAAAGAGATAGTTAAATCCCAACATTAGGCCTTAAATGACCTCTATAATTAATGAAATATATGTCATTTTTGTAGGAATATGGATTAAGAGGAAGGAGGATGATTAATAAGATCATTGAGGGGAGAATGGTAAAATTACCCATAAAATAGCATCTACACAGTTTGTCCACATTGTTTGAAAAACTGTGAAAACCCTTACACAGGTACCATGAAAAATTTTCACATTCAATGATAGGCCACATGATAAGGGAAAACATGGAACAAATATGTCATGAACCCGTCCCACATGGTTTACCCCAGCTGTGATAGAAATGTGAGAGGAGAGATAATGACCCCTCGAGTCCCGCCTCCAGTAGGACCTGGGTTGTTTACAAGCACTAAGGGTACTGTAAACACACAAATGAGAGTCAATACCCTCTAAGAGAACACATGTGGAAGAGAGATAAGACAAACAAAAAACAACATTAAATCAGACAACAATATAAATGAAAATCCAATGTACATGTATGAAATGTCATATATAACTACTACGACTGAACATAAAAAACTGAAAGTACTAAAACATTGTAAAAACAACAGCAACCAAAAAGCTCTAACTACACCTGAAACCTCAAGCTAGTAGTAACCTGCCTAATCAAAAACCATATACAAGTGACCTATAAAAAATCTATATAGATATGGTGAGAATAATAATACACTTAGTAGGATCCTCTTCCTAACCTATCATTCATAAGTAATTAGAACTTGCTAAATCGCAGTGAACAATAAGTGAAACTAACTCATCTCGTAAAGAGGTATACTATGTTCCCAGCCTCACCATGGATACTGTCACCATGTATTGTATAAAATAGTATATAATATAAAAAATAAAATCAAGGGTACCCCACTACCACATCCACACTGGTTTTCCACTTTTCCCCAATATTGTATGTCTTATGCATCTCTCTCCAAAAAGGATTGTCTGCATACACCTAGGCAATGCATCATAACATGAACCTCGTGCAACAAAATAATCATGTCAATGTACAGAAAGTAACAGTGTATTATTTGAGATCCACCAAAACTCGCTTAACCTGTATCATACGTCAGGCATTATACCACAAGCCATTGCAGTCCACTCACTGAGTAAGGATCCTCAAGCCATCACATCCTATACACATTACACGTATAGTTGTCAATGGGAAACTATAACCAGAATATATGTGTTTGAATAACCAAAATATATTACGTCCCTCTACACACATATATGGGGAAAACCCATTGTACCTACTAACACAAGTAACTACCAAAATAAGAGGATGAGGGTAAAGGGGTAGTCATCCATCCATTCTCCCAGTGAAATGTTTGGGAAAACACCACCTAGGGCTCAGAATCCCCAGGGAGTCAGTTTCCCTACTGATGGGGGGGTGTATCTTATAGAACCCCGAAAATAAAATAATATACTATTTATCACAACCACACTATAGGAATAACCTAGTCATATACTCAACTGTAGCTAACATCTCCAGGAATCATGGCTGCCACTTCTTAAACTAGGTATCCTATAAGAAGAAAACCATTTAATGAGCTTGATTACATTACTTCATTCCCTATTTATTAGTTCCAAATTAATTTCATTAATTATATAAATATTAATTACCTTTTAACTATTTATACATAATATTTCATTAGTTTGACATCCAAATTCTATTGTTCCTTTAAATTGAAACATTAGCATTGCGTCCCAGTAAGCCTCAACCCCATGGGTTAACATATTTTATTCAATCATTTGTTAACAAAATTATTAATTTTCTATATTCCTAGGAATTCTACAAAAAACATTATATGTTATTATATATATGAGGTATCAACATGGTGAGTATATGAACTACCTATTTTGTCATTTCTGCCTATCGTAAGGTTGTAGACCCATTCTCCCTCAGGATGCTAAACACCGAAAGAACATGGAATACCTCAGGAAACTTCATCCCTTTTGGAAGGAGGTAAAGAAAAAAATATACCTTGATCAGTGGGAAAATAATTACAGAAAAACAACCAACACAAAACAGCAATAATCCGAAAATTCACATAAAAAATGTTCCATCATCTCTTGTGTCCTACATGAAACCCACATTCATAATCTAATGCATCTTTCCACTCTAGGTTTAAACTATTTCCACAAGAAATACGCTTCTAAAACCACACATATCACAACAGCCTTTCAGGCTCACATCACAACATAAGTAGTAAGGAAACAAACAACATATCAATTGGTCTCTTGGCCCTTAAAAAAAGTATCCAACTTTCAAACACAATGAGATCTCATAGCTTCATGCATAAGGCTATAGGCCATTACAAGATATAGAATAACTGATTAACATATTATTTATTATCTTTTAATCAAATAGAAAACACATTAATCCATCTATAATTAACTGATTAATTATTTTTAGGTTCTAACTATGGCTAATCTAAATAGAAAGCAATAATATATGTCACAAAATGATTAACGATGCAAACTGCATCAATTTCATTAACATAAAATTACAATAATAACAACAAAAAATAGTTTCATTTACATGTCACTTTATCTTTATCCAAACAATTATCAAATAATTTTCAACCTTACATTCATTACCAATATCAATAATGAAGAATAATAAAGACAAATAAATCATAGATATCACACTATCTAGAGAAACAAGAGGTAATAACATATGATCGATATCAATGTTTATATCTGATTCAAATTTTTATTATTTCAATTACATTATGATCAAATGGTCTAAAGAATTAAAAATCTACATTTCCATGTAAAAAATAGAGAATCAAAGAATCCCATACCTCAATAGATTTATGGTTCTCATTGAACATACTTACAAAAGAGATCATGATCACCTATCTTGGAGGACTGCATCAACCAGAGGATGTTGAGGCACCACCACACTATCCAACACCCAAGAAAATTCCATTAGGAACATTAATATAAAATTCCATAAATGTTCCAGGAGAAGCAAAAGTATATGAACCAAAAAAAATTGATGATAGATAAAACCTTATATAAATGATTGAATGATAATAATTCATTTCACTAGAAAAAGAGGGTGCACATTCTACATGATGAAAGTCAAGGGGAACAAATCTATAGTGGATTGTTTGATCACACAACTCATATAGGAAGTAAGGAACAGTTCAAGCATCTCACATAAGAGAACAAGGAGGAAGAACAAGGGAGGAAGATATCTCGTCCCTTTAGAAGATTTAATAGAGCATCAATTTAAGATAAACATCATTTTACATTAAAAGAGGATCACATTTAACCACACAGATTGACCATGTAATGAAATACTAAGACTTTGGAATAATAACATAGGAGTTAGGGGCTTTGAATCAGACTTAAATCTATAAAAATGTTTATAAAGTGTTTATCATAAAATAAAATGTTAAATTGGTGAAATTGAAAACACATTGAAATTTGGAAAAGGAAAAAGCATGTTGTTAGAAAAACCCTACTATTAGAAACAACCTACTGTTGGAAATAACCTACTGTTTGAAATAGTGTGCTGTTGGAAATAGCTTGATGTGGGAAATAACCTACTGTTCGAAAGAGCCTACTATTGGGAATAGCCTGCTATTGGAAAAATCCTACTATTGGGAATAGCATACTGCTTGAAATAGACTACTAATTGGAATGGCATGTTGTTTGAAATACCTCGTGGTTGGGAATATCATACACTTATGGAAACACATGTCCTGAAATTGAAATTTGGAAAATTGTTGGGAATAAGTCTCCTTGACCTCCCAGAACACCTCAAACACTTGATTTAAGAAATTTAATGGACCAGAGAGGTACGTTTCATTACATTATATACCTCTCTAAACATTCTCTTCCCTGAGAATTCAAAACCAACATAGAAGAATGTAGGGGTCTGAACAACCTACCCGTAAGATACCTCTCAGGGGAAAACGAAACTCAGTTGTTCAAAACATGGATCAAAACATCAACATCCGAATACAAGGGAACAATAATTTCATATCCAAACAAGTTAAGAATAACATCACCAAAAGGTACAAAAATAATGAATAAATGAAAAACATAGCACAAAAACATAAAAAGGCTCAGAGTACAAGACATACATCTAGGAATCACCCTCCCAATTACACTCCTTAGCGCCACAGTTTTTCCAAACGACACAAACCATTGGAATAGAATGACCACAAAACAACTTCTACTTGGAGTCCTGGATCCCAACCGGATGCCCCTTAATGTTCACATCATCTTTAAAATTAATCATGCTCCAATGGATGATGTATGAGCCGTCATGAATATAATGATGGAGCTTTGATACATGGAAAACATCTTTTATCTGGCTCAACTGTGGGGGGAGTGAATGTTGATATGCCATGGCTTGAACATAAGACAACACTATGATAGTCCCAAAACACTAAAGAGAAATCTTACTTCTACAACAAAACTTTCTCTACCCATGAAGGGGAATCATCTTTAGAAACACATGATCCCAAAAATGAAACTCCAAAGGTCTCATACCTTGATCGACATATTATTTTTGATGATCCTTCCAAGTCTTCATCCTCTCAAAAATAACTTGATCCATCATTGTTGTATTTTGAACTCGTTCTTTTCCACGAATTTCTAACTCTCCGACACCAGCCCAGAACAACAGAGAATGGAAAGACCGACCATATAAGGCTTCCAACAGAGTCATACCAATGGAGAAGAAAAAACTATTTTTTTAAGAAATCACCATCATGTGAATTTTCCTAATCCATTAACATCCAAAATTCAGTATAGAAGAGCATTTCATGTCTTCAAGGGTCTAGATAGTTCACTCTGTCTGATTGTCCATTTGTGGATGAAAATTTGTCCTAAGGCATAGATAAGAACCAAAATCATTCTAGAGACGAATCCACACCTAGAGGTACAATGAGTATCTTGATTGGTAATAATCTTCCTCAAGACTCCTAGGAGTCTCAATACCTCCTCTCGATACATCCTTGAAAAAAATTCCACGGAGCTCGACACCTTGATTGCTATAAAGTGGGATGATTTTGTTATACTATAAACTACCACCCAAATAGCATCTGGTTCTCTTGGAGATCATGTTAAACTAGTAACAAATTCTGTTGAGATGTCCTCCCACATCCACTAAGGAATATTTAGTCGCTGGAGAAACCCACCGGGTACACGGTGCTAAGAATTGACCTTCTTGGAGACCAAACATTATGACAGAAACTCTGCAACTGCACTCATCAACCCAGTCCCCCAAAAATGACTCTTCAAGGCTCAGTACATATTTTTTCACGCCATGATGCACCCATAAAGGAAAACTATTGGACTCTATGAGAACTATGTTGCATGCTTTCAAAAGGAACACATATCCTTCTGTGATATAATAATCGAGGTTGTTCATCCTCAGACCAACTATCAGGGGCCTCACAAAAAACAACTTGGACTCTCCATACATCCACGTTTATATTCTCCAATTAGTCCTCTTCCACCTACTAAACTAGATATGACAGCACCATCATCGGAAAAAGATAACCCCCACCCCCAAATTCTCCAATATTGAGATGTAATGCTAGAGGTTTTTCCATTACTCTCTAGGAAAAACCAGATTCACTCACTAAATCACTACATGACTTTAAGATCAGCACATCATCAAAAACATTCCCCTTTCTAAGAGTATACTATATATCGAAGTTGGATGCTAGGATGAAATCCATCCACCAACAATGTCACAATTTTATTTCCTTCTGGGAGAAAACATACCTCGGGCTCTTATGATCTGTGAAAACCACAAATCGCTCTCCAACGTGGTAATGTCTCCACAACATTAGGGAAAACACCATAGTTTCCAACTAAATTACAAGGGTGGTATATTTACATTCATTGAGATGAAACATCAGAGACCCATAAGAAACAACTAATCTCTGATGCATCAGGACACTGTCTAAACCCAGATGAAAAGCATCAGAAAAAATATCACCCTAAACTCCCTGAATAGGAAGAAAAATAATGGGAGCACTTACTAACATATAATTCAGGTACTCGAAAGATGCATAACACTAATCATACCACATGAACGGATGCTCCTTACTTGTCAATTCCATCATAGGAATCGTAACCCGAGTGTAATTGTCTACAAACCTTCTTATAGTATCCTAAAATACCACAATAACATCGAACCTCTGCCACTATCATGGGGGCTTCCCCAGACCCAACTAATTATATCTTTGACTAATCCAAAAATACTCCATGTTGGGACACAACATGCCCCATGAAATAGAATTCTTGAGCCCAAAACTCACACATCAAAAACATCAAAAACAACTGCTGTTGAAAAAGAAATCAAAAAACAGCGTGTAGATGCTCAATACGCTCCTCCAAATATGTTGAGTACACAAGGATTTCACTGAATATATCCACCAAAAAATATCTATGAACTCATGGAAAACAGTTTTCATCAATCCAATGAACACATATGGAGCACTCCTCGAACCTAATGTCATTACAACTAACCCGTAAAGCCCATGATGGAAACTGAAAGCATTTTTTTGGATATACACACATTCTTCACATGCATCTGATGATATTCTAACCACAATTAAATCATTGAAAACCAAATTTCACCCTTAAATTAATTAAATAAAGCATCAATCCATTCAATATAATATAGACTCTTCACCCTCACTTTATTTAAGCAAAAATTATTGATACACAAGCAAAAACTACCATCAGCCTTCTTCACAAACAAAACAGGTGCGCCCCATGGTGATACACTTGGCTGAACAAACCACACTGTAATAGACCATCAAGATATAAACATATCTCTCGTAATTCAGAAGGGACCTTCTTATATGGTGATATTGAGATAAGATATTCTCTTTGTTGTAGCTCGCTCTCTCATCAAGGAGGTAATTCTAAAACCACTTCTAAAAAACATCTGGGTACTCTTCTATGACCCTATGAAGCTCCAACTGTTGAACCACTGAATAACTCAGTAATAATTCACCCATCATGGATGATAAATATGAAACACACCTCTAACTCATCCGAGTGTCTGGATCACAATAAAACAGTACTGGCTCTCCATCTGCATCGAAAACACCACCTTCCTCCTGAAACAATAAAGGATTTCTTGTTCAAAAAAAAATCCATGCCGAGGATGACATCATATGGTTGTATCCGTAAAAATAAAAAATGAATCCAAGAGCATTGTTACCCCATCACTAGCTCATAGTCTCTATATACTTCAAAATGTTAGCTAGACCTCCAAATAACCTAGTCAACACCAAGGGCACGAGAAGCCTATCTACCTCAAGTCCAAATGTATGGAAACGTTCTTCTGATGTAAAATATTATGTCACTCACTAATCAATCAAGGTATATAACAATGTAGAAAACAATAAATGGGTACCTCAAATGACATCGGGCTTGCCTGGCCCTGGAAATTCCAATGAATGAAGCTGATTGTGACCTCCTACACAACCTCTTGGACCCTGATGAAGACCACCACCATGGTTGCTCTATGTTCTATGAGGAAGAGGAGAATCATGGGGTTTTCCTCTTCCTTCCCCATATACTCTCTGCAGGACTAATGTTGGTTCAACCTGCTGTTGCAACCTCAGTTGGAACTGCCTCTATGGTGGAACTGGGAGCAGAACACATAGTGCACGATGACTACTCTAAAAGTTCGCAAACTCTTGCTGCTGATGAACTCACCATCCAAAAGAAAAACACACAACGGATCTCTACACATTGTTCTGAGTGCGCCACCCATGGAGAAACGAGTTGTTGAGGGCTGGGACCTACCCCCAGTTGAACAAGAACACTTCTACCATGAAAAATGGGACCCCTAGACCACAACTCTTCTTCATGAGGAATCATGATGACTATCCTATTAGGATGATCTAGTTCTCACCAATATCTTCTTGATGAACTCTTCCCTCAACATCACCTCAATATATGTCCTCAACATAAACATGGTGTCCAGGCTCTGGATCTATGGATTCAATGTATCCAAGAAATTCATTGCCCTGGCCTCCTCATCTAGAAATGTGTCGGAAGCATATCGTAAAAGGTTCCTGAAATGGATTCAAAACACCTGCACAATGGATCTCCCCTATCAAAGATTAATTATCTATAGGAGATTAGATTCATTCACTGTAGAAGAAAGAAACTCGACTCTAAACATATCTTGTAACTCCTCCCTTGAGATCACCACTCCTCTTGATCCATGTGAAGCATGAACCACCACTATGTCGGTTCTCCACGTAGTATCGTCACAACCAGTGAAAAAAATTTATCCATCCAAGAATTGATCAAACTAAAGCATATCTCAACCTCATACAACTCGTCTTCCATGAATGCATTTGAAATGGAGCAATCATACTTCTGTAGACTCTGGAGCTGAAACTCCAACAATGTCCTCCTCAATGCGTCGTCATTGTAAACCTATACAATGCGGCGATCAGCTAGCACAACCTACTAGAATCTTGTATACAACCCTGATGAGGACATCATCTTGGATCCATACCTTCTAAATAACCAAATGTTACAGATCCTAGACCTAGAATATCGAAGACTCTTCATTAGATAATTAATTTCTTCGTTTTATTAATTTTAGTTTATCCTTTCCCATGGTCAACAAATTCAAACACAAGAACACAAAAGATTTATCCAGGATCATTTCATAGGTCTCTCCCGTGAAACTAATATCACCCCAATTAGAATCCATTTTAAACATTAAGGTTTTTTCATCATATTACAGGGGCCCCTAAAATCCTATGTCTCACCGGTCTATAGTGTTTACATCACATTCTAATCATGAATGACACTATTTTCATACCTACCCATGCATCCTCAATTGTGACTAACACAAAAAACCATCATATACCTCTACCAGAACTCTAATACCACTATGTCACGACCATCTCTCTAGAATGAGTACCCCTCCTGGGCTGAAAATGTGAGAAGAGTGATAATGAACCCCAAGTCCCACCTCCAATTGGCCTCGGGTTGGTGACTAGCACTGAGGGTATAGTGAACACACAAATGGGATGTATTACCCTTTATGAGAGCACACGAAAAAGATATAGATAATACATACCCCAACTATCTCAAATTTAGATAGAAATATTAAACATAATCTGATGTAGACATATGTAATGTAATAAAAAACTACAACAACTAATGGGAAGAAAAATACATGTTCCAAAACAAAGTAAAAATGGTTGAAACCAAAATTCCCGAACAGCTTCTGCTACCCCATGTTAGTTGTAACCATCTTGATCAGTAAACTTCTCTATGTGACCTGTAAAACAGTTTATATAGATAGGGTGGGTATAATAGTATACCTCGTAAGATTCTACCAAGAGCTTGTCGTGCAAATTAAAAGAGAACATGCTTAAGCACAATGAAGAAAAAGTGAAACTAAATCATCCCCATAACAGGTATACTAAGTTCCCAGCCTCACCATGGAAACTCTCTCCATGTATCTCATAAAAGAATATATAATATAACAAAAAAATCAAGGGCACCATGCTACCACTTCCCCACTGATTTTCCACTTTTCCACAAAGTCGTATGTCCTATGAATATTTGTCCAAAAAGGATTTCCCGCACACACCTAAGCGTAGCACCACAACATGCACCTCATGCAACAAAACCACCACGTCCATGTAAGTAATGTAACCATGAAGTTTCTCAGAGAAATCACAACTCTCTTAACATGTATCATATGTAGATAATTATACCACACACCATTACAGCCCACACATCGAGTAAGGATCGTCAAGCCATCAATTCCAATTCACGTAACACCTATAGTAGTACATACGAATATATATCCAGAATATATGTCTGTGAATAACCACACTACAATATATTCCACTACACACATATATGGGGAACACTAACCATTGTGTCTACCATCACAAGTAACTACCATGAGAATAGAGTGGGGCCAATGGGGGTAGTCATCCATCCAACCTACCAATGGAATGTTGTGGAAGACACTGCCTAGTGCTCACAATCAATGGGATGTCAGTTTCCCTACTGATGGGGTGGTGTAGCTTAATGAAACAAAAAAAAGTACTGAATATAATATAGCTCGCAACAACACAATGGGTGTAACCTATTCTTAGACTCAACTACATATAACGTGTCTCAGAATCATGGCTGCCACATCTAAGACTAGGTATCATATATTCACACAACCATTTAAAGAGATTTATTATATTCCTTTATTCCATTTGTATCAGTTTCACTTTTATATCATTAATTATTTAAACAATAATTAACCATTGACAATTTCCACATTATATTTCATTAGCATCCCATACAAAGTCTGATGTTTCATTAAATTACAATCTCAGCATTACGTCCAAGTAAGATCCAACCCAATGAGTTAACATCTTTTATTCATTCATTTACAAACAAAATTTTCACTTTACCATATTCCAAGGAATTCGTGGAAAACATTCTAAGCTACTAAACAAAAGGGGGCTCAACACGATGAGTAGTTGAATTACCCATACTGTATTTTCCACCTATATAATGACCGTAGACCCATCATCACTCAAAAATCTAAAAATGGAAAGCATCTGGCATAACCCACACGTCTTCACCCCTATTGGAAGGAGGGTAAGCAAAACGTCTACCTTGAGATGCAGGGAATTTAAGGGAGATAAACAACTAATAGAAGACAACAAGCATTCAAATATTCACACCCAACCCGTTCCATTATCTCTAGTGTCCTCCATGATACCTACATGCATAAACTAATACATGTCGCCAATCTAGGAATCAACCGATACCACAACCAATATGCCTCCTTTCCCCCAAATCACAACAACCTTACTGGAACACATAAAAACACAAGAAGCAGGAAAACAAAAATCATATAAATTGGGCTCTTTTACCTTAATCAAGGCATCCAACCTTCAAACACAATGTCCTCTAACAGCTCCAAGTATCTTGGACATTACCAGGAAGAGGGAAACTCATAAACTTATGAGGCATTATCTTTATATCAAATAGCCAGTTCATTAATCCATCTTGAATTTACCAATTTATTATTAGTAGGTTCCAACTATGGGTAACCGAAACTGCAAGCAATCATAGAATTCAAAAATTGATTAAGGATACTTACTGCACTAACGTTTTTAACATAAATTACAATAACAACAACAAAAATGATATTCATTTATATGCCTCTATTTCATTATCCCAACAATTATCAATTAATTTTCGGCATTATGTTATTTACAAATTTCCATCAAGAAAAATAATCTAAACAATGAATGCCTAGATATCACACTCTCTAGAAATAGAAGAGGTAATAACATTCGATCGATATCAATTTATTTATCTGATTAAAAAGATTTTATGTCAATTACATTCCAATTCAATATCCTAAAACATGATAACTCTACATTTTCACATAAAATAATAGATAAGAAATGAATCCCATAACTCAAAAGGTTTTTGATTCTCTTAGAATAGACTAACAATACATATCATGATCACCTCTCTGGGAGGACTGCATGCAGACGAGGATGCAGAGACACCACCACACTGGCCAACACCAAAGAAATGTCGAATAGGAACATGGAGATAATAATCCATAAAAGGGAAAGGAGAAATATAGGGATATAAACCCAAAAAAATGACAAAAGGTCATAATTTATATTTATGATTTATTGCTATTTCTTGGTTTCACCAAAAATAGAGGGTGCACTTACAGCAAGAAGAAATTCATGGGGATCTAATCGAAGGAGGAATGTTTGATCGCATAACTCCTATGGGGATGAATGAAATTTTCAAGAATCTCGCACCAGAGAACAAGGAGTAGAAATAAGGGATGAATATATCTTGTCCCTTTAGAAGATTTAATGGAGCATCATTTTAAGATACGCATGATTATCCATTAATAGAGGATCGCATCAAACCATACAGTTTGACAAACTAATGACATCCCGATCCATAGGAAAACTTATATAGAACTTATAAAATTAAAATTATCCTTATATCTCATAAAACAAGGATTTTAATGCGTTTATCTTCAAAGAAAATGTTAAATTGGAGAAACTAAAAAAATAATGAAATCTGGAAATGGAAAAAGCACGTTGTTAGAAAAACCCTACTGTTGGAAAGAGCATGCTATTGGTAATAGCCTTCTATTAGAAATAGAATAATGTTGGATATATCCTACTATTGGAAATAACATAAATTTGAAAAAATCCACTTGTTAGAAATAGGCTACAGTTGGGAATAGCCGGCTGTTGGTAATAGCCAACTATTGGGAAAACCCAGTGTTGGAAATACCTGATGTTGGGAATATATTGATGTTGGGAATATCCTGATGTTGGTAATAGCCTATTGTTTTGGAAACATTTTTCATGAAATAGTAATTTGGAAATGTGTTGGGAATAAGTCACCTTGACCTCATAGAAAAAAACATGCACTAAATTTCAAAAAGGTAATATATCAAAGAGGTTTGGTCAATTACGAACTATTTTGATAGACTATGTCCAAAAACATTCCACCCTCATGGTTTTCTTTGACCATGCAGACACCCCGCACGGTTTACCATAAACATTGAACCACGCCTTCTTTCCTATAAAGTTATGTTCTAGGATTCGAACAATCCCAAGATTCCCTCAGAACCATCACTAAATCTGTAGGCATTAAAATCAAGTTCAAAATTAACAATTATATTGAAATTAAAAAGGATCCATACGTGAGTGAAAATGGTGTTCTTACCCTAACAAAAAGGTACGCATGACATGACACCAATTTTCCATTTCTAAACTCGATGAAGTTTAATTTTATAAAATATCAGAGATAATCTATTTATGGTTATTTTTTCAGATCGTAGTACACTACGTGAATTTTCATTACATGTATTGAGTGTTTCAAGGAATAATTCAGTTAAATAAATCACATGATTTGAAACCTATTCCTGTAGGAGAATGATCATTATTAGATATATTATTACACTGACAAAGAATGTGGTATGGCCGCACATTATTCCATAATTATATTCTTTCTTCTTCTCACCATATGTAACACCCTGATATTAAAAAAATTCCATTGCATACGTGGTACAATGCATTAATATTAAATGATAAATCCAACATTAATATTTAAATGCAACTATTATACCATTATAATTGGAATGAAATTAATTAATTTTATTAATTTAAATATAATAATATCCGTTACAAATAAACTTTAATTAATTCATTGGTTACCAATTAATTATAAATTAATTAAACCCCCTTTCAAAATAAATGGAAATCATTTTTCGAGAAATTGTTAAAATGTGAAAAACTGTGTTTTATAGAAATAAATTAATTAATTCATTTTTTGATGA
The DNA here is from genome assembly GCA_963277665.1 of Viscum album. Taxonomy (NCBI): domain Eukaryota; kingdom Viridiplantae; phylum Streptophyta; class Magnoliopsida; order Santalales; family Viscaceae; genus Viscum; species Viscum album. The sequence continues at coordinate 1,787,786,912 of OY728121.1, read as the reverse complement.
ATTATATTTTTGATATATATATATATATATATTCAATAAAATTTTAAAAACGTTTCTTATTTTTTTCTAGACATTACATAAGTAAAATTTTAATTTTATAGACAAATAAATATTTTTTTAAAAAATGAAATTTTACAATCTTTTGATGGAGAACCCATTTCGAAATATGTTTTTATCTATTTTATAAAATAAAATTAATAAAATTAAATTATTATTTATATTTCTCGAGTCAAAAATTACTCTGGTTTATTTTTTTGTATATTTCAAAAAGTAACGTTTTTATAAACATTGAAAGATAATACATTATAGTTAAAACAATTCATTTTAAAAATTATTATAAATTATGATGACTTTTAAATCTATAATAGATCAATAATACTTGTAATAATATACTATATCTCATTGTAATAAATGTTATATCAAAATTATATATTATGTATTATTTCAATATTGATCGTTATTTTTACCTTCTTTCTCACCACATATACGAGATTACTATCAAACATAATTTATCAAAATTTGTAATTTTTTTAGAAATGGAATTAAATGATTGTAATTAGTTTTCATATTTCTATCTAATAGAATCAAACTAATATTTTGGTGAAAACTAACTTTTGTATTTTATTAATCACAGTTAAGGTTAAATAAGGTAATTAAGGGAACAAATAAAATTATAATATTATAAAATTACTATAAAACATGACATATTTTATGTATCTAAGGGATTTATGATAAAAACAATCCTTAGATCCAAATAATAACCTATTACTTCCACTTAGGTATGAATATGACATAAATTATTTTTTATTTAATGATAAGTTAAAAATGTCATAATCATATTTTTAAAAATTAAATCATTATTAATATAGGGTAATAGAGAAGATAATTTAAACAATAAATAGTCAGGTGAAATATAAAATTATAACTACAACATGATAATTTATTTATATTTTATAGACAATAAATATTAACATTTATTTGTGAAACAATGTTGATACATTAATTGATTTATTAAAGAAGAATAAAATAAATCATATTAATAATATTAAATAATATATAATTTGAAAAGGTTTATTCCATCCACAAATATTAGAGATGATTATGAAATGTTATTAAATAGTTATAAATTTTTTAAAGAATTGATTTTTATAATTTTTTTAAATGTCATGTAATGAATAGTGTCAAAATAATTATAATTCATATATTATAACATAAAATATTTAATAATGTGATATAAAATTTATAAAAACATAAATATATAAATTTTTTTACATTTGTCTATAAATTTCATTAATGAATCAGTGATTGATTATTGTTCATTTAATGTTAATTATATAATCCCTTAAAATGAAAATTACATGACAAAATGGTAAAAGTAAAAAAGTGTTAAATTCGAACAATAACAGTTAAAAATTATTCAAAACATGTTTAATTTTAATAGGATGACTTGATTTTGACCTTGCATTATCATATCTTCAGAATAATTTATTTTTATGCCATTTTTAAATTAAAAAAATAATTTAATATTTTTGATATTTCCAAGAGTGCCTCTCTACTCTCCAAAAATAGGGCAATCATTAATCTCAATTCCATAAACATCAAAAACCATTTTTCAGCCAAGATAACCCCAAAACCCATACTATAATATATACCAATATTCTATAGCCCTTAGTTTATTTATAACACTACCCATATAGGTTTTAAGTTGTTAATCAATGGTGATCGTCCGTAGGAAAGGTAACGTTTTTAATTAAGTGTTTCTATTTTATTTCATCTTCTTCTTCGTCTAAATATCCATCATCCTTAATGAAATAATAACTCAGGTACCCTCAATATGAATATATTTTATTTTATAAATATCATCTCCTAAATCCATCTCAGATTCCATCAAATAGAAAATTAATTAATCATTTCTATGTATGGGTGAATTATAAACTCCACGAACTCCTATAATTTATTTTCTTTAACCATATCACAAGAATGATTACAATGATTTAATTAATATTCATATATGATACTCTAGTTATATTAATCATTATATGATTAACATATTGAAAATATGTACTTAAATTACATGCATATAAAAATGATAATGTCGTTCATGTGTAAGTGGGAACTATCACATCTATGAAGTGATGTGATCCATTTTTAATCACAACATCAATTGGATAATATATAAACAAATATATTTATATGATCAATATGATTTTTATTAAATTATTATAATTATTTAAATATAAAATTATACTTAAATGTTTTCTATAATGATCATTGAAAATAGAAACGTCGTTCATGTGTGTGTATGGCTTACCATGTACATGATTATAACATAATTAGTTTAAAATAAAAAAAATTAATGGTCTGATTTAAAATTTTAATTTATGTATAAAATTGATTTTTTTTTCATTCAAATTATTCATGATATGATTTACTTGTGACCACATTGACTATTTACATCATACCAATGATATTTTTACCCAATGTACCAAATACCATCAAAACATATAGTGTAAACATAAATAATTGATATTTTTTATAACATTATAGTAATTTTATAAATGGAAAAAAATTTAAAGGTTTATCATTAACTTATATCTAAACCTAATATTATTTTTTAGAAATAAAATGAATTTATGTGAGAGTCAGACTCTAGGTAAGGGACCCTTCATATAAAACAACATTTTAAATGTTTTAATGATTTATTCTTCTAAATAATTTTCAATCATTTTGATGTTTTCAAAAATAGTTTTATAGATTTATATATATATATATATATATAATTATTTAAAATATTTATTTCATCATAAATTTTCAATGTGGTATCGGTCACATCCAATCAAAAATTTCTTGTTTAAAAGTTTTCAAATGGGTTTTAAAGTGGATTTATTATTTCAATAAATGGTTTTTGACATATACAACATTTATGAAATGAATTATTTTCATAATAATTTAATTATTAATTGTTTAACTTATAAATTATCAGTTTTCAATCCAATTAATTTATTTTCTTTATTTTGTGCAGTACTGTATATTTTAAATATATTTTTATGTGAAAATGGTATTTTGATATCTAGAATCATATTACACATGGGTTTAATAGATTTTTTAAGGGTTTTATTCATTATTTAGTCCTTGGGAATTATATAACAAGGTCTTATCCGCATTATATATCATTTTTGAGCCCTATATAGCTAATTTAAATTGTTGAACCATATTCTAGCTCAAAAAAATGGTGATCCCAATATGGCATATATGAAGTGTGAGTCCAATTATAGATCTCTTCTGCATTGGGTACTTTTGATATGGAAGTAAAACATATGGTTATTCCATTTTTAAGGGTGAATGTAAAGAGTGATATGATAATGATTTCCCAAGACACCTATGTGGTTTTTATACGCATGATAATTATTTTTTTTGAAATCGTTTTTAAAAGGTTATTATGTTTTCACTAGAATAATTTTTTTTGTTACATCTTGTACTGAGATATTTTGACCATCCCAAGATATAAATTATTTTTCATAGGTCTTATAATTGGAAGGGAAAATGAATATTCTAGGATTAAGGTATGGATGATGTGTCTTTAAATGAAATAATAATTTATTTTAAAAGGGATCTTTTTAGTGGAATAAATGGATTCCCTTTGGAAGTGTCCACTTTGTATTATTATATAATTTTAATGTGTGAGTTATGGAATAAATATATAAGACTCTAATCCGAAAATATCATATAATTTGAATTCTATTTCAAAAACACTACAATATATAATGTATAAAGTCGAGTCCTTATAGTTGGAATAAAAGAATGGTTCTGACAACCGGTCATGTCTAGAAAATGCCACAAGAATCGAACCCAAAAACAAAGGTGGGGGGGGGGGGAAAGAATGCATCGCCTACCAGAGTCCTATGTGGAGTCCTTACAAGTTTAAAATTTTTTCTTAATATTAAATCAAGTTGATGGATTAATAATAGGTTGAATTTTGGAATATATCTTTTATCCTATATATAAATATTTGATTGGAAAAATATTTGGTGAATATATGATTAAATCTATTTATGAAGTCATCAGATATTTTAAGAATCTAAATTAAAAAATATAGAATTTTATTTGATGAATATTGGATATATTAAAATTTTGACCAATTTATTCCATTATTTTTAACATTTTGAGAATTTTTAGATATTTATCTTCCTGATTATGTGATTTAGGTAATGGTATTATTGATGTGGCATATTAATATTAATTAATGTAATTATGAGATAAATGATAATAAAATCTCGTAAGTCTATGTTATGAAATAATTCATGGGTTTCAATCTTAGATTAGAATTTTTTTGAGTAATTTAAAATAGAATTATTTTTGGAGTGGTATATGTTGAACTTTGGGTATTACTGTTAAATTTTTTTGATTAATATTAATTTTCCCTCATATAAGGTTTATTAATTTTAATTTATTGTTTTATATTATTTTAATACTATTTCTTTTTTTTAAATATTTCAATAAAATATAAATATATAGCGATTTTTGGTGGATTATAGTGTTCTATAGAAGTTTATTCTAGTGAATCATGTCTGAAAAAATAAACTTCAATACTCATCGATTGGAGAAAATTGTTAGTTTTTTTTTGGAAATTGATTAATGGATGAATGTATACATTCTATGTATATATATTTTCTTAGGATCATTTTCCCTATTGTATAATATGTCCTAAATCATAAAAAATGTATATTTAAAACAAAAAATGTTATTTGTGTAAGTTTTTTCTCATAAATCAATTACATTTTGACACATCACAATTTATGGTCTTGTGACTATTACATTTCTCACGTACAAGTTCTATATAACTCTATATCATAAAATGATGGTTAGTTATCTCATCCATGTTTATCTATTTCTATATTGAACCCTACTATGTGTTATCTCAAGGTATTATTGAACTTCCCTTTCTTCATTTTGTTGTGGAAGTCTCATTATTCATTTTTCTTATATATAATTTTCATAAATGTATTTTGAAAGGTAAAAATAATAGTTTCTGATCACGAGATAAAATTTTGAGGCCTAAATTTAATAAATATGGGGAGAATTTAACATCCCATGTATTTTTATAAGACTATTTTCCGGTGCATACATGATACTCAACATCAGGATTAAATTGTCAATAAATTATTATTATTTAAATGTTACTATTGTAAAATAGTCGTTAGAATAGTTGTATATAATATTATTTATTTAATTACAAAAATATGGCATAAACATGAATTTATAATTATTTTTTGATGATAAATTATTTATAAATGAATAGAAAGAAATTTCAAAATAAAAGGAAATCATTTCAAAAAAAACTATGATCATACAATTTTTATCTATTCTAATGATTTTATTAATATCTATTTTTGGATCATATATATGACATATATATATAAATATAATTAATTAAATACAACATTTAAAATCAATATTATGTTTTTTATATTCCTTATATATGAAAAAATTCAATTGCACGGATAATATGACAATTCTTCTAAAAATTTAGTTTTATCAAATATTAATGGAAAAACTATTTTAAAACTAGTTTATGAAACTTTTATAGATTATATTTAACTATTAAACTTATTATTTATATCAATTCTATCAAAATTTACATTGGTTGAGTTTTTTTATCTGTCTGAAAACATTCATTTTTTGATAAATAGTGATAAATAATGCATTGTAGTTAAAAATTGATTTTTCATAATTATACATTAATATTATTTTAAAAGTCACAATCTATAAATAATAGATATGTTATTAAAAGTTAGTTCATTTTAAAAAAAAAAATAATGAAATTATATATAAAACATACTAAAATTTTAGTCATTTCTTTTAGCTGCATTCTGAAAACATCTGCCATATTAGTGTTAAACAATTTTTAGATACATATGTTAATTTTATTATGAAAAATATACCTAAATTTAAGTCATAGTTATGAAAATTTAGAACAGATTTGATATATTTTGTCACCACCTGTCCCCCAGGGCATGTGTCGTGACTACCCCAAGCCTACCTTCTATAGGCTAGGGGATGGTGACTAGCACCAGAAAGGAATCTCCCAAAAAAGGGAAGGAATTTCCCTTAAACCTACTCACATAGAGAGAATGAATACCGCACAATGAAAATCAAAAGGGAAGTAAAAATAGTACAACCACCACAAAGTACCACCACTGAGAGTATAATATGTAAAATGAAGGTAAATGGACCAAAATACAAGCCCAACTGAAAGGAATGTATAGAAAAAGAATTACATGGACCAGAAGTCATCTGATGAGGATCCTAATAGATGGGTAGTTACAACTCATTGATAGATGTCACTGCATCCCACCATATCAATTGATCCACCTTTGGGAACCATCTAGCCCTTGCTCCCCAGATCCCAGTCAATGTTGTCTATCGTCTGCACAAGACACAACAGGTGTGAGAGAAACCCATCCAGGGGAGAGTATAACAATAATCAGTAGAGACCATGAGACCCTCGAAGGCCTCTCATAAGTACATGAAGAATATTTCATAAATTACGATCTCAACGTAAATCACAAATAAAAATACACAGCTCACACCAGGTATAACATATGTATAGATGTAAAGATGATTAGTCCATAAGAAAGAACATCATATTTTGTTCAGAGGATCTGTTTCTGATCTACATAGTGTCACTAGGCACTGATAAAAAGAAGGTCGCTTGGTGATTCATAGAGCGCATCTAGTCATTTATACAATAATTGTCATTATGAGCTTATCCACATAGGGTCTCTAAGTGATGATCCACATAGGGTGGCTAGGCTCTGATCCACACAGGGTCAGTAGGAGCTAATCCACACATGGTCACTTGGCGTAGATCCATGTGGGGTGGATAAGAACTGATCCACATAGGGTCTCTATGTGGTGATCCACACAGGTTCTCTAAGTGCTAATCCACACTAGCTCACTAGAAGAGGTTATCATCCAACCGTAGTTTTCCCGCATGAATCACACCTTCTTTTGGGAGAATCTACTCCTCAATATAGTTGCCATTTTTCAACCACCACAAATACCCACATAGAATAACCAAAATGAAAATTCTAGTCCTAAGGGTCCCAATGCAATATACGGTGCATCAAAAAGATATATTTTCTTTAGGATAAGGGAATTTTTGTAATAAGGTCCTGATTATATTTGAGTCTTATATGTCCTGACCATATTCCAACCTCCTCCAAATATCACATAGAGTATTTCAGAAGGACCGCCTTGTCCAATGGGTTCTCGTGCCATAGACCGCGCATAAATGAGATACCTCGTCATTTTTCTATTGGTGTTTTTCCAAAAAAGGGTTTGATGGGGTCTAGATTTGGTCTGACCTGATAAGATTGACTATCCCTAACCATCCGGGACACGGCTGGTTGTCGCGTCTAGTCCCAAGCTTTCCCAGTTGCTGATGCGGGGTGGTTTATCCACCAGGGTCAAGCAACCTCAGCTTTTCGATGTGGTTGACCGATTTGGGTAGTCAGACTACCACACGGGGTCTTTGACCATGTGGTTCCTTCTCGCTTAAAGATCCAGGACACATGCCTCTCAAATCATGAAGAGTTGATTAGTGCAGCGTCTTCAATCTGCCATAAACCATTTCCGTCGTGGGTCACCAATGGGAACACAGTCTCTCTCTGCCCGCGGTCGCCACTGTCGACTACCACCATCACAAAAACGCCAATATATTTCTTATGTGGGACACCAAATTTTCTCTGGATTTCATTTTTTCAAATAATCTATGACTATTGGGTCGTAGGGCTACCATCATTACTATGATAGCCCCAAACTCATCTTTCCATAATTTGAAAATTCTTCCTCTAATAATGCACAAGGCATAGGGGGGTTGGGCATTATTTGTGTTGGCCTACACCCTCTGTGTTGGAGTTTTAACACAAGGAATGATTATGAGTGATGTTGGATCAACAATAAATCAATCATGAAATGAAAACCCTAGAATATCACCCTCCCACAAGAATGGACAATCCGCCTATCAACATATTAATGGGTTGATTTGTGTTCTCCGTTTAGAATAAGAAAAGGGAAAACATGAATCAAAACAAACCCCTACCTCGGTCGATGTTCGATGTTGTAGCATTTAGTCCTCAAGGGATCATGCAGTTAACATGATTCAAGGATTCCTACCTTCATTCATCGAGGTATGTTATAGTCGACAAAATTTCTACAGTGTTTGTCGTTCCTCATTAGAGAGAAATCTCACCCGAGGTTTGTCATTTTTCATTAGAGAGGAGTCTCTACGGAGGTTTGTTATAGATTTTCCCACTTCTTTAATTCCCACAATCCAACACATTAGCTAATTAAAAATGGAACACATCACAATGTTTCTATTATGTTGCTTCTTAACGATCCATTTAGGCGTTTCCTTTAATGTGCGTCATAATTTCCTCAATGATACATTACATCGACATTATCTGCCAGTCAACGGTCGAGATAAGTAATAAAATATCTTTTTAATGATATTATATTATTTTATGAAAATCTGGAAAAATTAATTTTCTATTTGTCCCTTGACAGTCGATGTTATTCTTTTTCTAGGTGAATCCCAACATTCTGAGTTCAACAGTCTCCATGGATTTTCGATCTGAGCACCTGTTCAAATGTTAGATAAAACAACCTCAGTCATTTACTAAAAATACTTTAAATGTTTCAGAATTTCATTCTGGGCTCATAGGGCCTTGTAATAACGTTCCATCAGAGAGTGTAGTCTCAAAATAATTCACTAATTTTTTTAAAAAAATACATGGAAATTCTTGGACATTACAATATCCAAACCTTACGGATTTACATCTCTGAAATCCAAAACAATGGATACTCAAAAAATGTGGGTAATGAGCATGAATCTCAGCCTCCCACTCCCATGTGTCTCTTATAGATTAACATGCTACTACCTAATGAGAACTAGAGGAATCAGCCATACACAAAGGTCCCCCTCCTATCAATCCTTAGTCTCCAATGTGAACTCCATAAATTTCTCTACATATTCAATGTCTATCTCACCCTAATAGATGATGGGTGATAGATCGTGCACGTACCTCCAAAACTGTGACACATGAAAAAAATCGTGTAACAGGTGAATCTGTGGGGGAAGATCAAAGAGTTATGCTTCCTTCCAAAATCTGCTATGAATATAGAGAGGTCCAGTGAACCCCGAATATAACTTTGTGCCCCCAAAAAATATCTGCAATCCCTATTGGAGTGAGACCAGAATGAAACATGGTATCCTTCCTAAAACTATAATGGTATATGTCTCCTATCGACATAATATTTTATCCCGCTATGTGCAGTTCTCATGTTCTCCTGTATGATCTGTTCCTTTTCAGTGGAATCATGTACCTACTATATACCCAAGAGTGTTGACTCCCCGAAGTTTGTCCTGTTTAGAGATAATTTTCATGGCCACCCGTACAAGGCCTAAAACGGTGAAATTCCAATTGTGGTTTGATATCTATTTTATTATGCAATATCTACTAGTAGTAGGTGTTCCTCCCAGTCATGACCAAAATATAGGATACAAGCACGATGCTTGTCTTCCAAGGTCTATATGTTCTGCTCCATCTGACAATATTTTATGGTGTGAAAAGCTATGATAAAGAACATGTGAGTCTTGAATGCTACTTGTTACCCCATTCAAAATGGTGATGTAATGCATGAATTACAGTCTGAGATGATCATTGAAGGAATCCCATTAAGTTATATTATCTCTTAGATAGAGAGGAATTCCAATCCCTCTACTGATCCATACTCCTAGATGGGTAGGAAGCGAGCCAAATTGGTGAGTTTGTCAATGATCACCCAGATAAAATCGTGGCCCAAGACGTGTGTGGTAACCCCATCATGAAGTCAATTGAGATTCCATACCACTTCTATTCTGATACCTTTTAGTTGTTGTGCCAAGCCCACTATGACCTGATGCTTGGCCTTCTCTTGCTGATAGGTGAGGCATCGCAAAATGAACTCTACCACCACTTTCTTTATCCCTGGACAACAATAATGAAAATAGATGACCTTTTACTTCTTTTTTACTAATGTATGTACCTCCAAAGAGTATATTTGGAACTCCCTCTACACAAACTCCCAAAAAAACCATTGGTACTATGGTGCGTCTCCAAAAAAGGATAACGTGCTCCCCAACTATTGAAAATCTAGCAGGAGCCAATCCTAAGGATATCTAAGCATGTAGGGCCTCACAGTCAATATCGACAAGCTATGCCAACGTAATTCAATGATGGAGTGGGAGAGTGATAGTCATAAACTAGAGTTATGCTACTCCATCATCATCCAAAAAGGATATCTTCATCGTAGCTACCTACTATGCCTCTTTCAGCAACTGTAAACCATACCACTTGCCGATTGCATCTTCCATAGTATTCCCCTTCCTAGGAGTATAGAGTATATCAGTGTCATTGTCCTGGATGAACTCCAGACTTCATCGCTATCTCATATTCAGGTCCTTCTATGAGAAGATATATATGACACACTTGTGGTTGGAGTAGATGGTACACTGTTCACCCATCAAGTAGACACGCCACATCATCATGGTGATGACCATTACTTCTAAATCTAGGTTATCGGACTTGTAGTTCTTCTCAATCACCCAAAATAGTTGTGATTCATATGCGATAACTCCCCCCTCCTCTTTTTAGACACAACCCAATCTTGTTCCAGATGCATCACAGTATACTACATTCCAAATTCTCTCTTCTGGTTGTATTACGATAGGGGAACTCATCAATCTCCACCCCAACTCATAGAAAATATGTTGGAACCTCTCTTTTAACACGAAGTTTATTCACTTCTTTTTCGAAGATGAAAAGGGTGTTTCCACTCTGGAAAAGTGATGTACGAACCTACGAATGTATCCAACCAACCCTCGGAAACTCCATACCTCAATAATGATATTCGGTGGCTCCCAAGAAACTAAAACATTTAGATTTTCTAGATCCATTACAACTCCATCAACTGAGATGATGTGTCCCAGGAAGTGGGCTTCAAGAATCCAGAAATACTATTTTGAGAGATTACCATTATTCTGGTAGTCTCAGAGTGTATCCAAGACTCTCCGCAGGTGTATAGTGTAACACCCCAATATTTTATGAGATATATTATTTTTATAATTTCTTTTATGTCTTCTATTATACACTACACCATCATTATATTGTACTATATGCAACACCGTATTAGTTTGTAGTACCCGCAACACCTTCTTGTCTCATGTTACACACAATTTAAAGTTTGTTTTGTGAAAATTATTTTACGCAACATTAAGTGTAGATTTTGTTAATATATAATTGAAATAAGTAATTATTATGTTATATGCAACACCAAACAGAGCTTTCACTACACGCATCCCTAACTTGTCTTGCATTACACACAATCATGACCTTCCACGATAGCGTATGTTGTACGCAATTCCGTGTTTCACTAAACAACGATATGTTATATAAACTATCTGTTATGAATAGTAATAACAAATTTTTGAATTAATTTTTTCAAAATGGACTTCATTTTTGGATTCGGAATATCGAAATTTTCCTAGGGTGAATTTTTTGTATTTTTTTGAAAACTTTCAATTTTTGATGAATAGTGAAAACAATGGGTTACTATTTAAAAACCGACTTTTTATTTAAATTATATTTTGTTTTATTTAAATTTATTTTGGGTCAAAATTGATACATAATACCTATATAAGTTAAATGTAATTAATTGAAGTCATTTTATAATAATTTTAGATATATAAAAATTTTATTGAACTTTTATCGTCTTTTACCCACCTCCTAGGAGAATTTTGAAATTCACATAAAACATAATTTTACAGCTTCTAAGAGTGGAAATTTGAAAATCCTAGAGACACAGTTAATATCAAGGACTAAAATTCGGTTTAATGAGATGAAAATAATTTTCAATGAATAGTAACTTTTTGATTTTCTTTACCACGGTTAAAAGTAAATAGGGTAATTAAGGGTAAAAATGATATTATTATTACCCTAACACATGTATTAATTCTATTGGATAAGTGTATTTTGACCAAAAACAATCATAAGAATAAAATATCACCATTTAACTCCACATGTATTAGATTAAGAGATTTAGTATTATTTTATTTAAAGAAGAATTAAAATAGTTAAAATAAATGTTTAATAACTAAAGAATTTTTAATATAGGGTTATACATTAGATAAATTCGACTATAAATATTCATTAGAGAGATAAAAATATTTCCTAAAAAATGGTATTTTATATTTAATTTTTAGAAATTAAATAAATTACTTTATTTATGACACAATGATGATGCAGTAATTATCTTATTAATGAAATATAAACATAATTGATGTTATAAATACCCAAATAAATGGAATTTGAGAATTTTAATGAATTCCAGTAATTTTATAGGTTAATATGACATGTTAATATTGATTAAATTAACTCTTTTCGAACTAATAATGTAGTTATGAGTATCACAAAAATCAATTACCTAATAGTGTCAAAATGACATAAAATAGTTTTTTAAAAATATATTATATTATTAATTGTTATTATATTCCTAAAAATATAAGGTTCAGTCAAATGACTTAGATAAAGTTATATATATCAATAATGAAAAACTAGGGGTTTTTTTGGCTTATTATAGTAAGTTTATTAACCATATAGTGTAAGAAAACAAGAAGACACGGTAAAAGTTAAATTATTTAACTTAGAGTTAAATATAAATGATATGGTTAAAATAGTAACATAAACTTGTATAAAACCTATTGGTTGAGAGGATTTCGACTTATCCCCACTTTATCTTTGAAATAAATCAATTTGGAGCTATTATAAACTGAATATGACTTTATTATAAAATAATATTTTATTTTATTTTCAAAGGTGCCCCTATTCTCCCTTATAAAAAGGGCATCCCTTACCTCTTCACTTCACACCCTTTTGAGCCTTAAAGATCAGACAAACCCTGCCCATTTCCCTTATCCACTTCTATAGAAACATTTTGGAGGTTATTTTCTTCCCAAAATACCTACTCCACTTCTATAAGAGGAATCTTAAAAGAGGTGCGTCGAAGAAGAGGTAATCTCTTCTTCCGATTTTCTCAAGTTTCGTTCTTCTTATACTTCTTATTCTTTAGTTTTCAAATTATAAAGTAATAACATAAGTAGTACTTATATAATGATAATTTATTATAAATATGAAAAAACCCTATTTCATCTTCTATCCATCCTACGGAAAACGAAATCACCGCACGTGTGTACGTACAAAATACTGTCTCCACGCCGTGGTGTAATCTGTTTTCGACCACCACCTTACTTTGATAGGTATAATGGTGTAAAAAAATAACTATATATGATTATTATAAAGTGATATTGATTCTGAAATATTATACATACACTTCAATACAATTCCATGATAATGGGAATGGTATCATCGATCGTGTGTACGTACGGACTATCGTCTCCACGACGCGATGAGATTAATTCTCCATGTTAACCATTCATAAATGATTATAAAGTATATATAATGAATAATAATGAAATATATTACATAATAATGATACTTGATTTATGAATATATATATATATATATATATGTATGTATGTCATATACTGAATTCCATTCAATTCAATAAGAAACGAAAACAGCATTCATGCGTACGTATGACCTACCGTCTCCATGAACGGTGTATTTCATTCCATTTATCAATCTATAATATATATTTATATTTTGAATATATATTATATATAAATCATATTTTACATTCTATAATTAAGTAAATCAGGATATAAGTAATAATAGCATGAACAGCAAGTCGAAACTCGTACGATAAATGAAATGATTTTACACAAGATGGTGCTTTAAGAACGAATTTACACAAGAATGAGTAATATAATGTCATAAGTGAACCATATATGATATCATAACAGTGAATATGATTCTGTAATAATTGAATGAAATTATTTAAATCATTATACAGGAGGTTAGGAAACATACAAAGCATATCAGACATAAGGTAAGAGATAATTATTACAATATCATTCTTATCTGAGATTGTTATTCGTATGTATTTACTAGGGTTTTGTTTATTATCCACGCCCATATGTTATAAAAATGTTTTCAAAAAATGTTTAATTTTCTTCCATGTATGTTTAAAGTCATTTTTTCCTTTTTTTTACTTTTACCACATCGTATGGAAGTAATCATTCTTTTTTTACCATATGAGGTATTTATTGACTTTTATGGAAAAAGTACGAGAACAATATTTTTTTAACATATACAGCGTGATCAGATTTTTACAGTTTCATTACGGCTCATTTTCATGAAGCTTACTCTACATGATTTAATGACTATTTTCATAAAAATCATTTTCTTTTAAAATTGCATGGCATTTTGTGAAAATAAAATGATTTTGAAGATGAAATGATATTTTACTCAAGAATTAATTTCAAGTGTTTCATCAAAACCATTTTCCATATAAGATGGAATTATTTCATATGTGTATGTTTCATGTATAATATCTCTATGATTTAGATGGTTTCAAATTTCTTATGATGAAATGATATCCATTTTTTTATATGGATTACGTTATGATTGAATGATGTTTATAAAACCCATTTTTATTATTTGGGTTATGATAAATGATTTATGTTTATGTTGTGGGATAGGTAAGAATGATTTCATTATGAGAAGAGTGGGACCTATATATCCCTCCAATGCATTGTGTATGATTTATATCTCATGAGATAGACCTGGCTAAAATGGTAAGTTAATCCGGTTCAGTGATACAGGACTGGAACGAGGAGTGAACTTGATTCATAAAGGGACTTTGTCCACTAAGATGGTCTTGGTAGCAATGCTTTGGCTTCTATGTAAATCATAACAATTGCTAAATGGTTTGCACAATTACATGATTTATTCCCCTGATATTTTATCAAGATTGATTTTCCATTATGATACAAGCCTTACGTACTTCCAAGATTTATGTCTTTGCTCAATATTTTGATGTTTAAACATTATGTTCATATTTTTATGTTCAATTTTATATGGTTCTTTTTATTTTCTCCATGCTTACCCTTACTGAGAATTTGAGCTCACCGTTTATATGTTTTATTTTCCCAATGATTTCAAGAAAGGTTTTAGGTAAGAAAACCAAAAGGGGGAAGATCATTATGGGATATGGTGACGATCTTTCACCATGATTAGAAGATTATGTTCGGAGTTTCCAAAGACACTAAACTATTATGTTCCTTTGGTTTATATTTTTGTTATGTATTAGGTATTCCACAAAAGTAATGTAATGTCCAAGTATGTCAGGTTTTGGGTCTCTACAGTTGGAATTAGAGGTTCGGTTTAGTTATCCTTTAGAAACTAGGATGTGAAAACTTTAGTGAGATCCCTATAGATATTTCTATGGTATATCTAGGGATATACCTAAGGATAAGTATGCATATTGGTTATAGTCCTAGAATTATGGTAACGATCTTAGAATTTAACCTAAGATATTAGATATTGATGGTACTCTACCTTGATTATAATTTTTTCCTCTCACACTATTCTTATTGGGTTTAAGAAAATGGCTGGAAACTGGAAGATTCATGATAATAGAGGATATGATGGAAAATGGAATGATATTATTCATAAGAAAACAAATAAAATGGGATTTGGAAGTCCAAACATCGTTATTATGCCTAATCAACAATATCATAATATGACCAATAATCTCAACTTTGGTAAGTTTCTCGACTCAGATAATAATAGAAATATGGAGTTTCATGATGATCATAGAGAAAGAAAGTTAAATTTCCCTCATGTAAATCATGTGAGAAGACGCATCAAGGATAATGATTCAAAGGAACTGGAAGATTCTTTATGTGTGGGAAGAAAGGACACAATGCCAGTAAGTGAAAAGGAAAAGGTTCAGTTAACACCATGGACAAGGATAATGGTCTTTCTATGACATCAAAAATGATTAAATGTTTTAAATGTGGAATGTTTGGGCATTATAAAAACTGATTCCCTAAGGGAAAATCTCATGAAGAGAATCAGCATGGCCATATGAGTAGTATTTATGTGGATGACGATGAAGAGACTACCAATGATATATGAGATGAAAGAAATTTCGAAGCTCAGTCAGTGATTTAAGAAGGTAGTGTAATGATTGTATGTTTATTAAGAGTTATGTTGTATAGGTAATTTAATGGTACTATGGAATAAAGAATCATCTAAGGATTGTTACACTGTTTTGATTCCGTGATTTTTTGAAAGTATATGATGAATGGTACCGGTAACCATGAAAGGTTATTCAAATATTTTTGGAAGGTATATGATATGTGTATAATGAAAGGATAAGGAGATAATGAGATGTTTGATAGTATTAATGAGCTCATGACGGGTATAAGGAGAAAGTAATATCATGGTTTGAGTATATTGAAATTTTGGGATTTTGGTATGTGTAAAGAGTTAACTTTGGACAGCATTCATGTTTTTACTAATGTTCAATGGGTATTAATTTTTCAAGAGAATACATGATTAATGTATTCAAATGTTAGGAATGTGACCAAAAAGATATATCGTATGATATATGCTGGGAAAATGAAGGAATTCACATGCTCGGTGGATGAAATTTCTAGTAATCAGGCAGAAGTATTTTCGATAAGCCTAATGGTTAGAAAGGACGTTATATTGTATTGGTTAAAGATATAACTTTTTATTTCATAAATGTTATGATAGTATAGTTTTAGAAAAAGGACAACACATAGGATGGGTGACAACCCATTGTGTTGGACAAGGCTATGGGAATCTAACCCACAACTGAAGTGTGGATGGCCTTTATCACATACCACTGGCCTACAGGAAGTCTCTAGTTAGTAGAAGCTAGTTTTATTTTATTAAGTGGTATGATATATGATGTATAAGTCCATATACAATTAATCTAACTATAAATGGACTTATATATATTTAATAACATTAACTATAATTTTGTTTGAGACAGATGGAATGACCTATCATTTTATCGCATGATCTGCTAATACTTCATGAGAAAAAAATTCAACTTAATTTATTTAAGAGATGATGTGGAAATTATTCAAGGCACAAACAACAGTAAGATTGTACCAAAATCAAGTATGTATTTCTTTTAATTCAACAATACTTCATCTTTAGGGAAATGATATTGAATACAAAAAAAATGTTGTCATAATTCCCTTATATTCGATGAATCAGATGGTACATTAAATCATCACAAATTTATGGCTTTGTGATTGTTGGATTTTTCATAGCCATGTTCTCTCCCACTCTCCATCAGAACATGATGGTTAGATTTCTTTTCCATATCCATATTTTCACCTACGTTGTCCTATGTGGAAACCCAGTGCTGAGTTACTTTGGGTGACCATTATGATTATAACTTCTTTTTTAAAAAAATTAAGTCTTAGTATTCCTTATTAAGATGTGGGTTCCTATGAATTAAACTTTCAAGTAGTAAACGATTTATAACCCCGACGAATTTTGAGGGTGAAATTAATTTTAATGGGGGTTGAATGTAACACCCCAAGATTTAATGAAATATATTATTTTTTAATTTCTTTGATGTCTTCTATTATACACTACACCATGATTATCTTGTACTACACGCAACACTGTATTAGCTTACAGTATATGCAGCACTATTCTTTCCTCGTGTTACAAACAATTTCAAGTTTGTTTTGTGGAAATTATTTTACGCATCATTAAGTATATATTTTATTTAATGTATAAATGAAATATGTTTTGATTATGTTATACACAACACCAAACAGAGCTTTCACTACATGTGTCCCTAACTTGGCTTGCATTACACGCTATCGCGGCCTTCCACGATAGCGTATGTTGTACACAATACCGAGTTTCACTAAAAACGATATGTTATATAAACTAGCCGTTATGAATAGTATTACCCACTTTTTGAATTTTTTTTCTAAATGGACTTTATTTTTGGATTCGGAATATCGAAATTTTCCTAGGGGGAATTTGTTGTATTTTTCTGAAAACTTTCAATTTTTTATTAATAGTGAAAACAATGGGTTACTAATTAAAAACCAACTTTTTATTTATTTTATTTAAATTTATTTTAGTTCAAAATTGATACATAATTCCTATATAAGTTCAATGTAATTCATTGAAGTCAATTTATAATAATTTTAGATATATAATATTTTTTTGAACTGTTCACCGTCTTTTACCCACCTCCTATGAGAATTTGGAAATTCACCTAAAACATAACTTTACCTTTTATGTGAGTGGAATTTAAAAAATCCAAGAAACACGGTTAATATCAAGGACTAAAATTTTGTTCAATGAGATGAAAATAATTTTCAGTGAATGTTAACTTTTTACTTTTATTTACCACAGTTAAAATTAAATAAGGTATTTAAGGGTAAAAATGATATTATTATTACCCTAAAACATGCCCTAATTCTATTGGATAAGTTTAATTCAACCAAAAACAACCTTATGAATAAAATATGACCATTTAAGTCCACATGGATTAGATTAGGACATTTATTATTATTTTATTTAAAGAAGAATTAATATAGTTAAAATCAAAGTTTAATAAATAAAACATTTTTAATATATGGTTATACATAAGATAAATTAGACAATAAATATTCATTATAATGCTAAAAATATTTCCTACATAATGGTATTTCTTTTATAATTTTTAGACATTATATAGTTTAATTTATTTATGACTCAATGATGATGCAGTAATAGCCATATTAATGAAATATTAACATAAATGATGTTATAAATAACCGAATAAATGGAACATGATAATTTTAATGAATTCCACTAATTTATAGGTTAATATGACATGTTATAATTGATTAAATTAACATTTTTCGAACTAATCATGTAGTTAATAGTTTTACAAAAATCAATTACCTAATAGTTTCAAAATTGACATACAGTACTTTTCAAAAAGAATATTATATTATTAATTGTTATTATATTCCTCAAAATCTAATGATTGTACAAATGACTTAGATAAGGTTATATATATTAATAATGAACCACTTTGGGATCTTTTGGCTTGTAATAGTATGTTTATTAACCATAAACTGTAAGAAAACAAGAAGACACGGTAAAAGTTAAATTATTTAACTTAGAGTTAAATCTAAATGATATGGTTAAAATAGTAACCTAAACTTGTCTAAAACCTATTGGTTGAGAGGATTTTGACCCATCCACACATTATTATCTAAATAAATCAATTAAAAGCTATTATAAACAGAATATGTCTTTATTATAAAATACTTTTTTATGTTTTTCCAAAGGTACCCCTCTCCTACCTTAAAAAAAGGGCACCCCTTACATATTATCTTCACACCCTTTTGAGCCTTGAAGATCGGCCAAACCCTGCCCATTTCTCTTCTAAACTTCCCTAGAAACATTATGGGGGTTCTGGGCTTCCCAAAAGACCATATCTACTTCCTTAAGTGGAATCATAAAAGAGGTGCGTCGAAGAAGAGTTGATCTCTTCTTTCGATTTTCTCATGTTTCTTTCTTCTTCTACTTATTATTCTTTAGCTGTATCATTATAAAGTAATAACATAAGTATTAAATATATATGTATATGTTATTATAAATATGAAATAACCACATTTCACCTTCTATGCATCCTATGGAAAATGAAATCACCGCGCGTGCGTATGTACGGAATACTGTCTCCACGTTGTGGTGTAATCTGTTTTCGACCACCACCTTACTTGGATGGGTATAATGGTGTAATTAAATAACTATATATGATTATTGTAAAGTGATATTGATTCTTAAATATTATAAATATACTTCAATAATATTCCATGATCATGGGAATGATATCATCGCTCGTGTGTACGTATGGACTACCGTCTCCACGACACGATGAGATTCATTCTCCATGTCAACCATTCATGAAGGATTATAAAGTATATATAATGAATACTAATGAAATATATGACATAATAATAATACTGGATTTATTTATATTTATATTCATTTCATATACTTAATTCCATTCAATTCAATAACGAAACGAAAATAGCGTTCACACATACGTACGGCCTACCGTTTCCATGAACGGTGTATTTCATTCCATTTATTGATCTATCATATATATTTTTATGATGAATATATATTATATATAAATCATGTTTTACATTCTAGAATTTTTTAAATCAGGATATAAGTAATAATATCATGAACAACAAGTTGATACTCGTACGATAAGTGAAACAATTTTACCCAAAACGGTGCTTTAACATGGAATTTACAAAAGAACGTATAATATAATGTCATAAGTGAACCATATATGATATCATAAAAATTAAAATGATTCTGTAATAAGTCAATGAAATTATATAAATCATTATACATGAGGTTCATAAATATAAGAAGTAATTCAGACATAAGGTAAGGGATAATTATTCCAATCTCATTCATATCTAAGATTGTTATTTGTAAGTATTTACTGGGGTTTTTTATTATCCACGTCCATATGTTCTCAAAATCTATTCATAAATTTTTTACTTTTATTCCATTTATGTTTAAAGTCATTTTTAACCTTTTATTTTACTTTTACCACATCGTATGGAAGGAATCATTCTTTTGTTTAACATACGAGATACTTTTTGACTTTTCTAGAAAAGGTATAAGAAGAATGTTTTTTTAACTTATACAGCATAATCAGATTTTTACGGTTTCATAACATCTCATTTTCATGAAGCTTACTCTACAATATTTAATGACTATTTTCAACAAAATCCTTTTATTTTTAAATTTCATGTTATTTTTTGTAAAGAAAATGATTTAGAAGAAGAAATTTTATTTTCCTCAAGAATTCATTTCAAGTGTTTTATCAAAACCGTTTTCCGTATAAGATGGAATTATTTCATATGTGTATGTTTCAAGTATAATCTCTCTATGATTTACATGGTTTCATGTAACGCCCTGACCCCAGTTTCCTAGAGTTGGTGCAATATTACATAACATTGGAATGATCACAAGAAAGATAAAATATCGAAAGACTGATTGGTTTAGTAGCCTTGGAAACGTTAGATATATTCATACGGTTTACAATACATCATAAAATGAAGACTCCCAACATAGGCTCCATTTTCGACACTCTTATCCCCTCATACTATCCCGGCAGGTCATTCATAATTTACTTCTTCACATCCTGGGAAAAATAAAGAATAGGGAAGGGGTGAGCTCAAATGCCCAGTAAGGATAATAATATAGCGGAAACTTCCATAAATAAGAATAAACATTTAAGGAAATGTATAATGAAAACAAAATCCATTTAAAATTGAACTTCTACATATTATGGAAAAAATAAAATGAAATAATTCCATTTAAATAATCAAATGGATATTCTACTAATCAAATAATCACATCCAATATCAATAACCACTTTCATAATGATGGAATGCATAATGTCAGACTATCATAACCACACATCGAAGGACTCGTGCCAATACTAAAAATAAGATTTTGCCAAGGCCTTGTGCCAAGACACTATTTTGTCTCATGAGACATACCGATGCATCGAGGAGCTATAGCGGGCTCCACCCTTAAAATATTATGTCCAATGCATTCCTCATATGAACAGGTTTAAACATAACATAAACATTCGTATTAAAACTAGCATACGAAATGTAAATACTTAATCCATAAACCATTAATGGTATAAAAATAGCACATCCACAGTAAAACATATCAAAAAACCTTCAATAAAATATAAAAGTTTTGTATCATAATAAATAAACTTCAAATAAGCGTAAAATCTATCAAAGGGTGTTGACATAGATGAAATCAAAACACTTTTTAGAGTAATATCTCTATTTATATTGAAATAATTTATGAGTCATATATTAATAAAATATAACATTTTATTTTAAAATATTATTATAAACTTGTAAGGTAAGCTTCGAAGATTTTATAACAGCTAAAAATAGCTGCACCCTCCGTATAAGTTAAAAAAACATTCTTACCTTAATTCTATCGAAAAGGTAAAAAAGCACCTTGTTTGAAAAAAGATGGAAAGATTCCTTTATAAACAACTTATAAAAGTAAACAAGGGCATAAATGACTTTAACCCATATTATAGTAAATAGTAAAAAATGTTTTGAAATACATTTTTAAGAAACATGGATGTGGATGATAAAGAAATCCCAGTAGATTATTACTTATAAATAACCTCGGATAATGAAGAGATTGCGAAATAAACCCTTACCTTGTACTTTTAAGTGGATGAGGGTAGGTTAACCTCTTGTATAATGGTGAAATAATTGTAATTAAATTATACAAGAATCATATACATTAATATGATATCATATATGATCTGTTCACATTGATTTGTTAATAATATCTTAATATTATCGTTGTTTCGGGTGTTAACTTACTCGTTTTATTTTATATGTTTTGTTAAATAAGCCATGTTTTTCATGGATATGTTGTATATTATTCATATCCACAATTATATCAAGTCCTTAAACATTATTTTTAAATCATCAAATTATAATTATAATTGAATGGATACGATGGAGAATGAATCTCATCGCGTTCGTGGAGACGGTAGTCCGTACGTACGCACGAGCGACAAAATCAATATTTTTGATATTAAAATAATATATAATTGGATGGTATATCATATATAAAGAATCATTATCATGTTATATTTATTATTTACATGAATTAAAAATCATTATTATACCCATACAAATAATAATATACTGAATAACAATTACACCACGACGTGGAGACAGTAAGTCGTACGTACGCACGTATGGTGACATGTCATTCAAAGGATGGATAGAATATTGAATATTGTTGTACCATATTTATAATAATATTACAGTATATATGAGATACTGGATTCATTATTTTAGAATGGGAATACCAAAGAAAGAAGAAGTTGAAGAAGAAACGAATTTGAAAAGGGGTGGTGAAAACATCCCCTCTTCTTCGGGTTCTTCCTTTTGATTTGATCAAAAGGGATCCTTAAGTTGGTTTTGTGATCAAAATAATGCATCTATGATGTAGTGAGAGACGTTTATAGAGTATTTGGTCAGGGTTTGGCCGAACCAAAATGATTTTAATGTGTGAATTAGTGATAAGGGGGAGTTCCCTTTTATAAGAGGGGTGAGGGACACCTTTGGAAAAGCTAGAAATATTATTTTATAATAAATTCATATTCGGTTTCTAATGGCTCCAATGTGTACTCTTTAAAGGATAAGATGGGTATGGCTAGGAAACCACTCATCCAATATAATTTAGACAGGTTTGTGTCATTATATTAACCTTAACTTTTAGTTTTTACTCCTAGTTAATTAGTTTGACATTAATTATGTGACTTTGTATTTATATATTATATAGTTAATAAACGTACTATATACATCCAAGAGACCTTCTAGTGGTCCATTAATGATAAAACTATCATGATATATGTCTTTTGGCCGAACCATAGATTTTTTGGAATTTTATATCAATTAATAATATAATATTTGTTTTAAAAACTCTTTTATGTCAATTTTGACACTATTCAATAATTGATTTTTGTAATATTTATAACAGAATTATTACTTCTAATAAAGTTAATAAAATCAATACTAACATGTCATATTATCCAAAAAAATTATTTTAATTCATAAAAAGTCTGAAATTATATTTATTTGGGTGTTTATAAAATCAATTATTTTAATTTTTTATCAATTTAGTAATTACTGCATCACCATTGTGTCATAAATAAATTAAATAATAAAAGGTATAAAAATTATAAATAAAATATAATTATTTATGAAATAGTTTTACCTTTCTAATGAATATTTATAGTCGAAAATACAACAGATATATCCATATGTAAAAATTGTTTTTCTAAAAGATATATGCTTATGTCATTTTTGTATTTATTTTAACTTAATTAAAATAAAGTGTCCCTATCACCTACATGTGGCTCCATGGGGTCCCAAAATCGACCCAAAGATTCTCATGGTCAGACATTTATCACCAATAAGGTTAGTACACATTTTAGGGTAATTTATTATTATTATAATATTATTTTTAACCCTTATATACAGGATTTACCCTTACCCATGGTAAATAAAATATTTACCAAAGTAATTATTCAAAATGACTAAAAATAAAAGTTACCTATTTACACAATATGAATATCCTGATTCCAAATATGGAATCCATTATTCCAAATTACAAACACAGAAATGGCTGAAATTAATTTAAAATTAATTCCTGTTTTTAAAACAAAAAGTGTGTTTTTAAGAGATAATAACTATCAAAAATTTGACACTTGTTTATGTCCGGTTTAATTGTAAAATTATGTACAATGGAAAACATTGTATAAAATGATAAAAATTTATTCTAAATATAATTTAAAACCACTCAAATTCATAATTTATAATTATAAATTATTTTGATTAAAAAAGTTATTTTTAATTAAAATTTAGTAATTTTCAGTATTCATGAAAATATTAATGTTATCCGAAAAGTTACAAAATTTCACCCTAGGATAAATTCGATATTCCGAATCCAAAAATGAAATCCATTTTGAGAGAGAAAATTTATAAAATTTAAAAAATTAGGTATTACTATTCATAACTACTAGTTTGATTGGTTGTGGTGTGTTTGAACTCAATGTTGCACACAACACACACTATCGCATTATTCAAAGAGAAGCATACCGTAGAAGCTTGGGGTGTTACATTCTACCCTCTATCAAATAATTTTGTCTTAGAAATTTATAGAATACTACCGCATGAAAGGACTCGGGTGGTTCTTCATCATATGTTCATCGGGATCCCACGTTTCCTCTTCCATCTTATGGTTTCTCCACAAGACCTTTACAAGACGGGCCATCCGGGTTCTCAGTACTTTATCTCTCGTATCATGAATCCTGACAGGCTCTTCGCAATAAGACAGATTGGGTTCCAGTTCTAATTTTTCATAGGTAAGTACATGTGTTGGGTCAGGCATGTATTTCCTCAACAGAGATACATGGAACACATCATTAACTTTGGAGAGACTTGGCGGCATTTCCAATCGGTAAACTACATCCCCAATTCGTTCTAGAATTTCGAATGGTCCGATGTACCTAGGACTCAATTTTCCTTTCTTACCAAAAGGTATGACTCCCATCCATGGATATACCTTCACAAAAACATGATCACCGTCTTGAAATTAAAAATCCTTCATTTGATTATCGGCATAGCTCTTCTGCGTACTTTGAGATGCTTTGATGTGATTTTGGATTACCTTCGCCTTTTCCATCGTTTCCTCCACCAGTTCTGGACCTACAAGTTTTCGTTCACCAACGTCATCCCAACAGGTTGGTGTGTGACATCTCTTTCCATATAACGCTTCATATGGTGCCATATGAATACTCGAATGGAAGCTATTGTTATAGGAAAATTCTACCATAGGTAAATATTGATCCCATATACAATGAAAGTCATGTGAGCAAGATCACAACATGTCCTCTAAGGTTTGAATAGTCGGTTATGATTTTCTATCTGTCTGAGTGTGGTAAGCAGTGCTCAAATGAAGTTCAGTATCCAGGGATTTCTAAAGACTCTTCCAGAATCTTGAAGTAAGACGGGGATCACGATCAGAAACAATCGATAGGGGTACTCCATGAAGTCTCACAACTTCATTAATATATAGTCTTGCTAGACGTTCCAGTGGTAGATCTTCTCTTATAGCAAGAATATGTTCTGACTTAGTAAGACGATCAACAATAACCCATATTGTATCGTTCCTTCTAGGAGTATTTGGTAGCCCCATGAAAAAGTTCATTGTAATATTGTCCCATTTCCACTCCGGTATGGGAAGAGGATGCATGACTCCTCCAGGCTGTTGCCTTCCAGCTTTCACATGTTGAAAAACCTTACATCTTGACACAAAATCAGAACTCTCCCTCTTCATGTTGTCCCACCAAAAATATTCCTTCAAATATGTATACATTTTTGTGCTCCCAGGGTGTATAGAGAAATTGGAACTCTGAGCATCATCCAGAAATTCTCTTTTTAGATTAGGTATATCGAGAACACAAAGTCTTTTCCCGAATTTCAAAATTCCTTCTTCATACACAAAGTCTCTCAATCTCCCATCATTCATAGCTTTAATCTTCTTTTCAAATTCTTCATCATCAGTCTATGAACTCTTAATCATTTTTAGTAAAAATGGTTTGGAAACAATTTTAAAAAGAATCGATGTTTCACCTTCCTTGGTTATTCCCATGTCTATATTCACTAGATCCATGAAAATTGGATCCCTTTAAATTGTCATATTGTTCAAAACTCCATGATATTTTCTTCTCAAAGCATCTTCCACCTCGTTTACTTTCCCCAGGTGGTAGTGTATCATACAATCATAATCCTTGAGTAATTCAATCCATCTCCTTTGCATCATGTTGAGTTTTCTTTGTGAGAAAATATACATCAAACTCTTGTGATCAGTATACATCTAACATTTTTCACCATAGAGGTAGTGCCTCCATATATTCAAAGAAAAGATCACAGCTGATAACTCGAGATCATGAGTTGGATAGTTTTTCTCATGAATTTTCAACTGTCGTGATGCATAGGCAATAACCCTATCATTCTGCATAAGGACACAACCATGTCATTTCTTCGATGCATCACTATAAATAACGAACCCATCATTCCCCGATGGTAGAGTCAATATAGGATCATTGACTAATCTTCTCTTAAGTTCTACAAAAAATTCATCACACTCTTTTTTCCAAACAAATTTAACCCCTTTACCTGTGAGCTTCGTTAATGGGTTAGCCAATCGGGAAAAATTATGGACGAAATGTCGATAATAATCTGCTAAACCAATAAAACTACGAACCTCAGTTATACTAGTCCGTGCTGGCCATTCATGGATTTCCGTGGTCTTACAAGGATCAATAGAGATTCCATCTTTAGAGACAATATGGCCAAGTAAAGAAATCTCATGAAGGAAGAATTCACACTTTCTAAACATCCCATATAATTCTTGTCTTCTTAGAGAATTCAGGATATTGCGAAAGTGATTTTCATGATCTTCGTAGCTTTTGGAGTATACCAAGATATCATCAATAAATACCACCACAAATTCATCAAGATATTCCGTGAAAACTCTATTCATCAGATCCATGAATACAGAGGGTGCATTAGTCAATCCAAAAGGAATTACTGTAAACTCGTAATGCTTGAACCTTGTTTGAAATGATGTCTTTGAAATGTATTCCTTCTTCACACACAACTGATGGTATCCAGATTGAAGTTCAGTCTTTGAAAAGTTTTGAGCTCCATGTATTTGGTCAAATAAATCATCAATGCGAGGTAGGGGATACTTGTTCTTTTTTGTTATAGCATTGATCTCCCTGTAGTTTATACATACCCTCATAGATCCATATTTATTTTTAACAAAAAGAATAGGGGCTCCCCATGGAGAAACACTCGGGAGAATAAATCCCTTATTAATCATTTCCTCTAGTTGTTTCTTTAGTTCTACTAATTCCACAGTGGCCATTCTATAAGGGGTCTTCGATATAGGCCTTGATCCAGGATTTAAATCAATGGAAAACTCAACTTCTCGTTCTGGAGGATGTCCAGGTAAATCGTCCGGAAACACGTATACATGTTCTTTCACAATAGGTACATCCTCTATTTGAACATTCCTTTCCTCACCCATAGTCATTTCATTCTCTTCCTCCCCAATAATTGAATTTAGTTGAGATACTGGGGGTGGATCTAGATAAGAATTAGGTGGTGACGACTCTTCTCTAAAGATAAGGTGTTCCTTATCATCATCATCATCATGAATCATAACCTATTTCTTCTTACAGTAAATCTTCGCATCATAGTCTGAAAGCCAGTCCATACTGAGGATTATATCAAACTGAATCATAGGTATGACGATTAGATCAGCAGATAAAGAACATTTATGAGCTCTAATGGGGACTGATTCACAAAACATTATTGCAATGATACTTCCCATATGAATTTTAAGTGACAACTCCCTTGTTAAATCAAATTAGAAAGATCTAATTTTCTTAGCAAACTGGGAAGATATGAAACAATGCGATGATCCAGAATCAAATAATGCATTTGCTAAACTTGAGGAAACCATTAAATTACCTGCCACCATGTCTTTCGGAGCTTCTACCTCAGCAGTAGTGATAGTATAAGCTTGTCCTTGATCCCTTGGCCTTTTCTGAGGTAAGTTCCCTTGATGCTTAGAACATTAATTTTCATAATGTCCCATCTCAATGAAATTGTAGC
The DNA here is from genome assembly GCA_963277665.1 of Viscum album. Lineage (NCBI taxonomy): Eukaryota > Viridiplantae > Streptophyta > Magnoliopsida > Santalales > Viscaceae > Viscum > Viscum album. The sequence continues at coordinate 1,787,758,573 of OY728121.1, read as the reverse complement.
ACTGAACATTGGTTGCTTCTTTCTTCCCTTTGAAATCACGAGCTTGGTGGCCTTTTTCACCACACTTGTAACAGACACCCATTACTTTTAAGCAAGTACCGGGGTGTTTCTTCCCACATTTATCATAGGATGGATATTCAAATTTTCCCTTCTTCCCCTTATTTCCATTTCCAGATTGATCAAAAAATATCTTCTTCTCTTTTTTTTCTTTAAAGACATAAGACTTAGAGAATTTCTTTTCAGTCTTGATAGCACATGAGACAATGTCTTTGTACGATGAAAAGGATTGTGAGGCTAATTCTCGATGGAGAAATTGTTTTAACCTATCAAAGAAATGATCAATATTACTTCTGGGTTACATATATAATCTCCAGCATACCTTGCTAACCTTGTAAACTTAGCATCATTCTTTGAGAAATTCTCATCCTCCTTTTGTCTCAGACTCAGAAATTGCCTTTCCTTATCTGATCGATGCTCACGAGGAAAGTATTTTTCTAAAAAAATATCTTTGAACTCCCTCCATTCCATATTTGATACTTCATCGTCTTCCTTCTTGTTTTGAATCAATGAATACCATTGATCAACATCTCCAGTGAGGCGGTAAACTGCCATGATAACTTTTTCCCTTTCACTACTCCCCAAAGCCTGAAATATTTTCTCTAGGGAATTTATCCATTTCTCAGCTACTAAGTGATTTTTACCCCCATTGAACGTTGGTGGTTGTTTCCTCATGAATCGATCTAACATTGATCCTCCACGCTGCAGATTAGGGTGCTCCATATGGGTAAGGTTATTATTCATAACCTGAGTGAGTTGTCCCAATATGGTGATTAGCTGATCGGCACCAGTTGCATCACCAGCTCCACTATAATTATCTTGAGCAGGAGGGAAATCCCTACATGGAGTGCGTGCATTGATACAGTTCCCATTTCTTCCACTAGGTGCCATTTCTAAACAATGGCATAAATTAGATCAGTTTATGAATCAAAATACATAATACCATACCTATAAAACACTTAACATAAATCGAACTATTTATGGATATAATCCATAATCATAAAAATGATTTCTTTGAGGAAGAATATACTCATAAACCCTTCATAATGATTTGTAAAGAAAATGAGAGTTATCCTATGCATATCCCCCAGGAGTTTCTTAACCAGGAGTGCAGCAAGGCCCGTTGTCGTGCACCAGTTCCCATTCAAGTCTAGCTCAAAGCGGGGTTTTCAGGTTTTACACCTAGGTACATCTATTCTAGAGCCGACACTACGTGCTCGTATCTAGACTGGGATGTATTGCTTGGAAAACTCAAAAAATCTCTACAATACAAATATTCTAGGAAGTTCTTCTATACTAATCCTCAAATTCCATATAAAATCTATGTTCTCTAATCAGAGTTTATTTAAATCTAGCTTCCAAGGTTTGTACTAAACTTCCCCTGATACCAACTGTAACGCCCCCAAACCAGTTACCCAGAGTCGGTACATTATTACATAACATTGGCATGATCACAAGAAAGATCAAATCTCGAAATACCGATTGTTTTACTAGCCTTGGCAACACTAGATATATTCATAAGGTTTACATTACATCATAAAATGAAAACTACAACAACATAGGATCCATATTCCACACTCTTAACCCCTCATACTATCCCTGCAGGTCATTCATTATTTAATTTTTCATATCTTGTAAAAAATAAAACATAGAAAAGGGATAAGCTCAAATGCCCAGTAAGGATAACAATATAGCGGAAACGTCCATAAATAAGAATAAACATTTAAGGGAATGTATAACTAAAACAAAATCCTTTTATACTTTAACTTAAACATACTATGGAAAAAATAAAATGAAATAATTACATTTACTTATTCACATGGATATTCTACTAATAGAATAATCACATGAAATATCAACAACCACTTTCATAATGATGGAATGCATAATGCTAGACTATCATAACCACATAGAAAAGGCCTCGTGCCAAGACTACAAATAAGATTTTTCCAAGGCCTTGTGCCAAGACACTAGGTTGTCTCATGAGACCTACCGATGCATCGAGGAGCTATAGCGGGCTCCACCCGTCACATATTAAGTCCAATGTATTCCTCATATGAATAGGTTTAAAATAACATAAACATTCGTATTAAAACTAGCATACGAAAAGTAAATACTTCATCAATAAATCATGAATGGTATAAAAATAGAACATCCACAATCAAACATATCACAAAAATTTCAATACATTCTAGATGTTTTGTATCATAATAAATCAACTTCAAATAAGCGTAAAATCTATCAAAGGATGTTGACATAGATGAAATAAAAACTCTTTTTATAGTAATATCTCTTTTTATTTTGAAATAATTTAATAGTCATATATTTATAAAATATAACATTTTCATTGAAAATATTCTTATAATCTTGTAAGGGAAGCTTCAAAGATTTTATAACGGCGGAAAATATCCGCACCCGCCGTATAAGTTAAAAAAACATTCTTGCCTTAATTTTGTCGAAAAGGGTAAAAAGCACCATGTTTGGAAAATGAATGAAAGATTCCTTTATAATAAACTTATAAAAGTCAACAAGGGTATAAATGGATTTAACCCATATTCTAGTAAATAGTAAAAAAAATGTTTTGAAATACATTTTTATGAAACATGGATGTGGATGATAAAGAAATCTCAGTAGATTATTACGTATAAACAACCTCGGATAATGAAGAGATTGCGAAATAAACCATTACCTTGTACTTTTCCTTGGTTGAGGGTAGGTTAACCTCCTTTATTATGTGAAATAATTTTTATTAAATTATACAATAATCATATACATTAATATGATATCATATATGATATTTTAACATTTATTTGTTAATAATATCCTAGTATTATTGTTGTTTCAGGTGTAAACTTACTCATTTTCTTTTATATGTTTTGTTACGTAAGCCATGTTTTTCATGGATAAGTTGAATCTTATTCATATAAAGAGTGATATCAATTCCTTAAACATTATTTTTAAATTATCAAATGATAATTATACTTGAATGGATACGATGGAGAATGAATCTCATCGCGTTTGTGGAGACGGTAGTCTGAACGTATGCACGAGCGACAATATCATTCTTTTGATATTAAAATAATATATAATTTGATGGTATATCATATATAAATAATAATTATCATGTTATATTTATTATTTACAGGAATTACAAATCATTATTATACCCATCCAAATAATAATATATTGAATAACAATTACACAATGATGTGGAGACCGTAAGCCGTACGTACGCATATATGGTGACATGTCATTATAAGGTTGGAAAGAATACTGAATATTGTAGTAAAATATTTATAATAATATTACAGTATATAGGAGATAATGGATTCATTATTTTAGAATGGTAAAAACATATAAAGAAGAAGTTGATGAAGAAACAAATTTGAAAAAGGGTGGTGAAAACATTACCTCTTCTTCGGGTTCTTCCTTTTGATTTGATCAAAAGGGCTCCTTAGGTCGGCTTTCTGATCAAAATAAGGCCTCTAGGTTGTATTGAGGGAATTTTAGAGAGTATTTGGGCTAGGTTTGGCCGAACCAAAAGGCTTTGAATGTGTGAATTAGTTAGACAGGGGAGTTCCCTTTTATAAGAGAGGTGAGTCGCACCTTTGGAAAAGATAGAAATATTATTTTATAATAAATTCATATTCGGTTTCAAATGGCTCCAATGTGTATTATTTAAATTTTAAGGTGGTGATGGGTCTAAAACCACTCAAAAAATAGAATTTAGACAGGTTTGGGGCATTATATAAAGCTTATCTTTTACTTTTAACTCCTAGTTAATTAGTTTGACATTTACCATGTCACTTTGTATTTTTATATTATATAGTTAATAAACATATAATATACATACAAGAGATCCCCAAGTGGTCCATTAATGATACACCTATCACGATATAAGTATTTCGGCTGAGCCTTAGATTTTTATGAATTTAATATCATTTAATAATATAATATTTGTTTTAAAAACACTTTTATGTCAATTTTGACACTATTCAATAATTTATTTTAAAATATTTTTTACAGAATTATTACTTCTAAAAAAGTTAATTACATAAATCCTAAAATGTCATATTATCCTAGAAAATTAGTTTAATTCATAAAAAGTCTGAAATTATATTTATTTGGGTGTTTATAATATAAATTATTTTAATTTTTTTTAATGTAGTAATTACGGCATCACCATTGTGTCATAAATAAATTAAATTATATAATGTATAAAAATTATAAATAAAATATAATTATGTATGAAATATTTTTATCTTTCTAATTAATATTTATAGTCGAAATTATAACATATATAACCCTATGTACAAATTTTTTTGCTAAAGGATATATGCTTATGTCATTTTTGTATTTATTATAACTTAATTAAAATAATAAGTCCCTATCACCTACAAGTGGCTCCATGGGGTCCCAAAATCGACCCAAAGATGACCAGGGTCGGCCATGTATCCACCAATAAGTCTATGACACGTTTTAGGGTAATTTAGTATTATTATAATATTATTTTTGAACCCTTATTTACCAGATTTACCCTTAACCATGGTAAATAAAATATTTACCGAAATAATTATTCAAAATGTCTAAAAATAAAAGTTACCTATTTACACAATATGAACATCCTAATTCGAAATATGGAATCCATTTTTCCAAATTCAAAACACAGAAGTGGCAGAAATTAATTTAAAATTAATTTCTGTTGTTAAAACAAAAAACGTGTTTTTAAGAGATAATAACTATCAAAAGATTGACATTTGTTTATGTTCGGTTTAATTGTAGAATTATATAAAATGACCAATATTATATTAAATGGTAAAAATATATTCTAAATGTACATTAAAACCACTCAAATTAATAATTTATCAATATCAAGTATTTCGAGTAAAAAAGTTGTATTAAATTAAAATTTAGTAATTTTTACTATTCATCAAAATATAAATGTTATCCGAAAAGTTCCAAAATTTCACCCTAGGATAAATTAGATAGTACAAATCCAAAAATGAAGTCCATTTTGAGATATAAAGTTTATAAAATTTCAAAAATTAGGTATTACTATTCATAACTTCTAGTTGGATTGGTTGTGGTGTGTTAGAACTCGATGTTGTGTACAACACACGCTATCACTTTATTCAAAGAGAAGCATACCGTAGTAGTTTGGGGTGTTACATTTCACATTTCTTATGATGAAATGATATCAAATTTTTTTTATGGATTATGTTATGATTGGATGATGTTTATGAAACCCATTTTTATTCATTGGGTTATGATGAATGATTTATCTTTATGTTGTGGAAAAAGTAAGAATGTTTTCATTATGAGAAGGGTGGGACCTATATATCCATCCAATGCATTTGGTAATATTTATATCTCAAGAGATAGACATGGCTGGAAAGGAAAGTTAATCTGGTTCAGTGATACAGGACTGGAACGAGGAGTGAACTCGATTCAGAAAGGGACTTTGTCCAATAAGATGGTCTTGGTAGCAATTCCTTGGCTACTATGGAAATCAAAACAAGTGCTGAATGGTTTCCACAATTACATGATTTATTCCCATTCTATTTTATAATATTGATGTTCCATTATGATACATTCCATACATGTAACAACCTGAGATTTTATGAGAATTATTCTTTTTAATTTCTTTGATGTCTTTTGTTGTATGCTACACAAAGATTATCTTGCGCTATACGCAACACTATATTAGCTTGCAATATATGCAACACTATTCATGGCTCATGTTACAAACAATTTCAAGTTCGTTTTTTGGAAATTATTTTACACAACATTAAGTATAGATTTTGTTTAATGCGTATATAAAATATGTTTTGATTATGTTATACGCAACATTGAGTGTCTATATATATATATATATATATTCAATGTATAAAAGAAATATGGTTGGATTGTATTATATGCAACAACGAAGGAGTATTTCACTACATGAAACCCTAACTTGGATTACATTACACACAATCACGACCTTTCCCAAGTTCTTGTGTCGTACGGAATACCGAGTTTCACTAAACCAGATATTATTATAATATTATTATGAACTAGCTGTTATGAATAGTAATAGACACTTTTTGGAATTTTATAAATTATATCATTAAAAATGGACTTCATTTGTGGATTCGGAATATCGAAACTATCCTAGGGTGAATTTTTTGTATTTTTCTGAAAACATTCAATTTTTGATGAATAGTGAAAACACTGAGTTACTATTTAAAAACCGACTTTTTATTTTAATAATTATTTATTTAATTTAAATTTATTATAGGTCAAAATTGATACATAATACCTATATATGTTAAATGTAATTAATTGGAGTCATTTTATAGCAATTTTAGATATATAAAAATTTTATTGAACTTTTCACCGTCTTTTACCAACATCATGGGAGAGTTTGGAATTTCACATAAAACATAATTTAACCGCTTCTGTGAGTGGTATTTAGAAAATCCAAGAGACATGGATAATATCAAGGACTAAAATGTGGTTCAATGAGATGAAAATAATTTTTGGTGAATAGTATCTTTTTACTTTTATTTACCAAGGTTAAAAGTAAATAGGGTAATTAAGGGTAAATATGATATTATTATTACCGTAAAACATGTCATAACTCTATTGTACTAGTGTAATTCTACCAAAAAGAACCTTAGAAATACAATATGACCATTTAGGTCCACTTGTATTAGATTAGGACATTTATTATTAATTAATTTAAAGATGGGTTAAAATAGTTAAAAATCAATGTTCAATAACTATTTCATTTTCTATATAGGTATATACATAAGATAAATTCGATTATAAATATTCATTAGAAAGCTAAAACTATTTACTACCTAATGGTAGTTTATTTAAAAATTTTAGACGTTAATTAATTTATGTTATTTATGACATAATTGTGATGCAGTAATTACCTAAATAATGAAATATTAAAATAATTGATATTATAAATATGCAAATAAATGTAATTTGAGACTTATTATTAATTCCACCTATTTTCTAGGTTAATAGGACATGTTATTATTTATCTAATTAACTTTTTTAAAACTAATCATATTGTTATGAATTTTACAAAAATCAATTACCAAATAGTGTCAAAATTGACAAAAAATAGTTTTTTTTAAATATTACATTATAAATGTTAATTTTATTCCAAAAAATCTAAGGATCGTCCAAATGACATAGATAAGGATATATCTTTTAATATTGAACAATTTTGGGTTCGTTTGGCTTGTTATTGTATGTTTATTAACCATATAGTGTAAGAAAACAAAAAGACACGGTAAAAGTTAAATTATTTGACTTAGAGTTAAATATAAATGATAAGGTTAAAATTTTAACCTAAACTTGTATAAAATCTATTGTATGAGATTATTTCAATCCATACCCATTTTATCGTAGAAATAAATAAATTTTGAGCAATTATAAACCGAATATGACTTTATTATAAAATAATATTTTAAGATTATCCAAAGGTGCCTCTCTCCTCCCTTATAAAAAGGGCACCCCTTTCCTCTCCTCTTAACACCCTTTTTAACCTTGAAGCTAGGCCAAACCATGACCATTTACCTTAAAAACCTCATTATAAACATATTAGAGGTCGTGGTATTTTTCAAAGACCAATTTTAGTGCCCTAAGAGGAGGTTTTAAAGAGGCGTACCGAAGAAGAGGTAGTATCTGTTACCGATTCTTTCAAGTTTCTTTCTTCTTCTACTTCCTCTTCATTAGTTGTTTCATTATAAAGTAATAAAATCAGTATTAATTATATACTGATATGTTATTATAAATATGAAACAACCATATTTCACCTTCTATCCATCCTATGGAAAACGAAATCACCACTCGTGCGTACGTACAGAATAACGTCTCCACGTAGTGGTGTAATCATTTTTTCCACAACCACATTACATGGATGGGTATAATGGTGTAAATAAATAAATATATATGGTTATTGTAAAGTGATATTTATTCTGTAATATTATACATACACTTAAATACAATTCCATGATCATGGGAATGATATCATCACCCGTGCGTACATACGAACTACCATCTCCACGAACACAATGAGATTCATTTTCCATGATTAACCATTCAAGAATGATTATAAAGTATATATAATGAATAATAATGAAATTAATGACATAATGAAGCTAATGTATTTATGTATATATATATATGTGTGTGTGTGTGTGATCTACTTACTTCCATTTAAGTCAATAAAGAAAGGAAAACATCGTTAATGCGTACGTACAACCTACTGTCTCCATGAACTGTGTGTTTCATTTCATTTATCTATCTATTATATAAATATACTGAATATATATGATATATAAATCATTTTTTACATTTTGTAAGTATGTAAAGCATGATATAAGTAATAATAATATCAACAAAAACAATTCCAAACACGTACGATAAATGAAACAATTTTTCCCAAAATGCTAATTTAACATGGAATTGACAAATGAACAGGTAATATAAATATCTAAGTGACAAATATATGATATAAAAACAATGAATATGATTCTGTAATAAGTCAATGACATTATTTAAATCATTATACAGGAGTTTAGGATAAATACGAAGCATATCGGACAATAGATAAGGGATAACATTTCCAATCTCATTTTTATCCAAGATTGTTTATTCGTAAGTATTCAATGGGTTTTTATTTATCATCCATGTACCAATTTTCTAAAAATGGTTTCATGTAATTTTAAAGTATTTTTTACCCATTTTTTACTTTTACTACATGGTATGTAAGGAATCATTCTTTTTCTTACGTTACGAGGTACTTTTTTGACTTTTCCGGCAAAAGAACGAGAAAAATGTTTTATTAACTTATACGACATGAAAGGATTTTTACGGTTTTATAAAGCCTTATTTTCAGGAAGCTTTCTCCAAAATATTTCATGACTATTTTTAGAAAAATAGTTTTCTTTTAAAATTTCATGACATTTTTTGAAAAGAATATGTTTTTCAAGAAGAAATGATATTTCCTCAAGTATTCATTTCAAGTGTTTTATCAAAACCATTTTCCATCTAAGATAACATTATTTAATATGTGTATGTTTCAAATATAATGTCTCTATGATTTACATGGTTTCAATTTTATTATGATGAATTTATATCCATTTGTTTTATATGTATTATGTTATGATGGAATGATTTTCATGAAACCCATTTTTATTCATGGGGTTATGATGAAAGATTTATGTTTATGTTGTGGCACAAGTAAGAATGATTTCATTATGAGATGGGTGGGACCTATATCTCCCTCCAATGCATTGGGTAATGTTTTATATATCATGAGATAGACATGTATGTAATGTTAAGTTAATCTGGTTCAGTGTTACAGGACTGGAACGAGGAGTGAACTAGATTCAGAATGGGACTTTGTCCACTAAGATGGTATTGGAAGCAATGACTTGGCTAATATGGAAATCATAACATGTGATTAATAGATGACACAATTAAATGTTTTATTACCATGGTATTTTATCATGACTATTGTTCCTTTATGATCTATGCTTTGTTTACTTCCAAGATTTATGTCGTTGCTCATGATTTTGATGTTCAGATTTTATGTTCATGTTTTTGCATTCAAATGTTTATTGATTGTTTTATGTTCACGATTCATACCCTTACTGTGCATTTGAGATCACCCTTTATATGTTTTCTTTTCCACATGATTAAATAAATGTTTTAGATAAGAAAACAAAATGGGGAAGATCTTTATGGGAGATTTTGAAGATATTTCACAATGATTGGAAGATTATTTTCAGAGTTTCCAAAGAAACTAAACTATTACGATCCTTGTGTGTCTGTTTTCGTTTTGTAACAAGTATTTCGCAAAAGTAATGTAATGTCTATATATGTCAAGATTTGGGTCTCTACAGTTAGTATAAAATTAATGGTTTAGTCATCCTTTGGAAACTAGGATGCGAGAACTTTAGTGAAATCCCTAGAGATATTTCTAAGGTATGTCAATGGATTTCCCTAAGGATAACTATAAGTATAGGTTATATTCCTAGAATTATGGTAACGATCATAGAATTTAGCCTAAGATGTTAGATATTGAAGGTAATCCCCCTTGATTATGATTTTGGCCTCTGACAATATTTTTTTTGGTCTTTATAAAATGGCTAGGAATGGGAGGATTCACGATAATAGAGGATATGATAGACAATGGAATAATATTCTTCATGAGCAACCAAATTAAATTGGATCTGTAGGTCTACATATCGTTATTATGCCTAATCAAAAATATCATAATATGATCAATAATCTAAACTTTGGTAACTTTCCCGACTCAGCTAATAAGAGAAAGATGGAGTTTCATGATGATCATAGAGGAAGTAAAATTCTATTCATATCATGTAATTCATGTGGGAAGAGGCATCATGGAGAATGCTTCAAAGGAAATAGAAGATTCTTTGGGTGTGGAAAAGAGGGACACAAATCCTATAAGTGTAAAGGAAAAGGTTTAGTTAACACCATGGATAAGGATAATGGTATTGCTATGACATCAACAATTATTAGATGTTTTAAATGTGGAATGTATGGTCCTTATGCAAACCAATTCCCTAAGGGAAAATATCTTGAAGAGAATCGGCATGGTCATATGGGTAGTATTTATGTGGATGATGATGAGGAGACTACAAATGATATATGAGATGAAAGAAGTTTTGAAGCTTGGTCAATGGTTTAAGAAGGTAGTGGAATGATTGTTTGTTTTTCAAGAGTTATGTTATATAGTTAATTTAATGGTATAATGGAATAAAGAAACATCTAGAGATTGTTACACTATTTTTTTTCCTAAAGTATTTGAAAGAATGTGTTGAATGGTACTGGTAACCATGAAAGGTTATTCAGATATTTTTGGAAAGAATATGATATGCACATAATAAATGGATAAGGAGGAAAAAATATGTTCGATAGTATTCATGAGCTCATGATTGTTATAAGGACTAAGTGATATCATGGTTTGAGTATACAGAATTTTGGGATTTTGGCATGTGGAAAGAGTTAACTTTTGAAAGCACTCATGTTTTCACTAAGGTTCAATGGGTATTAATTTTTCAATAGAATACTTGACTAAGGCCTTAGAATGTTTTGAATGTGACCAAAAAGACATATCTTATGATATATGGGGATCAACGATGGTATTAACATGCTTGTTATATGAACTCTCTTGTAATCATTTTCAATATAATATGAGATTGGAAAACAATATTTTGGATAAGCCTAAATATTGGAATGGATTATGTTGGACATAAGTTAGTATTGTTTATGGCTAGAACTATTTCGATATTGTTGATGGAAATTTATAATAATGTATTTTTAGAAATAAAGGACAACCTGCAGGATGGGCGACAACCCGTCACATCGGACAAGGCTGTGGGAATCGAACCCACAACCGAAGTGAGACAGACATTTATTTCTTACCACTGGACTATAAGATGTTCCTTGTTTTAAGAAACTAATTTTATTTTATTATGAAGGATGATAGATGAAGTATAAGTCCATTTTGGAACCATATGTGATTAATCTCACCATAGATGGACTTATGTACATAAATTTTGCTAACTTATATTTGAGACAGATGGAATGACCTATCATTCTATCGCATGATCTACTAAAACTTCTCGAAAGACAAATTCAACTTCATTTCTTAAAGAGATGACGTGGAAATTATTCAAGGATTGACCTATGGTGAGATTTTACCTAAATAAAGTAAGTATTTCTTCTAATTCAAATTCTTAAACATTAGGGAAATGATCTTGAAAACCAAAAATGTTGTCCTAGTGCCCTTATTTCTGATGAATCAGATGGTACCATAGATCATCACAAATTTATGGCTCTGTGATTGTTGGATTTTTCATATCCATGTTCGATACCACTATCATTCAGAACATGATGGTTAGATTTCTCTTCCATTTCAATATTTTCACCTATGTTATCCTACGTGGAAACCCAATGATTAGTTAATTTGGGTTACCGTTGTGTTTCATACTTTAGTTTTTAAAGATAAGTTTTGGTATTTCTTTTTACGATGTGGGTTTCTATTTAAGAAACATTGAAGTAGAAAACCTTTTATAACCTTGATGAATTTGAAGGGAGAAATTCATTTTATGAAGGGTAGAATGTAACAACCTGAGATTTTATGAGAATTATTCTTTTTAATTTATTTGATGTCTTTTGTTGTATGTTACACCAAGATTATCTTGCGCTATATGCAACACCGTATTAGCTTGAAATATATAAAACACTATTATTGGCTCTTGTTACACATAATATCAAGTTTGTTTTTTGGAAATTATTTTACGCAACATTAATTATAGATTTTGTTTAATGTAAAATTGAATTAAGTTTTGATTATGTTATACGCAACATTGAGTGTATATATATATATATATATATATATTCAATATATAAATGAAATATGGTTGGATTATATTATACGCAACAACAAAGGAGTCTTGGACTACAGGAAACCCAAACGTGGATTACATTACACGAAATCGCGATCTTCCTTGATAGTGCGTGTAGTACGCAATACCATGTTTCACTAAACGAGATATTATTATAATATTATTATGAGCTAGCCATTATGAATAGTAATAACCAATTTTTGGAATTTTATAAATTTTATCATTCAAAATGGACTTCATTTTTGGATTTTGAATATCGAAATTAGCCTAGGGTGAATTTTTTGTATTTTTTTGAAAACTTTCAATTTTTGATGAATAGTGAAAACACCGAGTTACTATTTAAAAACCGACTTTTTATTTAAATAATTATTTATTTTATTTAAATTCATTTTAGGTAAAAATTTATACATAATACCTATATACGATCAATGTAATTCATTGGAGTCATTTTATAATAATTTTAGATATATAATAATTTTATTGATCTTTTCACCGTCTATTACCCACCTCCTAGGAGAATTTGGAAATTCACATAAAACATAATTTTACCGCTTCTGTGAGTGGAATTTAAAAAATACAAGAGACACAGTTAATATCCAGGACTACAATGTGGTTCAATGAGATGAAAATAATTTTTTGTGAATAGTAACCTTTAACTTTTATTTACCACAGTTAAAAGTAAATAGGGTAATTAAGGGTAAAAATGATATTATTATTACTCTAACACATGTCTCAATTCTATTAGATAATTGAAATTCAACAAAAAACAACATTAGTAATAAAATATTACCATTTAGGTCCACTTGGATTAGATTATGACATTTATTATTTATTTATTTAAAGAAGGGTTAAAATAGTTAAAAATCAATGTTTAATAAATAATTAATTTTTAATATAGGGTGATACATAAGATAAATTCGACTATAAATATTCATTAGAAAGATAAATATATTTCCTAGATAATTGTATTTTATTTATAATTTTTAGACTTTAATTAATTTATGTTATTTATGACACAATTGTGATGCAGTAATTACCTAAATAATGAAATATTAAAATAATTAATATTATAAATACCCAAAAAAATGTAATTTGATACTTTTTATGAAATCCACTAATTTTATAGGTTAACATGAAATGTTATTATTTTTTTAATTAAATTATTTATAACTAATCATGCTTTTATGAATTTTAAAAAAATTAATTACTAAATAGTGTCAAAATTAACATAAAATAGTTTATAAAACAAATATTATATTAGTAATTGTTATTTTATTTGTAAAAATATATTGTTCATAATAATGAATTAGATAAGTATATATATATTAATAATAAACCACTTGGGGTTCTTTTGGCTTTTTATTGTAATTTCATTAACCATATAGTGTAAGAAAACAAGAATACACGGTAAAAGATAAATTATTTTACTTAATCTAAATGATAAGGTTAAAATTGTAACCTAAACTTTTCTAAAATCAACTGGTTGAGAGGATTTAGACCCATAACCACTTTATAATCGAAATAAATTAGTTTTTAGCTTTTATAAACCTAATATTACTTTATTATAAAATAATATTTTAAGTTTTTCGAAAGGTGCCCCTCTCCTCCCTTATAAAAAGGGCACCCATTCCCTCTTCTATTAACACCATTTTGAGCCTTGAAGCTCGGAAAATCCCTTCCCATTTACCTTATCTACCTTCTTAGCAACATATTAGAGGTCCTGGTCTTCATTAATGAACAATTTTAGTGACCTAAGAGAATGTTTCAAAGAGGTGTATCAAAGAAGAGGTAATATTTGTGAACGATTCTTTCAAGTTTCTTTCTTCTTCTACTTCCACATCATTAGTTGTTTCATTATAAAGTAATAACATAAGTATTAATTATATACTGATATGTTATTATAAATATGAAACAACTATATTTCACCTTTTATCCATCCTACAGAAAATTAAATCACCACGCGTGCGTACGTACAGAATACCGTATCCACGCCATTGTGTAATAAGTTTTTCCACCACCACCTACATGGATGGGTATAATGGGGTAAATAAATAACTATATATTGTTATTTTAAAGTGATATTTATTCTCTAATATTATACATACACTTCTATACAATTCCACAATCATTGGAATGATATCATCACTCGTGCGTACGTACGGACTACCGTCTCCACGAACACGATGAGATCCATTTTCCATGATTAACCATTCAAGAATGATTATAAAGTATATATAATGAATAATAATGAAATATATGACATAATTATGCTACTGGATTTATGTATATATATATATATATATATATATATATTTCATCTACTTACTTCCATTCAAGTCAATAATGAAAGGAAAGCAGCGTTCATGCGTAGGTACGACCTACCATCTCCAAGAATGATGTGTTTCATTTCATTTATCTATCTATTATATATATATATACTGAATACATATGATATATAAATCATGTTTTACATTCAGGAAGTATGAAAATCATGATATAAGTAATAATAATATCATGAACAATAAGTCCAAACACGTATGATAAATGAAACAATTTTACCAAAAAAGCTACTTTAACAAGGAATTGACAAATTCAAGGGTAATATAAATACCTAAGTGAACCATATATGATATAATAACAATGAATATGATTCTTTAATAAGTCAATTAAATTATTTAAATCATTATATAGGATGTTCGGATACATACGAAGCTTATCGGACATAAGGTAAGGGATAACTTTTCCAATCTCGTTTTTATCCCTGATTGTTTATTCTTATGTATTCACTGGGGTTATATTTATCATACATGACACTATTTTATAAAAATGGTTTCATGTATGTTTAAAGTCGTTTTTACCCATATTTTACATTTAATACATGTTATGTAAGTAATCTTTCTTTTTCTTATGTTACGAGGTACTTTTTTGACTTTTCCAGCAAAAGAACGAGAAAAATGTTTTTTTAACTTATACGACATGAAAGGGTTTTTACTGTTTTATAAAGCCATATTTTCATGCATCTTCATCCAAAATATTTCATGACTATTTTTAACAAAATCCTTTTCTTTTAAAATTTCTTTACATTTTGTCAAAATAAAATGATTTTGAGGAAGAAAGGATATTTCCTCAAAAATTCATTTCAAGTGTTTTATCTAAACCATTTTCCATCTAAGATGACATTATTTAATATGTGTACGTTTCAAGTATAATGAATCTATGATTTACATGGTTTAAATTTTCTTATGATGAAATGACATCCATTTGTTTTGTATGGATTATGTTATGATGGAATGTTGTTTATGAAACCCATTTTATTCTTTGGTTTATGATGGATGATTTATGTTTATGTTGTGGCACAAGTAATAATAATTTCATTATGAGATGGGTGGGACTTATATATCCCTGAAATTCATTGGAGAATGATTTATATCTCATGAGATAGACATGGCTGGAATGGTAAGTTAAACATGTTCAGTGTTACAGTACTGGAACGAGGAGTGAACTCGATTCAGAATGGGGCTTTGTCCACTAAGATGGTCTTGGAAGCAATGCCTTGGCTACTATAGAAATCATAACATGTGCCTAATGGATGGCACAATTACATGTCTTATTACCATGCTATTTTATCATGACTAATGTTCCTTTATGATCTATGCTTTGTGTACATCCATGATTTATGTCGTTGCTCATGATTTTGATGTTCAAATATTATGTTCATGTTTTTGCATTCAAAAGATTATCGATTGTTTTATGTTCTCTATGCTTACCCTTACTGAGCATTTGAGCTCACCCTTTACATGATTTCTTTTCCCCAGGATTTAAGGAAATTTTTTAGGTAAGAAAACAAAAAGGGGAAGATCTTTATGGGAGATGTTGAAGATCTTTCACCATGATTAGAAGATTATTTTTTGAGTTTCCAAAGACACTAAACTATTACGGCCATTGTGTGTCTATTTTCATTGTGTATCAAGTATTCCGTAAATGTAATGTAATGTCCATTTACGTCATGCTTTGGGACTCTACATTAAGTACTTACACGATTTATGTCATTGCTAAAGATTTTTATGTTTTAACATTATGTTCATGTTTTTAAGTTCAATTGTATATGGTTTTTTTTTATATTCTCCATACTTACCCTTACAAAGCATTTGAGCTCACCCTTTATATGTTTTATTTTCCACAGTATTTCGAGAAAGGTTTTAGGTAAGAAAACCAAAAAGGGGAAGATCTTTATGGGAGATGTTTAAGATCTTTCACCATGATTAGAAGATTACGTTCCGATTTTCTAAATACACTAAACTATTACTGTCCTTTGGTGTCTATTTTTGTTATGTATTAAGTATTCCGCAAAATTAATGTAATTTCCATGTATGTCAGGTTTGGGGTATCTACATATTTCATTCACCTTGTATGACACAGATTAATCCAAGATGTCGTCAATTAATAATACCATGAAACGATTGAGGTAAGGCTGGAGTATCAAGATCATGATTCCCATGAACACTATTGGGGAAATGGACATACTGAAGTGTATCACCAATAACTTTTAGTGGTCATATTGGCATCTGAAGTCTATCATTTCTATGCCTTCATCCCATACCCAATGATGATGATAGCCTGATCTGAGGATGATCTTTGAGAACTACCTCACTCCCGTTAGCTGATCAAAGAGGTCATCAATCCTTGGCGGTGGATACATGTTTTTCATAGTCACCTTGTTCAGGTGCCAATAGTCAACACATAGCCTTAAGCTCTCGTATACCATCTTTCCAAACTGCACTGGGTCTTCCCAAGGTGAAAACCTGGGCCTTATGAACCCTTTATCCTTAAAGTCATCTAGTTGTAACCTTAACTCATGAATATCCCTGGGATCCATATGATATACCGATGTAGATATCTGTGTCGTCCTCAGGTACATTTCAACGTATAATTCTACCTCTCATCAAGGAGGTAGTCATGGGAAATCATCTAGAAATACATACTCATACTAATCCACTACAACAGGAAAACACCAACTCCTCTCATCCATAGCACTGAGGGTGAGGCTAGAAAACTGGTGAGTGATCTTCTATAGAATACTCTAATAAATTCCATTATTCTTTAAAAAGGATCCCTTATCATTTGTTAAGGGAAACTGTGTACCAACCTTGTAGTCACACCATACATTGTGCCTAAAATAGTGGATCTGAGAATGGACTATAGATAAACAGTCCATACATAAGATGACTTTGTAAGGCCTCGATGTTGCTACTAAGAGATCCTATCCAAAGCTCTCGACTCATAGAGTAAACACACACTAACGGTGCCAGTGTGAAGTCATCAAATCTCATCACGTTGGAGTCTCTAATTGTAAGTATCGAAACAAAAGCTCCACCAGAATCTCCAAGCCTCCAATGAGGTACGAGGCTTGGTAGGATTCATTGGAACCTTTGCTTTTGAGAACTGTAGATTTGTTGGAGAAGACACATATTGTACTCATAAGAATCTTTTTAGTGTCGAGGTCATAGGACACCGTTGCCTAAAGCAATTTTCACCCCTGTCCACCAAATCCCTATGCATGTGGTGGACCACTTGGGGGTGTAGGTTGTAACACCTCGATCAGTCGTCCACCACCTACCACTCGGCCTACTCCCCGTCCATGTCTGCCTCCTTGTGGACCTCCTTGCCCAAAACTCTACCTCTTACATGGATTCCCTAGGATAGGCTGCTGATCATCTACAAGTTGAGTCAGGTAGTCCTGAGCCATGTATCATTACCCATTTCATGTGAATCATACAATTGTCCCCTACTGACTCTATCTTTTTTGGGAGCCTCGAACTACTAACCCTATATCCTGGGGTCGCCCCCAAAAAGTCATGGCCCGCTTGGGAACCCATGTCTGATGTCTACTACCAGTTGTCGATGAATCCACAACCTACCATCTGGTGGTGGCTCTAACCATTTGTGCATTCTCTACTAGGAATCTACAGATCAGTGGAGCTCTATCAAGGATTCCATCTTACATTGGGATTCTGATATCAATCATTGATTCCCTAATCTACTATTGGATTCGCTACTAAAATGTTAGGGACCTGACGAAAGGGTCTAATATCAGTTCAGTGGAGTAGCAAGATAGGTCGGTTAACCTCGTGTGTCAGGAGCATCAAGTTCCACCATCTTCTTACCATTCCATGATGAGGGTAGAATCTTGTACCACCATCAAGTCTATAGTTGTCTCTACCAGGAAAAAAACCCATGTAACAACCTCCATCAAATCCTCAACTTCTCGATGATCTGTCATTACTCGAAACCTCAGTGGCCACTATCTCTAGAACTTGTGAAATGTGCTCAGTTGGCATGCACTATTAATTGGTGGGGTAATTCTAAACTGCTTCTCTCTGAGTGATGGTGCATCTAGGACTCCACCGAATGGGGTTATCAATGTATGTCGTCCCTACACTAATGCCTCGTCGTTCAATGGGCCATCATCATGATGACTCACTAGAATCCTGGATGGATGTCATCATGAACATAACAGGTAGAGAAATAGATGCACCACAATCATTAAGTTATATCTAGTGAGCTGACTCAATGAAGATCAAGAGAAAAAAAATTCAAAACACTTTCAACCAGTGGTTTCATGTACCTTTTCTGAAAACATAACTAAGGGCCATTGTGTATGGATATGTCGGCCGCCACACCAACACTAGACTCTATGTCCTGAAACAAAAACTCAATAAACATAACACTATTTTCCCCATTGAAAAATACAAACTCATACATCTTCTAGATGATGAAACCACCTATTATACCACTTGGTCACACCCAACCACCATGGATCGTGCTGTGACTACCCCAAACCCACCTTCTATAGTCTAGGGGGTAGGGTCTATCACCAAAATGGAATATCGTAAAAAATTGGAGGAATTTTCTTTAAACATGTACAAACACATATAGGGCTTACTTCACAATGAAAACCAAAATGGAAAGAATAAATGTACAACAACCACAATGTACCACCACTGAGAGTAAAAGGTTTAAACTAAAGGTAAAGGTTCCAAAACACAAGACCAAATAAAAGTAAAGTACATCAAAAGAAAAAATAGTTCTCATGCTCTTAATCCAAGGATCCTATATTAAGTGTAGGTACAACTCACTATCAGAAGTCACTGGATCCCACCACGTTTCTCGATCCGCCTCTGAGCACCATCTAGCCTGGGCTCCCCAATGTCTCAATCATGTATGTCTGTTGTTTTCACAATACACAATAAGTGTGGGAGAAGCTCATGCAAAGGTGACTATAGAAATACTCAGTAGGGACCCCAAGACCCCAGAATGTCTTTTATAAATCAAGGAAGGAAATACCATAAAGAATGATATCAATGTAAAGTGAAAATAAAAAGACACATCTCAAACATGATATAACATAAGTAAAAAATGTAAATATGATTAGTCATAATGCTAGATCATGATATTCTATTGAGAGTCTCAGCTGATGATCCAAACAATTTCTTTAGGATCTGATCCACACAGGGCCACTAGGTGCTGATCTACACAGGTTCGCTAGGCAATGATCCACCCAGGGTCATTAGGCACTGATCCACAGAGGGTTTGTAGTTGGTGATCCCCATAGGGTTCTAGGAGTTGATCCATACAGGGTCTCTAGGCGTTGATACACATAGGATCACTAGACGATGATAAACACAAAGATTCTAGGTGTTGAACCACACAGGGTTGCTAGGATCTGATCCACATAGGATCCCTAAGAGTGGGTCTCAAATTACCAGAGGATTCTTGTACGATGCTCGCTTGATTATGAGAGAATCTACACTTCATGAAAATCATCATATTCTACCACCATGAAGTCCTAGGTGGAATAACCCAATGTATTATCTCATCGTAAAGGTCAAAACACAATAGAAGACATGTCGAATGGATGCCCGGTTTGAATGATATGGGTATTTTATTAAAAAGGGCCTTGTTTGATTCGAGCCTAATCCAACCTGCCCATATACTAACCTCCACTAAAACCCACATTTTGTATTTTAGAAGGAAAACCACATTGCAAGGGTTTTCATTCCATAGACAATGCGTCAATCGGAAGGACGATCAGTTAGTTATTGAAATTTTTCAAAAAAATGAGCAGGTGGGGTTTGGGTCCGTGTCGACATGAGTAGACCAAACCGACCCCACCAATCCCTGGTCCACGGACCCGACCCACCCCTACTAGTATCCTATTTGTATGGTCATGACCCAGACTGTTTGGACTGACCAGTCCACCAGAGGTAGATCGGCCTTCGGTTTGGCCAAGACATGGTAGGTAGTCGCGTTGGGCTCCCCAGATCTCCATGTGGTCGACATGGGGTGGTATCTCCAATGTGGTCAAGAATATGTGGCTTTGATATGTGGTCAGCTAGACTCCCATGCACAACCATTTGCTGCAGGATACTCCTTCCATGCGGTGTCGGATGGTGCCACGTCTCAACATCGATGTAGTCGTCTGGTCGCAACCGTACACTATTGCGGCAGGCCATCTCTCTCCGCCCACGGCCATGGCCGTCAGTACTGGCTCCCTAGTGGTTTCCTTCTGCGGTCCACCAGAGTTTCTTTGGTGGTCTGTTTTTTGAAGAATCCAGTCCTATAGGACCGTAGGGCTACCACCTTCACTATGATAACCTCAGACACATATTTACCCTATTTGAAAATCCTTTCACCAAGAACGCATAAGGTGGAGGGGGGTTGGGAATTTTTTGTGTCAAACCTCCACCCCAGTTTTATATGGTTAAAACAGGGGAGGCTTGGGAATGATGTTCGATGAACAATACATCAATCCAAAAAATAAATAAAATAAATATCACCCTCCCACAAGAATGGATGATCTTCGAATCAATGTATTCATTGGTTGATCTACGTTTTTTTAGAATAATAATAGTTAAAAACATGAATCAAAACCAACACCCTACCACATTTGGAAATCATTATAGTAGCGTTCCATCCTTGATGGTTTAAGTGGTCAACGTTATTCATCGCTACAAATCATTTTTATTCAAGGTATGTCGATGTCAATGAAGATTTTTTGGTGTTGGTCATTCTTTATTGGGGAGGAATGTCTCCATAGTTTCATCATTCTATGTTGGAGAGGAATCTCACGAGATATTTTTCAGAGATTTACCCATAGTTTTAATTCCAACAATCCGGCGAGTTACCTAATGAATAACGTTACACATCGCAATTTTTCTGTTACGTTGTATCTTAACGTGCCATTAAGGGGATTCCATTAATATGCCTCAACAATGCCTCGTCACCACACTACATCATCATAATCCACTACTCAAATGATGATAAAAGAAATGAAATAAAATTTTAATGTTATTTTATTATTTTTTGAAAAGACCAAAAAATAATTTTTCCATCTGACACTTATCAGTCAATGCTATGTCATTTCTAGGGGAATTCTGACTTTCTATGTTCAATGGTGCCATCATATTTTTGATATGTTCACTGGTTAAAGAGTTAGAAAAACTCGCTCACACAATTGGTACATGTACTTTAATAAAGTTTCATAATTATGTACCAGCCACATCAGGCCTCAGAATCATGTTTCATCAGAGTGTGTGTACATGAAATAATCCTATATAATTGAAACAAATTACATGGAAATTCCGGGACATTACAATGTTAATTTTATTTGTGGAAATTAACATTATTATAAAATTTTTATGGCCCTTGGGATGGAATATTTAATTTCATATATTTTGTTTTATGATTAGTTAAAAATGTTATACTAATATTTTTAGTATGTAAATAATTTTTAATATAGTGTAATATAAAAGAAAAATTTGGCTATAAATATTCAAGTGAAAGATATAATTATTACCTATATCTTGTTAATTTATTTATAATTTGTATAAAAATAATTTAAAATTAATTGGTACACAATGAAAAAGTTTAAATTGATTTATTTAAGGAAGAATAAAATAAATAATATTTATAATTTAATAATATATTGAATTTCCTAAATTTTATGTGATCCAAAAATTTTCTATATAACTATGACATGTTAATGAAGATTAAATGTAATTTATTGTATGAAATAAATTTAGTATTTTTTAAATAAATAATCAAACAATGAATAGTGTAAAAATTTACAAAATTCATATCTTAAAATATTAATTATTACAATAAATAATTAAATTTTAAAAAAAGACTATGATTAGGTAAAAAAAGAGATAAATATTTAAAATCAATTAATTACTCAATAATTTTTTTTCATGTTATTCTAATTACATTAACCCTCAATCTATACGTTATATGATAAAAAGATAAGAGTTAAAATGGTTAAAAAATAATATAAGGATAATAAAATAAAAACCTATATAATTTTAATTGATTGAAATTATTGAAACCCAAGATCATACATTATGAGAAATAATTTAATTTGGTATGATTTTAAAAATTAAATTAATTTTTATTAATTTAATGTTTTTTTATAATTTCTAGAGTCACCTCATCTCCCCTATAAAAGGGAACCCATTCATCTCTATGTCATACAACTCATAAAATAATTGTTTCTTCTACGATCCACACAAAAAGTATCCCATAATACATACCCACATTCAATAGGAATTAGTTTAGGCCTGAAACCTTCTTTAAAGCTGTTAAGGAGTTAATTAATGATGATCGACCACGAGAAAGGTAAAATATTCAATTAAGTGTTTCTATTTTATTTCATCTTAATATTCCTTCCAATATCTTTCAACTATGATTTAATAATAAATCTAGGATCTATAATATTATGAGATTTAATTATGTTAATATCATCACCTAAATCAATCATTAATCATATAAAATGGGAAATGAATTAATTTTTTGTGCATAAGTGTAAATTATCACCACCAAGAATCGATATAATTCATTTTCCATAATTGTATCTCAAGAATGGTTATTATTATTGAATTAATGTTCATATTTTGATTTCACAAAATACATATCATTATATGATAATAATATATAAATTACATTCTACATTTCCTTTCCATTAAGAATGATAATGTCATTTCTGTGTGTGTGTGAAATATCACCTCCATGAAGTGATAAGATTCATTTTGAATGAACACATCACATTGATAATTTATAAAAGAATATTAATTTTTTTAATATTTTAGGAATGAAAATATTATAATTATTTAAAAATAAAATAATAGTTACATTATTTCCAAAATAATAGTTGAAAAATAGAAATGTTACTCAAGTGTAAATATGACTTACTATCTCCATGATTTGAGTGTAGTTCATTTTTCATAACCATAATAAATAGTTTCACTAAAAACTATAATTGATATATTAATGTGACTATAGTATAAATAATATTACATAGAGATGATATAATTATGATAACATTGACTATCGACATGATATCAATGTTAATTCGAACTGAAGTAGAGAATATCCTCAAAATGTCTCGTGTGAACATAAATAATTGCGTTATTTTTTTATACTAGAAAGAAATGATATAAAATTATTAATAAATATGAAAATGGTAATCATTAAATTATAAATTAACCTACATTTATTATTAAAGAAAGTAAATAATGTATTAGATGAATCAGACAAATGGTAATCTACTATTTAACTAAAACATAATTTTAATTATTTTTAAGATTTATTCATCCAAATTAATCTCATTAGTTCCCATGATTCCAATAAAGTTTTATAGATTCATTTAAATGAATATCAATTTTATAAAAATGATATTTTCTATAAAATGTTTTATTGTGGTATGGGACACATGAATTCAAAAATATTTTTTTGATATGTTTTAAAATTGTATTTCAAATTTTATTAATTTTTTCAATATTTTTTTCCCATGCGGCATGAATAAAATTTACTACATTAATGATTCTTTAATTATTTAATATTTCCTTTATATGTAAAAATATTTTATCAAATATAATTATTTATCTTTATAATATGCATAGTTTTATATTTAGATGATATTTTTTATGTGAAAAGGGTATTTTGATATCTTGAATTGTATTAAACAAGGGTTTAATAGCCTAATTATTTGTTTTATTCATGATATAGTCCTTGTACGTTACAGATGAAGGTATGGGTCTCATTATGGATCATTATTGAGTTCTATATATCTTTTACTATTGTTTGAGCCCCATTACAGGTCCTAAAAAATGGTTGAGCTCGATATAGCTTATACAAAATTAGGGCCACATTATAGCTCTCAAATGCATTGGGTACTCTAGTGATTGAAGTAAAAGATGTGTTTTTCCATTTGTAATGGTGAATGAATCTATAATAGGGTAATTATGTCCTATGACACCAATTTTATTCTTCAATTAATTCTAATAATTTGTTACGATCTAGTTTTTAATGTGTTTTCATGGTTTCAATGGACTAAGGATTTTATTTCATTATGTTCCTTACTATGATTTTGGGCTCATCCAATGATTTAAAATGTTTTCCATGGCTCCTAATATTAGTACGTACAAATTAATATTCCATGAATAAAGTATTTAATATGTGTATTTAAAATAAATCATGTTTTATTTTAAATGTGTTTCCTTTTGTGGAATAAAAGCATACTATTTGGAAGTCTCCACTTTGAATGATTACAATTTTGGAAAGTATGGGTTATTAGATTATTCTGTAAAATTATAAACCCAGATGATCCTATATTGAGAATGACACTTCAAAAAGATGATAATATGTAACTTTTACGGTATATTCCTTAAATCCCCCTAGTCATACTTCAATCTGATTTCCTTCAATCATTGTTAGCAATTACTAGTACAGAATATATCAATGACAACGGGGTTTTTCATTCTTGTTCCAACCATTGTTTTGATTCAAATTTTCTCATTCAACCATTATTTTTCATGTCCCATATTATTTCTTCATTTAGTTTAGTTTTTTTATTTACTTTAAAATTCATTTACATGGATTTAATTAATATTATTTATTAAATTAAAATGAAAAGAATATTTATGATTTCTCTTTTAGTAAATATCATTTTTATCATGTACATCTAATCTGTAACAGTTAGGTTATGATTTTAGGGTAATTTTAATACTAATAAATCATTTAAAAAATTGAGTAACCATTTATCTAGTATTGAAGTTATAAAATCATTTAAATGTTATTCTTTTTTCCAACCCTAATATAAAGAATTACAACAGTGGGGACCAGTCCTTGTTATAGTTGACCAATATAAGAAAAATATCATGTCAGAGTATAATATTAATCTAGAATCTTATAAAGGGTCTAATAAAATAAAAATACATAGGAATAATATATCTAAATAGAGTTTTCTTCAAATTAAATTTCTATGTTTCTTCTTATATATTCATGTGGATTCATTATCATGACCTTTATTTTCTCCTGCATTGGTAGGTGTCGAAACATCCTCTTAATAATCCATACAAATGGTTTCATGTAGCATCCTCGAAAAGAAAAAATGGGACATTAGAATAAATTTAATCTCAAATTTTACAGTCAATCTTAATATAGTGTTTCATCTCTAAAAATATTTATATTTCATAAATCATTATATTTTTGGATGGGGAATCATTATTGATACCAAATTTTTCACCAATTCAAATATTTTCAATACTCTATACATTTAATATATTTGAACTTGTACACTTCTCTCTCACAAATAGATTGATATCAACATCACCATTAATAAAATTCTTATACTATAGGTATTTATAAATTGTTGACTCCCAATATCTCAGTGTATTGGTCAACAATGAAAAAAATTTGATCATAAACACTTTACATCCACACTTAAAAATATTTAATAATTTGGGATTCATAAATAGTACATCTTCCTACAACAAACTATTTCATAATGAATTTTTGACATGTATATGAAATAAATTATAATTTCACAAAGAATTTTTTGAATAATGATTCCTATTACATATATCCATTAAATAGGGTATGTATTTTTTAAAATTTAAAACATAATATTCATTCATATCCTTTCTCACATGAATACGATATCATTTATTATCACTATTCCTTTCTAGGTAATTTATTTATTGAAATCCACATAGTTCTAATGATTTTATAATAATTTAATGTTTGCAAAATATCCGAAGAAGATTAATTTATAATGCAATCTTGTTATTCATTCATCTAATCCGCTCATTCATTATGTTAAAAATCAACATTTAATGTAGATTGATCAAATTGTGAAATATGTTTTTAAAATATTATTTATTTGGACCTTCTTCACCATTAAATATATAAAAAATCTCCCTCGATAATATTTTCAATGTCCATATATTATGTTATCATTAAATTATAGTTTTTAATCGAACATCATTTACAATTTTATAACTTGAGTTAGTATATCATGATATTTGGGCACCATTAGAATCTATGATATATGTGGTTTTAAAAATATTCACTACATGAAATACTTAATTTTCAAGAATTTTGTTATTCTCTTTTTTTAATATTTTATTTAATAATATTTATATAAAATTAGAAAAAAAAATCATTGAAATTATTTTATTCAATCATATATTGAGTCAATAAAAAATATATAACCTAAAAATTACTTTAATCATCCATTTCCTAAAACATCCCATGATTCTAGAAATTTATAATTTCATAATTAAAGGATTCATATGCACTAAAATTTGTCATACAATGATTTCATGTTCTAAAAAATGGATATTATTAAAATTTTCCAATATTAAGAATTTAATATTATATTGTATAATAGTTTATAAAAATTCTCTTAAAATTTGTATTATTTTATAATAATTTCTTTCCAACACCGATAAATAATTGATCTTCCCTCAAGGGACATCATTATTTTTAGGATTATATGGTCCTCTAAATTCAAATTAAATTTATTTGTTAATATTATTAATTATAAAAATTAGTATATAACACTTTTTAACATTATTAAATCTCACATTTTCTAATATATGACAACATTTCATTTTTATCTACATTGTTTTTTGAAAAAGGATTCATGATCTTGTTATATATCTATCAAAAATATTTTATTTCAAAACCATATGAAATAATCGAAGTATAATATGAAATATTTATAACCATAATAATATTTAGTGATATATTTTTTATATTCATCAATATTAATAAGTTCTATTTGACTTATAGAATATATATAACTTTTTCTCATCATCAAATTAATATCACGTAATAAGAAATTACATATAAAACATCTCTTTTAAATAACATTTTTAGAAGGTATTTTAGACAATATTAAAATTCCAATATTCATCATCCAAATTTCTCTTAGTGAAAATGTCTAGAATGAAATAATTTATTCATTGTTAATATTGATAAAAAATTATAATGTGTGTTACCAATTAGAACTATGTTTTTACTAGTTTCTTCACAAATTATGAATGAAATTTCATCTTTTAAAGACTCATAAATGTATGTTACATTTTTTAAAAGAAAATTATTTTTTATATAAAATACTAACTATATAATTCTGGTGTATTATCAACCCATATTACTATAAAAATATATAATTTTTTTTAATCAATGATGAAAACATACTCATTCAAACTTTTTTCTTCATAATGTCTTCTAAAAGTCATAAATCCAAACATATCCTTTTCAATAGTAAACCTAACATTGGTTTCACCTATTATATTTTAATTTAAATAACAATACACATTCCATGGAAAGATAATTTCACTATTATTTCAATTTACTTATTATTGTAATGTACTAGGCATTTCTATAATTGAAAATCATATTTCTAGAAACTCAATTATTATTTTTGAGTTCATATTATATTAGGTTATGTATAGGGTTGATTATGCATGGAATAAAGGGTTGTATAGTAAATTAATGTGTGTTTTATTCTCACATGATTACCAGAATCCTAATAATTAACATAAATAAACAATATATCTTATTAGAGATGGGACATGGTATGTGCACTACTAGTTTATGGTCAGAACTGATAGTGTGAAATTCCCCAGAAAACTATCTGACTGTTGAAAAATTCCATAAAATATTTGGCTCTTGATTTTTGAAGTAGGGTTATAAAACCATTAATTATTTTATATAGGTTAATAAGAGTCACAAGGTCAGAAAAAAATTATAAAACCTTTACAAACATTTATATTAATCCAAAAATTGGTTATTAATCCCAAAATATCCCTAAAACTCCTCAGTCTTACTCCTATGATGAGTTATATGAAACATAAAGAAATCATTTTTGGATTTTGGGTGATTCTATGCACATAAAAGACCAATTATTGTTAATATAATGGGGTTGGGACATAATAATTCAATTTACTTGATCATTATACTATATTCTTCTTGAAATTACATTATAATTACCCATTATATTGTAAAAATAATATATCAAAGATTATATGTAAAAATATACATATTCATTTGTGATATAATAGAAAATTCCATGATCATTGAAGGATTTTAGCACAGATCAATTTTGAATTTCATTATCTCTCAAATTGATCTTGATCAAACCTTGGTGTCAGATCTCATTGACTAAGACTAATCGAATAAAATGACTTATGAAGTCATTCTTCATGAATATTATTCTTAAATACATTTTTTCATTAGTTTTTATTGATTTTAGTGACCCATACAATGTATTTATATTATGGGTGGGGGAAATTGGTTGATATTACGTTATGGAATCCATGTAATTTTTGAATGAGGTACCTCACCATGTATACACCATAACGAATTTTTCTCAATGATATAGTTAAATTCTATATGTTTTTATCATGGGAGACCCATTATTTATATTTATCACATGTGTGTATGTATGTATAGTTTGATCAATAATTAATATTGATCAGATGTGTTTGTGAGTATCCCATGGGACCCATGTTTGGTTTTTATTGTATATAGGTAATACATGTAATATTATGTTTGATTATTACCACAAGAGTGTGTGTATAGTGACACTAATTTTTGATATGTTATTTTTTCCTTTATGTTTTATTCACTAATTTGTTTTAATGTAATTCCATAATATGTTTTTCATTATATTATTAAATGCTCAGTTGACCATAATGGCTTTGTTTAAACATGCAGATGGAGAATGAATGACTTAGAATATTGATGATAAGAGACATTGACATAGAAAATTGTTGTGATAAACATGATGCCAATCCCTGTTTTATATAGGGTATGAGGTCCTTTTGGGACTTCCCACCATTGAGATAAGGCACAATAGAATTTTTTGACCCATGAGATATATGTCTCAATGTCATTGTGGACCAACTAGATACTCATTTTCCATGATTCAACTTAGGGATATAGGGTTAACATATAGCATAACCTTGCTAATTACTAATACTATGACCTTTGATTCAATGTATATTTGAGGCATATAAGACAGAGGAACAAGGATGCTTCACCTGTACAAATTCATAGTACATTATTCATTATTTCATGAATCTAATTATCATTATTTTCATGGAATTTTCATATTATACATAGGAATTCCTACATAGGATGCATTGGTAGGGTATTAATGGTTTAATAATCATACCATTCATTGGAATATATATTTGTATGCATACATAATGAAAATGGGTCTTAGAATTTCAAGTTCCTAAAAACAGGTAACTATGATATAGAACATAGTGTTCAAAGGAGGTTCCTCGATAAAATCTAGGGTGATTTTTAGTGAATTAATTGGTTCCGTATTGATTAATTATAAATTTTTATCTTAGAACCTTAGGGGACCTCAGTTTAATACTTTCCTAAATATGTAATATTGGATATGTAACTTCAAAATCTATTTATTATTATTTAGCTTTGTAGTTAATCTTTTTGGGTATTACCCTTTTCATGTTATTATTATGAAGTATAGTGTTTTATGATAAGGGTATATTATATAAAATAAATCATTAAGAACCGAAATGGTATACATAAACCACTTCTTTGTTTATCGGCACATATGAGGTCATGAGTGACGTCAACAAAAAAATGATTTGGGTTTGTAAATTTAAAATTTATATTAAAGGAAATTTCCCATTTTATTTTTTTCATTATGATAATGAGTTTTTTTTGTTCTTACATTTCATTGGAATTGGGTGAATTTATTCATCACCGATAACATAGTATCACAATATTTATTTATATTTATTTATGTATTTTTATATGTATGATAGTTAGCCTAATTTATTTTCTTGATTTTCTCCTTGTTTTTTGAGATATATTGTTTATGCATTTTAATTATTCAGAAATATTCATGAATTTTCTTATAAATATTTTCTTATAACTTCTATGAGGATATATATGATGAGATATATATCATGGGTTGTTATTGGGGTTATACCATGTGTTTTTATTAAATTTATGGGATAGTAAACACTATAGATATCGAATATTTTGGGTAATTTCTGCAAATTTCTATGTAATGACATAGTTATTTCCATATAAGATATTGGATTATATTAGGAAATATTATCAAAGTCATAATATATGATAGATCTTGATTCTAGCGACCAATGTGTCATGGTTTGAATATATAATAAATAATAAATATAATATATAACAAATATGTAGTTGTTCTGAATATGTTGAATACCTCTGAAACAAACTCTCAAATGGGAAATATGATTCCACTATTTAATTTTAAATATAGTTTTTACCCATTGGGAAAGATGAAATTTTTATACATCGAGTGTTTACTATAAGTGAAGATTTGAGAGGATGATAATTAAATATATTAATTTTCTTATTTTGTAGTCTATTTTTAGTTAACAAACAACATATCAATTTAAATACTATTATGTATGAATCATAGGGTTAGACGTATAATACAATGTATTTTTAGAGTGATATTGAATGAGATATTTGTAAAATAATCACTAGATCCTTGATAAATTATTAGTACACAAGATTCTTCCATTGGAAATTTATTTCACTGATCTCTCTAATGAGAACAACATTGAACCATTATTTAAAAGGGATCAATCCAATATAATGGTTTGTATTTTGTTCATTTTAATGAAAAGAAATTCATTCCATTGTTGAATTTGAATCAAATATCTGAAAAATTTTCTCTCGGGTCAATAATTTGATTTACAGGTGATGTACTGTCATCATACAATTTTGAATTTATTTTTCTTCATAATTCCCAATTCGTGTATTCTAGTGTTAATGGGAAAAAATTCATTTGATCAATAGATACTTTATATATTGTGATTTTCTCCCTCCAGTCTTGGAAATATTAATTATTATTTTGGTTGGTCAATGGTTCGATGATTCCTAGCAGGATAGATCATTATGAGTTCATCAATTTGGTATATCATTGTCAAATGTTTTTTTTGGGTTATGGGAGAGATGATAGAGAAATTTTATAACAACCTAGGATTTTCATAAAAAAAGGTTACATCACTTTAGATTAACATTCAATGCATTTCAAAAATACTTGAACATGGGGGTAATGGATTATTGTATTATGGGACTAGATACAAAAAATTAATATTTCATAAATTATCTTCCATATCTCACCAAATGATCTTCAAATTTAATAATCTTTTTTAGATACCCATCTTAATTCCATTCGTCATAATGCGGGATAAGGAAACATATGAATAGGTAAGTATAGATGATTTTTAGGGGTAAAAACTAGAGATATCAATCGATTATTTTATTGATGAATACGATAATAATATGATATGAGATCATTAATATAAAACAAAATTTTCTTACACAAATTATCATGGACCTTATGCATGATTCATGACATCAAATATTATCATTTCAAAAACAAATGAGTCATATTAGTGTTATATAATCAACTATCAATAATGATCAATAAAATCATACCACATATGTCATACACCATTATAATTATATAAACTATTTCTTATGTAATGGTTAACTTTTTGGACCATCAAATCATAATAGATCATTCAACAACTATGATTTTCCCAAGTTGATCGATAAAATGTTCTTTTTACAATAAATCATTATGAAAATAATCTAGTTTCTTATATTTCATTAAGAAAGTCTAATTTTACATATAATTATCTTAAGAGATATAGTAAATTACCCAATTCCTTGTAGGGCTATATAATTCAATCCCCACCTATCATCTAATGAATGATATACATATGAGTTCCATGAATTCATTTTAAATTAATCATTTATTAATATAATAACACATGTAAAGAAATTTGGAATAATAAGAATTTAATATTTCTATAATAGAATAAATAGTTGAAAATGAATAGTTTTTATTAAAATATTATCATAATAAAAATAAACCATCCATATAAATAGTGAGGATTGTACCATTTTTTATTTTCCACATAAAACAAAAGATACACTAATAGTTTGTCATATGGTGAATATGAATCTAATAAATGAAAAACAAATAGTTCTTCATGAAAATAGAATTTCCACATTTAAAAATACAATTTATATACTAAAAATTCATAAAACATTGTTATAATTTTTTCTTATTTAATGTATCCTTTAAAATATATTAATGATGCTTTAATGAATTCTTTTAGCCATTATAGTGAGATATTCAACTCATTCAATAAACCTTAGATGAAAAAATTCCATTCACATTATTTAAAAAAGTAGAAATGTCCTGTATTTGAAAAATAAAAGAAAAATACATATGATTTTTTTATTCATAATTTAAAAATGGTGACAATTTTCTTTAATCATTCGTTGGAGTGATGTATAAATATTCAAGAAAATATTATTTAAAAACAGGCACTTTTAAGAGTTTTAAATTTCAACTGATGAAGAAAATATTTATTATTTCTCATAAGATGAAATCATTAGTAAAATTTTGTTCGTAAAGAGTGGAAAAAATATGCAAAACAAATATTATATAGAAACAACCATAGTATATGAATTTTTTTGATATTATATAGAGCATGATCAATAAATTTCATCATTAGAAGAATAGTAAAAATAAATCCCCTTAAAAATGAAATTTTAATATATATAAAAATCTTGAATTAATACTTTTTAATCCTATGAAACATTGAAAAAATTACCTTGTAATGATATCTAAATCTCAAAAAAATGACCAAAATGATCAAAAAATATATTCATCAGAAATATATTCACCTGATAAATTTTATTCTGTGAATATTTTATGTGTACCATATAAATAATATAAGAAAAAAATATAAGGACCATCCCATAAAATAGATAAAACCATACAAAATTGAATGTTTTTGGAAAATTTATTTTTAATCAGCTATTTTATAAATTAATGAAGGGTGTTTGAGTTGTAAGGTCATTTACTATAACTCTAGGTTTCTATGGATATTCACAATCATCATGATTAATATTCTTAAATATTTTAATTATATTTTACTTATAGTTATTTTTATATATTTTCCCTTATACCCATATTTAATATCATTAGGTTTCTTATATTATATTATTGTAATCTTATTCCAAAAAAAGTGTCATTACTGTTTACCATTTGGAACATGGTTTATAAAAGTAGTTTCAATATTCGTTTTTATGTATTACATATTAATTGTTAACAAATTAATGATTATATAATTAATTTTTAACAAAGTAATATACTTTTATAATTTAATTACATTAGATTTTGTGTGTGTTTCGGGATGAAAAAAACTATTGTGCACTAGTTTCATGTTATACACAAAAAATGACATCTTTCATTAAAATGAACATTAACATTTTTTGACTAAAAATTAAAATAATTAACACATATGTATATATAAATATCATATATACCAATAAAAATAAACTAATACCATCCATTCTTATATGGTAAGGAAATCAATATAACATTTGTCATTGAGGTACTAGACTACACAATGCATGATTAACGTTTTTCATTTTCATAACTGAAAGGAGAGGGTGGTTAAAGAGTGTAAAATAATTTTATTAAAATATATTTATAGAAATATATTAGAACCTACTAAATTATTCTAGGAGTGTGGTGGATTTTTGGGGGGGTTTTTTGGATGAACATATGTGGTTTTGTATAATGGGGACTAATATTAACATTTCCCATTAAAAAGTGAATAGAGATGAATTTGTTGTAAACAAAATAAATATAATAATAATGGGATGTAGCTCAAATGTAACGTGGATCCAAAATATAGGAATTTTTTAGAGGATATGAGATAAATTTAACCTACACCTGATCAATATAAATTTAAAAATAAACATATTTTATCCCTTTACCAATTTATTTACAATTTTTTCATATTTTCATATTCACTATGAAAAAATGTTTGTAAACGAAGAAAAAAATTATTTATGACCAAATATATAATTTTACTTTTTTTAGTTTTTACATAATTATTTTAATTTATGAATTTACTTATTTATTCTATTTAATAAGTGATGAAAATTTAATTATAAAATAAAAAATTTATAATGAAGCGTAATATATATCAATAAATATACAAAAAATATATGAAATGTAATATGGAATTATCATTTAAAACTGAAAATTTATAAATTATAAATTCAATTATAAAATATGTATTTATTATAATAATACAGTTTCATATATATTCAATTCACAATTAAATAAAAATTATGTCATAAAATCCATAATATTGGAGAAAATGTTATATGGCACAATTCCCCTAAAATAAAATGGTTTAGTAAAATCATAATAAATCATATTCTATTTAAATTATTATTTTTAATAAAAAAATAGTGTAATTATTTTGAAATAAATTTCCCTTAATTTATATTTATTTATTTAAATAAATTTCCAATGATGGAAAATTTTCATTATTGGAATTGTAATTTATGAAATGATAAATTTTTAATATTTTTATCACATTTAATCTACTAATTCATATATTCATTATCAGTGGTTAATATTTTCATTATTATTATTTTTATTAAATAATAATAATGTTAGATTCTTGAAATAAATCAACGCTTTTATAAAAAACAATTGGGAAGAAAATTATATTGATAGTTTTTTTAGCCATATTAATTCCATTTCATTTTTATAGATAAAGTATTAATATTCAATAAAATCATATTTTATATTTCAGTAACTCCAATATTATATAATAATTAAATTTTTATGTATTAATGATTGTATTTAATATTTATATTTTTGTAAATATTTCATTGTTTTTGTTTTTGTTCAGTCTTCTGTGAGGAGAAAGTGATCATACATAATATTTATATTGTGGGGAAGAACGTGAGTCCTTAAATCCTACCCATAAAATAAAATAGTCATAAAAAATGTATTACATTTAATATAAAATGTAGCAGTATATTTTATTCATTATATCCTCATGCTCCCATATAACTCAAAACATATAAATTATCTATAGATCATTCACTAAAATGGGTTGTCTTATTCCCCAACGATATATATTTTAAATTCAAAATTTCCACTAAAATTTCCAAATTTGAGAGATCATGTTCATGATCCCTTCCATTCAATGTTACCACATGTGTAATTTATGGCATGTTCATTTTGAGATGTGAAGCATGAAACTCATTTTGTACATGGGAGAGGCCTAGAGTGTGTGAAAAGAGATAAAAAACATTAATCATAAGATAAGGACCTCGACATGGACAATACATTTAAGGCCTATAATTAATTATTCCATAAATTTGATAACATTATTTAGAGGATATATTAAATGGAACACACTTTACCCATCATGAAACTATATATAAAGTCAAAAATTTTCTGTAGAACTCCTATACCAACTTTCTCGCATATTCTTTTATAATAAAATATTTTAATCATTTTTTGTTATTTCATAGACATAGTATGGACCTATCATAATTATCAATACAAAAACATCCAAATATGATGGTGTCATATATTTCTACCCATAAAATAATTTTATGGTGTCATATAAATTCTATTATAGAAATTTTAG
The DNA here is from genome assembly GCA_963277665.1 of Viscum album. NCBI lineage: Eukaryota > Viridiplantae > Streptophyta > Magnoliopsida > Santalales > Viscaceae > Viscum > Viscum album. The sequence goes on along the minus strand of OY728121.1, from coordinate 1,787,722,212 downwards.
TCATATGAAAACACAATTATGTGGATTTGTTGATCTACAAATCAATAAAAATCAATCAAATAAGATCTAACACAACCTATAAAAATTAACATAGTATCAATCCTAACCATCATTTTTGGTATGGAAAGAAATCGTAAGAATCAGCTACACTACTAATACCTGATGAAGATATCTCTATAAAAAAATTTACACCACATTTCTTACACATATAATAGAAGAAGTTGTACTCCATACAGCCTCATTGCTCCCCATATGTATATCATGGAAATTTTTTCAAGGAAGAAATATTCATTGAGAGAAATAATATGTGCTCTAATTATAAAGGCATTAAATAAAACCAAAATAATATTATGGACCTATGAAATTTTTGGGATACCGAAGAAAACATCCACGGTGAGGTTTTCAAATTTTCATAATAGTATGCATAATGAATACAACATAATCATTGATTTTATTTTTTCACCCTTTTCATGATTTAATTCCATTAATCTATTTAGATAATCTGGAATTTATCTCTTAATATTAAACAAAAATATGTTATGTTTTATATCTCTATAATTATTTACACTTAATAGATCCAAACAAAATATTGATCTTTGTGAATCATCCAAAATTTACAACTTTCGCTCCAATTTTTATGGGAGACCTACCTAGATTAATAAAGATATAACTACATATTTTTCAATTTTGATCACCATCATATTATTAACCTTTTCTTATTTCTCAGCATCATCTCCTTAGTCTTCATTGATTTTTATTATAATGAATTTTTGATCCATCTCATGAGAATGATATTATTTACAACACAATATTATGAAATCTGTATAAAACCATTTTAAATTCTGGAATATTAGGTATCATTCAACCCACAAAATCGATGTAAATCCTGATCACTCCATTATAATGATTACATCATCATATTTTGGTACCCACGTTGGAAATGTATTGAGAAATTAAATTATTCAATCATTTCTAAATATCTACTTTAGAACATATTCAATTACTATATGTTAATATATATTCCATAATCATTGGTTTAGTATATATATATATATCATTTGTTTTTCAGTAAATGGATAATTTCATGGATGGTTAAATAAAAATATCACTACCACTTTCTAAAAATATTTCATAATGTATTTTTTTATGAGTAGTTTTACATTATCCTAATGAGTTAAAAATTAACATTATATTATTCATGAGGAGACTTACCATGCCATTATTGTTAGATTCATAGAATATTTTAATCCCATACCATATTTAGGGTAATATTAGTAAAGGTCATCTAACAAAAAACATCTTAATTCCAAAAACAGATTCATGCATACCATTATCCAAAGGAACATAAATCCCTTCTGTTTTATGTCTTTTATTCAATTCCATAGCAAGGATAATTTTCTCACAATGCATATACGGAATCTAGGTAAACTATAAAAAATCCTTATTTTAGTTTCTCTAGTTGGAATGGGACATTTTTCAATAACTATTTTTTAGGATCTATAGATACTACCTTGATACTAATTTCCATACAAAGTAATGACACATTTTTACTAGTTTTATACATTTTCTAAATTTGGATTCCATTTTCACATTTATTAATTTCATTAATACAATATACATATTTTCTTCATGATCCTTTTTATGCATTGAGTATATAAGAATATAACGGGTGAAAACATCCAAAAAATCAACTTGGTAGTCCCTAAAAAACTATTCATTACATTTGTGATGATTTCATGGGAATTTTTTAATCAGAATTACATTCTTATAACAACATAGTTCTATAAATTATTTTATAATTTTTGTCTGATATTTCCTACCTTCTAATCATCGTGTAAGATAGCCAGATATATGTTTAATGTTCAAGATTAAATATTTTGTTAATAATTCATTGAAAATGTTTTCAATTTTGGGTAACGATGATATATTATAATTAATGATATTGTTAAGATCATTATAGTTAAGGAAAATTCACATTTATTCATCATTTACTTAATATATAATATTGGTACTCCCTATGGGGAATCACATGGGTAGATAAAATAGTTTCCTTATTATTTTTTAGATGCTTGTTTAATTTATCTAGTTCAATTTGAGGTATTATATATGAGACCATTAATGTGGGAATATATATATGTATATGGTATATAAAAAACTCAGCCTCACTTTCTATAAGAATAATATTAAATACAATTATAAATACCATATTATAGTCAGATACAATAGGTATTTCATCAATATTGATTTCCAATATATTCATTTGAGACAGTAATCCCTCATTACTGGGTATTTGATCAAATATTATAGAATTTTAATCAAATGGGATATCAAACTTATTTAGATAATGGAGAATAGGATTACCAATAATATGAAATTATCTATCATTATCTTGAAAAATTATATGGGGTATATCAATAGTTATCCATTCTTGATCAATAATCTTTCCAAATTCTGATAATGGTGTAATAATTATATCTAGAGATAGTTTCAACCAACATATTTATAAAATATATTATTTATATATCATAGATGAAATCATTGTACCACCATGATTTTTCGGATACAATTATACACACATCACTTATGGTCATGATTCCAAATACATGTAGATCTTTCATTACATGAAATAAAGAGATGAATTAAAAACAAGTAATCTTATTATAGATAATGAATAAATATTATTTTTACCTCGCACCACTATATTATCATGATCTACATAAATTCAAGGGATGTTGAATTTTTGTCATTATCAATTTTATTTAGAAGGATTCAAGGGCCTATATTATTTATCATTCTCACAGTTGGGTCATTGATTCATATATTTCACAAACATTATATAGTTGAAGCATAGTAGTTTGGGTAGATCATTTGTTGATTCCTTCAATTCACTTTTGTATTAAAAATATTCGTAGCCTTATTTCTAGAAATTTTATATCTAATGGTTATATGTCCAAGAACGAAACAATTTCCAAATCCCAAAAATTACTTATCCTATGTTTTTCTTCTATAATTTTTTAATGTAAGTGGACAAAATATCATCCATTATGAGGAAAACCATTTGAATTTGTTTGGTATTCAACAATTGTTTTCCCTCCCTGGAGTTCTATGAGACAACACATTTTATAACCATTATTAGTACACATCCTATAATCTCTTCATATATTCCACTTTCAATTAATTAAATATTTTTTTGGTCTAGGCTATAATTAAATTAAAAAATGAACAATTTTACTTTCTGGATTAGTGATAACACCATATGTGTATATTGGAAGCATCATGATGTTTTCATCATATATCGCGATGGATTTATCATCCTTTGGTTTCAACTACAATATTTATATCCTTGTAACCATTCATATAGTTAATGGAATATACTTGGAAATGAAGACATAATAAAACTCTTCCTATTATATTCTGCATACTTATTCATAATTTAATTTTTTATTAATATGTTTTTAGAATTCTTCATCCTTTCATTCCCAATTGGTAAAATATTGAACAACCTTCTCGTGTTATTATAATAATATAATATAGATTTTATTTTCCATCACAATGATCCAATCCTTGATAATAATTTTATTTAATGATCCATTGAAAAAGTGTATACATTTCCATATGGATGACTAAACTGTGATTTCCTCACTAATTGTTGATATTTTAGAGCTCAACATGGTTTATGTAATTATTCAATTCATGAGAGAGTTGAGATGGATTTTCTACATTGTCGTTTACATCATCTCATATTTCATTAGGTAGAAAATTATGGCAACCATATAATTTCCCCCATTAATATTATTATCATGATTCCTTTATTTTAATATCATTTGTAAAATGGAAATTTATTTATCATTTTTTAATAAAAATTAATGTCTTTGTAAAGACAGATAATTTCCATGTAATTTTGTTTCATTTAAATGGGAATTTTATAAGTCTGCAGTTTTTTACGGCGCTTGATTCTAAGGCCCGGTGTGCCCGGAATCAATTTCTGATGTTTTGTTAAGATTAAATTAACGTGCATAAGATGTTTTCCAGAAATAGTGGAATAACTCTTGAACAGTTACTCGGATCAGAAATACGAAGGCTCTGTTGCGCTCATAATGGCGGGTTTACCCTAGGCATGAATTAAGTTTAGTCGGCATGGGCCTCCTGTGAAAAATCTCATAAGTAGCTTAACCATGAATAAAATAATTAAATAAATTATTTTATATTTAAAATGTGTATAACTCACAAATGGTAGCTCGAATTAAAAATCTGAGACCACCGATGAACTCATGAGGAAATGCTTTATTTAAGAACATACTAAGATTGTCCGACACGTGCCACCATAAAAAGTTAGTTTTTGGCTGCAAATAAAATAATTGAGTGACAATTATTTTATTGAAAAATTCATAACTTCTAAACTGTAACATGGATTGAAAATCCAAGAGTACCAATGGGTTTGTTTGGGCGTGTTTCACTAAGGAAGAGCCTAACCCCAATGGAATTTTGTAGAAGGATACTAATAATGATTTTCTGAACTTCTTTTCATGTACGTTCATAAAACACGCGAGCGGAATTTTATAACTTTTGAACCGTTGCTCAGAATTGAAATCTGAGGGCACCGTTGAACTCAAATAATTGGTTAATGCTTAGTGAGAACATCACCGCAGTTGCGTTCTAAAGAGAATAAATGTAAGTTTTTGGATTTTTATAAAAATAATAATAAAATAAAATAAAACACTTTATTTCATTTTTAAGTTTCCATGTGTTTAGTGTGTTTGTTAAAACCTCTCCTTGGGACATGGTGGTGGGAATACCACACCCAAACCTCCCATGGGAGTATAGCTGAGGTGGGGACCACCTGAGCCGCATAACCTCCCTATTAATGATAGGGGTGGGGACCACCCAACCCCCTTTTCAATGGAGGAGGATAAAACCACATCAACTCCCCATTAAATGGGGGGAAACTTCACAACTCCTCTACTTTATGTTTTTTTAAACATGATGTGGAGCCTCTTGACCTTACAAATTAATTGTTCCAACCTTTAGTGGAATTAATTTGGTGGATCTGAGTTAATTAATTCCTCCTTTTTGAATTAGTGTGCCAATATAATATTTGAGAGAATGTCTAATATTATTTTTTTCGGTATTTCTCTTTTGGTGGAATTGAGAGAAGCTTGGGAGAAAAATACTCCCAATAAAGAAGGATAAGAACATGAAGAACTCCGGTGACACTATTTCTTCTTCAACATCTTCCCCGTCCACTTATTGATCAACGTCATCAATAAACCAACGTAGCTCAAAATTGAGGACGTGCGGCATACGTGGTGAATGAAGGTATCCTCCGTCATCCTTTTGCGACTCTATCAACAAACAAAAAGAGTCATGTGACAAATCAAAAGGTAGGGGGTTTACTTCTTATTGATGTAATATCCTTTTTCAAATTCTCTTTTTTAGAATTGAATGGAATTTTTGTGTGGTTTAAAAACAATTGAAGATCATCCCCTTCCTTGAGACAACTGTTACCACACTAAGTGCGGAGGATACGTGCCAAACAAACATGACCCGACTCCTCCGCCAATCTTGTTTTGATGTTCTTTTGAAGAATGAAGAGGAAACGATGAGACAAAGGTGGAAATGAAAAGGGTTGTGCCACCCGTGGACTCCGTGAACTATACCACCCCCGAGGTGACCCAGTGCGCTACCCATGCCCCGTGCCCCTGCCGGCGCGCTGCCGGTGCCCCGCACCCCTGTCGGCGTTCTGCCGGTGCCCTGCGCCTCTACCGGTGTGCTCCTGGAACCCCGATCCCCTGCCGGTGTGCTCATGGTTCCCTGATCCCCTTCCAGCATGCTCCCTGCACACCGCGCCCCTACCGGCGCGCTGCCCTCCACCTAGCGCCCCTACTGGCGTGCTTTCGGCACCCCGCTCCCCCTATCGGTGCGCTATCTGGCTCCTGCCTCTACCTGCCCAGTGCACCTGGAGCCTGCAGGAGCCCAACCGGTCGGCCTGCGCCCTGCGAGGCCTTCCTGCTGGCCTCCGGACCACTGGCCTCCTGAGCTGACCAATGACATCCCCCATGATTTCGCTGGCCTAACAAGCCCAGTCTTCCAGTCCGAGTTACCGAGTCGCCTACATGGCGGATTTTGGGTCGTACTACCCTAGCGGTCCGCTGGGTGAAGCCCAGTAGACCGGGTCAAAACATAGTAGGTGTACCCACAAAATGGGTCGGGTAAGACCTACTAGGTCAGACTGGGTCAAACCCGGCTAGGCCGGCCAAGACAGGTTTGGGCCGAGTTGATTCAACTGGGTCAGACCGGACCCAATCCCATTACTGAACCTTCACCTTCATGGGCCATATCTTTATCACGAGATGTCTGTTTGACGAACTGTTATCGGCTCTGGTTTTATTGGAGCATAGCTATCCCATTGAGTATACCTCTCTGGAGTTCAAGGTATTGTTGAGTCACGGTTAGGTTGGTTCGTACATGAATCTAACAGGGCCCCCTAGACTAAAATGCTAATAACTCACAGATCGGGCGTCTAATTGACGCGACGTCTATTGCATTGAGACCCTTATGACGTGGCGGTCCATTGAAATACATATGCATGGGACTTCATGACCCTTGGAGTATCGGCTTTTAGCTCATGGAGGGGACCCTCCTAGAGACGAATGATTAGTGTACGAAATCCTAGTAGCTGGTTGAGACCTAATGATTGCTTGACTATTTCGTTTTGGAGTGACATGACAAGCCCAGTGGGGAGATATTTCATGTGAGACGGTAGACCCATGGAGGAGGAGCGCCACTATGTGAGGCGACAGACTCATGGTACTTGAAAGGATAAGTACCTCTATAGGATATTAGGGGGAGTGATACTGTGTGAGGCGGCAGACCCTAGTTGGGAAGCATCTCTGTGTGACGTAGTTGTCCCATGGTACACGACCGGAGGAGTACATCATCAGTCTAAGGTTAGTGAGTACCACCTCAGATTCATGACGCTTCCACTATACTCAATAAGAGAGGAGTTCTCCAGTAGTTATGGTTTCAATAATGAAAATCCTAGTTTGAGATGAGACGATGACCTTTTTGTTTTTCTCATGATTGAGATGGGTTACTTGATAACATAGGTATATGTATGGGAATATACCTAAGTAATGGTTATCCGTTGAAATCATACTTTTTTGTTTAACCTTGTTGGATTTATAAGACCTTGAGGTTCTTGGGGTCCCAACTGAGTATCGTTATACTCAACCCTTCACGGGCTATGACCGCACCTCATTGTGTTGGATGTAGACAACAGATAGTGCCGAAAGAGGCCTAGATCGCCAGGACTAGTCAGTACCTAGAGGAGGACCTTACAACTTATCGGTACACGGTGGAGTCTGAAAGGTGTTGATTGATGAGGAGGATATTTTCACCTACCCTTAATGTATGACCCTTGGAGGACGATCTATGATCTTCTTTTATCTTTCATCTATTTGTCCCTTTTTCAGTTGTACTTATTTTTAGCTGTATTTCAACATTATAGTTGGTCTTGTATTCTCGCACCCATTACTTTTAGTAGACTTGTAATATAGCTCTTAATTAGTGATTGATTTCACTTGTACTCTGGTAGTCTGTGTTTACGATTTATAAAGGCAATGCCTTCCCAGTTTTAGGGAATTACACCTTTGGTGCTAGTCTCCTGCCGCTGGCCTATGGAAGGCAAGCTTGGGGTATTCACGATGTGGGCCCTAGGGGACGGGTCATGAAAATTTGGTATCTGAGGAGTCGGCTCTACTACATAATTTAGGACTATGATATTTATTTTTAGTGAAGAAATAATGATAAGTGTACCGAGTGTGGTTTTCAGTTCAGGGAGTCCAGTGTTGGTGCGGTGGCCGATGTATCCATACAACAGGACCCTGACCTCTGATTTCCGACTTGGTGTGCGAAATAACTGATTGCTTGTTTGATTCCAAAAGGTTTTTTATGTTATCTCAAACCAGGTCAGCTCACCAGGTATAATCTTTTGACCATGTCACATCTGTTTAGGATGCCTCCACACAGAAAACCAGTTAGAGTTCTGAGAGAGTACATGATGATGGTCCCCCCGAGAAACGAGGCTTCGGTGCAAGGGCCTTTTACTATGTTGTAACCTTCAAGGGTTGTACCAGAAGCACAAACACCTATTGGGAAGAAGATTCCACCAGCCATATTAGCGGAATGTGAACACCGATAGAGCGCGTTGCACGAGTTCTGGCAGTAGAGGCCTCTGAGGTTATGAGGCGAGATGGATTCCCAGGAAACAGAGGACTGGTTGGAGGTGATTGATAGAGTTTTCCACCTAGTTTAGACAGTAGTATATCAGATGGTGATCTTAGATACTAGTATTTTTTAGTGAGAAACCATGAGGATGGTCGGTATAGTGATGAATCTTTGATACTTGGACTGTTTTCCAAGATGGTACCTTCGGGAATTGTTCCAACTATATCACTTCCCTTGGGTCAGTAGACACAATCGGTGGTACCGGTAGAGGAAACTTGTAGGCGTAGTGCCTTAAATGTGTTTCAGCAATAGAAACCCCTCATGTTCCGAGGAGAGACCAACTCACAGGAGGATGAGGACTATGCTGAGGAGGTGGCTGGGAGTTTTCCTGAGATTATACAGCATCAGTAGGATGACGTGTCAGTATATGAGTATTAATCTAGGCATAAATATCATTCCTAATACTCAATGAATATGGTATGATCATTGCTTCAGTCCTCGAACATGCGAGCGAGGTGTGTTTAATGAAAATCCAAGCCTGCACAATTCCTCTACTTATTCCTACTTATGTCAGGATTCTAGAGTAATGCTTTGTGGTTGAATGTTATTTGGCTGAGAATATATAGCTAGATAATGTCAGCATTCAGAAAGTAGGAAACCAGCGCTAGTCTCCGAGACTTGAGCGTTTAAAAATGTTTCAAGATGAGGAAGTCGTATGGACAGATGAATCTGCAGGGCATCAGACGTGGAAGCATAGCTATTAGAGCCGCATGAGGCGTTGTACATTTGGACATGTTACAACCACGCACCTTTTTAGTCCTCGAAAGGCCCACGTAGCTGGAGGGAAGGAGAAGAAAGTAGATGCATGTTGTCTAGGAGTGTGATCCAAGGGCTCTAGGAATGATTCGACATATGGTCTATGTCTACTACTAGCTATCGTATCAATAAACATAGGTACCAATCATTCCTTCCTTCCACAAATCATGTCCTAGACCTAGAGTTTCTTGTTAAACCATTCACTTGACCCTCACATATGGAGATACCTTTGGGAGGAGACTCAATAATCACACATACGTCGATGGTGTGATCTGACCCTAGAGGCGAGAGTTTCAGTTGGATCTTCTTGGTGGCAGCATCAAGGCCCAACGAATTTAGTTTGGTTTTAGACTAAGCAAACACAGTTCATACATAGATGGAATTTATTAGGCAAAAAATGGTTTTGGATAATCTACAATGTTGGGATGGGGTTTTCCTTGGTCGGAGAAAAGGAAAACCCAGGAAGCACATGATGGAATCATGCATAAAATGGTGCAGTCAATCACTCATGATTCAGTCAGACATACCTTTGTTACAGACTTCTCCAGAGTTTCAACACCACTATCATCCACGATGAAGAAGGGGCAACCCTTCCTATGGTAGGAGAGATGCTAGCAGAGCTTTTAGGAGCTGAGGAAGAGGCTGACTAGTGCCACCATTTTGAGGCTTTTAGAGGAATTCATAGGGTATGTAGTCTACTGAGATGCATCAAGGACCAGAATCGGGTGTTTGCTAATGTAGGAGTGAGTTGTGATCACGTATGGTTCTCAGCAGTTCAGACAACATGAGCATAACTACACTACCCATGACATGGATTTTGCAGTAGTGGTCTTCTCTTTAAAGATGTGGAAACATTATCTGATGGGAGAACATTTTACCATGTACTCTGATCCCCAGAGTCTTAGGTATATATTTTCTCAGAAGGACCGGAACCTAAGAAAACGACGATGGCTTGAGTTCCTCCAGGACAATGACTTCGAGATATTCTATACTCATGGCAAGGGGAACATAGTAGATGATGCGTTCAGTTGGAGATAAGGAATTCAGCTGCTAGGAGAGGGGACAAAATAGCTAGACGTGTTGCAGATATCCTTTGTGGATTGGGATGGATCAGCCTGTCTACATCCTCTTACAGTCACTCCCCCACTTCATCAGCGAGTCAGGGAGTTGCATCATGGGGATACTAACAGCGAGACATGATGTGCTCAGATATCCACATGGTATGAACCTTGATGGATTTTCTGAAGGTGGGGAGCACATCATCCTCTTTAGGGGATGTACCATGGTAAAAATTGAACTTCAGGAAGAAGTGTTTAGGTATTTCCACACTTCCCCTCTAGTGGTACATCATGGAGAGGCAAGGATGTACTAGGACATTCGACGATATCTATGGTGGCCAGGTATGAAGAAGGTGGTAGCAGATTTTGTCTCACAACTCCTCACTTGTCAGCAAGTGAAGGCGGGGAATTTGGTACCAACAGGCTTGGTTCACACATTAGATGACCCAAAGTGGAAGAGGGATGTGATATCCTTGTACTTTGTGATGGGTCTTCCACATACATCCAGGACACATGACTCTATTTGGGTGATCTTCGACCGACTCACCAAGTCAGCCCACTTCATACCAACCAGAGATGGTACGGGATACTACGGAGAAGGTAGAGATCATCCTGGAGCAGATGAAGACTGCACAGTGTAGAAAAAATCCATATACATATAGGAGACAGAGACCTCTGGATTTCAAGGATAGCGACCACGTCTTTCTACGGTTCTCACCTCAATGAGGTCTATAGATATTTGGTCAAGGCATCAAGTTGTCTTCGCGTTTCACCAGACCTTTCTAGGTCCTTAATTGATTTGGCAAGGTGGCATAACTCTTGGATCTTCCACCTCATCTACATAGGGTGCACGACGTCTTCCACTTATCTCAGTTAAGGAGATACGTGCACGACCTGTCCAACATCATCGACCACAGCGAGCTGGACATCGATGACATGGAATATTTTATGGAGGTTCCAGTAGACATTGAGGATCGATAAGAGAGGGTCATGTATGGATAGTCGATTTCTCTACTGTGCATTCGCTGGAAGAATGGGAACTTCCAGGAGAACACATGGGAGCGGGAGGCCAGATTCATGCTCAGTACCCCCTTTTTTCCCCCTAGTATGAGTTGTAGATTATGGGGACGTAGAGCCCTGTGGTCGGGAGAATTTAAAGTCATGGAATTTCTAGGCAATATTTTTATTTAAATGTAAATTTTATGAGTCCACGGTTTCTGATGATGCTTGATTTCAAGGCCCGGTGTGCCTGGAATCAATTTATGAAATTTTTATAATCATGAATAAACGCACGTAATATGTTTTCTAGAAAAAGTGGAATAAATCTTAAACGGTTACTCGAATCATGAATATGAGGGCACTGTTTCCCTCAAGATGGCATGTTTATCCTAGTCACGATATAAGATTAGTCGGCATTGGCCTCCTATGAAAAATCCCAAAAATGGCGTAATTGTGAATAAAATAATTAAATAAATTATTTTATTTTTAAAATGTTTATTACTCAAAAAGGGTAGCTCAAATAAAAAATCTGAGACCACAGATGAACTTGTGAGGGCATGCTCTATTTATTCAGATACTAACTTTGGCCAATGCGAGCCACAAGAAAAAGTTAATTTTTTCCCGAAAATAAATTAATTGAGTGAAAATTATTTTATTGAAAAATTCATAACATCTAAAATTTTACTCGTAATGTAAATCCGAAAGTACCATTGGGTTCGTTGGGGAATTTCTCACCAAAGCAGAGCCTAACCACGATGGAAGTTTTTCAAGGGTGACTGATAATAATTTTCCAAAACAAATTAGGGTATGTTCAGTAAACGCGTGAGCGGCATTTTATAACTTTTGAACTGGTGCTGAAAATTGAAATTGGAGGGCACTGTTGAACTCCCAGCATCGGTGATTTCTTAGTGAGACCTTCACCACAGATGCATTCTAAAGAGAATAAATGTTATTTTTTGCCTTTTTTAAAAAATAATAATCAAATAACGTACAACACATTAGTTTATTTTTTAGCTTCCATGTGTTGACTGTGTGGGTTAAAACCTCCCCTTTGGAGTTGGTGGTGGGACCGCAACACCCTAACCTCCCATGGGAGGATAGTTGAGGTGGGGACCACCTAAGCTGCACAACCTCCCTATTAATGATAGGGGTGGGGACCAATCGACCCCCTATCAATGGAGGAGGATAAAACCTCCTCAATTCCCCATTAAATGGGGAGAAACTCCTTAAATCATCTACTTTATGTTTTGCCAAATATTATGGGGAGCCTCTTGACCTTACAAAGTAATTGTGCCAACCATTCATTCAATTAATTTGGTGGAGCCGGGTTAATTAATTCCTCCTTAATGAATTGGTGTGCCAATATAATATTAGACATCAAGTCTAATATTATTTTGTTGGAATTTCTCTTTTGGTAGAATTGAGAGAAGCTTGGGAGAAAAGTGCTCCCAATGAAGAAGGAGAAGAAGGAGAAGAACGCTGGCGATGCTCTTTCTTCTTCGAAATAATCCATGTCCAACTATTAATTGACATCGTCAACAAACTGACGCATCTCTGAATTGAGGACGTGTGGCAGACGCGACGGACGACGATCTCCTCCACCATCCTTTCACGACTATGTCAACAAACCACAAGCGTCGTGCGGCAATTCAAAAGGTATGGGGTTTACTTCTTGTTGATGTAATATCCTTTTCCTTTTTCTCTTATTAATAATTGAAAGTAATCATTGTGTGGTTTAAAAACAATTGATGATAATTCCCTTCCTTGAGATAGTTGTTACCACACACAATGCGGAGGGTGTGGGGGAAACAAACATGACCCGACTCCTCTACCGATCTTTTTGTGATGTTATTTGGAAGAACGATTCGACATCGAGGTGACGATGGCGGAAATGACAAAGCCGTGACACCCACGTCATCTGTGAACTACGATTCCCCCATGGCGCCCTAGTGTGCTACCCGCACCCCCACGCGCTATCGGTGGCCAGTGCCCCTACATGCACGCTCCCAGTGCCCCGCGCCCCATGTCGGTGTGCCGCCTGACTCTTGTCACGACCAGTACGGTGTGTTCGAGGCCTGTTGGAGCCTAGCCGGCCAGCCTGTGCCCCTGCCGGCCTCCCGGCCACAGCCCTCCTGAGCCGACCCGAAACATCCCCCACGATGTCGCTGGCCGAATCTGCCTGACCTTCTAGGCCGAGTTATCGAGCCGCCTACATAAAGAAATTTGGGCCAAACCGCCATTGCGGTCCGCTGGGTCGGGCCAATTGGACCGGGTCAAAACATAGGGGGCTGACCCACCCAATGGGTTGGGTCAGACCCATCGAGTTTTACCAAGTTGAACAAGGCTGGGTCGGCCCAGACATTGTTTGGACGAGTCGTTCCGACCTGGTCGGACTGGACCCGGGCCCATTACTGACCCTTCACCTTCTTAGACCATTTCTTTGGCACCAGACGACCATTTGAAGAACCGTCAGCAGCGCTGGTTTTAGTAGAGCATAGTCGTCCCATTGATTATACCCCACTAGATATCATGGTATAGTTGAGTCATGGTTAGGTTGGTTCGTACACCAATCTAACCGGGCCACAGGGACTAAAATTCTAATAATTCACAGACTTGGAATCTTATTGACGAGTCGTATATTGCTTTAAATCCCTTATAAAGTGGAAGTCCATTGAGATACTTTTTCATGCGACTTTTAACACTTGTATTATAGGCTTGTATCTCATGGAGCAGACACTCTCATGGATGAGCGAGGAGAGTATGAAGACCTAGTAGCTGGATGAGAACTAAAAACTACATGAAATATTCGTTTTGGAGTGACTCGACTAGCCTTGTGGGGAGCGCTACTATGTGAGGTGGGAGACCCATGGCGGAGGAGTGCCACTGTGTGAGGTGGCAGACCTATGGTACATGACAGGAGGAGTACCTCTATAGGCTATATGGGGGAGTGCCACTGTGTGAGGTGGCAGACCCCTGGTGGGAAGCACCTCTCTGTGATGTAGATGTCCCACGATACTTGACATCAGGACTACATCAAAATTGTAAAGTTAGTGAGGAGCGCCTCAGAGTCACGACATGGCCACTATACTTGATAGTGTTGGAGTTCTCCTGCAGTTGTGGTTTCGATAATGAAAATCCCGGTTTGAGCTGAGTCGATGACCTTTTTGTTTTCCTCATGATTGAGATGGGTTACTTGATATCTTATGTATATACATGGGAATATACCTAAGTAATGGCTATCCATTGAAGTCATACATTGTGGTTTAACCTTGGTAGATTTGTGAGACCTTGATGGTATTAGGGTCTCTACTGAGTATCATTATACTAACCCCTACACGGGGTATGCCCACACATCGTTGTGTTGGATGCAGATGATGGAAAATACCGATGGAGGACGAGAGCTCCATGACTGGTCGGTACCCGGAGGAGGACCATACAACCTATCGGTACACGGTGGTGTCAGACAAACGTGGAGTACCGAGGAGGCCATCTGTACCTACCCTTAATGTATGAACCCCGGAGGACGATCTAGGAGCTTCTTTAATCTTTCATCTGTTTGTCCATTTCTTAGTTGTACATGTTTTCAGTTTTATTTGTACATTACAGTTGAGCTTGTTTTCTGGAACCCTATACTTTTATTACACTTGTTACATAGCACTTAATTAGTTTTTTCATCTGATTTTACTCTGGTTGTGTGCATTTATGATTTATAAAGGCAATGCCTTCCCAGTTTTAGGGAATTATGCCTTTGGTTCTAGTCACTATCCTCTGGCCTATGGAAGGAGGGCTTGGGATAGTCACGATGTGCTCCCCAGGGGATGGGTTGTGATAGTCATATGGCAAAAATAGAATTTATTTATTTCAACATTAAAATGTTTTATTCTTTGAGAGTATCATGTTAATCAATAATTATTTTAGTTTACTCTATATTAATTAATGAAAAAAATGGTCTGAGTTTTTTCATAATTCATCATCTAGTCCCCCAATGTGCCAATTAATAAAATTTGTAATGTTTTTGGTAAAATGATTTATATGTAAAAAAAATCCCATTAGAAATTCTAGCTAGGTATTCAATTGGAAGACTTTTCTATTCTATATTATTGGGTTTTCATTGACACCCAACATGTTCTCATTGACATTTTTACAAATATGTATAACTAGGTAATATGATGTATCCTCGTTACAAAATCACATTATGTATTTAATTTCATTGAAAAATCCTAATCATGATATTAATATTATTTCTGTATAATATCACATACGAAAAATATTATCTTGGGATTCTAAAAACTTTTTAAAACAATATTTCTATAAAATATTTCTGTAATATAAAAAAAACAAATCATTTTATTTTTTATTAGCTCTAGTGAAAAATAATCATAACATTATTTTACTTCCACTATATGATTTAAAACATTAAAAAATTAGAAATAATATCCCATTTAATGATAGTTTTAGTGTATTTGTTCAAAATATAAATAATAATATTATTATAGAAAACCATATACAATTCTCGATAAAAGGGACTATAAAAAACATTTTCAAGAAATTTCATTAGTATGAAACACCTCAATAATGTGTGGAATGATAACCTTAGAATGGGTTGATCTCAAAAACTCTATTAGGGATGACTAAAAATTTAATCATGAATGATTCATAAACATATATACTATCCTTTCCACAATAAATAATTCATATCACGATGAATTATAACAATAAAACTTGTTAGAGACATACAATACCTGTCATAAGAACATAAATCCATTAAATATCAATATGGAAACATAAAAACAGTAACATGTATTAGAATCATTTAACAAAATAGTTTAATCATGAGATAAATAGATCCAAATGAATAATAATTTCTGAACTATGCTACAAATTGTATCATTAGGATACGTTACATTAATTTTATAGAACATTATAGAAAAATATTAGAATATAGAACATCATTCAAATATGGAACATAAATTATTACAGGTAGAATAACATTCATGTTCCACACACACTGTGACTTTACACAGGGGCTATAAATATCTTCTAATTATTTTCCCATATGAAAATATCATTTGAACAATTATTTGTAGGGAAATATTGGACCCCACTCATCATTATTATATAGATTCATTTCCCACATAAATATAATTCAATATTGACCTAATAAAGTTATAACATGAATAAAATGGGTTTCATAAAGCTTCTAAATGTAGTCATTAATATTTTAATAAAATATAGAAAATAATAAATTTTATTTTATAAAGCATCCAAATAATAATCATTCACATTTCACAAGAATACTTGTGAAATAACTTTTTTTAATAAAACATCGAAGTGATATTAAATAGAATCATGAATTAAATATTTTCATACATTAAAATTTATTTCCAAAAATAATCATATAAAATTTTTTATTAGGGTAAATCATGAAACATCACTCAATACAAGATATTTTGTTAAAGTTTAATGAAAACCAAACCAAGAAATGTTATTTTTGAATCAAAGTTGTATTCATCATATTAAAATTCATATATATGATTCATTGTTTAAAATATCCCCTTATTTTACAAAAATGAAAATAAAACCATTCATGAAAAAGATTGTAGTTAAAAAAAATTATAAATGAAAATGGAATCAAAAAATATAAAATATAATTTCCATGAAAAACAATATTTATTAATAAATTCTATAACACAATGAAACGAATTAGAGTTTCCATATCATTTAAATTTATAAATAATTTTTATAGATGTGTATCATCCTCCTAAATCAGAAGTATGAATATATTAATTACCATTTAAAAAATTGTTGATATAAATTTTCTCTTATCAAAATAGATAATAGTAATTATCTTAAGGTGTTATAATGATCTAATCTCTTTTCTACATTACGCATTAATAAAAAATATAGGTTTAAACTATGTTCATGAAAATGGTGATGATTTGTTTCATATACTTCATCGATATCAATGTTTTACTTTATAATGGTCATTAAATATTAATTTATAAAAATAGAACAATATTAATTATTTTGATTATCTATAATTAAGTATATTATATAAAATCATAAAAATAATGTAATATAATCAATGTTTCTAAATGAATTATTTTGAAAAAAATTTAATCACTAATGTGGTAGATTTTACAATGTGAGATTCATGTTTACATTTTAATTAATGGTAGTGACATGGGTGTCTAATTATTTGACCACATTTATAATAACATAACATTTTTTAAATTACACATATGATATCATTATATGATGGTGAAATGATATTTTACGAATAATAATACAACATAAAAAATGGAACAAAAAAAGTGACGATATGAACTTATACATCACATTTTATATTATCTCTATTGATATGGGGACTAAAACGTTGAAAGTGAAGTGGAAAGTGAATAATTAAGTCACAAAGAGATGGGGTGAATCAGGTGGGACTTGTTTTACTACATTATTTTATTTTAATTAACCCCCATTAAAATATTTGACACCTTTTAATAGGTTTTGATATCATATACTGTATAGAATGTAAATAAAAACCACACAAAATTAATTTACATAGTGCGGTACTATGAACTACATCCATACTGAAATGGGTTATACCCCTACTTATATATATAATTGACTATAGGGATATAGTTTTAACAAGGGAATATCTCATTCACAACAACACTATGTCCCATAGTTTTCCACTGTACAGTACCGCTAGAGATCACATGTTACCACCTACATAATCAAATCATGACTCCCAATCATTATACTATATCCCATAGCATTACCAGCATACCATAGGTATGCTCCATATTCCCAATGAGTATATATCCTACATTATAGTCCCACTGAATCAATCCATAATATTGGGTCACATAATATATCATCCACTAATAGGATGATCTCTAGATCATCATCCACGAGATTACTCAATCAAACTGGATCATGTAAAATTAAAGAAAAGTTTCCCTAATGATTGTCTTGAATAATAATTTTGATCACCTATGGATAATCAACTTCCTCAGTACAACACTAAAAAGGGAAATGTTCTTTCTATAGCTAGACACCTAGCCTCAATGAATACATAATAACACAAATATAAATATTTATATAAAGAATACTCTAGTTTCAATATATTCAATCTTCACATCGATCATGTAATTTATATTTCATGTGGACTTATTAGCCTTCAAGAATGTATGAAATAAAATTCATTGTCTTATATATTTATGAAATAATTAACAATCACATAATTCACAAATTACATTAATGATTTAATACATTTACATTCATAATGCCACTTGTATATCTTTTCACAATAATGTTATACCACCACACATTCTTCACAACGCACCCATCCTCAATATCATCCACATTATTATGAAGACTATATATATCAAAAATACATTTTACACTTATTCCTTCTATGCACAAACTCAAATGGATGTTAGTGTGATTCACTCAAAGAATTTTTCTCAAGAATCATTGTTAGCATACGCTATCTCATGTTCATCGTAAATGATTACCAAAACAAAAAAAATATGTATATGTAAGGTAATCATGTTATCATGGATTCTTTGTAGAACCATGTTTGTCCTGATGAAATTTTATTGTCGTGATTCACATTTCGTATTCCAAATGATTCAATTCCTCTTCACTCAAATAAAAATATTGGGGAACCTCTACCCTTCTTAATCCAGATGTTCACGGTATTTGTATTTCTTTTGAAATAAGAACATGTCATGAAAACAAGAAACTACTTTCATTTATAGAAACCATGATTTATAAACATGTATCAGCGTGCCTCAAAATGAATTACTTAATTCATAAAAACAAAATAGAATCATTGATAAGGATAAAATAATATTTTATTTCATGTATTTCACATTGGATTAAATTTCAAAAATATATGAAAAAAGTTTCTTGTGATTTTTTTCCTTTTCTGATATTTTTGATAATAAAAATAATCTCATAATAATCGAATAATTATTCGGTTGATGTCACATATAGGTCCTATTCTTCTCTGAAATCATTGGGTGGAAGAGGATGAAGATGATATCAATTAGGTGATTGAACGGCTAGAATGAACTCATCAGAAGACTACCGATATTGTCATGTTTTTTGTGGATTATGAATAGTGAAGTAGATATTTTATCCCAAAAAAAAATTTTGTGTGGTTCCCTGATATCTTATAATAAAAAAAGTATACTTTCATTCCATTATTGGTTTTTTTACTGAATGTATTTTCACATACTACTCATTGCCACTATTTTCATTTTCTAAAATTCCACCCATTATGTGGGAATTCATATCCAAAGCAGCTCTTTGTGGGTGTTATTAGATCACCCTCTTCAATCATGCTCACCTATCCAAGGATGACAATCCCATCTCAACAGTGATTTTGGGAACCTAATTTTTCTAGTGTGTTTGGATATTTTTTAGATATACATCAATTAAAAACATTATCCACATTCCATATAAATTCTAAATAGATCATACTGAAATCCTTAACAAAAATTATCCTATTTACAATTCTATGATAAATTCCAAATCTCAAATTATTCCAATCTTGTAAACATTATGGAAATTCAATAACCGATGAAACATGTATGTTAACAATAATACCAATTCTTCAATCCTGAAATTAATAACACGTTGACTTTTCACCCTCTTAAACAGTTGAGAATAATTCCATTATTAATATCCCAATTGGTTTCTAAAATATTCAACTTTAGAATTGTTTACAATTTATTCATCATTTTAAATCTCTAGGATCCTCTCCCCCTTATTAATAATAAAATAATGATATATGCTTGGGATGGAATTATCATCTTAAAATTGAAATTTTAAGAACAACATCTTCTCTTTTGATAGTTATTTTCTAATTTACTCCATATTAGTATGTAAACATGACTAACATGTAATGACATATAATTACCAATATTTATGTATATATGATAAATTATACATTTTGAAAACAATAGTGATCAAATTGGACGTCAATATTGTCAAATAATTTCCATCATGTGATTCAAACACATAAACCTCTTAACAGGTATAGTTCAAGACCTTTTCTAGTAACATACTTCAATCATCTCACCAGATATATTAGAAAAATTCCATTAAAAGAATCTATATCCCCATTAAAGTTACATTTCCTTTAATCATCATATAATCAATATCTCCCTTTTATATACATTTTTAATGAAAATTGGAGAATTCAATCAACATACCTCAATGATGAAATGATTCAATCTCTATATTTTATTCAAATATAGTTAGTAAAATCATACCTCACCAAACATTTGATATTCCAAATAT
This sequence comes from Viscum album, assembly GCA_963277665.1. NCBI lineage: Eukaryota > Viridiplantae > Streptophyta > Magnoliopsida > Santalales > Viscaceae > Viscum > Viscum album. The sequence continues at coordinate 1,787,701,801 of OY728121.1, read as the reverse complement.
ATCAGCTGTGATAGAATATATAGTGGTTCAACTTTTATACTTCTCTCAATAGATGCACCAAATACTTATTCATAATTATTGACATCATTAATAAATCTACTCAAAGAAGATTTTTTATTTTTTTATATGTAATAAAAATACACAACATTACAATATTATTCTAGGATAGAGAAAATTAAATTTCTAACATATTCATATATTGTTTTTCTAATTCAGGTTTCCCATTGAATAAATACATCACCTCTCATTCCCTGCATGATAAGAAAAATTATATGAGAATATTTTGAATATTATATGCTTGTTATTTAGTGAAACCGAGTTTAGTATTTCTTCTCGAAACAAATATATTCATAGATATAAAATGATTATTCACATATTCTAGATATATATTTCATTTATCTATACTTTTTACATCATTATATCAATATAAAGCTATTATGCCATATTATTAATAATTATTTAGGAATAATTTTAGTATTCAGTTTGTTTTTATAATTATTTACCCCAAAACTAAAATTCCATCATGAATTGGAATTTATTTTTGGGAATTTTATTTATAGGTAACCATATCCATTATTTTACCTAAATGTCCATATATATAACACATTTAGCACAAAACATTATAAATAATTAATTTTCCATTTTTAGGAAACATTTATTATTCTTTATTGGACATGCCTTTCACCAAATCAATCTAACTATTTTTCTTAAGGAATGATTATTTATTTTAGTCAAACCAACTTCTTTTTCTATATATGTTCATTGAAAAGTCACAATAGTCCATGATGTGACATTTCCTAAAATAAAAAAGCATCATTTATTTTTTAGGCAAATCTTGACAACCTTCTTTACAAAATTTTGTTTAGTTGTTTGTTTAAAAAACATACTCTTTTAGTCACAAAACAGATATAACATGTTATGTTCATTGCATACATACTGCACTTGTTGTTTTGATATTCTTTCCACATCATCAAATGATTTGTGCATTATTTTTACATTCTATAACTCAGAATAATAATGTAAAATTATTTTTTAATACGAATAGAAATTTATAATGTAATCATATATTTTCTTGTTAAACTGAATCCAAATCAATTCAATCAACTTCTATTGTACATGTTTCCAATTATTCTCATAATTTCTCCCCCTAAATTTAGGTATTCTATAATTTTCATAAAATGAAATATTTTGAAAAAATTAATTTTAGGATTCCAAAACATCCAACATCACTAAAACTAGAAAACAAATATTGATTTCTTCTAATGTGACACATTCTTTCTATCATTGACATTTTACAACTTCATGATATCACTTTTATTCTAAGGTGTTTTCTTTGGAGAATATGAGTTTTTAAAATACCTCTCATATAATGTTTATGATGAAATGGATTCATGAGAATTTTCATCAGCAATTTTTGTCGTGATTTTTTTGATGAATCTCCAATAGTCACCCTAATAGCATTAGCAGACCCATATTAATTTGAAAAAATGGATACCTTCTTCAACAGACCCAATTCAGAATTATATGTTGATATTATCAATCTCTACATGACACTTGGTTGAGTCTTTTTAAAATTAGAAACTTATCAGATCAATCTGTGGTAATACTTCATTTCTCATAAACATAGTTATTCTATCCTAGAATTACTTCAATATTTCTTAGTTTCAATTATATTTAAAGACATTTAATGTTTATGGAAATCATCCCATATTCAATAGATTCCCTGATTTAATCCCCCAGAATCTCTATCATGAGAATCTCATCTTCTTGAATTTTTTTTCTATTATTTATTTATTTTCATGACTATTGATTATTTTTTATTTATAATATTTTTGATTATATTCAATATAAATAGATATATTAATCTTATTTTCCATTTCATTGATAAATTATAGAACGTTAAATTAAATAAAACCTTATAAAAATTTACTTTTCAAATATTCAATAGCACCAGTATATCATTATTATTTAAAAAATAACGTTCATTATTATTATTTCACAATTTTTTTAGAGTTATTTGTATGCAAAATATTATATTCAATTACAATTACAAGGTTCTAACCTGGTCTTATATCTACAATTTTTCATCCCACACTTCTATTTAAATTTTAATCATTCATGTGAATACTTATATGAGAAATTTCCTCAAATGATCACTAATTTGAAGAAGGTTGAAATATGTTTCTGATATATAACATGATTTTTTATAATTATAATAAAATTAATTCACTAAATAATTACCAGAATGAGTTACAACTTTTAGAAGATGATATTCTTTCATATTTGAAGTATTCATAATATTCTTCAATACTTTTTTATTTATATTTTTCAAATTCATGACTAAAATTAAATAATAATAACCTCAAAAGTTGAGTTAGGTTTTTCAATATGAATCTCTTCTATATTTTATTCAAGCCCCAATATACCCTTCATAAAAATATATATAGGCATCTAGAAAAGTAATTTAGATCTCGTAGTGGTGGAATACCAACTTATACCAGTTGTTATTTCCAATGAATCATTGATGTCATAGTTACAGGGGCGCTAGGTGAATCATGTGTGATATATTATTCAAAATTCTATTTTTTTCATTTATAACCATTCCATCCTCTTTCACTTGATAGGATGAGTTGATCATGTCTTCTATTCACATTGTAAGTGAAATATATCACACAAAATTTTTACAAGGTTTGGTTCTAAGATCAATGTCCTTGCTTCAAACGATTATACACCCCCTATTTACAGATCCTTCACTGTGTATTTATGTTTACAACTGTTGAATTTACTTTTCACTAAAACATTGATTCCCATAAGGTTCAACTATATATTTGTACAAGAGATAATAAGACACAACCTATAGATGTGACCCCTGAGACCCATATGAGGATCTTTGTTCTACATCCAAAGGTATTACCAATGTCCCGGTAGCACACTCTAGTGTCCCACTAGATAATTCTTCTATTTCAGTGTCTTGTAGAATCCTTTCAAAATATTCAATTAAAAAGACATGATCCAGTGATAGTGTGACATGTTGATATTCATCTACATGTTTTTTGGATCACACTATCTCATATTCAATTTAGTAACCTTTTCATTGGTTATGGTTTTCCTAAATAATTTTAATCAGCTATATATAATCTGTTTCCATACTACAACATTGCTTTGGAAAATATTTTGGATTTGGCCAGAGACCCATCCTTGTTGAATACTAAATAACTCGGATATAATTTTCTTATAAATAATTTTTTTTCATTTTCAATCTAACAAATTTTAAACTAGTCATTAATATTTTATTACATGTGCACTTTTTAACCTTCATTCATTTATAAAATACAATTAATGGTATTTTCACTTTATGAAACAACAATCATACACAATGTTCAGAAGTTTCATTCTTAAATTAATACATGTAAATGCATACTACCCCATGTACATATTTTCGTAATGATATCATAATACGATAATTTATTCTCAATGTACACTACCAAAATATCTTGTAATATTTTATATGAATAATATATCTCATACACATAATGTCCTCTTCTTCATTCTTTTATGAACACCCTAATAGGTATACTCTTTCTGTACCAAGAGCCTTCTTCGCAAGATTTAGTTTGTGTATACATTATCTCATAGTTCCTAAAATATGATTCATTAAAACCCATAAGGTATATGTTTAGTGGTATCTCCTTATATTTTTTCATTATAGAACCATATTATTCAGGAATCACTATGTGCATGTTTATTTTCTCGTCATATTGACTTTGATTATCTTCTTATTCATATACACATAAATAGAATATATCCTCTTTCATTAATGATCTAGATGTTCATGGAATAACTGTTTCTTTGAAAAAAAAAATATATCATGATTGGTGGAAAATATTGTGGTTCGTTTACTGCTATTTTTATAAGAAATGAGAAGTGTTCCTAGAAACAAGTTACCATATTCATAGTTAGAAACTAGAAACATAATCAATGATAAAATCTCATTTTCATCCCACTATTTATCCTCATTTATTATATTTTACACATGAAAACAACGTTAGATGTGATTTCAATCAATTTTAGATATTCATGCTGATCAGAAAAAGCTCAAAAGCCTCAGATCGATCATCCATAGACAATTCATAGAGATCATATGAAGCACTATACTCCCTAAGAGGTTGACATTGAATATGATCTTAGATGGATGATTGAATGGTTAGAATAAAATCATCATACTAATGTTTTAAACGGGGTGTGAACATTATCCAATATATGACATACCACATTGAAATGTCACATTGTTCCACCATCCCATGTAATTAAATGGTCTCAATTTTCTAACCAAAATTCATTATGTGACCTCATTTTAAATTCGATTCACCGCTACATATCAGATATCAATTATATCATTATGTCACCCAACTATAGTGTGACTTTATGTGCATGCCCTAAGATCACCAACAACCACTATGCTAGAAAAGTTGATGTTTAACATCAGAGCTCAGAAGTTTCTGGTGGACTTTCTTCTAGCTAGTGTAATTGGATAGTTTTTATATACATTCATTAGAAATATTATCCATATTTTATCTAAATACCAAACAAAACATACTCAAATAAAAAACAAAAAATGTCCTAATAATAATTCAATGATAAATTCTAACTCTCATATCCATCCAATTTTGTAAACATTATTTTAATTCAAAAGGAAATGACACATGTATTTTAACCATTAGACCATATGTACTATCATCACATTAAAAACTCAATGATCTTAATCCTCATAAATAATTGGAAATAATGTATACCTCAAAAAACTATTTGGGTTCTTCATAAGAAAATAAATTGAGAAAACAAATACCTCCTTACAATTTCTTTTAGTGTCTAGGATATGGTTTGGTTGATTTTTGTAACAACAAAAGTCTTATTTGTGTTCAGGGATGTGAGTAGAGGTCTTACCCTTTTATAAGATAAACATGCAGATGTTTTTATAATTACATAATGAATTTCAATAATGGGTAGTAACATAAAAGGAAAATTGATCAAACGTTGATAAATAACACATATGATAAATTTTATTTCCAATATACAACACATCCACTCAACTAAAGTAGTCAATCTTACATTATTGTTCCATTACATATTATGTGACTGATTTTTTACCATTTTGGTTTTAACCATAGTATCTAATGTTGTATATTGTAAATTTATCCATTAAACCAAAATATTGGTGGCTATTTGATTTCATCGACATAGTGATACTAAATTTTAAATAATATTTTTATCCGATTATTTATTAAAATAGTAAAAGTTTAATATAAGATATTGAAAATTATTAACTGTAAAAAAGGTATTTAAGAAGAAAAAAAAATTTAAAAATTTAAAATGTAAATATAAAATATATACATAGTAATAGAGAAAGGATTAAAAATTAATATTCAATCATATATAATAATAATTGATGAAATTCGAACATATTGGAAAAAACAAAATAATCCATTATTCACATGAAAATACAATCGTTCAAAAAAATCACAATATTTCATCATAAGATTATTGTACTTTCCCTTACATTAAAATGATAATTATTAAATAAAATGAAATTTATAAAATTTAAAAACCCAATATTAATATAACATACAATACAGTAGTGAATTATTATTCATATCAGAAAAATTATTTATAAAATGATAATTGTACTTTATTTGTATTTACAACCATTTACTGATTAGTATTTTAGTGATATATAATTCAAATATTTAGTATATTTTGTTATTATTTAATCATAGAATACATTGTTTCTTGAAATTACCTACATATTTTAGAAAAACATTAATTTTATTTATTAAAGCATTTTCATAGTTATTTCAAAAACACTAATTTCATTATATTTGTATTAAAATTAGTATTTAATTTGTTATAAAATTTATTTATTGATTTTCCAAGTTTAAAACACCTAATTTAGTTTATATATTAAAAAAAGTATTTTTATTATTAATATATAACATATGTATTTCATATTTTTCATTTTAGTTTGGTGTTGTGTGTGGATTAAGATATCAAATATGATATTAATTTAATGTGAAAAAATTAATCCCATTAAAATCATTATGAAAAAACAATTTACGTAATTCTTGATTCGTGTAGAGTTTTTTGTATTACTACCAATCAAAATGAACCATAGAAAATATACTATTCATTAACATTGTCTTTATATATTTTGGTAGTAAATATTGAGCATTTCAATATGAACCTCTATAGATGATGTGCATATTCCTTCTTCTTCTTATATTATGATCATTGTACTTGCATATTATTTTTTTACAAAAAAACACATTTAAATTAATTAAACATTACTCAATTTTTAATGTAGAAATTTTAATTTCATACTATTTAGTTTCCATTTATCACATTAAATTAAAAAACATAGTATTAAAAATGGTTACAAATTTTATATGTATTATATATTTTTAATGGAATATAATAGAAATTTACCTAATTTTTATCTCCTCCACCATGAAGGATATGAACTACTACATACCTCAGTCATATCATCTATAGTGATTGTTCATATCAACTATTGGTGATCATAAAAATGTTAAATGTGGGGTGTCTATAATAATCAGCATAGATAAATATACAATGATATACACTAAATTTCAATAAATAATCATCACCAAATTAAACCAATATAATGATAGGATTGATAGAAAAATGACATAAAAATGTAAACATAAACCATCATTATTTATAAATATTCTATATTATACAATTCATATGAGTCTTACACTATAAATATGATCTCACCTAGAATGATTTTATATAACTCAGTCAAAAATTAATAAAAATATATACAGGGGAATATGTTGAAAGGAGACCTCCACAATATTGATCAAATTTTTATTCATGATCCAATAACCCAATCCCATCTAAAATATACCATCTCAACCATACATAACTACAGGTCCATTATCCTTTCCAGCATCATGAACCATTAAGTATTCTTAGGAGAGAGGGCACATGAGTAGAATGTTAGTACTACATGGTAGGACAAAGCTTATGGTATTCCTCATATCTCCATTAAATACATGTGTTTGAAAAATATATAATTTTGATACAGAAAATATATTTAGTAAATATCACCCTTTGATGATCTGAATATCCATACCACATGTTATTTTATTTCCTTTAATCTGTACCAAAATGGTATAATACACCATTTTTAGGAAACATCTAGAATGAATGAAATATTAGTCCACACGTCGTAATAAATATGAACCATATATCGATATAAAAAGTGTGAGGTGAATGACGGATCAAAATCACATCACATAAATGAGACTATTGTGTCACCAATAAAATATCAAAGGGATAGGGGATACACATGTTGAATAATCCACACACAATTTAATGTTTCTGGTATAATTTAACTACCTATACTCTTATGGATGATGTACAACTGATGAATATATTATCTTCATGACATACCACCAATATAACAATCTATTGTGTATAATGTACCACTACAATTAATTTTAAATATTAACAATGATCCTCTATAAATGATTTATGGTTTTAATATATTCCATTGATGTTATTATCGTTTTGAAATATTTTTCACAAGAAATATACCCCAAAGTCAATGATAAACCATAATCATGAATCCCATGTTGGGAAATCCAACACCATAAAAAATGTCAACGTCATCATTTTGTCACCAAGGAAGCAATTTAGGTGGATTATGAACCAATGAAATCCCATCATAAAGTGCATAATTAACTATTGAACTCACCTGGTTTGAAAATCCCAATTATTCTTTCACATACTTTGATAATCCCAAATAATGTGTATCTATATATTAATTCCTTCAATATATGATCAAGTTGATAATTATATTAAATTAATCTTTGAATTATGTTAATCAATGATTATCTACGTTTATATGACTTTTTAAATAATTATAACTCAATCGGATATGTTTTGCATAAAACAGATAAGTGTTAAGTCATTGATATGCCTATAGCTTCTGATATAGACAAACATCTCTACCAGTACATAGTCTACCGATAGACATAGTCACCGATAAGCAAATGTCATCGATACGCAGAGCTACCGGTATGTATAATTCCACCGGTTAGCACAGGCCTCTGATAAGTCCACTGATACATACATCTACCGATAAAAGCTAAGCTACCAATATATTAAGTCTACCAGTATACATAACTCTAACAATGTACACTTCACTGGTACCGAATGGAGCTACTGATATGCACAAGCTACCGATAGAACAATTCTATCAACAGAACAAGGGTACTAACACAAAGTCTACCGATAAGTGTGGTTTCCGATACAGAGTCACTGAGACAAGTAGGCTACTGATAGTCTAGCAAGACACTGATAGACAAGAATGCTATTGATAGACGAAGAGCTACTGATAGAAGGATTCTCCGGTATATATAGAAACTGATAGATAGAGTAACATCCACAGATATAAGGAGCTACCGGTACACGATCAAAGAGCTACCGATAAGAGCTCACTTCTATATAAAGTCCACCATTACATATCTAACAACAGAAGATGCTTATATACTTACCAGTCAATGATTCTGAAACTGTACTTTTGTAAATATTATCTATTTATTAAGAAACGGTCATATATTAAGTTTTTAATTGAATCAATGATATTTAATGTGGGTTGTTGGCGTGTCATGGAACCGTACCTAGTACCCATGAAAAGGAAATCATTATGATTGACAGAGCTGAAATCTATAAAAGGAAGGACAAATACCGGGCACAAAAAGAGAGGAGAAAAGGGGTGTAGAAAAGTACTTACACAAGGAGTACACAGAATGGGAAAAAATAATGTTGTAAAGTGGTGCATATAGAAAGACTACTTCCATACTCTAAGATTACTGAACATACACGAATCCATTCTTCCTGAAGGAGAACAAAAGATACACCTTATTCAAGGAGTGAAGAACTACAGCGAAAGCTCTTCATCCACTCAAGATGATCAAACTGAACATGAAGAAAACAACACTCTGTTTTTCTAACAAAAACCAGTGAAGGACTCAAATCTTCATTTACATCAATACAATGATTCAAGTGCTTCACTAACAACACATAGAGCACTATAAACTCATCCTTATCTATTTAGCTCTATTTTATTTTATTCAATTAATTTTTGAGAAATTTATTTACACACTGACTCCTGGACTGAACTCGAGGATACTAAATCCCCACTAAAAACTTCTTACACATTACTATATCCCACTATAAATTGCGGAAGAGGTCAAGTGTGACCTGGATAGCGTGTGTGCTGTTGTTTTTGTTCCCATGAAGAACTGTGGTAGAGGTCTTAGTACCTGGATAGTCTTTGCACTGTTGTTTAGCCCGATCCTAGTTGTAGATCAAATTTATATAAATTGTTGGAGAGGACTAAGAATCACCTTGAGACTGAACCTCTTGGTTATTTCTATTGTGAATCTTAGTTTAAATCTAATTTATATTATATATATTTTCTATTCCTCTTCTAATTACTTTGAAATACAATTTTTTTTAAAGTTACTTTGATAGTTAAATTAGCAACTGTTTATAATTATTGTGAACCAGTAAGTTATATTCAAAAGTTAATTTATTCTTTTGATTATATTAATTGAGACCTAATCAATATTTGAGAATCTAATTGAACTCTTACAATCTATATAAATTCACTACAATTTAACATGTTCTTTAAATAGGGTGATTTTTAATAGAAATATTTTTAACAGAAATTTTAATTGGAACTCAATTCACCCCCACGTGTGTATCCACTCCGTCCAACATTTGGTATCAAAGGTTTGTTTTGCTTATCAAAGTTTTCAAAATACTTTGTTTTTCAACTGTGATTTTAGTTTCATCTTTAAAGATCATACATTTCTATTAGTTCTAAATTTAATATCTTTAAAAAGAAATCTAATATATAGCTATGGATAATATACTAGATGGTGATGCTACCAACCGGCCTCCATTCTTTAATGGTACAAATTACGCTCAGTGGAAGCTTAAAATGAAAATTAATTTAGAGAGTATGAGGTTTGATATATAAACTGCTATAGAGAATCAATATAAAATTCCAGAATCTGAAAGAACTACATGGGATGAACATACTAAGACTTCTTAAAATTATAACTGAAAAGCTATGAATTCCATATATTGTGCTATTGGAGATGAAGAGTTTAACAGAATATCTTCTTGTAAAACATATTATGAAATTTGGGACACTTTGTCTATTTCCTATGAGGGAACAACCAATGTCAATGAAATGAGGCTGAATACCTATACTATTAAATATGATAATTTTAAAATGAAGCATGATGAACCTATTTTGGATATGTATCTCTGGTTCAATGAGATTTTCAACACTATGAGATCACTTGGAAAGGATGTTCCAGCAATGGAACAAATTATGGGAATATTAATATGTCTGCCAGAAAGATGGAGAGGAACATCTGTTTCCATTAGAGAATCATGCTACGTCAGCACACTGCATGTTAATGAATTAATTGTTATGCTTATGATGTATGAGGAAGAAATCAATGTGAATAAGGAATAGGATGATGAACCTAAAAGGAAGTCAGTGGAATTCAGTTCTACTTCCTCAAAGAGAAAGAACAAGGAGAAAATTCACATACCTACTAAAATCTCAACAAGTGAATGTTCATAATCTAATAGTTATACTGAGATGGATCGGATAGCCAAAAGAATTAAGAAATTCTATAGGAAGAAAAAATTCTTCAGTAGATCAAGCAAAAAAGGTAAATATGACAAAAAGGTCATTGGAAGAAGGATTGGAAGAAGATTGATAAAGGTGATGAGATTATCTTCTATGAATGAATGAGGAAAGGACATGTAAAAGGTGATTGTCCAAAATTGACGTTCAAAAAGAAATATGACTACAAGGACAATAATTACAAGAAAGCTATGAATGCTACCTGGAGTACTTCAGAAGATAGAACAAGTGAATCTGAAGATTCTGAATCTGAAAAGAATCATAGTAACATGTGTTTTATGACAAACAAATATGAGGTAACACTAGACCCTCCTGTTTTAAATTAATACTTTACTGGAGTTGATTCAGATTCTGATTCTGAATCTGAAAATATGTCTAGTGAATAATTGTTTAATTACTATAATATGATAGAAGGGACATGTAATTAATTGAAGGGAAAGTATAAGACCTTGAAAAAACATCATGCTTTATCTAGCATTGTTAAATCTAAACTTGAGATTGAAAAGGAAAATAATGCTCAATTGCTGAATGAAAATAGTGAACTCAAAATGTATAATGAGAAACTAAGAAAGGACTTAGAAAAGTTCAAAAATGGAAAGAAAAATATAACTCATATTCTTTGTAAACAAGTTTCACCAAAGTATACTACTATTTTAGGATACCAACCTGGACAGAGACAGTTTACAAAAAATACATTTATTCCCAAATCTAGACAAAATTATGCAAGTTTTAGTTCTAGAAATTTATATCCCTTAACTAATTATTCACATTGTAATAGATCAAATAATTTTTATCTTTTAAAATCTATAGAATCTGTAAATTATATGAAACCCATAAGGCAAATTTGGGTACCTAAATCATTGCTTGTTAACCTTTATGGACCGAAGAAGATCTAGGTACCAAAATCATTTTCCATCTAAACCTATTTTGAAGGACACATGCTTTAAGGGTTATCCTAAGAAGTTATGGTACATGGACAATGAATTTTCAAGGCACATGTCTTGAGACTACTCATGCTATAAGAGTTTAATCAAAGTTGATGGAGGCTATGTTGCCTTTGGTGATAACTCTAAAGGCAAGATCATCGCCTAGGCTAGATTGGTAACACTAACTCAGTTTTAATTTCCAATGTTTTATTTGATGATGGATTGAAATACAACATGTAAATTATTTCTCAGTTAAGTTATGATGGTTTTAATGTTAAATTCGAATATTATTCTTGTAATGTTTTTAATTCCAAAAATGTTTTAGTATTTTCTACATTGAGAAGTGAAAATGTTTATGCTGTTTATTTGAATTCTTTAGCTAAACAAAATATTATTTGTATAAATGATTTTCATAAAGATTCTTGGATATGGAACAGAAGATTAGGACACTTAAGCACTCATTCACATAGAAAACTGACTAGGAAGAACTTAGTTAGAGACCTACCTAATCTTGAATTCCCAACTGACAAAGTTTGCAATCCCTGTCAATAGGGAAGGCAACATAAATTTTCTATTAAATCAATGAAAGAAGTCTCAACTTCTCAACCGCTCGAGTTGGTTCACATTGACTTTTTTGGATCTTCTGGAGTTTCTAGTTTAAATTGGAACACAATGTCTATGTCCTAGTAGATGACTTTTCTAGATATACTTGGGTATACTTATTAGATCACAAAAGTGAAGTTTGTTCTTACATTATTAAATACTCCATGTCTGTAGAGAAACATAGTGGACTGAAGATTAAAACCCTAAGAAGTGATCATGGTCATGAATTTGAAAATCACGAGTATGAATCTTATTGCTCACATAATGGCTATATCCCAATTTTTTCCCCCTAGAACACCTCAGTAGAATGGTGTAGTAGAAAGAAGAAATAGAACCCTTCAAGGAATTGCAGGAAATATTCTTAATGAGTATGACCTGCCAATTTATTTTTTGGTGGAACATATTAACACATCTTGTTATATCATAAATAGAGTCTTGATTAGGAATGTTTTTAAGAAGACCCCTTATGAGTTGTGGAATAATAGGAAACCTAAGGATAATTACTTCATAGTTTTTCACTGCATGGTTTTGTTTCTCAATACAAAGGATAATCTTGACTAGTTTGCTTGTAAAAGTGATTAAGGAATTTTTCTTGGTTATTATTTAACTATCAAATCCTATAGAGTCTTTAATAAGAGAACCAAATGTGTGGAAGAATCTGTTCATATCAAGTTTGATGAAACTAATCCACATGAACATATGTCTTCTCTTGAAAATAGTGAAGAAGATTTGTCTGTTTTGGACCTTAATGATAAAATCAATAAACCTGTTGTGAAGACATCCAGTTCAAGACATATTCTAGAATTTTCTTTTGTAGAACCTGAACATAGAGATGGACAAGAAATTTCTAGTCCTACCATTACATGATCTACTTGGATTCTAAAGAATCATCCTTTAGATGTTGTTTTTTGTAATCTTGATAGAGGGACATAAACTAGAGCTTCTCTAAGATAACAGGTTGAAAATCAATCCTTTATTTCCCATCTAGAACCTAAAAATGTCAATGACTCAATCAATGATGAATTTTGGGTAATGGATATACAAGAAGAATTAAATCAATTTGAAAGAAACAATGTCTAGTAATTAGTTGACAGACCCAAGGACACCTTGACAATAGGCTCTAAATGGGTTTTTAGAAACAAAGTTGATAAGTCTGGAAATATAGTTAGAATCAATGCTAGGATAGTTGCTCATGGATATTTTCAAGAATAACGTATAGACTATGAGGAAACCTTTTCTCTTGTAGCTATATTGGAGGCTATTAGGATTCTACTTGCCTATGCTGCTCATCTGAATTTCAAGTTATATCAAAAGGATGTCAAAATTTCTTTTCTAAATTGTTTTATAATTGAAGATGTTTTTATTGAACAACCACCAGGATTTACTAATCCTCATTTTCCAAATCAAGCTTTCAAGCTATCCAAAGCATTATATGGTTTGAAACAAGCTCCAAGAGCTTTGTATTAATGACATAACAATTTTCTTATTATAAAAGGTTTTACTAATGGGATTATTGATCAAACTATATTTATTAAAATAATTTCTAAAGATGTTTTGATAGTAAAAATATATGTAGATGATATTATTTTTGGATCTTCTAAACATTAATTATGTAGTGATTTTTCAATGAGTATGAAAAATGAATTTGAAATGAGTGTAATGGGAGAACTAAATTATTTTCCAGCATTTCATGTTTTTCAAATTGAAAATGGTATTATTTTGAATCAAGGTAAACATACAAAGGATATTTTAAAACGTTTTGGCTTGGATAGTATTATGGAAAGTGATACTCCTATGAGAACTATCTGTAAATTGGATGCAGATGAAACTGGGATACCATTGGATCAAACCAATTATAGAGGTATGATTGGAATCTTAATTTACCTAAATACTAGTCGACCAAATATTATGTTCAGTGTATGTATGTGTGCAATATTTCAAGCTAATCCAAAAGAATCTCATTTACTTGTAGTTAAAATAATTTTTAAGTATCTTAAACACACTGTAATTTTAGGTTTGTTTTACCCAAAAGGACAATATTTTGAATTAATGAGTTATTCAGATGCTGTATTGCAAGTTGTATTGTAAAAAAGCACATATGGAAGATGTAATTTTCTAGGTTAGTCCTTAGTATCATGGTGTTGTACGAAGCAGAATTCAATAGATTTGGAAACTGCCGAAGAAGAATACATAGCTGCTGGTAGTTATTGTGTACAGATTCTGTAGATGAAACACACTCTTTTGGACAACAGATATGATTTTATGCATGTTTCTATTAACTGTGATAACAGTAGTTCCATTAACATTTCAAATAATCTTGTGTCTCACTAAAAGACCAATCACATTGATGTAAGGCACCATTTTTTGAGATATCACTACCAAAAAGGTGACATTACTCTTGAATTTATAGGTACTGAACATCAATTAGTAGACATTTTCACCAAACCATTAAGTTCCGATCAGTTATGTAACATTATATATGGGTTAGGAATGATAAACCTCACCGATGTGATAACTCACCGATAAACCTCACTGATGTGATACCTCATCGATGTACCTCACTAATTGGAAATCTCACCGATATACACTACCGATGGTGTGCTGTTTTAAAATTCTTTCTGCCTCCAGAATCTGAATCGTTTATACTTATGTTTTAATTATTTATTTTATGAATACTAAATGATAAAACTATGTCATAGATACTTCTCAATCCACCGAACCATTCATCTACCCTCAAGCCTTAGCTCCCGAATTTCTCTAAAACCATAAGTTCCATGAACCACAGATGGAAAAAACCAAACTACCTATTTTTAGAGAGAACATTGATGAGCCGAATGTGAATAAGCAGAAGACCAAGATAGAAGCAAGTGGTAGTGTTGGTAGAACAAGGTGGAGAAGGCGACCAGTGAACCCTCATTTATAGAATTCAGTTATTGTGATCGAAAAAGAGCTATGTGTGGAATGGTTTTTGTCCAGTAAATTTTTAGTCATAGAGGTGATGAATGATCAGAAGTGGGAAGAATGTTTTTCGAACAAAAATGGCCCCTACTATCTAAAGTTAGTGAAATAGTTCTATGAGTTTGTAAGCTTTGAGAAATCAGAAGATGAGAACCGAAATATTTCTTTTGTGAATGGAAATGAGATATCTTTTTCATCCATTGAGTGGGATGAATTTTTGAATGTTACACATGAAGGTGTTCCTAGGAATTCCTCAAGATCAGTACCACATACAAGTGACATATTTGATTATGATACTACTTTAGAGGAGCTCACTAGTAGTGGCAAGCAAAGATAGGTGGAGGCTACTGAAATGGATGGAGAGAACATATTTTTGTCCAAATTTGTTCAGTATGTTTTAATTCCAAGAAGGGTGGACTTTTCGAATTTAAGATATCAGGATATCTATCTGTTACATCTTTTGAGACATGGCGTGAATGTGAATCTATGCATGCTTCTCATGACTCAAATGGAGGATATGATTAGACCAAAGTCAAAAAAATGAATTATTCTTTGCAAAGATGATATCAATGATGATCAAAGTGAAAGGGGTAGCTGATTCAAATGATGAGACAGTGGTAGTAAAGAATAATTAATGTATCACAAGAACTATTTGAAAATACATGAAAATAATCTAGAATCTATGGAGAAGAGAGTGGGTTAATGATGATATGAAACTGTATGATAAGTTCAATCATGTGGATCATCCTTCAAGGCATAAGGATGTGAGGGATCCAGGTCTCGGACCTGATGAAGAAGAACCTTAGTACATTGATGAGACTGATGAAGAGCAAAATTCTTTGGCTGATGGAAGGGATCTGGACTTGCCCCCAAGTCCTATTGCTGAAATTATATCATCATGAAAGGAAACTTTATTAGTAGAAGAAACAGTTGTTGATAATGAAGACCAGCCATGCCCTGAGAATGATGACGAAAGAGAGAATGAATATGAAGCCTCTGATTCTGTCTTCTTATGTCTGATTCCATTGATTGGAAGCTCAGTTGTGCCTGTTAAGGATGTAGTGGGTGCGATAGAAGGACTTGTGCCTATTCCTGAGGAACCTCTTGATATTGAATAGATTGTGTTGATTGTAGAATATTCTTATGAGGAAGAAAGAGCTGATGAGAATGTTGTTATTGTACAAGATAATTCACTAGTTGACGGGGAGCATTCAATGAGGTTTGGCAGTGTTTCGGTGGAAGTTGAAATTGAGGATTGGGAAGAAAACCGAGGTTTTGTGGTTTGTGGATTGGGTTATCCAGATTCTGATAATGAGACATACCTCAATATACCAAAAAATGAATTATAATATTCAGACTGAGTATTTACCTGAAGATGTGGATAGAATTCATGATCTGGATAAGCTCAAGTATGATCTCAATATCAGTTTTTTGGAAGAAATAAGGAAAATGGAAGCTTCATTGGTGTCATATATTCAATAAATTATGAATGATGATGTGGCCAGTATAGTATCTGAAAGATCACTTATTGTGGTTTCACCTGCTGATATGATCACAAGGGAGGATCTGGAATCCGAAAAGAATGATCTGAAAGAGTATTTTAGTGCCTCAGTATCCGAGTTAAAGCACTAATTTGTTGAAGAGATGAGAAATTTGAAAATGTCCTTTGAACTCTCTCTTGGTTGTAATGTCTCTACCATTGTGGTAGAAATAGTAAATGAAGTTACAACTTGTAAGATTCAAGTATCTAGACTCGAATAGGATGTTGATGTTCTAAAGAAATATGTTATATCGTTATAACCCTATATGAGTTCTAGATCCCCAACAGATAAACATTTAGCTTACGTTAGAAGTGTTGTGAGCCAAATTATATCTGTCTTTGAAGGATTTAAAACCTCCATGAAAGATCATGTTAGCACCCTGGATTCCTAAGTGAAAAATCTAATTAGTGGGTTGACCAAACATTTCAAGGAAATAGTAATATTCTATATTGGTTCTCTTGCCACTACAACTTCTCTATAACTGAATCAGATTCGAGCTTTGATGAAGGAAGATCTTGGTTCAGCCTCGAACAGTGGATCTATGGACTCATCTGACCTGAGAAAAGTGGTATCCTCTACTATAGATACAACTAGGGAGATAATGAAGATTGTTCACGTCTATATGAGAGAATCTTGTGCCTATCAGAAAGAAGTTAAAGAAACGATAGATTATTATTTACAAAGGGTTTATACCAAGAATCAACTAAACAATAATTTCAATCTTATGTTAAAAAACATGAATCTACCTCCTTCCAATCAATCCTTCAGAGAAAAAGTCAGTAAGCTCAGATAATTTACTCCAGCCTTGGACAAATCCATGGAGAACAAGGATGATTTCAAATCTGCTATGGAGAGAGGAGGATGAATCATTATGGATTTCATAAATCTCTTGTTTCCTTTCCTGCATGTGGATGCTAGGATAGTGATTGTACATCCATCTTTACATGCTGTTGCCTCTACTACTAATCCTATTCAGATGACTCCAGCCTAAGCTATCAAATGCCTTATTCCTATGATCACTCAGAGGGCTACACAGTACATGCCAGGATCAGTTTCACTAGCTCAGCCTCCTGTGATCATTTATGGTTTTCCTAAGCCTACACCTTCATCCATAGAGCCTAAATCCTCTTCTGCTCCCAAGGGAAAATCTCACATTGAGGACATGGATTGACTAGGTGGCTAAGATATTTAATAGGAATCCCTTTTATTTTTTTATTTCCTTGTACATTTTTGGAACATGAAATACAAATGGTTTTCTTTTCATTCCCATTTTTATCCTTCTCTCTTTGTTGTTTCCCACTTTTTCCTAATCACAAAGGGGGGGATATAACAAAACTGGAGAGGAGAGATACTATCTATCACATTTTGTAACTTGTAACTTTGATCCCATTGCTTTTTAATTCTACCTGTGATACATTTAACATTTCACATATTATATTTTTTTCTCTGCTACAATTGAATTTAATGCCATATCCTCTGATACATTTCTAATTATTTTGAGAATATAATATCATATATTGTGATTATCAAAAAGAGGGAGATTGTATACCTCACTAGTTTTGATAATCCCAATTATGCATTCACATAAATTGATAATCCCAAATAATGTGTATCTATATACTAATTCTTCCAATCTTTGATCAAGTTGATAATTATATTAAAATAATCTGTGAAATATGTTAATGAATGATTATCTATGATTATATGACTTTTGAAATAATTATAACTCAATTGGATATGTTTGGAATAAAACAGATAAGTGTTAAGTCATTGATATGCATATAGCTTCTAATATTGACAAACATCTTTATTGGTACTTAGTCTACTGATATACATAGTCACCGATAAGGAAAGTTCATCGATACGCATAGCTACAAGTATGTATAATTCCACCGATAAGCACAAACAACTGATATGTCCACCGATACAGATAGCTACCAATAGAAGTTAAGCTACCAATAGAATAATTCGACAAGTATGCATAATTCTACTGATGTACAATTCACTGGTACAGAACGGAGCAAGCGGTATGCACAAGCTACCACTAGAAAAAGTATAATAACAGAACAAGTCTACCAATAAGTGTGGTTTCCTATACAGAGTCAATGAGACATGAAAGCTATTGACAGACAAGAAAGCTGCTAATAGAAAATCAAGCTACTAATAGACGAAGAGCTAATGATAGAAGGAGTCACCAGTATATAGAGCTATTGATACACAGAGTAACAGCTACCGATACAAGGAGCTACCGGTACAAGATCAAAGATCTACCGATCGGAGCTCACTGCTTTAAAAAGTCCACTGTTACATATCTACCAACAAATGCTACTTTTAGACTTGCCAGTCAATGATTACTAAACTCTAATTTTGTTAATGTTATCTATTTATTAAGAAACGATCATATTTGATGTTTTTAATGTAATCGATGTTATTTAATTTGGGTTGTTGGCTTGTCAGGAAACCATACCTAGTACCCATGAAAATTTAATCATTCCCATTGCAAGAGATAAAAGCATTAAAAGGAAGGACAATGACCGGGCACAAAAGGAGAGGTGAAAAGGGGTGTCGAAAAGTAATTGATCTAAGAGTACACACAACGGGAAAAAATAATGTTGTAAAGTGGTGCATACAGAAAGAATACTTCCATACTCGAAGATCTTTGAAAATACATGATTCTTCTTGAAGGATAACAAAAGAAGCACCATATTCAAGGAGTGACGAACTACAAAGAAAGCTCTTCATGCACTCAAGCTGATCAAACTGAACTTGATGAAAATGACCCTCTGTTTTTTTAACAAAAACCAGAGGACTCATAGCTTCATTTACATCAATCCAAGGAGTCCATATCTTCACTCACAACACATAGAGCACTCTAAACTCATCTCTATCTATTTAGCTCTATTGTATTTTATTCATTTACTTTTTGAGTAGTGTATTTACACACTGACTCCTGGACTGAACTGGAGGATACTAAATCCTCACTCCAAACATCATACACAATACTATATCCCACTGTTAATAGTGGAAGAGGTAAAGTGTGACATGGATAGCCTGTGTGCTATTGTTTTTGATCCCACGAAGAACTGTGGTAGAGGTCTTAGTACCCGAACTGTCTTTGCACTATTGTTTACCCCGATCCAGGGTGTGGATCAATTTTATATAAATTTTTTGAGAGGACTAAGTATCATCTTGAGACTGAACCTTTTAGTTATTTATACTGTGAATATTAGTTTAAATCTAATGTATATTATATATATTTTATATTCCACTAATAATTACGTTGAAATACAATTTGTTTTAATGTTACATTGATAGTTAAATTATCAAATGATTATACTTTTCGTGAACCAGTAAGTTAGAATCAAAAGTTAATTTATTATTCAGATTAAATTATGTGAGACCTAATAAATCATTGAAAAACTAATTGAACTCTTACAATCTGTATAAATTCATTAAATATTATCTTGTTCTTTAAATAGGGGTATTTTTAAAAAAAATTATTTTTAATAGAAATTTTAATTGGAACTCAATTCACCCCCCCTCTTGAGTATCAAATCCGACAAACAGTAACCACCAACACAAAATAACGTGGTTGAGATGTTACCACCAACATAACCTTCTAGTTGAGTGATATAAGACTACTTCAATAATGGTGGATGATGTACCACTATATAGTTATCAATGTCTATGGTTGAATACTTTTATCAAAATCCAACATTTATAAAAATTAACTCATTAAGGGTCAGGCTCTCAATACATTACACCACCCAAATTCTCCATCAGATGGTGTCCCCTATAATCATATAACGTTCCCAATACATTATATTCAACAGAATATCCTATGATTCCTCACAAATATCTTATTGGAAGTGCATAAATATTTATAACAAACCATGGACCAATTTTATTGGTTAACATTCACCTTTTAATGTCCTGACCTTCAATCCACTAAACGTTACCCCAATAAGGCTGGTAACATTTCCAAATACAAATGTCCTAATATTCAATTGGACTATAACTAGTAGAAACGGTCCAATGACGGTTTGGTAGTGAGACTGTACCCTATTTATTAGATTACACCATCAATACACAATAAACAGAATCATTAGCAGAAGTGGTATATAAATAATCTATCATTTATAAATCAAATATGCTAGAAATGAAAAATAATACATCCATTCAAGTCAATTTGATTCTAGAATATAAACGAAGAATACATACATTAGAAAAATACTAATCAATACAAAATGTAATGAATAAAATATATAAAAGAATCTTTCCTTGAGAATCTTGAGATATGGATTAGTATTATGATCTTAAGAACCCATGTATAAGTCATATGACATAAGCATGTTCCAAATTCATGAAATTGTAACTATGTAGTTTTTCTATGTACCAAAAAGAATCCCAAACATGGTGTGAGATACACTTTGTAGACCCTAAAAATGGTTTCTAATCTAATGAAGGCCATGAATATAAAAACTACTAGTGTGTATGTTTATAATATATGGGTGTTAATATATAAATATAACTAATTTGGGATTAGTTTCTTCAAAGGAAACATTTATAAAATAACTTCATTAGCCAAAGTTGGAATATATCTAAACAAGTATTACAACATTTATGTATATGATCATATATATACAACAATAAGTTTGTATATGGATATATGAAATATGTATTTACATGAATATATAGTAATATATAATGTCACAAAATACTATCTTATACATAATGTGTAACAATGGGGTACACATATAATAAAAATGAAAATATAAGAGTCACTTATTTAACAGTGGCCTCAAAAAAACATCACAACTAGGGAACTTATCAATTGATGTACAATTATAACAGTTGTATCAGAATTATTTTAAAATCATGGAATCCAAACATAATGATGATCAAGAGTGTTATAAAATTAGTTTTATACTATGATCCTATATATGTACATACTATTTGGGAATCCATGTATTAGGCATTGTTTAATGTAAATAATATATCTAATGATATTATCCATGGAATTCAGAAAAAGGATCCAACATATCAACCCATGTCCAATTATAATTGCTTTATCCAATGAACCCATCCATGGAATTCCATATAAGGAACACACATATCATCCATGTGTTTATATAATTCCATTATCTTTGGATCTTATCCATTTAAATCCACATAAATAACCCGATGGTCACCCATACCATATGTTACTTAAATCATCCAATGATCACATCCAATGAATTCTCAATGAGATACAAGAGTATCACTTCAATTTTATATAATTCATCCAAACTATGAGACCATATAAGGAATTCCGGATAGGGGACCCAAGTATCACTCAAGACATAAAACATTGAATCCAAATAATTATCCCATATAATGAATTCCTACATGGTAAAATAATTTTCACTCATGTTGTGGTTTTAAACAAATAAAGATTTAAAATAAAGTATGGAAGTAGGATATCATAGTAAGCATGTCCAACCACAAAATAATGTATGAAAAATAAACAGGGCGTGTCAATCATTATTCAATACCACAATTCTAGTATATAGTCTCAGAAATTCAGATTATAAGTAATTAAGAGGGGTATGGGATTTTCCATCCATTTATCACTTAAAATAAATCAATTTGATTTCCATTTTTTAAATTAATGTTCACCTCATTGGTTGTTTTATAAAAAATAAGGGAAGGATATTATATCAAATCATTCAATAAAACCTTATCCTCTTACACTATAGTTAACCCAACACACCTTAAATGATATTAAATCATACTACATGATTTACAACAATAATAATTTTGAGAAAACATACCCCAATGGGGTGGTTCAGGTTTAGTGGTAAAACAAAATATTGTTTAATTAGATGCACATGTGATATCCAATTTATGGAATTTGGAATTATATAATTAATTTTACACTATTAGTGTGACACATATAAAATAAATCACTCGACTCAAAGTCATACGTCATAAAAACAATTTCACATTAAATAAAAATCTATGGACCACCTACCTCCGACTTCATATTTTTCACTAATTCATTATCAACCATTGAATCGAGTTAAAAATACCAAAAAATTAAAAATAATAAAATCCTATAAAAGAGGTCAAATGATAGAAAAATAAAATAGAATTCCATATTGCGAGATAAATAAGGGAAGGGGGACGTAGGAATCCTAGACAATTCATTACCATTGAAAGCACCGGTGATTCTCAATTCTCACTACAAAAAAGGTAGAACCATACATGCCTAGGAGGAAGATATGAAAACACCAAAAAATGTACTAGTATTTTCAAACATAATCCTCACATATATTTCACGAATCATTAATAAATGTCTTAAACACATTCCAATGGACTGTAATAGTTTACTGTATTAGGATACTAGAAACACAATTTTTTATATCATGATTGATATTCAACATTTCCCAAAAATATCTTCACAAATAGTAAATCGATTAGAAAAACCAATTATAATCCATTATGCTTATCCATGGAAAGGATAAAAAATAATGGGTGATCTCAGATGCTCATTATGGGTAAACATGAGATATATAAGATAATGATCCCCTATAAGTATAATATAAGATTAATATTATATGATGATGAACACAACAAATAATTTTTGTACCCATCCTTTCATATATAATTAACATATGTAATGTAATAAAAATTATCATTTTATAATACAATGTTCATATTTGTGAGAAATCATTACAAATAAATCTTGAACACTAATCTCATGTCATAAATCTATGGAATCCTCATAAATTTAGAAATGCATTTCATATTTACTTGTTAACATACAATATAATAAAATAAGAAGATAAGAATTTACTAAATCAATCTCATTCTGGATTTGGATGCACCTACTTCCCAAAGAATATTATAATGAACCAATTTCATATTCTAAAATAGGACACACCTATTTTCTATTTTAGATCATGACGCAATAGTTTCTAATAGAGGGATCAAGAATATCAACTTGTTTCCTATTATTATCTCATGAGATATTAATATTTACCCAATTAATTGGAAAGTTATATAGAAAAAACACATCACACAATTAAAGCCATAATTATGTTTGACAAAATATCATTAAAAATTCATCATCGTAGAATTAATTAATTATAATAAACTTTATAAACTTTTCATCGTTGTATAAACAATATAAAAGGGAACAATTTTCAAAAACATATAGTCATTATCAAAATATTTCATTCAGATGAATATTTAATATGGTACCCTTGGATAATATCCCTTGTATGTATTAATTAAAAAAAATAGGATTTCATCTTATATGGAATATGATTTTGAAATATAACTTGGAATAATTATGGGATAAAATAACTTTTAAATTTTAAATATTTTATTTTTCTAAAATAAATAGCCTCTTATATATAAAAACAATAAATTTAAAAATAAAAAAAATTGTAAATAATTATTCAAATTATTGAGTCTTCATTATAATCGATTAATATTATCATTTCCTATTGTTTTATATTATAATATTCATAATGTATTGTTTTCAAAAAATCTAAAATGTACCTCATTTGTAAAAAGGAAAAAATATTCCTTTCAACCATATTTTTAAAAAGTAAATTATTGGTCATAATTTTTTATAATGATGATGGATATTATTAAGAAATTTTTTAAAAAAAAATTATAAAATATAGACATGGAAGATAAATATTCCCTAGTAGATACTTTATCCTGAACAATCTAGAATACTGATGATATTGTAAAATAAATCTATACATCAAGTGTCACCTTTTTGAAATCACATTAAAACATCCTGAATAATTAAAATGATTTATTATAAATTTATTCTCTAATAATATAAATATATTTCAATCTAAGAGTTATTTATTAAATTGAATCATCCCATTATAAATATTTTGTTATTAAAATCACTATTTTTGGTGATAACTCCATCATTTTACAAGAATGAATTGGTTTAGAAGTATCAGTCATGGTAATTTGATCTTATTACCATCATTTAAAAACAAATAATATTTTTATAAAATCTATATTAATATTATATATATAATCATTCAAAATATGAAGCAATTTAAAAACGAATGACACCATTTATGGAGATGGTAGGTTTCATGTACGCATTAATGTTGTCCCCATTTTTTTATTGTTGAAATGAATGAAAGGTAAATATTAATTCACAGTTTCCAGAATTATAATATATATAATATATATCATATATATTCATCAAATTAATACTTATTACCATGCATGTGATTAATAATTGAAATATCAATCACATCACATTGTGGAGATGGTAGTCCATACATAAAATGAGAAACTTATTGTTTTCCATAAGATTATATAATAAGAAGATATACATGGTATTATAATTTATGAAGTATAATATATTAAAAATATCATATATATACAATAAACCCATCATAACATCCATCCATAAAATATGGTGACGAAAATGATAGTAATCTCTCTAGGGAGATTTTTATCTTTATGTATAAATGAGCAATAATTTCACTTCTTAGTTTATAGAAAAGTTTTTGTATAATTGGGTTTTGATATTAATTATAAAATTTGATTATATTTATTAAAATGAATATATTATTTTAATATTAAAATCATTTAATTAGAGTATATAATGATGAGTAGAAAAAATTGTTCGATTAGAGTGATTACATCTCCTCTAGAAAGTCTCAATTAGAACTCCTATAAAGGGAACTATGGATGGTATTTTGGGTAGAAAAACAACTATATAATGATTTTCGGGAATTGGATAATATAATAAGGAATTTTTTGGTATATTTATATGTCTAAATGTGTCATAATGAAGTGTGGTTGTAGTTTTCATTTTATATTTGAGGTGCGAGATAGTTTTGAAATTTTTTCAAAATATAATAATATATTAAGACTATTAGAAGGAAATATTCTTCCAAATAGAATATAAAATCACATAAGATAAATTTTTTGACCATATATTATAAGTATTTTTATTATTTAAGATTATTATGATTTTTAATTAATTTAATAAAATATTAATACCAAAAATTTTACCTCTTGTCAATGTAGACACTATTCATTGAATTGAAATTAAAAACATAAATAAAAAGAAATAATTAAGTAATTATATTTTATTATATCGTAAATATCTAATGGTAATCTAGAAAATTATTTCTTCACCTAAAATTTCTCATATTATGTTACCATTGAAACTTTTAATATTGTTTATTTTATTTTTCAAATAATTGAATAATTGCTACGTTATTATTGTGTGGGATTTTATGTAAATAATATATAATATAAATTATAAAAAATATTAACATGATGAAGTGAAATATTTGAGTGGTATATATACTATTTATAGTTGAACATATAATCTATATAACCCCACTAGAAAATATTACAATTATTTAAAACAATAGTATGATAAATTTGTCTTCTCAAGAATTAGAACACTAAATATGTCATGATCTCATCCAAATGTCAAAAAATGGTCATAATCAAAATATTTTATGAGTTGGTAAAAAATTAAACAATTAAATAAAATTATGTAAAGGGTTTAGTTAATTTAACTTTCCTTATCATTTTTTATCCTTCTTGTTTACTCTTAACAAGGTAATAAAATAACTAGAGTTATTATTCATAACAATTGAAAAAGGACCCTCTATAAAAACATTTTACCAAGTAATTCAAAGTATGAAATAAATTTTTTAGGTCTAAAATAATTATAGTGGTATGATTTAAATTGAAATTTATTTCTTAAAACACAATTAAAATTAGTTATCTTATAAAAAATACATGTTAAAACCAAAAATTACTTACCCCATAAACACGTATAAAGGTGAATAAATTAAAATAAATTAAAATATATAAAACTAAATAATAATTAATTTATTTTTATATAAAAATAATATAGTAATGGAATATTATAAAAAATTAAAATTATAGTTTTATAAAATGTTATATATTTCAGTCATCACCGGAAAAATAATATTTTCAAATTTATATCAAAAAATCATCTTATGTTAATTTTTTCCTGATGAATTAAAATTTTAAATTTATTTTTACAAATTAGGTTTCTATAACTTTATAAAATTTATTATATTATTCAATCATTAAAAAACAATTTTAGGAGAAAAATTAGTTTTGTAGTATAGAATAACATTACAAAAAAATAATTTGAACAATTAAGATGAATTTGTCAGTTAATTTATATTTATTATGTCATTTATATATATTTAAGAAATTATTCAATCATATTAATAGATAAATAATTTATTATTTGGTTATTATTATCACATTAAATAGTAATTTTTAATACTGTATCATTATTATTTTAAACTCTATTTTGCATGCTGCTCAAGCTATTGAAGAAATTAAAATATTTTGAGAGAAATATTTCATAAAAAGTTCATTTTATTACATTATAATGCATAATAAATGAATTTTCCCATATGATTTTATATAATTTATATAAATAGATGAGCATAAAAATACCATATCACATCATAAATTTCTTTCATAACTTATTCAAGTTTTTAGTTTCTATATTAAATAATAACCAAGATGTTTTTCATTTATAATTGAATTTATTCTATATAACATAAAATCACAACTGGTTTATAATCATATGATTAATATTTCTCAATCAGTATGAACTATATTTTAAGTTTACCGGGACGATCATGTGTTTTCTTCATTGGGTTAAATACATGGAACATATATGGATTATGAGAGGGGTTCAATGGATAAACCAAATGATAAGCTAGTATCTTGATGTGTTCAGTTTTTTTAATTTGACTTACAAACAACGGGATTAGGTTTCCCTTATTTCTGCCAAAGTGAAAATTGTATAATTACTATACCAATATCATTAAATTCTTGATCGTATAGAAAATTATGAGCATAATAATTATTTCAAAATTGTTTTGTCCTTTCATGTTGTATAATGAATTTGACCATCCTTGCAATCTCTTCACCATTATATGGTCCCAATCTCATTATTTCTACAACTTCTTTGATGTACCTTGGAGTTATACAGATAATTCCATAACTGGATTTATAAGGATCCATCCAAATGCTCATTTTATATTCATCCATGGAAACTCAACAAGGTAATTTTTTTGATCACACCACTATTAAAAACCCAAAATCAGATCACTGAATATCTTATAAGGTTTCAATTATTCTATCGAACTAGAAATAATTTTAAGGATGATATGCAGTTTGTAAACTCAACTATGTATCAAGAGCTTGATGACGACTTCTCAAAAATATTGAGGCAATCATCAGATCCTAATTAAATACAATTCATTATGGTACCTGAAGAAACATTATCACATCTTTATTTTATATTATGGAAAGAAAATTTAGAGAGAAATAATTAATGATAGACTTGAATTGTGTCGACATTCATTTGTAATCTACTAGAACCCGTATTTATGTCCACATCAATGTTATTATATAACCTTATGGTTACCCATAGATTGATTCATATTTCCACACAATGTAATTTCATTCATCCGTAAATAACTTTTTTAATAAAATCTAGTCAAAAAAATATTTTCATTTTTTTAGTGTATCATAAATGTTATTAATCTTCATCTACTACCTATATATAAAACCACAAAATGGGTGTTGAAGACATGAATCTTTTGATTAAACATAAACACACAAACCAATGTTGATATATGTAAATCATTAACTAATCGATACATATACACATTAAAATGTTAATTCACCCTTTATTTTTATATATGATCTTATCTAATACAAAAACTTTTCCATTGGATTATTTTGCTCATCCCTTTACTAATATAAAATCAAATATGATTTCATTATTCTTGAATCCATGTTAGGGGAGATAATAACATGAAATTTCACAAAATGCTTAACAATATTAATTTCATAGGTATAAATTATATTAAATAAAACATCAATCTCCTAACTAAGGAATGTATGAATATTCATCCCAAATTATCATTATTTACTTCATCCATTATGATTGCATAATCCTTCCATTATTCCATTTCCTTATGATTTTTTTTGGATTATCATCAACATTAGACCTTATATTTTTTAATGTTTGGTATAATAAAAAAAATTAAATGTGAAATAAATGAGTACAAGTAATGACCAAGAAATTACGTGGAAATATTTTTTTCTTAAATACATTGGAATTTTACGAGTCCCTGAAAACTGAAGGAATGTGATTCTAAGTCCCAGTGTTCCTGGAATCAATTTATGATGTTTTTTTCTGGTACACTCAGTAATCAAACATGCAGGTTTTTATAACGTTTGAAAAGGTGCTAGGAATTGAAATTTGAGGACACTGTTGATCTAGCAGTGCTGGTATTTTATTAAGAATAATATCATCTCGATGACATTGTATTGAGATTAAATGATATTTTTTTGGGTTTTTAGAGAACAAAATAAATAAATATTATGTGTGTGGCTAAATTTTTATTTGTTGGTTAAGACCTTCTCCTGGGAGCTGGGGGTGGGACCACTAAACCTTATCCTCCAATGAGAGGTTATGGTGGTGGGGCCGACCAGAACTCAGCCTCCCATGTGAGGATTAATGTGTTGGGGACCACCTGAGACCACATATCCTCCCAATTTGAATAATTGGGGGGGGCTACAGAACCCCTATTAAATGAGTAGAGAGGAAAACCTCTCAACCCCCTCTATAATGTGGATGAGCCTCTTGACCTTCCTCCAAATTAAAGATGCTAACACACCCAATTAATTGGGCAGAATCCTTCCATTAATTTGAAGGTTCCATTCAATGTACTATTTTATTTTTGAAATCCTGTCAACGAAATAATAAATTTTATAATATATAATTTAGAAACACTATTCTTTTTGTGGTGTGGAGAGCAAGTGAGAAAAGGATTTCTCCAATGAAGAACCTTATCATCCAATGAAGAACACTGATAACAATCTTCTTCAAACTTATTCCCTAGACACCTACTGACGTGGATCGTCTTCCAAAACTGATTTGCGAGCATGGTATTGGAGGAGTGCGGCAGACGCGACGAATGACGATCACCTTTGTCTTCATCCTATGACTACTTCAGCAATCAACAGATAAAGGTATGGGAATTTTTATTTTATGTTACATCTTCTACTTTTCATTAAAAATGATGAAAGAGGTAATTCTTCTTATTGCGGGTGAGTTTTTGTTCATTGTTCCCCTACCGTGATGAGCCAAGTGTTATCACCCTAATCACAGAGGGTGCGGGTCAAACCATCATGGTCGGACCCCTCACCATTCATTTTGTGTGACGATCCTCGTCATGGTGACGTAACAATGAAGCGGAATTGTAGGAAACAAAGGAAACATTCAAATGTCGCGCTTCACATGGCCTCCGAAAAGCGTGTCGCCCCAGTAGCATTCCGGTGCTCTGGGCTGAACCGCGGCCCTCTGGCCGCGCCGAATTGGCCACGCTGTCCTTCAGCCGAACCGGACGAGCCATCCTAGCCCGCACTGTAACTCCTCGACCCCATTTACCAAGAGTTGGTGCATTTTTACATAACATTGGCATGATCACAAGAAAGATCAAATCTCGAAAGACCGATTGGTTTAGTAGCCTTGGAAACACTAGATATATTCATAAAGCTTTACATTAGATCATAAAGTGAAAACTACTACAAGAATATATTGTCTCCATAGTCCACACAATTATCCCCTCATAATATCCCTGCAGGTTATTCATAATTTACTTCTTCACATCCTAGGAAAAATAAAAGAAAGAAAAGAGGTGAGCTTAAATTCCCAATAAGGATAATAATATAGCAGAAACTTTCATAAATAATAATAAACATTTAAGGTAGTGTATAACTAAAAAAAAGCCTTTAAACTTGAACTTCAACATAGTATGGAAAAAGTATAATGAAATAATTCCATTTACTTATTCACATTGATATTATACTAATCGAATAATCAAAAGAAATATCAATAACCACTTTCATAATGATGGAATTCATAATGCCAGACTATCATAACAACATAGACAATGCCTCGTTGAAAGACTACAAATAATATTTTGTCAAGGCCTTGTGCCAAGACAGTAGTTTGTATCATGAGACCTATCGATGCATCGAGTAGCTATAGAGGGCTCCACCTGTCACATAATATGTCCAATGCATTCCCATATAAAAAGGTTTAAAAATAACATAAACATTCATTTTAAATCTAGCACACAAAATGTAAATACATCATACATAAACCATGAATGGTATAAAAATAACACATCCACATTCAAACATATCACAAAACCTTTAATACAATATATAAGTTTTGTTTCATAATAAATCAACTTCAAATAAGCGTAAAATCCATCAAAGGATGTTGACATAGATGAAATCAAAACTATTTTTAGAGAAATATCTCTATTATTTTGAAATCATTTAATAGTAATATATTTCTAAAATAAAAAATTTTCTTTGAAAATATTCTTAGAATATTTTAATGGAAGATTCGATGATTTTATAACGGTGGAAAATAGCCACACCCTCCATATAAGTTAAAAAAGAATTATTACCTTAATTCTGTCGAAAAGGTTAAAAAAGCACCTTGTTTGGAAAACGATAGAAATATTCCTTTATAAACCACTTATAAAAGCCTAGAATGGTATAAATTACTTTAACCCATATTCTAGTAAATAGTAAAAAAGTTTTGAAATACATTTTTTGGAAACATGGATGTGGATGATAAAGAAATCCCAGTAGATTATTACGTATAAAGAATCTCGGATAATGAAGAGATTGTGAAATAAACACTTACCTTGTACTTTTCCTTGGTTAGGGAAGGTTAAACTCCTGTATAAGGGTGAAATAATTGTTATTAAATTATACAAGAATATGATATCATATATGATCTTTTAACATTGATTTGTTAATAATATCTTACTATTATCATCGTTTTGGGTGTCAACTTACTCGTTTTCTTTGATATGTTTTGTTACGTAAGACAGGTTTGTTATGGATAGGATGTATCTTATTCATATCCAGAATGATATCAAGTCCTTAAAAATTATTTTTAAATCATCAAATGATAATTATACTTGAATGGATATGATGGAGAATGAATCTCAAAGCGTTCGTGGAGACGGTAGTCCGTACGTACGCACGAGCGACAATATCATTATTTTGATATTAAAATAATATATAATTGGATGGTATAACATATATACAGGATCATTATCATGTTATATTTATTATTTACATGAGTTACACATCATTATTATACCATTCCAAATAAAAATTTATTGAATAACAATTACAGCACGACGTGGAGATGGTAAGCCGTACGTACGCACGTATGGTGACATGTTATTAAAAGGATGGATAGAAATTTGAATATGGTTGTAAAATATTTATAATAAAATCATAGTATATATAAGATACTGGATTTATTATTTTATAATTGTAATAACAAATATGGAAGAAGTGGAAGAAGAAAGGAACTTGGAAAAGGGTGGTGAAATCATTACCTCTTTTTCGGGTTCTTCCTTTTGATTTGATCAAAAAGGCTCTTATGTTGGCCTTCTAGCTAACGGAAGGCCTCTAAGATGAAGTGAGGGATGTTCATAGAGTATTTGGGCAGAGTTTGGCCGAGCCAAAAGGCTTTGATGGTGTGAGTTAATGAGAAGGGAGAGTGCCCTTTTATAAGAGGGGTGAGGGGCACCTTTGGAAAGGCTAGAAATATTATTTTATAATAAATTAATATTCGGTTTCTAATGGCTCCAAAGTGGATTATTTAATGTTTAAGGTGGAGATAGGTCGAAAACCACTCGACCAATATAATTTAGACAGGTTTGGGTTACTATATTAACCTTATCATTAAGTATTAACTCTTAGTTAATTAGTTTCACTTTTACAATGTCTCTTTGTATTTTTATATTATATGGTTATTAAACATACTATATACATCCAAGAGACCCCCAAGTGGCCCATTAATGATACACCTATCATGATATAAGTCTCTTGGCCGATCCTTAGATTTTTAGGAAGTTAATATCAATTAATAATATAATATTTCTTTTAAAAGACACTTTTATGTCAATTTTGACACTATTCAATAATTGATTTTTGTAAAAATAATAACAGAATGACTACATATAAAAAAGTCAATTAAATAAATCCTAATATGTCATATTATCCTATAAAATTAGTTTAATTCATTAAAAGTCTCAAATTATATTTATTTGGGTATTTATAATATCAATTATTTTAATGTTTCACTATTATGTTAATTACTGCATCATCGTTGTGTTATAAATAAATTAAATTATTTAATATCTAAAAATTATAAATAAAATATATTTATGTAGGAAATAATTTATTATATCTAATGAATATTTACAATCTAAGTTAGCTTATTTATAACTCTATATTAAAAATGTTTTTGTAAATAAACTTTGATTGTAACTCTTTTAACTCTTCATTGAATTTAATAATAATAAATGTCCTAATCTAATCCAAGTGGACCTAAATGATAATATTTTATTCCTAAGGTTGTTTTTGGTCGAGATACACTTGTCCAATAAAATTAGGACATTTGTTAGGGTAATATTAATATAATTTTTACCCTTAATTACCCTATTTACTTTGAACGTGTTAAATAAAAGTAAGAAGTAACTATTCACCAAAATTATTTTCATCTCATTGAATCACATTTTACTCATTTATATTAACGGTTTCTCTCAGATTTTCAAAATTCGAATCATAGAAGCGGTAAAATTATGTTTTAGCAAAAATTTAGTTTTTTAACTACACCTTAGTAGTTTCACTATTCATCAAAAATTGAAGTTTTTCATAACAATGCCAAAATTTCACCCTAAGATATAATTGATGTTCTGAATTAAAAAATTAAGTCTATTTTAAAAAATTCCAAACATAAAAGTTGCATTAATTAATTTTATAATTAATTCCCACTGTCACAACAAATAGCGTGTTTTTAAGAAACAATATATATCAAAAGATTGACAATTTTTATGTCCAATTTCAATGTGGAATAAACTATAATGAACACCATTGGATAAAATCGTAAAAATATATTCTAATTATACTTTAAAACCACTAAATAATATAATTTGTCATTATAAATTATTTTTATTAAAAAAGTTGTTTTTAAGTATTTTTCACTATTCATAAAAATTGGAAGGTCTCAGAAAAATACCAAAAATTCATCTTAGAATAATTTTGATATTCCGGGTATAAAAATGAAGTCCATTTTTAAATATAAAATATATATAATTTCAAAAAGTAGGTATTTCTATTCATAACGGCTAGTTTGATTGGTTGTGGTGTGTTAGAACTCGATGTTGCGTACAACACACGCTATCACATTATTCAAAGAGAAGCGTACCGTAGAAGATTGGGGTGTTACATTCTCCCCTCCTTAAAATAATTTCGTCCTCGAATATTCTATAATACTACCGCATGAAAAGACTCAGGTGGTTCTTCATCATAAGTTCCTCGGCTTCCCACATTCCCACTTCCATCTTATGGTTTCTCCACAAGACTTTTATTAGACGAGTCATACGGTTTATTAGTACATGTTCTCTCATATCAAGAATCCTGACGGGCTCTTCGCAATAAGACAGATCGGGTTCCAGTTCTAATTCCTCATAGGTGAGTACATGCGTTGGTTCAGACATATATTTCCTCAATAGAGATATGTGGAACACATCGTGAACTTTGGAGAGACTTGGTGGTATTGCCAATAGGTAAGCTACAACCCCAATTCGATCTAGAATTTCGAGAGGTCCGATGTACCTGGGACTCAATTTACCTTTCTTACCAAAACGTATGACTCCCTTCCATGTAGATACCTTCATGAAAACTTGATCAATGACTTGAAATTCCAAATCCTTCCTTCGATTATCAGCATAGCTCTTCTGCCTACTTTGATCTGCTTTGATAAGGTTTTGGATTACCTTCAACTTTTCCATCATTTCCTCCACCAGTTTTGGGCCTAAAAGTTTTCTTTCACCAATGTCATCCCAATAGGTTGGTGTGCGACATCTCTTTCCGTATAACACTTCATATGGTGCCATATGAATACTCGAATGGAAGCTATTATTATAGGAAAATTCTAGAAGAGGTAATATTGATCCCACATACCCTGAATGTCATGTGAGAAGGATCACCACATGTCTTCTAAGGTTTGAATAGTTCGTTCTGATTGTCCGTCTCTTTGAGGGAGGTAGGCAATGCTCAAATGAAGTTCAGTATCCAAGGTTTTCTGAAGACTTTTCCAGAATCATGAATTAAAATGGTGATCAAGATCAGAAACAATCGATAGCGGTACTCCATGAAGTCTCACAAATTCATCAATATATAGTTTTTCTAGACATTCCAGTGGTAGATCTTCTCTTATAGAAAGAAAGTGTGTTGAATTGGTTAGATGATCAAGAATGACCCATATTGCATCGTTCCTTCTAGGAGTCTTTGGTAGCTCCATGAAAATTCCATTGTAATATTGTCCCGTTTCCACTCTAGTATGGGAAGAGGGTGCAATAATCCACCAGGCTGTTGCCTTCCAGCTTTCAGTTGTTGACAAACCATACATCTTGACAAAAAATCAGCAATCTCCCTCTTCATGTTTTCCCACCATAAATGTTCCTTCAAATCTCTATACATTTTGGTGCTCCTAGGGTGTATTGAGAAATTGGAACTATGAGCATCATCTAACAATTCCTTTTTTAGATCAGGTATATCGGGAACACAAAGTCTCTTCCCGAATTTCAAAATTCCATCTTCATACACAAAGTCTCTCAATCTCCCATCATTCACAGCTTTAATCATCTTTTTAAATTCTTTATCATCGGTCTTAGAACTCTTAATCCTTTCTAGTAAAGATGGTTTGGAAACCATTTGAAAAAGAATTGATGTTTCACCTTCCCTGGTTATTCCCATGTCCATCTTCACTAGATCCATGAAAATTGGATCCCTTTAAATTCTCATATTGTTCAAAACTCTATGATATTTTCTTCTCAAATCATCTTCCACCATGTTTGCTTTCCCCGGGTGGTAGTGTATCGTACAATCATAATCCTTGAGTAATTCAAGCCATCTACTTTGCCTCATGTTGAGTTCTTTTTCTGAGAAAATATACTTCAAACACTTGTGATCAGTATAAATATCACATTTTTCACCATAGAGGTAGTGCCTCCATTTCTTCAAAGAAAAGATCACAGCTGCTAACTCAAAATCATGAGTAGAATAGTTTTTCTCATGAATTTTCAACTATTGTGATGCATAGGCAATAACCCTATCATTCTGCATTAGGACACAACCAAGTCCTTTCTTCGATGCATCACTATAAATAACGAACCCATCATTCCCCGATGGTAGAGTCAATATAGGGGCATTGACTAATATTCTCTTCAGTTCTTCGAAACATTCTTCATACTCTTTTGTCCAAAAAAATTTAACAACTTTACGTGTGATCTTCATTAATGGGTTTTCCAATTGGGCAAAATTCTGGACGAAACGTCGATAATAACCTGCCAAACCAATAAAATTGTGTCCCTCAGTTATACTCATAGGTTCTGGCCATTCTTGGATTGCCTTGGTGTTAGAAGGATCAACAGAGATTCCATCTTTAGAGACAATATGGCCAAGAAAAGAAATCTCATGAAGCCAGAATTCACACTTGCTAAACTTCCCATATAACTCATGTCTTCTCAGAGTCTTCAGGATAATGCGCAAGTGAATTTCATGATCCTAATAGCTTTTAGAGTATACCAAGATATCGTCAATAAATACCACAAAATATTTATCGAGATATTCATTGAAAACTCTATTCATCAGATCCTTGAATATAGAGGGTGAATTAGTCAATCCAAAGTGAATTACAGTAAACTCGTAATGCCCATACCCAGTTCGAAATGCTGTCTTCGTAATGTCTTCTTTCATTACACACAAGTGATGGTATCCAGATCAAAGTTCAATCTTTGAAAAGTATTTAGCTCCATGCATTTGGTCAAATAAATCATCAATGCGAGGTAGGGGATACTTGTTCTTAATTGTTATGGCAATAATCTCCCTATAGTCGATACATAACCTCATAGACCAATATTCTTTTTTAACAAAAAGAATAGGGTCTCCCCATGGAGAAACACTAGGGCGAATAAATCACTTATTAATCATTTCGTCTAATTGTTTCTTTAGTTCACCTAATTCTATAGTGGCCATTCGATAAGTGGTCTTCGATATAGGCCTTGATCCTGGAATTAAATCAATGGAAAACTCAACTTCTTGTTCTGGGGGATGTCCAGGTAAATCTTCTGGAAATACATCTACATATTCATTCACAATAGGTACATCCTCTATTTGAAAATTCCTTTCCTCACGCACAGTCATTTCATTCTCTTCCTCCCCAATAATTGAATTTAGTTGAGCTACAGGGGGTGGATCTAGATAAGAATTAGGTGGTGAAAATTCTTCTCTAAAGATACGGTGTTCCTTATCATCATCATCAAAAATCGTAACCTCCTTCTTCTTAAAATAAATCTTCGCATCATAGTCCGACAACCAATCAATACTGAGGATTATATCAAACTCAATCATAGGTATGACGATGAGATCAGCAGATAAAGAACATTTATGTTCTCTAATGGGGACTGGTTCACAAAACTTTGTTGCAATGATACTTCCCTTTGGAGTTTTAACTGACAACTCCCTTGTTAAATAAAATT
The DNA here is from genome assembly GCA_963277665.1 of Viscum album. Taxonomy (NCBI): domain Eukaryota; kingdom Viridiplantae; phylum Streptophyta; class Magnoliopsida; order Santalales; family Viscaceae; genus Viscum; species Viscum album. The sequence continues at coordinate 1,787,664,315 of OY728121.1, read as the reverse complement.
GGAAATATCTAATTTTCTTAGAAAAATGGGAAGATATGATACAATGTGATGATCCAGAATCAAATAATGCATTTTCTAAACTTGAGGAAACCATTAAATTACCTACCACCACGTCTTTAGGAGCTTCTACTTCAGCAGTAGTGATAGCATAAGCTTGGACATGATCCCATGGACTTTTCTGAGGTATGTTCCCCTGACGCTTAGGACACTCATTTTCATAATGTCCCATCTCCCTGAAATTTTATCATTGAACATTGGTAGCTTCCTTTTTCCCTTTTCATTCACGAGCTTGGTGTCCTTTTTCACCACACTTGTAACAGACACCCATTCCCTTCAAGCAAGTACCAGGGTGTTTCTTCCCACATTTACCACATGATGGATATTCAACCTTTCCCTTATTCCCCTTATTTCCATTCCCAGATTGATCAGCATATCTCTTCTTCTCTTACTTTACTTTAAAGTCATAAGACTTAGAGAATTCCTTTTTTGTCTTCATAGCACATGAGACAATGTCTTCGTACTACGAGAAGGATTCTGAGACTAATTCTCAATGAATAAATGGTTTTAACCCATCAAACAAACGATCAATATTACTTCATGGGTTATGTATATAATCTACAGCATACCTTGCTAAACATGTAAATTTAGCCTCATACTTTGTGACATTATCATCCTCCTTTTGTCTCAGACTCAGAAATTGCCTTTCCATATCTGATCGATTGTCACGAGGAAAGTATTTTTCTAAAAACAGATCTTTGAACTCCCTCCATTCCATATTTCATACTTCATCATCTTCCTTCATGTTTTGAATCAATGACCACCATTGATCAGCATCTCCAGTGAGGCGGTAAACTGCCATGATAACTTTTTCCCTTTCACTACTCCCCAAATCCTGAAATATTTTCTCTAGGGAATTTACCCATTGCTCAGCTACTAATTGATTTTTACTCCCATTGAATGTTGGTGGTTTCTGCCTCATGAAGCGATATAACATTTATCCTCCATGCTGCAGATCAGGGTGCGCCATACAGGTAAGGTTATTATTCATAACCTGAGTGAGTTGTCCCAGTATGTTGATTAGCTGATCGGCAACAGTTGCATCACCCGCTCCACTATAATTATCTTGATCAGGAAGGAAATCCCTACATGGAGTGCGTGCATTTATATGGTTTCCATTTATTCCACTAGGCGCCATTTTTAAACAATGGCATAAACTAGATCAGTTTATGAATCAAAATACATAATCCCATACTAATTAAACACTTAACATAAATTGAACTATTTATGGACATAATCCATAATCATAAAAAAGTTTTCTTTGAAGAATTATATACTCATAAACCTTTTATAATGATTTGTAAAGAAAATGAGTGTTATATTAAGCATATCCCAAGGGAGTGTCGTAACCAAGTGTCCAGCAAGGCTCATTGTCGTGCACCAGTTCCCGTTCGAGTCTAGCTGAAAGCGGTATTTTCGGGTTTTACCCCTAGGTACATTTGTGCCAGAGCCACCTCTACCTGATCGTATCTAGACAGGGATGTATTCCTCGGAAAACTCATTAAATCTATACAATACCAAAATTCTAGGATGTTCTTCTATACTAATCCTCAAAGTCTATCTTAGGTCTACGTGCTCTAATCAGAGTTTATTTTAATCTAGCTTCCAAGGTTTGTACTAAACTTCCTCTGATACCAGCTGTAACGCCCCGACCCCAGTTTTCCAGAGTCGGTGCATTATTACATAACAATGGAATGATCACAAGAAAGATCAAATCTCAAAAGACCGATTGGTTTAGTAGCCTTGGAAACACTAGATATATTCATAAACTTTTACATTACATCATAAAGTGAAAAACTACTACAACAACATATTGTCTCCATAGTCCACACAATTATCCCCGCATAATATCCCTGCAGGACATTCATAATTTACTTCTTCACATCCGGGGAAAAATAAAACATAGAAAATGGATGAGCTCAAATTCCCAGTAAGGATTACAATATAGCAGAAACCTTCATAATTAAGAATAAACATTTAAGGCAGTGTTTAACTAAAACAAAATCCTTTTAAACATGAACTTCAACATATTATGGAAAAAACAAAATGAAATAATTCCATTTACTTATTCACATAGATATTATACTAATCGAATAATCACATGCAATATCAATAACCACTTTCATAATGATGGAATGCATAATTCTAGACTATCCTAACCACATAGCCAAGGCCTCGTGCCATGAATACAAATAATATTTTGTCAAGGCCTTGTTCCAATACAATAGTTTGTCTCATGAGACCTACCGATGCATCGAGGAGCTATAGCAGGCTCCACCCGTCACATAATAAGTCTAATGCATTCCCATATGAAATGGTTTAAACATAACATAAAAATTCATTTTAAAACTAGCATACGAAATGTAAAAATAACACATCAATAGTCAAACATATCACAAAACCCTAAATACATTATATAATTTTTGTTTCATAATAAATCAACTTCAAATAAGCATAAAATCCATCAAAGGATGTTGACATAGATGAAATCAAAACTCTTTTTATAGAAATAACTATTTTATTTTGAACTCATTTAAGACTCATATATTTCTAAAAAAACATTTTCATTGAAAATATTCTTATATGATTTTAAGGGAAGCTTCTAAGATTTTATAACGGTGGAAAATAGCCACACCCGCCGTATAAGTTAAAAAACATTCTTACCTTAATTCTGTCGAAAAGGTTAAAAATCACCTTGTTTGGAAAAAGACGGAACCATTCCTTTATCAACCACTTATAAAAGTCAACAAGGGTATAAATGACTTTAACACATATTCTAGTAAATAGTAAAAATGTTTTGAAATACATTTTTAAGAAACATGGATGTGGATGATAAAGAAATCCCAGGAGATTATTACGTATAAACAATCTCGAATAATGAAGAGATTGTGAAAAAAACCCTTACCTTGTACTTTTTGTTGGTTGGGGTATTTTAACCTCCTGTATAATGGTGAAATAATTGTTATTAAATTATACAAGAATATGATATCATAAATGTTCTTTTAACATTGATTTGTTAATAATATCTTACTATTATCATCGTTTCGGGTGTTAACTTACTCGTTTTCGTTGATATGTTTTGTTACGTAAGACATGTTTGTTATGGATAGGATGTATCTTATTCATATCCAGAATTATATCAAGTCCTTAAGCATTATTTTTAAATCATAAAATGATAATTATACTTGAATGGATATGATGGAGAATGAATCTCATCGCGTTCGTGGAGAAGGTAGTCCGTACGTACACAAGTGCGACAATATCATTCTTTTGATATTAAAATAATATATAATTGGATGGTATAAAATATATAGAGGATCATTATCATGTTATATTTATTATTTACATGAGTTACATATCATTATTATACCCATCCAAATAATAATTAATTGAATAACAATTACACCACGACGTGGAGATGGTAAACCGTACATACGCACGTATGATGACATGTTATTCAAAGGATGGATAGAATACTGAATATGGTTGTACCATTTTTATAATAACATCATAGCATATATAAGATACTGGATTTATTATTTTATAATTGTAATAACAAAGAAGGAAGAAGTGGAAGAAGAAAGGAACTTGGAAAAGGGTGGTGAAATCATTACCTCTTCTTCGGGTTCTTCCGTTTGATTTGACCAAAAGGGCTATTAGGTTGACTTTATGACTAATGGAAGGCCTCTAGGATGAAGTGGGGGATGTTGAGAGAGTATTTGGGGTGAGGGTGGACGAACCAAAAGGCTTTTAAGGTGTGGGTTAATGATAAGGGATAGTGACCTTTTATAAGAGGGGTGAGAGGAACCTTTGGAAAAGCTAGAAATATTATTTTATAATAAATTCGTATTAGGTATCTAATGGATAAAAAGTGGATTATTTAATGGTTAAGGTGGTTATAGGTCGCAAAACACTCAACCAATAGAATTTAGATAGTGTTGGGTTACTATATTAACCTTATCATTAAGTATTAACTCTTAGTTAATTAGTTTCACTTTTACAATGTCTCTTTGTATTTTTATATTATATGGTTAATAAACGTACTATATACATCAAAGAGACAACCAAGTGGTCCATTAATGATACACCTATCATGATATAAGTCTCTAGGATGATCCATCGATTTTTAGGAATTTAATATCAATTAATAATATAATATTTGTTTTAAAAAACTCTTTTATGTCATTTTTGACACTATTAAATAATTGATTTTTTCAAAAATAATAACAGAATTATTACTTCAAAAAAAGTCAATTAAATAAATCATAATATGTCATATTATCCTATAAAATTAGTTGAATTCATTAAAAGTCTCAAATTAAATTTTTTTGGGTATTTATGATATCAATTATTTTAATTTTTCACTATTATGGTAATTACTGCATCATCATTGTGTCATACATAAATTAAATTATTTAATATCTAAAAATTATAAATAAAATATAATTATGTTGGACATCGTTATACCTTTCTAATGAATATTTAAAATCGAATTTATCTTATCTATAACCCTATATTAAAAACATTTTAGTAAATAAACATCTATTTTAACTCTTTTAACTCTCCTTTGAATTAAATAATAATAAATGTCCTAATCTAATCCAAGTGGACCTAAATGATAATATTTTATTCCTAAGGTTGTTTTTGGTCGAGATACACTTGTCCAGTATAATAAGGACATGTGTTAGGGTAACATTAATATCATTTTTACCCATAATTACCCTATTTATTTTTAACTGTGGTAAATAAAAGTAAAAAGTTACTATTCGTCAAAAATTATTTTCAACTCATTGAACCACATTTTACACCTTGATATTAACCGTGTCTCTCGGATTTTAGAAATTCCAATCACAGAAGAGGTAAAATTACGTTTTATGAAAAATTCTGTTTTTTAACTACCACTTAGTAGTTTCAATATTAATCAAAAATTGATGTTTTTCAGAACAATGCCAAAATTTCACCCTAAGCTATAATTTATATTACGAATTCAAAAATGATGTCTATTTTATAAAATTCCGAACATAAATGTTTCCTTTATTAATTTTATAATTAATTCCCACTGTCATAACAAATAGCGTGTTTTTAAGAAACAATATATATCAAAAGATTGACAATTGTTTATGACCAATTTCAAAGTGAAATTAATTATAATGAACACCATTGGATAAAATAGTAAAAATATATTCTAATTATACTATAAAACCACTAAATAATATAATTTATCACAATAAATTATTTTTATTAAAAAAGTTGTTTTTAAGTATTTTCCACATTTCATAAAAATTGGAAGTTCTCAGAAAAATACTGAAAACTCAACTTAGGATAATTTCGATATTCCGAATCCAAAAATGAAGTTCATTTTCAAATAAAAAATATATATAATTTCAAAAAGTAGGTATTACTATTCATAAAGACTAGTTTTATTGGTTGTGGTGTGTTAGAACTCGATGTTGCGTACAACACAAGCTATCACATTTTTCAAAGAGAAGCGTACCGTAGAAGCTTGGGGTGTTACACGCAACGCCGTCGGCCTCCCGCATGCCACTGTCGAACCCTGCCAGCATGCCTGGCCCAAGCCATGCTGTTCCGCACGACGGACCATCCGTTCGGCCTCCCGGCCGCCGGTCGGCCCGCCTGGCGCCCTGCCTGGTCACCCCCTGGCCTTTCCGCGCCCGACACGGCTGCCTCTCAGCCCGCCTGACTACCTCCCATGTGCTCGACTTAACCGCACCGACCCATGTACCTCGTGACACCCGAAATACACCATTACGGCGCTCCGGGCCAAACCGGCCCCAAGCCCCGGCCAAACCGCCCATGCATCGGGCTGGGTTCGGCCCATTGTGCTGGGATGAACCAAACAGGCTGGCCAACCCAATGGGCCGCTCCAAACCCAACAGGTCTAACCGAGACGACCCAAACTGGGTCAGCCTAGACCGGGTGAGACCGAATCAGTCAGACCAGATCAGATCAGACTCGGGCACACTACTACCACTTTACATTCTCTTGGTAATAACTTTGGTTCCAGATGACTCTTTGACGAACCGTTAGTGGTGCTGGTAATTTTGGAGCGTAACGGTACCTTTGAGTATACCCCACTAGAGTTTGGGGTATAGTTGAGATACAGTTAGGTTGGATCGTGAACGAATCCAACCGGGCCCCTGGGACTAAAAGACTAATAACTCGCAGATCGGGCATCTGATTGACGCGTCGTCAATTGCGTTGAGACCTCTATGACATGGAAGACCTTTGAGATACATCTACATGGTAATTCTTGAATGTTGTAGTTTTTACCTATAGCTCGTGGAGCGGATCATTCCAATGATGAGCGAGCAGAGTGTGGAGACCTAGTATCTCGATGAGACCAGACGACTTCTGACAGATTCGACTCGGAGTGGCTCGACTAGCCCAGTGGGGAGTGCCTTGGTGTCGCGACAGACCGACGGAGGAGGAATGAGTTGTTGTGGCGGCTATCCCACAGTACCCAACATGAGGAGTGCCTCTGCTGTCTATTTGAGAGAGAGCCTCAGTGACGTGGCAGACCCACATCGGGGAGCACCTCTATGTGACGCAGAAGACTTGTGGTACTCGCTAGGAGGAGTAACTCAGGAGTTCAAGGTTATTGGGAGGATCCTTAGTGTCTCGAAAGGCCCACTGTACTTGATTGAGAAGGATTTCTCCAACATCCATGGTTTAGATAATAAAAATATGGGTCTGAGCTGAGTTCGTAACTTTTTTTTTTCTCATGATTGAGATTGATTACATGATAACTTAGGTATATGTATGGGCATATACCTAAGTTGGGTTATTTGTTGATTTCATACATACTGGTTTATCATTGTTGGATTTTGTGTGTCCTTACGGGTCTCGGGGTCCCTAATGCGTATCGTAATACTCACCCCTACATGGGCTATGTCTGCACATTGTTGTGTTTCTTGCAAAAGATGGACAGTGCTGACTGAGGATGAGAGTACCGGGACTAAACGGTACCGGTGGTGGACCATACGATGTGTCGTTACACAGAGGAGTCCAACAAACATGGAGTGTTGATGAGTCTATCTATACATACCCTTCAGGTTGGATCTGTGTTGGACGATCCGGGAGTTTCTTTTCATCTTTCATCTGTTTTCTCCTTTTCAATTCTTCTTGTACTTTACAGTTGGGCTTGTATTTCCAGCCCCATTACATTTCAGCACTCTCTTTTTATACTAATGTACATAGTGTTTTGTATCCCACTGTGTGCTCTATTGTGTGTGTTTACAGTTATAAAGGCAATGTGTTCCCAAATTTAGGGAAGTACGACTTTGGTTCTAGTCTCTAGCCCCTGGCCTATGGATGGCGGGCTTGGGGTAGTCACGCCATGGGGCCCGGGGGACTGGTTTTGAAAAATTCTTATCAGATGAGTGGGTTCTACTTTAGAACAATGGAATCTGATATTTATTTCTATGAAGTAATAGAGTTATGTGTAGTGAGTGTGGTATTCAGTTCAGGGAGTACAGTTTTGGTGTGGCAGCCATGGTATCCACACACAAGGACCCTTACTACTGATTTCTGACTCGGTGCACAAAAACACTGATTGTGTGTGTGTTTTCAGTGTTTTTATTTATGTCAGCTCAACCAGTTAATCTCATCAGGTATAATCATTGACCATGTCACATCTGTTTATTTGAGGATTCCTCCCCACAGATGACCAGCTAGAGCCCCGAGAGTTGTACACACGATGTTTGGCCACCGCTGCAACCAGCCCCAGCTGTAGATGATGCATGCTGCTTGAGCACGTTGCACGAGTTCCAGCGCTAGAGGCCACCCAGGTTCAGGGGAGAGATGGACCCACAGGTGTCTATGGTTTGGCTAGAGGTTGTGTTGAGAGTTTTCCGACAGGTAGGGAAACCAGCCGACCTCATGGTGGTCCTTGTTTCTAGCCGTCTACCGGTAGAAGTGGGAAGATAGTGGAGCTTGATGATCCAGGATCACTACGAGATGATGCCTTTATGGGAAGACATTGAGGGCCTATTTCGGGGAGATTTTGTCCCAGTGACTCTTCACACAGTGCGCATACAGGAGCTACTTTATCTGTAGTAGGGCAGCATGACAGTAGCTCTGTACTCAGTGAGGTTCACCTACCTCTTGTGATACTCCACCAATATGGTGTGGGCCCCATTATTTAGGGCCCGGACCATCGAGAAGGGACTCAGGTGAGAGATCAGAGTTTCAGGGATCTCACTCAGCATCCTGACGCAGGAAGTGGTGTTATGGAAAGACCTCATAGAGGGGAGTTTCCTTACTGAGCAGTCTCCATGCAGTGAGATCCAACACCAGTCGACATGTAGCGTAGTCTTCTGCAGCTAGCAGTAGACAGATGTCGTAGAGGTCCAAGAGGACAAGAACTATAGGTGGATGACCGCATGACTCAGGATCGTTTGTGCGGTGCACCTGGAGTGGAGACATACCATCCAAGAGTGGACAATGTTACTCATATGGCGGGAAGGGTCACATGGCTCGTGGCTGTCCGACCCACCGTTCGGATGATCAGAAGATAGTCAAAGGATCTCCCAGGGAGAGATAGATATTTGATCAAGGCGGTCGATAGGGAGCAGTCGTACGTGTTAGAGGATCTTGTCATGTAGTTGGCGGTGGATGACATTTCGAGGTGCTACTGCCACCACACCCAGGAGGACCACCCTGACTACAGGGAGTAGGTGGACATGGGAGTGCTCAGGTCTAGGAAACTGAGGCCATTGATCACGACACTCCGGAGATGATACTAGGTACTATATGTGTCTACTACACATTCTCTATAGTTTTTATTGACATTGGTGCCAGTGACTCCTTCATTGCCATAACCCTCATTCAGATCTTAGAGATTCCGATGGAGCCGTTGGCTCGATCCTTACTTCCAGAGACTCCTACATGATCGTATTCGACGATTACAAACTAGTTCATGTAGTGTGAGCTTACTCTAGGAAGCGAGATCTTTGGCTAGGATCTCGTAGTAGCGGCATCGGTGCCTTACGACGTCATCTTGGGGATTGACTGGTTATCTACAGTCCATGTAAAGATATAATGTATTAGGCACATTGTGTGGTGTGTCTAAATGGATGGGACCAGGTATACCTTCACCGGTAAGAAGGGAGCCTTTGCAGCACAGGGCGGACATACTTGGAAGAGGGTGCGGCCGATCATTCATCAGTTGCCCTGCCTTACCCTCTGAGCAGTTGATGTGGAGAGTCAGAGCTATCCTGTAGTGGTCAACCAGTACGCGGATGTTTTCCCTGAAGATGTTCCAGGACTACCTCCTCTTATGGAGGTGGACTTCTGCATTGACCTGCACACATGGACGACACAGATATCTACACCAGCATATCGGATGGCTCCTGAGGAGCTTCTCAAGCTACGCGTATAACTAGAGGACTTGCAGGAGAAGGGATTCATCTGGCCCAGTGTTTCTCCATGGGAAGCCCCGATTCTGTTCGCCAAGAATGCAGATGGGAGCTTGAGGCATTTTGTCAACTACTGTCTCCTAAACCAGGTGATCGTGAATAACATGTACCCACTCCCGAGGATTGACAACCTCTTTGATCAGTTGAAGGGATCACAGTGGTTCTTGAAGATAGATGTCAGATCAGGCTATCATCTTCTTAGAGTTCGCGATGAGGATGTGTAGAAGATGACTTTCAGATGTCATTACATCCACTACGAGTTCTCAGTTATTCCATTAGGCATAACCAATGCTCTAACAGTATTCATGGGACTCATGAACAGGATTTCCCAGCCATACCTTGATCACGTTGTCAAAGTCTCCTGAGTTGCAACACCACTATCATCCTTGAAGAAGAAGATAAAAACCATAGTGTGGTTAGAGAGATTCCAGAGGAGCTTTCAAGAGCTAAGGTAGAGAATGAATAGTGCCCCCATATTAAGGCTTCCAGTGGGAGGAGTATGGTACGTAGTCTACTGCGACACATCAGGGATGAGAATCATGTTTGTCCTGATATAGGAGTGAGTAGTGATCACACATGGTTCTATTTATATGGGACAACACCGGTATAACTATGATACCCATGACCTGGAGTTAGCAGTAGTGGTCTTCTCCTTGAAGATGTGGTGATTCTATCTGATGGGTGAATGTTTTACTGTGTACTCTGATCACAAGTTTCTCGGGTATATATTCTTTTAGAAGGACCTGAACCTAAGACATCTGTGAAGGATTGAGATACTCTGGGACTTTTATTTCAAGATACTCTATACTCCAGGAAAGGGGAACATTCTAGAGGATGCACATAGAAATAGATCTGGTGTACAAATATTAGGTGAGGCGACAAAGTAGGTTGCTTCCTTATAGATATCCTATGTGGGTAGAGACAAAGCAACCTTTCTATAGTCTCTTAAAATCACTCGCCCAATTCATAAATGATTTCGGGAGGCACAACATGTATATGCTGCCTGTGAGACACGACATGATTAGATATTCACAGGGCATACACCTGAAGGATTTTGTGAAGGTATGGAGCACGCCATTCTCTTCAGAGGACGTACAATGGTACCCATGTCACTTAAGGAGGATGTGTTGAGGGAGTTCCACAAAACCAATTCGTAGCTACATCCAGGAGAGGTGAAGATTTACCAGGACCTTCAAAGACAACACTTGTGGCCCGGTATAAAGAATGTAGTAGAAGATTTTGACTCTTGATGTCTCTCTTATCAACAATTGAAGGGGGTGCACCAGGTACCATCAGGAATGGTTCATCATTTTGACGTCCCGGAGTGGAAGTGGGATGGGATATCCATCGACTTAATGACAGGATTTCCACGTACATCCAAGGGTCACGACACGATTTCAGTGATTGTTGATCAACTAACCAAATCGGACCACTTCCTACAGATCAATGGTTAGGGTTCAATAGATATCATGGGATGACTCTATGTGTAGGACTCTGTACAGCTACATGGAGTACCTTCATCTATTGTCTCTTATCATGATGCATAGTTTACTTCCCATCTATGGAAGGGGATGTAGGAGGCTTTTGATATGTAGCTTTGTCTGAGCACCACATTCCATCCTCAGACGGATGTCCAGACTGAGTGGACCATTAAGTACCACATGGACATGTTGTGTGCTTGTGCCCTCGACATCGATCTCAACTAGGAGGATCATTTACCTTTGGTGGAGATTTAATAAAACAACAGTGATCACTCCACCATATAGATGGCACCTTTGGAGGAGTTATACATGTGACCTTTCAGATCATCGTTGTACTGGAAAGACCCAATGGAGTCATCACGGGTGGGACCAGAGATGGTATGGGCTACAACAGAGAAGGTTAATATCATCCAGGAGTGGATGAAGACCGCACAGAGTAGACAGAAGTCATATGCTGACAAGATATGGAGTCCTCTAAAATTCGTGGATGGCATCCACGTCTTTCTATGGGTCTCACCTCGACAAATAATACTGATATTTGGCCGAGGCGGAAAGTTATCTCTGAGATTTAGCAGAACTAATCAGGTCCTCAGCATAGATAGTGAGGTGGTTTACCTCTTATCACTTCTATCTTAGTTGCACCTGGTGCAAGGCGTTTTCCACGTATCTGAGATGAGGAGATGTGTGCATGACCCTTCTCACATCATCTACCATGGATAGATGGATGTTGACGATGGGGTGACTTTCATGGAGGTTGTAGTGGATATTGAGGATCGATAAAAATGGGTCCTATGTAGATGGTCAATACCTCTAGTGTTTGCATGATGGTAGCATGGTAACCTCCATGGGAGCACATGGGAGATGGAGGCTCAGATGCATGATCAGTACCCCCACTTGTTCCATTAGTTCGAGTTGTAGCTTACGGGGACATAAATCCCAGTGGTGGGGATAATGTAAAGACATAGAAATTTTGTGGAAATTATTTTATTTCATAAATACATGGGAATATTACGAGTCCATGAAAACTACCATCGTGTGATTCCGAGGCCCTGTGTGCCCAGAATCTATTTCTAATGTTTTGTTTGGGTACGTTTATTAAACGTACAAATGATAATTTAAAAATTTCGAACCAATGATTGAAATTGAAATATAAGGACACCGTTAAACTTCCAGTTCTGTTATTATCTTAAGAAGACTATCACCTCTACGGCAGTGGGTTGAGATTAAAAGATTGTTTTTGGGTTTTTAGAGAATGAATTATATAAAAATGAAGTGTGTGGCTTAATTTCTATTTATTGGTTAAAACCTCCTCATGAATGATGGATGTGGGACCACCACACCATAACCTCAAATGAGAGGTTATGGTGGTGGGGACCACCCGAACTCAACCTCCCATGTAAGGATTATTGTGGTGGGGACCACCCGAGACCACATAACCGCCCTATTTGACTAATAGTGGTGGGTACCACCTAACCCCTATTAAATGAGAGGAGAGGAAAACCTCTCAACCCCTCCCCCCTTTAATGTGGCGGATCCTCTTCAGCTTCGTCTACATTAAAATTCACAACACACCCAATTAATGGGGCCAAATCCTTCCATTAATTTGAATGTGACATCAAATGTTTAGTTTTCTTTTTGAAATCATGCCTATGAAATAGTAGCATTAATAATGTTTTATTTGGGACATCTATACTTTTAATGGAGAGGAGAGATTGGGAGAATGGGAATTCTCCAACGAAGAACCTCATCTTCCAACGAAGAATTCCAGCAATGATCTTCTTCGAACTTCTTCCCCAGACACCTACCGACATGGAGCATCTTACACAACCGATGTGTGAGTTCAAGATTGGAAGTGTACGACAGACACGACGAACGATGATCACCTGTGTCTTCTTCCTGTGACTTTTTCGGTGATCATGGAACATATGTAGGGGTTTTTTTATATTAGTTTCCATGTTCTTATTTAATATCAGAATGAAGAACAAGGTTATGCTTCTTCGTGCAGGTGAGTTGTTGTTCATCATTCTCCTACCTTGATGATCTAAGTGTTGTCAACTAATAATAGGAGGGTGTGGGTCAAACCAACATGACCCAACCCCTAATATATTCTTGTTTTTGACGATCATTAGCATGATGATGTAACAACAAAGTGGCATTGAAGGTGAAGAAGGAAACCGACAAAGGCTGTGCTTTTTGCGGCCTCTAAAAACCATGTCGCCCCCGCGGCATTGCGGTCCTCTGGACCAAGATGTGGCCCTCCGACAAAGAAGCCCCGGCGGTGGTGTCCGTCAGCCAATCTAGTTGAGCTACCCTGGAACGTACCCCATCTGGCCTCTGGTGCGCCCCGGCCGAACCCCGCCAGCCCGGGCCGGCCTGAGCCTTTCCGAACGGTGTGCCTGCCCTGCCTCCCGGTTGACAGCCTACTTGACTGGCGCTCTGCCCGGACGCCTGTCGGCCTGTGTGGCGCCTTTCCCGGCCACGCCATACCTGGACGCCTCCCCCGCCCAGCTGCCTCCCATGCACCGGGCCGAACTGCAGAGGCCCACGCGCCCCGCGTGCCCCATGCCTCCCAGGACGCACCCTCGTGGCATTCAGGGCCGTATTGGCCTCGTGCTCGGGCTGAACTGCCCATACGGCCTGCTGGGCCCAGCCCAGCATGTCTGACCAGGCCGTACGTAATAGGAAGGCTCACCCAATGGGCTGGTCTAGACCCAACAGGTCGGACTGGGTCATCCCAAAATGGGTCGTACTGGACCCGGGCCCACTACATACCCTTTACTTTCTTTTGAACATATCTTTGGTCGCAGACGTCCATTTGACAAACTGTCAGTAGTGCTAGTAATATAGGAGAAAGAAGGTCTCATTGAATATACCCCACTAGAGATTGGGGTATAGTTGATATATGGTCTGATTTGATCATGCACAGATCCAACTGAGCCCCTAGGTCTAAAAGGCTAATAACTCACAGACCAGGCCTTCGATTGATGCACCATCTATTGCATTGAGACCTATCTGACATGGCTAACCTTTTAGCTACTTCTACATGGGAAGTAATGATAGTTGGAGTTTTGAACAGTGGATCATGGAGCAGATCCTTCCATTGACGAGCGAGAAGTGTGTAGAGACCTAGTAGCTAGCTGAGGCCTGAAGTATGCTAACCGATTTGACTCATAGTGACTCCACTATCCTAGTGGGGAGCGCCTTGGTGTCATGGTAGACCCACGATGGAGGAGCTACTGGTTGTGGATGCGTCCCGGTGGTACAGACTAGGAGAAGTACCTCTGTAGGCTTTTAGGGGGAGCGCCTTGGTGATCCGGCAGACCCACGGTGTGGAGCACCTTTGTGTGACAGAGCAGACCCATGATACTCAACACGAGGAGTAACTCAACAGTTCAACGTTAGTGGGGAGTGCCTTGGTGTCATGGTTGAACCACTATACTCGATTGAGATGAATTTCCCTAGTAGTCTTGGTTTCTCTAATAAAAATCCTTTTTTGAGATGATTCAGTAGTTTTGTGTTTTTCTCATGATTAAGATGGATTACTTGATAACATAGGTATATGTATGGAAATAAAACTAAGAGGGTTTATCTGTTGATTTTATAATTTCTAGTTTATCCTTGTTGTATTATGTGATATCGTTAGGGTCTTGGGGTCCCTACTGGGTATCGTTATACTCACCCATGTACGGGATATACCCACACCTTGTTGTGTTGGTTTCAGATGACGGACATCGCTGACTAAGGAAGAGTGTACTAGTACTGTAAGGTACCCAGAGGTGGACCATACGACATATCGGTACACGGAGGAGACCGACAAATGTGGTGTTCTGAGGAGGCTACATGTACCTACCCGTCAGGTAGGATCCGTGGTGGATGATCCAAGAGCTAATTTTCACCTTTCAGTTGTTTTTTCATTTCATTTGCACTTGTACTTTAAAGTTGGGATTTTATTTCTAGCCCCTCTAAGTTTAATCACGCTATTGTTATATAGTTTTACATAGTGTTTTGTATCCAAATGTGTGATCTGTTGTCTGTGTTTATAGTTATAAAGGCAATGCCTTCCCAGATTTAGGAAATTACGCCTTTGGTGCAAGTCTCCAGCCCCTGGCCTATAGAAGGCGGGCTTTGGGTAGTCATGGAATAGGCCTCGTGGGACGTGTCGTGACAGTACAATTGGTTCATTATTGGATGTCCTCATCTCCTCCATTATATTAAATAGACACAAAATCTTATTTATACATTCACAGGCTTTATAACCCCCCATTAAACATTTAACGAACCACATAGTTCCATTGAATGAATTCCTTCTATTTTTCATCCATATTTCGTACATGTTGATAGATGTAATATCATACCATCATTTTTGTTACTAGATAATCGATCTTCCTATTCATTGTAAATCCACCTTAAATGTGTGAATATCAAATTTATATTTCTATATTAAGTGCACATCGAATGAATTCTTCATATTTAATAAATCCTATAATACAAATTCCTTTTCGATGAATTTGTTATACCACCACAGAATCAATAATTGTTTCCTCCGTGGAAGATGAATATATCAGATGTGTACAGTGCAATTCTTGTAAAAATATCTTTATTTGGAAAACATGATTCTTTATCTTATTCCTTATTCTCAAGGAATTACATGTATAATTTTTTCATCTATTACATGGGAATTACATTTTTAGAAATATAAAGTAAAACTCCTCACATTAAATATAGTCAATTTATTCACATTTCCTTTTATACATAAAAAGACACCACCAATTCTCTGCTTCTCAATCCAAATAATACTTATATATGATAATTTTCTCATGAATACATCATCATAGAATTGAAAATATCTTAACAATATTGTTGAATGATTTCCATGACACTAGTGGATCTGAATTTCCACTAAAACGAAGAGGATTTTTTCTCAGTAATGATTAAATAATTTATAGTTCACTGTTTCATCAATTCATTATCTCATTCTGATTCATTGGTTGAGAAATGTTCATTGAAAATATTATCATGAGTATATATTTCATCTCAAATTACATTGTTACTTTAGAAGTTATATCCATTGACTAAAACCTTAAACATAATGTGGCAAACATTAATCATATGGGAAACCCAGATAAACATGAGAAATAATTTATAGGATGTATAAATAAAAAAACATTCATATTTATATAGGAAACCATAAATATAAGTTAGGTCAATCATGGTCATTATTTAAATCCTTCAAGATATTTTGTAATTATTTTTTTGAATTTCTAAAGAATATATCATGGGAGTGTGAAACAAGGAGTGATCAATAGATCATTATATTGCATAAAGGGATTATTGATTTATGCTCAATGCACCATTTTAAATATTATTCCCCAACAATACACCATTATCGATCCACATCCCCTTGTAGATTCAGGATAAGGTTGTAATTTCATGTAAACACCTTTCTCTATCTTACACTATAATTCAGGGAATTTAACAGTAACTATAATTATTCATAGTAACATACCATGATATGTCCATAAAATATTATTATGAACATCCTAAGGGTTCTCACTGTTATTCTTTTAACAATAATCTATAATTATTTATTTGAACTTTTCTCATATAGATTAAATAATGACCCAACATTATCATACATAAATATTTCATAGTTTTATATGAATATTTAATAAATTTTGTAAAGACATTACATTGAAATATAGTAGTTTTGTTTCATTGGAGGTTAAAAAAAATCATATTATTTTATTAGTGATCTTTAATATCTCCCATAAATATCTTTTCACATAGTACTATTCATATGTATACCCTTCCTAAACCATTCTTCATAACCTAGGGAAAGAAACAAAATAAATAGTGAGATCTAATTCACAATAAGGGAAAGCATATGAGATATCATTATATGATCATATGCAAGAGTAAGATAATAATAAGGGTAACATCATGAATATAACTTATAAAGTTCATACCCTACCTATCATAGGTCCTAAATAAGATTCAGGGAATAAACTATTATCATTGTTTAATACATGAGCCATAAATGTTAAAAATAATCATCAAAAATCAATTAAAAATATGATCATGTCATTCAATTATGGAAACATCATAATTATATAAAATAATTACATATTTTAAGATTAAATAAAATGATAATGAACATAGTACATCTTTTCTTATTCCCTATTACTCTTTGTTGATTAGGACTCACCTGTTTCTAATAGTAGATTAAAATGAACATTTTTACCATTGTTGATCTAGACAAATTTATTTCCCATAGTGGGATAGATCATATCAACATCTTTACCAATATCATATCATGATATATATTTCGTTTAAAAATAAATTGGAGGTATTAATTGGCCCCACACATCATATAGAGAAAATCGTACATATGGGTTCCAAAAGATAATAAAACATTAGTCATTATAGAACTCTATAAATAAAATGAATTTCAGAAACACTTAATCAAAGTATTAATAGTTGAAAATGGAATGGTTTAAAAAATCATTTCATTATAAACATAATCCATCTACCAAAAGAATAAATATGGTAAAATTAAATCATATACCTTGTATATAATACATAACATAAATTTATTTCAGCTTAGATGGAAATTCATTTTGAAGGATCACATGGAATAATTTTTTAGGAAAATATATTCTCCATTTTGAAATAATCTCTTTTAATTAAAATAATATTTACATAAAAATGAAAAAATATCTTTCAAAATAAAAATGTAAGGCTTCTCTAAATAATTAAGGATTCATAACTAAAGTAATAGAATATAATTCTACATATTATAAAAAAAATACCTCTTTATTTTTTTCAGAAGATTCATAAACATCCTCTTTTAGAGAATGAATAAATGATTCCTTTATAAAATATTTCTATCTAACAAAACAATATTAAAATTTAATTAGAATAATTTTATGATAAATGGTTAAACCTTTTTTATTATTTTTATAAAACAAGGAAATTGATGTAAAATATTACCAAATGTATAATTTAACGTAATCAACACAGAAAAACGATGAGATTGTAAAATGAACCCTAACCATAAGTGTTTCCTTTTCATATTCATATTATATACTAATAGATTAAAATATATATTTTTATACACATGTTATATAAAATATATCAATTATACAATTTATGATTTATTTATAACATCTTATTGTAATTTTATTAATAATAATTAATTAAAACAAATCATATTGAAGATAATATGTTCTCTTGCCTAGAATGTTTTGGTTTTAGGGTCTTGTTCTGTATACTATTCCTATATTCCAATAATTTATAGAATATTAATTATTGTATAAACATAATTAATATTAATTATACAAATCGTAACAATGATTCATAAAAATTAGATATTGAAAATGTAATTGGATCATTCATAGAGACGGTTGGTCGTACATACACCGAAGTGTTGTTTCCATTTCTTAGTTGATGGATTGAAAAAAGGAAAATAATAAATTAACAATAAATAATTATTATTATATTATATATATAATATTAATTCATCATATTAATCTTCATTAGAATCCAAGAGAAATATAAATGAAAAAAATATCACATTACTTCATGGAGATGATATTCCATACGTATACACATGTCATGTTATCATTTGAAAAAATAATGGATAATAAAAAGTTTGACATAATAATATGATAAAAAAAATTATTAATTTTTTAAATATCATCTATATATATTAAACACATCACAGTTACAATCCCAAAAATATTGAGATGAAAAATTAATTGTACCACTACGTATAGAAGGTAAGACATATATAAAAACAACAAATACTTTTACTTATTATTTGATTGTGAAGAGTGTGTATAATGATGTTTTAATAAAAAAAATAAATATTTATAATATTTATAAAAAAAATATTTGTATTTTAAAATGAATATTAATGATTTGTAGGATGTAAATAGGATTACCAAAATAAATTGATCTATTAGATAGATTTCATCTTATTTGAAACAACACCTTCATATCTCCTCTAATGGGAACAAGGGTTGGAAATTAGGGAATACTATTAACTCAAGATAGTAGATACAAAAGTTTACAATGGAATTTGGTAGTGAATGTTCAAAAAATGTGGCTCAATGTTGTCTAATTATTTGTGAGAGGAGTTATCAGTTTATAATTTATAGGAGGGATACATTTGAATGTTCTCATAATATTAATGTATTTTAATACTATTTTAGATCCAGATACATTAAAAATAGTCCAAAAATAGACATTGGATGATATTTTATACCGAATATTATCCCATTTCATCTTATTTATTATTGTTATATTTTTTCAATAAATTAATAAAATATCAATCCCCTAAAATATCATTGTTTTTAATTTGGATACTATTCAATATTTTGACAATAGAAGCAACAATACAAAAAGTTAATTTTGGAAAAAATATTTAATTAATTTGGGAATATGTCATGGTAGTTTTTATAATTCAGTTATTTCAATAAATATCTCAAAATATGTTACTTTTAATATTTATAATACACATTATTTCATTTTCCATTAACTGAATTATTACTATTTTTGTATTGGGTAATTATTTAGGGTTATTGTATCTTCTATTAAAATTAAATCTAAATTATCATGATGAAGACAAATATTTTTTGTTTAAAATTTCTACTTATACTCACATTTATCTTCTTGATAATCCCATATTCAAAATATATTGTTATAAAAAAATAGCGTGAAATGTTTGACATTCATGAAAATATGTACTATAATTTTCATAATCTCATCTAAATGGCCACAGAAGGTCATAAAAACTAACATTGGATGATAAGGGAGGAGAATAACTATTTAAATAAAATATATGTGGTTTTTTGTAATTTGATAGTCTATATCATGTTGTTTTATTCCTAATTTACCCATATCATGATAATAAAATAACTATGGTTAATATTTTTAATGAAATATAATGAAAGGGGATTATTTACAAGATATGTAAAAATTTATTAACAATAAAAAATACATTTTACATGATTCTGCTAATATATTTGGAATACTTTATTTTAAAATTAATTAGGAAAAATTCACCAAAAAACTGTTTTCATGAAAAAATCTATTTTAAGCTGAAAAATGAACATATTCCAAAAGAAGGTATAAAGATAATAAATACATTATTAACACTGAAAAAAATAATATACATACATTTTCAATAAAAATGAATCATTTTTAAATGTGGAAAATAAATTTACAAATGATTGTTAGAAACATCATATAAAATGGTGTTGCTAATCAGTGATGTTTTTTAATGTATCAAATTGGAGACGTTTATAAATGTCGTCTGATTTCAACATTTATAAACATCAATATATGGTGAAATTTATAAACAACTTTAACTAATCACACCATTATTAACATAATGTTTTAGAAACAACATTAAATTCATTATGATATCATTAAATCCATTTGTGTTGTTTTTTAGAAGCATCACATTGTGGAGTCATTTTTCTAAAACATCAATAAATTGTGACCTTTTTATGAAAAATATATAAATGGATATGTCTTTATGAAACATCTTTTTAGGGTGGCATTTTTTATATTAATTTATAAATGGATAATTTTTTCATAGATGTCGCTAATTTGATACACTTTTCAGAATCATCTATTAATGGATATTTTTTTTTCAAAAACATCATTAATTTGAGAGACTAAGTTTCACATCATTTTATAGAAACATTGATAAATTCATTAGTAATATTTTATAAAAATTAGTTATTAGCAACAC
This sequence comes from Viscum album, assembly GCA_963277665.1. Classification (NCBI taxonomy): domain Eukaryota; kingdom Viridiplantae; phylum Streptophyta; class Magnoliopsida; order Santalales; family Viscaceae; genus Viscum; species Viscum album. The sequence continues at coordinate 1,787,643,580 of OY728121.1, read as the reverse complement.
CTTATTTTTTTAGTTTTCAAAAAAATATATAAATTCATTAAATAGGTTTTGAATCATCACCAATGAGAAACCCCATGGATATAATTAATTTTTTATTTAATATAATATCATTTAAGAATTTTAAAATAATTTTTTAAATTATAAAATGAATATCATTTTTTAAAACAATAAAAATAAATTTATTAAATTATAAAAAAAATTAAGTTTTGAAAAATAGAATCTATATTCCAAAATAAATGGAATAAATCCATTAAATTATTGAATAAATCTACACACAAAAAAAATTCTATAAAAAACATATCACAATAGCTAAATGATAAAAAAACATAAATTTGAACCATCTCAACTCCTCGATCAGTAGAATAATCCCATCTAACAACTCTTCTTCAAATAAGAAATTAACAATAATGAAAAAAATTTCTTATGAAAACCAAAAATAATAAATCGAATTAACGGCTATAATTTTATATTGATAATAAAAATGAACATGTACCAATTATAAATTCATAAATCATCAATCTCACCATGTGAAATGAGAATTAGTTTTATCATCATTAACATAAGAAAATATGTTTATACTTCTTTGCACATTTTTTTATTAATTATAAAATTAAATAATGTACTGGATAAATCTAAATCATGTATAATAGAAACCATTATATATTACTCATAAAGAGTAATAACATTGTTTAAAAGTTGTGGAAATATAAAGGAATTTATCATTTGAGATTCTGTATTAATAACTACATCCTCACATCCATTTTTTTATTTAATTTAACTAATTCAACATCAATATTTATATTTGATAAAAATTATGAGTATGTCCCAACATATGCACGGGAGAGAATCCCAAATAATTATGATAATGAGGGACACAAGCTTAGTTGTTGACAATGTCACATGAAATCTTCACTACTAGAATCTTTTACTTTAGAATCATCAATTGAATTAACTTTTGATAAATATATTTAATTGTATTCATTATCTATTTTCAGATAATAAATTCTAATAGAAAGAAATTCATTCTATTTTGAACAATATTACTAAAATTGTTAAATGAAAAAAATACTATATTCCCATATGTATATAATATTTTTCAAAAAAAAGATTTCACTGCCACATTCATTTGTAATTATCAAAACATCCCAAATTCTATCATTTCAAGAACACTCTTCTTCTAAAAAATTTAAATAATGTTATATGAAATAAAATAATAATAATTTAACTATGTGATTATAAATAATATTAACATACCTTTTATTCTCTATATCTTCAAATGATTGTTGATCCTATATTATGTGGATGAAAATTCGATATTTGACAGTTCTTATGTTTTAAGATTTATCCTCTCTAGTGAAGAATACAAATAAAAAAAATTATTATAATTAAAAAATATAAAATAAATATATTATAGTTCTAAAATATCATGCCATAGTTGATGGTCAACAAACACAGACCATTGATCAGGATTAGAACAATTTTTCCATGTTGATTAACTTAGTCATCGTAAATGTTCCCTCAGGTAATTTTTTCCACAAATCAAACTGTAACACATTCAATATTCAGAAAATACATTTAAAATATAAATCATATGAAGATCGTAATAGTGTAGGATCATTTAATATAAATATATTTTTAATGGCTAAAAAATATAAATAATTGATATAAAATCACACATAATATAAATATCACATTACAATTTTACCAAGATTATATTTTTAGAAATCCTATTTATATATATTTTAACTTTTCAACAACACTCATAATATAATGGGAATATTTTAGTGTCTCTATCCAAACATCCTAGTAATCTATTCAATATGAATGTAGTCCCCCTAAAGAGAGTGCAATATAAATCCATTCTAATATAATATTCTCTATATTTTGGGAGAAAACATCATAGTATGTGGAAAAAAAATTATTTTTCTTTCTATTATGGTCTTAAAAACATAATAAATAATGACATATTTTTCTAAATATATTATATTAATTTTTCATTCATTCTAATAAAACTATTTATATATATCACTTATTTTTATTAGAAATTATATGATGTCTAGTGCCTTTCGGAAGATCAATTTTTTCATGACCCCCATCATGGTGTCAATCTCATGTAGGGTATGTTGGTTTTCATCTAGTGGATCTTTGGGATATGGGTCCTAATTATAATTAATATATATGTTTGGAAAGATTATTTTCATCATTAGGGTTCCAATTATTGAAATGAAACATTTATTAATACACATTCAAAAAAATTAAAAATTAAATTTAGAATTAGAATGTGAGTATAAATACAAGATAACAATATATTATTTTCCCTGATAGAAAATAAATCTACAACAGTATCTTTTTTATATGGATCACATTCATTAAAATCACCTTTATTCATATCAATAATTTCAAATAGGACATGTGACCTTGTATTCTATGGGATTTTCTAAGATTTAGCCAAATCATTTGAAACATATTATAACATCTAATCATTTAATTTAGGAATGTATGACTCATCACAATCCTTGGACCTAATACCTATTGAGTGCGAAACAATTTCGAATTTAAATCCTAATTCATTGATTAAAATTCCTCTATGATTATTTTTCTCCATCGACATGTTTTTCAACTAAGTGTTTAGAGAATGATGAACACATTTTTAGGCATTGTAGGTAAATATTTGATCTTGATTGGGTATAATCGATAGTGGTACTCCATGAATATTGATCACATATCTGAGGTATATCCATGGAAGTAGATATATTTAGAATTCCTCTCGTATCAAAATTATATATTCACTCTTTGTAAGATGATCCTCCATAACCCATATAGCTTTATATCATCATTATTTATTTTGAATATAAGTGACAAAGTCCACAATTATATTTTTCAATTTACAAGTAGGTATGGGTAATGGTAGCATCATAAACTTGTATTTTTTACATTCCTCATTACCTTGTTGAAATACAAGACCTCTTGACATATATTCTCCAATATCTTTATTCATATTATCCCACAAATAGTGTTCCTGTAGAACATGATATATATTTTTCCTTCCTAGGTGTAAAATAAGGTTTACGTATGTGCATCATTAAACAACTCATTCATTGATTTAGGATTTGAAGGTACACCTATTTTTTAACCGAAACTTACAACACCTTCATCATTCATATTTAACTCTTAATATTTACCGTTACTTATAGATTCTACATTCTTCAAAATTCCCACCACAACACTTTGATAATTCATTAACCTCTATAGAAGACATGGTTGATAAATCATTTGTGAAAGGATTGATGATGTTCCTTTCATTATGACTCCCTTATCAATCATCATTAATTCTATGAAGATCATATGCATCTCCATTCTCGTCATTGATTGAGTTGTTCGATCCTTTGTTCATTGAGAATCATTCACTTTATTTTCATTCCTCGTATGGTAGTGAATTAAGCAGTCGTAGTCTTTGATCATCTCTTGGCATTTTCATTGGCACACATTCAACTCTCTCAATGTGAATGTAAACATGAGAATTTTTTGATTTGTATATATTTCACAATTCTCCCCAAAGAGACAATGCTGCAAAAATTTTAAAGCTAAAATAACATTAAAAAAATCCAGATCATGTGTTATCTAGTTTTTTTCATGAACATTCAACTACATTGAATCATAGGTAATGAATTTTAAATTTTTCTTCATCACATATCCTAGTCCCTTCCATGAATCATTGATGAATACCGGAAAAATATCACAAATTGTGGATATTGTTACCGCATGCACACTTACAATTCTCATTTTAAACTCCATAAATCAGTAATTTTATTCATCATTATAGGAAAACATGAATCCATTTCTAGATTTTTTGGTAAGTGGGTTTGAAAATCTCAAGAAATTTTTCACAAATCATTGATAATTCCCAGCTAACCCAACCAAACTATAGATATTTGTAAAAGTGTTGTTCTCAAATATCATTCAATTTCTTCTATTTTGGAAGGTTCTACATATATCCCATATCTTGTGATGATATTTCAAATTAATGAGACTTATATCAATGAGATATCACATTTTTGTTACTTGGAATAAATATTTCTCATTCTGAAGGACTTTAACATAGTACTCATACTCTCCTCAATCTTATAATTAATTCTAGAGTATATTATAATATAATGAATAAATGCTACTACAAATTGGTCGAGGAAATATTTAATGACTCTATTTATCCTATCCATGAAAAGTTTTATAGAAGTAGTGAGTTTGAATGGAATTACTATGTTTTCATAGTGCACATACCTTATATAAAAAGAAATCATGAGAATATCCTCCATCTTATCCAAAATATGGTATGATCCTGACCATTGTTCCATCTTGGAATTTTATTTTGATCAATGTGTATTAACAAAAAATTAATCAATATTTAAAAGATGATACTTTTTCTTATCATGATCTCTTTGAGCTCCCGATAATCTATGAAAAGGCACAATGACCCATCCATCTTCTTAACAATGAGTGAACGTTCACCCAATGGTGCGGAATATGTGAATAAGAATCCTTTGTCTATATTATCCTTTATTTGTTTCATCATCTCCTAATGTACCAAAACATCCTTTATATTAGTTGTAATGGATAATGGTAACACCCCATGTAAAATTATGATTGAAAAATCTACATATCAACTTGGAGGAAAATTGTAAATTCCCTGGAAAACACATGACCATATTAAATCATAATGGGACTCATGGATGATTCATTCCATATACTCAATCATACAAGCAGGATATACTTTCCCATAGAGAAATAAAATCAAATCTTGAGATGATGGTGCTAAAGATGACTCAGAATTCACCTTGAATTTCTATATAATATGAGAATGATTCACAATATGGATTGTGATTTAATTCTCAATGTAATTTATTTTGGATCTATATATGTAAATCCAATTCATACCAAAAATATCATCAAATTATACTAAATGGAGTATGAAATGGTATGTTGGTAAACTCATCCCAAAAAAATTTATTGGGGAGTAGTTATATACATGGGATATAATAATTCCCCAATTTTCTATTTTCTCCAACAACTATTCTTTATGTTTTGTGGTGGTGGTTGGATAGTTGTACTAATCCTTCATGATATTAATTATTTAAAATAACTTGAATAAAAATGAATGTTCATTATTATTTAATGAATAACTAACATACCTACCACTACATCATTGTTGGGATACACACAAGTGGTAGTGATTGAAAAATATTTCCCTTGTTTCCTTATAGGTTATTGGTTTTATATAAAAACCCTTGTAATAGTTCCTTGGCATGAAATGTACCCATGTTCAATGTAGTTGTAGAAATGAAAAATGCACTGATGGTTGATCTTCAAATTCCATTCAACTTTATTAGAAATAGGCTTCACCTATCAAAAATATATGGAGGGGTACCCTTCATTTATCACCTAATGCATTTTCTAATCCCCATCATGAAATATATAGGCTTCTTCTCACTGCACATTTTGTGAGTGGGATGTCGAAATTTCATGTCACTATTAGATCACTCTATAGAACAACCACAATTGATCTCCATATTACTCTTTTATTCCACATGATACCCTTGAAAATCCGTTATTTCCATGTCAACATTGAGGGCACATCAGACAATTTCCGAAAAATGACCAAAGTCATGGATCACCAAGGATTTTAGTAGGCTATGTTTTACCACACAAAAGAATTGTTCAACCTAGGACTTTGGGGTGATGAAAAAGATAGAGCATTATTATTCAATAATTATGAGGTTTTCCTCATACACCCTGCTAGATTCATCATCTTTCTTCTTGATTCCATGGAAATTTTGTTCCTTGTAATGTCAGAGGGGGATGGGTAAATATTTGTTTCAGAAATCATAACATATAATCACATAGATCACATTTTTCATTCTTGATAGTTTTTATCAATGTATACCATTGATCATATTCACATTGTATATGATAAATAGATAAAAGAACCTTCTCTTATTCGGGCCATTTATGGTTGGAGAAGATCTTCTCAATGGAGTTGGTCCATTTTTTGGTGATTAAGGTATCAAATGATCCAATGAAATTTAGAGTCCATTATGAAACTGAAATCTTGATTGTAGATTGTTCTCTCTAAGGGGGATTTAGATTCTCCTCTTGATATAGGTTTCGATTCAAATAATTATTCAGCTGAGAGAGTATCATCAGGATGTTCATTATTTATGCTCTAGACTGGTTGGACATCTTGTTGGGGAAGTCATTACATTTCACTTCAAGATGATTTTTACCAAATTCATCTTATTTATGGTCATTTGCATGAATAAAAATAATAATTGGGGTTCAGTATATTAAGACAATAAAATACATAATTATATATATATATACATTAAATAGAAAACTTATAAATTACATTTATTTCCATAACTTGTGAATTTATTTGTTTCAATATATGTTATCAAAGTTCTATTACATAAAATATAATCCAATATGGATTTTTTGTTCTTTTATTAAAGTTTAATAGTAATATTATTAATTTTCATTGATTATCCCATGGTAGTTTCAAAAAAAGTGCAAAGTAAGGACAGTTATTGGGTACCAGGTTACCATGAGTCCGGCCAGGGACACCTCTTCGGAGTTATTACCCCATGGTACATCTATTCCAAAACCACATCCAATTATAGATTCTAAATATGGATGTATTTTATTGATAAAATTATTACTCGATATTTTAAAAAATTATGGATGTATTCTTACACATATTCTTATCTCTAATTATTTTTCAATATTTTTCTAATCATAATCCAAAAATTAACTAATCTTTTCTTTGGATATAAACTGTTACAACACTTATATTTATTGAAAATTAATTCATGATTAAATAATATAAAATTACACATAATTCAACCCACAATTTTAAGAATTATTTTCAATTTTTGATTTAGGTACATTTCATTCCGACAATAAACATGAATTACATCACCTTTATTGAATGTTTTGTTAACATGAACGAGCTTAAAACTATATGGGATAACCTGGGGAAATACATTAGAATCATATGATCTAAAAATCATAGGAGGGGAATAGAGATGGAATACTATAAAGAAAATTATATGTGTTATATAAGTAATGTCAATTAGTTATAGAAGAACTATAAAAATAAGTAATGATATAACAAGATAATCATAACATGGTTAATGTGAAAATAATCATTAAAAAGTGCATCATAAACATAAGTCATGTGTAACTCTCCAAGACATAATTGAGAAAAAAAAGTACCATAATGTAATCAGTTACACCCTTATCCTAACATGACTTATCATTATACTAATCATTACCAAATTTATTTGATTGAAATATAATTCTGAGTGCACCTATCACATTAATTTCAGTATCATGCTTTAGTGTTCCATGTAGATCAAAAAACATTGATTCAACCATCACCATAATTTTTTCCAAAATAAAGGAGTATGGAATAAATACATGCATGTCCCCAATATAATGTTATGTGTGGATAAAATTGAACACCCTTTATAATAAATAGGTATGGTATTCATAAGATAATTTGTTTGGTATATAAAATACTGTGGAAAATTTTGATTCATAATGGTGAAACATAAAAATTCATAAAATGGTTTTATGAGAGAGAAAATGGGTCTATAATCATTTTTAATGAATTTTATAGTAATATAGACATGAAATGACACTTCTAAGAATATAGACTTTTAATTTTATATGATGATAAATAATATTGAAAAAAAGAGAAAACAAATTATGGTTACGAAATTTCAGCATCGTAATGGGTGTACATGGGTGAGAATAATAAGATATAAAGTGTTATATAATATCATATAAATAATATGAAAACTATGTGGGAGGTGATAAAACATACCTAGTCATTAGTAATTGAATTTAAAAGGTCATAACAATATAAAGAAACTACGAATAAATTGATACAGGAATGAACCCTTACGTGACTGTGTGGAAGAAAATGCTTCAAAATAGGATTTTTGATAGCGTAGGGCACCTTTGGGGGATTTTATAGACGGGATGGAAGATTAAAGAATTTATATATGGTTTTTATTGAAGGTAAGTGGCATATTGGGTTGGATTATACTGGAAATGAGAGGGTAATTCTTTAATATTTCACAAACATATGTTTTAGAATCTATATAATAAAATATTTGAATCCACAAACCATTGAATGATATTTTCCTAAAAGGGGAGGGCATTATTATTTTAATATTAATAGGTCTGAATAGATTTAAATATTAACCTTACTTATGTGGATATGAGTCACTCTTTTAATGTAATGAAATTTTTATTATATTATATGATATATATTCTGGTGGATTTAGAAAAGCATTAAAAAATTAATAAAATGAAGCTAAAATAAAACTATTTTAAGTGTAAAAAATATATTTGGATGAGGATACAAATTATAGTATTTATTTCCTCATTTCTAGGTCATTATGATGTCATAAAACAAACTATATATTTATACCTTATTTAATTTTTACACGAAAATTTGAATCTCTCATAAAATTATGAAACATTCACCATTTGATAATTTTTACATTCTAATTAATAATGAAATTTTTATTTTATCTAAATAACTTTTTAAACATGTTCATTTTTACATTTAAAATATGATTCTATATTTATTGAAAATTGATGGGTTTTTTAAAATAACAGTTTGCAGACAAGTATAAAAAGAAAATTTCACTTCATAAATATCATATTAGAATTTATAACTAATAGAACTATTGTACTGATAATTTTATATAATAATATTTATATAATAATTCCATTAATTTGTCAAAATAAGTCCCTTAATTTAATTTTAATATTACCTAAAAATATAATAGTTGTTTTATTGAATCAAATTCTAAATCATTTATATAGTATCAAAAAAATGGAATATAAATTAATTATTCTATGAAATATTAATATTAATACTTACTTTTTTGATACATATCCCAATATCATAATATAGTATTCCGTAAGAGTAAAATATAAGATAGTGAGACTTTTATTCGGCAGTTTGACAAACGTTTTTTGTGTTTTGATCATGGTGATCTTGGAATTCCCTCTAAAAGGGTTTCACTCATTCTTATGTTGTTGGAACTACAATTGGTCTTAGTAACATGAAAAAAACCATATATTATATCTCGCATAGATTCTATAATAAATGGGTTTCATAGGTAAGGATTATACTTGTTGAGTCCATTACATCATTTGACGAACTCAATTAGATTTTTTAAAAGCCATATATTTTCACATATCATTTGATCATTGTAGAATGTATACATTAATAACAGTAATGATTCTAAATGTGATTTTGATTCCATGTCGATAAAATACAAAAACTCATGTGCATTATATAACCATATTACACAATGGAACATAAAATCTAAATTTTATTTTACATATAACAGTTTGGTTAGTTACATGATGACATTAGGTGAACAATAATGAACACACATATTGTATCCCCCTTGGGGTGTTGGATAGTTTTTTTATGATTTATATGTATGACACATTGTGTAACTCTCATATATATCATGTTCCTCATTCCAAAGATGATGATCCATGTGATTGGTCATTCATGCTGGACTCCATGAAGGAGTACACAGAAAAGAACATGCCTATGTACCAATATACAAGGACATTGCTATAGAACACGGGTGAAACCCTATATGACACCACACATCGGGTACTATATACAATGACAATACATGAGTACAAATAAACTACAAGATTGACATGGCCCAGTCCTGGTTCGCTTGTAAATTCAATGTTTTCCACTTGCATAGGGTATAATGCTACATGGCATGAGAGATGTGTACCCCTAGGGACTTTGTACAAGAGATGGTGTGGGACAACATGCCTTGTGGGTCCCCTCACACATCATAAATCCCCTGATTCCATTTTAAGAGACATTAGTTTTCATATCTCTATAATATAAACATGGATTTAGACTATAGGGTAGCATATCCTGAATTTTTTTCTAATTAAAACATGATGGTTCCTTCATTTGTGGAATTATAGATATTTTGTGGAATTTTATAGTCATTGAAATTTGTTAGGCAATGCTTGATGATGAAAATGATCACTTAGGATCACCATATTACTATATGGTTGACCCTCGGGTAGAGAGGGGATGTTGAGTCCTCGTAAACTACCTAGTTGACCCTCTAGTGGATCTAGGAAGTGGAATAATTAATGATTACCACGATGATCCTCTACTAGAGTAAGGCAGTGGTGTCCTCGATGACTACCATGTTGTCCTTTACTATACCTATGTCATAGTTTCCTCAATGATTACTGAGTTGGCCATCTAGTAGAGATGGGAATTAGATTCCAAAATGGAAATCAATTTGACCCTCCTATAGAGATGAGATGTGCAGTCCACAATGTATATTGTGTGGACCCTCTAGCAGATTTGGGAAGTGGATTCCTCAAAGACTAATGTGTGGTACCCTCTATTAGAGATGGGTAGTAGGTCCTCTAAGGCTATCATAGTTGATCCATCTAGGTGTATTAGGTCTTTGGACCTCTACATCCATTTTTTGGCCCAAAGTTATTTCTTACAATCCCATTTAATAGTTTTAATTGTGTGCTCACTTCTGAGATGAAGCATGAGATGTTGGGAATTTTTTATCAACTGATGGAACTATTGGGAACTATTCATCTTGGACTGAACTATGAGAGAAAGATCACCTGACTCTCTCTTTTGGGATTCATTATACTAATCCCACACAAACAAAAACACACACACACACACACACTCATACACTGATATATATATATATATATATTCTCTTGTATCCACAACTTGTATTTTATTACACTCATTGCATTGGAGAAAAAAACATGCGAGGTATTCCTAATTCATTGCATGTTTATCTAATTCTATATTGATGAGTATAATATCCTATTATTCCTGTATAATACCAATGTGTAGTATATCTACTCGCTATGTCAACCCACCAATGTATGAATGAGGTTACTTTCACTATCGGTTTGGGCTGATCTATTCTCATTGATTGTTTCTTGCATCTACAGTCATTCTATTCATGTTGTATATTTTACTGCTCCCCCTTTAGAATCTAGGATATCCTACTAGGTATGTATACACTCACCCATGAATGGGATTTCTGTACTCATGTCTTGACTAATGCAGACAACAGATAGGTCGAAAATGACTTCAGAGGAGGTTAGGGGTAGATGGTACATTGGATATCATAAATTAGTCATATCATTTGATTTAGTAGTTGGTACTTCTTATATATTTAGTTTTACATTTTTTTAATTTTTTACATATTTATTATTTGACTTATAATTTTCCACACTAATTGTAACACCCGAGACTTTTATGTTATATAAATCATCAAAGGAATCTTTTTCTACACAACACTTGCTTGGCTTGCTTTACACGCAATCGCGACCTTCCTCGATAGCTTGCGTCGTACGCAATACCGAGTTTCACTAAACAACAATATGCTATTAAAACTAGCCGTTATGAATAGTAATAACCACTTTTTTAAAATTTATAAATATTATTTTTCAAAATTGACTTCATTTTTGGACTCAGAATATCGAAATTAGCCTAGGGTGAAATTTTGGTATTTTTCTGAAAACTTTCAATTTTTGATGAATAGTGAAACCACTAAGTGGTAGGTTAAAAACTGAATTTTGCATAAAACTTAATTTTACCGCTTCTGTGAATGGAATTTCGAAAATCCGAGAGACACGGTTAATATCAAGGACTAAAATGTGGTTCAATGAGATGAAAATAATTTTTTTGGTGAATAGTAACTTTTTACTATTTTTACCGCGGTTAATAGTAAATAGGGTAACTAAGGGTAAATATGATATTAATATTACCCTAACACATGTCCTAATTCTATTGGACAAGTGTAATTCGACCAAAAACAAACTTAGGAATAAAATATGACCATTTAGGCCCACTTGGATTAGATTAGGACATTTATTATTAATTTATTTAAAGAAGGGTTAAAATAGTTAAAATCAAAGTTTAATAACTAAATCATTTTTAATATAGGGTTATACATAAGATAAATTAGATTGTAAATATTCATTAGAAAGCTAAAAAGATTTCCTACATGGTGGTATTTTATTTGTAATTTTTAGACATCAAATAATTTAATTTATTTATGACACAAAGATGATGCAGTAATTATCTTATTAATGAAATATTGACAAAATTGATAATATAAATACCAAAATAAATGTAATTTAAGACTTTTTATGAATTCCACTAATCTTCTAGGTTACTATGATATATTAGTATTTATTTAATCAACTTGGTTCGAACATATAATTCTGTTATGACTTTGACAAAAATCATATATCAAATAGTGTCAAAATTGACACAAAATAGTTTTTAAATCAAATATTATATTATTAATTGTTATTTTATTCCTAAAAATCTAAGGTTCGGCCAAATGACTTAGATAAGGATATATATATTAATAATAAACAATTTGGGGTTCGTTTGGCATGTTATAGTAAGTGTATTAACCATATAGTGAAAGAAAACAAAAAGACATGGTAAAAGTTAAATTATTTAACTTAGAGTTAAATTTAATTGATAAGGTTAAAATAATATCCTAAACTTGTCTAAATTCTATTGGTTGATAGGATTTCGACCCATCCCCACTTTAGCTTCGAAATAAGACCCTTTGGAACCATTATAAACCGATTTTGACTTTAGTATAAAATAATATTTTGAGATATTCCTAAGGTGCCCCTCTCCTCCCTTATAAAAGGGCACCTCCTTCCCCTCATCCACACACCAATTTGAGCACTCAAGCTCGGAAAACCCCTGCAAAAATCCCTTCTCCACTTCCCTAGAATAATCCTAGAGGTTCTGGTCTTCCTCAAAGACCAATTTTAGTGCCCTAAGAGGAGGTCTCAAAGAGGCGCTTCAAAGAAGAGGTAATTATCGTTACCAATTCTTTCATCTTTATTTCTTCTTCCAATTCTTCTTCTTAGGTTGTTTCATTATGAAGTAATAACATCAGTATCACTCATATACTGATATGTTATTATAAGTATTAAACAACCCTATTTCACCATCTATCCATCCTACGGAAAAAAGGAAATCACCGCGCGTGCGTACGTACGGAATACCATCTCCACGCCGTGGTGTAATCTATTTTCCGCCACCACATTAATTGTATGGGTATAATGGTTTAATGAGTAACTATATAAGATTATTATAAAGTGATATTGATACTGAAATAGTATACATACACTTCAAAATAATTCCACGACCATGGGAACGATATCATCGCTCGTGCGTACGTACGGACTACCGTCTCCACGACGCGATGAGATTCATTCTCAATGATTAACCATTCATGAATGATTATAAAGTAGATATAAAAAGTTCTAATGAAATATATGACATAATAATGATACTGGAATTATTTATATTTATATGTATGTCATCTACTTAATTCCATTCAAGACAATAAGGAAAGGAAAACAGCGTTCATGCGTACGTACGAACTACCGCCTCCATGAACGGTGTTTTTCATTTCATTTATCTATCTATTATATATATATATACTGAATATATATGATATATAAATCATATTTTATATTCTGGAAGTAATTAAATCATGATATAAGTAATAATAATGTCAAGAACAACAAGTCAAAACACCTACGATAAATGAAACGATTTTACCCAAAACGCTTCTTTAACATGGAATTTACAAAAGAACGGGTAATATGATGTCATAAGTGAACCATATATGATTTCATAACAATGAATATGATTCTGTAATAAGTCAATGACATTATTTAAATCATTATACAGGAGTTTCGGACACATACGAAGCAAATCGGACCTAAGGTAAGGGAAATATCACAATCTCATTTTTATCCGAGATTGTTTATTCGTAAGTATTCACTGGGGTGTATTTAATCATCCACATCCATGTTTCATCAATATGTAATATTATTTCCATCCACCTACAATTGTTTAAATCCATTTTTACCCTTCGGTGAATTTTTAGTAATATGTACGAAAGGAATCTTTTGTCATTTTTCGTACGAGGTACTTTTTGACTTTTCCGACAAAAGTACGAAGAATGTTTTTTTTAACTTATACGGCATGAATGGATTTTTAAAACAAAATTTCCAAGAATCTTCCTTTACAAGTTTTCAAGTTTTTTTTAATCAACTTCTTTTATTTTAAAGTCGTATGATATGTTATGAAAGGAAAAATGTTTTTGAAGTAGAAAGGATATTTTCCTCAAGAATGGAGTTCAAGTATTTTATCAAAATTATTTTCCATCTAAGATAATAAAAGGGTTCTGTTTTTATCCCTATTATTACATGGATTTGATTATGTTGTGATGGAAATATTTTTATGAATTCCTTTATCTTATATGAATTGTTTTATGATGTCATGTTGTTTAAGAATCCCATTTTTATTACATGGGTTACGCTATGATGTATGGTTTATGATTATATGGCACAAATAAGAAAGGATTCATTATAAGATGGGTGGGACCTATATCTCCCTCCAATGCATTGGGTAAAGATTTTATATCTCATGAGATAGACATTGCTGGAACGGAAGGTTATTTCGGTTCAGTGAAACAGGACTGAAACGAGGGTTACTCGATTCAGAAAGGGACTTTGTCCACTAAGATAGTCTTGGAAATGAGTCTTGACTAACAAGAAATGATTTTCCATGATTATGTGTGCATGCCACAAAGTTTCAAGTTTTATGTTATGATTATGGGGATCTCATTTTCACTTCTATGATTTATCCCATGTTATGATATTATGAGCTCTTTTGCAGGTTAAGATTTCCAAAAGCTATGTTCTTATGTATATGATGTGATTGATATTTCTTTTGTTTACCCTTACTGAGCATTTGAGCTCACCCTTTTATGTTTTCTTTTCCCCAGGTCAGGAAGATGGATATTAAGTAGAATATGCTAAAAGGGACCCTAGATATGATGAAATAAATGGGAGACATTGTAGAAGATTTATGAACCAGTTGTTTATGTTTCCCCAGTTTCTAAAGACACTATACCTATACGGTCCTTTGTGGTTTTGTCATATGTTGTAATAAGAGTGATTCAATTTTGAAGTATTAACAATGTATGTAAAGTGTGGGTCGTTACAGTTGGTATCAGAGGAAGGGTATAGTCAACCTTTGGAAACTAGGATGTGAAAGCCTTAGTAAGAACCCTAAGGATAAGTCTAAGCATAGAACACAATATTAGTGTTTTAGAAATGGCCTTGAATAACCTAGGATAAGACCTTAAGCATGAAAATTTTATTCTTGAATTATGTGGTTTCCTATTATAATTAGTGTTGCTCACACTATTCTTCTTGGTTTTAGTCAATGGCTGGAACCCGAAGGAACCGTGTTAATGCGGAATGCGATGGGCAATGCAATGATTGTCCCCCTGAGCAACCAAACGATATGGGAGCTGGAATGCAAAATCTTGTAGCCATGCTCACACAACTTTCTCAAGCTATGAATCATGCAGGATTTCCAAACGAACAAAGGAGGGAGCAACATTCTGTTGAATCCTTCATGAGGCAGCGTCCACCATCTTTCAGCGGGTCTACTGATCCATTAGTTGCTGAACAATGGATTAGTACTACTGAAAAGATATTTTCAGTTCTTCAATGTTCTGAGCATGATAAAGTCATCCTAGCAGTGTATCGTTTGGAAGGAGATGCGGATCAATGGTGGAATCTTGTTAAGAATACGAGGCAAAGGGATGAAATTGAGTCTATGGAATGGGACGAGTTCAAGAACTTATTTTTCAATAAGTACTTCCCTCGTATTCTCCGAACAAAGATGGATAAAGAGTTCCTTGAACTGAAGCAAAGGGATGATGAATCTGTTAGTACCTATGAAGCAAATTTTACAAGACTTGCAAGGTACGCTTCTGGTATTATTATCCAACCTGAGAGTAAGATCGATCGATTCTTTAGTGGCTTAAAACCAAGTCTTCGAAGGGCGTTAGCCATAAGAGACTTCAATAGCTACGAGGAAATCGTTCGATGTGCTCTCAAAGTCGAGATGGAAATTGGAGTAACCCATCAGTCACATGGGTTTGATAAGAAGAGGAAGATGGAATTCAAAGAAAAATCTAAAGAGCACACGGAAAAGAAGATGAACTTTCCCTTATGCTCAAAGTGTGGAAAGAAACATGGAGGGAGTTGTCTTAAAGGGACAAGTAAATGTTTTAAATGTGGAAAGGAAGGTCATCGGGCATTTGAATGCCGTGATAATGGGAAGAAGATGTCTAATGATGCAAACAAAGGAAGGGATACACAGAATGAACCTGCTACACTTCAATGTTTCAAGTGCAAGGAGATGGGGCATTATGCCAATCAATGCCCAAATCCAAGGGTTGATGATGATGGTCGACGTCAACAAACTCTTAAGGCTAAAGACAAAGGAAAGTCACATGCAATTTCTATCAGCGATGTGGAGTACGATAACGATGTGGTGAAAGGTACACTTACCATCCACTCTAAAGTAGCAAATGTTTTATTTGATTCTGGATCCACCAACTCTTTTATTTCTGAAAAATTTTCTAAGGGTATCACCGTATTACCTCAACAATTAGATGTTGAGTTAGCTGTGACAACACCTAATGGCACATCAATCGCATCAGAAGTTTATAATTCTTCTCCGATCGAAGTTTGTGGGAAAGTGCTTCCTGCAAATCTTGTGATCCTTCCTTTAGTGGAATTTGATGTGATTCTTGGCATGGATTGGCTTTCTCTACATGGAGCTCATATCAATTTCCAAAGAAGGGAAGTCACATTTCATATTCCAGATCAACCTACGATCGTCTATCAATGCAAGGATGAACATAACCTTCCAGTGGAAATTTCTTCCATCTTATGGGTATTGATTCCACTAAATGAAGGTTATTTATCTCAAATGGTTGGTGAGAAACTCACGATTAAGAATATGCCCATTGTACGGGAGTTTGATGATGTCTTTCCGGAGGAATTGCCGGGTCTTCCACCAAATCGTGAAGTTGAGTTTTCAATAGAACTCGTACCGGGTGCTTTGCCTATTTCAAAGACACCTTATAGAATGGCCCCAATTGAGTTGCAGGAATTGAAGAAGCAACTCCAAGAGAATCTTGATAAGGGATTCATACGCCCTAGTGCGTCACCTTGGGGAGCACCTGTTCTATTTGTTAAGAAGAAAGATGGATCAATGAGACTCTGCATTGATTATCGAGAACTTAACAAGATCACTATCAAGAACAAATATCCTCTCCCACGCATTGATGACTTATTTGACCAACTACGCGGAGATCAATACTTCTCCAAGATTGATCTTCGTTCAGGGTATCATCAATTAAGGGTCAAAAGGGAGGATATACCAAAGACGGCTTTCCGTACAAGGTATGGACACTATGAATTTATAGTGATGCCATTTGGTCTTACTAATGCCCCTGCTATCTTCATGGATCTAATGAATAGAGTCTTTAGAGACTATCTTGATCAATTTGTGGTAGTCTTTATAGACGATATTCTTGTCTATTCAAAGAGCAAGGAAGAGCATGAAGATCACTTGAGAATTATATTGAAGACCCTGAGAAAAGAGAAGCTTTATGCCAAATTTACCAAGTGTGAATTTTGGCTTCAAAAAGTTGCATTTTTGGGTCATATAATCTCAAAAGAGGGGATATCTGTGGATCCAGCAAAAACAGAGGTTATCGAAAGATGGTCAAGACCAACAACAGTAACTGAGATCCGAAGTTTTCTTGGTTTGGCTGGATATTATCTACGTTTTGTAAAAGATTTTTCACGGTTATCTAATCCAATCACCAAGTTGACTCGGAAAGGAGTTAAGTTTGTCTGGACAGAGGAATGTGAAGAGAATTTCAAGGAGTTGAAAAGAAGGTTATCCAGTGCACCTGTGCTCACACTGCCTTGTAGTGGAGAAAGGTTTGTGATCTACAGTGATGCATCCAAGAAGGGATTGGGGTGTGTTCTTATGCAAAATGATATGGTGATAGCTTATGCCTCACGACAGTTGAAAATCCATGAGCAAAATTACCCAACACATGATTTGGAGTTGGCTGCGGTAATCTTTGCATTAATGATTTGGAGGCATTACCTTTATGGTGAAAGGTGTGATATTTATACTGATCATAAAAGTTTAAAGTATATTTTCACACAAAAGGAATTGAATATGCGCCAAAGAAGATGGTTGGAGCTGATTAAGGATTATGACTGCTCAATCCATTACCACCCTGGGAAAGCAAACAAGGTCGCAGATGCATTAAGTCGACAAGACCATGCTAGTTTATCCATGATGAGGATCACAAAAGATCCAATATTTATGGATTTACAAAGGATGGATCTTGGAATTATAATGGAAGGGGAAAATCTTATCTTTCTCAAATGAATGTTCAACCATCTATACATGTGATGATTAAAGAGGCACAGAAAGAAGATGTCGAGTTACAAAAGAAGGTGAGAAATGTTCCTGAATTCAACCTTGATTGTGATGGGATAATAAAGTTCAGGAATCGGGTTTGTGTTCCTCCCATCCCCGAATTAAAGAAAGAGCTGCTGGATGAGGCTCATAGTTCTTCATTCTCTATTCATCCTGGAAGCACGAAGATGTATAGGGACCTGAAAGAGTACTTCTGGTGGGATGGCATGAAAAGAGATGTTGCTGAATATGTCTCTCGATGCTTGGTTTGTCAACAAGTTAAAGCTGAGAGACAGAAGTCTAAGGGGATGTTACAACCATTACCCATACCCGAATGGAAATGGGAAAACATCACTATGGACTTTGTCACAGGACTTCCTAAAACAGCCAAAGGCAATAATGCTATCTGGGTTATAGTTGATCGTCTTACAAAGTCTGCACACTTAATTGCTATTAGAGAGGATTTCTCTCTAGATCAGCTTGCCAGGATATATGTAAAGGAAGTGGTAAGATTGCATGGAGTACCACTTTCTATTATATCTGATCGGGATCCGAGATTTACCTCGAAGTTCTGGCGAAGTCTTCAGCATACTCTGGATACAGAGTTGAGTTTCAGCACTGCTTATCATCCCCAGACAGACGGTCAGTCTGAGAGAACAATTAAAACCCTAGAAGATATGTTGAGAGCTTGCTCTATGGATTTCAAAGGAGGTTGGGATCAACACCTACCTTTGGTGGAATTTTCTTATAATAATAGCTTTCACTCCAGTATTCAGATGGCTCCTTATGAAGCTCTCTATGGAAAGAAATGCAGGACTCCAACTTGCTGGGATGAAGTTGGGGAAAGAAAGCTATTAGGACCTGATCTCGTTGATGAAATGGCAGAAAAGGTCAGATCTATTCAACAACACATAAGAGCAGCTCAAAGTCGACAGAAAAGTTATGCCGACAACCGAAGAAAAGACCTAGAGTTTGAAGTGGGTGATAAAGTGTTCTTACGAATATCTCCCTGGAAGAGGGTTATGAGATTTGGAAAGAAGGGGAAGTTGAGCCCTAGATATATCGGTCCTTTTGAAATACTCGATCGTGTTGGGAAGGTAGCTTACCGATTGGCGCTTCCACCGAATCTCTCTCAAGTTCACGATGTGTTCCATGTATCTCTCTTGAGAAAGTACATACCAGATCCTTCACATGTACTCAGCTCAGAAGTTGTACCGCTGGAGCAAGATCTTTCTTATGAAGAACAGCTGATAGAGATTCTGGATCGTAGCGAAAAAGTCCTACGAAACAAGACCACTCGTTTGCTGAAAGTTTTATGGAGGAACCACCAACTTGAAGAAGCTACATGAGAGCTTGAGGATATGATGAGGGAGAAGTATCCTCATCTGTTTGTTACAAAGTGACGAATTTCGAGGGCGAAATCCTTTTTAAGGGGGGTAGAATGTAACACCCGAGACTTTTATGTTATATAAATCATCAAAGGAATCTTTTTCTACACAACACTTGCTTGGCTTGCTTTACACGCAATCGCGACCTTCCTCGATAGCTTGCGTCATACGCAATACCGAGTTTCACTAAACAACAATATGCTATTAAAACTAGCCGTTATGAATAGTAATAACCACTTTTTGAAAATTTATAAATTTTATTTTTCAAAATGGACTTCATTTTTGGACTCAGAATATCGAAATTAGCCTAGGGTGAAATTTTGGTATTTTTCTGAAAACTTTCAATTTTTGATGAATAGTGAAACCACTAAGTGGTAGGTTAAAAACTGAATTTTGCATAAAACTTAATTTTACCGCTTCTGTGAATGGAATTTCGAAAATCCGAGAGACACGGTTAATATCAAGGACTAAAATGTGGTTCAATGAGATGAAAATAATTTTTTTGGTGAATAGTAACTTTTTACTATTTTTACCGCGGTTAATAGTAAATAGGGTAACTAAGGGTAAATATGATATTAATATTACCCTAACACATGTCCTAATTCTATTGGACAAGTGTAATTCGACCAAAAACAAACTTAGGAATAAAATATGACCATTTAGGCCCACTTGGATTAGATTAGGACATTTATTATTAATTTATTTAAAGAAGGGTTAAAATAGTTAAAATCAAAGTTTAATAAGTAAATCATTTTTAATATAGGGTTATACATAAGATAAATTCGATTTTAAATATTCATTAGAAAGCTAAAAAGATTTCCTACATGTTGGTATTTTATTTGTAATTTTTAGACATCAAATAATTTAATTTATTTATGACACAAAGATGATGCAGTAATTATCTTATTAATGAAATATTGACAAAATTGATAATATAAATACCAAAATAAATGTAATTTAAGACTTTTTATGAATTCCACTAATCTTCTAGGTTACTATGATATATTAGTATTGATTTAATCAACTTGGTTCGAACATATAATTCTTTTATGACTTTGACAAAAATCATATATCAAATAGTGTCAAAATTGACACAAAATAGTTTTTAAATCAAATATTATATTATTAATTGTTATTTTATTCCTAAAAATATAAGGTTCGGCCAAATGACTTAGATAAGGATATATATATTAATAATAAACAATTTGGGGTTCGTTTGGCATGTTATAGTAAGTGTATTAACCATATAGTGAAAGAAAACAAAAAGACATGGTAAAAGTTAAATTATTTAACTTAGAGTTAAATTTAATTGATAAGGTTAAAATAATATCCTAAACTTGTCTAAATTCTATTGGTTGATAGGATTTCGACCCATCCCCACTTTAGCTTCGAAATAAGACCCTTTGGAACCATTATAAATCGATTTTGACTTTAGTATAAAATAATATTTTGAGATATTCCTAAGGTGCCCCTCTCCTCCCTTATAAAAGGGCACCTCCTTCCCCTCCTCCACACACCAATTTGAGCACTCAAGCTCGGAAAACCCCTGAAAAAATCCCTTCTCCACTTCCCTAGAATAATCCTAGAGGTTCTGGTCTTCCTCAAAGACCAATTTTAGTGCCCTAAGAGGAGGTCTCAAAGAGGCGCTTCAAAGAAGAGGTAATTATCGTTACCAATTCTTTCATCTTTATTTCTTCTTCCACTTCTTCTTCTTGGGTTGTTTCATTATGAAGTAATAACATCAGTATCACTCATATACTGATATGTTATTATAAGTATTAAACAACCCTATTTCACCATCTATCCATCCTACGGAAAAAAGGAAATCACCGCGCGTGCGTAAGTACGGAATACCGTCTCCACGCCGTGGTGTAATCTATTTTCCGCCACCACATTAATTGTATGGGTATAATGGTTTAATGAGTAACTATATAAGATTATTATAAAGTGATATTGATACTGAAATAGTATACATACACTTCAAAACAATTCCACGACCATGGGAACGATATCATCGCTCGTGCGTACGTACGGACTACCGTCTCCACGACGCGATGAGATTCATTCTCAATGATTAACCATTCATGAATGATTATAAAGTAGATATAAAAAGTTCTAATGAAATATATGACATAATAATGATACTGGAATTATTTATATTTATATGTATGTCATCTACTTAATTCCATTCAAGACAATAAGGAAAGGAAAACAGCGTTCATGCGTACGTACGAACTACCGCCTCCATGAACGGTGTTTTTCATTTCATTTATCTATCTATTATATATATATATATATACTGAATATATATGATATATAAATCATATTTTATATTCTGGAAGTAATTAAATCATGATATAAGTAATAATAATGTCAAGAACAACAAGTCAAAACACCTACGATAAATGAAACGATTTTACCCAAAACGCTTCTTTAACATGGAATTTACAAAAGAACGGGTAATATGATGTCATAAGTGAACCATATATGATTTCATAACAATGAATATGATTCTGTAATAAGTCAATGACATTATTTAAATCATTATACAGGAGTTTCGGACACATACGAAGCAAATCGGACCTAAGGTAAGGGAAATATCACAATCTCATTTTTATCCGAGATTGTTTATTCGTAAGTATTCACTGGGGTGTATTTCATCATCCACATCCATGTTTCATCAATATGTAATATTATTTCCATCCACCTACAATTGTTTAAATCCATTTTTACCCTTCGGTGAGTTTTTAGTAATATGTACGAAAGGAATCTTTTGTCATTTTTCGTACGAGGTACTTTTTGACTTTTCCGACAAAAGTACGAAGAATGTTTTTTTTAACTTATACGGCATGAATGGATTTTTAAAACAAAATTTCCAAGAATCTTTCTTTACAAGTTTTCAAGTTTTTTTTAATCAACTTCTTTTATTTTAAAGTCGTATGACATGTTATGAAAGGAAAAATGTTTTTGAAGTAGAAAGGATATTTTCCTCAAGAATGGAGTTCAAGTATTTTATCAAAATTATTTTCCATCTAAGATAATAAAAGGGTTCTGTTTTTATCCCTATTATTACATGGATTTGATTATGTTGTGATGGAAATATTTTTATGAATTCCTTTATCTTATATGAATTGTTTTATGATGTCATGTTGTTTAAGAATCCCATTTTTATTACATGGGTTACGCTATGATGTATGGTTTATGATTATGTGGCACACATAAGAAAGGATTCATTATAAGATGGGTGGGACCTATATCTCCCTCCAATGCATTGGGTAAAGATTTTATATCTCATGAGATAGACATGGCTGGAACGGAAGGTTATTTCGGTTCAGTGAAACAGGACTGAAACGAGGGTTACTCGATTCAGAAAGGGACTTTGTCCACTAAGATAGTCTTGGAAATGAGTCTTGACTAACAAGAAATGATTTTCCATGATTATGTGTGCATGCCACATAGTTTCAAGTTTTATGTTATGATTATGGGGATCTCATTTTCACTTCTATGATTTATCCCATGTTATGATATTATGAGCTCTTTTGCAGGTTAAGATTTCCAAAAGCTATGTTCTTATGTATATGATGTGATTGATATTTCTTTTGTTTACCCTTACTGAGCATTTGAGCTCACCCTTTTATGTTTTATTTTCCCCAGGTTATAAAGAAAGGTTTTTAGGTTAAAAAAAATGGAAGATCTTTATGGGAGATATTGAAGATCTTTCACCACGATTAGAAGATTACGTTCCGAGCTTCCAAAGACACTAAACTATTACGATCCTTGTGTGTGTGTTTTTGTTATATACTAAGTATTCCGCAAAAGTAATGTAATGTCCATGTATGATAAGCTTCGGGTCTTTACACTAATTATCAATTTTTTATATCGTACTCTTGTACGACATAGAGGTTATGAATGCTTGGTTTAAAATCTATCTGCTTTTCATCTTTTACTAGTTACATATGTCCATCAACATCTATAAGGTTTTGTGTGTGCATGCATGAGTATAGAAAAATGCCTCACCATTTTAGATATTCAATTGGATCTGGCCTATACCTATGTCCTATAGAGGCAGTCTTGGGGTAGTAGTGGATGGACCCTTGAATTGGGTTGGGTCATGAAATTTGATTCTTATATTGTAACGTCTCGGTTCTAGATTCCACCTAGTGGCGCCCCATACCCGGTTGGTCACACGGCCTCAAAAACATTTCCCCGCACTCCAGAGGCTAGTGACTAGCAGTGAGGGAATGGGTGTGATAGTGGGGAAATTAGGCCCTCATTGGAAGAGTACACAATGAAAGTAAACAACACACAATAGCGGAAGTAGTAAATATCTGACAACATTAAACAACAAAAGACATGAATAATAAACAACTGGAGCCCATATATATGAATAAAAAGATGCAAGATACATATATCTAGGAAAATAGCCAAACAAGTCAAAATGTTGGAATACAACATTGTTAAACCAATGTTCAAAATAAACTAGATAACTCTTCAGCATCGCAAGGTACATCTTGGTCCCATGCTCTCCAGCTCCTCAGCAATTCATATAGCTGATGTTGAAGGGCTCTTGAACTTTTCTATACCAGAAACAATATAATCTATTTGGGCCAAAAAGCATGACCCAAATAGGATGTGAGACGAATTCCCAGTTGGCAGCCACCCGATGAATTGGGACTAACAGTCAGTGAGTATATGGCAGGTAAAAGTAAAAAAAGGAGTAAACAAGGAAGCCCTATGAAATAATTAATCCATATTTTAAGTATTCAAAATACCCCAGCATGAAACTGCAAAACAGATAACACGACAGGTAACCCTCTGGGAATTACCCACAGCCTATCCCCTATAGTCCTACCTATCATGTACAAGAAACCCTCTGGGCAGCACACACAGTCTCACCCCTCTGGTTCTGCTAAAATATAGAATTTATGAGGAATCACTCACCGTCCAATCCCCTATATAATCTCGTATCATACTAAAGGTAATCTGGGGAAGCACTCAATGTCAATTATCCATGTGGCCTGCGTCGAGGAACTATAGACACTCTAGTGAAGCAATAAATGTCAATTCCCTCTGTAGTCTCACATCGTAATTATTAAGACACTCCGGAGAAGCCCTCAACTTCAATTCTCCATATGGCCTATATGACAAGTTCTCCTAGACCTGTGTAATTAAACTGGTATAACATCACGTACTGGCCAATGTAATCCTCAATAACTGCTTGGCTATCATTCTACATCATCACAACATATCAGGGAAACATGCACAATATCCTATAATACATGGCATGTGAAATTAAACAGTAGCCTAACAGGCAATCTAGATCCAAATGTCAAATACAGAAAAACATGCATGGGAAATAAATCCAAACCACAGAAAAATTTCATATTCATAAACAATAACCTCTACCCAGGCATACAAGAAAATTAGGAAAACAATATGGATAAAACAGTAATGGTGCAATACCCCATTCAACGGTATTGGGAAAATATGCACATAAAACTCGAACTCATTCTACAAAAAGGAAAAAACCACATACCTCGGGGTTGAGAGATCATTGTACATGAAACTAAAAGATTTAATGTCATTAGAACGCCGTAGATCTACAAAAATGCATAAAACATCCAACCCATGATAACTTGGAAAAGAGGAGGAATTGTAAAACGATGCTCTAGAAGAAGGAAGATCATACCATTGCGGATCTAATGCAATCGACAACAGTCGATTTGTAGAACAGATGCGCGATCGGGGGCTCAAGGATATCTCGGTGT
This sequence comes from Viscum album, assembly GCA_963277665.1. Taxonomy (NCBI): domain Eukaryota; kingdom Viridiplantae; phylum Streptophyta; class Magnoliopsida; order Santalales; family Viscaceae; genus Viscum; species Viscum album. The sequence goes on along the minus strand of OY728121.1, from coordinate 1,787,617,961 downwards.
TGTATGGGTGCTCCAGGATGATTCAGCTAAATATTAAGACACCCCTATCCAATAGACATGACCCTGGTCAATTTAATAAAAAAATACATGGCATGTACTTTTGAAGTACAAGGCATGAACATTCCATTTTTGTACTCTACTTTAGGCGGCCTCCACGTCACCCCACATGAACATGTGTGTGGACATTACACCGCCATCACACGACCTCCTCTAGCAATTAAGTATACAGCATGTACTCATAAGGTACACGGCGTGTACATAAAAAATTTCTAGAAACTCATATTTTCTCAAAAACTATAGAAAAAGGAAAAACATTCCTAAAAAGAAGGTCTGGGTTCTTACAAACTTCCACCCTTAATGAAATTTGTTCCCAAATTTCTCTAGCATGGCGTAGAAGAAGAATCCCCGAACAGTTCTAGCCACTGAGCTTGTATATCAGCCTCCCTCACCCAATTCTTGTCATGTACCTGCCTGTACTACCACCACACTCATACCAAGGGGACAAAATGGCCACATAAAACCCTTGTACTATGGTCCACAATACAGATAATATTCTTCTCAAAAGATGCATCCACCTCCAACTCTACTTCCACGGGTTAGAATGCATGAGATGGGTCTGAAAAGTAACATTGAAGCTGAAAAATATGGAAGACATCAGGCATTTCTCAGTACCTCTGAGGTTACTTCTACCGATAGCATGTCGACCCAACTCTCTCCAACACCTCAAATGGCCTGATGTACCTTGGTGAAAGCTTACCATGTCTCCTAATCCTCTTGTGTCCCAACTTTGGTGTGACATGTAGGAAAACATGATCCACGACCTTGAACTCTAGAGGTCGTCTCCGCTGATTAGAATAATATTTTTGACGAGAATGTGTAGTAGCTATCCTCTTCTGAATCAACACATTCTACTCTATGGTCTCCTGACCAAGACGAGGTCCCAGGAAAAATGCCACTCCTACCTCCAGCCAACATAAGGATGATCATCATGGACTACATTACAAAGCCTCATAAGGTGCCTTCTGAATAGTATCTTGAAAGGTATTATTGTAGTAATACTCCCCAAGAGGTATATGCTTCTCCCAACAACATCTAAAATCTCGAATGTCTACTCGGAGCATATCCTCAAGTACCTAAATCCTATGCTCGGTCTGGCCATCTGTCTGGGAATGGTAAGCTGTACTCAAAAGTACATGTGTGCCCTAAGCCTTTTGAAGCACCTGCTAGACCCGATAAGTAAAACAGGCATCCCTGTCTGAAATATTGGTTTATGGAACTCTAAGCAGACGTACATTCTCTCGTATGTACAACCATCCCAGCTAATCAACACTAATGGTATCTTGGATTGGAATGAAGTGAGAAAACATTGAGAGTATGTCAATTACAACCAAAACTGTGTCATTCCCTTTAAGAAACCTTAGTAAACCGGTCATAAAGTCCATCGTGACATCACTCCACTTCCACTCAGGAATGGGTAATTGCTACAAAACCATGATGGTCCCTGATGCTCCGCCTTTACCTACTGACAAGTGGAACACCTCATGAAAAAACCAGTAATGTCCCTCTTTATACAAGGACACCAATACTAATGGTGTAGATCATGATACATCTTGGTGATTCCAAGATGAAATACCCAAACTGATGAATGAAAGTCTCACATCAACTCCTCGCGTATATCTGCTGGCACCCATACGCGTCCCTGAAATCTCAAGATCTCATCCTCACCTATGGACCACCCTGGAATAGGGTCCTCTCCTGACACGCATTCTTTTAGGAATAGGCCTTCAGAATCTGATAGCTTCCTAATTCATACTCGATCTAGAAGTGTATAGGTAACATATATAGACAATAGAAAATTATTCCCCTTTCTGTCGTGCTCCTCCAAATGCATCTTAGTGAACATAGACATAAGCTTCCACTCACTACAAGCCTCCTGAACTGCCTGTATTGGAGCCCTCCTAATCAAAGAATCAACCATTGTGTTTCCCTTACCAGGCATGTAGGCAAGCTCAATGTCAAAAGACTCTAGGTACTCAACCCAGCTGCGCTGTCTCAAATTCAGAAGATGCCAAGTGTAGAGGTACTTGAGACTCTTGTGGTCGGTGAAATCCAAAATGTTTTCTCCCATATGATAATGTCTCAAAAAACATAGGGCATGAACAACAACTACCATCTTCAGATCTTGCATTAGGTAGTTCCTCTCATGTGACCTCAACTGCAGAGACCCATACGCAATGACTCCATCACCCTGCATAAGCATATCTCACAACTCGATACCTAATGCATCACAGTACACTATATATCTCTTTCCTAGATCTGGAATGATATGTATCAGTGCTGATGTCAACCTCCATTTCAACACCTAAAAGGATGACTCACAAGAACCTAACCCTAAGAACTTCACACCCTACTTGGTCAGACATGACAATAGTGCTACTAAGCATGAAATGTATTATACGAAACGTCTGTATTACCCAGCCAGCCCTAGAAAAAACAACACCTCAAAATAATTCATCAGCTACTCCCACGAAACTACTACTCTCACTTACTCTGGGTCTACTAACACTCTTATCTCTAAGATAACATGACCAAAGAAGTGTATCTGGTCCATCTAAAAGTTTCATTTTTAGAGCTTATAATATAACTGATTCTCCCTCAGTGTACTCAAAATGATATCAAGACTAGTACCAAGGCCATGTAGAGTGTGATAGTACACCAAGATATCATCAACAAAAATGACCATGAAGGAATCCATGTGTGGATGGAACACTCAGTTCATTAGTGCCATGAAAACTGCAGGTGCGTTTGTGAGACCAAACATCGTAACCATATACTCGTATATACCATACCTGCTCCAGAAGGCTGTGAGAGGTATATAAGATAGTTTAACACAAAAATGATGATAACTGAACCTCAGGTAAATCATTGAGAACACCCAGGATACTTGATGCTGATAAAAGAGATCATCAATCGTAGGCAAGGGATATCGGTTCTTGACCGTCAACTGGTTTAGCTTACGATAATCCACACAAAGACAAAGAGTTTTGTTTTCCTTCTTTGTAAATAGGACAAGAGAACCCCAAGCAGAATTACTGAGTCAAATGAAACCCTTGGCCTGCAACTCCTCCAACTGCTTCTTGAGCTCATGAAACTATGGTGTAGCAATCCTATAAAGAAGAATGGACATCGGTTCCACCCTTGTAAGATTCTCAATAAAAAATTCCACCTCATGATGTGGAGGAAAACCTGAAAAGTCTTCTAGAAAGGAATATTGGAAATGATCCACCACTTGAGGAAAGTGTAACAATGAAGTCCCCTGGTCATCCAGATAAAGACTATAAATCTGGGTTCTAACTGCTCCCAACCCATGATGCACTATACCTGCTATACTCGCCTGGACATCCCATTCACCCTTATGAAGAAAATATCCACCCTCTAGTGATATGAAACTCACCCTGCAGCAATAACAGTCAACGATTTCCTGGAAGGGAACAATCAAGTCCATTACTAGAATGAAATCATAGCCTATCATTTCTAGGACATAGAGATCCCAAATGAAGTGACACCCACCAACCTCAAGAGGTCACTCATTGAACTGACATACACCTGATGTTCTTGTCCCCAACGGAGTGTCTAGTTTCAAAACATCAGAAAAAGAAATGATACAGAGCCAAAGGCTCTCCACAACGGTGAGAGATATAAAGCATTGCATAGCACCAGTATAAAAAATAGTGGAAGATAAAACCGATGCAACTTGGATCATACCTAAAACTGTAGAGGGGTTGAGATCCTTATCTTGATGGGTCTGATCCACTTCAAATGTTTGGCCAGCTCTGTGGGCCTATGACCCTGCCTGAATACTCTAGGTTGACCCACCCTGTTGTTGCTGGTGTCCTGGTGACTGACCATTATTTCCATGACCACCACCTCTGCCCGAATGGCCGGAAGAACACTAGTACCCATATTAGTGAGAATCTAGTGGAGATGATCCTCTACGAGGATTAATAGATGAACCCATGTAACCAGCTGCTGGTGAATGGATATGATTGAAACACTGATGGTGTCCCAATATGATGCATGATCGACATTCCACCGGGTCTCTCTGCTACTGTGGCCTCATATTTCCACTTCCTCTTCACTAGTAGAACACTACCTAGCTACCAGAAGATGCAGCATGCCAACTCAGATATCCCCGTGTAGTTTCCCTGAAGCACATTCTGTTATCAGCTGGCTGAGCACTAACTCTAGATGTCGAGCCACCCTAGCTCACAAAGACAGATTCCCTCAGATTCTACTCGGTGATCAGTGACTGGTTGATGATGGAAGTGATGGAAGTCAACCTGATGATATTCACCTAAGAGTGGATGTCATATCTGAGTCCATACCCAAAAATCCTTACCAGAAATTACCCATCTCCTCCCAAGAAGGGTGTCAAACGCTGATGTTTAGTGAATCGAGAGGAGTAGTCCATAACCTATAGGGTACCCGACTCAAGGCTCAGAAACTCCCAGGCTCGGTGGGCCCTTAGGGACTCTGTATAAAAGTAGTCATATAAGATTCACTGAAACTCCTCCCAAGCCATAACCTACTGATGAACAACCTGTGAGATCACATCCCACTATATATTGGAGGAATCACATAGTATTTAGGGATCATGCTTGACTCTACTCTCTAGAGGTGTCTCTAGATGGTCAAAGATCATCAGCATGGCTTGGTCCATGACCCTGCAGCCTGAGGTCCTCCTTCCGCTGAGAAGGTGGGAGGATGCTGCTGCTGGAAGACCCGCGTCAAATCAACCATTGACGGGGCTGGATGCAGCACTGCCTGAGTAGACTTCATCATATCATGAATCCTTCCCTAAACTATGCATCAACACCAGTAAAAAGTATAACATCTAGTGCCAAGACTGGCATAATAAGAGGATCTTTAGGTGTCCCATGATCATCTATGTCTTGTATCTGATCATCACCTGGATACCAGTATACAACTGGAAGACGTCTCGGTGGCATCACTCTACAAGTTCAAACACACACCTTATAACAGAAATGTGAAGGACTGAAAACAAGCAGTGCATGAAGAGAACAAGAGGGAGAATACATTCATGTTTTACAAAACATGACTACACGACATGTACATTACCCACACGGCGTGTTTCCTAAAGTCACTCACACGGGCGTGTACGTTTTCCTTAAGTTGTTTTGTAATACCCCAAACACATGGCATGTTCAAAAAACACATAGCATGCACTTGAATCCTCTTCCCATGCCTAGTTCCTTCTACATGGTTAAGCCACGTGTCTCCACTAAGACAAAACTACGCGGCGTGTTCAAGGTAGACACGATATTTACTGGAAATGCTTCACCTATCACGTGTTGTTAGTGACACGGTCAAACACTCCTCTCAAACAACACAGCATGTTCCCGACAGACATGGCATGTTCTCGAAAGGATAACATTGACCCGTGTTGTTCGTGACACAACTGGAAACCTGTGTAAGACTACATGGCATGTTCAAGGTGGACACAGTGTGTATAAGAGGAGACACCACTGGACAATGTTTTTAGCTACCCGGTTGACTTCCTGGGATTATTCTACAAGGCGTGTTCAAAGTCAACACGGCATGTTTCCACCAGAATTTTCCCATCCTGTGTCTCTTCCCACACAGAATATGACAATGTCAGTGACTACATGGCGTGTACATCAAGTACACGGCATGTAATTAAGAAAAAATGTTTATTCCCGAAAAAAAGAACACATGGCATGTACTTTACAATACACGACATGTATTCTAGGTTTTTCCAGATAGTATGCCTCGGAAACTACTCCGGAACCCATAAAACACTAAAACAAGTATTGAAAGTGTCATATTCTTATTCTCGAAGGCCCATACTCCCCGAGAATCAATGTTTGGAATCCTATAAATGTTATAAACAAGAAAACTGTGCAATAATCCCCCAAAATCCAGTCTATGAGGGACCATAACACCTCAAGATCCAAATTCTGGCATTCATTTAAACAAAACCTTACATACAATTCCCTACCAAACAACAAGTATCTCTATCAACTCATCTATCACAACATCATTCATTTTCTACACACCATATATCACAATAGCATGATATCATTAATGCATCCTAGATGACACGTCATGTGATTTCTAACAAGTTCCCATTTGATGCATGAGATGTCATACCCTCATCTCATCAGGTTTTGACAGAACTAGAACCTCAATAACATCAACAGTAATAGAAAAAAACATGTTAATTACCCAACAGAGAAAATAAAATCAACTATAAAATTGAAAAAACAAAAGAAATTGCAATAAAGAAGGTATAATTTATTTTCCTTGTACATGGTTTAGTTACTCATAGGTACATCTTATTACCAAGAACCTATTCTTTCCTATCCCGCGCAATAGGATCCAAATAGTAAATTAAGAGAAAAGTAACTCTCTGATACCACTTTGTAATGTCCTAGTTCCGGTAGCCACCCAGAGGCATTGTGTGCCCTGGTTTGTCACATCGCCTCAAGAGTGTTTCCCCAGAAGCTAGAGGATAATGACTAGCAGCGAGGTATTGAGTGTGATAGTGGGGAAACTATTCCCTCATTGTCAGAGTACACAGCGGAAGTAAGCAACACACAATAGCGAAAGTGGTAAATATTTGACAAATGTCAACAATAGAATACTGGAATAATAAACAACTGGATATCATATATATGTATAAAATAATGCAAGATACATATGTATAGGAAAACAGCCAAACAAGTCTCAATGATAGAACACAATAGTGCTAATCCAATGTGAAAAAGAAAGAAGGTACCTTCTCAGCATCGCAAGCTATAGCTTGGTCCCATCCTCTCCAGCTCATTTGAAAATCAAGTACCTGATGTTGAAGGGCGCATTACCTTGTCTATAAATGCATATATATAATTTTTTTGGGCCCAAAAGCTTGACCCAAATAGGGTGTGTGACTAAATCCTAGTTGGAAACTACAAGAAGATCTGTTCCTAATAGTCAGTGAGTGTTTGACAGATAAAAGTATAGAAGGAATTAAATAAGGAACCACTAAGAAGGAAGAAATCCACAATTTAAGAATTCAAAAAACCCCACAACATGCAACATCAAAACAAATAACATAACAATTAAACCTATTATAAGTACCCACAACCTATCCCCTTTGGTCCTGCCTTTTAAGTACATGCAACCCTCTGTGAAGAACACACAGTTTCACCCTTGTGGTTCAGCTAAAAAATAGACACTCTGAGGAAGAACTCACCGTCAATTCACCCTATTGTCTAGTATCATACTAAGGGAACTATTGGGAAGAAGTTAACATCAATTCTCCTAGTGGCCCATTTAAAAGAACTACAGACACTCTGTGGAAGCACTCAATGTCAATTCCCCATTTGGTCTCACATCGTAATTATAAAGACACTCTAGAGAAGCCCTCTACATCAATTATCTCTATTGTCTATACACCATGTACTCACGTCCCTGTGTAAGTTAACAAGAATAGCATTGCATAATGACAAAAGTAAACCTCAAGAACTATTTGGATAACATTCTACAGGATATCATAGCAACATTCTCACCATCCTACAATACAAGGAATGGGAACGTAAACAATAGCCTAATAGGAAAACTAGAACCAAAGGTCAAATACATACAAACATGCATGAGAAATAAATCCAAAGCACAACAAAATTCCCTATTTAAAAACAGTAACCTGTACTTTGGAAGACAAGCAATGCAGGTAAATAATAGGGCTGAAACGGTAAATGTGAAATACCTCATTCAAGGGTATTGGGAGAATTTTCACATAAATCTCAAAGAAATTATACAGAATGGTGAAAACCACCTACCTCGGGTTTATGAGATCATTATTCTTGAACATCAAAGTTTGAATCTAACTAGAATGTCGTATATCAATGAAAACACATAAAATTTTTAACCCACGATAACATGGAAAAGAATAGTAATTTTAAAATGATGCTTTAGAATAAGGAAGAGCTTCTCGCTGTGGTTCCAAGGCAATCGAGAGTGGTGGATTCAATGAACGGATGTGCGATCGGGGGCTCAATGAAGTCTCAGTGTCGTATGGGTGCTCTGGGATGTTTCAGCTGAAGAAGAAGACACCCATGTCTATTAGACGTGACCCCGGTCCATTTAACAAAAAACCAAAATAAAAGGCATGTACTATTGAAGTACACGACGTGTACTTTCCATTTCCATACTCCACTTTAGGAGGACTTCACATCACCCCACACAACTGTGTGTATGGCCACGACATCGCCAACACATGGCCTCTTGTGGAAATGAAGTACACAGTGTGTACTTATAAAGTACACAGAGTGTACATTAAAAATTTCTAGAAACTCCTCTATTCTCAAAAACTCTAGAAAATGAAAAAACATAGATGTAAAGAAGTTTTGAGTTCTTACATATATCAACCAAATTTTAATTCACAATATTTTAATCATAGAACGTGTCCATCATTAAAATGGTATTTTTCTCTGATATTGGTATAAAATTCATGTCATATGTCCAGTGCTCTAAGATAGCATATATTATATATTTTTCATGAGACAGTTCCAAAAACTCATTCATAATGTCTATAATCACATTATACCATATTTACCTGGGAATGGTTAGTGAAAAAAGAGTCATTGGGTGTCATTAATGCCTGAACCTTTTGTATAATAAGTTGAATCACTAAGATAGAAAGCATTTTTATTCCAATCATCATCATAGAAAACCAATACATTCTATATAGGTCATAATATATAGGATTAAGATGATGTTGAACCACCCATCATAAGGATTGTTAATCCCAGTTCAGTACTTTATGGATTCACAAATTGATAATAACCATACATCTATAATAAAGAACAACATCTGCACCATGGGACTAATCAAGTGGGGGATAACCACAATAAATAAATTTTCTATCATTACAAGGGAATCAATGTCAGATAGACTACTATCCTTCACTCTAAGGAATTAAAGATATAATAATCAAGAAAAATGTTGTTTCTCTATCCATATTCTATTAAATTATATGGTGAACCTCACTAAATTGGATCATCAAATATAAATGGATAATATCTATAAACATAATCTATTCCTAAAAATTTCATCTTAGTGCATCAACTATTATATTCCATGTCCACTAGGTCATCATGAGATAACGTGTCCACCATGAAACTTGGTCCTACCTATTTTATTTCTATACACGAAGGATATTCTATTTAAATTATAATATTATTTTTCTAACCCATAGCCCACTTATATCCAATAGTTTATCAACTCATCAACAACCTAACCATTATAAATGAATCTAGATATTTCATACCATGTATGTAAACGTCTAGAGGGGTTTTATTGGTGGTCATCTAATTTATGTCAATCCATATTGAGAATTCTTACCATCTCAATAAATATTATTCCCTAAATAAATAATTATAATCAAACAAAATATCAGAAACATGTGAAAACATCACCCCATTCAATAAATAAACTATCCAATAGATAATATCCCTAATTCATCATATACATCCCCAAAAATGTAACTTCACCTATGAATACAACCTTAAAATCCTTCCAAAATTTTGTGTAATCACCATATTAATCAATATATAACCCAAATAGCCTTTTTAAAGGGGAAAATAAATAGATAGGGAACTTATCTATAAATATAATTCCAAAATATAAGTCTAATAGATCTATAAATTCAACTAAATACAAAATAGTATTCACAAAAGTATAAAAAATGCCAAAATGTAGAGTGACTTTCTATATTAATTGAGTTTGAGTTAAAATGATGAAGATTTTCACCTAATAAGTGTCCCAACACACTGAATCCCTAATTTTAGCCACAAATTCATACTTAAGGGACGCTAAAAATTGGAAAAAATGATAGATAAATAGATCATAAATAGATGTAATTAATAGAATTAAAATCATTTAAGGATATCTTCTATAACATGAGACATATGAACATACCATGAAAACAAGAGTATGGTTCTCAAAACAATGTAGAGAGATATTCAAGTACCAAAAACTAGGTTAGAGTAAAGGTTTATAAGTGGGATGTGTTTAATGGGGTTCTTAGAAAAATTATCCTTATTTCCATTTTAAAGAACTACCCATCATTCATTCATGATGAGAACACAAGGTTTATACTGTGAATCACAACAAATAGTACACTAGGGGAGTCTTTATGGAACTTTCTTGATGTGATTGACTAATTGATTCGATAATTATTATCATAAAGTATTTCTTAGATATATGTCACTCTTATTACTCTATAAACCCTTCTTTATCCACCCTAACACCATAAATTTATTAATGATTAATATAATAATGATTCATTGGAAATTAAACAATAAAAAATATGAAATCCAAGAGTTTTTAAAAGAATTTTACATTAAAATTATATAATAATAATTGAATATATACCATTGTAAATGATCGACCAATAGTGATAAGAGACATAACAATGACCCACCCTGTAGTGAATGTTTTCGATTGAATCTCCATTATGATTAAATATTATGGATGGAAATCCAAAGTCACAATACTCTTCTAGAAGGTGATACAAACACTCTATGATGTGAATAAAATATTCCCCATATAGAATAATTTTCCCAATTTATAATAACCCTATTTATTTTTGGATATTAATTTTTAATTAATTATATAACATTATACTTAATATAATGAAAATGATAAATAATCCTTGTTTCTTTGCGAATTATGTTAATTGGATAACATCTTGAACATGGCATACAACAACATTATTTAAAACATCCTTTACAAGATTCTAAAATTTTATTGATTTAAACAATCATTGGATAATCGACGGAAAAGAATAACAATTGGTGATATATAAATCAAATAAAGGGAATAAATATATAATAAAGTGATTATTGTAATAAAATGTACAAATCAATGGGTAATGGAAAATGTATAATCATAAACATGAATAATAAAACATGATATAGGATGATAATCATCACATTGGAAATGTGGAAACAACATAAATCAATGCATCATAAACATAGGTCAACTCTAAACTGCCAAGACATCATGGGGATAATGTCCAAAAAAGGAATCAGGTTCAATCCAAGTCTATAAATGATTTATAATAGTACTAATTAATACATAATTCCTTAGAGAACTATATAATTCTGGGAAAATTTATAAAATTCATTTCATCCTCATTCTTAGTTCCCCCATATATCACAGGACATGGATTCATTCATCATAATAATTTCTTCCAAAATCATGTATTGTGTAGTAAATACACTTATATAACCAATAAAAATTATATTTTCATAAATTTAAACACTATTGATAGGAAATTGGAATGGTATTCAATAAACCATTGATTTGGCATGGAAAATTGAGGTGATATTTTGGCCACATAACTACGTCATGAAATGACGTGTAAAAATGGGTTGATGAGAGTGAAATTGGTCTCTCGTCACATTAAAACAAACAAGGGAGTCTTTAGGACTAGAAAAAACATTTAATAATAATATAAATTGGAAATATATTTCATAAGGTAATCAATATACATGGAAACAGAATAGAATCCGAACTATATAATACCATGTTAATATGTGTACATACAGGATCCCAGGAGGATTGAGGAGAGTTAAAGAGGAATCCCATAATTTAAACATTGAATGAAAATTAAGTGTACTTTTTGAGTACATATCCCATATATAAAATATGAAATTATGATACTTATCATAAAATATGTGCCTGAATTGAAATGAGAAGAGAGCTACCCATGACTAAAAATTACCATTGTAATAGGTGTTCATAAATGAACATGGAAGGATTATTGAGAGTGAAGGTAAGATATAATTATTTATTCATAAAATATAAATTATGGGGGATATTCATGTACATATACCATCGTAAACCAAAAATAAAATCAAGAGTCATTAGAAATAAAGTTTATATAAAAATATGATATTTAATGATCCATTACATGAGTGTGGGACTCCAAAATCATGGTGAGGGATTAATGAGAGTATGAGGGAATTAGGAGGACTATAGATATTTTAGAGAAGTGTATGTATGTGATATAAGTTGTTTTAGTGAAGATAAATTGGTTCATTGGTAGGTTTATATTGGAAAAGGGTGATACGTGTATATTATTCCCATTTTGTACTCTGCATAAAAAAATCGCGAAACAAAAAACCATAACATGTTCTTTCCCATGACATGAACCAAATGCGATTGTTTCTTATAATTTTATAATTCCAATGGATGATCATAATAAAATAATTACCTTTATTTTATGAATGTCAGTCATTATATTAATGAAATTATAGTAAAACCTTAATATATATTAATTATTTTGGAGGATTCATAAAGGCTTTATAAATATAAATAAATAAACATAAAATCCCATTATTTTAAATGGAAAACATACATATCGTAATATATAACTATAAAATATTTATTATATAACATTTATGTCATTATGATGTCATACAACACAAATTATTTTTAAAATATATTTTTAGTTTTTACCCAAAAAATTGAATGTCTCAGAAAATTATAAAAAAATCACCACTGGGTAATTTTATGTTTTTATTCAAAAATAATATTCCTTTTATATAAATCGTTTAATAAATTTGATAATATTATTATTTAAAATAAAATAAACATTTCTTGTGAAATGATTGGTATTTTGATAATTGCAGTTTAAAAAAACATATAAAAACTAAATTTGGCTTCCTAAAAATTATATGATCATTTATAATTGAAAAAAAATATTTATTAGAAATATTTTATTATAATATAATTTATTTAAAAAATATATTTGTTCTAAAATTCATTAATTGAATTTAAATATGATGAAAAAATACATTTTGTTCTTTATTGTATCAAAATAAAAATAATTTACTATGTACCAATAAAATGATGAAAATAAATTCATTATTATATAAATAATAATGTACATAATAATATTTATAAGTTCTTGATACATATCCCTTTAATAATGTAGAAATATTTCCAAGGATAAGGTGCCAGATAGTGGGACATTCTTGGGGTGGTTTGGCAAACATGGTTTGGGACGTGATCTTGATGATCTTGAACTTCAACCATAAATGGGTTTTCTCATGAATTTGTTAATTAATCTATTCCAAAAATTGTAAATTTTAAATACTTGTGATCCTATCTCCATTGAAATCAATTATTAATGGGATCCATAGTGTATGGTTTGACTAAATGAGGTCCTCACTTCTGTTGTCTCTGACAGTTGCATTTGACAAAATCCTATATTTATCGAAATCCTGATATCATTGTAAAATGGATATATTAGTAATTATAATGAAACATAATGGTATTTTAAATTCAATATCTAATAAAAAAATTAACTCCATGTATTTTCTATTACCATATTACTTAATAATACATTTAATTCAAAATAAGAACAATAATTTTATTTATAACAATTCAACTGTTTACAATATCCCACCCCATTATGAAAACTTTCCATTTAAATTTTAAATTCCTACACTTACACAGATGAGGGGAACTCTGAAATATCACATCCTATAGTTCCCACATTACTTCTTCAAACATTTGGTTTCCCTACAAAAATTTGATAATGTTCAATGTCATATTTTATAGAACATTATCTATATGATCATAGATCTCCACTAAATGCTCCTCATAAAAATTTTCATTTTCTAATGGAACTACCATTGGATTGAGTCCATGTGAGGGATCTGATATGTAATTCTTCCAATATGGATACATGGAATACTTCATGGACTTGTGATATGTTTAGTGGGATTTCTAATCAATTGTTTACGGATTTGATGTGATCAAGGATATGGAAGGGGACAATGTATCTTAGAAAAACCATTAGCTTCATCACAAATATAATCACCATCATCCATGGATTTATGAGGTTTAATATAATATATACAACATCAAATTCTAGTTCTCATCCACGATTTCCATCATAGCTCTTCTATCTATACTAAGATACCTTAATGTGAATATTTACAATATTAACATTCTCTACCATTTCCTTGACCATTTCAGGACCTTGAAGTTTCAAATTCCCCAAATTCATTGGAGCATGTAGGTGTTATTCATCTATTATCTTAAAGGACTTCATAAAAATCCATTTGGATCCTCGTGTTAAAATATATGTTGTAAGATAACTCGACCAAAAGAATTTTTGGGTCTATTAATCCTTTAACATACATTGAATATTCTCCCAACATGTCTTCTAATTGTTGAATAGACAGATCACATTAGACATTAGTTTTAGGATGATAGGTTTTACTAAAGGTTATCTCAATGTTTAGATCAAGTTGGAGACATTTCTAGAACATGGAGGAAAATATAATATCTTGATGGGAAGAAATAAATATTGGAACATAATGGATCCTTACAACTACAATTATGTATATTTGTGAATGTTGAAACATTGAGAGTTCCTATAAAAACGGGATAAAGTGATCATTCATTGTAAGTCGATCGAAAACAACCCACATAACATTATTTCACCTAGAAGACCTTGGATGTATGATGAAAATTTATATTGTGATGTTCTCTCATTTACATGTTTTTATTCATAATGGTTGCATCATCCCCTTAGAATTATTTTTTTGATATTTAACATGATGGAATTTTAGGAATATTGATGTATATTCAGTGATCTCTTATTCCATATTGTCCCACCAATTGTTGTCAAGGAGTTCTTGATATAACTTTTTTCATCTTATGTGAATAGAGAAAGTTGATCAATGTGAATCATTTAACAGTTCCTTCATTAGCTCGTGATTTGATGGAACATATATTCTTGACCCAAATATCACAATTCCTTCTTCATTAACATTAAACTATGAGTAATTCCCATTTCATATAGTGTATAATTTCTTATTATTTCCCACATAATTTATTTTAGCATCCTTTAATCTTTCCAAGTGAGACATTCAATAAATCTCTTGTGAAATTATTTATGTTTTACCTTGCTTTATGATCCCCTTTTCCATCATTTCCAAATATATGAATATCTTATCCCACTAATTTTAAATTTATGAAATAATTGTTGAAACCTTTATACCTAGAGTGTCTTCCTATTTTTTTAACTTTACTATGATGGTAGTGGATTAAGAATCCATAGTCCTTGATCAACTCTAACCATCTACATTGGAGCATATTTAATTATTTATTTGTGAATATTTAATTCATTCATTTTTTATCAATATGTATTTAAAACTTCTCCCCAAATAGATAATTCCACCATATTCTCAGATCTAATATCATTGCAACCAACTCACGATCATGAATTTGGGTACTTTTGATCATGAAATTTCAACTGCCTTAAATCATAGGATTTTACATTATCATTCTACATTAACAAACATCTCAGGACATTATTCAAAGCATTGTTGAATATTCCAAAAATTTATCCACTTGAGGGTAGTTTTAAAAAAGGGGAACCTAAGAGGCTCATTTTATCTCCCCAAACCCTTTTACATTCGTCATTCATGGAAAACATAACTCCCATATGAGTTATCCTGCTATGAGGGTTTGAAAATTGAGAAATATTTCAAAAAAATCAGCCATATTAACTAGATAGCCAATGGATTATATGGATATATATCAAAAATGAAGGCATTATTGTCAAAACCCATGTATTTATAGAATAATATTTATTAGTATTCTATAATTAAATAGTTATATTCCATATGTTATGTAATTCATAAAATTAATAATATATTATATATTAATTAATATGAAACACTAATTTTTTATTTCTAGAAATTAGATTTGACAAAAATATTTTTATTTTTTAATTTATCTTGCTGAAATTATCATTATATGTATTTTTGTGAATTTAATGAAAAAGTTTATTTTTTGGTTAATAATAAAAATTACAGTTTTTTGTAAAATATGGTATTTATTTTTGTGACATCATAAAGACATAATTAGGAGGTAAAATTTATTATATTTTTTGAATAAATAAATTATTATTTTATAATACTATAATTTTACATTAATAATTTAGAAAATGTATGTTATAAATTATTTCATGATATTTATAATCATTATTGTTAGTGTCGATGCAGTGTTTGTGCAGCATTGGAACTGTAAAATGTGGTTTTTTACAAATACTAATTGACTGATAATAATAATTTTCATCAATTTTCATTAATTATTAATTATTATTTATGTTTTTATATGTTAAATAATAATTTTTTTAATATATCATTAGTCTTATCCAAATGACTGTGCAATTCATGGAAATGAACATAATAGACAACATATCCAATTTATGATGTTTTCTTTACATAATATCAGTTAATATGACTAATGACTAAATATATAACGTTATTTTGAAATTAAATTATTTATTTTTATCATAGTATTTTATACATTATTTCGTGTATGATGTAATTAATATTAATGCATGTTCAATGCATATGCATTGCTTGTGAAATAATAAGAAAAATAATTAAAATGGTTTTAAATTATTTTATAAGAATTATTAATGAGAATAAATTTGGATAAAATTTTTCTACGATAACTAGTATACAATTATATTATTTTATTCAAATTTATGACATTTTAGACGAATTTGAATTACATTATGGGTTTTTTAATATTTTATTTAATAGTAAGTCAAATTTTTCACACTATAATGTTTAATTTTTATAATATTTTAATATTTGGGTTTCCAAAATTGTTTTCGAAACAATAATTTTATTTAAAAATCTATTTAAATTTTCATTTTGATGATCTTTTTTAAATTAGGGAAAAAAATACAAACCTTATTGGCATGGGTAGTTATGATAAAATAATTATTTATATAATGAATAAATCAAATTAATGGTATTAGATATAATAAAAAAATTATAATTTCATAGTTTAATGTTAATTCACGAATTACCTAGAAGTATATTACATTAATATGATATAAAATATAATCTAATTTGAAAATTTTTAAGTGTTTAAATTAATAATAATGGATAGTTTTTATTTAGGAAAAAATATTTTTCATGAATAAAATATTTTATAAAATTATTTAAAAATAAAAAAAATTGAAACATGAAAAAAAATGATAAAATTACATATAAAATGTAATTCCCTTTTGTTTTGAGGAATTTTTTCATGTCATAATCTTTATGATAGATTCATTATATTTTAATAATTTGTTTAATTCTAAGGTTACCCCTTAACTCAATTATAAAATAAGGTTCTTTCATTCAGAAATATTCTTCACTTTTAGCTTTTTTACATGAATATATTCTCAAAAATTTCCATATTCTCATCCCATTCCTCAATTTAGATCTACTACTCTCCCAAAAATACCACTTCCATGAGCCTAGAATAGGTTCTCAAGGTGAAATTTTCAAGAGGTAAGATTTGTCTTTCATCGATTTAAAATTTATTCACTTTTACATTATCATCAACTCTAATCCAATGATTCATGAAAAAATAGTAACATTTATATAAATTAAAATTTTCTTTTTGGTGGTATAAGTATAATAAAATCTACCATATTTTTCATTTATTCATAAAAAAGAAATTTTCATCTCTAGTGTGTCAATTCAACTCGTTCATGGATGATGATCGTTCATTTCCCTTTTATGGATATCATGGGACGTATAATTTCACATTTAATTGTTTAAAATGTAATATATATATATATATATATAATTATATTTTCACCTCTAGATTATTATAACCTATGGATTATTAATTATTTTTAACATGTTTTAATGAAGTTGAACTCAATTTAATGGAAGCCTTAACTAAAAAATTGTTTTATATGGTTAAAATATTTTTCAATATAAATCATTCTATTTTATGCCCATGTTATCTAAATAATATTTAAAAATGTATTTATATGTTTATTAATGTTTTAGTTTCTATTAGGTTTTTTGAATAGAGATTTTCTTCATGTGTTATGTGTGAGACATTCCTTTTGAAATATTTTTAATTGTCCCTTTTATGAAATTAAAAAAGACTGCTTCTATGAATATGGCACGAGAGGTTTCTCCCTGTTTTGTGATACTTAATTTTTTTAATTTTTCTCATATATATTTTAATAGATATTTTTGAAGAGTATTATTTCAATATTATGTGCATGGTTTTTATATTTTGTGGTTAATTGTTTTTTGAAAAAGGGTATCATGAAATATTAATGTGTTTTTCTCAATCCTTTAAATGGGTTATCATGTTTTTTATTCATGATGTGTTCCATATACGTCATTATTATCGGTGGATCCCAATATAGATCAATATATTAATCTTTTAACCCCATTATATCACAAAATATGTTGGGATGAGCCTGTTATAGGTCAAGATATTATGGGATAAGCCCCATTACATCTCAAGATATGTTGGATTGAACCCATTTTAGCCAAGATACGATGGATGATCTGCATTATAAATATCCAATGCATTGGGTCTATGAAGCATGATATTGATGATATGTCTAACCATTTTTATGTGAGAATGTATTATTCTTATGGTAATGATGTCCCAATGTGATTATGTGATCATTTTATGAATTCTTAAGACTTTTTAAGAAGGGGTTTTAATGGACTCTCATGTTTCCACTAGGCTAACAATTTATATTATTTATATCCCTTACTGGGCTTTTGGTGCTCATAACATGTTATAAATGGTTTTTATATGGTATATAGATAGGTAAGATAATGGATGAAGTCATGCTGTATGTTCTGGATATTTTACAATGAAATCATGTTTTTTATTAATAGGTATATAATTTTGATGAATTGGAAACTGTTATAGTAGTATCCACTATTTATAAATATGGGATGTTATATGTGTATAATGACATAAATAAATAAATCTATAAACATGAAGAGATAATCATTATTATAGAAAGTTATTTTTTAATTAAAACTCAATATTATGTAATGTTTTATAGAGGTGACCACATTGCTGCTATTAGAGGATTGTTTAGATGACCATGGGGGTTAGTATTATGTAAATAGATCATAATAAATTATTTTTCACTTTTGTGTAAAATTTAAAAATTGCATATAATTTTAAAATTACCATGTTACATCATCTAATATTTTACAATTGAGAATGGTTTTCAATTTATGAAACAAGGAAAATGATGTAGGAAGGCACCAATTGGATGATATCTTTTAGAATCCACACCTTAGAATTTTGAGAATTGGAACATAGATGTTTGTGAATGTGATAGATTAGTTGAGTCAAGTGATAAATGGTGGTGTTATTAATTCTATAAAGGAACCAAATATTCCCTGAAGAAGCATGTATTTTTTAGATCATTTCATGAGGAAATATCTGTCCTAATTCATCAGATCATCTGACCTAATAGTACCAAAAGGATAGATTAGTGCTCAAGAAAATGATATTTCATGTCAGGGGATGTTAAAAACATAAAAAGGTAACCCTTTATTTTAATGTTTTGATGTATAATTTGATCTATGGTGCTCCATAGTTTAGAATACTAGTGAGAAAGAATATCTTGATTCTGTGGTATGGGAAACCTTCATGAATATTTTCATTGAGAAATATTTATCTAGGATTGTTGGACATGGAATGGAAAAAAATTTATTGAATTAATGAAAAAGGATTAATATTTAATAAATGAATATGAATAAATATTCACGAGATTTTCTTGGTATGAGAATGATGTTTTTCAGGACAATGATTGAAAAATTTAATCTTTTTTACTTAGGATCGAATATAGGTTTACAAATAGAATTGTCTTCCTGAAAAATTGAATTCCAAGATATTGTTACTTGATTTGTGAAAAATGTTGAAATTTATATTTCTAACACATATGTTCCTCATGATTATAATAATAATAATCATTCATATTTGTATGATTTGGAGAATATAACATCAATGGAAATTGGTGTTATGAAATTCAATTTCCCTTCATATGAAATGTGTGGTAAAAAGAATCCCAAATAATTTATTTTAAATTTTGGTATATGCTACTGATATTTAATGTATGGACACATGGCTCATTAATGTAAGGAAAATGATCATAATAATAGGGATATGTTTATTGTGAGATGATTTAATATAAGTTTTGGGGTCATTTTTCTAATATCTGTCCAAAGATAGTCACTCAAGTAGTAAAAATGAAAAATCTGAAATAGTGTGGTTTTGACAAATCTATTATAACTACTTCATCATATGTTAAGCCATATTACGAAGTGGTATGGGGAATAGAAATGAAGATTATATAATTCAATTGTTTTGGATATATCATTAAAAATTATTGGATTTTTCATCTACAATGATACATTATAGAAAAAAAAGATCTTGTATCCTATTAATGAATTATTTAGTATTTTTTTAGGGTTCACATCAATTGTAACCCCATAAGTTTACATACCTTACACATGATTTGGAATTAGGTGTTATTGTTTTTTCATTAAAAATTATTAGGCATCATTATTAGGTAGTATAATGTAAAATATACTTTGATCATAAAATTTTGAAGGAAATATTCACAGAGAATGAATTGAAAATGAGACAGAGAAGATGGATGTAATTAATGATGGATTATGATTTTATGATTTATTACATTCCATGAAAAGAAACCAATGTGGTTAATGAATTGAGTTGGAAATATATTACTGTAGTAACCATGATACATTTATAACATGACACATATGTTAATAATTTGATTATTTTTTGTTCAATGTTATTGGCAAAGGAAATTCACCTATATTTGTTCAGGTGTTAGTATAGTAATATCATTTAGATATACTTGATAAAACATATAAGGAAGAACATGAAATTTTGAAAAAAGTTATAATTTTTTACAAACAGTAAATTGAATAAATATTATGTTGATTTATTTTGATTTTTGAGATTTGCGAAGAGATTATATATTAAATCTGATTCTTAGTTGAAAAAATATTTGTTATGTGAAGCTAATATTTCTCTCTTTTTAGGTCATCCTATCAACACTAAGATATATACAGACCATTTTGAGTATTACTAGTAGAATTGATTTAATATAGATATTTTAGATTTTGTTATGAAATGTTTGAAATGTCAATTAGTTAAATCAGAATGGATGTTACTAAAGTGGATGTGTTATACTATTCCAGAACTAGAGTGGAAGTGGGAAAATATATCCATTGAATTATTGGGGGCACTACCAAATACGTATCTGGGTAACAATGAAATATGGGATATTATTGATCGGCTGACTAAATCATATCATTTTATACCTATTCAAGACATTCAATATTATGACCAAATTTAGCTGTTTTATCTAAAGAGGATTGTCATGTTACATGGAGTTCCAATTTCAATCGTATATTATCATAATACAAGGATCACGTAAAACTTTTCAAAAATCCTCAATAAGTCATTAGGAACTGAATTAAATTTCATCATATAATTTCATTCTTAATATAAGGGATAGACAGTGCAACCACATTATAAATTAGAGGATATGCTTCGAGCTTTTTCAATGATTTCAAAGGATGGTGGGATCATCATCATTCATTAGTAGAGTTTTCATAAAATAACTATTTAAATTTTGTATATAGATGGATCCTACTAGGGTATTATATGGGAAGTGGTGTGAAATATTTACATTTTTTGGACGATATTGTGGAATTGAGTTTGATGGGACCAAAATTGTTAGAGGAAGTGGTAGAGAAGGATCACTTGATTCAACATAACATGAGAATAGATCATAGTACGAAGAACAGATACACATATAACAAGAGTAAATCTGTTTCTTTAGAGGTAGGTTATCATGTGTTTCTTAATGTTTCACTTTGTAAAAGTGTTATGTGTTTTGGTATGAAAGGAATGTGGAGTCTGTGGTTCATCATAGCATATGAATTTCTTGAAAAATATGGAAAATTTTCCAATGATGTATCCTTTCCTCTGATTTTATCTGATGTAAAAAATGTATTTCATCTTTCAATATTAATAATCTATGTTCTAGATCTATCTCATTTTTGAGCCAAGAAGTAGATATGTAAGAAAAGAACTATTCCTTTGTATATAAACCTATATGGTATCTTGATAAAAGATAATATGTATTGAGGAATAAGGTAATTCACTTGGTAAATGATTTGTGAATAAACCACATGGTTAAAGATGCAACATGAGAATCTAAAAATTCTTCGAATGAAATCTATCCCCAGTTATTTAATAAGTGAATTAAATTATAAGGTCCCAATTTCAAAATGAGTGGAGAATTTAAAAACCAAGTTATTAATTGAACTATATTTAATATTATGTTGAGTGGAAAGTTACCTAATGAATATTATCTTTCCTCAATGATTTGTAAGTCAATACATATTTTATTAATAGTATTTTTTATCTATAATAAAATTTATATGAATTTCCTTATTAATTATTTTTATCTATATGGACATTTTTATGAATTTTTTTAATTCTTTCATTTGTGGAATTATAGATATTTTTTGGAATGTTTTAGTCATTGAACTTCATTAGGTGATTCTCGATGATGAAAATGATCACTTAGGTTCACTATATTACAATCAGGTGGACTATCTAGTAGAGATGGGATGTTGAGTCCTCGAAAAATACATAGTTGACCCTCCAATGGAGCTGGGAAGTGGAATCCTCGAAGATTTCCAAAATGAACTTCTATTTGAGTTAGGTAGTTGTTTCCTTGATGACTATCACATTTTCCATTTAATATAACTAATTCATAGTGTTCTCAATGATTACCGAGTATAACATCTAGTAGATATTGTAATTTGAGACGTCAATGGAAATTGATTAGACTCTTCTCTAGAGTTGAGTGATGGAGTTGTCAATGAATACTGAGTTGACCCTCTAGTAGGGGTGGGAAGTGGATTCCTCGAAAACTACTTAGTGGTCCCCTCGATTAGAGATGGGTAGTAGGTCCTCTAAGGATATCAAAGTTGAACCATCGAGGTGTATTAGTTATTAGGACCTATATATCAATTTTGTTTCCCCGAGATGTGTCTTACTATAACATTTCATGGTTTGAATTGAGATGTTACTTCTGAGAGGAAGTATGGGATGTTGGGAATTTTTTTCAACTATGGGAACTATTGTAAACACTTCATATTAGGTTGAACTATTAGATGGAAATCCCTTTACTCTCCCTTTTGGGATTTTTTATATTAATCCCACACATACACACACACACATACACAAACACACTGAAACACACACACACACTATTATATATATATATATATATATTATAATATATCCACACCTTTTATTTTATTACCCTCATTTAATTTGAGGAAAATATAGACGAGTTATTCCTTACACATTGGATGTTTTCCTACTCCTATATTGATGAGCATACTCTACTATTATATTTGGAGAATAGTCAAAGTGTAGTATATCTACTCACTATGTCAACCAACCTATGCATGAATGAGGATAATTTCATTATTGGTTGTTTGTTTATCTATTCTCTTTGATTATATCTTGAAACTACTATATTTATATTCATGTTGTATTTTTTCTGCTCCACCTTTAGAGTCTAGGATATGATAAATGGTATGTATACACTCACCCATGCATGGGTTTTTGATAATCACATCATCACTTATGTAGACAACAGACTTGTCGACAATGACTCTAAAGGAGATTAATGATATATATTAATTTGGATACCGTACCTTGGTCATATCATTTGATTTATTTCCTGGTCTCTCTCATCTATTTTGTTTTACATTTTTTTAATTTTCTACATATTTATGGTTTCCCTTATATTTTTTCACAGTTATTTTTTGTTTTTACTATCGTACTCTTGTACAACATTTAGTTTATGTATTTTTGGTTAAAATTCTAATTGTTTTTCATCTTTTATTAATTCCATATATGCTTCAGCATCAATAAGGATGTGTGTGTGTGTGTGAATGAATAATGGAAAAGGCCTCACAATTTTAAATATGTCATTTTTTCTCGTCTACACCCATTCCCTATAGTGGTGGTATTGGGGTAGTTGCAGCTAGAGTCCCGGATTGTGTTGGGTCATGACATGTGATTCTTATATGAACCTAATTTTAAATCACTATATTATAATAATAAAACTTGTCCATCTTTAAAAAGGAAAATGTCTCCGATATTGGTATGAAATTCATGGACTAATTATAATGCACCCTGATTGCATATATAATATATATTTCATGTGAAAAGACTAAAAACCACATCATAATGTTTATAATCACATTATACCACCTGTACATGGGAATGGTTAGTGAAGAAAGAGTCATTGGGTGTCATTATTGCATCACCATTAGCTATAATAAGGTGAATCATTAAGAAAGAAAACATATTTATTCCTCTATTAATCATAGATAACCAATAATTTCTATATAGGTCATAATATATAATGTTAAGATGATGGTGAACAACCTATCGTAAGGAGTTTTAATCCCATGTTAGCTCTTGATGGATGCAAAAATAGATAATAAACAAACAATAATAATAATGAACAAAATCTTCACCAAGGTAGTAATCAAGTGGTGGATAACCAAAATAAATATATTTTCTATCATTAAAAGGGGATCAATGTTAGATAGACGAATCTCCATCACTATGAGGAATTAATGATATAATACTCCATAAACAAGGTGTTTCTCTATCCATATTCTATTAAATGTTATGGTGCACCTCAATAAATAGGCTCATACCTTATAATTAGACACTATCCATAAACATAATCTATGCCTGGTAATTTTAACTTAGCACATCAACAATGATATTCCATGTCCACTAGGTCATCATGAGTTAACCCGGACATCATGAACTTCGGTATGACCAATTTGATGTCTATACTGGAAAGATATTCTATTAAAACAATAATATTATTTTTATAATCCATATCCCACTTATATCCAATAGTTGATCAACTCATCAACATCCTAACCATTATTAATGAATCTATAGTGTTTATCCCATGTATGTAGACCTATCCATGGGTTTCATTGGAGGTCAACTAATTTATGTTATTCCATGTTGATAATTCTTACCAGCACCATAAATAATATAGCATAAATAAATAATTTTCATCAAAATGGATATCACAAACAAGTGAAAACTTCACCCCATTCAATAAATCACATATCCAATAGATAATATCCCATATTGAGGACATACATCACCAAAAATGTATCTTCTCATAAGAATAAAACCTCAAAATCGGTCAGAAAACCAAGTGGAATCATCACATTAATCAATCTATAACCCACTTCACCCTGTTAAAGGTCAAATAAACATATAGGAAACTAAAATATCAATATAATACAAAATTATAAATTTCATTTTGCTAAAAATTAAACTAAATACATAGTAGTATGCAAAAAATTATAAAAACACAACAAAATGTTGTCTAAATTTCTACCTTAACTGAGGTTATGTTGAAATGCCAAAGATTTCAACATGAAACATATCCCAACACAATGAATCCATAATTTCAAACACAAATTCATACCTAAGGGATTACTAAATTTTTAAAAAATGATACATAAATATATTATGGATATAAGTAATTAATAGAATTAAAATCATTTAAGGATATCTTACATAACATGAGAAACCCAAACAAACCATGAAAAGAGGAGTATGTTTCTAAAAACATCCTAGAGATATATTCACGTACCAAAATACTAGGTGAGCTTTTTGTTTGAAAAGTGGGATTTTTTTAACGAAGATCCATGAAAAATTATCCTCTCTTCCATTTTAAAGATATACCCATCGCTCATTCATGATGTGATCAAAATGTTTATAGTATGAATAACAAAAAATAGTACACTTGGGTATTCTTCTTGGAATAATCATTATGTGAATGACCTATTGATTAAATAATTATTATCATAAAGAATTTCACAGATATAGGTCACTCTTATTGCTATAGAAACCCTTCCTCATCCACCCTAACACCATAAAAAATTATTAATATTTAATATAATCATGATTCATTTGAAATTAAATAGTAATGCATATGAAATCCAAGAGTTTTTACAAGAATATTACATTTAAATTATATAAGAAAATTTGAATAAGGAACATTTTAAATGATCAATCTGTAGTGATAAGTGGAATAATAATGACCCACCCGGTAGTGACTGTTTTCGATTGGAACTCGATTTTGAGTAAATCCTATGGATGGAAACCCAATGTCACAATATTATTCCAAAAGGTGATACCAAGACTCTATGATGTTATTAAACACATTCCAATGTAAATTAATCATTTCAAATTATAATAACCCGATTTATTAATGCACGGTAATTTAAAATATATTATATAAAATTACAAATTATACAATAAAAAGTTAAATAAGCCTTGTGTATTGGAGAATTATGTCAATTGGATAACATCTTAAACATTGTATACAACAAAATTATTTAAAACGACCTTAACAAGCTTCTAAAATTTTATGGATTTTAATGCGTCATGGGATAACCTGTGGAAAAAAATAAGAAATGGGATATCTATAAATCCATGTAAAGGATTAGATATATCATAATGTGGTACATGTAATAAAATAGACAAATAATTGGGGAATGGAAAAAGTATAATCATAAACATGAATAATAAAACATGATATAGTATGATAAAAATTTCATGGGAAATTTGTAAACAACTTAAATCAATGCATCATAAACATAGGTCAAGTCTAAACTGGCAAGACTTCATGGTGGAAAAAGTCCCATAAATGAATCAGGTTCAATAAATGTCTACAAATTATGTATAATGATACTAATTAATACCCTATTCATTGGGGAAAATTATAATTCTGGATGCACCGATCAAATTCATTTCATTCTCATGTTAAGTACCCCCATAGATCACACAACATGTATTCATTAATCATAATAATTTATTCCGTACTCGGGGAGTGTGGAATAAATACACATAAATGCCCAATAAAAAGTAAATTTTCCAAAAAAATTACACCCTTGATAGGAAATTGATACGGTATTCACTACACAATTGTTTTGGCATGAAAAATTTCGGTGATATTTTTTAAGCCTAACTACATCACATGAAGACACAAAAAAATGGGTAGATAAGATTGAAATGAGACTCTCATCACATAGACACAAAATGGGAAGTAATTAGGACATGATAAAACATATATATAAAATATAAATTGGAAATATATTTCATTAGGTAATTAAGATTCATGGTAACAGAAGAGAATCATAACAATATTTCACCATGGTAACAGGTGTACATAAAGGATCCTAGGAGGATTGATGAGAGTTAAAGAAGACTCCCATAATTTAAACATTGAATGAAAATTAAGTGTAATTTTTAATAACATATCCCACATATTGAAATGAAAATATTTATACATATCATAAAATATGTGCTCAAATGGAAATGAGAAGTGAGAAACCCCAAACTAAAATTTATCATTGAAATAGGAGTATACAGAGGATCATGGAAGGATTATTCAGAGTGATATTAAAATATAATTTTGTATTCATAAAATATAAATTAAGGGGGATACATATGAACATATCCCAACATGAACCAAATTTAAATTCTAGAGTCATTATAAAAAAAGTGTTTATAAAAATATGACATTTGAAGATTCCTTACATGAGTGTGTGACTCCAAAATCAAGGTGAGGTATTCTTGAAAGTATGGCGAATTTTGAGGACTCTAGTTAGTGTATAGAATTGTATTTATGTGATATAAGTTATTTTAGTGAAGATAAATTGGATATTAAGTAGGTTTAAATAGGAAAAGTTATATACATGTTTATTTTTCACTTTTTGGACTCTTCATAGTAAAATAGCCAAACAAAGAACCATACCATGTTTTCTCCCATGATTTAAACCAAATGGTAATGTTTCTCATAATTTTAAAATTCTAATGGATTATCAAAATAAAATAATTTATTTTCTTTTTATGAAGGTGAGCCATACTCTTAGAGAAATTATTTTAAAACATTAATATATATTAATGGTTTCAGAAGATTCATAAAGGCTTTATAAATATAAATAAATAAATATAAAATTATATTATTTTAAATTTAAAACATAAATGTGGTCCTTCATAAATATAGAATATTTCTTACATCACAATTATGTCATTATGTTGTCAAAATACCCCATGAATTTTTGGAATATATTTTTAATTTTTACACGAAAATAGAATGTCTTAGATAATAATGAAAAAATCACCATGAGGTAATTTTAACATTTATATTCGAAAAATAATATTCATTTTAAGTAAATAATTTAATAAATTTTATAATATTATCATTTAAAATTATATCAATATTTTTAATTAAATGATTAGTATTTTGATAATTACAGTTTTGGAAACCCTATAAAAACTAAATTTGACTTCATAAAAATATATAAATATCTATAATTGATAAAAATTAAATATTAATTTTTTTATTATAATATAATTTATTTAAAAAATATATTAATTCCTAAATTCATTAATTGAATCTTAATATTAAGAAAAAATACATTTTGTGCTATATTGTATCTAAATAAAAATAATTTACTATTTACCAATAAAATGATGAAAATAAATTCATTATTATATAAATAATAATTTAAATATTCATATTTATATGTTATTGATACATATCCCTTTAATAAAATATAAAAATCTCTATGGGTAAGATGAATGACGGTGGGACATTAATGGGGTGGTTCATCGAACATGGTTTGGGATGTGATCTCGATCTTCTAACAAATATTGTTTCACTTTTGAATTTGTTCTTTGATATATTATTGGGCTTGGTAAATATCAAATAAATGTGATACTACATCCCTATAATTATCTGATTAATGGGATTCATTGGGCATGGTCCGACTGGATGAGGGCCTCACTTCTATTGTCCCTGTCATGTGAATTTGATAATGGCCTATATTTATCGAAATCATGATATCATTGTTAAATGGATATGTTATAAATCGTAATGAAAAATAATGGTATATTAAATTTAATTTTTAATAAAACAAAATAAATACATGCTTTTTATGTAACCATATTACTTAATAATAAATTTAACTAAATATAAAAAGGTTATTTTATTTATAACAATTAAAGTGATTACAATATCCCACCCCCATTTTGAAAATTTGGCCTATAAATTTTCAATTCCAACACACACAAAAATGAGGGTAACTCTAGATTATCACCTACTCTAGTTCCCACACAACTTATTTAAAAAAGAATTTTCCCTATAAAATATTAATAAGGATCATTGTCTTATTTCATAGAACAATTTCATTATGATCATAGATCTACACCGAATGATCATCGTAGAAAATGTTATTTTCCAAAGGCACTAACACTGGATTGATTACATGTGAGGGATATAATATACAATTTTTCCAATATGGATACATGGAAAACATCATGGACTTGAGATATATTTGGTGGCATTTCTAATCAATCGGCCACTTATTTTATGTGATCATGGATATGAAAGGGGAAATGTATCTTGGAAAAGGATTTAGGTTCATCCCAAATCTAATCACCATATTCCATTGATTTATGATGATTAACACCATATCACCGATATAAAATTCTAGTTATCATTAATGATTTCCATCATAGATCATCAATTGACACTTAGAACCTTAATGTGATTATTAATAATCTTATCATTATCAACCATTTCCTTGACCATTTCAGGACATATAAGTTTATCATTTCCAAAATTAATCTAGGCATGTACGTGTTCTTCACCACTTCTGATAAAGGACTTAGTAGGGATCCATTTGGATACTCCTGTTTAAATATATGTTGTAAGAATACTCAAATAAAGGATATATTAAGTCCCATAATCCTTTATCATCCATATAATATGCTCACAACAAGACATTCCTTGGTAGAATAGACTCATCAAATTTGACCTTTTTTTTAGGATGATAGGTTGTACTGAAGGTTATCTCAGTGATTACAGCATGTTGTAGTCATTTCCCAATCTTGGATGCAAATCTCAGATCTTGATTGGAAATAATATATATTGGATCACGTTGGAGCCTTACCACTTCTATGATGTATATTCGTATATGTTGACCCAGTACGAGTTCCTCTTGAATTGGGATAAAGTGATCATTCATTATAAGACGATCGAAAATAACCCATATAAAATTATTTTTCCTATAAGTCATTGGATGTCCGATGACAATGAATACTATGATGTTCTCTAATTTACATGATGTTATGCGTAATGGTTACATCATCCCATAAAGTTATTTGTTCCATATTTAAATTAATGGAATGCATGGAATATTGATATATATTCAGTGATCTCCTTTTCCATACTATCCCACCATTTGTTCTGAGGGAGTTCTGGATATATCTTTGTTCATTATATGTGAATAGAGAATGTTGAACAATTTGAATCATCCAATATTTCCTTCTTTATCTCATGATTTTATGGAACACATAGTCTTGACCAAATTTTCAAAATTCCTTCTTCATTAATCTTGAACTATGAGTAATTCCCTTTCCCTATAGATTATACCTTCTTATTAATTTCCAAAACATTTATTTTATCATCCATTAACATTTACAAGTGAGACATTAGATAAATCATTTGTGAAATTATTGATTTTGTACCTTCCTTTATGATTCCCATGTCCATAATTTCCAAATATAAGAAGATATTGTACCTCTAAATTTTAATTTTAGATAGTATTGTTGGATCCTTTATACATAGAGTTTTCTCTGATTTCCCACTATACTAGGATTGTAGTGGATTAGAAAGACATAGTCCATGATCAACTCTAAGAATCTTCATTGGTGCATATTTTATTCATTCTATGTGAATATATACAGGAGACTTTTTTAATATATTTTTATTTCAAACTTCTCCCCAAATAAAAAATTGCACCACATTTTCAAATCTAATATCACTGCAACTAACTCACGTACATGATTTTGGGTACTTCTGTTCATGAACATCCAACTACATTAATAAGAGGATATGAGATTATTATTATTCCTTAACAAACATGTCAATCCCTTCTTCAATTCATTTTTGAATACACTGAAAACTTATCCCCTTGTGGGTAATGATAATAAAGGTGAACTGGTGAGGCTCATTTTCATCTCCTTGAACCACTTTATATTCATCATTACAGGAAAACATGACTCCCTTCTGAGCTAGCTTGGTAGGAGGGTTTGGATAGCGGGAAATATTTTGAAAAAATCAATGATATTAACTAGATATCACATGGATAATATGTATATATATCACAAATGAAGGCCTCATTATGACAAACTAGGTATTTATAGAGTCATATTTACTAATATTCATTAATTAAATATTCATATTCTTTATGTTAATTAATTCTTAAAATAAATAATAAATAATTTATTAATTTATTTAAAACATTAATTTTTCATTTCTATAATATTAATTTGACATAAATAATTTATCTTTTTAATTAATCATTTATAAATTATCATAGAATGAATATTATAAAATTTCATGAAAAAATTTATTTTCTGGTTAATAGTTAATAATACATACTTTTTATAAAATGTGGTATTTTTTGTGACATCATGAATACATAATTAACTTGTAAAACATATTAAATTTAGTAAATAAATAAATTATTATTTTATTAGTGTAATTTTTTTAAAAAATAATTAATAATATTTATGGCATGGTTTATTTCAGGGTAATTATAAACATTATTATTAGGGTCAATGCAGTGTGTGTGCATCATTATAAATGTCATATTTTGTTCCTTAGAAATACTATTTGTGTGATAAAAGTAAATTTCATCCATTTTTATTATTTATTATTTATTATTTATATTTTTATATGTTAAATTATAATTTTATATTCATATAAAATTACTCTTATCCAATGGATGATGCAATGCTTGGAAAGGAAAAGAGAAGACATCATAACAAGTTTATGATGTTTTCTTGACATGTATATAAGTGAATACGACTACTGAACAAATATATAACTTTATTTTGTAACTAATTTATTTATTTTTATTATATTATTTTATATTTTATTTTTATATATGATGTAAATAATATTAATTCATGTGAAACAGAGATGCAGAGCTTGTAAAAGCATAAGAAAAATAATTAAAATGGTATTATTTAAATTTATAATATTTATTAAATGTAAAAAAATTGGATAAACATTATTATAAGATATATTTTATCACATTATCTTATTTAATTCAAATTTGTGACATTTTGGACCCACATGAGTCCCATTATGGCCTTTGTAATATTTTATTTAATAGTAAGTCAACATGTTCGTTCTATAATGTTTAATTTGTATAATATTTTAATATGAAGATTTAAAAAAAAATTAATAAAAAATAATAGTGTTTGAAAATTTAATAAAATCCTCATTTTGATTATTTTTATTAATAAATATTAGCTAATAAATACATATTATAGTGGTTTGGTCAGTTATGATGCATTACCTATTTACATAACGAATATATCAAATTAATTGTTTTAGAAGTAATAAAATAATTATAATTTCATATTTTAATGTTAATCATGAATTATATAGTAGAATATTAGATAAATTTGTTATAAAAACATTCTAATTTGGTTTTTTTATAGATTTATAATAAGGGATAATTTTATTTTTGGGAAAAAAATAATTTTCATGAATGAAATATTTTATTGAATTATTTAAAAAATCTCAATATTTTTGAAAAAAGGAAAAAATGATACTATTAATTATAATATGTAATTCCCATTTTTTTTTTATTCCTTTTTTGATGTCTTAGACCCTATAATAGATTAATTATATTTTAATAATGTTATTAATTCCTAAGTTACCCCTCAACTCAATTATAAAATAAGGATCTTTCCTTCAAAAAAATGTATCACATTTAGATTCATTGCAACAATATATTATAAAAATTTTCAATATTCTCATCCATTTCATAGTTTTTGGTCTTCTGGTATCCCAAAATGACCACTTCCAGGAGCCTTGAGGAGGTTATCAAGGAGATATTTTCAAGAAGTAACATTTATTTTTCATCTATTTTACTTTTTTTCTCTTTTAACTTATAATCACCTATTATCCAATGATTCATGACAATAATAGTAACATTTATGTTCTTTAATTTTGTCTTTTTGGTGGTATATGAATCATAAAATCAATAATATTTTCCATTTAATCATTAAAACGAAATTATCATCTCTGATGTGCCAATTCACCACCTTTGTGGACGATGATCCTTCATTTCCATTTTATGGAAATCATGGAATTTTAAAATTCACATGTAATTTTTTAAAATGTAATATATATATATATGTATTATCCCCACTAGATTATTATCACCTCTAGATAATTATTTATTTTTGACATGTTTTAAGGAAGTTTAACTCGAGTTAAGGGAATCCTTAACTAATTTTTTAAAAAAATTTAAAAGATTTGTATGTATAAATCATTCTTTTTTATGTCCATGTTATCTATATAATTTTTAAAAAGTTATTTATATGGTTATTAATGTTTTATTTTCTATCATATTTTTTTAAAAGTGATTTTTATCCTGTGTTTTGTATGGGTCTTTCCTTTTGAAAAATGTTTATATGTCTCTTTTATGAAATTCAAAAATATTTTTTTATGAATATGGAATGATAGGTTTCTACCTCTTTCGTGACTCTTAATTATTATTATTTTTTCCAATATATTTTTGATATTATTTTTGAAGAATATTATTTCATTATTTTGTGCACGGTTAATATATTTTATCATTGTTTTTAATGAAAATCGGTATCCTGGAATATGAATGTGTTTTACTGTAGGCTTTAATTGAGTTATCAAATGTATTATTCATGACATGTTCCATATACATCATTATTATTGGTTGATCCTATTATAGATAAAGATATTGAGGTTTTATTCTCATTATATCACAAGAAATGTTGGGATGTGCATATTATAGATCAAGATATGATTGGCTAAGTACCATTATGGCTCACGATATGTTAGGTTGAACCCATTATAGCACAATATTCGATGGTTGATCACCATTATAGCTCTCCAATGCATTGGGAACTATGATGATTGATATTGATGATACAGTTAACCATTTGTATGTGTGAATGTATGATTCTTATAGTAATGATGTCCCAATGTGATTGGGTGCTCATTCCCTACATTCTTATGTGTTTTCAAGAATAGGTTATAATGGAATCTCATGTTTTCACTAGGCTAACCATTTGTATTCTTTATATCCCTTAGAAAAAAAATTTCCCTCGTTTCTAGTTTTTAAAGGGTTTTATTATGTTATAAGGATAGGTATGATAATGGATGAGTTCATGTTGAATGTTCGAGATATTTTCCAAAGAAATAATGTTTTATTTAAAAATGGTTATATTTAGGAAGAACTGGATATATTTCAAGTAGTATCCACTATGTATATATATGGGATGTTATATGTGTATTATGAAATAATTAAATAAATAAATAAACATGAAAAAATCCTCATGGTTATAGAATGTGATTTTATTATTTAAACTCAATATTATGTAATGTTTCATGCAGGGTACCACATTGTTGATATCATATGATTGTTTATATGACCATGGTGTTTGGAATTTTTTAATATAATATAATAATATATTTTTATGGTATGTTAAATTTAAAAATGGAATAGAAGATGAATATTAACATATTAAATAATCTAATATATGTATATTGGTAATGGTTTTCCATATATGAAACATTGAAAATGAATAAGGAAGGAACCAATAGGATGAAATATTTTACAATCCACCACTTGGAATAGTGACAATTGGAACTGCAAATTATGGAAAAGTGATGGAATAGTAGAATCTAGTGATAAATGGTGGTGGAATTTATGTTAGCGAGGAACCTAATATTCCCTAAAGGAACATGTATTTTTTAGATCATTTCATGATGAAATATTTTTCACCAATCATTAGATCATCTGACCCAATGGTACTCGAAGGAAGGATCAATCCTAAGGAAAAAAGGCATTTGATGTCATGGGATGTACGAAAAATAAAAAGGTAACCCTCAATGTTTATCATTTTGAAGGTGATGTTGATCGATGGTGCTCTATGGTTATGAATACTAGAGAGAAATTATGTCTTGATTCTGTGGTATGTGAAACCTTTAAGATTATTTTCCATTAGAAATATATCTCCATGATAGTTTGATAAGGAATAGGAAAAATTATTGAATTAAGGAAAAATGATAAATATTCCGTAAAATCATATGAAGAATGATTCATGATATTCTCTTGGTATGAGAAAATTTTTTTGGGTACAACAATAAAAAAATTAATATGTTTTATTTAGGATTGAATCTATGTTTACAAAGTGAATTGTCTACCTGAAAAATTAAATTACTAGATAATCTTTATAATTTGTAGAAAAGTTTGAAATAGAGATTTCTAACATATATGTTCCTCATGATGATAAGAATTAAAAGAGTTAAAATTTGTATGATTTGAGGAAGATATCTTCAATGAAAAATGTTTTTAAAAAATCAATTTCCCATCTTATGAAAAGAGGTGTAAAAGGATTCCTAAATTAGTTATTTCAAATTATGTTATTTTCTACTAATATAGAATTTTTGTACCCATGGATCATGAATATAAAGAAAATGATCATAATAATAGAGAGATGTTGATGGAGATATGATTTGACTATAAGGAGTTGGGTCATTTTTCTAATATCTATCCAAAGATAGTCACTCAAGTAGAAAAAATGAAATATTTTATATAGAATGGTTTTGAAAAATACATTTCAACTATTTCATCATACGTTGAGCCATCAAACGAAGTGGTATGAGGAATCAAAAGGAATATTATAGAATTCTCTAGTTTTGGACCTATCTTCTTGAAATATAGTATTTTCCATCTACAATGATAGATTATTGAAAGAAAATTCTTATCTCTATGTGAAGAATGATAATGTAATTTCTTATGGTTAACATCAATTAAATACCACTGAGTTAAATTACCACACACATGATATGGAATTATCTTCCATTATTGTTTTCATTAAATAATTTTTGGATTCATTTTTATATAGTAAAACTTAAAATATATAGTGATCATAATAGTTTGGAGAAAATATTTTCAGATAAAGAATTGAACATAATACAGACAAGATGGATTGAATTAATGATGGATTTTGATTTTACAATTGATTAAATTCTATGAAAAGAAAAAAATGTGGTTAATGAATTGATTTGGAAAAATATTGTTGCAGTAACAAAGATAAATTTGTAAAATAACACCTTCATTATTGATTGGAATATTTCTTTTACTAAGTTATTGGTGAAGGAAATTCCCTTCTATTTTTTCAGGAGTTAGTATAGTTATCTCGATTACATAGACTTATAAAAATTTATAAGGAAGGCCATTTGTTTTAGAAAATGTTATAATTTTTTAATAATGGTAAATTGATGGAATTTTATGTTGATTGATATTGTTTTTTGACATTTTTGAAGAGATTCTAAATTCATTCGGATTCACAGTTGAAGAAATATTTGTTATGTGAAGCTCATAGTTCTCTATTTTTCCATTTCATCCTATCAACACTATGATATATAGAGACAATTTGGAGTTTTACTAGTGGAATGGAATGAATATAGATATTGTAGAATTTACCATGAAATGTTTGAAATGTAAATAAGTTAAATCAGAATGGATGTTACTCAAGGGGATGCTTCATCCAATTCCAATACCAGAGTAGAAATGGGAAAATATATCAACAGAATTAGTGGAGGGACTACCAAATACTAATCTGGGTAACAATGAAATATGGGATATTATTGATCTACTGATGAAATATTTTCATTTTTTCCTATTCTAGACATTCAATCTTCTGATCCAATTTATCTATTGTATCTAAATAATATTTTCATGTTACATGGAGTTCCTATCTTAATCGTATACAATCATAATACTAGGATCACTTCTATCTTTTTAGAAGACTTTAGAATTTGTTGGGTACTTAATTTCCTTTCATCATATAGTTTCATCCTTAATCTAAGGGATATATAGAGGGACCACTTCATAAGTTGGTGGATATGATTAGATCTTTTTCAATGGATTTCAAAGGATAGTGGTATCATCATCATTATTTAGTAGACTTTTCATATAATAACTATTCTAGTTAATGAATATGGATTGAACATTCTGAGGAATTATATGGTAAGTGGTGTCTAACTCCATAGTTTTCAGATGATATTCAGGAATATAGGT
Organism: Viscum album; assembly: GCA_963277665.1. Lineage (NCBI taxonomy): Eukaryota > Viridiplantae > Streptophyta > Magnoliopsida > Santalales > Viscaceae > Viscum > Viscum album. The sequence goes on along the minus strand of OY728121.1, from coordinate 1,787,580,738 downwards.
AGATGGGACCAGAATTGGTAGAGGAAGTGGTAGAGAAAGTTTAGTTGATTCAATATCACATGAGAATGAATCAGAGTAGGAGGAAAAGATATGAATATAAAAAGAGTAAAGAGATTTCTTTTGAGGTAGGTTATCATTTGTTTCTTAATTTTTGACTTTGTATAAGTGTTATGTGTTTTTGTAGGAATGGAATGTTGAGTTTGTGGTTCATCAGACCATATAAATTTCAGGAAAAAGTTTGACAAATTTCTTATGAAGAATCCATTCCTCTGAGTTTATCTAACATACACAATACTTTTAATCTTTCAATATTAAGAAACTATGTTCTAGATTCGTGTCATTTTTTAGCCAATATGTAGTTAAGTCAGAATAGAACCATTCTTATGTAGATTAACAAATACAGTTTCTTGATCAAAAAGAGTATGTTTTGTGGAATTAGGTCATTCACCAGGATAATGTTTTGTGAATAAACCCCATAGATAAGGAAGAAAAATTAGAATCTACAAATAATATTAATGAAATCTATACCAATTTTTTTAATAAGTGAATAAAATTATGATGGCCCAATTTTAAAATAATGAGAGAATTTCATAACCTAAGTATTAATAGAACCATATTTAATATTATGTGGAGACAAAAGTTTGCTTAAGAATTTTCTCATTCATTTATAATTTGTAAGTCAAAACATATTTTCTTAAAAAAAAATTTATCCATAATTTAATTTATATACATTTCCTTAATAATTCTTTCTATCTATAAGAAAATTTATAAGAATTTTATTTATCCATTTTATAGCTAAGTATATCATTATTTTTTTAAGAAAAAACAGTCACTAATACAAATTTGATCCTTAATGAACTCAGAATCATTCAATTTCTCTATTCTGATTATCTCATAATTATGATTACAATTTTATGTTTCTCAATTCTGATTCCATCATTATTTGGAATCCAAATCTCTCAAAATCTTGATTCTGATTCCTATTTCTCAAATCTGAATCGCACAAAAAATTTATCTGATTCACTTCCTCAAATCTGAATCATCAAAAACTATGATTCAGACTCTCTAAATATTTTGAATTGATTCTATATTCCTTTTATTCCAATTCAATATAAATTTAGAATCTGATTCATTATTCCACAAATTTTGATTATTGGTTTCTCAATACTAAATAATATAATTTTATAAATCTGATTCTAACTTTATATATTCCCATTCACACATATTGTTAAATCATATTTATTGTATCTCTCAATTCCAATTCTAAAAAAATTAGATTAAATTTTATATATTTTTTAAACATTTATTTTTGTTTAACAATACATTTTTATTACTTTCTTATAGTTACTATATTTACTTAAAGTACTGTTTTCATAACTTTTATAGAGTTACCATGCTTCCTTAATGTAATTTATTAATAACATTATTCATGATACTATATTTCTATACTATTATGTTACATATAATATGATTATTGAATATATAATGTTTCTCGTGATTTTTTTATTCTAAACAATGTCATCTAATCGGTTATTAAATGATTGTTGTAGGTGCTAGATGTACAGGTCCCCATAAATCATCAGAAAAAATATAATATTTTGAGTAAAATTTGATCATTTGAGGTTACACTTATAAATACCAGGCCATTTGGATGATCTCATAACATTTATATATTGTGACCCTGGAGAGGTATACAAAGATTTCATTGTGATAATGCATTTAATAGATTAATTTATGAACAACTTGTTCGACACACATATGATCATAATCATGATTTGTTTTTCTATGTGTGACACCAGTCAATGGTGATTATGATGAAGGGATTCTATGTTGAAGGAAGAATGATGTGTCGACCACCTTGAAGATCGAGGTATTCCAAGGATAGGAAGACAGAGGTGCCAAATCACCCTATAAATCGAGAGCTAGAGATGATATCTAGGTTGATACTATTTATTATATTGAGTGATTACCCTAGTGTGGGAAAGGCAAAAATTACTGAAATTATAAATAACGGGACCATTATCAAAGGTATTATAGACACCATACATTTTGGGTTAATAGAATTGTACTCTTTTATATGAACTTCAAATTACCACTATAATTTTTTAACATTAAGATTGTGTTTCTTATACATTCTCTTTTGTTGTAACATGGATTTAATATTCTATAAAAATTAATGTATAATAATTTTATTTTTATTTTATTTTCTTATTTCATTTTGATAATCATCATTATCGGGACCAATGATTTTTTTCCATAACATTACAGATGATGGTTAGAGTGAGTCTAATTTGTTTTAACTTTTCAAAACAATTTTTCCTTAAGGATAATAAAGATCATTTTTAATCAAACAAATCACCCCCTCTTGTAATTGAGTATCTATATCTATATTTTTATCCTAAAATTGGAATGAGAGAATGTCCTTGAGATACAAATACTTTCACATAGTATCAAAACAAAATTTCAATGATTAGGTTACTTACTCTTTTTTTACTTCTACAAGTTGATTATAATTTCTTATATAATATTTTTGTATTTAAATACGTAGTATAATATCTTGGGTTTTTGAAAAATAATTGTTTTATTAATTTGAATATAGAAGGAATGCATATATGTTCCTTAGACAATATAAACCCTACATAACGACCATTCTATGATGGGAATGATTATGAATACTCAAGAGATATAATAAAGAATTTTGTTATCAACACTAGCTAGGAATTTTTTTTGTTTATTAAACATTAGAGGATGACACATAAGGAAGTTAGAAATTTTACTAATCATGAAAATCAATAATATCAGCTAAACCATAAGGTACACAATATATTCATTTGATAGTTGAATATGAATATATATAGAAAGATATCTTCCTGTAAAAAATCTAACATCATATGGAAGAAACTGGATGTTACACATTTTCAAATTTATAATGTTATTGAAACTAGAAGGGAAATTATTTGATTATATTATCATGATTTTTTTCCTTATGAAGAACCTACAGTTAAAATTTAAATAGATATTTATGAATATTATGAGAAGACTACAATCAATGGGAGAAAACCACTAGATGATGAGATGGTTTTAGGTAAGAATATTGACATCGTCGATAATTATTATGAATCGAAAAGAAATTATAATGATGAGTCAATGAAAATTAAAAATTTTACTCTAGATGAGTTATTTTTAAATATCTTACAACTTGAGGATAGAATGAAGAGAGATTTTGATTTCATATAGAGAAAAAATAGGATTGTTTATTTTACTACAACGTCCAATCAAATGAAATAAAAAATAACTATGATAGTTTTTAAGTGAAAAATTTATATGAACGATTTTATTCAGTCAGATTAAAGTTATATAGATAACTCAAAGAATGAGTTAGCCAATCTTTCTCAAAGGATGAACAAGATTGTTGGTAAGAAAAATTTCTAGTAAAAATATAATACAAAGGAAAGGAAAGATAAGAAATACTATGAACTCAAGTGATATGATTGTATAAAATTAGGATATATCAGACCTAATTTTCCATGTTTGAGAAGAAAATAAATGAAAGATTTAAATTCTAAATGGAATTAGAAAAAATATTACAATAATGAAGGAAATAATGTTTTGAAGGAAATTGATTCTTGGAATGAAATTGGTGGAGACTCATATAATGAATCTTAATATAATGAATCTTATAGATAGAAAATTACTAGTCTTAATTGTAGAATATATATTGAAATCCAATTATTCTAGTATTAGGGACACATTTCTTAATCTTGAACCAACATATCATTAATTTCTAATTATCCTGATGAAGAACATTATACATCAACAGATGAAGAATCATCCTAAGACTAATTTTTATGAGGATAAGAATATAGTCTTTATAATAAAAACTAAAATATTATCCGTAAATAAACTTTTTAAAATATTTACTTTGGTTAAATAAAGATTTTATAAAACATATTTCCAATGTAAAACTAGTTTGTATAGTTTAGGAATTGGTTATTATCACTCTAAACCTACTTTAAGTCACAACTATTTTGTTACTCAACTTTCCACTTTTTCAAAAAGACTCAATGTGGTGGTCATTGGGAGAAAAGATTCTATTTAAATAAAATTCAATACATTGGTTTTTATAAAGGCCACATTTCTATGAAAATGTGGATTCCTCTGATTTTATTTTCCAACATATTTAGATTCAATATTGTATGGATTCCCAAAATCAAATTGTTTTAGTTTTAGGATAAAAAAGGATGTGATAGTAATAGTAAATGGTACATGGATAGAGGATGCTCCTAATATATTAATGGTAATAAAAAAATCTTTGAAAAAGTTACTAAGATGAATGGTGGAGGTGTCACGTTTGGAGAAAATGTTCAAAGATGACTTTTTTATTTTTGTAAAATAATTATTCTTTGAAAATCTGTAATTACAAATGTCATATTTAATAAGGTTATTAAGAACAATATTATAACAATAAATCAATTATTTGATGTTTTTTACCGTGTCAATGTCGAGAAATGTCAAATGTTTAGTACACAATGCCAAGGATGATTTTATTCACTCTACCCACTGGTTTGAGAATTTTTATACACTTAACATAAAATAATAAAGGATCCAATACATACCTTGCCTTATTGAAATAGAAGACCAATCATGTTTATCAAAATCAAGCCTTGGAAAATTTATCCTATGGAACATGTGTAAACTATATAGGAAAAGGGTTGTTAAGGATCCACAAGATTATATAATTGATTCTTCAAATGTATGGGACCCAAGTCAAAATGGAAAGAAACATAAGTCATGATTTATTTCTATATGTGATGTCTCACCATCTATTTCACTACAGATTGTTTAAATGGACTTGCTTGGTCAGATACAAATTGGAAGTACTGGAGACAAATTTAATGAATTTATTTTCTATTATGGTTACACTATATTTATATTGGTCTATTTTCTAGAAATGAAATCTAATTCTTTTTCTTATATAAAATAATTTTCATCAAAATTAACAAATGATAAATACCTTCCATTGATAACTCATCATAGTGATGATGGTGGATAATTTGAAAATACATATTTTGATTCATTTTGTTGTATGAAATGAATTCCTCGTAAATTCTTTGCTCATAAAACTCCATTGAAAAATGGTGTCTTAAAAGAAACAAACATAATTTTTTCAAGAGATAACAAGAACCATATTTTGTGAATACTCAATTGATAATTTTTTGTGTGTTGAATATGTATATACTTCTTCTTATACTATAAATAGAGATTTAATTAGGCCAATTTATAATAATGAACACTATTAGATATGTAAATCCCAAAAACCAAAAGTTTTATAAATCAAATTTTTAGGATTCACTATATTACTTTTTAATAAAAATGATAACATACACAAATTGAAAACCAAATCCAATTAGTGAGTATTCTTAGGTTATTCCTCTACTTATAAGGCTTAGAGTTTTTCCAATAAAAAATATTATACTGTTGAGAAAATAGTACTGGTCCCTTTGTTTTTAAACAACGTCCACCTACATATTTTGATGTGTTTTAAAAAATCTATTATCAACCATTGATAAAGGACACTTCTTATCATGAAAATACGAAAAAAAATATTTTCTCAATATATACCCTAAAATACTATCAAACTTATATTGATTAATATGTTTTAAAAAAATTGATTTTTTTCTAAGGAATCATCCCCGTGATAGTATCATTAGTGATGTTCATAAACCAGTAAGGAATATAAGTTCATTAAGAAATGAAGTATATCATCATGAATTTATTTCACTTTTAAAACATAAAACTATTGAGGACACTTTAGGTGACGATGATTGGATTATAAATACACATGATGAGTTAAATTAATTTGAAAATAACTCATTCTAGACCTTGGTCGAATGACCTAAATAAATGTGTGTAATTGAAGTAATGTTGGTATTCATAAATAAATGTTATGTAAATAAAATAATAAATTATAAATAAATCAAAAATATTTTCTAAAGGATACAATACAGAAGATGTAATAGACTATAATGTATCATAAGCTCCATTAGTCAGAATATAATTTATTTAAATTCTCATAGCCTGTACAACATTCTTATTTCAAACTATTTCAATTGTATGAGAAATCTTTTTCACTTAGTGAATATGATCAAGAAGATTTTTATGTTTAATAACCTCTTGGTTTTGATGACCAAAAATATCTAGAAGATGTTTTTGAATATACCAATTCGTTATATGTCCTTAAAAATCCCTTAGATCCTTATATGGTAGACTTGTAGGATGTTTATTACAATAAAATTATGTTTTGGGATCTTATATTCCAACTCTTTTTATAATGGAAGAAAATTAAAATGATTTACTTGATAAAATATATTTTTATGATATTATAGCCAAATCAAATCTGGAATCATTAACTAATTCATTTTCTAAACTTATGAAATCAATGTTTGAAACGAGTATGATGGGTGATTTTTCATTTTTTTTGGTTTTTAACTAACTAATAACTAGAAGGAACCTATATATACCAACATAAGTATATTAAATATCTTCTTAAAAGAAAGGATAAGAAAACAATAAAAATATAGGTACTATAATCAGTACCTCTAACAATATTGATATTGATGAAGCTAAGAAAATAGTGGATCAAACATCTTTTAGAGTTAAGATAGAATGTTTACCACACTTAACAGATAGTAATCCTAACATAATATTTTTAGTATGATTGTCTGAATGATATAAATATATTCCAAAATAATAATATTTTAATGTTGTGAAAATAAATTTTCTCTTTTTAATGGGACCTATTGATTTAGGAATTTTTTTTCTCTTGGGAATGATTTTTATTTATAAATCTTTTTAGATGCTGACTTTGGTGGTTGTATAATGGATAGGAAAGGTATATCAGGTACTGGTGATTTCTTATGAGATTCATCAGTTTTTTATTCATATAATAAACAAAACTTTGTGTCACATTCCTATACTAGAGTTTAATATATAGCAACTGGAAGTTAGTGTGATCATGTCTTGTGGATTCCACACACACTCACTGATTATGTCATGAGATTTACAAAAACTTAGAAACTATTTGATAAAATTAGTTCAATAGACTTAAGAAAAAACCATTCAAAAATCTTTTTTCAAAGGTACATATATATTATGCATCACATTCTTAGGTCTTGCACACTTAAAGGATATATGTTTTTACAATTCATCAAAACCTAAGAAAAACATGCTGAATTATTTAAAAAATAATTACCTTCCAACAGATTTGAATAAATAAAATAGATATTAGGAATGATAACTCTATGGAAATAATTCAAATCTAATGTTTTTAAAATATCTCCAATCATTATGATACAACTTTTTTTGGGGGAGTACACTTGAGGTCCTTATTTTTTTCAAAACCAATTTGTTTTTTCAGAACCTAATAAATATTTTCCTAAAAATAACTTATGTTATTTGGAACCTATAAAATGTTTTTGAATCTAATTAAACATTTCAGAGTCTAATATTTATTTGACTATTCCTATAAAATACAAAAAAATATTAAGAGAACTCTGAATGGTATATCTTGTTACTTTTTTACTTCTTTGTTTCATTTTTATGTGTTGGTATTTCAATCTTGTTTTAAGAAAAATGTCAATAGATTTTTTCATTCCATAAATATGATTATTTACATAAGACAATAAAAAAAGTTGAATCTATAATAATATTCGGATAAATATCTACCATTCTATCAAATCTGATCAATATCTTCCAATTTTCCTTCTATTGATTTTGAACTATCAGCATTGAGGACTATATAAATGAGTGACAACCTCATGTCCCGTAATGATCTGAAGCATTTACGACCCAAGTTTCTTCCACCATTCAATGTATCCATTCTGATTTCCAGATATCATTCTTATGTTTTGATATTTCATTATAAATCTCCTCTTAGAATTTAATTCCTACAAATAATGTACTTATAGTGTAGTCGATCATCATAGAAAGGTTAGTTGACATAGATTTCTTTCTAATATATGATTCTTTAATAAGAAAGATCCTAATGTTCCAACATTTGGATAATACATTGATTATGAAAAATAAGAAAGAACAAGATTCAGGGAATGTGGAATTTTTAATAGAATTATATCAATTAGTTGATTTTCTCTATGAAGATGGAAATGATTATTTTCAGTTTACGAGTTACTATAAAACATATTCTCTATCATATATGAATGCCGCAAAATTCCATGAGATAAAATATGATGGTGAAGAATAATATTTCTCTCATAGGTTTACAAATTCGGATGGATATTTTGATTGAGTCAAGTATATTGATTGCTTAGGAATTAATTGAGAAAACAAGAAGAGGCCTTCCAATCATTTAGTTTACTATAGAATTGTGGAATTATAGATGAAATTCCTTTTAATAACTATAAAAATAGATAAGGATAACTTGAAAATAATAGACATATTCATGATGGATTTTATTTTTAATCTAAGGAAGATTAACCTAGTCAAGTACATATTTCTCAGTATTAGAAAAATTAAGGTTTATTTGATCTTATTTTAGATCCTGATGTATCCATTAACCTTTTCCAAGCTTATTTGTTAGTTTTTTGATCCCTTAAAAAGTCAATTTCATATAAATTACAATGAAGTTCAATATTCATTAAATAATTGTGAAAAAACTATAAAGAATGAAATAATCTTTTAGGGATCTTACAAAATATTTTGTATTGTATTTTCATGAAAATGAGATGAAGTTGGATAAGGATTAGGAAATAGTTAAACACAAATAGTCTGAAGTCATGGAACCACAAAAACAAATCATGCATCAAAACCTCCAAAGTGTAAAAAACCAAAATCATAAATTGATGATGTTGTAGAAATTTTGATAGAGGACAAATAGTTATGTAATGAAGGATACGGAGTGTTTGGGTTAGATCTTGAAGAATAAAAGGCATTGAAAATTAGAGAAGCTGAGGAACCTGATATACGATAAAAGGATATGAAGCTTAAGAAAAATCAAACCGAATTTGAGATAGTTCAATCCCCATTGAATAATACATAAAGACCATACTAACAAGTTTATGTAAATGAATGTTTTCTATATAAAAATATACATCCTAAACTATTGAAAAAATTGGAATTAGAGGCTTCCCCATCAGAAAAAGAAATATTTGTTATTCCATGCTCAGTTATGATTGTTCATTATCAATCTCAAGAAAGAGAAGAAGAAGAATAAGTTAATAGTCAGTAGAAATATCGATATGATGTAATTAAACTAGTTGATGAAATTTAGTGGAAGAGTCAGTGTGATAATATATAAATAAGACCATATAATTTATAATCATCATAATTTTTTGATGTACACAAGTATCCAATTAAAGGAAATGTTGTTGAAAGTGAAGTTCAACAAAATCACTATGATGGTGAGGATGATGAGTATTATAATTATAATAGTATAAATGATGAAAATAAAGAAGATTATGGGGATGATGATGATTATTAAATCATTCAATTTTATAATGAATGTAAAAAAATATGAGTTTATTAAAAAAGGAATCTAAGAAAGACAATGTCAAGAAAGAAAATGGTGGAACAACCAATAATGATGAATCAGAATAGAAATGGAATTCCTCCTCTATAGTAGAGGACTTTGTTGTTAGGTCTTTGAATCAGTTGGTGAACTCCATTCCATACTTTTTGAACCTCAAATTAATATGACTTCTTATTCAAAAATCCATTAATCAAAAATCAAATTAAACTACCCATTTCATGTAGTATGTCATAATGTTGGAAGATTAATTTAGTTTTTTAATAATTGTGATTAAAATTGTAAAACATGTAGATATATTAAAAAGTGGACAATATAGATCACCCATGATCATAATGATTTTGATGACATGTATGAATCAGTAAAGAATGCTTTCAATGAATCATAAGACTCTCTCATAAATATTTCAAACACTTTTTTTGATAAGATGAAGGAATAAAAGTGAATATTATTTCCAGATGCTAATGATATGAGTGGGAACTAATCTATCTTTCTCATAAAGATGAAAGGGTGAATGATTACAGAGAATAGGTGGATTAAATCATAATGTCTCAGAATGAAAGGATTTTGTTTTATGAGGAGAAGATTCTAAGCCAACCTGAAAGTATTCAAAACCTCAAGAATAAGGTTAATGATTAAGAATGTCTTCTAGAAATGTTTTTAGATGATAAAAATGAGTAGAATAAGTTGAAGGACATAATAAAAACATTAATACTATACAAAGATTTAACTTTCATGAATTTCAGATATTTTGTTGTAAACCATTTCTTCAATGATAAGAAATTTTTATCACTGTTTTTTAATATGATTCTGATTATTTAAAGGTATATAATACATTTCACCGTCTTTTTAAGTTCAAAAGGGGGAGAATAATGTTCCAAAAAAATATTATTTGAAGAAGAAAAATGTTAAATTTTGAACGCTCAATGAATAAATAATTAATTAAGGAGGAGATATTTTATTAGGAAACGAATTTAAACAATTAAAGTTAGATTTGATACTTAGGGGGGTTTCATAACCTAAGGTGGAGTTAGTCATAATAATCATGAGTTATAAACCATTGGGGAGATATTTACAAAATTTATGTTCAAATAAAAAAAACATTTTGTTATAATACACTTTTCATATAATGATTTTGTGTTCTTTCCAATAAGGGGGAGATTGATGATTGAAAATATACTTTATGACTTTTCTCTATCCATTATGTTTTGGAAATCATATACAAATTTTCCTAATAATATTTTTTATCTATAAAAAATTAAATTCATTTCATTAATAATTCATTCTATCCATAAATAAACCTATATGCACGATCATTAACCATATTATATCTTAGTCAAACATTATCTTCATAATATAGAATAGTAACTGGTAGAAATCAGATCATTAATATAACTCAAAATTCTTCACTTCTTCAATTCGGATTCCCTCATAAATGTGATTCTAATTTTATGGTTATAAATTCTATTCCATAAGTATTATGAATTATACTCTCCCAAAATCTCAATTCTGATGACTGTTTCTCAAATTTGAATCGCGCTAAAAAATGAATCTAATTCACTTCATAAATTCTAGTTTTCAATTTCAAAATTTTGAATCATCAAATTTTCTGAATCAAACTATCACCTTCTTAATTCTAATTTGGATAGATTTGTGTATAAGTTTTATAGTATATCTCATTTCTGATTCTCAATAATTTTCATATCTGATTAAATATCTTCCTTAAACATTCTCTTTTTTTAAGAATGTTATTTTTAACATTCTTAAAACTATTATATTTACTTAATGAAATATTTTTATAACATTCATAATGTTACTATGTTTTACTAATTTAATTTTTCCATAACATTCATAAAGTTACTATATTTATGTAATGTAACAATTCTTATAATCAAATCCAAACTTATTAAATGATTCTCAAGAATTTTTTTAATATTAAATGACGTCGTCTAATCTGTTTTTATATGACCATTGTATATTCCAGCTTTATTGGTCCCTCTAAAATTTCATGAATAATATGACCATTGGTGGAGAACTAGACAATTGGAGATCCTTCTTATAAATAGTATTTCATTTGGATGAGATCATAATATTTGGATTTTGATACACATGAGTGCTCTCCCAAAATTTCATTTTGTGAAATCATTGAAAAGATTTATTTGTGAACACTGAGTTCAAAATACATAAGATCTTCCAAAAGATTTTTTTATTTGTATGAAACAAATATTTGGTGATTTTGATTGAAAGATTCTAATTTGAAGGAATACATAGGATTCGATAACCTTATTGATCTCGAGCTTCTGAGGCAAGGAAGACTGAATTACTGATCACCTTATAGTTCTAGGGCTTTTGGGGAAAGCAAGACAGATATAGGTCTTATTTCAATGGATTACCCTAGTGTGGGTAAGATAGATGTTCATGAAATTATAAATCATGGGGCCTTTATCCTTTGTGTTTTTTATACCCTAATCTTTGGGTTAAAATAATTATACTATTTTATATGTACTTTAAATTTATTCTGCAATTTGTGATAATAAGAAAGTGTGTCTTATACTTTATCTTTTGATATTACATTGATTTATGATTTTCTATGCTTTATGGAACAATTTATTAAATTATACATGTGTCCTTATTTAATTTCGATAATCTTCATTTATTTCCCAATGTATTATTCCATAACATTATAGAAGAGGGTTCACATGAATCGAATTTGATTATCTTTTCTAAACAATGTTTCCATACGGTCAAAAATGATTGTTTTTAAACTTATAATCCACCCCTATTGTAATTGAGTATCTACATATACATTTTGATTCTATATTTTATTCTTCAATTAAATAGTTATATTCATTATGTAAATTAATTAATTAAATAAATAATTTATTATATGGGTATTTAGATAGAAGATTAATTTTTATATTGTATAATTATAATTTGAAAAAACTAATTTCATTTTTTAGTTAATCATGATGAAATTATGTTATTATGATATTTTTAGAATTTATTGTTAATGTTTAATTTTTAATTAATAGTAAAAAATAATGTCTTTTTATGAAATCTGTTATTTCATTCCGAAAATCTTAAGAAACAATTATGATCTAAATTTTTTTATATTTATAAAATAAATAAATTATTATTTTCTAATATTACTATTTTACATTAATAATATCAAACATGTATGTTATAATTTATTTAATGAAATGTATAAAAATTATTGTCAGTTTCGATGTAGTGCATGCGCATCATTTGAAATTTACCAAAATAATTAAATTAATTCCCTTTATTATGTGGAGGTGAGTCATACACTTAAAAATTATTTTTGAACACTGAAATATGTTAATGGATTTGGTGGATTCAAAAAAAATTATAAAATTTCAAAAATGTATTAAATAATATTTTATTAAAGGGAATAATATATTTTCTCTTCAATACAAATTATAGTATTTATTACATCACTTTTGGTTCATTATTCTGTAATAATACATAAATTGTATATATACTATATATTTTTATAACCTGAAAATTGATCTTTCTTCAAAAATTAAGAAAAAATCACAATGAGATATTTTAGATGTTATGATTCCAAAAATAAAATTAATTTTATCTATATAATTTTTAAATATATTAATTATCAATTTTAATATAATGTTTTCATTTATTAAGAAATGTTTTTTTATAATAATAGTTTTCAAACCCTTTTAAATAGTTACAATAGAGATCATAAAAATTATATTATCATTTTTGTATTATATAAATTATTTGATAATAATATTTTATTAAAAATATTTTTTATTTCAAAAAATTATTATTTCATCAGTTGAATAATATAATTTTAATATTAAAAAAAAGTCACTATATTAACAAAAATAATTTATTTTAGAATTTATCAATAAATGGGTGAAAATATATTCATTTTTTTATAGAAAATAACATAAATATTCATATTGATAGTTTTTTGATACATATCCATTTAATACTACAAAAAATCCCTAAGGGTTAGGTGTGAGATGGTGGTATTTTATAGGGTGATTCCACAAACATGGATTGGGATGTGATCTCGATAAGTTTGAAATTCTCTCGTAAACTATTAGGATCGTGTTTATGTTAAAGAATATCATTCTGGGATTGGTCACAGGAAAATACCATTGATTTTATCTCCCTCAGATGCTCTGAAATATTTTCTTCATAGGGAATGATCCAACTGGTTAAGCCCATCACTTCCCATGTCGATGTCAATTGGATTAGATAAAACCCTATATTTACACAAATCATGTGATGATTGTTCAATGACTATATTTTAAATGTTAATGACACAAAAAAGTATTTTAAATATAATTTTTTTAATAAAATAACATGTTCTTGTGTTTTCTAGAACCATTTTACATTATATAACATTTAATTAAAAAATAATGGATTTTATTTATAATTGTTCAAGTAATTAAATACCTAATATCATAGATCCAATAATCACTACCTTTACCTTATATTCATCTGGCACTAATAAACTCAAAAATACAATGTATATTGAGAAAAAAATCTAGGACCATGTAATTAGATACTTATTAAATGATTTGTTTACATTAGAATCAAATGGAACAAAAAAATTGCAAGAAACAATATATTTCATATAATACACCTCTATAATGAAATGATTCCATCATAGAAAAATCATTATTGAAATTTATTAATTTGAAGAAAAAAACATGAATAACCATACCATCATTAAAAAAGATAATGTTTCAAAACCACACTTGGTAATGAGACAGAATATATGACTCACATTCACACCTATGTTACTCTAAACCACCGTGCCTCTAAAATATTTGAACAAAAGTAGTAAAACACACATGAAACAACATGTTATTAAATTATTAAATAATTATTGTCCATATTGTAAACATTGAATAACCATATACATGAAATTATTTATAATATAGTATATCATTATCATTAATATGTCATTGATGAATCTAGGACAAAATGAATGTATCATGGCTCTTATATAAATCCACTATTATCTTACACTGATTTTACATCTTATTATTCAAATATTCATTGCACAACAGAATGATCCACCCATCAATCCCATATGTATAGTATATTTCAAAAAATGGACACATAAAATATCACATCCTATGTAATTATTTAGTAAATCACATTATGGATTATTGATAATAAAATATTGGTTACGATTTTTTTTTTAAATTTTTATATCAAAAATGAAATAGTTTTAATTTAATTTTTTTTATACAATTTCATTTATATGTATAATAGTTAATAATACAATTTTATTTTAAAAAATTTCTTATCATTTTCTAAATCATAATATGAATATATACATGGTTTGAAATTTGGGTATTTTTTGGAATATATTGAATTATCACTGAATAGTGAAATATACTAATTTTTGAACACCTATGACATTCTATTTCAATAAAATAAATATGATAAAATTTACATTAAGTGAATAATATAATTTTATGTAAATTATATATTATATAATTAAATTAAATTCATCTAAATAAAATTTAATAATCTTTATATAATATTTTATCATTATTTACATTTTTTTAAAAATGGGGTTTTATGAAAACCTTTTTAAATTAAGAAATGTTTCCCATTTTTAATTAATTATTATAATCCCTAATTAAATTGTTTTTAAATTATTTTTTATATTAAAGATTAATAAATATTAATATACTCATAATGTAATTATTAATAATCACATAGGTAAAACAAAAATTGAATTTTCTTGAAACATACACATCATGAAACCCACCATTATCATTGCATCCATATGGTTTGCTTCAAATAAAAATTTCAAATTATGTGAAATTAATTTGTTAAAATGTATTAAATTTTTGGAAAATGAATAATTTGTATATATAATAAATTCATCTATATTTTTGAAATTAAATAAATTTGAAAAAAGAAATAATATTAATTTTTTGTTTAAGGTAAAAAAATATTTATTTGTTGGTTAAACTATAGAGTTAAGTATCAAAATGAACTAATATTTTATATAAAATTATATTGAATTACCATATTTAGAGGATATAATTTACAATTGTCTTTAATTATAAATTGGGTATATTTTCTCATATAAAACATATGGGAACATAGTTCCCATCACATAAATTAGATTCCTTCCACTCACCTCACTTATAAAAGGCCATACACTCTCCTATCATATACACACATTCAAACCCTTTTAATTTATCCAACACAAAAAAATCACATTATAACGTCTATAACCTCTTTTTAGAATTTTTTTTCATAAATCCTTTATAGTATTATTTTAGGTATAATATTATATATGTGGTCTGAGAATTGGAAAAATTAAAAACTATACAATTTTTATCTCTTCTTACAAATTCATAAAACAAGATTAATTTGATCTTATAAAATATTAGAAAAATAATATTAATAATGAGATGTTGTTAATTTTTTTAATGAATGATATCCATCTATTATTCCCACAAATGGGAAATGATAATTTTTCTCTAGTGTTTTATTGACAATTGCCTCACAAATCAATGTGACATGTGTTCCATCAACACCTATCATGTTTTTGATAAATAGTGGATCTATAGAATATATATTATATTGATAAAAAACTAATACCTATGAATATTTTACATAATATATATATTTTTAATATCTATTTTTTAGGGGTTGTATTAATGTAGCACCTATGTATGGCGGACTACCCCCTTACAAAACGATGTAATTATTTTTTCAGTAGCTATTTACCAGGAATGTAATAATGATGATGCTCCTTATAATATGTTATATAAATATCATAATTATGATATTAATAAAATATTTACCATTCGTAAAATAAAATATATCAATTTATTTCTTAAATTTTTTCTCATTGAAAAATTCTAATGTTGTTTGTGTATGCATCTGTTGTCCCATTCATAAGGAGATATAACCCTATATTCATCACCACACCAGATTTAATATAAAAAACACTATAGTTAATTATGTATTCATATATATAATATATAACATTCATTTAGTAATTTTGATCTATTTATTATCATCATTTAATAGAGATCTTTGAATAATGGGGATGTTTCTCATGTATATGTACAACATACCGTACCCATTTTCGTGTCACATGTAATTTTTCATAACCATATTTCATGAATGATGTTAGAAATATAATTGATTTAAAATTTCGTAATTCTTCAATGATTATTAATGAGAATATATTAAATTAGTTACCATATTGAAAATAGTTTTTCTACCAATGTGATTTTTGACATATAAGACGGATATGGTAAAACAAATATAATGTAAATCTATTTAATTAAGTAATAATCACTTTTGGAATATAGGTTTTTTCCCTTATTCAATGTCATAGACTCTGTTGACTACATACAATTTTTCATGGGATGCACTTCTTCTATAGATGTCCTGGATTTAGTTTAAATCGAACCTTTTGATGAAAAATAATAGCATTAATATAATTCCATCTCTAACTGTCATTATTGGAACCATGGAGTATTATGGGATAATGTGGAATAGGATGAGGTTGAACATGTTATTATTTTGGTTTTTAAATCTCCATGACCTGAATGATATCCTCTTCCATAATCATTAAATTATGGGAATTTTGGAAAAATAAACATTTTCTTTCATTAACAACATGTTCTTTAAAGATGTAAATGAATATTCAGTTTTACAAGTATTTAGAATAAGAAATCAAGATACATGTTGGAATGTGGGTGATTTTAATGGAATAATTCCGATGATTTTTACTGATAATATACATCTAGAAGAAGTATCCATATAGTATAGATAGACGTATTAATTTTGAATCCATGAAATGAATATGTTGGGGAAAATAACATTAATTTAGATATTTGATATTAGAATAATATAACCAATTTGAGATAGTCCATGGGTAATACCATGCTAATTGGTACCTAAAAGGTGTTTTCAAAGTGATTTATAATGAAAATAATGATCTTGTACAAATAGGAATAGTTAGTAGATGGATATTATGCGTTAATTAATAGAACATAAATTATGCCACATGGAATGACAAATTCTCACTCAAATTTCTGGATGAAATGTTGGAATATATAGTGGGATTGGATATAATTGAATTATATATGACTATTCTACATATAATTAGATATCAATAGAACCAAAAGATCAATAGAAGAGAACCATAAAATGCCAATATAGGACAGTTGATTAGTATCACATGCCCTTCGATATGTGTAACAATCATTCTATATTATACTGTGTATGGTGGATATTTTCCATGACAAGGTGGATCATATTTTGGCAGTTTTTATAGAAAATATTTTATTCTATTGAATATCATTTAATATTTTATTAATAAATATGTAAATTTTTTTTGAATTCTATGAGCAGAAAAGTATAGTCATGAATTAAAAAAATTATCATTTTATCATAAAAATGACATTTTTTAAGACACCAAATATCTAAATAGGGGATTGATGTTCGAACCTCAAAAAAATTTGTGATACTAAACCGACTCATTCATAATTCTGTTTGAGCATTACAAATATTTCTTGTTCATGTGGGTATTTGACTATGGATTATGCAATATTTATCAAAAATAGCTCAACCATTGACTGATATCCTCTTAAATGGTTCCATCAGTAAATTTAATGAATCTTGTTGTGGGGAATTTCAACTCCCGAAAGAAAAGTTTTTCAATGCTCTAATCATTATTTCACAGTATTGGAATTATCAGTTTGAGCTCATGTGTGGTGCATGGTGATTTTTTTGGTGGAATTCATTGTACAACATCTCAATCAATATATTTGGCCTATTTACTATGAAATATATTCCTTAAATGAGAATAAAAAATTTATACAATAATAGTGAATGGAATGTTTTAGTTGGTTTATCATTTAGTATATTTTTATAATACTTGGTGGCGATGAATTTTATCATTTATACCGATCAATTAGGTTCCTATTAAATAAGAAAGATTAAATCCCCAACCAATTCCTTGGGCATTTAGTTTCTACCAATTTAATATATAGATTATTGAGATTAATCGGAGTGAAATTTTGATTTTTGTTCATCTTTCCTAAATATAGTATCCTCACAATGAAATATAATATTATTGTGGGATAATGGAATACATCCAGGATGAGAAAATTTCTTTAGTAATATCTTGTCCTCTTCTATTGTTCGTAAATATTTCTATTTCTTTTTCCATGGGAGTGCTCCACAATTATATCCCTTAGAAATAGGAGAAAAATTTTCCATCAAATGTGATGAATTATTTTTGATAAAATACACTACTTCTCTAATATTGTGGATATGGAATAATTAATCATTGGGTACGCAAATTTTATATATATGATTTTCATGAATTTGTTTCACTCATATACTGGTGTAGGGAATCATAGGTTTGATCCAATAATTTTCAATACCATACAATATAGTTTTTTCTAGAAGATAATACAAATGGTTTCATTGCATTATGTGGAATTGTGTGAAAAATTTCAACAGATGGGTAATATAATGTGAAACAAAGTGATTTCATAGCACACCATACACATGGTGGAGGTTTTTGATGTGTGGGGAATTGATTTCATGGGGCATCTTCCACTATCATATGGTAACATGTACATTATGGTATGTTTGATTATGTTTCTAAATGGGTGGAAGCCACTTCCACAACACAAAATATGGTGAAGGATGTGATCACAATTTTGAAAAAGAATAATATTAGAAGGTTTGGTGTACCATGTGTCCTCATTAATGAAAGGTGAACACATTTTGAAAACATAATGATGATATATGTTCTCTTGAAATATTGGTGATGTATAATATAAGGACATCATACCATAACCAATCTATATTGAAAGTGGATGTTTCAAATTTTTATCTAAAAATTATATTGGAAAGATAATGGGACTATTACTAAAATATTGGTTTAAAGATATCGATGAATATTTATTCTATTGTTGTAAATTGATCAAAACTCTATTGGGATATCTCTATTTTAGTTGTTTTATGGAAATCCATGCCACTTACCCTTATATATTGAACAAACGACATATTGGGATATCTATGAAGTAAAAAATTATCAGACCTCAATGAGATCTGGATGGAGGCATATGAATATGGAAGGCTCATAAATGAGATAAAAACTGTAGTTCGTGGTAATCAAATTTATAAAAATGTAATTCATCTTGATGATCAGGTATTATTATTCATTACAATATTTTGATTATTTTGATTATAATTGATGTCCTGATGGTCAATACCATTCAAAGAGGCCAATTTATGAAGCCATTTTGATGCAGAGGTTATTGGGGAAGAATAACATGCATACCTGGTAAATAGAAAACATCCCAAAATTTTTATCCAAATATTGGACATGGTGGGAATAATCTCGACCATGAAATTTGGGTATGAAATATTCTATGATCTATCAATCACAATATATAAAACATATAATTGACCAGGTGTTATATTATAATTTCAAAATAAAATCACATATCATTAGTATTTTTTCTTAGGGGATCATGTCATTGTGTTTTTCATTTTAAATTTTTATCTATATCATTGGAAAAAGATATAGTTGTGGGATAGAATATCTATTTGGTAATATTTAGAAAACATCTGTAATCCTCAAATAACATTTTATATTGGTTGGGTAATAATTGTTTTTATTTTATGGGTGTATATATACATTAATCATCGTAAAATTAAAAAAACAAGGTAGAATCATTATCATGGTTTTCACATGGTTTAACAAATCATGGGAATTATCCATGTATTTTATGGATCTTACTCTAGAAAAATGTGTTGGGTACCTGCACATAAAAACAATACCTTGTGATTCAACTGTGCTGGATGGATCACATTCATGTTTCAGAAGCACTATTACCAAATGGTTAGAAAACCATTTTAATAAGTTCTTCATCACTATAAAATTCATAAATTTTTTAAACCTAAAAAATAAAACTGCTTATTTTTACCTGCTAATCAGGTGAGATCCCCCCACCTAGTCTGGTGAACCCCTTCTCTCATCCATCCCATGTATCCTCTAGGATCATTTTTAACCTCTTCTTCCACTAGGTTAATCTCAAAAGATTGATCGTCTATTTCATTCTCTTCATTCCCCATCTTTTTCTTCTTTTTATCCCTCTTTATTTCCCTTTTCCCTTATCCTCCATTCATTAGTATTAGTTATCCCCGTGATTTTATCTATCCCCCACTCTCTTTTTATATTTTTATTTTGTTTTTGATATTATACTTTCTTGACATTTTTAAATCCATTTATTGAGAAAAATCACATAAAAACATGCACACAAATATTTTTCCACAATCCCAAATTTGTATGACCTTTTTTCATTGATTTATAGGATTCCATGGTTTATTTACAAATTTCACAATGAAAATTCAATTTTATAACTACCATTTTTTCATGATATCCATATCTATGATTTTTTGTGTTACTTCCAAAAAGAACCAACCCATACCTCTATCTGGACACTTCTAAATGATCTAGTGCATCGGGATATGACAACCTTAGGGGTCCTCATCATAAATTTAACAATAATGAAGATTTTAATAGATAAATAGTTATATTCACTTGATAGATCACTTTCATATATGTTTTCCCCTTAATATAAGGAGTAATTAGGCATTTATTATTTATGACATCATGGTCCCATATTCCACTTAATAGGTGTACATATCCCAGTGGACCACAATGCCTCAAGTGAATCTCCCCAAATTCATGTAGTTTTTGACTAGTAGTAAGAGTATTGGGTGTTTCCATGGGGAGAATATTCCCACATGACATGAGTGTAGCACAACTGAGAAGTATAAAAATTGGTAAATAGAAGAATCAATATAAGTATTCAGAAGGAGTAGAATAAAATAGAAACAATAGTAGCAACAATAGAAATAACAAGAATAACATATAAGAACACATCAACTGATGATGATATTTCAGGTCCCTAGAAAATTGGAAAACATAGATATAAAAAAAATCTCATAAAATGTTCCACAAAAGTTTAAATGATATCCAAATATTATCCCAAGAATCTCAAGCTCTAGCTCGGTCATATGTTATCAAGATCCATCAGAACATAGCATGTAATAAATTTATCTTGGATGTATGCTTCCCTTAACAAACTCATCAAATCGTTTAATCTAAACTAAGTACCAAAATATTCCTGGAGAGGTTGTGAGGTAAATCTCAATGTCCCACCACCAATGGTGTCTATAACACCCCGATCATGTAATTAAAATTTAACAATGTGAAATCATGTATATATATAGTAATCAAGTATAATGTAACTCTTTCTCCAAGTACATACATCATCCATTGTCTACTGTCTGAACATTTAACGAGTTCATGATATGATTTTTAACTATTTATAAATACGTAAAAGTTAAAAATAATGAAGGTACCATGATGTAACAAGACAAATTGAAATGATATTTAATAATGAAGTTATATGCTAACAACATAGGAAATTTAGACCTCAATGGTCACCAACAAAGAAATTAATATAGAATGGATAAGGGTAATAGTTTAATATAAGGAGAAAAGTGTGAGGATTTCCAAATTAAGATGCCAACTGAGTCTAAGGATTTAATCAAGGGTAAAATGGGGCTAAGTAATGACTGGGCCACATGGACATCAACTGTGGAACATATTCATCAAGGATGTATTGAAGGATTTTATCTATGGTATCCTACAATAATAAATGAGGGGTACTACGATGTCATATTAGGCATCCATGTGTTGAAAAATATTGGGTTCTACTTTAGTGTCAACCTATCAATGCGAGATCATTGAATTAGAATGGGGTTCCCAAGTGTTGAAGGCATCACTGATGGAATACAAGAAGAGATCAGGTTAGGACACTCTTATTTAATTTGTATGTCATAATGTATTTCATATGTATCATGATATTGACTTTCATTTTTGTGACAATGCTAAATGAGTGTGGAACTATTTAATCAATTCATAATTAATCATTAATTCCATTTGGTTCAATCCATGTTTTCATTAGTGTGACAAGGCATGGTACCATTAAACAATTTATTTAATATATTTATGGAATATTATTCGCATAGTTCACTCTACTACCCACCATCAGCATGGTATGGGGTGTGGGGGACGTGAAAGCTATTATTCATTTACATTTAAAAAGGTAAATTCATATACATAATATTCATTCCAACTTCCATTTCACATAAGTATATTAATTGAAGCACATACATTGGGCTGGACATGTAGTGATCATACACGGTAATTTCTATTATGAAATTTATAATAAAAATCAATCCATTTAATATAGAAAATATTACCCATTGTAAGGTCAAGCCAAGGAACACCCAAACGGTGGAGAAAATGTTACAAAACAAAAAAACTACTATTATAGAAAAGCACCATAAATGTGATTTATGGATTTGTGGGAATAACCACTAACAAAAAATCACATGTTTGGAAATAGAATAACCATATGGTTCTAATTATTATAATCAAGGAATATATATTCAATAAATGGATCTTGATGAAATCTACGGGCTCCATGAGACATATTTAAGATTTAATGTACCTGAGGGATGCGTTATAGACCCCCAACCATAGTAACATATTAATTCACCCCTAGTATCACCCTATAATTTGTCTTGGATGGGAGTAGATATGAGAAAAATATCAAAACGCTCACACCTGTACAACTAGGTTGAGAGTAAGATTAATTAAGTACCACTTATATGGACTCGAGTACATATCATTTCACATTTAAGGTGATAACCATAAGTTTGAATGGATCCTTGATTAAAAAGATATCTTGATCCATATTTTTGTCCTTCAAAAGGATATAAATTGACAGGAATTTAGCGTAATACCACTAGAATTCATATTAGGAAATAAGGATGGACTAATACGATATATAATTAAGGGGAAAATGTTAAATTAACCGAAATGTGGCATATACATGATTTTTCCACTTGGGTTGACAAACAATACACCAACCATGATCAATTACCAAGATGCATCGGGGCACTGCATGGTTAGGCTGCAAAGTTATGTAAAACTTGTTCTAACCATGTGGATTGGCTCTACATGAAACTACATACCATCTTCTAGTTAGATCTAATTGTGTTCCCTTTACACATGGTTTACCCAAGCCTTGTTACATGGAAATTATTTCCAAAAAAATATGGGTTTTCAGCTTTGAACAATCCACTGACACCCTTTGGACCTTCACATACTCATTAGGCATCCATTTTATGTTCATGCTAAATAATTAAACCAAAATTTAAAAGATTATTACATGAGTGAACACATAGGTTCTTACAGTCAACCCCTATTAAAAAATCATCCTTGAGTTCATTTTATAAGTTTTATGAAACACTATCTAAGAATAACATTGTCCGGTAGGCATATATGTTTGGATCCCACTCCAAATTGTCATATCATAGGAGTTCGTGCTTCTATATCACTCATTTAGAGGGATAGACCAGCATCAAAAAGCCTCTTTTCTCTAGTACATGATGCATACTGGATACTCGTCCATGGTAGAATAATCATCTAAATAAACTTCCTTGGGATCAAAATGATGAGACAAGTCAGAATTACATTGGAGAAGATATAAAAATTTAAAGATGGCGAAAATTCCAAGGAACCTCAATGTTTGTAGAAACAGATATGAAACTGGTATATTTCTCTCTAGAATCTAAATATTTCATATATAATGATGTGATAGATTCACTTTCATATTTATCAATCTATTCCCTATCTTGGGTGATGCCTGTTTGAAAAAAGCATCCCCGACCACGAACTCTAAAGTTCATTGATGGTGATCAGTATAAGATTTCTTTTTATATAGAGCATTATTCATACACATTCTGAAAACCTGAAACCATTCTATAACCTCCTAAATAAAATGAAAACATATTTGTTCTGCCTCACTAGCCTCTATCTAATACAGGGTTGAATGACATGGCCTAATATAAAAGGCATGTAAATGATCCATCTGAATCTTCTCTTGGAAACTATTATTATAGGAGAACTAAACCAAAGGGATGTGCATCTCCCAATAACCACTAAAATCAAGGAGAAATGCTCAGATCCTATCCTCTAGGACCCGCATTATCTATTCTAACTATCCATTGGTCTGAAGATTCAATTTGTTTCTATGAAGAAACTATTTTCCCATAGCACTATGCAATCCCTTCCAGAACATTGATGTGAAATGAAAATCCCTACATGAAATGATAGTATGTGGGACCCCATGTAGTCTTATGATCTCACAGACATAGATTCTTACCAACTCCTTGACCATGAATGTATATATAATATGAATGAAATCAACTACTTTCATTATTCAATCAATAACTACCCATATATCATCACTACCTCTTGGTGTCCTAGGTAAGCTTATTACGTAATATATAGAAACATCATTCCATTTCCATTAAGGGACAAGAATAGACTTTAACAATCATATATTTCTTTTGGTGATCTTCCTTCACCTGCTTACAGGTTGAACACCTAATGATTAATCCTACTATGTATTGTTTCATCCCACACCACCAATTCTGGCATCACATATCTTGATAAAACATGGAGATAAATGGATCAACAACCCACTGAGATGCATGGGACATGTTTATCAACTCCTATTTCATATATGTTGGAACCCACACATGTCCATGAATACATAAGATTTCATCTATACACATAGACCATTCTAGAGGTGGGTTATCTCCTAATATACTCCGACAAATAATAAAGCCCTCCGGTTCTGAAAATTTATACTCTTATGCTTCTCAAAGAGGGAAGAGGAGACTATCAAGGTTGAGAGCTAAGAATTTTCGTCACTATCCTGAAAATATATATTAATCTCATATAATAGGGAAATTAACATCCAATCATCACTGGAATCATGTAAGACTAATGTTTGAGTTTTGTAACTCCTCACATCTTTAACTACATTTCCCATCCCAGGAATTTAGGCAATATCAAAATAAAAATAATGTAGATATTCGGCCTATCTCTACTGTATAAAGTCGAATTCATGTATAGTAAAAATTATAATTGAAGATTTTTTTGTCCATGTACAGTAGAAAGCAGTCAGCCAATAGATAATATATACATCAATGTAGTTCACGTACAACTATTTATAGCTCAAGATCGTGTGTTAGGTAATTTCTCACATGAGGCCTCAACTCTTGAGATCCATATACAATCACATTATCCTTTTAAATTAGTAATTCTCCTTTGAACATGTTGGATGAATCACAAATGAAATTAAAACTTATTCCTAGTTCTATAAGAGTCAGAATAGGTGCTGAGACAAGCCTCTCCTTTATATCATGAAAGGATTTCTCGCATGCTTCTTACAAAAGGAACATGACACAATTCTTTAAAAGAAATGTAAAATGGTTTGAAATCCATGACAAGTACTGTATGACATGCTATTACTATCCATACATCCCTAAGAAACTCTATATATCTAACAAGTTCTTGGGATTCTCCAATGAAACTATATCACTAACTTTTTTAGTGTCAACAAATAGACATGATTTTTAGATAAAATGACATATGGATAGAACATTGTTGATCCATAAGTGGCATTTAGAAAGCTTGGCATAAAGATGATTCTCTCTCTCATTGTACTCAAAAATATCTCAAGAATTTTTTCATGTTCATCATGAGTGTGTGAATAACCCAAGATTATATCAAAAAATATAATGAAAAATGAATCGATATGGGGTTGGAATATTATATTAATTAGAGCCATGAAAATAGAGGGTGTGTTCATGAGATCGAACATCATAACAATGTACTCATACAAACCATACCTGCTTCCAAAATCATTATGAGGTATGTTTAATGTCCTTACTCGGACCTCATGATAACCATGACTCAGGTCAATATTTGATAAGACCATAGTTCCTCGAATTTTGTTGAATATATCATCTATTTGAGGTAGTGGATAGTGGTTCATTATTGTATGCTGGATGAACCTATTATAATCTACACATATACATAATTTTCCATCCATCTTCATGGAGACATGCATGCGTGTACCCCAAGTAGATAAATTCGGTCGCATACAACCATTTCCATCTAAATACTCAAACTATCACATGAGAACTAGTATCTTAATTAGTCTCATATTATAAAGGGGAATGGGAACTGGAGGTACACCTTGAACAAGATCGATCATAAACTCTACCACTCACTAAGGAGGTTATATATAAAAATCATTAGGAATGATGTCCGTAATGTGACATACTACTAGAGGGAAATCAACTTGATGTAAACCCTAATCCTCTATGAATATATTTTAAATCTAGAAAGCCACTCCCCATATCACATGATGCTCTGGTCCTGCTCTCCCAACCTGGACTTCCCTCTCACCCTTATAAAGCTAACTTTTTCCCTCTTGTGATGTAAAAGTTACCCTATAGTGACAACATTCTAGAATATAATATAATAAAAAATAAAATCCATATAAAAAATGAAAAGAAATATAATAATCTCTGGAATGAAGAGGTTCAATAAGAAATATGTCTTTCTACCTCATGGGGACAGTCCCTAAATTGGTGTATGCCCTCAAAACACATACCTAATAGTGTATGTATGGTCATTACATCATATATATGACGCATATAAAGAATAATACATTCCATTATATATAGAGAGATAAATGAGTTTGAATCACCTATATCAAATAATGTAGATACAATAGTAGATGCCACTAGAATTGTACCTCGTACTATAGATGGTCTTGCATCCTGATCCTCATCAATCAGATATAGTTCATGTAACTAGCCTGATCCATGACCCTAGGAAATAGATGGACTACCGCAATAATATCTCCTTTATTTGTTCTTCTAGTTATCAATGACCAGACTACCATGACCACAAGCTCATCTGTGGCCAGACCTACTTCTTCTATTCAAACACCCCACATGACATGGTGAAAAGGACCCACTCCTAAAGGTGGAGCTGGTGTGGAACCTTTTCCACTTGAAGATGGTGGAATGGTCCCACAGAAACTCTAGATAAACTATATGGATATCATCCCAACACTCCATTGGTTCTCTATCACAAATAGGCTTTTGGATCCCCCATCTTTCTCACTGATGACAAACCATTGAGAAAAAAATGGGTACTCTAGTTTTCAATGTTCAGACAAGAAACATCAAGGAAACGTATCCTACCACTATAATAAGTGATTATATGACATGGAACCTATCCTCTATGCCTCTTTTTATTTTCAACCCGCAGGTTGCGCTTAGTGATAAGACGATTGATGAATATTTCAAAAATAATGGGTAGGTGAAATACATCCACCTATGTACATTTGGTGTATGAAAACCCATCCTCAAAATGTCGAGAATGTGAGATCTCATCACTGTCTAAAAGAAGATAAAATCATTTCAACATAGTGAAACACATTGAATACTCCATAAATAATATAGAACCATGCTCATGATGAATGAAATCTCTTGCTCTATCATATATCTATGTATGAGGAATGAACATATCATATAATTAAATTTGTAAATCAACCTATATCATGCCCTTATGATGACCAGCATGGGTAATAACATCCCCCCAACACTTGGCTAAATCACGCATCATATATGTGAAATGATTGACCCTATTATGTAGAGAAATCTCAAGATGATCATTGATAGATAGGGTGGTCTCTATCCAAGTCTCAGTGACCTATGAACTGCTATCCCGAGAAAATATATGAGGATATTTCTGCTGGAACTCATGAGTCATATCATCCATCGCATGTGAAACTCATAGTGAAACATGCATGGACTGTATAAAAATATTTGAAGCTATCATGAATATGGGCATTAAAACCCAAATCAAGTAAAATATGTGGTACCTCATGTCGAACATCTAGTTATATGACTAGAGGCTCAAGGCCCACTATATTTGGAGTAGGATCATCAACCCATTCCCAACATAAGATTCAAGGATTTCATGGTGCCATTTTCTACAAATTCCTAGATCATGCCTCAAAACAAGCTTTATGAAGATATATAAAAATGCATATGAATCCTAAACAAGGAGGGGATCACTACCCTATGAAACTATCCCAATTACCTATCTTGATAAAAAGGTAATGGGATGTTCTCAATTAAATGTTTCATTTCATTTTACATTTAATTACCATGTTCACACCGTTACCTTTCATAATCATGACAAGGTGAGATAAGGGCATGAAATCATTTCATATTATAAGTCATGTTTCACATTATAATGGATATCCATTCTAATGGAATCATTTCTTATGCACCTCATAAATGAAAATGAATCTCATTTATTTTATTCATAATGTCCCAATTTTGTAAAATACTCTTCCCAACCTGTGATGGTCCACACACCTAGTGAATTGAGACCATCATTCACTAAATCACAACCATGAGTAATAAAATTATAATCTAACTCTCACAACTATACTCAACAATCACAGGCATATCAAAAATTGAAAATTATTGAAATTTACCTATTCAGAAATGAAATATTCATGAAATGCAAATTCTAGGTTCCTAATATGATGTATGTTATAATGCTCTTATCCTTCAAATCATCTAGTAATGAATGAAAAAAAAATCTCAATCAATGTAATAATCAACAACTTCAAAAATCATGCACGTCAACCAATATTAAAATAATCTCAAGTGTAATAGGAAAAAGAGAAAAAACATATTTTTGGTAACAAGTCTTTATCCTCGAACATGGGTTCAAGATACCCTAGAAATATTTATAATAAATTCACAAGAATTCCTAATCTCAAATCTATCATCTCCGAATATTACGTCATGAAAACAAACTCCTCTAATAAAACATTTTGTTGTTGCAAACCCGAATAAAACTTAATAAGTACCCTCATCCGAGTGGGCCACATAGTCTCAATCACATCTCCCCAAACACAAGAGGCTAGTGACTTGCAATGAGGGACTAGGGTGATTCCATGGGGAGACAATTCCATAATTATTAGAGTGTAGAGAATTGTATAAATATAAACAAAGGTAAATAGAAAACGTAATATAGTAAATAAAATGAATTTTTGAAAATAAAAAAAAAGAAGAAACAACCAAAATAACTGGAATATCATACAAGCATATAACAACATAACATGATATGTCATGTCTCTATAAATCTAGAGAATATTGATATAAGATAGCAGGAATAATATCTTCAACAAAAGTATAATGAAAATAAAAAAACTACCACAAAAATCCTAAGCTCCTTATCGGCCATCGGCTATCAAGCTCAATCCTAATATAGATTGAAATCAACTGTTAGAAGATGTATTCATCCATTTATCAACAACTACGATCATGTAATCAACCGAGGGTACAAAATGGCATTTGAAGAGGTTGTGATAAAAATATCATCTAGTCACCACCAATGATGTATATAACATCTGGCCTATGTAACTAAAATGTAACAGTGTGAAATAATTCATATATAATGTAAATATTTACAAAGTAACTAATTAAAAAATTTCTTGATTTATCCCCCAACTGGTGTCTAGACATGAACCCGGTTCATTATTTTAATTTTATGGATTTATAAATAAGTCATGTCTTAACAACAATGTAGGTTCAAAAAATTAACAAGGAAAACTGAAATGATAATTAATAAGGATGTTCTAAGGTAATAAATGTGGAAATGTGTACCTCATGGGTAACCAACAAATTAATGACAATAGCTATAGAAATTGAAAGAGTGTAATTCATGGATCATAGTCTGAGTCATTCAACAATAATACACCTACCAATTACATGGTGTTAATCCATTATAAAATGGGGTGATGAAATAACTCATCCTGATGGTCATTAACCAAGGACCTCCTTGTCAATGCGGAATCAAAGGAGTGTATCTGGGGAATCCAAAAAAAAATAAAAGAGGGTCATACAATGTCAAATTGGGCATCTAGAGTTAGAAAAGGATGCGGTCCTAGGTTGGTGTCAACCTAATCATGTTTTATATTTGAATTAGAATTGGATTCTAGTGTGCTCGGGGAATTCCCTATAGAATACAAGGTGATCATGAGTCAATCCACTCGTATTTGATAATTATGTAATACAATTTTTTGTACAGTTCAATCCATTTCCATTCATTAGTTTGACATTCATTAATGATCATTTAATCATTTAATAATGTCCTAATTAATCATTAATTTTATTTGGTTCAATCCATGCCTTCAATTACTGTGATACAATGAAGAATAATTTAACAAATAATTTAATCCATTTAAGTCATTTTTTAAGAAACTTTCCCTCCACTTCCTTCCATCAGTAAGGTACGGGGATCTATAAACTTGAAATATTTTATTCATATTCATTTCAAAAGGAAAAGTCATATGTTTAGTATACATGCCAATTTCAATTTAACGCATTTATTAATTGTGGAACTTACCTTATTCTAGTTACGTGGTGAGAATACATGGTACATTCCATTAAAAAAATCATAATATTGATCATTACATTTAATATAAAAGTCCTTATCCTTAATCATTTCAATCCAAGGCATACCCTAACGTCAAAATGAATGTGTCAAAACACTGAAACGATTTTTATAGAAAAATATACTACATTGGAAGGAAAGAGTTGTGAGAATAAAAAAACATGTAATAACTTACTTTTAAATATCTTAACCATAGATTTATAATTATTATAATTGTGGAATATAAATTCTCTAACTGTCAGCCGATGAAATCGTTGGGCCCCACATGTCAAAATCCAAAATCAACGAACTTGATGAATGAGTTATAGGACACCCACTTTAGGCATGTATGAAAATAATCCTCTAGTATCAACATATTATTTGGATTTTATCAATGTTGATTTGAGAAAAAGGTTCAACTGCTCACCCCTCAATAACTAGGACAATAGATTGAGAGAATTAGAATGACATGAATAGACTTGAGTAAAAAACAGTTTGGCTTCCAACATGATGAATATAAGCTCGAACAGTTTCCAAATGAAGGAGATATCTTGATCCATTTATTAGAACATAAAAAATATCCAAAATATAGTGGAATGAAGGATAATACCGCTAGAATATGGATTAGGGAATAAGGATGAAATAATTATATAATTGAGGGTAAAAATGTAAAATTACACAAAATTTAGCATCTATGTGATTTTTCTACTAGGTATGAGAAACCATATTCCAACAATGCATGGGTACCTGCAAATGAGGGGGGAATATACTGTTATGCCTCATGGTAATATAAACTGTTCACTAACCATGTAGAATGGATCTTCCCAAAAATACAAACTATCCATAGTTTAGATCTAACAGCACACTCTTTCCCCATGGTCTACTCAAACCGAGCGACATGGATATTTTTTTCATAAAAATATGGATTTCAGGCTGTAAACAAGCCGTTGAAACCCTTGGGACATTCTCTAACACACTAGGTATCCATGCTAGGTTCAAAAAAATGAGTTGGATTGAAATTTAAAGGATACATACCTGAGTTAAAACTCAGGTTCTTACATGAAGAGATTCAACAATTATTGGCCATGACTGCCTCAATATGACACTTTACAAGAAAAAAATAAAATATATGTAAATATTTATTGAGTTATCAGATATTTTTTGTACCATGAAAATTATTCCACTAATGAAAAGGGATATTTAGTAGTGTTTATAAGAAATGTCAGATTCTGGATTTTGTGGTGTCGATGTAGTTTTTATCTAGGTGAGTTGACCACTTTTGATGACACCTATGATGAATACAATTTTGGAATCGTAGAATACATTGAGACATATATATATTGGGACACTAGATCTACCATAGAATATCAATCCACTATTTTCAATATTCCTTCAGCCCATTTCCCCCAAACATTTATAGCCTCCAAGCTCTTTAAGAGGACCCATTGTATTCATTGTTGGATCATCACAATCATCTTCACTCCCTGGAATGATAGTGAATAAAATTTTAGCCTCCATGATTTTTTCATTATGCCATTTATGATTACTAGTACACACATCAACCTCACCTTTTTATCACATAATACCTCCTCTACATGTCCGGTAATGATAAGGAAGTAATTTTTTGAGGTCCCTATCTAACTCTACTAGCTAAAAAACTTGGAATTCAAGTGGATATATAAGGATTTACTTCTCATGAAACACCACACCTAGTATACATCACTATAGTCAAACATATATGAATATATTTGTTTTGGGGAGGATAGTGTCGATTCTGATAAGCTTGAGATGATGTCCAAGAGGATTCCAATGAAGTATCCCTAAACCTACTACTTTCCACAATTACCTCATGCCTAAAGTTGCGTTCCAAACATCCCTCTCATCCCAATCTATTCCCCGACCCCATAGTCTTTATATACAACCCATCCTGCATATGAAAGAATAACTTATGGATATAATTCATTATAGAGTAAAAGGGATCATTATTTCAATGTGTTTTTCAACTGGAAGGTGTAGTTTTCATCATAATATGGATGGTCTCATCCAACAAGGAATTTTTCCTCCAACCCCCTATAGAATGATCCATGTGTGTCCACCCTCCTTCTATATATAATAGGGTGAATCCTCCTAAATATTTTCCTGACCCACCTAAACCAAGATGAGGGAAGGGACATCATATTTCCAAACCCTTCTTTCTCCATGTTGATGTAGAGATAATGACCCCCAAGACCCACCTTCAATATGCCCCCAAGTGGGGACTAGCACCAAGGGTATAGAATCAGACACAAGATGGAAGAAATTACACTTTTTCCTTATTAGGATCAGGATATAAGACAGTAAATCCCAAAAAAACCAACATTTGGGGGTAAAAGTTAAGCCAAATAAAACCATTCCTATATGCATGTTACAAACGTAAATGCCACAAAGTAAATGGAGACTATAGAGGTAAAGTACCAAGAAAAGAAAAACAGCAACTGCAACTGTCCCAACGTCCGAGCTAGTACTACCCTGCATGATCCTTGAAGTCCTCCTGGCAACCCAAAATCTATTTTATATATGTAGGGTGAGCATATAAGTATACTCAGTAGGGAAAACCAAAGACTCTCGTGCACAAGTGGGGAGGCATTATAATGCCCTGTGAGAAAAGAGATAACCAAATCACCAGGAAAGGAAAACAATCCACCCAAGACTCACCAATTCACAGTCCCCAAATAACACAAGTCATATAATATATAGTAATATCACGTCGATATTTGGGTACCCAATGCCACATTCCCATTGGTTATTGAATACATCCTATGCATCGAACCAATCCATCCATTCTCACTGCAGTCCCACTGCCACTCCCCGCCTGCACACACCTGGGCCATAACCACACATCCTACCCACACCTGGGACACAATCACCATCCCGCCCACAAACACTTGGTCCACACTCATCATACATAACCACACATGAAAACACCTGGTCCAAAACAACTACTGCCACGCCCGAATACACCTAGGCCTCATCCATAAGATTCATGGGAAACAACTTGCCTGCACACACCTGGGCCAACCACCACAACTACCCTACCCAAAGAATCTTGGCCATTAATGGATGTTATGCCATCACATCCTGCCCAAATAGTCTTGGTATATTCAGGAAAGGGAGCATAAAAGGAGCTAATAACCATCCACTCGTAGGTTTTTTGGGAAAGACACCATCCCCATGAAATGGGGGTGTTCTTCACTAAGTGATCATATTTGGGTGCAGCGTGAATAAGAAACATAAAACTACAATTATATTTATAGGTAACAAGAACTCATACCAACCGAGGGCTTCTAATTCCAACATATTCACAAACACACTCGTTACTATTCATTCATAAAATAAATGCATTGTACTCTCAACCATGTCACAACTCATTCCGGAAACCAATCCTCCAATTAACCCATTCTTGTTTTCCTGTTCAAGTGATCTCATTTAGGTGAATTCTAAAATACTGGGCAATTGATAGTCATAACCACAATCAAGAGAAAGAGAAACACCAATACCTAAATTTAAGCATTCACACCTGATTCTATTGTGAAGTCGCAACAACAAAGGGATCAGTGAGATCCCACAAAGTACAGGAACAAAACCAAGCCTTGAGATACATCCCCACATAGCTTTAGATTCCTAACCAATGATAGTTCCACAATAGAGGATCTCATCCTCATCCACGTCACCACATAAGCATCGAGAAAAACTAACATACATGCCACCAAGACAGAAGAAGGAAGTATCCAGACTCAGGTACATCGTTCAATGAGATGTATTCTTTTTGTTTCGTTAACTGGGGTTATTACACAATGTTTTTTGTTCATTGGACATTCATATAATCGGTCTAGTTTATGTAATTAACCAAATTACCATGTTGGATCCATTCAATTATCACAGAAGACATGGGCTCATTTTTGCGCAAGGAAAGACCATCAACGACCCTAATTATCATGTAGCATAATCCCATACAGTTCACAATATATAACAATTATAAATGAGTATAGATGAAAATTCGAACACACTACACCATTCTTTAACAGTCTCTTTATTATCTTTCTTAAGGTTTGGTTTCATCCTTTCCCATATAACAATAGTGTACCCACCCCGCATGATACAAAGTAAGGATGGACGAATGAAAATCCCTACCTTGATAATCAACGATGAAGTCTTTATCTACACACCGAGAACTGAGGATGCGTGACTTGCTGGGGAGGAACTCCCGGGACTCCAAGGAGATGTAGAAAAACTCCAGCACAAGAGCACCCCAAACCTCAGAAAGGATGTACTCCAAGCGCACCAGGGAGAAGAATGAAATCTAGCCAAGAAGGGGAAGGAAGATACTCTAGCGTGATATAAAGACGAGATTCTATTATTACGGGATACAGAATTTTGAACCACATTAAAATTGGGTCGTGGTTTCCGTTGAGGTTTGGAGGTTACACATGATGAGATTAATTCTTATTTTATTATTCCCATCAGGGTGGTGGCATAACGGCTATGCGTTAAACTGTTTCATTTAAACGGAGGAAAAATGCACAACGGGGGTGGAACTGGTAGGTAAGGGGAAAGGGATTGACACTGAGTAAAAAGCCCACGTTTTGGTAAGTTTATGGTTTTCCCGACTTTTGAGGGATTTTAGATATTATTTATGGTCTATAAATGTCTTTAAAAGGGTAATTAAATCATCTTTATGTTAAAAGATATGTTGCGGGAGCAGAAAAAGTCAGAAACTGGAAAAATGTACGTGGACTGCTCGGTGAGGACATGGTTCCACCGTCACGGTGCCTCCGTCACGATGTCACCATCACGATGCCATTTTCACGACGTCACCCTCACTGTGCCACCTTCACCGGTGCCACCGTAATGGTGCCCCCGTGACCGGTGTACGACTATCACGGTGCCACTGTTTTGTTGTAGCCATGTTTTGGTAAAGTGATGGACCAGGTGGGTCCAATCCATTACATCAGATACCTATCAATTGATTCTCACCCTTGAGAATCAAAAATAGACCCAAAGAAAAGAGGTGTTTCAAACATCCACCTTAATGATACCTCTCATGAGTGAACATCATGGAAATATAGGAATAACTCTTTCTCAAGAAACTAGGAAACATTCGATGGTCAAACTGTCCAGTCATATGGGTTAGGGAGTTTTTTCCTCCATGTCAAAATACTACTCTCTTTGGGTGGAACTGACTCTCCCGTAGGGGTTTAATCACATCCACCTTTATGGATTTAGATTAGGGATAAATTCCTCCCCTCCCCATCATCAGGACTCTTCACAAACATCCACAGAATAAGTAAAACTGCACATTCCATAGTTAAAAATGTAAAGAATTCCATCACAATAAGTACAAACAAAACAGACCAAAACTCAAAACATCTCTGGGTACTGGGCACGCATCTGCATCTCCAGTTCAATGGTACTTTCCTCGAGCCCTCCATGCCTCCACAACACATGAACCAAAGGAATGGTCCATCCACGTAGCACCTTTTCCTCACGATCCTCTATCCTCATAGGTATTTCACCAAAAGTCCTGTCATCCTTGATATCCATCTTTCCCCAGTCCAGGACGTTTGAAATGTCATGTAGATACCGTCGGAGTTGTGACACATGGAAGACGTCATGTATTCTTAGTATCAGTGGTGGTAGCGCTATCTGATAAGCCACTTCTCCAACCCGCCGCAACACTTTAAAGGGTCCATTGAACCTTAGAGAAAGCTTACTCCCCCTGAAGAACCTCCGCTGTCCACGCCGAGGGGAGAACTTCCAGAATATGTGGTCCCCGACCACAAACTCCAAGGGTATCCTCCTATTATCGTCATATGACTTCTACCAGTCCTAAGCCACCTTCATCCACTCCAATATATGCTTAACCTTCTCTGTCATGCTCTGCACCACTTCCGGGACAAGAAGACATGTTCCCCATCCTCGGTCCTACACACGGGTGAGCGACATGGCCTTCCAAACAAGGCATTGAATGTAGAAATTCCAATGGTAGAGTGATAGCCATTATTGTAGGAAAACTCTACCAAAGTCAAGTGTCATACCCAGGATCCCCCAAAATCTAGAATACATTCTCATAGCATATCCTTAAATGTCTGGATGGTGCGCTCTGTCTGTCCATCTATCTGAGGATGGAATGCAGTGATAAGACATAGTTGGGTCCCAAAAGAATGCTATAATCCCCTATAGACTCGTGAGGTAAACCATGCATCCATATCTGTGACTATGGACCTCAGATCTACATGAAATCTCACCACATCATCCATGTAGCTCGGTGTTAAGGCATCCACTTCACCCGACTCCTTGATCTCTAGAAAGTGAGCCGATTTCTTCAATCGGTCCACCACTACCCAGATAGTATCGCAGCCTCTATGAATCCTGAGTATCCCTGTGATGAAATCCATCGAGATGTCATCCCACTTCCACTTGGGGATTTGTACAGGATGCAACACGCATCCTGGAACATGGTGTTCAACCTTCACCTACTAACACACTAGGCACCTGGCCATGAACTCTGCGAGCACCCTCTTTACCCCGGGCCACCAGAACTGACCCCTCATGCCCTGGTACATTCTTGAAAATCCTGGTTGCACTGCTAGGGGTTATTTTTGGAACTCACCGAGAACCCTCTCATGCATCGCCTCTACAAAAAACAACTTCCCTTGAGAAAGAATCTGATTATGTCCATCCTCTGTCCACCCTTCTGGAGCATCACCTTGGTTAACCCGGTCACACGTCACTTCACTCTCTATGTCTCCCCACTAAGACTCATCCACCTGACATAGTAGAGAAGACTTCACTATTAGTTGATATAGGCAACCTCTACCACCATCCATCCTCGCATCCAGGTGCAAGGTAGCCAACTCCCCTATCACCATCCAAGGATCTGGCGACTCTCGATCTGCATCCTTCTATGACTTCCTTCTCAAGGAATCATCCACCACATTCCCTTTTCCTATGGTTTTGCAAATTACAAAGTCGTAGTCTTGAAGGAACTCCATCCACCTTCGTAGTAGTATGTTCTGGTCCCACTGGGAGAAGATATACATCACGCTTTTGTTATCTGTGAAGACCACAAAGCGCTCCCCGATGTGGTAATGCCGCTACAACTTTAGTGCGAACATGACCGTTGTATGCTCCAGATCATGGGTGTCATATTTACACACATGGGGAAATAACTATCTAGACCCATAAGAGATCACCCCTTGTCGTTCCATCAGCACACACTTGAGGCCTTGTCCTGATGCATCACAAAAGACCCCATACGCTGCCCCTTTTTCTGGAAACCTCATCACTGGGGCACTAACCAACTTCTCTTTTAGATAGCTGAAGGCTGCCTCACACTGGCCATTCAACATGAATGTATGTCACTTCTTGGTCAAAACTTTCAAAGGTACTACAACATGGGAGAAGCTGGGAATGAACCTCCGATAGTAGCCTGCTAGTCCAAGGAAACTACAAACCTCTACCACGTTCTTGGGTGTTTCCCAAGAAACAACCACCTCGACCATTGATGGGTCCACTGCTATTCCCTTCTCGGACACCACATTCCGAAAGAAGTGCATGTCTCACGTCCATAACATGCACTTGGAAAACTTACCATAGAGTTGGTGTTGTCAGATGACCTCTAAAACCATTCTCAAGTGCTCAGCGTGATCTTCCTCTAACCTTGAGTAGATCCGGATGTCATCAATAAACACGACTATGAACCAATCTAGGTATTTCCGAAAGATGGAGTTCATGATCCCCATGAACACAGCTGGAGAATTCGTAATGCCCAACGGCAGGACTAGAAACTCAATGTGTCTATACCTACCCTTGAAGGTAGTCTTCAAGATGTCACCCTCCTTCACCCTCAACTGGTGATATCCTGACTGTAGGTCAATCGTAGAGAACAAACTTACTCCCCTCAGCTAGTCAATGAGTTACTCTATCCTTGGGAGGGGGTGACGATTCTTAACTGTTACTTGGTTCTGTCTCTTTTAGTCTATGCACAACATGAGACCACCATCTTCCTTCTTTGCGAACAAGACTGGAGCACCCCATGGTGACGAACTTGGTCAAACGAAACTCTTTTGCATCATATCGTCAATCTGAATCTGCAACTCCTGCAATTGAAAATGTGCCATATGGTAGGGAGCCATTGAAATCCGATGGGAACCAAGTTTTAAGTCTATTCGGAACTCAACATCATGCTGAGGGGGTAGAGTCACCACTTCTTCAAGGAAGACGTCCATAAACTCACTGACGATCCCCGGAACTTCCACCATTTCTACATCCTTCGACTCCACTAATATATTAGATATCAAGGAAGGGAGGGGAACATCTATCCTGCTGCTTTTCTGGAAACCCCGCTTGCCGATGTATGTTACACATCGACCGCACGAATCTGAAAACACGACCCTTCCTCGAAAGCAGTCAAAGATGGCACATATAGGGAACAACTAGTTAATGTATAGGATGACATTGTATGATTGTATCTGCAACAGTAGATGATACTGAATATTTTTATGTGGACCTATCATCAGTATACACCCTCGGAAAATATAAAACACCTCGGTCTGACCTCCGACTATTGTCCTCAGCACCAGGGGCACTGGTAGTCTCTCAATGTCTAAACCCAGATCATGGGCCAGACTGGGTGCAACAAAGGAGTTAAAAGCGCTTGTATCGAACAAGTGATATGCAAGAGTATTAACAGGCTAATCGTACCTCGAACGACTTCTGGCCCTACTGGAACTCATCCCTCTGCGGTGTGCAAATACCCATGCCCAACTCCTCTGCCCCTCGACTGTCGGCAGCCTCCCCGACCGAGCCCTGGTCAAGGTCCCTGAGGAGCATCCTATGGTCATCCTTATCCTGCAACGCCAGCCCTCGGAAGGAGTGGAAATTTGTTCCCTTGCTGCTGCTGCGGAAAGGGCCTAGCTAGAAACTCCAACTACTGAGGTGGGCGTTGAACCTTCCCACACCCACTGTACTACTCTCTTTTTGGCCACTGATTCTGAAGGTGCCCATGGAATCAACAGATGAAGCATCTCGGTCCTAGGACCTAATGGAAAAAGGAGAGGGATGTGGGATTTGAACTGGAACTACTATGTCCTTCTTCCTACTGGTTGAAACCTATAGGTCCATGACGTTGGAGGCTTGATACTAGAGGATTTACCCATCGACGAGCCAAACTGGATTCCCTCTCACGATACACCTCCTAGCATGTGCATCCTTTCCACCACATTAGCCTTCCTCTGGACCTCCAAGTACATCGCTAGGGTGAAGGGAGTAACAACATACTAGAGAGAAATTCGAAGTGCCTCCTCCAAACGTCTCACTCGAGACTCATCATCCGGAAATAGGTCCGGAGAAAATCGAAGGAGATCCATGAACATGATCCCCATATCACTCACTAACATACACCCCTTCTAGAGGGAGATTAGTTACATCCTCTTGTCAGCCTTCATTGTGGATGAGAGAAATTCTTCCAGGAACTCTTTATTGAATTATGCACATGTAACCTCAGCCTCCCTCTTCTCTAAATATAAAGAATACACCACAAAAGAATTGCTCCACGCATCTGGCATACAGCCAGAGGAACCCAGTACTATGTCGGAGAACGGATCAAGATGAAAGCTATCACCAGTTCCTCTAGCTAGATCTCTATCACCATGTCATAGATTCTACCCTCGTACTTCCCAAGGGTCTACAACATAAAGGCACGAAGTGTCCTCTTCCAATGATCTTCCTCCTCCTCTCAGTCAGTCATCTGCCGATTGGCCAAGTCGACCTCCTGGGCCTCGATTGCCCGCACTACTCGTGGTCATCTACCATGTGACATAGATACAAGTTAAACAAGAAATACCTACACCCGAGTAGTGTAGAAGATTGTTCTTAAATTTTCATATAATTCTTATTCATTTTAAATTCCCAAATACCCATGAAACACAAGAACACAAGTCATTATGATGCATGCACCATCCCAATGGTTTCTACCCTACAATCAGTGTAGCCTTACTTGGTCATTCATTAGGCCCAGAGTCCTTGCATCAGATCACGGGGGGGCTAAATTCCCAGTTCCTAGCTGGTCTTCCCTGGCCTATTTCATGCACCAAGATCACCCAACAATGTTTCCCTAACATCCCATTCAATCCTCACTGTGCCTAACCCAAGACATTATCCTATCTCTCAACATCTATCCTCTGATTCCATTTTGTCACGACCCACCATCACCATGATGTGGGAAAGGACAAAAGATTTCTAGACACTTACTTATTCATGTTGATGAAGAGATAATGACCCCTAGGACCCACCTTCAATTGGCCCCGGAGTGGTGACTAGCACCAAGGGTATAAAATCACAAACAAGATGGAAGGCATTAGCCTTTTTCATTATTAGGATTGGGAGATAGGTAAGTAAATCACAACAACAACAAAACTGGTAGGTAAAAGTAAATCCAAAGAAAACCATTATCAAATGCTTGTTGCAAAAGTAAATTCTAAAAAGTACACGGAGACTACAAAGGTAAAGTACCAAGAAAAGAAAAACAACATCTACAATTGTCCCAATGTCCGAGCTAGTAAGGCCATGCATGATCCCTGAAGTCCTCCTAGAAACCTGAAAGTAGTTTTATATACCCAGGGTGAGCACACAACTATACTCAATAGGGAAAACCAATGACACTTGTGCACAAGTGGGTAGGCATTATAATTCCCTTTGAGAAAAGAGATAACTAAAGCACCTCGAAAGGAATACTATCCACCCAAGCCTCCCCAAGGCACACTCCCCAAATAACGCAAGTTAAGTAATTTATAGTAATAGAACATTGATTTTTGGGCACCCATGTTCACTCAGGTTATTGAAGACATCCTATGCATCCAACCAATCCGGCCATTCGCACCATAGTCCCACTGCCACACCCTGCCCGCACACACCTGGGTCACAACCACACATCCTGCCCACAAACACTTGTGCCACAATCACTATCCCGCCCGCAAAAAACTGGGACACAATCACCATCCTGTCCGCATACTCCTGGGCCACACTCACCATACGTAACCACACCAACAAACACCTAGGCCATAACAACTACTTCCATGCCTGAAGACACATGGGCCTCATCCAAATGATTCTTGGGAAACAACCTACCCACACACACCTGGGCTAACCACCACAACTACCCTTCCCGAAGAATATTTTTCTATAATGAACTTCAAGACATCACATCCATCCCAAATACTCTTGGGCTATCTTGGAATGGGAGAAGAAAATGAGATAATAACACGCCACTCATAAGAGTGTTGGGAAAAACACCCTCCCACATGAAATGGGGGTGTTCGGCACTAAGTGCTCATCATGGGTGGGGCATGAATAAGAAACATAAAACTACAATTATTTGTATAGGTTACAATCACTCATCCCAACCAAGGGTTTCCAAATCCAACCTAAGCACAAACACCCTCGTCACTATTCATTCATAAAAGAAAAGCACCGCACTCACGGTCAAGTCACAACTCATTACCCAAACCAATTCTCCATTTAACCCATTATTGCTTTTAATTTCAAGTTATCCCATTTGGGTGAATTCTGCACTATTGGGAAACTAACAGGCATAACCACAAGCAAGAGAAAGAGAAACACACAAACAGAAATTTAAGCATTCACACCAGGTTCTCTTGTGAAGTCGCTACAACAAAGGGATCAGTGAGATGCCTCAATGTAATAGAACCAAACCATTCCTCGAGATACATCCCCACACTGCTTTAAATTCCCAAACAATGAATGTACCACAATAGAGGAACCCATCATCATCCACGTCACCCAATAAGCATTGAGCAGAAAAAAGAGTCATTCCACCAATACAGAACAAGGAAGTTTCCAGACTGATGTACATAAATCAATAAGTTTTCTTCTTTCTGTTTGGTTAACCGGGGTGATCACACAAGGTTTTTTGTTCACTAGACATTCAGATAATCATCTGAGTTTACTTAGTTAACAAAATTCCCATAATGGAGCCATTCAATTATCATAGAAGACAAGGTCTCATTAGTGCACAAGGAAATACCACCAACGACCATGATTTTCAGGGAGCATAAGCCCATAAAGTTCACAACATATAGCAATTTTAATAGAGTATAACAGAAAATTAAAACACACCCCATCAATCTTTAATGGTCTATTTATTATCTTTATTAAGGTTTGGTTTCATCCATTCCCATAGAACAATAGCATACCCACCCTGCATGATACACAATAAAGAGAGACGAAGGAAAATCCCTACCTGGATGATCAATGATGAAGTCTTTCTCAACATGCTATGAACTGAGGATGCACAACTTGCATGGGAGAATCTCTGTGGACTCCAAGGACGAGCAGAAAAACTCCAGCATAGGGGCACCATAAACCTTGGGAAGGAGGGACTCCAACCGCACTATGGAGAGTAAATAAATCCATCCAAGAAGGGGAAGTATGAAACTCTAGCATGATATAATGATGATATTCTATTGTTACAGGATAATGAATTTTGAACCGAAATAAAGTCGGATCATGGTTTCATTTTTAGATGGGAGGTTACACACGATGGGAATAATTATTATTTAATTCTTCCCATTAGTGTGGTGGCATAACGGTTGTGCGTTAAACCGTTTCTTTGAAATGGTGGAAAAACATGCAACGGGGGCGGAACTGGTATGTACAAGGAAGGTGTGTGAGACTGGGGAAAAACCACACGTTTTGGTAAGTTTATAGTATGCCAATATTTTTGGGGATTTTATATATTATTTATGGGTGATAAATTGCTTTGAAAGGGGAATTAAATCATCTTTACTTTAAAAGATATGTTTCTGGGGAGGAAAAAGTCAGAAACTGGAAAAAGGGATGAAGACCGCTCGGTGAGGAAACAGTGCCAGCGTCACGGTGCCACCGTCACGGTTCCACCCTCACAGTGCCACCGTCATGGTGCCACCCTTACGGTGCCTCTATCACAGTTCCACCGTGACTGGTTCCACCGTCACAGTGCCCCCGTGACAGGTGTGCGACCGCCACGGTGCCACCGTGACCGGCGTGCGACCGTCATAGTGCAACTGTAACTGGTGCCCCCATGACCAGGGCCACAATTTCTGTGGAGACATTTTTTGGAAAAGAAATGGACCAATTGGTTCCAGGCCATTACAAATATATCATTCATGGGACTCTATTCTATGAGATGACCAACCAGTTGAACCTCATGTAGGGGGAACTCATATGACTACTACACCACCTTGTGGGAAAGATTACAAACAGAAAATGACATAAATAACAACAGAAAATGATTCACATGCCCAATTCCGTGAAAATATCATCATTTATCCTCCCATAATCATGTAGTGATATTTGGAGACGCACACTCTGGAAACATTACCTCGTCTGAGACTCTATTTAAACAAGACTATTTATTAAGGTTTTTTTCATTATATGGAATGCTAACGTTCTCTTGTTTATTCCTCCTATGATTATTATGCTTTTATTTCTTCACTTTTTTGTATCTTTGTATATTATAAAAAATGGATGATTTATTCTCATGAAGACACT
Source organism: Viscum album (assembly GCA_963277665.1). Taxonomy (NCBI): domain Eukaryota; kingdom Viridiplantae; phylum Streptophyta; class Magnoliopsida; order Santalales; family Viscaceae; genus Viscum; species Viscum album. The sequence continues at coordinate 1,787,536,141 of OY728121.1, read as the reverse complement.
CTTTTATTTAGAGAGATATCACGCACTAACTAAAAACCATTCTCTGACTGTTATCCATTGGATTTTTTCTGTTATCATCCATTTTTTCATCCATTAATAATTTCTCACACCCATGCATGTATTTTCCTACCGTACATTATCTACCAACCCATATTAATAGGGAAGATTGGTTGATTGTATTTGTGGGGAGGTAAATTTCTTTTGGAACCCCATTTTTTTCTTTTCTATGATGTTTCCTATGATGAAATTATTTCCCTAAAATAACCTATTATGTGGTTTAATAGTTGTAATACATTGATATCATCCAAAAATTAATTAAATTATATAATAGTTTTTGGAATTTATCATATTTCTTTATTATTATGTATCTTTTTGAAAATAATAATAATTAGAGCAATAAAAAATCCATTATATATTAATTCTAAAATAAATGTGTTTATAAATGAACTTTTTGATTGAGATGATTAATTATATATCCCGTTAAAATGGAAGAAGAATTATTCATAAGGGGAAGTGAATTATTAAAAAATTTGAGAGAAAACTAGTGGTTATTATATGGTTCTAATTTCATGATATTTTTATTTGATTTCTCAATTAATCAATATAATATAAATAAAAATATGGTCACCCAAATTTCAATGATATTATCTCAACCAAATGAATAACTTATATGATATAAAAAATCATTCCCAAAATGTTGATGAACATTCATCATTCCTCAAAGATGCAATCAATTATTTGTTTTAACAATAACAGAGATATCTTGCCCATTGGTTTCAATGAGATCATAGCATATCCTAGAAAAGTGTTTGATGAGAAGGAAGTGTAGTAAATAACTTGTTTTTACAAGTTAATGAAAAAATTTTGATGTTAAAAAATAATTCTTTAACAATGAATATTTTCAAATTTTGAATTCAGACTACTATGGTGATTAAATTCATGGGTTGATGAGTAATGAATAATTGATCTATGACATTGAATTGTTATTCATCCAGAATTTCAAATCATTTAGACGTTATCAACTTTGAAATTTCATCCAATTTCAATTATGGTCCCTGTGAGATGATTTTCTAAGAATTTGTTTTTGTAAAAACACTAATCTGGTGTGCATGAGTTTCATGAACTTATGTGTATATGGAATTTTAATTCTGAAAATATCATAAAATGGTTGTTAAGATCAATTTTAATGCTTTTAAATTTGTAAAATATTAATATAGTTTGAAATTTTTCATTTAATGAAGTCTGAATATGTTTTGGAATAAACCATGAATTTTGTAGGGAAATCGGAGGAATTAAAAATAGTTTTTCTATGGTGGGTAGTTATAACTATGTCACATAAACAGTTCACCCCATCCTATAACACCTTGTCCCCAGTTAACCAGAGTTGGTGCATTATTACATAACATTGGCATTACAAAAATGATCAAGTCTTGAAAGACATACTAGTTTAATATCCTTGGAAACACTAGATACATTCATAAGTTTTAAATTAACTCATAAAGTGAAAAACTACAACTAGATAGTCTCCATAGACCACACTAATATCCCCTCAGACTATCCCTAAAGGTCAGTCATAAAATACATCTTCACATCCTAGGAAAAATAAAACATAGAAAGGGGTGTGCCCAGATGCTCATTAAGGATAACAATATAACGAAAACATTCATAAATAAGCATAAACATTTAAGAAAATGTATAAATAAATAAAAGCCTTTTAAACTTGAACATCATCATAATATGGAATTATTAAAATGAACTAAATTCATTTACTTACTCATGTGAATATTCTAATAGTCGAATAATAACATGAAATATCAATATCAACTTCCATAATGATAGAATGCATAATTCCAGACTATCATAACCATATAGTCATGTCCTTATTCCAAAACTACAAATAATATTTTGTCAAGGCCTTGTTCCAAGAAACTAGATTGTCTCATTAGACCTACCGATGCCTCGAGGAGCTATAGCGGGCTCCAACCGTCACTTACTATGTCCAATGCATTCCTCATATTAAAAGGTTAAAACATAACATAAACATTCGTATAAAAAATGGCATCTGAAATGTCTATAATTTATCTATAAACCATGAATGGTATGAAATAACACATCCACCGTCAAACATATCACAAAAAATTAAATACAATATGGATGTTTTGTATCATAATAAATCAACTTCAAAAAAAGTTATATTCCATCAAAGGATGTTGAAATAGATGAAATGAAAACCTTTTTTAGAAAAATATATCAATATTTTTTGAAATAATTTAAGAGTCACATAATTATAAAGAAAAATTTTATTTTGAAAATATTCTTATAAGCTTTTAAGGAATGTTTCGACATTTTTATAGTGATGAAATATAGTTGCATCCACCGTATAAGTTAAAAAAGACATTCTTACCTTAATTTTTTCGAAAAAGTCCTAAATCCCATTGTTTGAAAAACAATGGAAATATTACTTTATGAAAATCTTATAGAAATTCAAACAAGGGTATAAATAACTTTAACCCATAGTCTATAAAATAGTAATAATGTTTTGAAATATATTTTTATGAAAAACATGGATGTGGTGGACAAAGAGGTTCTAGTAGATAATTACGTATAAACAACCTCTCATAATGAAGAGATTGAGAAATTAACCCTTACCTTGTACATTCCCTAGGCCAGGGGCAGGTTAACCTCATGTATAATGTTGAAATAATTTCTATGGATTATACATGAATCATATACATTATTATGATATCAAATATTATCTTGTAACATTGCTTTGTTAATAATATCTTAGTATTATTGTCCTTTCGGGTGTTAACAGATTCGTTTTCATTTATATTATTTTTTATGTGAGTCATATTTTGTATGTATGGGATGTATCTTATTCATATGCAGAATTATATCAATTATTTAAAAATTATTTCTAACCATGAAATGAAAATTAGTCTTTAATGGATGCGATGGTCAATGAATTTAATCGCGATTGTGGACACGGTAATCCGTACGTACACATGAGTGACAATATCATTCTTCTGATATTAAAATATTTTATAATTGAATGGTATATCATATATATAGGATAATTATCATGTTATATTTATTACTTACAACAATTACTCATCATTATTATACCCATCCAAATAATAAGGTATTAAATAACAATTATACCATGACGTGGAGACGGTAATCTGTACGTACGCATGTATGGTGACATGTCACTCAACAGATTGATTGATTAATGAATATGGTTATAACATATTCATAATAACATCATAGTATATAGAAGATACTGGATTTATTATTTTATATTGGAAACAAGAAAGGAAAAGGAAGTGGAAGAAGAAAGGAACTTGAAAGAGGTGGTGAGATATTTACCTCTTCTTCGGGATATTCCATTTGATTTGATCAAAAGGGGTCTATAGATTGGCATTCAAACTAAAGTAAGGCCTCTAGTATGAAGGGAGGATAGTTGAGAGGGTATTTTGGATGGGGCTGGAGGTTCCAAATTAATTTGAAGGTGTGAATTAGAGAGAAGGGTGTGTGCACTTTTATAAGAGGGTTGAGGAAAACCTTATGAAAAGATAGAAATATTATTTTATAATAAAATAATTTTCGATTTCAAAAGGCTCCATAATAGATTATTTAAATTAAAAGGTTGGGATGGGTCGAAAACCTCTCAACAAATAGGTTTTATATAGGTTTGCATCACTATATTAACTTTATCTTTTAGATTTAACTCTCAGTTAACTAGTTTGACATTTACCATGTCTCTTTGTTTTTTTTATTATATGGTTAATAAATATACTATATACTTAATATGTAATCCCAAGTGGTTCATTAATGATACACCTATAATTATATAAGTCTTTTGGCAAAATAATAGATTTTTTAAAATAGATTATCAATTAATAATATAATATTCGTTTTAAAAACTCTTTTAAGTAAATTTTGAAACTATTTGGTATTTTGTTTTTTCAAAATTCATAACAGAAATATTACTTTGAAAACAATTCTTATAAAATTCCCAAATATTTAATATTAACCTATAAAATTAGTTAAATTCATAAAATTTCAACATTTACATTTATATTGGATATTGATAATATCAATTATTTTATTATTTCATTAATTATGTAATTACAACATCATCATTGTGTCATAAATAAATTAAATCATTTAATGTCTAAAAAATATAAATAAAATACCATTATTTATGAAATATTTTCAGGTTTATAATGAATATTTATAGTCGAATTTATGTCATGTGTATCCCTATATTAAATTTTTTTTATAAAACATTGATTTTAACTCTGTTAACTCTTCTTTAAATAAAATAATAATAAGTGTCATAATCAAATCCATGTGGACCAAAGAGGTTCATATTTTATTCCTAAGCTTGTTTTTGGTCTAATTACAGTTATCCAATTGAATTAAAACATGTGTTAGGGTAATAATAATAATATCATTTTTACCCTTAATTACCATATTTACTTTTAACCATGGTAAATAAAAGAAAAAAGTTATTATTGACCCGAAATTATTTTCATCTTATTATACCAAATTTTACTTACTGATATCAACCATGTCTCTGATATTTTTTAAATTTCACTCACAGAAGTGGGAAAATTAGGTTTTATATGAATTTCCAAATTTTTCGAGGAGGTGCGTAAAAGACGGTGAAAAGTTCAATAAAATTTTTATATATCTAAAATTTTTATAAACTAATACCAATGAATTACATTTAAAATATATAGGTATTATGTATATATTTTTTCCTAACATAAATTTAAATCAAATAAATTATCATTTAAATAAACATTAGGTTTTAAACTAAAACTCAGGGTTTTTCACTATTCATCAAAAATTCAATGTTTTCAGAAAAATTCCAAAATTTCACCTAAAGCTAATTTCGATATTCCAAATCCAAAAATGAAGTCCATGTTGAAAGATAAAATTTATAAAATTTCTAAAAGTGGGTAATACTATTCATAATGGCTCCATTTATTGGTCGTAGTGTGTTACAATATTGATGTTGCGTACAATGCAAGCTAATGCATTATTCAAAGGGAAACATACCATGGAAGCTTGGGGTGTTATATTTTCCCCTCCTTCAAATAATTTTTTCCCCGAAATTTATAGAATACTACCTCATGAAGATACTCAGGTAGTTTTTCATCATATGTTCCTCAGGTTCCAACATTGCCTCTTCCATCTTATGGTATCTCCATAGAACTTTCACCAGACGAGTCGTCCAGTGTCTCCACACTAGTTCCCTTGTATCAAGAATCGTGACAGGCCCTTCGAAATAAGACATATTAGGTTCAAGTTATAATTCTTCATAGGTGAGTACATGCATGGGGTCAGGCATGTATTTTCTTTAAAATGATACGTGGAACACATCGTGAACTTTGGAGAGACTTGGCGGCATTGCCAAATGGTAAGTTACAGCCTCAATTTGTTCTAGAATTTAAAATGTCCCGATGTACCTCAGACTCAGTTTTCCCTTCATACCAAAATGTATAACACCCTTACATGGAGACACCTTCAAGAAAACATGATATCCTACCAAAACTCCAAAATCATTCCTTCAGTTATAGGCATATCTCTTCTGCCTATATTGAGATGCTTTAACATGGTTTTGGATTACCTTCACCTTTTCCATCATTTCCTCCATACATTCTGAGCCTATGAGTTTTCTTTCACATACATCATCCCAACAGGTTAGTGTGCGACATCTCTTTCTGTATAACACTTCATATAGTGGCCTCATAATACTTTAATGGAATCTATTGTTATAGTAGAATTCTACCAAAGATAAATATTGATCCCATATACCTATAAAGTCAAGTGAGCATGATCTCAAAATGTCTTCTATTATTTTAATTGTCCGATCTGATTGTCCATCTGTTTGCCGGTGGTAGGCATTGCTCAAACGAAGCTCAGTATGCAGGGTATTCGGAAGAATTTTCCAGAATCTTGATGTAAAATGTGGATCACGACCAGAAACAATCGATAGAGGTACTCCAGGATGATTCCAAACATCACTAATATATAGTATTGCTAGGCGTTCAAGTGGTAAATATTTCCTTATAGCAAGAAAATGTGCTGACTTATTTTGATGATCAACAATGACCCATATTGGATCATTCCTTCTAAGAGTCTTTTGTAGTCCCATGACATAGTCCATAGTAATATTATCCCATTTCCACTTTGGTATGGTAATAGGTTGCATGAATCCTCTAGGCTGTTGCCTTCAAGCTTTCACATGCTGACTAACCATGCATCTGGAGAAAAATCAGCAATATCCCTTTTCATGTTGCCCCATCAAAAAAATTCATTCAAATATCTATACATATTAATGAAACTAGTGTGTATAGAGAAATTGAAACTATGAGCATCATCCAAAAATTCGTTTTTTAGATCAGGTATATCAGGATCACAACGTCTCTTCCCAATTTTCAAAATTCCATCTTCGTACACAATGTAATTCAACATCCCATCATTCACAGCTTTAATATTCTTTTGAAACTCTTCATAACCGTTCTGAGAACTCTTTATCATTTTTAGTAAATATGGTTTGGAAAAAATTTGAAAAATCATTGATGTTTCACATTCCATTGTTATTCCCATATCCATATTTACTATATCCATGTATATAGGATCTTTTTCAACTCTCGTCTTATTCAAAATCCCATTAAATTTTTTTCTCAAAGCATCTTCCACCTTATTTTCCTTCCCTGGTAAGTAGTGTATCAAGCAATCATAATACTTGATTCGTTCAATAAATCTCCTTTCCGCATGTTGAGTTCTTTCTATTAGAAAATATACTTCAAACTCTTTTGATCAGTATAAATCTCACATTTTTCAATATAGAGATAGTGTCTCCAAATCATCAAATAAAATATTAATGCTGCAAACTCAAGATCATGAGTACGATAGTTCTGATCATGCATTTTTAGCTATCATTATTCAAAGCCAATAAATCTATCATTTTGCATAAGGAATCATCCACGTCCTTTCATCAATGCATCACTATAGATAAAAAACCCATCACTTATCGATGGTATAGTCAATATAGGAGCATTGAATAATATTCTTTAATGATCTTCAAAAAAATCTTCAAACTCTTCTGTCCAAACAAAATTAACCCTTATTCATGTGTTCTTGTTTAATGGGTTATCCAACCAGGAAAACTTCCGGATGAAACGTTGATAATAACCTGCTAAACCAATAACACTATGTACCTCGGATATACTCGTTGGTGCTGGAAATTCTATGATTACTTTGGTCGTAGAAGGAGCAATAGAGATTCCATCCATAGAGACAACCTGTCCTAGAAAAGAAATCTCTGGATGCCAGAATTCTAACATTCTAAACTTCCCATAAAATTTATGTCCTCTTAGAGTCTTCATGATTATGGGCAAGTGATTTTCATGATATTCGTAGCTTTTGGAGTATACCAAGATATCATCAATAAATAACATTATAGAGTATTCAAGATATTACATGAAAACCCTATTCATTAGATCCATGAAGATAGATGGTGTATTAGTCAATCCAAATGGCATTACTATAAACTCATAATGCTTGTACCTGTTTCAAAATGCTATCTTCCGAATGTATTCCTTCATCATGCACAACTGATGGTATCCAAATTGAAGGTCAATCTATTAAAAGTATTGAGCTCAATGCTGTTGGTCACATAAATCATCAATGTGAGGTAGGGGATACTTGTTCCTTATTGTTATATCGTTGATCTCCCTATATTCAATGCACTACCTCATAGATCCATATTTTTTCATAACAAAAACAATAGTGGCTCCCCATGGTGAAAAACTAGGGAGAATAAATCCCTTATTACTCAATTCTGCTAGTTGTTTCTCTAGTTCCACTAATTCAATAGTGGTAATTCTCTAATGGGTGTTCGATATGAGCCTTGAACCATGAATTTAATCATTGGAAAACTCAATCTCTCATTTTGGAGGGTGTCCAGGTAAATGTTTTAGAAACACATCAATATATTCTTTCAAAATCGGTAATTCCTCTATTGAACATTTTTTTCCTCACCTGCAATTTTTTTATTATCTTCCTCCCCAATAATTAAATTTATATCAGCTACTAGGGATGGATATATATAAGAATTAGGTGGTGATGATTCTGATCTAAAGATAAGGTGTTCTTTATCATCATCATAAAAAAAATTAACCTCCTTCTTCTTATAATAAATCTTCACATCATGGTCTGAAAGCTATTCCATACCAAGGAATACATCAAATTCAATCATGGGTATGGCGATGAGATCAGTAGAAAAAGAATATTTATATTCTCTAATTGGAATTTATTCAAAAAAAAATTTGCGATGATACTTCCCTTAGGAGTTTTGACTGACAACTCCCTTGTTAAATCAAATTGGAAATATCTAATTTTACTAGCAAATAAGGAAGATATGAAACAATGTGAAGATCCATAATCAAATAAGGAATTGTTTAATCTTGAGGAAACCATTAAATTACCTGCCACCATGACTTTTAGAGCTTTTACCCCAACAGTAGTGATAGCATAAGCTTGGCCTTGATCCCTCATCCTTTTCTAAGGAAAGATCCTTTGACTCTTAGGAAATTCATTTTCATAATTCCCCCATTATCTACAACTGTATCATTCAACATCGACAACCACTTTCGTCCCCTTACAATCATGAGATTTGTGGATTTTTTCATAACACTTATAACATACTCACATTCCCTTTAGGTAAGTACCAGGGTGTTTATTATCACATTTACCATAGGATGGATATTCAACTTTTCCCTTCACCCCCTTATTTAAATTTCCACAATGTTTTGTAGATATACTATTATCTTTCTTTGCTTTAATGTCGTATGACTTAGAGAATTATTTTTCTATCTTGATGGCACATGATATAATATCTTCGTACAACGAGAATGATTTTGAGACTAATTCTCTACGGTGAAATGGTTTTATACCATCAAAGAAATGGTAAACCATACTTCATGGGATTCGTATATAATCTGTTGCATGCCTCCCTAGCCTTGTAATGTTAGATTCATACTTTGAGACATTCTCATCCTCATTTGGCCTCAGACTCTGAAATTGCCTTTCCATATCTGCTCGATGGTCAGGGGGAAAGTATTTTTCTAAGAAAATCTCTTTAAACTCCCTCTAATCCATATTTTAAACTTCATCATCTATTTTTTGTGTTTTGAATCAATGACCAACATTGATCATCATCATCAGTGAGACAGTAGACTGCCATGAAAACTTTTTCCATTTTTCTACTTCCCAAGAAATGGAAGATTTTCCCTTAGGAAATTATCCATTTCTCAACTACTAATGAATTTTTACTCCCATTTAGTGTTGGTTTTTGTTTCCTCATGAAGTGATCTGACATCGATCTTCCATGCAATGGATTAGGGAGATCCATATGGGTAAGGTTATTATTCATAACCTGTGTGAGTTGTCACAGTATGGTGATAAGTTGATTAGCACCGGTTTTATCACTAGCTCCACTATAATTATCTTGAACTGGAGGTAACTCCCTACATGATGTGTGTTCATTGATACGGATTCCAATCCTTCCACTAGGTGCCATTTCTAGAAAATGGCATACAATAGATTAGTTTATGAATCGCAATACATAATTCCATACTTGTATAAAACTTAACATAAATTGAACAGTTTAGGGATATAATCCATAATCATTAAAAAATGTATTCTTTGAAGAAATATATACTCATAAACCCTTCATAATGGTTTGTAAATAAAATGAAAATTATCCTAAGCATATCCCCTAGAAGTGTCGTAAACAATACTACAGCAAGGCCAGTTGTCATGCACTAGTTCCCATTCGAGTCAAGCTCAATGCGGTGTTTTTAGGTTTTACACCTAAGTACATCTTTTCTAGAGCCGCCTCCACCTACTCGTATCTAGACATGGATTCATTTTTGGAAAACTCACAAAATATCTATAATACTAAAGTTTCAGGAATTTATTCTATACTAATCATCAAATTCTATCTTAGGGTAATGTGCTCTAATCAGAGTTTATCTAAATCTAGTTTCCAAGGTTTGTAATAAACTTCCACCAATACCAACTGTAATACCCCAACCCCAGTTACCCAGAGTCAGTGCATTATTACATAATATTGGCATGATTACAAAATATTATGTCTTGAAAGAATGATTAGTTTAGTAGAATTGGAAAAACTATATACATTCATAAGTATTACATTACATCATAAAGTGAAAAAATACAACAACATAGTCTTTGTAGTCCACACTCATATCCCCTCAGAATATCCCTACATGACTATCATAAAATACTTCTTCACATACTGGTAAAAATAATACATAGAAAGGGGTGAGATCAGAAGCTCAATAAGGATATCAATATAGAAGAAACATGCATAAATAAGAATAAACATTTAAGCCAATGTGTAAATAAAACTAATTCCTTTTAAACTTGAACTTCATCATAATATGGAAAATGTAAAATTATGTAATTATATTTACTTACTTGCATGAATATTCTACTAGTCGAATAATCACATGCAATATCAATAGCCACTTTCATAATTATGGAATTCACAATGCCAGATTATCATAACCACATATTTCAGGCCTTGTACCAAGACTACAAATAATATTTTGTCAAGGCCTTATGCCAAGTCACTAGTTTTTCTCATCATACCCACCAATGCATTGAGGAGCTGTAGTAGGCTCCACCCGTCACTTACTATTTAAAATTCATTCCTCATATGAAAAGGATTAAATATGACCTTAATATTTTTATTAAAACTTGCAAACAAAATGTCAATAATTTAATCATAAAAGATTAATGGTAAGAAATAAAACATCCACAGTCTAACATATAACAAAAATATCTATACAATATGGAAGTTTTATATCATCATAAATCAACATCAAACAAACATAAAATCCATCAAAGGATATCAACATAGATGAAATCATTTAATATTCACATAATTATAAAGAAAACATTTATTTTGAAAATATTAATATAATTTTTTTAATAAAATCTTCGACAATGTTATAAAGATGTAATATAGATGCACCCGCCATATAAGAAAAAAACATTCTTACCTTAATTTTGTCAAAAAGGACATAAAGTACCTTGTTTAGAAAACGATAGAAATATTCCTTTTTAAACATATTATAAAAAGTAAAACAAGGGTATAAATGACTTTAACCAATAGTCTATAAAATAGTAAGAATGTTTTGAAATTTATTTTTAAGAAACATGGATGTGGATGATAAAGAGGTCCCACTTGATAATTATGTGTAAACAACTTCAGATATTGAAGAGATTGTGAATTTAACCCTTGACTTGTAATTTTCCATGGTCGTGGGTAGGTTAACCTCTTGTATAATGGTGAAATAATTTTTAGTAAATTATACAAGAATCATATAAATTATTATGACATCATATATGATCTTTTAACATTTCATTGTTAGTAATATCATTGTATTATCGTTCTTTTGTGTGTTAACAGATTCATTTTTCTTTATATTATTTATTATGTGAGTCATATTTGTTATGGATGGGATGTATCTTATTCATATCCAGAATGATATCAAGTCGTTAAACATTAATTTTAACCATAAAAGGAAAATCAGTCTTGAATGGATACGATTGGGAATGAATCTCATCGCATTTATGGAGACGGTAATCGGTACGTACGCACGAGCGACAATATCATTATTTTGATATTAAAATAGTACATAATTTAATGGTATATCATATATACAGAATAATTATCATTTTATATTTATTATTTAAATCAATTACACATCATTCTTATACCCATACAAATAATAATGTATTGAATAACCATTACACCGTGACGTGGAGACACTAATCCACACGTACACACATAAGGTGACATGTCATTCAAAGGATGGATAGAATAATGAATATGGTAGTACCATATTCATAATAACATAATATTATATAGAAGATACTGGATTTATTATTTTATAATGGAATCCACAATGAAAAAGGACGTGGAAGAAGAATGAACCATGAAAGAGGTGGTGAGATATTTACCTCTTCATCAGGTTCTTCCTTTTGATTTGATGAAAAGGTCTCCGTAGGATGGATTTATGACTAAAATAAGTCCTCTAGGATTAAGGGAGGACAGTTTAGAGGGTATATGGTAGGGGTTGGCTGAGAAAAATGGCTTTGAAGGTGTGAATTAGAGATAAGGGTGAGTTCCCTATTATGAGAGGGGTGAGTGGAACCTTAGGAAAAGCATGAAATATTATTTTATAATAAAATCATTATCAGTTTATAATGGCTCAAAAATATATTATTTAAACGATAAACTGGGTATGGGTTGAAAACCACTAATACAATTGGATTTAGATAGGTTTGGGTCACTATATTAACTTTATCTTTTATATTTAACTCTTAGTTAAATAGTTTGACATTTATCATGTCTCTTTGTTTTTTATATTATATGGTTAATAAACATACTATATACTTCCAAGTGAACCCCAAGTGGTTAATTAATGATAATTCTATCATTATATAATTGATTTGGATGAACCTTAGAATTTTAGGAATAGAATATCAATTAATAATATAATATTCGTTTTAAATACTCTTTGTGTCAATTTTGAAACTATTTGGTATTTTTTTTCAAAATTCATAACAGTATTATAAAATCGAAAAAAATTATTTGAACCAACCCATATAAGTCATATTAACCTATTAAATTAGTTTAATTCACAAAAATTCTCAAATTACATTTATTTGTATATTTATAATATCAAATATTCTAATATTTCATTAATTATGTAATTACTACATCATCATCGTGTCATTACTAAATTATCATAATTAATGTCTAAAAAATAAAAATAAAATACAATTTTGTAGTAAATATTTTATATTTATAATGAAATATTAGAGTTGAATTTATCATATGTTTAACCCTATAATAAAAATGCTTTAGTTATTAATATTTGATTTTACCACCTTTAACTCTTCTTTAAATAAATTAATAATAATTTTCCAAATATAATCCTAGTGGACCAAATATTTTCATATTTTATTCCTAAGGTTGGTTTTGGCCTATTTACACTTAGACAATAGAATTGGTACATGTTTTAGGGTAATAATATTATTATTTTTACCCTTAATTACCATATTTACTTTTAACTTTGAAAAATAAAAGTAAAAATTTACTATTCACCAACAATTAGTTTCATCTTATTGAACCATATTTTACTTACTAATATCAACCATGTCTCTAGGATTTTAGAAATTCAACACACAAAACAAGTAAAATTATGTTTTATGTGTTTTCACAAATTCTCCGAGGAGGTGGGTAAAAGACGGTGAATAGTTAAATAAAATTTTAATATATCTAAAAATTTTATAATCTAACTCTAATTAATTACATTGAACTTATATAGGTATTATGTATCTATTTTGACCAAAAATAAATTTATACAAAATAAAGAACTATATAAATAAAAAATCGGTTTTAAACTATAACTCATTGTTTTTCACTATTCATCAAAAATTGAATGTTTTCACAAAAATACCAAAACATCACCCTAAGATAATTTCGATATTCAGAATCCAAAAATTAAGCCCATTTTTAAAGATAAAATTTATTAAATTTCATAAAGTGTGTATTACTATTCATAAAGGCTACTTTGATTGGTCGCGGTGTGTTAGAATCTTCATGTTGCATATAATTCAAGCTATTACATTATTCCAAGGGAAACGTTCCGTGGAAGCATGGGGTGTTACACTGCACATTAAATCAGGTACCTCATGAAGCCTCTAGATATTCATAGATTCATGAAATATGAATAGTTAAACAAACCTTGTGGAGTCAAAATCTAAATATATAGGTTTATCATTTAAAGAGGTAGATGCAACCATCATGATTTCAACATGGTTAAACAAACCGTGAAAATAATCCATCAGACCATGTGAGATAGTACTAGTGAAAATAAAACCAAGTTCACGGTATGTAAATGGTTAATAGATCATCCAGAATCTTCATGGAATTCATGCACCAAAAATACATAATAAAATAACCATGTGCAAAGTTAGCTCCTTGGAAAATTTATTAACTATCTTAACTATGATCCATTCAACAGACATCCTCCAACTTCTCATCTACATCTTTGACCAACCAATGAATCAATATTTTGATTGATAACCAATCCTATGACCTAGGGGTCATCTAATTAATGATTATATGACAATATTTAATGGAACTAATCATCTAGAAGGCATTCACCTTGTTATGATGTGAAATTAAAATGTATGGGAGAAATTAATTGATATTTTTCTCTTGTGATGGCTTAATAAATTTTGATTTTTTATGGGATATAATGAACATCATAGGTAACGAGTGATCATTTTTTAGAATTTTTAAATGAGTATAAAATACCTTTAGTGTATTGGTCCTGTTTATAATGATGTACCATGGGTGGTTGATTATTTTTCATGTTGAGTTTGTGATGATTCTCCAAATTCTCATAACTTCCCTAAGTTTTTATTTTATTTTTTAAATCAGTAGATAATACATTTAGCGTATTTGGGATGTTTGTATTGATGTACCATGGGTTATTGATTGTTTTTATCTTTATTTATTTATGATTCTTAAAATTCTCATACCATACCTAAGTTTTTATTTTTTTTTCATTATTGGACACTCAATATCAAATCAAGATTGGTTCTTCAAAGGATCTCTAAGAGATTATAAATAGATAACCCCATGACCATTGTGTGTGTTAATCATCTACAAAGGGTTTGAATTGAGAAATATTTTTATGAAATAATCGTTAGCACCAATCAATTTATTTTTGTAAACTCATATGGAACATTCCATAACAAAGTTTATTATCACATTTGATTCGTGAATATGAAAATTATTACGAACAAACAAACATAATAAAAAAACTAACTTCCAAATGTAACGCGGTGACCCCAGTTACCCATAGTCAGTTCATTATTACATAACATTGGCATGATCCGAAAAGATAAAGTCTCGAAAGACCGATTAGTTTATTAGCCTTGGAAACACTAGATAAATACATAAGTTTAACTCTGTAACTTTAAAAGAAATACAACACAAATATATTTCATTAGAAACATCCAAGCATCCTAGATTAGGTCTGCTGGTCACTATAACTAACTTCTTCATATCCAGGGAAAATAAAACATAAGAAAGGGGTGAGATCAAACGATCAGTAAGGGTAAGTAATAGAGCAGAAAATGACATAAATATTAAGCATGGTAAATAAATGAAACCACTTGCCTTTACCAATAATAAAAATGAATACTTTTATGGAATGAATATGAGCAGAGTAAATAATTCCATAATAAAACATAATTAGTATATGTAAAAGGTATTAGAGTGTAAAAAAACTATATGAAAAACATAATATTTATTGAGTATAAATAGTAAATTTAAAATATGATTTTAAAATTATATATTCTATATTTTAATATTTTATAATGTAATAATCATTAAATTAGAATTTTAAAAATCCTTATAATTTGATTCTTTTGATTAATTATTTCCTTGTGAAATTGTTTTCAAAATTTTTTAATGACACAAAAACAATATTTTACAAAAATATTTTAATCTAATGAAAATAATTAATCATTAAAAATATATCTTATCTGATTTTTTAATTTATAAAAAATACTTTCATTAAGAAAATGTTTTTTGTGTGATATATGTTTTCAGTTAAAATTATTTTTTTCACATATTAACAAATTGAAATATGTAAAATTGAATACAAATTAAAAATTACCATGTTGAAATTTCACCGTAATGGTCTAATTATTTTTGTAGTTGTAAAATAATTGTGAGGATTAATATTTTATTAAAACTATGATGTGTTTAAATGTGTAATTTTTTGTAGCTTGAATTTAGACATAAACAAATACAATCAATCATTATAGAATTTTTTTACATGTTATAGTCTAAAATATATTTTTGTAAATCTGTCACTTTCCTTACTAAATTAAATTGAATTCCATACAATTCTTACTAAATAACAGTTTTTTCCAAGGAAATGTCCATTTTCGTCACTTATAAATGGATTATTAGTTCCACATATTGAATACTCAACTCCTATTTCAAAATATCCATTATCCCATACAATAATTTCCTCTTGGTCAGGTCCATTAAACACCGCATTATCCCTGGGCACCGAAATTTATCCAATATACCCCAAATATAAGGCCTTCATAATAAGTATGTTCAGAGTCTCAACTTAGTTTAAACAAATTTATAATCGTTTATCTCATAATAATACACTATTGTTAATAAAATAACATTATAATAATTAATGTGTTTAAATTTTAATTAAATAATTTTACAACTAATATTTATTATCTTGTGTATACTATGAAAAATATGAATCCTAGTTAGTTTGTGAGGACAAATTACCTCTTCCACGAAGCAGTGATCTCATAAATTTACCAAAATCATTCTCATATTGTTTAATAATATTATTTAAAAATAAAATAAAATATTTATATATTTTTAGTGATTCTAAATTTAAAAAATATATATAATTTCCTTACATTAATATAAAATAGGATCATTTTCCATGTTTATGTATGGACTACTTCCTTCATGGGATAACACATATCTTCCGTCATCCATATGAACAAACATAAATTTAATTAAAAAATTACATAATGTATAAAAATTATTATTTAATAAACAGACAACATTGAAATATTATAATAATAATCCTATAATATGTAATATTAGTAATAAATAGTCATAATAAATTTACCCACTAAAAAGGAAGAATTACTGTATCATTTTTAAATTTTGTTTTTTCATAGATAATCCCTTTAAATATTTAATTTATATATAAAGGGAATAATATTTGACATAATAATCATGAACTCATAATATTTTGGGAAAAACATACAATCCTTGGAAGATAATCAATGAACATAAATTGTAATGAATGAATTTACCAGACAACCCTGACTGAACATCATAAAATAATTTATTATAAATAATTACAAAGGGATAGTGAATTGAAAAACTAATATTATATATAGTAAAATTGGGTTATTAGAAATATGTGAATATATATAGTGAAAATAATCTAATTATTCTGGATGTTATGTAAAATTACAGAATGCATTCAAACAAAAGTAAGGGTTTTCCCACAGTACATTCTTCATTAAGGCAGATGATCCTTCATACAACTAATTCCACATTATGGTGAATATATTCCCAATTTCAAACATTAAATCACATTTTTTCTTTTTCCATTGTATTTTAACTTTAATATCAGACACTATTTAATTCAGTGGATTTTATTTAGAATGTGACTTAAGTCATAAGTTTTTCTCTATCTCATTTCATAATCATTGATAAGTGTTTTAATATTATGGAAAAAAGTATTGTCTCGATGGTGTATATAATATCATATATTATTTTATTAATATATTATCTAATTAATTTTATTCACATGACCATATTCATTTTATCCCTCAAATGACATTTGATTAAAAAAATTCTAATGTTTTATTTGTTTCTTGGTCTCAAATTTGAATCCATTAAGGCATATTTATGTGATAACCCATGATTCATTTCCAATTGTGTAAATACTTACCAATTAGGGTTATTCATTATGAACCTCTTTTAAATCCTTATTTTCAATAAAATACATAAAATTTATACAAATCTTGGTATTTTGATTCATTTATTTCAAAATTAAAAAGGGGATTTCGTGACATAAGTATTTTCATTGGGTTATAACCACCCTTCTTTTTCTATTTACATTATTTATTAGTAAATTATATGAAATTATTATATTAGGATATATTCTATAAAACTTTCCATGGAGATTAGGTTACAAATAAAACTATTCTTCGTAAATGATTTTAATGTTTTATTAAAATGAATTTCTATTGATATTTTTTCCCATTAATTTTAATGGGTTTTTCTTACTTTTTGTATTATTCCTTATCATTTATGTTATTATTTCCCTTATATAAAAACTAATTTTTTTAATATCCATTTATCCATTTATTCCCACTGTTTAATTTTATAAAATAATATATCATTATTATTTCAAGGATGAGGATTTTCCACAATGTTATGTCAACAAGTTGAAAAGGTTTTCCATATTTTCATATTGAAATTTTCTATCATCCACTCCCCAATTTATTTTTAACTCGTTTAAAACATTGCAAATATGAAATTATTTAAAATTAATTATACCATAAAACCCCTCAATGTATTTTAGAATTATTTTTTGAAAATTATAGGTTTTTCAAAATTCTAAATTAGAAAAGATTCTATTAAAATTAATACATTTGAATGTATTTTCAACACACTCTTAAAATATAATTTTTATTTTTGAAGTCTCATTTATTATATTTTATTTTATTTGTAAATATTTTAAATTAATACCCACTTATACTAATTTATGATAATTATTTTATTTCAATGATGTTGTTTTTTGGAACTCAGTCTTTTACTCTTTTCAATAGACATTTCATTACATTTAAATCATTTTTATAAGTAATTTCAAATTTTCAGCTTCAAAATTATCTGTGAAAAACTCTTATATTTAATAATATATATAGCCTCAAATAATTATCATTAATTAAGTGAGAATTATATAGCCATATATATATATATATCTATGTCTGTTTAATCATAATATAAATCCCTTTTGAAAAATGAAATTTTTACATATTGTGATTTTTGATGTTAATGATATATAATGTTTTGAAAATGTATAATAACCCATATATTTTTTCTTGTGTCCATTATGATATGGGGAACACTTATCAAAATCTTGATGGAAATTGTCTGTCCTCTCTTCTTAAACTATAATGAGGGGTAACATTGCATGGTTCCTATGCCATGAGGCACTTTGTCAAAATTCATGACCATAGGCCTAGGGGAGTGTGTCATAAAATATGATCATGATGGACCCAAAATCTAACACCATTTGAACATACCATACATGTATAAATTTAGATACTCACCCAAAAATCCCACCTTATAGGTATGTAAAGCTAACATAGCCCCAATAAAAAACAACAAAGACTAGTACAAATGGAAAAACAGCCAAACTCTCCCATCCTTCGATTCTGGTAGACATAAAAATATATGTGACGTAACAAAAAATACCCATCTAGATATATATAGATTATTGTGGTACAAAAATAATTTATTCCTTTTTCCGAAGACCATCACATTAGCCGTAAAGGGCTGACCATCCACCAAGATTCCCGCAATAGATGATAAAAAACTGAGGAACCACACTCCCTCCATCGATTGTCACACCATAAAGGGACCATCACTCCATTGACCACCATCATTATTCCACCTCAGAGGTACTATCACACCACACTGTTGATGGACATCAAACCTCCAAAATACAAGATGACTACACCACCTCTAAGGTCAGCCTAGGGATGACCCACCAATAGTATCAGAAAACTTCCAATCAAATACATGCCCATTCCCCGATTCTAGTCCAACAACGAACTATAAGACCTGAGGTGAATACCTTAAGACACAACCATTTAACCTAGATCATTGAAAAAGAATATATAACCATTTGGATTTTCCACTAAATATGTTGAAAACATTATTTTCATGTAGAACATAAATGTATGTATTATAATAAGGTACAGTCCATTATCTCACAATAATGAATTATCGAAGCATAATATATGATGAGATAGTATTTATTTGTGAATAGGTTAGTGAGTAGAAAGGTTTTAATGGGTTAGTGAATTATATTTTTTCCCTTCAAAAAATATTACATGTGAATAGTTTATAATGTATGTAAAACATAAAGTGTGAGTCTCTAAGATTATAAATAAACTAATCATTTTTTTGATGGAATTATTTTATTTTTATCAAGGTTATGAAATAAAATAAATAATAGTTTTAGGGGTTTTCAACATTATTAACAATGGTTCATGGATTATGATTTATTGATCGTCATTTTTTTCATCTTCCATTGTATAGTTTTTATAATTCGATGTTATAGGACTATCATTCATTATTTTATAGAAATGTGTATTGATCTACATTTTATTAAAGAGTGATATTATTTTGTTTCTTTATTATAATAATACACACATATTAAGATCACCTATGATCATTTATTTTTGTTGCAACATCCCGACCCAAACCATCGAGTTTGAGCTGCAATGTCACAAGACCCCATGTATGCCTCCTCATATGCATTAGGATAAAAACTAGCAGTGTGGGTCATATTCCATCAGTGGGAAAACTATACCCTTTGTATCGTATTATATTATTGATTATAAAAAAAATACAATTTAATAAATAATCATAGTAGACAAAAAAAAAGTTAAAACTGGAATACATTTCATACAAATAAATTATGTCCCAAACTGGAATTCATAAATAGTGTAAATATAGAAGATAAAGAAAAAACATAAAAAGTGCAAGTCCCAAAGATGTAAACCCTATCATATCAGTATAATATTTCTACTCATCCTTGTATTCCACCATATAACTCTTTCCATTCACCTGATACCTCATGAAATCGAAAATATCATCGAAATTACTTTTTTGGCAATGACTAAAATACTTATTAGGGAACTACCAATGTTTCAATAATAATATGAGATCATGTATAAATGTATATAACATAATAGTATTAAATGTGTAACCATAATAGTAAAACACAATACAAAACTGAGCAGTCATGCCCTCACCAATCCTCCACAGACACCAAACTATAATTTCTTCAACTCCATGCTATAAATGTAATTTAATTAATAAGTATCCACAACCTTCCACAATACCCTTGTTTTGTAAATCAAAATACAAGTGGAATAAAGTTAAAACTGTGTACATGGAATTCACAAGGCATCATGTGATACTCAGAATCCACAAGGAATAATGTATCTATAAACTGCATAAAATCCCTAGGGCATTGGGTGACATTGAGAATCCATAAGTCATCAAGTGTTGTCCATCTACTCAGAATCCACAAGGAATTGAGTATATGCCCATATAAAATGATATCATGATGTGCTATCTTCATTTTTTCACATCATGTGTGCACCCCACAAGGGGTAAGCATACCATGATTACCTCCTTCCATGTATACTGTAACATCCTGGACCCGGGAACCAATCCACGGGTGCCCCGAACCCGGTTCGCCACACGACCTCAAGCGCATTTCCCCAAATTCTAGAGGCTACCAACTAGAAGCCAGGGCCCAGTTCGGATAGTGGGGAAACTATGACCTCATTTGTCAAAGTGTATCACAAAAGAATGAAATAACACATTGAGAATCATTGGAAGTAGTAAATCATACACAATTGAAATAAACAACTGCAATAGATATAACCAACCAGTATATAAACTGATGCAACATTCCTGAATTCTATGAAAACAGCCAGAACATGTTACACATCAATACAGTGCAATACAACTGAAGTACAAGTAAAATAGAGAAAAATGGAATATCCAATGACATAACGAGCCAGTTCTCAGTCCGATGATCTCCTACACCACAACAGCAATCAAATATTTGTATAATGACCCTTGCCCTTATCTACACCAGTAGAAACACAATCTATTTGGGCCAAAAAGCGTGACCCAAACTGGGTGTGAGAAATATATCTCAGTAGGCACCCACCAAAGGTTTGTGATCAACTGTGTGTAAAACATGAAACAATAGTGTGCTGTAGTAAAATGAAATAAATTAAGCTGTACTAAAAATTGACTAACTTAACCAATAATATTGCCATTTTAATATCCATTTAATCATTTAATTTAAAACATCACCACAGAGAATACTCTAAGTAAACAGCCAATGTCCTCAGACACATAAACCCCTACCCTCAGGTAAAGAGTATCCAACAGAAGAATCTTCCCACAGGCACACAGATATTTCCCTCGAGCATAGGAAGTGTCGCCCACAGGCACAAAATCAGCTGCCCATAGGCACGGAAGAAGTTTTCCTTAGGCTAATATAACAATTGCCCTCGGGCTAATCAAAACAACTTTCATGGGCTAAGTAAAACACTGCCCTCAGGCGCATGTAACCAGGACATTCCCATCATGTAAATAAACATTCACAAGAAATTCCACTCAAGGAAATTCTACAATCATTTCTTTTAAAGGCATACCCTTCGGTATCCTGGCCAAATGGAAAAAAAGAGGAAAGCATCTGTTTGGTGGTCCTGGATCCATGAATGATCGCTCAAGAATTTTGTTATCATAATTTATTACCTATTAAATTCTAGGTATTTAAAATATCTATTGACTCAACCACACGACACCCCAACATGGGTTCATGGAACTAAAAATGCACAAAAACGCATGATAGTTGGAAATAAACCCCAAGACACCTACCTTATATGACAACAAATGATATATGTGAACGTTGATTCCAGAAACTCCCAAGAACGATGTAGATAGGACGTAGAAGAAACATGGTTTAAATGCAATTAACTTCCATTAGATGAAGAATTGGATATAACTGCTTAAGGAGAGTGGAGGGATTAACCGTGCGGTTCCAATGAGATTGTCCGAGGTGGAAACAGATTCCCGACGAACACTTGGAGAATATCCAAAGCTTAGGCATCCTCTCCCGAGCTCCCTCTTCCTGTTCTAAGCCTTCCCTGTGAACACGGGAGGCTAAATCCCATTTTAATTGGAAAAAAACAAAATACACGGCGTGTAATTCCCATTTTTAAATTGTTCCTCTGGCGACTTCTCACCAGTGTGGAACTGTTCACCTGTGGACATGACTGCACATCATGTCTACTTGAGTACACTCTGTATTCTGTCACACAGCTAGCCACAGACATACTATTCTCCTGCCGACTGACTACATGGCGTGTAAGGGACCACTACATGGCTTATAGTTGGTCCCTACACCCTTCATCACTGACATGGCCACATGCCCTGTGTACTCATCCCACTCCGCCAAAAGTACACGGCATGTGGAAAAAGTACACGGCCTGTACTTTCCAAATTTTCAGATTTTTCCCCATTTTCCATATTTTCTCAGAACCCCTTAATGAAAATAGAAAATACGAAACTCGTACCACAAAAATAAGAACCGAGTTTTTACAAACATACCCCTTAAAGAAAATCATCCCCAAATTTCCCTTTCAAGGGTGGAGAAGATAATGTCGTGAACAACTCTAGCCACTGAGCACGTACGTGAGTCTCCCACTCCCAGGTTTCATCCTGCACTCGGCCATGCTACCATAGCACCCGTACAATAGGAACTGATCGGACTCAGAAAAACTTAGTGCTCCTATCAACAATACGAATCGGATGCTCCTGAGAGGATGCATCTAAATCAAGCTCAACCTACCTGGGCTGAAAAAACGTGAGATGGGTCTGAATGATAGCTACGCAACTGGGATATATGGAAGACGTCGTGCATGGCCATGGACCTCTGTGGTTACTGAAATCGATAAGCAACATGCCCGACTCTCCCCCAAATATCAAATAGCCCCACATACCTCTGTGAAAGTTTACCATGTCTCCTGGTCTGCCTATGTCCCATTCTCGGCGAAACACGCAAGAAAAACTGATCCCAGACCACGAACTCCAAAGGTCGTCTGCGGTGATCAGCATAAGATTTCTGTCGAGACTGTGTGGTAGCCATCCGCTTTTGAATCAACTGGACCTGCTCAGAAGTCTCCTACATGAGACATGGTCCCAGTAAAGCTGCCTCACCTGCCTCTAACCAGCACCAAGGTGATCGTTATGGCCTACCATATAAAGCCTCGTATGGTGCCATCTCAATAGTCGCCTGAAAACTATTATTATAGGAAAACTAGACTATGGGTATATGCTTCTCCCAAGAGCCCCCAAAGTCTAGGACGCATGCACCCAGCATGTCCTCAAGAACCTGGATCGTACGATTTCACTGGACATCGGTCTAAGGGTGGTAAGCTGTGCTCAGAAGCACCTGTGTACCCAGTGAACTCTGAAAACTCTTCCCAAAATGAGATGTAAAAAGGGAGTCTGTATCTGAAACGATAGAATGAGGGACCCCATGAATACCTACGACCTCTTGGATATACAAATTATCAAGCTCATCAACACCGAAGGTCTACTTGATTGGAAAAACTGTTCTACCTTCGTGATTCTGTCCGCAACAACCCACACGGAATCATTGCCTCGAGGTGACCTCAGCAAGACCGTCATGAAATGAATCACGAAATCATCCCATTTCAAATCTGGGATAGGTAACTACTGTAATAGTCTGGATGGCCTCTGATGCTCCGCCCTCACCTGTTGACTGGTGCAACACCTCGTAAAAAACCATGTACTTCTCTCTTCATACCCGACCACTAGTACTGACTTCTAATGTCTCGGTAAATCTAGGTAACCCCAGGATGAACTGCCCAAGCTAAAGCATTAAACTCTAACATCAGCTCCTCGTGTATGTCCCCTAGAACCCACACTCGTCCATTGAAACACAGAACCTCATCATCACCAATCGTCCAACTGGGAGGAGGGTCCTCACTTGCTACTGACTACCGTAGAACTAGCCCTTTTGAATAAGATAGTTGTCTCATCCTCACTCTATCAAGTAGTATAGAAGTCAAAGATAAAGATGAATGATAAGTTTTCCTATGACTGTCATGAACCTCCAAATGCATCTCAGAGAACAAAGCCCGAAGTTGCCATTCACCATTGGCCTCTTAGACAGCCTGTATCTGAGTCTTCATACTCAGTGCATCAGCTACTGCATTACCTTTACCAGTTGTATAGGGAAGCTGAAAATCAAAGGACTGAAGGTACTCAACCCACATTCACTGCCTTAGATTCAAGTCACCCTGAGTAAAGATATATTTGAGAATTTTTTGATCGGTAAAATCGCAAAATGTTCTCTCAACAGATAATGTCTCCAACAGCCCAACACATGAACAACTGCAGGAAACTCAAGATCATGTGTTGGGTAATTCCTCCCATGTGGCCTCAACTGTAGAGACTCGTACGCAACAACTCGATCGCCCTGCATCAACCCTACTCCCATCCCAATACCTGATGCATCATAGTAAACTGTATTGATCTGTCCCAGCTCAGGGAGTATCAGGATTGGTGCTGATGTCAACCATCCGTTAAGGTCCTGAAAGGTTGTCTCACAAGATTCTATCCAAATGAACATCACACCCTTCTTAGTCAGACCCGTTAACGGTGATGCTAAGTAGTAAAAGTCCTATATGAGGCATCTGTAGTAACCAGAAATCCCTATGAAACTCTGTATCTCGAACACATTCTTAGGCTGCTATAAGGAAACTACTGCTCTCACATTATCTGGGTCCACGGAAACTCCTGCCTCTATGATTATATGACCCATGAAGTGAATCTGTTCCATCAAAAAGTTGAACTTTGAGATCGTAGCATATAGTTGATTCTCTCTCAGTGTACTCAATACGATCTCAAGATCGGTGGAATGGTCATGTCGAGTGTGAGAGTAAACCAAGATGTCTTCCATGAATACTACCACAAAATAATCTCGATAAGGATGGAACTCATGATTCATAAGAGCGACGAAAAATACTATCGTGTTCGTGAGTCTAAACGAAATAACCATGTAATCGTATAGACCATATCTGCTCTTGAAAGTTGTGAGAGGTATATCAGATGGTCTAACGCGAAGCTGATGATATCCTGATCTCAAGTCAATCATTGAGAAAACTCATGCTCCACGAAGTTTATCAAAATAAGCATCAATCCTCATCAAGGGATATCAGTTCTTAACCATCAACTGGTTACGCTTTCGATAATCAAGAGAGATTCCGAGGGTACCGTCCTCCTTCATCACCAAGAGGACCAGAATACCCCATGGAGATGTACTGGGTCAGATGAAACCATTTACCTGTAACTCCACTAACTGCATCTTTAGATCCTACAACTATGGTGTAGCCATCCTATAAGGAGGAATGGACACCGATGCTGCTCCTGGCACAAGATCAATAGGTAAATACACCTCTATCTCTGGAGGTTTACCTGAAAAGTTGTCCGGGAAGACATCCCTAAAACGATCAACCACTAGAGGGAAATCCTTCGGACAGGTCCCCTGGTCATCCAGATATAATCTCGCAATTTGGGTTGTGACTCCTCCTTGCCCACGATGCTCTAGTCCAGCTCGATTCTCCTGAACATCCAATTCTCCCTTGTATAGAAAATCTCTGCCCTCTGGTGACATGAAGCTCACCCTGCGACGATAGCAGTCTTTAAAGTCTCGGAAGGGAACCAACCTGTCTGTCCTAAAAATGAAGTCATAAGCTGTCATCTTTAAGACATAGATGTCCCAAAGAAAGTTACACCCACCAACCACAAAGGGGCACTCTTTGCACTGACGCACACCGGTCGTTCTATTCTCCAATGGAGTTTCTAGCATCATGATATGAGAATAAGTTGAAACATAGAGCCCAAGGCTCTCTACAATTGTCACAAATATAAAACTATGTGTAGCACCCGTATCGAAAAGTACTAAATATAAATCAAAAGCTACTAGAATAGTACCTCTGACTATAGAAAATTCGGGATCCTACTCCTGCAGGGTATGTAGCACTGCAGATGCCTTCCCAGTGTTGCGGCCCTGCGACATAGCCTGTCTAACCTGAGCTGTCCTGCCCTACTACCTCTGGGATCCTGGTGTTCGGCTACCATGACCACGACCACAATCTCTGTCTGCACTTCCTAACGTATTCCAGTTCCCTGACAAGTAAGAAGCCACTAGTCCTGCTCCTCTACCCGGTGTCTGAACAGAACCCCTCTCACTAGCCATTGATGGAAACACCCTGCAAAAGTGCTGAAGATGACCCATATTGCTGCAATCTCGGCACTCCACTGGGTTTCGTGGACACTTTGGCCTCTTCTGTCCCTCTCTACCACACTGGTAGCACATGACCTGGCCACCTGAAGCATTATTCTAGCTCGTGATACCACCTTGAGAGAAGTCCATCTGTCTCTTCCTCTAGCCTGCAGAAATAGTACAAGTAACTGGTGCAGAACTGCTCTGGCCCACACCACTAGATTCCCAAAGGTTCCCTCTATAATCAGTGCCTAATTCACAATTACATGTACAGTAGGCAACCTGAAAACATTCACCAGTTCTAGGATGTCATACCGAATACCATCCTCGAAACGTCTGGCTCTCTATATCTCATCACCCACCAGCACGGGTGCAAAATGCTGAAGCTCAGTGAAACAAGAAGAATAGTCCATCACCGATATATCTCCCCGCTGCAGATTCATGAACTCTCGAGCTCGATCTGCCCATAACATCCCAGGAAAGAAGAAGTGATATATTACTACCAGAAAATCTTCCCACACCATGTGTATGTGATGCTCTAACTAGGAGGCAAGATCCCACCATCTCTTGGAATAATCACACAACATTTAGGTCGCGAGCTTGACCCTCCACCCTCGAGGTGTCTCAAGATTCTCGAAAATAGTCTTCATATATCCTTTCCAAGTCTCCGCAACCTGTGGTCCTCCATCCCCTAAGAACGTAGGTGGATGAGGTTGATGGAAGATATGAGTCATATCAGACATAGATGTGGCAACCGACAGTGCTCCATGAAAGGTCACCATAAATTGCATAAAGCCTTCACGAATCTGTGCATCCATGCCTGTGTCCGGTATAATGTCTGGTGCCACATCTGGCTCTACTAGAGGATCAACTAATAGCCCATGGCCCACTATCTCTAGAGTATAGTCGTCACTGATCTCCTGGGAAAAACGTGCGGTCATCTAGGTGGAATGACACTACGAGGTTAAACGCACACCTTAGATCAAGATTAACAATGACCGAAAACAAAGGAACCACAAAGAAACAAGAGGAAGAAGGGATCTCAAGATTTAAAAAAAAAGACTACACGGCGTGTATACTGACTACATGGCCTGTACTTGACTTCCCTTCCCTGCCCATGTCCTTCTGCACGGCTAAGCCACACGGCTCCCGTTTGAACAAAAGGACACTGCGTGTATATTATCTTCACGACATGTATGGTGTTATTTCTAACATCTCATGTCATTTGTGACACGACTGACTACTCGGATTACATTACTCGGTATGTTACACCCGCACATGGAGTGTACAATTCCCCATTTCCCCGTCACATGGCTAATTCCACATGGTCTGTCCTCAGTCAAGACTACACGGCGTGTCCCACAGATACACAGCGTGTACTAGACGATCTTTTCCGACCCGTGTTGTTAGTTACACATCCAGATACACAGATCAACCCACACAACGTGTTCTATATACACACAGCGTGTACTCTAAAGGATTACCCCAACCCATGTTGTTAGTTACACGGCCGGGTTCCCAGGTCACATTACTCGGCATGTTCCACAGTGGACACGGCATGTATGTATTAAGGTTTCCTCCACCCATGTTGTTAGTTACACGGAGGACACCAGGTCAACACTACAGATCATGTACTGAAGCTACACAGCATGTTCAACCCATGCTCTTCCCCTCCCCATGTTGCTGCCCACACGGTTTGTGACACGGGAAGAGACTACACGGTGTGTACTCTGGTACATGGCGTGTACTCAACAAGTTTATTTTTCTTCTCGAATAGAAGACCATACACAGCGTGTCTATATACCACATGTCTTGTATACTGGGATTTTCAGATAGTATGCCTCAGAAACATCCCTGAAACCCATAAAATACCTGAAAACCACACCTAAGTGTCATATTCTGATCTACGAGGGCCCATAATCCCCACGAATCAAAGTCTGACATCTTATCTATGTTATAACATAATAAACAGTCAATGATCCACCAAATTACGGTAAATGGGGGCCTATAATTTCCAAAAACAACAGTTTGGCATCTATTCTATAAACAGGCTCACACAATAATACCCTATCAAACAAAATTTTCAATCAAGCAGCTACCACATGAGCATGATTTTCATGCACAGTTTCTATCACCACAACATGAAATTTATAATGCACCTAGATTACATGGAACTATCCATGGAATGTGATTTCTATCTTGTGAATAAATGATGAATGAGATGGAATACCCTCATCTCATCGAGTTTCATCTAAATAGACCCCATGAATACCATATAAACAACACAATACAAGTGCGTCACCTAATGGTGAAAATAAATTCAACTATAAAATTGAAAAATCAGAGAAATTGAAATATGAGGTAAATTGGATTTTCCTTATACACAGGCTAGCTATGCTCGGGCACAACTCATTACAACCTACCATTCCATCCTGTCCCTGTATAAGGCTCCAAATAGTTAGTCAAAGAAATGAAATCCTCTTATACCACTTTGTAACATCCCAGACCCGGGTACC
The DNA here is from genome assembly GCA_963277665.1 of Viscum album. Classification (NCBI taxonomy): domain Eukaryota; kingdom Viridiplantae; phylum Streptophyta; class Magnoliopsida; order Santalales; family Viscaceae; genus Viscum; species Viscum album. The sequence goes on along the minus strand of OY728121.1, from coordinate 1,787,506,788 downwards.
ACTCCGTGAGTGCCCCATACCCAGTTCGCCACATGACCTCAAGCGCATTTCCCAAACACTAGAGGCTGCCGACTAGCAGTGAGGGCCCAGGTTTGATAGTGCTGAAACTATGCCCTCATTTGTCAAAGTGTAGCTCAGCAGAATGAAATAAAACATACAGGAATAGCAGAAGCAGTAAACCATATACAATTTCAAAAAACCAATGTAGTAGATATAACCAACCAGTATATAAACTGATGTAACATGCCCCAATTCATGAAAACAGGCAGAACATGTTACACAACAATACAGTACAATTCAACTGAAGTACATGTACATGAAAGAAAAATAGAACAGCCAGCGGCATTGCGAGCCAGTGATCGGTCCCATTCTCTCCTACACCATAGCATCAATCAGATACCTGTAAAAGGACCCTTTCCCTTATCTACACCAGAAAAAACGTAATCTGTTTGGGCTGAAAAGAGGGACCCAAACAAGGTGTGAGAAATATATCTCAGTAGGCACCCACCAAAGGATCGTGCTCAACTGTGTGTAAAACATGCATCAATAGTGTGCAGTAGTAAAATGCAAAAAGTTAGCAGTACTAAAAAGTAAATAACATCACAAATCATATTTCGATTTTAATATCCATTTAATCATTTAATTTAAAATATCACCACAGTGAATATTCTAATTAAATAGCTAATGTTCTCAGACACGTAAACCCCAACCCTCAGGTAAAGAGTATCCAACAAAAGAATCTGCCCCCAAGTACATGGATATTTCCCTTAGGCGTATGAAGTATCTCCCACAGGTACAGAAATAGCTTCCCACTAGCACGGATGATATTTCCCTCACACTAGGATAACAACTTCCCTCGGGCTAAGGAAAACAATGCCCATGGTCTAAGTAAAATAGTACCCTCAGGCGCATGTAACCGGGGCATGCCCAACATGTAAATAAACCTTCAAAATCAATTCCTCTCATGGTAATTCTACAATCATTTCTTTTAAAGGCATACCCTCGGGTATCTTGGCCAAACAGCTAAACACAGGAACGCACCCCTGGGGTGGTCCTGGATCCATGCACGATCACAACAACATTTTTTTATCACAATTAATTACCTATTCAATTATAGGTATTTAAAATAGCTATTTCCTCAGCCACATGACACCCCAAAATGGGTTCGTGGAACAAAAAACACACAAAAATGCATGAAAGTTGGAAATAAACACCAATCCACCTACCTTATATGCCAACGAAAGATATATGTGAACGTCGATTCCAGAAACGCCCATGAACGATGTGGATCAAACGTAAAAGACTCTCCTTTAAAATACAAATAACTTCCATTAGAGGAATAATTGGCAAGAACTGCTTAAAGAGATTGGAGGGCTTACCCGTGCGGTACCAACGAGATCGTCCGAGGCAGAAACAGATTCCTGACGAATGCTCGGTGGATCTCCAAATCTTTGGCCTCCTCTACCGAGCTCCTTCTTCCCGTTCTAAGAATTCCCTATGAATAGTGGAGACTACTTCCAACTTTAATCGAAAAAAACAATGTACACGACATGTACATCTGAGTACACGGCGTGTAATTCCCATTTTTAAACTGTTACTCAGGAGGATTCCCTCTAGAGTGGCACTGTTCACCTGCCGACATGACTACATGGAATGTCTCCTTGAGTACACTGCGTTTTCTATCGCACAGCTGGCCATGGCCTTACTATTCGCATGCCAACTGACTACACTCGGTGTAAGGGACCACTACACGGCGTGTAGTTGGTTCCTATACCCTTCATCACTGACATGACCACACACCCTGTGTACTCATCCCACACGGCCAAAAAAACATGGCGTGTGGAAAAAGTACTGGGTGTGTACTTTCCAAATTTAGGGATTTTCCCCATTTTCCATATTTTCTCAAAAACTCTTAAGGAGAATAGAAAACAAGAAACACGTACCTCAAAAATAAGAACCAAGTTCTTACAAAATTCTCCACTTAAAGAAATTTGTCCCTGAATTTCCTTTCCAAGGGTGGAGAAGATAAATCCATGAACAACTCTAGCCACTGAGCATGTACGTCAGTCTCTCGCTCTGAGGATTCATCCTGCTGCCATAGCACCCGTACGAGAGGAACTGACCGGCCTCAGAGAAACATAGTGCTCCTATCTACAATATGAATCAAATGCTTCTCAAAGGACGCATCAAACTCAAGAACAACCTCTTCAGGCTGAAAAATGTGAGATGGTTCTGAATGATAGCTACGCAACATGGATATATGGAAGTTGTCATGCATGGACTGATACCTCTATGGTAACTGCAAACGATAAGCAACCGACCCGACTCTCCCATGAATCAAAAATGGCCCCACATACCATGGTGAATGTTTACCCTGTCTCCTGATCCGCCTGTGTCCCAGCTTCGGCGAAACACACAAGAAAAACTGATCCCCGACCACGAACACCAAAGGTCATCTACGGCGATCAGCATAAGATATCTGTTGAGACTGTGCAGTAGCCATCCGCTTCTGAATCAATTGTACCTACTGAGAAGTCTCCTGCATGAGACGTGGTCCCAGTAAAGCTGCCTCAGCTGATCTAACCAACACCAAGGTGATCGGCATAGCCTACCATATAAAGCCTCGTATGGTGCCATCTCAATAGTCTCCTGAAAACTATTATTATAGGTAAACTAGACTAGGGGTATATGCTTATCCCAAAAGCCGCCAAAGTCTAGGACACATTCACGCACCATGTCCTCAAGCACCTGTATCATACGCTTTGATTGGACATCGGTCTAAGGGTGGTAAGTTGTGCTCAAAATCACTTGTGTACCCAGTGCCCTCTGAAAACTCTGCCAGAAATGAGACATAAAATGGGTGTCCCTATCCGAAACGATAGATCAAGGGACCCCATGAAGACGTACGACCTCTCGGATATACAAAATCCCGAGCTCGTCAAAACCGAAGGTCTCCTTGATTAGAAAAAAGTGAGCTACCATCGTGATTTTTTCCGCAGCAACCCACACAGAATCATTGTCTCGAGGTGACCTTGGAAAGCCCGTCACAAAATCCATCACGATATCATCCCATTTCCAATATGGGATGGGTAACTATTGTAATAGTCCGGCTCTCCTATGATGCTCCACCTTCACCTGATAACTGGTGGAACACCTCATAACAAAACCAGTTACTTCTCTCTTTATACCCAGCCACCAGTACCGACGTCTCAAGTCTCGATACATCTAGGTAACCCCGGGATGAACTGCCCAAGCTAAAGCATGAAACTCCCACATCAGATCCTCGTGTATATCCCCGATAACCCACACCCATCCATTGAAACATAGAACCTCATCATCGCCTATCGTCCAACCGGGAGGAGGGTCCTCACTTGATACCGACTCCCATAGAACTAGGCCTTCTTAATCTGATAGTAGTCTCATCATCACTCTATCAAGGAGGATAGAATTCATAGTTAAAGATGAAAGATAAGTTTTCCCCTAACTATCATGCACCTCCAAATGCATCTCAAAGAACAAATCCATAAGCTTCCATTCACCGCTGGCCTCCTACACAGCCTGTATCTTAGTCTTCTTGGTCATTGAATCAGCTATTTCAATACCATTACTAGGTCTATAGGTAGGCTCAAAATCAAAGGACTGAAGGTACTCAACCCACATTCGCTACCTTAGATTCAAGTCACACTGAGTAAAGATATACTTAAGACTTTTTTGATTAGTAAAAACCGAAAAACGTTCTCCCAACAGATAATGTCTCCAACAGCGCAACACATGAAAAACTGCATCCAAACCGAGATCATGCGTCGGGTAATTCCTCTCATTTTGCCTCAACTACTGAGACCCGTATGCAACAACTCGATCACCCTACATCAACACTAGTCCCATCCAAATACCTGATGCATCATAGTAAACTGTATAGCTATTTCTCTGCTCAGGGAGTATCAAGATTGGTGCTAATGTCAACCTTCCTTTTAGGTCATGAAAGGTTGTCTCACAAGTTTCTATCCAATGAAAATTCACACCCTTCTTAGGCAAACCCGTTAACAGCGCTGCTAGGCAGGATAAGTCTTTTATGAAGCATTTGTAGTAACCAGCCATCCCTAAGAAACTTCGTATCTCAAACATGTTTTTAGGCTGCTCCAAGGAGACTACTGCTCTCATCTTCTCTGGGTCCAGGGAAACTCCAATCTCTGAGATGATATGACCCATGAAGTGAATCAGGTCCATCCAAAAGTGGAACTTTGAGATCTTAGCATACACCTGATGCTCTCTCAGTGTACTCAATATGATCTCAAGATGGGTGGAATGTTCGTGTCGAGTGTGAGAGTGCACCAAGATGTATTCCATGAATACTACCACAAAATAATCTAGATAAGGGTGGATCTCATGATTCATAAGAGCGATGAAAACAGCTGGAACGTTCGTGAGTCCGAACGACATAACCATATACTCGTATAGACCGTACCTGCTATTGAAAGCGGTGAGAGGTATATCAGATGGTCTAACACGTAGCTGATGATATCCTGATCTCATGTCAATCGTCGAGAACACTCGTGATCCATGAAGTTGATCAAAATGATCATCAATCCTCATCAAGGGATATCGGTTCTTAACCGTCAACTGGTTCAGCTTCTGATAATCCAGATAGAGTCTGAAGGTACTGTCCGCCTTCTTCGCTAAGAGGATCGGAGAACCCCATGGAGAAGTACTGGGTCAGATGAAACCCTTTACCTGTAACTCCTCTAACCGCCTCTTGAGCTCCTGCAACTCTGGTGTAGCCATCTTATAAGGAGTAATGGACACCGGTGCTACTCCTGGGACATGCTCAATATATAAATACACCTATCACTCTAGAGGTAGACCTAAAAAGTCGTCCGGGAATAAATCCCTGAAATGATCAACCACTGGATGGAAATCATTCGAACAAGTCCCCTGGTCTTCCAGATATAAACTTGCAATCTGGTTTTTGACTTCTCCTCGCCCACGATGCTCTGGTTCAGCTCGACTCTCCTGAACATCCCATTCTCCATTGTATAGAAACTGTCCGCCCTCTAGTGATGTGAAAATCAACCTGCGACGATAGCAGTATACAATGGCTCGAAAGGGAATAAACCAGTCCATCCCGAGAATGGCGTAATAATCTGTCTTCTCTATGACATAGAGGTCCAAAAGAAAGTGACCCCCACCAACCACAAGGGGGCACTCTTTGCACTGATTCACACCAGTCATTTTAGTCCCCAACGGTGTTTCTAGCATCATGATATGATAAGAAGTAGAAACACAGAGTCCAAGGATCTTCAAAAAGGTCACAAATATAAAACTATGTGTAGCACCTGTATCAAAAAGTACTGAAGATAAAACAGAAGCTACTAGACTAGTACCTCTGACTGTAGAAGATTCAATATCCTCCTCCTGCTGGGTCTGTAGCACTGCATATTCCTGCCCAGTTTCGTGGCCCTATGACACAGCCTGGGGACCCTGAGCTGTCAGTCCCTACTGCCTTTGGGATCCTGGTGTCTGGCTACCATGAACACGACCACCATATTTGCCTAAACGCCTTGATGTATTCCAGTTCCCTGACTAGTAAGAAGCCACTGGTCCTGCTCCCGTACACAGTGTCTGCACATAACCTCTCTCACTAGCCATCGGTGGAAACACCCAGCAACAGCGCTGCAGATGACCCATATTGCCATAACATCGGCACTCTATTGGGTCTCATGGCCACTGTGGCCTCTTGTGCCCCTCTCTACCACACTGGTAGCACATGGCCTGGCCACCTGAAGCATTCTTTAGCTGGTACTGCCATCTTGAGAGAATTCTATCTGTCTCTTCCTCTTGCCATCATAAATAGTACCAGTAACTGGTGTTGAACCGCCCTAGACCACACCACTAGATTCCTGAAGGTTCTCTCTATAATCAGCGCCTGATTCAAAATTGCATGTACAGTTGGAAACCTGAAAACATTCACCTGCACTCAGATGTCATACTGAAGACCATCTTCGAAAATTATGGCTCTCAACATCTCATCACCCACCAGCATAGGTTCAAAACGCTGAAGCTTGGTGAAACAAGAAGAATAATCCATCACCGATGTATTGCCCGGCTACAGATTCATGAACTCTCAAGATCGATCTTTACACAGCATCTTTTGAAAGAAGAATTCATAGATGACTACCGGAAAATCTTTCCAAACCATGTCTCTGTGATGCTCTGACTGGGTGGTAACATCCCACCACCTCTTGGCAGAATCACGCAGCATGTATGTCGCGAGCTTGACCCTCCGCCCTGGAGGCGTCTCTAGATTCTCAAATATATTCTGCATCGATCCTAGCCAAGAATCTGCATCCAGTGGTCTTCCATCCCCTAAGAAAATATGTGGATGATGAAGCTGGAAGAAACGAGTCAGCTCGGACATAGATGTGACAACCGACTGTGCTCCCAGAACAGTCTGCATAAACCGCATAAACCCTTCACAAAACTGTTCATCCACGCCTGTGTCCAGTATAAATTCAAGCACCGCATCTGGCTCTACTGGTGGATCAACTGATAGCCCATGGCCCACCATATCTGGAGTATAGTCATCACCGCTCTCCTGGAGAACAACGTGTGGTCCTCTAGGAAGAATGACACAACAAGATTAAATGAACACCTTAGATCAAGCTTAACAATGACCTAAAACAAAGGAACCACAAGGAAACAAGAGGAAGAAGGCATCTCCAGATTTGAAAAACAAGACTATATAGCGTGTATACTGACTACATGGCGTGTACTTGACTTCCCTTCCCTGCACGAGTCCTTCTGCACGACTAAGCCACATGGCTCCCATTTGAACAAAACTACACTGCGTGTATATTATCTTCATGGTGTGTATGGTGTTATTTATAACATCTCATGTCCTTACTTACACGACCGACTACTCGGCTTACATTACTTGGCATGTTACACCCACCCATGGCGTGTACACTTCCATGTTTCCCCGTCACATAGCTATGTCCACACGGTCTGTCCTCGGACAAGACTACCCAGCGTGTCCAAGAGATACACATCGTGTACTAGACAAGCTCTGCCGACCCGTGTTGTTAGTTACACGGCCGGATGCACAGCTCAACCCACACAACGTGTTCTATATACACACAGTGTGTACTCTAAAGGATTACCCTAACCCGTGTTGTTTGTTACACTGCCGGGTTCCTAGGTCACACTACACGGCGTGTTCCATAGTGGACACGACGTGTATGTCTTAAGGTTTACTCCACCTGTTTTGTTAGTCACGCGGCATACACCGGGTAAACACTACACGGGGTGTACTGAAGCTACATGACGTGTTCGCCCCAAGCTCTTCCCTTCCCCATATTGCCTCCCACACAGTTTTTGACATGGGAGGAGACTAAACGGTTTGTACTCTGGGTACACGGCATGTACACAAAAATATTATTTTCTTCCCAAATATAAGACCATACACGGCGTGTCAATGTACCACACGGCTTGTATACTGGGATTTCCGGATAGTATGCCTTAGAAACATCCCCGGAACCCAGAAAATACCGTAAAACAACACCTAAGTGTCAAATTACGATCTATGAGGGCCCATACTCCCCATGAATCAATGTTTGATATCTTATCTATGTTATAACATAATAAAAAGTCAATGATCCACAAAATTCCGGTAAATTGCGGCATATAATTCCCAAAAACCAAACATTGGCGTCCATTCTATAAATAGGCTCACACAATAATACCCTATCGAACAGTAGGTATCAATCAAGAAGCTACCACAACAACATGATTTTCTAGCACAATTTCTATCACCAGAACATGAAAATTATAATGCACGTACATGGCATGGAACTATTAATGGCATGTGATTTCTAGCTTGTGCCTAAATGATGCATGAGAAGGCATACCCTAATCTCATCGGGTTGCATCTAAATAGATCCCATGAATACCATATAAACAACACAATACAAGTGTGTCACCCAACAGTGAAAATCAATTCACCTATAAAATTGGAAAATCAGAAAAATTGCAATACGAGGTAAATTGTCTTTTCCCTGTACATGGGTTAGCTACACCCGAGCACATCTCATTACCAACTACCATTTCATCCTATCCCTAACTAAGGCTCCAAATTGTATGTAATAGAAATTAACTCCTCTGATACCAATTTGTAATATCCAGGACCCGGGTACCACTCCACGAGTGCCACATACCCTGTTCGCCACATGACCTCAAGCGCATTTCCCCAAACACCAGAGGCTTCCAACTAGCAGCAAGGGCCCAGGTCTGATAGTGGGGAAACTATTCCCGCATTTTTCAATGTGTAGCACAGCATAATGAAATAAAACATACAGCAACAGTGGAAGCAGTAAACCATACACAACTAAAATAAACCATTGCAGTAGATATAACCATCCAGTATATAAATTGATGAAACATGCCTAAGTTCTATGAAAACTGTCAGAACATGTTACACAACAATACAATACAATTCAAATGAAGTACAAGTACAAGAAAGAAAAACAGAATAGCCAACGGCATTGCGAGCCAGTGCTCGGTCTCATTCTCTCATACACCTCGGCAGCAATCAGATACCCATAAAAGGACACTTTCCCTTATCTACACCTGCAAAAACGTAATCTGTTTGGGCTGAAAAATGGGACCCAAACAAGGTGTGAGAAATATATCTCAGTAGGCACCGACCAAAGGACTGTGATCAACTGTGTGTAAAACATGCAACAATAGTGTGCAGTAGTAAAATGCAATAAAGTATGTAGTAATAAAAAGTAACTAACATAACCAATCATATTTCCATTTTAATATCCATTTAATCATTTAATTTAAAATATCACCACTGTGAATATTCTAAGTAAACAGCTAATGTCCTCAGACACGTAGACCCCTACCCTCAGGTAAAGAGTATCCAACACAAGAATCTTCTCACAAGCACACGGATATTTCCCTTGGGCATATGAAGTGTCGCCCACAGGCACAGAATCAGTTGCCCACAGGCATGGAATAATTTTCCCTCATGCTAGGATAACAACTGCCCTCGGGCTAAGAAAAACAACGCCCACAGGCTATGTAAAACACTACCCTCAGACACATGTAACTAGGGAATTCCCAACATGTAAATAAACATTCACAAGAAATTCCACTCAAGGCAATTCTACAATCATTTCTTTTAGACGCATACCCTTGGATATCCTGGACAAATGGCTAAACATAGGAACACACCCCTGGGGTGGTCCTGGATCCATGCATGATTTCAACAGAATTTTGTTATCAAAATTAAATACCTATTCAATTCTATGTATTTAAAATAGATGTGTCCTCAGCCACACGACACCCCAACACGGGTTCGTGGCACTAAAAATGCACAAAAATGCACGACAGTTGGAAATAAACACCAATCCACCTAACTTATATGCCAACGAACGATATATGTGAACGTCAATTCTAGAAACACCCAATAACGACGTAGATCTGATGTAGAATAAATTCAGTTAAAATGAAAATAACATCCATTAGAGGATGAATTGGAAAGAACTGCTTAAGGAGATCGGAGGGCATACCCGTGCGGTTCCAACGAGATCGTCAGAGGTGGAAACGGATTCCCGACGAATGATCAGCGGATCTCCAAATATTCAGCCTCCTCTCTTGAGCTCCCTCTTCATATTCTAAGCCTTCCCTGTGAACAGGAGAGGCTACTGCCCACTTTAATCGAAAAAAACAAAGTACACGGCGTGTAATTCTGAGTACATGACATGTAATTCTCATTTTTAAGTTGTTCCTCTAGTGGATTCCGTCCAGCGTGGCACTGTTCACCTACCGACATGACTATGATGTGTGTCTCCTTGAGTACATTGTGTGTTCTGTCGCACAGTTGGCCATGACCTTACTATTCGCATGTCGACTGACTACACGGCGTGTAAGGGACTACTACACTGCGTTTAGTTGGTTCCTACACCCCTCATCACCGACACGGCCACAAACCTTGTGTACTCATCCCACACGGCCAAAAGTACATGGCGTGTGGAAAAAGAACAGGGCGTGTACTTTCCAAATTTAGGGACTTTTTCTGATTTTTTATATTTTCTCAAAATCAAATAAGGAAAATAAAAAAGAAGATACTCGTACCTCAAAAATAAGAACCGGGTTCTTACAAACATCCCCCCTTAAAGCAATTTGTCCATGAATTTCCCTTCCAATGGTGGAGAAGATAAAGCCGTGAACAACTTTAGACACTGAGCACGTACGTTAGTCTCTCGCCCCCAGGTCTCATCCTACACTCGGCTATGCTGCCATAGCTCTCGTACGAGAGAAACTAACCAGCCTCGGAGAAACCTAGTGCTCCTATCAACTATACGAATCAAATGCTTCTCAAAGGACACAACTAACTAATGCTCAACCTCATTATGTTGAAAAAAATGAGATGGTTCTGAATGATAGCTACAAAACTGGGATATATGGAAGACATCATGCATGGCCCGTTACCTCTGTGGCAACTACAACCGATAAGCAACCGACCTGACTCTCCCCTGAATCTCAAATGGCCCCACATACCTCGGTGAATGTTTACCCTATCACCTGATCCACCTGTGTACCATCCTCGACGAAACACGCAAGAAAACCTGATCCCAGACCACGAACTCCAAATGTCATCTACACCAATTGGCATAAGATTTATGTCAAGACTTTGCGGTAGCCATCCGCTTCTGAATCAACTGTACCTACTCAGAAGACTCATGCACAAGATGTGGTCCCAGTATACCTGCCTCACCTGCCTCTAACCAGAACCAAGGTTATCGGCATAGCCTACCATATAAAGCCGCGTATGGTGCCATCTCAATAGTCTCCTGAAAACTATTATTATAGGAAAACTCGACTAGGGGTATATGCTTCTCCCAGGAGCCCCGATTGTCTAGAACGCATGCACACAACATGACCTCAAGCACCTGTATCATACTCTTTGACGAGACATTGGTCTGTGGGTGGTAAGTTGTGCTCAGAAGCACCTGTGTACCAAGTGCCCTCAGAAAACTCTACTAGAAACGAGACGTAAAATGTGTGTCTCTATCTAAAAAAATAGAACGAGGGACCCCATGAAGACGTACGACCTCACGGATATACAACTTCCTGAGCTTGTCAAAACCAAAGGTGTCCTTGATTGGAAAAAAGTGTGTTACCATTGTGAGTCTGTCCGCAACAAGCCACACATGAACATTGCCTCAAGGTGACCTCGGAAAGACCGTCACGAAATCCATCGTGACATCATCCCATTTCCTCTCTGAGATGGGTAACTGTTGTAATAGTCTGACTGGCCTCTGATTCCGCCTTCACCTGCTGAAAGGTGGAACACCTCATAACAAAACCAGCTACTTCTCTCTTCATAACCGGCCACCAGTACTGACATCTCAAGTCTCGGTACATCTAGGTAACCCCGGGATGAACTTCCCAAGCTAAAGAATGAAACTCCCACATCATCTCCTCGCGTATATCCCCTAGAACCCACACTTTTCCATGGAAACACAGAAACGCATCATCGCATATCGTCCAACCGGGAGGAGGGTCCTCAATTGCTACCAACTCCCATAGAAACATGCCTTCTGAATCAGATAGTAGTCTCATCCTCACTCTATCAAGGAGGATATAAGTCACAGCTAAAGATGAAAGATAAGTTTCCCCCTGACTGTCATGCACCTCCAAATGCATCTCAGAGAACAAATCCATAAGCTGTCATTCACCACTGGCCTCATGCACAGCATGTATCTGAGTCTTCCTGCTCAGTTCATCAGCTACTGCATTACCTTTATCAGGTGTATAGGAAAGCTCAAAATCAATGTACTGAAGGTACTCAACCCACCTTCGCTGCCGTAGATTAAAGTCACGCTGAGTAAAGATATACTTGAGACTTCTATGATCGGTAAAAACCACAAAATGTTCTCCCAACAGATAATGTCTCCAACAGCGCAACACATGAACAACTGCATCCAACTCGAGATCATGCATCGAGTAATTCCTCTCATGTGGCCTCAACTTCCGAGACCCGTATGAAACAACTCGATCTCCCTGCATCAACACTACTCCCATCCCAATACCTGATGCATCATAGTAAAATGTATAGCTCTGCCCCTGCTCAGAGAGTATCAGGATTGGTGCTGAGGTCAACCTTCCTATTAGGTCCTGAAATGTTTTCTCACATGATTCTTTCCAAAAAAACATCACACCCTTCTTAGTTAGACCTGTTAACAGCACTGCTAAGCCGGAGAAGTCTTGTATGAAGCATCTGTAGTAACCAGCTATCCCTAAGAAACTCCATATCTCAAACACATTCTTAGGATGCTCCAAGGAAACTACTGCTCTCACCTTCTATGGGTCCATGGAAACTCATGCCTCTGAGATGATATGACCCAAGAAGTGAATCTGGTCCATCCAATAGTGGAACTTTGAGATCATAGCATATAGCTGATGCTCTCTCAACGTACTCAATACGATCTCAAGATGAATGGAATGGTTGTGTCGAGTGTGAGAGTGCACCAAGATGTCAGCCATGAATACTACCAAAAATGAATATAGATAAGGATGGAACTCACGATTCATCAGAGCGATGAAAAATTTTGGTGCGTTCGTGAGTCCGAACGACATAACCATATACTTGTATAGAACATACATGCTCTTGAAATCTGTGAGAGGTATATTAAATGGTCTAACTTGTAGCTGATGATATCCTGATCTCAAGTAAATCTTTGAGAATAGTCGTTCTACACTGAGTAGATCAAAATGACCATCAGTCCTCGTCAAGGGATATAGGTTCTTAACCGTCAACTAGTTCAGCTTCCGATAATCCAGTCAGAGTCTGAGGGTACCGTCCGCCTTCTTCCCCATGTGGACCAGAGAACCCCATGGAGAAGTACTGGGTCAGATGAAACCCTTTACTTGTAACTTCTCTAACTGTCTCCAGCGCTCCAGAAACTCTGGTGTAGCAATCCTAAAAGGAGGAATGGACATCAGCGTTTCTCAGGGAACAAGATCAATAGATAAATACACCTCTCACTCCAGAGGTAGACCTGAAAATTCGTCCGGGAAGACATCCCTGAAATAATCAACCACTGGAGGGAAATCCTTCTAACAAGTCCCCTGGTCGTCCAGATATAAACTCGGAATCTGGTCTATGACTCCTTCTCGCCCATGATGCTCTGGTCCTGCTCGACTCGCCTGAACATCCCATTCTCACTTCTATAGAAACTCTCCGCCCTCTGGTGACGTGAAACTCACCCTATTTTGATAGCAGTCTACAAATTCTTGAAAGGGAACCAACCAGTCCATCCCGAGAATGACATCATAAGATGTCATCTCTATGAAATAGAGTTCACAAAGAAAGTGAAACCCACCAACCACAAGGGGAACTCTTTTCACTGACGCACACGAGTCGTTTTAGTCCCCAACGGAGTGTCTAGCGTCATGATATGAGAATAAGTAGAAACACAAAGTCCAAGGATCTCCACAATGGTCACACATATAAATCTATGTGTAACACCTGTATTGAAAAGTACTGAAGATAAAACAGAAGCTACTAGACTAGTACCTCTGACTGTAGAATATCTGGGATCCTGCTCTTGCTGGGTTTGTAGCACTACATATGTCTGCCCACTACCGCGGCCCTACGACACAACCTGGATATCCTGAGCTATCAGGCCCTACTGCCTCTAGGATCCTGGTGTCTGGCTACCATGACCATGACCACCATCTCTGCCTGCACGCCCTGACGTATTCCAGTTCCCTGACTAGTAAGAATCCACTGGTCCTGCTCCTGTACACAGTGTCTGCATAGAACCCCTATCACTAGCCATCGGTGGACACACCCTGCAAAAGTGTTGCAGATGACCCATCTTGCCGCAAACTCGGCACTCCATTGGGTCTCGTGGACACTGTGTCTTCTTGTATGCCTCTCTACCACACTAGTAGCACGTAACCTGTCCACCTAAAGAATTCTTCTGGCCGGTACTGCCACCCTGAGAGAAGTCCATTTGTCTCTTCCTCTTGCCAGCATAAATAGTACCAGTAACAGGTGATGAACCTCCCTGGCCCACACCACTAGATTCCCGAAGGTTCTCTCAATAATCAGCACATGATTCACAATTTCATGTACATTAGGAAACCTGAAAACATTCACCAGCACTCGGATGTCATACCGAAGACCATCCTCGAAATGTCTGGCTCTCAACGTCTAATCACCCACCAACATGGGTTTAAAATTCCGAATCTCAGTGAAATGAGAAAAATAGTCCATCATCAATGTAGCGCCCTGCTGCAGATTCATGAACTCTCGAGCTTGATCTACCCTCAGAATCTATGGAAAGAAGAAGTCCTAGATGACTACCTAAAAATCTTCCCACACCATGTCTCTGTGATGCACTGACTGGGTGGTAACATCCCACCACCTCTTGGCGGAATCACGCAGCATGTATGTCGCGATCTTGACCCTGCACCCAGGAGGCATCTCAAGATGCTCAGAAATAGTCTGCATCAATCCTAGCCAAGTCTCCGCAGCCTATGGTCTGCCATCCTCTATGAACATAGGTGGATATTTCTGCTGGAAGAAACGAGTCAGCTCGGACATAGATGTGGCAACCGACGGTGCTCCCTGAAAGGTCTGCATAAACCGCATAAAGCCTTCACGGAACTACGGATCCATGCATGTGTCCGGTATAATGACTGGCATTGCAACTGGCTCTGTTAGAGGACCAAATTATAGCCCATGGCCCACCATCTCTGGAGTATAGTCGTCACTGCTCTCATGGAGAACAACGTGCAGTCGCCTAGGCGGCATGACACTACAATGTCAAACACACACCTTAGATCAAGATTAACAACGACCGAGAACAAAGGAATCACAAGGGAAAAATTGGAAGAATGAATATCATGATTTGAAAAACAAGACTACACGTTGTGTATACTGACTACATGGTGTGTACTTGACTTCGCTTCCCTGCCCGGGTCCTTCTGCACGGCTAAGCCACACTGCTCCCATTTGAACAAAAATACACGGCGTGTATATTATCTAAACGAAGTGTATGGTGTTATTTCTAACTTCCCGCATCGTTAGTGACACGACCGACTACTCGGCTTACATTACTCGGTGTGTTACACCCACACACGGCGTGTGCACTTCCCCATTTCCCCATTACACAGATAATTACACACGGTATATCCTTGGACAAGACTACACGGAGTGTCCCATAGATACATGGCGTGTACTAGACAAGCTCTGTCGACCCGTGTTGTTAGTTACACGGACGAATACAGGGCTCAACCCACACGACGTGTTCTATATACACACAGCATGTACTCGAAAGGATTACCCCGACCCGTGTTGTTAGTTACATGTCCGGGTTCCCAGGTCACACTACACAGCGTGTTCCACAGTTGAGACGACGTGTATGTCTTAAGGATTCCTCCACCCGTGTTGTTAGTTACACGGCAGACACTGGTTCAACACTACACAACGTGTACTGAAGCTACCCGGTGTGTTCGTTCCATGCTCTTCTCTTCACAATGCTTCGACCCACACAGTTTGTGACATGGGAAAAGACTACACAGCGTGTACTCTGGGTACACAGTGTGTACTCAAAAATGTTATATTTCTTCTCAAACTGAAGACCATACACGGCGTTTCTAATTACCACACGACATGTATATTGGGATTTCCGTACAGTATGCCTCAGAAACATCCACAGAACCTATAAAATAACAGAAAACAACACCTAAGTGTCAAATTCCGATCTATGAGGGCCCATACTCCCCACGAATCAAAGTTTGACATCTTATTTGTGTTATAACATAATAAACAGTCAATGATCAACCAAATTTCGGTAAATGGGGGCCCATAATTCCCAAAAACCAATGTTTGGCGTCCATTCTATAAACAGGATCACACAATAATACCCTATCAAACAGCAGGTATCAATCAAGCAGCTACCACAACAGCATGATTTTCTATCACAATTTCTATCACCACAACATGAAATTTATAATGCATGCACATGGCTTGGAACTATGCATGGCATGTGATTTATAGCATGTGCGTAAATGATGCATAAGATGGCATACCCTCATCACATCGGGTTGCATCTAAATAGAACCAATGAATACCATATAAACACCATAATACAAGTGCGTCACCCAAAGGTGAAAATCAATTCAACAATAAAATTAAAAAATCAGAAAAATTACAATACGAGGTAAATTGGATTTTCCCTGTACACGGGTTATATACGCGCGGGCACATCTCATTACCAACTACCATTTCATCATATCCCTAAATAAGGCTCCAGATAGTAAGTCAGAGAAATGAACTCCTCTGATGCCACTTTGTAATATCCCGGACTTGGGTACCACTCCACGAGTGCCCCGTACCCGGTTCGCCACATGGACTCATCTGCATTTCCCCAAACACCAGAGGATGCCGACTAGTAGTGAGGGCCCAGGTCTGATAGTGGGGAAACTGTGCCCTCATTTTCCAAAGTGTAGTGCCGCAGAATGAAATAAAACATATAGCAACAGCAGAAGCAGTAAACCTTACACAACTGAAATAAACCACTGTAATAGATATAACCAAACAGTATATAAACTGATCCAACATGCGTCAATTCTATGAAAATAGCCAGAACATGTTACACAGCAATACAGTACAATTCAACTGAAGTAGAAGTATAGGAATGCAAAGCAGAACAGCCAGCGGCATCGCGAGCCACTGCTCGGTCCCATTCTCTCATACACCTCAGTAGCAATAAAAAACCTGTATAAGGTCCCTTGCCCTTATCTACACCTGCAATAACATAATCTGTTTGGGCCAAAAAGTTTGACCCAAACAAGGTGAGACAAATATATCTCAGTAGGCACCCACCAAAGGCTCGTGCACAACTGTGTGTAAATCATGAAACAATAGTGTGCAATAGTTAAATGCAATAAAGTAAGCATTACTAAAAAGTAAATAACTTAACCAATAATATTTCCATTTTAATATCCAATTAATCATTTAATTTAAAATATCACCAAAGTGAATATTAAATGTAAACAGCTAATATCCTCAAAAAACGTAAACCCCTACCCTCAGTTAAAGAGTATCCAACAGAAGAATCTTCTCAAAAGAACACAGATATTGCCATTGGGCATATGATGTGTTGCCCACAGACACAGAATCAGCTTCCCATAGGCAGGGAAGAAGTTTCCCTCACGCTAGGATAACAATTTCCCTCGGGCTATGAAAAACAACGCCCATGGGCTATGTAAAACACGTCCCTCATGCGCAAGTAACCAGAGAATGCCCAACATGTAAAAAATCAATCACAATAAATTCTTCTCAAGGTAATTCTACAATCATTTTGTTTAAAGGCATACCCTCGGGTATCCTGGCAAAAGGGCTAAATAGAGGAACGCACCCCTAGGGTGGTCCTGGATCCAAGCACAATCCCAACAACATTTTGTTATCACAATTAATTACCTATTCAATTCTAGTTATTTAAAATAGATATGTCCTCAGCCACACGACACCCCAATATGGGTTCGTGGCACTAAAAACACAAAAAAATGCATGACAGTTGGAAATAAACACCAAGCCACCTACCTTATATGCCAACGAATGATATATGTGAACGTCAATTCCAGAAATTCCTAAAACGACGTAGATCTGACATAGAAGAAACTCCATATAAACACAAACAACTTCCATTATAGGAAGAATTGGAAAAAACTGATTAAGGAGAGTGGAGGGCTTACCCGTGCGGTTTCAATGAGATCGTCTGAGGTGGAAACAGATTCCCGAAAAATGCTTGACGGATCTCCAAATATTCAGCCTCCTCTCCCTAGTTCCCTCTTACCGTTCTATGCCTTCTCTGTGAACAGGGGAGGCTACTGCCCATTTTAAGCGAAAAAACAAAGTACACGGTGTGTACTTCCGAGTACAAAATGTGTAATTCCATTTTTAAACTGTTCCTCTGGCGGCTTCCCTCCAGCGTGGCACTATTCACCTACTGACATGACTACACGGCATGTCTCCTTGAGTACACGGTGTGTTCTGTTGCACAGATAGCCACCTCCTTACTATTCGCCTGTTGACTGACTACACAGTGTGTAAGGGACCACTATACGGCATGTAGTTGGTTCCTACACCCTTCATCACTGACATAGCCACACACCCTGTGTACTAATCCCACACGGACAAAAGTACACGGCATGTGGAAGAATTACACGGAGTGTACTTTCCAAATTTTGGGATTTTTCCCCATTTTCCATATTTTCTCTGAAAACATATAAGGAAAAGAGAAAAGAATAAACTCATACCTCAAAAATAAGAACTGAGTTCTTACATATACACATACCAATACACCAATGGAAAAAAATTAAATGTCATAGAATGATAATGACCATAACAAACATCATGAAAAACATATCATCCTCATATTGATCAATATTTGAATCAAATATCATCATGGAATCATGATATCACATCAATTTCATGGATTCAAGTCAAACCATTTTTCTGGATACACTAACATAGAACATAATCAGAAGTCATGTATCACGACAATACATGTGATAAACATCAACATGAATAATAACTTACAAAGTACACTTGGAAACACGAGTCAAATGAGGTTATCAGGGATACACACACCCACATGATATCATACTCTAGATCGGCCATCATATATGTTTATCATTAAATAATATTAAGGAATAAAATGTAAAAAAGACAAAAATAATTAAGGAACTTCCTACCTCAATAGTCATAATTATAAAAAGACTGGGATAAACTAGACAAAAACACATTGTCTCAAACTTATTATTATAAACATCAACAATCGAGGTCCACTAGGGGTTCTTTGAACAAAAAATAGTTATATAATTTCAAAAATAATTAAAATAAAACATGAAATAAATCATTCTCTCTCTAGGATAATTTACAAAATAACAATTTATATTTATATTTTAATAAATTCTTAAACATTTTCTTTTATAATTAAATTTTTAATATTAAACTTAATTAATAATTTTATAATTATCTTTAAATAATTTATCACTAATCACAATTTAATATTATTATTTTGATAATTAATCCAAAATTAATCTTTTACTGTTATATTATGAAATTTTCACACAAATTAACCTTTTATAATTATATTTTCATAATTTTTATTAAAAATACCATTTGTAATTATCTTTTATTAATTTCACAGAAATTATCCTTTTGTAATTTTATTTTGATAATTTTTATTTAATTATCATTTCATAATGGCTTTTTATAATTTTTCATAAACTATCCTTATATAATTATATTTTGCTAATTTTTATTAAATTATCATTTGAATATTGAATTTTTATAATTACAATGAAATTATCCCTTTATAAGTATATAATTATAATTTCTAATTAATTATACATTTTTAATAATATTGTGATAATTATAAAAAAATTACCCTTTAACAATTATATTTTTATAATTTTTCATGAATAATATTTTATAATTATTTATTGACAATTTCTCATAAATTATCCTTTTATAATTATAATTTGATAATTCCCATAATTTAACCTTTATTAATAGATTTTCATAATTAATTATTTTAACCGTTTATAATTAACATTATTACATTTATATTAAATTATCCCTATATAATTATATTTTTTATATTTTTTATAATTTACCTTTTTATAATATTTATTTTATTATTCCACATAAGTTATCCCTAGATAAATTCACAATTAACGTTTGGTAATTTGTAATAATTATTCTTCAATGATTCAAAGTAAATATAATATAGAGATTCAATAAATAAATATTTGACAAAACCAAGTGATTATCCTTTGATAATCTAGAAAATATCGTTTGATAATTTATTTAGATTACCCGTGATTTTTCATTGTTTCATCCATTTAAAATTATGATAAATCATCCTTCAAAAAAATATTTCAATTTTTATTTAATAATTATCCATGAACATCTTTTCATAATTTGTATGAAAATTTTCTCTGATACCAAAAAATAAGTATCACATAATAATTTAAATAAATTTTCATTAAACAAACGATATAATTTTCAATCATGAAACCAAAATTATATTTTGATAATTTTTTAAAACATTCATATGATAATTGGTTAGATTATCCCTTTACAATTCAACGATTAAAATTTTAATTTAAAATCAATAAATATTCATTTCCATGTATTTTATATAGGAAAAATAAAATTTAATAAAAGAAAACAAAATAACTAACCCAAATATAATGTGTTTTCTCGCACAGTAAGTGATGAGGATGACCTCACATGAACACCCAATTTGATTGATGGATTACTTTTAATAGCATTCAGATGAGACTTTGGGTCCTTCAGACGCAATGTGTACAAAAACCATGGAAGATTGAGATTTTTCTTCTATATGAACACTAAACCACATGTTATTCATTTAAGGGATTAAAATACATGCTTTCAACCCTTATTCAACCTAAAAACAATTTGGATTCATTTATTGTCACTTATTAGGGAATTAATATTTTAATTGATATCGAAAGGGTGGTAAACCAAACATTTGAAAATACTAAGCACATATTTATGATGGTTACAAACTCATAGGAGATTATATGAATTCCAAACATGTATTTAATTAATTTAATGAAAATAATTCATTAATAAAAATATTAAAACTATTTAATAAAATTTTACCTCACATAACACTATATTTATATATATGTTATGCCCCCATCGGTGAACCCCATGTTTTGGACCTAATTATGGTATAAAATTTATCATGCGATGAAATTTTTGATAGATATCATTTGGTTGTTATTTAAAATATGGAGTAAAAAAATATTTAAAAATAATATTGGTTTTGTCACGTGCGATGTTTACAAACACTCTATGTGCATAAACTTTATACAATGCATAAGGTAAACCATGTATTTTCAACCTATTGGTGTTCTTGGATTTATCATATCATGTAACCTTTTGGAGGTATTAAATTATTATCCATCATTATATAGTAAATAACATTAAATTGTTTATTCTAGAAAGTATGCCATCCAAATGGATGACGCTTAAAAATGTTATACCACACATTTGGTAAACATGCAATTTTGAACCTAATGGTGTTATTATTTTTATTATATAACACACCGTTTTAGAGTTATTCAGTTGTTATGAATATATTACCCGTGTGTAAAAAATATTATAAATAATTTATATCATCATCGACGAGGCTTTGTATGCCTAAAAATTTTGTAGAAACGTTGTATATGAGTATAAAATTATTTGATTTAATATTCCAATGTGTTACTTGGGATTTTACCTATATGAAAAGTCAATAATAAATTTACTATTTTATTTTTATTGAAAAAATTTTTTCTTCAAAAAATTATATATTATCAAAAAGTTGGATTTTGTTATCTTTAAAAAAGATGGATATTAAAATTTTCCACCTCTATCGACTTCTCGTCCTTGGGATATATCTAAAGAGGTATTTCCCCAAAAACATAGGTTAATGAGATCTAAAATCAGACTCATGGTACTCTCATTCCATGAAACACATTATCTCTTTAATCTCTAATCCACACCGGATACTCCTCATAAGATTTTTATGTCCCTCTCTCAACATCCTCAAAATATATAGAATGTGTATGGTCGGGTATACATATTATAATCCCTGAAACATAAATTTTTTTTATGGAATCCATGATAGAGAGAATGTGGGTCCAGATAACATTCCCTTGTAACTATACACTTGGTGATATCTATGGGTCAAAAAAATCTTCAAGATTCCCAATATTCCATAGATGTCTCTACCAAAATTGACGAGTCACTAACAATAATACTCGATCACCCTCCACAATCACAAAATGAATCTTCATATTGTTGTTATAATATATATGTACTCTATTACTGGTTTCCAACCTATTCACAGTGGTATTATTCCTATTAGTGGCCTCTTGAACTAAACGAATCCCAAAACAACTACCTCACCGGCTTGATGAAAAAAACTGGTGATCATCATGGTCTCCCATTAATAGCTTCTAAAGGTTCCATCTGAATCCATACCAATTAAATGTGGTTGATATTGAAATCATAAAATTATATGTTATCATTCCAGACCTTATTGAAGTATTGGTTGAATGCTCAATGCATATCCTCTAATATTGACATAGTCCACATGAATTTTCCTATGGATTGGGGATGATACATTTTTCTCAATCTCAGATGAGTACCTAGGTATTTATGTATGACTTCCATAAAAAATATTCAAACGTGCCTCTCAGCCCTTTCCTTGTATCTCGGGTTTAGTACCCCTTGATTGAAGATATAGAGAATTCGCATGCGGTCCGTATAACCAAAAAAACCCTCATTAAAGAGATAGTTTAATGAAAATGTCAGAGTGAAGACCACGACTACCAGTTTAATGTCGCATGTATGGTATCTACACTTATGGGATTATATATAGTGAGACCCTAAAGAAAATACCTACAAATTTTTAATCATAACCACTCTTAAGCCACCTCTTGATGAATCCAAGTACACTGCATAACCAATCCCAAGATTAGAGAATTTGAAAACTATATTTGTTGTCAAACTTCTCTTTAGCTCAAGGAATGCCTCTTCATAGAAGTATGACCATAGGAATTTTAATCCCTTATTTTTCAAAACTATTATGGGTTATTATAATTTGAATAATACTTTGATAAATTTTCAGTAATATCCTATTGATCCCAAAAATTTCATCATCTCAAACACGTAGTGAAATGTCAAAGACATATGTGCCTCGACATTCTATGGGTCAATAGATATAAACAATTTCCTAGTAAAATTTCCTCTTATATCCAATTTTCATTCTTTGATATCATAGAATAAATCATATCTTCTAGATGTGTACTCACTTTTATCTCTTCATTCATAACTTGTTCTATTGTGTCTACGAGAACCTAAGGATTTAATTTTATAAACTCCACAATGAACATATCCAGGTATGGATAGAAGGTCTTGTTACCAATAAACATCAGCATTGTCAACATGTTATCCAGCACAAACAGAATTATAGTGTACTCATATAGTTTATTGCCTCTCAGAAATAGATTCTTCATAATATTCACCTATATGACTAGTAAATGGTCATAGACTGATTGACAGTCAATCTTGGAGAACCAGTAAGACCCCTATAGCTAATTGAAAAGTCCTTGTATTATGGGAAATGCATATCGGTTCATGTCCCTCACCTTGTTGATATTCCTATAACCAATTCATTCCTAAACACTAATGTCCACCTTCTTGGAAAACAAAAAAGTTATTCCCCATAGGGATGTTCTCATATTTATAAATTCCTTCCTCTCTATGTTATCTAGTAGAACATTGATCTCCTTCATCTCAACTAGTACCATAAAATATGAGTTATTGAAATGGATCCACATATGACATGATGACCATTTATCATAACCCAATTATCCTTAAGATAATCTACTATGTCAATGACCTATAAAAATTTAAATCCATTACACAAAATCCTTAGAGATTCCAATTCCATGGAGGGGTGAAAGGAACACTATTGGATGTAAGGGAATATTTTACAATTCTTATGGACTCATATTCATATGACATGAAAAGGAGAACATATTTATAATGAATTGAAACTTTTAAATATACCAAGATTAGGTGTGGGATAAATCCCAACTATGTTCTCACAAGACTCTCATGGTAATGTTGAAACATCCTTCGTTAGCGGAATACTTCTTCATGCATCCCAAGTAGTTCCATGAAACTAAATCGAAGAGAAATATTCTATGACATGAAGGGACACACATAAGAAAAAAAAGTATTTTTTTTAATTCCTAATTATTCCATGTGATCACACATTGTTTCTAATAACTAGTATATGGTATCAAAAAACGATTTTGAATGAGTTTACCCATAACCCATGGTATACCCCTCCTAGAACTAACCCTTTTTATTACCCAACACATTATCCACAGTAATAAAATATATACTAAAACACCTATGATATATGTTAAACTAATAAATTATAATAAATATAGAACTCAGTAGCATGGAACTGATATATAACACTAGAAGAATCTATCACAAATAGATATCATAAATAAACAAATTTAATTAAACAACTACAATGCATCACAATGAAATATATATATATATATATATATATATTGGGAACTTACATACCTAGTGATGATGTATGAACATAAATTTATTCCCATAAATTAATTACCAATATTATTATCATAACCCAATGTTAATTTCATCAATTTTAAAAATAAATCTGAACTTTACATTTATTATATCTCGGAGTTCCAAGGTATAATATTGGAAAGGAAATAATATAGTTCCCATGCCTGAGTCCTAATAACCTATCTCCAATATAATGTATCCCAAATACAAATGATGAACACATTAGTTAATTTTGATCCTCTGATTCCATTTTGTAACATCCTAAACTGAACCCCCTATTCCAAGATGTAATTCCATATGGACTTATGCGCACATCCCTCCAACATAAGTGGCCAACGACTAGATTCAAGGGTCTGAGTCCATCAATGGAGACACTACACCCCCAGTATCATATCATATGATAGAAAATATACAAAAACTAATATGATAATAAATCAGATTAATCATGTGGAGTGTAGAAGATGGAATAAAAGTCATACATATAATGTATCTCACAATAGGAAAAGCATAACTACTATGTATAGAGAAGATAAACAAAAAAATGAAAAACTAATGGTCCAAATGATGTCTCTTAAAGCCCATCACCAGAGATACACTCCCCAAATCAGTATTCCCCAAAAGGCCTTTTTCCCTTCATTGGATACCTCATGAAATCTACAAGTGCATTAAATTTCATGTGTATAGTGTTAGTAGAAGACTCGTTAAGACACCACCAATGCATCTTTAACGGATGTTCTCGAGTATACATGTTTATTAAAAAATACAAATAAATTCCTAAAACGAATTGTACAACAAAACCCATATCTATGTGGATGTGTGCTAATCATGCCTCCCCAACACCATGGTCGTACCAATAACATATCAGTGCTGAAAATGTACTATATACTGATAAGTACACCAAAAAAGCCATATAGATATTTTTGAGTCACATGAACTCCAAAAGGCATTAATTTAACTAATCATACCTATAATAAAAAGGGATCAGTTGTTACTAGAAATCCATAAGGCATCCAGTATCTGTAACTTATCACTAATCTATAACTCAGCATGTAACATTCAGAATACCTAAGGTATCATGGTTAGGTAATAATACTAGAATCCCCAAGTCAGTGAGAAGAATCTATCTTATAAGGCTATCATGTTGCACCATCGTCATCACCACACATTTGGTGTGCACCCCACAAGGAGTAATCATACCATGATTCCCACCTTTTAATTATACACACACCAATATTGTAATGGAAAAAATGAAAATCATATAGTGATAACCACCATAGCACACATCATGAGAGATATAGGATCATCATATAAATCAACCTGTGAACCAAACATCATCATGAAATAAATTTATAATGTCAATATTGAGGAATAAATTCATACCTTGTAATAGGATATGCACAAATTGAACATTATCATATGTAATATAGGACAACAATATGAGGGATCCACATCCAAAATGAATAATAAGGAACAAGATAGTCTTGGAAAAAATTATAACATAAGGTTCTCAGGGATACACATACACCGAGATGTGACGATTGTCTCGCATAATCATCAAATAAGTCTATGCATAAGTCATATTAATGAAACATTTGTAGAAAATCCATTGTAGGTAAGGAACTTACAACCTCAAAATACACAAATGTAAAAATACAAGGATAAACCAATCCAAAAACACCTTAGTACAATCTTATTATCAAAAATAACGATACTCAAGGTCCATCAACGGTACTTAGAACCAATACCACTAATTATCTTTCACAAACAAATGAAATATCAATTGTGATGACATATTATCCATCCTGTAAAATATCTAAATGTTTGTTTTATACTTATCTTTTGATAATTTCTAATAAATTACTCTTTTATAATTAGGTTTCGCTGATTTCCCTTAATTTATCATTTTATAATTTTCATTTGATAATTTATTATAAAGAACTCTTTTATAAATATATTTTTATAACATTTTTGGAAATTATCTGTCAATAATTGTTTTTAGAAATTTCCTAACAAATTATCCTTTTATGATTATATTTTGATAATTTTTCATAAATTACCAATTTATAATTATCTTTGGATAAATTCTCCAAAATTATCATTTTTTAATTATATTTTGTTATATTATTTTAAATTATCCTTTTATAATTATATTTTTATATTTTATCATAATTCACCCTTTTATAATTATTTATTGAAAACATTTACTCAATTATACATTTAAAATTATCCTTTATAATTACTCATAAAACAAACTTAAAATATTTTATTTTGATAATTTTTCAAAAATTACCCTTTTAATATTATATTTGGATAATTATCATAAATGCCCCTTCTATTATAATATTTCTCTATGTTCTAAAAAATTATTAAGTTACAAATATTCCTTTAATTACTCATAAATATATGTTTCATAATTATATTTTTAATATTTTTCAAAAATTATATTTTATAGTTTTAATTTTATATTTTCTCTGTAATTACCATTATATAATTATATTTTGATAATTAAAATTAATTATCCATATAAAATATATTTTTATCAATTATTATTATTATCCTTTTAGAATTACCATGTCATAATTTCTCTTATATTATTCTCTTATAATTATATTTTAGTAATTTATTATAAATTATCATTTTATAATACTCTTTTGATAATTTCATGTAAATTATACCTTCATAAAATCATAATTATAATCTGATAATAAAAATAATTTGTCATTGATAATTTTAATTAATTATCCACTAGAAATTATATAAATTATCATTATCGAAAACCTTGTGAATTTCCGTTGATTTTTTTTTTAAATTATCTTTTGAGAATCTATGAATTATATTTTGATTATTTAAATAGATTACCAATAATTATTCAATGTTTTATACTTTTATAATTTATTATAATTAACCTTATAAAATTTATTAAAATTATAATTAAATAATTTTCCAAAAACATTTTTTCACAATCTATTCATCAATTATCATTGAAAACCAAAAATAATTTTCATTTAAAATTTGATGTGATTTTAATTTCTAAAAAATTATATATTTTAAATTCATTATTAATTGTATTTTGATAGTCATTTTGATCATCCCTTGATAATTCATGGACTAATAATTTAAATTTAAAATCAATAACTTCTTTTTTTCCAGGTTTTAATATAGGTATAATAAAATCAATAAACTAAAAAACCAACCTCAAAATAAATTAGTGGCTCACACAACAATAGAGGATGAAGACCTCCCATGGACACTCAATATGATCAATATATTCTTTATGATGACGTGAATATTTGATTTTGGGTCCCTCAGACTCATCAAATAAAACCACCATGGGGATTTGACAAAATTCTACAATATAAACCATAATCCATGTGTTCATCATTTTATTAATTTAACATATAAGATTTCAACATTAATCAACCTATAAATCAGTGTGGGCTCATTCAGTTTCACTTATTTGGGCATTTCTATTTTAATTTTGGTCAAAATGGCAGTAAATCAGATGTTTTGAAATCCTACATGCATTAAAATGTTGGGTTGACACTCATAAGAGTGGGGATGAATAGTAAACAGTTATTTAGTTAAATTAATAAAAACAAATATTTAATTATAATATTAAATAATTAAAATTAGAAATTGACTTGACCAAAATGAAAGATTCTCAAAAATTTTGTGCCCAACTTTTGGTAAGTCACCAGTTCTAAACCTAAATATGGCAATATATTTATAATACGATGTAACATTTAATAGATATCAATTATTTAATATTTAGATTATTTAATAAATAAAGAATTAAAAATAAAAATGCTTCTATCTCATGTGATATTTCCAAACACTTGACACACATGACATTTATATCCTTAATAGTGTAAATCCTACAATTCATATCTAATGGTGGTCCCATATTTCACATAAAATGCATCATTTTTGATATATGAGATTAATTTAAATAAATAATATAAAAATATTTAATAAATAATTTTTTCTCATGACAGAGCCATCCAATCTTCTAACGAAAAAACATTTTATAACTCTCTAATGATAAAAACACATTGCAGACCTAAATGTTGTCTGTAGATTCTCGCATCATGTACTATTTTTTAGTTGTTATGTTATTTTTAATAAAATAGGCTCATTTAAAATAGTATATTTAATATTTTTATTTCGTATTCATTGAACCATTATGGGCGTCATAATTTCATACTAACTCCATGTTTTACTAGAAAATATTTAAATTAAATACTCTAATGCTTTAATTGTGTTTTTACCAATATGAAAAGAAATTAATATATTAATTACGTTATATTTATTAAAATATTTCATTTTCCCACAAATCAATTTAAAAAAATTCAACAAGAGGATTTGTTATCATTAAAAAATCTAGATATTACTGTTATTTCTCATGATTAATTTTACTAAGAACTTGATCTCATCGCATTAATATTTTTTCAATTTCTTAATGATATAAAATATTTTAATATTTGTGATTAATTTACAAGGTTATCTAATAAGGTGAATTTATGGGACATCGTGATAAAAGAATACGGACTTCGAAGTTTTCCTACCATGGGAAGGAAAAAAACCATTACTTGAAATAAAAATGAGTTTTTATTGAATAGTTTATCGAAATATTCCATCAAAATAATTATAAAATTTCTTATCAATATATATTATTTTGGTATTTTTGTGATTTCATGTATTCAAATGGGGATTACTATAACAACCACAAGACTATTAACCCATTTTAGTATCAACTTTATTACATATGCCTATAAAATATTGGATCACA
The DNA here is from genome assembly GCA_963277665.1 of Viscum album. Classification (NCBI taxonomy): domain Eukaryota; kingdom Viridiplantae; phylum Streptophyta; class Magnoliopsida; order Santalales; family Viscaceae; genus Viscum; species Viscum album. The sequence goes on along the minus strand of OY728121.1, from coordinate 1,787,477,776 downwards.
TAATAAATTATTTGTCATATTATTAGTATTTATGAAAACCATATACACATTCTCCATTTATAATATTGAAAAAAAATTAATTATAATAAAAACGCATGATATGCATCCTTACAACTCATTAAAATATTAATTTTTCATATCATGGAGAAAAAAATATGGGAGATAAAAAATTCTAATAATGGATTACAAATTGCATTTGGAATCACTAGTAAATTAGTCATAATCAATATGGGAAGTTATATCTTATATCCAATGACGTTTAATCAATAAATTTATACTTAAATATATCCAAAATTAACATTAATTCAGTAATATGACATATTATAATTAGAGAATTCTAAACAATGGAAATGCATAATATAGGAAATCATGTTCTCAAAAATATTGATATCTGTATCTTCATTTCCCCTTACTAGTATATTTTAACATTTGGATAGTTATACACTGAAAAACCCATTTATTATATTTTTCTGACTAGTTTGCCTCATGAAAAATGGTGATGCATCGAGGGAAAATCTACAAAGGATCCCATTTGGACACTTCATGTTCATTAATTCCTAATTTATTGATTTATCAATTTAATTCATGAAAAATATTTCTTATTAAAAACAATTTGTATTTAGAAAAAATATAGAATATTATGGAATCCCTTGGCTATCAAATAACTTTTTTGATAAACAAATTTAGAAAAAATGGAATAAAATTTATGAAATAGTTATATCCTTAATAACATTAATATGTATTTTTGAAATAAATTTAATTAAAAATTATGAATTACTACAGGGAGTGAATGATTCAAGAGAAAATAAAAGACATAAAAAATAATATATGATAAAGTGTTTCCCTCAATTCATTGAAAATATTAAACCATATCCCATGGGGAATAATATAAAATGAAATAAATTCATTGTGAATTTATTTTAATAAATATATTTCTTCATGAACCCATTAAAATCATATAGAAGAAGCTAAATATCATAAATCTATTATGGCAATGGGAAAGTCCATTTACCTCATATACATTGAAGATAAAACATTTATTTTTTTCATTTCTGTTGAATGTTAATAATGAAAATTTTAGAAAACCAAATAAATATACCTTTTTATCATTATAAAATATAATTGGTAACCTAAAATTTCATTAATATAGAATTTAGTTCAATAAAAATTAGTTTCTTAAAAAATAGAAAAATTTTGGCATGGTGGAAATATACCTGATCAAAAAGAGAAATAAGATATGATTTTCTTTTATAGATTTCATTTCATGATTCATGTTCATAAGAGAATAAAATTTCGGATAAAATAACTAAAATCCTTCAATATAGAGATGTTAGGGAAATATATTGTGTTAATTAAGGATAGATTATATGATTCCTTCAATAAATATAAAGGCAATACCAATATTGTGATGGTTAAAACAAATCCTTACCAATTTGATAACATCCTTATTGAATCCCTAGGAATGTGTAATCTTAAATTGATTCATTAATAATAATTACCCAATATATAATTTTGTTAAATACTTAAATGGGGTGTTACAAACTCTATATAATATAGTATGAGTTCATAATATAAAGTATGTTTCAATGGAGATGAAATAAAGATAAAATCTGTTACATAATACATCCTCATTTATGAAAATGACTTAGCATACAATATGAGGGATTTAAAATGGTTATTAATTTAAAAAATATATATATTCACATTTATAATATCATATGTGATAAACTTGTAATATATGATCACTCATGATTCGATAATCCTTTAACATCAATACTGTTTTTCAAGTGTTATCTACTTAATTTTATCATCTACCATTAATCCTGAATGTTTTTCTTCCTACACATAGTATATATATTAATAAAATATAGATTTATATTAATTCAATAAGAATGTTATATATTTATTTGAATGATTTTATTAATCATACTTGAATTTTATACATTGAAAATGAATCCTATTATTTCATGGAGATGGTTGGTGGTACGTACGCACAAGAGACAATATCATTTCATAATTGGTTATTTGGATTGGATGTTTATTATATGATAAATTTATAGGAGAAATATATTAGAATATTTACTAAATATATTCATTTTCCCCATATTTATTACATTCCATGTATTTCAGTGATGGATAACAAATTTCATTGATTATTACGGCGGCAGTCCTCCGTACACAAGAGTAATTATTCTGTTTTCTCATTTGATGAATATGGTTATCGATGAATATTATTACCTAAACATAACAAATCATAGAATGTATGATATATTTATGTTATTATATTTCAATTGATATGACATATCTATGTTTTTTAAAATAATAGGTAAAAAATAAAGATCTATATTAAAATGACAATATTATCCTAGAGAAATGTATTTTGGATATATTCTTAAGATCCCTATAGTTAATACATTGGTAATAAAAGAACCTATATAACACTTCTATGGATGATATGGAGATATATTAAATTATTTTTTAGAATATAAATTTATATGACGTTGTAATATGTGAGGAGAGGATATGTCCTTTCTAACTTAGGTTAGTGGAATACTTTAATTTATTGATTGTTTTAAAATATTATAAAATAATTTTTTGATAAATATTTCACCAAAATATTTTGTAATAAAATTTGATAATTTTAAGGAAAAAATATTACTAACCAATTTGGATAAAATAATATTTTAAATAATTTTAACACATTTTTTATATATTAAACGCCAAAAATCAATTATTCCTTAGTAGCGATAAACATTTTTCAAAATTTTATTAATTTTTTATGAATAATTTGATATAAAAACTAACATTATATTAATTTTTATTAATTAAAATATGTAATAAAATTATATAATTCAATTTATAGTGGTTGTCTAATTACTTTAGAAAATAGACCATCAATACATAATTAAAATCGGTTTTTCAAGAAGTGTGTTTTTTAAGCATAAGATAATGATACTATAATTATGTGGACAATAACCAACTTTATATTGTTTTAAATTAATAACTATATAATATATATATATATATATAATTTATTAAAATATTTCATTACTATCTTTTATTTAAATTATTATATAGGGTATGAAATTATGCATCTGAAAAATGTTTTCATTGAAATTTCAATTTTACCTCCAACATATCTTGTCATTATTTTTTAATAATTGATAATCAAAACAAAGTTAATTAATTTTTTTTTAAATAATTATTTTAATTTAATGGTATAACTTTAGAATTCTAAATTTTTAATTATTCATTAAAGTATATTTTTAATGGAAAAAATAAAATAATCTATCTAGGTTTATTTTGATCAAGAAAGTTCAAAAGTTATATTTATCATTTAAAATATTATTTTTTAAACATGAAATATTAAAATTGAAATTTTATTATAATTTTAGGTAATATTATGTTACTATAATTGATTTCCATGTGTCACATTCTTCACATATAAATGTTTACTTACATAAAATTTTTGTGGATATTAATTAGTGAACAACTAAGTGTGGTTCTTCATCATAACATCCTGAGGTTCCTATGTTATTTACCCACTATTTTTATTCCACTAAATTAACATAACCATTTGAATCATCCAAAATCATTAATATTTTTTTTCTATTATATAGAATATTTATAGTATTTTCAGAGTGAGATATATCATGTCTTAATTAATATTAATCAGAGTATAGCACATGTATTGGGACAAGAATGTATTTCCCTAATAATTAGATATTTAACACATTATATACATTAGAGATCTGAAGTGGAATTGTTAAATGGTAATTGAAAACAATTATTAATTATATAATTTCAAATGATCTGGTATACTGAAGACACATTTTTCCTTTCTTATTGAACCATATAACACGATTCAATGTACATACATTCAATAATACTTGATCTCCCACTTGAAATTCCATATCATTCCATTGATTACCAAATTAACAAATTTTTCTCCCAGTGGGATAAATTAATATGATCCTAAATAGAAATTTCATTTTTTATTGTCTCTTATAAATGTGTTATCCTACAATATTCTTTTCATAGATACAATTTTAGGATATTATAGTATGAATTTTATTCTATGTAATTATTTATATAGATCCATTTGAATGCATCGATATAATATTTGTTTAAAGAAAAACTCCACCGAAGATATATAATAATCACATACTTATTGAATTTTTATTTATCATCGTCAAAAAAATTTATATGAATTCTGTAGTCCTTATGGACAATAGAATAATTTGAGGGTTATTTGAAGTGATCATTATAATTTATGTTTAAAGATCCTTCTAATGAATTTTCAAAAACCTCGATGTAAATCCTAGATCATGGTTACACCCAATTGAATTTTTTCATCCACTTAGTCCTAAAAATATATTATGATTGAGTCATTTAATGTGATATAAAGGTAAATATTCTCTTAGTTAATGAAAATGAGTAGATTTGGATAGGTGAAGAACAATAAACCATTTGAAATCATTGTTTATAGGATTATTTGTTAATATAATGAAAATATATGTAGTAATGTAATCCCATTTCAACATAGGAATTTGTATTGGTTTCATGAATATTATAGGATGTTGTCTCCCCGCCTTCATTTATTTCGAAACAATGAATATTGATATATAATATTCAATATCCCTCTTCATATTATCCAACTAAAATATTCCTCATGTATCAATGTATACATGGGTTTTATAGTTTATAGAGATATTTACATTATTATTATAATCAATTAATCCCCTCTTTGAATTTGGTAATGATAAGACGCACATCCTAATTAAATATTTAATAAAACAATATTCAAATATGAATTCTACCAATTTTCCATCATTCATGAAATAAATTTTCTTTTGATAATTTTCATCATTCGGTATGGAACATTTAATCACTTGCATTAAATGTGGATAATAATCCAATTTCAAATTGAGTGACACTTCCCCATCCTTAAAAATTTTTATAACCATATTCAATAGATATATGAACATAGAAGAATGAAAAATCACAATTTGAGTTAAAAAAATTTATATTACCTAAATAATTAATATGGTACCTTTTTTCATCAAAGTTGGTAGTATATTACACAATAATAATCCTTGTGTAGTTTGAGAAGTTTTCATTTACTCATGATAATAACTTTTTATGAAATTATATATTTGAGACTCATCTGATCAATGTATATCTCAAAACCCCCTCTATATGGATAATTTTTCCATATCATCAACAAAACAATAAATCAAACTAATATATATCATAAGAGTCATAGTGCTATTAATTATGCTTTAAATACCTAGATGTATATGCATTAATGTTATCATTCATCATGATGATATAACCCTGTCCATTCCATGATGAATCACTAAATATCACAAATCCATTAATTATATTGGTAGAGTAATTCTTTGTGAAATGACCAAATCCTTCTTCAATTATTAAAAATATTATTGATGTTCATTCATACATGTGATCATAACCGCATTAGGTTTGTTAACTTGTTAACTAAATTTGGAAAATATTGATCAAATTTACATCAGTAACCCCTAAACAAATAAATAAGTGTTCCTTGGATAATTTTATTATACTACGATTTTCATGAACTGTATTTTCCTAAAAATGATGAACAAATATACAATCATTAAAGATAATACTTCCATGTCATGAACCATACTAAATTCCAAATTTTGACATGATAATTTTTCAATGTGACATTTTCCATCACAAAGTCTTAATAATGACCCAAAAGATATTCTCATACCCTTACTAAAATATAATGTAATCCTTCATATCATTAATAAATAAAAAATTTAATTTTTTTTATATTTCTTTAATAATATGCTCATTATATCCATAAATATTTATGTTTGAGTAGAAAATACGAAATGAATAATTGTAAAATTATAATTTACATATGCACTATGAAATTTTTTATTAAGATTATATACCTTTTTAATTGAAATTATTTAATCCCAGGAAGAGGTTCAATCATAAAAATATATTGAGCTCCATTAGGTTGATAAAATATTTATTTACTGACAAGAAGAAGATAATTATCATTAGAATATTATAATTAATTTACTTATAATCATTGATGTGTCTCATAAATCCATATTTATTCTTAATGAAATGAACATGTGCCCACTATATTGAGACAATAATGAAAATAAATCATGTATAACAAAAATATTCTTGTTTTTTTAACTCCACTAATTACCATGTTGAAAATTTATTGAGAGCCTCTAATATAGTCTTTAGTTAGAGATTAAATCAGTAGAATACTAAAAATCATTCTTTAGATGATATCTAGCTACTTCCATTATAATTCCTTCAATTTATTTTCAGGGAATTTGTAAATAATAAATTTAAATATTATTTATTTCATCTATAGATTTTTTAAACACTTATTATTAATGTGTGTAATTTATAATAGAATGTGGAGGTTGATCTATAAATTAACCATATTGTGATTACTCCCCCAAAAATATAAGAAATTCCACATGTTTTTATTGATTCAAAATTTAAATATTTTTAAATCGTCTTTATAACAAGGATTATATCCAATTCATCCATCTGTATAATAATAAATAATGAAAATAAGTAATTTCATTGTTCCATAATGGGAAGTTATAGACACTTCCTAATTGGGGTCATATTCCCAATAGGATTCATGAATGAGATCTCCCTTATTATGGTACTAGTGTTATATATAATATTTATAGAAAAATTCTATAAAATTATATTTTCTATTGACCCAAAATAAAATAATTATTTATATGAATATAATGATAAGATAAAATTACATTCCACCACATCAATATGAAATTTAACCGTAGTTTTACTGATCATATAATCATGTCATTGTACATATATCATCTTATATGGTATCTTCCCATGAATATTGGGTCATTTTATTTGAATAATACAAAATTTTATCATAGAAGATGTATATGATAGAACTTGTCTCATTACTTCCCTAACATTTATTGGAAAAATTTCTATATCTACTCATTTTAAAGAAAATTGCATGCCTTTAAATTTTTTTCTAGGAGGATTCCTACCCCATTATTCTTAAATTTGAAATTATTTCAATTTATTTTTCTTATTTGATGAATTTCCCTTCACTTAGTTTCCATCAAAAGTATTATTTTATTTATTATCAGTAAGGATATATGATCAAGAAACTTCCATCTATTTTAAGATTGAATATAACATTATTTCATAATATGATTAAAATCATTGAAAATCTAGATCTCTTATGAGAATTAGGATAATACCTACAAAGAAATGATTGATATTTATTTAAATATTACATGTATTTTTTTTAAACTTATCTACATATTTTTGTAATTTTAGACTTATTATCATTAATATTTGCTTCATCATTTTTTTAATATGAGTAAATTTCTTTCTATTGTTTTATGATTGTCATGGTGAAAGTATTTTTTCAAATAATGATAAATGAAAAATATATATTCTAAACGTACAAAATTATCTTCCTCCCTGGAACTATATTTTAATAATTTATTATTATCCATATAAACATTTAGATAGTATAGTTCCATTAAATCCATTTCCCATTTATTTCATCCTAAAGACATAAATAGTTTCTCAATGAACTTAATTCTTTACTTAGATAAAAATGTAATATTACATATAGTAAATTAATGATGAATCATTAATATTAAAATATCCAATATATTTTTAAAATGTTTTGTAAAATCTTTTAGATCTATATGATTATGGTATCTATTTTTATCTAGGGTCACCTGCACTATTATGGACATGACCTTCGTGATCTCGAACACATGTTTTAATATCTTGAATAGTTAGGAAATATCAACATTGGCCCTGAGTATTGATAACATTATTTCATCCAATATCTATTTATAAAAAATTATATAGAAAAGTTAACACATAATGATTTTAATTTTAAATAAAAATATATATTTACAAATATAGGGTAACACATAAGATAATTTGAAATTTTATACATTGTTAATATTAGAATAATAATAATATTTCCTTAGGGATATCCTTCAAAAGAACATAATATTTTCAATTCTTTAATTTTTTTTAAAGTATTAACCCATGAGTTACCACTAGGAGTTTCAAACCTGGGGAATAGTAATGGCTCATTCACCATTAACCAAAATTATGACCAAGATATACTTGAAAAACTATTTTCACAGTTATTACCCACAGATACATTTTATCCAAAAAAATCTAGATATAGTATCCGTATAGGGATGTGTTTCAAAGAATAAAACATAATATCTACTTTACCAAAATATTTACCACATTTTTATATAATTAGATTTATCCTTATTGTTTCCCATAGGGTTTGGGTGAAAAATATGTCACTTTCAATATCTATTACCCCATGTCTCCTACTAAACATCCTATAATACAAATTGTAACAAACCCAAATTTATTAACCTTTATTATGGGTAACTTATTGAATTAGAATAATATGTGAGGTATGATATCACCAAGGATCAATTATTATAGATTCCATAATGATCTAGATAAAACATGATTCCCTCATAACATTGTCTATAAAAAACAAAACATTAAAAAAATTATGCCTCCTTGAAACTCATTCAATGATTTCCTTTTCATAACCATATTAAAGGAATAAAAATATTGGTGAGATTAAATTATCACTATGTATTATGTGATACATAATTAGTTTTTAGTAAATATGGATTCATCAATATGGCATTATGTTAAATAGAAAATTATTCTATTTAATCCAAATAATGATCATGAAACGAATCCATGTATGATATCAATACTATGATCTCATAGATAATAATAACAATTTAATTCCCAATGAAGTATATTTGTAATTTTATATTTCATGATATTATAAAACAAGTTATATTTACAGTCACTATGTTACACTAAGATGGTTTCAATATAGGGTATGTATACCCCAAATCCAATTTAATATTTTTTTCCAACATGTTTGTCTCACTAGACATGTCAATGATTCAAGGGGATATTTATATCATATCCCCATAAATAAATTCATATCCATTTCATCCGTCACATTTTTAGTGATCTATTAAATTTATAAGAAATATTCAACATTAATAATGACCCATATTGACAAAATATTATTAAATGATAATATTTCCCCAATTCATTAAATAATATTCATAGTAAAAAACATATGTAAAATATTTATATAAATTTGGAATAAATAATATCAATGATTTAAATAATATTTATATTTATGATAATTTAAATTTACAATAAAAATTTAGTATAAGTGAGTAGATGTTTCAACAGAAAGATGACGACTAAAATTTAACCCCAGATTAAAGATGACAACAAATTTATAGAAATGTAAAATAGTTTCCAGTAGAGGGTGAAGTGAAATATAAGAAAAATCAACCATATATTTTCTTAAATATTGTTATCTTAAATAAATTGAAATTTTTATGATTAATTTAATAGTCATAAAAGAATTATGGTGACTCTATAGTCTATTCAAATTTTATATGTTAAAAAGAAAAAATTCATTTTGAAAATTTATAATAAAATTTGAAAGTGAATATTTACGAATAAATAATTAATTTTCCTTGGAAACCATTTAAAAGGTATAAGATATAATTAAATGACAATAAAAAGTCTTTTGGGTAAATAAAAATGACTTTTGTGAGTAAAAATTGATGAATTTGTACATGGAAGACAAATATGCCAGATCAAAAATAGAAATAAGGTTGGGTTTTTATTAAACATTTTATTAAGTGATTCATGTTAAAATAGGAATTAAATTAGGATTAAAAAAGGTAAAATTTATAAAAATCCAAATTATAATAAAATATATGATTTTTATAAAGTTAATATTATATAATCCCTTGAATGAAAATAATATCAATCCAAAAATTTCAGATTGTTAAAATCTATCCTTACAACATCTGTAAAATAAAAATTCAATCACCATGAATGTTTATAGATGAATTAAAATAGTAATTATAATGAATAAATATATAATAATTTTATGTACATATTCTGGGGAATATTAAAAAAAATATAAAATTAAATAGGTGCATAATTTAAAATATGTCCCTAATAGAGGGAAATTGAGATGAAATCCATTACCACAGGCTTCCACTTTTTTTAACATAATATAAGAGATAATATATTATTTAAAACAATTTATTAATTTATTTGATAGGCAAAATCATATTTATAATATCATATATGATCAATTTATAACATACTATCACCCATTCCATAAAAATGTATATTACTATTTTAGTTGTTTACCTCTTACTTTTGTCACGTATGTTTCATAAAAAATGTAAATGTTCACGATAATAAGTTATAGATTAGTAATTTGAATAATGATATTTATTCTATAAATATAATGTTAACTTATTAGATAAAATTTTGGAATAATTCACCTATTTTGGTCCAGGAAGATGAATCACATCACTTCGTCGAGTGGGTAGGTTGTATATAAGCATGAGAAAAATCATCATTTCATAATTAGTGATTTGGTATTGAATTAGGTGATATATTAAACTTATATAATTGATATCATGTCATATGTATCTTTAATATTCATTGTATCCATCATTATAATTATCAATGAGAGTTGGTGGTGGAAAAATATTACGTCGGTTTATAAGGTTGTTCATTTCCTTACACCATATTGACGTTTTGGTGTCCCATTGAATAAAGATGCATGATAAATATAATGAAATAGTAATAATAAAATCTATATATATGGAAGATAATTGTGTTATTATATTTTAATATATATCACCTTACTAGAGGAGGAAGAATATTTTTTAAAAAGGAATGTGATGCGTTAATATCATTGCATTCCCTTTGATAACCCTTCTTTATATATCATCTTAAGAACTATAGGGTTAGTATTGTGGAAATATCAACAACACTATAAAATGAATAATGATTTATTTGAGAAATATTTTGGGTTTATCTAATTAAATTTATCATTTTTTAGATGAATTAAGGGGAGGTGGTTTTATATTATATTTTCGTTTAGTGACACACCTGTAAGCATTGATATATTTAAAATATTATAAGTAAGTAATCACCGAAAAATGGATCCAATTTTATCAAATTAAAATTTTATAAAGTAATTAATAAAAACAAAAAACATTTTTAGGTTTAAAAATATAATTCGGTCCTTCTAACAATTGTCATTTTAGAAAAACCACCTAGTGAACAAATTTTTTAACTTAATAGTGGTAACAAACATTAAATTTATTTACTATTAAATATAATATAAAATTAATTTAAACTTATTATCAACTATTATTTATATTAATTAATTAGGTTGGATATATTTCCATGAAATTGAATTCATATATGTGGTAGAATATATTTCAAAACTAGATGAAAAACATACTAAAAATTGGGTTTTCATAAAATGTAATTTTTTATAATAAGTTGATAAAACATTAACTATAGAACTTAAATCATAGTAATATGGATATTAATTCATTTAGTTAGATATATAATCTTTATATATAATTTATAGGAATATTTATTAAATATTATTTTAATTAATTAAAATAAAAATACATTATACATTTAGAAATATTTTCTGAAAAATTTCCCTTTCACTTCCAGATGATCTTATCAATATTTCTATATAACTGGTAATAAATGTATTTTTTATTAAAGATATTATAAAATATTATTTTCAATATATGATATTAATAGTTAAATATGACATTATTAATTATTCATAAATTCTTACTTCAACATTAATATTTCATAAACTCATTTTATGTTTATTTTGAACATATTAGTTCAAAATAAATAATAATCCTATAAAAATATAATATTTGATCTATTTAATATTAAAATGTTTATTACAATACAGTTTTCATGAATTTCCAAATAAAATAATTGAATCTTAGGTGTCTCCATATTGTTAGTGTCACCCTAAGACATGTCTTCCATGCATGTGACATGATATTACCATTTTAACTAGATATTTGTGTCATGATTCTAGGGACTATTCACCCAAGGTGATAACTCCACACATTATAAAAGATCATAGGGACCCAAATGTAATAAATGTGATAAGATCCAATTTTTTTGGGAATTCATTTTCTACAATATTTTTCTCCACAATATAATATCATCTCTAAAAACAATGTAAGTCTTATACAAACTAATAGATTATCTAAAAACCTATTTATTGTATAAAATTACAAACTTATATGATTTAGGGATATTATTGGATGATTCACCAAAATAACTAAGTCCATCCGTATTAATTTTATGTGAGGGATCAATAATATTACATGTAACCTTTTTTTAATATAAATTAATTCATTTAGAAGATAATTAAGGAATCTGGAATGGTGGTCCTAAAAAATGAAATGACTTTACCAGATAGAGTATCATCAGGTTTAACACCTATAAAACACTGTAATAATCCTTTATTATATAAATTTATTTGAACAAAAGCATACCCATTTTATGGAAAAATCATATGATATTTATACTGATGATAGGGAAATCATATCAACTAGGGAAATCCAAAATAAAATTCATTTTATATATTTATATTCCACAATGATTTCATATTTTGGGGAAAATCCTATTACATTTCCTTATTTTATATAAAATTAATAGTGTTATGTTACACTTTATGAATAATCTATAGAGTTATAATGTTGTATTTATAGATGTGAAATATAATTTCCTAATAATGCATCAAGGTACCTAAATAGATCAAATCTTGTGCCATAATGATGAAAACCACATGTGAATTCTCAGAATCTAACTTAATCTATTTTTCTTGATATCTATAAATGATGACTATTTTATACTCATTCCATAAACCTATGTTCTCCATTTTTTATTCTATGATTGTCTCAAATAATATAATAAATGCACCAACACCATATATTTAGTTTGAAAATTCAATTTGAATCACGGGGAATGATATATTTACTAAATTTGAGATGAATCGAAATGTACGATATATTTATAATCATTAATTATATATCACTCATAATATTCCAATCATATAATATGACCATCTAAACATAGAGTGACATTTTTTATCCATATAACAAATCACATGACTTATTATTAACCATAATATTAATCTAATGTTTATTGATAAATAATCACATTTATTGATTGTAATATCCAATGACACATAGCATGTTGAATTCCAATATGTGGGTATCTTTTCATCTATTCTCCTAGAGATTACAATGATTGACCATTTTGAGTGGAATACCAATTATAATAAGATAATCAATATCCTAATTGTCAAACATGATCTATTTTTTATTATTTAATACTATCTAACCATATAAAATTTAATAATGAATGTTTTAATATAAATTTTTGTATCATTTCATTGTGGGTAAATGATATGTCCTTTCATTTGAATAAGTGTTGAATGGAAATTATCTTTTTGATTTTTCAAATATGAATCCCCATCCTGAGACAATATATCTAATATATTATAGTCTATGATATTTTTATTGTAAAAAATATAAATACATTTTTTTCATTGGAAAAAACTCCAAAAAATACCACTTGCACTTATTCAGACTATTTGTTGTTTTTTGTTCCCATAGAAAAATACCAATTAAAAAATAAATGTATCTAGCTTCTTGTCCTACGATGTTCTTTCATGGATAGTGTTTGTATTTTTAAATATTAATTAGGAAAAAAAGTTATTTTGTAAACAACCTTAGTGGTAAAAATCACTCATGTAGTGACATCCATGAGTATTCACCTTTTGTTCCATTTTTAAAACCTATCATATTATATATCACAATATTTAATTCATATCAAGATAATAATAATATTTTTATTGGAATAATTTTTTTATTAAGTCCTTGCTAAAATGATTATTCTGATAAAGATGAAGCCTAAATAAAATTATTATTATAGGTATAGATTCTATATTCTATAATATGGTTTCTTAAATTATTACCTTAGTCATAATATCATATTACATCCAAATTATCTTCTTGGAGACTAATATTATTTTAATATAATAACTAGTGTTCTTATTTCTACTTTTAATACATACTCAAAGAGTTCTACTTTCTCAAGTACTATTTTATAGTTATATATACAATTATCAATAGATATCATAGTTATATTTGATAACTAAATATTATTCATTATTAATAAGAAATTTATAACAACTCCACATGTCATTCCACATGAGACCGAATCCTTAAAATAATATTTTTCAATTCTATTCGTATTATCCTCCATTTAGGTGTAATTACATGACAAGTGAAAAGGGTGGTAATTTAATATATGAATTATCATATATTGTAAATATATGTTCTTTTACTATATTTAAAACCCCATATATCAACACATAATTATCTTATTCAATATAAATTCATTGAAACATTATATAATCTATGTAGAAAAATGTTTCATAATCTTAACATATTGGAATGGGTATATATCAAGTTTCAGTAAATTATTATCATATCAACTTTGGGATAAAAATAATTAACAAATGAATATTGTTATTTAAAAAAATAATAACTGAATATTATATTAAATTCATTTGAATAACTCTTTATTTTTTTATTCATGAAATTATTTTTAGCTTACCCCGATTTTTTTCATTCCCAATGTTGTGTAGAAAAATTCATCAAATGACATTGAGGTGCACACAAATTCCTTTTTTATGATTTAAATATAATTATAAATATAAAGTGGGAATCATGTACATTTCTAGATGTTGAAGATGAATAAACTGATCAATCCTCTGTGATTATATCTACTAAATCTACGAAAATCTAGTAATGTGACCACATACTCTAGTTTACTATAGTCAAGGTTGATTAAATTGATAATAGATTATATCTATCAGAAACCATGAGTATTGGATATATAAAAACTTATATTATAGATCATATACAAATAAAATACATTAATTATATTACCAATTGTAAGAATATATCATAAATATAATATTTTTGAAGAGATTATATGGTTTCACTAGGAAATAAATCCTTGTCCATATACTAAAATTGAACATGGATTTGGAAATTATGGTTCTATGATTAATAATAGGCAAAGTAGTTGGTCCAATATATCTCATTAATAATTATGGTTAATGTTGTTTATTTCATTTCTTTTTTTACCATCATAATTTTTTCTTAAACAAAATAATATTTGATCGATAGCATACATGAAACACAACATCGAGCATAAATAAACAATTAAATTAAATTATTTAAATATGGAAGTTATCGCCTAGACAATAGAAAGGTTGGAATGAACAAGATTGACTAAGTTATGAAAATATTTTTTACACATGTTTATATAATTAATTATTTAATGACCATATAATTATAAATGAATATAAAACCCTTTTAAAAATAAATGGAAATGTTTTCCTAAATAAAGTATTAAAGTGTAAATATTTTTCGTATAAAATATTAAAATAAATATTTTTTTGTTATATTAATTAACTATATATATATGATATTAAATCTAATTTTAATGATTAATATTTCGTGTTTTCTATACATGATATAATAAAAAATCCTAATTTAAATATAAAATAAGTATTTTTCTAGAAAGGCATATTTGTCACCTTTTGATGGTGCACTTCTTTTAAATCTATTATTGACACATTTGTAAATTGTATCTGTAAAAACAATCATTTTTTAAAATAAGAGCATAAAAAATTAATTTGGTTTAATTTTTTTATTTTTTGATAAGCTTTAATTTATGATTAATTATGAATAAATGATACATTTTTATTGAAAACTACTTTTTCATAAAATTTATTTGAAATTATGAATTATATATTTTATCAATTTTAAAGTATAATTAAATTATTTTTTATCATTTAGTTCAATGTAGAATGCTTTAATAAATTTTAAATTGAAAATATATATTTAATCATTGTGAAATTGTGAACAGTTTTTCTTTAAAACCTCATTTTCTCGATCCGTCAATACCATTAATTTTAAATTAATTTTATCACTTATGTGTTTTATATTTTTAAAAATTGATTCCACGTTCTAAAAAATATACATAATATTTTGGATATAATTCACATCAATTTTTTGGAAAATATGAATAATTACTTTAGTAGTTATTTTTATTACCATAGTTATGGATAAATCCAATAAATACCGGTAAAAAATATAATAAATATTATTAAATTGCCTAAAACATGCATTAATTTTATTTTTATATTTAATATAGAACAAAATAATACATTGTCATTTTGGAGAAAATTCAGCCACTTGGTTGACTTTAAGACATTTATAATATTATATTCAATAAAAATTATATTTTGTCTCCCTTATGTTTTTAACATATTATATATCTTTAATATTGGGTTATGTAGGTGATATGTTAGAATATAAATATTACTTTGAAATTTTAAATATATATCTATATAATAAAGACTTATTTATAATTTTTAGTTATAAAATAATTACCTTAAATATAGACATAATGATGAGGCATAATTGTATAATTAATGGACGATTAAAATAAATGATATTAATATAATTAAAATAAAAAACATTTTGTATAATTAATGAAATAAATGAATTTTTTGAATTAATTTTACATTTTAGGGATTATATAATAGTGGTTTTAAGAATATATAATTTTTTATGAAATTTCAAAAAAAATTATGTAATTAATTGTTACAATATTAACATTATTGATATTTTAATATAAATAATAATTTATTTATCATTTAAAATTTCAAAAAACTAAATATTCTGAAAAATAATTGTTAAATTTCTTAAACTGTAAAAAATGAAACATTTATTGGGAATTTTTCATGTTATAGAAATAATTTAATTCCTCAATGTGTAAATTAAATTATTATAGGGTAAGTGTTAAAAGTGTGAATTAAGGGTTAAAACAAAAAATTAAAGGATTAAAAAATAATCAAAACGTGTCTAATTTTCATAAGGAAATGGTTTTAAAAACAAAAATCATAATATAACATAAATGAATCATTGTGGAATCATTTTTAATGTAAATTTGATAATATTAATTTCGTATTTTGGTAAATTCCATGAGTGCCCCTCCCCTGTCCAACAAAAGGGAACTCATTCATCTATAGTACGAACAATTCAAAAACTATATGGTTTATCCATGATCATCCCAAATACCATCCTAGAACACCTTCCCAAATTCTAGTGTCCCTTTTAGGAATAATACCCTCCTTAGTGGTGTTTATGTGTTAATTAATTGAGATCATCTGAATAAGAGGTATCAATTTAAATTAGGTATTCCAGTTTATTTCTTTTTTCACTTCCATAAAAACAAAATCGACCATGATTATATAATTAATCCAGTATTCTAAATATATAAATATGTTATTATGTTTATATTCTCACTTAAATCCATCTCCACATGCATCAAATTGGAAACATAATTAATCATATTTGTGTGTGTGTGAACTATCACCTCCACAAATCGATATAATTAATTTTCCATTAATGTCACTCAATATTAGTTCTAATGAAATAATTATTGTTTATATATGAAACAAATTAAATATTTATCATAAAAAATTATAATATATCAATTATTTTGTTTACCGTCCTTGCACATAAAAATTATAATGTCATTCATCTGTTTGAGTGAACAATCAGATTGTAGAAGTGATGTTATTCATTTTTAATTTTAAAATCACATGAATAATATATATAAATATATTTTAATTTTTAATATATTATTAATAATATTACGAAAATTCTATAATGATAAAATAATGCATTTCATCATTTTATAATGATCACTGAAAAATAGAAATGTTACTCATGCCTACGTACGACATTTTTTCTCCATGATTGTAATGTAGTTAATTTTTCATATCCATATATAATTGATGTATTTAAGAGTATAAATGATTTATAATACTCATTATTATATAATGAATATCATTCTTTACATGATTTAAGGATGATAAATTTTACTATTTACTTCTTACCAAAGTCATATTGGACTCACGTACGAAATATAATCAAAATGTCTACCATGAACATAAATAATTATGTAATATTTATATCATGATTATAAGTGATGTAAGATGAATTATAATTTTTAAACAGTATCTCAAGAATTTATATAATTAACTTATTTTTATCATTCTTAATCACAATGAAAATATGTGATGAATCAGACTCAATGTATGGGATTCCAAGTATATCTCTATTCATTGACACATTTCAGGAAGATACAAACCATTATTATTTTACAAGGTGTATATACAGATTATATTAATTTTAATATCCATATTTAATATATAATAATTTAATTTAATGTTTTGAAAAATTTATTCTTTCAGGAGATTATGATTTAAATGTTCAATGTTGTATGGGAAACCATGAATGATTAATGTTCTAATTATAAGTTCATTATTTTCATTTCAATATTATTGATATTATTATATATATATTTATATGTATATAAAATTACTATAAAGGAAATTTTATTTTATTTTTAATTTCATTCAAATGTTATTAAAATTTGTTCTTTATATATGTTTTTAGATTAAATGTTTTTACAAATAACAAAAATCAATGTTCTATTATTAATGCTTATGGCGACAATGAATTTTTTTCCCCCATAGATAGTATTTTATTTCCTTCTTCCATTGAAATATTCCATTTCTATTTAAATTTAAAGCAATATTTTTATTTTTATTTTCATATTTTTTAATTGAAAATATTTTTTCATGGAAAATGGGTTTTTTGTATTGGAAATGAGTTCTTGAATAAAAAAGGTATTTTTATTAGATAGTGTTTTCATATATAATTAAAATAGATTTTCATATAGTTAGGGGATGATAGTTTTTATTAATTAGTGGGTACATTATCATTATAGGAAAAAAGTGACTATGACATATCTTTTACATGGGGTGGCCCAGATAGCGTTAGGAAATCAGGTCATATCTCAAAATGGGGTGGCCTGGATAGTGTCGAGGAAGATCAATATAGATAAACAATGGGTAGCACATATATTACTAGGAAAACCCATTATATATTGACATGGGGTGTCTTAGATAGAACTATGTAATCATGTATTAGCTTATTTATATGTTATCCATATAGTTATTCAAATGTATATGGGTTTTAAAGAGTTTTTTTATATGAATCTTTATATCGCATAAAGGTGTTTTAATTTCATCTTATGAGTTATAGTTATTTTATTTGAAAAAACGTGTCATGTTTCATGAGAAAATGATTCATTTTATATTCATAGAGCACATTGATCATGAAAGTAAATTTCATATGAATTTTATTGGTTTTAATATAATAAACGGGCTCCTTTCATTTTATATCACTTATATTCATTTTTCTAATTATCCAATGAGTTAAATTTTTTTCATAGTATTTAATATTAATAAGGAAAATGAAGATTTCATGATGTAATTATTGAAGATTTTTCTTGAAATTCAATCATGTTTTATTTTAATAGGATTTCCTTTGGTGGAAAAAATTGATAGAGTATAATTGTCCATTTTTTGTGTATGAGTGACTTTGTAATACAAAGTCCAACATAACTAAAACTCTAAAATATAATGACCCTATAATGTGATTTCTAGTATAGAAACAATATAATAGGTCATGTTCAATTAAATGACCTTATAGGTGGTATTAAATGATGTTTTAAAAAACATTATAAGAAAAGGTTGTCTTATTAAGAGTAAAGTATATCATCATGGGTTTAAAATTTTCTGGGTCATCATAATTATCATTTATTTCAAAACATTTTGAGAATTTAGGTTATTAAATATTAAGGGGAAGCATGATATTTTTTTGGAAACATTTCTTTTTAATGTAATTAGGGTTTATTACTTTTTGGGATGAAAAATGAGTGTTATGAGATAATATTTAAAGTTAAAAGATTTTATATTTATTTTTTTGGACATTATCATATTTTATGAATTTTATAATAATTATTTAGTTTTATAAAAAATAAAAACTATAGGATGGGTTTCAAAATGTTGTGTCCTGGGGGGCAGCTAGAATTAAACCCACAACTGAAGGGTGAAAAGGGTGCATCACGTATAACTATCCATTGTGAATTCCTTGTTATTATTACTTTTAATTTTTATTTATATGATTTGATAAAAGGAGAATAAGTTTATTTTTGTATTATATCTTTGACCAGATATAAAACCATGGGATTGTCAAAAAAAAGGTCTTCATTAAATGATTGATGTTATCTTGGATGTCATTCGTTATTTTGAAAATCCTATATGATCCTGGTTTCCAAAAATAGAAATGGAATTTATTTTTATAGTAATGGTCGAATAATATTTTGTAAGCATATAGATTTGCATTGTCTACTTAAAGTGATTCAGTTTATTAATGAAATGTTTAGCGTATCATGACGATTAATATGTTAGTTACAATTTGGTATAAGACATCATGAGTAATTTTAATTATTTAAAGACAAATTTTTACATTTATATTGAAATTATGTGTGATCAAATCCCTTTGAATTTTGTGATTCAGTATTGGTCAGGATTATTTTTGAGGAATTTTAGGGATAGTAATTTTTTGAATGTTCATAGACGTTTTTTGGGTATTTTAGTTGAATTTTTCAGATTGAAGTACTTTTTAAACATATAATGTATTTTATTTTTGGGGAATTATCATCTCTTTTAATTACCATTTTTAGTTTGGTTAATTTCTAAATACATTTATAATAATTTTTTTTATCCTTTTTTGGATTCAGTGATCTATAGAATTTATTTCTAATGCCAGTGGTATGAAAATTCATCTTAAATACTAATCATTTTATGAAAAATATGATTTTTCGGTGGAATTTGATTAAATGATGATACTATACTAGTCATGCTTGTATATTTCCAATGGTTATTAGTATAGGTTTTAAAATAATTCCTCAACTCTATGAAAATGATCTTAAAATGAAAACATTATCCAATTAATTTTCATACTAATAAATCAGTTACCTTTTTAACCATTAAAAATTAATGGTTTTATGATTGATATCATAATAATCATAATTTTTTCTATCACTATCTATCAATACATGATTGTGAGTCTTTTCATACAAGTCCATGATTTCCATCATGTATCCCTAGTATGTGTAATCTCATGTTACCTTCATATTTCCCATTCATTATTTTAATGTGTAATTGTCATGACGCCCTCCACAAATATTGTACCCCTCCTGGGTTGGAAATGGGATAAGTGAGATAATGACCCATGTGTCCTGCCTCTAGTAGGCCTCGAGTAGGAGACTAGATCCAATGGTATAGTAAACACACAAATGGGAGGCATCACCTTCTATAAGAACACATGTGAAAGAGAGAGATAAAATAGACACCAACCAACTCCAACTGAAACTGTAATATATAAGAAATCTCATGTACAGGTATTTAATTTCAGAAAAACTACACAAACTAGAAGGGAAAACTGTTAGTACCAAAGGAATGTAAAAAATAGTAGTGACCACGAAGCCCAAATAGCTCATGCAACCCCATGCTAGTGGTTACCAACCTGATATCCATCCCTCTCTTAGTGACCTGAAAAAATTGATCATATATACTTATGGTGTGTATAACAGTATATTCATTATGATCTTCCATATATCCTCTTATGTAAAAGAAAACAAAGCATTATAAAACACATTGAACAACAATAAAACTAACTCATCACATAAATAGTTATACTAATTTCCCAGTCCACCCATGGATACTCTGACAAAGTATCTCATAAATGAGTACATAATATAATAAATAATATCAAGAGTTCCTCACTTCCAAATCCACACTAGTGTTATTCTTTGCACCAACATCACACATCCTAATACATATCTCTCTACAAAGGCAATCATGGAGACATATGGGCGAGCACTACCACATGCACCTCATGCAACACAATGATTTCCCACAAAAACTGGGGCAAAGAACCACACCATACAAACAAACAAAAGTAACAAGGATGTTTTTGGGAGCCACCACGTCCCTCATAACGTGTATCATACATTGTGTATTATGCCTCTAGCCATTATAGGCCATTCACTAAGTAAGTATCCTCAAGCTGTAAAAGCCTATAAATGATACACATATTGTAGTCCATTGGAATCTATATCCATAATATATATTTGTGAATAACCAAAATCGTTTACATCCCTCTATACACATATATGGGGAAAACTAACTATTGTGACAACTGATAGAATTAATTACCAAGAAAAGAGAGAAGGGCTAAAGGGGGTAGTCAGCCATCCATCCTCCCTCTAAAATGTTTGGGAAAATACACCCTCAAGGATCAGAATCCATGGGGTTTCAGTTTCCTTAACTGAAGTGGTTGATTATTGAATAGAAACACAAATATTATCGAATATACTATAGCTCACAACCACACTATGGTCATAACCAAGTCTTAGACTCAATTATATCCAACATCTATCGGAATCCATGCTGGAACTACTAAGAATAGGTATCATATAAGCACATAATGATTTAATGAGATTAATTACATTACTACATTCCCTTTTTCCATGTTTCACATGATGTTAATTTATTCTTTAAACATTAATTAACCATTAAAAGTTTAAAATTGTATTTCAGTATAATCACACCAATGATTCATTCCCTCTAGGAATAACCAAACCAAGTCCTCAACTTCAAAAAAATATTACTTCATCATTTCACCTATAAAGCTCAAACACCATGGGTTAAAATCATTTATTAAATAATTTATTAATAGAATTATTACTTATCCATGATACAATGCATTCTAGAAAAACAATATTAGACCCTAATAACAATGGGCCTCAACATGGTGTGTACTTGAAGTAACAGTCATTGATTTACACCTATATAATGAACATAGACCCATCCTCCCTTCGGAAGCTAAAAATATAATGAACATGGAAAACCCATGCTTCTTCACCCATTTTTGGGAGGGTAAGAAACACCATCATCCTTGAGTAGTGGGGAACGTGATATAGAGAAACAACCAACATTATTCTACAAACATCCAATTCTTCACATATAACCCATTTGATCATCTCTAGAATCCTCCCCAACACCCTCATGCATAAACCAATCCATTACGCCACCCTAGGAATCAATATCTTCCACAAACAATGGGCCTACCTACCCACACATATCACATAGGCAATCCCCTCTCACATCAAAACACAAGAAGTAGGAATCAAAAATCATATCGACTGGGCTCATGGACTTTAAACTAGGCGTTATTCCTTCACATGTAATGGGCACTCAAAACTCCATGACTAATAATCATTGAAATTTAAATGCAAGAGGGAAACCCAAAATCCTACCTGGAATTATCTTTTGTCAAACAAGTAGTACATTAATCCATCTTGAAATAACTGATTCATTATTAGTAGGTTCCAACTATGGGAAACCAAAACTGAAAGAAATCATAGCTTCCAAAAATTAACAAAACAATTTATTTGACATGCCATCAAACAAAAAATAACCAACATTATTCATGTTTTATAATCAACTATAATATGTATGCACATCTGCATAAATTTGACTAACCTCAAATTACAACAAAAATGGGATTAATTTAAAAGATTATTTATCATTAGTATTTTAATTTTCAATTAAATACTGATTTATGTTCTTTTCCAATTTCATCAAGAACAACATGGTAACGAGAAAAGAATATATATCAAACTATCCAGAAATTCACAAGGCTAACAGTTATCATGGTGCAAAGCAAAAACATGCGATCAAACCAATTCTTTTAATCTTGTTCAAATATTTCATTAGTTCCATTCCATTACAATCCAAAGGGATAAATCATGCTAACATGACAATTTCACATAAATAATTAGGGATAAAACTAATCTCCAACCTCAAAACATTTTTTATTTTCATCACTCAATAATTGATCAATGAAAAATATCATAGTCTCCTTCCCCGCAACAACTGCATCCACCATAGGATATCGCAGCACAACCACATCAGTAAAAACCAAAAGAAACTCACATAAAACCAAGGAGATCATGTTATGTAACATGGAAAAGTGAAATAAGAGAATATAGATTGAAGAAATACAAATAACAAAGGCAGAATATACCTTGGATCGAAGAAGGATTGAATAAGGAATCCCGAGATCGATCCTAGTTAAAGAGATATCTAAAACTCCATGGAGGTGTCTACTGGGTCACATTGGACGAGAGATAGGGGAGCCTTTTCTGTAGGGTTACAATGATTTGAGAGGATTGTATTTCTTTAAATCATATAGTAGTGTGGTAGTACATGATTTTTAAATCCAATTCACGTCATGTACTTCATTGAGTTCGGGTTCCACTAAAAAATACATCACCTTGGTTTTTATTTTATTTTTTAAAAACCCAAAATAGTACAGGTCTTGTACCCATTGGTCATGACATTTATCCCCCCTGTTTCTATCTTCTTGTGAAAGAAATCCTCCGGACATAATTTGAACTCCTATGAGCACCCAAGTCTGCTAAAACAATCAATGGGTCGATCATTGTGGATATGGACCCACACATCAGATACCAATCAAAAAATTCTCATCCTCGAGATTCCAAAACCATCACGATGATGTATCATAAAAGGGTTTGTCTAAAAAATCACCCCATTAGATACATATCATGGTTTTTTCCACCCAAGGAGCTCAACCACATCAACAGAAAAATGAGACACCTCATGACAACCACGAATATCTCATAAATGCTCTCCCAGTGGAGATAACTCTCAATGTGTGAAAGAAAAAACAAGAAACAAAATAATGAAATCTCATAGACAGGAAAGGCCTACTTCCAAAAAAACATCATTACATAGAATGAGCTAAAAATCAAACAACAGGACATACATAGCACATATCAGAGATTCATGTTCCCAGGTACACTCCTTCGTGGAACTATGTCACCACAATACATGAACTATGTGGATAGAACTAATATGAAACCCATTCTCCTTAAGGTCCTGGATCTCTACATGGCTCCTGGAAGGTCACATCATTGTCAACATTGATCTCACCCCAGTTAATGAAGTGAGATTTTCCATGAAGATAACGATGGATCAACAACACATCAAAAACATCTTGTACCCAGATCATATGCAGGGGGTGTGCTACTCGATATGCCATGACTCCAACACGAGCCATCACCATGAATGCCCCATCATTCTTGAGAGACTACTTAATACCACAATTATACCTTCCCTTCCAAAGATGGGGAGTCCCCATTAGAAACATGTGTTTCCTAACATCAAACCCCAAATGTCTTCTCCTTTGATTAGAATATCTATTGTATTCTGCAGTAGTTCTGGTTTGAGAATTGATTACTCCCTGACCATAGATTAATATAATAAAGAACAGAATGTACAACCATACAATGCTTCAAACAACACCATTCTGATGGTGTAATGATAACTGTTGTTGTATGTTAAATACAAAAAGATTATGTGCCACTTCCATGAACCACCAAAATCCACGACACAAGACAAAAAATGACTTTAAGAGTCTGGATGATCAGCACTATTAGACCATCCATTTGTGGATGAAAAGAAGAGCTAAGGCATAGATGAGAACGGAAAGCATGTTCGAGACCTCTCCAAACCCTGGATGTAAAACAAGGATCTCGATAAAAAATTATTGTCCTTGGGACTTCGTGGAGTCTCACCACCTCCTCAAGATATGTTATTGACAGAAATTCCACTGAGCTCAACTCCATGGTTGGTTTAAAATGCATTGATTTTGTTAAATGATCCACTACTACCCAAATAGTGTAATTTCCTCCCTAAGATCATGTTACACCAGTAGATAAGTCCAATAAGATATACTCTGACTTCCACTAAGGATAATCTAATGGTTGGAGAAAACCTCCCAAGACACGGTGATCAGAAATCACCTTTTGGAAGACTAGACATCGAAACAAAAACTCCGCAACTAGACCCTTTAGGCTAGGCCAAAAAAACCAATTTATAATGGATTGGTACATATTTTTCATGACACGATGTACTGCTAAAGGTTATTTATGGAACTCTCTGAGAACCATATCTTGTATCTCCAAAGGAATGAATGAAAATCCCTAATACCACACTCAGTGTTTTTTAGCCTCAGCCCAAACAACAGGGGCCTCACCACAAATAAATCGGTCCCATAAAAACACCTCCTCTTGATCCCCCAAATGGGTATTTTCCACCAACTGCACCAGATATGAATACACAATCATCTTAAAAGACAACATATGACCCCAAATTCTCCTATATTGATATGTAATTCTAAATGTTCTTCTATCAATCTACCTGAATCAAAATATTCACACATAACATCACTACGTTACTTCCTGCTTAGCGCATTAGCCACAACATTCCACATTCCTGTTGTATACATTATTTCAATTTCATGCTCCTTTAATAACTCCATCCAATGATGTTCTTGTATGTTCATGTCATTATTGGAGAAAACGTACCTCATCCTCTTCTGATCTGTGAAAATAACAAAGAACATTTTAATGTGGTAATGTATCTATTATTTCAAAGAAAGCACCATCGCCACTAACTCACGATCAAGGGTGGAATAGTTATTTTCATGGGGATGTAACATCAGAGACCCATGAGAAACAAATGATCACTAATGAATCATAACACAACCTACATTCATATGTGAAGCATCTTATAAAACATCAAAATAAACTCCCTCTGCAGGAAGACATTGAACTGGAGCCCATACCAACTTCACCTTCAGATACTCAAAGGCTTCTTGACACTAATCGGTCCACATGAACTCCTAATCCATCCTAGTCAATGCCTCTATCATGGGGGATTCCCAACACACTACTGCTTCTATCATTGATGGATCCTTTAAAACTCCCAACTAGGACACCGCATGCCCTAAGAAACAAACATATCTTGACCAAAACTCACACTTTGACATATTCCCAAACATCTTTTTTGACAAAAAACTCCAAAAATGGTATGAAGATACTGGGCATGATCCTCCTCAGATGCGGATTACACAAGGATGTCATCGATGAGAACCATCATAAAATTATCCTGGAACTCACAGAACACATCGTTCATAAATCCCATGAACAGAACTGGATCATTCCTCACACCGAATGACATTACAATGAACTCGTAATGCCGATAATGAAAACATGAAGCAGCCTTCAGAATATCACCATCTTTCACATGAATCTGTTGATATCCTAACCACAAATCAATCATCAAGAACCATTGTAACATTCTGTGTAAATAAATATATAACCCATTTTATTTTTAATAAATATTCCGTGAATTAAATATTAATTTTACCTTTAATGGGTTTCCAGGTTCGATGGTGTATCCGATATTGAACAAAGAGTTTCTTTGAAATCTTACATTGCACAATAATAATATTATGTTATTATTTTAAATTGCAGTTAACGCCTAGATGTTGTATTGGTGGGAATAAACAGAACTAACTACAATAATATTATACATGTTTGTTAATTTTTTTATATTTATCCAATAAATGTTAGAGTCTTAAAATGTGAATGAACCCAATTTTATGTTCAAATACTCTAAATTTTTTTAAATGGTTGATGTGATGCCTTTTGAAGAAGAACCCTTTTTAAATGTAGATTTTTCACTTTTATATGTTCTATTTTACAAAAAATATTATTATTTAGAATCGAGACATTAAAATATAATTTTAATTAAAATTTGGTTATTTTTCATAAAAAGATCGATTTTTATGAATTGCGATAATAATGTATTTTAATTCAAAACTGCCTTTTAATTTAATTTATTTATATGGTTAAATTGGTTTTTAGTTGGTTTTAATGTTTAGTGAGATTACATTTTTACCATTTAATCCCATTATGGTCATTGGAATTAATTTCATCTGTAAATTGGACATGGACAAGCGTTAATAATTTTATGGTTATTATTTCTTAAAAACATGCCTTTTATTTAGATAGAGGGAATAAATTTTAAATTATATTCTTCCAATACTGTATTTTTAATATGGAATAATTTATTTCAAATTTTGAATCAGGAGGTCCAAAGTTTGTAAATAGTTAACTTTTATTTTTAGACATTATGAATATTTACTTCAGTAAATATTTTATTTACCATGGTTAAAGTGTAAAAATAGTAAACAAGGGTAAAAAAATATAACTATAATAATATAATGTTACCCTAACATGTGTTCTAATCCTATTGGTTGATTCACTTCTATCACTGGGCATCCATGGATCCATTTTTGGTCCTCATGGGGCCACTTGGTAGTGATAATGACACTTTATTATAATTAACAGAAAGTAAATGCCAAAATGATATAAACCAATTTCTTTTAGTAAATAAATTTTTCAATAGGGATATATAAGTTATCAATTAGACATTAATTATTCATTTGAAATATAAAATAATTTCAAACATTATGGTATTTGTTTTATAATTTTTATACATCAAATAAATAAATTATGTATGACACAATAATGATGTTGTTTTTACCTTATTAATAAAATAGTTAAATAAATAAGATTATAATGATTAAAATAATATCCAATACCTATCCAATTATAATTGGATGTTTTTATTTCGACCATGTGTCATATTATATTTGCCTTTAATAAGTCATGGGCAGTTATAAACCGAAGATCATTATGTAAAAAAAATATTTTCTCACCTTCTTAAAGGGCCACTCCTCCCCCTTATAAATATCCCTCACCTCTAACCCATTCCTTACACCTCTCAATACCCTTTGATTCAACAAACATGGCCCAATTATGATCCCTACATCCATCTCCTCCTCTTATAATATTTTACATTGGCAGAAGGCACTTCAACAATCCCATTGGGTTCATGCCAAAGGGTGTTACACAATTTAAAGGTAATGACTTCTCTTAAGTTCTTTTGTATTAATCTACTTCTCCACCCCCCTAAACTATTTTTATTCATATAATTTATAACATAACCAGTATCATCAATATTCTAGTATGTGGTTATGATATGGATTTGATCTACACTTATAAACATTTCAATATAATGAGTAAATAACATGTTGTTTCTGTGGATGAAAACAAACACCTCACGAAACAATGATTGTTCAAATATCTCCGACCACCTATCATGGTGGTATGCTGTAAATATGTTTATATATGAAATATATTATGTTTATGTTTTCATTATGTTTTTTATTTTCGATTTATATCATAAAATTATGGTTTCCAATATGGCGAAACGTGATAATTTTATTTGAGGAAGTGCGGACTGCCGCCCACTCAAAGTGATATGACTCGTCAATGCCATATGTGGGACGTATAAAGTATGGATTTAATGATATTATATAATATATTATACTATAATTATAATATACCTATGTATCATTATGGTTTAATTACTTTAAAATAAAAAATAGAAATCAAAGTAGTGTATATGCGTACGTACGACTTACCATCTCCACGAACGGTGCATTTTATTTTTTATCGCTAAATGTTATGTAAGATTATTAAAGAATACATATAATGGATATATATGATATATAATATATCAACATCATGAGTATAATTCTGTATATAATGGATATTTGACCACATAAATATATTTTAATTATAAGAAGTTCATTTTTTACTCCAGAACCAAATATCGACAAAATGGTTGTTATAAACATAAATGATAAAAAAAATGTTTATTACATTGTTATAAGTGAGGTAGTAGGAATAATAAACTTTAAAAAGTATCATGAGCTAGTATAAATTAAATATAGTTTATTATTCAAGAGATTAAAGAACAAACAACTGAAATCGGACATGAGGTAAGGCACTTCGTCTCAATATCCTTTAATTGTGGCATATTTTGTTTTAATACATGACATTAATTAATTAGATATATAAACAAATTTTAATTTTCATTTCATTGAAAGGGAATCTTTTTATATAAAGAGTTTTACTAAAAGAAAAAAAATAACGATTCATTTTTTCGTAAGCATTGACAACGAACTTTTCCGCCGTCGTGAGTATTATTTGATCTACGACTTCCTTAACATGTCCTAATGTTTTTAAAAGGAAAATGTATACCATATACTATTTTTTTATTTTTTTTATTGAAAATGGTTTTCATAATAGTGATTTATATAAATTTATTTAAATGATATATTGTGATTGCAATGTGGAAATTATATCTTTCTTTTATGTTTATTTTATGTGATATGAATATGTTATGGTTCTTGGTAATTGTTTACGTTTATGGGTGGTTATGTGATAAACCTATGGTGGGTGAGGCTAGGATAGCTCTCCAAGGAATTGGGTAACATGATTGAGTATAATATACATGTTTCTCCAAATAGATTTTGGTAATAAACTACGATGGGTATTCCAAATGTAACTCCCTACATAGCTGTGATAGCTAAAATGTATGTATGATATAGATCCCAAAAGTTACCTTTATGATTTATTATTTCTATGTGTTATTCATAAATCTTATTATTTCATGAATTATGTTTATGATATTATGTTTATGTATGTAATGATGATCTAATGTTTTTATTCGTTGTTTTGTAAACCTTGTTGATATTTTTATGCTCTTCCCAGGATTTGAAATGTTTTTCACCAGACTTAAAGATGAATAGGGTCAAGGATGGAATCCAAGAGAAGTCATGCTATCTAAAACATATGACTAGACATGACCCTTTTTTCAAGAGTTTTTTTAAAAAAAAATTGAATCTTAGTAGAAGGGTATACTGTGTAATATATTTGATGTAATGTATTAGTTATGGCCTAATTATCTCAAACTCTAAACTTGAAAAGAACCCCAATGTGAATTATTCATTTAATTCAAATTTATGTACTTTTTTATGTTCGAGTCCTTATAGTTAATATCAGAGGTTAGTTTAGATAACATTAAAAGTTAGGATATTGTTAAATTAATGTCCATAAATTAATTTATGATAATATTGAAGTGATATAGAATTTAAATATTACCATGTTTCTTCACC
This sequence comes from Viscum album, assembly GCA_963277665.1. NCBI lineage: Eukaryota > Viridiplantae > Streptophyta > Magnoliopsida > Santalales > Viscaceae > Viscum > Viscum album. The sequence continues at coordinate 1,787,446,835 of OY728121.1, read as the reverse complement.
TAAGATATTTCATTGTTCCAAATGTTAATTTGTAGTGGAAATAGGGATGATTTGTTGGGATGACGTCAAGAAGTAAGAAAACCATCCAAATCTGCTTATGAAGGTAAATTCACTTGACTGGCAAGGTATGCTCCAAAATTCATACGAGATATTGATAGTAGAATCATCAATTTTTACATAGTATTAAAGATAATGTATATAAGGTCCTTATCTTCTAGAGAATTAAAATGTTATAAAAAACAAGTTTGATGTGCAGAGAAGGTGGAATTGGATTTTGCTGATGATCATGTGTTCTTTGAAAAACAACAAAATAAGAGTTCAAGGTGGTAGGCGAAAGGGAAAAACAATTCCAAAAAATTCTGATGGTAATAATCTTAATTTTATAGTTTTTAAAAATTGTGGTAAAAATCATACTTGGGAGTGAATTTTGAAATCTGATATGTTTTACCGATGTGGTAAAATGGGACATAATGCCCATAATTGCACTAAAAATGATGAAGGGTAATTTTAAAACAAAATAATATTTACAATTAGTAAAAAAATTAACTGTAATGAAAAGAGTCATTATGAAAATGAGTGTCCAATGAAGAAGTCAACTGATGGAAAGAAACTAGACTACAATCAGAAATTGATGATGAAGTCCTTTGCAACTACTTTTCTAGATGTTGGGCCATAAAGTGAAGTAGTATCAATTACAATGTTTGTTTTTTCAGATTATGCCAATGTGTTTTTTGATTCAAGGTCTACACATTTTCTCATTTGAGAGAAGTTTTCAAGTAAATTGGGAATTCCGTCTCAATATATGAATCCTGAACTTATGGTAAAAACACATGGATAATATTTTGTATCGAAAAGAAATTATAAGAACCTTCCTTTCCTTGGGTGAAGAAAGAATCTACCTACAAACCCTATTGTTTTTCCTCTAGTAGAGTATTTTGTTATTTTGGGTATTGATTTGATTTTTGATTATAAATAAAAGATTTACTGCAGAGCTAAATCAAATTATTTTTAGAAATATTTTTATATTTTTAAAACAATGATCCCTTACTTTTGATAACATATCAGGAAGTTGAGAAAATAGTAAAAGTTATAAATATATGTTACCTTTCAGATATTGTTGAAAACAAAGGAATTGTTTAGATTAATGATGTTCCAGTGTACATGATAATTGGATTTTTTCCATGATAAGTTTCCTAGTATTATACCTGATCAAGAAGTTGAATTTATTATTGACTTAATTACTAATGCTATGCCAATTTCAAATCACCCTTATCGAATGGAACAAATTGATCTTTTAGTGTTAAAGAATCAATTTCATGAGTAATTAGATAAAGGTTTCATTCGACCTAGCACAACACCATGGGGTGATCCTGTCTTATTTGTTAAATAGAATGATGGTTCAATGAGACATTGCATTGATTATAGAGAATTGGATAACATCACTATTAAGAACAATTATCATTTTCTTCATATCAATGAATTGTTTGATCAGCTCCCGGGAGCTCATTATTTTTGGAAAATTTATTTGAGTTTATGGTACCATCAGTTTAATGTAAAGGAAGCAGACATTTCAAAGACCACATTTCGTACTAGATATGGCCATCATGAATATTTAGTTATGCCTTTTGGTTTAACCAATTCACCTGCTATATTAATGGATTTTATTAATAGAATTATACATGAGTTCATGGATAAGTTAGTGGTTGTGTTCATTGATGTTATTTCGGATTATTCTAAATGTAAGGAGGAGAAGGAAAGTCATTTCAGGGTTTTCAAGAAAACCTTAAATGAAAATAAAGTATTTTGGAAATTCAGAATGTGTGAGTTTTGGTTACATAAAATTTGATTCCATGGTCACATTGTTTTAAAAAATGGAATAATTGTTGATCCTACTAAAACCAATGTTTTTGAATAATGGCCAAAACATAGAAAAATAACCATGATCCTTGATTTTATAGGTTTTATATGTAATTATAGGCGGATTGTTGATATGTTTTCATGGTTATCTAGTCCACTGAATATGTAATCTCGAAAAGGTGTAAAGATTGTTTGGAAAAAAAGAATGTGATGATTGTTTTCAGGAATTGAAAATAAAATTTGAGAATGATCCATTTTAGGCACTACCTTCCAGAATTGGAGAGTTTTTTATTTACAGTTATGATTCGTTGAATAGACTTGGTTTTGTCCTTATTCAAAATGAATAGCTATTTGTGTATGCTTCACGTTTGTTGAAACCTCATGAGTTAAATGACCCTTCACATGATTTGGAAATAACTAATATTTTTTGTGATGTAAAAATATTGATTCATCATTTGAATGGAATAAAATGTGGAATATATACTGACCACAAAATATTTAAGTATGTATTCACTCAGAAATAATTTAACATGAGATAGAGGAGATTGTTCGAATTAATCAAGGATTATGACTGCACGATCTTTTAACATCTAGAAAAATAAAATAAGGTGGATGATGCTTTGAGTAAAAAAAGTGATGCTTCATTAACCATGCTACATTTGGAATGATATCATTTGGTTATTGATTTGATGAACTATGGAATTGATGTTGTTTTTCTAAGAAATTCTTTTATTTTGTATCAGGTGTCAATGAAATCATCTTTATAAGTTAAAATAATGCTAGAACTTATGGAATACAATGAGTTTCAAAAAAAGGTATAATTACTTAATAAGTATAATTTTCCCAAATTTAACATTGATAATGATTGTTTTTTGAGGTTTGGGAAAAGATTATGTGTGCCTTGTGATTCACAGTTGAAGATTTTTATGTTATGTGAAGCACATAGTTTCCTATTTTCAGTTCATCCTGGATATACTAATATATGCAGAGAACTTTGGGAGTATTTCTAGTGGGATATAATTAAAAGAGATATTGCTGACATTACTGTGAAGTGTTGTACTTTTCAACATGATAAAGCAGAGCGGTAGTTACCAAAAGGGATGCTTTAGTCTTTACCAGTGCTAGAGTGGAAATTTGAAAATATATACGTGGAAATCATTGTGGGATTACCAAATACATCTTGAGTTAATAATGCAATTGGAGTTATTGTTGTTATATTGGATAAATCGGCTCATTTCCTTCCAATTTGAGATACTTTGTATCTAGATCAACATTCTCGGTTGTATGATAATCTGAGAGTCAGGTTTCTTGGTGTTCCCCTATCCATTTTTTCTGATCGTGATCCCGGGTTTATTTCCAACTTTTTGAAAGGCCAAGTCATTGTGTACTAAATTAAATTTTAGTACAAATTTTCATCCTCAAATAGATGCGTAGTCAGAACGAACAATTCAGACATTGGAGGATGTGTTATGTCCTTGTTCACTAGATTACCGATGAAGTTGGGAACAAGATCTTTCATTGGTTTAATTTTCTTATAATAACAGACGGCCAACCATCATGGCCGGTGGGTTTTTGTGCTGCCGCGGGACCCAGAAGGGGTCCCCCCTCATGGAGACAATGGCAGCGGGCTCGGCTGGCTGCCCCTGCTGGTCCGCCGTGGCCTTAGGGTGTGGCTCGTCTCACCAGCGTGGTGCGACGACGCCGTGCACCACCATCGCAGCCCGCTCCGACTGCATCTTTCCTTGGTCTCTCCAGCGTGGAGCGACGGTGCCACGCACCACCGTCGCGGCCTGCTCCGGTCGCAGCCCTCTACATCTCTGTCTGGTGCAACGACATTGTGCCGCCTTCACCATGGCCTTGCATGGTCTTGGTTCTCTTCTGATCACCGCAATATGAAAAGGCACCATGCGCCTCGGCCTCCAACATCAACGAAGATTAACAATGAAGAGGGGAGGAGAATCAGCCATGTTTTTGGGTCCAATCTCCTACCATTATGACGATATCATGTGGCCAAACCTTAATCAACGATGAACTATGATAAGGACTTGAAAAAATAACCCCTACCTCGTGACATGATCAGTCGATGGATTTGCACAGTGGTAGATTTTTTCGTTGACGTCGGAAGATGACATTGTCATTTCCTTGGAGGATCTTCACTTGTTCGATCATCAGAGGAGGAGGTCCCTTGGTGGTGCTACCATGGTGGAAAAGGCGAAGAGGAAGAGAAAATTTGAAGAGGTGGGTTTCACCAGCAGATCCCCCCTCGACTATTAAGCTACTCCATTATTTAATTAGGGAGGAGTTTCTATGAATTAATGTCGGTGGGGGACCCCCCGCATTAATTAAAACAAATTTGAATTTAGAATGAAAGAATAAAAATAAAATAAAATACATTTTTATTGGCAGAAATGTTATGAAGATAACTGACACAAAGATCTTTCTTTTGAGGTTGGTGATCATGTCATTCTCAATGGTTCTCAATGGAAAAGTGTGATGCGTTTGGTTTAGAAAGGAATGATGAGTATGAGGTTCATTAGACCTTATGAAATCCTTGAGATTGTTGGATCAGTTTCATACATAGTGGATTTACCTCCATGTTTGTCCTAGGTACATAGTGTATTTAATGTTTCAATGTTGAGAAGGTATATGTAATATCCATATCATGTTTTAAGTCCATAGGTAGTTCAGTTGGAAGAAAATATCTTTTATGAGGAACATCCAGTCCAGATTATTGACTGAAAAGAGAAAGTATTTCTAAATTAGGTAATTCACCAAGAGAAGGTTTTGTGAAAAACCCATATGGTTGAAGAGGCTGCGTGGGAATTTGAAAATGATTTGACAGATAAATACACCCATTTATTTGATAAGTGAATAAAATGGTGGGGACGCAATTTCCAAATGGGGGAAAGGATGTAACATCAAAGGTAAATAAAGAAATAATATATTTTCTTTATAAGTAATATTTTGTAAATTAATAATTAATTTTACCTTAAAGGGGTTTCTATGTTCGATGGTGTACCCGATTTTCAACAACAGGTTTCATTGAAATCTTAGGTTTCACAATAATAATATAATATTATTTTTTTAAATGGTAGGTAACACCTAGCCATTGTATTGACAGGAATGAACAAACCTAACTAAAATATGTTTATAAAAGTAGGTTAATTTTTTTTAACATTTATCTAATATTATCTAGAGGCTTAAAATGTGAATGAATCCAATTTTAAGCATAAATACTGTAATATATTTTTAAAGTTTGATTTATAGCTTTTTGATGTAGAACCCTATATATATATAGTCTTATCACATATATATGTTCTATTTGAGAAAAATTATTATTATTTAGTATCGGGATATCATAATATATTTTGGATGAAATTTAGGTATTTTTTTGATAATGTTCATTTTTTAATGAATAGTGAAAATACTATATTTTATTTCAAAACTACCTTTTAATCTAATTTATTTATATGGATAGATTAAATTTTTAATTGTTTTAAAATTTTAATTAGAATAAATTTTTACCATTTAATTCAATTTTGGTCATTGTTATTAATTTCACTTTGAAATTGGACATAAAGAATTGTCAATATTTATATAGTTATCATTTCTTAAAAATGAGTCTTTTTGTTTTCACATCACGAATTAATTTTAAATTAATTTATACCACTTATGTGTTTTGATTTAGGAAAATTAATTCCATATTTGGAATCAAGAGGACCAAATTTAGTAATTATGAAACTTTTATTTTTAAACATTATGAAGATTTACTTTAGTAAATATTTTATTTAACATGCTTAAAGTGTAAATCTGGTAAATAATGGTAAACAAATATTACTATAATAATATAAAATTACCATAACATGTGTCCAAATTCTATTGTTTGACACATTTACGATGATGGGAATCCTTGAATTTATTTTGGGGGCTAATGGGGCCACATGGGAGTGATAATGACACTATTTTAATTAACATATAATAAAGACAAAAATGACATAAAAAATATCTTTTAGTAAATGTATTATTTCATAGGGTTATATAAGTTATCATTTTAATTATAAATATTCATCAAAAATACAAAAACATTTCCTTTATCATGGTATTTTTTTATAATTTTAAGACCACAAATTAATTATATTATTTATGACACAATAATGATGTCGTGTTTAACTCATTAATAAATGATTTAAATAAATAAGATTATAACGATTTAAATAATATTGAAAACCAGTACAATTCTAATTGGATGGTTTTATTTTGACCATGAGCCATCATAGCATTGAATTTAATATGTTATGGACATTTATAAACTGAAAAAAATTATGTAATAAAATAATAATTTCACTCTTTCCAAAGGATCCACTCGTCCCCCTTATAAAAATCCCCCACCTCTAACACTTTCCTCACATCCTATAAAGCCCCTTGGATTATACAAACACTACCCAATAAAGATTCAAAAATTCCTATTCTCATCCTAGAATCCTTAATTTAGGTATTAAGCACATAAAAAATCATTTTGGATCAAACCCAAATAGTTACCTGATTTAAAGAAATCAACTTCTCTTATGTTGTTTTTAATTATTTTACTTCTCCAACCCACTAAAATCTTTTTATTACGTTATTTTATAATAAAACTAGTATCCTCAATATAATTGGATGTTGTTATGAGATGAATTTGAACTACACATACACACACCTCTATCAAATGGGTAAAGAACATATTGTTTCTGTGGATGGCAATCTAATGCCTCACGAAACGGTGATTGTTCAATTATCTTCTACTGCCTCTCATAGTGTCTGTTTTGATTGTACTATATATATATGATATATTTTAATTCTATTTTTTATTTATTATTCTTTAGTTTCCATTAATTTCATACCATTATGGTTTCCATTATGGTTAAACATGATAATTTCATTTGAGGAAGTGCGGACTACCACCCCATCATAGTGATATGACTTGTTAATTCTATATCTGGGATTTATAAAGTATGGATTTAATGATATTATATATGATATTATACTGGAATTAAAATATACCTATGTATCATTATATTTTAATTCCATTAAAATAAGATATATAAATGAAAGTACCATTCATGCATACGTACAGCTTACCATCTCCATGAACGGTGCATTTCATTTCTTATCTATAAATGTTATGTACAATTATAAATACACAAATATAAAAGATATATATAATATAAATGGTATATACATCATGAATATCATTCTGGATATAATGGATATTTTACCACATTAACAAATTGTAATAATTAGAAGAACATTTTTAACTCAAGTACCAAATATAAAAAAACGACCGTTATTAACATAAATGATTACATAATGATTATAAAATTATAAAAATTGATATAAAAGAAATAATAAAATTGAAAAATGTTATTAATAAAGTAGAAATTAAATTTACTTTATTAATAAGAAGATTAAATAATGAATGTGTCATATCAGATAGGAGGTAAGAGACTTCCTCCCAATTTCCGTTCATAGAGGCATATATTGTTTTAATACATGAATTTTTTATACACTTTATAATAACTAGTGTCATTTATTTTCATTCAAGTGGATTCTTTTTCTATAAACAATTTTACTAAATGATAAAATAAATAGAATTTTTCATTTTAACGTATGCGATGACAACAACGTTTTCCACCGTCACGAGTATTATTTGATCTATGGATTCCACAATAAGCCATAATTTTTTAAAAAGGAATATAAAGACCATATACACTTTTACATAATTTGGTATTGATAATGGGTTTTTATGTCAATATTTTTAAATGATATATTGTGGTTTCTATATGATAATGTAATATTTCCTTTATGTTTGTTTTATGTGCTATGAATTTGTTATGGTTCGTGGGATTTGTTTACATATACAAGTAGTTCCATGATAAAACTATGGCAGGTTAGCCCAAGATTACACTCCAATGTAGTGGGTAACGTGAAAGAGGTAAATGCTGATGTTTCTCCTATGAGATTTAGGGAATATATAGTGATGGGTAATGTAAATGTAACTACCTATGTAGCTGTGATAGAGAGAATGTTAGTATGATATAGATGCAACCAGTAACCTTTATGATTTATGATTTCTATGTGTTATTCATAAATATTATGATTTAGTGAGGTATGTTAAAAAGCTTATATTATGTACGTAATTATGAACTAAAGTTTTCTTTCATTTTTTATAACCCTTACTTTTCTCTTTATTTTCATCCCATTTTTTGAAATTTTTTTCAGATGACATAAAGATTAATAGGGTCAAGGATGGGATCATGGAAAAGTCATGTTGTCTACAACATTTAAGAAGACATGACTATTTTTTTCAAGAATATTTATTTTTATGAAAAAAATTGAAACTATGTATAAGTTTCTACTCAGTAATACTTTATATTTAATGTAATAGTTGTTTCCTAATTCTCTAAAAATATACACCTGAAAAGATCCTCAATGTGACTATTTAATTTAATTCACTGTTATTTTATGTTTTAAGGCTGAGTCCTTATAACTCCATCACACCCATAATTTGATGATATAAATACTCAATCCATGGAATAAGATACTTATTCTTCACTATCACTTTGGTTAAGAGACGATAATTGAAACAGAACCACAAACAACCATCTTCCTTCTTCAGGAACATAACTGGTGTGCCCCACGGTGAGATACTCAGCTGAAAAAATCCACACTGTAATAGACCATCAAGTTGTATAATCAGCTCATGTAACACATAAGGGGTCATTGTATATGGATACATAGATATGTAAGACACTCTAGGTTGTAGCTCTATTACACACTAAATCTTTCATTGAGGGGGTGATGCTATAACCTCTTCTAGAAATACATCACAGTACTCTTCTACGACCCTAGGAAAGGCCAACTACTAAACCTTTGAATAAATCTGCACCAGCTCAGCCATCAAGGATGATAAGGGCGAAACATGCCTCTAACCCATTTGAGTGTCTCACTTGCTAACTAACATGGCCGCCTCCCCATCAAAATATAATAATACCACCTTTCTCTTGAATTAATCCATAATAGCCTAAACCGAATAGACCCAATCCATTCTGAGGATGACCTCATATGGTTGTATCCATAAAAATAATAAAACTCCCAAAGAGTGTTGGTACCCTATGACTAGCTCACAGTCTCTACATACATCAAACAAGTGAGCTCGACCACAAACTGGCATCGTCAATGCCAAGGGCACTAGAAGCCTCTCTACCAAATGACCTAAATAATGGAAAAGGGAAGGTGATATAATGTATTTCGTCACAACTGAATCAAACAAGTCATACACCCAAGTAGAGAACATGAAAAGGGTACCATGTATGATGTCTGGATCACTTAGATCAGGCAACACTAGAGCATGAATGTAGAACCCCAGTTTTTGGATACATAACCCATTTCCAAATGATTTTATAAATGGTGTGCCCTTTATTGGGTTTCCATAAAATAGAGAGTTTCCATAAAATAGAGTGTCTCCATTAAATAGATAGTTCCCATAAAATAATGAGTTTCCATAATATAGAGAGTTTCCATTAAGTTGGGTGTTTCCATAATGTTTGTTTTTTTCCCATAAAGTGGGTTTTTCCATAATGTGGGATGTTTCCATAATGTGGGATGTTTCCATAAAGTGGTTTGTTTCCCTAATGTGGGGTGTTTCCATAAAATGGGTTGTTTCCATATTGTGGGGTGTTTCTATAAAGTTGGATGATTCCTTTAAAAATGTGATTCCACAAAAAGGATAAAGGTGAAGTATGGGAGAGTTTGTGGGTTTTATAAGGAGTTTTGGGATCAAAAGTAAGGTTGCATGTTCTTTACATAGTTGGCCCAAACTGTGTGGTCAAACCTTGCGCAGAGGAAAAATCTAGATCTTATTTTCTACGAGCTTACACGTTTTTTCTCTATACTTTTATGTTTGGCTTAAAAACTCACCTATATCGAGATTAAACCACCCAGAAGGCTGGAGAACCCTCCCACACATGATTTGGAACCATCATCGAGACTTCCCTTGGTGATACCAAGTCTGATTCTTAAGGCATGTCACCATTTTTCCGGATTTTCAATATTTTCATAGATCTGCAAATATATACTTCTATGATCTCCATTATTTCTCCAATTTGATCCTATAGTGGGTATATCTATGTTTTTGGATGCCAAATATTTCAATTTTGAGTCATGATCTTACTAGTATAAGAGATGTAAGGCCGCCCTTAGAGAATCAACCACCTTCCTTGTGTGTTCTTTGTCTGTTGTTAATGTTTCATCAAAACCTTCAAGGTATGGGGCTTCTCTATCTACTCCTCTGGATAGAAGTAATTTTCTTAGATTCAAATTCGTTTATTGATTGTGAAATTCATGGAAAATATTCATATTTAATGATTTATGGTTTTTGTGAAATTGCGTGATCATGGTGAATAGTTATGAAAAAGGGGGTTTAATTTTAAATGATGATTTTAAATTATGGATTTTCATTAATTTCTATATGGTTAATGAGAAAGGGGTTTTCAATAGAAATGTTTTTCAATAAAAATGTTGTTTTATTGAAATGGTTTGGAGTTGTAATGTTTTGGCACTAAAATGGTTTTTACAGAAATAGTTTAAAAAAGGTGTTTTTGTTGAATGGTTTATTTTGGCTTGATAATTGGGCATAAGTGTTGTGTGTTCTTATTAAATATACAAGACTTTGATAAAATGTAACCTTGTGCATGGTGCCAATTTTTTAATGAAACATCGTAATTGCATATACAATCTTGGAAGAAATATGACCTTGTTCTTGGTGCCAAAGGATTAAACGCACATGGGAATCAATTACCTTGTGACGACTTGGTATATCGATGATAAATCGCTCATGAATATGGAACTATCATAACATAGAATACATGTTCAGTTTCATGGGTTTGAGTAATTGATTGGTATGCATATATAGAGGTATTGGGAAATGGTTTTAAATATTGTTTGGATATTTTTCTTGAAAAATATTTTGCTGGAAATTTGGTTTCAATTGCACTTGTATGGTTTTGGTAATGAAGGGTTTTGGAATCAAGTTTATATTATGTTACAAAATACTTTTGAGAATGTTTTTTATATAAACCAATATATATATTTGTTTCTAAGTCTTCTATCATAGTTCTACGAGTAGGGAAATCATTGGAAAAAAGTATACTGAGTTTTATACTCACCCATAATTTGGAACTATGGAGCTTTTATAGATGATATCTTATGGGACCTGGGAAAAGGAAACATTTAACACATGTTTAGCACAACCTCATGATGTTTCTATATTTAGAGATTTTGGATCTTGAAGCATGTGGAGCATGTAGTCTTGAGGTATTTCGAGATTCCTGGGTAGTTTATCTGCCGTGTACTATGATACTTGGTTATCCTTCCGTTGTTGCTTACATTGATGTGGGTTTGAGTGAAATAAGTTTTTGATTAGTCTTTCATTTGTTCATGCATCATATAGTGAATGTTTGGTAATTATTATTAGGTTTATTGGTTTATTTCCTAAATTATAAATCATCCACCACTTGTATTTGAATCCCTTCGGCATTTGTTGCCTCCCTTTAGCATCTTGGGGATGTCGCTTAATGCCAAGTAATGAATCGTTGTACTCTCATGAAAATGGGAACTAGTGGGTCATTACAAATGGTATCAACTTGTTAGGTCCTTTCCAAACAAGTAGTCATTGATGTTCTTAGTTTTTTATATGAAATCTCATCTACTCTATTCCTTTGGTGGGAATCAAAGAAAGCAGTAGGAATGTAGGAACATGAAATATATAGCTTAAAAGAATGCAGCTAACCCTTTTATGTTGAACTTCAAGTTACTAGGGGTTTTGGTAAATATGTGTTTGGAGACACTTATTGGATTTTCAAATATCATTGTCATGGGTTTAGCCAATGAGACGAGCATGACATGAATTATAGTGGAATGACTTCCCACTTGGAGTGCATACATAATTATAAGAAAAGATCATTTTTGAAAAGTATGTAATTGGTTTTCAAATGAAATATTTTGAAAAATATAATTATTATTTTACTTTAAAAATGGTTAAATTTTCAAAATCATGTGAAGTAGTTTTAAAATTAGTTGAACATAGGAAAAATGATGATTTGGAAGACAATATATTGATAGTTAATGTGATAGAATTTGAAATACTATGTCGACGGTTTCTTGAGAGTGAGACATGTAGATTTTTTGGTTTAGAAATTAGCACTTGATAGGTTTAATAATAACTATTCAGAAGATGATTTTGTGAATTTGGGTTCACCTGAGACACAGGTGAACCACCTGTCGGTCTAAATCATCACTCAGGCTATTCAAACTATTGAGTTGGGATTGAAACATGATACCCCATTTACGATATTTTTTCACTGCTGAAAATCAATGTGGAGGATGTACGGATGTCTTCACTAGAAGAGTAGAGAAATCGTTCACTAAGATGATGTGGAAGTGGGAAATATATTTTCTATGTATAAAACATGAAATGATTCCTCATATGATAAGACTAAAAACACCTCTCGAGAAAAGAGAATGTAAAGAATCTGTGTGTGGAGCATGTGCGATAACTATTGTTGGAGATGAGCTAAAATGGTACTTTTCAATGTTGGATGTGGATGTATACGATGTAATCCTAGGTTTGGATTGGCTGACAACATTAAAGGCTCAAATTGACAGTTAGATGAGAATAGTAAGTTACATGATTGAGGACAGCTTCGAGCATCTCGTTAGAGGAGAGAGGATTGTATAGAAAGGTGAAAACGGCTTGTTGGTGCTAGTGGTTGAAACAATATCTTACCAATTGGTAGCGTTGAATTTTTCAACATTGTAATAGATTGAGGTAAATAGTTTTCCAACTGTATTGGATCAATTTCGAGATGTCATTCCCAAGAACTTATCAGGGTTACCACCTCTATGGGAAGTGGAGTTTACAATTGATCTCCTTCCGGGGACCAGTACTATTTCCCTTCCATCATATAGGGTGGCACCAATAGAGTTTTGGGAATTGAATGTGTAGTTTGAGGAGAAAGAATGAAAGGGATTCTTTCGACCAATTACATCTCCCTAGGAAGCACAAGTTTTGTTCGTCAGGAAGGTAGATGAAACTCTTTGACTGTTTATTGATTTTTGTAAGCTAAAACAAATTACAATAAAGAATAGATATCCACATCCAAGAATTTATGATATGTTCGGTCTATTATGGAGTGCTCAGTTACTCTCCAAAACTGATATTCCTTCGGGATATCCCCAATTGAGTGTTCGAAAAGAGGATTTTCCCATGAATGATTTTAGAAGTACATATGGACATTATGAATATGTTGTCACGACTTTTAGTATAAAGAATTAACCATCAGTATTCATGGAATTGATTAATCAGATATTTCAACAATATCTATATTCTTTTGTTGTGGAGTTTATGGATGACATTTTGGTCTATTCAATGATAAGTGATGATCATGAGGTGCTCTTGAAAACAATGTTACAAATATTAAGAGATCATCATTTGTATTCTAAATTATCGAAGTGTGATTTTTTGATATAGGAAGTATGTTTTCTTGTACATGTAATTTCTATGAAATGCATTTCTATTGACCCTTAAAAGAAAGAAGTTGTTATTTCATGGAAGCCACCAAATATTATTTTTGAGATACAATGTTTTCTTGGTCTTGCTGGTTACTGCCATCATTTTGTGCATGATTTCTCTTTACTAGCTTCACCAATGACAGCTCTGACAACGAAGAATTCCCCATTTAAATGGACAAAAGAATGTCATAGGTCTTTCTAGGAAGTAAAATATTGGCTTACATCGACACCTATCTTGGTCTTTCCAGAATCAGGACATGTGTATATGGTTTATTGTGATGCTCTAGGATCAGGGTAGGGCTATGTTCTCTTGTAGAGAGATCACGTTGTTGCTTATGGATTAAGGTAGTTTATGGTACATGAGAAGAATTACCCAACACATTATTTGGAGTCAGCTTCAGTCATCCATGATATGAAAACATGGATACATTATCTCTTGGATGAGAAATTTACTGTGTTTATAGATTATAAATGCCTAATACACATTTTATCATAGTGAGATTTGAATATGAGGGAAAGGGTATGGATATCATATATCCATGTTTTTGACATTGACTTGATGTATGCATTAATTAAAGTAAATTTGGTGGAAGATTCATTGAGTTGAAATTAATATCTTCAGTTGGTGAAAGAAGCATCATATGAATGGAAGTTGATGACAGTAGTAGTAGACATGCATGTGAAATGTGAAGACTGAGGTGATGTTGCAGTTTTCTATTCAGCTACGGTTGTTCTGGATTTAGTAAAAATGATCCAAGAGGCACAACCATCTAATGCAAAATGAATTGTTATATGTTCCAAACTCAATGGTGGGGAGACTATTGAGGGATGGAATCATGATGGGGGTTCAGTTTTGTGTTTCATAGATTGGATGGTTGTACCTATGGTTTGTTAGGAACAACTTCTTCATGATTACCACATTTCATTATGGTCTGTACATCCTGGTACACTGAAGATGTATAAGGCATTGAAGGTGAAAATTTGGTGGAGAGGTATGAAATGGAAGGTGTCAAATTTCATCTCGTGGTACTTAACTTATTAACATGTTAAATAGATTATTATAGACCAGCTGGTATGTTAAAATCTATGCCCATCCTATTGTGGAAATTGGATCTGATAACATTGGATTTTGTTATAGGTATACCTAGAATGGTCTAGAAACATGATTCCATTTGGGTGATAGTGGATAGTCTAACCAAGTCAGAAAATTTCTTCCATATTCATGAAACTCATATGGTGGAGGATCATTCAAAAATATATATCCAAGAAGTGTAAAAGAGGCACGGTGTACTAGTTTCAATAGTCACAGATAGGGATATGAGGTTCACGCCCTATTTCTGTAAATCTGTACAACAACCCATTAGGACTCATCTGACTATGAGCACGGAGTATCATCCTCATAAGGATGGAACATCCTAAGTGGATGATACAAATGGTGGAAGATTTATTTTGGGAATGTGTAATGGATTTTGGTGGCTCATGGGGGGATCATATACCCTTAGTATAGTTAACATACAATAACAACTATTAGGCCTTGATACGCATGGATCTGTTTAAAGCATTGTCTGGGTGTCCTTGTTGTTATCCACTATGCTGGGTGGAAATGGGAGAAACATCACTATTTGGGCCAAGCCTAGTCCAATAAATAGAAGAGAAGATATAGTTGATGGAGAGGGCTAAGATTCATCAGAAATCTTTTGTAGATCATGGTCAATGACCATTTTCGTTCACTGTGGGTGATCATGTCTTCTTAAGGATCTCTACAATCCTTGGACGTCATCTCTTTGAAAAGTGGGGAAAGTTATCTCCTGGATACGTTAGACCTTTTGGGATACTTTAATTGGATGGAGGGATAGAATACTAGTTGGGTGTACCACCGTGATTTAGTTCAGTGCATATTGTGTTCCATGTATCCCAATTAAAAAAGTATCACCTTGATTCTGAACATGTGATCAGATGGGATCACGTTGACCTAGAACTAGATGCATCATTGCTATATATCATGGTCTAGATCATTCATAGTAAATAAAACTTCTTTTATGTGAAAAGAATCAGCCTAGTTTGCGTTTTATGGAAACATGATCAAATTCAGAGACATTGGAACATGAGAAGAAAATTAAAGAACAGTGGCCAGTACTTGTTTTGTCAAGAAAGGGTTTTCTACATTTTGAGGACGAAAAGACCATTGGTGTTGAAAATTTTTTATCCCCATTTTCAGGTACATAACCCATGTCCTTCTATTTTATAAATGGCATGTCTTTTATTGGGTTTCCTTAAAATATAGAGTTTCCATAAAATAGAGAGTTTCTAAAAAATATAGAGTTTCCATAAATTAAAGAGTTTCCATAATATAGAGAGTTTCCATTAAGATGGGTGTTTCTATAATTCTTGTTTTCTCCATTAAGTTGGTTGTTTCTGTAATGTGGGATGCTTCCATAAAGTGGATTGTTTCCATAATGTGGTGTGTTTATATAAAATGGGTTATTTCAATAATGTGGAGTGTTTCCATAATGTGGTTGGATTCCACAAAAAAAATGTGCTTCCATTAAAAGGGTAAAAGTGAAGTATGGGAGAGTTTAGGGGTTTTATAAGGTCTGTTGTGTCCAAAAGGATGGTCGAATGATCCATACACAGTTGACCCAATTCGTGAGGTCAAACCTTGCGCATAATTCAAATCTAGATCATATTTTATAGAAGCTTACTCATTTTTTGCTCTATATATATCAGTTTGGATTAAAAACGCCACTATTTCGAGATTTCCCTCCCCAGAATGTTAGATAAAACTCCCAATACGATTTGGAGCCATCCCAGAGCCTTCCCTTTGTGATTTCGTGTCTGATTCTTGAGGTATGTCCCCATTCTTTCCGGATTTGTCATGTTTTCTTAGATATGATTAGATATACTTCATCAATATATATTATTTCTCATATATGAACCTATAGTGGGTAGATATATATTTTTGGATGTGAAGTATTTCAATGTTGAGTAGTGATCTTGCTAGGATAAGCGATCTAAGGCTGATCTTGGATATTCGACCCGCATCCTTGTGCGTTCTTCATCTGTTGTTATTGTTTCATCAAAACCTTTTGGTATGTGGATTCTCTCTCAACTAATCTTACTAAAATTGATTGTCTTAGATTCAAATTGTTTTGTTTATTGTGAAACGCATGAAAAAATATTCAGTTGTTATGATTTATGGTTTTTGTGAAATTGTGTGATCATGGTGAATAATTGAACAAAAGAGAGATTAAATAAATATAATGATTTTAAATTATAGATTTTATGGAATTCCTAAATGGATGATTAAAAAGAGGTTTTCAATAGAAATGGTTTTCAATAAAAAAGGTGCTTTATTGAAATGTTTTGGAGTTGAAATAGTTTGGAATTGATATGATTTTGACAGAAATAGTTTTCAATAAAAATGTGTTTTCATTGAAATGGTTATTTTTAATTGATGGTTAGGAATATGTGTTGTGTATTATTTTTTCATATACGGGGAATGGATGAAATATGACCTTCTGCTCAGTGCCAGAGGTTTAATGGAACCTGAAAATTTTATATATGGGGCTTGGCTGAAATATGACCTTGTGCTCAGTGGTAAAGGATTAATGGAACATGGGAAATAATTACCTTGATACGACTTGGTATATCGACAAAAACCACTCATGAGTATGGAACTGTCATAAAATTGCATGCATGGTTGGTTTCATGGGTTTGACTAATGGTTGGGTATGTCGATATAGGGATATCGAGAAAAGTTTTTAATGGTTTTATGGTTATTTTTCTGAAAAAATATCTTGCTTGAAAAATTGGTTTCAATTGTACTTGCCTCATTTTGGTAATGAATGGTTTTGGAATCTTGTTTATATTTTTTTATAAACTTCTTTTGAAAATTGTTTTATAGAAACCTTATATATATTTGTAGATAACTCTTCTATCCTAGTGTCATGAGAAGGATAGTCATTAGGGGAAAACCTAATGATTTTTTTACCCACCCCTACTTTGGTACTTTGCTACTTTTGTAGATGCTATCTTCCAGGACAGTGGAAAAGGTAATGTTTCACACGTGTTTACCACTAACTCGTAATGTTGGGTTGTTCAGAGATTTTTGTGCATGGATCATGTGGAGAATTGAGTCTTGAGGTATTTATAGTGTCTTGTGTAGATTATCTATTGTGTGCTCTGATACTTGGTTATCCTTCTGTTTTTGCTTACATTGATGAGGTTTTGAGTGCATGAAGTTATTGAGTTTCCTTTCATTTGTAAATGCATAATATAGTGAATGTTTGGTTATGGTTGGTAGGTTTATTGGTTTATTTCCTAGCGGGTAAATAGTAAACCACTTGTATTTGACACCCTTTGACATTTATTGCAAGCCATCAGCGTCTTGGGGATGTCTCTTTAGTCATAGTAATGACTCGTTGTACTCTCAAGCAACTGGGAATTGGTGGGTAATTACAATGAAGCTGACCATGAACTCTTCCATGGCCAATCTGGCCCTGATGATGAACACCACCATGGCCGCACTCGACTCTCTGAGTATAGGGTGCATCACAAGTTTGTCCTCTACCTTCCCCATCTGCTCTCTACTTATCCAATGCTACTGCAACATACTGCTTTTTCCTCAGCTGGAACTGCCACAACGGAGGAACCTAGAGTGGAACACCTAGTGCATGAGGACTAGTATGAAATGTATGGAACTCTATCTGTAGATAACCTCATCATCAACATGAAAAACAAGAACATAATCCCTTAGAATTTACAGGAGTGTCACTGCCATGAGAGAAATAATATGCTAATGGATGGGACCTACCCCTCACCAAACGGAAACTCTACTTCCCTGAAAACCACGAACCATGAACCATATCTCTAATTTGTTAGGAATCATGACGACTCCCCTATTTCAATGATCCAGTTATTGATAATGTCCTCTCGATGACCTCATCCCTCTCCAGCACCACACAATATTTCTATAGCGTAAATAGGGTGACTAGCACTGGATCTTTGTACGCAAAACCTCATCAAAATGACACACCCTTGCCTCCTCATCCAAAAACAGGTTCGTAGAATATCATAAAAGGTTAAAAAAATGGAGTCCATACTCTAGAACAATAGAGCTCCCTAGTCTAACTATAAGAAGCACCTGGTGACTGGATGCCTTTACAATCGAAGAAAGAATATTACCTCTGAATATATCTTGAAACTCCTCTCATGAGTTCACCCACTCCTCATCATCCCTAAGCAACTAGAACCACAAATTCCTTGCTACCCAATAAAGCATCGTCACAACCAAAGACACCAAATGATTTTATCCAAGCATAGATAGAATTAAAGGGTATCTCAACCTCCTCATACTAGTCTTTAGTAACTACATCTGAAATGGATCCCTAAAACCTTTGTAGGCTCTGGCGCTGAAAAAATCATAGTGTTCTCCACCATGTGTCATCATCATTAACCCCTACCGTACGACGATCAACAAGAACAGCCTTCTAGACATCTTCTATGCGAACCTGAAGAGGAAATTGACCTAAATCCATACATACAAAGTTACAATTAGTTAATTCTCCTAAAACTGGAATGTGGAGATTAAACAATAAACATTAATTTCGTTATTTCAATAATTTTACATTAACATATCCTAAATTCTACACATTTAAACATAGGCGCAAAGATGAATGATGCAAGATCTTTTCCGAGGTATCTACCCTAAAAGCAGTATCACCTCATTTTGTAGACATAGTAATCATAATGGATTTTTCATCAGATCACATTGGATCCTAAATTCCTATGAATCATCAAGTCTCTAGTGTTTCCATCACCTTCTAAAACTAACACGCAATTTTTTCTTCCAACCCATACATCCTCACATGTTCCTACACCAAACTCATAATTATCCCTCAACCAGACCAATGATACAACTATGTCACGAACTCCTCCCCACAATGAGTACCCCTCCTTGGTCTAAAATGGGAGAAGTTTGATGATGACCCATGATACCCACCTCCAATAGGCCCTAGGTTGGTGGCTAGCACTTAAGATATAGTAAACACAAAAATGGGAGGCATTACCCACTAAGAGAAAACATGTGAAAGAGTGATATGATAGACACCAAAAAACCTAACTCAGACTATAATATAAAATAAATATCATGAACACATATGTAATTTATTTATAAAAAACTTCAACTGGAATTAAATACTATAAGTATAAATGGAAAGTAAAAAACAGTCGCAACCACGAAGCCCGAACAGCTCCTGCAACCCAAACCTAGTAGTAACTTGCCTGATCTCCAACCTACTATAAGTGACATGAAAAAAATAGTTTATATATATGTAGGGTGATTACAAAACTATAAATAGTAGGATCCTCCTCAGAGCCTCTCATATAAAAGTAATGAACTTATGCTAATACACAGTGAACATCATGTGAAACTAAATCATCACCAAAACATGTATACTAAGTTACATGAATCACCAAGGTTACTATCACTATGTATTGCACACAAGATTATATAATATAATAAAGAATATCAAAGGTACCCTGCTACCACTTCCCCACTATTTTTTCTCTTTTCCCCAATATCCCAAATCCTAATTCAAATCTCTTGAAAAAGGTCAACCTAAAGACACATGTGAAAGAACTACCACATGCACATTGTGCAACAAAATGATTACCCACAAACACCCGGTTGAAGTACCACACCATCCACACAACCTAAAGTAACCATGTATTTTCCAGGAGCCACCACAGGTCGTATAACGTGTATTATACATCAGGTATTCTCCATCAAGCCAATACATCCTATTCACGTAGTAAGGATCCTCAATCTATCATAGTATATATATGTTACAACTATAGTATTCCATAAGAAACTATATCCAGAATGTATGTGTGTGAATAATAATAAACCTTTACCTACCTCCACATACTTATTGGGGGTAAATTAAATGGTTTACATATCGGCACATGTAACTACCTAGATAATAGAGTAGGTCCCAAGGGGGTATTCGTCCATCCATCCTCCCACAAGAATGTCAGGGAATCCACTCCCACGGCATAGAATCTCCATGGTGTTAGTAACCAAATTGGTGGGGTGGTGTAGCATATAGAAACACGAAAAGTAAATAATATACTATTGATCACAACCACACTATAGAAATGACCTTGCATTAGAATCAACTATAGCTAATGTCTCTTAGACTCCCGACTACTACTCCAAATAAAAGGTATCCAATATTCTCACAACCATTTAAATACCTCTATTAAATTAAATCATTCTCTTTTTTGTCAGTTTCATTTTATGTTAATTAATTATTTAAACACTAATTAACAAGTAACAATTCCACATCAAATTTCATTAACATCCCACCAATGTTTCATACCGTATAGGCATAAAAAACCAAATCCATAGCTTCTCAGTAATATTACATCATCATTTCATACTAGAAATCTCAAAACATGTTGGTTAACATCATCCATTAATTCATTTTTTAAATAGCATTATCACATTCCACAATTCCTTGGAATTCTAGAAAAACATTCTAAGCTATTAAACACATAGGGGATCAACATGGTGGGTAGTTGAACTTCTCATCCCATCCGTTCCACCTATAACAGGAGAGTAAACCCATACTATCTCAAGAATCATAAAATGGAAACCACGTGGAATACCATGTGCATCTTCCCCCACTGTTAGAAGGATGGTATGAAAGACTAGCTGACTTGAGTAGTGGGGACTATATTGTAGATAAACGACCAACAAGATTCCGAAATCGTCATATCTGTAACACCCCAGGTAAATAAAGAATATGACAATTTTATATTTATCCATATTTATGAATAAAATATTAATATAACTTTAAAGGGGACGCTATGCTCGATGGCGTACCCAACACGCAATAACGAGTTTCTTGGGAATCTTACATTGCACTCTAATAATAAAATAATATTATTTTAAATGGTAGTTAACATGTAGCTGTTGTATTGGAAGGAATGGATAGAAATAACAAAAATATTATTATTTATGTTTTTAAATGTTTTCACATTTATCCAATAAAAGAAAAAGGCTTAAAATACGGAAAGAATTCAATTTTAGGCGTTTGTGCCCTAGTTTTCACAAAAGGTTCACTTATCGCCTTTTGATGGCGGACCATCATTAAATATAGTTTTTTTCACTCTAATAAATTCTATTGGACCAAATAAAACTCTTATTATGAATTGGGACATCAAAATTTACTTTTTGTAAATTTTTGGTATCTTTCCGATAAAGTTCATTTTTTTAATGAATAGTGTAAAATGTTGTATTTTAATTCAAAACCTCTTTTTAATCTGATTTATTTATATGATTAGATTATCATTTGAATTGGTTTTAATGTAAAATTAGAATATATTTTTTCCATTAAATCCAATAGTGGTCGTTGGAATTAATTTCACTTTGAAATCAGACTTAAACTAGTGTCAATCTTTTGATACTTATTGTTTCATAAAAACACGCTATTTGCTCTGACAGCGGGAATTAATTATTAAATTAATTAATGTGACTTATATTTTTTGAATTTTGTAAAATAGACTTCATTTTTGAATTCAGAATATCAAATATAGCTTAGGGTGAATTTTTGGGATTTTTCTGAAAAACTTCAATTTTTGATGAATAGTGAAACCACTAAGTGATACTTATAAAAACTGATTTTTACGTTTAAATGAAAATTTTTCATCTTTGTGTTTTGAATTTCAAAAATCCGACATACATGGTTTTCATTAAGAATTAAAATGTGGTTCAATGGGATAAAAATAATTTTTTGGTGAAAATTAACTTATTATGTTTTTAATCGTGATTAGAGGTAATTAGTGTAGTTTAAGGTAAGAATAATGTTTTAATAAAATGAAATGACCTAGACACATGTCCTACCCTAATTGGATGTGTCATGGCCGCCCAAGAAAATCCATGGTTCAACTTGGGGACCCCATGGATCCACTTTGGTTGGAAAAAGACATAAATACCGTTTTATTTAATGATAAAGTAAAAATGACACAAACATGAAAGGTTTTACTAAAACAATTTTTACATGGGGTTATACAAGTAAGAGTTTTGACTATAAATAGTCATTAGAAATATAAAAATATTTCCTACATCATAGTATTTTTTTTATAATTTCTAGACATTATATAAATTAAATTATTTATGACATCATGATGATGAAGCGATGACCTCATTATTTAATGATTTAAATAAAATGGTAATATAATGTAATATCTGAGACCTAAACATGTCAAAAACCTATAGGATGAGTTTATTTCGAACTCTTATCACCTTATCCTCGAAATAAATCAATTTGGGACCTTTAAAATCCGAAACGCTTTTGAAAATAAAGTAACATTTGGTAACTTTACAAGAGTGCCCCTCCTCTCCTCTTATAAAAGACCCCCACCTATACCTCATTACCCACACTCCCGAAGCCTTTGGCTCGGCCAAACCCTTCCCATTTTGTCTCTAACCTTCCCTCTATTACTCCTCGAAGACCCACATTGGGCAGAAGTCTTCCCAAGGATGCCTTTGAGCTCAAACCAAATGGAGTTACCCGATTTTAAGGTAATGTCTTCACTTGAGTCATTTTGTTTTATTTTGCCTCTCCAACCCCCTAAACTCTTTTTATTCATTTCTTTTATAACCACTCCAGTATATATAATATACTAGGATGTTGTTATAAGAATTATTCGAGCTACACTTACACCCAACTACATCTAAGGGTTAAAGAACATACTTTTTCCGTGGATGGCGAATTTCTGCCTCACGAAACGATGATTGTTCAACACTCATATAACACCTTCAAAGGTGGACATTAAGATGAAACTATATTTTTATATGATATCTAATATGTTTATGTTTTATTTAATCTTCTGTATTTTTCATTTATGGCATAACTTTATGGTTTCCATTATGGGTAAACGCGATATCTTCATTTAAGGAAGTGTGGACTACCGCCCCCTCAAAGTGATTTGATTCGTTAATACCATATGTTGTACGTACAAAGGATATATTTAATGATATTATATATGATACCATACTTTAATTAAAATTCTATTATGTATCATTATGTTTTAATTCCATTAAATATGAAATAGAAATGGAAGTAGCGTTCATGCGTACGTACGGCTTACCGTCTCCATGAACTGTGCATTTAATTTCTTAACTCTAAATGTTATGTAATATTATAAATGCATGAATATACTGGATATATATTATATATACTATATCTAAAACATGAATACAATTCTGGATATAATGAACCTTTTACCACACGAACAACATGTAATTGTAAGATGTTCACTTTTGACTTAAGAACCAAATATCGACAAAACAAACATTATTTACTTAAATGATTACATAATGTATATAAAATGTAAATAAGTGATATAAAATGAATAATGAACTTGAAAAGGTTCTTAAGCAAATATAAATTAACTCATGTTTTTTATTCAGGACGTTAAAGAATGATTGAGTCAAGTCGGACCCGAGGTAAGGGATCCTACTCCTCTCTTTCTTTTTAAGTACGCTCTTTTATGTCATTCCTTTTGAAGATCATATTTATTGTTATTGGGATGTTATTTTATATTAATCTTAAAGTAATTTTTATGTTCATATGTTGAGAGACCCTATTCACTCTTATCAATCCATTTTGGATGTTTTGAGTGGCGCCGTTGGGCTGCCGAATTTTCGTAAGAGATCTAACCTCTCTCTTTATTTTTATGTACTCTCCTTTATGTCACTTCTTTTATTCTCCTCTTTGTTATGGTGGGGGATGTTATTTTATATTAATCTTTCTATAAAATTTATGTTAATATGATGAGATACCCTATTTTATCTCATCAATCCATTTTTTTAAGTTTTATATTAATCTTTCTATAAAATTTATGTTAATTATGTTTAATATACATTAATTTATGAGTATTTACATCAATGTTTTAATGTCTTTCTTTCACGGGGTGTATGTTTCGATAGTTACCCATTCCGGTAAGGGAACCTTTCACCCTCCTCTTTTTAAAAGACTTCTTTTTCTATGTCTTTTAATTCACATTCTATTATGTTGGGATATGTTCTTCTATATCCTTATTTATGTAAATTTATGTCCAAGTGATGAGATCCCCTTTATCTCTCTCATCAACCCTTTTTGTAAAATTTTATGTGACGCCGTTAGGCTGTCGAATTTTACCAAGGAATCCTCTAAACCCAATTTCGATTTATTTGGGTTCAACATGTAGTTATTGAATATGTCATCCTTTGAATGCGTGTGAATAACCTTTTATTGTTTTATACTTAATGTCCACTTATATTGGGTGTATTTATATTTTTACACATAATTATGAGATTGATTTATCCTTAATTTTAAGGATACCTTCTTTATAATGGATTTCATCTCATTTTACATTTCTTTTGAGACTTCATTGTTGTCATGCACCAATTCACTCTTATATGGTGTGTATACTGTCCTTTGACATATTATATCATGAATCCCTTTATTGTCATGATATTATAAAGTTCGAATTTATTGTTATTCAGCTATTATTTGTATTCAAGAGTCTCTCATTTTGTTAAAAACTCTTTAACAAAAATATCAGTCTAAATGTTTTAAAGATTTATTATTCTAAATCTTTATCTTTAATGTCCATGTTTTCAAATGGTTTTCAGTATTTATTTATATGTACATTAATGTTTTAAAATTATAATTCCAATAAAAGATTCAAAGTGGTATGGGACACTTTGATTTAAAAATCACTTCTAAATGATTCTTGAAAATGGATTGATTAATTCAGTATCTTGGAATTACTTATTTTGATTGTAAATGGAATTTTGTTATTGAAATGTTTATATTTTCAATATTTTATGTGTAATTATGGTACTTGGACATTTTACGGGTGGTTACGTGATAAACCATATGACTGGTGGTGCCGTGAATACCAGGACGGGTGATTACGTTATAACCTCCAATGCATTGGGTATGGAAGTCGGCCGTATGGCTATTCCATTAAGTATGTATGGAAGTTGGCCGAATGGCTATTCCATTAAGTGATATGTGTGGAAGTCTACCTTATGGTTATTCCACTTAAGTATGTTTATGTCCCAAGTTACCTTTATATGTTATGTGATCTTTATATGGGTTTTATGGTAATCTTTTGGTTACAGAAGGGTAAGTAATGAACTATTATTAAGCGAAGAGTTTTTACTACTTCGAAAAGGTGAAAAGTATTACTTTGATAAAGTATACATGGTTTACTTGTTGTTTTGAAAAACTAACAGTTTACATTCTTTGTGAATCCCTTACTGAGCTTTTTATTCTCATCCCAAGTTTTTGCAATGTTTTTCACAGGACTTAGCATGGAATAAGGTCAAGGATGGGTTCAAGGGAAAGTCATGCTACATAAAACATGGAACTAGACATGATTCTTTTTAAGAGTTTTTATTTTATGGAAATTTTAGTAGAAGCCACTACTTTTTAATCTTTTGAGATGTAATAGTTATTTCTTAATTCTCTAAAACTCTAAACCTAAAATGATACTCAATGTGAATTACTCATTTAATTCAATATTAAGTAAGGTTTAAGGACGGGGCCTTATAGTTGGTATCAAAGGTCGGTTTAGATAACTTTAGAGGTTAGGGTATTCTTTAAGCATAAGTGGCATTACCATAATGGTTAGGATTTCCGAAAGAGTCCTAGTTTTAGATAAAGTGAATGAGTAAGTGTATCTTAGTGTTTACTATCCTCATTAGTACATGATGGTTTTGTTGATATACTCACACTGACCTTATTGGTTTTAGTAAATGGATAGATCTAGCAGGCACCAAGGTAACAGTGGATGTGAAGGAAACTGTGACAGTTTTCTGAGCGAGCAACTGAATGATATGGGAGCTGCAATGAGAACTCTTGTGTTTATCCTCAACCAACTATCTGGAGTCATGATTGACCACCTAAACCTTAGTGATTTCTATAAGGCATCATATATGCGAGAAACAAATCCCTACGGAACTACAGGTAATAATCATAAAGGTAAGTGTGTACAAAAACCTACGTGTCAATGATGTGGAAAGAAACACCTAGGAAAATGTTTCAAAGGGACAGAAATATGCTATAGATGTGGAAATGAAGGTCATAAAGCAAGACCCTTCCATGGAAAAAAGGAAGCATCTAGTTGACTCGAGGAAATCGAAAGAAGTTATTTCTAAGGGATCAATTGAATGTTTTAAATGTGGTGTGCATGGTCATTATGCAAACACATGTCCTGTGAAGAAGTTTCGAGAATGGGATCACCAAGATCATACAAATATTCAATTACCAATAAGTAATGTCATTCCGATTGAGGATGAAGAAACTGACAATGACCAATCAAAGGAAATAGGTATTTCGGAATAAGTTGGAAAGGAATGGTTAATGGATCATGAAGAATGTTGAATGAGTAAGATGTCAACATATAAGGGCTTCAAGAGTTATGGTAAAATTCTTAAGAGTATTAAGTATCGTTTGATGATGGGGTTACATTAGAAGACTTTTTATAATATGTGTAACCCTATTGTTTAATATATTCAAATTTTATTCAAGGAATAGTTATCTTTTCTTTTGTGGACATAGTTATAAAGAACCATTTGGGTTTATATGATCCTTACTTTTGAGGTAAATATGGGTTACTATATGTTATGATGGAAGTGAAAGGCATGAGTTAAAATTGAGGTTAAATTATGTTATGGTTATTTTTGATGATTTTATATCCTTTTGGGGAATGATTTTGGAATTATATAGTTTTGGAAAGAGGACAACACGCAGACCGTGTGACTACCCGTCGCGTCAGACAAAGCTGCAGGAATCGAACCCAAACCAAAGTGGGACTGGTATTTATCACCTACCACTGGACTACGTGAATTCCCTGGTTAGTTTGACTGATTCTTTTTAGCTATATGATATTATAAATTAAGAGTATGTTGATTTTGGGTTATTTATGAAAATGATTAACCTATCATGGAGGATATGTGATTAGGTTAATTACTTTTCAATACGAGACTTTAAGAGCAACTCATGTTGTTTGGAGATAAATGTTTCGATTTAACTTGGAAGACTATGTGACTAAATCCTTAAAATATTTGGGTTTCAATCTTAGATTGGATTACTTTGAAGAATTTTATGGACAAATTGTTTATCTAATGGTCCTCGTTGGACATTGGGTTTTGTTGGAAAAATTTTGGAGATTGAGCATAGATTTTTTTAAAGGGTTAACCTTTTCTGGATTATCTGATCTTGTACTAACCTTTTTGGTTTTGGTTTTGGTTAAATCCTAAAGACACGGGAAGTATATAGTTCTCTTTGGTGGATTAGGTGATTCTCTAGAAGTTGATTATAGTAATCTTAATATGAACAAGTCTTCCTAAATACTAGTCTTTTGGATAAAATATGAGTTTGTGTAAGGAATCTAGTAAAAGTTGAAAGTCAACATGACAAGTAAGTATGTTTCCTTAAGATCAAAAATAAATTCCTCAATGAAGAGTAACTTAAAACAAAAATGTTTTCTGTTAACTTTTCCTACTGGGGAATGGAATACTGGTTAACCCATCACAAGTTTGTGATTTTCTTGTGGTTAACTTTCTCCTAAACATGTTTTCTATCACCCTTCCTCAAGAACATGACCCTTTTCTTTTTCTTCCATGTCCATGTTTTCCTACATGGAATCCTATTATGGGTTAACTCGGGTGACCTCTGTACTTATCATCCTTTATTTTAAAGTGATTGTTTTACCAACTCTTGTTCCGATGTGGGACTTTCAAGGATGTTTCCAAGCTCAATTTTAGAAATTGCGAGGACGCAATTCCCAAAAGTGGGGAAGGATGTAACACCCCAGGTAAATAAAGAATAAGAAAATTTCATATTTATCCATATTTGTGAATAAAATATTAATATAACTTTAAAGGGGATGCTATACTCGATGGCGTACCCAACACGCAACAACGAGTTTCTTTAGAATCTTACGTTGCACTCTAATAATAAAATAATATTATTTTAAATGGTAGTTAACATGTAGCCACTGTATTGGAGGGAATGGATATAAATAACTAAAATATGATTATATATGTTTTTAAATGTTTTTACATTTATCCAATAAAAGATAAAGGCTTAAAAGACGGAAAGAATTCAATTTTAGGCATATATGCCCTAGTTTCCACTAAAGGTTCACTTATCACCTTTTGATGGCGAACTGTCATTAAATATATTTTTTTTCACTCTTATACATTCTATTGGACCAAATAAAACTCTTCTTATGAATTGGGACCTCAAAATTTAATTTGTGTAAATTTTGGTATCTTTCCGATAAAGTTCATTTTTTTAATGAATAGTGTAAAATGTTGTATTTTAATTCAAAACCTCTTTTTAATATAATTTATTTATATAATTAGATTATCATTTGAATTGGTTTTAAAGTCAAATTAGAATATATTTTTACCATTAAATCCAATAGTGGTCGTTGGAATTAATTTCACTTTGAAATCAGACTTAAACTAGTGTCAATCTTTTGATACTTATTGTTTCATAAAAACACGCTATTTGCTCTGACAGTGGGAATTAATAATTAAATTAATTAATGTGACTTATATTTTTTGAATTTTGTAAAATAGAAATCATTTTTGAATTAGGAATATCAAATATAGCTTAGGGTGAATTTTTGGGATTTTTCTGAAAAACTTCAATTTTGATGAATAGTGAAACCACTAAGTGGTACTTATAAAAACTGATTTTTCTGTTTAAATGAAATTTTTTCATCTTTGTGTTTTGAATTTCAAAAATAAGACATAAATGGTTTTCCTTAAGAAGTAAAATGTTGTTCAATGGGATAAAAATAAATTTTTTGGTGAATAGTAACTTATTATGTTTTTAATCGCGATTAGAGGTAATTAGTGTAGTTTAAGGTAAGAATAATGTTTTAATAAAATTAAATGACCTATAAAAATGTCCTACCCTCATTGGATGTGTCATTTCCTGCCAAGAAAATCCATGGGTCAGCTTGGGGACCCCATGGATCCACTTTTGTTGGAAAAATACATAAATACCTTTTTATTTAATGATAAAGTAAAAATGACACAAACATGAAAGGTTTTACTAAAACAATTTTTACATGGGTTATACAAGTCATATATTTGACTATAAATAGTAATTAGAAATATAAAAAGATTTCCTACATCATAGTATTTGTTTTATAATTTTTAGACATTAAATAAATTAAATTATTTATGACATCATGCTGATGCAGTGATGACCTCATTCTTTAATGATTTAAATAAAATGGAAAGATAATGTAATATCTAAGACCTAAACATGTCCAAAAGATATATGATGAGTGGATTTAGAACCCTTATCATCTTTTCCTCTAAATACATCAATGTGGGACCTTTAAAATCCGAATCACTTTTGAAAATAATGTTACATTTTGTAACTTTACAAGAGTGCCCCTCCTCTCCTCTTATAAAAGGCCTCCACCTCTACCTCCTTACGCACACTCCCAAAGCCTTTGGATCGGCCAAACACTGCCCATTTGGTCTCTCAACTTCCATATCTTACTCTTTGAAGCCTCACATTTGGCAGAAGTCTTCCCAAGGAAGCCTTTGAGCTCAAACCAAAGGGAGTTACCTGATTTTAAGGTAATGTCTTCACTTGAGTCCTTTTGTTTTATTTTTCCTCTCCAACCCCCTAAACTCTTTTTATTCATTTATTTTGTAACAAATATAGTATATTAAATATACTAGGATGTTGTTATAAGAATTATTCGAGCTACACTTACACACACCTACATCTAATGGTTAAAGAACATATTGTTTCCGTGGATGGAAAATTTCTGCCTCACGAAACGATGATTGTTCAACACTCATATAACACCTTCAAAGGTGGCCATTAAGATGAAACTATATTTATATATGATATCTAATATGTTTATGTTTTATTTAATCTTCTTTATTTTTCATTTATGGCATACCATTATGGTTTCCATTATGGGTAAACGCTATATCTTCATTTAAGGAAGTGCGGACTACCGCCCCCTCAAAGTGATTTGATTCGTTAATACCATATGTGGTATGTATAAAGGATATATTTAATGATATTATATATGATAACATACTGGAATTAAAATACTATTATGTATCATTATGTTTTAATTCCATTAAATATGAAATAGAAATGGAAGTAGTGTTCATTCGTATGTACGGCTTACCGTCTCCATGAACGGTGCATTTCATTTATTAACTCTAAATGTTATGTAATATTATAAATGCATGAATATACTGGATATATATTATATATATGATATCTACATCATGAATAAAATTCTGGATATAATGAATCTTTGACCACACGAACAACTTGTAATTGTAAGAAGTTCATTTTCGACTTAAGAACCAAATATCGACAAAACAAACAGTATTTACTTAAATGATTACGTAATGTTTATAAAATGTAAATATGTGATATAAAAAGAATAATTAACTTGAAAAGGTTATTAATCAAATATAAATTTACTCAAGTTTATTATTCAGGATGTTAAATAACGATCGAGTCAAGTCGGACCCGAGGTAAGGGATCCTACTCCTCTCTTTTTTTTAAGTACGCTCTTTTATGTCATTCCTTTTAAAGATCATATTTCTTGTTATTGGGATATTATTTTATATTACTCTTACTTTAATTTTTATGATCATATGATGAGAGAACCTTTTCTCTATCATCAATCCATTTTGGATGTTTTGAGTGGTGTCGTTGGGCTGCCGAATTTTCGTAAGAGATCTAACCTCTCTCTTTATTTTTAAGTACTCTCCTTTATGTCACTTATTTTATGCTCCTATTTGTTATGTTGGGGGTTGTTATTTTATATTACTCTTTATATAAAATATATGTTAATATGATGAGATACCCTATTTGATCTCATCAATACATTTTTTTATGTTCTATTTGGCGTTGTTAGGCTGCCGAGTTTTCGTAAGGGATTTCTCATCTCACTTTTATTCCCATGGGATTTATGCTACATTTGCCACAATTTCCATTGAGTGGTGAATGTACTGCCCTATATTTTAAAAATTGTTTAATATAAATTCATTTATGAGTATTTACATCAATTTTTTATTGTCTTTCTTTCATGGGGTGTGTGTTTCGAAAGTTACCCATGTCGGTAAGGGAACCTTTCACCCTCCACTTTTTAAAAGAATTCTTTTGTTATGTCTTTTAATTCACATACTATTATGTTGGGATATGTTCTTCTATAACCTTATTTATGTAAATTTTATGTCCATGTGATAAGATCCCCTTTATCTCTCTCATCAACCCTTTTTGTAAAATTTTATGTGACGCCGTTAGGCTGTCGAATTTTACCAAGGGAACTTCTTAACCCAATTTCGATTTCTTTGGGTTCAACATGTAGTTATTGAAAATGACATCCTTTGAATATGTGTGAATATCCTTTTATTGTTTTACACTTATTATCCACTTATATTGGGTGTATTTATATTTTTCACACATAATTATGAGATTGATTTATCCTTAATTTTAAGGATACCTTCTTTATAATGGATTTCATCTCATTTTAAATTTCTTTTGAGACATCATAGTTGTCAGGAACCAATTCACTCTTATATATTGTGTATACTGTCCTTTGACATATTATATCATCAATACCTTTATTCTCATGATATTATAAAGTTTGGATTAAATGTTATTCAGATATTATTTGTATTCAAGAGTCTCTCATTTTGTTAAAAACTCTTTTACAAAAATATCGTTTTAAATGTTTTAATGATTTTTTATTCTAAATATTTATCTTTAATGTCCATGTTTTCAAATGGTTTTCAGTATTTATTTATATGGACATTAATGTTTTAAAATTATAATTCCAATAAAAGCTTCAATGTGGTTTGGGACACTTTGATTCAAAAATCTCTTCTAAATGATTTTTGAAAATGGATTGATTATTTCAGTATCTCGGAATTACTTATTTTGATTTGAAATGGAATGTTGTTATTGAAATGTTTATATTTTCAATATTTTATGTGTAATTATGGTACTTGGACATCTTACGGGTGGTTACGTGATAAACTATATGACGGGTGGTGTCGTGAATACCAGGATGGGTGGTTACGTTATAACCTCCAATGCATTGGGTATGGAAGTCAGCCGTATGGCTATTCCATTAAGTATGTATGGAAGTTGGCCGAATGGCTATTCCATTAAGTGATATGTGTGGAATTCGACCTTATGGTTATTCCACTTAAGTATTTTTATGTCCCAAGTTACCTTTATATGTAATGTGATCTTTATATGGGTTTTATGGTAATCATTTGGTTACATAAGTGTAACTAATGAACTTTTATTCAGCAAAGAGTTTTTACTACTTCCAATAGGTGAAAAGTATTACTTTGATTAAGTATACAAGGTTTACTTGTTGTTTTGAAAAACTAACAGTTTTCATTCTTTGTGAATCCCTTACTAAGCTTTTTTATGCTCATCCCATGTTTTTGAAATGTTTTTTCACAGGAATTAGCATGGAATAGGGTCAAGGATGGGTTCAAGGGAAAGTCATGCTACCTAAAACATTGATCTAGACATGTTTCTTTTTATGAGTTTTTATTTTACAGAAATTTTAGTAGAAGCGACTACTTTTTAATCTTTTGAGATATAATAGTTATGTCCTAATTCTCTAAAACTATAAACCTGAAAAGATCCTCAATGTGAATTACTCATTTAATTCAATATTAAGAAAGGTTTAAGGCTGGGGCCTTATAATATCATTCACTACAAACCCATTTTTTCATCCCTAGTGTCCTCCCTGACACCCACATGCACAAACTTATGAATTTCTCCACACTAGGAATCAATTCTACCACAACTAATGGGCCTACCTACCTCCTCATAAAACTACATCCATCTTGTCGCACATCATAACACAATATACAAAAAACAAAAATCACATAAACTGGTCTCCTAGCTTTTAGCAACGCATTCTGCCATCACAAGTAATGGTCTCTCTAAGCTCCAACCATAATACTCACTGTCCAACTACAAAAAAGCTAATTATACCAACAAATAATTAATTTTAAATAATACTTCATCAGTATATGTCACTAATTCCAACAGATAATATGTTTTCTTTTTATTAATTTGATAAACAAACAATTTTTATTCCAACATATATATGTTTTCATATTAATTTTTTTATACCAACAGATCTTTTACTAACAATAAAATATGTTTCATTATCATATTAATAGTAAATGTTCTTACCCACAGATAAATCTATTATTGTTCATTTTGGTTAATAATAAATATTTTACAATTGTGAAAACATATTACAACAAAATATAAAACAATGATTATTATTTTACCAAATTGAAAATATTTATTAAAAATTTAATATCAAGAAATTATTTTTTCAATAAAAATATTTATATATATATAACTAAAATACTAATTATTTCATATTATTTATATGTTTTTAAATAAATTATTTTTATATCTTAATAAAAAAAAATTGTTTATTATTGAGAAATATCATTCGATCTCCAATATTTTTGCGTGAAAACCTACTCTTGATTATCCATAACGAATTCAATTGGCCTACATTCACCATCATCTACAACCTCTTCCATATCTACAACCACGAGGGCATGAGAGGTTTTCCCCATGATCGATCACCCATGGCCTTGAATGAGAGAAATTAGATTATGACAGTGTGAGATCATCGCTATAGTAGAATTACAGGATGAAAAAATGACAGATTATTATGAAAATGAGATGAACGGCGATGGAGTCGGTCAAGATCCTTCATTGTAGTGACTATGATGTCACCCAAAATTGATATTGAGAATAGTAAGGGGCCAGTGAATGACAATGAAGGCACGTCGCAAATCCAGGGATGTAGTTTGGGCCATGGATAGATTCATATGCACACTACCCCCATCTTGGGAGAATTGGTATCACCAGAGGAACTTCGAGGAACATGAAAGTCTATCACCAGGCACTCGTCATACAAGGCCATAATAGTTGACCTGATGGAAAGATGAGACCAAGTGAAGAGCATCACAGAACATGGGCATGAAGACTATATCAGATTCCAACTCAACTATAGGGGAGAACCACAAGTTGTTGATGCTGGGAAGAAACACTAGTTGATGAAGTAGGAACACAAGTTATTGAAACAGAGCTGTAGAACCAAAAAATCATAGGGTTATCATCTTTATGTTCACACACATTAATTTTATATGTTGTTTTTTAGTTTTATTTACATTTGTTTTTTTTTGGTTTTCTATTTATTATTTTTATTTTGATGTTTTGTGTAGATTATACAGAAGAACTATATCCCTAGGGTTACTCTTCTACATTGGAAGAACATAATGAATGTGGTTCTTATATAAATGAAAGTTTTCTTTCTACATTTTTTTGTAGGAACACATTGCGAGTATATGAGTGTTCTTTCTACGTTTTTTAGAATATTTTATCATCAACATTAATATACATGCATCTTTGTTATCATATTTGTGTTTATTATGCACTTCTTGATTTTAATATGCACTGCCATATTTATTGTTCAATCCCTTTGTACTTGTATTCATGGTATCAAGATTGTACAACAACATTGATGTTAGATTTAACATTTATCTATGATGTTGATCGGATGCTTTAAATGTTTGTATTTGATGTAGTGATGCTTCACAACTACCTTCCTTTTTTTAGCTGCTAAGTGAAGCCTGTGATTTAAATTGTTTCATTGTAAAGTGATCTTACTACATTCGGTAAGTGAGTTAAAGGATCATAGGCAGCGGGAAAACAACAATACAATGGACATCATTATTGGTGATTCTGCATGGTATCCACTAATTCCATCTGAATCTCATGACCTTTGATTTTCATTTTATCGATAGGAAACCACTTTCAATATCTAAGATATTATTTTATATTTCTTTTGTGGTAACTCGATTTTGTAGAAAAATTGATTCTACATAATTATTCTATATTAATGAAACTGATTATGATTTTATAGGTGTCATTTTTATGTGATTTTTGATCAAAAAATGAGTAGTTGTAATTTTCAGTAGGTATCTACACATGATTTACATGAATTCTAATTCAAATTAATTGTATAAAGAAAGTAAATAACCACATAGAGTTGAAAAAGTTGATAAATATCTATGAATTGTAACCAAATATCACAAGGGCAGTTATAAATATTATATTTCAAGGAGGTAGGATCTATATGAATTCCATGAGATGTTGTGGTAATGGAAATGTAAGACTACATTGTAAGGCCCGGAAACCTATAATGAATAGTCTTGAAATGATGTTGATTGGTATTCCTTATGGTGATGGCACATTGAGGTTGAATGCAAAAATATATGAAGAAAACACCGATCAAACACTTTCAATCCTGGAAAGAGGTTAGTAATGAAGTTGTAGGATATTATTTTTCATAATGATTATTGAAGGCATTTTCCATTGGTGTAAATATTTTTTATTGAAAAAAATTATATTATCTGTTTATAAGTGATTTTTTCCGGGAATTATAGTAGATGGTGTATCATAATTCATAGGATTAGGTCCTCCAAAAGAGGGTTTTGTTTCATTTATTATGGAATCCAGAGTGGATGATGAGTCATGATTAGGAGCTCACTGCTAATATATGTTCCCATTTGGTTCCATCCTATATTTTCTTAATGAAATCATCTCGTTATTGATTTAAACCTGTCTTTGGAATTATTCAAATGCGAAAAATGCACTAAGGGATGGGAGACCTTTTAAGGGTACCTAAAACTGTGATTTTTTATAACAATAATTTATGTCTTGTTACTAACCATTGGAAATAATATATATAATATATATAAATAATATGATTTCATTGAGAAATATTCACAACATATAATATATATGATATCATGTTCATGAAGTATATAAAGGCTTCCAGAAAATGGGTCCCCTATTTACCCAATGACATGCCACTCGACTAATTTGAGGGATCCCCTCAAATTTATGGAATTTAAGGTACATCCATTGTCAGTTCCCTCAATATACAACCCAGTTACTGTCATTCTTAATTGATTTTGGTTACTTGTTAGATATTCTTATTGTTATTTTTATATCATGAATTTCCATTTTGATTTGTTGCGGCCACTAGATATCTTCTATTTGTGTGTTCACTTGTAATTTTTTTGTAGTTCTTCAAGTTATTTTTTTATTTTTTTTTCTCCATGGTTATTTTTATGTCATGAATTATGAAAATTTTTTGGGTCATTGGTTATATATTCTTACTGTGGTCTAGAGGGATAATCTTATAGTTGTGGTTGTCTTTAATTATATTTTATTATAGCCATTGTTTCCACTAGTTAGATTATTCTCATATTGTGTTTAGTGGAAGAAAAGTTTATGTCATGCATTATTTTTTTATATCATTCTTTTAAATGAAAACATTTTTCTAATTTTTGTCATAGTGTGATAAGAACGTTGATTATACTGGCTCATTTCTGATGTTAAGGTAGCAGGGAAGGTTCTGAGTCGAGCATAGATGGGTTGTCCTCTATAATGGATGATGTTAAAACATTGCATGTCCCAATCTACTACTATAGATGATAGATCATGTGATGTGATGTGGATTCCACGATATTATCCACCTATGTTTTCGAGAAATTGATTGTTGAAAAATATTTATTGAGTTCCATGTAATGTATCATAGTGTTTGAACATGATTGAATTTTTTCTTGAGGGTTCATGTATTTTGATGAAGTTTGAATATGTATTAACATTATATTTGATGAGATTTTTTAAATACAGTTTAATTTTTAATATTTTTAAATAAGGATAATTTTTTAATTATTCTATAATAAACAAAATAATATATTATATATAATTATATTAATAAATATAATGTAAAAGTTTAACAAAAAATACTTTAATATCAACATTTAGAATATGATTTGAAAAAATATTATTAATTTTTGGTGTTTTTAATAAATGTTTATCATATTTTCAATAGATATATTAGTCATATTAATCTGATTATAAACATTTTTAATAACATATATATTATCTTTTGGAATTATTATAATTGAAAATGAATCATTTTATCTTTCTCAATATCATTTAGAGATACCGTTTTTATTAACA
The DNA here is from genome assembly GCA_963277665.1 of Viscum album. Lineage (NCBI taxonomy): Eukaryota > Viridiplantae > Streptophyta > Magnoliopsida > Santalales > Viscaceae > Viscum > Viscum album. The sequence goes on along the minus strand of OY728121.1, from coordinate 1,787,409,207 downwards.
ATTCAGTGACATGGGCATATGTATGGTTAAAATGGGTTTCCAAAAGAAAATATTCTTTTACAAACATATATAACCATGTTGGATAACATGAAATGTTTTTTAGTGGCCTTTATAAGAAATAGGGTAACTCAAAACCCTATCAGGCATTATCATAATTCAAACAACTGGTACATTAATCTGTCATGAATTTACCAATTCACTTGTAGTAGGTCTAAATATGGAAAACATAATCTATAAGCTAACATAGCTACAAAAAATTAAATAAACAACTAATTTGAAATGATATTAAACAACAAGAACCAACATGATTCTTTTTAACAACCAACTAGAATAAGCTTTCACATCTGCATCAATTTAATTAACATCAAATTACAACAACAACCAGATTAATTTACATGAATCTTAATCTTATCGATTTAATTTCCAATAAATTCTAGATTTATGTTCATTAAATATTTAATCCAGAACAACATGCTAATAAGAAATTCCTAGATATCAACAAATCTCCAAAATTAGGAGGAAAAACAATATTCGGATGAAAAGTAACAATATGAAATCAATCCAATTATTTTAATCTGGTTCAAATATTTAATTAGTTAAATTAAATTGAGATCCAAATGGATAAATAATTCTAACTATATGATAACTCATAAATAATCAGATAATAAATGAATATCCTACCTCAAAATTTTCCACGTGTTCTTCAATTGAGAACTAATCAAAGAAATGGACCATGATTTCCTTCCCTACAATAACTGCATCCACCAGAGGATGTCGCGGCACAACCGCATCAACCACAACCAATATAAACTCCCTTAATACCATGAAGATCAAACTCCATAGAATGGAAAGGTGAAATGGGAGATGATCTATCAACAGAAACCAAATAACATAGGTATATTGTTCCCCATATAGAATACGGATCAAAGAAGGATGCCTGAGATCAACCATAGTCCAAGAGATCTCTAAATATCTATGGAGGGGTCTGCTGGGTTGCATGGGATGAGAGAGAGGAGAGCCTAGGATGTAGGTTTGGAAACACCATAGAAGCTGGTATGTCATTAATACATAAAACTATAGGTCAATAAATGATGTTTAATTCATATTCATGTCTTTTACTTCCTTGAGGCCACGTTCCATTGAAAAACTCATCACCTCGTTATTTGTTTTATTTTTTGAAACCCAAAATAGTACACATAATGTACCCATTGGTCACATCATGAAGCCCCCTTGTTTCTATATTCTAAAAAAACTCTTCCATACTTCCAACAAGCCTCCTATGAGCACCCCAGTCTTCAAAAACACAAAATGGGTCGATCCTTGTAGATACGTACCCTAACATGAAAATTTATTTTTCCTTTTTCAGATGTGGGATTTCAAAAAAAATTATTTTTTAAAAATCACACCCCTAGTTTTTTATCCGAAGAAAAAATTGTGGAGAATAAATTATTTAAACAAGGAATAATATAACATACCTTGTTTTTTAAAATAAAAAACTATGTTCGATAGATTATATGATACGCCACATCGAGATTAAACGAATAACTAATTATTATTATCTAATTATAGTAGTTATCGTATAGCCATTAGAATTATAGGAATGAAAAAGATTAGATGAATTACACTAATATGGATTCAATGTTAAAATATAGTTAATTATTATTTGTCCAATTATTTATAAATGAAAATAAAACACTTTTTAAAATAAAATTTAATTTCTTTTATAAGAAACTATTTATGTGTGAACAACAGTATTTATAAAATAATAAAATTGTTTTTATTTGATAATATTAGTGATTTATATATATATATATAATATACTCAATATAATGTTTATAAATAAATGTTTTTGTTTTCAAGACATGATATAAGAAAAAAATAGTTTTTATGGATAAAAGAATAATTTTTCAAAAAAATTATATTTTCTACCATTTAATGGAGAATATTTTTTAAATATTGTTTTCAAAAAATTAATAAATTATATTTTATAAGAGAATCTTATAATTTGAAATATTAGTTTCAAAATTTATATTGGTTAAATTTTATATATTTTTCTGATAAGATTCATTTTTTCATGAATAGTGAAAAAAATACTGCATTTTAATTGAATAATGATTCTTCATCAAAATTATTTATAGTGTTAGATTATATATTTAAATTATTTTAAAATATAATTAAAAAAATTATTATCTGTTAATCCAATGTATTTTATTAGAATAAAATTCATATTGATGTTATATATAAAATATTTGTGCACCTTTGTACATTTTTACATTAATACAGGGTTTCTCAATTTGTCAATGTGATTAATTTGAAATTAATTTTATTGAATTATATTTTTCAAATTTTTAAATAATGGATTACATTTTTGTAATAAAAAATATAAAATTTATTAAATATGTTCCACTCATTTTTGGTAAATATGAATAGTAACATTATTAATTATTTTTATTAATATATTTCAGGGTAAATTTGGAAATTAATGTTAAAAATATTGTCAAAAATATTATAAAATTACCCTAACTCTTGTCCTGATTTTATTATATTAGATGTTTTAGACAGAAATATTCTTTGGTATGATTTTTTGATCTCTTAGATCCACATGGATGACCTTAGATCCTTTATAATATTATATTAAAAGAAATACAAATTTATTCACTATTTTGTTTTTAACAAAAGAAAAAAATATAATATTGGTTTATATGTGTTACATGTTAAACTATAAATAGTAATTTTAAATTAAAAATATTTGTCTACATCATGAATATTTATTTATAATTTTTAGAGAAAAATTAATTACCTTAAATGGTGACACCAAAAAAGAATTAACTATTTAATTAATGGATGATTTAAATAAATTATATTAAAAATATTAAAATAAATATATTATTACATTATTTATGTCATTAAAGAATATTATAGATTAATTTAACCTGTTAAGGATTATTTAACATATATTTTAATAATATATCATGTTTTTATGAGAATTTTTAAAATTTTGTTAATGAATAGTGTTATAAGTTATATTTTTTATATATTAACATAAATAATATTTTATTAATGATATAAAATTTCTAAAATTATAACAAATTGGAAAAAGAAATAATAATTTGTGTTTACGTGTGAACTATGACATCTACGAAACAATATAATTTGTTTTCAATTAATGTCTCTCAAGACAAGTTGTAAAGATGTAATTAATTTTTACATATTATTTTATAGTCATGTCAATAATTATAACATAATAATCTATCAATTATGTTCTTCCCATCCATGAATATAAAAATGATAATTTCATTCATGAGTATGCATGATTTTTCACCTACACATAGTAATGTGATTTCTTTTTTATCACCAAATTACATGAATAATATATAAGTATATATAAATTTTTCATATTATATTATTAATATTATTATAATTTAAAAAACATTACTACCTTCCTTCCATAACTATCATTGAAAATATAAATGTTACTCATTCATGTGTATTTCATACCATACCCATGATTGTAATGTTGTTAATATTTCATATAAATATTTAATGAATGTATTTAAAACTATAATTTATTTTTTGTAGTGATTTTTATTTCATTAATATTATTTTGGAGAATATGTAATAATGAAGACTTTGACTATTGACATCTTACATAAGTTATATTGGACTCATGTACTGAATATTATCAAAATTCCTTACATTAACTGAATTAATTATGTAATACATAAAAGAAGATAATAAGTGATATAAAGTTAATAATATAGAATAAAGGTTTTCTAATGAATTGATATAATTAATATAATTTTATTATTCAGGAAGATAATGAATATACGTGAATAATCCTAATAAAGGTAAGTTATTTCATCTCAATCTCATTTCATTGAGAAATTTATTATTGATATGTTACTTTATTATTTTATAAGTTTTAAATACCTACACTATGAAATTTTATATCCCTAATTAATCTATAATAATTTTATTTAATTTGGCGGTAAATTTATTCATTCAGAAGATTATGATTTAAATGTTCAAAGTTGTATGTGACACCTTGAATGTTTAATTATTTAATTTTCATGTATGTATCTCCATCTAAATATTTTTTATATTATTTTTCATAATTATTTATAGTGATATAAAACAATTATAGGAGAAGTTTTATGTCTATTCTTAATTTCATTCAATAAATTTCCATAATATCTCGTTTTTATGTGTATTTTATGGATCATTTTGATAATAAAAAAATGTTTTGTTTTTATTTTTCACAATGATAATAAAATTTTCACTTCCATGACAATTATTTTATTTTTGACTTCCTTTTAAATATTAAATTTATAATTAAATAAAAAACATAGTTATCATTTGGTTATTTTGGTATCACAATTTGTTTTTCAAGGAAGAGTGTTTTTATTGAAAGTGGGTTCTAGAAAAAAAAATTATTTTTATACCAATGGATTTTCATAGGGGTTTGAAGGAGATTCTAAATATTTTTATGATGATATTGTTTTATAAATTATATGGTAATTGAGTTTTATAGTAATTGGTTGAGCTCGAAAATCCCTATATATAGGGTGGCCAAGATAGCATTAGGAAAGCCCATTATAGCTCAACATTGGGTAGCCCAGATAGTACCAAGAAATCCCATTATTTTTTACCATGGGGTAGGCTAGGTAACACTAGGAAATCATGTTATTCCATAACATTGTATGGTCTAAATAGCACTGTGAAATCCCATATTTTCTTAATTGGAAGTTGGATATATGGTTATTCTCATTGAACTGGTTGTTGAAAAAGTTTTATTTAAACGATAAGTAGAGTCACCCAAATGAGTTTGAATTTAATTATATGGGTTTTAATGATTTATTTTGAGAAAAATATGTTTTTTTTCATTTGAAAATATTATATTTTGAATAATCAGAGAACATTGTGGATAAAGGTAAACATTATATCTATTTTTGGTTCTAACTAAACTAATGGTTTCCTTTAATTTTATATCCTTTAATGAGATTTTTTTACTCATCCCATGTTTAAAAATGTTTTTCATTGGTCAAAATTGTTGTAAATAAAATTAATATTTCACGATTATAATATTGAATATATTTCTTGAGAATAAAATAAATTAAATTTTAAAACAATTTCCATTTATAGGAAAAAGTTTTTCGGGAATAATTTCTCATCTGTAATGTATATGATTCATTTTTTGGGTTTTTCTGAATTCTATAAAACAATAAATTTAAAATATTAATTATTGTTAATTATAGTTCAAAATCAGAAAAAAAATATAATTCTTATGGTCGGGGCCTTACAGTTTGTATCAAAATATTATTTAGAAATGTTTAAGGATTTTTATGTCTTTTTAAGAGGTGGAGATGTCATCATGGGATTATAATTTAATGGATGGTAATAAATTTAATGACTTAAAAACCATTTTCATATGTTATGTTAAGAAATTTTATGGTGATTAATTTTATTTTTTATTGAGATATTTATTTTTGAAGGAATTATGGGTTATTACATTTTAGAATGCAAAGTGAGCGGTATGATATAATAATTAGTGATTAAATATGTTATGGTTATTTTTTGGGACATGATCATATTTTTAGAATGTTATAATAAATATATAGTTTTAGATATAGGAAAACCAATATAATTGGTGTAAACCAATCACCTTTGGGAAGGCCTTAGGAATTGAACCCACAACTGAAGAGTGATAAGGGTGCATCGCCTCCCACTAGCCAATGTGAATTTCTATTTAGTATTACTGTTAATTTTTAGTAAAACTATTCGATGGATTAAGAAAAAGTTAAATTTGGTAAAATATATTTTATCTAATTTATAACCATGGGATTTCAAAATGATTTGGTGATTAGGTGATTAAGGCTATTTCTGAATATATTTATTATTTTAGGAACCGTATACGTTAATTTATATATAATAAAATGTCATTTAATTTGAGAAATAAATGATTAATTATATTTATAAAGCATATATGATTTGATTTTTCACTAATTTTGTTTCGGGTTTTTTGTGAACTGATTATCATATCTTGAATATTATTTGGGAAGTTACATTTTCCTATATGACCCCGTGAGTAATTTACATTATTTGGAGATAAATGGTAAAATATATCTTGAAAGGCTATGATATCAAATACATTGGAATTTTGGTTTTCAAAATTTATGTATATTAATTTTTATTAATTTTATGGATAGTTATTTGTTGAATGGTCAATGTAGAACATTTGTAATTTTTGTAGATTTTTTGATATTGAAGTAGTTTTTTATCATATAAGGTTTATAAATTTTGAATAATTATACTAGCTTATACTAACCATATATATTTTTGTTAATTTCTAATTTCATGACCAATATATTTATCTCATTTTTGGATTTAGTGAGTTATAGAAGTCGATTCTCATTCCATGGGTATGTAAATTAGTCTTAAATACTATTTTTTTAATAAAAATATGAGTTTTTGGTGTAATTTGATGAATGAATGAAAAAATAATGGTACAATAGCTATTTTTCCTTATGTTATTATATAATGTATTAAAATAATTCTACATCACTATGAAAAGGATATTAAAACAAAAAATGATTCCCAATTACATTTCATAAGAATAAATCAATAACCTTTTACCTCATTGTAGATTTATGGTTTTGTGATTGTTAAATTTCTCCAAACAATGTATCATATCAATCTCCAAAAGTACATTATGGTTAGTTTTCTCTTCTATATCCTTGTTTTCCAACATTTTACCCTTTTATATATTATTTTATGTGACCTACATACTTCCCTTTCATTATTTTTAATTGGAATATCTATTAACCTTTTTTCACAATGTGGGATTTCGAAAAAATGTGTTGTGAAATTTTATACCCCAAATTTTTAATCTAGAGTTCAACATATAAGGATAAAATTTATTCATGTGGTGTAAGGTATGATATTGAGTATTTCATAATGAAAACACTTCGTTAAATAGAATACATGGTATGGAACCTCGAGGTTAAATGAACAAATAAATATTATTATTTAAATATGGTAGTTATCGCATAGTCATTAAACTATCTAGAATGAGTAGGATTAACTGAATTAGGACAATATGGTTCACAGATGTATATAGAATTAATTATTTTCTGAAAATCTAATTATATATGATAATAGAACCCCTATTAACAAAATAATTTTAAAAAAATATATTTATGTGAAAACATGCGTGTTTATAAAATAATAAAATAAATATTATTGAATTATACTAATTAAATATATATTTATCATATTCAATATAATGATTAAAATTCATCTTATGTTTTTTATAGACCTGATATGAGATAAAATCTAATTTTATGGATAAAAGATGTATTTTTCTAAAAGGAAAATTTGCAACATTTTATGCCACTCTTTTTTTCAATCCATATTTTTGAAAAATTCATTAAATATAATTGATAATATGACATTATTAATTTAAATAAGAGAATAAAAAAATATTTTGGTATAATGTTTAATATAATTTTTTCTATGACTTGTTTTTTGTGGAATAGTGAAAGACTACTTCATTTTAATTTAAAACTACTTTTTCATCATAGTATTTATATTGTTTTATATTACAGATATTAATAGTTTTAAAGTATAATTAAAATATATTTTAATTTAAAACAATTTAGGTCCTTGTAATCAACATAAAATATAAATTAAATATGAAAACATTGTGATCCTTGAACCTATACATTAAAAATCCATTTTCTCAATCTTTCGTCAAGATTAATTTTAAATTAATTTTAGCCACTTATGTGTTTTAAATTTAGAAAAATAGGTTGCATATTTTTTCTAATAGGCACAAATTTTTCTCTATTATCCCCTTTTAGATTCTGAAAATATTATTAGTAACTTTAGTAATTTTATTCATTACAACGATTAAGGGTAAATAGAGTAATTAAAGATAAAAATAATATTATACATAATATAAAATTACTCTAAAACTTGTAATAATTTTACTTTAGGTGTTATTTTAGGATGATATAATCTTTAACATGATTTTTTGGGACAACAGATGCACTTGGATGACATTAATATATTAATAATATTATATTCAAAGAAAATACAATGTAGTCTCACTTTTTTTAACAAATGAAATATTTTTAATATGTTTTTATATAGCTGATATTATAATGCCCCAACCATAAAAATTACATAATCTTGAATTAAGATAATAATTTCAATTTAGGATCTTTTCATGTTCAGAGATTTATAGAATTAGGTCATAACTTATACAAAACAACATGAATATTACTTTCATACAATTCCAAAAATATCAATTTTTCATAAAATAAAATCATTTAAAAGTTATGAAACATGTTTAGTTCCATGTTTTAAACAGCATGACATACCATTGATCCCATCCTTGACCCTAATAGACATTATATCCAATGAAAAACATTTCAAAAACATGGTATGATCATAAGAATCTTAGTATGGGATACACAACGAAGGAAAAACATTAGTTTTTCAAAACAACATGTAAAAAATGAATACTTTTTCATAAAAATACATTTCACCTTTATGATGTAGTAAATACTCTTTTCTAACTAAAATCTAATTTATTACCCTTTTGTAACAAAAATATTACTATAAACCCCAAGAAATTACACATTACATATAAAAAGTAAACATCAGACTTAATCATACAAAAATGGAATAACCATATTGTCGACTTCCACAAATCATTCATACAAATAGAATAGTAATACACCTGACTTTATACCCAATGAATTGGATGTTATAACATAACTATATGTCCATGGTTTATCATGTAACAACCCATCAAATGTCCAAGTACAAGTATATAATCCTCACATATAAAATATTGCAAATATCAAAGTTTCAACAGTAAAAATTTTATTTTCAATCTAATGAAATAATTTAAGGATATTGAAAGTGTGAACCCATTTTCAACACCATTTTCAATACCAAAATATGTAAAACGATTATATGGTATTTATTTTCTATTTAATAACATCATGTCTTGTTAAGGAATCCAAATATCAAAAAATTCTCATGGTATTAGAAAGGTCATTGTCACCAAGTATGTTTAAAGGAAACATTCCCCTTTTAATTTAGAAAAACTCTATGTAGAAAAAAATTAAATTTTAATTCAATTAATTTTAAAAGGAATTTATACACTCTATAAAATTAGTTTGTGTATAAATCCAAATATTCCTCAAAGAAATGGGATTGTGACAAAGTCTCTTACCTTGTGTCCGACGTGACTCATTCGTTCTTTAATTTCTTGAATAATAAAATTATGTTAATTTCTACATGATCAATAACCTTTTAAATGTTTATTATTCCTTTAATATCACTTATTACCTTTCTATAACAATTGGTTAATTATTCGAGTTCATATCAGATATTTTGACGATGTTCGGATCTTGAGTAAAAAATGTACATTTTATAATTATAAATTATCCATGTGGCCAAAATTACATTATCTCTAGAATGATATTCATGATTTAGATATCATATATATATTAAATATATATAGTATATATGTATTTAAAATATTCTATATCATTTAGATATAATAAATTAAATGCACCGTTCATTGAGACGGTAAGTCGTACGTACACATTAACAAGACTTTCATTTCATTTTTATATTTAAAGGAATGATAAATAAATGATACATAGGTATATTATTATTACACAATAATATATAGGATATATGGGTTACATAAATTCATTAATTACATCATTTATATGTTTCATGAATAGCATCAATGAGTTATATCACTTTGAGGGGATGGTAGAATGCACTTCCACAAATGAAATTATCATATTTATATTACATGAAAAACATAAATGGAATTTTATAAATGGGAATTAATGTGCAATAAAGATAAAATATATATAATTTATATAATATATAGTTACATTTATATAAAAATGGCAACCATAACCAGTGGTAAGAGATGGTTGAACAATCATTGTTTCGTGAGGCAGTTGTTCACTGTCCATAGAAACAATATTTTCTATACCCATTATACGGAGGTGTGTGTATGTGCAGTTTGAATAGTACTAATAAAAAAATTGTAAATTTATCTCACTATATTTTTTATATAAATAAAGAATAATAAAATCATAGAAAGTATTGAAGAAAAAATAATGGAATGGAACTTGAGAGAAGACTGTACCTCAAATAGGGTAACATCTTTTGGTTTCAGACAAAGGGCTTCCTTTAATTGCCTTTTTCATAGGGGAAGTAATCTAGGAGGTAGTGAGGGATGTTGGGGTATAATATTTGTATATTTTGTATGAGACAAGGGGGATTGGGCGGTGTGAGTATGGTTTAGAGGTGGTGTCTCTTTATAAGTGGTAGGAGGGGGACTTTAGGAAAGATTGAACGAATTGTTTTATAATTAATTGACTATAGAATTTTAATAAATCCTGAGTAAAATATTTTGAAGATCAGATGATGATGGGTCTAAATCCACTTATAAAATGGGTTTTATTGAAGTTTAGGTCACAAAAACAACCTTATATTTTAGATTTATCCCTTATAAAACTTATTTAATGTTTAGCATGTCTTATTGTTTATTCATAATATATGGTCACCAAAGTTACTATAAAATACCAAGAGACCAAAAAATGGATAATTAATTTCATTTTTAACATCAGATATGTCTATTTCCAAATCATATAATTTTATTAATATTATATCATTTAATAAAATATGAATTTATTTAAAAACTCATTTATGTCAATTTTTAAACAATTCATATCCTGGCATTTGAAAATTTCATAAAAAAAGTATTCATTCAAAAGTCATTATGAATTTGATGATATAAAGTGATAATTATCCATAAAAATCTTGTATTGCATAAAAAGTTTCAAAATAAATTTATGTTAAATTTAATAATCACATTTATTTAAAAAATTCATTAATAAGGTAATAACTACTTCACCATTGTTTCAAATGTAGATTTATTTATATGATGTTTATAATATATATATATAATATCATGATGTTGGAAATAATTTTTTATTTCAAATTACAATTTATAGTAGAATATATCACTTATATAACCTAATATAAAAATGGTTTTAGTATGAGATACACGTTTACGTTATATTTTCCTTACCTTTAAATTAAAAGTAATTAAATGAAATTTTCACACAATAGTGGCTCCATGGGATACTAAAAAAGACCCATGGATTCCCATGGTCAGAAAAATCTCATAAAAGAGGGTTAGAACATGTGTTAAGGTAATTTAATATTATTATAATTTTATTTTCTAGCCATATTTACCATATTTACCATTTTACCCTATTAAATAAAAAATTTACTGATGTTACTACTCTTACTGTCGAAAAATAAAGTAACATATTGATACAATTTAGACCTCCTAATTCCAAATATTGAATCAATAATTTCAAATTAAAAACACAGAATTTTCAGAAATTAATTTGTAATTAATTCCTGTTGTCAAAACCAAAAAAACGTGTTTTTAAGAAGTCAAAACTAATAAATGATTGACATGTGTTTATTTCAAATTTCAAAGTGAAATTAAATACAATTAGAAAAATTAGATTAAATTATAAAAATATAATCTAATTACACTTTTAAACCAATTAAGAGGAAAATCTAATCAAATAAATAAATTAGAAGAAAATACAGTTTTGAAGTTAAATGTATTATCTATTATCTATTAATTAAAAAATGATCATTATCTAAAAAATAAATAAAATTTACCCAAATTAAATATTTATGTTTTGATTATAAATAAGAAGATTATTTTTTCAAATTAAAAATATAAAAGTAGGAAAAACTATATTTAAAAAAGGTTCTCTATAAAAATGCAGCAAAAAAACTTTTAAAAATATTAGAGTCTTTTGGCTTAAAATTGAATTGATTATCACTTTAAGCCTCTAAATTTTGTTGGATAAATGTAAAAAAAATTGAACAAAAATGTTTAATCATAATATGGTTATTTCTATTCATTCTTGTCAATACAACTTCTAGGAATTAACTACCATTTATATTGATAATATTATATTAGTATTTTTCAGTATGACTCCGTCTTATGTCCAACATGAAATTTTGGTGAAACCCATAATTTCATGTCGGGTACTCCATGTTACATAGAATCCTCTTTAATTTAAAATTAATATATATTCAAAAATATTAATTAATATGAAAATGTCATATTCTATAATTCCCTTGGATGTTATATCCTTCCAAACATTTGGAACTGCATCCTCTCAATTTTATTCACATATCAAATAAGTGGGGTTATTTATCTCTCATAGTAGTTTTCAGATTCCCATGCTTCCTCTTCAACCATATGGGATTTCCACAAATCATTAAATTGATTAAATACCTTATTCTGCAACACTTTCTCTCTTATGTTAAGAATCTGGACTAGTTGTTCCTCAAAAGAAAGAATCCCTTCCAACTGAACTATCATTGAAATAAAAACATAAGTGGGATCTGGTATATGATTTATCAACATGGAAACATGAAATCAATTGTGTACCTAGGATAAATATGGGGGTAAATCCACTCTATAGGTGACTGATCCAACGTTATCTATGATTTCATTGGGTCCAATGATCCTCGGACTCAACTTTTCTTTAATAAAAAATTCATCAAACTTTTCCATGGTGAAACTTTTAGAAATACATGATCACATACCTCAAAAGAAGGATCCTTACATTAGTTATATGCGTCACTTTTCTACCTGCTATGAGATTTCATCATGTGATTCTTTATCAAATGAACTTTCTCTACTATCTCATCTATCAATTCCTATCCCATTTGTTTCTTTAAACCTACTACAATACATAAAAATAGAGTTCGACATAGATCCCCATATATTTCCTCATATAGATCTATCTATACACTGGAATTAAAACAGTTATTATAAGAAAATTCAACAAAAGATATCTCTTGGTCCCAAAATCCCTTGTAATCCACTGAACAATCATGTATCATATCTTTCAATTTCTGAATTATTTATTTTGACTACCCATCTGATTGAGGATTTAAAGTTTTACTATAATTTAATTCAGTGCCCAATGAAATCTGAAGGCCTTTCCAAATGTTAGATGTAAACTTGGTATCACAATAAGATACAATGAAGAGGGGAACTCCAATAAAATATATTATATCTTTAACATAAATCATAGAATGTTGATCTAGAGATATAGTATCGTGACTAATAAGTAAATTGTAATATTTGGTCAGTCGATCAACAATAACCAAATTGTATTATTACATCGATATGTCTATGTTGATCCCACAACGAAGGCTATGGATATTTTTTTTCATTTCCACTCTAGCATTGTTAAAGGATGAAGCATCCCTTTCAGTAACTTCCTCTCTACATTAACCTATTGACATTCCAAACACTTCCAAATATAGTAAAAAATATCTCTATTTATTCCAACAAACATGTAATACTCTTAAAGATCTATGTATATCTTAGTACAGCTTGGATGAACTGAAAACATATAACTATGAACATCACAGAACAACCCTTTCTTCAAATTGGAATCACATGGAAGACATAATTTCTTCCCAATTCATGAAATACTAACATAATGAATGTTAAATTCCAATAACATACACTTCTAAACCATCTCTTTTGTTTTATGCAACTCACTGTCTTCCTTCAGCACATGCTTAATTCTCTCTTAGAGAGATGATTTCACTATCACCTGAAACAAAAGAATGTAATTTCCTACACCAAAAACTTCTATTAAAAATCTCATCAAATATATAATCAAAGGATCTTGTTCTATACATAACATAGTTATTGTAGCATAACTTTTTCGACTCAAAGCATCAGCCACTTTATTTTAATTTAATGGATAGTAATGAATCGTATAATCATAATCATTGATTAATTCCAGCCATCTCCACTATATCATGTTCAATTATTTATGAATGAAAATATTCTTCAATTTTTTTTGTCTATATATATTTCACATTTTATTCTGTACAGATGATGCCTTCAATTTTTTAATGCAGAAACAACAACAGCTAATTCCAAATCATTTGTAGGGTAATTTAACTCATGGGTTTTCAACTGAAATGAGGCATAAGCAATTACCTGATCATTCTGCATTAGGACATAACAATTTCCATTAAATTAAGCATAATGGTAGATAATAAATTCACAATATCTATAAGGTAATTCCCAGACTAGAGAATTCACCACTATTCTTATCAATTCTTGAAAACAATCATCGCATTTTTTTCCCAATGAACTAACCACCTTTTCAAGTTAACATAGTCAGTGGGATAGATAACCATGAAATATTTTTAATAAACCTTTGGTTATATACATTAAAACCCAGAAAACTACGAATCTTAGTTATATTTGTTTTAATTGGCTATTCATCAACAACATTGGTTTTTGTAGGATCAACACTTATTTAATTTTTTGAAACAATGTCACCAAGGAATGAAATTTTTTGTAACTGAAACTCACCCTTTCTAAATATCCCAAAAATACCTTTTATTTTATGTTTTTCAGGACAACCCTAAAAATGACTTTCAGGTTCCTCTTTATTTTTTGAATATACCAAAATTTAATCAATAAAAACTACTACAAACTTATCCATGAACTCATGGAAAATTCTATAAATAAGATCCATGAGTACATAAGGTGAATTTTTTAACCCAAATGGAATAACTAAAAATTCATAATGGCCATATCTAGTATGAAACCCAGTATTCAGAACATCGACATTCTTTACATTCCACTGATGGAACCCCAACCTAAATTCCATCATCAAAATAATATTCAGCTCCCTCGAGCTAATCAATCAAATTATTGATATGAGTCAAAGGATACTTCTTCGTAATGGTGATATATATCCAAGGCTCTATAATAAATGAAAACTCTTATTGAACCATCTTAATTTTTTACCAAAAATACTAGAGCACCCCATGGTGATGTGCAAGGGTGAATGAAATCATTATCTGACAACTCCAGCAATTGTTTTTAAACTCTAAAATTTCAATTTGAGCCATTTGATATGGGTGTTTTCAAATTATGTTAGAATCAGGAAATAAGAAAATAATAAATTAAACATCCTAATTATTTATAGTAATAGGAATGTCATCTTTACAACATCAAGATACTCATTTAATACTATAACATCATTAATATGAACAATTCTTTTGTTTTTAGCAATATGAGAAAGGTGACAATATTTTCCATCTTTCACTAGTATCTCATCTTGTTAATATCTTATCATAGAAAAAGATTCATTATTGTACACAATCTAAAAGTATTTCTAAAAAGAGACCTCTTTTTCACTACATTCATTATTAGTACGATATATAGAAATATAATATATTCCGAAAATAAAATCAAACTCTACTAGATAAAAAACAAGGATTTCCAGTATATTCTTCTACCAAATAAGGATAGAAAAATTATTATAATTCATTTTTTGTAAACATATCTTCCAATTGTTTTTACGAAAAGTTCATAATTCATATCATTATATGGAATTCCCAATTTACTAGAAAAACTCTCTAAAATGAAATAAGGTTTAGACCCTAAATCAAATGACACCATGGAATAATCTATAAAAAATACAATGTACATGATACCACTAAATTTAATGGCCCCACATCACTATCATAGTAGAAAATGATTTTCCCCCACCCTTCTACTTTTGATCTATGTAGTTTCCCCCTGGGTAATCACTATTGGAAAAAAATGGCATAATTCCCAAACTCAATGCAACTAAAACATCTAACCGTTGTCTTTTCATTTCCTTCTAGATGATCTGCCTTATAGTTTCGAGAAACATGACCAATCTTACCACACCTGAAGCACTTTCAAGATTTTGAGATACATTCTCCACGATTCTTTTTACCACTCTTCTTACATTATAGAAATTTTTTTTTGTTACATCCAAGCTTATTGGATGAATACTTTCCTTTTCCCCGCCAGTTGGACCTCTTCTTTTTCATGCTCTCATGGAACACTAGATCATAAGAAAACTATTTTTTCGCCTTCCTAGTACATCTAACAAGATTTTCATAGCTTTTCAATTCATAAAAGGGTAATGATATTTGATATCATGGATTCATTCCTGAGTAAAATAGATTTATATTAAAATCATGATCTCTGTTTAAATTTGGTTCATACCTTTCATGTTGAGTGAACTTTTATTCATAAGAATCCATTGCGTTATCATAAATCCTCAATTCCAAGAATTTGTTTCCCATCATATGTCGAACCACCATTGGAAAATATTTCTCAAGAAACCTACCTTTGAATTCTTCCCAACCAAGAGCATCAATCTCCTCATTATCCCTGATATTTTTAATGATCGACCACTATAGATCTCCTTATCTTGGAAAATGATAAAAAGAAAGGCTAACAATTTGATTTTCTATATAACCCCTGACATCAAAAATCGCTTCCAGTGGTTTGATCCACCCTTCATCATGAATAAGGGTAGATGATCTTCTGAATGATGGGGGATGTTTCTTCATTAAATGAATCACTATAGACATGTTACTCAGGGGTTGATCTGGTCTATCTCATTCATGTATACAACCAACCTTTATATCCTGAGTCAACTGCGCCATTTCTGCAAGAAACTGTTCAGTCCTGATTCTGACCAACTGAGGATGCTAATTTGGATGGTTATTCACCTATGTATTCTTTCCCATCACTACTTCATTGTTTCTTCCATGGAAAACCATTCTATGAAAACATATCTTAGATAAAGAAACAACGTAGTATTTAAATGATATATCAGTTCAATTTGAACATAATTTAAAAATAATTTATCGATATTCTATTAACAAAATTATAACTCCTAAAGTCATCAAAACTGACCTATGCTACCAACTATAAGGTCCCAGAATTAAATATTTCATCATATGGAATTATGTTAATAATTCAAAATGATTATTCTTTCATGTTTATAGATTTATAAAATTAGTTCATAACATATAAATAACAACTTGAATATAATATGTGAAATCTTCTACTCAGTATCATTTCTCTCATAAAATAAAAACTCTTAAATAAAAAGAAACATGGTTATTTCCATGTTTAAAACAGTAATATTTTTCCATGTTCACATCCTTGACCCTATTCCACATCATGTCCTTCGAAATAAATCTCAAAAACATGGTATGAGCATAAGAAAATCAATAAGGGATAAACAAAGAGTGACAATTATTAGTTTTTCAAAACATCATGTTAACCATAAATACTTTATCATTTTCAATACTTTTCACCATTATGAATTATTAATTAAAATTATATAAATAAAATCTCAATGCATACCAATTTTTAAACTAAATACTACCATAAAAATCATTGAATTCATGCATAACATAGTAATGTTAATTTAGGGATTGAACCATTCTTAAATATAATAACCATACGTCTGAATACCACAAATCATTCTTAAAAATAGAACAATGATACAGCTAACTTCCTGACATAATTCAATATTGGTTATAACATAACCACCCATCCTTGTTTTATCATGAAACCACCCATATTTTGGTTTTACAAATAACCACCCGTTAAATGCCCATGCACCATTATTGAATCATCACACATTAAATATTTTAAATTCCAGCATTTCAATAAAAAAAATTAATTTGCAATTCCAAGAAATAATTTCAAGATATTGGAATATTTAATCCACATTAAACACCATTCTCAGTACCAAAATATTTAAAAATGGTATATGGTATTTATTTTCTATTTAAAAACATCACGGCTTGTCAATACAGCCAAATATCAAATCATGCTCACGGTGGCAGAAAGGACTTTGTCACCGTGTACAATATAAAAACATTACCATTGTATTTTAGTAAAATGATATGTAAAAAAATATTCCCTTTTAATGAAATTAAAATTCAAAGGGTATTATAAACCATATGAAAGTGTGCCATGTATAAATCAAAATATACCCCAAATATAGGATATTGAGACAAAGTCCCTTTCCTCAAGCCCAACATGACATGTCAATTCTTTAATTTCGTTATTAATAAACTTATGTTAATTTCAAAATTACTATCAACCTTTTTTAAAGTTTAATATTTCTTTAATATCCCTTATTACCTGGATATAACAATTATTTAATTATTTGAGTTCATATCAGATATTATTTTAATGTTTGGATCTTTAGTCAAAAATGAACTTGTTATAATTATAAATTGTCCACTTGGTCAAAATTATATTATCTATAGAATGATATTAACGGTTTAGATAGCTTAAATATTAAATATGTATAGTATATATGTAGTTAGTATATTCCATAGCCTTTGGATATATGAAATGAAATGCACCGTTCATGGAGATGATAAGTCATACATATGCATGAATGCCACTATCATTTATTTTTCATATGTAAATGAATGAAAACTAAATGATACATATGTATATATTTTTATTCCAGTATAATTTATATGTTATAAATGTTATGAAATATAATTAATTCAATCCTTTATATGTTAAATGTATTACATGAACGAGTCATATCACTTTGAGGGGGCGGTTGTTCGCAGATCCTCAAATGAAATTATCATATTTATAAAACATGAAATTCATAAAGGAATTTCCTAAATGATAATTAATGTAGCATAGAGATAAAAATAAATATCATTTATATCATATATAATTACATTACCATCAGAGCATCCACCATAAGAGGTGGTAGGAGAAGTTGGACAATCCTTGTTTCGTGAGGCAGTAGTTCGTGGTCCAAAGAAACTATATCATTATACCCATTAGAAAAAGTAGTGTGTAAGTGTAGTTAGAATAAATCATATAAAAACAACCTATTATATTAAGGATACTAGTTTTTTATGTAAACGAATAATAAGAAGAGCATAGAGAGTGGAGAAGGAAAAATAATGGAAAGGATCTTGAGAGAAGATGTTGCCTTAAATCGGTTAACTTATTTGGATTTGGGACAATTCTTTATCTAGAATTTTATTCTTCCTATGGTTATGCTTTTAGGTAGAATGGATGGATGCTGGGAGATTACTTTGGAAGTTTTTGGATAATCCAAGGGGGGATGGGAGGTGAGAGTATAGGTTATAGGTGGAGTCCATTTATAAAAGGGGAGAGGGGCACTTTAGGAATATTTGAATGTATTATTTTTTTCATTAATTTATTTTCGAATTATAATAACTAAAAAGTAAAATATTTAGAAGATAAGATGACAATGGGTATAAAGTATCTCAGAAAATGGGTTTTATAAATGTTTTGTCAAAAATTTAACGATATTTGTTAGCTTTAACCCTTAGTAAACTTATTTAATTTTACTGTGTCCTCTTGTATATTCATAATATTTGGATTCCATAGTTAATATAAAATGAAAATAGACCAAATAAAAGGATCATTAATGACAATTTTAACATAATATATGTTATTTGAACAAATCCAAGATTTTCAGGTCTATTATATAATGTAATAAAATATTAATTAATTTAAATACTCATTTGTGTCAATTATTATACTATTCATATATTGAGTTTTAAAAAATCCATAACAACTTGATTCATTCTAAAAAAATCATTAATTCAATGATATAAATTCATAACCATCGGGAAAAAAATTTTATGGCATAAAATGTTTCAATATAAATTTATTTTAATTTTTATATTCTGATTTTTAATACATTCATCAATAAGGTAATCACTACATCACCATTTTGTCATAAATAATTTTATTTATTTGATGTTTCTAAATTAGAATTTGTAAACCATGATTTAGGGAGTGTGTTTAGTTTTCTAATCACTATATATAGTTGAAGATATCACTTATATAACCCCTTATAGAAATTGTATTATTTAAAGGGACATGTTTCGGTTATATTTTCCTCAACTTTAAATTAACAGTAATTTAATGCCATTTTCACACACACGTCTACACATGAATTCCTATGGTTGGACATATCTCATCCAATATGGTTTGGACATGTTTTTAGGTAATTTAATGTTATTATAATATTATTTTTTATCGTTATTAACTAAATTTACCCTTTGACCGTAGTAAATAATATATTTAATGATGTTACAATTCATAGTGACAAATAATAAAAGTTACCTATATATACAATTTGGACCTCATGATCCTAAATATAGAATAATTTTTTACATATTCCAAATAAATAAGTTATATAAATTACATTAAAATTAATTTCCATTTTCAAAACAAAAAAGCAGGTTTTTAAGAAGTAAAAACTACCAAAAAATTTATATGTGTTCATGTCCAATTTCAAGGTGATAATACATTCAATTAAAAAAATTGGATTAAATGGTAATCCTATAATCTAATTAAAATTTTAAAAAATAAATTGACAATCTATTCATAAAAATAAATTATATGAAAAGTCAATTTGGACATAAAATGCAATATTTTTTACTATTCATTAAAAAATGATCTTTATTACTAAAATTAAATCTTGATGTCCTTCTTCTAAATAAGAGTATTATTTTTTTCAAATGGATTATATAATAGTGAAAAAAATATATTTAAAAAGGGTTCTCAATAAAAAGTTGTTAAAAATGCATTTTAAAAATATTAGTGTATTTACTCTAAATATTAGATTCATTCCCATTTTATGCCTCTTAATTCATTTGGATAAATTTAAAAACCTTTAACAAACATGTTTATTCATAATATGGTTACTTATTTTCATTCCCAACAATAAAAAATCTATGCATTAACTACCATTTAAAATAATAATATTGGATTATTATTATTTAGTATGACCCAGCCTTGTAGGAAACATTAGATTTCAAAGAAACCCATTATTGCAGATCAAATACAACAACGAATATAGAATCCCCATGAAAGTAAAACTATTATTTAATTAAAAAATATTAATAATTTTTAAAATTCATATTCTTTAATTACAAGGGATGTTATAGATATATTCCAATATAAATAGTAATTTTAAATATGAAATATTTATATACATCTTGGAAATAAAATTTTTATTTTTTAGTTTTAAAATAAATACCTTAAATGGTGACCCAATGATGATGTAGTAATGGTTTAATTAATTTAAAAATATTTAAATCAATATAATGTGACATAATTAATGTTATACACTAATTTTATGGATTTATTTGAAATATTGGGTATTATTTAATAGTGTTTTTTGAATATATATTTTTAATGATATTTTTTAAAATACATTTCATGAATTTTCAATATTTATGTTATTGATAATTTAAAATAAATAATAATTTATGAATGATATAAAATTTATAAAAATAAAATAATCATCCAAATAATTTGTATAAGACCTAAATTTTCCAAAATAACACATTCATTGGTCGTTTTTCATGTTTGTGTAATTTTAAAAACCCTCAATGTGTTAATTACATGATAACACAGTAAGATTTAAAAGGTTTAAATCACGGTTAAAACATAAATATTAAGATTAAAAAATAGATAAGACATATATAATTATTAATGGGTGAAAGGGATTAGAACCAAAATCATAACAGATTTGAATTAAATAATATTGTATCCATTTTTAATATAATATTAATTTATATTAATTTAATAATTATATAACTCTAGGGGTTTCACTCCACCCTCCAATTAAATGGAACTCATTATTCTATTTTCACACATATTAAAATCTTTTTGTATCAGCCAGTATCTACACAAATACCTTCCATGAATCCATCCAAAAATTTTAGTGGCCTAATTTTATGAAGAACAACCTTCTTATAGGTGTTAAAGTGTTAATCTACAAAGAACATCTGGAGAAGAGATACTATTTTTATAAACAGTTTCTAATTTATTTATTCCTTCACTGCCATAAAATATTATCTAAGAAGGATATCTTAAAAACTCTAGTATCCTATAATATAAAAATATTTTATTCTTTTAGTATTATCATGTAAATCTATATAAACCTCTCTATAATGGGAGATGAATTATTTGTTTGTGTGAACATATGAACTATTACCTCCAGAAACACATATAATTTCTTTTCTATTACTATCTCTCAAGACTAGTTATAATTTTGGAATCAATGAATATATATGTTATTAATGTCCTATTTTCATTTTTATATAACAATATATTAATTATGTTCTTACCATCCAACCATATAAAAATTATAACATCATTATTGTGTACATATAATCTGTCACCTCATTGAAGCGATATAATTTTTTTTAATCACCAAATTAGAAGAATAAATTTTATATAACTATATTTAAAATATTAATATGACATAAATTATATTATTATCATAATTTAATGATAAAATAATACATACCATCTTTGTATAATGGTCATTGAAAAATTAAAATGTTACTCATGCGTATGTATGACTTACATCCTCCATGATTGTAACATAGTTACTTTTTCATATTCATATTTAATGGATTGATTTAAAAGTATAATTTATTTATAAATGTGATTATTATGTCATTAATATTAACCTTTATATAATTTACTAATGAACACTTTGACTATTAACATCTTAAACTGTAATTTTGTACTCATGTACCCAAAATCATCAAAATGTCTGATATTAACATAAATAAATAATTAATATTTATAACATGCTAATAAGTGATTTAAATGAATAATGAAATTGAAAATTTTTATCCAAAAATAAATAATTTGAATAATTTTATTAGTCAGGATGATATAGAACATATGTGATGAATCAGAATCAAGTTAACAGACTTCATCTCAATATCATTTCATTGAGGAAAATCCTGAGGATATGAACATTTAATATTTTATAAGGTGTATATATAGATACAATAAAATTTAATATCCATATATTATCTATAATAATATTGTTTATTATTTTGGTAACTATATTGTTTCATGATAAAATTAATTATAAATTAAAAGATGTTTTGGACACCTTGAATGTTTAAATATATAATTATCAAATATTTTCCCCCATGTCAGTATTCATGATATTATTTTACTTATTTATTTTTATGAATATAAAAATATTCTAAATTAAATTATAAATCTATTTATAATTAAATTATTTTTTTAAAGGTGATTTTTTTACATTTTATTATAAGAAAATTTTTAATAAACGAAAAAAAGGAATGGTTAATTTTCAACACACATGGAGACAATGAATTTTATAACACCGTGTTTATTATTTTATTATCATATTAAATTGAAATATTAAATGTATCACTCAATGAAAAACTAGATTTTTCTCTTCATGGGTTTTGGTATTTAAAAAAAATTCAATGAAAAACGTTCTTTTTTAAATGGGATCATGAATAAAAATGTAATATTTTTGGAAATATTTTTCATAATAGATTAAAAAAACATAGGTTTTTATGATTAAATTGATTTATTAAAGATATGGTACATGATAATTATATGAAATCGGTGATCTTGATACTCCTTATATATGGGGTGACACAAATAGTGCTGGGAATGACTATTATAGCTCCACATGGGGTGGCATAGATAGTGTCTGGAAAACCTATTATATATTAACATGGGGATATCCCAGATAATGTTATGAAATCCAATTATATCTTAACATAGGGTTGACTAAATTGATCTGGGTAAGACCTTATTATAATAATTGGATGTCATCCTTAGGGTTATTTTTATTGAAAGTGATTCTAAAAATGTATATATATATATATGATAATCTAAGTGACCTAAAAGAGGTATAATTACATGATATGGGTTTTAAATAATTTTATTTAGAAAAACATGTGTTTTTTCATATGAAAATGTTTTAATTCATATACACTGAGAATTTTGAAATGGTAAATGTAATATGATGTTTTATGTTTTTACTAAACTAAAAATTTCCATTCATTTTATATCCCTTACTGAGTTTTTCATACACATCCCCTATTTTAAAATGTTACTCATGTGTCTTGATATTTTCTAGGACAATGAAGATGTCATTATAAATGTATTGAATATTTTTCTGTAAAATAAAACAATCATTATCTTAAATTTGTTTCCTTTTTTTGATCAAATGAATATTGAATATAAGTGTCCATTTGTAATGAATGGGTTACTTTGTAGGTGTGTGTCTCAATTATGTAAAACTATAACATGAAAATATCCTTGAATGTTAATTATTGTACAAATATAATATAATATAAAATGTTTATGCTCAGTCTCAAACACTATACACATAATTAAAAAAATTCCGAAATGTTACTATGATAATTCTAATTTTAAATTGAATCCATTATGAATTATTTTAAATTATTTTAAATATTTATTGATATTCACTAACCATGATTATGATCCTGATATTAACAATGCATGAATTTTCAATTTATGTTTCGTTTAAAATCATATTTAGAATTATATATTATGATTTAAAATTCATATTTTTTTAAACTATTTAATTATATAAAATTTATTATAATTGGTTACTACAATATATATTGGTATCATTACTCATTGAAAATTTCATAATTTACCTACTAAGAAAAAAAATAGGGTTGGAGGTGATGAGGTCAAGGACCTTTTAAGGAACCTTGCCAATGCTATTAGAAATAAAATTTCACTTATTTAAAAACATGATGTGACATAAAATGATACAATAATTTTGGATCATTTAATGTAATAATATCCTCTATCGCTTACTGGAACTGTTAATCTAGTGGTATAGGAGAAATGGATTATATCCTATAAAAATATATTTCTATACATGAAAGGAAATTAAAGTGAATTTTTTTACTAGAAGTATATTATCTCAATGATGATCCCAAATAATCGATTTTGTTAATATATAATATAGGGTGAAATTTGAAATTTAACACCTCCAATGCAGAGAATTTTTTGATACAATAGTTGAAAAATATTTCACTCATGATGGATAAACTAATATTAATTGAATATTCCATAGATTAATTAAAATAGAAGATGATTTTTTGGATTATTTGGACACCTTTAAAAAAATATGCATGTATTATTTGGAATAAATACATAATGTTGAATGAATTATAGACCAATATATTAAATAGATTAGGCTATGTCTTTTAAGAGAACTGGTTTCTAATAATTGTTCATCATATGATGATATAGTTTAATGAACCATCATAATAAAAAAATAATTTCATATATACAATAATTTTAATGGAAATAAATAGATGAATAGATTGTGTGAATTCAATGTAAAAGGGAAAATGTGAAGAAGATATCAAAATGAAGTAATTTCAATCATGTTAATATTTTGGAAGGAAATATATTAGGGAATTAGTTAAGGGAATGAGAGTAGGTTACATGTCCAAATAGAAGGGTCATGATAGAAATAAATATAATGGAATAAATTTGACCAGTACTAGCCTAAAATTCAACTATAATGAAATGGAGAATTATTCAAAATAATGTTGTGGCCATCAACACAATATACTGTCGTAGAGGCGAAGTGGACTTGTATAGGCTTATGTGATCTATACTATTGAGTTTTAAGTTCAAAAATATGTGTTGGTAGTTACATTAATAATATAAAACAAATTAATTATTCAATTATTTTATTCATTACACAAAAATATTTTTAACCATCCATGTATTACAAAAAAATCATATATTTCCTTAGAGCATTATGAAGAGATTTTTTCTGAAAAACATCAAGAATATGTATTAATACAATAAGGATAAGTTAGGTAGTTTCCATTATCAATCAAAAATTTTCCCAATCTATGTTCTTTATTATTATACCATTGTTTGGAATAAGTATAATATTTTATTTTGATCATATTTCAAAATATTTTGAAACCCCACTATTCAAATGAAAGAGAAATATTATTTGTGGTGAAGTTAAGTAGTTTCATAACATTATATGGGGGAATCAATCAGCTGGGTCATGTCTAAAAAAACCCTAATTGCTCTTATAATTGTTATTATTTGGAATGAAAAGAAGACACATTATATAAATAGATAAGGAAATATTCAAATTTTATTTATAGAAATTGTACTTGAAAATATTGATGTACTTTTTGAAGAATTTCCTGGACATCCTCTAGAGTGGGAATATTAGTTTTTCGTTAATTTAAGCTCTGATGAAAACCCTATATCAATAAATAATTATATAATAGAGTCATTATAAATTATGTTGTGGATGAGACATCATGAAGAGTTTTTTTTAAAATATTTATACACCCTAGTGTTTCACATTTGAGAAAACTTTTTCATTTAATAAAATATTGATATATATATATATATTTGGTTTTGAATTGATTATATAGATATCAATACTGCAATGATAATGAGAATGTATCATATACCAATCATTTATTACTTAATTAATCTAATTAATTATTCCCATTATTTTGAAAATATTGACATACATTCTCGGAATCATCTATTATGATTAAATAAGGGATATATTTCGAATATAATATTTTTTATCACGTTGGGAATTGTGAGTTTTTAATAATTTAATTTGGAATTAATAATTCAATTTTTTTTATAGATTAAAAGAATACAATATTAATTGAATATATTGATAATTATGTTCGGGTATTTATTGATATAATCATAAAGTATTCAGAATGAAATGAGTACTATGAGAATTACTTGTACATCATTCATTGGTATCTTATAGGAAAAGTGTTATACATGAAATTTTGAAAGTGTGGATTACAGAATGAAAAATATTCTATTAATTTCAATATTATCCACCTAGATGAAATTAAAAATGTTCCTATAAAGGTAAAAGAAGTAATGTGTTGGAATAAGGTGTCAAATATAATTGTCGTATGTAGTTTTATTTTTTTGGAAGGTCACTATCGGTGATTTGTTCAAAAAATATCCTAATTGGGAAACCATTTGAGAAATAATATATGTAGCAATGTTATGTTCACATGTAATATGGATTGAAAGTAATATTTTATGGAAGTTTTTATGAGATAGGTAATTGATATAGTTTTTGACACTATGATGCTGAAATAAATGATTTGATTTATATAGATAAGTATCATAGAAGGGACATGATGTTGTCCTTATAAATAATGAAAATGTTATTTCATATTCATAAATGTGGTTAATTACCAATGAAAATATCTTTTCAAATAATAATAATGAGTTATTATACATAATAATTTATATCAAGAAATGGATAAATTATCTCTATAATGACTGATGTGAAATATATATAAAGTCTGCTAGATCATAAAATACTTATTCTTACAAAACAATGTCAATATGTGGAGAAATAGGTGGAATAATCACCTCATGGATAATGATTTCTTAATATAATACCACCCATGGAATGAAAATATGTAATTGTATTCATTGAAAAGTAAATATCAAGTTATTCATAATGAAATAAGGATTTATAGGAATCCCATGATCATGTAATCAACAATGATAGATATGGGAATATTAATGAAGGGGAAATCACATCTTTATGAAATTATTGTAAAATAATATTTATTGGAATTGGTAATATGTTATCAAATAGAT
The DNA here is from genome assembly GCA_963277665.1 of Viscum album. Classification (NCBI taxonomy): domain Eukaryota; kingdom Viridiplantae; phylum Streptophyta; class Magnoliopsida; order Santalales; family Viscaceae; genus Viscum; species Viscum album. The sequence continues at coordinate 1,787,381,762 of OY728121.1, read as the reverse complement.
GACGATAATTTTTACAATAAAATAAATTTAAAGAGTGATTTGATATTGATAGACTATGTATATGAAAGTGGAATTCTATAATTTGAAAACATGTTATGTGTTCCATCTATTCCAGATCTAAAAGTTTAATTTTGGGATGATTCTCGTAGATATAAATTTTATATATACCACAACATAAACATGATGTATAGGTATTTTGTGGAATTTTTTGTGAGATACCATGATTATTTAAATTTTAGATTATGTTGTGATATGTTTGGGTTTTCAGTAGGTCAAGGTAGAGATAAAACATCATATATAAATAATTAATCCTCTTCCTATTCTTATATTAAAATTTCATAATATTAATGTGGGATTTTACCCTCGACGGACAGACTCACCTAGAAGGAAATATGAAATATTGGTTATTATTGATCATATAATAGTTTTTGTCCATTTGATTATTATACATGAATATTTTCATCTTGGATTCATTTGATTACATTAAATTCAATTTTGGACATCATGGAACACCTCATTCAATTTTTTCTGAAACTAATCAATAATTTACATAGAAATTAAATAATTTGATTCATAATTTTCATTATACATATCGTCATTTTAGTAATTCATATCACTGTCAAACCAAGGGTCTATTAGAAGGTAATATTCAAATATTAGAAAACATATTTAGGTCATTATCCATGAAATTATTGGTATATAGGATTTTAATTTACCATTAGTAGAGTTTCCAAATAAGAAAAACATATATTGGAGTATTTCAATAGTTATGTGTGAAGAATTATATATTACTATAGGTCTTAATCCATGAAATTGTTATAAAATTGGTTGAAGGATGAATGAAATACCATATCCTGTCGGGGTGAAAAGGGAAAAAAATAATGAATATAAAGACTTATATTAAATAAAATGAATGAAATAAAGTGTAATATTGATAATGATAGGATATAAAATTTATTTCAAGGTTTAAATAAAATTTTCATTAAAGTATATCTATGGAAGCGTGTTATAAGGTTTAGAAACCAAATAATTATGAGTCCCCAGTATATCATTCATTTTGAAATTGTGGAATTAATTATATATATGGAATACGAATGGAGAATTCCACATATTCTCCCTAAATTAAAGGATTTTTTCCATATATCATTCATTCATCTGTTTATTATAGACCCATATCATGATCTCACCTATAATGATACAGTATTCGAACATGATAAGTCATATCATGATGTGACTATACAAATTCCTTACACTATCAATAATATACTGATGAATCAATTTTATAAATTACTGATGGACCATTGTAGAAATCAATAAATGGATTATGAAATGTAGGAACTTGAGAATGTTAAAAAGAATAAAAACACACATTTTTTGGAAAGTGAAATCCATTAAAATTTCAATGATGAAATTTTTGATGAATTGTGGAATTTAACACTAAATCATCAATTATACAATGTGAAAAATATAATTTTAAAAACATATAACTAAAGATTTATATTAAAATTTGATGAGAAAAAATGGAAATTTAATTGGAAGAATATCGATTTTGATTTTTAATGGAAACAGTAATCTTATAATGACTTTGAAATTTTCACATAAAAATAATATTTTATGATTCTTTAAAATAGAATTTTTTACAATTTATTCCTATATTAATTATAATATATTATTTCATACACAATTATCAATTTATTTCCTATCAATATGGATCAGAGCGGGGTTATGGGTTATGTGGAATAATGTTTGGAAATGGAGCATTGAGCTAGTGGCTGTTTTGAGACACACTCTATGGGAAACAATTGTTAATTTACTTATATTAAAAAATGCACTATATACTATATTTTTTCATGAGACATTAGGATATCATTGATTATATTTAAGACAAGTATGCCTATTTTCGATTCCACATAACACTAATAATTATATTGTTAATTATTTTATTTATTTATTTTATCTTTGACATGTTACTAACCTTATAGACTACCCATTAATGGACATATACCCAGATTTCTAGGCTTTATCCTCCAAAATATAAAAAGTCCCACATGCGGTCATGTGAAAATTTGGTTCAGACCTGGTGGTTCAGCATGAGGTGTTAAAAATGTAATTAAGGGAACTATATTATTATATATTCTTGGATTGACCAAGTGAATTAAATAATGGAGATAAATCTGTAGTACTTTTGTAGGGATGTTTCCATGTTCATGGAATGATAATATTTAATATACCTATGAGTTAATATGGATTTAATTCATTTTATTATATTTAGTTTTTTTGTGAGTTTCTCTTTATGATTAGGGACATAGGTTCAAATTTAATATACATTATTGTTTGTGTTGTGCATAATAGTTCATTAAAAAAATTCCATAATTTTTCTATCTATTTTTGAAATATGCATAGTTTTATTATATATATATTACATTGTAGTTTTAATATATTTCTTGTGGTTTTAATTTTATTACTTGAGAAATTTTCTTGGTACTATATATATATGAGAATTATATATAATGTGAAAGGAAAAGGACCATTTTCAATGTAAGGAGGGGTATACATTTGGTTATTGGTAGACTTTTAGGAGAACCATATTTAATCCTATGTACATTAAATGATATTTTTATATTCATATTTTACATTTATTTTAATGATGATTTCAGAAAATTAAATTTTATTAAACCAATAGTTGAGCATGAGGGTGGACGAGAGAATATCACAAGACATACTCTAGTGGTACATGTGGAAGACCAACTTGAGAATATATTCTTTCCATATTGTTCTATGGTCAAATATTCCTTATATTCAAATATCCAATATGCAATATCATTTCATATTAGTTTTAGACCACATGATGTTGATGATTTGGAAAATATCATCAATTATATCTTTAAACATATAGTGACATAAATCGATTGGAAGGCAATGCTTGAAGAGATAATTATAGTGCATGATTTCATTGGTTGGGAGTCATGGGACAAGATGGTTGATAAAAGGGACTCACTTGGTATTACATCAAGGAACTATTCCCTTGGGGTTTCTGTTCCTTTACTATGAATATTTACTACGATCAATATTATGTTTAGCTATGGTAGGAATCTATGATATTGTCCCCTTAGTTTTCTTAATTGTACTAACTTATTCTATATTTAGTGCTTCTAGTAGAAAATTATGTTTATAAGGCTTGGGTGTTTTAGATCGGGATTCATGTGGAAAATATAAATTTTATCTGGATCATTAATGAATCATCAAAATAAGAGGTTCTTCATAAGGCCTTCACCATGTTGATGTTTATATAGGATAAATGCTAATTTGGTTTTATTCTTTTTTTCAATTGTTGAAGGTGTTCCTCCTATAACATAGAGAGTAACATTTCTTTTTTCATAAATTATAAGTCAAAGGATGTGTAGTAGAGTAGTTTTATAACAATGGAGAAGTGTTTAGATTTATTGATACAGTCTATATGTGGCCCACAATGCTTCAACTCTGTGATGATTGGATATTACCATAGGGTATTATCAACACCATAGTTCTACTGTCAACAATGTTGCATGATGGACTATAAAATTTAGTTTTAACACATATCAATATCTTCTACATTCCGAAAGTTTGACGTTAATATCATTTAGGGAACCATGGATCAGGTCATTGTTTATAGATGCAGGCCTAGACAACAAGTTAGGGAAGCTATAAATATTAGTGACATGATCACGGTGTTGATGCATGTCATTTATATAAAGAAGGCCAAAATTTAATATTAGGTTGTGAGGGACTGAATATTTTATGAGGTATGGTCTTTATTACTTATACATTACCAACCACGTTTTTCAATATAGGTGAATCTCATTAATTTATATCTTCACAATTAGTTAGTGGAATTATCTTACCTATCATTTTATCTTTTGAGTAACTCCCACATGAATCACTCTTTGTCACAAAAGTAGACTGTATCAAAAAAATAATAGTGTGACTTATATTCATAGATGGATAAGGTCATATATGGTATTTAATTATTATAGATATTTTTATTTTATGGGTGATTACCAATGTGGATTGATTTAATATATTCTGATCCCACATTTGTATCTATGAGAGATGATTTTTATTTAATTCAATAAAGTTAGTTATGCTCTTGATCATCATAGAATGAGAACTAGTAGCTAGTATATATAGACTGGAAATGACTTAGTTACGGATGATCATAGTGAATATGAATAGATTTTGTCATTTGTAATGATCATGGATAGCCACATTGAATCTTCATTTTGATCAGATCTCTCCCATTATGTCTTCTATGAAAAAATCATTGGGCACCATCATCATTTATCTGTTGAAATTTGGATAGATCTTGTTCATGGTTTCAAACCAAATTTTATACCCCAGTACCATTTGGTGCTACAATAGATGATGGAGCTCGTGGTACATCTTTAATTCATGGAGTATAATAATTTGTTAAGATGAGAATTTCAATATGGGCTGAACCGATGTAGTTCACTATTATGGAATATGGTACTCATTGACATTTTTTTGATTACTAGAAGCTGAACTATGTGAAGATTATATATAGATAAAAATTTCCCATGATTTTTGATCTTTTTTATTAGATATTGGATGATTGGTTATTAAATATTATTGATATGTGATTGGTAAATAACCATAAATGAGTTCGAGATGGTTATATCCCAATGATGGTTTTTGGATATAGGGATAGCTTTTATGGGTACTTGGTGATTCCATTATGAAATATTCATAAATGAATTTTATCATTATTATTAATAAAAAGTTCATTAATCCAAATCTAAAATCATTCATCAAGGAGTTTGTTGACAATATCCTCACATACAAACCAATAATAGAGTATCGTCATCTTTAATACAAGTCATTGAATTATGACTTTTATATTTAGGACGTAAAATTATTAGTGCCTTTGGTATCAAAGAGGCTTGTATCTTTGGGCACATGAAAATTTTGGGGAATCCAATTCATAGTAATATCCTCATAATGTATACAATATTAGGTGATCTCTAGTATTAATAGTGTATTACTGATATTATATATAAAACTTTCCCTATAAAAAAATTTATACAACTGTGTTGATGAGGAATAGAATATTGTTCCATTTTTCAGACCAATGTGATGAGTTTTTTCATGAGCTAATGGTAATATTGGTTACATCTATAATACTGATTCTCCAAGGACATAGGATTAGGTATGCCGTGTATTGTGATGTATCTGACATAAGTATTGGAGAAATTTTGATGAAGATATATAAGGTTGTATATAATGGTCATGGTATCTATGACTAAATCAGTAGAACAACCCTCCCACGAATTACATAGGGTATTCAGGGAACATTCAATGAATTTTTATCAACATGATCCCTTAGGTGATAGAATTTTTTTATACTTATCAAATATCCATTCAATGAATCTGTATACAATGATATCAAAATTTAATTTAGAGGTATTGTGTAGAGTTTTATTAGATGTCTGACATCTATATTTCCAATTAACACGGTAATTGTAACATCTTTTTAGATTATGTTTTCCATAACATGGTTGATCAGATGGAATCTAGTGAGTATCCATCATAAGAGAAGTGGATATTGATGAGTTTTTTGGCTGAGTGGATGATAGGTGATTATATGAATTAGATATTGATGATAGATTCTCTCAAGGAATCCATTCACTCACTAGTACAATATGTATATTATAGACATGATTTAGGCCAAATATATGCAGTGAAATGGGAACAAATAGATAATGTTGATGTAATGTAAGAGGGAACAATTGATGACTATGATGTGATTGTTGTTCATAAAAGAGTAGTAATCCATAATTCTATCAGATAAGTGACAATTAGTGACATCCATAGTGATATATGTGATGTAAATAATTTTTTGGTGAAGATGTTCTCTGACATCAACTTCTAGTTCTACTGTTCAATGATGAAGAAGGACACACATGGTTTTTTCTTCAAATTCCCTACCATGTAGATGATAAATGCCGATCACTAGATTACTGGTTTGTTTATCCTACCACATATTGTGTCAATGTGTATATGAGGTGAAATCATGATTGACATTTGGATGTTGTTGTAAAGTATCCAAAATAGTAATATTATCATCTAGGTTATTTTTGATAGGTTGATTATGGTTTATAACTTCATTATAATTTAAGAAACTCAATAAGTATACGAGATAGTAAAGGATTATTTATGTGAGATAATATTATTACATGGATTTCACTTGATAATGTATTTTGAACTACACACACTTTTGATATCACCATATTGGAAGGGGTTTCCTAGATCCTTAATAACTCATCTGATATTGAAAAAACATGTCATCCTTAGTTAGATGTGTATTTGGAGAGAATGAATCACATAATGGATGGTATTTTAAAATCATTTTTCATATAAATCATTGGATCCAAGTATTATGTCTAATATACTTTTGTGAAATCATTCTATGGTTGTTACTATGATTCAATTATGATGAAAAAATCGACAACCTTTTGGATAAGTCATATCATTCCTATATTTGTTGGGATGAGGCTACCAAGGTAGAGGTTACGGTCTGAAATTTTGAAGTAGGGACCTCAAAATGTTTTAAAATGTCCTATAATAGTTTGATTCATGCTTATAGTAGGTATAAAACTTATTTTGACTACAATAGGATTCCTTTTTTTTCACTAAGGTTGATTGGGTTATCTTGAGAGTGAATCCTAAGTTATGCAATCGACAGCTAATGAAGAATGGAAATATATTCCCTTGACAAATTGAACTTGTCAAGATAATTTGGTGGGTTGGAATAATAGTGTATCATTTGGATAAATATTCCCACTACTATGGCATGTATCTACTTGAATATTTATAAATAAAATTACCATTTTGAACTAATTAGAAATATTATATTGTATTATGGTTATAGAAAAAACATTCCCATAAATGGTTTTATTATAAACTATAATAGTTGAAATACTAATAATAATCATAAAAATTAAAATATAAACATTTAATGTTATTAATATGATTATTGTAATTAAAGTGATTTGATAAATACAATTTTACAAAGACAATGGAAGTGGTTCCATCGACTAGTATAATAATTCTTAATGAATTCCTATTGTCAATTATTTTATGGGATATAGAATCATAGTGAGTTTACCTTGTATAAGCCCTATATGAGATCCAATAACAAAATAATGAGAGAAACTATCAATGGGAGAAGCGTAAGGTCATTATTATCACATCCCAAACATTGTATATTGAACCGCTGTATGAAAATATTAACATTTCAAACCTTACTATTAAGGAATGTAATATTGTAGTAAAAGGATATGTATCATAACCATAATAATATTTATAATTATATTTTATTCTTAATATAATAATGGTTATATTTAATTCTCATATGTTTTGCATTATAGATTATTTTGGTTTTGATATAATAAACCCCAAATAGTAATTTTCGGTAATAGGCAATTTTAATTAATACATTCATTTTGATGAATTAATGTATTTTGGAAATAAATTATATTTTTTAAAAATAATAACATTAATAATAGTTTTAATATAATTGATTATATAATTTATATGAAGTCAAATGTAATTTTTTGTAACGGTTTGAAAATTTTTATTCTCATAAAAAATCCATAATTTATCAATAAAGGATGATTCATGATTCAAAATAGTAAATTCACATGTTTAGAAAATTATATATTCAAAATAAATATTATTTTTAGAATCATCACGTTGAATTTATCCAATTTTATATTTTAAATAATTTTTTGAAGAATAATTTTTTAGAAAAAAATTAATACTCTCTAAATATACTGAATGGATTATGACATCCTAATGACTGAAAAGTGATATAATAATTTATATAAAGGATGTATATGAAAAAAATATTTTTTTACATAATAATATTAGGATCATGAGGTTAATTGGTTAATTTTATAATGAATTTAGTAATCATCAAAAACCTATATTGTGTTTTCAATATTTAGAATAATTTCATTTAGAACATGACTCATTTCCACATCACCACGTTTAATATTTTAATATGTTCATCACATGGAATTATAAATTCTTATTAACCACTCAATATTTGAAGAATTAAACCGAAAAAACAAGGGGCAATTTCTAGTTTCGATTATGTTATTATATTGAATCTAGAACATAAGTTTGTGAAATAATAAAATCTCTCATCTAAATTACTATATAATCAAAACCAATATCCCCTATCAACATCATGTCAAAATCATGGATTATGTCATTATTATACCCTCTCCTCTCTATATTCCTAATAAGGTTCCCCCAAACTCTTATGAATATCATCCCAATAATTTGGAATCACACTCTCAAAGTAAGCTAACATTCTCTCATCTTTTTCATTCATGGAACATCATTGTAATGAGATTTTTGAATCTCAATTGGTTAAATTTTAATGAATATAAAAAAATATATTTTCATTAAACCTGAGGTTAATTCATTAATATATCAATTATCTACTCTCATTTTATCATTTATCTACTCCATTACCATGAAAAAATTTAGTAAGTTATCCACTCCTTCTGTTTATTATTCAAGAGTCTTCATTATACTATGACTTTTTTCCTAGATTCATAATGTTGGGATATGTTATTCCATGTCTTTATTTATTCCATTATTATGTATAAATGACGAGACACCCCTTTCAATCTAATCAATACTACCCATGAACATTTATTTACCCATGTTATGTTATTGAAAACTAACTATGATTTTCTATGAAAATCAATTGTTTACAGAATACCCTTACCAATTTCCTATCAAGGTTATTCACCATTATACAATTATGAAAAATTTAATGGGGACTTATATTTATTTAATCCACACTCTATAATCAATGTATTAAATGTGATGAAATAATTTCTATAGTCTATGATTAAAATAGAATAATTATTCAGATATAATATTTGATTATGATGGGGGTGCCCAGATATTGCTCAAATGATTTGGGTTAAATTTTAGTCTTAGGATATATCATGGATGGTTTCTATAATTTTATCCAAATAACATTATTTTATATTTCCTGGGAGGTTAACCATGACATTTATTTATGAATCCTTGTTTAATGATGATATAATAGTTTAATGATGTCATTATATTATCATATTTTATCATGAATCATGTTACTGGATTATGATTCACCCAATCTGTATCCCATTTATATTCCAAATGTATAAAATTTTATACCTTCTTTTAGTTATTATTTATAGATTCCCTTACTAAGATTTGTATTTCGCTTCTTTCATTTTAATTTCCTCATGTTATCCCATTTTGTATTGTTAATGATGAAATAATTTGACCATGTTATTAAATTTTTAAATAAAAATGATGTATCCCTTGTTTTATGTTTCAATTTAATGTACATAATTTGAAAATACAACATACTTCTCGATCTTATGGGGTTTATTATGCATAATATTATTTAATAATTATTTAATTAATATGTAATAAAGACAATGTTTTTCATAAGTTTTTCATGATTTATTTCTTGTGTCATAACTCTATAAGTAAAAGGTCATTTCTAAAAATTTTATTGACTATTGGTATGTAGTTCTTGACCTAGACTAAACTCATGAATTGAGTCCATAAAAAATATAATCTATTGAAAAATATTTATATTACGGAATAAAATACCATGTTTCAAGATTCGTTAGCATGATGGATGGATCATGGAAGAGATATGGGAGGGGGAATCTGATTTTTTTTTTCACAGTGGCCTATGTTGTTTGTTAAACACCCACCATTATATATCTCATGTAAGAATAGTTATTATAGTAATATAATTAGAAAATTATAAATTGTTAATTAATTGGTAAAAAAAAAATTTTAATCAATATTCTTCATTATGTAAGAATCTAATTTTTCAATAAAAATCACTAATGTATGCTTTTATATTGTTAAGAAATTGTAATTTTTGTTTTTGAGAGCCTATATTAGGGTAGAAAATTGTTTTGATGGATATTAATGTTTATAACTTCTTTTCTCATCATTGTCTATATTCAAAGAGCCCTTGCATATAGGTAAATTGGCCACTGGTAAGGGTAACTACAATGTTAATGGTCCAAATAAGGGTAGTCCACATCTATTTAATATTATGTTTGTGTTGTCTATAGGTTTTAATGATTCTATATAATCCATTAAGGGTGATCTAGATGTTGTGTATGTTTTCTTATAGCTTCCTTAATGGAAGGAATGCAATCTGTAATGTTATCATGTCCTTTTTAAGGGAATTATAATCCATATATAGTGGTATATCCTGAATCCAATAAATAATTTAAGGGAATTTAATGTTTTATAATCCTTCAAATGGTTTTCTATCCAGTCAAGGATAAAACCGTTCTACACATACACAATGTGTATCTCTTGATTATGGGTATTGAAATTTTCATTGTTTAGAATATTTTCCTCCCCAAATTTATCCTACAATATGATAAAATGTATTAAATAAAAAAAAAGCTAGTAAATGTAAAATCATGGGATTTACATCCCATAATTCCAATGTGAATGAATATATAAATTCCCTATCATTATGAAACAGTTATAATAGAAATGATATTATTAATATGATTTTTGAATGTAATGGTTTCTCTTTACTTGGTATTTCATGTTCTAAATTATTCAAGGAATTGAATCCATCCATTTCGTCTATCTATTTGTATAAGAGTGGATCAAAAATTTGTTTACAGATGATAAGAAAATTCTTCCTGGTTCGATCCAAGTTCTTTCTTCTAATTACTAGTTGACAAAACCCTTCTTCTCTCCACTTCCCTATTTGTAATTCTAGTAAGAGATAATTATTATGATGGAATTTATAATTCCACATCTCATCTTACTATGATATTTTTACACTGGTTACATTAAGTGTCTTCTGGAAATATATTTTTTTAATGTATTCTTAATTTGAAATAAATTGGAAATAGTGATAGAGTTATAGATAATTTTAACATGATAATACTTAAATTTTATCATTGAAAAAATTTATAGAATTTTATGAGTCATTTTATTATAAGGAAATAGAATATTATTTCATGTTATATTAAAATTATTCTCTATATAATAAAATTATATCACAATCATTCAAGTAAATTTTTATTTAATCATTATTTAAGAGAGATAATATATTTTTCATATATGATATTTTATTTTTTTTGAAAATAAAATAGTTTTTTTTTGTTCTATAAACCCTTGAAAACCCATGAACATTGATATTTAAATTAAAATGATAATAATTTAGATGGGGATGTGTTCATTGATTAAAAATATTACACCGTATATTTTTATTGGAACATGATGTTTATTTACAAAATTGATATAAATGACATTGATGTTAGATATTCGATATTTAAATGCACTCACATAAACTTGTTTCTAAGGAATGATTCATGTTTTGCAATAATATGATTAATTGTACATGATTTTGATCACATGTGGGTGTGTTTATCACATGATAACCATTATTGTATTTTATTTCCATAAGTATTACTAGAGTAGATTATTTTCAGGATTGAACTTCAATAAGATTGTTGCTTCTAATTTTTACATCTACATTGATCAGTGTAATATTGTTGAAGTCCCAATTGCTGGAGCTGAGTTTACATGGTATATATACACCTGTTGTGGGAGCCAAACTAGCAATCTTGATTGATGTTTTGTTCAGATGAGTGTTCAGGATGCTTCTAAGGGGATTTCTAGTTTTACGCACCCTAAACATCACTCAGATCATAACCTGATTTTTGTGGGAATTAACACACAGTTTTCATGGTCTAGTCCTTTTCCTTTTCAGTTTAATAATGGGTGGATCATGGAGCATAGATGTAGGGAAAGGGTGTTAGAATCTTGGAGGATTGAACCTATTAGAATTCCTCTTTAGAGGATTTCTGAGGAACTAAAACATCTCATGGTTATCCTTATGGAATGGATTAAAAAGTATTTTTCTAAAATTGATTTTGATATCAAGGCTATTGAGGGGGAGCTCTCATGTCCAAAGATTCGCAACCAGCATCCAGATAGTCCCTCCTGATAGGAAATTATGGCCCGTAAAAAATTGGATTATCTTTTAACAATCAAGGAGATATTGGTTATAAATCAATTTAATGTTATATGGTTATGATATGGTGACAACAACTCTATGTTCTTTAATAGGCTGCATCGAGAGAAAAGAGCACGAGAAAGGGATATAACAATAAAAATTAATGGTCAATTTTATTCTTCTGAAAATGAGATTGCTTTGGCAGTTGTGGAGCATTTCAAGAGACTGTACTATGATTATGGGGAGGTTAATACACATAGAATTATGGGGAATATTAACCCATGCATTGGGTATTACGACAACCAGTCTCTTGACACCCCCTCTCAAGGAGGAAATTTGAACAACTATTTTATCATTAAATATTGAGAGTGCTCCTAGTCGAGATGTTTTTACAAGTAATTTTTTTGTGTGTTATTAGGAGGTCATGAAGGATGATTTTACCTTGGCCGTAAAAGATTTTTTTAATCATTGTTACATTCCATATGGGATAAACTACTGTTTCATTTCACTATTACCTAAGAAAGGTAATGCTCTTGACATAAAGTATTTCAGGCCAGTGGATCTGGGAAATACTATTCTTAAGAAGATCCGAAGGATCCTCATGAACAGGCTGGGTCAGATGGTTGGTGAGATGATTACTACAAATCAATTTAGATTTGTTCCTGGAAGTAATATTCAGGAATACCTTTTCACCGTCTCTAAAAGGGTCAACCTCAATAGAATGAAGGCGAACAAAGGAAATTTTGAATTTAACATTGACATCTCAAAGGCCTTTGACGCACTCAAATGGAGATTTATTTAGGAGGGACTTAAAAGATATGGCTTCTCCAATGAGTTCATCAAGTTTATCAACACCATTATTTGCTCGTCAAGGCTATCCATTCTGATTAATGGTACACCCATGGGGTTGTTTCCTATGTATTGGAGGTGTGCGACAAGGGGACCCACTTTCCAGTCTTTTATTTTCTATTGATGAGGACTATCTTAGCAGATTTATCAATTCCCTTTCACACATGGGTATGTATAAGAACATTCAGGCATGTATGAATGACACTGATACATCCCATTTGTTGTATGCTGATGACATCATGTTGTTTGTGCATGCCTCTAGGAATACTATTTCTTCTATTAAGGCCATTTTTCAACACTTTGAGGAAGTGGCTTGTAAAGCGATAATCTAGGACAATTCCTTAATTTTTTTTGCAATGGTGTCACAGCTGGGAAGAAGAATAGGATAACTATAGTCCTTGGGGTGAAAATGGGTATTTTTCCGTTCAATTACATAGTGTTCCATTATTTTGGGAAATGGGAAGAGGAAATATTTAGAGGGGATTTACTCTGGTATTCTCAACCATCTTTATAGTTGGAAAGGGAAGGTGATGTACATGGCTGGGAGGGTATGCCTTGTAAATTCAGGGTTAACATATAAATTTTTTTACTCCTTATCTCTATATCGGTGTCCTAGGGGACTCATCAAGGAGTTACAAAGTCTAGTCCAAAACATTATCTAGACAGTGTCAATCCATGAGTGCAAGCTCATTAATGATTCCTGGAAGGAGTTTATCAAACCGGTTGAATTTGGGGTCTCGACGTCAAGGATATCAGGATTTTTAATGATTTCCTCATTGGAAGGTTTACATGAGGTTTGATCTACAAAGATATTTATGGAGATTTTATAGTAAATAGATTCCAAGGCTGTCTAATTAATGGATACAAATGCTATCTTGTGTCATATGTATGGGCTTCTCTTAAATGTTCCTTCAAGAAGATCATGAATGATACAAAGTGGATGGTTTTTTGTGACTCCAAACTCAATTATTGGAGAACGACATGGCTTGATCATCCTCTTTAGGATAGTATGAACATTCCCTCTGGTGTTGGGAATTTTTCCATTGCTGAATTTATATCTTATGAACTTCTCTTTGACAATATGATACCCTCTCAGGTGGAGATGGAATTTCAATATTATGATTTTATGGATTGTGATACACTGGTATGGAATCATAATAGGAATGGCCAGTTTAATACTAGGTATTACTATAATCTTGCATGTGGGGGTTCTTCTAGTCCACCTGCATGGCTTAGGAAATATAGGTCATTGTTCATTCATCCCTACCATACTTATCGTATATGGAAAATGTGAAAAAATGGTGTTCCCACCCATGATAAGCATATGTGGTTTGGTTTTATGTTTTCATCACCATGTCACTTATTTATGCGAGCACAAGAGGATGTATAGAACCTATTTGTGGAGTGTGTGTACTCTAGGAAACTGTGGGGCTATGTTGGGACTCTGTTCGAGCTGCAATTGAACCAGGTCCTGATTCTTGATAGGCTTGCAAGGCTATATGATTTCTTATGAAGCGAACATGTTTGGAACTTCCTAATGGTGGCTGATGTGACTGTGATTGCAGACATTTGGGCTACTTGAATTGCTACAATCTTCGATGGTAAGAAGGTTCCCATTTGGGCCGGTATGATGGATATTCATAAGTATGTACACTCTGCCTTGAAGTTCAAATCTGGTGTGATGTATAATAGTGTATCATACTTCTAGAATATGCAGTTACATGGTGTTTCTGGGTAGCCTTGGAAGCCGCAGTTGATCAGGTACTTCCACTGGATTGCCCCAACTAGTCCATGGCTCAAGGTCAATGTGTGTGGAGCTACATCATATGCACCAGGCCAATCTGGGTGTGGTGGTGTATTTCACACATATCGTGGCATTGTGAAAGGATGTTTTTATCAATTCACTAGCATTAGTGTTGCTTTTGAAGCTGAGTTATATGTGATTGTTCATGCAATAATGTGTTATGTTTTGTATAATTGGAGCATGCTATGGATTAAATCAGACTCCCAAATTGTGGTCCAAGCCTTACAAACAAGAACACGGAATGCTCCTTGGTGGGTACTTTCAATGTGGGTTGAATTTATCCATCAGGTTATTCGCTCAAACAAGATTGTTTCGCATGATTTTAGAGAGGTCAATTAGGTGGCAGATTCTTTGTCCAAGAAATAAATTATGACGATGGATATGGCATAGTTGTTTACAGCCCCTAAATATTTCTCTTAATTGGTGGAAGAAGATATGTGTGGTGTCTTGTAATCTCAATTTTGTAATACTCCCTTTTTTCCTGACTCTCCATTCCTTTTTAATAATAAAATTTTCTTGGGACCGGTTTTGACTAGATCCAGGAATCTCTAGGTATTTTTTTGATTGACAGTGATCATATGTTATTATATATTGTAATATAATCTCTTGAGGATATTTTATGCTTTCATTCCCTCCTCTACAGTGTTTTTGTATATTTAGATGAATTCGATGTTTGGTAATGTTACTAATGATTTTTGGATCATCATGTGTTGTTTACCTTTTTATGTGATAATGTGTTGTTATGACTTTATTGATTGAATTGAACAGATGGTAGGGAATTAGGTTATGAGGTTCGTCCACGAGGAACCTGTATATGTGAATGTTGGAATGAGGGTCAGTCTAGAGGAATATATTGGAGAAGAATGTTTAGAAGAAAGGCTTGTGATAGATATAAGATATAAATTTCTAGGTTCTTGATCCGATGTGATTACTTAATAACATTTGTACATGTTTTATGTTCATTTTGGTTCTTTCATTCCCATATTTAGAGTGCAGGATTTTCTTTCCAGTTGGGATTTACAGATGGTATAGATTTGGGTATATAGTCTCAAGGATAGTGCACAATAACTCATTTCTATATTTTATGTTGTTTTGTATTCTAATTTTTTTTTATTTTAATGGAATGACATGTTATAATATATAATAATTGATAGGGATGAATTGGTTGTGTCCTTCAGAGTCTTGTATCCACTATATACTATGAAAATTCTGTGTAATTATATATAAAATGCATGTGGATCTGATCAAGTTAAAGGGTGTCGAGGTACATGGTTGAGCCATGGAGAATGGAGTGGGAGATGAGACAAAGATATTCTATTTTTATAACCCAATTTATTTATTTATTTTTCTACAAAAAAATTATACATTTTTTCCATTCCACTTTTGGATCTCATAGATTACTTGTATAACATATAATCCCTTTTCAATATCCAAAATAAAAACTTTTCATTATATTATTTCTTATCATATTTATTTATTTTAACAATGAAATTATATTTATTTTATTGTATCTACAGTTTTTGACATATACCCCCACTGATAGTCGGTAAAAACATGTATAATTGGAGGCACACATGAGGTCAAGTGACACTTCATATTGGACCTAGTGGTTCAGACATGGTTATTACATTTTACATAGGGCTAATGTATCATTTGGAAAATATTATGAATGAAATGAATATAATATATATTCATAAATTATAGTATTAAATTTATTTCTGGTGGGTTTTGATGATTATGGAAATTCATCGTTCATGGAGGTGGTATTCCACGCATATGCACGATTAAAAAATCCATTTCTGAATGTATAGAAGGAGTTAAGATATATAAAAATTTGTTATTTATGAATTCTAATAATGCTATAAATATAAAATTCTATCATTATTTATTCATTTAGATTAACACATATAGGTGATTAATGGAAACAATATAAGTCATTCATGGAGGTGGTACACCACTAATTCAATTTATTAGCAATATAATTTGTTAATGAATCTATTAAATATGTGTAAATGTTAAAAGTTATCTGTTAGGAATTATATAATAATCATAAAATGATTTATTATAAATAAAATCAAACCATTATACTATCCTATGTTGGTGTTGGTGAAAATTTACCACATCAGTTTCTTGAGGAGGTAGTCTGTAAATACACATGGTCAATGGTTTTCATTTATTAAAATAACTTATTAAATAAATGGATAATTAATGTCACATAAATATAATAAAATTAAATTTTAATGATGATAGTAAATTCATTATATTATATATTTTAATGATTATTATGTATTGTAAAATTAAATATAAATCATAAGAGAACAGTATTACTAATTTTAGTAACATTTATTTCCCTTTGAATTAACCTTGGAAAAGACGGACCCAGTATAAAAATGATACATTCATTGGATAGGGTTCCATGAAGGTCAAATTGTAAAATGATAACAATGTTATTTTAATTGATGTGACTATAATAAAGGGGTTTTAGTGGATTATTTTATCAAAAAAATGAAGGTTATTTTTCCAATTAAATTAAAATATTAAAATAATTACTTGTTTCAAATAAATATTAATTGTATAAAGATAAAATTTATCATGAATATGCATTATGGTACATGATATAAGAAATCATACTCCCAAAAAATCATGTTTGATACACCATTGAGTGATTTAGTTATTTGTATAGTAACTACTCAATTTAGCCATGTTTAATAATTCCCTAGGTATCTTTTAATTTCACCCATCATAATTTAATAAAATATTGATTATTTGTATGGTTAAATTCATATTATTTGAGTAATATAATCAGGTATATTTTTTTACCTTTATCAATAATAATTCAATTATTAAGGAATGATATTTTTAAATATAAACATGCTTAACACTAGAAATCATTATTTAGATAGATGTTTTTAAAATTTTATTTACTTATGAGTTAATATTATTAATCTCAATATTTTTTATTGTGGAATTTTATTTAAAGAAAATTTATTTTATGATTAATTAAAATTTTGAATTAAAAACATTTTAAATTTATTTATTAATTAAAAATAAGGATTAAAAAATAGTTTTAATTATTAATGTAACCATTTTCATTATTTTAAAAACGGATGTTAATGTGTTCTCTAGGTTCAAATATTATTTAAATAGTAATAATTATAAACAAAATGGAATATTTGAAATTTAATATTTTTTACCTCGTATTTCATTCTCATATAATGATACAGTCAAGAAACATATTATTTTCTTAAAAACAACATTTTTTAATAAATTTTTTTATCTTTATAATTTCATTAATATTTAAAAGTTAGTAAATTTGGATATTAAAAAATCAATGTAATATTAATATTAAATAATTAATTTTCCAAACAATATATATCTCTAAATATGAAAACAAATATTTAACTATAAACTACATCAATTAAAATACTCAATCTTAAATATAATGTGTTTCTAGTACTATTTCATACAAATTTTATTGCCTAGTGAAGTTTTATTTTTTATATCTTATATATATCCTATACATTTATATACATATATTTTAATGATGATTAATTTTATTATCTAATCCATTTCAACCTTAATGTTATATTCTTTGAAGACATATATCACACACATAAGTATGCAATAGAAAATATATATTGGAATCATAGAATGTTGTATTATCACCCACTAAAATAATTTAATTCCCAATAATTTCATTGAAATATATTAATATATTATGTTGAAAATATATACATTAGTTAAAATGAAACTGAAATTGAAATTTCTACATCAATATTTATGTAAAACAAAAATAAAAATATTATTCCACTTTTAAGTTAACACAATTAACCATTTGATCATTGAATATACATTAATTATGTCTTCCATTTCCAATTAGAGAAAAATTTTATCATTCCTTGATATATTACACAATTTTTTTCTTTTGGTATTATTGAAATATAAGAGGATATATTATATTTCATTCATCATCTTTATGACTTTTTCTATCATGAGATTACATTCTAATATTTTTTTGGAAATTTATTATTTTAACAATGTTAGTAATATTTCTCAATAGTTTATATCATATTATAACAAGATATATATCTTTTGTTCTTATTCAAATAGATATCAGTTCTTTATAATAAATATATTTTACATTGAATTTATTATTATTATAGTTCTATATTTCTCGATCCATTAAACTAAAAAAATTATGGGATGATAATAAATAAAAATTTAAAATCAAAAAATGGAAAACTATGATAATAAAAGATATAAATAATTATTGATGTTAATAATAAAACATGTGGGTTGGAAAATTCAATCTTCTTAATACAAGGTTATTTTTCTTTTATATTTTCAAATCTAGTTATCATATGTAAAAGTATATGCTCAAAAAATTCAAATATTTAGAAAAGAAATGTGTATTTTCTAAAACATATCTCTCATGATTTTCTGGCCATATTCATAGTTATGTTTCATTCATCATGAACCAAAATAATGATCAAGACATAACTGAAATGTTATTGTAATCATTTTTACTCAATGTTTCAACTGATCCAAAAATAATCTGACATTCTAAAAACCAAATAGAGTTTATTTTCTTGTAAACCATATAATCTCAACCTTGATGATATATATTTATATTGATATATATTCGTATACATATGGATTCCCCTAATTTCCACTTTCATTACCCATAAAAAAATTTAATTATTCAAATCTAAATGCTTAACACTATTATTGAAATAAATATCATCCTTTACTCATCAATCACTGATTTAATTCCTAAATTGAAGAAATAATCCTGATATTTTAACATCCCATGATATATTTATATCTAATGAATTCTATTATACTAATTTAATCACCAAATATAACAATAATCCTAGATCCAATACCAAAACAACATATCTTACACACAATTATTAACACATATAATTGATTATAATTTCATTCACACTGTTACACATCAAGGAAATTTTCTTTTAGAATTCCAAATAATTAAGAAAAATCAATAACTACAAATTTTTGTATCTTTTCATCAAATGTATTCTTTTTCCAAAAATTTAAGAATCCAATATATCCCTAGTTTTCCTTTAAAATAAAACAAACCAATCATTTCATATATTATTGTTACAAATATTCAGATGTATATTCAATGAATAACAATATGATGCTTTCCAAAACCATTCTGTTTTACATTCATTAGCAATTATATAAAAAATATTCTTATTTTCTGAGTAATCATCAACATCTCTCATAATTATATTGCCATATAGGTGTATTCTTAGTAATTCCCAACTAAAATTCTCTATTACATGGTGATTTAAATTATAATTATTGAGAGATCTCATATTTTTAGTCTGAGTAATCATGGTTTATATAATTTTATGATCATATAAAAGCATCAGGTAAAAATTTGGTTATGAGATCATAACAATTACATACAATCTTAAAACAATCAATGATCATAAAAAAAACATATGGAAGAAAAAATTCGATTTTCAATATGCATGAAGGATATGAAATGGAATTCATCACAACTATATCAAGAAACATATGTTCGTGTCATAAATGTGCGTGGAACCAATATAATTATATATACCATTTCATATGTAATGTTTAACTATAAAGATAATTAGAACTAGAATAATCCCATTATTCCAAAATTTGATCAACATCATTTACTTATTTCCCATAATAGATCTAGCAGATAATCTCAAGTCCCTTCACAGATCAAGAAAAATTAGTTTTTTCTTATAGTGGATCAATCACATCGACTTGTTTCACTCAACGAATCAATAACATTTACTTATTTTTGATAATTATATATTTAGATAATGTGTTGGAGGGACATATACGTCAAACCTATCACAAAATAAAAACAAGATATATGTGTTCCATAGGATCATAAAATATTCATCATATCAAAATCTATTAAAATATATGGGCTTCACAAATATTTCATTATAACTTATTTCACTGAAATAATCATGATTTATAAACATAATTCAATCAGAAAAACCATCCAATGAAGTAATAAAGATTATATCATTGGATAGTAACCCCAATAAATCATATTTAATATTTTGGATTTATTAAATTTATAAATATAAATATCCTTAAAATGTTTTGATGGAATTATCCTACCATCATTTAAGGTCACATATGAATATAAAAAACATCATGCATATTAATGAACTAATTTTATTTTAAAATATCCTTGTATTGATTTAATAGGATATTATAATGATTACGAAATCATATAAATGGGAAAAATTATATTCCATATATATGTTAAAAAAAATATTCAAAACTTTTTTTCTGAAAAACTCACAACATACCACATTTATAAAAAAACATTCATGTAAAACAATTTCGTAAAAATAAAAACATGGGTAAAAGTTACATCAAATAATTTTAGGATAGTAGAAAATAATGTTTTTTAAACATTTTTAAAATGAATGAATATAGAATAAAAATACAGTCTTAAGGGAAACATTAAAAGATAAAATTCAAAAGGAATCCCCATAACACATTCGAAGCTTTTAAATCATAAGAACCATTATAAAGTAACTTTAAAAAAACATTAAATTGAATGGAAGAGTGAAATTTATGCTATAAAATGTGAAATAATTTTTATATACAACTTATTGTAGATTATAGTTACATAACATCAAAATATTCCATAATAAAATAAAATTGGTATGATATCCCATAAATATAATTTTAAAACACAAATCATATAATTTTTTAAATATATTCACATAACTAAATTAAATAAAAATATGAACTAATTGATATTTATTCAAATGATTGAGTACTCTCAAAAGATATGAAGATGAGAAGAGAGATATAAAGGAAGCTACTATGGGGATAGAGAGCCATGTTCTTTTAGTGGATGCAATAAGGTCCTTATATAGATGTTTTGAAAATAACTATTTAGAGATGATTCACTTCAAAAAAAACATAGTTGATAGTATTTATCATATCTAAAATATATTTTTTTTATAAAAGTAAAATATTATAATCCATTTCTTCATTTCTTGTCTAATAGTATCAAAATAGAAATAGAAAATAATATATATAAACCATATATCATTCTTTTGTAACTAGAATTCCCTTGGATGATTGCAAAAAATGATGTACGTGTCACTAAATTATAAATAATTGATATTTTTATATGTTAATATTGGTAGAATATTTATATATATATTTACATATTTTTTCACCCACAAAAATGAAATAAAATTCATTAAAAGAGATGAGCAAAACATTTTGATCAAATTTCGATAAAAATAAACAATTTTTTACATAACATCTCTGCAATACTGGTGTAAATCATGGATGTCGAAATAAAATGAATTATTTAATCCATCCAGATCCTATTATGACCCTCATTTGAAACCATTAATAATTATATATATATATATATTATAACACGTTCAAATATTCTTTTATGGATGCGATAACACATTTTGTTACATATAAATATTGATATTGGGCATCAATTTATTGAATAAAAAAGCATTGTCTTATTAAGGAATAAAAATTATTTTGAGTGATATAATAATATTTTTCGAGGAATAAGACAATACACAAAAATAACGAATGGATCACATGAATTGGGTTGGGAGGAAACAATTATATCCTGGACCTTTTAATGGGTGAATGACACCCATTTCCACAAATCTAACATTGATGTAAAATGATGTTGAGCCCATAAATATTTATCAAAATTTTCCCGACACTATGAGAAGGTGAGTAACGAGGTCCATTCTAGATCACCCTATATAGGCAATAACTCGGGTTGTCTCCTCTACTATCGTGTCACTCCACATGGTGATTCCAAAAAACTATTGTTTCACATTCATCCTATCATATAAGTGCTCTAATATGCCTCTTCAACTCATGATATTGTTTCATTTTCTACATTTCCCACATCAGTATTGGAGCATAGGTCCTGGATTGATGATGGTTTATAGAAAATATTTATACATTGTATTTTAACTGATAAAATTTAATATAAAACTAAATAATATATTCATTATATTATATTATTCTTCATAATGTACATATGTATTAGTTATTATACTATTAAAATTGAGTTTTAATACTAGTTATTATAGATAATTATTATCACTAAAGTAATTATATTTTATAACTATAAAATATGAATTACACATATCCAAATCTTAAAAATATTTTAAACTCCTTCATATCCCCTTATAATGTCATTAAATCCTATTTCATTTAAATTTCCATGTTTATATCCATTAAAAACCCCACATAAGAGATTTTTCAAAAAACATATTCTTTGAATTATAATTCAATTAAATATCATGGATTGTTCTTATCTTCCCGGTTATTCTTTTCACTGTTTGTTTTTATTTTTTCTCCTTATGGATGACCATAGTGGGGTGGGTAATAATATTAGTGTATTTATGTTTATTAGATCATATAATATTGTACTATCTATGGTTTAGATATTTTTATTTAATGAGTTTTATAAATCTATATTTTAAATAAGTTTTAATGAATATAATTTTTTGTTTCTATATTATATTGAATACACTTTTCATCATACAGTTTAAAATTATGATGTCTTTGTTGGTTGAAAAATTTATTCAAAATACATGATACATTAATCATCTAGGTTATTACACAATTTATCGCAAAAATTATCAACCCAAGAAATTCATCTATTATTAGTTTATTTATTTGATTCATTCATATCATAAATAGGTAAAAACATATGAAAAGGGTGATCTCAAACTTGTTGAAAAGGTAATCTTAATAATAAAGCATAATGTGATCCAGATGTGGAATAAATTGATTTCATAATGAGTAAGATCATATGATTATAGTCTTAAATACAAATATTATATCATATCCACATGGATGAAAAACTAATCATAACATAAGAGAATGCAATGATATGAATATGGAGAAAACATTAACTTGTAATCATAAGAAGAATTCATGGCATCCTAAATTTAAATAAAAATGACATTGGTTATGCTCGATTCCTATACACTATACATGGTAATGATTTCTTTGCACACAAATTGATATATCCATATCCAAAAAAATACCCAATGAATTTGATTTATATATAATTTTGGCCCCACAATTAAATGAATGAAATGCATATATATGAGTTAGACATAGTTTCAATCAAAATATCTTAAAATATTGAAGGAAATAAGTTGGTGTTTTAATCTATTCAAAGTGGTACCCTAAAGAGGTATTGATGACATCATTAATAAAAATTAAATGATAATCCTTTGTAATGTAAATGTGTATCAAATTATATTATTAATCATTCTAGGATGATAACACACAAAAAATAATGTCACACATATGGTTTTTACACTATGTAAATAAAGATAGAAGGCTCAGAACAAATTTCACTAATCATTTAATGAGTTGGGAATTTGGGTGAAATACCATGAATAATGTAATTCATCATAGGAAAATCATATTGGATTATCATTAGATGCTAGTTTCATAAATAAAAGTGCATTACTAGGCATGAATAAATAAGTGAAGGAGCATACAAATGACTTAAAAGATAATTAAATAATATATAAAAAATATATATTGTATTGTATCAATGGAAGAATACTCTTGGTCAAGAAAATTATGTATATGAATAAAAGTATTTAACATACTTTATCAATATATCATTGAAAATATGAATTTTTAATTTCCATTTAAAACGTTTTAGAAATATTATTTTATTGAACCATGTCAATAAAAACATCCGTTCATTAAAACAAGAATATGTAGAGAAGAAATATATTTAAATATAATAAAATTGAGAGTGATATGTTTATACAGAATTAAGAAAAATAGATTCCTTTTTTTGAATATAACCCATATGAAAAATTTTGAAAAATTATTTTTTTGATCATATTTAAATAAAGTCAACATTTTATAAAATGAAATTTAAAATATCATGAATGATGACTTTTTAAAACCATTTTAATGTTAGTTGAAAATTATTATTTTTTAAATTGTCCATTTTTAAAACTAAAATATATTTAAAAAATAATTTTTGAATCATAATTAATTAAACTGATAATAAAACATTTCTTTGAATATAAGCGATGAAAATAATAAAGGTCCAATTTTTCGATCAATTATTGGTTACAGATCATACATTCAATAATTAAGACATGGACATTGAAGAGAAATATTCATAGTTATGTATAAGAGTAATTATTGTTGTCATAGATAGTTTATTTAAATTTGAATTTATTAAAATGGGACTATGTTAAATAATATAATTTATATCCCCAATGTAAAATTAAATATACCATTTTAAATATAATATTTGGAATATAGACACATTAGATAAAAATTATTATAAAATGTTTATAACACTTATGAAAAATTAATTGAGTTAGAAAAACAATTATAACATAAAAAAATTATGATCCCATTTTAAAAAGATATTATATAAAATTATCCTAAATTCATATATATTTAATATATTTCACAACAACACATAAAATCATAACTATATAAAAAATATGAAATAAAACTAGTGAATAAAGTATAACATTTCTCAATTAATGGAGTTTGAGATTTAAATACCTTAGCCTATATAACCATTTAGGAAATCAAAAAAAATATTTTTATAAATCCTTAAATATCATATTAATTAATTTTAGTCTCAATATTTTTTTATTCTTAAATAAATATAATTTAATTTTAATATAGTGATTTTTATAAGATTATTTTTAATATTTGGTGTCAACACCATCAATCCACTTCCACATGAATATTTGTGTTAATGTTAATCCTTTTTAATTTATATCAAGTTCATCATACATAGATTAACTATAATTTCATAGTATATAACCATTATTATTTTCCATTATCCTCTATCATCCAATGTTTTCTTTAATTACAACCTCTGAATATGGATATGGATAGAATCTTGTTTTGAATGTTTTTCTTGATTGGAGTTGATATATTCTTAACATGTTTAGGTATTAATGTTATAACTATACTATTATTAAAATGAATGTGTTACATTATTTTAAAATTTCATTAATAGAATATTAAATTAATGTCATTCACTATATAAGCATAACAACATCTCTCATTTATGTGTTAATCCAACCAAAGAAATCATGTGTTGTGTTGATCAATTGAATAAAGTGTTATTACATATTTTTAATATATCCTTTATTGAATCACATACATGTAATATATATATATTATTAATATCCACATAATCATGTAATAGTACTATTAATGAAGGAAATTGATGAAATATCAAATCTGTTGTTTGGGATGGTGGTAGTCCACACATATAAATGATTAACAAAAAATTCCCCAGTTAGTGGGTATAATAACAATTAATCAAATCATATAACATAAAATTATTAATAATGTTAAAAAATATTTATAGTTCATTAAATAAACTTTTATAACTATCAGTTTATGATTATAAATAGAAATAATACATGTCATTTATGGAGGTGGTAGACTGTACAAACACATGATTAAATATCTCATTCCACAATAAATTGATTGAGTGAAAGAAAATGAAAAAATAGAAAATTTTAGTATTTTATATGTCACATATATAACATAAATGTTAATAAAACCCACATTTTATACCAAAACTAATATAATGTGAAGAAAAACATCCACATTGGGTCGTAAAGGGGGTAGTCCACAGGTAAACATGCTTAGTGTGACTATTTTTCATAAAAAACATTATAATGAATGAATAATTGATTTTACATTATTAAATTGAAATTTTCATCTATTAAATATGCCAATATAATTTTATTAATATATGTTTAATTGATTGGGGAGATTAATTTTAATATTGAAGAAAAATGGGATTAGAAAACATGTCAATAAACATTTAGTATCCTTCAAATTATTTTTATAAATGAATTTTTTAGGTTAATTAAGGGTTTCCAATGGACTATTTTATAGAGATAGGGTTCTATTTTAAAAAATAAGTAATTTTTCATGACTTAATTTGATGGTAAAAATTTTGATTGAATTAGTGTTTGTTGTTTCTTCCATAAGTGAATAAAAGGGTAGTTCTTTGTTATCCTTAAATAAATAAATTATGTACTCAAGTAATTCAAGGTAAAATTTAACATAAATCCTAGATATGGATAATGGTCCATGACATGAACAAAACACCTCCCAAAAAATCATTTTTAGATACCATTGAGTGATTTATGGGGGTTTACAATATTATTTCACTTTACCCGTTCATTCTTTTTCCCATAGAAACTTTCAATTCCACCCATGTTATTTAACTAACATGATATTTCTTAATATTAATCACATAAAATAATAAGATTATTATAATAATAATATTGATATTAATTTTACACTTTAAATACTATAAGTAATACAAGTATCATTTATGTTAAATCATCAAAATTATTTAAAACTATTTTTATGATAAACGTTTTTTATGCATGAAATTTATGTATGACATAAAAATTTTAATCTCAATATTTTTCATTTAATAATTTTATATAAAAAAAATTATATTTCTGTAAAATCTAAATCATTTAGTGGAGTAATTTTTAAAAATTCATTTTAATTTAAATAAAGTACATAAATCATGTTTATTTATTATAGTAACAATTTATAGTATTTCAAAAATTGTTATCCATGTTTTTTATAAATTCAAATAACATTTTAAAATGATTTATTTTATTATTTAATATCATATTTGATTATTAGTTTTATTTAATTACCTTATGAGTCATTCTAATATTTTGATAAGGTGATGAAAATTATATTTTTCATAAATAATACATTTTAGATTAAAAATATATATTTTAGAATAATTCTCTAATTTTTGTACAATGATAATCATTATATTAAAATTTTAAAATTATAATTAAATTTATATAATTATTTTTCTAAAAATTATATCGTTACATTTTAATAGAAAATTAATATATAAGAATAATATTCATTAATTTAAAATGTCATTATAAAACATTAAGTGATTGTAATATTATTTCATTATAGTTTTATAATTTATATAATTTTGATATTTTATATCATATGAAGATATCATATATGTTGTCATGATGTCATTTTAAATATGAATGATTTTTTTCAACTAATGTATGAGGACCTTCATTTCAATTTGGGAGATGAAAGACATCACACTAAAATTTGTTTAATGTCAAATATAAATATTTAAATTATGATATTATACATTATACCACAATCGTAATATGATAGCCAAGGTAGTAATAAAATTAAAAATAGAAATCAATCATTTCATGGATGTGGTAGTCCACACTTATGCATTGATAATGAAATTAGATTCCATATATTGAGTGGATTATATAGTATGTTTTCATCTATTTTGAATATAAATTATGTTATAAATATAATAAATTATTTTTAAATTCCATATTTGGAAAACAAGCATAGGGAGTAGAAAGAAAAAACATGATGCTTTATCGAGGCCACATATTATAAAGACACACGAAAATAATTTTTCAAATTATTAAAATAAATATAAAATGTGTTTAACAATTCTATAATCATTATAATAACATATCGTCTTTGTAATGATTATTATGTTATAATTTTAAATTGGTCAATTTTAATATTATGAAAAATATGTTCCCGCAATGATATAGAAATCACGAATATATGTTATGATTTTATAACTCACATCTTGCATTATCCTTTTATAAATGTGGTTAATTACTTGAGGGATAAGTTTTTTAGAATAAAATTACCACATTTTGGTGGATATGTGTTTCTAGAATTGATTTAGAAATATTTTTGGATGAATTTATTAGTTCATTATGCAAGGGGAGGTGATCAAAAGTTATAACCATTATGAGAGAAAAGAGTTCAAATTTTTATAAATACCCATATATTTCATATAATGGGATTTCAAAATCAACGAACATTCGGGAAAAATTAAAGAAAAAATTTGTTTTTTAAGAGTTAAAATTTAGATATTAGGAAAAATGTTTTTTTAAATTGATTTAATATTGATTGTACCCAATTAGACAATAATTTTTTTCTCTTTTTCATTTTAGTTGTTATGCCAATAACTGGTGTATAACAATATTAACTTAATCATTCTACATAAAATAAATTAGAACATTTTATATAATTTAAAGAAACTAATTCGAAATATTCAATAAATTTTTCATCTTTGAATTTATAAAATATTTAAAAATTAATTTCCATATAAAAATTTAATAATGAATTAAAACAAATACTCATTAATCTATTACTTGATTTCTGAAATATCAATTAATTTTTTTGTAATGTGTAATAAATAGATTAAAATGTATAATTGAAATTATATTATATATATATATATATATTGAATAAAAATTATTCTTATATTTTATTTCATACATATATCATAAAAATAGAATAAAAAGTAATATTATTATTGAAAAATTTATGTTCAACTATTAAAAGTAAATTATATTTTTTGAATATTTACAAAATATCATACTAAAATAGTTTTTATAATATGAATTTCAAAAATATTTTCATATTATCTAATTAAAATTAAAATATTTTATATTAATTACTCTAATGATAATAAATATTCTAAGTATATAATATATTTAGGAAAAATAATAATTTTTCAACATAAAGTTTTCAAATTATTATTTGATATAAATTTATAATTTTAATTATTTTAATAAATTAGGTTATATAAATTATAATGTTAATTTTAAATAGATTTTATATATTAGGAAAAAGTAAAATATATTTTACAAATTGATGATTTGAAAAAATATAAGAAATACTATGTTCTTGTTAAATACACATCAACATATTCTATTGAAATTAATTATCTATATTAAAAAATTATATTAATAAACCACTTATATTTATAACATAATTATTTTTTTTATTTACATCATATCATATATTAATAATAATTATATTTTTATTTTCATCTAACAGATAAATATCCAAATTTAAAATATTTTATATATCATACTTTTATTTCATTTTTAGTTGTATTATATTATATATAAAAAATAAATATATATGAAATTAGTATACCTAATGGGTATATATCAAATGAATATATATAAAATAACTGTATTTTCAATGACTATATTTTGAACCGTTATTTTTTAAAAAAACACATTTTGAACTGCGATTTTTTGTTTCAATATAATTATATGTATATCTTTTAAAATAATTCTATTCACACTACCCTTATCTGTTGGTATCATTTTATATAACAAAAATGAATTCTAATATTTTTTTATTTATTCTAAATGATGGGTTTTTCAATAATATTGGTGATTATTTATGTGGTAGGATGTCCATATATAATGATACGTCAAAAGATATTATTTGATACAATTTATTTCACCTATTTAATTTTTAGTGTTATAATGGATGTAATAATCCATGATGTGAAACACATGATTCATGGTCATTTATTATAACATTATACTGTTAAGGAATATGATATTGTTAGTCTAATACATGTCTTTTATGACATGGTTCATAATCTATTTCAATTTCATGGATTAAATAGTATATATATAGATTATAATTATAATAATATATTTTATATATAGAATATGATTCCTGAAATCATAGGTCATTAAATTCTCTCCCCCCTTCATAAATAAATTTCATATTCACAATTTAATTAATCACATGCCACTAGAAATATGTAATGGTATAAAGGCTATAGAGGAGAACCCAAATATAATATCTCAAGTTATATAAACCATACTATAATTGGATATAAATTTTATTCCTAGAAATAGTCTTATACTTGTTCATGTTTTTGTCTCTAACTATTTTGGTTAAGAGTATACATTCTTTTGGTATCAAGAAACACCCTATATTTTATTTTATTTTTCTCTTTAATTTATTATAATCCATTTATTGTTTAGAAAATCATATATTAATATGGGTTTTTTCCATATTAGAGTTAAATTTTCCTTTAACAATTGGGAACTAATCCATCTTTAATATAACATTCAATTTTTCAAACAATAGTAAGATAAAATTTCAAAAAATTATAATTATTACAAAAACAAATAATTATAAAATAAATATATTAATAAAATATATTTTTCACAATAAAATCTTTATGGTGGTGGTTTAATGATATTTTTAAAATTCTTAGTCATACAAGTGTTTTAGGATTATATTTTAAAAAGGATATCTACAATATTATAGTATCAAAAAACAAATATTATTTTTTTATTTTATGTTAATATTATCTTTTCTG
Source organism: Viscum album (assembly GCA_963277665.1). Taxonomy (NCBI): domain Eukaryota; kingdom Viridiplantae; phylum Streptophyta; class Magnoliopsida; order Santalales; family Viscaceae; genus Viscum; species Viscum album. The sequence goes on along the minus strand of OY728121.1, from coordinate 1,787,350,790 downwards.
GAACATTTAAAATCAAGAATTATTGGTTTTATTTCTTCTACAATGATTTAATTGAGTGTCTTTAATTTTCATTAAATGGATTTTATAATATTGAGGATATTGAATTTTTTCCATGATTATTATTTTCATTCATATTTTCTAGTGTTATAAATTTTTGAATCCCATGTCCATGAAACATTGAATGAAATTTATTTTCCATCATGCGATGTAATATAAACATTGTTGATAAATTCTTAATAATACTGAAACATTGTTTAGAGAAACATTTATTTTGAGTGGAAAATGTAACATTTTATTTTTCTCATTTAAAGTTATGGAGTTCAAAAAATGTTAAATTTATTATAGATAAATAGTTTTTATGTGAAATGTAATATATTAAAACCTGTATTTTACATTAATCCATCTTTATAATATATATTACATGATCATCCATAATGTCTAATACCATATTACAAGGTGATGTTACCTTAACATCCAAAACTCTTTATATTTATCACAGATTTTTCAGGATTGAGTTAGGGAAGGGGCGTTTGTGTGTGTTCAATGGGATAGAATTATTTTCATAGTGGTTTGGGGAATGAGTTATTATTTTATATAGAGGATTGTGATAAATGGATATGAGAATGTTTTAATTTTATTTTATTTGTATCATCCCATCCTCGAAAAAAATAAAAAATAATTTGTTGTTTCTTATGTAGTTAAAAAATTAACATAATTTCACTAATAAAAATAAGATAACAGAGGTCATGTGGTAGATTTATGATTTATACCAGGTGAAGTGTTCAAAACATGAAATAAAAATTTAATATTAAATAAATTAGAAAATTTAATAAAACATTAAAAAGGTAATATCCTGATGATTTCATTATTTGTGGGAATTTTTTACTCATAAACATTGTTATATTAAAAATGTGGGGTTGTGATTCACATATATGTTGAATTTTGTGAGGTATAATTCCTCTATTTTACTTCAATATTCATGAAATGGTATTTACAAGTTGATGCTCTTCTTTAATGACTTCAAAATATTCATTTTTTTACCGATTGACCCCGTTTCATAGAATTTACTGAGAAAATGACCTCATTATTAGTAAAACATTAAAGTATAATATAGTGGATTGATGATATTTTTCATTAGAAAACATTTACACATGAACATTCCATGAGGCATCATAAATCTAAATTTTGTTTTTCTTGAGTAAATTGTTACATTGATATTAATTACTTATAGGTGTGATTGTTTCATGAATATATTATTGAGGATAAATTTTTTTATTATTATATGTAAATTAAATGATTTTTTTTTCATAAATGAGACCTGAAAAATTATATTTTAGAAAATATCTTGGTAATTTCCCCAATATTGAATCTTTTGTTAATTTGGTTTTAATATTATATGATTTTTTCTAAGATATCAAAATGTTTATATATGGGGGAGTTCATATATCAAAATTATATTGACATTTTATTTATAATAACCAATTAAATTCTTTAAATGGTTCTTCATTAGGAATCTAAATTATAAATTATAATATGAGAATTATGTTTATAATTTTATGTAAATTCAATCATTATCCTTTTAAGATAACTTGATTAAATTTATAATAAATTATTTTTTAAAAACAAATTACGGAAATTTTTTGTGTATAATATTGACCAATATGTCAATATTTTTCATTTGAAAAGTTAAAATTTCACCCACAATTTGTAGCTGACCAGATGGATCCAATTGAAATTATTTGATCATGAAATTATTTTCCCTATATGGATTGGCTTGAAATTATGATATATGATAGAAGAAATATTTTGGATAATTTTATACAAATAGAGTAATCTTTATTATTCACACTATCATTGTGAAAAAAAATGTGAAATCTATGGATATTGATTCAAAAAATCGAATAGGATGGAAATATTTTCAAAAATAATTTTATCCCAAATCATTCCAAACTCCATTAAGAAGGATTATTTTTTACGGCCAATGTGAAAAACATCTGAGAATATTTAAATATAATACTACATTGTAAAATTATTCTATTAAATTACAATACAATTATTATAGATTCTTTATATTGAATCTAGAAATTCTACGTGGATGTAAATATTTTCTCTAATATTCCTATATAACATCTTCAATAAGTATTTAAGTATTAAAAAAATTGGGGAAAAAGATAGGTTGGGGGATAAAAAAATTCTTGGGGAAAAAGTTTCTATATTCATTGCATTAATGATCCCAAATTTCATAAAATTTAGCTGAGAGTTATTTGAGAAAATTTTTTACCACACCCCATTCCTATAAATTGGAGATTCCTCCTATCACATTTTGGAAATCAACTTGGTAATAAGCCTATTTTTTGGATTTTTATTTTTTTATGATTTAATTTTTTTTGTTTTATTACTACTTTTGTTTCTCTCCTCTCCGTCCATATTATTTTTTCTTTGTTTTTTATATTGGTTTTCCTTCTCACATTTTTCTTGTAAAATATATTGAAATAGAGAAAAAATATATTTTATTTTTTAGGGAGGGTGAAAGGATGATTTTAATTTGATTCACTTCAAGTAAATTTATATATTTCATTCAATTATTTTCAATAGTGGTGAAAATGGTTTTTTAAAGGGATCATCATTCTTTCTCTACTATTGGTTTCTTCTTTAGAGTCATATATATTTCTATACTTTATTACTATAATATAAAATATGGACGACTGGTGTATAATTATAAAAATGATGTGAGAAATATTATATATGATGCAGAGGGATGATCTGGGATAATAATAATTAAAATGGTATATATTTAAATATTTGTGTTGATATTATCTCTAGATAAAATTATGTGACTATAATTTTAAATAACAATGACAGGATCATTAGAAACATCATAGAATGAAAAAAAAATTAATATCATAATTATTTCTATTTTTTTCATTAATACATTTGAGATATTTTTATATAATCTAGGTAATTATATAATTAATTTATAAAACCTATTTTATTATTGTTTTAAATTATATATTAATTTTCTTTAATAATATAATTCAAACAATAAGGGAAAAATAATTTGTTTGAGTTTCATCCTTAGAGGTCAATCACTAGGTTTAAATATTCCATGCTCCTAGTTTATAAATATATATTTAATTTTATTTGATAACATGGTTCATTTATAAATATATTCTATGAACTAAAACACCATGGTCTAGTAGTGAAAAATATTTTGTGGATGCCCAAACCACAGAGTAGTCCACCCTAACTATGGTTTAGTATGCGCATTAAAACCCTTAAGGACCACAATGCATTATATGACATATATACAGTCTATATTAAGATGGTATATGGAACAAAATTACACTTATCCCATAGAGGGTACATTTTGGTTGAACCAATTAATTTTAACCCTTATTGAACTACATCACATCCATCCATTCAATGTCCTATCACCCAACTAATTATATTGAATCCTTGCGTGATGATGTTGACATGTATAAATGAAAGTATGTCTGTAATTAATCAATAATGGCCCTACTAAACTACATAAATTTCTATAACATAGTGAAAAAAGGCCAAAACACGTCCCCAAACTCCATAATGAAGCCACACCAAAACAACCACAAATACCTCTAAACCAATTCAAATCCACATAAATTTCAAAAACTAATCCCAAGAATTAAATAATCTCTATAAACCTAAAATTTATGTAACATAACATAAAATCTAGGATTCATATTCTCCACACCATATTTCCTTCCATTATTATAAATTATTAATTTAATGTTGTTCTAGAATATCTAAAACCACATACCAAATATTTGTTTCTCAAATTCAAAAATCAATTCAATAATATGACAATTATTCCTTAAAACCCATATAACACCATGCTTCTTACATACAATATATTATCATTCCTATAAATATTTATTATTAGAAAATGATTCAATATAGAATCCAGTTCAGGATAAACATGGTCATATTGAATCACATTGTTAAGATTAGTTTGATTAATCGATAAATGAGATGCCTGAAACACATTATGCAATGAACTGAACATATTCAGAAAATCATACCAATATTCCATATAAACAAAAAATTCATGTGTCTCAAGAGTGAAATGACCTGAGTATAAATATTTCTGTTCCTAAAAAAATTATTTTGGTATACATAAAGATATCATCATGAAAACAGGATTATCTAACCAAAAGGATATGGTAGTTGACATTGATCACCTGATAATATATGAAGACTTTGAGGTGATATAATTCATTTTTCGCTCATATATATATATATATATATAATATAATGTTTCTTGAAAATTTCTTGGATATTTAGTTAATCCTCCTAGGATTCCACCCAACAATTTTGTAAAAGATAATTTCATCCATACAATGAGTTGAATGAATCTATATGTATTGAAGGCTGATAAGTTGAATTTTATTAGAAATCCACTAATGATATTTTCTCCTACAAGAGCCTCCAAATTACATGAACTAATAATTAATCATGTGTTCCTATATATTTATCACACATTTTTATTTTCAATTCATATAAAGATGATATGTTATTCACATGGTAAATTCGGTTCCATAAACATAGCAAAAGGACCTCCATAATTGAGATATTAAACTGAGGTCCCTATGGGACACAATTGAAATAAAAATTATATGTATATTTAATGATTTAAAAATGTAGATGTTAGAAAAATCATAAACCATATTTGATTCACAAATAGAAATGAATTGATCCTTATTGAAGATTAAATCCATAATAACCCAAATCAAATCATGTTTTCATACCATTCAAGGTAAAAAATTCAAAACATGTTTTGATATTTTTTCTTTTTTTAAAAGGGAAACTGTAAAGAGTATAACACCCCCCCCTATAATTTTTTGTTCATTTTTGACCATAAGACAATTAAGGAATCAAAAAAAACTATTTCACTCCCAAATTCATTAAATCCCACAGAAATAAGGGTATAATTTTTTATAATACATTATACAGAGTCTGGGATGAATATACCATCTATAATGGTGTAAGATAAAAAAATTTGTTAATAGTAGGATTTATTTACCATTATATGATCTCTAAAACAATACAATTAATTCTAATCTACCATCGACCCCTCAGTTATTTACCAATAATTTATTTTATATTTCGAGGAATGAAATTTATGATTGGTTGTCTAAAAATGTCTCGTGTGCTCAACCAAAGATGGTACACGAGAAAATAGAAGTAAACCTATAACAATATCTCATTCAACACATTCGATAATCATATCAAATATTATATAATTTGGATTCTATGGATATAAGGTCTATTTAGCCAACTAATTGTAAAAATCACTGCTAAATGTACTTTCATCAGAGATTTAATTTCCCAATGTAAAAATCATGTCAATGTCATACATATTTTGTTATTTCATCACTCTATATTTCATATATTCATATCCCATTTTACGAATGTAAAAAGTAGGTATATATAAAATAATTTTTCTCATTCTCGAATAATATAGTTAATAAAATTGTAACTGTATAATGAAATAAGTGGCACTCATAGAAATTAAGGAATATTTACTATTAGTATTGTAACATAAACTATGAATGTATAAATAAATTTCACGTATATTAAAAGATAAAATATGATATATTTATATCATGAAAAAAGAAAATAAATTTATTCAAAACATTAACTTAATTGTTTGAATTTTTTTGAAACATAAGTATTGGATTAAAATTTTAAAATAAATATAATTATTTAAAATAAATAATATAATCCTAAATTTTATTAATAAATTAATAATTTTTTATTTTAATTTTCTGAAAATTTTAAAATACCTTAATTAAAATTTCAATGTGTTTTGAAATTGTATATATTTAAAAAAATTGTTATTTTTGAATATATATTGAATTTAATTAAAAATGAATTTTATCATATTTATCTAATTATATTCAAAAAAATTGTGTTAGATTTTTAATTCTACACGTCAAAAGATGGTGAGGGTTATTATTTGATATTTTTATAAAATAAATGAATTATTTGCGAATAGTGAAATACAGTAATTCACTATATTTAGAAAATTCATGAATTATTATTTTATAGATTTTTTATGGATGATGTAAGTAGTATAATATTGAAAAATCCTTATCTATTTACTATATTTAATCATTTAATATAAATAATTCGTAGTCTTGAACCAAAATTATAAACTAATTAATAAAATAATTAAAAAACACCCCTCTCCTTCACTATAAATACAACTATCACCACCACTTCTCCATACACATCCAATTCTTTGTATCTTGTCATTTTCTTCCCTATTACCTTCCCAAGAATCTACCCAACTTCCAATACCTGATTTTTTCACTAAAATATCAATATCAATGGCCTTTAAGATGTTCTCATGGAGAATAATTCTAGAGGTAAAATTCTCAATCATTTTCATGTAGTCTCTTTTCAATTTCATTCCTTTTATTAATATCTCAGAACCTCCCCTAAACCTAGTTACATTATAACTCCAATATAAAACATATATTGTAATTTTTTTATTATTATCCATAATAACACCTCCTCATATAATCTTATTCTAGAAAATGAAATCATTATCCGGGACATGTCAATTCACTATCATCCTAGATGACGATTTTGTATTTTCCAATACATCAGTCAAGACTATTAATAAATCATCTATCTAGGTAAATTTTGTTTTTATTATATATATTATGTTATATAATGTTTTGGAACAAATATATGAAAAAAACTAAACAAAATGATAAAAGTTCATTATGGTCATAACTTACGGCCAAAATAAATAAAGTAATTTTCATTAATGTTGTATCTAATGAATAATCCTCATTTAAGAAAAAATTTTGATATATGGAATTATGGAAACCTATTAATTCCTTTTTATTCCACATATGTGGTTTCCTTTAATACTACATAAAATTATATAATGTACTATCCTCAGATATTATGATATAAAAGCACCTAAAAATGAAAATTACAAAATATAATTAAGAAATGTGATGAATTATTTAATAAAATATTGTTTAAGGAATTATATAAATGAAAAATTATCTTTAATAAATTAATTACACACATTGAACCATTAGAAAAGTTGTTTGAAAATGTTTTAAACAAGTCAACCCTGAGGTAAGAGACTTTTCTTTTTAAAATCCTCTTTTAATTCATAAATTTTTATAAATTATAATGAAATGTTTTTATGATAAACATATTCATGGGTAATGGAAAAAAACAACTCTAGTCCATAACATTATGACAATTTTGTGTTTGAGGTGTTTTGGGAGATTAATGTTTTGGTCACCATCGCATTGCAAAATTTCTTGATTTTTCTATGTTTTCCAGTGGGGCCTTGCCAAATGCATCACCTAGAGGGGGATTCATCCTGGAAGTGGTGTCACCTTGCAACGATGTCACCTTAAAAGACTCCAATGTTTAGTGTCTCTCCCTAGCAGTCATTTGTACAGTGGTGCCATATCCAACAATATCTCACTCAGTCGTGCTTCATCCAATGGTGTCTCACCCTAGTGGTATCTCTCCCTGGTGGTCGCCCACTGACAGTGCATCACCCTAGTGATCACTCATCCAATGGCTCCTCATACACTGGTGTCCCTCCAAGTAGTGCCATGTCTAATGGTGCCTCACGAAGAAGTGTCTCACAAAGAGTGTTTCCAGATCCAATTTTTCCACTTTTGATGTCTCCTTTGATATAAAAATATTTTAGTGATTTATTTTAAAGTCATTGAGTCCAATTTAAATTACATTAATATTTTATTAAATTCCTATGTGTCTAAGGGATTTTACTCAGTAAAAATTCATTATCTTGAATAGCACTGACATTAATGGAAAAAAATATCTAAAATGATGCTCTATTTTGATCATTCCCAAAATGATTTACCCATCACCCTTATTCTTCAATCTCATTTTCCAATGGTATGGGACACCCTGAGTTGTTCATTCTATATGATCCATGTGATTGTGTTTTAGATTTTGGATCGTGTTGTACTTGATTATTCTTATAAAAATATGTTCTTGGTATAATCGAGAAGTGCATATTGCCTCTTCTTCCATGTAGGTTTACCTTCAACTCTCTCACCTACGTGTCATGTGGGTTGGTGTATGAATTTTTTTCCTTTATAAGATGGTTTAATGACTTTAAATATAGATAATGAATCTTCATTGGATTAATAATCATGGTTTTGGTAAAAGTGATGCATGGTCCTATTTTTTCATTCACTATTAATATTTTGAACTATATTGGCGATATATAAACTAAAAATAATGGTTATTGGGTTTCCCTGTTTGGGAAAATGTGATGGCTTGTGAATTACTGTTTTTGGTTTTCTATTAAATGACTATTTATATGAAATTGATTAACCATGTATATTTAGTTAGTTAAATGGATACCCTAGGATCTTATGGATTTATTGATAACACCATGAATTTATGAAGTTGAATTTTAATAATACCCCATTGTTAAAAGTAAATAATTTTTGTTGTGGTTGTGATGTTTTATTTGTTATGGTTTTTGTGTTTGGTTAAATGGATGTATGTGGTTGTATAGATGGACTATGATGGGTGTGATGTGGTTCCAAATCATGGATAACGAAAATTGTTTTAATGACATCTGTTCCTATGTGTGGTTGTGTGTTAGGGGGTTTTTCTATGATGGGAGGAAGGATTGGATATGATGACTATGAAGATTGATGGTGGCAGTGGTTGGTATGGGTAATTCACCTAGTGGTTATCCATGAGTAACATTTTTAATGTTTCTCCATTTGTTTAGGGGTAATATAGTGGTTTAAAATGAATGGGTGTTAATGGGAGAGGTTGTAGTGAGATGTGTTCCATGGTATGTGTTTGGAATAATTGTCACCTCTCTAGTTGTGAAATAAATGAATGATTACTAATTTTTATATGACATGAGTATATAGGTTTAATTAGATAGATTTTTTTAATTTAAAGTTAAACAATGGGTTACATGGTTAACTAGGGTTAAAGATAAATAATGATATTAATGGGTGTTAATGGAAGAAGTTTGTGAAGCTGCTAAAATTTATCAACTATCGATATGACTATTTCTTATACTAATAGATTCATATATAGTGAGTATAAAAGTTATTTTTTTAGTTGTCTTGTTCTTGTTGTCAATTCCATTGGGTGGGCATGAGTGCTTGATACTATATATACAAAAATTTTATGTTCTTGTGGTTTATATATTCACCCCATCCTAGAGGAGTACTATTTATCGAATCCCCCCATTATCATGGGGGAGGGTGTCTTTATCAAATATCTTAGTGTGTGTATGGATGGATGGACACCCTTTTTCACGACTACCTATTCCAGGTAGTGGTAGCCAAATATTATTCAGGATGGTTGTGTTTGTGAGGGATATGTGTGTCGGGGCGAGTTATGTTTCCCCATGTGTCTTTTGGAGGAGATAAGTTTTTATTTCCCATGATTATCCAGAATGATATGAGTTGTGGATTCCCATGGGTCTATGGTATTGGATGTGATAAGGTTTTTGGCTTAGGTTTTTGTAGGAGGGACGTGTTTGTCATGCCGAGGTGTTTGTGTATGGGTAGGTTCTGATATGGTATGATTGGAAGAGGTGGGAGTGAAAGACAATTACAATTAGGGTGAGAGAGTGGTAAATTAGTGGTAATTTGGTGCGGGATACCATATCATCAATGTGAGTTATATTACACTACCGGAATTATAATATTAGGTGAGTGTTCCTTCGGGAGGTTGGGATGATTAATACGCATGCTTAGGTGCATTTTTATTCTATTATTTTCTCTTGGGTGAATTACTATTACACCTCCACATTTTCATGAGAGACATTGGTTTTCCTACTGAGTATACTTGTTTGCCCACCCAACATATATAAAACTACATTTTGGTGTCCAGTAGGATTATTCAGACCATGTTGTACCACATTAGCATGAATCTTGACAGTTGTTATGTTGCAACTTTTCATAACTTTTGGTATTAACTTTTGAAAAATACGTACTTGTAAAAGTAATACTTTATTCATGAATGTGGGATGTTGTTTATGGATTTATTATATATATATATATTTCATGGATGTGTTTTGTGGATGATCCATCATATCTCCTTATCTTGTTTCAAACAATTGTGAAATGAATCCCATATTTTGATATTTGTATACACTTAGATCTCATTGCCAACCTGATGCCTAGTAGCGGTGGGACTCAGGGATGTCGTTATCTCTCTTTCTTCATTTCCTACTCAGGAGGAGCTTATTTGGAGGGAGGGGGTCCTGAATGTGTGGTATCAATGATGATAGTTGAAAGATAGGATGGGGAACACTGGCTATGGCATGAGATTTCCACACCCACTATGATCTGAAGCAATCCCTCTAAGCCTAACGAATGACCAAATAATGATACATCATTTTCAAAGTAGAGACCTAGGAGAGGTACATGCAACATAATGTCTTTTGATCTTGTTTGAATTGGGTTGTTTGGGGAATGATGAAATGAATAAATAATTATTTAAATGAGTTAAAAATGAATCTTATGAAAAATTATATAATTCTAAGGATAGTGAATACTTATTTTAAGTTTTACCTATATCTCCTAAGCATTCTCCACATGTGGCCCATGTATTGTAGGTTTAGTAGGCCAATCCATTTGATCGTCGTACGCTTGTCCCTGTTATGGAGGATGACCATTGGAAGAAGACATTGAGATCTTTCTCATAGAAAGCTTTGTCAATTTATTAGGTTACTGTTTCATACATGGAGACATATATATGGATCGACGATCTTGAGATCACCTTCAGTTTGATCCAAGATACAATAGAGTATGATTTTTCCATGTCGATCATCCAGATGGAGGGTGCAATACATCCATGATATATGCTTTATCCAGGGTCAAGAATGGAAGTAATAATTTTGTGGGTCTACATTGTGAATGAATTCAGCGTGGAGTTGCATTTATATAACACTGTGGATAATATTTTGAGGGAGCTAATATCTCTATATTAGGGTTGTATATTAGTACGGGGGCCCATGATCATGCTCATGGACCTCCATAGTTTTGTAATAGATCTCTTTTTGGATGATTAGTCTCATGAAAGACCTCTCAAGAATAAAATCCATCCATCAATCTAGTATGTCGTTACTCCCATTACGTTGCCAATGTATCTGGAGGTCCAGAAGAATGTGGAGATGATTGAGTGTATACCATTGTGAGGAGGTATATCGTGGTAGGGGAGAATGAATAGTTCTTTGAGAGGTTGGGTTGTCAGCGTTAGGTCTCTGTTACAAAGGCCTTTGAGAATTCCATCTGTTGGGAGATGACCACTGCTGCTTCCTTTCTGGCATTCTGGTGTCTCGTATCAATGTTCCTTTTATGAGGGCCTAGGGATGATTTGTTTATTTTATGGGGTTCATGGCCATCTTTAGAGTCATTTCCTAGTTTCTTCCCAATACGAGATTTGTGGAGGTGGAGAGGCTTAGTGTCATCTTTATTAGCAGTTTCTGGTGAGGCGGTTTCAAGAGTAGGGATAGTAGACCTTTTCTCCAATGAGGGTAGAGGGAGTGGGCAGAGTCTGAGCTCATGATGTCCAAATTATTAAGGACAGAGACCATATATTGTCCATAGAGGCGGTAATCATCATATAGTATGATAATCATTGCGTGGTTAGTTTCATGACGTAGAGGAAAAAATTTCAAAAAGGAAAGAGATCATCAGAGTTATGATCGGTTTATTCAGAACTCTTGTATTTTAATTTTTTAATTTATATGTTTTTCAATAATTTATATCACATGTTCAAGGTAGTGTTACTTGAATATACAAAAAGGGGATTCTGATTCCCCTGGTGTTGAGTACTTCAATCATAGGTCAGACAAAAATGGTTTATGTGTGTTGTGGGTGTAGATTGATGATGGGACAACATCTGTCTCATTGGGATCTCTTCCTGTTATAGATTCATCCAAATGATTTTATCCATGGCATCAAATAGTTGTATTCTATATGTGTATTTATTAAATGATTATAGAGGGGAGTCATGTTTTCAGATTTGGATGTCCCAAGTGTGGTTTTTTTTGGCGAGTAGGCTTTTAAGTTGGGTCGTCAACATGTGGATCCCTTCTTTAATTATTGGTTGAGTTTTACATGGAATCGGTGGATGATGAGATGGTTTTGGTTTTGAAAGTCATTGGGGACTTCATATATGATTTAAAAAATTGGTTTTGATATTACCCCCTTGAAGTGATGTTGAGTTTGAGATAGACTTGTAACTTAGTGATTCCCCAATTTCAAGATATCCATATTGGATGGAAACCTCAATGATTTGGGTGTTGAGAATTGAGATTTATGATCTGATATAGAAGGGATTTATCTAGACCAATGAGTCTCCATGGGATTCCCAAGTGTTGTTCGCAATGATGGAAGATGGGGGTCTGAGGATGTGTGTACACAATAGTAGGTTGAATCATGTGACTGTCAATAACTGTTACCCCATTCTGAGGATACATGATCTTTTCAACTAGATGATTGGGTAAAGATTTTTTTCTATGGTCGATATATATTCTGGATATCACCATTTTGTGGTAAAGGAGGTAGATATCTCATGGACTTTGTTCATATGATGGTATAGGCACTTTATGTCAATGTTTTTCAATGATATCTATATCCAATCAATGTCATAGGATGAGCACACCAATCATATCAGGAATATCCTACATGTCCTTCGATGCCATCAACTCTACATGAAGATGTCCATGTGAATTTTTGGGACATGAGAGGTGCATTTACTCAAGCAAGTGTTTTCTTAAGAAGGTGTGTTCATATACCCACTAAAGGATGAAGCATTTATTTCTTGTGAATCACCCAATAATATGGTGTATGATAAAATTTTCATTAACCATTCTAGCTCTTATAATATTTTTGTGCTTGATTTAACTCAATTTTTGGGACCATTAATATCATTTAATAGGAAGGAAAAAGATTTTGTGTCAGGTGAGAAATCCATGTTGTGTTTGGTTATCTGAAGGTGAAATTGGTCAATGCTCTATTTCTCTGATTTCCCAAGGAAGGGGTGATGTTTGAGGTGTTTTGTGATGCTTCCAATATGGGTTGGGGATGTGGGATAATTGAATAGTTATAAGTGATCTCTTATGGGTCTATGTAGTTATGTACCCAAAAGTGTAACTATGTCACCCCTTATCTGGAATTTGAACCAGTAGTGTTCATGCTGAAGTTGTGGTGTTGTTATCTCATTGGGAATCACATTGTGTTCATCACAGATCACCGAAGTCTGAGGTATATATTATCCCATCCCAATATAAATCATTGAAAATGATGGTGTATGGAATTTCGTCGAGACTGTGATTTTGAAATCTCTGGATCCTCAGGAATGGTAAAAGTGGTTGGTGATTCTTTAAGAAATAATTCACAGAGGGAGGTTGTTTGAGAGTATGCAGATGCTTCGAGATAAACGGAGGAGATGACAACCTTGCACTTACATGAAAGGGATGATAGTGGTGTAGATTTATTGTTTTATATGATGGTGTAGTATTATATGTTTCAATATGTGGAGGAGTCTTAGTGGGGAGACTCGAAGGAATTGGTGATCCGTAATCGTGTTGTCCATTGTGATGCTCTTGAGGGGTTTAAAAAGGATGATTGGACATAGATATTGTTTCTAGGGAATTTGGATTCCTTTGGTAGCAATGCATAGTGGATTACATCATGAGATTCATAGATCACCCTTCGTGGTGCATCCAATAGTTTCCAAGATGTGTCATGGCTTGAAGATGTAGTTTTGGTTGCCCTGGATGAAACATAATCTGTTATATTTTGTGGGGGAAGTTCTTGGTTTACAAGAGGGTGATGGTTGATCACTGTGTCCCTTATGGTTTCTTGTAACCCTTGGATATTCTTGAGTTTTAATGGGATGAAATATCCATGGACTTTGTCACAACGTTACATAGGTATCAGGGAGGATAAAATAATATTTGGGCAATAGTGTATCTGTTGATGACATCATCCCACTTCATATTAATCACGGAGTTAGAGGTAGTGGATGCCTTTTCCAAAAGGTATGTGGAAGCGGTGGTGTAATTACATGGAGTTTCAAGGACCATTTTCTCAGATCAGGACATGCAGTTTACCTAACATTTTTGGAGGGGGTTGCTGCATTATTTTGGAACCTTGTTACATCTCAACACCACCTTCCACCCATAGACAGAAGGGATGATGGTGTAGGCTATTCAAAAATTGGAAAACATTTGGTGGGAATGAATCTTGGACTTTCATGAATCTTGGGTATGAAACCTCCCATTTTTGGAGTTTTCTTTTAATAATATCTATCACTAAGACATTTTCATGGACTTATATGGGGTATTTTATAAGAGGTCATGTCGTTATCTGTTGTCCAAGATGGGATTTTTGAAGGTAGCTATTCTTCATCCAGATTTGGTATAGGTCACAACTAAGAATGTTCATCCTGATATAGAAGAGTTAAAAGTAGTTTTGGACCGGTATAAATCCTATGTCGACCATATGGGGAGGCCCTTGGAGTTCATCATTATGGATAACATTTTTTTAATGGTCACCACTTAATGTTGGTAGTGGAGGTTTGTAATATAGAGTAAACCTTTTCCCATGTTATTAGGTCTCATTGAGGTATTAAAGAATGATGATGATGTGGTATTCCAATTGGAATTTCCATAATAGTTAGAGATGATCCACATTGTATTCCACATCCCTCAGCTTCATACGTATCTTCACAATGAATCCCATGTTATATACTATTGAATGTTGGATATTGAGAGTGATGCAACATTTTTGGAGTGACCAGTGGAGATCCAGGATCAGAAAGTGATTCTCTACAAGGATAAACCATTCCTTTGTTTCTTGTGTTGTAGAGGGATGGTGACCAAGAAAAGTGTACATGGGAGAAAAAACACAAATTTTTTCCCATTATATAGTGTTGTTATTAATTTTTTATTGTTCTATTTTGTTTTGAAATGTAATGCTTGATCCTTATTTTATATGAGATGAGATGGTTTCACATGGTTGTGTTATGTGTGGTGTACAATGTAATAATGATCGGTCATAGGGAAAATGGAGGACATGATTCCTAAACAAAATGAATTAATTGCGATGTGATTAAACCCATGAGGGGAAGTCAATTTTTATCAATACATATAGTATCATAACATGTTATTTGGAATTCTGTAATTTTGTTGTTTATATGGAGTTGTTTTTAGTGCTAGAGTGGTGTTTATGGTGGTCATTTTTCCTGATTTCAGAGGAGGTGTTCTTGGATTTGGGAGTTTCCACCATATAATTTGAAAAACTCAATGCATTATATCATTTAATATCAATGTGTTTTGTTTTTTATGGTGATTAAATTATATAAATATCCTTTAGTGGTTTCTTGTCTTGTAGTTATTCAGACCCCTCTTTCTTCAGGGTTTGTTTTTGAATTATAAAGTGAAACAATGGTTCTATAGGTATGTGATGAAATGTCTAGGACCACTCTAGTACATTCCTTTTTTAGAATCTATTGTTTGAGTTGTTTGGGGAGATCAAAGTGTCTCTTTACACCACTTTTAAATATTTCCGTATTTTTCCTTGTGTTTGAATGGTTCCTCCCCAATGGCATCACCAAGAGGTGGTGTCAACTAGGCAGTGTCACCTGGAGGTGGTGTCAGCCAGGTGGTGTCACCTGGAAGTGGTTTCACCCATGTGGTGTCACTTGGTGGTGGTTTCACCCTGGTGATGTCACCCTAGATGTCACTCAATGATTTTGTCTCTCCCTGGTAGTTGGTAATCCAGTAGTGCCTCATCCAATGATGTCTAACTTCGTAGTGCCTTGTCCTATGGGGTCTCACCATGGTAGTCACTCTCTAGCAGTGTCTCACCCTAGAGGAGGATAATCTAGAAGATCCTTTCTAAATGGTCTCTCACCTAATGCTACCTCATCCAACAGTGCCTCACCTGGTGTTTCCTCGTGAACATTGCTTCCAGTTGTAATTTTTCCACTTTTTACGTCTCCTTTGACGTAAACAGACATTACATCTAAATTTGAAAGGCTTTGAGTCTGATTAAAATCCTGTAAAATTTATCTTAAATTACGGAGTGTCTATATGATTTTACTCAGTAAAAATGGTTTATCTTGAGAAAAAATAATTTTATTGTAAAATAAAAAACAACTCTAAACTGATGGTCCCCTTTACCCTTATTTATCCTTCATGTTTTACCATGGTCTGGGACACCCAGTGTTCTTCTTTTGATTATAGTCATTAAATTTGTCTATGGATTCTGGATCATGTTCCCATACTATTTTCCAGCTACATATGTGGGTCCCTATCTTAGTGTAGTTTGGAAGTGCCTATTGCATCTTCTTCCAAGTAGGTTTTCCTTCAACTCTCCCAAATGTGTATCATATAGGGTGGGTGTATTAATGTTTTTCCATTGAGAATATGTTTTAACACCAATTAATAATGAAAATTGAATCTTCATACGATTAATATATGGGGGGTTGGGAATGGTGATGCATATTCTTGTTCTTCATTATTCCCATTTGAAATTTTTGTTAGTATCAGAAAAATACCCACTGAAAATCCTAGATTTTGGGAGTCCAGGTTTGTGAATCAGTGATGTATTATCAATTGTTCTTCATGGATTTCTATTGAATGAATATTTAAAAAATATATATTAAATATATATATTCAGTTAATTAAATGTATTCCCCAGTATCTAATGGATTTTGTGATAACATACTCAATTTATAAAACATTTTTTTAATAACAACCCCTTATTTAAACTAAATATGTGTTTTTGTGGTTGTGATGTGTTTTTTCCATGTCTCTTATTTGTGGGGATGATTATGTTTGTGGTTATACTGTGGGGTTGTGATGGTTTTGATGTGGTTGTGCTACATGGCTGCCAGAAAATGTTTTTATGAAATATGTTATCATGTATGATTGTGAGTTGGGGGGTTATCCCTTTTGAGAGGAAGGATTGGGCATGACTAGTTGAATAATGATGATGGTAGTGGTTGGAATGGGTAATTAACCATGAGGTTCTCTTTTAGTAACATGGAAAAATATTCTCCATATGTTTAGGGGTTGGAGAGTTGTTTACCGAGAATGTGTTTTAAAGGGAGAGGTTGTGGAAAAATGTGGTATTTGGTTTGTGTTGTTCATTATAGTCACCCGGGTAGTGATGGAATAAATAAATGCTTAATAATGTTGAGATGACATTAGTTGGTTTTTTTAATGGTATGGAGTTTCTTAATAGAATTTTAAACGATGTGTTTCATGGTCAACTATTGTTAAAGAAAAATAATGAAATTATTCGGTATTAAGTGAATATGCATTGTGAAGCCACTGAAATTTATCAATGATCGATGTGGATGTTTCAGATATAAATAAATACATATAGAGGTAGTATCAAATTTGTTTTTTTTTTGAGTTTCTTACTTTTTATTGTGAATCCCATATGTTTATCTTTAGTTTATCCTGGGGGAGGGTGACATTCCCAAACATCCTGGCAAGAGGATGGTGGTCAGCCACATTCTCTCCCCTTCCCCCTCTTCTAGGAAGTGGTAGCGTAAGATTCTTCGGGCATGTTTTAGATGAAAGGCCATGGTGTGTACATGAGATTTTTTCTTTCCTAGGTGTCTTCTATATGAGATGAGTTGTGATTAACCATATTTCATTAGGATGATATGAGTTTTTGTTTCCAAGGTGTATTTGGTATGGGATGTTATATGGTTTTCTGTACAGGTGTCTTCAGATTGTATGTTATGTGGAATTTTTCCCTAGTGTGTGTGGGTGAGATGTGATGTGGTGTGTGGACTAGGTTTCTACATGTAGGATATTGTTGTGTGGCCTTGGTGTGAGTCAATGATGGTTGTGATGTTCCATATTTAGATGACTTAGGATCTCTAGGATGTTTTTCATTGGTGAATTATAGTGGATTATTAGTGGGAATGTGTTGTGGGGTACCCTATCGTCAATGTTCATTATATTATAATAACAGACCTGTGTTATTTGATGACTGTTCCATAGTGAGGTTGGGATGGTTAGCATATCTACCTAGGTTCTGTTTGGTTCTGTAATTTTATCATAGCTACATTAGTATGCATCAATCAGGGGTAAATATGATACACAGGTTTTCCTACTATGTATACTTGTATTCAAAGCCTACATATGTAAAACTACATTTAGGATTCCTGGAGGATTATGTGGACCATGCTAGACCCTACTATCTTGGATCTGGACTATTTTTTTTTGTATTCTTATCTTTAATTTTGCTATTTAACTTTGAGACCTTGGTACTATAAAAAATTATACTTTACTCACTCTTGTGGGATGGTGTTTGTCTATTTTATACACACACACAACAACACACACACACAGATATATATATATATATATATATTATTGTTTGTCATGGATTTATTTTTTGAATGATCCATCATATCTCATGATATTTTTTAAACAAAAATGGTAATTCCTCTCATATTGTGGTATTTTTATACTCTTGGTTCTAGACACTAACTCAAGGCCTACTAGATACGGGACATTGGGGGTCATTATCTCTCTATCTTCATTACCATACCAGGAGACCATATTTGGAGGGAGGGGTTTGTGACATCACGTTTTATGATTATTTTTTTGATCATGTGAATTTTTAATGATGATGGGTTAGACCTATATATCCCTCCAATAAATATCATATGTTTATTTTGGATGTAGACAGTGAAAATTATTCAATGTGTAACTATGATGGTTACACCTTAACGTAGCCATGGGTGTTGAATTATATGGTAACAGTGAGGGTTAAAAAACATAAGGCAACAACAATGTTTATAATCCTATTTAACAATGGTTATAAAATTAATCATCAATTTACCGGAAATGGATTATTTATATTTTTTATGTTCCATAGAAATGTTATTTTCTCATAATGTAAGTATATGAATCATTACGGATCAACAATATATCTTCATGAAAATGATTTCATTGGTCTATAATTATTTATGGACTAACATTTTCTTTATTTATTTTTATATCCATTACTGATATTTTTGTTATCATCCAATATTTTAAAATGTATTTCACATTGTTAAAGGATTTTTATATGAAAATAATAAACCATCATGAATTCTGTGAATATTATTCCCGAAAATAATTCATGTCTTGTTAACAACATTTGTATTTTGGATGAAGTGGATACCGTTTTATATAGTTTCCTCTTTGAATTCTTATGGGTTTTCATGTATGAATTACAACCTAATTCTAAAAAACTGTAAATTGATATCAAAATTGTGTATGAAATAAAATATATTCTAGTTTAATTAACTAGAATATGTAATGTTTAAAGAAGAGTCATTATATTTTGTATCAAAGAAATGATTTGAAAACATTAGAGGTTATTATGATGCTAATATAATACAATAAATGATTTTTACCATATTTTAATGTTGAAATTATATATAATTTGACGTTCAGAATATTTCATTATCTATAATATGTCTATTGAAAATGTTTTTCCATAGAAGAAAAATGGAATGTAAATTATGGTATCTTAAATAGGATGATATCTTTCTAAATATGAATCATGGAATGGAGAGAATTGTAACATAGAAGCTTGTGATAGTAATGGATCAATTGAAATAGTGTATAAATAGAAGTGTAATCCATGGAAGAGAATGATCAAAACTAACACAACGTAACATGATTATAGTGGAACATTTTGTGATGCAACACCCTCCTATATTCAGTGGATATTCCCAACTATTGGTGCATAAAGGGGTATTAAACCTCTAAAAAATTAATTGATCTCATGTAGTGTTTATATAATCAAAATTATATTATGTCCATTTACTATTTTGAATGTGAAATTGAACATTTAGGTAAAATGGTCAATAATATATGAGATAACAAGGAGATTCATCCCTTGGAATGGGAATAATTTATGAATATTTTCATTGAAATATATTTTGTTAGGGTGGTTTATCTTATGATGGAAATAAAATCCCTGCATTTTAAACAAAAATAAGAAAATTTAGTGGCCATTTTAATTGAAAAAAACACCCTATCGTTAATGTATGATCCCTATACTTTTTTATATCGTGATAATCAATCAAACAATTTTCACATGATTGAATCCTTGATAAGGAAAATAATTGGCTTCCTGTGAAATAAAAAGATTTGAGAAACCTATTATATGTAATGATAGGGTAGAAATGGAGTTTATTGATGACAATTTTTACTTTAAAACAAATCCGAAGGAAAGTTATAGATGGAATGAAGTGGTTAAGAATTAATCAAACAAATATGAAGGTATGAATATGTAATTTCCAGTTTTTTAATGTGTGGAAAAATAACCTAGAGGATTCCTTAAAAAATATGGGATGTGTTTCTAATGTGGTATCTTTGGATATAAGGCCAAATATTTCAATATAAAGTATCATTGTGATGGTATTTTAAATTCTTTTAACAAAACTATAATGTGTTTTAAATGTGGAGATTTGGTTCATACTTCACAAATCATAGAAAAGGAGGATCTGAATTATAAAAACTACCCTTACAATTATAAAAATTGGTATTGAAATTTTATATGACTATGTATGCAAATTTCAATCTATTTAATGAAGTGCTATATGTTTCATTTTTTGTTTACTCAGATTTTTTAATGTCTTCTTAGATATGGGGTTCATACATTCCTATATTTCTATGAAAAATTATTGGAAATTGAAATTTTAACCATTAAATGAAACTATAGATTATTTTTTAAACACTATGGTGAAATATTAATGTGAAATGAATAATAGTAATATTAAAGTATTTGTCTATGGAATGACATTACCTATATACCTTTTTCTCATAAAAAGTATAATATTATTTAGGAAATTTATTATCATTCTATTTAAAATGACAAAAACAATTATAGATATAAATATTCTTTTTTTGTAAGGTTTTTTAGTTTTTATAGATTAATTAACTCAGAACAATAATAAAAAATTATGAAGTTGAGAAATTTAAAAAAAATTGAAATGTAAGTTATCATGGACATATTTGTGAAAATAAGGGATGTTTTCTAACTATTTAAGTTCCATTGGTAAATGGTAACTTGGAAGTTTCTTCTGATGGTTTTATAAGTGTTATAATTTATTGGTACATTTAATTTACCATTGACATTATTCTTGATGCAAATCTAATTTCAAAACTCCCATGTCTAATGACCCAATTTTTACTTTTAGAATTGCAAAATATGGTACATGAGTTTCTTGATAACGGTTTTGTTCATCCTAATACTACACCATGAGGTTATCTTATTTTGTTTCATAAAATAATGATGGTTTCTTAAGGAATTAAACTGATTATAGATCAATAAATAACATTTCTATTAAAAATATGTTTCTATTTCCACTTATTGGTGACTTGTTTGAACATCTTCTAGGACATGATTATTTTTCCATGATTGACTTGAGATTTGGGTACCATATTCTTAAGGTGGATGATAATTAAAATTATGAAAATATCCCTTAAGCCTAGATATTGGAATTATGATTTTTTCTCTTTTGGTTTTACAATTACCCCTACTATATTTATGGATCATATAAATTCAATATTCAATGAATATATATATAAATTTATTGTTTCATTTATAAATGATATATTGGATATTAAAAAATTTATGAGGATCATGAAAAACATATATGAATTTTTATGTTATCCATTAAATATGATAATTTATATGATGAAATTAAAAAAATGTGAATTTTGGTTCCCGTAGAATTATTTTCAAGGACATATTGTAAATAAGGATGAAATTATTTTGATCCCACCTAAAAATTTGATTGATTAATGTCCAAGAACTAAAAAGGATATTGTGATTCATAGTTTTCTAGGATTACCAGGATAGTACAGATGTATTTCTAAACACTTTCCACTAATATCTAGGCCTCTATATAAGTTAAAATGTAAAGGGGTTAAATTTAAATTGAAAGAAAAATGTAATGATTATTTTCTAGAACTAAACAGGATATTAGGGAATGGTCCGATTTTGTCCCTAACATATGGAATATGTGATTTTTTTATCTTTGGTGATGCCTCATAGAATTAATTTTCCTATTATTTAATAAAAAATTATATGGTTATTACTTATGTTTTAAGAAAAATAAAACTAATGACTAAAATTATCCCAATCATGTTTTTGAATTAGAGGCAATGGTTTTCTATTCAAATATTTTGAGAAATCATTTATATAGAGCCAAATGTGATATATAATATTTTAAAGTATATAATTAATAATACTTAATTGAATAGGAGGTTAGGAATATGGATGTAACTAGTAAATTATTGTGCTTGCATGATCAACTACAACCCTAGAAAATAAAATAATGTGATAGATGACGTTATTTGAAAAAACATGCTATATTAGCCATGTTACAATTGTAATATGACCATTGGGTAAATAATATGATTAATATTTTCATAGAAGTAGTTTTCTTTGGAAATTACCCTACTTTATTTCATGTTTTAGAGAAATATTCTATATAAAAGATAAATATGAAAGAACCTAAGGAAGACAATAAGTTAAAAAATGTAGAATTGGTGAAAATGGTATGTTTTCATAATTTA
The DNA here is from genome assembly GCA_963277665.1 of Viscum album. Classification (NCBI taxonomy): domain Eukaryota; kingdom Viridiplantae; phylum Streptophyta; class Magnoliopsida; order Santalales; family Viscaceae; genus Viscum; species Viscum album. The sequence goes on along the minus strand of OY728121.1, from coordinate 1,787,328,145 downwards.
ACATCAATAAATATTGTATTGTGAGATTTGGGAAGATATTATGTATTCCATGTGATTCAAATATGAATAAATAGTTATTAATGTAATCTCATAGTTCTCAATTTTCATTTCATCTTGGATGTACTAAGATGTATAGGGACCTTTTGGAGTATTACATGTGGGATGGAATCAGAATAGATAATGGTGATTTTACTGTGAAATTTTTTACTTATAAAAATGTTAATTTATAATGGAAAATACCAAATTATATAGATTATTGATTACTAATGAAATAGTGTAAATTGGAAAATATATCCATGGACATAATTATTGGACAAAAAAATACATCTCAAGGTAATAATTTGATTTGGGTTATTTTGGATCAACTAAATAAGTCTGCATATTTTCATCTTATTTGACACCCACTATCATTACATCAACATTCCATGTTGTACCTCAAATATATTTTCATATTTCATGGTGTTAATCTCTAAATTATATCTAGATATGATCCTAGGATAACATTTAACATTTGGAAATTCCTTTAAAAGTCATTAGAAGTTAAATAAATTTCAGTACTACATTTCATTATCAATCTAATGGATAACCAGAGATTCTAATTTAGAGATTGGAGGACATGATTTGAGCTTGGAAAATTTATTACCATGTATCTTTGGATCAAAATATTTCTTTATTTTAGTTTTTTTATAATAAAATTTGTCATTATATAATATAGATTGAATATTTTGAGTCATTATCATGAAATTTGTGTTGAACTCAACCATTTGGGTTGAAGTCGGGGAAATGAGTATAATTGGACTACAATAAGTATAAGAAGTGGTTGAGAATGTATATATGATCTAGAAACATATGTGGACATCATAGATAAAAATAATAATTTATGTAGATAACTCGAGTAAGTATATTTATTACAAGGGATAAGATCCTGTATTTCTCTATGTCTCTACATAGAAAAGTGTAATGTTTTTTAATAAATGGAAAGGTGATTCGCTGGATCACTGGACCCTCTGAAATCCGAGAGAATGATGGATTAGTTTCATAATGAGTTACTTTTACTCTATGATTTCCAAAGTGCATTATTTTTTAGTGATTCAATATTAAGAGAGTATGTTCCAGATGTATCTCATGTTTTTATCCTAGAATTAGTTCAGCTATAATATATCATTTATTATGAATATAAACATATTATCAATCATGACTATAGGGAGAAAATATTGTGGAATATTGTAATTCACCATGTTAAGGTTTTATAGATGACCCACATGGTTGAAAAAAATTATGAGTAACTAAAAATTAAATGAGGTAAGGGTATACTCAGTTGTTTAATATGTGAATAAAAATTCTAAGTAAACTATTTCTTATAGGGGGAGAATGTGAAAACCAGGTACTTACAATATAATTTTTTTAATCTATAATTAATCGGTAAAATTCATTATAAATTAATTATTAAATAAGTAGTATTTATATAAATTAATTAATCTAGTCTAATATATTATTAACATCATCTATTAAGTTATAAAATAAATTTATATATCATATATGTGAAAATATGATACATTTACTTAATGAAATAAATAAATGTTTTAAAGTTGATAAATTAAGTATTTTTATTTTTTTAAAACATTAATTTGTATTTAATATGTTTTAATTAATATAATAATTTAAATGAAAATTTGTTCCCATAAAATATATTCTTAAATTATTATTACTTTTAATTAAAAATATAATAAAATTTTATGAGACCACAATTAAATTTTCAATGAGTCGTAAAATCTGTTTTATAATTCAAATTAGTATTTTTTGAATAAAGGTTGAATTTTATTACAAATTTAATTTTTCATATATATAAAATTATTTTCAAAATATATAATGCATTTTTTAATTATACATGTCAAAAAAATTATTACGGTGAATATTTGGTAATTTTCTTAAATAATTGAATGTTGGTTAACAGTAAAATACAGTAAATTACCATATTAGATATCATGAGAATTTTTTATTCATAGATGATGAAGGTATTTTATAAGAACCATATAATCGAACAATAATTCTTCCATTACTATATTTTGTTATTTAATTAAAAAATTTCAAATTCCTGAACCAAAATAATAAACAAATAAAAAAATCATGATCACCACTCTCTTGTACTATAAATACATCCCCTCACCACCTCTTCTCGTCACACTTCCAAAGACTATTATCTTGTCTAATTTATATTCCAATTAACTTCTCTAGACTCTTATCTACTTCCATTAATTCCTAGGATCACCATAATTCCAAAACCAAGGGCCCAATGAAGGTTCCCAATGATAAAGATCAACAGGTCAATTCCTCTATCATTTTCTTTTATTTTTTATTTTTCTTTTCTTTTATTATTATCTCCTCTCCTTATTTCATAAAATTTACGTGCTATATCATATAATATATATATATATATATATTATTTTCATGTAATTACAACCATCATTCCTCTCCTCTTCTCATCTTATTTGAGAAAATGAAATCATCATTCATGACGTGTCGATTAACTACCTTCATAGAAAATGAGTTCTCATTATCCCTTACAGCCGTAAAGGTTGTTCTGAAAACAATTATTTTGGCTAAATCCTATTTTATTAAAGATATTATAATATATATAATGTTCTTGAACAAATATATAATCATTATATTTAATAATATGATAATAGATTGTAATTGTCATAAATAACCACCAAAAAAATAAATCATTTTCATTAATTCTTTTCCCAAATAATCATACTTTTTCTAATATGTAATTATATATGGAATTAATGAAACATATTATTAAATTATCATACCAATTATTTAGTTTATATTCAATTCATCATGAAATAAAATAATGAAAAATCCATGGAAACAATAAAATAAATTCACCTGGTACAATGAAAATTACAAAATATTATAAATAAATTGGTGGAGAAATGTTATATAATATTGTATATAAGTTATTATATATATATATTTGTGTGTGTGTATATATATTGTTATATATTAAATTAATGAAATTAATTATACTATTATACTGGATGTTTGAACATGTTTGGTTGAAGTTAAACATAAGGTAATATAATTTTCTCTAATAACACTCTTTTAAATTTAAATTTTTTACAATATTGAAAAGGAATGTTTTCATATAGAAAGTATTCATTTTTATTGTCCTATGGTTCATGTTAATTTTTTATCATTATGGGTGGGATCGATATCTCGGTCCAATGGATTGGTTGTTTTTATTTTGTAAATTGAACCTAATGGTTATTTCATGTGTAATAGTGACGATTATAACATAAGGTAGTCATGATGGTTATATTGTAAGGTATCCATGATGTTAAAAATTCATATGGTAGTTATGAAGTTTACAATCCAATGTATGTATTCTAATAAAATTATTCCTGATGTTTCATAACAATGTTATTTAAATTTTCCTTGTTTCATGGAAATATTATGTTCACAAATAGTATGTATATGATTATTTATGCGTGATTAGTATATCGTGTTGGAAATGTTTTCATATGTTTATATGTATTAATGGTATAACCATTTATTTACTTATTTCTATGTCCATTTTTTATATTTTTGTTATCATCCCATGCTTTAATCTTTTATTCACATGGTTTATGGATGGGTAAGATAAAATAATAATCCATGAAGAATGTTTTAATGGGTTTTTATGAAAATAAGGTAGATTTTATTTAAAAAAATATTATTTTTGATGAAATGGAGGATGTTTTATGTAACATACTCTTTGAATACATATGGGTTTTCATTTATGAATTATGAACTAATACTCTAAATCCCTACACAGATACAATATTTGGGAATTTATGTAAATGAATTATATAATAATTTAATACAATATGTAATGTTTAGGGTTGAGTCTTTATAGTGAAATGTGATTCACGATCATATGATCTATCTACACTAGGAATTTATCACACAAAACATATAGATTCTATGAAATTTTAAATCAGACTAAAACATCCAATTAAAATAATTTTGTATATGGTAATTCAATTTGACTGAGAACTATTGAATTCTACATGAAACTACATTGGAACTATGAATAAGAACACATCCCAACCATGAACCTACAACATCATGACATACGACATAACCTTCTCTCGAATTGGAAAATATAAGAAAAAGTTCTCAAGTTTGAGAAATATTATGCAGATGGATTTATTTTTAGAACTCATAATTAAATAGTTAATGTAATACATTCCCAAAAAACAATTAATTAGTGAGGAAAGACCTAAATATTCATTAATGGATCATCTATAGTATTTTTCAATTACAAGGATTCAACATGTCAAGAAAATGTTATTCAGTTCATTTTACGATATAAAACCATTTATCATCTAGAGATATAATAGAAACTCTATTTTCTACATGAAATGATAGATAAATTTTACCTATTTTTTCCATAAATATAACATTAAAAAATAGTATCAATGAAATGTTCCCAAAAAAATCCCAACACTGTATCCATATGTTCTTCATATTTTTATTTATTCAGATATTATAGCAGAATATCAATTAAAAAATCACAATAGTGGAATCAATATATATTTTGAATATTCAATTTATTAATTATATTAATACCTTATAATTTATTCATAAGACCAAACATCATAAAAATATTCATAACTGAAATAACAACTCAAAAAACAATTCTTTGGAATATTCTCTTTTTAAAAAATATTTACTTATAGCCTAAGAATAAGTCAATTTATTGAACCAGTGGGCTCCCCTCAATTGTTCAAATAAATTGTATATTTGTAGGATAAGATACTAATTCAATATCAAAATATGGTTAAGATTACAATAATACCCTAAAATAATTAGAGTTATGTCTACATTATTAAAAAGAGAAATATAATTTACCACATGGTGGTGGTTGGTAGAATGAAACATTATAGTTCCAAATATTCAAGTTGATCATTCAATTCCTATCATTCCATAATTTCAATCATATAAGACAAAAGTTAAATATTATTAGTACTAGTTATGACATTAATAGTTTTTTAAATTCTATTTTATTTGTGAACTCCAATTAATCATCATTTAAAACACCAGAAAATTGGCCAATGATTGATGAAAAAAACTATTTTCTGATTTTAGAAATATAGATATATTAAACCTTCTCTCTATTAAGAGATAGTCCCAACCATGAATATCAGAGGGACTGAACTAATTGTATTAACATATAAATCACCTTTAACTAAATTCTTTATTCCTTAAATTGAGGTTAATGTAACATGAAGTGCATGTCATTTTATATTGGAATTCTACATTGATAACCAGTCATCTAAAAAAATAATGTAATATATATCAATTTCTATAAAAGGGAAATAATAAAAAAAATAAATCCCATAAATAATTATATCACTCTTATCACACTAATGAGATATACACTCTTATTTTACAAGTGTTTTTTGGTATTTGAAGACTTAAAGAATAATCTAAACATGTAAACAATATGATAAAATATATGATATAAAATAATATAATAGGACACGCCTATATCAAATATGGATTGAATATGTTTAGAATTAAAATGAATCTTACCTCACACTATAAATAGACCTGATTGATCACCCATGGCTATATTATTTGCACCGTAACACTTCTTATTATCTCCTCCATGTTCCATGCATGCTTTCTAAGATTTCATAACTCAGGTAGATTTGGTTCTTTTAAAATTAACTTGTCATTCTCGATTTATAGAATTAGAATTATTCTAAAAATTTCTCCACATTGAAGAATAATATATCTTTTGAACTGATATGAACCTGAAATATTATAAATTATAGTGTTACGAAAATAACCTTAAATATTTCATGATTATTTAAAATTATTTTATGCTCTATATGGTTCTGTACAATCTCTTTTGATTTTGGAAGTAGTGATTCATTTGAAACAACCCTCTATTATATTGGGTTATAGAGGAAAGATGACTTATCTCATCTTCTGACTGTCATACTCTCTAATAATGTATGATTATGTGTCCCAATATATTTTAATCACATTATTTCTATTCTGATTGACTCATGTGGTGATAAACAATCACTATGTAACTATATTTTCAGAAATGTCACATTTTTCATAAGATTCACTATTCATGATTTTAATATATTTAGAAATAAATTTTACATAAATCATAAAGAGAATCTATGGTTGTAGCCCAGACATAATGATATGATCTTTTAGGGACCCACTACCAACAACTTCTAGGGAAAAGAGAACTAAATTTACGAATATGTCCAAATAGCCTATAATGAATAAATTTTACTATTTATAGGTGATGAAGTCGATTTTTCCTACAATTTTAAATGTGTGAAAATGTAATTTGATGTTTAATATTTCACCAATGTCCTCCAATGTGTGAGTATACAATTTTCGATTGAATAGTCTATTAATGAACACCAATGTATTGATTGATTGAAATTATTTTTAGAAGCTAAATCCCACCATTTTTTATATGAAACTAAAAAATATAAATTCCCATAAATATATGCAAATTTGATAGTGTCCATATCAATTTTAAGATTTGGTTCATCTATATTAGATACACCTCTATTACATCTGGTATGGAATTTCACTAAAGTATGAGTATATAATGTTTCTAAAACTAATCATAGTGATCAACTTACTAAGGATCATTATTACAATAACCCATTATAATTACATGAAAATACAAAATTATTATTTAGACTTGTTTTGGGTTCATTTATTCTCAATGTACAAACACTTTTTTACCCGATTCATTGTATCCCCCCTAGGTATGATGTGTGTAACCATTTTATATATTTCTATATATGTAATGTGGTTGAGTAAATATTGAATAATATTTGTGAAGGATTCGGAGTGGTTTTGAGGAATTTCTATGGGAGAACAGTTTGAGCACAGTTTGGGGAAACTATGTAGGTTCTCCTGGAAACCGTATGAGTGAAGGAAGTGTGATTTTCATATTTTGAACAATGTTTGTCTATCTAGGAGAAGATAAAATGGTGTTTCCATTTTGAGGAAGTATCATGCACATGTATAGTGCATATTTTTCATAAATTTGCAAGATAACATTACACATCAATAAATATTGGGGTTTTAATTACTGATTTTGTTTAGATTTTTCCTAAACTCCACCTCCCTTCCCCCACATGATACCTACTCAGGATTTTTGGTTCTCAAGGGTTATATGGGCTCTCCCACACATTTTTATGTTAATTTAATGTGCTTCATGGTGCAGTGAAGGGAATTACCCTCTCAAAAGCCTTATCTCTTGGTTGATTATTAGTTTTCCTTAGTTCTAGTTCTTCCTCTATCTTGGTTTTCTTGATGTATAATTATCACATGTAGATATAGAGTATCTATTGCATACAATTTTGAGATTTGGGCTAAATGATGTTAGGGAAATGGGATCTATAGAGCTTTTTTGGATTTTTTAATCATTTTATGTTTTCAGTTGTGCGAGGTTCGACCTCTCTGGAACCCTATATTTTGTCTCTTCACTCTTGAATCAATTTTTATATAAATAGGAGTCTTAAATTTTATATTAATAGGTTTTTATTGAAATTTTTTATGATTATGATATGTGATTCTTGGTGGAAACCCATTATGTGATTATTTAAGGGTTTTTGCGAAAATGGGTCATTATTGAAAAAGGGAAATGTTTTTTTGTTTTCAAATGTTGATTAAAAAATTTATTTCTTTGTCGATCTATGGAAAATGGTTTAGGGATGATGGTTTTCAATAAAATTGTTGTATTAGTGAAATGTGAATTGGAATGGAAAATTGTTTAATGGTTTTTTCAATAAATGGTTGATTTATTGAAATGATATTTCATGTGTTAGAAATTGTGGTATTGATAATTTTGTTTCATTGTAATTCTATATGCTTGTTTGTTGGATTATTATATTTCTTGGGATGATTGTTTTGAGAAGTGGTAGATGAGTACCAGGATAAAAATTAAATGGATATTTCTCAGAAGGGCCCCCATCGAGGATTAGTGGGTGTGATGCACCACATGATTTGGAAAGTAGTAAATGGTCTTGGATGTGAAGTTCCATCATGATTTTTACACAAGGTTGGTTGTGGGAAACATTATTTCTATATTTTTAATATGCTTGTGGAAAATAAAGATGAAATTTACATGCATACATGTGATGGTAAAATGGATTATAGTTTATTTGTTTTCATCCCCGGGTATTGAATGGATTTGGATGAAAATGGATTAGAAACGGTGTGTTTGGATTATTAGAAATTTGTTTAAATATTTGATGTTTTATATAAACTATTTATATAATTTTACTAATTGTTTTATCCTAGTGGTGTCTGTAGATATGTCTTTTGGGGAAAATATACTGATTATTATTATACACTCCCTACTTTGGTTATTTCATTCTTTTTCAGATTTCATATTCCCAGAAAGATGTAAGGTTAAAGATTATCATTTCTCTAGTTGTTCATAGTGATGTTTGGATGGGTTTCTAGGGCTTGGATCATAGAGGTTGACTTGAAGCTATGAAATTGTGTCATTGATTATTGGGGTTCATTTTATAGTCTTCTGCTTCATACTCTGATTTTGGAACATTATGGTTGAGTCGTATTGGTCACAATGAAATTTTATGGAATTAGTTGGGTTTCATGGTGGTTACATGGAAATGTGTTTTATTGGTTTAAATTTTTTACATGAATCATGTTTATGTGTTTGTTCAAATCTTATTTGGTTTATTTTTTTCATTAAATGGAAAATTATTCCCCAATGATTTTTGATCACCTCAGCATTTATTGTCAACCTTTGGATTCATGGGAAAATTAAAAAAGGCCATTTAGTGTCTCACCGCATTCTTAAGATAATTAGGAAGGAGTGGGATTTTATAATTGGTATCATTATGTATGGTCTTTAACATTCTATTCAATGATGTTTTTCAGTCCTTTGACGTCAGTTGTCGGTGTTGGTGTTGACATTCAGAATAGTTCTATTTCTTGATTTGGGATGGTTTCATCGTGTAAGATTTTTTGAACATTAAATGTATAAAAAAAATAACATTGTTGGCCCTTTTATGAGATCTACACATTACTAGGGAGTGGTGATTGTAACTATTTTGAAGACACTTATTGGCAATAGAAATATCATTATCATGGTGGTAGACTATACAATGAGCATGGCATGTATTGTCAAAATCACTTCCCACTATGATGCATATTTCATGGGGAAGAAGGAATTATATTTTGGTATGAATATATTTATTTTTTTAAAATATAGGAATTATTTTTAAATTTTTATATTTGAAAGGTGTATAGTTTTGGTTTTATTAAAATGGATCGATTTTCAAAAAATGGTGAAACATGTGAAATGTGAAATTTTGGAAAGCCATGTAATGATAGTTTCTATGTAATTGATTTTGAAATTTTAATACTTTTCTTTATAATGGAGTAAATCTTATGGTGTTTTTTGTATTTATAGGAATGGCATCGATTTAGCGTCGTACAGACCAACCAGAGGAGGCTGCTGAAAATTTTTATTATATCTTAGCCTTAGGTGAACCAATAACTAATGTAGAATATAGTGAAAGCATTCCATGTTGTGGAATGTCTGAATAAAGTAGAGCGACCCATAATTTACATACATTTTTATTACATCAAAATTGAAGCACACTTATTACAACATATAACCAAACCATGAAAGGACTGTATAGGTATAGTGTCTTTAGAAACTGGAAAGCATAAACAACTGGTTCATAAAGCATATACTTTGCCTCCCATTTATTTCATCATATATAGAGTCTCTTTTTGTCATATTATACTTAATAACCTTCTTCTTGACCTGGGGAAATAAAACATACAAAAGGGTGAGCTCAAATGCTCAGTAATGGTAAACAAAAGAAATATCAATCACATCATATACATAAGCACATAACTTTTGGAAATCTTAACCTGCAAAAGAGATCATAATTTCATAACATGGGATAAATCATAGTAGTGAAATGTAATCCCAATAATCATAACTTAAAACATGAAACGTTGTGACATACACACATAATCATTGAGAATCATTTCTTGTTAGTCAAGACTCATTTCCAAGACTATCTTAATGGACAAAGTCCACTTCTGAACCGAGTTCACTCCTCGTTTCAGTCCTGTTTCACTGAACCGGTTTAACCTGCCGTTCCAGTAATGTTTATCTCATGAGATATAAATTCTTTACCCAATTCATTGGAGGGAGATATAGGTCCCACCCATCTCATTATGATACCATTCTTATGTGTGCCACAAAATAATAAATCATACATCATTGCATAACCCATGTAATAAAAAAAATGGGATTATTAAACATCATGCCATCATAAAACAATTCATATAAGATAAAGGAATTCATAAAACTATTTCCATCACAACTTAATCAAATCAATGTAATAATAGGGATATAAATAGAACCCTTTATTATCTTAGATGGAAAATAATTTTGATAAAACACTTGAACTCCATTCTTAAGGAAAATATCCTTTCTACTTCAAATTTTTTTTCCTTTCTTAACATGTCAAACAATTTTAAACTAAAAGAAGTTGACTTAAAATAAACATGTAAAGTAATCTTCTTGGAAATAATGTTTTAAAAATGCATTCATTCCATATACGTTTAAAAAACATTCTTCATACTTTTGTCGGAAAAGTCAAAAAGTACCTCATACGAAAAACCACAAAAGATTCTTTTCAAATCCTTTACTAAAAACTCACCGAAGGGTAAAATTGGATTTAAAAAATTCTAGGTGGATGGAAATAATATTACATATTGAGGAAACATGTATTTGGATGATAAAATACACCCCAGTAAATACTAAAGTATAATCAATCTCGGATAAAAATGAGATTGTGATATTTCCCTTACCATTGGTCCGATATGATTTGTACGTATCCGAACGTCCTGTATAATGATTTAAATAATGTTATTGACTTATTCCATAATCATACTCATTGTTATTATATCACATATGGTCATATTCTTATCTTCTTATTAGTAATATTTCATTACAACTTGTTATTCGGGTGTTTATTAATTTTTGTTCTTATGCATGTTTTGTCGAATAAATTCTTATTCTTCTCTTTAGGTTATAGATACCTCATTTCCAGAATGTTATTACTGTAATATATATCATATTAAATCATTCAATTCATTTATATAATCATTATGAAATGAGTATGATGTAGAACGAGTCGCATTACATCGTGGAGACGGTATTCCGTACGGACGCACGAGCGATGATATCATTCCCATGATCATGGAATTGTACTGGAGTGTATGTATACTATTTAATAATAAATATCACTTTACAATAATCATATATAGTCATTATTTACACTATTATACCCATCCAAGTAAGGTGGTGGTGGAATGTAGATTACACCACGGCGTGGAGACGGTATTCCGTACGTACGCACGTGCGGTGATTTCATTTTCCGTAGGATGGATAGATGGTGAAATAGGGTTGTTTCATACATATAATAAAATATCAGTATATGAGTGATACTGCTGTTATTACTTCTTAATGAAACAACTAAAGAAGAATAAGTGGAAGAAGAAATAAAGATGACAGAATTTGTAACGGACATTACCTCTTCTTCGAAGTGCTTCTTTGAGACCTCCTTTTAGGGCACTAAAAATGGTCTTTTAAGAAGACCAGGACCTCTAGGATGTCTCTAGGGAAGTGTAGGGGAGAATGTGGTAGGGGTTGGCCGAGCTCTAAGGCTCAATGTGGTGTTAGGAAGAGAGGTAGGAGGTGCCCTTTTATAAGGGAGGAGAGGGCACCTTTGGAATAACTAAAAATATTATTTTATTATAAAGCCAAATTCGGTTTTAAATAGCTCCAAATTGATTTATTTCGAAGATAAGGTGGGGATGGGTTGAAATAATCTCATCCAAAATAATTTAGACAAGTTTAGTTTCCTATTTTGACCTTATCATTTAGATTTAACATTAAGTTAAATAATTTTACTTTTACCGTGTCTTCTTGTGTTTTACACTATAAGGGTAATAAACTTACTATAACACTCCAAAAGAACCCCAAGTTGTTTATTATTAATATATATAACCTTATATAAGTCATTTTCCCGAACCGTAGATTTTTAGGAATAAAATAAAAATTAATAATATAATATTTTTTAAAAAAACTATTTTATGTCAATTTTGACACTATTTAGTAAATGAATTTTTTGAAAATCATAACAAAATGATTAGTTCGAAAAAAGTTAATGAAATAAATAATAACATGTCATATTAACCTATAAAATTAGTTTAATTCATAAAAAGTCTCATATTACATTTATTTGGGTATTGATAACATCAATTATATAAATATTTCACTAATAAGTTAATTAATGCATCATCTTTGTGTCATAAATAAATTAAATTATTTAATGTCTAAAAATTACAAATAAAATTCCATTATGTAGGAAATCTCTTTAGCTTTCTAATAAATATTTATAGTCGAATTTATCATATATATAATCTTATATTAAAAATTATTTACTTATTAAACATTGATTTTATTTATTTTAACCCTTCTTTAAATAAATTAATAATAAATGTCCTAATCTAATCCAAGTGGGCCTAAATGGTCAAAATTTATTCCTATGTTTGTTTTTGGTCGAATTACACTTATCCAATAGAATTAGGATATGTTTTAGGGTAATAATAATATCATTTTTACCCTTAATTACCCTATTAACTTTTAGCCGTGGTAAATAAAAGTAAAAAGATACTATTCACCAAAAATTATTTTCATCTCATTGAACCACATTTTACATACTGACATCAACCGTGTCTCTCAGATTTTTTAAATTCCTCTCACAGAAGCAGTAAAATTATGTTTTATGAAAATTTCAGTTTTTTAACTACCACTTAGTGGTTTCACTATTCATCAAAAATTGAATGTTTTCAGAAAAATACCAAAATATCACCCTAGGATAATTTCGATATTCCGAATCCAAAAATGAAGTCCATTTTGAAAAATAAAATTTATAAAATTTCAAAAAGTGGTTATTACTATTCATAACGGCTAGTTTTAATAATATTTTTTTGAGTATATCATTGTTTAGTGAAACTCGGTATTGCGTACGACGCAAGCTATCGAGGAAGTTCGCGATTTTGTGTAAAGCAAGCCAATCAAGTGTTGTGTGTAGAAAAAGATTATTTTGATGATTTATATAACATAAAAGCCTCGGGTGTTACATTCTACCCCCCTTAAAATGAATTTCTCCCTCAAAATTCGTCACTTTGTAACAAACAGATGAGGATACCTCTCCCTCATCATATCCTCAAGCTCCCATGTAGCTTCTTTTAATTGGTGGTTCCTCCATAAAACTTTCACTAATCGAGTGGTCTTGTTTTGTAGGACTTTTTCGCTATGATCCATAATCTCTATCGGTTGTTCTTCATAAGAAAGATCATGCTCCAACGGTAAAATTTCTGAGCTGAGTACATGTGAAGGATCAGGTATGTACTTTCTCAGGAGAGATACATGGAACACATAGTGAACTTGAGAGAGATTCGGTGGAAGTTCCAATCGGTAATCTACCTTCCCAACACGATCCAGTATTTCGAAAGGACTGATATATCTAGGGATCAACTTCCCCTTCTTTCCAAATCTCATGACCCTCTTCCAGGGAGATATTCGTAAGAACACTTTATCACCTACTTCAAACTATAGGTCTTTTCTTCGGTTGTAGGCATAACTTTTCTGTCTAATCTAACATCCTCTTATGTGTTGTTGAATAGATCTGACCTTTTATGCCATTTCATCAACGAGATCGGGTCCTAATAGCTTTCATTCCCCAACTTCATCCCAGCAAGTTGGAATCCTGCATTTCTTTCCATAGAGAGCTTTATAAGGAGCCATCTGAATATTGGAGTGAAAGCTATTATTATAAGAAAATTCCACCAAAGTTAGGTGTTGATCCCAACCACCTTTGAAATCCATAGAGAAAGCTCTCAACATATCTTCTAGAGTTTGAATTGTTCTCTCAGACCGACCGTGTGTCTGAGGATGATAAGCAGTGCTGAAACTCAACTCTGTATCCAGAGTATGCTGAAGACTTTTCCAGAACATCGAGGTAATTCCCAGATCCCAATCAGATATAATAGAAAGTGGTAATCCATGAAATCTTACAACTTCCATTACATATATCCTAGCATGCTGATCCAGAGAGAAATCCTCTCTAATATCAATGATGTGTGTAGACATTGTAAGACGATCAACTATGACCCAGATATCATTATTGCCTTTGGATGTTTTAGGAAGTCCTGTGACAAATTCCATAGTGATGTTTTCCCATTTCCATTCCGGGATGGGTAATGGTTGTAACATCCCCTTAGAATTCTGTCTCTCAGCTTTAACATGTTGACAAACCAAGCATCGAGTGACATATTCAGCAACATCTCTTTTCATTCCATCCCACCAGAAGAACTCTTTCAGGTCCCTATACATCTTCGTGCTTCCAGGATGAATAGAGAATGAAGAACTATGAGCCTAATTCAACAGATCCTTTAATTCAGGGTTGGGAGGAACACAAACCCGATTCCTGAACTTTATTATCCCATCACAGTCAAGGTTGAATTCAGGAACATTTCTCACCTTCTTTTGTAACTCGACATCTTATTTTTGTGCCACATTAATCTTCACATGTATAGATGTGTGAACATTCATTTGCGAAAGATAAGATTTTTCCCCTTTCATTATAATTCCCAGATCCATCCTTTGTAAATCCATAAATATTGGATCTTTTGTGATCCTCATCATGGATAAACTAGCATGGTCTTGTCAACTTAATGCATCTGCCACCTTGTTTGCATTCCATGGGTGGTAATTAATTGAGCAGTCGTAATCCTTAATCAGCTCCAACCATCTTCTATGGCGTATATTCAGATCCTTTTGTGTGAAAATATACTTTAAACTTTTATGATCAGTATAAATATCACACCTTTCACCATAATGGTAATGCCTCCAAATATTTAATGCAAAGATTACTGCAACTAACTCCAAATCATGAGTTGGGTAATTTTTCTCAGGTATTTTCAACTGTTGTGAGGCATAAGCTATCACCATATCATTTTGCATAAGAACACACCCCAATACCTTCTTGGATGCATCACTGTAGATCACAAACCTTTATCCACTACAAGGCAATGTGAGGAAAGGTGCACTGGATAACCTTCTTTTCAACTCCTTGAAATTATCTTCACATTCCTCCGTCCAATCAAACTTAACTCCTTTCCGATTCAACTTGGTGAGTGGATTAGATAATCATGAAAAATCTTTCACAAAACGTCGATAATATCCAGCCAAACCAAGAAAACTTCAGATCTCAGTTAATGTTGTTTGTCTCGACCATCTTTCGATAACCTCTGTTTTTGCTGGATCCACAGATATCCCCTCTTTTGAGATTATGTGACCCAAAAATGAAACTTTTTGAAGCCAAAATTCACACTTGGTAAATTTGGCATAAAGATTCTCCTTTCTCAGGGTCTTCAATATAATTCTCAAGTGATCTTCATGTTCTTCCTTTCTCTTTGAATAGACAATAATATCGTCTATAAAGACTACCACAAATTGATCAAGATATTATATAAAGACTCTATTCTTTAGATCCATGAAGATATGAGGGGCATTAGTAAGACCAAATGGCATCACTATAAATTCATATTGTCCATACCTTGTACGGAAATCCATCTTTAGTATATCCTCACTTTTGACACTTAATTGATGGTACCCTGAATGAAGATCAATCTTGGAAAAGTATTGAGCTCCGTGTAGTTGGTCAAATAGGTCATCAATGCGTGGGAGAGGATATTTGTTCTTGATAGTGATCTTGTTAAGTTCTTGATAATTAATGCAGAGTCTCATTGATCCATCTTTCTTCTTAACAAATAGAATAGGTGCTCCCCAAGGTGATGCACTAGGGAATATGAATCCCTTATCAAGATTCTCTTGGAGTTGCTTCTTCAATTCCTGCAACTCAATTGGGGCCATTCCATAAGCTATCTTTGAAATAGGCAAAGCATCCGGTGTGAGTTCAATTGAGAACTCAACTTCACGATTTGGTGGAAGACCCGGTAATTCCTCCGGAAAGACATAATCAAACTCCTGTACAATGGGCATATTCTTAATCGTGAGTTTCTCACCAACCATTTGAGATAAATAACCTTCATTTAGTGGAATCAATACCCATAAAATGTAGGAAATTTCCACTGGAAGGTTATGTTCAACTTTGCATCGATAGACGATCATAGATTGATCTGGAATATGAAATGTTACTTCCCTTCTTTGGAAATTGATATGAGATCCATGTACAGAAAGCTCATCCATGCCATGAATCACATCAAATTCCACTATAGGAAGGATCACAAGATTTTCAGGAAGCAGTTTCCCACAAACTTCAATCGAAGAAGAATTATAAACTTTTGATGTGATTGTTGTTCCATTAGGGGTTGTCACAGCTAACTCAACATCTAACTATTGAGGTAATATGGTGATATCCTTAGAAAATTCTTCAGAAATAATGGAGTGGGTGGATCCAGAATCAAATAAAACTTTTTCTACTTCAGAGCGGATGGTAAGTGTACCTTTCACCACATCGTTATCGTACTCCACATCGCTGATAGAAATTGCATGTGACATTCCTTTGTCTTTAACCTTAAGAGTTTGTTGACGTCAACCATCATCATCAACCCTTGGATTTGGGCATTGATTGGAATAATGCCCCATCTCCTTGCACATGAAACATTGAAGTGTAGTAGGGTCATTCTGTGTATCCCTTCCTTTGTTTTCATCATTAGACATCTTCTTCCCATCATTGCAGCATTCAAATGCCCGATGACCTTCCTTTAAACATTTGAAACATTTATTTTGTCCCTTTAAGACAACTCCCTCTATGTTTCATTCCATACTTTGAGCATAAGGGAAAGCTCATCTTCTTTTCAGTGTGCTCTTTAGATTTTCCTTTGAATTCCATTTTCCTCTTCTTATAAAACCCATATGACTGATGGGTTACCCCAATCTCCATCTCAACTTTGAGAGCACATCGGATGATTTCCTCGTAGCTATTGAAGTCCCTTATGGCTAATGCCCTTCAAAGACTTGGTTTTAAGCCACTAAAGAATCGATCGATCTTACTCTTAGGTTGGATAATAATACGAGAAGCGTACCTTGCAAGTCTTGTAAAATTTTCTTCAAAAGTACCAACAGATTCATCATCCTTTTGCTTCAGTTTAAGAAACTATTTCTCCATATTTGTTTGTAGAATACGAGGGAAGTACTTATTGAAAAATAAGTTATTGAACTCGTCCCATTCCATGGACTCAATTTCTTCCCTTTGTCTCGTATTCTTAATAAGATTCCACCATTGATCAGCATCTCCTTCCAAACGATACACAGCTAGGATGACTTTATCATGTCCAGAACATTAAAGAACTGAAAATATCTTTTCAGTAGTACTAATCCATTGTTCAGCAACTAATGGATCAGTAGACCCGCTGAAAGAATGTGGACGCTGCCTCATGAAGGATTAAACAGAATGTTGCTCCTTCCTTTGCTCATTTGGAAGTCCTGCATGATTCATAGCATAAGAAATTTATGTGAGCATGGCTACAATATTTTGCATTCCGGCTCCCATAACGCTTGGTTGCTCCGGGGGACAATCATTGCATTGCTCTTCGCATTACGCATTAACACGGTTTCATCGGGTTACAGGCATTGACTAAAACCAAGAATAATAGTGTGAGCAACACTAATTATAATAGGAAAAATACTTAATCAAGAATAAAATTTCACACTTAAGGTCTTATCCTAGGATATTAATGGTCATTTCTAAAACACTAAGATTGTGTTCTATGCGTTGAATTATCCTTAGGGTTCTTACTAAGGCTTTCACATCCTAGTTTCCAAAGGTTGACTATACCTTTCCTCTGATACCAACTATAATGACCCATAATTTACATACATTGGTATTACATCAAAATTGAATCACACTTATTACAATATATACCAAAACCATGAAAGGACCATATAGGAATAGTGTCTTTAGAAACTGGAAAGCATATACAACTGGTTCATAAAGCATATACTTTGCCTCCCATTTAATTCATCATATCTAGAGTCTCTTTTTGGAATATTCTACTTAATAACCTTCTTCCTGACCTGGGGAAATAAAAAATACAAAATAGTGAGCTCAAATCTCAATAAGGGTAAACAAAAGAAATATCATTCACATCATATACATAAGAACATAACTTTTGGAAATATTAACCTGCAAAAGTGATAATAATTTCATAACATGGGATAAATCATAGTAGTGAAATGTAATCCCAATAATCTTAACTTAAAACACTAAACTTTGTGGCATACACACATAATCGTTGAGAATCATTTCTTGTTAGACAAGACTCATTGAAAAGACTATCTTAGTGGACAAAGTCCACTTCTGAACTGAGTTCACTCCTCATTTCAGTCATGTTTCACTGAACCGGTTTAACCTGCAGTTCCAGTCATGTATATCTCATGAGGTATAAAATCTTTACATAATGCATTGGAGGGAGATATAGGTCCCACCCATCTCATAATGATACCATTCTTATGTGTGCCACAAAATCATAAATCATACATCATTGCATAACCCATGTAATAAAAAATGGGATTCTTAAACATCATGACATCATAAAACAATTCATATAAGATAAAGGAATACATAAAAATATTTACATCACAACATAATCAAATCAATGTAATAATAGGGATAGAAATAGAACCCATTATTATCTTAGATGGAAAATAATTTTGATAAAACACTTGAACTCCATTCTTGAGCAAAATATCCTTTCTACTTCAAAAACATTTTTCCTTTCTTAACATGTCAAAAAAAATTAAACTAAAAGAAGTTGATTAAAAATAAACTTGAAAACTTATAAAGTAAGCTTCTTAGAAATAATTTTTTAAAAATCCATTCATTCTGTATAATTTAGAAAAACATTCTTCGTACTTTTGTCAGAAAAGTCAAAAAGTACCTCGTATGAAAAACGACAAAAGATTCCTTTCATATCCTTTACTAAAAACTCACCGAAGGGTAAAATTGGATTTAAACAATTGTAGGTGGATTGAAATAATATTACATATTGAGGAAACATGGATGTGGATGATAAAATACACCCTAGTAAATACTAAAGTATAAACAATCTTGGATAAAAATGAGATTGTGATATTTCCCTTACCTTAGGTATGATATGCTTTGTACGTATCCGAACCTAATGTATAATGATTTAAATAATGTTATTGACTTATTCCATAATCATACTCATTGTTATTATATCACATATGGTCATATTCATAGATTCTTATTAGTAATATTTCATTACAACTTGTTATTCAGGGGTTTATTACTTTTTGTTCTTGTGCGTGTTTTGTCAAATATATTCTTATTATTATCTTTAGGTTATAGATAACTCACTTATAGAATTTTGTTAGAGTAATATATATCATATTCATTAATTCAATTCATTTATATAATCATTATTCAATGAAGATCATGTAGAACGAGTCGCATCACATCGTGGAGACGGTATTCCGTACGTACGCACGAGCGATGATATCATTCCCATGATAATGGAATTCTATTGGAGTGTATGTATACTATTTGAGAATAAATATCACATTACAATAATCCTATATATTCATTATTTAAACCATTATACCCATCCAAGTAAGGTGTTGGTGGAAAGTAGATTACACCACGGCATGGAGACGGTATTCCGTACGTATTCACGTGCGGTGATTTCATTTTCTGTAGGATGGATAGATGGTGAAATAGGGTTGTTTCATAATTATAATAACATATAAGTATATTAGTGATACTTATTTTATTACTTCATAATGAAAAAACTAAAGAAGAAAACGTGGAAGAAGAAATAAAGATGAAAGAATCGGTAACGGACATTACCTCTTCTTTGAAGTGCTTCTTTGAGACCTCCTTTTAGGGAACTAATATTGGTCTTTTAAGATTACTAGGACCTCTAGGATGTCTCTAGAGAAGTGGAGGGGAGAAAGTGTCAGGGGTTGACCGAGCATGAAGGCTCAAAATGGTGTGAGGAAGAGAGGGAGGAGGTGCCCTTTTATAAGGGATGAGAGGGCACCTTTGGAATAACTAAAAATATTATTTTATTATAAAGACAAATTCGGTTATAAATAGCTCCAAATTGATTTATTTCAAAGCTAAGGCGGGGATGGGTCGAGATCCTCTCATCCAATAGAATTTAGACAAGTTTAGGTTCCTATTTTGACCTTATCATTTAGATTTATCATTAAGTTAAATAATTTTACTTTTACCATGTCTTCTTGTGTTCTTACACTATAAGGTTAATAAACTTACTATAACAATACAGAAGAACCCCAAGTTGTTTATTATTAATATATATATCCTTATCAAAGTCATTTGGCAGAACTGTAGATTTTTTAGGAATAAAATAACAATTAATAATATATTATTTTTTTTAAAACTATTTTTTGTCAATTTTGACACTATTTAGTAATTGATTTTTGTGAAAATCATAACAGAATTATTAGTTCGAAAAAAATTAATTAAATAAGTAATAAAATGTCATATTAACATATAAAATTAGTGGAATTCATAAAAAGTTTCAAATTGCATTTATTTGGGTATTTATAACATCAATTATGTAAATATTTCATTAATAAGATAATTACTGCATTATCTTTGTGTCATAATTAAATTAAATTATTTAATGTCTAAAAATTAAAAATAAAACACTATCATGTAGGAAATCTTTTTAACTTTATAATGAATATTTATAATCGAATTTATCTTATATATAACCTTATATTAAAAATTATTTACTTATTAAACTTTGATTTTAACTATTTTAACCCTTCTTTAAATATATTAATAATAAATGTCCTAATCTATTCCAAGTGGGCCTAAATGGTCATATTTTATTCCTAAGTTTTCTTTTGGTCGAATTACACTTATCCAATAGAATTAGTACATGTGTTAGGGTAATAATAATATCATTTTTACCCATAATTACCCTATTGACTTTTAACTGTGGTAAATAAAAGTAAAAAGTTACTATTCACCAAAAATTATTTTCATCTCATTGAACCACATTTTACTTACTGACATCAACCGTGTCTCTCGGATTTTTGAAATTCCACTCACAGAAGCGGTAAAATTATGTTTTATGAAAAATTCAGTTTTTTAACTTCCACTTAGTGGTTTCTCTATTCATCAAAAATTGAAAGTTTTTAGAAAAATACCAAAATTTCACCCTAGGATAATTTCGATATTTCGAATCCAAAAATGAATCCAATTTTGAAAAATAAAATTTATAAAATTTCAAAAAGTAGTTATTACTATTCATACTGGCTAGTTTTAATAATATTTTATTAGCATATCATTGTTTAGTGAACCTCGGTATTGCGTACGACGCATGCTATCGAGGAAGGACGTGATTTCTTGTAAAGAAAGCCAAGTAAGTGTTGTGTGTAGAAAAAGATTCCTTTTATGATTTATATAACATCAAACTCTCAGGTGTTACATAAAGAGGATGAGAAAAATCATGTGTATAATGTATTTTAGTTTCCAATGAAAATCCACCCAGTATTAGGGGAAATATGGAATGAAAAAATGTAGAAGGGTGGATGAATAGAATAAACAGAATATTTGTATTCCTATGAACACTTTTGGGGATGAAAATGAAGTTGGAAAATTACATGTTGGAGGATCCTTCCCTTCCATTGTGGGAGTTGGTAGTCCAGGCTATAACGAACTGATGTATGACATGGGAGGATTTTCATGAATTTTTTGAATGTGAGTTGAAGAATGAAATTCATTCTAAAATATAGGTGTTCAATATATATGATTATAAGGAAATTGTGAATAGAGTCATAGTGGCTGAATAGGATATATCTATGGATAGAGGAGGGGGGAGCATGATGATATACATAGAAAAATGAGGGAACTCTAACATGGGGTTCATGATGAATAATGACACTTATTTCTAGGGTGGGAGTATGACTCAGAATCTGATAGTAGGGTCAGTGAATCCTCCTCCAAATAAGTAGTGTAATCCATGATGTTTTAATTGTGGTTCTACAAGACACGTCATGCAGGATTATATGACACAACCACAATAATGTCATATTGTAATGATATGGGGAATCTTTGGCATTTTTTTGTAATTCTACGAGGTCAGTTGTTCATGACACTCTTTAGGGGTCATAGGAATCCTCTTCCTCGATGGGACGATGACATCATCATACCCCTCATAAACAAAGTAAAGCAAGTCATGGTAATGCAAGGAACACCACAACTCCTCAGCAGTGTAATAATGAGTAGAGTCTGTAAATATACAAGTTTGTTGGAGCTAATTAAGTTGTGATGGATGATCAATTATGAGTATCCATGGTGTGAGGTACGATTATTTTAAATTCAAAATTTATGCATGTGTTGTTTTATACAAGTGATTTTAATTCCTTTATTTCATCTCATGTTGTTATATTGATGGATTTAACAATGTAAATGATGCCTTTGATTTTAGATGTTCAAACTCCTATCAGTAAAAGTGAGTGTCAATAATTTCTATGTGGATCATGATTTATAGTTGTGGATGGGGTTGAGTTGATGTGGTATTTTTCAGTGCTTGAGATGGATTATTATAATATAATACTAGTAATGGATTTATTGGAAATGTTTAATGCTCACTTCTATTTTTATTCATGAACTATTAGTTTAATGAAGGATCATGTCATTAAACATATCTTTTGGGTAGAGAATAATGATTTTTTGGGTGCAATGGGTTTTTTGGCACCTGTTAATTGAAAATCTCATATCAGTTGATAGATTTGTCGTTGGATTCAATTTAAGGATCTAATCAGAACATTTTTTAACCAGTTTTTTTTGTTCATTGATGAAATTACAAAGAATTATTTGGGTATACATCCATGAGATAAGTGGAGTATATAATTTATCTCTATTTGTGGATAAATATAATATTACTTCCATCATACCAGATGGAACCAACAGAATTGAGGGAATTAATAGTGCAATTGGAGGAGTTATTAAACAACAGTTTCTTTTGGCCAAGCACGTCTTTGTCGGAAGCACTCATTTTGTTTGTTAAAAAGTTGGAAGTAAATATTTTTCTAGGTTTTTATTATCATAAGAATATCCATGTTACAATATAGAATAGATATCTACTAACATTTATTGATGATGTGCTCTATTAGTCGAGGGGAGCTCAATGTTTTTCCAAGATTGACTTTTAATCAGGGTATAATCATTTGTTTGTGTGAAAGGAGGATATTCCCAAAATAACATTACAAATTACATATGGCAATAATGAGAATGTGGTTATTCCCATTGGTTTGATGAATGGACCAATGGTTTTTATTTATTTGATGAATTAGATATTTCAGAAATATCTAGATTCTTTTGTGTTGGTGTTTGTTTATGATATATTGGTGTATTCTTGGATAAGGGTGGAGCCTGAGAAGCATAATGAGATAGTTTTTGAGATCCTGAGAGATCATTGGTTATATTCCAAATTGTTGAAGTGTAATTTTTGGATACATGATGTTTTTTTCTTGGACATGTGATTTCTGAGAAGGGTGTTTTAGTAGATCTAGAGATGATAGAGGTTTTTATTTCATTGCAATCACCAAAATAATATATTCAAGATACAGAGGTTCCTTTGTATAGATGGATACTATTAGTGTTTTTTTATTAATTATCATGATTTTCATCACGAAGGGAATCATTGAAAAGGGTGATTGGTCTATTTAAATGGAATGATTATTGTCATGAATCATTTGAAGTGGAAAATGGACGCCTTACTTTGTCAAGAATCTTAGTTTTTCAAAAACCAGTAGTAGGGTACATTGTGTATTGTGATGCATCAGGATCAGGGTTGGGTGGGGTCATCATGAAATGGATCATTTGATTTTATATGGATCACGAAAATTGAGGTTTCAGGTGAATAACAACCCAATTCATGATTTGTAGTTGGTGGTTGTGGTTTGTTCTTTGAAAATGAGGCATCATTATCTCTTCAGTGAGAAATTCATGGTATTTCCCAATCATAAGATTTGTAAACATATTTTCTCACCAAAAGGCTTGAAAATGAATCAAATGAGATTGAAGGAGTATCTCTAGGTGATAAACATTGACATAATGTAAATCCTGGGTAAGGTAAATTCATTGGTGGATGCATTATGTAGGAATACATATGCTCATGTGGTGAAACATGCATTACATCAGTGTAATTTGATGTCATTTATAGCTAACATGCGGTTGGAATGTGAGGGTTGTGGTGATAGAGAATTTTTATTTCTAGTATCATTGGTTCCTAACATGGATGGTTTAGTTTGAGTGGCACAAATGTCCCATTCCTAATGTATGGTGTTGAGGCAGAAAATAAATGGTGGGGAGCCATTGATTGTTGGGAACAGAATCAGCATCCAGTTTTCTATTTTTTGGAATTGGATGGTTGTATTGGTGGATTTTTAAGAGGAAATTCTGAGTGATTATCATCAATCCATATGGTCTATACATCCTAGAATTCTTAATATGTATAAGTCAATAAAATCATAGTTTTGGTGGGATTGTATGAAAAGGAATGTGGAATTGTTCATTTCGAGATGCATGAGTTATCATAATGTAAAGGTAGAGCATCAACGTTCAGTAGGCATATTTCAATCATTAAATATTGATGTCTAGAGAGAGTAGTAGATAGAGATACATTTTGTTATATGTCACCCATGAATAGTCAGAATGCATGATTCCATATGAGTGATAGTGGATCAGCTCGTAAATTCATCCCATTTCATCACTATTTCTGAATCTCATACGGTGGAAGATCTTTCCAAAATATATACCCATGATGTTTTAAAGAGGAACAATATTATAATTTGGATTGTATCATATTGATATCTGAGGTTCACATCTCATTTTTGGAAATCCTTCCAGCAAGCCCTTATGACATACCTGACAATGGGCAAAATGTATCATCCTCTTACAGATGAGAAATATGAGAGAATGATGAAAATGTGGGAGGATATTTTGTGCTCTTTTGTAATGAGTTTTGGTGGCTCATGGGGTAATCACTTGTCATTAATGGGGTTTTACAATAATAATATTTATCAAGCCTCTATACATATGGATTATTTTAAATCATTCTATGGGTGTCTCTGTTTTTCTCCACATTGTTGGGTGGAAAAATGGTGAGACATCAATATGTCAGTTGAAACTTTTAAAAGAGAGTATAGAAAAGTTAATTTTTATTATTAAGAGAATGGATATGGATTAGTGTTTTTATAAATCATTTGAGTATCATCGTCGATGACTATTGTTGTTCGAGCTATGTGGTCATTTTTTAGAAAATCTCCATGATTGGGAAATTTCCAGAATGGAAATCAAGGAATGTTATCTATGAGGTATATTGAGTCTTTTGATATACTTTTGAAACATGGATAGTTGGTTTATTAGTTTAATTTTACACCATGCTTTATCATAGTGGAAAATATGTTTCATGCGTCATAGTTGAAAAAGTATCAGCTGGATCCTGACCATGTGATTAAATGAAAACATGGTGAGCTAGATTCAGATGCTTCATTGTTCCATTTTACACTAATGATTTTGGATAGTTTATAAAAAGTATTGTAGGGTAAAATAATCATTATATTTTGGATTTTGTGGTGGCATGGGGAAATATTGAAGGAGACATGGGAGTTTGAGAATGATATTTCCATGTAATGGTTTCATATCGTTCAAATAACTGATGGTTTTCTACTTTCTAAGGATGGAAAGTCCAATAGTGAGGAGAATTTATCACCCATGGTTTGTGTTATGTATAATTTTTTATGTCACATTATGTATGTAATGTTGTTGGGTAATGTTTGGGAAATTATTGGGAATGTTCCAGAATGGTTTTGGGGAATTTTTATGGGATCATGGATTAGGCATGATTAGGGGAAACTGTGTAGTGTCTCCAAGAAACTGTACAAGTGGAGGTAGTGGGGTTCACACAATTTGTGCATAGTTTGTATAACCATGTGATGAAACTATGTAGAGTCCATATTAATGTAGTATAATGTGCACAAT
The DNA here is from genome assembly GCA_963277665.1 of Viscum album. NCBI lineage: Eukaryota > Viridiplantae > Streptophyta > Magnoliopsida > Santalales > Viscaceae > Viscum > Viscum album. The sequence goes on along the minus strand of OY728121.1, from coordinate 1,787,301,971 downwards.
TAGTGAACGGTTCCCCTAACCGTGGGAGCTAACCAAGTGTGTCAATAAAAATTGGGTGTTTAATTATTCATTCACTCTAAATTTTCTCTAAATCCTCCTTTCTTCTCCCATATGAACCCCACTCTGTATTATTGGTTCTCAAGGGTTTGAGGGGCTCTCAAAATCATTTTGGAAGAATATAAATGGTATTTTTGGGTGCGGGGAAGGCAATTATCATTCAGTAAGCCTTCTCTCATGGATTCTTCATAGTTTTCATTATATCTAGTTCTCCCCCTCTCTTAGTTTTCAATATCCACACTCGTCTCAGGTAGATATAGGGTTTTTATTTCCCAAAATTTTGTTATTCGGGTTTATTATGATAGGTAATGGGTATCTACAAAGTTTTTGTGAAGTGTTTACCTATTTTTTTTGTGCAGTTCTGCGAGGTTCAATTTTTCTAAAACCCTATGGTAGGTGGCTCCACTCTAAACTCCATTTACATAGAAGATGGAGGATTATATTTAAAATATATTTGTTTTACATAAATTTTTATTATTATTATATGTTTTGCTTTGTGGAATCCCATTTTATGATGATTTTTTGGTTTTTAGAAAAATGGTTTATTACATTAAAATGTGATTTGTTGTTTTATTTTAAAAGGATGATTTTAAAATTTATGGCTTGGTTGTTTTTTGTAAAATGGTTTAAGGAGGATGGTTTTCAATAAAAAATTTGTTTCATTTAAATGGCGTTTGTCATGAAGAGAAAGTGTAAGGGTTCTTTCAATAAGTGGGTGATTTATGGAAATGATTTGGCATGTGTTTGATATGGTTGTTTGTATAATTTTGCGCCGTTAGTGTGTTATATTAATGATGGTTGGTTTAGTTTTGTTGAATGTGTTGATTGTGTTGAGAAGTGGGTGTGGAGTACCACCATAAAAAGTGTATGGATAGTTGATGGAAAGGCCATAATTGAGGATAAGTGGGCGGGAAGTACCCCTAGATTTTGAAAATATGAAACAGTCTTGGATGGGATGTTCCACGATGATGGTTACACCAAGATGGTTTTGTAATATTAATGAATGTGTATTGAATATTTTTTTGTCTCTGAAAGGTGAAATTTTTGTGTTATTATGTGATGGTAAAATGGATTATGTCTTTTTTGTGTTTCCATCCACTTGTATTTTGTTGATTTTTGGGAAACAGGCTTTGTAAGGGTGTGTATGGATTTTTAGGATTTTTTGATCTTTTTGATGTTTTATATAAATTTTTTATATAAATTTGTTAATGGTTATATCCTAGTCATATGTGTATGGATGTCAATTGAGAAAAACAGAAATAGTATTATTACTCACCCCTTTCTTTTGAACATGGGTGCTTTTTCAAATGCTGTATTCTGGGAAATGGGTAAGGCTAAATATATTCATTTTGCAAGTGGTTCATCATGGGGCATGGATGTTTTGGTCTTTCTTGGAGGATGGGGATATTCTTATAGGTTTACAGTTGTGTCATGGCTTCTTGGGGTTTGTTTTGTAGTGTTACTATTGTAAAACTGATTATGGAACATTGTGGTTGAGTTGTATTGGATTATGGTATTGTTATCGAATTGGTGGGATGATATGGTTTTTCAGGGTAATTTTTTTCACTAGTTTACATTATTGACATGAATTATGAATATGTGGTTTTTCATAGATTTATTGGTTTTTTGTTTTTCATTGAATGAAATATCATTCCACAATAGATATTTATCCCCTCAGCATTTACTACCATCCATTGGTGCATTGGAAATGGAGACTAAGTCCATGTAGCATCTCACCTCCATCCCAAGATAGTGCCGAATGGGCAGGATGTTACATTATTCATTTTGATTGTTTGGAAATCTAACAAAATCGATTTTATAAAATTATGATAAAATTCCATTTTTTCAACCCTTAATGAGAAACATATATTATAAATAAAATATATATATTATGCCAACAAAAAATAAATTGCAATTATTTTAAAAATTGACTTTTTTATTTTAATTAATGAATAAAAAAATTTAAATTCATCTATATATGGATTTCTAGAAGTTTCACAGAGTGGTTATGTACCAAGGCACCATGGATACTAAATGTACAATACAATAGGGTTAGATAAATTTTTTTATGATATAAAAATCAGGTTATTAAATTATTATATCCATACTACCATCTCAAGATACATATACACCATCCAGGAAAGACACAATTTGTAATATCTCCTACCGAAAATTATTATATTTAGAGGATATTGAGTTACACTATCAGTAGTTGACCACCCAAGACACAAAACATAGACTTTAGATTCCTTGGGTTTTGTAAACAAATTAGTTTATGGTTTTACCTTTAAGTATAAAAAACATGACATTATTGAATATTGAACATATAATACCCATATATGATTCATGAGGTGAAATAATGAATCCCAAATTAAAACCAATAGTACAACAATATCATATGGACAAAGAAACATGGTAAAAAACTAACAATCTAATGATCACAATAAAAAATACATAAAAATACACTAATCAAATTACGACCAGGATAAGATACAATATCCAACCCTTCCTACAAAACCCATGGTGTCATGGTGAATCCCTATAGATGTATGATAACATTACATTCTCTGTATCATTATATATGACATCTGAAAAGACACAATGTGGGCCAAAAAAGGGGATTGTATAAATATACTAGGCATTATCGAAAAAATTATCATCCCAATACAATATGGAATGATGGTATCAAATTTTATTTAAAATAATTTAAAAAAGGTAATCATTTTACAAAAACCCATAAGTGAAATCCACATGTGAAATTAAAATAAATGAATTAAATCACTAATTAAAATGGTAATAACATTTCTCAAAGTAAAATAAAATCACCAATAGATATAAAAAACCATAAAAAAATTAATTATGTTACCACTGATATAGGTAATCCATGATAGTGTTCTTTTATACCATTATGGTATCACATCTGATTATAATTGTCCGATTTGATCACAAGATAACTCATTATACCAAATTTTTTGAAAATCCGTACCATGAAAATTTATTTATTTAAAACCCTTTTCAAAAAAACTTTCCAATAATGAAATAAATTTGATTATTTTAATATCCATATTAAAAATTCATGATCTAAGAGTGTCATCCAAATTATATTCCATTTTCATTTTTTCCAAATCAAAATCTAAAATAGTTTTCTTTATGAAATAACATAATTAAATCCTATAAAACCCAAGAATCATTTAAAAAACAAACCCTTCAACATTTAAAATATTTTAGATGATAAAAAATTCAAAAACCTCTTATTGGATATTGAAAATTAAGAACAACACTAAATATTAATGATCAATGTTTTCGACATCTTATCTTCACTAGATCTAATGAGATGTCATAATTATAAACATCACAACATATTGAAATATCAATGATGCACAATGTCTATTATCCCTAGAGAGAGGATGGAAATGGATATAATAATAACATTAAGTGATAGATCAATAATTTATTGATGATTACTGATATCCAACAATCTTTAGCACAATTATACCTAATGAACCATTACACCCTATAAAAACAAATAAAAATCTTCTAAAACACCTTAAAATAATTAAATTCATCTTTAAAGATAAATAAATAAATAAAAATATGTAATGTACCAAAATTTGGGGGTATTACTTTTCTAATCATTTGTCTGGTATGGATATTGACTATGTTCAAATAGATAATCAAATTTTTTGATATCTAATTTCATATATTATAATTATTCATAATATAAAACTCATTCTGATGGGTTGTCTATTGACGAATTCATCACATTTCTTTACAAAACCATGTATCCTTCTAGTTCCTGCTATATATAAAACAATATTTATCAACATGACTGACAAAACATTAATAATATATTGGAATTAAAATAATCATAAATAGAATTTAACAATAAAAAACTTGTACATTCATATTATTATGTTTTAATTTAGTTTATTAATTTCATTATATATAAAATATAGTTTATCCAAGATTACATTATAATGGGAAATATTATACATCTCAACCCAATACCTAAATTTAACTGGGAATTCATTCCTTGATAATGTTTCCAAAAAGATCATATGGACAACCCAATCATATCGCCCATGTTTTTTAGCTAGGTTTATAGTCTCTATCCCCCACATCACACATCAGTGTTAGTACTAAGTCAATTCCCAACTATCATTTTTCAAGGGTATTACCTCTTGATGTTTCTATTCCATAAATACGTACACAATCCATAATCCAGACATGGATTTAATGCTATAAAAACCACTAACTAATGAATATATAAATATTTTAGGATACCATCATACATGTAGACTCTTATAAATGGTTATTAGTAAAGACATATAATCATAATACAATTAATTTATTAAAAATAATCTCCAAAAATATCTAAACCATACACTAAAAAAGTTATGGAGACTCAGTCTAATCGTTCATAAATAAAAAATTGATGGAATGGTTCTATTGATAAATATCTCAAATAGTCACAAAACCTAATGACATAAAGTTAAAGTGTATTATATACGGTCACAATGACATTTAATTTAAAAACAGTAGTTAATATTAATCTATAAAAATGATCCTCTAGACCCAATTCAAGTTATCTAAAATTATATTATCACTTAAATATCCAAAAAAATATTTTGATCAAAAGGGGTGATATAAAATTTCCCATTATGGTAAACCTACCATGTATTTATAAATCATAAATCATAAATATGGTATAAATCATTAAGAAGGTGAATATAACTATTAAAAAATCATGGTATTATATTTTAATGTCATAATAATTGATTGAGTAATAAGTATCTTGTCATATAAATACAAAAACAAATAAATCATAAAAAACCTAGAATATAACACATAATAGAAATCACACATATTATGAAACAATAATATACTATAGTCGAACATCTATGATACAATAAATATCATAAAATATTTGAATATATTAGAAATTAAGAACATTTTTGGGGTGTTTTACAAACATAATCATAATTAAATATTGTAATAAAAATCATGTATGTATAACCATGATTTTTTTGACAAATATAATTATTATATTTCTATATTTTTTTTAAAAAACTAGATATGTTCACCGTTTAGTATCTAAAAAATTAAATGTGTGTCGATTCTTTATAATATCATGACATATAAATCTAAAACCAATGAATCGGATATGTATATATAAAACCTGGAATCTTTATCTATATTAACTAGTTACACATTAAATAAAATGATTCTACATATCGTACAAACCCTTGAGAATAAAATTTTATTCACTATTTTTCTAGATGATAACATACTAAAAATGGGTCATTTGATACAGACAAATGTCACCAATATGAAGAACCTAAAATGATAACATATATACTGATTTATAAATGATTATTATTTGGTTAGATTCCTTAGAAAATTTAATACAACTTTCATAAGTTATTTTATTGAAAATTGTTTATTAATATCACATTAATGCCATGTGGTTCTCAAGACATATAACATAAATTATTTTCATAGAGATAATGAAAATTATTCTAAAGACATTACTTCAAATCAAGTCCAATATAATATACCATGGTATGGAGAAATAATATCAAACAATTAGAATTATAGTGTAATATTATATCATCATGTTATATAATACCCTTTTATAATTTTTAAAACATTATTATAAAAAATTAATCTATATTTAAAGAAAATTATTGATTAAAAAATTTATATGTAATTTAATATTAAATGGAGAGAAACTATTCAGTTTCCCCAGTTTAAGTAAGAACATTGGTGGGAAGTGAAAACATAAAGTAAATATTCTACTAGAAGAGATGGTAATAATTAATAAGTACCTGAAATTTTGTGATGAACTTAATTTTCATCAAGGAAGATACAATTGGTGTGAAGCATTATTTCCCCTAAAATTATTATTTAAATATGAAATAAAAAGTTAATATGAAATAATGGATCCTTTATTAAATTTTATTATTAGCTATGTGTTATTATGAACCAACGGAAAGGGATGAGTCAATAAATCCAGAAATCATTATTACTAAAAAGAAAAATATTCTACAACACTTTTATAAAGATAGAATGTTATTTTAATATAATATTACAGAATTATACTCATTCATAAATTGATTTATAATTTTCTTTTATATTCAATATCAATATGTATATTATATTGGTTTTTTCTATTTTATCACAATTGGATATTATAGTTTTGACCATCTATAATTGTTTTATTAGAGAGGAATGTATATTCATTATTATTTAAATGTTCTCTATTACAAATATATTATTGTTATTGGGTTGGAAGAATGTTAATTATTTATTATGTTTCAATTTCCCTTCCTGATTGTTTTACACTATATCAATGACGATGGTATTCATAATAAGTGCACCTAAAATATTTTCATAACCATGAAAATTATATTTATTACAAATTTGGTTAATAAATAATAAATCACATAGAGATAAAATACCAAATAATTATTTTTAAATTTATATCATATTATATAATTCATTGTTTTTTATTTACATTAATGATTTAAATTCTTGTAATTGTTCGTTTGGGTGGTCAAACAACCCCAAACATAAACATATAATGATTATATATCATTTGAGTTGATTTTGGTGCTATATAATTTTAGTACTATAATAGTGATATCATTTATATGTTAGAATAAAAAAATTATAGTGGAATAATATATTAATATGAAGATGATGCATGATTTTAATAAAAAACTTTCCTCTTAGTACAGTAGTTATAGACGAATGAATTTACCATAACCAATTATTTACTATATTACAAATAATTTCAACAAATTATCATAAAATAACTTCTATGATGATATAAAAAAATATTTATCGATAAATTTCATTCGGATGTCCATCTTTGTAAGGAGGTGATGAAAATAAAAAATTTAATCAATTATTCCATTGAGAAGGTTGTCCAAATGTATTCATTATTGGTGAATTTTTGTTACATATAATTGGAGATATTTGTAATATTTTTATCATTTATGAATCTAAAATATGTTATAAATATAATTATTATATAATAGATTCAACAATATGACTATTCATGTATTTTATTTAAGGAAAATGAAACACGAATATTTTTGGACCCAGTAGCCCGATTACATAAGAATATATCATTTAATCTTTTATTATGGTAAAAAAGATTGGGGTAAATTTATAAAACATATTTATAATAAAATATGTATAATTATGTGATTGTATTAGGATTTTATATTTAAATTTTATTATGAATAAATTCACATATATAATGTAAAAGATAAATATTGGTTAAAAAATATATATAACTTCTTAGATTATCTGATTTACAATGTTTGTTAATCCCATGTGAGAAGGTATTTTGAAAATAATGTGATCTATTTATGTTGTCTAGATGTTTTTAAGAGATTGATTGTATGATTTTTTTCTGAACATATTAGGATTTTATTTTTTGGAGGGTTTTGGAGAGGAAGTCCCCAATTATAGTCGAAATGGGAATGAAATTTTTTGAATACATAAATATTTTCAATAATTAGGAGCCATATTGGTGAAATGTGGATCTATAATTTACTAAATAATTTGTTGGAAAATATATAAGTTTTATTGTATCATCTCATGTTGTTTTAATATAAACACTATGTTTGATAATGTACATGATACACCATATTGATCTTAAACGAACAACTAGATATTCTTATTTAAACGTAACCATTGTAACCTACCCATTAGAATGGAGAGTATCAATGCTCTAAGTTGTTTTGGAAAATATTATTTACACAAGTATTTATAATTATATATTTATTTACAAATTAATTTTGAATTAAAATAAATTAGTTTTTAAATGAATACAAGTGTTTTCTGAAAAACTATGTAAGTGCGAAGAACTGAGTTTATAAAATAGGAAAATCATACATTTTGGGTTATATTAATGATAAATATATATATATATATATATATTCATTATAATTAATAAAATTAATAATATATGTTTAATATACATGTGTAATAAAATTTCAATTTTATGCATGAAAGGGATATTTTAAAAAAATGGCATTTTTACCATCATTTGATGGAAACCCCAATTTAAATATATTTTTAAAAAATTTCTTAAAATATATTTTATAAAATAATAATATTATTTTTAAATGGAATATCAAAAAATTATTTGGTTTATTTTAATTTTATTTCTCTAATAACATTCATATATTGATGAATATTAAAAAAAATTATTAGTTATAATGAAATTTTTCTAAAATTTATTAATATATTTATATTGTGATTTTAATTATTTTTAAATTATAATAAGTCCATTTTTAATCATTTCATCCAATTTAGTATGTTTTAATAAATTTCAAATTGAAATTCGATATAAAATACTGTGAACTTTTGAATTTTTTACATTAAAAACCATTTTTCTTGATCCATCAAGAGGATTAATATTAAATTAATTTTAGAATCATATATTTTTTTAATTTTTTAAAATATACATACATGGTTATAATCGATATTATATTTATTATATAATAAAATCACATATTTTTTGGAATATATGAATAATAACACTAGTAATTATTTTTTTGATTACAGTTATGGATAAATCGGGTAATTGAGGGTACAAATAATATTATAAATATTATAAAATTTCCTAAAAACATTTAATTATTTGATTTTTTGAGTTATGTGAGACACTAATTTTCTTTGGGATGATTTAATGAAAACTTGGATCCACATGAATGAATTTATTCCATTTATAGTATTTTAGCTTAATGAAGAGACAAAGAGGATATACAGATGAAAATTTTAATATTATAGTTTCAAATACTTTTTTTACAAGATATATTCAATTATAAATTATTTTAATGAACATAAATTGTTTACCTATATAAATTTACTTTTTTATAATTTTTATGAAATAAATAATTAATGTTAACGATGACACATTGATGATGGAGTAATTGCTTCATTAATAAAATAATCTAATAAATGATACTAAAAATAACAAAATAATGATTATTTTATTTAATTTGAGACATACAATAATTTTTTGGATTAATTTTATAGTTCAGGGATGTGTTTATGTAGTTTTTTTATGGATATCAATTTTTTATTAAAGTTTTAAAAAGAAAAATAATTAATAGTTTCAAAATTGGAATTAATGATATTTTAAAATAAATTATATTTCATTAAATGATAAGAACTTGAAATATTTTATCCTTGTTAAAAATAATCCGGATACATAAATTTTTTTATTAATGAATAAATTATATTTCATTTTCATGTATTTCTTAATTTTATAATCCATGAATGTTTAAAGGACAAGATAATTAGGTCAGAATTAATAAGGGTTAAACAATAAAGATAAAGATTAAAAAATAGTACAAACATATTTAATTTTAAATTTATATAGGTTATAATAAAAAATAATAAAATATTATAAATAAATCTCTTTGTACTAATTTTTATTATAGAATCTAATTTATATTAAATAAGTATTTTTAGAAATTCCAATAGTGCCCATCCACTCAACTATAAAACGTAACCCATTATTCTCTATTTTTCACACCACAAAACATATTTTTTTCATCCAATATATTCCCAAATAAATTAAATTATGACCTACCAACAATTTAGAGTCCTTATTTTAGTCATTCCACCCTCCATAGAGTTATTAAGGAGTTAATAAAAGGAGAATGTCAGAGGAAGAGTTATTTTTGTAATTAATTGTTTTTGTTTTATTTCATATGCCAATTAATTAAAATATCCTTCTATCATGATTAAATAGAAACTATATTATCCAAAATATACTGATATGTCATTATGTTTATATTATCAAAAAACAAAATCCATCACCCATTCCAACAAATGGAAAACTAATTAATTTCTCATGTATACATGTGAACTATCATGTCCATGAACTGATAAAATCCATTTTTCATCACCGCATGCTATAAAGGATTTAACAATGTAATAATGATTATATATTATTATAATAGCATATTTTTCATCATAAAAAATAATATATCTTTTAGTTTTTGTCTTTCCATGTACAGAAAAAAGGTGACGTATTTTATGTGTACATGTGAACTATTATCTGTATGAACTGATGTGATTCATTTTTTCTCTCTACATCAAATGAATCATATTCATATATTTATAATTAAATCATTAATTTAATATTATTTATATTATGATCATTCTAAAATGAAAAATAATACTTACATTCTTTACAAAATGATCATTGAAATGTGAATGTTTTACACAAGCATACGTACGGCCTATGGTTTTTATGATTATATCATTGTTAATTTTACATAACCATAAATACATGGTTTCATTTAAGATTAAAATTTATTTAAAAAAGTAATTATAATTTCAGGAATATTATTATTTCATTTAGAGACATATGACCAGTATGACTATTGATTTTATAATATTTTAATTTTGGAATCAAGTACCAAATTTTATAATAACATCTGTCATGAGCATTAATAATTATGTAATTTTTATAATATGATATTTAGATATAATAATGGAATATGAAACATGAAAAGGGTTCTCATGAATTTATTTTATAAACCTATTTTTTTATTTATAAATGTAAATGACATACGTGATGAGTTAGACTCCAGGTAAGAGTGTTTGTCTCAATATACATTCATTAAGTCAAATCTTGATGTTATGCCCAATTATTATCATATTAGTTTTATATAAAAAACTTTTAAATCATTCTATGAAGAATTAATATACTCTAATGGTATTATTTTTTAAAAATTTTATTCTTTATCAATTTGTATTCTTATTTTTCTAATGTGGTAAGGGACCCTTTTATAAAAATATAATATTAATGGTTATAAATATTTATACGTATAAATAATTTTATTTCATGTTAATGATTTTGAAATATTTTCTAAATTATAATAAAATGTTAATTTTATAATTTATCAAAATAATTAAATGTGGTAATGGAATCTTTGATTCAAAATAATAATTAAAAATGTTTTAAATGGGGTTTGAAAATGGATTGGTTATTTCATTAACATGAAATGTTTTTACTACAAGTGGGATTTTATGAGTGACATATTAAAAATTTAAATATATTAGGTGTTATAATTATATGATTGTACATAGTAATTTTATGGGTACGCCTACTACAACTATATTATGGGTTGAATCCCATTATAGCTCATGGTTGATAGAGGGATAACTTTCACGAAGAGTTGAGCCCCATTATAGCTCATCAAATATGGGTGATCTCTATAGAGCTTATATGAAGGTTGATCCCCATTATATCTCTATAATTCCACATGTACTCGGAAGATGGAAGTCGACCAAATTTTTGTTCTATGTTTAAGAGTAGTTTAAATATTGATTTGGTAATGATACCCCAAGGAACCTGTTTTAATTTTCTATGATTTTTTATGTGTTTTTACGAAAGAGTTTTAATGTGTTTTCATTTTTTCTCTAGAAAAAAAATTATATTACAATATGTCCCTTAAATTGATTATTGTGATCATTTCACATTTAATCAAATCACAAGAAATAATATTTTTATGGTCAAAAAATATTTCATGATGAAATTATAGTAGATGTGTCTCAGAAAAATTCCATGATTAAAGCATTTCACTTTATGGAAGAAAATGGATCTTGAGTATAAGTGTCCACATTTAATGTATGTGTTTAATTTGAATTATTTTATCATAATTATATAAATATATAATATAAAAAGTTCTTAGAAATTAAAATCTAATTCAAAATCACTAGAATAATTTAGTTATAAGGCCAAGTACATACAGTTTGATTCAATGGATGTGTTAGACAAAATTAGAGATTAGAATGTCATCTTAAGAGTTAGATATACCATCATGTGTTTATAATTTTCAGTTTTATCATAATTTTTGTGTCTTATAAACCCTTTTTTGGATTTATGATATGAAATTTTATGATTTTTAAGGGTATTTTTTGATAATTTTTTTTAATTATGGTTTATTACATTATAGGATGAAATATGAATGTTATAAGATATCCTTTTAGGTTAAAACATGTTATGGTTATTTTTGAGGATTTTATCATATTTTGGAAATTTTATATGATTTATCTAGTTTTATAAAATATAAAACCCATAGTTTGGTTGACAACTAGTCACATCTGATAATGATGTAAGAAACAACCCCTTAACCGAAGAGCGAAAAGGATGCATCTCCAACTACATGATTGTGTAATTTCCTTGTTAATATAAATTTTCTTTTTATATAAATGATTTGACTAATGATGAATATGTTGATTTTTGGAAACATATATATTATTAGATATATAGCCTTGTGATTGGAAAATGATCTCCTAATTAAGTGTATAAGATTATTTTGGGAGATATTCACTGTTTTGGTAATCCTTTTAGATCAAGGTAATGATATTAATATGTGATATTATATTTCAATTAAAAGGAGGATTTTATTTTTTAAGAATATATAATATTATTGTGGATTTATATTTATTTAGGTTATTTGTGGAAATAATTAACCTATATTTGATAATTTTTTATTAGGGAAATTAAATTTCAGTATGCTTCATTATGAGTGGTAAATTTTATTTGGAGATTAATGATAAAATTATGTATATAAGGCAGTGCCACCTAATTCAATTAAATTTTATGTTTTATACTAATTTTGGATTATTTTGAGTAATTTTAAGGATACTTATTTATTTGATGACATATTTCGAACATTGTGTATTACTATTTAATTTACAGATTAAATGTATCCTTTTCAACATAATATGATTTATTTTTTCAATTTTCTTTTATCTTATATCAATAATTATTGGGATAAATGATGTATAAATATAGGATAAATATATAGTTAATTATTCATGGAATAAATGAATCACTAGAAGTATTTTCTAGTGTGTAATGTATGAAAAACTCATCTTTAATACTAATTATATCAATAAAATGATGAGATTGTTGTAAAAACTAATTAAAGGGTGAAAATATACTATTATAGTAAGAAATTTTCTTTTTTTGATAGTATATGTAGTTAAAGGATACTTATACCAACCAAAAGTATCGTATAACAAAAACATTAACATTTTTATTTACCTAATAATAATTCATCTACTTTTTAACTCATTACAATTTTACAGTTTTTGGAATTGTTAACTATCTCATGACTATGTTTTCTATAACTCACCATTAGAATATGATTGTTAGTTAAATCTTCTTATTCCATGAATTCATACAAGGATCACAACAATATCTTATATCTAGTATCCTTTATATGTCCATTTATTTATTTTAATTTTGATGTTTCACAGTCATGATTTTGATTTCATTTTTTAGATCTAGTATATTTAAGATCCTTGGTTTTTATCTTGGAAATTGGGTGCGACATGATTGAATTGTTTAGGTAATCTTCCATATATTTTTTGTCTATACAATTTCCATTGTATTTTATTTTAGATTTTGATGTAGAATGGGATGTTTGTGCCAAACACCATGTGGAACATAGTTGACGTATGGTCAATGGAAACCATTCCCCACTACCCATGTAACTATGTGGTAGGTTGGGGTTTTATATATATTATATCACACAACTTCTGGATGGTATGTCATGTTGGTTGGGAAAACCTTGCGGTGTGTACCTCTAAGGAAGAGAGGGGTACATGGTCACTGTACTATTTGATTATGTGTGTGTACAAACCATGCACAATGTACATGGAAGAAAAATTAATTTTTTACTCTTTTCCCCATTTGAAATTTAACTCTAAATCCCCAATTCCTCTCCCCACATGGGACTCTTTAACATAAGGGCCTCTAACTCCTCGCATGGATCCCTTGGATCTCAATTCCCATTGTTGACATGATATTGTTTCTACATTATTTTCTATGTAGGTGTTATTTCTTCATCAATTACTCCTCCTATCTAGGGTTTCTTCACTTTCTCATTGGGATTTTTTTCCTTATGAGTTAGGAGAATTTTTTGTGTGGAATCATGAATTTTATTGTGCACCCGTGATGAGTTTAGCATGATATTTCCTTGCAATGGTGTTGTGTTGGTGTGGTTATGGTTTCACACGAAATTATGAAAATCCCTACTCTAAATTTAGCTTGTTCCATTCCATAAAATTATAATATGAATTTAATGTGATTTCTTGAGTTTATAAATATGTTATATAGTTCAATTTTGTTGTGACTAATGTATTTTTTATGTGGTCTGAAATGACTATGTGTTAGAAAGGGGTTTTTTTAGATGGTTATGTTTTGTGTATGTTTATTTTTTATGATTCTTAAAAATGGTTTTATACCTTATGTAGAAGGTGGTAAATTTTTTTTCATGGGAACATGTTGTGAGAATGTGTTGAAAATGGGTTTTGAATTGAAAATAGATTATTTTTTGCATAATGGTTTATTTTTTCACCTTTAGAATTTAATTTTGAGTTTTTTAAATGATTTAAATATTTCTATAATATGATCCTAGATTTTGTTTTGTTTTATTAGGGTCTTGGAAAATGGAAATTGATAAATTTGTTTTGTTACATTCTTGGGATAATATTAAAAGGGGCTTCTTGAATTGTTCTAGTGGTGAAAATAGTTCCATTAATGGTTATGGTGTGTGTGGAATGGAATTTTTTTTGTTTTATAAAAAAGGGTGGAATGATTAGAAATTACTTTTGAATATTGGTATTTTCATAATATGGGAAATGGTACTGAGCTCGAAGAGAATATCAGGTATCTAGCAGGGCTGACCAGTTATAGAACTATAGTGACTTGAAAGTGCCTTGTCCTAATTTTACTTTTCTATATTGTTTATTATAATACAAAATAAAAATGTTTGATGATTTGAGATAATTAAGAAATTGGGATGTCCCCTCCTAGTGGATAATTCATGAGAAAACTATATTTCATGGTAATTATACCACCATTAACTAAGGTGTGAGTTCCTAGTGTTACACTTGAGCTAGAAAATCCCTAGGGATTTACCAATGGTTTCTTCTTGAGACTAATGAAATTTGATGTCCTTTTTCAGATTATGGTATACCTTGGGTTTATTTTATTTTAAATAAATATTCTCTTAAAAAAAATTTCCTTTGAAATTTTACCATTATAATATTTTCCCTTAAAAGTGTTGGGGTAAAATGGATTTTATTTATAATTTTGTCTTGAAAATATTTTAAAGAATTTTAAATAAATGAGGATTTTAAATTTCCTTTTGATGTTAAACCATGAAATTATTCCTTTTGGGAGTCATCTTACGTGTCTTTGGATCATACCATACATACACCTTTTATTGTATGTAGACTATGTATGTATGACTAAGGTGAAAGAAAGGTATATTGTGCAAGTGGATCTAGGGTGCAAGATGTAATATAATGTAGGTTTGGTTTTAATGGAATGAGGTGAAATCACTCTCATTATATGGATGTCTTTGGTTTTTTTTCATTCTACTTTCCATCATTGTATCTTCGGTTTTGGTTAAAGTTGTAAATGGTGATTCTAAAAATTTGAGTGCCTAGTTTGGTAATGATTATTCAAAATTATGATGTCTATATTTGTGAGTTTTTCATGATTATAAAATTTGGAGAAATAATTCCCAAGATATTTTAATGATACTCGGACACTAGTTTCCTACAGGTGGGTATTGAGAACGCCCTATAGGCCACTCCAAGAACCGGGTCAGGTGTCAGTTAGGATGGAGCTATAGCATCATTTGTGGAAAAATGGTTTCAGAGTCGTCTATGGCCTTTTGGTTCATGTAATTTGGGGAATATTCTAGGTATGCCAATGCTAGGATCATTAGGACCATATTTTCATTAATACATGTTGGGTTCCTGGTCCGAACACCACATTTAAGGAGTTGAATATCCTTGGGAATCTCGGTTTCCTTTCGTTTTTTTTTGTTCTCATGTGTTGTTTTGTGATTGGAAAATGGAAATAGAGTTATGATAGTGGTTTTCTTTAGCTCAAAAGGCCTAAAAGGCAATGTCGATCCGGGTACATGGTTATATAGTACATTCTGTGATGGTAGTGTGATTAGTATATTGCTTCCAACCAAGTGAAAAGTCACCCACGGACACTAGTTTCCATGGTAAATGTTTTGTTTCTTCTTTGGATTTGAATTTTTTTACACCCTTTTTTTCAAATTATGAGAAACTAGATATCAAAGTGGAAATGGTTTTTTCATGGGAATATTAAAATTGGATTCTCAAAATCATTTTAATGGAATCATTATAAATGTGTATTTTTATAAACTTATTTTGGAGTAAATGGTGATGAGTTCATTGATATTGGATTTTTATAATAAAAACATGTGGTTTATTAAAATCATTTTTTTGGAATGTAGTATTTTTTTTAAAGATGGTTTGTATTTTTTAACCAGATGAATTTATTTTCTTATGGGATTTTTTAAACTGCTGAAAATATTTGAAATGAATAAGTTGAGTTTTGAATTGAAAATGAGATCTGTTATTTTGAATGAAATGAAATGGAATTATTTGTGGAGTTCAAAACTAATATTCTTCTTTATTTGGTGGCAACTGAACAATTGGAAAAATTTATGAATTTTTGTAATGGGAACTAAATTGAGAATATGATTGTGTGGGATGATTTTTTTATAAAAAATTGGAAGAGTATTATTTTAAACATGTTATTTTCATGAGTGACCACATGCATGGTTACATGAGTGACCACATGCATGGTTACATGAGGATGGTGGATGGAATGAATGGATGAGTACTCCAAATGGTATTACTGGATTGGATCCTAGTGTGGCACAAGAACATTCATGTGTGAGGATCCATGAGAACCCATTGGTGAGTATGCAACCCACAAAGATTATTTCTTTTTAAAATAATGTTTAAGGTAAATTTTGATGTTTTGGTAACCTGTAGTTATGTGGTGTTACCCTAGTGATTTTAGAATGTTTCTTATGAAGTTTTTTGAGTTTGAAAAATATTTTGGTTTAAATGTTGTTTTATGTTTGAATTCTTATATAAGATTGGTTTTTGAAAAAAGGATTAGGGGGTTCTTTTGAGAAATGTTTTGTGAGGCCTTTTAGTTGGTTCCCTTTTAGTGTTCAGTGTTTTTTCATTATAGTTTAGATGATGGTATAGTTTTATTGGGTCATAATTTACCCATATTTTCTAGTCTATGTCCCCATAAGGAATCTTTGTATATTTTATGTGCATATATGGGTGATTCACCATTGGAAGAACTGCCTGTTGATATACATATGGACTTTATTCTCAATTTGAAAAAGATAAATTCTCTTATATTTTATAATATTGGGAATACTATTGATGAAGAATTGTGTATGTGTAATGTAGAAAGTTGATTTAGCTTCCTTGGGCTGTCTCAATTGTTAATGGTGATAGTTTCCAACTTTATTTATAATGATACTATCTAGATGTGGTGATGGTATTTCTAGTGAGGAGAGTGGAAACTAGTATAAGGCTGTTGGTGGTAGTTGTAGTATTAAAAGGAAATTGGTTCTTTAATAGGTTTCTTCTGTGCGAGGAATCATTTTGTTCCATTAGTGCAAGAAATATAGTCATAATAATCATTCAAGTTTACATTTTGAAATTGTTTGTTGTTTATGAGATGGTTTAAATTTCACTCCCTTATAATGATCATTGGTGTATAATGTTCATGTTTGGTGTTCTTTGGTGCTTCGTCTTTTTTTCCTCTTAATGTAAGAGTTGGATTGCGACTCTTTCAAGAACTTCTATTTCAATGGAAACATTATATCCTTTCTAGAATCCCAAATTTCTCCATTTATAATGAGAAGAGTTCTTTGACTATCATGTTTTTATTATTTCTCATTTTAGGTGAAAAATGTAATAATGCATGTTTATTTTCTAGGTCATTGTCTAGGTGAATGTGTCATGTTTTAGAAAATTGAAACTTCTAAGTTGTTGTGTTATTTTGGTTCATCCATGAATTTTGTGTTGTCTCTCCTGAGACTGTAGATAGTGTTCTGGTCTGTAATTTTCAGCTTATGGGTGTGAGGTATGAGATGCTTCAAACATCAAGGCTCTATCCATAGGTTGTGGAGTGACGATTGCGTGTAGTTAAGAATCTTGGGGGTGTGAGGGACCTTATTCTGTATTTTTACTCCTATTATATAATGATAAAAATTTAGGTTTCATGTGTTAGTTCTTCCCAAGGGGATGTTTCCATTTTGTAAGTTGATATAGTTTGTTCATATGGTTGAGAGACACATCCCGAGTCTCATTATAATTTCACTCAATGTAAAGCAATTACTTTTTTTTTCAAATTGGGTTGAATACATCCTATCCTCCCTTGTGATGATAATCTATTTTTTTTATTGTGATATATTGGAAATGGGTAGCATCATTTGGGTCTATATAACTCTTAGTTAATGTATTGAGTAAACGTTATGGTTGGAGTACACCCTGTGTTTTGTTGAAGCCAGCTCATAGAAGTTTTCCTCGGGATGAGGTTTGAGTTTGTTTGTTATTTTGGGAAAATAGTGTGAGTTTTTTCTTTAAATTCATAAAGTGATCTTGGATTGAAAGGTCGGAAAATTTATTTGTTAGAATTATTTCACTTTTTGTTGATCAACTATAGGTGTCTCAGAATTTGGGGGAAGAATGCATATGGGGGAGTCCATTAGGGTCAAATTAGTTAAAACATGTAAATTTTTTGGTGTCTTTATGTTATATTCTACTTATATGTTCATTGGGAAACACCTTATGTTGTGGAGGAATATCGATTTTCTTTTTAGATCAAAATGTTTTTTGGATTTCCAGTTGTGATAAGAGGTGTGCTGGGGAGAAGTGTCACCCGTAGGTTTTTTATTTCACTCTTGGATATGGTTCGTTTATGGGCCATGATTTTTCTCATAGGAACTGCTTGTGATGGGATGAAATTTTTGGATGTAATATTATATTTATTTTTGTTCTTATCTTTTTACCTTGTGTAATGCATTGTCTTTTTTGGAGGAAAATGGGATTTTTGCTCCAAACAGCATGTGGGAAAAGTTGATGGGCAATTAGTGAAAATTTTATGCCCCTTCCATGGTATCCTTGATGTAGGTTGATGTTTTCTGACAGAAGCTACTGCAAAACATTTGAATTGTATTTCAAACAATGTGGTAGGTTCATATTAGGCAGAGAAGGTTGCACCTTCACCCCATGGATTGAATGAATACGTGGTAAAACCATACATGATGTCTATGTCATTAAAATTTGTGTGTTTTCTCTTTTCCCCATTATAAATATAACCATAAACCCCCAATTTCTCACCTACACAATATTTTCCAACCAAGGAGTCTCCCCATCCTCTCTTAGCTTCCTTGGTGGATTTGATGTTTTTTCTCCAAGATTTTCCATGTAATTATTGTTTCTTTTTGATTTAGTCCTCCTATCTAGGGTTTTTCCTCTTCTTCTTTGTGTTTTTATTGTCCAGTGGTTTTGATGACCTATTTAGGATTGAATCTTTATTTATACGGTTCACAATTGTTGTTTTTGGACATATTTTTCACTATTTTGGTCTATTGGGGGAGTGGTTGTGGTTTTAAACCAAATTCCATAAGTATATACACATGAAGTAAGTGGTTACATGCCCTAAAATTGGTATATGTTTATAATATGTATTTATTAGTTATAAATGTGTTCTATGATTTAACTATATGGTGTGAAATATATTTTGAAGTGGTTTGAAATGATTCTGTATTAGAAATCATTTTTTATAAATAAAATGGATGTATTTTTTGTTTTTTTCATTGTAATATTTCATAAAAAGGGTTTTATTCATTGTGGAGAATGTGATAAATTATTTTTAAAGGGGACTTGAAGTGAATGTGTTTAAAATGGATTTTCAATAAAAAGATGATAATATTTGAATTTTGGTTTTTTACCTTTAAATGTGAATTATGACCAATTTAAATGATATGATGCTTTATTTAGACTAAACTTGTTGAATGGTGCACAACAAAGAGTGTAATAATTGATTATTATTTCACAGGTATAGAGGAGTTCACGTTGGAGTGAAAAAAATTTACTTAAATGGTTTTGGTGTAAATGTAATAGAATTTTTTTTGTGAAAGGGTGAAATGATTGTAAATGATTTCTAGATGTGGGGTTTTTTTAATATCTGAAATGGTATTAAGAAAAATGGAAATATTGAGTACCTTGGGGGGATGACTTGTTGTCGTATTCTGGTGATCTTAAAAGAGTATTTTACTAGTATAACATATCTTGATTGATGACTAAAACACTAACCATGAATGTATGATGATTTGAGAACACTCTTCCATTGCGGTGTCCCCACTAAGTAGCACATGCATGAGAAATATGATTTTCATGGTTATTATATATCATTTCACTAATGTAATATGATATAGTGTCTTGCATGATATGGATAACCCCAGGGAAATTATCTATGATACTCTCTTGATACTTATGAAATGTGGTATCAGCCATTGGCATATAGTGTACCTTGAGTGCATTTTCTCTTAAATAAAGATTATCATAATAATTTTTTCATATAAAATGATACCATTAAAAGTTATTTCCTTTAGTTATGTGTTGAAAAAATTATTTAAATTTTTGTATGGAAATGATACTATATAAAAGAGCTTTTCAAATTTTATTCTAATGTTATAGAATATAATCTTTCTTTGTGGGTGGCATCCTACATGGATTTGACTCACAACCTATATATAAATTTGGTTGTATAGAATTTTCTTGTATGGCATGTGTAATGGAAAGGTTTTTTAGGTAGGTGGATTAGTGTTTCTAGAGTTCCTATCGTGCATGATTTGTCATGGTCACTTGAAGGTGAAAATCCTCTCATTATATTTATTTATTTGTATTTTTTTCATTTTTCATTCAATTGATGTATCATGGGTTTTTTTATTGATTTATTTTTTTATCTGAATTTTGGAATGCATTATTTGGTCATTATAATTCAGCATTATGATGTTTATCAATGTGAGTTTTATGTGATTATAAAACTTTTTTAAATAGTTACTAAGGAATTTGGTTAATAACCATGAACTAGTTATCATCGCGTGGGGATCGAGGACACCCATTGGAATATGACATTAATTAGGTTGGATGGCCCTCTTGCTTGGATCATGACAAGATATTTTATTAATCATTTTTCAGATGTGGGATATCAGAAATACAATTTTGAAATGTATAAAACCTAGTTTTAAATCCCATGATCAATTTACATGGATAAAATTTGTTAAATAGTGGATAATGTAACATATATAGTTTTTTAAAGGAAACAATATGTTACACATCATACATGATACACCTCATCGAGGTTTAACTGACAACAAGATATTATTATTTAAATGTTATCGTTATAACAGAGAAATTAGAAGCAGGGTATGAACAATATTTAATAAATTATGAAAATATAGTTCATTCATGTATATATAAATAATTATTAGTTGAAAAACAAACTATAACTGAAAAATAATATTTTTTTAATGAATGGAAATATTTTTATGAAAAAAAATTTAAATGTTAAATAGTATGTTCATAAAATAATCAAATCAATATTTTGGGGATATATTAATGATATATATGTATATATTTATTTTTAAATATAATGTTATAAATTAATCATGTATTTTTTTCGAAACATGATATAATAACAATTTCACCTTTATGCATAAAATGATTATTTTTCAAAAAAATTAATTTTTATAACTTTTTGAGGGAGAACCCATTTTAAATATAAATTTTATCAATTTTATAAATTATATTTGATTAAAAAACTTCTTATTCAGAATATGTGTATAAAAATTTATCTTGGATAAGTTTTTTGTATTTTTATGAGAACATTTTAATTTTGATGAAAGGTGAATAATACCAAATATTAGTTGAAAACTACTTTTTTATCAAATTTATTTATATTTCTAAATTATGTTTATAATTAGTTTTTAAATATAATTAAATAAATTTTTTATCATTAATTAAAATTTATTTCATTTGAATCAAATTCACATTTAAATTTGATATAAACAAAAATATAAAATGATTCTACTTCCACTGACCTATAGCCACAGTTTTAAAACTGTATCTATAAGGGGCTATAGCCACAATTATCATGGCCTATGTCCATGTTTTTCAAAACCATGAAAATAGGTTGTGGCTATAGCCATATTTCTTTTATTCAATAGACACAATTTTATAACCATGGATATAAGCCACTTTTTTCAATGGAATATTTCCACGGTTTCACAAAACGGTGGCTATAGGCCACTTTTTTCAATGGCCTATTTCCAGGGTTTTTCAAAACTGTGGCAACAGGGTTCCCGCGCTTTGGTGGAAAAAAGGTTTGCCTCCAAAAAATTGGCTGGTAGACCTACCGCCAGGGTTTTGAGGATATTATCAGGATTTATATTAATATATATATCATTGTATACATATATATACCCGTAGTGTCACTCGACATTGTGGTAATTACTCTGGTTTGAAGAGGAAAAAAGTAGGGATGAAAACCTGTTGGTGACATTTTTTATTTAGGCTATTTTCCATGGTATACCAAGGCTATATCCACGGTTAAATCCATTGAAATAGCTTCCTATATACACTATTTAAACTGTCGACTTAGGTCAACTGCCATAGTGGATGTCTTTAACACCTATTTCCACAGTTTTCAAAATAGTGGATATAGGCAGTTATTTCCACGGTTAAAACTATGGTAGTAGGTTGGGACCTACTTCCATGGTGATAGCAGCCAAGATGGTCCAAAACTATGGCCATAGACTAAGGCCATGTTTTTGGGGCCTATTTCAATGGTTTTGTATAGTGGAATTAAGTCTTTTTTCTAGTTGATCAAATATTTTTGAACATTTTTACTTTTTTAAATTAAAAACATGTTATCCAAATACATCAACGAGATTAATAATAAAATAATTTTAGCCACTTCATTGTTTTAAATTTCTAAAAATCGAAAAACATGGTTGTAATCATTATTATATTTATGATATAACAAGATAAAAATTATTTTTGTTAAATATGAATTTTAAATTTAGTCATTATTCTTTTTACCACGATTAAGGGTATATCTTGAAATTAAGGGTTAAAATAATACTATAAATATTTTAAAATTACAAATAAACATGCCTTAATTTTATTTAATGTGTTATTAATGCCCCAAATATTCATTTTTACTATTTTATCTCCCCCTTCAGCCACTAATATGACTTTATTCCCTTTATATTGTTTTATTTTAAAGAAAACACAAAAAAACATATTCATGTATTAATCACAATAATATTTTAAATATATAACAATTTATATGATTTCATTAACTATATATATAATTTATAAATCTATAATTTTCACCTATATAATGGTAATTTATTTATCATTTTTATTAAATAAATAACTATATTAAACAGAAACATAACGATGATGAATTAATTACGTCATTAATGGAAGAATCCAATAAATGTTATTCACAATAATAGAATAAATATAATTTTTTATTTTTTATTTCATAGACTAATTTTATGTCTGAATTTTCATGTTAGGTATAATGTAAGGGAATTTTGTTTATATATCATGTTTTAGGGTAATTTTAAAATATCACATATTAAATTGTGTCCGAATTGACATTACTGATTATTAAAAATAAATATTATTTTATTAAATTATATAAAAAAATAATTAGGAAAAATAAATTTAATAAGAACAATAAATTTATTAATTTCCCTTTCATTGGTATTTTGAAATGGTATTTTAATTTTGTTAACCCTCAAAATGAAAATTAGAGGATATCGTTTTAAGAATTCATACCAGTTAAAAATAATAAGTTTTAAAAAAATTCATAACTTGTATAATTATTTTTTTATTAAAGGTATTATATAGAAAATAATTTTACCTTTTAAATAAATCAATTTTTACACAATTTTAATTGACTAAACAATTTATATTAAATTAATATTTTGAAAAAGTCCAAGAGTGTCCCTCCCCACTCCTGTAAATTGGCACCCATTATTTTCTATTATTCACAAATAAATACTATTTTATTTTTCCAATATATTCACAAATACCTTCATATAATCCCTCCCAACATTATACAAGTTGTAGTTTTGGCATAACTCTTTCTATAGATCTGTTAAGCTGTTAATCAAAGGATATTGTCTGAGGAGAATGTATAATTTTTAATTCTGTTTTTATGTTTTATTTATTCCTTTACTCCCATAAAATAGTAATCAACCATGATTAAATAATAACTATAGTATCCTATATATATATATATATATTAATATCACCTCCAAAATCCATCTCTAATTCCCTCAAATGAGAAACGAATTAATCATTTCTGTGTACGTTTGAACTATCACCTACATGAATCTATATAATTTGTATTCCATCAAAATAAATCATGACAGTTTAGAATGACGGAATGAAATTTTATATATTATATTTATGAAATATATGTCATTATATAGTAATAATATATCATATATGTTCTTACCTTACTATGCACAGTAAAATTATAATGTCATTCATGCGTACAAGTGAACTATCACCTCCATGATGCTATGTGATTTGTTTTCCATTACCACATATAATGAAAGACGTATATACAAGTATATTTAAATTATCAATATAATAATAGATATTTTATGATCATTCTTAAAGTACACTATTACTTTCCTTATTTCCATAATCATCCTTGAAAGATAAAAGCGTTACTCATGCATTTGAATGGCTTATCACCTCTATGATTATAACATTGTTTGTGATTCATAACAATAAATATTTATTTAGATTTAAACATAAAATTATTTTATAAAATTTATTATTAGGTCATTAATATTATTCTTGGAATTGCTGAATTATGAAAACATCGACTATTGACAGCATACCAATTTCATTTTGGACTGAAGTTTCGAATACTATCAAAACGTCTAACATGAACATTAATAATAATTTAATTGTTATAAAATGATATTAATTTATATAAAAGGAATAAAAAACATTTAAATGGTTCTCATAAAACTAAATAATTAACATATGTATATGATTAAGGAGATTAAAGGACGTAATTGATAAATCAAACTCACGGTAAGGGAATCTATCTCAATCTCCATTCATTGAGGAATATCTTGATGTTATGGTCCGTTACTATCAAATAAGATGAATATAAAATCCTTTTGACATGTTATATAATGAATTACTACACTCTCATGGTATTTAATTGTTTTAATTCTATTCTTTAGTTATTTTGATTCTTTTTTTCAAGAGGTAAGAGACTCTAACCAAAAACGTCATTTTATAAGTTTTAAAGATTTATTCTTCTAAAAAATATTATGTCAGTTCCCTGTTTTCAAAATTATTTATATGAATTTATTAAAATATTAATTTTATTATTTCAATCAAATATTTTAAATAGTTATTCGTTATGTTGATACAAAAATATTTTTTAAAATGATTTAAATGGGTTTTGAAAATGGTTTGTTTATTTCATTATATTGAAATGTTATCAGTGAAATGGGTGTTTTCTAAGTGACATGTTTAAAATTTAATTCTTTTTTATGTTATTATTTAATATTGGAACTTTTAAATTTTATAGTTTATATTGATAAAAATTATACAAAGGTTTCATCAACATTACAGCACACAGGTGAGCCCAATATATCTTGTAATATGGTTTGAGCACCATTATATATCTTGAAAGATGGGTGATCCTGATATAGCATATAGGAAGGATGCGCCCCATTATAACTCTATAAGGCATTGGGTACTCTAAAAATGGAAGTTCATCATAGGGTTATTTCATTTTTAAGGGTGATTGTAAGAATTATATGGTAATTATTTCACATGGATCCTTTTTTATTGTTCTATGCTTTCTAATAAGTTGTTAAGAAAAGGATTTAATGGGTTTTCCTGATTTTCACTAGAATAAAGATTTAATTTCTTTTTTTAACTTAGTGATATTTTTTCTCATCCCACATTTTGAAAAAATTACATGTCCTATGATTATTAAGGGAAAAATATGTTATGATGAAAGAATTTAATATTTGTCTCAAAAAAATGTCATTATTTTTAAAAGGTTTCACTTGGTGGGAAAAACGATAACGAGTATAAGTGTCCACGTGTAATGTATGGGTGTACGTTGTAATATTTTCTCCTAATTATAAAAAACAATAAATAAATATTTTCCTCTAATCTGAATTCTAGTAAAAAAAATAGACTATAATATATTTAAGGTATGTACCTTACATTTATATATAATCATACATTATTTTGAACTCATATTTTATGAAATTCTCAATGAATTTAAAATTGAATTATTAATATTTCCTTTTTATCTTTTACTAATATTATTAATGATTAAAAAAGGTTATTTAATTCTTAACACTAAAAACGTGGAATGTATTAGATAATTTGGAAAATCTTATTATTAATTTTAAATTTATTTTCCCTTTAAATATTTCTAAAAGTTTTATTAATTAATTTTAATATAATAAATTTATATTACATGAACGTAATTTCTATGGAAACTAAAACATTGGTTATAAAATATCAATCATGTTCTTCTAATAAAATCACTATAATAAAATGTATAATTTCTATACGGTAATAAAAAAATTCAACGAATGAGATTTCATAAATTTCTATGTTATACATACATCAAAAATTCTCTTAATAATTAATAGTTTAAATAAAATCAATATATTTCACTATTAGTATTACAATATTTTCATAGAAAAATGTCAAATATTTCTCACTATGTTGGTTGTGATATTATGTATTATTTATTTTGAAATTTATCTAATTGTGTATTAACATGTTATATATTAAATTTTTAATGGAAATTAAATTGAATAACCTGTAATTATTGAAAAATAAATGTTCCTAATGATTATGTGTTATTATAATTAATTTGTATAAGTTTATTTTTATAGTGATATTAATATACTTGATCATATATGATAATAATTTATTCATAATAAATTAAATATATTATGAAAAAATATACAGTACTTTTGAAAATTATTCCTTCAAATAATTTAATTATTTACAAAATATACAATAAATAATATAATGATAATTATTTATAGATATTTTTTAATATAAAATTATTACACCAAATAAATTATAATTCTAATTAGAATTATATATATAAATAATTTCATTATAAATAATTTTATTATGTATATAAATAAGTAATAGAAATGTATATATTTATATATAATATTTTAATGTAAGATATTTATTTAATTTTGAGTAATATTTTTTTAATTTACTAATTAATTATACATGACTCTTGTATAACTAAAAAATACATATCCGACAACCATATCAATAATGATCACATTTTCAATGGCCATATTTTTTTAAATATTAATATCAACAATATATGTGAGGAGTAGTTATCATTCCAATATATATATAACCATACTAAACATATTTAATTTCTACTTCCTATTTCCATAGTATTCATTTATTAAATTAAAAAATTATTCCCCATATCATGTTGTTCTTTCTAATTGTTTTTTTTGTTATAATAGTTTTTATTCTTAAAGGAAATAATTGTTTTGGGGTGTTCCATGTTTTGATGATATTATTCTCTTCAATTAACTTTCCTATTTAAATTTTTTCTGTACTGATTGGTTTAATCTTCCATAATTTTTAATACACAGTTTCATATAAATTTTTTCAATTCTTATTTCTAAATAATACTAATTCTTAGTTAAATACCAATTTTTTTTGAAGTTTTTCACAATGTATTTAAATTCCTTTTTTGAAATGAGAAAAAATATTTTTAATTATAATAATAATTTTTTCATAATTAATATTTTTTGTAAACCCCCCTCGTGTGTTATAATTCCTCCCTTCATTTCATCATTATACAACTTATCTAGTCACAACCTTATTGGCCTATTGGTTGTGGGATTCTACAAATGTAATTTATCTTTTTCAATTATTGGTCCCCAAGGAGTACCCATTGAGGTTTGGGTACAAAAATATATTATGTTAAATAATATATAATCATATAAACCTTATATTATTTAAAAAATTCACTTATATAGTTATATATGAATGAGAAATGAAATATTTAAATTCTATTAATTTTATATTCCTTTTAAAATGATAAATTTAATATGTCGCATCATAGAATTTTATTATTCTTGATAAAAAATTGAGGTTTTCAGTTTTCTTTATATTAATTATATATATATAGTATTGATATAGTAAAATTTCTTAATATTGTGAAAAATATTAAAAATGGATTCAATTCTTTATTCAAATAAATTATTGGTGGTGCAGAAGATCATATACCGAGTGTGTTGATAGGCTTTTTTCATTAATTTATCCTCTATAATATTAAAATAAAATATTAATAGATACATAATTATGAATTATATATATATATATATATTCTATTTAAGAGAACATTGGTTAAGATATTTTACACACTTATTTTGTAGTATTTGACAATACTAACTACCTAGAAAGTTTTGTTAATAACATTAATAATACTCTAATATTATGTTCATGGTTGAGGGAGTTTACTAACAGCCTTATAATATAATAAATTAAGGATATATAGGTTTTTTATCTATCTAGTATTATAATATATTAAGTGTTTATTTATTTTTCATAAATTAAATTTTAAAAATTTGATATTTCTACGAATGATATTTACACTATTAGATTGGACAAAAAATTTTGTTAATGATTTAATTAATGTTATAATCCAATTTTATATTTATATAATCTAATAAATGTACTAATATATATATATATATATATATATATATATATTATTTATTGCCTCAAAATAATCCTTGAATGGTATTTATTAAAATGAAATAATATATTCATAGTGGTTGTAGTTCGTATAGGTAACATATATAGTATCAATTTTTTTTAATTCACGGGGTTATTAATGTAATACAAATTTTATTATTATACAGTGTGAATTAGTCCATTATTTTATTCTAGTAAATTTTATCTTAGAACCAACCATGTAATTCATGATACCAAAATCATTGAAAATATACATATGGTATGATTAAACTATCCAATGTCAAGAATTTTTAATAGAGATTGAGTGTGAGAAAATATATTTTATATTTAGGTAGAAAAAATAATACCATTTTCATAATAACATTAATATTTTAAAAAATGATATAAAAAATTAAAATTGTAAAAAATGGAAAAATTTGGGGAGGGTAGAAAGAGGAATACGGAAAAAATGAAATGAAAATATTTGTTTCATCATTGTATTAGGAATGAAAATTAGATAATGTAGTGTAGTATAAAGGATTTAAAGAATTAAAATATCCAAAAAGATTAAAAGATATATATTAAATGGATAATTTATAGAGCTCTGGGTTTTCAAAGGAAATGTACTATTGTTTGACATGGGAAAGTGAATGTTGTATTTGTACTTGTGGAGCCTGATGTTATTTAATCGATATATTAATAATTATTTTTAATTTAGTAAAACATTATTGCTGTTAAATTGATTAAAAAAATTAGTCATATACTTATTAGAAACGTGATTTGACATCGAAATCTATAAAAAAATAAACTGTTAAGTCAAATAGGTCAAATACTACAAAAAAGATTCATTTATAATAATATATAATTTCCCTTCCAAAATTATATATATACATTACTAAAATAAAATTAATAATTCTGAAATCATTATCTTATAATATAAATATATATATTTGTTAAAAATTCAACATAATTTATTAAATTATATTTATTACACGATCAACCAAAAAAATTAGGTTTTTCAAAAAATCGTTATTTTCATAATTAATATAAGAATAAAATATTAAAAATAAATCCCAAAACCACACCCTGGTGAAATTTGAACACAGTATTTTTAAAAATAACATTTATATTATTTTGTTATAAATATGATAAAATTAATATCTTTAGTAAAATATCATTATTCTTTGAAAACAAAACCTCAATTTTTATGCAGTTTTATTTATGACCCTAAAAATATTAATATCAACCTCTTAATGTACTATTATAATTTATATAAAAATAACATATTATTTTATAGAATTTAAGATATTTATATTTTATTTCCATGTTATATCATATATGTTTTAAAAAAACATAAATTATATAATATTTAAGTAATAAATTTTTAAATTGTTTTTGAAATTTTTATTTGATAGTAATGTGATTTAATATTATAATGTATGAAGTTACAAATTAATAAAGTGAACTAATTCATTAACATACCACTTGAGTTAATATTGAATTTAATTTTCATTGGTATAATTAGTAGTCATTAGATATATGGTTTTTGGTGGTATAATAGGGAACCATGTACAGATTAAGGATATTCAATGGAAAATTATCATGATAGATATTATCGTGTTGCAATGACTTTTATAAAGTACTCATATAGTGGAATTATAAAATTAACTAGAAAATATATATTATATTTTGTGTTCAATGTATATATGGTTTGATCAAGACTCATACTTATGATACCACTAGTATTTTTTATTTTTTATAAACTCAATTTAGGTATATGATATATATATATATATATGTGAAGGAGGACCTTTGTTCCCTTTACATCGGTAATAAGGATGTATCATAATCATTAGATTACCAGAGATAAAATTTTTAAAAATAATGAGATATGGGTGTCATAATCATATTGGTTTGAAAATTTTTGTGGATACCCATATCATGTTTCCCAAAATTAAGTGAAGAAATAAAATAAAATATATATACACATCATTTCCAATGATAATTCCAGAGGATCCACTTAAAAAATATGTACTTTCTATTTATGATATGGTAAGCCATGCATATTTCTATTTAAAGGAAATTTGGTGATTATTTTTATAGTATAAGTGGCTAGGTGTTTTAAATTTGAATATCCACCTTTGGGTGATTTGATTTTTATTTACATTGTTAGATGTATATTTTTATGGAAACAGTACACCAAATAATATTTTCTTATTTTTTTTATAAGACACTAAAAAGCTCACGTACTAATAGTGGTAAATTACATATACTATAGAAAATAAATTGAAATTCATATAGTGTGTGTGAAATATAAATTTTTGCTAATAATTTAGTATAGTCATTTTTGGAACAATTAATATGAAAATTGATATTTTTTTAAGTCTTGAGGAAATACAACATGAAAATTAAAATTATCAAATTTATATAAGGAGTTTTATACTCCATTGATATATATATAATTAAAATCATGATTGGAAATACCAATTTTCCTAAATATATCATTTAAATTTGTCTTATTTTTACCATGGTACTTATTTTTTGGAAATCCATATTTATAATGAAATTTGTCATAAAAATTCATTAAATATTACACATAATTATTGTGTGTTGAAAAAAATTCCCATAGTTATATTTGATATTTTATAATTAAAATTAAAATTTTATACCATCCTTTATAGAATATATATATATAATTTTATATTCACATTTTATAGAAATGAAATTATACATCCCTTGGATTTTTATTGAATTAAATTCAGTAAATAAATATGATAAAAATAAATTTTCTGTAAAATTTTATTTATTTGATTTCTATTCACCATTAAATAATTACATATATTGTAGGAATACAAAATTTTGGATATATTGTATTATATAGACTAAAACAATGGTAATAATTTCATTGAAATTATGAAAAATAGGTTTTTAAAGACACAACAAACTATAAATGTGATTTTTAATCTTGATAGTCCCCCAATGTAAACATATTACTCTTAATTTATAATATACTATTGAAAGATATTTTAAATAGGAATATATTGTATGCCTTCTACCAAAACCATATATAACATGATTTATACTCAAATTCTGACCATTCCAAAAAATATATTTAACTATCAATTCACCCATTGCATAACATAAAAATGACTAAAATATAATATAATATCATATAAATTAATTTTATTAGAAAAAATATTCATTATATTTTCTATTTTTTCTTATATCCATAAATAAAAAGAAAATAAATTAATGTGAATTGTTTACAAAATTCCATTAAGACATCTCAATTCTTACCATATCAATAAAAGGACATTATCCCCCATTCCCATTAGATATTGGAATCATAAGGCTCATAATTTACACGTAATAAATGAAATGTGATTATTATCCAACCGTAAATTTAAAATATAATATTACTCTCATTTATCAAGGGTATGTATATAAACATCACATTGTATCATATGTATGAGATAAAAATGAGCAAAATCTGCTCTAGTGCTCGTGTATTTTATCTATAATATGGGGAAATTAATGATATAACCCCTACTTCTATAAATTAACCACAATTCATATTATTATATATTTTCCATGTTTATAGTTCTGTTAAATATGTGTCAACATTGAACTAATAGTCTACATTAAATATCAACTCTCTTTTGAGTGCATTGTCACTAAAACATTAAATTGGATTGAATTTAATGAGGGGGTATTCATTTATGCCTTAAATTTTTCCATGAATTATTATAATGACATGTAATATAATATTTAATATTGGGTGGTTACTTATACTATAGTATTCACACACTATAATAAGGTTTATTACAATTTTCATTGAATTGCAGATATAATGATGGATATATTTTGGTTAGAAAATATAATATCATTAGTGGAATAAATGAAGGAGATTTCTCATAGTAGATATGTAGTTAGATTTATATTATGTATAGTTTCGGTCTGTATTCATATAAAAACTTAATTTTCACACCACATTCAAAGATTATAGTGCTATTAATAAATATATAATTGTGAATCACTTGCTAATATATCAAATTTTGTTTCATAACTATTAGTACCTAACCTTAAACATTACATAATCTTGAAAATTAATGTATATTTCACATCTTTACATTACCAAATATATTTTTTGGTTATAGATTTATAAATTTATAATATAACCAGTACATATCAACCCACAAGCATACAAAGGTGGTAAAACTAAAATAGTATCCATTTCATCCAAAAAAATTCTTTAACACAAAACAACAACACGATTTCATAGAAAAACCATCATAACATATAACATGACATCCTTCTTTCTCTTACATGTCCTTATACCATGTGAAAAAAAATTCAAAACATGGTATGAACAAAAAATCTCAGTATGGTATACAAATTGGAGAAAATAATCCAATAGTCCCCGAATACATATAAACATATGAAATCATTTTCATGAAGGAATAATTTTCATTCATATATACTTACATTGTGAAACAATAGATTTCCATGAAACATTAGACAATATATATATATTACCATAATGGTGTCTTGAGTAATTACATATTTGTATTGTAACCCACATAGCTACCTTATGATTTTCAAACCTCGCGATTACCATACAATGTTACCCTGACAACTACTTTATGGTTTAACCATTGAAGTTACACTTGGAGTGACCATTATGAAAACCTACAACATAAACATAACCAATGAATGGCAGGTATATATACTTCCCACAAATAATATTAAAAAATTCCCATGAACCATATCATAATAATAAATGGTTTAAAATATCATTAAAACATTAATTATGAATTTCAAAAAATATAATTTCAAAAGAGGATTGTTAGAAGAAGGTACTTTACATATGTCATATAATTTATCTGAGAATTAAAATAATGAAACTAATATGTGTATGAAATGTAAATATAGAGAATTAAATATAATATAAAAAAACAATTAAAAATAATCTTAGTACTACATAATCATATAAGTAGAAGGTTAACAAAAAGAATGGAAAGTGTGTTAAGAATTCCCTTACCTTGGGTTCGAATTACCTAAAATGTATTTAACCCTCCTGTATAATGGTTAAAAGGGTGTAATTGAAATTTAATAGAAACAAATTCATATTTATAAAAACTTATATGATCATTTTATAACATAATTCCTCCCATTAATTAATAATATTTTGTTATTTACATTGTTTCGAGTGTGTTCCTTACATGGTTTCCATGGTTGTTTCATAATGGATTTTCTTGTCGAAAGGAAGAGAATCTCTAAAAGTAGAGTGAGTTGTTATTAAAATGTTTCTATAATATTAAATGATACCATAAATCATTTTTATCCTATATTATGTTGAATCATTAGATAAAACATTAATTATTCTTAGATCATTTTGGTCGTTCATCGATAGTCACAAACATGTTTCATCATATGCCTCTAATATTATCATGATATGTTAATTCCAGAACACAAGAGAGGTCATATAATAGAAATTATAATCTTTTTCCCCCATTAATATTGTTTTACAACCTACTTTGACAAAACTAAATGAAAATGAAGTCACATCATTCATGATGTGGGTAAACCTACACATCGTGGATGATGTTTTTAATTTTAGAACAATAGGGGGAAGTATATGAAGGATGTTGTTCAAGTTTTCAACAAACATGATAAAATCCAAAATAAAAAAGATTATTGATCTTTCATTCACCTTTTATACGGGGAGTGGATGAGTTTATAAGAGAATAAAAATAATTTAAAAGAAAATCAAACCAAATGAAAGAGGATTTTTACCTCTTGATCTCTTCTCTGTGAGATCCTACTTAAGGCGCTTTTATTTGCCTATTGGTGATACCATCATGTCTTGCATGTTTTTAATAGATTTGGGATGTGTTATGAAAATAATTTATACAATTAAAAAATATTTCGAGTTGGGAGGAAAATATGGTTGAGGGTGGTATTTATAGTGGAGGATAGAAGAGAGTTTCCATTATTTTAATCATTTGTTTATTATTTTTTCTCAAGAGTAATAATAGTCTTGATTAATGTGACACAAAATAGTAAATTGATACTGTGATTTCAAAACTAATGGTGCTGACATCAAATATTTTTCTTGGAATAGTGTATATAACAAGTAAAATATATAATAGGAAAATTATAATATTTCATTGTTACATAAAAATGCATGTATTTTATAAAAATCCATAAATTCACCGCAATTATCACACTTAGTTTTTGATGTCTTGGTTTTGATCTAGTTTATTGGAAAAAATTATCAATTCAATGGGTTTTGGGTGAGATAAACGTTGAGTTTTGATGTTTTATCTATGTTTAATCATCCAAACATGGGTGCCCCATTGATTTTTGGTGGGTTTTTTGGAGAAAATGATGGTTACTTCATGATTTGGGCCAAACCATGAGCTCATTTCATGATTTAAATGAATATTTTGTTTCTTTTAAAACTACATAGTTTTTTTTTAAAAATAACTTCCCATTACACATCCCAGATGTCTTACACTGACCTATAAAAAATACAATATCCATTGGTAACCCTTAGGAATAAAAAATAATTGTGGAATTGGGTTATTTATTAAGGTAATAGGAAAAATCTAGAGCTCGATTCCTGTGATTAAAAAATATTTTGTTTCATTAATTTATAATATATTTTTTTATTTTTAGGGATACCATATGAAAAACAGAGACGTAAATATTTTCTATCAACTATAAGTGCCTCCCCCTTCGTTATCCTTTGTTTTGGGTGACTTCTCGCCATAGAATAGTGGTTCTTATTAATTTCGTCATCAAATCTCTCTCCTTTCTCTTCCCTAATTAGTATTCCTTCATTTTTCCTTGAATTTATCTTCTCCCCAAGTCATTAATGACCTAGGGTTATTTTTTACCCTCATTATTTCGTGGTTTGGTTTGTTTACTATTTTTCTTCATAGATTTTGGTTTTTTGAACTTGCGGTGAGGGGTTTTGGGTGTGCGTTTCAATTCCACCATGGTTTGGTGGTTGGTTCTCCCATGAACAATCCTTTATTATCTATTTTTCATCTTTTTCCTTTATTTATCACCTTATATACATGTTTTTATTGCTGTGATAACTTTGTATGATTAATTTTGTGTGTAATATGGTTATTTTTTTCCTTGTTTAGGGTAAAATGGACTTGTTTCATTATAAAATTACACAAGGCATGTCTAAATTATTGTTCTGTTGGTTTTCACATATATATTTTGACGTTAATGAACTTTTTTAACTACTGTAAATATATTTTGGCATGTACATTTGGGTTTTTAACCCATTATATGTTAAATAGGTGTTGTTTTTCTAAATGTTTCACACCACATCATTGGAAAATTGTCTGGTTTTGATTTGTGTGATAAATGTGATATAAAACAACATGTTTGAATCTACTAAATTATGGTAATCATGAAATGGGATATTTTTGTGGCATTTTATTTCTATACCAAGTTTTTTTGGTTTTATAAAGATATGGGTTATTGTTTTTAACATGGTTGGGAACAAGTTGACATTAAGTGTCATGTTAGGCATTCTTATGAAAATGGTTGAGTGTAAATTTGGAACCTAATTA
Organism: Viscum album; assembly: GCA_963277665.1. NCBI lineage: Eukaryota > Viridiplantae > Streptophyta > Magnoliopsida > Santalales > Viscaceae > Viscum > Viscum album. Next base: position 1,787,265,597 of record OY728121.1, on the reverse strand, counting down.
TTTTAAAAAAATTATGTATATGTTTTTATTATGATAATTTTTTTGTTTGAAACTCTTTATGAATAGTGAATTTTTTTACATTTTTATATGTTGGTTTCATAAAATGCTTAAAGCCCCATTAGGAATTTCCCTTAAAATGGGGGTTTTCATGATTATTTATTGTTGTACCATTTGGGGTCACATTGAGATTCATGAAATTGATTTAGTAAAATGTTTTGAGGATTCAAAATCTAGTTTCGTATGACATTGCTGTTTGTTTGGCCTAAAATGTTCATTTTTAAACGAAATTAATGAGAAAAGCTATATTAAACTTCTTCAAATATTTTTATGAAACTTTTTGATTCTTTATTGTGTTAAAAAATGGTGAAAATAAGTTTACACACTATTAGGAGTGTGTGTGACCAGAAGTGGTGTTTTTTTGTGTAAATGTAATTTTATAGCATGTGGAACATTTTTTAGAAAAACGAGGGAAACCTGGGTATATAGGTGGGAGATGTGTACTAGTATGCTTGTGATTCAGAGTGGTTTCATCCAAGTATCACATAGATATTTTGAAAATGTCATAAATAAATAAACTAATATTATTTTTTTGGGAACCAATAGGTTATGGGAATGTTCCATAATAGTGGCTCATGCATGAGAACAGATATATTTTATGGTTACTTTTCACCAAGATACGAGGTACCTAGGGATAAGAACAAGAAAGTTTCTATCATTTATCATGTGAATTGTTCTCATTGGATATATTTTATTCATCATCTCCATACAATGTGTTTGGTGGGATAATTTAGAATCATATGTGTGTTATTTAATGGCGTACATTGTTTAATGAATCCCTCTTGAAAACCATTTTCACTTTGAAGTTTCATCTCATTAAAATTGTTTTTGTTATTTCTTGTTTATGAAAGCTTGCAAGATTTTTTATTTTTTATGGTTTTATCGCATGTAATCTTTTTTTTGAATTTTTTTTAATATAGTATTTCAAACATGAAATTGATTTTTTTATTTTAAAGGAAGTGAAATTGGGAATAGAATATTGGGCTAACCAACTGTGGTTTAATAACACATGAATGTTGTCTTCTTCTGTTTTTATCCCTTCTTAAGGTTTTAGCTTGATATAGATCACCTTGAGAAAAGTTTTATTGTCTTTTTGGAGAGTAGAAAATGTGGTCACAGGGAGTTATATGTTTCTCTTGTTTGGTTGGTTGAGTTTTTTTAGTTTTACATTCACTTTCATGTGGGGATAATGATCTGTTCAACTATTATATAAATTTATAATAATTTTCCATTTATTTTCACTATTTATTTAATTGTTTATATTTTTTAGAAATAGTTCCATTATCACTATACAGATGCCCTTTGTTCTTCTTTCCAGCTCAGGAGGATTTTTAATGCCTCTAAGGAGGTCTCCTGATCGGCCGGGGGGACTGGTTCTGGGTCAATCTAAGCTGGTTCGTGACCAAATGGCATCAGAGTAGGATGGATCTTAGTGGACCTTGATTTTATACTTCCCTTGTTATTTTGGGGGATTTCAAGGTAATTGTAGTAAGATTTTTGGGACTTTAGGGGTATGTGTGTAAAGATCATCATAAAATCCTTCTCGTTCTAAATCCTAGATTTACCTTAGAAGTCCTGTTTTATTAGGGACATTTGTTTTTATTGATTGTTTGTTGTTTGGATACAACAAAAAGGAGTTGAAAATTGGTTTATTTCATCTCACATGGCTTGGTAAGCCGTGTGGAGAAGGGGAATGGTCCTGAGAAGGCTCTTTGTGTTGGTGGTGTGTTTAATACAAGATAAGATATTGAAGGTTGGGATTTATAAAACAAATCTTTTGAATAAAGTGAAAATGATTTAACTAGATTAGATTTTTACTAATCTAAACATGTTGTTTTTTAAAATAAAATGATTCAAAAGTGTGGATAATATTTAGGTGATTTTGATATAATGTTTTTGTAATGACACAATATTTTATTAATTAAAATGTATCTTGATCTAATTAAATGTTTTATTTTATAAAACAGCTATCTAAAACATATTCACTTCCTTGGTTTTATGTTTTTGGATTTTTAAATATCATTAACAATTGTTATTGTGCCTAATATATTCATTGAAGAGTGATCACGTGATTAATATAAATGTAGTGCTTTATAATATTCCAATTTAATCAAACAAAGGAAGTGATGGCCTCATCCAATATAAATGCTCTATATGAAACCCATTTTTCGGACCTCAGAAAGGAGGTATCATCACTGGGCTTCATTCATGACCAATACCTTGTCAATATTCAACATATTAAGCTTTAATAGAACCTCCAACAAAAAAAGTGGAAGTTAGTAGAGATCACCACCTTAGAGGTGTTATTTGGGAAAACCCAAGTGTTTTTCACCATTGTACACCTTAATCATAGGACTTATCAAGGTTTTATAAGGTGTTATGTTACATGAACCTAACAATATGATTATTTCCATTATTGTTTATAAATAATATATATTTATTTTGTTATAATTACTTAGTAAATAGGTTTTAAAAAAAATAGTATTTTTAGTTAATATTTAAATACAATTATGAAATATATTTTGATGAATTAATTTATTTTTTAATTAAATAATATTTTAATAAAATATTATATCTAAATTACTTTTTATTAAATATAAATTATCGTACAATAATTATGAATAAAATTGAAATTTTTATTAAGGTTCCAAAAATGTTTTTTTCAAAACCCAAGAATTTTTGTTAAATGCCGGTTTTTATTTTAAAAATATAAATTTCACTTATTTAGAAAATTATTTAGTTAATAAGAATATTTTTGTTTGGATTCTAGACATCAAAATTATTAACAGTGATTTTTAATAATTTTTTTTGAGATAATCAATTTTTTCAAAAAAAAATTACTTACCATTAAAATATATAATATGTTTTAAGCCATCCTAATGACCGAATATTATTTTAATTAAATACTTTAAAAGTTATATTAGGATAATATGTGTTTTATATTTAAATTAATGTTATTTTAAATTTTTTTGATTAATTTTATGATGCCTTAGTGTAACTTCCAATACCTATAAAATATTCTATCATTTTAAATTTATTTCCTTGAGAGTGTGCCTCACCTCCACATAAGCTAGGATAATATTATAATAATTTATTCATCTTCCTTATAAAATTATTTTTTCCACTCCCCATTGTTTAAAAATATGGGAAACCCCATCGTTTGGTTTGTGGTTTTTAATATTTAATTATATAGATTCCAAAACCTATGTTTGTGAAATATTAATGAATTTCCCTCTATTTTCCTATATAAACCCACCATAGATCCCAATTATGTTTAATAAAAACCCATGGATCATGTCTCTACTATTACCTAATATCATTATAATCATTTCAAGGTGCCCTAATCTCCAAATAATCATCTCTCAAATCTCTCCAAAGCCTTTGGGATCACACTTCCATGTAATGGTTTTCTTCTTTTCTGATTTTTTTCATGTTTATTAATGTTTTAATAACCTTGTATTTTCAATTAATAATGTTAGGATATGATTTCTCACCTCCTCCATTAATACCTCCTTATTTTTGAATAATGGGATTCCTCTTTCTCCCCCATTAATCTCTCCCATGTACACCTATTATAATTCTGAAATTTCATAAGAGTTATTCCATTCCTCCTCATTCTTCATGTTTCATTATTAGGTTACACCTTCCATTTCCAAATTTCATTTGTGGATAAATGCATCTATATGTCCCCATACATTCAATTTCGTGTACAGGTGTTGAGATATCCCTTTCTCACTCATCAATAATATTTTTTAATTATTATGTCACGTCATTATGATGACAAATTGCACCAAGATTTTTGAAGCCAAAATCATTGTCTAGTGAATACCATACCCATTTTTCTAAAAAGGGTATTCACCTTTATTAACATATACATATTGAATGGTACTTACATGTATGTATTCCCCATTCTATAACCATTTAATAACGTATTATGTTCAATTATTCCATGTTACAAGATTCTTATGGAACACTTATGAATTGAATGAAATTTTTATAAAGTGTTCACCCTAATAGCGCTCCAATGGATTGGGTAAAGAGTATTATCATGATATGTCATGTTCAATAAAATTTTAATCATTCTTATTCATGATCAATAATTGATTACCAATTCTAATTCATGTGATATGAGTTTTTGTTCATGTTCCATGTGCAATGATCCTTGGCTCATGATAATATGATGTTACAAGTTGTAGACACATCTCAATGTTGTGATATTCATGCTATATCATTCATTTATGTTCATGTTTCTCTTACTCTCTATTGGTATTATTATTTCCAAAAATTATTGTATTCATCATTTGTGCTTATTTTTCTCTCTAATGTAGATTTATAGATCACCTTTTTCTTATGTATGTCCACTTTTTATCTAATATAATGCTAAGTACAATGGAATGTTTTGGTTAGGTGAAATACATTTTCAATAATGATGTTGTTTTTACGTATGAATTTTTCATGTAATGTTTATTATTTCAAAATATTGTATACCTCTCAATTCTCAAAGTTTTCTAAATGCATTCTTATGTAATAAATCATGTTTAAGTGTGTAATAAAGAGTAGGGTTATCATAGTTGGTATGAAAGGTTTCATTTCGTTATTTTTTTAATTAGGATTAGAAAACCCTAGTTAAATCTATAGGGATAAGATGTATAATAAAAACATACATATATTTTTGTGAGTATAGATAAAGTGTTTTATCATGAAAATAAATCCACGTTTGTATACGAACAAATCAAGCTAGCTTTGGAAAATTGTATATAGGGGTAAAACCTGAAAACACCTCTTTGAGATATATTTGAACGGAAAATGGTGAAAAAAATAGTCCTTCCTATAATCATTGTTCAACACTCCTAGGGGATATGTTGTGATGAATTCATAATATTCGTATGAACTATTTTAATGGAATAAAAAAATTCCCCTAAGAATATATGTTGTGATGTATATCATGGATAACATAAATTGAGGCATATAAATTTATTTGTTATGGAAATAAATGTAATTTATAAGTTATCCCTTTTTCATTGGATTACCCTTTATGTTGTACCCATGAAATTAATTTTATTTTAGCCAATTTCCTGTAATAATAGGACTCAAGATAACAATTTATTTCAAGAACAATTTGATTAATTTTCTAATGAGATATCCAATCCGATGGGAGTGGGAATCTGAAACTTTTTCATTACACTCTATTTGTTATTTCATGTGTCGAATAAAAACACGGGTCAATTGGAACTTCTAACCCCCCCCCCCCAAAAGAAATTACAATCCACAATTGTGTGCTTCATGAGACAAAGACCTTCTATTTTAATGGATCATCTGATCCTTCAACCATCGAACAATGGATCATCTCCATTGAGAAGATCTTCTCTATTCATTGATCTTATGAACAAAAGAAGTTTCTTCTAGATACATATCATATGGAGGTTGAATATGATCAATGGTTGACATTAATCAAAAATATGAAGCCATAAGAAGATAAGTAGTTGTTGGGATGGAAGGATTTCCAAAAAATATATTTCAATAAATATTTTCCTCGCACCCTCCGACTAAAATGGAAAGATAATTCCTTTACCTCGTGAAACAATAAGATGAATCTATTGAAACGTATGAGTAAAAAATCCTAAGGGTTTCATGATACACCTCTGTATTTGTCATTACCCCTGAATACAAAGTTGACTACTTCTTTGGTGGGCTAAAACCAAGAGTACGAAAAGCCCTAGTGACCTGTGAATTTGATATCTATGAAGAAATTGTCTGATGTGCCCTCAAAGTCGAAATGGAGATTGAAAATTTTTATGGGTGTCATGGGTATAAGAAGAGGAAGGTAGAATTTAATTATATTAGTCCTATAGATAAATCAAGTAGTGCTAATAAATTCCACCACCCCACTTGCGAATGGTGTGGAAAGAAGAACCCTGGAATATGAATAAAGGGGATAATGAATAGCTTTAGGTGTGGGAGAGAAGGGATCCTGGCCATTATTGGTCATCTAGAAAAACCCGATGATAGGACAGAGGGGATGAACACTCTATTTTACCCACAACGCATTGTTAATTGCATTAACTGCAAAGAATCATGGAACTTTTCAAACCAATTCCACTTGCCAATGATTTTATGAGGCAACTGACAACCTCTAAGGCAGCAAGAGTGACATTTTGTCATCACTACCACCGAGGAAAACCCCAACAATGAGGTGGTGATTTTTATTCTTGTAATTAATTCAATAATAGAGATATTACTTTTTTATTCTACTTCTATGCATTTATTTGTATGCTAAAATTATATTAGATCAAAAAAACACCAAAAAATTCAATGATATATAGAGGTCATTGAGAATATAAAATGGTGAAATCATTGTAACCCATGAATATAACTCATCCCCTATCTCAATTTGTGGATTGAACTTCCTGGAAAACCTTTTCATACTCACTATGGTTAAATTTTATGAAATTCATAGCATGGATTGACGTTCCCTATATAGATCTATCAAAAAATTTCATGAGAGGGAAATCAATCACTATTTGGTGACCCCAGATTTTGTACATGTGACAGTAGGAGGATGAATCTTCTCTCAAACATTCATCTCAAGAGTGGATATTAATGCCCTATGAGATTGATTATATTTCATAGATTATTTTTTCTAAGGAAGAAACCATCCTTAAATACATTCTTATTTTTATGGAATTCACTGAAGTGTTTCCTGATGAATTTTCTAGTCTTCCTCGTAGAATAGTTGTTGAATTCTCAATTGATCTTATACATGGGGAGCTGCCAATATCCAAGACTCCATATGCAATGGATACTATGGAGCATTAGGGGATAAAGAAACAACTACAATAGAATATGGATAGAGGGTTTATACGTCCAAGGTCTTCACCTTGGGATGCACCAGTCCTCTTTTTCAAGAATAATGATGGGTCAATGGGCCTCTTCATTGACTATCCTATACTCCACAGAATCACGATAATGAACAAGTATCCTCTTCCAAAAATTGGTGACTTGCTCGATCATCTACGTGGAACACAATTATTCTCCTAGGTGGATATGTGTTAGGGATATTACCAAGTAAGGGTGAAGAAGGAGGATATCACGAAGACATCCTTTTGTACAAGGTATAGGCATTATGAATTTATATTAATGCCTTTTGGACTCACTAATGATCAAGAAATCTTCATGGAATTGATGAATAGTTCCTTTAGATACTACCTCATCAAATTTTTGGTGGTATTTATAGATGATATTCTAATATACTCCAAAGCCAAAGAGGAGATGGAGGAGTATCTAGTTATTGTAATAGAGACCTTGCAAACGGAGAATCTCTATGAAAAGTATAGTGAGTGTGAGTTCTGGTCTAAAAATGTATTTTTCTTTTTTCATAACATCTTTTACATTGATATATCTATGGATACCTCCAAGAAAGATGCTGTTGAGGGATTTCTGAGGCCAACATCAGTGACGGATATCCATAGATTCCTAGGGGTTGCTGGATATTATCGCCGATTTGTGAGAAATTTTTCACTATTTTGAAACCCTATTACCAACATTACTAGTAAGGGAGTCATGTTTTACATGGTTTTATGAATTGGAATATTTCATCAATGATTTGAAAAGGACACCTATCACTAATCTCATTCTCACACTACCAACAAGTGGAGAACATTTTTTGGTATTCATTTAGTATTTGAAAAAGGTCATTGGATGTGTGTTGATTCAAAATGACAAAATCATTGCCTATGATTCAAGGCAATTGAATTTTTATGAGAAAAACAATCCAACACACGATTTAGAGTTGGCTTCCATAATCTTCAATTTAAAAATATTATGACATTACATCTTTGAAGAGAAGTGTGAAATATATTTGGATCCAAAATGCCTCAAGTATTTATTCCCCCAGAAATGGCTGAATATGTTCCATCCAAGATGGTTAGATCTAATCAAATACTATAATTGCTAAATTCACTATCATCCATGGATTGAAAAAAGGTGGAGGAATATTTATGTAGAAAGGATTCAAAAACTTTTTCATTGATGAGAATTGAAAGGGATTCATCCTTCTTAAATTTGATGAATATTGACATATGAATCTTAAAGAAGGGAACATCATGAATCCCTCAAAAAATGATTTCTCAACCCCCTCTTTTGAAAAGGATAAAGGATGATCAATAAGATGATGTTGTAATTCAGATTAAATTGGAAACTATCAAAAATGGGAAATCCTCAGAGATTATTGTTAATGAAGAAGGAATTGTGTGATTTGGCATATGACTAAGTGTTCTATCATATATAGAGTTAATGAAAGAACTATTGGATGATTCACAGAGTTTTAATTTCTCTATTCACTCAGGAAACACCAATATGTATCTATATCTCTATTATCATTATGGTTAGATAACATGAAGAAGGAGATCACATAGTATAAATCAACGTTCCTAGAATGTGAGCAAGTGATGGCTGAGTGGAATAAGTCAACGGGGATGATGCAACCATTAGCCATACCATCATGGAAATGGGAGAACATCGCCATATACTATTGAGACAATAAGGTTTTCCTTATGACTTTTCCATTCCTTCTTGTTTTGAAAATCACAAACACCTTATCTTTAAGGAAAATCGCTTTTATAAAGAAAATTACTTTTAAAAGGAAAGTTTCTTTTATAAGGAAAATCGCTTTTATAAGAAAAATTATCTTTATCATATTTTCATCCATATATTTCTTAAGTATAAGATTCAGATTCATTTATATATTCTCATAATCTTTTGAAACTTTGATATGAAGCATTCTGTTTTAGGTTCTGAATTCTGGATGAGAACTGTAATAAAGTTCTACTCTGAATTCTAGATACGAATTCTCATTACGAATTCTGGATACGAATTCTCATTACGAATTCTGAGGACGAATTCTCATTACAAATTCTGACGAAGAATTCTCATTACGAATTCTGATGAAGAATTCTCATTACAAATTCTGATGACGAATTCTCATTACGAATTCTGATGATGAATTCTTATTACGAATTCTGATGACGAAATCTCATTACGAATTCTGTTGAAGAATTCTCATTCCGAATTCTCATTCCGAATTCACCTAATAAACAGAATCTGATCATCTTTGTTTTATACACTCCGAATTTATTTACACACCGAAAAATTATTTTTGGTTAGACTCTGAACATTCATTTTTCTTACACTTTTATAATTTTTCTACTCTTTGACATATTGTATACACTCCTAACCTTCACTCTGAACTTTTGTGTTACATTTGTTTTGTTATAAAACAATGTCGTCTATTCTGTTATAAACTAACCGTTAGTTATGTTACACATGTACAGGTCCCTCCGATTTTTAAGGAAAATAAGACCGTTGGAAAGGAGATCGACCTTGCCTATAAATAGGAGCTCATTGGAAAGAGCTCGATGATGACTTCTTCGACATTGTGCAGACATCCTGTTGAATTTATTTCTAGAGAGAGAGGCTCTTATTATCTCTCAAAGCTTCGTGCGACTCCGAATGTTGGTGATTACATTTGAGGACTTCTAGGGATAGGAAGACAGTGGTGCCGTCTACCTTGAAGTTTGAGGGCTTCCTTGCTGAGGAAGACAGAGGTTGCCAACTACCTTGAAGTTGAGGGCTTGCGGGGATAGCAAGATAGAGATTCTGGTCTTCGTATCGAGGGATTACCCTATTGTGGGTAAGACAGACTTTCTTGAAAGTATAAATCAAGGGACCATTATCCAAGATTGTTGGATAACCTTCTCTTTGGGATAAAATACTTATATCATGTTACTTGTAGTTTTACTACTTGTTTGTTTCCGCTGCATATTGTATTATAAGGAAAGTATAACTTTTTTTATACTTCCTTATTTGTACTCCGTTTCATTTAGATTCTATACGCTTTAAGGTATAATATCATATTGTAATCATTAGTTAAGTTTCATTTTCCGGATCTATATTTCCGGAACCTACTTTTGGAATCTTTTTATAGTGTTAAGAAAGTACATAGGACTTGAAGTTTATAACTTCATTCCTTATTCCAAGTTTCAATTGGTGTTAGAGGTGTTGTGAATTTTCTTATTTTAACATTGTTAAACACGGCCCTTTCCTTTGCTTAAGGAAAACATAGTTATTCTTAACTAACTTTAAAGGTTCCAAAGTAATTTTTAAAGTGTACAATTCATCCCCCCTCTTGTTTATTGAGCATCTACATCATTATTTAGATCCTACAATTGGTATTAGAGGTTGGAAACCTCATACTCTATACCAATCCTACAATTGGTATCAGAGGAGGTCTCTGAAATACTTTTACTCACATATATGTTTTTCTTGCTCACTTTATCATTCCGAACATTCTCATTTTGAACTCTGTCATTCTGAACATTGTGATTAAGAACATTTTCTACTAACATGTTTGTGTGCCAAAGGTTGTTCTAGTATGGAAGGAGTCAATGTTGGTTCCATTGATAATATAAATCCTACAAGGCCACCAATCTTTGATGGTAATGACTATGAATACAAGAGATATCGAATGAATACTTTTGTTATCAATACTGGAGTGGAAAAATTTGTTATGCTTACTAGAGATTATAAAATTCCTGATAAGGAAGTTTGAACTTTTTCTAAACAGGAAAAGAAAGAGTATCAACTCAATTATAAGGTACACAATACCTTACTTTGTTCAATGACTAGAAATATATATATCCAAATTTCTTCTTGTGAAGCAGCTAATTGTATCTAGAAGAAGTTAGAGGTTACACACTTTGGAACTTCTAAAGTTATTGAGACTGGGAGATCTATGCTTAGAGATGAATACCATGAATTCAATTTTCCTTATGGTGAACCAATTTGTAAAGTTCAACAGAGGTTTATGACTATAGTCAACAACATATAGTCTATGGGATAAAAATGTTTAGATGATGAAGCAATTGTGGATAAGATTATTGATATTATGCATAATGAGTGGGAATCCAAAAGAACTGCCATAGATGAGAACAAGAAGGTCAGTAAAATTTCTCTTGATGAGTTATTCGGAACACTTATCCAATATGAAACAAGAATGAAGAGAGATGCTGAAAATATCAAAAAGAAGAATGGGAATGGTACTGTTGCTTTTACAACAACATCAAATCTTATGAAAGCTAAGACTCCTGAGAGAGTAACCAGATCCATGTCTAAGAAGATGGTTGTTCAATCCAAATCTAGTGAGAGTGAAGTATCTGAAAATGAATTATAAAATCTTGCTCAGAGGATGAACAAGATAGCTGGTCATAGAAATTTCCAATCCAATTATAAGAAAAAGGACAGGAAAGATACGAAAGATGGAGAAGTCACATGTTATGAATGCAAGAGAGCTGGACATATTAGAACAGACTTCCCTTTGCTAAAAAAGAACAAATGGAAATAAAGGAATTCAAATAGGAACAAAAAGAAGTATTATAAATCCAATGCTGCGAAGGTTCTGAAAGCTAGTGATACCTGGAGTGCCAGTGGTGGTGACTCTTCAGATAAATATTCTGATTATGAATCATCATGATAGAAGTATCTTGGTCTTATATCCAGACAACCTATTGACAATCATTTCTTTATGGCTATGGTTCAAAGTACAGAATCATTGACCAATGTTTCTTTAAATTCTAATGATAGTGAGTATTATAATTCTTCTGATGAAGAATCCACTTCTGATGTAGAAAATTCATTACCTACCTATGAAGAAGTCTCTAGGTTTTCTGAACATCTTGAGATTGAAAACTCTAAACTCAATAACAAACTTGAAAAGGCAAACTCTTGGAATTCTATACTTACGAAAGAAATATCAGATCTTTCTAAAGAACTTGATAGAAAAAATGATAATTTTGAATGTATTTCAAAAAATCTTGAGGAATTAAGTTCTGAGAAGAAAAAACTCTCTAAAGAGTTAGAAAAAGTAATTTCTAAGAAAAGTATTTTCGAGCCAAGCTCTAGTTCTAAATCTAATGATTTTGAAGGTAAAAACTTGGTTATCAAACTCAAGTCTGAAATATTTTCCTTAAAGAACTATTTATCAAACTTTACCCATGGTAAGGAGAATTTTGATAAAATGTATTCCCAAATACGACCTTTAATAAATAAATCCGGATTTGGTTATACCCATGAAAAACCAATTTTTAGTAATAATTATTTTGTTCCTCAATGTGCCCCATTTTGTACCAAGTGTCAATGTGGTGGTCACTGGGCAAAGAATTGTTCCTTAAACAAAACCCAATCTCTTGGATTTCATAAAGCTTACTTCTCTAAGAAGATGGGGGTTCCTAAAATTTTGTTATCTGGAAATCTCGGATCCCAACACGTTTGGATTCCGAAAGTCTAATTCTCTTCTTGATATAAGGAAAATAAAGAGAGTACCAACAACAACACATGGTACATGGATAGTGTATGTTCCCGACACATGACTGGTAACAAATGCTATTTTTTAAAGATTATCAAAACGAAAGGAGGAAAGGTAACTTTCAGAGATAATGCTAAGGGAGAGATTGTTGGTATTGGTAATATTGTTCTTCTATGTAAAAATTTGATTTCAAATGTTCTTTTTGTTAAGGGTCTTAAGCACAACCTCATTAGCATAAGCCAGTTATGTGATGAATCTTACCTTGTGAATTTTAGGAATGATAAGTGATTTGTTCACAATTCCGAGGAAGAATTTATTCTCTCAGCCAATAGGCAAGATAATGTATAAACCTTAAATATATAATACCTTTGGACCCAATATTTACCTTGCCTAAGTGCAATGGAAGATCATTCCTGGTTATGGCATAGAATACTAGGTCACTGTATCCTTAGGAACTTATGTAAACTCTCGATGAAGAAACTAGTTTAGGATCTACCAGAGCTTAGATTTGATTCTTCTAAAGTTTGTGATCCTTGTCAATATGGAATGCAATATAAATCTAGTTTTAAATCAGTCGGTGAAGTCTCAAAAACTGATGCATTACAGTTAGTGAACATGGATCTTTTTGGTCCAACACAAACAGGAAGTATTGGAGGAAAATACTATGTGTTTGTTCAAGTTGATGATTACACTAGATTTACTTGGGTATATTTTCTAGCAAAGAAGCCTGAATATTTTTCTTATTTCAAAAATTTTAGAGCTCATGTTAAAAATGAGAAATACCTTCCATTGAAAACGGTTCATAGTTATCATGGAGGATAATTTCAAAATTATGATTTTGAAACTTTTTGTAGTAGAAAAGGCATTACTCAAAATTTTTTAGCACCTAGAACTCCTCATCAAAATGGTGTAGTTTAAATAAGAAATAGAATTCTTCAAGAGATCACTAGAACCTTGTTGAGTGAATATTCTATAGCTAGACATTTCTGGGATGAAGCTATAAGTACTGCTTGCTATACTATAAATTGAGTTTTGATTAGACCTTTTCTTAATAAAACACCTTATGAGTTATGGAATGGTAAAAAACCAAGACTATCCTACTTCAAGGTTTTTGGTTGCAAAGTATTCATTTTGAATACTAAAGATAACCTACATAAATTCGCACAAAAATATGATTAAGGAATTTTCTTAGGTTATTCCACAACTTCTAAGGCTTATAGAGTTTATAATAAAAATACTTGTACTGTTGATGAAACAGTGCATGTAAAATTTGATGAGTCTGGTCATTTTGTTTTTAAACCATCCCAGCCTACATCCTCAGATGTGTTTTCAAAAACTGATTATCAACATTGGATAGAAGATCCTTCTGATAAGGAAAATGTTCAAGAAGATACTTCTGAAACATTTACCCAAGAAGACTTTCTCCCCTATGTTGATGAACATGATTTTCAAAATCCAAATCAGGTGTTTCTTAAGAATCATCCCAGTGATAGTATCATTGGTGATATAAGTCAACCAGTATGGACTAGAAGTTCCTTAAGAAATAACGTAGAACATCTAGCATTTCTATCCCAATTATAACCAAAAAGAAGTGATGAAGCTTTAGGTGATGATGATTGGATCAAAGCCATACAAGATGAACTAAATGAATTTGAACGGAATAATGTCTGGACATTGGTTGAAAGACCTAAGGAAACTTCTGTTATTGGAGTAAAATGGGTTTTCAGAAAAAAAAATGTGATGAAAATGGAGTCATAGTATGAAATAAAGTTATACTCGTTGCTAAAGGATATAATCAGCAAGAGGTAATAGACTATGAAGAATCCTATGCTCCAGTAGCTAGACTAGAATCTATCCGTTTTCAACATTCCTTTGCAGCGTTCTTTAATTTCAAACTTTTTAAAATGGATGTGAAATGTGCTTCTCTTAATGGTTATGTTCAAGAAGAGGCTTTTGTGGAACAAACATTCGGCTTTGAAGACACCAAACATCCTGATCATGGTTTTAGACATACCAAAGCTCTGTATGGTCTTAAACAAGCCCCACGAGCATGGTATGATAGACTCACATGATTTTTGCTTCAAAATAACTATGTTAAGGGAAATTCAGATCCAACCCTTTTTATAAAGAAAGATAATAAAAATGTCTTGATTGTTCAAATTTATGTTGATGACATCATATTTGGTTCAACTCAGCAATCTTTAACCGACTCTTTTGCAAGTTTAATGAAATCTGAGTTTGAAATTAGTATGATGGGTGGGTTAACTTTTTTCCACGGTTTTAAAACTTTCCAAAAACTAGAAGGAACCTACATATCTCAACATAAGTATATTAAAGATCTTCTCAAAAAGTATGGTTATGACAAAACTAAGAGTATAAGTACTACCATTGGTACATCAAACTCATTAGATCTTGATGAAGCTGGGAAACCAGTAGATCAAACATCTTTTAGAGGTATGATAGGAATTTTACTTTACTTTACAGCTAGTCGACTAGACTTAATGTTCTCATTATGCTTATGTACAGGATATCAATCCAATCCTAAGGAATGTCACTTAAAGGCAGTAAAAATAAATTTTCGCTACATTAAGGGAACCGTGGATCTAGGATTATTTTTTACTTCTGGAAATGATTTTGTTCTAAAAATCATTTCTGATGCTTACTTTGGTGGATGTAGAATGGATAGAAAGAGTACATATAGAACTAGTCATTTCTTAGGAGATTCATTAGTTTCTTGGTCCTGCAAGAAGCAACATTCTGTAGCACTTTCCACTGCTGAAGCCGAATATGTAGCAGCTGGAAGTTGTTGTGCTCAAGTGTTGTCGATGCAACACACACTCACAGACTATGGCTTGAGTTTTACTAAAACTCAAATTTTGTGTGACAACACAAGGTCCATTTCCCTAAGTAAGAACCATGCACATCTCTCTCGTGCAAAACACATAGATATTAGGCATCACTTTCTTAGAGATCACACACTAAAAGGAGATATTATTCTTCAGTTTATCGGAACGCAAGATCAACTTGCTGATATTTTCACAAAATCTTTTCCTTCTGATAGATTTGAATACATTAAACAGAAGATATGAATGATAATCGTAAGGTAATATTTCCTAATTAATTTTCTGTTGAAAAATTCTCATTACAGTAACAAACTCTTTTTCATAGTGGGAGTAAATTTCATTGTTAGAGTAACTAAAAATATCAAAGTTAGTTTTTCAATCTTTTCGGAACTAAATTTCTGGAATGGGAATTTCCAGAACTGAAATTTTCCAGAATGGATATTTTCGTATAGAAAACTTCTAGAATGGAAATTTTTGTATTGAAAACTTCCGGAATGGGAAATTTCGTACTGGTGTTTCTGTAACAAGATTTTTGTACCGAGACTTTCATAATGATCTTTTCGTTTTCAAAATTTTGTAATGAAATTTTTCATGCTAATTTTTTTTGTTGAGTTTTTCGTAGTGAGTTTTGAGAACTATGACTTTTCGTAGTAATAATAATGTTTTTTTTTCTCTTCAAAAAGAATATTACCCATTACGAATAATCCTCCTAAGCTAATCTGAAAGGTATGATTTCATTACTCATGTTTTCGTAATCATATTTTACTTGCTGGTATTTTCTTATATTTTGTTTTTGGATTATTGTTTTCTTAAATCCTTGTTTTTATAAAAACAACAAAAGATCGGATTCAAGTTTTCAT
Source organism: Viscum album (assembly GCA_963277665.1). NCBI lineage: Eukaryota > Viridiplantae > Streptophyta > Magnoliopsida > Santalales > Viscaceae > Viscum > Viscum album. The sequence goes on along the minus strand of OY728121.1, from coordinate 1,787,249,479 downwards.
GAGAATAGGATTTGAACCGTCAGATCTGATCTCAGCTTGTTACAACTGTTCGATCAACCCAGGAAGATTAACCGTCTTTTCGTTGCCTATATAAAGGGGACCCAAATGGTCATCCCACATCGGTTTTTCAAGCTCCAGCTTCCCGAAGCTCTGACTCTCTATTTTAAGGTCGTTCTGATCTTCATTTAACTCCGTTCCGAACTTCTTAGAAGTATTCAGATCCAAATGTCTTTGGAAGTAGCTTCCCAAGACATTTCTTCCACTAAGCCGATTTCCAAGTGGTTAGATTATAGAGAAAGGTTGGTTCATCCTGATTTCATCAACAAGTATGATTCTCTTATATCCAAGAACATTAAGCTTAACGGATGGTAAGATGTTGTTGTGTCCAAGCCCGGAAATCAAGATGAAGTGTATTCAGATTTGCTTATAGAGTTCTATGAGAGAGTCTCCTTGTAGAGACCCAAAGCTTGACATATATTGACATTACATTACTTTTGCGGAATACTTAGTACATAACAAAAACACACACACAAGGATCGTAATAGTTTAGTGTCTTTGGAAACATGGAACATAATCTTCTAATCGTGGTGAAAGATCTTCAATATCTCCCATAAAGATCTTCCTTTTTTTTACCTAAAACCTTTCTTTATATCCTGGGGAAAAGAAAACATAAAAGGGTGAGCTCAAATGCTCAGTAAGGGTATACAAAAGAAATAAAAATCATATCATATCTTTTTGAAAATCATAACCTGCAAAAGAGATCATAATATCTTAACATGGAACAAATCATAGAAGTGAAAATGAGATCACCATAATCATAACATGAAACTTGAAACTTTGTGGCATGCACACATAATCATGGAAAATCATTTCTTGTTAGTCATGACTCATTGCCAAGACTATCTTAGTGGACAAAGTCCCTTTCTGAATCGAGTAACCCTCGTTTCAGTCCTGTTTCACTGAACCGGTATAACCTACCATTCCAGCCATGTCTATCTCATGAGATATAAAATCTTTACCCAATGCATTGGAGGGAGATATAGGTCCCACCCATCTTATAATGAATCCTTTCTTATGTGTGCCACATAATCATAAAACATACATCATCGCATAACACATGTAACAAAAATGAGATTCTTGAAACATCATGACATCATAAATAAATTCATATAAGATAAAAGAATTCATAAAAATAATTCCATCACAACATGATCAAAATCAATGTAATAATAGGGATAAAAACAGAACCCTTTATTATCTTAGATGGAAAATAATTTTGATAAAACACTTGAACTCCATTCTTGAGGAAAATATCCTTTCTTCTTCAAAAACATTTTTCCTTTAATAACATGTCATACGACTTTAAAATAAAAGAAGTTGATTAAAAATAAACTTGAAAACTTGTAAAGGAAGCTTCTTGGATTTAATGTTTTAAAAATCCATTCATGCCGTATAAGTTAAAAAAAACATTCTTCGTACTTTTGTCGGAAAAGTCAAAAAGTACCTCGTACGAAAAAAGATTCCTTTCATACATATTACTAAAAACTCACCGAAGGGTAAAAATGGATTTAAAAAATTTTAGGTGGATGGAAATAATATTACAGATTGATGAAACATGGATGTGGATGATAAAATACACCCCAGTAAATACTTACGAATAAACAATCTCGGAAAATGAGATTGTGATATTTCCCTTACCTTAGGTCTGACTTGCTTTGTAAGTGTCCGAACCTCCTGTATAATGATTTAAATCATGTTATTGACTTATTCCAGAATCATATTCATTGTTATGATATCATATATGGTTCACTTAGGACATTATATTACCCGTTCTTTTGTAAATTCCATGTTAAAGAAGCGTTTTGGGTAAAATCGTTTCATTTATCTTAGGTGTTTTGACTTGTTGTTCTTGACATCATTATTACTTATATCATGATTTACTTACTTCCAGAATATAAAATACGATTTATATATCATATATATTCAGTATATATATATATATATAATAGATAGATAAATAAAATGAAAAACACCGTTCATGGAGACGGTAGTCCGTACGTACGCATGAACGATGTTTTACTTTCCTTATTGTCTTGAAATGGAAGTAAGTAGATGACATACATATATATATATATACATAAATCCAGTAGCTTTATAATGTCATATATTTCATTATTATTTCTTATATATACTTTATAATCATTCTTAAATGGTTAACATGGAGAATGAATCTCATCGCGTCGTGGAGACGGTATTCCGTACGTACACACGCGCGGTGATTTCTTTTTCCGTAGGATGGATAGATGGTTAAATAGGGTTGTTTCATACTTATAATAACATATCAGTATATGAGTGATACTGATGTTATTACTTCATAATGAAACAACCTAAGAAGAAGAAGTGGAAGAAGAAATAAAGATGAAAGAATTGGTAACGGTAATTACCTCTTCTTTGAAGCGCCTCTTTGAGACCTCCTCTTAGGGCACTAAAATTGGTCTTTGAGGAAGACCAGAACCTCTAGGATGTTTCTAGGGAAGTGGAGAAGAGATTTTGGCAGGGGTTGGCCGAGCTTGAGAGCTCAAATTGGTGTGAGGAGGAGGGGGAGGAGGTGTCCTTTTATAGGGGAGGAGAGGGGCACCTTAGGAATTCTTAAAAATATTAATTTATAATAAATCTAACCCCACTTAAAAAACTCCAAAAATGACTCATATTCGAAGCTTAGATGAGATAGGGTTGTAATCTCATCAACAAATCAAATTTAGACATGTTTGGATCTTATTTTAAACCATATCAATTATATTTAACTCTAAGTTAAATAATTTAACTTTTACCGTGTCTTTTTGTTTTCTTTCACTATATGGTTAATACACTTACTATAACATGCCAAACGAACCCCAAATTGTTTATTATTAATATATATATCCTTATCTAAGTCATTTGTCCGAACCTTATATTTTTAGGAATAAAATAACAATTAATAATATAATATTTGATTTAAAAACTATTGTGTGTCAATTTTGACACTATTTGATATATGATTTTTGTGAAAGTCATAACAGAATTAAATGTTCGAACCAAGTTGATTAAATCAACATTAATATATCATAGTAACCTAGAAAATTAGTGTAATGCATAAAAATTCTCAAATTACATTTATTTTGGTGTTTATAACATCAATTATGTCAATATTTCATAAATAAGATAATTACTGCATCATCTTTGTGTCATAAATTAATTAAATTATTTGATGTCTAAAAATTACAAATAAAATACCATTATGTATTAAATCTTTTTAGCTTTCTAATGAATATTTATAGTCGAATTTATCTTATATATATCCCCATATTAAAAATGTTTTAGTGAATAAACTTTGATTTTAACTCTTTTAACTCTTCTTTGAATTAAATAATAATAAATGTCCTAATCTAATCCAAGTGGGCCTAAATGATAATATTTTACACTTAAGGTTGTTTTTGGTCGAGATACACTTGTCCAATAGAATTAGGACATGTGTTAGGGTAATATTAATATCATTCTTACCCTTAATTACCCTATTTACTTTTAACTGTGGTAAATAAAAGTAAAAAGTTACTATTCACCAAAAATTATTTTCATCTCATTGAACCACATTTTACTTACTGACATCAACCGTGTCTCTCGGATTTTAGAAATTCCATTCACAGAAGCGGTAAAATTAAGTTTTATGAAAAATTCAATTTTTTAACTACCACTTAGTAGTTTCACTATTCATCAAAAAATGAAGGTTTTCAGAAAAATGCCAAAATTTCATCCTAAGCTATATTTCATATTCCGAATTCAAAAATGAAGTCTATTTTACCAAATTCATAACATAGAAGTTGAATTAATTAATTTTATAATTAAATCCCACTGTTAAGACAAATAGCGTGTTTTTAAGAAACAATTTCTATCAAAAGATTGACACTTGATTATGTCTGGTTTAAATGTGAAATTACAACCAATGACCAACATTGAATTAAATTTTAAAAATATATTCTAAATATACTTTAAAGCCACTCAAATTAATAATTTATCACTATTAATTATTTTGATTAAAAAAGTTGTTTTTTAATTATAATTAATAATTTTCACTATTCATCAGAATATGAAAGTTATCCGAAAAGTACCAAAATTTCACCTTAGGCTAAATTCGATACTCCGAATCCAAAAATGAAGTTCATTTTGAAATATAAGATTTACAGAATTTTAAAAAGTGGTTATTACTATTCATAACAGCTAGTTTTAATAATATTTTAATAGCATATCGTTGTTTAGTGAAACTCGTTATTGCGTACTACACACGCTATCGAGGAAGGTCGCGATTGCGTGTATGCAAGGCAAGTCAAGGATGCGTGTTGTGCAAGCTCCTTTTGGTGTAGCGTACAACACAAGACATTAGTGAAATAAAAAGAATATTTTTCATAAAATCTCGGGCTGTTACATTCTACCCCCCTTAAAATGAATTTCGCCCTCGAAATTCGTCGGGGTTATAAATGGTTTACTATTCGAAAGATTCTTTAATAGAATCCCACATCGTAAAAAGGAATACAAAAACTTGGCTTTAAAAACTAAAGTATGAAATGTAACGATTACCCAAATAAACTAATCGATGGGTTTCCACATAGGTAAAAATATGGATATGGAAGAGAAATATAACCATCATGTTCTGATGGAGAGTGGTAGAGAACATGGCTATGGAAAAGCCAGTAATCACAAATCCATAGATTTGTGATGATATAAGGTACCATCTGATTCATCAGGTATAAGATCACTAGGACAACATTTTTGGTTTTCAAGATCATTTCCCTAAAGTTGAAAATTTGAATTAGAATAAATACTTACTTTATTTTGGTACAATCTCACTATTGTTCGTGCCTTGAACAATTTCCACTTCATCTCTTAAATAAATGATGTTGAATTTGTTATTCGTGAAGTGTTAGCAGATCATGTGATAGAATGACGAGTCATTCCATCTGTCTCAAACAAAAGGTTAGTAAAAATTATATGCATAAGTCGATCTATAGTGAGATTAATCATATATGGTTCCTAAAATGGACTTATACTTCATATATCATACTGCTTAATATAATAAAACTAGTTTCTACTAAACAGGGACTTCCTGTAGGCCAGTGGTAGGCGATAAAGGCCAGTCGCACTTCGGTTGTGGGTTCGATTCCTACAGCCTTGTCCGAAGCGATGGGTTGTCGCCCGTCCTGCAGGTTGTCCTTTTTCCAAAACTATATTACTATAACATCCCATCAATAATATCGAAAAAAATTTCTATCCTTAAACAATACTAACTTACGTCCAACACAATCCATTCCAATCTTTAGGCTTATCCATAATACTGCAGTCCACTCTCATAACATAGTGAAAACAATTACCAGAGATTTAATATCATCGTTGATCCCCATATATCATAAGATATGTTTTGTTGGTCACATTCCAAACATTCAAAGTCCTTAATCATGTATACTCTTGAATACCCATTGAACCTTAGTGAAAACTTGAATGCAGTTAAAAGTTAACACTTTACACATACCAAAATCCTCAAAATTATTTATACTCAAACCATGATATCACTTAGTCCTTATATCAATCATGAGCTCATGAATACAATCAAACATCTCATTATCTTCTTATCCTTTCATTATGCACTTATCATCTACTTTCCAAAAGTATCTGAATAACCTTTCATGGTTACTGGTAACATTAATCAGACAACAATATAACAATCCGTACATGTCTCTTTATTCCATAGTACCATGAGATTAGTTATACAACATTATACATGATAAACATGTAATCATTCCACTACATTATTAAACCATTAACCGAGCTTCCACAATTCTTTCATCTCACATATCATTTTTAGTCTCTTCATCATCATCCACATAAATACTACCCATACGGCCATACTGATTCTCTTCATGAGTCTTTCCCTTAGGACATTGGTTTTCATAATGCCCATACATTCCACATTTAAAACACTTAACCATTTTTGATGTCGTAGCAATACCATTATCCTCATCCATGGTGTTAACTGAACCTTTTCCTTTGCACTTACTTGCTTTGTGTCCTTCTTTTCCACACCCAAAGCATCTTCCAGTTCCTTTGAAACATTCTCCTTGATGCCTCTTCCCACATGAATTACATAGGGGAAATTGAACTTTCTTTCCTCTATGATCATCATGAAACTCCATCTTTCTCTTATTAGCCGAGTCAGGAAACTTACCAAATTTTACTTTATTGATAATATTATGAGATTGCTGATTCGGCATAATAATTATGTTTGGACTTCCAAATCCCATTTCATTATGAAGAATATCATTCCATTGTCCATCATATCCTCTATTATCGTGAATCATCTTGTTTCCAGCCATTTTATAAAACCCAAAAAGAATAGTGTGAGAGGCAAAAATCTTGCTAGGGAAAACAACATAATAAAGGGGGAGTACCTTCAATATCTAACATCTTAGGTTTAATTCTATGATCGTTAGCGTAGTTCTAGTACTATAACTTATACGTCTACTTAACCTTAGGGACATCCCTAGACATACCGTAGAAATATCTCTAGGGATCTCACTAACGTTTTCACATCCTAGTTTCCAAAGGTTGACTAAACCTTTCCTCTGATACCAACTGTAGAGACCCGTATCTTGACGTACATGGACATTACATTACATTTGCGGAATACTTAGTACATAACAAAAACACACACACAAGGATCGTAATAGTTTAGTGTCTTTGGAAACATGGAACATAATCTTCTAATCGTGGTGAAAGATCTTCAATATCTCCCATAAAGATCTTCCTTTTTTTTACCTAAAACCTTTCTTTATATCCTGGGGAAAAGAAAACATAAAAGGGTGAGCTCAAATGCTCAGTAAGGGTATACAAAAGAAATAAAAATCATATCATATCTTTTTGAAAATCATAACCTGCAAAAGAGATCATAATATCTTAACATGGAACAAATCATAGAAGTGAAAATGAGATCACCATAATCATAACATGAAACTTGAAACTTTGTGGCATGCACACATAATCATGGAAAATCATTTCTTGTTAGTCATGACTCATTGCCAAGACTATCTTAGTGGACAAAGTCCCTTTCTGAATCGAGTAACCCTCGTTTCAGTCCTGTTTCACTAAACCGGTATAACCTACCATTCCAGCCATGTCTATCTCATGAGATATAAAATCTTTACCCAATGCATTGGAGGGAGATATAGGTCCCACCCATCTTATAATGAATCCTTTCTTATGTGTGCCACATAATCATAAAACATACATCATCGCATAACACATGTAACAAAAATGAGATTCTTGAAACATCATGACATCATAAATAAATTCATATAAGATAAAAGAATTCATAAAAATAATTCCATCACAACATGATCAAAATCAATGTAATAATAGGGATAAAAACAGAACCCTTTATTATCTTAGATGGAAAATAATTTTGATAAAACACTTGAACTCCATTCTTGAGGAAAATATCCTTTCTTCTTCAAAAACATTTTTCCTTTAATAACATGTCATACGACTTTAAAATAAAAGAAGTTGATTAAAAATAAACATGAAAACTTGTAAAGGAAGCTTCTTGGATTTAATGTTTTAAAAATCCATTCATGCCGTATAAGTTAAAAAAACATTCTTCGTACTTTTGTCGGAAAAGTCAAAAAGTACCTCGTACGAAAAAAGATTCCTTTCATACATATTACTAAAAACTCACCGAAGGGTAAAAATGGTTTTAAAAAATTTTAGGTGGATGGAAATAATATTACATATTGATGAAACATGGATGTGGATGATAAAATACACCCCAGTAAATACTTACGAATAAACAATCTCGGAAAATGAGATTGTGATATTTCCCTTACCTTAGGTATGACTTGCTTTGTAAGTGTCTGAACCTCCTGTATAATGATTTAAATCATGTTATTGACTTATTCCAGAATCATATTCATTGTTATGATATCATATATGGTTCACTTAGGACATTATATTACCCGTTCTTTTGTAAATTCCATGTTAAAGAAGCGTTTTGGGTAAAATCGTTTCATTTATCTTAGGTGTTTTGACTTGTTGTTCTTGACATCATTATTACTTATATCATGATTTAATTACTTCCAGAATATAAAATATGATTTATATATCATATATATTCAGTATATATATATATATATAATAGATAGATAAATAAAATGAAAAACACCGTTCATGGAGACGGTAGTCCGTACGTACGCATGAACGCTGTTTTACTTTCCTTATTGTCTTGAAATGGAAGTAAGTAGATGACATACATATATATATATATACATAAATCCAGTAGCTTTATAATGTCATATATTTCATTATTATTTCTTATATATACTTTATAATCATTCTTAAATGGTTAACATGGAGAATGAATCTCATCGCGTCGTGGAGACGGTATTCCGTACGTACACACGCGCGGTGATTTCTTTTTCCGTAGGATGGATAGATGGTTAAATAGGGTTGTTTCATACATATAATAACATATCAGTATATGAGTGATACTGATGTTATTACTTCATAATGAAACAACCTAAGAAGAAGAAGTGGAAGAAGAAATAAAGATGAAAGAATTGGTAACGGTAATTACCTCTTCTTTGAAGCGCCTCTTTGAGACCTCCTCTTAGGGCACTAAAATTGGTCTTTGAGGAAGACCAGAACCTCTAGGATGTTTCTAGGGAATTGGAGAAGAGATTTTGGCAGGGGTTGGCCGAGCTTGAGAGCTCAAATTGGTGTGAGGAGGAGGGGGAGGAGGTGTCCTTTTATAGGGGAGGATAGGGGCACCTTAGGAATTCTTAAAAATATTAATTTATAATAAATCTAACCCCACTTAAAAAACTCCAAAAATGACTCATATTCGAAGCTTAGATGAGATAGGGTTGTAATATCATCAACAAATCAAATTTAGACATGTTTGGATCTTATTTTAAACCATATCAATTAGATTTAACTCTAAGTTAAATAATTTAACTTTTACCGTGTCTTTTTGTTTTCTTTCACTATATGGTTAATACACTTACTATAACATGCCAAACGAACCCCAAATTGTTTATTATTAATATATATATCGTTATCTAAGTCATTTCTCCGAACCTTAGATTTTTAGGAATAAAATAACAATTAATAATATAATATTTGATTTAAAAACTATTTTGTGTCAATTTTGACACTATTTGATATATGATTTTTGTGAAAGTCATAACAGAATTAAATGTTCGAACCAAGTTGATTAAATCAACATTAATATATCATAGTAACCTAGAAAATTAGTGTAATTCATAAAAATTCTCAAATTACATTTATTTTGGTGTTTATAACATCAATTATGTCAATATTTCATAAATAAGATAATTACTGCATCATCTTTGTGTCATAAATTAATTAAATTATTTGATGTCTAAAAATTACAAATAAAATACCATTATGTATTAAATCTTTTTAGCTTTCTAATGAATATTTATAGTCGAATTTATCTTATATATATCCCCATATTAAAAATGTTTTAGTGAATAAACTTTGATTTTAACTCTTTTAACTCTTCTTTGAATTAAATAATAATAAATGTCCTAATCTAATCCAAGTGGGCCTAAATGATAATATTTTACACTTAAGGTTGTTTTTGGTCGAGATACACTTGTCCAATAGAATTAGGACATGTGTTAGGGTAATATTAATATCATTCTTACCCTTAATTACCCTATTTACTTTTAACCGTGGTAAATAAAAGTAAAAAGTTACTATTCACCAAAAATTATTTTCATCTCATTGAACCACATTTTACTTACTGACATCAACCGTGTCTCTCGGATTTTAGAAATTTCATTCACAGAAGCGGTAAAATTAAGTTTTATGAAAAATTCAATTTTTTAACTACCACTTAGTAGTTTCACTATTCATCAAAAAATGAAGGTTTTCAGAAAAATGCCAAAATTTCATCCTAAGCTATATTTCATATTCAGAATTCAAAAATGAAGTCTATTTTACCAAGTTCATAACATAGAAGTTGAATTAATTAATTTTATAATTAAATCCCACTGTTAAGACAAATAGCGTGTTTTTAAGAAACAATTTCTATCAAAAGATTGACACTTGATTATGTCTGGTTTAAATGTGAAATTACAACCAATGACCAACATTGAATTAAATTTTAAAAATATATTCTAAATATACTTTAAAACCACTCAAATTAATAATTTATCACTATTAATTATTTCGATTAAAAAAGTTGTTTTTTAATTATAATTAATAATTTTCACTATTCATCAGAATATGAAAGTTATCCGAAAAGTACCAAAATTTCACCTTAGGCTAAATTCGATACTCCGAATCCAAAAATGAAGTTCATTTTGAAATATAAGATTTACAGAATTTTAAAAAGTGGTTATTACTATTCATAACGGTTAGTTTTAATAATATTTTAATAGCATATCGTTGTTTAGTGAAACTCGTTATTGCGTACTACACACGCTATCGAGGAAGGTCGCGATTGCGTGTATGCAAGGCAAGTAAAGGATGCGTGTTGTGCAAGATCCTTTTGGTGTAGCGTACAACACAAGACATTAGTGAAATAAAAAGAATATTTTTCATAAAATCTCGGGCTGTTACACTCCTTCCTTAAGGAAGATGGAAGGGAGAAGTTGTCTTTTAAGTCTTACGGTAAGAATTATAAGATTTCGTATGCCAAGGCATCCAGCTTGGTAGGGCTGAACAATGAAGGAGAAGCCGAGTTCATCTCTCATGTTTTTTCAGAATCAAAGGGATGATTCGACAAGGAAAAGGCATTGGAAACTCTCGGACTGGCAGATGACAAGGCTCCGAAGATTGCTACTCTGTCTACGAATTTTAGGATTCTAGAATTATAGGTACAAGGCCTTATCGTACCGAGAAAGGGTGACAAGGACAGTTTGATGAAAAGGGAGATCTATATCCTAGATTTTCTGATAAATCTAATGAAGTTTAAATTGATGAAACACATTATTATTACCATTGAGAATATTAAGAAAGGTAATATGAGAGCTCAGATTATAATGTTTCCAGCAATTATCTTGAAGTTATTAGTTCAGTTCCTTGAGTCTTTCAAGGAGGCTTGCAAGTCTATGACAAGAGTTTGCAATATTATGTCGGTGAGTGATGGTACCCTCAAAAGGATGGATGTATCCTTCGACAAGAAGACTAGTCAGTTTATTGATTTACCTGTTCAAGAAGAAGTGGTTCTGAAAGTTGGTGAACCTGAATCCTCTAATCCAGTGAGGAAGAGAATGTTGAAAGAACATGAAGTTGACGCAGAGAATCCCAAATCTAAGGATGTTCATTCCGCACCTCCAAAACCGAAGAAGAATAAATCTTACCATGTTGAGGTAGTTTCTAAGTAGAGGGAAATCAAAGAGAAAAGAGTGCAAGGGGAGCCTCAGTTTGGCTTGGATCATGCAGAGGCAAAGGCCTTGAAGGAAAGGGCAGAGGATGAGCTAGAAAAACAAGTGAAAGAAAAGAAGATGTATGAATCTGAGGTAGTTCAGTCTTTATTAATGTTTACTAAGATGGCCTCTGAAAACATTCCCGTTCTGAGATCTTTTTATTTGGAATCTCTAGCTGAGACTCCAGGACGAAACTTTTTCGCTGCGGAAGAGGCAGTTGCTAAGCCTGTTGAGGAAATTGAGCAGATTGAGCAAGTAGAAGAGGAAGTAGTAGTTTTTGAAGATAGTGGTGATACCGGAGATGTTTTGAAACAAGTATATGATTATAAGTGGACACCTTCAGAACATTTTTCTATCCGAACATCAGAAGCTGAATCATCGAAGTTAGTAACTCCAGGGAAGGATGTGGAGGAAGGAGAACAAGAAGTATCCTATCATGCAGAGGAAGAACAACTTCTATATGATGTTCCTCAAATGGAAAACATAGATGATGGCGCTCCAAAAGTTGATGATGATGAAGACAATGTTTTTCATGTTTCTGATAATGAACAGAAGACTCCGGAACAACAATCCATTCCGAAAAAGGATAAGGGAAAGAAACATGTTGTTGATACCCCGATCTCAGTGGTGGTAAAGAGAAGGGAAGTTGGTGATTCTTCTAAGAATAAGGGTGAGCATTTTGAAGAAGAAAATTCTCTAACAAAAGTCTTTGATTCGGAGTCATCTTCTTTGGGGTATGATTTTGTTGTTCAGTAATTAAAGAAGTTGGGGGGTGCTATTCCAACTTTTTCAAGTATTAATTCAAGATGCCAGATGCTCCAACATGATTTGAATCAGAAAACAGACTCTGTATCCATGGTTATGGACAAATTTGTTGAGATTGACGCTCAGTTCAAAACATTCATTGTTGGCTATGAAAACCACAAAAGATCTTGAAAGATGATGACTAGTTGGTTGAGGAAGACTATTGAAGAGATGAGGCTCTTTTATGAATTCCAAGATAATTTTAAGGATTCTTTTGAGATTGAAGACATGAAGATAAATGAGCATACTTCATCCTTTGAAGAATAGTTTCTAGATAAAAAGAATTTCCGGATTCAATAAGTCATAGATCTGAATGGGAAGCTGAATTCTGTTTCTCAAAACTGGAATTATGAAAGGGATCATCGGATTGAGTTTGAAGAGAAGATGTTAAATCAAGAACAAATCTTGAAGGCTCAGGAAGAAAAGCTTCAAACCCAGGAAGAAATGATTGAATCTCAAAGTGAAAGAATAGTTGTGTTAGAGAAGCAAGCTGAGGAAGACTATAAAGACTTGAAGAAGATAAAGTCTATTCTCAAGGGTCTCATGGCGAAAGAAAAAGATCCAAAATAGACAAATCTGATATTTTGTAGTATCTTAACTTCCTCGTTGTTGAACTTTCAAACATAATGAAAATTGTGCTTGCTCGTTCCTTTTGTTGTTGATACTAATTTTTCAGGTACTTTGTTATATTTTCCGTTCCCTAGAATTCTTTTTGAAAATCACAAAGGGGGAGAAGGAAAAGAACCCTAATAAAGGTGGAAAAGGAAAATTAATCTGAACAAAGGGTGAGAAAGAAAAGAACTCTAATAGAGTTTATCTAAGGGGGAGTTTTTCATTAAAGAAGAAATTCTTATTCTTAATGAAATATCATTCTGAAAATCTAGAATATGATCCTTAGAGTTTCAAAGCCTAAGGGGGATTTAGTCGTATTCATCAACATCCATAAGCAAAGGGAGATAAGCCTTAATGTTTTCATTCTTCTTAGACATTCTTTTTCATAAGGATGTTTGGTATTTCCAAAAAGGGGGAGATTGTTGAGTCAATAAGGTTTTCCTTATTAATTATCCATTCCTTCTTGTTTTGAAAATCACAAACACCTTATCATTAAGGAAAATCTCTTTTATAATGTAAATTACTTTTATAATGAAAGTCACTTTTATAAGGAAGATCGCTTTTATAATAAAAATTATCCTTATCATATTTTCATCCATATATTTCTTAAGTATAAGATTCAGATTCATTTCTATATTCTCTGAATCGTTTGAAACTTTGATATGAAGCATTCTGTTTTAGGTTCCAAATTCTGGATGAGAACTATAATAAAGTTCTACTCTGATTTCTGGATACGAATTATCATTACAAATTCTGGATATGATTTCTCATTACGAATTCTGATTACGAATTCTCATTACGAATTCTGATGACGAATTGTCATTACGAATTCTGATGACGAATTCTCATTACGAATTCTGATGACAAATTCTCATTACGAATTCTGATGATGAATTCTCATTACGAATTCTAATGACGAATTCTCATTACGAATTCTGAGGATAAATTCTCATTAAGAATTCTGTTTACGAATTCTCATTCCAAATTCTCATTCCGAATTCACCTATTAAACAGAATCTGATCATATTTGTTTTATACACTCCGAATTTATTTAGACTCTAAAAAATTATGTTTGGTTAGACTCCGAACATTCATTTTTCTTACAATTTTGTAATTTTTCTACTCTTTTACATTTTGTTTACACTCTGAACCTTCACTCCAAACTTTTGTGTTACAGTTGTTTTGTTATAAAACTATGTCATCTATTCTGTTGTAAACTAACTGTTGGTTAAGTTACATGTGTACAGGTCCCTCCGATTTTTAAGGAAAATATGACCGTTGGAAAGGTGGCCGACCTTGCCTATAAATAGGAGCTCATTTGAAAGAGCTCGATGATAACTTCTTCGACATTTTGCAGACATGCTGTTGAAGTGATTTCTAGAGGGAGAGGCTCTAATTAAGTCTCAATGCTTCATGCTACTCTGAATGATGGTTATTACATTCGAGGACTTCCGGGGATAGGAAGAAAGAGGTGTCGACTACAGTGATGTTCAAGGGCTTCCTTGCTGAGGAAGAAAGAGGTTTCCATCAACCTTGAAGTTGAGGAGTTACGGGGATAGCAAGACAGAGATTCCGATATTTGTATCGAGGGCTTACCCTGGTGTGGGTAATACAGACTTTCTTGAAATTATAAATCAAGGGACCTTTATCCAAGGTTGTTGGATACCCTTCTCTTTGGGTAAAAAGACTTATATCTTGTTACTTGTAGTTTTACTACTTGTTTGTTTCCACTACATATTATATTATAAGGAAATTATAACTTTTTTTATAATTCCTTAATTGTACATTGTTTCATTTAGATTCTATACGCTTTAAGGTAGAACCTAATATTGTAATCTTTAGTTAAGTTTCATTTTCAGGATCCATATTTCCGTAACCTACTTTTAAAATCTCTTTCTAGTGTTAAGCAAGTACATAGGACTTGAAGTTTATAACTTCATTCCTTATTCCAAGTTTCAATTGGTGTTAGATGTGTTGTGAATTTGCTTACTTTAACTTTGTTAGAATTAGCCCTTTCCTTTTCTTAAACAAATCATAGTTATTCTTAATTAACTTTAAAGGTTCCAAAGGAATTTTTAATGTGTAAAATTCACCCCCTCTTGTATATTGAGCATCTACATCATTATTTCGATCCTAAATATACATTTTTCTCTATACTTCTGAATACATCTAAAGGATACAATAGTATTTGGGTTGTTGTGGATCATATTACAATGACTACACACTTAATTGAAATTTTAGAGGATTTATTATTGAGTTTTAAAATACCATTTATAATTTTTATCATTGGTAATAGAGTCATTGAATAGTGATCACATGATTAGTATAAATATAGGTCTTTTAAAAATCCAATTTAATTAGAAAAAGGATGTGACAGCCTAATCAAATACAATTGATCCATAAGAAGGTCATTTTTTAGAGCACATGAAGAAGGTAGCATCACTCAGCTTCTCTCTTGACCAATCTGAATCTGAGTTTCAACACATTAATATTAAATGGAACAACCTACTGGAGAAGTGGAAGTTAATAGAGATTACCACCCAAGCGATGTTATTGGAGTTGCCACAACAATATTTCACCATAACACACAATACCCTTAGGACTTTTGTTGGTGTTATAAAGGTTTATGTAACAATATCCTATAACTATGATTATGTGCATTATTTTTTTACAAATAATATACATTTATTTTATTATTGTTACATTGTAAATATTTTTTAAGGCACAAATAGTATGTTTAGTTAATATATAAATTCAATTATGAATTCTATAATGATGAATTTATGGATTTTGGAATCAAATAGTATTTAAAAAATTATATATACATTAATTTTTATTAAATATTAATGATTGTAAAATTCATATGAATACAGTTGAATTTTTTATTAAGGATTGAAAACTCTTTTTTTCAAAACGCATGATTTTTTGATAAATGGCAGTTTTTTTAAAATGTAAAAAGTAGCATTTTTAGAAAATTATTTTGATAAAATGAATATTACTTTTGGATTCAAGATGTCTAAATTATATAATGGTTAATGTTTCATAATTTTTTGAGCTACTCAAATTTTTGGGATAAAATTAAGTACCTTTTATATATATAATGTATTTTATGACATCATAATGACCCAACAGTGATGAAATAAAACACTATAAAAGGAATATTCGATTATTATATTTTATCCATATAAAATAATGTGATTGTATATTTGTTTAATTGATTTTATTATTCCTTGGTGTACCCTCATAGACTTATTAACGATATTTACAAATTAAAATGATTTCCATGAATGTGTGACTCACTTACACATAACAAAACTTCATATTTTAATAATTTCGGACATTGGACTTATAAAATAATGTTTTCCACTGCCCTTTAAAAAAGTACATGGGTAAAAAAATGGTTTTGTATGAGGTTTAAAATATTTAATTATAACGATTCCAAAACCCATGTTTGTAAAATATAAAATAATTCCCCTCTCTTTAACTATATAACCCCACCAAGGTTCCAACTTCTCTTTACTAAAAACCTAGGAGGATGTCACTACTCTTCCCTCTTATCCATAAAATCTTCCCAAAGTGCCTCAATCTCTTAAAAATCCTCTCTCGAGCCTCTCCCAATCTTTTGGGATCACACTTCAAAGTATGGGATTTCAACCATTCTCATTTTTTTCTAAGTTTCTTTATATTGTTATACCCATGTTTTTTCAATTAAAAATGTTCAGATTTTATTTCACACATCACCCATACTACCCTAATTATTTTTGAATAACTATATACCTCTTTCTCTCAAATTAATCACTCCCATGTACACTAGATACCATGCCGAAATTTAATAACAGTTATTCACTTTCTCCTATTTCATTAAGTTTCTTTATTACATTCCCCATTATATTTCCAAATTTTATGTGGGGGTACATGTATATATATGACCCCATACGTTTCATCTCATATACATGTTATTATATATCCATTTCTATCAGATCAACTATTTTAATGAATTATTTTGTAACATCGTTATGTTGTCGAAATTGCACTGTGATTTTCCAAGCCAAAATCCTTGTGTAATCAATACCATACCCATTTAACTATCAAGGGTATTCACCATTATACACATATACATATTGAATGGTACTTACATGTATGGATTCCAAATTCTATTATGTTTTAATAACTTATTATGTTGAATGATTCCATGTTATATGATCTTTATGGCACCCTTATACATGAATGAAATGTTTATAAAGTGTGTTACCTAATAGTGATCTAATGCATTGGATAAAGAGTAGTATCATGATATGTCATGTTAAATTAGTGATTATACATGATAATTAAATTGTAATAATGTTTTAATCAATATAATTCAAGTGAAATGATATTTGACTGATGCTCCATATGCAATGAGCCTTGGATCATGCTAATATCATGCGAAATGTTGTTTCATCATATCCATGTTGTGATAATCATGATATATCTTGACATTATGTTTATGTTTATATTATTATCCATTTATATTTTTATTTTATAAAATTTATTTTATTCTTCATGTTATGCCCTGTTTAATCCCTTACTGGGATTTATTTCTCGCCATTTTCTTATGTATATCCTCGGGATATCCCAACAAATGATATGTATGAAGCAATGTTGTGGTCATGTAAAAGATTTTTTCAATAAAGATTTTTTTTTTCTTAATTTGTTATGTCATGTTCCTAATTTCCCAATACACTATACCTATTGATCCTTATAGTTTCCTTATGTGCACATTTAGGTAATAAATCAGGTTTCAGTGTGTAATAAAGGGAAAGTTTTTTATAGTTTTGAATGGGGTGTTTTGGGCTTTTGAAAAGAGTTTGAATATGATGAATTGGATATAGAAACTATTTTTGAGTGGATATCATTTTCTTGTAAATGGTCTTGATCTCTATGGCCATCATATTATTAATGGGGACCTTGCTGGATTTTTCAAAATGGGATGTGATTGTTTGGAGAAGCTTCGTTATTTTGAACATTGATAAAAATAAAATGGGGCAGGTTTTTAAGAAAATGGTTCATGGTGAAGTTTGTTCTGTTTTGTGAAATATGAAAGGGGTATTAAATTTTTTGTTAGAGTGCCTTTGGGAGGAACATAATTTTTTTTTGGAATGATGTTATTTTGTTTTGGCCTTTAATGTTTTCATGGGTCCTCACATGCATGGTTTTATGGATATCTAGATGGATGGATGGTATATAATTGTGGCTAGGAGCCTAGGGTGTCATGAGAATGTGCATGTGAGTGATATTTAATGATACACCATTATTAAATGTGAAAATCCACCCAAATAATTTATTTTTTCAAAAGTGTTTTAATATTATTTTTTTGTGTTTTTTGGTAAATATATTGTTTTGTGGGTTTATTTTTCAGGTTTTTGAAGTATGGTTTGTTTGGTATGCATTATCATGAACGAGAATTGATACTATCGATGTGTCTTGACATGGGATCTTGTTGGTGGATTGGATATGGAGTAATGTTCAGTGGTTTTCTAAGGATATGTTGGATGTTGTGATATGGACATGGATGGTTCATCGTTAGAAATACTTCCAATTGATAAGCCTAAGGATTCTATTCCAAAATTAAATCCACCTATTCGGATGATTCCTCAACTTGTTTAATGGAATAGAGACATATTTGGACATGATCTAAAGTGTTTTCCCATTGTTATATTTCATTTTAATATATTATATTTGTTTGATGATGTTGATTGGTTTCATAGTATTTGTTTTACACTCTAATCATTGTTCAGAGTGAAATAGAATAGTGATATGTATCATGAGATACTATTTAGATAATTGTATGTAATTGAAAAAGTGATTTTCTTGGGGTGTTGTGATCTGTAGCTCCTGGTTGCAGTGTAGAAGACACATCAAAACCCAGGGATCAAGCCATAAGCCTCACAGAAATGCTTCTCACGCAGTAAGGAAATCGCCATATGTGTGAGGAGCTCAAATAAGTATCTTCCTTCACTACTGTGGTAAGTGAGTTTTTGTATTTTTATTGTGGTTTCTCATTTCTGTGATTTGTCTATTATCTCAATTAAAATGGTCTACTTACCCCTCAGAAAATGTCTATTGTTATGTCTTCATGGTTGTAGGTTTCCAATAATTGTCCTAGTGAGGACTTCAAATATGAATCAATTGCCATATTGGTTTTACTAATTCAATGGTCGAGTGTGTTTGGTGTTTCCTGTATTTATTTTTTCATTTCTATGGACCAACGATTGGGTCCACTTCCATCCTCACCCTGAATGGTGGGGTTTTTTGATCAGTGTCAAAAGTGTTTTCCCAGTTATTGTACCCTCTGTTTGGCGGTGGGTGGTTTAAATGTTTATTTGGGAAACCTCTTAACATTGGTTTGTTGTTTTTTTCGAGATTTTTGGTGAGCCTATGTAGGTGAGTCTTGATTCTAGTTCATGATGAACTATTCATTTTTTATTTCAAGTTGGTCTCTAATGGTGGGTAAACCCACTGTGGGTCTTGAAGATATTTTCTTTAAGGATTTGTCATATGGTAGTTGTGATTTAAAGGTAGGGAGCCCTTTCCAGCACCCCCAGTCATTGTATTTTGTCAGTGTAAATCAGTTTGGGTGATTGTTGGATTCATTGGAATAAGGCCATACAATCTGGCTCTTGTCTTGGATGGAGAGGTGGTGGTTGGATCATTCTGTTTGTTCTCAAGAAGTTGTGGTGAATTAGTGTTTTGTTTGGATTAGAGGCTTATGTTCCACAAGATTTGGATGATATGTCCATGAATTATGATTATGTAATATTTTGATAAGTAATAATTATATTTTTATCATTTATCTATAAGTGTTATGGATTTCTGGGGGTGGAAATATTTAATTGTAGGGAGAATTGTCACACCATGTTTTTCATGCCTTGGTTTTGATCATATACATTGGAAATCCTGATCCTTTTCTAGGGGTTTGGGTGAAATGAATGTTGATATTTAAAGTTCCATCTATGTCTAGCAATAATATCATGGGTTCCCTATAGCATGAATGGGGTTTTTTTAGGAAATTGATGGTTACATGAAGATTTGGACCAATCTGTGAGCCCATTTTCATATTTAAAAACAATTTTTGTTTATTTTATAACTCCGTTTTCAACATTTTTCACTCATTAAACTTACCAAATTTCTTACCCAAACCTATTAAAACCACTATATACATTTCGACCACTTAGTAATTCATAATCATGGTGGAATTGGTGTATTTATTCAGGTAATGGGCAATCCTGTTAGCCCATTTCTAGTTTTAAAAAAAATGTTTTTTTATTTTATATCTTATTAATATCATTATATTTTTTTTTTTGATTACACCTCCCAAATAGAGATGTAACTGTTGAATATTGAGCATAGGCTCCTCCCCCTTTTTTCTCCTTGGTTTTGGACCTCTTAGTCGGAGATTTCTCACTAAAGGATATTGGTTCTTCTTTATTTCTTCATCAAATCATTCTCCTTTATCCTCCCTCTAACTTATTCATTAATTTTTTCATGTATATCTCTTATACCATTATCATACATGACCTAGGGTTCTTTTTTTCAATCATATTTTATGGGGTTTTGTTTTTTTATGGCTGATATTCATACATTTAGTGTTTTGGATCCCGCGGTGGGTGTTTTCCATTGTGCGTTTCAATTATGTAATATTTTTGAGGTAGGTAATCCCAAGACCATTCCTCTATTATTTAATATTAATATTTTTTTTTACTTTTTTTACTTTATATACATGTTTTTTATTGATGTGAATTCTTTTGGATGATTTATTTTTTCTGGAAAATGGTTATTTATGACTTGTTTTGTGTAAAATGGAGTTGCTTTTTTATAAAAGTGCACACTGCTTGTTCAAATAAGTGTTCTACTAGTTTTTTCAAATAGATTATAATTTTTATTGCCATTTTTAAATAATGTAATCAATTTTGGGCAAAAAGATTTGGGTTTTTACCCTTATGTGTTTATGATAAAGTGTTTTTTGAAATACAGCACACTTGGTCTACAAAAATGTGTTTGGTTGGCCATTTTGTGCTAAATGTGATATAAAATAACATTTTGGAATTTATTAAATTATATAAAGCATGAAATGTGATATTTTGGTGTCATTTTATGGTTGTAAAACGTTTTTATGGTTTTATAAAGATATGGGTTTTTTTACACGTGTTGTCACATGTTGCAAGTAAGGGACCCATTCGAGATTCTTATGAAAATGGTTGAGCTTAAGTGTGTAACGTAAATGTTTTAAATTGTTAATGTAAAAATTTTGATACTGCAAATTGTGTTGGTACACCACTTTATGAATAGTAAATTTTTTTCCTTTTTCATACATTGGTTAGTTAAAATGATTAAAGGCCATATGGAATTTCTCTAAATAGAGGGGTTTTCATGTGTATTCCATGTTTTACCATTTGGGGATATTTTATGATTCTTGAAATAGATATAGTAAATGGTTTTGGGGATGGCAAGTCATTTTTGGTTTGGAATTTATTTTTATTCCTAAAAAGTTCATTTTCAAATGTAATTGATGTGCCAAGCTTTGTTAAACTTCTTGAAATTGTTTTATGTAAATTTTAAATTGTTTATTGAGTTATAGAATGGGTGAAAAACATTCTTAGATAATGTTTGGAGTGTGTGTGAATATAAATGGTGTATTTTTGTGTAAATGTAATTTGATATAATGTGGAACTTATTTTATCACAAAGAGGTAAATCCAAGTATCGAGGTGGGCGGACCTGTACTAGTATGCAAGTGATCCAGAATGGTTTTATCCTGGTTTCACGTAGCATGCTTGAGGATGAAAACACTAACTAAACTATTAGGTTGATGTAGGGGACCACTAGGTTATTTTTCAATTTCCTACCTGTGGCTCTAACATGATAACATATATTTTCTGTGTTTCCTTTTCACCAAGTTACAGGGTACCTAAGGCCCATAACTTGATAGTTCCTAGGGGTGTTCATGTGCATTGTGCTCATTAGATATAGTGTATTTCCCATCAAAATACAGTGAGTTTGGTTGGAAAATTAGGTAACATTTTTGTTTTATTTATATGTATATGTTCTTTAAACAATCTATCTTAAAAACTTTATTCATTTGATGTTTCATCTCTATGAAATTGTTTACTATTATTTCATGTTTATGAAAACATTCAAGCATTTTTATTTTAAAATTTTTTATGAATGGAAACTTTTTTGGAAAATATATTTAATATATTTTATTTGAAACATGAAATTAATCTTTCCTTTATTTTAAATGAAGAGAATTGGAAAGAGAATATCAGGCTAACCTACTGACTTTTAATACTCATGACTATAGTCTTCTTCTATTTTTATACCTTCTACAGGTTTCATCTTGTGTCTGATCACCTTGGGCGGCATGTGAATTTTTTTAGAGATTAACTAGAGGGGTCACATGGAGTTTGTTGGTTGTCATTTTTAGTCGTTTAAGTTTTTGGTTCAGTCAAACTTTCGCTTTCATGTGTGAATAATATTTAGTTCAACCATTCTATAAATGTATATTGGGATGTCCATTTCATTCCGATGTTTTTTGAATTTTTTTATTTGAAAAAATCATCCCCTTGTCACTCTATGGATACCCTTTGTGATAGTCTCCATCATTGGAGGATCGAGAACACCTCCCGGTACTTTTCGTGGAGTGGTTGGGGTTATGAGTTCAGGGTCAACCTGGGATTATTCATGACACCAACCATTTATCAACATGTATAATCCACAAATGAACTCTATTTTTTGAAAATAATTATATATATGATATATTTAATTTTTAATAAAAATAAAAATTTATTTGAAAAAAACCAATTCAAAAACAATAAATGATTATATGACACCATGAAAAATTAAATAGGGTCTCATAATGTTTTTTATAACCATAAAACAATTAAATATTAATTTATTGTTTCATTTTATAAAAATTAATTTTCATTTATGATATTAAATTAATGATAAAATTCTAAATAGGTATTTATGACTTTCAAAAATACCAACACTTATATAATGATTATATTTTTAATTATAAGATTCCATTTAATTATACTTTCATTGGTTAGGTTGCAACTCATTTGGCCAATATACTAATCATAAGGTACATATTACTATTCATAAGGGTAACACTACTATTCATAACGGTATGTTATTATTCACCAAAAATTATTTTTGTCTTATCGGAGTTCAAATAACTTCCTTATCACAATATTGTTTGTTTATTTTTAGAAATTAAAATCATAAATGTTATGAAATTTGGTTTAATTACTAGTTTATAACAATATTTGTAAAAAGTTTCACAAAGAAGATATTCATTGTTTCATTCATTCAATTTATTTTTAAATCCCTTCTTTGTTACATTCTCCCCATATTCATGAAATTGTGTCCTCAATAGTTTATTTACATTTTAAACTAGTGGTGGTACCTTTACCAAATAATATGTTTCTATTCCCATGCTGCTTCTTCGACCATATGGTTTCTCAGAAAAAACTATTACTTATTGGATTACCATTTTTCAAAATACTTTTTCTCTTTGATCATGAATTTGAATAGGTTTCTCCTCATAGGAAATATTCTTTTCTATCTGACCTACTTCTGGGATCCATACATGAGATGAATCTAGCACAATCTATTTCAACATAAATAGAAGGAAAACATTATGTACCTAAGATAAATATGTAGTGAAAGCTACTCAATAGGAACTTAGTTCAACATTCTCTATGATTTCATAAGTTCCAATGAACCATGGACATATCTTTACATTCTTACCAGAATGCATAACACTTTTCCATGGTGAGGTTATAAGAAAAACATGATCACATACCTCAAAAGATAATTCTTTCAACCTATGATCTACAATACTTTTAATGCATGCTATAAGTTATACTCATGTTTTATTGTATTAGAGTCACCTTCTCATACACATCCTCTACTAATTGTGGTCCCATAAACATTATTTCCCCAGATTCGTCCTAAAAAGATGCATTTGACACCAATTTCCATAAATCCCCCTAAACATTGCCATTTGTATACTATAATGATAAATATTATTATAAGAAAACTGAACTAAAGAAATATGTTGATCCTAAAATCCCTAGTAGTCCATCTAACATGCTAAAATCATATCCTTAGCTGTCCAAATTTTCTCTCGGTATGTTTATAATATTGAGGAGGAAAATAATGGATGAAATTTTATTTTGTTTCAAAATGAATTATAAAGGCCTTTCCAAAATTTTAAAGTGAACCTGGGATCACAGTCATATTAAATGGAAAGAGTAAATCCATGCAACTTTAATGTATCTTTGAGGTAAAGTAGATATGGCTAAGCAGAATATATAGTAACTTAAATATAAAGTAAACGTGATGATTTAGTTATCCAATGAATAATAACCCAAATCACATTGTTACCACAAGAATTATTTGGCAGTCCCACCATGAAGTCTATGGATATGTTTTCTCATTTCCATTATAGCCTTAAAAATGGATGGAGCATCCACATTGGTAGTTTTCTCTCTATATTAAATTAATGACATGTTAAACATTTCACTATAAACTCTACAATATCTCTTATCATTCCATCCCACATGTAAAATTATCAAAGGTAATTGAGTATCATACTACTTACATGATGAACTAAAAAGGTAGAACTATGAGTACACACATAAATTCTTTGTTTATCTAGGAATCAAAAGGCATGGACAATAGTTTTCCATATCTCAAAACCAAAGTTTTTTCAATGTAAAATTCGGGAAACATGCCCATTTTAACCAATTATAACTTTTTCTATAACTCCTCATATTCCTTCTATGAATGATTAATTTCGTATGAAAAAGAAGGCTGAACTGAAACCTAAATCAAAATAGAATAATTTCATATGCCATCAACATCAGATCCAAAATTCATCAAATAATTAATCAATGGGGCATGTTATAAACATAACATTGTTAATGATTCTTGATGTTTTCAGATCAGGGAATCCACTATTTTTTTGTTTTCCATGATGTTAATTGATCGTGAAATCGTAATACATTATCAATTCAAACCATATTATCTGTCTCATGTTTAATTCCTTCTGAGTGAATAGATACTTCATACTTTGATGGTCAGTATATATTTAAAATTCGGCTCTGTATAAATGATTACTCCAAATTTTCAACAGAAAAAAACATAGCAACTATATCCAAATCATGTGTGTGATAATTTATCTCAAAAGGTTTTAGTTTTAATGAAACATATGAAAACACCAAACCATTCTATGTCAATAAAATACAATGTCGATTCAATAAAGTATTAATTTAGATAAACAACACACCATTTCATGAAGGCTATTCCAAAACTAGAACATTTAAAAATATCTTCTTCAATTCATGAAAATATGAATCACAATATTCTATCAAAATATATTAATCCCCTTTTCGTGGTATCTTAGTTATAGGATAGATAACCTATCATCATTTTTAACAAATTGTTTGTAATAACCTACTAATACAAAAAATCTATAAATCCCTATAAATTATTTTAGACTTGGCCATTCATCCACTAGTTTTTTGGATGGATCAAATGTTATTCCATCCTTAATAATAATATTCCCCTGAAAATAAATCTGTTGCAACCAAAAATCTAATTTTCTATATTTTACATATAACATATTTTCTTAGATCGTTTTTAATAAAACAATAAAATCTTTTTCATGATCCTCATAAATTTTCTAAAACACCAATATATTTTCAATAAGATGAATAACAATCCTATCATAATATTCAAAGAATATTCTATTTATAACATCCATGAATACAACATGGTTATTTTTTAATCCAAATGGAATTACAACAAACTCATAATTCCCATATCATGTATGAATACCCGTTTTCGAGATTTCATCCTCCTTCACCATCAGCTTATAGTATCCTGATCCCATGCTAGTCTTGGAATAATATTGAGGTCCCTAGAGAAGTTTAAACAAGTCATTGATAAGAGTAAAAGGATAATTATTCATAACAATAATGTTATTCATTGCCCTATAATCAATGAAATGTCTCATGGAACCATTTTTCTTTTTAATGAAAAAATAGGAGCTCCCCATGTTGAAGTACTTGGATAAATGAAGCCTTTATCAAGAAACTCATTCAATTAATTTTTCAATTCAATAATTTCCATTTAAGCCATTTGATAAGGGGTTTTTGAAATTTTCAAATCTTTTGGAACTAAATGAATAGTAAATTCAACTTCCTGGTCATGTATAACACTGGGAAACTCATTAGAAAAAACATCATTTTGTTCATTTAAACCATCCACATAATTAATCTAAACAGTTCCCTTATATTCAATAATATGAGAAAGATAACTATCATTTCAATATTTTATTAGTTTCTCTGATTCCCGATATCTTATCAATAGTATGGGATTGTTCTTGTGAACAAAATTAATTTTTTTCTGAATAAAAAGTTGTTTAGATTTATAATCATTCTTACCATGACAAACAAAAATAAAATCCATACCAAAATTGAAACAAAAATAAAATATGAGAAAACAACATGGTTTTCAGGTAATTTATTTCCATAAAAAAATATGAAGACTCTTAAAATTTTGTTTTTCTCTTCCACATCCCCTAGTTTTTTTCCAATATATTTTGGTCTTGGTTTTTGAGTTGATATTTCCAATTAACCAAAAAAAACATAGAAATAAAGGAATGTGTAGATCCCATATAAATCATGTCTTTAGAAAAACCTGAGTAAAAAAGTACATTATACAAGTTTATTGAGTGGCCCTACATCTACTGATGTAGTTGAAAAAGGATCACATTACATCTTCATGCTAATAGTCTAGCTACATTCCATCATTTGAATCATTCTTTGGGAATTTATTTACATAATGAAAAATCTCACAAAATTTAAAACACATTACCATTCTCTTATAATGATTAATATTAGGATCATTTTCCTTACAATCCTGAGCCATATGTCCAAACATAACCTATCCAAAACAGTTCCTAGTTTTTGTAAGTCATTCCCCATGGTGCTTTTTACTAGTTTTTTCAAAAACGGGAAAATGTACTTCCTTACCATTATATTTATTTTATTTATTCTTACAAATATATCGATATATGGAAATCTAATTCTCATTATACTAAAATTACATGTGATCATCAGTGAACTCCATTTCTACCCACTCATTATATATTACAAGTTTCACATACCATTTCATCTCATAGGATGTCAATTCAATTTAATATCTTCGCATCAATCCTGAATAAAAAATACTAATTTCTTATCAAGATCCTGAATAAGATATGGATAAAACCTCACTAGTCGAGTGAAGTTTTAGTCATACACAACACCTAAATATTCCACATTTTTTTCAAATTAAGGAATTTATTTTATATCCTAATTAAACCCTCCTTAGGAAAATATTATTCTAAGAAAAGTTTCATAAATTCATCCCATTCAAAGGCATCTATCTCTATGATATCTTAGATATTACACCACTGGTCAGTTTAACGTTCAAAAAAATAAATTTAAATACTATCCTTTTGATTATTTGAATAGTCAATGACATTTAATATATTTTCATGGGCTTCAATCCATCCCTCATCAACCACTGGATTTGATGATCTATTGAATGTAATAGGATATTTCCCTAGAAAATGTTCTATTGTTATCGTGTTCCTTTGTGGAATCTATTTTTGTTCTCATTCTTGAATGCCACCAGATTTTATTCCCTATTTTTTGTCAGGCATTATTATCAAAAACTAATCATTTCCAATCCCTACCATTCATGGTTGCATATTCAGAAATATATCATCCGCTTGGTTCCTTCTAACTATATCTTCCATGATTCTTCAACGAAAACTATTCTGAATATACAATTTTAGATGAAGAAACATCGTAATATTTATATTATATATCATAAAAATAAGGTAAAAATAATTTATCAAATTCTATTAACATCATCCGAACACCAAAATTTTTCTAACTATTGCTCTTATATCGACAATAAGTACACAACCTTATCCATTACAAAATTAACATATTTAAATTAGATTTCACTTATTTATATTCCAAAATATCAATTTGGTTTAAAGATTTAGAAATTTATGAAATAACTAGTACATATGAACCCATAATCATACAAATTGGGAACCGATAAGACAATATCAATTTCTTCGAAAGAAAAAAAAAATTAACGCAAAATAGCATCATGATTTCTTTGAAAAATAATCATAACATTATCATGACTTACTTATTTCCATTATACATTCTTATATACTTGTAAAAAAATTAAAAAATGGTATAAAAATAAAATCATCAGTTACAGATATAAAAGAAGGAAAGAATCCATCAGGTCATGAATACTTGGAAACATATGAAATCATTTTCACAAAGACATGTATCTAAACCATATATACTTACGTTGTGAAAAATAATATTTCCATAAAAAATTATAGAACATAAATATATAACCATAATGGAATCTTGGATAATTACTAAATTATATTTTAACCCTCACAGATACCTAATGATTTGTTACCCTTATGGCTACCATACAATGTATCCATCACAACTACATTTTTGTGCAACCATCATAGTTACACTTTGCATAACCAAATGGATGACCTACAAATTACACACAACTAATGAATTGGATGGAGATATAAGTCCTACCCATCATCATATATAATTACCAATAACCAAAACAAAATCATAAATCATGAATAATTTAATAAAAACATTTCATTTGAATTTTGAAAAATAAAAATTTTAAAATGGATTTTTTAAGGGAAGACCATTACAAGCATCTTATAATTAATGTGATAATTTATAGAATGAAATTATTTTGTCTATACACTATAAATCCACATAATTAAATATAATATAAACAAAACTCATTACACAAATAATCTTAGTAAAACATAATCAATGAAGTAGAAGGTAAACCCAATGAATGTAAATTGGGTTACGAATTCCCTTACCTCGAGTTTGTCTTACATAAAATGTATTTAACCCTAAAATATATTTGTTAAAAAGGTGATATTAATATTTTAAAAACACAAATTAATGTTTATAACAACATATATTTCATTTTATAACATCATTCCGCCCATTGATTAATAATATTTTGTTATTTACATTGTTTTAGGTGCGTTCTTTACATGGTTCTCGTGGTTGGTTTGTAACTTATTTTCTGTCAAAATGAAGAGAATCTCCAGAATAGGAATCTGTATATATTAATATTTTTTAATATATTAAATTACACAATAAATCATTTTTTACCATATATAATGATGAATCCTTTGATAATGCATTAATGATGTTTAGATAATTTTGGTGGTTCATCAATAATTACGAACTTGTTTCATCATATACCATTAATAGTTTGAATGTAAATTAATTCCTGAACATAAGAGATGTAATATCATAAACACTGAAATATGATTCAACAATTAAAATGTGTTTACAACAAGTTTTAATGGATGTATAGTAAATTGAAGACACATCATCCAAGATGTTGGTAAATCGACACATCATGAATGGTGTTTTTATTTTTAGAATAAGAGAGGGAAGGAGAAGTAAGTTGTTGAATTTTTCCATAAAAACCATAAAAACCATAATATATTAGATTATGGAGCTTTCATTAATTTAGGAAATTGTGAGGGGAATATATTACAAAAAAAATTCAAATAAAATGAATCAAGATGAATGAGGATTTTTACCACTTGATTTCTTCTCCTTGGGATCCTCCTAACAGACTTTAATATTGGACTTTTGGTGAGACCAATAGGGATTGGGCGTGAGGAAGAGCTTTTGGATTTGTTTTGGTTAGAATAAATTAAATTCACTATGTTTGATATGTGAGAGAGGAAGCGGAGGGGTGAGGGTGGTATTTATAAAATAGGAGAGGAGGGGTTTTCCATTATTTTAATCATTCATTATGTATTTTTTTAACGGGAATATATATATTGTTGATTCATTTGACCCAAAAAAGTAAAGAGATTATTTGAGTTCATACCAAGGGTTCTTACATCAGCCATAATTGTAGTAATATTGTATTTATCATAGAATATATATATACAGTAAATTTTTGTATTTCACTATTCATCAAAAATCAAGTATTTCAGAAAATCCAAAAAATTCACCCCAATAATTTTTCGACATGTATAATTGAAAAATAAACTCAATTTTTTGTAAATAAATATCTAAATATGACAAATTTAATTTTTATTTAAACTCATTATTTATTCAAAAAAAATCAAAAACTATAACTAATTATATAACACAATGAAAAAATAATCAGGGTCCCATAAAATTTTATTATAAAGATAAAACAATAATAGAATAATGTATTATTTCATTTTATAATAATAAATTTTAATTTAAATTATAAAATTATTCATAATATTATAATTATAAATTTATGACATACAAAAATACAAACAATTATAAAATGATAGTATTGTCACCAATAAGATATTTTTTATTATAAATTAATTGGCGAGGATACAAATCACATGGTCAATTTACTATTCATAAGGTCAAATTACAATTTATAAGGGTAACATTACTTTTCATAAGGGTATGTTATTATTCACCAAATATTATGTTTTTCATATCAAACTCTAAATAAATTACTAAGAAAAACCTTGTATTTCTATTTTACTAAATTCAAATCATACATGTGACAAAAATTCTGTTTAACGACTTGTTTATTACTATCTCCTTAAAAAAGTTTCACCATGAAAAGACATAGTGTTTCATGCATTTCAATTAAATGTTAAATCATTGGTGGTGTTATAATAATAGTGTGGGATGTTATCATATTTTATAGTTGTTGATTATGATTTTTTATATTGGATAGTACTAGATGATTTTAATGGATCCTATAAATAGAACTCATATCTGGTCACCAAATATGATAGATTATTAGAGGTGCATGATTATGGTTATATAATCAATGAACATTAAACTCAAAAAAAATCTATTTTGTGTTAGTTCTTATAATAAATCCCTATAGTGACATATTATTTAATTTTAAATGAGGGAAATTCCTTAAATTTATAAAAAAAAATTAATATCACTCATTATTATACACAGAAACATCATGGTTAATATCTCATCAAATGATGCATCATAAATACTATTTATACACTATGTTATGACCTGGAATAGGTGTAATACAATTTTTATATGGAAGATGTTATAATTTTAGGAATGTTGGGAAGCCAATTATTATTAGTGAAAGTGAAAAAACCATTATATTGAATATCAAACACATGAATAATAACAGAGAACATATTTAAGAAAACTATATCCTAATGATTAATTTTTTTTATGAAATTATTAACAAATAATCAGTAGATTATACACGGTGTGGTATTTAAACCACCATTTATATTTCATGAGTAGTGAATTTTATATAAAAGATATTTGGTTCATCCTCCATATTGGTAGTGATCTCCAATGCGCTTTAAATGAAATTGACCCAAAATATTATGTATATAATTGTAATATAGTAGAGATTAGTGTTTATTAAATTTAAATAATGAACCAAATTCCCTCATTATGTCATTACATGGTCTATTCAAATTAATACATACCATAACACTAAAACTATTCTAGTGTAAAGTGAACATACCATCTAATAATTTCATTTGTTTTCTATGTATCAATATGTTTTTTTTAGGGATGATGATAATGATTGAATTATTTTTATAGATACATTTGTAGTATTATGGAATGAAATTGGAGATATTTTTATATAGTTATTTAATTAATATGAAATTTCAAGGAAATTTTTTTCATAAATTCTTTGGAATATTACGAGTACGCAATTATTGACGGCACCTGATTCCGAGGCCCGGTGTGCCCGAAATAATTTTCTGAATTTTAGCTCAGGTGTGTTCAGTGAACAAATGAGAGGGTTTTTCTATCTTTTGAACTAGTGTTTGGAATTGAAATCTGAGGGCACCAATGAACTCGCATTCCGGTATTTTCTTAAGGGGACCTTTACTGCAGTTTCATTTTATGCGGGTTGAAAGTTAATATTTGGGTTAAATTAAGAAGTTAAATAAAAATGTTAGAACAATTTTATTTATAACTATTGTAGTTAATTACTCCAATGAGAATCTATTTGTGGGGCCCACACCCAACCAACTTCCCTTGGGTGGATATTTGAGAGGTGGGGCCCACTCAATCCCCAACCCTTCTTCTCCCTATAACCTCCATCAAACCCCATTTAAACATTCTTGTTTAATTCATGATAACCCCCCTTAATTTTGGGGACTCTTCCTCTCCCTCTCTACCTCTTAAATATTTTCCAACACATGTTAATCAATGAATTATAACTCTTAAATTAATTAAATTAAGTGGTTTGAATTTTGAATTGAATATGTTAATAAAATTATAGTCATAGCCTATTATTTTATTTTGGGGCTTTTGTTGTGTTAAGGGAGAGAGATGTTGAGAAAGAGAGAATAGTGTTCTTTTCTGACAAATAAAACAAACCTTCAACGAAGAATGACTCTGTAAATAATGTTCCATGATTCTACAATCCTTTCCTTCCTCTGGTTCAAGGGAGGAGACTCCGCCGTGGGGAACTCGCCAGCGACGACAGTTCGTCCTCCGACGTTGACGGAGCCCCATCGCTTTCCACATCTACATCAAACAAACATTATTCGAGGTAGGTGATTGTACATTTTTGATGTTTTTATCATGTACCCCATTCTTTGTTAAAAATCATTGTTTATATTCATCTTACTGCTACCACCTTACACGGAGGGCGTGGGCCAAACACACACGGCCCAATGACCCTCTGTAGACTCTTTTGATTGCAATGGAAATCATGACAAGAAGGTGGCGATAAATGGGAGTGGCGGCTGTGCACCAACCACATGCAGAAGAATTGAGACCCGCAACCATGGGCCGCTCGAACGATGAAGAACCGGCTGGGCATAGTCGGCCGGGACAAAGGGAGGAATTGCACCTCCCCCCGGCGCCGCGCTGCGGAAGACCGCAGGCCGCATTCCGCGAGCCGCTTCGATGGAAGAACCAGTCGGCCCGTCGGCTGGAAGGGTGGAGAAGAGCCGCGATGCCAGGTGGGCGCTGCACCGGACGATCCGTGGCCTGCCCGTGGGGGCCGCTTGCGTCATGAAGGCTAGTCGGGTCGGGTCGTGTCGGGCCGGGCCGCACCGTGTCGGGTCGGACCGTGCCAGGCGAGGTCGCGCCGGGCCGCACCGCGCCCCACCGGGCCAAGCCGGGCCGAGCCGCACATTTGTTTGGGCCGGTCTGACCCTCTACCATGTCGAACCTGCCAAAATAGGGGATAACCCGACCCGCCAGCCCACGGGGCTTAACGGGCCGAGCCCGTTTTCACTTAAAGGTGAATAACTCGAAGACTGTGCATCTGATCGATGCGCCGTCTACGACATTTGGACCCTCGCGACGAGGAGGTACATTTTAGATACTCTAAGTGAGTTTTGGATGACATTGGGGAACAACCAGGTTAGAAACGAATGTATTTTTAATAGGGCCCCTGGAATAGAAAATCCAGTATCTCTCAGACTGGGCATCTGAATGACGCGACATCTATCGCGTTGAGTTCCAATTGACGAGATAGAAATTCGGGATATATCATCTCTAAATTTCGTGATATTTGATGTATCAACCCCTTGGTTCAAGAAGCGGACCCTCCTGAAATTGAGCATGCTATGCACAGGAACCCTAGTGCTGGTTGCGACTACAACGACAACTGTGCAGGGATCCTCTGTGGGTTTGATGACGATGACCACTGCACTTTGATCCTCAGTGGTTTTGGTAGCAGTGATGACTGTACTTGGATCCTCTATGGTTTTGGCAGTGACGACTACTATTCTTGAATCATACGTGGGTTCGGCAGCGAAGATGACTGTACATGGATCCTACATGGGTTCGGTAGTGATGACTTCCATTCTTGGATCCGACATGGGTTCAGCTGCGATGACTTCTGTACTAGGATCCTACATGGGTTCGGTAGAGAAGATGAATCAGAGGCTACATATAATCATCTCAACACCTCTTCATGTGTAGTATACCTGTGTGAGATGATTCTTGACATGCAATCATTACCACTTATGTGATTAACTTCTTTCCTCTATGGACTGGATTTTCCTTGGGCTCAAGAGTTAGAGCCGAACTAGAATTTATGACTTAGGTATATGTATGGGAATATACATAAGTAGAATTAGTTGATACTTTTTGATTGTATCTTTCCATTTTGGTTTATATTTCGTGGATTCTGGGAGACCTCCGGGGGTCTCGGGATCTCTACTGAGTATCGTATACTCACCCCTGCACATGCTATGCCAGGACTACTTTGTGTTGGATGCAAACGACGGACAACACTGATCGAGGTAGAGGTTTTTGGAGCTGGACAGTACCCTGAGGTAGACCAATTATCGGGGCGTTCATGGGGCGGATGGCTGCACCTGAGGAGATGGGGAGACCATCTGTACCCACCCTATAGTAGGGATATCTGAAGGAAGACTCAGTGGTTGCTACTTTACTTTACTGTTGTTGTACTTTCTTTTCAGTTGTACTTTACTTTCAGTTGGGTTTGTATATTGGCCCATTTACTTTTCAGCACTTAATTTTTTACTCAGTTTTACTTTGTTCTTACTTCAGCTTGCGTACTCTGTTATGTTTGTTTACTATTATAAAGTAAATGCCTTCCCTTTTATTAGGATTTACGCCTTTGGTGCTAGTCTCCAGCCCCTGGACTTTGGAAGGAGGGATTGGGGTAGTCAAGACACGGTCTCCAAGGACGGGTTGTGACAAATTGCTATTAGAGAAGCCGGTTCTACCACAGAACTCAGGACTCTGATCATTCTTTTGGTGAAGAAATATTGTTAAGAGTATTGAGTGTGGTTTTCATTCCAGGGAGTCCAGTGTTGGTGTGGCGATCTACGTATCAATACACCAGGGACCTAACCTCTGAATTCTAACTCAGTGCATGAAAACACTGATTTCATGTGTGTTTAAAAAGTTTTCTTTGTGAATAATTTTTGTTAGCTCACCAGGTATAATATATTAATCGTGGAACACCTTTTAAATTTAAGGTTGGCCCCACGAAGGTAGCCAGATAGGTTTCCAAGTTAGGTGCGAGATGGCAGCCCACCGAGCGGCGAGGCCTTGGTGCAGGGCCCCATCACAGCGGCGACACCAGCCGTACAACTAACCACTGGGACACTGATACCACCTGACCAAGCTTCAGAGAGTGCGCACCGCCTGAGTATGATGCACAAGTTTCAGCGACAGAGGCCGCCCAGGTTCCGTGGAGAGACAGACCCACAGGCAGCCAAGGATTGGATGGAGGCTATTGTCCGAGTCTTCATAAAGGTAGGGACACCAGCTGACCATATGGTAATCCTTTCTACGAGTCTACTACACGTAGAAGCAGGTAGATGGTTGAGCCTGTTGCTCTAGGTGCACGACGATACATCTCTACATTGGATGGACATTTAGAGTCACTTTCGCTCAGATTTTTTTCCAACCTCCCTTTGTGCGGTGTAGATTCAAAAGTTACTTCATATGCGGCAGGGCATCATGACAGTAGCTCAGTACTCGGTGAGATTTACTAACCTCTCATGCTACTCCAAGAAAGTGGTACGGGACCCATTCTTGCAGGCCCAGACCTTCGAGCAGGGACTAAGGAATGAGATCAGGGCTTCGATGATCTACCTCAGCATTCCGACGTAGGAAAGAGTGTTGGAGCGAGCCCATCTTGTGGGGAGATTTCTTGATGAGCTGATGCCAGCAGCGAGACCCACATCATGGCGACACATAGCAGAGTCTTCTGCAGCCGGAAGTAGATAGATTTCGCAGAGGTCCAAGCGGACCAGGCCATTAGGTTGGAAATAGCAAGATACTAGTTTGGATATGTGGTGCACAAGAAACATATCAAGCCATTCATGGGGCAGTCAGTGCTATGCATGCGGTGGGTAGGGTCACATGGCTCAGGACTACATGACCCACCATGCGGACGAGCAGTGGGTGGTGGACAGAACTTTGAGTCTCTATCACCAACACTACCAGAAGGACCACCCCAACCACAGGGAGTTGGCACACATGGGCAGGCATAGCTCCAGGAATTCGAGGCTTTCGACCATAGCGCAGCTGAGATGATTCGAGGTACTATTTGTGTCTACTCCACCTTTCCTGCTATACTTATAGACATAGGAGCGAGTCATTCTTTTATTTTCGCTGCCATTGTTTGATGCTCGAAGATTCTGACAGAGTCATTGGCTAGATCCTTATGTCTAGAGACTCATATGGGAGCATACTCAATGATTATCCACTGCTTCTAGCAGTGTGATCATACCCTAGGAGGCGAGAGCTTCAGCTGGGATCATCTTGTAGCGGCGTCGAGGCCTTACGACGTCATCTTGGGTATGGACTGTTTATCTATAGTTCATGCTCAGATCAACTGTATTAGGTGTAAAGTGAGGGGTGTCTACATGGATGGGACTAGGTTCACCATCACTGTCAATAAGGGAACCTTTTCAGTGTAGGATGGACTTACACAGAGGATAGGGTAGCTGATCACACATCAGTTGGCTAGTCTCATCCTCGGAGTGGTTGATGTTCGGAGTCTGAGTTTTCTTATTTTGGTGGATCAGTATGCAGATGTTTTTTCGGATGATGTTCCAGGACTACCTCCTCGCAGAGAGGTAGACTTCTACATAGATTTAGTTCCATATTAATGGCCTCCATAAGAGTTGGTATGAAAATATTGAACAATCATTGTTTCGTGAGGTAGTAGTTCGCCGTCCATAGTTCCAGTATGTTCTTATACCATTAGAAGGAGATGTGTTTAAGTTTAGTTTGAATCCTTATCATAAAAAACACAGTATATTTATGATACTATATTATTTATAAAAAAATGTAATAAAAAGAGTTTAGGGGGTAGGAGAATTAAATTAAAATAAAATAACAAAAGACAAGATGTTACCATTTAATCGGGTAACTCCCTTTTGTATGAACAAAAAGATTTCATGAAGATCCTCCTTCCTAATGTAAGGAATATAGGAGGAAGAAAGAAATAATGAGAGATTATTTGGGTAGAGGATGGATGAGCCAAGGGGCATGATAGGTATGTGTAATGGGTTAGAGGTGAAGTCTTTTTACAAGGTTTATGATGTGCCATTTGGTAATGTTTGAAAATATTATTTTATAATTTAATAAATTTTGATTTAATAAGGTCCAAAAAATATTAAAGTATAAGATAAGATGAATCTTGTTAAAAATATTACTAGTCAATAATAATTGAATAATTTTTTAATATTATATTAATTTTTAAATTCTTATTTATTTAAATTAATCATTAATGAGGTAAAAATCCATTATTTTTTTGTCATTGACAATTTTATTTATTTGATTTATATATTTTTTAAAAAATATATCATGATATAAGAAATCTTTTTCTACATAAAATTAATATTTATGTTCAAAATTATAACTTAAATGACACCATGTAAAAATTGATTTTCAAAAAGATATATGTTTCGTATTTTTTGTCATTACATAAAATTTATTAAGATAATGTGTCATTACCACACATAAGTGGATCCATGGCATCCAAAAATTATCCCACAGATTCACATGGTTGAAAAGGTATCAACCAAAAATATTATGACACATTTATGGTAATTTTATGTTAATATAATATTATTTTTACCTTGAACTACCCTATTTATCTTTAACCATGGTAAATAAAAGTCACAAGTTATTATTCACCAAATATATTTTCTTTTTAGCAAACCAAATTTCATGTACTAATAACAACCACGTTTGTCATATTTTCAAAATTAAATTCATAGAAATTGTAAAATTTAATTTAAATGAAAATGTCAGTTTTTTAACTACTACTCAGTGTTTTAACTATTAATCAAAAATGGATGTTTTTCAGAAAAATAAGAGAAACTCAGCCAAATATATATTTTATATTTCAAATTTAAAAATGATATATATTTTAAAAAAATTCAAAACATAGAAGTTGGATTAATTAATTTAAAATTAATTCTCTTTGTCAAAATAAAAAATTTGTTTTTAAGAAATAATAACTACCAAAATATTGACCCTTGTTTATGTTCAATTTCAAGGTGAAATTACTTATATTGACCGAAATTAGATTAAATGGTAAAAATATAATATAATTACTATTTGAAACTAATTAAAAAGGCAATATATCGATATAAATAAATTATTTTAAAAGGTAGTTTTTAATTAATATACGATATTTATCTCTATTCTTTAAAAACAAATTTTATCAGAAAATTAAAATGAATTTTCTCAAAGTTAATTTTAATTATTCGATTCTAAAGACATTTATTTTAAATAGAACATATAAAAGTGAGGAAAAATATATTTAAATAGGTTTAACCATTAAAAAGCGGTAAATATACCCTTTAATGAATATTAGTGTATTTATTATTAAAATTGGATTCTTTCTTATTTTAAGCTTCTATAATTACAGGATAAATGTAATAACATTTATCAAATATGTATTTATTTTTTTAGTTAGTTCTATTCATTCCTGCCAATACAATGTCTAGTTAATAACTACCATTTAAAATAATATTATTATCTTTCAGTACGAATCAGCATTGTGTGCAACATTAGACTTTGGAGAAACCCATTATTGCGTGTCAGGTATGCCATCAAATATAGCATACCCTTAAAATTAAAATTATAATTTAATAAAAAAATATTAATAAATATGAAAATGTATTATTCATTATTTACCTGGGATGTTACATCTTTCCCCCTTTTGAAATATTGTGTCCATTAAATTTTTAATCAAATATCAAA
This sequence comes from Viscum album, assembly GCA_963277665.1. Taxonomy (NCBI): domain Eukaryota; kingdom Viridiplantae; phylum Streptophyta; class Magnoliopsida; order Santalales; family Viscaceae; genus Viscum; species Viscum album. The sequence goes on along the minus strand of OY728121.1, from coordinate 1,787,210,728 downwards.
TAAATGGGGGTATTTTTCCCTCATAACATTTTTCGGATTTTCATGTTTCCTCCTAAACCATATGGTTCTTCCACAAAACCCTTGACCTAATTAGTTACCTTATTCCACAATGCATTATCTCTATGGTCATGAATCAAGACTGGTTGTTCCTAGTAAGAGAGATTTCTTTCCAACTGAACTACCTTTGGGCTCAAAACAAGAGATGGATCTGGAATATAATTTCTCATCAATGAAACCTGAAAAACATTGTGTAACTAGTATAATCGTGGAGGTAAATCCAGTCTAAAAGCAACTGATCCCACTTTTTACATAACATAATATGGTCCAATGGACCTCAGACACAACATTACTTTCTTTCCAAAATGCATCAAGATTTTCCATGGAGAATCTTTGAGAAAGACATGATCACCTACCTCAAAAGAAATATCATTCCTTCAGTTATTTTCATAATGTTTTGGCTTACTATAAGATGTTATAATGTGCTTCTAAATCAATTGAACATTTTCTCCAATCTCTTCTACCAATTCTGGTCCCATCTACTTCCTTTCACCTATATTATCCCAAAAAGATGTAGCTAGATGCTGATTCCCATATAATGCCTCAAATAGATCTATATGTTTACTGGAATGAAAATTATTATTATAAGAAAACCCAACCAAAAAATTATGTTGGTCCCCACTTCCCATGTAATCCAGTGAACAAGCACGTAGCATATTTTCCATCATCAGAATTGAACGTTCTCACTGCCCATCTAGTTGAGGATGAAATGTTGTACTAATATTTAATTCAGTAACCAACGACTTCTGAAGGAAATTCCAAAAGTTATAAGTAAACTAAGGATCCTGATCAGATACAATGGAGAGGTTAACTCCATGCAACATTACTATCACTTTAATATACAACCGAGAAAAATGATATAGATACAAATTATCTCAATTATGAGGGAAATGAGTTGATTTAGTCCATCGATCAACAATTACCCAGATTAAATTATTACCTCAAGATGTCTTTTGTAATCCCACAATGTAGTCTATTGATATATTTTCCCATTTCCTATTTGGAAATGGTAAGGACTGAAGCATCACTTTCAGTAGATTCTACTCTGTTTGAACAAGTTGACTAGTCAAACACTTCACAGTAAATTTTTCAATATCTCTTTTCATTCCATCCCATCAGAAATACTCCCAATAATCTTTGTTCATCTTAGTACTACAAGGATGAACTGAAAACAGAGAACTATGAGCTTCCCATAACAACTAATTCTTCGACTTTGAATCACAAGGAACACATAATCTCTTTCCAAATCCCAAAATACAATCCTTATCCCTGTTAAAATCAGGAAACATACCCTTCTGAACCAATTCTGCCTTTTTTCTTTAACTCATTGTCTTCCTTATGTGCTTTCTTAGTTCATACCGATTGAGATGATTTCATTGGCACAAGAAAATATAGAAAAAGTTTCTACACATAAATCTTCTATAAAATTTTTCATCAAGTATTTAATCAATGGATCTTGTTCTGACATAAAATTTTAATAAATTATTAATTTTTTTGACTCAAATCATCAGCCACATTATTTTTCATTCATGTATGGTATTTAATTGTGAAATCATAATCCTTAATTAATTCCAGCCATCTCCTCTATATCTTGTTCAATTCTTTTTGAGTGAATATATACCTCAAAAAAATTGTGATCAGTATGTATTTCACACTTTAATCCATATAAATGATTCTTCCAAATTATTAAAGAAAAAACTACAAAAGTTGATTCCAAATCATGTGTAGGGTAATATAACACATTAGGATTCAACTGACATGAAGCACAATCAATTACCTTATCATTATGCAAAAAGGAACATCTAGGTCCTTTCATCTAAGAATAAATATTGATAACCAAATCACCATTTCTGTAAGTTAATTCTAAAATAAAATCATTCGACAATCATCTATTCAATTCTTGAAACAATCACCACATTATTTTGTCTAAATTAACTTAACATATTTTCGAGTTATCTTAGTCTGTGGGATTTGTAACAGTGAAAAATCATCAACAAACCTCTAGTAATTACCTGCCAAAACATTAAAACTACATATCTTAGTAATATTTGGGGGTCTTGGCCATTCTTAAACAACTTCTGTTTTAACAGGATCAATTGTTTTGAAATTTTTTGATACAATGTGACCGGGGAATGAAATTTTTGGTAACCAAAACTCACACTTTATGAATATCCAAAATAGTGTCTTTTTTTATGGTTTTCAATACAACCCTTAAATGACATTCATAGTCCCATTTTCTTTTGGAATAAACCAAAATACCCATAATGAATACAACATAAAACATATCCATGAACGCATGGGAAATTTGATTCGTATGATCCATGAATACAGTAGGTGCATTGGTTAAACCAATAGGCATAACCACATATTACTAATAGCCATAACTAGTATGAAATGCATTCTTCAAAATGTTTGATTCCTTTTCTTTGAAATGATGTTACTCCGACTTCAATTCAATCTTCCAAAAATATGGATCTTCATGGATCTCATCAAACAAATCATCGATATGAGGAAAGGGAAACTTTTTCTTAACAATTATGTTATTCAGTGCTCTATAATCAATGAAAATTCTCATTGAACCATCTTTCTTTTTAACAAATAAGACAGGATCACCACATTGTGATGTGTTAGGTCAAATGAAACCATTATCTAATAACTCCTGAAATTTCATCTTTTACTCAAAATGGTCAATTTGATCCATTCAATAATGTGGTTTTGAAATTTTCTTAGCATTAGGAACTAAGTCATTATTAAATTATACTCCCCTATTAAGTATTATACTAAGAAACTCATCATGAAAAACATCAAGATACTCATTTACCACTTGTACTAATTAATCTGAATAGTTCTTTTGTTTTAAATAATATGTTCAAGGTAACATTAATTTACATCATTTTCTAGTTTCTCAACATCATGATATGTTATCAAAAGTAATGGTTCATTCTTGTACACAAACTGAAAATCATTCGGAAATTAAACCTCTATAGATCGGTAGTCAATCGTAGCAAGTTAAATATAAATCCAATCCATACCCAAAATAACATCAAACTCTACTAGAGGAAAAACAATAAGGTTTTCAGGTATATTTTTTCTACACACAATGATAAAGAGGTTCTTAAAAATTATTTTTGTCTCAGAATTTCCCCGTGATGTTTTTACCATATGTTAAAGATTCATATCTTGATATGAAATTCAAAATTTAATTGAAAACTTTTTATAAATGAACTAATGTTTAGACACTAAAAGAAACAACACATTTTCATAATATGAACTAACAAATAGTGTACCCGAAACTACTTCATTCGATGGATAAACATCTATGGAAGTAGTTGCCAAGTATTTCTCCACCCTTTTCAGCTTGTATTCTAGTTGATTTCTCATATTCGAGTTCTTCCTTGGACACTCAGTAGCCTAATGACCCATTTCATTACACATAAATCATTTTACTTACTATAAATCAGATTTTGTCTTATAATTACCCTGAGCATTTTTAGTGCAATTATGAGCCTTATGTACCATTTTACCACATCAGTAGAACTTACCGAAATTTCAAAAGACATTCCCCAGCTTGATGTTTACAATAATTTTCACAAATTGTAAACATATGTGTCTTACCATCTTACTTTTTTGAAAAGTCCTTCCCTTTAATCTTCCACATCGACTACTTATTTTGTTATTTGTCAAAGAACAACTAATCATCAGAAAACTCCATTTCCACCTTCCACACACATAGAACATGTTTTTCATAACCTTTGAACCCATGAGATGTTGAATCCCTTTGATACTTTGGATTCAATCGTGAGAAAAAATGATTAACATTACTATCAATATCTCGTAAGAAATTTAGAGCATACATTGCCAGTCAAGTGAATTTTTATTCATAAGCAGCCACTAAGTCATATTCCTGCCTCAACACCAATAATTGTTTTCCATCCTAAGGTGAACCACATTAGGAAAATATTTATAATGAAAATTAGCTTTGAATTAATCCCAATAAAGGGAATAAATCTCTTCACTATCCCTAATATATTTCAATGTCGACCACCACTGATCAACTTCACCTTAAAAATAGTAAATAGTGAGACTAACCATTGGATGTTTTGACCACCCAATGACATCCAAAATCATTTACAGTGCTTCAATCCACACTTCTATTAGCACAAGGTCAAATGATTCTCAGAATGCTGGGGGATGTTGCTTCATGAAATGTTCCACTACTGACATATTTCACTATAGTTAATCTCAATGATCTCATGCATTGATACCACCACCATTTATAGAATGTGTCAACTATTCCATCACTTAAAAAAACTTTTCAATTCTAATTCTAGCCATCTAATGTTTCTGATTTTGAAGGTTGTATTCCTCCTAAAGTCATGCCATCATAGTTTTCCTAGTTCCTTGGCAGAAAACCATACTGAGCACAGAAATATCCTAGGTAATGCTAAATGGTAAACAGTAAAGGCTATATCATTTCAATATTAACATAAATAATTTAGGGATATTAATTTATCAATATCCAAACTCATAATGTTATCTAAACAGACCTATAATATAACTATAAGGACATGTCCAAAAAACATTACAAAATATAAAATTAAATAAATAATTCACATTAAGGATCTTTTTATGTTTTGAGTTTTAGTGAATAAGGCCATAAATATTTAATTACATATCCTAATTTACCAAGTATACACTTCATCTCAGTTTCAATTTTTTTCAGAAAATAAAAAATCTTAAAAAAATTGCCAAGTATATTTTTATGTTTTAGAGAGCATGAATTTTCCATGATCCCATAATTGACCATATTCTTATTTAAGTCCTATGAAAAAACATTTCAAAACAAGAGATGAGAATAAAAATCTCAATAAGGGTTATAAAATAATGAACGAAAAAAATTAGTTCATTAATATATATAACATAAGATCTTTAACATACCTCATAAAAACATAATATTTATTAGTAACACATAGTATTAACAAATTGTAATGTTATCTTTTGGCATCCATAACATACATACTTTGTATCTTTCATATCTACATAGGGAAGTACATTTTGAATACCGATCAAAATATATTCCCTAAATCACTTTGTAGAAACATTCATGTATGCCTCAATCACATTACCTAATGCATTGGAGATCTATCTCGTGCTCACCCTCCCTATATTTATCATTGAACCGCCCGTATATATAAATACTTCCCATTAAACATAACATATTCAAACCATATAATACAAACATAAAGGAAAGAAAACATTTCAACATCATTTAAATATATTGACAAAAAAATCCATTATCAAAACCAATTTCAATAACAGAAAACATAAAAGACTATATGGTATTTATTTTTCTTTTAAAAACATCATGTCTTGTTATGGATGAAATAGATCAAATAATACTCATGGTGGTGAAAAGGGCATTGTCATCGCTTTCATTAAAAGACAAATTATTTTTTTCATTTAGTAAAACAGATCGTAGAAAAATATTCAATTTTATTAAAATGAAAATTCAATGTTATTTATGCACCATATAAAAAAAGGTTATGAATAAAATAAAATATTCCTCAATAAAATAAGATTGTGATGAAGTCCCTTACCTCGGGTTCGACTTGACTCATTCATTTTTCAATATCCTAAAAAATAAACTAATGTTAATTTATACTTTCTTAAGAACATTTTCATGTTTATTATTCTTTTTATATCACTTATTTCCATGTTATAAACAATATTTAATCTCTTATGTTAATAATGGTAATTTTGTCTACATTTGGAACTTGAGTCGAAAATGGGCTTCATATAATTACAAGTTGTTCATATTGTCAAAATTCCATTATCTCGAAAATGATATTCATGATTTAGATATCATATATATCATATATATCCTGTTTATATATGTATTTATAATATTACATAACATTTGGAGTTAAGAGATGAAATTCACCGTTCATGGAGATGGTAAGTCATACGTACACATAAACACTAATATCATTTCTATTTTGTATTTAATTGAATAAAAATGTAATGATACATAGGTATACTATAATTCAAATAAAATTTAATATATATCATTTTAGTAACACCATATTTTATACATTCCACGTATGGTATAAACGAATCATATCACTTTGCGGGGGTGGTAGTCCGCACTTCCTCAAATGAAATTATCATATTAAACCCCTATAGAAACCATAAAGGTATTAAATAAATGAAAAATACAGAATCATAGAAAAAATATAAATAAAATATATTTCACATATAAATACAGTTCCATAATAATGTCCACCATAAGAGGTCGTAGGAGAGGATTTCACAATCATCATTTCGTGAGGCAGTAGTTCACCGTCCACAGAAACAATATGTTTGTTACCCACAAGACGTAGGTGTATGTAAGTTTAGTTTTAATACTTATCATAAAAAATACTAGTATTTTGAGAGTAATGGTGTTTTTTTAATATAAATTAATTAAAGGAGTTTAGGGGGTCGGAGATTTAAATAAAACAAAATAACATAAGAGAAATCATTACATTTAAATCAGGTAACTCACTTTGGTTTGAACGAAAAGGATTTCTTGATGTTTATTCTTCCTAAGGAATGGATACTAGGTGGTAAGCATGGATCTTGAGATATTATTTGAGAATAGGTTGGAATATCCTTCTGTCTTGAGAGATGTGAGTAGTGGGTTAGAGGTGTGTTCTTTTTATAAGTGGGGGAGGGGATCCTTAAGAATGTTTGAAAATATTATATTATTATATAATGGAATTTTGTTTCTAAAGATCCAAAACATATTAAAGTAATATATAAGATTATTCATGTTCGAAATAAAATCATCCAATTTGAATTCGATATGTTTTGTATATTGTTTTAAATTTTTTTCTTATTTATTTAAAACATTTATTAATGAGGAAAGCACTGCATCATTATTGTTTCATAAATAATTTTATTTATTTGTTGTCTAAAAATTATAAACAAATACCAAGATATAGGAAATATTTTTAGCTATCAAATGAATATTTATAGTTGAATAGATAACTTATATAACCATATGTAAAAATTTATTTACTAAAATATATATGTTTAAGTCATTTTTTTCATTACTTTAAATTAATTAATATAAAGCGTCACTATAACTCTTATGTTGCTCTATGGGGTCCCGAAATTGATTGAAGGATGTCCATGGTCAGAATTTATAGACCTATATGATTAGAAAACAAGTTAGGGGAATTTTATATTATTATTATATTATTTGTATCTTTAATTACCCTATTTATCTTTAACCATCGTACATAAAATTCACAAGTTACTATTCACCAAAAAAATATTTTCACCTTATTGAACCAAATTTTCCATAAATGTAAAAACCACGTATGTAGGATTTTAGAAATTCAATTCACATAAGTGTAAAAATTTAATTAAAATGAAGATGAAGGTTTCTAACTACTACATAGTGTTTTCACTATTCATCAAAAATTGATGTTTTCCAGAAAAATACAAAAAAATAGCCTAAGTTATATTTGATATTTTTATTTAAAAAATGTTTCATATTTTATAAAATTAAAAATTCTTATGTTGGAATAATTAATTTAAAATTAATTCTCGTTGTAAAAACAAAGAGCGTGTTTTTAAGAAATAATAACTATCAAAATATTTAAAAAAATTTATGTCCAATTTCGAAATGAAATTACTTCCAATGACCGACATTGAAATAAAAGGTAGAAATATAATCTAATTAAACATTAAAACCAATTAAAAATACAATCTATCAATATAAATATATATTATTAAAACGCAATTTTGATTGAAAATATATAATTTTTCATTATTCATTAAAAAATGAATTTATCATAAAAATACCAACAATATAGACTATGTAAATTTTTATGTTTCGATGACAAAGAGAAATTCTATTTTATCAAATAGAACATATAAAAGTTACCAATACATTATTTAAATAGGGTCTCCATCAAATGGTGGTAAATCGACCCTTTAAAGAATATTTGAGTATTTATGCTTAAAATTGGATTCATTATTATTTTGAGACTCTAACCTTTATTGGATAAATGTAAAAACATTTATCAAACATGTATAATCATGTATTAGTTAGTTATATTTATTCCCTCTAAGAAAACTGCTTGGCGTTAACTACCATTTTAAATAATAATATTATTTTTTTATGACTCGACATTGTGGGAAACATTAGAATTTGGAGAAAATGATTGTTGATTGTTAGGTATTCTATCAAACATAGCATCCCCTTTAAAGAAAAATTAATATTTAATTCAAAAAATTTAATAAATTGGAAAATGTTTTATTCTTTATTATCCTTGGATGATACATAATATTTCACATCATAATACTCCATTTCAATTACTAGAACAAATCATGGTCTATATTTTAATAACTGTGAAATAATTTGAAATATCACCATTATTATTTTTATTAACATTTAATCGGATATCATTTTAACCCATTGAGTTTATTCATTTCATAAAATAATATCTATAGTCAATTATTTTCATAACACATTAATTGATCAATTATACAAACCCATTAATTTCTAATTCAAAATTTAGTTAATCAATAAATTCTATAGTCACAAGATTTCATTAATCAATTCACCAAATAAGTAATTAAATTTCACAATCTCAATATCCAATAAATTCCACAATAAATATATTCCAATAATTAAATATAGAATTTAAAAAATCCAAATTTACTATTAATTCCCTATTCATAAATTCTTTTAATAAATTCCACATTTATTTAATCCAAATACATGTTTCCAAAAATAAATGTACCAATTAATTTTATCAATTTATGAATCAATTTACTTGTGTTGAAATTAAATTCTATCAATGTTAACACACATTTTGGTGCCATGACTATGGTGATTGAATTGACAACGCTAAGCTCAAAATTAATGAGAGACAACCACTAAAATATATTCCCAAGTTGAAGGAGGATGATAATTTTCACAATGAAGAATGAGATATAAATATAATAAATGATATAAAAAAACTAATAATGATCCATCAATCCAATGACAAGATATTCAAACATAGAGTAAACTTCCCCCTCAAACGACAAGAGGATGATGAGAGAAGGATGAGAAACTAGTTTGGATGAAATTCTCATACCAGGAGTGCTACAGATTTTCAGTTTGTGTTTTGAATTGTCATTAATGGAGGTTAAAATGGAATGGAATCTGTATAGGGGCCACCAAAAACATATGAAATATAATATAGTCAGGTTGGGTCAAATTATATTGTTGTCATGGGTGTTCAGGAATTTGATTTTTTACTTTTTAGGGTTAATTAAAACCATGTTCTTGGTTTCCTAGGAAGAGTTGTATGATTTAAAAACAATGAAAATTATCCATTCACCTATTTTTTGTTGTGAATGATTACTCTGAAGAGGGTTCATGATTTTAAAAACCATACATGAGCTGTGTGAATACCATCTGTTTATGTTACATAGTTTGCTGGGGTTGGTGCACGGTTTCGGAAAAGTGTTCGACATCCATGTAATGACTCTCTTCCATTCTATTTTCTCCAATTCCTCCCAATGGCATCCAATGTAAAATAAAAACAATAGATATTCAAAACATTGAAAATTAATACCTGATAAAGGCTCCATACATCTCTAGAAAGGGTTGGGATCTTATAGTATCATTTCATTTTATTCATATTTTTATCTATATAAACCCCCATTGTCCTGTCTATTGTCAATAACAATATATTACTTCAATGTAATGGAATATTCTTGATCATTTTATGACCTATTTTAAATATTGTTTGATAATCACTAGAACTGTTGTTGGATCAATCTGATGAAGACATGAATTTTAGTACATTTGTTGAAATTCCCTTGTTGAATATGGTTACATATAGAAAATAAATTTTGTTCACGTTTATAATTCTATGAATGTAGGTATCTATTAAAATTTATTAATATTGACCTATATTTCCTTACCTAAAATATGCTGAATATTGGGATGTGATTTCTTTATAAATAGATGTATTTCTGTGAATTATAAATGAAATATTTTTTGAAATGGTGGTCTCACATGACCCACCTTGTCTACTTAAACTTATAGATTATAAACATCCTCTCCACTATTATATATACCAAATCTCACATCCACACCGTCATGTCCTCATTAAATAAATTCAGTATATATTTCATTAATGGATCAATCAGATATTTCAAATTTGTTGTCCAAGCTACATGGATGGTAGAACATGATAACTTATGGACGATTTATTCACATAAATAGTAATGTCATTAGGAAAACAGTATTTTTATATTTTAATTTTAGTGGATGAAATATAAAAACATATAATATTATATAATAGACCATGATTTCAATCTCCACTTTATTTTATATCGACACACAATCCAAATAATTTTAAACACAAATTTTCAAATTCCATGATTATATTTTGATATTTAAAACTCCTAAAATAAAACAAAAGCACCAAAAATAAAACTCTACTCATTAGATAATTATTATTTCAGAACTTATTAAACAACCTCCAAAAATTTATTTAATAAAATGTTCATATGAAAAATAATCCATAGTGACTACAAATATGAAAAAAAACAAAAAAAATATGTTCATTGATCTCCATCATTGTATTTTCTATTAATAAAACTCAAATTTAACTTCTTTTAAAAAATGTATAATTAATTTATCATTTTTTAATCTCACATACCTTCTAACTTCATTGATAAGAAATACAATTTTAATGGAAACCAGTTGTATCAATTTTACTTTGGTAATGATCAATAATTAAAACCACTCAAAATACTTTATTTTCAATCCCTATATTGAATACAAAAGTTAACAAATAACCCCACAAATATAACAATTGACCAATATAAAATGAAACCATCTGTTATAAATTTACAACTAACATTTTGATTTGTTGATCAAACTATTTTGTATTGATTCTTCATGTTAACACCAGTTTTTGTATATATTCAAATAAATTTTAATCATCATAAATTCCCAACCAATCTAAACACATAGATTAGAACATTCAAATTACTTCATATAATTTCATGAATTAAATCCAACCAACAAATAATTTTATTTTTCATACATTTTTCATTGAAAGGAATAATTTATTCCCCTTCAAATATGAACATTATTTTCATTTTAAATATGGAATATAGTTATAATTTTTTAAGTCTAGGATGTTTTGAATATTAGTATTTACTATACTTTTAATAGAAAAATTTAATTTGATCTTATATGACAATACGAAAAAAATTTCCTACCAATTTTGTCGATAAAAAATTCTATTTTGTTTCCAATGACTAAAATTTTGTTCGAATTTATATTGGCATATTTTTTAGAATATATTAATATTTATTAAATTTCATAATATTTATTCTATATATGTAAATTCTTGTATCATTATAATATAATTTTATACTGGATTTATTACATCAAAATTTTTCTAGAATAGGGGATTTACCTAGGAATGTAACAAACTCATCTATAGTTCCTTGTCATGAAATGGGGGTTGAATAAATAATAATGTAAAATATAATGAAATTAAATTTTTCTTAATTTCATTATATTTAATTGAAACTGCCTTTAATTTACTTATTAAAATTTGAGTGGGGGGAAAACATTTCCCAAGAACTAAAGTCCAAATATATTAAAAAATTGGAAATGTAATGGGGGAAATTTCACTAGGTAATTCAATTATAGTTGGACCAAGATGCAGTGGACTTTGAGGGGGATTTAATGATATGTGATTCAATAATTTTCTATAAGAATGTATGAAATATTTTACCTCATCCATATACTAATTCAAATTTATCATTTATTTATATTAAATTTATTTTATTTTTTAATTATGATCGGTTATTTCTAGTATGGATGGGATTAGTGTATGGGTTATCAATTTTTAAAATATTTTTTCAAGAAATTTTTATGTTCTGTTGTGTTTTTTAATTGGGTTTTTTGATATTTATATGTAAATGTGGATTGAGATAGTTGAAATGTACTAGTTATAATGTTGATTACATATATAATCTTTGATTAAAGACAAACAACGGTTCCCCAATAATGTGTCATAACACAGTGTGAGGGAAATAAGAGCTACCCAAATGAAGGACAATATACATGGGTAACTCTAGTTACCCTAAAACATGTTTCGGGATGTATAAGTATATCTAAATTTTAAATTATTTAATATTATTAGAGGTGATTCCTTATGTTAATAATTCCTTCCCTTACATAGGACATCCCCTAATATATTCATAATTTTTAAGAAAATAAAAAAGAGTTTTTTCTATTCCATTAATATAAGAATATTTTGTGGTATAAATGATATTTTGGAGAGAATTATTTTATATAATTTTATGCAAAATTAATTATAAAATAATTCTATATTTTATTTCAAAATTAGATAATTTGTTATAAATAGAAATTTTAGAAAACAAAACATCAATGATGTCTCTAAAATGGATTATATAATTTATTATTGATTTGTTTCCATTTAAATGATTAAAACAATAAATTATAATTGATTGTGAAAAATTTATTTATGAATTGATTATAAAATTAACTATTAATTTATTATAAATAATATTAATGATTTTTAAATGAATTTTGGGCTTCATTTTAAATGATGTTCGATGTTTTGATTTGATTTATCTTTATTTTGGGTCAATATTATCCTCTTACGGATAGAATAAGTACATAAATTAGTAAAGTGGTCTATTAAAAATTTCACATATAGTTTATTCCTTTTTTAATGTATCATGGGATATGTTGTCTCTCCTTAGAGAGTTATTGACCATATTAGTTAATGAATTTCATACTAAAAATGAAATGCAATGGATTTTGAGGAATGTTTTAAGGGACAGTGTTGACTGTTGGTTATAAATTCTTGATTTTATCATTAATGATGATAAATAGATTACTAAATTCTTTCAGAAATAAAAAAGATTATGAATGTTAATAATTTATTGAATTAAATGATTTCAATGAGTTATTTTTTTCTATAATAAATTTTCATTTAACCAATCCTTTTATTGGTGAGTGTTAACTATAAACTATTGGGACTACTAATACGTGATGAATAAAGTGTATTTATTAGATCGGTATACTAAATTATTTGTGTGAGAGGGGAGTGATTATACTCCATTAGATTTTTAACGAGCTGGTAGGTTGTATTTTGTCTTTTTTATGATAATTTAGTTAATATTAATAATGTAGAATAACATGGAATTTGGGATTACCATTATGCCTTCTAATTATTCGGAAACACCAATATGTCTTTCATCATTATGAATGTGTGACCATATTTGAAAATGATGATTTAGAGGGAAGATTTATAAATTATTAAATGGATGTGGCCATAAATATTATATTGATATTTATGAACCAATTTAAAATATTTTGTTTTAGTGTCAACTAGATGATATCATCGGTTTCCCTGAAATTATTCATATAATATGAAGAGTAGTGTGGGAATGGGTTGTAATACGGTTGAGTGTCCCCGTTAAAGTAGAGTTCGTGGTTAAAGAGATTATTGATAGTGATAGCTGGGATGGGTCATATAATTAAAAGATTCACCTTAGTTATGCCTTGTAGGTTGGGATTTCAGATTTCTAATGTTTTTTAGTTATTATTATTAATATTATAAATTGATATTGATTAGTGAAAAGATGACCATGAATATATGAAAATGAATTCCACGGATCACTCGATGTGATATGATAGAGTTCGAGGATGATGAATTACAGGGACTACATATATGGGATCCTATGCACCTAGATAATTAATATGGGATTCAAAGGATTACCCCTATATGATCCCAAGGGACGTGGTGATTTGGGGATGTGAAAGATAACCTTTATATGATATAGTGGTCATGCAACATGATGTGAAGAGAGATTCCAACGGGGTAATATGATATATTAGAATTAATTTTTATATTTTTTGAGGATCAATGTGATGATTAAAATATAGAAGGATGGATCGTTATTGTTTTATTAGACAGATAGAGATTTCTATGATTATTCATATTTGACTAGTGAAACATTGAACATATTTGATTCCTAGGATCCAATGTTGATGTCCTGTTATATGTGATTCCAATCATGACTTTACTTATGGATACATCTATAGTTGATGTTATTGGATTATGTTGATATTATGGATCTTGAGAATAAACCATATATGAAGTGCGGCACGAGAAACATCAAAGGACCAAAATGAGTCTAAAAATTAGTTTGTCATAATATGATACTAAATAAGGTCTAAGGGTATATTTTGTGGATGAATGTTCATGTAATCCCACTCTGTGAATTTTATAACAAAAGGAATTATTTAAATCTCATAAATATTTAGGTAGTAGCTAATGTAGTTGTACACAATCATGGGTAATCTATTTGAACCTGATGGTTAACACGAGTTGTATAATTAACCTTATACATTGTGTTTATTTATTTATTTACTTTGGAAATATTACATGCACCTGGAATTATCAGTTATGTTTTTGACATATTTATTATATCCCTAAAGAGATGAGTTTAAATAATTCACTGTTCAACATGGAACTATTATAACCATTAAATCTTCATTAGTTTCATAGGTTATGGATGTTTTGTGACCTAGTTTTTCATTATTGATCCACACAGTTTTGGTGAGAACTTTGGACTAAATGATTTGAGGAATTGGGAAGGTAATTTATAATCCTATTTATTTTAATTATATGGGTAATCCTATATACATTGATCAACCTAGTGCATTATTAGTATTTATTTTCTTCTTGATCATAGAATAATATTAATTTTTTCCTCCATAATTCATCTAATTTATATTGGAATCTATTTTTAAATTTATTTTTATATTATATTAGTTGTATAGGATTATTTTTCTATATTTGTTTTTTTATGAAAATTAATTTTGGGGAATAGTCTCTCAAATATACTACTTTAGGATTCGAAATGTTGTTCTATAACCTTTGATTTATAGGGAGACACACATTATGTCCTACAAACACCTCATTTATGGTAATTCATGAATATTAATTTATTGGATGATTTGAAATGTGGTGTGTAGTAATTTATCTAGAAGGTATCACTGAGTGTGTCATATTTTGTTTTGTACTAAAATTTATAATGATTTTATGAAGGTGCCATTGTAATGTATGGAATGATGTGATGGATATCATACTAGTTCATCATGAACATCACTTCCTTTGGTACATTACTTTTATAAATTATTTTTGATTATCATTTTTTGGATGATATAATTTATTTATTTCGCCTATCATAAACAGCATGGATATATAGGATTTAAATAACTATTATTTTTCAGTACATAGTCCATTTATAATATTATTTTATTCATGAATAATTTTATGAACATATGATTCACCAAAAATATTCTTGACGATATATAATTGATAACACTAATTATGAGGGACTGTATATGTAATGTGTTAATAACAACATCTATGTTTTTTCCACATATTAAATTATGTTTTAATTCTAATATGTTTAATTATACTATATTTTTATTCTTATGATATAGCATGGTTATATATAGAGATTCCATGACTGATGATGAATATATAGTTCCTATTTTATATAATTTATAGTAGACCAAATAATTTGGTATGGACTCATGTAAATAGGGAGATGGATAACTTGTTGGTTATTATGTGAAATTTTTCAAAATAAAATAAGTTTGGTTATAATTAGTTTCAGAAAAACCTATATGGTGTTTACAATTTTATTTGTTATTGTACTATACAGAACCACATGGTTTTTTTTGTCATCGTGGATCATCATTGTGTGTGAAAATTAGGTTCACATAAACTGACAGATGAGAATATGATCCTCAAAGGGTTAAAAATCATATTTTTTTCCTAGTGAGAATTCAATTAATTATATGATCGATGAGGAGGAGAGTAACTTGAATGGGGTAAATGTGAGGATTAATGTGATACTATCAATTTTGAGGGGTTATTATCCTAATTAGATTCCTAGTGTAAATCAGTTTGCTAATTGTTTGATGGCTTGGAATAAGATGACTGATATGTTTGAGAATCAATAGTGGATTTTTGGAAAGGAGATCTACAATAAATATGATATGTTATTATTTCATTAACTATGATCTATATAAAATTTTATATTGGATTTATGGGTTAAATTAGATAAAATAGTGATACTGATATGTAGTTTTTTATAAGTGAGTATTTTGTTTTGAATATATGATATATTTTTAAAATGTAATACCATGATAGGGGATATCCCATGGTTTTTTTATTCCATATAATTTATAGGAATGATTGGTTTCATGAGATTGTGTTTAGTGCATAGGAGGTTCTAGTTGAATGTGATATAGTTATTGAGATTTCATGATCATTTTTGATGAAAATCAGAAATATAAATCTATTATCGAATTTGTGTTGTAGAGGGTATGGATGGTGGAGTTAAAAACCATTTTCATTCTTGTTTTAGTATGTAGTTTTTTTTGATAATTTTTTCATGTTAATTATTTATTGGATCAATAGAAATTATTATGTGATCATAGGGTAGAACATTACGTATGTGAAATAAATGATTTTATAAGGGAAGACAAAAGTGTTCTTTTTCATGGATGATATTATCAATCTATTAGTATTGTATTATTTTAAGGTTCATGGTCCTAGTTTTGAGAAAATGATTCCCATTAGGTTTTGAGTTTGTTTATGTGATCAATGAGTGTGTGAGACTACACCTGTTAGGTTCAAATGAGATAAACATGGTACTCACTAGTTTCATGTGGGGTCATTGAAATATGGATTTTTATATTTATTTATAGATGATTAAGACCAATGATTTTGACAGAATAATAAGTGATTAATTTATTTATAATTTTGATAAAAATCATGAAATATTGATATGTGGTAGAGGTAATATGGAATATTGATCAGGTGTTATCCAATAAATAACCAATGGTTTTGAATTTACATATATTGTTTTTTTGTTTTTTTTTTTGTTATAATTTATAGAAGATGTGTGTGGATTTTGAGTAGTGACACATATGTGATGATGGAACATATTATGATTGTTCTCCATGAGAAATATAAAATTAATCGATAATTTGGGGAGTTATACATTTTCAATTGAGAGTGAGCACCTCATTATGAATGTAATTACAATGGAGTCCTTGGAAGACTCTATTAGGAATCTGGTGAAATATTCAATTTTATGGACTCTTATATGGGTGTAAGAGAGACATCTATGTACTTATGTTCTCTTTTTGATAGAACATGTTATGTGTGGAATGATCCAATATAGTTGTTGTAATGGATGATTCTGATCAGTAGATGGATATTCAAGGACATTCTTGTTTTCAAGTAAATAGTTAGATATGATTATATTTGAATTTAGAGAGATTCAAGATTTTTTATTAACATAGTGTAATGGATAGATCATGATAAATTGAAACAAGATCATGATCATTTTATGTGATATAAGAATGATTTTGATTGGTGGTTTCCAATTCTCAAAGGAGATCATAACAATTGATATTGTTTGTTTAGGATCTAATCATATAATTTCAATAAGATTATGATTTGCACACCGTATTAGGTTATATGATGATATTTTGGTTACTTTTTAGATTAATTATTCATGATGTTGACAAGATGAAATAATACATTAGTGTTTGAAACCATTTATTATTTCAATGGTTGACTAGAGGTGGTCCTGATTATATTTTTTTCCATATATGGGTGTGATGATATGGAAATTACATCAACCAGGTCATGAGACAACAAATAATGGGTTATTAGTGGCCAATTTCATTTAAGGAAAACATGATGGAGAGTTATTGAACATTATAAACATTCTCTTATCAATGGGGAACCATGATTCAGATGAGGAATCATGTAACAATAGTTTGGTTCCATGGGATATAACAATGTAATTGAGTGTTATCATAGTTTCATATTGATGATGATAATGAAACTATTATTTTTCTGAATATTCTACCTCTTATATAGACTTTTAGTTAAAAATATCACTCATAATTCTAGATTAGAATGTAATTATTAGATTATAACCTAAAGACCAATAAGGGTTGAGTATCATGGTTAGAGGACCTCTCAGGGTTCGAAAGGGTGATTTGTTCTACATGGGGAGACATTAAGGACCTACACTCGTAGAGGGGTTTGAATTTTATGGGAATAACAAATTTTCTAATTTTATGTGATTTTGAGGTGTAAAATAGAAATTACACTATGAATTGGATCCTAGATATTTTTTCTAATGGGTTTTCAATATCATAGTAATGTGTTTACTCTAGGGCTAGAGTTCTGTGAGAATTCAAGATGGGGTATTCTTATGAGTAATTTTATATTCAATAAAGTAGTTATAAATTATTCCATGTATATAAACATAGATATATTCTAAATATATTCTCAAATTTGAATTATAAAATCCTATTTTAGTTTATAATTGGTTGTTTTACATAGGAGTTGAATAAAATTAGATATGGATAATGGTCATGATGTTTGAATTAAATATATTTAAAAAATAAATAAACAAATTTGAAATGTAATTGTCTTATATTATTTATATTTTCCACTCCCAATTCATTCTATTTTTTCATGCAAGGGGAATGATATCAATACCAAAGAATCAATGTTTTAATAGAGATAGGGATGTTGGAGAGATTTAAATAAACACTACTGGAGTTTTTGGTCAAGGATGGATCTTGATGAAATATCCTTTAATGGTTATTCAATGATTGATGACTTCAAAATTTTCCACAATTTAGGATGATTGTAATGTTCTTCCCAATATATCAATTTAATTTCATATTTTAATTTTTTATCAATTTATGGTTTATTTTGTGACGGGTGAATCATTGTATAGTGGGTCTTCATTTTCATCAATTAATTTTTTATTGGATTATTAAATGAATCAAAAAGATTTTTATTAATGTTTTATTAGTATCGTTTTATATTTACCATGATTAGTGGAAGGATAAGGTTGAAATAAAAATAAATATAATAATATTAATATTAAGATTAATAATAACTGTAAATATTTAAATATAATTAAATATAAACCAGTAATAATGGTTTACCTAGTATAGAGGCTTGATGATACATGATGATTACTTAATTTACCCTTATAAAGAATATTGTATAAGGGTTTCTAGAGATAAAATTAAACAAGTATAGATAAAAGTATGTGTAATCATTATCGGCCATATTTTATGATACATGAGTTTTTTATGCATGGGTTTTAAGGATTACCCATAGGTTGTAGCCCACCAATCATCTTGGTAATGTTTCATTCAAAAAATTATATTTTTCATTATTTATAATATATGATTATTCAGAAAAAATTAGAGAATTAGTTTATGCAATTTATTTTGGAAATAGATTTAAAAAATTATAAAATAATTTTAAAAAATTTACTGAATTATAACTTTAGAAACCCATTATTTTCATAAATATAGTTCATATATTAATAGATTGGTTTTTAATACATATCATAGCAATATATAAACCATAACCGTAATAATTTCAAGTATTTGGAGACTAGATACATAATAATGTTATTTCATGAATGATACTCAACATATACCATAATGATCTTCTCATATAGAAACTTTCAATGAAATAACCTGTATAAAACCATTTATTAAATCCTTGGGAAAGAAACAGAAGATATAGTGATCAAAAGTTCACTATAATGGTATAAATCAGAGATATAAATAAATTATATTATATGAATAAAATATATTTATAATTATATGATAACATGATCGTAACGTACAATATCTGTACACAATTATTCCACGATAATTAATTAAGAAACATATAAATTGTTTTTTCACAAAAACATAAGAATTCGGTTTCTGATGACATCAGTAATTGATCATGATCCCCGAGATCATATAATTAGATTAATACATACATTTTTTGGATACACATAACTATATAAAATCATTTTAATTATCATTGTTCAGTCCCACAAATATCATTTTTGATAATGACCCTTAATGGAAATGCATACAAGATTATTTCCAACATTCTTTATTAAGAATCACCCATCACCAAAACCCTGTCATATGTTATTTTTTTTTTAACATCATTTTGTCACATGATATTATCATTCCATTATCATTAAGAAACACATTTGAGGAATCATTTTTCATGTCACACCCATCACATTGTGAAAACCATACATATTTATAACATATTTCCATAAAATATTCATCATGTCATCATATCATAACCCATAAAAATGAAATATATTTCATAAACAATTCATCATTCCATCATATCATAATTTATTGAAAAGAAATAGAGTTTATAATAGTGTCTTCATATATAAATTACTAGTTCGAAAAAAGAGGTCCATTGAATCATTGTTAAATTATTATCATTATAGTCATGATGGAGAAGCAACGTGAATAGAATCATAAGATACTATCCCTATTGAGTCATAAAAATTCATAAAATATGTTTATAATGATGGTAAATATAATTGAAATATCATTTAAAACGTTCATTGAAAAAATGGGAAAGTTTTAAGTCATTTGGAAATTGATTAACAAAAAATTACAATAATATTGAGGAAATATATTTCATTGAAAAAAAAATTGAAACATCTGATTGAAAATAAATATATATTAATTTTATAGGCCTTAGATAAAATCTATTATTTCTAAATGTGTTATATGAATACATTCCTTACAATCTTTTTTAAAATTCCCAAAACAACATGTTTTAAAAATATCATGTATAATTACTTTTAAAATAATTATACATAATGATAATTAAAGAAAATATTAACATTCTTAAATTTTTCAATTATACATAATAAAATTCATACAAATAATTTTATCGATATGGAAATTTAAAAAGATATCTGATTACAAAGTGGGACACAATGTCTAATTTTATTTAAAAATATGTTATCAGTCATTTCCCATTCCCTGAAGATGAAAATTGAAATAATATAAATAAAAAACTTATGAATATGTAAATTATAATAAAATATATTTATTTTAGATGATAATAACATTATAATTTCCTTCAGTGTAAATTTAGTATAGACAATCCCCACAAGAAATAATATTGTAACATAAATGCCTTACCACAAGCCTCATTTTTTTTACACATTCAAATAACCTTTATAATAAGTTTATGTGTATTATGAATATATTCTGTAAATATATTCTTAAATAACATACTATTTATAATTTTTTTATTACATTTAACTATCCTTTTATTAACAAGTCTTCCTTAAAATGGGTATTTTGGTGAAAAATTATATGTTTTAAATGCATGTTATGATACGATGGTTCTGAAAAACGAACCATTTTCATTATTTCATAATATAAATAAAATTAATCATGATAGAATTGTAATATTTTTTAGTGTATACATGTTTATATCAATTAATAAATATTTATGGTGAAAAATGAATCACATCACTTCAAGGAGATGTTAGTTTGTATGTATATAAGTATTTCGTTATAACATTATTATGGATGGATTGAATTTAAGAAATGTTATAATTCACTTATCAAGAATAATTTTTATTTCCTTAAAATAATATATATTCATTAAAACATCTAGTTTCATTATCCTTGTAAATAATAAACTCAAAATAAACGACATCTCTTCATAGAGATGGTAGTCCACACATACTAGTGTTCCAAATAATTGTTTAAAATGGATGCAAAGGTATTATGTAAGATATTATATATTTACTATAGAAAAAATATATTTAAATAATAAAATAGTTAAAATGAAATATATAAAAATAACGAAAAATTAATTATTGCGATGGAAGGTGAATCATATCTATATGCGGAGGTGGTAGTCTAGACATTTGTTGCACGATAATATTTTTCCCATTTGAGGGAATGGCCATGGAAAATTAATGATATTTCATTATAATATCAATTAATCATACTTAAAATACATAGGTTGTAATTTAATAACTAAAGGAATATTTTTATATAATGTTGGAGAATAAATATAATCAAATGTACTCAGTTAAGACTAATACTTATTTGTTTATAACACTATGTTGGCTATAACTATACGAATTAATTGAATTGTATGATGATCATATAAGAATAACTTCAATATGGGGAATTATTTTAAGAAGTTAATAGTGGTGGTTTTGGTTGAAATATAAGGATAAATATGTATTATTAAAAGTGTAGAAGTTGTATCCATTGATAATTGAGGGATAGGATACAATTGAATTTTTTCAAATATAAAAATATAGTAATGTCACACAAAAAACATGTGAACCCAAAATTAAATATATCATTCAACATATTAAGTATAATGATATAAAACCACAATATTATTAAATTAATGAAACTATTTTTTGATACTTGTCTTATAATCACATATTTTAACCCCCTCCCTAGTGTAAAACCTTTTAAAACTATCATTTATAAAAAATTAAAATATTTTAACATTTTAATAAAAAAATGAAAAGCACGATATTAAATTATAGTAATTATTTTATTCCAAATATATAATACCTTTTACTTTATTCAATTTTTTATATCTATTATATTTATTTTACAATAAACATGAGTGACACAAGAAATTTTGTTTTACAACAATATATTTTCCACCTCCGAATAGGATTAATTCATTTATATTACTAGTAAAGACTATTAAATTAATGTTAACACATTTTATTGAATACATATAATCTATAATATTAAGTTACATATTTCACTAATATATAATAATGTAATTTAGTAATATATAAAAAATTACACACATAAAAGCTTTTTAAAAAAACATATCTATTTACATTAAAATTATTTTTTTAATTTCATTCCACATTATTCCCAATAAACTAATATTTTACATATTTAAAAATAATTTAACATAATTTATATATTTTTATTCATTACTACCAATCTAATGTCTATGTGATAAATATTACATTATATTATAATATAATAATAGTATATCAAGGATCATTAAAACTCAGTTCTTTGAGTAAAGAATACTATCAAAAATGTCAAATTTATTTAAGAGAAATAGGTCATAAAATATTGTTGTCTTAAAATCTACCCCCCAATAGTAAATTTTCACTCACATTTCACCACTAATATACAAAAAATAATGATACAACGAAAACATCACATATGTAGGACCCCACATATTATCATAAGATTCATGTTTTGTCATGATAATTTGAATAAGTTAGTGAAATTATTTAATAAAACATTATATCTTTGATCTAAATACACCAATATTTTTTCTTAGTAACATGTATCATACTCTAGTGGTATAAAATATTATTTTATTGCATGTGAAGGATCTGGTATGTATTTACTCAAGGGAGATACAGGGAACACATCCTGGACATGAGAATGATTCCATGGTAGAACCAAATGGAATGAAATTATCCTAATATGATCATTAGTATATATGGGTCTAATATATTCATATATATATATATATCAACTAGAACTTATTTCCAAATCTCAACAAATTATTCCCTGGGGAAATTCACTATAATACTTTGTCACCAACATTTGAATATAGATCTCAATGAGGATTATATGTATAAAATTTTGGATGACTCTAAGTTACTCAGATGTGCAATTGAATGGATTATACCTTAAATGCCATTTACTTATTTGATTTATCTACCAATAGATTTAATATATCCTTATCCAAGTACATTGGTGTTCTATATTTCATTCCATAAGGGATTAATAAAGAGACATCAATACACTTCAGTGAAAGATATTATTTTATGGAAATTATTTGAGATGAAATTTTGGATCACAAAATCCATTAAAATAATTTGATAATGATCCCAATATGTATTAAATAGTTTCAATGGTCATCTCAGATTGGCCATCTATCTATGGATTATTTGAAATATTGAAAATATACTCTGAATCTAGATATTTTTTATTACTTCTCCATTAAATCAATGTAATCCTTAGATACCAAATATGTAAAACATATTATGGTATTCCACATCATCATACATCATCTATATTTTATATCCTAAATTTATGATCAATGGGAAAATTTTATTATATTGTATTGAAATGTGTTTATTTTATAAGGTGATCAACTACAAAGAAAGTATAATTATTCTTTTTCGATGTCTTATGGAGTCTAGTGAAAAAATACATGGTCAATTCATACAATTATAGTTATGGTATGGGTAATAGTTGTGACATTCCCTTAGACTTCTGTTCCTTAGTTTGAACATTCTCAAATTAAAATCAATTATATACAAACTCTTCAATATATATCATCATGTTTTCCCACTAGATATACTATTTCAAATCTATGTACAATGCCATACATCCATGATGAATATAGAATAATGAATTATGTATTCCGTCCAATATCACCTTAAATATGGTATTGATGGGATACATATTTATTTCATTATCATTATCATTACTTTATAATCATTTTAGGAGTTATGTATATTTATCACCTTCATCTACTATTCCATATTGCCCTTCCTCGCCTATTTAATCCTCACATAGATGAATGAATGATATTATTTGTCTGATTTCCTCATTCATTCCAAATAAATATATCAAAAACCCTTAAATAATGGATCTATATCAATACACATCATTTATTAACTATCAAGGTCATTCTGACTCTATGAACCAGCTACCTCATTCGCCTTCTTATGGGGGTAGTTTATTGGGTAGTAAAAATCATTAATTAACACTATCTATATACCTTAGAACACATCAACTTTTTTAAATTAATATATACATCAGGAAGTTATGATGAGCATATAAATATCATTATACTAATCATAAATTTAGTACATATTTATTTTCATTCAAAAATTTTATATTTCAAACTCCAAATTATATGTTTTGTAATTTTCCTCACAAATCATCTATTAGCCTAAGTAATATTATATCAACACAACATTATTCATGAGTTTGTATCCTGGTCCTTATTTTAATAGTGACTAATGATAAAAAAAACCTTCTCCATAGGTTTGTTATATTGGTACATGTTCTATGGTTTTCGTCCTTTACATTACATATCTTTACGTTTCATTGTATAAATAGACGATCTTCTAATGTGTAATTTCATGGAAATAAGGTTCATAATATATAAAAAAATAAAACATTATTTTAATATAATGGTATTTATTTCTTATATTTTATTAATATGTAAAATTATAGTTTCTCAAAACATGGGGACATACATCAAGGGAAATAGTGAGTATATGGCCCAGTAAGGGAAATTAAGGGAAACAATTTACATGTGATCCTGATAATTATTGATAAAAACATGAGGAATATCATAAGTGCATGAGAAAAAGGATATAATAATAATAATAATAAAATGAATAATAACTTGTAAATGTGTACCCAACATTTAAATGATACATTAAAAATCATATCATCATGGTTTTACACCGTGGACTGATAGAAATTACCAAAGTTATTCACCATGGTATCATAAAACATGTCATCTATAGAGATTAAATATACTACCCAATGAATTTGAGTGATATCAGGGTACACTATTCATATTACATTATTAATGTGAGGCATGTAAATCATAATCAAACATTTCATAAATAAACCATGGACAATAAAAGAAATGAATTTCAAATGAAAATCATGGAATTTCCAAAAGTGCATGAATTAGATGATCACTATGTCATTTATAAACCATAAAAATGGAATGAGTGATTTATGAGTTTTATTATCAGAATAAAATAATTAATTTGTACATCTTTCTGGATACCCCTAGAAAAATTGAGATTTTGGTATTCACAAAAAGAAAATGAAAGGTAACTTCATAAAGTGAAGATATAAATTTTGAGAAGTAAAATCGATATTGTACTATGTATAAAATGTGGTTTTAGAAAGAGTAAAAATATATTGGATAGGCGTATCTCATTGAGAAAAAAATTTCAAAGAGAATGAGTAAAATGAATGCAAGAATATAGTTTTTAAATTTTAAAGACATTCCACATAAAAATGAATTTGAATGAAAAAGTGAGTATTTGATTTTCCGTACCTTGTAGAGTGACTCCTAAAAATAGAGTATTGGGTTTTGGGGGCTTGAGAAAAAATTTGGAGGAATACTTAGGAATTAATCATATCAGATCATCGTGAAGGATTAATTAGGGGTAAATGTAAATATAAACATTTGTATGTATTTATATAAAATGTTCGGGATTTGTTTATTAATTTTTAAATAATGGATTTGGACACATATGTAGTGGTGTTTGAAAAACCATAGATTTTAACATGGTATTTTCCCAATGTATATTACACACATATCATAATTTTTGAAATTTTATCCCACAAGAGTCGAACACAAATTTATATTACATATTTTTTCATGGAAAATTAATGTTTGCACAAAATTACATTTTCAATGTTTTTGTTTCCATTTTAGAATTTTCAAAGTAAACTATATATTTGTAAATTGATTAAAATTTATTAAAATACATTATTTTAATAAAATAACACATTTTAATTCGTGGGATGTCTTTAGTTAGTTATTACATTATTATGACATATTTATCATGTCATTAAACTTTCTGAAAAACAGACACGATATTTGTAGCGGTGACAGGTCTTTGTAGCTGTAGTTGGATCTGTGCAGTACTGTAGCATTTTTATTCCCAGATTGGGCCTTGGGACAAAAAACTGGGCCTACATGCCATGTAATGGGCTAAATGTTGATTGGGATTTCAGGATATGTGATGGGTCTCCCTCTTCCTAGTTAAGAGAGGTCATTGCATTGCCTTAATAAAAAATGAGGCTTCATTCCCAACCATTAATAAAATGCACAGTAAAATTTCTAAAACATAATAAAAATAAATAATTATATCCTTTATTTTTAGATAAGATTGTTTTAATCATAATATTTCATTAAAATAAAAAAAAATTCACAAAAACATAGTTTATGAAAACAATTATATCCATTTTGAAAAGTGAAAGTTTTGTTTCAAAAATCAATTTATAAAATTCCATCAAAATTTATTAAGAATATATATTCTTTAGATAAAAATAATTGAATAAAAATTTATTTATAAAAATTATTTAGACATTAAGTGACTAAGTACTAGACACATAATCCTTAAAACACATACATACAACCATAGGGTGAGGTGTGTCACAGTGATAGAATCATAGGGAAGATCTGATAAAATCACCAGAGGGGTGATTTCCACTACCTTGAACTTCTCCAATAAGAGATTTCATTCAAGCCCCACTTATTGAATTTCATCTTGGGCTTAGTCAAATGTAAATCCTTGTAAAAACAAAACCTTCCCATGTTCAGAATAACGGATTGTGTACAACATGACTCTAATGGTTGAGTCCATCTTTTCAAATTTCTAAATTAATTATCATTTTTCATTTCTACTTATAAATTATAACAATAAAATTTATTCAAGACTATTATTTCCAATGGTCATATTGACCAATGGTCCAAATTGACCAATGGTCATATAATGGTCAAAAATCAATGATCAATATTCTAATTAATACATACTTCATTATTAAAAATATATATATTTTTGTATATAAAATAATATAACACAATATTTCTAGAAACAATTATCATTCAATGATTTTGGGTCTTTATATTCATACCTCTAATGAAATTTCATCCCAAAAATTTCAAATCATTCTTTTAGTTGAGAAAAGGCATGGTTTCTTTTGTCTCATCATCTACTCATGTTCCCATCTAGGTTATTAATATTTATGGTTCGTCCACAACACTTTGATTAGGTGGGTATTATTTTTGTGTAGAACCTTTCCTCTACAATATAATATCTCTACCAGTTTCTCCTCCTATGATAGGTCATGATATAGGTGTACTATCTCAATTTTCAGTACATGTGAAGGGTTAGTTATGAAATTTCTCAAAAGAGATACATGTAGAACATCATGAACTGTAGCATGTTTTGGTAGAATAGATATCTGATAAACCAGTGATCCTATGAGATCAAGGATCTCATCGGGTTAATGTACCTGGGGATGAGCTTCCCTTTCATTTCAAATAGTATGACTCTCTTCCAAGGTAAAATTTGGTAGAATACATTCTCACCAATATCAAACTCCATGTCTCATCTATGGTTGTCATCATAACACCTTTTTAGTCACTATTTTTCCTTTATGTGTTGTTGGATGGAATGAACCATTTATGTCATCCCTTTCACAATATCAGGTCTTAAAAGCTTTCTATCACCACCTATACCCTAACAAGTATGTGTTCTACATGAATTTCCAAATATATATTAATATGGTTCCATTTGAATACTTGAATAAAATAATTTTGTGTATAATAACTCAAATAATGAGAAATATTGATCCCATCCACTTTTAATTTCTATTGAGCTTGTCCTCAGTCTATCCTCAAGAGTCTGAATAGTCCTTTTTGATTAGTCATTAGATTGTGGTTCATAGTTATTACAGAAATTCAATTTAGTACTCAGAGAATGTAGAATACATCCCCATAATATTGATGTGAACCTTGGATCATGACCAGAAATGATAAACAATGGCACTCCATGAAACATTATCACTTCCTTCATGTAAATCATGAAAATTTGGTCAAGAGATAAATCTTCCCGAATAATTTTTATGTGGGTGGTCCTAGATACATGTTCCACTATAACCCATATCACATTGTTTCCTTTTTTTGTTCTCAGTATAAAATTTAAACAATCCATAGTGATATTTTCCCACTTCCATTTTGGTATCGGTATTGGTTGTAATACCCATTTAAGAAGTGGTAACTGTACCATCACTTGTTGACACACCAAGAACCATGTAGGAAATCAATCAATCTCCCTTCTCGTTATATCCCAAAAATATTGATCCCTAAGGTCTATTTTCATTTTAGTGAATCCCAGATGTATAGATAATATAGATTTATGAGATTCATCCAGCATCTCCATTGTTATTTTAGTAATATATGGAACACATAGCCTTGTATGGAATCCACATACACCTTCTTGGTCAATATTGAACATGGAAAACTTCTATTCTTCACATATTATATACCCCTCTATAAATAACCATCTTATATTTGATATTTCATGATATTTTCTAGTAATAATGGTTGATAAAAAAATTGTGATAGGTTTGATGTTGTTATTTCCCTTATTATTCCCATGAAAAGTTTTCTACGTTATTAATCAAAGGATCTCCTTGAATCCTCATCATTTCCAACACAATTGGATCATTCCTAAATAATGCATCTGCGACATTGTATCCTCTTTTGTAATAATAATGAATTTAAAATTCATAGTCTTTATGAAGTTACAAAAATCAAATCTATCTCAGGTTTAATTATTTTTGTGTGAAAATATACATCGAATTTTTTTGGTCGATGAATATGTCACATTTATCACCATAGTGATAGTGCTTGCATATTGTCATAGAAACAATAGATGCATCGTATTCTAGGTAATGTGTAGTATAATTATGATCATAAATATTTAACTATCTATATACAAACAAAATAACCTTGTCATTTTTAATGAGTACACACCCGGGGCCTTTTTACAGATTCATCACTAATAAAACAAAACCTTATTTGATATTGGTTGTAGTTAACAGAGGTGAATTAAAACATATCTTATTAAACTCTTGGATTCATTCTTCAAAATATTTTTTCTATATGAACATATCCCTTTTTTCACTTAACATGGTTAGTGTAAGATAATTTCCTGAATTTTGTTTTCCAAAACCTCCTATAATATCTTGTTAAACAAATAAAACTATGAATCTTATTTACTATTATAGGATGAGACCACTTCTCTGCAACCATTATCTTCACCAGGACAACTGAGATTCCTTCATTGTTTAAAATGTTCCCCAAGATCTAAACTTATTGTAACCTAAATTAGCATTTTATTATCATTCCAAATTGTCAATCCTTCATTATAATTTTCAATATAACCCCTATATAATCCTCATTCTCTACATTAATTTTGGAATATATCAGAATATCATTAATGGAAACCATAAAAAATTAATAGTGGTTGTCCTTAATGTCTCTATTTAACGAATCCAGAATATTAATAGGAGAATTATTCAAGATGAATGGAATAATAACTGTAGAGACCCGTATCTTGACGTACATGGAAATTACATTACATTTTCGGAATACTTAGTACATAACAAAAAAACACACACAAGGATCGTAATAGTTTAGTGTCTTTGGAAACTCGGAACGTAATCTTCTAATCGTGGTGAAAGATCTTCAATATCTCCCATAAAGATCTTCCCTTTTTTTACCTAAAACAATTCTTTATATCCTGGGGAAAAGAAAACATAAAAGGGTGATCTCAAATTCCTAGTAAGGGTAAACAAAAGAAAAATCAATCACATCATATTCATAAGAACATAACTTTTGGAAATCTTAACCTGCAAAAGAGAGCATAATTTCATAACATGGGATAAATCATAGTAGTGAAATGAAATCCCAATAATCATAACTTAAATATGAAACTTTGTGTCATACACACATAATCATAGAGAATAATTTCTTGTTAGTCAAGACTCATTTCCAAGACTATCTTAGTGGACAAAGTCCCTTTCTGGATCGAGTAACCCTCGTTTCAGTCCTGTTTCACTGAACCGGTATAACCTACCATTTCAGCCATGTCTATATCATGAGATATAAAATCATTACCCAATGAATTGGAGGGAGATATAGGTCCCACCCATCTCATAATGATACCATTCTTATGTGTGCCACGAAATCATAAACCATACATCATTGCATAACCCATGTAATAAAAATGGGATTCTTGAAACATCATGACATCATAAAACAAATCATATAAGGTAAATGACTTCATAAACATAATTACCTAAAACATAATCAAATCAATGTAATAATAGGGATAAAAACAGAACCCTATATTATCTTAGATGGAAAATAAGTTTGATAAAACATTTGAACTCCATTCTTGAGGAAAATATCCTTTCTACTTCAAAAACAGTTTTCTTTTCTTGACATGTCATACAAGTATAAACTAAAAGAAGTTGATTAAAAATAAACTTGAAAACTTATAAAGGAAGATTCTTTTAAATAATGTTTTAAAAATACATTCTTTCCGTATAAGTTAATAAAAACATTCTCCGTACTTTTGTCGGAAAAGTCAAAAAAATACCTCGTACGAAATACGAAAAAAGATTCCTTTTATATCTTTTACTAAAAACTCACCGAAGGGTAAAATTGGATTTAAAAAATTGTAGGTGAATGTAAATAATATTACATATTGAGGAAACATGGATGTGGATGATAAAATACACCCCAGTAAATACCAAAGTATAAACAATCTCGGATAAAAATGAGATTGTGATATTTCCCTTACCTTAGGTCCGACTTGCCTTGTAAGTGTCCGAACCTCCTGTATAATGATTTAAATCATGTTATTGACTTATTCAAGAATCATATTCATTGTTATTATATCATATATGGTCCACTTATGACTTTATATTACCCGTTCTTTTGTAAATTCATGTTAAAGTAGCGTTTTGGGTAAAATCGTCTCATTTGTCGTTCATGTTTTTAACTTGTAATTATTAATATGATTACTTGGATCATGATTACTTATATCCATAATGTAAAACATGTTTTATATATAATATATATTCAGAATAAATATATATATATATAATATATCGATAAATGGAATGAAATACACTGTTCATGGAGACGGTAGTCCGTACGTACGCATGAACGCTGTTTTCGTTTCCTTATTGAAGTGAACGGAATTAAGTAGATGACATACATATAAATTTACATAAATATAGTATCATTATTATGTCATATATTTCATTAGTACTTATTATATATACTTTATAATCATTCATGAATGGTTAATCATTGAGAATGAATCTCATCGCGTCGTGGAAACGGTAGTCCGTACGTACGCACGAGCGATGATATCATTCCCATGGTCGTGGAATTATGTTGAAGTGTATGTAGACTATTTCAGTATCAATATCACTTTATAATAATCATATATGGTTACTCATTACACCATTATACCAATCCTATTAAGGCGGTTGTGGAAAATAGATTACACCACGACGTGGAGACGGTATTCCGTACGTACGCACGCGCGGTGATTTCATTTTTCCGTAGGATGGATAGATGGTGAATTAGGGTTGTTTCATATTTATAATAACATATCAGTATGTAAGTAATACTTATTTTATTACTTTGTCATGAAACAACTAAAGAAGAAGAAGTTGAAGAAGAAAAAAATTGAAAAGATCGGTAATGGATATTACATCTTCTTTGAAACGCCTCTTTGAATCCTCCACATAGGAAACTAAGATTGGTCTTTGAAGAAGACCAGGACCTCTAGGATTATTCTAGGGAAGTGTAGAAGGGATTTTGGCAGGGGTTGGCCGAGCTTGAGTGCTCAAATTGGTGTGAGGAGGAGGGGGAGGAGGTGACCTTTTATAAGGGAGGAGAGAGGCACATTAGGAATCTCTCAAAATATTATTTTATATTAAATTCAAAATCGGTTTATAATGGTTCCAAAGGGTCTTATTTCGAAGGTAAAGTTGGGATGGGTAAAAATACTATCAACCAATATGATTTAGACAAGTTTAGGTTATTATTTTAACCTTATCAATTAGATTTAACTCTAAGATAAATAATTTAACTTTTACCGTGACTTTTTGTTTTCTTACACTATATGGTTAATACACTTACTATAACATGCCAAACGAACCCCAAGTTGTTTATTATTAATATATATATCCTTATATAAGTCATTTGGCCGAACCATAGATTTTTAGAAATAAAATAACAATTAATAATATAATATTTTATTTAAAAACTATTTTGTGTCAATTTTGACACTATTTGATATATGATTTTTGTGAAAGTCATAACAGAATTATATGTTCTAACCAAGTTGATTAAATCAACACTAATATATCATAGTAACCTATAAAATTATTTTAATTCATAAAAAGTCTCAAATTACATTTATTTTGGTGTTTATAATATCAATTATATCAATATTTCATTAATAAGATAATTACTGCATCATCATTGTGTCATAAATAAATTAAATTATCTAATGTCTAAAAATTACAAATAAAATACCATTATATAGGAAATAGTTTTATATTTCTAATGAATATTTATAGTCGAATTTATCTTATGTATAACCCCATATTAAAAATGATTTACTTATTAAACTTTGATTTTAACTATTTTAACTATTCATTAAATAAAATAATATTAAATGTCATAATCTAATCCAAGTGGACCTAAATTGCCATATTATATTCATAAGGTTGTTTTTGGTCGAATTACACTTATCAAATAGAATTATGACATGTGTTAAGGTAATAGTAATATCATATTTACCCTTAGTTATACTATTTACTATTAACCACGGTAAAAAAAGTAAAAGGTTTCTATTCACCAAAAAATTATTTTTATCTCATTGAACCACATTTTACTTAATGATATCAACCGTGTCTGTCGGATTTTCGAAATTCCATTCACAGAATTGGTAAAATTATGTTTTATGCAAATTTCAGTTTTCAACCTACCACTTTGTGGTTGCACTATTCATCAAAAATTGAAGTTTATCAGAAAAATGCCAAAATTTCACCCTAATCTATAATTGATATTCCGAATTCAAAAATGATTTCTCTTTTACAAAATTCACAACATATAAGTTGCATTATTTAATTTTATAATTAATTTCCGCTGTCACAACAAATAGCGTGTTTTTAAGAGATAATAATTATCAAAAGATTGACACTTGTTTATGTCTGGTTTAAATGTGAAATTACATCCAATGACCAACATTGTATTAAATTGTAAAAATATATTCTAAATATACTTTAAAACCACTCAAATTAATAATTTATCACAATTAATTATTTCGATTGAAAAAGTTGTTTTTAATTAAAATTTAGTAATTTCCACTATTCATCAAAATATGAAAGTTATCCGAAAATCACCAAAATTTCACCCTAAGCTAATTTCGATATTACTAATCCAAAAATGAATTCCATTTTGAAATATAAAATTTACAAAATTTCAAAAAGTGGTTATTACTATTCATAATGGCTAGTTTTAATAATATTTTAATAGCATATCGTTGTTTAGCGAAACTTGGTGTTGCGTACAACACATGCTATCGTGGAAGGTCGTTATTGCGTGTAATTCATGCCAGGTCAGAGATGTGTGTTGTGAAAGCTCCTTTTTGTGTAGCGTATAACACAAGACATTAATGAAATTAAAATGAATATTTTTCATAAAATCTCGTGGTGTTACATTCTACCCCCCTTAAAATGAATTTCGCCCTCTAAATTCGTCGGGGTTATAAATGGTTTACCATTCGAAAGTTTCTTTAATCGAAACCCACATCGAAAAAAGGAATACCAAAACCAATCTTTAAAAACAAAAGTATGAAACGTAACGGTTACCCAAATAGACTAATCACTGGGTTTCCACATAGGTGAAAATATGGATATGGAAGAGAAATCTAACCATCATGTTCTGATGGAGAGTGGTAGAGAACATGGCTATGGAAAAGCTAGCAATCACAAATCCATAAATTTGTGACGATCTAAGGTACCATCTGATTAATCAGATATAAGAGCAGTAGGACAACATTTTTGGTTTTCAAGATCATTTCCCTAAAGTTGATGAAATTGGAATTAGAAGAAATACTTTCTTGATTTTGGTATAGTCTCACTGTTTGTCGTTCTTTGGACAATTTCTACTTCATCTCTTAAATAAATGAAGTTGAATTTTTCATTGGTGATGTGTTAGCAGATCATGTGATAGAATGATGGGTCATTCTATCTGTCTCAAAAGGTTAGAAAAGTTATCAAAAATTACATAAGTCCGTCTATAGTGAGATTAATGATATATGGTTCCTAAAATGAACTTATACTTCATATATCATACTGCTTAATATAATAAAACCAGTTTCTACTAAATAGGGACTTCCTGTAGGCCAGTGGTAGGCGATAAAGGCCAGTTGCACTTCGGTTGTGGGTTCGATTCCCACATCCTTGTCCGACGTGATGGGCTGTCACCCGTCCTGCAGGTTGTCCTTTTTCTAAAACTATATTACTATAACATCCCATCAATAATATCGAAAATCTTCTATCCTTAAACAATACTAACTTATGTCCAAAATAATCCATTCTAATCTTTAGGCTTATCCATAATACTGCACTCCACTCTCATAATATAGTTAAAAATATTACCAGAGATTTAATACTATCGTTGATCCCCATATATCATAAGATATGTCTTGTTGGTCACATTCCAAACATTCAAAGGCCTTAATCACGTATTCTCTTGAATACCCATTCAACCTTAGTGAAAACATGAATGCAGTTAAAAGTTAACTCTTTCCACATACCAAAATCCAAAAATTCTATATACTCAAACCATGATATAACATTCTCCTTATATCAGTCATGAGCTCATGAATACAATAAAATACCTCATTATCTTATTATTCATTCATTATGCGCATATCATCTACTTTCCAAAAAAATATCTGAATAACATTTCATGGTTACTAGTACCATTAATCATACACTTTAAAAACTTAGGAAAGACAATAGTGTAACAATCCTTATATTTCTCTTTATTCCATAGTACCATGAGATTACTTATACAACATTACACTTGATAAACATGTAATCATTCCACTACCTTCTTAAACCATTGACCGAGCTTCAACAATTCTTTCATCTCACATATCATTTGTAGTCTCTTCATCATCATCAACATAAATACTTCCCATACGACCATACTGATTCTCTTCATGAGACTTTCCCTTATGGCA
This sequence comes from Viscum album, assembly GCA_963277665.1. Lineage (NCBI taxonomy): Eukaryota > Viridiplantae > Streptophyta > Magnoliopsida > Santalales > Viscaceae > Viscum > Viscum album. The sequence continues at coordinate 1,787,174,815 of OY728121.1, read as the reverse complement.
TTGGTTTGAATAATGCCCGTACATTCCACATTTAAAACATTTAACCATTATTGATGTCGTAGCAATACCATTAACCTCATCCATGGTGTTAACTGAACCTTTTCATTTGCACTTACTTGCTTTGTGTCCTTCTTTTCCACACCCAAAGCATCTTCCAGTTCCTTTGAAACATTCTCCTTGATGCCTCCTCCCACATGATTTACATAGGGGAAATTGAACTTTCTTTCCTCTATGATCATCATGAAACTCCATCTTTCTCTTATTAGCCGAGTCAGGAAACTTACCAAATTTTACTTTATTGATCATATTATGAGATTGCTGATTCGGCATAATAATTATGTTTGGACATCCAAATCCCATTTCATTATGAAGAATATCATACCATTGTCCATCATATTCTCTATTATCGTGAATCATCTTGTTTCCAGTCATTTTCTAAAACCCAAAAAGAATAGTGTGAGAGGCAAAAATCATGCTAGGGGAAAAAAATAATAAAGGGGGAGTACCTTCAATATCTAACATCTTAGGTTTAATTCTATGATCGTTAGCGTAATTCTAGTACTATAACCTATACGTATACTTAACCTTAGGGACATCCCTAGACATACCTTAGAAATATCTCTAGGGATCTCACTAACGTTTTCGCATCCTAGTTTCCAAAGGTTGACTAAACCTTTGCTCTGATACCAACTGTAGAGACCCGTATCTTGACGTACATGTACATTACATTACATTTTCGGAATACTTAGTACATAACAAAAACACACACACAAGAATCGTAATAGTTTAGTGTCTTTGGAAACTCGGAACGTAATCTTCTAATCGTGGTGAAAGATCTTCAATATCTCCCATAAAGATCTTCCCTTTTTTTACCTAAAACCTTTCTTTATATCCTGGGGAAAATAAAACATAAAAGGGTGAGCTCAAATTCTCAGTAAGGGTAAACAAAAGAAAAATCAATCACATCATATTCATAAGAACATAACTTTTGGAAATCTTAACCTGCAAAAGAGAGCATAATTTTATAACATGGGATAAATCATAGTAGTGAAATGAAATCCCAATAATCATATCTTAAAACATGAAACTTTTTTTCATACACACATAATCATAGAGAATCATTTCTTATTAGTCAAGACTCATTGCCAAGACTATCTTAGTGGACAAAGTCCCTTTCTGAATCGAGTAACCCTCGTTTCAGTCCTGTTTCACTGAACCAGTATAACCTACCATTTCAGCCATGTCTATCTCATGAGATATAAAATCTTTACCCAATGCATTGGACGGAGATATATGTCCCACCCTTCTCATAATGATACCATTCTTATGTGTGCCACGAAATCATAAACCATACATCATTGCATAACCCATGTAATAAAAATGGGATTCTTGAAACATCATGACAACATAAAACAAATCATATAAGTTAAATGACTTCATAAACATAATTCCATCAAAACATAATCAAATCAATGTAATAATAGGGATAAAAACAGAACCCTATAATATCTTATATGGAAAATAAGTTTGATAAATCATTTGAACTCCATTCTTGAGGAATATATCCTTTCTACTTCAAAAACACTTTTCTTTTCTTGACATGTCATACAATTATAAACTAAAAGAAGTTGATTAAAAATAAACTTGAAAACTTATAAAGGAAGATTCTTGGAAATAATGTTTTAAAAATCCATTCTTTTCGTATAAGTTAAAAAAACATTCTTCGTACATTTGTCGGAAAAGTCAAAAAATACCTTGTACGAAAAATGAAAAAAGATTCATTTTATATCATTTACTAAAAACTCAACGAAGGGTAAAATTGTATTTAAACAATTTTAGGTGAATGGAAATAATATTACATATTGAGGAAACATGTATGTGGATGATAAAATACACCCCATTAAATACCAAAGTATAAACAATCTCGGATAAAAATGAGATTGTGATATTTCCCTTACCTTAGGTCCGACTTGCCTTGTAAGTGTCCGAACCTCCTGTATAATGATTTAAATCATGTTATTGACTTATTACAGAATCATATTCATTGTTATTATATCATATATGGTCCACTTATGACTTTATATTACCCGTTCTTTTGTAAATTCATGTTAATGTAGCGTTTTGGGTAAAATCGTCTCATTCGTCGTTCATGTTTTTAATTTGTAATTATTAATATGATTACTTGGATCATGATTACTTATATCCAGAATGTAAAACCTGACTTACATATAATATATATTCAGAATATATATATATATATATATATATATATATAATCGATAAATGGAATGAAATACACCGTTCATGGAGACGGTAGTCCGTACGTATACATGAACGTTGTTTTCGTTTCCTTATTGAAGTGAATGGAATTAAGTAGATGACATAAATATAAATTTACATAAATACAGTATCATTATTATTTCATATATTTCATTATTACTTATTATATATACTTTATAATAATTCAGGAATGGTTAATCATTGAGAATGAATCTCATCGCGTCGTGGAGACGGTAGTCCGTACGTACGCACGAGCGATGATATCGTTCACATGGTCGTGGAATTGTGTTGAAGTGTATTTAGACTATTTCAGTATCAATATCACTTTATAATAATCATATATAGTTACTCATTACACCATTATACCCATCCTATTAAGGCGGTGGTGGAAAATAGATTATACCACGGTGTGGAGATGTACTCCGTACGTACGCACGCGTGGTGATTTCATTTTCCTGTAGGATGGATAGAAGGTGAATTAGGGTTGTTTCATATTTATAATAACATATCAGTATGTAAGTAATAATGATGTTATTACTTTGTCATGAAACAACTAAAGAAGAAGAAGTTGAAGAAGAAAGAAATTGAAAAGATCGGTAATGGATATTACCTCTTCTTTGAAACGCCTCTTTGAATCCTCCACTTAGGGAACTAAGATTGGTCTTTGAAGAAGACCAGGACCTCTAGGATTATTCTAGGGATGTGGAGAAGGGATTTTGGCAGGGTTTGGCCGAGCTTGAGTGCTCAATTTGGTGTGAGGAGGAGGGAGAGGAGGTGTCCTTTTATAAGGGAGGAGAGGGGCATCTTAGGAATATCTCAAAATATTATTTTATATTAAAGTCAAAATCGGTTTATAATGGTTCCAAAGGGTCTTATTTCGAAGGTAATGTGTGTATGGGTCGAAATAATATCAACCAATAGGATTTAGACAAGTTTAGGTTATTATTTTAACCTTATCAATTAGATTTAACTCTAAGTTAAATAATTTAACTTTTACCATGACTTTTTGTTTTCTTACACTATATGGTTAATACACTTACTATAACATGCCAAACGAACCCAAAGTTGTTTATTATTAATATATATATCCTTATCTAAGTCATTTGGCCGAACCTTAGATTTTTAGGAATAAAACAACAATTAATAATATAATATTTGATTTAAAAACAATTTTGTGTCAATTTTGACACTATTTGATATATGATTTTTGTGAAAGTCATAACAGAATTATATGTTCTAACCAAGTTGATTAAATCAACACTAATATATCATAGTAACCTATAAAATTAGTTTAATTCATAAAAAGTCTAAATTACATTTATTTTTGTGTTTATAACATCAATTATGTCAATATTTCATTAATAAGATAATTACTACATCATCATTGTGACATAAATAAATTAAATTATTTAATGTCTAAAAATTACAAATAAAATACCATTATATAGGAAATCTTTTTATCTTTTTAATGAATATTTATAGTCGAATTTATCTTATGTATAACCTCATATTAAAAATGATTTACTTATTAAACTTTGATTTTAACTATTTTAACTATTCATTAAATAAAATAATATTAAATGTAATAATCTAATCCAAGTGGACCTAAATGGCCATATTATATTCATAAGGTTGTTTTTGGTCGAATTACACTTATCCAATAGAATCAGGACATGTTTCAGGGTAATAGTAATATCATATTTACCCTTAGTTACCCTATTTACTATTAACCACGGTAAAAAAAGTAAAAAGTTACTATTCACCAAAAAAATATTTTTATCTCATTGAACCAAATTTTACTTACTGATATCAACCGTGTCTGTCAGATTTTCGAAATTTCATTCACAGAAGCGGTAAAATTAAGTTTTATGCAAAATTCAGTTTTTAACCTACCACTTAGTGGTTTCACTATTCATCAAAAATTGAAGTTTATCAGAAAAATGCCAAAATTTCACCCTAAGGAATAATTGATATTCCGAATTCAAAAATGATTTCTATTTTACAAAATTCCCAACATATAATTTGCATTAATTAATTTTATAATTAATTTCCGCTGTCACAAAAAATAGCGTGTTTTTAAGAGATAATAATTATCAAAAGATTGACACTTGTTTATGTCTGGTTTAAATGTGAAATTACATCCAATGACCAAAATTGTATTAAATTGTAAAAATATATTCTAAATATACTTTAAAACCACTCAAATTAATAATTTATCACTATTAATTATTTCGATTGAAAAAGTTGTTTTTAATTAAAATTTAGTAACTTCCACTATTCATCAAAATATGAAAGTTATCTGAAAATCACCAAAATTTCACCATAAGCTAATTTCGATATTACGAATCCAAAAATGAATTCCATTTTGAAAAATAAAATTTACAAAATTTCAAAAAGTGGTTATTACTATTCATAACGGCTAGTTTTAATAATATATTAATAGCATATCGTTGTTTAGCGAAACTTGGTGTTGCGTACAACACACGCTATCGTGGAAGGTCGCGATTGCGTGTAATTCATGCCAGGTCAGAGATGTGTGTTGTGAAAGATCCTTTTGGTGTAGCGTATAACACAAGACATTAATGAAATTAAAAAGAATATTTTTCATAAAATCTCGGGGTGTTACAATAACAATCTCATAATGACCATAACATGATCAAGAGGTGGTCATTGGTATATCCACTTTATTCACCTTCAAATTAAGACAACTAGACTAATGATCAATCTTCGAGAATAATTTATCCCCCTATAGATGGTCAAATAAATCCACAATCCTTGGAAGAGGGTACATGATCATCATTATGATCTTGTTAAGTTCCCAATAATCAATCAATATATACATTTATCCTTCCTTCATATTGAAAATTGTGTAGGTTGTCCTTAGTGAGACACAGTTTTTAGATAAACCCACATTTCAAAAATATTTGGTTTTTTTTTTTGAAAATCTTCTATATCCATATTTTCAATTATATATGGGGTCTTTGATGACATCATGGATACTGGCATGATTTATATGGATACAACTACCTATCATTCTGGTGGACGTATGTGTAACTTATTAGGAAATATGTCAATGTATTCTTGACTGATAAGGATATTCAATATTAATATACTTTTGTTTCCTTCTTAATCTTCACAGTTCATGTCCATAAATAGGGCTATAGTTTGTTCTTATAGAAAAATGTTAATCCTGATATATGTATCCTTTAAACAAAAAAAAATTTTCCCATTGAAGACTACTGATATTTCCTTATGTTTTTAGTTTATATTTTTATTATACTTTGGGATCAATTATATCCCCAGTTTAGAGTCAAATTTCGTCATGTGAATGACTAATATATTTTCAATGAGATTATTCTCACCAATGTGAATTATAGAGACTATACACGTTGTTAGTGCTTGGATAATAACTCAATGAGTCTTGACTGATAACTATACTTCTGTAAATTCAAGGATTTATTCTATATTCATAGAAACAATTGTGGAAATAAAGGAATTCATGGAACTAGAGTCAAACAAATTACTTGATAGAATGGAGAAAAAAACGAGATTACCTTCCACCACATCATTTGGAACTTCACCATTATTCGTTCTCATATAAAAATAATGACTTTTTCCCTTGGCCTATGAAAGGGATTATATTAATTCCCCTCCTTTATCATTGTATTTGGACAATGATTGAATAATGAAAATGATTTCCATAATTGATGCATTGGACATATGGATGGGCCTTAACCATATTCACATTTTCTTTAGTGTTGAAAAGATTAGGATTCACCTCAGAATGATATATCCAAGAAATATGGTCATCACTTCCACACTTTTAACATTCCAAATCCCATGAAAGATGTTCCATGTATTCTTCTTCCCACATTTTTTTCATGTGGAATTTTGAATTTTCTCTCCTCCTCTTCCTTTATCAAATTTACTCTATAGTCATGGGTCCCTTAATCCTTTCTTTTCATTAAATATTTATGTCTATTGTGTCTCTATAAACTCTAATTAATCCTTCATTACACTTCACACTATCTTATCATATCATTCATCATATTGATTGGCATTTTTATTTCATATATGGGATCATAATCCATAAAATAAAATATCATCATTTCCATTAAGATCCCTGAAAAAATAAGAGGTGTGGTGATGAAGTCTTATAATGTTCATCACATAGAATCCCACAAAAATATTTTCATTCTGTTTCAGATCTATGAATTTCTTCTCCAATTTCATTATCATTGAATTAGGTATATATTTTTTGAAAAAGGATCCCATAATCACCTCCGACTCTATAGGTTCAATCTACCTTATTGAATTACTGTTTTTAATTAGTGTCCACTAATAATTAATGTATTCCTCAAAAAGGTACAAAACCAGTGTGAATTTATCATATTATGGACAAAAAATTATAGAAAATATATTGTCAATAAATAATATCCACTGTTCAGTAATAAATGTGTCTATATATCTATTGAAATAAGTTGGCCTTTGATGCATAAAGGACTCAATGAAAATTTGTTCCCTTAATGGTGAATCCAATCTCTTATCTTGATTCAAGTTTTTTTCACATAAATCAATTTAGTTTAATCATCATCCTCATGATTTTTTCTATTCTATCTTCTATCGGAGGGTCATTAGTTCTTTTTCCATTATGCACACCATTTACATAATTCACCGAATTTCCCTATAGTTTCTAAAAGATAGAAAATATAGTAAGAAACATTTTTCTTTGAAGTGTTTTATATTTAAAAATGAATATTTATTACTTAAAAATCATTATTAAACATATGTTCTTTAAAAACTATTACATTTTCTTTAAATTCTTCATAATGGTTCATAAAAACATTGCAATTATAACAACGCATCGCTCAAGAGTGTCGAATAATGTGTGAAATATGGTTTGTTTTTGTGTAACATGTTATGCCAAGTTTGTCCTAACACACCATATCATAGTTGTTACCCCAACGTACATCTCTGAAAATACCATGTACACTTTTTTTGTATCCAGACATAGATTTCATTTCTTCAAAACTACTTACTTAATACGTTACCAAAATTCCAAGAAGTTTTCCGATATTTTGTCTTATCTCTATAGTTCTTCTTAATGTTTTAAAATTATAATATCCTTAAATAAATAAACATTCCTTTTATACCAACTATTGAATCACTCATTTTCATTGCATAACATTAAATTACATTATACAAACAAATAATCTTTTTATGTTTACATTCAAAAAAATTTGGTGCATAAAAAATGAAAACATAAAACATTCATTAAATACACCTGAATGGATTATTAATAGGTGAATACTAATTATAATTATTTTATCTGATAACTTGGGGACATACATCAAAGTAAATGATGAGCAGAAGGCCCAATAATCAAAAGAAATGGAAACAATTTACATTTGATCATGATAATTGTGGATAAGAACATGAGGAATATCATAAAGGAATGAGAAAAATACATATAATAATAAGAAAATGATTCAAAAAATTTAATTGTGTATAAAAAATTAAATGATAAATTTATAATCATATCACCATGGTTTTGCATAGTGGAGTCCTAAAAATTAAAGAGGTCATTCACTTGGTTATCATAATACATATCATCTGTATATACTAAATTCAATACCCAATGAAATGGTGTTCTATAAAGGTGCATTATTAATATGTTTAAATTAATTTGATACACATAATTCATAATCCAATAATTCATAATGAACCATTAGAGAAAAAAAGAAACGGTGTCCTATCAAAATCATGGAATTTCAAAAGGTTGTTAAACAACATGATCATTATGTCATTTATAACCCAATGAATGTGAATGATTGGTTTTTTAATGTAATTAACAGAATAAAGTAAACAATTTTTACATATTTTTGAATAAAAATGGGTAATAAATAGGTCTGGATATTCAAAAAATATTAAATTAAAAGTTAAATTTTTGATGAGAAGATAGAAATTTTGAAAAGTAAAATTGACAGCATAATGGGTATAAATGTTTTTTGCAGAAAATGATAAAAAGAGATGGGTAAAGGGTCTCTCACTGATAAAATATAATTTGAATGTAATTTAATAAAAAATATTTAAATAAAGACATAGTATTTAAATTTTAAAGACATTCCACATAAAAATGGAATTTGAATGAAAAAGGGAAGTTGATATTTCCCTTACATTGAAGAGTATCTCCTAAAAATCGATGATTTGGACACTGATGGTTTAGAATACCATTGAATGACTCCATGGGAAGTGATACTATCATTTATTCGTGGAAGATCAATTGGTAGTGATATTAAATGAATATATGGTTGCGTATTTATATAATAATTGGGGGATTTGTTTATTAATTTCTAAATAAAGTCTTTAAATACCTTGTTAGTGATAAATTCAAAACAATTGATTAACCATTGTATTTTCCCATTTAACTAGACAAATGGATTGTATTTTATGTCATTTTATCCTAAAATAGTCAACCATAAATTTATATTTCTTATTTTGTATTAGTATATTAATTTTTTCAACAATTAACATTCCTAAATTTAAAGTTTCTATTTTAGAATTTTGAATGAAAATTATAGATTTTGAAATTGATTAAAATATATAAAAAACATTATATTAATAAAATTGTATATTTTAAGACATATTTTTTGTTTAATTAGTTATTAAATCATTATTATGTAATTATAATGTCATTAAACATACCGAAAAACTCAAACAATATTATTACTATTTAATGAAAATTAAATTATTTTATAAAATTATCATATATTCACACTGACTTAATATGAACATAATTATTTAAAAAAATAAATTTATTTTATCATAAATATTTTATAATTATGATAGGATTAACTTTTAAAAATAAAAATACTTATTTATTAAAAATTATAGTTGTTGAAAAATGTATTGTAAAATTTCTGACAGTTGAAAAAAATTAAATTATTTTATAATTTATTTTTTAAAAATAGTGTTTCAATCATATTATTTCATTAAAATAATAATTAATTAAAATAAAATATTTTTTTATGATAATCATTTTATTTTTTGAAATTATGATTTCCTTCATAAAAATCCATTTATCAAATTATATTTAAATTGTTTTAGCACAAATATTGTTAAAATATAGATAGTAGAATATTAATTTCATTTATATAAATGGATTACATGTTAAAAAACTAGGGCATCAACATATAACCCTTTGTAATACTTGAATAATACCGAAGGGTGAGTTATACAATGGTGATATACTTATGGGGTGGCTCGACTAACATAGCTCGAGTAATAATTTCAACTAACATGATCTTCACCGATAAGAGATTTTGTTCAATCCTCGCTTATTGATCATCATTTTGGTCTTGGTTAAGAGAAAAGCCTAGGGATGATATCTCCCTATCATGTTCTAACAAATGGGCTTCGTTTGACATGACACTAGTGGTTAATTCCATCATTTATCTTTTCTTCATTAATTATCATTATTCATTTCAACTTATAAATTATAACATTACATTTTTTATCTAGAGTACAGCTTTAAACAATTATATTGACTAATGGACATAATTGACCAATAGAATTATAATGGTTAAAACACAATTGTCAAATTAGTAATTTATACATTCTTAATTATTAAATAAATTTAGTTTTGTTATGCATAAAAAAAATATTACACACATTTTCAGAATTCAATTATCAGTCAAACAATTCAGGTTTTTATAGGTTCACTGACAAAAAATATTTTCAACTCCTTCAAATTTTCATAGTATTCATCTTCCAAAAGGAAATAGTCTCCCTTGAAAGTTATTTTGGTTGTTATATTTCTTATCCATGAAAAATCAATTAAATAGTTCCAATAAAATACATCCAACCCAATAAAATTATAGAACTAAGTTACTTTGTATGGTCAATGACATTGATCCATAAATGTTATCTTTTATATATCCACTGATATACACTCTATTAAGAGTATATGATCTATGAATTAAACATTTTCTAACCATAATTAGCAGTTTATAAATTTCAAATACACTATCTATTTCCACTATTTCTTCAACTAAATATTTAAATTTTATTTATTCTACTTATTTCCCATAAAAATATAAGAATATAATTTATAAATACTCTTTAAACCTTTTAAATGTAATGTATAATGAAATTATTCTTTAAATATTTTAGGTTAACTGAAGCATTGGAATGTCTACATTGAATAAATATAAATTCATAAGGACCATATCTATTAAAAATGTATGTCATGGATATATTCTCCTACATGACCCTTTATGGTTTATATCTAGACTTAATGTCATTATTTGTATAATATTGGTATCATTTTAATTGATCAAATAGATCATCAATATGGAATAGATGATACTTTTTCATAATTATGATATTTTCATGTTTTAAATAATCAATGCATAGACCCATTGACCCCACTTTCTTCATTACAAAATTTATAGGTGCACCTCATGGGGACTCATTTGGGTGTTTCAATCCATTATCAAGAATCTCGTATAGTTTCTTCTTCAATTTATATATTGCAATCATATCCATAATGAATATATTATTTAAACTTTTTGTAGAAAAGGTTCTATTTAAATTGAAAACCTGGTATAATGATTTAGGGGAAGAAATAATTTTTTTTCATGGAATATTTCATCATAATTCCAAATAAAATTCATAATATTGTTCATTTCCACATTATACTAAGAAATTTGATATAAAAATACCTCATTAATATGTTGTAAGTCCCCCAACATTATTGAAAATTATGTGTCAATTTTATATTCATTAGTGCGCTAAAATATGATCATAATATGATTCATAATATCAATTAGGATTTCCATTCCATTTAAATTTATATGGGGTCTATATAAATAGATCCAATCCAACACCATAAGTCACGTAATATTTAACTATATGGAGAATCCAAGTATTTGTAGTATTTAAAATCCAAAAAAATATATTAAAAAAGGACCTATCGACATGAAATATGACCATCATTTCATTAATATTATTTATTCATAAAATAAATTATAATCACTTAGGTCTTAATTTGTTACCCATAGAAACATTATTATATTTAAATGAGTCAGTATATCCTATATTAAATTAAATATTTTGAGTTCTAGAATATATCATAATTATACCTTATTCTGCACCATTCTCATGACCAACTTCATCTATTATGATCAAATATTATTTCTATTGATATCTTTTATTATGAGGTTAATGAATCCTATTGTCATTATTAGCCCTTAATTTATTACACTGGATGGATTAATATCAATAAAACTTCAAACTATTTCACTAGAGAGTGTGTTTAATATTTATTTGATATTTTTTCATCATTACTATTGCTTATCGACTCTACACAATAAATTGAAACTATTTTACTTAGTGGTATCCTTATTTATACATAAAATAGTTAAGAAACTCCATAAATCGATTACATTTGTGCTTGAGTCCACACATCAGATAATAAGGAAGATTAATTATCTTTACACAATGGTATTCATAATTTCCATTTTCTTTAAATTCAAAATGTCACATTTTTTTCCATAACCATGAGAACAGTAGAATTATCACATTTTAATTTCAATATTGAGAGAAAATTGAACAATTAATTTAACTCAATTAATGGATTATACAACCAATTACATCTAGAGACATTACCCCAAGGCACTATGGAATTGTTAAACATTTCATTTACAATCAATTGTTAAATCAAAATCAACCCATTAATGTATTATAAAATTAGAATCATATATAGTAATATGTTATTTATGTTTATACTTTAATTCCATGAATTCTATTAAATTTTTATTTTATTTTTATTGGAAAATTTCAGTCTTATAGTTACATTCTAGAAATATTCTCTTAGCATGGTTTCAAATTCCTCTTCTCACTTTTTATTCTTTATAAGTCCCCACTATTTATCTTCATCAACTTTTAAATGATATATTATTAGGAAAACTATAAAATATTATATTCATTAGTGTATGAAAAAAAATATTTAAATTTAAAAATCATTTTCAATGAAATTTGTTAATTATAAGAATTAGTGAATGATGGTGGACATATTTGCCCAAAAAAATCAAAAGTGTACTGTTACATCATTTATTATATTTTAATATTGTAATGATTTGTTTTACCATTCTTAGATTTGGATATATTTTTTTGAATAATAACAATATTTCCCAGAAATAATCTTATATTGTTTGTTTCCCATTAGGATGGCCATTTTATTTCTATTTACATTCATTATTTACAAAATTCCTCCAAGTTCTAGCTATTGGAAAAGGAAAAAATAATAATGTGAGAAATAATAATCCTACTGAGTTGTCATGAAATTATGAAAAATCATCCATTATATGTCTAACTAATTATACATTATGTTAAATTGTTGATAGCCAATGTTTATCCTAGTTCATTTATGTTTATCATCTATTAAAATCATGCATTTTGATTATTATGGAAATTATAAAATAAACTAATCATATATCTTCAGAGTGTCTATCCAGGTGTGAATTCTAATGCCCAATTATCAGGAATTGTTAATGATTAAGAAAATACCTAATCATTATATTTCAAATTTATCACCACTGGGTTAATATTTATCAAAACAAAAACCCATTAATATTATTGAAATTTGAATTTGTTTTCTAGGAATCTACAAAATCATTACATTGGAATAATATTGGTTTGTAGTCCTATGCATAAACTTATCACAAGGGTATTAAACAATGTTCTCTAATCCTAATCTGAAAAAATAACTAAATTTTATTTGTGTTTCCGATGTGGAGACTCTCATTTTCTATATATATATTTATATAATCATTTTAAATTAATACTCGTTAAATATAAAAGCACAATACAAACTATAATTATATTATTTATGATTCATTCAAGACTAAATAAATAATAACTATATTTTTGGAAAATTTTCCATCATCTCCCACAAATATATTCTCACATAGTACACTTTATAGACATACACAACATAGAACCTTTCTTCAAAAACTAGGAAATTAAAATATATAAATAGTATGCTCATATTTTCATTATAGGTAAAAAAGGTAAAAATCATGGATATTAAATTATAATTAGATAAATGTATTGTTATTAAAAAAATTCATAACATAAAATAAGCCTAAACAATCTGTCAATGATCATTAATTTTAAACCATGGATTAAGGATTTTTAATATAAAATATTTATTCCATAAGTGTTTATAATAATTAATTATCTTTCAAGAGACATGTGGTCATATCATAAGTTTAAAAAAATGTTTCTATAATACACAATGACATATCGAATCACATCATTAGTCAATGATTACCCTAAATATAATCATTTTGGAAAATTTCGCATATTGTAGATTCCTACTCTATCATGTAAAACATTATCATAGAAGTAACTCAAATATAGAAAACTCTATCAACTCATAGGATATTATTAACGCCTTCAACTATTGGGATAATGTATATAACTTCATTATTACTTGATGTATTGGAAGGATATATAATATTGGGTCTAACGTTTATAAAATTAAAACAATACCTTTATGTTCAATGAGAATAAATAGTATTCATTATATAATAACCCATGTAAATGGAATGGGTTTGATAATAAATTCATTTTTATATCATATAATAACCAGTTTCAGTGAAATTAGATTCATAATTTTTTCATCATTAATTAATTAACACGTTATGATGAATCAACATTTATAGAATAATCCTTAAATTAACATCAAAATAATCCATCCATGAAAATTACATGAATGGTATCATAAAACAAAATTCATAGTGAATAATATCCATCATTAATTAATGTAAACATACCCAAAAATACCATTACCAAATTATTCGTACCATTATTTTATAAAATGGTAATATATCCATTTATTTTAATAAATGTTAACTACAAAATCCATAATATTGTGGGAAAATATATTATTATAACAATTTTATATTTTAATTTAATATATTATTAATTGAATTATTATGATGTTATAAAAATCCATTCATTTCATATATGTTAATTGAAAAAATTCCTTTCACACTTTTGTAAGAAGTATAAAATGACATAGTCAATAAAAATTTAAAGGATTCCATTTTTAAAATTTGTAAATAAATTAATATTTTTAAAAAATAACATTTTAAAAACATTTATATTATATTTTAGATATTTTATAAATGAAATATATGAACATGGACATATAAGAAATTTTTTTCATTGACATTTCGTTCAGTACATTTTTCAATAAATTTTGACAACAGATAGAATAAAATATTAGTTGTGTATATTAATTCAAGGAATGTATATTGGATATTAATATATTGGTATTTTATAGTATGATATCCATATAATTTCCCTCAATATAAATTTAACATTTGAAAGCACAAAAATAAATGAGTTTTTCTAATTAACACCTTAGCTTTAGTCATATCCGACATTCTAAATTTTAAAATATCATTTATTATAAATTCATGTTAATTGAACCTATATTCTAGATCCATTTTCATATATTACATAACATGTATCATTTCATTATAATTTCCCATTATATTTTATTAACATTCGTCCCTTAAAATGGACATTCTAGTCAATACAGTTTTATATTCCATGCATGTTTTCGTTCGATGGTTATAGTATATGCACCTTCGTTATGATTTAATAATGTATATAATTTTTATAATTATAAAATTCTAATATTTATTCATTAAATAATCTTTTTTATACAATCATATTATTTTCTTATAAAAATCGTCACATTTTTAGAGACGGTAGTTTGTATGTACAAGAAGCTTTTTTTTTACGTTTTGATGGTTGTAATGAAGGAATATTTTAAAAAATCACTATTGAATAATAGAGATTGTATATTTTAAATTATTTATATTATATAAATAAGTTATCTTTACCATCCATGAATGTAGGAAATGAAAAATCAATCACATTGCTTCATGGAGGTGGTAGATCAAATATTCGCATAAGTAATGTTAACATTTTCCAACAGATTGAATGGTATAAAGGTTGATAGGAGCATATAATTTAAGAAGAATATTTATTTAGTGAATCAATTGTATAAATGTTAAATTCAATTTAATAAAAAACTATGAATTATTTTTATTTGAAATGCGTCATATCATGACATGGATCTGGTTGTCCACATGTACAAACATGTGAAACATCCATTTCCTATTTCATGTAAAAGAGTTGGAAATTGGATGATTCATCCTCAAAATTCAAAATAATTATATTGAATATGATTATATAATTATTTTATAATATGAACCATATATTTATTATAGTTATGATATGAAATAAATTTGACAATAATCATTTAAGAGTTATGCTTCTTCTATTGTAAACTACTTTTGTATTAATACATAGGAATTGAGAGGGTGGTATTATATTCAATACAAAAATAATAGGAAATGAACAGGAATGATTCAAATGGATTAGATAATACCTTATTTAGATATATGATTCATTATTTTTTAGGAAGATTAGAAGTATTGTATCCTTTTATATGGGAGGGGGACTACATAATTATATTTTTTTCAAATGATTAAAATATATCAATGTCTTACTGATTTTTGGTGGCTCTAAGAAACATAATAATTCCAAATAAGATTTTCCAGATTGAAATATAATCAAAAAATAATATAAATGATTGTGTTTTATTAAATTTGAAGCCTTATCTCTTAGGTTAACCTCCCCTGGTATACGCTTTTTATATGCAATCCAGTTATTGTTTCTCTATTTGTATTATTCTTTAGAAACTTTTTACTCTATCAAAATATAATAATAATGTTGAATAAAAATATTTAATCACTTTTTCATTATTAAATATATATATAATATTCATAAACTAAATATATAATAAGTTATAAATATGATTGGAAAACAATTTCACAAAAAATTAATTATTAAGAAAAATTATAGATTTCTTTTTATTAGATGCCCTGTAAAAACTATTTAATGAATGTTATAAAATTTTAATTAATATGTTATATATTAATTACATTTATATATTTCAAAAATAGTGATTAGTTTAATTTAATAAGATAAAAACATGTTGTCCTCCTTAAAACTATTTTTGAAAAAAACATCATTATTTACATTCAAAATAATTCATTTTTGTTTATAACCAATTGTTGAATAATGAATTAATTTTATACATATGTATATAAAATATTTTCATTATTTATATAATAATATTCATAGTCTCTAATATAGAGGACTTGTGATAACTATTACATTACAAAATAATATATTAATACAATATCACAGTTCGTTTAAACGCAGTAATGAAGATAAAGAAAGATATAAAATATTTTAAATTTATTATAGTGAAATATATCATAAAATATTAGTCTACTATAGTAAATTGAATACATAGAATAAATAAATGGGTATGTTTTTTCTTAAAGGACTGTTATGAATTACTAATTATTTTATAAGTCAATAGATAGAAAAATTATTTATTATTTATTGTAATTAAAAAAATAATGGAATTGACAATAAAATGAATTTAAATTATGTTTTATTAATAATTTATGATAATAAATGTCATCAGGGCCTCTTTATAGTTTATGTATATTATTTTCAATATGATGATCCTTAATAAGGGAGTTTGGGCATAGATTATGTAGAGAATAGCACTAAAATTTAGTAATTTGATCCATTCGTATTATCAATTGTTTATTTCGTAAATTTTATTTATTGTTTGATATGTATTCTCATCATAAAAATTATTTGAAATTCATATATAATTAATTTCATAATTAAAATGAAATTATTTTAAATAGTATGCATGTATCACAGAACATTATGGAACCATTTTTAGATATTGATTTTTTAGTCACCAATGGATAATGATCTAATTATTAAAAACATATAATAAAATAAATAAGCACATAGGTGTAATAATTATTCAAATTCAATGAAACCTAGTTAGATGTATTACATTCTCCTCAAATCCCCCTATATAGATGATGATGCCAGATTAAGAATTATTTTTTATTATACCATGATGAATCTGAGAGATTCTTCACTATTATAATGCTAGTTGATTTATGTGAGGTTGAGTGATCCTTTTTCACTATAATGTGAGAATATTAATGGGTATACCTAAAGAATATTTATGATATTTTGGGTGAGAAGTATATTCTTGAATTAAATATAATTTTTGATGATAATAATCCCATAACATAAATTTAAAATACCAATATAGCTTTCCTCATGAGGCCAGTGGGGATAAATATGGAATGGAAAATTCCAGGGTATAATATTCCCTCTATGTGATGGAAATATCGAACAATTATGTATTTAGATCACGAAACCTGCATAAGATTTTTTTTATAATTGTTTCACTTGGGGGACCCATTATGATTTCCCCATCTCATTATTACCCTATGTGGATTTTTGTGGCATGTGTATTAATTATTTGGTGTGTAAAATTATAACTTGAATAAATACTGAGATCCATATTTTATCATAAAATATTGGATATCCCTAGAAATTTTGAGACCATATATAATTATTTTTTACTTTTTTAGTAGGTAAAGAACCTCTATTTTCCAATTTTTATTTTTATAGACATGAGATGATACTAGGTGGAGGGATTTTTTAAAATATATGATAAATATTTTCCATGATTAAAATCTAAATGTGATGATGGTTGTCAAATGTTAGGTATGTCCTGAAATACACCTCTATGATCTAATGGTCCATTATAATTTAAATCGGATTCAATGGATTAATTGTCTATGATATAATGATACTAGTTGATTAGGGGATTCCTAGATCCCAAATAATGGATATCATGTTCATACCACATTATGTTGTGAGAGAATATTAGTGATTCATGTGATCATTTGGGATTCCTAGTGATATATAATCATATTAAAAGTGATGATCATAATCTTTCAAGATTACATGCAACTATTATCTAGATTGAAAGTGATTTATATGCTCAATCATCCGATGATAGTGAAAACATGGATACATAATATGTTTTGGATCCTGAGGTGATGTACAGTACGATGTGATTTCTAGGATGCAGATATGGCTTCTATGTCAATAAATTATATATCATTCCAATGATATATTTGATCTGGTGATTATAAACATGTCAAAGGATTCCATGTATATCCCCTAGCATCCATATTGTGGATAGTATTGTTTGAAATTCTTATCATACACCATGAGATCTGATATCATATCAAGTGGGGGAATGTTCATGAAATAATGGGCTGGGACATGTACCCCACATTGATGCATTAAAATCATAAATACACACTTGCACTGGCTAATGTAGTAATGATAAATCTATGTTTCTAAGTTAAAACCTGAGGGTTGATATTGGTTGTTTATGTTTTTCACTCACACTACATCTATTTAATTACTAATAATTTCATATCACATGAGCATACACAACATTTAATGGGTATGTATGTGACAACCCTATTGGTTCAATACAATATATAACTCACATACAACATTGGAAACCATGGAACTCTGCTACATGTGGAATCCTTACATGATTTATATGTTTATATAGGGAAGTGTCCAAGTGATTCATGATCATCCTAGGAAAATGGTGCAGTATTAAAGGACATGATATGACCATTAATGGGGTGTAACACCCCAAGCTTCCATGGTACGTTTCCCTTTGAATAATGCAATGACGTGCATTGTACGTAACTTCGAGATTCTAACACACCACAACCAATCAAACTAGCCGTTATGAATAATAATACCTAATTTTTGAAATTTTATAAATTTTATCTTTAGAAATGGACTTCAGTTTTGGATTTTTAATATCGAAATTATCTTAGGGTGAAATTTTGTACTTTTCAAATAACATTCATATTTTGATGAATAGTGAAAATTACAAAATTTTATTTAAAAACATCTTTTTTAATAAAAATAATTAATTATGATAAATTATTAATTTGAGTGGTTTTAAAGTATATTTAGAATATATTTTTACCATTTAATACAATGTTGGTCATTGGATGAGATTTCACATTTAAACCAGACATAAACAAGTGTCAATCTTTTGATATTTATTATCTCTTAAAAACACGCGATTTGTTTTGACGACGGGAATAAATTTTTAAATTAATTAATGCAGCAGATTTTTTTTGAATTTGGTAAAATAGACATCATTTTTTAATTCATAATATAAAATATAGCTTAGGCCTAATTTTTGGTATTTTTCTGGAAACCTTCATTTTTTGATGAATAGTAAAACCACAAAGTGGTAGTTAAAAAATTGAATTTTTCATAAAACATCATTTTACCACTTCTGTGAGTGGAATTTCGAAAATCCGAGAGACGTGTTTATTATCAAGGAGTAAAATTTGGTTCATTGAGATGAAAATAATTTTTTGTGAATACTAGCTTTTTACTTTTATTTACCACGGTTAAAAGTAAATAGGGTAATTAAGGGTAAAAATGATATTTATATTACCCTAAAAATTGTCCTAATTCTATTAGAAAATTGTATATCGACCAAAAACAACCTTAGGAATAAAATATTATCATTTAGGTCCAGTTGGATTAGATTAGGACATTTATTATTATTTAATTCAAAGAAGAGTTAAAAGAGTTAAAATAAAAGTTTATTTACTAAAAGATTTTTAATATAGGGTTACACATATGATAAATTCGATTATAAATATTAATTATAAAGATAAAAAGATTTCCTACATAATTATATTATATTTATAATATTTAGACATTAAATAATTTAATTTATTTATGACACAATGATGATGCAGTAATTACAATATTAGTGCAAAATTAAAATAATTGATATTATAAATACCCAAATAAATATACTTGGAGACTTTTATTGAATTAAACTAATTTTATAGCTTAATATGACATATTATTATTTATTTAATTGACTTTTTTCCAAGTAATAAGTCTGTTATGAGTTTCATAAAAATCAATTATTGAATACTGTCAAAATTGACATAAATGAGTTTTAAAAACAAATATTATATTATTAATTGATATTAAATTTCTAAAAATCTAAGGTTATGCCAAGAGGCTTATATCATGATATTTGTATCATTAATGGACCACTTTCGGGGACTCTTGTATGTATATAGTAAGTCTATTAACCATATAATATAAAAATACAAAGAGACATTGTAAAAGTGAAACTAATTAACTAAGAGTTAATACTTAAATATAAGGTTAATATAATGAACCAAACCTGTCTAAATTATATTGGTTGAGTGGTTTTCTACCTATACCCACCTTAACCTTTAAATAATCCGCTTTGGAGCCATTAGAAACCGAATATTAATTTATTATAAAATAATATTTTAGCTTTTCCAAAGGTGCCCCTCACCCCTCTTATAAAAGGACACTCCCCCTTCTCATTAATTCACACCTTAAAAGCCTTTTGGTTCGTCCAAACCCTGACCAAATAATCTCTCCAATTCCCTCACTACATCCTAGAGGCCTTAGTTTTATCAGAAATCCATCCTATGGAGCCCTTTTGATGAAATCAAAAGGAAGAACCCGAAGAAGAGGTAATGTTTTTACAAACCTTTTTCAAATTCTTTTCTTCTTCAACTTCTTCATTATTTGTTATTCTCATTCTAAAATAATTAATACATTATCTCCTATATACTTTAATATTATTATAAATATGGTACAACCATATTCAGTATTCTATCCATCCTTTGAATGTCATGTCACCATACGTGCGTACGTACGGCTTACCGTCTTCACGTCGTGGTGTAATTGTCATTCAATAAATTATTATTTGGATGGTTATAATAATGATTTCTAATTCATGTTAATAATAAATATAATATGATAATTATTCTTTCTATATGATATACCATCCAATTATATATTATTTTAACATCAAAAGAATGATATTGTCGCTCGTGCGTACGTACAGACTACCGTCTCCACGAACGCGATGAGATTCATTCTCCATCGTATCCATTCAAGTCTAATTCTCATTTGATTATTAATAATAGTATCAAAGGATGTGATATCATTCTAGATATGAAAACCTATCCATGAAAAACACGTCTTACGTAACAAAACATATAAAAGAAAACGAGTAACTTGACAACCGAAACGACGATAATTCTAAAATATTATTAACAAAGAAATGTTAAAAGATCATATATGATATCATATTAATATATATGATTCTTGTAAAATTAAAAAACAATTATTTCACCATTATACAGGAAGTTAAACTACCGTCGACCAAGGAAAAATAACAAAGTAAGGGGTGTCTTATCTCACTTTTAATTCCGTGAGAATTTCATTGTTCACAACTTATTTATTACATGTGGTGTGTGTACTACCCATGTTTGTATTCATTGTGTAATATACATTAATTCATGTATATTTACATCATCATTGTATGATCCTTATTTCATGGTTGTATGTTTTTTATGTTACCAAATCAATTAGGGAATTTGAAATTTCAATTTCCACTCATTCAGCTTTACGCATACTTCATTGATTATTTTACTCCAAGATTATGTGTAGAATAACTCTTCTCTTTATTATGTCATAATTTACACTCCCCTTTCTGTGGATATAATTTTTATACACATTATCACTCCATTGATAAATTCTCAAGTCCTCGGTATGAACATGATAAGAGTAATTTTAACTCAATCTTCATTTGTTGAGTTAAATATTCTATTCATTGGTGTTGTTTTTACAAGAATATGTGTGAATGTAATCTGATTGATTTACACTAAATATCCAATCATATTGAGTGTATTTATATTTTTCACACATAATTATGTCATTGATTTATCCTTAACCAAAGGAAATGGTCGTTATAAAAGAATTCATCTCAATTAACATTCCATTGAGACTTCTTTGTTGTTATACACCAAATCACTTTTATATGGTGTATATAATATACTTTGACATAGAATATCATGAATCCCTTTATTCTCATGATATTATAATGTTTTGATTACCTCAATTATCTGTATTCAAGTGTCTCTCTTTTGGTTAGAAACTCTAACTAGAATACATTTTTATGTGTTTTAAAGATTGATTATTCTAAATCTTTCTCATTAATGTCCATGTTTCAAAAATGGTTTTAAAGATTTATTTATATGGACATTAACGTTTTAAAATCAAAATTCCTTTTAAAAGTTTCAATGTGGTATGGGACACTTTAATTATAAAATTTATTTTAAATGGATTCTTGACAAATAGTGTGACTTTTAAATTATTTCAAGAAAAAGGGGGATATTTTACTCTAATTGTTTTCATGATTATTTTCATCTATGTCAATATCCTTCAGCATTCGTCATTGAGGTTAATCTGATACAATTCAATCTTCCATATTGTATCGAATGAGTTATTTTTGACTGTGGAAGTGATATCATTATACCATTCATGGTTTGTGGATCAATTATTGACATTTTGTATGTGAGTTTTAATAAGAATGTTTATGTTATGTTTAAACCTGTTCATATGAGGAACGCATTGGACTTAATAAGTGATGGGTGGATCCTGCTATAGCTCCTCGATGCATCGGTAGGTCTCATGATACAAACTAGTGTCTTGGAACAAGGCCTTGGAAAAATATTATTTGTAGTCTTGGCACGAGGCCTTGGCTATGTTGTAATGATAGTCTGGCATTATGCATTCCATAATTATGAAAGTGGTTATTGATATTGCATGTGATTATTCGAATAGTAGAATATCTATGTGAGTAATTAAATGGCATTATTTAATTTTATCATTCCCATATTATTCTGAAGTTCACGTTTAAAAGGCTTTTGTTTTAGTCATACATTGCCTTAACTGTTTATGTTTATCAAAGAAAGCTTCTGCTATATTGTTATCCTTACTGAGCATCTTAGCTCATCCTTTTCAAGGTTTTATTTTTCCCAGGATGTGAATAAGTAATTTATGAATGACCTGTAGGTATAGTATTAGGGGATATGAAGTCAAGATGTTGTTGTAGTTTTTTTTACCTTATGATTTAATGTAAGACTTATGAATATATCTAGTGTTTCCAAGGCTACTAAACTAATATGTCTTTCGAGACTTGATCTTTTTTGTGATCATGCCAATGTTATGTAATAATGCACCGACTCTGGGTAACTGGGTTCAGGGCGTTACAATTGGTATCAGAGGAAGTTTAGTACAAACCTTGGATGCTATATTTAGATAATATCTAATTAGGGCACGTAGACCTAAGATGAACTTTGAGGATTAGTATAGAAGAACTTCCTTGAATTTTGGTATTGTAGAGATTTTGTGAGTTTTCCGAGCAATAAATCCCTGTATGGATACGAGTAGGTAGAGGCGGCTCTGGCACAGATGTACCTAGGGGTAAAACCCGAAAACACCGCTTTGAGCTTGACTCGATCGGGAACTGGTGCACGACAACGGGCCTTGCCGCACTCTTGGTTACGACACTCCCGGGGGATATGCTTAGGATAATGTAAACTTTCTTTACTAACTGATTCGAAGTATTAAATATATAAGATGATAGTAAATGACCTTGGTTAATCCTAATGTGTCTCAGATTGAGATATGGTGACATGTTAATCTCTAAATTATTTTATGACTACTGTTACTCACACAATGCTTTCTGGTTTTAGTCAATGGCGGGATTCCAAGGAAGTCATAGTGACTTTGAGAATGATGTACAATGTGGGAACAGTGGTGGAAATGAGCAACAAAATGGAATGTTGATAGGCATAAAAATAACATCTTTATGTCAAATCAATTTCCAAAAATATGATCAAAAATATATATATTAACCAATTCATGGACTCAAAAAAGAAGAGAAAGGTGATGAATGGTAAGAGCTCCAGCAGTGGAGACCATAGAGAAAGGAATCCTCAATTTCCATCATGCAGAGAATGTGGAAGGAGACACCCAGGAAGGTGTCTCAATGGGACAAAGAAATGCTTTACATGCAGGAAGGAAGGACATAAAGTGAATAATTGCCGAAGAAAAATGAAGAGTACTATGGAAGAAGATAAAAATGGTCCCAAGAGTCCATTTACAGTCATTTGTCGTAAATATAGGGGACCTGGCCATTACCCGAGTGAATGCCCTATTCTATAGGATATTTTCTTGGTCAAAGAAAAAGCAATGTGGAAATAAATGGTTGGTGAAATGTTTAAAATGTATTAGTGCTCCTTGTTGATGGGTTTAATTTGGAATAATTTTCTTTTGAATTTTTAACCCTGTAGTTTTCCATGTGAACATGATATTTGAGAATGAAATATCTTTTCTCTTGTGAATATAGTTATAAATAACCATTTGGTTTTATATGATTATTGGGTTTGAGGAAATTATATGTTTTTATAATTTGAGATGAAAATGCAAGGTATGAGATAAGATTTGTTGTTAAATTATGTTATAGTTAATTTGAGGAAATTATCTCATTTTGGTAATGTTATAAAATATAGTTTTTGAAAAAGGACAACACACAGACCGTGTGACAACCCATCGCGTTGGACAAAGTTGTGGGAATCGAACCCACACCCAAAGTGCGATTGGGATTTATCTCCTACCACTAGACTACGTGATGTCCCGGGTTAGTGTGACTTTTATTTTTAGTTAAATGATTTTATTTATCATTAATAATTTGATTTGGGATCTTATGTCTTATCAAATGAATACCCTTAGTATAGTAAAATGATTTGGTAATTAAGTGATAAATGTTATTTTGGAAGTTTTTCTCTTTGTTTTATGGAAAATATAACAGTATGGGATTTCATTTCGGGAGTAATGGTGTATTTTTATGTTTTTATTGTGGATTTATAGTGATTTGGGTTGTTTATGGAAATGATTAGGTTAATTACTTTTAAGTATGTGACTTTAAGAGTAATTAATGTCATTTGGAGATACAATTTAATGTGGAAGACTACATTCTTATAAGTTATGGTTTTCAATATTAGTTTGGATTTTATTAAATGATTTTACGGAAAATTGATTATTGAATGGTGTTTATTTAACTTTGGGGTATTGATGGTTTAATTTTAGAAATTCATATCAGTGTTTTTTTTTCTCTAATGGAATATCCATTTGGGGGGTCATCAGATATTATACTAACCATTTCGGTTTTGATTAATCTCTAAATACAAGGTAAATATATAGTTTATCCTATGTGGATCATGTATTTCTATAGATGTTTATTCTAGCTCTTCCATTGTGACCAAGTCTTCTTGAATACACATTTTTCAAAAAAAAGTGTTAGTGGTAAAAAGTTATTAAACAATGAAACTCTACTTAAAAAGTAAGTATATCTCTTTATGTTCTTAGTTAATATCATAAATGAATTTCACGTCCTTATGTAATGTAAATTAAAACAAAAAATGTTGTCTGTTTACTTTTCCTACTGGAAGACTAATGACCGTTTGTCCCAACACAAGTTTGTGATTTTCTTATTGTTGACTTTATCCTGATCATGTTTTCTATCCCTCCCCATCAGAACATAACACTTAGTTTATCGTCCATATCCATGTTTTCCTACATGGAATCCTAGTATGGGTTATCTTCTGTAACCATTATACCTCTTTTCCTTTCTTTTAAAGTGATAGCTTTATTGACTATTTTTCCGATGTGGGACATTCCATTATATTCTCATGCCCAATTTTTAAAAAAAAATTGCGAGGACGCAATTTATTGAAGTAGGGGAGAATGAAACACCCCATTCTTCCACGGTACGTTTCCCTTTGAATAATGCAATGACATGCATTGTACGCAACTTCGAGATTCTAACACACCACTACCAATCAAACTATCCATTTTGAATAATAATACCTAATTTTTTAAATTTTTTAAATTTTATCATTCGAAATGGACTTCAGTTTTGGATTCGTAATATCGAAATTATCTTTGGGTGAAATTTTGGTACTTTTCGGATAACTTTCATATTTTGATGAATAGTGAAAATTACTAAATTTTAATTAAAAACAACTTTTTTAATAGAAATAATTAATTGTGATAAAATATTAATTTTAGTGGGTTTAAAGTATATTTAGAATATATTTTTACCATTTAATACAATGTTGGTCATTGGATGAGATTTCACATTTAAACCAGACATAAACAAGTGTCAATATTTTGATATTTATTATCTCTTAAAAACACGCTATTTGTTTTGATGACGAGAATTACTTTTTAATTTAATTAATGAAAATGAATTGTTTTGAATTTGGTAAAATATAAATCATTTTTGAATTTATAATATCAACTATAGCTTAGGCCTAGTTTTTGGTATTTTTTTGGGAACTTTCAATTTTTTGATGAATAGTAAAACCACTAAGTGGTAGTTAAAAAACTGAATTTTTCATAAAACATAATTTTACCACATCTGTGAGTGAAATTTCGAAAATCCGAGAGACACGGTAAATATCAAGGAAAAAAATGTGGTTTATTGAGATGAAAATAATTTTTGGTGAATAGTAACTTTTTACTTTTATTTACCACGGTTAAATGTAAATAGGGTAATTAAGGGTAAAAATTATATTAATATTACACTAACACATGTCCTAATAATATTGGAAAAGTGTATCTCGACCAAAAACAACCTTAGTAATAGTAAATTATCATTTATATCCACTTGGATTAGATTAGGACATTTATTATTATTTAATTCAAAGAAGAGTTAAAAGAGTAAAAATAAAAGTTTATTTACTAAAACATTTTTAATATAGAGTTACACATATGATAAATAATATTATAAATATTCATTAGAAAGATAAACCGATTTCCTACATAATTATATTTTATTTATAATTTTTAGACATTAAATAATTTAATTTATTTATCACACAATGATGATGCAGTAATTACAATATTAGTGAAAAATTAAAATAATTAATATTATAAATACCCAAATAAATATAATTGGAGACTTTTATTGAATTAAACTAATTTTCTAGGTTAATATGACATATTAGTATTGATTTAATTGACTTTTTTCGAAGTAATTATTCTGTTATGAGTTTCATAAAAATCAATTATTGAATAGTGTCAAAATTGACAGAAATGAGTTTTTTAAAAAAACTATTATATTATTAATTGATATTAAATTCCTAAAAATCTAAGGTTCAGCCAAAAGACTTAATATCATGATAGGTGTATCATTAATGGACCACTTGGGGGTCTCTTGGGTTTATATAGTATGTTTATTAACCATATATTATAAAAATACAATGAGACATTGTAAAAGTGGAACTATTTAACTAAGAGTTAATACTTACAGATAAGGTTAATATAATGACCCAAAACTGTCTAAATTCTATTGTTTGAGTGGTTTTCTACCTATACCCACCTTTACCTTTAAATAATCCACATTGGAGCCATTAGAAAGAGAATATGAATTTATTAGAAAATAATATTTCTATGTTTTCTAAAGGTGCCCCTCACCCCTTCTCATTACTTCACACCTTCAAAGACTTTTGGATCAGCCAAACCCTACCCAAATAATATCTCAACTTCCTTAACTACACCCTATAGTCCTTAGTTTGATCAGAAAGACAACCTAAGGAGCCCTTTTGATCAAATCAAAAGGAAGAGCCCGAAGGAGAGGTAATGTTTTCCCCCCTTTTTCAAATTCTTTTCTTCTTCAACATCTTCTATCTTTGTTATTCCCATTATAAAATAATTAATACGGTATCTCTTATATACTATAATATTATTATAAATATGGTACAACCATATTCAGTATTCTATCCAGCCTTTAAATGACATGACACCATATGTGCGTACGTACGACATACCGTCTCCACGTCGTGGTGTAATTATCATTCAATAAATTATTATTTGGATGGGTATAATAATGATGTGTAATTCATGTAAATAATAAATATAACATGATAATTACTCTGTATATATGATATAACATCCAATTATATACTATTTTAACATCAAAAGAATGATATTGTCGCTCGTGCGTACGTACGGACTACCGTCTCCACGAACGAGATGAGATTCATTCTCCATCGTATCCATTCAAGTATAATTCTCATTTGATGATTTATAATAGTATCAAAGGACTTGATATCATTCTGGATATGAATAAGAGACAACCTATCAATCAAAAACACGGCTTCCGTAACAAAACATATAAAATAAAACGAGTAAGTTGACAACCGAAACGACGATAATTCTAAAATATTATTAACAAAGTAATGTTAAAAGATCATATATGATATCATATTAATATATACGATTCTTGTAAAATTAAATAAAAATTATTTCACCATTATACAGGAGGTTAACCTACCGTTGACCAAGGAAAAAGTACAAAGTAAGGGGCTTCTTATATCACTTTTAATTCCGTGAGAATTCCATTGTTCACAGCTTATTTAGTACATGTTGTGTGTATACTACCCATGTTTGTATTCATTGTGTAATATACTTTAGTTCATGTTTATTTACATCATCATTGTATGATCCTTCTTTCATGGGAGTATGTTTTTTATGTTACCAAATCAATAAGGGAATTTGAAATTTCAATTTCCACTCATTCGGCTTCACGCATACTTCAATGATTATTTTACCCCAACATTATGTGTAAAATCACTATTCATTTGTTTATGTCATAATTTCCACCCCCCCTTTCTATGGATATAATTTTTATACACATAATCACTCCATTGATAAATTCTCATGTCATCGATATGAACTTGATAAGAGTAATTTTAACTCAATCTCCATTTGTTGAGTTAAATATCCAATTCATTGGTGTTTTTTTTACAAGAATATGAGTGAATGTCATCTGATTGATTTACACTAAATATCCAATCATATTTAGTGTATTTATATTTGTCACACATAATTATGTCATTTATTTATCTTTATCCAAAGGATATTGTCTTTATAAGAGAATTCATCTCAATTTAAATTCCATTGAGACATCTTTGTTGTTATACACCAAATCACTTTAATATGGTGTATATAATGTACATTGACATAGTATATAATTAATACCTTTATTCCCATGATATTATAAAGTTTTGATTAACTTAATTATTTGTATTCATGTGTCTCTCTTTTGGTTAGAAACTCTAACTAGAATACATTTTTAAGTGTTTTAAAGGTTGATTATTCTAAATCTTTCTCATTAATGTCCATGTTTTAAAAGTTGTTTTAAAGATTTATTTATATGGACATTAAAGTTTTAAAATCAAAATTACTTTTAAAAGTTTCAAAGTGGTATGAGACACATTGATTCTGAAATCTATTTTAAATGGATTCATGAAAAATAGTGTTACTTTTAAATGATTTGAAGAAAAAGGAGGATATTTTAATGTAATTGTTTTGATGATTATTTTCATCTATGTCAATATCCTTCAGAATTATCGATTGAGGTTAATATGATACAATGAAATCTTCCATATTGTATTGAATGAGTTATGTTTGACCGTGGATGTGATATTTTTATACCATTCATGGTTTGTGGATCACGTATTGACATTTTGTATGCTAGTTTTAATACGAATGTTTATGTTATGTTTAAACCTGTTCATATGAGGAATGCAATGGCTTTAGTAAGTGACGTGTGTAGCCCTCTATAGCTCCTCTATGCATCAGTAGGTCTCATGAGACAAACTAGTGTCTTGGCACAAGGCCTTGGAAAAATATTATTTGTAGTCTTGGCACGAGGCCTTGGCTATGTGGTTATGATAGTCCGTCCTTATTCATTTCATCATTATGAAAGTGGTTATTGATATTGCATGTGATTATTCGACTAATAGAATATCAATGTGAGTAAGTAAATGGCATTATTTCATTTTATCATTGCCATATTATTCTGAAGTTCATGTTTAAAAGGCTTTTGTTTTAGTCATACATTGCCTTAAGTGTTTATGATTATCTATGAAAGCTTCTGCTATATTGTTATCCTCACTGAGCATCTGAGCTCACCCTTTTCAATGTTTTATTTTTCCCAGGATGTGAAGAAGTAATTTATGAATGACCTGTAGGGATAGTATGAGGGGATATGAAGAAAAGATGTTGTTGTGGTGTTTCTACATTATGATTTAATGTAAGACATATGAATATATCTAGTGTTTCCAAGGCTACTAAACTAATCGGTCTTTCGAGACATGATCTTTTTTGTGATCATGCCAATGTTATGTAATAATGCACTTACTCTGGGTAAATGTGGTCGGGGCGTTACCTGGGTATTATAGTAGATCCTCATTTTTTATATTCTTTACTCTATATATATTAATGGAAATTGTCAGTTATTGTTATTTTATTCGAGTACGAACATGTGTTTTTGGTACTGTTGGTATCCAAATTTCATTTGATATAGAATGGTTACAATTTTTAAATTACTTATACTCTGATGTATGTCTTTGTTGGACGTTTTTTATTAGTGTTTCTTGTTTAACACACAGATATGGGTGTATAGTTTCCACACAATATAACTTGAGATCATTGTCTCATGTAAGACACCCCTTTCCTCTTGGGAGGTTTACCTAATTCCCAATTAAACAGCATGTGTGGAAACAAATGATGGGTCATGGTTCAATGGATTAACACATGAAATCCATGAATGAGATAGTATTATCGAATTCCATTTAATTAAAAACCGAAAATAATGATTAAAAATTAAAATGATAATGAAATATCAGCCCTATAACCATATGAATATATGTTGCCCTAAAAGAGATGATCCCCTCCCATAATTCATAAGGATATATTTTTTTCACCCATTTTTATAATCATATTCGATAAATCATACTAAAATCAAATCATGTTCATATCTAGAATTTCAATTACAACATTATTTCCATCATTTTTCAGTTCTTCATAAAATTATTCACATTCAATTCCATATATTATTATAAAAAAATTAATACAAAAATATATGTGAAATCCCACGAACCACATTTTCTCTATAGTAATGGCGAGAAAGATAATATTTCTCTATTATCCATGATACTTTTTCCTTTTATATTCCTCATCATTTAATGTCTCCAACTCAGATATTTCAAATTTTCCAATAATTTTTCACACCATTAATACTTTTCCTTTTTATATTCCTTATAATATGTGAAGTTATATTTCTTCTATGATTTTATGGAAAATTGATTACATGGTGAAATTTCCATATTCATTAGATTCACTTCGTGGGATAGTATGATTATTAAAAAACCATTTACTAATGTACATCCAACATCTATGTCCTAAATAATTCATATTTAGAAATTTGGCTATAATTTTTTAAGAATATATTATGCAATTCAACATCTCCATATAGAACATAATAATTACCTTTAATACTATAATTTTATTTGTGTATGTTGAATTATACTTTATGTTTCAAATTTTAATAGTCACATAACAGAAAAAAAAAATTTATATTGATAACCCTCTCTGAGTTAGAACAGTGAAAATGTTGAGGTCCTTTTATAAGATTAGTATTATTGTGTTTTATTCTCATTTTAATCTTATTGAGTATTTTAAAATATTATTTATAACATGTCACCATAGAAAACAGAAAGGAATTAAATTTTTCTACTTGATGAATTTTGAATCATCCAAGGGTAACAATTCATTCGTTCTTCATGTAATTTTATTCATTATTTATTTAATTGAATTTGATTTATACATTATTTAATTAGATTATAATTTATAAATCTTGGGTCCACAATGATTTAAAATCCCATTTATGTTATTATGGCTTTCAAATTTGTTAGAGATAGAAAGATCATCCCCCTTAATATATGAACACATCATAATTTTATCTTTATACCACCATGAATTTTCGAATAACATTCCTGAAATTGAGGAAAAATTATATCAGAAATCAATTTCCATATTCCCCAAATTGACTATATACAAAATATTAACAATATTCATTGTTCATGTTTTATAATATTTATTTGTACAATAAATTTCATATATTTACACAAGCAATCTATAGTTTTCCTTCACCAGTGGATGTGATCTTATTAGGGAACTATCACTAATATTCGTACTCTACAAAATCATAATGGTATTGTTTCCATCTAGTATCCTCATCCACATTTTTTAAGATTTTATATTTGACCATGAAATTCCTATAGGGGGAAATATATTATTTACATTTGAATTAATTTCGCTCTATACATAATAATTTATAAATACTATATAAGAATCATTATATTATCTCACAATATCTTACCCACTAGATATAGAATAATTTTTTATGAAACCAATTTGTAAATTTATATTGTAGAAGCTCATTGTTAATCTTTTTAAAATTGTTAATAAATATAAATTTCCAAATTCATGTACTATACATCATATTATAATCATCTTATATTAATTAGGTTTTTATCATCCAAAATTAACATCATTTATTCTTTACTAGTATTTCTATCATTCCCAGTATAAAATTCAGGGATCCTGATTATTTGTTGTTAAATATTTTCATGGTCATTAATATTCCTGTATTTTTCCTCATTTTCAATCATGGTGACATTAATACTGTCATTTTGAGTTTCATCAAGTTAAAAGAAATTTCTATCATGATTCTATATCATATAATCATCCATATTAATATATTCAAGCAAATATATTCCAACATGACATAATATTTTTTTAATAATTATAATTTTCTAACATTTGACTTAAACAATTATGAGAAATAAACAAAAATTGTTGAATTTTTTTCTAGTGCCAACTCTCATTTCAAAGATTTATCTTCAATGAAGAGATCTTTTTGTCTAAAAAATTTAGACATCCACAAAAAAAGGATATGTATTTATAAAAAATAGGTAGAATATATTTATAATTTAAATGTTTCTCATTATGTAAATTATGTATACTGTGATAAATATCACATGTTCTTAATCCTTCTTATTGATAATATGGATAAGAGTTTTCAACTACCACTTATTCTTAGTGGTATTTTTAATAATTATAGTTAAAATTATAATCCAAAAACAGGATTATAATAAAAATAATATATTATATTTTTCAACCATTTCATATTATGATTCAACATAATCACAACATTGGAAAACTAATTTATGTTTATCTATTCATAAAAAGGAAATCATTTCATATACTATTGATCTTCTATGATAAATTCTATATATTAAAGGATGATATGAACATAAAATCTGTAATTGTTATAAGTCCTCCATGATTTCACTCCATTTATTTCGTTGATGAAATCCCATAAAAAATTCAAATAATCGTGATTATATATAACACTTAAGAGGTGTGACCTTATACCTATTGAAAACAATTAGGATAAAAAATAAATGTATCCAGTACTGATATATTGTTGGTTTCATGATTGTATACTATTAATTGAACTTATAATTTTTTCATTGAAACAACCTCACTTAGTTAGTAAGTGTATGTATTTCTCTATTTGTTTTTCCTTGGGTTTTTTATAATAATATATAAGATGATAAAAATTATATGATAAAAAAACCCATGATTAAAAGTATCTCCTCCCTAATTATGATGTTTTCCCTAACTCATTATGGTTATTTTTCAAAATCAAATACTTCTTATTTGGTATATTGTGGATAAACATAACTTTTATATAAATAAACTCATTAATCTTTGAACCTATTTTTTTCCAAAAAAACATGGGATTTTTCTCCCTCTATAAAATATTATGGATATGTAAAAATATGATGAAAAATCACCTATGTTGTCCTAATCCAACCCCCACCCCCATGTATTATATATATTGAATTATTTTTAATATCATTGGCCTAGGGAACTTGATTGGTTGACCCATCATTATTCTCTACACAAACTCAAGTACATCTCTCTATATAAAAGAGGTTGTTGACTAGTAGTGGGGATCTATGTTTGTACCATTTGGAGACTATATAGCTACCCATAGATTATAAAACAACAATAAAATAGAAAAAAAATATCAATATATAGAAAAATCCACTAAATAATGTCCAAGGAAATAAATTATCAATCAAAATGAATAATAACAAATAAATTGCAGTGAGAGGATATATATAATAATCTCTATTCATATATACTTGTTTTCATCATGGTTGATCACATATAAAGAATGAATTATTACTGTTTTTTATAATCCACAGCCTCCCCATTCCCAACCGTAATATTAGTTTCCAATATCTTCTATAATTCTATTATGGATGATCTATTATCAATAATCTACCCTACTAGAACCAGTAATGAGGTATTTATGTTGTGGTACCCAAGATCAATGGATTCCCAATAAGGGTGTGAGTACAAATATTTAGGTCACCACCATTTTTGTCTCATATGAAAATTATATTTTATATTATTACATGTGATATTCTCAGAGAGTATGAAAAAACCTTCTAGATTCAAAAATAAAAAATCAATGTTGATCTTCACATTCTAAAATGGTACCCCTAGTGACTGAAATAATTATTTTCCAGTTTTGAAGTGCATCTATGATAATCACAAGATCGTAAAAAGGAAAATATGAAAATTATCCCATCCCAACAAATATCATCCTTCAATAAACATCGTGTCCATATCTAATATTATACCTATGTTGAAATCTAATGTGATTACTAGTCATGATTTATCAACACTAAAAACCATGGTGTAATCATGATAATTCCTATAATATCAGTCATCATCAACAAAACAATGGTGGATCCACCATATATATTCAAAAGAAATATGAATCATCACCATCCCTAGGGTATCACTATTTTCATTCTAATGTATAATGAATAATAACCAAAATATTTGGGTCATTCCTTTGATGTCCATAGTCATTAGTTAACCCCACTGAATAAAATTTCTATCACCCTTGGTGATTTAATTATTAACAACATCCTCATTAAACATATGTTAATATATCATAACATCCCCTATCATAAAGAATAAATATCAAATAAATAATCTAATAAAATTATTTCATTCTGTAAATGAGTGTTAAAGATATTTAACTCCTTCTAATACTTCTCAACAACCATATATTTATTTTTTGTTTCATTATAATGTGATAATGTGATACTCTCAGTATAATATATTTTAGTGATCATAATTGTAATATATGTATCAACACATAGATTAGTGTTTGATAATAAAAAATTTGATCATTAGTATCCATTTACAATGAAAAATCTTTCAATACAGTCAACATGTCCCTAGGAAATCCATGAAAGTCACCAAGAACACATAGTCAAGTCTCATAATATATGTGGCCTTTATCCCAATTCTCTTTTCTAGTCACAATGGTCATACCCAATAACCAACCAGTATATCAGTCTCATTCGGTCTACCCACTTGTGTAATCCTGTCTTTTTGGGCTAGGATTCCCCATGGACATCTCACTAGCCAAAAAGGTATTAGATAGACCCAAGAATTTTGTATGGTCTATGTTACCAAATCACCTAAACCCAACATTATACGCTACTAGGAGGTACTAAATTGTTCTTATAAAAAGGTATAATAAAACATGATTCATTCCATTATTTAATTCATTTCATTTATTATCCTTGGTGTACGTGTATCTCAAAATATAAAAACTAAATAAAGGATTTACCCATCAACATCAAATGAAATCATGAAAGTGACCATGGGATTATAATTTCACTTGAAATGTTTTTCATTTTATTGTACACTTGTATTATATTAAATAAATTTATTTTACTAGTTTCTATCTACCTTGGTGAAAATACCATATATCACATGAAATCAGAATATAATTCATAAATCCCATAGGGTAGTGTATAGGGGACCATCGATCTCAATAAGAGTTATTTTTCATTTTTATCAATTCATAATAAGTCCCTCGAGTTCTTCCATGTACAAATAACCACCATTCCAAAACATATGAACCTATCTCATAGAACAAAATAAAAATAAGTTATTTTTTAAAAAAATTAATTATTATATTAAAATAAATTTTAATATATATATATATGATTAAAATTTCATTCAGTCATTATGTTTCCTTGAAACCAATAATAATGGGGTGTGATCTTATCCATACATTCAATGATCCTAAAACATAAAAAATACCACTTTTATATTTTAGTTCCTTGAGTGAAAATTATTTAATTTAATTGAACAATATAAGAAAATTAAAATAGTTACATACCTTACAAAAAAACATGTGATTGTGAGATTATGTAATAATATTACATCTTCTAGATGGTTTTTATGGTATCCCTATCATTTAGGGTGATTCCAAAAATTATATTAATAAAATATAATAAAAACCAAAAATGAAATCAATCCTATAATAGCTTGTATCGATTCCAAATAAAATGGTGGATGAGTATAGAAATAACATATGATAAAATGTCATCGAAAATCACCTAGAACGACCAAAAATGGAGGAAAAATGGAGGAGGGTAGGTTTGGTTGAGACACGTCATGTGCATTATTCTCTTCCAAAGAAGAAAGGGGGCCATTCTTCCTTTAACAAATTATCAAAATACATGTATGATTTATTCATGGTTTGGAAAAAATGGTCACAAAATGATCTTTTTAGTTTTGATCCCAAATAAATCTTCATGAACCCTTTCATGTCTTAATGTAAATCCTAAAATCTAATCATGTCTTGAATAACAACTCATAACATGAATATTCTATTGTTTTATTTCCAACAACCATAGTTAGCCAATTCCCCTATAGTACTTAACCCAATCCCAATAAAATCCTATATAGGACAAAACATTTCAAGGATGTTATCTTTAGGTCATCAATACACTTCAAACCTCATTCTATGACTTATTTTTAAAAATTAACCATCCACCATAGTGAAAATTCTTATTTGTGTTGAATTTCATAACCAATCAAGTTTGGTGGTGTTAAAATATTACTTCTACAGATATTTTATTCTCTAGTAACTATCATAAAATATTAATTCGTAAAAACTAATCTACTTGGGTCACCATTCTACACTCACATCATCTCACTATATTATAGGATTTCTAATGACATAAAATTGAAAAACTATACACACAATTTCAATCAATTATAAAAACACTATCCACCTCTCATAAATATCAACGCAACCATAAGATGAATATCCATAACACCCATCCTTACCTAGAGAATATTGTGTTAGGAACATCATCATCATGTAAATGGTACTTATAAACATTGAACTCTTATTGTATAATCGATTCTCAACCCCTAAAAATGCACCCTTTTCCAATAACCAATTAAAACATCTTCTTATTTCTTTGATGACCAAAATAATATGATTTAAATCACACTACAAAAAAAATCATATCAAAGTATTGGTTGGAATAAATTACAAACACACATATATTACAATGAACTATATTATATTTGTACAAATTTCCCATACATGGGGACCATATAAACCACCCACAACAAATGGACTTTTCGAAAACATAGTATGTACCTATCATACTAAAAATGATGTAATTGATTCATTTTAATATATTCAATTAGACTCAAAATATTTTTACATCAACCCACAAATTCATTAAATTTCATCACATAATTTATTCTCTAAATCACATGATATAAGCTAATGAACCGTATAGAAAAATATAGAAATCTAGGTTTAACACCTGAAACATGTCACATAATAAGATTCACTTCCCAAACTACAATTAGATCATACCGAATCTATTAAAATCCCAATTCCAATTAAGAACTCATCTAAATAATTATATTAATAAAAAAATTCAATTTCTCCAGGACAAGATAAAATGGATTTACAGCTCACCAGAATCCATGTTCCTCTTAGACTATCTAATGATTGATCTTACAAAAACAATTACTTATAAATCTTTCAAAACCACAAATAATGGCTGATTTTTACCATCCATAATTGAAATAAGAACTAATGAAACCATTAATTATTTCCTTTTCCAAAATAACTATAATATCATCCCCATAACCAACTAAATTTCAAACCAATATGAGTTTTATACTATCAAATGATCAATGGTTATCCCCCTAAAACATGGAATACCTTATAACGCTCATTAGGAACCACCTAAATAGTTTAAATAACAACATGAATGCCCATAATTTTGATCCAATAACCTTTATTAATTGGGAACCCTTACCAATAACCTCTCTTAGATTTATGAGATCACTTCACATGATCTTGATCAAATGTATCCTTTACAAAAAAGGGACATTATTGATTCACCATCCACGCATTGGGCCATAATATCTATAATAATGAAAAAACAAACTGTATTTCATTTCTCTCCCATAGGGGCTTCTAAATATATAATTTAAAAAGTCACATGTAATACTGGGTATAATACAAAAACACCCAGAATCATAAAGGGGATAAGCTCTTATACCACCCAATTAGACAAGCCAACTACTATTTTCATGGGTTGCATGGAACCAAACCTAGTATGATAAACCAATATAATATATCATGCTGCATTGTATGTCAAAAATATATAACCAGAAACACCCATGGAACTCTCATTAAATAATAATCCTCTTAGATATCTGAAATCTTATCACACGAACACCTATAATATTTTCATCATCCAAAAATTGATCTTGTTTATCAATCACCATAAAAGGGCCAATTTAAAACACATAAAAAATATTTAATGACATTTATTTTCACTAATAATACATTAAAAATATAATATATGTTCTCAAAATAATAAGTAATAATATTTATTTACCCATAAGAATCCATGTCACAACCCTGTATATAATATAAATAGAAGCGCCGCTTTTATTTCAATCTCACAGAATGTCACCCACTAATGTCTTCTATATTCACAACATCTAATTCATGAAAATATTTTTTTCCCATAATATATAAAACTTCAAATTCACAGACATAAATCTAAAACCCTATTCACATGATTTATACTTATATAAAAACTCATAACAGTAGGCTAACCTATTAATAGTGTTACAAAAATTTATCCCATTTGAGTAACATCACCATGCGCACTAACATTCTCATATATACATAAAAAAAGGCATTCATGCATAAATCATAAGTCATAACTCACATAAAACATTGTTATTTATTATATGGGATGGATATTATTAAACTCTTGATGAATTAATATTATAATGGTACTATGAAATACTATTTAATTTATTTATTGTTGATAAATAAGCATACATTTTTTACTGTAGTGATTTTATTGAAAAAATATTTCTCTTTTTCAAAAATATTTTTATTCCATTTTTCTATAGGAATTTAAATTAATATATTAATTTTATAGAAAAAGTTTTTTTAAAATTAATATTACTTTATAAATCATAGTATACAAATTATCATAGGTTAAATTTTAAATATTTTTTTAAAATGGTTGATTTTTCAGTGAATAGTTAAATATTCAAAATTTTCAAATATTAACATTTATTTTCAATAAATAAATAAATTTTAATTTATATTTTTATATTATATTTTTATTTACTGTTATATATGATCGTTTTTTCATTATAATCTAGTTAATACAATTTTAATCACCAGTATTCATTATTCTAATATACAACAATTATAACTCTTAAAAATTCCATACATATAGTTTTTTTTGTTTCACACATTAATATTAAAATAAAAAATTTACACTTTTACAGATTAAATCATGAAAAATTTATTCCATATTTTTAATCATGATGTTTATATTTGATGAATAGGACCATTTTATTTTCAGTCATTATGAATTGTAGTTACGGTTATTATTTTTCAAATCTGTAACTATAAAGTGAGTATAAAATTTTTAAAACCATTACATGATTTAAAAAAATAAAAAAAACATTCATTTATTTCATTATATATGATTATTTCAAAATTTTAAATACCACATTCTAATATGTACTATTTTGGTTTCACTTTCCCTTGATTATTTAATTTATATAATTTTATATAAACAAATCTCCAAAATTCATATCCTTTTGTGAGTTTCTTTTATATATTCAGATATCAATAGTAACATGATAAAAATGATTATATCAATATATATTAAAAATTATTAATTTATTTTTATATTGAATTTTTTTTGTAAAATTAATTTATTGAAATTATTTCCTTAACTACTTATATAATTTTGACACGGTTATTGTGAAACTAGTAAGAATCATAAAATAAATGATTCTAAAAATAGCATAATTAATATTTTTTGGAAATTAATGTTGTCATAAGATGTTATGGTAAATGAAAATTTATTATTTATGGTTAAAAATTTTATCTTCAAATTATTTTTTATCATGATTTATTTTAATTATAATTAAATTAAAATTCTAAAAATTAAAATAATATTATTTTATTAAAAAAATATTATATTTTTTTATTTAAAACAAATATAAATATTAAATTAAGAAAAATAAGATAATAAATATTTCAAAATAGAATATCTATGGATTTTATAAGCCAATTATTACTCTAAAAGTAATAATGTACCCTTATACATTAGTAAATTCATTAATATGAATAATTATAAAAATATTTTCCAATGTGGATAAAATAAAAGATAAGTATTCAACTGAAAAAACTCAAAATTTATTCCTCTAATTATAATTTGATAATATCAATTTTAATATCATTCAATGATATTTAGAAGAATTATTCTTGAGAAATAAATTAATTCGAAATTGATATTTTAACAAATTATATCTCCACTGATTCCCTCCCTTATAAAAGGAGATCCCACATATATATTATTTAAATAACATTGAGTAACATAACCCAGAAAATGACTACACAATTTCCTTTTATGTTCAGTTTATATTCATTAGGGGTTCCTATTTATTCAAAATACTTTTCCATGGATCCTTAAAAATGTATTTAATGTTTAGGTACATCTAATGAAGTTGAAGTATTCATAAATACGTAATAAATTCATAATATTCAATATACATAAATTTAATTTGTATACTAAAACATCCATCAGTCACCCTTGTTTCCATAAAATGTTTTGTGAATGTGTCACTCTTTCATACGTGTGGAACACCACCACCACATATTGATACAATTCATTTTATATCACCATAAAAAATTGATTTTTATTTTTATAGATTTAATGTTTATATATAATATTTTTTATATAATTTTTTTTATTAAAAAAAGTATAACATTTACCTTCATACTTCCCATTTGTTGGAAAATAATAATGTGGCCCATGCATATGGGTGGACTTCCACCTTGATAAAGTGATGTTATTTTTATTACATTTATGATGTTCATGGATATTAAAAAAATATTTTTTGATTATATATTTTATTTATAATACAATTAATGTTTTATAATAATATAATAATATCTAAATTTCTATCATTCTTTTCATTGTAAAATTAAACTAGTGTACTTACATACATATGACTTACTGTCACCAAAAATGGTGTAAATAATTTTTCTATATATAATATTTTTGGATGAATATAAATATATATATTTAAATTATATAATATTTATATCATGATTAAAATTTATGATACTGTGGAACCAAGGTCAATGTTTATGGACTAAGGTTTTCGAACTGAAACACTAATGGAAAACGTTACAATTAACCTCCAGAAAAAATAATTTCAATATGAAATTTAAACAGTGGGTTTCGAAAATTTTATGTGTATTATAAATAAAATATTATTATTTTATATTATAATGGTATATAATAATAATATATTTAAAATTATTTTGGATCTAGTTGGAGTTCATTCGAAGACAGTCAACATTCATTTAATAAATTTTTTCCTCACATTTGGTTTATGTGAGACACATGTCATATTCACCACATGTTTCTATTATTTGGTTCATATACCTTTTATAAATATATTTAATGACTATTTTCATGAAAATTATATAGATTAAAATCTCTCTATATTTTTCACACTTTCATTGGGTTTTGATTTGATGTTATATGGGTTTACCATATAAAATTATCTTCATAGTGATATATGTTATTTTATGAACCTATATTCTTTTATGTGTTTAATGTACATCAAAATTACATGTTATATCTGGAATATCAATATTTTTATATTATATATTGATTAATTTTATTTTATTATTTCAATGGATTTAATATCTTGAAGTAATAAATGTGTTATGGGATCTATTTATGAATCTCATTTAAATCAGATATGAGAATTCTTGAATATCAATTATAGGAAATTATATAATAATTATTAGATATAGAACGTTAAATTTCATAACCCATGGTAACTAATTGAATTATCATTTAATTTAAAAA
This sequence comes from Viscum album, assembly GCA_963277665.1. Classification (NCBI taxonomy): domain Eukaryota; kingdom Viridiplantae; phylum Streptophyta; class Magnoliopsida; order Santalales; family Viscaceae; genus Viscum; species Viscum album. The sequence goes on along the minus strand of OY728121.1, from coordinate 1,787,132,387 downwards.
ATTTACTATCATTTATATATATATTTATTGTGAAAATTATGTTAATAAACACAATCATTATTTCCTCTATAGTGGGGAAAAAAATTCCTCCATGCCCATTTTTTTATAAATAACTAAATAATGTTTTTAATTCTCTTTTAATTTTTTAATGTCATCTTTACACATTTTTAAATTTCAAAATTATGTTTTTATTAGATTATTACATTGATTTTCATGTAAATATACTTTTAACTTTTTAATAAAGAAAAAAATTAACATTAAAGAGAGGAATGAACTTGATCACTACCATGACCACTCAATATGTTAATCCTTACCTTACTTGTCTACATGGTTCATTTAAATGAATATTTTTTTCAAAATATTTTTGGCATTTTCAAATTTTAAAAAACTAGAAACAAACTAAATGATATATTTTCCATAATATATATACAATTTATCTTTGTTTTAAATCCTTCGTCTATGGTAGAAACCATTTCTCTTAATTATTATATACTGTGGATATGATACAATGGTAGAATATTTATTATTTCCTATGATGGTTTATCATTATGATGATGATATATTTTTTAAGATGGTTTATTTTTTATGGGATATTCAATCATTGAATCTTGAAATATTTATGAAACCATTTAACTTTACAATGGTTTTTATATGTTGTTATAATTAATGTTTTATGATCTTTTGGAACACATATGAATGGATTTTGATTATGTTATTTGTTGGACGAATTTTTATATCCCTCTAATGTATTGGTTATGATGCATTTCTCTTTAGATAATAAAAACAAGAATGGTAAATGAACATAGATTAATATGTGACTCTATCCACTATGATAGTGTTGGATGTGAACATTGAATAATTATATAATTTAAGGGGATATAAATATAACCTTATTTTATTTTCATGTAAATGTATATTTTCTTGGGAAATTATTTTTTATGCTAATTTTTTTTCAAGACCCATCCCTTGGGACCCGTGTTGTGACTAAACCAAACAAGCCTTCCATGTGTCAGGGGCTAGAGACTATAACCGGAAAGGTATATCCCTAAAATGGGAAGGCAATGCCTTTTTATCTTATACAGACATATAGTCCAAGATAACAATAAGAAGAAACCACACCGACTTAAGCACAACAAAGATGTAACCACAAAGTACCTTCTATAGTGAAAATGGTGTTTAATGTAAAGGGGCTGGAAATACAAGACCAACTATAAATTACAAGTCCATATAAAATATACAAATACAACTGAAAAGTATAAAACACTCCTAGATCATCCACCGACGATCCTACCTAATGTGTAGGTGCATATCGCCTGCAAAACACTCAACGTCAGCCTGTCTCCTCCAAGTACCAACAGGTCTTGGCACCCTCAAGTCTCAGTCGAGCTGTTCGTCATCTTCACAAGACAGAACAAGGTTTGGGCGAAGCCCATGTAAATTTGAGTACAACAATACACACTAGGTCCCCTCAGACCCCATAGGTCTCCTATAGATCTACAACAGATAATACCACAAATAATGACATCAAATCTACTTAGGTATATGCTCATATACATAACTTTTTTATCAAGATAAAATCATCTCTTACATTAGGGATTCAAACCACCAAGGTAACACCAATAAGGTAGAAGTACAACACAGGTAACACAAAAATGACAGAAGTATCACATTGGTAACACCATGAATATAGAAGTACCACACATTTATCATCACGAAGATAGAACAATTATCAAATAATCAAACTCCTTATCTACTGTAGATATACTCCTTTATTGAGTATAGTGGGCATGCTAGGTCACATAGAGCTGCTTTCCACAAACCTTGAACTACTGTGGTACTCATCCCTAATGGGTACCGTGGGCATTCCAGGTGACATGGAGCCACTTGCCACTGTGCTCCTTCTGGGTCACATAGATCCCCTTCCCACATTGTTGGAACTGAGATAATATTCATATCGAGTACTATGGGTCTGTCGGGTCACACAGAGCCGCTCCCCACTGAGGGCCTACAAGGTCACATATGGACACTTCCCACTGGGCAATCATTAAGCAGTCTTCAGTTATCCGCCAACCGCATGGTTCCGTTCATAACCTGCTGAGGAAAACCGCTCCTCACGTCGCTCACCGCATCTTTATAACCTTGGAAGTCACCACAAAGTATTCCAAAAATATATGTCTCATCAAAAGTATACCAAATCCACAAACGACTCACCAATCAGATGAACGATTTTCATGATATGGGGGTTTAAATACCCAGGGTCTGGTTGGATTCGTGTTTGATCCAACCCATCCATACGACAAAATTCCCCAAAACTCAAGTAGAGTATCTAAAAAAGGAATTCCTTGTAAAAGTATCCTTATTTCATAGATGGTTCATCAAACGGGTGTTTGGTTCGAAAGATATGTCACATTAAGTGTTTCTGGGACCGGTGGGGCCCGAGTCTGGTCCGACCCAGTCAGACTGACCTGGTCTAGGCTAGACCAAGGTCTGTCCAGGCCCGCATAGTGGAAGACCGCATTGGAAGGCTGACCTACAATGTGTCGGCCCACAAAGGTGGCCCGCAAGGGGTGGCCTGGCCTGAAAAGTGGTGGCCTCAACCATATGGGGCACAGCTCATGAGGGGGCGGCCCGGTAGGGCAGCAGCCCGGTCCGAGGGGGAGCACGTTCTGATGTGGGGTCCATTCTAGCCCGCGTGGGGGGGGGTGACCCCCAAGTCTCCTGAACTCCCGAGTGTACTAGAGGCTGTTCAATTTGTGTAGTGGTGGCGTCGAGTGGGTGCTACTTGGTTGCCATGGAAACCACTAGAGGTGCGGGTTCGACCTCCATTAGAATGGCTTCGACCGCGTCCTCCTGCTCACCGGCGGTGTGGGACGGCACACCACCATTCCCTTCTATGGTTGTCTGATGGGCTAGGCACCTTCTCCGACTGTCATGGCTGACGATCAGTGGCCACTTGCACACCAGCGATGCGTGATAGTGCACCTTACTCCTCCACGGCTGGTCAGTGTTGGCCACTCTGTTGACTGTTGTGGAATCATGCCATGGCCTCCTCTTGTGGCGTGCATTGGCATGTCACCACCTATGTTTTCAGATTGTGTCGTCGCGCTGGAGGTTCTCCATGGAGGGTGCAAGGGTAGAAATGTTGCGGAGGGCTTGGGCAGGGTTCGTTAGGTATGTTCCATCCACTTGATCTTGTGATCAAAGGGAGGATAAAAGGTTTTTAACAATTTATTGTATTAAAAAAATCAAAACCCCACAAAGATACCCCAAAACAACCTTCCATAAAGATGAATGAATTTCAGATCATCTTGTTAGTAGGTTGATCTTCTTTCTTCATATAATTCAAGAATGGGGATGAGGAAATCATTTAATGTTCATAAAGGAATAAAACTCCTACCTCATAAACCAAATGGATAAAATACGTGCTTGAAGATGGATCGGGTTTTTCATTCCCACAACCTGTTCCCAACGATGAAATTCGCATGACGTCCTTTAGTTCATGGTTTAGTATCACTGGTCACCTCCCACTGAGATCAGCTCCATCTTCTATGGGCCCGGCATTGTGGTTCTTCTTCATCACTTTGTTGCTTGGTGTAGATGTTCTGGTACCTTCTCCCATTCTCCATATATAAAGGATAGGGGGATGTTATGTATTGACATGGGGGATTAATGGGGTCTTATAAATTAGGAACCTTCATAATTCTTTAGCGATGTCATTACATAGTGTTGGTAGGTCAAGACATTTATTGTCCTGACACATTGCTGGCCCTAGACACCTCTTGTTATTTGAAGGATATGAAAGAAAATAAAATAATAAAATTATTTCATTTAATTTCTTTTATAAAGTCAGATATCATAACTTTTCTTCCAGACCTACTGTGTTTAACTTAATTTCTCCCTTATGAGAATCCTGGCTCTATAGATTCAACAGTGCCCTCTAATTTTTAATCTTAGCACCGGTTCAAAATTTAGAGAACACCGCTCGTGCATTTAATGAACGTACCCGAAAAAATTTCAAATAATTATTTATATTCACCCATGACCCACTTTGGTCAGGGTTAGGCTCCGCCTAAGGAGAAAACACTATAAAAACCTCAAAAGTACCCTCGGATTTTAAATCTGAGTTACCAGTTAAATGATATAGACTTTACACTAAAATATTTGTCACATAATTATTTTATTTACGACCAAAAACTAACATTCACTAGTGGCCTGTGCCTACCAATGGTAGTATCTTTCTAATGAATGTATGCCATCACTAATTTAGTGGTGGTCTTAGATTTTTAATCTGAGTGACCATTCGTGAGTTAAAATCAATTCAAAAATAAAATAACATTATTTAATTATTATTTTTACGGTTATGCCATTTTTGGGTTTTCTCACTGTAAGCTTGCGCCGACTAATATTAAGTGGATCCTAGGGTAAACCCAACATCCTGAATGCAATAGTGACCTCAGATTTTTGTTCTAAGGAACTTTTTAAGAGTTATTCCACTTTTTTAGGAAAAAATTTTATGTGTGCTAGTCAATGCTTAAAAAAAAATTGGAAGATCATTCCGGGCACTCTGGGCATTGAAATCACACACCGTTAGATTGCATATTCTTGAAATAATTCCATATAATTAAAAAAATTATATATAAAATCACTGACATTAAAATCACCCCACCATAGATCGTTATGACCCCAAAATCCCAAAAAAGGCAAAAAAAGGGTATTGAGCATGAATCTAAACCTTTCGTACCCGTGTGCTCTCCGGGAGGTCCCCATGCTGCCACCGAACTCGTACCAATAGGATTGATCGTCTACGAAGAACTAGATTATTTCAATCCTTTATCTCCATTAGGAACACCGTAGAAGACACCACATCATCAAAGTCCATCTCGGTGTGGTCGATCACATGAGATGGTTCAGGCACATATCTTTTCAGCTAGGATACATGGAAGATGTCATTCACCCTCTACAACTGTACTGGACATGCCAAGTGGTATTACACCTCCCATATCCTATAAAGTATCATAAATGGACTGACATACCTAGGTGATAACTTACTGCCTTGTCCAAATCTCTATAGTCCCTGACAAAGAGAGACTCGCAATAATATGTTGTCTCTCTCAAGGAACTGCAATGGTCTTCATCTCCTGTCAGTATTAGACATTTTCCACATCTTTCTTTATCCCTAGATACCATTAATGACACTGTAACTCCAGGTACACCATCACTACTCCATGATGTTCCACTAAAGGGGGGTGTATGGATATCCCTCAAAACAACCTCCCTAATAATCATTGATACCATGGTGAATCCTCTAAATAGGACGACATTATCCCCAACTTTTTAAAATACTTCAAGAGACCATCCTAAAGATATTATAACACTTCGGGCCTCACAGTCAACATCCCATGTTGTGCCTATTGAATTCACTGAAGAATTAGGGGACTATCATTCATAGAAATGATGTAGGATGTTTCATCTTCATCCATGAATGATATCCGACACACAACTAGCTTCTCTAATTCCTCACTTAGCAGAGGAAAACCAGACCTCCTGCTGAGTGTGTTTTCTACCACATTCCCCTTCCCAAGAGTATAGAGAATCTCAAATTCATAGTCCTGGATGAACTCTAGGCATCTTTTTTGTGTTAGTTTCATGTCCTTCTATGAGAATATATACCTGAGACTCTAGTTATATGAGTAAACAGTATACCATTCACCCATCAGGTAGTGCCACCACATATTCTTTGCAAAGAAAACTACCGCTAACATCAGGTCATGGGTAGCGTAGTTCTGCTTGTCAGTCTCTAACTCAGCACCGAAAAGCTCTGATGACACTTCTCCATCCGCAGGAAAGGCTCCCACTTTTTTGTCCAAAATGACAAGGGTTCCACAACACTTGAGATGTCTGGAATCAATCTCTAGTAGTATCTAGCCATAGAAGAAGTCCCTCTCCCTTCAGGGAGTTAATCTTGGAAGAAAATTTTGAAAAGATTTCACAAGGCTCAACAACTACTATTTGGATCAGAAAACTCAATACTCCTACTTCCACAAGGGTAAGGCTAGCCGAATTAATAGTGATCGATCACACCCTCATATGCATGAGTTTTTCCTAGGCTGCATGAGTTACCTTTTTTTCTGACCAAGGAAATCCACATTCCAATGTTGTAGATAAACCAATTTTTTTTTCCAAATACAATCAATCTGAGTATGAACTCTAGATTCCAGTCCATACAAAAACTAACGTCATGAGGCCTCGATTCATCCACCGAGAGATTCCAACTAAAACTCTTGCCCCAAGGGTCAGATCACACCATCGGCATAAGTGTGATTATCAAGTCTCTTCCCAAAGGTATCATTAAACATAAGGGTCAAGTCAACGAATTAACCTGAAACTCTTGGTCTTGAACAAGGTTCATGGAAGGAAGGAATGATTAGAACCTATTTCTATTAATATGGAACCTAGTAGTAGACACATATCTTACCTATAATCATTCACAGATCCCTTGGGTCACTCTTCTTGACCACATGGAGCTACTCCTTTGTCATATCCTCCAGCTCTCTATGCTTGGTGTGGACCAAATTAGGGTGGTGGTTGTAACATGTCAAAATGTATACCACCTCTTACTACACTCCGAGATCCACTTCCTCATCTCCTACCCATTGATTAATATTTCCCTATCACTTCTTCTTCCCGAAACATTTTACACACCCAAGTCTCTGATACTAGTGTCAGTTTCCTGCTTTCCAACTGCCAATATACACTAGTTATATCCACTCAGCCAAAGAGCATACAACCACAAAGGTTCTCTCTAGGTCTGAGACCTGAAACACTGATAGTACTGTATTAATCGATTACCTGGGAAGGTCGATACATCTCGATGAATACTCAGCTATGGAAATTTCAATCATGTTGATGCCGTAGAAGCACTTGGGAACACTCATTCCTGAGCCCTTTATCATAGGATACCCCCTTCGATAAATAAGGTTCTCAAGCTCGGTCATAGTAAAGTCCACTCATTGTAATATCATGGTAATCTAAACACTATCATCATCCTACTAAGACAAGTAGTAGGCTCTCTACCACGACCTCCATCTAATCTAATAGTGACCTGGATAGGTGGAAACTCACCTAAAACCTCTAGCCAGTTCTTAGATACATGGGGATCTATCTCACCTCAGAACCCTGGAGCTATCTACTCCTAGAACACGTGAAATGCGCTTAGTCGGTGTCACTATATGCGAGTGCGGTTGGTGGTAACGACTACCCAACTGGTGGTGGTGGTGCTGGTATACCACCTGAAGGTGAAAACATAGTAAGAGGGCCATAAACCAAAGCCGCTTTGCTCTGTGGGCCTTCATCATGTACTCTCTAAATAATCCGAGATAGCTTTCTATGAGTTAGCATCCTGATAAGGAACAAGTGTTCCATGATCATTAAGTTATACCCAGTGATATGACTTAAAAGAAACCAAGGAGAAAAATTTCCAAAACACACACAATCAGTGTTTTCTTGTACCGAGTTAGAAATCACAATTCCAGGTCCTGGTGTATGGATACGCTAGCTGTCGTACCAACATTGGACTCCCCGAACTAAAAACTACACTCCAAAAACATAAGACTATTTCCACTTAGAAAAAATCAGATCTATAGTTCTTCGGTAGAACTGACTCATTCGATGCAACATTGTCAGGACACATCCCTTGGGCCCCATGGGGTGTCAACCCCATGCCCACCTTACGTAGGCCAAGGGCTGGTGACTAGCACCGGAAAGGCATATCCCTAAAATGGGACGACATTTCTTTTTCAACCTATGTAGACACATAGTCCAAGAGAACAACCAGAAGCAACCAAATAGACTAAAACACAACAAAGATGTGACCACAAAGTTACTGCTAAATTGAAAATAACTATGAATGTAATGGGGCCGGAAGTGAAAGTCCAAATGTAATTTACTAGTACAAATGAATGGTAAAAATACAACTGAAATGTATAAAACAATTCATGGATCATCCACTGAGGATCTTACTAGAAGGGGAGGTACATATTTTCTCCACAGAACTCCACGCCAGCTCGTCTCCTCTATGTACAGCCGTGTCCTAGCACCCTCAAGTCTCAGCCCTGCTTCTCATCATCTACACAAGACACAACAATGTGAATGAAAAACCCATACAGGGGTGATTATAACAATATATAGTATGGACCCCGATACCCCGTAGGTCTCCTAGTGTTCTACAAAGGAAAATAGCACAAATAAATAATTCAACTCTACTTAGGTATATGCCCATAAACATACCTATGTTATCAATATAAACTTATCTCTTCGATGAGAGAAGAAAACCACAATTGAAACACCATGAAGGTAAAGTACCACAAAGGTAACAACAAGAAGATAAATTACCACACAGGTAACACCATGAAGTTAGAAGTACCACACAAGTATCATCACAAAGATATAACAATCATCAAATTGTCAAACTCATTGGTTTCTGGAAAAATACTCCTCTATCAAGTATTGTGGTCCTACCAGGTCACACATAGCTGATTCCCACTAACATTGATCTATTGTGGTACTAATCCTTGATGGGTACCATCAGCATGTCGGGTCACCCAGAGTCGCTTCCCATCATGGGCCTATCGGGACACAAAGAGCTTCTTCTTACATTGGTCGAACTGAGATACTCCTCCTATCAAGTACCTTCGGTCTGTCAGGTCGCACAGAGCTTCTCTCCATCGTGGGACTGCTGGGTCACATAGAGCCACTTCCCATTGGGCCATCGTCAAGCAGCCATTAGGTCTCAGCAAACAACAGTGTTCCATACGTAGTCTACTATGGATAACCGCTTCTCAAGCCACTCACCACATCTTTTTATCCATTAAAGTCACAAAAATATATTCCAAAATATCGGTCTCCCCAAGAGTGTCCCAAATCTGCAAACTGCTTGTCAATCAGATGCACGGTTTCCATGATACTGGTGTTTTAATGATGAGGGCCCGGTTAGATTAAGGATGAATCCAACCCAACCATACCTCAAATTTCTCTAAAACAAAAGTGGTGTATCTCAAAAAGGACCAACTTTTTATAAGGATCCCAAATCCATTGATGGTTTTTGAAATGGACGTCCTATTGTTTCATGGCCCGGTAGGCCAGGGTCTGGTTTGACCCAGTTCGTCCCACCCGACCCTACTCGGTCTGGGATGGGCTGAGGTCCATCCTAGTTTGCATGTGGGAGGCCAGCAAAGGTGGCCCTTAAGGGTGGCCTGACCCCCAAATTGGCATCCTGCAAAGGCATACCACAAGGGTATCCCAGCCTGCAAAGGGACGACCAGCAAAAGGCATCACATAAGGGGAAGCCCGAAAAAGGGCATCCCAGCCCATATGGGGTGTGTCTCACAAAGGGAGGCCCATGAGGGGGTGGCCCACTATGGTTGTTTCCTTGGCTGAGGGGGAGCGCGGCCCACTATGGGGCCCACCCTAGCCAGCATTGTGGGTGTGACCTCCCGGTCTCTTGAACTCCCGAACGGCCTAGTGGTTGTTCGATTTGGGTAGTGGAGACATTGTGTGGGCACCACATAGTTGTAATGGAACCCACCGGAGGAATGAGTTCAGCTTTATCTATTGTGTATTCAGTCATGGCCTCCTACTCACCAGCGATGCATGACAGTGTACTACCCTTTCATTCTACAGCGGGCTGATGAGCCGACTGTCTTCTCTGGCTGTCGGGGCTGACAAGTTGTGGCCCCTTACACACTGACGGCGCACGATGTAATGCAACTCCGCCTCCGCAGCTGGTCAGTGCAGACTGCTATGTGACCGCCGTAGCTTTGTGTCGCGGTATCCTCTTATGGAGTTCGTTGGTACGTTGCCTCCCTCATAGTTGGTTGGTGTCGCCGTGCCGATGGTCTTCCATAGAGGGTGCTAGGGTATCAATGTTGCGGAGGGTTCGGGATAGGTTCGTTAGGATCACACCTTCTACGTTAGATCCTAATCAAGGAGAGGATAAAAAGGGTTAAATAGTATCTTGTATTAAACAAAAATCCAAACCCCACAACGATACCCCTTAAAATCCTCCCACAAAATGAATGAATTGTGGGACAACCAGTTAGTCAGTTGATCGATGTTCTTCATATAATTCAAGAATGAGGAAGAGGGAATCATTGAATGTATGTAAATAAATAAACCCCCTACCTCATTAACCCATTGGAGAATATTTAGGCTTTAGGTTTGATAGTGTTCTTCATTCCCACAACTGGTTCCCAATGACGGCACTTGCACGCTATCATTCAGATCATTGTTAAGTGTCACTCATCACCTCCCACTAGGATCGACTCCATCCTCTAATGGTCCAGCATTGTGTGCTCCTTCAGCACTTCATCGCTTGGTGAAGTTATGCCGGGTTCTCTCCCCAATCCCTATATTTATAGCAGTGGTGGAGGGTAAGTGAAGACGTGAGGAATTAATGGGGGCTCATAAATTTTCATCCTTTTTAATTCCTAAACGATGTTGTAACATAGGTTTGGAAGGTCAAGCCTTTTATTGTCTTGAAACATCACTATCCCCACATACTTCTTATTCATTAAGGGATATGAAAGAAAATAAAATAATGAAATTGTTTTATTTCATTTCTTTTAAAAAGTGAAAAAACTTATTTTTTTTCTCAATACCTATTGCGTTCAATGTAATGTCTCCCTTAAGAAAATACCAGAGCAACAGATGCAATAGTTCCCTTGATTTTTTAATCCATGCACCAGTTAAAAAGTCTGAAAACATCTCTCTAATATTTACTAAATGTACCAGAAAACAAGTTCAAAAAAATAATTACGATCACCCTCAACCCGCGCCGGTCGAGGTTAGGCTCCACCAGAGTAGAACACGCCCAAACGAACTCAATAGTACCTTCAGATTTTTAATTCGAGTTACCTTTTAGATGTAATAGATTTTAGAATAAAATAGTTGTCACTTAAATATTTTATATACGACCAATACCTAACCTTCACTGGTGGCCCGCACACTCCATTGTTAGTATATGATTAAATGAAGGATGCCCTAATGAGTTCAGCGGTGGTCTCAGATTTCTAAATCAAGTCATCGTTCATGAGTTATAAGCATTTTAAAAATAAAATAACTTTATTTAATTATTTTGTCTATGGTTATCCCATATTCAGTTTTTCTCACTAGAATCCCATGCTGATAAAACTTAATTCTCACCAAGGTTAATCCCACCATCTTGAATGCAACGGTGCCCTCAAATTTCGGATCCGGGAAATCGTTTATGAGTTATTCCACTTTTTCTGAAAAACTGCTTACTCACGCTAATTAAAGCTTAACAAAACTTCGACGGATCATTCCTGGTACTCTATGTCCTGGAATCCCACGCCGTTAGATTTCACAGTCTCAAAATAATTACACATAATTAAAAAAATACATGGAAAATCTGGGACATTATATTTTAATCCAAAATTTTATGTTTTATGTCAATTTTATGATCTTATAGTTCATGTAATTTGATTCCTTTATGATTCATGCCTTTGGAAATTACATTATTTATACGAAGATAAAATAATAAGATCTATGATATATTTGGAATAAGTTTTTTATGGATGATATAATATTCCCATATGCTTTTTTCATGTTATTTTTTAGTGATCATTGATTTATCCCTTTATTTACCAATATAAGACATCATAGATCACACATTAATTTGTTTAATTCCCCCAGATTATGAATAAAATAACTATGTAGGGTATGTCTAAGAATAATACAATGTAGTAATATCATTGTGGGAGGTGTTTCTAATCATTAATGAACTATGAATATTGACTATCTTTTCTATAATTAAACCAAAATAATTATGGTCCTACATAATTTATTTGTAAAATATATTTAATAGTCATCTATTAATATGTAATATCTCTATATGAAATGATTCTTTTCTATAGTTGGTATCATATGTATGTTTAGTTAATCATTAGAGATTATGATCGGAGAAATTTTTGGAAAACCCATAGTATATATCTTTGTTTAGGATAATATATTAAATTTTATGTATGTTATAGATCGTGTGGTTTTAATATAAATACATTCTTGTCTAGATACTACATATATATGTGGTTTTAGAATAAATTCATCGTGGGGTAATAAACCAGAAAATATTTAGTTGAGTATATTTCCACAATTAATCTATTACATAGTGACTATTCCATTATTGAATACCAAGATTAAACACCCATGGGTTAGGATTATGTAAACTCACATTTTCATTATGAAACATTATGAAGGATTCTAATTGATTATAAATTAGGATGTCCATGGATAAAAAAAAGGTTTCATTGATTGGAAATAAAATTTCATGATTTTGGAATTCTATAAATGGATTTTATGGAAATTTCAGAATGATTATAGTCTATCCAACTATGGTTTTTGGTTTTAGGAAAAGGATATAACCTATAGAATTCCTATTAATGATGAATGTGGTGGAAAATGGAAGGATTTACATCAGGAAAAACTAATTGAAATATAAATTGGAATGTGAAATGATATAATTATTACAAATTATATATCAAAGTATATGATTAAAAATTTAGACATTGGTGAACTTCAGGATGTTTAAAAAAATATTTAGATGTGATTTAATTAAGGTTTTTTTGGAATTGTCCATAATGTAATGAATTTCAAATTTTCCTGATGCAATGAATGAAATAAAACCACTAGTAGAATTTTTAAATTGAAATTGAAGATGTTTTCTTTGTATAAATTATGGTTATAGAGTAATGATTTTCTGAGGAATTCACGGTCTTACATCTGAGTAATAGAGACATTATTCCTATTAATTCCAAAATATATGGGAAAACTTCTTGACCATTGAAGGGCGTATATAAAAATAATAATTGAAGTGGAATGATTTTTTTATTTATTGGGATTAATGAATTTTTTATGGAAGTCTTTGATAAATGATATCATTCTTATAATAACATTCAATCATATAAGTATTTTTTTAATTATTTATAATTTAAAGATATGATAGAAAATATTAAATATTGGTGATAATATTGAATTTTTTTTATGGGGGAAATTTTTTATAAATAATGATTCAATATTAAAAACCATGTAATTTGTTATTGTTGAGATAATAATGTTTATCTTAGAGAAACAAATGTTTTTATTGATAAATTATATCAGATAGAATTGTTGAACATCTAATTTTTTTTTAATTTTATAATAAGTTTATTTATTTTTTGTTTTGTTAAATTTAATGCATTTTTTGATTTATCGAACATATTTTATAATTTATTATATTTTTACTGGAATAATAATACAGTTATTTTTTCGTATGATGTAATGTTTTCATTGATGTTTTTATTGAGTAATGTAGTTTTGGTAAAGGGTTAGTAAATTATAAGAGAATATTTGACCAAGGTATTCGTATATATATTATGTGACATGATGACATAGTTCCTATTATCTTGGTATAATTATTAATTTTGATATTATAAAATAATATTTTATAAAAACCTTCAAAATATTGGGTTTATAGTTTTGTTGAATATTTTGGAGGAGTCAAAATTTTAACAATATATATAATAGATTATGATGAACATTAGTTATTAGTTTTAATATTTCATAGATTAATATATTATATTTATCCAAATTGGATGACTTATTATAATAAATTAGGTTTGTGTAAATATTTTGAGATATAAAAATATCATTTTTTTCATTTTATGGATCATAGGGCCCATTAGAAATTTTTTTCTGCATTGAAAATTTATCATGATTATTCATTACATATGTAAGGATATAATGTCTAAATTTATTAAACCACAATTAAATGATGAAATTTTCTATCTGAGGTTATAGGATAAAAACTAATATTATTATTCTCATGTAAACTATAATAATAGCAAATCAGTCCCTCACCATCAGGAAAAGCTTCAAGAATTTTTTTTTATCATTTTACATTTTTTTTGAAGAATTTATAGTTTTATAACCCCCTTAATGATTTATGTTTTTTGAGTTCGTTGACATTCTAGTGTCCAAGATCTATTCTAATCAATATTTGTTCTTTGATATTAATTTTTTTATACATGGATATATTTTAACTTTATACTATTGTTATTTTAATTTGGGAATCTAGATTCTCTTCCATCTGACTAACCATTAAGTTTTCTACTTGACCATTTGAAATGAAGTTTTATTATCCAAATATAAGATTTATATTTTTATAAAATGTTTTAAAATATTGACCCATTTTTAAAAGATCGAAAATATCAATTTTTTATTATATTTAATGGTGTGGAGGAGAATTTAACACTCTTAATAACTTTTTTAATGTAGTAGAAGGAATCATTATTTTATTTATATTGAACACTGATCCTTAAAAGAAATTTGATATATTATAAAATTATTATTATATCCAATTAATTGAATTAGAGGATATCAATATGAGAAAATGAATTACGAAATAAATGTATAATATCCCTACATGTTGTAAATATAATGATTAACTATTATGAAATAATAAATCATTATTTAGTGAGGTAATTTTATGAATAAATAATTCATTTCCATTATCAAGTATTTTTTTTCTTTATTATCAAGGAAATTATAATTAATTTCAAAAAAAATTATAATATAAAATTATAGAAATAAAATAAACTCAGGAAATATGAATATAAACGTTTAAATAGGGATAAGTGATTAGATTTTTCTAAAATAGATTATATTTCAACAAATAGTAAAAATAAAAAAATTGAATATAGATAAAAAATCATTACATAAACTAATTTAAATGATTTGAAATATTTTAAAAATTGGAGAAAAATGAATTATGATAATTGTTTAGAGTAAAATAAATATTTCCATTTGTATAATAAATATTCATGTTTCAGATATATGATAATATTTATTCATAAAAAATATTTCGAAAAAATATTTTTCATTGTACATTATGAAATTATATTAAGATTAATTTATAACCCATTTAGAGGATGATTCAATAAAATTAGATAACATATTTTTAATTAGGGTTTTAATTTTTTTTAAATATTCACAATTTTTTTTTGTCTATTAGGAAATGTAATGATAGAAAATATTTTTGGCATTAGTATGGGAATATTGGTAAAAAAACCAAACCCATTATATAAGGTCTCAAAATAAACCCCAAAATTACATTTAATTAATTTTATGCAATATATTAATCAACATAAAACCCATATTTTAATATAATAATCTTTGGTTCCATTTTCCTTGATAAATACATTTTAATTACTTTATGTTAAGAAAACTAAAAAATGTAACTATCATTAATTTTAATTTATTTTATATGTTATAATATATATGATAATTTGATATAAATAAATACAATAGGTTGTATAGAAGATGATTAATTCATTTTTACAGAATTTTTATTTATTTATTTTTTTGTAATAATAATCTTATCTTAAGTCGTTACACAATACAAAAAATATTCATATTCAAGTAGTATATAAAACAATGTAAAAGATTTCAATATCATTAAAAGTCATATATATAGTTTAAATATAGTGTAATGTGAATTTTATGGTCAATACTAATGTATTATTTATGTTTTTATAGTTTATATGAAAATTGAATCGTAATTTTCATATATTTTAATTCAAATTAAATAAATAGTATAAAAATGAAATTATTAATATTTGTAAAGATTATTTTTTGTTAAAATATATAAAAACAAGAAAACATTGGAAATAAATTAATTTGGATGATAAATCATCTATAATTGCTTTAGATAGACATTTATGAACAAGTAATTTCCTTATAAGTAAAATTATAACACTTTAAATTGAGTGATTTTGTACCTATGTTTGAAATAAAGTTTGATAATGAACAGGTTAAACAAAAAGATAAAAGTTATAATGACACCTAAACCGTTAATAATTAAATTTTATTTTTATAATTTTAAAATATGATATTTTTCATTGAAATAATTATTATTTGGTATAATTATACAAGAGAAATAAATTTAGTATATAAAAATATATTTGATAATTCCATGTGTTTCATTCCCTACCTTCAAAAAAGAAACCACACATTTTTTATCATTACACCACATTGATACATGTAGCTCCACAAAACACTATAAAATTCTCTTATAAACATCCCTAAAAATGAGTTAGAGTTCATTTTATTTTAAAATATTATGTTTTGGATCACTAATGTAGAATATAAGAGAGGCCTACTGAATATGAGGTATTTATCCCGCCCAACCTCTTTCAAATGATTTCTTATTATACCTCCTCTTAAAATGTTGTATTAATTAAAAAAATACTTATGTATCATAAATATTTTAAATTTTTATTATGATTATGTAACTAACATTATTCATCCTCTTTACCATCATATGAGAAGTGAATAGATCACTCATGTGTTTGTGTGGATGACCACATCCATATTCCGATAAGATCATTTTCGATCAATATATTACATATATAAAATGATGATGGGTTTAATGTTTTGAAATGATATTTGTTTAATTAATATGAATGTGTAATTATAATATTATATGAATCTTTTTTCCTTTCCATCATTTGGAAAAGGATAGTGTCCCTAACACATATGTGTGGACCACCACATCCCCAAATAGATGTGATTCATTATTCATTTCTTCATTATATATATGGTAATAATGATATATTTAATGTATATATATATATATATTAATTTTTATATAATAATACTAATTAAATTATAATATTTTTCTCACTATCATTCTTTTCAATATAAAATGACCAAATGTTGACGTATACATGCTGTCTACCATCTCCATGAATGAACTAAATACTTTTTATATATCTTCCTCTTATTGATGGATATATATATTTATATGAATATATATTATAATTATGTAAAAATTAAATATTTAGATAATATGGAACCATGATCACTATCCCGGGTCCATGGCATCTGTACTGAAACTCTAATGAAAATCTAAACAACTAACACCATGAAATGAATATTTTTATACATAATTATTCATAAATGTGTGTTGAAATTTTTTATGTTCATAAAATATGATATTATAAATATTTATATTAAATTTATATATATATATAATAATTCTATATTTATTATAGAAGAGGATATAATTCATTCCATGTATTTCTAACTCGAAATAAGGGATTTTCATCACACGTTTACTTCCAAAAGACACAATACCTATTCAAATAATTTTTATTTCATATAAGATATATACATTAGATGACACTAATTTATTTTATATTCGATTTCATTTAAATTACAGTCAAAATAATACAAAAAAAAATCACTCTTTCTAAAGGTTTGATATATTTTGGAAATGGATTACGATTCTAAAATTGTATTCATTCTGATATTTGTTTTGTTTTTCTTCCATATTATTTTATGTGGTGATTACACTATTATTTTTCATGTAATATCCGAAATATAATTGAGTTATTTATATTTAATGATTCATTAAACATTATTATTTCTAGTGTTAGGATTCAATATTTTCCAATGTTTAACCGGATTTAATTTTAATCCTTATATTATTTAAAATTGTTTATAATTGAATTTCCATTTGACAAGGATATATGATAATTTTTAGATACAACACATTAATTTTATTTGTCAATTATTATTTATGTAATTTTCATAAAACAACACACTTTTCCTCCAATTATTTCTTTAAATTATAGTGAAAAATGTTTTTTTGACGAAAACTTACTTTATTTTAGCATTGGTCAAAAATATTTTTCATCCATTAATATGGTTTCAATAAATAAATTCATGATTTTTTTAATAATATTCTTATATTGTATAATATAATTTTTGAAAAAATGTTAATTTTGATAATATGGTTTTGAGGGAATATTCAATTCATTTTTTAAATGTGTTAACATTAAATTATTACTAAAATAATTTTTTTTAGAAAACATGCAATGTGATTAATTTACCTTCATGGTGAACACTCTGGGAAATGAAAATTATATTAATATTTCAATATTTATTTTCAATGAAATGTGTTTCCATCAAATTTTGTAAATTATTATGTTCTAAATAAGGGATTTCAAAATGAATAGTTTATTTTAAAAAAGAAATATGTTATAGAACATTTCATGAAATTATTCTTATCTGATAACACCCTTTGATGTTAATTATGATTTTCCAGATATCATATCTAGTGATACTATACTTATTATTTTTCAAGATGGTTTATGGTCTTGATCATGAGATGTTTATGAAATATATTTATTATTTATGTGTATTTTTTTTATGAAATGTTGGCTTATTTACATAAATAATTTTATTTCTTGATGTTATGATATATTTTAATGATAAATGTTTTATGATATTTTGGAACACATATGAATGGATTGTGATTACATTATGTGTTGGATAAAAATTAAATATCCCTATAATGTGTTGGGTAATGATGGATATCTCAGGATATAAATTTTTTTGGAATGGGTAGGGAACCTACTTCCCTGAGAGGTTGTGCCCACTAATATTGCGAGTGAAACATTAATAAAGATATGATATATTATTGAGAAATTAAAATACTATTTGATAATCATAGAAATTATATTTGTCTGTGGAAATTGTTTTTAGTGTTTATCTGGATTCCATAATATTTTTTCTTATTCAAAATTTTTTCTCTCATAATTAATCATATTTTTTCCATCTTGATTCATGTAATATGACCTACATTGTTTTATGATGTAATTCATTAGAATTATCTCTGATTTGGTAGTTATATATTTAAAAATATTATGATTTAGTTTTCAAATAATTTTTCTCATGATATTCTTATATGATCATTTATATCTCCATTTTTAACATTACTGAACTTTTGAGATCATATTTTTTATCTTTCATTTTTATAGGATAATTTGATAGGTTTTTTGTATGGTGTGTCTAATAAGATAATTATGTGATAATATCATTATGGGATATAGTTAAATACTTTAACTAAATAAGATAATTTAGTATCTAATAC
Organism: Viscum album; assembly: GCA_963277665.1. Taxonomy (NCBI): domain Eukaryota; kingdom Viridiplantae; phylum Streptophyta; class Magnoliopsida; order Santalales; family Viscaceae; genus Viscum; species Viscum album. Next base: position 1,787,113,402 of record OY728121.1, on the reverse strand, counting down.
ATTAATGCATTAAACATTTATAGTCCACTGGTGAGTATTTACAAATGAAATTTATTATTAATCTTTTAATATGTAATAATTATGAATGAAATGTTTCCGTTGTCACACATATTCTCATCAATAACAATATATACATATTTTGGAATCTCCCCACAATGATTTTTTGAGTATAACATAGTTATATGGATCAATTATGTAGAATTATTTTCTATGATATATGGGAAAACCGCATATAAGTATTTTATTAAATTTAAATAAATTTAACTATCTTCACAATCAAACCATTGGGATCATTACATGGAATATATAACATGTTCTAACCTACTCGGTTTTTATGTTTCCCATATACTAATTGGTTATGAAAAAATTAATTATAAATAATTTGTCACAAATAACAAAAAACATATGTGACCCAGATGAAGAAAATAATGTAGTTCATAATAATGATTATCAAGAACATAATTATAATCTATAGTAACATGGAATTCCTTAACGATATGTGTTCATAATGAACAAAAGTCTGTCATATCCCTTGATCATACATAACCAGAAATATACATTATACCATTTTCAATAATAATAAAATAAAATAAATCCCTAATAAATACTTTGATATTATCACATTTCACCTTTATAAACCATTTGAATAAAACATTTTTTTGGGTATTCAATAGGGTTCATGATCCAGTTATCTATTTGAAAACATGGGAACCTCTTATTATTCTTGATAATGTTGTCTAAAAGTGATGGTCTCAGGTAGTATCCTTGGAACAATTTAAAACCAAATATGAGGGTCAAATACAGAAAAGATAAAATAGAATACATCACTGATTAGTTAATATTCTGTATTTTATATTGAAGTAAATAAATATGAATGAATAATCAATAATAGCTTTTGAAATAAAATAGACATTCTTACATACTGACACGCAAACATCCAAACTGATCACCCAGTTTTCCAAATACATAGTCTGAATAAATAAATAATGATAAAAAAATATATTATAAACATGATCCCTTATATTATCCTAGTCCCCAATCACATCCATGATGTCCATTTAGGTGATGAAATATCTTTCCACCTCCCAACCAGATCATGCATTGATGGGAACCTACTCCGGTTAACGCATTATATTTCAACCCATGCCAAGTGTGACTAAAATTCTTTATGGAACCAAGAATGTAGCCCCATATATAACCATTTATTTTTAAATAAAAAATTTTTACACTAAAAAGGTAAATAATTACATATTGGAAACTTATGAAATAATCAATTTACAACCTATTGTTTTACCAAGGAACCCAAATTGGCCAAAACTAACTTTCACCAGTTCAGTGAGTCTCTCTGCACGTCGCATGATTTTACAAACCCTTATAACTAAAATATAATATCTCTTAAAAGATTATCATAAGTGGTATATTGTATCAAGATAAAAGAAATATATTATTAGGTAACTAAAAGCGATTAATTTTCAATATGAATCATCACCTAACCCTAAGGGGTCATCCTAATAATTCCAATAACCTCATGTGTCATCTTTGAACCCAAAGAGAATTCACTACATGATGTTCTAATGAAATATGTTTCATCCTCGATTCCATTGGTGTCACCCCTATAATTTAAATGTATAATTAATCATCATCGAACCCCAATATGTAATCATGAGACATCCATTGTAATCCAGAGTCTCAACTAAATGAAAGTGTATCACCCATTGTTTTCTATATTTATAGGTATTTTATTTGAACTTATGTTCTATAAATCTTGGAATTCCAATAGTTATGAGCCTCCAATCCAAATCCAATATGGTATATTGAGCATTACACAGTCATTAGATGTTATAAATGAACCTCATGAAATAGTCTTAATCATTACATACATAAAATATGAATTATAGGGAAGTAAAACCTCTGATGAAAACTAAATAATGATATCCACTTTCCCATTCTAATCTCACCTAATATTCCAAACCTCCACATGTAATATCCTATAATTGTTAAAATTTACATATACGGCTCGCAAAAAAATATGAGTTAAATGGTGACACTTGTGACCATAACTTCACGTTATCTTGGAAAACAATCAAACTAGGGTCAACCTTTCACTGGGGAAGACAACAAGTTTCCATAGTTCATATTGTTAATTCCCAAAACATATATAGACTTGTAAACCTTTTCTTTCTCAGGGAACTCATGTTCGTGTGAATACCAAAACAATCCATTTTTCCACTCAAGTCCACTCAACTAGGAAATATTGTCTCATTGGGGGAGGAACACAATCTCTATGATCATGTCACGTGACTGGCCACATTACGGAATCACAAAATTTTCTCATATCAAATGATGTATAGTCAACTCAACCCAACACTCTCGTATATTAGTTGTTATCAAAGGGAACATGTACTAAGGTCCACTATAACCCATAACATTTAAAAAATTTAATTTAATTCGAATTTACTCTTAAGGATTCATGAATCTCCATGATTATAAATAAATTTAATTCACAAAACATCAAAAAATAATGAAATCATGATAGTGCAAAAGGGTTCATCATGGTCCTTGTCATGTTTCTCAATTAATCAATGTATAGAATTTAAATAAAATAATTAATTAAAAATATAAATATCTCTTTTTGGTGAGAAAAATATAAAATTACATTAATATATAATGTTTAAATATCATAGTTGTATATACATGGGACCAACTACATCAATGAATGTTATATTAATTTTTATCTTTAACATAGGAACTCTCTCTTGATCCTATCTATGTTTAGGCACCCAGTGTCCTACCATAAGGGTCTTTATCACCAAAAAATCTATATAAATTAATTAATTATAAAATTTTATAATTCATTAACCATTTTAATTTTAGTTGGAATAAATGATTGAAATATTACCTGGTTATGATAGCCCACCAAAAATATCAACAGTATGGAGTTATATACTCATTACATGAACATGAACCTATTATATAAAAATCCCCATTTATATGTTCATTCAAATGGGGATATTAAATTAAATTGAATTAATTAGATTAAAAAATTATCCAATTTTAAATTACTCATAAAAAATCAATTGTTTTGAGATAAATAAATCTCCATAATTACTCTAAAAATTCTACTTGAAAACTTATAAATTAAGTTTATTTCAATAATTCTCTTGTGGAAATATACAAAAATAATAATGGGAATCAATCCAAAATTAGGGATGGCTGGAAAAAAAATATAATGTGACAGCAGGGGATGAATAACATCCAAATTAAAGTCATTGAATTGAATTAAAGGCCACCCTATATAGAGAAGAACTGAGGTATGGTTATGTTAAACTATGAACATCCCTGTGCATAGTCCTTATCCAATAATGAAAGGGGTTGAGCACCATTTTTAAAATTTTAAAATAGGATTTTTTCATATATAGACACATATAATCACATAATTAACATTTGGGATAATACCAATAACCCCTTATATATCTTTATTTTTTCTCTTCATGTAAATAAAAAAATCTATTCACATTTTGAGTCCCTATTCTCAACATGATTGATCAATTGTATCTTTTTTCAGGAGAACCAGTTTCCCATTACCCTTCCACATCTCTCACAAAACTATTACATCCAATAAATATTCCTCCTTGCCAAAAAGGATATATTTAGTTTCAAAAACTACCATAACCACATTTTGAGTAATTATTAACAAAATAACCGACCCGCCAAAAAATCATTCTTAATTTGTAAATCCATGTGGACATGGAAAATTATATTCCCTCTATTTTGTAGATATTGTGTTTGTCATATTTTCTTCCAAACAATTTTAGGCATCAATAAATTCTAATTTATACTTACATGGAATAAATTTTATTATTTATAACTCTTATTCACATCTATAGGGATATGGTATAAAATATGAAAAACCAACATCTCCTCTACCCTAGTTCATTTATTCTTCCTCTTCTTCAATGCACAAGATTAATCACTATCATCATTAATTGATTTAAACTTTCTCTCTATTTGACACATCAAATTATATAAAATATTTTGTATCAAATCATTCACAACCCACTAAATCATGAATTGATTATATATTTATATTAAATTTAGTAAATGTTTTTATGTCTTCCCCGTATTCAAACACTATAAAATATCATCCTTTAAATATTAATATCATATATCTTAGCATCAGAAAAAATATTCTTATAATTCATGATAATTACTTAAAATAATTATTTAATATATATATATATATATCATGGTATCTTATTTAATTATTTATCCTTCATGAAATCCTCTTATAGACAACCAACATAGCCAAAAAAATTATAGTTTTATTATGGCTACCTCTCTTTCATTAGATATAATTTTTTGAATTTAACTCATATTGAATTTTTTAATAAATAGTAATTTCTAATAAAATTCATCATGATAAATTGATCCTAGAATAAAAATAATATAATTAATACATTTGAACTTATTTTTTGATTACACGTATGCTTAACATGATGACATCATTGTTTGTTCATCAATCACACATATATTGACCCAACAAAAGACATGTACACAAACATTTTCAATATCATCCATCTCCTCAAACCAAAAAACCATTTACTGAGTGGATTAGTCATCATTTCTCAATGTAAATTTACAATTTCACCATAATAATTAATATAGCCTAAACACCATTTCAATTGATTTTTTTCAAACAAAATTCTCACATTTTTTTTCCACTGTATCATAACTTATAAATGATTCCAATTTCACAGTCACCCTATTCATATTATTTTTTCTCATTCATCATCATTCACGTTTGAATCCATAATAACTCAATCTTGATATATAGTCAGTGAATTAATATTTGATTCAAATCTAATGTAAATCAATTAATAAAAAATTTCATTTTGATATTTCTCATAATATTATTCATCTTTTAATATTATTATAAAAATTAGAAGACACCAATACACAACACTAAAAATATCAGAGTTACAATTACATAAAAACTAGTTAACATTATCTGGGTTATGGTTAATATTTTATATAAACCATGTATTATAGCTTTCTATTACAAAAAAATCTGTGACTCGGACTAAAGTATTAATATCAATTTATGAATATCAAAAAAGGATACTCTTACATGGATGATTGACATTAAATTTACAAAACTGTTGTGATATATATCTTATCTAGTCTCTATGGAAATGTCATATCCTAGAATTTTTCAACTTATATTGAATTAAGTCTTCAAAAAAATTTCATCATTAACAACATGTTATATGAATCATAGCATATTATACAAACATATCGTCCCGATAAACCCACATTCTATTATCCATTTTCATTAATGAAATTCATTGTCATTATTCTAGTATGTACAACTATATTCTATAAATAAACTTTTTCTTTCATTATAATCACTTGATTAGTTAAAAGTCTTATCTCATAGAGACATCAATCAAAATAATTGTCATGAAATTATGGAAAGACATAATGATGAACATGACTAATACTATATATTTTCATTAATGTCTATATATATGTATATATCATTAAAAGAGTTCAAATAATTATTGTTTATGTGTTTCCCACATGAGACTAAATATTGAGATCCTTGCCCATTTTAATTTAAATGATTATGGAAATGTGAAATGAGGTTCATTGGGAGTCAGAGATCATCTATAGACCACCATATTGAACCACATGTGTGGGGTCTAAGAATATGACATTGTTCATCATATTAAAAAGCCATCACACACCCTACACATTTTGTTGAAGGATATTCACTATTTATTCCTCTTTTGGAAGTATAGTAGATTTATACTAAGCTATTATTGATACATGGATTCTAGATCTATCTAATAGTTTACTAATTTTATTATTCTTGGGGACACATATTATATTTTTTTATCATCAAAATTCCATTTCACAAATATAATATCGTGATATTTAGATGTTCAAGGCCATCAAAATAATTACCCATTTTTATAAATCATATCTTATAAGTAACTGTATTTTATTCTATATTTCCATACATATAATACTAGTAATTTAAATATATGAATAATATTTGAATTGAAAAAATTAATATTGTATCATTTATTCATTATTTATTGGTAACTATTAAAATAATCCTTAATCATTTAATTATTAAAAAATTGACATGAAAATGTTTTTATTATGCATTGTCAACAAACACTATACACACAAAGGTTTATTCGACAACCATATTTTTAAATAACTACTCTAATCCATAGAAAACATATAAAAAACGTTATTACCACAAAAACCCCTGATATTAATAAATTCTTCTATAGTGTTGAAGGGATAAAAGAATGATAATGAAAAATGGGTTGGGAATGGGAGGATCTGAATAATGAATAGGAACGAGGAAATATAACGTCTAATAAAACACGAGATCTCATTAGTAAAGGAATCAAAAAAATAAAGAATAATTTATATTATCCAATTATACCTTCTAAGGGTCAATCAAATGTGTGATAATTGAGTAGTGGATAAAAACCAATAAAATTTAAGTGGATCTTGGGAAAAATTTCATGTTCAATAATTCTAGGTATGCTTGATGGTTTGGTCACATATTTTATAATTCCGTACACCTACCATGTGGCCTCTACTGTAATTATATTACAATCATGTATTGATTTATACACATTGTTTCCCATTCCCTATAAAACTGGGGAATTTATATCTAAAACATAATGCTTATTACATGGTTTTTCCTACATTGTTTAGAGAATATTTTCCATGTTATGCATACACCTCAAGAAACCCACCCATCCTATATAGTACATCTCTATGATTCGAAAAAATAATTTTAAAATAATTAAGCCACTTTAGATACATCATTTATCATATTCCTGAACCTCACGCTCATTAATACTTGTATAAATTATTTAATAACACAAACTTTTAATATCTACAATATAAATGTGGCATGTGATCATGTAATCCACCCCCAAAAGTAATATTACGCAAGAAATTCCATGAAAAAAAAGTGTTATAAGAAATAATACATGAAACATAATTAAATGATATATGGAGTGAACGGGGAAACAATATTCAATGTGGATATTAGTGATCTAACATAAAAAATAAGATCCAATCAATTTAAAATTTTATATTTGAAAGAAAAAAACAATCCACACTACCACACAATTTTACCAACATACATGATGTGGGTTTCTTGAGATAATCTCAATGAGTGCCAATGATAAAAAAATTCATTACAAAAAAATATTTTTCATCAAAAACCATGGAAATTTTTTCAAAAATTGTATGATAACCACATGCACAATCCCAATCACTACTTAGAAACATCATAGTTAAGATCCCAGAGACCGTCAATAGGTCTCCAAAATATTTAAAATTCATTTTGAATGACATGAGAGTGAATATAAATTTATATATTTAGAATATCACTTAAAAAAATATAGATCCAATATTTATTTGTGGCATCTTATAAAAAAAATTAAATGAGATTTATATATTCGTACATATGATCAAAATACAAAAATGGAATAAAAAATCATTAATATTCCCAATAGAAAATAATATTAATTCATAAAATTCATTAGAATTCTATTAAAAAGAATAAATTTATACACCTATAGAAATAAATTCTTCAACACCAAAAAACATTGTTTCCATCTATATGTCATTATGAAGAAGAGTAATTGATCTCGGTCCAGGCTCTCGAAACAGATGGAAATGTGAACATTAAATAATCCTTAAAATTTCATGATTTTGATCATAAATTTCTTCTTCTGCATGATGTTAAATGGTATACCGATCATCCTAGTTAACTATTAGTATACCAACAGTCTCCCAATGGAAAATATTAAAATGAATATTATCAAAACATACAATATATATATATAAACACCCCTCAAAAATTATATTCAATAAAATTTACTATAAATAATAAAAAATTACTAATGTTTAACTCAAATGTCCATATAGTAATGAATGTATTTATTAGGGTTTTAAAAATATTACCATATAAAAAGACACCAAATTTTTTTGGAATATCATTAATCCTCTATAAACTCATCAGATGTGTATCTTAGAAATAGATAATAACTATTATTAGGGATAAAATAAAATTATATAATATATAAATTGATACATTGGTGTTCATAATTTTAGATGATGACCAAGGAACACAAATTTTTTATTGGTTTGATAGTTCCCGGTTTAGAAGAATTTTATTTTAGGTATAATAGCCATTATTGTTTTTTGGATCTAATGGGTTATTTATACAATAAAAGAGCTAATGTTTTTGAATAATGATTTTTAATTTGAAAATTTTTAATAAAATAAATTTCAGAATGAAGATAAAATCCTTTCACAATAATTATATAATTAATTTATAGACACAAGGAAAGGTTATAAAGATAATGAGATCATAATTTAATAGGGATGATAACCATTCTAATTTGATACGAATAGTTTCATTATATTATTACATCATAATGTAGAGACACTTTATTTGTGGTAAACATGTTCCCTATCAATATTTGAAAAAAAAATTGATTTTAGGGGCGATAGAATAGTTGATTAATCATCGTGTCTAATTTTCTATTACTCTCTTCATGTTAATTCTAACACGATGGAATCTCTCTTCCACTTCTTCTTTATCAAATGATTAGAGATAGATGATTATAATGAAGTGGAATTCATTATGGAATACAATTCTCATTTCTGAATTATCCAATTGACGAATGTGATCTTTCTCAATTTATAATCCTAAGGTTAGGGTTTGATGTTTAAATTAACTTCACATGTTACCATAATAAAATATTAAAATAATGTCTAATATTATTTTATTTAATAAAATAATAATATTATTATATATTGGGTTGTGGGCATACGTATCATATTATAGAAATTATTTTACTTGAATGAAATTAATTTTTATCTCCATAGCTAATATAAAACTTCTCATCTTCCTAGAAATTTATCAAATTCCTTAAAAAAAATATTATATATATACATATTCAATACGAAATAAATATTCTCTTTATTGAATGGAGAAAAAATACATATTTTTATGATAAAAAATATATATTATATAGTATATAAAATATTTGATAATTATTTTCGAGAAAATGAAAAGAGATAAATGAATATAATATATTCATATACTACAAAAATTTAAATTTTTTTATTATTTATTTAATAATGTGCTCATTTAATAAATAGTGATTAAATATTAACTCTTATTATATATATTAATATATATTCTAAATGTTATATGCAAATAATAGTTCACTGATATCATTGGAAACGTATTGTATGTGACTTTTTATGCCTCTTTCCCAATGGCAGTAGGTAGACTCACATAATTTCTATTATTATTTTCTACCAAAGATTCATGGTACTGATATATGAAGATGATATATTGTAACAAAATAACATCGTTCAAAAACTATTTTTTAATATAATACAGATCTTCTGATATCTCATCATTAATGTTTCACAACCATCGAATTAACATATATGATTGATATCTCTTTATATAACTTCCTAAAATATACTCATCATTGCATAATTCCATGGGAATTTATTTTGATGATTACATTTCTATCAAATAATTTAGATATTGTATCCCATAAATATGGGAGTGAAAAATTATTAATTGACATACTTATTAATAACAACTAATTCATGATGGACCCAAATACAGAACATCATTTGGAACTATATCTTCATTGTTTATGAATATATATATATATTTGTGTGTGTGTTTGTGTGTGTTTTTTAGACATGAAAGTAATTAATAATGAAATTAATTTAAATGAATAGTTACATTGGCCAATAGAACATAGTATATGAAGACATGTAAATATATATACCACTTATGGGTGGGTCTGTTAGAATAATCTCATGTATAATATATTTCCTGTAAAAGAAAATTTAATTTTGAAAACTCATATCCTTATGAGTACTCAAACCTAACCGATAAAATATTATATTCGACATCAGATAATTTTATCGAACTATGTATCAAAATTTAGATATATAGCTATAGAAATAGAAGTTTCTCTTCATAAATGGGAACTATGACGACATTTTAATTTGATTGATACATGGGTAAATTATTATGTTTATGTCTTTTAGAAATTTAAATGATATATAATAATATGTTAATATTAAATTGTTTTAATATAATTTAATGTAATTCTAACATAGTATATTCCAGAACAAAAACTATAGAAAACTATCGTATATAATCATGTCAACATCCTACAATATTCTGTCTCTTAGTTCTCACATGTTGACCTTGTTTTTTTTCATTTATTGATTTTGATCAGGGTTCTTCCACACTGGAATATTTTGAAATTATTATCACTTTCATTCCACCTATATATGAAAAATCCCTCAATATATGATACTTATTATTTATGTTCTTAATCATTATATTTGACATCATAACTTTTTCAAGAACATCAATTATAGTATTATCATAATTTACCAAGATATTATCAATAATTCTAGGAATGACATAAACATTATAGATGAATTTCAAAATTCATAATGAGTTTTTAGATTCTTTAGAAGTAGAAATATACCTAGAAACTCCTACTAGAATAATTAGCAACCACATCATTCTTTGATCTCTTCCATCTCATAGAACCTCCATTGATAGTGAACATATATCTCGGTTATAATTTTAGAGCATCATGATCTGTTTGGAAACTATAATTTTCATTTCTCTTGATGACACGTTCCTCGTCTACAACATTTAATAATAACATATCCTTATTATTAATCTTAAACATATGGATAATCAGGAATTCAATCTAATGGTGTTAACATGGTTCATATTTGATATCATCCTACCATGATTAATGTGTTTGAGATATCTTGGAATTTACAATGAAAATTATGAATGACTAAGAAAATAAAAAATGTTTTTGGATTCCATTTCATTATCTCTAATTACTCGTGAAATTAAGGGCAAAATTTCATAGAGAGATGAATTTCATATGGAACTTGAAACAATTCCCTATTTTATTTATCCATATTGAATATCTTTGGTATCATGTCAATGTATGTACATTGAAATAGTCAATAAATCATATTTGAACTTCCATAGGGGATCTAGATGCCAATAATAAATCTCGGTTATCCTATATAATTTATAGTGAATAATGAATTCAAAAATTCATTAATAGTCTAATGGTCTCGTCTTTTATTTCCAATGAGTAGTATTTCATCAACATAAACATATCACCATGACTGCATAACCATCAAACTACTCAAAAACACAAGGATCTCATTTATTCATTAGGAAACATAATTCCATTGTGGCTTCATCATATTGAATAAACCATGATATATATTATTTCTTAAATACATAACTGGATCTATGAAACAAGCGTACATTTTTTGTCATCTGTGTGTGTCACTAACCATTCATTAGGTGTCAAATATACATCTTTATGATGGAACCCATTATAAAAATATTTTTTGGAATCTATATACAAAATTATCATATTCAAGGTAATATGGTTTATAGTATAGAATTATTTTAAATTTTATAATTGATGTTCTTGATTATGATTCATTAAATTATTTTATCCATTATGTTTTAATACACTATTTTAATAAGTACATCCATAATGGTACTTTATTTTCTATCCATGTATAATTACTTCTTGAATACTTATCTAAAATAAATCATATTTTCATCTACTATAGAAAATTTAAATAAATTTTTTGAATTTTAGAAAATGAAACCCATTTTATAATTCCATTCTTCATTCCATTTTGTTGTTTTTGTTACACTCAATAACATATTTATATTACAGGATATTTATTTTCACAGAATAAAATACAATATCATTCATGTTGTTTAAAATATATCATACTATAAAAGGCTTGATAATATCATATATAAATATTTCATATTAGTTGAACAAAATAAATACATAGGATAATTATCTATGAATGAATAATTTAGTTCTAGTACTTTTTGAAGCAAGGACAAAACAATGGTATATTAGTTATCAATTCTATCTCTTGTAATGTTATTAATAACTAAAACATTAAATCCCCAAAAAATTAAAAGGATATTATTTTATTTGAAATCTCACAGGATTCACGATACTAATTTTATATTCAGTTTCATATTACACTCATTTTAGCATGTGGTGCGTATAATGAATGGATTTTTTTGGTTTGATAGTGCATTAAATACGCATCATAAAACATGAAAGACATATGATATATATTACCATTATAACATATCCATTAGAATAGAGGCGAGAAATAGGAATAAAAAATTACCAATATATGGTTCACACATGTATATATAATAAATTTATTGGTTAAAAAATTATTAGAATTTTAAATAAACCACTTTTGAACATAAAAGGAAATTTTTTTTTCTGAATAAAATACATTAATACTAAAATGTTAATACTATATAATTAAAAAAATTATTTTTTATTGGCGCACTGGTTTAAAAAAATAGCTTTTTCTTAAAAAAATTATAGCCTTTTAATGGCGCACTAGTTTTAAAACTAAATTTTTATAATATTATGATTTATATGTTAAATATAAACATGGTTTATTAAATATTAATGTCAAAAATATCTAGGGTAGAATTATTTGGTTTTTTTATATGTTTCATTTTTTATGAATTGTGAAAAATAATGCCATTTTATTGAACACTGATATTTTATCTACATAATTTATAATGAATAGTTATATTTTCAAAAAAATTAATATAATATTAGATAAGTTATAAATATAATAATAAAATTCATGTCATTGGAATAATTTTCTTGTATAATTTTGATATAAAAACATTTCAATCATTTGAACATTTTCACTTTCAAAACACACATTGTAATCAAATATGTACTTCTATTAATAAATTAAATTATTCTATATATGGGAGTTTAATTCGGAAAAATGGATTAAATATTGGGAATAATCCTAATTTATAATTTATAATAAGTATAACTTATTTTTTTCAAAATTAATTAGTGAAAATATTTAAAATGAATTACATCAATTAATGTAAATACGAGTTTACTGGGTTGTTAAATATCGATTATAAGGTGTTAAAATGGCCCAAAAATTTTCCAACCAAATTATTTGGAAATATGTCACCCCTAAGAAATTTATAATCATAGTTTTTTAGTTTTTGGGACACTTCACTATTATATTAACCCATATAATATCTTATGAATATAAAAAGAAAAAAATTACCTTTCTTCATTTTAAATTCTATAATGCTTTAGTGATATTTAAACACCACATAGGATTGGATATAAATATTATTTTCAAATATAAATTAATTTGAAATATCATAATAAATATTATAGAATTATTTTAGATATTAAAATTACTTTAAATTCTAATGATATAACTACAAAATAATCATTAAGTTAATAATTAATAAAAATAAATGACACAAATAAATTTAAAAGTGAGTAAATGAAATTAATTTTTTCATCTATTTGACTTTGGAAAAAATATCATCATAATATTCTGTGAAATTAGTATGTTTCAGTTATAATTTTTTATGACAGTTTTTCAATTCAAATAAATTAAATGATATCAAAAAAATCATTAATTTTATTTTATAAGAAATGATATTTTATTAATTTATTTAAAATTAAAAATAATCCATTATTTTTTAAATTGATTTTTTAAATGTTATTAATTATAAAAAATGATCCATTTATATTCCAATTTAACTTTTTAAATGAACATACTGACTGCTACATATTAAAAACATTATCGATGCGATTACGATTAATGATGTCTTTTTCTATGTTACATGCACATTTGTTAAAATTAATTTTGCATACACATTGGATTTTAGGTTTATAATTTTGAATTAATATTTAAAATAAATGGGTCAAAATTGTCTAATAATTCTCACTTTTATTTTTTCTTAATGGATTAAGGACATAGTTACTAGTAAATATTACCCTAATAAAAAAATATATAAATGTAATCTTTGGATTTAATGACCAAAATTATAGAAAAATGAATTTATTTTTTCAGTGGAGGTGTGTATCAATAATATAATTACTCTCAACCAATATTATTAAATTTTGTAGGTAAATTATGTATGTGATACCTCTCAATATTCATTTGAGTATTTAAATGAATGTCACTAGACCACAACTATAAAAATGAACTCAATCTCCCCTCATATTCACACCACTAATCCCTTTTGGATCATCTTAAAACCTGCGAATATAACTTCAAACATTCACTATAATTATCTTATAAGTTTAATTTTAGGAATAAATAAATCTTTTAAATGTTTTAGTCTGAACCTAAGGATGTTACCTAATAAAGCGGTAGTGTTATTCTAAAAGTGTATTTATTTTATTTCCTCTTCTACCTCCTTCAATTTTATAATAACATGATTATATAATAACAATAGTGTCCTTAATAAACCTAAATATTTTTATTTCATAGGTACAACCTGAACCCACAACCATATAAATCAAATGTTTTACGAAATCATCATTCATGTGTTCAGCGGACTACCACCTAGTGAAATGATGACCATCATTTTTCTATTTCCACCTTTCATGGATATAGATAATGGGGGAAATAATATTTATATATTATATTTAGATATTTATAAAATAATCCTAAATATGGATTTATTAAATCCTATAAAGTCATTTTATATTCCATTCCCTAAGTTATACGATAACATAGCTCATATGTACAGTGGACTACATCCTAGTGAAGAAATGTGAAGAATGTTTCACTAACGTGTTGCGTGGAAGGTAATAATGCTAACTACAATGAATATATATGATATAAATAAATTTTTTATGATAATCATAAAATAATTATATATCTCTAAATATAATATTTCATTTCTTTCTTACCATTTCTCATACAAAAAAAATGATATCATTATTCATGGTCATTTAGATTGTCACCTCCTGGAAGTGTTGGTATTCCTTTTACAACAAAAGAATAAAATATAAATGTATATATAAAAAACTATAATGATATTTATTTTATAATGATCATTATTTTAAGAAATAATTTTTCATACCAACTTTTAATAATATTAACTGTAAATTGGAAATGTTTCTCATGCTATGTATTACCTACCATCCCCATGATTGTAAATTTAGTTAATTCTTAATAAAAATAATTTTTTATCCGTCAAAAAAACATAATTAATGTATAAATATTATAATAATTTAATTATAATAATTATTTATTTATTTATATAATTAGATATCTTACCGTAGTCTTCTTGCAAGTGGTTATTTTGATATATAAGGAGAATATGGTCATAACATACAATTTAATCATTATTGATTAAATAATTTTATATAAATTGTTTATAAGTGAAGTAATATTAATAATAAAAGTTGATATGTTTCTCATGAGGTTAATTTATTATCATATATTTATTTTTCATGATGATTAAGGAAAATAATTATGAATCAGACTCATGGTAAGGGGTTTTCTTGTCTCACTTGAATTTCTATGAGAAACATACCATATTAACCATATCTTTTTTGTGGTGTATATGATACATATAAATTTCTTTTAATACTATTATAATTTAGTTTATTTAGATTTACCAATACACTTTAGGATCTATGTTTATTGTTTATATAGTTTCAAAGACATGAAAGCGGTAAGGGGTTTTAGTCATAATTTTCCTTTTTTGAATCATTTTTAATGTTATACAACATTCATCATTTAAAAGGTTAGTATATAATTTCACTATGAGAAGATATATCTTGAATATTAATCTTCTGGATATTATAATTATCATTTAATTTTATTCTTAAATGGGTATTAAAATTCATCATTACAAAGGTTGTAATTGTCTTTTCTCAAAATTTCATCATTTATTGAGATTTCATATGATTAAATATCCAAGGATTAATCCTTAAAATTTTACTTAATTATATAATCCTCTGGTTATTAATGATACATACATGTAATGGATCCATTTCTACACAATTTCTTTATTAATAATTTTTAGAAAGTATTTATTAATGAAATCCAATATCATTTCTCTCTTCGATAGGAAATATTTTATCCTTAAAAACATTGTTTTCAAAAAAAAATTAAAATATTTTTAAATTTTATTTTCAAATGCTTTTCAAGGTAACGGAACATAATTTTTTGTTAAAAAATGTGTTATCAATAAATTTTAAAGAATCTATTAATTTTTCCATATTTTTTTTCAAATAAAGTATCTTTAAAATGATTTATTTTTTAAAAAGTGTATTTCAAAATATATAGGATATTTTCCTCAAGACAGTATTTAATGATATTTTAATTATATTTACATTAATCAATGTCAAAATCCATAGTTTTTTTCCCTGAGTAGTAATATTTTATATTGATACAATCCTCATTCAATTATAGAATTATTATGATTTTTTAAATTTATAGTTATGTAACCAGTTTATTTACCATGAGTTTACAATGTTTAAAAGTGGTAGCCATAGATCCCAGTTCTTTTACATTGGTTAATCATGTTTCAAAATATATTTTTATAGAATAGATTTATTTTTCATGGTTTAATCATGTTATCAATGGGATAATGGTTTTTTTACTATGAGTTTATGATGAAATGAAAGATTAGATGTGTTATGAATGTATTGGTACATCGATATTTTATGTGATGTTAGGTTATAAACAAATTATTGATTGTTCTATGATAAACCAATGATTATTGGGTAAGTTACATCCATATAATTAATTGCATATGCCATTATAATGTATAGTTTTTAATTTTTTTAAAGTGATAGATAGATTCCCGTGAATATGATCTCCAATTTTACAGACATGTTTTCTTTATGCATGTTATGGGTTTATAATTCTTCTGATGATCAAGATCGATATCACATGGACCATTATTATTGATTCTTATGAATATTATATATTCTATGTTTTAGTATTTTATGATCTGTGTATTCATGGGAATTAAATCATTTATGATTCCCTCATGTACTTTTATTACATTATCCTACCCCTACTCATTCTTATTCACACTGAAAAATTTCAATTATTAATAGTTATGTTTACCACTGCTAAGAATTTGGACTCACCATTCATATATTCTCTTTTTAGTAATTTATAAAAAATTTGTTTAAATGATTTATTTATATATTTTATTTCAAAAGTCTTTTCCTGATGACCTAATTTAAAATATGAAATGATCAGTTAAGTTAAGGAAATGGTTATTATAAGTAATCTTAATTTTTTAAGTATTATTTTTTCATAATTATCTAAAACTCTAAACCTAGAAGGATCCATTGGATTTATGTGATGCAATTTTCCAATAATTTATTATGGTTAATTTGAAAAAAAATCCATCATAATTATTTTTATTAAAGCTAGAAATATAGTAGGTTTGGTTTTGGTTTGTTGTAGTTTATATAATAGGATGCTTTAGAAAACTTTGGAGATTAAATTTTTTCATTAAAGGTTGTCTAAAACGTTTTGTAAACCATAATATGTCTATAAAATGAATAATTATCATAATTTTAATATGTTATACACCCCAAGAGTTATTAAGAAATGGTGTCTTATTGTGAATATTGAAATTTTAGAATACATTTTATTTTTTCTATGGGATACTTATAACACCTATGTTGAACATGTTGTTTAATTTAGGAAGGAATTAATTATTTGGATTAAAAAAATGGAAATCCCATTTCAAGGTAACATCCTTTTACATCTATTAAGATTGTGGATCTTGAAACCATGATCGAAGGATGATAAGTCTTTTTACACCTACCACTTTCCTACATGATATCATTGTTAGAATGAAAATTTTCATTTACAATGATTTTTTTCATTCAAAAACATAATATATTTTAGTAAAGGAATATGTTTTATTTATTTTTGGATGATTATATGAACGAATATTTCTAAATATTTTGTTTTTGATCATAGATAGTAAAATATAAATTATATTTAAGGATATTTATTTATAGAATGATTTAGATTGATCTTTTTGTATTCTATTAAATATTGGATATTGATTTATGAAGTCTTATTTGTTTTGGGAATTATCTTTTCATGTTCTAACCATTCTATGTACGAATAACTCCAAAAGATATGTGGAATATCCTATTATCCCATTTATTGTAATTTGATTTTTAAATTTTAATTTTTGTAATTCAGGCATGAAAAATTAATCTGGAATACTCATAATTTGGATCAAATGGTGGTATTGTAGTTAAGATTAATGACATGATGAAATTATACACATCAAGTTAGTATTTTTACATTTTCATATAGTCAATATTGAAATAAAATCCTATAACTAACAAAATAAGATCCTGGATAAAAATATATATCTTAGTACCTTGATTTTTTTATAACAGATAAAATTTTTGATCATAATAGATTTATGTTTTTTAGCCACATAACATTCCATTGGTTGTTAATATTTTTGAGACCAATGGCCTCAATCACTCAATATAATTAGTCACACTTTTCCTCCATTACCACTACTATTTTCCAATTTTGAAACATATTTTTGTGTTATTACATATAAACAGTGTACTTTCCTATATCTATTATTATTTGGATGATTTATTAACCCTTTTTATGGATTGTTTATACATGAAAATTATCTTCTGATGTCCATCATTTGGATACAAAGGTATAGTTCAAATTTCATGGAATAAATTTGTTATGAGGGGGAGGATGTAACACCATGATATTTTAAAAATAGAAAATTATATTTGAGATCATAATGGACACCAAATACTAAGATTATATTTCATTACATGCGACACTCAGTTGATTTTGGTGTGCATACAACCCTGGTATTTTTATGTTCAATAGTGTATTCAACATTCAACACCAAACATAAAAAATCCATGAAATAAATTACCATTAAAAACTATCTATTTAATGGATGGTATGAATAGTATTTACAGAATTATGAAAATATTATTTAAACATGTATATATAAGTAATTCCTTGGTAACTGATTCATTATAATGAAAAAAAAATCTATTGTGAAAATAAAAGAAACTTAGTTCATGAAAAATTATTTAAATCCATAAAAGTGTGTTTTATATAAACAAATTAAAACAAATCTCTATTTTTGAATTAATTAAATTTATATTTAATATATTAAATCATATTTTTATCATTCATCCAATGGTGTTTCTATACAATATATAGAAATAAATCCATTTTTGTCAAAAAATCTTATTTTTTTTAAAAGGTTTTTTTAATGACTTTAAATGGCACAATTGATTTAAAACCAAATTTTAGAACATTTATAATTTTTTAAAATAAAATTAACTTCAGAAAGTGACATTTAAAGTTTATTTAATGGTGTTTTTTTATTTTTTCTGATATGTTTTATTTTCTGATGAGTAGTGAATAGAATTTACTTTAAATTAAAAAATTTATTTTCATCTAAATAAATGATAATTTAACATTATACTATTAATTGGAATTAATGTAAAATTATATGTATTCTAAATCTATTAATCCAATTTAGGTAATTTTTGTCATTTTTATGTTGAATTTGGATATATAAACATTTCAATAATTTGAAATATTTCACATTAAATACCCTCTTTGTCATCAAATCTACATGAATAATTTTATATTAAATTATTTTATTTATGTGAGATTAATCTGAAAAATGATTCCATAATTTTATTAGAATAATTTAAAATGAATAATTAGTAAAACATAAATTTTTAAAAATAGATTTGTGAAAATGATTTAAATTGACTATAGAGATTACGAAAAAGAATGTTTACTTAGTGGTCAAACATATAATATATGGTGTAAAAAGGACCCCAAAATTTTCAAATACATATTTATATGAATATTTATAGACCCTTATAACATATTTCTAGATTTAAATGAGTTTTTGGGTCACTTCCTGATGAATTCTACCCATATAACCGGTTAAAAAAATAAAAACGATAAAATGTCCCATTCGTACTTTTAATTTCTATAAATATTTGTGGATTCTGAAAAACTATATAAATTTGGTTAGAAATAATATTATTATAGATAATTTTTTTTGTCATAGGAATTTTTGATTAATTTTTTAGTGAGATATAATTACATTAAATAATTTTCAAAATAAATGACATGGATTATTTAGTTTATAATTTAAATTTTTAATTACACTAACAATATTAAAAATTATGTATATGGAAGGAATATTTGTGTTATATTATTTATTTGGATGAATATTTCATGGTCAACATATTTTTACTTAATATTTTTTTATGACACTATTTTATTCATATTTTTTAAATTAAAATATAATAAATAGGGTCAAAATTGACTATAGTGTTATTTTATATTAATTTAAATTTTATGAAATGATTAAAATTAAAAAAACCCAATATTTAGTAAAATTAAATTTTTAATGATTATATTTATCAAATATGTTTCAATGATGGACAATTTATCTTTAAAAAAATTGATCCCAAAATAGTAAAATCATTATTAGGATGGTTAGGGTTAAAAGTTTGTTTTCCATGTTATATGCACTTCAGCAAAATTTCATATAAAAGAAAAATGCTTTTTTTGGTTTCACAAATTTTATTTCATATTGGAATGGGATTCCTCTAAATAGTTAATAATTTAGAGTATTTTCAAGAATACCAATATTACATAATAATTAAAAGGCACTCACTCTACCAAACCCCACCTAAATAACCCTATAACATCTCTATAAATATTTTATAACCTCTGGTTTTCTCATAATTCAATTATTTCAAGGTTTTAGTACTATCCTAAGGAGAATAACTGAAAAAGAATTAATGTTCTTCAAAAAAAATTTCTTTTATTACATTCTCCATTTCCATAAATTATTATTATAACATGATAATATAATTTTTTTATTATACTCTATAAAGTGACATGTCTTTTTAATGTTAATACCTACTTCCTCACAAAATCCATGCAATGGGATACGGAAACATCATCCATGTGTACCGTGGACTACCACCTAGTGAAACGCCACCGTTCATTTTTACATTACCACATCATATGGTTGGGATTAATGAAGTAAATAGTGTTTGTATAATATAATTGTGATATTTAAAAATTAACTGTGTATATTTAGTCATTTTATCATTTAAATCCTTATTATACTACATTACATAAGGGATATGATAACATCGCTCATGTGTACGTTGGACTATCACCTCGTGAAACGATGTGGGATAATTTTTACTAATTAGTTCAATGAAATATAATAAGTGTAAATATAATTAATATATATATTATATACATGATATAATTATTATAATAAAACAAAAATATATATTTCTAGAAATATAATACTTCATTTAATTTCTTACCATATCATTCACTGAAAAAGTGATAACATCATTCTTGGACATGTTGTCTACCTCCTCCTCCAAGAAATGTGATTTACATTACTTAAAAAGAATTATTTATATATGTTCATATAATTAAATATATTTTTATTTATTTTATAATAATAATTATTTTAAGATAAAATTTTACTTACCTTTTATCTATAATGACCATTGAGAAATGGAAATGTTACAGACAGTTACATACAACCAACTGTATCCATTATCATAAAATTAGATCATTTTTATAACTGTTTTTGTTGATTGGGTTTGCAATTATAATTGATATATATATATTTATGATAATTATATATTTATATTTATTCATTTGTTATTTTTATAATGACAACATTGACCATTGGAAACCTAACAATGTCGACTTTGACCCATAATCCAAATATGATAAAAAAAGATGGATATAAACATAAATGAATATGTAATTATTTATATCTTTATTAAAAGTGAAATACAATTAATAACAAACTTGTAAAATTTTATTAAAAATTAATTATTTAACATTATTTTATTATTTTTGAAGATAAAGTACGATCATTCTGAATTAGACTCATGGTACATTTTTTCACTTCCAACATTCATTTCTATTAGATACATGCCATATTTATGACATATTATTATTCTTTCGTCTAAATATTATATAGAAAAGTATTTTATAATTATTAACCTTCAATTTGTGGTGATTTTAATATCCTATTTTTTATATTTCTTTAATGGGGTTTAAAGTTTCAACTTTACCAAATTTTTAACGGATTTTTTACATAATTTGGATTTGGTTTATTTTTTTAATGAGACACAATTTTACTTCTATGAGATGATTTTTGTGTTATAAACCTATCTTATTTTATAAGTATTACATAAGATATCAATAGTAAATGATATATCATGAATCACTTTTTTTACGATATTGTTTATTACATTAAATGATATTCCATTAAGGCGAATTTAATTCGATTTTAGAAATGTTGTATGAGTATTTTGTATAAATATCATCATTTATCGGGAATGTGAATGATTATCCCTATGAAGTTGAATTATTATAATTCTCATGAAATTACCCCTCCTATATGAATTCATGATATATATATATATGTAATTGTACCATTTTTCTACTGTTTGGAAATTAAAAATTTTGAGAAATTCATTTTTAGAAAATCCAACTTAATTCCTCTCTTCGGTCAGAGATCTATGTTCATTCAATATAAAATTTTCATAATAAAATTGTTAAAATGTTTCCAATTGATCACTTATTATTATTTTCAATGAAATATATTTTAATTTATTTTTGTTTTAAAATATGATTTTATTGTTTTTTAAAACATCCCTTATATATTTCAATGTTTGTTTTTGAAGAAAATGATTTTCAAAAAAAATTTATAAATCAATAAATGTCAAAATGAAAATGATATTTTCTATAAGAATTTATTTAATAATATTTTAATATTATTTCCATTCAACAATGTCAATAACCCATATATTTTTATCCTCCACTAGGGATATTTTTAATTGATACTATCATCATTATTTTTTTTGGATTGATTAAGATTATATCAAAGAGATTGTTATAAACCTTGTTTCATTTTCATTAGTTAACCATGTTTTGAAGAGATTGTTATAGAACCCGTTTATCATCCATGTGTTAATTTTATTTCTAATATATTGTTATAAAACCCATTTATTATTCATGTTCTAATCATTTTATGATGGGTATAATGGTAGTTCCTATATGTTTATGATGAAATGAAATATATTTTTTATTATGAATTTAAGGGTACATAGACATTTGATGGGTATTTATGTCATAAAACAATTATTGATGGTTCTCTATCAAACCAATTTTAGGTGGTTACTTGATATACCTCTTATTAATTAGGTATAGAAGTCGACCAAATGGATATTCCATTTATATGAGTATTTGTATGGGTGAATTAAAAATGATATCTTATGTTACATAAATGATTTTTTTGTTTTCATTGTGTTTATAATGCATCTCATGATCTATACTGAAATCACATAACTTATGATTATTTATTTTTATGACTCGTTCATTTTCCATGTCTTTATATTTGATGATCTATGTATTTATGTGTATGAATTCCTTAATTATTCTCTAATAAAATTTTATTATGTCATTATACACTTATGCAATCTTATTATTATTGATGAATTTAAATTTTTAATGCTTATTCTTTCCCATTATGAGCATTTGAGGCACCCATATTTTGTATTCATTTCCCGTGGTTATAAAAAATAAGAATTAATGATTTATATCAGTAAGTTATTTCATAATGATGATGTAGATGACATAATGTTATTAATGAAAATAAGCCTTATGTTGACGAAATTCACATTTAATGTCATGTGAATTTTTTATGTAGGAGTTTTTCCTAACTATCTAATACACTAAAAATATAAGGTATTATAGTTTGTATCAGATCCAATATTCCATTTATGATGTAAGGTTTATATGAAAAGATATTGGGTCACAATTTTCAACATTAAATTTGGAAATGTAAATTTCCTAATTTTAACATGAGATCTAGGTGTGCGGGTTCTATACTATTATAGTTGGTATTACTGTTTAGTTGAGATAATGTTTGAGATTTTATATATTTTCAATTGATTTTTTCATAAAAATTTTGGACACCACTGTACATTTATATAATTAGGAATTATAATAAGTTTAATACCATAGAAACCCATTGATGTGTTAAGAGATGAAGTCATAAAGTGATTAATGTCGTTGGGGGAAACATTTTTGGGGGTGGTTTATTATTAACACCTAAGATTAACATGAACTGTTATTTTGGATGTAATTGTTTTTAATTTTTAGGAAATTGGAAAACCAAAATGTTGGTTTACAACATGTAACATTTGGAAACCCATTACTAAAATATGTTAAGGTTATTCACACCTACCACTGGCCTACATGATGTCCTAGTTTGTATGTCATGAACCAACATCATCATGATGTGAGAAGGGATAGGAAAGTGTCATGAACATCCTTCGTCTAGATAAAGAATAGATAATGACCCCCTTGGTCCTGTCTCTAATAGGCCCCACGGTGGAGACTAACAGTAAGGGTGATAAAATCATAGAAAATGGGAGACATTACCCTTTTATTGTATCCATGATTGGGAGATAAGATGTATCAACATCAAAACAAATACAAGACATATATACATATATATAATGGATTCCAAAATCAATCCCACATTTATGTTTAAACTAAAAATGCTAAAAATATAATGACAATATATAAATTAAATACCAAAATAAAAACAAAACAGTGACACAGAAACATTCCCCAACGTTTGAGCTTGTACGGTGTAGCTTAGTCCATGTAATCTCCCTAGAAACCTAAAAATAGTTTTATATACATAAGGTTATCATACTTGTATAATCAGTAAGAAAATACAAAGTATCTCATGCACACGTGGACAATCATACTAATTCCCTCGTGATAAAACTAAAAACAAAGAAGCACCTAACATGGTATATTATCCACAATAGCCTCACTAAGGTACACTCACCGAATCACACACGTAATATAATGTAATATTATAATCACATATATATTTATGTATCTCACTATGCTTCCCCCAAGTTAACTACATATTCATAATGGAAAAAATCCAGATGCTACCACACTCTTCCACAAGCTCCAATGTCACAACCTTCCCGCCCACACATAGTCCACATACCACATCCTTCCTATAATCACCTAGCCCACAACCACATCACATCCAACCCACAGACACTTAGTCCACAAAACCATGACCTCATACCAAAGACACTTGGGAAAGCACAACACATCTCATCATGAAGACACCTAGGAAGTACATCTCACTTACAGACACCTAGGCCTCGCAACCACACAATAATCTACCCTTAGAAACATGGGATTCCAATTCTTATTAGAGTGATAATAGATGATACAATAACTAGTATCCATCCCCCTGTCAGGATATTGGAATAGGAACCCATCCCCTATAAAAATGGTGATTTTCAGAATGTACTGCTCAACAAAGGTGGGGTGTGAATATAAATAAAAAGGAACTACAAGTATATATATTAGTACTGAACCTCCACCCCAACCTATGGGATTTCAAAATAAACCATACCACATAAAATTACTTTTGTTGCTACTTCTAAATGAATAGCCACAGAAACATTCATAAACCCAGTATATAACCCCCATCCAATTCATTGAGACAACTATCATTATTTATTTATCAAACCAGATGTTCATTCCATTCCATCCTAAGAAACTACCAAATACATCACATGTAATAGCCACAAATTCAACCAAAACACACAAGGAAGAAAAAGTGAGGTAGAAAAACCCACTACACACTCCCCTTTCTTGGACACTCGTCCAACTATTACCACCACCATTCTACAAATTCATGTCTCAATTCCCTCCCTCTCAACAATAAAACCCCCAAAACACCACACAAAACCCCCTTGAAACATCGTGTGAAAGTACCATGCATGGTAACACCATCCTTCATTAAAATTATCCCTCCCAAACCATCCTCGGTAGCCCTGCTACATGAAAATTAACACATCCATCAAAATAAAAAAACACAAACAGCTTACAATCCCACGACATGAATAGATCGTTCCCAATAACCATAAAAACCATATATAGTATCACTTCCCAACAAATTAATAAATTCCACAATCAACAACCTCTCAAACTACGATTCACTTACACCTCTCATACCACCCCATACATGAAACCCACAAAACCCTCAACAAAACCACAACCCCCCATCCCAAACATGTCACACCATTCCAACAGAGCCAACCCCCTTGTCAACCCCTACAACCACATCCTTTGTTCCAACCGCATCACCACACATCACACAAAGGGAACTAAAAATGAAGAGAACCATTCATAGCACACAACCACACATATCGAACAAAGTGTATTCCTATTTGTCCATAAATACACTTTTACGTCACTTTCATAATTTAGGAGTTTTCATAGAACATGTTTGATCCTGATGAATCCATTTAATTAACCAAATAAACTTGATTAATCATGTTTTCATTGTGAACAGTCATTTAACATATGATTAACAATAATTATTCATGAGTCTGTTGTGCAAACAAACACCATCATTGACCATAATTTTCATAAGGATACTACACATTAGATTCAAAACAGGGATAAAAAATAATATGTAAAACAAATGAAAATTACCAACATCATCCCATCCCTCATTTATATTTGTTAAATTGGTTTCAACCATACTCTCATGACAAAATCAGAACACCCAACCTACAAAATACAAAATTAAAAGATAGAGCAAAGAAGTTGTTCCTTTAAACAATAGACAATAAACAATTCTTCCTTGTGCCAATAATATGGGTGCAAGATTAGTAGGAAAGTCTAAATAGAAAACTATATCCATTGCTACAGCATAGATACTACCCCTATAGGAATAAATGTTCTAGTCACATGAAGAGAAAATTCAAACGCCTGGGGAGGATAACATCTCATATTAAAAGATCTAGATCCTATATCAAGGAAAGGGAGGCAGTTTCAATGTTCATAATGATTGGATCATAGTCAATACCAAACATCATGAATATTTCAAATCCCAATGTGCATTAGTATATTAAAGTCATAATTAATATAAATTGAAATTCATTTTGAAATTATCAATCATGTTTTTAAACACTAATTTTTAAAAATAAAATGTAAGATTGGAGAAACTGTAAAAACCAAAAAAAAGATGGAAATAACTCACTAATGGGTGAGCCTCCAATAGAAAGTCTCCAACATGACCCACTAACGCGAGACACTGGAATGATTTAGTCATGTGAGTCATCGATAGTGACCCACTAACATGACCCACCGTTGTGAGCTACTGACGTAGATCTACTGATGCGAGATACTAATACCTTCTACTGAAGACAACTATTGATGTGACCCATCAAAGTGACCTACCAACGAAACCTACCGATGCTCTGACCTACCTATTCCCTAACATATCAATGCCTGGCCTACAGATTCCTGACATACCAATGCCCCACCTACTGATGACTGACCTACTGATGCCCGACCTGCCGATAGAAAAAAATTGAAAACTACGAAAATGAGCTATTGTTGCCTCCCATAACACCTGATGCACATGATTTTGAAAAATTAACTAACTGAGGATGTTCTGGCCATTACATCAAATACCAATAATTCTATTCTCACCATAGGTAATTCATAAAAAACTCTTATGAAAGAGTGTTCTAAAAAACCACCCTGTAAGATACCACTCAAGGATAAATGTCCTTGTGTTGTTATAATGATGGAGTTAAAATTCATCATCGAATAACATATCCACCCACATATTCTAAGAAAAACATCCAAAAGATACCCCATACAAGCACCAACTATCTAGACACATGATTGAAGTCATTCCTCTTATGTCAAGATACTATCTGCTCTAGGCAGTAGTGACTCTGCCACACAGGTTTAATTGCATCTCAATTAATGCATCTAGATTATGAATAATGTCATTCCCATTCTACATGTCATGACTTCATCAAACATTACCGAACAAGGAGAAAACAATTATCCTAGTAAAGAATGATTATTCATTACATCATAAGCTAATCAGACAAGATAAAAAACAACTATGGGTTCTGGGAATTCATATGTGTCTCTCCTTCCAATGTAATCTCCTATAGGACACCATCCCTCGCCAACACATGAACCAAAGGAATGAACCATCCATGTAGCACCATCTCATTATGATCATATACCTCCAATAGACCCTTCATGAATGATATTTCATCCTTAATATCCAACTCTCGCTAGTCAATGACATGGGAGTCATCATGAAGATACTGATTAAGTTGGGAGACATGAAATATGTCATGGATCCTATCTATCTTAAGTGGAAACAAATACTAGTATTCTACCTTGCCAACTACCCCAAACACCTCGAAGGATTTGATGAATCTAGGATAATTCACAGTCCCTCTACCAAACCTCTACTACCCACATCATGGGGAAACCTTCAAGAACACGTGGTCCTCCACCTCGAACAACAAGGTCCTCTCCTATGATCGACATAAGGCTGCTGCTATTTTTTCACTACCTTCATCCTCTCTTGGACAAGCTGCACCTTCTTAGTTGTGCTTTTCACCGCATTGAGAACAAGAAAAACTATATCTCTAACTTATTTGTAGCACAATGGTGAGTGATACAGCCTCCTGTATAATGTTTCAAATGGAGCCATACCAATGGTAGAGTGATAGATATTTTTTTAACATATACCAACCAATAGAAATGGTCACACCCAAGACCCAACAAAATCCAAGATGAATGATCACTGTATGTTCTCCAACGTATCGATGGTTCACTCCGTCTGCTCATATGTTTAAGGGTGGATAACAGTGCTAAGGTGTAATTGAGTTTCCAAATCATGATGAAACTGCATAAATACTTGTGAGGTAAAGTGCATGTCCCATCTGATATGATGGACCTCGGAACCCTAGGTAGCCAACCCACCTCCTCCACATTCTTCTTGAAAAGAATCCACTGTGCCGGACTCCTTAATTTTTATGTAGTGAGTATATTTTTCCATCATATACACTACTAAAACGATTTCATTTTATTTCCCATGATCCCTAGGTAATACTATGATGAAATAAATTGTAATTCACAATACTTCCACTTGAGGACATATAAGGGATCAAAAAATCCGTCGGGAACATGGTGCTCAACATTTACTTGTAGGAAAAGAAATCATTTATCCACAAACACCTCCATTACCCACTTCATCTCCAGCCACCAAAATTTCTCTCTAAATCTTTGTAACTACTTGGAATCTTCTAGGTGAACTACTAATAGTGATCTATGAAACTCATGGAGAAATCCATCATTTATAACCACTTGAACAAAAATCATATCACATAACTACATTCATTTCTGACCATCCATTGACCATTCCTCAAGAGCATCGTCATTGTCGACTAGATCATGCATCACCTCTGCCTTTGAGTTTTCCCACTATGAGTCCTCCACTTTCTACCATAGAGTTGACTACACTACCAACTAAAACAGACAACCAATGTCCTCATCCACTACTGCATCTAAGTGAAAGGATCCCACTCCACCATCTATCTCCAAGCATCATCAAATTCTTAAACAATCTCACGTTGTGACTTCCTATTCAATGCTTCAAACACAACATTCCACTCTCATGAGGTGTATGTGATCTAGAAGTCATTTTCTAGGAGAAAATCCATCCACCTCTTCTATCACACTATTATATTTGACTTGGAAAAGATATACATCAAGCTCTTATGATCTGTGAAGACTACGAATCGCTCTCCAATAAGGTAATTCCACCATAACTACCTCACAAACATGACCACCGCAAGATCTAGATCATGGGTGGAATAGTCATTTTAATGGGGATGTAATTTCCTAGAGCCATTAGATATCACTCCTCACTACTTTATCATCACATGTACAATGCCTATAAGAGAAGAATCACAAAACACCTTGACCATAAAACCCTCCTCTAGGAACTGAAGAATTGGAGAACTGGACATCTGCCCCCTTCAAATAGATGAAAGATACCTAACTCCACTCACTCAAAACAAAGGCCTGGTCATTTATGGTCGTAGACATCAATATGGATGCTAATCAAGAAAAATCACGTATGAATTTCCTGTAATATCCTTCCAACCTGATAAAACTGCTACCCTTCTCAAAATTCTTGAGTGCTTTCTAAGAAACAACTACCTTGGCCTTTGATGGGTCCATTGCATCACCCTGTTGATATACCACATGTCCATGTAAGTGGACATCTCAGGTCCAAAGCTTTCACTTGGACATCTTTATGTAGATCTTGTGGTGTCAAAGGTCCTCTAGGACAGTCCTAAGATGCTCTGTATGCTCCTCCTATAACATCCAGTACATAAAAATTTCATCGATGAGTAGGAAGATGAATTAGTCCTAGAACTCATGAAATAAGAAGTTCATAAGTCCCATAAATACAGCTGGTGTGTTTGTAACACTGAATGACATAATCATGAACATGAAGTGCCCATACCTATATCTGAATGTAGTCTTCAGGATTTCACACTCTTTAATCATAAAATAGGGACACCTAGACCATAGATAGATCATAGAAAACCTACTTTATCACGTCATATGGTCAAAAACATAATATTTCCTCATGAGAGGGTAATGGTTCTTTATCAATACCTAATTCAACCTCTATTTGTCTATAAATAGCCTCATTCCACCATCTTCCTTCCTTGAAAACAATACCAGAGTACACCATGGAGACAAACTGGGCAAGATAAATCCTTTATTCATTATATTGTTAATCTAAATATTTAACTCTTGCAGCTCATAAGGTGACATCTGATTAGGATCCATCGAAATCAGAGAAGAAACTGGGTACAAGTTTATCCTAAAATCAATGTCACATCGTTGGGGTATAGTCACAACCTACTCATGAAAAAACATCCAATTACTTCCCCAACAACTCTGGGAACCCCAAACATCTCAGAATACACTGATTTGACTAATTGCTCAACCTGAAATGAATGAAGAGGCTACGCACACTGATAGGACAGAAATCGTATGATTGTATCTGCATCTTGAAAATAAACCCATAGGAATGATGCGGTCCCATCTCATTCTACATCCTCAGCACATATTAGAAAAGATGGTATGACCTCAAACTAGGTTACACAACACCAATGTCATGGAATGTCTCACTATGTCTATTCCTATTGCATGGTCTATATTGGGTGCGACAAAGCATTGAGAATATCCTGAGTCAATCATGGCATAAAAAATAGTACTAAAAAACTGATCATACCTCGAATGATCTCCAGACATGTTGGAACTACTGCCTATATAGCCAGCAACAAACCACACAAAGCACCTCTACCCATTTATTTTTAGCCACCTCCTCGACCACGCCTGGGTAGAGGTCCCATAGTAATTCCGAACAGTTGGAATCTTCCTGCTCTGTCTCTCATCAATGGAGTAAGAGCCTATTTTCCCTACTGCTAAAATTTCCTAGCTAGTAACTACTACTATTGTGGAAACATAACATACCCACATCTATCATACTGAGATCGTAAAGGGGACTAACTCTAGAGGTTCTAGCAAACACTACAGTAGAAATACATCGATACCAATCCTATGTGAAAAGAACTTAAACGACAAGGTAAAAAATTAAACTACATTGGTCGACTCCCTCTGTGCCATAACCTCAAATGCCTTGGCACCAGAGACATATTGGTGATAGCCACCACTTTGAATGACTCTGATGGCTCCTCTATCATGGTTGACCTCCCCATTACTTCATCATTTCACCTGCTTATTCCTTCTTCAGTACATATAGGTATTTCCGCAAGGTGATGGGAGTAATTTCATACTGGGGGGAAGGACGGAGTGTCTCATGTATGAGTCTCTCCCAAGACTCCTTATCTAGAAATAGATCCAGAGAAAAGTAATAGAGATCCTTAAATTTGATCCACACTTCATGTGCAGACATAATCCTCTACTGGAGGGAGAGTAACTCTTAACTCTTCTTGTCATTCATGGTAGAATAATAGAATTACTCCCAGAACCCCTTCCCAAAATCGACTCCCAAAACATCAGTCTCCTTTCTCTCCCCCAGGTACAATTTCCACCACTGATGTGCAATTCTCATAATTTGACTAACTTCAAATGAAACCCAGCAGTCATTTAAGGCCTAGTTAAGGTTGAAGGTGATATCATGATCCTCGAGCCATATCTCGATCACCATGTACAAGTAACTTCCCTTGTAATTTCCAATAGTATATTGCTGGAAAGCACGTAATGTTCTATTATATTGGTTCTCCTCCTCTTCGGGATCAACCCCCCATCGATCAGCCAGATTGACCTACTGAGCCTCCACTACCAGATACACTCGTGTATGATGATTGGGTTCTGTAGTTGAAAGGTAATCAAGAAACACTTATTCCAAAGTGGTATATAATTTATTTAGTATTCATATTAACTTATTGTCAATTTAAATTTCATAAAACCTCCAAAAAAAGAACACAAGTCATCATGGTTTATGTACTTTTCCTAGGGTCTCTACCGCACTAATGGTGTAGCCTCACATGGTCATTCTGTAAGCTCAGAGACCTTCCATTGGATCATGGGTGACCTAAAATTTCATTTCCTAGTTAGTCTTTCCTAGTCTATTTCAATCACAAAGATCAACTCATAATTTTTCCCTACCATCTGATGCAGTCCTCAAAACGCCTAAATCCAAACTGTATCTTATCTCTCAACCATTACCACTAATACCATTATATCAAGACCCACCTTAATCAAGATATGGAAATGGATGTAAAAGTATCATGACCTTCTATCTTCAAGATGAAGAAAAGATAATGACCCCCAAGTCCCACCTCCAATAGGCCCCAGGGTGTTGACCAACACCATGGGTATTAAAATCTCACAAAATGGGATC
Organism: Viscum album; assembly: GCA_963277665.1. Classification (NCBI taxonomy): domain Eukaryota; kingdom Viridiplantae; phylum Streptophyta; class Magnoliopsida; order Santalales; family Viscaceae; genus Viscum; species Viscum album. Next base: position 1,787,080,548 of record OY728121.1, on the reverse strand, counting down.
CATTTCACTTTATATTTCAACCAAGATATAGAGATAAGATGTATCGACCTTAGAACTACTCTATTATATATATATATATAAGATGCCGAAATCCCAAAAACATGCATTTTTTATGTAAAACTACATGAAATACAATTAAAAGTTATAAAGTAAATACCAAAATTAAATCTAAGTAGGGACACAATAATTATCCTCAACGACTAAGCTAGTAATTTCAAGCACAATCTATATAATCTAACTGGAGCTTGAAAACGGTTTTATATATGTTTGATGATAAAAAAATTATACTAATTAGGATAACCCAAATTTATTCATGTACATGTGGAGAATCATACTAATTCCCCTGTATGAAAATAGCAAACCCAAAAGAACCTATCAAGGTATACTATCCACCCAAACCTCACTAAGACACTCCCACTAAATTACGCAAGTAATGTAAATTAAAGTAGTAATAAAAATTTTATTCAGGTACCTCTCACCACTTCTCATTGGTCAACTACTCAACCCTAATGGAGAACGTCATAACGCTACCACAAACTTCCACAACACCCACTATCACAACAAAACCGCAAAAACATGGTTCACATACCATATCTGAACTGCAAACACCTAGGCCACAATGACATAACATCTTTCCAGTAGACATGTGGGCCAAAAAACAACAACCTCAACCTGAAGAAAGCTGGGAAAGAACAACACATCCCCCCTTGAAGACACCTGAGAAGCACATCTCGCCCGTAGACACTTGGGACTCACCAATGTACCAAAACCTATCCAAAACAAAATTGGGCTACCAATGCCTAGAAGAGGGAGCATAGAAGATCCAATAAGAAACCATCCATCGTCCCACCAAGATGTTGGGGAAGGACACCCTCCCCCATTATTATAGGGGTTTCACCACATAGTGCTCAACACAGGTGGGGTGTTTATAGAAATCATAAGGAACAAAAATTATTTATATATGTTCTAAGCACTCATCTCAACAGATGTGTTTTCTAAACAATCATCTCACATAAAATACCTTTATGAAAATGTAAATGATCCACAACACAAACATCTGTAAACCCAATTCATACCCCCCTAAATAATTCCTTTAACCAAATTTCATTCTTTACTAAAAAAATCTATATGTTAACTCCATCCCTACCCAGAAAACTACCAAACACAGTGCATGTAACAACCACACAATCATCCATAACACACTAGGAAGAAGGACCAAGGTAAAACAACCCATTGCACACTCCCATTTCATGGATACCAATCCACCCACTACCACCATAATTCTTATGATTTCATGATTCCATTTCCTTCCTCTCAATATGAAAACCCCCAATTAACCTCAAAAAATCACCTTGAAAATCTAGTTGAATGGTCTACACATGGTAACATCATCCTTCTTCAAAATTATCCCTCCCAACCTATTCTTAATATCCCTACTACACATAAATCACCACATCTATCAAAATAAAAAAATTCAACCAAGTTGTATCCCACTACATGAACATAATGTCCATAAAAACCATAACAAAACCCAAATGTTGTTCCACTGCACAACATGTTCATCTATTTCTTAATCAACAACCTATCATCTTGGGATTCCATTATACATCATGTACCATACTATACATGAAAACCATAGCAACCATCACGAACGTCACAGCCCCGCTGCACAAACATGTCACACCATAACGATAGATCCAACCCCCTTGTCCGCCCCTACACCCAAAATCGTGCTTCCAACCGTATAACCATACAACCCAAACAAGGCACTTAAACCAAACAGAACCATACACAACACCTAGCCACACCTATCAAATAGATTTTATTAATATTTTACCAATAATATTATTTAATTAGACTTTCATAATTTTGGGGTTATCACATAACATGTCTGATCTTTGGTCATCAATTTATTTAACTGAATATATGTTATTTATCATATTTTCTTATGAACATCCATTGAACAAGATATTAAAAACAAGTATTCATGAGTCTGGTGAGAAAACAAAGACCACCAAAGGCTATTATTTTTAGAAGGACACTACCAATACAATTCCCAAAAAAAGGATCAAAGATAACATTAAAAAATGAACATCATCGACATTATCTCGTACGTCATTTATCTTTTTAAATATGTTTTAACCATACCCACAACAAGACATCAGAACAAACACACCACATGATACACAATTAAAAGAGAGGTGAAGAAATTCCTACCTATAATAACAGATGATTAACAATTCCTCCTTGCGCCAAAAACAAGGGGATGCACGAGTAGTATAAAATACTCCAAGGAAATATAGATCCACAGTTGTGGCACAGATTCAACTCCTTTGGAAATAAATGTTCTGGTTATGCAAATAGAAAATCGAAATAGAAAGGGAAGTGAGTATATCAGATTAGAAATGCAAGATCTTATATCAAAAGAAGGGAGACATTTTCAATGTACATAAAATTTTGATCGTCGTCAAGACCATGCATCTTGACTATTTCAAAGGAACACATGATTTAGAATTTTAAAGATATAATTAATGTCCTCTGAAATCCATTTATAAATTCTCAAACTTGATTTTAAACATAATTTACATCAAATAAAACACAATAGGGGTGAAACTAGAAAAACTAGAAAAAGTGGAAATGACTCATCGATTGGTGATTCCCTGACAGTGAGTTACTGATAGGTGACTCCCCAACAACAATTCACCAATGTTACAGACTGAAATTAGTCACCAATGTGGGTCACCGACACGATTCACCGACTACGAGTTACTGATGCGACCCCATGACATGAGCTACCAACGCTGAGCTACCGACATGAACTACCGATAACATCAACCAATGGATCCTATCGATGCAACCCACTAATGAGATCTACTGATGACACCTACTAATGCCTTGACCTAGAAACACCAAGACCTACTGAAACCCGACCATCCAACGCCCGACGTTCCGATACCCAATCTGCGTATATAAATACATAATATTGGTAAAGTCTTGAAATGAGCTACCATTTCCACAAGAACACCCCAAACCTAGCATTTTGTCAAATTAATGGAATGGGGATATATGGGCATTACATAGTATGATATTTTTTATAGGAAAATAATAGGTTTATTTTGAAAAAATATGGATTTTTATTTAAGGGATAACAATATATTTATATTGAGAGAATATATACTCAAATCCTTCTAAATAATTTTCTTTAAAATAGTAAGGAAAAAAATTGTATTATTTTAGGGATAATTATTTATATGATTATTTAGTTTGAACATTCAGTAGGAATTTTGAAATTATATTATTAATTATGAAAGTAAATTAATTTTTGGAATTATTTTTTCAGGTGTAAGCATATCAATTTTGTTAATGTCTAAATATAGGAGGAAAATATTGTTATCTCTTTTATTATTATGTAGTATTTAAAATAATATATTTTTTTATTCAATCATAAGAAATTCTCCTTCAATACACATAATTTCATTGAAAATATTTTATTTTGTAGAAATTAACTAAATAATGAAATTATACTTATCAAGTAATATTATTTAAATGTTATATTAGTCTACATAGAAAGTGAATTTCTTATCTCATAAATAACGATCATGAAATAGAAATTTTAACCTTGTAAATTAATTTATGATTAACTGATGGTCTTTTTTACCATCACATATTTCTGGTTTTGAGGAACATAACATTCCATTTTTCATTCACACGTTTTAATCAATTACCTCGACCATTATCTATTTTTTATGATTTTATTTCATTCAAACATATGTCTCCTATTTAGAAAACTATTTATGTGTTATAAAATATTGAATTTGAAAATTCTATTAAATATAATTAAGAGAATGATTTATTGACTATTTTTATTATGTAGTTTTATATGAAAAGTATTTTTAAATTTCATTGCATTTGTTATTTATAAAATTTTCAAATAAAGGGGACATATTTTTTTAAGGTCGGATGTAAAATCATGATATTTTAGATAAATGAAATTATATTTTAATGAATAAGGAATATATAATAATTATTTTATCTTTCATTACATGAAACAATGATTTTAGCTTACAGTGAACACAACCATGAGATTTTTATGTTGACTAGCTTATTCATCATGGCACACTAACCTTAAATGACCCATGATATATATCACCATTATATCAGAGATGATAGAGTGGAGGGTATGTATATGATTAAGTAAATTATCAAAATATATTTTACAAATTTATACATAATTAATACTTTTTTTACCAGTTAATTAGAACATAAAATAAATCCCTCCTGAAAACAAATGGAAATCATTTTCTGAAAAACTATTTAAATGTTCACAAGTATAATTTATACGAATAAAAAAATCATTCCTATTCGATTAATAAAATTTATATTTTATATATTCAATATATTTTTTTAACATTCATACTGTTTTTTATAGAAAATATATAAAAATAAGTCATATTTTACTCTTAAACCCCATAATTATTTTCTAAAAAAAAATTGAACGTCTTATCATGGAACACATGTTTTGAAAATAAATTTTTAAAATTTTATAAATATTAATTGAAAAATTAAGCATTTTTTTGAAATACTAATTTTAAATGAAAATTATAGTTAATTTTTTATTTTTCCATTTTGTTTTATTTTGTAGATGAATATTGAAAAATAATACATTTTAATTTAACACTATATTTTCATATACATAATTTCGAATTATAAATAATATTTTAATTTGTATATAATGTAAAAATAGATAAATTAAAAATATGTTAATAATGTTTATTAAATTATAATAATTTTAATATTTAATTTTTATACAATAATAGTTCGATCTTTTTAACAGTTTAACATTAAAAATCACATTCTCGTCACGTCAACATGCTTGTTTCTAGATTAAATTATTCAATTTCATGAGATTTATTTTGTAAATTAGATTGTTTATTTCTATCCAAAATAATTTAAAATTTCTTAAATCGGTAAATTAATTTTTTTCCGAAGTTATTAGTTACAAAAATTAAAATTATTTATAAAAATTAGTTTAAAAACGAATTTACTTAGTTGTTAAAATTTGAATATAAGGTGTAAAAATGACTAAACAGTTATCCAACACCCATTTAATGGACATTTTAACAACCTTAGGACAATATTCTCAAAAAATTTGTGTTTCTCAGACACTTTTACATAGAATATTCCCATATAATAGATTAACAAGATAAAAAGACCAAAAAATTACACTTAATCATTTTGAATTTCTATATGGTTTTTGGTTGAGGGAAAAAAGAAAATATTAGTTGTCATAAATATTATGTTAAAATATAAATGAATTTTTTTATCATAATAATTTAACATCTATTTTTAGAGACGATATAATTATTTTAAATTCTATGGAAACACCAACACATGGATTTTTAATAATTAATAAAATAAAATAAATGATACTAAACATATTAAAAGTAAGTTAAATAGAATAATATTGTGTATTGAATTAATTTTTTATTATAACATATAATGATAATAATATATTAAAATAAAATATTTCAATTCCATAATTTTCATGATATTATATATATTTAAACTAATTAAATAATATCTTAAAATGACCTGAATATTATTTTATAAGAAATGATTTTTTATTTAATAATATTAAATTAATTAAAATCATTTCTAAAATATAAATATTTTTAAATTGTTAATAATTATAAAATTTGGTCCACTAATAGACCATTTTATATTTTATAATTAATATATTTAACATTAAATTGTCAAAAATTGTGTTTTCCTCGTTAGGGTTAAATTAATGTTTTGTTGTGTCACATCAGACTCTATTAAATTTAACATTCAACGCATATATGATATTTTATTTATAATATATAATAAAAAATTATAATCAGTGTCTATAAAATTTCTAAGATATGTAAAATTACTTTATTATTAATGGATTAATTACATTGGTTAGAAAACTAGTTACCTTAATGAATACAAAATTAAAAAACGGGAGCTTAGGAATCAAGGAAAAATCCAAAATGGTATTTATTTATATATTTTATAGTTTTTTATAAAAAAAATACTACATCTGATAAATTATTATTCAATATTAGAGGAACATCAGTTAAAGGATACCTTCTAATAGTAAATATTTTTGATCATTTACATGAATTCCACTCCTCAATGATAAAAAACTAACTCTCCCATCTTATTGAAAAATATCAACAATTTTCTATCATAAAACCCCTTACTAAATAATCTAAAAAATTCTATATCCTTAAAATATAAGACTTTAATTGGGTATAAGGAAAACCATTCATTTTTTTTTTGCAAACCAATATTGGATACCCTAAAAAAGAATTTCTGTATTTGTAAAATTGTTCTTATTTTTTTCTCCTCAACATCCTTGAATTATTATTATAACATGATTATATAATAACATAATTATTGTAAACATACTTATTTTTTTGTTTAATTTCTTTGACCTACACCCAGACACCCTTCTAGAAAATGATTTATTAAATCTTCATTCGTGTGTAGGGTGCACTACCGCCTCACAGAATGATGTCATTCGTTTTTTCATTTCCACATAACATGGTTGGGAAAAATGATATAAATATATTTTATATAGGATATATATGAAATTTAAAAATTAATAGTAACACTAGATAAATTATATCATATTATCCCTTTTTATATACTATTCGGTAAGGATCTGATATCATCTCTTATGTTCAGAATGGGATAACTCCTCATGAAGCGATCTGAAGTGTTTTCCAATAACATGTTTTGTGGAAGGTAATTATTGTAAATATGATAAATATATAATATATAAATGGAATTATTATTATATTAATTATATAATTATATTATAGAAATATAATATATCAATTTATTTTTATTTTTTCACAGATTGACAACGTGTTAATGGTGTTCATGGATGGGCCTACTCCCTCCTTGAAGAAATGAGATTAATTAAAAATCATAAGAATTATATACACAATAATATATAACTAAATTTAATTTTACATAGTATATAATAATAATTTTTTAAATATAAAATATTATATTACATTATTCCATAATGATCATTAGAAAATGGAAATGTTACTCATGCATACCAATGGCCTACCATTACCATTATCATCATATTGGTTCATTTTTCATAACCATAATTCATTATCGAATTTAAAAGTGTAATCTACATATAAATATGGGAATTATTATATAATTATTATTCTTGATATTTTTATATCATGATCTCATTGACCATAGTCAAGCTACAAAGGTCTATGTTGACATAGACGCCAAATGTGGTTTAAAAATATGATGTAAATTTAAATGATTAAGTAATTATATATAACATTTTTATAATGGAATTAAATTTAGAAATAACCTTGTAAAATGATATCTATCATATAAATAATAAACATAAATTTATAATAATGGAATATAAAAGGTAACCTTGATAAATTAGACTCAAGGTATGGGTTTTTCAAGTATCACCTTTATTTCTATTAGATAGGTGCTATATTAATAACATATTTTTTTTGTGTGATTTATATAATGACTATAAATTTATTATTTAATTTTTATCATTACATTTATTTATATTTACATATCCATTTTATTATCTCACTTTTTTGGGGTTAATCATTTAATTGTTACCTAATCATTAAGGGATTGCTGTCACGATATTTATTCTTTGAGAGGTTTGTTATGTTGTACGCTAATATTAATTTATATGGGCATATATAATTACACATGAACAAGATATATCATTAATCTCCTTATTTTTCTTCATATTATTTCTTTCATTTAATGTTATTCATTCATGGGGATAAGAATTCAATGTTATTCATGTGGTATCAGTCTTTTGTTGCATTCTCTCTGTTTATCGAAATTGTGTATAATTAAGTATCAGATGTTGAATTCTTTTAATTTTTATCAATTATCCTCTCTTATAGTTTTTCATGATACATTTATGTAATTTTATTATTCATTTCACGTTTTTTTACTAAAAATATACTAGGATGCATTTTTATGAAATTAATACATCATTTATCATTTTGGTTAGAAATCTATATTATTTCAAATGAGTGATTTCAAAAAATATTTTCAAATATTACATAAATGATATTTTACAATAATTTTCAAGGGAAATTATTTATAAAATTTTGTCTATTTGATACTATTTTTAAATTATCTTTAAAAAATCCATTATATGTTTCGATTATTGTTTTCAACGAAAATTATCTTAGATGTGTTTTTTGTTTAAAAATTTTTTTTAAAAATGAAAATGATATATTTATCAAGAATGTATTTAATGATTTGGTAATGTTATTTACATTCATCAATGTAAAAAAAACCTTTTTGTATCATATCCACCACTAAGTATATCTTGAATGGATACCATATTAATTATTTTCTGGATGGATACAGATTATTTCAAAAATATTATTATAGAACCCATTTCTTTTCCATGGGTTAACCTTGTTTCAAATATATTGTTATAGAACCTATCTATTTTCCAAGGTATAATAATTTTTTTAGGATATATTGATATTAATACATTCATTTTAATGGGCAAATAATGTTATAAATTAGACAATGGTTATTCCTATTATTTTGTGATGAAATGAATGTTTTATATGTTATAATCATAACAGTACTTGAGGGGTTTTTATGTCATAAAACAATGAAAGGGTTTTACCTTAAATATTGATTATTGGTGCCTCCATGATATCCATACATGTAATTAATATGAAAGTATAATGTATGATTATTCAATCTGTAAGAGTGATTTTATGAGTGAATTTAAACAAATTCCCCATGGTACGTACATTTTTTCATTATAAATTTTATGGGGTTATAAGGGTTATAGTGACCATGATTGATATTGCATAGATTCTGATTATTGATTTAGATGAATCTTTAAATTTATATATTTTTAATATTTTTTATCAAGGTATTTTTTGGTATGAATTATTTTTTGATTCACTCATGATTGTGGATTATGCCATCATACCCTTATGGACTCTTATTCTGAATGGTGATATTGAATTTTTAACGATTATGTTCACCATTACTGATAATTTGAGATGACTCTTATAATTTTTAATTTTTATAAGTTACTAAAAATGAGTTTAAATTATTCATTTCTATAAATTATTTCACATGGAGGATGATTATAACCTAATTTTAAATAATAAAAGATGGGTTATGTTCGATATATGATAATTTTAAGTCATGTGTTCTATTTACATAAGATTTTTTCTTAATTTTTTGACACTATAAACATAAAAGGACCTCTAGGTTGTATGTTTTACAATTTTCCATTTATGAATTATGAATTAGATGAAAAAATTTGGGCCCAATTATCCCCATTAATGCTAGAAAGTTAATGTTTACGATTTCAGCACAAGATATGGGAGTGCGGGTTCTAGGTCGATATAAGAACCCTTCTTAAACTTATCATACAAAATATTTTTCATAATAACATGGGAAAATGTAATATTATAAAGGGTGAGATTAGATCCTCAACAAATTTAACCAATGTAGATAATAATATATCATGATCATAAGGGTGTTATAAATTGACAATAACATTTGAAAACCATATCCTATACATCATAAATTATCAAAATAATTCCTTAATTAAATCCTAGATGTTTATAATACATGAATATTAATATAATCAATGAACATAAACCATGATAAAAAATATTTGGCACATGAAAATGATTTTTTACAGTCAAATAATCATAGAAAATTAGATAATTTGTTGTTAAATATTAATTTCCATTATTATAATAGTGTAATGAGTTCAATCCCAAAATCATCATACTAATCTATGTTCAATTCAATTACTATCCTATTGGATTGACTCCTATACTGAACTGGGTCAACTCTATATCACATTCTTGTTTATCTCATGAGATATCAATCATTAACCAATTAATTACAGTGGGATATATTATGCAACCAGCACAAAATGAAAATAAAACAAATGTGTTACAAAAGTTCATAAATCATTCTTTATATGATAACCCCTGAATATAAATGGGCTTTTAAAAACATTCATCTTATCAAAACCCATAGAAATAAATTGTTTTCATAAAAATATCATCATATCAAAACATGTGGAAAAGAAACTTGTATAAAAATCATTTTATGATTTCATCATACTATATCCCAGTGAAAAAGTTGTGATTTTTATTAGAATTATTTATTCAAAAAACTATTAATATAAATAACTATAATTATATCCTATAATAATATACCTATTAATGAATAACTAACCTCAATGAGTGTCAAATTATAATAAAAATTATTTTTAAATATCAGTCGGAACATTTTATGATGAAAATATACTTTTCATAATGAAAAATAAATGTTTAAACATAATGACTTTTATAATAATTTTATATGAAAAAAACATGGAAACACCTAAATTAATCTTTAAAATTAATTTAAAACATGTCTTAAGGAATACATTTTTCCAAATTTAAAAGAACTTTAAAAATTAAAATTCATAAAAAAAATTTGAATTTTATTTTCATTGAAAATAATAATTGAAACTAAAAATAGAATATTTAAAAATAATATATATCCCATCATGAGGAAAATAATATTTCTATTTTAAAAATAACTATTTATAATTAAAAATTCAACATAAAAATTTGGACTCCCTTTTTTTGAAAACAATCATTGAAACTTTTAAAGATATAAAAAAAATTAACAATTATCTTCATTAATATATCCATTCCATTTTGAAAATCAATTTTAAAACTAATAATAGTAATAAATTTTGAAAATTCTTTTCATTTAAAATAATTAATTAAAATTATAATGGATTCATTAAAATAATTTTAAAATTTCTTAGGGAAAATATGAATTTCACTTTGATATTAAATATTAATAAATAATTTTGGAAATCCATTTCATTTGAAATAATAATATATAAATATAAAGGAATATATAAAACAACATGTTGGTCATGAGGGAAAAAAATACTTTTCATGTTCTATAAATTAAAACAACTATTCAATTCAAATTTTTAGTAAAACCCTGATGGGTATTTTTTAATGAAACAAATATTACATTTAAAACAATTTATAGTAGTCAAACATTGGTAAAATTTCTTTAGTAATTTATTTTTGAATGAAAAAAATTATTTTTAAAATTATTTTTATAAGACCGGGTTTTGGAAGAAAAACAGGTTTCTTCCAAAGTGAAATAAATATAATTTTTAATAAAATTATTATTTTAAACTATTGAGTATATTAATGGAGGAAAGTGAACTAAAAAATTGAAATCCCTTGAAATAACTAAATGATATAAGATTTATTTATTTTCATGATTGATATGTTATAATAATTCATTATTTGGATCATTATCATGAACAATCCTGATACACAATGATATTGTATCATAATACCATTACTTATTTGGTATCATTTAATCATAAGCCCCAATATCTAATTATATTAAAATAAATTAGAATATTTTGAGCGGAAATAAATTCATGTTTTTAAATGTAAAAATTTCTGTACACACACCTCATCCTAGATGATTGGTTCATAACATAACATATGTTCCAATGATGAACAATTAAGGAAAAAATCCCTTTCAGCTTTTTAACCACTAAATTATAGAACACATGAAAGATATATCATAAAATGGATTTATAACTCCATATTATTTATATTATAATAATCATAAAATATATTAATGGGTAGTATATAAACCATAAAAAATAAATACATGGTGAATATGTCACGTGTCTCGCCAAAAATAATAATGAGACGAAAATCCGTTATCAAAATCCACGACATTCATCAAACACATTTGAAAATACAATATTATAATTATATGATTATTATAAATCTGTTAATGAAAAATAATTATATATATAATTCCATATATTAATTATTTATGACCATAAATTATCGATTTATTAATAATTCCATGTTAAAATCTTATTTTGTGTAATAACCTCATTGTTTTCATGTTTGTATTAAATTGGTATATTCAGTCCACATGCATTGACCATGGTTAAAAAAATATCTATAATGATTACCATGATAAAACTTCAAATAAATTCCTTATATTTTTATTTATATTAATAAATTAAATTTATATATAGGAAATAAAATAAAACTTTAACAGTGATGGGAGGTGATACATAACCATTAACATGATTTACATTTTATTAATGGAAGAATTGAAAAAATGGTAAGTAATATATTATGTTCCTATAATAATTTATATGTTATATATATCACATAAATTCCATAAATTTATCTCTTATTACATTCAATATAAAATATAAGTGATGAATGAATCACATCGCTTCGTGAGGCGGTCGTCCGCCATTCACATTATTGATGTTATTGTATCCCCCATTGAATAGAATGTAAAGAGGTATTACTGATAACATATTTCAAAAGGTATATTTATTTTAAAAATAAAAAACATTTTCATTTTATGTATCATCATACCCAACTATGAGAGGTTTATATGGGAAACCCATCACATCTATTCATGCCGAAGTTGTCCCCTGTACACATGAGTGACATTATCATTTCCCATTTAAGGTGAGTGGAGATTGTTGTAGGTCATAATAAAAAATCAACATATAAAAAATAATGTGGTATTTATATTGTAACATGTTAATAATATTTTAATGAGTTGGAAGTATGAAAAAAATAAAAAGGAATTTTTATGAATTTTACATCTTATTTAGAGAGTGTCGTTAGGATTACTCCTAATCTACTAATTGGGGGAATAAATAAAACATTAATGCCTTCATGGTAATGGGAGGAAATTATGGGAATTTTTTTGTAATGTTTATGAGGTTCCAATTGGTTTTGGAGGAGAGAAGAGGAGATGAAAGGTGTTGTCCTTTAATAAGTGAGGTTAGTGTAACACTTGTAATTTTTTAAAATAAATGGGTATAAAAATGTTTTTAAGATTCCAAGAAGATACAAAATAGTTTATTATAAAATATAATAGATCATAATTTTTATATATTTCCAAAAAAGTTCTGTTTTAAAATTTTATAGGTCATTTTACCTCATATATTTTTCATTTAACCCCTAAGAAATCAATTTTTGACCAGAACCATGTTAATTATTTTTTATATTTTTTACTATTCAATATTTTAAAAGAATAATTACCCCATATTAAAAAATAAAAATTATTCTTAGTACAAATACAGAATAATTTTTTTCCAATTTAAGTAAATTAATGTTTCAAAATAGTTTTTAAATTAATGTTTTAGACATGACAAAATATTGGGTTTTCAATGAGAAAAGTTTCAAAATATTAAAAATAATTTATAATAAATTTAAGAATTAAATTGATTAAAAGAAATGAAATTTAATTACTAGATATAAAACATCAATAATAATACTTTGAAAACTATCCTAAAATTATTTCTATGTCTTTAAATGATTTAACAGAAATGAAAATTCATAATAAAAACAATTATTTTCATTATTTATCAAAAAAATTATCATCTCATAAAAACAAATTCACCAATATAACTATCGAATGATTTTTTTAATAAAAAAATGTTAATTTTTCGAAATACTATTTTAGAATATGGAGTAAGATAATATTAATATATGTTCATAAAATCTGACAAAGAAGTTTTTTAGAAAATACATTTTTCAACCATAATATTGATTTTATTCTCATATAATGTCTATAAAGAACATAATATAAATGTTGAATAGTTTATGAATTAAAATATAAATATATATAATTAAAATAATTCACTTGATGTGGTGTTTATAATTTATTGCGGGAAAAATATTTTTTTTATATAAATTAAATTAATATTTCCTTTGTTTTTAATTTTTATTTTAATTTAAAATTATCTAGTCTCAAATTAATTCATTATATTAACATCTCTAGAAAATTCTTTCATAATTTAGTAAATCCTTTTTAAAAAAATCATTCCAACAACTTATTAATAATTATCATACTAAATATCAATATTTTAATAGTATATAATGTTTCGTTTAAATATAGTGTTGTGTGTGAAACAATATACAATTTGTGTTTCATGTAATACATGATAAACTCAATAATTCATATGATGAAATATAATCATGTGGTTTAATTTATTGCAAAAAATTAAATTTATTAAATTTATTTTCAAAAAATATTCCAAAAAAATAGTGTGTTATATACTTTCACTCTTAAATAAATTATCTCCTCTTAATTTGACCTTTTTCATAGAAAAAAGGGTTTAACACATGAAAATTAGAATGTGGAAAAGAAACAAATTAAAAATCATTCTAAAACATCATTTTCAAAAGAGTAATAGGGATGTGTTAAGAACATTTATAATTACACAAACTAGGTTTTAAAATAGTATAACATTTATGGGAAGTGAATATTTATATTGGCTGAAATGTGTAATTACTAAATAATGATGTAAAGTGACATAGAACATTTTTTATATGAAAGTGAATGATCGTGTGAAAATAAACTAACACAATATGATAATCCTAAGTAGTGTGATAAAGATCATTTATGTCATAATACATTAGGGTAATATGATGACATTTTAATTCATATTCTTTACATAAATATGGGTATTATTTATGAGAATATATAATTACTTGATTTCATTCAATTATATAACAAAAATATCATAATTTTTTTATGATTGAATCAATTTAGACCTCATCACATTCTTTAAAAATTTAATATTTTTTCCTTTTATTTCTCAAATCACTTGTAGGTCATAAGATCAATAAAACAATGATACATAATATAAGTCCCCAGCCTTAAACATTACATAATCTTGAATTGTGTTAATTATTCACCTTGATGATCTTTTTATGTTTAGATATTTAAATAATTAGGTAATCAATTATACCTAACAACATGAATATTTCATGTAGACACTTCTTCTCCCAATCCATTATTTTCAAAATACAAATATTCTCTAAAAAAATACATGTCTAGTTCAATGATTTAAACATAAAGACTTTTCCTTGATCCCATCGTTGACCCTACTCAACTTTTATTCCATTTAAAAACATTTCAAAATTTTTTGATGAGCATAGAAAGCTTAGTAAGGGATAAATAATGTAGGAAAACTATAAGCTTTACAAATCAACTTGAAAACCATGAATACTATTTCATAAAGTTATACATTCCACCTTAAAGAAGTAAAAAAACCATTACTGAATATAAGCTCATTTATGACCGATTTTTTAACCAAAATATTTCCATAAATCCTATATAAATCAACATATAACATCTAAAGTTAACTTAGGGCATAAACATACATAAATGGAATAATCATATGGTCGAATTCCATGCCTATCACTAAATGTAATATCCATACAGCCGACTTTCGTACCCAATACATTGGATGTTGTAACATTGCCTCCCATACATGGTTTATCAAGTAACCACCCGTAATTTTTTTTATCATTTAATAACCCGTCAAATGGCCATGTAACATTATATAATCATCACACAAAAAAGATTTAAAATATCTACATTTCAATCATAAAAAATTCATTTGTAATCACAAGAAATAATTCCATGATTTTGAAATAGTAAAAAAAAATTAAAACCATTTTCAATAAAAAAATATTTAAAAATGGTATATGGTATTTATTTTTCCTTTAAAATCATCATGTCTTGTTAAGGAATCCAAATATCAAATAATACTCGCAGTGGCGGAAAGGTCGTTGTCATCGAGTATGTTAAAAAGAAAAATTCCATTTTTTGTTTAGTATAATTATACATATAAAAAGACTACCATTTAATTAAATTAAATGTAAAATGGGTTTATACACTATTAAAAATCATGTAGAGTATAAATCTAAATATGCCTCAATGAATGAAGATTGAGACAAAGTGCCTTTACCTCGAGTCTAACTTGTCTCATATGTTCCTTGTCCTTACTGAATAAAAATCTTAAGTTAATTTATAATTTCTCCAGAACCTTTTTTGTTTTTATCATAACATAAATATCATATTTTAACATGTTATAACAATTAGTTAGTTATTTATGTTCATATTAGAAATTTTGTTGATGTAGAGACCTTGAGTCAAAAATGAACAAGTTATAATTACAAATTGTCCATGTGGTCAAAATGACCTTATCCCTAGAATGATATTAATGATTTAGATATCATATATATCAGATATGTTCAGTATATATGTACTTATAATAGTCTATAGCATCTGTATATATGAAATGAAAAGCACTGTTCCTGGAGATGGTAAGCCTTATGTACGCATGAATGCTACTTTCCTTTCTATTTCATATTTAAAGGAATGAAAACTATATGATACATAGGTATATTATAAATCCAATATAATATATATGATATATATGTTACATATGATAATTAATTATATACTTTATACCTTCTATGTATTGAATTAATGATTCATATCCCATTGTGGGGGCCGTAGTCTCCACTTCTTCAAATGAAAATATTGTATTTATACAACATGAAAAGCAAAAAGGTTTGTTATAAATGAAAATTACGGAAGCTTATATATAAAATAAATATTATAAATATCTTATATAATTACAGTTCCATCATAATGTCCACCATGATAGGTGGTAGGAGAATATTGAACTGTCATTGTTTCGTGAGGCAGTTGTTCCCCGTCCCTAGAAACAGTATGTTCTATACCCATTAGATGGGGGTGTGTGTAAGTATAGCCAAAATACATCTCATAATTACAACCTATTATATTGATTATAATAGTTTTTTTTACAAAAAAATAATAAGATCATAGGGATTGGAGAATGAAAAATAATGGAAAATAACTTGAGAGAAGACATTACCTCAAATCGGATAACATCTTTTGATTTGTGCCAAAGAGATTTCTTGAATTTCCAACTGCCTAGGGGAATGCTTCATGGAGGAAGAAATCAATTTAGGGATATTATTGGAGAAGTGTTTGAATGATCCAATGGGATTGATATGTTTGATTAATTTATTACATGTGGTGTCCTTTTATAAGAGGGAGTAGGGGCACTTTTGGAATGTTTTGAAATATTATTTTATTATTAAATGATTTTTGATTTATAATAAAACAAAAGTGATATATATAGATGATAATATGATGATGGGTCTAAATATTCTTATAAAATAGGTTTTATACAATTTTGGGTTTCAAATTTACCCTTATCATTTAGCATTCAATCTATGTTAACTAATTTAACTATTACCATGTCATCTTGTATATTCACATGATATGGTTAATATATTTACCATAAAATGTGAATAGAAACTAAAGTGGTTAATTAATTACATTTAAAACATTTTATATGTCATTTGGAAGAATTTTAGAATTTTAGGACTATTTTATCATTTAATAATAAATTATATAATTTAAAAACTCATTTTTGACATTTTTATACTATTCATATCATGCCTTTTTTTAAACAATACAAAACTGATAAATTATAAAAAACATCATTAATTGAAATATAAAAATCCATAATAATCCATTAAACTCTTATATGACATTAAAAGTTTCATGAAAAATTTATTTTAATATTTATAATATCATTTATTTAAATATTTCTTTAATTAGTAAATCACTACATCACCATTGTGTCATAAATAATTAAATTTATATAATGTCTAAAAATTATAAATAAAATTCAATGATATAGATAATATTTTAAGTTTAATAAATAATATTTATAGTCAATTTTATTATTTATATATTCGCATATAAAAATTATTTTAGTAAAAGGTAAATGTTTAGGTAATATTTTCCTTAACATTAAATTATAAGTAATTAAAGGTCATTTTCACACACGAGTGGCTCCATGGGGTGCTAAAATAGACCCCAGGATGCCCATGGTTAAAACTATCTTATCCAATAGGGTTAGTACATTTTTTAGCGTAATTTAATATTATTATAATATTATTTTTCACTAATATTTAACAGATTTACCCTTTAACCATGATAAATTAAATATTTACTCATATTACAATTAATAATGTCTAAAAATAAATGTTACCAATTAACATAATTTAGACCTCCAGATTCCAATTATGGACTCCATTTTTTCAAATTCACAACATAGATGTTTCAGAAATTAATTTAAAATTAATTCTCATTGTCAATACCAAAAAGCATGTTTTTAAGAAGTAAAAATTTACAAAAAGATTTAAATTTTTTATGTCCAATTTAAAAATTAATTACATAAAATACCAAAATTGGAATAAACGATAAAAATATAATCTAATTACACTTTCAAAACAATTAAATGGA
This sequence comes from Viscum album, assembly GCA_963277665.1. NCBI lineage: Eukaryota > Viridiplantae > Streptophyta > Magnoliopsida > Santalales > Viscaceae > Viscum > Viscum album. The sequence goes on along the minus strand of OY728121.1, from coordinate 1,787,062,290 downwards.
TTATTTATTCATATAAATACATTTTATTAAAAAGACATTTTTGACTTAAAATGCAGTATTTTTCACTATTGTTAAAATGATCTTTTTAATAAAATTTCCAAAAAATTACCCCAAGTATATTTTTAATGACTTCATTCTAAATAAGAAGTTTATTATTTCAAATTTAACATATAAATGTGACAAAAAACCATATTTAAAAAGGTTTATCCATTAAAAATTTGTAAATCGTCCATTTAAAAAATATTAGAGTATTTCATGCATGAAATATGATTCAATCTTATTTTAAGCCTCTAAAATTTATTGGATAAATGTAAATATATTTAACAAACATGTGTAATAATAGTGTAGTTAGTTATGTTCATTCCCAGCAATACAATACCATTATGTTAACTACAATTTAAAATAATATTATTAATATATTATTTTTCGATATAACTCAATGTTCTATGCTACATAAGATTTCAAAGAAACGCATTATTTCATGTTGAGTAGGATTTCAGAAAAAGTGTCCTATTTAACATAAAATAAATATATTATTCATAAATATTAGTAGATATGAAAATGTTTAATTCTATAAATACCTGGGTCGTTACATCCATTACCCCTTTTGGAAATTTCATCCTCACAATTTCAAAATTGGGATTGGAGACTTTATCGAAATTCCCACATTAGAAAAAGACTCAATAAAAATATTACATTAAAAGAATTAAATAGATGTACAAAGGTCACCTGAGATAACCCATACTAGGATTCTATGTAGGAAAACATTGTTATGGAAGAAAAACTAACCATCAAATTATGATGGAGAGTGATAGAAAACTTGACTAGGAAAGAGTTAACAATTAGAAAATAACAAACATTTGATGGGTTAAATGGTCTCTGATTACCCCAGTAGGAAATGTAAATGTACAACGATTTTGTTTAATGTTACATTTCATTATATTTTAGGAATTTATTTATGAGCATGTATATGATCATCAGAAAACATACTTACTTTTCATTTAGACATTCATACTTTTCTAAATTTATACCACAAACTCATATTTTCTGCAAATGATGAGTATTCATGATGACTTGGTCACACTTGAAGCACTAGAATAATCTTCTAAAGAATCACGTAATCCAGAAAAGACAAACTAAATATTTCCCACGTCGTTAGATTTTATCCAAAACAAAAAATTATTAGTATGATAAAAAATAATACAAAAAAATTATAATCCTTTATAAAAAGGAATATTACACTTAATCTCTAAAATATAACAAAGAGTACCAAAAGTTCAATAAAGACCATTCAATACACAATCGTCTATCGAATTATTCCACATAATCCAATATAAGATTGAATTCTGAAAATCAAATGAATTTAATCACATAGTCTTCCATAGTAAATCATAAAATTTATTTCAATATAACATGGAGTACTCTTAAAGTCTCATATTGAAGTGTAATTATACTAATCACATGTTCTCTATTATAGGTTAATCATTTCCATTGCCATATGTCCACAAAAAAGCATAGATTCTTCTCAAAATAAAATTCTGCCATTACACCCCAAATGAAATCCACATAGTATTCTATTTTCTTTAGGAATATAGGGTTCCCCAAAAGAGATAATGTATTCCAAAATAACCTTTATCACTTAATAACCAAATTATTTTACAATACTAAGTATATCCATTTGATAAAAAATTAGCTCCAAAAATCAACTTATTATTGACCAATTAAATAGTTTAACTAAAATAATTAGTAATATTAACTAGGGACATCACGTACTCCTGTGGTATGTGATAAATCCCGATCTCATTTTGGTTGTGGGTTCAATTCATGCAGCTTTGTCTGACATGATGGGTTGTCACACTATCTGTGTTTTGTTCATTTTCAGAAACTGTATAATTTTAATAATATTAACAAAAATAGATAAAATCCGTAAAAATATCCACAACATGTTTTAACCTCAAAGTTTATTTTATACCTCACATTTTGCATCCCAGAAACTAATAACCCATAATTTCCTCAAAAATGAAAGATCACATGAACCCCTAAGGTTATCCACTATGTACACACAAGAAAATATTATTCTTCCTTGAAAACACACTCACATATCATACTTAAGGGTTAAATATAATAGAAAGAGTATCCCAAAGTAATCATATCATTAGTATATTTAAACATATCATTATCCACAGATCTAACATACCTTTTCAATTCCTAGACCTCTTAATCATCGAACATTCTTCATGATCCTTTGACCATGTTTTTCCATCTAATTCTTCTATACATCATTCCTAAGAAAAAAATAATGAATAATGTCCTATTATTTTAGTTATATCAAAACATGAGCTAATAGATAATCCATACCTTTCAATGGTCATTTTCAGTTTCCTCACCTTCAATTGGAATGGAATTAAAAATTGGATAACATATATTTTTATGATCTTGCTGATCACATTCTTGAACCTTCTTCATAGTACATCTATTTGTATAATAACCATGCATTCCACATTAAAACCATCAAATTGTTCCCTTGGAAATAACTTCATTCCCTTTCTGAGATTCAACTAAATGCTTCCATTTTTCATGGAATTCTATTGCTTTATGACCATCATTACCACATAAGAAACATATTATAATCACATTGAATCATTTTTCTAAGTGTTTCTTTCAACATCCATAACACATAGGTTTCTTAATATACTTACCTTTATGATTATTACATAAACATCCATTAGGATTCGTATATTCCATATATGATGCCATAGAAAAATAACCATGGTTCTAGTGGTCAATCATGACTCGCGATAGTTTGTTATGAATAACCACAACAGTTCTCATTATAGCTCTCATTTCTATCGGTTGTTCACTCAGAAAAATACTACAATTTCCTTCAAATCCATTGTTACATTGGTGCATGCAAGATCGAGGAATTTACTAAAACTAAATTTTAGTGTGATTATATCATTAAAATCATAATATTATATCTTGTGAGGTGGGTAAACACTAATATATACTTATTCATGTAATCTTAAAGTCATTAGATTTATCTAAAAAGCTATGACTCATTCTAATATGATAAACAATATGGTTATGTCATTTATGCTTAAATTAAACCATAATCTCTAAAGGTATCTAAAATGACCTCTGATACCAACTATAAGGCCCTAACCATAAACATTAAAAAATCATGAAATCAGTTAATAGTTCCCACTGATGATTTTTACGTTTTGAAATTTATAGAATTAGGTCATACGATATATATAACAAATTCAATATTACTTGTTGACACTTCAACTCACTATCCATTGTTTTCCTAATACAAAAACTCTTTATAAATACATGTCTCCTTCCATGATTTAAACATCATGAATTTTCCTTGATCCCATTTTTGACCCTATTCCACTTTATGTCATGTAAAAAACATTTCAAAAACATGGGATGATCATAAAACGATCAGTAAGGGATACATTAAGAATGAAATCGGTTATTTTTTCAAAACTACATGTAAACCATTAATACTTTATCAAAAATTAATAATTTTCACCTTAAAAAGTAGAAAAAAGACATCATTGAATATAATCACTTTTTGTACCCTTTTGTAACCAACATATTATCATAAAGCCAATTGAATGAAAAATATATCATATTAGGATAACTAGTGACATAAAAATTCTTATATGGAATAACCATATAGTTGAATTCCAAACATATAACTAAATTGAATCGTCTTTGTCATGACCTGTCCCCGAGGCCCGGGTCGGGACTACCCCAAACCCGCCTTCCACAGGCCAGGGGCTGGTGACTAGCACCAGAGGCATAAATCCTGATAAAAAGGGAAGACATTACATTTATCAAACGTAAAAAAACACAACCAGAGTACAAGAATAAGAAAACACTAACTAAAACTGAAAACAAAAGTAGTGTTGAAAGTAAGGGGCCGGAAATACAAGCCTCAACCACGATCAGTGTTGTCCGTCGTCTACAACCAACATAATGAGGTGTGGGCATAGCCCGTGCAGGGGTGAGTATATCGATACTCAGTAGAGACCTGGAGACCCTCAAGGTCTCACTAAAACCAACAAGTATAAACCACAATGAAATCTCAATAGATAACCTTTACTTAGGTATGTGCCCATACATATACATAAGATATCAAGTAACCCATATCAATCAGGATGTAAACACAATGGTCATTGACTCAGCTCAAACCAAGATTTTCATTAATGATATTGAAACCACAACTTCTAATGATCTCCTCCCTTGTCGAGTACAGTGGTCCTATCACTACTCCGAGGCAATGATCACTAGCCTTAGACTGCTGAAGTACTCCTCCTGTTGAGTACTACGTGTCTGCCACCCCAACATAGTATTGCTCCCCGCCATGGGTCTGCCACCCAAAAAGAGTAGTGCTCCCCCTAATATCCTACAGAGGTACTATTTTTGTTGAGTACCATGGGTCTGTCAGCCAATCACAGTAGTTCTCCCCACTAGGCTAGTCAAGTCACTCCGACTCGAATCGGACAAGCAGTCATCAGGTCTCAGCCAACTACAAGGTCTCCGTACTTCATACGCTCGTCTCCGGGAGGATCCGACGCATGAGTTACTGTTCGATACTTCCAGGTGTCACAGAATCTCACATGGAAGTTTATCAAATGACCACCTTATCATAAGGGTCTCAATTCAACAGACGAAGTGTCAATCAGACGCTCGGTCTGTGAGTTATAAGCCTTTCTGTCCTAGGGGCATGGATGGACTTCAGGTACAATCCCACCTAGCCACACTGAAACTATATCCAAAACTCAGGTGACGTAGGCCAATAGAACAATATCAATAAGTGGAATCCAACAAAGTGTACGACACATCAATCAGATGTCCAGAGCTCAAGTTATAAACGTTTTCGTTCCGAGGGCCCGGTTGGTTTTGGGTTCGAACCAACCCAATCGTACCCAAACATCGCTGAAACCATGAGTGTAATATAACTAAATGACTATCTCGATCCGTGGAATCATATACAACTGACAGCGCATCAATTCGAGGTCCACAACTCTAGATATGGGTGTTTAACTGAATAAGGTCCGAAAATAGGGGGTCTGGGCCCGGTCTGACCCGACCCACCAGCCTCTGGGTCTGCCCGAACTGGGTCAACCCGACTCTTGTTTAGGTCTGGACCGGTTGGGCGTGGCCCGGCCCGGCTGGCATGGACCGGCGTTGGAAGCCCGACCCGGTGGCCGATTGCAGCTCGGCCAGTTGCAGCTCGACCGGTTGGCCGAGCGCGTGGCGCCGCGCGGGGGACGCATGTCCTCCCCTCTGATTGATATCGGTGCCGCCTGTCAGCACCGCCCCCCCCCCCCCCCCCTCGGGCGTCCCAGATCTCACACAGCCCCGGGGTCCATCGCACCTCCTCCACAGATGTTGCCGCGGCAGGTTTCCTCCGGCAGTGCGCTGGGGCACCGCCACCTCCAGGTGGCCGGACGACTCTGGCCACCACCACAAGTCTCCGGCGTAGTGGCACCGGTGACCCTCACCGGCGGCATCTTCCGCGGACCACTAGACGCGCTCCGGTGGTCCGATTTGCCCGTCGTTTGCGCCTGCGGCTCTCTCGAGGCCTGTTCTTCCCTGTGAAGGCTTCCAAATTCCATTGCAGTCCCTTTATTCATCTCGTGTCAATCCGCACACAAAAGATCAACAAGTGGAGGGTATGGGCTTGTTCATTAGCCAGTTCCCTTCCCATTATAGGCTCAATCCATAAATCATCAATGAAAATGGTATAATTTATTCAAAATAAATTGTACAAACACCCTGTAATTAAATACCCATGCACGAGTGTATAAATTACATATACACTAAAAACAAAAACCCCCTACCTCGTAAAATGGAATTAAATGAAGGTGAGTCGCAGAAGACGGGCATCGCAGAAGGAAGGCATCATTCCGTCAACGTCGGGGAGGAAGGAGCGTAGGGTGGCATAGTTGTTCTTCATTAATCATTATTCATTGGAGGAAGAGGAAAACTCTCCATGTGATGGGTGTCGTGATTCGCTGCTAGAATTTTGCCGCTTGAAGAAGCCGTCCAGAACTCCATCCCCTAGCCTCCATTTTATAGGAGTGGGAGGGATCGTCGTTTTCACGCAAGTCATAAATAGAGGATTTATGATAGATGGATCCACCCAATTAATCCACTGTGGAGGCGCATTAAAATGGGGAGGATGTCAAAAAAGTGGTTATTGGCTCGGGTGGTCCCCATAGAAGAATATCCTCCAAAGGGAGGATATTTCTTGGCGGTCCCCACCATTAATTAACCACAAAAAGGAATGGAGAATTAATGCTTGGGTTGTCCCCTCATTAAAAAGGGGGGTTTCATCCTCCTCAATTAAGAGGGGGATATAAACCTAGAGGCTCTCCCTCATAAATGAGGGGGAGTCAAAGAGTTATAATTCCCATCCAATTAATGGGAGGACTCGTGTGGTTTCCACCTCAATTAACCATACAAAAGAGGTTGGATCTCGGTGGGCCCCACCACCATAACCTCTCAAGAGAGGATAGGGTGTGGATGTCCCACCAGAAACTCCCAAGTTGAGATTCTAACTACTTTATCCTCATGACATGTGTTTAAAAAAATAATACAAATTGTTCACTTATTTTATTTTATTAATCCATGTAAAACCCCAAAAACTAACTTTCATACACGATCATCTGTCATCGTGGTGAAAGTCTTCTTACGAGAAATCCCATGGTGTGAGTTCAATGGTGCCCTCATATTTCAATTCCGAGAAACGGTTCAAAAGATAGAAAACCCTACTCGGTCGTTTTCTGAATGTACCCGAGATAATCTTCGGAAATTGATTCTAGGCACACCGGGCTTCGGAATCAAGTGTCGTCAAAAGCCACATACTATCAAAATTCCAAAGAAATTAAGAAAAAAATTTCCTTGAAATTTCCATGTCTTTAAATTACTCCCACCTCAGGGCATTATGTCCCCGTAAAGCTGCAACACAATCTAGGGAAACTAAAGGAGGTATTGAGAACACATCTGAGCCTCCCGCTCCCTAGTGCTCTCCTGGAGGATCCTGTGCTGCCAGAGAAAGCACACAAGAGGAATCGACCCTCCCCGTAGGACCCACACCTATCAATCCTCAACATCTACAGGAACCCCGTGATTGTCACCCCATCATCGAAGTCCAGTTATCAGTGGTCGATGATGACAATTAGGTCATGCACACATCTCCTCAGCTCAGATATGTTGAAGACGTCGTGCACCTAGTGGATTTGAGGTGGAAAGGCCAGGAGATAAACCACCTTACTTACACTGTTGGGGACCTGAAAAGTTCCAATGACATGTGAAGATAACTTTCCTCCCCGACCAAAATTCAATTGACCGTGTCAAGGTGAAACCCATAAGAAAATGTGTTCATCACCCTCAAACTCCAGTGGACTCCTCTCCTATTACCATAGGACTTCTGTCTGCTCTGTGCAGTCTTCATCCACTCCTGGATGATCTACACCTTCTCCGTCGTAGCCTGAACCATCTCTGGTTTTACACATGTTGGCTCCATCACTATCCACAAAGGATATCTGAAACGCGTCCAGCTACTGTCTCAGCACTCCTAACAGCTGAAAGCCTGATCTCTCACTAAGAGTATCTGCTACCACATTCACCTCCCCAGGAGTATAAACTATCTCATACTCATAGTCCTGGAGGATTTCAAGCCATCACCATTGTCTCAGGTTCATGTCCTTCTGAGAGAAGATACACCTGAGTCTATCGAGTTGAAGAGAATCGTAAACCGTTCACTCAACCAAAAATGGGTGAGACTAGCCAATTTTCAGAACTCATCTCCACCCTTCATTGTCTATGTTCTACCAATGAGCTGTGGAGATTTCTCCTCTTTCGAAAAGAGAAATATGGTTTCATCCCCTAGATGAACCACGTTCTTCATCTAATACCTTCAATCCTATCATGGACGATACTATTTCATGCCATAGACGACGTCGTAAGGCCTCAACGCTACTACCAAGAGATACAACTATTACTCTCATCTCCAAGGGTTGAGTCACGCAATCAGCATTAGTGCGTGGTTAATGGGTCTCCCCCAGTAGGAATCTCTCATGTTAATGTCAAGTCAAATTTTTTAACCGGAACCTCTTAGTATCAACCACACAAAAAGGACAGGAAAGTAAACGTCACAAAAACAAGTGTCTCTTATTACTGCAGCTCATAGAATAGTGACACAAAGAAAACACAACAACGACAACATAAAAAAAATAAAGCAAGAAACACCAAAAAAAATAGAGGACTACATGCCTAAAACTAGTCTCGCTCCTATCCACCTTCTTCTGAAACCCCATTGTCATATACTTCAGCTTCTTGATGCTGAGATCTCCCATATACACCAGTTTCCTGCGCTCAGGTTGGACCTCCTGGTGGTGGTGGAAACTCTTCGAAGCATCGTACACCACCGGCTATATGTCCATCTCCTCTGCCCTGGTCTGGTAGGTTACTCTACTACCAGCTGCTCATCTGCTGGACAATTCGGGCATTCTCAAGCCAAGTGACCCTTCATGCCACATGCATAGCACTTCCTGCTCCTCTTATGACAGGCCTGGTTTCGTTTTCCTCAAACAACCGAACCTATAACCCGAGGACGCCCACTTGTTTCCCTGGTCCTCCTAGACCTCTGCATCACCCATCTTCTGCCTACAGATGACTCTGCTACTGACAGAAAAACCTGCGGCAATGGCAACAGCTCCTGAGCATGATCAGAGTGTAGAGTCGCTGGTATAATCTTCACCCTGAAGAAAGTCTTGAAGTCTCCCCAGGTGAAGGTTGTTTCATCGAAAAATGGTAGCATCTGGCTCCACCACCTCTCAGCCACTCCCTGAAAAAGACTAATATCTAGGTACACCATCAAGTCTGCGGGTGTCCTAGCTATGTGGAAATATCATGCTACAAACTCCATCCATTTCCCAACAGTCTGAAAAACTGAGTCACCATGAAAACATAGAGTCCTCTGACCCTGGAACTCGTGAATCGCACTCAAACGGCGTTCACTCTCTACAGATGTCTGATCTAGAAGTGGGCCATATACTGGGGCCTCATCACTCAATGGAATGTCAGTACATATATCTTTCTGGGCTCTAGCTGATCGTTAGTAGAGAGCTCACTACTGGAAATGGGGTTTATCCCAATGCATCTATGCCCATGGTTTAAAGAACCGTGGGGATCGATGATTTTTAACTGTTTATACACACGGTTTTAATAAAATCGTTGGTATTAAGCCCCAAACTATCGGGCTCCATCACGCTCCCCTCACTTTAACCCTCCTCTACGCTCCCCCCACTTCAACCCTACCTCCCGACTCAACCTCCCAGCTCTGCGTCCCAGTTCCGCCGCGCTCCCCCCACTTCAACCCTACCTCCCAGCTCCGCCTCCCGGCTCCACGTCCCAGCTCCACCTCCCGGCCTCTGCCTCCCTTCTCAACTTGGACCTCCCGTACTTCACCTCTACCTCAACATCATGGCCTTCTCCACGCTTCCCCCATCTAGGGCACCGTCCCTGCTCCCTCTCCTCCAGGTATCATCAAATTCATCAGTTTTCTATTATATATGTTGTTTCCCATGCGTTACTACTTATAAATTTAAATAATTATCCTTCAAATGTAATTGATATTGAGAATGTTGTGTTGGGGGTAAATGATTCATTTGGGAAAGGTCCAATATGGATTGTTGATCGTCGAATAAAGGAACTATGATGGAAGATGAAGCCTCTTGGTAAGGTTTTATGGAAGAACATACATATTAAAGAAGAGAAATGGAATAAGGAATCATATGTTTAGTATTAGTAGACCTAATTTTTATATTTTGACCTCTAGAGACACATATTAAGGTCAACAAGTCATTAGAGGGGGATATTGGAACAACCACCCACCTTCTAGGTGCATTATGCCTTATATGTAGGCTTTATTACTAGATTATTTGAGTTATTACATATATTGGGTGATATATTGGGTAGATTTTGGGAGATTTGGGGGGGGGTAAAGAATTTAATCGTGATAATGGTTAGAGGGAATAGTTTAGTCCCCCAACGTAACATTGAAGCCTATTAGAGTGGAGTAGTGGGTGATATATGGTAGGGGTACTTTTAGAGAAAACATGGAAACAATTCAATGGTAACTATGTAACTCTAAAGATAATCAACATCATGATTGTCATAGGGTTTACAAAACCATGTCTCCAAACCATGTTGGTTACATGAATAGGTAGTGAAATTCCCATGATTAGAGCATGATTTAGTAAGATAAGAAACCAAACCATTTACATAGAATTTAATCATATGAAAATTATTATTTTGACACAAAACACCCTAAAGACAGTAATTATTCCTCCTAATAACTAGGTAATCAAAACAAGGGACTCTAATGAGACTTCATGGTGAATTAATTCATTTTAAAGAGGAATTATATTTGTTATAGAGATATTTTTCCTTGAGATTTAAATATAATTTATCATTTGTTTGTTGTTATTTTTATTATTGCTAGATATTATTTATTATCCTTGTAAAGGAACTAGTTCTCATATTTCTTATCCAAGATTAAGATTTACAATGATATCCAAGGTGATCCTTTCGAGATTTACATGGATTATAAGTATGGAAAGATAGTTTTTCCTGATCATTCTCAGATCCATCTAGATCTCTTAATTGTGTAGTATCTTTATGGATAGGTCTAAATTGATCCTAGCCCATAAAATGTTCTTCATCATATATCATAACCCTTTAATACGCATGTAGTGATTTGGGGATGCTTCCATGGATCCTTGGTTTGTGAGATTGATTCAAGTGGTGAACATTGATGTTGGGATTCAATATGTTGAATGCAAGAAGTTCTTACCATGTTATGACAATTATATAAAAATGTATGATCTAAAATACTCATACGTGTGTTTACAGACGATGATAATTCATTTAAAATGACATTCTTATGCCTCTATATAGATAAAAAGTTTCCTTACTATGATGTGGGTATATATATATATATATGTGTTTATGGATAATAGACTTATACTATCTTGTATCGAAGTTAAAATTGGATCCTTCATGAATTCATTAATCCTGTATAGGGGGATAATTTGAGATGTGATTCATGACGAGACGAGTCAGTCTTCGACTGTTCATTAATGAAATGAATGAAGTGACATGGAGAATTTGATATTTGATCGGTTTCCATATGTGCATCATTCTGATAGAGATAGTATGCCGGTGCAAGAAAAAAATGATATCAGTACACATGATGAAAATTTTAAAGACGATGATGTTGAGAGAGTGAAAAATTTATTGGATGATGCCAGATCTCCAGTATATCATGAATGTACTAAAATGACCAAGTTGGAATTTTTAATGCGGTTATATCATTGAAAAACCATGTATGGGATTTCTAATACCCCAATTGATTATATTCTGACATTTTTGATAGACATGCTTCCTTATGGTGCAGATATTCCTTAAAATCATTACATGTCATGGAAGATAATTATGTATCTTGGATTTTCTACTAATAAAGTCCATGATTGTCCAAAAGATTTCTATTTATATTTGGAGGAAACAACTAATAGTAATGACTGTAATGAATGTGGTACATCTCAATAGAAGACAAATGCAGATGGAACACCATCTCGTGTGCCACAGAAAGTCATGTGGAACATTCCATTGATTCCCAGACATCAAAATCTATTCATATCTCCATAAATATCAGTCAATATGATATGACACGATGTTGAGAGAATTAAAGGTAATGATGTGATGGTCCATCTTGCAGATGGATTAGAATGGAAGACATTTGATGCACAACATCCTGATTTTTCCGTTAAGGTGCGTAATGATATATTGGGCCTATCATGTGATTGTTTTAATCCGTTTGGTCAGATGCTTACAACTCATAGCATGTAGCCCATTTCTATTCATGTTTATAATCTTCCTCCATGTATGTGTATGAAAAAACCTTTCACTTTCTTGAGTATACTGATATCTGGACCTTTGGATCCTGGTAATGATATAGATGTCTACTTGCAGCCTTCAATAAAAGAGTTGAAACAACTTTTGGTTTTAGGTGTGCAGACATTTGATGCTTCTTAAAAGAATATGTTTCAGATGCGTGCTGCCCTTCTATAGACCATAAATGATTTCCATGCATATGCAATGATGTCTGGGTGGAGCATGAAGGGAAAACTCGCATGTCCCGTTTGTGTGAAGAATACACAATCAAGAAGGTTTAAATATCGTCGTAGTTTTAGTTTCATTGGGCCTCACCGATTCTTTCCAATGGATCATCAATAAAGGAAGAATTTTCGGAGGTTTGATAGTAATTTTGACACTAAAGAACCACCTCAACGTATGCCAGGATGTGATGTGCTTGATGAATTGAAAAATTTCAGCTTTTAATTAGCGAATGATCAGTTGAAATCTCGAAAGAGGAAGAATTCTAATACTGATGTCACTTACAATTGGAAAAAGAGAAGTATTTTTTTTGTGTTTCCATATTGGTCTACAAATTTGGTACATCATTGTTTATATTTAATGCATATTGAGAAAAATATATGTGAAACTTTTCTTGTAATTATTTTAAATATTAAGGGGAAAACCAAAGATGACTTCCGATCAGATTGGGATTTATTGGATTGGGGTATTCGACTATAACTACATCATGTTTGTATCGGTGAAAACAAATGGAAAGTACCACGTGCTTCTTATGTGATGACACTGGTAAAGAAAGATCAATTTCTGGCAATATTGGAGAATATCAAGGTTCTAGATGGCTATTCTAGCAACATATCTAAATGAGTCAATAGAAGACATTTTAAATTGAATTCCCTAAAAACTCATGATTAACACATCCTTCTTCATGAATTCATTCCAATAAAAATTCGGTAGTTCCTATCCAATATTGTGAGGGTGGAAGTGATTCGGTTGTGTCATTTTTTTAGAGACCTTTCTGCTATAAGGTTGTCCAAATAATTTTTGATAAAAATGCAGCAAGAGGCACCGTTAATTCTATGTGAGTTGGAAAAAAATTTCCTCCATCCTTTTTCACTTTCATGCTGCATTTAACAGTTCATCTTCCAACTGAGACACATCTTGGGGGACTAGTTGCTTTTTGGTGGATGTATCCCATTGAAAGAAATATGTGCACTTTGAAATCATATGTCCGAAATAAGAATTATCCTAAAGGTTCCATTGTGAGGAGTTATCTAGCCCAAGAATGTATGGATTTTTGTTCAATGTATTTGTCTGATGTGAGAACAAGACATAATTGAACAATGAGAAATTAAGATGATCAGTATGAGCAAAATCAGCCCTCGTTTCCGTCACTTCCCCAAACAGGTGGAATTGTCGGGTCCTATACATTGGTTACATTAAGCTTTGAAGAGAGGAATATGGCACATCGTACAGTCTTGCTTAATTGTAGTCTATTCGATGCATATATCAAGTAAGTAATTTGAATATATATATGTTATCTCATACGATATCATATCACATATAACTTATACTTTTATTGTCATTTTACGTAGATAACATAAACAAATTATAAGTAGAGTTCATCGGACTTTGCCATTGAGAAGGATAGAGGCTATACATAGCCAAGAGTTCCCAGCATGGTTGAAATCAAATGTATGACCATTACATTATATACCTTAAAATATAGATATATATTTAATTATATTAATCATATGTATTCCTGGTATTGAGTTTACGTACTGACTTCATTTCTCTAGAATTAAGAGCGTTAGATTTTGGTCCCAATTCTTTGTTTCGTGACTGCAAATCTTTAATAATCAATGGATATAAATTTATTACAACTGATAAAGTGGTAAAAATGAGAACACAGAAATATGGGATTATGTTAACTTCTTTAATTTATTGTTATGCTAGTGCATCTGATAGTCGACCTTGATATAAAGATGTGTATTATTATGGACTGGTTAAGAATATATTTTTATTGGATTACTACTCTCAAGGTCGAGTCACTATGATGAAATATAAATGGTTTGATTCAATGACGTGACATGGTACATTAATTGATGATTGTGGATTTAGAGTTATTGACATGAGTCAATTCCTACATACCAATGAACCATACATTTCAGCATCAGTAGAAAACAAGTGTTTTATGTCAATGATCATCTGAAACCTGATTACGGTGTAATTAATAAAGTAATCCCAAGACATATTTTTCATGATGCTGGGGATGAAAGTGTCACCATTGACGCCCCTATCAGTATTTGGTTTTTTTCATTTGATTATATTTATTTCAATTCAGAAAACTGGGTTTAAAATGTGGTTATAAAAATTTTATAACTTGGTTGTAAATTATCATTACTGAAAGATGTTATGAACTTTTTTGTATTATTTTTCCTATAAGTTGTATGTATGATTTGTAAAAATTTTTGCTAAAAAATATTCATTTCATTCTTATGAATATTATGAAGAAAACTACAGAAGCTCGCAAGAATATATTATTTTATGTTGATCATGTTAGTCGCGAGCGTGAGTTGTCTTGAGTGACTATAATAATTCTATTATTTATCTTCTGCACTAAATATAATATGAAGTTCATATTTTTGATCAAATTTATTTTAGGGATATATAACTCCAGAGATTCCTCTTCCAAGTATGGGGCCGAGCAGGGATCCTCCTAGACCTAGGTGGAGCTCCCGTCTTACCACTCCCCACACTGACCCATCAGTGGAAATCCCATCTACCACACATGTACGCCCTCCGCTTGAGACCCCTGGGATGTTCCCATACATGCTGCCATCATCATCCCATTTACCCTCTTTTTCCCATTTCATGTCCACATCGACTCGACCGATGTCCTCACCTACACAATTTCCATATCCATTCATGTATCCCCAGACCTACTACGCATATTCTGAAATGTCTATGCCACCCCCTTTTCCTATCATCCATCCTACACATATTGAGTTTGTTCCTTCAGTTTCCAATCCTTTTCAGGAATATCAGCTGGAGCATGTTGTAGAACAGATACTTCCTTCGGAGGATGCTAATCCAGCGCAGTCCACAGATGCCTCACAGCCTATTCAGGAGCCTTAATCAGGTTTTTTATTATAAATGTTTCAAATTATTGAATTTAACTTTTGGCCAATTGTATTGTAACTTAACTCTTCTCATTTCAACTCTTATCTTATTTAGTGGGATATCTAGTAAATGACGTGGGCGCACTCGAATGTGGGATTCCTGGATTCGCGAAACTCAGATTATGGTGGATTACAACCCTCAAAATCAAATGGTCGGTAAAAATGCTAAGTAGTGTAGAAGTTTCATGGATTCTTTAGCCAAATATCATGATATCATTCCGGTGGAACCGGTCTCATGGATACATATCAGTGCTAACATCAATGTTAGGGCATGGGCGCAGATATGGGGTCGAAAATTTAATAAATTTATATTTATTTTAGTAATGTATTTATATGATTAAACATTTTCATTGTAGAGTCGATTTAACATTCATAACAGTGAGGCTGCCAAAGATACTAGGTCATGTGATCTTGGAGAGTATTGGCGGTCATACAAGTATGAGCTACATATTGGTTGGAGGAGCAAAGTGGGTATTGAGTTAGAGGGTCTACCCCCAAACCCTGACTGTCCAAAAAGTCAATATCAAAAAATGATCACACATTAAAAGACTAAACAATATAAGGCACTACCCATATTTAATTGTTTTTATTTAAAATTTAATTCTTATTACTTGTATTGTTTTTCTGTTTCTTAGGAAGTTTTAGCGAAAAACAAAAAAAAGTTGAAATGACATATCTACACACATTTGGGAACACTACAATGCCCAATCATGAGAAGCGGATGGTATGTTCCATCCAATTTTTTTCATTTATCATATATTGTTGTAATCCAAATTTGTGCATTTCTCATATGCAGTAAGATGAATTTGGAATTGTAGGTCTTGTACCTCGTGCAAAATTATTCTTCTTCAGTCGGAAAACAAAATATGGAACTGTAGTTAAATCACAAACAGAAGATAAAATTTGAATATTTCTTATTTATATTTAAAACATATATACGAAATTCATAATTTAATATGTTTATAATTTCAACAGTCTTCCTTGGAGGCCATGGATGAGAAAGAAGCTGACAACTTAGGGCCAAATGATCATTTGACTCAGGTGTTAGGTGTGGAGCATCCAAGAAAAGTCTGCTGTAGACCAGGCAAAATCATTGTCCACTCCATGTATTGGTCATCATCGGACTCCTCTAAATCCTCTAAGGCCTCTGAGATGGAAAGTACGTGTGCTGAATTAGGTGCGACAATGAAAATAGTATTAAAGGAGTGTGAAAAAAGTAAGCTAATTAATGAAAATTTCATGAAATCTATGTCAGTTTTGAGTCAGTCACTACCACCAGAGGTTTCTTCCACTTTTCATTCATTTATGGAACAATTGATCTCTTTACAGAATGCCTCGGGTGATTCCCATGAGGGTCCTAAGGGCGATGACGGTGGCAGACATAGAGTCGGCGAGGATGTTGCTGATGCTTTTATTGGTGATGAGAATATTGATGATGATGTTGATAGTGTGGTTGGTGATGATGTTTCTGATGATGTTGATGATGATGAATATGATGATGCTGGACATGGGGATGACAATGATTGTGATGGGGGGAAATTAATCCCCTCCATTTTTGACTTATTAGAGAGACTTGTGTAGGAGTTTTTTTTTGTATTGGTGGACTGCTTGTATGTGAATTTCTTTATGAAATGAAATGTATTTTGGATTATGTATTCATTAGGGGTATTATTTGACAGTTCTTTAGGTAATATTCACATTCCATATTTTTTTTATGGATTGGTGGGTTTATTATTATCTCTCAATCTAATCCTGGCGTTAGTAGTGGAGGGGTGGCTTGGCATGGGGGGATACAGTGGAGGGTTGGGAGTGGGGCTTCAATGGAGGGTTTGGAGGGGGGCTGGGAGGGGAAGGCTGGGAGGGGGTGCAGTGGAGGGCTGGGAGGGGAGAGGGCTTCATTCACTTAATCACTTTTTCATATACTCGACATGCAGAAGATGTTCATCACGCGAGTATGACTGTGTCCTCCACATTTAAGCAGACGATATCATCTATTGAAGGCGTTGAGAAGGATTAGTTGCTTCTGATCTTTTACTTTAAACATAAAGGCACTGATTGGTATGTGATCTGACAGTTATATGAATATTCGGAGTTGAAAAACTGATTTATATGTCGCATATGTTGTTTGTGGTTTTAAGCTTTCCTTTCTCTAATTTTTAATGTGGTTTTGTGTGTTTTAGGAAGACTCCAAACACAAATGAAAAATCATGTTCAGTGGAGAGGGAGGGGGGTTGGGCAGGTGGGGAGGGGGAGGGGCTGGGCAGTGGGGAGGGAGGGTGTGGTGCTAGGCAGGGGGTTGTGCAGGGGGGGCTGGGCAGTGGGTAGGGGTTTTGCAGGGGGTGTTGGGGAGTGGGGAGGGAGGGGGAGGGGCTGGGCAGGGGGAATGGGTAGTGGGGAGGGAGGGGGACATGCTGGGCAGGGGGGGTTGGGGAGTGGGGAGGGAGGGGGGGCTGGGAAGGGGGGATGGGTAGGTGGAGGGAGGGGGAGGGGCTAGGCAGTGGGCTGGGTAGTGGGGAGGGAGGGGGAGTGGCTGGGTAGGGGGGGTTGGGCATGGGGAGGGAGTTGGAGGGGCTGGGCATGGGGGAGGGGGAGGGGCAAGGCAGTGGGGAGGGAGGGGGAGGGGGAGGGGCAGGGGTAGGAGCTTGGCAGTGGGGAGGTAGGGTGTGGGGCTGGGAAGTGGTGAAGGAGGGGGAGGGGGAGTTGGGCAAGGGGGGAGGGCGAGGGGTTAGGGGAGGAGTTGGATGGTGTCGACTTATCCGCCGTTAATAAAAGTATGGTTTTACCACACCATTTTTTACATCATGACGAGTTCTATTTTTACTCAACATCATCCCCAAATATGAAATCTAACCTTAGACTCATATTTTCATAATATGATTCATTTTCTTGTTTGGTTGTTTAATGTTTTTAATGTATGGGTTAAATCTCTAGTTTAGCTAGTGCTGATTCATCTTCCAACCTCAATGGCATTGAAAAGGGTAAAATTGTGATATCATCTTATTTTCAAGATTAAAATTAACATTTAGACTCGTGTAATTAATAAATATATGATATTTTTATCATTTCATTATTTTTATTTATGATTTCAGGTCAAGCATCATTAGAAATAGTATTGACAACAACATTGTAATGTGTATTACAAGGGTTGGGTTCTTCTACTAAAAAATTGACGTGTCCATTGAAGAGGGTAAAATTAATGTATGAAGTGTCGATAACCTTTTAATCATTATTGAACTTGTTGTTTTTTATGCTGTTGTTTTATTTTTGCAGAATTTCACATGCATCACAATGCATTTTTAGTCATCGAAATTTTTATGTAGGCATTGGCACCCTCATTGAGTAAGTCCTTTGTTTTCTTCTACATCAGTGTAATGACCATTAGATTGGATATGGTTTCAATGTGGAAGGGCATGTCCTGGTTTAATGGAGAAGAAATTGGGAGGTACGGCCCTAGGAATAGCTCCATTAATGAAATGAATGAAGTGACATAGAGAATTTGATATTTGATCGGTTTCCATATGTACATCATTCCGATAGAGATAGCATGTCAGTGCAAGAAGAAAATGATATCATTACACGTGAGGAAAATGATAAAGACGATGATGTTGAGAGAGTGAAAAATTTATTGGATAATGCCAGAACTCCAGTATATCAAGAATGTTCTAAAATTACCAAGTTGGAATTTTTAATGCTGTTATATCATGGAAAAACCATGTATGGGATTTCTAATACCCCAATAGATTATATTCTTACATTTTTGTTGGACATAATTCCTGATGGTGCAGATATTCCCTCAAATCATTACATGGCATGGAAGATAATTAAGTATCTTCGATTTTCTAATAATAAAGTCCATGATTGTCCAAAATATTGCTATTTATATTTGGAGGAAAAAACTAACTGTAATGACTGTAATGAATGTGGTACATCTCAATTGAAGACAAATGCAGATGGAACACCATGTCGTGTGCCACAGAATGTCATGTGGAACATTCCATTGATTCCCAGACATCAAAATCTATTCATATCTCCAAAAATATCATTCAATATGAGATGGCACGATGTTTAGAGAATTAAAGGTAATGATGTGATGGTCCATCTTGAAGATGGATTAGCATGGAAGACATTTGATGCACAACATCCTAATTTTGCAGCTAAGGTACATAATGTTATATTGGGCCTATCATGTGATGGTTTTAATCTGTTTGGTCAGATGCTTACAACTCATAGCATGTTTCCAGTTTCTATTCATGTTTATAATCTTCCTCCGTTTATGTGTATGAAAAAACCTTTCACTTTCGTGAGTATAATGATATCTGGACCTTCGCATCCTGGTAATGATATAGATGTCTACTTGCAGCCTTCAATAAAAGAGTTGAAACAACTTTTGGTTTTAGGTGTGCAGACATTTGATGCTTCTTCAAAGAATATGTTTCAGATGCGTGCTGCCCTTCTATAGACCATAAATGATTTCCCTGCATATGCAATGATGTCTGGGTGATGCATGAAGGGAAAACTCGCATGTCCCGTTTGTGTGAAGAATACATGATCGAGAAGGTTTAAATATCGTCGTAGTTTTTGTTTCATGGGGCCTCACCGATTCTTTCCAATGGATCATCAATAAAGGAAGAATCGTCGGAGGTTTGATAGTAATTTTGACACTAAAGAACCACCTCAATGTATGTCAGGATGTGATGTGCTTGATGAATTGAAAAATTTCAGCTTTTCATTAGGGAAATATCAGTTGAAATCTCAAAAGAGGAAGAATGCTAATACTGAAGTCACATACAATAGGAAAAAGAGAAGTATTTTTTTTCTGTTCCCATATTGGACTACTAATTTTTGACATCATTGTTTATATTTAATGCATATTGAGAAAAATATATGTGAAATATTGCATGTAATTATTTTAAATATTAAGGGGAAAGCCAAAAATGACTTCCGATCAGATTGGGATTTATTGGATTGGGGTATTCGACTAGAACTGCATCATGTTTGTATCGGTGAAAACAAATGGAAAGTACCATGTTCTTCTTATGTGATGACACCGATAAAGGAAGATCAATTTCTGGAAATATTGGAGAATATCAAGGTTCCAGATGGCTATTCTAGCAACATATCTAAACGATTCAACAGAAGACATTTTAAATTGAAATCCCTAAAAACTCATGATTAACACATCCTTCTTCATGAATTTATTCCAATAAAAATTCGGTAATTCCGTTCCAATATTTTATGGGTGTAAGTGATTTGGTTGTGTCATTTTTTACAGACCTTTATTCTATAAGGTTATCCAAATAATTTTTGATAAAAATGCAGCAAGAGGCACTGTTAATTCTATGAGAGTTGGAAAAAATTTTCCTCCATCCTTTTTCACGTGCATGCTGCATTTAACAGTTCATCTTCTAACTAAGACACATCTTGGGAGACTAGTTGCTTTTTGGTGGATGTATCCCACTGAAAGAAATATGTTCTCTTTGAAATCATATGTCCGAAATAAGAATTATCCTAAAGGTTCCATTGTGAGGAGTTATCTGGCCCAAGAATGTATGGATTTTTGTTCAATGTATTTGTCTGATGTGGGAACAATACATAATTGACCAATGAGAAATGAAGATGAGCAGTATGAGGAAAATCAGCCCTCGTTTCCATCTCTTCCCCAAACAAGTGGAATTGTCGGGTCTTATACATTGGTTACATTAAGCTTTAAAGAGCGGAATATGGCACATCGTACATTCTTGCTTAATTGTGGTCTGTTAGACGCATATATCAAGTAAGTAATTTTAATATATATATGTTATCTCATATGATATCATATCACATATACCTTATACATTTATTGTCATTTTATGTAGATAACAGAAACAAATTATAAGTAGAGTTCAACGGACTTTGCCATTGAGAAGGATAGAGGCTATGCATAGCCAAGAGTTCCCAGCATGGTTGAAATCAAAGGTATGAACATTACATTATATACCTTAAAATATAGATATATATTTAATTATATTAATCATATGTATTCCTGGTATTGAGTTTACTTACTGACTTCATTTCTCTAGAATTAAGAGCGTTAGATTTTTCTCCCAATTCTTTGTTTCGTGACTGCAAATCATTAATAATCAATGGATATAAATTTATTACAACTGATAAAGTGTTAAAAATGAGAACACAAAAATATGGGATTATGTTAACTTCTTTAATTTATTGTTATGCTAGTGCATCTGATAGTCGACCTTGATATAAAGATGTGTATTATTATGGACTGGTTAAGAAAATATTTTATTGGATTACTACTCTCAAGGTCGAGTCACTATGATGAAATATAAATGGTTTGATTCAATGATGTGACATGGTACATTAATTGATGGTTGTGGATTTAGAGTTATTGACATTAGTCAATTCCTACATACCAATGAACCATACATTTCAGTATTAGTGGAAAACAAGTGTTTTATGTAAAAGATCATCTGAAACCTGATTACGGTGTAATTAATAAAGTAATCCCAAGACATATTTTTCATGATGATGGGGATGAAAGTGTCACCATTGATGCCCCTATCAGTTTTAGCCAAAATATTGTATTTGATGACACAAATAGTCCCATTGTGAGAGATGATGTTGACCCAGAGGTAGTAGAGGGTAATATATAAAAGCAATCGTATATATTCAGAGTTCATTCAGTTTACCTTGACATTAGTTTCTAAGGTTGGTACGAATGTAATTACATTAATTTAGTTTTAGTTTGGAATGATATGTCTATTTTTGTATTATTTGGTTTTGTTCAATTTAATTATATTTATTTCAATTCAGAAAACTGGGTTTAAAATGGGGTTTTAAAAATTGTATAACTTGGTTGTAAATTATCATTACTGAAATATATAATGAAATTTTTTGTCTTATTATTCCTATATGTTGTATGTATGATTTGTAAAAATTGTTGCTAAAAATTATTCATTTCATTCTTATGAATATTATGATGAAAACTACAGAAGCTCGCAAGAATATATTATTTTATGTTGATCATGTTAGTCACGAGCGTGAGTTGTCTTCAGTGACTATAATAATTCTAATATTTATCTTCTGCATTAAATATAATATGAAGTTCATATTTTTGATCAAATTTATTTTAGGGATATATAACTCCAGAGATTTCTCTTCCTAGTATGGGGCCGAGCAGGGATCCTCCTAGACCTAGGTGGAGCTCCCGTCTTACCACTCCCCACACTGACCCATCAGTGGAAATCCCATCTACCACACATGTCTGCCCTCCGCTTGAGACCCCTGGGTGTTCCCATACATGCTGCCATCATCATCCCATTTACCCTCTTTTTCCCATTTCATGTCCACATCGACTCGACCGATGTCCTCACCTGCACAATTTCCATATCCATTCATGTATCCCCAGACCTACTATGCATATTCTGAAATGTCTATGCCACCTCCTTTTCTTATCTTCCATCCTACACATATTGAGTTTGTTCCTTCAGTTTCCAATCCTTTACATGAATATCAGCTGGAGCATGTTGTAGAATAGATACTTCCTTCGGAGGATGCTGATCCAGCACAGTCCACAGATGCCTCACAACCTATTCAAAGCCTTAATCAAGTTTTTTATTATAAATGTTTCTTATTGTTGAATTTAACTTTTGGACAATTTTATTGTAACTTAACTCTTCTCATTTCACCTCTTATCTTATTTAGTGGGATATCTAGTAGGTGACGTGGGTGCACTCGAATGTGGGAGGCCTGGAATCGTGAAACTCAGATTATGGTGGATTACAATCCTCAAAATCAAATGGTCGGTAAAAATGCTAAGTAGTGTAGAAGTTTCATGGATTCCTTAGCCAAATATCATGATATCATTCCGGTGGAACCGGTCTCGGGGAGACATATTAGTGCTAACATCAATGTTTGGGCATGGGCGCAGATATGGGGTCAAAAATTTTATAAATTTATATTTATAATAGTAATGTATTTATATGACTAAACAATTTCATTGTAGAGTCGATTTTACTTTCATAATAGTGAGGCTGCCAAAGATACTAGGTCATGTAATCTTGGAGAGTATTGGTGGTCATACAAGTATGAGTTACATATTGGTTGGAGGAGCAAAGTGGGTATTGAGTTAGAGGGTCTACCCCCAATCCCTGACTGTCCAAAAAGTCAATATCAAAAAATGATCGCACATTAAAAGACTGAACAATATAAGGCACTACCCATATTTAATTGTTTTTATTTAAAATTTAATTCTTATTACTTGTATTGTTTTTTGTTTCTTAGGAAGTGTAAGAAAAAAACAAAAAAAACAAAGGTGAAATGACATATCTACACACATTTGGGAACACTACAATACCCAATCATGAGAAGCGGATGGTATGTTCCGTCCAATTTTTTTCATTTATCATATATTGTTGTAATCCAAATTTGTGCATTTCTCATATGCAGTAAGATGAATTGGGCATTGTAGGACTTGTACCTCGTGCCAAATTATTCTTCTTTAGTCAGAAAACAAAATATGGAACTGTAGTTAAATCACAAACAGAAGATAAAATTTGATGTTTTCTTATTTATATTTAAAAAATATAGACAAAATTAATAATTTAATATGTTCATAATTTCAACAGTCTTCCTTGGAGGCCATGGATGAGAAATAAGCTGACAACTTAGGGCCAAATGATCATTTGAGTCAGGTGTTAGGTGTGGAGCATCCAAGAAAAGTCTGTTGTAGACCAGGAAATATCATTGTCCCCTCTAGGTATTGGTCATCATCGGACTCATATAAAGCCTCTAGGGCCTCTGAGATGGAAAGAACACGTGTTGAATTAGGTGTGACAATGAAAATAGTATTAAAGGAGTGTGAAAAAAGTAAGCTAATGAATGAAAATTTCATGAAATCTATGTCCGTTTTGAGTTAGTCACTACCACTAGAGGTTTCTTCCACTTTTCATTCATGTATGAAATAAATGATATCTTTAAATAATGCCTCGGGTGATTCCCATGAGGGTCCTAGTGGCGATGATAGTGGTGGAAATAGAGTTGGAAAAGATGTTGCTGATGCTTTTGTTGGTGATGAGATTGTTTATGATGATGTTGATAGTGCGGTTGGTGATGATGTTTCTGATGATGTTGATGATGATAATGATGATGATGATGGACATGGGGATGACAATGATGGTGATGGGGGGGATATTAATCCCCTCCATTTTTGACTTAGTAGAGGGACTTGTGTAGGAGTGTTAATTTTTTTTTGTATTGGTGGACTGCTTGTATGTGAATTTCTTTATGAAATGAAATTTATTTTGGATTATGTATTCACCAGGGGTGTTATTTGACAATTATTTAGGTAATATTCACATTCCATATATTTTTTTAAGGTATGGTGTGTTTATTACTATCTCTCTATCTAATCTTGGCCTTAGTAGTGGAGGGGTGGCTTGGCATGTGGGGGGGATACAGTGGAGGGTTGGGAGTGGGGCTGCAGTGGAGGGTTGGGAGGGGGTCTGGGAGGGGAAGGTTGGGAGGGGGTGCAGTGGAGGGCTGGGAGGGGAGGGGGATTCATTCACATAATCTCTTTTTCATATACTCGACATGCAGAGGATGTTCATCACGCGGTTATGACCGTGTCCTCCACATTGAAGCAGAAGATCTCATCTATTGAAGGCATTGAGAAGGATTAGTTGCTTCTGATCTTTTACATTAAACATAAATGAATTGATTGGTATGTGATCTGATAGTTATATGAATATTCGGAGTTGAAAAACTGATTTATATTTCGTATATGTTGTTTGTGGTTTTAAGATTTCCTTTCTCTAATTTTTTAATGTGGTTTTGTGTGTTTTAGGAAGACTCCAAACACAAAAGAAAAATCATGTTCAGTGGGGAGGGAGGGGGGTTGGGCAGGTGGGGAGGGGGAGGGGCTAGGCAGTGGGGAGGGAGGGGGTGGTGCTAGGCAGGGGGTTGTGCAGGGGGGCTGGGCAGTGGGGATGGGTTTTGCAGGGGGTGCTGGGGGGTGGGGAGGGAGGGGGAGGGGCTGGGCAGGGGGGATGGGGAGTGGGGAGGGAGGGGGACATTCTGGGCAGGGGGTTGGGGAGTGGGGAGGGAGGGGGGCTGGGAAGGGGTGATGGGTAGTGGGGAGGGAGGGGGAGGGGCTAGGCAGGGGGCTAGGTAGTGGGGAGGGAGGGGGAGGGGCTAGGCAGGGGCGGTTGGGCATGGGGAGGGAGTTGGAGGGGATGGGCATGGGGGAGGGGAGGGGCAAGGCAGTGGGGAGGGAGGGGCAGGGGGAGGGGCAGGGGTAGGAGCTTGGTAGTGGGGAGTTAGGGGGTGGGGCTTGGAAGTGGTGAAGGAGGGGGGGGGAGTTGGGCAAGGGGGGAGGGGGAGGGGTTGGGGGAGGAGCTGGATGGTGTCGACTTATCCGCCGTCAATAAAAGTATGGTTTTAACATGCCATTTTTTACATCATGACGAGTTCTATTTCTACTCAACAGCATCTTCAAATATGAAATTTAACCTTAGACTCATATTTTCATAATATGATGCATTTTCATGTTTGGTTGTTTAATGTTTTTAATGTATGGGTTGAATCTCTAGTTTAGCTGGTGTTGATTCGTCTTCCAACATCAATGGCATTGAAAAGGCTAAAATAGTGATATCATCTTATTTTAAAGATAAAAATTAACATGTAGACTCATGTAATTAATAAACATATAATATTGTTATCATTTCCTTATTGTTATTTATGCTTTCAGGTCAAGCATCATTAGAAATAATATTGACAACGACATTGTAATGGGCCTTACAAGGGTTGGGTTCTTCTACTGAAAAAATTGACGTGTCCATTGAAGAGGGTAAAATTAATGTATGAAGTGTCAATAACCTTTTAATCATTATTGAACTTTTTGTTTTTTATGATGTTGTTTTATTTTTGCAGAATTTCACATGCATCGCAATGCATTTTTAGTCATCGAAATTTTTATGTAGGCATTGACACCCTCATTGAGTAAGTCCTTTGTTTTCTTCTACACCAGTGTAATGACCCTTGGATTGGATATGGTTTCCATGTGGAAGGGCATGTCCTGGTTTAATGGAGAAGAAATTGGGAGGTACTTCCCTAGGAATAGATCCATTCATGATGAATGCGTCCTTGAATGCAATTATAGAGGCAAATTTAGTCCATTCAAATGTAGTAAAGGATGTGGAACTCCAACTCAGAGATGGTAAGTCTCCCCTAATCTCTCCCTTGTATGCAAATGATATTGAATGATCACAAATCATATGTTTTTGGAATGTCAACCCAGTTTGAGTTCGTCTATTTTCTAGGGTGAAATTTGATGTGTGATAATTTGCTTGCATGCCTCCCTGTACAAGAACAACTTTAATATAGAATTAACCAAATAGAACATGAACAAGGACATGATCAGGTACTTCTTGAGATAGTTTCAGGTATGATATACATATTCGGTTTATTCTCACATATACATATCAATATAGTTTTGACCCTTCCTTTAATTATTGTATATTTCAATTGGGACATAGAGGTACTAGTGGATTCCCTAGCTTTTCTCCATCTAATAAAGAATCATATTGGGGGTGATCATTTTCTCAGATGTTGGGTAAATGCTTCTTGGATAATTCCCCCTATAGTAAAGAGGTTGTTAACACACTTTTTATGGACAGCAATCTAGATCCTATTTTTATGTCATGATGGCCACCAAAATCTAGCTTCTCCATTCCATCTCCCCAATCTAGGTTCCAACTCTTTCGTGTTCGCCTTCCACTACTCCTTTTCCATTGACTGCCTTCACTTCCATCACCTTCAACCTCTATCTCTCCATCTGGATTATAGATGATATCATACTCCTCCATCGTCACCTACAATAACTACTAAATCCATCTTCACCTCCTTCGGAAAACCCAATCTAGGGTATCCTTCGCCTCCCCAATATAGGGTTTCCTTTTATGGATGATCACATTCATACCAAGAAATACTTTTTATGAATGTGCGTATCTATTATTTTCATCGGATTTATTGAACCTCATTATGAAAAAAAATAACGTCCATTTAGCAATTGATGGATTTTGTAAAGCCTGCAAATCAAAATTTCATTTTACTGAAGTATGAACATCCTTGAAACAATTGTAATAGATTTCTGTTTTCTGGTCAAAATGCATACTATTGAAGTTACGGGACCAAGTATCTTTGAAATTTTGATTCTTTTATGTTTCTTCTTCCTTTTTAATTATTTGTACTATTTCCTTTTTGGGATCTCATTAAGATTCTACTATATTTATAAAATTTTATTTTTTAAAATTCTCGTAATATCAACAATTTATATTTATAGTACTTTTGTTTAATTATTTTTCAATTCAGGAGTAGGCTTCATCAATGTTTAATGAACATTTAATTTAGTGTGTATCATTTTAATATTTTTGGAGAGCATCAACACATCAACATGTGGTTTACTATATGAACTTGAACTCATCTTCTGTGACGTGAATCTGATTGCTTATTTCAAAAAAAATAGCTATAAAGAAATTTTCATCAACAATAATTACAACTACATCAGTATATTTATTGAATTCTTTGAAGATATTCGAGTAGGAGTGTATAAAATTTTCTATTTATATTAGAAAAAAAATACACAAAATACTAAATTTTACCTCATTATTGAACAGGGAGATCAAATAAATGCATCTTCATAAGTAGTGGCATTGAATATATCCAGGTAAAATTTCATTGGTCTTTAATTTGTTTTATTAACAATTGAAAATATTATTACTGTTATGTTAATTTTAACAATTCACAATTTTAGCATTGAAATATTAGGTCTTCTCCAGGGATTTCATGAATTGGCACAAGATTTGATACTATAACCTTGAATATGTCCACTACTCTAGTATTAAATAGTTATATTTAATGACTGCTAATTTAATTCCATTTAGATAAACACATGTGTATTAAATCAATATAGAAAGTCTATTCTAAGTCTTTCAAACAAAATGTTATTTACATCTCGTAATTGACTACAGTTACAGGAGTGTGTACATTTAAATATTAGCAATGTCATAAATATTTCAATTTTTTCTATCTATTTTTCATGGAAATGAACCACAAAGATGAAACTAACACCTTATCTGGTAACCATTGTTTAGAAACCTCTTTATCTTGTAATATTTACATTTTTAGTATTTGTGATATCTCCTTAAGAACCAATAGTACTAATATTTGTTATGATGACAAAAAAAATTTTCATGTAATCTTCTGATTAGTGTGATTTCTACTATTTGTAATCTATACATTTTTTTGACAAACATGTTTAACATTACTATAATCTAAAAATGGTTAACATTTCTGCTGATTAGTGTGTTTTTTGACATACATATTTAACATTCTCGAGTAGGTAGGTAATTTTAATTGATTACAAATCAATTACCCATGGTGTTCTGCTATTTGAAATCTATACATTTTATTAAAAAACATGTTTAATATTTCTACGATCTATACTCTTTACATTTTTATCATTTTCTGAAAAATAAAATTTACATTTTCTCACAAAATATGTATTTTTTGCAAACATGTTTAACATTTCTGTCATGAAATCTACTGATTATTGCGATTTTTGAAAATTAGGTGTATCATGTAATCTGTACATTTTTTGAACCAGTTTTAGATTATCAAAAACTACAATTATATAGATCCATATAAAGTTTTAATTTGTCTTTTATAGTTGTATGATAATATATTTCCAATACTTGTAAAAAAATATTATGACACAAATATTTAACTATTTATGTTTGGTTGCAGGGTACTCTATAGACTGGTGGAATAGATTATGGTTGAATCTAGTTAGTGGGAAGGGGAGGGGAGGGGCAGGGTGTGGGGGAGGGGATGAGAGGGGAAGAACTGGGCAGGGGGGATGGGGCTGGTGGGGGATGGGGCTGGGTAGGGGGGTTGGGCTGGTGGGAGGGGGAGGTGCTTGGAAGGGGTAGGAGGACAAGCTGGGTAGGGGGTAGGGGAGGGGATGGGTAGAGGGGAGGGCCTACTTAACTATGTTAATGCTTGAAATATCTATTCAAGTGGTCTAAAGATCCTATGATTTATATTCAATTGTTCAGGGTTCATAGAGAATCCTGAGTACCCATGGCTGATTATTTACCTAATTAGTAGTATCACATGTCATTTTACTAATATATTCACTAGCATTCAGCTTATTTCACCAATATCTACTTCCATTCATTATTTTTATATCGGCTTCACTGTTTTTCTATTTTAATCCCTGTATGTGTTTCCTGTTTCTATGATTTTGGTTCCAACATTAATCTTTGGTATATAGTGCTTCATAGTTTTAATCATTTATTCAATTATAATGTTACGTATATGGATAAAATCATCATTAAATGTTTCTGGATAGGTCGATAATAGATTTTTTATATTTCATTAATAAATGATGATGTTTGAAATCCTTGTTTAATTGGTCTAAAGTTCCACTGGTTTCTCTTCAACTGTTCATGATTTATAGAATTCCAAATATATATTTTTTTTCTCATAACTCCTGATATACTTCATAATAATAGGCAGTTATTTGCATTGGAAATGTAATTCTGTTATCTTTATTTCATTATATTGCATTAAATGATGACATTTCTTTTTATATATCTTAGAAAATGGATGGTGTTCTTAAACATTCCAGTTATTTTCTATTTCATGTTTTTTAGGCCACTACATGCATTGAGTGGAGGCCTTCACTGAACATGATATTGAATTCACCTTAAACAATTTGTGTACCATGAGTTCTCCACTTCCATGGATTCACCAACACAAAAGGGTTGTACCCTTCCCTTCATGTTCAAGAATCGATTGATTTTGATCCCTGCGAATAGAGAAATTATTCCAGAAGCCTAGGATATTAGTTCTCATTGTATCCTGATGAATATATTTACATGTAAATTTAAAGAGCTGGTTCAAGTAGCACTTTTTTATCCTAACATTAATAGTATTTAATGTCCTAATGGGTTCTCCAATAAATTCATTATGTTTTGTTGGGAAATTATTCAGAATGAGGTGGTTAATGTTGTTAAATAATTATCCATTCATGATAATATGCATCATGGTATCAATTCCAACTGATATTATATTATGATTTGTTTTAATGGGTTCACTGGAAGAAGGAAGCAATAATGTTGCGGGCAGCTGGGTGCTCTAAAAGCTGGAGGGATGCTGCAGCAGCTGGGTGCACTGGAAGTAGGAGGGAGGCTGCAGCAGCTAGGTGCAGTATGAAGAAATTTTGATTGGATATCCCCATGGTTTTGTAAAATCTATGGGTATAGGGCTATGTTGAGGCCACTGCATCCCACAGTTCATAAAACCATGGGTATATCATATACCAACAGTTTTATGGGCTATACCGATGGTTTAAAAATGTGGGTATAGGTGATATTTCCATTAGTGGGCATCCTGAAAGAACAGATGTGACACGGTCAAAATACTATACCTGGTGAGCTGACCTAGTTTGAGCTGATTTAAAATAAACTTTTGAAAACAAACACGCAATCAGTGTTTTTGTGCACTGAGTCGGAGATCAAGAGTCAGGGTCCTGGTGTAGGAATACGTCGGCCACCCGCACCAAAACTGGACTCCCTGAACTGAAAACCCCACTTAGTACCCTTAACACTATTTCTTCATAGAGAGAAAATATCAGTGTCCTATGTTTTGCAGTAGAACCAACTTCTCTGATACCAATTTGTCATGACCCGTCCTCAGGGCCCGTGTCGTGACTACCCCAAACCTACCTTCCATTCGCCAGCGGCTAGAAACTAGCACCAAAGGTGTAAATATCGATAAAAAGGGAAGGAATTACCTTTATGGAATGTAAAAATACAAAACCAGAGTAAAAGAAAAAGAAAACACTATTTAAAACTAAAAACCAAAGTAGTTCTGAACATTAGGGGCTGGAAATACAAACCTCAACCACGATCAGTTCTGTCCATCATCTGCATCAAACACAACGTGGTGTGGGCATGGACCGTTGAAGGGTGAGTATAACGATACTCAGTAAGGACCCTGATACCCTCAAGGTATCACTAAAACCAACAAGGATAAACCATAACGATGATCTCAACATATAAACTTTACTTAGGTATGTAACAATAAATATACCTATGTTATCAAGTAACTATCTCAATCATGAGGTAAACACAAAGGTCATTGACTCAGCTGAAACCAGGATTTTAATTAATGATATCAAAACCACAAATGCTGAAGAGATCCTCCTCTATCGATTACAGTGATCATGTCATGAATTTGAGTCACTTCTCACTAACTATAGACTGATGAGGTACTCATCCTGTCGAGTACTGCGGGTCTGCCACCCCAACACAGTAGTGCTCCCCGTCGTGGGTTTGCCACCCAATCACAATAGTGCTCACCCAAATATCCTACAGAGGAACTCCTTCTGTCGAGTAACATGATTCTGCCACCCAAACACAGTAGTGCTTCCCACTGTGGGTCTACCACCCAAACATAGTAGTGCTCCCCACTGGGCTATTCAAATCACTCCGACTCGAATCGGACAAGCAGTCATAGGGTCTCAGCCGGCTACAATGTCTCTGTACTCCATATGCTTATATCTGAGATGATCTGATCCACGATTAACAGGTCGATACTTTCAACTATCATGTAATCTCATGTGGATGTATCTCAAAGGACCTCCCCATCACATGGGTCTCAATGTAACAGACGATGCGTCAATCTGATGCCCGGTCTGTGAGTTAATAGTCTTTCTGTCCTAGGGGCCCAGTTGGATTTTGGGTACAATCTAACCCGACCACACTCCAACTACATCCAAACCTCAGGATAAGAATTCCAAATGAACCATATCTACAAGAGGAGTCCAACAAAGTCGACGACACATCAATCGGACGTCCGGAGCTCATGTTATAAGTGTTTCCGCTCCGAGGGCCCGGTTAGTTTCGGGTTCGAACCAACTCGGTCGAACCAAAACTTCACTGAAAACATAAGTGTAATATACCGAAATGACCGTCTCGATATGAGGAATCCTATGAAACTGAATGTGCGTTGATAGGAGGTCCACAACTCATGATATGAACGTTTAAATGAACAAGTTCCGAAAAGAGGGGGTCTGGGCGCAGTCCGACCCGACCCAACACCCCCTGGGTAGGCCCGAATCGGTTCAACACGACTCGGGTCTGGGTATAGCCCAGTTGGGAGAGGCCTGGCCCTGCTGGCATGGCTCGGCCGAGCCGGCACAGCCCAGCCCGGCACTGGAGGCTCGGCCCATCGCTGGAGGCCCGACTCGTTGGCTGGTTGCGGCTCAGCCGGTTGACCGAGCGGGGGAGGAACGACCTCCACGCTGACTTACACCGGTGCCGACATATGGCGCCGCCCCCTGGGTGTCCTGGATCCCGCGCGTATGTGGGGTCCATCGCTCCGCCTCCGCGTCGGTGACACGCGCCAGCAGCGTCTTCTGCGGACCACCGGACACACTCCAGTGGTCCAATTTGCCCGACTTCTGGGCCTTCGGCTCTCCCAAGGCCCGTTCTTCACTTCGAAGGCTTCCAAACGCCATTGAAGTCCCATTCTTTGTCACCCATCAATCCACACACAAAAGGACAACCAGTAGAGGGTTTAGGGTTGTTCGTTAGCCCGTGCCCACCGCATTAGAGGCTCAATCCATAAATCATCAACGTCAAGGGTATAATTTATTCAAGATAAATTCTACAGACACCATGAAAATAAATACCCATGCACGAGGGTATCAATCACATATACACTAAAAACGAAAACCCCCAAACTCTTAAAATTGTGTTAAATGAAGGCGAGTCCCGGAAGATGGGCGTCACGGAAGGCAGGTGTCGTTCCGTCAACATCAGGAAGGAAGGAGCCGAGGGTGGCATCTACGTTCTTCATTCTTCGTTCTTCATTGGAGGAATGGGAAAACTCTCCAAGTTCTAGGAACCATGCTTCTCTACTAGCGTTCCACCACTTAAAGAAGCCTTCCAGAACTCCATACCCTAGACTCTTTTATATAGGAGTGGGAGGGTTCGTCGTTGGCACGCAAGTCATAAATAGAGGATTTATGACAGAGGGCTCCACCAAATTAATCTGCTATGGTGGCGCATTGAAAAGGGGAGGAAGTCAAAAAGGGGTTTATTGGCCCTGTTTGTCCCCAAAAAATAATATCCTCTAAAGGGAGGATATTTCTATATGGGCCCCACCATTAATTAACCCCAAAAATGAAAGGGGGTTAAGGCTTTGGTGGTCCCCTCAGTTAAAAGGGGGTTTCATCCTCCTCAATTAAGTGGGGGATTTAGACCTAGAGGCCCTCCCTTATAAATGAGGGGGAGTTAAGGAGTTATGACTCCCCTCCCATTAATGGAAGGCCTCATGTGGTTTCCACCCCAATTAACTTCACATGGGAGGTTGGATCTCAGTGGGACCCACCACCATAACCTCTCGTGGGAGGTTAGGGTGTGCCGGTCCCACCACCAACTGCCATGTGGATCTACTAACCAATTTATCCACACGACATGTGTTTAAAAAAATAAAATAAATTGTTCACTTATTTTATTTTATTAACCCACTTAAAACCCCAAAAACTAACGTTCTTACCTGATCATCTACCGTTGAGGTGAAACTCATCTTAGGGTGTGCCCTCATATTTCAATTCCGAGCACTGGTTCAAAAGATAGAAAAACTCAATTGTTTGTTTTTGGAACATACCTGAGCTAAACATCTAAAATTAATTCCAGGCACACTGGGCCTCAGAATCATGTGCATTCAGAAGCCACAGAATCGTAAAATTCCAACGAAATTGTGAAAAAAAATCCCTTGAAATTTTCGAGTCTGTACAGTCTTACAACTAACTTCCATACCCAATTCATTAGAAGTTATAATATATCCACCCATACTTGGTTTATAATTGAACCACCCATCATTTGGTTTATCATGTAACCACTAATTAAATTTCCAAGTACCATTATATAATCTTCACCAATAAAAGATTGCAAATATCATCATTTCAATGCTAAAATTTTCATTTGAAACGGAAAGAAATAATTCCAAGATATTGAAATAGTGAATCGACTTTGAAATCCATTGTCAATAAAAAAATATAAAAATTTGGAATATGGTATTTATTTTCCACATACAATCATCATGACTTTTTATGGAATCCAAATATCAAATAAAGCATGCAGTGGTGGAACGGTCGTTGTCACCACGTACGTTAAAAAGATGAATTCCCTTTTTCATTTAGTAAAATGCTACATAGAAAAAGATTTTCATTGAAATTTATTAAAATTCAAAGGGGTTTATACACTATATAAAATCATGTCATGTATAAATCAATAGATGCCTCAATGAATGGAGATTGAGACAATGTGTGTTACCTCGAGTCTGACTAGTCTCATATAATCCTTTATCTTCTTAAATAATAAACTAAAGTAAATATAAACTTCAATATGAACCTTTTTCAAGTTTATTATTCATTTTATATCACATTTTACCTTTTTATAACAGTTATTTAATTATTTAATTTCATATTGGACATTTTTTCGATGTTTGGAACATGAGTAAAAAATGAACATGTCATAATTACAAATTGTCCATGTGGTCATAAGTACATATTCTCCCAAATAATATTAATGATTTAGATATCATATATATCATATATATAGATATATATTATATATGTATTTATAATATTCCATAACATTTGGATATAAGAATTTTAATGCATTGTTCATGGAGATGGTAAGCATTACGTAGGCATGAAGGCTACTTTCATTTATTTTTCATATTTAAAGGTAGGAAAAATAAATTATTCATAAATATATTATTACTCCTTTATACTATAAATGTTATATATGTTACATATCATAATTAATTCCATCTTTTATATGTTCCATGTATAGCATTAACAAGTCATATCACTTTGTGGGGGCGATAGTATGCACGTCCTTAAGTGAAATTATCGTATTTATACTACATGAAAAGAAAAAAAGGTATGTTATAAATAAGAATAAAGGAAGAGTAGAGATAAAATAAATATTATATATATCATATATAATTATAGTTCCATCATAATGTCCACTATGAGAGGTGGTAGGAGATGATTGAGCAATCATCGTTTCGTGATGCAGTAGTTCGTCGTCTACAGAAACAGTATGGTCTATACCCATTAAATTGAGGTGTGTATAAGTATAGTTAGAATAAATCTCATAAAAAAACCTAGTATATTGATTATACTTGTGTGGTTATGTAAACAAGTAATAATAAGCTCATAGGGAGTGGAGAAGGAAATATAATGGAAAGGGACTTGAGAGAATACATTACCTCAAATCGGGTAATGCCTTTTGATTTGAACCAAAGGACATTCATGGAATTACTTATAACTAGTGGAAGGCCCTTATGAAGAAGAAAGGGATGTAGGTAGATTATCAGATCAGTTTTTGGATGATCCAATGGGCTTGAGAGGTGTGAGTAATGGTTTAGAGGTGGTGTCCATTTAAAAGAGGGAGGAGGGGCCCTTTAGGAATGTTTTGAAATATTATTCTATTATTAATTTATTTTCAAATTATAATAACACTAAAGTGATATATTTACAAGATAAGATGAGTATGAGTTGAAATAGTCTCATCCAATATGTTTTAGACAATTTTTGGTCTCAAATATAACCTTATCATTTAGATTTAACACTCAGTTCACTAATTTTACTATTACCATGTTTTCTT
Organism: Viscum album; assembly: GCA_963277665.1. Taxonomy (NCBI): domain Eukaryota; kingdom Viridiplantae; phylum Streptophyta; class Magnoliopsida; order Santalales; family Viscaceae; genus Viscum; species Viscum album. Next base: position 1,787,026,403 of record OY728121.1, on the reverse strand, counting down.
CTATATTAATACTATATGGTTAAAATTTCCACCATAAAATGACAATATAACCTCAAGTGGTTCATAAATTACATTTAATACATTATATATGTCATTTGGACGAATTGTAAATTTTTAGGACTATTATATCATTTCTTAAAATGTTAATTTATTTAATAACTCATTTATGTCAATTTTTATACTATTCATATCATGAATTTTTTTAAAATCCATAAAAACATGATTAATTGAAAAAAACATCATTAATTATAATATATCAAGTAATAATCATCCATAACACTCTTTTATGGCCTAAAAAGTTTCTAAACCAATATATTTTAAAATTTATAATGTCATTAATTTAAATATTTCATTAAAAATGTAATCATTACATCAGCATTGTGTCATAAATAAATTCATTTATTTGATGTCTAAATATTATAAATAAAATACCATGATGTTGTAAATATGTTTATATTTATAATGAATAATTATAGTCAAAGGTATCACTTATATAACCCCATAAAAAACATTTTATGTAAAAGATCCATGTTTAGGTTATATTTTCCTAATGTTTAAATTAAAAGTAAGTAAATGCTATTTTCACACCCAAGTGGATCCATGGGGTCCTAAAACAGACTCATGGATGTCCATCGTTATAAATATCTCATCCAATGGAGCTAAAAATTATTTTAGGGTAATTTATTATTATTATAATATTATTTCGTACCCTTATTTACCAGATTTACCCTTTAATAATGCTAAATAAAATATTTTATGAATTTACCATTGATAATGCCAAAAAATAAAAGTTCACTATTTATACAATTTAGAAACATTCATTCCAAATATTGAATACTTTTTCCAAATTAAAACACAAAATTTGAAAAAATTAATTTAAAATTAATTCATGTAGTTAAAATTATTTTAAAGAAGAAAAAACTACCAAAATATTGAATTGTGTTTATTTTCAATTTAAAATTGAAATTACTTATAATGAACTAAATTGGATTAAATGATATGAATATAATCTAAATAATATTTAAAACCAATTTAATGGAAAATTTAATCATATAAATAAATTATATGAAAATATAGTTTTTGCTTAAAATGCAGTATTTTTCACTATTCATTATAAATGAACTTTATCAAAAAAATACCAAATATATAACCAAACTAAATTTTTATGTCATGCTTCTAAATAATAATTTCTTTTTCAAATGATACATATATAAGTGAAAAAACTATATTTAAAAAGGTTTATCAATAAAAAATCTATAAATTGGCCTTTTAAAGAATATTAATGTATTTCATGCTTAAAATCGGATTCATACTTATTTTAAGTCCCTAAAATTTATTGGATAGATGAAAATACATTTAACAAATATGTTTAATAATAATTTAGTTTGTTATGTTAATTCTTAGAAATAGAGTGACTATGTGTTAACTACCATTAAAAATAATTATAATATTATTTTATTTATCAGTATAAATCAATGTTGCGTTTAGTATAAGATTTCAAAGAAACTCATTGTTGTTTGTTGAGTACACTATCGAAAAACCTGTCCACTTTGACATAAAATTAATATCTTATTCATAAATATTAACAGATATGAAAAGGTATTATTCTATAAATACCTATGTCGTTACATGTAACTCTTTATTTCAATATATATAATGATAAAATGATTTTTATCATAAGTTATGAAATAACATTCAATGTTAATCTTAATAAATGTAATGAATATTTAACCATGATTATCCTCTATGTCTGGGTAGAATTGAAATAAAAAATTTCAAAAATATGTTAATAAATTTCTAAAATAAAATAGACATTATTCCTCGAAATATAAATAAGCATATATTAATGGTCACATATAAAATAAGTGAATAACTTGATCACCTGTTCTCCTAAACCTTGGTAATGACCTAAATTCCAAAAAAACTCCAATTTAAAAAATTGATGCTTTCTCATTCTAAAAATAAAAAAACATATTATTTAATATATTCCATAAATCCAAAAATTATATAAACTCCACCATTGGTAACATATGCCACTTTATCAACAAATAATTAATCAGTTCTGGGGCCATTAATTCTATCTAGTTTACTTTTTCCATATCAATCATCTAGTTATCCAGACCACCCACCATTTTATCAACATTAGGAACATATTAAGTGTTATCTTATTTTAATCATGTATTTAACATAAGATGAAAAATATAAATTAAATCACTTTCCTATGTCATTAGTATCATTCTTCATAATCCTACAATTCCATAATTAAATTATTCTATAGAAGACTCTGTATTTTATCAATATTCATATAATATATTTCATTAATTCACAATCACAAAAACAAAAATCATCCCACTTAGTTAATAAACAACTCAATATAATTAATCATCATATTCTGTAATATATCTTTCTTTTCATATTCCATTCATGGTCTCTTCAGCATCAGTAGAATAATCATTACTCGAACAACCTTGACGATTGTCTTCCTAAGGTTTCCCCTATGAGATCGATTTGTATAATACTAATACATTATTTATTTATAATATTGGACCATTGATGATGAATTTGGGAAACAGTTATTCTCATCTAGTTCGTTAACTGAACTTTTCACTTTTCTTCAATATCTTCTGACTGTGAAATTTTTATCAACACACAAAAACATCCTTTCAATCCATTAAGGAATTATTTGTATTGATTCATCCCACATTCTAGACATACAGTAAACTAAATCATCATCTATTTATTTCATCCCCTCCCATAATCTCAATGAAAATAATCCTATAATTCATTGGTGATTCTAAGAGTTGGTTATGGTGCATGTTGTTAAATATTATATTGTGTTAACTAATTGGGAATAATTATAATATCATCCACACAATTCACTAACCCATTTGTTTTCTCATAAACATAGTGTCAATCACATTCAACATTTATCTATTTTCATATTGTTCACACCATTGACTAAAACAATAAAATGTGCTAGTAATAATATTACTAGGGTAAAACATCATAATCTTTAAAAAATTACTTATAGGATGTCTATATCATGAAATCATATTTTCAATCTATGAAACCATAAGATTAATCTAGGTCATTTTTTTACATTATTAAAATCTATTTTTATGGTTCAAGATGATGTTGGGTATTTACTAAAAAATATCCTCCAAGAAAGTCAAAATAGGTGACCTATAAGTCATGTTTTGATTCCCTTGTCGATGATCGATGCCAACTAAAGGTTCCATTTTCAGAGTAATTTACCTTAGGTAGCTCAGTTCCAAAGCCACATCATCTTGTATCATATTGATAGGGATATAATTCCTAGGAAAACACTATCATGATCCGTTAACAAAATTCAAGGACATTTTCATATAATTTAAATCATACATTAACTTATCATTAGACATACCCCTAGACATATCCTAAGAAATATTAATGGGGATCTTACTAATTTTTTATCTTACTAGTTTCTATCAAATAACTAAACAGTTCTCAAATACCAACATTAACAACCCAAAAATCTCATATATTAATATTATTACATAATAAAATAATATTCTAGACATAACATAACAATGCACGCCTGAATCGTTTAGGTATACTGCTTTCAGAAACATGGAAACAAAAAAATCTAGTCCCCATGTGTTCTACTTATTCTCCTACAATGTTCTTCAAAACTAGAACCCTACTTAATAGAGTATAAGTTTTTGGGGAGATGCATTCTCTTATAAGTTTTATGTTTCATTTCATATATGTTATCAAATATGTAGTCCCTATTTGAAATTATCATGTTGTTAAATTAATTCATTTTTCACCATTCAAATTTTATAATTTTAATTACTATATATTAAAAAAACATGAAATAAATAAAAATATATTTTTATTCCCAAAACATGATTTACACTTTTTAAATTAATAGTAAACATTATAAATAAAGGAAATATAATATTATTGAACACATAATATAAAAATTTCTTTTAAATAATATCTCAGAAATGATTTATTTAATTATTTATAATAATATCATAGTGATAACATAAAAATGTTTTTAGGGACATATATTTTATGCAAAAAAATGAACTTTTACTAAAATAAATTATAAGAAATTTTAATATGAAATTAATTGGTTTAAAATTAAATTATGGAGAACAATTTTAAAAATTTTCAATTTAGAATTATAAGGGGACTTAAAAATTTATTGTTTTACAAAACAATATTATTTTTCAATACTCACTAAAATGTCAATCTTTTAAGCCAAATTTTAAAATCTCACCATCATAACATTTTGATATTATTAGTTGAAAAATCATATCCATCTTATAAAATTAAATTACAAAATATTGAATAAATTAATTTCTTATTTTGAAAATATGACAACCTACCTTGAAGAGAAGGACTCATTTAATAAAAAAAATAAATCCAGGCAACATGAGTCCAAAAAAATATTATTACATTAATCCTTATAAAGAAAGTAAATGAGATCAATAAAAATATGAAATGAACAATTGATATCCTTTCTATTCACACCACTTTAAGAAATCCAAACTTAATTATCATATTCCTACCTATATACATGTGTGATGATGTAATCAATCGATTAGTTTTAATACAAGCAACTGATCCACTGGTTTTTTAACTTCTATAGGATACGAACTGATCCTTTTCTGATAGCATTAACAACAATTGTGGAATCAAATTCCATGAAAATATTTTTCAAAACTCTATGGTTTAATTTCTCAGTCTCCATGATAACACTGAGAATCTCATCATTAAGATAAGAAGAAACACCAAAAGAACCATATCAACATCCAAAGTCATCCAAATAATTATCTATAAAACCAACCCCATAGACCTATAGACCTTGATTTCTAATTTGTGATCCATTGGTGTTAATCTTAATCCATCTTGAGAGAGTTGGTTTCTAGAACACTTCCATTGTGCCAAAGGATAGAAAAAAGTTACCATTAATGGTAATTAATATGAGGAAATATTAATCATTAATTGAACAATGAAATTAAAACATTAGAGATAAATTATTTCTTTTGAAATAAGTTTACATATGATCCAATGAGTCATGAGGAATGAAAAAAACATCCTCATGTATTCATTTATTCACTTCCATTCAAATAATAGTAACCAATTCTATGATATCATCTTCAAATAGTATAAAAAATGTAGAGAAAGATGAAGACCAAAATAGCAATTGATATAATCAAGAATGGAGGAGGTGGTTGACATCGGAATTTCAAAAAATATCTGCAATAACTATCCACCTGGTCCAAGTAGTAACACTACTCAAATATATATTATTTAAATCCTCATTATTATAATGAAAAATAGTGCAAACCAAAAATATTGATATACCACAAATCTATAAAAAATTATTAGTCGGACTCTTTGGATGTGTCAACCTCTTAACAAGCCTTAACTAAGGGCTAATAATGATGATACAGTTCAAATTCATGATCCTCTGCATACCCACAAAAGGAAAAATGACATGTTGATAAAATGAAGTTGAAGTAAGAACTCCACTTACAGTTGGAACCCACACCTATTTATCACTAGGTGATAAATATTAGTATTTAGGAACTATATCATTGATGTGGTCTAGAAGATCCTCCATGTCATTGAGTTGATCTTTGATCGAAATCTCCCTGTCCTCATTTTTCTTATCAATTATATAACACATCAATGGATAATCATTCCAAGTAACAATCCAAAATGTAAAGAGAAAATTATCTGGAGACTAACTATCCAGATTGAACAATAATTAATGAAAACCTATATTTCAAAGCAATCTATACTGATGATTCAAAGTGATTGTAATTTCAACATTTGAGGTTGTTATGGAACATATCAAACAAAAAAATAGCATATGAATTTTCATTAATGAGTTCCAATAAGAAATAGGCTTGAAATGATTGATTAAAATGCCAGATATTTTTTGATAGATGATAACGTTTAGAAATAAAGTAAAAAACTAACATCATAAGGCTTATTGAGAGTGATAAAAACATGTTACTGGGAATATAAATGAACACAGAACCCTAAATCGGTGAGGGATAAAATATCATGAATTCATCAAAAATAAATTTTAATGGATATTTGTTTCCATGTATTTTTCTTATAGGTGGGGGATTATATTACTACAAATGTAATGAAATGAGAAAATTTACTTATATAATTTGTTTCAATTTCATAATCCCAATTTAATTATTTGATTGTGATTTCAGGAATTTCAACATCATCTCTTACTCCTAGAAATGAATATTAAAATTAATTTTTAATGCCTGAAGAAAATATATTAAAATTTTATAAATCACAACTAACATAAATCAATTAAAATTAATTACATAATTATTTAAATATTTAACAAAACCAAAATTGTTATCATAAAATATCCAATATGGATTAATATAATTCATTAATCTCTAAATACACATCAACCACACCCATAAGGTAAATATAATCCATTCCATAAATAGTTGTCCTTAAGGATTCTCCAAAATATGTTTGACCACTATTGAAAACAAATAAATATAATTATTTGACCTCATTTGTATCCATCAAATCATTAAAATTATCATGAAATAAATTTAATCACTCATAAAGTTTCATTGAAATGTGTGTATTCCATGATCATATATTTTGAAAAATATTCGAGTAGTTTTTAAAAATAAAGTGAAAATAAATAAATATTTACGTCCAAAAGATAATTCAATATATCTTAAATAATTAAGGTCCAGTATTAACCATAAATATTTCAATTAGATATTCATGTTCATCCTTTCACTGATTAACTATCAAAAGTTAACTCAGAAAATCAAATATGATTTCAAAATTACCAAAACTTATATTAAATCTATGTAGAGAGATCGAATCAATGTTAAAAAGCAATTCAAATTTCACTAATGGTTAAACATTAATATTTTCAATGGGATCATTCATATATCCATCATCACAATATCCACATCAATAGAGTTGGTGGTTTGTTTTTTCTAACAACCATGATTCACTTTAGTTGTTGTGATTATGTAAGATTACCCTTTGTCCATTGACATTATAGGTTATTATGGATTATTATCCACATTATTCCTTAGATTAGGGAATTAGTTCGCATAATATACAAACTCCTCCAACCTATAGAACTAATGTGTTAGGGTTTTATTATGTTGATATCTCTCTATATATATTTAATTTATTGTCCCCTTAACACCACTTTTACATTAATATTATCAATGGTTATTCATCACACCACTCAAAACTCCCTTTCTTTTTATTATTAATTATGAAAACGTAATGTGCCATGTCTAGGGCAGGATGATGCATCCCAATAGAATAATTCCTAACAATGAGGTGGAAATATGTTGGAAACGACCCGATACAATAATAAAAATTGACACATTCATTGTGGTTCTCTTTGCTCGCAAGAATATAAGTTGCGTAGTTTCCTTCCCCGTACATGATCCCAATAGTAATCTCTTATTCAATGAGCCTCCTGCACAATCGAACCAATAAAGTCATCTCCCATTGGAATTAATGTTCCCATTCATAATGCATTCTAGAACCATGGAATATGATTTCACATTAATAATATCAATGTTTTAAACCCTTTAGAGAGACAACCCATTGATATTGTGCTTGCCTCTACACATAGTAAGGTACCATCACCGTAAAAAGAACTAAATCCTAACATCATAATGCATATATACTCTCGCATGACTCCACCCAATCTCATGTCCCTGACTGCACTGGATATTTCCATGTTCAGATTGATTAGATCACCTGGTGGTGTCCATTTTACCCATCTGTGTGGATTCTGACTACCCCTATCCCCCATAACAGAGAAAAAGACCCAAGAGGAATTTTCCTAGAAGGGTAGAAAACCCTATGGAATGGATGAGGGGCCCGAGTTCCATAACCCATGTCTTCACAAAAACCTAAAAAATGTGTGAGAACATTTTACCTTCCCTTGTAGAGTTCCTCACATCCCAGATTACCCAGGACCCACTGAAAAAGGGCTTTTTGCAACCATTTACATCTCCTCCCTGTTGATCGGTTCCATGGAACCATTTCTCCATGAACTGTGTTACTAATTTCCCTCACCCATCTAATCACATCTCCAACCTCCATAATTTCCAGATGCCGACTACATAGTCGGTATTGAAGAATAGGTGCTACAATGATTTCGAATTTGGACAGGATCAAAATCTATATCTTGAATACATGGAGACCCCCTTTTCCTACATGTTGTGGTCTATAGGAAAGGCATGATTCCTTCACCTCCACAGTAAGAAATTCATATTCACAGGAATATACATGAACCATACATTGAGATCTCATTCCTCATGGATAATATTAATATTCCTCCAATCCTAGAACTCTTTCATATTCAACAGGGTAGTACAGGATCTGGTGTTCTTAAATATATCAGGTTCATCAGACATGAAAATTTTATTGGGTATCAATTTATACTTCTGGTCAAGAGTGGTGTTGATAAATCCTAGATATTTACTTGATTCTCTAAAATAAATACCTATTAATGGGAACCTAGGGGAATAAAATAGCCTCTATAACCTCGCTATCATCCCAATAGTTCATGAATCCATGTCCCACAACTCATTAATCATAGTCTTTCAAAATATACAGATGAATGATCATTCCCTTTACCTTACTGGAAAACCAACCATTCTAATCCCCCCATAAATTATAATTTTCCACATTCCAGGCCTTCATGAATTAGCCAATAGATTCTTCCCAACCATAATTTCCAATGCCAGTCTTGTGTTCATGCAATGAATTATTTATAAAACACTAAACAAACCAGTTAATCCATCAACTATCAATTTGAACATTCTCTTCCATGACACTTAGTGGAATTACTCAGACTTTTTTCCATCGCAATTGAAGGATATAAAAAAATCAATCCTCACTAATGTTACCTTTTTCTATTGATAATTGATAGAATATCCATAAGAATAGAAATTAGAGCATTATTGACAAGATTTATCCCCCCAAACCATAACATATTGTTCTTAATTATTCTAATCCTTCACATGACTCAGTCAATGATGTCTTCAAAAAGAACCTTATTAATTCTTATGTCATATTAGGTACTCTTAGATACACTATTGGAAGGTCATTCCTTCGAATGCCTAGTTTATCAAGAATAATTATAATGTACCATCTGGAGCACTTGTTTGAGATTAAAATGTTTCTCTTCATTTGAATAATCCTTTGGTCGCTCCATGTACAATAGGATTCTATAATATCATTGAACCCACTAATGGATTTTTTTTCTTTAATTTTAAGAAGATAACCATTAGATCAAAAAACATCCGGTGAGAAAAAAACTATTCCCAGACCAATATTCAAATTCCATGATCATTCCGTCCTCCAAACAGCGTTTAATATTCCTTGAGAGAGAATCTAGGGTGAGAATGAAGAGGATGGAAGACATGGGATCTCTCTTCTTTAAACATCAGATAGTCTGGAAGAAGCCAAAACCCCTCCCCATCATCGAGATGGAGATCCCAAGTGAGGATAAACACTGAAAAAAGGTCACAGAAACATTCTCCGAAGCCAAACCATCTCATTAAATTAACAATGAAGGTCCATTCTAACCGACCATATGACTTTTCCATGTACACTTTTATCATTATGTTATAACTTAATATTTTCTTATAAATATCATCAACCGTCTCCTTTTAAATACTAATCACCTCTTGAATAATCTTCCCTAGACCAAAACAAAGTTGTTCCTCCTAGACTAATCTTGGAATCACATAGATAAGCCTTATATTTATAAGGAAGGCTATGATTTTGAAGATGAAGATACATAAGAAAATCAGTCTATAATGATTAAGGATAGTGGGCTTGATAATCATTTGTATGATGAAAACATTAAAAGCACAGACCCCCTGTAAAGATCACAGTCTAAAAAATAGTCTTTAACCACTTCCCCAACTTTAACTTTGATGATATACTCGGAATCCACCTAGAAATATACAAGAAAACCCTATGGGCCCACATAATGTTCTCGTTTCATGTTGTAAACATCCTCCTTTATCTGCTCCTATTCTGGAATCACCTCTAACATATCATTATCTATAACATCGATCAGCCTATGTATATTGGACAAAAACACTTCTATGCCTTCCATATAGACTGCTAGATCATTGACCATGAGATCCCATGCCAAGAGGTCCATGAAGTGTTGTTGATCCACATTCCCACCAACATCAACCTCCACCGTATAGGTGTCATCATCCAATTGTAGAATGACTTTCCTGACTACCTTTTTTCATTCACGCATTCCTAGGAACATGCTATTTTCGTATCCCCCTCATTGAGCTAGAGGGGTCCATATTTCACCTTTCTTACCTTTCAAGTTCCATGATTCTCTAAGAAAGAATATTTTTTCCAACAGATTCACTATTGTATCATCATTCCAATTGTCCTGATGATTCCCGTCCAGACTCTTGACATCTTCTTGAATCCCCTCTAAGTTATTTTATCATTTTGTTCCATCATTTATCTATTACCTCATATCCATCCATCCAATGGCCCGAAGGACTAAATTTTTTATTGATTGTGATAATCCATATTTTATGGGGCGAGGTGGAGCCCTTACAACACCTGAATGCATAAGCATTACATTCCCCATAGGCCATTAAGTAATTCATTTCTCCTAGGCTTCAAACATTACATACATCAAAGACCAACTACATTGAACTACTCCTCCCCATCATCTTAATCATGAAATCAGCTCTCCACCATCACATGGATTTTTGTCTTGGTTATCCCATCCATTCACAGGCTTGTCCTGATGGCAGGTGCTATACCTTCTTATTCATTCAATCTGTGTAGCTTCTTCTGTGGTGAAAGATCCTTTCTCATCATCCTATAGAACATGTTCCTAGTATGTTGTCTCGAATGTATCTGCACTTAAGGTGACCCGAAGGACTTGCAGTGGGCCAAAGGCCTTACTATTTTTAAGACTTGTGTGGACTGAAGGCCTTAAAGGACTTGGGGGCCAAATCAGTGGCCTGATGGCCGAAATGGGGGAAAATTCATGGCCTGTACAGTGTTAAATTGTGCCTGTTATAGTAATGCACAATTCCCGCTATAGTACTGCACATTTCATGTTACAATACCTCCTATAGTAATTCTATAGTACCCCATGGAAATTGTTCCTCTGACTGGATTTGATCTCGTGTCTCCTGGATGCTCTTAACTGTCCTCACCATCGAGGTTGACGCACATGTGCATCAATTCCCTCATATCATTCATCAAGTCTTGCAGACAGTGCATTAGTCCATCCCATAATGAACCCCTCTCCAACTTTTCACAGGACTCCATGATCAATTCCACAAAACCCTCTAACAAAAACCATTTTTTTTAAAGAAAAAAATGATTCCCTCTACTATCTTCATTATTTAGGCACACCCCGATTAGCGAGTGGTCCAAAAAGGACATTGTGAGTTGTCTCACAGAGTCATTCATGAATGTGTCAGTGACAGGATGATTGGGTAGGCATCGATCTAACCTACTACATATTCTGGCATTTCCATTCTGTTTATTTCACCATGTGTACCAATTTCCAGAGAATCCAAAGTCTAGTATACCATTAGAAGACATCAAATCTCTGAAGTCATGTATTTATGTGTTGGAAAAATCCTCCCTCCTCTCAATTATCAAGCCTCTTTAGTAGTGCTAAAGTATCCCCCAACAATCCGTGGAAACTACCTAAGCTTCTACATTTCCTACTATTGCCAAATATCCTTTCTTTTTTGAGTCCTCAGACCTAGTATAGAAAAAAGTGACGAAAATCTTTGAAACTCAGGTAGTTATATTTTTTTTGAAATATGTTGTTGTAAAGATTCAACCATATAAAATGAAACAAATTTTTCTAGAAGAACACAATGTGGGCTTTCTTGGGATAAGAAGACAAGCACTCAGAGTAACCCATAATTTGTGTAGGGGATGGAAGGCATTCCACATCTGTATGTGAGAGATCATGGTAAGTGGTTTTGGCCTCGCCTCACCATCTATCATCATTGGTGTTTCCTTCTTCTCTTATGAACACCAGACCCTTTCTTCATCCTCTCCCAACTAGAACAGATGGTCAGTCCACTACCAGGGGACATCTGTTGGAAGTTAAAGGATAACCAACACATCAAGAAACTGACGTTTATTATCCCCGTGTTTTATTTTACATGCAGCGTGTATTAATTAAAGTGATTCCCTGGTATTTTTTTCTCACAACGTGTCCATTTAACGTGGTTATTTTATTTCATTAATGTTTGCATTTAATTTTGCTGCATTATTTCATTAATGTGTGCATTTAATTTGGATGTTACATTCCTTTGTAAATTCTTAATTTTTTTTGGAAATTGTATTCCAAATAATATAAGAAATACAATGCTTTAATGATCCATTATGTTGTGTTCCATTTTTCTTCCACATATTTTTTTCTTCCACTAATATTTCTCAACTTATATAGCCAAAAAACTTGTATCAGAGTCTGGTTACCATGATCCTCCTATTTTTTTAATGGTTGCCTCAATCAAGCCACAAGTTCCGAAACTGTCTAAGGGAAACTACGAAAGATGCTACATCCAAATGAAGGCGTTATTTGGGTCACATAAATTATGGGAGATCTTCACCGACAAGTATATTGTACCCTCTATAGAGGAAAAAGTTTCGTACATAAATGAAGAAAAGAAGGGCCTCAAAAATCAAAAAAAAAAGAAAAACAACAAGGTGTTCTTCCTCCTCTATCAAAGGTTAATTGAATCTATGTTCGAAAATATTACTGAGGTAACATAAAGAAACATGCTTGGGATACCCCTTCCACTATATTCAATGGCATTGATCGAGTGAAGCGGGTACACCTTAAAACATTAAGAGATGAGTTTGAAGTGGAAAACATTAAAGACGGTGAGAGTATCTTAGAATATATATCAATACTAATTTTTATTGTTAAAAATTTTAAAAGGAATGGTCAAAAAGTTAAGGACATTCGAGTTATTGAAAAAATCACTTTAATATCTCACAACCATGTTTGAGAAGGTGATTGTGGATATTGAAGAATAAAAATATTTGGAGAAACTACCCATTGAAGAACTGATAGGGTCATTACAGGTGCATGAGCAACAGATTCAAAATAATGTTGGTCAACAATAGACCATGCCTTAGAGTCCACGTAGACTCCACAAGAAACAGAAATGGTTACACGCAACGAGGCAGTCATCATGTAATAAGAATAGGGAATGGATATTATCCAAGCCATCAAAAAAGAAACAAAATCCTACCATCTTTTGTAGAAGAGGGTGTGGTGGAGGTTGTTTTACGTGTGGTTGTGGAAACACAAAGAACATTCAATTCCACTACTATAAGACATTTGGCCATTATGCCTCTGATTTTGGAGAAAATTGGATTACGATGAATGATCAATCTTTGCTGAAACATCTCATCATGAAGAGGGGGTTAAATGACTCCTCCTCGCACAAGAAAAGGCATGTGAATTCCCTGATGTGGGGTATCTTGACATGGGTGCAGGAAACCACATGAGTGGTAGGAATAAAATGTTCGAGGAACTTATAGAAGAAATTCATGGTGACATGGGATTTAGTGACTCATCAAAGGTAACAATTATTGGAGAAGGTAATATAAAATTTTATCCGAATACTGATCAGAAAAAATAAATATCTAATTTGTATTATGTACCAAACAAGAAAAACAATATCAATAGTCTCAGCCAACTCCTTGAGAAGGGGTATGTTAAACACATAGAGAATTATTTTTTGTCTATAAGAGATTCTCACATGAGACTTGTTACCCATGTCCACATGGAGAAGAATTGCATTTTTCCACTATGTATCAACCAAAAGGTCGAGGGGTGTCTATTGGGACTAATGAAGAATGACTATTGGAAATGGAATCTACGATTTGGACATATACATTTTATTGGGATTAAAATTATATCCTCATAATGCATGGTGTGTGTATTTCCGGAAATTGAAGTTACAAATCATGTGTGTGAGGCATGTACACTTGACAAGCAACCAAGGAACTCCTTCCCATGTGGAGTGTCCAGAAGTGAAAATTAACCACTTCAGTTGGTTCACACTGATATCTTCGAACCGCTTGAAACACCCTAACATAGAGGTAATAGGTATTTTATTTCCCTCATTTATGATTTTAGTAGAAAAATATTGGACTATTTCATGAAAGAAAAATCTTTTGCATTTGAGATATTTAAACTGTTCAAGGATTTTGTTGAAGCGGAAATTGGTTATAAAATGAATGTTCTTAGATCTGACAGGGGTAGATAATGCACATAAAATGTATTTCAAGATATTTACAAGGAATAAGGGATCAAGCAACAATATTCTATTTCCTACATTCCATATCATAGTGGAATTGTAGAAAAGAAGAATAGAACCATCCTCAACATGTTGAGGACCATGATGAAGGAGAAATTCCTACCAAAGGAGATATAGGATGAAGTAGTGGAATGTACAGCATGTCAGCTCAATCGGTGCCCAACTAAGAGAATTAGAAACATGACACAAAAAGAGGCAAGGAGTGGCTACAAACTTAGAATAGTGCACTTAAGAATCTTTGGGTGTGTTTCCTAATCTCAAGGTCTATAATAGAGAAGAAAGAAGCTTGAAGATCATTGTGAAAAGTGAATCTTCATCGACTACAATGAAGATACTAAAGCCTATAAGATCTACAATTTACTAACCAAAAAATTATTGTTGATTAGAGATGTGGTCTTTAGTGAAGAAAAATCTTGGAAATAGAATGATGAAGAACCAAACTATGAAATTCCAGTCGAAATAGAAGATCCTATAGAAAGGCATGATCATTAAGAACAAACACCCATAACACCTTCCTCGGGCACATTGTTAGTACACAAGAGTCCAGGAGGACATTCCATCACTCTTGAAAGGACTCCATCAAGTCAAAATTTTCCAAGATCATCCTAACCAATGTCTCCAATAAAAATGAATAACATAAGAGATATTATTGACAAAACAGAAGAGGTAAATATTTTTTTTCTTGTAAGCAGATCATGATCCTATAACATTTCAGGAAGCTGAGAAGGAAGAATGCTGGAGAAGGGCTATAGAAGTTGAAATTTGTTCCATATAGAGAAATTAAAATTGGGAGTAGACCACAATTTCTAATAGCTAGAAAACCCTTGTTGTCAAATAGGTGTATAAGATCAAACTAAATGTTGATGGTTAAATCGATCTCCATAAGGCACAACTCATAGAAAATTAGTTCAAATAGAAGTATGGGGTGGACTATGAAGAATTATTCACTCGTATTTCTATCCTTGACATTGTGAGGATGATTATATCCCTTGATATTTACCATTATTGGATGATCTAACAACATGATGTGAACTCTACATTCCTGAATGAAAATTTAGAGGAAGAGGTCTATATTGATTAGCATTAAGGCTTTTCTATGCAAGGGGAGGAAGACAAAGTGTATCGACTAAAGAAAGCTCTTTAAGGGGTGAATCAGGCTCCTTATGCTTGAAATTCACGCATAGACAGTTATCTTCAAGATAACGTCATCACCCAATGTCCATATGAGCATGCATTTTACATCAAGAAGAATGATTGTGGTTATATACTAATTGCACGCTTATATGATGATGATTTTTTGTTTACCGAGAATAGTCGATAGATGTTCGATGATTACATGGAGGTCATGTTCAAGGAGTTTAATATAACTGATGGAAGTCTCATTCCATTCATTCTGTTCATTGAATAAAAGAAAAAACATGAAAGAATACATTTTTCTTAGAAGAGGTATGTAATGAGTTTTTTGAAAAATTAAAGATGGCCAATTACAATGCAGTAAACACACTTGTGGAGATGAGTTTAAAACTGAATAAAGATAGAGAACAATGATGTGTTGACCTGACTCTATTAAAGATTCTAATTGGAAGCTTGAGGTATCTCACCATCACAAGGCCTGATATTTTCTATAGTGTTGGGCTTTAAAGCATGTATATGAAATCTCTAAAAGAGTCACACTGGCTAGAAGCAAAAAGTATCCTTAGATATGTTAATGGAATAATGGATTTTGGTCTTTATATCGATAAAATAATGAAAAAATATGTATGGATACTCAAAAAGTGAATGGGGAGGTGACCAGGATGAAAGAAAAAGAACCAATGGGTATGTTTTTTTCCTGGATCGACTGCTTTCACATGAAATTCAATGAAGAAAAGTGTGGTCGCTTTGTCCCTATTTGAAGGAGAGTATGTGGAATCATCATACACTATTGTGAGGGAATCTGGTTGAAAAATCTACTGAAGGAGATGAAGCATCCATTTGATGGATCCACAATGATATATGGGTATAACAAGTTGGCAATTGAACATCAAAAAAAATCTAGTGCAAAATGGAAGAAGCAAACATATTGATACCCGATTAAATATTCTAAGAGATCATGTGATGTAGAAAATGATAAAATTGGAATATTTTCATACTACAGAATATGTGGGTGATATTTCCACAAAGGAATTACTGAGAGATGCATTCAGAAAATTTAGAATGATGCTCGGGATGAATCTGGTTTTGTTTTGAAGGGGAGTGTTGGAAATGTAAAAAAAACCAATGTGTCAAGAAGCCCATATTTATTTTCGCTACTTTTTATTTTCCATGGAGTGTGTATTAATTATAGGTGTTTCCCCCACATTTTAATCTCTCTACATGTCCATTCAATGGGGTTGTTTTATTTCATTAATGATTCTACTTAATGTTGCTGTTTTATTTCATTAATGTGTGCATCTTTATTTGGTTGTTTCATTCCTTTGTAAATGCCTATAAATTTTTGGCAATTATAGTCCAAAAAATTTACAAAATACAAATCTTGAAAGCTTCTTTGTCTTGTGTTCCATTTTTCTTCCACTTCAATTTTCTTCCACTCATATTTCTTGGATTGTATATCCAACAACATCACCCTCATATGAAAGGAAAACTGCAGCAGTTGTAGCTCTGATGAGGCATTATGCATCTCAAACTCCAACTAAAACTGAACATTTTTATCTACCACCATCCAAGAGAATACTATGCTAAGAAGCGTGTTGTCCTGGCCAGTAGTGCCCAAAGATCTACATCTATAAAAGTGGGGTTTTCAGAGTTAATATTCAATTAAAGGCTTGCGGTAGGCAAGGAGGAATGAAATGCTAGTGAGATCCTCAAACATATAGTAGGAAGGTGAGTCATGTTCTTTGAATTTGGATATCCCTCCAAAATAATAGTCTCACTGACAGAGCTTGGAGGAGGAGCTTCCAATCTGGCCAGATCCACTACCGAACAACATGACTATAGGGGTTTTGACAGAGTCTCGGAAGGAACACAAGTAGCAAGAAAAATTTCCCGCCACTGAGAGGCAACCAAACTTGGGGGGATTCGCTGAATATTCGGCAAGAGATTCAACAATGAATGACGTACCATCCACTGACATGGACACTATTGAAATGGTACCCCCTTCATCTGCAGAAATCCAGTGAGTGGCCCTACAAACAATAGCCCGATAGACCACTCCCCCCACGACCTAGCAGCATTGTCGAAGGACAACCCCTGAGGTAGGGGTCCAATCACTTCCCAAAGTGCCAAAGGGAAACCCTCCGGAGAAACAGGCTCACCAAATGGTGTAGGTGGCGGAGTAGAGACTTGTAGAACTGAGATCTCTTGAGGGAACTTTCGAAGGACCATCACCTATGATTGACACACATGAATCATATTCATGTTCATTTCATTCATTAACCATAGTGAACATTCCATTTTTTGAAAATGATAGGTTGAATATTATTCTTCCCTCCATCTGTCATACCACTAGAGCTTCCACCAAACTCTCTCATCCTTTTAATACCACCAGATCCATGGGGGTTTAACACTTCCATTTACTCTTTATGTTAAAATCCTAAAATTTCATCATAGCATTCTTATTTTCTTATATCTAATTCCTTTCATGTAATTGGATTCAAACCACTAATGACCAATCAATGATTTCGATTACTGTTAATGATTTAAAAAAAATCATACCTTGATTTTGTGTAAGAGTTTTTTCATAGGTAGAAATGTATTTATCAACATTTTTCTTTAGGTAAACGAATTTCTTCAAACAAAATACGTAGAATATAATGGATGTAATTACTAAAAAGTACATCTTAAAAAATCTCTTTACATGGACTCTATTTATTCATCCTTCAATGTATTCTTAAGACAATTCCAAAATTGATTTTCTTTTCCTACCAAATGATAAGAATCTTTGGTCAATGCACTAATTAATGGAAAATTACTTTTCCAGCGCATTATTCCATTTATCCAGATCCATTTGACCATAAGAAAAATTGAAGGAGGGGGGATGTTTCCATATATAAAATATCAATACCATGTTTATCCATTCTTTTTCACATTCATAAGAACAACATTATCCATGATACCACTCATAACATTATATATTTGAGGGATTATAGTCAAAAAAAGATTGATCTCATCACCTTATCTGTTTGGTTGTTAATTAATAAGTTGTTGCATTAGACATAATATTTGTTTGTCACACAATTCCTTAGGTAATATACATTTAATAAAACAAAAATGTATATTTCTAAAAACAATCATATTAGTGAGACATCATATCATAATAATAATTTATTTATTGAATTTCTAAATCATGTGATATTCTTTTCAAAATAATTACACCATAGGTTTAGCCTTGGACATCTGTTATTTTCACTTATTCAAATCCTTCATAATGGTTCCTAAAATTTTTTATTTATCGCAAAAAATTCATATAGGATTGTAAAAATAGGTTTCCAGTAATGGAACAAGCACCTTACACCAAAACTATGGCAGAGATATAATCAATAAAATTGTTTTGGGGCAACTACACCTAGATGGATATATTTAAACACCACAATCAATAATATTATTTATACAATGCGGTATTTCTAGGAAAACAACTTTTTTTCCTCTATAGAAAATCATTAGGTTGATTTTGAATAATTAAACATATCCACATGGGTTGTCACTAAAGTTATCTAAACATAACTTATGAGGATTGAATAAACTGTTTTCTTATACCATCTACAACCACCCAAGCATTTAATATATAAAAAAATCTGTATATATGAATATTCGAACCATAAAATTATGATCCATAGTAGAACATTAAAGGTATATTTTCTTAATATACTTCATAAAAACTCCTCTTATTTCATGAATGATCATTAATGTCTCCATCACTGAACACTTATGAGGCATACCATATTTAAAACCATTATTTTTAACACGGTTAAGTAAAAACATGATAAATGATGAGCTCAAATTCGTAATTAGAGTTAAAATATGAGATGTCCTTCAATGAGAATGCATGAGTATAATATATGAATAATGGTATGATATCCTGAACATAAATTAGGAGCCTCATAAATAAATTTTCACATGTCATAAACATGAGTAGTGGAATAAAAAACTATCATTATAATATACAGACTTTATAAATGTGACTAATAATAAATAACCAGTCATGAGAGACAAGATAATATCATAAAACATACAAATATGGGAAAAAAAATTTCCTACATGATTGTGAACATGTATAAATTGAAACAGGTTTTTACATTATTTTTTGGACATGTAATCTGATCCTCAAATAAACATATTTACATGAATCTAGGTCCACATATAATCTAATGGACATGAGAATAATGTACTCCCAAAATCATATTTACATGAAATCCAGGTCAATATATAAAATTGTAAATATAAAATTAGGATCAAGGATAACATATTTACCTCATGAGTTATCAATATTTACCCAATACATTAGATGGATATATAATTCAGGAACACCTATAACAAAATCATAACATATTAATATGTGTGTTATAATACAATAAATGGTTCTAAATATAACATAAAAATCAAAGATTAATGATTTTCATAAATATATCACTATTTCACCATTAAATAACTCATAAAAAATAATCCGGCTTCAAAAACAACGCATCATCACAACAATAAAACATACCAATAAAATTTCTTATGGTATCAATTTATAATATCCTATTTAAAGCATAATTAACTAAAATAATTTCATATTATATGAAAATTCCATAAAAAATCATTTGTAGCATTTATTGATGTAATTTGACCTCTAAATTTAAATCATCTCTTCAAAAATGATGAAAATTTTAAAATATAATGGAAAATTTATTATTTGGAAATAACAATAGAAACATTCAAAAAAAATATTAAAATCATTGACTGTTCATAATGGTGGTAAATTCATCTCATGAAATATTTATTAAAATAATGAATCATTTATCATTTTTAGTAAATTGAACAAACATTATCATTCCTAAAAAAACCAAAAGCTTCAATTTAAAATATTATGAAAAAGGTAAAATATTCGTGAAAATTTTATTAAAAAGTCATTTGATTAATTTAAAAGTAAACTAGTACTCACCCGTTCTATTTCACTATGTATTCAATTAATGGTTTTTCTTCAAATAATGGTTTAATTTTTAGAAACATTACAATGAAAAAATATGTTGAGTAAATTATAATTAGGAATTACTATTGTATGGTAATGGAAAAAGGGGGAATAGAACATGAATACATCATTCAATTAGTTGAAAATTATAATAGAGACAAAGATTGAATATAGTACACTATTTAATAAATTAAATAAATGAAAATAGATATTCAACATCTACTACATAATACATAATGTGTAATTGAATGAAAAATAGATGAAGAATAATTAATTCTGGTTGTTACAACACTAAATGTCAAGAGACTTGGTATTTAATTGAATAACTGGTCATCTTGCATACTACATATTAGTGGTTGTTGTTTGCGACCGCCCAATACTGACCATGTAGACACCACACCCCATCTCCCATATTCATGTGAACCTTCTTCAGAATAAAATCATTTAAATAATTGGTAAAAACACACATCTTCATGTTTAAATTCTGAGATATTTACCTGAATAGTCTCACAAATGTCCTTTACAAAGAGCAATAAATCACATCTTCGATAATAATTACCTGGAATGTGCACATTAAATGTCTTTTAGAGAAATCAACACATTAAAGGGGAAACGTCTCTCATTCAATTTAATGAGCAAGGAAAAAAACATGAAAAACATTGAAAACAATTTAGAAACACAAACCTGGATATTTGGCTATGGTTACAATAACAATATGACTCGATCTTGAAGAGGTGGGTTGAGTGATGTCCTATTTTTTCCTACCTTGAAAACATAAAGGAACAGTTATTAAATACTAAAATGTCTAAAGGAAAGAAAATAAATTAAAAGGGACATATCCTACAAACCATCCAAGATGTAATTGTGTCAATGTAAATATACATGATTCAAGCCCATGATCGCAACTTCTAATGTGGGGTCACTCATATGTGCAATTGGATGGTCACTCAGTACCCTACATGAATCCTTTCTTCCTCCAAGGAGATTTATTGGAAATATTTCATGTGATATTATCAACAATTTTGAAAACTGATTCATGTTCCAAATCCGGGTCATTGTTCCACTCTAGTGGCCACTGTAACACATTCTGGAATCTATCAAAACCACCAAAGTAACCACATGAAAAGAAACCTGTATATGGATATTTTCACTTATATAAAGTCTCCTTTGTATCCTGTAATATATCACATAAAAATAAATCATGCCAAAGGTCATGGAAAAAATAAGACCAACCTCATAACCATGCTCTATTATAGGAAGGAGTTCTGAATGCCATTAAAAAACTAACACAGGTGGTCACTGATCCTATAAATCGATTACTAAATTATTAATGATTTACTATGATTTTTGAGGGACCGACCAAAATCATTATTTACACCATCTCGAAAGGTCCAGCCTAAAGTATCTACTATGAGTGCCTCATTCATGGGCACAAAGTGATAAATAATGATAGAATACCTTCTGAGATGTAACACGGTAGCCCTCCTCATGGACATCAGTTCAAATAGAATGAAATACCTCCCCTTTCTATTTTCTTCCATAATGTTCCTACATGGGGTAGAGGATATGTAAATCCTCTCTGTAGTCAACCATCGAGAAATGATCGCAATACTCTCTATAATAGTATCAGCATTGAAATTCCACTCAGCACCAGCATTCTGTTTTATCAAGAGGTGGGTGGAGTGCTTTGTGGAGTAATATCCTATTTTTTTCCTACCTAGAAAAGACAAAGGTAATGTTTTTAAATAGTTAAAGGAAAGGAAATAATTGAAAAGGAAAAAAACAGATACTCAGTATTATCACTGAAAAAGCAATATCAAAAACGACATTGATCAAAACCAAAAAACTCCCCAACAAATAAAAAATAATTACAAAGACAGATTCAATTTCTAATTTGAATTATGAAAAGCTAAATATAGAATGTTCCATTATCATCACTCGTTTGGGAAATATTTCTCATGTTACACCTTAAAAAAATGATTTCATACCCCAATAAATTTGAATGTGAATGAAGGGAAGACTTATTCAATAAAGCCGAAGGACTTTAATATGAAAACATAGGAGAAAACTGGGAGAAATTATTGCATCAGTTCATATGAAGCATCTAGTCCAGTGCTCAAGATAGAATGGGACCTTAAGAAATAGTCTTTAAAAAATTCAGAAGATTGAAGTATTTAGAAAGTAAATAAAATGAAAACCCAAAATATTCATGCTATGGTCTTTTTACCCAATCAAACTCATGAGTATGCCCTTGAATTGGGAAATAGGAATCCCATGTAACACCATATGGGTTTTAAAAGTCATAGAGATACATATATGTCCCACTATGGGCCTTGCTAAACTTCTCAAGAGAGAAAATGGAGTTTTAATTCAATAACTATCAAAACTTATATACAGTTAAAACACATACACATTGTCTTCCCACATAATGAAAACCCAGTCAACATGTATTATAACATGTTCAGTCGTACTAACAGTGGTATATTGTAACTATTTTGAGTATTTTAGATATTAAGAAATAGGAAACAGAAGATAACATACTGTAGGGGTGAATATAGATATCAGACATGGTATGGAATTTCATGACCAAAATGTCATTCGAGGTGTCCATGGGTTTTTTATTGATCCATATGATGTTCTGCAAGAGGGAATATTTCAGTTTCCCGAGTAGGTGATACATAATGAAAACCCAGTCCAGAGGTATTATAAGATGTTAATTTGTACTAACAGTGGTATATTGCATATATTTTGAGTATTCCAGAGATTCGGAAATTGGAAACAAAAGTTAACATAATGCAGGGGTGAAGATAGATATCATACCTTCGATTGAATTTCATGACCAAAATTTCAGTCGAGGTGTCTATGGTTTCTCCATTAATCCATATGATGTTCTCCTAGAGGTCATATTTATGTTTTTCAAGAAGATGAGAAATGAACCGAATATTACAAAAGTTATAACTGCCTTATACGAATTTAATGAAACATAAATCCCAGTGTATTGAATTTTCATACTGAATTCCGAAACCTTTATGCAGAAATTACTTCCAATCATATGAGTGCCGGAACAGAGGTTCACTTACCTGCTTTACTATACAATACAAGCAGATGAGTCTATGCATAACATCAATACAAGAAACCTAGAATATCCTTGGAAAACCAAATACATAACATATAACCCAAGTTTTAACAGCATTTAATGTGAGTAATAGAAACCCAAAATTAGGCATTAGAATGTCTATAATTAAACACCTCCACCATTATCCTACTCCACAATGTGTAACATCCAAAATAATGAAAATTTTCTGATGAACAATAACTGATAAAAAATCAACATTAATGAAGTACGTCCAACATGTCATGAAAACTGTCTATCATTATAAGCGTCCTGCATGAGAATCATCCAGCATGTTAATGTTATAATAAACCTATAGATAATCCAAACTGAAATAGACTCCATGAGAAATTACAAATACATCATACTGCAGATCATTGTGTATTGTAGTTAAGGATGGAAATCAAATGAATAAAAACCTATTAAACAACCACTTAGTATTATTACCTTGTCAGTAAAGTAGAAAATATCAATCTAATTTCTAATTTTTCTTATTCAAATCAGCCTTGATTCCCCTTTCTTGTTGATTACAGTGAGTAATTGTACCTAAACTATCTCGACTACACTGAATACTATGTTGCATGTCATCCTCTGTATCAAATTCTTGTGAAAGGTTTTTCTACAAAGAGAATATAGTTATCAGAATTTGAATCTACTTGATAAAGTTCAAATCAATGCAGAACATATGTGGGTTTTAACAGTGGACAATAAAAGCTTCAATGAAATGAACGTCGTGTATATTAAATTCATTGAAACTCAACACTAATCATTCTTGTATTATTAATTAAAATGAAGTAAGTTATTATTCAGATATGATGACTGTTACATACCTGAGTAGATAACCGATTAGACATACAAGCATCAAACCTACTTGTAGTGTTTGAAGTTGAAGGAGAAGACCTACCGGTTTGATGCTACTATTAGGCAAGGTTGGAAGGAAAATTACAATAACATTACTTATGTCTATTATTTAAGCAGAATGAAAATAGAATGAAGCACATTGTAACTTGCCACCGGGATCCATCTGGGACATGCACAAAAACTGGTGCTTATTAGTATGGTGTTTTCCAAATCATTCAGACTCTGTTTGAAAACCCTGCTGAAAACTGTCTATAAAACATATCAGTATGTTATAAGCACTATAAGAAGTTTTAGTAATTTTTGTCAAATGAAACCTCAAAGAATATTAGCATGCACATAATAAACAGAACCACTTTACTATCACGACCACATAAAAATAGATAGTATAGTAAAGACACTAAACAATCTTCAAATTGAATCAAATACAGGCCTATAAATCAATGAGATGAGTGCCTAGACTTTGAGAGAATCATCAATATCAAAAACACACTGAAAACTAAAAAACTGGGAACTGAGGGAGGTATATGGATTTTAATCAATTTCCCATCAATCACTTTCTATACAACATACTAACCGACCATGAAATTGAATCTGAATCAAGATAAACAAAACCAAAAACTACTCATACAAATCAAGAGTAATTTTAAAAACATGATACATCTGTTTTAACAGCTGAAAATAGGTTTTATGGATTTTGAGTTTACATTACCAGGAAGCTAAATATACCCCAATCACAGCATTGGTACATTAACTTCATTTTGAACATGACATCGTATTACATACAACACACTGCAATTCTAGTTTAGCAACAATCATTATCCTCACTTCATAGTTATCATTTTTATGCAATGTATCAAATGGCCCCTGAACTGAATCTGTACAAAAAAAACCGAAAACAAAACTACCAACCATATAGAGAAAGACTGATTTTATGAACTTGACACATCATCCCTGGAATTTTTTGGCCTTAGTAGGCGAAAAGAGGTCAATAATAGGGTTTCGATGAACATAAAGTGAAGATAATATAATTTTTATTAACATATAACTTTTTTATTGAATGTTTACAACACAAAACCTTTCATGCTTAGAAAATATTTTAGAAATTGAATATTTGTGAACTGGTAGAAACAACCAAAATAAGTCATACGAAGCAGGAATGTATTTTTGTTGAGTAACATCAATACAGTATAGTACTCAAGCACCTAAAAACAAAAAAAGCATCAAAGGTGGATAATAATGAAACAAATGAAACTAATTATTGAGATGAATACTCACCCAAGCTATCAAGAATGGGCGTCATGCCAACAAATGAAGCCTATAATTTCATTTATATAACAGATTAGAAATCAATAGAGGAAACATCTCCATTGAAGGGGTGAAGTGGAATAAAAGGAGGAAGAATTTGGATAATGAAAATTAAAAGAAATCAACTTCCCTGAGTATTATAATTACAACTGGGCTTCCACAGTGTGTAACAAAAGTTGAAAAATCCTTGATATCCATCACAAATATATCAACCAACACTGCTGAGTGATGCTGAAGGAATAAAAAACTAAAATAAATTCTTCAAATAACATGTAAACATCATGGATAATTCTGATAGAATTAAATAGTAACGTTTTAGAAAGAAAAAAATAGCACTAAGACCTCCAAAGGATGTGCCAATGGAATAGCATCAACATTTACGCCCGAGAAAAAGCAAACAATCAAAACAACACGTCTATTATCATTGCGATCATTCACTTGCGGATGTACCAACATTTTTTTAAAGGGATATTAAAGTCATCTACTTCATGTTCTTTCCAAAATCTTAAAGAGAAGGGGTGATACTGGCTAAGGGAGAACCTCTTTAAATTCGAAAGTTAGGGCGTCTCATCTAATGATTCCTATAGACGAATAGGTATTTATAGGGGTTCTGGAGCCCATCTTTTGTGTTAATTGAAATCAAACTAAAACCAAATCACATTCCAATGAATATGAGCATGTGCACATACAACAACCAGAATCGTTAAAAAGAATAATTTACTTTGGAATTCATACGAGTAGATGAACATGCCCCAATTCCATGTTAGGGCATAAAATGAATGCGATGGAAAAATGAGGTCGAATCGGCACAGAAAGAACCTTACCTAAAGCATCTTTTACAACATCCTAAGCCAACAAAATTCTGCAAGGAACACAAAATACAACATATATGAGTGAAATCATCCTTCTATGGTTTGAATTAGAAAATGGGGGAGGTCGGTGGTGCAGAGAGGTAGGAGGTCGAGGATAGACATAGTTAGGGAGGAGGTGGGAAATCATGGCTGAGGAGGATCAAAGGCGGATGTTGAGGCATAGGCATGGTTGGAGAGGCGAGTCAGGAAAGGGAAGAATGGAAAATTTGTAGCGGGAGGAGAAGCAAGAATATCACTTCGGGAACTCTAATAGGGAGGGAAGAATGTTGGTAGCATGGGTGGAGGAGCCGGAGATGGAACATGTGGAGGTGGAGCATGTAGAGGCGGCGGTGGGACTGGAGAGGATTGTCGGGAATTGGATCGGGATAGGGGAGTCGGGGAGCGGAGGGGAGCGGGAAACCTAGCAGAAGCAGAACAAAATCCCGATCAGGGCCGCATTTTTTTGTGGATTTTGAGGTAGAATTAGATGTTCTGGGTTGATGTGAAATCATGAGAAGGTGACACGTATGCTCGAAAGAAGTCAATTTTAGTATACATAGTAGATTTTATTATATTTCTAAAAAATGTTCTGGGATGGAATGTATTTTTGACTGAGGAGATAAATAATGTCAGATTACATTAATATTATTCTTCCGTTCTCTTGGGCATTTGAAAATATTAAAATGAAATAAATACATGTAATCTATAGAAATAACGACAATAGAAAAAATCATTAGATAATTTAGAGGTATATTATGGAATTTCTTCATATGGAAATTAATCATAACAATTCAAATAAAAATTAGATTATAATATATTACCGTTACCACAAGTTCCGCTTTTTTTGATTTTTCTCAAAGATCTTATTCATCCAGAAACCTGTTTTTCACCTTAATAATTGACAAAGTCTTTTTAGGAAGAACATATGCTCTAGGATGTTCATAGGTAATATTGGAATGTATTTTGTATAGGATTGATAGAAGTAGAAGGCTCAAATATTGTGAATAAATAAGGTGATGGTGTACTCATTTGAAAAGTTAAGGGAGGTTTAGTCTTTGAGTTATAAAGAGAATTTCAATAATATAAATCAATATTATAGAAAAAATGGCTCAAAATTTATATATTTTGAAGAAAAAATGTGCATTTGACTATTTTTTCTTATCCAATAAATTATAAATACATTTTATTTATGTTTTCACCATCCTCTATTAGTTTTAACCCTTGTCAACGCTTTTTATAAATAACACGATTACCAAATTTAGAATAATTTAATGGTCATGAATTTTTATGGAAAATTATAAGTGACGTAAAAATGGAATATGTATGATATGTTCAACTATATCCCATTTATTTGGCCAAATATATGATTTTAATTAACTCAAAATACTGTAATAAAATGTTTTTATTATAAATTAGTATTAAAATAATTTTTGGAACTACTGATTTACATTAAATTTTAAAATGTAATAAAATTTGAAAAAATAGATTATAGTTCATTGAAACGTACATAAAATGTCACATATGTCACGAATCGTCCTAGGGGACCATGCCGTTACTGCCCCAAGCCCGCCTTCCATAGGCCAGGGGCTGGAAACTAACACCAAAGGCATAAATTTCTATGCTGGGAAGGCATTGCCTTCATAAAAATTAAACACACATAAATAGAGTACAGAACAGGAAGTAAAACACTAAGCAATAATGAAGACAGAAGTGGTGCTAGAAAGTAAAGGGGCTGGAAATACAATCCCAACACTAATGTACAAGTATAACACAAACATGTAGAACTAAAAAGACAAACACCTGGAAGGTGTCTGGCAGCTCCTGGATGGTCCACCTCGGATCCTACATGAAGGGTAGGGACAGAGATCTTCATCATCACTCCATGTCTGACCGTCTCCCCGGATACCAATGCATCGCGAGGTCCACCTCTGGGTAATGTACAGCCCTTGTACACTCCGCCTCGGTCAATGATGTCTGTCATCTGCATCCAACACAACGAAATGCGGTCAAAGCCCGTGCAGGGGTGTGTATAATGATACTCAGTAGGGACCCCGAGTCCCTCAAGGTCTTACAATATCCATAAAGGATAAACCACAAAGTAAAGGAAGAAATGGATAATCATTACATAGGTATACGCCCATACATATACCTATGTTATCTAGTAACCCATTTCAATCATGAGGAAAACACAAAGGTTATTGAATCAGCTCAACCTAGGATTTTCATAATTGAAACCAGTGATCCGGGAGAACACCACCTCTGTCGAGAAAAGTGGTCATGTCGCGACACTAAGTCACTTCTATATAACCTTGGACTGCTGACGTACACGTTGATTCGAGTACCGCTGGTCTGCTGCCAAATACTAGGTGTGCCTCCGTTGTGTGTCTGCCGGCAAATACCGGGTGCTCCCCCTAATAGCCTGCAGATGTACTCTTCCTGTCGAGTACCGTGGGTCTGCCACCAAATAAAAGGTGCTCCTCCACCATGGGTCTGCATACAAATACAGGGCGTTTTCCACTAGGCTAGACGAATCACTCCGAGTCGAATCAGTCAACCAGTCATCAGGTCTGTTAGCAACTTGGTTTCCTCACTCTATCTGCTCGTCACTGGAAGGATCCGCTCCACGAGAAACTAAGAAAAACTCCAACTATCACGAAGTGCCATGAAGATGTATCTAAAAGGTCTGCCATATCATAGCTGTCTCAACCCAATAGACTGCGTGTCAATAGGACGCCCGATCTGTGAGTTATTGGCATTTTAGTCTCTGGTGCCTGGTTGGTTTCATGTACGAACCAACTTTACCATATCTCAACTATACCCTGAAATCTTGTGGGGTATTCTAAAAGGGATGAATTCGTTCCAATAATATTTGTGCCACTGACAGTTCGTCAAATTAAAGCTCGTAGTCCAAGATATGTGCAAAAAGGTGTAATTGTGCTATAGCGGGTCTGGGACCGGTCTGACCAATTCGGACCGACCCTGTCCGCGGGTCCGACCAGCTCTGAGGAAATGGATAGTCCCGAAGGGGCGGCCCAGATCGAAGGTGGCCCGGCCCAAAAATCCGGCCCGGATCGAAGGCGCGGCCCGACCTGTGGTGGTGACCCGTTCGGCGGGCCGCGTACTGGCTGGCCGTGGGGCCAGGCCAACAGGCTGTGTGCTTGCTATTCGTGGGGCCCGTCTGATTGGCCATGCTGTGGTGGTGGATGTCGTGGGGGGGGTGGAACCCCCTGTTGATCTTAATTGATCTGGTTCCTAAAACTGGTTCAAGTAACCACGGGACCCTTTGTGTCCCACCTGTAGCGTACACCCGTAGCCGGCGCAGCTCGCCGCCCATTGTTTCTCCACTGTAGCGCGACAGCGCTGCATTTTTGGTGGCCTCCACATGGTGCGACTACGTCACACCCCCTCCGTCGCAGCCTATCCTGGCCGAGGCCTCCCTCTCCTCTACGTGGAGCGATGGCATCGCACTCTTCCTCCTACCGCCGCGACCCTCCTGGTCGCAGCCCTTCCTCCCAGGGCGGTGCGACGGCATCGCGCCCCTCTGGCACCACTGTGGCCCGCCTGTCCATGGCTCAGTTCTCAGCGCAGAATGGCGGTTCTGTGCCCTTGTGGTGACCTAGCGGGCTTGTGCCGCCAGCTTTCTTCATGGTTGTCTCGTTGTCGGTCACCATGTGTACCGCGTCCATCGTCATCAAACAAGAACCGACAAAGGGGGAGGGTCGGGTAGTTTTAATTTGCGATGAACCCTCCTCTTATTTCAAGAATGATCATTAATTTCTCCATCACTAAACACTTATGAGTCATACAATACATAAAAGTATTATTTTTAACATGTTGGTGTAAAAACATGATAAATGATGAGCTCAAATGCTCAATAAGACTTAAAATATGAGATGTCATTCAATGAAAATACATGAGTATTATATATGAATAAGGGTATGATATCACGATCATAAATTAGAAGGCTCATAAATAAATTTTCATAGATCATAAACATGAGTAGTGGAATAATAAAATTGTCATTATAATATACAAACTTTATATGTGTGGAGAATATTAAATAATCAGTCATGAGAAACAAGATAATATCATAAAAATACGAATATGGGAAAAACATTTTCTTACATGAATTTGAACATGTATAAATTGAAACTGGTTCATACATTATGTTTTGGTCATGTAATTTGATTCTCAAATACAGTTCTATACATGAATCTAGGTCTACATATAATCTAATGTACATGAGAACAATGTACTCCCAAAATCTTATTTACATGAAATTCAGGTCAATGTATAAAATTTTAAATATAAAACTAGGATCAAGGATAACATATTTACCTCTTAAGATATCAATATTTACCCAATACATTAGATGGATATATAATTTAGGCACACCTATAACAAAATCATAATATATTAATATGTGTGTTATAAGACAATAAATGGTTCTAAATATATTATAACAAATCAGAGGATAATGAGTTTCATATATATTTCACCATTTCACCATTAAATGACTGATGTAAAATAATCGGGTTTCAAAAACAACTCATCATCACAACAATAAACCATACACATAAAATTTTTGATGGTATCATTTGATAATATCCCAATTAAACCATAATTAACATAAAATAATTTCATATTATATGAAAATTCCATTAAAATATCATATATTTTTATTTATTGATGTAATTTGACCACTAAAATTTAAATCATTTCTTCACAAATGATGAAAAATTAAAAATATAATGAAAAATTTATTATTTGGAAAGAACAATAGAAACATTCAAAAAAATCCTAAAATCATTGGTTGTTCATGATGGTGGTAAATTAATCTCATGAAATATATATTAAAATAATGAATCATTTATCATTTTTTGTAAATTGAACAAACATTATCATTCCGAAAAAAAACAAAATCATCAATTTAATCTATTATTAAAAAATTAAATATATATGAAAATGACATCAAAATGTAATTTGATTATTTTAAAAGGAAATTTTATAATATTTTTTTAAAAAATCAGCGATGGAAAAGTATTTTTGACTAAAGAGATAAAGAAAGTCAGATTACATTAATATTATTCTTTTATACTCTTGAGCATTTGAAAATAAGAAAATAAAATAAAGACATATAATCTACAGAAATATCTAGAAGATAAAAAATCATTTTATTATTAAGAGGTAGATTATATAATTTCCTCATAGGGAAATTAATCATAACAATCCAAATAAAAATTATTTTATAACATATTACCCTTACATTAGGTTCCTCTTTCTTTGAATTTTATCAAAGACTTTATTCATCGAGAAACCGCTTTTTTCACCGTAATAAATGAAAAAGTATTTTTAGAGAGAAAATATGCTCTAGGATGTTCATAGGTAATATAGAAATATATTTTGGCTAGGATTTCTAGAAGTATAAGGCTTATACATTATGAATAAATAAGGTGATGATGTACTAATTTTAAAAGTTAGGGGAGGGGTAGTCTTTGAATTACAAAAAGAATTACAATAAGGTAAATTAACATTATAGAAAAAATGGCTCTAAATTTATATGGTTTGACGAAAAAATTTATATTTTGAAATTTTATCTTATCCAATAAATTATAGATACATTTTATTTATGTTTTCACCTTTATCTATTAGTTTTATCCCTTGTCAATTCTTTTTAAAAATACCACGATTAAAAAAATTAGAACTATTTAAGCGTCGTGAATTTTTATGGAAAATTATAAGTGACGTAAAATTGGAATATGTATGATATGTTCAACTATATCCCATTCATTTGGCTAAATATATTATTCTATTTATCTCAAAATACAGTAATAAAATATTTATATTTCAAATTAACATTAAAATAATTTTTGGGACTACTAATTTACATTAAATTTGAAAACATAATAAAATGAAAAAATTATATTATAAATCATTTAAACTTACCTAAAATATCACATATGTCAAGACCCATCCTTGGGGCCCATGTCGTGACTACCCCAAGCCTCCCTTCAATAGGCCCGGGGTTGGCGACTCGTTCTAAAGGCGTAAATCTCTATGTTGGGAAGGCATTGCCTTTATAAAAATAAAACACACACAAACAGAATACACAACAGGAAGTAACACACACAATAGTAATGAATACAGTAGCAGTGCTGGAAAGTAAAGGGGCCCGAAATACATCCCAGCATTAAAATACAAGTACAAGACAAAAAGGTACAACTAAAAAGAAAAACAACTGGATGGTGTCTAGCAGCTCCTAGATCGTCCCCCATGTATCCTACCTGATGGGTAGGTACATATAGACTCCTCATCGCTCCACATCCAACCGTCTCCCTAGATACTGAGTCATCGTGAGGTCCACCTCCAGGTCACGTCCATCCCTTGTACACTATGCCTCAGTTAGCACTCTCTATCATCTGCATCCAACACAACGAGGTGCGGGGAAAGCCCGTGTAGGGGTGAGTATAAAGATACTCAATAGGGACCTTAAGACCCTTAAGGTCTCACAATATCCAAAAAGGATAAACCACAAAGTAAAGGTAATAATGGATAACCATTACTTAGGTATATCACTATACATATACCTAGGTTATCTAGTAACCCATCTCAATCATGAGGAAAACACAAAGGTTATTGACTCAGCTCAACCCTCGATTTTCATTATCGAAGCCACAGCTGCTGGAGAACTCCTCCTCTATCGAGAACAATGGTCCTCTCATGACACTAAGGTTCTTATCTCTATCCTTTGACTATTGATGTACTCCTCCAGTAGAGTACAACGAGTCTGCTTCCAAATACCAGGTGCTCCTCCATTGCTGGTCTGTCGCCAAATATCAGGTGCTCTCCCTAATAGCCTGTCGAGGTACACCTACTGTCGAGTACCACGGGTTTTCTGCCAAATACTCAATGACCAACCGCCTTGGGTCTGCCACCAAATACAGTGTGATCCCCACTGGGCTAGTTGAATCACTCCGAGACGAATTGGTCAAGCAGTCATCAGGTCTGTCAGCTACTAGGTCTCCACACTCTATCTGCTCGTCAATGGAAGGATCTGTACCATGAGATAATGTTAAATACTATAATTATCTCAATGTTCCATGAAGAGGTAACTCAATTGTCATCCACATCATATTGGTCTCAACACAATTGACGACGCATCAATCGGACACCCGGTCTATGAGTTATCTTCCTTTTAGTCATGGGGGCCCGGTTGGTTTCATGTACGAACCATCATATTTGTATCTCAACTATACCCCGAACTATCCTGGGGTATTATCAAAGGTACGGGTTTCTTCCATGAATATTGGTGTTGCTGACGGTTCATCAAACAGACTCTCTTAGCCCAAGATATTGGTGAAAAGGTGTAATTGGGAAATAGAGGGTCTGGGTCCGGTCTGACCCAGTCGAACCGACCCAAACCCACCCAGGGTCTGACCAGGACCGCGGGTCTGACCTGGTCTGAGGAAAAGGTCATGCCCAAAGGGGTGTCCTCACTCCAAGGCGGCCCATCCCGAAGACGCGGCCGAGCTCGAACGCGCTGCTCGACCCGTGGGGGCGGCCCAGCCAGCTGGCCGCGTGCTGGCTGGCCACGCAGTCGGGCCGGCTGGCTGGGTGCTAGCTTGCCGTGTGGCCGGACCGACTGGTCATGTGCTCGCTGGCTGTGTGGTCAGGCCGGCTGGCCTCATGGACCAGCTAGCCATGCAGTGGGGGGGGGGGGGTGTTGCACCCCATATTGATCGTAACAGAACCGATTCCAAGCGCCAGTTTAGAAAACCGCAGGACCCTTTGGGTCCCTCCTATAGCGTGCACCCATGGCTAGAATAGCCAACCCCCTTGTTTCTCCAAAGCGGTGTGATGGTGTCGCGGTTTTCGTGGCCTCTGCGCAGCCCGACATTGTTGTGGCCTCCCGCTCCTCTGCGCAGCATGATGGCACCACGCTAATCATCCGACCGTAGTGGCCCTCCTTGTCGTGACCCTTCCTCCCGGCGCGGTGTGGCAGCACCGTGCCCCTCTGGCACTACCGCGGCCCACCAGGTTGTGGATCAATTCTCAGTGGAACATGGCAGTGTCGTGCCCTTGTGGGGACCGGGAAGCCTTGTGCCCCCGCCTTTCTTCGTGGCCAGCTCGTTGTTAGTCGCTGTGTGTTCCTCCTCCATCGTCAATAATCATGAACCAACAATAGGGGAGGGTTGGGTCGTGAACGTGTGGTCTGAACCCTCCTTGTTATAGTAATATCATTCGGTTCTCCAATCACACTACATACGATGGGGTACAGAGGGTAATTTACAATCGTAAAATAACCCCTACCTCACTTATCGGTTATCGAAGATGGAGTCGTGGAAGGCAGACCGTGTTCCATCAATGTTAGAGGAGGAAGAGGGTACTCTTCGTTGGCAGACAAGTGTTCAAAGGTGAAGAAGTCGATGACGACATCAGCATTCTTCATGGGTGTCGCTTCCCTTTCTTTACCCAGGTGAAGAAGGAAGAAGATGCTGACGGTTCTTTGTGTTCTTCGTTGAAATGATGTTTTCTCAAAATATACAAGGCTCCACTAGATGAATGTTCCAACCAAATAAAATAATTTCATTGCCTATTATTTTATTGTTGGCATGAATTCAAAATAATTCAAAAAAATTAATTAATGAACCATTAATTTATTCATGTAGAGTTAGCAATTTAATGAGGGAAAGAAGGTGAAGAATTTAAAAGATTTTTTCCACTCTATGGAGAGTTACAAGGGGGTTAAAGATCGTGTGGGACCCACCCCTTTGATTGCAAGAGAGGTTAAAACATCTGGTGGGTCCCACAAAATAATATCCTCCCAAGGGAGGTTATGTGTAAGTTGTACCCACATATAACCTCTCATTGGAGGTTTTAACCATCTCAAATAAAAATAATAACGCCTTATTTTTGTTTAATTTAAATAAAAAACCCAAAAAACTAACCTCCATTCCCATTAGAATGAAATTGTAGTGAGGGTCTCACTTATCATTCATCGACACTACGAGTACAATGTTTCCCTCAGATTTCAATTCTGAGCACCGGTTCAAAAGATATAAAATCCTTCTTGTGCGTTTAATGAACATACCCGAACAAAACGTCAGAAATTGATTCTGGGCACACCGGGCCTCAGAATCAAGCGCCGTTAGAAACTGTGGACTCATAAAATCCCCATGTATTTATGAAAAAAAATTCCATAGAAATTCCAGGCCTTTACATTCTTCTCACCTCAGGGCTTTACATTCCCATAAGCTACAACTCGAACTAAGGCAACAAATGGGGGTATTGAGCACGCATCTGAACATCCCCATCCCATGTGTTCCCCTGGAGGTTCCTGTGCTACCAACGAACATGAACTAGAGGTATCGACCATCCACATAAGAACCTCTCCAATCGATCCTCAATCTCCACTGGAACATCCGAGAAGGTCGCCCCATTATCGATGTCCAGATCTTCGTGGTCGATGATGTGGTATGGGTCGTGCACATATCTCATCAGCTGTGATACATGGAAGACGTCGTGCACCTGGTGCAACTGAGGTGGAAGAGCTAAGCAGTAAGAAATCTCATCTACCCTGCTGGGGACATGGAAAGGTCCAATTAATCACAATGAAAACTTTCTGCCTCAGCCAAATCTCTGTAGACCTCGTCAAGACGAGGCCCATAGGAAGACTTGGTCGCCATCCTTGAACTCCAGAGGTCTCCATATCCTGTTAGCATACGACTTCTGTAGAGACCCAATGCTTGACATACATGGAAATTACATTACTTTTGTGGAATACTTAGTACATAACAAAAACATACACACAAGCACCATAATAGATTAGTGTCTTTGGAAACATGGAACGTAATCTTCTAATCGTGGTGACAGATCTTCAACATCTCCCAAAAAGATCTTCCCCCTTTTTTTCTTACCTAAAACCTTTATTTATATCCAGGGGAAAAGAAAACATAAAAAGGGTGAGCTCAAATTCTCAGTAAGGGTAAGCATGGAGAAAATAAAACAAACCACATACATTTTAACATAAAAACATGTACATAATGTTTAAACATAGAAATCTTGTGCAATGACATAACACATGGAAGTACGTAATGCATAGATCAAAATAGAACATCAATCATGATAGAATAGCTTGTAAATAAATCTTGTAATTGTGGAAAAACATTAACCACATGATATGATTTCCATAGTAGCCAAGGCATTGCTGCCAAGACCATCATAGTGGACAAAGTCCCTTCCTGAATCAAGTTCACTCCTCGTTCCAGTCCTGTATTACTGAACCGGTTTAACCTGCCATTCCAGCCATGTCTATATCATGAGATACAAATCTTTACCCAATTCATTGGAGGGAGATATAGGTCCCACCCATCTCATAATGAAATCATTCCTACTTGTGCCACAAAATAAACATAAAACATTCATCATAACACAAAGAATAAAATGGGTTTCATAAACATCATCCCATCATTTCATAATCCATATTAAATAAATGGAAATTTCATCATAAGAAAAGTGATCCATGTAAGTCATAGATACAGTAAACATGAAACATACACATATCAAATAATTATATCTTAGATGGAAAATGGTTTTGATAAAACATTTTAAATGAATTCTTTAAGAAAATATCCTTTCTTTGTCAAAATCATTTTCTTTTCAAAAAATTCCATGCAATTTTAAAATAAAAGTATTTTTTTGAAAATATTCATAAAATCATTTAGAGTAAGCCTCATTAAAATTAGGCGTTATTAAACAGTAAAAATCTGTTCATGCCGTATAAGTTAAAAATAACATTCTCCTCATACTTTTGTCAGAAAAGTCAAAAAGTACCCTGTAAAAAAATTCTTTACATACCAAGTAGTAAAAGTCAAAATGGGTAAAAAGGACTTTAAACATACATGAATACACTTTTATAAAACATGTAAATGGATGAGAGCAATAACCCCAGTAAATACGTACGAATAAGCAATCTGGGATAAAAATGAGATTTTCAAAATTATCCCTTACCTTAGGTCTAATATGCTTCATACGTATCCAAACCTTCTGTATAATGATTTAATAATTTCATTGACTTATTAAAGAATCATATTCATTGTTATTATATCATATATGGTTCACCTATGACTTCATATTACCCGTTCTTTTTTAAATTAATGTTAAAGTAGTGTTTTGGGTAAAATCGTTTCATTTGTCATTCGTGTTTTAACATATAATTATTCATATGATTACTTTGATCCTGATTAATTACATCTAGAATTTAAAACATGATTTATATAATATATATTCTGAATATACATATATATAGTAGATTGATAGATGGAATGAAATACACCGTTCATGGAGACGGTAGGCCGTACGTACGCATGAACGCTATTTTTGTTTCCCTGTTGAATTGAATGGAATTAATTGGATGACGTACATATATATATACATAAATTCAGTATCATTATTATGTAATATATTTCATTATAACTTATTATATATACTTTATAATAATTTATGAAGGGTTAACCACTGAGAATGAATCTCATCGCGTTGTGGAGACGGTATTCCGTACGTACGCACGAGCGATGATATCATTCCCATGATCGTGGAATTTTATTGGAGTGTATGTATACAATTATAGAATAAATATCACATTACAATAATTATATTTATTTATTATTTACACCATTATACCCATCCAAGTAAGGTGGTGGTTGAAAATAGATTACACCATGGAGTGGAGACGGTATTCCGTACGTATGCATGCGCGGTGATTTCCTTTTCTGTAGGATGGATAAGAGGTGAAATATGGTTGTTTCATATTTATAATAACATATAAATATATTAGGGATACTGATGTTATTACCTCATAATTAAACAACTACAGAAGAGGGAGTATAAGAAGAATGGATCTTGAAGAAAACGGTAGAAGGTATTACCTCTTTCTCTAAGTGTCTCCTTTAAACATTCTCTTAAGGCATTAGATTTGGTCTTTTTAGAAGACCAGTACCTCTAGTAGGTTTCTAAGGAAGTGGGGAAGTGAAATGTTCGGGGTTTGGCCGATCTTTAAGGCTCAAATTGGTGTGAGGAAGAGAGGGATGAGGTGCCCTTTTATAAGGGAGGAGAGGGGCACCTTTGGAAAGTGTGGAAATATTATTTTATTATAAACTTATCTTCAGTTTCAAAAGGTCCAAAAATCATTAAAGATGAAGATAAGATGACTCATGGTCGAAGTAAAATCATCCAATCAGAATTAGACATGTTTTGGAAAATATTTTAATCATTATAATCTTATTTATTTAAATCATTTGTTAATGAGGTAAATATTTCATCATTATTATGTCATAAATAATTTAATTTATTTGGTGTCTACAAATTATAAAAAAAATATAATTATGTATGAAATATTTTTATCTTTAGAATTAATATTTATAGTCTAATATATAATTTATATAACCCCATATAAAAATTATTTACTAAAGGATTTTTGTTAATGTCAATTTTGTCTTTACATTAAATTAATTAATCCAAATTGTCATTGTCACTACCAAGTGCCTCAATAAGGTCCCAAAATCAACCCAAGGATGCCCATGTTCGGCCACTACTCATCCAATAAGTTTAGGACAAGTTTCAATTTTATTTTTAATTATTATAATATTCTTTTAACCTTGAATTTCCCTATTTACCTTGAACTATGGTAAATAAAATTTACTGTTGTTACTATTCATAAAGCCCAAAAAAGTAGTCTATTAATATAATTTGGACCCACTGAATCCAAATATGGAATCAATTTTTCAAAATTCAATACACAGAAGTTGCAGAAATTAAATTAAAATTAATCTCGTTGTCGAAAGAAAATGGGTTTTTGTTTAAAACATTGCAAAAGATTGAATTTATTTAACCTATAAATTCAATGTAAAATCAAGGAAAATTACATAAATTATATTAAATGGTAAAAATATATTCTATTTATACTTTTAAACCATTAAATACTATAATTTAATCACATAAGTTACTATGATGAAAAATGTTGTTTTTTAATTAAAATATAGCGTGTTTTTACTGTTCATTAAAATATAGAAGTTGTCAGAATAATATGAAAAAAAATTCCATGGTAAAATTTTATATCATGATTCCAAATAATAATTTTATTTTGTAAAATTGAACTTATAAAAATGTCAAAAACTATATTTAAATTGGGTGCGCCCTAAAAAGGCGGCAAAATTGCATTTTTCTGAAAAATACTTATTTTACCCAAAAAATTTATTTTATTCTTATACCATGTTCTAGAAAATGTGTAAGATTAATAATAATGTTATAAAATTAAAAATTTAGTTAATAATATTCATAACGGCTAGTTCATAATATTATTATAATAATATATCGTTGTTTAGTAAAACTAGGTATTGCGTACAACACACACTATCGAGGAAGGTCGTGATTGCGTGTAATGTAAGCCAAGTCAGGGTTGCGTCTTGTGCAAGAATCCTTTATTGTTTCGTATAACAGAACCCAACCATATTTCATTTATACATTGAATATATATATATATACACTCAATTTTGCGTAGAATGACTATTATAAAACGAAGTTAAAATTGAGTGTAACACAATCTAAGAATAGTGTTGTGTATACTTCAAGCTAATACAGTGTGGCGTATAGAACAAGATAATCTTTTTGTAGCATAAAACACATGACATAAAATAAATTAAAAACAATACTTATCATAAAATATCAGGTTGTTACATTCTACCCCCCTTAAAATGAATTTCACCCTCGAAATTCGTTGGGTTCATAAATGGTTTACTACTCAAATGTTTCTTTAATAGAAACCCACATCGTAAAAAGGAATACCAAAAATTTGTTTTAAAAACTAATGTATGAAACTTAACGGTTACCCAAATTAACTCATCACTGGGTTTCCACATAGGAGATCATAGGTGAAAATATGGATATGGAAGAGAAATCTAACCATAAAGTTCTTGATTGAGAGTGGTAGAGAATATGGCTTTGAAAAAGCCAATAATCACAAAGCCATAAATTTGTGATGATCTAGGGTACCATCTGATTCATCCGATATAACGGAACTAGACAAAAATTTTGGTTTTCAAGATCATTTCCCTAATGTTGATGAAATTAGAATTAGAAGAAATAATTTCATGATTTTGGTACAGTCTCATCATTGGTTGTTATTTGGACAATTTCCACTTCATCTCTTAAATAAATGAATTTGAATTTGTCATTTGTGAAGTGTTAGCAGATCATGTGATAGAATGACGGGTCATTCCATCTGTCTCAAACAAAAGGTTATAAAAGTTATCAAAAATACATAAGTCCATCTATAGTGATATTAATCATATATGGTTTCTAAAATAGACTTATACTTCATATATCATACTGCTTAATATAATAAAACTAGTTTCTACTAAACATGGACTTCTTGTAGGCCAGTGGTAGGTGATAAAATCTAGTCGCACTTCGGTTGTGGGTTCGATTCCCACAGCCTTGTCTGACGTGATGGGTTGTCGCCCGTCCTTCAGGTTGTCCTTTTTATATAACTACATTACTATAACATCCCATCAATAATATCGATAAAAGTTCTATCATTAAACAATACTAACTTATGTCCAACATATTCCATTCCAATATTTAGGCTTATCTAAAATACTTCGGTCCAAGCTCATAGTATAAAGAAACTTATTACTTGAAATGTCATCAACCATGCATGTGAATACCATCATTTATCCCCCATATATCTTGTTGGTCACATTCCAATCATTTGAATACCATAATCATGTATTCTCTTGAAAAATGAATACCCATTAAACCTTAGTGAGAACATGAATGCTGTCAAAAGTTAACTCTTTCCACATACCAAAATCCAAAAATTCTATATACTCAAACCATGATATAACCTTCTCCTTATATCAGTCATGAGCTCATGAATACTATCAAACATTTAATTTTCTCCTTATCCCTTCATTATGCGCATATCATATACTTTCCAAAAATATCTGAATAACCTTTCATGGTTACTGGTACCATTAATCATACACTTTCAAAACTTAAGGAAAGATAAAAGCGTAAGAATCCTTAGATGTCTCATTATTCCATAGTACCATGAGATTACTTATACAACATTACACTTGATAAACATGTAAATATTCTACTACCTTCTTAACCATTGGTCGAGCTTCAACAATTCCTTCATCTCACATATCACTTGTATTCTCTTCATCATCATCAACATAAATACTACCCATACGACCATACTGATTCTCTTCATGAGACTTTCCCTTAGGGAATTGGTTTGAATAATGCTTGTACATTCCACATTTAAAACATTTAACCATTGTTGATGTTGTAGCAATACCATTATCCTCATCCATGGTGTTTACTGAACCTTTTCCTTTGAACTTACTAGCTTTGTGTCCATCTTTTCCACACCCAAAGAATCTTCCAGTTCTTTTGAAACAATCTCCCTGTTGCCTCTTCCCAAATGATTTACATGAGGGAAATTGAACTTTCTTTCCTCTATGATCATCATGAAACTCCATATTTCTCTTATTATCTGTGCCAGGAAACTTACCAAAGATGAGATTATTGATCATATTATGAGATTTCTAATTATACATAATAATGATGTTTGGACTTACAAATCCCATTTCATTTGGTTTCTCATGAAGAATATCATTCCATTGTCCATCATATCCTCCACTATCATGAATCTTCCTGTTTCTAGCCATTTTATAAAACCCAAAAAGAATAGTGTGAGAGGAAAAAATCATGCTAGAGAAAACAACATATTAAAGGGGGAGCACCCTCAATATCTAACATCTGAGGTTAAATTCTAAGATTGTTACCATAGTTCTAGGACTATATCCTATACGTATACTTATCCTTAGGGACATCCGTAGACAAACCTTAGAAATATCTCTAGGGATCTCACTAACGTTTTCGCATCCTAGTTTCCAAAGGTTGACTAAACCTTTCCTCTGATACCAACTATAGAGACCCAAAGCCTGGCGTACATGGACATTACATTACTTTTTCCGAATACTAAGTACATAACAAAAACAGACACACAAGGACCATAATAGTTTATTGTCTTTGGAAACATGGAACGTGATCTTCTAATCGTGGTGAAAGATCTTCAACATCTCCCATAAAGATCTTCCCCATTTTTTTTCTTACCTAAATCCTTTCTTTATAACCTGGGGAAAAGAAAACATAAAAAGAGTGAGCTCAAATGCTCAGTAAGGGTAAGCATGGAGAAAATAAATCAAACCATATACATTTTAACATAAAAACATTTACATAATGTTTAAACATAGAAATCTTGTGCAATGACATAAAACATGGAAGTACTTAAGGCATAGATCAAAATAGACCATCAATCATGATAAAATATCTTGTAAATAAAACTTGTAATTGTGGCAAAACATTAAGCACATGACATGATTTCCATAATAGCCAAGGCATTTCTCCCAAGACCATCTTAGTGGACAAAGTCCCTTCCTGAATCGAGTTCACTCCTCATTCCAGTCCTGTATTACTGAACCGGTTTAACCTGTCATTCCAACCATGTCTATCTCATGAGATATAAATCTTTACCTAATGAATTGTAGGGAGATATAGGTCCCAACCATCTCATAATGAAATCATTCTTACTTGTGCCACAAAATAAACTTAAAACATTCATCATAACCCAAA
Organism: Viscum album; assembly: GCA_963277665.1. Classification (NCBI taxonomy): domain Eukaryota; kingdom Viridiplantae; phylum Streptophyta; class Magnoliopsida; order Santalales; family Viscaceae; genus Viscum; species Viscum album. Next base: position 1,786,983,041 of record OY728121.1, on the reverse strand, counting down.
GAATAAAATGGGTTTCATAAACATCATCCCATCATTTCATAATCCATATAAAACAAATGAAAATATCATCATAAGAAAAGTGAACTATTAAAATCTAGATACATTAAACATAAAACATACACATATCAAATAATGTCATCTTAGATGGAAGATGGTTTTGATAAAACATTTGAAATGAATTCTTGAGGAAAATATTCTTTCTTTGTCAAAATAATTTTCATTTCAAAAAATTCCATTCAATTTTAAAATAAAATTATTTTTTTGAAAATGGTCATAAAATCATGTAAAGTAAGCTTCATGAAAATGAGGCGTTATGAAACCGTAAAAATCTGTTCACGCTGTATAAGTTAAAAATAACATTCTCCTCATACTTTTATCGGAAAAGTCAAAAAGTTCCTTCTAAAAAAATTCTTTACATACCATGTAGTAAAAGTCAAAATGGGTAACAAGGACATTAAACATACATGAATAAACTTTTATAAAACATGGAAATGGATGATAGCAATAACCCCAGTAAATAATTACGAATAAGCAATCTTGGATAAAAATGAGATTTGCAAAATTATCCCTTACCTTAGGTCTGATATGCTTCATACATATCCAATCCTCCTATATAATTATTTAAATAATGTCATTGACTTATTACAGAATCATATTCATTGTTATTATATCATATTCAGTTCACTTATGACTTTATATTACCCGTTCTTTTGTAAATTCATGTTAAAGTGGCGTTTTGGGTATAATCGTTTCATTTTTCATTCTTGTTTTAACTTTTAATTTTTCATATGATTACATAGATCATGATTACATACATCCAGATTGTAAAACATGATTTATTTAATATATATTCAGAATATACATATATATAATAGATCGATAAATGGAATTAAATACACCGTTCATGGAGACGATAGGCCATACGTACGCATGAACGCTGTTTTCATTTTCTCGTTGAATTGAATGGAATTAATTGGATGACAGACATATATATATACATAAATACAGTATCATTATTATTTCATATATTTCATGATTACTTATTATATATAATTTATAATTATTTATGAATGGTTAATCATTGAGAATGAATCTCATTGCGTCGTGGAGACGGTATTCCGTACGAACGCACGAGCGATGATATCGTTCCCATGATTGTGGAATTTTTTTGGAGTGTATGTATACTATTAAAAAATAAATATCAATTTAAAATAATCATATATATTTATTATTTACACCATTATACCCATCCAATTATGGTGGTGGTGGAAAATAGATTACACCACGGCTTGGAGACGGTATTTCGTACGTACGCACCCGCTGTGATATCGTTTTTCATAGGATAGATAAGAGGTGAAATAGGGTTGTTTCATATTTATAATAACATATCATTATATTAGGGATACTTATGTTACTACCTCATAATGAAACAATTAATGAAGAGGGAGTAGAAAAAGAATGGAACTTGAAAAAAACGGTAGAAGGTATTACCCCTTTCTCGAAGTGTCTCCTTTAAACATTCTCTTATGGCACTAGAGTTTGTCTTTTGAGAAGACCAGTACCTCTAGTACGTTTCTTTGTAATTGGGGAAGTGAAATGGGCAGGGGTTGGCCGAGATTGAAGTCTCAAATTGGTGTGAGTAAGAGAGGGAGGAGGTGCCCTTTTATAAGGGAGGAGAGGGGCACCTTTGGAAAGTGTGGAAATATTATTTTATTATAAACTTATCTTCAGTTTCAAAAGGTCCAGAAATCGTTAAAGATGAATATAAGATGACTCATGGTAGAAATAACATCATCCAATCAGAATTAGACATGTTTTGGAAAATATTTTAATCATTATAATCTTATTTATTTAAATCATTTATTAATGAGGAAAATACTTCATCATTATTATGTCATAAATAATTTAATTTATTTGGTGTCTAAAAATTATAAAAAAATATAATTATGTAGGAAATATTTTTAGCATTCCAATTAATATTTATAGTCTAAAATATAATTTATATAACCCCTTATAAAAATTAATTACTAAAGGATTTTTGTTAATGTCAATTTTGTCTTTACATTAAATTAATTAATCCAAATTGTCATTGTCACTACCAAGTGGCTCAATGGGGTACCAAAATCGACCCAAGGATGCCCATGGTTATCCACTACTCATACAATAAGGTTAGGGAAATTTTAAATGTAATTTTGATTTATTATAATATTCATTTAACCTTGAATTACCCTATTTACCTTTAACTATGGTAAATAAAATTTACTGTTGTTACTATTCATAAAGCCCAAAAATAAAAAATTAGTCTATTAATATAATTTGGACCCAATGATTCCAAATATGGAATCCATTTTTCCAAATTCAATAAACAGAAGTTGCAAAAATTAAATTAAAATGTATCCCGTTGTCGAAAGAAAACGGTTTTTTGTTTAAAATATTGCAAAAGATTAAATTTATTTAACCAACGAATTCAATGTAAAATCAAGGATAATGACATAAATTATATTAAATGGTAAAAATATTTTATATTTTTACTTTTAAACCATTCAATATTATAATTTAATCACATATGTTATTGCGATGAAAAAAGTTGTTTTTTAATTAAAATATAACGTGTTTTTACTATTCATTAAAATATAAAAGTTGACAGAATAATATGAAAAATTTATCCAAGGTAAAATTTTATATCATGATTCCAAAAAATATTTTTATTTTGTAAAATTGAACTTATAAACATGTCAAAAACTCGATTTAATGTTGGTGCGCTATAAAAAGGCGGCAAAAGTGCATTTTTTTTAAAAATACTTATTTTACCCGAAAAAATTATTTTGTTCTTATACCATGTTCTAGAAAATGTGTAAGATGAATAATAATGTTATAAATTTCAAAATTTTGTTAATACTATTCATAACGTCTAGTTCATAATAATATTATTATAATATATCGTTGTTTAGTAAAACCTGCTATTGCGTACAACACATGCTATCGAGAAAGGTCGCGATTGCTTGTAATGTAAGCCAAGTCAGGGTTTTGTGTTGTGCAAGAATACTTTATTATTTTTTATAATAGAATCCAACCATATTTCATTTATAAATTGAATATATATATATATATATACACTCAATGTTGCGTAGAATGACTATTATAAAACGAATTTGAAATTATGTGTAACACAATCTAAGAATAGTGTTGTGTATACTTCAAGCTAATACAGTTTGGCATATAGCACAAGATAATCATGGTGTAGCATAAAACACATGACATCAAATAAATTAAAAATAATACTTATCATAAAATATCGGTTTGTTACAACTTCTGTCTACTCTGTGTAGTCTTCATCCACTCCTTAATGGTTTGTATCATTTCCGTGATAGCCCTTACCATCTCTAGTCCCACTAGTACTGACTCCCCTGGGTCTGTCCAGTACAGTGGTGATCTACTAGGCCAACAATACAAGGCCTCCAAAGGTGCCATACTGATGGTGGAGAGATTGTTGTTGTTGTAGGAAAACTCCACCAAAGGTACATGGTCCTCCCATCATCGACCAAAGTCAAGGACACATGCATGGAGCATGTCCTAGAGGGTCTGAATGGTTCTCTCAGTCTGGCCATCTATTTGAGGATGGAAGGAAGTTCTCTGACAAAGCATTGTCCCAAAAGCCTATAGCAAACCCTTCCATATCCGGGAAGTAAAGCGTGTTTCACGGTCGGATACAATAGAATAATGTACTCCATGTAAATGCAGAATATCATGAATTTAGAGTCATCCCAAGATATATACAATGCTCTAATCTCTGATCTGTAGGAAGTGGGATGACTTGGTGAGTCGGTCAATGATCACCCATATCAAATCATGAATCCTGGATGTACATGGAAGAACCATAACGAAGTCCATGGATATCCCATCCCACTTACACTCTAGGACCTCCAAAGGCTAAACCAGACCTACTGGTACCTGGGGATCTTCCATCACTTGCTGACAAGTGAGGCACTGTGAGACAAACTCTGCTACTACCTTCTTCATAACTGGCCTCCAATGTTGTCTTCGAAGGTCCTGGTACATATTCGCCACTCCTATATGTACCGCTAGAGGGGAAGTGTGGAATTCCCTCAACACCTCATCCAAAAGTTCAACTGGTACTAGGGTACATCCTCTGAAGAGGATGACGTGCTCCCCACCTTTAGAAATACATCAGGTGTCTGCCCTGTGGATATCTGAGAAATTAGTGTTTCACAGTCAGCGTCCCCACATTATGTCTCCCTAACTCGCTGTAGAATAGGATGTGTGACTATAAGAGGCTGTAGATAGGCTGCTCCATCCCTATCCACAAAGGATATCTGAAAGACAGCTAGCTTCTCTCTCACCTCTCCTAGCAGCTAAATGCCTGACATCCTATTGAAAGAATCCGCAACAATGTTCCCTTTCCAAAGAGTATATACTATCTCGAAGTCATAGTCCTGATGGAACTCAAGCCAACAATGCTATCTCAGGACCAGGTCCTTCTAAGAGAAGATATAGCTGAGACTCTTGTGATCATAGTACATGGTAAAATGTTCTCCCATCAGATAGTGTCACCACATCTTCAAGGTGAACACCACTGGGGATAACTCCAGGTCATGGGTAGCGTAGTTCTTCTCATGTTGTCTCAGATTCCATGAACCATATGTGATCACAGCTCTCTCCTACATCAAGACACACCCTAGTCTGATCCCTGATGTGTCACAGTAAACTACATACCTTATGACCTCCTATAGAAGCCTCAGAATGGGGGCACTAGTCAGCCTCTACCTTAGCTCCTGAAAGCTCTTCCAGCATCTATACAACCACAGGAAGAGTTTCCCCTTCTTTGTTAAGGTAGATTGTGGTGCTGCACCTCTGGAGAAGTCTAGGAGGAATCTCTTATAGTATCCCACCAAGCCCAAGAAACATCATACCTATGTCACACTCCTGGGTGTCTCCCAAGAACAAACCATCTCAATCTTCTCTAGATCTACTGCAACCCCAACCTCGGAGATGACATGTCCCATGAAGTGAACCTCTCGAATCCAAAACCGGAACTTCGAGAGCTTACCATTAAGCTGGTGCTCTCAGAGTGTGTCCATTAGTACCTGCAAATGGTAGGCATGCTCCTCCTCAATAGTCGAGTGGATCGGTTTGTCGTCAACGAAGACCATGACAATGAGATCAAGGTAAGGCTGGATGATCCTGTTCATGAGACTCATGAACACTACTAGAGCATTGGTTACACCGAAGGGCCCTACCCGGAACTCGTAGTGGCCATACTGACACCTTAAGGCTGTCTTCTGCACATCCTCATCTTGAACTCTAAGCTAGTGATAGCATAATCTGAGTTTTATCTATGAGAACCATCGTGCTTCCTTATGCTGATCCAAAGTGTTGTCAATACTTGGGAGTGGCTACTTGTGCTTCATGGTCACCTGGATAAGGAGACGATAGAAGACATAGAGCCTAAATCTCCTGTCCGCCTTCTCGCTGAATAGAATCAGGGCTTCCCAGGGAGAAACACTCGGCCAGATGAATCCCTTCCCCTACAAGTCCTCCAACTGTACCTGCAGCTCACGAAGCTCGGGGGGGGCATCTGACATGATGGAGTAGATATTGGTGTCGTCCCGGGGTACAAGTCAATGTATATATCCACCTCTCTGCGAGGAGGTAATACTGTAACATCATAAGGGAAAATATCCACTTACTTGTCTACCACTACATGATAAGTCAGACTCTCCACATCAATTGTTCTAAGGTTAAGGCAAGACAACTGGTGAGTGATCGGCTGCACCCTCCACCGAGTAAGTCTTTCCTATAAAGAAATGGTTCCCTTATCTTCGATGAAGGTAATCCAGGTCCCATCCGTGTCGACACAATACACTTTGCGCCAAATACAGTTGATCTGAGCATGGAATGTAGATAACCCGTCCATCCCCAAGATGAAATCGTATGCCCTCAACGCCACTATGAGGATATCACCGCCAAATCTCTCGCCTCCTAGAGTAATCTCACACTATCGGCACGAGTGTGTAATAGTCGAGTCTTCTCTTGTAGGAGTCTCTAGCTTCAAGGATCGAGCCAACAACTTCATCTGAATCTCTGAGATCTGAATGAGGGATGCGGCAATGAAAGAGTGAATGGAACCTATGTCTATAAGAACTACAGCTAAGGTTGAGTAGACACAAATCATACCTCAAATCATCTATGGATCTCCATGGTCATATTCTTCAGCTGCCTGAAGCGGAGATCTCCCATGAATTCCAGCTCCCTGGGGTCGGGGTGGACATCCTGGTGGTGGTGGTGGCATCACATCGTATCGTCATCCACTGCTAGCTGCTCGAATAGCTCCTCTGCCACATCTGCATGTGCCCTGTGGACCACCTTGATTGAATCTCTTCCTCTGTCTGTGACTTCCCACAACTAACTGTTGATCATCAGTATGGTGTGTCGGACAGTCACGTGCCATGTGACCAAGACCGCTGCATGAGTAATACTGCCCTCTCTTGGCATGACTGGATCTATCTCCACATTGGGTTCCCCGCACAACCAATCCTGAGTTATGCGGTCGTTGACCTGTAGGTTTGGTCCTCTTGGAACTCTGCGACATCTGTCTACAACCAGCTACAGAAGACTCCTTTGTGTGTCAGCTAGTGGTGGGTCTCATAGATAGAGACTACTCAGCAAGGAAACACTCCACTATGAGGGCTCTATATAGCACCCCAGCCTGCATCGGGATGCTGAGGGGGATCATTGGAGCTCTGATCTCTCGTCTGAGCCCCTGATTGATGGTCGAGGCCCTGAAGAATGGGTCTCGTACAATATTAGTGGAGTAAAGTGAGAGGTCGGTGAACCTCACTTATTACTATGCTATTGTCATGATGCCCTACTGCAGATTAAGTATGTTATTTATCTGTACTTCTTGATGGGTGGCTGGTACAAACTCTGCCCAGAATAGGCTCTTGATGTCTGTCCATAGATGTATCGCTTCGTCATGCACCTGGAGCATCAGGCTCCACCATCTTCTTGTTGCTTCCTGAAGGAGGCTGGCATCAAGTATCACCATGTAGTCTGCCGGTGTCTCTACTAGCCTAGAGACTCTTTCCACAGCCTCCATCCAATCCACAGCCACCTGTTGGTCCGTCTCTCCCTGGAACATCGGTGGCCTCTAGCAGTGGAACTCATGCAACGTGCTCAAGCGGTGTGCGTCATCTGATGGTGGGTCTGGTGGAATCAGTGACCCAACGGGTGGTGGTACCACTGGTGCCTCAACTAGAAAGGGTCCCTTCACTAAGGCCTCATCGATCGGTAGGATGTCAGTCTGTGCAAATCTCGTGGCTCTAAATGGTCTTCTGTGGGGAGGCATCCTGAAAGAATCAAATGTGACACAGTCAAACGAGTATACCTGGTGAGCAAACCTGGTTGAGGTGACTTAATGAAAAACGTGTGAAACACAGATGCAATTGATGTTTTCGTGCACAATGTTTTAAATCAGTAGTGAGGGTTCTGATGTACGGACACGTCTGCCGCCGCACCAACACTGCACTCCATGAACTGAAAACCACACTTGGTACCTTTAACACTATTTCTTCACAGAAAATAAATATCAGAGTCCTATGTTCTACGGTAGAAATGACTCATATGATACCAATTTTTCATTACCAATCCTCGAGGCCCATGCTGTGACTACACCAGTCCCGCCTTCCATAGGTCAGGGGTGGTGACTAGAAACAAAGGCGTAAATCTCTAAGCTGTGAAGGCATTCCATTTATAAAATGTGAACACATAAAAACAGAGTACACAAATGGAATCAAAACACTAAGAAATACTGAATACATAAGAGGTGATTGAATGTAAAGGGGACAGAAATACAATCCCAATAGTAAAGTACAAGTACATGAAAATAGGTAAAAGTAAAAAGAAAAATACCTGGAAGGCGTCTAGTAGATCCTAGATCATCCACTATGATTCTTACCTGAAGGGTAGGTACAGATATCCTCTTCAGTGCTCCATGTCTGGCCATCTCCCCAGATACTGACTCGTCGTGAGATCCACCTCCAGGTACTATCCAGTCCTTGTACACTCTGTGTCGGTCAGCGATGTCTGTCGTCTATATCCAACACAACGAGGTGCGGACAAAGCCCGTGTAGAGGTGTGTATAATGATACTCATTAGGGACCCCGAGACCCTCATGGTCTCACAATATCCAACAACGATAAAGCAAAATGTAAAGAGAAAAACGGATAACCATTACTTATATATATTCCCATACATATACCTAAGTTATCTAGTAACCCATATCAATCTTGAGGAAAACACATAGGTTATTGACTCAACTCAACCCATGATTTTCGTTATCGAAACCATGGCAATTAGAAAACTCCTCCTCTGTCGAGAACAGTGGGCATGTCTCAACACTAAGGCACTTCTCACTATCCTTGTACTACTGAGTTACTCCTCCAGTTGAGTACTGTGGATCTTCCACCAAATACCAGGCGCTCTGTTGATGTGGTTATGCCGGAAAATACTGGGAGCTACCCCTAATACCCTGTAGAGGTACTCCTCCTATCGAGTACTGCGGTTTATACTGCGAAATACTAGGTGCCCCTCCACCATGGGTCTCCCACCAAATATCGGATGCTCCCCACTGGGCTTGTCAAATCACTCCGAGCGAATTAGTAAAGCAGTTGTCAGGTATGTTAGCTACTAGGTCTCCGCACTCTATCTACTCGTCACTGGAAGGATCCTCTCCACGAGCTACTGGGAAATACTCCAAATACCACTATGTTCCAAGAAGAAGTATCTAAAAGGTCAGCCATGTCATAGGGGCCTCAACACAATAGACGACGGGTCAATCGGACACCCGGTCCGGGAGTTATTAGAATTTTAGTCCCTGGGGTCCGGTTGATTTCTTGAAGTAACCAACCAGACCATATCTCAACTATACCTCGAACTATAATGGGATATTATCAAAGGAATGACTTAGTTAAATGAATATAGATGCCGTTGATGGTTCGTCCAATGGATGCTCGTAGCCCAATATATGGGCGAAAAGGTGTAATCGAGCTTTAGTGGGTCTCGGTCCGGTCCAACCCTATCGGACCCGGTCCGTGGGACTGAACCGGTCTGAGGAAATGGCTAGGCCCGAAGGGGTATCCCGGCTCGAAGGTGACCCGACCCGAAGTGGCGGCCCGACTCAAAGGTGTGGCCCGGCTGGCTGGCCGTGTGCTGGCAGGCCGTGGGGCCCGGCTGGCGAGCCATTTGCAGGCTGGCTATGAGGCCCCACTGGCTGGCTGTGTGCAGGCTGGCCGTGTGTCCTGGCTAGCAGGAAGCATGCGGGCTGGCCATGGAGCCCAACCGGATGGATACGTGGCCCAGCTGGCGATGTCGTGGGGGGGTGTCACAACCCCTTTTATACAGTAACGGAACCAATTCCTAGCACCGGTTCAGGTAACCACGGGACCCTTCTGGTCCGGCCTGTAGCGCGCAACGGCAGCCGACTCAGCCAACTGCCCTAGGTTTCTCCACCGTGGAATGATTGAATTTTGGTTTTTCTGGCCTCTGCGTGGAACGACGACGCGACACCACCCCCGATGTGGCCCGAACTGGTTGTAGACTCCCTCTCCTCTAAGCGGTGCGACGACGCCGCACTCGTCTTTCAACTGTCGTGACCCTCTTGGTTGTGGCCCTTCCTCCTCATGTGGTGCGACGACACTACATCCCTCTGGCACATCCATGCCCCAACTGGCCACAGCTTGGTTCTCAGTGCGACATAGTGGTGTCGTGCCCTTGTGGCGACCCAGCGGCCTTGCGCCGCCAGCTTTCTTTGCAGTCGGTTCATTGTCGGACGCAGAGTGTACCGGCTCCGTCATCATCAAATAAGAACCAACAAAATGGGAGGGTCGGGCCATGTTCTTGCGGTTTGAAACCTCCTCGTTCTGCTGATATCATTCAGTTCTCAAAGAACACAACATATGACGGGGTACATAGGGTAATATTCAATCATAAAATAACCCCTACCTCACTTGTCTATGATCGACGATGGTGTCGCAAAAGTCGGATGTCGTTCCATCAATGTCGGAGGAGGAAGAGGGTACTCATCATTGGTGGACGAGCGTTAGAAGGTGACAAAGTCAAAGACGACGTCGGCGTTCATTGTGGGTGTTGGTTCCCTTTCATGCACCAGTTGAAGATGGGAGAATATGCCAACGGTTCTTCGTGTTCTTCGTTGAGTGGATGTTCTCTCAATTTCTCCAAGGCTCCACCACATGAAAGTGCTAACCATATAAAATAATATCTTTGACTATTATTTTATTGTTGGAATTAATTCAAAAATAATCAAAAAAATTAATTAATGAACCATTAATTATTTCATGTGGAGTTGTCACTTTAATGATGGAAGGAAGGTGATGAAATTTCAAAGGATTCCCCCACTTTATGAAGAGTTACAAGAGGGTTAAAGCTCATGTGGGACCCACCACTTTGATTGCAAGAGTGGTTAAAAATTTACATGGGACAAAACAAATCATATCCTCCCAAGGGAGGTTATGTGCTGGTGGGCCAAACCTCTATCATCCCATTGAAGGATTTAACCATCTCAACTAAAAATAAGTACACCTTATTTTTATTTAATTATATTAAAACCCTCTAAAACTGTCTTCTATTCTTGTTAGAATGCAACTGCGGTGAGGGTCTCACTAAGAAATCACGGACGATGTGAGTTCAACTATGCCTTTGGATTTTAATTTCGAGCACTGGTTCAAAAGATATAAAATCCCGCTTGTACGTTTACTGAACGTACCTGAACAAAACATCAAAATTTGATTCTGGACACACCGGGCCTCAGAATCAAGAGCCATCAGAAACTACGGACTCATAACATTCCAATGTTTTTAGGAAAAAAGTTTCGATAGAAATTCTGGGTCCTTATAGCATATTACCAATAAATTAATTGAATAGAATAATTCACCAAAATATTATCAGTTTTATTATTTTTAAAATAAATAATTTTATTATTAAATTATTTAAAAAAATATTGTGACGGAATGGCATAATTTTTAAGATAATTATTCATTAACTAAAAATTAAAAATAAATTAATATTATTCAAATAATTAATAATTATTAAAAAAACAATTATAACGAAACATAACATTTTTTTCCTTTTTTAAAAATTATAGGGATATTAAAGTCAAGAGAATTACATTTTGTTGTTATTATTTTCCTAAAATAATTTGTATGTCATATTAAATGAAAAATGTAACCTAATGGACATATATTCTAGGAAATGATGAAAATTATGAACTAAACTCATAAAATAGGATAAAATCCTGTTTTATAGAATTTTTAAATCATTATTCAAATGTTCTAATACTTTTGTACCCATTTTACCCACACTGAGGTGAATAAAATTAGAATGGTTGTTATTCATAATTTTTTAAGGGTAATATTTCATAAATTTGATCATCCTAACTAAAAATATTATAATAATTTTTCATTATTAAATTTATAAATATGGTAATAGTCTATTTTAAAATAATTACCCAAAAGACAATGAAAATATTTTTCAGGTAAATAATTTTTTATATATAAAACTATATTTATTATAATAACATTCCAAAAAACATCAGATGAAAGAGAAATTTTTTCGTATAATATATAATATATAAGTTTAATTAAAATTATTATTCAATAGTTAATTTACTAATTAAATAATATAATAAAAAATTCCACAGTTAAAATCATTTCTAAGAAATAAATATGTTTTATCCTATAAATGAACATATACCAAAATCATGATTAGAAATTTTTGTTTTATATTTAGTTGGATAATATAAAATTAAGGAATAAATATCTTACTTTATGATAAAATTTTAATTTTAATGAGGACTATAAATTAAAATAAATTATATATTTACTAAAATCATTATTTTCATTATTCACAAAAAATAAATATATTATAAAAAATAATAAATTTATCCCAATTGATATTTTGTAATTATTATTTAAAAAATGATAAGTTTATATGATATTTAATTAATATAATATTCGTAATATTCATAACGAAAATTAAATACAATCTTTTATTATGATAACAATTTATTGAAATAGAAAATAAATTAACAATAAATTTAGTACTTATACATTATGAATAAAATTAAACCTCAGAATTAATTAAATAATATCAACTTCTCTTTCTTATTATGGTTGATCATATTCAAAAATGTTTATTTAACAAATTTGTTAAAAGATATCACCATTCTGTTTAAGCATGGTGTCATGTGTCATGAAATCTTTTAAATATATTAAATTAATATAAATATAAATATATTCTAAAATATAACGGTGTTAAACTATGTGATCAATGGATCATGTCTATATTCTAACTATCGAATAGATGGGGAACATTCCTTGAGGTTTCCTATGATGATTAGTTTAGAGATCTCAACCCATTCCAATATCAATCTCTTCAAATAAATATCACAATAATGTTGGATCAGGATATATGAATCCATGTCATCGTGGGACCTCATAAGTATTATATAAATAGATTATCGAATAATTCATTGATCCACTATTGAATCATAATTTTTCTTTCATAGAAATTGAAATTCTCATCAATTGTCTCGTTAGTAGTTGGATCATGGATTGTGCATTCTACAACGTATAATTTCAATTCATAGTGAAACACTAACATTAATAAACTAAACCATTCCTCATTGTTACTACGACACTGGAGATGGTATTTCTCTAGAAATGATAATAGGGAATGGTTATTTATTGCCGTTTCATTTTTATAAAATAATTGATTACATTTTTTCATCCATGAATTATGACTTATAAGATTATAATAGTAATAATAAATTTTTTTATTAAGTATAAAAATATATTATCAAGTCTCAACGACCATCACCATTGAACTAATTATTCCTTTTTTATCAATTTAAAATATTGGCAGGGATCAATATTTCCCTCTATATGGTCTAGACTATCACCGTGAATACCATATGTAGATATTTAGGCAGGTGGTCTTTCTAACTCTAGGCTTTTATATCCTTATTCAATTGAGTAGACTCCACATTCCTAACATCATGACTATGATTTCCTCAATCAGAGGCTCTATGTTTTTATTTTACAGTAAATTGAAATTAATTTCATTGCATGTTTTGTTATGTTAACCCATATTCTGATTTTATAATATTTGATAATTAATATATCAACTAACTATGGTGTGAATATACAATTTAATTCTGATTTGTCTAAATTCATATAATAGAAGTCATAATTACTTAATGTTATCTTGAAAGATATTTTTTTATGATCACCATAATTCCTTATTTTATCATTTACATGTCTTGTTAATATTAACAAATTTTTATAAAATTAATTACCGAATATGATAAAATAAATACAAATAATCATTATATTATTATTCGACATATTCTTATTAAACCATTTATTTATGTGATAGAAAACTTGCACACGCATAATAAATCATTCATAGCGAGAAGTAATACAAATTAATATATCACATGATAATGATTTTTTCTATTTCTTTTAGATACCAAATATAAAATCAACACACAAAACATTGAGAAAACTCACATCACTTGTCTTAGCATTAGTTGATGCATTCCTCATATTCACCAATGTATCACCCATGTTGGTTTCATCTCTAATCCATATCAAAAAACCTCCAACCAATCACACCCTCGACGTTATTCCATGAACCATTAAATACTTATTTAATTACATATGTTTGGGAAATAAATTAATTTGTGGTGAAATGATGGATTTTTTAAAGTGAATTATATAAATAAATTCCAAATTAATGTACTAAATAACAAAGTAGGGAGGGATGAAACATAGACCATCCGATTTAATATAATATTAAATAATTGAAAACTCTTCAAATAAAATAAATTCAATTAAACAAAAATATAAATTTGTTTGATCAAATATTATTATTGGTCATACCCATTATACAATTATAAATTTATAATAAATTGAATATTTTTTTCGTTTATAGATACGATAAAACATACACTAATTAATCTGAATAATTACATCATTAATCAACAAATTCATTTTATTTAATTCATTTAAATTATCCAGGATATTCCCATATTATATGATTTTACATGAAAAAATGTTATTATTTTATATAATATCACATAAAATATTACATGTCTTTTTACATGGATGTAACATAATGAGTACTTATCCAACAGAATCAATATGGTTATTTTCATATATAAAGAAATCGTATGAAAAATTATGTACAATACATGTTTCATAGATTTGTGTTGTATAAAATTAAAATAAAGAAATGTTGAAGATATGTATATTACATCACCTATATAGTTTAATACATTCAGTGTCTAGTTTGGTATTACAATACATATTTTATTTTGTTGGATATTACACAGAATTAATAAAAAAATATAATATAATATAAAACCTTACAATAAATAAGGGATTTAAAATTAATGAAACATGTAACTCATGATTGTGAGGTTTAATGATGTAATTAATTGAATATAATATTTATATATAAATAGTTAATGTGCACAGAATGTGCCGGCTAGCCACAAAAAATGTATTTTTCTTCAGTGGGTATCCAATATACATGCCTTAGGACTCTGCGTGATCCTCATGATAAAAATTATGATGTGTGAGATTTACATAAAGGATAAAATGTGTGTAATTTGAATTAAATGGCCAATAGTATGAATGAATTATATATTAAATAATGAGTGTTCATTAACTATAATGTATCTTAACATCATGTTTTCATACATGAAAACATTTAGACTACATGAAATGTCAGCAATTTAAAAACAATAAAGTCTATTAAAATTGTGTTCCTCACTATTTGGTCAATATATTATGTATTTAATTCACATAGAGAGAATTCAATATAGGATTACCTAGAGTTTATTTTGGTGTCATGGTGAAATGAATAAGGATAAACATCATGTGATAATGTATTATACAGTGTGTATACATGGATTATATCTCAATAATTCATGGCACTTCCCAAATGATTCTTAGAATAAAATAATAATTTATTATGAACTAACAATTATTATGTATGTGAGAAATTAATAGGAGGATTAAGGGATCTATCTAATCAGGTAGTTAATGAATTAAACATGGATCGTAATTTATTATTTACATAGGTAATGATAACCAATAAAATACTAATTATAAATTTAAATATATCCTCAATTTCATATCACTAGATAATTTCATATGAAGCTGAAGCACATGCTAGGGGTAATGGATAACTCAGATCTTATTAGATTGGATTGATCATTTTCAATGATCAATATATAATCATCCAGATAATTTTTTTCAAAAAACAATATTTTAAAATAATACATTATAACCCATCGAATATCTATTCAAATTATTTTTATAATTTATTTATATAGTTGAATAAAGGTCACCTAGATCATGAGATTATTCATCATTGAGTATGATGATCATTATATCATGGTGGTTATATCAGCTCTTAATTATGAGTATATAATGTAGAGACCCTATTTTAGTGATCTACATGAGATCCTTCAATATTAGATCATAACCATTGAATTTTCAGGTTCTATAAAAGTGAATGATCATAATGTTTTATTCACTCTTGATCACTTTATGTTCATTATGGATTGAAGATAACTCTCTTTTTTGTATAATTATTGATATGATGATAGGATGGGGAAGATTATATGAGGAATCCATTGTTTTTAATGATTATCAATATTAGATTACCATTATAAACAATGTTTCTTCAATAAATATAAATACATAAGGTCTGAGATTGATAATTTAATTAATTTCACAAGATTCAGTAATAAAATATTTTATATATTTCTTACCCAATTAAATGTAATAAAATAAAACTATTATTTTATTTCATGGAATCCACTAACTAGAATAATGATAAATATTATTTTACAACATATAAAAATAATCTATATCATTAAAACTAAACTATGTACACGCATTTAACTTGTAATTTATCAAATAATGAAAAATATATTGTTATTAAATATTTATTCATTAATTTTTCAAATATATGTTATATTAATTTATTGGAAAATAGTTTTTTAATATATACATAACAATATAATTTAAACTTTAAAATATTAATTTTTTAAAAATTATATTGTGAATAAAGAGAGTTAAATAAATATTATATTTTTTTAATAAAAAATTAAATTGAAAATAAATATTTTCTTAATATTCATGATCATTTATTAAATTGTGAACATATATATTCTATTGATAAGGTGAATAATATGAATTCAAATTGTGATAAATAAATTAGAATTATCTGAGATTAAGGGAAACTAATTGAATGTGACCCTTTAGGAATCTTCCTTAGTGGCATTATGTGGGATTTGAAAATTTCCAAAATTAGTATCTTATAAAGTGTAAAAGAACCCATAATGGAAGGGTATAAGTCAAAATAGAAAACCACATACAAATTATAATTTTATATTATTATCACATTTTCATTATACCTCATAATATAATATTCACAACTATTTCATCAATCTATATTTTTGATACATCATTGTATGACTATCTGGAATAAACACACAATTACACTATAGAAATGAGATTTGCTATGATGATTCCTATTTATTCAACTAAATAATATATAAGATTCCAAAAATATGTAGGGTACATATCCTTTATCATTTTTTTCATTAATAACACAACATTCAACATACTACAAATGTTCCTAGCATCACAATGATCACTATTATTAGGATCTATGGTAACACCTCAAATTGTGTTAGTGATAACATGAATTAATAATGATCATCAAGTATAGGGATCATTTCACATGATTAATGGAAGAAATTAAAATGAAACATTAATATGTGGATTTCCAACAGGTGGGATTGTTCTCAAAACCCGAATCCTTGGAGATTACCATGTGAAAACACCATGACATGAAGTTAAATCTTATTATGAGTACTAAAAATTGACAGTAAATATTGTATGATCCCTATCATATAATTTCATTAATATGTACAATATTATTTAACAAAAACACCATATCATTTGGAGGTTTTTATCATAACATGAAATTGTTATGTCATTTAAATGTGACAGATACTCTGGGAAATTATTACATTAAAATAATTGATAATAATGATTGAGTTAAAATTAGTTATTAAAATTCATTTATTTGAATATAAATGTTATTTGTTTAAACACAATTGGTTATAGGTAATGAACTGCAACACGGTCCTCCCAAAATTCAAGCATGATGGATTGGGATGCCCTGGTGTTCGACACTAGAAAAACAAGAGATATCAATTATGATTAAAAAAATAAATTAGATACATTGAATATAGAACCTCTAAATTATTACCCTATTAATCATGATTATCTATATTCTTCATTATAATACATCAAATACCATTACACATACACTTTATAATAGTTATAGCCATTATCAAAGTATCATTATCAAAAAACATCCTCAAAAAATATTTACTCAAGTACGTCTTTATAAAAATATATCGTATATGTCAATAAATAAATAAAAAGGTCTAGAAGAAATAATCCTACAAAGAATAATTATTTACAAGATTAACTGGAGGATATATTGGAAAAAATATATTAAATCCTAAGAATTTATGAGAACACTTTATCAATGATCACATTCCAAAATATAGACTTATGAATTCAATGGATTTCTCTACTTTCATATTCTCACAATAACACCACTGAATAATTTTTTTCATAAATAATTCACATGATTTGTTATTATGAAATAGATAATAGGTAATGTTATCCCATTACACTCTTTTCAATCTATAAAACCTATCTATAATAGGTTTAAACAATATAGAATTAGTTTTTTTATGAAATTATGATTCTATCAATGATCTACATAGCGACACAGGATTAAAATACACATATATTACATAATTCTAGATGAATATTCAATGATTTTACATGGAACTATGCCTAAGGGATATAATAATTCAATGAATTTGGAATTTTTGAACAAAACCATCTAATCTTGTGAAAGATCATCAATGTATCCATTAAATATCATTAAAATTTTCACTCTTCACAATTATAACCTTATTAAAACAATTCTTAAAGAAACAGGGACAAAAAACATAAAAAAGAATGATATAAAATTCATTATTAGGGTATACAAGGTTGTTACATAAGAAATACATAATTATACAGGATGAGAAAATGATCAAAACATTGGAAACCCATACATTGTATGTAAAATATCATAAACATGAATCATGGAATAATTATTGGAAGATTAAAATATAGTAATCATAAGGAAATAAAAGAAAATAATCCATGAGAGCATAAAATTGGGGTAATACATAGATTTTGGGAATATACATTACAATGAACATCTTATTTCAAAACTACACACCAAGACATTCATAATGTGTTAAGAATGTGCTAACCACCGTTGTAGATGATTGGTGTTTTAGATGAAAACCCATGTAACCTCTTTTGGTAAAGAGATGACCAACCATATAACCTTATATTTGGAGGCTATCCATATGGTAGGTACATTCCGCCATCCCCTATAGAATCCCTCTCCACGTAGTGGAATTTATTCTCTACTAGAACCAATATTGTGAAAACATCCCATTACTGAACCAAGTTAATTAATAATTATTTCGATGTGATACTAAATCAGGTTCAATACCATTCCATTCCTATATATGACATGATATATATGATCCTTATCTAATGTATTGGATTGATAGATAGGTCCCACCAATCAGATAATGAAATTCATATTTATGTGTATCACACAATCATACACATTCATCAAACCATAACACATGAAATGAAATGATAATCATAAAAATATTATCATATCTTCACATATGTAAAATAGATAGGTTTCTAAATTATTTCATCATAGCATAACCCATTAAAATAATATTGTTTCTTATGTATTTTATTATAATATAACCCATGTACAAGAAATGAATTTCATAAACAACTTATCATATTAAGAATAAACCATTGAAATAAATAATAACCATGTTTTTATTAAATAATATCCATATTAAATCAAATAATATATTCAAGGATTTCATCCTATATGGTGATGGATGTTTACAGATCACTCAGAGCATTTCTTAAGTAAAATAACCCATCGAGGAAAATAATATTTTTAAAAAAGAAATCATTTAAAAATACTTTTAAAAAAAATATATCATATAAAAAATACATTAAAACATTTAAATTATTACTTGTGTAATATTTTCTATCATACTTGAATAATTTTTTAAAAAAATAAATAAATTTGAAAAAAAAATACTCAGTTAAAATAACCATGATTAACTATAAACGATGCCTTCAAAAAAAGATTAAACTATTAAAAAAACAATAATATTTTAAAATATTTTTCCTTGAAAATGAACCTAAATAACCATTTAATACATTTTAATAATGTTTTTTGAAATAATTGTTTTGATAGAACACATATTTTTTAGTGATGAGTGAAGTAAAAATTGGTTTTCTTAAAAACATTTTCTAAATATTCTTAAGTAACAAACAATGGATTTAGTGTACCATTACATAATTATATATCAAATAAAAAAAGGAGAATAATAGTCATGATAATTTCTAAGAGTAGGACCATAATATTAAATCATTGGAGACTTAATCATAATTAATCTTGATAAATTATTTGATCATAACATAAAATATTTACCCAAAAAATATTGAATTGTAAACTTCTTAAAAGAATAACATAAAAAGAATCATAAAATATATTTATAATGAGTAAATTTATGATATTCTATGTTAATGGGAATTTATATACCCCACATGAATGAATATAGGTGAATAACATAATGTATGGATAAAAAGGAAAATGGATAATAAAATCACTTACCTATTAGTAGCTTTTGATTCACAATCCCCATGAAAGAGAGATTCTCAAATTGATATGAAAATAAAATTAACATTTAGTTTATTAATCCTAAAATATACTAGTAGGTGTCATATAGAACACATATAATAAAAATATTGTGAATATAACATGTGTCCCAAAAAAGAAAAAAGTGTGATGGTTATTCTTTACAAGATGGGTTTCTTTTAAATCTTGAAATCCATGATATAATTACATCGATTAAGACCATAAAAATCATGAAATAAATAAAATTTTTGATATAACTCGTCATAGAGACTTATATACACCACACAAAAAATGAGTGGTGAGTATGGCATAAGTATCACAAAAATAAATTGTACCCTATATATCCCTTTATTATAAGGCTTGACTCTTGTCATACTCATTCAAACCACATATATAATAAATATTTGTTTATTATACCAGTATAATAGAACTATATAAATAACACCATATATGATTCACTTATCAATTTATATTACCCATTTATTTAAAATTATATGCTTATTTTATCATTTGGTTAATATATATAACATATATTCAGTATATATGTTTTTATAGTAATCCATAAAATTTTGTCATGAGAAATGAAATAAACCATTTATGGAGATGGTATGTCATACGTACACATGAACATTCATTCCATTTTATTATCAAATTGGTAGAAAGAAAAGAAAATGATATATATGTATATATATTATCATTAAAATACAATATTTATGACATAGAAAATACATATTATGATTTTATAAATTCACAAGACATTCCATGTAAAGCATGAATGTATCATATCACTTCAAGAGGTGGTAGTCTTATTTATAGAAGATCGACATTATAATATTCCAAAAAATGAAATCATGATGGTAAATGTAATATAATAATTAAATAGGCATAAATAAATCTTATATATAATATATTTCATATAAAAATATTATGTGAATCATTATGAACATCGTCGATATGTTGTAATGGAAAAAAAACATCTGCTCATAAGGCGATAGTCCGCCGTAAACATGAATGATGATTTTTTAACCCATTTGATAGATGTTTGTGTGGTTTTAGGTGGTAAAAAAACATAATATATATATATATATATATATTATTATATTATTATATAATAATTATAAAAAAATAATTAATGTCTTTTGAGAAAGAAAAAAATAAAAAAAAATCATTGATTAACATGACCTCTTCTTTTTTTGTTCCCTTCAGGTTTCCAAAAAATGACTTACATGGTTGGATTTTTACCCAAATTAAAGATTATAGGATTAGGTTATTGAATTTTGGAATTTATTTTGTGATTTCTTCATTAATAAAATATTCTAGAGAGATGCGAATAAGTGTTGAGATTGTGTTTCTTTTTATAGTGTAGGAGGAGTGGGTTTCTTGTAAATACTCAAATGTATTCACTATTAAGATGTAAATAATAAAAACATACTATACAAAAATGAAATTATGGGGGTGGTGGGATTTTATGGTTTATGATTTTTTAATTTCTATTTTACCCATTGAATTTGTTTTACTAAATGCTATGAATGTTAGCTTTTGTCGATTTCAGTACGAGGTACTTTTTTACATTTCAGGAAAAAGTACGAGAAGAATGTTTTTTTAAATTGTATGGAACATATGGATTTTTATGATATCATAATTCCATATTTATTTGGAAATTCCCCTATAATATTACACGTATATTTTCAAATAAAATTATTTCTTCAAAAAATTTGTGGCTTTTTGAGGACGGAAAACATTTTTTAAGAAGAAAGAATATTTTCATTCGGAATTACTTTCATGTGTTTTCTCAAAATTATTTTCCATCAAAGATGACACTATTTAAATAGGAGGATATATTTATAACCCTTTTATAACTTTTATATGATTGTGTTTTATTTATTAAATCAATTTATTTTCTATCAATCTTCATGGAATGATTTTTATGAAACCCATCTAATTTCATGGGTTATGCTACGGTGAATGTTTTTCATTTTTTTATGGCACATGTATGAATGGTTTCATAATGAGATGTGAGGGACATATATCACCCTACAATTGATTGGTTAATCATTTATTTCCCATTATATGGACATGACTATAATGACAAGTAAATCTTGTTCAGTAATGCCGGACCGGACTGAGGGGTGAACTCGGTTTAGAAATGTTTTTGGTTAGCTATGATAGTCTGGGAAATGAGCCTTGACTGATATGAGATGATTATATATTGTTATGTGTATATTCCACCAATTTTCATGTCATATGTTATGAATATTGGTATTACATTTCACATTTATACACTATCCCATGACATGATATTTTGATATTTTATATAAAGGATATGATTTTCAAATTTTTTGTTCTTATGATTGTGATTTGATTGATATTTTCCTTAATTAAAAAACTATGAATTTTTTCTCACCCCTTCATATGTTTCTTTTTTCCTGGTCATAAATAAGTGTATTAATTAAGATATGTCAAAAAGGATAATATTTAAGAATAAATAAGTGGGATACAACTTAAATGTTTCTTGAACCGGCAGTTTATATTTCTCATTTTCTAAAGAAACTAAACCTATACGGTCCTGGAATGGTTTTATTTATGTTATGTAATAAATATTAATTAATTTTGAAGTAAAATATACTGGTAAATTATGGTTCATTATATTGTTAATTATTTTAAGACATGTTTTTAATTATTTTCTTTTATCATATTGGATGATATTTTATTTACCAATAATTATATTTTTGATTAATAATTCACCATTATTATAGAGTTTATCATGTCTCATTCACCAAAGATTAATTTATTATTATTATTGTTCATTCAAAACAAGTTTAATATATATTTCAAATATCATTCTACAATTGAATTTTATATTATTTATTTATTTATCACATTGAAAATAATATATCAATTATGTGTCATTCATCAAATTTGATGTATTATTGATATACCATTTACCTTGATGAATATGTCTATGGAGGATTATTTATAATGGATAGAGGTTATTTGAACATAATAAAAATTTATTTTATGGTAATTTTATTTATTTTTTTGGATTTTATTTTTTTTGGTTACGTGATTAATTAAAATTAAAATTTTAAATCTTGAACTTTTTGGTAACATTTTAACATTATATCATAGTTAGTTCAAACTATATTGTTGAAACCATATGACATCCAAACAAGTACATCTAGAAGGTATGATTCTGAAAATTTATTTAAATGAAATAAAAAGTACCCTATAAAATTGGATGGTTCAAAAAAGGGAATTTCCCTCATCTATTAGAAAATAATTTTAAAGATCATAATAGGATATATCATTTAAATATTTAGAGTCATCAATAGTTTCCCACTCATATTAGGATTTAATCTAAGAGAATATCATAATTATATCTGCATTGGCCTTTATTAATAACATAGAATAAAATCTTGTAGACACAGTCTATGGTACGGTATAGTAGTCCTTCGATGGCCATCTCTTTGAAGGAACATGAGTGAAACCCTAACTATTTTCCACCTTTATCTTTCCATTTATGATTCAATCCTTAATGGAGGCATAGCCACCACATCTCGTTGCCTTCTGGGGGTAATTCCATTCACCCCTTCACCATCAGTGACGTTTTCCCACATCATATATATTCTAAATTAATTAACAATTTTATGGATTTTTTTTTTGAAAATTAACATGTTTCTAAACTTCAATTTGATTGTAACAATCATCCTACGGGATTGAAGGATTATAATCCACTAATTGCATGCATCTTTACCCAAAATGAGGTTGCGTAATTTATTTTAAAGAACCTAAATGGGTTTGAGCCTTATATTTTATTACCATATATTTTTTCATACCATCACCACCATGGTATGTATATTATCTTTCCACCTGCACATTCTCATCCCTGATAGGACAAGTACCTATCTACTGCTCCATTCTACATTGATATGATCATGTGTTAATAGTATAAATCATTCTACGGTCTAGAATGCCAATTCACACTATAAACTCAGGACCAGGTCTCATCATTGTGTTAGATTCCTAACCATTTAAAGCATCCATACACATCCCAGATGCTTGTCCACATCCATCAACAATATTTTATAGTGTCTAACTCATTAGTTTCTTCTTACAAGATGTCTCGTGATGTCCTTTTAATGAGAAATATAAGAAAACCACATTTTTATTTCATTTTTCTTTAACAAGAATAATTTTTTGAATTTATGAAAAAAAAGTGTGGAAGTATTTCACGTTCCACATCCAGAGGGATGTCAACATCTAATTTGGATAGAACATTGTTTTTAATTAATAATATTCTTAAGTCAATCTCCAATAGGACCCTAACAAAATTCCCAAACATGTTTTCCTTAGTGGATCTATCTGATTTATTAGAATAAAAATAGTAGATGATATATCAAATATGATATTATGATGATAAAGGAAACTATTAATACCAAAAAAAATTATCCAAACATGAGCCATAATATTATATAAAGTTAATGGATTATACATAGAATCCCATTCATGATAGAAAATATTTTCTGGATTTAAATTAATTCATCTGATCCCCCTAGAAGAATGATGCATTTAATCTAATGGTAAAAAGATATGGATGTTTCCCCTACCCATGGGTGTAAATCTAAATTCAGATGATTTCTTGATAGAAGTTAAATTTTTAACTAATTCATCAAATTTATCATGATATCTGCCTGTAGAAAGAATCATCATACGAATAATGGAATGGTTAAAAATAGTAAATCTATCAATGATATCCTTCTTTTTTTCAATCACACGAGTAGTATCTCATTTCTTCCCAATATTATCTTGAATAACATCTATAATAAGTGTAAAATTTCTTCTATTGGAATCCTTTTTAGCTTTCAAAAGACTATAATTACTCACAATTGTATTGTAACGACCCAGTTTATTTATATAATAATATATTTAAATATATATTACTATTTATGAATAAGATATTAATTTTATGTTAAATAAGATACTTTTTCTGATTGTGTACTCGACACCAAACCATGGGTTTATTTGAAATCTTACGTTGCCCACAACTTTGAGTTATAACAAAAAATAATATAATAATATTACTATTTTAAATGGTAGTTAACCCATAAACATTTTATTTTTGGTAATAAACATAAAAATCTAGGTTATGAATACAAATTTTTGTTAAATTTTTTTATAATAAATTTTCGAGGCTTAAAATAAGAATGAATCTAATTTTAATCATGATAAATTCTTATATTTTTAAAAGGTCTCCTTATAGCCATTTGAAGGGGAACCCTTTTTGAATCTAATTTTTGAAGACATTATATGTTTCCATTAGAAAAATTAACTTCTATTTTATTATAGGGACGTCAAAATTTACTTTGTATTATTTTTTGGTATTTTTCGGATAAAGTTCAATTTTTATGGAAAAATGAAAAATACAGCATTTTAATTCAAAAATACCTTTTCAACTAATTTATTTATATTGATAGATTGTCCTTTTCATTAGTTTTGTTATTTAATTAGATTATATTTATATCAATTTATCTAATTTTGGTCATTGGTAGTAATTTAACTTTTTAATTGGACATAAAAACATGCCAATCTTTCTATAGATGTTACTACATAAAAACCCGCTTTTTGGTTTTGACAATGAGAATTAATATTAAATTAATTACTGCAACTTATGTGTTTTTAATTTGAAAAAATGGATTTTATATTTGGAATCATGAGGTCCAAATTATGTAAATATGTATATTATATTTTTATTCATTATGAATTTTAACTTCTGTAGTTATTTTATTTACCATGGTTAAAGGGTAAATATGGAAGATAAGGGTACAAAATAATGTTATAATAATATTAAATAAACATAAAACTTGTCCTAATCATATTTTATGTTCTATTTACGACCATGGTCATCCTTGGGTCGATTTTCGGACCCCATGGAGCCACATGGATGTGAATATCACATTTTATAAGAATTAATTTAAATTACAAAAAAATTTAACATAAACATGTATCTTTTAATAAAATAATTTTTATATAGGGGTTAAATAAGTGATATTTTGGTCTATATATAGTAATTAGAAATATAGAAATATTTCCTACATCATGGTTTTTTATTTATAATTTTAATATATCAAATACATATATTTATTAAGGACACAATGAAGATATAGTGATTACTTTATTAATGAATGTTTTAAATAAATGAGATTATAAAAATTAAAAAAATCTGTTTTGAAACATTTTATTCCATACATGAATTTTAGGTATAATTATGACTTATTCTATTTGAATTAATGAAGATTACTCAAAATAATCATGTTTTATGGATTTTTTAATATCATGCCATGATTAGTATACTAATTGACATAAATGAGTTTTATTAAATAAAATATTGTTTTACCAAGTGATATAATAGTCCTAAAAATCTAATATTTAGAAAAATTACTTACATACGGATTAACATGTCATTCATGAACTACTTGAGGTTCTATTGTCATTTTATAGTAACTGTATTCAAAATATAGTATGAATATTCAAGAAGACATGGTAAGAGTCAAATAAGTTAACTAAGGGTTAGAGCTAAATGATAAGGTTAAATTGGAAACAAAAGTTTTTATAAAAACTATTGGTTGAGTGGATTTCAAACAATCTTAATATTAGGATCAAATTAAATGAGTTTTGGACCTTTTGAAAATATAAATTCAATTTTTAATAACGAAATCATTCAAACTGTCATAATGTACCCCTCATCCCTCTTATAAAAGGCTACAACATCTATCCCCTTACTCAACCCTCTTATTCTCCTTATATCATACAACCTATAACCTAATATTCTTCCAAAATCCATATATTCCTCTTAGATTATATACCTTGGGAAGATGGAAATACAAGAAATCCTACTAGATTAAATCAGAATGAGTTACCCGATTTAGAGGTAACGTCCTCTCTGAAGTTCATTTCTTTTATTCTAATTCCAAACTAAATATTATATTATTATACATAGATTACATAAAAAAAATCTATTAAATAAATAATTGTGTTTTTATGATAAGGATTCGAACAACACTTACACACACCTCCATCTAACAGATTTAGATGATACTGTTTCTATGGACGACAAACTACTGCCTCATGAAATGATGATTGTTCAATTATCTCCTTCCACCTCTCAGGGGGCCATTATCGTAAAAATTTATTTATATGTGATATAAAATATGCTTATATTTCCTCTATGATTTCGTAATTTTTATTTCCAACATAACAATTTTTTGATGGTGTCTAAACACGATAATTTAATTTGAGGAAGTGCTGACTACCACCCCCTCGAAGTGATATTACTCATTAATGACATACATGGAACGTATAAGGTATGAAATTAATAAAATTATGTAAATATATAAAATATTATATTATAATGGAATTGAAATATACCTATTTTTCATTATATGTTCATTCTTTTAAATATGAAATGGAAATAAAATTATTATCCAAGCGTACGTACGGCTTACCATCTCCATGAACGGTGTATTTCATTTATTCTCTTAAAATGTTATGGAATATTATAAATACATATATAATGTATATATATGATATATATATATATGAATAATATTATATATATAATGGAATTTTGATCATATGGACAACTTGTAATTATAAAATGTTCTTTTTGGTCTCAAGTAATGGACTTTGACAAAATAACTGATATGCAAATGAATAATTATATGATTGTCATATGAAGGTAATAAGTGATATAAAAAGAATAATAAATTTGAAAAAATTTCTCAATAATGTATAAATTAACTTTAGTTTATTATTTCAGAAGAATAAGGAACAAACATGATGAGTCAGACTCAAGGTAAGAGAACCTTTCAGCCTGCTCTTTTAGTCAAAGACTTATTTTATTTTATATATTTTAATTTCCATTTTCTTATGTTGGGATTTGTTCTTATGGATACTTATTGATGTATATTTTATTTCCAAGTGATTTTATACCCTTTTCTTTGTCATTAAATAAGTTTTTAAATATTTTTTGATGTCGTAAGGCAGGCGAATTTTCATAAGGGAATTTCTAAACTCATTTTCTAGTAATTGGGTTTAACACATACTTCATTGATTATATTATGCCAGGATTTTGTGTGGAATGAATGTTTATTTATTTATGTTGTAATTTCCACTTCCCATTGTGTTGATATTCTTTTAAAAAACATAATAACTACATTGTTAAATTTTTACGTCATTTATATGAACTTTGTAATGGAAATATAAACTCAATATCCATTAATTTATTTAAATATCCATGTCATTGGTTTGTTTTTCCAAGAATAGTGTGAATGGACATTTATTGTTTTACACACACTGTACACTTATATTAGGTGTATTTATATTTTTCAAACATAATTATGTTACTAATTTTTCCTTAATCTAATGATACGATCATTGTACGGAACATCAACTTCATCTCCTTTTATTGAGGCATATCTTGAAACTATGTACATTTATCATCATATAAGTTGTATATAAAACCCTTTTGTCATTTTATATCATTATTTATTATATTATCATGATTTTTATAATTTCCTTTGATGTTATTATTCAATGATTTTTTTTCAACTGTTTCTCTAGTGGTAAGGGTTTCTTTAATTAAAACATCATTTTAAATGTTTTAAAGATTTAATTTTATAAATAGTTCTCCTTCATGTACATGTTTTAGAAATGATTTAAAGGGTTTATTTATATGTAAATAAGTGTTTTAAATTTCAAATTACATTCAAAAGTTTCAAAGTGGTATGGGACACTTTGATTCAAAACTCTTCTTTTTGATTGTTTTATATTAATTGATAATATAAATATCTTGAAATGATATATTGTGATTGTAATGTGGAAATGTTATCATTCCTTTATGGTTGTTTTATGTGTTATAAATATGTTACAGTTCTTGGGAACTGTTTACATATACGGGGTTTTCCATGATAAACCAAGGGTGGGTGAGCCCGATATAGCTCTCAAATGCTTTGGGTAACGTGACCGAGGTAATAATTAATTTATCTGCTAAGATATTTAGGGAATATACTATGATTTATTTACCAAACTTATCTCCCTATGTATCTATGAAGGATATAAAGAAATTATGTTATGGAGGTCACAAGTTAACTTTATGATTAATGATTTCTATGAGTTATTCATAAATCATATGATTTCATGAGGTATGATAAATAAATTATGTTTTATGATTGATAAGTATGATTTAATTTAATTTTATGTATTGAGGAACTAATTTTTTTATCCTTTTTTAATAACTCATAAAGATATTTTTATGCTCATCCTATGTTTCTGAAATTTTTTTCATAGGGTATAAAAAAGTGTAAGAGAATTGAGGTATTCAAGAATATTTATATCAATAAAATAACAATTATTTTATTTATGGAGTTTTATTATTGTGAAAAAATTTAGAATGAATAGAAAGGTCTACTTTTTAATTTTTGAGAATTAATTTATTATTTATGCTCTAATTCTATAAAACTCTAAACCATAAAATATCCTCAATGTGAATTCTGGACTTAATTCAAGATTATGTAATGTTTATGGCTAGGGCCTTATAGATGGTATCAAAGGTCAGTGTAGAAAACAATAGAGGTTAACGTGTTATTTAATCATAACTGACATGTTTTATATAACCACAGTGGTTAGAATATTATAATGATTCATAGTTAG
Organism: Viscum album; assembly: GCA_963277665.1. Lineage (NCBI taxonomy): Eukaryota > Viridiplantae > Streptophyta > Magnoliopsida > Santalales > Viscaceae > Viscum > Viscum album. The sequence continues at coordinate 1,786,953,398 of OY728121.1, read as the reverse complement.
TTTAGATAAATTGAATGAGTTTAAGATAACATGAATAATAATATCTTATTGTTTACCCTACTCAAAATATAGTATATGAAGACTTTATTGATATACAAACACTAACATTCTTAGTTTTAGTAATTGGATGGATCCATCAAGAACCAAAGTAAAAAATGCATTTTAAGAAATATATGGAGGTTTTCTAAATAAGTAACCAAATTATATGGGAGCTGCAATGAGAATTATTGTGTTTATTCTTAACCAACTATCTAGAGTCATTATTGACCACTAGAACCTTAGTGATTTTTATAAGGCATCATATATGTTTGAATCAAATACCTATGGATGTTCTAGTAATAATCATATAGGTAAATATATTAAAAAACCTTTGTGTCAAGGATGTTGAATGAAAATTCAAGGAAAATGATTTAAATGGATGGGAAGATGTTATTAATGTGGTAATGAAGGTCATAAAGAAATAACCTGTCATGGAAAAAGGATGAGATTAGTTGAATCTAGGAAAGGGAAAGATGTTATTTTGGAGGGATGAACTGAATGTTTTAAATGTTATGTACATGGTCATTACACAATTGGATGTCCTATGAAGATGGTTTAGGAATGGTATCAGTAATACCATACAAGTATATGTTTCCCAATGCCCAATTTAATTCCAATTTTAGATTAGGAAATTAGAAATGACATACGAACAGTGTGTATTGTTTCACAGCTGATGTTTTTGATATTTTGAATCTTATAATATGATTCATGATTTTGTTTCAAAAAAAAATTTATTATGGAATAAGTTGAAAAAAATTAATGGATTATGGAGAATGATAGATGATTAATATTTCTACATTTAATAAATTTTACAGTTATGTTAGATATCTGGGTGATGACATGTTTAGAAGTATTAATTCTCTTTATAGATTGGATTACATTGGATGTCGTTTCTTTTGTATGTGTAACCCTATAGTTTGAAAAGGGAAAATTCTATTTCAGAATGAACTATATTTTCTTTTATGGATATATTTATCAATAAAAAATTGGGTTTATATGATCCTTGAATTTGAGGAAATTACATGTTATTACTTTTTTGGATCAAAAATATGAGATATGACATAACCTTTGAGGTTAAAACATGTTATGGATATTTTTAATAATTTTATCTCATTTTCTAATGTTATTATAATTATATGGTTTTTCAAAAAGGATAACATGAAGACCATGTGAAGACCTGTTGAATCCAAAAATATTGTGAGAATCATACCCACAACCATAGTGTGATAGGGATTTATCGCATTCCACTGGCCTATGTGAAGTCCCTGGTAAGTATAACATATTATTTTTGGTTAAATGATTTTAATTATCAAGAATAAGTTTATTTTGGAACTAATGTTTTATCAAATTAATATCCTTAGTATAAGACAAGGATTTTTTATTAGGTGATAAATGATATTTTAGAGGATGTTCTCTCTTTTGGGAACACAATATGCTAATGAAAAATTGAATACTATGGGATTATCTTTAAAGAGTATTGGTGGAATATTATTTTTGACGAATATGTGTTATTATTATAAACAATGGAGATTTGGGTTATTTATATAAATGGTTATCCTATCATAGAGAATATTTGATTAGGTTAATTTATTTTTTATAGGAGACTTTATGAGTAGTAGATGTTATATGGAGATAAATATTAAGTAATATCATGGAAGACTATGTGATCAAATCCTTCTATATTTTGGGTTTCAAACTTATTTTGGATTATTTTGAAAAAATTTAAGGATAATGGTTTAGTGAATGGTATTTGTTGAACCATGGGTATTTTTTGTTGAACATTGGAGATTAAGAGTAGTATTTCCTTTTATAAGGGATTATAGTTTTTTGAGATTATGTGAACTTATACCATACATTTTGGTTTTGGTTAACATTTCAAGACAATATGAATATATTTTTAATCTCTTGGGGATTAAGTGATTATCTAGAAGTTTAATCTAGTGCTTAAGATTTTTCCAAGCCATCTGAATACTCATCATTTGGAAGAAGGTCGATTTTGATGGAGGAACTTATTAAAAGATGAAACTCTACTTGAAAAGTAAGTATATTTCCTTATGTTTTTAGATAATATACTAAACAAATTCCTACAAATTATGAATATTAAATTAAAAAAACACTTCTCATTCAGTTTTCCTACTGGGTAATCAAAGACTATTAACTCATCACAAATTCAAGGTTTTATTAGGGTTAACCTTCTCATGTTCATGTTTTCTATAACTCTCCATCAGAACATGACACTTAGTTTCACTTCCATATCCATGTCTTCCTACATAAAATACTAGTATGTGATATCTTGTATGTCCATTGTAATTACCTTTTTTTCTTTTAATGTTTTAATTTTATTGACTCCTTTCTTTGATGTGGTATTTTCAATGAAGTTTCTGTGCCCAATTTTAAAATTGCGAGGATGGAATTTTCAAATGTGGGGAAGGTTATTACGACCGAGGTATTTATAGAATAACAGATTTTCATATCTTTTAATATTTATGAATATTATATTAATTTTATGTTAAAGATGATACTTTTTCTGATGGCGTACTAAACACACAACAACAATTTTCTTTGAAATCATGTGTTGCACATAACATTGAGTTATACTGAAAAATAAGATAATATTATTATTTTATGAAATGGTAGTTAATGCATATACATAGTATTTTTGGGAAAAAATAACTCAATACATTATGATTTTACATTTTTGTTAAATGTTTTTACAATAAATTTTAGGGGCATAAAATTACGATGTATCTAATTTTAAGCATGACAAACTCAAATATTTTTAAAAGGTTGTTTTGCCACCTTTTGAAGATGATAAATTTATAAATCTAGGTTTGAAACCATTATATGTTTTATTTGAAAAAATGGACATCTTAATTAGTTAAGGGAAATTATTTTTACATTAAATGAAATTTTGTTATTTTTCTGATAAATTTCATTTTTTAGTAAACAGTGAAAAATACTGCATTTTAATTCAAATCTGCATTTTCAACTAGTTTATTTATATAGTTATATTGTCCTTTTAATTAGTTTTATTGTGTAGTTGGATTATATTTTTACTATTTTATTCAATTTTTGTCACTGTAAATAATTTCACATTTTAATTGGACATAAACACATGCCAATATATTGATTGATATTACTTCTTAAAAACCCGGTTTTTGTATTGACATTGAGAATTTATTTTAAATTAATTACTGAAACATCTGTGTTTTAAATTTAGAAAAATTGATTCCATATTTGGAATCATGAGGTCCAAATTATATATATAGGTACCTTTATTTTTATACATTATGAATAGTAACATCTATAAATATTTTATTTACCATGGTTAAAGGGTAAATCAGTTCAATAAGGGAAAAACAATATTATATTGTCCTAACATGTGTCATAATACTTTTTTATTATATATTTCATACCACATGAATTCTTAGGTTGATTTTGAGACCCCATGGAGCCACATGGATGTGAAAATGACAGTTTATATCCATTAATTTAATATAAAGAAAAATGATACATAAACATGTATAGTTTAGTTAAAAAAATTTATATGAGGTTATATAAGTTATATTTTGGGTTATATATAGTCATTATAAATATAATCATATTTAATACATCATGGAATTTTATTTATATTTTTTAGACCTCATAAAAATAATTTTATTTATGACAGAATGAAGATATAGTGATTACCTTATTGATCAATATTTTAAATAAATGAGATTATAAAAAATAAAATAAATTTATTTTGAAAATTTTTATGCCATAAAATATTTTTATGTAAAATTATTACTTTTTATCAATTAATTAATTAAATTTTTTCAAATAAATCATGTTTTTATGGATTTTTGGAATGTCATGATTTTATTAGTATATAAATTTACAAAAATGATTTTTTAAAAAAAATACTATTTTATTAAATGATATAATAGTCCTAAAATTCAAATATTAGGCCAAATGATAAGGTTAAATTTGATACCAAAACATGTCTAAAAAATTTTGGTTCAGTGGATTCATAACAATAATCTCATTATATTTTAATTAAATGTGTTGTGGTCATTTTGAATATCTAAATTCAGTTTAAAATAAAAAAATCATCCAAACGTTCCTAAAGTACCCCTCCTCCCGCTTATAAAAGACCACCACCTCTAACCCATTACACATGCCTATCAGGATCCTTGTATCTTACAAAATCATCCCAAATAATACCACGACATCGATATCTTCATCTTAGAAGTTTCATCTTTGGGAGAATACAATTCAAGAAATCATGTTAGCTTAAATCAAAATGAGTTTCCAGATTTAGAGGTAATATCCTCTCTCAAGTTCTTTTCTTTTATTTTTCTTATCCAATTCCTATTAAATAATTATTCTATGATTACATATCAACACTGGTATCTTTAATATAACTGGATTTTGTTATTGTATGGATTCTAACAACACTTACACAAACCCCTATCTAATTAATTTTGAACATACTGTTTCTGTGGACGGAAAACTACTGCCTTAAGAAATGATGATTGTTAAATTATCTTATGATTCCTTTCATGGTTTCAATAGTGATGGAAATGTATTTATTTTTTTTATATATTATGTTTATATTGTCTCTATTCTTATGTAATTTTTATTTACAACATACCTTTATGATTTTCCTGATGCGTACACACAATAATTTCATTAGAGTATGTGTGGACTACCATCCCATAAAAGTGATATGACTTGTTCCTGACATTAATATAACATATAAAGGATTTAGTTAATGAAATTTGGTATCATATTAAAAATATTATATTATATTGGAATTATAATATACCAATGTATCATTATTTTTTCATTCCTTTTAATATAAAATGGAAATAAAAGTAGCGTTCAATCGTAAATACGACTTAATGTCTCTATGAATGGTGCATTTCATTTCTTATATACTATTGTTCTAGAATATTATAAATAAAAATATACTAGTTATAAATTATATAAATATATGAATAATATTATGGAGATAATGTACTTTTTACCACATGGAATATTTATAATTATAACATGATCATTTTGTACTCAAGAACCGAACATCGACAAAACAACCGATATGAACATGAATATTTATATGATTGTTATAGCAAGGTAATAAGTGAAATAAAAAGAATCAAAAACTTTAAAATTTTATGAAGCAAGTATAAATTAACTAACGTTTATTATTTATGATGAACAAGTAAAATACGTGACTAGTCAGACTCAAGGTAAGAGAACATTTCACACTCCTCTTTTAGTCAATGACCTATTTTATATTATAAATATTAATTATAATTTTTTTATGTTGGGATATTTTAATATATATACTTAATTCTGAATGTTTTATGTCCAAGGGATGATAGACCCTTTTCATTTTCATCAACTCATTTTCAAAATTTTATGTGATGTTTTTGTGCTGCCAAATTTTTGTAAGGGAATTTCTGAACTCAATTTCCAATCAATGGGTTTTAGGAATACTTCATTGATTATATTATTCCTAATTCTGTGTGGATTCACTGTCTATTTTCTATGTTGTAATATCCACTTCAATTTTTGATGATATTCTTTTGGAACACATAATAACTACATTGATTAATTTTTATGTCATTTATAAAATATTTGTAATGGAAATCTTATCTAAATCTCCATTAATTGAGTTAAATATCCATGTCATTGGTTTTTTGTTAAAAGAATTTGTGTGAATTAACTATTATTTTTTTACACGTAATATCCACTATTATTAGGAATATTTTTATTTTTCACACATAATTATTTCATTTATTTACCTTTAATATATAGATATGATATTTGTAAGCGACTTCATCTCAATCTCCTTTCATTGAGGCATATTTTGATATTGTGCACCTTTATAATCTTATAATGTTTATATACAACCCTTTGGATAGTTTATATCATTAATTTAAATATTCTCAAAATATTTTTAGTTTCATTTGATGTTATTATATAATTGTTTGTATTCATGTTTTTCTCAAGTAGTAATGGATTATTCAATTAAAATATCACTTTAGATGTATTAAAGATTTAATCATATAAATATGTATTGTTCATGTACATATTTTATAAATTATTTTAAGTATTTATTTCTATTTACATTAGTGATTTAATGTTTAAATTCCTTTCAAAAGATTCAAATATCAATGGGACACTTTGATTCGAAACATCTCTTTTTGAATGTTTTATATGAATTGATCATATCAATATCATGAAATGATATATTGTCATTAAAATGTGTAAATTTTACCTTTCCTTTATGCTTGTTTTATGTGTTATAAATACGTTATGGTTCTCAATAATTGTTTATGTGTATGGGTGGTTCTGTGATAACCCTAGGGCAGGTGATCCAGAGAGAGATCCCTAATGTATTTAGTAACATGACAAAGGTAAATGTAATTGTTTCTCACAAGAGATTTATGAAATATACTGTTATGGGTTTTCCAAATGTAACTCCCTATGTAGCTATGAAAGTGAAAAAGTATGTATGTTATAGAGGCCACAAGTTACCTTTATGATTTATCATTTATATGTGTTATTCAAAAATTATATGATTTCATGAGGTATGTTAAATAGCTTATGTTTTATGATTGAGAAGTATGATTTCATTAATTTGAATGCATTTATGGACTTATGTATTCATTCCTTATATTATAACCCTTACTGATATTTTTATACTCATCCCAAGGATTTTAAAGGTTTTTCATAAGATATATGGATGGTTAAGTGAAATAATGTATTCTAGAATATTTATATCGTGAAATGAACTCATATTTTATTTATGTAGTTTTATTATTGTGAAATATTTTGGATAGAGTAGAAGTGTCTACATTGTAATTTTTCAGATGTAATGTAATTGTTATAGCTTAATCCTCTAAAACTCAAAACTTGAATTGATCCTAAAAGTGAATTAATGATTTAATTAAATATTATGTAATGTTTAAGGATAGGTCCTTACATGTATTCAAATTAATAGATTTATTAGAAAGAGATCGTCCCACCCAAGATGTTACTATCATAGCAATGGTTTGACAATTTATTCTATCTTTAGCTATCAAAAACACTGTTATAAAAGGATGAGTATCAAATGATGCAACAAACAACTATTCATCCCATATATATCCATTCAAATCAGTCTCTAATGCGGTAACACACCATGAATCCTTCAACCCTAGCTTTAACGACAAAGCTGTTTACCCGTCGTTCACCACAACCACCCTCATTATGGTCTACCGAGCTCTATTCATGTATATATTAAATGTATATTAACACAAATCACTCCTCCCTATCTCCACCATTTTATAAAACCATGTGAATAGGTTTATGGATCATCATCTTAGTTTTTCTAATAAATTATTTGCATACATAGGTAGTGAATAAATTGGTCAAAATAATGTGAAAAGTGAGAGATACCATGTTAGAGCATTGGTGAATAAGGTTCCATGAACACAACAAGAAAAAAATTAATAAGAACCATGTAAAAAGGGATTTAAGGATCCAAAATGGAAAAATATGTATTTCATATGGTTGTAGTATGGTTGCATAAACCATGTGGCTATACAATCCATTTATACAGCAATTTCTAATCAAGGGAACATGGTTGTCACATGGTATGGTAATCTAGGTGTCCAAATAAATACTATATTCAATGTTTATAAAATGGTACATATAACTATTTTCATATGAATTAAAACTGATTTGGGGTCTCCAACAACCATGCTCTACCCATCCACTCAATGTGGATAAGTAGGCACATCCCCCTTTCATCATTTCTTAATTAACCCTCATAACATTGATTTGTGGATGTTTCATCATTTTAATGATTATTATTCCAATCCTCATTATATAAATATTTATTTCACTTTTTACAATTTCTTAGGGTCATGTAATATTAAACCAAGGGTAAGGATTTCCCCTGACTCTTATTTCCCTTCATGTTAGTGTGTGGTGTTGATTCGATTTGCATTACCCCATATATATTTAAGAGTTTAAATAAATCACTCTCTATTGAGGTTTTAATTTCTTTTATTTTCCTTTTTATATAACAATTTGGGATATTTGGATTTTTATAAATTCATAATATCAGAATTCCACATGTTTTTAAGCTATAAAATAGTTTTAAAATTTTGTTGGGATAATGGATTGATTAAAGGAATTCCCTATTTTCAATGCTTATAATTTAATAATAAATATATATATATAATGTTTTTTATAAAATTAATAAGATTGAATATTTAGAGAGTTTTTTTGTTCCAAATGATTCTTGGTTACTAATATTATAAATATATTTTATTATATATTTTATTACTGTCAATATGGGAAATTTTTCTATTGAGAATTTAGTATTGTTAATCGGAAAATATTATGTATTAATACATGATATGAATGTTACCAATTTTTTATAATAGTATTTACTATGAACATTCATATATATATATATATATTGATATATAATACAGACATATATATATAAATATGAGTGATTATATGTATACTTTTATATAAATCTTTGTGTACATATATATAGATAGTTCGTTGGCTATTTTCATAAATACATAGGATATAAAATTGTTTATGGTTTTTAAAATTATTTCCTAAAGAAGATTTATTTTTTTCGAATAATATTGATTTAGGGGTCTATTTGTTAATTTTGAAATATAGTTGAGGATTAAATTGGTTTTTAAATTCCATTAAAAATGATTATTTTTTAAGAAAAATATTTATACATTCAAACGTAATGGACCTATTAGTACATTGGAAAATGTTTTCATAGAAAATTTTATACATTCCATAGAATCCCCACACTTCCATTTATATTTTTATTTTATATTTTATTTTTAAGGGTGTCTAACATGGATGATTGTTTGGAGGTTAGATAAATATATGTGTTTGGATTATGTTTATCCTTTGTTAATATGATTTATATAAAGACTTACTAACATCCCACTATTATAATCATGTTGATTTTAATCATATTTATGATGGATGATAGATGGATACTATCTAGACATAATGATATGAACTAGATCCTCCCAAGTTTGATTTCATCTTATTCCCAATGGGTGTCATGGTTGAGGGTAGTTTTGGGTAGGATAATTACTTATAGACTATACAATGCATTGATAAGTTATTAGATGGTTCCAAACTGAGTATGTATTGTGACCATTCATGGGATTTTTAATAATTTCACCTGAATACATATCTTTTAATATATCTGATATACAATAAATGTTGTGTTTATTCTAATTAATGGATATATCTATAGTTTTATTATTAGTTTGGAGTTGGAACTATTTTTTATATCTATTACTTATTTGATGGATTGAATCATTTTTCTACTTAGGGATTTTATTTTAGAAATTTTGACTTCTTTCTATATTATTATAATGGTTATTTTAATATATATTTCTCAAAGGTGATTATTGAATTGAAAATAATGGGATATTCATTTCATTAAGACGTATCTTGAGTTTTAAACACCCATTTTCTAGGAATTATTATAGATTCTTTTTTAAAAAATATATTTTATACATGCATTTTATATTAGTATGCATGGGTAATTGTTGGAAAGTAAATACGGTGACACTATGGTGAATACTAACTATGATATTTTTTTATCACACAATACTTATGATTCTATAGATAATATAAAGGAATTTCCATCCCACACATGATTTGTTGAAGAATGATGGTCAGTACATGGTGTCATCATTTTATATCATTTCAAGGAATGAGGAATCTCAATATCACTTGTTTTTGGGTAATTATTTTAAATATAATTTATTAAGATACATTGATATATAGTTCGAGATTGATCTTTGTGTGCACATTCAGCATGATGAGTTGACAATTCACATCATTATATTATATAGAAGTACATAGATATAGATCCTCCTTCAGGTTGATGCTACAATATTCTGCATGTCTATTTAGGTAGCTTGAAACAACTCAATATTGGAAAAAAATCATCCAAATTTTCATGTAGCTAAACCAGACATACTTAGAGAAATACATTCTACTTCTTCTGTGTAGTTTGGTGGCATGGATAAAAGTTTCATGTATCTATGTACTCTTCATTTTCTAGGTATTTATATAGGGAAACCGATGACTCTCATGTTTATGGAAAAAAGATGGATTCATCCAATTTCTCCATGGGTAAAAGATTATATCGATGGGGTTGTATTTGGAATTATGGGTCTCTTGGAGTGTGGAGGTGTCTTCAATACACACCATGGAATTTTCAAAGGTTATTTCCATCACTTTAAAGTGTTTTGTAAAAAATATAATGCCAAATTTTGTGACATTATTTTTTTTATCATGTATGTTGTCTATCATAGATGGAATTTTATGTGGATTGATTTTGATTCTGAACATTCTAGCAATGCTCTCAAATCATAAACATGGAATGTCCCCTGGAGAATTATATCCATTGTGTTCGATGTCTCAACCAAATAAATCTTATCAATTTAAATATTTCACTTGATTACAATGAAGAAAATCATGTGGGATATACACTATAAATGAATGGAATCATATAAATGATTAATATATTGTCTTTTAGGACTCATGGGTATTGTGCACAAATGGTGGATAAAGATATACAGGGTTTGGTTCACTTACGCCTTCATAAACAATTTGTAATGACTGATGTTTTAATTTATTTTATTTTAATTCATTTTATGTTCAGCCTAACTAGATCGTAGACTTTCCTGATATATTTTTTTATAGATCCATATACATGTTATTCCTGTTTTAATTTTTCATATTTTTGTATCTTTTTATTTGAATTTGTTCATGGATATTTTATGCATAATGTTTTCATTATAGATATAAAAGTGGATGATCAATATGTGTTATTATTTATTAGAAAAATAATTTCCATTTATTATTTATTTTATGTCTTCCAACTATTTTCTAGATATAGGGGATGAGTAACAACCCTCGTGTATGTCATAGGGTGGGTTAAGTTCTTTGTTCAAGGGTCACCTTCTATTTTTTCATGCCAAATGGAATCATAACATATGATTTATTGAAGGCATTTGTTCATGTAGAAAAATTTTACATTATTGTTTATCTGGTATATCATATAAATTATTGTTAAGATTTTAGAGTTAGTAGAGGGATAATTTTGTCTACATGTATTCCATTCAGATCCATGAGTTAGCGTGGGAGATTAATTTTTCAATGTTTCATATTTATTTTAGATATATGTATATTTCTTTAGACTATATATATGTATTATGCTTTATTAATAATTTTTTAAATTTTTTTAAAGAAATTGTATTTTTATTGGAGGTATATAGTGAGATCACATGGTCTGGTGATCCAGATTAGGTATGCATACATTGTTAGATATAACCATCAATGATAGTTCTACCAATAACACATCCTCACCAAACCATGTGGAAATGTTATGAATTTTTACTATTCCTTTTTAATTAGTCATTTATTTCATGTTTATAATTTATTATCTTATAGATAATTCTAGGAAATATATTTTTGATATTTATAAACTATTTTTATAGAGTTTCATTATTATAAAATGTAAAAATAATTTATAATATTGGTTTTATATAATAGATTGTTTTTATATGGTTAAAATAGTGTTTTTGTTTTTAAATTGGGTTTTTTAGACAATAAATTTATATTGATTGGAAATTCATATATATTTATTTTGAAAAATATTGATTTAACATGTCCAAATGTTTTAATATTTTAAATAGAAATAGTTAATAAATATAAATGGAGTGAGAGTTTGGAATTTTGAAAACCATTTTCTATATAAAAACTATATGGATTAAAAAAGATTAAAATATGGATTTAAAGATTGATAATTTAATATTATAATTCTAAAATAGTTAGAAACGATATTTTTTACTAGGTTGAAGTTATAATTCCAATTAGAAGTCATCATTATTTTTCATTCATTTTGTTATCTTTGACTGGGATAATATTTTTGATAATGTTTGTTATTTTTTGACAGCTATTGACTAGTTCATGTAATATACTTTTTACAATGAATATTCCTCCGAAAATTATCTAATGTGTTTTCGGGTCTAAAAGATCATTATTTGGGGGGTTTTTTCAATTCTTCCATCTTGTGATTCCTTTTGGTTATAATTACATGGTTTGGTCCCCATTTCATACTCTTAGTTAATGTCATCTATGGTTTTACTTATTCCCTCTTGATATGAATGGGTATTCAAAGGGATTTTTGTTTCTATGGTTGTGGTGTGTTCTTATCGAGCCCATTGAGCATGCAATATGAATAAGTAATATTTTAAGGGTGACTATGATAAATGTAAAAATAGTTGAGTATGATAATAAACTAATATTTGTTGGATTTTTTTCTAAAATGTATGTAGTGTGATATGAATGAAGTCCATTTTTACCCCTTCATGTACATGAAAAAATGTTAATGACCGTACTATTTTGATGGGGTGTGATTGTGGTTATTTCATCCTTCATATTAATTAATGGTCATATAGAATATATAGATTGTATTTCAGGTCATTTTCGTGGAATTATTAATTATTGTAATACTAATATTGGGTTTCTTCAAATATGTTCAACGTATTTTATTCATATGGATAATTAATTTTTTTTGGAGATGTTGAATTTTTTTAGTATTGGATATTGTTGTAGTCCCATTTTTTTAGGTCTTATGTTTTAATTCGTCTAATATATTATAATGATTTTGACTTCAGGATCTAAATTTACAGTCTTATTATTGGAATTATCAGCCAGTAAGGGTCTCTATTCAATATAAATTTTTGAGGGTAGATCTTGTGTGATTTATATCTTGTGGTTGATAATATATTTCAAATTTATAATTTTCTTTAGATATTTTTTTTCTAATACAATTTCATTTTTTTGTAATTCATAACAAGGTTTTGTATTAACCTATCATTTATTTTTTATTTTTCTGTTTAATTTGAATTTCATAAAATTATTTTGGTGGTGTGTGTTATGGTGGGGATATTTGTCACAAACATACTACATTTTTATGATATTATATTAATATATTGAAATTAGTCTTTTAGATTTTTTTATTATATGAATTCAAAAAATCTATTTAGAAATTTTAATTTTTTGGTTTTTTTTTCTACTTAATAAGGTAACTAAAAATAGATTAGGGGAACTAGGAATATACTATTAGAGATGATACTTTATAGTTAATTTTTTTTCTTGCAGTATTTTCCTACATGGGTATCACATGGTCTGACCTATGTAATATAAATCACTGAGGAAATTATGCATGTACATTTTTGTATAATGGTATTGGAACATGAAATGTTCATGATAATTTGGAATAATAAAAAATATTTTTATTTCCATTCACAATTTATCAAACATATTTTCCATTGTTTGTGTACAATTTCCCAAACGATGTGGCCAAAAGGTTGAATCTATCAAAGTGAGTCCAGTGAGGAGAACACTGTTTGCAGAATGTAATTTGAATATTATCACTATACCATGTCACATTTTATGATTTCATATAACCTAAAATCTCTCTTCATACATTATGATTCAAAACACAATTTGGGGTCACCTCATATCCCACTCAACATAAGTCTTTAATGGGGAGTCCCATGCGCATCCCATTTCCACGCCCACCAATCGTTGTCCACTCCCACATGGATTACGTGATGTTTCCAACAAGTGAAGGCCCATTAAACTTACCCATATGATATAATGGAGTGTTATATGTTTTTGGGCAATGTTCCATCAATATTTGTGAGTTTCTATGGATCCACACTTTATTGAGGAATGTGTTCTAATTATTGTCCTTTACAAGATACACAATGATATTATTGGAGTTTTTTTAAATTAATTGAATCTAAATTTCACAATATATTGGATATTGAAATAGGTTTTTAATGTATAATGATCTATGGGTTTAATTAATAATATATTTCTTTGTTTTGTATTTATTATTTTTTCTTTCTAAATTTATATGTATAGTAGGTTCCTCATAAAATGTGTAACTGGAAATTATAAAATTATTTGTATTTAAAATAATAAATTTTAATTATTATTATATATAATATTTTTCCTTAAATTTGATATGTGTTTTTTTTTGTTTCTATTTAGTTTCATTAGTATTTTTCTTATGTGATAGTATGTTTTGATAAATTACATGAATTTTTTCAGATTATTGATTTCATTATTATTTACAATAAAAACCGAACTATATATATGTGGGTGTATATGTAAATTTATATATAAATATATATTCATTGTTACATATATATGTGTTTTTATATATATATTTTTAGTTTGAAATATTCTTTCATTAATGATAATTTTTATAATTTGTGTCCTAGTTTATAAAATATATTACAAAAGTTGATTCAAATGTGTGTTTCCAAAAGGAATGATTTACATTCCCATTTATTATTCAGATAATTAACTGGAAACATAGATTTTGATTTTGAAAGGAGTAATAAAAGATAAATTTTAGAAAATTAATACTAGTTTAAAATTTAACGGCTTGGTTTGTATGCTGGAATATTGTTCAAAAAAATGTTTGCACACTTGTTCTTAGACTCTTTATTAATTTTTTTGAAAATATTATTATTTTATTTTAATGGTGGTTTCACATATTTGAGTGTTAGGATGTATTTTCATCATATGTGTTTGGATTAATTTTATCCTTGGTTAAAATGTTTTTTATAAAGGACCCCACACCTCTAATAAATATTATAATGGGGATATGAAGTTTTTACCTGGTAAGAGTGATGATTGGAATTTATTAAAGGTAGATAAACAAGATGTTCCTCGGTACAATATGAACTTACTCCATAGGGGTTCAACAATGATTATATTTATCAAATCCTTCTGGTTATCAACTTCGGAATGCATCAATAGATAGAAGAATGTTCTAACCCGTGTGTGTATATAGTTACCTCACAATATGGATAATAATTTCCCATTATACCTGGTTTTTCATTGTTCCATACATAATTCACTACCGGAAAACGGACCTATACCCACGGTTTGGCACAAAACCATGGGTATAGGGTACCCCTATACCCACGGTTTTCGCAAACCGTGGGCATAGGGGTAAAATGGTGACCTATACCCACGGTTTTGCACAAAACCGTGGGTATAGATTATTTTTGAAGACCTATACCCACGGTTTTGAAGAACCGTGGGTATAGGTGTTTTTTTTTGAAGGTGTATACCCACGGTTTTGGCCAAACCGTGGGGGTAGAGTTTTCCAGAAGACCTATACCCACGGTTCTTCAAAACCGTGGGTATTGGGGTTTATTTTTTTCAAGACCTATACCCACGGTTTTGAAAACCGTGGGTATAGCTTTCCCGCCATTAGGCGGGGAAAAAAATTACGCAAGACAATGGGGAAAAATTGGCGGGAACACGATTTTTATTAATATAAATACAAATATAAAAATATATGTTGAAATGACAATAAAATGCCGTTGCCCAGTCGTTCCCTTTGTTCGGCGCTCTCAGGAGATTCTGCATGAAGCCCGGGTTCGATTCCCGCCGGCATTTATTTTTCATAACAGAACTAATATTAATATATATATAAAGATGTATACGCTTTACAATGAATTAGAAGGTAGCTCGGTTGGTCATTGCTGCGGTTCTTGGCCGGGGTGCGGTATGAGACGCGGTTTCGAAACCCGGGGGCGAAATATTTTTGAAAACGTGAAGTTAATTATATTCATATATATATATAAATATATATTAGTATTTCAAGTAAAGACAGTAGCTCGGTTGGTCCTGCGGGTCGCTTGTAGTATTTGCGTCCAGGGTTCGAAACCTGCTGGACGTGGGTTTTTAAAAATCAAACGAAACGCGGTTTTTTAAAAATGAATCGAATATATTTCCCACGGTTTTGGGGGCTATCCCCACGGTTTTGAACCGTGGGTATAGGCCTTTTTTCCAGTAGTGATTCACATAATGTGCTTCTATATTTTAATGGATTATATTTTAATTTTATTATTATTCATAGATTTTAATTATATACATATAATTTTGTTTTATTGGTGTAAATCATTTTGTTAGTTTTTTTTCTATTTTTTATTTATGATTTATTTATTATATTCTTATTAAGGTTATATTAAAAAAAATTATATGTGACATTTAGATTAAAAAAGGATTAAATCATTCATCAAAATTTGTTTTCAGTTTTCAATACCATAATCTAGGAATAATTATTAATACTTTGTTTAAATGATAAAAACCAATGATATTCATATATTTTGAAAAAATATTATGTCTTTTATTTTTGTGATGAAAATGAATAGAATCATTTCTTATAAACTAATCTGATGTTTTATGTTCAAAACATATATATTAGACTATGAGATTGTAGAGAAGAGTCTATTTATCAATATTATTTTAGGTTTTTACATTTCTCTTTGAGTAGGTTAATTTTGAGGATGGATAGTGGTCATGGATGTATCATAGATATTATTATATGATTTTTCTTTTCTTTTTTGTATTTTGGATGTAGAAATTATGTTGACCTCCTATTTCATGAAATTTTCTATATTAGAGTTATATTTTTTTTAATTTTTATTTTTCATTAATCTATATTATGGTTATGTATTATTTTTTCACATATTATGTATATTTTATTCAATTTCATAAATGGATATATGATGAACATTGTTTATATTCTAGAAATTAAGGTGGAATATCTATGTCACATATTATTTATCGGTCAATTTCATTAATGTAATATCATATTTGATGAATTATAACTATATTATATTTTATTGAAATCATGAATTAAATTTTTATATATCAAGGGATTCTTTTTGTTCATAGTTCATGTTAGACTCAAAGATGTTTTATGATGGTATTTTTATAGTATCCATAACTCTATGTATGGTTTTTTGACATAAAATTCACCTCTATGATTATATGAATTATATAACATTCACACTGGATATGGTTTGTAATACATCAGTTATAAATTTAATGTTCAATTATGATATCCCATTCACCATTGATCAGTGATGTGGTGATAAGTCATTCACATTTAGTTATATTGTGATGATTCATAATTCATCTTTGAATTTATTATAGTAAATAGTAATTAACATTATTTTTTATTCAATTATGTGTCATTAATTAAGGTTATTAGTATTAGTACTTATAGATTATAAATCCCCAATTTTGATCAATGTATTGAAGTATCATCCAATACTACATTGATAAAATTGTGTATTGTTATTAATATTTAAGCCACATTTTCAATTGATGATTTTTTAATGATTGTGTTTCTATATGGTTTAAGACATATAATATTATTTTAGAACCCATAAATTAACCAACATATTTTGGGACATGGTTTTATATTTTGAAAAGAAAGAGGATAATAATCATTGTTTATATTATATTATTAATTTGTTTAAATGATCATAACCCCCGGTATTAGTTCATTTTATAATTTTAACATCAGCCCTCAAAATAACTGCAAATCATGGATAAATGTTTTTAATATATATTACATTATTCACCACCTTACCGAACAAGATCTTATAATAATATATATTTTATATTTCATGTTTTGGTAACCCCTGTCATTTTTAATATTTTATGCTAATTGAGAACATAGAGATTCACAACTGGAGGCACTCATATTTACCTATGACCCTTGAAAATATTCTGTTATGTGAAATGAAAAATATCCTACTAAAATGAAAATATATTAAATGATAAAATCATATATAAACTGAAAGTTAAAATAATTATTGAGGAAATCATGGGGAATATTTCATTAATATGTTTTTGAAGCTAATTTAGATATTTCATTAGTGATCCAAGAAGTCCAAGTGGAATATGAAATTAATGTCTATATTCATAGATAAAAATAACATTAACAAAATTCAACAATAATCCATGGATTTATGTAAAATCAGATAAAAATATTATAATTACTAGAGGACATTATGGGAATAAATTTCTTCTTTTATGGACTACAAAGATTCGGATATCTAAAACTCTTTTTATTATATATATTTGTTCAATTCTAGTTACCCATAATTTTTTCATGGCTTGAAAAGTACCCTATCCATTAAATTTCCAATTTCTAATTCATACCCTAATTAATTTGGAATATATTTAATTACGGCTTTTTGACCTAAGGAATCCCAAATTTCAATTTAGCATAGTATTGTTGAAGAATATTTGAGAATGTTCTGTATGTTTTTATGAAAATTGTTTACATTTAATATGTTATTTTAATTTAATTTAATGAATTTTATGTTGTAATATTTCACATTATTTTCCTGATAATAGTTCATTCTATTTAAATTTTCTATTATCTTTGTTAACATGATGTTACAATTACATTAATGTGTGATTTTATCTATTAAAAAAAGATATAACTCATTGTCACAACATATTATTTTTTTATCTATATAATTATTTTATCTTCATTAATACTGTTATTATATGTATACACCCATCTTATATTAAGATCATAACATTATTATAAGGCTAAAAATCTAACATTTTTATACAATTAAGTATAAATTTTGGTTTTTTATGATATTTATCACACTATAAATTTTTAACCGCATCATATTATTGTTATTTTTTCAACGATATTAATCATTATTCATCCTTATTGATTTTTAAGTCCATAAAATTAAAATGATAATATCACCCTAGATGATTGTGTTCTCATAAAAATTATCTTCCAAGTGTATATATTATTAAATTTATTATTATTATGGTATTAAATTAATTAACTATTTTTTTTTATCTAGTAGATTGAATCACTATCAAACCAATGAAAATAATATTATTAGAAATGTAAATCATGCAATAAAAACCTACAATCCTATTGGATCTACCCATTTAAATTGTTTTATTTCTCATAATACATTTATTTATTTAATAATCCACTCATGTAAAAGAAAATTTGGAAGCATAATAGATAAAAAATATCTACATTTAATGTATGTGTTGGTTGGTTTCTTCTTAGTTACGTAAGGATTAGACAAACCATGATATAATATTTTAATCTAATTTAATCTAAATAATTTCTAACTTTAGCCAATAATTTTTTAGGTTACTATTATGGGGGACCCACGAATGATATATGAAATATTGAAATTTTCATCTCGCCTCATTTTTCTATACCTAGAACCATTTTCTCATCATTTCCACATTTTTTTATTATCACTTTTCTAGTGAAAATCAACCTTCACTCCAGACCATTTAAATAATGGCATTCCCAACAACTGGGGAGATGTAAAATCACGGGGAGGATGAATGGTTATAGGTTAAATTTTATTCTATTTCGATTATGGTCGTAGAGAATGATCACAAGAAATTCTATGATTTTTTATATTTTAGACAATAATTCAAAATAAAATAATAATATGACCACAAGGATAATAATTTCCCAATTATTTAATCAATGAATGAAGTTATTCTTTTTAGGACATCAATAATGTTTTGTTCACAAAATTTTCAAACTCCATAGAACCCTAAACATCTCAATCAAACATTCACATTCTATCATGGATTTCATAGGTGGGTTTATAAAAACCAAAATAAAATATACTTTTAAAACATATTTCCCACAAAAATCATTTCAACTCAAAACTAGTTGCAATACCATTATAAAATATTTAAACAACTTATTGATCAATTTGACCCACTAGCTCATCCACCTATTCATTATTATCTGAAACCATTATTTGTGATATTGTGTAATAAAATAGAGAGAGTGAATTATGAAAATTTAACTTTGATATTAGATGTAAAGACCATTAATACTATTTTAGAACTAATCCACACAATATTTTTACTTTCCGTATCATTATTTTGATATTATAGTTTCGAAAAAACCTCTCATGTTAATACTAAATATTTTTTTAATATAATATAACTAATTAAAATCAATGAGTCCCTTATTGACAATTAAGTCAAAAGGTACATTATTTTCTATATTCACATGAGAAAATTATCTATTTTTCGATTGAATCTAAAAAAATATCAATATCAATAAATATTTTGGGCCAAAAATCCTGGAAGATGTTTTAATAATCATGGAAACAAGGTATAAAATGATACATAACACTGATCAAGGCAATATAATGTATAAAACATCCTTCATAAAGGATATAATTCACTTTAAAATTCAATGAAAATAAAATGAGGTTGATTAAAATTCCCAATCATCATTAGAAAATTTACAAATAACCCATGTTATAAATCTAGTCCCAAGAAGCCACATTAAAGTGCTTATTTATATTAGATAACTGAGACCATATTTTTTAAATTTACATATTTTGTCAATGAAAATTAGTAAGGAATTATCTGTTATATATATATATATATATTTAAATTCTATAAATTTAATTCGATAAACTATTTTTAATGTGACATATATTATCAAATTCATTGAAACACATGGTGATGAACTTAAAAGAATACAATATAGAAGATCAATATCAATATAATGGAATGATTTAAAAAAATTATTTAGAGGGTAAAATATTGATCTATTTCAGTTGAGGGGATCCATGTGAATATAAATACTTTAGTTGAAGAATAAGATAATAGTAATCCCATCATATTTCATTATTATAATGTGTTTTTATCATTGTTTTTTATTTTTTTCTCATATCCAGAAAAAAATTAAAAAAAGGGTATTTAATTTATATTATTTGTTTTGAATTTTTTTTGTTTAAGAAAAACATGGGGATTCCATATTCCTTGGATATGGTGTTACTATGTACCATTTAAGGACTTATGAGGATGATTTAGTTTAATGAAAATCATATTTCATCAATTATTTTATACACAATATTTCATCAATTAAGGGGAAATATTAAGTTAAATAACTATCAAGGGAATGATTATTTTCATTGTGAACATTGTCTTCAAGATTCTTGGTGAAATAATTCATTGTTTTTATTTCAAATTTAAATTTTGAAACACTAAAACACATATTATCCCTCTTTGGTATTTTTATTTCCTTAAAAATTTGGGGGTATTTTATTCTTGGTTGGTTGGGTGTGTGAAAATAAAAATTGATGAATTTCATGTGGGTCAAAAATATATTTTCATTGAATTACTGGTAAAAACATAGAAAAAATTTTGATTATAGATTATAAATATTTTTTTAACATTTAACATTATTATAAAAATTTCAAATATCAAAACTAAGTATCAAATAATTTTTTCATCCTTGATTCAGAATTTAATGCATGATTATGTTCATGAGATTTTTTTTGAAAGTTTGGATGACTAATGTGATTTCTTACTTATCACACATTTATCTTTAAAAAATATCACAATGCAAATTCATTAGATTGTGGGGTATTGCTGTGATTTTTTGGGTCCTCTAAAAAATAACGTTTTCATTGTGCCTTTTTTTTCTAACATCACTATTTCAAAATAAATAATGTATAAATAGAATCAATTTCAACATTTCAAAATAAATTTACCTAATTTATGGAAATCAGCACTTGGTAATCATGAATCTAATATTGATTACCATAGGTATTGGAATTTCATCTCTATTTTTGTTAATTTTTATTTATCTAATTGAGTTAAATTTAGAAGATGCAATTTTATGTGAAATTCACATGGTGCACCGAAGAAATTGAGCCTTTATGTAATTAAATATGTTTTAATACAATGGTTGAATTAATTTAGTGATATTTGAATGACCATATAACCAATGAAAAAAAATGTATTACCCATATTAAGATTATAATTTTATTCTACATAGTGTTTCCATAATTCCTATATGAATTAAAATAGACCCCCATGTTTATTTTGCTGCACCATATGTCATCATGATAAATATATATTGGGTGAAATTTAGATATGTATTAGAACAATAGAATGCTCATGGGATTTTTATATTCTTGTAAACCTAGATCATGTTAAATGATTTCGATCATTTTAACGATTGCTTGTACTAAAATCTATAGGTGAGAATATTAATTTAGAAATATTTTAGTAAAGGGAACATAATTTTTAGATATTTTAAGACATTTTTTTCTCAAAACCATAATAAAAAAGATAATAAATCTGATTATCCACTAAAACAGGACAATATACATTGATTATATTATAATACTAATGTGATTCAATAATCATGAACATAAGTAGTATATTGTTTTGTAATTTGAACACCATGTCTAACCATGCATGTAATTTTTGGATAGTATTAATAATAAATATAAATATTTACCATCTCCTTGTTTAAGAAAACTATTCATAATTATAACATTATATGTCATGGTCAGGTGACACATTTATTTGTTAATATTTTGTTTCTATATATATCTTATAGATTCAAATTATAAGTCACTAATCTATGGAACTAAACTAATAATATTATGATTGTATTGAATATAATAACAAAATAATTACTATAGTGAAAATTATACAACCCTAAGGATTCTTATATTTTAACTAGAGATATATAAAAACATGTGGGAAACATAATTCAACCATGTGTAAATCTCATTCATAAAACTCAAGGGTGATATATGTTTCCTAATTAAATGATTAAATTAAATGCAATAAATGGTATGCCGAAAAAAATCCCATATTTTTTATCATAACCCCACAAATATAAGGAAAATGGGTTGAAATTGATACATATATACTTGAAATCAATAACAACAATTAATTCTTTTATGGCCGAAATATTTTTCCCATTTAGATGTTTTTCTTGGGTTATCGGTTTTGTGGATTTTTTCTTGATAAAATTTGTGGTCATGTTTAGAAGAAACCATTATCCATTAACTATAAACCACCCTAAGCCTACTTTCATTAATTAGGATGAATTATACTATATGGGTCTCAAACTAGATCTTCCCTAAAGACTATTTGTGGTTCTGGTGTTGATGTATTTCCAATGATTTTGAGTATGTTATTTTAATAATATATTTCCAATATTATTTTTTAATCACATTACATTAGTTTGAAGTAGTTTTATTTCACCTTAGTTTCTTAATAAATGTTCATGGTATTCTCATTTTAAATTTATTTTCTTTCCATATTGATTCAATTTCATTATTTTGTGAATATATTGAAACAATGAAGAGAAAATGTCTACAAAATAATGGAGCAATCATTATTTAATTTTTTTCAATTATTCAATTAAAAAATTATGAGTATTCTCCCACCATTAGTTGATAGAATTAATTAAATTTAAGGAAAAACATGTCTTTATTTTACCCATAGTAGTACTAGGAATCTTGATTCAATGTTATTTATCGCTTTTGAAATTATTAATCACTTCTTCTAACTGAGAATTCCATTCAATGATATTAGTAATTATTCTTCGATGTTGAATTTTATGGCCACACCATTCAATTTAAAATAAGATCCTTTATATTAGAGTTATAAAAAAATTATGATTGTAAAAAACCCCTCCCTAAAATGTGTACCCCTCCTGGGCTAACAATTTTAGGAGATAGATTGTGACCCCCCTTGAGTCCCACCTCCAGTAGGGCCTGGGTTGGCGACTAGCATTGTTGGTATAACAAACATGTAGGTTGGAGGTATTTCCGTATAAATGAACAAAAGTGAAATTTAAAGATAATATAGACCCCAACCAACTCCAAGTTAGACTACAATATAAAAAGAAACCCAGAGTGAAGATATTTATTGTTATGAAAACCTACTACAACTGAAAGGGAAACTACATGTACCAAAAGAAAGTAAAATGACAGCAACCACAAAGCCCGAATAGCTCCTATGAAACCCTACAACCTAGAAGTTACTAGATTAATCTCTAAACATCTCCAGGTGTTCTGAAAAACTTTTTATATAAAATAGAATGTGTATAATAGTAAACTCAGTATGATCCTCATCGGAGCCTTTAATGCCAACGTAATGAAATCATGCTAAATCACGGTGAACAATAAGTGAAATTAACTCGTCACTTAATCAGGTATAATAACATTCTATCCTCACTATGTATACTCTAACCACCTATCACATACAAGTGTATATAATATAATAAGTAAAATCATGGGTACCCCACTACCACATCCCCACTATTTTGTCGCTTTTCCACAATGTTGCACGTCCTTATAATCTCTCTCCAAAAAGGAAGGCCCAAATTCACCTAGGGAAGCACCACCATATGCACCTTGTTCCACAAAATGGTTGGTCTGTAGACACCTGGGTGAACCACCACACCATCCAGAAAACCATAAGAAACAATATAGTTTCCAATATTCACTAGAGATCGTACAATGTGTATTATACATCAGGTATTATTCCTCGAGCCATTACATCCCATATACCGAGTATGGGTCCTCAAGCCATTACAACTAACTCATGTTATACCAATATTAGTCCATATGAAACAATATCCAGAATATATTTGTGTGAAATAACCAAAATACAACACGTCCCACTACACACATATATGGGGAAATCTAACCATCGTGCATACAATCACATGTAACTACCATGGGAAGAGAAGAAAGAAAAAAGTGGAATTCATCCATCTATCATACCACCGAGGTATTGAGGAAAACACCCACCATGGATCGAAATATATGTGGTGTATGTTTCAATAACTGACATGGTGGGTTAGTATATTCAAACAAAAAATGTACATGATATAATATAGATCAAAACCAAACTATGAAAAAACCTATTAATAAAGACAACTACAACTAATGTCTCTCGGACTCTCACATGCCACTACAAAGACTAAATATCATATAAGCACACGACCATTTAAATATATTCAAGAAATCATATTATCCATTCTAACCAGTTTCAATTTAATTAAACTAATTATTTATCAATTAATTTATCATGATAATTTCTACATTTCATTTAATTAGCAACACATCAAAGTCCCATGACCTCCAGGACTAACCAAACCAAGCCCATGGTTCCTCAAAAGCATAACCTAATTATTGCATCCCAGTAAGCTCCAACCCCACGGTTTCAAAATTGTATATTCAATAATTTACTAACATAATTGTTACTAATCATAATTCCATGAATTATAGAAAATCATACTAATCTACCAAACACAAGGGGCTCAATATGGTGAAAAGATGAACTACCCGAATAGTCTTTTCCACCAATATTAGGAGTGTAGAAAAATCCATCCTAGAGAAGAAAAACATGGAAATCACATGGCTTTCCCCACACGTCTTCACCTTCTTTTGGAAGGGGGTTAAGCATTATCAACTACCTCAATTAGTGTGGAAAGTAAAGAGTATATCCAAATAGCACATTCAACAAGAAAACAATTTTATATTGATGGGTAATCCCAACTACAACCAATTACATCATCCTTGGTGTCCTCCCTGACACCTGCATGCATAAAATGATGCATCTCACTGCTCTAGGAGTCAACTACTTCCACAACCACTGGGCCTCCCTTCCCCACACACCACAATATACCTCTAGGATTTTCTATCTCAGGATCACACCGAAACACACGTATTTAGAAGTAAAGAACAAGAAAATGTGATCTTGGCCGTAATAAAGACATCTAGTCTTCACACACAACGAGCGATCACAACTCCAAATCATAAGGATCTTTTTCTTAATAGAAATGAGGGTATCTTAGAACCCTAACAATCATTATCATTTGTCAAACAACCTGTTAATTATACCTTTTTTAATTGACTAATTCATTAATTATATTCTCGAATGATTGGAAACCTAAAAACAAGTTATAATAGCTATTACTGTTATTTTAAAATATCATTTTTAGTTCATTTCGTTCATTCATCAACAAGAATCAACATGATTTAGTGTTATCAACTAGTTCAATTAAACATTCACAACTATATAAATTTTATTAATAATCAAATCACATCAACAACCAGATTCCTTAACATGCCACTTTATCATTGGCTAAACAATTTACAATTAATTCGTATTTACTTTCATTACTAATTTACATCAAGAGAAAAATTCTAAACAAGAAAGGTATAGATATCACACTTGTAGGATCGAAATAAAGATGTAGATGCTCAATTTACAAGAGGGGTGAATTGTAAACTTTAAAAATTCCTTTGGAACCTCTAAAGTTAGTTACAAATAACTATATTTTCCTTGATCAAAGGAATGGTCTAAGTTTAACAAAGTTAAACATAAGCAAATTCACAACACCTCTAATACCAAATGAAAACATGGAAAGAGATTCCAAAAGTAGGTTCCGGAAATATGGTTCGAGAAATTGAAACTTAACAAAAGATTACAATATGAGATTCTACCTTAAAGCGTATAGAATCTAAATGAAACAGAGTACAAGTAAGGAAGTATAAGAAAGTTATACTTTCCTTATAATACAAAATGCATCAGAAATAAACAAGTAGTAAAACTACATGTAACAGGATATAAGTCTTTTAACCAAAAGAGAAGGGTATTCAACAACATTGGATAAAGGTCCCTTGATTTATACTTTCAAGAAAGTCTGTCTTACCCACACTAGGGTAAGCCCTCGATACAAAGATCGGAGTGTATCTGTCTTGCTATCCCCGCAAGCCCTCAACTTCAAGGTAGTTGGTAACCTCTGTCTTCCTCAGCAAGGAAGACCTCAACTTCAAGGTAGTCGGCACCTCTGTCTTCCTATCCCCATAAGTCCTCGAATGTAATCACCAACATTTGGAGTCGCACGAAGCTTTGAGAGTCAATAAGAGCCTCTCTCTCTAGAAATCACTTCAAGCATGTAATCACATGAGTCGAAGATCAGTTAGCCTATCAACACTTCAGCACTGAGCTCTTTCAAATGAGCTCATATTTATAGGTAAGGTAGGCCTCCTTTCCAACGGTCATATTTTCATTAAAAATTGGAGGGACCTGTACACGTGTAACTTAACCAACGGTTAGTTCATAACAGAATACACGACATCGTTTTATAACAAAAAAAGTGTAACAGAATGTACGACACCATTTTAAATCTTAACTAAATAGATTCGGAGAGAAGGTTCGGAGTGAAAGTTTGGAGTGTAAGGAAAATAATAAAAAGTAGACAAAATATAAAGGCATAATAAAAATGAAAGTTCGTAGTGAAAATTCGGAGTCTGAATAAATTCAGAGTGTATAGAACAAAGATGATCAGTTTATATTTAATAGATGAACTCGGAATGAGAATTCGGAATGAGAATTCGTCATCAGAATTTGTAATGATATTTCATCTTAAGAATTCGTAATGAGAATTCGTATCCAGAATTCGGAATGAGAATTCATTATCAGAATTCGTAATGAGAATTCATCATCACAAATCTTAATGAAAATTCATTATCATAATTCGTAATGAGAATTCGTCATTAGAATTCGTATTGAGTATTCAATGTCGAACTTCATTAGGATTAGTATCCTAAATCTGGAATAGAACTTAGTCAGAGTTCGTATCCGGAATTCGGAATGATACATTATTACAGTTCTCATCTGGAATTCGGAGTGAAACTTCCTTACAGTTCTTATCCAGAATTCGGATCCTAAAACAGAATACTTTATATTAATGTTTCAAACAAATCCGAGAAAACAGAAATGAATCCGAATTTTATACTTAGGAAAAATATGAATTAAAATATGATAAGAATGATTTTTCTTACAAAAGCGATTTTCCTTATAAAAGCGATTTTCCTTATAAAATAAATTTTTCTTATAAATGAAATTTACCTTATAAAAGAGATTTTCTTAAAGATAATGTGTTTGTGATTTTCAAAACAAGAAGGAATGTAAAAGTCATAAGAAAAACCTTATTGACTCAAAAATCTCCCCCTTTTTGGAAAGCACAAACATCCTTGAAAAAGAAATTCTATGAAGAAAGAAAAACATTAAGGCTTATCTCCCTTTTCTTTAAGAATATTGATGAATACGACTAACTCCCCCTTAGGCATTGAAACTCTAAGGATCGTATTCTAGATTTCCGAAGTGACACTTCATTACGAATAAGAAAGTATTCTTTAATGGAAAACTCCCCCTTAGATAAACTCTTATTAGAGTTTGTTTTCTTTCTCACCCTTTGTTAGGATTCTTTTTCCCTTTCATTAGATTTCTTTTCCTTCTCCCCCTTTGTTATTTTCAAAAAGAATACAAGGGAATGAAAAATATAGCAAAGTACCTGAAAGATTAGTAGTAACAACAAAAAGAAACGATCAAGTACAAATTTTTCATTAAGTTTGAAAATTTCAACAACAAAAGAGTTAAGGTACAACAAAAGATCTGATCTGTCTATTTGGGATCTTTCTCTTTCTCCATGAGACCCTTTATAATAGTCTTTATTTTCATTATGTCTTTATGATCTTCTTCAGTTTGCTTCTCTAAGACCACTATTCTTGCAGATTGAGCTTCAATCTTTTATTCCTAAGATTTAAGCTTTTCTTCTTGGGCTTTAAGCTTTTCTTCCTGAGCCTTCATCTTTTCTTAAAACTCAATCCGATGATCCCTTTCAAACTTCCAGTTTTGAGAGACAGATTTTAGCTTCCCATTCAGATCTCTGACTTCTTGAATCCGAAAGTTCTTTTCATCTGTCAACTTCTCTTCAAAGGAAGAAGTTAGCTCATTTATCTTCATGTCCTCAGTCTCAAAAGCATATTTAACATTGTCTTTAAATTCATCAAATAACCTTATTTCTTCTACAGTCTTCCTCGACCAGTTTGTCATCCTATTGCAAGATTTTCTATGGGCTTCGTAGCCCACAAGGAACGTTTTGAACTGAGCCTCTATTTCAACACACATGTCCATAACCATAGATACGGAGTCTGATTTCTGATTTAAAGCATGTTGGAGCATCTGACATATTGATTCAATAATTGAGAAGGTCGGAATGGTTCCCACCAACTTCTTTAAAGACTGAACAACAAATTCATGCCCCAATGAAGATGACTTTGAATCCGAGACTCTGCTTGGAGAATTTTCTTCTTCAATAAGGTCAAGCTTTCTCTTTGAAGAAATACCAACTTCCTTTCTCTTCACCACTACTGATCTCGGAGTATCTGCAAGAATTTTCTTTCCCTTGTCTTTTTCAGAGTAGAATCCTGTTCCGGAGTTCTCTTTTCACTATCAGAAACTTGGACAACATTGTCTTCCTCATCAGGAACTTTCTGAGAACCAACCTCTATATTCTCCATTTGAGCAATATCTTGTAGAAGTTGTTCTTACTCTCCATGATAAGCTACTTCTTCTTCTCCTTTATCTTCATCCATTGCTGGAGTAAATAGCTTCGAAGATTTAGCTTTAGAGGTTCAGAGCGATAAGTGTTCTGAAGGTGTCCCCTTATAATCATCTACTTGCTTCAAAACATCTCTGGTTTCACCAATTCCTTCAGAAACATATTCTTCTTCTTCCACTTGCTCAACTTGCTCTACCTCCTCAGCAGTCTTAGCAACAGCTTCTTCCGGAGAAACGAAATGTCTTCCTGGAGTCTCAGGTAGAGATTCCAATGAAAAAGATCTCGGAACAGGAATATTTGCTGAAACCATCTCATTGAATTTCAACAAATCCAGAGCTACCTTTTCTTCAGTCATCTTCTTCTTTAGTTTCTTTTCTTTTTCTTGTTTTTCTAGCTCATCTGCAGTTTTTTCCTTCAAGGCCTTAGCCTCCGCAGGGTCCAAGACAAATTGAGGCTCTCCTTGCACTCTCTTCTCTTTTATCTCCCTCCATTTAGCAACAACCCCATCTGGGTAAGCTTTCTTCTTCTTTGGTTTTGGAGGTGCGGAATGAACTTCCTTAGACTTGGGATTCTCTTCTTCTACTTCCACTTCTTTCAGCTTTCTCTTCCTTACCAGTTTAGTGGATTCCGGATCAGCATGTTTCGGAACTGTTTCTTCTTGAGCAGGAGAATCAACAAACTGACCAGTCTTCTTGTCAAAAGCTACATCCATCCTCTTAAGAGTACCATCACTCACCAGCATAATCTTGCAAACTCTTGGCTTAGACTTTCAATCCTCCTTGAAATACTCAAGACACTGAACTATCAACTTCAAGAGAATTAATGGATACATTATAATCTGAGCTCTCAGATTTCCTTTCTTCATATTCTCAAGAGTGATCAGAATGTGATTCCTCAAATTAAACTTCCTCAGATTTATCAGAAAATCTAGGATGTAGATCTCACTCTTATTTAAGCTATCTTTGTCACCCTTTCTCGGTACTATAAGACCTTGTACCCATAACTCCAGAATCCGGAAATTTGTAGATAAACTAGCAATATTCGGAGCCTTGTCATCTGCCAGTACGAGAGTTTCTAAAGCTTTTTCCTTGTCGAAAATACCTTTTGAATCCGACAACACATGAGATATAAATTCAGCTTCACCATCATTATTCAGCCCTACCAAGCTGGCTGCCTTGGCATATGAAAGCTTATAAGTCTTACCATAAGACTTAAAAGACAATTTCTCCTTTCCATCTTCGTTAAGAATGGAGACTGTCTCATAGAAATCTATAAGCAAATCTGAATATACTTCATCTTGATTCCCAGGTTTTGACACCGCAACATCTTCCCAACCATTTAGCTTGATATTCTTGGAAATAATAGAATCGTACTTGTTGAAGAAATCCGGATGAACCCGCCTCTCTCTATATACTAACCACTTTAAAATCGGCTTAGAAGAATACATGTCTTGAGAAGTTGCTTCCACAGACTTTCAGATTTGAAGACCCTTGAGAAGTTAGAAATGGAAAAAGATGAGGTTCGGAATGACTTTAAAACGGAGAGGCAGAGCTACGAGATGCTAGAGCTTGAAAACCGATGTGGGGCAACAGTTTGGGGTCCCCTTTATAGAGGAACCGAAAAAACGGTTCAACTTCCACGGTTGATCAAACGGTTGTGATAAGATGAGATCAGATCTGACGGTCAAAAACCAATTCTCTGGAATTCGATCTTTTGAGGCTTTTATTAAAACATAGAATTAAGAAAATTATAATCCGAAAACATAATATAAGAAAATTCCAGCAAGTAAAATATGATTACGAAAACTTGGGTAAGGAAGTCATACCTTTCGGATTGGCTTATGAGGATTATTTGTAATGGGTAATATTCTTATGAAAACTATGAAAAGAAAAAAAAACTTTATTACGAAAAGACAAAATTCGGAAAACTCACTAGAAAAAACAAAATCAGTAAGAAAAACTCAGTACGAAAATTTCATTACAAAATTTTGAAAATGAAAAACTTATTATGAAAGATTCTGTACGAAAATCCCGTTATGAAAATACCAGTATGAAATTTTCTATTCTAGATATTTCCATTTCAGAAGTTTTCTATATGAAA
The DNA here is from genome assembly GCA_963277665.1 of Viscum album. Taxonomy (NCBI): domain Eukaryota; kingdom Viridiplantae; phylum Streptophyta; class Magnoliopsida; order Santalales; family Viscaceae; genus Viscum; species Viscum album. Next base: position 1,786,922,119 of record OY728121.1, on the reverse strand, counting down.
ATATCCATTCTGGAAAGTTTTAGTTCTGGAAATTCTATTCCGAAATTGTTATTCCGAAAAGTTTGAAAACAAATTTTGAAAAACATTGTGAATCTAACAATAAAATGTATTCCCCCTATGAAAAAAAGTTTTTGCTGTAAGGAGAGTTTTTGAACAGAAATTTAATTAAGATGGATTACCTTGTGGTTATCATTCCTAACTTATTTTTAATATATTCAAATCCATCAGAAGGCAAAGATTTTGTGAAAATATCAGCAAGTTGATCTTGAGTTCCGATAAATTGAAGAATAATATCTCCTTTAATTATGTGATCCCTAAGAATGTGATGGATTATATCTATTTGTTTTTCATGGGAGTGATGTGCAGGGTTCTTACTAAGGGCAATGGCACTAGTGTTATCACACAAAATTTGAGTTTTAGTAAAACTCAAGCCATAGTATGTGAGTGTGTGTTGCATCCACAACACTTGAGCACAACAACATCCAGCTACTACATATTCAGCTTCAGCAGTGGAGAGTGCTACAGAATGTTTCTTCCTATAGGACCAAGAAACTAATGAATCTCCTAAGAAATTACAAGTTCCAGATGTACTTTTTCGATCCATCCTATATCCACCAAAGTCAGCATCAGAAAAGCTTTTTAGGATAAAATCATTTCCAGAATTATAAAATAATCCTAGATCCATGGTTCCCATAAGGTAGCGAAAAATTCTTTTTACTGCCATTAAGTGAGATTCCTTAGGATTGGATTGATATCATGCACATAAGCATACTGAAAACATTAGGTCTGTTCGACTAGCTGTTAATTATAGTAGACTTCCTATCATACCTCTAAAAGATGTTTGATCTACTGGTTTCCCAGCTTCATCAAGATCTAAAGAGTTTGAGGTACCAATAAGAGTACTTATACACTTAGTATTATCATAACCATACTTTTTAAGAAGATCTTTAATATACTTATGTTGAGTTATGTAGGTTCCTTCTGGTTTTTGAGAAAATTGAAAACCAAGGAAAAAAGTTAACTCAACCATCATACTCATTTCAAACTCAGATTTCATTAGACTTGCAAAAGAGTTGGTCAAAGATTGCTGAGTTGAACCAAATATGATGTCATCAACATAAATTTGAACAATCAAAACATTTTTTCTTATCTTTATTTATAAAAAGGGTTGGATCTGCATTTCCCTTAACATAGTTATTTTGAAGCAAAAATCCAGTGAGTCTATCATAACATGCTCGTGGGGCTTGTTTAAGGCCATACAGAGCTTTGGTAAGTCTAAATACATAATCAGGATGTTTTTTATCTTCAAATCCAGGAGTTTGTTCAACAAAAACTTCCTCTTGAACATAACCGTTAAGAAAAGCACATTTCACATCCATTTGGAAATGTTTGAAATTAAAGAATGCTGCAAAGGCAAGTAGAATACGGATAGATTCAAGTCTAGCTACTAGAGCATAGGTTTCTTCATAGTCTATTCTCTCTTGTTGATTATAGCCTTTAGCAACAAGTCTAGCTTTATTTCTTATGATGATTCCATTTTCATCACATTTATTTCTGAAAACCAATTTTACTCCAATAACAGAAGTTTCCTTAGGTCATTCAACCAAGGTCCAGAATTTATTACTTTCGAATTCATTTAGTTCATCTTGCATGGCTTTAATCCAATCATCACCTAAAGCTTCATCAGTTCTTTTAGGTTCTAATTTGGAAAGAAATGCTAGATGTTCTACTTCATTTCTTAAGGAACTTCTAGTCCTTACTGGTTGATATACATCACCAATGATACTATAACTGGGATGATTCTAAAGAAATGCCTGATTTGGGTTTTGAAAAGCCTGTTCATCAACATAGGGTAGAAAATCTTCTAGGGTAAATGTTTCAGGAATATCTTCTTGAACATTATCTTTATCATAAGGTTCATCTATCAATGGTTGATAATCAGTTTTTGAAAACACATCCGAGGATGTAGGTTGGGATGGTTTAAAAACAAAAGGATCAGACTCATCAAATTTTACATGTACTGTTCCTTCAACAGTACAAGTGTTTTTATTGAAAACTCTATAAGCCTTAGAAGTTGTGGAATAACCTAAGAAAATCCCTTCATCAGATTTAGGTGCGAATTTATGTAAGTTATATGTAGTATTCAAAATGAATACTTTGCAACCAAAAACCTTTAAGTAGGATAGTCTTGGTTTTCTACCATTCCATAACTCATAAATAGTTTTATTAAGAAAAGGTCTAATCAAAACTCGATTTATAGTATACAAAGCAGTACTTACAGCTTCAGCCCACAAATGTTTAGCTATAGAATATTCACTCAACAAGTTTCTAGTTATTTCTTGAAGAATTTTATTTCTTCTTTCAACTACACCATTTTGTTGAGGAGTTCTAGGTTCTGAAAAATTGTGAGTAATACCTTTTTTACTACAAAAAGATTCAAAATCAGAATTTTGAAATTCTCCACCATGATCACTATGAATAGTTTTCAATGGAAGTTTTTTCACATTTTCAACTTGAGCTCTAAAACTTTTGAAATAAGAAAAATCTTCAGATTTATTTGCTAGAATATAAACCCAAGTAAATATAGTGTAATCATCAACTAGAACAAACACATAGTATTTTCCTCCAATACTTACAGTTTGTGTTGGACCAAAAAGATCCATGTGCACTAACTGTAATGCACAGGTTTTTGAGACTTCACCAAATGATTTTAAACTAGATTTATGTTGCTTTCCATATTGACAAGGATCACATGCTTTAGAAGAATCAAATCTAAGCTCCGGTAGATCCTTAACTAGTATCTTCTTAGAGAGTTTACATAGGTTCCTAAGGTTACAGTGACCTAGTCTTCTATGCCATAACCAGGAATGATCTTCCATTGCACTAAGTCAAGGTAAATCTTGGCTTCTAATATCTTCTAAGTTTAAGGTGTAAACATTCTCTTGCCTATTGGCTGAGAAAATAAATTCTTCCTTGGAATTGTGAACTAAGCACTTATCATTCCTAAAATTCACAAGGTAACCTTCATCACATAACTGACTTATGCTAATGAGGTTGTGCTTAAGACCCATAACAAAAAGAACATTTGAAATTAAAGTTTTACCAAGAAAAAAAATATTACCAATACCAACAATCTCACCCTTATCATTATCTCTGAAAGTTACCTTTCCTCCCTTGGTTTTGATAGTCTTTTCAAAATAGCTTTTGTTACCAGTCATGTGCCGGGAACATACACTATCCATGTACCATGTATTGTTACTGGTACTCTCTTTATTTTCCTAAAATCAAGAATAAAATTAGACTTTCGGAATCCAAACTTGTTTGGATCTGAGATTTCTAGACAAAAAAAAATTTATGTACCCACATCTTCTTAGAAAAGTAAGCTTTGTGAAATCCTAGAGATTGAGTTTTGTTTAAGGAACAATTCTTTTCCCAGTGACCACCACATTGACACTTGGTACAAAATGGGGCACTTTTAGGAACAAAATAATTGTTACTGAAAATTGTTTTTGCATGGGTATAACCAAATCCTGGTTTATTTCTTAAAGGTCGTATTTGGGAATACATTTTATCAAAATTTTCCTTACCATGGGTAATGTTTGATAAACACTTCTTTAAGGAAAAAATTTTGGACTTGAGTTTTACAACCAAGTTTTTATCCTTAAAATCATTAGTTTTAGAACTATAGCTAGGCTCGAAAACATTTTTATTAGAAATTACTTCTTCTAATTATTTATAATGTTTGTTCTTCTCAGAACATACTTCCTCAAGATTTTTTGAAATACATTCAAAATCAGCATTTTTCTTATCAAGATCTTTAGAAAGATCTGATATCTCTTTTTTAAGAATAGAATTCCTAGAGTTTTCCTTATCATGTTTTTTATTGAGATTATAATTCTCAATTTTAAGAAGTTCAGCAAACCTAGAGACTTCTTCATAAGTAGGTAAAGTATTTTCTTCATCATAAGATGATTCTTCATCAGAAGAGTTATAATACTTACTATTATTAGAATTTAAATAAACATTGGTCAATGATTCAGCATTTCATACCTTAGCCATAAAACAATGATTATCAATAGGTAATCTGGATATAAGACCAAGATTATTCTGCCCTGAAGATCCATAATTAGAAGATTCATCTGAAGATTCACCACCACTGGCACTCCAGGTGTCATTAGCTTTCAGAACTTTCTTGGCTTTGGATTTATAATACTTCTTTTTGTTCCTGTCTGAATGTATTTCTTTCCTTTCTTTCTTTTTGAGCATAGGGAAATCTGGTCTTATATGTCCAGCTCTCTTGCATTCATAACAAGTAACTTCTCTATCTTTCTTATATTTCCTTTCCTTTTTCTTATACTTGGATTGGAAATTTCTCTGGCCAGCTATCTTGTTCATCCTTCGAGCAAGATTTGCTATTTAATTTTCTGATATTTCACTCCCACTAGAATCTGATCGAACTATCATCTTCTTAGACTTGGATCTGGTTACTCTCTCAAGAGACTTAGCTTTCATATGATTTGATGTTGTAGTAAAAGCAACAATACCATTTCCATTTTTCTTTTTGATGTTGTCAGCATCTCTCTTCATTTTGGTTTCATGTTAGAGAAGTGTTCCAAAAAGCTCATCAAGAGAAATCTGAGTCACTTTCCTGTTCTCAACTATAGCAGTTCTCTTTGATTCCCACTCATTGGACATGATATCAATTATCTTATCCACAAGAGCTTCATCATCTAAACCTTTCTCTCCCATAGACTGTAGGCTGTTGACGATAGTCATAAATCTCTGTTGTAGATTACAGATTGGTTCACCATAAGGAAAGTTGAAGCAATGATATTCAGCTTTAAGCATAGGTCTCCTAGTCTCAATCACTTTAAAAGTTCCAAAGTGTGTAACCTCTAACTTCTTCCAGATACAATTAGCTGCTTCACAAGAAAAAATTTGTCTATATATATTTCTGGTCATTGAACAAAGTAGAGTATTGCGTACCTTATAGTTGAGTTGATATTCTTTCTTTTCTTGGTTAGTAAAAGTTCTAACTTTCTTATCAGGAATTTTATAATCACCAGTAAGCATAACAAAATTGTCTGCTCCAGTATTGATAACAAAATTCTTCATTCGATATCTCTAGTACACATAATCATTACCATCAAAGATTGTTGGTCTTGTAGGATTTAGATTATCAATTGAACCAACATTAATTACTGCTATACTAAAAATAACCTTCGGCACACAAATTTGTTAGTAGAAAAGATTCGTAATAACAACGTTCAGAATAGAAAAGTTCGGAATGAAAAAGTTATCAAGAAAAACTTATACGTGAGTACAAGTATTTTAGAAACCTAGCTCGGATACCAATTGTAGGATCGAAATAATGATATAGATGCTCAATTTACAAGAGGGGGTGAATTGTAAACTTTAAAAATTCCTTTGGATCTTTAAAGTTAGTTACAAATAACTATGTTTTCCTTGAGCAAATAAAATGGATATGTTTAACAAAGTTAAACTTAAGAAAATTCAAAACACCTCTAATACCAAATGAAAACATGGAAAGATATTCCAAAAGTAGGTTCCAGAAATATGGTTCCGGAAATTGAAACTTAACAAAAGATTACAATATGAGATTCTACCTTAAAGCCTGTATAATCTAAATGAAACAGAGTACATGTAAGGATGTATAAGAAAGTTATACATTCCTTATAATATAAAATACTTCGGAAATAAACAAGTAGTAAAACTACAAGTAACAGTATATAAGTCTTTTAACCCAAAGAGAAGGGTATCCAACAACCTTGGATAATGGTCCCTTGATTTATACTTTCAAGCACGTCTGTCTTACCCACACCAGGGTAAGCCCTCGATACGAATATCGAAGTGTCTCTGTCTTGCTATCCCTGCAAGCCCTCAAATTCAAGGTAGTTGGTCACCTCTGTCTTCCTCAGAAAAGAAGCCCTCAACTTCAAGGTAGTCGGCACCTCTGTCTTCATATCCCCGGAAGTCCTCAAATGTAATCACCAACATTCGGAGTGGCACGAAGATTTGAGAGTTAATAAGAGCCTCTCTCTCTATAAATCACTTCAAGCATGTAATCACATGAGTCGAAGATCAGTTAGACTATCAACACTTCAGCACTGATCTCTTTCAAATGAGCTCTTATTTATAGGTAAGGTCGGCCTCCTTTCCAACGGTCATATTTTCCTTAAAAATCGGAGGGACCTTTACACGTGTAACATAACCAACAGTTAGTTCATAACAGAATACACGACATTGTTTTATAACAAAACAAGTGTAACAGAATGTACGACACCGTTTTAAATCTTAACTAAAAATATTCGGAGTGAAGGTTCGGAGTGAAAGTTTGGAGTGTAAGGAAAATAATAAAGAGTAGAAAAAATATAAATGCATAAGTAAAATGAAAGTTCGGAGTGAAAATTCGGAGTTTGAATAAATTCAGAGTGTATAGAACAAATATGATCAGTTTCTGTTTAATAGAAGAACTCTGAATGAGAATTCAGAATGATAATTCGTCATCAGAATTCGTAATGAGATTTCATCTTAAGAATTCGTAATGAGAATTCGTATCCAGAATTCAGAATGAGAATTCATCATCAGAATTCGCAATTATAATTCGTCATCATAAATCTTAATGAAAATTCATTATCATAATTCGTAATGAGAATTCGTCATTAGAATTCGTAATGAGAATTCAATGTCAAACTTCATAAGGATTCGTATCCTGAATCTGGAATAGAACTTAGTCAGAGTTCGTATCTGGAATTCGGAATGATACTTTATTACAGTTCTCATCTGGAATTTGGAGTGAAACATCATTACAGTTCTTATCCAGAATTCGGATCCTAAAACAGAATACTTTATATTAGAGTTTCAAACAAATCCGAGAAAACAGAAATGAATCCGAATTTTATACTTAGGAAAAATATGAATGAAAATATGATAAGAATAATTTTTCTTACAAAAACGATTTTCCTTATAAAACCGAATTTCCTTATAAAAGCAATTTTCCTTATAAAAGCAATTTTCCTTATAAAATCTATTTTCTTAAAGATAAGGTGTTTGTGATTTTCAAAACAAGAAGGAATGTAAAAGTCATAAGAAAAACCTTATTGACTCAACAACAGTATCTATAAAATGAAGAGGTGGGCCATTATAAGTGTATAAATCATGAACATATGATCAATACCTATTCTTTACTCCGATTCTAGTAATTATTATGTCGATTTCATTATGATCCATGATTTAAAACATTATATCTCAACAATTTCATGTTGGGGAAATGGAATCAACCAATCCCCTACCTAAAAAGGTTTACAAGGTTATTTACATGAGAATGGGATATGAAACGGATCATGATTACCTCCCCCTACAATAACTTCATCCACTCGAGGATGTGGGGACACAACAACACCCACCCAAAACAAAGAAAACTCCATTAGAACCATGTCATCAAGCACTATGACATGGAAAAGGTAAGTGGGGGAAAAATATTAAAGAATCCAAAATAATTAATACTACATTTCACCTTGGATCAAAGAAAAATTGAAGTAGTTTTCCTGATATTGATCCTAGCTAAAGAGATCTTTAAAACTCAATAGAGGGGTTTACTGGGTCTCTTTGGATGAGAGGGAGGGGAGTCTTGTCTGTATAGCTTGAAAGACTGAAGTGAATAGTATGTCTTTAAAACATATATATGGGGCTAAGTACATGATGTGTACATCACATTCATATTGAGTAATTCATTTAGGCTGGGTTCCACAGAAAGACTAATCACCTTAAAATTTATTTAATTCATTGAACCACAAAATAGTACAAGTAGTGTACCCCAAGGTCACGTCATGTGGCCCCCTTATTTCTAGGTTCTCATGAACAAGCTCCTATAGAGTTTTTCTAAGCCTAATCCAAGGAACATAGTTATTTAAATCATGTAATAGGTCGATCCTCGTAGATCCAGTCTCTTATATAAGACACCTCTTAAAAAATTGTCATCCTCGAGAATCCAAAAACCATCCTAGAGAGAAAACCAAAAAGGGTTCATTCAAATAGCTACCCTCCGAGATACATCTCAAGATTATATCCACCATAGGAGCTCAAGAACATAGAAAAAGAACAATGTGAAACCACACAACAACCAAAAGTACCTCCCAAAAAATCTCCCATGGTAATACCTCTCAATAGAGAGAAATTCACAACAAACTAAAAGGTAAATCCATCTCATAACTAGGAATGGTCTACAACCAAAAAATGATCAATGTTAAAATAAAATATCTACAAATCAAATAGATCGGGGTACTGAGCCAAAATATGTGAATCACATTTTCACATGCACTCCTCCATGCCACTATGCCACAAAAATTCATGAATTATGGGTTTAACATGCCTGCAAAACAACATATCCTTATGGTCCGGGATCTCCAAAAGATACTCCTCAATGGTTTCATCATCATACACATCTATCTAAACATAATTGATGAAATGAGATTCATCATGAAAATAATGATGGAGCTAGGACATGTGAACAACATCATTTATCTAGATCATTTTCATGGGAAGTTCTACCCATTATGCTACATCACCAACACGAGCCAAAAACTTAAGAGGCCCAACAAACTAGGTAGAATTCTTAACCCCATGAAAAAACCTTCACATCCCCTAATGAGGAGTCACCTAAAAAATACTGGTGATCCCAAAAATCAAACACGAGACGTCTCCTACTATTCTCGACATAGGACTTATGAAGACTTGCATTGTCTTCATCCTCTCATGAATCACCTGAACCATCTCTGTCGTATTACATACAAGTTTTGGGTCAAGAATTTCTAACTCTCTGACCCTAGTATTTCACAACATAGATTGGAATGGTTGGCCATAAAAGGCTTAGAGTGACTCTATACAGATGGTGGAGTGGAAAATACTTTTGTATGATAACTCTACTAAGGTAAGGAGCCTCATCCATGAGCCACCAAAATCTAGTAAAAATGAGAGAAAAATTCTTACAAAAGTCTGGATGGTTTGATTTATCTAACCATCCACCTACAGATGAAAATTAGTGCTAAGGAATAGATGAGAACCAAAATCATGTTGGAGACCCCTCCACACCCTGGAGGTAAAACAGTGATCTTGATAAGAAATGATCATCTTCAGGACACCGTGATGTCTCAACACCTCTTCCAGATACTGCCACTGAAAAAGAACTACTGAGATCAACTCATTGATCACTATGAAGTGGGGTGATTTCATCAAATGATACACTACCACCCATATAGAATCTTATCCTCCTTGAGCTCTCGAAAAACTAGTAAAAATTTCATCGATATTTCCACCAAAATATTATGAGGAACATCTAAGGGATAGAAAAAACAAACAGGAACACAGTGTTCAACCTTCACCTTATGGGAAACAAACATTGATATACAAACTCTGAAATCCAACGCTTTAACCCAGGCCACCAAAATTGGCTTCTCAAGTCTCGATAAATGATTATCTCACTAGGATGTACTGCTAGGGGTGAACTTTGGAACTCTCTTAGAACTATCTTATGCATCACCAAAGGAACTAAAAGACTCCCCCAAAACAGCACTATGTGTTGTTCATCCTCAGACCGACCTGTAGGTGCCTCAACACAAACAACTCCGTCTCTCCATACCTCTACATCAGGGTACTCCAACTGGGAATCATCCACCTAATGCACCATATATGAATTCAATATCATATGGAAATGAAAACATCTACCCCAATATTCTCCCATATCCAGATGTAATTATGGATTATCTTCCATTACTCTCCAAAAATCACTTGATTCACGGTGTTCATCACTACGTGAATTCCTGATCGGCGCATCGACTGCAAAATTCCCCAAACCAGGTGTATATGATATATTGAAGTCATAATATTGTAAGAACTCCATCAACTAATACTATCGTAAGTTCCAGTAATTGTAGGATAAAACACACCTTAGGATCTTATGATTGGTGAAAACCACAAAGAACTCACAAATTTGGTAATGTCTATTAAACAATAGAGAAAACCCAATTATTGTTGTAAATCGAGATCATGGGTGGAATAATTATATTCATGGTGATGAAACTGCTGATACCCATAATAAAAAAATCTCTCTATTGAATCATAACACATCCTAATCCCCAATGAAAAGCATCAAAAAAAATCTTGAACTGAACTCATTATTCTGACAGAAAAACAATTAGAGCACAAACCAACTTCTCTTTTTGGTACTCGAAAGCTAACTGACACTGATCAATCCACATAAACACCTGATCCATTAATATAAAAATTGTTAGAGGTGTCACAACATGAGTGAAATCAGATAAACCCCTCTTATAATCATTTATGTGACCAAGGAAACATAACACATCTACCACCATCAATGGGGATACCCAAGACATATCTACTTTTATCTTCGATAGATTTTTAGTGTATCCCTGCCGGGATACAACAAGCACAAAAAATGGACTTATCAAGCCCCAAACTCACACTTTGACAACATACCAAATAGATACTGTCGAGGAAGTAATCACAAAATGGCATACAGATGCATCACATTCTCCTCCTCAGACACATATTAAATAAGTATATCGTCAATGAATACCACCATGAAGTTATCTAGGAACTCACAGAACACAACATTCATCTGCCCCATGAACACAGTTGGATCATTCATCACAATGATTGACATCACAAAAAACTCTTAATTCTCATGACAAAAAAAAGCATTCTTCGAGATATTCTCATCATTCACACACATCTGATGAAATCCTTAACATGAGTCGATCTTCTAGAACAATATTTTACAATTTATTTTATCAAATAAGTCATCCATATTTGAATGAGTATATTGTTTCTTAATTATCTTTTTTTTCATGTTATGATAATCAACACAGAACCTCAATCTACCGACATCCTTCTTCACAAATAAAACTCGCTCAGGCCATAGTGAAACACTTGGTCAAATGAAACATCACTAAAAAATACCATCAATCTATATACGTAAGTCTTGAAACATAGAAGGCATCATCCTATACGGAGACATTGATTTTGAAGACGCACCTAGAAGGAACTCGATCTCTCCTCAAGGGGTAACGCTACAACCACTTCTGGAAATACATTAGGGTACTTTTCCACGACCCTAGGAAACACTTACATATAAACCTATAATCAACTCTACATCATCTCATCCATCGTGGATGATAAGGAAGGAACTTTCTATTGAACTATCTGAGGGTCCCACTCACCAACAAACACTACCTGCTCTCCATCAGCATCGAAGAACACCACCTGTCTTTATAATAAATCAATAATATCCTCCACCTAATACAAGAAATATATTCCATGTACTACAACATATGTTTGTATCCATAAACAAAGGAATTATCCCCAAGAGCAGTGTTTTCCTAGCACTAACTCATAGTCTCTACATATGTCAAACAAGTCTGCCTGACCTCCATCTAAAGTAGTCAACTCCTAGGGTAATGGAAGCCTCTCTACCTCATGTTCTAAATCAGGGAAAATTGTAGGTGATATAAAGGAGTGTGTCTATCCTAAATCAAACAATGCATACATCCATGTTGAAAAATAGAAAAAGTAATTTTGAACAATGTCCGGCTCACCTAGTGCTAGAAATAATAAAATATGATTTTGACCATGACTTGATCCATGACCTCTATATCTCTGATGATGACCACCAAAATGATTTTCCTCTACTCTATAAGGACATGATGTGTTCTAGGGATATCCTCTGCATGCCCTATCATCTCTCTTCTGATCTAAAGAGGATAAACTGGTAGCTTCTAGTTTCGATGGAACTGCCTTAATGGAAGAACATAAAGTGGAAGAAGTGACACATAATGACTAATCTAAAAGTCGGTCACTTTCACTATTTATGAACTAGGCCTCTATAAGAGAAACATGAATCTACTCCCAGGGCATATATTTGAGATATTCCACCCCTAGGGAAAGAAGAAATTGAAGGATTAGACAAACCCCCACCCGAACAGAAATTATTCTTCCCTGAAAACCCAGAACCTAAGACCACATCTCTACTTTATGTGGAATTTTGATGAATCCCCTAACGTGATTATATAGTTCTAAATAATATAATATAAATTACAAATTACCTCTCTAGCAACACAATATATATTTTCAGAAATAATGGGGTGACCTTGCACTGGATATCTAGTCGAAAAGCCTCCTCGAAAGGCCTTGACATGGCTTTCCCTTCTATCTACACTTATGAAGTATATCATAAAAGGTTCCTAAAATGGATTACAAACAATCACACATTGGATATACCATGAAAATGAGTAAGAATATCTTGGTGACTAAACACCTTCATGGTCAAATAAATAAACTCAAATTTAATCTTTTCTTGGAACTCCTCCCATGAGACTACCTACTCCCCGTGATCCCCAAGGAACAAGAACCCCCACTGCCTCGCTACCCCACAAAGCATCGTCATAATTAACAACACCCAGTGCTCCTTTGGATAATGTATTGAGTTGAAAACTATCTCATCCTCCTCCAACCACTATTTTGTGACTGCATCTGAAATGAAACCCATGTACTTTTTTATTCCATGACACTTAAGCTCTCAGAGTTTCCTCCTTTGAGTGTATTCATCGTCAACCTCTACTCTACGATGATCGGCTGGTATAGCCTTCTAAAAATCATCTACATAGACATGATGAGGATGTCATATTGGAGCCATTCCAGGAAAATAACAAATAGTTAATGCTCCTAAAACTCGAATATATAAAAAACCACAATAATTAATTAATTTTTTTATATTATTCATTTTATGTTAACCTATCCCAAGGTATACCCATTCAAACAATGGCCCAAAGATGGATGATGCACGATCCTTTCCTAGGTCTCTCCCTTGAAAATATAAACCCATCATTAATAGCCACTATAAACATATTATTCCGTTAATCAGATCATATGGTCCCTAAATATCTATGTCTCATATTGTCTATAGTGTTTATAGTATTTTGTAAACATAGCTGATTTCGTTTCCCTACCAACCCTTCCAACCTCACCTATGCATAACTCAAAAATCCATGTTATCCCTCAACCAAACCTCTGATATCACTCTATCACAACAACCTCCATAAAAAGGGTACCCACATGTGGCCGAAAATGTGAGGATATTGATAGTTTCCATCGAGTCCCAACTCTAGTATGCCCTTGGTTCGCGACTAACATCGAGGGTATAACAAACACACAGATGGGATGCATTACCTTCTAAGAGGTCACAAGAAAAAGATATAGATATGACATAAACAAACCAACTCTAAGTCAGACTAAAATATAAAAACAATCCCAAAGTGAAGTTATGGGATTTCATGCAAAAATATTACAACAGAAAGGGAATTTGTAACTACCAAAATAAAGTAAAATGATAGCGACCAAAAATCCTGAATAGCTCCTAAAAAACCACACAAAATTTTAGTAACTAGAATGATCTCGAAACAACACCATGTGACCTAAAAAATAGTTTATATAATATAGGATGTGTATAAAAATATACTCATTAAGATCCTCCTTTGAGCATCTCATGCAAAATTAAGGAAATCATACCAAAGCATAGTGAACAACATGTGAAACTAACTCATCACCTAAAAAGGTACAATAAGTTCCCAGCCTCACTATGGCTACTCTAACCATGTATGATATAAAAGAGTATATAATATAATATATAATATCAATTGTACCGCTATAAAACATCCCCATAGGTTTTCCACTTTTTCCCAATTTCACACGTCTTAGGAATCTCTCTCCAAAAAGGCTGGTCTGAGGGCACCTGGGCGAGCACCACCACATGCCCCACATTCAAAAAAAGACATTCCCAAAAACAACTAGGAGAAGCACGACATCATCCACATAACTAAAAGTAACCTGGTAGTTTTCAAGAGCCACCACATCCTGAACATTGTATATCATATATTATGTATTATGTCTGAAGCCATTATAGCCCATACATTGAGTAAGGTTCCTCAAGACCACACCACATATACATGTTAATTCTATAGTTGTACATAAGAAACTATATTTAGAATATATGTGTGTGAAATAACCACAATCCATCACATAACCATACACACATTAATTTTGAAAAGTTACCATTGTGCATAACAGAAAAAGTAAAGATCAATGGAAGAGAGAGGGGCTGAAGGGGGGATTCATCCATCCATCCTACCACCGAGATGATAGGTAAAATACCTTAAGGGCTCATTATCCTCACAGTGTCAGCTTCCCAAAACGACAAGGTGGGGTAGCTTATAGAAACAAAAATATTACATGATATAATATAGATCACAACCACACTCTTAAAAAAACATAGTCTTAGACACAACTACATCTAAAATCTCTCGAAGTCTAGACTGCCACTACTATTAATTGATATCCTATAAGCATAAAATGATTTAAAGAGATTTATTAAATCATATTATCCATTTTAATCAATGTTACTTTACGTTAGTTAATTAATTAACCATTAATTAACAATTATCAATTTCACATTACATTTTATTAACAACACAAAAATTTCACATACCCTCCAGGCATAACCAAACCATGTTTGTAGTTCCTTTGATGTATAACATCCACATTTCATCCCAGCAATCTCCAATCCCATGGGTTAAACGTCATTTATTCATTAATTTATTAACATCATTATTACTTCCAATAATTAATGGAATTATAGAGAATAATTATAAGTTACCAAACACTAGGGGCTTAACATGATGAGTAGATGAAATACTCATCGAGTCATTGCCACCTATAGAAGGAGCATATACCAGTCCACCCTTAAGAAGATAAAAACTAAATGAATTTTAAATACCCTACATGTCTTCAAATTTTTTGTAAGATGGGTGTGCAAGATTAACTTCCTTAGGTATTTGGGAAAGTAAAGTAGATTACCAAACAACACATTCAACAAACAACCAATTTCACATGAAAAGTTAAGCTAAAAATAAACCAATTCCATTATACATGGTGTCCTCCCATACACCCACATGCATAAACTGATATATTTCAACACTCTAGGCATCATTTGATACCTCAACCACTAGGCCTTCTTACCCCACATACCACAACAACCCTCCTGGATCTAACATCTCGGGCTCACACCACAACACAAGTAGCCAGAAACAAACAACAAAAAATTGGAATATTCACCCTAAGCAATGAATCCAACCTTCACACACACAAATCACTCATGGATCCAAAGCATAAGGTTCTTGGCCATTACAGGAATAAGGGTAACTCAGAACCCGAACATGCATTACCTTTCATCAATCAACTGGTTCATTATCCCATCTCAAGTTAACTGATTCATTAATTTTAGGTTCTAATGATTGGAAACCTAAACCACAAGATATCATATATATCACTATTAATTATCCAATTAATTTTTCATTCCTTTAGATATTTCATTAATAGGTATCACCATGATTTAGGGTTATCAACTAGTTCAATTAAACATGCATATCCACATCAAAATGATTAATCATCAAATTACATCAAAATCCAGATCCATTCCCATGCCTCATTATCTTTGGCCAACCAATATATAATTATTTATTTATTTAAATTCATTACATATTTCCATTCTGTGAAAAAAAAAGCTAAAAAATCATGACATAGATATCACACATTCTAGAAAATCAAGATAAAAACCGTTATCACTATATAATGAAACAAAAAACAATCGTTACTATTTCTTTAATCCGGTTCGAGTAATTTTTTGGATGATTTCATTGTGATCCAAGGGATTAACCATTCTATCTCTACAATTACACTATGGAATAATAGATGCATTGAATCCCGAACCTCAAAAGGCTTCTGTTTTATTTTGGAGGATGGTCCACGTGATGGATCACGATCGCCTGCCCCCCCCCCCATACAACTACCACCACCTAAGGATATTGTGACACAAATTCACCATCCAAAAAACAATAAATCTCCATTAAAACCCCGGTGATCCTGTTCCATCACATGGAAAAGTAAAATGGGAGATAACAGATTGATGAAACAAAAATAACAGAGGTAGATCTCACATATGTTTAAAGATGGATCAAAGAAGTAAGCCTGTGATCAATCCTAGTGGAAGAGATATCTAAAACTCCACGTAGGGTTCTACTGTGTCCCCCATGATGAGAGGGTGGGGATCCTTGTCTATTGTGTTGGAGGACTTCAGTGGCTAGTATGTCTTTAAAACACAAAGTGGAGGGTCAGAACATGACAAGTACTTCCCATTCACATTGTGTACTACCTTGAGGATGGGTTTCGCTAAAAAATATGTCATCTCGGCATTAATTTTATCTTTCTAAACCAAAAACGGTCCACATTGTTTAACCCTTGTTAATCTCTTGTAGCACCCTATTTCTAGCTTCTTGCGATTAAACTCCTCCATACTACCTTTGAGCCCCCTCCGAGCATCCCAATAATTGAGAAAACACAATGGTTTGATCATTGAGGCTCCATGACCTTAAAATAATCCTTGTTTTTATGTTATTATCATTAGTTTGGTCTTGGTACTAAACAAATACATGATAAAGGTGGCCTGATCTCTTTGAATGAATCACTCTCTAGTATTTGAAATTGATATTGTAAAAAATTAAATTCATCCAATCCAACACAAAAATCATATTATATCAATCGATTTCAATTAATTTATTTTGAAAATTTATTTTTCTGATTTAATAATTAAATCATATCAAAACCATGTTGTCCACATAATATCCCAAAAATAAATCTACACCATGTTTGCTTATGTAGGTTATTTATTAGGACATATAATATTAGAAAACAAAAGATACACTACATGAGACAACTTCAACACTAAACATTAGTAAATTTGGGAAAGGAAATTTATACATATCCTATTACATATATATCACAAACACTATATTTCCAACTTATTAGGATTTAAAATTTCATGTTAAGAGATATAATTATGGGAAAGAGCCTTGTGGTAGGTAATTGAGTTGTGACTGGTTAGAGGGGTTGGATACAAGGTTGAGTGGGGATTTGGAGTGTTTTTTGTCTCTATTTTATTATATATTTTTCACCATTCTTTTCATATAATATTCATGTAATGTGATCTAGAACCATATACATTACATGTAAAACATTACTATGAGTTTCAATGTTATTAGATCTCTATATGATTATTTATTATTTGTTCACTCTTAAAATTTCTATATTTTGTTTATTAAATTATGGATAATAAATTATCATTATATATATAGTTAGTTAAGTTTATAAAATATAGGGTAAGGTCCACACTGGGCATCAGTAATTAGTTGAGAATACTGGACAACCTTAGTTATATGAGGAAGGGCACTAGAGGCCATTGGGGATATCCTTCATTGTTGATTTTGGGTAAATTAAGATGGGATGATGAAAATAATACATCATTATATACCAAGAGTCTCATTTATGCATTAAATAATTATCATATTGTTTATAATTTTCAAGTTAAATAGATTACATTAGAGTCATTGCTATGATCTCACTGCCTCAAATGTGTATACATGAGATATTGTTCAATTTAATAAATTCACAATCAATGTTCTAAAATAATTTTACAACATAACCATTCCATCATTATAAAATGAATAATTGTTACTCAAAAAAATATAAAAGTAAACCTACTTTGAATCGTTCATTTAGATAATTATTTTCAATGGATAAGAATGATTACATTTTTCTAATGGTAATTAATTAAATGATTCATTTACAAGATGAAATCAATAGATCTCACTAGTCATTGTCATCTCGAGGTGTATCATCATTTGAGATAAAATTTCTAAAAGGGATTATATCCTATTCTAGAAAAAAAAATTAATATACAAAATTTTTTGTAATGAGTATGTTATTTTTAAATTATTTAATAGGGAAATTATAATCAACATTGTATTATTTAAATTTAATTCTCATCATTAATATATTATGAATATAATTATTTGAATGGTTTATTACATTTAGCATGGAATGTTACTTTTATTGTACATGTACATGGATACCATCATTATTGAGAATCAATCCATATGTTTATTCAATATAATCAAATTTATAAAAACACATATTTAAAAAATATTCTTTGTTTTCCATTCAAATTATCACACTATTTTTTTATTTAATGTTGGATTAAATATCATAATTATTTAAATCAATGAAATTTGGTATAAAATTTCATCAAAATAAAATCCTAAAATTTTAAAATATCCTTTGAAAATAGAACATTTTTTCTAATATTATAATGAAAATTTTTTATTGGGGTTATGTATGAAATTTCATTCTCCATTCAAATGATACCATTTTAGAAAATATACCAGAAATAATGTCCTTTCATTCTCTATTTTAGAGAGTATGTTTATATATAATGTTATCTCCCAATGTTAATATTTTATAAATACCATGGATATTATTTTTATAGATATTCTCAAATAATTTTTTTTATAATCCTGGAATATATTTTAGAATTTTTTTAAAAACCTTTTAATGATTTATTTTTATATAATATAAATGTTTAGTTTAAATTTCAATACCTATTATTGTTTGGATAACTTATTTTCATGAACTTTTATCACAGACTTCTTCAATATAATCTTCAGTCATAGAAACTATTTGATTAGTATCTCTATCACTCAACATAAAAAAATAAGATATTTCCACAATAATAATTATAATATTTTTCTATCTAATCTATTTTGATTATGATAATTTAAAATTTTAAGAAACTCTTCCTTAAAATATTCAAATATTTCCACCATTCATTTTGATTAAACCATGATAAACAAACCAAAAAATTCATTTCATTTATATTTTAACTATATAAAAAATTTATACATGTAGTTTAATTTTGTTATATTAGAAACCAATTTACAATATAGATATTCATTCATCAAACTTGTCTCTATTATTATTTTGATGTTCCATGTTCTAAAACAACAATTAATTTCATTTAATATTAACATTATTTTATCACAAGATCAATACACCATATTTTTTGTATGTAAAGATTAATATTAGATAATTATAAAAATAAATTTTTATATTCTTAAAATTGTATTTTTGTATATTAAAACCCATTGTAAGATAAAAAGTTTTTATTAGTTGAACTCATTTCCATCCCAGCTTCTCATTTATGAAATTTAAACACTTATAATGAATTTTTTTCCTATAAATATATATAAAACCTATCACAATCATATAATAATTGAAAAAAATATATTTTTATATATTTTTTATATAATATCATGCTCATGGTTTTCCCATATATAATAAAGAACATGTTCACATAGCATCCTTGTATTGATCATGATATATTAATTCATTTTATTCAGCAACCTTCCTTTGTGACATGTTTTTTTCATGAATATTATCTATAATATTTTTTTGGACCATTAAAATTGAATCTTATTTAATGTAACTTATCTTATTTTTCTGAAATTAGATTTTTGATCTTTTCTCTGTTCGGAGTCCTCTTGACATAACAATGAGATTTAGAGTAACCCATAAATCTTACCAAATTTAGGGTGTTGGACGGAGACTTTAACCAAGGTTACAAAAAACAATAAATTTAAGTAATTATGCATTTTTTGTGTGAAAGAATCTGTAAAAAATGGGAAAATTAACCCCCAAAATGAAAAATAATTATAAAAATATAAAATAAAAAACATATTCAATAGTAAATAAACTGGATAAAAATCAAAAACACCAACAAATTTTGGAATGGATAACACTGATATGTATCTTCTTCAACTCCAAAAAATTCCAACATGTGCTCAATCTAATTTCACTAAATATTACCCATCACATTTTTCTAAATGTTTGAAAAATAATAAATAATAATTTAATGAGAATTAAAATATGAATAGTATGTTCCTCTTCCAACATCACCTATATCAAGTGTATAATCATAATAAATAAACAATAAGTGAAATTCTTATTGATAATTTAAATAAAATAAAAATCATAAATAAAAAATTATGGTAAAAAATAATTAAACTATATATCTATCACTAATTCATCCATTAATACAATAATATGAACTCAATCTGTCAATTACATTAATTAAATTAGCTCCAATGAAAACTAGCTACATGTTTCTATAATGAGGATATTTCTTCTCGGGCAATGATAGATTTATAATAATATAAATAATATAATATAATCATATATATTTGAATAATACTATATGGGTCCTATAAAAACCTAAAAGATTCCTACATTCGACACAACACATCAACATCAAGGAATAACACATATCATTTGAAAAATAATAACCAACCAAGATAGGATATAATTTTTTTAATATTATAATTTTTTGACAATATACTAGAATGTAAAATTCATATCATCAATGAATAACCACATCGACAACATAAATTACATTCACATAATGTGATCCATAATGGCTTCCTTATTCTAATAACAAACCCATTATCCACCACAACCATTCCCTATTATTTAAATATTTTTGGTTAGGTATTCTTCACAACCTCATTTCTCATGACCTGACCCTACCCGGGCTCGAGCTGCAACTACCCGAAGCCCGCCTCCATAGGCCAGGGGCTGACGACAATCGCCGAAGGATAAACAACTCAGGGAGGCCTTTTCCTGAGTACATGTACACACACACACAACACACTCAATGAAAAAGTGTAGAGTAAAAAAATGAAAAGTAATGGAAATTGAAACATCTATAAACAACCACAAAAGTGCATCAACCTTTAATAGTACAAAGCAAAAGCTGAAGGTAAACTAAAAATAAAAAGGGAAAAACCTGTGCCCAACCAGAAAACTACCACAACATGTCAACAGGTAATCAAAAGCAAACAGCTGGGAGGGTCCCACACCTGGAACCCGACTATGACCACCGCACGTGGTCCATGCTCCTGAACTCCTAAGCCCTACATAAGTCATGACCAACCTATCTGTCGTCTACAATGGCACACCAAGTGTGGGGAAATCCCAAGAAGGGGTGAGTATAAAAATACGTAGTAGGATACCCCAAAGGCTCGAGGAAGCAACAAAGGAGGTACAGAAGGGTGACCAGTAGATCGAACAAGGAAAAGTAAATGGGTACAACCGAGAGTGCAGTGAATAGTATAACAAATATTTTAGTAGAGTAACAGTAGAGATTTCGTCTCAACAAAATAAGAAAAAAGAGGTAAACTAGTCCAGAAACAAGGAGATGGAAATGATGAGAAGATGAACATCCCATCAAGTCTTCGCTAGCTATAGAAGGATAGTAGACTCATCCAACCACAAGAAGCTAGACATGGAAAACACGTGGCATACCCCGCACATCTTCTCCTCTCCTGGAAGGAGAGTAACCAAAACCCAAGGAGTGGGTACTGGAATAAGGTATACATATATATATGCTCTATCAAGAAACCCAAACATGATGGTAATGGGATATCTATCCCGTAGCTCAGCCTAAGAAAGTGAGTAGCCAACAGTCCCAGAAGTAAACACCATTGATACCCAGCATCCCGCACGTTTTCCCCGAACTATAAGTCAAGAGGATCAATTCACCGCACCTTGACACTATAAGATTTAGGAGGCACTAACTCACCCACACAGTTTTAGGTCCCGTTACAAGAATGTGTCTCAGTGGGGAAATCACCCCTCATAATTGAGTGTTCTAAGAGAACGTCAAACCACACCTCGTCAGTGGCCCACAATCGAGAGGTCTCCTCAAAGTTGACAGGTGGCCCCATGCCCAACCCCGCTGGAGGGTAATCCATGGATGTCGACGGGTTCCCACTAGAGGGAGACCCGAAAAGAGTCGACGGGTTCCACACTGCCTAGTCATGTAAATGGGTAATCCACTAGAGAGAGATCTGGCTGAAGTCCTTGAAGAGTCTAATTGCCCAATCCCGTAAAATCTTACTCCACTGGAGGGAGGCTCGGAACCATCATCGAGGACCACTTATTGGCCCAGCTGGAGGTAAACCCAGCATTAGGGACAACTTCCCAGCCCAGATGGAGGTAAACCCAGCATCAAGGACCACATCCCAGACCCATTGGAGGTAAACCCGGAACTACTCTGGCTATCCTTGTTGGATGGTACTGCTTGGTGAGCACCGTTGTACAGGCCATCCCTGCTGGATGGTAACCCATTGGCCATCACTACTGGATGGTACTACTCTGGCCACCCATGCTACAAACAACTTCCTGGACATCCTTATTGGAAACAACATCTTGGGTAGAGGATCAGTGCCCACGTAAAGTGTTGGTCACACCGAATCCACAAGAACTCTACCATGAAATATGAAGAAACTCTGTCGGCCAAACCATCGAGAATAGAGATAGGGGAAAACCACTCACCCTACTGGTCGAAACCATCATGAACAGGACCAGGGGGTAACTCAACCCTGCTGGTCAAAAATAAGAACAAAACCAGGGGAAACTCAACACTGCTGGTTAAACAAATGAGTACATAACCAGGGGAAATTCTACCCTCTCAGTCAAACAAACTAGAACAGAACCATGGGATAATCCAATCTACTGGTCAAACAAACGAGAATAGGGGTACCCTCTACGTCGCAAGAGGTCAAAGGTACGCAAATAAGAACATGGCACGCACATGGAGCCCACAATACGTGTGGCCCCAAGTCAACTCCAAACAAGATCACAAACGTTCTCAGGTACAAACAACCACATATACCTCCAATAATTCCTATATACTCCCAGAGTATTCCAATTTTCTTGCCCAAAAGCTATCATGTACACGAAACCCAAAGTTGACGTGTAGGGAGTAAATTTAACAACTCCAAATTTCCACATCATCAGCCCTGTCACGGCCAACTGCATCACTTCAAACATTATTTCACTCACACGGGAGTTCACATGATCACACGCCAAGGGTTCTCTACAAACAGCAGAGGAAGAACCTCCAATGGTACACCTTTCATGCTTCCACATTTAAAAGAGATCTCGAAGGAGTATCCGTACATCCAAACAGATAGTACCATTTTAATCCTTGCAGAAAATCATACGAGATCGACTAATTACTCACCTCTAATGGATATCTGACATAAAAGTCGCCAACACCGCTTTACTCCCAAACAACGTCCCGTGATCCAGAGCTTCGGCCTCGAAAACAGTCGGGCGCATCGCACCATTGTGATCCCCTCAGGAAAAGACGTCAAAAGGACTGCTCACTTGAGTGTAACGAATATCCAAAGAAAAGGATGCATTTCTTCAAACCGATCACGAGTGGTTCTACGTGGGACCCACACCCCGGTCCCGAACCACAATGAACGGATCACAACATTGCGATCCTCTCAAAAAAGTACACAAGTTCGACTAATCAATTGTCCTAAACGAACACCTGGTGATGGAGATAGAAATTCACCATCAATGCCCAAAACAGCCCTCATGTGGCCCACGACATCATGTAGAATTTAAGAGGGTAGATTATTCCAATTCAATGCTTTTGGAAAAACACCCAAATTCGACTACTCGCACACCCCGAACGGACGTCCCATGAAAAAGTTGTAAATCGCTGCACGAATCTCGAATGACGGTCCATGGGGCACATGCCTCCACTCCATTTTCAATGCCCGAAACCACACTATAAAACACTGGCTTATTTCCAGGGTCGCAACGCCACTGACAGCACTCAATTCAGATATCGGATGTGTCTGCGCTGTCCAAAACAAGAACCCTCGGGGAAAATGTAAATCCGCTTAAACGTTTGACATGCCACCAAGGCCCTCGTCTTAGGAATTAAAAATTCCCAAGGCCATCTCAAAAATTTTACCTCGTCGATACTATTCCACAACCGCAAACGTCATGAAAAATGGACACCCGTAGCGGAAATTAAGGGCATCCGAGTCGAGGGGCCATAGCCCCTTGGGCTGGACCGGCCCGGGCCGGCCTGTTCGCCTGGCCTGGGCCGGCCCGGGGTTCGGCCGTGCGCGTTGGTTGTGGGCCCATGGTCCACTGCTCCGCCGACCGGCCTCGAGGCCGGTAGTTTCTTCCACGTGGATACTCGCTTATGGTGTGTATCTGTCTCCCGGGTGGGGTCGTACGACGCGACCCCGGTCTCCGCGTCAACCGGCCCACACAACCGCCCGGTCCTTCCGCTCCGCTCCCAGCTCGCCAGGAGGAGCCCATTGTCGCCTTGTGTCGACGTCGTCAGCAGCCCGCTCACCTGGCCTCTCGACCCCTTGGAATCTCGCACCGACGCCCTGGACCGCCTCTACTGGAAGGATCCCACGCCGCTGCTACCACTCCGAGCCACCGCCTCCTGAGCCGACCAGAACCGCCGAAAAAAAACACCAAAACCAACATCCTTCGTCGGACGACTACGATCACCTCGAAACATGTAATTTCAACCAGAAACATGTGTTAGATAGAATGGAACATGTACTATGCATTTATGGGATTCGTTCGACGATCAAATAGCAATTCGACACATAACTACGAATTCAAAGGAGGTGCAGAAATATAAAACGCACAATCCTACCTTGTTGGGCATTTCCCGGAGCGTCACCGTCGATCTGCACCCCACTGTTGCCAAGTCCACCTTGATCGAGGAGGGAGGAGGAGGTGAATAGGTTGAGGTTGATGGGGGGGTTTTTCTAGGGGATTCAAGGGAGAGGATGAATAGAAGGGGAAGAGATGGGTTATATAGATAAAAAAAATAATTTAAACATTTAATTAATTTAAACCCCCCAAATGACCCGCATCCAAAACCTCCAGCGCGGTCAAGATTAAGATACCTCTAGCGTAAACACCACCTCCCGAGCACAACAGAGGTATCAAAATTTTAATCCAAGGCCCCATTAAAAAGTTATTAAACTCAACGCCGGAGGCCGCCAAATTACGAAAACGCCCCCGGTGGCATTTTCCACTGACGGCCCGTGCCCATGAAACATACACCCCTCCTATGGTACATGGAAAGCTACGGACACAATGGTGACCTCGGTTTTCCAATCTTACCCACCGTTTATGAGATACATGAGTTAATCCATTAAATGAATAAATTAATTATTTAATTTATCCATTTAACGTTCCGGAAGAGAGTGAGGGGTCCCAACATCCCGCACTGACATGTTATATGTCGTTCCTAGGGTAAAGACTCCATTTCGGACCCATATGAACACTCATATGTCTGATCCAAATCACCATTTATGAGTTATCTCATTTATTTGGTGTTCCCAGTATGAACGCACTGAAAATTTAATTCCGTCCACATTGGGGCTTGGAATCGAACGCCGTCTAAAGTCACTGCTATGGAATTACATCAAGATTATTCCAAAGTATTTTATAGAAAAAACTGGATTCTTACATCATTCTCTCCTTCATTATTTTCATTGACAAAAAAATAGGGAACAACTCATGGTACTAAACCCGCACCTGGCTCGTCCATACCCAGAAGAACTCTTACTCAGTCTCGCGTCACTGAACACAGACCAAAGATTTTTTTCTATTCATGTGAGGTATTTCCTTTACAATGACGTGTATAGGAGTACGCACACATCTCCTAACGTACGCTACGCGGGAGACGTCGTGCACCCACTCCAGACTTTGGGGTTAGGTCAAGGCATTAGGGAACCTCGAAATCCCTCCGCACGGTCAAAAACGGCCCAAAGGCCCTCGGGGTTATCTTACCTCCACAACCGAACCCCTACGTCGCACGTCGCTACAGGAATAACCATTTGGGCCTCGGAAAAAGTCTGGTGATTCCCTCCTTTGGAATAGCCATATGGTGAAACACCTAAGGATATCTGGTCACACAATTTTTTGTAGTCGATGTCCCACAACCAAGACTCTCTTACATGCTCAGAAAGCGATGGATTCCACACCATCGACTAAAAAAATGGTCCTATGACTTTTACCTTACCAACATAGGGTTACACCGACGCCCCGCATCACCCCAGTAACAACTCAAACATAGAGCAGGGATAAAAATAATTTTACGCGCACAGTCTAAAAATCTACTGCAAGAATTACAAGAGCTATAGAGCATACCTCCTACTACTTCATGCTCCACAGGATCATAGACATCCAAAGCTCACAGCTATCCATAGTCCCAATAATCAGCTCCCGGAGCCTGACGTGGATCACCTAGTGGTGATGGAAAGACCTCAAAATGTCATCCACCACATCCATCTCCTCCCGCTACTCTGATAGCACCACCTACCTGGGCGTTAATCTGATAATAGCACTTCCTCTTCTGCGGTGGTGCACCCGCTGCCTGCCTGATATTCTCAGTGTGCCTGATCGGGCAGTCCCGTGCCAAGTGACCTTGACCATCGCAAGCATAACACCGACTCTCTTAGGGATGCAATGGTTCCCTCTGGCGCCACTGTGGTGTACGAACACACCCTTGAGTCCGTTTATCGGAAAGCCACATGCGTCGAGGTTCGGCTTGCCGACGCCCACTAGATGCGGTAGACGTCTCGGCTCCAATGTGCCTGCAGCCACCACCAACTGTAGAGCATGGCAGGAATCTCTCATTCACCAGTGCCTGATCTAGCACCCTGATATATGTGGGAATGCACAAGGGTACTATGATAGCATGAATCTCTCGGTGGAGACCCTGCTCAAACATCTGCACTCAAATGTTATCATTGTGGACCATGTCTGGGTAAAATCATGAAAGGTCTGCGAAACTGGCCGCGTACTCGGCCACCATCATCCCTCCCTGCTAAAACTGCATGAGCTCTTGAGTGTGAATCGAGCATAAGAAGGAGGGGAAAACTCATCACAAAACCACAACTTAAAGTCTCCCAATGAAAGCGAGGACTCATCAAGAAACTGAGTCACCATACTCCACTAATGCCAAGATGCTCCGTGGAAATGGTTGGCAGCCAAATCCACCATAAGATCTGTCGGCATCTGCACAAGCCATAAAAGACGAACCACTATCTCCAGCCAAACCTCTGCTTCCTGAGTGTCTGGCTCACCACTGAACCACAACAGTCTCTGCCACTGGAACTCACGGAGCGTTCTCAACCTACACTCAAGCTCAGTCTGCTCTGCTGAAGCTGTCTACTGCTCAACAGGTGGTGGTGCTACTTTCAACCCACCTAGAGAAAGGGGATCACATGATGGGACCTGGACTGAGGCCTCATGGCTCACAGGGTCATCATTATGAACCAAATCTTGTATCTTCGATGGTTGTCTTTGCAGAGACATCCTAAATGTTATCAATGAGTGTCGCAGTCAGTTGAGCATATATTTATACAGCCTTAACAATAATGGGGAGCTGACTCAAGAAGGACAGACAATGACTCAATCCTATGTGATGCACAAACCAATTCTCCCTCCAACGAGTGTCTCATCATGCTGAGTCAAAAAGCAGGTTATCAAGGTTATGGTGAATGGATACGTAGGCCACTTCACCATCACTGGACTCCCTGGAATGAGAGCCGCTCTCGATACACGTTAAAAACATTTCCATAAATACCAAAAAATTATTTTTTAGGGACGTTCGAACAATGTCTCAAGGAATGAACCACCTCTGATACCACTGTGTCATGACCCGACCCTACCCAGGCTTGAGCTGCAACTAACCCAAGCCTGCCTTCATAGGCCATGGGCTGGCGACAAGATCCGAAGGCTAAACAACTCGGGGATTCCATTTCCTGAGTACCTTTATACACACACGCAGCACACTCAATGCTAAAGTGAAATGTAAAAGAAAAATAAAAGTAAATAAAAGTGAAACTGCTATAAACAAACTGAAAAGTGCATCAACCTCTAGTAGTACAAAGTGAAAGATGATGGTAAACTAATAAGAAAAAGGGAAAAACACACGCGCAACTAGAAAAGTGCCACAACCTGGAAACAGGTAAACAAAATAAAACAGCTAGTAGGGTCCCACACCTAGAACAGATCCAGGGGAAAACCACTCACCCTGCTGGTCAAAAACATTATGAACAGGACCTGGGGGAAACCACTCAACCCTGATGGACAACAAACATAAACAAAACCAGGGGAAAACTCTACCCTGCTGGTCAAACAAATGAGAATAGAACCAGGGGAAACTCAACCCTACTAGAAAAACAAACAAGAATAGAACTAGGGGAAACTCAACCCTATTGGTCAAAGAAACTTGAACAGAGGGACCCTATACATCGTGAGTGGTCAAGGGTATTCAAAGCATAACACGACATGCACATGGGTCCCACAGGAAGTGTGGCCCCAAGTCAACACAAACTAAGCGCCAAAACATTCTCAGGTACAAACAACCATATGTACCTCCAAGCGTTCCCGTATACTCCTAGAGTATACCTCGTTTCCAGCCCAAAGGCTATCGTGCACATGGCACCCAACATCAATGTGAAGGGAATAAACGTAACAACTCCAACTAGCCACCCCATCTTCCCAATCACAACCAACTACATATCTTCAAACATTTACTCCACTCACACGGGAGTTCACGTGA
The DNA here is from genome assembly GCA_963277665.1 of Viscum album. Classification (NCBI taxonomy): domain Eukaryota; kingdom Viridiplantae; phylum Streptophyta; class Magnoliopsida; order Santalales; family Viscaceae; genus Viscum; species Viscum album. The sequence goes on along the minus strand of OY728121.1, from coordinate 1,786,893,669 downwards.
TCACACACCAAGGGTTCTCTGCAAACACCGCAGGAAGAACCTCCACTAGTACACCTTTAAAGATTCCACATTTAAAAGAGGTCTCAAAGGAGTCTCCATACATCTAAATGGATCATACCATTGTAATCCTCTCGGAAAAACATGATATATCGACTATATACTCGCCTCCAACGGATATCCGACATAAAAGTCACCAATACTGCTTTACGCCCAAATGATGTCCCGTGATCCGGAGCCTTGGCCCCGAAAATAGTCGGGCGCATTTCACCATTGTGATCCCCTCTGGATAACACGTCAAAAGGATTTCTCAGTTGAGTGGAAGGGATATCCGGAAAAAATGCATTTCGTCAAACCGTGCACGAGTGGTTCTACGTGGGACCCTCACCCCGGTCCCGAAGCACAATTAACGGATCACACCGTTGCGATCCTCTCGAAAAAGTACACAAGTTCGACTAATCACTTATCAAAAACAGACTCTCGGTGAAGGAGATAGAAATTCATCGTCAACGCCCAAAATGGCCCTCGTGGGGCCCGTACCATCATGCAGATTTTAAGCGGGAAGATTGGGCCAATGCAATGACCTCATAAAAACACCCAAAATCAACTGCTCGCACACCCCAAACAGACGTCCGATGAAAAAGTTGTAATGCGCTTCACGCAGCTCGAAAGATGGGTTGTGGGGTCCATGCCTCAACTCTGGTTTCAATGCCTGAAACCACACTGGAAAACTCCGGCTCAACACTAGGGTTTCAATGCCACTGAAAGCGCTCAATTTAGATATCGGATGTGTCTGCGCCGTCCAAAATAAGAACCCCCAGAGAAAACGTCAATCCTATTAAAGGCATAACACGCCACCGAGGCCCTCGTCTCGGGAATTAAAAATTCCTGAGGCCATCTAAAAAAGTTTGCCTTGTTGATATGGTAACACAGCCGCATACGGCATGAAAAATGGACACCCTTAGCGGAAATTACGGGCATCCGAGTCGAGGGGACAAAGCCCCTTGGGTTGGACTGGCCTGGGCCGACCGGTTCGCCCGGCATGGCCCATCCCGCAGTCCGGCCGCGCGGGCCGGCCGTAGACCCACAATCCACTACTCCGCCGACAGCCCTCGAGGCCGGTTTTTTCTTCCACACGGAGACCCACATATGGTGGGTCACTTTCTTCCAATAGGGGTCGCGCGGCGCGACGTTGGCCTCCGCGTCAACCGGCCGTCACAACCAGCCGGTCCTTCCACTCTGCCCCCAGCTCGCCCGGAGGAGCCCCTTGCCGCCTTGAGCCGACGCCCTCAGCAGCCTACACACCCAGCCACTCGACCCCGCGGTAGCTCGCGCCGATGCCCTAGACCACCTCTGCCGGAAGGAGCCTGTGCCGCCACCACCGCCTTGAGCCGCCGTCGCCTAAGCCGACCAGAACTGCCAGAAAAAAACTCCAAAACCCGCATCATTCGTCAGACGACTACGATCACCTCGAAACTCGGAATTTCAACCCGAAACATGAGTGGATAGCTAGGAACATGTACTTCACATTTAAGGGCTTTGTTCGACGATCAAATAGAAATTTGACTCATAACTACGAATTAAAAGGAGGTGCGGAAATATAAAACGCACGATCCTACCTTGTTGGGCATTTCCCGGAGGTTCGCCATCAATCTGCACCCCGCCGTTGCTGCTTACACCTTGATCAAGGAGGGAGGAGGAGGAGAGGTTGAGGGTGATGGGTGGGGGGGGGTTCGCTAGGGGATGCAATGGGAGGGGAGGAGGAGAAGCGGGAAGAGATGGTTTATATAAAAAAATTAATTAAAAAAATTAATTAATTTAAACCCCCAAAATGACCCGCATCTGAAACCTCCGACGCTGTCAAGATTAAGCTTCCCCTAGGGTAATAACCACCTCTTAAGAACAACTTCGGTCTCGAAATTTTAATCCAAGTCCCCGTTCGAAATTTATTAAACTCAACGTCCATTGCCGCCAAATTACAAAAACGCCCTCGGTGGCATTTTCCACTGACAGCCCATGCCCGAGAAACTTACACCCCTCCTAGGGTAAACGACATGCTCTGGACTCAATGGTGCCCTTAGTTTTCCAATCCAAGCCACCATTTAAGAGATACTTTAGTTAATCCATCAAATGAATAAATTAATTAGTTAATTTATCCGCTTACTGTTCTGGAATTGAGCGAGGGGTCTCAACGTCCCACGCTGACATGTTTTATGTCGTCCATAGTGTAAAGAACCCATTTTGGACCCATCCATACACTCAGATTTCTGATCCAGAACACTGTTTAGGAGTTATCTCATTTATTTGGTGTCCCCAGTGTGAACGCACTGAAAATTTAATTCAGGCCACACTGGGGCTTGGAATCGCACGCCGTCTGAAGGCGCTACTCTAGAATAACATCATGATTATTTCAAAGTCTTTTATAAATAAAAATTGGTTCTTAAATCATTACTCATAAACAAAAATAATGTTTTATTTATAATAACATATAAAATAATCACTATTACGGACATAGTAACTATAAAGACCCATGTCATGATGGTGTGTAAAATATCTAGTAAAATATTAATTTTTAGTCCCAAATAAGTGGATGTATGAAAACTGTGACCCATTTTGTAATTAATAGGGTTTTAATGTTTTTAGGGGATTATTTTTTATAATAATTAGGGAGCGGCATGTGATTTAGTTTCTCATGTGAATGTTAGGGCTGGGCAAGTGTTACTTATTTGTTGATTTTGGCTACAGGTGGTGTAACAACCCATAATATTAAACCTTAATACCTCCTTTATAATTATTTTTTCATTATATAATAATGTAGTATATTTTAAAAATGAATTAGGTAATATGTTACAATATAGAAACTTCTTAGATTTTTGAAAATAACTATGTTTCAGAATTCCTATTTTATAATATTTTTCAATTGAAATACATAGAAATTATATTATATTTCTTTGGAATCCAACACATATGAAAATAATATTTTCTATAAAACTAAATAATATAATAAGGAGATTAAGGAAATGAATATTGAAAAAATAAGGATAAATCAATATAATTTTAAAATATCATGATGGTCACTCCGTTCATAAAGATAATACGAATAGAGAAACATTATAAATATGATAAACCTTACCCTGGGAAGTTTTTTAACATTATTATAGAAGAAGTGAATGACAAGTTATGAAACCTTTGGATTATATATTAGGTATAAAGGGAAATTTGAAGGAGAAGACTTGATTTTTTATTGACCATAGTAATGTGAACATTAAATGATTGTATAAATAGTAACATAGACTAATAAAATAGAAAAATACCACTTTAATAAAAAATAAAAAACAATATATTTATACTTTTAAAGGGTTATAATTATGAAATATAAACTTTCTAAATTAATACATATGATTATATAAAATTAATAATTAATTCAAATGAATAAAAATTATATTATCCATTAAAATAAGTATATTATTGAAAAAATATAATAAGTATTAAAAATATATTTTTATCTGAAATAATAAATTAAATTGATATAATAAAAATTAAATTTCAAATCAATACATCAACACTATGTTAGTGTGAAAATTTAAAAAAAAATTAATATTTATTAATTAGTAAAAATTAAAAAATAAAGGTTTGAATTTTTAGAAATTTCTATAACTTAAAAAATCTGTAAAATTGTGGAATAAATAATATTTGGGAATCCATGTCCTTATATTTTTTTTATTAATAAATTTTATTATGATGTAAAATTATTTTCCAAATCAATAACTGAATTTTAAAACACTATAATGGAAATTAATTTATTTTAACATAATTTTTTTTGAATATTACATTCACATTCTGAATGTATTAATTAATCTTTTTTTATTTGTATCATCAATTAATGTAAAATAAATTCCATAATATTACAAAACCATTAACCAATACAATAGTAAGCGTATATTTATAAATTTTCAATATCTTATATTTCCAATTTATATGTCTACAAATTACTAAAAAATATTCTCAATTTACTATATACACTCAACTATCCATCTCAATTTAATCACTCATAATCTCATTATCACACCCCACCCTATCAGAAACTCTCATTACATGCTTTGATGAAGCCCCTATTATATCACATATCAGGAAGCATCTTGTGTTTTAACATGTGATGTTACTGAAATAAGTATATAATATTCCAAGACAATGTTTTTATTATGAAAACCTAGAACTATTTAAATTGAAATTTATTAATATAAATGTAGTTATACTTACTTGATCGTGTATTTTCTTGTTAAAAACTCACAATCTATCCAACTGGTATAATATTAATAAAAATAATATGCCTTTATGTTTATATAATCTCAATAGTTATCTGAAACTCATTATCATTCTATAAGGGTAATTTATGAAATCATTTCCTATGTTATATTATGAATATGAAACACATGAAATTATATATTTAGAGTGTGTTCTAGGATATTACTCCAATTCATTGGGTAATGTGCTAATATCATGATATACCATGTATGGTGAAAATTTGGTTAGCCTATCAAAATATGTTATGATTCACAGATCGTGATCGTTTACTTATGCTTAAGTTTTCATGTTTTAGGATGCATTCACATTACTCAAAAACTACGATGTTATGATGTCATCTATTTTCAGTCAATGATTCTATGATAATATTTAATTTTTTGTTTTCATGATGTTCCAATTTTATTATATGTGACATATTTATATATAATTTTCTTGTACCAAGTCATAGGGATAAATATTTTAAATTAGGTATTAACTACGAATTCCAATGAAATATTAGAATTTAAATTTTATATAGGGGAAACGTATAGAGTATAAATAATTAAGATATCATTTTTGATTTTTTTTCAATTATTATGAATCTAATATTACAATGAAAATAGGCCTTTCGATCCATTACATGTTTTTTTATGGATCTAATGGTTATAAATCATGTACTAAAATTAGTAATGAAATTTTGGTTACTATTTTTGGTGTCAAAAAGGGGATATATTTATTTTTTGTGGTTAGGATTAGAAAAAATAAAAAAAATCCCCTAGTGATAATTATATCTATAGGGATACCCATTAATGTTTGGTAATGTATGTAGTTCATGGGGTCTTAATAATTACACCCAAGTATAGATAGTAGAATTTTTATGGGACTATGGAATATAACCACCTAGAGGAAATCACCCAAATAATGATTGGTTGAGTGTCATTCTACCCCCTCTCTCAGAATAATGATGGTACCCAAGATTTTACAAATTTATACATAATATATGGGTATATTTTTCTGATAATTAATATGATCATTATAAACCAATATTATGGATTTTAATATAATTTTATATCAGATAATTTTATTTGCAATAGTCTAGGGATAACGTAGATTAAATCCCATAATTTCATAACATATGTTATATATTTCATTTATGTGATATTCCTTATTTGAATATAATTTTCAATTTATATTCTTATTAATTTTGGTAATATAATATATAATTTTATATTTATTATAGAAAATGAATTTGAATATAAGGAACCTCGTTAAAAAATATCTGGGGAGAAATGTGAAAATCCCCCTAATGAAATTTCTAATATTATACGATAATGGGTAAAGCATTTCCCCAAATTACTATAATATCTAATTCATGTTATGAATAATAAGATGAAAAATGTCAAACACCTTCCTTATCCTAATAAATAAGTATTAAAAATTGATAATTTAATTTGAAAATTTCCTCTAACTATTAGGGTATCTTCTAGTCCTATAATGACTAAATGATGGATTGACACTATTGAGAATATATTCTATGTCATCAAAATATATGACAATGATAAAATTATACTATATATTTATCATATAGATGCAAAACAATATAAATGGTTCACACTAATAGAGAATATGAAGAACAAATATGAAATTAAATCAAGAAAGTGAGTGGGATTTAAGAAAAATAAATGCATAATTATTTTCCTCATACTTTCCATCATAAAATAGAGTGTTCATTCCTTAGGCCAAAAAAATATGAGTATGAATATATTTGGTATTAGAAATAACACAACCAAAGGATTTTTATATAAGAATATAGATTTTCATGCATTTTGATGATGGGGTTTGATTATTCTTATGTAGATTAAGGGTTGAGACATTGAAGATCTTTTATGATTCAAAAAATTGACTGCTCTGATGTAATTTTTATTACCTAAATATTTTCTGATATATTTTTTTGATAATTAATAATCTATTTGATATCATTCTAGATATATAATACCGAAAAAAATAGAAACATGGTATTTTTATTTAAAAATTAAATATTAATAATACCTCTATTAGATACAAAAAAATGTAATCAGTTAAAAAAATTGTAAAAAACTATTATTAGGATCTCTTAATTTTTTTAGTAATTTATTTATTCCATTATATTCTATTTTAATGTATAAAATTTGACAAATACTTAAATATTTTTGTAGTTAAATTTTATAATTTTTATTTTAAAAAATAAATTCATTTTTGAATTCGACAAAACAGAATTTTCATAGGGTTATTTTTTATACTTTTATATAATTGTTTAATTTTAATTAAATTCTAATGAAATATAGATTTTTCTAAAACTAATGAATTTATGAATGAACTAAATTATATTGAATACTTTTATATAATAAAATGTATATTTATAAATTAATATAAATCATTCAATAATACAATGTTCAATTTATTAAACCTATGAGATATTTGTTGTATACTTAAGTAATATTTTACAAAATATTGTATTTCGAATCCATTATTTTGAAAATTAATTTTATCGTAGAATGATATTAAATCAATCAAAATAGATTTAATATTATATATGAATATGATAATATTATCTAATAAGGTAAATTTATTTTTTGGGCGTAGAAGTTTTACAACTATTAATAAAATAAATGAACACTATTTTATCCCCCTACAATATTAAAATAATAATTTTTTTAATATCATATTTTACATGGAAAAATGGTCATAAACAAGAAAAAAATATACTTTTAAATTTAATCTCTTCGATATCATGGTGAACATGGAATCCCAAGTCGATATAAATTAAAATGTAGTATAATATTATAACCTAATCATATAATTTAATTGTATAAATAGGACTTATTAAATTTGGAAAGTTATGTATATATAATGATTATAAATAAAATATTATTCATTTAAAATTAAATGAAATGTTTTTTGAAAAACTGAATATTTTTAAATGAGGGTTTAATTTCTATTTACACACATAATATAAAATTAATTTTTTCAATATTTGGAAAATTTATTTCATGAATTCCAATTTATTTTGGAAATGAAAATACCATAATTTTTTGGGTATTTTTTTGGATTTTTATGAAATTGTTCATTTTTTAATGAGTAGTTAAAAATATTAAATTTAAATTGAAAATATCTATTTATTTTAAATTATTTATAATGTATAATTATATTTTAAATAGTTTTAAACATAGTATTTTATAAATATATATAATTTAATTTAATTTATGTCATTGTAATCATTTTCATGTTGAATTTTTAATTAAAAACATTTAAAACCTTTATCATTTTTACATTGAAAACAATCATTCTCAATTCCTGGGTAGCATAAATTAGTTATATATATTTATTTATTTACTTAATTTTTATAAATTTAAATTTGATAGATTTATACCATATTTTTAATCAAAATAATATACATTATCTATAAGGTTATTCCTGTTTTTATATCATAATGATTACTAAAAACTAAAAATTTTATTTATCATGGTTTTGTTAACAATCGGTTTACCAGTTTGTAAAATATGACCATTATAGTTAAAATGACATATAAAATTTTTAAAATCATTTTTATATAAATATTTATTCCATAAATATTCTAAATATATTTAAAAATAAATTTTAGAACCTTTTTTAGGTGAAAAATCTATGTACACATTTTTGTTTTCAAAATTCACAAGTGTTTCGCTAACATAAATCAAAAAATACCACCACCCATTCTCTATTATTAAAACATTAAGATCATTTATGGTAATAAAATACATGAAAAGTTCACTTTTCAGCATCTATAAACTCCTAATGTCACCCATGGTTCTGTTTTCATTTCATTCAAGGAATACAATAGTTATCATCATAAAGAGGTGGTCTGAGAAGAGGTTAAATTCCTAACTACATGGTTTCTTTTATATCTCCATACCTATTTTTTAATTCACATCATAACATTATCATATAATATCATAATTAAATTATATATTTTTATATTATCTTATGATATGGAAAAGACATAAGTCAATCACCACCTCTATTGAATTTATTATGAAATCATCATTCATATGTACGGAGAACTACCACCATGTGAACCGATGTTATTCGTTTCTCTATTAAATCCTCTCATGGTAGGGTATGATGATGTATCTAATATATATATATATGATAATTATAAAAAAATATTAAATATGTATTCATTCTATTATATATAACATTTTTCATTTAATTCTATAAGGAATACAATAATGATGCTCTTATGTACGGCGCACTACTACCTCATGAAGCGATGTGATTCATTTTTCACTAATAGAGTACAAGGATGGTGTTAAGTATAATTTTAATAGTAATATTTTTTATACATTACATTATTTTTATATTGATTTAATATTAATTATCCTCAAAATATAAAATATCATTTTTCATACATTTTCACTCACTAAAAGATGTTAACATCAATCCTGTATGTATGGAATACTAACTACATGAAGTGATGTGACTATCATTTCATCACCAAAATACATGCATGATATTTATAAATATATTTAATGCAATAATGTAATATTTGTGAAATTATTATAAATATTTAATGATTAAGTATTACACACAATATTTCTATAATGAGTATTGAAAAATGGAAATGTTACTCCTGCCTAAGGCTTATCGTCTCAATGATCGTAACATACTTCATTTACCAAAACCAAATTTAATTACTGGTGTAAAAAGTATAATTTAGGTCAAAATATTATAATCAGGTAATTAATATTTTTTGAAATGTTTTATTTATATAATACACATAAAAACCTGAATACCCATGTCAAATCATGAATGAGAAAATAATGAAATCATCTTATGAATAAATGAAAATACTGAATGAATTTTAATGAATATGAGATAATATGTTTTAAAATAATAATATATGATATTATAAATATTAATATAGTTCTTTTATATATAAATAATAAATTTATAACCTTTGTAAATGTTGTTAAATCATGTTCACCCAAATTGAAGCATGCGATAAGGGTCTTCATCTTAATTTATATTTATTGAAGCATACCGTAATGTTAGGCTCGTAATTTGTTTTATATGGGGTATATAATTCCGCTCTAACATTAAATATCAACATTAATTTATAATTAATTGAATTATTAATTTTAATTTTAATTATTACATACAGTGGTGATTTGACATAACAGTTAGAAAGTGGTAATGAATTTTATAAGTCAGCTTATTTTCATTATGTTGTATTATATATTCCTCAAAAATATATTTTAGGATTATTTATGAATTTTTTTTATTATATAATGTGGTATTTGAAATTTTTATTTCTACTTTCATTTCATATAAACATTATATTAATTTATTAATTCTCACTTAAACATTATGATCATTGTAAGTGTTTATTTCAAAGTCTAATTATAAATGTGATTATTTATTCTAGATTTTTATTTTAAAGAAATAATTTTAAATTTTCATAATAAATATATTTTATTTCTTTATCCTAATTGTATTCAAGATTTTTTCTGTTATTTTACAATTCTTCCAATCATTTAAACCTAAATTTATAGTGTTTTTATCGAAAAACCTAACATCAATCCTCTCTTCAGTTTGAAATCAGTTTTCTTCCAAAACAATTTTTTCTAAAAAAACATTTCAATAATTTTTTATCTATTTATAGTTATTTAATAAATAATTTTTTTACCTATTTTAAAAATTAAAAATAAATTAAATGTTATCTTTATATCATTTTCAAAATAAGTCTTGTTTTGATTTTACTAAAAATGAGAATGGAATATTTTTCCATACCCTACGTATACATAATTTCATGCCATCACAAACAATAAACTTTATAATGGAACTTTTATATGTTTTAGTGGTAATTATCAATAAAAATTATTTTAAAAAATTTCTATGAACTCTTTCTAATGGTTATTTTAAAAATGAAAATGATATTTTTCTCATGAATGTTTTTAAAGGTCATTTTAAGGTATTCCTATTCATTAATGATAGACACCCTTTATTTTTCCATCAATAAAATATGGTTATGTTTAATTAATTTGGAAATTAATCATTTTATGGATAATATACTATCTTTTTCAATTGGGAATGTATTGAAATTAAATTTATTGATTCATTTTTGTAGTTTATTATTTTCCGTTAAATTATTGAATTTAATATAGATAGTAAATATTCTAACAATAAACATATTATTTATATTGGTTATGTTTATTTCAGAAACTATTCGTCATTTATACATATTGTTTTGTATATTAAATGTACTTGTTTTTCTAGGGAAATATTGATAAATATTTATTCTTTACTACATATGAATATTTGATGATAATGAATAGTGTTGAAGAATTAAATAAATTATTTGATATATGATGAATTAACTCATAATGTAGTGTTGGTTGGGGATGATAAATATTTAACCCATTAATGCATCATTATTTTAATGACGTGAATCAACAGGATAACATTAAATTGGTTTTTACTTATATTTTTAATCCATATTGTGAAAATACCAGATGGTAGAGGTATTATGATGCATGTGGTCATAATGTACAATAATTAATCATTTCTATCCTTAGGATTTTAGTTATTATTATATAAGATATTTTTATAATTATATTATATATAGATGCATTATATTATTAGTTATTTGATAAAATAGAAGGTGTTTTATTTACCTTTCCATATTTATTATTCCTCATCTTATTATCCATGATATTTTAATAATTTTATTATCTATGGATTCATTCCATTATAATATTTTTTTATTAGATAAAAATCATTTTCATTTATTTTACTTACCATATTGATTGTTTCATATTAAATTATGATAGAAATGTTATCGATTAAATTTTTTATATTATTAACCTTTCTACATTGATTATTCAGTGTTAATTAATGATAGATTACATATTATTTAACACTTAAAAAGAATTTTTCATTACCTTTATTATTTTTTTATTTCCCTAGGATTACATGAAGTGTACTATAATTTATGGTTAAGGTAATGCTGGAGGGAATAATTTTTTTCTTAGGAAAACATATATTTTAATCTGTGTTTTACAATGTAATATGGGACTCATGTATATGACTAGTTTATCATAACTACTGAACTATTTATCCATTCTATATGTGATTTATTATATGTAAAAAAGGTAATTAAGTATACAAGATTTCCCTAATACTATGGTTTTGGAATTTATTGTTGGTATGAGAATACTTTTAGTAGAATATTTGGAAACAAAATTTTGGAAAACATAGATAAAGGATCACAACCCTATGACAGAAATTCAGGATAATTATTGAAGAACATAATTTGGTTCTGGTAAGGATGATAAAATGATGGTTTTCTATAAATATATCATGATATGGATTCTAAATTTTTCTGTTTTTCTAGATTAGATGAGCATATTTTTAGTAAATCTGAAATTGGGGCATTGGGCTTAACATGATATTAATATGGTGTTTGAAAAAGTGACATACTACACACTTATATTGATATCCTATATCATTTGGTATGGCCATAGGACTTGAACCCATAGTCAGAAGACGATAATATATTAATGACTATAACTGGTAATTGTGACATTTTGGTTGTTATTTATAAAGAAAAAATATATGAAAAATAAATTCTGTTGATGAATTAGTAGTGATATAATTAATGTTTACAAATTAGTTTATTATATCGTATAATTTATGCTAACCATATTGGTTTTGTAAAATAGTTAGATATTGACATTTTGTCACTCTTTTAAGGATATAATGAAAAATTAGAAGTGAATTTTAGTGGTTTAGGACAAAATATTTATTTATGTATATTCAAATAGTTGATTAACTGTTGAATTGAATATTTATCAAAGGACAACCAAATAAAGAAATAATGGATTTTGAAAAACAAAATATTGGAAGTCAGTATATTTACTTATATTTTGATACAATAAATATTTCCTCAAAATTTGGAAAAATATATTGATTGCTAAATGTTTTCTTATTACATTCATATATGATAAATTTGATGGTCTTATAAATCCATACATATTTATGGTTTTGTAGTTCATTACATTCTATTGATCATTCCCTTTATTTTTATGAATGATCCATATCATTATCGATAATTATTTATTCCTTTCTCCAATATAATTATTTTCACATTCCCCAAATTTCCTCATATATATAAACCAATCTATGTGTTATTCCATTTAACTTTTTTACTTTAATTTCTCTAATATTTAGTATAAATTTCTCATTTGGTTTTTTATACAATGGTTTTTCTAAATCCAAAATACTTGATTACAAATAAAAAGTTGGAATTATAATGGTGAAATTTAAATAATGTGGGAAGAAAAAAAACAAACAACTATTTTATAATAAAATCATTATTGATATTTTCAATGTGAAATGGATCAATGATATTAGACAACCCACAAGAGATATTTCATTAAATTTAATCACTTTTATAGCTTTTGGAACACACAAACCTAAATTTAAATGATTGAATATATAATATACCATTATAATATAACAATTAAATTTGTGGGATTGTGAAATAATAAATAAATTTTCAATATTAATATTATCTATTTATTTAAAATTATATAATATTCAACTAATATAATAATCACTATTTTCTAAAAATATATATTGTCTAAAAAAAATTTTGTCTCTATTTCTATAAATAAAAGAAAAATAATATTAAATTTTTTTTGGATATCCATATGATAAAATTTTATTCATTTTTTAAATGAAAATATAAATTGAATATTACAGTGATTTTTTTTGAATTTTATAAAATATTTTCTTTTTCAATGAGTAATGGAAAACATAGAATTTTAACTAAATACTTCCATTTATTTTTGATTATTTATAAATTTATATTATATATAAATTAATCAAATATAGGTCAATGTAATAATTTTCATATTTAATTTTTATATAATGCCCTATAATTGTTTAAACATTTTCTGTTTGAAAACCCTCTTTCTCATCACGTCCATTAGATAATGTTTGATATAGGTTATTACACTTATCTGAATGAAATTTTGAAAAATTTATTTCAAATTTCGGATCATATTAATTTATATTATATAAAAATATAAATTTTTTTTTCTTAATAATTAATTGTAAAAAATTAAAAACTGATATTTATTGTTAAGGTAAAAATGGTTTTACCAGGTGTTAAACTACGAATATAATGTTAAAAGGAAACTAAAAACATATTAAAATCTATTGAATTGACATATATAGAAATTATTTTGTATAATTATGTATAATAACGTAATATTACCCTTGAGGTATGATACTTACTTGATTACCCCATTATCATTTAAAAAACTACAATTGTGTCACTCACCTCACTTACAAATGGTCGATGCCACTTCTCTATTTTTCACACATTAAAATAATTTTTTTTCAGCCAATACCTATTAAAATAATAACCCATAATACATACCTTAATCATTAAATACTTATTTTGGTATGAAATATATTATACTTATTCATCAGTTATAATCCCAAACATATGGTTTGAGAATATACAAAATTACTAACAATGTGTTTTTCTTTTATTTATTCCTATATTTCAAATACTTATAATAAAACATTTATGATATAATAAAATTAATATATTACATATAATTATATTTCTATTTTATGTTAATGATCTATTATTATCCCCACTTCAATTAAATCTTTTACGAATCTAGCATTTGTGTTTACATTTGCGTACCGCCTCTTGAACAAATGTGATTCATTTTTCCATTACAACAACTCACAGTTTGGTTTTATGGGGGATAATATATATATATATATTATTTATAAACTAATTATTCTTATTGATTCATTATATCATATAATAATTTTTTAAATTACATTTTAAAGGGGATACAATAATGCATGTCTTGTGCTCTGCGGATTACCACCTCACAAAGCAGTGTGATTAGGATTTCACTAACTCTTTACATGGAAGAAAATAAAGATAAAGTTAACAAATATACTATTTATAAATGAATTAATTATTTTATTTCTGAACTATTTATTAAATTGAAATTTAAATATATCATTTTATATACTACATTATTACTCGCAGAATGATGATAACATTGTTTGTGTGCATGTTGACCATTTTTTACACAAAGAGATGTGAGTCTCTTTTGACAACCACAACACATGGATGATATATATATATGTATATTAAAATAAATAAAATGGTTTTATTGATATCATTATAATTATAGAATGATATAACATTACTTACCACTATTCCATAATGATCATGGAAAAATGAAAATGTTACTCATGTGTACGACCTTCTGTCCCTAGGATCATAACATATGTAATTTCTCAAAGATAACACTAATTATTGTTCGTAAAATAATAATTTTTAAATAAATATTATAATTACTTAATGAAAATTATTTTCCATATTACAGATCTATGAAATTTAGGATTGAACCAGGACATTCCTGACAAATCACAAATAAGAAAATAAGGAAATTAACACTTCAATCAATTCAAATAATGAAATATTATTATATAATGACTGATAAGATTACATAAAAGAATCTTATATGATATTATAAATATTAATATGGATGTGGAATATGTTAATAATTTCTTTAAAACGAATATCAATGAGTTAAAATAGGTTCATAAAAAGTAATCAAGAGGTAAAAACATCTTCTCAATTTTCCTTCATTAAGACATATTGTAATGTTATGCATTATATTTTTTTTATATGGTGTATATACATCCCATTTGACATGTAATATGATTATTCCTTAATAATTTGTTTTATTTTTAGTTTCAATTTTCATTTTTACTCCCATGTGTTTTGTAAATCTATTTTATAAAGAGGTAAAGAATAACATAACTCAATTTCACGACATTGGATTATATTGCTTCATCATCATCTTTGATTTTATAAGATTATGTGTGAAATAAAATTATATTATATTATTAATTTTTTGAAATTATTTTATTTTTATTTACATTTCATAAATACAATTGATTTATTGATTAATTCTCACTTCAACACTATGATCATTTAATGGTTTATATCACAATATCTTTCTAATCAAGATTATTTAATCTTGAATATCTGTTGGAGGAAATTATTAGACCATTTACAATTAAACCCAATTAATATTAATATTTTCTATTTATTTGTGATATATTAATGTAATGGTGACATTATTCCACATTATGTGACAAAAAATTATTAAAATGTGGTTCTCAAAAAATAAAACTACATTTCTCACTTCGGACTAAAATCATAATTCTCCCAAAAAAATGTTTAATTAAAATGTTTGAATTTTTTTTTAAACATTTATAAATTATTTATTAATTTTTTTAACAATTTTTACATTTAAAAAAATTAAATTAATATACATGTTTATTTCAAAACAAGACCCTTGTGGATTTTATGAAAATTATTATGGAATATATTATTTAACATACTCAGTATATACATAATTTTAAGCCACTATTACTAAGAAATGTTTAAATAATCCGTTATAATATTAAACTACGTTTTCCAAAGTATTTATTTTCATAATTTCTTATGATATTTTATTTATAAAAATTTATTTTCAAGTAGAAGGGTATTTATGAGTAGATTTTATCGGAATTTCATTATTTCTATTTATAAATAAAAAAATTATTTTTATTATACTATACTAGGGATTTGTTTTATTAATACCAACCTAATTAATTATGTGTATGGTTTATGATTATTCTGTCCAAGGAATTCATTGATTAAACATCATCAATTCATTTTTAGTCAATAACATTCCCATATATTATTCAGAATCATGTGGTCCTTAAATTTCTCACAAATTAATATATTACATATCAAGAATATGTTTTTTTCTAATACACTTTATCATTTCTACATACGATGTCCTACATTTAATGGTGTTTTATTCTCTAGGAAAAGTTTGATGAATTTTTATCTGTTAAAAAATAAATATATTTGATGAAAAAGAAGTTTTTTGATGAATTAAAACGATTATTTACTATATGAGGAAAGTTATGGACTAGAAATTATATTTGGGTCCTAAAATTATATTTCCCCTAAATGCATCAGTAGTCATATGAGGAGAATTATTATGATAAAATTAAATGAGTTTCTACTAGTAGTTTTAAAACATCTAGTAAAGGGTCTTGTTGATAGAGGTATCAGGATTCATTTGATCACAATGTCCAATAAATAAGAATTTACTTCATGAAGAATTAATTTATTAGTATCATAGTGATTTTCAAAATTATATAATCTCTTATTGCATTTCATTCTCATTTTATTGACTATATGGCCTGTGTTTTCAGTTATTTATATTTTTATGTTGATTATTACATATATTATTATCGATGAGATTTTATTACTGATATTATCTATTGATAGATTTCAATCTTAGTTTAGTCATTATATGGAATCTGTTTTTTGTTATTTATATATTCGTGTTTATTATTCATTTCTAATTATGATATACAATTTATTGATTAAATGGAATGTTTATTCATTTTTTTATAGTTCCATATTAATTATTATTTATTGATTGAAGTTATCTTCTTTTTTACTCATCCCTTATTAATCAATTGATGTGACCCTTATTTTGTTTCATTTACCCAAGATTATATGAAGTGTAATATCATTAATTTGTGAGGATATGGATGAGGAAATAATGTTATATTGAAAATGAAATTAGGTTTTCTTTGTTTTCTTTCAATTGTAATATGGGACTAAAGAATTTATATTGTTTATAATGAATAGTATATTATTTCATCAATTCTGATGTTATTAATTATATATTATTATAATGTAATAATGTATTCCTCAGCTTTGGGATACTTTAGTAGGGATGAAAACTAATAATTAGGTAAAACTGTTATATTAAATGATCATTTTCATTTAATTTTTTTTTCTGTCAATTAGAAATGAAATTAATATCTTATCAAAAAATAATAAAAACTTGATTTTGTAAATATATATATATATATATATATATATATATATTACCACTCAATAAATTAGTAATCAATAATAAAAAAGATTTAGAACACATAACTGAAAAAAATCTAAAAAATGATATATATATATATATATATATATATATTGATATTTTTAAATAAAAATATTAATATAATGTAATTCATGAAATTAATTTGACTAAATAAAGGAAAACATTGCATCCATCACATCAAAATTTGGTATAATGGGTTATTTTATATTTAATATAAAACATATATTAATTAGTTAAAATCTAGTTAACTGAGTACAACATAAAATGCTAAAAACATAATTTTATAATGGTAAAATACATAAATTACTTAATAAAAAGAGTGGTAGATTATTGATAATCCTTATACCACCTCACAATACATTGTTTCCATGTTTTTTTCCTTTTACTCATTAATTTTTTTATTCCATTATTAAAAAGTAAATGATCTTCACAAAACATCCCTTTTATGTTATTATAAATATTGTAAAACTCCATCACATCATGCCACACCTATTAAAATTACATTATTCATAAATATCGTATTTTATTCACATAATATAAATATTTTTCACTTTTATAATAATATTTTCTGAATTAGTTATCCATATCCCATTATTTCTATGGATAATCTCAAGAACAATTTGAAGGTTCCATCATGAGTATTACTTAATCCTTATCCTTTATCCTTTATATTTATATTCCAATGCCACCCCATAAATATAAATATAATTACATAAGTTTTTGTTTTACTTAATTTTTATTATATTTGATAAGAAAATATTTTTTTCAATTTTTCCACTAATAATAAATATAATAATGTCGATTGTGCTTATTTCTGAAATACTAACTCCATGAAGCAACATATTTCATTATTCACCAGCGCATATCAAATATAGAAAAAATAATGGAACTAATGAAAACATATTAATTATATAATAAAATTTTATATTATTATAAAATATTAAAATCCACAATCCTTTCCCCAAATATCTAGGGAAATGAAAATGGTAACCATATTTTTTGTTGATTAACACCTCCAAGAAATAATGATTCAAAATTTTCTCCATGATAATTATTATAAATAAAAACATAAAAAAATTTATTAAACATCCTAAAATATCAAAATAATCTCAATATTATTATCTAATAATGAATCTATTCCCTATAAAGCCACATTAATAAATGTAATCAACCGCTAATAAAGGTGTGTTCATGTTGTTTCCCGTTCAACCACCTATATGAAAAATTCCAAAAAACACTACCATATTTGACTATGGGAATAGAAATAAATATGATATTATATGTCAATAAGTAAATAATTAATTATTTATTTTAATGAAATTGTTATATTAAATATTCATATTATTTTAAATGTATCATCTTTGATCGATAAAAGTTCTAAAATATGATGACATTGATTCAATTTTCATGATTAATTACCAAATAACTAGTCAATTGAGATAATAAAACTATAAGTTACTATATGGTTATTGTATAATAAATTTGTATATGATTAAACATCATAAAAAATTCATTAAACAACTAGAGATAATAACAACTGATGGTAAAAATAAGAAACAAAAAAAATAATATATTATTAATGAATTATCATTAATGATTCTTCCAAAATATATTGATTTTGAATATTGTGATGAAATATAATATTAAGGTTTCATTTTTTTATAAAAGTGTCATTGAGATCATTCATGAAATTAAGGAAAACATATATGGGTTTATTGTCTCAAATTTATTTTTGTCATAAATATTTTACACTACGACCTATAAAATATTTTATGTGGAGTGATTACTATTTGATGAATTTATTTTAACATATTAATATAATTCATAGGGATTTAGTATCCATATATTATTCACTTTTTAAATGAATTTATATTCAATTTTTAAATGTTTTGTAAGGTTGTTTTTTTGCTACATCCTTAATTGAGTTGTAAACACTCTTTATGAACATATTTCATCCATGATTGGTTTATTCCATAATAATATATTATTTTATAAGACATTATATTCATAATTATTTAACATATTTTTTTGTTAAAATACACTACATTGATTAATTTCAACAACATAAATTTATATCATTATTAATGATGATTCCCATTATCTTTGTCAATGATTTTGTTCCTTATCCATATTTTCCTTCCATCAAATGTTCTCTTTTATATTTGGATATAATTATTTCTTATCAATTATGAAATCTGTACTTACATTATCCACTATAAAATAGGATTTTATTATACATCTTATGTTATGGTTTTTAATTATTGTATTTTAGCATTTTAAAAAATATATAAATCCTTTCAAAATAATATTTTTATCTCAGACTCCACATTTACATTTGATAACCCTTTTTGCTTTTAAAATATATATTATTTATGTTTTTCCTAAAATATAAATGATTTAAAATGTTTTAACTACACCTATTTTGAAACCATTAATTTATTTTAATGGATTCATTGAATACACTTCTCATTGTAAATTCATTAAAATTATTTTCACTTAACATTTTATAAAACATTACTTACTTTTAATGAATCAAATATTTAATGTTCTTATAAGGCCCCAACCATAAACATTAAATAATATTGACGTATGTTAATAATTCACATTGAGTCTCTTTATAGGTTTACAACATTAGAGAATTACCTCAAAACTATAAATAACAACATTAATTTTACATACAGACACTTCAAATCAGTATCCATTATTTCATAAAATAAAAACTCTTAAAAATAGAAAAACGATTATTCAATGTTTTAGACATCATGAAAATTCCATTATCCCATCCTTGACCATATTATTATTTAATTCATGTGGAAAACATTTTAAAAACCTGGTATGGGCATAAAAAGCTCAGTAAGTGTTACAAAATAAACAATGAAAACATCAGTCCATCAATACCTAAAAACATAATATCATTAACATAACTCATGAAATCAAAATATTTATGAATAAAAAATAGAAATCATAAATATTAAATGTAAATTGTGGCATCCATATCATACATATATTGGATCTTTCTCATATAGATTGGGAGATACCTTTTGAATACCCATCATAGTATATTCCCTAAATCTCTTAGGAGAAACATTAACATTTACCTCTGTCACGTTACTGAATACATTGGAGATCTATCTTGTGATCACCTAACCTAGGTTTATCATAGAACCACATGGATATTTATACAATTCATAAGAACTATTTCAAATTTATAACAAAAAAAAGCAAACATTAAAGAAATATAAAATTTCCACATTTCAATCACAATATATAAATTCATTATATTGAATTATCCAATTTTATGTCCAAACCATTTTCAATACCAAAATATGTAAACGGGTATATTGTATTTATTTTCCTTTTAAAAACCTTATTTCATGTTACTTCTACTAAATATCAAATTATTCTCATGGCGATAGAAAGGTCGTTTTCACCACGTACATTAAAAATAAACATTCCCTTTATTTTTTAGTAAAACACAACGTTGAAAAAAATATTCCAATTGAATGTAATTAAAATTAAAAGGAGTTTATAGACCATATAAAATAATGCCATGTATAAATAAAAATATTCCACAATGAAAGGAGATTGAGATGTCTCATTTATGAAAATTCAGCAGCCTAACGACGTCATATTAAAATTCTAAAAATGAGTAGATGGGAGAGAAAAGAGTCTCTCATCACATGTAAATAAAATTTTCAATAATAAGGATATAGAAAAACATATCCCAACATATGAAAATGGAAACTAAAATGCATAATATAAATGATGACTTTGATTAAAAGAAGAGTGCAAAAGGTTCCCTTACAAACATCATTTTCAAACAAAATAGATCTATTATGTGTATTCACTTTATGTACACATAATGTATTTATAAATAAAATAAATGACATCAATAGTTATTTCTCACATAATCATTGCACGACATAATAAAAAATTATATGATTAACCCATTGATTTGAAATAGGGTAAAGAAGTTCTCATACCTCGTGTATAACATGAATCGTTCGTTCTGTAATATCCTAAATAATAAAATTATGTTAATTTAGACTTTCATAAGAATCTTTTTCAAGTATATTATTCCCTTTATTTCACATATTACTACTTTATAATCATTACATAACCATTTATATTAATAACTGTTATTTTGTCTATATTTGGTACATGAGTCAAAAATGAACTTCTTATAATTACATGTTGTCTTTGTGGTCAAAATGTCATTATCTCACAAATATTATTCATAATTTAGATTTCATATATATAAAATATCTCAAGTTTATATATGTATTCTAACATTACATAACATTTTGAGATATGAAATGAAATGCACCATTCATGGAGACGGTAAGCTGTACTTATGCATGAATGCTACTTTCATTTCTTTTTCATATTTTATGGAATTAAACATGAGGATACATAGTTATATTATAATTCTAGAATAATATCATATATAAGTTCCTTAAATCCATCCTTTATATATTCCTTGTAAGACATGAACGAGTCCTATCACTTTGAGGGGGTGGTTGTCTGCACTTCCTCAAATGAAATTATTGTATTTACCCATTATGGAATAAATAAAGGTATGATATAAATGAAAAATAAAGAATTGTATAGAAAATATAAATATAATATATATCACATATTAATATATTTCTATCGTAATAGTTACCACTATAGGTGTATGGAGATAATTGAACCAACATCAGTTCTTGAGGTAGTAGTTCATCGTCCCCAAAAAAATTATGTTCATATCCATTAGATTGATGTTTGTGGATGCATAGTTTGAATAATTCTCATAAAAAATTACTATTATATTAAATATACTAGTCATTTTAAACAATAAAGTAATAAAGTGAGTTTATGGGGTTGGAGGAGGAATATAAAAAATGAACTTCAGAAAAGATATTACCTTTAAATTAGGTAACTCTCTTTTGTTGGAACCAAACGGCTTTCTTGAATTACTTTCTACATAGGGGAAGGATTCTAGGTGGAAGACATAGATGTTGGGAGATTATTGGATAAGTGGTTTGATAATACAATGGGATTTAGAGGTGTGTGTAATGGGTTATTTTTTGGTCTCTTTTTATAAGAGGGAGGGGGCACCTTAGGAAAGCCTGAATGTTTTATTTTATTATAAAATTATTTTCAGTTTCAAAAGGTAAAATAATTATTTAATTCGTTGATAAGGTGTATATAAGTAGAAATAAAATCATTCAATAATAATTGGACAGGTTTTTTATATTTTTTAATACTTATCTTTTTTATTTAACCCTTAGTTAATCTTATTTAACTTTTACCAAGTCCTCTCATATATTCATACTCTAGGGTTAATATAATTACTATAAAATTTCAATTGACCAAAAATGGATCATAAATGACATTTTTAACATCACATATGACCTCTAGTAGAATAATATATTTTTAGTACTATTTTATCATTTAATAATATATTATATTTTTTAAAAACTCGTTTTTGTCAATTTTTATACTATTTATATCATGACTTTTTAAAAATCCATAACTACTTGATAAAATCGAAAAAACATCACTAATTCAATGGTAAAAGTTCATAATAATCCATTAAATTCGTGTATGGCATATCAATTTTAAAATTTATTTTATTTTAAAATTTATAATCTCATTTATTTAAAACATTCATTTAAAATGTAATCATTACATCGTCATTAAGTCATAAATAAATTTATTTCTTTTATGTCTAAAATTTAGAAATAAAATATCATGATGTAAGAAATATTTTTATATTTTTAATTACTATTTATATTTGAAAATATAACTTCTATAACCCATTATAAAAAATTCATTACAAAGATAGATAAGTTTATGTTACATTATCCTTAACTTTAAATAAATTTTTTTTGTGTCATTATCTCTTACTAGTGGCTCCATTGGGTCCCAAAAATTGACCCAAGGATTCACGTGGTCAAAAATTTATCATCCAATAGTATTAGAACACGTGTTAGGTAAATTTAATTTTATTATAATATTATTTTTTACCCTTATTTACCAGATTTTACCTTTAACCATGGTCAATAAAATATTTACTGAAGTTACTATTCATAATGTCTAAAAATAAAAGATAAAAATTTAAATAATTTGTACCTCCTGGTTCCAAATATAGAGTCCATTTTTCCAAATTAAAAAAAATAAGTTGTGGAAACTAATTTAATATTAATTCCCGATGTCAAAATAAAAAAGCGTGTTTTTATGGAAAAATAACTATCAGAAGATTAACATTTTTTATGTTCAATTTCAAAATGAAATTACTTTCAATGGAAAAAATTGGATTAAATAGTAAAAATAAAATATAATTAAACTTTCCAACAATTAAAAATATAATCTAACGATAAAAATAAATTACATTCAAAGGCAGTTTTGAATTAAAATGCAGAATTTTTCATTATTAATTAAAAAATAAACTTTACTAGAAAAGTAAATAAATTTAATCCAATGTAAATATTGATGTCCAATTATAAAGAATAATTTTATTCATTATGATTTATGAACATGAGGATTAAGTGAATTAAACTAAGAATGTAAATAATGTGATGGGTTCTTTTCAATAATTTTAATTTTCATAGAAAAATTTCCTATTTTCCACCATGATATATTTGATATGATGTGATTACAGAATAATGAATTTATTTATTCATATTCATGTAAGTTATGGGGTTTTATGATCTTTATATTTTAATCATTTTAAAAGGATTTTTATTCAAAATATATCATGACATTACATGTCTTGGAAAAATCAAATTCGTTCCTTGTGTTATAATTCATCTTCCTTAAATTATTTCTTTCAACATCAGTATTAATGCACTCCATAACTTCAATCCCATTTTATTGTAAAAAATATAATTTTTTAGATTAAATTGAATATAATAATTGAGATTATTAATGATAAAAATTCAACAAATTCATAATAGCATAACATATCCCAATAATAGAACACAACATAGAGAACCTTTTTGTTAATTTTATTTTAATGTAATCTACATTATAAATGTATTTAATGAAACATGTGAATATATCTCTATAATAAAACTCCTCTAAATACATTTATAGATCATCCTAAAACTATAATTATATTTTATCCTAGAGAAAAAAATTATAATATAGGTTTGGGATCGAACATTGTGTGATGAAACATAATAGATAACAAATAATGATCCTAAGTGAGGAATATATAAGAATAAGTGTACAAGATCATATTCGTTCTCCATGAGAAATAAATTATTTAAATATACCCTTATAAAACAAAAAACAAAAATCAGGAAAAATAATAACATATTTACATTAAGAAAATGAATATAGAACCACAATGAGAATATAGACCATCACATAGTTTATTAGGCATGAATACTTATTTAACTTATTTAATCAATGTTCGCTCAACTATTTCTCTTGGGGGATGATTAATTAATCAACAATTTTCCTTAGTGGATCACGATTCAAAAACTAGTATCCCATATTTGACTGGGCATCAAAATAATTTCAATTTATCTCATTAGTTATATTTCATTATCTGATTTAATGTATGTTTATATATGGACAAACCATCATTTAATGAAAAACCATATGTTTTTATTACATAAAATTTCAATCATCCAACATATCATTAAGAACTATGGGAGAAAGTGGGCTTCATTATTCACATCATAATGAACCCATTTAGTGAAAATTGGGATTCATAAAATTTACTGACAGGATCACCAAAATTTACCCAACCAATTAAAATTGGTCTATAGACACTAAAAAATCAGAAAAAACTAGTATTTCATAAGAAAATTTAGAGGATGAATTATTAAAAATAAATCCAAAGGATAGAGATCCTTTATAGATAAATAGAATATTTACAAAAAATTATAATTGGGTATCTAGAAAACTCACGTATCGTTGGAATAAATGTTGAAATCACTTTAAAATTGAAAAATATTCTTTGAAAATGTGAATATTGAGAAAATACAAATTTATCATATTAAAACTCAATATTTCGACTGAAATATAAATAAAGAATCATTGAAAATCCATAATGTTCTTAAACAGTGCTTGTAATTTTTTAAGTCATTTACATTTAAATGATGTATACATAATAAAGAAACTCTAATAAAGGAATATTGGTTACAAAAGTTGAATTGAATAAATTGGAAATCACTTATATTTTATAAATTAACATCAATAATAGATCCTTCAAATTTTATACTTTCTATGAAAATATATAGGGAGTTGGAGATAAAACATTTGATTTTATATTAAGGGAAAAAAGGTAAAATATTTATTAAAACCCATGTTGAAAACCATTATCATAATAGGTGTGTTATATTTTCCCCTATAATATAGGTAAATACAATTATGAGGGTCATATAAAATAATCCATATTATTTTTCCCAAATTGATTATAACTTTTGTGTGAAATAAAATTTAACGAATGATATGTTGGAATGAATGGGATTTATTATTTTTTAGGATAATATATTATTTATGTGGGTATTTAATCAATGAAAATGTATTTAATAAAAATATCTTAATTCTCTATAAATAATTATAAAATACTATTGCTAAAAGGAATTGGGAGGATAAATTAGGTTTAAAATATAACAATTGATTAAGGAATGTATGGTTCATAGAGAATTTTTTTCATTTCAGAAATCATTTATAATAGTCAGTACATTACATACTTAGATATTACGTCAAAATTGAAGAATATTCATTAGAAAACATAACATAACAATTGTGGGATGAAATAGTTTAGTGTCTTTACAAACTGGGAAATGTAAACAATTAGCTCATAAGACATCTACATTATAACCTTATTATTCTTTCATAATTAGAAACTCGTTGAAATATCTCACTTAATAATCCTTTTCAGAACATAGGTAAAATAATCATAATATTGGGTGACCTCAGATACTCAGTATGGGTAAAAAGGGGTGAAATAAATAATATCATAATTTAAGGCATAATAACATAACAACTAAAAATCATATCGTGTATATGAAAGATCATGATATCATGTCATAGGACAAAACATAAATGTTCATAAAGAATCAATTGATACATTCCCAAATGTCTAAACATAAGACATGAACTTTTGGTAATACACATAATCATATAAAATCATTTCATATTAATAAATGAACATTTCCAAAATCATCATAGTGGTCAAATTCAATTACTAAACCGAGTTCAATTCTCATTCTAGCCCTATATTACTGAACTGGGTTTACATCCTGTCTCAGTCCTATATTATTGAACCAAGATCATTTATCATTCCATGACTACCCATATTATCAGATATAGATCCTTACCAAATTAATATTAGGGAGATATATTTCCCACCCATATCATAATGAGATTATTATTACATGTTCAATAAAAACATAAATAGTTCCTCATAACATTACCCATGGAATAAAAATGTTTTCCTAAACATCATTACATCATAATATAATCCATGTGAAATAAATTGATTTCATAAATAGAATTCCATCATAAAAATAATAAACAATATTATTAATAAGGATGGTATACTTGAAACATAACTCTATTAAATATTTCTGTCTTTGATGGAATATAATTTTCAATGAAGGGTTGAAATTAAATCATGAGGAAAATTTCATTTCTTCTTAAAAACTATTTCCTTTTATGAAAATTCCATGATTTTTTAAAAGAATACTAGTTACTTGAAAATAACCTTGAAATATTATAAAGGACATTGAATTTAAATAAGGTATTATGAAATTTAAAAAATATGCTCATTCCATATTACTTTAATGAAAAAAGACTTCTAATTTTTTTATTAGACAACTCAAAATGTACCTCTTATCGAAAATGACAAATGATTCATTTCATACCATTTAAAAAATTTACCAATGGGTAAAATTGAATTAAAAAATTTCTATAATAATATAATTTATATTTTGGAATACATATTTAGGTAACATGGAAAATGATGATAAATATACCCTAGTAAATACTTAAATATAAACAATCTCGTATAATGTTGAGATTACAAAATTATCCCTTACATTAGGTCTTATATCCTCTGTATGTATCTGAAACTCTATTATAATGAGTTAAATAATTTCATTGACATATTTCAAAATTATAGTCATTTTTATGATATCATATATGATCTTCTTATCATCTGTTTTTAATAACATTTCATTACTACTTTTATTCATGTATTAACTATTTCATTATATTATGAATGATTTATCGAACAAGATGTAGATATCTGTATTAGGTTTTATTTATATCATTTACAATATTCTATTAATATAATATACATCATATTTATTCATTATATACATTTATATAATATTGATATAATTTATATCAAGGAAAATGAATCACATCGCATCATGGAGACGGTAGCCCGTACAAATGCAGAAGCAGGTATATCATTCCCATAATTGTGAAACGGTATGAAATTGGAAGGTATATATTTTGATTCAAAATTCATATAATGTTTTAATAATCATATAAAGTTATTATTTATATCATAATACTTATCCATGGAAGGTGGTGTTGAAAAAACATGTTACACCAAATCGTGGAGATGGTAAGCCATAAGTATGAACGCATAGTGATTTTGTTTTTCATAGGATGGATAGAATATGGAATATGGATGTTCCATAAAAATAATTACATATTACTATATATATAGTTTGGTATTTGTTACTTTACCATTGAAACAAATCATGGATAGGATGTAGAAGAAGAAACAAGTCTGAAATATTCGTAAACAAGATTACCTCTTCTTCAATGAGCTCCCTCTAGATTTCCTCTTAATGAAATAAAGTTGGTATTTGGAAATGATCTGATCCACTATAATGTTAATAGAGAAGTTGATAATGGAAACCATTAGGGAATGTATGAGCTTGGAGGATTAATGTAAATTGAAGAAGTGATTGAGTGTGTTTTCTTTTTATAATTGAGGTGAGGGAACTTTTGGAATTTTGAAAAATATTAGTTTATAATAAAATAAAACCATATCTAAGAACATAAAAAATATCATATTTTAGTATATGAGATGAGACAAGGTCGTAATGTAATCAACCAATACATTTCTGAAATGTTTTTCAATAAATGTTATCCTTATAATTTTAATTAACACTCAATTATTCTATTTAATGTTTAACTAAGGTAACAAATATTTCAATATTAAAATGGTGGGATATTTACTTATTTCATGTCAATTATTCTATAAATTAATAATTTAGAAAATTTATGAACATTTTATAATTATTCCATTTTTTCAAAATGTTTTATGAATTAAAAATAATTTAAAAATACAATATTTTGATAAACAACAAATAGTGTCAATTTTGACACTATCCAGCTCCTTGATTTTTAAAAATATAAAGATTAAAAATCTAAAATCTAAAAAAAATAATTATTCATATTTATAATAGGTCAAGGTCATCTATAAATTTCATTGGAAATATTAGTTATCCCAAATTATTTTTATCTTAATAATTTTAAAAGCATTTAGTTGTTATCTCTGTTAATAAAATAATTACTATATAAGTTTTCTATAACATTCTTTATATACTTATTACTTCAATAGAAATTTAAAAAATTATAAAGAATATAAATCTTCTATATTTCATATGAATTCATATTGTCAAATATATATTCTGGAAAATCTAACACTAAAAATGTCATATGTATTAAAACATTAATGTGACAACTTTAGCATGACTTTAAATAAAATATTATATGTATCATAATCTTTTACATATGGTTCCTAATAGTAAATAACATAATCCTTGGATAATTATGGTTGACATATACTCGACCAATAACTTTTGGTAATGTTTTTTTCTCTTTTAGTATTTATTTTAATAAAAAAAATTATGGATTTTACATCAATTAAATAATTTCGGCATCATCAATTTATATGCCGTTAAAGTAATTAGTTATTTCCTAAAATTTAAAAATAAATTACCATGACAAATAAAAAATTTATATTTTAAATTATTGTTTATATTAAAATTTATATTCAGTATATACTTTTTCAAAAAATTATATAGTTATTATAATTTGAGTAAGACATATTTAACTTTTCATTAAATAAAACAAATTAAAATTTCTAATCTCATAAATATGGAATCGAAAGAATTCCACTTACACCAACAGATGATTTAGTTCTAAAAAAACTCCACCAATTATATTTGGACATGTTTTCGTTAATTTTATAATAATATTTTCACATTTAATTAATTGATTTATCCTTTTTCATTTTTAATATTTTTTAAAGATATTATTCATAATGCCAAAGAATGAAATAATGATATTTACATAATTTTTACCTATATATTCAAAATATGGAATCAATTTTTAAAAATAAAAATCCTGGAATA
Organism: Viscum album; assembly: GCA_963277665.1. Classification (NCBI taxonomy): domain Eukaryota; kingdom Viridiplantae; phylum Streptophyta; class Magnoliopsida; order Santalales; family Viscaceae; genus Viscum; species Viscum album. The sequence goes on along the minus strand of OY728121.1, from coordinate 1,786,863,974 downwards.
TGTAGTAATTAATTTAAAAATAATCTGATGTTCAAAATGAGAAAAGGAGTTTGAAAAGATAAAAAATTGAAAAAGATTGAAATGTTTTTACATATAAATTCAATGTAAAATTAATTCCAATGACTTACACGAAATTAAATGGTAAAAATATATAATATTAATAATTTAAAATCATTAAATAATAATATCTATGTATATAAATTATTTATATATAATGATATGTTTCCAAAAAAAAGTTGGAATATTTTTATTATTCATCAAAACAAGAATGTTATCAGAAAAAGTACCAAAATTCATCCAAAGTAAATTTTAATATCCCACTTCTAAATTATAATTGTATGTTTTCATATTAAAATTATTAATTTGTCCAAAATTTAATTTTAAATGGGTTCTCCCTTAAAAGGCTGTAAAATTAGACTTTTGAAAAAATATACATTATTTATACCTAAAAAAGTGTTTATTCATATCCTATTAATATAATATCTATTAAAATAATATAAATAATATTTTATTAAATATATATCATTTATATTTCTTAAATTTCATTTACTATTTGTAATTCAATTAATTTTGTAATATAAAAATAAAAAAAATTCTTTACATTTAATTGGTTAATATTTTTCATAAATATTTGGTATCTAGTGAATTTACCATACACATTCAAAAGTAATTTATATTTATTATTTCAAACTTTCAAAATTAGGTTATAATTGTAATTGTATACTAATGGTGACCTGTGGTTCATTTAAACACACCAATGCATTCTACTAAAGATATTAAAGAATTATTTAAAGAAAATATTGCATAAAAACATCTTGGTGTCACATTATACCCTCCTTAAAATACATTTTCCCCTAAATATTTGTCCCTTTAATTCAAATAAATGAGGATTCCACTTCCTCATCACATCCCCTAATTCCCACAACTCTACATCATATTTTTTGTTCCTCCATAAATCATTAACCATGTGAGTGGCCTTGTTTTATATAATTTTTTCTTAATGATCTAGAATCTCTATCGGACATTATTCATAAGAAAGATCTTTCTCCAATGTAATGACTTCTATATTTAGTAAATGTGAAGGATCATATATGTACAATCTTAGTAGAGATACATGAAACACATGATGATGATGAGAATGATTCATTGGAAGTTCCAATATATAAGATACCTTCCCAACACGATCAAGATTTTCAGTAGAACTAATATACCTTGGGATCAGATTTCCTTATTTTCAAATATCATTACACTCTTACTAAGATATATTCAAAAAAAGGCTTTTCACCCACTTCAAATACTTGGTATTTTTTCTATTATTAGAATATATTTTCTTTCGACTCTGAGCATCTCTTATGTGTTGTTGAATAGATCTTTACCTTCTCTCCCATTTCATCAACAAGATCTTGTCTGAATAGATTTTTTCCCCAACATCATCCCAAAAAGATATATTTCTACAATTTTTTCCAAAGATGGATTCATAAGGACCAATATGAATACCAGAGTGAACGATATTATTGTATGAAAATTATACCAAAGGTAGGTGTTGATCCCAACAACCTTTGAAATACATAAAAAAAATATCAACATGTCTTCTAGAGTTTGAATTGTACTCTCTGACTGAACTTCTATCTAAGGATGATTAAAAGTGTTGAAACTTAAATCTGTATCCATATCCAATTGAATACATTACCATAATAACATGATAAACCTTGGATTCTGATCAAATATAATAGAAAGATGGACTCCATGAAATTGGACCACATTCTATACATATATCCTAAAAATATGATCAAGATAGAAATCATTTATAATAGAAATTAATTATTCTAAATTCATAAAACCATCAACTATAAACCTTATAGAATTAGGACATTTAGATGTTTTCGGATGTCTGAAAAAAAATTTCATAGTGATGTTTTACCATTTCCATTCTGGTATGGGTAATGGTTTTAACATCCCATTAGACATATATCTCTTACCTCGACCTTGCAGAAAAACCAAGTACCCGGATATATATTAAGAGATATATCTTTTTATGAAATCCCACTAGAGATAAACTTTTAGTTCCTTGTACATATTTTTCCTTTTAGGATGAATATGGAATGAATAACTATGAGCCTTGTCAAAGATCTCCTTCTTTAATTATGGTATGTGTGGTATACAAACATGGTTCTTGAACATTATTATTCTATCACAATTAAGTAGTAATTTAGAATCATTTCTCACCTTGCTTCTTAGCTATATATTTTTCTCCCATGCCTCCATAATATTTCCATTTATAGATGGTTGAATATTTATTTGAGAAATATAATATTTCTCATATGTAATATATCATGATCCATCCTTTACATATCCATTAGTATTATATCTTCTTTTACACTCATCATGGATATTCTGGCATCAACCTTTCAACTCAAACCATCTACCACCTTTTTGTCTTTCCCTGGGTTGTAATGTATTCAGAAGTCAAAATATTTTATCAACTACAACTATCAAATTTGACACATATTCGCCTCATTTTGTTTAAAAATGATCATTAAAAATTTATGATCAGTATAAATATCACATATGTCACAATAAATATAATTCCTCCATATCATTAATGAAATGATTTCTATAAAAAACTCATAATAATGATTTGGTTTTTTTTCTCATGGAATTTCAATTGCTGTGAGGCATAATCTGTTACAATATCATATTTTAAGAGAACAAATCCCAAACCCATATTTGATCCATCACTATGGATCACAATCCTTTCTCCACTATAAGGTAGTGTGAGCACATTTGGATTAGATAACTTTCTTTTTAGGTATTTGAGATTCTGTTCATATTCCTTTATCCCTATAGACATAACTATTATCAATGTTAACATTTTTAGTGGATTAGATAGTCTTGTTAAATCATTCACAAAATGTCAACAATATCTAGAAAAACAAAGGGACCATTGGATCCTAGTTATTATAGTTTGTCTAAGACAATGGTCAGTAACTTTTATTTTTACTTCATCTAAATAAATCCCCACTCCTGAGATTATGTGACTAAAAATTGAATCTTTCCAATGAAAAAATTCACAATTGGTATATTTTTTTAAAATACTACTCATTTCTCTAGGACATCAGTACAATTATGATTTGATATTTATGATCATAAATGCTCTTTAAATATATTAGAATATGTTTTGTATAGACTAAAAAAAGATTCGGATGGTCTCTAATGAATCTATTCATTAAATCCACGAAGATAGAGCGGTTGTTTATAAGACCAAAAGGTATCTCTATATATTATTAGTTTCTATAACTTGTATGGAATGTTGTCTTTAGTCATTCAACCATCTTGTACATTAATGTATGGTATCATGAATGAAGACCAATCTTGGAAAAGTATTGATCCTCACGTCATTGGTCAAATATGTCATCAACGTGGGGAAGAGGATATTTTTTTCATAATATGGATCTTGTTAAGTTCTCAATAGTTAATGTTGAGACTCATTATTACATCTTTATAATTACAAATATAATTGGTTCACCCCAAAGTAACTCACTAGTGTGTATAAATCCCATATCAATATTCTATTGGAGTTTATTCTTCAATTCAAGCAACTTAATTGGGGACATTCTATAAGGTTTCATTCAAATTTTCATAGGAACCGGTATGAGTTTTATTGAAATAGAAACATCATGATTTGGTGGAAGACTTGGAAATTCATCCATAATGAGATAAAAAAACTCTCATAATATAGGTTTATTTTTAATGGTGAGTTTCTACTTACATTTGAGATATTTGACCTTCATTTATAGGAATCAAAAATCTTATGATGGAAGGAATTTCGGCATTAAGTCCATATTAGTCTTTTCATGCATAGATGATCAAAAATTGATCTAAAATATGAAATGTTACATCCCTTACATTAAAATTGATATGATATTCATATATATAAATCCAATACATGTCGTGATGTGCATCAAATTACACTAAAGATGGATCATAAGAATTTCAAGAAGCACTTTCCCACAAATGTCAACTAGAGAAGAATTATAATCTATTGATGCAATTGTTGTTCAATTTGGTATTGTCAAAACTATCTCAACATTTAATTTTCGTGTTAATATAATGATAACCTTATAAAATTAATAATAAATAAATGAGTGGGTGGATCCATGAATCAAATTAGACATTTCCTACTCTATAGTGGACAGTTAGTGTACCTTTCACCAATTGATTATCGTACTCAACATCACCAATAGTGATCACATCTGACATTCCCTTGTCTTTGGTCTTAAGATTTTGCTGACATCGATTATAATTGATAACACATGGAATAGAGAACTGGTTAGTGTAATTCCACATTTCTTTTAAGTTGTATCATTTATCTGTGCGGAGTGAATTTTGTTTATCCTTTTCTCTATTGTCACCAGTGGACATCCTTTCCCCAATAAATTGGAATTAAAATATACAGTGACCTTATATTCCACACTTAAAAATTTTCAACTACCTTTAAGAAAATTTCCTCCATGTTTCGATCCACACAATGAGCATAAGGGAAAACTCATCTTCTTTTAGTTTTAACCTTAGATTTTACATTGGATTAAAATTTGTTATTCTTATCAATCCCATCAAACTAATGGGTTACTCTAATCTCCATCTCATCCTTGAGATAGTATAAAAAAAATTTCTCATATTTATTGATGTTTCTTGTTTATAATTTCTTTCATAGAATTAGTTTTATGCCGTATAAGAATCAATCAATATTACTCTCAAGTTGGATAATAATTCCAGAAGGTTTCCTTGTTTGTATTGTAAAATTTTTGTCATATATATCAACAGAATCATCATCCTTTTTCTTAAGCATATGTAACTTCTTCTCCATCTTTGTTCGAAGAATATGAGGAAAATATTTATTGAAAAAATATGGAACCGAACTCATCCCATTCGAGAGATAAAATTTCATCTATTTTTTTATATTCATGATCGGATTGCATAATTGATCATCTTTTCAATCCATATGATTGACTACCTTGATGAATATATCATTAGTGGAAAATTAAAGAATTAAAACTATATTTTTAGTGGTAATAATACATTTTTCATCTATTAGTGGATCAGAAGACCCACTGAATGACGGTGAATACTGCCTCAAGATGGAATCAAAAGAATATTGTCCCCTTCTTTTCTCATACGAAATTCCCACATGATTCCTAGATTGAGAACATTGTGTGATCATGGTAACTATAATTTTTATTATAGCTCCCATGAAATTATGATTCTCAGGTGGAAAACCATTTCATTTCCTGACAGATTCAACATTAATGTGGTTTCTTTTGGGTTCTATCTATTGACAAAAACCATAATGAATAGTATGAGAAACTCTAATAATAACGAGTAAATCACATAATCAAGAATAAAATATCAAATTAGGAAACGTTATATTTTATCCTAGGTTATTCCTGATCCTTTATAAAACTATAGGATTGTGACCTATACATCAAAATATCGTTATAGTTATTACTAAGATTTTACCATACTAGTTTTCAAAGGAGAAATATATGTTTTCTCTAAAACAATCTATAACTCACCATAGTTTACATACCTAGATATTGCATGTAAATTGGAGAATATTCATTAAATAATATATATACAAAATAATTCTATGAACATATAGGTTTAGATCCCATAGAAACTGGGAATCATAAAAACCCGGTTCATAAGAATTCTACATTGTCTCCAACTTATTCCCTAATAACTATACCCCTTCTGACCTATCATACTTAATAGTATTATTCACAATCTGGGGAAAGGAAACATAATAAAGGGGGATATCATATTCTGAATAAAGGTAAAAATGGGTATATCAATAATATCATAATCATAAGACATAAGAACATATCATTTGTAAATATTATCTTTCAAATGAATGATCATGATATAATGTCATGGGTTAAGAAATAAAAGTTCCTAAGGAATAAATGAACATATTCCCAAATATCATAACATATAACATGGAATTTTTGGCATATAAATAAGATTATAAAATCATTTCATATTAGTCAAGGATCACATCCAAGACCATCATAGTGGAAAAAGTCCACTACTAAAGTGATTTCACTCCTCATTCCAACTCTGTGTTACTGAACTATGTTCACTCCCCATTCTAGACCTTTATTACTGAATTAACATCATTTCCCATTCCATACCTAAATATCTCATGAGATATATATTTATACCCAATTAATTTAAGCATGATATAAATCCCACCCATCTCATAATTAAATCGTTATTACTTGTTGATAAGCCTAATTTTTATATACATTTTCGTATCAATAATTTATAGTTTTTAATTAAAATTAATTGATAATGAACGTTGTATATATATAATGTTACAAGAATAAAGGATTCACATGTTTGAAATGAAAATAGGAAGAAAATGAAAAAAATAGATCAGTAGACATTGTGTACCCCAATACATGTCGTGAACCTACATATCACAAATTTGATCCAGTCATGAATCCAAGAAGCGACCAAGACATGAAAAATCAAGGGAAAATAAACTTCACATTTTTAATGACCCGCTCAAGTCATGATGACTAGTCAAAGGCCAAGGTGAAGAATCTGTGAAGAATCCACGATAAAGTCAGATGGTGGGGTGGTACATGTTGGGAACTCTTAGGTAACACCGTGTACCAGGTCAAACCTATTTAATTTATGAGATTCCCATGTGCTACATTGGAGATCCTAAATCCATAGAAAATTATGTAGATTAAGGATACACAACATGTACTTTAGGTACACATCGTGATGAAATATTCCTCTATAAGGAGCAGAGTGAAAGAGCATTGAGGATAGTTCCAGAAACTTCTAAAAACTTCCAAACACTTCTATACATGCTTCTCTTCTGCCATTTGGATCCTTTGTGAATTATTTATCACTTTCCCCTTTCAAACTATCAAATTCTCTGTGATTCTTCATATTTTATTAATCCAACAGTTTTGGAGCTTCCATTTTTCAAAGCCTTTCCAATTCAATCTCTGTATTTTGATTCAATTCCAATTTCCCTCTCAAGTGAGTATTTTTTTTATAATTTTTATATACATAGTGAAATTTATATTTCCCAGAAGGTTACAAGATCTCTATTCCATTAATAAATCCATAAAACATGTTGTCTTTCATTTAAATAATTGCATCCTACCCCGCAATGAAGAGCTAAATTCTGTTGGGGTAGGTATAAGATTTGATAAATCTTCATGCTAATGTAATTATTTAATTCTAAAATCGGAATCCCTCATAGAGTTAGAAATCATGATCAAACATAATAGGCCATCCCATTTGTGAAAACACCCCTGACCAAGGGACATTCAAAAAAATGGCCCTATTTTGATTAGATTAAACTCGGCTGCAAACATAACCCTAGGACAATTTCTGCCTTATAATCTAAACATAATGCACCTAGGCTATTAACTACCTCCTAACCATGGAACATTGAAATCCTAGGTAGAGCTAGGGGACCAGACCATGGTCAACTCATGATAAATGTTTTCCTCATAGACTAAAACAAAATACCATTTCAAGAATTGAACTAAAGACCAATCTTCACTCGGATACTCGACTTGATCCCAAACACTCTTTAATTATTTATATTCATACCAAAATAGGACATAGATCAAAATCTAAAATAGAGACCTCTAGAAAGGACTCCCCTATAGGTTTTATAAATAGATTTCCCTAAAATCAAACAGTAGTCTCCTTGTGGATTCGACCCCATACGTCCACTACACTACATATCTATTGTTAGTGAATGTTTGGGACCATTTATAAATTATTTATTTGATACAAAAATAAGGAAATAATGACACCACCTCATGGGCACATCAAATTTTTGGTGCCATTCTTGGGGATGCAACACTACTTTTGAAGAAAGGAACTCTTGTTTTCTACACTTGGATTACCTTTACCCCACCCTATTTCTTCTCGATTCTCTTTCCTCTATTTCATTTTATTAATATATATACTAAGGTCCTTTTCCCCGATAAAAGAAATATGAAGCACTCAAACCCTTTTCCTTTGATCCTGAGATCGAAATACATTTTTCTTCACTCCACTAATCAGTGATGGATTAGAAACATCACCCTGTGGAACCAATCCTTCCAAACCCCCATCAAATTGTTGAGAACTCAATGCACATAGATAAGACCATCATGAACTATTGAGTATCGTAGATCAATGGTGAAACACCATGAATTTTGTTCCCACCAATATAGGACAACATGGTTGAAATTAATTTTGGAGTCATTTAGATGATCTATAACATGGGACAGTTCAGCGGTATTCAAACCTAAGACCACCACAGACATATTTATAACTTCCTGGAAGTGTGTGATACCTTTTGATACCAGGGACTATCATATGATACTATAAAAAATTTTGTCTTCAACTTTTCACTTAGAGACTGACAAAAATATTAGCTCAAAAGAGAATATATCAAGTCAATTACGACTTGGGATGAGCTCACAAAAATTTTCTTGATAAATAATTTCCATTTATCCGGGCCTAGAAACTCTTGAACGATAACCATAACATTGTACTAGAGGATAGAAAATCCATATGTGAAGCCTAGGATCGATTCAAATAACTATTGTGGAAATTTCTACATCATGGACTCGACACTTGGATTTTAATTCAAATATTAAATCAGGGGCTATAGCCAACAGAACGAACAGTCATTGATTCTTCCACTAAGGGTGGTTTGATGTTTAAAACTCACATTGTAGGAACAACTATTTTGGATGATGTATCCCCCAATTCCAGTAAGTGGTAAATTGAATGTGTACCACCACAATGTGGAATTCACCTAGTTTATAAGACCACATGGTTATCATCGCATGTTGAGGTGCTAACCAAGAATCCTGAGTCACTTCAGATACCATCCACATAACCCCTCTAACCCGAGTCGTGGAGATTCAGTCATCCAATTTGGGGGGTGGACCGCACATGTATCAATATTGAAATGAAGGATATGCAGAAGCACAAGATTGTAATTATGTTAATTAAAAACAACAAAATCAGTCACTTCAGTAGAAAAAAACAACCATTCTATTAGAAGAGGATAACTCAGTAAAAACCTCAAAATAATCATTGATATTTTCAATATTGTAGTGGTCAAGCTCAGTTTTGTGACTAGGGACCACTAGGGTATCTACCAATAAACCATGTCCTGATACCACACCAATAGACATATCCGCAACAACAATTTCTGAGGTCCCAACAATAATAATTATTTCCAACATCCCATCCATGATAAAAATAACCACCACCACCACTACAAATAAATTTTGAGATCCTACTGAAATCCACCAATCAAAAGTTAGACCAATGGATTCCCACACAAGAGACGGAGGTGAAAAACAAGCGAGATCATGAAAACCTTATATGAAATATGACCAAGTATTGTACTTGGTAACACTGATGAATACCCATGATTTGAACCATTGAATAAACTGTTGAGGATCATAAAAGTTGTATATTTCCAACAACCAAAGGAAACGAGGCCACAGGAAGATCCCAAGAAAAAACATAAAAAAGTAGAAGATATCATTCCCACAACACCATAAGAAGAAATGCCTGCTAAGAAGAAGCAAGCCCTAGAAAAATAGAAGGAACCCATTTTTGTAGCCCCATATCCACACAATAAATATGTTCCCTTTCTAGAAATATCAAGATAAGGTAGGTAAGAGTCTCAACACAAAAACATCCTCAAAATGATCAAACAATAGAATTTAAATAATCCTTTTTTCGAATCAATCGATAAAATGAATGTTTATGATAAATTTCACAATGAATTACTATCACAAAAGATAAATATATAAGATATGAGAGTCACCACATTAATCAAAGAATTCCCTACTATTGTACAACAGAAAATCTCACCAAAGATGAGATATCCTGGAATCTTTTCAAACCATTATGCGATAGGAGATTGAAAATTTGGAAGGGCACTATGTAATCTTGGAAAAAGCATTTACTTGACGTGATGAGTGTTTTCCACAAGCTGTGACTCCAAGAGCTCCAGGAAACAAGGGAAATAATTTAGTTAGATGGTCATTCAGTTAATTACCCAAGTTGTATTCTTGAAGATGTTCTTGTTAAAGTCGACAAATTCAATTTCCCTGTAGACTCTCTAGTTTTGGACATAGAAGAGGATGAACATGTACCAACTATTCAAAGAAGACCCTTCCTGGAAAATGGTAAGTCCTTGATTGATGTTAATTAAGTTATCCTCATCTTCAGATTCAGATAAGAACAATTAGTTTTTAACCTAATAAAGTCCTCACAACATTCGTATGATACAATAGACTACAAAACCATCTCTATCGCTCAGCATAGAGAGGAGTACATGGAAATTGAGGAAGAGATCGATGATTCATGTTCAGAAAAAGAACAATTATATGAATTTGATGAATTTAGATTTATTGATCCACTCACCGGAGACACCATTCCACCATTTATCCCATCCACCATTCAGCCACCCTAGTTGGACATGAAACCTTTACCCAGTATGTTTATATATTAATACATAGGAGAGTCATTATCTTTACCAATCTTTATCAATGCAGAACAATCCCAGGAATATGAAGAAAAACTAGTTTATGTCTTAAAAAGACACAAGTAATCAATTCCTTATAGAGTTGAAGATATTAAGATAATCAATCCGTCTGAGCGCACTTACCGAATTTTATTGGAAGAGGATGAAAAACTGAAAAGACCTCCTCAAAGGCACCTCACACTGCTAATAAAAGAGGTTGTCAAGAAAGAAGTAACGAATCTTATGAAAACTATAATTATCATTCTATCTAAGATATTGAATGTGTGAGTCCCCTCCAATTCATTCCGGAAAAAGGAGGACTCACTATAGAAAAGAAATTAGATAATGAACTCATTTTAACATGAACCATCACTAGATGTAGAGTTTTCATAGATTAGAGATTTTTGAATGAAACAACAAGAAAATCATTTTTTTCTTACCATTTTTAGATCAAATTATAGAAAGTATCTCAAGGCATGCTTTCTACTATTTCTGGGATGTCTATTTTGAATATAATCATTTTACAATTGACTCTACAAACTAGCTCAAAATCACCTTTATCAGCCCATTTGGTACATTTATCTATAGACGCATGTCATTTGGTATGTGAAATGCACTAATAAAATTCCAAATATGCATGAATATAAAATTTAATGAAATTATTGAATAATTTATCAAAATATTAATGAAAAAATTTTAGTCTATGGGAGATCATTTGATGTCTTTCTAAGAAATATAGATCGGGTTATCTAATACTATGAGGATAGATGTTTAATATTGAATTGGGAAAAATGTCACTCCATGGTATATGGGGGAATTGAACTAGGACAAATGATTTCCAAATAAGGCATTGAGGTTGATCCGACAATGATCAATGTTATTAAATATCTACATAAACTATCAATCGCTTAAGAAATTAGATGTTTCCTTGGGCATGCTGGGTTCTACAAAGACTGCATAAAAAATTTCACTAAAGTCGCATGTCCACTAACAATATTTTTCTCAATAGATATTCATTTTGAATTCAATGAGGACTATTGAGATTCAATTGAGACACATAAAAATAGTCATATTACATCTCGAGTTATTATTTCCCCAAATTTGAAAAAGTACTATGAGCTTGTGTATGATGGTAAGGACCTAGCTATAGGTGCAGTTCTTGGACAACACATTAACAAAAACATATTTCCAATCTATTATTCCATCAATACATTAAATGAATCATGTGAAAATTGTACAACTACAAAGTAGGATATTCAAACCATCTTAGTTTAATTTGAAATTTTATGTTCATACCTGGTTCTATCAAATGTTATTTTCCATAAAGATCATGCCACCTATTGATACATGATGATCAAGAATGACGCAAAACTAATATGGATCCTTTGGATATATGAGTTTGATGACATAATAATGTTCACCAAAGGAATATAGAATGTCATTGAATACCTCTTTTCTCAATTACCCCTAACCATCATTAATGAATAAAATGAGTCTGATAGTGAAGTATATTTTTTAGATGAGACTTAATTTAGTGTCAGGATCCATCCTCAGTACCCAGACATGGTAAACTATCTTACCAACTGATATCTCGATCATTACATCTCATACTAGTAATGAAAGATGTTTTCATCTGAGGCCAAACATTTATTTGGGATGAGCCATTGTTATTCAACTATTATGTCAATGTCATTTTAAAATGCTACATCCTAGAACAAGATATAAAAAAGGTCATCGGAATTTTCCACACATCACCAAATGGTGGGAATCATGAACCTGAGTGTACAGTGGAAAAAATCCAACAATGGGTATTTTATGGCCCTCATTTCATCATGATGCCAGGGTATTCTACCTCTGATTTGATAGATGTAAAAGAACTGGGAAATTATAAAAAGATTTGAGATTCCACAAAACCCCATTCTTGAATTTGATTTTTTTGACATATGCAGAATTAACACTATTGAACCATTTTCCAATTCACATGACATGAGTTTCATTCTTGTTGTAGTAGACTATGTATCAAAATGGGTTGAATCCAAATCCACAACCAATGAAACAGTAAACGTAGTCATGATCATTTTTGAAAAGAACATTTTTTCAAATTTTGGATTAACATGATTACTCATTAGTGATCATATAACACATTTCTCGAATAATTCAATGCGAAAAATGCATGAAATATATGGAATTCACTACAACACAAGAACAACCTATTTCCCAAAAATAAGTGTTCAAGTCGAATTGTCAAATAAGGAGGTCAAACAAATATTTGTGAAAAATGTAAACACCACCATATGTGATTAGATCCTGATGTTGGAAAATGCATTATTGGCATACATAACTACATAAAAGACACCCACAAGAACCACCTCATTAAGACTAGTATATAGTAATCCACGTCATCTTCCAGTGGATCTAGAACATCATTTATTCTCGGAAATTAATTGAATAAATCTGGATGTAGAAAATGATAGAGAGGTAAAATTAACTGCATTGAAATTATTAAGGATAGATTTATATAAAAATGAAAGTATTTACAAGGATAAAATGGAAAAAATATCCCAACCAGCAAATTACAAGACGTACCATTATCCTAGGGAATAAGGTTTTGTAGGTCAATTCATGATTAAAACTATTTCAAGGACTGATGAAGTCAAGACGGTCTGGTCCATTTGTTGTTTTCCATGTTTTTGATTATGGAAAAAATGAAATTCACTGAGATGGAGGACCATCATTAAAGGTGAATGGTCAATGGTTCAAGATTGTTTAGGAGACATTCCATGAATTCTATGTCATCAGTATCAAGATCCACTAATATTAGAAGGAATCATGCTCCTGAATATAAAGGAAGCGCTGACTGGGAGGAAACCCATGTTAGGAAAGATTTAGATATGTTTTATTAGGATCATTGTCCATGAATCTCACATATAAAAAATAATGGGGTGCATAATGAACATAAAAAATGTCCCACAAATAGTTCAGTACATGTTTTGTACACTGTGTTCTCAACCGGACTTTTTTCGCTCGAAATTCCATGTTTTTACTATACATTGTGTGACTCACTTGTAAAAATTGTTTATAGGTTTAGTTTTTAAAAATCATAGGTTGCAACCCACAATTCATGACCTGCATTAAATTCCCCCTGACCCCACATCTCCCCAATCCCCTACTCTATTGCACCTGGACCACCCTCCCATACACCTCCTTCAATCTCAATCCCACGCCCCATTCCCTATTCCATTTCCGCACCCTCCCACTCCCATATCATCTACCCTAACCTCCCAACCACACTTCCAGTCACCCTCCTCTCCTCTAGTTCACAACCAACTCCCTCCATAGGAACCACTCTCCTACATCCATGGAACGCACTAAGAGTCCCTAGTCTGAGCCTGCACCCTCTTAATTCTCCTCGGACTATAAGAGCTAGAAATAAGTTATTAAGGGCCCATGAATGATGTCTGATTCTCATAATTACACCTCCTCTCCATCCATTGATGAGTACCTACATTTTCACCTAATTCTTTGCTTCAGCAACCCGCAGCATCGGGTAAATCATCCATGCCTACAAGATTATCAAATATGAATTAAAAAAATATAGGACTTAGATGTTCTCTCCATGTTGAAGTATTTTTATGATTTATTTGACCTCTTAGATACATTACATATCGAAAAAGTAATATTACTATGGGAGGATATGTACTCGTAGCTATTCCTTGAGTTTTGGCCACATTCGAGATCACCATTGACTACATACGTTTCTGGATTGGCGAATCACCTCGCAATCTTTGTTCTTTTGAATTCAGAGTTGGGATCAGTATCTACAATGAGGAGATCATTATCTCCAATGATTACCCCCTAAAAGACACGACCATCTCGTGAGACTTCACCAAACCTATGGGCCTTCATCGCCCGTGACCCCTAGTCATATCACGGCCCTCGACTCATGAAGTCGACTCAGCAATAGAGACTAGCATTGCACATATTACATAGATCCATGGCGCATGGCTGGTTTCATGAGGAAAGTCCCATGGTAGTTTCAGTCTGATGGACATCTTGATTCTTGTACCTTACATCAGTGGGCCCCCCATCAATATGGCCACCTAGTTCACTTCAAATTTCAATTCCATGTCTTAATGGAATTGGAGAACACTCATGGGTGGATCCTTAATCACCTATTAGGACCAGTACTAGGGAGTCATTGATGCATATATGCCCCTCACCTCTGTTGGACCCCTTCAGCTAATTTATCATGTGCTTCTATACAAGATGTAGATTCCTGTTCGAGAGGAAAACATTTATTTATAGGTACTAGGAATCTAGGAGGCTGCACCTCAGGAGTAGTCCGCTAGATCAGTAGAAAAAGACCAACCTCATCTTCTTCATACAACCACAAATACTACATCCATACCCACCACCACCTCAGCCACCACCCGTCTGACCATACCACCACTATCCTCTCACACCCTCACCGATCTCTAGGTTAATACATACTCTGTTTAGGAGAATTTTCACCAAATATCTACCTACCACCATAACTCATTCATTTAGAACACTATATTAACCATTTAACCATCTCCTACCCTAGATACACCATCATCCTATACCATCCCCCACCCCTTTCGAAAATCCAGACCTCCCTCCCTGTCACACAGGCCATGACGCCCAGTAAGAGTTCCTATGAGAGCATACATGGAGGGGCAATGGAGTTGCTACTACGCCTATCCCTAAGGAACCATTCATTGTTCTATATTCCATACCCATGGCCCCAGTATGGATCAGCACTAACCCACCCTCCACCCCATCCCATCTCCCAACCTCTACTTCCACACCACTACCACCACCGTACCTCCATTTTCTACTACTACTACTAATGACATAGATACACCTGATGAGTCAATCAAGACACCAAAATGTGGGATGATGATCAAAGATATTTTTTACTTGGATATTTGATCTTATTTTGATCTATATTTTGGGATTTTTGGGACCCTTTTCATGTACTTGGTTATTTTTTTTGTTTTCATCATATTGTTTCCCACCTATGTACGATATTTGTAAATATATATATCCATGGTATTTCATTTTTATGTTCTATTTTCATTTCATTTCCATATTTTTTTTGTATATTTAGCTTTTCAATCTCCTTATAGTAATCTTCCATCCTTAATGGTCCAATCCCACAAGTGGTCTTAGAATAAAGGGTACATGAACATATCAATGACATTTCCCTATACATTCATGAGCTATCACTAAAAATTCACTAATAGTAGCAACTACTATGAAGAATTATTCTATTCTTACCACACCTCATTTATCCTCACACGATAGAGGAATAAGTGAATAACCCACCATAGAAACCAAGTGAGCTCGAGGGCATAGCCTCTAGCAGTTGTAAGAGGTGAAGGAGGAACTGATCTGGTGGAAATTTTGACATAATCTATGTCTAACCATCTGGAAAATGAGGTTTATATAACCCTTTTTTGGGAGGTAACACATAGATCATCTCTAGTTTTTTGATTTATCATTTCCATTCCTTTTTTCATTTCATTTTCATTCTTTATTTTATATATTTCATGAATCTAGATTGTAAAACTATCATAATTTGAATAAAATGAATATCCCAGTTTCTCAATAGGTGTTTCTTCCTTTTTTCGTTGCTATTCCAAACGTTTATACAGATGAACTAATGTGTGTTATCTAGTTCTTGGTTTTCTTTTCTAACAATTTTGATGGTACATTGAATTTTAATTGTATGATAGCTCAAACACCCCTATGTCATACCACATGTACCGGGGATCTATCAATTACCTATCATTTTAATTTTTTCTAATATGTTATTCCAATTTCATTAAAATCCCTACCATTCCACTCTCACAATCATTATATTGATATTAGGGACACTATCTTTTACTACGCACGTGCGTGTGTGTAGGGGGGTGGTCTCCTCAATGTTTCATCGGTGATACACTTGATTTTTGTTGTTGTTCGCACTTTTCTTTGAGACATTCTTCAAAATAAGATGCATTCTATAATCCTAAAAAATAATCATTAACTTGTAATTAATAAAAAAAATATAAGTGGAAATGTGTTATGGAATATGTTTCACTTCTTATTAGACTTTTTTATAATGATTTTTGAGATTAGATAGTTAATTAAATTTCAAAATAATTGAAATTATGATTAAATGGCCCATTACTTAGGATTTATTCGCCCTGTGATTGCCAGTTTTTTTTTATTATCACTAACTGAGATGACTCTAAGCCTTCTATTTCATACTCATATCTGAGAATATTTCGGGAGAGATAACCATGGAATATACACCAACTAGATAATTCACTAAGATATTATCAAAACGATGACTGAAAAGTAGGGATTTAAATGATTGTGGCATTATTTGATAGCCACATTTCTTGATACCCACCTGACATCTATCCTTTATTTATCCCACAATTACCATGAATGGATTGTTTGAATAAATCTATTCCATTCCTATTTCCCTTCCAACCCTCCTCCTTATAAAATTCTTATTAATATCTTTGAACATCTATGGAAGAGACATTTAGACATCATAAGATTATTTCACCTTTAGAGATTTATGGTTCACTCACCTGACTATGAGGTTGTAATCCACATACCATGTGTTTTATATCATTCATATACTGTTACTTTAGAAAATAAAAATGAAATGAATAATTGTTTTGGATTGTGTACTATGAAGGTCAAAAAACACAAATTTTCCAGACTGATGAATCCCTCGAAGGATCATATCTGGATAGGTGATGGATATGAGATATGTCCTAGGAATAACATTAGAAAAATAAAAAAGAAAAAGAAAAAGTATGTGAAAAGGAATAGAATCATTTATTTGTATACATAATTTCTATACATATGGATCCAACCGAACTTATTGAGTATGGATTTGATCATCCAGAAGGAGGAAAATGATCAGACTTGTTCATTCACTTTTTTCATTATAATATAGAGATTACACTATTATTTGAGATCGATTTATCACATTTTAGATACATATCCACAATGGTAGAGTCATCAGAAACTAATTTCCTAAGCCCTCAATATTAATCATAGAATTTTCTTCACATAGTTGATATGATAGAACCGGTGCGTGCCTATGGTTAGGAACACGTACTCAGGGTACGAGAAAACCTCTACTTAATTTTTCATCCTTGAGTGATGAAAGTAAATAAAGGTTAGGTAGCTTATAATAGGGAAAATAACTTAAGGAATAATTAAGAGGCTAGGATTAGAAGACTATAATTCATTTTGAAAATAATACTCGGAGTCGTGACTAAAATTTTATGAATGTTTAATTCCAAAACATGACCCTTTTTCTACTTACAACTAATTTTAATTACATGTAGATAATGAATATTTATTTATTTACAAATTGCTAATCATTTGTGAAATATTGGTTGATATGTTCGTGCTTGAGGAAAAGAAATTTTTCAATTGGGGGTGATTTTCCCAATTTCTATATAAATTTCACTGTCAATTGTTAAATGTAATTCATTAAAATTAATTAATCGTAAATGTGGTATGTGTCTAATGTTACAGGAATAATAGGATCCCAGGTTCCCCAGGAAGATAGTAAAAAAATGTGATAAAATTGACAAGTATACATCATGTTACTCTAGTACACATCGTGAACATATTTATCACAGCGTTCCTCAATTCATGAAGCTATGTAGAGACCATGCCACGAAGCCAATAAGGAAAAATCAACATCACTTTAAGGATTCCCAAATCACATCATGATGACCTCTCAAATACCTGGGCAAGAAATCTATGAAGAATCTGAGAAAAAGTTATATGGTGTTGAGGTACATGTTGGGAACTCCCGGGTAACCTCTTGTACGTAGTAAGACCTCTAAAATTCATGAGATACATTCACACCAGGATGGAGATCCAAAATCCATTGAAATTTGACACAAATCGAGGAAACACGATGTGTACTTCCGGAACACATTGTGACTAAACATTCCAATATAAGAAATGGAGCGTTAGACCATTGGTGACACTTCCTAACATTTCCAAACATTTCCAGACACTTCAATACACATTTAGACGTGATTCACTTCTGTCTTTCGGCTCCTTTGAGAGTTATTTCTTTCTTTCCCCTTTCAAACTCTAAAATTCATCATGCTTTCAAACTTTTTTTAATATGATTCAATTAATATTTCCATCTAAAGTGATTATTTTTATATAATTTTTATTTACGTAGTGCATTTTTTATATCCTAAACCTTTTAATGATCTCAATTTCATTAATCATCCCATCCTGTATGTTATCTTTAATTTATTTAATTTCATCATACCCCGTAATGGGTATATAAATTATATTGGGGTAGGGATCAGGTTCGATATATTTTCATGATTAAATAAATATTTATTTCTATACATGGAAACCCTTATGGGATTAGTAATCATTATCAAACATAATAGGATATCCCATTTGTGAGAATGTCCCTAACAACATGAATGTCATGAAAATGACCCAATCTTGATTAGAGTAGACTCGGCTACAAACACTGGACTATGAAACCTTATTCCTCTAAATCCTGACATAATGAATCATGGTGGTTGACTATCTCCTGAACGTATAATAGTTACTTCCTAGGTAGATCTAGGTTACCATACCACGGTCAACTAGTGACAACTGTTTTCTTTACAGACTACGTCAAAAGACCTTTTCAAGATTAAAACAAAATTCCATTCATTTCTCACATATTCTTATTTATACCAAACCATATTTAATTAATTAATTTCATCCAAAAATAGAACATAGATAAAAATCTCAAATAGATACTTCTATAAATGACTCCACTATAGGTTTAGGAACTTAATTTCCCCAAAATCAAATAGTAGTCTCCCTGTGGATTCGGCCCCGTAGTGCCACTACACTTTGTATATATAGTTACTGATTTTTTGGGGCCATATATAAATTCTAAATTTGAAAAAAAAAACTAGAGGAATTAATTAAAATGCCTTATATATGCATCACATGTTCAATAATTAAATAAATAAATCATCATTGAATAACCCACAGAATAAAATAAGATTATTAAATTTCATTCTAGAATAAAATTATCCAGGTTAAAGAAATGGATTTCATAAATAAAATTCCATTAAAAACATAATAAACCATAAAAATAATAGGTATAGTATACATTAAACATAAACCTATTAGATAATTCAATCTTATATGGAATAAACATTTCAATATAACACTTGAAATATATTTTTGGGAAAAATACCATTTCTTTTTCAAAAAAAATTCTTTTTTCAATATTCCAAGAAATTTTAAAATAAATGAATATATTTGAAAATAAACATGAAATATCATAATATAATATTCATGTAAATAATTTTTCATGAAAATTTAAAAATCTTTTCTTATCTTATAAGTTAAAATAAAATATTAATATCATCATTTTGTCAAAAAATATGTCGTATCAAAAATGATGAAATTTTACTTTGATACCATTTAATAAAAACTCACAAATGAGTAAAATTGAAATTTAAAAATTATACCAGAATATATATAATATTTTGGAATAAATATTAAGGGAACATTTATATAGAAGAAAAAAATAGCTCAATAAATACTTATGTATAAACTATCTCGGATAATAATGGTATTGATAAATTATCCCTTACATTAGGCCTGATATCCATTTTATGAATCCAAAACAATTTTATAATGATTAAAATAATTTCCATGAATTATTATTTTATCATATTAATTTTTTTATATTATTTATGATCATATTGTCATCCGTTTGTTAATAAAATTTCACTATTACTCGTTATCCGAGTATTAATAATTATTTTTCATTTGAATGTATTTTCACCTATGTTACAGATCCCCTTTTAAGGTTATATTTATATCATTTAATATATGATATTAATATAATATATGTCATTTTTATTCATAATATAAATTTATAAAATCATTATTTATTGGATGTCATGTAGAATGAATCATACCAAATAGTAGAGAGCATATTCCATATGAACGCACGTGCAACAATATAATTCCTATAATTGAAAAATAGTATGGAAGTGGATGGTAGATATTTTGCACCAAAATACATATAATGTTATCATATTGAATTATATTTATTATTTACAGAATTTTACCCATCCATGTAATGTGGTTTTGAATAGAAGATTACACCACGGTGTGGAGACTGTCAGTAGTAGGTACGCCAGCGTGGTGATTTTTTTTCATAGAATGGATAGAAGATGGAATATGGTTGTTAAATAATCATAATAAAATCTATTTATATATTTGATAATGTATTTATTAATTTATAATGGAAAAAACTCATGAATAGGATGTAGACAAAGAAATAAGTTTGAAATAATTTGTTGTGAAGATTGCCTCTTCTTCGATGAGCTCACTCTTAATCTCCTCTTAAAGCACTATAGTTGGTATAATGAGAAGAAAATAACCAATATAATGTGAATATAGAATCTAATAATTGAATTTTTTCAGTCAATTTTTAAGATGTAATGCATAAAACTAAGTCATTAAGTGAGGGAGGATGTGCCCTTTAATAATTGAGGTGAGGGGTACTTCTGAAGGCAACAAAAATATTAATTTATTATAAAATAAAACTATATCCAAAAACATCTAAAATTTAATATTTTATAATATGAGATGATATGAGTTATTAATATCTTCATCCTATATATTTTATAAATGTTTTCTTGAAAATTTAGACCTTATCATTTAAATTAACACTTAGTTATTTTATTTAATTATTAACTAAGGTAACAAATATTCAATATTAAAAGGATGAAATATTTACTTTATTTTTGTAAATAAGGAAAAAATTAATAATTTATAAAATTTTAGATCAGATAAAAATTATTATCTATTTTTAAAAACGTTTTATTATTTTGAAATAACATAATAATACTATATTTTGATAAATAACCAATAGTGCCAATATTCACAATATTCAATTCATTGATTATTAAATATATGAAGATAACTAGTTAAATTATAAAAAAAACTTTTAACTATAATCCTAAGAGATGACGGTCATCTATAAAATTCATTTTATATATTAATTATCACAAATTGTATTTATTTTAATATTTTTATTACCTTTATTTTTATTCTTGATTTATAAAATAATTATTACAATATTGTTGTGTAATTATTTTTAATAATAAATTTTTGAATGAAAATTAAAAATAAAATACAATGACTAAGATAAATCATCAATATTTCATAATAATACTTATATTATAATAATTATTCTATAAATCGCACCATAATAATGATATATGTATAAAATATGAATTTGAGAACATTGTCAACACATTAAATAAAATATTACAACAGTCATAATCATTTCTGTATGCCTCAAAATGGTCAGTAACTAAACCATTGGATGATTATGGTCGATATATACTCTACTAATAATATTTGGTCAAATGTTTTTGTATTTTATTGTTTATTTTAATAAAAATTATTTTATTTATTTTCATCAATTAAATAATTTCTTCCTCATTAATGTATATGCATTTAAGGAAATTATTTATTTCCTAAAAATTATAAATAAATTACCATAATAAAGAAAAAAGGTTTATATTTCATATGAGTATTTATATTATGATTTATATTCTCTATAACCTTATATTAAAAATGATATATTTATTAAAAATTGAATAAGATATATTTATCTTTTTATTAAATAAAACAAATTAAATATTGTAATCTCATCAAAGTGGCTTCTAAAGGATAAAACAAATTAAAATATGATTCTTACCCTTAATTGTAACATCCCAGGTAAATAAAGAATAAATAATTTTCATATTTATTAATATTTACAAATTAAATATTAATTTTACTTTAATGGGGTTTCTATGTTCGATAGCATGCCCAATACGCAACAACGAGTTTCTTTGAAATATTACATTGCACACTAGTAATAAAATAATAATATTTTAAATGGTAGTTAACACGTAGACATTGTATTGGTGGGAATGAATAGAAATAACTAAAATATGATTATATATGTTGGTTAACTATTTTTATGTTTACCCAATAAAGGATAAGGGCTTAAAATACGAAAAGAATTCAATTTTAGGCATAGTTACACTAATATTCACTAAAAGGTCGAACTATCACCTTTTGATGGAGAACCCTATCTAAATATAGTTTTGGTCACTCTTATACATTCTATTGGACCAAATAAAATTCTTCTTTATAATCAGGACATCAATATTTACTTTGTGTAAGTTTTTGGTGTTTTTTTGATAAAGTTCATTTTTTAATGAATAGAGAAAAATGTTTATTTTAATTCAAAACCACTGTTTAATATAATTTATTTATATTATTAGATTATCATTTGAAATGGTTTTAAATTTAAATTTGAATATATTTTTACCATTTAATCCAATAGTTGTCGTTGGAATTAATTTCACCTTGAAATTGGACTTAAACTAGTGTAAATGTTTTGATAGATATTGTTTCATAAAAACACGCTATTTGTTTTGACAACGGAAATTAATTATTAAATTAATTAATGAAACATATATGTTTTGAATTTTGTAAAATAGACATCATTTTTGAATTTGGAATATCAAATATATCTTAGGGTGATGTTTTGGTATTTTTCTGAAAAGCTACATTTTTTTATGAATATTGAAACCACTATGTGGTACTTAAAAAAACTGATTTTTCATTTCAAAGAAATTTTACCACCTCTGTGTTTTGAATTTCAAAAATCTGAGATACATGGTTTTCATTAAGAAGTAAAATGTGGTTCAAGGGGATTAAAATAATTTTTTGGTGAATAGTAACTTTTAAGTTTTAATCGCAATTAGAGGTAATTAGTGTAGTTTAAGGTAAAAATAATGTTTTAATAATATTATATGACCTAGACACATGTCCTACCATTATTGGATATGTCATGGACGACCACGAAAATCCATGGGTCGACTTGGCGACCCCATGGAGCCACTTTGTTAGTAAAATGACATTATTAACATTTTATTTAAAGTTAAAATGAAAATGTCACAAACATGAGTTGTTTTACTAAAACAATTTTTAAATGGGGTATTAAAAGTCATATTTTTGTCTATAAATATTCATTAAAAAGATAAAAATATTTCCTACATCATGATAGTTTTTTTATAATTTTTAGACTTTAAATAAATTAAATTATTTATGACACCACGATGATGTAGCGATTACCTCATTATTTAACGATTTAAATAAAATGAAATGATAATGTATAATCTAAGACCTACACATGTCAAAAACCTATTGGATGGGTTTATTTCTAACTCTTATCACCTTATCCTCGAAATATATAATTTTGGGACCTTTTAAATCATAAAATCATGTTATAATAATGAAACTTTTTATAACATTCCAAGAGTGCCCCTCCTCTCCTCTTATAAAAGGCCCCCACCTCTACCACCTTACCCACACCTCTCAAAACATTGGCTTGAACAAACCCTGCCCATTTTGTATCTCCACATCCCTATCTTACTCCTAGAAGCCTCACATTGGGCAGATGTCTTTTCAAAAAATCCTTTTAGCTCAAATCAAAAAGAGTTACCCGTTTTAAAGGTAGTGTTTTCTCTTGTGTTCTTATGTTTTATTTTGCTTCTCCAACCCCCTAAACTCTTTTTATTATTTTCTTTTGTAAAAACACCAGTATCTTCAATATAAAAGGATGTTGTTATAAGAAGTATTCTAGCAACACTTACACACACCTTAATCTAATGGTTAAAGAGCATACTGTTTCCGTGGATGGAAAATTTCTGCCTCACGAAACGATGATTGTTAAATATTCTTCTAACACCTTAAAAGGTGGCCATTAAGATAACACTATATTTCTATATGATATATAATATGTTTATGTTTTACTTAAGCTTCTGTATTTTTCATTTATGGCATAATTTTATGGTTTCCATTGTGGGTAAAACGCGATATCTTCATTTTAGGAAGTGTGGACTACCGCCCCCTCAAAGTGATTTGATTCGTTAACACCATATGTGGTTCGTATAAAGGATAAATTTAATGATATTATATATGATATTATACTGGAATTATTATATACCTTTATATCATTATTATTTCACTCCATTATGTAAGAAATATAAATGAATGTAGCGTTCATGCGTACGTACGGCTTACCGTCTCCATGAACGGTGCATTTCATTTCTTACCTCTAAATGATTATGTAATATTATAAATTCATGTATATACTGTATATATATTCTATATATGATATCTACATCATGAATATAATTCTTGATATAATGGATATTTTTCCACATGAACAACTTGTAATTATAAAGAGTTTATTTTTGAATCAAGTAACAATGATCGACAAAACGACCATTATTAACTTAAATAATTACATAGTGTTCATAACATGGTAATAAGTGATATAAAAGGAATAATGAACTTGAAAAGGTTCTTATGCAAGTAGAAATTAACTCAAGTTTATTATTCTGGACGTTAAAGAATGATCGAGTCAAGTCGGACCTGAGGTATGGGACTTCTTCTCAATATCCTTTCATTGAGGAATATTTTGTTTTATACACAGCCTTCTTTTATACGGTGTATAAACCCCATTGACTTTTACATTTATCCAAAAGGAATATTTTTTATACGAAGCGTTTTACTAAATGACAAAAGGGAATGTTTTTGTCGTACGTATGCGGCGACAACGACTTCTCCGCCGCCATGACCATTATTTGAGTTTCGAATACCTCTATAAGCCATACCTTTTTTTAAATGAAAAATGAATACCATGTTTTAATTTTCTTTTATTTTGGTATTGAAAATGGTTTTCATAATGTTTTTATTATATCAATGTGTTGTATTGATATCTTGGGATTAAAATCTGGAAATGTTATGTTTCCTTTATGCATGTTTTATGTGATACGATTATGTTATGGTTCTTGGGC
The DNA here is from genome assembly GCA_963277665.1 of Viscum album. Lineage (NCBI taxonomy): Eukaryota > Viridiplantae > Streptophyta > Magnoliopsida > Santalales > Viscaceae > Viscum > Viscum album. The sequence continues at coordinate 1,786,838,441 of OY728121.1, read as the reverse complement.
ATTGTTATGAAGACGGGTGGTTCCGTGATAAACTTAGGGCGGGTGAGCCCGATATAGATATCCAATGCATTGGGTAACACGAAGGAGTTAAACATTAAGGTTTTTTCTAAGAGATTTAGGGAATATACTGTGATGGGTATTCCGAACGTAACCAATAGGGTTACTCCCTACGTAAGAATGTTATGAATGCCTCAAGTTACCTTTAGGTCTTATGATTTCTATGATTTAGTCATGATTTGATGAGGTATGTTAAAGTGATTATGTTTTATGAGTAAAGTATGATTTCATACAAGGACTAATGTTTTCATTTCGTACTTTTATATCCCTTACTGAGCATTTTATGATCATCCCAAGTTTTTGAAATGTTTTCCACAGGTCAAGGGAAACATACATGATGTGATGATAATGTCAAGGAAGTGTCAAGATAGAATCCATGTTTTATTTTAAATATGATTCCGTTGATGGGAAAAATGAGTATTATCTTTTATGTAACCACTTTGTTTAAATGTGGAATGTGATGAATGTTTTATGATATAATTCTCTAAAACTCTAAACCTGAAAAGATCCTCAACATGTATTCTTGAAGTAACTCATGATTAAGTGATGTTTAAGGCTAGGGAATTATAGTTGGTATCAGAGGTCGGTTTGGATAACTTTAGGAGCTAGAATTCTATTAAATGATTATCCAAAATTATTTTTTTTTGGTCAAATTGAAACTATATAGAATTTGAAGATTACCTTGTTGCGTCATATAAGACATGTTTGCTCAGAATGGTTTTCCACAGAGGAAACAGGGAAGCAGTGCTAGGAAGACATACAGAAGGAAACAACCTTCCAAATCAGCAACCTGAGATGGTCAGAATTGGAACTGAATAGTTTGTTGCAGTAATGGAGCAGTTGACTCAAGAGAAATATGGCGGTGGTATCCATGCACGAGATCAACCAGATCAACTGCAGAGGAACATGTCAGTGGTGGAACATTTCATGAGGCAACATCCCCCATCATTCAGAGGATCATCTGACCCTGTGATAGCTAAAGGGTGGATTATAGCACTGGGGAAGATTTTCGATGTCATGGGGTGTTTTTAACAATCAAAAGGTTAGTCTTGTTATTTACCGTTTGGAGGGTGAAGTAGATCAGTGGTGGTCGAGGGTTAAAAATATCAAGGACGCTGATGAGATTGATGCTCTCGACTGGGATGAATTCAAAGGTATGTTTCTTGGGAAGTATTTTCCTAAGGCTGTTCGACATAGTATGGAAATGAAATTCAGGGAATTGAAGCAAGAGGAAAAATCAGTGGCTGCCTATGAAGAAAGGTTCACTCGATTGGCAAGGTATTCTCCAAATTTTATTTGAGACCTTGATAGTAAAATCATTCATTTTTACTCAAGATTAAACCCAAAATAATGAAGGGATTTAGCTTCTCGCGAGTTCCAGAGTTATGAAAAGCTTTTTTGATGTACTGAGAAGGTGGAAATGGAGTTTTCGGATGATCAAGTGTTCTATAACAACCAATAGAAGAAGAGACCGAGATGGTAGGAGAAAGGGAAGAATTCTTCAAAAAGGTCTGATGGTAAGAAAATTAAGTTTCTAGTTTGTGATAAATGTGGGAAAAGGCATGCTGGGGAATGTCTTATATATTCTAGAAAGTGCTACCGATGTGGTAAGATGGGACATAAGGCTCGTGATTGCACTAAAAAATATCAGGGTGATGGTAAGAACAAATTTGATTTACAGTTAGTGAAATGTTTTAAGTGCAATGAGATGGGTCATTATGCAAACGAGTCTCCTACAAAGAGCTCATGTTATGGGAAGCATTTATACTATAAGAAAAAAGGGGTGGTGAAATCCTTTGAAACTACTTAGGCAGATGTCGGGCCATCAAATGAAGTTGTATCAGGTACTTTTTTTGTTTTTTCAGATTATTCCAGTGTGTTGTTTGATTCAGGGTCTACACATTCTTTCATCTCTGAAAACTTTTCTAGTAAAATGGGAATACCTTCTCAAGAAATGACTCCTGAACGTTTGGTAAAAACACATGGGGGAAATTTTGAGGCAAAAAGAATTTATAAGAATCTTCATATCCTTATCCGTGTAAAGAACCTACTTGAAAACCTTATTGTTTTACCTCTAGTAGAGTTTGATATTATCCTGGGTATGGATTGGCTCTCTATTTACCATGCTAAGATTGATTGTAGAGCTAAGGAAGTTTATTTTCAAAATGACTTTTAGTTTGTGTACAAGAATGAACCCTTACTATTGATAATATATCAAGAGGCTGAGAAACTTGAAAAAGATGGAAATGGATGTTTCCTTCCACATATTGTTAAAAACAAGGGAACTGTTCAAATTAATGATGTGCCAGTGGTAAATGTGTATCCTGATGTTTTTCCTGAGGATTTTCCTGGAATAATACCAGATCAGGAAGTTGAATTTACTTTTGACTTAGTTCCTGATGTTAAGACCATTCCAAAACACCCTTATCAAATGGCTCAAATTTAACTTTTAGAGTCGAAGGAGCAATTGCAAGATTTATTAGAGAAATGGTTCATTCGACCTATCACATCACCATGGGGTGCTCCTGTTTTATCTGTTAAAAAGAAAGATGGTTCTATGAGACTTTTCATTGATTATAGAGCCTTGAATAATATCACTATTAAGAACAAGTATCCTTTGCCTCATATCGATGATTTGTTTGATCAGCTCCAGGGAGCTCAGTTTTTTTCAAAGATTGACATAAGATCGGGGTACCATCAGTTGAAGGTAAAGGATTTAGATATTCCGAAGACCGTGTTCCGAACAAGATATGTCCATTATGAATTTGTAGTAATTCCTTTTGAGCTAACCAATGAACCTGCTGTATTCATGGACCTTTTGAATAAAATTTACCATGAGTTCTTGGATAAGTTTGGGGTTGTTTTCATTAATGATATTTTGGTGTTTTTTAAAAGTAAAGAAGAGCATTAAAGACATTTAAGGGTCATTTTGAAAACATTAACAGAAAAGAAATTGTATGGGAAATTCAGAAAGTTTGAGTTTTGGTTGCAAAAAATTTCTTTCTGTGGTCATATTGTTTCTAAATATGGAATAACTGTTGATCTTGCAAAAACAAAGGTTGTGTAAGAATGTCCAAGACCCACAAATGTAACTGAGATTCATAGATTCCTTGGTTTGGGAGGCTATTACTGAAGGTTTGTTAGAAATTTTTCATGGTTATCTAGTCCAATGACTAAGCTAACTCGGAAGGGTGTTAAGTTTATCTGGACAAAAGAATGTGATGATTTTTTTAGGAACTGAAATGAAGATTGGTGAATGCTCCAGTTTTGGAACTACCTTCCAGGAATGGTGAGTGTGTTATATACAGTGATGCTTCATTGAAAGGAATTGGTTGTGTCCTTATGCAGAATGATCAAGTAATTGCATATGCTTTACATCAGTTGAAAACTCATGAGATAAATTTCCCTAAACATGATTAGGAATGAGTTATTGTTGTTTTTTCTCTAAAAATTTGGAGGAATCATTTTTATAGAGTAACGTGTGAAATATATAATGATCACAAATTTTTAAAGTATATATTCACTCAGAAAGAATTGATCATGAGACAGAGGAGGTGGCTGGAATTAATCAAGGATTATGATTGTACAATTCATTACCATCCAGGAAAAGAAAATAAAGTGGTGATGCTTTGAGTCGAATAAGTAATGCTTCATTAACCATGATACGTTTGGAATGAGATCCTTTGGTTTTTGATTTGATGAACTTTGGCGTAGAAGTTGTTGGTGAAACAAGTTCTTCTGTTTTGTTTCATGTATCGGTGAAATCTTCTCTATCAGACAGAATCAAGCTAGCACAGAAGCAAGACAGTGAGTTTCAGAAAAAGGTAGAGCTGGTTCAGAAGGGTAAGTTGCCTGAATTAAACATTGATAATGATTGTGTTTTGATATTTAGTAAGAGATAGTGTGTGCCTTATGATTCAAAGTTGAAGAGAGAGTTGTTATGTGAAGCTAATAGTTCTCCGTTTTCAGTTAATCCGGGCAGTACTAAGATGTATAGAGATCTTCGGGAGTATTACTGGTGGGACGGAATGAAAAGGGATATTTCTGATTTTACTGTGAAGTGTTTGACATGTCAACATGTTAAAGTAGAGCAGCAGTTACCAAAAGGGATGCTTCAGCCTTTACCAGTACCATAATGGAAATGGGAGAATATATCCATGGACTTAGTTGTGGGATTGTCGAAGACACCTTGAGGTAATAATGAAATATGGGTTATTGTTGATCGCTTGATTAAATCTGATCATTTCCTTGCTATACGAGATACTTTTTCCCAAGATCAACTTTCCCATTTGTATCTTAAAGAGATAGTCAGGTTACATTGAGTTCCTCTCTCCATTGTATCTGATCATGATCCTAGGTTTACATCTAACTTTTGGAAGGGCCTTCAGAAGTCTTTGGGTACTGAATTAAATTTTAGTACAGCTTTTCATTCTCAATCAGATGGCTAGTCAGAACGAACAATTCAGACATTGGAGGATATGATACATGCTTGTTCGATGTATTATCAGGGAAGTTGGGACCTATATCTTTCTTTGGTTGAGTTTTCTTATAATAACAGTTTTCATTCCAGTATACAGATGGCTCCATTTGAGGCATTATATGGTAAACGGTGTCGAACTCCTGATTTTTGGGATGAAGTGGGTGAAAGGAAGCTGATGGGACCAGAATTGGTGGAAGAGATGGCAGAAAAATTTCAGTTGATTCAGAAACACATGAGAACAGCACAGAGCAGGCAGAAGAGTTATGCGGATAACCGGAGGAAGGATCTATCTTTTGATGTAGGTGATCATGTTTTTCTCAAAGTTTCACCGTGGAAAAGTGTGATGTGATTGGGTAAGAAAGGAAAGCTGAGTCCAAGGTTCATTGGAACATATGAAATTCTGGAGAGAGTTGGATTAGTTGCTTACCGAGTGGCTTTACCTCCGAGTTTATCTCAGGTACACAATGTTATTCATGTTTCAATGTTGAGAAAGTATATGCCAGATCCATCTCATGTTTTCAGCCTAGAGGTAGTACAGTTGGAAGAGAATCTCTCTTATGAAGAACAACCAGTCCAGATTTTGACCGTAGAGAGCAAGTGTTGCGGAATAAGGTCATTCACCAGGTAAAGCTTTTATGAAAAAACGATATGGTTGAAGAGGCATCATGGGAATCTGAAAATGCTATGAGGGATAAATACCCCCACTTATTTTGAAAGTGAATAAAATTGCGAGGATGCAATTTCCAAAAGGGGGGAAGGATGTAACATCCCAGGTAAATAAAAAATAAATCATTTTCATATTTATTAATATTTACAAATTAAATACTAATTTTACTTTAATGGGGTTTCTATGTTCGATAGCGTTCCCGATACGCAACAACGAGTTTCTTTGAAATCTTATGTTGCACACTAGTAATAAAATAATATTTTTTAAATGGTAGTTAACACATAGTCGTTGTATTGGCGGGAATGAATAGAAATAAATAAAATATGATTATATATGTTTGTTAACTATTTTTACGTTTATCCAATAAAGGATAAAGGATTAAAATACGAAAAAAATTCAATTTTAGGCATAGATACTCTAATATTCACTAAAAGGTCGAACTATCACCTTTTTATGGAGAACCCTCTTTAAATATAGTTTTGGTCACTCTTATACATTCTATTGGACCGAATAAAATTCTTCTTTATAATCGGGACATCAAAATTTACTTTTTGTAAATTTTTCGTATTTTTCGATAAAGTTCATTTTTTAATAAACAGTGAAAAATGTTGTATTTTAATTCAAAAACTTTTTTGAATCTAATTTATTTATATGATTATATTATCTTTTTAATTGGTTTTTAATTAAAATTAGAATATATTTTTACCATTTAATCCAATAGTGGTCGTTGGAATTAATTTCACCTTGAAATTGGACTTAAACTAGTGTCAATCTTTTGATACATATTGTTTCATAAAAACACGATATTTGCATTGACAGTGGGAATTAATTATTAAATTAATTAATGTAACTTATATGTTTTGAATTTTGTAAAATATACATCATTATTGAATTCTGAATATCAATTATAGCTTAGGGTGAAGTTTTGGTATTTTTTTGAAAAGCTTTAATTTTTTATGAATAGTAAAACCACTATGTGGTACATGAAAAAACTGATTTTTCGTTTAAATGAAATTTTACCACCTCTGTGTTTTGAATTTCAAAAATCTGACATACATGGTTATCATTACGAAGTATAATTTGGTTCAATGGGATTAAAATAATTTTTTTGGTGAATAGTAACTTTTATGTTTTAATCGCAATTAGAGGTAATTATTGTAGTTTAATGTAAAAATAATGTTTTAATAATAAGAAATGTCCTAGACACATGTCCTACCCTTTTTGGATGTTTCATTTCTGACCAAGACAATCCATGGGTGGGCTTGGGGACCCCATGGAGCCACTTTGGTAGGAAAATGACATTAATAACTTTTTATTTAAAGTTAAAATGAAAATGTCACAAACATGAGTCGTTTTACTAAAACAATTTTTAAATGGGGTTATACAAGTCATATTTTTTACTATAAATATTAATTAGAAATATAAAAACATTTACTACATCATGATATTTTTTTATTATTTTTATACATTAAATAAATAAAATTATTTATGACACCATGATGATGTAGTGATTACCTCATTATTTAAAAATTTAAATAAAATGAAAAGATAATGTAAAATCTAAGACCTACACATGTCAAAAACCTATTGGATGGGTGTATTTAGAACTATAATCACCTTATCCTAGAAATATATAATTTTGGAACTTTTTAAATCCTAAAAGCATTTGTATAATAAAGTAACCTTTTATAACATTCCAAGAGTGCCCCTCCTCTCCTCTTATAAAAGGCCCCCACCTCTACCACCTTACCCACACCTCTCAAGCCTTTGGCTTGGCCAAACCCTGCCCATTCTGTCTCTACACATCCCTCTATTACTCATATAAGCCTCACATTGGGCAGAAGTCTTCCCAATGAATCCTTTGAGCTCAAATCAAAATGAGTTACCCGTTTTAAAAGTAGTGTTTTCTCTTGTGTTCTAATGTTTTATTTTTCTTCTCCAACCCCCTAAACTCTTTTTATTATTTTATTTTGTGACAACACAAGTATATTCAATATACGAGGATGTTTTTATAAAAAGTATTCGGGCTACACTTACACACACCTTCATCTAATGGTTAAAGAGAATACTGTTTCCGTGGATGGCGAAATTCTGCCTCACGAAAGGATGATCGTTCAATATTCTTCTAACAGCTTCAAAGGTGGACATTAAGGTGACACTATATTTATATATTATATATAATATTTTTATGTTTTACTGAAGCTTATGTATTTTTAATTTATGGAATACCTTTATGGTTTCCATTATGGGTAAAGGCAATATCTTCATTTTAGGATGTGCGGACTACCGCCCCCTCAAAGTGATTTGATTCGTTAACACCATATGTGGTACGTATAAAGGATAAATTTAAAGATATTATATATGATATTATAATAGAATTATGATATACCTTTCTATAATTATTATTTCAAACCATTAAGTAAGAAATAGAAATGAATGTAGCGTTCATGCGTACGTACGGCTTACCGTCTCCATGAACGGTGCATTTAATTTCTTACCTCTAAATGATTATGTAATATTATAAATGCATGTATATAATGGATATATATGATATATATTATATCTACATCATTAATATAATTCTTTATATAATGTATATTTTACCACATGAACAACTTGTAATTATAAAGAGTTTATTTTTGAATCAAGTACCAATGATCGACAAAACGACCATTATTAAAGTAAATAATTACATAGTGTTCATAACATAGTAATAAGTGATATAAAAGGAATAATTAACTTGAAAAATGTTCTTAAGAAAGTATATATTAACTAAATTTTATTATTCCGGACGTTAAAGAACGATCGAGTCAAGTTAGACCCGAGGTATGGGACTTCATCGAAATCTCCTTTCATTGAGGCATATTTTGTTTTATACACAACCATCTTTTATACGGTGTATAAACCCCTTTGACTTTTATGTTTATAGAAAATGAATCTTTTTTATATGAAGCGTTTTACTAAATGACAAAATTGAATGTTTTTGTCGTACGTATGCGGCGACAACGACTTCTCCGCTGCTGTGACCATTATTTGAGTTTCATCTTCCTCTACAAGACATACCTTTTTTTAAATGAAAAATAAATACCATGTTTTACTTTTCTTTTATTTTAGTATTGAAAATGGTTTTCATAATGTTTTTATTATATCAATGTGTTTTATTAATATCTTGTGATTGAAATGTGGAAATTTATGTTTCCTTTATGCATGTTTTATATGATACGATTATGTTATGGTTCTTGGGCATTGTTTTGAAGATGGGTGGTTCTGTGATAAACTAAGGGCGGGTGAGCCCAATATAGCTCTCCAATGCATTGGGTAACGCGAAAGAGTTAAACATTAAGGTTTCTCTGAAGAGATTTAGGGAATATACTATGATGGTTATTCCAAACGTAACCAAGAGGGTTACTCCCTACGTAAGAATGTTATGAATGCATCAAGTTAGCTTTATGTCTTATGATTTATATGATTTATTCATGATTTGATGAAATATGTTAAAGTGATTACGTTTTATGAGTAAAGTATGATTTCATACATGGACAAATGTTTTCATTTCGTACTTTTATATCCCTTACTGAGCTTTTTATACTCATCCCATATTTTTGAAATTTTTTTCACAGGTCAAGGGAAAGGTACATGATGTGATGATAGTTTCAATGAAGTGTCAAGAAAGAACCCATGTTTTATTTTAAATATTATTTCGTTGATGGGAAAAATGAGTACTATCTATTATGTAACCACTTTGTTTAAATGTGTAATGTAATGCATGTTTTATGATCTAATTCTCTAAAACTCTAAACCAGAAAAGATCCTCAACATTTATTCTTGAAATAACTCAAGATTAAGTGATGTTTAAGGCTGGGGCCTTATATTAATTACCTGATTTACTCTTTTACAATATTATTAAAAAGTACCAAAGTTGTTATTCACAATTCCCCAAAATAAAATATATCTATTTACATAATTTTGAACCAACAATTTCCAATTCGTAAAAAATATATAAAAATCAATAACACAGTATTTGTATTAATTCATTTAAAATTAATATCGTTGTTAGAATGAGAAAAGATGTTTTAAACCACAAATCATTTCAAAATATTGAAATGCATTTTGATATAAATTCAATGTAAAATTAATAAAAACATCCCAAATTAAATTAACTAATAAAAATATAATATAATTATAGTTTAAAACCATATTATAATATAATTTAACCATAAAATTTATTTTTAAGAAAAAAATTGTTTCCAATTAAAATTTAATATATTTTTACTATTAATCCAAAAAATAAAGTTATCTAAAAAATATCAATTATTCATCCAATGAGAATTTTTATTTCCTTATTCCAATAAATAATTTTATTTATTCATATAAAAATTAATAATGTGTCAAAAATTTAATTTAAAATGGGTTCTCTTTTAAAATGCGGTAAATTAACAATTTGAATACAATATTTGTTTTTATACATAATGTAGGGTTTATTAATATATTATCACTAAAATTTCGATTATATGAATATAAATAAAATTATTAAATATATAACATATATATTTCATTTGTTTCAATTACTGATTTTAATAAAGATAATTTCATAATACAAAAATAAATATATTTCCTTTACATTTAATTGGTTTATAATTTTCATAAATAATTTTTTGTCGAAGAATTCACCTAGCATTTTTATAATTTAGTTATATTTATTATTCCCAATATAATTTAGAGTTATAATGGTAAATTTATTCTAATGGAATCTCATGGTTCATCTAATCTCTTGACTATGTGCAATTAAAGCTATTAAAGAGTTATTTAAAGAAAATATTTCAAAAAAAACAACTGGGTGTCGCAACTATAATGTGATAAGTAAAATTTAAATAAAAACACATTGAGAAAGTGCGATATTTTTATCAAATATATAGTACAATGTGTAAAATAAATTTTATTTTTAATCAATAAAAATAATATAAAATAAAATATATAGACAAAATCATGTGCTTAATACAAACCTAACAAACATAAAGGAATTTGGGATAATAAAATCATAGAATATTATTAATATTTTAACTAAACCCCCACTGTAAGTAAAACATATATTTAAACATGTAATATTAATTAATATAATAGAATCCTAATTCAAAACATTCATGAATAATCAAATAATCTATTATAAAGAATCCATGGTGTATAATAAGATATTTAACTAAAGGGGGAATTTGAGACCAGATTCCAATTCATTATCTCCTTGCATAATTGAATGGATTCCAATATAATTGGTTCCATTAAAAATCATTAAAATATATCCACCTAAAAAATGGGAATATTTTGAATAATTGATACTATATGTAATTAAACTTGAGATATTTATGTAGGTGGTGAAAACTTATAGAATTTATGGAAGAAATTATATGTATTTGGTGTGGAATGATGGGGTTGAAGTGTTTCCATTTAAAATAAATGAACGGTTACATCAGTGAACACCCATTATTTATCAATAGTGGAAGGACACAATTCTAGGGAAAATTGGACCAAAAGTTATAAATAGTTGATTTTTGAGTGTTATAAGGTCAATTAAAAAAATTTATGTCATTTTTAGAACATGTTTTAAACATGTTAACCACAAACTCTACAGAGGATATCGTTCATGTCCAAGAAAATAACATAGGTTTCGATATCCTTTGTTTTAGCCCCTAACCACTTGATATGGGAGGGTACTTATTCACCTTATCCTAGTTTTCGTCCACTGATCTTCTCCCCTTTATCGATCCTAGATTTCATCCCTCCATTCCCTCTGATTTCTATCAGTAAAAAAGATACATATCTGTTCGATGAGCTTCTACAAGATCTGATTATTGACATTGGAATTCACTGAATAATCATCCCTTCTTGATATGATAATAATTGAATGATTCAAGATTCAATGGTAATACATGGACATATTTGATCGATTCATCTTTAACTCTTGGGTTCCACAGAAGAGGGAAACCATTAGTCTACTTTATATGTAGCATATAATTATGAGATTAAACTTGGAGGATGATTTGATACTGGATTGGTCGAGTGCACCATTTTTTCTATGGAGAAACTCATTTCCTACTCTTCATGTGGTTCTATGATTTTCATATGCGGTGTTATTTTCCCACAATTACGTTCTATGTAGGGTTATCGAATCTCCAACATTATTTTCAAAACCCATCCATTCTTCACAAGTTAAGAAAACTAGTAGGTCTATATATATTCTTAGTCCATCAGACATAGGTTGTCTATCATCCCTTTTCACATAGGATATTTATTGAGGTTGATGTTTCGAATCCCCTGTTCTATTCGTTCTGGGTCCCCATCGGTGAATATTTTATATATAAACTGTAGGTATTTTTTTAGTCTTAGTTGGATTTTTTTCATGTTCAAATGGGTGGACATAATTGTGGGGTTTTTTGACCCATACTACCAAAAGTGAAGGCTCATTCTATCCTGATTCCATTTGAGCAGGTCCCTGTATCCAAACAGGATAATAACAGTGTCTTGAGGGCCTCTTGCGAATCCCCTGGGGATAGGTATGTGTCATGTTCTGAGCAATTTGTTTAAGAGGCTAGGTATAACCATTTGTGGCCAAACCCTCTTTCTGTAGATCCTAATATGAAATTGAAATATATTTATAGAACATTAAAATGTGATCTCAATGGTGTCTCTCCTATTTTTGGGATGGTGATTCATAATAGTGTAGAGTTTTTGGGCGGCCACTCTGAAGAGAGAATTGAAATTTTTTCATCTAAATTTATAAATGATGAACAACCTGTTGTGATTGCAGAGAATGGTATTGATAAGAGGTATGATATATATGAAAAGGAACCTATACAGAAGGAAGACAATGTAGGATGGGTGAAGGGAACAACTATGGTGAGACTTGAAAGAATAAAATCAAATATAAGAGTCTGCAATCAGTTTGAATGCATGGAATTTTATGACTTGAGATTGGAGGGGGGAATGTTTCACAATATTATTGCTGAGGTGAATGGGATTCATACTAAACATGTTGATAGTGAGATAGAATTGTAGGATGATGTCCCCAATAAAGACGTCCAACATGATAACTATCTTAATGAGATAGATGATCATGTTCCAGATTTTGAAATTGATGGGTAGAAGGGAATTCACAATGAGAGGATGGATTAATCCACTTTGCCGACTCCAATAGAGACACTTTCAAAAAATAATTTTAAATCCTAGAAGATGGATTACCAGTGTAACGTAGATGGTGTTCTTGAGAATTCTTTGGAGTTTCTCATGAGCATTAATGAAGCAATCAAACATGTTCTGACTCTCAATGCGACTGAAGAAGAAACTACTAAAATGATGGGGATACCATTGAGGGTGACTCCCAATGAGGAGCAGTATTCTTAGATATACAAGATGGACCTGATCTTATTTGGGGGTTTCAATAATGGGAAGAATATCCTTGAAGAGTACATCCATTCTTTGGACAAGATTTCCTTTCGGGTCGATGATCTTCTTATGAATGAACCGGACAGTCAAGTAAATGTTATCTCATGGAAATGATTTAAAGAGATTAAATATGGTAGACTTAAATTGTCCATTAATTTCTCTACTATTTCCTTTTTGGTTTAACTCAAGGTTTCTCACTTTTTACTTAAAAGGGTATGGAATATTAAAATTTAATTTTATGTCGTGTTTCGAGTCATTTATACTTAGTTTTTTATAGTCTATTAGATTATCATTATTCATAGTTAACTACTTAATAACTATGTAATATATGTTTTATTAAAAATATAAAATAACCCCACTTACCATATATTTTTACAAATGTGTATATAATAAAACCTACCCTTATTAATTTTTTTCATAATAGAGAATTAAATTTGTAGTTAAATCATATAATTTATAAAGAATCTATTTTATAAAATATTATTTTTATCATTGAGTATTATTAATCATATTTAGTTATTATTACCATTTTGATGAGTTATAATACATATAAATATATTATTAAACATTATATTAAATCAGTTTTGAAAAGAAATTAGTTAAATAATTTAAAAAAAATTACTCAATCTTAATGATATTATTCATTGATAATAATAGTATTAACATTATCTTGAGAATTATATATTATCTTAGAAAACATAAATTTATGGCCAAAAATTAAGTTGACCTTAATAAATAATATGATAATGTTGATCAAAAATTTGAAATAAATTTTCATATATGAAATTATGACAGGTGATGAAACCTAATTTCCCATATAACTGAATAAAAATATTTTATAGATAAAATATTACATAGATTTCCAAAATATTTCAGAGATAAGTTATATAAATTGAACATATATTTTTTAAAATTATTTATTTTACTTTATATATATAAATTTTTATTCATAAATTTTATAAAAAAAAATATATTTCATTCTGTTTTTTTAGTTTAATCAATACAATGATATTTAAAAACAAGTATTGTTTTAGTAATCAACAAAAAAATTATTTTCGAAAAACATTAAAATTTTATCTGAAGATATTATTGAAAATTTGAATTAAAAATTGATATAAAATTTTTCAAATTAAAATTTTTTCATTTCGAAATTTATCATTTAAATAAATAAATATATTAGGAGAACCCACATTTATTGAAAAACTACCTTTCAAAACATTAAGTATTCTCAGTCAAATTTTTATGCATTTATATTTTTTTAAAATAATTTTCATAACCAAATGATTAATTCATGATAATATTTTATTATCAATTATTTCTTGGATTGTTTTAGTTTTATTTTTTTTACAATAAATCAAAATTGTTTTTATGTAATGGAAATGAAAAACATTATAATCTTGTGTCATTATATCATATCACATAAATAAAATTTATACCCTCAATTTCAATTTTTACACACTAATTAATGATGATTGGTGGTATTCTATAATTATTTTTCACTAGGGTTATATCTTAAAAAATAAAATTTATCATACCATATCTTGTTACACAAAAATTATTTATCTGTCCCCAAACAACAATAAATTTTTTTGCAATCATAAAAAAATGAATGTTTAGACATTAATTCTAAATTCTATGAAATATAACTTTACTAAAACTATTTGAATCAGAGTGACAAAAATCCACATAAAAATCATATATTATATAAAAAAATTATTCTAAAATTATCACTAAAATATGTTAACCATTAGTTCGTAATGTCAAACATTAATCAACATAAAACATAATCAAAAAAATGATATAAGCTTACAAAATTATTTTGTGGATCAACTTTTCATTAAATCAATAATGAATTTAATTTCAATTAATTATAATTAACTCACAATTATCATTGAGAATCAACACATTATTACCTCAACAACATTTTTCTATTAATCCTAAGAGTTTTATTTCAATGAATCATTTGTTTTCCAGTAGTTATATAAAAAAAGATAACCTCAATTAGAAATATCATTCCATGGTTATTGATAACATTTAGTATATATTTTAAGACATTTAAAACTACTGAAAAATATCATTTTAAAATTTTAAAAATCCCCATAAAATGTACAATATAAAAAAATATCATTTATAAATATAACCAAATAATTAAAATTCCTAATATTTTAATGATTTAATTTCATATAATGTATTATCCTAACATTCTTACATATAACCATGAAACTACCTTTTTACACCATTATTGTAATGTACTAATATTATAACACATTTAACTATGATTCAACATTTTCTAGTGGATTCATGATTTATATATTTCAATGTTTCATTTTCATGAACCTATTTAATGATATAACAAAACCAAAAATGGTTATGATAGTATACAAAATTTTAATTTTAATAATTTTACATGAATATTCCTTCCCATAATACACATTTTATAACATATTGTACTTTTAGAAAACATATGAACCATTTTTTAGTCCATATTTATCTATATTAAATTAAATATTAGGATTTCTTAAATAATTAATTAACACCATAATCGAATATATCAAAATATATTATATAAAGAATGCGATTTACCAAATCATATCCCTCAGGAGTGTCAGACCAAATATACATTATGGAATATTTGTCCTGTACAAGGTAAAAATTTAATTATTACTGACACGGTATTTTTAGGTTAATATCTATATGTAAATTTTTGTTAGTTATGGCATCCACAGATAAAATTTAGATAGGGATGTCATTTTATGGAGAACCCAACAATCAATGAATCAACAATTTTTTTTTGGATTGTATTCCATATATAGACATAAACTATATATGTATCCTATGGTTTTTATCTAATATTATCTCAACATAATCATAACATATAACTAAATTAATCCTTATAAATGAAAAAAATTCCCCTTCAATGCTTTCTTAGATTCCCCATACCTACACTCTTATGTTTGATGCTAAAAACATAGTCTTTTACAAATGATCATTCATTCCAATAGATATAATCAATGTTTTTATTTTCAAATTTCATATTAGAATTAAATCTATAATAGTATAAAAAATTTATAATACATTGATATATTTTCACTGAGTAATTATCCTTATGAAATGTATTTTATAACACATGTGATGTTTTTTAAATAATCAAACGCATATAGACTCTGAAAATATACTTCATAAAAAATATTGTTATGTTTATATGTTTTGGAGTGGAAACAATGTAAATGTGTGATATTCAATGAAAGGAAAGGAAAACATATGTGATTATCATTGAGGATTCTAAGTGAATAAAATTTTTCTATATGGTCATGAGAGAATAAAAAATATACATAAACAAATAATTTTGAAAAAAATTCCAAGATAAAAAATGGAACATAATACATGATCAGTCATAATATAAGTACATCTCAAAGCATATGTATATATTGTAAACATGTGAATATGTATCATTACATAGTGGATTTGTTATCAAAACCTATATATTTAGAGGACCTGGTTTCCTTCACCTGGTTCTCTATGTGTATCCAACTTCACTAAAATATATCTCATGATATATAAAGACACACTCACCTTCTTCCCTTATTGGATTGAAAACCCCAAATCATTTCCCATTATCTCATGAGATATAATGATTTACCCAATTAATAAGTGTGACATTTTGGGTCCAACTATCACAAAATGAAAGTAAATACATTTCTGTTCCATAAGAAATCAATCATTAAATATATCATTAAAACCATTGAAATTTCTTTTTCGTAATCATCACATCATAAAAAACATAAGGTTGAAAGCAAGAGATTCCAATCCAATTTGAATTGTATGACTAAAATTTAAGTGATGAATTTAAAGTGGTTCTAAAAAAATAACATATGAGGATTGAAATAAAATAGATATAATGGTGGAATGGTATATAAATAAATGATTTTTTAGAAAATTATATATCATTTTCATTAAATTTCATGTTATAATCACACTTAAATGACATTTTTAGAATGGTCACTATTGTAAAATTGAATGGAATGAATTTTAAAAAAAATATATGGAATAAAATACCAATAATAAATCCATGGAAATATTTTTAGTTTTACACATTGAGATTTTGTAAAGTATTTTTTTAAAATGAATTTAATTTTTTATATATATTGCATTACATGTAACATTGGATTTAGATTTCTTCAAACAATTTTTAAAAAATTGAGATTTTATTAAAATATAATTATATGATCGATATAACCTATAAACTATAACAGATGGAATTAATATTTTTAAATTATTTATAACAAATATATGGTTTAAAAATGTATATAAAATGAATTCTTTGTTGTCTATTTACCTTAATATTAAAAAAATTGAAATAATTTTCTAAATAAATATTTTTTTGTAAAATGTTTTTCATAGCTCAATAAATGGAAAAAGAATTATAGAATTATTTTACTAAAATTTATATAGTATATATTAAATCAACTTTTAAAAAATCTTATTATCATTTTTCTAATCATGATATAAGAATAAATCGTATTTTATGTGTGAAAACTATATATTTCTAAAAATCCATATTATCACTTTTTTGTGGAAATATTTTCAAAATATTAATTTTTTACACTTTTAGAAAACAAATTTCAAAAAATCCCCATAATTTTTTAAATTTACATATCAATGTTATCTAAGGGTAAATTTTTAATAATTTTCATAATTGTTTCGTTTTTAAAGAATAGTGGAAAATAATGAATATTAATTGAAATATGCCTTTTCATTTTAAATATTTATAATTTTAAATTATATATTAAATTTAATTTTAATAAATATTAATTAAATAATAGATCAATTATTACAATTTATGTCACGGTAATATTTATATTTTTTAATTTTGATATGAAAAATTAAAAATATTTAAACATTTTCGCTTCAAAACTGACTTCTTCATTACATCTATCAGATTAATTTTACAATAAAATTTACACATCAATGAGTTGATTTTATAATAAGATATATTTATTTTTCAATTGAATTTTTTTTATTATATAATAATTTTTTCTAACCAAATTGAAAATTGAAAACAAAAAAAAATTATTTTATTTATTTAAAATAAATATGGATTTACTGGGTGCTTAAACTAAAATAATAAGAGATAAAATGACTGAATAAAATATAAAATACAATTCCTGTATATATTTATATCCTATATCATATTATTCTCTCAAATAATCCATTTTGGTACATTTTTACATTAGAAAAATCATGGTACGCGCTTTTTATTCCAAAACATTAAAACTGTTTCACTCACTACACTTATATTATTCCACACAATCTCTTCTCTCCATTACACTTTAAAACCATTTTTTTTCATCCATGAACTACCTAAATAAAATCCAATTATCCCTAATTTCATACTAGAAGCCATATTTTGGACATAAATCCAACGTAGTATGATTTTTGTTGAAAAACAAAAGAGGTACCGGAAGAAGTGTTAACATTCCTTAACGAGTGTTTTTATTTTATTTATTACTCAACCTATGAAAATTATTATTAAACCATATTATATAATACACTAAATATATCCCATATAAATATATTTCATCATGTTATTTTCATAACCCAATAGTATTCTAAATTCCATAAAATGGGATACAAAGTCATCATTCATGTGTACACATACTATTGCCTCGTAAACTGATGTCAATCATTTTTCCATTTCCACATCTCATGGTTGGGTATGATGGTGGATATAAAATACACACACACACATAAATATATATGTATTATATTATTGAAATAATTATATCTTTGGAGTCATTAAATCATATATAATTTTTTCCCTTCCAATTCCATTGGGGATGCAATAATATTTTTCATGTGTATGGTTGACTACTTCTTCGAGAAGCGATGTGATTCATTTTCACTAACACATTACATTAAAAATAGTAGTGATACATTTAATGATTATATTTTATATAAATTACATAATAATGATATTAATTTAATATTTATCATTATTAAATTATATCATATCATTTTTTATTCCCCTTTAACTCATTAAAAATTATAATCACCTTTGTGTGTGTGTGGAAAATCACCTTAATGATGTGACATGAATCTCTTTATTCATATCCTCACAACATGGATTATATATATAAATATATATTAATATTTAATATTATATTAATGATATTATAATCAATATGTTAATATATAATGTTACTAGCATCCTTTTCATATTTATCGTTTTAAAATAGAAATGTAACTCATGAATAAGTATGCCCTACCGTCTCTAAAATTGTAATGTACTAAATTTATAAAAGAAAAACATAATTATTAGTATTAAAATAATATTTTATGTTTAAATATAAGATTATTTCATGATTATTATTCTGTATTTGGTCGAAGCGTGATCAATGTTTTTGGACCAAGAAGTAAAAAATAAAAACACACACGATAAACAATGTACTTATTACCTTAAACATTTCATTAAAATGGAATTGTTAAAAAATGTTTAATAAAAGTTCATAATAAAATAACATGTTGTATTATATTTCTAATTAATTTTATGTAAAATATTTACCATAAACTTATATTTATTATACTATAGGTTTGAACTTTTATGAAGGAAGTGGAGGCTTATGTTAAGTGATTTGTAGTCTCTCTTTTATTTCATGGATACATATAATTATTCACCTAAAATTTATTTTTTTGTTGTTTATATACTTAAAATATGTAATTTTATATCATTAATATACTTATTTTAATGATATTTATTATTTTAATTGATGTTTCATTTTTTGTGGTTATTAACTCAAATGATTACCAAATATGTTATGGATTTCTGACTTACTTGTAGTTTCTATGAGACAAAATACATATTCACCATGTTTTTCATTTATGTGGAATATATATTAAACAATAATGAACTTTATGATTAATATAGTTTAAAATATGTTAATTAGATAGCAATATTTTTGAAACTGTTTCTTGGGGTTTACAGTTCAATTCGTAGTAAATCAGTAACTGATTTATGGACTCATTTACTCTTAGGAGACATGAAAATTAACAAATGTTTTCTTTTGTGTGGTGTATGTAATTAACCAAGTAAATTTTATGAATCTATATATTTTTATGATAAATAATTTTCAAATGATGATATGAATTATTGGTTCATGCAATCTTAAGAATTACTAAATTTGAATAACATTTTTTCTCACAATTACTTTAGGTGAGACAAATACTATAATGTAATGAAATGAAAATTATCATTCGATTGAGAGTGCAACGAGTCATTACATGGCCTTAAGTGACATCCCCAAGATGTCAAAGGCTGGTAATAAATGCCAAAGGGTTTCAAATACAAGTGGGAGACGATTAATCCTTTATAAAAAACCACACATCCATTAACCATTCACTATATGAAGCATGAACAAATGAAAGACCAAAAAACAAATTCATTTATATAAAACCACATTAGAGTACACAACAGCAAAAGAATAAACAAAACATTAAAGTATACAGAAGAAATTGAACAACACAAGACTCCAAAAAGAATCCATGACTCAGTGGTCCACAAGCTCCAAGCTCCACAGAATCTCCCAAATATCCACACAAGCCACTAGTAATGATATTCTTTACCTTTACCTGTGTCTCAGAATACAACATCTGAAAAAGCACCAATGTTCCAAACCAGGGGTGAGAATAAAACTCAGTAGGTATTCCCCCAATGACTTCCCTAATCACGCCACAAGGATAGAAGAGTTATCCACATTTATATAAAAATAGTTTATATAAAACTATTTCACCAAAGCAGTTTATAACTAAATATAAACAAGATTTCCAAAACCATCCATTCTCAAAAGAATCAAAGTGAAATTCAAACCAGCTTTTCCAACATGTTATTTTTTTCCAGAAAAATAACCAAACAAGTTTCCAAACCATTTCACAAACATCACGTTTTGGCATTCCCAACCATTTCAAAAACCGTTAAATCAATCATGCATGCATCGTTATGACAGTTCCATACTCATGAGTGGTCTCTCGTCAATCTACCAAGTCGTCAAAGGGTAATTATTTACCAAGTGCCATTACACCTTTGGCATCGAGAACAAGGTCATATTTCAACCAATCCATGTACATATAGTTACCACGTTCCATTAAATGTTTGGCACCGAGCACAAGGTCCTATTTCAACAAGGCCTCGTAAAATGAAATATGAACACACAATACACATTTCCAACAATCATTCCAATCCATCCTTTCAATAAAACACCGTTTATTGAAAACCATTTTCCATCTAAACCATGTGTGTTCAAACAATTCAATCCATTTCAATAAATATGCCTTTTTATTGAAAACCAAATCCATCAAAACCATATCAATAAAACACCATTTTTTTTAAAACCCATTTCACACCAAACCATTTACAATTTCAGAAATTTCATAATTTAAAATCAACATTTTAAATTCAATTTTCCAAGCCACTTTTCACACAATTCACCATGATTTCACAATTTCATCAAGACCATAAATCATCAGTAATGAAGATTTATTCCATGATTTTCACAATAATTTCCATTCATATAACCAATTTGAAACTATGCCAAGAATTTCTAACAAGTGGAGTAGAGAGTGAATCCACCTACCTCAACAAAAAGGCGAAACCAAGTAATGGATGAAGAACGCTCAAGAACACCGGCTCAAATCTCCAAAACCCACCCTAGACCTCATCTCTTAACACAACCAAGACCAAATCTCATCATATTAGGTATCCACAAACATAGATATACCTATAACAGGCATAGATCTATGAAACCGAGAGAAGAAAAGAATTAGATCTGAGTAGATCTATGAAAACGATCAAGAACGAAAGAGAACTATCACATACCTCAAGAATCCGGCTTTGATTCTCCAAGAGAAGCCTTCGGATTGCCTCCGGAATGATGGGAGAACCCTATTTGACCTTAAGAGAACCATAATCCCGATTTAGGGTCTCTTAGGATCTTTAATAAGGCAATTAGAGTAAAAAATAGTTAGATCCACAATTTAGGGATCTAATTTTAAGTGGTTGCATGGTTCTTCCACACGGGTTGACAAAACGTGTGGTAACCGTGCGTTGGTTAATGCCTAGGCCACCCTTATCGCATGGTTTGGCTGCACGGTTAGACAAATCGTGTGCCAACCGAGCAGAAGCCACTACCTCCAAGACCCACTGCACACATTTTTCCGCACGGTTAGACAAACTGTGCGCCGACCGTGCGGCTTCCCCTTTTCCTTAAAAAATCACTCAATGTTCTCCTGACTCCCCCATTCATCACCCTTAACATTAAAACCATGAATCTCATCAAGTAAGAGTCACATACTAGAAATCAGGGGTACTAAATTCTCCCCAACATTGGTCTTTCCACCCCTAGAAAGTAGAAAACCATCGCTTCCCTGAAAAAGTTCTGGCCACTGCTCTTTCATTTCTTTCTCGCATTCCCAAGACTCTTCTTGAATCTGACCATGTTGCCACAAAACCTGAACTAGACCGATGCTTTTCCCACACAATACTTTATCCTATCTATCCACTATCTGCACCGGGATATGTACAAAAAAATTATCCGGCTCTAGGTCAATGGGATCCCATCTGATCACATGGTTAGGATCAGGTTGATACTTCTTTAATTGAGATACATGGAACACATTGTGCACCGAACTGAACCGTGGTAGTAATTCCAACTGATATTCCACCTCTCCAACCCATTATAGTATCTCAAAAGGACCTATATATCGAGGATATAATTTTCCATGTTTCCCAAAATGACGTTGTCCAAGTCTTGGAGAGATCCTCAAGAAGACAATATCACTCACAACGAACGTCAATGGTCTACGATGGTGATCTGTATAAGATTTATGAATACTCTGAGCCATATCCATCCTCATTCTAATCAACTGAATATTCTCCTTTGTTTCTTGGACAAGGTTCATCCCAACTAGTGAAGTCTCACATGTTTCCTCCCAGCATTTTGGAGAATGACAAGGATTCCCATACAATGCATCAAACGAAGCCTTGTGTATCGAGGCCTGATAACTATTATTGTATGAGAACTCCACTAATGGTATATTCTCCTCCCATGAGCCACCAAAATCAATTACACAAGCCCGCAAAATTTCTTCCAACGTTTTTATCATCCGCTCAGATTGCCCATCTGTCTAAGTATGATACGCCATACTCATCGTCAACTGAGTCCCAAGGGCTTGCTGTATTGATTTCTAGAAACAAGATGTGAACCTCAAATCTCGGTCTGATACTATAGACACTGGTACACCATGCCTCTTTACCACTTCTAGGATATAGATTTTGGAAAGATCTTCCACCGTATGAGTTTCACGAATCGGGTTGAAATGGGCTGACATGGTTAGACATTCCACTATCACCCAAATGGCATCGTGTTTCCAGACCTTTCTTGGAATACCTCTAACAAAATACATCGCTATCTGCTCCCATTTCCACACTGGGATAGGTAAACACTGTAACATACCAGCTGGTCTCTGATGCTCTGCTTTAAGCTACAGACAAGTTAAGCATCCCGAGATGAACTCGGTCACCTTTTTTCATGCCGCTCGACCCAAACTGCACCTTTGACACCTTATACATCTTCTGTGTACCTGGATGTACAACCCATCTTGAATAGTGGTAAGCATTAAGGATTTATTCCTAACAAACTATAGGAACAACCATCTGATCTCAAAACCACAAAACTGAACTCCCACTTAGCTTCCATCACTCAATAGACTCCCCACCATTGAGATTTGAACACATTGAAACATAGTGTACTTCAGATGCATATTCCTCCTTTACTATCACCACCAAATTAGGAACAAGCGTAGCTTAAAAGAAAACAGCAACATCATCTCGGTCTTCATATTCCACATGCATGTATGCTAATACCGACATCAACTTCCATTCATCTAATGCTTTCTTTGCCAACTGAGAATATTAATTCCTGCTTAATGCATCGGCCACCAAATTTCCCTTACCCAATGTATACATTAAGTCAAATTTGAAAATTTAAAGATACTCCATCCATCTCCTCTGCCTCAGATTCAAATCTCGTTGTGAGAAAATGTGTTTCATGCTTTTGTGATCCGTAAACACAGTAAATTTCTCACCAATAAGATAGTGTCTCCTGTTTTCAAAGCATGGACGACTACAACCAACTCCAAATCATGTGTAGGGTAATTTTTCTCATGAACCCTCTATTTCCTTGAGCCATAAACAACCACATGGTCTCCTTGCATGAGAACACAAACCAACCCTGTTCCCGAAACATCACAACACACCATGAATCCTTTCCCTAATTCTGGAAAGATTAATATAGGTATTGATGTAAGGCTAACTTTCAACTCCTGAAAATATATATGACATTCCACAATCCATTTAAATGCACTGTTCTTCTTTGTCAATTCTATCATAGCCGAAGCTAGTCATGAGAAGTCACGGACAAAGTGTTGGTAATAACCAGCTAGACCAAGAAAACTTCGTATTTCAAAGACATTAATTAGCAGTTTCTAAGAAATAACAACTTCTATATTTTCTGGATCCACTAAAACACCTTTCTCAGAAACAACATGTCCCAGAAAATGTACCTCTTGTATCAAAATATAAAACATTGATAATTTTGAATAAAACTGATGGTCTCACAAAATTTCCAACACTGTCTCCAAGTGTTCCTCATGATCAATCCTTGTTCTTGAATTAAAAAATATTTCATCCACAAACACCACAATAAAAGAATCTAGATATACTGAAATATATGATTCATCAAATCCATGAAGACTGTTGGTGCATTCGTTAGACCGAAATGCATGACCATTTATTTTTACTGGCCATATCTGCTTCTGAAAGCTATGTTTGGAATATCCTCCTTCTGAACTCACAATTGGTAATATCCTGATCGCAAGTCAATCATAGAGAACCACTGATCTACCCTTAATTGATCGAAAAGATCATCAATGCATGGAAGTGGATATCGATTCTTTATAGTAACTTGGTTATGTTTGCGATAATCAATACACAACCGAAGAGTTCCATCTGCTTTCTTTACAAAAAAAATGGACCTTCCCATGGAGACATGCTTGGCCAAATGTAACACTTGTTTTCTAGCTCCTCTGACTGCACTTTAAATTCCTTTAACTCCGTTGGTGCCATCCTATAAGATAAAAGTGAGATAGTACTGGTCCCCATAAAGAGATCAATCGTAAACTCCAATTCTCTTACAGGTGGTAATCCTAATAAGTTTTCAGAAATAACATCAGGAAACTTATCCACCATTGCTGGAGAACTATTTTCCTCACTCTCTTTCAATGATTCCAAAGTCAATGCTACCAATTTGTAAGAGGTCATTCCTACCATTGGTGCCAACAGGCTCTTTATGCCTTTCTTTACCATTCTCTCTCCTCTATAGAGATGATCCATGCTGTCCTCAGTCATGAAACTAACCATTCTCTTATAACATTCTATGTGAGCCTTAAAACATTTCAACCAATCCATACCTAGGATTACATCATCGACATCCATGTCCAATATGGAGAAGTCCCATTTTAGCTCAGCTCCATCAACAGTTATAGCACATGCTCTACACACGAAGGCTTGGCATTCTCTTTCACCAATAAGAGTTTGTAGTTTTAAGATATAAGGCATCATTTTCAGTTTTAATTTTAGAAAATCAGCAATACGAGAAGAAAGAAAGGAATGTGAAGCACCAGTATCAAACAACACTTGCATGAGCATAGAATTCAACAGAATTGTACCTCTCACCGTAGATGGTCCATCCTGATCATTGACCATCATCTGCTCAGCTCCAAACAATTTCTTTGTCGATGCACTATTCTCCTTGTTGCCTTGTTGATACTGCCCTGGTTGAGAAGTCATGGAATTCCTGGAATCACCATAACTAGCTGTATTCTTCTAGCAAGACTGGTTTTGTTTTCCTCGCCCTGTCATAGCATAATATGCTTGCACACTTGAGAAGTGTCACGAACACCTGACCATGGAGCACTACGACAATATCTCTGAAGATTCTCCATCTGCTTGCAATTGTGACATGCTCTAGGTTGTGTCGTGCACTCTCTTTTTTTGTGGTCAGTCTAACCACATTGAAAACAACCTGCATTGCTCTGGGGTCATGGTGGAAGTTTTACTATTCCCTTCGTAGGTTCTGATTCGCACTCCCACCTTGGAGGTAGGTGTCCCTATTCGGCTTGATCCCAGCATTGGAGTTCCCACCCGTTCCCATGGGTATCATCATGCCTCAACCTATCGATCTCGAGATATCATATTCAGCAACTGTCACTCTGTTCACCATCTCTGTATAATCCGTAATATAGAGCACCACAATCTTTGATCGAATCTCCTACCTTATCCCCGATTCGAAGATGAGTTCTTTCAAAGAATCACTTGCTGCAACCTCTGGTGAAAAATAGAATAAATTCATGAACTTATCCGCATAATATGTGACAGAAAGGCTCACTTGTTTCAAGCTGAAGAAGTTCATTGTTTTCTGGATCTTGAACGTGTGAGGATAGAATTGTTTTTTAAACAATTTATCAAAATATTCCCATGTTAGGCCTTCATCCAATTTAGAATGGACCTCTAAATCGCACCACTGACATGAATGATCCTCAAACATATACGTCGCAAGCTTTACTTTCAGCTCCACTGGTGTGCCAATGAAATCGAATATACGATTCATCCTGCTTAGCCACACCTTCACCTTCTCTGGATCAACATCACCCCTAAAGTTTTTTGGATTCTGATTCATGAACTGGATGGTATGATCCATATGTCATGGTTCATTTCTCCAGTTCCCCGTATCCATAGCTTGAAAAGCTTGGAAAATACTCTGAACCAGCTCTTGGTTCAAACATGGTTTAGGTGAAACCACATTCTCCGTAGCTTCTTCGGGTTGGTTTTGACGACGCCTACCAGGGGCCATTTTCTAAACCAACAACAAACTCTATCAATATCAACTCTAGAAACTGTTGTCTTATCATTTAAAATTCTATCACATCATCTATCACAACATTTTTCTCAAACAACATTTTTCCATGTTCAACCATTTTTAAAAAAATTAAAACATATATTTTTGAAAATCAATTCATTTTTAAAATACACCAAATACCTTATATTCAAATTCTTTCGGTTGAAAACAATTGCAACATTTTTCAAAATTGTCACATTTCACAAAATTTATACCCATTCCTCACAATGAGATATAAAATACTATTGGGAATTCATTCCTCTAAAATGAATGTCATGTTCATCTCATTGGCTAAACCCATGACAATGATATTTTCAACATTCTAGAAGTGTATCGAAAACACTTATGTACCTAACACCCTGGTAACTTGAAGTTCAGAATAAATGGGTTAGCTATGTCCGTTTATGATATACATTTCATGTTCCGACAATCCTACTCCTGTCTAGTATGACCACCCAAGGAATACACAAGAATAAATTTCAACTCCAAGACCAAGAACATTGATGGCCACTTGTTAGGCAAGGACCGAACAAGATCATACCATTTGTAATGACCCTCCAATTCTCATTGGCTTGAGAGTGCAACAAGTCATTACTTGGCCTTAAGTGACATCCCCAAGACACCAAAGGTTGGAAATAAATGCCGAAGGGTTTCAAATAAAAGTGGGGACGATTTAACCATTAATAAAAACAACCCATCCATTAACCATTCACTATATGATGCATGAACAAATGAAAGACCAAACAATAACTTCATTTATATTAAACCACATCAGAGTACACAGCAGCGGAAGACTAAACCAAACATTAAAGTATACAGTAGAAAGTGAAAAACACAATACTCCCAAAAGACACCATTACTAAGTGGTCTACAAGCTCCATGCTCCACAGAATCTCCCAAAGATCACCACAAGCCACTGGTAATGAGATGCTTTACCTTTTCCTTTGTCTCGGAATACAATATCTGCAAAAGCACCAAAGTGCAAAAGAAGGGTTGAGTAAAAAACACAGGAGGTTTTCCCCAATGTCATCTCTACTCATGCCACTAGGATAGAAAAGTTAGCCACATTTATATAAAAATAGTTTATATAAAGCAATTTCACCAAAACAGTTTATAAATATATATAAACAAGTTTTCCAAAACCATCCATGCTCAAAAGCATCAAAGTGAAATTCAAACCGGCTTTTCCAACAAGTTATTTTTTCCAGAAAAATAACCAAACAAGTTTCCTAACCATTTCAAAAACATCACTTTTTGGCATTCTCAACCATTTCATATCCCGTGAAATCAACCATGCATGCATCGTTATGACAGTTCCATACTCATGAGTGGTCTCTCATCGATCTACCATGTCATTACAAGGTAATTATTTCCCATGTTCCATTACACCATTGGAACCGAGCACAGGGTCCTATTTCAACCAAGACTTGTACATATAGTTACCACGTGCCATTAAACATTTGGCACCGAGCATAGGTTCATATTTCAACCAAGCCTCGTACAACACAATATGAACACACACTATACATTTCCAACAATCATTTCAAACCATCCTTTCAATAAAACACTTTTTATTGAAAACCCTTTTCCATCCAAACAATGTGTGTTCAAACAATTCAAACCCTTTCAATAAATTTGTATTTTTATTGAAAACCAAATCCATGAAAACCATTTCAATAAAACACCATTTTTATTGAAAACCCATTTCTCATCAAACCGTTTACAATTTCATTAACTTCACAATTTAAAATCAACATTTTAAATTCATACAGCCGAGACACTTTTCACACAATTCACCAAGATTTCAAAATTTCAACAAGACCTTAAATCATCACTATAGAAGATTTATTCCATGATTTTCAAAATAATTTCCATTGAACTAACCAATTTGAAACTAAGCTAACAAATTCTAACCATAGTAATTGTGAGTGAAGGCACCTACCTCAACAAAAAGGAGAAACCAACAAACAGACGAAGAACTCTCAAGAACACCGGGTCAAATCTCTAAAAAACCCACCTTAGATCACTTCTCCTAACACAAACAAGACAAAATATTGGAATATTTGGAATCCACACACTTATATCTACCCATAATAGGTGTAGATCTAAGAAACTAAGAGAATACGAGAAGTAGATTTGAGTATATCAATGAAAATGATCATAAACGAAAGAGAACGATAACATACCTCAAGAATACAGCTTCGATTTGCCAAGAGAAGCCCTCATATCGCCTCTGTAATGATGGGAGAACCCTCTTTGACATTAGGAGAACCAATATCCCGAGTTAGGGTCTCTTAGGATCATTAATAATGCAATTAGAGGAAAAACTAGTTAGATCCGCAATTTAAGGATCTAATTTTATGTGACCACACAGTTAGTCTGCACGGGTTGACAAACTGTGCGCTAACCGTCCATTGGCTATTGCCTCGACCACCCTTCTCGCACAGTTTGGCTGCATGGTTAGACAAACCGTGCACCGACCATGCAGAACCCACAACCTCCAAGACCCTCGGCGCACGGTTTGGCTGCACGGTTAGACAAACCGTGCGCCGACCGTGGGACTTCCCCTTAGCCTCAAAACATCACTCCATGTTCTCTAGACTCTCCCATTCAACACCCTTAACGCTAAAACCATGAAAAGCATCTAGTAAGGGTTAAATACCAGAAATTGGGGGTACTACCCATATTCTTTAAGTATTTATTTTATGTGTTTTATATATATTCTATGAATTCAGTTTAGGATTATTCTATTGAAAATTATTAGTATTTATATATACATTTATCGATATCTTTTTAACTGGGTAAATGGTTTAAATTTTAACAATGTGGGGTGTTTTTTATGATATTATCAAATCAATTATTGAGGTTTTATTATGTATGTACTTCCAATGAGGACATATTATGATCCATCTTTCAAGAAACTCAAAAAGTTTATACTCATCTGGTATTATCATGATAATAAATATCTTACCCTCATTTTACCCTCTTTATATAATCTAGAGGTAAATATATTTTATTAATAAAAATAAATATAAATTCCTACTTTCGATCTAAAACCCTTCACTTTCCCAAACCAGGCATTCATAGAATAGTTTCAATTGATTTTTTCACATTATTGAAAGGATTTATTAAGTAAAATGTTTTTCTAGTGATGGATTTTTTACAAAAATATTCATAAGTTATATTCAATTCATTATCCAAACAATTCTTCTTTGGAATTTATCAAAAATGTAAAATGGATTTTTTTAACATGTATGACATGAATTAAATTTCCCACCTTCATTGCCATTATTTTCCTTGATTATTCATTTATATGTTTTCTTGTTATTAGAATTGATAATTAGTTCCAAAATTTTTAAATTTTTTAAAAAATGTGTTTTGATGAGGAAAATGTATTTTCACATTGAAACCTTTTAAATGATTTTAAAATTTTCCTTTAAAATTTTCTTGATTATATTTTTGAAAAAATATATTTGGAAATATTATATGAATTTGTTTTTCTAAAAAATATAATTAAAATTTATTTTTCACATTAAAATTTCAAATTTATTTATCATTCAAAATAATTATCCATATAATTCAACATCCACTAATGTGACATAAGATTTATTTGGTATATGAATAAAATACGGTTTTTATTCATTGTTTGAATGGTTTATGATGACAATAATTTTTTGAAAAAAATTTCTTCCATGGGATTATACTATTATAAAATTTTTATGAGACCATGTTCTTTTCATGGGGTTTTATATGATGAAACAATGAAATGATGAAATGATAATGAAACCTATATCTTGTTAAAATTTTATGATATGAAGAAATGTTATTGAAGCCCATTTCTTATAAATTCTTATGATGTGATTACTTTTTATTCATCATGTTTCACACATGTAACGACCCAAAATTTTATCAGTGGAAATACCATCCTTATAATAATTTTATATAGTATAAATCACATAAAATTAAATTAATAACATAATAAAATCATTATAAATGAATAATTAATGAAATAATAGGTATTTATTGATGATAAGAATCATATATTGATGAAATAGTAAATTGAATGATAAGATAGTAATATGAAACTTATGAATAATTAATTTGAAAATAAAATAGTAACATCACGAATGAGATTATAAATAATATTTTGGAACCCTATAAATGAAAATAATATATAGTTATTTCATATTATAAGAAAATAAATGTTTTAGAAATTATTATTTTTTTGATGATTTTTTTATAAAACATATGTGTTTATTTTCAATTTTATAATTATTTTAATTATTTTAAATAAAGAAAATTTCTATAAAATGTATTCATAAATTAAAATTTTGTTATATTATTATTATAAGATACTTTAATTTGTAATTAAATAATTATTTAAAAGTGTTAAAATTTTTATTATATTTTTAAAATTTTTATTTTCCATGTAAATAGCCACTGTAACTAAAACAATTAAATTCCTAATATTTAGGAAATTATTTTCTAAAAATGGAATAAATTTTGAAATTAAACTATTTGATAAATATTTAAGGTTGTTTTTTTAGATTTTTTTGAAATTCATGATTTTTTTCATGAATAGTAAAACACAATATAAGTTAATAAATAAATCATTGATTCTTTGATGGTGTTTGGATAAAGTAAGAACCTTTGGTTATAACTCACGTACATTATTTACTTCATTTATTCATAGGAATCCACACTATTGATTATATTAATCCTAAATAACAAATTAATGATCAGAATATTGAGAATACACCCCTCTAATGGACTGTGAAGACTACCATCACCTCCTATTCTAATCACACATCTCAATCTTTGATCCTAGTAAAAATTAATATAAAATATCATCCCATGACACTACCTAATGACTAGGATCCATTTTTTTCATCCAAATGACAATCTCAAGTACCTCAAGGAGGGTCTCAACATGAAGAATTCAAGAGGTAAAAAATCATTCCATTCCATTAATTTCTTTCCAATTTATAATATTTTATTATTATATCCTAAAATTACCTTATAAATTTCTTATGGAAACTCTAATATCTCACATATATGGGAATTTTATTATGTTTATGGAATAATCCATAATTAATTATTTCTCACTCCTTTTGTCCAAAAAAACAAAAACATTATACGTGATGTGTTTATTTAACACATTCAATGATGATATTATTTCAATTTTCTATTAA
Source organism: Viscum album (assembly GCA_963277665.1). Lineage (NCBI taxonomy): Eukaryota > Viridiplantae > Streptophyta > Magnoliopsida > Santalales > Viscaceae > Viscum > Viscum album. Next base: position 1,786,806,602 of record OY728121.1, on the reverse strand, counting down.
CATATTCAAGGCTAGTTAGGAAAACATTTTGATTTTTGAAATAGATTATAATATATGTATTATATACTATATAATTTTTTAGAACCATTATATATATATATTATTAAATAATAGAACAAAACAAGTTCATGAAGATCGAGAAACCTCTAAATTAACGATTATCACTAATTCCTTATTTAACGATTCATCCTCATTCCATATAATCAAATGATTTATAAGATAATATAATCTTATTTATTTTTATTAATAAAATATAACATCAAATTTTGAAAACCATTCCCATTATACATGATTTTCCATATAATTTAACAAGAAAAATGATCATGAAAACCAACGAAGTGAACACTATCCAATGATAAAATTGTATCATATAAATCATAAAAAGTATATAAATGATAATTATAAAATTATATTAAATAAAAAAATTATAATATTTTTTATTTAATAAATTAATGGATTTTATTTGATTATCCAAGAAATTTAGTCTTGTGCAAAAATGTTTCAGACATAAGGATATGGATCCCTATCGAACACCCATTTCTCATATGGGATATCCCTTATCCATCATTAACCTAATTAAAATCATCTTTATTTTCATATAATTCTTCTAAATTATGTTTACAGGTTCCAAAATAATGTATCCCAATCCTTTAATCCTTTAGTTTTTATGATATAAATGTTTTAAAATGGTTCGCATCCTAAATATTCTTGAAAAGAATAATCGGTTAAAGGGAAATTCCCAAATTCTCACCCATTTTCAAGTGCAATACATTATATTTATCAAGACACCGTTGATTTTATAAAAATCACACAACTTTTACATTAAATTCTATCTTGGTTGATTTCTTGTTTTATACAATCAATAATGTCGTTTCAATTTTAAAAAATATTTAATATTTTCATTAAACCGCACAAAAAATATTTTTTTCAAATATTTCTTAAATTGTAGTATTTCATGTATTCACATAAGTTTCACATCATTTTTCATGATCTATTTAATTGTTACCTTATTGTTGTCCATGTATGATTTAAGTCCAATTATCCACAGAGACCATTGTGATATTTTCTTATATTATGACTTTTGACATCATTGTGATAACTAATTATTTACATGGGTATCCATAATGTTTATGTTTCATTCCATATGTATGATTCTTCATGTGGAAAACATATTCATGAAACTGTTAGGATGGGTTTTCCAAGATTTTTTTTCCAATGTATTTGTTAGTGACTAGTCTCATGAGACGTTTTGGGTAATGATCTTGATGGATAGTCATGACTCGTGATCCATGTGTATTAGTGTCACGACCCATCCCCCGGGGCCCATATCGTGACTAACCCAAGCCTTCCATCCATAGGCCAGGGGCTGACGACTAGAACCGAAGGCGTAACTCCCTAAAAACTGGGAAGGTATTGCATTTATAAAACGTAAACACACACAACTAGAGTACAAGAATAATAAAACACAAAGTAAAGCATTATAACAAGTGTGCAGAATGTACAAGGGGCCAGAAATACGAGCCCAATAGAAAGGTACAACTACAACTGAAAAAAAATTCAACTGAAAAGAAAAACAGCTGGAAGATGGAAGCAGTTCCTGGATCATCCTCCATGTTCCTACCTGAGTGGTAGATACAGATGTCCTCCTCATCATTCAGCGTCTATCGTTATGCTACTTGTGCTGTCATGTCAATTTTTCACCTCTGGGTATCGTCCAGTCCTTGTACACTCTGCCTCAGTTAGTGTTGTATGTTGTCTGCATACAGCACAACGAGTTGCGGGCATAACTTGTGCAGGGGTGAGTATAGCGATACTCAGTAGAGACCTCGAGACCCTAAAGGTCTCAAAAATCCAACAAGTATAACCACAAAGAAAGACCGCAACATATAACCGTTACTTAGGTATATCCCATACATATACATAAGTTATCAAGTGACCCATCTCAATCATGAGGAAAACACAAAGGTCCTTAACTCAGATCAAACCGGGATTTTATTCATGATGCCGAAAACACGGCAGGTGAAGAAATCCTCCTCTGTCATGCACAATAGTTGTGTCATGACTCTGAGGTGCTACGCACTAACCTTATACTATTGTTGTACTCCTCCTATCGAGTACTACAGGATAACCACGTCACACAGTAGTGCTCCCCTGCCATGGGTCTGTCACCTCACACAGTAGTGCTCCCCCTCAGAGCCAATAGAGTTACTCTTTCTATCGAGTATCGTGGGTCTAACACCTCACATAGTTTCGCTCCTCCACCATGGTTCTGTCACCTCACATAGTAGTGATCCCCACTAGGCAAGTCAAGTCACTCCGAAACGAGTCGGACAAGAAGTCATTAGGTTTCAGCCAGCTACTAGGTCCATGTACCTCGTATTCTCATCTTCAATGGGATCCACTCCACGAGCTACTATCTGATAGTACATGTGTAATGAAGTACCACGAGGAAGTATCTCAATGGTCTTCCACGTCATAGGGGTCTCAACGCATCAAATGGAAAGTCAATTGGACGCCCGGTCTGTGAGTTATTTGACTTTTTGTCCTAGGAGCCCAGTTGGTTTCGTGTATGAACCAACCCGACCGTATCTCAATGGTACCCCGAAATCCCATGGGTTATACTCAAAGGAATCGTTTCCCAATGATATTTCCAACACCGGTGACGGTTCATCAAACGGAAGTCCGGTCTGAGAGTTATTGGCTTTTCTGTTCTAGGGGCCCGGTTAGAAATATGCTCATTCCAAACCCGGCCATTCTTCAAATTCATCCAAAACTCAATTACAATATATCAAAAGAACCAAAACTTCATGAGGATCCCAATTCCATATACGTTGCGTTGATCGGATGCCCAGTCTTCCAGTTATTCACCTTTAAGTGAAAACAAGCCCAGCCCGTTAGGCCCAGTGGGCTGGCGGGTCGGGGCAATCCAGTTGTTGCAGGTCTGGCCCGGCAGAGGGTCAAACTGACCCAGTGAATCACGCGTCACGGCCCGTGGGGGTGTGGTCCAGCCCGATGGGGCGTGGTCCGACCCGATGGGGTGCGGCCCAGCCCGGCAAGGCGCAGTCCGGCCCGGCCGCGGCTCGGCTGGCTAGCCGAGTGGCTCGACCTGAGTGGGCCAAGCGGTCCCAGGCGGGGGGCGCGGCCCCTCGGCTCCCAAAAAGGCGGTGCCACCCTCCCTAACCGGTCGGCCCGCTTGCCGCAAGCGGCCTGCTCGGGTGGGCCGCAGATCTACTGTGCGGCACCTTCGGGTGCCGCAGCCTTCCTCCGCCCGGCCGGCCGTCGAGCCGGTCAGTTCCTCCACCAAATTGGCCCGCCCTTTTCGGGCCGTGGTTCTCCACTGCGCAGTGCTGTGGCAAGCCGCTGCTCCTCCCTTTTGCCCGGCCGGTTATGGCCGGTTGTTTCTTCCTCGGTCGAGCAGCCTGCGTTTGTGGGCCGTAGTTCTTCTGCACGCGGTCGGCACACGGTCGTCGCTTCTCCCGCCGTCGCCTCTTCCAACGCGCCTTAATCGCAAACTAGGAGAATGTGGAGGGTCGTCGGGCTGTTTGAATTCATCCCACTCCCTCTGCGTTAAGCGATATCAATTGGTCAAAGATAAACAAGGTTTCACGAAGAACGAAAAACAATTTTATTCAAATAAATTGATCCAATCCACCCTACCTCGAATCAAGGTTTGTGGTGGTCGGTATCGCAGAAGACGGTGTCACGGGAAGAGGATTCATTGACGACGTCGGATTGCGTCCGAGGAGGAAACGACATCTCCTCACTTGTTGCAGAGATGAGGAAGGAAGGCACGTCATCGTTGGAGTTCCTTGCGGGTGTCTTCTTCTCCTTTGGCTTGGCCGAAGATCAATGGTGATGATTCATTCTTCGATGGTTCTTCGTAGGAAGGAGATGGTGTTCGTCTTTGAGAGAAGGAAACAATCTCTATTTCTCTAGAGCATCCTCTAGATTCTATCAACACAGAAAATTCCAAAAATAAAATATTAGCCAAGGCTATTATTTTATTAACCCAGGTAATAAAAATTTCAAACCACTTTAATTAATTAATTGGGTTTCAATTCATTAATTAAAAGTGTTGTCCTAAAATTAAAGTGAGAGGAGAAGGTGGAGAGATCACAATTAATCTAGGGGGAGAAGTCAAAGAAATTATTGAAGGGGAGGGTTATGGGGAGTTCAAGAGAGTTATGGGGAGTTCATGATTTTAGGGCACATGTGGGCCCCACCCCACAAATATCCTCTCATGTGTGGTTATGTGGGTGTGGGCCCCACTGTTAACTCCCCTTGGGAGGAAAATAACCACCCTCCACAAATAATAATATCTAACACATATTTTCATTTTTTTCTCTAATAACATCCCAAAAATTAACTTCCCCTCCTGTCAAAATGAAACTAAGGTAAAGGTCACCTTAGGCGAATACCGGCGCTGCGAGTTCATCAGTGCCCTCAGATTACGGTTCCTATCACCGGATCAAAAGATATAAAAACCCGATAATTGATTCACTAAATGTACCCAAGAGAAACCTTAGAAAAATATTCCGGGCTCACCGGGCCTCGGAATCAGGTGCCGTCAAATACCGCAGACTCGTAAAATTACAAAGAATTGTGATTTTTTCTTGAAATTTTCAGGTCATTACATTGCTCCCATCTCAGGGATTTACCTCCCCATAAATCTACATCATACAATAGGGAAAAAAAAGGGGTACTGAGCATGATTCTGCCCAGCTGAGATACGTAGATAACGTCATGCACCCGGGGAAAATGAGATGGAAGGGCTAGGCGGTAAGCCACCTCGCCTACTCTGTTGATGAAGTGGAGGAGTGACTGTAAGAGACTGAAGTTAGGTTGCACCATCTCTATCCACTAAATATATATGTAAGGAAGCCAGTTGCTCTTTCGCCTCTCCTAGCAGTTGAATACCATTACTTTTGCTGAGAAAATTTTCTACTATGTTCCCATTCCCAGGAGTATAGACTACCTCGAAGTCATAATCATAGAGGATCTCAAGACATCGCCACTGTCTCAGGTTCAGATTATTCTAAAAGAAGACACACCTGAGACTATTGAGATTGGAGTGATCCGTAAACTATTCGCTCAATAAACAATGGGTGAAACTAGCCAATTGTAAGAATTCGTCTTCACCCTTATTCGCCAATATTCTACAAGAGCTACTAAGATTTATCCTTTTCGAAAAGGGAAATCTTGTCTCATCCTCTGGATGAACCATGAATTTTTCCTAATACAGTAAATCATGACATGAATGGTACAATTCATGTCGTGGATGATATCTTATGGCCCCGACGCTACTACCAAGAGATCCAGCCATTACTCTCGCCTCCAAGGGTCAAGTAACACTATCGACTTCAGTGTGTGGTCACTAGGTCTCCTCCAGTAGGAATCTTGAATGTGAGGGTCAAGTAAACAGTTTAAACTGGAATCTCTTAGTACACAATAATGAATGAAAGAAAATTTCACAAGGACAAGTGTCTTTTATTACTACAGCACAAAGTACAAAGATACATAACCACCAAAAACAAACAATAACATGGAAACTAGAAGAACCAAGAAAAAAGGCCTCCATGCCTGGAAGTATTCCTGATCATGTCCACCTGCTTTTGGAGCTCCATAGTCATTTTCTACAGCTACATGATGTTGTTATCTCCCATGTCCACCTGTTCCATGCGGTCAAGGTGGACCTCCTGTTGGTGGTGGTGGTGGTGGAAACGCCTCGAAGCGTCATCTACCACCAGCTTCACAGCCAGCTCCTCTACCTCAGTCTCCTACTCCTTGCGGCCCGCCTCGATCAAACCTCTGCCTCTACCTGGGAGGGCCTTCTTCTATCTGCTTATCATCTGTATGGTGGTTCGGACAGTAACGAGCCATGTGACCCTGTCCGCCGCATGAGTTACACGACCTGGAATGTCTGGATCTTTCTCCAACCTGGTTGCCCCGCACTACTGACCCTGAGTCGTGCGGTCGACCACCTATAGGACTGGTCCTCTTGGACCTCTGTGTCATCTATCTACTTCCAGCTGCAGAAGACTCTACTCTATGCTGGCTAGTAGTGGGTCCCGCTGCTGGAGACTGTTCATCATTTAAACTCTTCACTAAGAGGGCTCGCTCCAACACCCCCGTCTACGTTGGGATGTTGTGGGAGACAATTGAAGATCTAATCTCTCGCCTGAGTCCCTGCTCAAAGGTTAGGGCCCTGATGAATGGGTGTCGTACCATATCAGTAGAGTAGAGTGATAGGTCGGTCAACCACGCTGAGTATTGCACCACCATCATGCTACCCTGCTGAGGATGCAGTAGCTCCTGTATACGCATCGGTTGAAGGGTGTCTGGTACAGACTCCGCCAGGAATATGCTCTTGAATTATAACCATAGAAGTGTCATCTCGATGTGCATCTGGAGCATCAGGCTCCACCATCAGCCTACTGCTACCTGAAGGAGGCTAGCAACAAAGATCACTATAAAGTCTGCTGGCATCTCTACTAGCCTGAAGACTCTCACCACAGCCTCTAGCCATTCCTCAACCGCATTTGGGTCTGTCTCTCCCTGGAACCTGGGTGGCCTCTGGCGCTAAAACTCGTGCAGCGAGCTCAAGCGGCGTGCATCTCCTACTGCTGGGGATAATGGCATCGGTGGCCCAATGGGTGGTAGTACCGCTGGTACCTCTGCCAGTGCATCAACTAGATGAGGGACCTATACTGAGGCCTCATCGCTTAGTGTCTTGTCATTACGTACAACTCTCGGGGCTCCAGCTGGTCGTTCGTAGGGAGGTAACCTAAAATAAACAGATGCGACACGGTCAAATTCTATACTTGGTGAGCTGACCTGGTTTTAGCTGACTTTAAGGAACTTTTGAAAACACGCACGAAATCAGTTTTTTCGTGCACTGAGTCGGAAATTAGAAGTCAGGGTCCTGGTGTATGGATATGTCGGTCTTCCTCACTAACACTGGACTCCCTGAACTGAAAACCACACTTAGTACCCTTAACACTATTGCTTCGCAAAAAAATAAATATCAGAGTCCTAAGTTCTATGGTAGAAATGACGCCCTATGATACAAATTTGTCATGACCCATCCTCCGGGGCCCGTATCATTACTAACCCAAGCCCACCTTCTATAGGCCTGGGGCTGGTGACTAGCACAAAGGCATAACTCCCAAAAAACTGGGAAGGTATTGCCTTTATAAAACGTAAATATACACAACCAGAGTACAAGAGGAAGAAAACACTAAGTAAATCATTATAACAAGTGTATGGAAATTACAAGGTGTCAGAAATACAAGCCCAACAGAAATGTATAGCAACAACTAAAATATAGTACAACTAAAAAGACAAACAGTTGTAAGATGGAAGCAGCTCCTGGATCGTCCTCTGAGTTCCTACATGAGGGGTAGGTACATATGTCCTACTCATCATTTTTCTTCAATCGATCTTCTCTTTTTATTGTCACATCAAGTGTCCACCTCCGGGTACCGTCCAGTCCTCACACACTCTACCTCGGTTAGCGCTGTCCGTCGACTGCATCCAATACAACGAGGTGCGGGCATTGCCCGTGCAGGGGTGAGTATAACGAAAAACAGTAGGGACCCTGCGACCCTCAAGGTCTCAGTAGTCCACATGTATAACCACAATGAATGATCTCAATAGATAACCCTTACTTATGTATACACCCAAACATATACCTATGTTATCAAGTAACTCATCTCAATCCTAAGGAAAACACAAAGGTCACTGACTCAACTCAAACCAGGATTTTATTCATGATGTCGAAAACACGGGTGATGGAGAACTCCTCCTCTGTCGAGCACAGTAGTCTTGTCACGACTCCGAGGTGCTACAGACTAACCATAGGCTGTTGAGGTACTCCTCTTATCGATTATTGCGAGTCGGCCACCTCACATAGTAGTGCTCCCCCTCATAGCCTACTAAGGTACTCCTTCTATCGAGAACCACAGGTCTGCCACCTCACACAGTAGTGCTCCTCTACCATGGGTCAGTCACCTCACACAGTAGTTCTCCCCCACTGGGTTAGTCAAGTCACTCTGAAATGAGTCAGACAAGCAGTCATTTGGTTTCATCCAGCTACTTGGTCTTTGTACTCTGTATTCACGTCTCCAGAAGGAACCACTCCATGAGCTACTGTCCGATACTCCATGTTTAATGAATTCCCATGAAAAATTATCTCAAAGGTCCTCCATGTCATTGGGGTTTCAACTCAACAGACGGCGCATCAATCGGACATCCGGTCTGTGAGTAATTATCCTTTTTGTACCGGGTGCCCGGTTGGTTTCATGTATGAACCAACCCGACTGTATCTCAAATGTACCTCGAAATCCCATGGGGTATACTCAAAGGAATCATTTCTCAATTAGTTTACAAATTCCTCAAACGTTTCGTCAAAAGGACATCCAGTATAAGAGTTATTAGCTTTTCCGTTCTAGGGGCCCTGTTGGAAATATGCTCGATCCAAACCCGGCCATTTTCCAAAGTCGTCCAAAACTCATATAGAGTGTCACAAAAGGATAACCACATCACAAGGGTCCCCTTACCATAGGCGTCATGTCGATCGGACGTGCGGTCTTCATGTTATTCACCTTTATGTGAGAACGAGTGCGACCTGTTAAGACCAGTGGGCTGCTGGGTCGATTCAATCCGGTTTTGGCGAGTCCGACGCGGCAAAGGGTCGGACCGGCCCGGTGAAGCACGTGGCCCAGCCCAGGGGGCACGGTCCAGCCCGAAGGGGCACGGTTCGGCTCGAGGGGGCGCGGCCCGGCCCTACGGACCGTGGCACGGCCCGGCGTGGCCCGAGGGGGACGAGCTGTTCGAGGTGGGGGGCATAGCCCCCTGACTGCCCGAACCGGCAGCACCAAGCAGTTCCGCCCTCCCTAACTGGATGACCGAAGCCGGGCAGCTTTCTTGGTGCAAGCGGCCCGCTCAGGCGGGCTGCGAATCAGCTGCGCGACACCTTCAGGTGTCGTAGCCTTCTTCCACCTAGACGGCCATCGAGCCGGCTAGTTCTTCCGTCGAATCGGCCCACCCTTTGCGGGTTGTGGTTCTCTATAGCGTGGCTCAGTGGGGCGCAGTGGTTCCTCCCTTCGGCTTGGCCGGCTATGGCCGGCCGGTTCTTCCTTGGTCGAGCGGCCCACGATTGCGGGTCGCGGTTCTTCCGCATGCAGCCATCGCACGAACGCCGCTTCTCTAGTCGTCGCCTCTTCCAACGCACCACATTTGTAAACAAGGATACTATAGAGGGTCATCGGGCCGTGTGTGTTCGTACCATTCCCTCCTTGTTAAGCGGTAGAAATTGGCCAAGGATAAACAAGGTTTCACGAAGAATGATGAAACATTTTATTCAAATAAAATTGAAGAAATCCACCCTACCTCGAATTAAGGTTCACGGTGGTCGACGTCGCAGAAGACGGTGCCGCGGGAAGAGGATCTGTTGACGACGTCAAAGTGCATCTAAGGAGGAAACGACATCTCCTCACTTGTTTTGGATATGAGGAAGGAAGGCACGTCATCATTGGAGTTCCTTGCGGGTGGCCTTTTCACCTTTGTCATGGCCGAAGGTCGAAGGTGATGATTCATTCTTCAATGGTTCTTTGATGGAAGGAGATAGTGTTCTTCATTGAGAGAAGGACACTATCTCTATTGTTTTTGAGCTTCCTCCAGATTCTCTCAACACAACAAAAGCCCAAAATAAAATAATATCCAAGGATATTATTTTATTAACACATGTAATTCAAATTTCAAACCACTTTAATTAATTGATTGTGATTCAATTCATTAATTAAAAGTGTTGTCATAGAATTAAAGGGAGAGGGGAAGGTAGAGAGATCACAATTAATTTAGGGGGAGTTGTCAAAGAAATTAATGAAGGGGTGAGTTTTTGTGAGTTAAAGAGAGTTATGGGGAGTTCAAGACTTTAGGGCACGTCTGGGCCCCACCCCATAAATATCCTCTCATGGGAGGTTATGTTGGTGTGGGCCCCACCTCTAACTTCCCTTGGGAGGAAAATAACCACCCTCTACAAATAAAAATATCTAACACATATTTTTATTTATTTCTTCTAATAACAACCATAATATTAACTTATCCTCCCATCAAAACGCAACTATGGTAAAGGTCCTGTTAGGTGAATACTGGCGCTACGAGTTCATCGGTACCCTCGGATTTTGATTCCGAGCACCGGTTGAAAAGGTAGAAAAACCCTATCATTCGTTCACTGAACGTACGCAAGCTAAACATCAGAAAAATATTCACGGCTCACTAGGCCTCGAAATATGGTGCCGTCAAGAAACCATAGGCTTGTAAAATTCCAAAGAATTAAGAAAAAAATTTCCATTGAAATTTCTAGGTCATTACATTTAGCCATGGTGGAAATCCATGAATCATGATCCTCTATGTGAAATAATACTTTAATCATTCTTAAGTCATGTTTTTTTGCATCCACATTATAATTATTCCATGATTATATGAACCCATGTTCTATTTGTTATGATTCCATATGTTTATTCCCTTTAATATAATGATGTTATTCTTTCTAACCCATTTTAGAAGATTTAATGTAATTCTTATGTCATTACTTGGGTTTTTAGCTCATCCCTTTGTTCATGGGTTCTCCTAGTTAATCCTATAAAGATATATGGGCTCAAGTGTAGTTAAGATATCATTATGGATAATAGATATAAAAAATTATTTTGGTTTCAAAATGTTTAATTATTTAATTAATATCCAATACATTATACATTACGATATGTGGCATCTAATTTGATGTTTAATTATGATTAAAATCATGTAATTGTATTTGTAAAAGGATAGTGTCCCTATAGTTTCTATCATTGGAAATGTTTAGTTATTTTTGGTACTGTGAAAAGAGAAATTTAGAAAAATTGTTACGGATAAGACTAAGTATGTGAAAACATCACTAAATTATGGTTAGTATAGAGTGTGTGGTTAATCAAGAAAATACATCCATGTCTTGATACTACATGTATAAATGGTTCTGGAATAAATTTACCTAGGTGTAAAAACATTGACAATGTGTTCCAAGCCAGAATCAGGGTGATATGGTACACGACAACAAGCCTTACTTCCAAAGTAGATCATCACTCTTGGGGGATATTATTTTGGTAAATTCATAAGGTCATTATGAACCAATATTAAAGGAAAAAATTCACATAAGTTTAAATTCTTGGAAATAGATCTTGTATAACAAATATTGAAACATAGGAATGACAATTTAGGATATACAATTCCATTACAATATTATCCTTTTATGTAGAAGATTTCTTTTTTACATGATTATTAGTTATGTATTCAATCCCCCTAATTGAAATTTAATTTTAATAGTTAATAGTGGGAATTAAAAAAATAGGTTACAATAATAAATGTGATTGGAAATGAGATGACATCCCCAAAGAAATTCCCAATATCATCAGAATAGGTGCATAAAACATTATGATCGTAATTAATCAACATTATCAAGTTATAAATAATAACTTGAATCATGCGGAACGTCCTACTTCTACTAATAAATAATAATTTTACATCAAATACCTCCTTAAAAAATGTATTCCCATGTTTATTTGATCTTCATATCACCTCCCTTCCTAGAAATGGTTTAAAGCTGTTGAGAAGATGTTATATATATTCTATTTCCTAGAATAAGTGAAAGTTATTATTCCGGTCTATCACACTGATGGCGAATTGGATTAGTGGTCGAAACTGATCATGAAAACAATTTCCATTTAGGAAATTGATTCCATGGAATGTAATGATTTCGATAAAATATTTTCCAATAAATATTTTCCTTGAACTTTACATCTTAAGATGGAAAGGTAATTCCTATAACTGAAGTAGAAAGAATATCTATCTATCAGGGAATATGAGGAAAAAACTCACAGGTCTTGAAGTATACACCTCCAGAATTGTCTTGAACACTGAAATAATTGTGCAATGATTCTTTAGGGACTAATTCTGAGTCTATGAAAAACATTGATGATTCGAGACATTTATAGTCAGGAGGATAATTTTTATAGTTCACATAATGTTAAAAAGGATATAAGAGACTCCTAGTGGTCTCATGGCCCTAAAAAATGTAGAAAATTGAGTTTAATATGGGTGATAAATCCGATGATGGAAATAAGACTCAATACCACACATATAAAAATTGTGGGAAGAATAATCCTAGGTAATGTTTAAATGAAACCGAGAAATGCTTTGAATGTGGAAAAATGGTGAATCAAGATAATAAATACAAAATAGATATAGAAAATCCCACTATTGTGTAAGAATAAGGGATGTTTTAGATCAAAAATCCTCATTTAGTGTAGTGATACAACTATAATGAACAAGGGAATTATGAGAACCATTTTTTTAGGAAATGGGTTGTTTCAGGAAATCAACAACAACAATATCCATGGAAGAAAGTAAGGGAATATGATATCAGTACAACTAAGATGGAAACTAACAATTATGTAGTGAAAGGTACACTGGTTATTCATTAATGAATCGAAAATATACTATTTCATTATAGTTCTACAAGTTATTTTATATCTTAAATGTTTAGTATAACTATTAAAACACCACAACAAAATACGTAGGATCAGTTATCTATGATTACAGGGGGAAATTGTTGCATACAAAGTATATAATTCCTCCCTGGCTAATGTCTATGGACTAAACCTACCAAAAAATATTTTCTTACTTTCATTGGTGGAGTTTGATATTATTTTGGGCATGGATTGGATATCATTATACAATGCTAACATTGACTATCTGGATAGGGAGATCACAATTCACATTCCTAAGCATCCTCCAATAATGTACAAGTGTAATCAGGAGGTTGAATATCCTTCAAAATAATTTTCTCGTTTGTGGATATTTCATCCTTAATATAAACCATACTGAGAACAATTGAATGAGAAAAAATAATTAATCATTATTGAAGACATGGCCATTGTGAGGAACTAAATTGATGTGTTCCCAGAAGAGTTTATCGGTATTCCTCCAGATCGAGAGGTTGAGTTCTAAAATGAAGTTATTCCTAGATATCTACCTATATAAAATACACCATATATAATGGCCATTATTGAGATGGAAGAACTAAAGAAGAATTTATAGGAGATTATGGTCAAGGGGCATAGACGTTTGAGTGATTCACCATGGGGTGAACTAGTCATATTCATCAAAAAATGATGGATCTATGTGATTATTTATTGATTATCATGAGATCAAAACACTCACTTTAATGAACAACTATCTCCTGCCACATATATATGACTTTTTTGATCAGCTATGTGGGGCCATCTGATTCACTACGGTGGTTATTCAGATTACATCAACAGATTATCGGTAGTCTTTATTATTGATATTGTCATATAATCTAAGACGAATAAAAAACATGAGCATAATTTTTTATAAAATTTTAAAGACAATTCATATGGATTGAAAATATTAAAATTATAGTAATTTGATATCTAAATGAAGGAAGTATTTTTGGGGTATGTTATCTCTAGCAAAGGGATATATGTGGACCCTTCCAAGAGGAATACAATTGAAGAGTGGCCCATGCCCACATATGTAATGGATATCCACAGATTTATTGGCCTAGCCAAGTACTACCGACAATATGTAAGAAACTTATCATGGATTTGAATCCCACTAACCAAGATGAATTTAAAAGGAGTTATGTTTATTTGGACCAGTTAATGTGAACAGAACTTTAAAATGTGGAAGAAGAGGCTTATCACCACACCAGTTCTCACACTACCATAAATAGGTGAACTAATTGTGGTGTACAATGATTCATAAATGAAGTTAATAGGTTATGTGATTATATAAAATGGTAAAGTGAAATCCTATGCCTCACGGTAGTTGAAAATTAATGAGAAAAACTAACACAGGAAGGATCTGGAGTTGGTAGTTGTGATCTTTGTATTTGAAATAGGGAGACATTTTCCTTACGGGGATAAGTGTGAGATATATACATATTATAAATGCCTAAAATATATATTCACATTTATGTATATTAATATGTACCATAATATATGATTAGAGCTCATAAAGGGAAATGCCTTCTCAATCCACTACCATCCTTATAAAGAAAATAAATTGACAGATGTTCTAGGTAGAAAAGATCCAACATCTTTATCAATGATGAGAATTTAGAAGGACCCAATATTTTTAGACATTCAAGGAATGGAAATGAGAATATTTATTGAATGTATATCATCAAACCTTTATCAAATTATTTATCAACCATAATTAAGGGTGAAAATAATGGATTCCCAATGACATCATGCGGAAATTCATAAAAATGTTGAAATTATAAAAAATGGAAAATAATTAGAATTATTAATGGATGATGAAGGAGTCATGATATTTTGGATAAAACTATGTGTACCATACAATAAATAGATAAAGAATTATCTTTTTATAGATACACGTAGATCATCCTTATCTATTCACAATGAGAGAAAAAATATATATTGAGATCTCTGATAGCACTATTACTGGAACAATATGAAGAAGAAGATCATTTAATACACATCCATGTGCCGTGTATGTCAACAAGTGAATTATGAAAGGAAATTTATAAAAGGGTGATGTAACCATTACCCATACTAACATGGATGTTGGAAAACATCACCACACAATTTTTCCACAAACATTTAATCCATCTACAGTTTTTAATAATATATGGTTCATTGTGGATCGTCTTACAAAGACAACTCATTTTATCAAAATTAAAGTGGATTTATCACTAGATAAAATCACATTGATATACATAAAAGAAGTGGTGAGGATTCATGGAGGACCACTATTGATTGTATCCAATTAATATCCATGATTCACCTCTATGTTCTAGAAAATTCACCGACTTTTTTTAAACATAGATATAAAACATCATTACAGCCAATCATCCTCAAAATGATGTCCAATATGGGTGAACTATTCAGATACTAGAATACATGTTGTGGTCATGTTCTATGGATTCAAAGAAATATGTGACCAACATCTTCAACATGTTGAATTCCCCAACAACAATATTTTGTAATCCAATATAAAAATGGATCCATATAAACCCCTTTATTATAAAATATGTCGAATAAAATGATGTTGGGATGAAGTCAGTGAATGAATGTTTCTATGACCAGAAATGGCCAAAGAAATGATGGAAATGGTGAAAAACATTCTTTAGAACATTAAGGAAGCCCAATTTAGAGTGAAAAAATATGCATATAATCATTAATGAGTCCTTGAGATTACAGTTGGAGACATAGTATTCCACTACATATCTTCATGGAATAGGATCACGGTATTTGGTAAGAATGATAAGATAAGTCCCAGTTACATCATCCCCTTAGAGATTCTTGATCACATGGAATATGTGGCCTATCGACTAGCACTACCACCTACTATATCTCATGTACTTTATTTCTTCTATGTATACCCCTTGATGAAGTACATACCAAATCCCTCACATGAACTGAATTCAGAAGTGGTACAACTATAGAATGATCTATCTTATAAGGAGAAACCAATGCTAATCTTGGATCACTGAGATAATGTTCAACACAACAAGGCCACTCATCTGGTCAAATTACTATGATAGAACCATAAGTATAAATTAAAAAAATAAGAACAAGAAGAAGTGATGAAGGGGATGTTCCCTCACCTATTTTACCCATAGTATGTAAAACACAATTTAGGAGGTGAAAGTTCAGAAAGGGGAAGAGTGGAACATCCCCAAATATTAACAATGGAAGTTCCTTTCATTAAATTATGTTATATAGTATAGATCACATAAAATAAAATTAATAACACGATACAGACTTTTTAAATGAATAATTAATGAAATTAGAGTCATTTCTAGAAGTTAATAAACATATACTGATGAAATATTTACTCAAACTTTGTAGTAGTAATATGACTCTTATTAAATGTAAACCATACAATAGAATAGTAACAGAACCAATGAATGTATTAATAAAAAAATTGTATTTATAAGTGAATATTTGATGTAATTTTTTTATTGTATAAGTAAATAAATGTTTTAGAAGTTATTAATTTAGTGTTGACATTTCGATAAAACAGAAGCCTTTATTATAAATATTATAATTAATGTTATAATTTTAAAGAAAACTTATTTCTATAATATGTATTCATAAATTAATATTTCTTTATATTATGATTATAATATATTTTTATGAGACCATAATTTTTTTTCGTAGTGTTAAAAATTAGTTAGAATTTTAAAATTGATATTTTCCAAATAGAGGATGATTTTAATTAAAAATCAAAATTTCATATTTATAAGATTAATTTCATAAAATGGAGTAAATTTTTTAATTATACATTTTGAAAAATGTTTAAGATCAAAAATATGGATTTCCAAGAAATAATTAAATTTAATGTGAATAGTAAAATATAGTAAATTATAGTATGAGCTAAATACATGAATTATTGAGTTATGGATGATGTTTGGAATATGTAAGAAAATTTAGTTCGAACTGACATGATATAGTAACTGAATTTAGTCACATTTATCCTCACTATTTCTTATCAAGAGCCAAAATATTAAACTAATTATTAAAATAATGAGAAAACACCCCTCTCTTCTGCTATAGATACCACCCATAAACTCCTATTTACTCGCACCTCTAAATCTTCTAGCATTGCCTAAATTCATCTAAAATATTATTCACATACACTACCCCATGTATAGGATCATTTTTGCTCATCATAATACCAAACTCATGTCCTTCATGGAAGTTCTTATGTTGAATGATTAAAGAGTTAAAAACCTATTTCTCCTTCATTAATTTGATTCTAAATTATTTTATTTTATTATTATCTCCAAAAATACACTTATCCCATTGGCATAGTAACTCATGAATAAAATATATAATGGTATGTTATTATGTTTATGGAATATTATATCATCAATTATTTCCCCCTCCTTTAGTAAAAAAATGAAAACATCGTTCGTGATGTGTTAATTTATCACATTCACGGATCATGAGTTTTCAATTTATCTTTCCAT
The DNA here is from genome assembly GCA_963277665.1 of Viscum album. Lineage (NCBI taxonomy): Eukaryota > Viridiplantae > Streptophyta > Magnoliopsida > Santalales > Viscaceae > Viscum > Viscum album. Next base: position 1,786,789,543 of record OY728121.1, on the reverse strand, counting down.
CTTCAAGGCTATTCAGGAAACCATTCTTACGGTTTAACCAGATTATAATATTTTTTTATATATTTCATAATGTTCTAAAACTAGTATATATAAATAATATTAAATAATAGAATAAACTAGTTTATGATGATTAAGAAACAACTAAATTAACGATTATCAAAAATGCAATATTTAATGATTGAACCCCATGAATAGCAGAACCAATATCATACATGTATTCTCAGAAAGAAAACCAAAGTATCTTGTCCACATGTTGAATAATAATACTTAATCACCCATGAAAAAATAGCATAACTGATATCACCTAAATAGAGAAACTATCCAACCCATCCTCACCAAGTAACTCTCACAAAATAATAGAAGACATATACTATAATAAAACATGAATAAAATAAGAGGCATTTGTATAAGTTAATAAAAAATACCGATGAGATATTTACTTCAAATTTAGAGTAATAATATGACTATTATTAATTTTAAACCATACAATAGAATAGGAACATCACCATTGACAGTATATATAAAAAATTAGTATTTATAAATGAAAATATGATGTAATTTTTTAATTGTATAAGTAAATAAACGTTTTATAAATTATTAATTTAGTGTTGACGTTTTGATAAAATAGAAGCCTTTATTTTAAATTTTATAATTAATGTAATAATTTAAATGAAAACTTATTTATATAATATGTATTCATAAATTAATATTTTTTTTATTTTATGATTATATGATAATTTTCTGAGACCATAATTTATTTTTTATAGTCTTACAAAATCAATTATAAATTTAAAATTGATATTTTCCAAATAAATGATGATTTTAAAAAAAATTAAATTTTCATATTCAAAAACTTATTTTCATAAAATGCAGTTAATTTTTTAATTATACACATTAAAAAATTGTTAAGATCACATTTTTGTATTTCCCAGAAATATTTAAATTTTATGTGAATATTAAAATATAGTAATTTATTGTATGAGCTAAATACATTAATTATTGAGTTATGAATGATTTTTCAAAGATTTAAAAACCTATAGTTTGAACTCACAAGAATTAGTTATAGTATTTAGTCACATTTACCCTCAATATTTCTTGTTAAGAGACAAAATAAAAAACTAATTATTAAAATAATGATAAATCACCCTACTCCTCACTAGAGATACCAACCCACAAATCATATTATCCTCACACCTCTAAATCATCTAGACTTCTCCAAATTCATCTAAAATATTATTCACATACACTACCCTATGTATAAGATCCATTTTTCTTATTAGAATACCAAACTCATGTCCTTCATTGAGGTTCTTAAGAAGAATAATTAAAGATGTTAAAACCTCATTCCTTATCAATAATTTGATTATAATTTATCTTCTTTTCTTATTATCTCCTAAAATAACATTATCAAATTGGCATGGTAACTCAAATATAAAATATATAATGGTATTTTATTATGTTTATGGAATAGTCTATCATCAATTATTTCAACCACCTTTTGTAAAAAAATGAAAACATCGTTCGTGATGTGTTAATTTATCACATTCAAGGATGAGAATTTTTCAATATATCTTTTCATCTTCAAGGATATTCAGGAAAAAGTTATTATGGTTGAACCATATTTTAATAATTTTTTATATATTACATAATGTTCTAAAACTATTATATATAAATTATTTTAAATAATAGAAAAAACTAGTTCATGATTATAGAGAAAATGCTAAATTAACGATTATCAATAATGCCATATTTAAGGATTGAACCCAATGAATAGAAGAACCAATATCATACATGTATACTCATCAAGAAAACCAAAGTCTCTTATCCACATGTTGAAGATTAATACTTATACACCCATGAAAAAATAGCACAACCAATATCACCTAAATAGGAAAACTATCCACCCAATCCTCTCTAAGTAACTCTCACAATATAAATGAAGACATGTAGTATAATAAAAAATTAAGAAAATAGATAAAGGGTACACCAAACCACATTCCCAATGTTATAACATTGTTACACCCCAACATAGTACATCATGTCACATAAATTTTGTCCAAAATACAATACTCCCCTAAATACACTATCATGTCACATCTCACTCATAGACACCTAGGATCAATATCCCAGAAGCATAGTGATATCAATTGTAGCCTGAAAGAACCTGCTCTACGACACGTCCACAACTATAACCATAGTAGTAGTGTGTTATTAAGAATAAGGAAATAAACATTGTACCCTCCTACTCTCATGAATGAACACCACTATAATCGACCTCACCCCATCTCATCTTACTCACAGAAACTTGGGTTATATCACATATATCCTAAAGAAACATGGGATTTCCACACATCAAGAATAGCCTTATCACATCTCACTAGAAGACACCAAGTCTATCAAAACCATTATCTAGTGACCTATTTAACCTCCACCATCCAATCCATTGAATAACCTACCTCATAATGAAGAGATAGGGGGATTGATCAGGTAACGAACCGTCTATTCTTTGCAAAGGATGTCTTAAAGATTTCCCGCATATAAATATGAGAGTTTATGCTTAGTTCAATATGTGGGTGGTGTGGGTATTGAAATCATATATAATATTAATGTATAAAAATATATACAGACAGAATGCCAACATGTGGTGTCAAAACAAAAGAGTTAACGAACTCACTAAATCATCCCCTTTTCTAACTCATTTAAATGCATAACAACACAAAACAGTCCACAATCTATATCACACCATAAAAATTCAATTATCCACCCCCTTCATGTCATTAAATATCATTAAATATATTTAATCAAAAATCCCAAAATTTTATTCATCATTAACCATTTCTATCTCATTCACCAAAAAATCCATGTACGTTTAAATTATTATTAAAAAAATTATGAATTCAATACCTATGATTCTAGAACAAAAAAATGCACAACAAAAGTCGCACATAATCTCTATCACATCATCACCCCATCTCCCACAAATCATTGCCATACAAACCATCACCTTAGAAAACAAAAATCATGTCCAAACAAACACCACATAGTGGCCCCAAAATCTTGTCCAAAAACTAAATAACTGTCTTACCTAATATAACAACCACATAACCACCACTATGCCTCTCCAATAGCATGACCACATATCCACTACCTCACCACCCTAAAAGAACAACCACACAACCAACACCTCACAGACTAAAAATAAATACTATATAACCACCACCTCGCCGCCACTAATGCATCAACACATATCATCCATCAGTACCACATCACATTTCAACCACAAATCATGGCCCCACAATCACATTAAAATATCAATACACATCAAATATTATTTTACTGATTTTATTAAGGGGATTTATCACATTTAAATTTAATTTAGGGGATTTATCACATAATTAATAATCAAGGGGAAACTATTTCATTATCCAAATATAACTGGTTGAAATTTATAATTTTTAGTCATATAAAAACACTCACAATAGACATGTCAGTCATAACACAAATATTGTAGTGAAAAAATCCCAAAATAGCGTCAATTTTTAGGGAGGAAACATGAATATATGATACATCATATCAAATTAATATAAAATATGTAAAAGAATTTAGATCATTACACTTTTCCCTTTCGTTATAAATTCTCAAATTATTTACCTTTGACTATGAATTAAAAACCATATCCAAAAGAAAAAACTAAATCCCCTCATGCTAGATAGATAATAATGAGAAATGATGGATTCCATTCCTTAATGATAATTTTCTAACAAATTGAGCACTACTTGGAATAGATGAAATTATTTTAAACCATAACTTCAATTTTGAAAGAATATATCATCCAACATAACAAAAAAGATCATAAAAATATAGCTCATCATATGCCCCAAAAATTCCATAGTTAATTCCCAAATGAATAATTAATGAAAACAACCATGATGGGAGAGTAAAATGATAGGGATTTTCTAATAGGATCAACTATAATCAATGGATTGATGTTGTAGGAGGAGAGATAGAATATCCCCCAAATATTACTGGGGATTCCTAAAATACAAGAGGGATTAAAGTTCATCTGAGTGAGAAAAACTTCAAAGAAATGATAAAAAATGCTTGAACACATTGAATTTCATGTCTTGTAACACATTAGACGACATTTAATCCTTGATTATATAAAAATCCATGGATTTGTATGAATAATTATTCTACTACTAATTTAAATAGTAAAAACCTTGAATTCCACATACAAGATGTGAATCCCTCTAATGGATTCCCCCTATATCGATATAAAAGCAATCAAATCACCAACCATATAGGTTATGGACCAACATTACACATTGTGTAAACATTACATGACTTGAGATACATTATGTAGCACCCCTGAAAATCCAACCACCAAGGAAACTCTTCAAGCCTCCTTCAAAACTCATTCTATAAGAACCTGGATCTTAATTTTAGATATGTATATTAATTTTGGGTGTTTTTGATAAAAAAAGGATAAAATGGCATTTTTATATGTACACACCATATAATTTTGAGTACACACCATGTACCCAGTTTCCACATATATCTGGGTACTGGAAGTGTATCAACTGAGTACATGGTCGTGTAGGGGGCCTAGAAGACTACCTAATGAATGGGTGGGTTGATGGCAGTACAGGGAGAGTATATTAAATAAACATACTATGTAATTTTATTTTTGTTTGATAAATCAGTGCGGGGTAGCATATCAGGTCTAGAACACCGTTATTCTCCCCATGATTCATACATGAGAGTGAAATAACACTAAATAACTCTAAACCCATCCCGATTCTTTGTCTCACCTTCGATTGAGATGTCGTTAGGTGCATTGGATTTTCACTAGTGTATTCTCTCTTTCCCTAGAGCCTCTCATTCTGATTCTGCCTATGTAATGAGTATTTCAAGGATGATTATTTTTAACCGTTTTATAGATCTACTCCATTCTAGGATGATTCAATGGTCGAAGATCAAGACTTTTGACTGCACGACATCATGGTTAGTGGATTATACCTTTCGTTGATTGTATTTGGATTATATATGTTTAATGTTCTGAATTCTGATGTTTAGGGTATTTCATGTTTCGGAATTTAACCCTATTTAATAATTGTTATGGTTTGTTTGATTGAGAAAGGTTATTGATTATGAGTACGGTTATATAACTTGTTATGGGACACCCCATGGGTATATTCCCTTGATTGTTTGATTATGTGCATTTGGCCTAGAATGAATGCCAGGATTTCTTGATTTCAATGACTTTGTTTTTAAGATAAAGATGAAGATTATCTAAGATTAATGTGATTCCCATTTTCCATGTTTTCCAAAGGGGTATTTTACTATGAGAGATTCCCAATGTAGTTTCATTTATGTATGAATTATTATTAAGATGCCCCAGAGGTATTACCTATGATATCTCTTGGTTGGTCATAGACTAGATGGGTTAGACTGTGAGTGCTACCCAGGGGGTCATTATGGAATTAGTTTTGGACCCTATGGAAATAACAGTGTGAGATTCTAGGTGTTCATTATAGTTTACTATTGATATGAAGACCAAGGGGGTATTGACCATGAGAGTTTCCCAGGTGGTCATTTGTAAATGATTAGTTCTATGTGGGACCAAAGGGGTTGGACTATGTGTGATATCCCAGAGAGTCCTTACTTTTTGAATTGATGATATGTTAAACCAGATGGGTTAGACTGTGAGAACATTCCCAGAGGGATACTTATGAATGATTGAGTGATTGTGATGAGTCTACCACACCAAATCACAAGCTTGGACTCAGTGTTACTTGATTGTTTAGATGGTCTTTTGAGAAACCTATTTTTTATTATTATACAAGAGGATATAGATAATAGTATATATCTCAAAGATACATTATTCAATGGAATGAAAAATTATTAAATGTAAATGAATGTAATTGGTAACTGTATGATTTTTTACTCTTGAGTACTTGTTATTTTATTACTTCAATTTCCATATGTTCAACAATATAGATTTACTGACAGTTAGGCGCAGATGTTTGGTGGTTGCCTATAGGGATTCATATCACACCATCTTTGGGTTATGCTTTAGTATCCAAAAAGATTAAATGGTTGTAGGTATTGATAAGGTAAAACACCCTTCTTCCTCAGGCACATGATTACTATTGGAGTTGGAGAGCATGGGAAAAAGTTGAGGCTTGGTATTTTGCTGGATTATACTTGTTTTCATATGTACATTGGTTTCTGAATATCATTCTGGAAATCTAACTTTTTTGGTTTCTTTATTAGATACATGTTCTATGCATCATTTATATATGCTTCAGTAGTTATATTACATTCAATCATGCACTATTTACTTTTTTTTTTGTATGGTATTACTACTTCCGCAATTATTTAATATTTTTTATTCCACTATGTATACTCTACCAATGAGGGAATAGTTTCCCAAATTTCTTACCTTATCCCTTTCTACAATTCAGCAGCCTCTAACATTTTGAGAAATGTGCTTTAGGTTTTCTAACCAATCATGTTTGTTGAACCATTGGGCGGAAGCCAGATTCCATACATTACAAAGTGGTATCTGAGTGGTTTCTTTTCTAATTAGTCTTACTATTTTGAGCCTATAAACTTTTATGAGAAGGAATATGTAGTTGGTAATATGTTGGTCTTAGGAGTAGTTAACCCGTGTATAGGGAAAATCCATGTTACGTAGAATATTTCATTTTTTCTATTTTTTCAATTGTAGTAGTTGATTTGATTTCACCATTGGGTGACACACTTGTTTTTTGATGTTATTATTGATATCATTGGGATTATTTTTTTGAAACCTAATGATATTAGGGAATTACATATAATGAATCATATATAACCATTTTAGAGATCGCATATCAGGCATTCTTGTCACGACATTTAGGGATCATTACTGATTGCAGGTAGTTGTGATAGATGTTGTGCTAGATATGCATGATGTTGCGATAGATTCCATGATATAATACCTACAATTTTGATAGTGTAATGGAATATGTATGGTTACATTTGGTTGGATGACAAACTATGGTCCCTGAGGTGTTATGGGCCCACTTGGATTGGAATTTGTTGGATCATTTTTTAAATTTAATTTAATTTTTTTCATGTTATGAGGTGAAAAGGATGTACAAAATTGGTTTTAGGGGAGTATGTGCTCCCAGAGGTCATAATTTTTCATGACATTAAAAAAATTTATGTTTTTAAGGGTTCCAGGGTAGTTTCAGAGGCCTGGTGTGCAAAAACCCAGACAACACAGTGTATGGTGTTATAAACACATGCCATGAGTTCTTTTGTTCTAGAAGAAACTAATTTCTAATGTACTCACCATGTACCATATGTACACACAATGTAGTCTTAACTGTTTGAATGACTATGTGAGAAGAGACACGAGTTTGATAAAAATTTTGATGGTACACTCCATGTATAGATTATTCACGCTATGTACAATCGACCGTGTATCTGACCATGTGACTACTGACATAGGAAGATATAAATAAATTAGTACACACCATGTCTATAGTGAACACGCCATGTAGTGTTAACCAATAGAGAACCATATAGTTCTAGACATGTAGAATAACCTGGGAAAGAGGGAAAATTTAGGTACATGATCTTTCACAAGAGGATCATTCCATGTGTAATGGGTGATACATGAACAAGATATGCAGAGGTACACGGAATGTTAAAATCTTAAAGGAATACTCCATGTAGAGATTATAAACTCTATATAACCTTATTTTTAAAAACATGAATGTTTTTCTTATCCTATTTCGTTCTTGCATTTTTGAATTTTGGTCCTTGATAATGTTGAACTGAGGTGTGCATTGGACCTTACAGAGGAATTCCACCAAGACATCCCCCATTTGTATGCCAGGAACATGATGGTGAATAGGAACTAGAAATGGTAGTTTAGGGAATACCAATATATCATCCAGTTATTCACATCTTGGCACCAGGTATTATAACAGATGCAGGTGAAAATGAACTATTCTTTAATGGAATTTTGAGGATGTTACAATCTTTTTAGGGAGCATCACATCATGCCCATGCTATGAAGGAGTTAACTAGGGTTCTCCAGCCGCCCATCCTCCCACTCTATTAGTATATGGAGGACCACAGGCTATAAGGTAATTTTTTGAGGCCATGATTTCCATCATTGAGCATCTGGAGACACCTCCAGAGAGAAGGGTGAAGCTTGTGACGTACATGCTATGTGATTCTGCCAATAGATGGTGGGATGTTATCTAATAAGAGGGACGTCATCGGGATATGTATTTGGAAGTTTATTATAGGACCTTCTTTGATTACTCCTACCCTGAGATGTTAAGGACCGATCATGCCAGGGAGTTCTTGCATTTGAAACAGGGCTCTCTTTCAGTGATGGATAACTCATCTCCTTTCACTGAGCTTCAATGCATTGATCCTATTCTAGGAGGTGATGAATAATCTTTGGCTAGGAGAATTGACAATGGTATCAAGTATGACATCTAATCATAGTTGAATGTTTTTAGGCTGACTTCAATGAAAACTACAGTGAACTAGGTGCTGATTACCAAGCGCAATCAGAGGGAGTTGGGAGCTGCGTGTTACGGCATAAACGTTTCTAAATGAAAATTTTTCTTGAGATAATTAAATATATTACTATGTAAAATGGTTATATTCACATCCCTGGTTTTATGTTTTTGGATTTCAAAATACCATTATGAATTGTGACCATTTATAATATTTTTATTTAACATTGATCACATGATTGGTATAAATGCAGGGCTTAACAAATTGAATTTTCTAAGACAAACGACGTGATGATCTCTTCTACTAGAATTGATCTATATGGATCCCATTTGTTGAGGCTTTGAATGGAGGTGGCTTTATTCATCTTTTCTCATGACCTAGCCCAATCCGAGCTTCAACGTGTTATGCTCGAATGAAACCACCTATGGGAGAAGTGGATGTTGATAGAGATTACCACTCGAGTGATGTTATCCAAGCCACCCCTAGAGTATGTCACCATCTCACACCATACCCATTGGTTTGATGAGGTGTTATAAGGGGTTACGTAACATGACCATAATACAATAAATATGTGCATTATTTTTTAACAGAATAAACAATACATTCATTTTAATATTGTTACTATATAAAAAGTTTTTAAACCACAAATAGTATTTACATTTAAAATTCAATTAAGAAATCGATTTTGACGAATTAATTCATTTTTTAATATATTATGAAATTACTATTAATAAATTAATTTTATTATGTATACGTTATTGTATAAAATTTATGAATAAAATTGTGATTTTTATTAAGGTTTGAAAGTCGTTTTTATCAAAACGCGTGAATTATCCATAAATATCGGTTTTTATTTTAAAATTAAAATCAAATATTTAGAAAATTATTTAGTTAAAATGAATATAATTATGGAATCAAGACGTCGAAATTATCCAACAATGAATTTTTTATAATTTTTTGAGATAGTTGAATTTTTGGGTAAAAAATAAAAACCATTTTAATAAATAATGTGTTTTATGACATCATAATGACCCAATGGAGATGTATTAATAAACTATAAATGGGATGTTTGGAAAATATATGTTTTTCCATTAAAATTATGTAACTTATATATGTTTGATTTGTTTTACAAAGCTTTAGTGGACCAGCAAGACTTATAAAGCATTTTAACTTTTTTAATTGATTTCCATGAGAGTGGGACTCAACTTCACATAATAAAGCCTAATATTTTAATAATTTAGGCCATTGGACTTATAAAATAGTTTTTTCCACTACACTTTGGCGAAAAACGTCTGAAAAAATCATGGACTGGTTTGTGGTTTGGATTCGTTTAATGTGGGGTGTCAAAAACCTAAATAATAATGAATTTCCTCTCTTTTTCTATATAAACCCACACAAGCTCCAAATTCCTCTTTTTTCAAAGCCTTTGGAGCTCAAACAACCTCTTCCCTCCTCTCTGTAGAATCATTCCATGGATCCCCAAGCTCCCATGAATGCACACTTAGTCCCTCCCAAGAATTTAGGGATCACACTTCCAATTAAGGGATTTCTCCCTTTTTTATTTTTGTCCAAGTTTCAATATCTTGTTATCCCCTTTTATATTAAATCACAAATTATGGGGTATGATTTCAAACCCCCCCCCCCCCATTCCTCCATCATTATTTTTGAATTATTATAGACCCCTTTCTTCCTCATTAATTCTCCCCATTTACACCCATTACTTTATGGAAATTCCATATGGAATTTCTATCTTCTCATTTACAATCAAAAATTATTTTGTATTGTCTATTTAAATACCATTAAATATGTTGGTAAATTTATGTTTGTGACCCCGATAATCTCCATTTCATTTAATTATTATTATTTCTCTCTCATAAACAATTTTTATGAATTCTTATGTCACACTGTTATGCTGTCGAAAATGCACCGCTATTTTCCAAGACAAAGTCATTGTGTACTGAAATCCATGACCATTTCCCTATCTAGGGTATTCACCTTTATGAAAATTTAATTATTGGTAAATAGTTTCAGGTATGAATTACATATTCCTTTTTCATGTATTAAATGATGATTTTTAATGAATCCATGATTTCTGTTCTATGTGGAACACTTATGCATGAAATAAAATGATTAAGAAGGGTGCACCCTAATATTGCTCAATTGCATTGGGTAAAGATTAGTATCCTGATACATTAAGTGAAATGATGTTTTACTAATTCCAATTCAATTGAAATGAGTTTTTACTCATTCTCTATGTTCAACGAGCCTTGGATCATACTAATACAATGTTAAGTGTTGTTTCCACATTTCTAGGTTTTCATAATAATTCTATATCATGCATTTATGTTCATTTTTCTCTTATGATTCATTGATATGCCAATTACATTACATTTATTATATTCTTTATGTTATTCCCTTTACTCCATTACTGGTCTTTATAGCTCACCCTTTCTTTATGCATGTCCTCAGATTATCCCCAGAAATGCTAAGTACGAAAGAATGATGTTGTTAGGTAAATGAAGTTTTCAATAAAATGTTGTGTTTTATGTTTTAAGTTGTTTTTTATTTCTCCTAATCCCTAATGTCAATAGACCTCTTAATATTTTATGTTGTATCAAGTGAAGGTTTTTTGTATTAAATTATGTTTATGTGTGAAATAAATAGGAGGGTTGTTATAGTTGGTATCAAAGGAGATGATTTTTTATTTTTGGGATAATAATTAGAATACCATAGTGAAAGCCTTAGGGATAAGACTATGTATAATAAATTTATCCAAAAAGTTTTCTGAGTATTGATTAAGTGGCCTATCAAGAAAATATATCCCTGTCTGGATACGAGCTAGAAGAGGTGCCTCTACCACATATGTATCTAAGGGTAAAATCCCAAAACACCACTTTAAGCAGTACTCGAATGGGAAATGGTTTACAACAATAGGCCTTGTTAATCTCTTGGTTACGACACCCCCAAGAGATATGATTTGGTAAATTCAGAAGCATAGTATGAACCATTTTATTGGGAATAAAAAAATTCTCCTAAAAATATATGTTGGAAAATAGATCATGGATAGCATAGATTGAAGCCTATAAATTCATAAGTTAAGGAAATAAAATTAATTTATAAGAAATTAATTTTTTTCTCTGGATTACCATTTATTTGTTACTCATAACATTAATTTTATTCCATCTAATGGAAAGCAATTTGAGGGCTCATGATTCAACCAATGCGAAGATCAATGTGATGACTATTCTATTGAGATGCCCAATCCGATGGGAACATGAATCACAAACATTGTCATGATTATATCTCAGTTAACTAATGTTCTGAATTGAAAACATGGGTCAAGAGTCACATTTAACACCAGCTAAGAAAGAAAAAATCTCCATTGAGAGCTTTATGAGACAGAGGCCTCCTACTTTTAATGGATTGACTCCATTGAAAAAATCATCTCTTCCCTTCAATGTTATGAACAATAGAAGGTAGATATGTATTCTTATCCTATAGAGGGTGAATCTGATCAATAGTGGACATTGATAACAAATATGAATCCTTAGGAGGAGATCAAGGTGTTGGAATAAATGGATTTCCGGAAAATGTTTTTTGACAAATATTTCCCTCGCACCCTCCAACATAATATGGAAAAGGGTCTTCCTAACCCTCATTCAAAAATATGATGAATCCATCAAAGCGTACGAGGAAAAAATCACAAGGCATGCATGATAAGACTCTGGCTTTGTTGTTACACCCGAATTCATGATTGACTGCCACTTTGGGGGGCTAAAACCAATCCTATAGAAACACCAAGTGATCCGTGACTTCAAGAGCTATGCATAAATTGTCTAATTTGACCTCAAGGTACAAATGGAGATCGGAGAATCTTAGGGGTTTCATGGGGATAATATCTTTAAGGTGGGCATTAATTCTGGAAGTCTGATGGGTAAATCCAACGGTTCTATGAAAATGCAGAACCCCACATGCCAAAGGTGCAGAAAGAAGCACCCTAGAAATTTCATGAAGTGGGTGAGTAAATGATTTAGGTGTGGAAGAGAAGGGAAGCTATCCATTAACTTCCAAAAAGAAAAAACTAAATATGCGATAGGGGAAAGGAACACTCTATTTGATGCTGAATGTGTTGTTATTTGCTTCAAGTGCAAGGAATCAGGGAACTTTGGAAACAAGTTCCATAAGAAAATGGTTTTTGGAGGCAACCAACATCCTCCAAGGATTCAAGGGCTTCCTTTTTCCATCAGTAATGCCGAAGTGATCCCTGGGAACAAAGTGGTGAAATGTACTCTAGTTATTCATTCAATAATAGAGAATGTACATTTTGATTATGGTTATACACATTATCTTATATCCTAACTATTTTGTAGAGAAATCTCAACACCACCACAAATCATAGAAGTAAATATATTGGTGATAACCGAAAATGGGGTCGTCATTACATCCCATGAATATAACTCCTCCACTATCCTAATTTACGGATTGAACTTCCCAACAAACCTCGTCATACTCCCTCAGGTGGAATTTAATTCAGTTCATGTCCTGGATTGGATTTCTCTATATAGTCCCAACATAAATTTCTGTGAGAGCGTAATCACTATTCATCTAGAGAATCAACCCCTGATTCTTTACATGTTCAAACAGGAAAATGAATCTTCTATAGCACCATCATCTCAATAAGGGAAAATACTACCGTATGAGCATTCAGATCTGGATCAGATGATTTTGTCTAAGGAAGAAACCATCCTTGAAGACATGCCTATTTTGAGGGAATTCACGTATGTGTTTCTCGAGGAATTGTATAACCTTCCTCATAGCTGAGATGTTTAATTCTCAATCAATCATGTACCAGGGGAATTTTCAATATGGAAGACTCCATATAGAATGGTTGTTGTGGAGCGAGAGGAGCTGAAGAAAAAACTACATGAGAATATGAATAAATGTTTCATATTCCCAAGTGCATCATTACGTGGTTTTCCAGTCCTCTTCGTCAGGAAGAAGGATGTGTCAATGCGCCTTTGTATTGGTTATCATGAGTTCAACAAAATCACGATAAAGAAAAAGTATCATTTGCCTCGAATTGACAACTTGTTCTATTATCTACATGGATAATAACACTTCTCTTAGGTGGATTTGTGGCCAGGATATTATCGAGTAAGGGTGAAGAAGGAGGATATCACCAAGAATTCTTTTCGTACAAGGTATGTGCACTATAAATTCGAAGTAAATCCTTTCAAACACACTAATGCTCTGGAAATATTCTTGGAATTTATGAATATAGTATTTATATGTTACCTCGACCCATTTTTTGTAGTCTTTTTAGATGATATTATAATATACTTTAAAACCAAGGAGGAGGATGAGGTTCATATAAGGATAGTACTACAGTCATTGAGAAAGGAGAAGCTCTATGAAAAGTAAAACAAGTGTGAGTTCAGGTTGAAGGAGGTATAATTATTGGGTCACATCATCACAAGAAATGGGATATCTATGGATCCCTCCAAGATAGCTGCAATTGAGGGATGGTCGAGGCCATCTTACGAAACAGATATCTGTATCATTTGAGTATTAGATGGCTATTATCGCCAATTTGTGAGAAATTTCTCACGATTCTCAAACCCACATACGAAGATATCTCGGAAGGGAGTGATGCTTTCTTAGAGTGATTAATATGAAGAGAGATTCATGTTCTTTAAAAGGAAACATATCACTATATGTGTGCCAACATTACCCACAACTAGAGATTTTTTTTGGTATTTATTGATGATTCGAGGAAGGGATTATGTTATGTGTTGATTCAAAATGACAAATTCATTTACTAGGTTTCAAGGCAATTGAATGTTCAGGAGAAAAACTATCCAACACATGATCTAGATTTAACTATATTAATCATAGCTTTTATAATTTGGGGGAATTTACTCTTTGGGGAGAAGTGTGAAATATACATGGACCACAAAAGACACAAGTATATATTCACACAGAATGAGTTGAACATGCGCCAATGAAGATGGTTAGATCTGATCCAAGACTATGATTGCTCAATAAATTAGCACACTAGGAAAGAAAACAAGGTGGGAGATTCTCTATGTAGGAAGGACCTAGTGATTCTATCATTTATGAGAATCTAAAAGGATCTATGCTTTATATATATAATGATGATGGAAATGGGAATCATAAATAATTGAACATTATCAATCCCATACAAATTATTTATCATCCGTCTCTTTTGGAAATGTTAAAGTATGCTCAAAAGGATGATGTGGTAATTCAAAAGAATGTGGAATCTATCAGAAAGGGGAAATAATATGAGTTCAATATTAATGAAGAAGGAATTGTGAGATTTGGGAAAAGACAATGTGTTCCATCATGTTAAAAGTTAATGAATGAAAATTTCACCCAAGAAACACAATGATTTATCAAGATCTATGAGGTCATTATTAGGTGGATAAAATGGAGAAGGATATTGCTCATTATACATCAAAGTGCTAGGTATGATTGCATGTGATGGCTAAGAGGTAGAAATATAAGGGGATTATGCAACCATTACCCATACTAGCATGGAAATGGGAAAACATAACTATTGGCTTTGTCACCAGACTTCTGAATACATCCAAAGGAAACAATGCTATATGGGTTGTTATGTATCGTCTTCTAAAGATTGCATGATTCATTGAAATTCGAGAGGATTTATAATTAGATCACATAGAATGGATATATATCATCGATGTGGTAAGGTTTCTTGGAGTACCACTATCGATTGTATATGATCGAGATCTAAGATTCATGTCTATATTCTGGAAGATTCTTTCACATGCTATGAATACTGAGCAGAACTTTTGTATGACTCATCCTCAAAAAACTAAGAACAAATCCATGCGAACTATCCAAACACTTGAGGACATGTTTAGAACACGATCAATGGACTTCAAAAGAGGATGCGATCCACATCTCCCTACTGTTGATTTCACTTACTATAAAAGTTTCCACATAGGAATCCAAATGGAACTTTACGAATACCATTATAAGAAGAGGTGAAAACACCTTCATTTTGGGATGAGGTTGGGGAGAGAAAACTCCTAGGTCTAGAAATGGTCGATGAAATGGTGGAGAAGGTTAAGACCATCTAGCTGCTCATTAAATGTGCTCATAATCGATAAAAGATCTATTTTGATAATTGTCAATGAGACCTAGAGTTTGATGCGGGAGACATGTTTTTCCTCCAAATATCACTGTAGAAGAGATTTCAGTGATTTGGGAAGAAGGGAAAGCATAGTCCAAGATACATCGACCCTTTTGATATCCTTGATAACATTGGAGTACTGGCCCATTGACTAGAACTCCCATCAAACCTATCTCAAGTGCAAGAATTATTCCATGTATCATTCTTGAGGATGTACATACCTGGTCCATCACATGTACTCAATACAGAGGTAATTCCATTGGATAATAACATCTCAAATGAAGATAATTCATTTAAAATATTAGATATTTGAGAAAATGTTCTATTAAATAAGATAATTCCCCTTGCGGATGTGTTGTGGGGAAACCAAATGTTTGAAGAGGCAACGTGTGAGTCAGAGGATGTGATGAAGAAGAGTTACCCACATTTGTTTTAGTGTAGGAAATGTAAACTTTGATGGAGATATTTCTTATGGGGGGAATATTGAAACAATAGAAACTTTTATTAATGAAAAATCCTAATGATCTAATTAAATGTCTTATCATGTAAAATGGATATATGAACTTCCTTGGATAGATGGTTGGATCAGCCCAGGGTTGTCAAGTAGGGTCAGATGGCCTCATTATATGTCAGACTTTTCTAGTGTAGTAGACCCAACATGATTAGGATCTGAGAATCTATTTGGTTAGTGGTACGATTCTAGTTGCCTCTGTTTTAGTTTTCACTCATTTTTGTATAGGGTCTTACCATAGTTTTACATCAGCTATCATCGTGTAGAGCCCTGATCTCTGTATCTTTAATTATGAGGATATTATGATTCTAGAAACTCCATTGGGATTTTGGTAGGCTAATGTACAACATTTAAATGTTTTTTATGAGGTTGGTTGGTTTCACTTCGTGTGGGTCCTCTATGTCAAAGAGATGACATGATTATATATCATTCTCAAAATGGAGTACTTGGTGTCTTTCTAGGCCTTTATTGACTAGTATCACAGCAGGGTGAGTGTCACTTCACTAGAGGGAGGGTCTTATCTACACAAGGGATATTGGGATGTCCAGGAGAGAAGTGATGGACCTTATCATCATGGGTTGAAAATAATTATAGCCCAAATTTATGGCTTATATCCGGATGACCTAGGGACATCGTAGATGGACTATCCTCTAGTTGCTAATCATTTTAGAGATTTTTTTCTATATGAATTTTCAGGTTTACCTCTTGAAAGAGAGGTAGATATCTCTATTGATATTGTGATAGGAGGATCATCAGTTCCCATGATTCCTTATAAGATGGAAACACCATAGTTATAGGAGCTCAAGAAGTAGTTAAAGGATTTGTAGGCCAAGGGTTTCGCTTGACATAATACTTCTATGTGGGGTTCAGCTGTCCTTTTTGTGATGAAGGTAGACAGTACCCTTGTACTTTTGGGGGATTATCAAAAGCTGAATCAGTTAATGGTCAAGAACCGATATCCTCTATTGAGGACTAATGACCTCATTGATCAGCTTCAAGAATCCCATGTGTTCACAAATATTTAATTGAGATCCAATTATCATCAGTTGAATGGTAGTACATCAAATATAACTATTACAACATTTCAAAGCAGGTATTTTCTATATGAGTATTTGGTTATGTTGTTCGGTCTCATGAACAGACTATTAGTTTTCCTATCACTGATGAACCGATTTTCCATCCTTACTTGGATTATTTTTTTGGTCATTGTGGATGATATCTTGGTGTACTATCACCCTCAACATGACCATACCATCCATATTGAGATCATTTTGAATATAATAAGGGAGCATCAACTAAATTCCAAGCCCTCAAAATGAAAATTTGGGATAGATTAGATACACTTCTTGGTTCATGTCATCTCATATACAGAAGTATCAGTAGACCCAAAGAACTTGAATGAATTAGTTTCATAGGAGCACTCGAAGTGTGTCTTTGAGGTGCATAGTTTTCTTGTGCTGACTAAATATTACAGACTCTTTATTCATGACATTTCAAGAATAGAAATTCCATAGATGGGCATGAATAATAAGGGTACAATGTACATGTGGAAAGATTCCTGCAATATATCCTTTCTGGAGTTGAAAGGGATATTGACTTGAGCATCGATACTGTTCATTCCATTGTTGGGAAAGAGTTACACATTGTACCTAGGTTTTGCATGTAATAAGCTTGAAAAAGTTCTTATGTTGGGAGAAAGAGTCGTTTCTTATGGTACATGGTAGTTGAGGCCACATGAGAGGAACTACACAACACACAATCTCATGTTTGATACGGTTGTGCATGCTTTACATTGTTGTAGACACTATCTTTTGGGAGAGAATTTTGTGGTATAAAATGACCACAAAATTATCAAGTATCGCTTTACTCAGCATGATCTCAATTTGAGATAGCGACGGTAGATTGAGTACCTTCATCCCTTTGATATTGATAATTCATATACATTTGGGAAAGGAAATGCATTGGTTGATGCATTGAGAAGGAGCCCCCATATATAGGTAGATAAGGAGGAAAGATGTGAGTGGAAGCTTATGGATATGTTCTCTAAGATGCACTTGGAGGCTCATGAAATACTAGGGAAAAACATTCTTTATTTTATAGTTTTTAATTCTAATATATTGGACAGAGTGGGAATGAGGTATCTATCATATTCGGAAGGCCATGTACTAGGGAGAGTCTCTTAGAAGAGGACCCTACTCCTGGATAGACCATAGTTGATGATGAGGTTTTTATTTTCCCAGGTGATGTATGGGTTTTAGTAGACATACATGAGGAGATTTATTGAGATTTTTATGACTCAACATGGGAAGTTCATCCTGGTGTCACCAAGATGTATCAATATTTGCTCTGTTAGTATTGGTGTTCGGGTATGAAGAGGGATGTAGCTAGTTTTTTTTTTTGAGATGTTCCACCTGTCAGTAGGTGAATGTTGTGCATCAGTGACTGACATGACATTAATAGCGTTTACCCGTTTTTGTGTGGAAGTGGAATGATGTTGTGATGGATTTCTAGATGGGTTACTGAGGTTTCCTCAAGGGAATGATACAGTTTGGGTTATTGTTGACAGACTCAGAAAGGATGCACACTTCCTACTAATTAAGGAAACCGTTTGTGTTGATGATCTTGGAAGGTTGTACATATGAGATATTGTACATTTTCATGAGTTTATGTAATCTATCTTTTTATATAGGGATTTTTGTTTTACTTATTAGGTTTGGAAGGGACTAAAGAGGGCTTCGGGTACATAGGTACTTCTGAGTATAGCTTTCCATCCCTAGAATGATGGTCAGTTTTAGTGGACGATTCAGGTTTTGGAGGACTTTCTTTGAGTATACTTCCTGGATTTCACGGTCACATGGGAGAGACACATAAACCTAGTGTAGCTTTCTTACAATAACACTTTTCTGGTGATGATTCAAATGGATCCTTTTGAGGATTTATTTGGTAGGTCATACCGATCTCCCCTATGTTGGCTGAAAGATTGAGAGGAAACAATATTCGGAACACGCCTTGTCTAGAAATATTATGCTAATCGACAGATACATCCTTTGGAGTTCGAGGTCATAGGTAAGGTTTTCTTATGTGTGACACCGAGGCTGGGAAATGAGAGGATTAGGAGACAGGGGAAACTTTCAATGAGATACGTTGTGTCATTTGAGGTTTTGGAGAGATTCATGGTAGTTTCCTATTGGTTTTAGTTACCTTAGAGGTACTGGGATATGCAAGATGTCTTTCATGATTTTCACCCAAGACATTAATTTTCAGAGAAATCTCACATTTTGCGACTCGAGGAGGGAGTTTTTGTGGTGAATGTACATTTCGAGTAGCACCGTGTTTAGATTATGGAATGCATCAAAAATTTTCTCTATGGCCAGTCTATTCCATTGGAAAGAGTTATATGTCATCACGATCGAGTCCATGATGAGATTTGGGAGAGGGATGTCGAAGTACGATCCGTGTGGCTAGAGTTGTTTGATGATTCTTCTTCACAAACCGTTGAAGGGATATTCGATGATGGATTGTTTTAAGGGGGGAATTTTTTAAGAACCCAAATAATAATTTTCCCAATGGATCTTGATTTCATGTGTTTTTGAGGAAATAGGAAGAAATTAAAAAAAAATTGTACACACTGTATTGTTATGAGTATATGTTGTGCACCCAGTTTCTGTGTATATTCTTGTACAAGCTGTGTAATGGCCGAGTACATGGACATGTAGGTGACCAGGAAGAGCACCTAAAGTGGGGGCTGGTTGAGGCCAGTACATGGAATGTACATTAAACAAAAACATTGTGTACTTTTCTTTTTATTTGATAAATCAGTGCGAGGTCGCATCTTAGGTTCAGAACACCCTTCTTCTCCCTGTGTTTCATACATTAGAGTGATAGAATGCTCAATAACTCTAAATCCCTCCATTTTCTTCTTCCAACCCCTAATTTAGATTCCATTAGGCGTGTTGGATTCCTAGTAGTGAGTTCTCTCTTTCCCTAGAGCATCACTACCTAATTCCTCCTATCTCAAGATTATTTCAAGGATTATATTTTTTACCCTTTTTATAGATATATTTCATTCTAGGAAATTTCAATGGTATAAGTTTATGAGTGTTGATAATAAGACATAAAGTTAGGTTTTTCTGAATTTTGTAGATTTCATATGGATTATATAAGTTTAATGTGCCAAGTACCCATGTTTAGGGTATTGTGGCTTTTGGAATTTTACCCTGTTTAATAACTGCTATGGTTTGTTTTACTGAGAAAGGGTTATTTCTTATGTGTAAGGTGATATACCTGGTTATGGGACACCCCATGGGTGAGTTCCCCTGATTGTTTGATTATAGCTATTTGGTCTAGAATTCTGATTACTATTTCTTGTTTTCCATTCATTTCTTGTTAAGAGGGAGATGATGATTGTCAGAGATGGTTGTGATTCCCATTTTGAATGCCTGACCAAGGGAAATTTGACAACGATAGATTCTTGAATTAGGGTCCCTTATGTATGAATTGTTCTTATGTTGACCCATAGGTGTTGACTGAGAGATCTACCGGGTGGTCATATAAAAAAGGGGTTTGACCTTGAGTGCTACCGAGAAGGTAATTATTAAATGAATGATGGACCCTAGGGAATTAACTGTGAGATCTGCAAGGTGGTAATTGTAGATTATTGTTGCTATTCAGACCAAGGGTTTATTGACCATGAGAGAATCCAAGGTGGTCATTTGAAAATATTGTTTGATATGTGGGTCCAAAGGGGTTACAATGTGTGAGATATCTCAGATGGTCACTATTTAATGATTTGATAATATGTAATACCAGAGGGGTTAGAATGTGAGAACCCTCCCAGTGGGTTGCTTATAAATGAATGAATGATTGTGATGAGTCAACCATGCCAAATCACAATTTTGGACTCGGTCTTACATGATTTTTTAGATGGTCTTTTGATACATCTATTTGTTATTATTATACTAGGGGATAAATAGCTTAGGCTAGATCCTAATATTACATTATTCAATGGATTGAATAATAAATAAATGTAAATGAATATAATGGGAAACTATAGGATTGTTTACACTTGATTTCTTCCTATGTAATTGATTCATTTTTCATATTGCCTGCTATAAATATTCACTGATAGTTAGGAAAAAATATTTGTTGGTTTCCTACTGGGATTTGTCTCACACACTATTTTGGGTCCTGATATTTAACCAAAAAAAGTTATATTTTTGTGGGTATAGATAAAGGAATGCACCATTATTCATTGGAAACATGATTGTTGTTAGAAATAGAGTGTATGAGACCAATCTGAGAATTGTGATGCTGCTAATGTTTACTTGTATTATTTTTTACTTTAGTTTCTATATAGGTTTCCACCATTGTGACTTGTTTGGATTCATTCTTCTATACATGTGCCATACATAATTTATATATTCTCGGGTTGTTATATTACTATTAGACTTCCTCTGTTTACTTTTTTTGTATTGTATAACTGCTTCTACTACTATTTACTATTTGTTATCCCATTGTTTATACTCTACCGATGTGGGATTAGTTTCCCCAATGTCTTACCTTATCCCTTGTTTCTAGTTATCAGCCTCTGGAAATTGGGGAAATGCGCTTGAGTTTGTGTGACCAACTAGGATCGAGGAACCTTTGGGCGGCACTCGGATCTGTGATGTTACACCTACAACACCAAAACCAAATAACTTAATTTTCCTTGATGGCATGATCCAATACCACAAATACCTCTCATACAATTATCATCCTCTATAATCTAAAAAAATCCTAAATGAAAAATGGTTCCATAGAACCTCTAGTTGAGATACACCTTAAGGATATCATCATTCCTCTACACCACCACCTTCCAAACATGCCAAACCAAATTATCACAAATATATTACAATAACTCATTGCTTCAAAGCCACATAACCATAACCTTACATCATATTAAAATTAAACAAACAATTACTACCAACAATCCACAATTCTCACAATATAAAAATTAGGGAATTAAATCCTTAGTTTGACGATACTGTCAAAATAGGGTGTCTCTGACTTTCTTATATTGGTGTAATAACATTGTAGTAAATGAATATCGATTATTAATTTGGTCATATCCCTATTATATTTTGTAATTTAATCACACATCAAACATAAAGTAAAAAACTCATCTAATAATATTGAAATATACAAACATCGCATCAAAAAATAATAATAGAAAATTCCTAAAAACCCTAGATACTAGTCATGAATCAGCATCTATCACCCACACATGCTCTCCTCCAAGCCAGCATTCCTCCAATATGTAAGAACTAATGTAATTATATATCCATGAAACACCATCTATTGGGATTCCAATATCACATCTTTTTGGTCCACAGATGTCACATCATCCTTGATATAAAAATCTCTACATTCAATGACTTGGGGGGTCTTTGTTATGAAAAAAATGATGTTTAGATACCCTCAGGATGTTTTAGATCCTCCTTTTATATATTGGAAACACCAATCGATACCCACCTCACCAACTCACCCAAATACATCAAATAATCTTACAAAACTATGACAAATATTAATCACCCTGCCAAAGCTCCATTTTCCATGTCGAGGAGAAACCATTAAGAAAACATGGTCCCAAGACTCAAACTCATAGGAACTCCTCCAAAATTATTTATAATACATATATCTATCATGAGATACATTAATACTTTCACAAACTAATTGATCCTTTTCTTTCAGGTTCTTTAACACATCAAGGCCATGAAATAATTCCTCCACAGCCTCCATCCAACCGAATGGAGAATTCCATATTCTCCTATAAAATGTCTCAAATAGAGACATTCAAATGGATAAATGATATCCATTTTTTGATCAAAAACATGAACAATTGTAGGTTTTATTTCCATGACCTAGAAAATTCCAGGATTCATTCCTGTAACATATCAATCTGCATCTAGATGGTCTGCTCTATCTCCCCATTCTTTTAATGATGTAATGATGTTATGAGGCATAAAATGCTGCCAAAAGCAAGATATAATATCCTCTAGACTCATGAGGTAAAATTTACCTACTCATCCGACAACATATACATAGTAAATCCATGAAAACACACAACCACATCTAGATAAATAATAGAGAAATCAATAAATACACCCAATTCATTTATCCCTAAGAAGTTGGATTAGTTTTTTTTAAATCCTTATCACCCCAATAGAATCACATACTCTATAATATTAGAGAAATAAAATGTTTAAATCCATCATTACATCTTCCAAATTAAACTCTAAATCATCCAAAGGATGCAACAAATGACTGGGAAAATGACGCTAAGCCTTTGCCTTAGGGGAAATACAGACATTTCACTACAAAATACGTTTATACTCACTTCATCCTAGGAATCCAATATAGAATAATCATGGAAGGTTTACTCTTATATAGTAGTAGTTATACAAAAAAATATGAACTTTTAATATTACAAATGAATCCCTTAATCATAACCAACAGATCAAATAGACTCTCATGAAAATACATCAACTTCTAACTATCCCCCGACCATCCCTCTATAGCATCACTAGGGACAGCACGCTCACACAACACCTATTCCTATAAGTCTCCCCAATGAGACACGTCCACCTTCTTCATTATAGATGACTAAAACATTATCTAAAATAATAAAATATATCAAGATCCACCTTTTAATCTATGTGTATTGATTTGAACTCCTTCATTTCTCTCCCCAATTACCCTAAATATTGAAAAAATATATCCTTGACATCCATATCAAAGTGTTTTCCATAATATTATCTTTTCCTAAGGTGAAGGATGTCTCGATATCATAATTTCAAATAACATATTACACCTCCAATATGGAAAATTCAGATAATGCTGTGAAAATATATAGCACAAAATCTTGTTCATTGTCTAGACCAAAAAGTTCTCCCAAATGAGGTTATTATAATGAAACATCTTCTCAAACACAACCACATATATCTTTAAATCATGGGTAAAATAGTTACACCCATGCGGATGTATCTTCCCTGACCAATAAAAGAGTAATAAAAAATTATAAATAAATCATAAACCATATGTTTAAAACATAGATATAATAACATGTCATAAATTGCGTGTCCCCACTATAGGACTCCGATTCATTAAATATGTCAAGATTAACTATTTATAACATTAAAAAATTGGATTATTCATCAACACTATTTCCCCATATCATAATGAATTATGAATCACCATAGGTTTTACATATTATATCGGGAACCCCACATATTTACTGTTGTGTATCGATTAAAAAAATTAAAATACCATAATTATATGATTACTTATAATGAATTACCAAATTCATTGGAGGGATATATAATTTTGGGCCCACTGATCACATAATGAAAAACCATACTCAAGTGTGCTACATGATCATAAAATAATCTCGATTTCATAAAATCATAACCCACATAAAAGATATGAGATTCATAAGATTTTAATAAGTTCATCATTGTAAAAAATTCTGGAAATTAATGGGTTCTATAGGAAACAACATTAATTTTAGAAAGAATATATTTTCTAGATAACATAAAAGATATGAAAACACTTAATATAAACTAATCATGAAATATGATTATTTAAATATGATCATTACAACCTAGTAGGTATATTCATGTGTTTAAATAATATCAAATACCATATTGTATATATATATGTAAAAAAATTTAAAAATAAATATATATTTATTCCAAAAAACTTACTAAATATTCATTTAATATTTTAAGTAATATCTATTTTTAAAAATAGTTTTTCTTCAAAAATGATTTACGTTTATTATTGTAATAAAATAATATATATAATTTCATTAGAATTTTGAAAATTTATTTGATGATATGAAATTAATTTTTGAAATCATCGTGTTGTACTTTACACAAGGTCAATTTTCATTGGACAATATTTATTTTTAGTAAATATCTAAAAATACTGTTTTTTCCAATACAGTTTCATTTCAAAAAAATATGTAATTTAAATGTAAAAGTATTAAATGAAATTTTATTTCATGTAAAATATTTTTTATTTAGTTATATTTATCCAAATTATTTATATTTTTTCTATTTTTTATCATATTTTGGGGTATGTTAAATTTTGGGGAAAAGTACTTTTTCAAAAAACATTTTTAATGTGTGTAGGGTTTAAAAAATTTTTAACAAAAACATATCTTAATAAGTAGTTATGTAAATTGAAATAATAGGTCACATGTTTATAATAATTAATCTAAATCAATAAACTAATTATTAGTAGTCATATTGTTAATATAAAAACATCTTTTGATTTAAAAATAGGATTCATTAAAAACCTGCTATTTCATCGTGTCTGTGTGCTTGATATTAAATTATAATCTATATCATATCTGAATTAAATTTGTTAAAATGGAATAATTTTATTAATCATCATTATTTATAATCTATAATTATTTCAGCATAATTTTTTTCACAATGAATTGGGAAAATAGTAAAACTATACTGCCGCTGTTAAGTTAAAACATGAATACGTAGGGGTAATCTAAAATGATATGTATTATAATGACCTAAAAATATATATTTAATATATCATATGGACATATTTTTATCATATATCATCTAATTTTTGATAATGGTCCTTTTTTTGGACATTTGGTTTATTAAAATGATGTGTAAATGTTTTCCTTTAAAAAACTTCTTATGTTTCCCCACAAATCTAAAAAACTTATGTCCCATATCCCCTCCACTTCACATATCAAATGAATTATATGTCATAAAATACCTTATAAAATACATTAATTATTATTTTTTACATACTACAATACAGGGATTTTTTATAAACCACTAATATGAAGGCTTTTGGTGCAATCCTAAAGGGGGTGTCTGAATGAGTTTTATCTCTCTTAACCGATTGTTTTTTTTCTTTAACCTACTTTAGATATTACTCATACATGTTGATATAATTTCATAATATATCCTATATATATATATATGTTTATTTAATCGTTGAAATCAATCACCTCTTCCATCACATCAGAATCAAAACCACCATTCACGTGTATTGCAGATTACTTCCTCTTGAATCGATTAATTAATATTCCATCATTGAATCACCTAGTTGGTTATAATAATGGATATATATATATATATAATAAAATCATTAAATATTTATATTTTTTAAAATATAATATAAATTTTAAGTCCTCACCCTTCCACACATTGACTAATGATAGTATTATTCTTATGGCTACGTGGTCTACTGCCCCGATAGAGTGATGTGATTATTTTCACATCACCAAAAAATGTATGAAATTTATAAGAGAATTTTATGAAATAATATATTGTTTAATATGTTATTATAATTTTATATTGATAAAATTATACTCAACTACATTCAATAATTATCATTGAAAACTGGAAACGTTACTAAGGTGTAGGTTTTTACTACCATTTTAATGAAATTCATGTAGTTAATTTTTCAAAACATTCATTCATGAATGGTTATAAATTTTTAATTTATGTTTAAATATTATTTATATTTCAAGATTATTAATCCTTATGTAATCTAATAATTTCTTAATTGACCATAGTGATGTTTTCTATTTCATTTTTTACAAATAAATTGAATATAGTCAACACATTTTATGTGAATTTAAATGATTTACTTATTCTGTATAGAATGGTATGTGTTAAAATAATTGGAATAATAAAAATGAAAAAATTTATTTTTAAATTAAATAACAATAATATTTTTATTATTATAGACTATAATGATCATATGAGATGCTTTGGGCTCATTTTAAGGGGACACATTAACAGAAAAACATATTTTAAATGTCTTAATGATTTATTTTCTAAATTATTCTCCACTTTGTGAATGTTATTAGAGACATTTAAATTAATTTTTAATCATTGATTACATGGATCAGAATTGAATTTTTTTGATAATATTATGATTTAATTTTAATGATTTTCTAAAATTTAATTTCACAAGGTTTTACATGAGAGGATTCATTTTAAAAAATATCATTTTATTAAATATTTTCAAAAAATAGTTCATCCATGTTCCTATATGTAATAATATTTTTTGGATTATTTTTTATAGTCAGAATTATTTTATAATGGAAATTTTATGTCTCATTTGAAATCATTTGGTTCATTTTGAAGAAAGAAAATTTTTTAGGAATTATTAAGTTTCTCTAAAATAGAAAAGATGAATTTTCTATTTTACCATATATGGTGACAACAATGTAACTCTCCACTAGAAACTTTAAAATTTTGGATTCCTTCGCATGATATATATTTTATTAAAAAACTTTCATTTTTGTGGTACATTTTATTTAATTTCATTATGTAATACTTATTTTTAAATACAATAGTGTTTTTCATACTAGTATATGTGATTTTTTCAAGGGATTCATTATAAAAAGTTGTAGCATTAAATTGTTTTATTGATATTATAGTCCATTAACATTGTTTATATAATGGTTTTATCCCTATTATATATCATAGGTGATCTAGATATATCTTTTCTGATGGTACCCACAAATAAGACTCAAATTTATTGTGAAAGGATTATATTATCTAGTGAATTATATCAGATGTTATCCATTTGGTCATTCCAATTTGTAAAGGGTCTATAAATGTTATATGAATATGATGTCTCATAGAACCTATATTAGTTTTCTATTATTTATAATGATATTTCAGGGATATTTATTATTTAAAAAAGGTAATGATTAATGGTATTATTAATGGTATGATTATAATTTTTTTGGGAAATTTTTTTGTTTTTTAACAGGTTTCCCATGGGATTCAATATTTTTCATTGGAGTAATGGTTCTGTTATTATTGCGTCCATGAGTGTAATTTACTTTCTTATAAAAAAAATTTAAACAAAATCACTAGGTTATGAGTGTGGGTAATGGTAAATAAGAAGTCTAGTTGAATGCAATGATGATTTGGAATATTTTATATTAAATGATTCATATTATGGGAAAATGGATACAAGTTAGAAGTGTCAACATTCTAATATATATTTTATTTATAGTGGGTCATTACCAAATTATATAATCCTCTAGAACATAAATGATCTTTAAGTATATGATGATGAAGTCTTGAAATAAAACTCAATTACATTAAATGATGAATTCTAGGTCCTCATAGTATCTATTAGTGGAATGGTTTGGATAAAATTATAGGTTATGATTTGATTTTTTACTTAAGATAAAAATTATCTATAACTAGAATTGTCAGTATTGGAAGGATAATTACAGTTATATGGTTAAATAGAATTAGTTGAATAGGGGATGCATTGTTTAAGGATATATTCATATTTATCCTCTGTATAAAATGGTTAATTAAAGTTGATTAGATATAATAATAGTAATCAATTTTTTTACTAAATGAATGGATTTAGGAATACCAAATTAATAATATATGTGATAGGAAAGGAAATTGTTTTAAAAATATGAAATAAAATTGAATGACATATGTACTGAAAAATTTTATGGTTATTCCTAACCATCTATAATTAGTTATAATTAACAACATGAACCCTCCATAGTTTCCTAATTTAATAAATAAAATATAAATGATTCTCCATTTAAGTATGGATGAAAATAATAAGATATAAAAAATTAAATGACCTATGAATCATGAATGTTGGAAGAAGAAAAATGTAGAATTTCTAAAATGGATTGGAAGATGAATTTAATGTTGTAAAGGTGGTCATAAATAATTAATATGTTAGCAAAAATGAAGTGTTTGGTTAAAACCATGAAGAGGAATAAAAATATTCCCATGATATTAATTCATTGTTTTGTATTTATGGAGTATTGGTATTATGTAAATATATATCCTAATGGGAAATCTCATAATCATTATTATATTTAATTTGATGATAAATTTATCATAATTAAAATTACATTATTGTTTCTGTTATGTAAAATACAATTGATATATTAAAGGTATGGATTATATCTAGGCTTATGTTTGGAAACTCATGAATCATTGGAAATGATTCATGCTTTTTTTCTTAAGAATGATTTATTAGTGAAAAAGATGGAATGGAATATTTTATGGATTGTGAAGAATATTAAGAAATTATGGTGTCCATATATAATGATTATATTGTTATATAATAGTGTTAGATTAGATAATTTTCATATGAATGAAATAATTAATATGTTTTGATGTTTTATGTTATGGGAGTAAATTTAGTGATATTTATTGTGTTTTAATTGATATATAAAGTATATATAAACATAATTTTAACAATATAAGTAAATATTTTAGGGGAAATTATCTACAAATTTTTTAGATATATATTTTAATGAATTAAAAACCATTAGGGTTTATATGATCATTGATTATTAATATTATTTTTTAGGATATTCATAATATTTATAGGAATTAAATAATAATTATATTAGTATAGTTTTAGAAAAATCACAACTTATCACACCATATATGGCCATGGAACATGACCCGACTACTAAAATATGACAAGTGTACATCACATAACATTTTTTGATGTGTTGTTTTGGTTTCTATGAAATCATTTATACATAATTGTTTTGAGGATTATGATTTTTAATTCAAGTATTATATGTTTTATAACAATTATAACCATGGAAATGACATATGATTTATTGATTATGTAAATAATTATATATAAGAATAAGTTCATGATTTTGGAAACAATATATGATTTTTGTAAACATAACATTTTGGGATTTTATTTGAGATTTAATGATTGAGTTATCTTTAAGAGTCATATTTTATTTTATAATGTTATTTTGTTTAATTATGTTATTTAAATAAAAGTTTAGTATATCTTATGATATTATATGAATAGTCAATATGTATTTTTTTCATGAGACTTTAAAAGTGATGGTTGTTATTCAGAGATAGATGTTATATTAATCTTGCAAGAATATAGGATCAAACCATTCAAAATTTTGTGTTTGAAACCTAGTTCGGAATATTTTGAAGAATATTACGCATTGTTATTTAATGAATGGTTTAGTTTGAACTATTTCTATCACTATTGAATTATTGATAGTAATGATAAGTTGATTATTTTTAATTTTTACAAATATCTGACCATATGAATACTAGTTTTTTATATAGTGTCAAAATATAGGTTAAATGATTTTATTACTTGGTTGAATTATGATTCTAGTTAGATGTGTATTTTAGTGCATCAAGAATAATTTTTTTTTTTGAATTCTCATATATTGGAGGAGAATATGAAAATATGGGTAAATTTAGTTATAGATGTCATGGATCTACATTTAATTTTATTCATAGTCCATGTTTTAAATTAATTCCCCAATCTAAAAAAATGATCTTGAAACAAAAGTATGTCGCATTACTTCATTTTGTTATGAAATCAATTGTCTTTTTTCCAACTATTTATTTTATGGGTTTTTTGTTGTTGAATTTCACATGATCATTTAATTTCTTTTAATTAATGATCTCTACCACTCACTATCATTTTTTAGCTATTAAAAATCTCTCTAGGAATTTATTTTCACTTAACACTAATGTCTTACTACTATTAAACATGGTAATGCGATATTCTTTGTGACCTTCATATTTTTATTTTTCTCTTATCTAGAGGAAGTTTTAATAACACATTTTAGGATGTGATATTTTAAAATGTATTTTTAAAAAATACACCCTAGAATTAAGGAAATCATGATCCTATTTAAATATTTCAATTTTCTAAATTCTATGTTGTAACTCAAAAATATTATAGAATTTAAAATTTTGATATATAAGGTACATGGTATGAAATACTATACATAATCGAACAATAAAATATAATTATTCTAATATTACTTGAAAAACATTGCCATTAAATTATTGGTTAAGAATATAAATAACTACTTTATGAAATTAATATAAAAATTTTCTAATAAAAATAAATTTATTGATAAATTCGTAGTAAATAACAAACCAATATTCTGTAAAGTAATTTCTTTCCTCAAAATATTATTTTCATCACAAATTATTTTCATTTATATGATAAAATATTATAATTATTTTAATGGAAGTTTGGAAGATGTATTTTATAAAAATTATCTTTATTTCTGATATTTTCATCAAAAAAATATCTTAATTCAATTATTTGGTATTTTTTATGAAATAAATATTTTTTATTCAATAATTAAGAATAATTATTATTCAAATAATATCATATATATTCAATAAATTAATTAATATAAAATAATTTTTGTTCATTTAAAATGCTTTTACATGAGATAATTATTACTTATATACATTTAACACAGTTCAATTATTTTAAATTGTCATTATTCAACATTTTAGTTTGTTTTTTGTTTCTCAAAAAATGTATTTTTCGGAAAACCATAATAAAGTACCTAATGTTTTTCCATTTTAATTAATTTAAAAAAATCAAGAATTACATAAATGGAATTTATAGATTATTTATCTAAAAATTTAATGTTAAATTCATTATATTATTATTAATATTCCTATATTTAATATAAAATCATCTTATGATTGAAAATTTTGTTTCTTTAAAAAAATGATTTTTTCATCCTTTATATCGGTTTAGTTTTTTATTAAATTCTTACTAATTTTTTATTTAATTTTTTAACAAATATTTAATATTATTAATCATAATAATTGTAATTATATATTATGGCCACTTTAATTATTTTTAATTAAAATTGAAAACAATTAAAAAAATTATTATAATTAGGAAATAAACGAGTTTATTGGGAAGTTTAACTAAAATGATATTGTTTAAATTTAACTATAATCTTGGTGTCACGACCCTTTCCCCAAGGCCTATGTCGTGACTTCCCCAAGCCCACCTTCCAATGGTCGCGCTGCTGGAGACTAACACCAAATGTGTAAATCCCTAAACTAGGAAGACATTTCCTTTAAAACGTGAAAATGCACACAACATAGTACGAGCTAGAAGCAATATAATTAGTAAAACTATATAAAAAGAGTGCTAAAAGTAGAGGGACCAGAATACATGCCCAATAGAAAAATACAAGTACAAGTGAAAAAAATGTACAAATGAAAAGGGAAAAACAACGGAGAGGTGAAGAGTAGCTTCGGGGTCGTCCACCACGGATCCTACCTGATGGGTAGGTCTAGATAGCCTACTCAGCACTCCACATCTGTCGGTCTCCTCCGCGTACCAACACATCGTATGGTCCCCTCTGGGTACCGTCCATTCCTGGTACTCTCATCCTCAGTTGGTGTTGTCCGTCATCTACAACCAACCCAATGAGGTGCGGACATAGCCCGTGCATGGGTGAGTATATAGATACACAATAGGGACCCCGAGACCCTCATGGTCTCACAAAATCCAACAAGGATAAAACAAAAATTATAAAATCAATAGATAACCCCACATAGGTATATGCAAATACATATACCAATGTTATCAAGTAATCCATCTCAATCATGAGGTAAATTCAAAAAGTTACTGAAATAGCTCAACCAAGATTTTTTTCTACGGATAGTATCAACCTGAACCCTCGGCTGCTGGAGAACTTCTCCTCTTTCTAGTATATTGGGCTAGTCACGTCACACATAGGCACTTCCCACAAACCATGGACTGCTAAGGAACTCCTGTCGAGTATCGTGGGTCTGCCGCATCACATAGAAGCGCTCCCCACCGTGGGTCTTCTACGTCATACAGAGGCGCTCCCCCTCATAGCCTGCTGAGGTACTCCTCTTATCGAGTACCATGGGTCTGCTGCTTCACTAAGGTTCTCCCCACTGTGCATCTTCCGCGACACCAAGGCACTCCCCACTGGGATAGTAGAGTCACTCCGAGTCAAACGTTCAGCAGTCGTCAGGTCTAATCCAACTACTAGGCTCCTGCACAAATGCTCACATGTCTCCAGAAGATCCACTCCACAAGATATATGTCAATTCTCTGAATACCAGAAATTCCCAGGAATAATTATTTCAATGGTCTTCCACGTCATATAGGTCTCAACGCAATAGACGACGCATCAATCGACAACCGGTCTGTGAGATATTATCCTTTTAGTCACGGGGGGGACGGTTGGATTCGTGTATGATCTAACCTGGACATATCTCAACTTTACCCCGAACTCCAGTGGGGAATACTCAAAGGGACCGTCGCACTCCAAGAAACCAGCACCGCTGACAGTTCGTCAAACAGTCATCCGGTTTCAATGATATGTCCAAACAAATTAAAGGGTCAGAAGTGAGCCCGGGTCCGGTCCGACTTGGTCGGACCGACTCAGCCCAACCCTGTCTAAGATGACCTGGTCTGGGTTGACCTGGTAGACCTATTGGGTATGGACTAAACATTGGGTGGGACAACCTGTTAGGAATGGACCAGCCCACTGGCCCTACCCAGCCGGCTGCGAGGGAGGTTCGGCCCGGAGCATCGCAACGGTGAGGCCCGGCGCAGCTCGGCCCGGAGGGCGTGGATGGGCTGGTTCGGCCAGGGCATCATGAGGGGTGTCGTGGACCGGTTCAGGAGGTAGGTTGGCCAGAAGGTGGTTGGGTAGGGCGCGGCCAGGCGAGTCGGCGTGGCCGGGCAGGGCGCCAGGCGGGCCAGCTGGTGGCCGAGTAGGGCGGGCCTAGCCGGCGGGCGGCTAGACAGGGCTCCAGGTGGGCTGGCGGGCGACCGGGAAGGGTGAGGCCAAGCCAGCAGGCAGCCAGGAGGCCATGAGGTAGGGCTGGCGCGGGCCGGCAGGGTTAAGCCGGGGCGCGCGGGAGGCCGGCGGCGGTGCGGCCTCGCAGGGCGCAGCCGAGCCGGCAGGCGGCTAGGAGGCTGGGAGGCCAGGCCGGCAAGGTTCGGGTTGGTGCAATTCAGTGCGACTCAGGATGGAGCGTGCTGGCGGGGATCGTTCAGGGTGCACAGGAGGCCAGCAGCGGTGCGGCCAGGCGTGCGGGAGGCTGGTGGTGGTTCGGCCCGCAGAGCAGGCTCGGCCGGGGCACCGGAATGCCGCGGGGCGGCATAGTTCGTGGAGGCCGTGGGAATTGCGGATTTTTCTTGTTCCTTTTTCGCCTTCACCGTCACTTTTTCACCTTGCTGAGAAACAACAAAAACAATAATGGTGGATGGGTCGGTCAATGTTGGTTTTTCCCGCACCTTCCATGTTTAGGGTAGTAACACTTGGAACATCATAGAGTAAGAAAGATGAACAAAAATTGTTTTACATCCATGCAATGATTCCTTACCAATCTGAAGAAGAGAAAAATAAAAGGAAAGTTACACACAATAATTCCCCTACCATTGATTTTCAGTTGTCAATGTTGATGTTTTGGGAAGAAGATGAAGGATTTCTTCATTCGTCGCATCCTCCATACCCTTCTAAACCCGATTTATGTCTCCACGTTGACGGTGATGCGGAGGGTAGGTCGGTAGTGGAAAACGATCCATGTCGGTAGAATCTGAGGAAGGATGTCGAAGTCACTTCTCTTCGGCGTTCTTTTTTCTTCCTTCTTCATTGGGATATTTTTTCCAAGCTCTTCTCCCAAGCTCTTCTCTTCCCAAGCTCCACTAAATGAGAAATCCCAACCAAAAATAATAGAGTGTCTATTATTTTCGTTGCTGGCACAATATTCAAATTGGTTAATTAAAAACGTAGCTCCCCTAATTAATTAATGAGTGTTGGCACAAATTAATTAGGGGATTTGGCACCAATTAATTAATGTGGAGGTCAGGATTCTCTCCCACATTAATGAGGGAGAGTTGAGAGGTTTTACTCTCCTTAATCAATAGATGGGTTTAGCCCCATGTGGTCCCCACGTCGTAACCTCTCAGGGGTTGTTAGGTTTTGGTGGGGCCCACAACCATAACCTCTTATGGGAGGTTAATGTGTGGTTGTTCCACCTCCAACTTCAATGAGATGGTTTTAACCACCAAACACCCACATGGCTGCTCAAATAAAAAATTAAGTGAATCTCACATTATATTATTATTTTCCATGAAATTCCAAAAATAATCTTTTAAACTCGACCCACTACCGTCGAAGTGATTCTCTTCATAAGTTCATACCTGCACAATGAATTAAATGGTGCCCTCAGATTTCAATTCTGAGCACTGGTTCAAAAGTTATACAAACTCACTTGTACATTTACTGAATGTACCCGAAAAAAATATCAGAAAATGATTTCAGGCACACCGGACCTCAGAATAACGCACCGTCAATTTTCACAGACTCATAAAATTACCATGTATTTATGAAAAACAATTTCACGGAATTTCTAGGTCTTTACATTCTCCCCACCTCAGGGATTTGCGTCCCTATAAGGTACAACTCAATCTAAGGGAACAAGTCGGGGTACTGAGCACGCATCTGAGCCTCCAGCCCCCAGATACTCTCCTGTAGGTTTCTGTGTTGCCAGCGAACATGCACCAAATGTATCAACCGTCCATATAGGAGCCACTCCTGTTTATCCTCAATCTCCACTAGAACCTCCATAAAAGTCTCCCCATTGTCGACGTCCATCTCTCAGTGGTCGATGATGTGATAAGGGTCTTTCACGTATCTCATCATTCGAGATGCATGGAAGACATCGTGCACCCGGTGCAACTAAGGTGGAAGAGATAATCCATAAGCCACCTCGCCAACTCTAATGAGGAACTTAAATGGTCTGATGATCCTCAGATATAGCTTTCCTCCTTGGCCAAATATCTATAGACCTCGTCGAGGTGAGACCCATAGGAAGACTTGGTTTCCATCCGAAAACTCCAGAGGTCTCCTTCTCCTATCAGCACACGACGTTTTCCTTCTCTATGCAGTCTTCATCCCCTCCTGGATGATCTGCACCATCTCTATTATAGCTCGTACCTTCTCTGGTCCCACTAGTTCTGACTCCCCAGGGTCATTCCAACATAAGGGTGATCTGTATGGTCACCCGTATAACGGCCCGAAAGGTGACTTCCCGATGGTGGAATGATAGCTATTGTCGTAGGAAAAATCCACCCAAGGATTTTGATCCTCCTAGCTATGACTGAAGTCAATGACACAAGAACTTAGCATGTCCTTGATGGTTAGTATGGCCTACTCAGTCTGGCCATCTGTCTGAGGATGGAAGGCAGTACTCAAATGTAGATGTGTCCGGAAAGCCACCTGCAACCCCTTCCATAGTCGGGATGTAGACCGAGCATCATATTTGGAGACAATAGAAGAATTTACACCATGTATCCGCACAACCTCTTATATATAGAGGTGTCCCAATCTCTCTACAGAACCCTGCTCTCTGATCGATATGAAATGGAATGACATGGTGAGTCGGTCGATGATCACCCATATAGAGTCATGGCCTCTAGATGTACGTGGAAGACCCATCATGATGTCCATGTATATCCCATCCCACTTCCACTCTGGGACCTCTAAAGGATTAACTAATACTTCTAGTACCTAGTTCTCCGCCTTCACTTGCTGACAAGTGAGGCATCGAGAGTCAAACTACGATATTACCTTCTTCATACCTGTCAACCAGTGCTATCGTCAGAGATCTTAGTACATATTCGCCACTCCTAGATGTACCGCTAAAGGGGATATGTGGAACTCCAACAACAATTCCTTCATAAGTGACACTAGTAAAATAGTACAACTTTTGAAGAAGATGACATGCTCCGAACCTTTATAAAATCCATCAGGTGCCTTCTCTGACTCGCTGAAGAAGTGGCGGAGTGACTGTAAGGGACTGAAGGAATGTTTCTCCATCTCTAGACACAAAGGATATCTGTAAAGTAGCCATCTGCTCTATTTCCTCACCTAATTGTTGTATACCAAATCTCCCACTGAGTGCATATGATGCAATGTTCCCCTTTCCATGAGTATAGAATATCTCAAAGTCATAGTCTTGGAGTAACTCAAGCCATTGTCGTTATCTCAGGTTTAGGTCCTTCTGAAAGAAGATATATCTAAGATTGTTTTGATCAGAGTACATAGTAAAATTTTCACCCATTAGATAGTATTTCCTCATTTTCAAGACAAAGAACACTGCTGCTAACTCCAAATTTTGGGTAGCGTAGTTCTACTCATGCTATCTCAGTTGTCGACAACCATACATGATCACTGCTAGCTCCTACATAAGGACACAACTGAGTTTGGTCCCAAATGTATCACAGTAGACTATGTACACCACACCTTTCTCTGGAAGCCTCAATATGGGGTCACTAGTTAGCCTCTGCCTCAGCTCCTGAGAGCCCTCCAGTCATCTCTCTGACCATACGAAGGGTTTCCCCTTCTTCGTCAAGGCTGATTATGGTGCTGAAACTCTAGAAAATTCTGGCCCGAGCCTTCGGTAGTAACCATCCAAAACCAAGAAACTCCATACCTCCATCACACTACTGGGTGGCTCCCAAGCAAATACCACCTCAATAATTTTTGGATCTTCTACAACCCTATCCTTTGAGATGACATGTCACAAAAAAGTGAACCTCTCTGATCCAAAATTGTCACTTCGGGAGCTTACTATAAATTTGGATCTCTTGTAGTGTGTCTTGTACTACCTGCAAATGGTTGTCATGCTCCTCCTTAGTAATCGAGTAATCAGAATGTCATCGATGAAGACTATAACAAAGAAATCACGGTATGGCAGGAAAATCTAGTTCATTAGTCCCATGAACACTCCTAGAGCATTGGTTACACCGAAAGGAATAACCAAGAACTCATAGATTCCATAATGAAATCTGATGGATGTCTTCTACACATCCTCATCTCGATCTCTGAGCTGATGATATCCTCATCTAAGATCATTCTTCGAGAACCACCATGCTCCCTTCAGCTGACCAAAGAGGTCATCAATCCTCAGGAGTGGGTACTTGTTCTTCACGGTCACCTGATTTAGGTGAATGTAGTCGACATAATGCCTCGAGCTCCCATCCGCCTTCTTGGAGAACAGAATCAGGGAAGCCCAGGTAGAGACACTGGGATAGATGAATCCTTTCCCCTGCAAGTCCTCTAGTTATACTTGTAGCTCACAATGCTCACTAGGAGCCATTCGATATGCTGGTGTATATATCGGTGCATTCTAGGGGAACAAGTCACTGTAAAATACCACCTCTATGAGAGGAGGTAGACCTGGAACATCATCAAGGGAATCATGTGCGTACTGGTCCACCACTATAGGATAGCTTGGACTCTCCACATCAATTGCTCTGTGGGAAAGGAAGGCCAACTGATGAGTGATCGGCTGCACCCTCTTTCGAGTATGTTCGTCCTGTGCTGAAAAGGCTCCCTTCTCGCTGGTGAAGGTAAACCAGGTCCCATCTGTGTGGACACACCACAAATTGTTCTTAATACAGTCGATCTGTGCATGGACTATAGATAAATAGTCCATACCCCAGATGAAGTCGTATGGCCTCGACGCTGCTACTAGGAGATCCCATCCGAAGCTCTCGCCTCCTAGAATAAACTCACACTTCTGGCACTAGTGAGTAATCATCGAGTATGCTCTCATAGGAGTCTCTTTCTGTAAGGATCGAGCCAACAGCTCTGTTAGAATCACTGATCTCCGAACTAGTGTAGTGGTATTGAAAGAGTGACTGGCACATATGTAAATAAAAATGGTAGCTAAGGTGGAGTTGACACCGATCTTACCACGAATCATCTCCAGAGCACCATGATCGTAACCTTCAACATCCTCGTGCTGAGCTCTCACCTGTCCACCAGCTCCCTGTGGTTGGGGTCGACCTCCTAGTGGTGGTGGGGGTAACATATCAAAACGTCACCCACCGCTAGATGCTTGACAAGCTCCCCGGCTACGTTCGCCTGCTCCCGGCAGACCGCCACGATCAAATCTTTGTCTCTGTCTGGGTGGTTTGCCGATCGTCTTCTGATAATTAGAACTGTGGGTTAGATAGTCACAATCCATGTGACAATGCCCGCTACATGAGTAACATTACCAATTCCTGGCATGTGTGTCATTGCCCTGGGTGCCCCATAAAACTGATCTGGAGTCTTGTGGACGTCCACCCATGGGTTTGGTCCTCTTGGACCTCTGCAACATCTGTCGACTGCCAGCTGTCCAAGACTCCGATGCATGTCAACTAGTGGTGGGTCTCGCTATTGGAGACTGCTCAGCAATGAATCTCTCTACTATGAGGGATCTCTCCTACACCCCTGCCTA
Organism: Viscum album; assembly: GCA_963277665.1. Taxonomy (NCBI): domain Eukaryota; kingdom Viridiplantae; phylum Streptophyta; class Magnoliopsida; order Santalales; family Viscaceae; genus Viscum; species Viscum album. Next base: position 1,786,750,203 of record OY728121.1, on the reverse strand, counting down.
CATCGGGATGCTGAGGGATATCATAGAATCCCTGATCTCTCTCCTGAGCCCCTCCTTGAAGGTATGGGCCCTGAAGAATGGGTCCCACCCCATATATGTGGAGTAGAATGATAGGTCGGTGAACCTCGTTGTGTACTATAACAATATCATGATGCCCTACTGCAGATGAATTAGATCATGTATTCTCTCTACACGAAGAGTCGCTGCAACAAACTCCACCCTAAACAGGCTCTCAAAGTCTACCCAGAGAAGCATCATCTCATCATGAAACTGGAGCATTACGATCCACCATCTACCCGCTGCTTCCTATTGAAGGCTGGAAGTAAGAATCACCATGAAGTCAGGTGGTGTCCCTACCAGTCTGAAGACTCTCACCATAGCCTCCAACCAATCCTCATCCACCCGTGGGTCTGTCGCTCACCTGAACATGGGCGGCCTATAGCCTTGGAACTCAATAAATGAACTCAAGCGGCCTGCATCATCTGATGCAGGGGTTGGTGGCATCAGTGGCCCAACGGGGTGTGGTACCGATGGTGCCTCTATAGGTTCCTCTATTTGAAGAGGGCCCTATACCGAGGCCTCATCGCTTGGTGGGATATCTGCCCGTACAACTCTTGGGGATCTCATTGGTCGTCCATAGGGAGGCTTCCTAAAAATAACAGATGTGACATTGTCAATGAATATACATGGTGAGTGGACCTGGTTGAGTTGACTTAAAAAAAAAAATTTGAAAACACACATGAAATCATTGTTCTTATGTATTGAGTTGGAAATCAAAAGTCAGGGTCCTGGTGTGTGGATACGTCAGCCGCCGCACCAACACTGTGCTCCATGAACTGAGAACCACACTCATTACCATTATCATTATTGCTTCATAGAAAAGAAAGACTAGAGTCCTTGTTCTACGGTAGAACCAACTCCTTTGATACCAATTTGTCATGACCTGTCCCCTAGTGCCCATGCCTTGACTACCCCAAGCCCACCTTCCATAGGCCAGGGGCTGGTGACTAGCACCAAAGGCGTAAATCCCTAAAGTGGGAAGGTATTGCCTATAAAACATGAAAACGCACACAATAGAGTATGATCTGGAAGCAAAAAACTATGTAAAACTATATACAAAGAGTGATAAAAGTAGAGGGGCCAGAATACAAGCCCAACAGGAAAATACATGTACAACTAAAAAGGGAAAAAAACTAAAAGGTGAATAGCATCTCCTAGATCTTCCACCACAGATCCAACCTGAAGGGTAGGTACATATAGCCTCCTCTGCACTCCACGTCTTCCACTCTCCTCCATACACCGACACGTCATATGGTCCACCTCTAGGTATTGTCCTGTCCTCGTACTCTCATCCTTAGTCTGTGTTGTCCGTTCTCTATAACCAACACAATGAGGTGCAGGCATAGCCCGTGTAGGGGAGAGTATAACGATACTCAGTAGGGACCCCAAGACCCTCATGGTATAATAAAATACAACAAGGATAAACCATAAAGTATGAAATCAATAGATAACCCCACATAGGTATATTCCCATATATATACCTAAGTTATCAAGTAATCCATCTCAATCATGAGATAATATAAAAAGTTATTGACTCAGCTCAACCAGGATTTTATTTTAGGGAGAGTATCAATCTGAACCCTCGTCAGTTGGTGAAATCATCTTCTATCGAGTACAGTGGTCCTACCACGTCACACATGGGTGCATCCCACTAACCTTGGACTACTATGGTACTCCTACTATCGAGTACCTTGGGTCAGTCGCATCACACAGAGGTGCTCCCCACTGTGGGTCTACCGCATCACGCAGAGGCACTCCCCCTCATAGCCTGCTGAGGTACTCCTCTTATTGAGTACCGTGGGTCTGCTGCATCACCATGGCGCTCCCCATTGCGGATCTACTATGACCCCAAGGCGCTCCCCACTGGGCTAGTAGAGCCACTCCAAGTCAAACGGTCAGCAGTCGTCAGGTCTCATCCAGCTACTAGGTTCCCACAAAAATGCCCGCTCGTCTCAGGAAGATCTGATACACACAATACTGGTCGATGATCTGACTGACATGAATTCCCACAAAGAAGTATCTCAATTGTCTTCCACATCATAGAGGTCTCAACGCAATAGACGGCGCGTTAATCGGATGCCCGCTCTGTGATTTATTAGCCTTTTAGTCCTGTGGGCCCGGTTGGATTCGTGTACGATCCAACCTGACCGTATCTCAGCATTACCCCAAACATCAGTGAGGTATACTCAAAGGGACTGTCGTGATCCAAGAAACCTATGCCACTGACATTTCTTCAAACGATCGGCTGGTTCCAATGATATAGCCAAAGAAAGTTAAGGGTTAGTAGTGGGCCCGTGTCAGGTCCGACCTGGTCGGACCGACTTTGCCCAACCCAGTCTGGCCTGACCTGGTCAGGGTCATCCCGGACAGACATGTTGGATCTGGCCAGACCCATTAAGCGGGCCAGCCTTTTAGGTTCGTCCCGGCCAGTTGGGCCCAGACCAACGGGCCGTGAGGGTGGTTCGGCCCGAGCTCAGGGCCGGTTGGGCCCTGAGCGTTGCGAGGGCGCATCCCGGCTCAACTCGGCCGAGAGGGTCCGGCCATGACGGTTCGGCCAAGGCGTCATGAGGGGAGATGAGGGCCATTATGGGAGGTCGGGTGGCCGAGAGGATGCTGGGCAGGGTGAGGCCCGGCGGGCGGCGGGCATCCGGGAAGGGAGCAAGGCGGGCCGACGGGCGGCCTGGCAGGGCGCCACGTGAGCCGGAAGGCTGCCGGGTACGGTGCGACTGAGCCAGTAGGTGGATGGGAGGCCGATCTGGCATGGTTCAGGTCAGAGCACTTCGGCACGGCTCTGGCAGGAGAGGTTCTGCTGGGGTACGTGGGAGGCCGGTGAAGGTTCGGGCCGGCGCGCTGCGGCGTGGCCCGGGTCGTCACGGGCCGGCGGGGTTCAGTCGGGGTGCGTGAGAGGTTGGATTTTGGGCAGCTGGGAAGGGCACGAACTAGCCGGTAGGTGGTCGAGAGGCTGAGACGCGGGGCCGGTGTGGTTCTGGGCAGTGCAGTTTGGCTTGTCTCGGGCCAGCACGGGCTGGCGGGGCAGCCGGTGCACGCGGGAGGCTGGCGGCGGTGCGGCCGGGAGCATGGGAGGCCGGAAGTGGTTCGTCCCATGGAGCCGGCTAGGTCAGGTCACCGGAACGCCGCGAGGGTAGCGCGTTTCGCAGAGGCCTCGGGAAGTGCATCTTTTTCGATTCCTTCATCACCTTCAATGTCGCTTTGTCACCTTGCCAAGAAACATCCCAAACAAGAACAGAGGGGGGGGGGTAGGGCCATGTTGGTTTGGACCACACCCTCCGCGTTTAGGAAGGTAAAACTTGGCTCATTAAAGAGTAATAAAGATGTTCAACAATTGTTTTGCAACCATGAAACGATTCCTTTCCAATACGAAGAAGTGAAAAAATAAAATGAAAGTCACACAAAATAAATCGCCTACCATTGATTGTCAGTCGTTGATGTTAATGTCACAGGAAGAAGACAAATGAGATCATCGTTCGTCGCATCCATCATACACTTCTAATCTCGAGCTGCGTCAGCATGTTGATGATGATACAGATGGAATGTGGGTTGTAGAAAACTCTCTGCATTGGTAGGATCTGAGGATTGAAGTCAAAGTCGCCCCTTGTCGGCATTCTTCATTCTTCATTCATCGTTCTTCTTTCGGAGCTTTTCCCCCAAGCTCATCTCATCCCAAGATCCACCAAATGAGAAATGACAATAAAAAATAATAGATTGTCTATTATTTTAGTTATGGGCATAAAATTCAAATTGGTGAATTAAAAACATGGCTCCCCTAAATAATTCATGAGTGTTGGAAAAAATTAATTAGGGGAGTTGGAACCAATTAATTAAAGTGTAGGTCAAGAGTCTCTCTCTCATGAATGAGGGAGAGTTGAGAGGTTTTACTCTCCTCCATGAATAGGGGGTTAACTCCGTGTGGTCCCAATGTCGTAACCTCTCGCGGGTGTCTAGGTTCGGGTGGGACCCACCACCATAACCTCTCATCATAGGATAAGGTGTGGTGGTCCCACATCCAACTTTCATGTGGAGGTTTTAACCACCAAACACCCACATGGCTGATCAAATAAAAAATAATGTGAAGGTCACTTTATATTATTATTTTCCACAAAAACCCAAAAACTATCTTTCAAACTCGACCCACTGCCTTCGATGTCAATGTCTTATTATGAAAAAACCGGCACTGCGAGTTCAATGGTGCCCTTTGATTTCTCTTCTAAGCACCATATCAAAAGTTATAAAAACTCGCTCGTACATTTTCTGAATGTTCCTGAACAAAACATTATAAAATGATTCCGGGCACACCGGACATCGGAATCACACGCCGTCATTTTTCACGGCCTCATAAAATTCTCATGTATTTTAGAAAAAAATATCACAGAATATTCAGGTCTTTACACTTGTAGAAAATATATTTTATGAAATAATTTCACATTAAATAATATTATACTAGAAAAGTTTCATTTTTTATTCATTTTTTCATTAGAAAAAAATGGGGTATAAAATTTTATATACAAAACTACAGGTGTATTATCTCCCCGACCTATATAATACCATCCAATGTACTCTCCAAATAACACATAAAATTACAATTTTTCCATATAATAATTAAATGAATAGATTCATGTATTCTATCCCCATGATCGAGAATACTTTATTTAATTAGTAAACCCTCTTATGAATTCTTTTACTACAAACCTATAGAGATCTTCCCAAGAAGGTGTATCATTATTAGTTACATGTTTTATTTTATTTATTATTCCACCAACATAAATTATTTACCAACCATTATGATATAAAATACCTTGTATCCACCATATAACCAGATGTTATTATTATAATTTCATAATCAAAATTCACTTCCTCTTATATTATATCAAAATCAAAACCAATAGTCACGTGTACATAGGACTACCACCTCACGAACGGATGTAATTTAATTTTATTTATCACCTCCCATGGATAGTTATAATGATTGATTTATTTTATTAAAGAAAAATTCAATAAATTTTATAATTATGAATGTATATTATATAATTTACATTCTAACATACCAACTCACGGAAAATTGAAAATGTTTTTTGGGTGGACGTGTAGGGTGTCACCTCCACGAAGTGATGCGATAATTTTTTCATCAACACCAAACTTAGATGATATATATATAAGTGAAGGTCATGACTCGTCCCCCAAGGCCCCTTCCATGACTCAACCAAGACCACCTCTTGAATGTCAGGGGTTGGAGACTAGCACCAAAGGCATCAACCTACAAGTGGTAGGCATTTACCTGCGTACCTGTACAGATGCACATACAACAACATCCCAAGAAAACCCGAAAAGATAACACGAATGCTACCAAAAAATACTGATTGTAAAGGTATAAATAAAAGTAAATGGTGAAGAATACAAACCTAACCAATGCAAACCAGTTATCAAGAGTAAGTAAAATATCGATGGAATTTTGTTCTCTGAAATCCCCACCTGATGGGTATATAAAGAGTTTCTACGAGACGGTATAGAAGTATGTACTTCCTAACAAATCTCACTGCTCACTGACTGGTCCTGGGCCTCCTATTCCTCTGGAAATTTGCCAATCATCTGCCCCAGACACAACACGTGCTTGCGAAGCCCATACATGGGTGAGTAATAGAATACTAATTAGGGACACTGAACCTACAAGGAAATACCACAAGAAATACATAATAAAACTACAATGCATGATCACAAAGCATTATCATAAAAAAAGACATCTCACAGCAGTTACAATATAGATTATTTTAAGTTGGTCCACTGGTCTTATCATCGGACACCATGGGCTTCTGGAGTCCTCCACCTTAATGTGTAAAGTGGATCTACCGGGTCACACAGAGTCGCTTCCCACAAAAATTGGACTGATGTGGTACTCATCTCTAATGTGTACCATGGGTATTCTAGGTCACAAAGAGCCTCTCCCCACTATGGTTATACTGGGTCAAACATACCTACTTCCCACCTTTTCCATTCTGAGTTACTCCTCCCCGTCGTGTACCATGGGCCTACCTAGAGACACAAAGTCTCTCTCTATATTGATCTTGTTGGGTCATACAGAGATGCTTCCCACTGGTCCATCATAGCTTATCCACATTGGGTCGCTTGTTAGTAGTCTTCACATCTCATCCAATTTCATGGTTTTCGCAAGTAGTGTGCTTGATTCATATAGAACTGATCCTTACGCCATTTTTCATATTCCAATTTCCATGAAAGCATCCATAGAGAATGTCAAAAGATACACCTCATCGAGAGGGTTCTGATGCTTCAAATGGCTCATCAATCAGACAGGCAATTTATATGTAATTGGTGTTTTAGTAAACATGCATTCAAGGTGAAATCGTATCAATTGTAACCTCATATACTACAAACATTAATTCCCATCCCTTTCCACAGGTTCATATCCCAATCATGGGGTGATCAGTCCCAAGAACGACTATTAACCAAAGCACCGACACTTTCCTATTCATCTATCTACCAAACCAAAATAGAAAGTCAAAATAAAAGAATATTTTTCATACAACTTTGTAATGTCCAGACCTTGCTCACCCGTAAACAGGTGTCCGGACCGGTTTCCACATGACCTCAAGCACATCTCCCCATATTCCATATGATGATGATTAACAATAAGGGTTTGTGGATAGTTAGTGGGGAGACTATACCCTCATATCAATGTTCAATAATAGATAAAATAAATAAATAGATGAAGTAGTCTAATAAATTATAATGCTTCTGATTACAAATTTTATAAATCTTGAATAATAAAAAATTTCCAATGACAATGTTCTAAAATAAATGCATGTTATGACAGTACAACTTTGAATGTGATAGAAAATCATGCTTTACATATCAATAAAGAAATAAATATACAATGTCTCAAACCCCTGAGGGATATCACCTCGATAATCACAAGCTTATGCTCGAAAAACTGCTCCTAACTCTAGGTAAGCCAACATCAACAAGAAAGGTCCACGACCTTGAGAACAAGTAAGATCTACTCAGGTACCCTAGTGCAATGGCCGCCTGAGTAGGGTGTGAGATATAAATCTCAGTAGGCTGGCACCACAAGTGTCTATCTCAATCTAGACAGTGCAATATAAATAAATAGGGTGCAGGAATAATTATGTAACAGCAAAATTGAATAAATAAACTACAAATCATCCAAGTTGCTAAGGGACACGTGACAGAGATACCTAATTTGGCTCATAGATCAAAATAAGAGTCTAAACATGAACTAAATATATATAATGCATAAATTAACTATTTTACACATTATTTGATATTATTTATTTAACCACTTAAATCCACGGGTTCCCTTGGACACCCGTATCTCAACACCTATCTCGGTCATGCCGGAGTATGAATATTTTATCATATAAAATTCCAAAATCATCATATCACTTCATCACTTCATTATCCATTTAATTAAAATCCAATAAATAAAATAATAAACACATACCAATGTCAATTAATTGGTGTAGAATTTCATTTATATCACCTTCGTGATTATTTAGACCATTAGTTGTCTCACAACCCATTGGTATTTGGAGAATTAGTATATGTCCCATAAAATAATATTTTCATGCATGCTAGGTATAGAACGCCATGTCATGATCCTAGTGCGTATTTGGAGCATAAGTCCATATCTCACAACCATTTATCAAACACACACACACACACATATAGATATATATATATATAACATGTAGATCATCATGCCTACCACCAAATATAGCTTGTGAAGAGCACCATGTCTAAACCCAAAAATCTCATTCAATTATTAATTCATAAATTTATTAATTAAACTTGATAATTAGTTAAATTACTAATTAGCAACGTCAATTTAGATTTATTTAATTCCCCAATCAATTAACCCTTTAAATTAACTACATTCAATAGTTAATTAACCAATTAATTATTCTAGATCACAAAAGTAAAACTAAATAATAAACCCAAAATCTAATTATTCCAAATTCTCACTAATTTTCGCTGGAAATTAATTTACCAATCAATTATCCTTACCAATCATTAAAAATTTACAACTTAACCAAACATAATTATTTTTCACAATTAATAATCATGTTCATTCTCTAATCATCACAATCATTTAATTAATTCATAAATTTGATTAATGCATGCAGTTAATTAATTCAAAAATTAAATAATTTAATCACATCACATTAACCAATTCAATAGTTAATTATCCATTCCCAAAACAACTATTTAAAAAATTAATCAACCCATTAATTATTCTAAAATTACCATTCATCTTTTGTTAATTATCATGTCATGTAATTATCTTGTATTCACAATTTCAAATATTCAATCGAAGCCACTATTTCAAAATTATCATTTTAATAATTAATACATCCCTTAATTATCCTCACTCATTAATTAATTAAACAAAAATTTAATCAAATTAAATCCATTCTAGAACTATAATGTGTATACCTGCTCATTATCTTCCCCTCAGGTGGAGGGGTTTTATTACCAAAATGTGACGTTGTTATTTAACGAAACATTAAATGCCAATAAAAATTCAATCCATCCTTGTAGTAAAATATATAAAAAGAATTAAATAAACAATTATTTAATTTTATTTATTTAAAGTGTGGTTGAGAACCCCACCTCAACGAATTGGGCCAAGCCAAATCTTTATAGCTCAACTATGATCCACTCGCGTACACACACCTCAAAAAAATGTACATGTATCTGGAAAATATCGTCTCACCTAACAACCATTAACTAGTACCCATAAATAGTGATGTGTGAACCAAGTCACACCCAAAATATTAACCGAACCACAAACACTCCGAAATCATCCAAATTAGGGGGTGAAAACCCAAATAACAGGTTTAAACCCATACACAAAAATGGTAGCGACGAACCGAAACTATGTCGAAACACATCACCCTTGGTGGAAGTAGTCAAAACACGGACCAACAGGTCTAGAGGAGCCCATTAAAAAACCATTGAACTAAAGAAACAAGGATATAAAATTAATCACAAGCCTCAGGGTATTGGCTGAGAAAATATGGTTAGGGAGGAGCCAAACGGTTGATGTGAATCAAGAAACATACACAGATGGACTCATCTTGATGAGGTGTACCATACTCGTAAAGACAACCATTGGATTCAAGTTTGCGAAGAGGAGTCGGAAAGGGGGGTGTAGTGCACCTCATAGGGGGGTGGGGGCCAGAAGCTTGTCACTGCTCCTATAGTGCACATCCTCCTTCAATCTCTCTCAACCAACTATTTAACACCCTATTAAACTAATAGATATTATATAATAATAATAAAATTAATTATTCTCATTTAATATTACATTTCTTCATTAATCATCATTTAAATAAACGTTTCAAAATTAATTCTAAAAACCCACTTTAATCATACAAAAAATTCATACAACATTTATTTAGTTAAATAAAAATGATAATAATAAGAAAATCCTTATTATTATTAATAAATATTTTTTTAAAATTAAATAAAATTTTTAAAAACCGACAAACAGGTTGCTGATCAGCACGATTTAACTAATCGTGCAAAGCCTGATATCTACATTTAAAAAATAGTTTAATTAAATTAAACCATACTCCAAATTTATTCATCGTTTAATATTACCATTTAATATTCCCCTTCTCTGATGACATTGTACTCCTCATTTACACATCGCTTAATATAACCCTTCTTTAATAACTTCCAACTCATCATTAACAAATTAATTAATTAAATTAATTCACAAAATTTAATTAAATAAATTCCCACTTCATGTTATTTAATTAAATTATCAAAAAACAATTAAATTAAATTAAAACTCCAACTCATCGTTATTTAATTAATTATCTCAACGCGAATTAATTAAATAAAACCTCTTCTTCGCAGTGATTAATTAAATTCCTATTGACCTTAAATTTAATTAAATTAAACCCCAACTACTCATTTATTTAAATTAATTACAACCTCAAATTAAATAAATGAATCTTCCATAATAATAACATTCATTATTATTATTATCTAATAAAATTATTCATCAATAAAACCCAAAATACCATACTACAAATCATTTAATTAAATTCTATTTAACTTAATTTTATTGAATTAAACCACTATTTCACAACAATTAATGAAATCTGCCTTTTCCTTGGATTCAATGAAAAAACCCAAAATTCTATTATTATAAATCATTATAACAATAATAACAACCATAATTAATAATTATTATTATACTCATAAAGCCATAATAATTATGGCATTATTATTATTTTTTAACCTTAGATAAAACCCAACACCTATATTAAATAAATATGAATCTTTACTAATTCTATAAATCCTTATTTAATTAAACACATCATCATTAAATCTGGAACTCCCCATTAAATAAACATTTCTTTGAGATACCCAAAGGCCTCATTAATTTCACATAACTATTACACGTTATTAATCATCCAATTAAAATCTCTTAAAATAAAAATAATTTATGGCACCATAATAAAAATAATAACATTATTATATTTAACACAGTCTTCCATTTTAACAAAAAAATCATATTTTATATTATTTTATTGAAATAAATAAAATAATACATTGGGTAAGTTGCACGGGTTGGACCAAAACCCTGCGCTGTTAGTACATATCCATTAAAGTTGACTTTTGTAGATTTAGAGCTCCTGAGACTTATTAGGAAACCTATGAAAGTCATCATGTATTCAACTCAGTCCAAAATAAAACATTAATGTCTTCTAACACTTAGAGTATTATTCTAGAGATCAGTTTAGAAATAGACCTGTCGATATATGATTTTTTTTTGCAAACCTTCATATTTAAACCCGGTTAAAATTTTCAAGACATTACACATAATAATGAACTAGGTTATATTAATCCCATATAATGATTTTCTGATGGTGAATTATTCCATTTATGAAACTCATGTGGGGAAATTCTGTAAGGATTATTTGAAATTGGTGTACCCCCATTTCTGATTTTAATTGAGAACTCGACATAACAATTCAAATAATTACAAATAATTTTTTCTGGAAGTGTGTTAAAAAAACAAATATACAACAGGAATATCACATATTTTTTGTCTCTTTCTTCCATATTTGATAGGCCCCCTTCCCTAATAGGTATTAAAACCCATAAGATATAATTTATTTCGTTTCCAGGTTCTAATTTATACTTTCAATGAATGTGATCATAGGTTCATTTGGAATATGAAATGAGACATCCCTTCATCTTCAATAGAAACGATAAATCAATAAAGAAATAAAATCCATACATAGAATCAAATGAAGTTTATCGATTGGAGGAACAACAATATTTGTATAAATTACATTCCAAAAAAATCCATTTAGATAATATATATAAAAATAAATTGGAATCATAGTACCATTATATTTTTTATTTATAATTCAACTTATAAAAAATCTTGTTATTAACTCAAATTAAATGATACTTTTAATTATATATATTAATCCATATAACAATTCTAAAATACGTCACTTCAATAAATGAAAATTCCTATAACCACGTCAACCTTATTATCCAATCTTCATTACAATTATAAAACTAAAATGGTAATCATCATCATTAATTATATTAGATCAATGTGATCAATAATATAATAAAAAATATCATACATATAATGTTTAAAACATGTCACCTTATTCTCTATCTACATATAATTAGGTTAATAATAGTCCATTCATGGTCATTACAAAAATATTCAGATTTTATGCTATTCATAGTAATATCCCAATGGTTTTCACCAATGTTTTTGAACTCTAATCTTGAATAATTAAATAAAAACTACTCTAATTATAGCTATAGTGGCATAATTATTTAATTTGAAAATATTATATATTTTTAGATGAATATTCAATTAATAAAATTATGTTCTTTTCAATAAATATAACCGTTTGGTGTATTTTAATACTTTATATGTTAAAATCATATTTAGGTACATTCATTTTCAACACTCAAAATGTTCTTATAATTTTTACCATTTAGAGAATATAATAATTAACAATATTCCTCATATTATTTGAAATGTAATGAAAATAAAGGTTGGTAATTAATTCTCTGAAAAGATATATATCAATCAATGACCCTATAAAAGAATAAGACAAGCATAATTGTATTAGATCATAAATATAACTTTCATCTTTATGCCCAAAATGGAATAGGCCATAAACTAGTGTCATGTTAAGTTAAATTGTCTATTCACGTAAAAGTAATAATACGAGTGATAAATTCTTATATATAAAAAATTAACCATAATTTCGTATCAAAATCCTTGGAACATGTCATAAAAAAATTTGTACAATCATTTGAAAAGAATCTATTTGACATGTCCTAATTAACTATCGAAACCATCAAACAACAGAGTATATTTATTCAATACTTTTTTCCATATCATACTAAATTTGGAATCACATCCCTTTTCCCATTGTAGATTAGTCATCCATTACTATTTCATACTGTGTATTGAGCACATAATCATATATCCCATAATTATCTCAGGTGAAATAAAGTATTAAATAATTAATTAGAGGTATATATATTTTTTATCCCACCCAATACATAATGAAAACCATTCACATATGTTCACGAAGACTAGAAGAAAATATTTATTTCTTTAAATCATAACCCATAGAAGAAAAATGGTTTTCATATACATTTCATCATTTCATCATAGCATGACACAAGATAAATTAGTAGGATTTGTAAAAATCTCATCATTATAATGTTGAACCAACTGGTGATATAATAAATAATGAATCATTGGAAAATATGATGAGTAAATCATATTTACCAGATCATGGTGTTAAAATAGATGATTTATTTTAAATACATATGGATTATTTTTTGAGGTAGATATGCATTATATATTAAAATCACATATTTATAATATGAAAAATTCATAGACAAAATAAAAAATATTTTCTTTCAAAATAAACGTAGAGTACTATAATAGAATCTCAAAATCAATTAGTGGTAATTATGGATAGAAAATTATATCATTCTATAATCATTAAAACAATGATTTTGTTCACACAATCGATATGAATTTCTTCATTAATAGAATAAAATGATATTTTTTTGAACCTTTTTTATGTAAAACCAATTAAAAAATAACATTATTTTTTTCAAATATAAAATATTATTATTAAATATAATTATAAAATATTGATATACAATAAAATGGTTTTTTCATCCAAAAGTGGAGTAATAAGATTAATTTATCTTGAAAATATTTTGTGAACCTTTTTTTGTAAAAAATATAGGAAGATGGTAATAAAAAATAAAAATATAAAAAATATATTTATGTGAATAAATATAAAAGGGATTTATCATATAAGGATAAAATAATATCCTCCATGTAAATTCATGTATAAATATTATTTATTAAAATGGTATTGAAACATAATTTCCCTTACCACATGTATTTTATTAAATTGAATGCATTCAATCGTCCTAAATAAAAAAATATTTACATATCAAAAAATATTCATGAAAAGAATATATATATATATATAACCATATATAAATTACATATAACATTTGAGGATATGTTTTAATATAAATTTTTAATAAAAACATTATCTTAGTTGATAACTACATTTTTTGTCATGCATGATTTGGTTTAGTAGTCCCTGTCTTTATTCTTTGATCATAATTACTTTTTACCATTATATTAATAATTATATAATCATATAATATCTTAATTATATATATAAATCCATAAAATGGAGATATAGGAAAATAAAATATACCGTTCATGGTGATGGTATAACATACTTATATATGAATATTGTTTTAACTTTTCAACATATTGATTAAAGGGAAGTTAAATATTAATTCCCAATTAATGAACCATTATTTTAAAATATATATCATATATAATAATTAATTTTACCCTTATTATAATCCTTATAACAAAGAAATTAAAATGGAATCATGTCTCTTTGTGGAAGTGGTAGTCCACACGTATTCACAAGAAACATTATAAATTCCTAAAAAATTGGTAGATAAGAAGGTAGATATGATATTATAATTATAGTTACGTAATTATATCAAAAATATCATATTTAAACAATAAAACAACAATAATAACCATTCATGAGTAGTGATGATATAAAATGAATTCTATCTCTACGTGGAGGTGTTATTCCACACGTATGCAAAAGAAATATTTTCAATTCACATTTGATAAAATATAACGGTATAATTATTATTAAATAATAATAATAACATTTTTTTATGTTTGGGATTCATAATTTATTACTTTATTATGAATTATATATATTTATATGATCCATAATATGAAATAATTTGAAAGCGGTCAGGTAATATGATTACCTCTTCTTTGGTATTTCTCCATTAGAAACCCTTCTTAAGGACCCTTGGAATAGTTTCTTAAGAAGATAAGAACCAATATTTCATGTCTATGGGAGATTATAAGAGAAATATATCTTTATTTTCTCTTGATATAATGCTTATTTAGGATTAATGGAATGGGAGAAAGGGGATCTTTTTATAAGGGTGGGAAATGATATAGAAGGAATTTTTTAACTGATTTAAATATACAAAAATTACAACCTCAAGTAAAATTTTCCCAAATAGAAATGGTATTGAATAAAAAGAAGATATTTTATAAATATCATCATCCAATGAAATTTATAAAAGTTTTATGGTCATTATAATCTTTATCCTTTGATTTACCCCATTCATTATCCTAACTAAACTTTAACTACGGTAAAATACATCTATCACAATGTTTTATAATTTTATATATAGGGTAAAAATTGACTCATTATGTGGAAAGAAATAAATTTTTAGACAAATATTTAAATATTTTTTCTTCTTAGGTTTTTATTGTTTTTAATAATTTATTATTATTTTATTTTCTATATAAAGTAATTATTGTCATTTTTACACTGATCAATTAATTTCACATTAACAGCATAAAAATAATAATATAATTAAAATAAAAACCTCTAACACATCCATAATACGGATTATTCATCAATAAAATTAATTTTAAAATAAAAATGCTAAAAAATAATACTTTTTTATGTTTTAAAAATCATTTACAAGATTTTTTCTACTGTGTAAACAATAATTGTCACTAAATTATGTATACATTTAATGTAATTATTCCATTAATAATAAAAAAAAAATTCCTACAAAATTAATTCATATTTCCAATAACATTACTTAATCTTAATTAACCTCTTGTTATCATTATGTTAGATGTTTATAGTGTTTATAATCAAGTAAGTGACATGTTGGAATTTTCTTTATATTAATAATTTAACTATTTTTAATATCAAAATAAATTTTTTTTCCTAAATCATACATTTGTGATTATATATTCAAGTTCCTCCCATAAAATGAAATTTTATCAACTGTTTGGGTGATTATAAGAGCTTATCTCTTAGTTTTAATAATGTTTTATAAATTTTACCCTTACATAGGTTGATAATATTTACCACGGTTAAAATTCATAATTACTGAAAATAAAAGAGAAATATTTGTAATGTTATAAAATATTGATTCAAAATATCCAATGAATCGTTCATTATTAAATTCACCTATGTGAATGAATTTATTTTATTATTAAACTCAAAAAATGTTTTCAGAAGAATAATGAAATTTTATAAAAAAATATTACATAAAATAAATTACTTTTCAAATAACTGGATTATTAATAATAAAAATTAGATAATTATACATTAAATACCATTTTATAAAAAAAATTACATTGTAAATTCATGAAATAAAATTAAATTTCTCAATAAATATCAATTTTAGACACAATTATTTCATTAAATATTATATTTATAAAATTTTCATGAATTTATTTAAAGTAAATTTTTATGCGATGAATTAAATAAATTTAGTCCATTTATCATATTAATTTTAAAAATGTTTTGTAAATTATTTATATTTTTATCTCACAAAATGAAATAAAAACCATTTTGAAAAAAATGTATTATAAATCATATATAGAATTTATAAAATATTTATTATCTTCAAATATATAATTTACACATATTTTAAAAAAAACATGTAATTATTATTCGTTCTAAAAAAATATTTCATGGGTTATGAAGATATATTTTATTATTGTTCATTACGGTTTTTTGTTTTGTATATCATAACATATTGATGAGATTATCATTTTTTAATGTTAAATGAATAATAAAATCTATGGGTGTTACAATCTAGAATAATATTGTCGTAGTTTCAATGGAATCTACATAGTTAATTAAAGTATTTATTAAATTATCATCAATATATACAGGAAATATCATCATATTAAGTCCCTTATATATATATATATATCATATATAAAACATCAAATCAAAACATGGGGAGATAAAACATAATAAATGATGAGTTTAGATGCTCAGTTAGAAAAACAAATTGGAGGTAAAAATTATAACAATGCATAATTTTATCATGAGGACATGATAAAATAATAAATTGTATATTATCAATGTATTAAATTAATTCCTAGAAAATAATATTTCATCAAATCCAAAATCACGTAATATCAACAAGGATGATCATTCTAGATTTCTATAATTAATCATTATTCACAAGTAATAAAAATAGCATGAGGCAACATTAGAATGCGGAATTATAATATTATGAACATTGATATTCAAAATAATGTATATAAATAATATTATGAGCATATATATCATAGACCGAACTATGGAAATAATATGTCAACATTGTTTTTGACAATCACGTTCAAACATAATCTTGTGAACATATCTTGTTGTAATAAAACCAAAACATTAGTATGTGAAAAAATATATTCTGAATATTGAACACTATAATATTATGGATCAAATCATAGGATATTAGTATCACATTATCCAATGAATTGAAGGGATATTGTTGACCAACCCATTACATATTTAAAATTCATTCATATTTATGCCTCAAATTCATGGAAATATATAACAATTTTTCATATCCTAACACATGAAAAGAAAATGATTTTCATCATGATTGCATTAACATATTAAAATACCATTTAGAGATAAAATAATTATTATATAATTGGATCATATCTCTAGTAATGAATACGTAAAAACAAATAATTTACTCAAAGATGAAAATAATTTACCTGATAAATAGATCCTTTATTTAGGAGAATACCCTTTTCATTTCGAAATCAATTAATTATACCTGTAAAAAAATTAAAAAATTGGGGTAAATTTTTATGTTAAATTTACAATGTAACATTTAAAATGGGGATTCATACCAATTATTATTCATGATTAAAGCAAGATATTTCTATTCCTTATATGTATAAAATGATGTTTTATACAAACATATGGTAACAATACCTCATTCCAAATAAACTAAGGTGATTAATTTTAATTTTCTTAAAATAAAATAAAAATTATGTTCAAAATATAAAAAACCAATAAATGGATAATATTAATTTAATTAGTGGGTAAATTTTAAAGAAGATAGCTACATTATAAAAAATATAGTTCTGACCGAAGAGGCAATAATATATACCTTACCTATATCGCTATTGATCAAGTCTCATCTCATGGAGAACGCGCCTCACGCGCCGCCTTCTTTTCAATTTCTCCCGCCTGTTTGTCCTGCCCCTGTCAGCTTGGGATCGGCCTCGTCGGATACTTCTCCCTTTGATCATGTCTCGTCTCGCGATTTTCCTCTCGGATCGCGGCCGACTGCAGTCCCCGACCCTTCCTGTGCCTCTCCAAGTCGCAACCCCTCCTTCAGAGATGCTCTCTTCCCTCCGGCCCATCCCCTTCCGCATCCCTTCATCCCAGCGGTGTCCCCCCATCCGACGGTGATTTCACGTGAGGGTTTGTGTCTGACGGTGGAATTTCATGCGTCGGCCTTTGCTGAGGCGGCATCCTACCTTCGTTGGACACTGGTGGCTTGGTTTGGTGCGGCAAAGCCTCCGCTTCCGATCTTCTAGCGGATGGCTAGCTCGTGGGGCCTCTCCTCCCCGCTGAAGATCTCGGTCATCCATTGTAATGCCTTTCTTTTTGTCCTCGGCTCGGAAGTTGACTTCGTCCAGGCGTGGTGTCAGGCCCCCAGGTCCTCGGGTAGTTGGCGTTTCAGTCTTGCTCACTGGTTGTTGGATGCGCACAAGGGGAGGGAGAGCCCAGTGGCGGTGGTCTGGCTTAGCCTCCCAAGGCTCCCGCTTCAATTTCAGAATGTCGGTCTCCTGAAGTCCATTGGTGACTCGCTGGGGGGCTTCCTATGCGTGGATGCTTGGACATGGAGCTGCTCGGATGCGTCTGAGGCTAGGATTTGTGTCGAAATGGACATATCCTCCCCTCCCCTGGATCGCATCTCCATTCTGATTAAGGACTCCATTAGCTGATCGCAGCCTGTCCTCTACCCGGTCTATCTTATGTTCTACCCTTCATGCTGCCTTCAAGGGTACTCTCTTTAGGTTTGCAGGAAAGGCCTTCAGGGTAAGAGTCGTCGGTCTTCAGCTTCCAGTGCTGGCCTGGTGGCCTCCTATGTTGCCTCTAAAGGCCCTTCTTTCTATCTTCCAGTGGATGCTCTTGCCTCTCCTCCATTGTCGTCCCTCAAGATCGTCTCTACCTCTGCTTCCTCGGGCCCTCCCTACCCCAGGGTGGCAGGGACCTCGGTTCCCTATCCTCAGCTCAGACAGGTCGATCCTTCTGATCCCTCCCCTTTTCCCTTCCCAGGCCCTCTATTCTGTATCCTTTGCCTCCCTCTCAGGCCCCTCCCCACCCCTTTGCTGTTTCTTTTCCTTCCCGGTTTTCTCTCCTTCATGAAGGGTTTCTCTCGAAGGGACCTCTCGATTCACCTTTCCATTTCTTATTCTCTTTCCCCCCTTCCCCCTCCAGCATCCCCTCCCTTTCTTCTGTTATTCTCTTCCCCTCTTTAGCCGGTCCCCCCTGACCCTTCCCCACCCGCTTCTTTCTTCTCTCCCCCTCCTCCTAAGGTTACCCTCCCCATTCGGCCGGCTATTTTTCTCCACCCTCCTTCGTCCCCCCGAAGTGGTCCCAGTTTTTCATCCCCTCGCCCCCTAAAGGCTACCTTTCACTCCCTTGCGTCCCCTCCCAACAGCACAGGCAGATTCACTCGAGCTCAGGCGAAAAAAATGTAGGAGAGCTTCTCCTCTTTTTCATTGAAGTATAAGAGTCCCAGGGCTAGTACTGGGCACTCCTCATTTGAATGTATTCAATGATCATGTGGAATTCCCGGGGCATTGGCGCCAGGGTGAAAACGGACTTCCTTGCATCAGAGGTTCGTAAACACAAGGTTAATCTTATTGCCATTATTGAGCACAAACAGAACATCTCCAAAATTGTGGATTTCAATAGAAGGCTGTCCATGCATGAGTTTATGCACACAGAGCCTGTCAACACCCACATATGGTTATTCTGGAATCGTAATATCTCTGTCGATCTTGTTCGGGCGGGTGATCAATACATCACGACCAAAATCACCAAGGACCTTGATACCTTTTTTGTCTCCTTCATCAATGGCAGTTTTTCCCACAAGCAAGGTGATTCCCTCTGGCAAGACCTGTCCAACTTCGTCCTAGGGAGCTGTCCTTGGTTCTTGGGGGGAGATTGGAATGTTGTTTCGGACCCCGATGAAAGGAAGGGAAGGGGGTCCTTTCCAAGGAAAGAAAGTCTGTCCTTTGTCAGTTTCATGGATTCCAACAGCTTCTCAGACCTTGGTTACACTGGAGACCGTTTCACATGGTGCAATAATCAACGTGGGCCGCGGCGTTCTTGAAGCAGTTTAGATCGTTTCATGGGAAACAAGCAGGACCTCTCTTCGTATCCCAATACCAATGTCAAGCACCTGGTGCGGGGTCTCTCCGATCACTCCCCGATCCTTGTTTCAATTTCAACAAGACAGTCGACTGTCACCTCCACAAGGTTTTACCATCACTGGGTCTCCCTTCGTGGTTATCTTGATGTGGTTAGAGATTCCTGGTGTGAGGCAGTGCAAGGAAGGTCGTGGATCCTCTTACACAACAAGCTCATAAGACTCCGAGGCCGACTTCAGGTATGGGCCAAAGCTTTTCCCCTGACTGATTAGGACATTGAGGCTTATTTGAAGGATATTGATCGCCTTGAAGTTAAACTTGAAGAAAACTGAGATGAATAATTTTTTGAAGAGTTATCCAGGAAGAAAGAAGTCTTTGTAGAATTGATACTTCGTTAGGAATGCATGGAGAGGGAATCTTCGAGGGTGATATGGCTTGATGAGGGGGACCAAAACACTACTTTTTCCATGCATGAATTAAGGAAAAGCAATGCAAGATCCTATCCAACATCCTGATTGCGGAGGGGACATACTCAAATGACAGAGAGGTTGTGGGAAGTCTCGCTCACTCCTTCTTCAGAGACCTTCTTGTAGGGCCCAATCCTCGCATTCTTAGTGGGTACCCGGGAGGGACGGCAGAGTTCCTTACAGACATTTCTGACCAGGTGTCTCGTGAGGACAACGTACTACTAGAGTCCTTGCTGACGTAACGTGACATCCATGGGGAAATCATGCACCTCAAACCAGAAAGCGCTCCAGGTCTAGATGGTGTTCCTAGGTCCTTCTACAGAGATGCATGGGAGGTGGTTAAGGATGATCATACTAAAATGGTTCAAGATTTCATTAGGGGCAAGCCTCTCCCTCAGGTGGCGTCAGCCACAACCCTGTTTATCAATCCCAAAATCAAGAACCCCACTTCAATCCTTCAGTATCGACCAATCAGCATGTGTAATTTCCCATAAAAAATCCTTGCAACCATCATCAATAAAAGACGTGCAGCCCATATTCCTCGGTGGATTTCTTCGAAACAACACAGTTTTGTGGGTGGCCATTCTATTCAAGGTGCGATTGCGTTGTCACAAGAACATGTTACAGATATCAACATCAAGGTATGTGGTTCTAAAATAGCTATTAAACTCGACATGAATAAAGCGTTCGACCGTGTTGAATGGGGATTTATTAACAAGATCCTCTCAGGTATGGGCTTCTCTCCCCGGGCAGTCGATCTTGTTTTCCACTGTTTTAGCTCGTCCTAGATGGTTGTGCAGTTGATGGGGAAATCTCATGGCTTCGTTAAGGCTGTTCGTGGCCTAAGACAGGGAGACCCCCTTTCCCCGAGCCTCTTCATTCTCTCACAGAAAATCTTCATCCGCCTTATCCACAAGCATATTCGCAATGGCAGGATCCTCCCCTTTAAATGAAGATGCATTTTCCCATCCATATCCCACCTCATGTTTGCCGACAATACAATCATTTTCCTGAATGCTAAAAGACAGTCCATTCGTGGTATCATCAAGGTTCTTGAGGAGTACTGCCTTTGGAGCGGCAAAGTCATCAACAAACCAAAGAGTAGTGTTTACATTTCCAGCACTTGTGCTCCAAATCGGGCAACCTACATATGCAACCTGCTGGGCATCGATAATGGTGAGTGGCAGATGCCGTATCTAGGACCTCCCATTTCCGCTAACCGCCTTCTTATCAGAGACTTTGATCACATTGTGAGCCGCATCTCAGATCACATCCTCAACTAGAAGAATAGATACCAGTCTTTCAGGGGATAGCTTGTCCTTGTGAACAACGTCCTTTCAACCACCACTATCCATGCTCTCTCATCCCTTAATGTTCCCAAGAGTGTAATCAACAACATCGACAATATCTTGGCCCATTTCATTTGGGATGCAAGGGCTGAAGGCATGCGCTCCTATGTTTCATGGAGGAAGATGGCGAAACCCATCCAAGAGGGTGGGATTAACGTTCAAAGACTTGCAGACACTCTCCTCTGCATGCATGCTAAACTGGATTAGGAGATACATGAATGTAGAACCTTATGGGGTAAAACCATGGGCAATTGCCTTGGAAACGGTGTCCATATGGATGATAGACATTGTTCTACCTTTATGCGCACCTTGCTTCCCCTGTTCCAGGCCATCCTCCCGCACATTCGGTGGGTCATCGGAGAAGGGAAGGTCCCCTTCTAGCATGAAAACTGGTCGGGCAGGGTCCCCGGCTTACCAAGGTGTCCTTCTTACCATATCTCTTTTGTCGAGGCCAGTAATTACCCATCTTTTTTTATGGCAGTGCTGGACAAGGATCAACAGGAGACGTTCCATCTCATCGACATCAATTCGGACCCTGATTTGTGAATCTTCTCCCCCTCAGTCTTGGGCGCTTTCTCTGCTAATGCCGGACGAAGTATCTTGATCCCTCCTTCTCATCCAGACCAATGGAACACTCTTCTTTGGCCCAAGCGCATCCCCACGAAGTTTAACATCCTCACTTGGAGGCTCAGGTATAGTTACCTGGCCACTGATGAAAATGTCAAAAAATGCGGTATTCCAATGGCTTCCTACTGCCCCTGTTGGACTGACCATAAATAGGAGAGCATTATGCACCTCTTCTTTGAGGGGGTCTGGGCCCATAGCATCTGGCAGACCTTTGGTCCGTTTACTTCTAGTATCGCCAATGTGTCTAACACTGAGTCCTTCATTTCCCGCTGGTTCTAGGGCTCGGGTGAGAAGGGAGTGGAGCGATCGGCCAGGTCTGCAATTTTTCTTGCAGGTGTGTGGTGCATTTGGAAAGCAAGGAACAAAGCGAGATACGAAGGGATAACCTCTTCAGCAACGTCCATCATCACTCACACCTGGTGCCTCCTCATTGATCTTAGCAGATTTATTAAAGGATGGCGTGAATATCCCTCGCTGCAGTTCTTGGTCTCACCTTCCCAGGATATCCCAGTTGCAACCTCACTTGGTAACTGGGTTCGATGGCACCCGCCTGCCTATGGGTTGAAGATTAACACAGACAACTCCTGCACCGAGGGGAACAAGAAAGGAGGAGGGGTGGTTCGTGATTCCAGAGGCTCCTTTGTGTTTTCCTTTGCGATCTCCTTGGGGAAGGGCACCCCCTTACAGGTAGAGGCCCTTTCCTTCCTCTCTGGTCTCACCCTCTGCCGCCAAGGGGGCATAGAAATCTCTGAAGCGGAAACGGACTCTGAAATTCTCCTCAACTCGTTGCAAGGAATTTTCCCAACCCCTTGGTCTATCTCGTACATTATTAGGAGAACCAGAAACGTCCGCTCTAATATTCGGGTGAAACATACGTGGCGTGAAGGAAACAAGGTGGAAGACTATTTTGCATCGATCGCAATCCATGTCATGGGTACTTTATGCTTTTATAATATCAATCAGGCATAAACCCGAGGCAGTTGACCTTGTGAGAGGGGATGCCCTTGGCTTACATTACTTCCGTACTCCCTAGTCCTCCCCTTGTTCCCCCCCTCCCCTCTTTTCCATTTTAATTTTCTTTTTGTCCATGTTTTTCATACTTTGGTTTCCCACTTTCCCTTAAAGTGGCTTAATAAAAATTTATATTTGGATTGATATACCTTTATTAAATACATTTTCAAAATAATTTAAATTTCCCAATACGTGGAAATGGAATTATTACTATAAAATTACAACTATAAATAGATTAGAAGAACATATATGCATTTTTAATGATAATATCCATATTTGTTCCCTCAATATAAATTATATCATAGACAGTCACCGAATGAAATGACAAAGAAGGATATTTTTGATACATCAACTATCTCCCTGCTTATTACATTTTCAAACCACCTATGTAATATATATATATATATATATATATATATATATATATATATATATTTACAGTTTATCTAGTAAATATATATTTTAAATTATATAATACAATATAACATATAATTATAACATTTTAGATACTATTTATTAATAATTTATCACTAAAATCATTATTCTAGGTGAAAACTATGTCATTATTTTGGATGATTTGTTTTGAGAATCTCGATCCTTATACTGAGATTATGCTGCCATAATCTATTGAATTTTGATCAATTCATGTGTACCATATAAATTCATTATATATATTTTTTCACTTTTAATATAGATCGTTGATGAAAAATTAATTACCAAACTTCAAGGAGATTCCAATCTATATGTACACACTGGTGATATTTCAACTTTTCGATGGATCGAAAAAATGGAAAATAATTTAAAATTATCCATTATATCATTATATTAAAAATATATATATGAATAATATATTTTCATTATATAATTATAAATTTCATTGTAATTTGGTGATGAATAAGGAAATTCATCACTTCATGGTTATGTTAATTCATGTTTACACATGAGAAATGCTTTCATTTTACACAGGGTTGAAATTATGTGGATTTTTGTTGTTTCATAAAAAAATAAAATTTATGAATATTATATATATATATTTGATTATTTTAGATGGTATTACTTAGACTTAGCTGTGGCATATTATGAAATCAATTTAAAATTACATGGTTAAGAGTTATACCACCCTCTTGAAAAACCACCAATGATTTACACCTTATGCATGGAAGGAATGGTATTATGGAAATAAAAGAATCACTAGGATGTGGAAATGGAATATGTAATGGTATTAGGGTTGATAATGGATGATATATAATGGTAAAAAAATTTATAACTGATAATATGAATTTAACTTTCATATTGGAGGAAAATAACAGACATGAAATTAAAAAATGATTATAATATATATATATATATATAAATCATTTAATGTACCACTAAGATACATATAATAAAAATAAATGACGTTAAAGGGATGACATATACTCTAAAATTGGAATTTATTCTTATTTTTTACCAACTTTAATCCTTATCTTTTATTTACAACATAATAATACCATTCTATCCTTATATGTGATAGAAAATCATTTTTCCAATATAACATAGTTTTATGAAAAAATAAAATCGACCTCATAAAAAATTACAGAACATGATAAAAAAATTATAATCCATTTTATCAAATTCGATTTCTACTATTGAAATATGTCGATTTAAATAAAACTACAAAAAATGGATGGTTATTAGTTTTAAGTAAAATACATGATTTATGTTTAAAAATAATTTTACATTGAAATAATTTATAAATTTAGTATCAAAGAATATTTTTGGTTAATAAAAATACAATGGGTTGTTTTTATATAATTTTATGAATAATAAATTTTAATAAAACCTTCCCAAGACACCATTAAATGAAAATATTTAGTTTTTTAATTATATTAACATATAGACAATTCTAAGAAAACTCAATCCTATCTTTCCAAAATAAACAATATTTTAAATAAATTATATGAAAATATTAATATATTTTTTTTATCCAATGGATAAATTTTTTATATCATTATTACATCATAAAACTTTCATTGTGGTTGCATTATATTGAAAATTAGTATTTTCACTATTCAACATAAATAGACTTTTAAAAAAATAACCAACAATTCACCCTAAAAGAATTTTTATATTGTGAATCCAAAAAATGATATCCAATTTTTAATTAATATTTGTAAAATTATAGTTAATTAATTGAAATATTCAGGCACAAAATTTAATAAAATATTTTTTAGGATAATATTATTTTTAAAAATAAAATGCATTTATTTAAAATTGAGTACTTATATTTTGTTAATTTATAAATGAATATGAATTATATACAACTATAATATATATTTTTTACAATTTTGAATTTCCAATTCATACTTAAAATTTTAATGGTTAGCCCATATCTTCCATGTTAAATAATTATATTTTTCTAGAATATCATAATTTGTTTAAACCATATATTTATTTTAAAGCTAGAAAACAAAAAAAATAATATTTATTTAAAGGAAAACATACTCAAAGATATTATGATATAGCATTATTCCCCCTTATAAAAAATTATCCTATTAAATTAAATCAATATAATACAATGTAATGAGTATAATTCATCCCCATTACATCTTCAAGATTCCATGTAGCTTCTAGAAATTATTTATTTCACATAAAAAATTTATTGTGAGTGGTCTTCTTAAAAAAATTTGAATCTATCCAAAATATCAACCAATTTTTCTATATAAGAGTGATCTCAATCCTATGGTGTGAACTCTTATATAATAATATATAAAGGAATAAGTATATAATTTTGGGGTAGATATACATGGAACACAACATGAACATGAGAGAGATTCAGTGGAATCTCCATGTTCTAACCAAAATCCAAATAAGTTCGATAATTTCGAAGGAAAATCATATATAGGTTCCATGTTACCATTAATTGTAAATATCTACACCTTATTCCAAGGAGTCAACTTTAGGAAAATTATTCCACCATCATTGAACTATACATCTCTTGAATATTATTAGCATAAGTTTTTTCCCAATATTGGATGCCACTGATTATCTATTGAATACCTGTACCATTCTATTTCATTTCCATGAATAGATTTGGTAATGATATATTTAAATTTCATACTTCATCAAATAATTTTATAGTTATGCACAACCATTCAATTATTTTACTATAAGTATCCGTCATAATTCTCATGTAAAATATATATCATATGGAAATTAAAATAAAAAAAGGCGTTGATCCCAAATAAATTTGAAATCTATAGAGTAATCTCTCAACATATCTTCCAGAGTTTAAAAAATCCATTCACTGTGAAAATCTATCTACGGATGATATATAGTATGGAAAAAAACATTATACATATAACCATCTAAAAAATTGTACAACACTTTGAGCTATGCCTCAGATCCTAATCAGATAAAATTGAATGCATTACTCTATAAATATACCCACATACATAATTATTAAATGATTATTATAATAAATGAAAATTATGGTGTAAGTTTACAAATTTTTTTGATTTCATTCGCTAAATGAAAGTAGCCAAAATTACATTATAGATTTTTCATATATTTGGGATTTTAATTTAGAAATATAGAATGATGTATTCCCATTTACATTTTTGTATGAGTAACTATTGCAACATCCCCATAGATATATATCTCTCATCATTAACATACTGACATACAAAAAATCCGGATGCATACTCTACAATATCCCATTTCGTATTATCAAACCATAAATTCCCTTTCTGGTCTCTTTACATCTTCATACATTAAATATGAATAGATAATTTTGAGTTAATATATTCATCAAATATCACCTTATGAATGTGATGTATTAACTAGACACATACTAAATTACGAACCATACAATTCCATCGTGATCATTGTTGAACTTAAGAACATCCCCCACCTTCTACTAAAATTCTATACTATCCTTTTGATCATTGTTAATCATCACATTGATTTGATATTGATAATTAATTTTGTAATGAAATGATCTATCAAATTTAATAATGATTTAATGATCCATATTTTATTAATCTAAAAAAAATTTGACCCCTTTTAATCCACATAAGGGAAAATTTTTAATGTTCTTCCTAAAATAGATCCTCGGTTATCTTATTCACCATCCCATGGGGGTAATGTATTCAGTAGTCATAATAATTGATCATATTTTACCATCTTTTCTAGTGAATATTTAACTATTTATATATTAATATAATATTTATTTATTTATTATCTCTATATATATACATCAAATAGTTCACTATATAGATAATTCCTTTATTAATCAATGCATAAATTACTAGTGCCAGCTCCATGTCATGAGTGAGGTAATTTTCTAAATAGCTTTCACATGGACAGAGTAATATTATTCATCTATATAATTATGATTGAGGACACATACTAGTTATTTATTTACTGTGACACTATAGTCTACAACCATTGGTCAATGGAATAATAGTGGAAGAATAATCACCCAGACTAATCAACTCTTTAGTTCCTTGAAATTATCCCCACATTCATTTATTCACAGGAACATGAATCCCATCATGGTAAAACTAGTTTATGGATTCAGAATCTATGATACTTTTTTCATAATGTTTTAGTTGTATCATTCCAATATATTCATCAATGGGATCTATTACCCATTTTTTCTTATAAATATTCCATAAATTCTTTATTTTATGGATCCACTCATATACAGTCTCTTTAAATTATATTACCCATGAATGGGAAATTCCATTGATAGAATTCAAACCAATTAAATTTATAATATATCATATCCTACCAAATTATATTCTACAAAATCCTAAAATGCCCATAATTCTATTCTATTATTTTACTATACAAAAGAATATAATCTATAAAAATACCCAAAAATAGGCAAGGTAAAATCTAAATACACAATTCATTTAATCTATTATGATCAAAGGATAATGGGTTACTTCAACTGGAATTACATTTAATATATAATCCCTATACCGCATATGGTGGGTTTTATTATGTATATAAACCTTCATGAACCTCATCATATGATATATAGATTTATGTTCAAACATGGAATTATTTTAATAATCTCATAACAGATCAAATATATCATTGATGATGGGTAATGGATACATTTTCATAATTGTTATCTTGTATGTTCCTGATAATAAATATAATGGTGTGTTGATCCATCATTTTTTAAGAAGAAAAATTTGAAACTGATGGACAATCACTATTTTTAATGAATCCCCTATCTCAATTATGAAAGACTTTTTTCATCATTTAATTAAACTCTTCTAGAGACATTATATACTGATTATTTGATGGAGGAGTTGCACCAGATTATATTTCTGTTAAAAAAATTCTCAACTATGGGAAAGACTATACATGTCCTTATAAAATGCATCTGCATATTCCAAAATGATAGGAATATCAAAAAAAATTGTTTTACACCCAAATAATTTGAGATAATTATCCATTTTGAATAAGGTGTAAGACCCATAGTATTTAATTTTTTATTACCATTGATGTTATTTTTCATCCTTCAACTAATGGTGAATAATTGGAAAAATTGGAATATATAATTTCTCATTGAATCCTTGGAAATTTAAATTTTAATTATACAGATAAATACAATCCCATCCTATCCTAATATAAAATTCAAGAAGTTTTAAAATCACATTATTTTGAGGAAGTTAATTCTAAAAAAAAAATTGATGGAAATGTGTAATAGACATGAGATTAGATCATCATTTCATTGGTTTTTTAATTAAAACTCAATATTTATTTGTTAAGTTTTTTATGTGATACTATAAGAAAATTTTTTATATATAAATTATTTATTAGTTATAGAATTGTAAAAAATAGTTATAGAGTGGATGATTTGTGTACCATTAACCATAAAATTATCATTCCCACATTAGTTTTCAAAACATGAGATTTCAAATTGTCCTTTTATATAGTAGGCTATTGAAGACTAAGATTCTACAGACCCATGATTAATCATCAAATAATCTTGAGTTTTTTTTTTCAAGAAATAACTTTCATTCGGTTTCATAATCTTTTCAGGTTTATAGACATAGATAATTAGTCTATAACTTCTAAATAAATAAAATCATAATGTAAAAAGTTAATGATTCTGATAATTAATCATTTTTACATAATTGAAAACATTTAAAATAATGTGTGAATTATTTTCATTGAAAAAATTCTCGACGTTAAACATGACTTCATCCTGTCCCTTACCCATTTGTAAACACTATAATTTTTTTTTCAAAACATGCGAGGTTAAAAATAATAACAAACGTATATAAAAAGAAAGGTAACCATTAATTTTGTAAAAGCAGATAAACCCATATAACTTTTTCAATTATCTTAATTACTCCATTAGAGTTTTTAATAAAATATTTTCACATGGGAAAGAAATACACATTTGTCTCAAGAGAAATCACTAAAACCCATAGAACTAATTTAAAACTCCTTTTTGGTTAAAATGAGAATCATATTTACTACACCCTTTTAGAACCCTTCTATGTGGAAAAGATATACCAGTGACTTCCAACCATTTCACTATTAAAAAGAGAATAACTATATGACCAAATTCTATACCGACTACATTGGGGTGCTATAATGGGATCACCATACACTATCTAGGCTGCCCAATTGTAATATTTAAGAGGATATACAAGATATATCTCGGCCACTTCATGGTAATCTATAACAGGCATTGCTACCACATTTTGGATCACCCCATGTTAAGAAATAATGGGATTCCCAATGCTATTTAGGACACCCCATGCTAATCCATAATAGAAATTCCCAAAAATATCGAGGACTCCCCATCAAGTAAATAATAAGTACAACTTAAGGAATAAAAAAATTACTAATTAATTTTTTTTAAATACTCTTTTAAACACATATGAAAACACTATCATATAATAATAAAATTTTCTTTTACCACCACTTTTTTAATAGAAAAATCCCATATTACTGAAAACCTATTTTCAATAGCAAAAAATCTATAAAAATTGGAAATATGTATTTTAATTTAAGAAAAAATATAATCTTTTAATGAAATATAGAAATTAAATAATTCTCAGTGTGATGGAAAATTCATTATCACCATGTACATTAATAATATAACATTAATTTTATCCTTTGACAAAAAATACCAAATTAAATAAGTAAAAAGTTTATTTTCTATAAAAAATGACCGAAATTAAAAATAGAAATAATATTTCATTTACAATAATTTTATATAATTGAAAATATAAAATAACATAAATAATATATACATGTAAGAAGTGATTTTAAAATTACATATTTTAAAATTTAAAAATATTTATTTTAATAAATGCTTATGATACTAATTTGAAATAATTGAATCATAGGCCTCATGAATGGCTAAGTTTCAAAAAAAACATTAAACGAAATTATCATAAATAAATTCATAATATAAC
This sequence comes from Viscum album, assembly GCA_963277665.1. Classification (NCBI taxonomy): domain Eukaryota; kingdom Viridiplantae; phylum Streptophyta; class Magnoliopsida; order Santalales; family Viscaceae; genus Viscum; species Viscum album. The sequence goes on along the minus strand of OY728121.1, from coordinate 1,786,719,401 downwards.
AAGTCAATGGGAATGTATATACTCCTTATAAAAGAATAATATGTCATAACATCATGATATGCCTCAAAGAGTGGTGATTGAGATGAAATCCATTACATTGATTCTGTCATTTTATAGGCGTATTTATCTTCCTGAATAATGAATTTAGGTTAATTATTTAATTACTTCAGAATAATTTTATTTTTTATCATTAACTTTGATTCACTGATTAAAATATTTTGTACAACTACTTAAAAATTATGTCTATATCAAGTGTTTTTTCCATATTCAATTTATCTGTCAAAATGAAAAAGGTTGGATGATAGTGATCAAGAATTTCATTATATAATCATCTCTAAAATAATAATAATTTTATAATTATCATATTTTTTACATAAATAATTCATTTAGAACCACTAAAAATATATTTTTATAAAAAATGAACCAACCTTAAAATCATAGAGACCGTATAATGAATGTATGCTAATGTAACATTCCCATTTCTCAATGATCCATATGGATGGATGGTAAGTAAAATTTATATTTCTATAATGATAAATATAACATAAATGAAATATTATTATATCATATATACTTATATATAAATTTTTTGTGATATAAATGGATTCTTATTTCACAGAGTAGGTGGTAGTATATAGATCCACGAATGACGATATCACTTTTTCAGTTTATAAAAAGGTTTTAATGAAAATGATATATCATATTTCAATAAATGTAATAAATAAATGAATATCATATATATTTCATGTATTTCACTGTATAATCTTAAATTTTTTTTTGAGATGTATTAATCACTTTTTTATTTACTCTTTGTTATTTGTTTGACTACATTTTGTTTGGGTTATTTCATAAAGAGTTTTTGAGTAAAATTTGAAGAATTTTGGAAGGAGGAGAGGTAGTGAAATGTTCAAAAATATTTTTCCAAAACCATGTGAATCAATAAATATGATATTTCCATATAATAGATGATGTTTGAAAAACAGTTCTCTATTGTAGGATAAAACATTCAACCCCTAGAAGAGGCACACAGTTAAGGATCGGGGTTTGGAAAACCTTGCGCCGCTAACCAGGAAAATTTTCTGTGGGTTGTAAAATGTACCAAAAATTTATTTAAATTATTAGACCCCCATATTAACCAAAACTGGACCCCCACTCTTCTATTAATGATTCCACTTGATTTTGGAGGCTCCTAGATGAATTTCAAAAACTCTCAACCTCTGTTTATTATGATTCGATGCATGGATTGAATATATATTACTCTTCTGGTATATGTATCTTATCATAAACTATTTACCATCCCTTCCCCATTCATATCTCATGTGATTATGGGGTATATTTTTCTATTGGATTTATATATGGTTCTATGTGAAATAGATCTTGTTTCATTAGATCTTGAATCTATGTTTTGAATCAAGATATTGTAATTCAATGTGATTATGGATATTCCAATAAAATTGGGGATATCTATTGTTGAGTATTCATAATATATTCTAAGGTATGTGGTTTGTTATTAAAATATCATAGTCATTTTAACACCCCACGATTTCATAGTACATTATTTCTTCACAGTAATTCAATAACTTGCACTACACGCAACACTGAGTTCAACCGCACCACGACTTACAAAATTAGCCATTCAAAAGTAGTTATGAATAGTATTAATAGAATTCTGATCTTTATATAATTCTTATAATTTTAGAATCCATATTATGAGTTTCTTAGGCATAATGTAAGAACAAATACATTTTTCAGATAAAAGGCGTATTTTTAAAAAAATGCAATTTTACCTCCTTTTAATGGAGAACCATTTTTAAATCCATTATTTGAAAATTTTATATATTAAATTTGGAAAAATAAAATTCCTCTTTAGAATATGGACATAATAATTTAGTTTTAATAAATTTTTGGTGTTTTTATGATAATATTCATATTTGGGTGAACAATGAAAAATAGTATATTTTAACTGAAAACAACTTTTTTAATACAAATAATTTATTGTGTTGAATTATACATTTTAATGGTTTGGAAGTATAATTAGATTATATTTTTAATATTTAATACAAGTATGGTCATTGTTTGTAATTTCAATTTGAAATTGGTCATAAACAAGTTTCAATATTTTGATAGTTATTATTTCTTAAAAATACGCTTCTTGGTTATGACAATGGGAATTAATTTTAAATTAATTAATGAAACTTATATGTTTTGAAATTGGTAAAATAAAATTATTTTTTGAATTCGGAATATCAAAATTATCTTAAGGTGAATTTTTGGTATTTTTCTAAAAACTTTTAATTTTTGATAAATAGTGAAAAACACTAAGTTATTGTTTAAAACCGACATTTTATTTAAATAATTATTTTATTTGAAACTATTTTAGGTCAAAATAGATACATAATACCTATATAAATTCAATTTAATTCATTGGATTCATTTTATAATAATTTTAGATATATAAAAATTTTATCGAACGTTTTACCGTCTTTTACCCACTTTCAAGGAGCATTTGAAAATTTACATAAAACATAATTTTACCGCTTCTATGAGTTGAATTTTGAAAATATGAGAGATCAGGTTAATATCAAGGAGTAAAATTTTGTTCAATAAGATAAAAATTATTTTTTTGGAATATTTACCTTTTACTTTTATTTATCACGATTAAAAGTTATTCCTTTATTTTTCATGACTTGTGAGTTGTTTGATCATAGCGGAGGAGTTCATGAGTGGGGTGTTGATGATAGATACTATTCTGGGAGTAAAATAAAGAGATATCTTCCTATGAAATGGTTGTTCTCTCAAGGTTGGGTAATATCATTTTATATGTTATCCTTATATACTAGACAAGTCAAGCATTGAAGTAATTTTTTAGTATGGACTGATTTGAAACATAATTATCCCACAATGTTTGTTTCCATAAGAGAGTGACCTTTTTGTCTCCTAAGGGTGAAAACAATATTCACAATGGAGAGTGGGATATCTAGGCAGGCTGAGTATGTCTTGTAACAAAATTAAATATGAGATCTCGTTGACCAGAATTCTTATCTGATACTATATGATGAAGGTGTGATGTATGGTGTCAATCCACCCACAGTGGACAGGTGTCAGTACAAGTTTCCGAAAGACTTATCAGGTTTTCCACTAGATCTAGATGTTTAATTTACCATTGATCTCATTCTTGGAGGTGAGCCTGTTTCTATTCCTCTATAAAACTAGGGATGAAGATATATTCAAGATCTTAAGACTCAATATTAGGATTTTATGGATAAGGGGTTTATCTTTCTTGTAAATATTTATGGGGTTCTCTGGTCTTATTTCTAAAAATGCTGATATGACGTTATTCTTCTGAGTTTATTATCAAAAGTTGAACTAGATGACTATGAAGAAACAATTTTCTTTTTCATGTATCAATTATATATTGGAATATTTTATTGGATATTGTGTTATCACTATGATTGATTTGATATTGAGGTGTCATCTATTGAGGGTTAACACTCGGATATACTATGGATTCCTTTTAGAAGCTGGTACAAACTATATGATTTCTTCTTAATGTCTTCCAAGTGGATGTTAAAAATAGTAGTTTTTATGGAATTGATAAATAGAATTTTCCACATGTAATTGGATTAGTTTCTGGTTATGTCTGTGGATGAAATCTCAGTGTACTCCAAGACTAAGAACGATCATGAAAAACATCTTAAAACTGTCCTGAGTACACTGAGAGATCATTTACTATACACCATTATATCTATGTGTCATTTTTTTATTGATCAAGTACATTTCTTGGGTCACATCATTTGGGGGGAAGTCATGTCAGTAGTCCCAGATAATGTTCAGTAAATGGTTTCATTAGATCGACAGATGAATTTTTTTGATATGGGTAGATTTTTTAGGGCAGCCTAATATTATCATATGATTATCCATGTCTTTTCATGATTGTAATCACATCATTTTATACTGACCAAAAAGGGATTAAATTTATAATGGATAGAAACATGTGTTATTTCATTCAAATAATTGAATAAACTCTAAACTTCCACACATATCATGATACTACCTGATCTGGTTGATGAGTATATAGTGTTTTGTGATGCTTAAAAGATCAGAATTAGAGAAGTATGGAAGTAGGGAAATCATGTTTTTTTGTATGGGTATCCAAACATGAGTACACATGACTAGAACAAACCTACACATGACCCCAACTTAGCTATAGTTTTTTATTCTTTGATGTTATCATGTAATTATATCTTGGGAATTAAGTTTATGATGCATATACATCATAAGAAATTAAATTATATATTTTCTTAGTGAGACGAGAATATCTAGTATCATATTTGTGTCGAACATATGTAGTCATATGAATTTGATTTAGGATATATACCCAAGATGTGAAATTGTGTTTTTGAGTCATTAAGAGTTAATCTTAACACTCATGATGTTTAGGAGTATTTTTCTTAGTGGAAGATGACGATTTTATTGGATGATATGTATATTTTGGTTCTTGACAGTCTGAAGAAGATGAAAGTCATATATGTTATTGTGGAGTATAAACTCTTGACCCAGACAAAAGATATCAATTATGAGGATCTGAAATGTGTTTCCTTGATTGATATAAATAAAGGTTGAGAGTCACCTTTATATTTAATAATAGATAGAGATGGGATCACTTATGTAAGAAATCAGGTTGTTATTCATACGTGTGTACGATATGAGATAACTTGATAATTTGTTTCCTTGATGTTGGTGGTGTATCTAGGTGTGATGATAACATATCATTGCATAAGAAGATTGTTTTTGTGCTAGGGAATTAGTAATGATATAGCAGGGTTAATGAAATGATTCTACAAATATCAATTTGTGAAGGCCTTACATCAATGACCTGCTGAATTTTGTAATTCATTTCCCATTCTGAAATTGAAATGGGATGACATTACTCTAGGAATTTTGGTGTGTATACCAAGGATTCATCTGAATAATGAAAATATATGGGTGATTTGAGAATATTGGAAAATTTTATCAGATTTCTTACCAGAATGAGAGACATTTTCAATAGATCAGTTGGGAGAATTTTACGTTCGGGCGATAGTCTACCAGCAAGGAGTGCCAAAGGGTATTATTTTATATCATGAATCATAGTTTACATCTCTCTTATGAGAAGGGATTAAAAATGTATCTTGGTACCTGGATCTTATTGAGTATGTATTTACACCCATAGACAGATGGTAGTTGGAATGTACTATATAGGTTCTTGTGGATATGCATCGGCTGTATTCCCTATAATTTTTTGGGTCTTTAGATAAGTACCTATCTTTGGTAGATTTCACCTATAATAATATTTATCTGGAAAATATTACTGTGGTATCATCTGAAAATCATTATGGTGGTCCATGAAGATCACCTATATGCTGGATAGAGGCAGGTTAGTCAGATGTTGGAACAACGTCTTTTAAAGTAGATATCAGAGAATGTTTAATGGATTAGAATGTGTATGGATATGAATCAGAGAACACAAAAGTCATATCATGAATTATGATGAAGAAAACTAGAGTTTACAGAGGGTGCTCATTTATTCCATTGGGTGTATCCTAGGATGGGTCACCACATGACATGGAGGCATGGAAATCCAGCACCTATGATCATTAGACTATTTGAGGTTGTAGAGAGAATCGTGTCGGTGGCCTGTAGATTGCCCCTTCCATATTGATATAGGTCTATTAATTTCATTTTCCACATGTCATAACATAAGTGGTATCACCTTGGGTATTATCATGTGATTGATGTGGATGATATTGTGTATGAGGGAGAAGCATCCTTTTGGGATAATCCAATATGTGTGTTGGATCGTAGTGAGAAAGTGTTGTAGGGAAAAAATGTGCAGATAGTTTGTGTATATGGTAACATGTACATGTTCATGGGGAAACATGGGATAGATAATAACACATGAGGGATCAGTGACACAATATTTTGAGTCTAAATCATATGTTTTCTTGTGAGGAATACTTCATGATGAGCTATTATAGAGTGAGGAGATTATAAGATCTCATCCCTTTCTAGAGATAACTCGGGCTCATTTTATTGTACAATTTTCCCTAGATTTTAGTACATCATGTTTGGGTTATTTCATTATGATTTATTAATTAAAATTTGTGAAATTTTTAGGGAGGACAGGAAGTGAACGTTTTTCACACAATATTCTCAAACTGTTTCCCTAGACCAATAAACCATGAAAACTCAAGTAGATTGGATTCCTAGGGTGGGTGCATGGTTTGTTAAACCTTGATCCATTTTCTTAGAAATGATTCACCCCACCCCCAAAGAGAAACAATTGTAAGGGTCATGGTATGGAAAACTGTGCACCCCTACCTAGCAAACTCGATGTGGGTATTAGATTAAAATGAGTATTTATTTTAAAAATAACTGAACCCTCATTATATCCCTAAAATGACCCCCACCCCCTAATGATTACCCAAGATTTTTTACAGCCTTAGAAGAAATAAAATGCAAATTTTCCTCTGTTTTTTATGATTTGAAACCTGAATTAAAGATCGCCACATATCCTGCTATGTGAATAATATCCCAAATGGTTTCTCGTCTCATCCATGTTCTTATACAATCCATTCAAGGAATTTTTTACAACATTGGATTTATATCTAGGTCAAGGTATAATAGATCTAGTTTCATTTGATCTTGAATCTAGGGTTTGAATCAAGATCTTGTTCTTCGATGTGAGTGAGGTTATTCTATTCAAATTGGGGATATACATTGGTGAGAATTCATCATTGTTTTTGAGTTATGTGGTCTATTATTCAAATACCATAATAATGATATCAATTACATCTATTTAATTTTAGAATTGATTTTTTTCATTTATCAATATGGATTTATATTTCAATTAATTAATTTGGTAAATTAATTAATTAATGGAATGCGAATCGGGAATAATTAATTATAAAAATATTTAAATTTTCAGACATGGGAATAATTAATTGAAGATTTATTTATTAGAGTATTAACATTTTAATTAGTAATAAATATATGATGAGTTAATTATTGGAATATATATGTGTGAATTATGGAATAATTAAATGTTGAATTAATTATTGGAATATTTAAATTGTGTGAATTTTTTTAATTAATTATTGAAACAATTAATGGGATGAATGTGTTTAATTAATAGTTAGATTAGTTAATGGGATTTGTAATGATGATTAAATTGATGGAGATTGGATTAATTAATTGATAAATTAATTAATTGAAGATATTGATAGTGAAAGGATATAAGAGGATTAAGGGTAATTAATATTGATTAATGTGATATTGTGATTCATGTGATATTTTGATATATGTTATATATGTGATTGATTGATATACTAGTGTGAGATATTGAATTATGCTCAAAATAACCATAGGTTATTGATTGATATTTATGTGTGGGACATATATAGATGCTAGAAATACCCATAAGTTATTGATTAAGAAACGAGTGTGAGATATAGACTGATGATAAAAATACCCATGGGGTCAATTTCATGATATTTTATGTCCCATGGAAATTAGGGAACAATTAGTTTGATAAGGACTAATGCTCTGAATAACTACAATGTATGAGATATGTATTGATGATCCAAATATTGATGGGGAGTGAGACATGATGGTTTAAGGAAAAAATCATGTTATTGGAATACTATACTAATTAGCTAAAATATAAAGTGAAATGAAAATGATAAATACGTCCGATTTATTATAAGGACTTATGAATTAAGTATTTGATATTTTTTAGACTCCAGCATTAGATAAAACATGTATTATGGTACATAAGTCCTTGAAAACCCAATGGTACATGTAGTTAAATAAAGGATAATGGAATATATGTAAACTGATTTAACAAATGATGGAATTTTATTTTTTATACAACCATATAAACTAATATTAACTATATTTGTAATAGATACTCTTTTTGGTGACATAATGATTTGTAGTCATACTGTTCATCAGCTTCTCAATAGTCACCCAAAATAGACATCATTTTTGAAGTAATATATAAGTGAAAATGACTTGTGTTAGAAGGATTAATTGGGATAGAGAATGGGTGAGGGAACCAGATGTGGTTTGGGACATTCTTGAGATTTATTAGTGTCTTTACTTTTAAGTTCTCATTTTGAAACTTGTCACATACCTTGTCATGGAATATCTACTATTCAATTTTGATATTGTATTCCACGTTTTGGCCATATTATGATACCCAAATCATTCTGGTCATATGGTCATATTATTTGTTTGTATCTTCTTCATTTTATGCAAATGTATTACTCTAATAAAGATGGAATATTATACCCATTATCGATATTAGACCATCATTGCTAGTCCACAGCCTCTAACATATGGAGAGGCATGGTTGAGGTCACGTAGCACTATATCTCAGGGAACCATATTGTTCCAATTGAGATCAGACTTTAATGTCACATATTTTTTATTGAATTCATCTTTAATACATTAAATAAAATGTGTGAATATATAACATCACATTGACGAGACAATAACAAAATTATCCACAAATGTTGATATCATTTTATGAAACATTAAATTCATGAAGAAATATGTTATATAAAAATTATAAAAATGTGAATAAATCATAAATAAATTATATTTCATACATAAATACTAATTAAATCAATATCAAAATCCTTGATATGTTGTAATGGATGAATGAATGATATCAATTCGTGAGGTAGTAGTCCACCATTTAAAAAACTGCTAATTGTATATCACTTTTGATAGAAGTATTTGTAGGTTTAGGGTTAAGAAATAACATGAAAAAAACTCAATATATTGATTTAATTTATTATATTATATATTTAGGGAATGATAACAATTTAATAGGTGGAGAAATTAATAAAATAATAATTCCAATTGGATAATGTTAACTCTTCTTAAGGTAACTCCATTTGGTTTTCACCTAATGTCTTCATTACTTATAATTATGACTAAAGTGAGGATTCTAGGAATATAAGAAGAATGTTGGGATCTTATTTTTTCTATTTTATGATGATACAATGGTATTTACAGGTTTGAAGTTGTGAGAAGGGTGGGTTCCATTTTATAGTGGAGGAGCAGTGGCATTACTGTAAATATAAAAAGGTAAATAATATTTGGTGGTCTCCCGTGGATAATGTTATTCAAAATTGAAAAATAATGGTATAAAGGGGATTTATGTTCTGTACTCACTAAAAAATAATAATAATAATATCCCTTTTATCATTTTTTGTTAGTCATTACATTTCCTAATTCATTCGTTTTTGTTTTAAATTTACGTATCTAGTTTTCTATTATATGAAAATCACCAATTAAAACTAAATAATATTGATTATTGTAAATTCCCTATACTGACTTATTATATAATATGAAATAAATTCTATACAATGAAAATATAATATATTTTGGAAATTAATTTTAATAGAAATACATGTAAAGCAAAAAAATATTTAACACTAACTACATAAATAGAGATCATAATACTTATGGGTCAATATGTTCATTATGAAAAAGAAATTGGTCCATTAATGGGACATATATTATATTCATTTAAATATAAAAATAAATTGAGATTGAATTATATTTTTATTTATTATAAATCATTTTGTAAAATATAATTTATTTTATTTATTTATTGAGAAAATAATTCATATGTTAGAATTTATTAAGAATTTATTATCATTATATAATTAATAATATTTAATTATTAATTATTATGATGAAAATAAATAATTTATCTACCAATTAAATATTCATACCCAATACTAATTATCGTTTTCCCTAGTCCAAATCATTATATATTTTAATGTCAAGGAAGGTTCCTTTATTTACTTTTCATTATATAACTTATTATATAGGTATCATTCATGGAATAGTATCCCAATAACTAATAAAAATATATCATTATGTTGTTAGTGTTGAAATATATCCATAAAATGGTTTTTTGAAATTTTTTGGGTAATTTATAATTCTTATATTGAGAGGTTAATTATTAAGTAAGTGTGTACTTACAATAATCACTATAATGAATTTTACTTTTTTCTGTAATAATTATGCTTAAAAATATGTTTAACTTATTAGAATTAGAATTTCATACTGAAAAAAAATAAATATATCCATTTTTAAAAATTATATTGATATGATTAACTATAATTAACTTAAAATTAATATGGTAGATGCTACAAGCCATCAGGTTTTTAAATAGAAAGAATCAAAATTTTAAAAAGTTTTTAAAGTCAATTTCAATGTGAAATTTAATCCATTGAACTATATTGGATATATTGATTTATAATTTTACTAATTATTCATTAAAAATAAATTAAAATATAAATTATCTATATAAATCAATTAGATGAAATATTTGTTTTCAATTGAAATGTATTTCTTTTCATTAATCATCAAAAAAATGAAACTTTGATGAAAAATGAAAATCATTCACAAAAATTACTTTTCTAAATTATACTTTAAAAATAGGTGATTATTTTTTTAATTAATATATATTAAATTATCAAAATATGTTTTAAAATAAGTTTTTCATTAAAATGTGGTAAAATATCTTTTTAGATATATATATTTTTAAGTGTAAAGCTGTATTTATTCATATCTTCATCCAATAAAATATATTTGATGAATAAAGAAACATTATATATACTTATTTAAGAATAATATATATATTCTTATTTACACCCTGAAAAAATGGCAGGGTGATAAATTTCATAATAAATAATCATATCAATAGTATATTATTGTTCTTCCAGACTCATCCTTGCACGTAACACAAGATTCAGAAGAAACTAAATTTTATGCGCAACAGAATAAAGTCATGGTGTTGCATATAATGTAATATAAAATGTTAATTTCTTGTAACCCAATATATAAATAATTAAATTTAATTTTAAGGAATAAATTTCGTAAAATCATGGGATTTTATATCATATACACCATATAAATAATTTATTCCTAAAAATTAATCTAGTTAATAAAATGATTAAAATTTTTAGAATTAATTTATTGAAACTAACATCGTAGAAAGTGTTAATAAAACTTCCTCTTAAAATTGGAATGTGTTAGTAAACATGGTCACCAAAATTAACAATTAACTAGTAAACAACAAATTGAGAACATTGGTAGGAAATTAAAAAAATTACTTGGAATGAAAAACTAATTTTGTGGGATAATATAGATTGATAGAGAACATCAGCGAGATGAAGTTAATGATGAAGAAACCACAAGAATAATAGGTGTAGAAAATATCACTCATATCATAAAAAAATATGGAAATAAGATAACATTTTATTTCAATATCTTTATCCATGTGTTTATGGATTCCATAACCATCTATATTAAGAGTGTGGAAATATATTTACATGATGAGTAGAGATTCATCCTTTAATAATTTTACATTATAGAATCATCTCCTTCTCAATACAATGAGTATCTAAGTTGAATTTTCATGCATGAACCACTAGAATCAACTTCTAAAGGATTAGATATTACTAAAAATGAATACATAATATCCCTCATTTGTTTATATATTTACCACAACCATATTTTTTTATCAAATAGTAATATAACTCAAACATTCATGTAATGAAATTATACATTAATATATAATGTTAAATAGTAATACACAAAGTTATAACTAAATCATTCCATATATTTATACCCCTAATGGTCACTAATACCATAATTTAGATGAAGCAACAAGAAGTCATAAAATACTACAACATTACAACATAAAATTAAAGTACTATCTTCTAGTGGAATGTTTTTATATCTATCATAACCTCAAAAGTTTTCTAAAAAATCCATTGATACCAAATATAATGACTTGGCATTAATAATTACATAATATAGTGTTTTAGTTAAAATTACAACTTTCTATTATTTTTAGGATCTTTAAATGTTTAAACATTTAGAGAATTTTGAAATTAGTCATACATAAAAAATTCAAAAAATTAAAAGTGGATACTTTCGACCAGTATCTATTTTTACAATAATATAATATAATTATGATAATACATGAATTATTTTCAAGGGAAATATCTATAAAATCCAATATGATTTCTACATTACCTGCACGAACCTGTGAAATCATTTTGAAAACAATGGATGAGCAAAAAAACATTGTAATTTATTTTAAAAAATAAAACTGTTATATATATAAAAACATAAAATATCACATAATTTTTAACATTTTCTTAAAATTTCATTGATAAAATGAAATAATAAATTTACTTATAAAAAACAACCATTTTTCTCCTGGGAAATCATTAAAAAACATAACAGGTAATTAAAACTCCATTAGGTGACATAGAAAATAAAACTAATTAATCCCATTAAAACCCCATTTAATTGTAATATTTGTATGGATGACATCTAAACATTTCAATATGTCAAATGGAATAACCATACAATTGGCATCCCCACCCATAGATTGTAGAGCTATAAGGGGATCAACTAGAGATATTTTCTCCACCCCATTTTATGATGTAATGGGATTTATCGATGCTATATTGTTAACTACATGTTTAGGTGTAACATAATTTCCCATCTCTATCTGGACCATCCCATGTTAAGATGTAATGGGATTTCCCAGCACTATCCGGGTGACCCCATGTAAAGTTATAATGGTGTTTTATTGATCTATCTAGGTTACCCATCATTGAATTCTCCAGTAAAACTTCATCAATAAAAAAAATTATTGATAAAACCCATTTCAAAATCTTTTAAACTCATATAAGAACAAATTTTCATAAAAATTTCATTTTAATATAAAAACCCATTTTCAATGACAAAACCTTTTTTCTTGAAAATCCAATTTCAATAAAAAAAATATAAAATTGGGAAAGAAATAATTTCATTTAAAAAAACATATAATATTGAAAAGTAGTAAAGATAATAAATAAATTTCATAATGATTTAAAACTCCCTGTCATCATGTACATAATATATAGAACATCAGCTTTTTCATTAGTCAAAATGTTCCATATAAAACAAATAAACAGATTCTTTTTTTGAAAACCTCAGAATCTAATTAAAAATAGATATAAAATTTAAATTTAAATAAATTTATATTATTTATGATATAAAATAATGTCCTTAATATTGACATTGAAGAAGATTTTTTTGAAATAAAATGATTAAATTTTTTTCAAAAAAAAGAATCAAATTTTCCTACCCACATTAATATACAATAACCATATCCCCATGAAAGAAAAAAATTAGAAAAAAATTAAAGAAAATATAATAACTAAATTATTTATAAAAAATGTCGGTGGTTATATATATACACCATATAAAATAATTAATGATCATAACATCAATATACGACTCAATGAAAGGTGAATCAGATGAAATCCCTTACATTGAGTATAACTTGTCACATATACATTTATGATCTTGAAAAATGAAATTATTTTAATTATTTTAATTCTTAATAACCCTTTTTCATGTTTGGTAAGAACCATGTTTCTACCCTGTACGACTTTTAATATTTCTACATATATTTCTAGAACTAGGGGCTGAGACGGCGTGCGATTCCGAGCCCTGGAGTGTCCAGAATTAAATTATCATTGCGTTCACACTGGGAATGCCAAATAAATGAGATAACTCCTAAACAGTGATCCGGATCAGAGATCAGAGTGTATGGATGGGTTCATAATGGGGTGTTTAACCTAGGAACGACATAATACATGTCAGCGCGGGACGTTTGGACCCCTCGCTCGCTTTCGGAACGTTAAACAGATAAATTAATTAATTAATTAATTCGTTTAGTGGTGAAACTCATGTATCTCTTAAACGGTGGCTCGGATGGGAAAACTGAAGGCACTGTTGATTTCTGAACGTGTCGTTTACCCTAGGAGGGGTATAAGTTCTACGGGCGTGGGTCGTCAGTGAAAAATGGCCCTAGGGGTGTTTTCATAATTTGGCGGCTTTTGGCGTTCAGTTTTATAACTTTTGAACGGGGCCTCATATTAAAATTCCGAGAACGTCGATGCGCTTGGAGCTCGGTTTTTATCCTATGGTGGATTCATCCCTACCCCTCCGAAATTTCGAGTCCTTGGCTATCGGGCGGGCGTTTAAGTATTTTCTACTTAAACACATCCCCTCCACTCTTCTTCTTCTCCTTCTCCCCCACACTTTCCCTCTCCTCCATCTCCGGTGAGGCCTCTTCAGCTAGGGGGTTCCCGAGAAGCGACTCCGGCGACGCGTGGTAATTCCGGTGGATCGACGTGAAGCTCCGGGCGAAGCCCAGTGAGGTAGGAGGCTTTGTTTCGCATTTTGATTTACCGTAATCTTTGACCTTAATTTATAGCGTGGAACTGTTATCTGATCGTTTATTGATGCCCATGATCGCGTAGTACGTTATCTGAGCTTTCTGATGCTTGTTTGGGATTTGAAATCCGATCTCCAAGGGCTCCGCAGTGGTGTGGCAAAGATTCATGGGTTTTTGGGGTTCTCTGGCCGGTACGGTGGTCTGTTGGTTTCCAGCGGCGGTGATGCGGTGGTCCGGCGAGCTCCAGGCGGCGGCGCGACTGCGGGTTCGAGCGAGGGGAGCTGGTCAGCGGGGCGGCCCGGCGAACAGTCGGACGAGAGTGCCAGCTAAGTGCGCCGACCAAGGGCGCTGGCGAGGGGGTGCGATCGGGGTCACGACTCGCGACCCCACTGTGGAGACTGAGACCCGCCATAGCGGGTCTCCGTGTGGAAAAGGACCGGCCATGTCTTCCGGTCGGTGGAGGAGGCGCTCGCGCAGCGTGCGGGTGAGCGGGGCCTCGCATGAGGTGGCGGGCCACGTGCGGCGGCCCGCGGGTTCTGCTGGGCCGGACCCAGGCAGTAGGGTCGCGGTCCCAGCAGGCCGGTCGGAGCAAGTCGGCCCTAGCGGGGTGGACTGGCCGGACCGGGCCGGTCCGGCCCAAGGGGTCCCCCCCTTAAAATATTTGGACGCCCGTATTTTGAGCTACGAGCGTCCGTTTTGAGCACTGTCTCCGGCAGCGCGGACCTAACAGCGAGGCGGTATTTTTGAGATGGTCCTGCGAAATTATAATTCATGAGATGGGGGCCTCGGTGGCGCGACACGTACATTGATGAGATTGACGTTTTCCCGGGGATTCTTGTTTTGGATGGCGCGAACGCGTTTGACGTCCGTTTTGAGCGCCGTCTGCAGCGTTGGGACCCTGGCGCCGGGGCAAAGCGTTCCATAGTGGTTTTGGGCATTTCATCCAGAGTTAAGGTGTGGGCCCCAAGGGCCGTCTTTTGAGCTACGAGCAGCGTTTAGCGACATTCTCATCGGGCGTCCGTTCGGTGCGTGCGAGCAGTCGATTCTGTATGTTCATCCGAGGGGATTTCAATAGTGCAATCCGTCTGCTCTAATTTGGCATGATGGTGCAGGCCCCATGAGGGTTGTTTGGGTGTTGACGGTGATTTTCCATCTCTATCAACAGGTGACCATTTTGGACAGGTGAGTAGTCCACCTTGTGTACTTTTTTTAGAGGATCACAATGGTGTGATCCGTTCATTGTGTCTCGGGACTGGGATGTGGGTCCCACGAAGCACCGCTCGTGTGCGGTGCGCCAGAATGCATCTTTTTCTCCGGATATCTTTTGCACTTAAGTGAGCAGTCCTTTTGACGTGTTTTCCCGAGGGGATTGCAATGATTCGAGGCGCCCGACCATTTTTAGGGCTGAGGCTTGGGATCACGGGACGCCGTTTGGGCATAAGGTGGTGTTGGTGACATTTCCATCGGATATCTATTTGGGGAGAGTAAGTAGTCTATCTCTCGTGTTTTTCCACGAGGATTACAATGGTACGATCTGTTTGGTTGTGCGGAGCCTCTTGCACGATCTTATTAAAGGTAGAAATATGAATGGTACCCTGGTGGCGGTTCATCTACCGTGTTTATAGCAGACCATTGGCGTGTGATCACGTTCACTCCCATGTGAGTGATGTAAATTCTTGAAGATATGTGGTTGGTTGTGCCTCATCCATTGAAGTGGCATGTTGGTGAAGTTACGTTTACGCCCTTCATGTAGATGTTGGGGTGGTGTGTGCACGATAGCCATTGGGCTAGAGACGTGGCATACATTGGGAGTATGTGAGAATGATGGGAGGTACATGTGGATGGTTGTACTTGAGAATTTTTGTGTGCTTGGTTGGGGATAACATGGGGACACACATCGTGTGGACCCCATGTGTGTGTCATGTTCTGCTTTGCATATTTTTGACCTCTCGCGACGTAGAGGGTCCCTTGGTTCTTGATTGTTGACCAGCGTGGTTGAGTTTCTCCCCAGGATCTTTGATCGATGGTTTAGATCAGCAAGGTTGAGTGGTTTCCCTTGGTTTGTTCCAGAGTCGGGTGGTTGCGTGATACCCACTCCTTGGTCGGTTGTCTAGTGTTGCACCTTCCAGTAGAGATGGCCAGAGTAGTTCTGGGTTTACCATCCAGCAGGGCTGGGTAGTGGGTTACTCATCGACTTCATAGGGTTTACCCTCCAGTAGGGCGGGGCAGTGGGTTGCTCATGAACTTCTTAGGGATTACCCTCTAGCAGAGGCTAGGTAGTGGTTCACCGGATGACTCTTGAGGGTCTACCCTCCAGCAGAGACTGGGTAGTGGGTCGCTCGTCATCTTGATTCAGGTTTACCATCTAGCAGGGCTGGGCAATGGGTCGCCTGTCGACTTGTTCCGGGTTTACCCTCCAGCAGGGTCGGGCAGTGGGTCACTGTTCGACTTATTCCAGGTCTACCCTCCAGCGGGGCTAGGCAGTGGGTCCCCTGATGATATATTAGGGTTTACCCTCCAGCAGGGCTGGGCAGTGGGTCACCCGATATCTTATTAGGGTTTACCCTCCAACAGGGCTGGGCAGTGGGTCACCCGATATCTGATTAGGGTTTACCCTCCAGCAGGGCTGGGCAGTGGGTCACCCGATATCTTATTAGGGATTACCCTCTATCATGGATGGGCAGTGGGGCACCCGATATTATATTATGAATTACCCTCCATTAGGGATCGACAGTGGGATACTCGTTGACATTCCAGACTCTGTCCTTTCTACAAGGCTATTCTGTGGTTTTCCTCTGTGATCGCCGGAGCAGGACCCTTGGTTGTACGAGTCGGTGATGGAACGACCTTGACTTTGTGGAGACCACTCAACAACAGGGCATTGCCGAGGTGTGGTTTGAGTTATCCCGGAACTCTCAAGTATTAGGGGAACTTTTCTCCACCGAGACGAGTCCTTGAGACGCGACCTAAAACCGTGCGGGCGAGTTAGTGCCGCCCAAAGCGGATAGTGTCGAGGTGAGGTGATTTGAGCCCCTTGACTTGCAGTTCAGGGAAGACGGGCGGGATGCTGGGCATTAATGGGGGTTATTTATGGGACTTTGGGATACTCTTTTCTTAGGCTGATCTACAAGATGGAGATCCCCTCACAACCTTGTTCGGGTTTCCTGTTGAGCATATGTATATGTATATACCTCGTTCTAGTACCCAATCCCTAGGTTTTGTTACTCTCCTTCCAGGAGAGGCGAAGACGCGCGGGGTATTCCACGTGTGTTCCCTGTCTAGATTATTTTTTGTTGGACGAGTCTACTCTCTTTCTAAAGGTTGTGAAGACTCGACTAGAAGTTAATATTCTCACCATTTCTAGATCCTTGTGTCTGGACGAGTCTACCTTCTGTCCTCTTGTTGGGTTAAGCTAAACGCTTCATTGCACTCTCAGTTGTACCTTTCTACATTTCAGTGTTCTATCTACTGCTCACCAGTCGGTACCTCCTTTGTTGCTCCCTCGATCCTTCAGGGTATCCTACTAAGTATTTTTATACTCACCCCTACTTGGGCTTTTCTGACACATGGTGTGCCCTTTCAGATGATGGACATGTTGGTCGTGACATCAGTGGAGCATAGGAGTTCGGGAGCTTGGACCACGTGCAGTGGTCGTAGTCGGGTTCCAGGTGGGGGACCCTTCCAGCTTCTTTTTCTTTTGTTCACCTATTTCTGTGTTGTGGTACTTTTTTGATTGGGTGCGTGTTTTTCCCTTTTTCCTTTTCAGTTTACTTTCAGCACTTTCTTTGTATTGTTTAGAGGTCGATGCACATTTTTGGTTTATATATAGCAGTTTCTCTTTTACTATGCTTGTCTTTTCTTTTAATCTGCACTTTTTCATTGAGTGTGATGCATGTGTGTGTACAGGTGCTTAGGAAAAGGCCTCCCCGAGTTGTTGTGCCTTCGGCACTGGTCGCCATCCCCTGGCCGAGGAAGCCGGGCTTGGGGTAGTTTTGGCTCGAGCCTGGGTAGGGCTGGGTCATGAAAAAGTGGTATCAGAGGTGGTTCTTTCCTTGGGACGTTGTACGGACGTCCCTAAAATAAAAGTAATTTGTTTGGATTTATGGAAACAGTGTAACATGTTTTGAGAGTGGCTCTCAGGCCAGGAAGTCCAGTGATGGTGAGGCAGCCGACGTATCCATTCACCAATACCCTGATAACCCGATTGTCAACTCGGCATGTTGAGACACTTATTTCAGGGAAAATTGGTTTGTGCATCACATAGGATTGAGTCTTTGACTGTCCTTCTTGAGTCAGCTCCCAATCGTTGTTATTGGTATATACATATATGCTCATATGACAACGTCACTCCTTGATAATATTCAGGATGTCCTCGCGAAGACAGCCAGCCAAGATACCAGCTTTGGTTCATGACGACAACCCTGTGAGCTACGATGCCACAGTCCAGGACCCATCATGCGAGCCCCTTTCTCCGGGTGAGCCGGTCGTAGCAACCCCACCTATTGAGCAGAAAAAAACTCAGCAGAGCAGGCTGAGCTTGAGCGCAGGTTGAGCATGCTAAGCGAGTTCCAGCGGCAGAGACCGATGAGGTTCAGTGGTGAGCCATACCCTCAGATAGTAGAGGTTTGGTTAGAGATAGTGGATTGCCTTTTCAGGCTTGTGCAGACACTGACAGATCAGAGAGTGGATTTTCCAGCCAACCTTTTTCATGTAGCATCTTGGCGTTGGTGTATTCTGATGACTATGTTTCATGACGAGCCATCGCTTTCATGGGGCGACTTCCAGATGTTGTTTCGTGAAGAGTTGTGCCCCTCCTTCTTGCGCTCCATTCAGATTCAGGATCTCCTGTAGTTTCAGCAGGTAGGGACGATGGTGGATGAGTACGTGGCTAGTTTCGCAGACCGTGCACGCTTTTACCCAAACATGGTCCATGATGACAACATCCGAGCGCAGAAGTTTGAGCAGGGTCTCCACCAAGAGATTCGTGCTATCATAGTGCCCTTGTGCATTTCCACTTATATCGAGGTGCTAGAACAGACATTGGTGACTGAGATCTTCCTGTCACGTTTTTCAGTTGGTAGTGGCATTGGGCATGACGGAGCCGAGATGTCTGTCGTAGCTAGCAGGCGCTGGAGGATAATACCTCAACGCAGGTTTCCTTCCCATTGCCGGTTTCAGAGATGTGGTTGTATACCACTATGGAGGAAAAGTGCAGGGCCTCAGCCGAGGGTGCCCTTCTGTGAGTGGGCTCCAGGCCATGGTCTTACACCACAGTGGTTCCAGAGGGCACCAAGACAGCTCAGGGAGCAGTAATGTTATGCTTGTGATGGGCGAGATCACTTGACACGAGACTACCCGACCAGAGATGCTGAAAACATCGGGCAGGCAGCAGGTGCACCACCATTGTAGGGGCAGCGCCGTGATCGGAGTAGTACCCAGGGAGGTGGTGCTAATAGTGGAGCGGGAGGAGCTGGAAGTGGAGTAAGACTTTACGAGGTCTTCCCATCACAACTAGGCGGTCCACGTTAGGCTCTAGGAGATGACATTTGGGACTGCGGACAGCCGCGAGCTTTGGATGTCTGTGATCCTGCAGATCATGAGGTGATAAAAGGTACGCTCTACAGCTCTTTTACATTTTGCGTAGAATTTCTAGACTCTTCCTATGAAATTATTTTCTCCCTGCTCTTTTCTTGGGTTGTTACCAGGGTGACGTAGGGCATCGAGTGTAAACTGGTGTTGGTAGAGTAGATAGTGTGTAACCCTTCACTTTAGTTGATGGCATCGACTCCATCGCTCCCCAAGCGTGTAAGAGAGTTTTGGTGGAGAGACATCAACTGTGAAACCTTGTGTGACCAGATATCCTTGGGTGTTTCACCATATGGATGTTCTAAAGGAGGGAATCACCGGGCCTTATTCAAGGTGAGGGCGGTGATTCCAGTCGCGGTGTGTGACGTAAGGGTTCAGTCAGGGAGGTGAGCTACACCCAAGAGCCTTCGGGCCGTTTGAGACTGTGCAAAGGGGTGGCGAGGTTCCCTACCGCCTTTCCCTAACCCCGGAGGCTGGTTGGGGTGCATAGTGTCTCCCGCGCGACTCACCATCGAAGAAGTGTGTGTGCTCCCATGCACGTCATCAGCGAGGGCAGACCTCGCGTGAATAGATCAAATGCTTTGGTCTATGTGCGGTGGCGCGGGGCAGTGCGAGAGTTCTTCTGGGTATGGGGGAGCCAGGTGTGGTCTTAGAACCCAGAGTTGGTTCACTGGTTTTGCTTTTCGGGGACGAATAGATTGAAGGATGGAATGATGTAAGAACCCGGTTTCTGCCCTATAAGACTTTGGAATATTTCTACATATATTTCCAGATCTATGGGATGAGACGGCGTGCTATTTCGAGCCCCAGAGTGGCTGGAATTAAATTATTAGTGTGTTCACATTGGAAATGCCAAATAAATGGGATAAATCTTACACGGTGATCCGGATTAGAGATCCGAGTGTACCAATGGGTCTGGAATGAGGTGTTTACCCAAGGAACGACATAAAATTTGTCAGCGCGAGACGTTTGGACCCCTCGCTCGCTTTCGGAACGTTAAATAGATAAATTAATTAATTAATTAATTCGTTTAATGGTGAAACTCATGTATCTATTAAATGATGGATTTGATGGGAAAATTGAAGGCACCGTAGAGTTCTGAACGTGTTGTTTACCCTAGGAGGGGTATATGTTCTACGGGGGCTAGCCGTCAGTGAAAAATTTCCCCGGGGGCGTTTTTGTAATTTGGCGGCTTTGGGAATTCAGTTTTATAACTTTTGAACAGGGCGTCAAATTAAAATTTCAAGACCTCCGTTGCACTCAGAGCGTGGTATTTATCCTAGGGGAGGATTAATCCTGGCCCCGCCAAAATTTCGGGTCTGGGGCTATCGGGTGGGCGTTTAAGTATTTTCTACTTAAACGCATCCCCTCCCCTCTTATTCTTCTCCTTCTCCCCCAAGAATCCCATCTTCTCTATATCCGGTGAGGCTGCTCCAATGAGGCGATTCCGGCAAAGTGACTCCGGTGAGGCATGGTAATTCCAGCGGATCGACGCGAAGCTCCGGGCGAAGCCCAGCAAGGTAGGAGGTTTTGTTTCACATTTTTATTTCCTCCAATATTTGAGCTTAATTTATTGCGTCGAAATTTTATTTGATATTCAATCGATGCCCATGATCGTGTAGTACATTATCCAATCTTTCCGACACTTATTTCGTATTTTAAATCCGATCTCTGAGGCCTCCGCAACGGTCCGACGATGATTCACGGGTTTATGGGGTTCTCCGGCCGACACATGGGGTCCGGTGGTTTCCAGCGGCAGCGTCGCGTTGGTCCGGCGAGCTCTAGGAGGCGGCGCGAAAACGGGTTCCGGTGAGGGGATCTGGTCAACGGGGTGGCCCGGTGAATGGCTGGCTGAGGGCGCCGGCGAGGGGGCGCGACCGGGGTCGCGGCTCACGAAACCGAACCCCCTGGGGACACCGAGACTCGCCACAGGTGGGTCTCCCTATGGAAAAGAACCGGCAGTGTCGGCCGGTCGGTGGAGGAGGCGCCCACGCGGCGCGTGGGTGAGGGGGGCCACGCATGAGGTGGCGGCATGCAGGTTCAGATGGGACAGACCCAGGCAGTTGGGCCGCGGTCCAAGCGGGCTAGCCCGAGCAGGGCGGACAGGCCGGACCGGGCCGGTCTGCCCCAATGGGGTCCCCCCTTAAACTATTTGGACACCCGTATTTCGAGGTAAGAGCATCCGTTTTGAGCGTCATCGGTGGCGGCACAGACCTAACAGCAGGGCGGCCTTTTTGAGATGGTCCCGGGCAATTATAATTCCCAGGACTGGGGCCTCGGTGGCGCGACCCATACGTCGAGGGGATTGACGTTATCCTGGGGATTCTTGTTTTGGACGACGTGGACGCGTTTGATGTCCGTTTTGAGTGATGTCAGCGGCGTTGGGACCCTGGTGCTGGGGCGAAGCTTTCTAGTGTGGTTTCGGGAATTGTAGCCAGAGTTGAGGTTTCGGCCCCACGGGCTGTCTTTTGAGCTGCGAGCAGCGTTTAACGACTTTCTAATCGGGCGTTCGTTCGGGTCGTGCGAGCAATCGATTATAGATGTTCTTTCGAGGGATTGAAATAGTGAAATATGCCCCCTCTAATTCGGCACGATGTCGCGGGCCCCACGAGGGCCATTTGGGCATTGACAGTGATTCTCCATCTCTATCACCGGGTGACCATTTTGGACAATTGAGTAGTCCACCTTGTGTACTTTTTCGATAGGATCGCAACAGTGCGATCCATTCTTTGTGTTTCGGTACTGGGATGCGGGTCCCATGAAGCACTACTCTTGTGCGGCGCTCTGGAATGCATCGTTTTCTCTGGATATCTGTTTCGCTCAAGTGAGTAGTCCTTTTAACTTTTTTTCCTGAGGGGATCGCAATGGTGCGATGCGCCCGACCGTTTTTGGGGCCGAGGCTCGGGATCATGGGACGTCGTTCGAGCATATGACGGTGTTGGTGACTTTTCCATCGGATATTTGTTTGGGTCAAGTAAGTAGTCTATTTCGCATGTTTATCCATGGGGATTAAAACTGTATGATCCATTTGGTTGTGCGGAGCCTCTTGAGTGATCTTATTAAAGGTGTAAATATGAACGGTGCCCCGATGGCGGTTCATATACCATGATTATAGCAGACCTTTGGCATGTGATCGCATGGTCTCCCGTGTGAGTGATGTAAATTCTTGAAGATATGTGGATGGTTGTGCCTCAGCTCTTGAAGTGGCAAGTTGGTGAAGTTACGTTTACGCACTTTGCGTTGACGTTGGGGTGCCGTGTGCATGATAGCCTTTGGGATGGAGACGTGGAATACTCTAGGAGTATGCGAGAATGCTGGGAGGTACATGTGGATGGTTGTACCCGAGAATTGTTGTGTTCTTGGTTGGGGTTAACTTGAGGCCACACGTTGTGTGGGCCCCATGTGACTGTCGTGTTCTTCTTTGCGTACTTTTTACCTCTCACGACTTAGAGAGCCTCTCTGTTCTCTATTTTTGACCAGAGGGGTTGAGTTTCTCCCCAGGATCTATGCTCGATGGTTTAGATTAGAAGGGTTGAGTGGTTTACCAGGGTTTGTTCCGGAGTTGGGTGGTTGCGCGATACCTACTCCGTGTTCGGTAGTCCAGTGTTGCACCATCTAGTAGAGATAGCCAGAGCAGTTCTGGGTTTACCCTCCAGTGGGGCTGGGCAGTGGGTTACTCATCGACTTCTTAGGATTTACCCTTTAGAAGGTCTGGGCAGTGGGTTTCTCATGGACTTCTCAGGGTTTACCCTCTAGCAGAGACTAGGCAGTGGGTCACCCGACAAATCTTGATGGTCTACCCTCCAGCAGAGACAAGGCAGTGGGTTTCTTGTCGTCTTGATTCAGGTCCACCCTCCAACAGGGCAGGGAAGTGGGTCACATATCGGCTTGTTCCGGGTTTACCCTCCAGCAGGGCTGGGCAGTGGGTCACCCATCGACTTATTCCAGGTCTGCCCTCCAGCGGGGCTGGGCAGTGGTTCGCCTGATGATGTATTAGGGTTTACCCTCCAGCAGGGCTAGGCAGTGGGCCGCCCGATATCTTATTAGGGTTTACCCTCCCAAAGGGCTAGGAAGTGGGTCACCCAATATCTGGTTAGGGTTTACCCTCCAGCAGGGCTGGGTAGTGGGTCACCAGATATCTCTTTAGGGTTTACCCTCTAGTAGGGGTGGGCAGTGGGTCACCCGATATTATATTATGAATTACCCTCCAGTAGGGATGTGCAGTGGTACACTCATTGACATTCGAATATCAGTCCTTTCTACAAGGCTTGTCTGTGGATTTCCTCCCTGATCACCAGAGCGAGACCCTTGGTTGTACGGGTCGGTGATGGAACGACCATGACTTTGAGGAGACCTCTCGACTACGAGGCAGTGACGAGGTGTGGTTTGAATTAACCCGGAACTCTCAACTACGAGGGGTTATTTTCCCCACCGAGACGCGTCCTTGAGATGCGACCTAAAACCATGTGGGTGAGTCAGTGCCGCACAAAGCAGATAGTGTCGACGTGTGGTGATTTGATCCCCTTGACTTGCAGTTCAGGGTAGACGTGCGGGATACTGGGCATTGATGGGGGTTATTTCTGGGACTTTTGGTTACTCATTTCTTGGGCTGAGCTATGAGATGGAGATCCCCTTACGACCTTGTTCAGGATTATTGTTGAGCATATATATATGTATATACCTCGTTCTAGTACCCACTCCCTGGGTTTGGTTACTCTCCTTCTGGGAAAGAAGAAGACGCGTTGGGTATGCCACGTGCTTTCTGTGTCTAGTTTCTCGTGGTTGGACGAGTCTAATCTCCTATTATAGGTAGCGAAGACTTGATGGGAAGTTCATATTCTCACCGTTTACAGCTCCTTCTGTCGGTACAAGTCTACCTTCTGTCCTCTTGTTGGGTTGAGCTGGACTCTTCACTGCACTCTCAGTTGTACCTTTCTACTTTCCCTGTTCAATCTACTTCTCATCCGTCGGTACCTTCTTTGTTTCTCCCTTGATCCTTCGGGGTATCCTACTGAGTATTTTTATACTCACCCCAACTTGGGATTTGCCTGCACTTGGTGATCCTTTGCAGAAGATGGACAGGTTGTTCGTGACTTCAGTGGAGCATAAGAGTTTAGGAGCTTGGACCGCTTGCAG
Organism: Viscum album; assembly: GCA_963277665.1. Lineage (NCBI taxonomy): Eukaryota > Viridiplantae > Streptophyta > Magnoliopsida > Santalales > Viscaceae > Viscum > Viscum album. The sequence goes on along the minus strand of OY728121.1, from coordinate 1,786,694,371 downwards.
TGGTCGTAGTCGGGTTCCAGGTGGAGGACCCTTCTAGTTGTTTTTTTCTTTTGTTCACCTGTTTCCGGGTTGTGGCACTTTTCTGGTTGGGCGCATGTTTTTCCCTTTTTCCTTTTCATTTTACTTTCATCACTTTCTTTGTACTATTTAGAGGTCGATGCACATTTTTGGTTTATATATAGCAGTTTCTCTTTTACTCTACATGTATTTTCTTTTACTCTGCACTTTTTCATTACGTGTGTTGTGTGTGTGTGTAAAAGTTCTCAGGCAAAGGCCTCCCCGAGTTGTTGTGCCTTCGGCACTGGTCTCTAGCCCCTGGCCTATGGAGGCGGACTTGGGGTAGTTGCAGCTTGAGCCCGGGTAGGTTTGGGTCGTGACATGTTTCATCATTACGTTTATTTTACTTATTATAATTCTTTGAAATACTACAAAATCAATCATATCTAGGTCAAGATTTTTGACCATATTCAGTTATGTTTCAAAAAAACTTTGGTTCATTGACTATAATCAAAGAGTTAATTATTTAAACATATACATAATAATAATTATTATTTTATAATTAATATATTTATATATCAATTAAAATTTTATAACTACTCATAAAATATGGTCATGAAAAATGAGGTAATGATACAATCCTGGAGATAGTAGTATGTATATACACATGTGCAACATTCTAATTTCAAAATGATCATTATGGAAGGAAATTAAGTAACATTTATCTTTCCCAAACTATCATTATGTAATAAATATGTTCTATTTAATACTATATACTTTTATATAGAATTATTTTCATATAATAAGAATCACATTGCTTCGAGGAGGTGGTATTTCACACATACATGAATGACGTTATCATTATTCAGTGTGTGAAAAAGTTTTAAGTAAAACGATATATTATATTTAATGTAATATAACTATTTATTAAATATCATATATATTTCATTTTTGTAACATGTTATTAATTTTGACATTTTTTAATACATTCCATGTAATGTGTTTATGAGTCACATCACATTGAGGAGGTGGTAGTCTACCAGTCCACAAACAATATTATCGTGTTCCCAAAAAATGGAATGATTGAAGGTATGTGTTACTAAAAAAATAAATAATTATTAATAACTAAATAATTATATATATATATATATCATATAAAAATAGAAATTACATCATTATTCCAAACCATTAGATGGGGTAATGGATGAATGAAGGACATCGGTCCGTGAGGCAGTAGTACACCATACACATGAACGATGACTGTTTATTCCATTTGATTGATATGTGCGAAGGTGTAGATAAAATCATTAAAAAGGTATTTTAATTAGTATACTATTAGTACTATATAATCATGGAATAATAATTATTGTAAAAGTAAAAAATAAATAAAAAATTAAGTGTTGAAGAATGTTCCCTTTTCTTCCGATATCTTTTTTTTTGGTTTGAACCTATGGAAAACCATGGATTTCATTAATCCAAAAGTAAGGAATATCGGATTATATTAGTAAGGTTATGATATTATTGGTATAGTAATGGCCATTTCAAAGATCTTTATATGTGTGATTAAGTGCAGAGGGTGACTTCCTTTTTATAGTGTAGGAGGATTGGAATTCTGGTAAAGATAAAATTCTAAATAGTATTGGGTGCTCTTCATTAACTACTTTGATAAAAATATGACAAACAATAGAATAAAGGAAACTTATGGTCTATCTAAACTAAATAAATACAAAAATAAAGGAATTTTTATCACTTTTTCCTTATACCATAAGATTTCTTATTTTTCCATTTTGGTTTTTCATTTTAGTTTTTCATTTTGGTTTTTCATTTTTATAACCTATGTAATTCATCCAATAAATATAAATTAAAGTGACGCATATATGAAAATTTAAACGTATTTATTCAAAAATATGAAACATAATTTATAAAATAAAATTCCCATAACAGTTGGAAATTAATTTTAACAAAAACAAGTGTTTAGTGAAAAACACTACTTTAACCATATCAATGCAAACAATTGTTTTACTATTTATGTGTAAATATGATAACTATAAAAGATTAATTGGATAATTAATGGACTATATTTTTTATTTATTAAAACATATACACCACTTCTTAGAAGATAATATTTTTATTATTTATAAATCATTTAATAAAATATCATTATTTTTTAATTATTAAATAAATAATCTAGGCATTGGAATTTAATAATCATTTATTATAATTATATCATAGATAAAATTTAAATATAAATTATCCTGATAAAAATAACTCATTTAAATTCTGGAAAATTATTTATAATCAAATCTTTGTATTTTATGTTCTACACCAAAGATTTATTATTTATAAAGACATGAAAGGTTCCATTTTTTCATTTTCATTAATTATATTTTAATATTATTAAAATACATGTAATAATGTCCCAATATTTCATAAAAATAGATAATAAGATATTTAGCTTTATAATATGTTCATACCATAGGTATTGTAAATGTTTTGGGTCATTTATACACATTATATTGTCAAATTAATCATTATGTAATCTTTTCATATAGCTTAATCACTATATTTAATTATAATTGTTTTCAGTAATAATTCAGGTAATATATATATATATATATATATAAATTATAAGACTATAAATTATATACCTAACCATAATAATTATAATATTTTTTCCAAATTTAGTTAACATATGTGGCTGAAACTAATTTAAAAGTAACCCCCATACAATGTGAGTCTACATGGTTTTGAGAAGAAAAGTTTAAAAGATTGAAATGTTTTGTTATACAATTTCAATGTAAAATTGAATCCAGTTTTCAGAATTGGATTTATTGATCTATAGTTTATGTAATAATATTTTTAAGCCAATTTAAAATTTAATTTATATATATAAATAAATTATATGAAAAATAAATATTCAATAAGAAACTATATTTTTTCACTATTAATCAAAAAATGAAACTTCACAAAAAATATAAAAAAATTCCAACAAAGTAAATAACGATTTTAAAATATAAAAAATTATTTTAGTATTAAAATAATATTTATAAAATATAAAAAAAACATTTAAAACAACTATTCTATTAAAAGGAGTTAAAACATTTACTTTAAAAAAATTTAGTATTAAATGTTAAACATGATTTATTTTAATCATATGTTTATAAAATATATTTTATAAAGGAAAATTCATTTATTAAACAATTTTAAACATAAAATAGTTATTCTTATTCACTACCTCTAAAATAATGGAAATTTGATAACTTAGATATTAAATAATAATATCAACAATATATATTTGTTCAGCAATAGAGGGACTTGCATGTAAGACAAGTAATCGAAGAAAATCAATGTTTCATAAAACATAGGATAAACATGGTGTTTGATATAATGATGTATAAACTATTAATTATGTCTAACTCATGATAATAATGAATTTAAATTAATTTGATAGAATATAACTCTTAAAATATCAAGATGTAATAACCATCGTCATTATATGTTGGATTTCATAATAGATTATCTTAATGCACGATCTCCCTATATTTGAATATTTGAACATCATTTTTCAAATCTGTTGTCTATTTTTTTGGTAATTTTGGATCATTTTTACCCCCATAGAAAATATCTATCTTGATGTACGAAAATTCCCCAATAAAATCATTTACTAGTTCCATGATAAGATTACACATTGTTTTTTTCTTTCTCTTCCATCATATCCATTATTAGATTTCACCATTGATCATAATCTCAAAAAAAGACATAGTGTTTAAAGGGAAAATTTATATGATTTTACTAATTAATATAAAAAATTTAGTTTACATTAATTTATTCATTTACTCAGGAACTATTTCATTGGAAGAACTAAAATAGGAGGGAGGATGTTGTCACAAAAAATTAAGAAATTTCATGTCCCTCCTTCTTTGTTGTATACATACGCTCAAAATGGTATTTGTTATATCTCTTATAATGATATAGTGGAGTGAGAGTAGTCATAAGTTATTTCATCCAAACTCCCAATCCATTAAGTAAATAATGGGGATTTTTATTTCATTTCTTGTAACATTGTTTTGTAAACCTTAATCCTTTAAGATTTTACATTGTCTAAAATAAAAATTAGTGTTAGCTCAAGCTTTAATAATTACGGTGAATAATAATATATTCATGATAATAATTCCAGATATTTCATAAAATATATCACCTTTTATCAACCAATGAAACATTAGGATTATCCTTAGTTGTTTGTGGAAATACTAAACTCATATACTTATTAATGGTTTATAAGTAATGACAATATTAATCGAAGAATATACATTAAATACCCAGATAGATTTTCTATCATAGGAAAAATCCTTATGCACCAGTGATGATCATGATACTTCCCAATATTCCCTATTCAGAGAAATTACCGAAGGTGTATCATTTCCTTAACTGTATCCAATTTCTAGTATCTAAACATTGATTTTGTTATTGGGAAGGCTAAAATTATTTCATCAATATATTTTACAATATCATTATTTAAATAATGATATCATAATGGTTCTCAAGATTCTTTTTACCATCTCAATTTCAAAAAATATCTATAACTTTCTCAGTTACCTACAATTGTACATGAGTATACCTTAAATAAACATTACACCATTTAAGTTTAATATTAAATAAATTTCACAATAACACAATCCAAGGGATTACAATGGATTAATATAATTATAAACTAGATAAATAATCTACATATTACTTAAAATATATTTATCACAACCCACATAGATCATAATATTTGTAAACTTATTGAAATATTATAGTAATAACCTCCCATTAAAACCTAGGGATAAATAACATAACAAAGGGATATTTCATATTCATTGTTAGGGTAATCGTGGGTGTTATCCATTACAATAAATATTTAAATATTCATAAGAATATAATAACATAATAAATAACATGCTAATACCATAATAGATTCATTATAAGAAAATAATAGATCATATACTATAACATAAATTCATATATTAAAGTGTGATAAATAACGATATTAACAATTAATCCTCATTTCTCTATTATGAAATTGGAATGAAAATAAAAATCATTAGAAAATTTCACTTCAAAAAAATTTCCCAGAGCAATCATGTCATAATAAATTAAAATAATCATAATCACACATCAAAATATTATTACAACAATTCACAGTCATCTGCACACTTAATTTTTTGAGTGTAATAAAAAGAATTCAGATTCACAGATAAAAATTTGAACCATTAAATTTGAAATATTTTCTATTCTCATCATCATCATCATCATCATATCATGACATATTAATACCATGTTACCCATTGAATTTTTAGGTTATTATTGACCAAAGTATTACATAATCATAATCTATTCATATTTATTCAACAAGATCTTGAAAATAGTTATCATTTTTTCATTTCCTGACACATGTAATTTAAAGGATTTATATCATGATTTCATCATCATAATCCAAAAAAATATAGAGATGAAATATGTATGATATAAATGGATAACTTCCACAATTGACCATATGTATAATCAAATTATAATTTCATTTATTAATATATATTTTAAAAATCATTATAATAGTTAATTAGGAAATAACTATTTTATTTTAATATCACTTTTAATAAATATAAAGAGTACATTAATATTAGTAATACAATAATCACAAATGTCCCATTTAAACTTATAAATAAACCATAAATTAATATATTATTCATGATTTATTGAAAATATATTATTACACTTCTTCGTAGAAGAATGATTTCAACCACACTATTGATAAAAACACATCATATTACCAAAATAAATGAATATTCCATTTATACCTTTTTTTATGAAAAATATTTTTTTGTTATAATTACATTAATAATTAATTGTTGATCAAAAAAAAATTATTGAAAATATTTGAAAATGAATATGGAAATGGATAAAAATGATTCAGAAAAATTAGAAAAAATGTATGTTGTAACATCCCACCCTAGGTGCTATGCGACAATTCCTCGTTCTAGTTTTCCACATGACCTCAAGCGCACCTCCTTGTATTCTAGAGGCTATTGAATTGTTTTGAGGGTCTGTTAAGTCATTAATTCATTTACTATACCCTAATTTATTAGAATAAAACCTCAGTGGAAAAAAATAAACAAATGCGGAACCATATTTAACCAAGACAATACTCACGTCACAAGATATCAAAACTGCAAATAATAGACTCAATTGAAAGGTAATTCATGGTATGATTACATAAGTTTCATGTGTAAAATATATAACTAAAAAATAAAGATACTATGAGTTCCCAATATGGTTTATAACCATGTCTGATTCCTTCTTCTAGGATCCATACCTAATCATCCACCTATCCCTGGGTTGTTTGAACTTCTCTAGTCCTGGAACATTAACATCTATTTGGGTATCCATAAAGCAGCCCGAATTGGGTTTGAAAAATTCTAGGTAGGCCACCACAAATGATATCTAAAATATGTCTAGTCAAGAGATAGTACATGCAGTTCTATTTCAAAAGACGTATAATGCAATAATAAATAGTTGATCACATTTTAAATTATTCTTCTCTAACTAAATTAACCTTAGGGTTCCCTAGGATACTCGTACCATAATAATAACTTAATTTGATATTGTAGCCAGAAGTGTTCTATATGTAACATCATATTTTAATAGATGATTCTTTCTGAATCTCAAAGTAGTCAAAGTTTTATAGTAACTCATTAACATATTCGACTCATGTTGGTGTTAGAATATTCTCATGTGTTTTTATAAATCAGAGTACCATTATTTCAATTAATTAATTTCACATTTATAAGACACGTTTCAATAGTTATCAATATCTAAAACATGTAACTATGATGGCCATGTTACCAGGATTACCCCTAAATAGAATAACCACATTCACATTCTCTTTACTCATAAGTATAATGGACATGTTACCATGTATAATTCACATTAGAATGAACATGTTACCATTATATTACTCATATGTTTTATGACCATGTTGACATTCTTACTTCACATTAGAATAACCATACTCCCATTTTAAACACCTAATTAATTAATCAATTAAATATCCTCATAAATTCTCTTACTAATTAAAAAATTATTTAAATATATGAAATCCATAAGTTAAAACAACAATTAACAACACGCCAGAATCCCATTAATTAATTAATTAATTAATAAACCAATATCATAAATAATATCCCATTATTAATTTTACAGAATTAATTATCTCATTGAAAATCTCAAATAATCATAATTAATCCCAAAATTAAACATTAATATCATAATATCAAAGAACATTATAAACTCACAATTAATTATTTGAACAAAGCCAAAACAATGTATCATAATAAATTCCCAAATTAACTATCTAATAAGGAGGCCCCTTAGCCTTATGATTAATTCCCTTAATTAATCACATATTTCAATAAATCTTCGACAGTTCAATTGGTCAATATAATTACCCCAATACGGGAAAATAAAATGCTAAAGGTTGCTAGCAATTCTGAAATTTTCATATATGTATCAAATCAACCACTATATGAATTAGATTTAGACTTCCAATCGATATTCCATAATGTATATTTTCCCAACATAAATCCCCAAAATTCAAGAAACATGATGACATTGATAAAAGTTCTTGATCTAGATCCCTAAACAAAAATCATGGTCAAAGAAGTCAAGATCTTGTTCCACAATCCTGGATCTAGATCTCCCCATAAGGTTTTAGATCCATATAGATAGAGGATACCACCATGAAAATATCAAATAAATATATAAGAATGAATGGGATAGGAATTAGGTTGAAATACAGTAACTGGGAGAAGAGAGGATCCTAATTTTGGGCTTTCGATCTCGAGGAACAGTGTTTGTATGGCCTTTTACTTCATCCAGGTTGATGAGAGGACCTTCCTTTACCCATAGAAAAGTAAAATCCCCTGGTAGGGCCATTTAGTAGGTGTAACAAGTCATTAAATGTTGAAACTGAGTTACATCCACAATTGTAGGATCTCACGGTTAGCGTAAACATAGTTTAGTTGCACAGTTTTAAAAACATTGAACTAACCCTGTGTTAGAAACTGCTTTTAGGGGAAATTCACACATCCACCTCACACAACCACTAATACCATGATTTAACAAATCAAAGATACTGCCTTAATGATTATAAATCACACAGTTTCTCATAGGTAGTGGGACAATATTTTCAATCCATGAGCCAACCATGCACAAATTCTTTTCTATAATATTTTCATGTAATTCAACTAAACAATCCCCCATCCATAACTCCCTTCAATGTAACATAAGGAAAAAAATATTACATCAAAATATTCCCATGATGACTACAAATAAGTTTATGATCATACAATATCCTCACTTGATAATACATCATACTCAAGCTACACTTCCAAGCCTTTATAAGATGCTGATGAAAAAATATCCTCCCATTGACACCTCTTATCTACTTCTCTTTACCATGTTTCCCATGTGCATGTCAATGTTTCTATAATACATTAAATATTAGCCCAATATATCCACTCATACTTTTATTAAAATGGATAAACCCACATATTGGATGATCCTCAAGGGACACATATATCTCATGGTCAACCTCATCCACATCAATCACATGATAAGGGATTAGGATGATAACCCATAGTTATGATACATTGGAAAAATCATGCATAACATTGTATCTATGTGGACGAGCCAATAAGTACACTTGCATAACTATTATCTCCTCTATCTCAGACGGTCCAACAAACCTAGGTGCCAACATGCCTTTCCTCTGTATCTTATGGTGACCCATCCCTAGCCACACCCGATGGAATACACGATCACCATATGTAAACTCTAGTGGTCATCAATGTCTGTTAGCATATGATTTCTTTCAACTCTAAGCTGTATCCATACACATAAAAATTAATTATAGCTAATTTGATGCCGCCTACATGAAACTCAGTCATAATAACTCTGACTCACCACCTCCATCCAGCATATTGGGGATCTACATTGCCTACCATATAGGGATTTTTATGGTTCCATCAGTATAGATCCCTGATAACTCTTTTTATAGGATAACTATACAAAATCCAAGTTAATTTCCCAAGATCCACTAAAGTCAAGGACACATGCCCTTATAATATAATCATGTATCTGTATATCATGTTACGATTGTTAATCTGTCTGTGGGTGGAAATACGTAAACAATAATACCTATTTTCCTAAATATTTCTTCAAGACCTGCCATAAGTTTGAAGTAATGCATGAATTAAAATTTGATATTATATTATGCGGCTCTCTATGTTTATAGACTATCTCATGAATGGAAAATTCTCCCAACTTCTCCACTGTAAAGGATTCCCTTATAAGAAATAAATGCACTACCTTTTTCATTTGATCCCCAAGGACCCAAATAAAATATTTGTTCCTAAGTGTATTTGGAATACCCATAAAAAATTCCATGTTCATGTCATACAACATCCATTATTGAATAGATAATGGGTGTATTAAATTTCTAGGTCATTGATGCCCTACCTTCACCAGCAGAAAGGTGAAGCATATTAGCACAAAACATGTTATCTCCCTTTTTATTGCTAGCCATGAAAACAATCATCGTAATTCACGATACATTTTGGTCACTCTTGGATGAAACTCATACTTCGAGGAATGAAATTCCCACATAATATCCTCTCGAATGATCATAGGTACCACAACCTGATTATTCACCCAGATGATCGCATCCTCCTCTATAATCTAGTCTGAATATGTCTCCATGCCTTTGATTCTTCTCCTCATGGACAATACCTTTAGGTCCTCATTATGTCTGTCACTAATCCATCTAAAATTTGTGGGCCCACTTCAACTAAAACTAGAGTGATTTTCTCCTAACTCTCATGAACCACCACATGCATTTCAGAAATCAAGGTCATCATCTTCCACTATGCACTCAACTTTTGAACTATCTATGTCTGTGTTTTCCTACTCAAGGCATCACTATTTCCCTTACCAGGCGTATATTCCAATTCAATGTCAAATGATTTCATATACTCAACCCATCTCCGTTGTCAAAGATTCTTATCAGGATTTCAAAATATACACTTCAAGATAATTTGATCTGTATAAACTATAAAATTTTCTCCCAAAATATAGTTTCTCCAAAACTTATGATCATAAAACACTGCTACAAAATCAAGTTCATTCATAGGGTAATTTCATTCATGAGGCCTAAAAAATCGAGACCTATACATAAAAACTCAATCTCTCTACATCATCACAAGTTCATGTACAATCCCAAAAGAGTCACAATAAACCTTATACTCTTCATCTGACTATGGTAGGACCATAATTGTTGTCGATGTTTAGAGATTCATCAAATCCATAAATTCTATCTAAGAAGACTATGTAGATTAAAACATTTCTACATTTTTGTTCAATTCTAAAACCGGAATTACCAAATGGGAAAAGTATTGGATGATTCATCAATAATATCTAGTTAGTCCTATGAAGCTTCAGATTTCAAAATAATTTTTTGGTATATCACAAGAAACCACTACCTGAACCTTTTTCTAGTCCACTTACACACCATCATCTAAGATTATGTGCCCCAAAAATTGGACTTGGTCAATCCAAAAATGAAAATAAGATAACTTAAAATATAGGTGGTGCTTTATTAGTGTACACAGGATCATATAAAGATGTTGGGAATGATCTTCATGAGTCTCGGGGTAAACATAGTTCCCTCCACAAACAACACCACAAACTAATCTAAATAAAGATGAATGATCATTTTCATCATGGACATAAATAATGTTGGTGCATTTTTCAACCCAAAAAACAATACAAAAAACTCATAAATGCCATACCTACTTCCGAAAGTATTCCTTGGTATACTAGAAGTCTGAACTCTCAACTAATGATACCCCAATTTCAAGTCAATCATTGACAACACACATGTTCCCATCATGTAGTAAAATAGATCTTCGATATCTGGAGGTGGATATAGGTTATTCAAATTAATTTTGTTAAACATCAAGTATTCATCACATAAATATATCCTTATATCATCCTTATTTTAAAACAAAATAGGTGATCCCCAAGGAGGGGTACGTTAATGGATAAACCGCTTATCCTAAAACTCCTAAAACTGAGTCCTATTCTCTTGAAACTCAGTCGGTGTCATTCTATACGGTTGAATAGACACTAGCTCAGCCCCTTGTAGGAGTTCAATATTGAATTCCACATCTCTCTTAGGTGGTATCCCTACGAGGTCTTCTGGAATGACATCTGGAAATAGTTCCACTACCAGTGGAAGGAAATATTATCTAACGCCACCATCTTTCTACAAAAGACTTGCAAATTCGTTTGTATGTTCTCCCATTTTCTAAGTAATTGGAACTTTTTGGGCCTGCCTGGATATCCCACTCACCTCAAAGAATATGACGGTCACACTTAGGAGACACAAAGGTTTCTATCCTATTATAATAGGTGATGTGGTCTCAGAATGTGACCAACGAGTCCATAACCATCCTCAAATAAAATCCCTTAATATCAAGAATATATAGATCCCATTGGAAATTATATTCGTCTATCTATATTGAACATCCCTTTAATAGACATATATCTCTAGAAAGCACTCCCATTGGTGTATCTATAGTCATTAACCCACTCACAAACTCCACATCCAGTATGAAACCTATTTTTTTTTGAAAATATGTGGAATGAGAGGAACATGTATCAAACAATGAACTAGATAAAGTAGAAGCTACTAGAATAGTACCTCTCACTATCAATGGTACAACTTCTTTGTCCATAAGTGTAGGTTGTGTTGCATGTTACTGTGTTTCCCCTCTTCTCAGTGATTTTGTCTAACTCCCTTGAGTAGCACAACTCTAATGATGCAGTCGCCCTACCTCAAAAGTAACTAGTCCACTACCGCTATTCATAGTCTAGTAGAACTCTATCTACCATCTCGATACAGTGGAGAAGATCCTCTTCCCATACTCTGAGTCTACCTATCTTCTCCTTTAGTACCAGTCTATCGTTGTGACTGGAGAAATTTCTATACATGTCCCATCTTTCCACAACATTGACACTCGACTGGTGGTCAGCAATATAGTTTATTATAGTGTCCCTACCTACCACAATGATGAAATATCACCCTAGTAAGGTACTATCCAATCGACCCTCAAGTCTGCAATCTCTTATTCCCATTGCCATTGCTAACGTAGTCATAATGGCACATCATTCTCTTGGATGTCAGACCTCTTGACCATCCAGTATCAACTACTTGTCCAGCACTGGAAGCCTCCCTTAGGTTCCCTTCAACTATGTGAGCATGATTCACCACTCCTATAAACTTCTTCACCCTGAAGATATTCACCTAGAACTTAACATCACTCTTAATACCATCTTGAAAATGTTTCATCATAGTTCCTTTATCTCCTGCTAAGGACGGGGTAATTTGTTGCTGATCTATGTAGCATCTATCATAATCCATCACTAACATGCTCTCCCTATATTAGATTTATGAACTTAGCTTATTTATTTTGTCTCAGCATATATGGATAAAAGTGTTGCAAGGACCTCTCTAAGATGTACTTCCGTAACATACCGTCAGTCTGTCTGGTTCACACATGAATGTGCCACAAGTGATATGCTAATCCCTATAGTAGATAATCAACCAAAATTCACTTACTCTCAGCCAGAGTCTCAAAATAGTCATGTATTATATATATATATATATTTAACGTATAATTCATCTCCCTTAGGTCTACATTATCTAGTAAAATTTGGAGGGTTCTGCATCTAAAACTCCATTGTCAACTCAAACATACTTTTCACTACTCATCGTGGATCTCATTCCAAGAATTGAATTAAGTGAGCAATGTTCTCTCCAAAATATTCCCCTTTATCTTCAGATAGCATGATCGGTGCCTAAAGATCGCTAACTAGAAAGTCATTCCTAGAAACACCCCTCGGTTGTCCCCTCAACAATCACCGTTGAGGAATACTATTCACAAAGACCAACACACATATCAGGTCTCATAACACATCATTATAACATTTTCATAAGGGGAAATAAAAGTCATTTTCCCCCACCTCACCACATGGTTAAATCTAGGTGCTATGACTACCCTTAACCATCCTACTTCTAGGTTTTTGTTAACAAGGTAAAAACACTATCATAGTCAAGATTCTCATTTTGACACCCAATTATATTAATTTTTCATCATCTTAAAACCCTTATCAATTCATCTTAGGCACAATTTTTCTTTTAAATCTCACAAAAAAGGAAAAAAGTTCAATTTTAACAACATAGAAATATCTTTTTCCCATGATTTCCTAAAATGATGTGTGTCACAATATACCTATGTTCCTTGAATGATTCACTAAGAATACACTATTTTGTCATTTGAGGACACAAATCAATATTAAATTTTTTTCAAAAAACAATAATCACATCACACAACAAGTATGTCACCCAAGGTGAAATAATATTGAATTTTAGCAGGAAACAATAATAACAACAATCCTAATGAGTATATGGGTTTTCCCCCAAACACTATATTGAAACTCCTATGCATGAGCTCATTACCAAGACCCAAATCTTCCTTGAATCCTTTATAAATTTCCAAAAATAGTATTACAAATGAAGATAAAATAGAATCAGTCCTCTGATACCACTATGTAACAATCGCCTATGGGAGAAACGTGACTGTTCTATAAGCCAGTTGTCTACATGCACTCGAGTGTGACTCCCTATATGGTATAGTCCTTCAACTAGAATTGATGATCTAGTAAGTCATTCATGGGGAGACTATGCCCTTATTTATTTTAATAAAAGACCAGAGGAAATAAATAAAAAAACCTAGAATCATATATACCCAAGAATATAATCATTTCACTAGATAGACAAATAGAAAATACAAAACTAAAATGAAAGGGAAAACATTCCATGAAAACAAAAGGTTCAATTTTCTAATATGTATCTGTGAAATAAGGACACATCGATTTCCCAAGAGGGTTCCAAACCATGTCTTCTTCCCTGCTCCATGCCCCATATCAAATCAACCTCCTATCCTAGTGGTAGTTATGTAATCATGTCTTCAAGCATTATAATCTATTCGGGTATCCATCAGGAATCCTAAATTTGGTGGGGGTACAACAAAGTAGGTTACCACCAATGATATCTAAAGTGTGTCTAGTAAATTGATTGTGTATGCAGTTTTATAAGGTAATAAGTATAGTGAAATAATAAATAGATTATTAGAATTAAAATTATTCTTATCTAACTAAATTTACTCTGGGGTTCCAAAGGATACATTAATATATAATATGAACTTCATATTATACCACATGCTGAAGTGTTCCCTAGGTAAAATCATATCTTAATACCTAATTATTTCCAAAGCAAGAAGTATTCATAGTGCTATGATATCTCAATACTTGATTCGACTCATGTTGTAGTTCTAATATTTGTGTGTGTGACTATAACATAGAGTTCCATTATTTCCATTCTTTAATTTCACATTTTAAAGCCAAATTTACAAGGTTTTGAAAACCTCATACATGTAAGTAAGATGACAATCTCACCATGGTTACCCCAAAATAGAATGACCAGGTTCCAATTCTCATTAATCATAAGTATAATGAGCATGTTACAATGTATACATTCCACTAGATTGACCATGTTTCCTTTCTTGCACTCATATGTATGATAACTATGGTACCATTTTTACTTCACATTAGAATTACGACGTTCCCATTCTAAAAAAAATAATTAATTCATCAATTAATTATCCACATAAATTATTTTACTAACTCAACAATTAGTTTAGTACATAAAATCCATTTGTTAACATAATAATTAACTACAATCGTCAATCCCATTAATTAATTCATTAATTAATTAACCAATATCACAACTCATATCCCATAATTAATTTTCTACAATTAATTATCTAATTATAAATCTCAAATATTCATCATTAATCCCCTAATTAATAATATAGATTATAATCTTAGGGAAAATTATTAAGTCATAATTAATTATCTCAACATATCCAGGACAATGTCTCATAATTATTTCCCCAATTCATTAAAAAAATATGGTAGCTCCTTAGTCTTAGGATTTTTCCACCAATTAATCAGTTATTTGAACAAATCATAGATAAATCAATTGGTCAATCTAATTAACCCAATTTGGGAAAATAAATTCCTAAAAGATTATAGAAATTTTACACATTTTCATATATATATAAAATCCATGACTATGGGAATTATATTTATACCACATAACGTAGTTCAT
This sequence comes from Viscum album, assembly GCA_963277665.1. Taxonomy (NCBI): domain Eukaryota; kingdom Viridiplantae; phylum Streptophyta; class Magnoliopsida; order Santalales; family Viscaceae; genus Viscum; species Viscum album. Next base: position 1,786,679,046 of record OY728121.1, on the reverse strand, counting down.
TGATGTATTTTTCCCAATGGAAATACCCATAATATGAGCAACACAAAAATGTTGATAAAATTTCTGGATCTAGATCCTTGAACCAAAATTAAGATCAAAGACATCAAGATTTTATAAATTTAGGACTAGCTCTCACCAATAATGTTTAGATTCATTTAAGTAGATGATATTACCATGAAAAGTTCAAGGAATGATTAAAGAAAGAATAAAATAAGCATTGTGATGAAATCCACTTACTCTGAGAAGAGATGATCTTCATTTCGGGCTTTTTGATCTCAAGGAATGGTATCCATATGGCCTTAGAATCCCTCCAGGACAATGGGAGAACCTTTACAATTAGGAAAGTAAAGTACCATGTTTGGGATGCATATGAGGTGAAGGAAGTCATTTAACGTAGAAGACGAGTGAGATCCACAATTTTACGATTTCACATTTGGTCCACACACGGTTTAGTCACACTGTTTGACAAACCATAAAATAATTATGCTTCATCCACCACTTCAAGGGGGAACTTGGAACATCCACCTCATAGGTCCTCTCAAACAATTATTTAACTATATCGAAGCTACTTCCTTATATATCATAGATCACACAATTTCTCATAGGTAGCCTTACAGATTATTCAAATCACGCGCCAATCGTGCACAACTGCTTTTCTCCAATATTTTCTTAGACATAACTCAAACGCACACGAATACATAACTCACATCAAAGGTACATATGTAAAAGAAAAGTGTACTTGAAAACGTGGCCATGAGGACTCTATAAAAGTTCTAGATCCTACATATGTTTTTATGGAAAAAAACGTTTATGATCATTTTAATTAACAAATAGTTGAAAATATATCTTTTACATGAAAATTACATTAATATCTATAGGTGAACAAAATATATTTGGTTTAAAGGGTAATATAAATATTATTTCAATTTATATATTTTTTATCATATACAATCCATAAAATAAAATTATATTGTAAAGAAAATTCAATACCTCAAGTCTAATCTTATGTCATACATGGTCAAAATTATAATATAACCAATATAGATTTATTATAAATTTATTTCATAATATATATATATATATTATAAGATATGTCATTTAATTATAACTTCTTATAATATCTTGTAAAAAATTGGTTATTAAACTTGCTGTTCTGAGTGATAAAAACATATTTTTTCCATGTTTTAGATCAGATTTTCTTGTTTATGCACATTTATCATGGCCCCATAGATGCCATAAATTTAATAATTTCATGATAATAATGTTTAATATATATATATATACATTCAAAATTATTGAAATTAATCGGTGATTAAAATTAAATAACATCTATTTGTCGTGAATGTTGTTCGTACGTATGCATGAGTGATGTTTCCACGTTTTGATTGATGAAAAAAATAATATAAAATAATAACCAACCTCCACATATGTATATTAATATCTTAATTATCATAAATATATATTTACTAATTCTATCATTAAAATTGTTGATTTTAAATGGTGAGGAAAAATGAAATGCATCACTTTGTGTAGATGGCCACCCACAAATACACATAAGAGATGTTTTATTTCACCACAATATTGATATGGGATAGATAATCGTTATTCCATTATCTTAATAATAAATTTTTATACATGAAGAACATAATATATTATTTTATGATTTATTAAATTAATTTATAAGGTATAGATGAACAAATAAAATTGAATGTACTCAGTGTGGAGTTACATATATTTGTATAGAGAACTCTATTAGCTTAACCTTATGCATTTCAAAAAATGTTAATTTGGATGTAATAGAGGAAATAATAATTGGATATGAATCTAGGAGAGTATTATGTTGTCTTAGGGTAAATATATAAGGATAATCAATTCAGAATAAATATTAAGAGGAGGTTCCATTTTATTAGTGGGGTAAAGGAAACACATATAATTACATTAAAATTTAAATAAAAAATATATCATAATATTTCAAGATGAACCAAGGAAGCCTAAATTAGAATATAAAATGTGATAGGGTAAAAATAAAAATTTTCTACAAAATTTTGAGATTTTCTAATGTATTGTAATCCTTATCTCCATGTTATAAAACATGAACAAATTTTAACCTTAACATTCAAATCATAAATTTTTACCATAATAACATTATTATATGACCAAAAATAGAAGTGGAATATTTTTTTAAAAATATAACCCATGTTATTAATAAAATTATTCCATTTTATGATATTTAATTACTATTATTAGATGAAAATAAATTTACTATAAGAATAGAAAAATTTAAAATTGTTTTTAGAAAAATAAAAAATTTATGATTAAATAAAATTTTATATGGAAATAAATTAATAATATGTTTTTTAATAATTTTTTATTAATTATATCACAATATTAGTTTTTTTGTCTTTTATTAATAAGAAATATAATATTACCTTTCCACAAAAAAGTTAAATTCAATGGTTGAAAAGTAGTTTTTAAATTGGATAAACTATAAGATATGTTCACAAAATTAATTCATGTGATTAAAGATATTAAATATTTATTTAAAATAAATTTTTTCAATTAATTTGCAATTAATTATTTGAGAAACATTATTCACAATTTATTAATCCATTTTTGAATCAATATAATGTCAAAATATTTCCAATATTTAATAAATTAGTATTATCCATATTAAAAAAAGATATTTCAGAAAAATATTAAACATTTAATCTATGATAAATTTTATATTTTCATTCAAAGAATGATATAAATTTTTTTGAATAAAAAATTATAAGTGGAAGAAATTATTAATAATATTTTAGCATAAAATTATATAAAACATAATTTGATGAAAAATTATTTTTGATGCTTCAAATGATGATACTAAAAATTAAGTAGTTCCTTATAATGAAATAATATGTTCATTTATATTATATAAAATTATTATACAGATTTTCCATAATCTGTTTATTCCAATTCATACATCCAATTTTAAAATATTAATTATAGAACTCACAAAAAATAATGTTATTTGTGAAATATATCATGATTCATTTAAAATAAATGTTTCATGTAAACAATATATCAATGAAATATTATTTATTTTAATGTATATATATCATAAAATATCAGGGTTTTAAAAAATCTAATATTCTATCCAATTAAAGTTATTATGAAGATTAAGTAACCCTGTGATTTAGCCCAGACCAAACCATCAACCAGTGAGGGCTGCTTGGGCTGATTCATTAGGGTAAAATATTTTAATTTAAATGTAATTAAACATATATATATCAATAGAATGAACCTGAAATAAAATTTTATAGTTGATTAACTTTTTTAATTAAAAAGGAAAAAATTATCAATATAACTCAACGTAGATTGTTGACTTAAAAAACCCTTTTCATATACTAATTATAAATCTATTTTATGTTTTAATGTTATATGTTCATAAAAACACATGGGGTACATTAATATAGTAAAATACATTCCAATGTCTTCAAGGCATTTATATTCATATTTTGTTAATATTCATAAATTTAATATTTCATTTCATATTTTATTTTTGATATTATTCATGGTGATAAAGTTGGGGATGATCTTGTATTGATAATTCGTAGTGAGTGTATCGTTTTTAGTAAATTTTGAAAAAAATAATTTTATTACAATTCCAAAAAAATTAATATTTAGATATTTATATCCAATATTTTGTTTACAAATCAATAATTGGTTGAAATTTATAACAATTGTAATGTTGATTTTTAAATTTACCAAAAATTAACATTAAACAATACATATGTGAGTATGTCTATTTAATAATTTATTTTTATACAATTTAATTTCCCATAAAATATAATAGTATTCTATAGATGTCAGTATTGTTATAAATCATAATTTGGAATATTTATTTGTATAAAGTTAATTTACAATAAAATTTCAGTTATGAAAAATAATTTTAATCTTGGTATGTTCATTTGAAGAGGATGGGTTTACGGTTATCATTTATTTCTATTATTATATATAGAATACCTAATATGAAATTATTGAAATAAACCCTGAAATTAAAAAAATATGTATTCTGTAAACCCATTTCCATAAGAATCCTTGAATGGTGTGGATGATAATGTAAATGTGTTTTTCATAGTGGTGGTAGTCCACACTGACAAAAGAACCACATTTTCATTTTTTATATTAAATAGTAAAATATTAGATAATGGTTACGCAATAAATATATAAAAAATAATATATTATTTATATATATGTAAATAAATATATATATATAATTATAATGGATTTGGATGATGGTGTACGGGAAGGTAATGAAAGGCTAATAAAGTGTAAGAAATACTTCTGTTTTGAATTTCCATATTCTTTTAAAGTATCCTTTCAAATTAAGGGAATTCAGTCATATTGTTTTGGATAGAGGCTACAAAACATATGGTGTGATTATAAAATAAGATATTTGGGTTGAGTTTAATTACAAATTAATATAGGTCATGGATATAAATCAGTGATATCTATTTCAATTATATGTAAAAGAGAGTGAAAAATCAATGGAAAATAATGAACGATATGGGGTAATAAAAAAATTTAATTCGATTTGGTAGATTTAGGCATGATTTTTTTTTGAGAAACATATATATGAATATAAAAACAAAAAAGGATTTCAAGATGATTAATGTGTAAATCTGTTTTAGGAAAATTCTAGAAAAATTAGAATTACCCTTTTAATACATATTAATATAGATAAAAATTTATCCATGATAATTATTTTATTATGAAAAAAAATAATATGGTACTAATTAACAAATGTATAAAATATGGATTCAAAAATTAAAACCATTCAATGTAGTTCAATTTCAAAATGTGATAAAATTTACTTCTAAGTTATATTATATAACTAGTTGAGAAATTGTTTTTGTGTGAAAATAAATTCATTTATCCATTAAGTATTCTTAATATTGTTTAAAATTAATTACCAAATAAATTATTGTTAATTTTTATTTTTATATGATTGAAATTTATATCAGGGTCTTAATTTTTAAAACGTAATTTAAATCCTAAAATAAACTATATTTAGAAAATAACTATTCAATAAATAATATTTATTTTACCTTAGTAAAAAAAATAGATTTTTTGTAAATTAAATTTAACTCTAAAAAGAACTGGAAATTTTTTTATAATTGTAATAATATTATTACAAATACTAAAATATAATTATATCATTCAATTACTAAATGTGATAAAAATCAATATGTATATAATAGTACATAACACATAAAAATATTATATGAAAAATTTATATTATATTCATAAAATAAAATTATTAATTATATAGTAATAACTATGGTATAGATGTTATCATATTTTATTTTTTATATTATCATTATTTTCTAATTAAATTTTTTTATCCATAATATGATAAACATCACTGTGAATGAATGGAAAATATTTTGATTATTTTTATAAAATGATTTTATTTGTAATTTATTTATTAGAATTAAATTGTACTAATTAATTAGTATTAAATATAAACTTATTTTAAATCAAAATATATATAAAAACATATTTACCTTTATATTAAACATTCAATTTAATGTTCACTTCATAACAGTTTTATATGGTTTAATTGTTCATTTTTTTCATTATTGTATATAATAAAAGTTGTTGGACACATTACGTTTTAATGGATGATATATAATTTAATAAAATATATAATTACATAAATTATTTCTTATTGTGATGAATTATTAAAGGTAATGGTTTAAAAAAATCTGTTATTTAATCATTTATTTAATTTTCAAGAATCCATAATTGATGATTATTTATAAATGTATTTTTTTAATGTATTTTCAAATTATCTTTCTGAAACCTTGTTGAATTTTTGGATGATTCAATTTTGAGTATTCATTTTTAAATTTTTTTAATTGGTTTTATCATCACATATCAAAATATGAATTATCAATGTGATTGTGAATTCATCTTTTACTCTAATGATAAAATAATTTCCTAGAAAACATTTTTTAGTTTCTCATTATTTTTTCACTTTATATAATGTGGTTTTATTTCTTAGAAGATGTTTTTTCAAGAATCAACTTCTATATTATCATAGGAAATAGTATATTAGGTTATAAAATTATGGTTGTTCACTTTTAACATTATTGTGGTTATTTTTTTAATACCATTTTGAAAAATAAATTTAACCACTTTTCCTTCATTTATATCTTATTGTTATGATATAATATTGATATTCTATATGGAAAATTTTTATATGGATTTTCATTATAAAATATTTTAGTTCCTTTAAAAACCTATGAAGGTTTGTGTTTGATATTCCCCTGATACATTTACTACTAGATAAATACATTATAAATATTGGTTTCAATAAATCCATGATATGATTCTATAGAAACCCATAATAATCTTACATTGAAATTAAATATTATTAGATAAATATTCATTAAAAATCATGATGATCCACACCAAAATAATATAGGGATTGTATGATTGGAAACACTAATACATACAAAAAATTTTCATAAGTGATCTATAACATATCCCAATATTTTATTCATAACTAGAACACTTGATATACATATCATACATAATTAATTTATTTATAACATGGGGAAAATGAGGCATAATAAAGGGTGACCTAATATTATTAGTCCGGGTATTTAAGGTAGAAATCAATTTCCCATGACCATAAATATATGAGAATATACGAATAAGATTTTAAAATCATACCCTTTATATCAAATATCATAAACATGGGTCACATAATAATTCATACTAGATAAGAAGAAATTTATCATAAGGTAACACACATATATAATCAATTAGAGAAAAAATGTCCTATGAAATAGATTTTTTCTATTCACATAAGAATGGAAAATAGTTTTTTTGGTAGTCCCTAAAAATTAAAAATCATATAAAATGTGAATGGGTTAAATCCCTAAACAATCATAGTAATCAACGTTCACTCGAAATAATAACATAATGGAAAAATACCATTAATGGTCTGGGTTCAGTCCCCATTCTAGTCATGTTTATCTCAATAGTTATTAATGTTTAACTAATTTACTAGGGTGTGGGGGCATAAAATTCTTTTAATAGAAAAATAATAATTAAAATACAACATATTTATGGAATAATATAATAAAATATTCAACATATTATAATCTATTAAAATGAAATTAGTTTCATAAATATTTCATTATTTCCTTGCATGTAGAAATGAAATGGATTTAATAAAAATATTATTATCATAATCGTAAAACAAACAGTGAAATACTAGTGAAGTTATCATTAGATAGTATCCCCAGTAGAGAATATTTATAATGATGGTATTTTTTTCTTGTTAATACTAGTACCATTAAAGGACGATTAAAAATTAATCGAAGAAAATAACCAATCAATGATGAAAATTACATTATAAAATTTAAATATTTAAAATTATTGGAGGAACCATTTTAATTTAAGAAAACCCAATATTAATGTAATTTAAGCTTCATATAATTTAGAATTCATTATTGTTGAATTTTTTTTCCTATCATATTTGATAAAACAATGATTCAATTCACAATTCAGTTAAAAGGTAAAAAGTTCCTGATTGAGTAGACAATATGATGATTAATATTAATCCATTTTTTATTAATTAATGAATAGGTAAAAATGAATTTAAATAGTAAATGTGATTTATTATAATCATTCTTGAAATAATATTTTTTTAAAGCATGTATGTGGATGAAAATGTACTTTCATTCAAAGAGACAAATAAAGTTAATTTTTATTAAAATAATTATTTTAGTCTCTTTGAGTACATAATAATGTGAAACTAAATGGAAAAATATAATAATAAGAAAATAATAGATTATAATAATTTAAACTTGTTTCATGATATATATATCATAACATTTCATCATAAGCTCATAAATATAAACAATGGTGGTAAATAATTATATTTTATCACAAAACCTTACCGCTTGTTAAAATTTTAATATTAATCCCCATGAAAGAAAAACCAGTATATGGATATGTATATAACATAATTTTCATTATAATAATCACAAACATCATTCATGTATATTATATTCAATACAATAAATAAAAAATGTTGATTATGGCTTCTATCCAATATAGGAATAAAAGCTATATAGAAATCCCCTACTTCATGTCACAAATTCCTTCGTGCACATTCAATATAACTATATAATAAATTTATCATTACAATAAATCCATCAAAAAACATTATCATATATAAAAAACATATATTATTTACTTATAATTGATTATCTTCAATTTATTAACAATTATTTATTAAAATCACTATTTTAGGATTGCATTAATTTTTAGTTTAAGAAAGTTTTGATCTGGTAATTATGGTATTTATAAATATATTATAATTACAACATATATAGAATGTTAATAATAGTATAAATATAATTTATATTAATTATTTTTACATATATAGAGTCACCCACAATATATTTTGGTAAGGAAATAAATTACACTGTTCATTGAGATAACAAGCCGTATATACACATTAACATTGTCTCTAATTTTAACGTATGAAATGAATGTCAAATAAATAAAATTTCACCATCACAGAATCATTTTCATATCATTAATATCATTTATATTGATTAAAATATTATTATTACCATTTATATCAATATAAAATGACAATTATATCACATCACATCATGGTGGCAGTATTCCAGATGTACACACGAGCGACCATATAATTTTCCAAAAGATTGGTAAGTATAAAAGTATATATAATATTATTATTTAAAAAATTATAATTATATCATTAATATAGTATAAATACATTATATACATCAATATATCCATCTGGGGGAGGCATTGATGGAAAATGAATTATATCAGTTCATGAGGGGGTAGTTCTAAGTACACAATATCGAATGTTTCATAACATATTTGACGCAAGAGGAGATAGACACAAGTTAATACATTTAAATAAGAAAATAATAGTATATTGATGATTCTTTTCTCCTTATTTAATCATTTTTATGAATATTTTTTTGAGGATGAAGGTGAAAAAAATTCTTTGTTAGGAACAATACCACTTCTTCGAAGAACCTCTTTAGGTTTGAACTAAATTCCATCCTCAGATATTTTCACACTAAAAAATACCTTTAAGAAGTGTGAAAGAATGTATCAAATTTATTTGGGTAGGTATTCAATGATACCAAAGGATGGGGTATTTTTGATAGGATATGTAGGAGGTTTCATTTTGTAATTGAGAAGGAGTGGCATTTTCGTAAGTACAAAAAACTTTTCAATAATGGGAAGCCACTATCAGTCATTGTGCCTCTAAAATTTAAAAATTATTGTGTGGAGGTATGATAATTTCTAGTCCAACCACTTACACAAAAAAATACACTTTTTTTAATATCGTTATTACCTTAATCTCTATGTTCTTATAATTTTACAATTTTATTTTTTTCCATAGAAACAATATCATATTAGGTAATTTATTCATCATGAAAACATATAAAATGAGCCTTATAAGATAAAGAAGACCCACTAAATGTAAATATCATATCCAATTTATCGGATAAAATCCTTTTTGTGGAACATTATTCTCAACATAAGCATATGTAATACACCAAACCTCGTTACAACTTTATCCACAAAAATATTTTTAATGCTATTTTAAATATTTATTTTCACCAAAAAGTATGTTAAAAATAAGAACTTATATTAATTATTCTTATTCCCAATAAATAAACCATTTTTTCTAATTCAATTTTGATGTATTTTCATAATTATATTTAGCAATAATCTTAAAATTATGATGAAAAAAAATATTACAATAAAATAGTTTTCTTAAGTAAGAAATGTTTTCATAATAAATTAAACATTATATTATTTACATTAAAATAAATTGGATTAATATTTACATACTTAATCTATTTTTATTTTTATAACATTTTTAAAAAATAATGTTTGTAAATTCAACAAACAAAAATAATATTCTTAAAAAAAATAAATAACTTAAATATCGTTTGAATAATTAAAAATATCATAAAATTATAAAAAATAATAATAATTATAATATAATTATTAATTTTTTATATTTTAAATTAAGTACATTTTTTATAAATAATGTTATAAAATTGAAAAAAAATTAAATGAAGCATTTAAAAAGAAACAAAACCACTATTTATAAAATAAATGTTTTTATGGGTAAAATTCTATTATTCATATTCCAGGCATTAAAATTTTAAATTGAATTATTCAAAATTGATTCTATATATAATATAAAAACTAAATTAAAATAATTCATCAATACTGAATTATTTAATTTATTATTAAGAAACCTATTGCATGCATAAAATCCATATTTCTGAAAAACATTTATTCATCTTTTAAATAATTTTTATTTTCATTTTTAATCAATCCAAATAAAAGTTTTATTAAAAGAAATAAAAAGATCAACAAGGACACCAAAAATTTTGGTGGGCCTAAAATAATGGAAACTAATGGCATCCCATCTAATCAAATTAGAACCCTATAGCATCAAGCTGTTAGGATTAAGGAGACATGTGTTGATTGGACTATGGTCTGCCAAAGAAGCCAGGTAATCCGCAACCATATTTCCCTTGCGCCATGTATGCGTCAATTGCATGTGGTTGCAGATGATGGATTTACATTGCCTGAAAATTTACATAATAGACCAGGGGATGGAGCCTTTTCCATGTAGGGAGTCATGCAGAATCCAAGAGTCAGTCTCCACATGAGAGATGTCAATGTTCTATTGAGTACATTGAGTGAGACTTGTAAGAATTGCATTGGCCTCGTCCATAAGAGAGTTTCCACTTCCAAAGGATGTAGTAAAAGAAATAACTGCATTCCTTCCAGCACCAAGCACTACACCCCTCCTCTAGTGTTTCCCATAATGTAGGACCCAACATTGTAAAACATTAATCCTATACCAAGAGGGCGCCAGTGAACCCATATGTCCTGCACTCTGTCCATGGAGGGATGAGACAATGGGTTACTAACCTGGAAAAATTAAAATAAGGGGAATCATATCAGTTATTGATAAGATAAACTAGGTCTGCTATCATGAAGCAAGTTATGAAAATAATGGACCTCACTGTGGGAAGAGACCACTCGAACCTAGCATAGTTTCTGGTATGAAACAAGCTCCATCACCCAGTATTGAGAATCATTGCTTGAGGCATCCTCTCAGTACCAGGGTTTTGAACACCATGGAACCACCATTCCAAAAAAAGTTACCCCTCTCTTTGTGAGGTTAGAGAGCCATGGAGCCTCCAAAATACATCAAAATCTCCCGAACCAAGTCACTTTCAAAAAACATTTGATTAGTTCTCTCCTCCCGCATGATGTTAGAACAATGGAATCTTGATGAAAATATAAAACATAGTTTTTTTATATTATCATCCGTAGTAATAGAAATGTTCTCGATGTGCTAGATGAGGATGTAATATTTTCTTGGGATCTTGTTGCACCACACCATGTCATTGCCATTTTACTCTTGATTCTTAGAAGTTGATAGTTTATAAGAAATCCCTGGAGGTGAAACGCCAGAGGTAGAGGGTGTAAACAGACTCTGATCTGGTTCAGAAGTAATCATACTGAACTCAATATACGCCTATTTATCTATTTCCAAAACCACCGACGAAAACTTGGGATAACTCTGGGCCTTTTATGGGTGATCATTGGAGCTGGGCATCCAGGAAACATATGAACAGAGACTCCCCTATAATGATAATAGAATGAAATATTCACTTTGCTAATAATACAACAAGAATGATGTATGAGGACTTGGGTAAGAGAAGAGATTTTCGACCAGAAGGGGGAGGCAGAAGCACCCACATACTCCTCTACCCCTGCAACTGAGAGACATTTACTTACCCCATAATGTTTTTTCCTCATGAACATCCTACATGAGCTTGTCCAGTGAACCATAGATCATATTCTGGAGGCTACGCTCCTTAATCCCTCATTCATGGACATGTCTTTCTAGCCATTCCCATAAGGCCCAATGCCAGATCCCCATGGACAGAGCATCCCATATAAAACTACACATAACCTTCTCAATATTTTAGATGACCCCTTTGAGATGTTGACAGAGGCCAAGCATGGACAATAATGGAGGACAAGACAATGTTAACCAATGTGATATGACCCCAAAAAAATAAAAAGATGTTCTTCCAGTTAATGATACAATATGTGATCTTATTGAAAACGCAGTCGATATCCCAATCCCGAAGCCTTCCAGATACATTAGGTGATCCAAGATACTCCATTAGGAAGGATCCACACTGCATGTCCATGAGACCACATATGGAAGTACCACGACTAGGAGAACACTTTTCATTAATGAAAATATTACTTTTGGAATTGCAATGTACCTACCCGCTTAAATATAAGTACTCCTCAAGGATCATGCTGATTCCATGAACAAAGACCCTACCCACATCAATGAAGATTATTGTTTTGTCCATGTGAAACAAGTGGGATATTATTGGATTATTTTGTTTCCATCTATATGGAGAAAAACTTCATTAGACAATCCCTGGTTGATAAGGTGGCAGAGATCATCCTGAGAAAGGATGAAGATACTCGGGGTAATTAGGTCCCCCTACCAGGGACCTCAAGTAGCCTTGATGAATCCATGTGTCTTGACTAAGAAAGAAATAACCATCCAATATGAGATGGAACAACATAAGAGTAAATCCAAAGACCTCGAAAAGAAACCCATGACTGCATGAACTCTGTTAATTAAGCAACATTAGATCATATTATGTGCCTTATTCGTGTCATGTTTTATAGCCATGTTGGATCCTTGCGGTTTAATGATGATGTCATGAATAACCTCATGCGCCAACATAGTTGCACCCTGAATAGAGTGACCTCTCACAAAACTATGTTTCTCAATCAAGATACACTAGGGTAAGAGTTTGAAAAAACCTCAGGTTTATAAAACACTCAAGGATATTATATGGAAATTAGTACAAGATAACTTGATGATAGTGTGAAATAGAATAAGGATCCTTGACCATTGGGATGAGACAAGGGTTGTAGCCTAAGAAACCTGAGAGAGGCTCCAACTATGAAAGTAATCATGGAAATATTCCATGATACCCCAATTAAAAACATCACACGCCCCTCTATAAAACAATTTTGGAAAGATATTTGGCTCAGGTGCTCCCTCGGGGTCAAGATGCATCATCGCCATACAAATCTCATCCTCTTTTGGGACGTCTACCAGGCCCTTATTATGTAATGCTAACATAGAATTGGGAATCACCTCCTTGATGTCTGTAGCTCCACTTGGATATCCCTTGAGCTTCCCCAGATTAAGACTATAAAGTAGATCCTTAAATAACAAATGTGACATACTTCCACAAGTGTCTCTACTATTCGTGTAGTTTCCATCCTCAAGTAAAATGTTGGGTTGGATCAACCATCTACTTTCTCTAATAGATTCATGAAAAATATCATTTTTTGTCCCAATATTTTATCCATTTCACACAGGAGTGATCCTACACCATCCGTTCTTGTTTAAGAAGATGATACACCCAACTATTACTATTGTCCATTAACTCCGTAAACAACATGTAACTCCATTCCTCCTCTAGATTAGATTCCTTGTTGGAAATGATCTGTTTCACCTCCACCATGTTCTAATCAGCAGGAGGTATGTTCCATGCCCACAATTAGATCACCTGATTCAGCCTCCGAAGCATATTTTGAAGAGAAACCCATGAGTACACATAAATATGTCCTTCCCATAGGTCACAAACCACTCTCTAGTAACCAGAAGATTACTCCCATTGACGGTAGAACATAAAATGCTTCGTGATATCCAGGCTAGGAAGCAAAGAAACAAGCAATGAGGAATGATCTGAGATTACATGAGAAAGATGTTTAACCAGTTTATGTTTATTCTCTAGAACAACAACAATATATAATTTTTTCTTCTTCACATCCAAGGAAATGAAATTAGTCTTAACATGGGCCCCAATCTGTGAGAATTCTAGATGAGCATAGATAAAATTAAAACAATAGAAGCTTAGTTTTTATCCAAGGAATCTCATTCTTGTTGTAGTGGGTAGATGAACGATCCATAAGAATCATTGATATAGCAAAAGTACACACTCCAGGTCTCTATGCTGGAGGAATACTAGCTAAGGGTGATAGGGGAGATGGAAATTAATATGACATCCCTTGAATCAATGATATAAAATATTGATGGAGAGGATTTGTCTCCTTAAAATCCTTTTTAGAACTCACTGTCTCGTGCAGGACAATCCTAGAACCTTTCATTGAACCAGCACCTATAAGAGGGGGAGAGAAATGATCAAAAGATACAATCACCTTCTCCATAAGCATCATAGGGGGAGTCTCTAGTGGATTCAGAAGAAACACCTGATTATACAAGGAGGGAAAGAGGGAGACTATAAACCATTCCCACATTCTTCATGCTTTGTGAAACTGATGAGGACTTAACAGACTAGAAAAAAGATCAGAATACTGCATAAAGGGAACCTTTACTATACAATTCTCTAGGCTCTTACTGAGGATGAAGTCTCGATTGATAGGACACAAAAAATGGTCCAAAATAGCTAGGGCCTCCTTGGAGGCCTGATCTCCCACCTACACTAAGGCCTCCACCAGAATAGGATCAGACACAAAGCCTCCTAGTTAAGTATAAGGTAAGACCTCATGTGGTCATTCCCTATGAACCAGGCCTTTACGACCTAAACATCGTGCTCAATACACTTCCCTTTAATGTCCCTAAAGACAACAAGAGGAATAATATTTTTGGAGCACCAGGAAGATGATCCCTTGGTCCCAATCCACCTCATCCTTCACCTTCAACAAGATCTTTATTGGAATCAGGATAGAATGATAACTATTAAAAAAAATTCAAGGGACTAGAATGTCTTACTAGAAAAGGGTGCGATCATATGCACACAGTATACACCAAGAGAATCTTCTATGGCCATGAGAAGCGCACTATTTTGGAATGGTAGAGGAAGACTAGGAATACCAATCCATACCACTGCATGGGAACATTCCTTTCCCTTTGGAGCCGCTAGAGACCAACGATCCAAGCTAAAGATCCAGTGGATGAACAATATAGGATTTTTGCATCATGCCTTAACAAAATATGATTCCAACTCAATGACCAGACAAAAGGAATGATGATGACTCTTAGATATCCGGACCGCACCAACAGATCCCTGGGATTCCACAAAGTGACTGAAGATCTAGATGGGTGGCTTCTCAACCCTGAAACGAGCAATTAGTGTCAACCAAAGGTGATCCAATGCATTTAAGAATGACTTTGGGGGAATATCCAGTGATACAAAAGAGTCATACCCTGACCCGATTGGAGAAACAAAACACATATTTGGGAATCATGACTGTTGTGAGACACTAGACGATCCACACAAAACCTCACGGAAGGAACTCATAGGAAGGCATAGCCATAGAGATAGACTAGAATTCTCCTGAGACTGAATAATCTCCATGATATAAAAAACACATGTTTCAATGGAGGCTGGAGCCTGGATCGTCACTAGAGCACGATCATCAGAAAAAACAGCACCAAAACGTTTATGAAAAACATCAGGCATGTGGGGAACATTCTTTTGTGAAGAGGTAGCATCCATGATTCCCATTAATCTATAATTATAATCCATTTATAGAAAACCAATTCATTAATTACATTTGGAAAATAAAAAAAATTTAATAATTTATTTATTAATATTAATACCCACATATTTAATGTCAAAATTACTATTTTATTTTATTTTATAATACATTAAAACCCAGGTTTCTTGAATAATGAAATAAATCTATGAAAATAAATTTATTTCAAAATACAATTTCAAAAAATCTTAAGGTGTAACATTCCGCCACAAATTAAATTAATTTTTACCTCAATATAATGTTACATTGATATACACAATTATGGATACTCTAAACTCATCATATTATTAGGCTCCCATATACAATCCTCAAAATGGTGGATTTAAAAGGAATCGTAATCTAGGAAAGTGTAAATATTCTCTATAAAATTATCTCTATTATCTAGAGTAACAACTAGATTTTAATAATAATATAGATCATTCTATAGTGGTATGAACATTGAGATCATAATATATTATTATTCTGTAATGTTTGTCCTTAGGAGAGGTACATGGAACACATTTTGAGATTTTGAGGGGTTCTTTTGAAGATCCATGTGATAAGAAACCATATCTACATGACTAATAACAATGCAATGTAGAGACCCAAAGCTTAACGTACATCGACATTACATTACTTTTTTGTAATACTTAGTACATAACAAAAACAGACACACAAGGACCGTAACAGTTTAGTGTCTTTGGAAACTTGGAATGTAATCTTCTAATCGTGGTGAAAGATCGTCAAAATCTACCATAAATATATTCCCCCTTTTTTTATTACCGAAAACCTTTCTTTATATCCTGGGGAAAAGAAAACATAAAAAGGGTGAGCTCAAATGATTATTAAGGGTAAGAATGGATAAAATAAAACAAACCATATACATTTTATCATAAAAACATGCACAAAATGTTTAAACACAGAAATCTTGTGAAATGACATAAAACATGGAAGTACGTAAGGCATAGATCAAAATAGAACATCAATAATGATAAAATAGCTTGTAAATAAAACTTTTAATTGTGGAAAAACATTAAGTACATGATGTGATTTCCATAGTAGCCAAGGCATTGCTTCCAAGACCATCTTAGTGGACAAAGTCCCTTCCTGAATCGAGTTCACTCCTCGTTCCAGTCCTGTATTACTGAACCAGTTTAACCTTCCATTCCATCCATGTATATCTCATGAGATATAAAACTTTACCCAATGCATTGGAGGGAGATATAGGTCCCACCCATCTCATAATTAAATCATTCTTACATGTGCCACAAAATAAACTTAAAACATTCATCATAACCCAAAGAATAAAATGGGTTTCATAAACATCATCACATCATCTCATAATCCATATAAAATAAATGGATATCATTTCATAATAAGAAAAGTTAAACCATGTAAATAATAGATACATTATACATGAAACATACACATATGAAATAATTTCATCTTAGATGAAAAATGGTTTTGATAAAACACCTGAAATGAATTCTTGAGGAAAATATCATTTCTTCTTCAAAATCATTCTCTTTCCAAAAAATGTCATGAAATTTTTAAAGAAAAGGATTTTGTTGAAAATAGTCATGAAATATTTTGGAGGAAGATTCATGAAAATAAGGCTTTAAAAAACCTTAATAATCCTTTCATGCTGTATAGGTTAAAAAACATTCTTCTCGAACTTTTGTCGGAAAATTAAAAAAGTACCTTGTAGGGTAAATAAAAGAAATATTCCTTCCATACCATTGAGTAAAAGTCATAATGGGTAAAAAGGACATTAAACATACATGAATACAATTTTGTAAAACATGGACATGGATGATAGCAATAACCCCAGTAAATACTTACGAATAAGCAATCTCGGATAAAAATGAGATTTGAAAAATTATCCCTTACCTTAGGTCCGATATGCTTCGTACGTATCCAAACCTCCTGTATAATGATTTAAATAATATCATTGACTTATTACAGATTCATATTCATTGTTATTATATCATATATGGTTCACTTATGACTTTATATTACCCGTTCTTTTGTAAATTCATGTTAAAGTAGCGTTTTGGGTAAAATCGTTTCATTTGTCGTTCGTGTTTTTACTTATAATTATTCATATGATTACTTAGATCATTATTACATACATAAAGAATGTAAAACATGATTTATATAATATATATTGAGAATATACATATATATAATAGATCGATAAATGGAAAGAAATACACCGTTCATGGAGACGGTAGGTTGTACGTACGCATGAACACTGTTTTTGTTTCCTCGTTGAATTGAATGGAATTAATTAGATGACATACATATATATATACATAAATCCAGTATCATTATTATGTCATATATTTCATGATTAATTATTATATATACTTCATAATCATTTATGAATGGTTAATCATTGAGAATGAATATTATCGCGTCGTGGAGACAGTATTCCATACGTACGCACGAGCGATGATATCGGTCCCATGATCCTGGAATTTTATTGGAGTGTATGTATACTATTACATAATCAATATCAATTTACAATAATCATATATAGTTATTATTTACACCATTATACCCATCCAAGTAAGGTGGTGGTGGAAAATAGATTACACCACGACGTGGAGACGGTATTTCGTACGTACACACACGCGGTGATTTCGTTTTCTGTAGGATGGATAAGACGTGAAATAGGGTTATTTCATATTTATAATAGCATATCAGTATATTAGGGATACTGATGTTATTACCTAATAATTATACAACTAATGAATAGGGATTAGAAGAAGAATGGAGCATGCAGAAAACGGTAGAAGGTATTACCTCTTTCTGGAAGTGTCTCCTTTAAACATTCTCTTAAGGAACTAGAGTTGGTCTTTTGAGAAGACCAGTACCTCTAGTAGGTTTATAAGGAAGTGGGGAAGTGAAATGGGCAGTGGTTGGCCGAGCTTGAAGGCTCAAATTGGTGTGAGGAAGAGAGGGAAGAGGCTCCCTTTTATAATGGAGGAGAGGGGCACCTTTGGAAAGTGTGGAAATATTATTTTGTTATAAAATTATATTTGGTTTAAAAAGGTCCAAAAATCATTAAAGATGAAGATAAGATGATTCATCGCAGAAATAAAATCATAAAATCAGAATTAGATATGTTTTGGAAAATATTTTAATCATTATAATCTTATTTATTTAAATCATTTATTAATGAGGTAAATACTTCAGCATTATTATTTCATAAGTAATTTAATTTATTTGGTGTCTAAAAATTATTAAAATATATAATTATGTGGGAAATAGTTTTATCTTTCCAATGAATATTTATAGTCAAAAATATAATTTATATAACCCCTTATAAAAATTAATTACTAAAGGATTTTTGTTAATATCAATTTTGTCTTTACATTAAATTAATTAATCAAAATTGTCATTGTCACTACCAAGTGGCTCAATGGGGTCCCAAAATCCACCCATGGATGGCCATGGTCGGCCACTAATCATTAAATAAGGTTAGGACAAGTGACAATGTAATTTTGAATTATTATAATCTTCTTTTAACCTTGAATTACCCTATTTACCTTTAACTATGGTAAATAAAATTAATCGTTGTTACTATTCATAAAGCCCAAAAATTAAAAGCATTCTATTAATATAATTTGGACCCACTGATTCCAAATATGGAATCCATTTTTCCAAATTCAATACACAGAAGTTTCAGAAATTAAATTAAAATTAATCCTGTTGTCGAAAGAAAATGGGTTTTTTTAAAACATTGCAAAAGATTGAATTTATTTAACCTACGAATTCAATGTTAAATCAATGCTAATGAAATAAATTATATTAAATGGTAAAAATATATTCTATTTATACTTTTATACCATTCAATATTATAATTTAATCACATAAGTTATTACGATGAAAAAAGTTGTTTTTTAATTAAAATATAGCGTGTTTTTACTATTCATTAAAATATAAAAGTTGTCAGAATAGTATGAAAAATCTATACAAGGTAAAATTTTATATCCTGATACCAAATAATAATTTTATTTTGTAAAATTGAACTTATAAACATGTCACAAACTATATTTAATGTGGGTGCGCCATAAAAAGGTGGCAAAACTGCATTTTTTTTAAAAATACTTATTTTACCCGAAAAATTTATTTTGTTCTTATACCATGTTCTTGAAAATGTGTAAGATGAATAATAATGTTATAAAATTAAAAATTTAGTAAATAATATTCATAACGGCTAGTTTATAATAATATTATAATAATATATCGTTGTTTAGTAAAACCCGGTATTGGGTACAACACACGCTATCGAGGAAGGACACGATTGTGTGTAATGTATGCCAAGTCAGGGTTGCGTGTTGTGCAACAATCCTTTATTATTTCATATAATATAATCCAATAATATTTCATTTATACATTGAATATATATATATACACACTCAATGTTGCGTTGAATGACTATTATAAAACGAACTTGAAATTATGTGTAACACAATCTAAGAATAGTGTTCTGTATACTTCAATCTAATACAGTGTGGCGTATAGCACAAGATAATATTGTTATAGCATAAAACACATGACATCAAATAAATTAAAAAGAATACTTATCATAAAATATCGGGTTGTTATATTCTACCCCTCTTAAAATGAATTTCGCCCTCGAAATTCGTCAGGGTTATAAATGGTTTACTACTCGAAAGTTCCTTTAATAGAAACCCACATCGTAAAAATGAATACCAAAACATGGCTTTAAAAACTAATGTATAAAATGCAACGGTTACCCAAATTAGCTCATTACTTGGTTTCCACATAGGAGAACATAGGTGAAAATATGGATATGGAAGTGAAATCTAACCGTCAAGTTTGTGATAGAGATTGGTAGAGAACATGGCTTTGAAAAAACCAAAAATCACAAAGCTATATATTTTTGATAATCTAGGGTACCATCTGATTCATCGGATATAAAGGCACTAGGACAAAATTTTTGGTTTTCAAGATCATTTCCCTAAAGATGATGAAATTGGAATTAGAAGAAATACTTTCGTGATTTTTGTACAGTCTCACCGTTGGTCATTCTTTGGACAATTTCCATGTCATCTCTTAAAGAAATGAAGTTTAAATTTTCATTCGTGAAGTGTTAGCAGATCATGTGATAGAATGATGGGTCATTCCATTTGTCTCAAACAAAAGGTTATAAAAGTTATCAAAAATACATAAGTCCATATATAGTGAGATTAATCATATATGGTTCCTAAAATGGACTTATACTTCATATATCATACTTCTTAATATAATAAAACTAGTTTCTACTAAATAGGGACTTCATGTAGGCCAGTGGTAGGCGATAAAAGCCAGTCGCACTTCGGTTGTTGGTTCGATTCCCACAGCCTTGTCCGACGTGATGGGTTGTCGCCCGTCCTGCAGGTTGTCCTTTTTCTAAAACTACATTACTATAACAACCCATCAATAATATCGATCAATGTTTTATCCTTAAACAATATTAACTTTTTTCCAACATAATCCATTCCAATATTTAGGCTTATCTAATATACTTCGGTCCAAGCTCATAGTATAAAGAAACCGATTACTTGAAATATCATCAACCAGGCATGTGAATACCATCATTTATCCCCCATATATCTTGTTGGCCACATTCTAATCATGTGAATACCTTAATCATGTATTCTCTTGAAAAATTAATACCCATTAAACCTTAGTGAAAACATGAATGCTATCAAAAGTTAATTCTTTCCACATACCAAAATCCAAAAATTCTATATACTCAAACCATGATATAACCTTCTCCTAATATCAGTCATGAGCTCATGAATACTATCAAACATTTAATTTTCTCATTATCCCTTCATTATGCGCATATCATCTACTTTCCAAAAATATCTGAATAACCTTTCATGGTTACTGGTACCATTAATCACACGCATTCAAAACTTAAGGAAAGACAACAGTGTAACAATCCTTAGATGTCTCTTTATTCCATAGTACCATGAGATTACTTATACAAAATTACACTTGATAAACATGTAATCATTATACTACATTCTTAATCCTTCGACCGAGCTTCAACAATTCTTTCATCTCACATATCATTTGTAGTCTCTTCATCATCATCAACAGAAATACTACCCATACGACCGTACTGATTCTCTTCATGATACTTTCCCTGAGGGAATTGGTTTTCATAATGCCCGTACATTCCACATTTAAAACATTTAACCATTGTTGATGTCATGGGAATAACATTATCCTCATCCATGGTGTTAACTGAACCTTTTCCTTTGCACTTACTGGATTTGTGTCCTTCTTTTCCACACCCAAAGCATCTTCCAGTTCATTTGAAACCATCTCCCCTATGCCTCTTCCCACATGATTTACATGAGGGAAATTGAACTTTATTTCCTCTATGATCATCATGAAACTAAATCTTTCTCTTATTATCTGAGTCGGGAAACTTACCAAAGTTGAGATTATCGATCATATTATGAGATTGCTAATTACGCATAATAACGATGTTTGGACTTCCAAAACCCGTTTCATTTGGTTTTTCATGAAGAATAACATTCCATTGTCCATCATATCCTCTATTATCATGAATCTTCCTATTTACAACCATTTTCTAAAACCCAAAAAGAATAGTGTGAGAGGCAAAAATCATGCTTGGGAAAACAACATAGTAAAGGGGGAGCACCCTCAATATCTAACATCTTAGGTTAAATTCTAAGATCGTTACTGTAGTTCTAGGACTATATCCTATATGTATACTTATCCTTAGGGACATCCCTAGATATAACATAGAAATATATCTAGGGATCTCACTAACGTTTTCGAATCCTAGTTTCCAAAGGTTGACTAATCCTTTCCTCTGATACCAACTGTAGAGACCCAAATCTTGACGTAAATGGACATTACATTACTGTTGTGGAATACTTAGTACATAACAAAAACAGACACGCAAGAACCGTAATAGTTTAGTGTCTTTGGAAACTTCGAAGGTGATCTTCTAATCTTGGTGAATGATATGCAACATCTCTTATAATGATCTTCCCCCTTTTTTCTTACCTAAAACCTTTCATTATATCCTGGGGAAAAGAAAAAATATAAAGGGTGAGATCAAATGCTCAGTAAGGGTAAGCATTGAGAAAATAAAACAAACCATATATTAACATAAAAACATGTACATAATGTTTAAACATAGAAATCTTGTGCAATGACATAAAACATGGAAGTACGTAAGTCATAGATCAAAATAGAACATCAATCATGATAAAATAGCTTGTAAGAAAAACTTGTAATTGTGTAAAAACATTAAGCACATGATATGATTTCCGTATAAGCCAAGGCATTGCTTCCAAGACCATCTTAGTGGACAATGTCCCTTCCTGAATCGAGTTCACTCCTCATTCCAATCCTGTATTACTGAACCGGTTTAACCTTCCATTCCAGCCATGTCTATCTCATGAGATATAAATCTTTACCCAATTCATTGGAGGGAGATATAGGTCCCGCCCATCTCATAATGAAATCATTCTTACTTGTGCTATAAAATAAACATAAAACGTTCATCATAACCCAAAGAATAAAATGGGTTTAAAAAAAATCATCCCATCATTTCATAATCCATATAAAATAAATGGATATCATTTCATAATAAGAAAAGTGAAACCATGTAAATCATATAGACATTGTACTTGAAACATACACATATGAAATAATTTCATCTTAGATGAAAAATGGTTTTGATAATACACTTGAAATGAATTCTTGAGGAAAACATCCTTTCTTCTTCAAAATCATTCTCTTTCCACAAAATGTCATGAAATTTTAAAAGAAAAGGATTTTGTTGAAAATAGTCAGGAAATATTTTGGAGGAGGCTTCATGAAAATAAGGCTTTATAAAACCATAAAAATCCATTCATTCCGTATACGTTAAAAAAACATTCATCTCGTACTTTTGTCAGAAAATTAAAAAAGTACCTTGTAGGGTAAATAAAAGATATATTCCTTCCATACAATGGGGTAAAAGTAAAAATGGGTAAAAAGTAATTTAAAGATACATGAATACACATTTATAAAACATGGACATGGATGATAGCAATAAACCCAGTAAATACTTATGAATAAGAAATCTCGGATAAAAATGAGATTTGCAAAATTAAACCTTACCTTAGATCTGATATGCTTCGTATGTATCCAAACCTCCTATATAATGATTTAAATAATGTCATTGACTTATTATAGAATCATATTCATTGTTATTATATCATATATGGTTCACTTATGACTTTATATTACCCGTTCTTTTGTAAATTCATGTTAAAGTCGCGTTTTCGGTAAAATCGTTTCATTTGTCGTTCGTGTTTTAACTTGTAATTATTCATATGATTACTTAGATCATGATTACTTACATCCATAATGTAAAAAATGAATTATATAATATATATTATGAATATACATATATATAATAGATCTATAAATTTAAATAAATACACCATTCATGGAGACGGTAGGCCGTACGTACGCATGAATGTTGTTTTCGTTTCCACGTTGAATTGAATGGAATTAATTGGATGACATACATATATATATACATAAATACAGTATCATTATTATGTCATATATTTCATGATTACTTATTATATATATTTTATAATCATTTATGAATAGTTAATCATTGAGAATGAATCTCATCGCGTCGTGGAGACGGTATTCCGTACGTACACACGAGAAACGGTATCATTCCCATGATCATGGAATTTTATTGGAGTGTATGTATACAATTTAAGAATCAATATCACTTTACAATATTCATATATAGTTTTTATTTACACCATTATACCCATCCAATTAAGGTGGTGGTGGAAAATAGATTACATCATGGCGTGGAGACGGTATTACGTACGTACGCACGCGCGGTGATTTCATTTTCTGTAGGATGGATAAGTGGTGAAATAGGGTTGTTTCATATTTATAATAACAAATCAGTATATTAGGGATACTTATGTTATTACCTCATAATGAAACAACTAAAGAAGTGTGAGTAGAAGAAGAATGGAACTTGAAGAAAACAGTAGAAGGTATTACCTCTTTCTCAAAGTGTCTCCTTTAAACATTCTCTTAAGGCACGAGATTTGGTCTTTTGAGAAGACCAGTACCACTACTAGGTTTCTAAGGAAGTGGGGAAGTGAAATGGGCTGGGTTTGGCCAAGATTGAAGGCTCAAATTGGTGTGAGGAATAGAGGGAGGAGGTGCCCTTTTATAAGGGAGGAGAGGGGCACCTATGGAAAGTCTGGAAATATTATTTTATTATAAACTTATCTTCTATTTCAAAAGGACAAAAAATAATTAAAGATGAAGATATGATGAATCATGGTCGAAATAAAATCATCCAATAAGAATTAGACATGTTTTGGAAAATATTTTAATCATTATAATCTTATTTATTTAAATCATTTATTAATGAGGTAAATACTTCATCATTATTATGTCATAAATAATTTAATTTATATGCTGTATAAAAATTATAAAATAAATATAATTATGTAGGAAATATTTTTATCCTTCCAATTAATATTTATAGTCTAAAATATAATTTATATAACCTCTTATAAAAATTAATTACTAAAGGATTTTTGTTAATGTCAATTTTGTCTTTACATTAAATTAATTAATCCAAATTGTCATTGTCACTACCAAGTGGATCAATGGGGTCCCAAAATTGACCCAAGAATGACCATTGCTGACCACTACTCATTAAATAAGGTTATTACAAGTGTCAATGTAATTTTGAATTATTATAATATTCTTTTAACCTTGAATTACCCTATTTAACTTTAACTATGGTACATAAAAGTTACCGCTGTTACTATTCATAAAGCCCAACAATAAAAAGTAGTCTATTAATATAATTTGGACAAACTGATTACAAATATGGAATCAATTTTTCCAAATTCAATACACAGAAGTTGCAGAAATTAAATTAAAATTAATCCTGTTGTCGAAAGAAAACGGGTTTTTGTTTAAAACATTGCAAACGATTGAATTCATTTAACCTACGAATTCAATCTAAAATCATTGATAATGACATACATTATATTAAATGGTAAAAATATATTCTATTTATACTTTTAAACCAATAAATATTATAATTTAATCAGATACGTTATTAGGATGAAAAATGTTGTTTTTTAAATAAAATATAGCGTGTTTTTACTATTCATTAAAATTTAAAAGTTGTTCGAATAATATGAAAAATTTATCCAAGGTAAAATTTTATGTCCTGATTCCAAGAAATAATTTTATTTTGTAAAATTGAACATATAAACATGTTAAAAACTATATTTAAAGTGGGTGCACCATAAAAAGATGGCAAAACTGCATTTTTTTTAAAAAGACTTATTTTACCCGAAAAAATTATTTTGTTCTTATACCGTGTTCTAGAAAATGTGTAAGATGAATAATAATGTTATAAAATTAAAAATTTACTTAATACTATTCATAACGGCTAGTTCATAATAATATTATAATAATATATCATTGTTTACTAAAACCCGTTATTGAGTACAACACAAGCTATCGATGAAGGTCGTGATTGCGTGTAAGGTAAGCCAATTCAGGGTTGCGTGTTGTGCAAGAATCCTTTATTATTTCATATAACAGAATCCAACCATATTTAATTTATACATTGAATATATATATATATATATATATACAATCAATGTTGCGTAGAATGACTTTTATAAAATGAACTTGAAATTGTGTGTAACAAAATCTAAGAATAGTGTTGTGTATACTTCAAGCGAATAATGTGTGGAGTATAGCACAAGATAATCTTGTTGTATCATAAAACACATGACATAAAATAAATTAAAAAGAATACTTTTCATAAAATATCGGGTTGTTACATGCAATATATAATATACCTTGGTAATATATTTTAATTATGTAAGAATACATTAACAATCTTCTATTTTTATATTCATTTAAAAACCATATTACCATTTAAAAATATATATGATATAGAGGATTTTCATCATCCAATTTTTCTCAAAACCAATCTTCCTTTAATTTATGATAAATGGTTATGTAATTATATTCCATTTCCTCAAAATAAAATCGTAAATCACTTCCTTTCTAAAATATAATCCCGACATGTTAGAGTAATACACATATTTATATATAGATATTCATAATAAAACATATTAGTTCTCATGTGAAATATATTATTTTTTTCAAACATGACTATAATAATGTGTTTATCTCTCCATTACTAAAATCCATAGAACAAGATATCATAATATACGATTGATTATAATTGTTTTTATGAAAATTAAAATCTTTCTAAGGATGATATTCTATGATATAACACGATTTTATATCAAGAGATTTCAATATACAGTGCATGATCATCGAGGTAAACCTCCGATCATGATCAGATATAATATAATTGGTACACTATGAAAGTTTACTACTTACATAATTTTTATTTGTAAAATATAATTTAGAGATTAATATTCAATGATTGCAATGAATTTTGATTTCTTCATAACGTAATCTACTAAATCCCATATCAAATTATGTTTTTTAGATATTTTGGGGTGTCTGACGATAATTTACATGGTCATGCTTTCCCATTTACATTTTGGTATGGGTAATTGTTGTAACATCCCCATATACATTTCTCCCTCCACCTTAATATGATAACTTTAGAATAACTACGATGCATAACAAGTATTATATCTCTTCTTAATTCCCACCAAAAATGATATTTTAGATCTGTATTTAACATTGAATCTCAAATATGAATAAAGAATGAGGAACTAAAACCCACCTTTAACAACCCCTTCTTTAAATCCGGTAAGGATAAAACACATAAAATTCTCTTGAGTATCATTATTCAATTTCAATCATGTTAATACTTAGGATCATTTCTCACCTTATTCTTTACCTCTAAATCTTTTCTCTACACCACATTAATATTCACTATGTTATATTGCTGAATAGTCATTTGATACTAATAAAATATATCTTCTTGTTACAAAATATCCTCATATGTCCATTACAAATCAACCAATATTGGATCTTTTGATATCCTTACCATGGATAAAAAATCTGTATATATTCATCTTAATGAAACTACATAAATGATTACTTTATGAAGATGGTACTTTATTAAGTAGTCATAATTTCATTAAATACCCAACCATATTTTATGGTGATTATACAAAATTTTATATGTGAATATATATATATATATAATAAACTTTTATGATCAATCTATATGTCACACTTATATTTATAATGATAATGGATCCATATTTTTTACTTGAAAATTATATTTTTTAACTCCAAATCATATGTAAGTAAATTTTTCTCAAAAACAATCAATTTTCTTGGAAATTAATATATAACAATTTCATTCTTCATGGGAACACACCACAGTCCATTATTTGACATATATCAATGTATTACAAAAACAAATCTACATTAGGGAAATGGATGAATAGGTGCATAGAGTATCCTTCTCTTTATTTATTTAACATTTTCAACACATTCATCTTTTCAAATGAACATAGCTCACATCTGAGTAACGATTGTGAGATGATTACAAATTTATGAGAAATTATACAAAAAAAATCAATAATATTCATCTAAAATAAGAATGATTAAGATCCCATTCATGGTGGTTATTCAGGGATAATGATCAATAAATTTTTTATTTAATGAATAAACATATATACATTCTCTTAGGATTATATAACCATTAAATTAAATCTTTTATTTCAAAAATTTACACTTGGTTAACTGTTCATACATCATCTCCTTCCTAAATGTATTTAGAATTTTTAATGGTGGGAAGATCCCTTAAGGGGCTCTTCAATCTAGGTTTTCCCCTCTTTGACGCCTTCTTCCCCGTTTCAGCTTGGCGTGGCACCCATCTTTTGGTGATAGTGGTCGAAGATCCTCAATTGTGTTGGTGTCGGTTTTGTCCGCGGTTGGCCTCACCTCCCTTTGGTGAGACGGTGCTAGTCCGCGGGTAAGTCCCTGCTTCTGCAACTTTATAGGTTTCTCTTCTTCTCCGGTGTGAATTGGGTGGTTTGTCAAGGTCTCAGCAAGCATCTTGTATGATGGCGACGAGATCTAGTCTGCTTCGATGATGGCATATCAGTGATGTTTTCTAATTCCGTCCATTGCAGTCATTTCTGCTTCGGTTGCGTACATGATGGTTTTGCGGTGTTCATGAGTTGGGAAGATGATTCTTTTACTAGTTGAATAGAGTTCATGTTTCATTCAATTTTCTGCGTTGAGTGTGAGTTAGCGCATGATCTGATATGTTCGATGATGATGGATTTCATTGTTGTTCCGGTTGATTTTGTTTGATTTTTATTTTAGAATGTTTCCCTTCTTTCTCAATAGCTGAATGTCGAAGGAAGGTGATGACAAAGGAGTTGACACAAAGGGTGTGGATCGAGCTTTGTCATAGACATGGATGAACTCGCTTATGTCTTGAGGTTTGCAGTGTTTGTGGTTTTAAATGGTGATGTTTTGATACAGTGGTTGTAGGATCAAAATAATGATGTAGATGCTCAATATACAAGAGGGGGGTGAATTCTATAATTTAAAAATTCCTTTGAAAACTTTAAAGTTAGTTATGAATAACTGTGTTTTCCTTATAAAAAGAAAGGGGCTAAGTTTAACAAAGTTAAAGTAGGCAAATTTACAACACCTCTAACACCAAATGAAAACTTGGAAAGAGATTACAAAAATATGTTCCGGAAATATGGTTCCAGAAATTGAAACTTAACAAAAGATTACAATATGAGATTCTACCTTAAAGCGTATAGAATCTAAATGAAACAGAGTACAAGTAAGGAAGTATAAGAAATCTATACATTCCGGATAATACAAAATTCAGCAGAAATAAACAAGTAGTAAAACAACAAGTAACAAGATATAGGTCTTTTAACCCAAAGAGAAAGGTATCCAACAACCTTGGATAAAGGTCCCTTGATTTATACTTTCAAGCAAGTCTGTCTTACCAACACTAGGGTAAGCCCTCGATACGAATATCAGAATCTTTGTCTTGCTATCCCCGCAAGCCCTCAACATCAAGGTAGTTGGAAACCTCTGTCTTCCTCAGCAAGGAAGCCCTCTAACTTCAAGGTAGTCGGCACCTCTGTCTTCCTATCCCCGGAAGTCCTTGAATGTAATCACCAACATTCGGAGTTGCACGAAGCAAAAACTGAACGAGTGGTTCAGTACGCACAAGGCATGAAAATCTTTCTCTCTCTAGAAATCACCTTAGTAGCATGTGGTCTCTAGATTGATCAACTTAATTGTATATTTGAGCTCTTTCAAATGAGCTCCTATTTATAGGAAAATTTCCAACGGTCAACTCCCTCTTCCAACGATCATATTTTCCATGAAATTTGGTGGGACCTGTACACGTGTAAATTAGACAACGGTTAGTTTATAACAGAATAGACAACATCGTTTTATAACAAAACAAGTTTAACAGAATGTACGACACTGTTTAAAATATAACTCAAAATTTCGGAGTGAATATTCGGAGTGAAAGTTCGGAGTGAGAGAAAAAATATTAAAGAGTAGACAGATTATAACAACGTAAGAAGAATGAAAGTTCGGAGTCTAACTAAAAAGAAG
Source organism: Viscum album (assembly GCA_963277665.1). Lineage (NCBI taxonomy): Eukaryota > Viridiplantae > Streptophyta > Magnoliopsida > Santalales > Viscaceae > Viscum > Viscum album. The sequence goes on along the minus strand of OY728121.1, from coordinate 1,786,648,704 downwards.
TTCGGATTCTATGTTAAGAAATGTTCGGATTCTGTTTTATAGGAATTCAGAGTCTAGTTTCACCAGAGATCGGATTCTGAATCTGTAGAGTTCGGAGTCGAACTTCTTAAGATTTCAGAGTCGAACTGCTTAAGAGTTCGGAGTCGAACTTCTTCAGAGTTCAGAGTCGAACTGCTTAAGAGTTCGGAGTCGAAATTCTTCAGTGTAAGGTGTCGAACTGCTTAAAAGTTCGAAGTCGAACTTTTTCAGAGTTCGAAGTCGAACTACTAAAGAGTTCGGAGTCGAACTGCTTAAGAGTTTTGAGTCAAACTACTTAAAACTTCGGAGTCGAACTGCTTAATAGTTCGGAGTCGAACTTCTTCAGAGTTCGGAGTCGAACTACTAAAAATTTCAGAGTCGAACTTCTTAAGAGTTCGGAGTCGAACTACTAAAAAGTTTGTAGTCGAACTTCTTAAGAGTTCGGAGTCCCGAAATTGGATTAGAACTACATTACAGATCACATCCAGAATTCGGATCCTAAAAATAGAACGCTCCAAATCTTTTCAATATATGGCTCCAGAAATTTGGTTATGAAACCAGTTTTTGAATTTAAGAATAATATTTCCATGTATAATAAAATCTAGGTTATGGTAAATTTCCTTAAAGAAGTAAATTTTCATAATGGGGGTAAAAAAATAATATATTCTTAATTATAAGGTGTTTTTGATTTTCAAAACAAGAAGGAATGGAAAAGTCATAAGGAAAACCTTATTGACTCAACAATCTCCCCCTTTTTGGAAAGCACAAACATTCTTACGAGAAAGCATTTAAGGATTTTGAAAAAAATCATTAGACATTGAAAATTAAAACTTATCTCCCTTTGTTCATGGATAGAAATGAATACAACTAAATCCCCCTTAGGCATTGAAACTCTATGGATTGTATTCTGAGTTTCCGGAGTGGAGTTTTCAATAATATAAGAGTGAAAACTTCATAGTGGGAAACTCACCCTTTCATTAAGGATATTTCTCTTATAATTTTTTCCCTTTCTCCTCTTTAGGAGTAGTTCTTTTTCCTTCTCCCCCTTTGTGATTTTCAAAATGAATTGAACGGAATGGAAAACAAAGTATGGTACCTGAAACATTAGTATATAACAAAATACAAACCAACCAGATAACCATTTCATTATAGTTGGGAAAAAATACAAGAAAAGACAACTATAACCAACGATCGGAGTAGATTCATTTGTCTTCCTTTTCCTTCGGAATGAGCTACTTCAACAAAGCTTTGAGTTTCTTCAAGTCTCTTTGATCTTCCTCTCTTTGCCTCTCCAAGGATTTTACCTTTTCTTCTTGAGCTTTTAAAGCCTCTGCCTGAACCTCCAAGGCTTCTTTCTGCAACTTCAACAACTCATATTGCTTTTCCATCTTCTTCTGAAACTCAATCCGGAAATGTATTTCAGTTTTCCAATTTTGAGATACTGAGTTATGCTTCCCACTAAGATCCCTGACCTGTTGATTCCGGAAATTTTGCTCCTGGGTCAACTTCTCAGAAATCTGATTAACCTTTTTATCCTCCATTTCAAAATCATTTTGAACTTCAGCCTGAAAATTCTCAAATTGAGCTAAATCTTTATCAACTCTCTTAGACCACTTGGTTGCTTTACTGCAGGACTTTCTATGCACGTCATAGTCGATCATAAAACTATTCTGTTCAGCTTCCAACTTCACAAACTTATCCATTACCATGGATAAAGAATCTGATTTTTGATTCATAGATTATTGCAGCAACTGGCATCTAGAATCTATTGTTGGAAGAATCAGAATTGTGTCCACCAACTTTCTCAGAGATTGAACCACAAAATCATTCCCGTGGGATGATGATTCCGAATCAGAAACTTCTTTTTGAGATTCCTCTTCTTCAACTAGCATCAGCTTCTTTTTAGAGGTACCACCAACCTCTTTCCTTCTGATGACATCTTTAATGGGTGTGTCCATTAGAGTTTGCTTCCCTTTATCAGATTTCGGAATGGATTTCACATTAAAAGATACTTCCTCAGATTCAGAAACATGAACAATATGATCCTCATATGGTTTCTGTCTTTCATGACCTTCCTCAAGAAAGTTCCTCTCATAGGATTCTTCTTCATCAAATAGCTCATTCTCTTCATCTTCTTCTTTTGGATTTTTCTTACTAGCTTCTTCATCTCCCTTGCCTGAGGTAACTATTTTTGCGGATTCAGCCTTATCTTTGTAGTCCTGTACTTTCTTGATCAAGGTATCCAGATCTTCACTCTCCTCTTCTTCTTCTTCATCTTCCTCTGCTGCTTCAGCAACTTCCTTCTTAGCTTCTACAGCTATTCCTTTATCCTTGTCCTTTTCCGGAGTGACGTAGTTTTTCATTGGAGTTTCTGGTATAGAAGTTTCAACACCGAATGTTTTCGGAACTAGAAGCCTTTTGGAAGCCAACTCTATATCTTTTAGCAATGATTGCACTAGTTCAGCTTCAGTCATCTTTTTTCTCAACTTCTTTTCCTTCGCTTGCCTTTATATCTCCTCAGCAACTTTTTATTTTAATGCCTTGGCCACAGCAGGGTCCAATCCGAATTGAGGATCCCCTTCCTTCCTCGATTCTTTATCTTTCCTCCACTTTGCTGCTACTTCATCTGTATAGATTTTCTGCTTCTTCATCTTGGGAGGTGCGGATTATGTTTCCTTAGGCTGAGGAACTTCTTCATCAGTAACTACTTCCTTAGCCTTTCTCTTCTTCATTTGCTTTTTTGAAGGTTCCGGAGATTCATTTTCAGTTATTTCAAATTCCTCCACGGATAGGGGTAAAATTCTCCGGATTCACTAGAAAATCCCATCTTCATTCTTTTAAGCATATCATAACTAACAAGCATGAGCTTGCAATTCCGGATCATTGATTTGCAGGAAACTTTGAAAGATTCTAAACATCGAACAATCAACTTAGACAGTAAGGCAGGAAACATCATAATATGAGCTCTCCGATTTCTTTCTTTGATATTCTTGATCGTAACCAAGACATCCCTTATCAGATTTATCTTTCATAGATTTACCAAAAAATATAAGACATAGATATCACTCTTCTTCAGATTGTCTTTATCTCCTCTTCTCGGAACCAGAAAACCTTTCACCCATAGTTGCGGTATTCTATTATTCGGAGTGAGCCGATAAATCTTAGTAGTTGAATCATCCTTAATCCCAAGACACTTCAGTGCCTTTTCCTTATTGAAACCTCCTCGCACATCAGGAAGTTTGTGAGAACAGAATTCAGCTTCTCCCTCATTTTCCATACCAACCAGGCTTGCTTCCTTAGTGTAAGAAAGTTTATAAGTCTTCCCATAAGACTTAAAAGAAAACCTTTCTATACCATCTTCCACCAGGAAGGAAACAGACTCATAAAACTCTATCAACAAGTCATTATAAACCGGATCCTGTTTATCTGGTTTTTCTAGGAATACATCTTCCCATCCATTCAGTCTAATATTCTTCGAAATAAGAGAATCAAGCTTTTAAAAATCCGGATGAACTAACCTTTCCATGTAAACTAACCACATTGAAATTGGTTTGACAGTTGACATATCTTGAGAGGTTGCTTCAACAGACATTCAGAAAGAAATAAACTGTAAGATTTGGATCGGCTTCACATGGTTCAGAACCGGACTTAAGAGGAGAAGCATGGCTTCGAGACGCAAAATCTTGAAAAACCAATTTGGGATGAGTCTCGGGGTCCCCTTTATATAGGAAAAGAATTTGACCGTTGGTATTCCAAAAGCCATCTAATGGTTGAAAAAACATTGATCTGATCTGACGGTTGAGAACAGTCCCTCAAGAAAAATTTGACTCCTATCTTTTGAGGTTTTTAAGGAAAACATTTGGATTTGAGGAAAATCTAGAATCCGAACTTTTAAAAATAAACAGTATGCAAAAATTTGATTACAAAACTATAAGTAAGAAAAATATAACTTACAGATTGACAAGAAATATTGTTCGAAATATGTAATATTCTTCTTGAAAAAAAAACATCATTACGAAAGTTGCAGTACGAAAACCTTGTTACGAAAATCCCAGTACGAAAATATCCATTCCGAAAATTATCAGTATGAAAATTCCATTCCGGAAGTTTTCCTTTCTATAATTTTAGTTATGAAAATTTCTGTTCCGGAAATTTCCATTCCGGAAAATTTAGTTTCAAAAAATTTCATTCCGGAAGTTCAGTTCCGAAAGGTTTTTTTAAAATAAAAAAACTCTAACAACCAAATGTACTCCCCCTATGAAGAGGAGATTATTACTGTTAGGAGATTTTTTCAACAAGAAGTTAATGATGAATAATTACTTTATAGCTATCATTCCTAACTTCTGTTTAATGTCTTCAAATCTATCAGAGGGTAATGATTTTGTGAAAATATCATGAAGTTGATCTTGCGTTCTGATAAACTGAAGAATGATATCTCCTTTTTGTGTGTGATCCCTAAGAAAGTGATGCCTAATATCTATGTGTTTTTCATGGGAGTGATGTGCAAGGTTCGTACTTAAGGCAATAGCACTTGTGTTATCACACAAAATTTGAGTTTTAGTAAAGCTCAAGCCATAGTCTGTGACTGTGTGTTGCATCCACAATACTTGAGCACAACAACTTCCAGCTGCTACATATTCGGCTTCAGCAGTTGAAAGTGCTACAGAATTTTGCTTCTTGCAGGACCAAGAAACTAATGAATCTCCTAAGAAATGACAAGTTTCGGATGTTCTTTTTCTATCTATTCTACATCCACCAAAGTCAGCATCAGAAAATCTTTTTAGAATAAAATCATCTCCAGAAGTATAAAACAATCCTAGATCCATGGTTCCCTTAAGGTAGCGAAAAATTATTTTTACTGCCTTTAAGTGAGATTCCTTAGGGTTGGATTGATATCTTGCACATAAGCATACTGAGAACATTACGTCTGGTCGACTAGCTGTCAAGTAAATTAAACTTCCTATCATACCTCTAAAAGATGTTTGATCTACTGGTTTCCCAACTTCATCAAGATCTAAAGAGTTTGAGGTACCAATAGGAGTAATTATACTCTTATTATTGTCATAACCATACTTTTTGAGAAGATCTTTAATATAATTATGTTGAGATATTTAGGTTCCTTCTGGTTTTTGAGAAATTTGAAAACCAAGGAAAAATGATAACTCACCCATCATACTCATTTCAAACTCAGATTTCATTAGACTTGCAAAGGATTCGGTTAAAGATTGCTAAGTTGAACCAAATATGATGTCATCAACATAAATTTGAACAATCAAAACATTTTTCATATCTTTCTTTATAAAAAGGGTTGGATCTTCATTTCCCTTAACATAGTTATTTTGAAGCAAAAATCCAGTGAGTCTATCATACCAGGATAGTGGGGCTTGTTTAAGACCATACAATGCTTTGGTAAGTCTAAAAACATGATCAGGATGTTTTGTATATTCAAAGCTAGGAGGTTGTTCAACAAAAACATCCTCTTGGACATAACCATTAAGAAAAGCACATTTCACATCCATTTGGAAAAGTTTGAAATTAATGAATGCTGGAAATGCAAGTAGAATACAGATAGATTCAAGTCTAGATACTAGAGCATAGTTTTCTTCATAGTCTATTACCTCTTGCTGATTATAACCTTTAGCAAAAAGTCTAGCTTTATTTCTTACTATGACACCATTTTCATCACATTTATTTCTGAAAACCCATTTTACTCCAATAACAGAAGTTTCTTTAGGTCTTTTAACCAAATTACAGACTTTATTCCATTCAAATTCATTTAGTTCATCTTGCATTACTTTGATCCAATCATCATCACCTAAAGCTTCATCCGTGCTTTTAGGTTCTAATTGGGAAAGAAATTCTAGATGTTCTACTTCATTTCTTAAGGAAATTCTAGTCCTTACAGGTTTATTTACATCACCAACGATACTATCACTGGGATGATTCTTAAGAAACACCTGATTTGGGTTTTTAAAAGCTTGTTCATCAACATAGGGTAGAAAGTCTTCTGGTGTAAATGTTTCAGAATTATCTTCTTGAATAGTATCTTTATCAGAAGGAACTTCTATCAAAGGTTGACAATCAGTTTTTGAAAACACATATGAGGATGTAGGCTGGGATGGTTTATAAACAAAAGGATCAGACTCATTAAATATTACATGCACTGTTTCTTCAATAATACAAGTATTTTTATTAAAAACTCTATAAGACTTAGAAGTTGTGGAATAACCTAAGAAAATTTCTTCATAAGATTTTGGTGCGAATTTATATAGATTATCTTTAGTATTCAGAATGAATACTTTGCAACCAAAAACCGAGAAGTAGAATAGTCTTGGTTTTCTACCATTCCATAACTCATAAGGAGTTTTATTAAGAAAAGGTCTAATCAAAACTCAATTTATAGTATATCAAGAAGTACTTATAGCTTCATCCTAGAAATGTATAACAATATAATATTCACTCAACATGGTTCTAGTTATCTCTTGAAGAATTCTATTTCTTCTTTCAACTACACCATTTTGTTGAGGAGTTCTAGGTGATGAGAAATTGTGAGTAATACCTTTTCTACTACAAAAAGTTTCCAAATCAGAATTTTGAAATTCTCCTCCATGATCACTATAAATAGTTTTCAAAGGAAGGTTTTTCTCATTTTTAACTTGATCTCTAAAACTTTTGAAATAAGAAAAAGCTTCAGACTTCTTTTCTAGAAAATAGACCCAAGTAAATCTAGTGTAGTCATCAAATAGAACAAGCACATATTATTCGCCTCTAATACATCCAGTTTGTGTAGGACCAAAAAGATCCATGTGCACTAACTTTAATGCATCGGTTGTCGAGACTTCACCAATTGATTTAAAACTAGATTTATGTTTCTTGATATATTGACAAGGATCACAATATTTAGAAGAGTCAAATCTATTCTCCATTAGATCCTTAACTAGTTTCTTCTTAGAGAGTTTACATTGGTTTCTAAGGTTACAGTGACCTAGTTTTCTATTCCATAACCAGGAATGATCTTCCATTGCACTTAGGAAAGGTAAATCTTGGCTTCTAAAATCTTCTAAGTTCAAAGTGTAAACATTCTCTTGCCTATTGGCTGAGAGAATAAATTCTTCCTTGGAATTGTAAACTAAGCACTTATCATTCCTAAAATTCACAAGGTAACCTTCATCACATAACTGACTTATGCTAATGAGGTTGTGCTTAAGACCCTTAACAAAAAATTCATTTGAAATAAAGGTTTTACCAAGAAGAACAATATTACCAATACCAACAATCTCTCCCTTAGCATTATCTCCGAATGTTACATTTCCTCCTTTTGTTTTGATAATCTTTTCAAAATAGCTTTTGTTACCAGTCATGTGCCGGGAACATCCACTATCCATGTACCGTGTATTATTGTTGATACTCTCTTTATTTTCCTCAAATCAAGAAGAGAATTAGACTTTCGGAATCCAAACTTGCTTGGAATTGAGATTTCCAGATAATAAAATTTTAGGTACCCACATCTTCTTAGAGAAATAAGCTTTGTGAAATCCTAGAGATTGGGTTTTGTTTAAGGAACAATTCTTTGCCCAGTGACCACCACATTGACACTTGGTACAAAATGGAGCACTTTGAGGAACAAAATAATTGTTACTAAAAATTGGTTTTTCATGGGTATAAACAAATCCAGATTTATTTCTTAAAGGTCGTATTTGGGAATACATTTTATCAAAATTTTCCTTATCATGGGTAATGTTTGATAAACACTTCTTTAAGGAAAAAATTTCAGACTTGAGTTTTATAACCAAGTTTTTATCCTCAAAATAATTAGTTTTAGAACTAGATCTAGGCTCGAAAACATTTTTCTTAGAAATTACTTTTTCTAATTCTTTAGAAAGTTTGTTCTTCTCAGAACTTACTTCCTCAAGATTTTTTGAAATACATTAAAAATTAGCATTTTTCCTATCAAGATATTTAGAACGATATGATATCTCTTTTGTAAGAATAGAATTCCTATAGTTTTCCTTATCAAGTTTCTTATTGAGTTTGGAATTCTCAATTTCAAGAAGTTCAGCAAACCTAGAGACTTATTCATAAGTAGGTAAAGTATTTTCTTAATCGGAAGAGGATTCTTCATCAGAAGAGTTATAATACTTACACTCATTAGAATTTAAAGAAATATTGGTCAATGATTCAGCATTTCGTACCTTAGCCATAAAACAATGATTTTCAATAGGTAATCTGGCTATAAGACCAAGATTCTTTTGTCCTGAAGATTCGTAATCAGAAGATTCATATGAAGAATCACCACCACTGGCACTCCAGGTATCATTAGCTTTCAAAACTTTCTTAGCTTTGTCTTTATAATACTTCTTTCTGTTTCTATCTGAATACCTTTCTTTCCTTTCTTTCTTTTTAAGAAAAGGGAAATATGGTCTAATATGTAGAGCTCTCTTGCATTCATAACAATTGACTTCTCCATCTTTTCTATCATTCCTTTCCCTTTTCTTATACTTGGATTGGAAATTTCTCTGGCCAGCTATCTTGTTCATCCTTCGAGCAAGATTGGCTAACTCATTTTCTGTTATTTCACTCTCACTAGAATCTGATTGAACTACCATCTTCTTAGACATGGATCTGGTTACTCTCTCAGGAGTCTTAGATTTCATATGATTTGATGTTGTTGTAAAAGAAACAATACCATTTCCATTTTTCTTCTTGATGTTGTCAGCATCTCTCTTGATTCTGGCTTCATGTTGGAGAAGAGTTCCAAATAACTCATCAAGAGAAATTTGAGTGACCTTCTTGTCCTCATCTATAGCAGTTCTTTTGGATTCCCAATCATTAGGCATGATATCAATTATCTTATCAACAAGAGCTTCATCATCTAACCCTTTTTCTCCCAAAGACTGTAGGCTGTTGACGATAGTCATAAATCACTGTTTAACATTACATATTGGTTCTCCATAAGGAAAATTGAAGCCATGATATTCAGATCTAAGCATAGCTCTCCTAGTCTCAATCACCTTAGAAGTTCCAAAGTGTGTAACCTCTAACTTCTTCCAGATACAATTAGCTACTTCACAAGAAGAAATTTGGCAATATATATTTCTGGTCATTGAACAAAGTAATGTATTGCGTAACATATAATTGAGTTGATACTCTTTCTTTTCCTGGTTAGTAAAAGTTCTAACTTCCTTATCAGGAATTTTATAATCACCAGTAAGCATAACAATGTTGTCTACTCAAGTATTGATAACAAAAGTCTTCATTAGATCTCTCTAGTACTCATAGTCATTACCATCAAATATTAGTGGTCTTGTAGGATTTATATTATCAATAGAACTAACATTAATTCCTTCCATACATAAAAACCTTTGGCACACGAACTTGTTAGAAATAAAATTTGTAATAACAAAGTTCGGAATGAGAATGTTCGGAATGAGAAAGTGAGAAAGAAAAACTTATACATGAGTAAAAGTATTTCAGAGACCTGCTCTGATACCAATTGTAGTATTGGTATAGAGTATGAGGTTTACAACCTCTGATACCAATTGTAGGATCGAAATAATGATGTATATGCTCAATATACAAGAGGGGGGGTGAATTGTATACTTTAAAAATTCCTTTGAAACCTTTAAAGTTAGTTATGAATAACTGTGTTTTCCTTAAGCAAAGGAAAGGGCTAAGTTTAACAAAGTTAAACTAGGAAAATTCACAATACCTCTAACACCAAATGAAAACTTGGAAAGAGATTCGGAAAATACGTTCCGGAAATATGGTTCCAGAAATTGAAACTTAACAAAAGATTACAATATGAGATTCTACCTTAAAGCGTATAGAATCTAAATGAAATAGAGTACAAGTAGGGAAGTATAAGAAAGTTATACTTTCCTTATAATACAAAATGCAGTAGAAATAAACAAGTAGTAAAACTACAAGTAACAAGATATAAGTCTTTTAACCCAAAGAGAAGGGTATCCAACAACCTTGGATAAAGGTCCTTTGATTTATACTTTCATGAAAGTCTGTCTTACCCACACCAGGGTAAGCCCTCGATATTAATGTCATAATCTCTATCTTTCTATCCCCGCAAGCCCTCAACATAAGGGTAGTTGGAAACCTCTATCTTCCTCAACAAGGAAGCCCTCGAACTTCAAGGTAGTCGGCACCTCTGTCTTCATATCCCTAGAAGTCCTGGAATGTAATCACCAACATTCAGAGTCGCACGAAGCAAAAACTGAATGAGCGGTTCAGTACACACAAGGCATGAAAAGCTTTCTCTCTCTAGAAATCACCTTAGCAGCGTGTGTTCTCTAGATTGATCAACTTCATTGTATATTTGAGCTCTTTCAAATGAGATCATATTTATAGGAAAATTTCCAACGGTCGACTCCCTCTTCCAACGGTCATATTTTCCATGAAATTCAGAGGGACATGTACACGTGTAACTTAGCCAACAGTTAGTTTATAATAGAATAGACGACATCATTTTATAACAAAACAAGCGTAACAGAATGTATGACACCGTTTAAAATCTAACTCAAAAGTTCGGAGTGAATATTCGGAGTGAAAGTTCAGAGTGAGAGAAAAAATATTAAAGAGTAGATAGATTATAACAATGTAAGAAGAATTAAAGTTCAGAGTCTAACTAAAAAGAAGTTCGGAGTCTATGTTAAGAAATGTCCGGATTCTCTTTTATAGGAATTCAGAGTTTGGTTTCACCAGAGATCAGATTCTTAACCTGTAGAGTTCGGAGTCGAACTTCTTAAGAGTTCGGAGTCGAACTGCTTAAGAGTTCAGAGTTGAACTTATCTAGAGTTCGTAGTCGACCTTCTGAAGAGTTCGGAGTCGAATTTCTTCAGAGTTCGGAGTAGAACTACTAAAGAGTTCATAGTCGAACTGCTTAAGAGTTCAGAGTCAAACTGCTTAAAATTTCGGAGTCGAACTTCTTCAGAGTTCGGAGTTGAACTACTAAAGAATTCGGAGTCGAACTGCTTAAGAGTTCGGAGTCGAACTGCTTAAAAGTTTGGAGTCGAACTGCTTAAAAGTTCGGAGTCGAACTTCTTCAGAGAACGGAGTCGAACTACTAAAAAGTTTGGAGTCGAACATCTTAAGAGTTTGGAGTCGAACTACTAAAAAGTTCGGAGTCGAACTTCTTAAGAGTTCAAGGTCCCAAAATCGGATTAGAACTACATTATAGATCACATCCAGAATTCGGATCCTAAAAATATAATGCTCCAAATGTTTTCATTATATGGCTCCGGAAATTTGGTTATGAAACCGGTTTTTGAATTAAAGAATAATATTGGTATGTATAAGAAAATCTAGGTTAAGGTAAATTTCCTTAAAGAAGTAAATTTTCATTATGGGGGTAAAAAAATAATATATGCTTAAGTATACGGTGTTTTTGATTTTCAAAACAAGAAGGAATGGAAAAGTCATAAGGAAAACCTTATTGAATCAACATCGGTGAGGTCTGGTTTCTTCTCACCGACGGTTTTTCTCCGGAGATTTAGATGATGTTGATGAGGCAGTGGGTGCGGCATGAGGTGGCTCGTCGATCGAGATTCTTCAGTCATCATGATTGTGCTGATGGTTTATGATATTTTTAAATTTGAATCCTGATGGTTTTTTGGGTCAGGGTCTGTATGGTTTCTGGTCACCCATAACCAGGTTTAGTAGAGAATGAAAAAATGGATTGCAGGATAAATGTCTTTAGCACTGTTCTTAGTCCATCTTCATGGCCATCCATTACCATTCCATATATATAATAATAGCTTCTATAGATACAAACACAAACTGATCAAGGTAATATTAAAAGACTATTTTCATTAAATAAATGTATATTGTTTAGGAATTACTATGAAAAAATGGCATCAAAATATATTCATAGTGTTTATACCTTATATAGATTGTTCTCATGGATGCATCCTCTTTCAAAGCCATCAATTGATGAGATCTAGAATGAAAGTCAATTTTTGAAATTTATTAACCTCTATGATGTTGATAAATTATTATTTAATAAGTGTTAGGGGACATGTGATCATTATTGGGATCTTGTTTGGTTCACAATAATCAATACATTTTCACATCAATCAATCATTATTCATAAAAAATTTAGTAGTTTCACTAGAAGGTGAAATATATGGAAATGTGAGTCCTATATCATGATTATCTAGGAGTTCCTTCTTAAAATAATTATACTCTATAAGGGTTATTAAATTGGGACTCTTTAAAATTGGTGTAGGACCAGGTATGAGTTCATTTTAGAAATCAACGTCCTTATTTAGTGGGTGATAATGAATCACTTTTGGAAAGATATAAAAAAACTACTAAACAAAATCCATATCATCAATTTTGGTTTTTACATAACCATCTATTATAAAAACCACTTTTGAATATGAATTTTTTCCCATAAAATGGATGTGAACAATATCATATGTGCATTTTTATCACCACCTATATCCTTGAGTGTTGGTTTTTTCATAAAATCAAACATGACTTCCACTACTAAAACATTACTATAGTATTTATAGAGATTAGTTAAATTAATGCCTATAATAGCATCAAATTACACTATAGGGAGAATAATAATGTTTTCAAGGATCTCATTTCCCACAAATAGTAACTGATGAAATATAATATATTTGATATGTGAAAAAAATTCTATTACTGGTTTTCAAATCTATTTCAACGTATAATCATTGTGTTGTAATTTTTATACCATTAAAAAATATTTATATATAATATTGTAGGTAGATCAATATTCAAATAAGACATGTGTTGTTATCAATTGGATTCCATTTTTAAATTTCACTAGGTCATTATCTTACCTCCTCATCAAAAATAGTGATCACATGAAATTTACCTCTATCCCTAGGAATAAGAGGTTACTGATATCAATCATTAACCTTATCATTTGTATTTGATCCATGTATATCATAATTCCATACTCATTACATTTGAAACAATAAAGTTTAGGTGGTTCATTTTATGATAATTTCTCTTTATTTCAATCATTAGATATCTGATTCCAATCACATCGGTATTCATCCACTTGATGACCTTCCATTACAAACATAAAACATTTAATTGTTTATCTAAAACAATTTTCACAATTTTAATTATATAAATCATGAATATTGGATGTCTCACCTAATGCATTTAATATCTTTTAGAATTTATTCTTAATTCTGTCATTCATTTATCTTAAAAACCATAAGATTCATTGGAAACTAAAACCACCATTTTGACATTGATAGTACACTAAACAATTTAATCATAGGTAATAAAGTACCTCATAAATAATTATCTTCCCACAAATGGATTTAATCCACTAGAGAATTAAAATACCTTAATTGAATGTTTGATGATAATACCAAAATTGTACCTCACAAGTCAAGTATCATTTTCAAAATAAGTGCCAACATATTCTTCATCCCTCTATATTAGATCAAAGAATCCCATCTCCATATTCATAGAATGAATCTGAAAAAGTAATTACTAATAATATGATAATTAACTCATTGTACATCATGTAGTATTTTTCTTCATGAACCTCATATTCTTAATATGAATCAACCATAGGTTTGCTTATCCTTACAAAAAATTAATGACCAACATTAATTTTACACCAACTAATCAATGGAGAATAGAAAAATTAATTTATATGAAACTTATCCAATTCTCAATTACTAGTGGATCAATTGATATATTAAAATAAATTTGTAATGGCCTCAGGAAGAACTCAAAGGAACAATTCTCCCATTTTAGTCATTTTAAATCTAATCAAGATTCACAGCCTAAGAATTTTTTATAAGCAAAACTATAAGATGTTTCAATTTACATCACATTAAATTCGGATTATCAATAAGAAAATCATTTCATTTTCCATAAAATTTTTAATTTAAATTATTTTAATTGAGTTCTAGCCATTGATTAAAATTAAATATCATATTGTGAACAATAATAATAGAAGTGGGAACCCACATAACCATGAATATTATTTTATAATGTTCCAGAATAATCATAGAATCTATTCAATTTAATACAACTTAGTATTAATATAGGATATTAATTTTCATCATATATTCAAATATATCATATTGGGTCATAAAAAAAATCTTAATTAACCCAAGAATATCCCACAGGAGTGTCTAACATGGTGAATAGTAAGGGAATAAATAACCATGCAGCTGAATGATTAATGAGATGTACTCATCCAACTATTATCAGGGTTATTAATCCCACATTCATTTATTAGAAATAAATATACCCATTTATTTTCTTGGATGTGATGTATTTATATAGAAACCAACCTCCATTATGTTTAATATCATAAAATTTTATCCTATACATAGAATTTTTCTGAAGCATTATCACTAAGGTATTCTTCATTATAGTTTTTATGGTCGAATAAACCCTACTCTGATATCCACTATATGTATCTATAAATTCGATATATAGTAATTTCATCTTATCAGATTAATATTCCTTACCTGATAATAAAATCAATGACATAATTTAATAGGTCATGTATCTTTTTAAACATGGATACATGCAATACTAGTGCATAACTAAACTACATAATCCCCCATTAAGTTCATCATAATTATAACCCTACTTATACATATAATAAAAATTACCATTATTCCTAAACAAGGGAATTAAATCATAACAATCCATGGGATTAGATACCCCATAAGGGAAAAAAGGGAGATATCACCATGAACCGAGAATAGCAGTATGCGAACATGAGAATACAATTTGAAAACCACACACTATATATCATGGTTAAGATAATATGATTTATGGAACACCTCTAAGATGTTCATAAGTCATGAATCATAATTTAATCAATCGACAAAATACATGAGTGAATAACAATGTATGAATATATATATTTTTTGTAAAAAATAATATTAGAAAATATTTTTTAAAAGTAAAAAAATCCAAAATCAAAAATGAATATTTTTTTTGTGAAATGAAATCTACAAAAATATAAATGACGCTAAATATAATTAAGTGTTCACAGTGGTGGAAAATTCAATTCATTCCAGTTATGTTAAAATAATGATTCCCCTCTTATTTTCTTTGTAAAAGTAAAAAAGTACCCCATTCAGATAATGGAATGAATATTTATTTTCTTTTTTTAAAATAAAAATAAAACAATATGTAAAAATGAAATTAAATAGGCAAATAAGAGTATCAATAACATTCATGAAATCAATTTATTTATACATTGTTGTGAAATAAAAAGAATATAAGATCTATAAGAGTGACAACATCAATTTTCGTTTCAGAAATAGTTTAATTTACTTGACTAATTAAAGAGGTTAAAATTGAATGAAAAAATGTATTCTCTATAGATAAATATAGGAATAAAACATTCATGTTTTTTTATTGTGATTTAAATAAAAATATTTCATCATTGAAAACATTGTCATTAATAATCCTCATAAACAATGATATTGTATCATAAAACCCATTACACTTGGTAACTATTGTATCATAAGAACCATGAAGGAAAGAACCATAGATATATATTTATATCAAATAAATTAATTAAAAATAAAAATATAATTATATTATATGTATAATATATACCATATAAAAGAATCAATTTGTTCATATTTCATGTGTCTAATGAAAATTAAAGTGATACAAAAATCCATTACCTCATGTCTCAACTTCTATAATTATTGTTTTAACATCTAGTGTAATAAATAAATATTTGTTATATATCCATTATAGAACTATACTAATATATTTCAAACAATATACGATTTAATATTAATCTTTTACCACCCATATATTAACAATTTGTTGTTAAAATCAGTATTTTGAGTAATAAATTCATTTTTTCATGTATATTTTGGTTTGGTAATTTTATTCATTATAAATTTATTATAGGTTTGTAACCTCTATAATATTAGTATTTTTTAAATATAATATGTATTCATTATACATGAATCATTAGTCATCCAAATAATATTTGAAAAAGAAATGAATTACATTGTTTATTGAGATGGTAGGTCGTACCTATTCATGACACTACTACAACGTGGCCTTTTATCAGTGCTAAAACCTGACATTAACAGTGCTAGAAAAGCACTGTTAATTCCGGCATAGATAAAGGGGGTCCCCTTTATCAGTGATTTTTTAGCGCTGATAATGGTATCCTATATCAGCGCTTTTAGGAGCGCTGATAAAGGGGGTCCTTTATCAGTTCTCTTTTAGCGTTGTTAAAGGTGGCCTCTATCAGTGCTCAAAGAAGCTCTGATAAAAGCACCTTCTCCTGCACCTGCAAAACAGAACCTGCACACCTGGACAAGTGAGAATACCTGCACAAAATAGCACATGCACACCGGCACAAAATAGCACTCGCACACAATATTTTTATAGACAATGGTATATACATTTACATAACATCATTAATACAAAAAACACATTGCTGTATACATTTCAAACATTTTTTTCAATGGTTAAAATTACAATTATTCAACAATAGTTATAAACATTCATGTTTCATCCTTTGATATCCATGATACACTCTAAAAAATTGTCGTCCATAGTATTTGTTGTCGAACAAAGCATCTGAACTCAAGGAAAAAATCACCTATATAAGAAAACAAATATTATGTTTGTAATACAATAATGAAATAAATTAAAACATTAATATGAAAGTATACATTAATATGTAAAGGTGAAACTAAAATATGAAATTTTAAACTCAAATGTTTTCATTCTGATAACAATGAAAGGAAATAATGTAAAATCAATATGTTTTTGGATGATTTATCTCATTTAATAAAAACTGATTATTTATCTAATTAAATGCTTTACCGGTTACACCGTGCATCAGATTGAGGTGTGTTAGATTCGTATATGCCACAAATGACTCATTTATTGTTTTTATAAAGTATCAAAACAATCTGAATGCTGATTCTCGATTTGCCTTATGTCAGTTGTGCTGTTTTATAAAGTTTATGTCAATTTGAAACTGATATCAGACACTTTTACCCATACCGGTCTCACCATGCGTTGGATTAATGTGACGGTGTCAGATTGAGGTGCGGTCAATTCGTACACATCAAAAATGACTCATGGATCGTTCTCCTAAAAGATCAAAACAATCTGAATGCATTTTCTCAGTTTTCCGTATGTAACTTGTGTTGTTTTCTAAAGTTTATGTCAATTTGAAACTGATATCAGACACTTTTAGCCATACTGGTCACACCATGACTTGGATTGAGGTGCGGTTGATTAGTACACATCACAAATGACACATGGATCGTTTTTATAAAGTATCAAAACAATCTGAACGCATTTTATCAGCATTCCATATGTCAGTAGTGTTGTTTTCTATAGTTTATGTCAATTTCAAACTGATATGAGACACTTTTAGCCATACCGGTCACACCGTCCATCGGATTGAGGTGTGGTCGATTCGTACATGTCAAAAATGACTCGTAGATAGTTTTCCTAAAGTATCAAAACAATCAAAACGCATTTTCTCAGTATTCTGTATGTCATATGTGTTGTTTTCTTAATTTAATGTCAATTTCAAACTGATATCAGACACTTTTAGCCATATCAGTCACACCGTACATCGGATTGAAATGTGGTCAATTTATACACGTCAAAAATGAATCATGGATCATTTTAATAATTTATCAAAACAATACGAATGAGTTTGCTCGGTTTTCCGTATGTCAAATGTGTTGTTTTCTAATGTTTATGTCTATTTGAAACTGATATCAGACACTTTTAGAAATACCGGTCACATTGTACGTCGAATTGAGGTGCGGTCGATTCGTACACATCAAAAATGACTCATGGATTTTTTTAATAAAGTATAAGAACAATACTAATGTGTTTTCTCAGTTTTCCGTATGTCACTTGTGTTGTTTTCAAAAGTTTATATCAATTTGAAACTGATATCAAGCACTTTTAGACATACCGGTCACATCGTGCATCAGATTGAGGTGAGATAGATTTGTACACATCACAAATGACTCCAGTATTGTTGTCCTAAAGTATGAAGACAATATGAACATGTTTTCTCAGTATTCATTATGTCAGTAGTGTTGTTTTCTAATGTTTTTGTCAATTTCAAAATGATATCAGACACTTTTAGCCATATCGGTCACATCGTGCATCGTATTGAAATGCGGTCGATTCATACATGTAAAAAATGACTCATGAATCATTTTCCTAAAGTATCAAAACAATACTAACTCATTTTAGTGGTATTTCGTATGTCACTTCTGTTGTTTTCTAAAGTTAATGTCAATTTCTAACTGATATCAGACATATTAGCCATGATGGTCACACCGTGCATCAGATTGAGGTGTAGTCGATTAGTATACATCAAAAATGACTCATGGATAATTTTCCTAATGTATCAAAACAATAAAATGCGTTTTATTAGTATTCTGTATTTCATTAGTGTTGTTTTCTAATGTTTATTTCAATTTCAAAATGATATCAGACAATTTTTGCCATATCGGTCACACCGTGCGTCAGATTGAGATTCGGTCAATTCGTACACATCATAAATGACTCATGGATTGTTTTCCTAATGTATCAAAACAATCCAAACACATTTTCTTGGAATTTAGTATGTTATTTTTGTTTTTTTCTAAAGTTAATGTCAATTTCAAACTAATATCAGACACTTTTAGCCATGTTGGTCACACCCTGTGTTGGATTGAGGTGCGGTCAATTCGTACACATCACAAATGACTCATGGATCATTTTATTGAAGTATCTAAATAATCTAAACGCGTTTTCGTGGTTTTCCGTATGTCACTTGTGTTGTTTTCTAAAGTTTATGTCAATTTGAAACTGATATCAGACACTTTTAGCCATATCGGTCACACCGTTAATCAGATTGATGTGTGGTCAATTCATAAATGTCACAAATGACTCATGTATCGTTTTCCTAAAGTATCTAAACAATCTGAATGCTTATGCTCGGTTTTTTGTATGTCACATGTGTTATTTTCTAAAGTTTATGTCAATTTGAAACTGATATCAACACTTTTATCCATACCGGTCACACCATGCGTCAGATTAAGGTGTGGTCAATTCGTACACATCACAAATGACTCATGGATAATTTTCATAAAGTATAAAAACAATCCGAACACATTTTATCAGTATTATGTATGTCATTAGTGTTGTTCTCTAAAGTTTATGTCAATTTCAAACTGATCTCGAACACTTTTAGTCATACCGGTCACACCATGTGTCGGATTGAGGTGCAGTTTATTTTTACACATCATAAATGACTCATGGATTGTTTTCCTAAAGTATAAAAACAATCCAAACGCATTTGATTGGTATTACGTATTTCATTTGTGTTGTTTTCTAAATTTAATGTCAATTTCAAACTGATATCAGACACTTTTATCCATGCCGGTCACATCGTGCATCAGATTGAGGTTCGGTCGACTCTTACATGTCAAAAATGACTCATGTATCTTTTTCTTTATGTATCAAAACAATCCAAATGCGTTTTATTGGAATTACGTATGTCACTTGTGTGGTTTTCCTAATATTATGTCAATTTGAAATTGATATCACACACTTTTAGCCATACCGGTCACACCGTGCCTCGGATTGAGGTGTGGTTGATTCTTACACGTCAAAAATGACTCATGGATCATTTTCCTAAAGTATCAAATCAATCTAAATGCGTTTTATTGGTATTACATATGTCATTTGTGTTTTTTTCTAATGTTAATGTCTATTTCAAACTGATATCAGACATTTTTATCCATGTTGGTGACACCGTGCATCGGATTGAGGTGTGGTCAATTCGTACATGTCACAAACGACTAATGGATCGTTTTTCTAAAGTATCAAAATAATCCGAACACGTTTGCTCATTTTTTTGTATGTCACTTGTGTTTTTTTCTAAAGTGAATGTCAATTTCAAACTGAGTAGTAGGGATTCACTAATCTAAGGATATGAAAAATAAAAATGGGAGATCATATATGCTCAATAAGTATAAACAAGGGAGATATCAATGACCATATAAAGATAACATAATTATTAGGAATTCACCTTTGTTGTCCTATTTGTTTACATTATTCCATTAGGTACGCTGCCCATTCGTTTCTAAACACATTTATATCATCTGCTGAATATGAGTTTTTGCGACTATCATAGTACCACTGAAAAAATATAAATACACAAAGGATTTATAATTATTTTAAATTATGTAGTAATTATTTTCAAAAATACCTCTTCAAGGATGCTAGTTTGTTCACGAAATATGATCTCTTTCAGAAATTTACAACCAAAATAACCGCAGTCCTTGTCATTTGTTTGTTTCGGACACTGTAGAAACATCAATAAGAATAGGTAATTTGTTTTGAAATGAATTTGGATAGTGAAATATAATTATATATACCCATATACTTCTCTATTTTTATATCGTGTGCACATTGTCATCCTTAGGCCCTAGATTCATTCTAGCCTTTAGAAGATATTCATACACTGCCCAAACATAACAGAATCCTCAATAAAAGATAATATAAATTATATAACTAGATATTTAGTGCTAAAATTTTGGATCTACTGTATTATAAATTTAAAATCACCATAATGTGTGGTTGGATTGTGGGATATCCATGCAGTGAATCCAGAAAATAAATCTTTGGAGTATCCAGATTGACTACAATGAGCATCCAATATTCCCTAAAAACACAAAAAGGAATAATAAATGATAGAAATGAAAATATAATTGATATGATTAAAATGTAGAGTTTTAACCCTACAACGTTGGTATTAAGAAGAGTCTATCAGTTGTAATTCTACTTTGAAACATTCTGAGAATATTTGACATTAATTCAGCCTGTAAATCAGAATCTATTTCTTCTTGTTGTGTAGAAATGGTGTGAGGACTAACGAGTCCAAATTTTTATTCATGGGAAAATCCCTTAAATTATTTTTCATATATACTCCTATGAAATATATGAAATGTATTTGTCCATAATTATCATAGTATATCAACTTCTGTAAAATAAAATCATGAAAACATGCCTCATGTATACATTTATAACTGAGGCGCCTAGCCAGTCATATGTGATGATTTCAGCAACAACGTCAGCACTAATGAAATCTAATGTTTCCTCACCGTACAAATCTTTTTCATAAACAATTGTGTGACTCTTTCCGCCTATCATTTTCATATCCACATGAGCTTGGAATGACATTAAATGTGGATTTAGAACGGGCGGGGTGAACGCGCTCTCAATAGATTGTTTTTCTCGGTTGGTTGATCATTTTGAGCCACTCTTTCGTTTTATCTCTTCCATTTATTCCTTCTGTAATAACATTCACCGGTTCATCCATTTTCTAATTTAATATTAATGGTTCTTCTTGAAAAATTAATTGGAAATGAATTCCTCTTGGTCGAAATGTTTTTTACAAGATTCGACGACCATGCAACGAATGTTCCATCATGTTTTTCCACCGTATGAATGTCATCGTCGTCATTTGGCACAGGTATCTCGGAACTCGGCTCATGATCTTTGTTAATTGAGACTTTCACATGACCGGTTGGATGTGGTCTTGAGTGTAATGTGTCATTCTTCATATTGAACACCGGAACCCTCACTACAAGGAGATGGGTGGGAGTTGAAAGATATAAATAACAGTCATTTTCACCCTGTAGAATATCATTACAAGATATGTATCAGTGTCATTGTGATTCACATTTCACAAAAACGAATATTAAAACATTGATTACCTCGGTTAAGTTAGCTCTTTGAGGGGAATGGCTCACCTCAAAGCTGGTGGGGGTGGGGCAAGATCTTCTCGCATGGGTTGTTCATGAGTTATTTGTTCTCTTCGCCTCTCCTCCATCAATGTTGCTAGCATCTCTCCCAATCATTGGAATTTTTCTTCAAGGGTATCTACTCTATCTCTCATTACTTGAAATTATTTAATTTGTTCATCCTCTTTTTTTCCTGAAAATATGCATAGGGTTTCACCCCAAAACCCACACCTCTGACACGACCATACTATTTTGGCTTTTTCAAGGCCGCTGAAAGTATGTCTGCATCCTGTGCGGGTGTTGTTGATTCTTGAGACTATGTCAAATAATAAATATGGAAAAATAAGTAATCATCATTATGTAATAGTGATTTAAAGCAAAACAAGTTTATATTATGTCATACTCACACATGTTTCCCACAATTTTTAAGTGTTTTCATCTACCAGTTTCCCCTCTTTATTAACATTAGCCTTCTTTCATATCCCATGGCGTGGAATGGAAGTGGCTTGAGATTTTGATTCATTAATCTGCATATAAATAGAAAAAAATAGTTATAGTGTTGGTTTATGCCACATAAAAGTATTATAGTACTTTTTAAATACGTACCAATTTTTTTCAATTGAAGCGTACCCTATCCTTGCTTTACAGTAGGGGTGCACTAGTTTTACTGCCTGTTCTTTATTTTCAGCACTCAGTTGCTATTTCATAAATAAAAAACTGTCAATCAATGTGATGAATACAATCAATGTTAAACAACGTGTAACCAAACATAATATACCTAAAAATTATGTTCCGCACAACGGTTTCAAAATGCATCCCATGCTCCTTGGGATATAAAATGTGCATAAAGAGGAGGTGTGTGTGGCTTGATTTTCCCTTCAGCATCTTTCAAATGATGTTTCATTAAAATGGTGTGAAAGCCTCTATAAACCCTTCCTTCCAGTCATAATACATATTATTTCTATGAAACATCTACTATAAATGCACTCTGTAAGATATGATGAAAAGTTAGTCAATATTTTAGTATTTTATTTTATTTTATTTTAATAAATTAAATAAATGATATCATAAAGTTACCGTAATCTCTTCCCTTATTAATGTTTTCAGCCTGCTGACAACATGGTACCACGACTCTACATCAATCGGCACACGATGCCGAGTGTCGAATCCAATGCATCTACTAAACATGGCTTTGTTGGTGTTTACATGCTGGCCACGTTTATTCCATACCACCTCATATTTGATGCCTTTTTCTTTTTTCCTTACGGATATTGGCTAAAACTGTCAAACTACGGTGAACCTGGTTTTTTTTGTGTCGTACGAGTTTCATCACCTACCGTTTCATCGGTTTTTGCATCATCATTATATTTCTACGAAGCACTATCATAGACACTGGGACCAGCAACAACATGTTGAGAAACCTATTGTACCTCAGCAGTGGGACGAGCTGCAATTGGTTGAGGGACCTGTTGTACCTCAGAAGTGGGACCAGCTGCAACAGGTTGAGAGACCTGATGTGTCTCGAGATTGGGTGCATCAGCAGGTGCAGAAGTCATTATCTACAGAACTGGTTTAACATTTAATTTAGATCACATAAAAGTAGAAGCGAATAGATAATAACATAATGTAACACAATCTATATTAAAATAAAATAAATAACCTGATTATTGAATCTTTTTTTTAAAGGATGAAGGGATTTTTCCCCTTTATAAACTATCCATATCCCTTCATTGTGGTCTCCTCTGACCTAAAAATGTCGTCTACATTGGGACCACTGTGAAATCATTGCGAAGTCCCAATGAAAGGGTCATCTTCCGTTGAATTTTCATCTGACCCTTCTGCTGTTTTGGTCGATAACAGAACAATTGACCAGTTTTGGTTTGTGGTATCTGAAACATAAAATACTTGCACTGTCTATGATGCCATTATAAACGGTTCGTCTTTCTCCCCTTCCTTACTTAAATCAACTTTCATGAATCCCAAATCATTTATTTTAACAACACCCATGTTATCAACCCACTTGCATTGAAATATTGTAACTTGAAATTCCGTATAATACAACTCCCATATTTGTTTGATGATGCCAAAGTATGACATATTCGCATAAATTAGACTCCTGTCCTTAACAATGGAAACATGCATCGCTTCAACAACAAGTGTAACCCCATGATTTTTCATGGTACTGTCTTCATCATGTTCCTTAGTATAAAATGTATAACCATTAACTACATAAGAATTGTAAGATAATGCATACACACTTGGTCCTCTGGCTAGCCATCGAAGTCATTCTGAATTTGACTCTGGATTTTCATCTGACTTCTTAAAAATATGCTCTTGAAACCATCCTATAAACTATCAATTATTTGTATCTGATATCAATTTTTCAGACCTAGATGGATTCATATGCCTATGAATTTCTTTGTGGATTTCAACATACAGGTCAACATCGAAACTGTTATGCAAAACATAATGGTGGGACTGCTCACGATCTGTAATATTGATGGGAACAACCTATCTTCCAGAAATTCCTTCACCCTCAAGCCGCCCAGTGTGACAAGATTTTGGTAGGCCAATTCTTTCCACACCAGATAGGTATTTTGTACAGAATTCAATGGCATCTTCAACAATATATCACTCTACAATACAACCCTCTAGAAAACATTGATTTTTGACATACCCTTTCAAAATCATCATATACCGTTCAATGGGGTACATCCATCTGTTAATTACAAGACCACATTGTCGAATCTCTCTCACCAAGTGGACCATCAAATGAACGATCATATAAAAAAATTGAGGCGGGAAGAATATTTCTAATTCACATAATATGATGTCAATTTCTCTTTCCATAGTGTGCAATTTCACCGGGTCTATAACTTTGCTGCATATAGCATTGAATAAAAAGTATAGTTTTGTTAATGTATGTCATAAATTCTTGGGAAAAATTAAACGTATAGTAAATGGAATGAGATCTTGCATCAAAACATGATTGTCATCTGATTTCAGACCTTTTCACATCAAGTCACTCATTGAAACGAGGTTACTGATATCTGATGAATACCCCTCTGGAACATTTACGTCATTCAAGAAGTTTCAAAATTGATATCTCTCCTGACTAGAAAGAGTGTAAGTAGCAGGAGGAAGAAATGTTCATTTTTCACCCTTCACTAGTGCCAACTATTCTCGTATTCCATTCTCACCCATGTCCAACCTAGCCTTAATTCTATGTTTTGTTTTTCCAGATGTATTTAGCAATGTGCCGATGACACTATCAAATAAATTTTTTTCTACATGCATAACATCAATAAAATTTCTGACATACAGAAAATTCCAGTATTGTAATTAAAAGAAATGATCTATTTTTCCAATAAATTTTCGTATGGTTTTTCGAAGACAGTTTCCCAAAAGTAGTGTCCACATTTTTAACTTTCTTAAACCATTGATCGCCTGTTAGTGGAGACAGTGTTTTATGTTCTTCTGAACTTCCATCGAATGATGTCGTCCAAGAACGGTACTTATGTCTTCGGGGTAGAAATCTGTGATGTCCTAGAAAAACGGTTTTTGATGAATGTTTCCACCTAATTGATTGTGTACCTTATTTGAAAATAGGACACCCTTGAGTTACTTTAATGCTATATCCTGAAAAAATTTCATAAACAGGGAAGCCATTTATTGTCTAATACAACATGGATTTTAAAGTGAAATATTCCATTCTGTAAGCATCATACAATGTAACACCTGAATCCCAAAATAATTTCAAATCTTTAATCGATGGAGCTAAATATAAATCAATATCATTACCCAGATATTTTGATCCTAATATAAGAATAGATAACCTGAAGTATTTTTGTTTCATGCATAACCACGGTGGTAAGTTATAATTTATCAACATAACCAGCAATGTACTGTGACTGTTTCTTTGAAAACCAAAAGGATTCACTCCATCTGTAGATAACGCATTAAGAAGGTTTCTCGACTCGTTTCAAAATTCAGGATAATCATGATCAATTCTCTTCCACTGAGGAGAGTATTCTAGGTTACATAGTCTCCCATCATTAATTATTAAATCTGTATGCCATGTAAATTGTTCTGCAATCTCCTCACTTCCATATAAGCGCCTAAAATTGAATGATTGGAAAGTACCATACAACATTACTAGGACTGGATTCATCCTTCTTGTATTGAGAAGCACAACACGTTGGGAATTATTTAAGTAATTTTTGGCCCTTGCGAAATAGTATACAGTCATTCGGGTAGGCGTGTATTCTTTCAGAGATTATACCCATCGAGCGTAACATTCGTTTGGCATCATATGTTCAGCTCGGGAGCTCCTTGTATTCTGGGAGCATGTGATTCATGAGAGAAAGTAGTTTCATAAAACTGGCATCACTCCACCCGTTGTCTTCTTTCAAATTATACAGCTTCATTATGGCTGGCAATGCTGTATATTTAGTGCAACCAACATAGAATGGCGTCTTTGCCCAACTTTTTAACTTCTCAAACAATTTTGGGAAATCACGAAGTTCATCTTTTACAGTCCTTGTCATTTCCTCAATACTATCTTCATCATCATTCACATATGTAATCACATCCTCCATGCGGTCATCTTAATTTTTCATGTTTGTAATCATATCAGATGATCCATAAAACGCAGTGTCATCCCAGCCACTAACTAAATTTGTTGTTTCCCCGTGTTTATTCCATCATGTATAACTCTGATCTATTCTATGGGAGATCAAGTGTTCTTCCAACTCCTATAGACTAATTTGTTTTGAATAGAAATAGTGTAAAAATTGAAAAAGGATTTGATAAGGGTCACATGGATGATCTTTTTCAAACTTGATAAACTCTTCCACGCCTTCTTCATACTCGTTTTTCAACCGATTGGAATTCATCCATTCTTTATTTATATTCATCATATTTGAAATCCATAGGATGGGTATATATGTTAGGAGAGAAGGAATATGATTATAATTTAGATAAAAATGCTAGATACTTCAAAAATGGTGGGGGCGTTCTCATTAATAGAAAATCATTGGTGGTTCTTGGGATTCATCCAATCTCTTCCTCTCTTAGATCCCCCCTGATGAGGGGTGGTTCTTGGGAGTTTTTTATAGTGCGTTACTGATTTATTCCCTCATTCTTCCTCCATTACTATTATCCTTTATTTTCCTATTATTTGGGATGATTTTAACTAGGATTTGTGAGATAATTTCACTATATCATCTTCAAATCAATTCAGATGATGTATATTTTGCTTGTTTTGGCTTGAGGTTATCCTCGTTTGATGAACGCTCCATGTTTTGTGTGTTTTATGTGGTGTTGTTTTTCCTAGTGAGTTTCTAAAAGATTATTCCTAATTATATTAAGGTGAATAATTAATTATAAGTTTCTATAATTAATTACTTTTGAATTGTGCCTTGAGATTGGGTCTCAATCATTGGTACAAGATTATATAAGGCATGTATAGTCTTGGTTGAGGATGAGTTGATCATGTTGAGGGGGTTACTCATTTTTTTGAGGTAGGTGGACCCTATAATACAAAACCATGTTCCAATTTATGCATGATTGTGCATTCAGTCATGAGTATATATGTTCCAGTGAAAGGGAATGAAATCAAGAGAAACCAAGGTAAATAAATAGTCTATTTCTGATCCACCAAAAGATAGAGTGAGGGTTCTATTGAATGCTTGTGATTTTGTGATCATCCATAGATTATGTCTCCATGTAGTAGTTATGTTTATGAGAGGATCGGGTTTGGTATGAGAATTGTATAGCCTAGTCAGGTTTTCTAAGTGTATTTGAGTAGGTATTAGAGTCTTAGGACTAATGAAGATGGATCATATAGTTTTATATCTCACGGATGATTAGGAACACCCTATTAAGGATATATAAGAGTCAGGGTGTGATAATATGATGTGATATATAGAAATGGGGATATATATAAACAAAATAGAGCACACAACAAAACCATGAGCATCCATAAGCATATAACATAAAGAATACATAAACATGATCCATATACAGCATTAACTGAACAAAATAGAAACTAAAAACAGAGATAGGATAAATCAAAACCCGACCAGATATCCTCGTGACCTTTGGGTTACCACTAACTATAAGAAAAACATACTTTAAAGGAAACCTAAACAAGAAACCCAAACCTAAAAATAACTTCGGTCTACTGATGTTGAGTGTCACAAGTAGTGTGTGAGCATAAAACAAATTAGTATGTAAGCACCACAGAATCCATCCATTACCTTTACTAAAATAATACAAGAAAACTAGTCTGAAATACATTTATAAAATAGGTTTTTTTCATTTAATTAACCAACACATATTTTTTAGAAAATCCATTTTCAGAAAAAATCACAACTTCCCTTTTTATAAAAGATATCTAGTTCAAAAAATAAATTCAAAATTAAATATATTAATCCAAAAAAGGTGATCACAGATCCATGATGAAATTAATTGAAATAATAAAAGTAGAAAAATACTGGAAAAGTAGATAACCAAAGTGCATAAAAATAAAGAAGAACATATAGATAGGTAATCATTAGAATTACCTAAACATACCTAAAAGAAATCCCTTGACTTACTAGGTTCTGGCTCACCTACCGACGTATAGTGTATCTCTATAGTAAACAACCAAAATTGATGCTCCATTATAGTATTATACTAGATAATGAAGAGGACATCACATGCACGATATAAACCAATAACACACAGATGACTCTATGCATGTCTTTCTCAAGCTCCAACACCAAATGTGTGGAAAACCTCTACACAGAGGGACAACCATAGAGGTTCCCATCACTTATCAAGTCACGCACAAGTGCCAACCAGGCCTATACCTCACATGAGTTTCAAAAACAATTTCCAAAACACCACAAAATACCAATATATATTTAAAATTTAAAAATCAAATTCCATTTTCAAAACTAATGGGAAAACACCATGTAAGATCAGAAGATTCCAAATGGGGATTTATTCCATTTAGAAACCAAACCACACCTCAAGAATCCAAACATACCTCTATTTAGGGAATTCATTTGAAACTAATTTTGAAATTTGGGAACCAAGGATACAATTTTAAAACATGGGGGTTTTATAAAAACAATTTGGAAGGATGAGGGATAAGGAAAATAAGGAGTAAAGAAGTTAAATTGTTTCGAAATATAGGGTTTAAAGTGAGCATCATTTTATAATGCCATTATCATTTCTATACCAATTGAGATTTTCATCCTGTGCACATATGAATATGCCTACATCCAATAGTTCACTTATACAGGCCCAAATAATACAAAAAATTCTAATTAAACAGACACAAGGGGAATTATAATTAACCAAAAGGGTTCACACAATCATCCAAAGCATAAAAGGCACCAAAACCCACTAAAAAGATCAATTCACAAGTAGACGAACCATAAGTGGGGAGAGCTAATCATGATCAAACAAGTAACCAACCACATATATATGCGTCACACACACAAGAATCGCACACAAGAATCACGCCAAATCATAATTAATCTCAATATTAAAAATAAATGAAAACATAATTAATTCATGAAAATTCAATTTTACTCACCGTAAGGAGGAGGATCCAGTGATGGAGGAGGCAGAGGTGTCGACAGCAGAGGCATTGGAGGCAACAGAGGTAGCGGAGGCAGCGCAGAGGCAGCGCGGAGGCAGCACGAAGGTAGTAGAGGCAGCAGAGGTAGCTCGGAGGCAGAGGAGGCAGTGGAGGCAGTAGAGGAGTAGGAGGAGGAGGAGGAGGAGGAGGAGGAGGAGTCCACGGTGGAGGAGGAGCAGGAGGATCTTCAGTGTAGAGGAGGTAGCGGAGTAGGTGGAGGAGGAGGAGGAGGAGGCACCGGTGGAGGAGGAGGAGGAGGAGGCTGCGGTGGTGGAGGAGGAGGAGGAGCAGCAGCGGCAGAGAGGAGGTCACGGGATAGGAGGAAGAGGAAGTGGAGGAGGGGTAGTGGAGGAGGAGGAGGAGGAGGCGGCAGCCACGGTGGCAGAGGAGGAGAAGGAGGCGGAGGCAGCGACACAGAGTAGGGCTTCTGTGAAAGCTTGACTGGGTGCGGGGAGGAGGAGGAGAACCCTGTGGATTTTATAAATCTCTCATGGACCTTTATCAGCGCTAGTAAAAAGTGCTGATAAAGGGGGTATTTATCAGTGCTAAAATGAAAAGAGATGATAAAGACCTCCTTTATCAGCGCTTTTTTAGCACTGAGAAATACACGCTTTATCAGCTCTTTTGTTGCACTGATAAATGTATAAATTTAAGAATTTATTTATATTATTATATATTTGTTTAACTCTAAATTTAAATATCTCTATTTATAGATATAAAATTATTTTAAAGGTATATTTATATATATATCATTGAAAATATAATAAAATATATATTAATTTTTTAAATATAATTTAATTTTAATTATAAGTGTACATTTTTTATAACATATATATTATATGGGTAATATAATGAATTATAATCTATAAATGAACATTATTCAATATGAACATATATATACACATGTATGATATATTCAATGACCCCAATTCATTGGATATCACATATATATTCAATAATTTTAATTATACATATATATTAAAACGTATTATATATTTATAAATAGAAAAAATACATTAAATATAAATAATTAAAATAAATATATATATTAAATATAATTTATTAATAAATCTATTAAATATAATGAATTAATAAATATAATAAATATATAATTAATTAATAAATCTAATAAATCTAATAAATCTAATAAATATATTTATTATTAATCTTATAATTATATAATTATATATATATATATATATATATATATTTAGTTATAACATGTGTTTTTTATTTAATGTATACAATAAATATTATCAGTGCTGAGCAAAGCACTGATAAATGTAACATTTATCAACACTAAGAAAATCGACGATAAAGGGATATTTAAAGTGCTGATAAATGTGCCATTTATCAGCACTTGTTTTAGCACTTATAACGGCGCACCCCTTTATCAGTGCTTTTCCGTTAGCACTGATAAAGGCAGGCGCCTGCCCTGCCCAGTTTTGTGGTAGTGTGAAAGCTATTTCTATTTATTTAATGCCTTGAATGGGTGAAAGGAAAATAAAATTTAAAAGTAAAATAATAATTTTTATATAAGAAATATCATATATATTCATTCAAACTATAATTATTACCATCCATATCAAAATAAAATAAAAATTGAAGGACATCTCTTTGTGTAGGTGGTAGTCCTCATAGACGAATGCGAAACGTTATAGTTTTCAAATGGATATGAAGGTATGAATGTATATGTGATATTATAATTAAATAAGTAATATTATTTCATTAATATATATATATATATATATTAATAATATAAATTTATACATCAATGAGAGGTGTCGATCAAAAATGAATTATATCAGTTCGTGAGGTGGTATTCTACTGTACACACGATCAACTATTTGTATCTCTCGTTATCAATTACTAGTTTTTCTAAAATTCTCTTTTTATTTATTTCTATGCTTTCATCTAGATCTTTCACTAGTTACCATCACTAAAAAAATCCAAATTCATATATTTTACATCCTAGTAGGCATGATGCACTAGTTACAATGAAAGACGAAAATTTTTCCCATAAAATATCCTATATGGGATCATACCTATAGGTTTATTATATGTTTTTTGGTAAGGCCAAATTATGTCTTCCTTACTTTGTTTCCAATCCTTCCAGTTAGATTTAATGGTTTTATAAATAAATATGCTTTAATTACAAGTTGGAAAACTCATCGTGGAAATTTTCTTAAAAATGAAATAGTAAATATGACTTATTTTCACCCCATAATTATTAAGAATAGCCTCCATAAATATTTTTTAAAAAATTATTCCTTGGTCACTGATGATGGACCTTGTTACTACAAACCTACAAAAGATGATCTTACTTATAAAATAAAATACGGCCTACAAATAATCAGTCATAGTAGCCATAGCTTTCACCCATTTGAGACATAATAGTAAATATGTAAAATTTAACAATTAAAAAAACTCCATGGAAATGGTCCCATAAAATAAATTCCCCATATTCCAATGATTTAACAAAAAAATTAAAGGTTTTTGTGTAATCTTCGGGTTTTTTATATATTTTAGAATATTGACAGTTCTCACACTTTTAAAAAATTCATGGTTGTATTTAAAATAGTGTGTCCACTAAATTTTATATTCCAACAGTTTTCTAGCTATTATCTAAGGTTATAAGTGTCCTCCATAATATAATTTATGACAAAATTCAACCATACATTCTATTTCACTTTATGGTAAGAACATTCTTATGACTTGATCAATATATATTTTCCATATAAAAGGATCACCCTGAATATATAATTTGGAATGAAACATTTTTTGTTATTATAATCATAGAAAATGTTAGACGATACCTAATTATTGGAAAAATCATTTAGTAAATTAGAAAACAATGGTATTTCACCTTCCACTGTGTAGCTTTTCTATTGATGTATTTGATTATTGATCGGGATTAGTTCTAGAATGTCTATTTTTGATGTTTTCAAGATACTAATATGGTTATTTTAATATTTCTTTTTATATCCCTTATTTCCTTGATCACATGGTTGATTTACAGAAATATTATTATCCATATATGTATCCTTGTTTGGAATCAACCACATTTAAAATGTTCCTATGTGCAGTAAGATTAGAATATACAACCACTATATTTCCCAATAAAAATGATATAATTTTTCTTAATAAAAATACAATGGGAATGAATAATTTTTTAGTAGCTTTGTAATTATGAGTTTTGGAACAAAATTTCTATTATCTATATGTTATGATTTGGGGCCTTAATTCCATTCATACGAAGAGGATATATCCTCCAGCTCCATTTTATGCATCGAAAAGAAATTCAATTCTGTCCTCCCTATATGGGGGTTGCATAATTGTTGTGGAAATAAAAATTCCATTCATCTCATAAAATTGATATGTAAAATATTCATTAATAAAGAATTATACTTCTTTGAAATGTATTCTTGATAGTGGTAGATGAATCTTATTTTATTTTTTGATAGATCTTATATAAAACCCCACATAGACCACAAATTATATAATATGTATAACATAAGTGTAATATGAAGAATAATTGATCTCTTAAAAATTATAATTATCTAAATCAATGAATTTTTGTGAAATGATATAACCCTATTCTGTCCCTTTTCAAACATAAATTAACACTTCACAATGTTAAAAATAATAATTTTCTCTAAACATGTTTTTTTAAAATATTGGTTCCCAAATAAATGATCAAAAGTGTTTTAATAAATAATAATTTCACCTAGGAATACATCTAGGATGTCCTCTATGGGATACAAGAAAATACTTAACATTCAACTCTTGAATGTACCTAGAGAGTTACATGATCTAAAAGGAATCCTATTGTAATAAAATGCATTGATAAATAATGTGAATGTTATATTATATTGGAATTATGTGGAAATGGGTTCTAGAAAATAACAAGGGAATCCATTCATGAAAAATAAATATCTCTTCACTCCCATAACTTATATAATTTAATCTATGAATGTGAACATGAAGAGATCATTTTGGGTGATGTGATGTAGTTTCTTATAGACAACACATATCCTTAAACTATTTTGTAAACTAACATGGATTAATTAATTATTCCCATTTTCCACTATTTCTAAATAATTTTTCATGGGATCCACATAAATGGGACTCTTCTATTGTGAGTCATAAATAAGGGTAAATTTTTTTTTCTTCTAAAAGTTATTCAATATATTTTTAAAACTCCTATAATGGTATAGTTAAGTCTACTCTAGGGATTACTAACAGTTATATAGTATCCCTTTAGAAACATTACATAGGAATAAACATTTAGATTAATTCTAGCGTTGTCTCCAAGGCTCCAACGAATTGAATTAATTTTTATTTTCGAAGGGTGAATAAAAATTTTCAATTGGTATTGGGACTAGTTGATAGAGTTGATAATATAAAATTTTTCACATTCCATAATATATAATTATTTTATATCATAATAGATAGGTTTCTATTCTATTATTGGGTGTTGTTTTAGATATGAGACTGAATTTCGGTTTCCTACTAAAAAGGCTTGAATTTCCATAAAAAATGATATCATATTGATTTCAAATAGAAAATTATCAATAAATTCAGATGTTATTTCCTCTTGAGCATAATTTATATCTTTTGGATAATTCAGTTGTTCTTTTTGGTTTTTTTATAGAATGGATTTCTCATAATTTTAAAAAATATCTGAGCATACGTGATTCTTCCTTGGTCTTGATACCTTATTAATGTCTAATTACATTGAGTAAATAATTTTTTGAAGGGTTTCACTTGGAATAGTGATCATTTATGTACAATTCACTATCTCCCTACTCTATTATTGAATGTCATTAACAAACATTAATGATCAAAAATTCTATCTTCGTGAATGTACTTCCCAAAATGATGGCTGAATTCTCAAGTCTTATATCATCATCCATTTTCAGTATATATAATTATTCTAGAAAAACTAGTCCTTCCATACACACTTGAACATCCTTGAAATCCATAGATGGGAAGATAATGGCCCTATTGTCTATTTATAAAACTAAATTTATATGATTCTATTTACCTATTTTCAATGATGAAAATATGGAGTTATAAATTACATCCCTGTAAAAAACAAGATAATGCAGTTTAAAAAAAATTAATTAACCAATGTTACGATGAATAGACAATGTCCATAGCTCTTAAATTTTTTTGGGTAAGAGATGTGTGATTATGGATTAAACACTTCCCCAGTATTTCTTCATTTATACACATCCAACCACCTTCACTTGGTGAAAATATCTTTTAAGGATTTTGGGGTATTTGGGAATCATTTTTTTGGATTCCATGACGGGTGTATTATTTTAAACCTTTTGAATTGTCTCTTGGATCTGATTTCAATGTTTCTATTACTCAATTTTCTTATATTCCCTAAATTTGTAAGTAAATTTAAGGGATATTTTATTCTTATACAATTGGTATATTTGAAAAGGATTTTATAGTTTTTCCTTCCAAAATATTTTCTTGGGTTATTTCTCCTTTCTCTTGTACTCTTGTGTTGGTGGAGTGGTTTTTTATTTAAAATTATATCCATCAATTACAAGTCTTTCCCATTATCTTTCTTCTTGGTCAACATAGTATACCATAGGATTTGGATACTGGAACCCCTTTCCAAAATTTTTGACAATCATGCTCACCTTTTTTTGGTTTTGGTATTCCATGATCTAAGAGTATTCCTAGGTGTTTGGATATCACGTCGTTTAGATTCATGTTTTTATTTTACAAAAAATTTATGAATTTTTCAACTCCATCATCTCTATTACTTTCCATCAGTCCACTAATTTTTAAATAGATGAGGTATATGCAAAGGATATTTTAAATGTGGTTGTTGGTTGGTTTTTTTGGTAATTATGCCTATACGGTTATTGGATAGGTGGTGGATATAGGATTTATTATTGTAAAGTGGTCCTAGTATAAATTGGTTTAACCCTATATCCATGTTGATATTTCCATTCAATCCATGTTTGGTTCTATTGAATCTTTTTTGGTTGGAATGTAGCTAAACATTTCTCTATACCGTGTTCCTCTACTCACTTATTTGTGAAATGATGTGGTGATGAACACTGACAACATACCTGAGGTGGGGTAGGTTGTTCAATAAATTGTCTTTCAAACTTATATCATAAAAGGGTTATTAGTTCTTCCAATATGGTTTCAATTAATTGCTATGAGTTAGAATATTTTCCATTAATGATTCCTCTATTGTATATACCTATAGTTCCTAATTATTGTGGATTTTGATAAACATACTCTATTAGGATCACAGATTACATGGGTTATTTATGAATGATGTATGCCTTTGTATAAGAAGACTACAAAGTGATGATAATTCAATGATTAGTGTAGAGAGTTGGAACATAAAATTTTGAATCATTACCAACATTTTTAGAGGGTATTTCTAGGATATTTTATGTTGGATTATATCTACATTATTTTTTTAGGGATTCATGAGGCTTGGAATAGTATCTGTATGGATGTTATTTAGATATCATCCCACTCAAGGACATATCCATGTCATAGAATATTCAAATATTATTTTTAATATCCATAAAGTGAAATGTGGAATTACAAAGAAATTATTTTACCTCTACCACTCATCTTGAATTAAATTTTTAAAAAATGTAGATGATGAATAGAGTGTTCTAGTTTAGATCTTCCCATATAAGGTCATGAATCATGGTTAACACATGAATCATATTTACCAACAATTCAATGTCATTTTTTTGTACATTCATGGCCAATTGATTACATTGATTGTTAAATTATGGGGAAAATTTACATTAGGGGGTTTTTGGGATTATTTCATTATATTATGGCACATTGTGACCACATACTATTTCACGGGAGTCTTCTAAATTGACTTGTACAATATGATTTTAAAGGTGAAGAGTCATATGACTGGCTATCCTAGTTCTCTCTATCACATGGTAATCTTATAAGGTTTCCTCATTTTACCTGTAATGACACGTCAAATTCAAGGAAAATTTTTTCTTAATTTTCTTTGGATTTTACAAGAACGCAGTTTCTGACGGCACCTGATTCCGAGGCCCGGTGTGACCGAAATCAATTTCCGAAGTTTAGCTCAGGTACGTTCATTGAACGAACGAGCAGGAATTTCTAACATTTGAACCAGTGCTCGGAATCAAATTCTGAGGGCACCGATGGAACCGCAACGCTGATATTTTCTTATGAACGCCTATTTCGGAGTTTCGTTTACTCGAGAGAAGTTGATAAAAATTGTGGATGTTAAAAATAAAAATTTTAGAACAAATTTTATTTTACTCTAAGTGTTTAATCCTTTGGATGGAAGTTGGGTAACTACCCAACCTACCTTTGGAGGTTATGAGGGTGGTGGGTCCCACACGAACCCCACCCCTTCATATCATCTAACCCCCTCAACTCACCATTAATATTGTTAACTTATGTTAATAACTTATGACATTAATGTAGTGAGTTTAATGTGAGTTTTTGAAATTCAAACACTTGAATTTCAAAAGCCATGTTGAGTTAATAAATTAATTGTGGCTTAATTTATTTTTGGTTAGTTCCCTTGTTTCTTGGGAGGACTTGGGGGAAAAAGAAGGAAAGGAGCTTAGAGATAATCTTCTTCATCTTCGATGAAGAACGCGAATAACGAACGATTCCCAATGAAGAACGCTGAGCCCTCAGAGACCGTTTACCACGATGCCATACCCGCGACACGCCACTCTTCGTTCTTCTTCCCACGTCAAAGGAAGGGAGACGACGTTCTATCTCAGAAAATCTCTGTCAACATCTTCGAATCCTCTTTCCGCGATGGTTTCACTGCGACGAATTTCTCCGCGACGAAAACCTCGTTCAATCCGCGCTCGAGGTAGGGGTTTACGTGTTTTCTATACGTGATTCTCTTCTGTCTTTTATCCGCGTATATTTGGACCGCATGATATCAGTTAATGGGAGGTGGCCGGACCGCACAAACATGGTCATCCCCCTCCCTTATTATTTTTTCTTGTTGTTGCGGATCAAATGAAATAGACGCGGTGCCATCGCACCGCGCGGGATCGAGCGGCAAGAATGTGCAACGTCGTCACGTCGCACATTCAAATTTTTTAAACTCTCGTGCATGGTTATTTGATTGCAAGGTGTTCGTATAATTTATTTTGGATAAATTATATCCTCTTCAATGATTAAAATCATGTGTTTATTATTTTCCAATTGATAACACCTAACGCAGAGGGCGCGGGCCGAACAAACAAGGCCCGACAACCCTCCGTAGCTTGTTTATCGATGTGCGGATTGACAAACGACGAAGAAGAAGGCCTCTATGAAGATTGAATCCCATCACAGTGATGGTCGGGTCCCGGGAGCACCATTGGAGAAGATGGCAGGAGAAACGGACCACCAGAGTGCGTCCGGTGGTCCGTGGAAGGCGGCGGCGATGCACCGCCGGCTTCAATCAGCGGTGAGGGGGGGGGGGGGGGAGCCGTGTACCCCGCTCTGCGGCTTCCGCGCGGCCGCGCGGGCCGAGCCGCGGCTGGCCGGCCAGGACGGGTCGGACCCGGGGCGGGTCGACCCGGTTCGGGCCGACCCAGGGGGGTCGGGCCGGGTCGGTCCGGGCCCAGACCCCCCTTTTTCGGACCCTCTTTGGTCGTTTGCCCATATCATGGGCTATGGACCTCCGAACGACGCACCGTCAGTTGCGATGCGATCCTTGGATCGAGATGGTCGTTTCCGTATATCGCACTCAAGGTTTCGGAATACATTGAGTTAGGCCGGGTTGGTTCGTACACGAAACCAACCGGGACCTCGGAGCGAAAACACTCATATCTTAAGCTCTGGACGTCCGATTGACGTGCCGTAAACTTTGTTGGATTCCTCTATGTGAGATGGATCCTTTGACTTACTCCGCTCGAGGTTTAGATGCCGTCAGAGTTCAGTCGGGTTGGTTTGCTCAAGAAACCAACCGGGCCACTGAACGAAAAAGCCAATAACTCACAGATCGGGCGTCCGATTGATGCGCCGTCTGTCTCGTTGAATTCCTCATGATGAGACGGAACTTTTGGAATACTTTGCCCGAGTTTTGGTTGCTGTTGGATAGTGTCCGGGTTGGATTGTACCCGAAATGCAACCTGACCCTTGGAACCGAAAAGCTGTTATCTTTCAGACCGGACGTCCATTTGACGAACCGTCAGTGGCGTTGGTGATCACGTTGATAAACGGTCCGTATGAGTATACCCTATGAGATTTTGGGGTATTGTTGAGATACGTTTGGGTTGGTTCGCTCATGATACCAACCGGGCCCCTGGGACGAAAATGCTAATAAATCACAGACGGGGCATCCGATTGACACGCCGTCTGTTGCGTTGAGACCCCTATGACGAGGTGGTCCTTTGAGATACTTCTTCATGGGACTTTGTGATACTTGGATTATAGACCTTTAGCATGTGGAGAAGACCCTCCCGGAGACGAGCATACGGAGTACGGGGACCGTGTAGCCGGCTAAGACCTGACGACTGCTTGACCGACACGACTTGGAGTGAGTCGACTAGACCAGTGGACGGAGCGTCCTGTATTTGGCGACTGACCCACGGTGGACGGAGCGCCCAGTAGTTGGCCGCAGACCCGTGGTACTCGACAGGAGGAGTACCTCTGTAGGCTATTAGGGGGAGCGCCCGGTATTTGGTGACAGACCCACAGCGGACGGAGCACCCGGTAGTTGGCCGCAGACCCATGGTACTCGACAGGAGGAGTACCTCAACAGTCTTAGGTTAGTGAGCAGTACCTCGGAGTCGTGACATGACCACTGTACATTCCAAAGATGGATCTCATCAGCATTTATGGTTTCGATAATGAAAATCCTAGTTTGAGCTAAGTCTATGACCATTGTGTTTCCTCATGATTGAGATGGTTTACTTGATAACTTAGGTATATGTATGGGAATATTCCTGGGTAGTGTTTAACCATTGATTTCATAATCCTTGTGTTTCCTCATGATTAAGATGAGTTACTTGATAACATAGGTATATGTATGGGAATATACCAAATTAGAGGTTATCTATTGAGATATTCTTTGTGGTTATCCTTGTTAATTTTAGTGAGACCATGAGGGTCTCGGGGTCCCTAATGAGTATTGTTATACTCACCCCTGCACGGGCTATGCCCACACCTCATTGTGTAGGTTGCAGACTACGGGCAGTGCTGACGGAGGCCGAGTGTTCGAGGACTAGACGGTACCCGGAGGTGGACTACACGACGAGTCAGTATCCGGATGTGGACATCACGGCGAGATGACACTCGGAGGAGGTTGATGGGTGAGAGTGTTGTGGAGGCTATCTGTACCTACCCTTTAGGTAGGATCAGTGGTGGATGATCCAGGAGCGGTGCCATCTGTACCTACCCTTCAGGTAGGATCCGAGGAGGAAGACCCAAGAGCCGCTTCCGTCCTTCCAGATGTTGTCTTTTTCTGTTGTACTTTGTTCAGTTATAGTTGTACATTCATTTGAGTATGTATTATGGCCCATTTACCTTTCAGCACTTCTATTTGTACTTAGTGTTTTACTTCCTCTTGTACTCTGTGGTGTTTTGTTTACTTTTATAAAGCCAATGCCTTCCCAGTTATCGGGATTTACGCCTTTGGTGCTAGTCGCCAGACCCTAGCCTATGGAAGGTGAGCTTGGGGTAGTCACGGCACGGGACCCGAGTACGGTTCGTGATAAATTGGTATCAAAGGAGTTCGGTTCAACCGCAAAACATGGGACTCTGATCTTTTTCTATGTGAAGCAATAGTGTTAAGGGTACCGAGTGTGGTCTTCAGTTCAGGGAGTCCAGTGTGGGTGCGAAGGCCGACGTATCTGTACACTAGGACCCTGACTACTGATTTCCGACTTTGTACACGAAAACACTAATTGCATGTGTTTTTACAAAGTATTAAAGTCAGCTCAAACCAGGTCATCTCACCAGGTATAAACATTGACCATGTCG
Source organism: Viscum album (assembly GCA_963277665.1). NCBI lineage: Eukaryota > Viridiplantae > Streptophyta > Magnoliopsida > Santalales > Viscaceae > Viscum > Viscum album. The sequence goes on along the minus strand of OY728121.1, from coordinate 1,786,608,291 downwards.
CATCTATTCAGGATGTCTCTACGCAGACAGTCAGTTGGAATTCCGAGAGTGTACTCGATGATGGCTCACCGAGTGACGAGGCTCTGGTGCAGGGCCCTTTTTACTATGTTGGCACCCTCGAGTGGTGTACCAGCAACACCACCACCTATTGGATAGCAGATGCCAACAACTATACTAGCAAACTGTCCACACTGGCAGAGTACGTTGCAAAGGTTCCAGCAGCAGCGACCTCCGAGGTTACGAGGCGAGGAAGATTCCCAGACAGCAGAGCACTAGCTGGAGGTGATTGCCAAAGTTTTTCTCCTAGTTGAGACATCAGTAGAGTGGATGGTGTACTTGGCTAATAGTTTTTTTCTAGTGATTGACCATGAGGATGGTCCGCTTAGTGATGAGGCTTCGGTACATGGACCGATAGTGTGTCAGTTAAACATCACTACCTGTTGGACAACAATTACAACCAGCGGTACCGATAGGTGACATATGTAGGCTTACTACCTTATAAGTGTTCCAACATCAGATACCCTCAAGTTCTGAGGCAAACATGACTCACAGGAGGCTGAGGATTGGCTTGAGGAGGTAGCAGAGAGTTTTCTAGAACTTATACAACTTCGACATGATGACGTGTCGGTAGCTAAGAATTCATTGAGGCGTACCGAACATTCCGGGTACTAGATGAATATGATTCGATCAGTGCTATAGATCTCAGACCTCTGATCATGGTGTTTTTAAGGTCATTCGAGACAACACGTTTTTATTCTATGCAATCCTACTCACGTAAGGGTGCTAGAGAGAACCTTGAGGTTTAATGTTCTTTGGCTGAACGATTATAGCCAATGTATGTTAGCAGTGGGAAGATGCGAACTGGCTTCAGTCACAGAGACTTGGACATGTAAAATGTTTCAAGAAGAGGAAATGTTACGGACATATGAATCTGCAGAGCAACGGACATGGAGGAAGAGCTAGGAGAGCAGCTTGTGGTGGTGTACATTTTGACATGTTACCATTACCCGCCTTTGTAGTCCCCGCTAGGCTTAGGGAGTTGGAGAGAAGGGGAAGAGAGTAGCTTATTGCGGTCATGGAGTGCGGAAAAAAGGTCTCTAAGGATGATTCGAAGTGCGGAATTTGTCTTCTACTAGCTATTTTAGCCACAGACATCGAAACGAATCATCCCTTCCTTCCATGAATCATGTCCCAGACCTTGAGTTTCCGGTTAAGCCATTGACTTGACCCCCACGTCTCGAGATACCTTTGGGAGGAGACTCGATAGTCACACTTACGCCAATGGTGTGATCTAACCCTTGAGGCGAGAGTCTCGGTTGGGACCTCTTGGTGGCAGCGTTGAGGCCTTACGACGTTAGTTTGAGTATGGATTTGGCAATCACTGTTCATACTCAAATTGAGGGTATTAGGCAAACGTCGGGATGGGTTTCCCTTGGTCGGGGAAAAGGAAACCCTTGGCAACACAAGTTAAACTCGTGCATGGGAGGGTGTAGCCGATCATTCTTGGGTTGGACAACCTTACCCTCGTGGCAGCAGAAGTTTTGAGTTTCAGTTCTAATCTGAAAAGGGAGACCTCTAGAGTTCTAAGATGGTGACCACGTACTTATATGGGTCTCACCTCGATGAGGTTTACAGATATGTAGCCGAGGAATAGAAATATCTCTAAGGTTCAATGGACCTTTCTAGGTTTCCAGCAAGGTAGGTGAGGTGGTTTACCGCTTCACCCATCCACCTCAGTTGCACCGGGTGCATGACGTCTTCCACGTAGCTCAGCTGAGGAGATACATGCATGTCTCGACACAAATCTTTGACCATGGGTAGATGGTCTTTGATTATGGGGTGACTTTTGCGGAGGTTCCAGTGGAGGTTGAGGTTCGACGGGACAGGTCCTACGAGGATGGTTGATTCCTCTTTTCTGTTTTCGTAGGCAGCTCAAAAACCTCCAGGTGAGCACATGAGAGAGGAAGGCTCAGATGAGTTCTCAGTACCACTTTTGTTTCCCTAGTTTGTGTTATAGTTTTACGGGAATGTAAAGCACGGAGGTGGGAATAATGTAAAGACCCGTAAAATTCAAGGAAATTTTTTTCTCAATTTTCTTTGAGATTTTACAAGAACGCAGTTTCTGACAGCACCTGATTCCGAGGCCCGGTGTGCCCAGAATCAATTTCCGAAGTTTAGCTCGGGTATGTTTAGTGAACGAACGAGCAGGAATTTCTAACTTTTGAACCGGTTCTCGGAATCAAATTCCGAGGGCACCGATGGAACTGCAACGCCGATATTGTCTTATGAACACCGATTTCGGAGTTGTGTTTGCTCAAGAGAAGTTGTTAAAAATTGTGGAAGTTAAAAATAAAAATTTAACAACAATTTTTATTTTACTCTAAGTGGTTAATCCTTTGGATGGAAGTTGGGTAACGACCCAACCTCCCATTGGAGGTTATGAGGGTGGTGGGTCTCACACAAACCCCACCCCTTCATATCCTCTAACCCCCTCAACTCACCATTAATATTGTTAACTTAAGTTAATAACTTATTACATTAATGTAGTGAGTTTAATGTGAGTTTTTGAAATTCAAACACTTGAATTTCAAAAGCCATGTTGAGTTAATAAATTAAGTGTGGCTTAATTTATTTTGGGTTAGTTACCTTGTTTCTTGAGAGGACTTGGGGGAAAAAGAAGGAATGGAGCTTAGAGATCATCTTCTTCATCTTCGACGAAGAACGTGAAGAACGAACGATTCCCAACGAAGAACACTGAGCCCTCAAAGACCATTTACTGCGACACCATACCCACGACACCCCACCCTTCGTTCTTCTTCCCACGTCAAAGGAAGGGAGACACCGTTCTATCTCAGAAAATCTATGTCAACATCTTTGAATCCACTTTCCCCGATGGTTTCTCTGTGACGTATTTCTCTGTGACGAAAACCTCGTTCAAGCCACGCTCGAGGTAGGGGGTTTACGTGTTTTCTATATGTGATTCTCTTCTGTCTTTTATCCGCGTCTACTTGGACCGCATGATATCAGTTAATGGGGGGAGGCTGGACCACACAAACACGGCCGTCCCCCTCCCTTATTATTTTTTCTTTTTGTTGCGGATCAAATGAAATTGACGCGGTGTCGTCGCACCGCGCGGGATTGAGCGGCAAGGATGTGCGACATCGTCACGCTGCACGAGATCGAGAGGCAAGAATGTGCAACGTCGTCACGTCGCACATTCAAATTTTTTAAACTCTCGTGCGTGGGTATTTGATTGCAAGGTGTTCGTATAATTTATTTTGGATAAATTATATCCTCGTCAATGATTAAAATCATGTGTTTATTATTTTCCAATTGATAACACCTAATGCAGAGGGCGCGAGCCGTACAAACACGGCCCGACAACACTACGTAGCTTGTTTATCGATGTACGGATCGACGAACGACGACGAAGCAGGCCGCTATGAAGTTTGAATACCTTAGTAGTGAAGGTCGGGTCCCGGGAGGACCGTTGGCGAAGATGGCAGGAGAAACGGACCACCAGAGTGCGTCCGGTGGTCTGCGGAATGTGGCGGCGATGCGCCGCCGGAAGGTCGGCGGCGGCGGTTCGCCGCTGGCTTCAATCAGAGGCGGGGGGGGGGGGGGGGGGGGGAGCCGCGCACCCCGCTCCACGGCTTCCGCGCGGCCGTGTGGGCCGAGCTTGGACGGGCCCGGCGGAGTCAGAACCGGGTCGGGTCGACCCGGTTCGGTCCGACCCAGGGGGGTTGGGCCGGGTCGGTGCGGGCCCAGACCCCCCGTTTTCGGACCCTCTTTGGTCGTTTGCCCATATCTTGGGCTACGGACCTCTGAACGATGCACTGTTAGTTGCGATGCGATCCTTGGATCGAGACAGTCGTTTCGGTATATCACACTCAAGGTTTCGGAATACATTGAGTTAGGCCGGGTTGGTTTGTACACGAAACCAACCGGGCCCTCGGAGCAGAAATGCTCATATCTTAAGCTCCGAACGTCCGATTGATGTGCCGTCGACTTTGTTGGATTCCTCTAAGTGATACAGATATTTTGGCTTACTTCGCTCGAGGTTTAGATGCCGTTGGAGTGCAGTCGGGTTGGTTCGCTCACGAAACCAACCGGGCCCCTGGAACGAAAAAGACAATAACTCACAGACTGGGCGTCTTAATGACGCGCCGTCTGTCTCGTTGAATTCCTCATGATTAGAAAGAACTTTTGGCATACTTCGCCCGAGTTTTGGTTGTTGTTGGATAGTGGCCGTGTTGGATTGTACCCGAAATCCAACCGGCCCCTTGGAACCGAAAAGTTGTTATCATTCAAACCGGACGTCCGTTTGATGAACTGTCAGCAGCGTTGGTGATCACGATGATAAACGGTCCCTATGAGTATACCCTATGAGAGTTTGGGGTACAGTTGAGATACGGCTGGGTTGGTTCGCTCACGAAACCAATCGGCCCCCTGGGACGAAAAGGCTAATAACTCACAGACTGGGCATCCGATTGACACGCCGTCTGTTGCGTTGAGACCCCAATGACGAGGTGGTTCTTTAAGATACTTTTTCCTGGGACTTTGTGATACTTGGAGTATAGACCTGTAGATCGTGGAGCAGACCCTCATGGAGACGAGCGTACGGAGTACAGAGACTGTGTAGCCCGCTGAGACCTGACGACTTCTTGACCGACTCGACTTGGAGTGAGTCGACTAACCCAGTGGGCGGAGCACCCGGTATTTGGCGACTGGCCCACAGAGGACAGAGCGCCCTGTAGTTGGCCGCAGACCCGTGGTACTAAACTGGAGGAGTACCTCTGTAGGCAATTAGGGGGAGCACCCGGTATTTGGTGACAGACCCACAGCGGACCGAGCGCCCGGTAGTTGGCCGCTGACCTGCAGTACTCGACAGGAGGAGTACCTCAGTAGTCTTAGGTTAGTGAGCAGTACCTCGGAGTCATGAGATGACCACTGTACACTCCAGAGACGGATCTCTTCAGCATTTATGGTTTCGATAATGAAAATCCTAGTTTGAGCTGAGTCTATGACCTTTGTGTTTCCTCATGATTGAGATGGGTTACTTGATAACTTAGGTATATGTATGGGCATATACCTGGGTAGTGGTTAACTGTTGATTTCATAATCCTTGTGTTTCCTCATGATTGAGACGAGTTACATGATAACTTAGGTATATGTATGGGAATATACCAAAGTAGAGGTTATCTATTGAGATCTTATTTGTGGTTATCCTTGTTGGTTTTAGTGAGACCATGAGGGTCTCGGGGTCCCTACTAAGTATCGTTATTCTCACCCCTGCACGGGCTATGCCCGCACCTTGTTTTGTTGGTTACATACGACGGGTAGTGCTGACGGAGGCCGAGTGTTTGAGGACTAGACGGTACCCAGAGGTGGACTACACGACGAGTCTGTATCCGGAGGTGGACATCAGGGCGAGACGACACTCGGAGGATGTTGATGGGTGAGAGCGTTGTGGAGGCTATCTGTACCTACCCTTCAGGTAGGATTCGTGGTGGACGATCCAGGAGCTGCGCCATCTGTACCTACCCTTCAGGTAGGATCTGAGGAGGATGACCCAGGAGCCGCTTCTGTCCTTCCAGATGTTGTCTTTTTCTATTGTACTTTGTTCAGTTGTAGTTGTACATTCATTTGGGTTTGTATTCTAGCCCATTTACCTTTCATCACTTCCCTTTTTACTTAGTTTTTTACTTCCTCTTGTACTCTGTGGTGTTTTGTTTACTTTTTTAAAGGCAATGCCTTCCCAGTAATAGGGATTACAACCTTTGCTGCTAGTCACCAGCCCCTGGCCTATGGAAGGCAGGCTTGGGGTAGTCATGGCACGAGCCCTGAGGACGGGTCATGACAAATTGGTATCAAAGGAGTTTGGTTCTACCGTAGAACATGGGACTCTGATATTTTTCTATGTGAATCAATAGTGTTAAGGGTACCGAGTGTGGTCTTCAGTTCAGGGAGTCTAGTTTTGGTGCGACGACCGACGTATCCGTACACTAGGACCCTGACTTCTGATTTCCGACATTGTACACAAAAACACCGATTGCGTGTGTATTTCCAAAGTATTAATGTCAGATCAAACCAGGTCATCTCACCAGGTATAAACGTTGACCATGTCGCATATGTTCAGGATGTCTCCAAGCAGACAGTCAATTGGAATTACGAGAGAGTACTCGATAATGGATCACCGAGCGACGAGGCTTGGGTGCAGGGCCCTTTTTTCTATGTTGGAACCCTCGGGTGGTGTACTAGAAGAACCACCACTAGTTGGGTAGCAGATGCCAACAGCTATACTAGCAAACTGTGCACGCTGGCATAGTATGTTGCACGAGTTCCAGCAGCAGCGGCCTCCGAGGTTACGAGGCGAGGCCGATTCCCAGACAGCAGAGCACTGGTTGGAGGCGATTGCCAGAGTTTTTCTCCTAGTTGAGACATCAGTAGAGTGGATGGTGGAATTGGCTACTAGTTTTTTTCTAGTGATTGACCATGAGGATGGTCCTCTTAGTGATGAGGCTTCAGTACGTGGACCGATAGTGTGTCAGCTATACATCACTACCTGTTGGACAACAATTACAACGTGCGGTACTGGTAGGTGACATATATAGGCTTACTGCCTTATACGTGTTCCAACATCAGATACCCTCATGTTTTGAGGCGAACCTGACTCACAGGCGGCTGAGGACTGGCTTGAGGAGGTAGCAGAGAGTTTTCTAGAGCTTATACAACTTCGACAGGATGACGTGTCGGTAGCTGAGAATTCATTGTGGTGTACCGAACATTTCGGGTACTCGATGAATATGATTCGATCAGTGCTATAGAGCTCATACCTCTGAGCATGGTGTGTTTAAGGAAATTCTAGACAACACCTTTTTCTTCTATGCAATCCTACTCATGTTAGGGTGCTAGAGAGAACCTTGAGGTTTAATGTTCTTTGTCTGAACGAATATAGAAAGTGTATGTTAGTAGTGGGAATATGCGAACTGGCGTCAGTCACAGAGACTTGGACATTTAAAATTTTTCAAGAAGAGGAAATGTTAAGGACAGATGAATCTGCAGAGCAGCATACATGGAGGCAGGGCTAGGAGAGCAGCTTGTGGTGGTGTACATTTCAACATGTTACCATTACCCGCCTTTGTAGTCCCCGCTAGGATCAGGGAGTTGGAGAGCAGGGGAAGAGAGTAGCTTCTTGTGGTCATGGAGTGCAACCAAAAAGGGCTCTAAGGATGATTCGAAGTGCGGACTTTGTCTTCTACTAGCTGTCGTAGCCACAGACATCGAAATGAATCATCCCTTCCTTCCATGAATCTAGTCCCAGACCATGAGTTTCTAGTTAAGCCATTAAATTGACCCTCACGTCTGGAGATACCTTTGGGAGAAGACTCGATAGTCACACTTACACTGACGGTGTGATATGACCCTTGAGGCGAGAGTCTCGGTTGGGACCTCTTGGTGGCAGCGTCGAGGCCTTACAACGTTAGTTTGAGTATGGATTTGGCAATCTCTATTCATAATCAAATTGACGGTATTAGGCAAATGTCGGGATGGGTTTTCCATGGTAGGCGAAACGGAAACCCTGGGAAACCCAAGTTAAACTCGTTCATGGGAGGGTGTAGCCGATCATTCTTGGGTCGTCCATCCTTACCCTCGTGGTAGCAGGAGTTTTGAGTTTCAGTTCTAATATGAAAAGGGAGACCTCTAGAGTTCGAAGGTGGCGACCACGTTCTTATACGGGTCTCACCTCGATGAGGTTTATGGAGATGTAGCTGTGGCGGTGAGATATCTCTGAGGTTCAATGGACCTTTCTAGGTTTCCAGCAGGGTAGGCGAGGTGGTTTATCGCTTCACCCATCCACCTCAATTGCACCGGGTGCACGACGTCTTCCACGTAGCTCAGCTGAGGAGATACGTGCACGTCCCAACACAAATCTTTGACCATGGGGAGCTGGTCTTTGATTATGGGGTGACTTTTGCGGAGGTTCCATTGGATATTGAGGTTTGACGGGAGCGAGTACTATGAGTATGGATGATTCCTCTTTTCCGTTTTCGTAGGCATCTTGGAAACCTCCAGGTATGCACATGAGAGCGGAAGGCTCAGATGCGTGCTCAGTACCACTTTTGTTTTCCTAGTTTGTGTTATAGCTTTACGGGAATGTAAATCCCTGAGGTGGGAATAATTTAAAGACCCGTAAAATTCAAGGAAATTTTTTTCTTAATTTTCTTTGGGATTTTACAAGAACGCAGTTTCTGACAAAACCTGATTCCGAGGCCCGGTGTGCCCGGAATCAATTTCAAAAGTTTAGCTCTAGTACGTTCAGTGAATGAACGAGCAGGAATTTCTAACTTTTGAACCGGTGCTCGGAATCAAATTATGAGGGCACCGATGGAACCGCAGCGCCGATATTTTTTTATGAACGCCTATTCCGGATTTGCGTTTACTCGAGAGAAGTTGATAAAAATTGTGGAAGTTAAAAATAAAAATTTAACAACAATTTTTATTTTACTCTAAGTGTTTTATCCTTTGGATGGAAGTTGGGTAACTACCCAACCTCCCTTGGGAGGTTATGAGTTTGGTGGGGCCCACACGAACCCCACCCCTTCATATCCTCTAACCCCCTCAACTCACCATTAATATTTTTTACTTAAGTTAATAACTTATGACATTAATTTAGTGAGTTTAATGTGAGTTTTTGAAATTCAAACACTTGAATTTCAAAAGCCATGTTGAGTTAATAAATTAAGCGTGGCTTAATTTATTTTGGGTTAGTTCCCTTGTTGCTTGAGAGGACTTGGGGGAAAAACAAGGCAAGGAGCTTAGAGATCATCTTCTTCATCTTCGACGAAGAAAGTGAAGAACGAACGATTCCCATCGAAGAACACTGAGCCATCAGAGACCATTTACTGCAACGCCATACCCGCGACGTGCCACCCTTCGTTCTTCTTCCCACATCAAAGGAAGGGAGACGACGTTCCATATCGGACAATCTCCGTCAACATCTTTGAATCCCCGTTCCGTGATGGTTTCTCTGCGACAAATTTCTCCTTGACGAAAACCTCATTCAAGCCGCACTCGAGGTAGGGGGTTTACGTGTTTTCTATACTCGATTCTCTTCCGTCTTTTATCCGCGTCTATTTGGACCGCATGATATCAGTTGACGGGAGGAGGTCGGACCGCACAAACACGACCGTCCCCCTCCCTAATTATTTTTTCTTGTTGTTGTGGATCGAATGAAATTGACGCGGTGTCGTCGCACCGTGCGGGATCGAGCGGCAAGGATGCGCGACATCATCACACGGCGCGGGATCGAGCGACAAGAATGCGCGACGTCGTCAAGTCGCACATTCAAATTTTTTAAACTCTCGTGCGTGGGTATTTGATTGGAAGGTGTTCGTATAATTTATTTTGGATAAATTATATCCTCTTCAATGATTAAAATCATGTGTTTATTATTTTCCGATTGATAACACCTAACGCAGAGGGCGCGGGCCGAACAAACACGGCCCGACAACCCTCCGCAGCTTGTTTATCGATGTGCGGATCGATGGACGATGACGAAGCAGGCCGCTATGACATTTTAATCCCTTCCTAATGAAGGTCGGGTCCCGAGAGGACCATTGGCTAAGATGGTTGGAGAAACGGACCACCGGAGCGCGTCCGGTGGTCCGCGGAAGGCGGTTGCGGTGCGCCACGCTAGCGCCGCGGGCGGCGGCGGTTCGCCGCCGGCTTCAATCAGCGGTGAGGGGGGCGGGGAGCCATGCACCCCGATCCGCGGCTTCCGCCCGGCCGCGCTGGCCGAGCCGGCCAGGCCGGGCCGGGCCCAGCCGGGTCGGGTCGGCCCGGTTCGGGCCGACCCAGGGGGGTCGGCCTAGGTCGGTCCGGGACCAAACCCCCCGTTTTCGGACCCTTTTTTGTCTTCTTCCCATATCATGGGCTACGGGCCTCTGATCGACGCATCATCTATTGTGATGTGATCCTTGGATTGATACGGTCATTTCAGAATATTGCACTCAAGGTTTCGAAATGCTTTGAGTTAGGCCGGGTTGGTTCGTACACGAAACCAACCGGGCCCTCGGAGCGGAAACGCTCATATCTTAAGCTCCGGACGTCCGATTGACGTGCCGTAGACTTTGTTGGATTCCTCTAAGTGAGACAGATCTTTTGGCTTACTGTGATCGAGGTTTAGATGCCGTCGGAGGGCGGTCGGGTGGGTTCGCTCACGAAACCAACCGGGCCCCTGGAACGAAAAAGCCAATAACTCACAGACCAGGAATCCGATTGATGCGCCGTCTATCTCGTTGAATTCCTCATGATGTGACGAAACTTTTGGCATACTTCGGATGAGTATTGTTTGTTGTTGGATAGTGGCCGGGTTGGATTGTACCCGAAATCCAACCGGGCCCTTGGAACGGAAAAGCTGTTATCTTTCAGACCGGACGTCTGTTTGACGAACTGTCAGTGGTGTTGGTGATCACATTGAGAAACGGTCCTTATGAGTATACCCTATGAGAGTTTGGGGTACAGTTGAGTTATGGCTGGGTAGGTTTTCTCATGAAACCAACTGGGCCCCTGGGACGAAAAGGCAAAAAACTCACAGACCAGGCGTCTGATTGACGCGCCGTCTGTTGCGTTGAGACCCCTATGACGAGGTGGTCCTTTGAGATACTTCTTCATGGGACTTTGTGATACTTGTAGTATCGACCTGTAGTTCGTGGAGTAGACCCTCCTGGAGATGAGAGTACGGAGTACGGAGACAGTGTAGCCGGCTGAGACCTGACGACTGCTTGACCGACTCGACTTGGAGTGAGTCGACTAGCCCAGTGGACGGAGCGTCCTGTATTTGGCGACTGACCCATGGTGGACGGAGCACCCAGTAGTTGGCCGCAGACCCGTGGTACTCGACAGGAGGAGTACCTCTGTAGGCTATTAGGGGGAGCGCCCGGTATTTGGCGACAGACCCACAGCGGACGGAGCGCCCGGTAGTTGGCCGCAGACCCGCGGTACTCGACAGGAGGAGTACCTCAGCAGTCTTAGGTTAGTGAGAAGTACCTCGGAGTCATGACATGACCATTGTACACTCTAGAGATGGAGATCTTCAGCAGTTACAGATTTGATAATGAAAATCCTAGTTTGAGCTGAGTCTATGACCTTTGTGTTTCCTCATGATTGAGATGGGTTACATGATAACTTAGGTATATATATCGGCATATACCTAGGTAGTGCTTAACCGTTGATTTCATAATCCTTGTGTTTCCTCATGATTGAGATGGGTTACCTGATAACTTAGGTATATGTATGAGAATATACCTATGTAGAGGTTATCTGTTGAGATCTTCTTTGTGGTTATCCTTATTGGTTTTAGGGAGACCTTGAGGGTATCTGGGTCCCTACTGAGTATCGTTATACTCACCCCTGCACAGGCTATGCCCGCACCTCATTGTGTTGGTTGCAGACGACGGGCAGTGCTGACGGAGGCCGAGTGTTCGAGGACTGGACGGTACCCGGAGGTGGACTACACGACGAATCAGTATCCGGAGGTGGACATCACGACGAGACGACACTCGGAGGAGGTTGATGGGTGAGAGAGTTGTGGAGGCTATATGTACCTACCCTTCAGTTATGATTCGTGTTGGACGATCCAGGAGCTGTGCCATCTGTACCTACACATCAGGTACGATCCGAGGAGGATGACCCAGGAGCCTCTTCCGTCCTTCCAGCTGTTTTCTTTTTCTGTTGTACTTTGTTCAGTTGTAGTTTTACTTTCATTTGGGTTTGTATTCTTGCCCATTTACCTTTCATCACTTCTCTTTGTACTTATTGTTTTACTTCCTCTTGTACTCTGTGGTGTTTTGTTTACTTTTATAAATGCAATGCCTTCCCAGTCATCGGGATTTACGCCTTTGGTGAAAGTCGCTAGCCCCTGGCCTATGGAAGGAGGGCTTGGGGTAGTCACGACACAGGACCTGAGGACAGGTCGTGACATTACCTCATATTCATTCATGTTATATGGGATTAATTTATCCCCTACTCCTCGAAAACAAAACCATGTGTTTACATAACCTTTCCTTGAGGTGTGGAAAAAGGATTTTTTTCCCTTAAGGTTTTATTAGTAGGAATGTGATATGTCATCTCCTAGGATGAGGGTTTTGAATCAATATTTAATGGACGAAAAATTAAATAAAAAATTAATTATTTGAATGATGAATAAGAAAGAGTCATCGTTTGTGAGTATCTATTTTGAGAAAAATGACTAGGTTTTAGGTTTGGATTCCCTATTGGAATGAAATCATGGAACTTTTGAAATTGAATCTTCTATTTAGATTTATTTATTTAATGAATTGATTAAAAATAATTCTATCTTTATCAACCCATGATTATAATTTATTGGACGTGAGAATAATCCTCCCATTTTCCTTGGTTGGACTATTATTCGTCTAAAGTAGTAAATGAACAATGGTCTTCCCTAGATCGCATAGTAAATATAAAATTTTTAATTGAGTAACAGATGGGAATGGATTTTCCACTATTTCTTCCCCATATTTTTATTAAAAAATAAACAAGTATCATCCTAAAAATAGATCACCCAATCGATGAGTCCAAATACGGAGAAGTGGGAGAATAAATTTATTTCAGAAAGGTAATTTCTAAATGTTCATATTTGAAAAAATAAATTATTAAATAATATTAAAATTCAGAAATTATAAACCAAAAACAATTTAATAAACCAAATGTGACACAATAATTTGTTAAAACATGGAATCAAGAATTTAAATATGTTTCCATCCCTTTTTCTAAGCCTCGTAATGGGAATACCTTTCCATTAAAAAATATTCAATGGTGGTGGACGAGTTAGCTGACACAATGATAGAGCTAATAAAATAATGAATTGAAAAAATAGTCTATAGTACTAGTAATGGGAATTTATTAAGTTGGGTTTATCCCATTCATTAGCGGGATACATCTACATTTTACAGGTAGTGTGGATGAACTTCTGCATTACTGAAATATCCCTCAGATTTGGAAGATACACATGTAGCCTTTTTATTTTTAAAATCCCTTGAGACCCATATGTTGAGTTTCGGAAACACATGAATAATTTGTGTATTGAAATTATATATCTAGAAATGGATTTCATAGGGTAGTGCCTTCCTTCCTGAGAATGGGTTTTATTTTATTTTTGTGGATGGATGTGTGTGAACTCAATGTGTTAGTGGTGGTAGAAAAACATTGTGGTTGAGGATATGGATGGTTTGGAAGTTGGTTTCACAAATAATCTTACAGCCTTCATAGTGTACACATGAGTTGAGTTATCATTCATGTGTGGTGGATATGATGATGCTCCATTCAGAAACAATAGTGTATGATGGAGTAATCTAGTGTTTTCAACCTCACAATGGTGGATCATGAGACATCATCAGCTGGAAAATGTCTCTAGAGGAACAATTGAATCAAAGGTGGCTCACATGTAACTGCTAGCTCAATGGGGGCTCATGAGGAACAGTTGTATAAAATGTGTCTCAAGATTCACTATTGGATAATAAATAGGAAATTATTCACTACAAAATCATTGGTGGAATGAGAGTCACCATCATTTTGGATGATGATGGTGGCTTCGAAGGGGACTAGTGGAGTCAAGTTGTGATGTATTACTTTTACTGTGGTAGTTACAGTATGGTAGAGGAGGTGACTGAGCATGACAGTAGAGGACACTTATCCCTCAACCCCCCAACCATCATAGTTTTTAAGGGGGATTTGATGATCTTCATTTAGTCTTCCAACGGTGCAGGAGATGGCCCTTCTTGTCATGGTTCATTGTAAGTGTAGGAATGTCTGACCCCAATCATTAGGGTGATGAAAATGGAGTTTTAGAGTGTATTCATCATAGGATATAGAAGACCAGAAGTGTTAAAATGATGGAGCGGGTGGATCTATAGTGTTTTAGTAGGGTAATAGAAAGGTTTTAGTGGGTTCACACATATGTTTAATGGATAAACAATACACGAGACACTTTTCACACATTAGTTTGTTGAAATTGAGGGTTACTCACATAAAACTGATCGCACACCTCTCCCACCACATTTTATTTAGATGGGGGACCAATAAAATCTGATCTCTAAATTTTCCTTTACACTGATGGTGAGGCCTTCATCCCATTAAACTATGGGTTTCACAACCATGAGTCGACACACCCATGTCTTCATCTTGCTATACTCCCTTCATAATGATCCATCGTGGTCCACAGAATGAATGGGACACTCTTTGCTTCACCGTCTATAACAGGACATCCCAATGGGTCGGCACACCCCTATCTTCAACTTGCTCTACTCCCTTCATAATGATCCATCGTCGTCTACAGAATGAATGTGACACTCTTTGCTTCACCGCCTATAGCAGGACATCCCAATGGATTGTGTGACTAGCTTTCCATATTTTATAGGCTATGTGTAGGCCACCCCTTGTTGATGGCCTGATTGGTCATCACCCATTTTTCACCTAAAAAATATAAACACATAAATAAATTTTCTACAGAATTTAGACCTAATTCCAAATTTACACATCTTATAATTTATTCTTTTTATAACACTCTAATTCCAAATTTAAAATTACACACCCTTTAATTAAATATTTGGAATATATCAGTATATTCTAATACAAACACTGAATATCAATATATTGGATAAAAAACTCAACATTAAAATATATGTATGTCAATTGATTTTGTAACTATGATATTATGACACATTGAGTACATAGTGTATACCATGATAGTAGTAAGTGTGGTTCAAAAGTTATAAAACTACACCTATATTTTTGGTTATCTAAAAAGGTAAAAAAAATAATGTTTTATCATTCCTTTATCCCCCATATTTTTCCACCAGAAACTCAGAGTAACTCATAATAAAACAGGATCACCCACAGTGAATTTAGGGGGTCTCCACCTATAGTCATAATGTAATCACTTTTCCAATTTAAGAGGTGATAATACTATTATCAATCAAATGAAATCACTCGAAGGCCTCCTGATGTATATCAGGTCCATAACCGCTATTTCACCTACCTTATAGCAACAACGGTGATCAAAATGGTGTCTCTTAAAGAACCACATAATGTATATTTTGGATAGAATTCTTGTAACTATTATGGAATGTGATTTCAGTAAATGGTTGGTGATAAACCCAATCTCCATCAATGCCTAGGATGATATAAAAATGTATATACTATTATATGCCTATATTCTACCCAAACTCCTGACACCATGTAGACGGTACAATATACTCATTCTCATCTAAGTCCCTATGGATTTTAGAAATCACTACTATAAGTTTACCATAAAACATGAATCTCAATCCTAAAAAATTCTCATTGGAACCACATGAAGGTGTAATACCCTTCTAAAAAAGAACGTTCTTCCCCCTCCACTGAGTGAGTCTCTCGGATTGGTAAAAGTGAGAAGGCTTAGCTAGTCAAATGAAAATACCCATATTGTGTCACAACTCCTCAGGGTCCTAGGTAACCACCTAAATATTTAAATAGTGTAATAATCAAAAACCAATAAAATTTTATGGAGTTAATTCATCAACCCACAAGGATGTTGGTTCTTGGCCTTCATCCTCTCACAAGTAAGGCATCAATAGACAAAACAAGGAATGTATCTCAAAATTCCTATCCAGAAAAAACACCACCATATATCATTATAATTCCTTATAACACGAGGATGTACATCCCATATATTAGAATGGTAATCCCTCATTTTCTCTTCTCGGATAGAAGTAGGGACTAAAACACTTTTATGAACCAATATCACATACCCCATTATCCATCAACCGTTAAGACAATGACTTTCCCACACCATCTATTCCATTTTTATAGGACACTCTAGTTCAGAATATTTAGAAGTATTCAACCTATCAAAAAGTGATAATATAGTCACTAATGTGTAATGAGTCGAAAATATGTAGTTTAAAGAAGAATAAATCCTCTATTTTGCTAACAATCTAACCATGTGTCACCATACCTCTAAAGGAATCTCTCCAAGATCATTCTGAGGCATCATTACAAAGGTAAGAGTTTCTAAAATAACATTACCTATTTTAGGATTATACATAATCTTAGGATTATAAATACAAATATACTAAAACAAAATATTTTATCTCAGGATTAGGTCCCCATGAGTGAAGATATACTAAAGCCTCTTATGCTCTGTAAAACCAATAAATTCCTCAAAAAAGATATAGTTTCAACCACAATTTAGATGGGGGACCACTTCTTCCAACAATAAGTAATGTGTAGAGTATATCCTCTCAAGTGGTTATTGCATAAGAAACCCATATGCAACTACCTAATCTACACAAATCATTTATACTCAAAGAAAAATGCCTAATGTATCATGGAACACTATATAACCAATCGTAGAATCATAGAGTTTCAATATTGGAGCATTCACCATCCTTAAATTTAGTTCGAGGAACACACCATCAAAATGGTCTGTCCACTTGAACGTCGCATCCATCATTTTCAATGTCATTATGGGTACTAATTGTTGGGTGTTGTCTTTGATAAATTTCTGATAATTTTATGTGAATCCTAGAAGTCCCCAAATCTCTTACAAGTTTTGAGGATGTGTCAAGGACATGACTTCGTCAACATTCTTGGGTTCTACAAATAATTTTGTCTCCAACCCCAAATATCCTAGGAACTTCTATAATTTAATTGATACTTAATAATTCAACAACACTATGTATCAAATGTGTTCTCAAAGAAAACATCAGACTATCTCTACTTTCCTATTCTTCTTATTTAGTGTTAGAGATTATATGACGATATCATTGATGAATACTAAAAAAACGAGTGCTTTTATATATATAGTAACTTATAAATAGGTTTTAGAAATATTTCCAACACATTCATTAGACTGGACAACTTTACCATGAACTAACAAAATCCATAACTTCTCTAAAATTCTGTCTTCAGATTGTCCACCTCTCAAACTCAAAATTGATGATAGCATGATTGAATATAAATTTTGGAGAACCACTAGGATCCCCATAGCTAATAAAAGAGATCATTTTTCCTAGAGAATATATATTGGTTCTTCCCATTCACCTAGTTCTACATCTAATAATTAATGTAGAGCCAATAATACCATATGATTTCATCGAAAATGACATAGGGGAACAACGTGGTGAAGTACATGAACTTATGAATTACTTTTTCTCCAACTAATAAATATAAATCAAGATATCCATCACTTCTTTTGGAAACATACAATACAAGGTCTCAAAATGGGATCCCAAACCATAATGAGATCCTGCCAGCATAACATATCGATCCTTCAAATTCACTACTTGGACAAAGATAAAAAAATAATTCCATTTATCAACATCATGTGGTCCTCCTATTTCTAGGATAGATAAAGAATTATAGTTTTTATGTAAGGCACATATGACCATATTTATGAATTACAATTCCTCGTATAAGAACTAAGAAGAATAATTCCATTTGAATTAGCCCAACTTCCAATACCATAGAAAATGTGAGGGGTTTACCTCAACTAAATTCTCCATCAAGTCTAGTGGTAATGATGGAACCTCCTACCTTGAATAAGTATTTGGGAAAGATTACTATGAAGTTCAATAAACAACATTAAGGATACAACAATAATAACATAATGGTAAAGACATCACAAAAGAAACTGATTCATTAAGGAAAACCCAAATCAGTCTATGGGATAACACAAAGTATCTATTAACCATCCTCTTGGATTATGCAATGTTTCCCTAGGGGTCTACACTTAACCCATGGTATACCACTCCAATAAGTAACCATTTTCTCCATACCTACACATTATTAAGAGTTTTCATATATATACTAAAACAATAACATGATATGTTTAAATATTAATTCCAATAATGATATATTAATCAACATTATAGCATAGATGTATCAAAAAACGTATAAAATATCATGAACATATACCATAATCTATGGAATTTAATTAATGAACTACTATAGAGAAAATCAACAGATATATATATATATAGATGGAGAACCTACAGGCCATGTTAAGATTCTTGAAATCACCGAAAATCCAACAAATTAGAAATCTAAATCATCCACGTCAACCAAGGTGTGTATAATAAATAGTTATAGTTATAAAATGATCCCAATAATATGGAACTCAGAAGTCTAGTAAGTAGTGTTTTCCAGGAAATAACACATTTCCCCTTCTTGAGTCCCAATGTCCTAACTACTATATACCCTATTCGAAACCAATAATAGGGAATAATAATGTTAGAAAATACAAATACTCTATATCGTTTTGTAACATGTTATTCTGAGCAACCAAATTCAAGCTACAGAGACACATCACCACATTTACACCTCCCCATATATAAGGGGCGTCTATATATTAACCAGTGTCTGAGTTTAGTAGTAGGTAGACTACACCCACAATTCTATATCATTGGCTTAATAATTAAAACAACATAATCATATTCCATCAGAGTAAGCATGGGGAAAATGAAATAATGGAACACATGTCAGGTAATAATAGAAGCTCCCAAAAGTGGAAAGCATGTCCAGAGAAAATATAGTAGATTAATAAATAAAAATTAAAAGTAGGTCCCATAGTCTCCTTTACTAGACCACCACCATATTCACACTTCTCCTCTCAAATACTAGCAATGGGCAACATTTCATTTATAGGATCCCTCATATAATCTACAAGAGAATCTAAATCCTAGAGTAGAGTATATATAAATGGCTCAGTACGGCCCCAACAATGTTACCTTAACATGATGTTATCATGTATACATGTGTATTATATAATAATTTTGTTTTATTATGAATAAAAATAAATTAATTCATAATTGAGTGGTTATAAAGTAACCAAGATGCATCAAACCCCCATCAATACCTACGTCGATTCCATTCGGGAAATGTATTATATATCGACATGTATATATTCTAGAAATAAGGCTTTGGTTGATTAAATATGATATGAAAATACATTGAGTGAAACAATATACCCAGAATGCACAGGGCATCATGTAATACTAAGAATCCACAAGTCATCGATTATTTATAACGTACCCAGAACACACAAGGCATTAGGTATGTAAGAACCCAATTTTAAAAATCAGGTATGGATCCTTTAAATTTCGGTCTAATTAATTATCTTGGAAATTTTTTGGATTCATTTTTAGTTGGTAAATTTCCCATAGATGTAGGGGGGCTTGTTCGTAGCCCAGAACACATCTTTCTGGGAAAACTGGCAAAGTCCCATTGTTAGATCACTGATTTCATAACCCTGTGGATAGTGTTTTTCTAGACAGAGCCACCTCTCATTGTTAGCACACAACCATCTGGACTAACCATTCATGTTCCCCTTCTACCCAGATAATTATGCACGTTTTGTGCATGGTTTTTAAAATAATGTCGACAAACCGTCCAGAAGCTCATTTTTAGGTAAATTTTCCTTTTTCCATTAATGATCGAATTTACCCCCCCACCATTTTTTCATATTCGAATTTTATGTGGTATTTACCTACATAGATCTCATTTTGGAGCATTTTGAAGACCTATTATTGGAATCAATATAAATCATTCATCTCAGATCTATTCTAGCTTTCGTTCCTCACATAGAATACACAATGATATGTACTCGAGTCTACTGAAGTATTTCCTCTTCTCTCTTGCTCTCAACCAAGTTGTTTTGGAATGATCATTTTTATCCATTTCACTGAACTTATATGATCCATTCCAAATCAAAGGCCAATACTAAACTAGGAGAGTCACACAAGCCTATGGTTGGTGGTCTATAACTCACCCCACATGTAAAATGATTTAGGAATTGTCATGTGGGGACCACTGATTTCATCGGGTGCCATTTATTGAATTTATATTCCATGCATATAATCATTATAATTGTATGGTTATGATCATTCCTAATATGTCATTAATTTTTGTGGTGATTCTCACCACCCCATTCATAACATGTTGGATGGTATTCCATAATTTTCATTTTAGTTTTTTCACTCATTTGATCCATAGTTTTGTTATTCCATGGCTAGACCATCCGAAGGGTAGGAATTTCAATAATAAATAGATTTTTTATAATGATAATAGCATAATGGAATGTACCATGTATGCTCAACATATTTCCTGCATAATTTACGTTCTTAAATTTGAAAACTAAATGTGAAATGTGAATTAGAATTTAAATAAATAATACGACTTGGACATAAATGCAAATGAATAGTTGGTTTCATATCCATATCACCACATACCACATTAATAGAAGGCAGTGTAATTATCCTTGAATATGGCTTCTGATTTATATGAATGAAATGAATGGTTGCATACTACAATCCCTTGTAACACTAATGTAGTGAAGGCCATGAATGAAATGACTTGATTAAAAGGTTTTATGTTACTTCAACATATCACACTAATGAAAGTAAAGGCATAAGAAAAAGAAATATTAAATGAATTCATAATTAAACATGAGTGGTTGGACTTGAGAGGACCGTGGATTATGATCAGAGAATGCCATGAGCACTAAGGAAACCCATTCTGATTCAAGGATACATATTTCTTAGCTTGAGACCCACTTTGATCCTGATACTTTTTTATTCTACCGAATCTTGGTACGAAACCATAGGATCCCTTAAATATTATTATAATATGCCTTTGATACAGTCCATGGATCCAGTATTGACATGTAGGTGCCATGGTTAAAGACCATCAGGCGTAGTCATTACTTAGCACCATTGTACCATGGATGAACTCCTTGTACTCAGTACAAATATCATTGTGGAATTCATTGGATTATGATCCTTGGATTACACTCTTACACCATTCTAGGCCACAATTATTACTATGTTGGAATCCCTTATGGTCTAAATTTCCTTGGTTATTACCTTGGGACTTAAATATTACATATTATTACAGGTTTCCTTGTTATAACATGGATACTTCACTATTTGTAACACTTAACTCATTTATAAATTATTAATCCTAAATTAATGGACTGGTTATGTTTAGATTCCAACCAAGGGATGAAGCATGTACTTGTGTATTTAGTTACATTGTAATACTTTACTTTATATATGAATGATTCCAAAATGTTAGATTTTCATTACAGAGGGCGAATGTTAAAGATATTGTTGGTGGTGGACCACTAAGATTCATCTCACATCCTCTCTGGGCACTATTAGGTACCTAAATTAGATTACATGAATGCAGAAGTTGACCAATTGAATCATACATCTTTGAACACTTGATTTCTAGATGTTAAGATGGAGTTTGATAGAACATGACTGAGATGGATATTAGGATTCATTGGATAATATTGTGTTTTCCTTTATTCTTTTTTGGAGCATGATATGCCTAATATCTTGTATCCATATTTTCTAGTTTTCTAGTGATATGGAATATCATTAGTTGTCGAATTCTATTCCATTTTTTTAGTTATTGTCACAGTTGTCACTATATTCCATTGTTCCTTCTATTTAATTATATTTCTTCTGCTATTAACATCTACTAATACTCATCCTTTGTGGTACACTTTGGTAATGAGTTAATAGTCTCCCCGTAGACACATCCTAGTCCCTCACTACTAGTCAGTATCCTATGGGTTTTGTGGAGGTTCACTTGACGTAGTGTGTCCCACAGGGCTTAGAGAACTTATTAATCGACATCTAGGTCTGTGAAATCATGAATTGGTATCAAATCTAGTTTCCATTCATTATTTACTATTTAGAGATAATAGATTGAAGATTAGGAATGCCTTGGACTTGTTGTAATATATGACTGGGTGTCCTGAACCCATGTTCGGGTTAAAAACCATGTTGCCAAAATTATAATTTTTGTTTTGTTTTTCATATTATAGTTGACATTATTTCACCATCAGGTGATGCACATGTTCTGTGGTGTTGTTGATTATTACTCTATTTGGTTATTTTCTTTCATCTAAAGCCCAATGATATGAGGGAATGGAGAATTATCCCCTACACCAGTAAAGGAACCTAAATTCTCATGTCATGCATATTGCTATGACATATTTATGCTTTTAGAGGCATTGCATTGTTTGATTTTGTTCTGATTGTTGAGTGATGACGTGATATTTATATTATGCTAGTATTAATAATGGGTGGGATTATGTGTTTACGTGTCCTAAATTATGAGGGAGATGATCCCTCAGGGGTTGGGATGAGTAATTTACTATGTCAATCCATTAATCTATAAATAAATAGGTGTTATTTCTAGTTATAGGTGAATGGGTACTATTTCAATGAAAATGTCTATCCATTATAATGTAAATAATTACATTTAAATAAATTGGGTTCACATCCTTATCCCTCATTGTCAAGTTTATGAATGTTAAAGGAGTGAACCTGGTAATTAAATGAAAAATTAAATGAGACTTATACATGAGAACTTATCGATACCAGGCCATCTATGCCGGTAGTTTGGGTAGTATATTTTGGGTAGTTAGATTCTTACATTCAATATCTGGTAGTTATTCTATCCTTCTACATAATCTTGTTATGATCTATGTTCATGGAATTTTTAGGAAAATGCTACCATGACTTCCTCATATTTCATACAAGGAATGTGGAGATGACCATGTTGTAGATATGGTGGGCCCTATTCCGCCACTCCTAACTCTAGGAGTTTTAATTGAGGCACTTACAACATTTTATGACATGGGAAATTATGACTATGTTTGTGATAGTTTACTATGCCTGATACACTCCATCCATGGTGCTCCATAGATTGCACCTATGATGGATGATCTGACTCATGAGTTCCTGTAATAGAATCAACATACATTATTAGGGGATGGATGTATGCAGGATATGTAGTCTTGGATAGAAACCACCATATCTAACATTGAGCATCTAGAGACACCTCCAGAGGAGAGGGTCATGTTTTCCACATACATGATTTTAGATTCAGCGAAGAGCTTTTGGGTTGTGATTTCCCATGATAGTCATCCTCAGGGAATGTTATGGGTTTATTTCTAGACCTCCTTCTTTGATTAGTTCTTTTCTTAGACACCGAGAGAAGAAAGATCTAGATAGTCCATTCATCATGAGTAGGGTTCTATGTTTGTTATGAAATATTCAATGTGTTTCATGGAGTAGAAGGTATTTTCAGCACATTTAGATAGTGATGAGATTTCGAATGGTAGACTCTTTGAAGATTGTCTCCAATATGTGATCCCTACATTGGTGAATGAATTTCCCTTGCCTAATGTTTTTGAGACAGTTAATCGGGCTCTTAACACTAATTAAAACCTAAGGGAATTAAATAATAATGTGTGTAGGGGATCAGTGCTGCAACATACCAGTAGTTCTTCCGGTGGAAGGAAATGTTCCCTAGAGGTTTCTCGTCCAAGCCGGGACAAATAGAGTGCCTATTTTGATTTCTCCAATGTGTTTAATTATTTTGGATGATGGGAGGATTTGAATCCATAGTTTGATTGAGACCGACTATAGAGCTGGGATTGTGGTCGTATGGGAAATCATAAACGTTTCTAAATGACTTTTACACCAACAAAAAGTGGAAAAGGATCCATTCTAGCTCCACCTTCAAAAGAGATTTATTTTATGCCACATCAAGTGGGGAGTTATAATAGCACTTAAAATTCTAGCTGAGGAGGTGGTCTTGGTCATGGATGTAATAACACTAATCACCATCACCAATAGCTGGGAATTTTTTATCATGGAAGTATATCTATTGCATAGTTTTGTGGATTTGGTCAATTATTTTCAATACATAGAGTACCCAAGGATTAGGCTACTGGACCATCTACAATATGAGGTATTATTCCATTGGCATCTACATTAGTATCTTCATTATTTGATATATGTTCATCAAACTCATTTATATTTGTATATATCGTGGAATCTCCTGGACTAGATATATGGTACTAATGTGGTGTAATGACCCTAGATACATCGTTAGGGATATCAACATATGGAATACTCCAGTGTAGGTTCTATCCACTTGATGTAGACAGTTCCCTTTCTTATTCAACCACATTGTTCTTAAGATGATGGGATTCATTGTCATTATTGGGATAAATATGTTAGTTTATTACCACACTTTCTTAGACAACTATTGCAATTGGGTATTGTTTACATCACTAGAGGGTAGTAGTTATATACAAAAGGGTGAGTGGTATGTCCAGGCAGGTATATTGGGACTATAACATCATGTGAAAGGAGGAGTGGCCACCAATATTTAATATCTCATAATGGAGGATCGGGGTTTATGAAAAGTTGATATCTCTCCAATAGTGGTTTGTTTCCATAATTTATTTCCCAATTTTTTTCTATCCTACCTCATGAGAGAGTGGAAGAGTTAATAATTGAACTTGTTTTAGGAGAATCTCTAGTTTCCATTCGTCCATACATGTTGGCAAAAAAATGTATCAAGATATCAAGCAGTAATTAGAGGATTTTGAGGCTAAAGGCTTTATTTTTTCCAGTACACCCTCTAAGGGTTCTCCTATTGTTTTCTCAAATAAGGTGGATGGAACATTATTTCAATGTGTGGATAACATATGATTTATGTAGTTTATAGTAAATATCCAATATTCATTTCCTCTAATCAATGATATATTTTACTAGCTTTGGAGAGTTATGGCCTATTATAAGATTGAAGTGAGATTGGGTTATCATTAGGTTCGAGTTAGGAAATTAGAGATACCATGTACATCTTTCCATAGATGATATAGTTTGAATGAGTGCCTTGTTATTCCATTTAGTCTTATGAATGCACCAACTGTTTTTATGGCTATGATTAAAAAGGTGTTCCACCCCTATTTGGATTCTTTTATCAGGATCATTGTGGATGAAATATTTTTGTATTATAATCCTCATAAAAACCATGACAAACATACTGATATAGTTCTGATTACACTGAGAGAGCATCATATTTATGTGATTCTTTATATGTTCCACTTCTGGATTGAAAATGTTCACTTCTTGGGTCACTTAATATCAGAATCAACAATAAATTTTTACCCAAAAAATATTAGTGTCATAGTTCCCGGATAGGATCCCAAGAACATGTTTGACATAAATTGTTTTAGGGGATGGCTAGATATTACAGTTGTTTAATTTAGAATATATTACATTTCCGGCGACATTATCATTTGGGTGAGCACATTATGGTGTACATGGAAAATAAGAGCCTTAAATATATCTTTTCATAGAATGAATTTAACCTCAAATAGTAGAGATGGTTATAATATCTATAATCCTTTGATTTTGATCTTTCCTAAATTCCTAATAACAGTAATGTAGTTATAGATTCACTAGGTCAGAAAACTCAAAAACATTCCATATGGGAATCTAGTGATGTATAGATGTAAATAAACCTCTTTTCTGAGTAGCATCTGGTGTTTCATGATACTAATAACCAATATTAACTCTCATCCCATACAGTTACCTAATCCGTCTTTGAGAAGGTGATGGGTAGATAGTTTTTAGATCCTAAGTCTTGGATCACCATGATTGAATATTAGAAGATAACCCACCTATGGAATGGTTTATGGATAAGGATAATGTCTTGCATCTACAAGGACATATCTTGGTTCCTACAGATATGAGAGGAGTTGATGAAATAGTCTCATGTTTCTCAGTTGTTATTTCATCCTAGAATATCGATGTTTGATTTATATATGAGATTAAAATATTGGTGTCTTGGGATGAAACAAAACATAGCAATATTTATCACTAGGTGTTCGAAGTTTTAGTAGGTGAAGGAGGAGTACTAGAGACCTGTAGGCTTGTTACAGCCACATCTAGTCCTAGAAGAGAAATGGGGAGTTGTTTTTATATATTTCAAAGCCATATTAACAAGATCAGCGAGGGGTATAGATGATATTTGGGAATTAGTTGACCGACTAATAAAATAATACAACTTCATTCCTATTTGAGGGACTTTCTCAGATGATGAGATGGGAATATATTGTGTTTGTGATATCATAAGACTCTATAGGTCCCCTCAAACTCTCATTTCAGATTGGGATGGTCATTTCATGTAATGTTTCTAGAATGGATAGAAGAACGCAATGGGAAATTAGGTGATTCTAAAAATAGCATTCCACCCTCAGACTGATGAAAAATCCTAACATATAACACATATTCTAGAGGATATGCTTCGAGCATGTTTCCTTGATTTCTGCAATTCTTGGAAAAATCATATCCCTCTTGTCGAGTTTTCTTATAATAATAGCATCCAATAAACAATTCAGATGGCTCCTTTTGATGCCTTATATGGTAGTACATGTTGTTCACCACTATTCTAGTTATAGGTTGGTGAGGCAATTCTATTAAGTCCTCATCTCTTTTAGGAGTCATCATAGTAGGTTCAGCAGATTTGAAAGCATTTGACTACTACTGAGTCTATGTAATAATATTTTTTTGATCACCGTCGATGAAATCTTGAATTCGAGGTCGGGGATCATGTGGTTATTTGGTTATCTCCCATACAATATCATAGAAAGTAATGAAATCATGGAATGTTGTCGGGTCATTATGTATAGCCCTTTGAAATTCTAGTGAGCGTCGGGCATGTACCCTATTGGTTGGTATAACCTCATAGGTATCATTCCATGCTTGGAATCCTATATATTTAATATATTATCCATTATCATATTGATCCATCTCAAACCTTTGATCATGAGAAACTTAAGTTACATAATTATGCTACCTTTGAGGAGTATCCATTACACATCACCGATCATAGAAAAATGATTATCTGAGGTCAGAAATCCCCCTAGTAAGAGTGCTATGGTAGCATGTCCACATACAAGAAGAGACTTGGGAGCAGGAGAATGACATACATGCTCAGTGTCCAAATTTGTTCTCAGACGGAGCTTCTACAACCTTGGAACTATAAGAACCTGGTTTTCTACTAAGGATTGAATATTTTAAATTTTGGTCTAATTACATATCATGGACCTTTTTTGGATTCATTTTTTGTTTTTAATGGTCCCAAGGATGTCTGGGGATTGTTCGGAGTCCAGATAACATGGTTTTTGGGAAACTATCAATGTTTCACGATTGGTAGATGGTTGGGGAACAATTGTCTTAACCATGAAAATGGTGTTTTTCCAGACAGAGCAACCTCGCACTATTGGATCATGGCCATGTGGCATAACCACACTATTTCCCCTTATACCCAAGTAATCAAGCATGGTTTGCACATGTTTTTCAAACCATGTGAACAAACATTGCACATGTTATTTTTATGGGTAAATTGTTCTTTTTCCCATAGTGATCTAATCGTCCCCTAAATCTTCCGTAAATAAATTTTATGTGGGAATTACATTCATGGATCCCATTTTAGAGATTTTGGAAGACCTATGGTAGAAATTAAGTGATGTCCTTCTTCCTGGATCTATTTGAGATTATGTTCATCACATTGTATGTACAAAAGAAAGTACTTGAATCTATTTAGGCCATTCATCTTCCCTCTTTCTCTCAACCTAGTTATCAAGGTATGAGATTTTTTCACCTTTTCTTAGATCTACTCTGATCTGAGCAAAAGTAAGGGCCAATAATTTAGGTGGAGAGTCATACAATCCTTCAGTGAGTGGTATACAACTCATCCCTCAAGTTTGTTGATCGTGAAATTATCATGTGGGGTCCACTAATTTTATCGAGTTCCATTATTTGAATTTATATGAAATGATTGTAATCATTATATACTATGGTTATGATGTTTCAAAATATATAAATAATTGTTTTTTATTCCAACAACTCCATTCATCCCATGTAGGATTTTATTCCATAATTTTAATTTTATTGTTTTGAGACGTTTGGGCCACCATTCAGGTGTTCCTTGGATTTACCTTCCTAAGGGTATGGGTTTCTATATTAAATGGCCTATTTATATTAGAATAGGATAATTTAAAGTACCATGTATTCTCACCACTTGACCTATGTATTGTAAGTGCTTCAATTTGACAGCAATATTAGAAATGTAATTTGGAAAAAATATTAATTATATGACATGGAATTAAATGTAAATTAATTGTAGGTTTCATATATCACGCTCCCTTTTCCACATTAATGGAAGATTAAAAAATGATACTTGAATATGAAATATGTTTTAAGTCGAATAATGAATGGTTTCATGCTACTTAGCCTTGTCACGCTAATTAGTGAAATGATTGTAAAAAATTACATGATTAAAATCTTGAATGATACTTGAACATATAACACTAATGAAAGGAATATCTTGAAAAAAAATTAAATCTCACATGATATCATAATTAAAAATGAGTGGACTAACATGATATTGTCAAGGATTCTGATTAGATAATTCCATGATCACTCTAGAAAAACATTCTGATTCAAGGATACATCTTGCTATGGTTGAGACCCATGTAGATCCCAATCCTTTTCTTTTCTTTGAATTACAAGTATGACACCATAGGATATATTCAGTATTATTATATAAATCCTTTAACATGCCCCTTGTATCCAACATTAACCAGTAGGTTCCAGGGTTGAATCCCATTAGGCCCAGTCATTGCATAGCGCCATTTTACATAGGATGAACTCTTTGAACTCGATAGGTATCTCATTGTGGATGGCATTGGGCTATGATCCTTGGATTGCACTCTTACCCAATTATAGGATACAATTATTATTGAGTTGGTGTCCCTTGAGGTATATGTTTCCTTAGTTATTACCCAGGGACATCAACATTATATATCATTACAGGTTTCCCTATTATAATTTGGAACCATCACTATTTGTAACATGTGATTTATTTGTATATTATAAATCATAAATTAATGGGCTGGTTATGTTTAGACACCAAAAAAGGGATAAACTAGGTTCTTGGTATTTTAGTTACATTTTACTGCTTTACTTTATATATGATTGCATGCACACTATTAAATATCCATTACACATGTCGAATGTTACAGACACCATTGGTGGTGTCCCACTGAGATTTATCTCACACCATCTATGAATAATGTTTGGTACCCGGAGTAGATTACACGAATATAGGTGTTGAAAAAGGGAAGAATACAGATTTGAACAGTTGATTGGTTGATGTTTTCATAGATATTGGGATTAGATGACCGAGCCAGAGATTGATATGCACATGATTGTATTTTGGGTTTTTTATAATTTTGGAACATGTTATGCATGTTTTTTTGTATGCATGCTTTCCCATTTCTTATGGACATTACATATCATCAGTTATTGAATATTCTTCTAGTTGTTTCATTTATTGATAATTTTTTCACTATTTTCCATTAAACCTTATATTTACATATATTTGTTCTAATATTTACCTCTATTTATATTCATAAGAGGCGCCACACATTGATAAATAGGGAATAGTCTCCCCACAGAATCACCCTCGACCTTCATTGCTAGTCAATAACCTCTCGCATTCAGGGAGATGCGTTTGATGACATGTAGCCCACCAAGATTGGGTCACTTCTTGAGTGTCTTCTAGGTTCAGGACGACATAGAGTAACACTTGAAATCCACCATGCATCATGTTTCAAAAATCTACTCAAAATCCCCACGGGATCTAGTTTATTCTAGGTTTCAATGTTATCATGTTGCGCTGTCAACATCATCACACACCAAGCAATCACCACATATGGAGTAATCATACCATGAAGGAAAAACTTCATGTTTACACATTCCAATCCTCCAAGATAATACATGGTAGGTCATAGAATGATAAAAACCATATCACAAACCATGAGAAATATAACATCATCATATACCTCCACATGTGAATGAAAAATCATCCCAAGATCTAGTAATCACATAAATATCATAGAATCAAGACATATCATATTATGGTCCACACAAACACCCACATGTGATCACATGTGAAGTATAAATATGAATTGTGCCACACATAAACTATCACTTCGAAAAAGCAATATAACTAGAACCCATAGAGGTATGGAAATTTATTTATCAAATTTATCAACGTCAATGGAAAGATACAACACTATTCTTGGTTTGAAATATGGTGTTGAAACCTCAAAAGTAATTTAAAAAATTTTGATGGAAATATTATAATAAAAATTGACAGTTCAATGTTTGTTGTTCTTCATGATTACACAGAACCAAAGCTAGTGATTTTTTTGAAAACAAATAAAATATCACTTGTGATTATATATTCACTCTCATGGAAAATTTATGAATTATCCTTAAAATATAACATGAGATTACATTTTCTAACTATTAAATACTTTCAAAATTATTGGTTAGGTCAAAACATGTGATAAAAATATTCTCCCTAAGAATAATAATCATTTTATATTTTCGCATAAAATATCCTTTGATAATTATCACTTTATAATTTTTATTAATTTTATTTATTTTCACTTGAGAATTTATCATAAATTATTATTATATAATTATAAATTCATAATTTATCATAATTTTTCATTTCATAATAGTATTTTAATA
Source organism: Viscum album (assembly GCA_963277665.1). NCBI lineage: Eukaryota > Viridiplantae > Streptophyta > Magnoliopsida > Santalales > Viscaceae > Viscum > Viscum album. The sequence goes on along the minus strand of OY728121.1, from coordinate 1,786,577,809 downwards.
ATTTCTTATATATTATCCTTTTATAATTTTATTTTTTTGTTTATCATATATTATCCATGTATAATTATATATTGATCATTCCAAATAAATTTTCCTTTTATAAGTATATTTTTATAATTATTAGTAAGTTAACAATTTATAAATATCATTTAATAAATTATCCAAAATTATCCACTTATAGTTATAATTAGATTGTTTCCCATAAATTATCTATTTATAATTAACTATAGATAATTTTTCAAAAAATCACCTTTAATAATTGATAATTTATTAGTAATTCCCCATGATAATTTGGAATTATTACCCTTTATATTTATTTTCTATTATCCATTGCTAATTATTTTTAAAAAAACTTTTTATAATTTTATATTTAAATTACCCATGCTAATTTAGAGTACCTATATTTGGATAATTATTTATAATTATAATTTATAATTATTCAGAAATTATCTATTTATAATCATATTCTGATAATATATTAAAATTATTATTTTTTAATTTTATAATATTATTTTAGATAATATCATGAAATAATAATTTTATAAATCATTATAATAATCACTTGTTAATTCCTAACTACTATATTTTGTTAATATTGAGAAATTGTAATTTCAATATTTTAAGCAGTTATAATTGTCTAAAATTATACAATAACAGTTGACAATTTCCCAAAGTTATCCATTGATTATTTTTGGGAATTATCCATTGGTAATTGTTGGAGTTATATTAATATAATTTGTTAATATTTATCTCTAGATATGTTTAAGTGGTTACCCTATATAATTTTATCTGATAACACTTTTATAAAACAAAAAAAAAAACATTTGATAATTTCATAGAAATTATTCCCATTTGATTCATTTGTTTAATTTTTTTAATAGAATTTTTTTGTTTAGAAATATGGAGAAAATGAAATGAATTAAATTAAATAAAAAATAAAAATATAAAAAAATCACATAGTTACTATGATTAGGTAAATGAAGAATAGGGTTTGTTAAGACACTAGGAAATAATAATTTAATCGACCAAGTGCCTCATATTTCATACTGAGTTGATCTAGGTTCTATTTGACAAATCTAGATGAACTTCAATCAACAGGTGAATGATTTTATTATAAATAATCAAAACAAGCAGCAATTAAATCCTCAAATTAAAACCCCATATTGATTCCAAAATTCACATAATAGTTTTATATCACATACGGTAACACCCACATCCTGGAACTAAGGATGGTCTAGATTTCTCATTTGAAACATAGTTTGAGATATTAAAAATTTTAAAATATTTAATAACCGGTCATCACTTGTGATCTAACCATACTTCTAGAATAGAAAAATCTATTACCCTGCCTAGTGAAAACTCAAAATCATGGGCACAACGCTGGTCTCAGATATCTCAATTGATGCATTGTTTGGGAAATATGAAATTATTTAGGATAAATCTTGTAGGTATTATATAATATATATATATATATATATATAATATGGTTACTTATTCTGTGTGAGGCTCAATAGGCCTCAGAATCTCACACTCACTGAGAAACTAACTCTGAAAATATTCCCGAAAATATCCTAATATAACCACATGTATTTTAACATTACTGAAATAATTTAAATATTTAATTAGTTATTTTTATTTAAATTTAACATTTTCCCCTAAAATAAATATATATCACAAAAAAGTGTTCTATTGTGTTAAAAAATAAGGATATTACTGATTTCGTACTCCAACTTGGTGGAATGATGTTGGTGAAGTGAAACTAGATGGTTTGAAACATATTAGAGAGGTAACGATAAAGGTAATGACTATTCAAGATCAAAATAAGATATCTCTAAGAATGACATGGTTTTTTTTATGAAAATCAGAATAAATAATATTAATATTAAATTTTAAGATCATGTTTTTAAAGGTATATCCATGTATGGTAGTCACAAGGTTTGGATAGAAAGAAACACAAATCCGTATGTAAATAAATCCCATTAAAATTATATAACGAATTGGAGTTGTGGATTATCATTTTTAAAATCCACCATATCTCTTTAATGTTCATGATGACCCCCATATATCATTGTAATGGAAGTATAATATATTCTCAGTTCACGTGCTCACCTATAAAGAAATAAAATTTGAATATGTCCAATCTTACTATTAAGGAATAATCAATATTTTTTATATTAGAAAGAACGTAGTGATGAATCAGATGACAAGAATGATAAATATAATTTGGAGATATAATAAATCAAGGAAGAAACATGGGGAATAAAATATGTTATGAAGAAGAACTGCCCACATTTTCATAAAAGGTAATATCCATGAAAAATATGCTGTTAAAATTTTTGTATGAGGGATAAATTTATCACCCATGCCTTAATTATAGTTTGTAAAATTCAATTTTTATAAAACAATAATAAATTTAAAATATAATTATTTAATGGAAAATTATAATTTTATTGGTTGAATAATGATTTTGATTTTATTCAGTGAAAATAAGTTGATAATGGAATTTTGAAATTTTATCATAGAAATAAGATTTTGTAAGAAACAAACAATCAATTGTCTATGTATTAAAAATTATATTAATTATAATTTGTAATAGTACATATTATTAATTGTTCATTGAATATATATATATATATGTATATATAATATAAATAAACATAGGAACATTCCAGGGTAAACAATGGATATTTTTCAGAACACATTTTTTATTAATATTTTCTTGTTTCAAGAGAGATAATGTATGCAAATTTTAATTTAAAAACTTAATTTAGAATGATGAATTATTTAAAAGAAATGTGTATATTACATATATAAAAATATTAATTTTAATAAATATAGGTATTATAACTAGTGATATAGTTAATATAAGCTCATATAATGCATGAACTTTTCTTTTCTTGAAAAATAGTTTTTTTATCATGATTGAAGGATTAATTTTAAATTTAGTTTTCCCACTAATTTTAAATGAAAGAGATAAAATATATTACCTAATTTTAATAATAATATTTATTTTAGGTATTATTTTCAACCTAATTTTTTTTCATAATGATTAATAAATATATAAAATTTAATTACCCTTATTATGGTTAGAACAACATTTTCTACATTACATGCACTTGTGGTCACATTAATTTTATAGAAACATAGAAATATCCTTTTTTTAGTTTAGCATTTATAATAATTAGATCCAAATTATCCAAAAAGTTTTATTTTATTTAAATATTAATTGATTATTTATCTAGGTTAAAAACATGTTATTATATTGACAACTACAATGGTAAATGTAATTATGCTTAATGGATAATAAAATGACATGTTTCAAACCTGATTATTTTAAATTTTTTTTATGTGTTTAAAAAATGAATCATCCATGAAATATATTATTTCATAATTTTTTATGAACATGGGGTGATAGGGAATTCCCATTATTGAATATTTTTTGGATATTTACAAAAAATAATATCCTCCTCAATTATAAAAGGACACGCACTCTCCTCACATCATCAAAACTATCAATCCAAATAGACAGATCGAAACCAACTAAACTGACTCCCCAACAACATTATAAAAATTATAATGGTTTTGGACTTCCAAAATACCAAACATATTATCCTTAATTGGATATTCATAGAATAATTCTCTACGATGATGTTAATAAACTTAACAAAACTTTTTCTAGATCATTCGCCTCTTATAAAATTAAATTACACCATTAATCATAAAATATAATAAAACAATTATCTAAAAAATAATGAGTTTTTGTAATATTGATGTAATAATATTTAGTAACCTACTTATATATATAATTTTAATAATATCCTTCTCTCATGTGTCCTCTAGAATACCGCCTCATGACCCGGTCTAATTTGTATTCCCTCACAGACCCACATAAATAGTTATAATGATTGAAATATTTAATATTTATAATATTTATGAAATTATATTGTTTCTATAAAATTAATATATAATCCACTTCCTTACCCTTTTAATAATTAAATTAATGATATCATAATTTGTGTGTACGTTCGACCAACGGTTTTAATGAAAGGATCGAATTCATTCTCATTCTGAATAATTAATTAATTGTTCTTAAAATATTTTAAAATATCCAATATTATACTCATAAAATTAATATAAATTTTGAAAAATATAACTATATCCTATAAAAAATAATAATAAAATTCTGGATAACTAACATATAGGAAAACAAGGAAATTAACACCCAGAACAATAGTAATAATAAATGGCTGTTAACAAACACAGGTAAAATATTATAATAGGATCATGTATAAAACTATCAATAAGAAATATATATTTTATAAATTAATTAAAATTTTAAATATATTATTTATTAAGATAAATCACATTCAACTAAATCGAAATGTGAGGTAATGTATTTTTTTCTCAATTTTCTTTCATTAAAGAAAATTTGAATGTTATGCATTAGATTTTTTTTATTTAGTGTGTATACATCCCCTTTTACATGTAATATAATGAATCATTGATAATGATTTACATTTTATATTTCAATTTCTATTATTTAATTCAATATTATATAAAATTTATTTTACTATGTGATGAGTGGTTTTGTCATAATTTCCTTTTCATTGAGAGGAATTTGTTAATATGAACCAATTCACAATTGTTTTCTTTATATACTGGTAATTTGATGCATATAACATGAATAAATATTTATTCATGAATATTAATGTGTATATTATTTTTTATTATTTCATGGGATTATTATTTCATTGATATCGAAGTGGTGAGAATGAAATTTTTCAATCTCACTCCCTTTAGTGATTTATTATTATCTGATTAAAGGAAATTTATCATTTATCCTTCAAAATGTCCTGTAATTTTTATATCCTATAGATATTTTTGGATTTTGTATATTTTCATTAAAATGTCCATTTATTTTTTACTTTACTCATTCACGGAAATATTTAAATTGTTCACTATTTTCATATCTCTTTTAATCAGATATGTTTTAATTCCCTGACCATGTTTTTGAATAATTTTTTACAAAAGTTATTTTAATTTCTTGAATGTATTATTATTGAATGATTCATTTATCATTGAATTCTAAAATTTTATTTTATTGAATATTTCTATAGTTGTTAAAAGTTATATATTTTTTACAATATTTCAATCAAAATATTTGTTAACCTTTATGGTTATAACAGACCTCTTGGCCTCTATAATTGTTTTACAAAATTTCATTTCATCTAATATTTTATAATATTATTAAAAATATATATTTTATGAATTATTAATTAAATATTTATTTGAAATTTTTTGTATTATTCATAATTTCATTATTTTTATGGGAAAACCTATATTCTATAATAACTCATGATAAACACTCTTTTCATTATCATTATTCTTTCATTATTATATTTTTCTTGAGACAGTAACATTACTATGATCTTTTTTAATTTGAAATTAAATTACACTTAAATATATATATTATTTTTTCTATTGATATGATTAATTTATAAAACATACTCCATTTCTATATACATAGATTAATTTGAATATTAACTAACTAACAAGGGATATATTGATAAATATATATCATTTAATCAATAAAGATATTTATTTATAGATAATATTAGTTACTGAATTAAATTTACTTTTAAATATATGAGGAATTATTTTCACATGTAGATATGGGTGTTGCCCGAAATTATGGTACATTGATTCATTAGTAGGCCTCATATGAAAAACTATTTGTCCAAATTAAATTTATTTTTAGTAATAGTTTGAAAATATCTTGTGAACACACTTGGTAGTAGATTTATATATCTGGGTGTCAGAGATCAAAAATACCAAAATAAATCATTTCTATATTTTGGAATTAAATTATTATTATGTACGATATTGTCTCATCGATATTTTCCATCAATTAGTTTTTTATGATGTTATTAAATGGAATCTGTGTTTAGTTATATAATTTTCAAAATTAATTTTCTCTTATAAAAATGTTATATTGATTTTATTGTTCAAATTGATTTTTATCATTCATTAATCATGATATATATTATTAATCACTGATTTGTTATAGTATATATTTCATGTAACCCTTACAGATCATTAATGGTAACCCTTAATATGTTTCCCTTCTATACCATATTTATAATATTTTTTAAATGTGTTTATGGTTTTCTAATATTTTAGATTTATATTTTTGATATATTAACCCTATATAAATTGAGTATCATTTTATTATCTAGTTTTCCATAACAACTAAACTAATTTGTACAATACTATTTGACCCCTTATATCTTTTAAAAATGTAATAATTTTGACCACTGGCTCTATGGTACAAGAATTGTTTTGTTACACAATTTGTGTTTCAAATTAGTTTCTATGATATTTTTTATAATTGACCTCAATTTATTATGAAAACTATATAAAAAATGTCACCATCTCTAGTTCCAACCCAAAACATCATCCTAGAACACTACTTTTAATATAATATTTTCTTGAATTGACACCACTAAATATACCCTTGAACAATATAGTGAAACCAAAATCCCATAAATATTTTGCATTAGGCTAGTGACTAGGAACAAGGGTAAAAAATCACAATAACAGAAATGAATTACCATTTTTTATATGAATAGAAAAATAAAAAAGGGCATGCTTATCCTCAATTAAAAAATAATATTGAATTAAAAAATAATGAAATGTATAATTGAGTTTATAGACAATATGGTAATTAGAATCATTAGTAGAATATTGTTTGGTTACCATAAATAAGAGATTGTATATAATATATTTTATGTAACTATTTACATTAATTAACGTAACTGTCGACCATCATCCACATGATCATGGATATTAAAAATATAATAGATATTTATAAGCTAATAATTGATGTATATGAAATTGGACCCACCTACATCTTAACATATGTAATTTTAATATACATAATAAATAATTTGTGTGAGTAATATTATAATTTATGCAATACATAAATCATAAATTATATTTAAATTATTAAAAAAATTTAAACCACCCGCCAATATCAATTTATACCATCATCAAAATAAATTCTCCTCAATATATCCATATTATTATCCCAATAGAACTGTATTAAAACTCATGCATGGAATCTATTGAGTTCGATAAAATTTCATCATGTAGAAAACAACCCAATTTAAAAATGATTAACTTATTATCATTTCATTGTTAATATTTGTAGTAGAAATTAAAAAAATGAAACTAATGATAAATAAATATTTATAGTTTTTTTTGTGAAATATAGATCCCCTTATCCACTCTAAAAACACCATTATCCATATTTTTAATTATACTCAAAAGGCCATCCCTTTTCTTAGGGAATGTCAACCCATTTTCTGGGGACGTCACAAGTAATTTCATGTAGTTGATAATTTTAAAAATAGAATAATAGCATTTATCATAACACTATAAAGGCTTAATAACCAACAACCTAAAAGTTTCTTTTTACTTGAAACTTTACAAAAAATAGAGACACTATTAGGTTATCATATTGAGAAAATTATTAAAATAGAATTCAACGATGGATAGATTATATATGAGTGATGTTATGAAAAAAATGTACACTAAATAGAGGATTCTAAAAAAGGATGTTTGAGATAGCATAATTATAGATCATGAATCCTATCTTCTTCTCATGTAAAATAGAAGAGTTCACCAAAGTTCCAATGTTGAGTTCATTGATGATATTTCACGTTCATATATTTAAATATATATATATATATATATTATCATGGTTGAAATTATTTTATAAAGTATTTTAAATGTTTTATTTTTAATTTCACTCTAATATATCTAAAAAATATAAAAATCTTAAATAAAAACTATCTTTCTATAATAAATACCTATGTAATTTTATTAACCATTATATAATCCTTTTATTTATTTAATTTTTCATTACATTCAACATATTATGACATTTGTTTACCATAATGTGTAAATTAGTCAATTAATCATTTCATAGTATCATTATAACCCATTGAATGTACACTAATTGTAATGAAAACCATGTTGTAGATTGATATATCTGATCACAGATTACCACATAGCTGAATTATTTTTATTTGAATTCACATAAACAAAATGAGTCACCTAATAATTATTCACACACCCAGATTATTTATGTATGAACATTTTTAAATGATTTATTCATGTTTCCTATTTAATTTAGTTATCAATATTTCTCAGGTTACAATAACTAAAAAATATGAGAGAATGAAAATACTATTTGGATCCATGATACAATTTTTATCACATATCCAAATCACATAGTTGATTAGTCCATATAATATATTCACATAGCTGCTGTATAAAATTTAAATCCAATGACGCATGCAATTTCCTCATAGTCAATTACATGACATAAATATTTCATGTTGGAAAAAAATTCATGTACGATATTGATGTAGTCAAATGATTAACATATTAATTTCTCCATGTATCAAAATTCCTCTTGTAGCCATATTTTCTAGACATATAAATATTATGAAAAACATGAAGAACATGTAGATTTATCATTTGAATGGATTATACAATGAAAAAACAAATCGAACACACATAAAAACAATGACATCTGAAAAATATAAAGGGTATTTGAGATACTAAAAACCTAAAGTACATTGGATTTGTTGGAGAAACATTATTAGTCCAACAATATCCCTGTTTTTAATGATAAAAAAACTTATAATACATTAAAAATAAAAATTTTAATAGTTTATTAGGAAATTGATGATATATATATATATTATATAGTTTTGTTTTTTAATTTATTGTTTCTCCTATACAATTATAAACTTCAAAAATATTAATTATCTATGGATGAATTCTCTAATATTCTATAATCTTCCCATTTTGGTGTCATTAATAAGGAAGGGTAATTATAAGGGAAACACAATTAATTTTGAAAATAGTGCATTGATCTTTTGAGTTATAGTACTAATGATGAATTTTATAATATTGAATTAATGGAAGTATTATAAAAAAATAAATAGATTAATTACATTAAATAAAAACATTTTATATGAAATGTAAGCATAATATAAATTAAATAGAATTAATTTACATGAAAAGAAAAATAAATGAATACATAATTGTCTTAAATAATTTTCAATCATTTGATATATTAAATTCACTCAATAGGAAAAAAAACCTAAATACAATATATTAGTCAGAATACTTAGGTTATTGTTTATGTTAAATCTAATAATGTGTATTGGGTAGTGGTTAATATAAGGTAGGTTCTATTATAGACATAGTTAGAGGTTCCCTTACTTGTTTCATGACATCATTCCTAATAGTTGTAGAAGATCGAAAAGTTGATCCAATAATATATATGACTAGAAGATGCTGATAATGCAGACCATGAATTCATTCAAAAGGACCTAATGTTTTATATATATTATATCTCCATTTTGGAATATAAGGATCATTCATGAGAGGTTTAGAATATGATGATCCATATTTATAAAACTTTCCATGAATGGAGGAATCCACCTTGGATTTTAATTTTTATAGATATTTGTTGGATTATAACCTTCATATTAATTGTATCTTATACCGAAAGATGGTTTTAGAGAATCAATTCATCGTGTTCTTCTACCTCTAGGATAATAATATTAATAAACTCACCTTTTTATGATTTTTTATGATGATTTATTTTCAAAAATAATGAGTAAAACAAGATTCATGCATATTAATTTTATAAAAAGTGGAAATACTGTTGAATAGAAAAATATTTCATTATTCATGATGACTTGAATAGAAATTTCATATGGCACTAAGAAAAGGAGAACGTTCAATAGTAGATAGACCCGATGTATGTGATAATAACAACATATGAATTTTTAATTCAATAGAAGCTTTAATACTTATTTATCTTCAATTCATGGATTAGAATTTGTTATCAAAATTATCAATCTTCTCAAATATTCAATTATCCAAATATTAATGAAATGTGAATGGTGTTTGAGATACAGTTTTGTTTTTAGTAGTAGGTTATGGTAAATAATGAACACTACAACAACTAGAAATTGTGATCTCTAAACGGAAGGAATACTTCGTAGATTTGTATGATAAAATATTACATCTAAATATTCTTTGGATTCTAAAAATTTTCAACTTTTTGTGGTTCAATGTTCATCCCTTGAACTTTCTAAATATTTTTTCATTAATTGTAAATGGATATGAATATTTCATAATACTAGTTGAAATATTTGGAATCCATTCATTGAACATAATTACAAAATTTTAGGATCAAATATATCATTCCATCAAATTCCTCATGTTTTCCCACAATTTCAATTAAGGACATATCAATTGTTACATCATTATTTCCAATAGAATCCTAGTTGTCACAAAAATCACCAAAAAATTATCTATTCCACTCAAGATTCACTTATGGTGTGAACATGTCACCCAATATTAATTTAATCTATGAAGATGAATCCTTAAAATCTGAGAAAATTTAATCTTCCACACTATGAAAATTTAGAACCAAAGAATATCCAGATATTGTAGATACAAATGGTTGAAAATTCAAAATGACCAAAAACTAAATTATCATAATATTTCATAATGGGTATAATATTTATTTCATTTTATTAATAAATGAAATAATATCATTGAAGATATTAAGAGACATATAATATTTCATAATTTAATGATTTTAAAAACATATTATTATGACATGGAACCATCACCTATGTTTATTCAAATATGATTTTTTTGAAAAATATCAATCAAAAAAGTCATAAGATAATTCATCTCCCAATTATTATGAACTTATTTCCGAAACTGTTTACTTAATAGGAGGGAAATTATGAATACTCTTGATCACCTCAGTTTGTGTTATCATTTACCAAAAAATATTATAAATATGATTCTTTGAAATATTGGACTCTAAGAAATATCTAATATAATCATTATATTAAATTATTACCTTGCTCAAATAGTTGTAATTTAATATGAGAATATAAATTTCTCAAAAAATATACATGGAAATGTATTGAATTTCAATAAATTCTAAGATCTTAATAATATAGTTTTCTTCCACATGCACTAGACGTGGTGATTTTAAATGTGGCATATGTGAATTGTCAACACTAACGATAACCAAATCAACCATTCTAGGCCCACAAACAAGATATCTTGGAAGAATTTGATCAACTATATGATTCTTTATTTCATCATCAAGCTGGTATTCTATCTAATATAAACTACACAATGTCTAAAATAACATTTATATGTGAACAATAAATGTTTTCCCAAAAAAATTACTCACAATGTTGAAATCGATTATCAACTTCATCAATATTAACTCATTGTATTTGAACAACCTCCTCTAATGAATGAATGATCTTAGAAAACTAAGGCTCTATTAAATTAATTTATGTCATCTAAACCTCCTTGTAAGGCACCATCTCACAATGTTCTACATCTCTAATTCACGAGGTTTTGGATGAACCCCATAATAATAATAAACACTCTCTAAAGAACCATATAATAATAAGTATGATTTTCCCCCAAAATTACTTAATATTATTTAATTATACTATAGAGAATGTGCTACTTTTAAATAATTCCACTCTATCTCCCACCTTTAGATCATATTCATGCTTCTATAAAACCAAAATGATTAACCTCTCAATGGGATAATACATCATCATAAATTTTACCTAATAATAGTGAAGACTTAATAATATCATGTATCATTTATTACTGACCATCATATTGTTTATCAAGATATATAATATATATCTTAAAATAAAACAATCATCATATGTTTATCTCTTAGGGCTATCTAAGTCTTAAAAATTGTAATAATGATTATCCACTAAACTAGTAAATCAATCACTGGATTTTTTTCAATGGTAGTGGTTTTGAACTGAAATATAAACACAAATGTTGGTAAAACCATACCTATACAATCCAAAGTTAAGATGAATTTAAAATCCCCAAAATATGGAAAATGAGATATCATAACTAACTCAAATAAATAAAAAAGTTTGAACTCAAATTTTACAATCATGGAATGAAAATACTCTATTCCAATGAATTGTAACTCAAAATTACTAAAAAAATCATTCAAATATTCATTGAATAATAATCTATATTTCATTAATAGATGACAATCTACCATCCTTGAAACTAAATATCCTTGTTGAGAAGTATCTTGGTAGATTTTATCAATTATAGGTTGATGGCCTATCAACAAATTACATTATGTTGATAACCACTTTCTTTAGATTTCATGAATGAATTGCAGCTTGTTTAGTCATTGTGGATAGATTCTCTCATAGAAGGTAGGTTAGCTGGAGGTCAAAAAATAAATGACTGGTTGGGTGTTATAGTTTTTTATATAAAATAGTGTATATACAAAGGTATTAGGGAAAGTAGATGATTATATGTTACGTCATCACCCCATTTCCCAAAATGTTTACACAAATCATTAGGATAAGGGTGGATTTTTACAATCTAAATAAAATAAAATAATTCTAATAAAATAGTCTCTATAAAAATAATATTTAATTAGTGAAATAGAATATACTAAATTAATATTCATAAAACATTAAAAATAAAATATTATTAAATATATATTTATTTAAAAAACTTATCACAAAAGGATAAATTAAATTCAATGAAATTAAAATAAATACAATTATTTTTAATGAAATCAGAATGATCACATAAAAGGGGTTTAGTTAAAATATATACTAACTAATTCATAGTTGAGATATGCTCATGAGTTATATAACCTTTTAGAGTCAAAATTATGAATAAATTATTCCTTCTGTTGATCTATGTTATTCTGGAATGATATATTAAATTATCTAAAATGATTATAGAACTAATGATATAATGTTTTCTTGAAATATGATAATAATTTAAATAAAAATCTATTAATATGTGTTCTATCCAAAGGACTTATACTCTAAAGTACCAGCATCAATATATTCAACATCAAAAGTAGATAATGAAACCAAGTATTGTTTCCTAATATATCCTAACAACATGGTGTTGGCTAGATAATGGAATGTTCCTTAGGTAATCATCCTATTTAGTATATAGCCACCACATTCAACATCTAAATATGAAGTAAGATTAAAATATGATTTTTTTGTATCATTAATGGAATGAAAAATTGTTCCACTTAAATAAATTAAAATAATTTTGGCTTATCTTAAATTAGATTTTTTTATTTTCTATAAATCTAGAATAAAGACAAACAAAATCAATAATTCTCGGTATACTATTAGTCATGTATAATAAGAAAATAATAATTACATTATATATTTTTTTGTAAATGTGTTTTATATCCTCATAAAAGTCATGATTTTCCTTAGAAATCCAAGGATTTTTATGTACTTTTACACATTTATGTAAAAAAACTTTTATGTAATTTAATTGTGTATTTTAATTGAATTACAACAGTCCAAATGAAAATTATATAAATTTTAAATCCTTGAATGTATATTATCTTACAAAAAATTATCATTTTGAATTATTTTTCCTTGGATTTTGAAAAATCCTTACATGATTTTTTTTATTTATATTAAAAAAACAAAATCATCTTCATATATATGAACACACCAAATATCGTAAGATTAATTCTTCTTAAATAGAGTAGTATATGACATTCCGATTGAAACCCCATTTGATAAAAGAAAATAACTATAAAATACATTCAGGTCTCTTGGAACTTCATTAAATAAGTAATTATTTATTGTATATTTTAAAATATATTATGGAAAATGAGGATTTTTAAACCATGAGGTTATTGAATATAAACATTCTCCATTATTAATTGATTTAAAAATAATATTTTATCACTACATGATAAAATATTAAATTTATACGTGATATATAGGGTAATATAATCCTAAAGGATTCTTATTTAGATCTAGATCCTATGGAATACTCATAATCAATATCTTCTTCTTAGTTATACCATATTGGTACTAGTTTAGGATTATTCTTATTGAATACCCCTTGATCACCATGTTTCTTCATAGAAATACTTTTTATTCTTATAATAGGATAGTAACAGGGTACATTAACTAATTTATATAAATATTTACTCTGGAGTTATTTATTTATTCTTACAAAGAAAAACCACAACTCTTATCTACAATAGATTAATATTTTGACACAGGTTTTATTTTAGATAAAATGGTAGAATAATCTTTATGACATTCAACACTCTTTATTGTCTAAATATCTTAATTAAAAAACATATAAATATTTCTAGGAATTTTTTTAGATTTCTATGACATGTATAGTGTATATATTATTGATCCTTGGTTTCCAAAAATTCATGATTTTGTTCTACAAAATAAAATTGAAAATCATAATCCTATTAATATTCTACTATAGGTTAACTGATCATGTTTTATAAAGAATAAGTAAACTCATCAACGTAATAAATTTTGTGATCAAAAGATACATAATAATTATATTTCCCATTTGATTATTCTTCAAAAGTCATTTAAATTTTTTTGATAACTATATATTACTTGCAACTAGTTGGATAGTAAGGTATGATTTTATCATTATACATTAGAAAATATTTACCAATATTATAATTGGTTTTTTTATAAAAACCATGCATCAAAACACATTAATGTATCCATCATTGGGCATTCTATTATTCTATATGTCATTGTGTTTTTACATCAAAATAGGTCTTATTAGATCACTATATGACATAACACATTGAATATATAGCTTCATCCGAAAAATGTGTTCATATGTTATATTCACATAAAACTATTATAGTACTTTCATTAAATGGATTTCCTCTTTTTCGAAAACTATTCTATTGAGGTATCCTTGGTGAAAAAACAATAGTTTGAAAACAGGTTTGGAAAAATATTAATTGAATACATGGTTATAAAATTATCTTCCATTGTCACATATCAAATAAATTATTTTTCTATAATTCTATTTTTGATAAAATCTATAACAATATGATATTTTTCAATCTAAATAGAAAATAAAATAAAATGAATATATATTTTGAGAAATAATCAAATAATATTTAAAAAAGTGTTCTCTCTTAGACCTGTTGTTTTACAAGTCCCAAATAACTAAATTAATTAGTACTAATGATCTAAAATTACAATCCAATTTAATTGGTTTAATATAATACATGAATTTATTTCCTATCTACCATGAATAATATACCTTCTTTTTATTCAATAATTGTTTAGGTAAATCGGAAAATAAATTCCTTTTTGAAAATTTATTCAAAAAAATAAAAAATATAATGCCCCAATATTAAACACTAAATATATGATTTATTTATTTAAATATTTAAATTGTTATACTTTTTTTACTAAATCAATTGAGATATAGTTTATAATAATTATCTATTTTAAGAGAAATAAATTTATAAATATTATATAAAAATAGAATATTTATTATATGAAAAATCTAAAATGTATCGTTCAATACAAGTTTGAGAGATAAATATTTTATATTTATTTAATAATTACACATATTTAACATTAATTATGAGGACTAATATTGGATTTTTAACTAATCCAACACCCCAAAAGTTTTCTCCTAAATAATAATCAATTATAACCGAGTCTCTATGAATCATTGAAAAAAAGTAAAAACTGGAGAAATATACACACTTATTCCTTAATAAATGACTATACATATTCCATTTATTTTCACACCCTGGGAACATTTTCAAAAGAAATAATTGTCAAATATGAATTTTTTCCCCATATTTTGGTTTTTATAGAATGTTCTATAATGAGTTATTTAAGAACCCAAATCTATTTGGGACGTCCATAAAATCCAACACTAAATTTATAAAACAATAAAAAAATAGGAATTAGTAAGTCCAATAAATTATGGGTTTCAAAAAATATTATTATTATTATAGTGACCTGACTAATGATAATTAAAACAGGTAATTTTTGAGAAGTTCATATTTTTTGATCAAGGGAAAAAATTATTTTAACAATACATTTGATTTTCATCCTGAAATCCAATACCAAACATATTTTCATATATTTTATTATATCTATGTATTTTATTTATATAATTTCCACATATTGTGATAATAAATCTTGAATATTTGACATCATGATCGTCTTTTTTCATATGTTTCATCATATTACTATTTTCAACACAAGATGTACCATAAATTTCCACCAATGTTTTGAAATATGTTTTTTGATTTTTTATGACTTCATTTTCATTAACAATAATATCATAGAACTTTACTAGATTTGTGTTTTTTGTTTTAAAATATTCATAATTTTTATTCCCAAATGTTATAATAACAATTTAATTCCCTATAAAGGATATATTAAATTTTTTATTGAGACACATGCTCAAAAGAATAATTATATTGAATGTTATAAGAGTATACCAAAAAACACATTTTGAGAGTCCAATTAGAATTATTAGATTCTTATTCTAAGGATGTGACATAACATTAATACTCTCATTCACCCCATTTGTCTTTCATGGAATATTTTCCTTTATTTTCTTGACAAACGTTGATTAAGTACATTTTAATTAAATTTTGGTTTCTTGAATATGTGGAAAACATTTTTTTATGTGTTGAATAATTTTTTATTCAGGTGATATCACCTCTTTTAGATTTCAATAATTTAGTTAAATATTATTGAATGGTTTTTTAAAACAACTTTTAATATTTCAGAACATCATTATCTTTCAAAAAAATTGATCAATATTAATATATAAATAATAAATAATAGTTGTATCTTCATCATATGACTCATATTTTTGAATCTCTATACATTTCTTGTCATATTTTTATGTCGAAACATTTCGAGAAGCATTATTCTTCCTAAATAATCTATAATCTCTAAAATCAGCATGCTTATCATCCTTATATATCATAGGAAATCTAATGAGGTACATTATTTAAAAAACATTTACCAACAGAAATTTCACAATGAATTTTGATATTCAAAACCATAATTTTTTATAATTATATGGATTATAAATTCATGATCTCATTTTGGAATAGATGTTCCAAGTGTGGAAAACTTATTTACCACCTCATTATTTCATCCCAAATGTTGGGTGATTCTTTTACCTTTCAAAATTATAGAAGTACAAAAAATGAAGTAGTTAGTATTATAAATAATATTTCATACATTACTTTTGATATTATAGGGTACCACAATAGTATTTCACATATCATGGGATATTGGAAATTATAAAACTCAGTTTAAATCATCAGGATCTCATTTAAAAATATATAATTTCAATTCATTTGAATTTAAATCACAATTATTTCCAATGTCTACATGTAACACCACTTGTTTAAAAAATATAAATTCCTGAAACATAGTTTTATATAGATATTTATAAATATCCTTTAACCATAATTTTCCAGCTTCTATGTTTTGAATTTCAAAAAACAATCATTTACAATTGTGATACTAATATATTTTGTAGTCTAATGAAACCAATTTGATTTTTAGTGAATAGTAACCTACCCATATAAATATTAATATGACCCCAATGAATATTAGATTGTACTATTATGTTATTTTCATATGGTTATAAGATAATGAGATGTCGATTAATTTTTCAAGGTTTTAAAAAAAGAGTTATATACATAAAACTATTTTTTAATAAATTATGAATTTATTTAAAAATTAAATTAAAAATATTTAATAAATTATTTTCAAAAAATGGAGCTCATTTTTTGAATTCTAAACATCGAAAAATGATTACGGGTTATTTATAGTAATTTTCCATAACTGTTGAATTTTTAGTGAATAGTAAAAGTACACTCATGAGTTTTCGATAAATATAATGACATCATTAATGATGTAATAATTATGTAAAAATTATAGCCAAATTGTATAAAGGAAAATAAGATTTGGGGTGTACCAAGTGGCTATTACCATGTTAAAATACCATTTGGAAAGACCATGATATTTAAAATACCATTAATGAGGTGTCCCTTGGAAATTAATAAAATATTCCCTCATTTTTTCTAC
Source organism: Viscum album (assembly GCA_963277665.1). Classification (NCBI taxonomy): domain Eukaryota; kingdom Viridiplantae; phylum Streptophyta; class Magnoliopsida; order Santalales; family Viscaceae; genus Viscum; species Viscum album. The sequence goes on along the minus strand of OY728121.1, from coordinate 1,786,559,786 downwards.
AAATACCAACCCATTACTTTATTCAATTCATTACCAATTCCTTCTCAATGATGCTCTAGACTTCTTAACTGCCTAGTAGTCCTCCTATGGTGTCCTCAGGCCCCCAAAGTCCCAACCATCATGTCATAGGAGTTACTCTACAAGGAGGATTAAAAACTATTGAAGTTAGAAGAACTCAAAGTAAGGGAATTCATTACCCAATTTCAACTCTTTGGGTTAACCATCCGTTTTATTCATTATGTGGTATTAATAATATTGGTTTGGTGAAATTTTTTATATTATGTTGAACTATGTGTATTTATAGTTTATATGCATATCCATTCCATTCTATTAAATCTCATTTTATTTATATTTTAAGAGAATTTTCTTTTAAAATCCTTTTAAAAATCTCATTAATAAATTTCAAAAGGATTATTTTATACGTATATAGAATTAGTGGTTCCTCTTGATTTCAAGATATTTTATTTCCATTTTATGTTCCTTGTAAATTATTTATATTGTGTTGAGGTCATTACAGCTCTTGATATGTTGGGTTGAACCCATTATGACTCAATATATGACGGGCGAGCCCCATTATAGCTCTCTAATGCATTGAGTACTCTAGAGGTGTAAATTTAAAAAATATTATTCCATGTGTAAGGATGATTGTAAGAGTGATATAGTAAATATTTCCCATGAAATATACATGATGATTCTATGAATATTATTTTATAGGATGGTGGGGTTTTTTTTTCTGTTATCACTTGACTAACAATTTCATTCATTATATTCCTTATTATGTGTTATACTCCTACCTTATTTTTAAAATGTTTTTCACATGATATAAGGATTTGTAATATAAATAAGAGGGTTGGGATGTTTGATATGGAGTGTTGTCAAAGAAAACTTGTTTTAAGTTTTAATGTTATATATTTTTTATAATAGATATGGTTTTTAGTAGTATCTTCATTGTATGAATGTGGAAGGTTATTTATGTGAGATATAAAATTCTGTTTTGTTATATTTCCTAATTCGTTAAAACAATAAACTGGAAAAGATATTCAATGTGTAATATTGTATGTTCTTTTCTAAAATTCAATATTAATTAACATTATAAGTTTGGGTCCTTATAGTTGGTATCAGAGGTGATTTAGATATCAATAGGGGATAGGTTGATGTTAAAAGAAAAACATAAATTATTACTATATGATAATTTTAAATGTTATACCATTTAAATATTACCATGTTTCTTCAACTAAGATATGCCTTTTCATAATGGTTTTCCACAGAAGAAAAAAGGAATCTGAAGTAGGATGGCACCAAGAGGCTGATATCTGTATGAATCTGCAGGCTAGAATGGTGGGAATCGACACTGAGCAGTTTTTGACAAAAATGGTTTAGTTAAATAATGAAAAAGGGGGTTGGTATCTTTTCTATATAAGAACATGATGAAACACAAAGAAACATGTCTTTTTTGGATCATTTTATGAGGAAACATCCTCCAACATTCAGAGGAACCACATATCTACTAATAGCCAAAGGATGGATCAATGCTATAGAAAAGATCTTTGGTATCATGGGATGTTAAGAACATCAAAAGATAATACTATCCATTTATCATTTGGAAGGTGAATCCAATCAATTGGGGTCTCTAGTTAATAATATGATAGAAATAGATAATATTTATAGCCTATTATGGGATTCTTTTAAGAGTCTTTTTTTGGAAAAATATTTTCCAAAAACTATTCGACTAAGAATGGAGAAGGAATTCTAGGAACTGATGAATAAAGATGATGATCATGTGGTATCATATGAATCCAATTTTATAAAACTTCCCAGATATGTACCGGATTTTACTAAGGATATTGATAGAAAAATTAATAGATTTTACTATGGTTTGAAATGATTTTTGCAAAGAGATTTTGCTTCATGAGAGTTTAAATGCTATGTGAAACTTTTTCATTAACATGAAAAGTGGAGATGGTTTTTTCTAACATGTATGTGCGATGTGATTACATGAGTAAAAAGGGGCTAGGTTAGAAGGCTTTGGGTAATAATTTTTCAAAGAAATCAGGAGAAAAATAAAATAAAATTCCCTTCTTGTGAAAAGTGTGGGAAAATGAAACCTGATGAATTTATTGTAATTTATAGGAGATACATCTGATTTGGAAATGATGGAAACATGTCTCATGAGTGCATGGAATGTGATTTGAAAATTAATGAGATGTCTATGGTTATATGCTTTAACATTAATGAATTGGGCCATTTTTCTAATGACTATATGAAGCTAGTCACTCAAGCAGGGAATCAATGAGATTGGAGTAATAAGGGTTTGGTAAAATCATTTTCAACCACTTTATAAGATGTTGATCCCTAAAATGATTGGGTATCAGTTACATTGCTTGTTTTTACTTGTTTGATTCTGGGTATACACATTATATCATTTCTATGAACATTTTTAAAAGATTGGAAATTCAACCAGATGAAATGAAACCAGATCTCATGGTAAAAACAACTGGAAGAAATATTTTTTCAAAAATAAATTATATGAATCTACCTATCCTTGCCTTTGGAATGATTTTACATACTACAGTTTTTGTTTTTTCCTTTGGTTGAGTTTTATTTTATCCTAGGTATGTATTGGATTTCTTTTTATCATGCTTAGATAGATTTCAAGAAAAGAGAAGTTTTTTATTTCGGTGGAATTTTAGTTTGTGTAAAAGAATGAAACCATACCATTAATAACATATTAGGAAGTTAAGAAACAATCAAAATATGTAAATGAAGGTTATCATGCTCATATTGTTGAAAACAAGTGAAAATTTATAATTAATTATGTACTAGTGGTAAATGAATACCAGAATGTTTTTCCTGTTGATTTTCCTAGTATTATTCCTAATAAAGATATGGAGTTTACTATTGACTTAGAACCTTATGAAAATACATTTTATAAATACCCTTATCAATTGACCCCAATGGATCTTCTATAATTAATAAAGTAGTTAAATGCATTATCTGATAAAGGCTTCATCCAACCTAGCAATACACCATGGGGTGCTCCGATCTTGTTTTTTAAGAAGAACGATGGTTCAATGAGAGTTTTCATTGATTATAAAGACATGAATAACATTAATATAAAAAAACATGTATCATTTTACTCACATCGATGACTAGTTTGATCATGTACAGGGAGCACGGTATTTTTGAAGGTTGAACTGAGGTCGGGGAACCATTAATTGAATGTAAAGGATGAAGACATCTCAAAGACTATGTTCTATACTAGATATGGGAATTGTGAATTTTTAGTTATTCCTGTTGTGTTAACTAATTCACCTTCTATATTCATGGATATTATGAATAAAATATTTCTTGAGTTATTGGATATGTTTGTGGTTGTCACGAACCAACCCGAGTCAACCCTAATCCAGTCACCCATGCCATCCCATGACAAGTCAAAAGAGGCATTCCTGATCCTCTTGGGATTCTTACAAGAACTGATGGAATCAATAGAGTACACAAGGGAAAAATTTCTCCCAAATATAAAAAATCAATCAAACTCCAGAATGAATCAAACAACCCAAAAGACATTTACATAAACAATTGAACTGAACATTATATGTACAAGAAAATTAAAGTAAAACTCAACAAAAAACTCAACCGAATAAACCTGACAACCAATAAACTCCATGTGACCCTGTTGGTCACTCTTCAGCATAATGATAACACATATCCAAGGTGATCGAACTCAATCTGAAACCTACACAAGGGATAAAAACAGAAGAAGACTATAGGTGTGAGTATTACTACTTCATAGGTTATCCCAATATTCTATTTCCAATAAAAATCCATTAAAATAAAATAAAAATCAGTTTCATGTTTTAAATTCAAGATAGAAAATTATGTTTTTCAAATTAGGTTCCATGCTATAATTATTATCAGAAAAAAAAACTTGCATTTAATTCAAACAAGAATGCTAGTAACAATTTTTCAAAGAGGTCCATCTTCAAAACAAAAATAGATTTCAAGAGGGATTATTTAAAGAAAGTAATTTATTTTAACAGAACACATATTCTTCTGAATTTACCAACTAAGCACATTTTATGCCGATGGTGATTATAAAATAGCTAATGAGCAGAAGTCTCATGAAAACCCCAAGGCACTAGTCTGTTGAGGGCCCTAGGTACCTCGTATCTCGGTGTAAAAGTAACCATAACAAATATCCATTCTAGTGCACACAAGCAAATTTTTGGAGAATAATACATAACATATAGACCCACAACTACATCATCATCATAGTTTAGCTAGTGTTTTCATCAGCAAACATGCTTCATGAAATAGGGACAAATCCCCTCCGAATCACTAGCATACGAGTACATGTCCTCCAACCAAGAAAATTAGGTTTTCCCTTTTTTTTTTCTAAAACAAGTTACACATCTATAAAATACTATTTTCTCATGAATATTACATTTAAAAATCATACAAATATCAAACAGGCCACACACATGTCTCACATTTCTTTCCCAGATCAATAAACCACATAAATTTTCATAAAACAATTTCAAGATGTATAATGGGTTCTTGCACAAAAAATCCCTTAAAAATGATATTTGATGGCAAAAACCCAAAAATAACATATAAAACCAGATTTGGAAGCCCCAAAACCAATTAATATATCAATTTTGTAGATTATAAAATGGCCATAAAATAAAGAACATGAAATACGCATAGAAACAATTTTTACAAGATAAAATACCAAATAGGCCTTTAAGACATTCTCAAAACTATCATTTGAAAAAGGTATGCATTTATATATTATTTAGGAGGTGTATAAAGAACATTTTATTCAGAATTTTTTTTAATAAATCTATTAGAACACTCAGGTTACATATTCAAAACACAACCATTTTTATAAGGATGTGAAACGGGCCATTTTCTGACAACTCAGGCCAAAACATTTTGAAAACCAAAAACCATTTGTTTTTAAATCCAAATTCGCATTGGAAAGCTAGGGAAGGAACCAAAAAATCATTTTTCATGATTCAAGTACATTTATAAGTCCAAAAAAATAATTTTCAAATCAAAATTAATACATAATTCTAACCAGGAAATTTAACAAACACATGACATGCACATTTAAAAAACAATTTATTTTAGGCACTTGAACGGAAATAAAAAAACAAATTTCATGCCATATTTTATTCATGAAACTGAAACATGTTCAAAATAGCATAAACCAGGGTCTAAACCTAATAAAATAGGTGAAAAATATAACAGAACATTTAAACAACACTTGGAGCGCACTTTTATGACAAAAAAATAATACCTTTCATAAAACAAGGCTCAAACTACAATTTTTCACCCCCAATAAATTTATAAAAATGTTTAAAAACAACAACAAACATATATATCATGTGTAAAAAATAATAAAATGTTGAAACATAAATGATAAAGGCATGTTCAAATGATATCCTACCTCAAATCCTTGGCATAATGGAAATTCACACCCGATATCTCAATCCGAGGGTTTCTAAATCCTGCACCAATGAAGTTCATCCCGCAAAAAATAAAACCCCAATAGAAAAATAATTTTTAAATAGTACCCTTGGTATATCATTACTATTGGAGAATTAAAACCAAGAAATAATGAAAATCTAAGGAAGAGGGAAGATAAATGAGAAGGAATCTCACCATAGAAACTAGAAAACTCATCGTGCTCCCTTAGATATGCACCCTTATAGGAAATAGAATGGATTCAAACTTCTTGGAGAGTCTCTTATTCTATGAAAAAACTAGAGGAATAATATTTCTAGAAAAAATATTTCTTATTGAATTATTTATGAATGATACAAATCACATTTGTCCAATTTGTATTGTTAGAGAAATAATTAGAATTGTTTCACTAATCTATGACTAAGATGAGCTCCGAAGAAGTAAATTTGAACATGGGGTGGGAGTAGGGTTCATGGAATAAATAGGGAGGTGTAATAACTGAAAATTATAAAAACATTATTATGATTTAAAATAAACAAATTATTTTCTTAAAAATGGAAATGGGCCCATGGGCTGGCCCAATACCTGAATAAATAACTAAAATTAACCATGCTTATGAATTTCTATGTGGGCCAAAAGGAAATGTTGGTTTTAATATTTATGTATAGGAAACATACGATGTTTAATTGGTGAAAAAAGTTGAAAAATGAAGGAATTATAAAGAAACAAATTTGGTTTTTAAATCTGTAAATGGGCACCTGGACGACCCAAATTATGAAGTAACAAGACTTTTCTCCAAAACTCCCAAAAATGTTATGGGGATCCCAAGGTAGGATGATTAGAAATATATTTCATTTCAAAACTCAAAATTATTCTCACCTAAAATCGAAGAAGTGGATCTGGATTTCCAATGAACTGGATCAAAACCAAGACATGAAAAGAACCAAAAATCGTGTGTGATAGCGTTGTGTTTATTGATGAAATTATAGTACAATCTAGAAGTAAAGAGGATCATAAAAAATCAAAGGGTTGTTTTAAAAATCATAAAATACAATTAATGGAATGGAAAATTCAAATAGTGTGATTTTTTTGCAAAACAAAATTCTTTTCTTGGGAACATTGTAAATAGGATGGAATAACAGTTGATCCTACCAATACAAAAGTGGTTGATTAGTGGGAAAGACCTACAAATGTTACAGTGATACACTATTTTCTTGGATTAACAGGTTATTAATAAAGGTTTGTTAAAAACTTTTCATGGTTATCTATCCATATAGATATGTTAACAAAAAAATGGGTTAAAGTTTATTTGATTTAAGCATGTGATTTTTTTTTCAGGAACTGAAAATGAAATTGGGGAATGCTTTAGTTTTGGCCTAGCCTTACTGAAATGGTGTGTTTGTTATCTACGGTGATCCTTCATTGAAGGGAATTGGATGTGTTCTGATGCATAATGATCATTTAATTTTTAATTCTTGAAGACAACTAAAACATCATGAATTAAATTATCCCACAAATGATTTGGAATAAGAATCTGTTGGTTTTTCATTGAACATTTGGTGGCATAATTTATATGGAACCAAATGTCAAATATATACTGACAAAAAAATATTAAAAAATATATAATCACTCATATGAAATTAAGCATGATCCAAATTATATGGATTGAATTAATAATGGATTATGATTGCATAATCAATTACCATCTAGTTAAATCAAACAAAGTGGTAGATTACTTGAGTCAAAATAATCATGCATCATTAACCATGTTAAATTTGGATCATGATTCCTTGGTTAATTATTTGATAAATTTTGTCTTAGAAGTTGTTGGTGTAGTAAGTGCACCTATTTTCTATCAGGTTGTAGTGAATTCATCATTATGAGACAGAATTAGGAAATCATATAAATAAAATTGTTAGCTACAGGAAAATGTAGATTTGGAAAAAATGGGCATGTTTCTAGAATTTAACCTTGATAAATATTGTGTTTTATGATTTGGAAAACGATTTTTCATGCCTTGTGATTCCCAATTGAAGAATTATGTTGTTTGGAGCTCATATTTCTATGTTTTCAGTTAGTTTTTTATGCACTAAGATGTACAAAAACCTTCAAGAGTATTACTGGTGGGATAGAATTAAAAGCGATATTGGCAGAATTTACTATGAAATGTTTAACACATAAATAGGTTATAGAAAAGTGGTAGGTATCGAAGAGGATGATCCATAATTTTATAGTACTAGAGTGGAAATGGTAGAATATATCTATGGACTTCGTGGTAGTACTTCCTATGTCTTCTCAAAGTAACAATGTGATTTGTGTAATTATTGATTGGCTCAAAAAATTTTCTCATTTCCTTTCTATTCAAAATAGAATATCATTGGATCTTATTTGTTGACTATACATAAAAAATATTGTCATGTAACAAGGATTTTATAACGACCCATACTTTACATACATTGTTAATACTTCAAAATTTGAAGCACACTTATTACAACATATGAAAAAACCACAAAGGACCGTATAGGTATAGTGTCTTTAGAAACTGGGAAACATAAACAACTGGTTCATAAATCTTCTACAGTGTCTCCCATTTATTTCATCATATCTAGGGTCCCTTTTAGCATATTCTACTTAATATCCATCTTCCTGACCTGGGGAAAAGAAAACATAAAAGGGTGAGCTCAAATTCTCATCAAGGGAAAATAAATGAAATAAAAATCATATCATATCTTTTTGAAAATCATAACCTGCAAAAGAGATCATAATATCTTAACATGGAATAAATCATAGAAGTGAAAATGAGATCCCCATAATCTTAACATAAAACTTGAAACTTTGTGGCATGCACACATAATCATGGAAAATCATTTCTTTTTAGTCATGACTCATTGCCAAGACTATTTTAGTGGAAAAAGTCCCTTTCTGAACCGAGTTCACACCTCGTTTCAGTCCTGTATCATTGAACCGAAATAACCTTCCGTTCCAGCCATGTCTATCTCATGAGATATAAAATGTTTACCCAATGCATTGGAGGGAGATATAGGTCCCACCCATCTTATAATGAATCCTTTCTTATGTGTTCCACATAATCATAAATCATACATCATTGCATAACCCATGTAATACAAATTGGAATCTTAAACATCATGACATCATAAAACAATTCATACAAGATAAAGGAATTCATAAAAATAATTCAATCACAACATGATCAAATCAATGTAATAATAGGGATAAAAACAGAACCCTATATTATCTTAGATGGAAAATAATTTTGATAAAACATTTGAACTCCATTCTTGAGGAAAATATCCTTTCTTATTCAAAAAACATTTTTCCTTTCATAACATGTCATACAACTTTAAAATAAAATAAGTTGGTTAAAAATAAACTTGAAAACTTTTAATGGAATCTTCTTGGAAATAATGTTTTAAAAATCCATACATGCCGTATAAGTTTAAAAAAACATTCTTCGTACCTTTGTCGGAAAAGTCAAAAAGTACCTCGTACGAAAAAAACGACAAAATATTCCTTTCATATTCTTTACTAAAAACTCACCGAAGGGTAAAATTGGATTTATACTATTGTAATTGGATTGAAACAATATTACATATTGAGGGAACATGGATGTGGATGATAAAATACACCCCAGTAAATACTTACGAATAGACAATCTCGGATAAAAATGAGATTGTGGTATTTTCCCTTACCTTAGGTCCGATTTGTTTTGTACGTGTCCGAAGCTCCTGTATAATGGTTTAAATAGTGTTATTGACTTATTCCAGAATCATTCATATTGATATTATATCATATATGGTCATATTCTTAGCTTCTTGTTAGTAATATTTCATTGTTACTTATTACTCGGGTCTTTATTGCCTTTTGTTCTTATGCGTGTTTTGCCGAATAAATTCTTATTCTTATTTTAATGTTATAGATACCTTATATCCAGAATGGTATTAGTGTAACATATATCATATTTATTAATTCAATTCATTTATATAATTATTATGTAATGATGATCATGTAGAACGAGTCGCTTCACATCGTGGAGACGGTATTCCGTACGTACGCACGAGTGATGATATCGTTCCTATGATCGTGGAATTGTATTGGAGTATATATATATATATTATTTCAGTATCAAGATTACTTTATAATAATCATAAATAGTTACTCATTACACCATTATACCCATCCTTGTAAAGTGATGGTGGAAAATAGATTACACCACGGCGTGGAGACGGTATTCCGTACGTACGCACGCGCGGTGATTTCATTATTCCATAGGATGGATAGAAGGTGAATTAGGGTTGTTTCATATTTATAATAACATATCAGTATTTAAGTAATACTGATGTTATTACTTTATCATGAAACAACTAAAGTAGAAGAAGTTGAAGAAGAAAGAAATTGAAAAGATCGGTAACTGATATTACCTCTTCTTTGGAACGCCTCTTTGAATCCTCCACTAGGGAACTAAGATTGGTCTTTGAAGAAGACCAGGATCTCTAGGATTATTCTAGGGAAGTGGAGAGGAGAAAATTTCAGGGGTTGGCCGAGCTTTAGTGCTCAATTTGGTGTGAGGAGGAGGGGGAGGAGGTGCCCTTTTATAAGGGAGGAGAGGGGCACCTTAGGAATATCTCAAAATATTATTTTATATTAAAGTCAAAATCGGTTTATAATGGTTCCAAAGGGTCTTATTTCGAAGCTAAAGTGGGGAAGGGTCGAAATCCTATCAACCAATAGGATTTAGACAAGTTTAGGGTATTATTTTAACCTTATCAATTAGATTTAACTCTAAGTTAAATAATTTAACTTTTACCACGTCTTTTTTTTCTTTCACTATATGGTTAATACACTTAATATAACATGCCAAACGAACCCCAAATTGTTTATTATTAATGTATATATCCTTATATAATTCATTTGGCCGAACCTTAGATTTTTAGGAATAAAATAACAATTAATAATATAATATTTGATTTAAAAACTATTTTGTGTCAATTTTGACACTATTTGATATATGATTTTTGTGAAAGTCATACCAGAATTATATGTTCGAACCAAGTTGATTAAATAAACACTAATATATCATAGTAACCTAGAAAATTTTTTTAATTCATAAAAAGTCTCAAATTACATTTATTTGGGTGTTTATAACATCAATTATGTCAATATTTCATAAATAAGATAATTACCGCTTCATAATTGTGTCATAAATAAATTAAATTATATAATGTCTAAAAATTATAAATAAAATACCATTATGTAGGAAATATTTTTATATTTCTAAAGAATATTTATAGTCGAATTTATCTTATGTATAACCCCATATTAAAAATGATTTACTTATTAAACTTTGATTTTAACTATTTTAACCCTTCTTTAAATAAATTAATAATAAATGTCCTAATCTAACCCAAGTGGGCCTAAATGGTCATATTTTATTCATAAGGTTGTTTTTGGTCGAATTACACTTGTCCAATAGAATTAGGACATGTGTTAGGGTAATAGTAATATCATATTTACCCTTAGTTACCCTATTTACTATTAACCGCGGTAAAAAAAGTAAAAAGTTACTATTCACCAAAAAATTATTTTTATCTCATTGAACAAAATTTTACTTACTGATATCAACCGTGTCTGTCGGATTTTCGAAATTCCATTCATATAAGTGGTAAAATTAAGTTTTATGCAAAATTCAGTTTTTAACCTACCACTTAGTGGTTTCACTATTCATCAAAAATTGAGAGTTTTCAGAAAAATACCAAAATTTCACCCTAGGCTAATTTCGGTATTCCGAATCCAAAAATGAAGTCCATTTTAAAAAATAAAATTTATAAAATTTAAAAAAGTGGTTATTACTATTCATAACGGCTAGTTTTAATAATATTTTAATAGAATATCGTTGTTTAGTGAAACTCGGTATTGCGTACGACGCAAACTATCGAGGAAGGTCACGATTGCGTGTAAAGTAAGCCAAGCTAGTATGTAGTGAAAGATTCCTTTACTGATATATAAAAAACAAAATATTACTCATAAAAATCTCGGGTGTTACATTCTACCCCCCTTAAAAAGAATTTCGCCCTCGAAATTCGTCACTTTGTAACAAACAGATGAGGATACTTCTCCCTCATCATATCCTCAAGCTCCCATGTAGCTTCTTCAAGTTGGTGGTTCCTCCATAAAACTTTCACCAATCGAGTGGTCTTGTTTCGTAGGACTTTTTCGCTACGATCCAGAATCTCTATCGGCTATTCTTCATAAGAAAGATCTTGCTCCAGCGGTACAACTTCTGAGCTGAGTACATGTGAAGGATCAGGTATGTACTTTCTCAGGAGAGATACATGGAACACATCGTGAAATTGAGAGAGATTCGGTGGAAGCGCCAATCGGTAAGCTACCTTCCCAACACGATCCAGTATTTCGAAAGGACCGATATATCTAGGGCTCAACTTACCCTTCTTTCCAAATCTCATAACCCTCTTCCAGGGAGATATTCGTAAGAACACTTTATCACCCACTTCAAACTCTAGGTCTTTTCTTCGGTTGTCGGCATAACTTTTCTGTCGACTCTGAGCTGCTCTTATGTGTTGTTGAATAGATCTAACCTTTTCTGCCATTTCATCAACGAGATCAGGTCCTAACAGCTTTCTTTCCCCAACTTCATCCCAGTAAGTTGGAGTCCTGCATTTCTTTCCATAGAGAGCTTCATAAGGAGCCATCTGAATACTGGAGTGAAAGCTATTATTATAAGAAAATTCCACCAAAGGTAGGTGTTGATCCCAACCTCCTATGAAATCCATAGAGCAAGCTCTTAACATATCTTCTAGGGTTTGAATTGTTCTCTCAGACTGACCGTCTGTCTGGGGATGATAAGCAGTGCTGAAACTCAACTCTGTATCCAGAGTATGCTGAAGACTTCGCTAGAACTTCGAGGTAAGTCTCGGATCCCGATCAGATATAATAGAAAGTGGTACTCCATGAAATCTTACCACTTCCTTTACATATATCCTGGCAAGCTGATCTAGAGAGAAATCCTCTCTAATAGCAATGAAGTGTCCAGACTTTGTAAGACGATCAACTATGACCCAAATAGCATTATTGCCTTTGGATGTTTTAGGAAGTCCTGTGACAAAGTCCATAGTGATGTTTTCCCATTTCCATTTGGGTATGGGTAATGGTTGTAACATCCCCTTAGACTTCTATCTCTCAGCTTTAACTTGTTGACAAACCAAGCATCGAGAGACATATTCAGCAACATCTCTTTTCATGCCATCCCACCAGAAGTACTCTTTCAGGTCCCTATACATCTTCGTGCTTCCAGGATGAATAGAGAATGAAGAACTATGAGCCTCATCCAGCAGCTCCTTCTTTAATTCGGGGATGGGAGGAACACAAACCCGATTCCTGAACTTTATTATCCCATCACAATCAAGGTTGAATTCAAGAACATTTCTCACCTTCTTTTGTAACTCGACATCTTCTTTCTGTGCCTCCTTAATCTTCACATGTATAGATGGTTGAACGTTCATTTGAGAAAGATAAGATTTTTCCCCTTCCATTATAATTCCAAGATCCATCCTTTGTAAATCCATAAATATTGGATCCTTTGTGATCCTCATCATGGATAAACTAGCATGGTCTTATCGACTTAATGAATCTGCCACCTTGTTTGCTTTCCCAGGGTGGTAATGGATTGAGCAGTCGTAATCCTTAATCAGCTCCAACCATCTTCTTTGACGCATATTCAAATCCTTTTGTGTGAAAATATACTTTAAACTTTTATTATCAGTATAAATATCACACCTTTCACCATAAAGGTAATGCCTCCAAATCTTTAATGCAAAGATTACCGCAGCCAACTCCAAATCATGTGTTGGGTAATTTTGCTCATGGATTTTCAACTGTCGTGAGGCATAAGCTATCACCATATCATTTTGCATAAGAACACACCCCAATCCCTTCTTGGATGCATCAATGTAGATCACAAACCTTTCTCCACTACAAGGCAGTGTGAGCACAGGTGCACTGGATAACCTTCTTTTCAACTCCTTGAAATTATCTTCACATTCCTCTGTCCAAACAAACTTAACTCCTTTCCGAGTCAACTTGGTGAGTGGATTAGATAATCGTGAAAAATACTTTACAAAATGTCGATAATATCCAGACAAACCAAGAAAACTTCGGATCTCAGTTACTGTTGTTGGTCTTGACCATCTTTCGATAACCTCTGTTTTTGCTGGATCCACAGATATCCCCTCTTTTGAGATTATGTGACCCAAAAATGCAACTTTTTGAAGCCAAAATTCACACTTGGTAAATTTGGCATAAATCTTCTCCTTTCTCAGGGTCTTCAATATAATTCTCAAGTGATCTTCATGCTCTTCCTTTCTCTTTGAATAGACAAGAATAACGTCTATAAAAACTACCACAAATTGATCAAGATAGTCTCTAAAGACTCTATTCATTAGATCAATGAAGATAGCAGGGGCATTAGTAAGACCAAATGGCATCACTATAAATTCATAGTGTCCATACCTTGTACGGAAAGCCGTCTTTGGTATATCCTCCCTTTTGACCCTTAATTGATGATACCCAGAACGAAGATCAATCTTGGAAAAGTATTGAGCTCTACGTAGTTGGTCAAATAAGTCATCAATGCGTGGGAGAGGATATTTGTTCTTGATAGTGATCTTGTTAAGTTCTCGATAATCAATGCAGAGTCTCATTGATCCATCTTTATTCTTAACAAATAGAACAGGTGCTCCCCAAGGTGACGCACTAGGGCGTATGAATCCCTTATCAAGATTCTCTTGGAGTTGCTTCTTCAATTCCTGCAACTCAATTGGGACCATTCTATAAGGTGTCTTTGAAATTGGCAAAGCGCCCGGTACGAGTTCTATTGAAAACTCAACTTCACGATTTGGTGGAAGACCCGGTAATTCCTCTGGAAATACATCATCAAACTCCTGTACAATGGGAATATTCTTAATCGTGAGTTTCTCACCAACCATTTGAGATAAATAACCTTTATTTAGTGGAATCAATACCCATAAGATGGAAGAAATTTCCACTGGAAGGTTATGTTCATCCTTGCATTGATAGACGATCGTAGATTGATCTGGAATATGAAATGTGACTTCCCTTCTTTGGCAATTGATATGAGCTCCATGTAGAGAAAGCCAATCCATGCCAAGAATCACATCAAATTCCACTAAAGGAAGGATCACAAGATTTGCAGGAAGCACTTTCCCACAAACTTCAATCTGAGAAGAATTATAAACTTTTGATGCGACTGTTGTGCCATTAGGTGTTGTCACAGCTAACTCAACATCTAATTGTTGAGGTAATATAGTGATACCCTTAGAAAATTTTTCAGAAATAAAAGAGTGGGTGGATCCAGAATCAAATAAAACATTTGCTACTTTAGAGTGGATGGTAAGTGTACCTTTCACCACTTCTTTATCATACTCCACATCGCTGATATAAATTGCATGTGACTTTCCTTTGCCTTTAGCCTTAATATTTTGTTGACGTCGACCATCATCATCAACCCTTGGATTTGGGCATTGATTGGCATAATGCCCCATCTCCTTGCACTTGAAACATTGAAGTGTAGTAGGTTCATTCTGTGTATCCCTTCCTTTGTTTGCATCATTAGACATCTTCTTCCCATTATCGTGGCATTCAAATGCCTGATGACCTTCCTTTCCACCTTTAAAACATTTACTTGTCCCTTTAAGACAACTCCCTCCATGTTTCTTTCCACACTTTGAGCATAAGGGAAAGTTCATCTTCTTTTCAGTGTGCTCTTTAGATTAACCTTTGAATTCCATCTTCCTCTTCTTATCAAACCCATGTGACTGATGGGTTACTCCAATCTCCATCTCGACTTTGAGAGCACATCGAACGATTTCCTCGTAGCTATTGAAGTCCCTTATGGCTAACGCCCTTCGAAGACTTGGTTTTAAGCCACTAAATAATCGATCGATCTTACTCTTAGGTTGGGTAATAATACCAGAAGCGTACCTTGCAAGTCTTGTAAAATTTGCTTCATAGGTACCAAGAGATTCATCATCCCTTTGCTTCAGTTCAAGAAACTCTTTCTCCATCTTTGTTCGGAGAATACGAGGGAAGTACTTATTGAAAAATAAGTTCTTGAACTCGTCCCATTCCATAGACTCAATTTCATCCCTTTGCCTCGTATTCTTAATAAGATTCCACCATTGATCAGCATCTCCTTCCAAACGATACACTGCTAGGATGACTTTATCATGTTCAGAACATTGAATAACTGAAAATATCTTTTCAATAGTACTAATCCATTGTTCAACAACTAATGGATCAGTAGACCCACTGAAAGAAGGTGGACGCTGCCTCATGAAGGATTCAACAGAATGTTGCTCCTTCCATTGCTCGTTTGGAAGTCCTGCATGATTCATAGCTTGAGAAAGTTGTGTGAGCATGGCTACAAGATTTTGCATTCCAGCTCCCATATCATTTGGTTGCTCAGGGGGACAATCATTGCATTGTCCATCGCATTCCGCATTAACACGATTCCTTCGGGTTCCAGCCATTGACTAAAACCAAGAAGAATAGTGTGAGAAACACTAATTATAATAGGAAAACCACATAATCAAGGATAAAATTTCACACTTAAGGTTTTATCCTAGGGTATTCATGGCCATTTCTAAAACACTAAGATTGTGCTCTATGCTTAGACTTATCCTTATGGTTCTTACTAAGGCTTTCACATCCTAGTTTCCAAAGGTTGACTATACCTTTCCTCTGATACCAACTATAACGACCCATACTTTACATACATTGTTAATACTTCAAAATTTGAAGCACACTTATTACAACATATGACAAAACCACAAAGGACCGTATAGGTATAGTGTCTTTAGAAACTGGGAAACATAAACAACTGGTTCATAAATCTTCTACAGTGTCTCCCATTTATTTCATCATATCTAGGGTACCTTTTAAAATATTCTACTTAATATCCATCTTCCTGACCTGGGGAAAAGAAAACATAAAATGGTGAGCTCAAATGCTCAGCAAGGGAAAATAAAGGAAATAAAAATCATATCATATCTTTTTGAAAATCATAACCTGCAAAAGAGATCATAATATCTTAACATGGAATAAATCATAGAAGTGAAAATGAGATCCCCATAATCTTAACATAAAACTTGAAGCTTTGTGGAATGCACAGATAATCATGGAAAATCATTTCTTGTTAGTAATGACTCATTGCCAAGACTACCTTAGTGGACAAAGTCCCTTTCTGAACCGAGTTCACTCCTCGTTTCAGTCCTGTATCACTGAACCGAAATAACCTTCCGTTCCAGCCATGTCTATCTCATGATATATAAAATCTTTACCCAATGCATTGGAAGGAGATATAGGTCCCACCCATCTTATAATGAATCCTTTCTTATGTGTGGCACATAATCATAAATCATACATCATTGCATAACCCATGTAATACAAATTGGAATCTTAAACATCATGACATCATAAAACAATTCATACAAGATAAAGGAATTCATAAAAATAATTCAATCACAACATGATCAAATCAATGTAATAATAGGGATAAAAACAGAACCCTATATTATCTTATATGGAAAATAATTTTGATAAAACATTTGAACTCCATTCTTGAAGAAAATATCCTTTCTTCTTCAAAAAACATTTTTCCTTTCATAACATGTCATACGACATTAAAATAAAAGAAGTTGGTTAAAAATAAACTTGAAAACTTGTAAAGGAATCTTCTTGGAAATAATGTTTTAAAAATCCATACATGCCGTATAAGTTTAAAAAAACATTCTTCGTACCTTTGTCGGAAAAGTCAAAAAGTACCTCGTACGAAAAAAACGACAAAAGATTCCTTTCATATTCTTTACTAAAAACTCACCGAAGGGTAAAATTGGATTTAAACTATTGTAAGTGGATGGAAACAATATTACATATTGAGGGAACATGGATGTGGATGATAAAATACACCCCAGTAAATACTTACGAATAAACAATCTCGGATAAAAATGAGATTATGGTATTTCCCTTACATTAGGTCCGATTTGCTTTGTACGTGTCCGAAGATCCTGTATAATGGTTAAAATAATGTTATTGACCTATTCCAGAATCATTCATATTGATATGATATCATATATGGTCATATTCTTAGCTTCTTGTTAGTAATATTTCATTGTTACTTGTTACTCGGGTCTTTATTGCCTTTTGTTCTTATGCGTGTTTTGCCGAATAAATTCTTATTCTTCTTTTAATGTTATATATACCTTTTATCCAGAATGGTATTAGTGTAACATATATCATATTTATTCATTCAATTCATTTATATAATTATTATGTAATGATGATCATGTAGAACGAGTCGCTTCACATCGTGGAGATGGTATTCCATACGTACGCACGAGTGATGATATCATTCCTATGATCGTGGAATTGTATTGGAGTATATATATATATATTATTTCAGTATCAATATTACTTTATAATAATCATAAATAGTTACTCATTACACCATTATACCCATCCTTGTAAAGTTATGGTGGAAAATAGATTACACCACGGCGTGGAGACGGTATTCCGTACGTACGCACGCGCGGTGATTTCATTTTTCCGTAGGATGGATAGAAGGTGAATTAGGGTTGTTTAATATTTATAATAACATATCAGTATGTAAGTAATACTGATGTTATTACTTTATCATGAAACAACTAAAGGAGAAGAAGTTGAAGAAGAAAGAAATTGAAAAGATCGGTAACGGATATTACCTCTTCTTTGGAACGCCTCTTTGAATTCTCCACTTAGGGAACTATGATTGGTCTTTGAAGAAGACCAGGACCTCTAGGATTATTCTAGGGAAGTGGAGAGGAGAAAATGGCAGGGTTTGGACGAGCTTGAGTGCTCAATTTTGTGTGAGGGTGAGGGGGAGGAGGTGCCCTTTTATAAGGGAGGAGAGGGGCACCTTAGGAATATCTCAAAATATTATTTTATATTAAAGTCAAAATCGGTTTATAATGGTTCCAAAGGGTCTTATTTCGAAGCTAAAGTGGGGAAGGGTCGAAATCCTATCAACCAATAGGATTTAGACAAGTTTAGGGTATTATTTTAACCTTATCAATTAGATTTAACTCTAAGTTAAATAATTTAACTTTTACCATGTCTTTTTGTTTTCTTTCACTATATGGTTAATACACTTACTATAACATGCCAAACGAACCCCAAATTGTTTATTATTAATGTATATATCCTTATCTAATTCATTTGGACGAACCTTAGATTTTTAAGAATAAAATAACAATTAATAATATAATATTTGATTTAAAAACTATTTTGTGTCAATTTTGACACTATTTGATATATGATTTTTGTGAAAGTCATAACAGAATTATATGTTCGAACCAAGTTGATTAAATAAACACTAATATATCATAGTAACCTAGAAAATTTGTTTAATTCATAAAAAGTCTCAAATTACATTTATTTTGGTGTTTATAACATCAATTATGTCAATATTTCATAAATAAGATAATTACTGCATCATAATTGTGTCATAAATAAATTAAATTATTTAATGTCTAAAAATTATAAATAAAATACCATTATGTAGGAAATATTTTTATCTTTATAAAGAATATTTATAGTCGAATTTATCTTATGTATAACTCCATATTAAAAATGATTTACTTATTAAACTTTGATTTTAACTATTTTAACCCTTCTTTAAATAAATTAATAATAAATGTCCTAATCTAACCCAAGTGGGCCTAAATGGTCATATTTTATTCATAAGGTTGTTTTTGGTCGAATTACACTTGTCCAATAGAATTAGGAGATGTGTTAGTGTAATAGTAATATCATATTTACCCTTAGTTACCCTATTTACTATTAACCGCGGTAAAAAAAAGTAAAAAGTTACTATTCACCAAAAAAATTATTTTTATCTCATTGAACCACATTTTACTTACTGATATCAACCGTGTCTGTCGGATTTTCGAAATTCCATTCACAGAAGCGGTAAAATTAAGTTTTATGAAAAATTCAGTTTTTAACCTACCACTTAGTGGTTTCACTATTCATCAAAAATTGAGAGTTTTCAGAAAAATACCAAAATTTCACCCTAGGCTAATTTCGGTATTCCGAATCCAAAAATTAAGTCCATTTTAAAAAATAAAATTTATAAAATTTCAAAAAGTGGTTATTACTATTCATAACGGCTAGTTTTAATAATATTTTAATAGCATATCGTTGTTTAGTGAAACTCGGTATTGCGTACGACGCAAGCTATTGAGGAAGGTCGCGATTGCATGTAAAGTAAGTCAAGCTAGTATGTAGTGAAAGATTCCTTTGATGATATATAAAAAACAAAATATTACTCATAAAAATCTCGGGTGTTACAGATTTCCTCTTTCCATTATATCTAATTGGGATCCCCGGATCAATTCCAATTTTTTGAAGGGCCTTCAGAAGTCTTTGGGCACAAAATTAGGTCTCAGTACCACTTTTCATCCTTAATCAGATGGGAAGTAAGAGTGAACGATTTAGACTTTAGATGATATGCTTCGAGCTAGTTCAATGGACTACCTGGGAAGTTGGGATCAACATATTTTATTAGTTGTGTTTTCACATAGTATCATTTTTCATGCTAGTATAGAGATGAAACCTTTTGAGGAATTTAATGTGAAGCGGTGTCAGACTCTAAATTTTTGGGGATGAATTCAGGGAAATGAAGTTGATGGGACCAGAGTCAATCGAGGAAGTGGATGAGAAAGTGAAGATGATCCAACAACACATGAGGACAGCTCAGAGTAGGTAGAAAATTTGTTTAGATAATAGAAATAAATACTTCTCTTTCAAGGTAGGTGACCAATTCTTCCGTAAAATATATCATTGGAAAAGTGTGGTGCTTTTTTCTAAGAAACAAATACAATGTCCATGTTTCAATAGTTATTTTGAAATACTGAATAAAGTGGGACTAGTTTCATACCGAGTAGCTTTTCCTCAAAGTGTGACTCAGGTACAAAATTATTTTCAGGTTTCAATGTAGATAATGTATGTGCGACATTCAACTCATGTCTTGAGTCCAGAACTAGTTCAGTGGGAAGAGAACCTTTATTATAAAGAGAAACCTATTCATATTCTTGATCGATGGGAACCAGTATTATAGAATAAGGTATTATAATAGGTGTTGGTTTTGTGGAGAAACCAGAAGGTTGAAGAAGCAAAAAAGGAATATGAAAATGCTATGAGGGAAAGGTACCCTCCATTGTTTTATGAGTAAATAAACTTCTGAGGACACAATTTCGAGAAGTGGGGATAATGTAACTCCATTAGAAATTAAAAAAAATTTAAAAGCATGAAACACTATTTTATGTAGATATATATAACTATCCATTGAACATAAGTTTAATGCTTCTATGTTTGGAATTTCAAAAAATGGTTATCTACAGTTGTGATTGGTAAGTTATTTGGAGTCTAACAGAACCAATATGAATTTTTAGTGAATACTAACCTACCTATATAAATAGTAATATGAATAGTAATATGTACCTAATGAATAGTAAATTGTATTATTATTTTATTTTCATATGATTATAAGAAATTAAATTTCAATTAATTTTTCAAGGTGTTAAAAAATTGTATAGTTAAAACTGGAATTTTGGAATAAATTGTGATTTTATTTAAAAATCAAATTAATAATGTTTAAGAAATTATTTTCAAAAAATAGAGATAATTTATTAATTCTACATGTTGAAAAAAGGTTAGCATAAATTTTTGGTATTTTTCTGAAACAGTAGAATTTTAGTGAATAGTAAAAATATAGTTTTGAGTTTTCTGTTAGTTTTATTACCACATTAATTATATAATAATTATGTACCAATTATGGTCGAATTTGTTATAGTAAAATATGATTTGATTTGTCCCACATGGCTAATACCATTGGAAAATACCATGGTAAAGCCCATGGTTATGCAAATACAACTAATTATGTGTCCATTGAAATTAATAAAATATTCCCTCACTTCTACTATAAATACTAACAAATTACTTCATTAAATTCATTCCAAATTCGTCCTAAAGGTAAATATGGCCTTATTACCTCCCTATTAGTCCTACCATGGTGTCCTAATTCCCCCAATTTCCAAACCTTTTAGTCTTAAGAGTTAATCTACAAGTTTTTTAAACACTTTTGAAGTATGAATAACTTCCGGTAAGGGAATTATTAACCCAATTTTTACTCATTGGGTTAACCTTTTTATTTATTCATTATGTAGTATTAAGATTATTTGAGTGATTAATTTTTTTTATATTATGTAGAACTATGTGTATTTACATTTTATACACATATCAATTATGTTCTATTAATTGTCAATTCATTTATTTTTTAAGTCACTTTCCTTTTAAAATTCTTATGAAAATCTCATTAAAAATATCAAAAGGATTATTTTTATATGTATAGGTATTGAGTAATTTATAATTAATTTTAAGATACTTTATTACCATGATATGTTCCTTGGACATTATATATGTTGGGTTGAGCCCATTGTACATCATGATACGATGGGTTGGGCCCATTGTAGATCATGATATGACGATGAGCCCCAATATAGCTCTCCAATGCATTGGGTACTCTGGAGGTGTAATTTTACAAAAATTTTATTCCATGTATAAGGGTTATTGTAAGAGTGATATGGTAAATGTGTCCCAATGAAACTACATTATTTATCTATGCATATTTTGTTTTTATGATTATGGGTTTTATTGGTTTTTATGTTTTCACATGACTACCAATTTCTTCTTTTATATCCCTTACTAGGTTTTATTCACATCCCAGGTTTTTAAAATGTCTTTCATAGGATATATGGATGGGTAAGAGAAATAAGGGAGTCGTGATGTTAGATAATTAGTGTTTTCAAGAAAACATGTTTTATGTTTTAATGTTTTATATGTTAATAAAATGTATACTATTTTTAGTAGTATATTATTTGTATGAATGTGGTATGTTATGTATGTGATATATGATAATCCTTCATGTGAGATATCCTAATTCTTTAAAACTCAAATATTGAAAATATCCACAATTTGTAATAATGTATGTTCTTTCTAAAATTCAATAAAATTTAATGTCATAAGGCCAGGTCCTTATACTACATCCCATATTTCTAGTTGTGTCATTGTAATTTAAAAAGTATTTATGGATTTATGATAAAACACTATTCTAATGTTCATTAGATAGATGTTCATTTTTTTACTTTCCAGAAACCAAAATTCACACCATTATGATATGATTATCTAAACATAAACATCCCTTCTATATTTTTAGTAATTTTTACCCTTTTCATAATGATAATTAGAAATCAACCATTGATAACTTAGAACTCAATAGTCTTAGACTTTATACGATTTTTATCCTGATATGACATTAATAATAAAAAAGAGTGGTGGAGAATGATGTTCCATAAAATTTCATCATTCATAAAACCAACCAAATTTAGAAATGATTTAAGAATGGAAACATAATTATAATATGGGGAAGAACAAATAAAATCATTAAAGAAATATATTATACAAATACATTTATATTTGTTAGTCGAACAGAAATCACCTTCTATAATCAAACTATATTCATCTACCAATGTTTTTTTATTATAAATAGAAAATTTCTTTTTAAATTTTTGTAAATCATTTTTTTGGGACTATAAGACTGTGAAGAGGCAGTGGATACTTGTTAAAATATAACCTGAGATATAAATTAGGATCCATTAGGGTTTAGAAACCAACTTCCTTCCATATTAATTTTCTAGGAACCTTTACAAGGAATGTGAGAAAATAGAGTTCTTATAGATTGAACAAGTTGTACTAAAATGAAATTTATGGAATGACTAAATTGATAATATAGATGATAAGATATTATGAATCCTAGGAAGATTCATCTAAAATAATTATAGAGATTGTTGAGATATAATATATTTATAACATGCGGATTCTTTATTACTTATGTAAAATAGAGGAGGAAACCAATTCATTAAGAGTGACTTCTTGGATATTATTATTGGTACTTGTATTCTTATTTCTATATTATTAATCTCTTGAGACAACCCTTTTTTTAAAATAATGAAAAAATATATTTTTAATTCAATACTAAAAGATTAAAAAAAATATGTGTCACATAATTTATAAACTTATGTATTTTTCCCAAAAATAACTTGGCAACACTATTAACCATTAAATTATCCTTTTATTCATTTCTATTATTAATAAACTATTTTTATTATACAAAATTTTACCATTGGGAGGGAATCCCACAATTAATGAATGCATAATAGCATTAAAACTTGACGAATGTACTTTGAAGGATATAAATTAGATGATAGAAATTTATGTATAAGATTTCATGCTACCAGATATGATAATTCAATAGATTTTTATCCACAAAGCTAAAATCATGGAATTATTAATTATTCAAAAATCCAAATCATTTGTGCTACTATATTTTAAAAGGTAGTCTTCACATAACTAATTTTATACATGTAGCCATATTTATCACATAAGTAAAATTCACCAATCCAATAGTATCAAAGAGCCATTTGATTGAACATAGATTATTTTACGTAATATTCAAATAACATAGCTGATTACTTAGCATAACAAACTTAAGATGCTAGTTGATATAGGTAGATGATTTCTCCCATATGTGACTTAATGACATATGCTATTACAACATTGTTGATTCCATGATGTAGCCATTTAATATTTGTTAATACTTATTGTAGACACTTTTCATAGAAAATGATCAGTGTGATAAAATATCCATTATTCCAAATTCCATTGGTAGCATATTTTTCCTACAGATGAAGGATTTTTAAAAACATTCATAAAATATAAATTTAATTATCAAATGAAAAATATAATGCCAAAACATGATGAACACACTTAAAAACAATGTCGTTATGAATTTATAAGGGGTATTTGGGATCTTAAAAATGTAATGTATATGTGATATATTGTAATATTATATGTATTCTAACACATAACTATAATAGAAGTATGTCCTACAAAATTATTATACAGGAAACTGGATTTATAACAACACATGAAGAACAATAAATAAAATATAATGATAG
Source organism: Viscum album (assembly GCA_963277665.1). Taxonomy (NCBI): domain Eukaryota; kingdom Viridiplantae; phylum Streptophyta; class Magnoliopsida; order Santalales; family Viscaceae; genus Viscum; species Viscum album. The sequence goes on along the minus strand of OY728121.1, from coordinate 1,786,535,151 downwards.
AAATAAAAATTGAAATCAATATCAATGATGAGAATATAAAATCAATATTCTATATAGAACTAAAATAATATCACATCCTATATAGTAAAACATCATCCAGGATGACCAAATCCTGTAAACCATAACAAAAAATTTCATATATAGTATGAATATTTTAAAAATATAATAACAACATTATATAATGATTTAATATTTCAAAAAAATATTATATAATTACAACCACATAAACATAAAAATCTAAATCATAATATTTATATCATAATAATTAATTCATTATGTGACAAAACACATAATCCACAATAACTAAACCTCACTAGTCAACATATTTCACTAATATCTGATTCATCGCCTCATTCCTCTAAAAAAGTTATCATAGTAACGATTAGAAAATCTCATAGTAATTGTCATTATTATTAGAAATATATTTAATATATATATATATATATATATCATATAATATTATTAAATTAAATCCTTAAATCCAACTTTTCAACCCTCTAATGTTTTCATTCATATTTATTTTCATTTTAACCATTATTACAATTCAATTTTTAAAATTATACCACTTAATTCGTGTTCTTATTTAAATTTATTTAATTACCAAGTGATAAATAATTTACCAAACCCCAGATTAATAAAATTATATTAATTAAATGTAAATATATATTTAATCATAGAATCTCATTAAATATTTCTAGAGACATTGTATTTTATACTAATACATTGAAATATATTACGAATTTTTTTTAGACAAAGGTGTTTAGAAGATGTGAGATTCTATATCCCAGGGAGTCTTGGTATTGTTGTAATATAAATATTATTCAGACTATACTATTATTAAATAATTTTTATGAAATAATTGAATAAAAGTTTAATGGACACTCATATTAGAAATCTAATAATATTTTGGTCTCTGGAATGCAAGTTTTACCATTGGTGCGACATAATTTTTTTGTGCATTGGGAGTTTAGCTTAAGGGATGTCATTTAAGTAATAATGAATTAAATATAATTTTATTTAATTTTATTTTTTATTAATGCCAACCGAAATTATCCTCTATAGAAACACTCTTATGAATAATATTTATGGTTCACCTCAAAATTATATAGATTGATAGAGAGAGAGAGAGTAGTTCAATGGGAATTCCCAAAATAGAAAAGATAGACCATGGATTTGGAATGGTTGTGGGAATCATAGTTCATGGATCATGAAAGTTAAAATAATAGAGATCCTTTTTTCATTAGTGATTGACGAATCCCTAAGGTAGAGAATTTTTCTTAAATCATTTTATTTGGCCACTATCTATCCAATGTTTAATGTGAATAAACTCCATTAGCATATTTATTTTGGTTTTTATCTTTCTTTCCTAATGAATATATATCTTCCATGGTTTTGTGGACTTGGAATTTTTTTATTGTATATTTTCCAAAATAATAAAAAATAGATGAAAATGTGAACTATGGATGAGGTGAAATTAATTTTCCATAATTTTTTAATTATCTTCACCAAATAATCTGAAATTCATCTTCATTACTCAATTGTCTAGTAGATAGAACAATATCCTATAATCGATCATTTTGTGACCATTCATCGACTTAATCGATCGATATCATCGCTAAAGGTTCTCCTTCAACTGAGAATCATTGTTTGGTGAGGATGGAATTATATTAATGTTGGAATGTGTTAATATTTTAAATCTTCATTTTAGATTATGATTGTGATGTAAAACATTGATCGATGGGAGGTTATTCCCTAGAAGAGGATGTTGTTGGAGTCTTATTGCTAGTTATGATAAATTTAAAAAACACCAGACCCTTGATTTATGTGAATGATTGTGGGAAAAATATTTTTTATAATGTTTTGAGTAAAACATCATGAGGGATTCTAGAATTCATGAAAGATAATGAAACCTATGTTTACATTCCAACACACACATGTTTTGGTGTCCCCTATAATAAATATAGATTTTATATATAGATAAAAATGTAATATTCCCTGTGAGAAATGTCCCATTCTGTTTGACCTAGTTCTTGTGTTTCAGAATATTCCATAGTTGTACACAAATATATACATGGTCCGAAACATGTGAATGGTCAGAGCATATTGGAATAACCATGAACTCTGACTCATTGAGGTATATAAACATGGAAAAGTACATGGGAATAGCCTATTGGAAACTAGTATGTTCTAATCTATAAGGACATTGGTAGGAAACACATGTTGAGTGATATCCAACCATTACCTACTATAATATGCCAAAAGACATGAATTGTATATGGAGGGAGACATTCCATATGAAATGGACTGATAAAGGCCATTTCAGGGAAGGTGAGGCATGTCATGTACTCCTAGTACACACAATGTACATTCCCCAATGTAGATTTAGACAGTCATTCACTTCAGAGTGAACCTATATAAGTTAATTTTATTTCCTTGGTCCATTCAAAAAAATGGTAGGGTGTGGAATTACATACAGACTATAGGATTTAGATACCCACAATGGAATTTTTTTTGGATAGAGATTCAAAAACCATTACATGGGACCACTGTTGGATATTTTATCTTGTCTCAACCTTCCCTAGTTGGGGTTGAGGAATCATAATAATACAATTACAAGGGAATTCAATCCATTCCATTATAGGTTATCTTATATAGGGTTGTGGTGTCCCCTATGATAATAGTGTGTTATATTTTATATTTGTAATGATCTTTTTTGGAGTTTTAGTGGGAAAGTGTTTTGGAATACATGATGAGAGAAACATCTCTGATGGGCACCATAAATGATCATAGGGTTCAAGGACTGAGTTCTTTTAGATGATAATTACCTTGACTATTCTTCAAAATCCTATGGATGATAGTGTGACTGAGATGATATTGACAATTGACATCTGTAATGAGTATATACGGTTTTATAGTTATACTTATTTCTCATATTCTCATTGTCATTCATATATGATAATGAGATGTCTCATCTCTTAATGTTGAATTTTTATTAATTTTGGGGTGTCCCACTAGGAATTTTAATACTCAACATGGTATGGGATTCTCCCACACATGAAATGAATTATGTAGATGAAAATAAATTTTAAAGTGCTCTACGAGGATCAAGAAGAGGTTGAGAATAGTTTACTGGAAAGATAATGGTTTTTTCTAAGTCATATATTTGATAGTAGTCCCCTCCTTAATAACTTATTGTACTCCTTTATCAGCTTTAGTAGATTTATTTCTTCCCATATATTCATTCCAAAATTTTCAATAATTTTATTTGATATATATGTTAGTAATTCAATATGGTATATTTCATGTGTTTCCATTAATCCTTTTATGGGTATTTTTAAAAAAAATTAAAGAATGATTCTTTAGGATATGGACTCCCATGTATGTTGTATTTCTTACGAGTGCTGGACACCATCCACTAACCTATTAAAGGAAGGAATGGGGTGTTGGAGTATTATTATCCCATGAAAATTTTTCCATAGGGGTTCTGGTTAGGAAATAGTGGTACGGAATAATTTTCATCCGTTGATCAGGGTTTGGTGATTATTTAGATGTGAGTTTATCTTGGGAACTAGGGAAATAGTGTTAAATCATTTCATGTTTTTCTGCGGGCCATGGACTCCAGTGTTGGTTTAGTTTCTAATGTATTCATTATCCAAGACTCCAAAAATATTCTTATTGACATGATACATTTAGGAATTGTTTATATAGAGAACATTGGAACATTCATTATATTGAATGAGATTATGGATTCCATGTATTTCTTTAGTTAGATCTCCATATATACTTTATGAATATGGTATATATTGATTTTATTAATGCATTACACCAAAAAGATATCTATCCTAGTTTCCATTGTAGGATAATGATAATTATCCACCTAGTGATGACACTTTAGTATAGGGTATGGTATAGTGTGTGGAACATCTGAGTGTTTTTTTGTCTTTTGACAACCCATTTTTTAGATGGATTTAATTTTACTACCAGGTAATGATATGAATATGTGGAGGAAAATACCATAATTTTAGTGTTAGTGACTTCTCATCTTTCAGGGAGAGCCAAACACTTAGGTGGCTCGGTAGTGGATGGTGTCTGTTACCCATGTTTTTTACATTATAAGGACATATTTAGACCATATAGTTTTCCTACCAGTGAGTCTTCTATATGGCCCTAGAAGGTGGTGGCGGATTATAGTCACACACTCACATTAGGATAAGAATCTCTCTTGGTCAGAGTTTGATAAATTATCTAGAGATTTTTTCCATCTGAACACACAATGAACAATGTGTATGCATGATCTTCTAATTAATTCATAAGATAATAGAACCATTTATTAGTACTCATGTTTCTTCAACAATATCATGTGGTTCTCTCTAGAATAGTATTTCAATCCATTCATTTTTTCATGGACTATTATGAATGGAATATTAATATATATCATAGGATTACTGATATTTCATTTCAATATAAAATATTATTCGGTTCTTGAGTGAGACATATTGTTGGAGAGATTTTGGGGTAAGAATATTTCGACTGTAACTTCTTTTAGTGCGAACACAGAAGATAAGTCTTTGGTGGCATGCATATGATGGCTTCCACAAGGATCCAGGTATGAGAGATGTTTCAAAATTTGATCACATGATGAATTTGATGTAGATCATGGTTCAAAAGATGATTCTATTTTTATGAGTGATATGAAATATTTCACTTATGAACGTTAGGGACAACACTTGTGGGATTATCCAACCAATTGTGTAGTTGACTTATATATGATATATGGACCACCTATGAAGAGAAAATACCCAGTTAAGGGAGGAATATAGGGAGGAATATGTGTGAGAGGAGAAGGGAGAGTAGATGGATGTGGAATATGATTTGAATTATTAACAAGATGACACCAATTTGGTCAATGTCAGGATTAGGGAGCTAGTAGATCGGGGTGAGGACAGCTATAGATCATGAAAGAAAATGAACCCAAGGATCCATGGATGATTATATGTGTTGTATATTTATTCTCAAAATTATTATTATCAATTATTTTCATGGGTGTCAGAAAATAAATTATAACCACATATCTTGAATGATGCCTAAGGAATCCGATTTAGACCTTTTCTCGACCGTTATTATTTTATTCTACCACAAGAGGCAATGAAATTTTCAAACACCTTAGATTATAGAGTTATCTCACTCATAGAGTATATTTTAATATATAACATATATATAATAATTATTCACCCATATGATCTAATCCAAGGTACAAGAATGGATAGCAACACTATATTCCCAAATAGACTATTTAAGATGGAGAATACAATTTTTATGGGGTGAAATAATGAGGTTATGATTCATGGGTAAAGTGGAAATCCAACCAATGTAGGATGGGTCAATACATTGGAGGATCCAAATGATTAATAAATATTATTCTTTTATAACACTTGGATAAGTGGAATTTATGGGCTTGGAACATCCTAACTTGGTGGTAAAGTAATAGTATTTCCATCATTTGGATTTCATAAGATTTATGATCCCTATGAGATAGACAATTACAATTAATTTCATTATGGTTTTATCTAGATAACTGTTAATTAATATTTTATGGATTATTTAGATCCTTGTGAGATGAAGTTGTAGTCAAAGGAATATTAGTGGAATAGACTAGTCAAACCAATTTCATCCACTTCGTTAACCATAGTTTTGATTTCCAAGAATGTTGATGAGAGATTGAGGTTGTATCTTAATTATTTCAAAACATAACTAGGTGATTTTGATGCATATATATCCAATATTAACTATTGATACCATTGGAAATCTTACTTCTTCACCCGACAGACTCTATTCTTTAGATGAGAGACAACTTTGCTTCTCCCTATAGAAGGTAAGGTTCTTCGAGTGGGACTCATTCAATAGTGCCATTTTTATTTGGTGGATATAGTTAAATATAATCATGGGTGATGTCCTCTTAGAATTAGTTGTGGTAGGAGATGGTTTCTTATTCTTGTTGTGATGTTCTGATTTTTCATCACCAGGCCGAGATTTTGTAGATCTAGTCAAATCTGGATCACATCCAATCCCCTTTAGGTCACAAGTGCATCTTGTGGGTCCAAAATCATTGTTGACGGTGCCGGTGGGAGTAGGTCTACTTCAAGAAGATAGGCCTCTTTAGGTGACCGGATTTTCAAATATACATCGCCATTAAAGGGGAGCATTTCATTGGCTCCATCATCGGTTGGGGAGGTCGGGCCATATGTGGAGGAAGTAGATGCGGTGGGTGGTGATCATACTGGCAACTGGGATAGAGAGGTGTTTGTGGGTCAACAACAACTAGAGGTAGACTAGGGGATGCATTCGGGCCAGACGATGGGGTCATGGGATGACAGAGTTTAGGCTACATGATGGGGAAAGGGGACACTAAGTTGTGTTGGTAAGGATCATCTTCCTAGCAGTGGGATTCTGGAATCTATTGGAGCATTACTATGTGACCAGGTATGGAGATCATATGGGGGTGATTATATTTTTTTGATATGTATTTGGCCATTGGGTTTACTATAAAATAATTTTTGGAAAAGGGATTTTGGGCCACTCAAATCTAAGGTAGAATGTCTTTACGTCATTGGGATTATAATGGGTTCTTTTTTTCCCAATAAAAAAGTTATCCTTGTATGTTTTTATATCATTTTTTAATAAAGGGGATGGTGCCCAACTTATTTCAGTAAACAATCAACATCCACCAGGACAGGTTTTGAGGGGTGCTATTTTTCTCAATGATTGATCTTATATCAGCTAAACTTGTGCTTGGAGTCTGAGATGGGGATATACAGATGACAACATTATAATGTCACTATGGTCATTATGTGAACTTGATGATGCATTTTGTGGGAAAAAATCAATATAAATGTTCAGGGGATAAATAAATTAGATCACTTATCAATTCATAGACTAGGTTTCGATGGTCTTCATTTATAATTTTAAATTATCTCCAATGACTAAAGAACATAATGTATGTCACTTGAAGATAGCTATAGACGTTCTCTAAGTGCACAAGCTTTATAGAATGTTTTAAAAGTTTTAGTTGAAATTTTTTATTTTATACACTGTGGTATATGTTATCAATGTAGAATTTGTGACAATTGACCCATTAATTGATGATATTGTGATAGTTTGAGAACCACCAAAGAATCTAGAGGAGGAGTAGATATTCCTCATATTGGAAGTATACTATTCTATATTAGTGTCTAATTTATCATGGATGTTGGAACACTCAACTAATATGACTCAAAATGGTTATTATTTAATGAGAACATAGCATTTCCCATTGTATTTTGTGAGGTTCAATAAGAGATTGAAATTTTCCCCATATTGAAACTACTAGAGGATGGTGTTGAGTGCATAATGTTCTATGATGCCTCTAGTAATTGTCTAGGATGTGTCTTGGTGTAGAGGAAGGTGGTGATTTCATAAGGTACCAAAAATATAATACCTCGTTAGATGAACAATGAAATACATTCTCTATAGTTACAACGGTATTATTTAAAGTAATGATTGGGGAAAAATACCTTATGGGTGAGTGATTAGAAATCTATTTCTACAAGATGTGTATATTGTATGATTTATCATAGAAGGATTGTAACTTGAGATATATTTAATTGATATATTTCCTCTAGTATTATAAAACTGAGATATTCTATAGTGTATATATTGTGAATGTGGTGTAATATTCTCTTATCAAGAGATCTTTTTTGGAGTTATTGAATATGGTGTTAGAGAAGATATAATTTTAATAGTTTTCCATATTTTATGAGGATAGATAATTTTACTTCTTTTTGATGGTTGTTATGATATTAATTATACAATGTGTTATGAAGTCTCAACATGTGGATACTGACTATGGTACATTTCATTTTATGATATCCAATAGACGTGATGAAGAAGTTTTTTCTAAAGGTGTGGTGGACTACAACCATTTCATAGGATGAGTGACTATAAAATTTATGTTGTGTTAGAAGATTATATGGTATTTATGTACCTCACCTATGGTGGTACATCCACATATTTTGATGATTTACTGGGACCATTGATATGGGTTCTAGTTGCTTTTCATGAAGAAGTGTAAAGAAAGGTTTTTTTTCAATACATAAAATGTCTGAAGGTGAACATTTATAAAAAAGTTATAACATGTTTATCAACAACCCTTGAGGTTTATAGTGGATGTGGGATGGTATATCTATATACTTCATGGAGGGTAATTCCTAATCTTCTATGTGAAACTCTAACATCTAGGTGACTATTGAATGATTCACCATGTCATCCATATTTTAATCTATATAATAAAATAGTTTAATATATTTTTGGGTGTTCCTTTACATGATAACGAAACACATACTTTATGGAGTTCCCTAAAATTTTGTTTCTAACCATGATGCTCACATCAGATCGTGATTTTTGGGATGATTGTAGGATTAATCGGGAAACTTGATTCCTTTATGAATGGGGTTAAACCTCTAAATTGACCACCATACTGAGTAGACCATATTGGTTATAAATGACATTTGGTTTTCTTTTATGATGGATTTTTTCTATAGTTGGGAAGAACATAAACCCAAAATGTATTTTTCAAATAGAAATAGTTACCATTCCTCCTATAGTATGGTTCCATTTGGGGAAATTTCTGGGAGTCCTTGAAATTAAACATTATGTTTTAACAATCCTTGTGAGTGAGCACTCATGGACCAATAGTTGGTGAAACTAAAAATATTGAAGCTAAAGATCATCCATGAGAACACGAGGAGTAAACAAAGCCTTCATAAGTCTTATGCATACTAACAATGGAGGCCATTAGAGTTGTTAAAGGGAGATGAAGTTTTTTTAGGGTCTTACCTAAATTTTAATTATAAATATTTTTCTAGGGAATCATGTTATCTTTGAGATTCATTGGACATTTTAAGAAATAGTATATGGTTGTGAAGTGGAATACCGCTTAACCATTCAATCATAGTTAGACCAGCTTCACAATGTATTTATTCTTACATAAATAGTAAGTATGTGTATAACCCATATAATATAATCTAAAATTTTATTATTGACATCGTGGATGAAGGTACCATTGCTGAGTAACTTGTATAGATCATGAATTGATCATAGAATTTACATTGTGGCAGAGTCATTCCCTTGGTCAATATTTATGGGAACCATGAGAATCTTCATGATGGATCCTAGGAATGGGAAATCCAGTTGTGAGATCTCTACCCCAAAATTTTTTATTTGTTTTTTCTTTTTTTAGATGAAAACTTAAAGGTGGGGATAATGAAACATCCTTGTTAATGTACATTATGAATTTAGAATATATAATGAAATACTTTATATCTAGGAAAATAGATGAATACTAATTTTTATGCATAGGGAGGCTCTGTTATTTGGTGAAAGGGATAAATATTATAGGCCGTAGATCATGATCAATAAAAAATATAGGCATGCTGAAAATGGGTAATATTTATGGAGGATTAGTTTTGTATTTTTGGATCTCTATTTTTGGTTAAGTGTGTAGTGTATGGGTCAGTTCAATGGGAGGTGCTCATAAAGTGGAGGTTGTTGATGGAGGACAACCATCGGTGATTGAAAGATATATAATCCTTAGATCAAAAAAATGTTGGCATGATTTGTGGCTCTATCATTATGGTAATGGTGTTACTAGAATAAATTTAGAGTTCTGGGTTTTCAAAAAAATCATTACTACATAACATGTAGTATAAAGAAAAAACATTGTACAATAACCTACTATGGTGCAAGGTATTATGCATATAGAAATATATAATATTTCCTATGATATGTCTCACACACTTTCTTAACCAGTTCTAGTAGTTAGGTGTGCATTGTAGGGGTGCATGGGAATTGACCTGGATAGGCACACGTAGAGTATATTTTCATTTTTAGGTACACAAACCTTACTAGGTACATAGGCACAACCATAGTACATGCTCGTGATCTGATGTACATGTAAGTGGGATAATTTACAATAAAGGATTCAGAGTCCCAAACATTATTGGCCAATACAATCCCTGAATACCAAAATACAGTCAATGTATTTAAAGGAAGTCATGTCATATGAGACGATGACACATTGACTGAACCAGGGTTAGAGTGATATTCCATATACTCATAGTGCACATCGTATAATTTCTTTAGGGTAGTTTGATACCCCTATTATATTTAGAGTCAACCAAAATTAGTTGGATATGTTTCCTAGTCTATTTATAATGACGGTAAAATGGTGATTATGTTCTGAGTATTTGATTGTGATCACCACTATGAGATTACATTTATTATTCAGTTCTTGGATTCCTCACATGTGGCATGGATTGGATCAACTATTGTTTCATAAACATCCCTATGAGGGGTTTGAGGAATAATCTTGACATTCATACAGTGTAATGTTATCCAATTTATTTTAGGTTATACTGGGGAGGGTTTTGGTGCCCCCATGATAGAATGGTGTGGTCTCCAATATATGTGTCAATACCTTTATAATTTTAGTGATCACATCATTGGAGGGATTTAAATAAAATTACCTATCATAGCATATCCCTCAATGATATCATGTATAATATATTGATTTACTTTTCAAGGGTGTCAAATTTAAGTGTGTTTTAAAATTTCATAGCTAGTAGTATGGATTAGAGAACATTGAATCTTGTTTTATTTTTTACGTTTATCGTGAATTATTCATATTGGTATATCTTTTATTCAGATTTTCTTACTGATGAGATGATGAGATGACTACTCTATTAATGTTTTATGATTGGTGATTTTAGGGTTTCATATTGGTTGTGGTTATAAAACCCTATAAATGGGAACCACTATCACATGATATATCTTATATAGAATAATTTCATTCTGATGGATTCGATGGAGGATAAGGAGATAGCGGTTCATACTGAGATATGATGATTGTGTTTCTTGTCATGTTTTACGTTTGGCTAATGCGCCCTCATTCTAAGTAGGTGTCACATTTTGAAAAAAAATTATTGTATGGTATTTTCCTCTTAGTAATTTCTAGTACACTACTCAAAATATGATATGGTATTGATGTTTTTTATGAAATATGATATCTATTGTAGTTTACCATTCAACATTTTATGGGTGTTTGGAGACATTTTCATGTGTACATGTATATTAGGGTAAGGCCTCAAATGTGTGTGTCATGCCTAAAATGTTCTATTTTATATCCCATGTCTTATAGAAGGTGTTATTGGGTTATAAAAATTAAATTATCAGTAGAATGTGTCCCCCTAGTGAGTTAGATCATGAAAATAGTTATGTTTGAAAAACCTTATTTCGATAATGAATGAATTAAATAGTGATTACAATCTGCAGGTTCGTTTTAATTCATTATTTTACTTGGATTATAATAAATTAATAAATATGATTCAATACTAAATAGGCCTACTTTCATGTCAATTTCCCACAAAATTGTGGCCCAAAAATCTTATGCTTTGAGAGAATATCAAATAACAGGTCTAAGGGGGGGAATAAAAATATATAATTCATGATTGGGTAGCCACAACATGTTTTTGTGAAGGAATGACCATGTCATGTTTGAATTTAGTTAGTGGATATGAAATTCTTATCATTTAAAAAAATTATTTTGATATAAATAACCATTTATTTTTCAAAAATAGTATATAGTTATACATTGGGATAACTCGTAATAATATTATTTTGTTCCATAAATATATTAACTGAAACCCTGAACAACCATCTTATATACTCTAATATATTAAATATGATATTAAAGATTCAATGATTAAATAGAGGCATATAGTTCAATATATCCAAAAAATACAGACTTTGACACTCAAAAAATGAGTTTCCATGCTCTTTATGGTCAACAATAATCCAATAAAACTACAAAAATCCAGAATCTCTAAAAATGAGATCATCAATTCCATAAAATCAAACCATGTAATAAAATTCCATCAAAATATCTAGATGATAGCTCCAGAAAAACATTCCATAAATAAAATCACCTGACCATGACCATAGAGTAACACTAGCCATCCTAAATCCAAAAATTACATAGTGAAAAAACACTCAATTTTTTCCTCATTCAATTTGAAAAAAACTTTTACCCTTTAAAACACAACTAAACATATTACTCGAACTTCATCAATTCAAAATCAAAAAATATAGGTCTTCCAAAATTTAATCCTCAATATAATTATCCAAATATTCTATCGCATAACTCATTTTCCTCTTTCGAGTCACTGTGGAATGAATTCATTTCATTAATAATTTTTAATAAGATTCTACTATTCATTTATGTTATCATGTAGATAATTTAGTAATTAAATTATATAATACTGAATTACTTTTTTAATATATAACCAAATTCAATGTATTAAATAAATGTTACACCCTTAGTTTATTATGTATCGAGTAATTAATATTGTTTTTATTTTGATGAATAATTCTATTGTTAATTTTTTAGTTTTAAGTCTATTTATTTCCAATGAGATAACATATAGATATTATATAGGTCATTCATCATATAAAATACTAAAAATAAAACTGTATTTAGTTTTTCTATATGTGAGGAGAATCCAAAAACAATGAACCATGGTTATTCTTAATTCAAATATTAAATTCAACCAAAAATATCTTCACATTAACTTTATTACTCATCATATTTTATGAAACAATATTTCATGTTCTCACATGAAAGAACTGTATTTGGTAGAATGATAATATATTCATTATAATACATCCCTTACTAGTTTTAACTAAAAAAATACTCCTCAAGAAAAAAATCAAAACCATTTCCCCAATTGGTCAATTCATTTTTTATTTGTGTTTCCCTCAATCATGTGATATATAATAGTCTCTACACCACATCAATATGAATCAAAAACTTCAATTTTCATTCTTATTTAACAGCAATTCAAAATAAAAAATTACTTGTGTCCATACACACCATAGTGACAAAATCATTTTTATAAGATAATATTAAAAATTAATGATAAATATGATTAGAATAATATAAATTCTGCCATTTAACATTTTCTATTTTTACATTCCTTTAATAACACTATCATTGTTGATTGATATTTTTATGATTCAATTCATTTACATTTGAATCAATATTCAATATCTTATTTAATGACACACCATTATACTTGTAATTTATTGTAGGAATGTTTCTGAAATAACCTTTTAATGTATAATTATTTGGAATAAAATTTGATATTTATTTTCATTGATGATCAAGTTTGAAAAAATCATTTTACATAGGGTCGTTAGTTTCCATAAGTATTGAAATTTTTTATAATGAAAATCATGATTATTATTTGGGTTAATGATAATATTATAAATTAATTTAGTATATTTCATAAAAAATCAACTAATTTTTAAAATTCAAATGGTAATTTCATCACAAAATAATCAGATTAGAGTAACTTATAGTGGGACAAAATAATGTCTCATTAATAGTTTATTTTTTTTCATCAATGATAATAATTTTTAATAAAATTCTATTATTTATAGAGTAAATATTTTTTAAAAAGTTATCTGATATTATTGATTCATTTTACAATAATTTAAATCAATTTACTTCATTAATTATTTATTATTCTACTATGGTTCTGTAAAATTGTTGATTCATATCAAAATACCTTTTCTAAAAAAGTATTATTTTTAATTTTATTCTTTATAATAATTATTATTACGCTTATTTTTATTGAAATATTAATTACTTAAAAATCTATTGGTGAATGTAATCTTGTTCACCATCATAATTTGTACATGATTTTTATGTTGCATATTAATTACTGTAAAATTATTTATCTTTTATAGGTAGAATATTTATCCTTTTCACAAATCAGGAAATATTTTCTTTATATTTCTAGTAACATATTTTTTTTATTATTTTTTATCAATTATTCATGTTTCTATAAGAATGATATATCAAATTGATCATCATTTTCATAATTATGAGTCATCCAAGCATAATTGAATGAAACATTAACTATCCTTAAATAGTTAAATCATTAGAAATGATGATCACCCAACTCATTTGATATATTATTAAAATTAATTTTTAATTAATTGACATAAAATGTTTCAAATACTTTCATGTAATATTAATTATCATAAAAATAATGAATTTATTATTATAAATAAAAAAATATCACAATTTTCATTTTTTTAAACAATATCTTTCTTTGATTTATATTTCTTCTTCGTGTCATGAATGCCTCTAACATCATGTAATTTCAGGTTAATGTGGAATTTATCTATAGTGATGTTATTATAGTATTAATATTCAATGATTTTCATATTTACAAAAAACATACGTAGATGATTTTGAATCTATTTTTTCATAATTATTAATACATCAAGTTTTTTCAATAGAAATTAACTGTAAAGAAATAATATATCCCCGTTTAAATTTTTTAATATAATTTTATTAAACAGTTAAAATGCCCTAAAATTTAAAATTAAATTATTAAAGTAATTTTTTATAATTTTAATGGGATTTAAAGATAATATGATTTTCCCCATAGAGATATAAAGGCATTATAACCTATGAACATAATCAAGTCCCTCTAATAGAATGAAAAGATGATGAATATTTCATTTATTCCACTATATTCAAAATACTTCTTAGTTATGAATGATTAATTTATATCTTCATCAAAATTGAGTAAATCTTTTAATATTATTAAATTATTATTCAAATCCATATAAATTCAATCATGGAATTATACTCAAATTTCATTGAAAAAATCCCCTACAATTAACCATAAAAATATATATTGTCGTTAGAATTTATGTGATTAATTATCAATAATTACAATTTATTTATTAATAAAAACTATAATCAATGTAACGTATTGATGTTTAAACCTAGGAACTGATGAAAATTTTAATGTTGAAAAAAGATATAATGTGTACTATCTGTGAGGGTGGTACAGTTTATTAATAATTAATCATATTAAAAAATTAATTTAATTTAATTACAATTTTGTGTGAAATTTCATATATCAACATATAGATTTAGAGTTATTGATAAACAAAATCTAAATTAAAATATGAGAACACTGATTTTTACATGGCTTATCAACTCTATTAAGTGTCATGTCCTTAGTAAGAAGTGTGATGTTTACAAAGACTCTTATTTTCTATTATTCAATCAAATAGAAATGAGTAGGAAAATTATATAACAATTAATACATTATAAACCAGAATCTTAAATGAAAACAAAATATGACAACATATTACAAAAAATAAATTTTTCTTACATCCTGGAAAAGAATAACAATAATAATAAATCATACAAGTAATGATTAATGTTATCCTTCAATAAGTATTTTGTATGAACCAAAGAAGTATACATGGGTTCTTCACAATGTTCACATCCTTTTACTCTCAATAAATCATTTCACAAAATATTGATGGAACCAATCTCAGTCATGTCTAAAAAACTATTTTAAAAGGCATGAATAATACAATGAAATGTGTATACAGACAATAGAGTAATTGTTGTTGGTCATTGTAATGCTGTGTTATAAAATCTATTTATCTACCCCAAATTCAAAATTAAATTTCCAATGATATCTCAATTTATATAATGTCACCCTGAATTGTCCTTCATATACCATCATTTGTATTATGTCATTATATAACACTTTAAAAACTCCATATGATATAATACAACAACTTTTCGTTATTCTTATTTAATATAAATTAATTAATTTCCATTATAATTTTATTTTTAAATGTATTAAACCATGTTCCTCTCAACTGGATTTCCCTATTTTATTATATATATAATATAAATTAATTTTCACTATGAATTTTTCCTTGATATTGTTTTTTATCTATGTTATTATTATATAATGTTTTGTAAAAATCAACTATTATGAACTTCATGAAACACATCATGTACTTATCATGTTAAAATTTTTTATACGGATATAAACAATGATATATTCTAATATATAATTTACAAAATATTAATTTCCACAATGTTGTAGTATCATCAATGATCCTTTAGAAACCGATGTATTGAACCACGATCATTTTAAAAAAATTTTTTAAAAAACATTAACATTGTGTGATATATTATCAAGAATTATTAGATTTTATAGAACATGATTTCATCATTCATTTAACAGACAATACTTGAATTAATATCAATCCAATATCATGATAATGTTGAAAATTAATACAATGTAGATATAAATTATAAATTATGAATAGTAATTTCAATAAAAAATAAATTACATGCATAAATAAAAAAAATTATAAAATATAAACTACAAGATAATGTAATGATTAGAGAAGAATTTCATACCTCTAATTAATGAATAAACATAAAATTTTAAAATTATTTCTAAAAATAAAAATCATTATCTGTGAAATACACCCTTAACAACAAATATCCCTTATGGAAAATATCTCCATACACATTTCAATAATTTATAGATTCTCTCAAAATACCATATTCATCTTCCTGTTAAACAACAATTGTGAAGATTATTATTTCATACTCTATAAAATGAATTATTTGATCATGTATTGAAAAATAACTTTTTTAATCCTATTATTATTATCCAAGAATATATTATCAATTTAATTTAATTTAACATAACTTATAATCCACTTCAAACATCCTTGAAAATTATCACACAAATATTATGAATGTATAATTTGATAACATTAACATTACACATAATAAATTACATCTAGCTCAATATGAGACAACATGGAATAAAAAATTATTTATCAAATTAATATTTCAGTTTGTAATTATATAGTTTGTTTATTATTAGATTTAAAATGACTTAATGTTCATCATCTTTTTTAAAATATTATAAAATATTTAAAAAATTATGTCCAATGTAATATAGATCACATAACATTAGAAAACAAATATATTTAACATTAATAAAATATTTTTATTCTTTCACATCTTAATCAAAAATTATTTTTATTACAAAAAGATACTAAAAAATAACCTCAAGTAATTATAAATAAACAATGAACCCATTTCTATAGTTAAGCATTAATTTCCGGAAAATTATTTATGTTAGAAAAATAATTCCTGATTCACATTGAATATTTTATATTTTATTATAATATATTCACAATTAAATACATTAACATTTAAAAAAAATTACACATATTGAAATAATTTTGAATGTTTTTAGACGGAATTTTACATGGATATTAAGGAAAAACAATATTTAATACACTAATATAACCTAAATATGTATGAATTCTCCCAAGAAGATCACTCATTCCACAAATATTTTAAAAAGAAAAGGAATTTTTAGTAACATGATAATCATTACTAAGGGACGTATAAATACTTTAAGAGATGTAGTGAATGCCATGGTATATGAAATGTATAATATATTTTGGGGTAAATGAGAATATAACTATAGGATCTGAATATTACTTAATGCTTCATAAACATTTCGTTAAGACAATTTTATTACCATTAAAATAGTAATATACCCATTAAAATAGTAAAC
The DNA here is from genome assembly GCA_963277665.1 of Viscum album. Classification (NCBI taxonomy): domain Eukaryota; kingdom Viridiplantae; phylum Streptophyta; class Magnoliopsida; order Santalales; family Viscaceae; genus Viscum; species Viscum album. The sequence goes on along the minus strand of OY728121.1, from coordinate 1,786,517,626 downwards.
AAACTAATTGGAATTCAAAACCGACAAGCGTAAGAGTGTAATAATATTAATGATTTAAAATAATGTGAGCTTTTTAAATTCTAAATATGTAGAATACTTAAATATTATAAGATAAATTTGTTACACAATAAAATCATAATTTTGTTTTTAAAAAATATTTGTTTTATTTAGCAGTGTAAAAATAATTTCTTATGATAATAATTTAGAAAGTAAATAAAATATCACATTTATAAATTAGATTAACAAATAAATTAATAAATATTTATTTAATAATATAATTTTTTTGACAACAATAAATATTCATTATAAGGACATGGCCTTAAACTTTTCTTAATATTGAATTAAATGAATAGTTAACATTGAGGATCTATTCAAGTTTACATTTTTAGATAATTAGGCCATAACTATAACATTTCATTAAAAAAATACAAAGTAAAAACTTCTACTCAGTTTCTATTTTTTCACAAAACAATAACACTTGAAAAAAAGAGTCATGTTTAGTTCAATGTTTAAGACAACATGAATTTTCCTTGATCCCATCCTTGACCCAATTCCACATTATGTCATGTGAAAAACATTTCAAAAACGTGGGATGACCATAAAAATCTTATTAAAAGATACACAATGAAGGAAAACTATTTGTTTTTCAAAACAACAAGTAAACCATGAATACATTAACATAAGAACTAATTTTCACCTTCATTAATTAGTAAATACTCTTCACTGAATAAAATATCAGTACATACCCTTTTGTAAACAAAAGGTTTCCATAAAACCCATATAAAGAACACATAACATGTAAAGGTAACTTGGGACATAAACATACTTAAATGTAATAACCATACGATCGACCTCAACACATATCACTAAGTGGAATATCCATACGACTAACTTCCATACCCAATTCATTGGAGGTTATAGTGTAAACACTCGTCCTGGTATTCACGGCACCACCCGTCATTTGGATTATCACGTAACCACCCGTCAAATGTCCAAGTACCATTATAAAATCATAAGACATAAAAAATATAAAGGAATTTTTTTTCACATTTTAATCACAATATATCATTTAAATATATTCACATAACAAATCCATTTTCAATACCATTTTCAATACCAAAATACATAAAAGAGTATGTGGTATTTATTTTCTTTTAAAAACATTTGGGATTGTTGAGGAACCCAAGGACCAAATAATACTCATGGTGGAGGAAGAGGTTTTTTTCACCGCTTACGTTAAAAGGACATTCTATTTGTCATTTAGTAAAATGATTCATAGAAAATTATTCCTTTTTGTCAGTTTTTTTAACTACTACAATGTGGTTCCACTATTCATCAAAAATTGATGTTTTCCAGAAATATACCAAAAATTCAGCCTAAGCTATATTTGACATTAGAAATTCAAAAATGATGTATATTTTTCTAAATTCATAACATAGAAGTGGGATTAATTAATTTAAAATTAATTCCCGTTGTTAAAAGAAATAGTGTGTTTTAAAGAAACAATAACTATCAAAAGATTGGCACTTCTTTATGTCCACTTTCAAAGTGAAATTAATTCCAACAACTAACATTAGATTAAATTGTAAAAATATATTCTAATTAAACTTTAAAACCAATTAAAAATAGAATCTATCCATATCAATAAATTAGATTAAAATGCAGTTTTGAATTAAAATACAATATTTTCACTATTCATTAAAAAATCAACTTTATGGGAAAAAATTCCAAAAATTTACACAAAGTAAATTTTGATGTCCCCATTATAAATAATGATTTTATTCGGTCAATTTGAATGCATTAATGTGAGAGAAACTATATTTAAAGAGGGTTCTCCATTAAAAGGTGGTAAATCGACCTTTTAATGTAAATTATGCTTAAAATTAGATTCATTCATATTTTAATCCTTTAACCTGTTTTTGGATAACTGTAAATACATATAACAAACATGTATAATCATAATATAGTTAGTTTTGTTCATTCCTTCTGATAAAATGTCTATGAGTTAACTTCCATTTAAAATATTAATATTATATTATTTGTGTGGAACGTGAGATTTCAAAGAAACCAGTTGTTGCGTATCGGGTACGCTATCGAACATAGAAACCATTTTAAAGTAAAATTAATATTTAAGTCAAAAATATTAATAAATATGGAATATTTATTATTCTTTATTTACCTAGGATGTTACATCCTTCCCCCTTTTGTAAATTTCATCCTCAGAATTTTTTATTCACTTATCAAATAAGGGGGTATTTATCCCTCATAGCATTTTCATATTCCCACGTTGCCTCTTCAAACATATGGTTTTTCCACAAAATCTTTACCTCGTGAATTACCTTATTCCACAACACTTTCTCTCTACAGTCAAGAATCTAGACTAGTTTTTCTTCATAAGAGGGATTCTCTTTCAATTGAAATACCTATAGGCTCTAAACATGAGATGGATCTGGTATATAATTTCTCAACATCTAAACATGAAAAACATTGTTTACCTAGGATAAACATGGATGTAAAGCTACTCTGTACGCAACTGATCCAACTTTCTCTAGGATTTTATATGGTCCAATGAACCTCAAACTCAACTTCCCATTCAAACCAAAACGCATCACACATTTCTATGGAGAAACTTTGAGAAAGAAATGATCTCCTACCTCAAATGAAATATCCTTGCTCTGGTTATCCGCATAACTTTTCTCTCTACTATAAGGTGTTCTCATGTTCTTTTGAATCAACTGAACTTTCTCTTCCATTTCTTCTTCTGATTCTTGTCCCATCAACATCATTTCACCTACTTCATCCCAGAAATCTGGAGTTTGACAACACTTTCCATATAATGCCTCAAATGGAGCCATCTGTATACTGGAATAAAAACTGTTATTATAAAAAAAATCAACCAAAGAAATATGTTGGTCCCAACTTCCCTAGTAATCTAGTGTACATTCATGTAGCATATCCTATAAGGTCTGAATTTTTTGTTCTGACTGTCCATCTGATTGAGGATAAAAAGTTTTACTAAAATGTAATTCAGTGCCCAATGAATTATGAAGGCCTTTCCAAAAGTTATAAGTAAACCTGGGATCACGATCAGATACAATGGAGAGGGTAACACCATGAGACTAGAAAATATCTTTAACTTACAACCAAGCTTGTTAATCTAGATAAAAAGTATCTCGAATAGGAAGTAAATGAGCAGATTTAGTCAATAGATCAACTATAACACAAATTGCATTATTACCTGGAGATGTCTTTGGTAATCCCACAACAAAGCCAATGGATATATCTTCCCATTTCCACTCTGGAACTGGTAAAGGATGAATCATCCCTTTCAGTAATTGTCTCTCTACTTTAACATGCTGACAAGTCAAACAATTCACAGTAAAATCAGCAATATCTCTTTTCATTCCATCCCACCAGTAATACTCATGACGATCATTGAACATATTAGTACTTCCAGGATGAACTAAAAATGGAGAACTATGAGCTTCAAATAATAACTCATTCATAAAATGTGATTCACAAGGCACTCATAATCTCTTCACAAAACTCAAAACAAAATCATTGTCAATGTTAAATTCAGGAAACTTACCCTGCTGAACCAACTCTACCTTTTTCTATAACTCACTGTCTTCTTTCTTTGCTTGCATTATTCTGTCTCATAGAGATGATCTCACTAACAACTGATACAAAATAGAATAATTTCCTACACCAACAACTTCTATTCCATAATTCATAAAATGAAAAACCAAATAATCTCGTTCCAAACATAGCATAGTAAATGAAGCATTACTTTTTCAACTGAATGCATCAGCCACTTTATTTTCTTTTCCTGGATGGTAATGGATCATGCAATCATAATCCATGATTAATTCCATACATCTCCTCTGTCTCATGTTAAATTCTTTATTAGTGAATATATAATTTAAAATTGTTTGGTCAGTATATATTTCACATTTGACTCCATAAAAATGATGCCTCCAAATTTTTAAAGCAAAAAAAAAACAGCTAATTCCAAATCATGTGTAGGGTAATTTAACTCATGAGGTCTCAACTAACATAAAGAATAATCCATTACCTAATCATTATTTATTAGGACACAACCAATTCCATTCATTGAAGCATCACCATAGATAACAAACTCACCATTTCTGGATGGCGGTCCAAAACTAGAGCATTCACCAATATTCGTTTCAATTCCTGAAAACAATCTTCACATTCTTTGTCCAGATGAACTTAACACCTTTTAGAGTTAACATAGTCATTGGACTAGATATCCATGAAAATTTTTTATCAAACCTCCGATAATAACCGCCCAAACCCAAAAAATTAGGAATCTCGGTTATATTTGTGGGTCTTGGCCATTTTTCAACAAATTTTGTTTTAGTAGGATCAACAGTTATGCCATTTTTGAAACAATGTGACCAATGAAAGAAATTTGTTGTAACCAAAACTCACAATTTCTGAATTTACCATAAATTTTATTTTCTTTTATGGTTTTTAAGACAAACCTTAAATGACTTTTATGATTCTATTTACTTTTTGAATAAACCAAAATATCACGAATAAACTAAAACAACATTTATCTCTGGAATCAACTAAGCCATCACTGCAGTAAACTATTCAGTTCTGATTCTGACCATCTAATGATGTTGATTTGGAAGGAAATTTCCCTCTGTATGACATCCCATCACAACTACCATGTTTACTCTATGAAAAACTATTTCCAACACAAAAATATCTTAGGTGAAGCAAAATGGTAATCTCTAAATACTATATCATTTCAATATTAACATAAATTAATTTATGGACATTTATTTAACAATACCCTAACTCCTAAAGTTGTCTAAACCGACTTATGATACTCACTATAAGGACCCAGCCTTAAAAATTTCATAATATTGAATTAAATGAACAATTCACATTAAGGATATTTTCAGGTTTAGAGTTTTAGAGAATTAGGCCATAACTATTACATTTCATTTCAAAAAAAATTACAATGTAGAGACTTCTACTCAGTTTCTATTTTTTTCACAAGACAATAACTCTTGAAAAAAATAGTCATGTCTAGTTCCATGTGTCACAACCCTTCCTCAGGGTCCATGTCGTGACTACTGCAAGCCCACCTTCCATAAGATAGGGGCTGGAAACTAGCACCAAAGGCATAAATCCCTAAGCTAGGAATGAATTGCCTTTATTAAAGTAAAAAAATAGAATAGAGTACGCAACAGGTAGTAAACACTAATTAAACTGAATACAAAAGAGTGTGCTGGAAAGTAAATGGGCCAGTATACAAACCCAACTGAACAACGAGTACATGTAAAAATGGAAAAACATCTGGAAGTAAAGAGAAGCTCATGGATCATCCTTCGGGGTTCCAATCTGAAGGGTAGGTACAAATGTCTACCTCATCACTCACATCTTTCAGTCTCCTCTGCGTTTCTTCTAGTCGCAAGGTCCACCTCTGGGTACCATCCAGTCGTGGTGCTCTCGGCCCCCATCAACATTGTCCATCATCTACATCCAACACAACGAGTTGCGGGCATAGCCCGTGCAGGGGTGAGTATAACAATACTCAATTGGAACCGTGAGACCCTCAAGGTCTCACAATATCCACTATGGATAAACGAATGAAGAAAGATACAATCACAAAGTATCAACCAACCCTAATTAGGTATATTCCCATACATATACCAAAGTTACCTGTCTCAGTCCGGCTCCAACTCTCAATCCCAAGTACAAACCAATTCCACAATAGAAGTAAAGACAATATCCACGATGATAATGGTTGAAAGACATGAATCAGCTCAAACATGTATGCCACATTTGTAGAGAGATACATAGATGATCAGATGTAGCCACTGGATCATCTAAGCTGTCGGACCCACATAGGATACAGGGCCCGCTAAGCTGTCGGACCCACACAGGATACAGTCCAGCTATCTCGTCTAAGCTGTCGGACCCACATACGATACAATCCATCTAAGCTGTCGGACCCATATAGGATATAGTCCAGCTATCTCGTCTAAGCTTTCCAACCCACACAGGATACATGCGAGCTATTCTAGAGTAATAGAGATGATCCGATATAGTTACTGATTCATCTAAGCTATTGTACCCACATAGGAACAAGACCAGCTACTCTGTTAGAACTTTTGAACCCAATCAGTATTATTGAAAATTTTTCATCGTTGTCGAACCCATGGAGGATTCCAGTATAGTAGTCATCGCAGTCGCAGCGAGCTCTAGGGTTCCCGCACATATAACTCTTGATTCTAGGAGGGTCCGCTCCTCGAGAAAAGGGGGTTCGATACCTCAACTATCATGAAGTCTTCTTTTGATGTATCTCAAAGTTCTGTCTCAAAAAAATAAACCCAGCGTGATAGACGACACATCAGTCGGACTCTCGTTCTGAGAGTTATAAGTGATTCCGCTCCGAGGGCCCAGTTGCTTTCAGGATAGAAATAACTAGGACATACCCAAACTTCTCCAAAACCTTGAGTGTGATATACCAAAACACCCATATTGACCCAAGGAATCCAACGCAACTGACGGTACATCGATCAGAGATTTGTAGCTCATGTTATGGGCGAAAAACAAAATGTAGTCTGAAGAGGGGGGTCTGGGTACGGTCTGACTCGGCCCAACCCGCCCTGGGTCGGCCCGAACTGGATCGACCCAACCCAGGTACGGGTCCAGCCTAACAGGGAATGGCCCGACCAGACGGTTGTGGCCTGGCCCACGCAAGGGTGGCCCGAACCGGGTGGCTGGAAGCCCGGCCCGGGTGGTAGGCAGCCCTGCCCGCGTGCATGCGGCCCGACCCGGTGGCTGGTCACGGCTCAGCCAACTGGATGAGCGCGGAGCGGGGGGGGGGGGGGGGGGGGGGGGCGCTCGACCCCCCAGTTCTTTATAATTGGGGCACCAGCTGGCACCTCCCGTTTCTCCTGGAACCCGCGATGTTGGTTCCGCTCCACCACTGTGGCTAATGTTGCGGCGACCATCCGTCGGCAGCACGCGAGGGGGGCCGATGCCCCCAGGCGGTCGGTCGGTGCCAGCTTCCACCTCTGGTCAACGGCGCTGTTGCGCTCTTCTGCGGGCTTTCGGAGTCATTCTGGTGGTCTTTTTTGCCTCCCGTCTGTGCCTACGGCCTCCTCGGGTCTTTTACTTCACTACGACGGCCTGAAAACATCATTTCCCTTCCGTTCACCCTCCGCCAAACAAACCGCGCATCACGAACAATTTGGAAAAGGGTCCGGACTTTTTCATTAGCCTTTGCCCTCCGGGTTAGAGGCTTAAACAATTATCCCACTTATAATATCCCAAGTATGAGGGTTTAATTCACATATATAAAATTATACAAAAACCCCCTACTTCGATTCAAGAGAGTTGTCGAAGCCGCGGAAGTCGGTGCCACGGAAGTCGGGCATCGCGGAAGACAGACGTCGATTTCATTGATGTCAGGAAGTATCTGAAGAAGAAGTGTAGTTGATGTTCCTTAAAGTTAGATCCTCCTCAGGTGGATTGGATGAATATCAAATACGGTTTTTTCATCCTTCATTAGAGAGAAAGGTGTTCTTCGTTGAAGAACTCTTTCTTTCTAATCCTCCCAAAGCATCCCAATAAAAAAATTTCCAAGGATAATAAAATAAAGAGGCTTCCCAATTTAATAATTCCATGAATTTCCAAACAATTCAAATGAATTGTTGACACCACAAATTAATTAATAATGGAATTAATTAATCTTGTGTTGTCAACCTTATGAGGTGAAACTGGAAAGGCACTACCATAAAGTTGGAGTACAAATGTTAAGAGAGGGGTTTATGGAGTTAAAGGGGAGTTGAATGGTTGTTGTTCATGTGGGCCCCGCCACACAATATCCTCTCATGGGATGTTATTTGGGGTTGGACCCCACCTTCAACTTCCCATTGGAGAAATCAACCACCACCCAAATAAAAATGTGTTACACACACATTTTTATTTAACCTTTAAATTTTAATTAGAAACCCCAATTTATAACTTTCACTCTCAACCAAACAAAACAGCTGTAGAGGTCCCGTTAAGCGAATACCAGATCTGCGAGTTCATCAGTATCTGTGGAGTTAAATTCCAACCATCGGTTCAAAATATAGAAAACATGCACATACATTTACTGAATGTACCCAAACAAAACATCAGAAAATGATTCTTGGAACACCGGACCTCGGAATCAGGTGTCGTCAGAAACTACGAACTCCTAAAATTCCAATAAATTTTAAAAAAATCCTTGAAATTTATAGGTTATTAAATTACCCCCACATCAGGGATTTACGTCCCTATAATGCTACAACACACACTAGGTAAATAAATGGTAGTACTGAGCACGCATCTGAGCCTCCTGCTCCCATCTTCTCTCCTGGAGGTTCTCCTACTACCAGCGAATGCGTACCAGAGGATTCAACCATCCACGCAGGACCTACTCCTCTAGATCCACAATTTCCATTGGGACCTCCGTGAAGGTCACCCCGTCATCGATGTCTAGCTCCCCTTGATCGATGATGTGGGACAGGTCGTTCACGTATCTCCTTAGATGTGATACGTGGAAGATGTCGTGCACCCGGTGCAACTAAGGTGGAAGGGAAATGTAGTAAGCCACCTTGCCTACTCTGCTGAGGACCTAGAATGGTATGATAAATCATAGAGAAAACTTTCAGCCTTGACCAAATCTCTACAGACCGCGTCGAGGTGAGACCCTTAGGAAGACGTGGTCGCCATCCTCAAACTTCAGTGGTCTCCATCTCTTATTTGCATAGGACTTATGTCATCTCTATGTAGTCTTTATCATCTCCTAGATGATCTGAACCTTCTCTGTCGTTGCCTGCACCATCTCTGGTCCTACATGTGCAGACTCCCCTTGGTTAGTCCCGCACATAGGTGATCTATAGGGTCGGCCATACAGTGCCTCGTAAGGGGCCATCCTGATGGTGGAGTGGTAGTTTTTGTTGTAAACAAAATCCACCAAGGGTAAATGATCCCCCCAGTTGCGACCAACATCAAGGACACATGCACAGAGCATATCCTTCAGAGTCTAAATGGTACTCTCAGTATGACCATCCGTCTGAGGATGAAAGGCGGTGCTCAAGCGAAGCTGCGTCCCAAAACCTCATGTAACCCCTTTCATAGCCGGGAAGTGAAACTAGTATCTTGATGAGAGATGATAGTCGATGGCATACCATGAAGCCGTATGATCTTTTGAATGTAGAGGCATCCCAAGATCTCCACTGAGCCCTGATCTCTAATTGGATGGAAGTGGGTTGACTTTGTGAGTCGGTCTACGATCACCCAGATAGAGTCAAGTCCATTGGATGTACGTGGAAGTACCATCACAAAATACATGGATATCTCATCCCACATCCACTCTGGAACCTCTAAGGGTTGAACCAAGCCTTCTAGAACTTGGTACTCCGCCTTCACTTAATAACAAGTGAGGCATCTAGAGACAAACATTGCTACTGCATTCATCATACATGGCCACCAGTGCTATCGTTTGAGGTCCTTATACATCTTCCCCACTCCTGGTTGTACCGCTAGAGGGTAAGTGTGGAACTCCCTCAACACCTCCTCCTGTAGTGCAAATGGTACCATGGTAAGTCCTTTGAAGAGGATAACATGCTCCCAACCTTTAGAAAACCCATCAAGTTCCTTCCCTAACAATATCTGAGCATGTCGCGCCTCAAAGTCAACATCCCCAAGTTGCGCCTCTCTGACTCACTGAATAAGTGGAGGAGTGACTGTGAGAGACTGAAGAAATGTTGCTCCATCTCTATCCCAAAGGATATCTGCAATGCGGATAGCTACTCTATCGCCTCTCCTAGCACCTGAATGCCTGATCTCTTGCTGAGGTATATGCTACAACGTTCCACATCCCAAGAGTATAGACTATCTCGAGGTCATAGTCCTGGAGGAACTCAAGCAATATTCATTTTCTCAAATTCAGGTCCTTCTGCGAGAAGATATTCCTGAGACTCTGGTGGTCAGAGTATACTGTAAGACACTCGCCCATCAGATAGTGTTGCCACATCTTCAAGGCAATGACCACTGCTGTTAACTCCAGGTCATGGGTAGCATAGCTCTGCTCATGTTATCTCAACTTTCATGAACCATATGTGATCACCGCTCGCTCCTGCATCAGGACACACCCGAGTCTGGTCACTGATGCGTCATATTAAACTACGTACCCTACACCCTCCTTCGGTAGCCTCAAGATGGGTGCATTGGTTAACCTCTGCCTTAGATCCTGAAAGCTCTATTGGAATCTCTCTGACCACACAAAGGGTTTCCCCTTCTACGTCAAAGTTGAAAGTGGTGATGCTACTTTGGGGAAGTCTGGCATAAATCTTTGATAGTATCCAGCCAGTCCCAGGAAACTTCGTACCTCCGTCACACTTCTAGGTGGCTCCCAAGCAAGTAATGCCTCGATATTCGCTGGATCCACTACCACTCCAGCCTTCGAGATGATGTTTCCCAAAAAGTTAACCTCTTGAATCTAGAACTGGAACATCGAGAGTCTACCATAATGTTGGTTCTCTCAGAGTGTGTTCAGTACTACTTGTAGATGGTAGGCGTGCTCCTCCTTAGAATTCGAGTAAATTAGTATGTCATCGATGAAGACTATAAAAAACGATCGAGGTAAGGATGGAATATCCTGTTCATGAGACTCATGAACACTTTTGGTGTGTTGTTTATGCCAAAATTCATAACCAAGAACACGTAGTGGCCATACCGACACTAGAAGGCCGTCTTCTGCACATCATCATCTCGAAATCTGAGCTTGTGATAGCCTGACCTGAGGTATATCTTTGAGAACCATCATGCTCCCTTTAGCTAATCAAAGAGGTCATCAATCCTCTGGAGTGTGTACTTGTTCTTCATGGTCACCTAATTCAGGAAACTATATTTAACACATAGACGCAACCTCCCATCCACCTTCTTGGAGAACAAAATCAGAGATGCCCTGGGTGAAAAACTGGGTCTGATAAATCCCATTCCCTACAAGTCCTCATACTGTACCCGTAGCTCATGAAGCTTGGTGGGAGCCATCCGATATTTTGGAGTAGATATCGGTGTTGTCCCGGGGTACAAGTAAATGTAGAAGTCTACCTATCCGCGAGGAGGTAGTCTTGGAACATCGTCAGAAAAAACATCCGCGTACTAATCTACCACAACAGGAAAACTCGGACTTTGCACATCAACCGCTCCGAGGAAGAGACTAGCCAACTGATGTGTGATCGGTTTCCCCCTCCTCTACATAATTCCATCTTGTACTGCAAAGGCTCACTTCTCTCCAGTTATGTTGACCCTAGTCCCATTGGCATGGATACACCACACTTTGCGCCTAATGTAGTCGATATGAGCATGGACTGTAGATTACAAATCTATACCCAAGATGACGTCGTAAGGCCTCGACGCAGCTACAAGAAGATCACAGCCGAAGCTCTCGCCTCCTAGAGTATGCTCACACTGTCGGAACTAGTGTGTATTCGTCTATTCTGCTCTTGCAGGAGTCTCTATCCGTAAGGATCGATCCAATGGATCCGTCAGAATCTTCGAGCTCCGAACAAGGGCAACCACAATAAAAGAATGACTCGCACATGTGTCTATGAGTACTACAGCAAGGGTGGAGTAGACATATATAGTACCTAGAATCATCTCAGGTGTGTCATGGTCGTAGGCCTCGACTACCTAGAGCTGAGCCTACCTCTGTCTACCAGCTCCCTGTGGTCGGGGTGGACCTCCTAGTGGTGGTGGTAGAGCCTCAAAACATCGTCCACCACCCGCTCCTCGGCTGGATCCTCTTCCACATCTATCTGCTCCCTGAGGACCACCACAGTCAAATATATGCCTCTTACTGGGAGGTCCCTATACTATCTTCTGCTCATCTGCATTGCGAGTCAGGTAGTAACGAGCAATGTGGCCCTACCCGCCACATACATAGCACTGCCTGATCCTCGTATAGCTGTCTCTGTTTCGTGTGCCCCACACAACCGAACCTGTCTCCTAGGATCACCCACCTAATTTCATAGTGTTATTGGACCTCTGTGATATATGTCTACTACCGGCTGTAGAGGACTCCGCTACCTGTCGCCCTGTGGTAGGTCTCGCTACTAGTGACTGCTCAGCGAGAAAGCTCCCCACTAGAAGGGCTCACTCCCACACCCCCGCCTACGTCGGAATGCTGAGGAGAGTCATTGAAGCCCTGATCTCATGCCTGAGTCCATTCTTGAAGGTCTGGACCCTGAAGAATAGGTACTTCCCATATCCGTGGAGTAACAGGAGAGGTCGGTGAACCTCACTGAGTACTGAGCTACTATCATGCTACCCTGCTGCAAATGAAGTCACTCTTGAATCCACACCACACGAAGGGTGTCTGGAAGAAACTCTGAGTGGGAGAGACTCTCAAAGTCTATCCAGCGTAACGATGTCTCTTCATTCACCTTGATATTAAGGCTCCACCATCTACCTACTACTTCATTCAAGAGACTCGCGACAAGGATCACCATAAGTTCGGTTGGTGTCCCTACCAATCTGAACTCTCTAACGATATCCTCCAGCAAATCCTCAGCTGCCTGAGGGTCCATCTCTACCCAGAACATGGGTGGCCTCTGTCACTGGAATTCATGCAATGCACTCATGTGGTGTGCACCTTCTACTATTGGGGCTGGTGGTATCGGTGGCCCAGCGGATAGTGGTACCACTGGTGCCTCCACGGTGATGAAGCCCTGCACTTAGGCCTCGTCGCTTGGTGGGCCACCATCTCATACGTAGCATGGAACCATATCTCGATGCCTTCGTGGGGCCATCCTGAAATGAAACAGGTGCACCACATTTAAAATAGTATACCTAGTGAGCTGACACAAAGTAATCACGAAGAAAATTTTTTCAAAGGAAACACACACGCAATCAGTGTTTTCGTCCACTGAGTCGGAGATCAGAAGTCAGAGACCTAGTGTATGGATACGTCAGCCACCACACTAACAATGGTTTCCCTAAACTGATTACCATACTCAAAACACATAACACCATCTCCGTTAAAAGTATTAGAGTCCATGTTCTATGGTAGAACCGACCACTGCTGATACAAATTTGTTACAACCCGTTCTCAGGGATCGTGTCGTGACTACCCCAAGACCGCCTTCCATTCGCCAGAGGCCAACGACTAGCACCAAAGGTATAAATCCCTAAGCTGGGAAGGCATTCCCTTTATAAAAGTGAAAAAAATAGAGTACACAACATGTAGTAAACACAATGTAAACTGAATACAAAAGAGTGTGTTGGAACGTAAATGGGCCAGTATACAAACCCAACTAAACAATGAGTACATGTAAAAAGGGACAAATAGCTGGAAGGAAAGAGTAGCTCCTGGATCATCCTCCACAGTTCCTACCTAAAGCGTAGGTATAGATGGACACCTCAGAACTCACGTCCTTTAGTATCCTCCATGTGTCGTCTCATTGCAAGGTCCACCTCCGGGTACCGTCCAGTCGTGGTGCTCTCGGCCTCCGTCATCGTTGTTCATCGTCAGCATCCAACATAATGAGGTGTGGGCATAGCCCGTGAAAGGGTGAGTATTACAATACTCAGTAGGGACCCATGGTCTCACAATATGCACTAATGATAAACAAAAGAAGAAAGAAAAAATCCCATAGTATCAACCAACCCTACTTAGGTATATTCCCATACATATACCTAAGTTACCAATCTCAATCCGGATCCAACACTAGAGCCCTACCACAATCCAATTCCACAAAGGAAGTAAAGTCAATCACTACGATAATAATGGTTAAAAGACATGACTCATCTCACACAGGTATTCCACATTAGTATAAAGAGATATAGATGATCCGATGTAGCCACTGGATCATTTAAGCTGTCGGACCCACACATGATATAGGACCAGCTAAGCTATCGGACCCACACCGGATACAATCCAACTATCTCGGATAAGTTGTCGGACCCACACATGATACAGTCCAGCTAAGCTGTCAGACCCACACAGGATACAGTCTAGCTATCTCATCTAAGCTTTCGGACCCATACAGGATACCGGCCAGCTATTCTAGAGTAATGAAGACGATCAGATGTAGTTACAAGAATCATCTAAGCTTTCAAACCCACACAAGATACATGACCAGCTACTCTGTTAGAACTGTAGAACCCATACATGATTCTGTTACAGTTTTCATCGTCTTCAAACCCATGGAGGATTCATGTATAGAAACTGTCGCAGTTGTAGCCAGCTCTAGGGTTCCCACACACAGCACACTCGATTCCAGTAGGGTCCGCTCCTCGAGAAAATGGGGTTCGATATATCAACTATCACAAAGTCTTGAGTTGATGTATCCCAAAGGTTCGTCTCAAAAAATGAAACCCAACACGATATATGACGTGTCAATCAGATGCCCAGTCTGAGAGTTATAAGCATTTCTACTCCAAGGGCCTGGTTGGTTTCAGGATCAAACCAACATTTCCATACCAAGACTTCGCAAAAATCTTGAGTGTGATATATAAAAACAACCATCTTGACCCATGGAATCCAATGCAACTAACAGTGTGTCGATCGGATGTCCGTAGATCATGTTATAGGCAGAAAACCAAATGTAGTACAAAGAGGGGGGTTTGCGTCTGGTCCAACCTGGCCCAACCCACCCTGGGTCAGCCCGAACTGGGTCGACACGACCCGAGTCCGGGTCTGGCCCGGCGACTGTGGCCCAGCCCACACGATGGCGGCCCGAATCATGCGACTGGCGGCTTGGCCCGATGGCTGGCCACGGCTCGGGCAGCTGGCCGAGCGCTGAGCGGGCGGGGGGGGGGGGGGGGGGGGTGGGCGGCCTTCCAGTTCTCTATAACGGAGGCGCCAGCTCACACCGCCCATTTCTCCTAGATCATATGTGGTGGGTTCTGCTCCACCACCACAGCTAATGCCGCAGAGACCTTCTTCCGACGGCACGTGCGGAGTGACGCTGCCCCCAGGCGGGCGACCGCCGCATCCAGCCGCCAGTGACCCAGGCCGCCGCGCTCTTCTGTGGGACATCAGAGTCATTCTAGTGGAACTTTTTTCCACTCGTCTACGCCTACGGCCTCCTAGGGTCTTTCTCTTCACTGTGATAGCCTCAAAATGTTGTTTCCCTTCTATTAACCTATTTCCCAAAAAACCGCATATTGTGAACAATTTGGCGGAGGTTCCGGACTTGTTCGTTAGCCTGTACCCTCTGATTTAGAGGCTCAAACAATTATACAACATATAATCACCCAAGTACGCGGTTATAATTCACATATATAAAATTATACAGAAACCCCCCTTCCTCGATTCCTGAGCGTTGTCAAAGCTGCGGAAGTCGATGCCATGGAGGTTGGGGGTCATGGAAGATGGACGTCGATTTCGTTGACGTCGGGAAACGTCTTAAGAATAAGCATAGACGACGTTCCTCATGGGAGACTCCTCCAATTGTGGCTTGGATGAATATTGAAGACAATTTAGTCATCCTTCATTAGAGAGAAAGGTGTTATTTGTGGAAGAAAACTTTCTTTCTAATCCTCCAAAAGTCTCCCAACAGAAAATTTTCAAAGGAAAATAAAATAAAGAGTCTTACCAATTTAATAATTCCATGAATTTCAAAACAATTCAAATGAATTGTTGACAACACAAATTAATTAATAAAGGCATTAATTAATCTTGTGTTGGCAACATTATGAGGGGAAAGTGGGAAGGCTCCACCATAATGTTGGAGTTCAAAAGTTAAGAGATGGGTTTAAGGAGTTAAAGGGGAGTTGAAGGGTTGGTTTTCTGGTGGGCCCCGCCACACAATATCCTCCCATGGGACGTTATGTGGGGGTGGGCCACACCTAAAATTTCCATTGGAAAAAACAACCACCACCCAAATAAAAATGTTTCACACACACAAATTTATTTAACCTTTAAATTTTAATTAGAGACCCCAATTTATAACTTCCACTCTCGACCAAACACAACTGCGGTAGAGCTCCCCTTAAGCGAATAGTGGCGATGTGAGTTCATCGGTGTCCTCAGAGTTAAATTTCAAGCACCGGTTCAAAAGATAGAAAATCACGCATGTACGATTACTGAACGTACCCG
The DNA here is from genome assembly GCA_963277665.1 of Viscum album. Lineage (NCBI taxonomy): Eukaryota > Viridiplantae > Streptophyta > Magnoliopsida > Santalales > Viscaceae > Viscum > Viscum album. Next base: position 1,786,501,500 of record OY728121.1, on the reverse strand, counting down.
AGAAAAACTTCAGAAAATGATTCCGGGCACACCGGGCCTCAGAATCAGGTGCCGTCAAAATCTGCGGACTCGTAAAATTCTAAAAAAAATTAATTTTTTTTAAATTTCAGAGTCTTAACGCCATGTTTAAGACAACTTGACTTTTACTTGATCCAATCCTTCATCCTATTCCACATTAAGTCCAATAAAAAAAATTAAAAAAACATGGGATGTGTATTAAAATCTCAGTAAGGGATACACAAATATGGAAAACTATTAGTTTATCAAAACAACCAGTTAACCATGAATACTTTTTCATAATTAATAATTTTCACCTTTATGAAGAAGTAAATATTTTTCACTGAATAAAAGATCACTATATACCCTTTTGTAACCAAAAGGTTACCATAAAACCTATATAAAGATGACATAACATATAATGGTAACTTGGGACATAAACATACTTAAATGGAATATCCTTGCGGTCGACTTCTACACATATCACTAAATAGAATAGTCGTACGGCCGACATCCATACTAATTGCATTGGAGGTTATAACTTTACCACCCATCCTTCTATTCACGACACCACCCGTCATTTGGTTTATCACATAACCACCTGTCAAATGTCCAAGTGTTAATATAAAATCATAAGACAAAAAACAAATATAATGGAAAGAAAACATTTCCACATTTCAATCACAATATATAACTAAAATATATTGATATAACAAATCCATTATCAATACCATTTTGAAAACCAAAATATATAAATGAGTATATGGTATTTATTTTCTTTTAAAAACATTATGGCTTGTTGAGGAAGCCAAAGATCAAATACTACTCACGGCGGTGGAAAAGGTCTTTGTCACCGCTTACGTTAAAAGGGAATTATTTTTGTCATTTAGTAAAATACTTCAAAGAAAATTATTCCTTTTGAATAAAAATAATAGTCAAAGGGGTTTATACACTGTATAAAAGAATGTTTTGTATTAATGAAAAGATGTCTCATGAAAGAAGATTGAGATGAAGTCTCTTACCTTGTGTCCGACTTGACACGATCGTTATTTAATATCCTTTAATTTGGGTAACTCCCTTTGGATTGAACCAAAGGACTTCATGAAGGGCCTAATCACTACAGTAAGGCTTCTAGGTAGAGTAGAGGGATGTAGGGAGCTTAATTGGGTAGAGTTTGGACAAGAAAAAAGCCTTTAGAGAAGTGTGGAATTAGTTAGAAGTGTTCTCCTTTTATAAGGGAGAGGAGGGGCTCTTTAAGGAAGTGTGAAAATATTATTTTATTAAATAGTGATATTCGGTATCTAAAGGTCAAAAAATCATTAAAGTAGAAGATATGATGACTCATATTCGAAATAAAATTATCCAATTAGAATTGGACATGTATGGGAAAATATTTTAATCATTATAATCTTATTTATTTAAATCATTTATTAATGAGGTAAACACTGCATTATTATTGTGTCATAAATAAATTAATTTCTTTGAGGTCTAGAAATTATAAAAAATTCCATGATGAGGAAAATATTTTAAGATTTCCAATGAAAATTTATATTCGAAAAGATAAATTATATAACAAAATATAATAATTAATTACTAAAATATTTTTGTTTTTGTCAATTTTTCCTTTACCTTAAATTAATTAATCTAAAGTGTAATTATCCTTCATAAGTGGCTCCATGGGGTCCCAAAATAGTCCCAAGGATTCCAATGGTCGGACATTACTCATCCAATAAGGTTAGAACAATTTTTAAGGTAATTATGAATTATTATAATATTCTTTTTACATTATATTACCTTATTTAGCTTTAAATACTTTAAATAAGTAAACAGTTACTATTCTCCAAAAAATAATAATATTAAAGAACCACATTTTACATACTAATAACAACCATATATGTATGATTTTCGAAATTCAATTTACAGAAGTGGTAAAATTTTATTTAAATGAAAAAGTCAGTTTTATTAACTACTATTATGTGGTTTCAATATTCATAAAAAATTGATGTTTTTCAGAAAAATACCAAAATTTCAGCCTAAGATATATTTGATATTCCAAATTCAAAAATGATGTCTGTTTTCCTAATTTAAAACATTGAAGTGGAATTAATTAATTTAAAATTAAGTCCTATTGTTAAAACAAATAGCGTGTTTTTAAGAAAAAATAATTATCAAAAGATTGGCACTTCTTTATGTCCACTTTCAAGGTGAAATTAATTCCAGTGAAAAAATTGGATTAAATGGAAAAAATATATTCTAATTACACTCTAAAATTAATTAAAAAGTGAATCAAAACATATAAATAAATTTTATTAAAATGCAGTTTTGAATTAAAATACAATATTTTAACTAATCATTAAAAAATGAACTTTATCGGAAAAATTTGAAAACTTTACACAGAAAATTTTGATGTCCCCATTCTAAATAAGGATTTTATGTAAAACCCAGAAATTTAAAGGAATTTTTTTTCTTAATTTCTTTGAAATTTTACGAGTCTCTGGCTTTTGACGACACATGATTCTGAGGCCCGGTGTGCCCGGAATCAATTTTTGAAGATTAGCTTGGGTACGTTCAGTAAAAGAACGGACGAGTTTTTATATATTTCTAATTGGAGCTCAGAATTGAAATCTGAGGGCACCGTTAAACTCACAGAATGGGTTTTTTCATAAGAAGACTTTCACCTCGACTGTAGATGATCGAGTATGAAAGATAGTTTTTGGGGTTTTACGTGGGTTAATAAAATAAAATAAGTGAACAATTTATTTTATTTTGTTAAACACATGTCGTGTGGATAAAGAGGTTTGAAGCTCCAATTGGGATTTGGTGTCGGACCCCCAAACCCTAACCCCCTTGAGAGGTTATGGTGGTGGGGCCCACTGATATTCAAACTCTCGTGTGAGGTTGTTTGTGGTGGAAACCAGACGAGGCCTCCCATTAATGGGAGGCAGATCATAACTCCTTGACTCCCCCACATTTATGAGGGAGAGCCTCTAGGTTTAAATTCCCCCTCTAAATTGAGGAGGATGAAACCTCCCTTTTTAATGAGGGGACCACCCAAGAATTAACCACCCCCTTTCATTTTTTTGGTTAATTAATGGTGGGGCCCACCAGGAAATATCCTCCCTTTGGAGGATATTCTTCTGTGGGGACCACCAGGTCCAAAAAATGCCTTTTTGCCTTCCTCCCAATTTTAATGTGCCGCCACATCATATTAATTGGGTGGAGCCCTCTGTCATAAATCCTCCATTTATGACATGTGTGCCAACGACGAACCCTCCCACTCCTATATAAATGAGGCTAGAGGAAGGTGTTCTGAATGGATTCTTCAAGAGGCATAACGCTAGTAGTGAAGCATGATGCCCAGCACTTGGAGAGTTTTCACCTTCCTCCAACGAAGAATGAAGAACGAAGAAAACCAACCCCACCCTCGACTTCTTCCTTCCCAACATTGATGAAATGACTCATGTCTTCCACGAAGCCCGTCTTCCTCGACTCGCCATCGTTTAACGCCGTTTTGTGAAGTAGGGGTTGTTATGTACAATTTTTAATATCGTTCATCATATTTCATTAATTCTTGAGTTTTTTTTGGCCGCATGATTCCATCTTGACGAGGAAGGGCTCAGACTGCACGAACACGGTCCGACCCTTCCACTCTCATTTTTTGTTTGTGGACGATGGAGGCGGACTGCGAAAAACTAGCCGGCGTCGGGCCGACCACAAACGGATCATCAGCGCATGATTGACGGGTTGCCACAACGGTGAGGCACTTTCGTGCCGCACATAGTAGAGCAGGACCGCGGCCAGAACGGGCCGCGGTGGAGGGGTGTGGCGTCATTGCGTTGTGCCTGAGCTATAGGAGTCGCGGTCAGGGTGGGCAGCGACAGAGGGGCGCGACACTGCCACGCCACTCTGGAGCTCCTTGGGCCACAGAGGCGGGGGTCCGCGGTGGCCGAGGCGGGCCGCGGCAATGCGGCGCGGCGCTGTCGGGCCGCGCTGGTTGAACAAAGCCGCGGCCTAAGGCCGCGTCGGATCCGGAAGGGCGGTCGACTGTGCCGGCTGCCAGTGCCATCAAGTGGCTGGACCCGAGGGGTCCCGCAGTTAACCAAGGACCGCCCAACACGGCCGGCTGTTTCGATGTACCGGGTTCGGTGTAACCCCCCCCCCCCCCAATCAGTAGCTACGGCGGGCCCAACTGGGCGCCACCACCCTGCTTGGTCTGCCAGCCACGCGGCCAACCGCGTGGACCACACGGGCCGAGCTGTAACAGCCCAAGATTTTATGAAAAATATTCTTTTTAATTTCACTAATGTCTTGTGTTGTACGCTACACCAAAAGGAGCTTGCACAACATGCATCCTTGACTTTCCTTTCATTACACGCAATCGCGACCTTCCTTGATAGCGTGTGTAGTACGCAATGCCGAGTTTCACTAAACAACGATATGCAATTAAAATATTATTAAAACTAGCCGTTATGAATTGTAATAACCACTTTTTGAAATTTTGTAAATTTTATTTTTCAAAATGGATTTCATTTTTGGATTCAGAATATCGAAATTAGATTAGGGTGAAATTTTGGTAATTTTCGGATAACTTTCATATTTTGATGAATAGTGGAAATTACTAAATTTTAATTAAAAACAACTTTTTCAATCGAAATAATTAATAGTGATAAATTATTAATTTGAGTGGTTTAAAAGTATATTTATAATATATTTTTACAATTTAATACAATGTTGTTCATTGGATGTAATTTCACATTTAAACCAGTTACAAACAAGTGTCAATCTTTTGATAGTTATTAGCTCTTAAAAACACGCCTTTTGTTTTGATGACGGGAATTAATTTTTAAATTAATTAATGCAACTGATATGTTTTGAATTTTGTAAAATAGAAATAATCTTTGAGTTTATAATATCAAATATAGCTTAGGCCCAATTTTTGGTATTTTTCTGAAAACTTTCAATTTTTGATGAATAGTGAAACCACTAAGTGGTAGTTAAAAAAACTGAATTTTTCATAAAACATAATTTTACTGCTTCTGTGAATGGAATTTCGAAAATCCGACTAAAATGTGGTTCAATGAGATGAAAATAATTTTTGGTGAATAGTAACTTTTTACTTTTTTTTGCCACGGTAAAAAGTAAATAGGGTAATTAAGGGTAAAGATGATATTATTATTACCCTAACACATGTCCTAATTCTATTGGATAAGTGTAACTTGACCAAAAACAAACTTAGGAATAAAATATGACCATTTAGCCCCACATGGATTAGATTAGGACATTTATTATTAATTTATTTAAAGAAGGGTTAAAATAGTTAAAATCAAAGTTTAATAAGTAAATAAATTTTAATATGTGGTTCTACATAAGATAAATTCGACTATAAATATTCATTATAAATCCAAAAATATTTCCTACATAATGATATTTTATTTATAATTTTTAGACTTCAAATAAATTAATTTATTTATGACACAACGATGATGTAGTAATTACCCTTTTAAGGAAATGTTAACATAATTGATGTTATAAATGCTCAAATAAATGTAATTTGAGACTTTTTATGAATTCCACTAATTTTCTAGGTTACTATGAAAAATTATACTTGATTTAATCAACTTTTTTTGAACATATAATTCTGTTATGATTTTCACAAAAATCAATTACTAAATAGTGTCAAAATTGACATAAAATAGTTTTTAAAACAAATATTATATTATTAATTGTTATTTTATTCCTAAAAATATAAGGTTCGGACAAATGACTTAGATAAGGATATATATATTAATAATAAACAAATTGGGGTTCGTTTTCCATGTTATAGTAAGTGTATTAACCATATAGTGTAAGAAAAAAAAAGTCACGGTAAAAGATAAATTATTTAACTTAGAGTTAAATCTAATTGATAAGGTTAAAATATTAACCTAAACTTGTCTAAATCCTATTGGTTGATAGGAATTCGACCCATCCCCACTTTAACTTCGAAATAAGACCCTTTGGAACCATTATAAACCGATTTTGACTTTAATATAAAATAATATTTTGAGATATTCCTAAGGTGCCCCTCTCCTCCCTTATAAAAGGGCACCTCCTCCCCCCTCCTCCTCACACCAATTTGAGCACTCAAGCTTGGCCAACCCCTTCCAAAATCCCTTCTCCACTTCCCTAGAATAATCATATAGGTCCTGGTCTTCTTCAATGACCAGTCATAGTTCCCTAAGTGGAGGATTCAAAGAGGCGTTTCAAAGAAGAGGTAATATCCATTACCAATCTTTTCAATTTCTTTCTTCTTCAACTTCTTCTTCATTAGTTGTTTCATGATAAAGTAATAACATCAGTATTACTTACACACTGATACGTTATTATAAATATTAAACAACCCTAATTCACCTTCTATCCATCCTACGGAAAAATGAAATCACCGCGCGTGCGTACGTACGGAATACCGTCTCCACGCCGTGGTGTAATCTATTTTCCACCATCACCTTACAAGGATGGGTATAATGGTGTAATGAGTAACTATATATGATTATTATAAAGTTATATTGATACTGAAATAGTATAAATACACTTAAATACAATTCTACGATCATGAGAACAATATCATCGCTCGTGCGTACGTACGGAATACCGTCTCCACGATGTGATGCGGCTCGTTCTACATGATCATCATTACATAGTAATTATATAAATGAATTGAATGAATAAATATGATATATTTTACACTAATACCATTCTGGATATAAGGTATCTATAACCTTAAAAGAATAATAATAATTTAGTCGGCAAAACACGCATAAGAACAAAAGGCAATAAAGACCCGAGTAACAAGTATCAATGAAATATTACTAATAAGAAGCTAAGAATATGACCATATATGATATCATAAAAATATTTATGATTCTGGAATAAGTCAATAACAATATTTAAACCATTATACATGAGTTTCGGACACGTACAAAGCAAATAGGACCTAAGGTAAGGGAAATATCACAATCTCATTTTTATCCGAGATTGTTTATACTTTAGTATTTACTGGGGTGTATTTTATCATCCACATCCATCTTTCCTAAATATGTAATATTATTTCCATCCACCTAAAATTGTTTAAATCCAATTTTACCCTTTGGTGAATTTTTATTGAAGGATATGAAAGGAATCTTTTGTCGTTGTTCGTACGAGGTACTTTTTGACTTTTCCGACAAAATTACGAAGAATGTTTTTTTAACTTATACGGCATGAATGGTTTTTTAAAACATTATTTCCAAGAATCTGCCTTTACAAGTTTTCAAGTTTATTTTTAATCAACTTCTTTTAGTTTAATGTTTTATGACATGTTAAGAAAGGAAAAATATTTTTAAAGAAGAAATGATATTTTCCTCAAGAATTCATTTCAAGTGTTTTTTTTCAAAACTATTTTCCATGTAAGATGACGTTATTTGATATGTATGTTTCAAGTAAAATTTCTCTATGATTTAAATGGTTTCAATTTTCTTATGATGAAATGATATCAATTGTTTATGGATTATGATGGCATGATGTTTAAGAATCCCATTTTATTACATGAGTTATGCAATGATGTATGATTTATGATTTTGTGGCACACATAATAATGGTATCATTATGAGATTGGTGGGACCTATATCTCCCTCCAATGAATTGGGTAAAGATTTTATATCTCATGAGATAGACATGGCTGAAATGGTAGGTTATACCGGTTCAGTGAAACAGGACTGAAACGAGGGTGACTCGATTCAGAAAGGGACTTTGTCCACTAAGATAGTCTTAGCAATGAGTCTTGAATAACAAGAAATGATTCTCTATGATTATGTGTGTATTCCACAAAGTTTAATGTTTTATGTTATGATTATTGTGATTACATTTCACTTCCATGAGTTATCCCAGGTTATGAAATTATGATATCTTTTACAGGTTAAGATTTCCAAAAGTTATGTGCTTATGTATATGATGTGATTGATATTTTTTTTGTTTACCCTTACTGAGAATTTCAGCTCACCCTTTTATGTTTTCTTTTCCCCAGGATATAAAGAAAGGTTTTAGGTATAAAAAAAGGAAGATCTTTATGGGATATGTTGAAGATCTTTCACCAGGATTAGGAGATTATATTCCAAGTTTCCAAAGACACTAAACTATTACGATCCTTGTGTGTGTGTTTTTGTTATGTACGAAGTATTCCGCAAATGTAATGTAATGTCAATGTACGTCAGGCTTCGGGTCTCTACAGTTGGTATCAGAGTAAAGGTTTAGTCAACCTTTGGAAACTATGATGCGAAAGCGTTAATGAGATCCCTAGAGATATTTCTAAGGTATGTCTAGGGATGTCCCTAAGGATAAGTATACGTATAAGATACAGTCCTAGAACTATGGTAACGATCATAGAATTTAACCTAAGAAGTTAGATATTGAGGATACTCCCCCTTTATAATGTTGTTTTCCCTAGCATGGTTTTTGCCTCTCACACTATTCTTTTTGGGTTTTAGATGATGGATGGAACCCGAAGGAACCGTGTTGATCAATGAAATGGACAATGCAATGATTGTCCCCCTGAACAAACAAATGTTATGGGAGATGGAGTGAAAGATATTATTGCTATACTTACACAAGTTATGAATCATTCTGGACTTCTAAATGAGCAGAGAAGGGGACAATATTCTATTGAGTCCTTCATGAGGCAACGTCCACCTTCTTTCAGTGGGTATCCTGATCCACTTGTTGCTGAAAAATGGATCAATACCACTGAAAAGATATTTTCTGTTCTTCAATGTTCTGAACATGATAAAGTCATCTTAGCAGTATATCGTTTGGAAGTTGAAGCTGATCAATGGTGGAATCTTATCAAGAATACGAGGCCAAGAGATGAAATTGAGTCTATGGAATGAGATGAGTTCAAAAACTTGTTTTTCAGTAAGTACTTCCCTCGTATTCTTCGAACAAAGATGGAAAATGAGTTTCTTGAGCTGAAGCAGAAGGATGATGAATCTGTTCGTATATACGAAGCAAATTTTACAAGACTTGCAAGATATGCATCTGGAATTATCATCCAACCTGAAAGTAAAGTTGAACGATTTTTCAGTGGCTTAAAACCAATTCTTCGAATGGCATTAGCTATAAGAGACTTCAGTAGCTATGAATAAATTCTGTGTTGTGCTATGAAGGTAGAAATGGAAGTTGGTGTTACATATCCATCTCATGGTTTTGAAAAGAAACGAAAGATGGAGTTCAAGGAGAAATCTCAGAATAATGGTGAAAAGAAGATGAATGTTTCCTTATGCTCAATGTGTGGAAAGAAGCATGGTGGAGATTGTCTTAAAGGGACTAGAAAATGTTTTAAGTGTGTAAAAGAAGGTCATCGAGCTGCTGAGTGTCGAAGTAATTGAAAAAGTGTTTCTAATGATGTGAATAAAGCAAACACTACAGAGAACGCACCACCAACACTTCGATGCTTCAAGTGCAAGGAAATGGGGCATTATGCTAATAAATGCCCTAATCTAAGGGTTAGTGATGATCAACATGAGCAACCACTTAAGGAAAAGGACAAAGGGAAGTCACATGCGATCACTATTGGAGATGTTGAATATGACAACGATGTGGTGGAATGATTAAGTGTTTATGTAATGGGATTCCAAAATAATGTTGTATTGAAATATTTACGTGTTGGTCTAATGTGGTATTCAAAGTGATTGAGATATTTAACAGTATTCATGAGCTCCTAATTGATATAAGGACTAAGTGATATCATGGTTTGAGTATATAGAATTTTGAGGATTTTGGTATGTGGAAAGTGTTAACTTTTAACTACATTCATGTTTTCAATAATGTTCAATAGGTATTCAAGAGAATACATGATTAATGACTTTGAATGTTTGGAATGTGACCAACAAAACATATCTTATGATATATGGGGATCAACGATGGTATTAAATCTCTGGTAATCGTTTTCACTATGTTATGAGAGTGAACTACAGTATTATGGATAAGCCTAAAGGTTGGAATGGATTATGTTGGACATAAGTTAGTATTTTTTAAGGATATAAGTTTTTCGATATTATTGATGGGATGTTATAGTAATATAGTTTTAGAAAAAGGACAACCTGCAGGACGGGTGATAGCTCATCACGTCGGACAAGGCTGTGGGAATCGAACCCACAACCGAAGTGCGACTGGCCTTTATCGCCTACCACTGGCCTACAGGAAGTCCCTGGTTAGTAGAAACTAGTTTTATTTTATTAAGCGGTATGATATATGAAGTATAAATTCATTTTTGGAACCATATACGATTAACCATAAGATGGACTTATAACTTTTTCTAACCTTTTGTTTGAAAGAGAGGGAATGACCCGTCATTCTATCACATGATCTGCTAACACTTCACGAATAACAAATTCAACTTCATTTATTTAAGTGATGAAGTGGAAATTGTTTAAGGCATGAACACCAGTGAGATTGTACCAAAATAAAGTAGGTATTTATTCTAATTAAAATTCTTCAACTTTAGGGAAACGATCTTGAAAACCAAAAATGTTGTCCTAGTGCTCTTATATCTGATTAATCAGATGGTACCTTAGATCGTCACAAATTTATGGATTTGTGATTGTTGGCTTTTCCATATCCAGGTTCTCTACCACTCTCCATCAGAACATGATGGTTATATTTTTCTTCCATATCCATATTTTCACCTATGTGGAAACCCAGTGATTAGTTTATTTGTGTAACCGTTACGTTTCATACTTTCGTTTTTAAAGATTGGTTTTGGTATTCCTTTTTACGATGTGGTTTTCTATTAAAGAAACTATCGAATAGTAAACCATTTAAAACCCCGACGAATTTCAAGGGCGAAATTCATTTTAAGGGGGGTAGAATGTAACAGCCCAAGATTTTATGAAAAATATTCTTTTTAATTTCACTAATGTCCTGTGTTGTACGCTACACCAAAAGGATCTTGCACAACACGCATCCTTGACTTGCCTTTCATTGCACGTAATCGCGACCTTCCTTGATAGCGTGTGTAGTACGCAATACCGAGTTTCACTAAACAACGATATGCTATTAAAATATTATTAAAACTAGCCGCTATGAATAGTAATAACCACTTTTTGAAATTTTGTAAATTTTATTTTTCAAAATTGATTTCATTTTTGGATTCGGAATATCGAAATTATCTTAGGGTGAAATTTTGGTAATTTTCGGATAACTTTCATATTTTGATGAATAGTGGAAATTACTAAATTTTAATTAAAAACAACTTTTTCAATCAAAATAATTAATAAGGATAAATTATTAATTTGATTGGTTTTAAAGTATATTTAGAATATATTTTTACAATTTAATACAATGTTGGTCATTGGATGTAATTTCACATTTAAACCAGTTATAAACAAGTGTCAATATTTTGATAGTTATTATCTCTTAAAAATACGCCTTCTGTTTTGACGACGAGAATTAATTTTTAAATTAATTAATGCAACTGATATGTTTTTAATTTGTTAAAATAGAAATAATTTTTGAGTTCATAATATCAAATATATCTTAGGCCTAATTTTTGGTATTTTTCTGAAAACTTTCAATTTTTGATGAATAGTGAAACCACTAAGTGGTAGTTAAAAAAACTGAATTTTTCATAAAACTTAATTTTACCTCTTCTGTGAATGGAATTTCGAAAATCTGACTAAAATGTGGTTCAATGAGATGAAAATAATTTTTGGTGAATAGTAACTTTTTACTTTTTTTTACCACGGTAAAAAGTAAATAGGGTAATTAAGGGTAAAGATGATATTATTATTACCCTAACACATGTCCTAATTCTATTGAATAAGTGTAATTCGACCAAAAACAAACTTAGGAATAAAATATGACCATTTAGCCCCACATGGATTAGATTAGGACATTTATTATTAATTTATTTAAAGAAGGGTTAAAATAGTTAAAATAAAAGTTTAATAAGTAAATAATTTTTAATATGGGGTTATACATAAGATAACTTAGACTATAAATATTCATTATAAATCTAAAAAGATTTCCTACATAATGATATTTTATTTATAATTTTTAGACTTTAAATAAATTAATTTATTTATGACACAACGATGATACAGTAATTACCCTTTTAAGGAAATGTTAACATAATTGATGTTATAAATGCTCAAATAAATGTAATTTGAGACATTTATTGAATTCCAATAATTTTATAGGTTAATATGAAATATTATTGTTGATTTAATCAACTTGGTTCGAACATATAATTCTGTTATGATTTTCACAAAAATCATTTACTAAATAGGGTCAAAATTGACATAAAATAGTTTTTAAAACAAATATTATATTATTAATTGTTATTTTATTCCTAAAAATCTAAGTTTCAGACAAATGACTTAGATAAGGATATATATATTAATAATAAACAACTTGGGGTTCGTTTTGCATGTTATAGTAAGTGTATTAACCATATAGTGTAAGAAAACAAAAAGTCACGGTAAAATTTAAATTATTTAACTTAGAGTTAAATCTAATTGATAAGGTCAAAATAATAAACTAATCTTGTCTAAATCCTATTGGTTGATAGGATTTCTACCCATCCCCACTTTACCTTCGAAATAAGACCATTTGTAACCATTATAAACCGACTTCGACTTTAATATAAAATAATATTTTGAGATATTCCTAAGGTGCCCCTCTCCTCCCTTATAAAAGGGAACCTCCTCCCCCTCCTCCTCACAACAATTTGAGCACTCAAGCTCTTCCAAACCCTGAAAAAATCGCTTCTCCACTTCTCTAGAATAATCCTAGAGGTCCTGGTCTTCTTCAAATACCAATCTTAGTTCCCTAAGTGGAGGATTCAAAGAGGCGTTTCAAAGAAGAGGTAATATCCATTACCGATATTTTCAATTTATTTCTTCATCAAATTCTTCTTCATTAGTTGTTTCATGATAAAGTAATAACATAAGTATTACTTACATACTGATATGTTATTATAAATATTAAACAACCCTAATTCACCTTCTATCCATCCTACGGAAAAATGAAATCACCGCGCGTGCGTACGTACGGAATACCGTCTCCACACCGTGGTGTAATCTATTTTCCACCATCACCTTACAAGGATGGGTATAATGGTGTAATGAGTAACTATATATGATTATTATAAAGTTATATTGATACTGAAATAGTATAAATACACTTAAATACAATTCCACGATCATGGGAACAATATCATCGCTCGTGTGTACGTACGGAATACCGTCTCCACGATGTGATGCGACTCGTTCTACATGATCATCATTACATAGTAATTATATAAATGAATTGAATGAATAAATATGATATATGTTACACTAATACCATTCTGGATATAAGGTATCTATAACCTTAAAAGAAGAATAAGAATTTATTCGGCAAAACACGCATAAGAACAAAAGGCAATAAAGACCCGAGTAACAAGTAACAATGAAATATTACTAATAAGTAGCTAAGAATATGACCATATATGATATCATATCAATATGTATGATTCTGGAATAATTCAATAACATCATTTAAACCATTATACAGGAGCTTCGGACACGTACAAAGAAAATCGGACCTAAGGTAAGGGAAATATCACAATCTCATTTTTATCCGAGATTGTTTATACTTTAGTATTTACTGGGGTGTATTTTATCATCCACATCCATGTTTCCTAAATATGTAATATTATTTCCATCCACCTAAAAATTTTTAAATCCAATTTTACCCTTCGGTGAATTTTTATTAAAGGATATGAAATGAATCTTTTTTGGTTGTTCGTACGAGGTAATTTTTGACTTTTCCGACAAAATTACGAAGAATGTTTTTTTAACTTATACGGCATGAATGGATTTTTAAAACATTATTTCCAAGAAGCTTCCTTTACAAGATTTCAAGTTTATTTTTAATCAACTTCTTTTAGTTTAAAGTTTTATGACATGTTAAGAAAGGAAAAATGTTTTTAAAGAAGAAAGGATATTTTCCTCAAGAATTCATTTCAAGTGTTTTTTTTTCAAAACTATTTTCCATATAAGATGACATTATTTGATATGTATGTTTCAATTAAAATGTCTCTATGATTTAAATGGTTTGAATTTTCTTATGATGAAATGATATCAATTTTTTATGGATTATGATGGCATGATGTTTAAGAATCCCATTTTGTTACATGAGTTATGCAATGATGTATGATTTATGATTTTGTGGCACACATAAGAATGGTATCATTATGAGATGGATGGGAACTATATCTCCCTCCAATGCATTGGTTAACGATTTTATATCTCATGAGATAGACATGGATGAAACGGTAGGTTATACTGGTTCAGTGAAACAGGACTGAAACGAGGGTGACTCGGTTCAGAAAGGGACTTTGTCCACTAAGATAGTCTTGGCAATGAGTCTTGACTAACAAGAAATGATTCTCTATGATTATGTGTGTATTCCACAAAGTTTAGTGTTTTATGTTATGATTATTGTGATTACATTTCACTGCCATGAGTTATCCCAGGTTATGAAATTATGATCTCTTTTACAGGTTAAGATTTCCAAAAGTTATGTGCTTATGTATATGATGTGATTGATATTTCTTTTGTTTACCCTTACTGAGCATTTGAGCTCACCCTTTTATGTTTTCTTTTCCCCAATATATAAAGAAAGGTTTTAGGTATAAAAAAAGTAAGATCTTTATGGGAGATGTTAAAGATATTTCACCAGGATTAAAATATTGTATTCCAAGTTTCCAAAGACAATAAACTATTACGATCCTTGTGTGTGTGTTTTTGTTATGTACTAAGTATTCCACAAATGTTATGTAATGTCAATGTATCTCAGGCTTCGGGTCTCTACATGAGCCGCCAGCGCCGGGCCAGACCACCAGCACTGGGCCGGGCCACCAGCGTCGGGCCAGGCCACACCCTACCAGGCCGACCCAGGGGGTTTTGGGCCGGGTTGGACCGGGCCCAGACCCCCTATTTTCAGACCGTTTTTTGTTAAATGGGCATATCATGAGCTACGGACCTCCGATCGACGCACCATCAGTTGCATAGGATTCCTTGGATCGAGAATGTTGTTTCGATATATTAAATAGAAGGTTTTGGCGAAGTTTGGGTATGGTGGGGTTGGTTTGAACTCTAAACCAACTGGGACCTCATAGCAGAAATGATTATAACTTGAGCACCGAACATCCGATTGACGTGTCGTCCACTTTATTGGATTCCTCTTGATGAGATGGTCCCATTTGAATACTTCACCTGAGGTTTGGACACTGTTGGAGTATGGACAGGTTGGATTGTACCCAAAATCCAACTGGGCCCCTGGAACGGAAATGCTAATAACTCACAGATCGGGCGTCCGATTGACGCGCCATCTATTGAGTTGAGACCCCTATGACGAGGTGGTCCTTTGTGATACTTATACATGAGACTTCGTGACACATGGAAGTAAAGACCGGTATCTCGTGGAGCAAACCCTCCTGGAGATGAGTGTATGGAGTGTGGAGACTGTGTAGCTGTAGACCTGATGACTACTTGACCGATTTGACTCGTAGTGATTCGGTTAGCCCAGTGGACGGAGTGCCCAGTATTTGGCGGAAGACCCACGGTGGACAGAGCGCTAGGTAGTTGGCAGCAGACCCGTGGTACTCAATAGTAGGAGTACCTCTGTAGGCTATTAGAGAGAGTGCCCGGTATTTGGTGGCAGACCCTCAGCGGACGGAGCGCCCGATATTTGGAAGTAGACCCACGGTACTCGATAGGTGGAGTACCTCAGTACTCTATGGTTAGTGAGTAGCACCTCAAAGTCGTGAAAGGGCCACTGTACTCGAAAGACGAGGAGTTTCTCCAGTAGTTGTGGTTTTTATAATAAAAATTCCAGTTTGAGCTGAGTCAATGACCATTGTGTTTTTTTATGATTGAGATGGGTTACTTCATAACTTAGGTATATGTATGGGCATATACCTATGTAAAGGTTATCTGTTGAGATCATTCGTTGTGGTTTATCCTTGTTGGATTTAGTGCAACCTTGAGTGTCTCGGGGTCCCTACAGAGTATCGTTATAATCACCCTGTAGTGGCTATGCCTGCACCTCATTGTGTTGGATGTAGATGACGAACAGCGCTGAAGGAGGCCGAGTGTACGAGGACTGGATGGAACCTGGAGGTGGACCTCACGACGAGTCGGTACCCAGAGGTGGACCTCACGACGAGTTGGTATCCGGAGAAGGTTGAGGGATGAGGGAGCTGATGAGGCTATATGTACCTACCCTTCAGGTGGAATCTATGGTGGACAATCCAGGAGCTTCTTGTCACCTTCGATCTATTTTTTCTTATACATGCACTTTACAGTTGGGCTTGTATTTTCGGCCCCTTACTTTCAGCACACTTATTATATTGCTTCACTTAGTTTTTTCTTCCACTTCTACTCTGGTTGTGTGTGTGTTTACATTTTATAAAAGCAATGCCTTCTCAGTTATAGAGATTTATGCCTCTGGTGCTAGTCTCCAGCCCCTGGCCTATGGAAGGCGGGCTTGGGATAGTTACGACACGGGCCCCGGGGGACGGGTCGAGACAAATTGGTATCAGAGGATTCGGTTCTACCGCAGAACTTAGGACTTAGATATTTTCATTTTGTGAAGCAATAGTGTTAAGGGTAATAAGTGTGGTCTTTAGTTCAGGGAGTCTAATGATGGTGTGGGCGGCCGACGTATCCATACACCAGGACCCTGACTTCTGATTTCCGACTCAGGGCATGAAAACACTGATTGCATGTTTGTTTTCAAAAGTTCCTTTTCCAATCAGCTCAAACCATGTCAGCTTACCGGGTATAGTATTTTGACTATGTCGCATCTGGTTCTTTTCAGGATGACTCCCCGCGGACGACCAACTAGAGCCCCGAGAGTTGTACATACTGACAGCCTGCCGAGCGATGAGGCCTTAGTATATGTCTCTCTTTCAGTTGAGGCACCAGCGGTAGTACCACCTGTGGGGCCACTAATGCCACTAGCCCCAGCAGCAGGCAATGCACGCCGCTTGAGCGCGCTGCACGAGTTCCACCATCAGAGACCACCCAGGTTCCAGGGAGAGATGGATACACAAGCGGCTTAGGATTGGTTGGAGGCTTTGGTGAGACTCTTCAGGCTAGTATGTACACCAGCGGATGTCCTGGTGATCCTTGATGCTAGCCTCCTTCGTGCAGCAGTAGGAAGATGGTGGATCCTGATGCTCTAGAAGCATGGAGAGGCGTCACTTCTATGGGCAGACTTTGAGAGCCTGTTCCGGGCGGAGTTTTTACCAGCCACCCTTCGAGCAGTGCGGATACAGGAGCTACTTCATCTGCAGCAGGGCAGCATGAGTGTAGCTCAGTACTCAGCGAGGTTCAATAACCTCTCACGCGACACTACAGATAAGGTACGTGACCCGTTCATCATGGCACAGACCCTTGAGCAGGGGCTCAGGCTGGAGATTAGTGATTCAGTTGTTTCTCACAGCATTCCAATTCAGACAGGAGTGTTGGAGAAAGCCCTTATAGTGGAGAGTTTCCTTACTGAGCAGTCTCTAGTAGAGGGACACACCACTAGTCGACTTGTAGCGGAGTCTTCTGCAGCTGAAAGTAGACAGACGACACAGGGGTCCAAGAGGACCAGACCCACTGGTGGCTGACTGCACGACTCAGGTTCAGTTGTTCAGGGAAACCAGAGTGGAGTCAGAGCCAGTCGTGCCAAGAGCAGGTAGTTTTACTCCTGCGGCTGGCTTGGTTACATGGAATATGACTGTCTGACCCTCCGTAAAGATGATCAGCAGATAGATGATGAACCTCCCAGGAAGAGGCAGAGGTTCAATCGAGGTAGACCGCAAGGAGTAGGGGTCAGAGGTATAGGATCTGGTCATACATTCGGTGGTGTACGACGCTTCTTGGAGTTTCCACCACCACCGGGAGGTCCACCCCGAGCATAGGTAACGGGTGGATATGGGAGAGATCAACTTCATGCAGCCGATTCATATGACAATGGAGCTTCTGAAGCAGGTGGATAAGAGAGAGACTAGTTCCAGGCATGAAGGCCTTTCTTCTTGGTGCTTCTAGCTTCCTCTTTGTTGTTGCTGTTGTTGTTGTGTTTCCTTTGTGTCGTTGTACTACGAGTTGCAATAATAAAAGACACTTATCTTTGTGAATTTTTCTATTTTTTTCTTTTTGTGTGGTTGCTACTAATAGGTTCTGGTTAAAACTGTTGACATGACCCTCACTTTTGAGATTCCTACTGGAGGAGACCCAGTAACCATGCACGGATGCCGACAGTGTGACTCAACCCTTGGAGGTGAGAGTAACGTTTGGATATCTTGGTAGTATCGTAGTGGCCTTAAGACGTCATCCATGACATGGATTATACTGTTCGTGTCAGGATTTACTATATTAGGAAAAGTACGTGGTTCATCTAGGGGATGAGACCAGATTTATCTTTTCAGTAGTGGAGAAATCTCAGCATCTCTTTGGTAGAACGTAGATGAAGAAGGGTGGAGATGAGTTCTTACTTTTGGCTAGTCTCACCCATGGTTCGTCGAGCGAATGATTTATGGTTCTCTCCATCTCAATAGTCTCTGGTGTATCTTCTCTCAAAAGGACATCAACATGAGACAATGGTTTTGGCTTTGTTTCCTCTAGGACTATGACTTGGAGATAGTTTATACACCTGGGAATGGGAACTTTGTAGTAGATGCTCTTAGTAAGAGATCAGGCATTCAACAGTTAGGAGTGGCGAGACAGCAGATGGACGTGTTTCAGATATCCTTTGTGGATAGTGATGGAGTCAGCATGTGTAAAACTAGAGATGGTTCATGCTACGACAGAGAAGGTGTAGATCATATAGGAGAGGATGAAGATTGCATAGAGCATACAAAAGTCCTATACTGATAGTAGATGAGACCACTGGAGTTCGAGGGTGATGACCATGTCTTCTTACGGGTCTCACCTCGACGGGGTCTACGGAGATTTGGCCGCGGTGGAAAGTTATCTCCACATTTCTTGGGGCCTTCCCAGGTCCCCAGCAGAGTAGGAAAGGTGGCTTACCAACGGGCCATTCCACCTCAGCTGCATTGGGAGCACGACGTCATCCACATATCTCAGCTGAGGAGAGATGTGCACGACATATCCATCATCATCGACCACGGGGAGCTGGACATCGATGACGGGTTGACCTTGACGGGGTTCCAGTGGAGGTTGAGGATTGACAAGAGCAGGTCCTACGAGGATGGTCGATTCCTCTTGTGTGATTTCTGTGGCAGCACAAGATCCTCCAGAAGAGCACATGGGAGCGGAAGGCTCAGATGCGTGCTCGGTACCTCCTTTAGTTCCCTAGTTTTTTTGTAGCTTTATGGGGACATGAATCCCTAAGGTGGGAGTAATATAAAGACCATGAAATTTCGAGGAATTTTTTTCCTTAATTTTTTTGCAATTTTACGAGTCTGTGGCTTCTGACGACACATGATTACGAGGCCCGGTGTGCCCGGAATCAATTTCAGAAGTTTTTCTTGGGTACGTTCAGTAAATGAATGAACATGTTTTTCTATCTTTTGAACTGGGGCTCATAATTGAAATATGAGGGCACTTTTGAACTCGAATCGTGGGTTTTCACTTAAGAATACTTTCATCTAGAAGGCAGATGATCGAGTATGAAAGTTAGTTTTGGGGGTTTTACGTGGGTTACTAAAATAAAATAAGTGAACAATTTATTTTATTTTGTTTAACACATGTCGTGCGGAAAAAGTGGTTAGAAGCACCACTTGGGAGTTTGTGTGGGACCACCACACCCTAACCCCACAAGAGTGGTTATGGTGGTGGGGCCCACCGAGATCCATCCTCCCATGTGAGGTTGTTTTTGGTGGATACCACATGAGGCCTCCCATTAATGGGAGGGTAGTCATAACTCCTTGACTTCCCCTCATTTATGAGAGAGAGCCTCTAGGTTAAAATGCAACTCTTAATTGATGAGGATGAAACCTCCCTTTTTAATGAGGGTACCACCCAAACATTAACCACCCCCCATTCCTTTTTGTGGATAATTAATGGTGTGGCCTACCAGGAAATATCCTCCATATGGAGGATATTCTTCTGTGGGGACCACCCGGGCCAATAACCCCTTTTTTGACTTCCTCCCCATTTTAATGTGCCACTGCAGAGGATTAATTGGGTGGAACCCTCTGTCATAAATCCTCCATTTATGACTTGCATGCCAATCACGAACCCTCCCACTCCGATATAAATGAGGCTAGGGGAAGGAGTTCTGGACGGCTTCTTCAAGCGGCAGAACACTAGCAGCGAAGCACGGTGCCCAGCACTTGGAGAGTTTTCCTCTTCCTCTAATGAAAAACGAAGAACGCCGATGCTAGCTTCATCTCATTCCTTCCCAACGTTGATGGAACGACACATGTCTTCTGTGACGCTCGTCTTTCGCGACTCGCCATCGTTTAAAGCCATTTTACGAGGTAGGGGTTATTATGTTAATGTTTTAATAGCGTTCATCATTGTTCTTCAATTCTTGAGTTTCGTTTGGTCGCATGATACCATCTTGATGAGGAAGGGCTCGAACCACACGAACAAGGCCTGAACCTTTCCCACTCGTTTGTTGTTTGTGGATGATGGAGGCATACTGTGATGAACCGGCCGGCGTCGGGCCGACCACGAGCGGATCATTAGCGCATGATTGTCGGGTGGCCACAAGGGCGCGGAACCGTCGTGCCGAATGGAGTAGAGTCGAACATCGGCCAGAACGGGCCGTGGTGGAGGGGCGTGGCACCATCGGGCTGTGCCAAAGCTACATGAGCCGTGACCATGGTGGGCCGCGGTAGAGGGGCGTGACGCCGTCGCACCGCGCCGGAGCTACAGGGGCATAGGCCGGGGCGGGCCGCGGCACTGTTGCGTCGCGCTGGTTGAGAAAATCCACAGCCAAAGTCCACGGTGGATCTAAAAATGGCGGCCAGCTATGCCAGCCTCCAGTGCTATCATGAGGCGGGACCCGAGGGGTCCCGCGGTTAACCAAGGGTCGGCCAATAAGGTCGTCCATTTCGAAGAACCGGTGGGGTGTACCCCCCCAATCAGCGGGTAGGGCGGGATCCACTGGGTGCCACCACCCCACCTGGTCGGCCACCCACGCAGCCAACAATGTGGGCCATGCGGGTCGGGCTGCGCTGGTCGAGCCGGACCGCGTCGGCCGGGCCAAGCCGCCAGCGTCGGGCTGGGCCGCCAGCATTGGGTCGGGCCACCAGTGCCAGGTCGGGCCACCAACGCCAGGCCGGGCTGGGCCGCCAGCGCCGGGCCGGGCTGGGCCGCCCGTGACGGTCGGGGCCACGCCCTACCGTGCTGACCTAGGGGGTGTTGGGCCGGTTCAGACCAGGCCCAGACCCCCTATTTTCAGACTATTTCAGTTAAATGGGCATATCTTGAGCTACAGACCTCCGATCGATGCAACGTCAGTTTCATAGGATTCCTTGGACTGAGTTGGTCGTTTCAGTATATTATACCTAAGGTTTAGATGATGTTTTTGAATGTACAGGTTGGTTTGAACTTGAAACTAATCGAGCCCTCGAAGCAGAAATGCTTATAACTTGAGCTCCAGACGTCCAATTGACTTGTCGTTGACTTTATTAGATTCCTCTTGATGAGACGGTTCTATTGGAATACTTCAGCTGATGTTTGGATGTAGTTGGAGTATGGCTGGACTGGATTGTACCCAAAATCCAACCGGGCCCTGGAATAGAAATGCTAAAAACTCACAGACCGGGCGTCCGATTGAAGCGCTATCTGTTTAGTTGAGACCCCTATGATGAGGTGGTCCTTCTTGATACTTATATATGAGACTTCATGAAACTTGGAAGTAATGACCAGTAGCTCATGGAGCAGACCCTCTTGGAGACGAGCGTACGGAGTGCGGAGACCGAGTAGCTGTAGAGCTGACGACTGCTTGACCAATTCGACTCGTAGTGATTCTGTTAGCCCAGTGGACAGAGCGCCTGGTATTTGGCGGCAGAACCACAATGGACGGAGCGCCTGGTATTTGGAAGTAGAAGCGTGGTACTTGTCAGGAGGAGTACCTCTGTAGGCTATTAGGGAGAGCACCTGGTATTTTTCGTTAGACCCTTAGCGGACAGAGCGCCCGATATTTGGCAGCAGACCCATGGTACTCGACGGGCGGGAGTACCTCAGCAGTCTAAGGTTAGTGAGTAGCACCTCAGAGTCATGACAGGGCCACTGTACTCGATGGAGGAAGAGTTTCTCCAGCAGTTTTGGTTTCAATAATACAAATCCTGGGTTGAGCTGAGTCAATGACCTTTGTGTTTTCCTCATGATTGAGATGGGATATTTGATAACATAGGTATATGTATGGGCATATACCTAAGTAAAGTTTATCTATTGAGATATTTCTTTGTGGTTTATCCTTGTTGGATTTAGTGAGATGTTGAGGGTCTCGGGGTCGCTACTTAGTATCATTATACTCACCCCTGCACCAGCTATGCCTGCACCTCGTTGTGTTGGATGCAGACGACGTATAGTGCTGACGGATGCCGAGTGTACAAGGACTAGACGACACTTGGAGGTGGACCTCACGACGAGTCGGTACCCGGAGGTGGACCTCATGACGAGTCGGTACCCGTAGAAGGTTGACGGATGAGGGCGCTGAGGAGGATATCTATACTTTCCCTTCAGGTAGAATCCGTGGTGGACGATCCAGGAGCTGCTTGTCACCTTCCAGTTATTTTGTATTTTACTTGTACTTTACAGTTGGGCTTGTATTTCCGGCCCCATACTTTTAGCACACTTGTTATATTGCTTTACTTAGTGTTTTCTTCCACTTGTACTCTGGTTGTGTGTGTGATTACATTTTATAAATGCAATGTCTTCCCAGTTATAGGGATTTACGCCTTTGGTGCTAGTCTCCAACCCCTGGCCTATGGAAGGCGGGCTTGGGGTAGTTACGACACGGGCCCCGGGGGATGGGTCGTGACATTTTATTTGGTCAATTTGAATGTATTAAAGTGAAAAAAAACTATATTTTATGATGGTTCACCATTAAAAGGTGGTAAATCGTCCTTTTTATGTAAATTATTCATAAAATTAGATTCCTTAATATTTTAAGTGTAACAACCCATGATTTTATGAGATATATTATTTTTAATTTCGTTGATGTCTTATATTATACACTACACCAAAATTGGCTTGTACTATATGCAACACTGTATTTGTTTGCAGTATATGCAACACTATTCTTGTCTCGTGTTACACAAAAATTCATGTTCGTTTTGTGGAAATTATTCTACGCAACTTTAAGTATAGATTTTTTATGTATAAATGAAATAAGTTTTGATTATGTTATATGCAACACCAAACAAAGCTTTCAATACATGAATCCCTGACTTGGATTTCATTAAACGCAATCAAGACCTTCCTCGATAGTGTGTGTAATACGCAATACCGAGTTTCACTAAATGATATATTATTATAATATTATTAAGAACTAGCCGTTATGAATAGTAATACCAACTTTTTGAAATTTTATAAATTTTATTTTTCTAAATGGACTTCATTTTTGGATTCGGAATATCGAAATTAGCCTAGGGTGAATTTTTGGTATTTTTCTGAAAAATTTCAATTTTTGATGAATAGTGAAAACACTGGGATACTATTTAAAAACAAACATTTTATTTAAATAATTATTTATTATATTTAAATTTATTTTAGGTCAAAATTGATACATAATACCTATATATGTTCAATATAATTCATTTGAGTCATTTTATAGTAATTTTATATATATAAATATTGTATTGAACTTTTCACCGTCTTTTACCCACCTCACAGGAGAGTTTGAAAATTTACATAAAACATAATTTTTCCTCTTCTGTGAGTGAAATTTTGAAAATCCGGGAGACACAGTTAATATCAAGGAGTAAAATTTGGTTCAATAAGATAAAAATAAATTTTCATGAATAGTAACTGTTTACTTTTATTTACCACGGTTAAAAGTAAATAGGGTAATTAAGGGTAAAAATGATATTATTATTACCCTAACACATGTAATAATTCTATTAGATAAGTTTAGTTCGACCAAAAACAACCTTAGGAATAAAATATTACCCTCTAGGTCCACTTGGATTAGATTAGGACAGTTATTATTATTTTATTTAAAGAAGTATTAAAATAGTTAAAATCAAAGTTTAATAACTAAAACATTTTTAATATAGGGTAATACATAAGATAAATTCGACTATAAATATTATTTAGAAAGACAAAAAGATTTCCTAAATAATGGTATTTTATTTATAATTTTTAGATATTAAATTATTTAATATATTTATGACACAATGATGATGTAGTAATTACCTTATTAATCAAATATTAACATAATTGATGTTATAAATACCCAAATAAATGTAATTTTAGACTTTTTATGAATATCAAAAAATTTATAAGTTAATACAACATGTTAGTATTGCTTTAATTAACATTGTTTGAACTAATCATTCTGTTATTATTTTCAAAAATTCAAGTAACAAATAGTGTCAAAATTGACATAAAATAGTTTTTACAACAAATATTATATTATTAATTGTTATTTTATTTTTAAAAATCTAAGGTTCGTCCAAATGACTTATATAAGGATATATATATTAGTAATGAACAACTTGGGGTTCTTTTGGCTTATTATAGTATGTTTATTAACCATATAGTGTTAGAGAACATGAAGACACGGTAAAAGTAAAATTATTTAACTTAAAGTTAAATCTAAATGATAAGGTTAAAATAGTAACCAAAACTTGTCTAAAACCTTTTGGTTGAGAGGATTTCGACCCATACCCTCTTTAGATTAGAAATAAATTAATTTTGAGCTATTATAAACCGAATATGACTTTATTATAAAATAATATTTTATGTTTTTCCAAAGGTGCCCCTCTCTTCCCTTATAAAAAGGGCACCCATTCCCTCTTCTCATCACAACATTTTGAGCCTTGAAGCTCGTCCAAAACCTGATAATTACTCTTCTAAACATCTCTATTTATATCATACAGGATTTCGTCTTCTCAAAAGACCAACTATAGTGCCCTAAGAAGAATCTTAAAAGTGGTGCGTCGAAGAAGAGGTAATCTCTTCTACCGATTGTTTCATGTTTCTTTCTTCTTCAACATCTTCTTCTTTATTTGTTTCATAATAAATTAATAACATCAGTATCACTCATATACTAATATGTTATTATAAATATTAAATAACCCTATTTTACCTTCTATCCATCCTACGAAAAACGAAATCACCGCACGTGCGTACATATGGAATACTGTCTCCACGCCGTAGTGTAATATGTTTTTCCACCACCACCGTACTTGGATGGGAATAATGGTGTAAAGAATAAAAATATATGATTATTATAAAATCATAATGATTTTAAGATATTATATCATCCACTACAATTCCATTCAATAAATATGGGAATGATATCATTTCTCATGCGTACGTACGGATTACCGTCCCCACGACACGATAAGATACATTTTCCATGTTTACAATTCAAGAATGATTTTAAAGTATATATAAAATGTAATCATGAAATATATGACATAATGATGCTATTGGATTTATTTATAAAAATATGTATGTAATCTACTTAATTCAATTCAATTCAATAAGGAAACGAAAATAGAGTTCATGCGTACGTATGGCCTACCGTCTCCATAAATGGTGTATTTTTTTTTCCATTTTTCAATCTATTATATATATGTATATTCTGAATATATATTATATATAAATCGTGTTTTATATTCTGGAATTAATTAATCATGACCTATGTAATAATATTAATAATTAAAAGTCAAAACACGGATGATAAATGGAACGATTTTACCCAAAACACTGCTTTAACATGGAATTGACTAATGAACGGATAATATAAAGTCGTAAGTGAATAATACATGATATCATAAATATTATTATGTTTCTGTTACAAGTTAATAATATGTTTAAACCCACTATACATGAGTCTCGGATACATACAGAAGAAATTGGACATAAGTTAAGGGATAACTATTCCAATCTCATTCTTATCCGAGATTGTTGTTCGTAAGTATTTACTGGTGTTATTGTTATCATCCATGACCAAGTTTTCTAAAACAATTCCTGTATTTTTAAATTCCATTTTGCCCATTTTTTAAATTTACCACATATTATGAAAGGAATCTTACTTTTTTTACCACACGGGGAACTTTTTGACTTTTCTGACAAAAGTATGAGAGGAATGTTATTTTTAAAATATACAACGTGAACGAATTTTTACGGTTTCATAACGCCTCATTTTCATGAATCTTACTCTACAATATTTTATGTCTATTTTAAACAAAATAATATTCTTTCAAAATTTCATGGAATTTTGTTAAAAGAAAATGATTTTGAAGAAGAAATGTTAATTTCCTCAAGAATTCATTTCAAGTGTTTTATCAAAACCATTTTCCATCTATGATGACATTATTTCATATGTTTATGTTTCAAGTATAATGTCTCTATGATTTACATGGTTTCACTTTTCTTATGATGAAATATCCATTTGTTTTATTTGGATTATGTGATGATGGGATGATGTTTATCAAACCCATTTAATTATTTGGGTTATGATGAATGTCTTAAGTTCATTTTGTGGTAGAGGTCAGAATGATTTAATTATGAGATGGGTGGGACCTATATCTCCCTCCAATGTATTGGGTAAAAATTTAAATCTCATGAGATAGACATGGCTGAAATGGTAAGTTAATCTGGTCTAGTGTTACAGGACTGAAACGAGGAGTGAACTCGATTCAAAAAGGGACTTTGTCCACTAAGATGGTCTTGGCAGCAATGCCTTGGCTACTATGGAAATCATATCATGTGCTTAATGTTTTTCCACAATTACAAGTTTTATTTCCAAGCTATTTTATCCTGATTGATGTTACATTATGATCTATGCCTTATATACTACCATGTTTTATGTCATTGCTCAAGATTTTGATGTTTAAATATTATGTTCTAGTTTTTATGTTCAAATGTATATGGTTTGGTTTGTTTTCTCCATGCTTACCCTTACTTAGTATTTGAGCTCACGCTTTATATGTTTTCTTTTCCGCAGTATATAAAGAATGGTTTTAGGTAAGTAAACAAAAGGGGAAGATCTTTATGGGATATGTTGAAGATCTTTCACCATGATTTGAAGATTATATTACGAGTTTCCGAAGACAATAAACTATTAAGTTCCTTGTGTGTTTTTTTATGTATTATGTATTCCAAAATATTAAAGTATTGTCTATGTAAGTTAAGCTTTGGGTCACTACAGTTTGTATCAGAGGAATGGTTTAGTTAACCTTTGGAAACTAGGATGCGAAATCATTAGTGAAATCCCTAGAGATATTTCTAAGGTATATCGAGGGATGTCCCTATGGTTAAGAATACGTATAGGTTAGAGTCCTAGAATTATGTTGAAGATCATGAATAACATATGGTGATCCTAAGTTGTCATGGATTAAAGAAGTTTTTATAATTTAGACACCCCATAAGTGACGTTTTTTGATTATGTGGATCCTCTTTATTTTAACTATTTCTTACACTATGGTTTTTGGCCTTATTCAATGGAGGGAATGAGAAGGAATTCAGTTAACATTGATTCCAATGGAGAAATTGGTGACTATGATCAACGAAATTATGAAACTCCTAGAGAGAATGATATTGTGATTATATAAAATCTGTCATCTCGATATATGATTAACATGGTGAAATTTAGTTGTATTCCTAAGTCATCAAATAAGAGGAAGATGGGATTTTATGCATGTTCGCAGGGTGAGGAGCATAGAGAAAGGAATATTGAGATTTAGAAATAAGGGAAGAAGAACCTTGAGGAATACCTCAAATGGAGGGGAAGATGTTATCTATGTAGAGAAAAGGGTCATAGAGTGATAGACTGTTATGGAGTCCAATGTCTTATCTGTGGAGAACATGGGAATTACCCAACTCAATGCCCTGACCTAAGAAGCTACTTCTAAATCGTGGAAGGACATATTCCATGACAATCATTGAAGATGATGTATTGAAGGGATTATGGATTGGAATTAAATAATAATTTTTTTGAGGTACTTTTATAGTATATTGAAATATATGTGTATTGGTCCATTGTGGGTTTCTATAAGAATATGGAACCGGTAACCATGAAAAGTGATTCAAATAGTTTGTAAAGAAGATGATATGCGCATAATTAATAGATTAGGAGAAAATAATATGTTTGATAGTATTCATGAGATCATGATTGATATAAGGACTAAGTGATATCATGGTTTGAGTATATAGAATTTTTGGGATTTTGGTATGTGGAAAGAGTTAACTTTTGACAGCACCCATGTTTTCACTAGGGTTCTATGGTAATTAATGTTTCAAAAGAATAAATGATTAAGGTATTCACATTTTTGTAATGTGACCAACAAGATATATCTTATGATATATCTGGGATAAATGATTGTATTAACATGCTTGTTATGTGACCTTTAAAGTAACCATTTTCTTTATACTATGAGCTTGGACAGAAGTATTTTGGATAAGCCTAAAGATTGGAATGAGTTACGTTAGACATAAGATAGTATTGTTTAAGGCTAGAACTTTTTTCTATTTTATTGCAGGAATGTTGTTATAATTTAGTTTTAGAAAAAGGGACAACCTGCAGGACGGGCAACAACCCATCACGTCGGACAAGGCTATGGGAATCGAACCCACAACCGAAGTGTGACAGGACTTTATTTCCTAACAATGTCCTATAGAAAGTCCCTAGTTAGTAGATAAAAATATTATTATGTAGTAAAATAGATAAATTATAAGTCCATTTTTGGAATCATATATGATTAACGACACCATAGATGGACTTATGTATATTTGATAACTTTTTCTAACCTTATGTTTGAGACATATGGAATGACCCGTCATTCTATCACATGATATGCTAACACTTCACGAATGATAAATTCAACTTCATTTCTTTAAGAGATGAAGTGGAAATTGTCCAAGTAACGACCAATGGTGAGATTGTACCAAAATCAAGAAAGTATTTCTCTGAATTAAAATTTCATCAACTTTAGAGAAATGATCGTGAAAACCAAAGAATTTGTCCTTGTGTCCTTATATATGATGAATTAGATTGTACCTTAGATCATCACGAATTTAAGGCTTTGTGGTTGTTGTATTTTTCATATCCATGTCCTCTATCACTCTTCATCAAAATTTCATGGTTATATTTCTCTTCTATATCCATATTTTCACCTATGTTGTCCTATGTGGAAACCCAGTGCTGAGTTACTTTGGGTGACTGTTATGATTATAAATTCCCTTTTTAAAATTAAGTTTTAGTATTCCTTTTTACAATGTGGGTATCTATGAAAGAGACTTTCAAGTAGTAAATCATTTATAACCCCAACTAATTTCGATGGTGAAATTCATTTTAAGGGTGGTAGAATGTAACACCCCGATATTTTATGAGATATATTATTTTTAATTTCTTGTATGTCTTCTATTATACACTACACCAAGATTGGATTGTACTATACACAACAATGTATTAGTTTTCAGTATATGAAACACTATTATTGGCTCGTGTTACAGACAAATTCTTGTTCGTTTTGTGGAAATTATTCTACGCAACATTAGGTATAGATTTTGTTTAATGTATAAATGAAATATGTTTTTAATATGTTATACAAAACACCTAATTGAGCATTCAATACACGCATCCCTGACATGGCTTGCATTACACGCAATCAAGACCTTTCTCGATAGCGTGTGTAGTACAGAATACTGAGTTTCACTAAACGATATATTATTATAATATTATTATGAACTAGCCGTTATGAATAGTAATACCCACATTTTGAAATTTTATAAATTTTATTTTTCAAAATGGACTTCATTTTTGGATTCGTAATATTGAAATTATCCTAGGGTGAATTTTTGGTATTTTTCTGAAAACTTTCAATTTTTGATGAATAGTGAAAACACTGGGTTACTATTTAAAATCAGACTTTTTATTTAAATAATTATTTATTTTATTTAAATTTATTTTATGTCAAAATTGATAGATAATACCTATATAAGTTAAATGTAATTCATTGGAGTCATTTTATAAAAATTGTAGACATAAAAATTTTATTGAACTTTTCACTATCTTTTACCCACCTCCTAGGAGAGTTTGAAACTTTACATATAACAAAATTTTACCGCTTCTCTGAGTGGAAATTTGAAAATCCAATAGAAACGGTCAATATCAAGGATTAAAATGTGGTTTAATAAGATAATTTTTTTTCCTGAATAGTAACTTTTTACTTTTATGTACCACTGTTAAAAGTAAATAGGGTAATTAAGGGTAAAAATGATATTATTATTACCCTATTACATGTCCTAATTCTATTGGATAAGTTTATTTCGACCAAAAAAAAACATAGGGATAAAATATTACCCTTAATGTCTACTTGGATTAGATTAGGACATTTATTATTATTTTATTTAAAGAAGAATTAAAATAGTTAAAATCAAAGTTTAATAAATAAAACATTTTTAATATAGGGTTATAAATAAGATAAATTCGACTATAAATGTTCATTAGAAAGGTAAAAAGTTTCCTACATAATGGTATTTTATTTATAAATTTTAGACATTAAATAATTTAATTTATTTATGACACAATGATGATGCAGCAATTACCTTAGTAATGAAATATTAACATAATTGATGTTATAAATACCCAAATAAATGTAATTTTTGACATTTTAGGAATTAAACTAATTTTCATGTTTAATATGACATGTTAGTATTGATTTAATTAATGTTTTTAGAACTAATCATGATGTTATGATTTTCAAAAAAATCAAGTACCAAATACTGTCATAATTGACATAAAATAGTTTTTAAAACAAATATTATATTATTAATTGATATTTTATTCCTAAAAATCTAAGGTTTCGGCCAAATGACTTAGATAAGGATATATATATTAATAATGAACCACTTTGGGTTCTTTTGGCTTATTATAGTATGTTTAATAATCATATAGTGTAAGAAAACAAGAAGACACAGCAAAAGTGAAATTATTTAACTTAAAGTTAAATCTAAATGATAAGGTTAAAATAGTAACCGAAACTTGACTAAAACCTATTGGATGAGAGGATTGCGACCCATCCACACTTTAGCTTCTAAATAAGTCAATTTGGATCTATTATAAACCTAATATGACTTTATTATAAAATAATATTTTAAGTTTTCCCAAAGCTGACCCTCTCCTCCCTTATAAAAAGGGAACCCCTTCCCTCTTCTCTTCACACCATTTTGAGCCTTGAAGCTCACCCAAACCCTGAAAATTCCTCTTATAAAAATCTATAGTTATATCATAGAGGTTCGGGTTTTCCCAAAAGACCATATCTAGTTCCCTACGAAGAAGCTTAAAATAGATGCGTCAAAGAAGAGGAAATCTCTTCTACCGATTCTGTCAAGCTTCTTTCTTCTTTAACTTCTTCTTCTTTATTTGTTTCATCATAAATTAATAACATCATTATCACTTATATACTGATATTTTATTATAAATATGAAATAACCATATTTCACCTTCTATCCATCCTTCGAAAAAAATAAATCACCACGCATGCGTACGTACAGAATATCGTCTTCACATTGTGGTGTAATCTGTTTTTCCACCACCACCATACTTGGGTGGGTATAATGGTGTAAAGAATAACTATATATGATTATTATAACATAATAATTATTATAATTTATTATATCATCCACTATAATTCCATTCAATAAATATGGGAATGATATCATCGCTCGTGCATACGTACGGATTACCGTCTCCAGGACGTGGTGAGATTCATTTTCCATGATAACAATTAAAGAATGATTATAAAGTATATATAATAGTTAATCATGAAATATATGACAGAATGATGCTACTGGATTTATGTATATATATATGTATGTCATCTACTTAATTCAATTCAATTCAATAAGGAAACGAAAACAGCGTTCATGCGTACGTACGACCTACCGTCTCCATGAAGAGTGTATTTTTTCCATTTATAAATCTATTATATATATGTATATTATGATTATATATTATATATAAATCATGTTTTATATTCTGGAATTAAGTAATCCTGATCTAAGTAATCATATTAATAATTAGAAGTCAGAACACAGATGATAAATAAAACGCTTTTACACAAAACGTTGCTTTAACATGGAATTGACAAATGAACAGATAATATAAATTCATAAGTGAATACTATATGATATCATAAATATTAATATGGTTCTGTTAAAAGTTAACAATATTTTTAAACCCACTATACAGGATTCTCGAACACATATAGAATAAATTGGACATAAGGTAAGGGATAACTATTCCAATCTCGTTCTTATCCGAGATTGTTATTTGTAAGTATTTACTGGGGTTATTGTTATCATCCATACCCATGTTTCTAAATATGTTTTAATGTATTTTTAAAGTCCTTTTTACCCATTTTTTAAATTTACCACATGTTATGAAAGGAATCTTACTTTTTTTACCACATAGGGAACTTTTTGACTTTTCCGACAGAAGGAAGAGAAGAATGTTATTTTTAACTTATACGGCGTGAACGGATTTTTATGGTTTCATAATGCCTCATTTTCATGAAGATTACTCTACAATATTTTATGACTATTTTCAATAAAATACTTTTATTTTAAAATTTCATGTAATTTTTTGAAATGAAAATGATTTCGAAGAAGAAAATATATTTTCCTCATGAATGCATTTCAAGTGTTTTATCAAAACCATTTTCCATCTAAGATGACATTATTTCATATGTGTATTTTTCTTGTATAATGTCTCTATGATTTACATGGTTTCACTATTCTTATGATGAAATATCCATTTGTTTTATATGGATTATGTGATGATGCGATGATTCTTATGAAACCCATTTTATTCTTTGTGTTATGATGAATGTTTTATGTTTATTTTGTGGAACTAGTAAGAATGATTTCATTATGAGATGGGTGGGACCTATATCTCCCTAAAATGCATTGGGTAAAGATTCATATTCAAGATATAGACATGGCTAAAATGGTAAGTTAATCTGGTTCAGTGTTACAGGACTGAAACGAGGTGTGAACTCGATTCAGAAAGGGAATTTGTCCACTAAGATGGTCTTGGAAGCAATGTGTTGGCTACTATGGAAATCATATCTTGTGCTTAATGTTTTTCCACAATTACAAGTTTTATTTCCAATCTATTTTATCATGATTGATGCTCCATTATGATCTATGTCTTACATACCTCCATGTTTTATGTTATTGCTCAAGATTTTGATTTTAAACATTATGTTCATGTTTTTATGTTCTAATGTATATGGTTTGTTTTATTTTCTCCATGCTTACCCTTACTAAGAATTGGGCTCACCATTTATATGTTTTCTTTTCCCCGGGATATAAATAAAGGTTTTAGGTAAGAAAAAAAAGGGGAAGATATTTATGGGAGATGATGAAGATCATTCACCACGATTAGAAGATTATGTTCCGAGTTTCCAAAGACACTAAACTATTACGGTCCTTGTGTGTTTGTTTTTTTATGTATTAAGTATTCCAAAAAAGTAAAGTAATGCTTATGTACATCATGCTTTGGGTCTCTACATTAAGCCTCTAACTTTTTATTGGATAAATGTAAATACATTTAATAAACATGTATAATCATATTTTAATTAGTTTTGTTCATTCCCACCAATAAAATGGCTAGAAGTTAGCTACCATTTAAAATAATAATATTTTATTATTAGTGTGCAACCTGAGATTTTAAAGAAACCTATTGTTGCGTATAGGGTATGCTATCGAACATAACAAACCTTTTAAAGTAAAATTAATATTTAATTCAAAAATATTAATAAATATGATATATGTCTTATTCTTTATTTACCTGGGATGTTACATTTATTGTGTTATAAATTGCGATATTTTACAAAAACACTTTTTTAAAAATTTAATTTAATTAAATATTATAATTTCTAAATATAGATAAATATTTTATAAAAAATGGATTTCATTTTTGGAATTATGATAATGAAATAATACTAGAATTATTTTTTTTCCTAAAAAAATTATTTTATTGGTCAATAAAAATATACTACAAAATTATTTATTTTACATTATCAGGTAAAAACAAGATTAATTGCATAAGGGGTTATATAAGAAACCATTAGCACTACCTCACATGGGATTAATACTATATTTTTTCACAATATTAATAACTATATTCATATAATTATTTGAAAATAATAATCATATTAATATTGTATTAAAAAATAACACTCTCCTCCATTTATAAATCCTTCTCCTCACCCCACCTTATCCTCACACATTCTAAGCCTTTGAGATAGCAAAAAATCTTTCCATTTATCACTCAAACCCACCATTCAAAATAAAAAGTGTGACTTTCTTACAAATTTCCATCTTAATGAGACTTAAGGGGTTTCCAATATAATAATCCCAATGGAAGATTTATAATTTTCCATGGATTAACTTTCAATTCTTTTCTTCTATTACCTCCCATATAAAAATTTCCTCCACATTGAAATTGTAATATATAAAACCAAAATATATTCATATTGTATTTTTTTCTAGAATATCTATTTTATACACTTCACTCAATCAATTATATCATTAATATTTTTTTTCATTATGATTTTTTCATTACCCCCATCAATGATGAATTACATTTTTATCCACTGTCTTAAAAAATATTTGGATTGAATTATTTTGTTTTAAAATGATTTTAGAATGTATCTTTTAAAAAAAAATTGAATGGAAATGTTTTATTAATGTTAATTAATACCATGGATGTTCATCTTAGCCAAGAACTAAACTAAATGATTTGAACATATAAAAATAAAACATTAAATGGAAAATTCCTGAATATATATGAATACATTTTTATAATAAGAACATTATTATCTTCAAAAAAAATCATTTAACGCATTTTGAAACATCATTCGAGTTGTTGAAAAACCCATATAAACTATTATAATTACATTAATCTAATATATCATAGGAAACATGTTATTAATAACCCTATATTGGAGAATATAGACCTGATGTCTCAATTAAATGGCTTTAAAAAACATAAACTATTATTAATAAATTAAATATTGTTTAATTAGTCTGTCAAACAATAATTTTATAAAATAGTTTTTTATACATTTCATGGATGAAATTAAATAATGATTCAAAAATAAGGTTAGGCAACTCTAAAACCCACCATAGTTACATTATGTTTTATTATTTTTTTATCTACCTCATATTATTATTTTAATGTTATTGAATTATTGTAAATTATGAATATTTTTATCTCACATATGTAACTATCATAATATCCCTTTATTTTTCTTGGTTTATTCATTCAATTCATTAATTTATCAATACCATATATAAAATAGATCCCTATTATGTGTAATTTTATATACCGTAATATATTTATCTAAAACTATATTATATTAATTTACCCATTCAAGATTTGGAATCAAGAGATCTATTTTTGGGATAATAATTTTATTTTACATCTGCTATTAATGAATGTTCTATATTATTATCATCATTAAAATAAATTTATTTATTCTTTTGAACATAATATTATATGTTCAATTCTATATATAATTATATACACATTCTAATGATTTTTTCACTCTGAATTAGTGGTTCAAAATT
This sequence comes from Viscum album, assembly GCA_963277665.1. Lineage (NCBI taxonomy): Eukaryota > Viridiplantae > Streptophyta > Magnoliopsida > Santalales > Viscaceae > Viscum > Viscum album. The sequence goes on along the minus strand of OY728121.1, from coordinate 1,786,465,720 downwards.
ATCATTATTGATTCAAATATTAACATTAAAAACATTTTTCTTCTTCTCCAACAAATATTATTTATGATATGTACGTTGACTATTCAATGGTAACTAACTTTGTAACGCAGAGTATTTCATGGGTATTTCATATTGTTAAATCTTTTAATTTATTTGCTTATGTGGAAAACAATAGAATTTACATGTTATGATGGGTTAACATAGTTATCTCTATAATGCATTGGGTATTTTTTATATCTCATTATAATATATATATATATATGTTTAAAGAGAAAAACTAATCCACTATGGGACTTTCTCCACTATGTTATGAAGTCTTGACCAAAAGCCTTGTAATATTATTATAATGATGTATTTTTCTAGTGCATTCATATTCCAATGGTCCCAAAATATTATTATTCCATCTTCATTATATCATTAGTAAATGTGATTATTCATGATATATTTATTTATCATTATCATGTTATTCTATTTGACTGATATGTTATGATTTATTATCATAGTTATTCCCTTAATAATATTTATAACTCATCCCTTATATTTTTTATATGATAGGTTTTTTACACATACATATTTATATATACGATCAAATGGATGAATGGGAATATTTTACATTCTAAAATAAAAATTTTAAATTTTAGAATCATGATATTGTTTATGTATTTGGTCTCTTAATGACATGGGTACTTTAGATCCTTTTTTTTCTATTGCTTATTTATTTTCAAAACCATGTAATAAAATGAATAATATTTATAGGTCATAATTGTTGGTATTAGGTCTTGTTGTTGTTATTTTTAGGTTTGAGACATGAATAACTCAGTATAAAACCTAGAAATAGTAAAATTTAATGAAACAAATACTTAAATATTAGTCTTATATATTGAGTATCATATAATAAATGAAATCCATATATGGATACTATAAGTAGATTTGTATTTAGCACATATATACGTGATGATAATATCTTTGAATGAGATATTTTTTTATTAACTCAACAGATATACAGTTCATGATAATGATTCCTAACTAAAATCCATGATTGACACTATGTCCTGATTTTATTTATTAACATTATAATATCATTGTCATTTAGTATGAAGGATATTAATAGATTGTCATGTTTGACTAACTATATGGAAAAATAACATGGATATCCTAGATTGAAACCTATAGACACATATGTTAGGATATAAAATTAATTTCCATGTCAATACATCTGTGTTCATAGAGTAAATTTTATTATTATGTTTTTTACGTATTCTCATCCAAAAATATAAATTTCATAATTAATCATGGGGAAATATAAATCAATTGAGAATAAAAAATGTGACACGAAATGTTATGATCTCTCTAATGAGATACCCATCTAAACAAGAGTATGAGATGAGAAATTAATGGAAGCACTGGATAAACAAAATAAGATTAGGAACAATAAAATGTATCATGAGGAAATTCCTCCTTCAACTACGAAATAGAAAATGATGTGGGGACCTTTTTAATAAAAATTCCACATAGTATTCTTGGATATTATGATCATGTCATCATAAAATACTGGATTACCAATAGTGAGATGATATTTTCTATCCACTAATTATTTAACAAAGAGAGTTCCATACCAATAATTTATCATATATATGGTGAAACTAATTAGTATTGGACATTAATCAAGAACACTAATCCCAAGTTGGAATTCAAATCCATGTAATGAGATAGAATCAATGAAAAACTTCAATAAAAATTTCAGAAAAATCCTTATCTAAATATTGATGAGGAATTCCTTAGGATGGTCAAAAAGAATGATTTGACTATTAGTACTTATGTATAATATTTTAAAATTATTTTATAATGTCTATATGTTTTTCATCGACCCTGTATGTATGTTGGACATATTTTTGTGTCGATTAATGAAGAGTATATAAAAAAAATCAATTCTTTGAGACATAAGAATAAAAAAATATAGCGATCTTTGTTTACTTAATGTTATGATGAATATAATTGAATTCTAGTTATCTTAATGTTATATATATTATAAAAACAAAATGGAGTTAAATATTCCTGGAATAATGGATAAATCCTCCAAGATATGAAAATCCAAAAAAAATAACATGCCATATATGAAGGATGAAACTTCATGAAAACTATCTCGAGGAATAAAAATATGTTTCAATTATTGATAATATGTGTATCATTGAACTCAATTATGAAGGGGTATGAATAATATAACTAGTTTAATTGATTAATAAAAGTTTTCTATCAACCCTCATCCTTTTTAGTTATTCAACTATAAGGAAACAAAAAATTATGCCCATGAATGACACACGACATGGGTTTTGGGAGATAATAAATGAAAACTACCTCTAAGTAAAAGAGACAATGTTATTTATTATTATACAACTATTTATCATTTCCAAACTAATGATAATGTGGTGATTGTTATTCTAATTAGTCATTCAATAATAGATATTTTTTTATTTGATTCTAGTATGACATATTCTTTCCTATAATGATTTTTTCTACATATTCAAAAACAGTGAAAACATGTGATGGTTATGTTATCTATGAAGAATTAAAAAATTGGAATTACTGCATAAAATCAATTTATGTCCTCCCTACTTAGTGTTATTTGAGTCATCCACTAAATAATATTTCCATACATCATTTAGTGTATTTTGAATCTATCATGATAATGGATTACCTATAATTATATAATTCCAACAATCAAATATATTATATGGGAAGTACTATCCATGTCATGAATAATAGTCATATTCTATTCAATTATAAGGAAGATGACAATTATCATTTGTAATATTTTTCATCAAATTGGAAATTTTTTCTGTACGAGCAAGAATAACTACTCGAATTATTTAGGAAATTGAGAGAATAATGTTCTATGAATAAACCCAATATGAGGGACTATACTAATATGTTACTTTATGTGTTTCTAGATATTCATTATTTCCAAGATATTGAGTTATCCAAATAAATTATACTACGTTACCTACCTATATCAACAAATTCACATATAACGACTAACATCTAATTAAAAGAACTGAAGAAAGAAGTATAATGGAGTACAGAAAATGGATTTAAACACCCAATTAATTTACCATTATTTTCTCAATTCCTCTACATCATGAAGATTTATGAATAAATTCCCCTACTAATTTGTTACCATGAACCCAAAAAAATCAAGATAAACAATAATAATTCTACAACATAGTTTTATTACACTCTTCGTTAAATACATCATTCATAGTATTTCGTGAAGTTATACCTCGAGTTTATATATATCCAATAATGGTGATTAAGTATGAAATTCCCAGGAGTTCATTTGGAATATGGTATAGTCACTATGAGTTCATAGTGATTCCCATATAACTAACTAATTTTCCTAAAATCATTATAGACTTATAGAATTCAGTCTTTAGTGAATTACTTTTCATGCTTCTGACAGTCTTAAATGATAATATTATGATATAATAAAAAATAAAGTAGTATTATGTGGTTAATTGTATTACATCACTATAGACATTGTGAAATGAAAATATATTTGAAAATTATTGTAAATGTCAGTTTTTGTTATAAGAATTTCAATCTATGGGGAATATGATCGTTAGAAATGTTATATTTCTAAATATTTTGAATAATAGTGATTGAGAAGTTGATTAGAACAATAACATTATCATATATCAACTTCATTCATAGATTATATAGTTACTAATGATGATTTCAGTGGATAATAGCATGATTTTCAAACCCAAAAAGCAAGATTACTTGAAATGGATTGATGATTTTATAGACCAAGGATTACTATTATAGATTCTTGGAATTTCACATTAGTCTATTCACTGAACCATTATTATAACTCTCATCAAGCAGTGGAATTTTCATAGTATAGAATGACACCATTAAGACAGATCTGGTTTGTTCTGATAAAATATGATAATGTGAATTCCTATTCCTCAAGGGAAAAAATCATGAGTAAAATTATCAAACGCATTATCTGGATGTGGGTATAGTGATTATTATATGGATGATTGGGTAGAAGTATCTATATTAGGGTAATTGTTATATATATATATATATATATATGTATTATAAGAGCCTCAAATAAACCTTCATATAGAAGTATATTATTATGTACTTGAAAATATGGAATGAGATGATCAAGGAATATGCATACTCAATTAACTACCATCTTGGGATTAAGATTGAATTTGATAATGGTATATGTGGAAAATATCTAAAGTAAATATCAATGATTAGAATATTGGAGGATATAATATAATTATACAGACAATGTTTTCTCATGGAATATATAATGGAAATATATATATACTACATAAGACAAATTACTTCTCATCCAACCATTTGGAGATGATGAAGGACGAAAAGAGTTATTACATTTAAATATAGAAGATGGCGTAAGCTATATGAAAATAAAAAGTCTCATAATTTAAAATTTATAAATAAGGACATGTATGAACTTAGGGATTAAAATGTGCGTCATAAAATCCTAAGACAACAAATGATATATTGAATGATTCCTATAGATTGAAATTAACCATCATATAATGGAGTGTTTAGATGTTGTGGTATCTATGGGAGAACTATGGGTTGGAAAATATGAAATATGAAGACATGGAATATTCATCAAACTTGCTGGTATGTTAATAAGTGATGGTATTAAGGAAAAGTCTCTAGGTTATTATGTAACCATTACAATTACAGACATGGAAATGACAAAAACTATGGTAAATATTGTTTAGAGCCTTATGAAAATAGACTAATAGAAAAAATAAATATGAATTATAGTATAAAAATTTACAAGGAATTCTCATTAAACTACCAATAGAGAGAAGTGATAATCAATCAAAATTATACAATGTAAATTAGTGAACTGGTAATGAAATATGGAACTCCATAATCTATGTTATCTAATACCTATCTAATAATAATCTCCAAAAAATTGAATTTTGTCCAACATGGTCTAATTATTTTATTTAAATCTAGTCCTATGAAAACCCTACTATTTATTACACATTAATTTATGATGTATTATATAATATTACAAATAATAAAAGTATGTTTATCAATATGTTTAGTGCCTTTTGTAATTACATACATCACTTAACAACTTATAATATGAGGTACATAAACATTACTGGAAACATCATTCACTCACTCATATTATTGCGTACTACTTAAAAATACATATGATAACTTGGGGACATAAAAAGAAAGGGGTTATATATAAATCTCAGTACATGAATAAATAGGTTCTAACATGATGAAAGTAAAGCATGTTAGAAAATACATATTTAAAATATACATAGAGGGGGTGATAATCACAATCATGAATAATGATCATTAAATAGATAAATAACTTAAAGGATACATTTGAAAAATTTCGAAACAATATAAAAATGTATCATAATCAATGGTGGAGGATAATATCAAAGACCTCATAATGGATAATGTCCTAGAAATCAGGTACACTCCGAAAACTGTTAAATGATATCATATGAGATGTAAACATTTCCCAATGCATTAGAGGGAAATATTATTTTGGATGCTCCCATCACATTAATTGTATTCACATGCATATGTTTGTAACATAGATCATAAAAAATGGATTAATTTAACATCATATTTAATTAATTGATCAAGGAGTTTTTAATAAATTCAATTATATCCCAATCAATGAATGATAAGTTCACAATCTCGACAACCATTAATGGTAAATTGTTATGGGTATTCACTACAAATTTTATTGGAATATAAAAATTGTAGTGAAATTATGATATTATGACAAGGGAATATAATTGATCATGGAAGTTTATAAACAGTGTGAAAGTGGTCTTTCATAATTTATACATAAAATTGAGAGTATGTTGTATAAGTAAGTACATATCAATGAATTATAAATCAGAGATAAAATATTTAGGATAATGTAGATAATTGAATAATGAAGAGTAGGGGAGGATACTTTACTAAATTTTAGCATAATGATGGGTCGAGATAATGGATCATTGGAGGGATTAATGATAGTGAAAGTTGTATCTCATTATTTTTTTCATTAAATTTATAATATGGTTTTTATTTACTGTCATACAAAAACATTATGAAATGTAAATTAAGAGGAATATCATAAAATATGTTCTTAAATAATAAAGGAGAGTGATAAATCACATACAAAATTTTGGCATTGTTATAGAATAGGTTATTTCCATAATGATAGGGGATAAATGGTATCTCATTATTAGAGAATAAATTAAAAATTATTTTGATCATTATAATACATGAAAACATGAACAATTTATATTCAAATATCCAATAACAAATAAGGTACTTGAATGGAGATGAGAAGATATAAATCTCTTAATAAATTTTGGATTGATAATAGGTGTGCATAAACGATCATGGGAGGGAATAATGAGAGTTAATTGGGACTATAATTTCATTGAAATAATAATAAAATTACTATGGATGTAGAACCACATACCCTAATCATAAAAAAAAGGAATTTAGGAGGCATAACCTAAAAGAGTTTCTTGAATAAAAAGGGGAGTGGTAGATCCCTTAATAAATTTGAACATTGAAACAACCTAGATAAATGTGAAAATGGGAAGGTATAAAATTTATTTAAATACTAAAGAATATATTTTATAGTAGATTTATAATTATAATGACATGAAAACATAACCAATTGAAATTAAAAATACTAATAAAAATAAGGTTCCTAAATAGAAAAAAGAGGATAGAAATACATTACTAAATTTCATCATGTCAATGAGTTTAAAAAAGGATAATGTGGGAAAATGAGATTAAAAGGGGAATCTAATAATATTTAAATAAAATTGGAATTATAATTTTATTTATTAAGAAATACAAAAAAATAATTCAATTATTGGTGAATAATATAATTGTTTTTATTTAATAACAATGAGAGTGGGAGATCCCTTACTAAATTTTTTAATTGTAACAACATAGAAAATTTCTATATTAAGAGGAAAGAAAGGGTATTTAAATATTATATAATTATTTATAATTTAGTGGGGTTATTGTAATTATATTAAAAATATTTTATTTATATTTGAAAATATATTTAAAAATAAAGATCTTAAATGTAAATGAGAAAAAGAGAAATCTATTACTAAATTTTGACATGGTAATAGGTTTAAATAAAGGATCAGGGGATGGATTAGTAAGAGTTATTAGGTAATATCATATAATGGAAATAGAAATAAAATTAATAAGTATATATAAAATCATTCCCCAAACATGAAAAAAAAAATAATTTTAACGGAATTTCTCAAAAAAGGGTCTTTAATAAATTGGACTGTGGGAGATCTCTTATTAAATTATGACATGGTAATGGATTAGGAAAATGATAAAATTATAGGTAATAAAATGTATATAATTATTATAGAATAATTTTTGTATTGTATGGATCACTATAATGTCATTAAAACAAAACCAATTTATATTAACAAGGGTAATAACATAGAAGGTGCTTGAATGTAAATGAGAAGAGAAAAATACCTTACCTGAGGGGTTGATTCCAAAAGCATGGTAGGAGGTTCATGGGAGTTTAGGGGAACATTGGGAGGAATATATAGAGGTTAGGTAATAATAATCACATATTCCATGGTTTTTGAGTTTTGTTTAAGGGGAGAATGGGAGAGTTTTATAGGAAAATAGAGTGGAGTTATTTATAATTTCCCATATTTGGTTTTTCACTCTATAAAATTAAATAACCACATACAAAAATGGTTCCTTGGTTTTTTACTTTGATGTCTTGAAAAAATTAGTGTATTTAATTTTTTATTATGTATAAGGGATGAATATATAAAAATATTACCCTTCTAGATGTGGAAGATAGTCATATCCTCAATGAAATTATTTTAAAACCTGAAAATATATTTAATGTTTTAATGGATTTAAAAAGAATTTATAAAAATCATAATATAAGAATAAAATGTCCTTACTTTAAATGTTGAAAAAATTTGGTCGTGTTTCAATTTTATAACATTTTATACAAAACATTATGTTAATTATGATGTCATAATACACATCGTATATTTATATAATAATTTTTTTTCCAAAAAATTAAAATATCACCGAAAATTTTGAAAAATTAATCATTCAATAATTTTGATATTAAGTATCCAAAAATAATATTTATTTGTTAAAAATATGTTTCCAATTATATGAATTTACACTTTTAATATATAATTGACAATTATTTAGAAATGATGTGTTTTTTTATAATCATAGATTTTGAACCATTGTATAAATTACATTTGATATAATAAAATTTACAATATAATTTACATTTAACAAATATAATTTAAAAATAAAAGTTTAATAAAATTCAATGTATTTATAAAATAAAATAATTCATAATAATTATTGTACTACATGAAATTGCATGTTACTAAAAAAATTATTTGTGTTTTATTATACCAAAATATTATTTTTATCAAATAGATTAACTAATAATTTATAAAGTAAAAAATAATAATGAATAAATTTGATAACCATTTAAAATATATTTAAATGAAAATAATTTTATTTTTTTGTCTTTCTTAAATTATTTTTCCCCTTAATTAAACTATTTTTCGATTTTTGTGTTGATTAATATTTATTAAAGTTATTATTCCTATTTTTCAGAAATTATAAACTAATATTTATAATTATTATTCCAATTGTATATAATCAAATATATAAAAATTAATTCATATATGTGGGAGAATTTAATTTTATTTGTAACCCACATGCATGATGTCAATCTGTTTTCCTACAAATACATTTTTTATAGAAAATGTGATTTTACATTAATTCTTTAACTAAGAATTTTCATTATATGAATCTCAAGTATTAAATAAGTATAATTAATATAAAAATTTCTTTTATTTCATTAATAATTAGTTTTTATTTTAATTAATTATAATGGATAAACATTATGAATTTTAAAATAGTTTTTGAAAAAACATGTTTTTAATTATTAAAATCAAATTATAATATTATCCATTATAATGATGATTTAAATGAAATTAATTTCATTAAATATAAATAAATAATAGTTATTTTACATTAAAATAAAATTCTAAAAATTATTGGAATAAAAAAATAATTAATTTATCAAAAAAAATTAAAATTTTATAAAAAAATGTATCTTTCATTGTTCACTAAAAATATACATTTTCTGAAAAATAAAAAAAAATAACATCATTTTTTTATATTTTTATATAGGAAATATAGTTATTTAACAAATATATTTTATAAAAGTTCAACAAAATAACAAAAATATTTTTTAGGGAAATAATATTCATTTTTAAAGAAATCATATTTTGGAGAATAAAAGAAAAATAATAAATGAGTGAATATTTTCCAAAAAATAATCTATATATTAAGGAAATATATATAATCCTTCTCATATCAAATTATTTAATTGAATTTTTAAATTCATCATTCTTAAATGATCCTTGATTGGTTGGGTTTTATGTTGTGTTTCACATATGTCCACAAAAAATGTTTTATCTTGTTAATAACTAATAGAGTTACATTGTCCCTCCCATTAATAACTTGTAACCTCTAAATTTGAACTTGATCATTGTATTAATTTTTTTACACATGAAAATATATTTATGAAAAAAAACGTGTCATAAAAATGGATAATGGATCCTCTAATTTAAAAGAGAGAAAGGGAAGTACAAAGGTCACCGCATAACTAAGTTTCTCGGAAGGCGAACATTAGTGAAAAGATAAAATATAGAGAAGGAATATAAAAATAACAACGATTAACTAATATAAAATTGTAGGTAAAATGATCAGGATAAATTTATTGACCACAAAACCATAAATTGATGATTGGTAAATTGACCCTCAATTCATCAAAAATGATGATAATATGAAAATATTTTTTTATGATTTGTTTTCTAAAGTTAAGGAATGAAATTACCTTCAAGATTAGGTACATAAATACATATTATTATATTCCATGAATATTTTCATACATTTATAAATTTATACTATATTCTATTCATTTCTCTAAATATTTACCACTCAAAATGATTTTTTTAGTCACGAGGCACTAGAATAAGAATATAAAAGATCACATAAACCACCAATGAATAAGATTCTATTCCCCTTATTTCATTCCATAGATGAGAATAAGGGAAAAAATATTAATGACTAATTTCAAACTATTAAACACATTAATGGTAATACAAAAACATAAAAACGATATTTTATAAATAGAATTTATTCCTTAACTTATTAATTTATAGGATTCAATCTATGATTCCAAATATATTTTCTATCATTAGATATTAATGGAATAATAGTTACTTTAATAATGGTGCATAATAATATTGTTATTTTAACAATTCAAATCACTCAAGAGTGTAAAATTATGTGTACAATGGGGTATGTTTTCTTGCACGAGTACCTAATCGAGTCTGACAAATGTGGTGTTTTGGGTTTTACACCTAGGTACATCTATTCTAGAGCCAAAACTAATTATTAAATCCATACCAAGATTTATTTTCATAGAAACCAATTATTATATACATTACATAAATTAATTGGTAATTTATCATATTTAGTCTTATCCCTATGGGTTTTTTAGGATTTTTCGAATAATAAATCATAAAAGAAAACAATAATTTCATTTGATACCAACTATGAAAACCCTACTCTTTATTAAACATTAATTCTTAGTTTATTATATAATATTACAAATAATACATCCCATAATATTTATATGTATAAGATCATTGGGAATTAAGTTCATTAAATAAACTAAATATGTGTATATAATCATTATTGAGAACCTCCTTGACATGATCATATTATTTTATCATAATTAAAACACAATTAGATAACCTATAGACAAACGTAATAAAGGGGTGAGAAATAAATCCCAGTAAGGGAATATACATGGAATGACATAATGTATGTAATACAAGTCATATAATAGACATATCAAAGAGGAAAAAATGTGGTGACAATCATTAACATGAATAATGAGGCATGATATATAATGATAACATCAAGGATACACAAGGAAAATGTAGAAAAACCTTCAAATATAGAATCCAACACAATATTAATGGATAACATCCAAAAAATCTTGGTGGAAAATGTATCATTATAGATTAGGTTATGTGCCTAATCCCTTAATGACATCCCAGGAGACTAAAACATTACCCAATGCATTGGAGTGCTTTATAAATCATGGCACACCTGTCACTTTTATTTCAATCACATGAATATGTGCACCACATAGGTCCAAAAACATGGATTTTTTATCATCATATTTTTTTACATGATAATGGAGTGTTTAATAAAATCATTTAATAGCCAAATAAATGTATTATATTTTCATAATGGTGAACTCCATTGATATGAAATAGGTTTTGGTATTCCCTACAGTTTTTATTAACACAGAAAAACTACATTCAAATTTCATCTGGATTAGAGGGGCGTATAAATGAAAATGGAAGGGGTTAATGGGAGATAAATGGGTATCTAATAATTTTTAAATAGAATTTATAGTCATGGGGATATGGACGAAAATAGACTATAATTTCCAATTGGAGATAAAAGACATAAAATTATGATGAAACTTGAAAAAAGAAGAGAAGGAGAGAATCCCTTACTAAATTTTGACATGATAACGATTATACATATTGGTTCATGGGAGGTAATAATGAGAGTTAAATGGGTCTCCAACCATTTACATATCAAATATAAAATAATTTTGAGATATAATTTCATATAAAAACAAGATAAAATGGAAATTAAATAGAATATCATAAAATAGTTTCTTGATTAAAAAGGAATATGGGAGATACCAAAATAAATTTCCTCTTAGTAAAGGCTCAGGTAAAAGATTTAATTAGAGAGGTTAAATGGAATCTAATTATTATAGAACAAATTTTATGGTACTTATATCATTATGAATACATTTCTAAATAACCAATTGATAATCTAAAGTCTAATTACATTGAAGGTGCATGAATGGAAATGAGAAGAGAAAAATCCCTTAATTATATTTTGCATGGTAATAGATGTATATAAAAGATCATTAGAAGAATTAATGAGAGTGAAAAATTCCTCTCATATCAATGAAATAAAAAATTTATATATGAGTGTTGAATGAAAAGATACCCCAGACATGAAATAATTTTATTTAAGAGGCATAAAAAATAGTATCTTGTATAAAAATGAAAAGTGGGAGATCCCATACTAATTTTTGTCATGGTAATAACATGGGTAAAAGAAATAATTAGAGGGGATAAATGGTATAAAAATTTTATAGAATAAATCCAGATATATATAAATAATTATAAATACACCAAAAATAATCAATTTATGTTAAAAATTCTAATGACAAATAATCTGTATGAATTTAAATTAGTAGAGGGAAGTACTTTACGAAATTTTTTCATGGTATGGGTGTAAACAATGGTCATGAGAGGGATTAATGAAACTGAAGGTGGTATCTCATATCATGGAAATAAATATTAAAGTAATATAAATGTTTAAAACATACCGAAAATAGGAAATATTGGAATTTAAGATGCATAATATAAAATATGAGTCTGAATAAAAATGATAGTGGGAGATCCCTTAATAATATTTGGAATTGTAATGTTTTTGTAAAATGGTATAATGGATGTGATAAATGGAATAATATTATTTTAGAATCATTTTTTTTATTTAGGGATCCTTATAAATCAATTAAAAATAACCAATTGAGATTAATTACACAAATTAAAAATATAGGTGACTTAATAGAAATGAGAATAGGGAATTACCTTAATAAATTTTGACATGGTAATAGGTGTGCATACAAGATAATGTGAAGGATTAAAGATAGTTAATTGGGTCTCTCATATCATTGAAATAAAAAATTATGTACAAAAAAGTATCACAAACATGTATAAATGGTATTTTAGAGGCATAACATAAAATTGGTTCTTCAATAAAAAGGAGAGTGGGAGACCCCTTATTAATTGTCAGCAAGGTAAAAGATTTGTAAAATTATATAATGTGAGGGGATTAATGGTATATAATTATAATATAACCCATTGTAATGAATATGGATCTATATTGAGACATTAAATGATAATAAATTTATATTTAGAATGAAAATTATAATGAAGGTTCTTTGATGGAAATGAGAAAAAGAGAAATACCTTACATGAGGGGGTCACACCAAAAGCTTGGGAGGGTCTTCTTAAGAGCATGGGGGAACCTTGGGGGGACTTTAGAAAGGATAGGGAATATCAGTGATGCGATTCATGGTTTTTTAATGAAGTGTTAAGGGATATCAAAGGTGTTTATATAGGAAAAGAGAGTAGAGTTCTATATTTTTCCAAAACATAATGTTCAGACTCTATAAAAAAACCACAAAATCCATAAACCATGAAATATTATTTTTCAATGATTTCTGAAAAAGTGAGATGAAATTAATTATTTTATAATTACAATGTAAGAACATACTAAAATATTACATTTACTAATGTGTAAGTTTGACATGACATTAAACACAAAATTTTAAAAAAATTAAAATATATTATATATTTTGGAGGATTCATAATGGATTAATAAAATTATTCAAATAAAGAATTATTATAATGGAAAAAAATTCCATGAATAACTTTAATAACATTTATAACATCACTTATTAGTTATTATGATTCCAGAATATGCATCATATATTTATACTGAATATAATTATTACCTGAAAATTCGACTATTTAAAAGGATTATGAAATATTAACCATCGCATAATATTTACATTATGATTCCAAAAATAATGTTTCATCCAAATTATTTTTCTAACTATATTAATTTTCACATTTAATGTATAATTAACATTTGTTGAGAAGTAATGGGTTTTTGAGGAATAGAATTTTTCAACCATTATAGAAATTACATTTAAAATCACAAAAGATATATTATAATTTACATTGAGAAATAAATTTAATAACTATATTTCAAAAAATAAAGTTTATTTAAAAAATAATTTAATTTATCACTATGGAATTCTTAATTGAAATTTTATATTTCTCAAAAATAAAACTTTTGTTCATTCAAATCAAATTTTGATTTTTTTTCAAACTGATTATTGTGTCATTTATAATGTAAAAAATGGAATAAATATAATAATACCTTAATTCAAAATTAAATATAAATATTCATATGATTATATTTTTCGTATTTATATCCATTATAAAATTATTTTTACCCATAATTAAACATTTTTTCTTTTATAGTGGTAATTAATATTTACTACAATTATGGTTTATATTGATCAAAAATTATGTTGACCTTATTACTTGAAATAAATTATGATGATTAAAAATATGGAGTCCGTTATATCAAAATCAATTCTCAGACACTAATGAATTTAATTTAATATAAAACCCATTCCCATGATATATAGAGGTTTTATAAAAAAATATTTTATTGTGGAAGATGTGATTTTACATTAACTCTATAACTAATAATCATCATTTTGTGAATATTAATTAAAAAATTTCTATATATAATATAAAAAATTTATTTAGCTAATTCATCATTATGGTTTAATTTATTTTATTATAATTGAGAAACATTATGTATTTTAAAATTGTTTTCATTAAAATTCTTTTTAGTCCTAATATTAATATTATAATAAAAACTATTATAATGGTGATTTATAATTAGTTAAATGAATTAAATAAAAATAATTAATAAATATGAAACATTGAAATAAAATTTAAATAATAATCATACTTTTAAAAAAATTAATAAATCAAATGAAATGAAAAATTTACACTAAAACAATATTTTCACTATTCACTAAGAAATATATGTTTTAAGAAAAATCTCTATTATCACCCTACAATAATATTGATATGATGATATAAAAATTGTAGTTTTTTATCAAATAAATTTTCTAAATTTTCGAGAAAATAATTCTCAATTTTATTTTTATATAAATTAAAATAATAATTTGAAAAACATATTTTGAATAATATAAAGGGCTTACAAAAATTATACTGTGTGATTATTTACTAAGGACGTACCAATACATTTAAGACATATATATATATATACCATAAATTTGTTAACCATTATCCTACATACACATTTTTTATAAGGTTAAAATAATCATATATAAATAATCATTGTTCGTTTGGTTTTAGTGTTTCATGTTGTAATCACTATTGAACATAATTATTTTAATAAAAAATTGGATGTTATGGATATACATAATCTGCCTTTAACTAATGACTAATCTATATATAATATCTAGACACCAAAGTTTATATTGTAGTATTTCTTAGTGGACATTAAAGGAGATGAGGATAAAATTTTTTTAGGTAATGTTCTCATACAATAAAAATTTAACTCAACCATTCAAATTGTTCCATAGGAATTCATCTACGGAAATATTGGAATAAGTAAAAAAATTCATGAACTGAGAGAATAAAAAAAATTTATTGAACTTTTTGAAGAAGACAGTAATAAACTCAAACACACTAAGAAATATGTCAGTAACTAAAAAATATGATAGAAATTATTTTTTTGATAACCATCTACAATACATGGAGCTCTAGGTTTTTCATAAATTATTCCTTTAAATATATACCTTAAATGAATTCATGAGGTTCTATATGATGGGAAATCAATATCCTCAATATAATTTCCCCTTCCAGATTCTAGATTTCATCAAAACTATGGAAGTTCAACTTTTACTCATAGAAAACATATCCCACATACATGACATGTCCCATGTGTCCATATTCAGAAATATCATCCTAAATATCAAACATTTGTTATATCCATATGTCATATATTCAGTGATAGATCTCTCTTAAATGGAGTAAACATTTATGACCCTCGACCGTGAAGAAAATTTCAAAGAAACAGAAAACCCACAAAATAATTGTAGAGTAGAATAATCATAAATATGATTAGGTGACTGAAAAAAAAATTATACGATATCAAAATATGCAATTATTATTACCACAATATATTTTGTGAAATTTTATGGTGATATTTGGTAAGGGGTAATAATGTTGTGTTCTAAGAATCCCCTCTATTATTAAATGAGTTCAAGATTAAAAATACTTATTTCACTATATTTAAATTAATTCACATAATTATAATTCAAAATTTTATAGAAACATTTGAAAATATACATATTGATAAATATAATATATATTATTAGTATTTAGAGAAATGAAAAAATGAATAATGTACACACTAATTTAAACACCACATTATCAAATTTTCACATGAAGATAAGTCCTTAAATAATGAATTAAAATGGATAGATATGCTATAGAAATATGATAGTGATTATTAATAGAAGAATAAGATGTAATAAGACAAGTTGAAAATTATTATGTATGAGAATGGTGGATGATATATACATTTTAAAGGGAAATATGACCCTTGAAATATGATTATTACCCGACCATTACAATGTGACTATTATATGACCATTAAACGTTTTATAAAACCATAAAAATAATGATATAATCATTAAGAATAGTATAATTTCTAGTGGAGATATAATATATTGTCAACAAAACAATATAATGCATTTATATGGTAATATAATTAAATAAAAGTGTTTCACATGATAAAATAAATTTTTCACACAATGAACTTATATATAGTTTTTTTAAAATATATATATGATTTATCACTGCTAGAATAAATATGTGTTATATATTTATATTCTTAAAATAAAGTTTCAAAATATTAAAATTTTCTCATCAAAACAAATATATTCGTAAAAATATCATTATATATTTCTTTTGAAACTCTATGGTATTTCTATATATTTTATATATTTCATTATTTTCTAAAAAATATAATTTTTAAAAATAAATATTTAATTTAAAAATTAATTTTCACATATTTTCCACATATTTTTAAAAAATAGAATATATATTTGAAATTATCATATCACAATATTGAGAAGAAGAATTTTTGGTATTTTTCGGATAATGTTTAATTTTTTATGGAAATTAATATAATAAATAATATATTATTTTACATTAAAAGTGAAATAAATAATTATTTTCATAATCAGTGATGCAACAAACAATTATTTAATCCATACATGATCCAATTATTGTATTTAGAAATAATATTCATCACTATTTATTTTCATGAATACATTAATAAACTAATGAATATTATATTAAAACCCACCACTATACCCCTTATAACCTATTCTACACACCACCCCTTCTCCTCAATAATTCAATTTATTAGATGTAACCAAAACTCTAACCATTTATATCCTGAACCCTCCACCACATTTCTAATGATTTTTGTTCATTTCAAAAGTCCCTCCTGGGGATCCTTAACTGGTTTACAATGAGGAGACTCATAATGGATTATGTAAATTACTCAAACAAGTGTACTTTGATTATTTATGTACTCTAAATATCTCATATGAATTCCATAAAAATCTATAATGTAACATTAATATAAAAAATTTACTGATATTTTGTTATTTTACTATAATTTACATATTCTACCATCTGCTTAATCAATTCTAAAATGAATACATTCATCATATTTTGTTCGTTCGACCTTACCCTTGAATGTCCAAATTCATTGGCCACAAACACCATCATGGGTGGTGGAAATTAAATTATTAGGGTTAAAAATTAGAAAAAATTATAATTGTTATTCTTTAATGGTTACCAATTATTAATTTAAAATGAAACCTGGTTAATTTTTCATTGATGGAAAACCCGACTAAATGAAGTGAATATATAACCTAAGAGACTAGACACCCAAAATCTTTTTTATTTATTAATAAAATCATAAAAAAGAACCTTCTTATGTTTTAGAAATTAATTGAATCCATGAAATCACATCTCATGATCTATGGATCCAAACAAGTTAAAATACTATACTTAATTAAATGTAATATGATGATGGACACATTACCCAAAATCCCATTTATGGTGAATATTAAAATGGTATCTCTAATAATTAACTCTAAAATAAGAAAAAATATTAATAATAAATCAAATATATATTAATTAGGAACTCAATAAATTTTTAAATAAAAAGTGGATTATATACAATGTTTTGGGAAGGTGCATAATATATCTATACATGATGTATTAGAACTCTCTAAACAACCCTATTTTCATTTGGTTATAAATTTTTTTATCTTTACATTACATTCTATCTCCCTAAAAAAATTACAATGAATCGAAATTATGTACACTATTATAATAAATATTTTTCTTTTTTTTCTCCTTTTCATTGATGGGTTATACAAGACTTCCATTGATTTCCCAATAATTTTTTTAAATAAAAGTAGATTTACAGTCATAATTATATCTCTAATTCCTACCATATAACACTGTTTTATTTAATCTTTACCATTCATGATTTCATAAAATGAGAACTATTCTGTTTTTTAACTATATTAGTTTAACTCTATATAAATTGAGAAATTCATATACTTTCCTTCATTATATGCCTTTTTCAAAATCGTTAAAAAATATTTTTTCATTTTTCAATTTTTCTAATAAATCCTTGACCCTTTATTTTTATTTTTTAAATTGAAATCAATATTTTATAAACATTATTATTTTATTCAAATATTTTCATCTAAAATATATAATTTCATTTTGTATTTATAATCTTTAGAAAATATTTATTTATTAATCATTGATGAATGACTATGTATCCCATTACATTCCATGGGTATTTCTTATGCTTGTGTCTTAGGTTTTATTCCCTTATGTGGAACACATATGAATGTACATGATACGATATACGTAACTAGTTATTTATTTAATATATTAGTTAATAATTATATCAAATGGGATGTCAATTATGATATTTGGGAGTACACCTATTTTATTGTGGGACTCTGTCAACTTTATTATGATGCCATAATTTTGAACCTTGAATTATACTTATGATGTAATGTATTATGAAATTCCCGAAATAATATTATAAAATGTTCTTATGAATTCATCCCTATTATATCATGATTACAAATGAGTATTCATGTGACTAGTCTTTTTTTATATCAAGTTATGTCTTTTGACACCTACTTTATACATTTCAATCATTTTTAAATTATTTAGTGTATTTAATGCACACCAATTTTTATAATGGTTTCCCTATGTTATAATATACTATTTTAAAAATTTAATGAGATCATGGAGAACATTATGGAGTTTAAAATAAAGCTTTATTAGTTTATATTATTTTTGAAGTATTATGAACCCAGTCAGTCATGAAAAGTATGATTCTATATTCTTAGGGTAGGTTTTTTTATTTAAATTAGAAATATTTTAATTATATGATTAATAATATTTAGGAATTATTTCATATTCAATTCATCCGAATCAAATTAATTATTTTTTTTAAAACCATTAATTGAAATTTTAATTTATATATTTTGATTTTTATATGAATTATTCATATCTGGAATATTCAAATTAATTCACTATGTTTTATGATTAATCTGACTCTATCATCATTAAATATACTCTAGATGAAAAAATATTTCCATAATATTCTCCAAAAAAAATTATTTTAAATGACACTATCAAGTGATAGGATGAATATTACATTATTTTACATATTTTTTATTAAATAAAAAAAATTTAAATAATAATATACCATGGAATGATAGGTTATGTGAATTGGGATAGTTGATACATAATCACTTTCTTTTACAATAATTCATATAATTTCTTCTAAAAAGAACCATACAAGACCATTATCATGATGTGTCATTAGAAAGACACAAAAACAAAATCTAATGAATAAAAACAATTTACTGACTTCTATAGCTCCGTAAGGGATGAAAAATCATTTTTCAAGGATTTTTTCATAAGAATAATTGAACAACATTGTTTAATGAAAATATCATAATTAAATTATTTATTTTCATATGTTATAATTAAATGTCAATGAATATAGAATTATAATAGAAATCCATAAAAGATATGTATTGGATCATAGATAATATAATGATATTTTTAAATATTTTACATTAAAAATGAATCATGAGAGAATAAAAAAATAATGAATATCACCCATTAACTGTAGAATAAATATTATCATATGAAAACATTACATCCATGGGACACACCATCAGTATGCACACATTCGGGCACCTAGAATGAGCTGCGATTACTTATACCACGATATATAAATAAATAATCAATGAATTTTTTTATAACATATGACCCCACTCATAATTTATCAATAACATTTTGTGATATTAAAATTTAAACCTGGTTTTTACATCATTAGTAACCCGTGGAAATAAAAAAAGTGTTTAATTAAACCACCAAATGGAAACCATTTTTTTAATAAAGAATTATTTGAAAAATAGTTTCTTAAAACATAAAAATTGTATTTAATTATTCGTTAATAAAAAAATATTAATACTAAAAAACATTATCACCCAACATAATATCATAAAAAATTAGATTTTAAATTTTATCATATCTCCACAAGAGGAAGTTAAGTTTGATGATAATGAAAAAAAAATATGTAATGAACTTTTTGAAAAAAAATATTCTACATATTAATATATGTAATATTTCTAATTATCTTTTAGAAAAGTCTCCATAAAACATTGAACTTAATGTATTAAATTTTTTTAATAAATTTTCAATAACTGTTAGAAATCATAATCATTTTGAAATTTGTACATAAAAGTGGTTTCAGTCATTATTTATCTTTAAATGATAATTCCATACAAAAAAACTAATATTACTATAATTAATATTTTAATAAAACATATACATTAATAATTCCATTACATTGACGTTTTAGAAGAATTTTTTGTAGAAATAAGTTTTGATGAACTTGTATTGGGTTCACTACAGATATAGAGGTATTAACTTATATTGAATGTCCCTTTTTCTATTATCCATGAAGAAACGTTTTCAAGGTACAAATTATTATATAAAAATTATATTCTCATTAAATATAATATAAAACCATTCATTAAGGTAGTAGTTAAAAAATTAAAAGCAACAATCCATGGAAAAGGTTGTATGTACAGACAAATTTATTATGATTTAATTTTCAAATCTAGGAATTAAATAATAATATGGTTTAACATTTCAGGAACAAATATTTGATATTTTTATATAGTAAATATTTAGTTAATAACACTTTTTAACATATTTTGATGGTAGTGGATGAATATAAAACACATTTCTTCATCAATGCATTATTCCTTACATACACACATTTCACATTTTCATTTATTATTACTGGTAAAGGGAAAGGTGGATAATTATTATACCATAGGTGTAATTACATTATAGTGTACTAATTATACTAATTTTTTCATTTTAAGAGAGTTTAATGGAATTTTATGATGCTAAAGTTCAAAAAATATAATAGATATGTGAATCGTGATGTAAGATATTTTTTCCACACACATTGGATTATCACTTTTTTAAAGGTAAATAAGACTTTTATTGATGGTTTTAAAAAAGATAAAAACACCCTAAAGGTGTATATAAATATTATCTAGAGTTTTGGTAGTGTATGGGTCGATCAATGCATATTTTTTGTAATTGGAAGTTTGGAGAGGAGTTCCCCTTAGAAAAGAAAAATGGGATCAAAATTTTCGAAATAGCTAATATATTTTAATAATATAAATTAATTATCTTGGATATTAAGTGTTTTTTGTAAAATAAGTTATAATTTATGAGATAAGGTTATGATTCATCTGAGAAACAATTCCAACTATGTTTCAAACATGTTTTAATTATTTAAATCTTAGTTAATCCCTTTTTAATCTGTTAGACTTTAATAGAGGTAATTTGTTTTTTATTTCAATGCAATTTAACAATAATTATTGAATATAAAATTATCTGTATTACATAATTTTATCATCATCATTCCAATTTTAAAATAAATGTTACTCTTTTAATTTTCTAATGTGACAAAAATAAATTTTAAAATAACAAGTGTACAATATGTTAAAAACTATCATTCTGAAAAATAAAATATATTTTCAATAATTTAAATCATTGGTTTATAATTTATGTAAAACATTTTAAAAATATTAATTTCACATATAAAATACATTTTTTTCATATAAAATCGTTTCCCATATTTCCAAATCATTAATATATACTAATTGTTTGAGAAAATTGATGTAGTATGTAAAACTGTGTTCCACAATAATAACCTAAATATAAATATTTATAGAAAACAGTAAAAAATAATCTTATTTTAATATTTTTATGATAATTCATAATAATAATTTAAATTCACATTCTAGAATTGATATATTAAAATTTTAAAAATCATAAAATATTGGGAAAAATTATTTTTTTATGAAATTTGTTCCAGTATAATAATTTTCCTTTAAAAATTAGGGCTAATAATAATTAAATGATACATGGAAAATATTAATTTTTTATGATTAAATTTATGCATAAAATTATTTTATTATTTGATTAGTAACAAATGATAAAATAAAAATAAAATTTTTATTTATTTTATAATTTTATTATATTTGGTTATACCCTATAATTCAATGAATAACATACATTAATAAGTATCAATTTTAATTGAATGGACTACTTTGAATTTTGTTCTGGTGATGCGTAAGGAGGAAAATACTGGAAATATTATTTATTAATGGTGGAATGTTTTATTAAAACTCTAACTGTTACATAATAACTCATTTTTTATTATTTTAATTAATAATTACCACCCAAAATATTTCATGAATCTTATATGAGTTTTTCATATTATATTAAAACTAAAAATATCATTAAAATAAATAAAAATATGGGGTCTGACATATTTGAAAAAAAATTGTTTTTAAATGTAGATGAAAACCATAATAGAAATCATGTTTTAAAAATAATATTTTCGAAGAAGTTTGATAAATTTATCCAAAACATAATATAATGATAGAAAATATTCAATTAATAAAAGTATTCATTTCAATATCCTACATGGAAACCTATAGAGTGGGGTGAGTCAATTTATCACAACATTTTATATTGAGGATGATCATTTTTTCATTTTAGATAAAATAATTATTTTAACTCAAATTACGAACATATTATTTTCCTAAAACCAAATTCAAATGAAAAATAAATCATTTAGAGAACACTATAATTATTAGTTTCTTGTATATGATATACACACAATGTTAATAAAAATAATTAAAATTTTAGGTTCAAATAATGATTAAATTTATGTTGATTACATTTTTTAACCAAGTTTCATCCAAGCATAATCATTGTGTGTTTTTAAATTTTTTTATTTTTCTTACTTCCAGCCAAGGAAACATAGTTATTTTCTCTCATCAATCAATTTTTAAGATGATCTAAATATAATTAGCATATTGACATGACAAAAAAACAAAAACAAATAACATGACCCATGATTGTAGGGTTTCTATTAATTTTTAACAATAACTCAAATAACATTTTAATATTTTATAATGGTAAACATGAAAAGTATATTTTCATGGAATCACCATTATGAAAAATCTCCCAATAAATTTAAAAAATATATATATTTCAATAAATCATATTTCTACATCTATAATTATGTTATATATTCAATTAAATATATTTTAAATAAAATAAGAAATAAATTTTATTATGTATTCATATTAGATTCATTCAATTTAGGTATTTCAAAATAACATTGTAATTCATAATTCAAATAATCGAACTACTCTTTCTTACTAAAACATTAAAAAAGTTTTTAAATGTCCCCATAAATCACCATTTATTTCTTTTTCTAGATGAATTCTTAAAACATCAAAATAATATTTTTAATTATCCTCCTGAATTATATTCAATAATTACATATGTATCTTAACACAACCTAATTATTAATAAGATTTTTCATATAGAAAAAAGATATTTATAACCCCCTTTATATTTTTAAAATAATGCAATTATATTCACCTAATAAATTATATATATAAAGACATTTTAAGTAAATAACATCTATAGGTAAAAAATATTATAGTTATTATAATCTTCGATCATTCTAGATGAGTATTTATTGACCTTCTTTAGTATAGTAATGTCATAATTATTATAAAATCCATTCTATGACACTCTTAAAATATATGAATAATTTTTTATAATATTATAAATTGTTATATCACCCTATTATATTAATCCCCCTCCATTAAATTAACACAGTCAGACAACGTTTCATCTCTACTCTTCCACACTTCACTAATAAAATCATTTTACACAACCACTCACACACACAGATATATATATATATATATATATATATATATATATATATAATTTTGGATATATTTATAGTTCATAAAATTGGTTATAATTTAATAATGAGTAATATTTGGATGAAAAATTATCATTTTTTCGAGTATAAAATTTCAATATTCAAATTATTCTACATATATTGCTAATTAAATCTCATAAATCACTAAAATACACATGTATTATATTTATTCATGAAAACTCATAGTAGATAAAATTTTAAAAAAAAATTATGTATTCATTGAGAGCATAAATTGAAGTTCAGTGAAGTTCCTATATATATATTTACCAAAACCATAAAATACACTTCAATAAAGTTATTTTATCACTAAAAATTCAAATAGTTACCAAAAATATATTAATATTATTATTAAAAAATGTGACATTTCTTTTTAGTTTCTTCAAGTAGCGGAGTCTATAAGCATTTCATATTAATTATTTCAATCATACTATAATACACAAATTTTTTTATATATTTAGCAATTTTTCACCCATGTATATTTATTAGAAACCCACAATAATCCATTTGTTATCCCTAATTATAATGATTTATTTAATTTATTATTCAATCATAATTAAGAATTCAATTTGTACCAAGGATTTCATGTTTTCTAAATTCATGACAATGATAACATATTATTTTGAAAAGTAATATATCCTCCTTGGATCTTATATCACTAAACATGTATTATTAATTGGGTACACAACTTTTATAAATAAGACCACAACTCTTTTATAGTGGCTATGTCATGGAATAATTGATTTTATGACTACTTCATTTTATTCAATTAATAAATATATTTATTCATTTTCCTCAAAAACATCAGATTGATATTAGTAAATATAATTTCGTTGGTTTTCTTATGTATTATTATAGATATTATATAGTATTAATTTGAGACCAGGCATTGATATGAAATGAGATTCTGAGGCAGGGTGTTCCCCAGATAAATGATTGAAAAATATTATTATTGAAATATCATGTGGGGGAAATTTCCTTAAAATACTGGAATAACATCTATATAGATACCCAAATTTGAAATCAAAGGGAATCATTGCCTTCAAAACTGTGAGTTTACCATAAGTGAGACACAACATCGGTCATCGCAATTCAACTCTAAAAATTAGTTTATGGGTGTTTAAATGAATAAAATAAATATAAGAATTAATTTTATTTTGATGTAGTGATGTTTTCTTTAAAATAAATTATTGTTACTTAATTTAGGGAAATCATCATAACCCAGGAATTCCATGACAAATATTGAGGAACCCTCTTGAAAAATGGTGATGATGGATCAAGTAGATCATGGATCATTGCACCAATGGAGTTAGAGGGTTTCATTAATGATGGTGACAAAATAGCTCCTCAATAATGATCGATCGAAAATCCAAGTAGGATGATTTTTTTACAAAATTTAAATCACATTATAATTCTAGGGTAAATGTAGATCAATTCTTTGAATATGAATTGATACACATGTTGAATTTTGGAAAAAATTAGATGGAATTGATTTCTCTTCGTTCAACCTTCTATTCAGAATGATTTGAGGCCGACGAAAAAAATGTGTGAGGTTTGTTCCATGGATGTTCAATGAGATTTTCACTCCCATGTACTTCGTGCTTTTTTTCTTGGACCCTTGTGTCTTTGGATCTACTAGATTGGATTTTGAACACAATTAGACCCCATGATTGGATGAAAATAGAGAATGAAGGCTGGATATGTGTAGATCAGGTCCCAAGGAACCCAGATCTATAACAGTTCTGAAATCTGGAGACCAAAGGTGGCCAGGTGGTCGATGGAAGGGACCACATGCATGGGTCCATCATGAATGTTTGGTGAGGTGAGGAGGAGGCATGTGGTAGTGTGGATCAGTATCAGAAGGGTGATAGAGCCGTGGGGAAGGAGCATCTGAACCGTGTGGGTGCCGAATGGGGAAGCAGTGGTTGTTGAAAATGCAATAGGTAGAGTTGTATGGTGTGGTAGCCATAGGGCACGATCAGGCCATAGGATGTGTTGGGGAGACCACATGGGATGTGGGACAACTGAGAAGACATTAGTAGAAGGGTTGGGGAAAGCCAGCGGGGTGCGACCAGGCAGCCAGGAATCTAGTGAATGCTGGAGCAGGCCGGTGTGGGCTGGGCTAGGAAGACGGGCCCAAGACGAATGAGTCAGACCGAGGTTAGTCCACATTCTATCAAACCCCCATCTGAATCTTGAAACCCCAATGTATTTAAAACTGTATGTCTGATTGATGAGTTTTCTATAGCATTGCGACTCGGAAAATTAAATGTTACCTTTTATAAATACAGTCAAATTTATGTTTTGCATAATTTCCGTGTCACAATCCATTTACACATAAATTAAATGGGGTCAAGGGACACTATGAGTGTGACTACAAATAGTCAATGTTAACTCTCATTTTCTACATGGATTAATTCTCTTATTAACCATATCATGGATGGGTTTGGTTTCGTACATTCATTTTATCAATTCATGGAGGGTTAGTCAGTATCATTTCCGGCTCACAAGACTGTGATCCCTTTAGTAGAACGTCCTAGATAGATTTGTTGAAATCCCTGGAGATTCCAAGTGTGGGATCCTCTATTCATCATTGTTCCCGTAGGTAAATTTTTTGGTACACACATTCCCAAATTCAGAAGACATGTGTCCAATACAAAATGGGTTAATCCAGATGGAGTTATTGGTATCTCTCCATGGACCTTGAAGGGATCCACCTTTTTTGTATTGTAACTCTCTTTAGATCATTAATAATATCTCTCTCTCATGATGGTTCCGGATGAACGATAATTATTTAGTGGGTGTCTAGAGTGCTATCAAACTAAGGATTGTATTCTAATATATGTGTGCTTTTTGGAATCTTCAAACTAAATCCCTACTACTGGTATGTAGTGGTTATTACATACACTAGATTGTGGGGTATGGTTTGATTATAACTATATATTATTGTCATATTTTATTGAAATATAGTTTTTTATAATTAAATGTTCCTTTCCATAGTGTTTTTTTCATTTTGGTTTCTGGGTGTCCTATTGAGTATTGTTATAAACTCCCCTGCACAGTCTTTTAATCATGTGTCATTTCTGGAACAGACAAGAAACCTTTTGACAAAGTCTAGGGCAGACTAGGACCAGATGGATCATTATGAGATTAACACGACTTTGGTGTTCCTACGACTATAGAAAGTATCCATAGTAAGTTGAATTTAGGTTGAATTGGTTAGGGATTTATGCATATGAGTTCCAGTAACTAATTTATAGACGATCTATTTGGTGGGATTGAATTTTGGACCTGTTTACATTCCATAAAATTCACTATTGTACTTTGGTTGTGGGTTATAGTTGTTTTCATGCATTTTTTACTTATTTTTTTATATTTCAACATTTGGTTCTTGGATAATCTTTTTTGCATACATGTACATTAGGATAATGCATCCATTTGTGTGATATTCCTGCTCAGTTCTTGTAACCATCCCCTAGCCTATTGGAGGTGGAATTGGGGTAGTCTTGACACGGGCCTCTCTATTAGTAAAAGAGTTCACGATTCAAAATAACTATTTTACTATATTTAAATTAATTAACATAATTAGAATTTTATATTAAAAAAACATTAGAAAACATTACATAAAGATAAATATAATAGATTTAATTGACCTGGAATGTCCGTGGAAATTTTTTTCTTAAATATATTTTAATTTTACAAGTCCTTGAAAACTGATGGCACGTGATTCTGCGGCCTGGTGTTCCTAGAATCAATTTCTGAAATTTTGTTCGGGTATGTTCAGTAAATCTATGAGTGGTTTTTTATAAGTTTTGAACCACTGCTTGAAATTGAAATCTGAGGGCACTATTGAACTCGCAACACCAGTATTCACTTAAGGAGTCGTTAACATCAACGGTAGTGAGTCGAGAATAAAATTTAGTTTTTGGGTTTTTGTGGAAAGTAATAAAATAAAGTGAGCATCAGTTTATTTTTATTTGAGCCGCTAGGTGGGTGTTTGGAGGTGGGTCCACCTGGATCTATAACCTACTTGTGGAGATTGGATGTTGGAGGTGGGACCAAAACAGCTTAACCTCCCATGAGGGGTTATGGTTGT
This sequence comes from Viscum album, assembly GCA_963277665.1. Lineage (NCBI taxonomy): Eukaryota > Viridiplantae > Streptophyta > Magnoliopsida > Santalales > Viscaceae > Viscum > Viscum album. The sequence goes on along the minus strand of OY728121.1, from coordinate 1,786,437,297 downwards.
GGGGCCCACCCAAACCTAACCTCTCGTGAGAGGTTACGACGTGAGGACCAAATGGGACTAAACCCCCTATTAATGGGGGGAGAGGAAAATATCTCAAATCCCCTCATTAATGAGCGGGAGCCCCTTGACCTCCTCTACCATTTATGGTGCCACCACCTCTCCTTTAATAATATGAGCCAACGCATAATTTATTTTTCCAAATAAATCACCATAATTAGGTGGATACAATTAAATTAATTCATCCAATTTGAATATTGTGCCAGAAAATTAATAAGATATCACAATCTCTTATTATTTTGGTTGGCATTGCTCTTTTGGTTGAACTTGGGATAAGAGAGAAAAGATCCCAACGAAGAACAGAGAACGAAGAATGCCAGTGCCGAGTGACTTTGAAATCCTTCCTCAAATCCTACTGACATTAAACGTCTTCCAAAACAGACGTATGAGCTCGGGATTTGAAGTGTGCAGTGGATGCGATGAATAGTGACAACACCATCTTCTTCCCCATGATTCCATCGATGAAAAACGAACAAAGGTTGGGGGTTAATTTGAGTAATATTACCTTCCTTATTCTCTTCTTCGGTTAGAAAGGAATCGTTTTGGAGGTTGTAAAACAATTGAATTTAATCTTTCTTACTTATTGATTAGCCAATGTTACCACCCTTAATGAGGAGGGTGCGTGCCAAACCAACATGGCCCGACCCCTCTGTCGTTCATGTTTATGATGATCTTCGGCATGGCGACGAAGCACCGAGACGACGAAGGTGATGAAGACAAAGGTTGTGCTACCCGTGGCCTCCGCACTCTATACCACCCCCGGGCATTCCGCACCACCACCAGCTGAACCGCCCCGGCCAAGCCCCCGTCGGATACACCACTCAAAGAGCAGAGCCGCTCCCTCGAGCCGGATCACGCCCCGTCGGCCTGCCCCGCCACCGCCTGGCCACCTGCAGGCCTACCCGGCCTTTTCTCGGCCACCTGTCGGCCTGCCCGGCCACCCGCTGGCCCGTCCAGCGCCCATCCCAGCCACCCGTCGGCCTTCTTGGTTCCTTGCCCGGCTGCCTACTGGCCTGGCTATGCCTTCCCCGGCCACATTTCGGCCTAGTCACACCCTGACTGACCGCCTTCCGGCTTGTCCATGCACCGTCGGCCTTCCCGGCTCCCTCCCATGCGGCCAGTCTAACCGCACCTGCCCGCGCACCCCGTGCACCCCTTTCCACATGAGTCACACCTCTCTTGGTGCTGGCCGAACCGATCCCGGCCATCCTGGCTGAGAAACCGAGACGCAACCCATGCGTTCCAGGCCGAACCGCCCACACGGCCTGCTGGTTAGGGCCCAGCGGGCTGGACTGAACCTAATAGGCTAGCCTGCCCAATGGGTCGGGCCAGACCCAACTGGTATAACCGGGTCGACCTAGACTGGGTTGGCCCAGAATAGGTCGGACCTGACCCGGGTCCACTAGTGACCCTTTACATTCTTTGGTTATATCTTTGGAAATAGAAAATAGTTCTAAGAACCATCAGCGACACTGGAAATCATGAAGAGAAGTGGTCACTTTGAGTATACCCCACTGGAGTTCAGGGTATAGTTGTGATATAGTCAGGTTTGATCAAGCATCAATCAAACAAGGCCCACGAGACTAAAAGGATAATAAATCACAGATCGAGCATCTGATTGGTGCGCCGTCTATTGCATTGATACCCCCAAGACATGGCAGACCGTTGAGATACTTCTACGAGGGACTTTGTGATAGTTGGAGTATCAACTTGTAGCTCGTGGAGTGGATCCTCCTAGAGACGATCGAGCTTAGTGTAGAGACCTAGTAGCTAGCTGAGACCTAATGACTACTGAGTGATTCGTCTTGGAATGAGTTGACTAGCCCAGTGGGGAGCGCCTTGGAGTCATGGCAGACCCATAGTTGGGAGCACCTTGTTGTCGTGATAGACCAACGGTACTCGAAAAAAGGAGTACCTCAGTAAGCTACAAGGGGGAGCGCCTCAGTGACGTGGAAGACCCATGGTGGGGAGCGCCTTGGTGACACAGCTGACCCACGGTACACGACAGGAGGAGTACCTTAGCTATCCGAGGTTAGTGGGAAGTGCCTTGGTGATGCGGAAGGCCCACTGTACTCGATGAAGGATGATTTCTCCATCATCAGAGGTTTTGACTATGTGACTGGGGAAGTTACATGATACTACCCCTAGAATAATATCCTGGTTTGAGCTGAGTCAGTAACCTTTGTGTTTACCTCATGATTGAGATGGATTACTTGATAACTTATGTATTTGTATGGGAATATTCCTAAGTGGGGTTATCTGTTGATTTCATACTTTTTGATTTATCCTTGTTGGATTTTGTGAGACCATGAGGGTCTTGAGGTCCCTACTGAGTATTGATTTTCTCATCCCTACACCGGTGGTTGCAGACAACAGACAGTGCTGACTAAGTCTAAGAGTACCCAGACTGGACGGTACCTAAAGGTGCCCCATACGACGTGTCCGTACACGGAGGAGACCGAAAAACATGGAGTGGTTATGAGGCTATCTATACCTACCCTTCAGGTAGGATCCATGGTGGATAATCCAGGAGCTACTTTTCACCTTTCAGTTATTTTTTCCTTTTCATTTGAACTAGTAATTTACAATTGGGATTGTTTTATTGGTCCTTTTAATTTTCATCACTCTCTTTCTATACAGTTTTACTTAATGTTTTGTATCTAGTGGTGTGCCCTATTGCGTGTATTTACAGTTGTAAATGCAATTCCTTCCCATTATAGGGATTTACGCCTTTGGTGCTAGTCGCCAACCCCTGGTCTATAGAATTCGGGCATGGGGTAGTCACCGCACGGGCCTCGGGGGATGGGACGTGACAAATTAGTATCATAGGAGTTGGTTATACCACAGAACATATGACTCTGATCTTTTCTGTGAAGTAATAGTGTTAAGCATACTGAGTGTGGGTTTCAGTTCATGGAGTCCATTATTGGTGTGGCGGCCGACGTATCCATACACCAGGACTGTGACTACTAATTTCTGACTCAGTTCACGAAAACACTGATTACGTGTGTGTTTTAAAAATTTTCTTTAATTCAGATCAACCAGGTCATCTCACCTGGTATAATCTTAGTCATGTCGCATCCACAGATGACCAGCTAGAGCCCCAAGAGGTGTACGCACATATATCCCACCAAGCAACGAGGCCTCGGTGAAGGTCCCTCTTCCAGCGGAGGCACAAATTGTACCACTACAGGTTGGGTCACCAATGCCACCAACCCCAGCAGCATACGATTCATGCCGCTTGGGCATGTTGCACAACTTCTTGTGCCAGAGGCCACCCTGGTTCAAGGGAGAGACGAACCCGCAGGCAGGTGAGGTTTGGATGGAGGCTATGGTGAGAGTCTTCAGACTTGTAGAGACACTAGTTTACCTTATAGTGATCATTGATGCGAGTCCCCTTTAGGTAGATATAGGAAGATAGTGGAGCCTGATTCTCTAGTTGCATGACGAGGCGACACTACTCTGGGCAGACTTCGACAGCCTATTTCGGGTGGAGTTTGTCCCAGCCACAAAATATGCAGTGCGGATACAGATGCCACTTCACATGCAGTAGGGCAGAATGATAGTGGCACAGTACTTAGCGAGGTTCGCTGACCTCTCGCGTTACTCTAGAGATATGGTGCGTGACCCATTCTTCAAGGCCAGAACCTTCGAGTAGGGACTCAGACGAGAGATTAGGGCCTCGATGATCTCCCTCTGCATCCCGACGTAGGAAGGGGTGTTGAAGAAAGGCCTCTTAGTAGAGATTTTCCTTGCTGAGAAGTCTCCAGTAGTAAGACCCACCACTAGTCGACCTGCAGAGGAGTCTTCTACAGCTTGTAGTAGACTGATGTCATAGAGGTCCAAGAGGACTAGACCCACTGGTGGACAACCGCATGACTCGGGATCAGTTGTGTGGGGAAACCAGGGCAGAGACATACATGATAGGAGAGGGTAGTGTTTCACATGCGGCTGTCAGGATCCAATGGCTCGTGACTATCCGACCCGCCGTTCAGATGATCAATAGATTTTCAAAGAACCACCCAGGAAGAGAGAGAGATTCAATCGACATGGTCTGCAGGGAGCAGGTGGATGTGGAAGAGGAGCTGGTCATGCTGCTGGCGGTGGACGATATTTTGAGGTGTTAATGGAACCACCACCACAAGGTCCACCCCGTCCACAGGGAGTAGGTGGATAGGTGATACCTCTGCATCAGGTAGTTAAGGCTTACAATCAGGGCACTTCGGAGATGATTCGAGGTATGGTATGTTTCTACTCCACCTTAGCTGCTGTTCATATAGACATAGGTTCTAGTCACTCATTCATTGCCACTACCTTCATTTGGAGCATGAAGATTCCGACAGAACTTTTGGATCGATCCTTATGGCTAGAGTCACCTATGATAGTAGATTCGATGATTACGCACTGGTGCCGGTAGTGTGAGCTTACTCTAGGAGGAGAGAGTTTCAGCTGGAATCTCCCAATAATAACGTCGAGGCGTTACGACAACATCTTGGTTATGGACTGGTTATCTACAGTCCATGCTCATATCAACTATATTAGGCACAAAGAGTGGTGTTTCCACACATATGGGACCAGGTTTACCTTCACCCGTGAGAATAGATCCTTTACATTATAGGATGGACTTACTCTGAGGTGGGTGTATCCGATCACTCATCAGTTGGTCTTTCTTACCCTCGGAGCAGTTGATGTGGAGATTTCGATCTCTCCTATAGAGGTGGACTAGTACACAGATGTTTTCCCTGACGTTGTTCCCAGACTACCACCTCATAGATAGGTGGACTTCTACATTGACTTATTCCTTGGGATGACATCGATATCTACACTAGCGTATCATATGGCTCTCGCAGAGCTTCACGAGCTATGTGTTCTACTAGAGGAATTGTAGGAGAATGGATTCATTTGGCCCAATGATTCTCCCTAGGCTGGCCCGATTCTGTTTTCTAATAAAGCGTATGGGAGCTTGAGGTTTTTTGTCGACTACCGTCGCCTAAACCAGGTGACCGTGATGAACATGTACCCACTCCCTAGGATTGAAGACCACTTTGATCAGTTGAAGGGAGCGTGGTGGTTCTCGATGATAGACTTCTGATCAGGCTATCACCAGCTCATAGTTCATGATGAGGATTGGAAGAAAATAACTTTCAGATTTTGGTTTGACCACTACGAGTTCTTGGTTATTCCTTTCGGCATAACCAAGACTCCATCTATGTTCATGGGATTAATGCAGAAGATTTTCCAGACATACCTCGATTTCATTGTCTTAGTCTTCATCGAAAACATATTTATCTACTCGACTAATAAAGAGGATCATGCCTACCATTTTTGGGTAGTATTGGACACACTCTGAGGGCACCAGCTTTATGGTAAGCTCTCGAATTCCAGTTTTTTATATGAGAGGTTCAATATTTGGGACATTTCATCTCAGAGGCAAGAGTTGTAGTGGATCCAGTGAAGATTGAGGTGGTACATTCTTGGGATCCATCAAGGAGTGTGATGTACGTACGAAGTTTCTTGGGTTGGGCTGGCTACTATTAGAGGTTCGTTCTAGACGTCTCCAATGTCGCAACACCACTATCATCCGTGAAGAAGAAGGGGAAACCATTCATGTGGTTAGAGAAATATCAGCAGAGCCTTCAGGAGATGAGGAAGAGGCTGACTAGTGCCCCCATCTTGGGGCTTCTAGAAAAAGGTGTAGGGTACTTAGTCTACTACGACGCATTAGGGACCGGACTCTGGTGTTTCCTGATACAGGAGCGAGCAGTGATTGCATATGGTTCTCAGATGTTGAGATAGCATGACCAAAACTATGCTACCCATGACCTGGAATTAGCAGCATTGGTCTTCGCCTTGAAGATGTGGTGGCACTATCTGATGGGTGAACATTTTACCTTGTACATTGATCACAAGAGTCTCAAGTATATGTTCTATCAGAAGGACCAGAACCTGAGACAACGATGATGGCTTGAGTTCCACATGGACTATGACATAGAGAAAGTATATAATCTGGGATATGGGAACGTTATAGAAGAAGCACTCAGCTGGAGATCTGGTATAAAACTACTAGGTGAGGCGATAGAGCAGCTGGCCACTTTGCATATATCCTTGGTGGGTATAGATAGATTAGCTTTCCGTTAGTCCCTTACAGTCACTCCTCCACTTCTTCAGCGAGTCAGTGAGGCACAACATGGGGACTTTGTCTGCGAGACACGACATGCTCATATATCCACAAGGCATGCACTTGATTGATTTTATAAAGATGGGGACCATGTCATCCTCTTTAGAGGATGTTCTATGGTACCCGTGTCACATTAGGAGGAATTTTTGATAGAGTTCCACACATCCCCTTTAGCGGTAAATCTAGGAGTGGAGAAGATGTACCAGGACCTTTAACGATAGCACTGGTTTCCAGGTATGAAGAAGGAAGAAGCAGAGTTTGTCTCTCGATGCCTCAATTGTCAGCATGTGAAGGCGGAGCACTAAGTACCAGCAGGCTTAGTACAACTTTTAGTGGTCCCAGAGTCAAAGTGGGATGGGCTATCCATGGAATTCATGACAGGAAATCCATGTACATCCAAGGGTCATGACTCGATTTGGGTGATCATTGATCGACTCACTAGGTCGGCCAACATCCTACCGATTAGAGATCAGGGTTCAGTGGAGAGCTTGGGATGGGTCTATGTGTAGGAGATTGTGCGGATACATAGAGTACCTTCTTATATTGTCTCTGATCATGAAGTACGGTTTACTTCACGGTTGTGGAAGTGGTTCCAGGAGGCCTTCGGGACATAGCTTCATCTGAGCACCACCTTCAATCCTAAAAGGATGGCCAGAATGAGTGGACCGTTCACACCCTAGAGGACATGTTGTGTGCTTGTGTCCTCGACTTCGATCGTAGCTGGGAGGATCATTTTCCATTGAAAGAGTTTTCATACAACAACAGCTATCACTCCACCATGGGGATGAAACCTTTTGAGGCGTTATACGGATGACCTTACAGATCACTTTTGTGCTAGACTGGCCCTAGGGAGTCAGCACTAGTTGGACCAGAGATGGTACGGGCTACCACCGAGAACGTGCAAATCATCCAGGAGTGGATGAAGACTACACAGAGCACCCAAAAGTCTTATGTTGATAGGAGATAGAGCACTCTATAATTTGAGGATGGCGACAATGTCTTTCTACGGGTCCCACATCAACGAGGACTACAGAGATTTGGTCGAGGAGGTAAGTTATGTACGAGATTCATCGAATCTTTTCAGGTCCTCAGTATAGTTCACGCGGTGGATTACCACTTAGCTCTGCCACCTCAGTTGCACCGGATGCATGACATCTTCAACGTATCTCAGCTGAGGAGATACGTGCATGAACATTTTCACACCATCAACCATGGAGAGATGGATGTCGATGATGGGGAGAATTTATTTTAGGTTTCAGTTGATATTGAGGATCGATAGGTACGGGTCCTACATGGACGGTCGATACCTCTGGTGCGCATTCTCTAGCAGCATGGGATCTTCTAGGAGAGCACGTGGGAGTGGGAGGCTCAGATTCGTGCTCAGTACCCCCACTTGTTCCATTAGTTCGATTTGTAGCTTATAGGGATGTAAATCCCTGAGTTTATTATAATGAAATGACCCAGAATTGCTGTGGAAATTTTTTTCTTAAATACATGGGAATTCTAAGAGTCCGTGAAAACAGAAAATGTGTGATTTCGAGCCCTGGTGTGCCCAGAATCAATTTCTGAAGTTTTTTTTGGGTACGTTCAGTAAACATACGAGTGGTTTTTTATAACTTTTGAACTAGTCCCTGGAATTGAAATCCGAGGGAACTATTGAACTCATATCACTGGTATTCTCTTAAGGATACTTTCACTTCGATGATAGTGAGTAGAGATTAAAAGTTAGTTTTTGGGTTTTCGTGGAAGGTAATAAAATAAAGTGAGCTTCTCATTATTTTTATTTGAGCTGCCATGTGGGTATTTGGTGGTCGGTCCCACTAGATATATAACCTCCTTGTGGATATTGGAATTTGGAGGTGTGACCACCACACCTTAACCTTCCATGAGGGGTTATGGTGGTGGGGCCCACCCGAACCTAACCTCCCGCCAGTGGTTACGATGTGGGGACCACATGGGACTAAAACCCCATGTTAATGGAAAGAGAGGAAAATCTCTCAACTCCCATCATTAATGAGGGGGATCCCCTTGACCTCCTCTACCATTTATGGTGCCACCACCTCCCATTTAATTATTTTAGCCAACACACAAATTATTATGCGAAATGCTTCACATTAATTAGGTGGATCCAATTAAAATAATTCATCCAATTTTAATATAATTCCAATGAATAAATAAGATATCCCAATCTGTTATTATTTTGGTTGGATTTTCTATTTTGGTGGAAGATTGAGAAAAGAGAAAAGCTCCCAACGATGAACAAAGAACGAAGAACGTCAGCGAGGAGAAACATAGACTTCCTTCCTCGGATCCTACTGACATGGAGCATCTTCCACAACCGACGTTCGAGCTCAAGATTGGAAGTCTGTGGCAGACGCGACAAACAGCGACAACACCGCCTTCTTACCTATGACACTGTCAATGAACGATGAACAAAGGTAGGGGTTAATTTGAGTAATATTACCTTCCTTATTCTCTTCTTCACCTAGAAAGGAATCATTTCAGAGTTTTTAAAACAATTGAATTTCATCTTTCTTACTTCTTGACCAGATGTTACGACCCTAAACATGGAGGGTGCGGTCCGAACCAACATGGCCCGACCCCACCGTCGTTCTTGTTTATAATGATCTTCATCATGGTGATGAAGCAATGAGGTGACGAAGCTGGAAAAGACAAAGGCCACACTATACGCGGCCACTACGCTCCACGCTGCCCCCATGGCATTCCGCACCACCACCAGCCGAACCGACCCCGGTCGAGCCCCCGCCAAACGCACCGCTCGAAGAGCTGAGCTGCTGCCCGAGTAGGCCCGTGCCCAGCTGGCCTGACTGGCCGCCCCCTGGTCGCCTGCCTGTCGGCCTGACTGCCTGCCATCTTACATGGAACCATGCCCGGCCACCTGTCGTCATGCCAGGCGCCCAGCCCGGCCTTCAGCCGCCCTAGATGCACCGTCCCCGCCGGCCCGCCTGCCGATCTGCCAGACCGCCTGTCAGCCTGGCCGCGCCCTGCCCGGCCACCTCCCGTGCGCCCGGCCGGACTGCGCCGCCCCACGCGCCCTACGCCCCCCGTGCTGCCTGATCCATGCCCCTCATGGCGCAAGCCAAACTAGTCTCGAATATCCAGGCCGAGACTTCGAGTCGCGCCCCACGCGCTCCAGGGTGAACCGACCTCAAGCCCAGGCCGAACAGCCCAAGCGGCCTGCTGGGTTGGGCCCAACGGGCCGGGACGAACCTAACAGGCTGGCCTGCCCAATGGGATGGGCCAGACCCAACTGGTCTGACCGGGTTGACCGAGACCGGGTCGCCCCAGACTGGGTCGACTGGACCCGGGTCCACTACCGACCATTTACTTTCTTTGGACATAACTTTGGAAATGGACGATCGTTTGATAAACTGTTAGCGGCACTGGTAATCATGAAAAGGGACGGTCCCTTTTAGTATACCCCACTAGAGTTCTGGGTATAGTTGAGATACGGTCAGGTTGGATTGTACACGAATCCAACTGGGCCCCGTGACTAAAAAGCTAATAACTCACAGACCGGGCATCCAGTTGACACAATGTCTATTGTTTTGAAACCCCTATGATGTGGTAGACCTTTGAGATACTTCTATATAGGACTTCATGATAGTTGGAGAGTTGAACAATATCTCATGGAGCAGATCCTCTCAGAGACGAGCGAGCTTAGTGTGGAGACCTAGTAGTTGGCTGACACCTAACGACTGTTGATCGATTCGACTCGGAGTGATTCTACTAGCCCTGTGGGGATCTCCTTGGATTCGAGGCTGACCAACAGTGGGTAGCGCCTTGGGGTCGCGGGAGACCCATGGTACTCTACAAGAGGATTACCTCAACAGGCTACAAGGGGGAGGGCCTTGGAGATGCGGAAGACCCACAATGGGGAGTTATTTTGTGATACAGTAGACCCACGGTACTCGATAGGAGGAGTACCTCAGCAGTCCAAGGTTAGTGGGAAGTTCCTTGGTGACACGGCAGACCCACTATACTCAAGAGAAGAGGAGTTCTCCAGCTGCTGAGGTTTCGACAGTGTGACTGGGGATGTTACTTGATACTACCCCTAGAATAAAATCCTAGTTTGAGTTGAGTCAGTAAATTTTTTGTTTACCTCATGATTGAGATGGATTAAATGATAACTTAGGTATATGTATGAGCATATAACTATGTGGGGTTTTTTATTGATTTCATAATTTGTGATTTATCCTTGTTAGATTTTGTGAGACCTTGAGGGTGTCAGGGTCCCAACTTAGTATCGCTATATTCACCCATGAACGGGCTATGCCCGTACCTCGTTGTGTTGGTTGCAAACGACAGATATCATTGACTGAGTCTGAGTGTACCAGGACTGGACGGTACCCAGTGGTGGACCATACGACGTGTCGGTACATAGAGGAGACAGACAGACATGGAGTGCTGAGGAGGATATCTGTACCTACCCTTCAGGTAGGATCCATGTTGGACGATCTTGGAGCTTCATTTCACCTTTCAGCTGTTTTTCCATTTTCAGTTGTACTTGTACTTTACAGTTGTTCTTGTATTTCCAGCCTCTTTACTTTTCAGCACTCTCTTTTTATATAGTTTTACTTAGTGTTTTGTATCCAGCAGTGTGCTATGTTGTCTGTGTTTACAGTTATAAAAGAAATGCCTTCCCAGTTTAGGGGTTTACGCCTTTTGTGCAAGTCGCCAGCCCCCGGCCTATGAATGGTAGGCTTGGGGTAGTCACAACATGGGCCTCGAGGGAGGGGTCGGGACATAAATATTATTAATATTGGGAGAAAAGACAAAAATTATAATGAACATACAAATTTAAACACCACATTATCAAGTTTTCCCATGAAGATAAATTCTTCCATAATGAATGAAAATGGATAGAGATGATTTAGGAATATGATAGTGATTATTAATAAAAGAATAAAATGTAATAAGATAGGTATAAAATTATTATGTATGGGAATAGTGGCTTATATATATATTTTAAAGGGAAATATATCCCTCAAGATATGATTTCTACCCGACCATTGTAATGTGAGTATTATATCAACATTATAATAGTTATAAAATTAGACGAATTATGATATAACAATTATGAATAGTATAATTTCTAGTGGAGATATAAAATAATATAATGAAAACAATATAATGAGTTTGTATGATAATATAATTAAATAAAAGTGTTATATATGATAAAATAATTTTTTCACACAATGAACTAATATATACTTTTTTGAAAAAAATATATGATTTATCATTGGTAGAATAAATTTGTGTTATATATTTAAATTCTAAAAATAATGTTTTCTCTAATTAAAATTGTTTCATCAAACCATATCTATTGGTAAAAATATCAATATATATTTTGTAAACACTATGGTATTTTTCTATATTTTATGTATTTCAATATTTTCTAAAGAATATTATTTTTAAAAAAAATTAAATTAAATATTATTTTTCACATATTTGCAACTTATTTTAATAAAATATAATATATTTTTGAAATTATCATCTCACAATATTTATAAAGGGACTTTTTGTTATTTTTATGATAATATTCAGTTTTTTAAAGAAAATAATATAATAAAAAATATGCTATTTTACATTTAAAGTGAAATAAATAATTATTTTCATAATCAGTGATATAAGAAACCATTATCTAATATATACATGATCCAATTATAGTATTTAATAACAATATTAATCACAAATTATTTTCATGAAATCATTAAAATATAATGAATATTATTTTGAAAAACACCACTCCACCCCTTATAAAATATTCCCCTAACCACCCCTTCTCCTTAATAATTCTATTTCTTATAAATGACTGAATCTCTACACATTTATATCATGAACCCTCCACCACATGTCCAAAGATTTTTGTTTATTTCATTATTCCCTCCCAAGAATCCTTAACTGGTTTACCCTAAGGAGACTCATAATGGATTATATAAAATACTCAACCAAGTCTCTTTTGATTATTTAATTACTTTAAATGTCTCTTAGGAATTCCATCCAAATCAATAATTTAACATAAATATAAAAAAATATAACGATACCTTATTATTTTGGTGGAATTTACATTTTCTACCCTCTCCTCAATTGATTCTAAAATAAAATCATTCTTCATGTTATGGTTGTTTCACCATACCCAGGAATGACCAAATTCATTTTCCCCAAACACATTCATGGGTAGAGGAAATTAAATTATTAGGGTTTAAAATAAAAATAATAAGTATAATTTTTATTCATTAATGGTCATAAATTATTAACTTAATACAAAACTGTGTAAATTTTTCATTGTTATAAAACCCGCTAACATGAAGTAAACATATAACCTAAAAAAAGACAACCAAAATCCTTATTATTTATTAATACAATCTTAAAAAAGAACATTATTATGTTTTAAAAATTAATGGAATCCATGAAATCACATCTCACGATCAATGGATCCAAACAAGTTAAAATCCTATACTTAATTAAAAATAATATTACAATGAACACAAGACCAAAAATCTCATTGACGGTGAATATTAAAATGGTATCTCCATTAATTAACTCTAAAATAATATAAAATAATAATAATAAATCAAATATATATTAATTAGGAACTCAATAATGTTCTTAATAAAAAAATGGATTATCCACAATGTTATATGAATGTGTAGAATAAATCTATAGATGAGGTATTAGAAATATCTAAAAAACCCTCTTTTCTTTTGGTTATGAATTGTTTTCTCTCTACATAACATTATATCTATATAAAAAATTACAATGGTTCAAAATTATGTACACTATTCAAAAACATATTTTTCTAGTTTTTTCTCCTATTCATTGATAGGTTATACATGACTTCCATTGATTTTAAAATAAATTCTTTAAAATAAAAATATATTCAAGGTCACAGTTATATCTCTAATTCCTACCATATAACACTATTTTAATGAATCTTAACCATTCATGATTACATAAAATGAGAACTATTTTTTGTTAACTATATTACATTACCTTTGGATTAATTGAGAAATTCAGATTCTTTCCTTCATTATAAGTCTTTTTCCAATTCTTTAAAATTATATTTTAATTATTAATTTTTATAATAAATAATCATCCCTTTATTTATATTTTTTATATAGAAGTAAATATTTCATAAACATTATTATTTTATTAAAATATTTACATCTAAAATATATAATTTTTTTTGTATTTAGAATCTTTAAGAGATATTCATTAATAATCCTTGAATAACTACTATGTAACCCCTTACATTCCATTGGTATTTCTTATGCTTATGCCTTAGGTTTTATTACCTTTTGTGGAACACATATGATTGTACATGATACGATATATGTAACTAGATATTTATCTATAATATTGGTTAATTATAATATTTTATGAGATGTTATGTATGATATTTCTGAGTAAACATATTCCATTGTGGGACTCTATCGACTTTATTTGGATGCCATAGTTTTGAGCCTTGACTTATACTTATGATGTAATGTATTATGACATTCCCACATTCCTATTATGAATTTATCTTATGAATTCATCCAAATTATAACATTAGTACAAATGATTACTCATGTGACTAGTCTTTTATGATATCATGTTATGTCTTTTGACACCTACATTATACATTTCTATCATTTTTATTTCTTTAAGGGGATATAATGTACACCCATTTTAATAATGTATTAACTATGTTATCATATACTATTTTAAAATTTTAATAATATCTTGGAAAACAATATATATTTTAAAATAATTATTTATTATTTTATATTATTTTTGATGTCTTATGAACGCAGTCACTCATTAAAATTTGGATTCTATATCAATATGTTAGGTTTTTTGGTTATTTAAATTAGAAATCATGTAATAATATGATTAAGAAACTTGTGGTATTATATCATCGTTCAATCCGTCCCAATAAAATTAATATGTTTTTTAAACCATTAATCAAAACATTAATATCCGCATTTTGATTTTTATATGAATTATTCATATCTATAATACTCAAATTATATTTATATTATTGATTTTAATATGACGTAATTAAATTTCAATGAATATGGAATTAAAATGGAAATACATAAAATATATATATTGAATAATAGACACTATAATAATTTTTTAAAATATTTAACATTAACAGTTAATCATGAGAGAATAACAACATAACGAATATCACCATGTATCTTTAGAATAAATATTAACATATGAAAACATTACAAACACGAGACACAACATCAGTATCCACACATACGAGCACCTAGAATGAGATGTGAATACTTATATCAGGATATATAAATAACTAAACAATGAATTTTATTATTACATATGACCCCACTCAAAAATTATTTATATATTTTTGTGATATGTAAATTTAAAAAGTTTTTACATCATAAATAATCATTGAAATAAAAAATGTGTTTCATTAAACTACTAAATTGAAACCATTTATTTTTCATAAAGAAATATTTGAAAAATAGTTTCTTAACACATATATGTTGTATTAAAATATTCATTAATTAAATTTTTTAATACTAAAAACATTATCACCCAACAGAATTTCATAAAAAACAAAAAAATATTGTTCCGAATTTATCCTATCTCCATAACAGGAAGATCAGTTTGATGACAATGAAATAAAATTATGAAAGGACATTTTTTAAAATAATTTTTATACATATTAATGAAATTCCTAGTTATAAGTTAAATTTTGAAAAGTCTCCATAAAAAATGATGTTCATGTATTATATTTGTAAAATCATTTTTAAAGGACGGTAGAAAATCTGGATTATTTGGAAATTTGTACAGAAAAGTGCATTCAATTTTCCTTTATCTTCAAATTTACATTCCATAAAAACAACTAATACTAATAGAATTTATATTTTATACTAACATATAAATTCCTAATTCCATTATATGGGAGTTTTAGATTAATATGTTTAATAAATACATTTTTGATGAACTATTATTGGGTTCACTACAGATAAAGAGGTATTAAATTATATTGAATGTTTCTTTTTCTATTATCCATGGAGAAACGTTTTCAAGGTACAAATTATTATATAAATATTATATTTTCATTACATATAATATAAAACCATTCATGAAGGTGGATGTGAAAAAATGAAATGCAACTATCCATGGACACGATAGTCTGTATAGAAAAATTGTTTATGATTTCATTTTTCAATCTAGAGAAGAAATAAGTAATATAGTTTATCATTTTGTGAATACATATTTGATATTTTTAAATTGTAAATATTTATTTAATTCTACATTTTAACATATTTTTGATTTAGTGGAGTAATAGAAAACACATTTCATCATCAAGGAGTTATTTCATACATACGCGTATTTCACTTTTTAATTTTTTGTTACTGGTAAAGGGAAAGGTGTCTAATTATTATAACATAAGTATAATTACATTATAGTTCACTAATTATACTAATGTTATCATTTCATGATATTTTATTGGAATTTTATGATGTTTATGTTCACAAAATGTAACAGTTATGGAAATGGCGATTTAAGATATTTTTACCAGACACATTGGATTATCTCATTTTTAAAGGTAGATAAGACTTTTAGTGATGGTTTCAAAAAATATAAAAACACCATGAAGGTTTCTAGGAATAGTATCTAGTGTTTTGGTAGTGTATGGGTCCATAAATGTGTATTTTGTGTGACGGGAAGTGAGGAGAGTAGTACCCCTTATAAAAGAAAAAAGGGATTAAAATTTTCCAAATAGCTAATATATTTTATTAATACAAATTAATTATCTTGGAAATTTATAGATTTTTTTTTAAAATAAGATATATTATATGGGATAAGGTCATGAATCACATCAAAAACAATCCCCACCATGTTTCAAACATGTTTTACTTATTTAAATCTTTGTTAATCCATTTTTTATTTGTTTGATTTTAATATAGGTAACTTTTTTTATTTATATGTATCTTAAGTAAAATTATTGAACATAAAATTTTCTATATTATATAATGTTTACATCATGATTCCAAATATAATATAATTTTTTCTCTTTTAATTTTCTAATGTGACAAAAATAAATTTTAATATAACATGTGTACAATCTATTAAAAACATGTTTTTTGAAAAATAAAACTTATTTTAAATAATGTAAAACATAGGTTTATAATTTTAAAAAAATTTAAAGTATTTATGTCACATATAAAATACATATTTGTTCATTGAAAATTGTTTCACATATTTCCAATTCATTATTTTATACTAATTGTTTGAGAAAATTGTTGTTTTTTGTAAAACTATCTTCCACAATATTCACTTAAATGTAAATATTTTTACGAAACCCTAAAAAATAATCTTCATTTAATATTTTAATGATAATTCATAATATGAATTTGAATTCATATTATAGGATTAATAAATTAAAATTTAATAATTCATAAAATATTGGGAAAAATTATTTTTTATAAGAAATATTTTCTAGTATATTAACTATCCTTTAAAAATTAGGGCTAATAATAATTATATGAAACACGGAAAATATCAATTTTTTTTGTGATTAAATTTAATAATAAACTGATTTTATTATCTGATTAGTTGTACATGTTTAAATAATATTAAAAATGTTGTTTATGTCATATGTTTATTATAATTGTTTATACCCTCTAATTCAATGAATACCAGACATTAATCAGTGTCTATTTTAATAAAATATATTGTTAAGCATTTTGGTCTGCTGTTTCATGAGGAGGAAGAAACTATAAATAATATTCATTAATGATGAAATGTTTTATTAAAACTCTAACTATTATAGAATAAATTTTTTAATTATTGTCATTAATAATTACGCCCCAAAATATTTCATGTATCTTATAGGATTTTTTCATAATTTATCACAACTACAAACATCATTAAAATAAATAAAAATATGGGGTCTGATATGTTTGAAAAATAATTTGGTTTTAAATATGGATGAAAAAAACTAATAGAAATCATGTATAAAAATTATTATTTTTGAAGATGATTGATAAATATAACCATAACATAATCTAATGATAGAAAATATTCCTTCATTAAAATTATTCATTCCAATATCCTATATAGAAACTTAGAGAGTGGGGGGAATCAATTTATCATAAAATAAACTATTAAGGATGAAAAATTTTTCATGTTAGTTAAAAGAATTATTTTAACTCATATTACAAACATATTATTCCCATAAAACGATATTAAAATTAAAAAGAAATCATTGGGAGAACACAATAATTATTAATTTCTTGTATATGATATACAGAAAAGGTTAACAAAAAAATAAAATTGTTATGTTCAAATAACCATTAAATTTATGTTTCTTACATTGTTTAACCAAGGTCATTCCAAGATTAATCATGTGTCCTTTTAAATTTTTAATGTTTCTCACTTCTAGCCATATAGACACACTCCTTTCCACTCATCAATCGTAGATTTAAGATGATCTAAATATTTTATAAAGTTGGACATGAGAAAAAATAGAAACAAATAATATGTCCTATGACTATAGGGTTTCTATTAATTTTTTACAACAACTCAAATAACCTGTTAATATTTTATAATTGTAAACATTAAATGTACATTGTCCAACAGTCACCATTTAGAAAAATCTCTCAATATTTTTAAAAATTATATATATTACAATAAACTAGATTTATTCATCCATAAATATGTTATACATAAAATTCAATATATTTACATAAAATAAGAAATAAATTCTATTATGTATTCATAATAGATTCATTCAATCTATGTATATCAAAATAACATTCTAATTCATAATTCAAATAATGGAACTACACTTTTTACAAATCCATTAATAATTTTTTGTTAATAATTCTCTAAAATTTCTATTTGTTTTCTTACCTCATAGAATTATTAAAACTTTTAAATAATATTTTGAATTAAACCCAAGAATTATATTCGATAATTACATATGTATCTTAACACCACTTAATTATTAATAAGATTTTTCAGAAGTAAAAATGATTGTTATAACCCCCGTTAAATTTTTAAAATAAATAAATTATATTCACCTAATAAATTATGTACATGAGGACATTAAAAATGAATAACATCTATAATAAAAAAATATAGTTATTATAATCTTTGATCCTTATAGAAGAGTATATATTGAACTTCCTGAGTATAGTAACATCATAATTATTATAAAATCAATTCTTTGATACTCTTAGAAAATATGAATACTTTTTTATAAAATTAGAAATGGTTATATCCCCCTATTATATTAAACCCTCTCCATTTAATTAACATAGTAGAGCAAATTTTTATCTCTACTCCTCCACACTTCACCAATAAAATAATTTTACACACACACACAGATATATATATATATATATATAATATTCTATATATGTATAGTACATATAATTGGTTATAATTTAATAATTAGTTATGTATGGATGAAAAATTATCATTTTTTCAAGTATAAAATTTCAATATTAAAATTATTCTACAGATATTGCGAAATATATCTCATAAATAACTAAAGTAAATTTGTATTATATTTATTCATGAAAACTCATACTAGTTAGAATTTAAAAAAATATCATGTATTTAGTGAGAGAGTGAATTGATGTTTAGTAATGCTCATATCTATATATTTTTTCCAAAAACATAAAATACACTTCAATAAAGATACTTTGTAACTAAATGTTCAAATAGTTAAAAAAAATATATTATTAATTTTATAAAAAATGTGGCATTTCCTTTAGATTTTTCATATAGTAGAGTCTATAACCCTTTAATGTTAATTATTTAAAGCATACTATAATACCCGACTTATTTTTATATATTTATCACTTCATCACCCATGTAAATTTTTTAGAAACCCACATTATGAAAATTTTCCCCCTAATTATATTGGTTTATTTAATTTATTTTTCAATCAAAATTAATAAATCAATACGTGTCAAGGTTTTCATGTTTCTAAATCTCATAAAATGATAACATATTATTTTGAAAAGTATTATATCCTCCTTGGATCATATATAACTAAACATGTATAATTAATAAGGAACACATATTTTATAAACAATACAATGACAAATATATAGTGGCTAAATCATGGAATAATTTATTTTATTATTTCTTCATTTTATTCAAATAATAAATATAATTATTCATTTTCCTCAAAAAATCAGAGTGATATTAGTAAATATAATGTCCTTGATTTTTTGGGTATTATTATTTATATTATATGGAATTATTTTGAGTCTGGGAAATGAGATGACATGGGATTCTGAGGTTGGGTGTGCCCGATATAAATGATTGAAAAATATTAACATTTAAATATCATGTGTGGTCAACCTAAATAAAAAACAAGAAAACTTCTAAATGGATGCCTAGATCAGAAATCAAAGGGCATCGTTACCTTCAAAAAATTGATTTTACCCTAGGTGAGAAATAACATCAACTAGCATAGGTCAACTGTGAAAATTAGTTTTTGGGTGTTCAAATGAATATAAAAAATATAAGAGTATATTTTATTTCCATGTAGCGATGTTTTCATTAATATAAATATTTTTTAGGAAATTCAGGGTAATTTCCATAACCCAATAATTCCTCTTAAAAATAATTAGGAACCCTCTTGAAAAATGGTGATGATGGGTCAAGAAGATCATGGATCATCACAACAAAAGAGTTGGAGGATTTTCTCAAAGATGGAGACAGAACCGATCTTTGATAATTATCGATCCCAAATCCTAGTTGGATGCTTGTTTTATTATTTATCAATCTCATTATTAATCGAGGATGAATGCTGATCAATTCCACAAATATGATTTTACACACATGTTAAAGGTAGGATTAAATTATATGGAATTGATTTCTCTTCATTAAACCTTATAATGAGAATGAATCGAGGCTGACACAAAAAAGGTCTGAGGTTCATTCCTTGGACATTCTTGGTGATTTTATCTCCCTTTGTAAGTCATGTTTTTTTCATTGGACCATTGTGTACATGGATCAACTTGATGGGGTTTTGAACATAATTATACCCCATGATTGTTGTAAAACTATGAACGAAGGCTGAATCTGTGTATATTAGGTCCCACCGAAACTGGATCTATAATAGATTTGATATCTAGATACCAAAGGTGACCTGGTTTTCTGTGGAAGAGACCACAAGCATAGGTCCTATGATAATGTTTGGTGAGGTGAGGTGGCAGCATGTGGTGGTGTGGATCAGAAGATGTAGGCTATTGGAGCCATGGGGACAGATCCTCAGAGACGTGTTGGGGCCGAAGGCGGAAGCAGTGGCTAGACCGAACGCGGTAGGCAGACACGCGTGGTGAGGTGGTTATGGGGCACGATGAGGCCACATGATGCAGTGGGGTGACCACATGGGATGTGGGAAAGTAGATAATGCATGATGAGGAGGGCTAGGGAAGGCCATCAGGGTGCGAACAAGAATCTATGGAAGGTAGGAGTGGGCCAGAGTGGGCAGGGCCAAGCAGACATGTCCATGACGAATGGGTTGGATTGATGTTAATCCACATTCAATAAAACCCCCATCTGAATTGTGAAACCCCCATATATTTCTAACCATATGTCTGGATAATGATTTGTATGTGGAGTTGTGACCCATACAATTAGATGGTATTTTTTAGAAATATGGTGGGATTTATGTTTAACATAATTCTATTGCCATAAGCTATTTACATGGGAAGTACAATGGGTCAAGGGACACTGTGAGTGTGACTATTACTAGTCAGCATGAACCCCCCATTTCTACATGGCTTGATTCTATCGTCCTCCATATCATGGATGAGTTTTATTAGGGTGAATTCCATTTATCTCTCCCAAGAGGGTTAGTCAGTATCATTTCTTTCTCATAAGAGTTTGATCCCTTCATTAGAACTTGTAGGATAGATTTGTTGAAATCCCTAGAGAGGCCATGTGCGGGATCCTCTATTCATCTTTGTGCCCCTGGATAGAATCTTTGGAACACACATTCCAAAATTCACTAGTCATGTATTCAATACTTAGTGGTTTAATCCAGATGGAATTATTACTATCACCCCATAGCCCTAGAAGTGATCCACCTCTGGGTATTGTATCTCTCTTGAGATCATTCAGAATATCTCTCTCTCATGAGGGTTTCTGATGAACGATACTTCTCCGGTGGACTTCAACAGTGCTATCTGACCCAAGATTGTGTTATAATAGATGTTTTCTTCTTCGAATCTTCAAACTGAATCTCTTGTGAGGGTATGTAGTGGTTATTACATACCCTAGACTGTGTGGTATGGTTTGAGTATATCTGGATATTCAGGTCATATACTATTGAAATATAATTTTGTAGTGCCAATGGTACCATTCCATTGTGTTTTTCATTGTGGTTTCAGGGTGTCCTATTGGGTATTGTTATACACTCCCTTGCACAGTCGTTTTGCCATGTGTCATTTCTGGCCCAGACAAGATAAATTTGACAAAGTCTAGGGAAGACTAGTACCAGATGGATCATTATGATATTAAAACAATGGGGGTGTTCCTACGACTGTAGACAGTTTCCCTAGTAACTTGAAATAAGGTAGAAGTGGGTACAGTTTTCTTCAAATGAGTTTCTGTAACTTATTTATAGACGTTCTATTTAGTGGGATTGTATTTTGGCCATGTTTACTTTCTATAACATTCATTATTGTACTCTGGTTGTGGATTATAGTGGTTTTCATGTATTTTTTACTTATTGTTTTTATATTTTAGCATTGGTGTCTTAGAGATGTGTGTGTGCATACATGTAAATTAGGAAAATTCCACCATTTGTGTGATATTCCTACTCAGTGCTTCTAAATAGCCACTGGCCTATTGGGGGTGGGCTTGGGGTAGTCATGAAGCAGGCCCATCTATGATGGTTCATAATAGGGTGGTACTAGAGTGGGTTATTACTACCATAGGACTGAGAGTCAGTGGGATTATTATATTGAATTTGTATTATGTGTTTTGTGTTTCGATTTCAGGCTAAGAACTCCCTTGTTGGTGTGGAGACTAAAATATCCATACACTAGGACTCTGATAAAAAGCTTTAAGACATTGTACATGATAACACTTGTTGTATGGAAAATATACGTACATGCATAAAATAGAAATTGGATGTGGTTTCCATGTCCTTCTTAAGTCATCTATCCAGATATACTCACTAATCGTTGTGCATATTGTTTCCATAAAGGATGCATCTGTGATTCATAACACCTACTATTAAGAAAAATGGTCATGAGGATGACCCCCTCAATGAAGAGGATTTATTAAAAGGAAATTTTTTCCATATGCTACCTTCAAGTGGTGAACCAACTATACTGTCAGCTATGGAGATACCAGTGGACCCTGAAGTACCAACAGACAATGATCACAGGATGAGCATGCTCCTTGATTTTTATAGATAGATGCCCTTCAGGTTCTGATGCGTGCTTGACCCTCAAGCAGTAGAGGAGTATCTTGAGCTTATGGCTCGAGTTTTCCATCTAGTCAAGACATGAGTGGATCGTATGATGGTCATGGAAGTGATCCGTCTATAGGGATTAGTTAGGAGATGGTGGAGTTTGGATACCCAGACTCATGATTACATGACTTTCTCATGAGAAGAGTTCAAGTGTCTCTTCAAATAGGATTTTCCACCAGTTAAATTGTGAGATGTGTGTATACAAAATCTTCTTTAGCTAGAGCAGGACAGTATGAATGTATCTGATCATTCATCATGTTTTACCAACCATTTCCGCGTACTTTATGGATATGGTCAATGATCATTACTTTTAATCTCAAACCATAGAGAGATATATTCATAGAGACATAAAATCTAGAATTATCACTTTGATAACACCTACATATTGGGGGGTTCTTGAGTGGGATTTGGTGGTCAGGAGATTCTTGGTTAAGAAGATGAAATTGGAGACAGTCAGCAGAGGATAGGCAGGTGCAGAGAGCTCAGTAGTATGGAGACGATGTCAGCCTCAGGGATCCAAATGTGGGATACATTTATAGAGGGGGTCCCAGGATAGATGATATGTAGTTCATGGTTCATAGGGTGGATCTAGTCATACTAGAGAGAGGATGTGCTACTCATGATAGAGTAGTTTATATCTCACTCGAGATTGTACACCCTCTCATGATGCAGATAGGGATAAAGTTGATGGACCACCATGGCAGAGGAAGATGTAGGAGCAGGTAGATCCGTATGGTGGCATATGTGGCAGAGGAGCTTGGTGAGATGTTGGAGGTGGTCGATGCTTCAAATTATTACCACTAGTACACCTGGGTGGTTTGTGCTAGGCTCATAGAGATGGAGGATGGGGGTGGGGAAAACTATATGGGGTCAGGTCTTATCAACTAGGGGTTCTATGGATGATTCAAGGTATGGCATGGGTCTTTTATATTCTACATACCGTACATATAGACATAGGTTCATGTCGTTCCTTCCATGCCACATAACATGTATGATACCTTCAAATTCTAGTAGAACTATTGAGTTGGACATTAGCCTTAGAGACACCTACATGAGGGGACTCAATGATCTCAAATCTATTTCGACTGTGTGACTGTACTCTTGGAGGTGAGAGTTTTGATTGAAACCTCTTGGTGGCAATATCGAGGACTTATAACATCATTACTGGTATGGATTAGTAATCTTCAGTACATTCCCATATTTACTATTTTAGGAAAAGGGTGCAATGTGTCCACATTGATGGAATGAGGACTTCTTTTTCAGTGAAAAGGAAACCCAGACAGTACATGATAAACTCAAGCATAGGAGAGCACAACTAAGTACTCACTAGTTGGCTAGCCTGACCATCGGTGTAGGAAATTTATTGAGTTTCAAGTTCCCAGTTATAGTGGAAGATTACAAGGATGCCTTCCAAAAATATGTTCCATGTTTACATCCCAATTGGGAGATCGTCTTCTGTATTAACATACACTATGGGATGACACATATATCATCCACACCATATCTGATGGTTCATTTAGATCTTCACAAGAAGAGGCTGTTGTTGGATAGTATTTAGAGGAAGGGATTTCTGAGACCTAATGTTTCACCCTGGGAAGACCTAGTATTGTTTTCCAAAAAGATAGATAGGTTATTGAGGTTTTGTGTGTATTAATGGCACCAAAACTAGGTTATCGTAAAGAAAATGTATCCACTGCCAAGGATCGATGACCTCATCGACCAGTTGAGAGGGGAACGATGGTTCTAGAATGTTGACCTTCGATTACGATATCACCAACTGTGAGTAAGGGATGAAGATATACCGAAGACGGATTTCATATGCCACCATGATCATTATGAGTATTTGGTTATTACCTTTGGTGTGAAGAACACCCCAATAGCGTTCTTAGGACACATAAATTGGATATTCGAGCCCAAGTTAGACCGTTTCGTGGTAGTCTTCATAAAATTTAATGACCCAATAATTTATCAATTTAATTTATTTCTTATAATTATGTATTATATTAGAATCACATATTATTACCTATAGAGAAGAATACAAACATTATAAATGAATAATGAGTGAAATAAAAGTAATATCATGATGTTAATGAATATATACCGGTGGAATATTACCATGACCTTTGGAAAAGTAATGCGACCCTAATGAATAGTATACTGACCAATGTAATAGTAAACTCACCAATGAATGTATAAATAAAATTTTTCCATATTATATGTGAAACTATTATATAATTATATCATAGTATAAGTAAATAATGTTAAAAAAATTTCTATTAAAGTGGTGGTATTTTTTATGTCTTGTATATTTAATTTCAATATTATGAATACATTAATATACCTAAAAGATTATTTTCTCAAAATTAATTCATATATTATTAATTTGATGTCTAGGATCCTAAGATAATTTTATATGTACTTAAATATTTTTTTCAAAGTGTTATAAAAGGATTTTTAATTTGAAATTTTGTTTTCTTCATGTAAATTATGATTTTAATATAAAAATTAAATTTCCCATATTTAAAATATTATTTTTGAAAAATGGAGTTCATTTTTAGATACTACACATTGATTAATAGGTTGGAAGACTTTTAGGTATTTTTTATATACTCAATTTTTTTATAAATAATGAAATATGTTAATTTAGAAAATAAACTAAATACATGAATTATTGAATCGTGGATGTTGTTATATTAAGGTAATCACCCTTCGATTGAACTCACATACTCTCTTTAATGTTATTTGTCATAAGAATCATGATTATTCCAAGTATTGATAAAAAATATTAAACTAATGATTAAAATAATTGGAAAACCCTCCTCTCCTCCACTATAAATAACACCCCTCCTTACCTCCTCTCCTCACACATCTCATGCCTTGTGAATAGTAAAAATTCTACTAAATTCGCTATTTATTCCCCTATCCCACTTCCAAGCGATCTTGGTCTCCTAAAAATACCAAAACCTCCCCCCTATAGAGGCTCTCAAGGAAGATATATTCAATAGGTAAATTGTTCTTTTCATTTATTTTATTTTTTTCAAGTTCCATTATATTTCGTCCTCACCTCCTTTCATAAAAATGTTATGATAACTAAAAATAACTTATATGTACTTGAATTTTGATATTTTAAATGAATAATTATCATCAGATCTAATTTCCCCCCTTATTCTAGAAATGAAATCACCATCCGAGATGTGTAAATTTATCACACTAAAGGATGATGAGTTTTCAATTTCTATTATCGTCTTTGTCATGAACCGTCCTCAGGGCCCGTGTCGTGAGTACCCCAAGCCTGCCTCCCATAGTCCAGGGGCTGGCGACTAGCA
The DNA here is from genome assembly GCA_963277665.1 of Viscum album. Classification (NCBI taxonomy): domain Eukaryota; kingdom Viridiplantae; phylum Streptophyta; class Magnoliopsida; order Santalales; family Viscaceae; genus Viscum; species Viscum album. Next base: position 1,786,411,238 of record OY728121.1, on the reverse strand, counting down.
CCAAAGGCGTAAATCCTGATAAAGGGGAAGGCATTGCCTTCATAAAGTAAACAAACACCAAAGAGTATGCCAGCAGAAGTAAACACTATGTCAAACTGGGTACAAAAGTAAGTGCAAAAAGTAAATGGGCCAAAATACAAACCCAAAATGAAAGTAAAGTACAACTAGAAAGAATGTACATCAACTGAAAGTAAAGCAGCAATGTTGATCCGTCCACTGGAAGTCCCAACTGAAGGGTGGGTACAAATAGCCACCTCAGCTCCTCGGGTCCAGTCGTCCTCTCCATGTACGTCCTGCCCAATGTTCCACCTTCAGGTACTGACCTTCTCCACAAGTCTCAACCACGATCAGCGTTGTCCGTCTCCTGCATCCAACAAAACGTAGTGCGGGCATAGCCCGTGCAGGGGTGAGTATACCCTACTTAGTAGGGACCCCGAGACCCCCAATGGACTCCCAGAATCCACAAAGGATAATCCACTATGTAAAGATATAATTATGAAGTAACATCCAAAAATACTTAGGTATATTCCCATACATATACCTAAGTCATCAATTCCAGTTCGGCTCCAACATCCGAGCCCAAGTTCGATCACGTCCACATAGGAGTACAACCCAACCCACACAGGATAAAACAACTTAATCCACATAGTAAATCAAGTCAATCATATCAAAATATTGATTGAATGTCAAGACTCTACTCAAACAGGTATACTTCTTCGTAAGGTGATAGAGATAATCAGATGTAGCCACTGATTCATCTAAGATGGGACCCACGTAAGATACTAAACCAGTTAAGCTATCAGACCCACATAGGATACAGACCAGCTACTCAGCCAAACCCACATAGGATAGCAAGAAAAGAGTTAAAAACTGCCATACCCACATAGGATACACGAACAATAGTCATCACCATCGAACCCATGAAGGATTTCAGTACAGTCTTCATCGTCGTCGAAGTCGCAGCCAGCTCTAGGGTTACCGCACACAGCTTGCTCGTTTTCGGGAGGGTCCGCTTCACGAGACAAAGGGGGGTCAATACACCAACTGAAAATTAGTCTAGAGTTGATGTATCCTAATGTTCCGTCTCAACAAAAGGAACTCAACACGACAGACGGCGCGTCAATCGGACGCCCGTTCTGAGAGTTATTGGTTTTTTTGTTCCAGGGGCCCAGTTGGTTTTTAAGTCAAAACCAACCCGACCTCACTCCAACTGCGTCCAAACCTCAAGAGGAGTAATCCAAAAGGTCTTTCTCATGAATACTAATCCAACAAAGTCGATGGCACGTCAATCAGACGTCCGAAACTCAAGTTATAAGTGTTTCCGCTCTGAGGGCCCAGTTGGTTACGTGTTCGAACCAACCCGGACGTACCCAAAGTTCTTAGAAACCTTGATTGTAATATACTGAAATGACCGGATCGATCCAAGGATCACATCACTACTGACAGTGTGTCTATTAGAGGTCGATAGCCCAAGATATGGTCAAAAGAACGAAGGTGTCCGGTTTTAGGGGGTGTGGGGCCCGGACAGACCCGACCCGAGACCCCCTGGGTCGGCCCGAACCGGTTCAACCCGAACCAGCTCCGGGTCTGGCCCTTTTGGGCGCGGCCGTTCCTGGTGGGTGTGGCCCAGCCCAAATGGCGCGTCCTGGCCCGGTGCAGCCGGTCCGGCCTGGGTTCGGGTGGCTACCCCCCTTGATTGAAGCCGCGACAACCACGTGGGGGCCACTCCCTTTTGCCAGCTGGGGGGTACGACCCCCGGGCTTCTCGGAAACCGGCTGGTTTGACCGGTCGGTGAGTCACCATGGGACCAGCCAGTCCCGCCCCCTGTGCACCGGCGGCTGGCGGCTCCGACCGCCCTCTCCTGCTCCGTCGCGGCCAAAGGTCGCTGCCTTGGTCCGACCAGCGCGGTGTGACGGCGTCACGCCCCTCCGTCACGACCCGCCCCGGCCGCGGCCCTTCGTGGTTTTCCGGCGCGGTGCGACGGCGCCGCGCTTCTTCACCCATTCTTCTTTGTTTCCACACGATGTCGTTGCACCGTGCTACCTTTAATCTTGCCGCCACAAACACAACATCAAAGGGGGAGGGGGTCGGCTGTGTTCGTGTGGTCTGTCCTCCTCCCGTTAATCCGATAACAGGGGGCCATAAAATAAAGACGTTGAATGGAAAAGAAAAATCCACAAACATCAAGTTAACCCCTACCTCGATGAAGTCATCAAACAAGGTTTGTTGCAATAAAGGGACGCCGCGGAAGATGGCGTCGCGGATGTAGGATTGTCGGCGTCACGGTACATGACGTCGCAGTACACGACGTCATGGAGAAGAGGATCGTCGGCATCGCGGTACATGGCGTCGCATTGTCGATCTCGGACGTATCAGTGTTATTCTTCGTCCTTCGTCAGAGGCCGGAATTCTTCGTCGGTGACGGTGCATTCTTCACATTCTTCAAGGAGGAAGAAGATAATCCTCAAGAGCGCAAGAGTCCCCTCTTTCCTTTCCCACAAATAATTTTTAACCCCCAATTAATTAAGTCATGTCTTATTTTATTATCACTCATGTATGCCATTAATTTTAAATTCAAAAACAAATCTCATTCAATTAATTGACTTAATTGAAGAGCGTTTAATATCGAAATTAATTTGAGGGTTGACATGGCATTTAATAATGGTGCGGGTGAGTTACATATTAAATGCAAGAGTGGGAGGTTTAAAAGGTATTTGAAGGGGTGGGGCTTATGTGGGCCCCACATCACTGATATCCTACCTAGTGGAGTTAGGATATTAGTGGGTCCCACTCCAACCACCAAGCCTAGGTTTAAACTACCAAGAATAGAAATAAAATTTGCAGCACAATATTTTATTTTATTCTTTAGTTAACCCATTTAATTAAAACCTCACCTAAGAAAACGCAACTCCGAAAAAGGTGTTCTTATGCAATTACCGGTGCTGCGGTTTCATTGGTGCCCTCAGATTTTGATTCCGAGCACCAGTTCAAAAGTTAGGAAAACCCGCTCCTTTATTCACTGAACGTACCCGAGCTAAACTTCGGAAAATGATTCCGGGCACACCGGGCCTCAAAATCAGGTGTCGTCAGAAATAGCGTTCATATAAAATTCCAAAGAAAATTTGGAGAAATAATTCCATTGAATTTTACGGGTATTTACATTACTCCCACTTCAGGTCATTACGTCCCCGTAAAGATACATCCCAAACTAGGGAAACAAATGAGTGTACTGAGAATGCATCTGAACCTCCCGCTCCCATGTGATCTTCGGGAGGTTCCCGTGCTACCATCTGATGCGCACTAGGTGAATCAACCTCCCACATAGGACCCACTCCATTCGATCCTCGATCTCCACCGAGACCTCTACAAAGGTCGCCACATCATCAAGTTCTAGCTCCCCATGGTCGATGATATGTGTCAGGTCGTGCACGTATCTCCTCAGCTGAGATACGTGGAAGACGTCCTACACCCAGTGCAACTGAGGTGGTAGAGCCAGGCGGTAAGCCACCTCGCTTACCCTTATGAGGACCTGGAATGGTCCAATGAAGCACTGATATAACTTGCCACCCTGGAAAAATCTCTGTAATCCACATCGAGGTCAGACCCACAAGAAAACACGGTCGCCTTCCTCGAACTCTAGTGGCCTCCGCCTCCTGTCAGCATAAGACTTCTGCAAGCTATGAGCTGTCCTCATCCACTCCTGGATGACCTGGAACTTCTCAATTGTGGCCTGGACCATCTCTGGTCCCACACGTGCTGACTCCCTAGGGTCTGTCCAGCACAGAGGTGATCTGCAAGGCCGGTCGTACAATGCCTCGTATGGTGCCATCCCGATGGTGGAGTGGTAGTTATTGTTGTACGCGAACTCCACCAAGGGTAGTTGGTCCTCCCAACTGTGACCAAAGTCGAGGACACATGCACAGAGCATGTCCTAGAGAGTTTGAATGGTCCTCTTTGTCTGACCATCCGTCTGAGGGTGGAAGGCGGTGCTCTGACGTAGCTGCGTCCTGAATGCCTCTTTCAACACCTTCCAAAGCCGGGAAGTAAAGTGAGAATCTCAATCGGAGATGATAGATGATGTCACACCATGAATCTATACAATCTCTTGAACGTAGAGGCATCCCAAGCTCTCCACTGAGCCCTGCTCTCAGATGGGTAAGAAGTGGGCCGACTTGGTGAGTTGGTCGACAATCACCCAAATGGAGTCGTGACCTCTGGAATTACATGGAAGTCCAGTCATGAAATCCATAGATATCCCATCCCACTTCCACTCCGGGACCTCCAAGGGATGTACCAAGCTCGCTGGTACCTGGTGCTCCACCTTCACCTGCTGACAGGTGATGCATAGATAAAAGAACTCTGCTACAGCCTTCTTCATACCCGGCCACCAGTGCTATCATCTGAGATCCTGAAATATCTTCTCCACTCCTTGATGTACCGCTAAAGGGGAAGTGTGAAAATACCTCATCACCACTACCCGTAAAGCAGCTGTTACCACGGTACGACCTCTGAAAAGGATGTCGTGCTCTCCTCCTATAGAGAATCCATCAAGTTCCTGTCTTGGAGATATATGTTCATGTCGCGTCTCACAGTCAACGTCCCCACATTGTGCCTCTATGACCCGATGAAGAACTGGAGGAGTGACTGTGAGTGACTAAAGAAATGCTGCTTCATCTATATCCACGAAGGATATCCGCAAAGCGGCTAGCTGCTTCATCGCCTCCCCGAGTACCTAAATGCTCATCCTCCTATTGAGGGCCTCAGCTACTACATTACCCTTTACAGGAGTATAGACTATCTCAAAGTCATAGTCCTGGAGGAACTCAAGCCATCACCACTATCTCAGATTCAGGTCCTTCTGTGAGATGATGTAACTGACACTCTAGGGGTCATAGTAGACTGTAAAGTGCTCGCCCATCAGATAGTGTCGCCACATCATCATAGAGAAGACCACTACTGCTAACTCCAGGTCATGGGTAGCGTAGTTCTGCTCATGCTGCCTCAACTGACATTATCTATAGGCAATCACTACCCTCTCCTGTATCAGGACACATCGGAGTCTGGTCCCTGATGCATCGCAGTAGACCACGTACCCTACTCCCTCCTCTGGTAGACTCAAGATAGGTGTGCTTGTCAATCACTGTCTCATCTCCTGGAAGCTCTGCTGACATCTGTATGACCACACGATGGGTTTCCCCTTCTTCGTCAAAGCAGAGATTAGTGCCGCAACTCTAGAGAAGTCTAGAAAAAACCTCCGGTTGTACACATCTAGCCTCAAGAAACTCCGCACCTCCGTCACGCTCCTGGGTAGATCCCAATCTAAAACTGCCTCGATCTTTGCAGGATCCACCGCAACTCCCGCCTTGTAGATGACGTGTCCCAAGAAGTGGACCTCATGTAACTAGAACTGACACTTTGAGAGCTTACCATAATGATGGTGCTCTCGGAGTGTGTCTAGTACAACCCGCAAGTGGTAGGTGTGCTCCTCCTCAGTGGTCGTGTATATCAATATGTCGTTGATTAAGACCACTACAAATCAATCGAGGTATGGCTGAGAGATCCTATTCATGAGACCCATGAACACTGCTAGAGTGTTGGTTACGTCGAAAGGCCTCATAATGGCCATACCGACATCTGAAGGCCGTCTTCTGCATGTCCTCATCCCAAACTCTGAACTGATGATAGCCTGATCTAAGGTCTATCTTCGAGAACCACCGTGCTCCCCTGAGATGATCGAAGAGTTTGTCAATCCTCGGTAGTGTATACTTGTTCTTCATGGTCACCTAGTTCAGGCGACGATAGTCGACACATAGTCGTAAGCTCTCGTCCGCCATCTTGGTGAACAATATCGGGGAAGCCCAGGGTGAAACACTGGGTCAGATGAATCCCTTTCCCTGCAAGACCTCCAGCTATACCCATCGCTCTCAAAGCTTAGAGGGAGCCATTCTATATGATGTAGTGGATATCAGGGCTTTCCCGGGGTACAGGTCAATATAAAAGTCTACCACTCTGCATGGAGGTAGTCCTGGAACGTCATCAGGGAAAACGTCCGCATACTAATCCACCACTACCGAAAAACTCGGACTTCGCAAGTCAACTGCTCCTAGGATGAGGCTAGCTAACTGATGAGTGATGGGCTGTCCTCTCCTCTGCGTGAGTCCATCCTGCCCTGCAAAGTATCCCTTCTCGCCTATGAAGGTGAACCTTCTCCCGTCGGTGCGTATACACCGCACCTTACGCCAAATACAGTCGATCTGAGCATGGAATGTGGATAACCAATCCATGCCCAAGATGATGTCGTAAGGCCTTGACGCCACTATAATAAGATCCCAACCAAAGATCTCTCCTCCTAGAGTAAGCTCACACTACCGGCACCAGTGCATAATCGTCGAGTCTTCTACCGTAGGAGTCTCTAGCCGTAAGGATCGAGCCAACAGCTCTGTTGGAATCTCCGAGCTCTGAACAAGGGCAGAGGCAATAAAATAATGACTCGTTCCTGTGTCTATAATAACTGCAGCAAGGGTGAAGTAGACACAGATAGTACCTCGAATCATCTCTGGTGTGCCGGGGTCATAGGCCTCCGCTGCCTGAAGTTGAGCCTGTCTCTTCTTGCCAGCTCCCAGTGGTCGGGGTGGACGTCCTGGTGGTGGTGGTGGTAAAGCCTCAAAGCGTATCCTACCATCAGCTGCTCGGACAACTCCCCTGCCTCACCCGACTTCTCTCGGTGGACCGCCACAGTCAACCCTCTACCTCTGCTTGGGTGGCCCCTCAACCATCTCCTGCTCCTCGGAACGGCAGGTCGGGCAGTCACATGCCATGTGGCCTTGCCCGCCGCATGCATAGCACTGCCTGCTCCTCGAAAGGCTGGCTCTGCGCCGTGTGCCCCGCACCTCTGAGCTAGTGTCATGAGGTCGTTTGCTGGATGGTCCGGTCTTCCTGGACCCCTGCAAAATCTTTCGACTTCCAGCTGCAAACGACTTTGCTACGTGCCACCCTGCGGTAGGTCTCGCTGTTGGCGTAGGCTTAGCAAGAAATCTCTCTATGAGAAGATCTCTCTCTAGTACTCTTTCCAATGTCGGAATGCTGAGGGAGATCATCGATGACCTTATCTCATGCCTCATTAACAGCTCAATGGTCTGGGCCCAGAATATTGGGTCTCGTACCATGTCCATCGAATAGCATGAGAGATCGGTAAATCTCATCGAGGACTAGGCGACCGTCATGCTGCCCTGCCACAACTGTAGAAGCTCCTGAATGCACAACACACGGAGGGTGGATGGGACAAACTCTGAGCAAAAGAGGCTCTCAATGTCCATCTTGAGGAGACGTGCCTCTTCGTGCACTTGGAGAATCAATCTCCACCATCTACCTGTTGCCGCGTATAGAAGGCTCGCTGCGAGGAACACCATGAGGTCAGCTGCTCTCCCCACTTACCTGAAAACTCGTACAACCGCCTCCAACCAATCATCGGATTCATGAGGGTCCACCTCCTAGAAAAACCTAGGAGGTCTCTAATGATGAAACTCGTGCAGTGCACTAAGGCGATGTGCACTCTCAACGGCTGGGGCTGGTAGCATCGGTGGCTTGGCGGGTAGTGGTACCGCTGGTGCCTCCGCTGAAAAAGGGCCATGAAACGAGGCCTTGTCTCTCGTTGGGCTGTCGTGTCGCACAAAGCTCGGAACACTAGCTAGATACCATCATGGGACCATCCTAAAAAGAAACAGGTGTCCCACATTCAAAACAGTATACCCTGTGAGCTGACACAAATTAATCACAAAGAGAACTTTTGAAACACATATGCAATCAATGTTTTCGTGCATTGAGTCGGAAATCAGAAGTCAGGGTCCTGGTGTACAGATACGTCGGCCGCCGCACCAACACTGGACTCCCTGGACTAAAAACCACACTCCATAACCTTAACACTATTGCTAAACATAGACTAAAGATCAGATTCCTAAGTTCTGAGGTAGAACTGAACTCCTTTGATACCAATTTGTCACGACCCGTCCATGGGTCCCATTGTCCAGGGGTTAGCGACTAGCTCCCAAGGCATAAATCCTGACAAAGGGGAAGGCATTGCCTTTATAAAGTAAAAAACACCACAGAGTAAGATATAAGAAGTAATCACTTAGTTAAACTGGGTACAAAAGTATGTGCGGAAAGTAAATGGGCCAGAATAAAAACCCAAACTGAAAGTAAAGTACAACTGGATATAAAGTACTGCAACTAAAAGTAAAGCAGAAATGTCGAGCCGTCCACTGAAGTCCCACCTGAAGGGTGGGTACAAATAGCCACCTCAGCTCCTCGGGACCAGTGGTCAGCTCCGTGTACGTCCTGCCCAGTGGTCCACCTTCAGGTACCGACCTAGTCCACAAGTCTCAACCACGATCAACGATGTTCGTCATCTGCATCCAGCACAATGTAGTGCGGGCATAGCCTGTGTAGGGGTGAGTATACGCTACTCAGTAGGGACCCCAAGACCCCCGATGGTCTCCCAGAATCCACAAAGGATAATCCACAATGTAAAGAAACAATCATGAAGTAACATCCAACACTACTTAGTTATATTCCCATACATATACCTAAGTCCTCAATTCCAGTTCGGCTCCAACATCCAAGCCCAAGTTCAATCACGTCCACATAAGAGTACAACCCAACCCACACCGGATAAGACAACTCAATCCTCATAGGAAATAAAGTCAATCATATTGAAGATATTGATTGAATGTCAAGACTCATCTCACACAGGTATACTTCTTCGTAAGGTGATAGAGATGATCAGATGTAGCCACTGATTCATCTAATATGGGACCCACATAGGATACTAAACAAGCTAAGCTGTCAGACCCACATAGGATACAAACCAGCTACTCTGCCGAACCCACGTAGGATAGCAAGAACAGAGTTAAACACTGCCAGACCCATGTAGGATACAAGAACAGTAGTCATCCCCGTCGAACCCATGGATGATTTCAGTACGGTCTTCATCGGTGCAGAACCCATAGAGAATTTCAGTGTAGTCTTCATCGCCTTCGAACCCATGGAGGATTTTAGTACAGTCTTCATTACTGCAGAACCCATAGAGTATTTCAGTGCAGTCTTCATCACTGTCTAACCCACTGAGGATTTCAGTTCAGTCTTCATCGCCGTCGAAGTCGCAGCCAGTTCTAGGGTTCCCATACACAGCATGCTTGTTTCCGGGAGGGTCCGATCCATGAGCATAAGGGGGTTCAATACATCAACTAACACATTTTCCGGAGTTTATGTATCCAAAAGTTATGTCTCAACAAAAGGAACTCAACGCGACAGACGAATTGTCAATCGGATGCCCGGTCAGAGACTTAGTGGCTTTTTCGTTCTAGGGGAACAGTTGGTTTTTAAGTCAAAACCAACCTGATGACACTCCAACTACATCCAATCCTCGAGCGGAGTAATCCAAAAGGTCTGTCTCATTAAGAGTAATCCAACAAAGTCGACAGCACATCAATCAGACGTCCGGAGCTCAAGTTATATGTGTTACCGCTCTGAGGGCCGGTTGGTTTTGTGTTCGAACCAACCCATCTGTACCCAATGTTCTCTGAAACCTTGACTGTAATATACCTGAACGACCGTCTCGATCCAAGTATTTCATCGCAATTTATGGTGCGTCGATCGGAGGTCCGTATCCCAATATATGGGAAAAAGAACGAACATGTCCGGTTTTAGGGGGTTTTGGGGCCAGACCGACCAAGCCCGGGACCCCCTGGGTCGGCCCGAACTGGGTCTGGGTCGGGCCCCTTAGGGCACATCCTAGCCCAGTGGGTATGGCCCGGATCAACCGGCGTGGGCCGACCCTACCGTCGCAGCCCGGCCCGGCTTGGGTGGCCGGTTGGCCTGGCGTGGGCGCGGCCCGGAGAGGCCAGCTCAGCGCTGTAGAACCGAGCGGAAAGGGGGGGGGGGGTGGCTGCCCCCCTTTATTGAAGTCGCGACCCACATGCGGGGGCCGTTCCCTTTTTCCAGCCGGGGGTTATGACCCCCGGGGTTCTCGAAAACTAGCCGGTTTGACCGGCCGGTGAGTCACCGCGGGACCAGCTGGTCCTGCCCACTATGCACTGGCAGGCGGCGGCTCCGGCCGCCCTCTCCTTCTCCGCCACGGCCCACCCCGGCCGTGGACCTTCGTGGTTTTCTAGCGCGGCACGACGGCACCGAGGCTTTGTTTGGACTCAACGGTGTGACGTGACGGTGCCGCGCTTCTTCGCCAGTTCCTGTTTGTTTCCGCGCGGTGTCATTTCACCGCGCTACATTTAATCATGTCGCGACAAACACAACATCAAAGGGGGAGGGGGTCGGCCGCGTTTGTGCGGTCCATCCACCTCCCGTTAATCCGATAATAGGTGGCCATAAAATAAAGATGAATAATGGAGAAGAAATATCCACAAACTTCAAGTTAACCCCTACCTCGATGAATTCGTCGAACGAGGTTTGTCGCGGGAAAGGGACGTCACGGAAGACGACGTCGCGGGAGGAGGATCGTCGGCGTCGCGGTACATGGCACCATGGAGAAGAGGACCGGCGGCATCATGGTACATGGTGTCACGTCGTCGATCTCCGAGGAATCAGCGTTACTCGTCGTCCTTCTTCGGAGTCCGGCGTTCCTCGTCGGTGACGGTGCGTTCTTCGCGTTCTTCAAGGAGGAAGAAGATAATCCTCAAGAGCGCAAGAGTCCTCTCATTCCTTTCGCACAACGAATTTGTAACCCCCGATAAAATAATTCATGTATTATTTTATTATCACTCATGTATGAAATTAATTTGAAATTCGAAAACAAATCTCATTCAATTAATTGACTTAATTGAAGAGTGTTTAATATCCCAATTAATTTAAGGGTTGACATGGAATTTAAAAGGGGTGCGGGTGAGTTACATATTAAATCCACGAGAGGGAGGTTTAAAATGGATTTGAAGGGGTGGGTCCCATGTGGTCCCCACTTCACTAATATCCTACCAAGTGGATTTTGGATATTAGTGGGTCCCACTCCAACCACCAAGCATAGGTTTAAACTACCTAGAATAAAAATAAAATTTGTAGCACAATATTTTATTTTATTCTTTAGTTAACCCATTTAATTAAAACCTCACCCGAGAAAACGAAACTCTAGAAAAGGTGTTCTTAAGCAATTATCGGCGCTGAGGTTTCATTGGTGCCCTCGGATTTTGATTCCGAGCAACGGTTCAAAAGTTAGGAAAACCTGCTCGTTCGTTCACTGAACCTGCCCGAGCTAAACTTCGGAAAATGATTCCGGGCACACCAGGCCTCGGAATCAGGTGCTGTCAGAAAGTAAGTTCTTGTAAAATTCTAAAGAAAATTCGGAAAATAATTTCACATGAATTTATGGGTCTTTATAGTCTTTAATTCTAGTAATTAATCCATTTTTATTGTTGAACCAAACTACAATATATTTATAATATCTTATGTACATTTCTGAAATATTTTGTTCACTTGATATTAATTTATAATGAAAATTTAGTTGTGATTAAAAAACCCCTAATTAACCTAATCATTTATCATTAATGTTTTATATATTGATCCATCATCACAACCAAAGTCGTGGTGGTAAACCTTGACTTGTGTTGTTCTATATAGAACGAGCATTGAATCTTACTAATGTCGTGTTTTATGTTCGTTAGACATTACTATTAATCCATGTTTATATGATCCCATTTATATATTTAACTATTTCATATGTTTTATTTCTTTTATATACTTTTCGCATGCCTTCTAACCCATGTTCTAAATAATTATTATTATGTTTGTTCACTTACTGGTCATTTTAGCTTATCCCTTTGTTCATGTTATCCCTTGGTTATCCAATATAGATGTATGTGCACAATTTATGTTAGTAGATCATTATTTATATTAATTATAAGTTTCATTTATGATGTTTAATTATGTACATAATCTTCCAAGACACTAGACATTACGATACTTAGGTTATAATGTTGTGTTTTATTACTGAAAAAATAATAAGTGTAAAAGGAAATTGTCTATATAGTTGGTATCATAGGCAAGGCCTGATTATTTTGTTAGATTAATAATAGGGAACTTTAGTAAAAAAATTGGGGATGATACTATATATATTCAAACATCCTTATACTTTTGTATGTATAGAGTAATTTGATTATCAAGAAAATAAATCCTTGTCTGGATATGAAAAAGTGGATGAGGATCTGACATATTTGTATGTAGGGTTAAAACCGAAAACACCACTTTGAGGTAGAATTGAAATGGAACTGGTGCAAAACAATTAGTCTGGATTCACTCCTAGTCTGAAAGTCCCACGGGATATGCTTTGGTAAATTATTAAGGTTAGTATGAACCATTATTATGGGGGAAAAATAATCCCATAAGAAAAAATATGAGGATACATTTCATGGATAACCTAGATTAAAACCTAAGTAAAAAAAATTTAGTATATACTTTTCTTATTAGATTTTATATTTTTATGTTTATTGTTTACATTCTATACATAATAGTTAATTATTGAAGCCCTCTAATTCTATGTTCCTTTTCTTATTTATTCTTGGTAAATAGTAGAAAACATGGGAACAATCAATGTATCTTGCATTATGATAATTACAATAATGTTATACTAGATATGATGGGAACGACTTCTCAAAACATTATAATGGTAATTTCTCAAATGGCTCAAGTTATGAATAATATATTGAATCATGTGGAACACCCTTCTCTTATAAAGAAAGGGAATGTTTCCATATAATCCATCGGGTAGAAATGTCCTCCCATGTTTTGTGGATCTTTTGATCCCCTAATCATGGAAAAATGAATTAACGCCATTGAAATGTTATTCTATATCCTCTAATTCCTAGAAGAAGAGAATGGCGTGATGGAGGTCTATTGTTTTCATGGGGATGGTGATCAGTGGTGGACACTGATTAAGAATATGAAGACCAAAGAGGAAATTGTTTCCATGGATTAGGATGTATTCAATAAAAATGATTTTCATTAAATATTCCTCCCTAACCCTGCATCTCAAGTTGGGGAGATAGTTCTTAGGACATAATAAGAATCATGATGAGTCCAATAATTTATATAAAGAAAACATCACAAGGCATGCATGTTAAACCCCCAGCTGTTTCATGAACATCGTAATCAAGGTGGATTTCTTCTTTAGCGGAATAAAGAGGAGCCTAAAATATTGTTGGAAATTTGAGACATTGATGGTTATGAAGAGATTGTCCTTTGTAAACTCAAGGTTGAAAAGGATATTAGATACTATTAATGGTCTCATGGGCCCGGTGACAAAAATTAGAAAATGAATCTTAATATGGTGTTGTTCGGTAAATAAATCCACTGATTGAACATCCCACATGTCAAAAATGGGGGATGGATCATCCTAAGAACTATCTAAAGGGAACCATAAATAGATTCAAATTTGGATTAATGGGACTTCTGGGGAAAAGCTGCTAAAGGGATATAAAGAATCCATCTAATGTGGAAGAAGAATGGAATGTTCAGATCATAGCTCAGCCAGTAGTGCAGTGTTTCAACTTCAAGGAAGATGGGTATTTTACGAACAATTAGCCTATTCAAATGTTTGTTGGAGGAAATCAATAGCATCCTACAAGGAAATTAAGATGAGATAATGCAATAACTTCTAAAGATGTGGTGTTGAAAAATGATGTGGTGAAAGGTATGCTTGTTATTCTTTCAAGGATAGAGAACATACTATTTGATTATGGTGCTACACATTCTTTAATATCATGCATGTTCAGTAGAAATATTCAAACACCATCTCAAAATTTGGAGATTGAGTTACTTATGAGAACAAAAAATTTGGAAATTATTATATCCAACGTATAAAACTCCTCCCCTATTAACATTTTTGGATTGAAACATCAGGAAAATCATATCATACTTCCTTTATAGGATTTTGATGGTATCATTTACATGTATTGGCGATTTTTATACAAATCCAACATAAAATATCATCAAATGGAGATTGCCATGATCCCCTCCCTCTAAATATTCCCCTCGTGAGCTCGCAATGTAGAAAGATATATAATGACCCCCCCGAGTCCCGCCTTCAGTAGGCCACAGGGTGGTGTCCAACACCATGGGTCTAGAAATCTGACAACATGGGAAAAAATTCCCTTTTTATAGTAACCAAGATCGAGATATATGTTTTTTCAAACTAAAAATTTCAAAGACACACACACACACACAGATATATATATATATATATATATATATATATGAATCAAAATAGCATCCCACATGCTTGTTTAATGTAAAACTACTAGAAGTACATTGAAAAACACCAGTAAAATTACAAAAGAACAAGGCTAGGTTGTGACACACCAACTATCCCCACGCCTGATCTAGTATGGTCCAGCACAGTCCATGTAATCTCCATGGAATCCTAAAAATGATTTGATATACATAGGGTGAGCATAAAAGTATACTCATTAGGATAAAAAATCCACTCATTCAGAAGGGGTAGAGTCATACCAATGCCCCTATGAAAAAAACAACAGAAACTCAAATGCACCAAACAAGGTATACTATCGCCCCAACCACACCAGGGCACACTCAACTTATAATTCAAGTCATGTAAAGTAATATATTATAAGCACATTGATATTTGGGTACCCCACACAACTTTCCACTCGTAAACTGCTCATCCATAATAGAGAACGTCTGGATTCTAGCACTCTCATCCACAATCCCACTATCAAAACCTTCCCATACACACCAGGGTCACATACCAAATATGCCATGTAAACACTTGGGCCAAAACCACATAACATAATGTGCACAAACACTTGGGATTCAAAAACACAAACCCATCCCAAAGACACTTGGGAAGTGAGACATATTTCATCCTAATGACATATGGAAAGCACACTATGCTTGTTTAAACAGTGGGCTCACAACCACGCCACAACCCACTCGAAGAGTCTTGGGCCACAAATTCCTAGATGATAGAGTATAGAAGATCCAAAAACAATCCATGAATCCTCCAATTGGGATGTTGGGGGAAAACAACCTCCCCCAAAAAATGAGGGTGTTTGGCACCATGTTCTCAAGCATGTGGGGAGTGTAGAGAAATAACAAGAAAGTAAATGTATATATATAGGTACCAAACACCCATCACAGCTTATAGGTTTTTACAACAAAAAATATCCCACACTAAAACTACCCTTGCATCGATTCCTACATTTACATTTCAACATGAGTGATAGTCACTTCTGTAAGCTGATAAATGAATAATGATTAAGTACGAGCCACAAGTCAAAACAAACCCATATCCAATTCATTTAACTAGTTTTCATTCTACATGATATATTTGTTTATTTATTTATACCATCCCTAACCTTGAAACAACCCAATATAGCACACCACTAGTAACATGATAACCCACATAGAATTCAAAAATTCCCTAGAAACTCTGGGCAAAATTCCCACGCAAGGTAACACCATCCTTCTTCTAAATTATACTTATTAAACCACACTTGGATTCCTTGATGCATGAAATGAACCATATAAAGAGAGAAACTCCACCATTATAGAGTCCCACTACACATTTACCTTTCTTGGACACCCATCCAAACACTACAACCATCATTCTAAAAATCCCTGCAATTATTTCCTTATTCTCATCATGTAACCCCACCCCCCTCCACCTCCCCAAAAAACCACATCACAACAATACTCAGTAGCCCCAATGCATAAAAACACCACACCTAGAACCCCTAGTAACATTGAAACAACACAAATCGAACCTGGAACCTCACTGCTCAACCAGTTCTAAGATGTAGTCCCACCACATTAAAAGTTCATCCATTCCACAATCAAACAAACTCCTAGTCTGAGAATCCATTACTCCACATGTACCACCCCATAATCACATCCACACTCCCTACCACATCACATCATGAAAAACACAAACAAAATAATGAATAGAACCGCACACGTCACATACCCACACCACAAAGAATGGTGTATTCAAATTTAACCACACTCAATATTTTATTCCACATTGATAATTTAGGGGTGATCAAATAACATGTTTTACCCTAGGGAATCCATATATTTAACTTGGTGTATGTGTTTAATTTGTTTCACAATTTTATCACTTGAAAAAACAATAAACTAAAAATATTCACAAGTTATACGGGTGTACAAATAGCGGCCACTAATGGCCATGATTTTCAAAAGGAAAATATCACTCTCAAAACACAACATAGATCATGGATAGAAGATAAAAAATAGATCATAATCATCATATTACCAACCCACATGTAACACCCCAAGCTTCCACGGTATGTTTCCCTTTGAATAATGTAATAGCTTCGGCTGTATGCAATATGGAGTTTTAACACACCACGACCAATCAAACTAGCCAATATGAATAGTAATACACAAATTTTGAAATTTTATAAATTTTATATTAAAAAATTTAGTTCATATTTGGATTTGGAATATCAAAATTATCTTGGTGTAATTTTTTGGTATTCTTATGAAAATATTCAATTTGTGATGAATAGTGAAAAATAGTACGTTATTGTTTGAACCAGACTTTTTATTTAAATAATTAGTCATTTTATTCTAATTTATTCTATTTAAAAATGGATACATAATACCTATATATGTTCAATTTAATTTATTTCAGTCATTTTATAATAATTTTAGATATATAAAATTTTATTGACCTTTTTACCGTCTTTTACCCACCTTCTAGGGGCATTTGAAAATTTTCATAAAACATAATTTTATCGCTTCTATGAGGTAAATTTCAAAAATATTCGATACAAAGTTAAAATTAGAAAGTCAAATTTGGTTCAATAAGTAGAACATAATTTTTGGTGAATAGAAACATTTGACATTTATTTACCACAGTTAAAAGTAAATAGGTTAATTAATGGTAAAAATGACTCTATAATTACCCTAACACATGTACTAATTCAATTGGATAAGTGTAATTCAACCAAAAACCATTAAGAAAAAACTATGATCCTCTTTGGTCATCTTGTATTATATTAGGACATTTATTATTATTTTATTTAAATAAGATATAAAACTGTTATATTCAATGTCTAATAACTAAACCATTTTTAATATAGCGATACACACAATATAAATTGGACTATAAATATTCATTAGAAATACAAAAAGATTTACTAAATAATGTTATTTTATTTATAATTTTTATACATTTAATAATTTATATTATTTATGACACAATGATGATGTAGCAATTACCTTATTAATGAAATATTAAAATAATTGATATTATAAATAACCAAATAAATTTAAATTGAGACTTATGATGAATTAAAAAAAAATTCTAGGTTTATATGACATTTTAGGGTTGATTAGATTAATTATAGTCTAAGGTATAATATTTTTATAGATTTAAAAAAATCAAATAATAAATAGTGTCAAAAATGGCATAATTGACTTTTTAAATAAAAAACTATATTATTAATTGATATAATATTTATAGGAATATAAGGTTCGTCCAAAGTACTTATATAAAGATATATATATATAAATTATGAACCATTTGGGGTTTTATTGGTAGTTTATATTATATTTATTAACCATATAATATAACAATACAAAGAGACATGGTAAATGTCAAACTATTTAACTAAGAGTTAAATCTAAAAGATAAGGTTAATATGGTGATGTAAACCTATCTAAAACCTATTTTTTGAGAGTTTGTTAACCCAAACACACCTTATCATAGAAATAAATCATTTTTGAGCCATTATAAATAGAAAATTATTTTATTATAAAATAATATTTCAGGATTTTCCTAAAGTGACCCTCACCCCCTTATAAAAGGGCACTTCACCTTCTCTTAATTTCACACCTGCAATGCCATTTGGTTCATACAACCACTACCCAAATATCCTCTAAAATATCCTCCATTAGACATAGAGGAATTAATTTGATAGTAAATACAACCTAATTAGCTGTTTTAATCAACTCAAAAAGAAAACTTCCGAAAAAGATGTAACAATTTCTCCACCCTCTTTCAAGTTCTTTTCTTCTTCCACTTCCTCTTTCTTTTTTGATTCCATATAAAAATAATAAATCTTTTATATTATACATAATATAATGTTATTATAAATATGGAACATCTATATTAATAATTTTATCCATCCTATGAATGAAAAAGTCACCGTACGTGCGTACGTACGGCTTATCGTTTCCATGTCGCGGTATAGTTTTTTATTCAAACACTTCATTATTTGGATGGATATAATAATGAGTATCATTGATGTAAATAATAAATATAACTTGGTAATATTTTTTTTATAGTATATACCATCAAATTACATCTGATTTCACCATCAATATAATGATATTGTCCCCCGTGCGTACGTACGGATTATTGTCTCCACGAATGCGATTAGATTCATTCCCCGTCATAATCATTCCAGAATAATTTTTATTTTATGTTAAAAAATAATGTTTAAGAAAAAATTATAATACTGGATATGAGTCAAATACATACTATAAATAAAAAACATGTCTTACGTAACCAGGCATATAAAGGGAAACGAATAAGTTCCCACCTGAAACGATGATATTACTAAAATATTGTTAACAAAGAAATATGAAAAGATCTTATATGATATGATATTTATGTATATGATTCTTGTATAATTTAATAAAAATTATTTAACTATTATACATGAGTTTAATTTACCCTAATCCCTATAAAAGTTCAAGGTAAGGGTTCACTCCACAATCACTTCATTATCTGTGGTTGTTTATACGTGAGTATCTTCAAAGACCTCTTTATCGTCCACATCTGTGTTTCTTAAAAATATATTTCAATACATTTTTATTTTTTCCAATATTGTTGGTTAAATTCATTTATACAAATTTCATAATTTTTTTAAAATTACTATAAAGGAATCTTTCAGTCATTTTCCAGAAAAGGAGCTTTATGACATTTTCGACAAAATTACAGAAAGAATGTTTTTTAACATATACGGCGGGTGCAGCTATTTTTCTCCATTATGAAACCTTTGAATCTTCCCATACAATATTATAAGAAAATAAATGATTTCATTTATAATTTCATGGATTCTAAATTATTTCAAAATACAAAGAGATATCTCTCTAATAAAGTTTTTATTTCACCTAGGTCACCATCTTTTGATGGATTTTAAAATTGTTTGAAGATGATTTATTATGATACAAATATTCCATATTTTATAAAAGATTTTGTGACATATTTGACTATGGATGTGTTATTTTTATACCACTCATGTATTTCCCTGAACCAAGTTACCCAGATTTGATACATTGTTTTAATAAATTGGCATGATTACAAGGAATCAAGAACCGAAGGACCGATCAATTTAGCAGTCATGGAAAATAGATTACATACATTAACATTACATTTCAATTTCAGACATACAACACAACATTGATTGTTCCTTGAGGATTCCATCATTACCTTTATATTAACCATGTATATCAATAATAATAAACTTCTTGGAATCTAGGGAAAGTAAAACATAAGATAAGGGTGATATCAGATGCTCGGTAAGGGTAAATAATTTAACAGAAACATTCATAAAAAAGCATAAAAATTTAAGGAAATGTATAAGACTAAAACATAATACTTTTAAACATAATATTTTGTATAATATGGACAATATAAAAAAAATAATTCCATTTACATATTCACATGGATATTCTACTATTCGAATAACCACATGAAATATCAATATCCAATTTCATAATGATGGAATTCATAATGTCAGACTTCATAACCACATTTTCAAGGCCTCATGCAAATACTACAATTATTATTTTTTCAAAGCCTTGTTCCAAGACACTAGTTTGTCTCATGAGACCTACCGATGCATAGAGGAGCTACAGCAGGCTCCACCCATCACATACTAAGTCCAATGCATTCCTCATATGAAAATGTTTAAACATTAAATAAACATTCGTATTCAAACTAGCATATGAAATGTCAATAATTTATCTATAAACTATGAATGGTATAAAAATAACACATCCATAGTCAAAAATACCACCAAAACATAAATATAATATGGAAGATTTGTATAAAAAAAATCAACTTCAAAAAAGTTTAAAATTCATCTAAGGATGTTGAAATAGATGAAAATGATTTGTAAAACTCTTTGATAGAAATATAAATTTTCTTAAAAACATTTAAAATTCACAAAATTTAGAATGCAAGACATTTAAAATTTTTTTTGAATCAAAGTGCCCCATACCACATTGAATCTTTTTAAAGGAATTAACATTTTAAAAACATTCTTGTTCATATAAATAAATCTTTAAAAACATTTTGAAAACACGGATATTAATGACAATTATTTAGAAGAATACATATTTTAACCATTTAATATGATGATCTAGTTAATGATTCTATTCCATAAATCCTTAATATATTTCTTTGAATTTTTTTTTCTGAAACATGGATGTGGATGATAAAAATGTCCCAGTAGATACTCACATAAAAACAACCTCAGATAATGAGGAGATTGTAGAATTAACCCATACCTTGCACTTTCCTTTGGTTGAGGGTATGTTTAACCTCATGTATAATGACCACAGTATGTTATTAAATTATACCAGAACCATATTAATATTTATTATATCATACATGATTCATTTCTGACATTATACTGCCCATTTAATAAGGATTTCCATGTTAAATTAACATTTCAGGTAATAATCACTTTCTTTATCATACGTGTTTTAACTAGTTATTCTTGATCATATCATTCAGAACATGACTTACATACTTCCAAAATATTACATAAAATTTATAAATCATATATATTTATAATATAAATATGTATAATAGATAGATATATGAAATGGAAAACACCGTTTATGGAGACGGTAGGTCGTACGTACACTTAAAAACTTTTTCTGTTTTCATATCGTATTGAATGGAAGTAAGTGAATATGATATAAGTAAGTACATATGTAAATATTTATTTATTTAGTAGTATTAATAAGTAATAAATTAAATACTTATTAACAATATATATTTTTATAATCATTGTTGAATGGTGAATGTGGAATTAAATCCCATCGCGTCGTGGAGAGGGTAATCCGTACATACGCACGAGCGACAACATTATTATACTGATGGTGAAATCATTTTTAATTGGATGGTATTTGTTATATACAGAGTCATTAACATGTTATATTTATTATTTACATAAATATACTCATTATTATACCGATCCAAAGAATGATGTGTTTGAATAACAAACTACACCACAGCGTGGAGACTGTAAGTCGTACGTATGCACGTCTCATGACTTTGTCATTTATAGGATTGATAGAATAAAAAATATTGATGTACCATATTTATAATAACATCACAGTATGTAGGAGGTGCTGGAGTTATTATTTTGGTATGGAAACATAAAAGAAAGAGGAAGTGGAAGAAGAAAAAAACTAGAAAGAGGGTGGTGAAATTATTACCTCTTCTTCAGGTGTTTCCTTTCGAGTTGATCAAAAGGCCTCCTTTGGTTGGATTTATGATGAAAGTAAGGACTGTAGGATTATTTGAGATAATTTTTGAGGATATATGGCTAGGGTTTGGCCTAGGCAAATGGCTTTGTAGGTGTTATTTTGAGAGAAGTGGAAGTGCCTTTTTATTCGAGGGGTGAGAGTCACTTTAGGAATGATTAATATATTAGTTTATTATACAATCATATTCGGTTTATAATGGATAAAAATGAATATATATAGAGCCTTAGGGGATTATGGGTCTATATACCCTCAACTAATAGGTTTTAGAAAAGTTTAGGGTACAATTTTAACCTTACCTTTTAGATTTATCTCTTAGTTAAATAGTTTAACTTTTACCGCGTCTTCTTATATTCTTACACTATATGGTTAATAAACATACTATAAACATAAAAGAGAACCAAAAGTGGTTAATTAATTACCTAAATAATATAATTTATTCCCTTTTACCAAACCATAATTTTTTTAAATATTATATCAACTAATAATATAGTATTTGTTTCATAAATTATTTTATGTCCATTTTGACACTATTAGGTATTTTGTTTCTGTGTAAGTCATAACAACCTTATCACTTCGAAAAAAAATTATCTAATCAAACCAAACATGTCATATTAACCTAGAAAATTCGTGAATGGCATCAAGACTTTTAAATTTTATTTATTTTAATATTTATAATACCATTTATTTGATTCTTTAATTAATATGGTAGTTACTACATAATTATTGTGTCATAAATATATTTAATTATTTAATATATAAAAATTATAATAAAGTACCATGGTGTAGGAAATCATTTTATTTTTCTAATGAATATTTATAGTCAAATTTATATTTTGTATAACCCTATATTAAAAATGGTTTAGATAATAAACTTTTAATGTAACACTTTTTACTCTTCTTTAAATAAAAATAATAATATTTGACCTAATATAATCCAAGTGGACCAAATGGATCATATTTTATTAATAAGGTTGTTTGGGGACGAATTACAGTTATCCAATAGAATTAGGACATGTGTTAGGGCAATTATAAAATAATTTTTACCATTAATTAGCTTATTTACTTTTAACCATGGTAAATAAAAGTCAAAAGTTACTATTTATAAAAAATAATTTTCATCTTATTTAATCACATTTTACAGACTCACATAAACCATGTCTGTTATAGTTTTTATATTAAACTCACATAAGCAGTAAAATTATGTTTTATTAAAATTTACAAATGCTCCTAGACGGTGGGTAAAAGATAGTCAATAGTTCAATAAAATTTTATACATAAAATTTTATTATAAAATGACTCTAATGAGTTACATTGAACTTATATAGGTATTATATATCTATTTTTACATAATATAAATTAAAATAAAATAAATAATTATTTAAATAAATAGTCAGTTTTAAACAATAATGTAGTGTTTTTCACAATTCATAAAAATTATAATTTTTTTAGAATAATACCAAAAATTAAACCTGGGATAATTTTGATATAATGAATTAAAAAATAAATTCTATTTTATAAAATTCAAAACATATAAGTTTTATTTATTAATTTAAAATTAATTCATGTTGTCAAATCCAAAAAATGGGTTTTTGAAAAATAATAACTATCAAAAGATTAACATGTGTTTAAGTAAAATTTAAATGTAAAATTACTTATAATGACCTAAATTGTATTAAATGATAAAAATATAATCTTTTTATACTTAAAAAAAATTCAAATTTATAATTTAACACTATAAATTATTTTTAATAAAAAATTTGTTTTCAATTAAAATTTATTATTTTTCCCTATTCAGCAAAATATGAAAGTTGTCATAAAAGTACCCAAAATTTATCCAAACTAAATTTTAGTGTCCAAATTCTAAAGAAAAATTTAATTTCATTAAATTTAATATATAAAAGTGACAAATATTTGTTTTTAAAAGAATTCTCTATTAAATATGTAGTAAAATTGCAATTTTTTTTGAAAAATACTTTATTTATCTAAAAAATTGAATTTGATATTATATTGTGTCTAAGAAACACAAAATATGAATTTTAAAATTATATAGGATATATATAAAATTTAAAATGTAGTTAATACTATTTTGGACCGCTTTTTGAACAACTAGTTTAGAAAGTTGTGGTGCGCTCGAACTCGTTGTTGTGTGTAGTGCTAGTTATTGAATTACTTTAAAGAGATAACATAATATGAAATCTTGGGGTGTTACATTTTCCTATCCCTAAATAAATTTCTTCCACAAAATTTGAAATTTTTCTTCAAAAATAAATGGTTAGAAATAGAAAAATACCTTTGTGGAAAACCCACATCGGAAATTGGTTTAATAAAATTTCATCTTAATAATATGGGAAAGGAAAATGAAAAACTCCCCACAAAATTATGATCTCAATTAGGAGAAAATTGGTGGAAATTGGAGAAAAAAAATTGTAGGAAAAACTTAAATACTTATAGGGAGTGATTGAGTTCATCAATCACAAACAAGTGTACAATTTAGAGCCTCAAAGCCATCAATCTATGATGATTTAAAATATCATCAGTTAAATAAATCATAAGGTATCAGGATAACACATTTTTTGTTTTAATATCCCTTCCCTAAAGATTAATAATTAATTTATTCATAGAATAAGAGGAGAAAAAACCTAATTGACAATTAGAGTTTCATCCTTCAACTAATTCCTTCTACAATTTCATCTTTCACTCCAAAAGATAACAAAATTAAAAAATATTCTTTTTATCCTAACATTATAGGGTTCCAAAAATATTGAATTTATAATTATTTTTTCATACTCTATAAAAAACTACATTATAAAAATCAGGACATCACGTATTCTAGTGGTAGTAGATCCACCCTTATCTCCCTTCGGTTAGATGTTCAAGTATCACAGCCTTTCCAAAGGTGATGGGTTGTCGCCTGACCTCCAGGTTGATCTTTTTATGTCAATCCCAAAATAATCTAAAGAAATGATTTTAGCTTAACAATAATATCCAGTTCCAAACTTAATCAATTCTAGCCTTTAAACTTATTCAAAATACTTTTGTCCAAACTCACAGTCCAAAATTTATATAGAAGGTATACACAATTAAGATATTTTTTTCCTCGTAATAACAGGTGAATACCATCATCATGTATTCTTTTAAAACATTGTAACAACCTGAATTACCATGAAAACTTATTGATTGCATTCATGCTCCCTTATTCCTTATAGAATACTGGATATACTCCTTCTATCTAAAAATGTTGTAAGCTCCAACAATAATGGAATATACAAAACATTAATCAGTTTCAAGGTATTCAAGAGTATCCAATATAATTTATCCAAATAAATAATATATTATTCCAAAATCACTACCTCAGTATCAAAACCATATTATGTTTTATCTTCCTCTCAACCATATATTTTCCAAAAAATAATTACTCTAGTATTGAGTAACATTTCCTGGTTTAACAAAATCTCAAGTCCTTAATGAAATAGTATTACAGTACAATCCTTAAATACGCTATAATTTTTATGACATTTATATCAGTAATACAATACTCAAATGAAACATTACTTTAATAACAACAGAAGAACTCTAATCATTCCCCTTCATCTTCAGTAGTATCATTACTTGATTATTATCAAATATGAACATTTGGGGTATACTCTTATGATTTGGACATTGATTCACGGAGTGTCCCAACTCCTTGTATATAAAGCATTATACATTTGAAAACTTTTTCTTAAACTTTCAATCACATACATGGTGTCCTTTTCTCCACAGTTATATCAAACTCTAATTCCCTTAAATCATTTACCAAGGTGATTCTTTTCACAGTTATCAAATATTGGAAAATCCTTCTTTCCACTCTTCCCTTTCTCCATATTTCTCTCTTCCATCATTTTCTTATCTTACTTCCCATAAAAGTGAAAGGACTCAGAGAATTCATTACATATCATATTAACACATGATACTATTTCTTCATATGATGATAATATGTGGGAGACTATTTCTCTTTTAAATGTTGACTTTATACCATGAAATATATGATACTTATTTATCTTTCCATCATTCTTATTCCTAGAATTCTCATTCCATCTACAAGGAACCTTTTCTATATAATAGCATACACTAGGTTAGTTTATGAATCACAATTCATAATTATAAGCTTGTAAAATACCAACCATAAATTTAAAAGTTTATGCATATAATCTATAATCATAAAATGTTTTCATTGAGAATGTATTTACTCATAAATCCTTCATAATGTATTGTAATGAAAATGTGAATTATCCTAAGAATATCCCCTAGGAGTGTCATAACCTAGAGTGAATAAAGGCTTGTTTTCATGTACCAGGATACCCCAGGTCAAGACCGAAACTCTTGGTTAGAGTTTTCACTCTTAGGTACATCTGTTCCAGAGCCACCTCTACCTGGTCGTATCTAGACAGGGATGTATTTCTCGGAAAATACACAAAATATTTAAATAACAAAAATTCTAGGATGTTATTCTATACTAATCCTCTAAGTATATCTTAGGGTAATGTTATCTAATCAGAGTTTATCTAGATCTATTTACAAGGTTATTGATAAACTTTTTCTGAAACCAACTGTAACACCCCAACCCTAGTTACCTAGAGTCGGTGCATTATTTTAATACATTTGCATGATTACAAGTAATAATGTCCCAAATGATCGATCAGTTTAGCAGTATTGGAAAATAGATTACATAAATTTACTTTACATTTCAATTTCAAACATACAAAACAACATAGATAGTTCTTTGATAATGCAATCATTCTCTTTATCCTAACCCTGCATATCAATCATAATACAGTTCTTGGAATCTTTGGAAAATAAAACATAATAAATGGGTGAACTCAGATGCTCAGTAGGGGTAAATAATTTAGTGGAAACTTTCATAAAATGAATAATCATTTAAGGCAATGTATAAGACTAAAACATAATTATTTTAAACATAACCTTTTGTATAATATGGCCAATGTAAATAAAATAATTCCATTTAATTATTCACAAGGATATTTGACTAGTTGAATAACATCTTGCAATATCAATAGAAAATTTCAAAATGATGTAATGCATAATGCCAGACTTCATAACCACATAGTCAAGGCCTTCTTCCAAGACTAAAAATAGGATTTTCATAAGGCCTTATGCAAAGACACAAGTTTGTCTCATGAGATCTACCGATGAACCGAGGAGCTATAGCAGGCTCCACCGTTCACATACTAAGTCCAATGCATTCCTCAAAGGTAATGTTTTAAATATAACATAATCATTCATATTAAAACTAACATAAAAAGTTTCAATAATTTTTCCATAAACCATGAATGGTATAAAAATAACACATCTACAGTCAAACATATCACAAAACCTTCAATACAATATGGAATATTTGTATCATAATAAATCAACATCAAACTAGATTAAAATCTATTAAAGGATGTGGACATAGATGAAAAATATTTGTAAAACCCTTTGAGAGAAATATCCCTTTTCATGAAAACTTCTAAAAGTCACACAATTTTGAAAGGAATAATTTTAAATAAATATTTGAATCAAAGTGTCCCATACTACTTTGAAAATATTTAAAGGAATTTACATTTTGAAAATATTCTTGTCCATATAAATAAACCCTTAAACCCATTTTGAAAACATTGACATTGATGAGAATGATTTAGTAGAATAAATATTTAAACCATTAAAAAATAACAATCTAGATAATGAGTCCCTTACATAAAAAATTAAATTATTCCTTTTGAAATTTTCTTATGAGACATGGATGTGGATGATAAAAAGGTCCTGGAAGATACTGACGTAAAAACAACCACGGATAATGAAAATATCGTAGATTTAACCATAACATTGCACTTTCCTTTGGTCGAGGGTACGTTTAACCTCCTGTATAATGAAACAATTATGTTTTTAAATTATACCATAACCATATTAATATTTATTATATCAAACATGCTTTATTTAGGACTTTATACTACCAATTTAATAATTAATTCCATGTTAAAATAACATTTCGGTCAATAATCGCTTTCTTTATCATATGTGTTTTAACATGTTATTCTTGATTGTATCATTCATATCATGATTTAAATAGTTCTATAATATTAGAAAATATTTATAAATAATATATATTTAAAATATAAATATGTATAATTGATCGATATATGAAATGGAAAACACCGTTTATGGAGATGGTAGGTCATACATACACATAAATGGTGTTCCAGTTTTCATATCGTATTGAATGGAAGTTAATAAATAAGATATATGAAAGTTCATATATATATATATATATATTTAGTAGGATTATTATTTCATATATTACATACTTATTGATAATATACATTTTTATAATCATTATTTTCTGGTGAATGTGGAAATGAATCTCATCGCGTCGTGGAGACGGTACTCTATATATATACTCTAGCGACATTATAATTATATTGAGGGAGAATTTGTATTTAATTAGATGGTATATCATATATACAAAGTCATAAACATGTTATATTTATTATTTAAATCATTTATACTAATTATTATTCCACATCCAAATAATTAATTGTTTGAATAACAAACTACACCACGATGTGGAGACGGTAAGCTGTATGTACGCACGTATGGTGAAATTGTCATTTATAGGATGGATAGAAAAACGAATATGGTGGTACCATATTTATAATAACATCACAGTGTGTAGGAGATACTGGAGTTATTATTTTGGTATGGAAACAACAAATAAGAAGGAGTTGGAAGAAGATAAATACACGAAAGAGTGTGGTGAAATTATTATCTCTTCTTCGGGTGTTTCCTGTTGAGTTGATCAGAAGGGATCCATTGGATGGATTTATAATCAAATTACCGAATATAGGTTGATGTGAGGGAATTTGGGAGGATTTTTTGGTAGGGGTTTTCTAAGACAAATGGATTTGGAGGAGTGATTTTTAGAGAAGTGTAAGTGCCCTTTTATAAGAGGGGTGAGGGTCACTTTAGGAAAAGATTAAAATATTAATTTATTATACAATAATATTCGGTTTATAAGGGCTCAAAATGAATTTATTCTGATCCTTAGGTGGATATGGGTCAAAATAATCTCGACTAATAGGTTTTAGAAAAGTTTAGGTTACCATTATAACCATATATTTTAGATTTATCTCTTAGTTAAATAGTTTAACTTTTATCGTGTCTTGTTGTATTCTTACACTATATGGTTACTAAACATAATCTAAACATTCAAGAGAACCTAAAGTGGTTCATTAATGACATATATAATTCTATTTAATCCCTTTATACAAACCATAGATAATTAGGTATAATATATCAACCAATAATATAGTATTTGTTTTAAAAATTAATTTATGTCAATGTTGACAATATTTGGTATTTTGGTCTTCTGAAATTCATAACAACCATATCACGTTGAAAAAAAATTATATAATAAACCATAACATGTCATATTAACCTTGAAAATTCGTGGATGTAATCAAAACATTTAAATGATATTTATTTTAATATTTATAACACCATTTATTTGATTCATTCACTAATAATGTAATTACTGCATCTTTATTATGTCAAACAAAAATTAGATTATTTAATGTCTAAAAATTATAAATAAAATACCATTGTGAAGGAAATATTTTAATATTTATAATGAATATGTATAGTCGAATTTATCATTTGAATAACCCTATATTAGAAATGGGTTAGTTAACAAACATTAAATTTTACACTTTTATCTCTTCTTTAAATAAAATAATAATAAAGGTCCTAATCTAATCCAAGTGGACCAAAATGATCAAATTTTGTTCCTAAGATTTTTTTTGGTCTAATTACACAGATCCAATATAATTAAGACATTTTTAGGATAATTATAATATCATTTTTACCTTTAATTGCCTTATTTACTTTTTACCTAGGTAAATAAAAGTCAGAAGTAACTATTCAACAAATATTATTTTCATCTTATTGAATCCCATTTTACATACTGAAATCAACCATGTCTCTTAGATTTTTGAAATTCAACTCACAGAAGTGGTAAAATTATGTTTTAAGCAAATTTACTAATGCACCTAGAAGGTGGTAAAAAGATGGTCAAAAGTACAATAAACTTTATACATATAATTTTATTATAAAATGACTCCAATGAATTACATTGAACTTATATAAGTATTATATATCAATTTTGACTAAAAAATATTTTAAATAAATAGTCAGTTTTAAACAATAATGCAGTGTTTTTCACTATTCATCAGAAATTTATTGTTTTCAAAAAAATACCAAAAATTTACCCTAAGAAAATTTTGATATTATTAATTTAAAAATGATGTATATTTTATCAAATTAAAAACATAAAAGTTTCATTTGTTAATTTAAAATTAATTCCCATTGTCAAAACCAAAAATGGGTTTTTAAAAATTAAGAACTATTAAGAGATTGACATTTGTTTATGTCAAATTTAAATGAAAAATTACATATAATTTCCTAAATTGTATTAAATGATAAAAATATAAAGTAATTATGATTAAAACCCATCCAAATGTATAATTTAACACTATAAATTATTTGGATTGAAAAGGTGGTTTTCAATTAAAATTTTGTATTTTCCCCTATTCATCAAAATATAAATGTTATCCGAAAAGTACCAAAAATTTATCCAAACTAAATTTTTATGTCCTGATTCTAAAGAAGAATTTAATTACATTAAATCGAATATATAAAAGTGTAAAATATTTGTTTTAAAAAATAATTCCTTATTAAATAGGTGGTAAAATTGATTTTTTTTAAAAAATAATTCTTTTATCTGAAAAATGGAATTTGTCCATATATTATGTCTTCAAAACACAAAATATGAATGTTAAACTTATATAGGATATATATATAATTAAATATGAAGTTAATACTATTATGAACTGCATTTTTAACGGCTATATTGGTAAGTCATGGTGCGCTCGAACTCATTGTTGTGTGTATCGTAAGTTATTTAATTACTTTGAAGGGATAACATACTATGAAATTTTGGGGTTTTACAATTTGTGGTTTATGGTTAAAGTAATGGAATTTTATATGCTAGTTTTAATATGAATTATTATGTTATGTTTCAACCTTTTTATATGAGGAATGTATTGCAATTAGTATGTGATGGGTGGAGCCCGCTATAGCTCCCCGGTGCATCGGTAAGTCTCAAGAGACAATTAGATGTGGAATTGGTAGAGGCCTTTCCCAATTATGATATATAGTTTTGGATAAGGCCTTATTCATTTTTAGATGTCTCGTCGGAGGCTTGACAAAATGATTTAGAATGGTCCGCATTATACATTCCCGCATTATGAAAATATTATTGATGATTCATGTCGTTATTCATCTTGTATAATACCTATAACTATGTTTTATTATGGAATTATGTACTCAGCTCATATTCCTGCCATAATGTGTTCATGATTACTATTTGTAGAGGCATGTGTTTTCAGTTATTCATTGTTCCTAATGTTTATGCTATCATCCTCTATATTTCTAACCCTTACTGAGCATTCGAGCTCACCCCTTTATTATGTTTCATTTTCCCATAATATGATGAAGTTAGTTATGAGTGACCTGTAGGCATAATTTAGGTGGCTTGGATGTTTCTAATTGAATAAATTAGTATTTTATTTCTTTTCATGTTGTAATGTTGAACTTATGTATGTATCTTATTTCCAATAATACTAAATAGATCGGTCATTCGAGACATGATTCCTTGTATCAGGTCAATGTTATATGTTCAAGCACTAACTATAGGTAACTGGGGTCAGGGCGTTACAGTTGGAATCGTAGGAATTTTAGTACAATACTTGGAATCTTGGTTTATAAAAACTATGATTAGTGAACATTACAAAATGATAGACTTTTAGAATTATTATAGAAGAACATCCTATAATTTTGTTAACGTAGATATTTTGTTAGTTTTTCAAGCAATACATCCCTATCTAGATACGAGCAGGTAGAGGCAGATCTAGAACATATTTTACCTGGGAGTGAAAACTCGGACAAGGAGTTTCAGGCTTGAACTAGGGTATCCGGGTTCATGACAACGGGCATTGCTGCACTCTTGGTTACAACACTCTGAGGGGATATGGATAAGATAATTCTCATTTTCATTACAAACCATTATAAAGGATTTATGAGTATATACCTCCTCAATGAAAACATTTTTATGATTATGGATTATATCCATAAATTGTACAATTTATGTTAAGTGCTTTACATGTTTGGAATTATGTATTTTGATTCATAAACTAATCTAGTGTATGACATTGTTTAGAAATGGAGCATAGTGGAAGTAATGGAAACCATATCAACGCACATAATCCATGTAGGGATTTCTCACATACTCAAGATTATTATAGTTGATCTGATGATGTAACTGGTATGGATCTGATTATCCCCATACTGGTAAAACTCACTCAGGTTATGAATAATAACCTTACCTGTGTGGAGAACCCTGATCTACAATGCGGAGGATCAATGACGTATTGCTTCATGAGGCAACAACCACCAACATTCAATGGGAGTACAAATCCATTAGTAGCTGAGAAATGGATAAGTTCCATAAAAAATATTTCATGCTTTGGGAGTAGGGAATTGGAAGAATTTTTCATGGATGTTTATCGTCTCATGAGATATGCAGATCAATGGTTTTCATTAATCCAAAACACAAAGGATGAAAAAGAAGTATCAAAACTTGAATGGAGAGAGTTTATAGATATTTTTATAGAAAAATACATTCCCCGTGACCGTCAAGTGTATAAGGAAAGAAAATTTCTGAGTCAGAGGGAAAATGATGATGACAATGTCACAAAGTATGCAACTAACTTTACCAGGTTACCAAGGCATGAAACAGATTATATACGTAACACAAGGAATAAGATTGATCGATTCATTGATTAGCTAAAACTATTTCTCCATAGAGAATTAGTCTCAAAATCCTTCTCATGATGCGAATATATTTTCACATGTTCTATCAAGATAGAAAAGGAATTTTGTATGTCTCATGAATTTAATGAAATGATACAGATGAAGAGATCTGCTGAACACTGTGGGAAAAGAAATAAGGAAACAGGGAAGATGGGAAGATTTGAATTTCTACCCTATGATAATTTTGGAAGGAAGCACCCTGGTGCCTGTCTATATTAAAAATGAGTATACTAAAATGCTGACAAAAATTCCATCGTACTAGACATTTTAGGGGTAAGAAAGAAGATACCTATGTTCAATGATATAATTGCAGCGAGATGGGACATTATGCACATGAATTTCCTAAGTTCCAAGGAAACATTCCTTAGGAAAGGCCAAGAGAGAAATGATATTCTTATGTGATCCCTACTGCAGAGGTTGAAGCTTCGAAAGACATGAGGGAAGGTAATTTAATGGTTTCCTCATGTTTATCCAATTATTTATTTGTTTCTGGATCATCACATTTTTTATATCTTTCTAGTTTTCTATGAAAATTAGATATTTCCAATTGGACTTAACAAGGGAGTTGTCAGTCAAAACTCTTAAAGAAAGTATCATTGCAACAATGTTTTGTGAATGAGTTTCCATTAGGGTATATAAATGTTCTTTATTCGATGATCTAATCATCATACCCATGATGGAATTTTATATAATCCTTGATATGGATTGCCTTTTAGACCATGATGTGAAAATTTATTGTAAGAAGGAGGATACAATTTTTATGATGATAAAGAGTACCTTATTTTTAGAGCGGAAAAATCACCATATGAGTATTATCAAGATCCACCCCCAGTAGCTCTACAAAATTTAATTATCATAGTGTAAGATAATGAAATAATTGTGGGTGAGGAAAGGAATGTTAAAATAGTAGACGTACCAATTGGGCAAGAATATGTTGATATGTTTCTAGAGGATTTACCTATACATTCTATAGAATGAGAAATTGATATTTCTATTGATTTAATTCCTAGTTCAATGCCCATATCAGAGACACATTATAGAATGTACACTGTGGAATTAGTGTAACTAAATAAACAACTAGTGAAATTGAGTAATAGGGGATTTATTCTCCCTAGTGTTTCTCTATGGGGTGCCCTTGTTCTTTTTGTTAATAAGAAAGATTGATCTATGAGGTTATGTGTTGACTATAGGGAGATCAATGCTATAATAATAAAGAACAAGTACCCATTACGCCGCATTGAGAATTTATTGGACCAACATCATAGATCTCAATATTTTTCAAATATTGATCTTAGATCTTGATATCATCTGTTGTACGTGAAGAAGGAAGACATTCCAAAGACAACATTTCGAACTAGGTATGAGCATTACACGTTTACAGTAGTTCATTTTGGATTGACTAATGCACCGTCTGTCTTCATGGATCCAATGAATAGAGTTTTCAAGTAATATCTTGATGTCTTTGTAGTGGTATTTTTTGATGATATGTTTGTATATTCAAAAATCTACGATGATCATAAAAATCACTTGAACAATATTTTGAAAACCCATAGATGAAATAAATTATATGGGAAGTTTAAAAAGTGAGAATTATGGATTCAAGAGATTTATTTTCATGGCCATATTATCTCTAAGGATGGAATCTCTGTTGATTCTTTAAAAACCAAGGAAATCCATGAATGTCCAGCACTGACAAGAATAACTCAGGTACATGGTTTATTAGTTTACCAGGTTATTGTCAACGTTTCGTCCAGAATTTTTCCTGGTTGGATAGCCCATTAACCAAGATCACATGTAAAGGGGTAAAGTTTGTTTGTACCAAAGAGTGTGAAGAATGTTTTGAGGAACTTATGTGAATATTAGTCAATGCTCCTATCTTGACTCTACCATCATGGAACGATGGGCTTCTATTTATAGTGATGATTCAAAGAAAGTACTTGGTTCTGTCAATATGCAGAATGATAGAGTTATTGCTTATGCATCATGAAGCTTAAATTCATGATCAAAACTATCCCACTCATGATCTTGAGTTAGCAGGTACAATATTTTCCCTGAAAATATGGAGACACTATCTCTATGGAGAAAAACGTGAGATTTATACTAATCAAAAGAGTTTGAAGTATATTTTCTCATAGAAAGAACTCAACATGAGGCAATGATGATGACTTAAACAACTCAATGATTATGATTTTACAATACACTATGCCTCGAGGAAGGAAAATAATGTAGAAGATGCTTTAAGAAGAAAGGATCATGGAGTTGTGAACAAGATGAGAATTGAAAGGGATACTATTTTCATGGATCTAGTAATGATTGATATGGGAATAACCAGGGAAGGTGAAACGTCAATAATTTTTAAAATGGTTTGGAAACCTTCTTTCCTAGAAATAATAAAATGTACTCGGACTAATGATGTGGTGTTTCAAAATAAGATTAAAGCTGTGAATGATGGGAGATTGAGTGACTTCATATATGAAGATGGAATTTTGAAATTCGGGAAGAGACTTTGTGTTCATGATATACTTGATCTAAAAACGGAATTTTTGGATGATTCTCATAGCTCCAATTTCTCTATAACCCATGGGATCACCAATATGTATAGAGGTTTGAAGAAATATTTTTGGTGGGACAACATGAAGAGAGAGATTGCTGATTATGTGTCAAGATATATGGTTTTTCGACAAGTAAAAGCTGGAATACAATATCCAATAGGATCCATGAAAACTATTCCCATACATGAGTGGAAATGGGATGATATTATGATGGAATTTTTCATTGGACTATAAATGACTCCTTGATCGAATGGTGCAATTTGGTTCATTATTGATCTTCTTACCAAGTCATCACATTTTCCTGCTATAAGAGAAGATTTAACACTTGAACGTCTAGAAAGACTATATATTAATGAAGTTTTAAGACATCATGGAGTACCCCTATTGATTTTTTATGATCGCGATCCCTGATTTACATCAACCTTCTATAAATTTCATTAGAAGGCCCTAAATACTAAGCATCATTTGAGCACTACCTTCAACCCTCAAACCAATTGACTATCCGAATGGACTATTAAAACCTTAGAAGATACGTTCAGATCTTGCTCACATGACTTTCTAGGTGTAACACCCCAGGTAAATAAATAATATTACATTTTCATATTTATCCATATTTGTTAATAAAATATTAATATTACTTTAAAGGGGACACTATGCTCGATGGCGTACCCAACACGCAACAACGAGTTTCTTGGGAATCTTACGTTGCACCCTAATAATAAAATAATATTATTTTAAATGGTAGTTAACATGTAGTCGTTGTATTGGTGGGAATGGATAGAAATAACTAAAATATGATTATATATGTTTTTAAATGTTTTTACACTTATCCAATAAAAGATAAAGGCTTAAAATACAGATAGAATTCAATTTTAGGCGTATATGCCCTAGTTTTCACTAAAGGTTCACTTATCATCTTTTGATGGTGAACCGTCATTAAATATAGTTTTTTTCACTCTTATACAATCTAATGGACCAAATAAAACTCTTATTAAGAATTGGGACATCAAAATTTACTTTGTGTAAATTTTTGGTATCATTCTGATAAAGTTCACATTTTTAATGAATAGTGTAAAATGTTGTATTTTAATTCATGACCTCTTTTTAATCTAATTTATTTATATGATTAGATTATCTTTTGAATTGTTTTTAAAGTGAACTTAGAATATATTTTTACCATTAAATCCAATAGTGGTCGTTGGAATTAGTTTCACATTGAAATCAGACTTAAACTAGTGTCAATCTTTTGATACTTATTGTTTCATAAAAACACGCTATTTGCTCTGACAGTGGGAATTAATTATTAAATTAATTAATGTGACTTATATGTTTTGAATTTTTTTAAATATACTTCATTTTTGAATTCGGAATATCAAATATAGCTTACGGTGAATTTTTGGGATTTTTCTGAAAAGCTTCAATTTTTGATGAATAGTGAAACCACTAAGTGGTACATATAAAAACTGATTTTTCCGTTTAAATGAAACTTTGCCATCTTTGTGTTTTGAATTTCAAAAATCCGACATACATGGTTGTAATTAAAAATTAAAATGTGGTTCAATGGGATAAAAATAATTTTTTGGTGAATAGTAACTTATTAAGTTTTTAATCGCGATTAGAGGTAATTAGTGTAGTTTATGGTATGAATAATGTTTTAATAAAATGAAATGACCTATCCACATGTCTTACCCTCATTGGATGTGTCATGGACGACCGAGAAAATCCATGGGTCAACTTGGGGACCCCATGGAGCCACTTTGGTTGGAAAATGACATAAATATTTTTTTATTTAATGTTAACGTAAAAATGACACAAACATGAGATGTTTTACTAAAACAATTTTTACATGGGGTTATACAAATCATATTTTTGACTATAAATAGTCATTGTAAAGATAAAAAGATTTCTTACATCATATTAGTTTTTTTATAATTTTTAGACATTAAATAAATTAAATTATTTATGACATCATGATGATGCAGTGATGACCTCATTATTTAACGATTTAAATAAAATGGAAAGATAATGTAATATATAAGACCTAAACATGTCAAAAACCTAATGGATGAGTGGATTTCGAACCCTTATCACCTTATCCTTGAAATAAAGCAATGTGGGACCTTTAAAATCCGAAACTCCTTTGAAAATAATGTAACATTTTATAACTTTCCAAGAGTGCCCCTCCTCTCCTCTTATAAAAGGCCCCCACCTCTACCTCCATACCCACACTCCCAAAGCCTTTGGCTCGGCCAACCCCTTACCATTTTGTCTATCCACTTCCATATCTTACTCCTTGAAGCCTCAATTTGGGCAGAAGTCTTCCCAAGGAAGCCTTTGAGCTCAAACCAAAGGGAGTTACCCAATTTTAAGGTAATGTCTTCACTTGAGTCCTTTTGTTTTATTTTGCCTCTCAAACCCCCTAAAAACTTTTTATTCATTTATTTTGTAAAAACTCCTGTATATTAAATATACTAGGATGTTTTTATAAGAATTATTCAAGATACACCTACACACACCTACATCTAATTGTTAAAGAACATATTGTTTCCGTGGATGTCGAATTTCTGCATCACGAAACGATGATTGTTCAACACTCATATATCACTATCAAAGGTGGACATTAAGATGACACTACATTTATATATGATATCTAATATGTTTATGTTTTACTTAATCTTCTGTCTTTTTCATCTATGGCATACCTTTATGGTTTCTATTATGGGTAAACGTGATATCTTCATTTAAGGAAGTGCAGACTACCGCCCCCTCAAAGTGATTTGATTCGTTAATACCATATGTGGTACGTATAAAGGATATATTTAATGATATTATATATGATACCATACTGTAATTAAAATACTATTATGTATCATTATGTTTTAATTCCATTAAATATGAAATAGAAATGGAAGTAGCGTTCATGCGTACGTACGACTTACCGTCTCCATGAACGGTGCATTTTATTTCTTAACTCTAAATGTTATGTAATATTATAAATGCATGAATATACTGGATATATATGATATATATGATATCTACATCATGAATACAATTTTGTATATAATTAACCATTGACCACACAAACAACATGTAATTGTAAGAAGTCCACTTTTGACTTAAGAACCAAATATCGACAAAACAAACATTATTAACTTAAATGATTACACAATGTTTATAACATGTCAATAATTGATATAAAAGGAATAATGAACTTGAAAAAGGCTCTTAATCAAGTATAAATTAACTCAAGTTTATTATTCAGGACGTTAAGGAACGATCGAGTCAATTCGGACCCGAGATAAGGGATCCTACTCTTCTCTTTCTTTTTAGTACGCTCTTTATGTTATTCCTTTTAAAGATCATATTTATTGTTATTGGGATGTTATTTTATATTAATATTATTGTAATTTTTATTGTTCATATGATTAGAGACCCTATTTTCTCTCATCAATCCATTTTGGAAGTTTTAAGTGGTGCTGTTAGGCTGCCGAGTTTTCGTAAGGTATTTTTTATCTCACTTTTATTTCCGTTAGATTTATGCTACATTTCCCACAATTTCCATTGAGTGGTGTATTTACTTCCCATTATTCTACTCTTTGTGTAATATACTTTCATTTATGAGTATTTACATCAATTATTGATTGACCTTCTTTCATGGGGTGTATGTTTCAAATGATACCCAAGTCGGTAAGGGAACCTTTCACCCTCCTCTTTTTAAAAGACTTCTTTTGATGGGTCTTTTAATTCACATAATGTTATGTTGGGATATGTTCTCATATATCCTTATTTATGTAAATTTTATGTGATGAGATACTTTTTTTTATCTCTCATGAACTCTTTTTCTGAATTTTGAAGTGACGCCGTTAGGCTGTCAAATATTTGCAAGGGAACTTTTTAACCCAAATTTGATTCTTTGGGATAAACTTGTACTCCTTGAATATGTCGTTTTATGAATATGTATGAATAACCTCTGATTTTTGTACACATAATATCCACTTATATTTGGTGTATTCGTTTGTCACACATAATTATGCAATTGGTTTATCCTTAATCCAAGGATACCATCTTTGTAAGGGTCTTCGTCTCAATCTCCATTCATTGAGGCAAATTTTGTTTTATACACAACCTTCTTTTATATGGTGTGTAAAACCCTTTGACTTTTACGTTTATTCAAAAGGAATCTTTTTTCTACGAAGCGTTTTACTAAGCGACAAAAAAGAAAGTTTCTTTTATGTACGCGGTGACAATGACCTTTTCCACCGCCGCGAGTATTATTTGATCTTTGGATTCCTCAAAAAGCCCTAATGTTTTTAAAATAAAATAAATACCATATACTTTTTTTTTGTATTTTGGTATTGAAAATGGTTTTGATAAAGGATTATATTATGTCAATATATTTAAATGATATAATGTGATTGAAATGTGGAAATGTTATCATTCCTTTATGTTGGTTTTATGTGTTATAATTTTATAATGGTACTTGGACATTTTACGGGTGGTTACGTGATAAACCATATGACGGGTGGTGCCGTGAATACCAAGACTGGTGGTTATGTTATAACCTCCAATGCATTGGGTATGGAAGTCAGCCGTATGGCTATTCCATTAAGTATGTATGGAAGTTGGCCGAATGGCTATTCTATTAAGTGATATGTGTGGAAGTCGACCTTATGGTTATTCCACTTAAGTATGTTTATGTCCCAAGTTACCTTTATATGTTATGTGATCTTTATATGGGTTTTATGTTAATATTTTGGTTACAGAAGGGTATGTAATGAAGCTTTATGCAGTGAAGAGTTTTTAATACTTCGAAAAGGTGAAAAGTATTACTTTTTTAAAGTATACATGGTTTACTTGTTACTTTGAAAAACTAACAATTTTCATTCTTTGTGTATCCCTTACTGAGCTTTTTATGCTCATCCCATGATTTTGAAATGTTTTTCACAGGACTTAGCGTGGAATAGGGTCAAGGATGGGTTCAAGGGAAAGTCATGCTACCTAAAACAGGGAACTAGACACGTTTCTTTTTAAGAGTTTTTATTTTATGGAAATTTTAGTAGAAGCGACTACTTTGTAATCTTTTGAGATGTAATAGTTATGTCCTAATTCTCTAAAACTCTAAACCTAAAAAGATCCTCAATGTGAATTACTCATTTAATTCAATATTAAGTAAGGTTTGAGACTAGGGCCTTATAGTTGGTATCAAAGGTCGGTTTAGATAACTTTAGATGTTAGGGTATTTTTAAGCCTAAGTGACATGACCATAATGGCTAGGATTTCAGAAAGAGTCATAGTTTTTAGATAAAGTGAATGAGTAAGTATATCATAGTGTTTATCTTCCTCTTTAGTACATGATGGTTTTGTTGATATACTCACACAGACCTTCTTGGTTTTAGTAAATGGCTGGATCTAGTAGGCACCAGGATAACGGTGGATGTGAAGGAAACTGTGACAGTTTTCTGAGCGAGCAACAGAATGATATGGGAGCCGCAATGAGAACTCTTGTATTTATCCTCAACCAACTATTTGGAGTCATTATTGACCACCTAAACGTTGGTGATTTCTATAAGGCATCATATATGTGAGAAACAAATCCCTTCGGAACTACATGTAATAATCATAAAGGTAAGTGTGTACAAAAACCTATGTGTCAAAGATGTGGAATGAAACACCTAGGAAAATGTTTCAAAGGGACAAAAATATGCTATAAATGTGGAAATGGAGGTCATAGAGCAAGAACCTTCCATGGAAAAAGGAAGCATCTAGTTGACTCGAGGAAAGGGAAAGAAGTTATTTATGAGGGATCAATTGAATGTTTTAAATGTGATGTGCATGGTCATTATGCAAACACATGTCCAATGAAGCGTAGAGATAACTTGCCACCCTGGCCAAATCTCCGTAATCCACGTCAGGGTGAGACCCACAAGAATATGTGGTCGCCATCCTCAAACTCTAGTGGTCTCCGCCTCCTTTCAGCAATAGACTTTTGTCAGCTCTGAGCTGTCCTCATCTGCTCCTGGATGACCTGGACCTTCTCTATCATGGCCTGGACCATCTCTGGTCCCACAAGTGCTAACTCCCCAGGGTCTTTCTAGCACAATGGTGATCTACAAGGCTGGTCGTACAATGCCTCGTATAGTGTCGTCCCTATGGTGGAGTTGTAGTTGTTGTTGTACGCAAACTCCACCAAGGGTATGTGATCCTACCAGATGTGACCAATGTCAAGGACACATGCATAGAGAATGTCCTCGAGAGTCTGAATGGTCTTCTCCATCTGACCATCCATCTGAGGGTGAAAGGCGGTTCTTAGACGTAGCTGCATCCCAAATGCCTCCTACAACCCCTTCCAAAGCCAGGAAGTAAAGAGAGCATCCTGATCGGAGACAATAGATGATGGAACACCGTGAAGCCATACGATCTCCTGAACATAGAGGAATCACAAGCTCTCAACTGAGCCCTGCTCTCTGATGGGTAGAAAGTGGTCCGACTTGGTGAGTCGGTTGACAATCACCCAAATGGAGTTGTGACCTCTGAAAGTACGTGGATGTCCAGTCACAAAATCCATAGATATCCCATCCCACTTCCACTCCGGGACCTCCAAGGGTTGTATCAAGCCTGCTGGTACCTGGTGCTCCACCATCACCTACTGGCAGGTGAGGCACCAAGAAATGAACTCTTCCACAGCCTTCTTCATACACGGCCACCAGTGCTGCCTTTTGAGATCCTGGTATATCTTCTCCAGTCCTAGATGTACCGCTAAAGGGGAGGTGTGGAACTCTCTCATAACCTCCTCCTATAAAGCAGCTGGTAACATGGTATGTCCTCTTAAAAGGACAACGTGCTCTCCCACCATAGAAAAACCATTAGGTGCCTGTCCTATGGAAATCTGTGCACATTGCGTCTCATAGTCAGTGTCCCCACACTGTGCCTCTCTGACCCGCTGCTGTAGTGGAAGAGTGACTGTGAGTGACTGATGAAAGGATGCTCCATCTCAATCCACGAAGGATATCTGCAAAGCGGAAAGCTGCTTTGTCGCCTCCATAAGTAGCTAAATGCCCGTCCTCCTTCTGAGTGCATCAGCTACTACGTTCCCCTTTCTAGGAGTATAGTCTATCTCAAATTCATAGTCCTGGAAGAACTCAAGCCATCACCACTCTCTCAGGTTCATGTCCTTCTACGAGAAGATGTACCTGAGACTCTAGTGGTCATAATAGACTGTAAAGCGCTCGCCCATCAGATAGTGCTGCCACATCTTCAGAGCAAAGACCACTACTACTAACTCTAGGTCATGGGTAGAGTAATTCTTCTCATGCTGCATCAACTGTCGTGATCCATAGGCGATCACTACCCTCTCTTGCATCAAGACACTCCCGAGTCCGGTCCCTGATGCATCGTAGTAGACTACGTACCCTACCTCCTCCTCCGGTAGCCTCATGATGGGTGTGCAGGTCAATCTCAGTCTCAGCTCCAGGAAGATCTGCTAACATCTGTCTGACCACACGAAGGGTTTCCACTTCTTCATCATAGCTGAAAGTGGTGCCGCAACTCTGGAGAAATCTGGCACAATCCTCTTGTAGTATCCAGCTAGACCCAAGAAACTCTAAACCTTCGTCACGCTCCTAGGTGGCTCCCAAGCTACCACTGCCCCGATCATCGTAGGATCCACCGCAACACTCGCCTCAGAGATGACGTGTCCCATGAAGTGGACCTCATGTATGCATAACTGACACTTAAAGAGCTTACCATAAAGCTGGTGCTCTCAGAGTGTGTCTAGCACAACCCGCAAGTGGTAGGCGTGCTCCTCGTCAGAAGTCGAGTATATCAAAATGTCGTCGATGAAGACCACAAAAAATCGATCGAGGTAAGGCTTAAAGATCATGTTAATGAGGCTCATAAACACTTCTGGCACATTGGTTATGCCGAAAGGCATAACCAAGAACTCAAAGTGGCCATACCGACATCTGAAGGACGTCTTCTGCACATCCTTATCTCGAACTCTGAGCTGATGATAGCCTGACCTGAGGTCTATCTTCGAGAACCACTGTGCTCCCTTGAGCTGATCGAAGAGGTCATCAATCCATGGTATAAGATACTTGTTCCTCATAGTCACCTGGTTCAGGTGACGATAATCGACACACAGTTGCAAGCTCCTGTCCACCTTTGTGGCAAACAAAATCGGGGAAGCCCAGGGTGAAACACTAGTTCGGATGAATCCCTTGCCCTGCAAGTCCTCCAGCTATACCCGTAGCTCTCAAAGCTCATCGGGAGCCATCCGATATGATGGAGTGGATATCGGGGCTGTCTTGGGGTACATGTCAATATAGAAGTCTACATCTCTACGAGGAGGTAGTCCTAGAATGTCGTCAGGATAAACGTCTGCATACTGATCCACCACTATAGGAAAACTTGGAATTCGCACGTCAACTACTCCTAGGATGAGGCTAGCCAACTAGTGAGTGATCGGTTTTCCTCTCATCTGTGTGAGTCCATCATGTACTGCTAAGGCTCTATTCTCACCGGTGAAGGTGAACCTGCTCCCATCGGTGTGGACACACCACACCTTGCGCCTAATACAATTGATCTGAGCATGCACTGTAGATAACCAATCCATGCCCAAGATGATGTCGTAAGGCCTCGAAGATGCTACATGAAGATCACAGTCGAAGCTATCGCCTCCTAGAGTATGCTCACACTACCGACACCAGTTTGTAATCGTCGAGTCTGCTCCTGTAGGAGTCTCTAGCCGTAAGGATCGAGCCAATAGCTCCGTCGGAATCTCCGAGCTCCGAACAAGGGATGCAGAAATAAAAGAATGAATCACTCCTATGTCTATAATAATTGAATCAAGGGTGGAGTAGACACATATAGTACCTTGAATCATCTCTGGCGCGCCATGGTCGTAGGCCTCCGCTGCCTGAAGCTTAGCCTGTCTCTACCCGCCAGCTCCCTGTGGTCGGGGTGGACCTCCTGGTGGTGGTGGTGGTAAATCATCAAACTGTCTCCCACCACCTGCTGCTTGGCCAGCTCCTTTGTCTCATCCACCTGCTCTCTGTATACCGCCATCATCGACCCTCTGCCTTTGCCTAGGTGGCCCCTCAACCATCTGTTGCTCCTCTGTATGGTGGGTCAGGCAGTCACGAGCCATGTGACCTAGCCCACCACATGCCTAGAACTGTCTTCTCCTCGGAAGGCTGGCTCTACGCCGTGTGCCCCGCACCTCTGAGCTAGTGTCTTGAGGTCGTCTTCCCGCTGGTCTAGTCTGCCTAGACCCCTATGACGTTTGTCAACTGCCAGCTGCAGAAGACTCTGCTACGTGCCGCCTTGCGGTCAGTCTCGTAACTGGTGTAGGCTCAGTCAGAAAGATCTCTATGAGTAGGGATCGCTAGAGTACTTCTGCCTACGTCGGAATTCTAAGGGAGATCATTGATGCCCTGATCTCATGCCTTAGCCCCTACTCGAAGCTCTGATCCTGGAAGAATTGGTCATGTACCATGTCCTTCGAATAGCACGAGAGATCGGTAAATCTCACCGAGTACTGGGCTACCATCATGCTGCCCTACCATAGTTGTAGTAGCTCCTGAATGTGCACCGCATGTAGGGTGGCTGGGATGAACTCTGAGTGGAAGAGGCTCTCAAAGTCCGT
This sequence comes from Viscum album, assembly GCA_963277665.1. NCBI lineage: Eukaryota > Viridiplantae > Streptophyta > Magnoliopsida > Santalales > Viscaceae > Viscum > Viscum album. The sequence continues at coordinate 1,786,366,526 of OY728121.1, read as the reverse complement.
CCAAAGGATAGATGCCTCTTCGTGCACCTGTAGCATCAGGATCTACCATCTGCCTACTGCCGTGGGAAGGAGGCCCGTTGCAAGGATCACCATGAGGTCAGCTGGTGTCCCCACTAACCTGAAAACCCGAAATACAGCCTCCATCCAATCCTTGGCTGCCTGAGGGTCCGTCTCCCCACAGAACCTGGGTGGTCTCTGACGCTAGAACTCGTGCAGTGCACTAAGGTGACATGCACTCCCAGAGGCTGGGGCTGGTGGCATCGGTGGCTCGGTGGGTAGAGGTACTGCCTGTGCCTCTGCTGAAAAAGGGCACTACACCGAGGCCTCATCACTCAGTGGGATGTCGTCTCACACAAAGCTCGGAATCCTAGCTGGCTGCTGTCGTGGGTCCATCCTAAAATGAAACAGGTGCACCACGGTCAAAACAATATACTTGGTGAGCTGACACAATGTAATCACAAAGAAATCTGTTGAATCACACATGCAATCAATGTTTTCGTACACTGAGTCGAAAATCAGAAGTCAGGGTCCTGGTGTATGGATACGTCAGCCGCTGCACCAACACTGGACTCCTTGGACTAATAACCACACTCACTACCCTTAACACTATTGCTTCACATAGAAGAAAGACCAAAGTCCTGAGTTCTGCGGTAGAACCGTACTCCTCTGATACCAATTTTCCATGACCCGTCCTCGGGACCCGGGCTGTGACTACCCCAAACTCCATAGGCCCGGGGCTGGATACTAGCACCAAGGCGTAAATCCTGACAAAAATGGGAAGGAATTGCCTTTATAAAGTAAACAAACACCACATAGAAAGAAAGTAGAAGTAAACACTAAGTAAACTGAGTACAACAGTAAGTGCAGAAATGTAAATGGGCCAGAATACAAACCCAAACTAAAGTAAAGTACAACTGATAATAAATTATAGAAACTGAAAAGTAAAGTAGCAATGCTGAGTCGTCCACTAGAAATCCCACTTGAAGGGTGTGTAAAGATAGCCTCCACCATAGCTCCTCAGTTCCAGCCGTCCGCTCCGTGTATGTCCCACCCAGTGGTCCGCCTCTAGGTACCGACTTACTCTACAAGCCTCAACCACGATCAGCGATGTCCGTCGTCTGCATCCAACAAAATGCAGTGCGGGCATAGTCCGTGCAAGGGTGAGTATATTCTACTCAGTAGGGACCCCAAGACCCCCGAAGGTCTCCCAGAATCCACAAAAGATAATACACAAAGGAAAGATAAAATCACGAAGTAACAACCAAGTCTACTTAGGTATATGCCCATACATATAACTAAGTCATCAATTCCAGTTCGGCTCCAGCATTGGAGCCCAAGTTTAATAACATCCACACAGGATAGTACAATCCAATCCTCATAGTATAACACTACCCAATCCACACAGGAAAGAAAGTCATTCATATAGAAGATAATTATTGAATTGTCAAGACTCATCTCACATAGTATACTTCTTCATAAGATTATAGAGATGATCAGATGCAGCCACAGATTCATCTATGCTGGGACCCACATAGGATACTAGACCAGCTAGGATATTGAACCAATGTTGGATACTAGACCATCCACTCTATAGGACCTACATAGGATACAAGTACAGAGTCAAATACTGACGGACAAACGTAGGATACAAGAACAATAGTCACGTACTATCAGACCCACATAGGATACAAGAACAGTAGTCATCGCCGTCGAACCCATGGAGGATTTTAGTACGGTCTTCGCTGTCGAACCCACGGAGGATCCTAGTATAGTTTTCGTCACTGACGAACCCACAGAGGATTTCAGTGCAGTCGTCATCACTATCGAATCCACTGAGGATTTCAGTGCAGTCATTGTCGGAGCCAGCTCTAGGGTTCCCACACACAGCATGGTCGTTTCCAGGAGGGTCCACTCCACGATCCAAGGGGTTCGATACATCAACGAACACGTTGTCTGGAGTTTATGTATCCCAAAGTTTTGTCTTGTCGATAGGAACTAAACACGACAGACGGCACGTCAATCGGATGCCCAGTCTGAGCGATATTGGCTTTTTCGTCCCAGGAGCCCGTTTGGTTTTTAAGTCAAAACCGACCCGACCATATTCCAACTATGTCCAAACCTTGAGCATAGTAATCCAAAAGGTCTGTCTCACAAAGAGGAAACCAAAAATGTTGACGGCACGTCAATCAGACGTCCGGAGCTCAAGTTGCAAGTGTTTCCGCTCCGATGGCCCGATTGGTTTCTTGTTTGAACCAACCCTTCCATACAAAAAGTTCTCTGAAACCCTGAGTGTAATATACCTAAATGACCTTCTCGATCCAAGGATCACATCACAACTGAAGGTGCATTGATCGTAGGTTCGTATCCCATGTTACGGGCATTTAAACGAACATGTCCGGTTTTAGGGGTTTTGGGCCCGGACCGACCCGGACCAAGACCCCCTGGGTCGGCCCAAACTGGGTCAACTCGACCCGGGTCCAGGTCCGGCTCATTAGGGCGCAGCCCGGCCCGGCCCATCTGGGGCGGCCCGGCCCGGCGCTGGCAGCCCGACCCGGTGCGGGCGTCCCGGCCCGTCACGACCGGTCGGCCTAGTGAGGGCGCCGCGTGCCGCGTGAGCATGGAAGGGGAGAGCCGCCACCACTTCGGACCGAACGGCGGACCCGCTGGGGGGTCCACCCTGCCGCGTTGACTGGGGGTCAAAGCCGTGGTTTTTCGGATCTGGCCAGCCATAACTGCCAGCCAGTGCACCACGCAGGATCGGTTGGTCCTGCCCTCTGAGCTCCGGCAGCCGGTGGTTCCGGCCACCACTCCCTGCTCCACCGAGGCCATAGGTCGCAGCCTTGGTCTGACCGGTGCGGCGTGACGGTGCTGCGCCCCTCCACCGCGGCCCGCTCCAGTCGCGACCCTCTATGGTTTTTCAGCCCTGCTCCGGCCGCAGCCTCTTTCGGCATCAACGGTGCGGCGCAACGATGCCACGCTTCTATGCCAAAATCCTCCTTGTTTCGGTGTGGTTCAGTTGCACCGCGCTGGCTTCGTTCGAGCCGCAATGAATACAACCACAAAGGGGGAGGAAAATCGGCCTTGTTCGGGCAGTCTGACCTCCTCCCGTTAAATTGATAACTGGAGGCCCAAATATCCAATGAGGAACGCAAATATTTATTCACGAACAAAATCCAACCCCTACCTCGAAGAAGTCATCGAATGAGGATTGTCGCGGGAAAAAGATGTCACGGAAGACGGCGTCGCGGAACGAGGCTTCGTAAGCGTCGTCGGTGTTCACCCGATGAAGGATGCGGTGCATCGTCATTCTATGAAGAAGGCGTCTCTCAGCGGCTGCAGAGAGGAGAGGAGACGGTACAACGATCTCCCCTTGCGGTGACGGAGTTTGTCATCTTATACTCGGCATTCTTCGACAAGGAAGAAAAAGTTCTTCAAAGCCCAATAGTTATCTTCCTTGTTCCACACAACGAAACCGCCAACAATAAAATAAGACCTTGTCCTATTTTATTCTCACACACACTCATTCCAACATTAAATTTAAAATCAAATTGATTTCATGAATTAATTAACGCGCGTTGTCCAATTATAGAGGTGTTTTATTGGCCTGTAAATTAATGTTGAAGAGTTACAAAATTATTGCAAGAGGGGAAATAAATGGGGTGTTGGGGAAAATTGAAGGAGGTGGGGGCTCGTGTGGGCCCCACCCCAACTTCCTTCCATCTTCCCTTTCCACAACGTTTAACCATCGGTAAAGAAATAAAAATAAATTTTAAAATAATTTTATTTTTATTTCTCACATTTTTATCATCTTCTCCTGAGCAAATGCAACTCCAGGAAAAGACTTCCTAAGCAATTAATGGTGCTGTGGTTTCATCGGTGGCCTCAGATTTTGATTCCGAGCACCGGTTCACAATTTAGAAGAACCCACCCGTTCGTTCACTGAACGTACCCAAGCTAAACTTTGGAAATTGATTCCGGGCACACCGGGCCTCGGAATCAGGTTCTGTCAGAAACTGTGTACTTGTAAAATCCAAAAGAAAATTAAGAAAAAAAATTTCCCTTGAAATTTACGGGACTTTACATGATGTTATGCTGATGTAAGAAACATTTTTTAGAACTCACATTCTCTTTTTACTATTTTATGTCACAATAATCAAGAACATTCATAGTCTTATGGAAATGTATTAAACTAAGGATTAAAATAATTGGGAACCCCTCCTCTCTTCCACTATAAATAGCACCCCTCTTTACCTCCTATCCTCACACCTCTCAAGCCTTTTTCGTAATCCATATTATGTTCAAATATCTCCCTAATACCCTCTTACATGTCCCAAAGATTTTGGTCTCATAATAATACAAAAACCTCTTCCCTAAATAGGCTCTCAAGGGGGACATATTCAAGAGGTAAATTCTTCTTTTCATTTCTTATTTTTTCTTTTATGTTCTATTTATTCTTTTTCATTCCTCGCCTCCATTCATCCAAATGTTATGATAACTCTATTACCTAATATTTAATATAATTGTTTTATGATAATAGAATAATTCATCATCATATATAATTTTTCCTCATTTTATGGTTGAAATCAAATCACTATCTGAGATGTTTTAATTTATCACAATCAAGGACGACATGTTTTCAATCTCTATTATTATCTTCAATTATGGCCATGAAACAATGTTTATGGTTGAAATAGAATATAATTTAAATATTATATCTTATGTAAGGTCATGGATAATTTTTTAAACATTCTATTAATTTATAATGAAAAATTTCATTGTTGTGATTAAAACCCTTTAATTAACAAAAAGTGTTATCATAAAGTATTCTATAATGATTCATCTTCACTCCAAATAACCAAAGGGATTTTATAACCATGTAATCCCATGTATTTTCAGTAATAAAATATAACTCCAATTATGTACAACCATTCTCAACTTAATTTTTTATCCTTACATGTATATACGTAAATCAATCATGAAAACCATGGAAACAAATGCTCCCAGATAATAAAATTTAATCTTTCAACCCCTATAAAAGTTCATGAATGAAATTAATAATGTTATAATAAATAAATTACAAGAAGAAGAGGTTCTATAAATATTAATTAATTAATGTAATGAGGTTATATAGGACATTAAAATCAAGTGAAGAACACCATCATACTTAAGGTAAGGGATTCTACCCGAACCTCCATTATTCATTTGGGTTGCTTTATATTTATTTTTACCGAAATCTAGTTATTTTTTCTTTTTATGTACATATCCTAAATGTTTTTAAATGCTCCAAAATCTTTTATCATCATCAATTCATCATTATCTTTTAGGGATATACATGTTTTTAAGTAGTTCCCTCCATAATACTTTCTGCAAAGAATACCCACTTAAGGGAACCACCCAAATTCTTACACATTTTAATGTAAAATATATAATATATTTCTAATCCACCGTTATTTTTATAAAACCAATATTTTTATTATTAAAACAATCTTGGTTTAATTATAGTTTTATATAAAATATTTTCCCATTTTTGTTTTTCATGACCTTTTATATTTTCCTTGAACCGCACTAAAAAGTGTTAATTATAACTTTTTTAAGTACTCTTTCTATAAGTTAATAATTCATATTCATATAAACTATCATTATATATATCTATAATAACAAATTATTTTTCATTCATGATCTAATTTCTCACATCCATGATCATTTTTATGATACTCGTATTTGTTATGCTATATGACATGACTATGATACCCAATTCTTATAACGGATTACCATTAAGTTTATATATGACTGATTATGTATGATTATATACGTGGATAGCATATTCATGAACATGTTAACATGGGTGTTCATAGATAGAGATATAATTTATTGGGAAATGTTGAGTCTTATGACACATTATGTGCAACGGTCTTGGTGGTTTGCCTTGACTCATGCTACCATGTGCAATGGTCCTGGTGGTTAACCCATATTTGTGCTCCTCTTTGTGCAATGATCCATGAATTGTGATAAATCATGTTTTATATTTCATACACATTAATATGTCACCATTTTTATATGATAACATGTTTATATGTTTTGATTCCATATGATCCATGTATTTATATAATTATGTCAGGCCTTCTATCCCATGTGCTAAAGATTTATTCTAATGTTTATTCCCTTACTAGGATTTCTTCTCATTCCACTGTTCATGTTATCCACCATGTTATACTATGCATATGTATGAGATCAATGGAATTTAGGAGACCATTATTGATATTAAATAAAAGTGTTTTTATGATGTTTAATTATGTACCTAATATACCAAGGCACCAGACATTATGATCCTTGGATTTTAATGTGATGTTTTATTATGTTTAAAATCATGTAATGATATGTGTAAAAGGAAAGGGATGTTATATCGATGATAACCATGTGTACTCGGTGTCCGAGTAGGAGAAAGCGAGACACTTAAGGATAGTTCTAGACATTCTCTGAGAGCACCATCTTTTTGGGAAACATTCAAAGAGAAAGTCATGGATTCTAGTGGTCCACATTCTTGGACATGTTATCTTCGCAGACAGAGTGGCAGGGGACCTGGCCAGGGTCGAGGTAGTGTAATCATGGGAGCTACATAAAAGTATGATGGAGGTGCGAATCTTCTTCAAATGGTGGGATATTACCAGAGATTCATACCTGATTTATCCATGATATCCACACCTATGATAGCCTCGAATTGAAAGGAGAATCCTTTCATGTGTACAGAGAAGGGCTATTATTATTTCAAGCAGTTGAGCCTGAGTTTGACGAGCACTCCGATCTAGAAATAGCTGGAGGAGGATGTTGAGTACGTAGTGTACTAAGATGAATCAGGAACCAGGGTTGGTTGCATCCTGATATAATGGAATGTTGTTATTTTTTATGATTCATACCAGTTGGGACCACATGATGTGAGAAACATAACACATGATCTATATTTTCCAACAGTAGTCTCCGTGTTGAAGATGTGGTGAAACAACCAGATTAGTGAGTGTTTTATTTTCTACTCTGACTAGAAGAGTCTTGAGTATATCATCTCTCATAAGGATATGATCTTCAGATAGAGCACTACAGGGAAACATGCTTTTGCGACGTGCTATTTGCGATGGGATTATTTCATGTCTCAAATAGTCCTTCCTAGAGGATATTTTTGACGGGGGGGGGGGGGGGGGGGGTTGTCCCATCGCAAATAACAAGTTATTTGTGACAGGTTTTGGGGTCCCGTCGCAAGAAGTATTGCGCGGTTTGGCGCGGGAAGCATGGTTTGGCGTGGGATGCGCGCCAAAGCGCGGGAAGCTTATTTACGATGGGGGGGATCACCCATCCCAAATAGTATGGTGGTCAGAGGGTATTTGTGATGGGTCACATCACAAATAATAGCGGTGGTAAATGGGTTTTTGCGATGGGATGTTGTCCCGTCGCAATAGGTGTGTCGACAGGCCCCCTTTTGCGACGGGACCCATTGCAAATAACCATTTAACCACTGATAGCAATTAATGCGGTAAAGGTATTTGCGAGGGGCCCCGTCGCAAAAAGTACCTTTTGTGACGGTAATCCCATCACAACATGTTCTGTCGCAACTCATCTAACCTATATATACCCCCCTCCATTTTCATTCTCTTCCCCTCATTTCTCACTTCCCCTTTATCTCTAAACTCTATTTTTAGAGTGAATGTTTCTATGAGTTATATTTTTTTACGGAGAAGTTGTGAAGTCACTTACATCAATAGGAGATATAGTTTTAAGCAATTTATATTTTATTTAATTTATTATTTATTTCATTTTTATATTTAAATTCAACTTATTGTGGATTAGTTGTAATTAGATTAGATTTAAATTGTTTTGTTATCTGTATTTATTTGTAATAATAAATTGAAATTTTAGATATTAATTCTTAATAATTATTAATAAATAATTCTTAGTAATAATTAATAATTATTAAAAAAATTATTATTGTCTATAAATAATTACTTATAACTAGTAATTAGTAATTAGTAGTTGTAAATTGTAGTTATTAATATCAATTAACGCTAATTAGTAAAAGTTATGTTTAATTAGAATAATTGTGTTTAATTAGTAGTAATTGCTGGTAATTAGTAACAAACATGAATAATTAGTAATAAATAGGAATAATCAGTAATAAATTGGAATAATTAGTAATAAATTTGAATAATTAGTAATAAATAGGAATAAATAAGAATAAATAGTAATAAATAGTAAAAAATAGTAAAAAATAGTAAAAGATAACAATAATTAATTATAATTATTAATAAATAGAAATAATTAGTATGAATTTGTAAAAATTGTAATAATTAGTAATGAATAGTAATAAATAGTCATAAATAGTAACAATTAGTAATAAATAGTAATAAATAGTAATAATTATTAATAATTAGTAATAATTAGTAATAAATAGTAATAAATAGTAATAAATTGTAGTAAATAGTACTAATTAGTAATAAATAAGAATAAAAATGATTTAATGGGTATACATAGGATTAAATAGGAATAAATAGGAATAAATATAAATAATTAGCAATAATTAGAAATAATTAGCAATAATTAGCAATAATTAAGAATAAATATGAATAAATATGAATAAAATTGAATAAATAAGAATAAATATTAATAATTTGGAATAAATATTGATAATTAGGAATAAATTTGAATAATTAGTTATAAATAGTAATAATTAGTAATAATTAGTTACAATTAGTCATAATTAGTAATAATTAGTAATAATTAGGAATAAATAGTATTAATTTGTAGTAATTTGTAATAATTTGTAATAATTAGTAATAATTACTAATAATTTGGAATAATTTAGAATAAGTTGGAATAATTAGGAATAATTAGTAATAATTAGTAATAATCGGTAATAATTCGTAATAATTAGTAATAATTAGTAATAATTAATAATAATTAGTAATAATTAGTAATAATTAGTTATAAATAGATATAAATAGAAATAAATAGTAATATGTAGTAATAAATAGTAATAAATAGTAATAAATAGTAATAACTATGAATAAATAGTAATAATTAGGAATAATTAGGAATAATTAGGAATAATTAGGAATAATTAGGAATAATTAGGAATAATTAGGATTAATTTGGAATAATTAGGATTAATTAGGAATAATTAGGAATAATTACAAATAAATAAGAATAAATAGGAATAAATAGGAATAAATGGGAATAAATGGGATACAATTGGAATAAATATGAATAATTCAGAATAATTAACAATTATTAGGAATTATTAGGAATAATTATAATTAAATTAGAATACATTGGAATAATTAGGGATAATTTTAAAGAAATAGTAATAAATAGGAATAAATAGAAATAAATATTAATAAATAGGAATAAATAGGAATAAATATGAATAAATAATAAATAATAAGAATAAATAGGAATAGTTAGGAATAAATAGGAATAATTAATAAAAAAATAAGGATAATTAGGAATAACTAGGAATAATTAAGAATAATTCTTATGTTTATTCCCTTACTAGGATTTCTTCTCTTTCAACTATTCATGTTATCTACCATGTTATACTATAAAGATGTATAAGATCAATGGAATTTAGGAGACCATTATGGATTTTAAAAAAAAGTGTTTTTATGATGTTTAATTATGTACCTAATATTCCAAGGCACCACACTTTATGATCCTTGGCATTTAATGTGATGTTTTATTATGTTTAAAATCATGTAATGATATGTGTAAAAGGAAAGGGATGTTATATCGATGATAACCTTGTGTACTCAGTGTCCGAGCAGGAGAATGTGAGCCACTTAAAGATAGTTCTAGATATTCTCTAAGAGCACCATCTTTTTGGGAAACATTCAAAGAGAAAGTAATGGATTCAGGTGGTCCACATTCTTGGACATGTTATCTTAGTAGAAAGAGTGGCAGTGGACCTGGCCAGGGTCGAGGTAGTGTATTCATGGGAGCTACATAAAAGTATGATGGAGGTGCGAATCTTCCTTCAAATTGTGGGATATTAACAGAGATTCATACCTGATTTATCCAGGATATCCACACCGATGATAGCCTAGAATTGAAAGGGAAATCTTTTCATGTGTACAGAGAAGGTCTATTATTATTTCAATCAGTTGAGCCTGAGTTTGACGAGCACCCCGATCTAGAAATAGCTAGAGGAGGATGTTGAGTACGTAGTGTAATACGATGAATCAGGAACCAGGGTTGGTTGCATCCTGATATAATGGAATGTTGTTATTTTTTATGCTTCATGCCACTTGAGACCACATGATGTGAGAAAGATGACACCTGATCTGGATTTTCAACAGTAGTCTTCATGTTGAAGATGTGGTGAAACAACCAGATTAGTGAGTGTTTTATTTTCTACTATGACTAGAAGAGTCTTGAGTATATCATCTCTCATAAGGATATGATCTTCTGATAGAGCACTATAGGGAAACATGTTTTTTTGACGTGCTATTTGCGACGAGATTACTTCATGTCGCAAATAGTCCTTCCTAGAGGTTATTTTCGATGGGGGGGGGGGGGTTGTCCCGTCACAAATAACAAGTTATTTGTGGCAGGTTTTGGGGTCCTGTTGCAAAAAGTATTGTGCGGTTTGGAGTGGGAAGCGTGGTTTGGCGTTGGATGCGCACCAAAGCGCGGGAAGGTTATTTGCGATGGGGGGATCCCCCCATCCCAAATAGTATGGCGGTCGGAGGGTATTTGTGATGGGTCCCATCGCAAATACCAGCGGTGGTAAATGGGTTTTTGCGATGGGATGGTGTCCTGTCGCAAGAGGTGTGTCGACAGGTCCCCTTTTGCGACGGGGCCCATCGCAAATAACCTTTTAACCACTAATAGAAATTAATGCGGTAAAGGTATTTGTGAGGGGCCCCATCGAAAAAAGTACCTTTTGCGACGGTAATCCCATCACAACAAGTTCCATCGCAACTCATCTAACCTATACATACCCTCTCCATTTTCATTCTATTCCTCTCATTTCTCACTTCCCCTCTCTCTCTAAACTATATTTTTAGAGTGAATGTTTCTATGAGTTATATTTTTTTACGGAGAAGTTGTGAAGTCGCTTAAATAAATAGGAGATCAACTTTTAAGGTATTTATATTTTATTTAATTTAGAATCTATTCCATTTTTATATTTTAATTTTACTTATTATGGATTAGTTGTAATTAAATTAGATTTAAATTGTCTTTTTTATCTGTATTTATTTGTAATAATAAATTGAAATTATATATATTAATTCTTAATAATTATTAATAATTAATTATTAGTAATAATTAATAATTATTAAAAAAAATTAGTGACAAACATGAATAATTAGTAATAAATAAGAATAATCAGTAATAAATTGGAATAATTAGTAATAAATAGGAATAATTAGTAATAAATAGGAATAATCAGTAATAAATTGGAATAATTAGTAATAAATAGGAATAATAAGTAATAAATTGGAATAAATAACAATAAATAGTAAAAAATAGTAAAAAATAGTAAAAAATAGTAAAAAATAGCAATAATTAATTATAATTATTAATAAATAGGAATAACTATTATGAATTTGTAAACATTGTAATAATTAGTAATGAATAGTAATAAATAGATATAAATAGTAAAGTTGTTTAATTTTTTTGGTTGGATATTGAGAGAGGCTTCCATGTTCATCCGACTCATGGAATCGTAATTATAAAATATAAAATAATTCTTGTAGAAAATGAACCATTTTTACTGGCTCAATATGAACATGAAAGTTATTATGCAAAGTGCTATGCTACTTCAACAGAAATGAGTGATTGGTAGAGCATAATAAAAATGAAATCTTGAGAAAATCAGTTTACTCCAACTGAATGTCGCCTGCTGAAGTGTAAGGAATTGAAATTTATTAAGAGACTCCTCAAAATCCATCGTTTTCACAAAGAGACTTTAATATTGATGATGACACTCAATAATTAAGGATCAATGATGAAAAATATGTTAATGATGTTACAATTGATTTTGAAATGACAGGAGATGATGAAACAGGAACTCATATGGACATTGATGATGCTGAGGAGAAAGATGAAGACATTGACATTTATAGTTATATATATGAGGATAAAGATGTACATTTACATAGTTAAATTCTTGTTATAATCATAACTATTATATATCTATATATAAATGTTATTTTTAACTATCTGCTAATAGCAATAATTTTGTGTTTCAGATGGATCCTAATCTATTTCACAAGTTACAAGAGGCTGATGTACCTTTGGATAAGAGGAATTGTGGACCATTTGACCCTCAACCTACTGACATTTCAGGGGGTATGTAGAGGGGGTGAGATCTATCACGACTCATGATTCCTAGCCCGATCCCCGAGTGACTTCACGTCTTGGCTTCAATCCATGCACATAGAGGTATGGTAACCTGTTTATTTTAGTTTTCTTTCAATAATTTTTTGATATATATACTAATTTTGTTATCATTTATTCCTTTTTAAAATTTTTCACATGTAGTTATTGGACAGGTGAGCGCTATTTTGCACAATTATATTTCTCATCCATGGATCACATGGGAATAGATTCCCGTTGATGTGTGGCGCGAAATATTCCATCATTGGATGGTATGTTAATAAAGAATATTTATTTTGATATTTATTTTATTAATAATATGATATTATAAATAATTTTTAGGTTTTATGGTATCTCATCAATGATAGCATGTGTGACACTATCCATGCAGCATGGAAGGTGTTTATGTGTGACTGTTTCTGTCAGTTTTTGTACAATTTGAGAAGAACAACCATTAATAAAGGAGGAGTGACAGAATATGATGAGTCTTGTAGAGACCACCAACCAGTGTATATTTCATTTCACATTTGGTATGAATTACATTTACACAGGTTGGTGGTGGAATTCAGAGGAGATATTCAGTGGGACGGAAGAACAGGGCGAGAAAGGAGGTCACACATCGAGCTGGTATTCATACATTCAGTACACATAGAGAGCATCTGGTAAGTATATTTTTTAAATATTTTATATTAAATTAAATGTAAAAAGTTTATTTTATATTTTTGTAGGTAGCCAAGCATCATGATATTATGGAGTTCGATGTTTAACAAAGGATGTACAGTGACCCAACCACTGGAGTGATTAGAGGTGATCGCCAACATCAGATTGTGGTTAGTATTATTTTTTCAGTTTGAAAATTAACTGCATATAATATTTTCACCATTTTAGTTTCAAATTGGAATTGAAGGACTCATATGAGGCTATGACCTCTATGACACAGGCTTAGAGTCAGGATGAGACGACGAAGCAGACTAGTGCCCACCATTTTGATGAGGCGACATGGATGCAGGTGACTCAGTATGACTTTGGGAAGGATTGAATAGTTTGTATCGGCTCTCATTTGATTCATAGTACTTATTATGGTATTGATGTGATGTCGGTGTCCAACTCAAGAGGAGATAATGGAGAGGAATCATCTTTTGACTCACAATATCATGAGTAGTTGGGAACTCAGGTTGAGCTTATAGAGAGTTTGAAGAAGCATCATGAAGAGATGTGTCAACGGCTGTAGCAGAAGTAGCAGTAGCAACACAAGGAGGAGATGCATCTATGGTAGCATCAGCAGCACAAGGTGGAGATGCATTGATGGTAGCATCATCATCATCATCATCATCATCATGAGTTGATAGAGTACATGCATTATCTGACCCATAGTTTAGGGATGAAGTTTTCTCCACCATCTCCTACAGCTTCTCCACCTGCCCCAAAAGATGATCCACCCACCAGTGAATTGTATTTTATGATAAAAACATTTGAACTCAAAATTTGTTTATATATGAACTATTTATAGTTTCTATCTTTTATATTAGAGCAAATATTCCATACTTTTTTTTTATTTTTAATATTTTATTATTTATTATTAGTATTATATTTTTTAAGTTTTTTTTAATTTTACTATTAATAATAACATTTTATGATTTTTTATATTTTTTGTAAATATTGAGAATTTTAATAATTTCTTGTTTAATTTTTTATTTTAATAAAATTATTATTAATTTTTTATTAATCAAAATTCTATTAAATATATTTTTATTATATTTTTAATGCTTATTTATTTTACTAAGAATAATATTTTTCATTTTTCTATTATTTTAATAATATTAATATAATTTTTTCATTAATTATAATTTTATTAAATATTTTTTTATTATGTTTTGTATTTGCGATGGGACCTTTTACGATGGCCTCCCATCACAAATAACGTAAAATTAATTTTTTATTAATAGTATTTGTGACAGGACGATGGGCCCATCACAAAAGGGTTATATATATATAATGTATATAATTGGAGGCCTATTTGAGATGGGGAAATTCCCCGTCACAATTACTATTTGAGACGGGCCCGTCGCAAAAGAATTATTTATAAATAATGTATATAATCAGAGGCTTATTTGCGATGGGGACTTTTCCCATTGCAAATACAATTTTATTTTGACGGGCTCATCGTAATAAATAATATTTGTGACATTGTTATCTACAACGGGCTATTTACAACAAGGCCCCATTGTTAAATCCTATTTGAAATGGGATCCCGTCACAAATAGCCCATCGCAAATACATCTAATTCTGGTAGAGGAGGGAGTGTCTATAATTACTTCATGGTTATGAATTTGTGATTGTCTATAATACTATTATGGGGAACTTGTTGGAAGATTCTCTCAATAGGAGATCACGTTCGCAGTTGATGGATGATGCATAAAAGAAGATAACCTCATTATAGTTATCCTATGTGGGTGATGATGGGGAATATTACCTCCAGTTGATGGCTCATACCCCTACACACTTACTATGAGTAAGAGAGTTGTTTCTTGAGGATATCAACTACGAGACTTTACAGGCTCAATTATCAACATGGTATGCTCCTGATGGATATTCAGATGGTGGGGAGAACATAAATATTTTCATAGAATGAATAGTTTCAATAGTTTGGATGTGGGAGGATTTTTTTAGGTATTTTCATGTGTCCTATTTAGAGGGGAATCCATGTGTGGTAAAGATCTCCCAGGACCTCCGATGTTAGTTTTGGTGTCCTGTAATCAAGAAGGGAGTTTTTGAGTTTATTTCTTAGTGACTCACATGTTAGCAAGTGTTGCATGATCTCTAGGTTCTAATGGGTTTGTCTCAATCGCATGAGGTACCCAAGTGGATGTGGGATAGGATATCAATGGAAATTGTGAGGGTTTTACCATAGAAATCTAGGGGGCATGATACTGTCATGATGATCATTGACCAACTCACCATTTCATCCCACTTTCTACTTATCAAGGAGTAGAGTTCAGTGGAATGAATACAGTGCCTCTACATAAAGGATATAGTCTGGCTTTGAGGAATACCATCTATAATTGCTTCATATTGGGATGATCATTTCACATTCTGGTTTTATAAGGGATTGCAAGAGGCATTTGGGACTCAATTACGCTTGGGAACTATGTTTCATCCCCAAGAAGATAGCCAGACGGAGATAACCATTCAGGTTCTGGAGGACATGTTCTTTTCCAACATCTTGGACTTCATTCATAGTTGGGTGGATTGCCTACAACTAGTGGTGTTTTCATACAACATCATCTACCACTCCACTATTTGTAGGAAACCATTAGAAGCTCTGTATGAGCAGCCTTGTAGGACACCAATTTTCTTGAATGGCCCAGTAGAGTTGTAACTCATGGGATCGACATTTTCGTGAGCTACTAATGAGAAGGTGTAGATCATTGAGGAGATGATAAAGACTGCACAATGATAACATAATTTTTTTGCTGACATGATATGGTGGACATTGAGTTTTAGGAGGGAGACCATGTGTCACTCTAGGTCTCACCTCAACATGGGTTGTGGAGATTTGGTTGGGGTGGAATGTTATCTCCCTGGATTATCAGCACTTTCAAGATACTACATATGGTTTTAAAGGTACTATACCACCTTTCTCTACCCTCACATTTTCATTGGATACATTATGTCTTCCATGTGTCGTAGAAGAGGATGTACATGCATGACCCGTCCCACATCATCAACTAGGACGAGAAAGAAATTGAGTATGGGGATAATTTCATGGTGTATTTTTTAGAGATCGAGGATCAGTAGGATATATTCCTTCATGGGTGAGTGATTCATGTGGTGTGTTTTCTGAGGAAGCAGGAGAATCTCTTGGAGAGAATGTGGGAGTGAGAGGCTCAGATTCATGTGCGGTATCGACATCTTGTTGAGTAGCCTTTTTTGGATTTTCATGGATGTAAATATCTATGGATGGGAGAATTTAAAATCATAAAATTTTGTATTTATTATTTTAAATATTATATGTCATTATTTCAAGATCAGGCACTAAGACGACATACAATTCTGAGACCCTGTGTGCCAGGAATAGATGCTTTAAAAATATTAAACATGAAAAAGAATTCAAGAATATTTTCCAGTAAAAATTGAAATAAATATTAAAATGGTTCCCATATCATAATTTTGATGGTATCATTGAATTTATATAAGCTAGTTTACCCTAGGAAATACTTATCCTTGGTAGGTCTGGGTAAACTATGAAAAGTATTTTTTGGGAATTTAAATGAATAAAATAAATGGAAGAATTTTTTTTTTCAATAAAGTGTTTTTGTATTTAATATAATACTTTTTTGGTAAATTCCATGTAATCACCATAACCCTAGAATTCCTCTAATCATGGAGAACAACCCTCCCAAAAAATGATGATGACAGATTGAGAAGAACATGGATCATCACTCCAATGGAGTTAGAAGATATCTTTACTGATGGTGATGCAAATATTAATCATTAAAAATCAATCCAAACAATAGATAGAATGTTTTTTTATGATTTTCCAATCCCGTTATCAATTTAGGACAATCACATATTAGTTCAATGAACAAGAATTTATGTGTGTCTCGCTAGTAGAATTACATTGGATGGAATTATTTTCTATTTGTTCATCCTTCTAATGAGAAAGAATCTATGATGATACAAACAAAGGCTGAGATTTGTTGCTTGGTTTTTATTTGTGATTTTAACTCCCCCGTTCATTACTCATTTGTTTTTGGACCCCTTTGACCATGGTTTAACTTCATTGGTTGTTCTGAACGTGATTGGACCCCATGATTAGAGGAAAACCCATAACAATGGCTAGATCTATGTAAATTGGGTCCTAAGGAACCCATATTTACAACAATATTGATTTTAGAACAACAGAGGTGGCTCGATGGTCCATGGGAGTGACTACTAGCCTAAGTCTGGCACTGCAGTCTAGTTGTGAGAGGCGGAAGCATGTAGTGGTGTCGATATGTGACTGGAGGTGACGATTAGAGGCAGCGGCTAGTGGAGGCTAGAGCTTTGGGGACATAGTGGCAGAGCCGTGTGGGAGACATGATGGGGATGTGGAGGTCTGATAGGATGTGGTAAGCAGAGAGAGGTGGTGAGGTGTCCATAGGGCATGGCAAGGCAATGTGATGGGGTAGATCGACCATGTGGGATGCATGCTAGTGGAGTAGGCAGGACGTTGAGCACTGGAGCATGCTAGTGGGGTGTGACCAAGAAGACAGTTGAGCTTGAGTAGGATGGACCATAGTGAGCCTAGCTAGGTAGACTATGATAGGCCGGATGGGTCATGATCGGGTCGATCTACGACTTAGTAAACCCCCATCTTAATGTTCAGAACCCAATATCATTCAAACCATATGTTCGATTGATGTGTCGTCATTGGTGTTGGGACCATGAAAATAAGATTGACCATTTGAGATATTTGTTGGGTTTTACCTTGGTAATAATTCATGTTTCATGGTCAGTACTCAGGGTCATGGGACATAGAATGTATGACTACTACTACTCAATGTTAACCCTCCTTTTCTACCTGGTTTGATTGTCTCATCCACCATATCATAGATATGATTAGTTAGAGGAAGTTCCTGGTATCTCTTTCTTGATGGTTAGTTGGTATCATTTCCTACTCACATGAGTTTGAACCCTTCAGCAGAACAAACTTGATAGAGTTTTTGGAATCACCCGAGTGTCCTGGTGTGGGATCCTCTGTCCATCTTTGTTCCCTTTTAGTGTCTTCAGTATCGATGTGATCGACTTCACAAGGAATCCATATGCTACTTAGTGGGTTAATACAAATAGAGTTTTTGGTATCAACCCATGGACCTAGAAGTGCTCCTTCTCTATGTATCATATCTCTCTACAGGTCATTCAATGTATCACTCTCTCATTAAGGTTACCAATGGATGGTACTTCTCAGACAGATGTCATCAGTTCTATCAGACTCAGGAGTCTCTTATCTTTGATTTGTGCTTCGTGGAATCTTCAAACTGTATAACCTATGTTTGTATGACATGGTTATGACATACTCTAGACCCTATCATGTGCTTTATGAATATCATGATATTCTTTTCATATTATATAGATGTATCCTTCTATAGATCTGAATGTACCTTTCCTTTTTGTTTTTCTTTATGGTTTTAGGGAGTCCTTTTAAGTATTTTTATACCCACCACTATAGAGGATTTTTATGCACGTGTCATGTCTTATGTAGAAGAGTGACCTTAAGATAGATACTAGGATATACCAATACTGTAAAGACCCATGTGAGATCAGATAGACCATGGTGTTCTTACAACATCAAATTATAGCCTCGGTACCTTGCCGTCAATTGGGAACATGTAGTGTTTTTGGCAGAAGAATTTTCAGAACATGTTTACAGTCATTCATTTTGGTGTGATTATATTTTGGCCCAATTTAATTTCCATAACATCCAATATTATACTCCGGTTTTGGGTAATTTTTTGTTTGCATTAATTTTTTACTTATTGTTTTTACATTTCAATATTTTTACCTTAGAGATGTGTGCATGACTACATGTACTTTAGTCTAATGCCTCCCATTATTGTGATATTCCTTCTAGGTTTAATTCATGAGATGCTGGTTTACTGGAAGAAGTAATGGGGTATTCATGGTACAAGACCCTCTAGGATTTGTCCTGAAAGTAAACCAACCTGACTATTTATTCCACCAAATGTATCTTAGGATATTTTTCATTCATTTAAAAGTCATTATACCATCTTTTTTATTATGAAGAATGCTTAAAATATTTCATTAATTACTATATTACCATTGTATTAATATATTTCCCCACCAAACCCAATATCCCATAACTAGTGTATGATTTATTAAAATTCTATAAGATGCTAGGAATCACATCTGGAAGGGTTAGAGTGTTTAGTAGGTTTGGTAAATTAGATGTACACTAGAAATTCACATTACATTTTAAAACAGAAAATATAAAAAGTATTATCATTGAGAATTACTTTATTCACCTTAGTGTATCTCTGTAAATCATTCAAAAAACACTTCAACATATCCTATTAAAAATAAAATGTGAGAAAATAGTAAAAAAAATATTCTCGGTAAGATAAATAAGATAATAAAAGTTGGTGAGTGCCACCTCGGATTCCATTGAATGGTTCCCATAGATGGTGGGACATAAGAAATCTAGCACACCTCCCCAAATGCCAATGGATAACAACTATAAGTTAGGTCCTTGGGTATGTACCTGAGGATACTATACCCTCATTAATCACAGTGGAGGGAAGAAATATATGTATATATATAAATATATGTATTTATATAATGTTGAACAATAGTAACTGAAACATTAGATAATATTGGAAATCATGAAAATAAACATGCATAAATATAAACAACAACAAGAATCTGATAAATAATTATAAATAATAAAACAGGATGATGCTTTGTCATATTAATATAATTTTTTGTAAATAAAAACACTGAGGGTTATGTGATATAAAATTGTACAACATGTTAAAAAATAAAAAATTGAAAAAATATTATATGCATAGAATATCAAGACTAAGCTTGGTCCTATAATCCCATAAATCTATACTTGTAAAAAAGTCAATCAATAATTGGAATATGGTTTCTTCCCATTGTTTATATCATCTTCCCTAAATTTGAAGTTGGTACCAATGGCACCCTAGTTGGGAGTGAGATAAAATATTAGTAGTAAAACATCCATATTGTCTAGGAAAATCCATAATGTGAATTGTAAAATGATAAGTGTTCCATAGTAAATAAATTTAAAAAGGAAATAAATAAAACCATGGTACTAGGATCCTCTTGGAAATCTTTCAAATCTACTTACTTTTTTCTAAGCTGTTGAGTGTAAACCAAAGGAACCATCAATGATAAATGGGTAAGATAGTTTGATTGATGGTGGACTGTTCCCAATATTTTTATTGTGTTTGGAGGATATTTCCCTATGTTTTCCAATCCTGAGGATCAATTAATATTTTAAAAAATGCTAATTTTACTTTTTAATTAAGTTGACAATCACTTTATAAAAATGTAGCGAGACCCCCTGAGCACGTCTATGGAAATCCATAAGGAACTCCAAAGTATTACTCGATGGGCACATAAAATTAAAAATACTATTGAATTTATCATTTTTGAACAATGGTGATGTCCCACATTTCACTTCATGCGTGGTTTGAACTTTTAGGTACTAGCCTCCACGTTTGTACATGGAATCTTAAATAGTGTCCTAAGTCTCTCTCCAGGAATGTTAAAACCCAAATGGCCTTCAAACCAGTCCTAGGGGTATCCCCTAAGGAACTAGTGATAGTTCTATGGTAGAGTCTCAGACATAGATGATGTCACCCCTAGAGTGTTTAAAAGAAATAAAAATATAATAAGTAAGGCACCAGAGTCCTTCCAATTTTTATTTTAGTTTGAACAACTTGTTTCCCCCTAAACACTGATGTGATGTCTAAAAAAATGAAAACTATAAAATGTCTAGAAAGAGGGACCCTTTTATATGTCCAAGAACTTATGACATGAATTTCATATTAATCAAGGCCTTATCATTTAAATGTTTAATTTAGGGAATGAGTCATATCATGTAGCCATTGGACCATTGATTTAATTCATCCATTCCATATAAGTAATGGGGTTAGTTCTTACCATATGCATGCTTACCCAATTCAAATAATGCAATCACTTTTGGAATTATTTATTAAAGGAATCTCCTAAGGGTGTTTTACCAATTATAAGAAAAGGTGAAATTTGGTAATAAGGGATAGATCACACTCCACTCGGGTGGTCAGAGTAATGTAAATCAACCTTAGAGGTGATTCACCACTAGATTGGACCATGATACACATGTGAAACAATTAATATTATTTAATTTAAATTTTATAGGTTTCACTGAAATATCCCATAAAACTGCACAATGAGACAAATTATATAACACCCTTAAACTAAGAGAAATATCCTAGATGACCTATCTTACACTCATAAATATTCCATCATCCAATCTCGACCTTTGATTCATGCTTGGTCGAAGAAATTAGAGAAACTGTTAAATCCTTAGAAAGTGGGGGAAATGAGATTTCCCCCAAATAGTGAAACATATGGGATAAATAAATATAAATTTATTAGAGATGATTAGATATTTTACCTATATCTACTCTATGGTACTAATTGTGATAGAATCAATAATTTAATGGACAAGTGGCTTTAATTAGTAGGTTGAGAGGAGAAGAGGATTTCTATGGGAGGAGGAAGATAAAATCACTGGAGTAAAAAATGGGTAAATAAAGGAATGAATTAAATCCTTAATGGTGCTAAATATTTTTATTTCACTACCCAAAACCCATTTCATATGTTTTGGCTACATGCTTGGCCATCTGTGTTCCAACCGTGCACACTTATCTACTTCAATGGGATAAATAGCACATTTAAGTGCGTGATTTTACTATCCACGCACAAACCATGAATTTTATTCCCAAAAATAGTATATTGTTTATAAATCCTTGAACCTTGGGTCCCATGGTTATAGGAAAACATTATATCCCCTCTCATTCCACTATTTTCAACCTCACAAGTAAGACAAACAATGCAGGCTGGTCGGTATGGTCTTAACAAACTGTGTGGCCTAGTATATTCTTCCTGTTTTAGGGTTCCTAGTTCTGAAAGATCCTTAGACACACCAGGATCCTCCATGAGCCTTTTAAGAAACTTTTTTTTATTTTTAGATGGAATTGAATCCATAATGTGAATAATCAATACATTATGAAAAAATAGTATTTTACAGCCTCCCCTCCTTAATAGATGTCATCCACGAGTTTACCTTAGAAGGGTAGAAAAATGTAGTTTGAAAATATTTATTTCCATTGTGCATATACATCATCTTCCCGCTCCCATTTCATGTCTTATACGTGTCTAAGATTCCATAGAACTCAGTAAAGAGGAACTGACCTACCTCGTAGAGCCTTCATGCTCTGATAAAATGATACGTACTGGACCCTTCACAAAGGATTCATCCTAATCCATATCAATGTTTATAATCTTGAAACAATGAGAGGAATGATGATGATATTTTTAAAGCTGAGATATGTGGATGATGTCATGCATGGGATGGTTCCTCTGAGGAAACATCAAATTATTGAATACCAGCCAGACGGTCTCCACTATCTTCAAATTTTGAACATATTAGGGGATAACATTAGCAATATTCATATTCATATATAACCCAATATAGGCGATTCTTATAGAAAAATCCAATTTCACACCTCAAAATCATGAGGTCATCTAGGATGATGGGTATAAGACATATTCCTACACTTAGTTGTATCCATGTGATTATAAATCAACTATAATTTCTATGATGTCTCAACAATGAGATGTGGACCCAATAGAGATACCTCACCTACCTATAGCCATCACATAGTTGAAATCCATGGTATAACATAGATGGAATCATAAGGATCCATCTGAATCATTTCATGAAATTTATTATTATAGAAAAAAGAAACCATATGAATGTGATTCTCCAAGGGAACTCCAAAATCAAGAATACATTCCCATAGTATAACCTCTACCCTAGTATCATCCTATCATCATTCTCATCAATATATAGGTTAAAAGTAGTCCTAAATGTAACTATGAACCTAGTTCCATATGCAACCATTTCTAGAACAATGATGTGAAATGAGAATCTCTATCTAGAATGATAGAATGTGGAACACCATGAACTCTCATTATTCCTTGGATGTACATCCTTCTAAGATCATTAATATAGAAGGTTTCTTGGATTGGAATGAAATAGGATACCATGTCTAAAATGTAAATTTTCAGCTATTATTTACCACTAACA
Organism: Viscum album; assembly: GCA_963277665.1. Lineage (NCBI taxonomy): Eukaryota > Viridiplantae > Streptophyta > Magnoliopsida > Santalales > Viscaceae > Viscum > Viscum album. Next base: position 1,786,343,281 of record OY728121.1, on the reverse strand, counting down.
TAAGGAGATATTGGAGGTCCAATAATATAATTCAAGGAGATGTCATTCCATTTTCACTCAAGAATAGAGAGAGGCTATATAAGTATATATTTCTGATAGTGCTCTGTCTTCACCAAATTAAAGGTCGAGCTCCATGTGATAAATGATTAAATATTTCTCTTTATACCTAGCTTCCAATACTAAAAATTCAAGTCAATTTACATCTTGGTGATCCTAGGATGAAAATCACATTTAGAGGCATGGGATTCATACATTATCTCTTTCTGTATATATAAAGGAACCCATATATGCAAATAGAAGTGTAAATTCTCACTTCCATGAACAAACCAACTATAAGGCATGTTATCATTTCCAACACACTCCACAAAAATTATCCCCTCATAGTTTGAAAAATTCCACATATTGACCTTTTCTCTAAAGGAGGATGTCAATGTAAGAGCTACTAGAACATGTTTCCCATTCTTTTCCTAAAACTATAGACTCATATTAGAGAATAATTCCATCAACATAAAATAAATTCTCACATCCTTGATGACTTGTATTTGACTTATTTGGATCAATGAATCAGTCACATCATTTCCCATTCCATGTGTGTAAATTATCTCAAAGTCTAATGAATAAATGTATCTGATCCACCTATGCTTCCTTAGATTTATGTCTCACTACAGAGAGTTTTATTTGAGGGAATTATATTATATGTAAACAAAATAACACTCTCCCAATAATTAGTGACTCCAATATGGTATAGAAATAAACACTATTTCTTGTTCGATGCTATGTGTAAGATATTTCTACTCACGGGGCCTTATGTGGTGGTATCCATATGCAACTTCTCAATCACTGTGCTTCAGAACAACACCCAGACTGATTCCTGAAGCAATATAGTAAACAATATTAATTATTATCAGCTCACAAAGAATCAATATAATCACTCAAGTGATTCTTATCATTAACTCCTACTAATTTATCTCATATACATTAGTTCATTTGAACTTCATAACCTTATTCTTAAATTCCTTAAGAGGTTATACCAAGCATGAGATGTCCTAGATGAATCTCTTTTTAGTAACCATCCATCCCAAAGAAGTTGTATATTTCAAACACATTCTTGGGATCCTCTTAGGAAACCATAGTCCTTACCTTATTGTGGTCAACTGATACATTTTACATAGATATGGTATGAAAAAATAATTGAACCTTACTGATCAAAATATGGTATTTAATAATATTACCATATAGATTCTGCTCTATCAATATACTTTGTGCAATCTCATTATGATTGTATTGGTCATGTCTCATGGGTGAATACAGTATAATTTAATCTATGAAGACTGACATAATGAAATCTTGTTATGAGTGGAAAAAATAATTCATCAGATCCAAGAATATTGATTTAGTATTCATCAATACAAATGACCTACCAGATACCCATGTAGACCATAATTGAACCAAAACACTAAAAATTATTTTTATAATGGCCTCAAATTGATCTAAGAGTTTCCTAACCTCATATCAATAATAGTGAAAATAGTTTCTCCTAAGATCCAGTTGAAGAGGTCACCCATGTGAGGAATTGGTTACCTGGTGTTCACTATAATATTGTTAAAATGAAGGAAATCCTTAAACAATTGAAGGGTACTATCTACAATCTTTTATAAATGGATTGGTGAACCCAATGGTGAGGTTATGGGTAAAATAAAAAACATACCCTACAAGTCTCCAAGCAATATCTGGAGTTCCTAGAGAACTATGTTTTCCATCCGATAATGCGAAATGTAATTTTCTTCCCCACCAAGAATAGGCACAATGGTGAACTCGTTTTCTATATAATGAGGTATGTCAGAGAAACCATCACGGAATATGTCCCTAAAATGATCAAATAAAAGAGGTAAATCCTCAATTTTTAATCCATCCTTTATCCTGAGATGGTAATCCATCAAGGATTTAATTTCTCTTAGTCTAATTTTCCTATGTCTATCTCAAATGGCTTGATGATCTCATTATCCATTATGAGTATACATGTTCCCCTCTGGTGATGTGAAAGAATATCATTGAGGATAGAAATCCACCATGGATTCTATGTTTCTAACTAGTCCATTTTGAGAATGATTTCAAAATGAGTCATCACAAGGATGATAAAAATCCGAAGAAAACGGTACCCTCTATTTGAAATAGGACCTCTTTGAACTACCATATACCATATAAACAAACTCATAAATACGATTCAAAGATCCCAACAACTCTAGAGTACTATTACACTAATCACATACTTCCCATGGTTATAGTAGATAGAAATGAGTGTGACACACATTTATAAAATAAGGATGATAATAATATAAAGGCTACTAGAATAGTACCTATAACTACAGATGACCCTAGACACTTCTCGTCTGATGTAGGAATCACAACATTTATAAGGCCTATTCTGCAGCCCTGAGATACTACTTGAGTATATTGAGCAGTTCCACTCTACCAATGATCGATCTATGAGGCCTGGATGACACATGCATTACCACCTACTCATCTGGAGTGACCATTCGAATACCAAAGTTCTTCGTGGATGGGTTTCAATGACCCTGAACTTGAGGGTGGTGGTGATTGAGATCCCTATTCTCTTGGCACTGGAGGAAAATATCGGTAGAATGTATGGGGGTGACCCATCCTGCCCCAATCCTGACACACAATTTTTATCCTCTTACAATAGGTATTTTTATTATGGACTGTCCTTTCACACTAGTGACACATCACAATGTTTATGGTTCCTTCCACTTGGATTTTACCTCCGTCGTGTATTCCCTAAAAGCGTTTCTTTCAACCACAGTATAAGCCAATACACATCTTTGAAGATGAAATATCGTACTTCATATCATCTAATTCTCTAAGGTAATGCTAAGTGATAATATCTCAATTCAATATCTCCATAATATTAGATTGGAAGAGAATGTTCACCTGTATGTGGATGGAATAAGAAACACCATCCTCGAATAACCTGCAATTAGTAATCTCATCACTAGTAATGGTCAGTGAGAAATATTGCATCTCGATGAAGCGAGTTGAGTATTCCATCACTGAAATGTCACCTTTTCCAAGGTTCATGAATTCCTGAAAACAATACATTCTCATGGTATGCTGGAATAAAGTTTTGAAAAATTCTCTCTGGAAGTCTTCTCAAACTATACAGTGGTATCGACCAGCCTATGTGAGAACATCCCACTAATTTTTTGGAGAATAACATAGAATGTATGTTGAAATATTGATCATCCTATATGGAAGTATCTAGATGTGCTTGAATATTGATACCATATCCTCTAGATAAGAATGAAAAGAATTAGGCCCACCATCCCCATTAAGGTGACAAGATTTTACTACTGGAACACTTGTTCATCTCTACCATAGAAGGTACATGTCGACGTGCACACTAAACTAATTTCATAATGAAAAGAAAACTATCTCCGAACTAGGAATCATCTCCCATTGGAGGGTATGTAGTATTTACATCATTTTGAACTATAGGAGGTATCACTAGGGGATCTAGTCCCAACACCTTAGTAGTATTATCTCCCCCACATTACTAGTGTACATTATGATGTCATCACTATGAAATAACTATGAAAATTATGAGCACAATCCTCTAATAAGATTTATAATAGGTATAGAAGAAGAAAAATAAGGGCTGGTATAATTCTATCCTTGTAAGGAAACACAATCCTCTTCCTTATACTAGATATAAGTATGGGTGATCAGGATACGAAGCCAATGAATCAATGGAGACACATCATACAACCCACCACTATAGTTGGTCTTTGATAAGGAATCACATCTGAACATATAAGGTGGCCTTGTTAATTTGAATGTTGTATTCATTCTTAATTTATTTAATTTTTAGCATCAAAATATAGTTAATTGTGTCACTAATTCCAATTCATAAGGGCCCATAATCCTTCGAAATTTATTTTGGCATGTCATGTAACTATATTCAGACCCTTATAAAAAATAATAGGTGTAGCATGCCATGGGTGTGGTTTGATAATATGAGCTCTACTTGAACTCACCAGTCAAACTGACTAATGTGGAATTAATGTTCATTTAAAGAAATTATTCCATTATAGAAAACAATAGAACACATCAAGAAATAACTAACAAAAAAATATACACCAATCACAGGAAAATAAGAAATGCAATTTAGAAATGTAGATATAGAATAGCATAATGCGTGTAATTTTAATTTCTATTAATCCTAATATGATTTTTGATTTTATTTTGATGTCATTTAATCAGGATAAAATAATAAATACTTCATTAGGATAATAAAAAATCCAATAAGGTGTGTCACCCTATAGTGAAATCCGTGAAACTGTAATTGCGGAGTCTTCAACAACAATTATATATTCTAGATAATTTTGGTTTCTCGTGTATGTGGGGTTGATACTCCCATGATCTAGATCATGACCAAATTAATATATCATAGTATAGTTCCTAAACCCAGTTAGTATGCCAAAGTTAATGAACCTCTCATACCACATTGTTGCATCTTTCCCAGATCCCATTTAATAGTATAAGGAGACGGTGGTCCATAAGACCTAAAGTGTGATTCCCCAAATTCTAGTGGTTTCCAACTGTCAGTGATGGCCTTGGGTAATTCCATGGAGAAAATATTCTTTAATTTATGAGAGTAGAGAATAGAATTATATATATATATATATATTGGTAAAAATCAGAAACTAAAACAATTAATAGAATCATAAATGATTATTAATAAATAAACAAAAAGATAAAAAATAAGCAGAAACTGAACATAAATAATAACTATTACAGTATGATGCTACTATATCAGGGTAATGTAATTATAAAAAAATTTAAATAATCAATATTGGAGATAAAATTCTATACAATGTGTTGAAAAATAAAAAAACTCAATAAACTACTATGCCTAGCATCTTGATCATATGATTGAACCTCTAGTACAAAAACAATATCATAGACAATCAAGTAAACATTTAATTTAAACTAGATACTTCCATTTTTCTATTAATGCAACCATAAAGTCTAATTGGGTACCAAAGGCACCTAAGTAGGGTGTGATTGAGAATTTTAGTGTGTTGGAAACCACGATGTCTATGATAATCCATAATGTTCATTATAAAATGAGGAGTCTTCCATAAAAAATAAATGTAAATATGATATAAATAAATAAAATCATTGGACTAGGTTTTGTTTAGACACCAATAAAGTATACCTAATTTGGCCTATGCCGGTGAGTCCGAACAAAATAAACATGCAATGATAAATATGTAAGATAGTTTTTATGAAGGTGGACTATCCCCAAGCTTGTGATTGGGATTGAATGACATGTTAATATATTTCTAAGAATAAAGACCAATTCATAATTTCATAATTAAACATTTTTCCTTTTAATTTATTTGTAAATCACATTATAAAAATTTAGAGAGACACCTTGAGATCATATAGGGAAAGCCAGATGGATATATCAGGTATCACTTGAGGGGTTTATCATAAGACCAATGCTATGGAGTCTTTTCATGGTAACCCATGGTGACGTCCCACATGTAACTCTAATCATCGTGTGAAATAATATGTACTAGGCTATGATTCATTACCTGGTATCACATGTTTTGGCCCAAGTCTCTCTTGAGGCCTGGTATAACTAGTTTTTTATTTGAGTATATATAGGGGGTATCCACTAGGGAACTAGTGTCACTTATCTTGATGAAAAAATAAATTACATGATGACCCAGTCCCAGGAATGGCTTATGTCTACCAATTCCTATTTTCAAGAATTTTCAAATTAATAAGGAAGGCATGGTAGTCTATCCAAGGGGTACTTAAATGAGAACCCCTTATTTCACCCTCATCACTAAGGTGAACTAATAAACAAAAAACAAACAATTATAACATATCTAGCAAGAGGGAACCTTTCACATGTTCAATAACTTAATATGAAACTAATATTTATGTTTTTCTCCCTATATTAATGGTTTGTTCAATGAATGAGTCTTAGAATGTATCACTTGGCCCATTTATTTAATTCATCCATTCCATCTAAGGATTGGTGATAATTTTTATTATATGGACAAATTCCCAATTCAAATAAATTAATCACATAATCCATTAGTGATGCAAGTACACACCAAAGGGCATCTGTCTAATTTTATGAAAAGGCCATATTTTTCCATAAGGGGAATATCACACCCATTGGGGAGGTTTGAGAAATGGTAATCATATTCAATGGGGATTCACTACTAGATATTATGAAAATTCTTGTGTGAATCCACTTATTATATTTTAATTATCATTTTGGAGGAATCCCCAAAATGGCCCAGTAAGGAACACAATGACACAAATTCTAGAACACAACAAAAATATGTTAAATAGCCAAGAACACATACCATATACTTATAGTGCTTCTATCATCCAGTATCAACTATTAATTTTTGATAGGATGTAATAAATCTGATAAACCATTGAATTCCGTAAATATATAGAAAATGATCTTGCCCCAAATTATCAAAATATATGTGATGAATAACTATAAATATAATGGAGATAATTGAACATTATACCAATATAATATCATTGGATTTGATGGAGAAAGTAATGAAGATTAGATAGAGGAGTTTCCCGAATGCCTATGCTGAGAGGAGAATTGGATTTCTACAAAAGGAGGAAGACAAAACTAATAGGGAAAACAAGGTTGAAAAATAATAGTTTAAATCATTAAAGGAGGGAAAAATGGTCATGTCACCCCAAACCCCACAATGTCCAGTTGGGCTACACAGTTGGCCAACGGTGTTCCAACATTCTACTATTATCTTCTTTAAAGGGGATCATTTCACGGTTAGTCGGATAGTTTGACTATCCATGCACAAACTGGGAAAATTGACAATCTAAAAAATCATATGGGTTTTATGGCTGTGAGACATTTCTCACATTATTGTAGACAAATGGTTCATCCCGATCTTCTCCACTATCTACAACCACAATATTTATAAAAACTATGTGGGATTGGGGACATGGTCTCAACTAACCATGGGGCCCAGTCGTTTCTTCCAATTTTGGTCTTTCAGGGTCTAAATGATCCCCAAAGACACCCAAATCCTTCTTAATAAATTTAATAATCATTATTTGGTCCATTTTAAGGAATTGATTCCAAAACGTAAGTGGTCCATTACTTAGAAAAAATAGGAATGTACATGAATCTACTAAAAATTAATGAATAATGAATATATAAATGTAAATAATTAAAACACATTCCATTATTCAACAAAAAGATGATTATATTGAAGAAATAAATCATGAACAAATAATGAATTTAAATTATTCCAATTATAATGAATCTTAACTATGGATATTCTAACAAAACAAAAGATCACATGGAATATCAATTAATGAATTCCAAATATGGAATAAAAAATTATAGACATGTAAAACACACTATTGAGGCCTTCTTTCAATACATATAATACCATTGAGGCCTAATAAAGATACCTGTAATCCCATTGAGTCCTTGTTTCAAGACATTTATACCAATGGGAATGGAATTATATAAAACCCAATCTAGTTTGTCTCATTTGAACTACTAATGTATCAAGGGGCCATAGTGGGGACCACACATCACATATTAAGACCAATTCATTCCCCATTTGAAATCGGTGAAACATAAAGTGCATAAATATTTTAATTTAAACCAACATATGAAATTTAAATACCTTCTCAAATCAATAAACATAATAATTAACAATCGCAAGTAAATTTAATAGTACCAATACAATATATACCTAAAGAAGTATGTGTAAAATAAAGTATTCTTGTAATTAAAGAATATAAATACCATAATAATTTCTTCATAAAACCCTTAAAGAAAATATAATTTTCATTATAAAAATCACTATTTATAAATAAAATATCAGAAACCATTTTAAAATAGTTTTCAATGAAAATAATATTCGAAACATACATATAATTTTTTAAAACTGGTAGTATTCATGGAAAAATGGATTTTCATTTGTTGAAAGTATGTTAAAATAATGATTCCTTTATTTTGTTTAGTAAAATCCATGTTGGTATTTTATTGAAGAAAAAATGTTGATTCCATTAAAATATTTTTGAAATTTGAAAAAATTAATTTTATTAATCATGATAATATTTATAAAACCATTTATAAACTATTTTTTAGACATCGTGGTTTTTGATAAAATTTGATTACTGGCCAAAGAGAGATATAATGTGAGATTTTCATAAAAAAACAATGTTATTACCAAATTAATTAACAGTGAAAGGAAAATGGTAAAATTTATTGAAATGTTTATTGAAAAATAAGATGAGATTTATATAAATTTATTTTAAGATAGATATATCATATAATTCCCCCATCATATAATTGACCAAAAATAGTCATGAATAATGGAGAAAATGTAAATTAAACCCCTACTACATTGGTAAATTCGATATCGTAAGACCTATGACAGATATTATTTTAAAATAATTTTTAAATATCATAATGATATTTTAATTCAAGATATAACATTTAAACTGGGATGTATATACAATAAAAAATGTGTGGGGAATATAGCGTATGTATCATGAATATAATGATGAGGTGAGAAATCCTTACCTTGAGACTGAATAATCACATAAATTTTTTATCTTGCTAAATAATAATTCTTTTATCAATATTTATTATCATATTAACATTATTAATGTTATTTATTTCATTTATTTCAATAATTACCATGTAATATAGGGCTACATGATCATTTATGTTTATGTCATATATTTCGACAATATATGGTATATGTTTGAAAAATTACATTGGTAGGATAATTATCATCTAAGAGAACATTATTAAAATATATCAATAATAATAAAAAATACATATTAATCATATTTATAAATCAATTACACATTTAAAAAATTTATGATAGATGATCATGAAAAATGAGCAATGTCACAATCATGGAGATGGTATAATGTATATGAACATGAGTAATGATTACATTTATCGATGCTCATTATGAAATGAAGATATGTAATAATTTTATATTAAAATAATGATAAATATGATGCATATACCATATTATTTATTTAAATTAAATTATATATATATCATCCATGTTGTGTAGTAAATAAATGATTTCACATCGTTTCATGAAGGTAGTAGTCCACACATACACGATCAGCATTATCATCTTATTGGGAGTGAAAATGTATGAAAAATGATATAATATATATTAATAATGTTATATATGTCTTTAATTTCATAATTTTGTCATTTATATCACATATATTCATTACAATTATCATTATCCACTACCATGTATAGCGTGTGTGAATGAAGAATGACATTGCTACATGAGGTAGAAGTCTTATATACATATGTGCGAAGTGATCATATTAACTACAGAATGAATTATAAATTGGTTCTTCACAACCCTAAATTCTAAAATTTTAACATTGTATTTCATATCATATGCGACACACAATGAAGATTTTATCTTCTGTTAAATACAATATTGAGGTTAAATAAAAACTAATATACTATTAAAATATTCTTACATTATGCAGTTATCCCCTAGAATTTAGAATAGTGTTTCTGAAAAATTGTTAAATAAGTTAATAAAATATATATTTTAGACATATTCATTTCTCATTTATTTATTACTAATAAAATAATAATATAATATAATAAAAAGAAATGTTTTATGATAAACTATATTTTTCATAAAGAAACCTGAGTTTTTCTTTCCACACATAATTTAAAATTAATTTTTATAAAATTTTATGAATTTATTAGTATAAATTAAATAAAAAATTTAAATAAGATTGAAATTTTTATTAGGTTTTTTTTGTATATTTATCCAAATTGTTTTATTTTTTCATTAATACTAAAACACTAATTTTAATTTGGAAAATAAATTTTCATTTATATTATTTGTAATGTTAAATTAAATTAAGAATTGGTAATAGAGTAAAATTAGTTAATTAATACATAAATAAATCCAATTTATTGAAATAATTATACTTTATATCTTTTATATTATATAATTAATCATTTTATAATTTTCTAGAATTATTGAATCCAATGTATGATTGAATCATTTCAAAATATTACAAGTCTTCATTGCACCTAAATTATAAATGCCCAAACCTCTCCTATATTCTTCACACCAAAACACCATATTATTTATTCAGAGACATTATAAAATAAAATCCAAAAAACCATAATCTCATCATTACGGAATTATATTTTGAATAAATCACAACGAGTAATGATTTAGTGAAATCCTAAAGAGGATACCTTAAGAAGAGGTATTATCATCAACAACCGTCTTTATTATATTTCGTACCGCACCTCTTGGGCCTCTTATTAAAAAATTATGATATAATATCACCATTTTATTCCATATAAAATTATATATATTAAATATGGTTATACCCTATAACTATCTATTGTTCCTTCAGATAGGTAAGGAATTCCTCGTTTATGTGTACGTCAGAACATCTCCTCACAAATAGATGTCATTGCTTCCTCAATTTTCATCCTTCACGATAGGGAATGATAATATGTATAAATTATATATAATATATTTATCAAATATTTATGTATATGTATTTATTATATAATATATTTTTTTACTTTCTATTCCATAGGGGTTACGATAATTTCGCATGTGTGCACGATGGGCAACCACTATGCGGAATGTTGTGGCTCGTTATTCATTAACAATTTCATGGAATGTAAAAATGTTACTGTAATTGATTAAATGTGATAATGTTACATAAATATTATATTAACGACATTTCTATAATTTTAGAAAGAATATATATATCATTTTCATTATTACCTTATCACTTACTTAAAGATTTTAATAATGTTCGTGTACATTTGGACTACCACCTTCATGTAGCAATGTGACCCTTTTTCATCGCCAAAAAAAATGAATGAAGTCTATAAGTATATTAAAAAAATTAAGATTTTATATGTGATATTATTATGATTTTGAAATATAAAATATTACATACATGTGTACCAAATGGATTGGTGAAAGATGGAATCATTAATAATGAGAATGTACAACCTACTATCTCAAGAATCATAACTTACTTCATTTTCCATAACCATATTTCATGATTGGCCATAAATTTATAATAGGTTTATAAATTATATAATTATTTAATTATTAATATTATTTTAATGTTATAACTCTTTAATATTCAGAAGAATTATACGTTTCATGATGAAAAATGCATGAGAAAATAAGGTAATTAACACATGAAACAATGAAAATAATGATTGATTATCAATGAACGAATGAAAATATGTTATAAAATAATAATGTATGATATTATAAAATATAATATTATTTTTGATAAGTTAATAACATATATAAAACCACTATATATGTATTTAAATCATGTTCGCAAAAATTGATGTGTGAGTTAAGGGACATCGTCTAATTTTCTCTTCATTGAGGCATATTGTAATGTTTTGTATCTAATTTCATTTTTATGGGATATATATTTACCCATTTACATGTAATATCATGAATAATTCATTATTCATGTAATTTATGATTACATTTTAATTATTACATCTATGGTTATTTTATATAATGGTTATCACTTGGTAAGGAATTCTATAAGACAATTTCTTATGGTTAAGATATATAACTTATTTATTTCCTTTGATATTATATGATTATATGTATATTGAAATTTTATTATATTATTTTTTCATATCAATTGTTTTTTTTTCAATTTATAATTAAAACAATTAATCAATTCAATGATTAATTCTCACCTACAAGTTATAAAACAAGGGTTTATTTCAGAATCTCATATTAATCATGATATTTCTCTATTTATTTACCTTGAATGAAATTATTTGACCATATTATATTAAACTCAATTCATATTATCCGAGTAATTTTATTTAATATATTTTCATATAATATTACCAATTTTTTACACATTATTACATAATATTGTTAATATTTTTTTTAAAATAAATCTTAATTTTTTTCCCTCAGGACATGAATCATTTTTCATGAAAAACCTTGTTTTCAAAAGAATGTGTTAATTTTTTTAACCTCTAAAAAATTATATTTAATGAAATTTAAACACATTTTTAATTTTTAGAAAAAACAATAACTAGAATATTTATTTCTAAATATGGAATAGTTATATAGTTTTAAAATTTTAAGGGAATGAACTTTTAAATTGTACTTCGTGTATGTAATTACCCATCGTCATGACCATACTTTCATTAATGATTCCTTTTCAATTTTAAAATTTACTTTTTGAAAAATATTTTCCTTAATATTATGTTAAATCATTTTATTTTATAATTTCTTTTTAAAGAAAGTAATTTCAAAAAATTATATATTAAAGAAGTGATTTTTAAGAAAAATATATATTTTCTACAAGAAAGCTCTAAAATATATTTATATGGATTCTTGATCATCAATGAAAACAAACATTTACATTAATTATGATCCAATGGGGATTTTTTGTATTGATATCATCCTTTCCAATTAGTTTAATGGTCTATAATCACATTGACTATTGATGTATAATTTTTATTTCTTTTCCTATATTTAATTTGATGGTTTATGGTTATGTTTATTGATTGGGGAATGTGTTGATGTTTTTTTATGAATTTTTTTCAATATGAATGTTCATTTTATATCTCTCTACTTAAAAAAGATAATTGAATGGAATTAGTATGTGATGGGAGGTCCCAGAAATTGCATAGCCCCTTGATGCATCGACAAGTCTATTGAGTCAAATTACTTATCCAAATTAGATTGGTTTATATACATTTTTTTTAAATATTCTTAAAGATATATCATACCAATTACTATCTGGAGGATTTATCTTTATTGTTATCATTATTCATATTATTAATTTCAACATTCTTAATTCATTAATTGATATTCCATGGTATTATTAGATTATTTATATTACCAATTAATACATTATCATGTTCATGGTATTATTTATATTTAATTATGTGAGAATTATTTATTATAAAAATATTATGCTCGAGTTATTGATTAAAGGGTGTGTGTTTCAATTTTTTATATTTCCATATTGGTTATTCCTAATTTATTCATATCTTTCACTTTATTAACACTTATGTGTTGTTTTAGCTTGCAATTATTTGGTTCCATTCCCCAGATTCCATCAACTGTACTATGATTGATATACAAGGATATCCTAAATGGAGTAAAGGTTATATATAAAAAAATTTCCTTGAAATTATTTTGATTCAATTTAAATGTAAGAATCATGTATGAATCTAGTTTATCGTGACTTCAAAACTATTCATTCCATTCTAATGATATTAATTATGACTTATTCCATTATAAAATAGGAGGCACTACATATAGGATACTAGGTTTTGGGCCATTACCGATGGTATCACATGAATTTTAGTGGAAACCATGAATTCTAGATTTACGAAATCATGGATTATGGAACATAAACCTATGATAGACTTTGAGGATAAGTACAAATTATAATAAATTTTTTGGTATGGTATGGATTATGTGTGGTTTACTTTAAATACATCCATGTATGTATACTATAGGATGAATGGGTTCTAGGAAAAATGTATATAGGTTTAATAACTCTTGGTGGGGCATATTGGTATTGACTCTATCATTACCCAATGCATGATAATGTTCGTTACATGGCATAAAGATTGACACTATTGGGGAATATTGTTAGGATAATTCAAATTTTTATTAAAATTCATTATGAAGTATTTGAAAAAAGTAAAATCTCAAATTAACCAATATTTATGATATTGATATTAGCTGTGGAATTTGTTTCATTTTATGTTTTTTAATTTAGTTTTTTATTATAAATTATAATTCATAATGATATAACATAATCATATTTATTCCATAATTTAAAAATGGAACCTATATGAAGTAACTGAAACAATATCAATTAATGTGACCCAATGAGTATGAATGATCTTTTAATTAATAGTCCTAAACCAATATTATGGTGGGAACATGTCTCTAAAAAATTATCATCATATGTAGAAATTATTTCATATGTTAAAAAGATATAAAAATAATTATTTAATCATTTTGGATTAAAATTGATTAAATAAAAGAAGAGAAGGCAGGAGAAATGATGGAATAAGGGAATATGGGAATGAAGGATTTTTACACATATTATAATTGGGGAAAGAAACACCATGGAATGTGATTAAAAATAGTGAGAGTCTGATATAAATTTGGAGAGAAAGTTAATCATGGTTGTGATTTTATGGGTATGAAAAAAACTTTCCACTGTCCAATTCATCCACATTAAGGATATTAGGAACTAAAAAACTCAATATGTCATGAGTCAGATGAATATACCTCAAATGATGAAAATGGATCAGAAGAATCTTATATGGTCTTCATAGTAGAAGAGAAATGATAAATGTCGTTGTGTTTTTATTCATGAATTTTGTCACATAAATATTTTATAAATGATTTCATATATAGAAGAATTATGTAATTTTTATGGGATGTAGTATAGTTATTTTTAGTTAAGGATTGGAATTAAACAAGTAAATGGTATTGATTTCCCAGAAAATTTATTTAGATTCAAGTTAATCATCCTGAAAAAACATGATTGAGGACCCCTAATATGTTTCTAATGTTTTTATAATGATTTATTTATAATTTTAAAGATGATATAGATAATGTAAATTTTATAGTACTTACTACCTTGGAACATATTAGTTATTTTTTTTGATAAAGTTGATTATACTTGATGGAGTTGACTACATTTTTGGATTTCAATAATATATCCAATATTTTGTGTTTCATATAACGAATAATGATGAATTCAAGGTTTTATGCAAATTTATATTATTAAATAATTTGAATAGAATATATGATGAAGGTATTCAAATATTTGGTATGTGACGATTATGAGATACATTAAGTGGTTTGGGGGATTAATGATAAGTTCAATTTTGAAATTCAGTGACCTTCTTTCTAATGTTCTGGATCATAATATTTTTTTTATCTTCCATAAGTTTAACCATTTGAGAAATGGATTTTTTATAACATTGGACAAGAATTATATATTAACCTATTATAACCATATGGGATATGGAAAATAGTTTTAGATATAAGAAACATAATTTTAATCATTTATGGATCTTATGATCCACTAAACATTAATTTTAGTGCTTTGAGAATCATAATTCCTTTAAGGATATTCATTTACTTTATTAAGGGATGAATTGACAATTGATTGAAGAGAATCATGTGGGTGAAATTGTGTTTAGGAAATGAAAAAACATCAATTATTTATATTTTCATATATTCTAGGATAGTAAAATATTTCGTTAACATTATAAAATATGTTGTGAAATAATTTTATCCTATTACATTTATAAATTATGAGTTAGATATTTTTTAAATCATCTTATTTTAACGTTATTGAGTCCCTTATAAATTCATTTATCATTAACTTTCTTGTCATCAATTTCCTAAATTACTATATATAATAATTTTTTCATTTCATTCATTTCCTTATTTTAATTTCCCTCCTATATGGAAATCTTATTTTTTATTATTAAATATGATCATTATAAATTAAATTCTATCTTCATAAGAGGTTATTTTATTAACCCTTTTATAATATGGGTTTTTACAATAGTATTTCCAAATGTGAAACCCCTTTTTACACATATGTTGTTTAAATTGTGGGGAATTTTTTTAAATATGTGGAGAATATAACAAACAATAATTCTAAAATCAGAATAAAAATTGATATATTCAGGGACATGAAACACTCACTTTATCTTGCGTTACATGCATCACTGAGTTTAAAAAAAACATGAAATATTATTAAAATATTAGTTTCTATTATGATAGATATCACTAGTAGATAGAATTATAGGTATAAATAAAACCTAACAAATTGGAAACTATATAATTTATAGAAATTATTTTTTTTAATATTTATTACCAATGACGAATGAATAATTTAAAATAAAAGTATTTTTTTCATGAAAACAATAATTTTACCCAAGATAGATTAGTATCTCTTTTAGAAAATAATTTAAAAATAATTTTTATGAATTTTTTAAGAATTCTTGAAAAATAAATTTCGTTTTTAAAATTTCAATACCTAGATTATCTTATTATGACGTTTTTTGCCATTTTTATGAAAAGATCCATTTTTTATGAATAGTAGAAAAAGCTGATCATTAAAATTATTTAAAATTTTAAATTTTATTATTATTTTATATTAAAGTGTAATTCATGAAATTATATAAACATTTAACCAATTTTTTCCATTGTAATCATTTTCATATTGAATATTGATTTAAAAATATTGTGGACATTTGTTCATTTTAACTTTAAAATCTCACATTATCATCATGTAAAGAGTGTAATTTTATATTAAATATTTGTAATTATTTCTAATTTAACTCTTAATAATGGATTAAGTAAATTTAATTGGAATAATTTATATCATTTTATATTGTTCAATTAATTTTTGACCAATATAAATAGTGAAAAGATTAAAAATTTGTTACCATGGTTAGGGTAAATTTTATTTAAGGAGGGGTTAAACTAAAAATGAAATAGTTCAAATTGACATAACAACTTGTGAGACACCATTTTTATACAAATATTTTTACATTAATAGTTATATGTTTGATAAATAACCATTTGTGAAGCCATTTTCATGATAAAAATATGGGTATGTCTGGATTTATTCAAAAATCTACAAGTTTTCCACTCATGTATGTTATAAAATTTCACCCTTGTCCTCTCTTATTCATAACATCAAACAATTTTTCATTATCTAATACCTAACCATGTAACTTCAAAACATTTGAAAAATAATCCTAGAAGACATTTTTTTTATAAACCCAACCTATGTGCAACCCTAAATAGCATAGTCTCAGAAGAGGCAATGTTCTTCAATGAGAATCATGATTTTATTTTTTCCTATAACTATTTCACCTCTTATTAAACAATGATGATATATTAAAATATTTATATTCCATATAATAATATGTTTTTATAATATGTTAATGACTTATAGAAATCTATAATTTTATAAAATTGGTTACATAATCATAGTTATTATTTATATTGGACTGCCGCCTTATGAACCAATGTCACTCTTCCATTCATTACCACCTTTCTCAGTTGGGTATGATTATTGATCTAAAGTATATATATACATATATATATATGTGGTTTTTATAACATATTCATACTAATGTATTAATTAGATCATAGAAATATATATATATATATATATATATATATGTATGTATATAAATATTTCTTTTTTAACTCTCAAATCCTTCAGGGATATGATTATGTCGCTCATTTGTATGGAGGACTATCACCTCCAAAAGAGATGATATTGGACATTCAGTAATGCTTTATATGGAATGTAATAATGTTAAAGATAATGATTATGTGTGATATAATTTAAATAATTATGAAATTAATGAAATTTTTATTACTCATAAAATATAATATATTTTCATTTTATTTCTGAAATTTTTGTTCATTTAATGATGATAACATCCTTCGTATAGGTCTGGAATACTGACCTCAAGAAGCTATGCGACATTTATTTCATCACCACATGAAATGGATGATATATATATGTATATATAAAGACGTTACACAGTATAAATATTATTATAAATGTTATTATTATAAAATGACAATATATTACTTAACTAATTTCCACATTGATAATTGAAAAATTAAAATGCTACTAATGAGTACATAAGACCTACCATCTCCATGATCATAACATACTTCAATTTTCAAAAACATTAATCATGGGCTGTTTTAAATGTATAATTGATATATAAATACAATAATTAGTGTCTTATTATTCTTTTATAGATTATATTAATACATAATATTCACTGGAATATGATATTTCATGATGAAACAACACATATGAGAAAAAAAATTAATTAACACCAAAAAATTAAAATAACGAATTATTATCAATAATTGAGTGCTGATATATTTTAAAACGAATACAATTGATTTTATATATATTAAATTTTTTTTAATAATTTAATAACATTATTAAAACAACAATATACGAGGTGAAACTATGTTCAACCATAATGATGAGTGAGGTAAGGGACTTCATCTCAATTTCTCTTCATTTTGGAATATTGTATTTTTATGCATCTAATTTCTTTTATATGTTTTATATACATCACTTTTGACATGTAATATCATTGGTACATAATTATCATTCATATTATATATTTACATTTTAATTATTTTGACAAAGGTAATTTTACATAAAAGTTAATAAGTTATAAATAATTCTATAAGTCTCTTTCTTTTCATCAGGTTATATTACTTATTTATTGTATCTTATATAAAATTAATATATGTTTAATTACTTTGGACTATATAATTTTGTAAATAAAGTTGTTTTATGTTTATTTAGTGTAAATAAACATTATTTATTCGTTGATTTATTATCTCATCAATGGTATGATCAATATAATGGTTTATTTCATAATATCATTATATCCATATTGTTTAATATTGTATTTCCATTAAGGATTTTTTTATATTTTTATAATGAAAGCCATTTATTTTCTCATCATATTGTTATTAATTTTAATTTAATTTAATAATACTATGTTTTTACTCTGTGATATATAAAATAGATAGAAAATTTATTTTGAAGAAAATACAACTTTATTTCTCTTCCAGCAGAAATCAACTTCATCAAAACCAGTATTTTCTACATTAAATTTGAATAGTATTTTGAAACTCTTAATAATTATTTATTAAAAAAATTATTCTTTTAAACTTTCTAAAAATGTTTTAAAATGAATATTCTTGTCATTTTATAGACAAGTAATTTTATATTCTTTTTACAGTGAAAAAGAAATGTTATTTTTAACTTATAAGACATGTACCTAGTTACCCACCATCATTAACATAATTTAGTTGATTCATACCTTCAATGGTTACAGAGATATATTTAAATATTGTTTTATTCCTAATATTCCATATAATTATTATTTCTTTAATGTGACTATCATAGAAACTAATTTCCAAATTGTTTTATGTATTGAAAATGATATTTTCAAAATGAAAATGATATTTTCCTCAATAATGCTTATGAAGAACACCTTACTCTATTTTTAATCATAAATTAATTAAATAATTTATTGTACATATGATATGTTGTGGATATGATGTTTTGAAATCATTCTTAATCTACCTAAGTATTGTTTATTTTATCATTTTCAATGTATATGTTCTATTTTGATACTATTCATAATATTAACATGGGTTTTTTATGGTTTTGTTTATTTATTGTGATAGTATTCAAAGAATTTATAATATTTTTCCAAAAAAAAATTAACGTTTATTATGTTTATACCCATCATTGTAATATTTCAACAAACATAGCATGTGATAGGAGGGACACAGAATTTATATATCCCCAATATCCAACGACATGTTTCATGATACAAATATGTTGTCCAAATTAGAAGGTGTTATACCAACATTTTTAGAATTTCATGATGATATATCATAAAATTTCATATTTATGGAATTATTCCTATCATCATCAGGAATTTAAATTATTGAAATCATGTTATTTGATTATTTTTAATATCTATGGTTAGGGTTTCATTATAATGTGACTAATTATATGGAATTACTTGATCATCATTAATTTTGTTCATATTATTCTCATGTTATTTAATAAATGAAATATGTTTTAGTTATTTACCATTCCATAATTATCATGCCTTAATTTTTAAAATATTAAATAAGAATTATCCATTACATAGTCATTGAGATCACCCCTATTTTTTACAGTATATATGATTCCTTGATGTGTTTTATGTATGAAATTCAAGGATATGATAGTGTGAATAATTTAATTATAAATAAATTATGTTGTAATTTATTTATTATAATTTATTGTTTTTCTCTTGTATGAATATATATTACCAATACTTATAAACTATTTGGTTATCTAGGATGTGATTATTTATATCTTCTTACAGTGTAATAAAGCTGGTACAGAATCCAGGATACTATGGTTGGCGTAACAACAATTCATATATGATATAATGACTCAATATGTATAATTATGTTATAAATAAAATATATATACATTATATAAATCATTATTCCCAACCATGAGAGTAGTTAATGGAATAATTAATGATATAGGTATATGATGATCTCTTCCTCTGTACAGACAAATGATAATTTTGTAGCCCATTAGATTGTGGTGGTGATGGTTTAATGTCATTAACACAACATAAAAAATTGTCATTATATTTAAGGTATTGAGGTTAATATATATTCAATTTTTAATAATAATTTAAGGAGTTTGTTTAATAAATAAAATAATAACACACAACTACGAATTTTAAATCATTTTGGGCCGCCTCTTATGTATTTTACTTAATGTATTTGTAGAATGGATTTATAGAAAAATATATTTTTAGATTAGGGATGAATGTTTTGATTTTATTTGTGTATAATAACCATGAACAAAATTAGATTGATGTTTTGTGGAATATATGGGATCTGGTGGCCTTTTATAGTTGATTCGAGAAGAAAACTTGTAATTTTTGAAAAGAAAAATGTACACCCACATAATTTAAATGAAAAATTAATACAAATTAAATCATTATAGTTACTTGGAAATGATAATGCCCATACATGTCCATTAACATTAATGACCAAAACTTCATAGGTCATTTTAACACTTATCATTTTATTTTTACCCATGGAAAATTACCGTTAACTTAAACCGGAGAAAATAAATTTACAATTTGTACTATTAATTTGTAAAAAAATTAATTTGAAAAAAATTCAAAAATTTAGGATTTTAAATATATAGTAAAATTTCCCCAGTACAATTAAATGATGTGAAAATATTTAAAAAAAATCAATCATGTAGATTCGATGAGAAATAATGTTTTCAATGAGAAAATGATCAAAGGTTTAATAGGTTTTCATATCAAAATTCAAATTTAAATTGATTCAAATAACCTTAATGATATTAATATATTTAGTTTTTATATACTTTTAATTTAAAACCAATTAAAATTTTATTTAACATTATAAATAATTATAAAAATGGAAGTTTTCAAATGAAATTCAATATTTTTCTTCGTTTATAAAAAATATCACTTTTCAGAAAATCCCAAAACAACAAAATATTCCAATATTGATATGATGAATTAAATTGGGTTTTTTATTTTTTAAATAAAATAAAAAATTGTTATAATTGATAATTACTTAATCTCTCAATGAGCGACTAAACCGCATTTAATAAAAATATTTTTTATATAGATTAATTCTTTCTCAATAAAATTTTTATAATTATATTTGTACTTCATAAATATATATTTTTTGTTTTATACACATTTAACAAATAAAATAGTCATAATTTGGTTATTACTATTTATACGCAAAAATCTAATGGCAATGTTATAATAATATTTCAATAGAGTATCACACTCCATTCAAACCCATTGTTGTGTGCATTGAGATATATCAAATTGATTTGGTTTTAAAATAAATATATTATAAATTATAAGGATATTATATTAACTTATACACTTATTCTTGTGTTTCATATTAAATTTTTTAATATGATTCTTATATTTTAATATATCATGCTGTTACTTTCTACCACCCTTAAATAAATTGTGTCCTCAAAATATTATCTCGATATAGGTCCTCAAAAAGGGATATGAAAATGTCATATATAATGTAGGAGAACATTTCTGGAATGCTATTATATCGACATGGCTGAAAAACATAAATAATTTTAGCGAGTTATAGAAGTTATTGATCACAAACAATTGATGGAACAATGGATTTCTAGTGACCTACAAAACATAAATATGAGAAAATTTAAAAAACCATTTCTTCCAAAAAATCAATGTAATATAAATTCATTTTATTTTAATATCATTTTCTTAGAGATGAATAATTCATTTTCATCTAAGAATATATGGAAATATATTTACTTGATTCATTTATATTTTATAATTACAATTTCTCCATTTTTTTGATATTTGATCTATTTTCAATTCATCTCTTACCCCATCAAATGAATATCCAAATATTATTTATTTTTCTGAATAAAAAATATTTAATTTTAGAAAATAGTAATATCCATAATAGAATGATAATGAATTCCTTCAATATATCTTTATTATAAAAACAAAATGGTTAGTCCAGATTATCTAAAATGAATAAATTTTCATATTATGATTTAACACATTATTTTCTAAAACCACAACAAATTTTATAATTAATCCATTTCATAAATGGATAATCATTTTACATATCCAAATGTGTATGTTAGAAAAAATTATAAATAAGTTCACTAAATATCCCAAATTTCATATTCTGATAAAACACAGAGTGTTATTGGTGCTTTATTTATTTTTCATGATTTGTTTCTTCTATCCTTAAAAATGAGACATGTTAATATTCTCATTATTTAAAATATCATCATTTACTTATTCTTATAACCACAGTATGAATGTGTTTCATTTACATATGTACTATGAAATCTTTATGAAAACTATGGTGTGATTTACATATTTAATTGGGCTTTATTAAATCTTATGTAGTTATATAATATCAATATTTTGATGATGATTTGGGAAGAAAATCCATAAATAAATGAAAAATGACTAGGATTTTTTGGTTATCCCAAACCTAATTGTAGCGTACCTTTATATTCACATTAATATTAATATCCCAGGTAAATAATGAGTAAGAAATTTTCATATTTATTAATATTTTTTAATTAAATATTAATTTTACATTATAGGCGATGCTATGTTCGATGGATTACCTGATACGCAACACCAGGTTTCTTTAAAATCTTACATTGCACACTAATAATATTATATTATTATTTTAAATGGTAGTTAACGTCTACCCGTTATATTGGAGGAAATGAATAGAACAAACTAAAATATGATTATAAATGTTTGTTAAATGTTTTTACATTTATCTAATAAAAGTTATAGGCTTAAAATGAGAATGAATCTACTTTTTAGCACAATTTACTTTAAAAAGTCGATTTACCACCTTTTAATGGAGAACCCTCTTTAAATATACTTTTGGCCATTTTAATATGTTATTTTTGAAAAAATAAAATTATTCTTTAGATTCGGGACATCAAAATTTACTGTGGATTAATTTTTGGTATTTTTCTGATAAAGTTTATTTTTTAGTGAATAGTGAAAAATCATGTATTTTAATTCAGATGTGCCTTTTAATCTAATTTATTTATATGGTCAAATTATGTTTTTAATTTTTTTAATCTGTAATTAGATTATAGTTTTACCATTTAATCTAATTTTGGTCATTTGAAATAATTTTGATTTGAAATTTGTCATAAACAATTGTCAATCTTTTGATAGTTATTATTTCTTAAAAACATACTATTTGTTTTGAAAACGGGAATTACTCTTAAATTAATTACTACAAAAACTATGTCTTTAATTAGGTAAAATATACATCATTTTTTCATTTGGAATACAAAATATTTCTTAGACTGAATTTTTGGTATTTTTCTGAAAAACTTCATTTTTTGAAGAATAGTGAATCCACTTGGTAGTTATTCAAAAAATTGGGTTTTTTCATTTAAATGAAATGTTACAACTTCTGTGATTTGAATTTCAAAAATCTGACATACATGGTTGTTATTAGTAAGTAAAAGGTGATTCAATAAGATGAAAATTATTTTTGGGGAAGAGTAACTTTTGACTTTTATTTATCGTGGTTAAAAGTAACTAGTGTAATTCAATGTAAAAATAATATTATAATAATATTAAATTACCTTAACACTTGTCTTAACCTTATTGGTTTAGTCATGGCTGGAAATGGGCATCTTTGGGTCCATTTTGGGACCCCATGGATCCACTTAAGAGTGATAATGACACTTTAGATTAATTAATTTAATGTAAAGAAAAAATGACACATGTAAATATATTTTAGTAAATTAAATTTTACATGGGGTAATATGAGTTATCGTTTCAACTATAAATATTAATTGGAAAGCTAAAACTATTTCCTGCATCATGTTAGTTTTATTATAATTTATAGACATCAAATAAATTAAATTATATATGACACAATAATGATGCAGTGTTTACCTCATTAATAAATGATTTAAATAAATAAGATTATAAGTATTAAAAAAAGATCCAAAACATGTCCAATTATTATTGGATGATTTTATTTCGACCATTAGTCATCTTATATTCATCTTTTATGAGTTTTTTATCTTTAGAAACCGAATATAGGTATATAATAAAATAATATTTGCAAACATTCCAAAAGTGCCCCTCCTCCCCCTTATAAAAGGACACCACTTCTAACCAATTCCTCACACCTCTCAAGCCTTTTGGCTCATCCCAAATCTTCCCAATTAAGCTTCCTATATCCC
This sequence comes from Viscum album, assembly GCA_963277665.1. Lineage (NCBI taxonomy): Eukaryota > Viridiplantae > Streptophyta > Magnoliopsida > Santalales > Viscaceae > Viscum > Viscum album. The sequence continues at coordinate 1,786,318,777 of OY728121.1, read as the reverse complement.
TCTACTACTCCTAGAAGCATTTCTTATATATAAGGCACTTCAATAAGTTCTTTTGGTTCAATCCAAAGCATGTTACCCAAATTAAAGGTAACGATTACTCTTACCTTCTTTCCTTTTATTTTACTTCTCCAACCCCTAAATTATTTTCATTCCATTATTTTATACCAACACCAGTATACTAAATACACTAGGATTTTTTTATGTTAATTATTTTAACTACACTTACACACACCCAGATCTAATGGGTGAAGAACATAATTTTTCTGTGGATGGAAAACTAACGCCTCACGAAACGATGATTGTTCAATTACCTCCGACCACCTGTTATGGTGGGAATTATGATGGAACTGTAGGTATATATGATACATATTATTTTATTTTTTTTATGCTTCTGTAATTTCCATTTTTATCATAACTTTATGGTTTCCATTTTGCGTAATCGTGATAATTTCATTTGTGGATGTACGGACTACCGCCCCCTCAAAGTGATATGACTCGTTAATGAATTATGTGGGATGTATAAAGGATGGATTTAATGATATTATATATATATATATGATATTATACTATAATTATAATATAACTATTTGTCATTATGTTTTAATTCCATTAAAATAATAAATAGAAATGATGGTGGCGTTTATGTGTACGTACGGCTTACCGTCTCCATGAACGGTGCATTTCATTTCTTACATCCAAATGATATGTACTATTATAAATTTAAATAGATACTGGATATATATTATATATATGATATCTAAATAATTAATATAATTATGGATATAATGGACTATTGAAAACATGGAAAACTTGTAAATATAAGGTGTTTATTTTTTACTCAAGTACCAAATATCGACAACACGAACGTTGTTAACATAAATGATAACATAAGGTTTATAACATGGTAATAAGTGATATGAGAGGAATAATAAACTTGAAAAAAGTTTTTAAGAAAGTAGAAATTAAATTTAGTTTATTATTCAGGAGATTAAATAACGATCAGGTCAAGTTGGACAATGAGGTAAGGGGGTTTCTTAGCTCACTTTTAATTTCGTGAGATTTCCATTATTTTCCACTTATTTATTGCATGAGATGTAATGTATAATGACTTTGATATATATTATCATGATTATCATTATATTCATGGTATTCTATGATTAATTTTATGGTTACTAACTTTTGATCAAACGACTCAGTTGATTACAACGAGGTAAAGGGTTTCATCTCACTTTTTATTCTCGTGAGATTCATGCTATATTTGCCACTATTTCCTTTTGTGTGGTGAATGTACTGTCAATGATTTTACTTTTGTGTTATATACATTCATTTATGTGTATTTAAATCTTCATTTTATTATCCTTCTTTCATGTGGCGTATGTTTTTTAAGTTACCAAATCGGTAAGGGAACCTTTCTCCCTCCTCTTTTTAAAATACTTTTTTATGTCTTTTAATTTCAGCTTATTATATTGGGATATGTTATTATATATCCTTATTGATGTAAATTTTATGTCCCAGTGATGAGAAACCCTTTTTTATCATAAACTAATTTTCTGAATTCTAAAGTGACATCGTTAGGCTTTCGATTTTTTGCAATTGAACTTCTTAACCAAATTTCATTTCTTTTGGTTAAACTTGTAATTTTGGAATATGTCATCCTATGAATATGTGTGAATGAACTCTGATTGCTTCACACCTAATATCCACTTATATTGGGTGTATTTATATTTTTCAGACATAATTATGTGATTGAATTATCCTTAATTTAAGGATACCGTCTTTATAAGGGATTTCATCTCAATCTACATTTCCATTGAGATGTCATTGTTTTTATGCACCAATTCACTCTTACATGGTGTATATACTACCCTTTTTCATATTATATCATGAATCCATTTAATCTCATTATATTATAAAGTTCTGATTAAATTTTATTTCTTAATTATTTGTATTCAAGAGTCTCTCATTTTGTTAAAAACTCTTTAACTAAAATATCATTTTAAATGTTTTAAAGATTTATTATTCTAAAACTTTATATTTAATGACCATGTTTTAAAAATGGTTTTGAGTATTTATTTATATGGAAATTAAATTTTTAAAATTATAATTCCATTAAAATATTCAACATGGTATGGGACACTTTGATTCAAAAATCTCTTTTTAAATGGATTATTAAAATGGATTGATTATATCAATATCTTGAAATTAATTCCTGTGATTTAAAATAAAATTTTATTAGTGAAATGTTAATATTTGAAATATTTTATGTGATATGATGGTACAGGGAAATTTGATGAGTGGTTACGTGATAAACCACATGACAGGTGGTTCCTTGAAAACCAGGACGAGTGGTTAAGATATAACCTCCAATGCATTGCGTATGGAAGTCGGACATATGAAAATTCCTATTAGTGATATGTGTAGAAGTCAACTGTATGGTTATTCCATTTAAGTATGTTTATGTCCAAAGTTACCTTGATATGTTATGTGTTCTTTATATGGGTTTTATGGTAATCGTTTGGTTACAAAATGGTAAGTAGTGATCTTTTACTTAATGAATAGTATTTACGGTTTCATAAAAGGAAAATGTATTACTTTTGATAATGTATTCATGGATTACTTGTCGTTTTGAAAATCTAACAGTTTCCATTCTTTGTTTATCCCTTACTGAGCTTCTTATGCTCATCCCATGTTTTTTGAAATTTTTTTCCACTAGACATAAAGACAAATAGGGTCAAGGATGGGATCAATGATAAGTCATGAAATCTAAAACATGGAAGTAGACATGATTCTTTTTAATAGTTTTTATTTTATAAAAAAATCAATACTAAGTAGTAGTGTCTACATGTAATATTCAAGTTGTAATGTAATAGTTATGGCCTAATTCTCTAAAACTCTAAACCTGAAAAGAACCTCAATGTGAATTATTCATTTAATTCATTATTATGTAATGTTTTAAGGTCGGGTCCTTATAGTTGGTATCAAATGTATAAAGACCCAAAAATTTCAAGGAAGTTTTTTTTAAATACTTTGGAATTTTACGAGTCTATGGATTCTGATGGAACTTGATTCCGAGGCCCGGTGTCCCCAAAATCAATTTCTGAAGTTTAGCTCAGGTACGTTCAGTGAACGAACGAGCGGGTTTTTCTATCTTTTGAATCGGTGCTCGGAATTAAAATCGGAGGGCACCGATGAAATCGCAGTGCCGGTAATTGCATAAGGGGATTCTTACGTTAGTTGCATTCTCAAAGGAGGAGAAGACAATTTTGGGGGTTTGTTTAAGAAGTAAATAAAAATTGTCGGAACAATTTTTATTTTATAAGGTGTTTATTCCCTCCCATGGGTAGTTAAGGGTGGGGCCCATAGCCACTTAACTACACAAGTGTGGATGATAGAGAAGTGGGGCCCACACGAGCCCTACCATTTAATTTCATATAATCTCATTAAGAACCCATCATTAAATTGGCAAACCCCCCCCCCCCCCACACCATTTAATTTCCAATGTGTCTAATTAATGGGGACCATACCTCTCCCTTATTTTAAATCAATGGTCAACATGTTATTAAATGTGGTGATTTAATTCTGGGAGTTTCTTTGCGTGTGTAATTAAATAATAGGAGGAACCGATTATTTAATTTGGGGAAGATCTTTTATTGTGAGGGAGAGATCGGGAGATCTTTTTTGCTTTTGGAAGAACGTCAGTCTCCGATGAAGAACAACGAAGAACACCGGCCTCTGACGAAGAATGACGAAGAATGTCGGTTCCTCAATGATCAAGGACGCGCCACCCATACTTTTTTCCACGGCAATAGATGAGACGCTGCTTCCTTCTCAACGCGCTCCAACGACTCCTACGATCGTCTTCCCCTCAACACCATCTTCCGTGACACCAACATTCGTCTTTATTAGTTGTGGTAGGGAAATTTGTATATTTCTTGATGTAATTTATACCCTCGGCATGGCGTGTAATTATTCGGTGATGTTTTAAACCTCTAACGCGGTGGGTGCGGGTTAACAAACAAGATCGGACCTTCTACTAATTTTTTATTGATGCACCGGATGATTGGCACCGATGAAACGGGACCGCAACAGCAATTCAGAACCTTTATAGTGGAGCTTGGGTCCCAAGATGACCGCAGGCACAGACAAGAGCAAAATCGGACTACCATAAGGACTCTGGTGGCCCGCGGAAGCCCCCAGTGGCGTGGTTCGAAAGAGCAGCTGATTCAGTGGTCGGAGGCGGTGGCGCCCTGGTGTGCCGCCGGTAGAAGCCCACCGCGTCTGAAGCCGCGGTGGCGAGGGCGGATCTCGCGGCCTCGCGGGATCTAGGGGGCCCGCAGCGCCTCCCTGGCGCCCCGTCCGCGGAAAGCGAGGGACGAGTCACTCGCTCGGATCGCTGGCCGAGCTAGGGCACCCCCCCCCCCCCCGCCGGCCGGGCCGGACCTGGAACTGGGTTGGGTCGACCAGGTTCGGGCCGCCCAGGGGAGGGGTTGGGCCGGGTCGGACCGGGCCCAGACACCCACTTCAGACCGTTTTCGGTCTTTTGCCCATAACTTGTGGTACAGACCTCCGATCGATGCACTGTCAGTTGCGTTGGAATCCTTTGATCAAAAAAGTCATTTATGAATATAACACTTGAGTTTTAGGAACGTTTAGGGTATATTCGGGTTGTTTTGAACGCGAAACCAACCAAGCCCTTGTAGCGGAAACACTTATATCTTAAAGACCGGACGTCCAATTGACGTGCAGTCAATTTTTTTGGAATCCTTTTGTAGAGATGGTTATTTTGTATTAATAAACATGAGGTTTAGACATAGTTGGATTATGGTAGGTTTGGTTATAGCTTAAAAACCAACAGGGCCCCTGGAACGGAAGAGCCAATAACTCTCTGACCGGGTGTCTATTTGATGCACCGTCTGTCGCGTTGGGTTTCATTTGATGAGACGGAACTTCAGGATAAATCAACTCTAGACTTCATGATAGTTTATGTATCTACTATCTTGATCTAGGAGTGGACCCTCCCGAAATCGAGCATGTTGTGTGAAGGAACCCTAAAGCCGACTGCGATTGTGACGATGACGACTGCACTTGGATCCTCTGTGGGTTCAGCAGTGAGGATGACTGTACTTGGATCCTCCATGGGTTCTGCAATGATGAAGACCATACTGGGATCTCCTGTGGGTTCGACGTTTATGACTACTGTTCTTGTATCCTACGTGGGTCTGGCAGTATTTGACCTCTGTACGTGTATCCTAAGTGGGTCCGGCAGAGTAGCTGGTCCTGTATCCTATGTGGGTCCGACAGCTTATCCGGTCTTGTATCCTATGTGGGTCCGACAGCATAGATGAATCGGTGGCCACATCTGATCATCTCTATCACCTTACGATTTGTATACCTATGTGAGCTGAGTCTTTATTTCAGTCATTATCATCGATGTGATTGTCTTTATTTCCTGTGTGGACTGGGTTGTGTTTTCCTGTGTGGACTGGTTTGTGCTTGGGCTCGAGAGTTGGAGACGAACTGTAACTGATGACTTAGGTATATGTATGGGAATATACCTAAGTATATATTTTTTTGATACTTCTTGATTGTATCTTTCCTTTGTGGTTTATCCTTCGTGGATTCTGAGAGACCTTTAGGGGTATCAAGGTCCATTGTAATGACCCGGAAATTTCAAGGAATTTTTTTTCTTAATTTCCTTGGAATTTTACGAGTCCGAAGTTTCTAATGCACCTGATTCCCAAGGCCCAATGTGACCAGAATCAATTTTTGAAGCTTAACTCAGGTACGTTCAGTGAACGAATGATCAGGTTTTTCTATCTTTTAAACCGGTGCTCGGAATCGAAATCTGAGGGCACCGATAAAACCAAAGCGCCGATAATTTCTTAAGAAGACCTTTACCGAAGGTACGTTTTATTGAGAGGAGTTTCTTAAATTTGAGGTTTAAGTGAAGAATAAAATAAAATTGTATTCCAATTTTATTTCTCTTCTAGTAGTTTTATCCATTGTGTGGAAGTTAGGGTATCTAACCTAGTGAGGATAAATGAGAGGGGGGCCCACACGAACCCCACCCCTTCATTTTCCCTAACCACCATAACTCACCCCCTTTAAACCCCAGGCCTTTATTAAATAACTCACCCCTCTATCCTATTAATTAAATTCCAACACACCTTATTTAATTTATTGAACCTATTAAATTAATTGGTTTAAGTTTGAATTTTGAAGTTGGAAACCCTTGGCCTATTGAAATAAAATAAAGAAGCTTATTTTATTTGGGGGGATTATTTTTTCTGTGTGGAGGAAAAGGGAAGAGAGAGAGCTCTAGATTTTAAGATATTCATCATCCTTTGAAGAACATAATCTCCTTCATTGAAAAACGCTACGTCTCTGAAGGACGTCGACTTGGTGGTCCTGGAATTCTCCATCCACTTCCTCGTCTGCGACAAGGAAGGAGACACTGACGACGGGAAGGACGCCATCAACTGATGCGCTTGACAACGACAAGAATTCTTTGAGGTAGGGGGTTTTCCTATATTGTGTTTATGTGAATTATACCCTCATGCATGGGTATTTAATTTCATGGTGTTTTCATAATTTATTTTTTAATAAATTATACCCTCGTCAATGATTAAGAGCTTGTGTGAAAATGATTTTCAATGGATAACACCTAATGTGGAGGGTGCGGGCCAAACAAACAAATCCCAAAAACCCTCCGCAGATAGTTGTTGGTGCACGGATTGACAACGATGGTGAGATGGGACTGCAACGACGTTTGATGGCCGTCGTAGTGAAGATCGGGTCCCAGGAGGACCGCTGGCGAAGACGGTAGGCGAAACGAACCACCAGAGTTCGTCCGGTCGTCTGCATAAGGTGGCGGCGCAGGAGACCGGCGGCTGTGGGGCACAACCGGAGCAAACTCCTGTTGCTGAGCCGCAGCCGTAGAGGCAGAACTGGAATGACCAAAGTCGTTCCGGATTGGGCGGTGCATCTTATGCCACACTGGTTCTTACACCCGGGGGGTTGTAACCCCCCGCTCCTCGCTGGCCACGCGGGCTGGGCTGCGCCGGCGGGGCCGGGCCGCACCGTCCGGGTCGGGCCGTGTCCTTATGTGCCAGACCCGGGTCAGGTCGACCCGATTCGGGCTGACCCAGGGGGGTTGGGTCGGGTCGGGTCGGGCCCAGACCCCCCATTTTTGACTATTTTCAGTCATTTTCTCATATCCTGGGCTTCGGACCTCCGATCGATGCACCGTCAGTTGCATTGAGATCCTTGGATCGAGATGGTCTTTTTGGTATATTACACTCAAGGTTTAAAATAACTTTGGGTATGGTCGGGTTGGATAAAACACGAAACCAACCAGGCCCTCGGAGCGGAAATGCTTATAACTTGAGCTCCAGACGTTCGATTGACGAGCCGTTGACTTTGTTGGATTCCTCTTAGGGAGAGGGACCTTTTGGCTTTCTTCGCTCGAGGTTTGGATGTAGTTGGAGTATGGTCATGTTGGTTTTGACTTAAAAACCAACCGGGCCCCTGGAACGAAAAAGCCATTAACTCTCAGACCTGGTGTCCGATTGACGCACCGTCTGTCACATTGAGTTCCTATCGACGAGGCAGAACTTTGCGATACATGAAATTTGGTCTACGTAACAGTTGATGTATTGACCTCATTGCTCATGGAGCATACCCTCCCAGGACGAGCGTGCTGTGTGCGGAAACCCTAGATCTTGCTGAGACTTGACGACTGCTGATCGGTCGACTCGGAGTGTTTTGATAGCCCAATGGAGAGCGCTTGGTTGTAGTGGCTGACCCACGGCAGAGGAGTGCTTGGTTGTAGCGGCATACCCGCAATACTCAACAGAAGGAGTACCTCTGTAGGCTATGAGGGGAGCACATGTTTGTAGCGGCAGAACCATGGTGGGAAGCACATGGTTGTAGCAGCAGAACCATAGTACTCGACAGGTGGAGTACTACAACAGTCCAAGGTTAGTGGGAAGCTATTGGTTGTAGCAGAAGGCCCACTGTACTCAATAGAGGAGGAGTTCCCCAGCAACTATGGGCTCGACGGTGAAGACTTTCATACTAGAATCCTCTGTGGTTTCGCCGACAATGACAACTGTATTGGAATCCTCCGTGGGTTCGACGGTGAAGACTTTTGTACTGGAATCCTCCACGGGTTCGATGACAGTGAAAAACATAATGGAATCCTCCGTGGGTTCGACGGTGAAGACTTTCGTACTGGAATCCTCCATGGGTTCGATGACGATGAAAACCATATTGGAATCCTCTGTGGGTTCGACGGTGAAGACTTTCGTATTGGAATCCTCCGTGGGTTCGACGATGAAGACAACCATAGGTGAATCCTCCGTGGGTTTGGCAGTGATGACTACTATATTAGTATCCTACGTGGGTCCTAGCTTAGATGAATCAGTGGCTACATCTGACCATCTCTATCACCTTACGAAGAATTATAATTTTGTGAGCTGAGTCTTGACATTCAATCATTATCATGATATGATTGACTTTCTTCCTTTTTGGATTGGGTTGTGTTATCCTATGTGGATTGGGTTGTACTATCTTGTGTGGAGGTGATCGATCTTCGTCTCAGATGTTAGAGCCCAATTGGAATTGATGACTTAGTTATATGTATGGGCATATACCTAAGTAGTGTTGGATGTTACTTCATGATTGTATCTTTCCTTTGTGGATTATCCTTTGTGGATTCTGGGAGACCTTCGGGGGTCTCGGGGTACCTACTGAGTATCATACACTCACCCCTGCATGGGCTTCGCCAGCACTACATTGTGTTGGTTGCAGACGACGGACATCACTGGTCGAGGTTGAGGCTTGTAGAGCTGGACGGTTCCTGGAGGAGGAACACACGACGAGTCGGTGCCCGGAGGTGGATTTATGACGAGTCGATACCAGAAGGTGGGCGACTGGACGGGACGTACACGGGGTGGACGACAGGACCCGAGGAGCCGAGGAGGCAATCTGTACCCACCCTTCAGGTGGGACTTCCAGTGGCTGGCTCGACGTTGCTTCTTTACATTCAGTTGTTCTACTTCCTTTCCAGTTGTACTTTACTTTCAGTTTGAGTTTATATTCTGGACCACTTACAATATGCACTACTATTGTACCCAATTTTACTTAGTGCTTACTCTGTGGTGTTTGTTTACTTTATAAAGGCAATGCCTTCCCCTTTTTGTCAGAATTTACGCCTTGGGTATTGTCACCAGCCCCTAGCCTATGGGAGGAGGGCTTGTGGTAGTCACGACATGAGTCTCGAGGACGGGTCATGACAAATTGGTATTATAGGAGTTCGATTCTACCGCAGAACTCCAGAATCTAATCTTTCTTCTATTGGAAGTAATAATTTAAAGGGTATTGAGTGTGGTTATCAGTCTAGGGAGTCCAGTGATGGTGCGTCGGCCGATGTATCTGTACACCAGGACCCTGACTTTTGATTTTCGACTCAGTGCACGAAAACATTGATTGCATGTGTGTTTAAAAAGTTTTCTTTTCAATTACTTTCTGTTAGCTCACCAAGTATAAATTGATGACCATGGCGCACCTGTCTCTTTTCATGATGGACCCATAACAGTATCCAACTAGGGTTCCGAGTATTGTATGAGATGATGGCCCACCAAGAGACGAGGTTCCAGTGCAGGGCCCTCTTACTATGTTGAACCCTTTGGGTGGTGTACCAGCAGCACCACCACCCATTGGGTAGAATAGGCCTATGAGGTTTTGAGGTGAGACGGTTCCCAGGAAGCACAATTTAACTCATTCTTAGGAGGGTGTAGCCGATCACTCTTGGGTCGGCCAACCATACCCTCCTGGTTGTAGGAGTTTTGAGTTTCAGTTCTAATCAGGAAATAGAGGCCTCTAGAGTTTGAAGATGGCTACCACATTCTTATACGGGTCTCACTTCGACAAGGTTTACGGAGATGTAGCCGATGCGGCGAGATATCTCTGAGGTTCAATGGACCTTTCTAGGTCCACAGCAGGGTAGGCGAGGAGGTTTACCGCTTGACCCATCAACCTATGTTGCACCAGGTGCATGACGTCTTCCACGTATCTCAACTGAGGAGATACGTGCTTGACCCGACCCAAACCATCGATCACGGACTGCTAGACATCGATTTCGGGGCGACTTTCACGGTGTCCCAGTAGAGGTTGAGGATCGACTTGAGTGGGTCCTACGGGGATGGTGGATTCTCTTGTGCGCTTTTTTTGGGAGTATGGGAACCTCTAGGAGAGCACACGGCGGCAGAAGGGTCAGATGTGTGCTAGTGCATCCTTTGGTATCCCTATTTTGTGATGTAGATTTACGGAGACGTAAAGCACTGAGGTTTAATTAATGTAAAGACCCAAAAATTTCATGGAAATTTTTTTCAAAATTTCCTTGGAATTTTACGAGTCCCCAGTTTCTGACGACACCTGATTCTGAGGCCCGGTGTGCCCGGAATAAATTTTCAAAGTTTAGCTCAGGTACGTTCAGTGAACGAATGAGTGGGTTTTGCTATCTTTTGAACCGGTGCTCGTAATCAAAATATTAGGGCACTCATGAAACCGCAACACCGTTAATTGCATAAGAAGACCTTTTCTGAAGGTGCGTTTTCTCGGGAGGAGTTGCTTAAATTTGAGGTTTAAGTGAAAAATAGAATAAAATTGTATTCCAATTTTATTTCTCTTCGAGTAGTTTTAACCTTTGTGTGGAAGTTAGGTAAACTAACCTAGTTAGGATAAAGGAATGGTGGGGCCCACACAAACCCCACCCCTTCATTTTACCTAACCCCTATAACTCAACCCCTTTAAATCCCATGCCTTTATTAAGTAACTCACCCCACTTCCTCTTAATTAAATTCCAACACACCTTATTTAATTAATTGAACCTATTAAATTAATTGTTTTAAGTTTTAATTTTGAAGTTGGAAACCCTTGGCCCGTTGAAATAAAATAAATGAGCTTATTTTATTTGGGGGGGGGGGGTTAGTTTTGTTGTGTGGAGGAAAAGGGAAGAGAGAGAGCTCTATATTTGGAAGATCTTCATCCTCCCTTGATGAACATCATCTCCTTCATTGGAGAACGCTACGTCTCCAAATCACATCGACTTGGCGGTCGTAGAATTCTCCATCCACTTCCTCTTTCGCGACAAGGAAGGAGACACCGAAGACGGGAAGGACGCCATCAACCACGGCGCTTGACAACCACATGGTTTCTTCGAGGATGGGTGTTTTCGTATATTGTGTTTATGTGAATTATACCCTCATGCGTGGGTATTTAATTGCAGGGTGTTTGTATAATTTATTTTTGAATAAATTATACCCTTTTCAATGATTAGGAGTTTGTGTTAAAATGATTTTTAATTGATAACACCAAACGTGGAGGGCGCGGGCTGAACAAACATCGCCCGACAACCCTTAATAGCTTTTTGTTGGTGCGCGGATTGACAGAGATGGTGAGATGGGACTGAAATGACGTTTGAAGACCGTCGTAGTGAAGATCGGGTCCTGGGAGGACCGCTGGTGAAGATGGTAGGCGAAATGGACCCCCGGAGCACGTCCGGCGGTCCGCAGAAGGCGGCGGCGGCGGCACGCCTCGCCGGCTGCGGCGCGCCGCTAGAGCAGACCTCCGCGGTTGGGTTGTGACAGTGGAGGCGGAACCGGAACGGCCGAAGCCATTCTAGATTGGGTGGCACGGCTTATGACGCACCGGTTTGTACACCCAGGGGGTTGTAACCCCCTGCTCCTCGCTGGCCACGCGGGCCACGCCCGCCCAGGCCGGCCCGACCGCACTAGGCCGGGCCGCCCAGGCCGGGCGGCCGGGCTGGGCCGCGCCCTGATGTGTCGGACTCGGACCTGGGTCAAGTTGATCCGGTTCCGGCCGACCCAAGGGGGGTTGGGCCGGGCTGGGCCGAGCCCAGACCCCCCATTTCAGACTGTTTTCAGTCATTTTCCCATATCTTGGGTTTCAGACCTTCGATCGACGCACGATTAGTTGCATTGGGATCCTTGGATAAAGATGGTCGTTTCGATATATTACACTCAAGGTTTTTGAGAACTTTGGGTACATTCGGGTTGGTTCGAACACGAAACCAACCGGGCCCTCGGAGCGGAAATGCTTATAACTTTACTTCCAGACGTCTGATTGAAATGATGTCGACTTTTTTGGATTCTTCTTAGTGAGACAGACATTTTGGCTTAATCTGCTTGAGGTTTGGACAGAGTTGGAGTATGGTCGGGTTGGTTTTGACTTAAAATTCGATCGGGCCCTTGAAAAAAAACCATTAACTCTCAGACCGAGCATCCGATTGTCGCACTGTTTGTCATGTTGAGTTCCTATCGACGATGCGGAACTTTATGATACATAAACTCTGATCTACGTGATATTTGATGTATCGACCTCTTGGCTCGTGGAGGGGACCCTCCCAGGACGAGCGTGTTGGGTGAAGAAACCCTAGAGCTGGGTGAGACTTGACGACTGCTGATCGATATAATCGGAGTGTTTTGATAGCCCAGTGGGGAGCGCATGGTTGTAGCAGAAGACCCACAGTGGAGGAGCTCTTGGTTGTAGTGGAAGACCTGCGGTACTCAAAAAAAGGACTACCTCTGTAGGCTATGAGGGGGAGCGCTTGGTTATAGCGGCAGACCCATGGTGGGAAGCGCTTGGTTGTAGCAGCAGGCCCACAGTACTTGAGAGGTGGAGTACTACAACAGTCCAAGGTTAGTGGGAAGATCTTGGTTGTAGCGGCAGGCCCACTGTACTCGATAGAGGAGGAGTTCCCCAACAGCTATTAGTTCGACGATGAAGACTTTAATACTGGAATCCTCCATGGGTTCGCCGACGATGACAACCGTATTGGAATCCTCCGTGGGTTCGATGGTGAAGACTTTCATACTAGAATCCTCCCTGGGTTCGACAACGATGACAACCATATTGGAATCCTCCATGGGTTTGACGGTGAAGACATTCGTACTGGAATCCTTAATGGGTTCGATGACGATGACAACCGTATTGGAATCCTCTGTGGGTTCGGCGGTGAAGACTTTCGTACTGGAATCCACCGTGGGTTCGACGACGACGACGACTATACGCGAATCCTCCGTGGGTTCGGCGGTGACGACTACTATACTAGTATCCTAAGTGGGTCCTAGATTAGATGAATCAGTGGCTACATTTGATCATCTATATCACCTTCCGAAGAAGTATACCTGGGTGATCTAAGTCTTGACATTCAATCATTATCTTGATATGATTGACTTTCATCCTTTGTGGATTAGGTTGTGTTATCCTGTGTGGATTCAGTTTTACTATCCTGTGTGGACGTGATTGAACTTGGGCTCGGATGTTGGACCCGAATTGGAATTGATGACTTAGGTATATGTATGGTCATATAACTAAGTAGTGTTGGATGTTACTTCGTGATTGTATCTTTCCTTTGTGGATTATCCTTTGTGGATTCTGGGAGACCTTCGGGGGTCTCGGGGTCCCTACTGAGTATCGTATACTCACCCCTGCATGGGATTCTCCCGCACTACATTGTGTTGGTTGCAGACGACAGACATCACTGATCGAGGATGAGGCTTGTAGAGATGGGAAGTTCCCGGAGGAGGAACACAAGACGAGTCGGTGCCCGGAGGTGTATTTACGACGAGTCAATACCAGGAGGTGGACCACTAGATGGGACATACACGACGTGGACATCAGGACCCGAGGAGCTGAGGAGGCTATATGTACCCACCCTTCAGGTGGGACTTCCAGTGGATGGCTCGACGTTGCTGCTTTACATTGAGTTGTTGTACTTCATTTCCAGTTGTACGTTACTTTCAGTTTGGGTTTTTATTCTGGACCACTTACTTTTTGCACTACTATTGTACCCAGTTTTACTTAGTGCTTACTATGTGGTGCTTTTTTTTACTTTATAAAGGCAATGCCTTCCCTTTTTTGTCAGAATTTACGCCTTGGTGCTAGTCGCCAGCCCCTGGCCTATTGGAGGATGTCGTTGGGTAGTCACGGCATGGGTCCCAGGGATGGGTCGTCACATCCCTACTGAGTATCGTATACTAACCCCTACAAGGTCTATGCCCGCACTAGATTGTGTTGGATGCTGAGGAAGGACATCACTGATCAAGTTGGAGGCTTCTGGATCTTGATGGTACTCAGAGGTGGACCACTTGGTGGGACGTACACGGAGCGGACGACCGGACCCGAGGAGTTGAGGAGACTATCTGTACCCACCCTTCAGGTGGGAATTTTGGAGGATGACTCGGTGTTTCTGTTTTACTTACTACGGTTGTACTTTCCTTCCAGTTGTATTGTACTTTCAGTTGGGTTTATATACTGGACCATTTACTTTTCATCACTTACGTTGTACCCAGTTTTACTTAGTGCTTACTTCACTTGCGTACTCTATTGTGTATGTTACTTCATTAAGGAAATTTCTTTCCTTATTTTGGGATTTATGACTTTGGTGCTAATTTCCATCCCCTTGCCTATGATAGGTGGGCTTGGTGTAGTCACAGCATGGGCCGTGAAGATGGGTCGTGACCAATTGGTATCCGAGGAGTCGGTTCTACTGCAGAACGTAGGAATCTGATCTTTCCTTTCTGTGAAGAAATAGTGTTAAGAGTATTGAGTGTGTTTTTCAGTCCAGGGAGTCCAGTGTTGGTGCAGAGGCCGACATATCCATACACCAGGACCCTAACTTCTGATTTCCGACTCAGTGCATGAAAACACTGATTGCGTGTGTGTTTCCTTTCAAAAGTTTTCTTTGTGATTACTTTGTGTCAGCTCACCAGGTATACTGTTTGACCATGGCACACCTGTTTCTTTTCAGGATGGCCCCACGGAGGTAGCCATCCAGTGTTCCTAGTTACGTGTGGATGGAAGCCCACCGAGCGATGAGACCTCAGTGTAGGGCCCCATTACAGCGGAGGCACCAGCGGTACCACTACCCGCAGAGCCACCGGTGCTACCTGCCCCAACAGAGGAGAGTGCATGATGCCTGAGCGCGTTGCATGAGTTTCAGAGACAGAGGCCACCCAAGTTCATTCGAGAGACGGATCCTCAGGTAGCCGAGGATTGGCTGGAGGCCATATTCAGAGTCTTTAGACTGGGAGGGACACCAGCAAATCTTATGGCGATCCTTGGCATGAGTCTCCTGCACACCGCAGCTCGTAGATGGTGGATCCTGATGCTCTTGGTGCATGATGAGGCATCTCTACCTTGGACGGACAATTATATCCTCTTTTTCTAGGAGTTTTTTCTATCCACCCTCCATGAGGTGCACATCCAGGAGTTACTGCAGTTGTAGCAGGGCATCATGTCAGTAGCCCAGTACTCAGCAAGATTTACTGACCTCTCGCGCTACTCCACGAAAATGGTACGAGACCCATTCTACAGGGCCCGAACCTTTGAGAAGGGATTGCGGCATGAGATCAAAGCTTCAAAGATTACCCTCAGCATCCTGATGCAGGAGGGGGTGCTGGAGTGAGCCCTATTAGTGGAGAGTTTCTCACCGAGCAACCATCAGCGGCGAGACCCACCGTAGGATGGAATGGAACGTAGTCTTATGAAGTCGGTAGTCGACAGATGTCACAGGGGTCCAAGATGACCAGGCTGTCAGGTGGGCGACCTCAGGATATAGGTTCGACTGTGCGGGGCACACGACGTAGAACCAGCCTTACGAGGAGAAAACAATGCTATGCATGGGGTAGGCAGGGGCACATGGCTCGTGACTGCCTGACCCACCTTGCAGACGAGTAGCAGAGAGTGGAGGGACCTCCCAAGAAGAGGCAGAGGTTCGACCATAGCGGTCCGCAGGGAGCAGGTGGACGAGACAGAGGAGTTGGCCGAGCAGTGGGTGGTGGACGATGCTCCTAGGCTCTACCACCACCACACCCAGGAGGACCACCCCAACCACAAGGAGCTGGTGGGTAGAGGTAGGCTCAGCTCCAGGAAGCAGAGGATTACGACCACGATGCACCCGAGATGATTCGAGGTACTATCTATGTCTACTCCACCCTTACTGAAGTTCCTATAGACACAGGTGTGATTCATTATTTTATTACCGCTACCCTAGTTCAGTGCTCGGAGATTCTGACAGAGCCATTGGCTCGATCCTTATGGATAGAGACTCCTACGAGAGTAGACTCGATGATTACACACTAGTTCCGGCAGTGTGAGATTACTATAGGAGGCAAGAGATTCGGCTGGGATCTTCTTGTAGCAGCATGGAGGCCTTACGACGTTATCTTAGGTATAGACTGGTTATCTAAAGTCCATTCTCAGATCGACTGTATTAGGTACAAGGTGCGGTGTGTCTGCACGGATGGGACCAGGTTCACCTTCATCGACGAGAAGGGAACCTTCATAGCATAGGATGGACTTATGCAGAGGAGAGGGCATCCGACCACACATAAGTTGGCTAGTCTCATCCTTGGAGCAATTGACGTGCGGAGTCCGAGATTTCCTGTTGTGGTGGATCAATATGCGGACGTTTTTCCCAACAATGTTCCAGGACTAGATCCTCGTAGGGAGGTAGATTTCTATATAGGCTTGTACCCTGAGAAATCACTGATATCTACTCCAGCATATCGGATGGCTCCTGCCGAGCTTCGTGATCTGTGGGTACAGCTGGAGGATTTCCAGGGGAAAGGTCTCATCCGACCCAGGGTTTCACCCTGGGCTTCTCCAATTATATTCACCAAGATAGCGGATGGGGTCTTGCGATGGTTTTTCGACTACTTTCACCTAAACCAGATGACTGTGAGGAACAAGTATCCGCTTCCGAGGATTGATGACCTCTTTGATAAGCTCAAGGGAGCACGTTGGTTCCCGAAGATAGACCTCATTTAAGGATATCATCAGCTCCGAGTTCGGAATGAGGATGTGCAGAAGTTGGCATTTAGGTGTCGGTATGTCCACGATGAGTTTGTGGGCATGCCCTTCGGTGTTACCAATGCTCCAACAGTGTTCATCAGTCTCATAAACATGATATTCCAGCCCTACCTCGATCAGTTTGTTGTAGTCTTCATTGACGACATACTGATTTACTCAACCACCGAGGAGGAGCACACCTACCACTGACGGGTTGTACGGGATACACTCCGAGAGCACCAGTTTTATGGTAAGATCTCGAAGTGCTAGTTCTGGCATCGAATGGTTCCCTCCTTAGGGAACGTCATATTAGAGGTGGGAGTTGCAGTGGATCTCATGAAGGTCGAGGCGGTACTTTCTTGGGATCCACCCAGGAGCGTGATAGAGGTGCGGAGTTTCCTATGTCTTGCTGGGTTCTATCATAGATTTGTGCCAGAAATCTCCATAGTTGCAGCACCGCTTATAGATTTGATGAAGAAGGGGAAACCCTTCGTGTGGTCAAGAAGATGTCAGCAGAGCTTCCAGGAGCTGAGGTGGAGATTGACTTGTGCATCCATCTTGAGGCTACCATAGGAGGGAATAGGGTACGTAGTTTACTACGAAACATCAGGGACTAGAATCAGGTGTGTCCAAATACAGGAGCGAGCAGTGATTTCTTATGGTTCATGATAGTTGAGGTAGCATGAGTAGAACTACGCTACCCATTACCTGGTGTTTTCAGTAGTAGTCTTCACCCTGAAGATGTGGCGACACTATCTGATGGGCGAGCACTTTACAGTCTACTCTGACCACTAGAGTCTTAGGTAAATTTCCTCACAGAAGGACCTAAACCTGAGATAATGGAGATGGCTTGAGTTTCTCCAGGATTATGACAATGATATTTTCTATACTCCTTGGAAGGGGAACGTTCTGGCTGATTCTCTCAGTAGGAGATTGGGCATTCAGCTACTTGAAGAGGCAATAGAGAAGTTATCTGCTTTGCCGATATACTTCATGTATAGAGATGGGTAAAACTGTCTACAGTCTCTCATAGTCACTCCTCCACTACATCAGTGGGTCAGAAAGGCACAACATGGGGACATTGACTGTGAGGTACAATGTGCTCAGATATCCTCAGGGCTAGCACCCGATGGATTTTCTAAAGGCGGGAACGCATCATCCCCTTTAGGAGACGTACCATGGTACCAGTTGCACTACAAGAGGAGGTGATGAGGGAGTTCCACACTTCCCCTCTAGTGGTATATCTTGGAGTAGAAAAGATTTACCTGGACCATAGACGACAGTACTGGTGGACGGTTATAAAGAGGGTTGTAGCAGAGTTCGTTTCACGATGCCTCACTTTCTAGCAAGTGAAGGCGGAGCATCAGGTACCAGTAGTCTTGGTAAATACCTTCGAGGTTCCAGAGTGGAAGTGGGATGGGATATCCATGTATTTTGTGATGGGGCTCCCACATACTTCCAGAGGACACGATATCATCTGGGTGATCGTAGACCGACTCAACAAGTCATCCCACTTCCTACCGATCAGAGAGCAGGGCTTAGTAGAGAACATGGGACGCCTCTACATTTAGGATATTGTACGGATTCATGGTGTGCCATCTTCTATTGTATTTGATCGAGACATTAGATTTACTTCCCGGATTTGGAAGGGGTTACATGAGGTTTTTGGGATGTAGCTATGCCTGAGCACTGGCTTTCACCCTCAGATGGATGGATAGATGGAGAGGACCATTCAGACACTCGAGGACATGCTCCGTGCTTGCGTCCTTGACTTTGGTCACTGTTGGTAGGATCACCTACCCTTGGTGGAGTTTGCGTACAAAAACAGCTACCACTACACCATCGGGATGGCACCTTACGAGGCACTGTACGACTGACCTTGCAGATCACCTCTATGCTGGACTGACCATGGGGAGTCAGCACTCGTAGGACCAGAGATGATTCATGCTATGACGGAGAAGGTGCAGATCATCCAGGAGCAGATGAGGACTGCACAGAGTAGACAGAAGTCCTATACTGACAGGAGGCAGATACCACTGGACTTTGAGGATGGCGACCACGTTTTCTTACGGGTCTCACCTTGACGGGGATTACAGAGATTTGGTTGGGGCTACAAGTTATCTTTGGGCTTCATCAAACCATTCCAAGTCCTCAGCAGGGTAGGTGAGGTGTCTTACTGCCTGGCCCTTCGACCTTAGTTGCACCAGGTGCAAGACATCTTCCACGTATCTCAGTTGAGGAGATACGTGCATGACCTGATGCCTATCATCGACCACAGGGAGCTAGACATCAATGAAAGGGTGACTTTTGCGGAGGTCCCGGTGGAGATCGAGGATTGATAGGAGCGAGTCCTATGTGGGTAGTTGATTCCTCTTGTGCGCATTCATTGGCCGCATGGGAACCTCCAGGAAAGCAAATGGGAGTGGAGGCTCATATGCGTGCTCAGTACCCTCATTTGTTTCCCTAGTTTATGATGTAGCATTATGGGGACCAAAATCCATTAGGAGGGAGTAATGTAAAGGCCTGGAAATTTGAAGGAATTTTTTTTAAATACTTTGTAATTTTATGAGTCTGTGGCTTCTGACGGAACCTGATTCCGAGGCCCAGTGTGCTTGGAATCAATTTGTGAAGTTTAGCTGGGGTACGCTCAGTGAACGAACGAGCGAGTTTTTCTATCTTTTAAACCAATGCTTGGAATTAAAATCTGGGGGCACCGATGAACTCGCAGCGCCGGTAATTTCTTAAGGGTACACTTACTGTAGTTTCATTCGAAAAGGAGGAGAAGATAATTTTGGGGGTTTGTTTAAGAAGTAAATAAAAATTGTCGGAACAATTTTTATTTTATTAGGTGGTTATTGCCTCCCATGGGTAGCTAAGGGTGGGGCCCAAAGCCACTTAACTACCCAAGTGTGGATGTTAGAGTGGTGGGGCCCATAAGATCCCTACCATTTAATTTCCTTTAATCTCATTAAGAACCCCTCATTAAATTGGCAACCCCCCCACCCCACACACATTTAATTTCCAACGCGCCTAATTAATGGGGACCTTCCCTCTCCCTACCTTTAAATCAATGGTCAAATCGTTATTAAATGTGGTGATTTAATTCTGGGAGTTTCTTTGTGTGTGTAATTAAATAATAGGAGGAACCTATTTTTTAATTTGGGGAAGATATTTCATTGGGAGGGAGAGATCGGGAGAGCTTTGGAGCTTTCGGAAGAACGTCGGTCTCTGACGAAGAACGAAGAAGAACGCAGGACTCTCACAAAGAACAACGAAGAATGATGGTTCCTCAGAGATAGATGATGTGCCACTCTTACTCTTCTCCACGGCAAGAGAAGAGATGTCGCTTCCTCCTCGGCACACTCTAACGACGCCTACGATCCTCTTCCCTGCAACGCCGTCTACCATGACGCCAACATTTGTCTTCATTAGTTGAGGTAGGGAAATTTGTATATTTCTTGATCTGTTTTGTACCCTCGGCATGGTTTGTAATTATTGGTTGATGTTTTAAACCTCTAACGCAGTGGGTGCGGGTTAAAGAACAAGCCTGGACCCGCCGCAAATTTTTTCTTGATGCGTAAGATGATTGGCATCGAAGAAATGGGACCGCAATGGAAATTCGGAGCCTTCACAGTTGAGCTCGGGTCCCAACATGACCATAGGCGCAGACGGGAGAAAAATTGGACCACCGGAATGACTCTGGTGGACCGTAAAAGCCCCCGACGGCGTGCCACTGGAAGAATCCCATCGCGGCTGAAGCCGCGGATGCGGGGGAAGATTTCGCGACCGCGGGGGATCCAGGGGAGCCTGCAGCTGCACGAGATTGAGGGGAGCCCGCAGCCACGCGAGATCGAGGGGAGCCCGCAGTTGTGCGGGATCGAGGGGAGCCCGCGGCCACGCGGGATCGAGGGGAGCCCACGTCGCCACCCTGGCACCGCGTCCACGGAAAGCGGGGGCCGAGTCCCCTGCTCGGCTCGCTGGCCGAGCCAGCGCAGCCCCCCCCCCCCCCCCCCCCCGGCCGGGCCGTGGTGGGTCGCACGGACCGGGCTGTGCTGCGCCCTGATAGGCCAAACCCGGAACCGGGTTGGGTTGACTCGGTTCGGTCCGACCCAGGGGAGGGGATGGGCTGGGTTAGACCGGGCCCAGACCCCCACTTCGGACAGTTTTCGGTCTTTTTCCCATAACATGAGCTACATACCTCCGATCGATGCACCATCAGTTGTGTAGGAATCATTGGATCAAGACATCCATTTTGGTATATTATACTCGAGGTTTTGGAAAATTTTGGGTATGGCTGGGTTGGTTCGAACCCGAAACCAAATGGGACCATGGAGCAGAAATGCTTATATCATAAGGACCAGATGTCCGATTGACGTGCTGTAAATTGCCTTGGAATATATTTGTCGAGACGGTTCTTTTGGCTTACTCCGCTTGAGGTTTTGACACTTTTGGAGTATTGTTGGTTTGGTTTTAGCTTAAAAACCATCCAGGCCCCTGGAACAGAAAATCCAATTACTCTCAGACTGGGCGTTCGTTTGACGCACCGTCTATCGCATTGGGTTTCTTTTGACGAGACAGAACATTGGGTTACATCAAATCTTGACTTCGTGAAAGTTGATGTATCTACTCACTTGCTCGAGGAGCGGACCCACTCGGAATCGAGCATGATGTGTGCGGGAAACCTATAGCTGGCTGCGTCTGCGACGATGATGACTGCACTTGGATCCTCCGTGGGTTCGTCAGTGAGGATGACTGTACTTGGATCCCCCATGGATTCGGCAGCGGCGAAGACCGTACTAGGATCCTTTATGGGTTCGACGACGACGACTAATGTTCTTGTATCCTAAGTGGGTCTGACAGTATTTGACCTCTGTACTTGTATCCTGAGTGGGTCCAGGAGAGTAGCTGGACTTGTATCTTATGTGGGTCCGACATCTTAGCTAGTTTTGTATAATATGTGGGTTTGACAGATTAGATGAATCAGTGGCTACATCTTATCATCTATATCACCTTACGATGTGTATACCTGTGTGAGGTGAGTCTTTATTTCAATCGTTATCATCGATGTGATTGTCTTTCAATCCTGTGTGGACTGGGTTGTATTTTCCTGTATGGACTGGTTTGTGATTGGGCTAGAGAGTTGGATACGAAATGTAATTGATTAATTAGGTATATGTATGGGCATATACCTAAGTAGAGTTGTTTGATTCTTTGTGATTGTATATTTCCTTTTTGGTTTATCCTTCGTGGATTCTGAGAGACCTTCGGGGGTCTCGGGGTCCCTACAGAGTATCATATACTCACCCCTGCATGGGCTATGCTTGCACTACATTGTGTTGGATGCAGAAAACTGACAAAACTGATCGAGGTGGAGGCTTGTGGAGATGGACGGTACTCGGAGGTGGTCCACTTGGTGGGACATACACGGAGTGGATGGCCAGACCCGAGGAGTTTAGGAGATTATTTGTACCCACCCCTCAGGTGGGATTTTCAGAGGATGACTCAGTGTTGTTGTTTTACTTACTGCTGTTGTACTTTCCTTCCAGTTGTACTAAAATTACAGTTGGGTTTGTATACTAGCCCATTTACTTTTCAGCACTTACCTTGTACCCAGTTTTACTTAGTGTTTACTTCACCTGTGTACTCTGTTGTGTATGTTACTTCATTAAGGCAATGCCTTCCCTTTTTTTGGATTTATACCTTTGGTGCTAGTTGCCAACCCCTGGCCTATGGAAGGAGGGCTTGGGGTAGTCACGACACTGGCCCTAAGGACGGGTCATGACAAAAGGCCAGTTTAGACAACTTTAAGGATTAAGAGTTTCCATTGAACACATGATTAGTCCCTATTTCTATTATTTTAGTTGAATCATTGTTTTATAATTTTTTTTCTGATTAGGGAAAGTCAGTTACAAATGGAAGGAGAAGGATCTCAAACTACATTCTTGTCTCTTCCCGAGGACATGCTTGCAATAATTATTGCAATGTCATGATCGGATGATTGTGAAACTTTATCTAGAATAAAAATCACTTGAAAGAACTTGTTTGAGATATAAAACACCTCCATTATACCTCTAAATCATCGTGGATCATGGGTTGTATTTAATCAAATCCTACTCTCACAATAATCTCATATTTTCAAGAACGGTAAATATTATCATGGAATTTTCAAATATTTTACCTTATCACAATATTTTGAAGCATATTATGATTTTAAAAAAGGTGATGAAGAAGGAGACCCTTTCTTAGCCTATTTATATTTTCTTTTAAAATATAGTCTTTCAGAACATACTTATGGTATTTTAAAAGGACCGTTAATTGAATGTTTCAACTCAAATTCAGTCTGACTATTTTATAGAAATCATGTTTTGTCAGATGTTTTGAAATTATATGTCATACATTATAATTTTCCAAAACTATTTTTCTGTGAATACCCATATGACCCATGTTGTACAAGGTGTATTTGGATGGAGGAAGCAAATGATTTTGAAATATCTCTAAATCATTATTGCAAGCATGGAACTTGTACCTACGTGAACAAGATGACGATGAATCCAAATGGACACCATGACCAAGGTACTATGTTCTTCATTTCGGGGATCATTTTATTTTATCATATGGTGGTGAAATAATACTTCTAAAAATAAGATGTTGATATCATAATGAATATGAATGAAAATTAGAGGTATAAGGAAACCATTGAGGTTAAAACATGTTCGGGTTATTTTTTTTGATTTATATAAAAAGGAAAACCAGTAGGATGGGTGACAACCTATCACATTCGGCAAGGATATAGGAATCGAACCCTCAACCGAAGGGCGACAAGGGCTCACCACCTACCACTATCCTACTTGATGTCCATGGTTAGTATGACTTATTATTTTAGTAAAATGATTTTATCAAACAATAATAAGTTTTTTTGGAACTTAGGTTTTATAAAATGGATATACTTCGTATAGAAAAATGATTTAATGATTAGGTGATAAATGATGTTGTGGAAGACATTCTCGCTTTTGAGGAAACACTATATGCCTAAGGAAGATAGAATACTATGGGATTTCAATTGTGGAATAACGATTGAAATTTTATTTTAGAAGAATATATGTTTTTATTGTGGACATAAGGTGATTTGGGTTATTTATGAAAATGATAAACCTATCATGGAAAATATGTGATTCGGTTAATTAATTTTCAATATGAGACTTTATGAGTAACTGGTGTTATTTGGAGATAAATGTTAAACTTTAATGTGGAGGACTATGGGATTAAACTCTTCTGAGTTTTGGTTTTCAATGTTAGTTTTGATTATATTGAAGAATTTTAAGGAATGTTGTTTATTGAATGGTATTTGATAAACTTAGGGTACTGTTTGTTGAATTTTAGAGATTATGAATAATATTTCTTTTTATAAAGAATTATCCTTTTTGGTGGTTATCTGATCATGTACTAACCATTTTGGTTTTGGTTATGGTCTAAATCAGGGGAAATATACAGTTCATCTTTTTTGGATTATTTGATTCTCTCGAAGTTGATTATAGCACTTTTAACGTGACCATGTCAGTTTGAATACCAATCGTTTGGGGAAAAGATGAGTTTGTGGTAGGAATTTAGTAAACAATAATAGTTTACATTACAAGTAAGTATGTTTCATTATGTTTTTAGTTAAGATCATAAATAATTCTTAAACATTTTGGAAAGTAACATAATACAAAAACTTTGGTTGTTAACTTTTCTTACTGGGGAATCAAGGACCATTGAACCCATCATAAGTTTGTGATTTTCTGGTGGTAAACATTCTCCCAAACATTTTTTTCTATCACACTCCATCAGAACATGATGGTTTTTTTTCTCTTCCATATCCATGTTTTCATGCATGGAATCCTAGTATGGGATTATCTAGGGTGAACTTGGTACTTCTCTTTATTTATTTTAAAGTGATATATTTATTTATTCTTTTTCTGATGTGTGACTTTCAATTATGTTTCCAAGCCCAGTTTTAAAATTGTGAGAATGTAATTTCCAAAAGGGGGGAAGGATGTAACATCCCAGGTAAATAATGAGTAAGAAATTTTCATATTTATTAATATTTGAGAATTAAATATTAGATTTACTTTATAGGGGATGCTATGTTCGATGGCTTACCTGATATGCAACAATAGGTTTTTTTGAGATCTTGTGTTGCACACTAATAATATAATATTATTATTTTAAATGATAGTTAATGCCTAGACGTTGTATTGGCGGAAATAAATAGAACAAACTAAAATATTATTATACATGTTTATTAAATGTTTTTACATTTATCTAATAAAAGTTATAGGCTTAAAATGTGAATGAGTCTAGTTTTAATTATAATTTACATTAAAAGGTTGATTTAACACCTTTTGATGGAAAATCCTATTTAAATATAGTTTTGGTCATTTTTATATGTTATATTTTATAAAATAAAATTCTTCTTTATATTCGGGACATCAAAATTTACTTTGGGTGATTTTTTTTTGTATTTTTCTGATAAAGATTATTTTTTAATGAATAGTGAAAAATAATGTATTTTAATTCAAAAGTGCATTTTAATATAATTTATTTTTATATTTATATTATCTTTTTAATTGGGTTTAAAGTGTAATTAGAATATATTTTTACCATTTAATCCAATTTTGGTCATTGGAAATTATTTTATTTTTAAATTGGTCATAAACAAGTGTCAATCTTTTGATAGTTATTATTTTTTAAAAACACGCTATTTGTTTTGACAACGGGAATTAATTTTAAATTAATTAATGAAAATTCTATGTTTTTCATTCAGTAAAATATACATCATTATTGAATTTTGAATACCAAATATATCTTAGGATGAATTTTTGGTATTTTTCTAAAAAACTTCATTTTTTGATGAATAGTGAAACCACTTAGTAGTAGTTCAAAAAACTGATTTTTTCATTTAAATGAAATTTTAACGCTTCTGTGAATTGAATTTCAAAAATCTGACATACATGGTTGTTATTAGTAAGTAGAAGGTGGTTCAATAAGATGAAAATAATTTTTGGTGAATAGTATCTTTTGAATTTTATTTACCGCGGTTAAAAGTAAATCATGTAATTCAAAGGTAAAAATAATATTATTATAATAATAAATTATCTTAAAACTTGTCATAACATTATTGGATGAGTCATGGCCCGAAATGGGCATCTTTGGGTCTATTTTGGGACCACGTGGATCCACTTAAGAGTGATAATGACACTTTAGATTAAATAATTTAATGTAAAGGCAAAAATGACACAAACAAATATATTTTAGTAAATTAATTTTTACATGGGGTTATATAAGTTATATTTTCGACTATATATATTAATTAGAAATCTAAAACCATTTCCTACATCATGGTATTTTTATTATAATTTCTAGAAATCAAATAAATTAAATTATATATGACACAATAATGGTGCAGTATTTCCCTCATTAATAAATGATTTAAAAAATTAGATTAAAAATATTAAAATAACATCCAAAACATGTCCAATTCATATTGGATGATTTTATTTCGACCATTAGTAATCGTATCATCATCTTTAATGAGTTTTGGATCTTTAGAAACCGAATATAGGTATATAATAAAATAATATTTTCAAACATTCCTAAAGATCCATTCCTCCCCCTTATAAAAGGACACCAATTCTAACCAATTTCTCACACCTCTCAAGCTTTTTGGTTCATCCAAAATATACCCAATTAATATACCTATATCCCTCTCCTCCTCCTAGAATCCATACATTATCCATAAGGAACTTCAATAAGTTCTTTTGGTTTAAACCAAAGGAAGTTA
Source organism: Viscum album (assembly GCA_963277665.1). Classification (NCBI taxonomy): domain Eukaryota; kingdom Viridiplantae; phylum Streptophyta; class Magnoliopsida; order Santalales; family Viscaceae; genus Viscum; species Viscum album. The sequence goes on along the minus strand of OY728121.1, from coordinate 1,786,292,079 downwards.
CCCAAATTATAGGCAATGATTCCTCTTAACTTATTTTCTTTTATTTTACATCTCCAACCCCTAAACTCTTTTTATTCCATTATTTTATAAAAAAACCAGTATCCTCAATATACTATAATTTTTTTATCAGAAGTATTTTAACTATAGTTATGCACACCCCCATCTAATGGGTGAAGAACATAATGTTTCTGTGGATGGCAAACTAACGCCTCACGAAACTATGATTGTTCGATTACCTCCTACCACCTCTCATGGTGTCAATTGTGATGAAACTATAATTATGTATGATATATATTATGTTTATTTTTTTTTTATTCTGTATTGTACATTTTTATCATACCATTATGGTTTCCATTATGGGTAAACATGATAATTTCATTTGAGAAAGTGCGGACTACCACCCCCTCAAAGTGATATGACTCGTTAATGCCTTATGTGGGATGTATAAAGGATGTATTTAATGATATTATATATGATATTATAATAGAATAATAATATAACTATGTATCATGATGTTTTAATTCCATTAGAATAAGAAATAGAAATGGAAGTGGCGTTCATGCATACGTACGGCTTACCGTCTCCATGAACGGTGCATTTTTTTTCTTACCTCTAAATGATATGTACTATTAGAAATATATATATATATATATACAGGATGTATATATTTTATATATGATATCTAAATAATGAATATCATTTTGGATATAATGTACTATTGACAACATGGACAACTTGTAAATATAAGTTGTTCATTTTTGACTCAAGTACCAAATATCGACAAAGGGAACGTTATTAACATAAATGATTACATAATGTTTATAAAATTTTAATAAGTGATATAAAAGGAATAATAAACTTGAAAAAGTTTCTTAAGAAAGTACTAATTAACTTTAGTTTATTATTTAGGAGATTAAATAATGATCCAGTCATGTTGGATAACGAGGTAAGGGGATTTCTTATCTCACTTTTAATTCCGTGATATTTCCATTATTCACCACTTATTTATTGCATGCGGTGTAATGTATATTGCCTTTAATATTTATTATCATGATTATCTTTATATTCATGGTATTCTATGATTCATTTGACTGTTATTAACTTCTGATCAAACAACACCGTTGATTACACCGAGGTAAAGGGTTTCATCCCACTTTTTATTCTTGTGAAATTCATGCTATATTTGCCACTATTTCCTTTGGTGTGGTGTATATAATGACCGTGACTGTACTTTTGTGTAATATACTTTTATTTATGAGTATTTACATCTTCATTGTATGATACTTCTGTCTTGTGGTGTATGTTTTTTATGTTACCAAATTCGTAAGGGAACCTTTCACCATCCTCTTTTTAATAGACTTATTTTTGTTATGTCTTTTAATTTACATCTTATTATGTTGGGATACGTTATTCTATATCCTTACTGATTTAAATTTTATGTCAAAGTGATTATATACCCTTTTTATCTCACCAAATCATTTTATTAATTCTAATGTGACACCGTTAGGCTTTCGTATTTTTGCAAGGGAACTTCATAACCCAATTTCAATTCTCTAGGTTAAACTTCTACTTCTTGAATATGTCATCCTATGAATATGTGTCAATGTCTTCTGATTGTTTTACCCTTAATATCCATACATATTTGGGGTATTTATATTTTTCCCGCATAATTATGTGATTGATTTAGCCTTGATTTAATGATACTGTCTTTATATGGGATATCATCTCAATCTACATTTCCATTAAGACTTCATTGTTTTTATGCACCAATTAACTCTTATATGGTTTATATACTATCATTTGACATATTATATCATGAATCCCTTTATTCTCATGATATTATAAAGTGCTGATTAAATTTTTTTCCTCATTTATTTGTATTCAAGAGTCTCTCATTTTCATAAAAACTCTTTAACTAAAATATCATTTTAAATGTTTCAATGATTTATTATTCTAAATCATTATCTTTAATGTCCATGTTTTAAAATTGGTTTTGAGTATTTATTTATATGTACATTAATTTATTAAAATTATAATTCCATTAATATTTTCAAAGTGGTATGGGACACTTTGATTCAAAAATCTCTTTTTAAATGGTTTATGAAAATGGATTGATTATTTCAATATCTAGAAATTAATTCATGTGATTTCAAAAGAAATGGTATTAGTGAAATGTTTATATTTTCAATATTTTATATGCTATGATGGTACTTGGACATTTTATGGGTGGTTACATGATAAACCAAATGACGGGTGGTGCCGTGAAAACCAGGACAGGTGTTTACGTTGTAACCTCCAATGCATTGGGTATGGAAGTCAGACGTATGGCTATTCCATTAAGTGATATGTGTGGAAGTCAACTGTATGTTTATTCCGTTTAAGTATTTTTATGTCCCAAGTTAACTTTATATGTTATTTGTTCTTTATATGGGGTTTATGTTAATATTTAGGTTAAAAAAGGGTAAGTAGTGATCTTTTATTTAGTGAAGAGTATTTAATATTCCATTAATGGGAAATGAATTACTTATGATAATGTATTCATGGCTTACTTGTTGTTTCAAAAATATAATAGTTTTCATTCTTTTTCTATCCCTTACTGAGATTTTTATGCTCATCCGAAGTTTTTTGAAAAGTTTTCCATAGGACATAAAGACGAATAGGGTCAAGGATGGGATCAAGGATAAGTCATGCTGTCTAAAACATGGAACTAGACATGTTTCTTTTTAAGAGTTTTTATTTTATAAAAAAAATGGATACTGAGTAGTGGTGCCTAAATGTAATATTCACGTTGTTATGTAATAGTTATGGAAGAATTCTCTAAAACTCTAATCCTGAAAAGATCCTCAATGTGAATTATTCATTTTATTTAATATTATGTAATGCTTTATGGTTGGGTTATTACATTAATCATTTAATAGAAAATAAAATTCTGTAATTTTTCTCAAAAAAATAACATTTATTTATATGAAATTCATCATGTTTTGTTTTTATCTAAATGAATTTTCATCAAATTTTCTATTATGTACAACTATTCCAACAATTTTACTTATATCAACCATTTTAAAATTGTTAAATTATATTTAGTGATTAACTTTTGTTCAATTATAATCTATATTATATTTCAGTTTGATTCCATATCACATACTTATCATAACATATGTGGAAATACTATAAGATATAATGATACTCATATAAAAAAAATGTTATGTTTACAATATTACATTTGGGACACTTGTAGAATATATTTTGATATGATATATTTTAGAGTAACTAGTTCACATGCCATTAGATAAAATCTATTTTTAATTCAAATTTATGGTTCTTTCCAAAAAAATGTATAGTGTTTCAATGGATTCAATATCCCTTAGACAAAAAATTTTATTTTTCCCAATATAATATCATTCCAACATTTAAAAAATTCATCAAATAAATCCTATTGATACTACTCAATATATTACTTCACAAACTCCAATATAGTGTCTTTTTTCATTATCATTAGATAGCTAGGAATATGATCAAATCTATTGAATAATTCATGAAAACCATTTATAAATAACCAAAAATCCTCTTCTAATGGAGTCTTATCATCAATTCAAGATATCAGAAATCTAAATTAACATATGATGGTACACTTTATCATCAATCTATAATCTTTATAATTATCTAGGTTCACTTCTATAGTATTGAAACAAAATTATTCATGGAATCCAACAATGAATTTATGGGATTATATAATCCATCGCTATTATGAAGAAATCATATATGAAATTAATATTTTGAACTTATTCTAAATAAAACAATGCAATTTTAATTTAAAAAACATTTAGTAAATTATATAAATATGTTCAGATATAATATTTAAAAATATTTTGACTGTTTTCATAATTTATATTTTTTAAAAAATTCACATCATAATCAACTTTTTTAATTTATGTGTATACTTTATATAACAGTGCAAACCTAATATTTTTATCCAAAAAAATTTATTGTTCTATTTTATTCTAAAATAAAATTTTATTCCATTAATAATTTATTTTTAGCTAGAAAAATTGAATATGAATATCTTCTTTACACTATAAGATATATATCTTCCTCTACAGATAAAATCCACTTTAATTTTAAAATTCTTGATTATTAATCAATGAATAGATTTGAAAAGAAAATTAATTTTGATTTATTATTAATAATGTCTAACTTATATCTATAGGAACATTAAAATTTTCCATAATATTTCAAATATTAACATGTCAATGAAATTCATTTTGGATTTTTTTCATCATTATCATCACTTCAGAATTAATAATTATACTAAATTCATTTAATTTTATGATATAACTATTAATTATTAGATAATAATTCATTGAGTTCAATATTATCATCATGTTTTAGTATTCTAAACCATATATAAAAATTTTCCATTTCTAATATTATTATTAATAAAAATCATATCAGAACTGTCAACCTACCTTGAATGTTTTTCATTAATTCATCTAAAAACTATAAAATTATGTGGATAATCAAGAAATATTACATCATTGGTTATTCATTATATGTTGTTTAAATTTAAATCCCTATTTCATTTTATATTGGCATCTATATTTATTAATGAACTAATTATTTTTTTTATTTTAAATCACATTTCAACGAATACGAATAAAAATTCTACCTCACTAGAGACAAACGATTTATAGGAATAGTGTTATGGATCGACCAAAATTACCTAAATAAGTAACAATGAATAAATGATAAAACACCTATGGTGTTCCTCTACATATGATATATGGTTTCAATTAGATGTGGGAGAATAATAAAAATATTTCGAGAATATTCCATTTAAAAACACACTTTTTTCAATAAATTACATTCTAAAAAATTATCAAAGCTAGTCCATATATCATAAATTCCAATGTGTTGAATAATAAAATAACAAATACATCAATAATATCCCATAGTATATTAAATTGAATAAAATATTTTATATGACATATCTCCAAACATGTTGAAATGAAATCAATTATACATTAAATGATATCGATGAATAAATAATTATTTTCAACATTTTTCGATATCTTTGATGGACAATAATGAAAAATAATTATATAATATATTATCTCTCAAATTAATATTGAATCCACTATCACCTACGAAATCCTTTTCTATTAATAAAATATAAATACCATGGTATACTAATGATCTATGATGATACATGAAACAATATTTTATATTAATCATACCCATGTATATCAAACCTTATTCACCATACACATATTTGGGATGTTGGTAATGACCTTGTATGTGTCTCCTTATATAAATAACAAACTATTTGAAAGTAATAAATTTTATACATGTGTATGCAATTTTATAGATAATCATATACAACATAAATCTTGAAATCCATGTATTTTCATGAAATACTAGAACTCATCAAAACTAGAATGGTTTACATGGTATATAGAAACCTTATAATAAAGAATAGAATAACTCAACCATAATCTAGACAACAATATTCTAATCAAAAACAAAAATATCCTCATATATTCAATATGGTTTATGAAAAGGCCAATTATATACCATTGAAAATAATCACCAAGAATCGCACCCCACATAAAAAATGAATATCAAAAAAACAAATTATCTCTTGAGTCATTAACTATATGAATTATTAAATATAAAAAAAATTCATAATTAACGTCATTAAAAAATTAATATGGTTATTAATATCAGGAAAACTATTAAAATACAATTATTAAACAACAATAAAAAATCATTTTGAAATAAAGGATCACCTTGAGAAAATTAAGACAATATAATAATAAAATATTGATAGAAAAAATATAAAAATGAATGAGAAAATATAATTAAATGTAATAGAGTCCCCATATATCACTCTCACACACATATCACCTCCCTGATCCATGACTTAAAATCTATTCTGCACTACCCCTACATAATAACATTATATATCTCATTTATAAAAAGTCTCCATAGATAATTGTGTCTAATACATGACCATAAAACACTATGCATAATCATTTATCAGTCTGATTCTATAAAAATCATTTTTAACAACATCCTCTAGTTGTTTATGATCATTTTCTTATGATTAAATAAATTTAGAGGAAGGAAACCTAACTCGAATGAATATATATTCTTATCCACATATTAGTATCACCCACTCACTATAGGAGGGTAATACATTGGTACACCATCTATTATCACTCATTTATAGGTGAACTAATATGGAAAAAACATAACATATCCAAAATAATATTCTATATACTCTACTTTAAAATAAAACAATGAAAACACATCAAAATACTGATTGCGATCCTTGAGGAAATATCTCATATCACCTCACTATTTATATTATATCACAATTAATTAGATTATATAAGATTATTCCTTTATGTATAATATTAATAAAATAATTCTAGTCCCAATTGTAGGTGTCAATCATTTATCTCTATCACATAAAGAAATATGTAATAACACAAAAAATTTAACAAACATTACACATTTCCTGAAATACCATTTGGAGTTAACTATGATAATTGCTTAATTAGAATATCCCTAAACTCATTAAAATACTTCAACCAAAACAAAATTATTCAATCCTTTAATGTAGGAAACAAGTTTTAAATGTTTGTAAGAAATCTTACTCTTTAATTAATCTTTTAATATTTGGTGTCTTATAGTTTCCCATAGAATACCACATAAAATAATCACATCCCACTTATAACCTCTTATAAGAGTCTCCATGAGACCCCATATGATATACCCAATACTTGGAAATCCAGATCAAGTGATAAAAAATAATCATTACACATATGGTTTAGTTCCATGTGAGGAAGCTCGAGAATGACATAAATACATATTAAATAATTTTACCTGAAAAATCCTTACATATCACATTAAATTGGATACTAAAAAATATATGAATAGTTTTTTTTGGAATTACCTACGTAATATTGTTATTTTAAAATAGGGATTTAATATTTCCCATAAAACTATGCACACATGATATCCATCAAGTAATGTGTTACATAATAATCTTGTTTTTCACATTAGCAGTGAGAACATAATAAAATAGTAATCTCAAATGCCTACTAATAGTAACAAAACAAATAACCAAGCAATTATTATAAGACAAAATAAGATAATAATGTGATAATGTGTAAAAAACCATGGTATATGAGTCATAACATAAACAAACCCAATAAACCATTGATTATTAATAATTAACCATGAAACATTTCATCTAACATAGAATAATTGTCATGGGAGTGTTGTAACATTTGTTGAAAATATGTGAACATGAAAGAGGAATATTTTATATCAAAAAAATATAGCATTAATATGATCAAGGAACATTATTAACCAATATACATCAAGAAAATCATCCAATAAGTGCATTAAAAAAATACATCCCTATTGTAATGTCCCATATCTGAAAGCCACACAACGATTTCCCCAAACCCAGTTGGTCAAATGACCTCAAGCGTATTTCCCCAAATTCCAGAGGCTTCCGACTAGTAGGGAGGGCCGAAGTCTGATAATGGGGAAACTATTCCCTCATTTTTCAAAGTGTAGAGCAGCAGAAAAGATAAATAACATACAACAACGGAAGTAGTAAACAATATACAACTGAAATGGACAACTGAAGTAAAATAGAACTAGCAGTTATATATATAAAGATGCAGCATGTCACTAATTCTATGAAAGCAACCCGAACAGGATACACTACAATATGATACAATACCACTCAATGTACAAGGTACAACCAAAAAACAAAGCAGAGAAAATGAAACGCAGCAGCTTCGCAACCCTAAGCTCGGTCCCACACTCTCCAACTCCTCTGATACAATCATGTACCTATAAATTGACCATTTCCCCTGTCGACACCAGTAGAAATATATTCTTTTTGGGCTGAAGACATGACCCAAATAGGGTGTGAGAAATAAATCCCAGTAGGCACCCACCAAAGGCTCGTGCCCAACTGTCAGTGAGAATATGCAACAACAGTGTGCAAAAGTAAATGCAGTAAACTAGTAAGTACTCAAAAGTAACAATCACTACCATTTTAATTTCCATTTTAATTATTAAATATCACCTATAATCGTGTGCTTCATCTGGTAAGGTGTAACATCAAAAACACCACAGTGGATATATGAAACAAATAGTTTCCTCACACATGCAAAACCATACCCTCCGGTAATCAGAATCTTGCCCTCAGGCTAACAGAACCACGCCCTCAGGATAATCAGAACCTTTCCCTCAGGCTAACAGAACCATGCCCTAAGGCTAATCAGAATCATGCCCTTAGGTGATTTCCCTCAGGCATAACGAAATAATGCCCTCAAGCATTGAAAAAACTACCCTCAGGGATATGAAACATTTCCCTCGGGCTAAACAAACACTTTCCCTCAGTCCTTGCCCTCAGGGGAATAGAACAGAAGCAAGTAACTAGGACGTGCCCAACACATAGAAAGAAATTACATACAATTTCTCTCAAGAAATCTCAAGCATGCTAAAACATGGCATACCCTTGGGTATCCTATCCAAACAGATAAAGAGAGGAACACACCTCTGGGGTGGTCTTGGATCCAAGAAATGATCCCAAAAAATAGTTTTAACTTATCAATAGATTATCTATGAAATTCTAAATATCTCTCAAAAAAGGCCTCATCCATATGACACCCTAACCTGGGTTCATACCAAAATGATACACAAATTCAACTCAACAGGTTGAAATAATCACCAGACCACCTACCTATATCATCTATGATCGGTATACGTGAACGATGCCTCCCGAAACAAATGAGAACGACGTAGATCTGAGATGAACATAGTCTCGTTCAAATTCAAATAACATTCCCTTGGAAAAGAGTTGGTAAGAAGGGCTCTAAGAGAATGAAGAGCTTACCCGCACAGTTCAAAGGAGATCGATGATGTAGGAATCGGGTTCCCGGTGTGTGGTCGGGAGATCCTCCATGGTCTGGCCATCTATCCCACTCTCTTCTGGTGTCCTAAGAATCCTTTGTGAATAGAGGAGGCTACTGTGCATTTTAAGAGAAAAAAACAAACTACACACCATGTACTCTCAAGTACACAGTGTTTACTTTTCATTTTTTTAAACTATTCCTCTGGCGGCTTCATTCCACCACAGCATTGTTCATCCTTCGACATGAGTTCATATCGTGTATTCCTGTTTACATAGCATGTTCTATCGCTCCACTGGCGGCTGCCTCCACTGCCTTACTATTCACCTACCGACTGAATACATGGCATGTAAATACCCTATACACAGCATGTAGTCAGTTTTTACACCCTTCATTGCTGACAGGCCTACACGTCCTGTGTACTCACCCCACACAGCCAAAGTACATGTTGTGTGGAAAAGTACATGGCGTGTAGTCACACAATTTTGGGATATTTCCCAATTTTCCTTATTTTCAGAAAAACACTTGAGTAAAAAAGGAAAATAATAAACTCATACCTCAAGAATAAGAACTGAGTTCTTACAAACATTCCATCATAAAGAAATGTGTCCCCGAATTGCCCTTCCATGTGGGGTGAAGATAAAGCTCAGAAAATCTCTGGCCACTGAGCACGTACGTTGGTCTCCCGCTCCTAGTTTTCATCCTGAACTCAGCCATGCTTCCATAGCACCCATACGATATGAACTAACCATCCTCAGAGAACCTTCATGCTCCTCTCAACAATACGAATCAGACGCTCTTAAAATGATGCATCGACCTGAAGCTTGACCTCCTCGGGCTGAAAGATGTGAGATGGGTCCTAATGATAACGGCACAGCTGAGATACATGGAAGACATCGTGCATTATCTGGTGCCTCTATGGTAACTCTAGCCTATAGGCAACCGACCCAAATCTCTCTATAATCTCAAATGGCCCGAAATACCTCTGTGAAAGTTTACCATGTCTTCGGATATACTTGTGTCCCTACCTCAGTGAAACACCCAAGAAAACCTCATCCTAGACCACAAATTCCAAGGTTCATCTGCAGCGATCAGCATAAGATTTCTAACGATACTATGCAATATCCATCTGCTTCTGTTTCAACTAAACCTACTATGATGTCTCTTGCACGAGACATGGTCCCAGTAAAGCTGCATCTCCTACCTCCAACTTTCACAAGGGTGATCGGCATGTCCTACCATATAAAGCCTCATAAGGTTCCATCTGAATAGTTTCGTGAAAACTATTATTATAGGAAAAGTCAATGAGTGGTATATGTTTCTCCTAAGAGCCCCCAATGTCTAGGATGAATGCACGCAACATTTCCTCAAGCGCATGTATTGTACGTTCTGACTGGTCGTCGGTCTGAGGGTGGTAAGCTGTGCTCAGAAGCACATGTGTACCTAGTGCCCTCTGAAAACTTTTCCAGAAATGAGACATAAATAGTGTGTCCCAATATGAAATGATAGAACGAGGAACCCCATGAAGACGTAATACCTTTGGGATATACAACTTTCCAAGATCGTCAAACCCGAAGGTCTCCTTTCTCGGAAAAAAGTGATCCACCTTCGTGAGTCTGTCCACAACAACCCACACAGCATGATTGCCTCGAGATGACCTTAGCAACCTGGTCATGAAATCCATCGTGATATCATCAAAGTTTCACTCCGGAATGGGTAATTGCAATAACAACCCAGATGGTCTTTGATGCTCCGCCTTCAACTGCTAACCGGTGGAACATCTCGTAACAAAACCAACTACCTCTCTTTTCAAACCCAGCAACCAATACTGACGTCTCAAGTCACGGTACATTTTGGTAACTCCGGGATGCATTGCCCAAGTAGAAGCATAAAACTCCTGCATAAGCACCTCGCATATATCCCCTGTAACCCACAATCATCAATATAAATATAGTTCCTCATCATCACCTATTTTCCATCTAGGAGGAGGGTCCTCACATTCCACCGACTCCCAAATAACTAGGCCTTATGATTTTGTTAGTTCTCTCATCCTCACTCCATCCAAGAGGGGGGAAGTCACAGCTAAGGAAGAAAGATAGGTTTTCCCCTGACTCTCGTGAACCTCCAAATACATCTCATAGAACAAATCCATATGCTTCCTCTAACCACTAGCCTCCTGTGCTGTCTGTATCTGGGTCCTCCTGCTCAGTGCATCAGCTATTACATTACCTTTACCTAGTGTATAGGAAAGCTCAAAATCGAAGGACTGAAGGTATTAAACCCACCTTCACGGTCTCAGGTTCAAGTCTCACTGAGTAAAGATATATTTGAGACTTTTTTGGTCAGTAAAAACCACAAAATGCTCTCCCAAGAGATAATGTATCCAACAACACAACACATGAACAACTGCATCCAACTCGAGATCATGCATCAGGTAATTTCTCTCATGTGGCCTCAACTGCCGAGACCCGTACGCAACAACCCAATCGCCCTACATCAACACTTCTTTTATCCCAATACCTGATGCATCACAGTAAACTGTATATCTCTTCCCTTGTCCTGGATGTATCGGGACTGGTTCTGCTATAAATCATTCCTTCACCTCCTGAAAGGATGTCTCAAAAACATCTAACCAAACAAACTTCACACCCTTCTTAGTCAAACCCGTCAATAGTGCTGCTAAGTGGGAGAATTCATGTATGAAGAGCATGTAGTAACCAGCCAGCCCCAAGAAACTCTACATCTAAAAAACGTTCTTATTCTGTTCTCAGGAATCTACTGCTCTCACTTTTTCTGGGTCGACTGCAACTCCTGCCTCTGAGATTATAAGACCTAGGAAGTGTATCTGGTCCATCCAAAAGTGTCACTTCGAGAGATTAACATATAGCTGATTCTCTCTCAGTGTACTCAGTAAGATCTCAAGATGGGTAGCATGGTCATGTTGAGTGTGAGAGTACACCAAGATATCATCCACGAAGACTACAACAAAAGAATACAGATAAGGGTGGAACACATGATTCATCAGATCCATAAAAATTTATGGGGTTTTCGTGAGTCCAAATGGCATAACAAAGTACTCATATATATCATATCTGCTCCGAAAAGTTGTATGCGGTATATCCTATGGTCTAACACATAACTGATGATATCCAAATCTCATTTCAATCTTTGAGAACACTCATGCTCCACGAAGTTGGTCAAAAAGATCATCAATCCTTGGCTAGGGATATCGGTTCTTAACCGTAAGTTGGTTCAGCTTCTGATAATCCACACAAACTCTGAGGGTACCATGTGCCTTCTTACAAAATAGGACTGGCGAACCCCAAGGAGAAGTACTGGGTCGGATGAAGCCCTTTTCTTGTAACTCCTCTAACTGCCTCTTAAACTCCTACAACTAAGGTGTATCCATCCTATAAAGATGAATGGACACTGGTTCCGCTCCTAGCATAAGCACAATAGAGAAATCCACCTCTCACTTTGGAGGAAGGCATGAAAATCCTTTTGGGAATACATCCATGAAACGATCAACTACTGGAGGGAAATCCGTTTGAAAAGTTCCCTGGTCATCCAGATATAAACTCGCAATCTAGGATGTCACACCACCTCGCCCAAGATGCTTTGGTCCAGCATGGCTTGTCTGGATGTCCCACTCACCATTGTATAAAAACTCTTCTCCTTATGGTGATGTGAAGCTCACCCTTCAACAATATAAATCTATAAATGCTCGAAAAGGTACCAACTAGTCCATCCCAAGAATAACATCATATGTTTTCATCTCTAAGACATAAAGGTCCCATAAAAAGTGTACCCACTATCCACTAGGTGGAACTCCCTACACTGAAGCATACCAGATGTTCTAATCCCCAACAGAGTTTATAGAGTCATAACATCAGAAGAAGAAGGAATATAGAGCCCAAGGCTCTGCACAATGTCCACAAATATAAAAATACATGTAGCACGCATATCGAAAAGTACAGAAGAGAAAACAGAAGCAACTAGAATAGTAACTTTGAAAGTGGAAGGTTCGGGATCCTACTCCTGTTGGGTCTGTTTCACTACATATGCATGCCCAGTGCCGTGGCCCTGCGACATAGTCTAGCTACCCTGAGCGGACCCGCCCGGCGGTCTCTGAGATCCTAGTGTCTGGCTACCACTTCCATGACCACCACCTCTACCGGTATGTCCCAACATTTCCCAATTTCCTGAATGGTAAGAAGCTTCTGGTCCTGCTCCAGCACATGGAGTTTGTACATATCCCCTCTCACTAGCCACTAGTAGAAACACCCTGCAAAATCACTACAGATGACTCATCTTACCGCAAGCTCGTCACTCCAATAGGACTCAGGGAAACTGTGGATGCTTGGGCCCCTCTCTACCACACTGGTAGAAAATAACCGAGACACCTATGGAAATCATCTGTCTAGTACTTCCACCGTGAGAAAAATCAATATGTCTCTTAATCTTGCTGGTATAAATAGTACCAGAATATTGTGTCAAACCGCCCGGGCCCACACCACTAGCTTCCCGCAAGATCCACTCAGTTATCAGTGCCTGGTTCACAATAGAATGCACTGTATCCAACCTGAAAACATTCACCAGTGATCGGATGTCTTATCAAAGACCATCCTCAAAGCATCTCACCCTCAACTCCTCATTACCCACCAGAATAGGTGCAATGCATTGTATCTCAATGAAGTGGGCAGAATAATCCATCACTGACATGGAACCCTGCTGCAGATTCATGAACTCTCGAGCTTGATCTTCCATCAACATCTCCAGGAAGAAGAATTCATAAAAGGCCGCTTGAAAATAGTCTCACGCCATGTATTAGTGATGCTCGGTCTGGGAGGTAACATCCCACCACCTCATGGAGGAATCACGCAGCATGTCGGTAGTGATCTTGACCCTCATCCCAGGAGGCATCCCCAGATGCTTGAATATCGTCTGCATAGAATCCAGCCATGACTCCACAGCCTGCGGTCCCCCATCACCTAAAAACGTAGGCGGATGCTTCTGCTGGAAGATATGAGTCATCTCTTCTATAGATGTGGTGGCCTGTCGTGCTCCCTGGAAGGTCTGCATGAAACTTATAAATCCTTCACAGAACTGAGCCTCCACGCTGGTGTCCAGTATAATAGATGGCACCGCATCTGGCACTGTTGGATGATCCACTGGTATCCCATGGCCCACCATCTCAGGAGTATATTTGTTGATGCTCTCCTGGAGAACCGGTGTTCGTCTCAGAAGAATGACTCTAAAAGGTCAATGAACACCTTAGATCAAAATTATCGAAGACCAAAAACTAGAAGACAAATATGGGAACAAGAGAAATAAAGAATTCATGATTTTCAAAACATGACTTCACGACGTGTATAAATACTATGCGGCATGTTCACACAGGCCATCCACATGGGTGTGTATCCTAGATAAAACTGGTCATGTAACACCCCAATTACACGACGTGTATTCTGACCACACAGAGTGTACTTGAATCCTCTTTCCCTATCTGAGTCCATCTACATGGCTAAGCCACACTGATCTTATAAAAGAACACTGCACGGTGTGTCCCATAGACACACATCCTGTACTTGAAATCCTTTCACTGGACCATGTTGTTCGTGACACGTCCTGTATACCCAGATCAGACTACACGACCTGTTTCCAAAAGGACACGGTGTGTTCAAGAAGCCTTAGACCGACCCGTGTTTCTCGCTACACGGCCGGATACACAGTTGACACTACACGAAGTGTTCCTGTCATACACGACATGTACTAGGAAAGATAACACCGGCCCGTGTTGTTACTGACACTGTTGGGTTCCTGGGTCAGACTGCATGGTGTGTTTAAGGTAGAAAAGGTGTCTATGTCGTAACTTTTCCTCCATCCGTGTTGTTAGTTACATGGTCAGACACTGTGTCAAAACTACACAACAAGTATAACTTGTACATGGAATTTTTACCTAATCCATTATCTACCCAGTGTCCCTACCCACATGGCCTATGACACAGAAAGAGACTACACGACGTGTACTGAGGGTACAGGACGTGTACATAATTTTTTTTCCAATTCTTCCTGAACATAAGAACACACGGAGTGTGTCCATAGAACTACACTGCATGTATGTTGGGTTTTCCAAACAGAAAGCCTTAAAAACTTCTCTGGAGCCCAGAAAACTACTGAGATGAACACCAAAATTCCAAATTCCAATATGTGAGGGCCAATACTTCCCGCGAATCAATGTTTGGCATCTTATGCGTGTTATAACAAGGAAAGTGCGTTAATGATCCACCAAATTCTGGTCATTGAGGGCCCATACTCCACAAGAACAAAATTTAGGCGTTAATTCTATCAACAACCTCTTACAACAATACCCTATCAAATAGTAGGTATTTATCAAATCAAATATCACAACAACATGATTTTATAGCACACCAACTATCACAACCACATGCAATTTCTAATGTACCTACATGGCATGGAAAGAATGCATGACATGTAATTTCTAGCATGTGCCTAAATGATGCATGAGGTGGAACACTCTCATCTCATCGGGTTGCAACTAAATAGAACCCATGTATAAAATATGAATAGCATACTACAAGTGTGTCACCAAACAGTGAAAATAAATTCAACAGTCAAATTTTTAAAATAAAAAAATTGAATTAATGGGGTAGACTGAATTTCCCCTGTACACGGGTTAGCTACTCTCGGGCACAACTTATTACCAAATACCATGTATGCCCTATCCCTGAATAAGGCTCCAAATAGTATGTCAAAGAAAAGAACTTCTCTAATTCCACTTTGTAACGTCCTGGATCTGGAAACAACATAATGGGTGCCCTGAACCCGGTTCATCACATGACCTCAAGTGCGTTTCCTCAAATGCCAGAGGCTTCCAACTAGCAGTTAGGGCCTTGGTATGATAATATGGAAACTATGCCCTCATTTTTTAAAGTGTAGCACAGTGGAAAAGATAAATAACATACAACAATGAAAATATAAAACAATATACAACTGAAATGGAAAACTAAAGTAAAAGAGAACCAGTATTATATATATAAAGATGCAGCATGTCACTAATTCTATAAAAGTAGCCAGAACAGGATACACTAAAATATGATTCAATACCACTCAGAGTATAAGGTACAACAAAACAAAAAAAAGTAGAGTAAACGAAATGCAGTAGCATTGCAAGCCTAAGCTCAGTCCCACGCTCTCCTACTCCTCTACTACAATCATGTATCTGTAAAGGGACCCTTGCCCCATTCAACACTAGCTGCAATATAGTATGTTTGGGCCAAAGGCATGACCTAAACAGGGTGTGAGAAATTAATCCCATTAGGCACCCACCAAAGGACCGTGCCCAACTATTAGTGAAAATATGCAACAGAAGTGTGCAAAAGTAAATGCAGTAAACTAGTAAGTACTCAAAAGTAACTATCACTACCAGTTTCATTGCCATTTTAATTATTACATATCACCTCCAAGATTGTGCTTCGGCTTGGAATGTGAAACATCGAAGAACACCATAGTGGATATACAAAACAAACAGTGTCCTCAAACATGCCCAACCATTCCCTCAGGTATTCAGAATCTTTCCCTCAGGCTAACATAACCACGCCCTCAGGCTAATCAGAATCTTACCCTCAAGCTAATAGAACCACTCCCTCAGGCTAATCAGAATCACCCCCTCAGGCGATTTCTCTCCGGCATAATGAAATAATTCCCTCAGGCACGAAAACAACTTCCCTCAAGCATATGAAACATTGCCCTCATGCTAAAAAAACACTTTCCCTCAGGCCGTTCCCTCAGGTGAATAGAACAGAAGCAAGTAACCGGGATGATCCCAACACATAGTAAGCATTTACATACAATTTTTCTCAAGAAATATCAATCATACTAAAACATGGCATACCCTCGAGTATCCTGGACCAATGGATAAACAGAGGAACACTCCATCGGGTTGGTCCTGGATGCAAGCAATGATCCCAAACAAAAGTTTTAACTTTTCAACAGATTATCTATGAAATTCTAAATATTTCCCAGCAAAGGCCTCAGCCATATGAAACCCCAATATGGGTTCATAGCACAACAGTACACAAATTGAACTCAACAGGTGGAAATAAACACCAGACCACCTACTTCGATCGTCACTGATCAGTATATGTGAACGACGCCTCCCAAAACAAATGAGAATGGCGCAGATATGAGACGAACATAGTCTCATTCAAACTCATATAACTTTCCCTCTAGAAAGAATTGGTAAG
The DNA here is from genome assembly GCA_963277665.1 of Viscum album. NCBI lineage: Eukaryota > Viridiplantae > Streptophyta > Magnoliopsida > Santalales > Viscaceae > Viscum > Viscum album. The sequence goes on along the minus strand of OY728121.1, from coordinate 1,786,274,873 downwards.
AAAGGATCTAGGAGAAGGAAGAGCTTATATGCGCAGTTCAAAGGAGATCGACGACATAGGAATCGGGTTCCCTGTGTGCAGTTGGGAGATCCTCCAAGGTCCGTCCGTCTCTCCTGCACTCCTCCAGCATCCTAATATTCTTCTATGAATTGAGGAGGCTACTGCCCATTTTAAGTGAAAAAAACTACACAGCGTGTACTCTCAATTACACGATGTGTACTTATCATTTTATTTAAACTGTTCCTCTGGCGGATTCTTTCCACCGCAGCAATGTTCATCTATTGACATGAGTACATGGCATGTATTCCTGATTACATGGCATGTTCTGTCGCTCCGCTGGCAGCTACCTCCACCACCTTACTATTCACCTGTCGACTGAATACATGACATTTAAATACCCTGTAACCGGCGTGTAAATACCATGTACAGGGCATGTACTAGGTTTTTACACCCTTCATTGTGGACAGGCCTACACACCCTGTGTACTCACCCCACACGGACAAAGTGCACAACGTGTGGAAAAGTACACGGCGTGTAGTCACAAAATTTTGGGATTTTCCCCCATTTTCCTTATTTTATCAAAAAAACTTCTAGAAAAAGGAAAAAAAGAAACTTGTACCTCAATAATAAGAACCGAGTTCTTACACCTATAATATAGTTTGCTTCGACTAACCACTCATGTACCTTTTTGGCATATGATAACAATCATTATTCCGAACTCTTATTGGATTATTCTAATGAAATGTATAGCATAAACATATCAAATTATATATAATTCATTACCTAATGTATTAGAGGGATATAATTCACCCACCCATCTTAAAATGAAAAATCCTATATTCTAGTTCCACTTGGATATGAAAACATCAATAATTTCATTAAAAAAATAATATGATAATGAAATGGTTTCCCGAATTTTTTTCATAAAATGGATCATAATTTATTGAGTAGAAAATTTTGAATAGTAAAATTATGTTATATCACTAATGATAAATAAAAATAATAATGTAAATTTACATAAATGAAAAAAATTATATAATAATTGTAATTGTTCTGCGAAAAATATGAACTATCCTTATGGTTTTATATAATTTATCTAAAAATAAATTATTTAATTAATAAAAATAGTAATGGAATTTTTATTAAAATAATTTATTTTTTGGAAAATAAAATTAGTAAGGAATAAAAATTACAATAGTGGGAATATTTTCTTAATTAGAAAATTTAAAAACGAATGATTCGTTTTAGACTTTTGTAATTAATCACAAATCAATGTAAAATTAGTCGTGTAAAAAATATTAATAATATTAATTATAAATTTTTGTAAATATATTCAAATAAAAAATATAATTACAATACTAAATAATTAGAATATATATAATAAAATTTAATAAAAAATTGATAATATGATACTGAAATAAATATATAACCGATCAAAAATAAGAGATAAGATGAGTCCATCTAATAGGAAACCTTCCAGTTGTATTTTAGAAAAAATAGAGGAATGGTAAGAATAATTAAAAAACTCATAAATATAAAATAGAATAAGGAAATTAATGTGGGTTTATTGATGATTAAAATACAATTTCCCTATATTAGAATTTTTTGATAAATAATGACATTTGTAATGTTATATTTGAACGAAATACCTGGAATGTTTCTACAAACAATAATGAAACTGATTTAAATACAAGTATAATAAAAATAAACATGATAATATATTAATTCAGTTACATATAATCAAATATTATCTTTTATAATCACACATTATAATCATTCATTAATGATTTATTTTTTATTTATTTTTTATTTTCATCATAAGTTGTTTCTATTTTTTTATTGTTTTGTATAAATTTTGTGATGGTGATTTCAATCATCACTAATTATTATAAATTTCAACATTACCAATTTTATCAATCTGTTATAATAATATCTTTACTAATTAATTCATTTTTATGTTTGTTTTTTGGATGATAAGGCTATGGTTTATGAGAATCTATCTATGTAGAAATATTTTTGGATATTTTCCCAATAAAAATGAGTTAAAATGAAATGATCATAATTTTAAATGTGTCATAAATTTTGGTGAATATATATGTCATATATTTCTCATTAATATAATACATTACATATATTAATTTTTTGATACTTATTATTTTAGTAGACCATGATGTTAGTTTAACATTGGTCATATTGATTATTTGATCGAACTAATCAAGACCATGGTATACTAATGAATGTGTAAGAGTATAGAGTTATATCTAAATATTTTCATTTTATAAAAAAATAATTATTTTAAAATGAAATAAATATAAGGTAAAATTTCAATTTGTTATAGTTTAGATGATAATGTAATTGAAAAATTTGATGAAAATTAGTGTACACGCTTCGATAAATTCTATCCCTCTCGAAACGGGTTCCTTCAAAATCCCACAGTTATGTTTTTTGTTGGAATTATAAGTTTCAAACATATAATTATTATTTTATAGATTTATAATAGGATGAGTGTGAAGATATAACCAATGTAAAAGTGTGGTTTTGGAGGGGTAGAAAAGGTTCCCTATTAAAGGTTCAATTTTAGTTCCATTTTCACAATTACCAATTTTGTAATTTATAAAGAAAGTATTCATACATTAAATGTTTAGAAAAAGTGAAAATAATTATTGAAATTGGTTTTTCATACCATAATAATCATTATTTATAGTTATTATTATTTGATATTTTGAGTTTCTATCATCATTTTAATAACTGTTTACCATATTTTACCATTACTCTGGTAACTCAATATCACACTTCAACCAAATTCATCATGAATAGAAATGAAATTGAACTTTGTACCTAATTTTCACGTGATTATTAAAAAATATTAACTCAAATGAATCACATTTATCTTTTATTTATATGAAATTTATATTTTAAATGAAAAAATATAATATATTGAAAAAATATTTTTTTCAAACAATATACTACTAAAACATTGGGAGTTATGATCCATATTTGATATCAATTTATAGTAATTAAATGAGAAAAAAATTATTTATTATTATAAAAATAATGTTTTTATTGAATTATTTATATGTAATGATATATTTTGTATGCTTCGAAAAAAAATCAAAAGGAATAAAAAATAATATTTAAAAAAAAAATCATTTTTAAACTAAATATAAATTTAGTCTCATTCAGTTCCATGAAATAATTTTTAGTTGATAAGATATTTTTTCTATATATAGGATCATTTTTCATTAAATAATGAATTTTATAGCAACCATTTTTATTTATTTTCCTGAAAGTAGACAACATATACAAGCAAATCTGAATAGAAAATATGACTTCTTTATATTTTATTATTTTATATTTATTACTAATTAATTAATTATGAATGAAAAAAAATATTTTTCAATTAATTATATAAAAAATTTAATTTTTTAAAATATAATATTTATATATGATAAATTGAAATTCTATATAGAAAAATATTATATCCTAAAATTTTTTATTTAAAAAATTCATATGTCTATTCATTAACAAATAATTCTGTATTCCTTATAGTCATTCAACAATTTTATTGATGTTATGAATTCATTTCACTAATATTACCTTGAAATTTGTTAATTGATATCATTAATTGATTGAAATACTTATATAAAAAATTAATAATCTATGATAATTATTACTACATAAGGAATTGAATTTAACAAGTTAGTTATTATAATATAATTATGATGCAAAATTATTTCATCAATTTCAAAATAGTTTTATAATGAAAAATTATATTGATCTAAAATGTAAATAAACATTACTTATATAAACTATATATCAATAATTCTGAAATATTAATATTTTCATTAGTATTCTACCCAACAAATATATACCCTAACATAATGATGGTATAAAAGATATATCACCTTGAATATATCATATAAATTCATTTCATTCTAACATCACAATTCACATTTATCATTCCGGTAGTATTCATTTTGGATTTTACAACTCGACTTCTCCATTAATTAATTTTATTATCATTATAGGTTTTCTTCTACTAATAATGATTATCAATGGTAAAGATAATACATGGGATTTCGAAGGGTGTTTTCTTGTTTTTTTTCAACATATGAGAAATCTTTACAAGTTCAATTTTTTTGGGAAAAATAATCAATGGAATTTAAGGACCACGCATATTTGGCTACCTTTAGTAGATGATAATGGATTGAGGGGGTTATAAACCTTATTATAGTTATTTTTGATGATTATATGACAAACCCTCACACATTCTGTATAAATAAAAATAAAAAATTAAAAAATATTATACCCTAAATATTTTTTTTTGAAATAATTATTAGTAATTAGTAATTATTGTTTATAATTATTTATTATTATGTAATTATTTTTTCATTATTTTAAATATGTATATATCATGATATATATATATTTTTAAAAAATTGTTAATAATAATTTTGAAATAACTAATCTTCATAACCCATTTTAATTTTCTTGTTATTAAATATTTAATAAAAAATATATTATATATTAACAGTAAAGTTATATTGTAATAATTTTTGGAAACTAAATATATTTAACATATTTCCTTGATTTTAAACGAATTTAAGAGTATGCAATTATATTTATTATCAAAAATTAAAAATCCATATATAATTTATATTTTTTAAGTTTTACATAAATATTAGTAAATTATTAATAAATATTACAATATAATTAATAATTTTCTTATTATTATTAAATTAATATAATTCATTCATAATTATTATAAATACATAATAATTAATTTTATTGATTTTAATAGTAATTAGTTTTATTAATTATAAATTAATGATGATTTATTTGTTTTAATTAAATATAATTAGTTAATTACGATTTTTATTAAAATTTATTATTTAATAAATAAAACTTATGAAATATTTTAAAAAATTATTTTTTAATTAATTAATTTTATTGTGATGAAAATTAATCTAACTGGAATGTATTCAAATATTTTTAAATTAATGGATTGTTTAAAAATTTATCAAAAAATGGAAACTATATATCATAATATTTTTAATTTTAATTCGAATACCAATATTCATTGGAATTATAATTTTTTGTAATATATATTGAAAATTAAATTAGTTTACTAATGATTGTGTAATCATATGAAAATTAATTATAATAAAATGGCCCCAATATAATCAAAATAACTTTATTCAGTAAAAATCGTGTAAATTAACGAATAATTTTATATCATCAAAGACTATGGTGAAGAATCATACTATAATCCAAAGTGTGAATGAGACTCTCGTATCGATATCATTTTTATCTATGATGTGGTGGAGTCTGAAGAACTATAAGGGGATCTTTTAAAAGTACATTAATATTGATTGGTTCCTACAAAATGCTTGAAACAAGGGAATAGGTTCCCTCAATATGTTGGGATGTCAACTACATCCATCACCCCTACATACATGGAAGGACATGCCTTCTGATGAGGAGGGGGCAGTAAGGCCTGTGAATGACATGTCATAAAATATAAATCCATGTGAAATAACTGTTGAAATGATCATGGATCTTCTATACTTAGAGAAAATGGTTAATTAGATGATAACACTAATATATCCCTTGGTTACTACTACACATAGACAATAATCTAAGGCTCCTCTTCTAGATGTGTTTCCACTTCCTATAGAATAATTAACACCTCACTTTTAGTGTCACGTGGTCTACATCATGTTCACAATGAATCATCCACAACACAATCAACATGGGGTGGACACTATGAAAGAAAATAAACTCCTAGTAGTTGATAATTGGAAATATTATCACATACAACATGATATAGAGGAACCATGTCCCATATTGTAGCAACAAAAGATGTTTGACAATGTTCCTCAACTTCTATATGAATGACTATGTTGAAAATATGGTCCCAAAAAAAAATATATAAATATATTCAATCTATGATTAAAATATGGAAAAAAACTATCTAATGTAATATTGTCGATATAACTGATCTTGGATCCCCTAGCATGTAGTGTAAGATATAATATAGACATCATTTTATACCAGATTGAAAACACAAGGTTTTGATACAAATTAAATCTCATCATATGTTTTCCATGGATATGATATGATGAAAATCTATCATAGATATCAATGTTCTCATAATGTTTTCATATCGAGTTAAAATCCTTCCCCTTCATCAACTTTAGAAAATGAATTACTGATGGATTACTAGGTATGAATTGAATAGGTAAAATTCCTTAAAGAACATTCATCACTCTATCAGTCTAGTTCCAATACTATATGAATGTGTATAAGAAGTAATAAAACCAAGACATAATTAATCTCAATTATGTTGTATGAATGAAGTTGGGTCAATATACCCATTTGTGGAATCCTATAAAATAATAATTGCATGGTGATATTTTTTAAAATATATTTTGACTAAATTTTAAAAATGAAAATAATATTATATTTATTAGAAAATAAAATAATAAACATTCATATATCTATAGGGAATATAAAATAAAAAATAAAATGGTATACAACAAAATTTTATATTAGTTTATTGATGTAATGGTGTGCACGATTCCCCGTATGACATACACAATAGGAAATGATTAATAATAAGTAATTAAGTAAACTAATTCTTATTAGTATAAGAAGGAAATGATATGTTATCATACAATATTACACACAATGAATCATTAAACCTATCTGTGGGATGACTAGAACCAATAACAATAGGGGTAAGTGGTGGGATTCACTCAGATGAACACATTTGAATGAGGATGATAGTTCCCACATGATCTCTGTGATCTAATTGACATTCGTTATATATATATATATGTATGTATGTATTCTAATCGTATAGATTAGTAGGAATATTTCCTAGCATGATCAATGTCATCATGTATCCACAAAATTCATTATGCAGACATGCATTATTGAATGATCAGAACACATTATCTCTCTAATGATCCTCATGGTATATACACTATCATGATACCTGATAGTATTCAAATCATCATCATCAAATAAATGTGTGTGGTTCTTATTACACCATCTCATAGAAAAATAAAATCTATAATTAAATGTATCATCTTCATGAATTTCAAGGACAACAAATCATTGTATAAGTTCATGATAGTATCTATTGATGGGTCCATTAAATATAACACCATCTATAAGATTACCAAGGATAACAACCACACCTCTCTAGTGACGGTCATTTATCACTTAGGAAATTTAATGGTGTAATTCTCCGGAATCCATATCATGGTGAGGATGGAAAGGAGGTGATGATAGGGAAAATTAATAATTTATAAAGAATTTATGTAAAATATATCTGGTACTATGAATGGGATAATAGCCGCTATATATGGAATGTAATGAAAATTATATTTCCTATGCACTATAGCCTCTAAAACATCACACTCCACTATCACATTATGAGAAACATTTAAATATTACCCAGTGATTAGAGAAATATATTCCATCTCAATTAATAAAAAATTAATTAACTATTATGTGTAAAATAAAATCATAATGTTATAGTTAGAATATTTTTTATGTTAGTGGGTTATTGGAAAGAATTGTTTTTCAAACACCAATTTCCATTTCTAGAGTTTAGAACATGGATAGATTTTTTTTATCATAGAGTGTTTTTAAAAAATTAAATTCACATTATTGCTGAAAATAATGTTTCAACCTTTTATATTGATCCTAAAAATAAATACTACAAATGAATTTACACTTTTATAAATATCATCATTTTATCAAAATTAAAATATTATGAACAATCTCTATATAGGTTGGATGAAATATATTTACTATATTTTAACAATAACTTGAATTATTTTTTATTTTAAGAAGGTTGATTTTCAAATTTAAATGTAATTTAAATTCATAACATCGATTTACATTGACTAAAATATTTATAAAACCTGAAAAAAGGTCAACTTGAGAACTATTCCAAATCCAATTTTTGAACACATACTTAATTAATTTTTTTCAGGTAATACATCATCATGGGTGAAATTGTGAACTATTTCAAATAATTTTATGGAACTAAATCTTGTTATGAACATCCATATAAAATATTCTATATCTTAAATGTTACCAATTTATTTGAGGCCAACCTATAAGAACCTGGATCTTCTTTTCTGGTTAGTTTTTCCTTTTCTGGTCGTTTTTTAGGAAAAAGGAAATTCTGGAACTTTTCTAAGTAGACGTCGTGTACTTCCTTGCCGCGGGAGGCCGTCTACTGGCCGTGTAGTATCCACACAGACGGCCATGTGGAATTACATGGAGGCTGCATAAAGAGGATTACATAAAAGAAGAGTAAACACCGTGTACTTTCCTTTTTTCATTAAACGCATATGGTTCGTGTCTAATCTTCAGAAGACTCTTCTTTTAGGCCTTGTTCAACCGAGATAACCCGTATGGTCACAGATCTTCGATGAACCACATAACAGTTGTTTGTCCTCTAAATCGAACTCCATTGGTTGCGTTGGAATCACATCGGTGAGTTCTCTCTTCTACTTGAGCCTTGTTTCCTGATTTCCCCTCTCTCACGAGTTATCATGGGTTGAATGTTTTATATGTTTTTGTAGATCGTCAAAGTTCTAAGGATATTCAATCATTGAGGTTGCATATAGCGATCTCCTAACCCCAAGGAATGTGGTTTGGGCCTTTCCATTAAAAGTATTTGAGTATTATGTGAAATTTCCACTAATACCCTTGAATGAGGTATTGTGTGCTTACCGTTTTACCCCTATTGGTTTTCCTGCCATGCATGAATGCATGTGTAGAGGTAATTTGGATATGAATAGTGTTGATTGCTATTCTTTGTATGTTTTCCCCTTACCTGTTCTGTTTGCGACTGTTTGGTCCTGTTTCACCAGTTTGGATTCCCTGCATGTTTCTTTAGGATGGAGAGTTTGTATTCTGACATGATTGTTATGTTGTATACTGTTTATCCAAGTAGTTATGTAGGTATACATGGCCATATTACACTGCTATGCTCGTTGACCTACACAGGTTCGTGAGAACATGGTGTAGTAGACAATAAGGGGAATTGACTAGGTGAGATTCCTCAGAGAGTCTTTGAGCACTTTTGGCTATAATGGGGATTGGTCGAGTGAGCATCTTCAGAGAGCATAAATCCACTTCAGGCTATAAGAGGAATTGACCATGTGAGCTTCCCGATTGAGTCCTTGATTTCTTTAGACTATAAGGGGATTGACCGGATGAGCTTCCACATAGAGTCTTTGATTTTATTCCTGATCTTTTTAGATATTAGGGGACTTGACAGTGAGTGTATCCTCAGAGAGTCCATGAATGACCTAGAATATAAGAAAAATTGACTGAGTGAGCTTCCTCATAGAGTCCTTGACATTGGGGCTATTAGAGGAATTGACCACGTGAGCTTCCTTTGAGAGTTCATAACTACCTTAGACTATAAGGGGAATTGACTCTCAGTGCTTCCTCAGAGAGTCTTCCCATACTGATCCATAGAGGATAGGTTGGGTCCACTTCCTAGAGGGTTATTGTACATGATTGATTTTTTGACTTATGGAACTGGTTACTGCTGAGCACCTTCCTATTTACAGTTTTCTATATATTTCCCTACCATCTATTCACTTACTGTTAGGAAAAGATCTTTGGGTGGTTGCCTACTGGGATTTAGTCTCACACCCTGTTTGGGCCATTCTTTTCAGCCCAAACAGATTATATAGCTACATGAATGGTTAAGGGAAAGAACCCTTTTATATACGGTACTTGACTTGCTGTAGAACTGGAGAGCATGGGACCAAGATATGGCTTATGATGCTGAGAAGTTTATCTATTTTCTTTTTGACTTTAGTTTAGCACTGTTGTATTTTCTATCATTGTGACTTGTTTGGATGATTTTATAGACATATGTATCATGCATCATTATATATATATATCTATATATATATGATCTGGTTGTTTATTATTCCAATCTTTCACTGTTTACTATTGTTGGATATTTACTGCTTCCGTTATTGTATGTATTTGCTTACATCCACTGTGTAATCTGCCAATGAGGGCATAGTTTCCCCACTATCACACCCAAGGCCCTCACTGCTAGTCATAAGCCTCTGGTGTTCAGGGAAATGCACTTGATGCCATGTGACCAACTGGGTACGGGGTGCCTTCAGGTGGCTTCCGGAACCAGGATGTTACAAAGTGGTATCAGAGAAATTCTTTTCTCTTGATTTAATATTTGTGTCCTTTTTCCAGGGATAAGAAGGAATAGGTACATTGTAATAAGCTATTCCTGGGATTAGCTAATCCTTGTACAAGTAAAAGCTAATCTACCTCATTTGTTGAAATTTCTTCTGGTTTGGAAAGTATACGGTTGATCTGATTTTCACCGATGGTGACTCACATGTTTTGTGTTATTACTGTTGATGTTATTGGGGTTCTATTTCTGTCACAACCGGATGAGATTAGGGTATTCCATCTCATGCATCATATAAGAACTTTCTAGAAATCACATTTCATGCATTCTTTCCATGTCATGTAGGATGAATTAGCGATTTCATGTTGTTGTGATAGATGATGTGTAAAATATGGATGTTGTTTTGATATCTTCATTGATACAAATACATGATGTTTGATTGGGTATTGTTTTGTATATATATTTTATTGAATAGACTCTAAACTCTGGTTATTGTGGTGTTATGTGCCCTCATGGACCAAAATTTTGGGGATCATTCCTCTTTTTTCCTTTTTATAACATGTATAAGATGCCAGACTTTGATTCGTGGGGAGTATGGGCCCTCACAGATTGGAATTTGGCACTTTGAGTGTTCATTTCACTGTTTTCTAGGTTCCAAGTAGTTTCTGTGGCTTACTGTCTAGAAAAACCCACAATACATGTTGTGTACTGTTAAGTACATGACATGCGTTATTTTATATGGGAAGAAACTGTTTTTCTTATGTACACGCCGTGTAAATTATGTACACGCCGTGTAGTATCTAACCATGTTGTAGGCCGTGTGGGTAGAGACACAGTATGGGTAACGTCCGGTGGGAACACTCCATGTACTAGACGAACATGTCGTATAGTTTTGACCCTGTATCCAACCATCTGACCAACAACATGGATGGATAAGACCTTAAGCTATACATGCTATTTCTGCGTTGAACACCTTGTGTAGTCTAACCCAGGTACCCGGTCGTGTCACGAACAACATGGGTCGGTGTTACCCCTTCTCGTACACGCCTTTTCTGTCTGGAACACGCTGTGTAGTGTGATCCATGTTTTAGGCCATGTCATTAACAACATAGTCCAAGAGAATCTTGTCTAGTACACGCTCTGTCTATATTGCACAAGTCGTGTAGTGTTATCTTCTGGGAGATGTGTTGCTTAATCATGTTGAAGGACTCAGGTAGGGAAAGGGGACTGAAGTGCACACCAGGTGTTAAGACAACGCGCCCTGTTTTTTGGGTGTTACACGTCAATTTTAGACAGGAGTACACGCCCATGTAATGACTTCAGGGTACACGTCGTTTAGTCATATTTTGTAAAACATGAGTTCTTTCTTTCTCCATTTCCCATCTTACACTCCTTGTTTTCAGTCCATGGAAATCTTGATCTAAGGTGTCTGATTGACCATGCAGTGTCATGCCACCAAGAGGTCCTCATATTGTGCACTAGTTTCTTGACCGTGATCAGGCACCAGACATGGCCGACCAGGGACCACCTGTAGATCCTCCCGTTGTGCCAGCCTTGGCACCAGCTGTTGTCACTTACATAGGTGAAGATTCACAGTTCAGGGAGGGATTTATAAGGATGATGCAGACCATTCATTGGAGCGGTCGGCACTGGTCGGCCGCAGAGGAGGTGTGGCGTGCCGTCACACGCCACCGGTGAGCAAGGGGCTGAGGCTTGCCAACCGCGACGGTCGTAGGAGGCATCCATCACATCGACCATCCAAAGAAGGGGTGGAATCACAACCAGTACGTCATAGATGAGTGGGAAGTTGTTGTGACCAGCGTGCTGTTGGGGAGAAGAGGGTCGCAGAGGAGGCAGAACCCGCACCTTCGGTGGTTTCTTCGGCCACGAAGTGGTGCCCATATGGTGTCACCATTTCACAAGAGGAACAACCTCCCAGAAATTCGGGAGACTAGGGGGGAGGTCTCTCCCCCCTTGCCAGCTTGGGCAGACATCGAGTTGTGACCCCTATCGGCTGCCTACCCTTGTGGGCTACCTCACATGGCCAGTCCGCTGGCTAGAAGGTCGCCACCCTACGAGCTGCCTGCCTAGCAGGCCGCCAACTAGCGTGCTGCCCCCTTGTAGGACAAACATCCCATTGAATGACTAGACTCCCTTGTTGGCCACCCATTACAGGACACCCCCATGAAATCTGGGCTGGCCTTGTCCCAATGGGTTGAGCCTGCCGCAGCCCGGTCCTGACCTGGTTGGACCGAACCTAGGCCAAACCGGACCCAAAAACACTTAAAGATCCATAACATGAAATCCTGGAAACTATTTGACCAACCATATGTGGTGTTGGGACCCTTCGAGCAAGACAGTTCACTGGGTATACTCAACATGAGCTTGAGAGATAGTTGGATTATGGCAGGGTTGGATCGAACCCGAATCCAACCGGGCCCTCAGAACTAAAATGATTATAACTCATAGACTGGGCGTTTGATTGACGCACTGTCTATCGTGTTGGAAACCATAAGACATGGAGGTCCATTGGGATACTCCTTCATGGAGCATAGTGGTAGAAAAGGTATGAACAATAACATGAGGGGTAGATTATATGGAACATGACCATACCAGGTATAAGGAGTCCTATGGTTGGATGTAACATGAAGAAATAACATCAATCCTGTGTGAGTCAGTATCTATTAGATCCTAGGTGGGTAAGCACTCACCAATACTATTTGGGTTAGTTCATACCAATCCTATGTAGATTAGATCCCGTGTGGGTCATTGATCACTGATCCAGTGTGGGTGATCACATACTGATCATGTTTGGGTCAGATCTTGTGAGGGTCAGTGGGGGTTAGTTACCTATTGATCCTGTGTGGGTCAGTGGGGGTTAGTTACCTATCGATCCTGTGTGGGTCAGAAGTAGTGATAATTAATAGAATAATAAGATCTAGACTTACAACTAATCACTTGTACTTTGGTACTTAATTTATACCAGGTGTGAGCTGAGTCTTTTTCCTTTGTGGTGTTACCTGTGTGGTACTTCTACCTTTATGGATTTACCATTGTGGAATTCATCCCTCATGAATGAGATGAGTATGTCTTTATAACTTAGGTATATGTATGGGAATATAACTAAGTAGAGTTGATGTATATTTCTTTGTTCTTTGTGATTGATGTCTTTATTTGTGGAATTTCCTTTGTGGAACACTAGGACACCTATGGGGGTCTTGGGGTCTCTATTGAGTATTTTTATACTCACCCCTGCACGTGCATCACCCGCTCCTTGTTGTGTCTTGTGCAGACAACAGACAGCATTGATCGAGGCTGAGGGAGCTAGGACTGGATGATACTCAGAGGTGGACCATTCGGCGTGATGTGGCGCAAGGACTATTGATCGTGAGCTACACGAACCCTTCAAGTAGGATCCTCGGTGGATGATCTATGAGTTTTTTTTACATTTCATTCGTATTTGTAATTTTCTCTTGTACTTGTACTTTCAGTTAGTCTTATATTACATCCCCTTTACTTCTAGCACTCTTTTTCTACAACAGTTAATTGATGGTTTCATCCTTTTGGGTACTATAATTGTGTGTCTTTACATGATAAAAGGCAATGCCTTCCAATTTTTAGGGATACGCCTTTTCGGTTCTAGTCACCATCCCCTGACCTATGGAAACTGGGCTTGGGGTAATCACGACACAGGACCCAAGGGATGTTTCATGACATCCATTATATGGATATCCTTAGATGGTATAATGATTCTTTTTTATTAGGATCTCAGAATATGATTTTTTTTATAAAACATGTATAACCTTTATTTATGTTTAGAGATGCATCCACTATGTCATATAACATGTTTTTATTTAGCCCGCATTTACACAGAACTTATGATAACCTATTTTTGACCCCATACATATATACCACATTTTCATATGATGAACATGGTTCATATATAATTTTATTAGGTTGAAGAATATTCTATTGGTAGGGGGACTATGCTAAACACAATCTGATGTGGTTTATTTGTTCATTAACCCCTATCCTTACCTACAAAATGCTCATTTTATATGCACAAACTGGATTGTTATATATCCAATTTGTAGTGGAAAACTATGAATATCTCACACCCTATTTGGGATCCTTATATTTCAATAATATACTTTATGATTTTAGTGGTAGATAAGTTAGGAACCCATATTCTAATGTTTTATTTTCACTACATTGTCAGAGTGTATGAGTAGAGGACAAAGCATATTCTCATGATTCCAGTGGAGGAATATAATGGTATTTTTATAATTTATTATCATTTTGAATATTCCTAAACCCCTATGTCCGATGTACTTTACATTTTTATAGAATCATGGAAATAAAATTATTTTTATATAGGAAATTTATTTAGACCCTTCCATTAGGTTATGTTGGAAGATTTATTTTATTTATTCTTTTATCATTATTATTCTTCATTATTATAAAATAAAATAAAAAAGGAATATTCTACACATGGACACACCAAAAGGCCCTCACTTCTTCTTTGTATACTCACGTTTATGGGGCGGCACACATGAGTTAATGTGGTCAAACGTTTCGGGGCACCACAACATGGTCTTCAGTGGGGGCACTACAAAGGGGGCTCAAATATTATTTTTTTTCTATAATAATTTTTTGGTCTTATAGAGGAGGGTATTAATGTGCTAGAAGTTTGTAATTAATCTTTTTTACAGAGAGTCTAATGAACATAAATTGAAACCCAGATTACCTGGTATGGGACATTTCAATTTTGGTTTGATCTTGTTCCAGTTACACTAATTTCACCATTGGGTGACTCACATGGTTTGTGAAATTACTATTTTATTATTGTTAATATTATGGGAACTTTTTTTTTGGAATGTTTTGGAAGTGAGGTATCATCTAATATATCTTTATATGAACTAGGCTATTCACATACAATGAATATTGTTATTCCCTATAGGATACATTTTTTCTTTAAGTATCTTTATTTCTTATAAGTTTTCTAAGTGTATTGATTATTATAAATAAAATTTTGATTACAATTCTTATAGGGATAAAATATTTTTATTGATTAATGTTTCTACAACAATATAACTTGAATTTCCTCATATATATTGATCATGGAGCCTTAATTGACAAATTATTTCATTTTTGCGCATTGAACCACATGTTTTATAGGGTGAAATGTTAGATCATTTTTATTACATGAATTAAAATTAAAATTTATCAAAAATTTCAATATATACTTTAAAATTTCAATATAAATGGTGACAGAACCTGATATGATAAATAAGGGTCATGTTGAAATTACATGACATACAAATTTTAATTTATGGAGACTGTGAGATTTTATAAATTTGTAATAATGGTGAATAAAACTATAATATGAATCGTATATTCATATAAATGATTGTGATAAAAAATAAATTTAAATTTTCAAAATAAAAGGTTACTACTAAATGGGTATTCCAAATGAAATATAATTGGTGGTTTCCACTATAACATGAAATTGACACTCTATATACCAAAATCCTTATTGTGTTATATGATTCTTTCATGATTACACAACCATAGTAGTGGGCACAAGGATGTGTCTCTTGTGATCCATTGTGACCTTTCTTGTAATATAAACATGTATTAAGGCGTAGGAAGAGTGGTGTGAGTCTTTTACTAGAAGGCCTTATACATGTCCATTATTATTTCTGTTGATAATATTTAATATTTAATTTTATATGAGGTATGAATTTTGAAATTATATATATATTATTCCTTGAAATCATCATGCAATGGTCCACGAGGGCACAAAAAACCATGCATCAGAGGTTGTGGGAGGTAAGACACTAATAATACCTCATTATGTGACACTATATTCAAATCATACTAATCATACACTCGAAACTGATGTACAAATAATAGATAGAATCATACTCTACATGTAGACTATATAGGGTTCTTCAAAACCTACCCCTACTTTGGAAGAGTCAAAATGGGAATTCTAGTAGCATTATCCTCCCACTGTCTAAAGGAATTGTGAACTCAGGATACTTAGTCATTGTTGTAATCCATGTAATCGATCATTGATACTTTGGAAAACCTTTCAGTGTAATGACTCGAGGTTTCTAGCTTTATGTTGTGTGACTCAACTAAACGTTTGTGAGATTTCATCACATTGGTTGAATGAAATCAAGGTATGGTCGATGTGGACATCCAAAAATTATATTATGACTACTTTTTTCTATTAATGGTGAAAAAATTCCATGACTGAATTTTTATACACCGATTGATGTGTTATATGATAGTGATGGAGTATTCATATCATTTTACATTTTTTCAACATTTTTTCTTCAAATACTCATTGGTGAAACAATGATGTATATGAGGTGTTTGGATGATGGGACTGTGTATACAATTGTATAATTGGTTAATTTCATTCATTTTACCATTGTTTTAGTGATAGTGAATAAGTCCCTCATCACTAAGAAGAATCTAAGGAAAGATTCCATTTGTGAATTTGGGTAGTTGTTATTTGATATAGGGAGAATGTTTTTCCAAGATCATGTAAATTCATTTCATCATTTCACACACTTGAATCACCATAAATATGGTGCATGCTAAATGTTATGTTGTGTGCCCCAAGTGTGGTGGGGAAAGATGAAAGAATACTTAGGGTACAAGGAACCCAATCAAGTTATGAGATAAAATTTGGATGCTCTACCATGATCATTTCTATTTAATTTTACATCTATTTCTTTCTGAGAACTGATCTATTCAAATACCACATTTAGTTATAGGATATGTAACACCAATTTTTAGAAAGGAGATGGTTTATGACAGATGTATTAGGCTATATATGTGGTCAAGGAAGATGTAGTGGACTTATAAGGAACATTAGAAACATATTATAACTTATAAGGGTATCTAGGTTGTATCTTAGTGTTGTAGATATAGACATATTTATTTTGGGAATCCAAATACATAGGATAATATTCCATAAAATTAGATAGTTTGAGGTACTATTCTAATAGCCTCTACATTGGTTTCATCCTTGTTTTATACGAGCACCTCACACTAATTTATATCTCGAGTAGTTATGGAATTTTTGTCCCAAGGAATTGAATAATTCACTATAATGAATACTCCCAATAGAATATTAGGTTTTCGATCAGTGATTATACATATGTGATAGTATTTCAATCTTGATTTGGGATGATTTCTCTTCCTATGGATTCTTTTATACTTAATATAAAAGTATTAAATTTCATTCTTAGGATGAACTAGATGGCTTGATAGCACAACCATATTGATTTCTATAATTGGAGGGTCTCATTTACATAACCCACGGGAGGTACCTATGTCCATAAGGATGAAAAGTATTTCTAGAGAGTCAAGAAGGACATGATCATGATTGTAATTTTGGAGTGAAAACCTAGATGGATGGTCTCTTTATAATAATTTCGAGAATTCAGTGTATCGAATTTTCTCATGTAGTGGTTCATTTCCTAGACATTTTCCCATAAGAATTTTCTAGGTTACTTTATACGAAATAGGTAGAGATCACAATTTAGATAGTTCTTAGAGTGAAAAATATCCCATTCCTGATTATAGGATAGAACCTACAAAACTCCATGAACAAAAAAAATTATTTACAGGATTTTTAAGAAAATGGATTTATTTAAACTAGTACATTTTAATTTGTTTCACATGTATTTTTTGGTAGGAAGAAATAATGTTCCCTCATATTATGTATGGATTAGCATTGGTTTAACAAGCATACAATTAAGAATGAGTATCCTCTTCCACGTATTGAATTCCTCTTCAACCATCTATGAGGACTATTTGTTTTCAGTAAAATGGATTTGGGTTGAGATTCTATCATGTTAATGATAGCCCATCATTCATACCTCATTAAAAAATTCCGAGGTGATGTGACTTGTATGAGTATCTGGTTGTGATGTTTTTTCTTATGAACATTACATAAATTTTAAAGAATCTACTAAATCATGTTTTCCACTTGTACCTAGAATCATTTGTGGTAATATTATTTAATTATATATTAATGTATTATTATTCTTGACATGACCATTCAAAGAGATATGAGATAGTAATAAATACACTAAGAGAGAATAAAATTAATGTTAGGATTAGAAAATTATACTTTTGGATCAATATGGTTCAAATCCTTGGTCACATAAATTTAGAGGGTAAAGTATCAGTTGACCCAAAGAATGTGAGTGTCATAGTTTCCTAGGAACAACCAAATAATTTCGTTGAGATATATTGTTTCTATGGGATGAGTGGATATTTTAGAAAATTTATTTTGGACATTTCACACCACGTTTCACCTATAATATTCTTGACTAAGAAGGGTGTAAAGTTCAAATTGTATGAACATAGGAGATAAAATTTTGCGGATCATAACGGGAGAATAACATTAGATCATATCCTTATTCTACTAGAGAATTACAGAATATATAAATTTATTATGGGGGATCATGTTTTTAGATAAGAGAATTTATGATGTAGGTACATTGGGTTATGACATATAGGTCCTTTAAGTTGTGACATCATGAGTGGACTTACCCTAAGGAGGCCCTCAACCTATAAATTGTGGTTCAAGCATCACACTACTTGGGGAAATATATGTTGGGATAATTGTTCATCATTTACACATACCATAAATGTCTCAAATAATTTTCCACATATAGTCAACGGTATCATATGAAATTCTGGTTGGAAGAATACCTTCAGGAATTCGACTATGAGATTTCTTATACACCTATAAATAGAAATATAGTAACTAATGCCATGATTTGGATGAATCTGATTAAGGATGTCATAGAGGACATTTGGGAGTGGTAGTTGGTGGACCTTCTCTCAATAATGCACATGATGGATCAATAATATCATTATTATTACGTTTTGGCCTCATTGTCAGTGAAATTATCCCTTCTATAATGGGAAAATATGAGACTTGTTTTGGATCCTTTCGGACTCTCTATAAGAGATAGTGTCTCGGGTGGGCATCCACCACCTGGTTGGTTTAACAAGAAGGATGAGAATCTTCAAATCCATGAATGTATCTTCGTACATTAAATATACAAGGATAATTGATATAGGAATCTTCCGAGTTTATTTGGATAGTAGAACCTAGTCATAAAATGATATACCAATACATCTGTTTCTATTATTGGTGGTAAGGATTAAATAGAAAGATTGTTGGTTTTGTTACATGCGGTTTTACCTGTCAGTAGGTGAAGGTGGAGAACCATCATCCCACATTACATTTACAAACTCTATCAATTATTTAGTGGAAATGGGATGACACCACTATGAATTGTTTTACTTGTTTTTTGATATCCCCTCATGGAAACTACACATTATGGGTGATCATAAACATGTTGACCAAGGTAAACCACATTTTACCTATCATAGAGACTTTCTAATTTTATGATCATAGAGGGATTTTTATTTGGGAAATTGTGTGAATTTATGGTGGATCATATTCTATCATATTGTATAGAGACACATAGCTTACAACACATCTCTAGAAAAGGTTTGAAGGAAATCATTTTTATAGGTTTTTTAAGTACTTCATATGACCCTCTAACTAATGGTCAACATGAATATATGATAAAATTGTTTGACAACTTTATAAGATCATGTTTCCATGATTTTAGTGGTTCATGGGAGAAATTTCTACCCCATTTTATGTTTTCCTACAAAAATATCATTCATGTAATAATTACATTGACTCATTATGTGGACCTTTATGATAGTTAATTCATTTCACCTCAATTCTAGTTAGAGTATGGTGATATAATGATACTATATCCTAATCTTGTTCATGATACATCAAAGTATGTAATTTTTCTTTCAGATTCATATGTCTATAGATTCGTCCAAATAAATTTCTTTTACTACTATTTTTCGGTGATCAATACAGTTAGATATGGGACATCGGGTTTGGTTATAAAATTATAGTAGACTGGGTCATAGAAAGATTCAATGATAGGGAAATATTTCATCTCGTTTCATCAGGTATTTCTTGATCATGGAGAGATTCAACATGATATCTTATCAGTTGCATATACGTCAAAGGTACCAGGTCATGCATGACCAATTCCATGTCTCACTGTTTGACCATTATTATTCTAACCATTGCCATTCATTTGATCTTGAGGTTACCGAGATCAATGTTGATGATTACATTTAGTAACATCTTGTATGCAACATTGATTATATAAAGAGGGAACTTCAAGGATGGTCATTTCCTCTAGTTCAGGTTCTATAGGTGTGTGGGCGTGTATTTGACAAGACCTTGGAGAGGGATAGGGGTTTATATACATTCTCAATGGTCATAACTATTCTCATATGATGTTCTACCACCCTCATAAGTGGAACATGAATAAGACTAATTTTATGGTGGTTATATTGTGATGTTTTTGTTTTTATAAAGGTATATATTATTCTAAATTTTTAGTAAAGTATCATTTTGTTTCACTTTTTTCATAATATTCGGTAACTGCACCTTTATGTCGGTCTGTATACATTCGAGGGAAAGATAGGTGGTGGGTTTCATGATGGCTACTAATAAAATACACCGGGTGAATTAAATTCATTACATTTATTTATTAAAATTGATCTTAATTACATTTTCCAGGCCCTAGGAGTTTTTTCATATATTTAATTCAATTAGTGTCATCATTTTGATATTCTTGAAGTGTATTAGTATGGGAAGACCCAGTTTATGATGTCAGTTGATTTTTACAAGGGAGGAAAAAATCATAGCATTGCCTGATGTGTTAAATATATACTTAGTGATTATGTTTTTGGTTTTTTGATTTGTTAGAACCTCTATTTTGTTTTTCCACCATCTGTAGTAGCTTCCTCCATCCAAAATATATCTTCTATCACTAAACTATGAATTGCGAAATCCATCTCTTACATAATTTCATTGATCCACCAAAAATCTTGTGGGTTATCCTCTAGTAAGGTATATGATCCACTATCTTATTTTTAGTTTATTTCTCTAGCTCCAACATAATTTATGTTTGAGCTAATATTCATTATTTTTAGGTTATTTAATGATTCTTATGTTTTATCCTAATTCTGACCAAACAAATGGATGAGTTTTATTCTGCCACCCTATGTTGGGTACACTAAATAATTTCCAAAAAGTGTCATTGTATTCTATCATGGACCATTGTTCCAAGTGTGGGACTATCCACAAGCACATCCTAAATGATCGAAAAATTAAATAAACTGATTATTCGATGCTTTCTTTACACATCAAATCTAATGAATAATTTCTGGAGTTTACATATAAAAAATTTATTTTTTAATATTATATCACATATATAAATATATATATATATATATTAATATTCATTACATAAAAAAATAAAACCATGATATAACCCAATTATTTTACTATTAGTGGAGACCAGGACTTATAAGAAACTTATTCTTAAAACATCTACATCATCTAGCACATATTCTTTCATAACTACAAACCTGCTAGAAAAATTATATGTAATGAATTTATATATATCCCACAAAAAAGGAACATAAGAATGTGTAGGCTCAGATGCTCTGTAAAGCTAACCATATGTGATATCAAAGGTTACATAAGAATAAGAAGATAAGGCTATAAAAGATAAACATATCAATTAGAAATTACACCATCCATAAAAATAATCATAGTATTAAAGAATGATCAATAGAGAAGATATCGATACATGATCATATATAAGAATAATATAAGAATGTAATCATGAACATAACCTAAAAATTTCATAACCAACTAGTAAAAGGGTATAAACATGGTTTATGTGATAATCATTATCACAATAGTGGAAAAAACATTTAACAAGTATGCATTTTTCACGTCGGTTCTATATAACCGACGTGAAAAGATTAAAAAATAGATATATCAGGTCGGTTATTTTATAACCAACATGATATATAGATCATGATCCATTTTTTAAATCAATGAAAATGCCAACTGCTTGCTCTAGGGTATTTCTACGTATTTCCTCATGAAATACATAAATTCATTCCTCCACAATAGGTACATCCTCTATTTTATGAGTACCTTCTCCATCCCTATATGTTTTTTCTATTCCTACTTATGAATTTTTTTATTAAAGATATTGGGGTGTATCCAGGTAAGAATCGAATGAGGAAATTTCTGATTTAATGTTAATGGATTCTTATTCTTACTTACAAATCATAATTTCATTCTTCTTGCAAAATATTTTCACCTTATATTTTGAAATATAGTCCAAACCAATTCTTATATCAAATTCAACAATAGGTATGATGACAATTTCATAAAGTAAAGAATGTTTATGTGCCTTAAAGGGGACTAAAACAAATATTTTTTATAATGATACTTCCCATAAGAGATTTAAATGAGAAAACCCTCATTAAATCAGAAGTAAAGTATCTATTTTTTTGGAAACTAGAAAGTTATAAAATAATGTGACGATCTAGAATAAAGTGAAGAATTAGATAATTTTTTGTAAATGATTAATTAACTTAGAACCACATCATTATGAACATCAACGTCAACATTTTTGGTCATATAATATTTTTCCTTACTCACATGTCCTTTTTATGTGGAATGTTTCCTTGAAACATAGGAAAATCATTCAAACAGTGGCCATATTCTTAGAGATAAAACATTTCACATTACCAACATCTTTATTGACCTTGAAATCATGGGCTTAGTGGCCCTTTTCTTCATAATTATAAATAGCTCATTCCCCTAGTAGGAAGGTTCCATGATGTTTCCTTCATATTTATTAAAGGATATAATTTTAATCGTAACCATAGTCACATTTTACTTATTTCCTTTTCTAGAGTGTTAAACATCCCTCCCCTTCAATTTCATTCCCTTAAATTAATAAGACATAGGAAAAAAATTCTATCTTGATAGCACATGAGAATATATCATCATATGATGATAAATTTTGGGAGACTAGTTTCCCTCAGAGGATTGGTTTGAACCCATCAAGGGATGAAGCAATAAATGTATTTTTATTTCATTTTTAATTTTTAGCATTTAAAGGTATCATTATAAATTTTTCCTCATATTTAGCAACATTTTCATCATAAATTTTCCTCAGATGAAATAATTTCTTCTCTATATACACGTTTTGATCATGAGGGAAATGTTTTTACAATAATTTTTTTATAAAATCCTTCCATTCTATGCTTGAAATATCTTCATCCTCTTTCATCTATTGAATCAATAACCACCATTTATCTACATATATTGGGAGATTATAAACAACTATAAAAACCTTCTGCCAACCATTTCTTCCCAATGAAGGAAATATCAGATCTAAAGAACTTATCCATTGTTTAGGTATAAATGGTTTTGTAGTCCCATGTAATTTTAAATATTGTTTTCCCAAGAAGTGTTCTATCACAATTTCTTTATGTTGTGGATCATGATGCCCTATACGGGTAAGGTTTTTCTTCCAAACCTATGTTAGTTTTCCTATTATAGTTATATGTTTCCTGACCCCAATCATTCATCTAACTCCAACATCATTATCTTTCATAGGAGGGAAATACTTACCATGATTATGTGAATTGATACAGTTTCAATTATTTCCCATAGTAACTATTTCTAAACAATAACACACATTACATTAGGTTTTGAATCATAGTAGAAATTTAAAGATTAACAGCACTTTACATAAATTGAAAAATTTATGCACATATAATCATATAATCATAAATATAGTTTTTTTGCGGACATATTAACTTTTGAATAATTCATAACACTTTCTAATGAAAATGTGAATTATCCAAAGCATGTCATATGGGAGTGTCAAACTCGGTGTGCAGTAAGGCACATTGTTGTGTACCAGGTTATGCATATTCAGGCCAAACCCACCTTTTCAGATTTTTAAGCCCATGTTAAATATGTGAAAGAACAATATCAATATGTACTATCCAGACAAGGATGTATTTCTAAGAATATTCTCATAATCTCTACCTGACCAAATTTTTAGGATATTATAATTTTAGTATCCTCAATGTATACTATAGTGTTATGTTCTCTAATCCTTTTTTTATTCCAATATTAAATTTTTCTAGTAAACATTTTAACATAAAAACTATAATGATCCAGATCCTAGTAGGCCAAAGTCAGTTCCTCACTTTATATCATTGTAATGGTTACAAGATTTTAATCACAAAGTACTGATCAGTTTATCTATTTTGGAAAATATATTACATAGGTTAAAGCTATATTAAAATATAAAAAATAAAATACAACTTATAAAATCTTTTATGAACATCATTAATTTCCAAGATTAATTGTATATAACAGTCATTATACAAATCATAGAATCCTAAAAAACAGAACACAAGAAGAGGATGAGCTCAGGTTCATAGTAAGGGTAAGTTTACAAAATAATATGTTAGGAATAAATAATAATAAACAGTATGGAAAGGTTCATAACTACAAGACAAGACATTAATACAAAAACATTAGCACCCTATGGAAAGGATACATGAAAATGAAATAAATATATATTAATGATTACATTGTCATCATAATAATCTAATTATCACATGAAATATCAATAACTAATCTCATAATGAGGTAATCAATAATTCCAAACATAAAAAACATATCTTCATGGGATGGCCAAGACACCATATATAAATGGGTAAGACATCAACCAATAACCAATCTAGTTTGTCTCATGATTCCTACCAATGCATTGATGGGATCTAGAATCCATTTTCCATCACATAATAATTCTAATTCCTTCCATATGTGAAAAATAAATAATATAACCATTCATATTTAAATACAAGAATACGAAATGTCAATACATTAACCTTAAAACCTGAATTGTAGAAAAATAGCACATCCATGGTCAAACATATCATCAATCCATAAATGAAATAATGTAGATTATATTATATAATAGGAACCCTAGTCAATCCTAATATCAAAAAACGTATGTTGACATGGTTGAAAATACTCTAATAAAATCATCGAGTTTATTGAGATAAATAATCCTTTTTTACTTTTAAATCATTTATTTAAAATATCCCAAGATTTTAAATGAAAAAATTTACACTAAATGAATATTTTAAAATTGTAATGGAGGATTTAAGAGATTATGATTTCATAAAGAATGAAAAATACACTAATGTCGTATTAGTTAGAATAACATGCCTTCCTTATTTTGTTGAAAACATCATATAGTACCTCATTTGGAAAAGATAAAAAATATTCCATTCAAACTATTTTATAAGAAGATAAAAATGGGTAAAAATACATTAATAATTTATATGAATATAGTAAAACATTTTAAAAAAATTTTATTTTGAAAATTGACATGGATGATAAATATTTAACAATAGATACTTACATATAAAAAATACTGAATAATAATGATATTGTGAAATAACCCTTCCGTTGTAATTTCTTTAAGTTGAATGTTTTTATTCTTCTTGTATAATCACTTAAAATAGGATACTAATTTAAAATGGAAGCATAACCATATTTATGATATCATATATTATATTATTGTAAGTTTTTTTTAAAAAATAATCCATTATTACATCAGTTTCGAGCATTAAATACTTCCTTTATCTATGCATGTTTTGTCCTGTAACTCATGTTTCTTATGCATTGGATATATAAAATTCATCTAAATAATTATATTAAGTTAATAAAAATTATATATAATAATTTTATAAATTTTTTATAATCATTATTAAATTTGTAAAATGGAAAATGAATCTCACTTCATTGTGGAAACGGTTGGTCGTACGTATGCACAAGCTACATTATCAATACATTAATGCTAAAAGGGTAAGGAAATGTATAGTATATTAATTTTATATAATAAATATCATTTCATGTTTATTATTTATATCAATAAATTCAAAAATTATATACATACAAAGAAAGTGGTGATGAAAAATAAATTACACCATGACATGGAGATTATAAGTCAAATGTACGCACACAATGTGATTTTGTTTTTTACTAGAAGTGTAAATCATGAAATATGGTTGTCCCAAACTCATAGTAACATCTCAAAAATATATATGACATATAATTTATTACTTTATAATGTCAAAAACTTATAAAGATTAATTACAATTATAGAATAACTTGTATTAGTTAGAAGAAATGATTACATGTTCTTTGGTGGACTTTCTTTAGATATCTTCTTAATGGATCCATGATTTATTTTTATGATGGAAAATATATCTAAAAATTATATAATTATGTTGTGAGTAGAAATGTGGAGTACATGGTTAATCTATAATTCTCAATGTGTTGTGAATAAGTGAGGGAGTGGTTTTCTGTTTATAGTTGAGGTGAGGGGAACATTTAGAAACACTTAAAATATTATAATATAATAAGGTTATTCGTGATCCAAGTATAATAAAATAGCCTAAAAAATATATAAATAAATTTTCTATGATACATTATCCCCTTATTAATTAATTAATTTTTATAAAATTTTTAAATACTTTAATAAAATATTAATTCAATAATGTACAATTATTGTCAAATTTGTTACTATTAATTCATTATGACATTAAATATGCCATGAAAAAGTGGGATTTCAAATATAATATTTTAAAAAGTCTATATTATATATTATAGACCTATAAAATACATTATAAAAATTAACCCATCCAAAATATCCGAAAATTAAAATTATTAAAATCAATTATTTTATTTATATGTTATTTAAATAAATACTATTTTCATATTAAAAAAATATATTGAGGTAATTATATAATTTATAAAAAATTAAGAAAAACTTTTCATAATGAAATTAATTTAATTTTGATCAAAATAAGATTTTATTTGTGTTCATATATTGGTGTTTTTATTATGTGGGCACATTAAAGATATTAAAAACAAAAGATTGACAATATGTAATGATATTTGATTTAAATAATACATATGTCATTTTTTATAAAACTGTCAATTAAACTACTCAAATTTGATCTTATGGTTATGACGTTTGAATAATATTTATCCAATGATTTTGTATCATGTTTTTATTATTTGTTTTTATCATTATCTTTTTTTCAAACCCTATTGAACCCTTTTAACTCTTAAGGTGATATCATGTATTTTATACATTAATGGTTTACATGATACCTATTGAATAAAAAAATGACAATAAATGAGTCATTGATGAATTTTTTAGAATTATAAAAATTAATTGGAATAAATTTATATTTTTATATATTTTATATCATTTAATAAAATAATATTTATTTTAAAATAATAATAATGTCAATTTTTCTATTGTTCATTTTTTATAAATAAAAAAGAAAAAGAAAATATTTTTTAATGTCAAGACATATAAAACACTAATAACATGTAAAACTCATAAATAAAATTATTGGATGACATTAATTTGTAAAAAATTATATTTTTAATATCCTTTATTTTATTATTTAATTAATTAATCAATTACTACATCTTTACTGTGTCAACATTTAATTTAATAATTTATTTCATAAGAAATTTAAATATGTTACCATGATTGAGGTAAAAAATTTATCATTCTAAAGATTATTTATAGTTGAAAATATATTTAATGTTACCCCACATTAAAAAGAATTCCCTTACTAAAAACAAATGTGTGACAGAATAGGCTTTTCTATGAATATAAAACTATAAATATTTTACTCTCATCCATGTGAATTCCAAAGTATATAATATTAATAAAATTATGATTTTAGTGTAAATATACCATTCTAATTACATTATGACATTTTTTAGGGTAAACTTGTAATATTTATAATATTACTATTCTCCTCAATTACCTGATTTACCCTTATCCGTAATAATTATAATATTACTAAATTTACTATTCATATTCCCCAAAAATTAAAATAAACCTATTTACATAATTTTGAATTAATTTTTCAAATTATAGAAAACATATGTTTCAATAATTAATTTAAAATTAATCTCATTGTTGGAATGGGAAAGTAGGATGTTAAAGTGAAAACATACAAAAGATGGTAACATTATAAAATTCATATTCAATGTAATATTGATTAAAATGACCAAAATTTTGTTACCTAATATAAAATAAATTTACATATTTTTTAAAATCAATTAAAAATATAATTCAATACTATGAATTATTTGGATTTAAATTCAGTTTTCAATTAAAATGAAATATTTTATCAACATTCATAAAAAGAAGAAATTAATCAAACAAATACTAAAAATTCCACAAAAGAAAATTTTTATATTATGATTGAATAGAATTAGATTATTTTATAAAATATAATCTCTAATAGTGTCAAAATGGAATTAAAATTGGTTCACAATTAATAGGTGACAAATTTTGTTTTATTAAAATATTTTTTATGAGTAATATTGGGTATATTCTTATCCTTTTCCAATAAATTCTATATAATTAATGTAAAATTATTTTATTGGATATATAATATATAAATTTACTATATAAATTTTATAAACATTTTATAATTTAATTGACTATGGAAAATGTGACTAAATATTGTTTCGTTCATACCCATTGTTCTATGAATTATAGGATATGAACAAAATTTAATTTATTTTAAAAGAAACATATGGTTAAGAATTGGGGGTGATTTAATACCAAAAAATGAGTGATGGAAATGGAAAAATGAAGGAAATTATTTTATTAGGGTGTTTTCTATCATACACTCAAATTATGATTTTGTAACGCATTTGATGGGAATGTGAGAGGTTTTCAGTGATACACTGAACAAAAAAATATAGTCATATTAAATATACAAAGGTAGTGATATCAAGGGATGATAATTGTTTAAGGGGGTGGGGAAATAATTTCAGAAAATTATTTTTGATGAAATTTACCAATAGTATGGATCTTGGGATGTGATTTTAGTAGGTAATGGTCGTGTCAAATGGCTTTGGAGGCGATATGAAGAGGGAGTGTGAGTTCTCTTTTATAATTTAGGAGGAGATTCATTATTTTAAAAAATGAAATGTATTCATTCTTGGAATGTCTCCAATACCTCATGTACCACCAAATAGATCAATAAATGGAAGGATGGGTTGATGTAAAGACCCTGAAATCCTGTGGAAATTTTTTTCCTTAAATACATGGAAATTTTACGACTCCACAGTTTCTGGCGGCACTTGATTTAGAGACCCAGTGTGCCCAAATTGAATTTATGAAGTTTTGTTCAGGTACGTTCAGTAAACGTACGTGTGGGATTTTATATCATTTGAACTGGTGCTCGGAATTAAATTCAGAGGGCACCGTTGAACTTGTAGCACTGATATTCGCTTAAGGAGAACATTACCGTAGTTGCGTTTTCTCGAGGATGGAAGTTAATTATGGTGGATTCTTAATAAATTAAATAAAAATTATGTGTGACATAATTTTATTTGATTGGTGGTTAAAACTACCAAGTGGAGGTTAGAGTTGGGGTCCAACACACCCTAACCTCCCTTGGGAGGATATAACTAGGTAGGGACCACTCTAGTTTGAACCCCCTGTAACCCCCATGTAACTCTCATTTAATTAAGGAGATTCTATTAAACTTCCATCTCCCTCAATATAATGTTGAAACTCTCCACCTCCATTGTTTGAATATTGAATTCATTCCTCCTCAATTAATCAAATGTGTTGTCACAATTAATAAAGGAGAACTCTTGAGTTGTTGTGCCATAAAAATAATAGAGAACTATCTATATTATTTTTGGCTTAATATTTTTTGGATAACTCTGGGAAGAACACCATTATATTCCAGTGAAGAACGCCTCTCATCTCCGAAGAACAATGAGCATCAATTTCTTCCTTCTTCGCCCGGAGTAAGCAAGGGAAGCACTGTAAGCCATGAAGTAAACTGAGGGTGTCGACTCTACTT
This sequence comes from Viscum album, assembly GCA_963277665.1. Taxonomy (NCBI): domain Eukaryota; kingdom Viridiplantae; phylum Streptophyta; class Magnoliopsida; order Santalales; family Viscaceae; genus Viscum; species Viscum album. The sequence goes on along the minus strand of OY728121.1, from coordinate 1,786,244,767 downwards.
GTCTTCACCGAGCTCTACCTACTAAGACATTGATGGAATGATGTCTTTTTTCGGCGACGTTCATCTTCTGCGACTCAGCATCATTCAACGACAAAATAAAAGGTAGGGGAAATTGGATTATTTTTATGTACGAGTTATACTCTCCTTTCTGCATCGTGTGTTGTGCTCTTGATGCCAAATGTTAACAAAGTAATGAGGAGGGTTCGGACCGCACGAGCATGGTTTGACCCTCCCCCCCATTTTTTGTTTTTGTTCTCTTTCTTTTGATGAAGGAGGTAGAGCCAGTAGGGCGCGGTGCGATTTCACTGATCCGGAGGAAGGCGGTCGTGACCATACAGGTTGCGGCGGATGGAAGAGGTGGCGATGGTAGCGGCAGCCACGTGCTGGCCGAGTTGAGGGATCAGAAACTGCTCGGGCCACTCGGTCCATGGGATGACTGGCCGGATGATCCGAATGTCCTGATGGAGTAACGCAGCGCACAAGGTGCCGCGTGGAGGATGACGCAGGAAGCGTCCACGGGCCGCTCGACTGGGCGAACCGGCCGGCCGTGTGTCGTCTGAGCTGGAGAACCATGGCACCCACAGGCGCTGCGTGAGGAGAAACATGGCCCGCGTCTGCAAGCCACGTGCGCTGGACCAATCCGCCAGCCAGGTTGGACCCGCTGAGCTGGGTCGGGCCAAACCGCCAGCCCACTGGTATTGATGGATCGGGCCCGACATCGCTTAAGTGTGAATATCTCCTAGACCACACATTTGATTGATGCGCCATCTACGGAACGAGGACCCTCACGGCGAGGTGGTACATTTGGGATACTCTAAGTATGTTTCGGGCAAATTTGGAAAATGGTCGGGTTTGGATCGAGTGTAAATCCAACAGGGCCCCTAGAACAGAATTTCCAATAACTCTCAATCCGAGCGTCAGATTGAAATGCCATTTATCGCATTGAGTTACTAAGGATGAGATAGAACTACAGGATACATCAACTCAGGAATTTGTTATAGTTGATGTATTGAATCTTAGATTGAGGAGAGGACCCTCTCAGAATAGATCATGTTGTGTTCGGGAACACTAGGGATGGTTGTGACTAAGATAACTACTTTTCCAGAATCCTCCATGGGTTCGACAGTAATGAATACTGTACTGGAATCCTCTATGGTTTCGACAGTGATGACTAATGCACCAGGATCCTCCATGGGTCTGAATGATCTGACTTATGTTCCTGTATCCTATGTGGGTCTGACAGAATAGCTGGTCTTGTATCCTGTGTGGGTCCGACAGCTTAGCTGGTCCTGTATCCTGTGTGGGTATAATAGCTTAGATGTGATAGATGGTCCTATATCATTTGTGGGTTCGACATCGTAGGTGGTCCTGTATCTTGTGTCGGTCTGACTGCTTAGATGAATCAGTGAGTACATCTGATCATCTCTATCACACTGCAAAAGATGTAAACCTATGTGAGTTAATTCATGTCTTTCAACCATTATCATCGTGTTGATTGACTTTACATCCTTTGTGGAATGGTTTTTTCCTCGGTATCGAGAGTTGGAGTCGGACAATGTTTGATAACTTAGGTATATGTATGGGCATATACATATGTAGGGTTGGTTGATACATCATGATTGTATCTTTCTACTATGTTTTATCCTCTGTGGATTATGGGAGACCTTTGGGGGTCTTGGGGTCCCCTATTGAGTATTGATGTACACAACCCTGCATGGGTTTCAGCCGCACCTTATTGTGTTCTGTGCAGACGACGGGCAGCAGTGATCAAGGCTGTGGGTGACGGACGGAAGGCTCCTCGGAGCTAGACTTGAAGGGATGTACCACAGGGACGAGTTGTTCAAGTTCTGTACCTACCCTTCATGTAGGATTCCCCATTGGACGATCCAGGAGTTGTTCTCCCTTTTTACTTGTACTCGTTGTTCAATTGGGATTGTATACAGATCCACATACTTTCATCACATCATACATTCCTATTTTAGTACTTTTTTCCTCTACTTCTTGTGTTCAGACTGTGTGTGTTACTAGTTTAAAGGAAATTCCTTCCCTTTTTTATCAGGATTACGCCTTTGGTGCTAGTCAGCAGCCCCTGGCCTATGGAAGGTAGGCTTGGGGTTGTCAGGACACGTTCCCCAAGGATGGGTCGTGACAAATTTGTATCAGAGGTTTCTGTTCTAAAGTAGAACCTGGACTCTGATTATTTTAACGAAAATAGTGTTATGTGTGTTGGGTGTGGTTATTAGATTAGGGAAACCAGTTTTGGTGCGGCGGCCGATGTATCCATTCACTAGGACTCTGACTTCTAATTTCCAACTCAGTGGAAAAAAACACTGATTGTGTGTGTTTCCCTTAAAAAAAAGTTTTCTTCATGATTACTTTGTGTCAGCTCACCAGTTATACTATTTTAATAGTGGCGCACGAGTTTCTTTTCAGGATGGCCCCATGATGGCATCTATCTAGGGTTTTCAGTTTCGTACGAGATGGTAGCCCACCGAGCGACGAGGCCTCAGTGCAAGGCGCCATCACAGCGGAGGTACCAGTGGTACCACTACCCACTAGGCCACTGATACCACCAGCTCCAGCAGTAGAGAGTGCATGTCGTCTGAGTGCATTGCACGAGTTCCAGCGCCAGAGGCCACCCGGGTTCCAGGGAGAGACGAACCCACAAGCAGCTAAGGATTGGCTGGAGGCTGTCATGAGAGTTTTCAGATTGGTAGGGACACCAGCTGACCTCATGGTGATCCTTATAGCGAGTCTGCTGCATACATCAGTAGAAATATGGTTGATCCTGATTCTCCAAGTTCATGACGAGGAATCATTACTCTGGATAGACTTCGAGAGTCTATTTATCTTAGAGTTTGTTCCAACTACGCTTCATGAGGTGCGGATTCAGGAGTTACTTCATTTGCAGTAGGGTAGCATGACAGTAGCTCAGTACTCTGCGAGGTCCACCAACCTCTGACCCTACTCCACAGATATGGTACGGGACCCCTTCTTCGGGGATCAGACCTTCGAGCAAGGACTCAGGAATGAGATCGGGGCTTCGATGATCCCCCTCACCATCCCGACGTAGGAATGGGTGCTAGAGTGATCCATTTTAGTGGAGAGTTTTCTCGTTGAGCAGTCACCTGTGGTGAGACCCACCACAGGGTGACATGTAGCAGAGTCTTCTGCAGCCGGAAGTAGACAAATGTCGCAGAGGTCCAAGCGGACCAAGCTGTCTAGTGGGAGACTCCAGGATACAGGTTTAGTTGTACAGGGCACACGAGACAGATCCAGTTATACGAGGAACATGCAGTGCTATGCATGTGGTGGGCTGCGTCACATGGCTTGAGACTGCCGAACCCGCTATGTGGATGAGCAGCAGATAGTAGAGGGACCTCCCAAGTAGAGGAAGAGGTTCGACCGTGGTGGTCCTCCAAGAGCAGGCGGACGTGGCAGTGGAGCTGGCCGAGCAGCAGGTGGTGGATGACATATGATGCTCTACCACCACCACCACAAGGAGGTCCACCCCGACCATAGGGAACTGGCGGACAGAGGTGGGCTCAACTCCAGAAAGTCAATCCCTATAACCACGGTTCACCTAAGATGATTCGAGGTACTATCTATGTCTACTCCACCCTTGATGCAGTACATATAAACACAGGTGCGAGTCATTATTTTTTTCCACTTCCCTCATTCGGAGCATGGAGATTCTGACGGAGCTGTTGGATCGATCCTTACAGCTAGAGACTTCTACTGTAGTAGACTTGACAATTACGCACCGGTTCCGGTAGTGTTAGATTACTCTAGGAGGTGAGAGCTTCGGCTGTGATCTTCTTGTATCGACGTCGAGGCCTTACGACGTCATCTTGGATATGGAATGGTTATCCACAGTTCTTTCTCAGATTGACTGTATTAGGCACAAAGTGCAGTGTATCCGTATAGATGAGACCATATTGTCCTTCACCAGTGAGAAGGGAGCCTCTGTAGAATGGGGTGGACTTACATAGAGGAGGGGGTAGCCAATCACACATCAGTTGGCTAGTCTCATCCTCAGAGCGATTTATGTGAGGAGTCCAAGTTTTCCTATTGTGGTGGATCAGTACGCGGATGTTTTCCCTGATGAAGTTCCAGGACTACCACCTCGTAGAGTGGTAGACTTCTACATTGACATATACCCCAGGACGACACAGATATCTTCTCGAGTATATCAGATGGCTCTCACTGAGCTCCGTGAGCTACGAGTACAACTAGAGGACTTGCAGGGAAATGGATTTATCTGAGCTAGTGTTTCACTCGGGGCATATCCGATTTTGTTCTCCAAGAGGGTGGATAGGAGCTTCCAACTTTGTGTTGACTATCGACTCCGGAACTAGGTGACCGTGAAGAACAAGTACCCACTCCAAAAAATTGAACACCTCTTTGATCATCTCAAGGGAGCACGATGGTTCTCGAAGAGAGACCTTGGGTCAGGCTATCACCAGGTTCGATTTCGAGATGAGGATGTGTAGAAGACGGCCTTCAGGTGTCGATATGGCCACTACGAGTTCTTGGTTATTCCCTTCGGCATAACCAACACTCCAATAGTTTTCATGAGTCTCATGAATAGGATCTTCCAGCCTTTCCTCTATTGCTTTGTCGTAGTCTTCATCGACGATATAATGACCTACTCGACTATTGAGGAGGAGAATTCCTACCATTTGCGGGTAGTACTAGACACACTCTGAGAGCACCAACTTTATGGTAAGCTCTCTAAGTGCTAGTTCTGGATTTGAGTGGTTCATTTCATGGTACATGTTATCTCGGAGGCTGTAGTTGCAGTGGATCCAGCAAAGTTCTAGGAAGTACTTTCATGGGAGACACCGATGAGTGTGGCGGAAGTACGGAGTTTTCTAGGACTGGCTGGGTACTATCGGAGATTTGTGCCATATTTCTCTAGATTTTTAGCACCGCTTTCAGCATTTATGAAGAAGGGTAAACCCTTCATGTGGTCAGAGAGATTCCAGTAGAGATTTCAGAAGTTGAGGTACATGTTGACTAGTGTGCCCATATTGAGGCTACTAGAGGAGGGAGTTGGGTACGTAGTTTACTACGACGCATCAGGGATCGGACTCGGGTGTGTCTTGATGCAGGAGCGAGCAGTGATCACGTATGGATATCGGTAGTTGAGACTACACGAGCAGAACTACGCTACCCATGACCTGGATTTAGCAGTAGTAGTATTCACCTTGATGATGTGGTTGCACTATCTGATGGGAGAGTGTTTTACTATCTACTCTTACCACCAGAGCCTCAGGTACACCTTCTTGCAGAATGACCTGAACCGGAGACTGTGATGATGGCTCGAGTTCCTCCAGGACTGTGACTTCGAGATAGTCTATACTTCTGGGAAGTGGAACTTTGTAGTAGATGATCTCAGCAGGAGATCAGGCATTGAAATTCTAGGAGAGGTGATAGAGCAGATGGCCGCGTTGCATATATCCTTTGTGGATCAGGACGAAGCAGCCTTTCTGTAGTCTCTCACAGTCACTCCTCCACTTTTTCAGTGAGTCGGGGAGGCACAACATGGGGATGTTGACTGTGAGATGCGATGTGCACATATATCCTCAGGGCAGGCACCTGATTGATTTTCTGAAGGTGGGGAGAATGTCATTTTCATTAAAGGATGAACCATGGTACTAGTTGCACTTCAGGAGGAAGTGTTGAGGGAGTTCCACCAATCTCTTCTTGTGGTACATGCAGGAGTAGCAAAGTTTTATCAGGACCTCCGATGATAGCACTGGTGGTCAGGTATAAAGAAGGCAGTAGTAGAGTTTGTCATACGATGCCTCACATGTCAATAATGTGAAAGTGAAGAACTAGGTTCTTGCAGGATTGGTTGAGCCCTTAGAGGTCCTAGAGTGAATGTAGGATGGGATATCCATGGATTTCGTGACAGGACTTCCACGTAAATCGATATGAAATGACTCTATCTAGGTGATTGTCGACCAACTCACCATGTCGGCCCACTTCTTACCGATCAGAGAGAAGGGATCAGTGGAGATCTTGGGACTCCTCTAAATACAGGAGATCGTAAGACTTCATGGTGTGCCATCGACGATCGTCTCCAATCGAGATGCACATTTCACTTTCCGGCTATGGACGGGGTTGCAGGAGGATTTCGGGATGTAGCTTCGCTTGAGCACTGCCTTCCATCCTCAGATGGATGTTTAGACTAAGAGGAACATTCAGACACTCAAGTACATGCTCCGTACATGCATTCTCGACTTTTCTAGCAGCTGGGATGATCACTTACCCTTGGTATAGTTTGCGTATAACAACAGACACTAGTCCACCATCGGGATGGAACCTTACGAGGCACTGTATGGCCGACCTTGCAGGTCGTCTCTTTCTTGGACTGGCCCAAGGGAGTCTGCACTTGTAGGACCAGAGATGGTGTTGGCTACAATGGAGAAGGTGCAGATCATCCTGGAGAGGATGAAGATAGCACAGAGCAGCCAGAAGTCCAGTGTTGATAGGAGATGGATACCACTAGAGTTTAGGGATGGCGACCATGTATTTCTATGGGTCTCACCTCAATGAGGTCTACTGAGATTTGGCTAAGGCGGAAAGTTGTCTACACGATTCATCGAACCATTCCAAGTCCACAGCAGAGTAGACAAGGTGGATTACCACCTGTCTCTTCCACCTCAGATGCACCGGGTGCACGACGTCTTCCACATATCTTAGCTGAGGAGATACATGCATGACTCATCCCACATCATCGACCATGAGGAGCTGGACATCAATGAGGGGGAGACATTCACGGAGGTTCCAGTGGAGATTTAGGATCTACAAGAGTGGGTCCTGCGTGGATGGTCGATTCCTCTAATTCGTGTTCGCTGGTAGCATGGGAACCTCCAGGAGAGCACATGGGAGCGGGAGGCTCAGATGTGTGCTCAGTACCCCCATGTGTTCCCCTAGTGTGTGTAGTACCATACAGGGACATAAAGCCCTGTGGTGGGGAGAATTTAATGACCTATAAATCCCGTGGATTGTTTTTCTTAAATACATAGATATTTTACGAGTCCATAGTTTCTAACAGCACTTGATTCCGAGGCCAAGTGTGCCTAGAATCAATTTCTGATGTTTTCTTCAGGTACGTTCAGCAAATGTACATGCATGATTTTATATCTTTTGAAATGGTGCTCAGAATTTATATATGAGGGCATCGTTGAACACACAACGCCATTAATCTCTTAAGGAGACCTCTACTACAGTTGTTTTTTATTGAGGTTGGATGTTAATTTTTGGAGATTCTTAATAAATTAAATAAAAATTATTTGTGACATAATTTTATTTGATCGGTGGTTAAAACCACCAAGTGGAGGTTAGAGGTGGGGCCCACCACACACTAACCTCCCTTGGGAGGATATAACTAGGTAGGTACTACTCTAGTTTGAACCCCCTTTAACCCCCATGTAACTCTCATTTTAATGAGGAGAGTCTCTTAAACTTCTAACTCCCCAAATTTAATGTTGAAACTCTCCACCACCCTTATTTGAATTTTGAATCCATTCCTCCACATTTAATAAAATGTGTTGTCACAACTAATGAAGGAAAACTCTAGAGTTGTTTTTCAATAAAAATAATAGAGAACTATCTCTATTATTTTTTTCTTAACTTTATTTGGAGAACTCTTGCAAGAATACCATTCTATTGAAATGAAGAATGCCTCTCATCTCTGAAGAACAACGTGAATGAAGTTCTACCTCCTTCACTCAGAGCAAGGAAGGGAAGCACTGCCACCCACAAAGTAAACCAGGGGTGTCGACTCGACTCGACTACATCAAGCTCTACCACCTCCGACGTTGACAGAACAACATTTGTTTTCCACGATGTTCATCTTCCATGACTCGACATCTTTAACGACAAAATATGAGGTAGGTGGAAATTGGATTATTTTTATGTACGAGTTATACTCTTTTTTACTCACCATGTGTTGTGTTCTTGATGCCTAATGTTAATAACATAACGAGGATGGTTTAGACCGCATGAACATGGTCTGACTCTCCCCCCTTTTTTGTTGTTCTCTTTGAGTTGAAGACTGAGTCAGAGCCAGTAGGGTGCGGTGTCATTACACCACGTCGGAGGAAGGCGGTCGCGGCCATGTGGGCCGTAGTGGATGGAAGAGGCGGTGGCACCGACGACTGGAGGTGGAGGCGGCTACGTGCCAGCTACCAGGAGGGACCGACGACCACTCGGGCTGCCCGGTCCACAGGACGACCAGCCGACTTCTCTGGCCGGCATGCTGGATTAACGTGGCGCACAAGGCACCACCTAGAGGAGGATACGACCTACGTTCACAATCCGATCGGCTGGGAAAACTGTATGGCTGCGTGCCTGATGGGCTGGAGAACCACGTCGCCCGTAGGGGCCATGTGAGGAGAACAATAGCCCGCATCCATGGCCCGCCTGCGCTGCACCAAACCGGCTGGTCGAGCAGAGGAGTCGGCACTGCGGGCACTGCCGTGGAACCGAACAGCACCGTCCCGTGCACGCGGGCCAAGTCTGTGGGTTGGTCGCGCCCCACCGTGCTGGGCTGACCCCCAGCTCGGTTGGGCCGAACCACCAGCCCGCTGGGCATGACGGGCCGGGCCCGACTTCGCTTAAGTGCAAATATCTCTTAGACCGCACGTCTGATTGATGTGCAGTCTACAACATTGGGACCCTCGTAATGAGGTAGTCCTTATGGGATACTCTATGTGAGTTTCAGAAAAATTTGGAAAATGTCCAAGTTTGGATTGAGCGTAAATCCAACCGGGCCCCTATAAAATAAATGCCAATAACTCTCAGACCGATCGTCCGATTGATGCGATGTCTGTCGCGTTGAGTTCCTTATGATGAGACGGAACTACGGGATACATAAACCCCATAATTTTTGATAGTTGATGTGTTTAATCTTGGCTTGAGGAGTGGAACCTCCTATAATCGATCGTGTTGTGTACGGGAACCCTAGGGAAGGCTCCGACTGAGATGACTACTGTACAAGAATCCTCCGTGTGTTCGACAGCAATGAGTACTATAAAAAAATACTCTGTGGGTTCGACAGTGATGAATATTGTACCGGGATCCTCCGTGGGTCTGATAGTTCTACCTTCTGTTCTTGTATCCTATGTGGGTCCAGCAAAATAGATTGTCTTGTATCCTGTGTGGGTCCGATAGCATAGCTGGTCTTGTATCCTGTGTGGTTCGGATAGCTTAGATGTGATAGCTGGTCATGTATCTTATGTGGGTCAGACAGCTTCGCTGGTCCTGTATCCTATGTGGGTCTGATAGCTTAGATGAATTAGTGACTACATCTGATCATCTCTATCACACTACATAAGATTTATACATATGTGATCTGATTCATGTCTTTCAACCATTATCATCATGGTGATTGACTTTACTTACTTTGTAGAATGGTTTGTTCTTGGGCTCGAGAGTTGGAGCCAGATTGTGTTTGATAACTTAGGTATATTTATGGGCATATACCTAAGTAGGGTTGGTTGATACTTCATGATTGTATATTTCCACTATGGTTTATCCTTTGTGGATTCTAGAAGACCTTTGAGGGTCTCGAGTTCCCCTACTGAGTATTGTTATACTCACCCCTGCACGGGCTTCACCCGCACCTTGTTGTGTTATATGTAGACAATGGATAGCAGTGATCAAGGTAGAGGGTGACAAACAGGAGGCTGCTCCGTGCTAGAATAAACGAGACGTACCGTAGGGACGAGTTGTTCGAGTTCTGTACCTACCCTTCAAGTAGGATTCCTCGGTGTGAAATCCAGGAGTTGTTTTCCCTTTTTACTTGTACTTGTTGTTCTCTTGGGTTTGTATACTGGCCCACATACTTTAATCACATATTAATTTCATATTTTAGTACTTGTTTCCTGTACTTCTTGTGTTCATATTTTGTGTGTTACAGGTTTAAAGGCAATGCCTTCACTTTTTATCGGGATTACGCCTTTGGTCCTAGTAGCCAGCCCCTGGTCTATGGAAGGCGGGCTTGGGGGTAGTCAAGACACGAGCTCCAAGGATGGGTCGTGACAGTTTATGTGGTCATTAAACACCTCCACCAAACTAATATAAATTCGGTCTTATTATGTTATTCCTTAATCTATATGTTTACTAAATTTTACCAATTTTTATTTTACCATAGTAACTTGTATATTTTAATTTAACTATGTAATTTATCCAGTAATACTGTAATTAAAATTATCTCTATTAGATAATATATACCTACTAATTCAAAATATTAAATCCAATTAATTAAATCCCTATTTCAACCTTTATCGATGTAATTAATGTTTACTCTTTTCCCCAATACTTATGGTATGATATTAATTTTTCCTTTATTATATAATATAAATAATTCTATCTCAAAATGTTTAATAATTTTTTTATAATCATTTCACATAAGTGGAAAGTGTAAATTTAATATTAATCTTGGTGACCCAGTGAGACTATGGGTTTTTAAGAAGAGTAGTTTTTAGAAAAGGATGATTCAATATTAACTCAATGAATTATAATAATAATTTAATAAACCTAAATTAATATTTAATGGTATCATATATATATATATATTTCATTTAAATAATTCCCCATAATGTATTATTTTAATTAGTTAATAATGAGAAACACTGCATTTTTATAAAAACATTTTTGAAAAACCCTATTTTAAACAAAAAAACATATACGAAAAATCATTATAATGTTGATCCAATGTAATTAATATAATTTAATATAACCAAATAATACTAATATTAGCTAAAAACATATCCAAAACATATTTTTACTAATAAATTGCATAAAGTATTGAATTTGAAATACATTTTTCAAAAATTAGAATTTTTCACCACCCTCTGAAAAATTAAAATTTTTCTAAAAGACTACAAATTCCACCCAATGTATATTATGTTATTTTAAATAAAAAATTAATTTAATATTTTAAATATAATTTTCTAATGTAAAAAACATCATTGCCATCCATTTTTCATGAAAGGAAATAAATATCAATTTTGAAGAATACATATTTTTAAAGAACAAATTAAATTTACTAAATATTTATTGATTATTTAATAAAAATTATCAATAAATTATATGAAGTAAAATATATATATATATATATATTCATATATTTATTAAAGTAGTTAATACTATTTATTCTTGTGAATTTAACACCGATAAAATAAAAGTAATATATATCATGGGTCATTTTGGTTCATTTTTATTTGTTGAATACACTATTAAACATTTAAATATCAGGTTTTCATATAATAAAAGCTAAATTTGGTGTTGTGTGTTAGGAATGATAAAACCCGTGTTTCATGTCCTTTATGAAATAGAATGTACTTTTTTCTTTTAAAATAACATGTTTATAAATTCTAGAATTAGAAAAAAATATTTGGATTACCGAGTGATAAAATGTTTCACATAAATAACATTTCCAATCAATTAAATATTAATAAATTTATTTTTAATTATTTTATATGTAGTATTTTGAAAAATACAATTAATAATATATAAAACAATATTTTTTAAGTAAAAATATTATATTTATTTAAATCATATCATTTATTTATATATGTATCCAAATAAATAAATAAATAAAAATATTTATATATATTTCCAAAATGTTATTATTGTATTATAGTTTTTATAGATATAGATATTTAGTATTAAACATGAAATAAAAAAATACAATATATAATTATATATATATATGTTATACACACATATTTATAAAGTATGTCAATTATTTTATATTGATGATATTAATTCAGCTGGGTCAATTGTAGATGATTATAATGGATACCTTCAACCAAAAAAATATTTTAATACGAATTACCTATAATAATATACAAGACATAAATTATGGGATTCAAAGGGATACAAAAGGGGGAAAAATGATATCATTATTACAACCCCTGAAAATTTTCCAATATATATTCCATTAAGACCTATAATATACTATATCATGTGATAGAGACATCATTGAAACACCATGAACTGATAAAAAAAATATATTTTTTATAAAATACAAATATTAATACAGGGAGGAAATATATGAATCCAAATTATGTTAAATTATAAACACCAATCATTATCAAATAAATGTCATTTTGAAAAAAAAATACTATAGCTAATTAATTAATAATAGTGAACTATTCTTTAAAATATAACACATCTAATATTGACTTTATTTACCATTCAAAATATATTACCGAAAAAATATATTTTATACATGACATATATATTCACTGATTTTTTAGTAATTGATATTGAATAAGAATAATAGTAATTGATGTATTAATAAATATATTTTCCAGTGATAATTTTTTTATTATTTTATTTAAATTATATTTAGAAAAAAAATCCTAAAATTTAGACTTATAATCTTAAAAGTCACACATATGCTTTCTATTCAACATGTCAATATTATATTTTTTAAATTTTTTATATTTTTTTCAATAAATGATTTTGGATTAATATTGTAAATGATGTTCTTTAAAAACTGTTTGTTTTTTATATTATTGTCATTAAATCATGGATGAAATATTTATAAAACGTTTTAATTAATAATATTTGTTTTTAAAGAGTAATTAAAAATATTTTGAAATACCATTTTCAATTGATATACTGTAGGTTTAATAATTATTTAACATAGTTAATATTTTCTCATAAAAAAAATTATCTTTCATCATTACATTTAATTAAATATAATATTTGGAAAATTTTATTATTGAATTTTACAATGCCACAAAAATTCTTATTTATATATATTAAAAAATCTAAAGTAAATAAAATGTATGGAATTTATAATTTTATCCTACACATAAATTATAAGTCTGACAATACTATTACTCTAAACCCAATTTTTATACTTTACATTCACTAATGTTACAATTTATTTTTCTTACACATAAATTTTATTTAATAAAATGTGTTTTAAATTTTTAATAATTGGATATAAATAATTAAATATATTTTTTTTTGTAATATAAAAATACCTATGTAAAAATTATTTACTATGTTCAAACCATTGGCTTTGAAATTGAATAAAACTCAAAGTAATTGAGTTTTAAAGAAGTTTAATTTATTTTTCAAAATGATTGTATGAGATATTATAGAATATATATAACAAATAAGAACCATTATTTCCCATTTTTGGATTCACTTGACTAGTGAAAAATATGAAAAAATTATATTATGTTAGAATATTTTAAAAACAAATATTCTCACAACTTCTAAAGTGGCCACTCCCCACTACATAATGAACACTACCAAAATTAGGTTTCCACATGAAACAATTTTCATTATCATTCCTATATAACAGTATTACTTCTCCTTATTCATATTTCCATAAATTATTTTTATAGCATCTCTATTTCCATGTACTTTTCTAATAGAAATAATAAGTTCTCAACATGGTTATAGGTTTTTCCTATAATAATTTACTTTTTATCATACCTTGAAAAATATAATTTTATAAGTACTATATATTTAAATATGTTTTAAATGTATACATAATTTCATTATGCTATTTTAAAAAATAATATCTATTCTTCATATTTTATATTATTAAAAATTATATCTTCATTTTTTGAATTGTGCATACTACTTCCTCTATAAAGAGATACCTCTGTTTTACCCCACCTATTATCTTCATTTATTTTAAGGGTGAAAATTTATTATAAATATTTAATATGTGTATTATTTATGATTATTAAGAGACATTGTGTCTTCCATATAACAAACCCAACAATACTAACTGAATGTTAGTGACTATTTTAGGACATTTTCAAAAGATATAAGGGTTATCAACTAGAATAACCAATATGTTTTATAGTCATGAACAGCTAGGTACATAACTTATTCCCATTTTAAATTGTAAAAAATATATTGAATGTAAAAAATAATCCTTGAAACTTATTTTAAAATAGATTCTTCATATCAGGGGTTGCATAAAGGAAAAAAATTGGTATTGAATACTATGTAATTGTTATGTGGAATGAAATATATTGAGTAAATAAGGCATAAAAATTTTGTGAGGTTAATTAAATTAAACCACTTGAAATTTCATCGACTCTTGACTTTAAAGATTATAAATGGATAATATCAACATATCAAACACATGCATACTAATTAAAAAATTAATAATGAAATAAACTCATAATGTTGGACATCTGGATCTTAGAAATCCTAAATTCATTTCTAAAAATCCCTTATTCAAAGACAATTAAATAAATGGGATGATATATATCCAAAAAAATTAAGAAGCCAAAAAAATATTTTTTCATGTGAGACCTATTCATGTGTACATAGGATATTTAATTGTGGGGTCCATCCATAACTGTATGTCTCATGAATTCCTCATATATAAAATGATCTATTGAACTAATAGAAAATATTATATATCAAAAAACAATTATACTTATTAAAGAATACAAAATATCAAAATAATCCAAATCAATCAAATAAAATTCCTAGAAAATATTCTAAAAAATAAGTATTTATGGTTTATAAAATAATCATATCTATTACAAAATCAATATTGAAATTTATGTGAAATTTAATGACCAATGATAATAATAATTTGAATGTTTCCTGATAAATTTAATGACCACAAAACTAGTATGGGATAAAAAGTGTCCATGAAATCATTAGAAAATTATATTTTTGTAGTAAAATAATGTCTCTATAATAGTAGAAAAAATATGATTGGAAACATTTAAAATTATTATCTAGATTTTTTTTTCATTTCTAAATCATTGAAATCATATATAGGAACGTAAGGAGTGTAAAATAGTTATGTTGGTGGTGAATTCTGATAACACCATATAATTTAAAAAGAAAACAATATTTTTTGATTTATAAAATAAAGATCATAATAAAATTTTTTGTAATGAATTATAATTTTTCCTTTCAAACCAATTTAAATTTGTGGATAAATAAAAAAAATTTGTAAATAACAATGTCTTAAAAATATTTTTGATAAATATGGGCATGGGGGAAAAATTATACCCTATAAAAGGTTAAATAAGAATATGTTACCTTCAAAAATATTCATTAAAAGATTAAAAATAAAAAAGGGGAAATATATGATGAAAATATTGAATATTCTTAATTACCTAGTGGAAAAAATATGTTATGTTTATGAAGAATAGATTATATTATTGCTTCAAAAAAATTAAAAAAAATGCAAACATTGTGATTGTAAAATAAATCATTACGTCATTAGTAACATATTAAATTAAAAAACTAGAAAGATTAAATTTTATTTAAAAAAATTAATTATCATGAATAAATATATATTCTCATAAAATAAATAATATGGACTATATAATCATCACATAAAAATTATGTGTATAATTACCGATATGTCCCAATTGAGAGAAAATTGAGACAATATCCCTTACCTATGGTTTAGAATGTGATGATCATTATTTAGAATTATCTTTAATGGTTCTAAAAAAATTATTAATTTATACCAAAACAATATTAAAAACATTTATATCATATATGGTACCTTTATAACATCATATCAATAATTAATTAACTATATTTCATTATTAACATTATTTTGGGTGTTAACTATCTCATGTTTTTTCATGGATATTTAGTGATTTTATAGTTTTAATGTTTTTATATTTTAAAAAACATCAATAATTATATTAATATAATATATATTCATTAAATATATCTTAATTACCATCCATGTAAAATTGAAATGAAAAACTGATGAAAATGCTTTGTGGAGGTGGTTGTCCATAATACACACAAGAAACATTATCCCTTTACAAAATATTTGATGGTATGAATGTCTATATAATATTAAAAATAAATAAGTAATGTTATTTAAAAATAATAATATATATTTCCTCATTCCATTATTATAAGCACCCCTCTAAAATAGTGTTGAAAAATAAATAACATCGCTACATAGAGTAAGTTTTTTATATGTATAAAAGAGTGATGTTTTCTCTTTATGTATGTTTAAAATATTTTGGAAAAATATTTTCCAAAAATAATAATAGTATGATTGTATTGAGGATACTTGAGACACAATAATATAATTGTGATAACATATTTAAGGTGTTTTTATGATGAATTCAATTTTAAACAGTCAGTATTGAAGATGGCCACTTCATCAATTGACCTCATTTAGATCTCGAATTAAGGGGTGTAGGATTGGTATTTTTGAATTGAATGAACCTATAAAACCTGGATAGGGATTATTATAAAAGAAATGGGTAGGTTTATTTTTTGATATATTGATCAATTGGGATTAACTAAATGAGAGAAGGGGTTTCCCTTTGAAAAAGTGGGTAGCCGAACTCTTCCATTACATAAAGTATAAAATTAATATAAATTAATTTTCTTATTAAAAGTGGTTCAAAATTGAAATAAAAATAGGAAAATATGATTATGAGTTTAAATACTCTCATCCAATAATATTTTCAATTGTTTTTTTATGATTTATCCCTTATCTATTTGTTTATCCTGCAAACTTTTTAACCCTTTGAATATTAGAACAATTTAAATGTTTTCTTCCATTTAGGGGTAAAGAATGGTTCTATAAAATGAAAAGTGGAACATAAATAGACCATTAATGATATTTAAAATCTTATCCAATTACATTTTCCAAGTATGATATTTTAATTAATTTAAATAATTTAATAAGTTATTATTTGTTATATAATATAATTAATGTCAATTATGGAATAATTACATTATTTTGACTTAAAAAATAATTAACTAAGTGTACTTGATTTATAAAATTTAAAATTTCCATATTATTTTTTATATCTTTTAAAATCATTAAAAACTATAACTCCTTAAAAATTTATTATTAGAGTATATAAAAACATAAAATTTGAAGTTCTTTTTTTGGAACAAGAAGATGCATAATAATTTAAGACAATTATTAACTAAGAAAAAATTAAAAATATTTTACCTCGATGTAAATTAATATTTCATATTCCAAATAATCATATAAAACTGAACATAATCTCTTTTAATCTGTATATAATAAATTTAGGGATATGAAATCATAGAGAGTGACCTATTGTCTTAATTAGTTTTTTAGAATTATATAAGTGACTATATCAATGAAAAATTACAACATTCAGCCATTATTTTGAGAATATGGTGATAATGCATTAACTCCACTAATCCAATATAATAAATAATGGTTTTAAAATAATATTGATACCTTATCAAAATTTTGTTAACCTCTTTTACATATTTTAACCGTACAAAGGTGACAAATTTAACCTTGGTTACTCTTCATAATTAATATAATTATAGGTTTAATATTTACCAAATTTGAAAATTGTGATTCAAAAATGTAATCAAATATTTATAATTAATATACTTAATGGGGATCAAATTAATTTAAATAATAATTCATAAAAGAGAACTAAATTCAATTTTTAGAATATTATATTTTTTGCATAAAAATTAACTTTTATCAAAATTATAAAATTAGATTGTCATATTATTATAAAATGAAATGATAAAATGTCACATTAATGTAAAATCCTAAATATAATGTAAATTTTAATTTAATTAATTTTATCAAAATGGGAATTCATTATTTTGGAAAATATGTTTAATAAATTATTCATTGAAAAATAATTGATCTTAAGAAAATCAGAAAATTAAACCTTATGTTTATTTTCATATGATGATTTCAAATATGAAATTAATTTTATAGAAATAATTTTATATTATTTTATAATTTAGGCTTTATTGGCATTTGTTAATAAAAAATTAGTGTTGTGCTATTTATTAATTAAAAATATAATATTACTATAATTGAAGCAATAGGGTAAAATTCATACCTCCATCAAATAATTCCATTCTCTAAAATTTAATAATATCACCTCATTAGTTAATTTAGATAGTTGTTTATCCAAATTTATTCATGATTCCATGTTTTATGTTCAATCTTATGATTTCTCAAATGCTCCTTTACCATCTCAATCGTCTGATTCCTCAACACTTTTAATATATTGTAAAAAATCTAGATAAACTCTTTCTAGAAAGATAAATATTTTTCCAAATGTATTTCATCATAGTTGATAACTTGTTTTCAATATGGAATGAATATCTTCAATAATGAATCATGAAAATCATTTTTTACTTTTGAGAGACACTATGCCATTACCAACATATAAGGAACAACTAAAATTCCATCCAATATTTTTGAATATCTAATATACTTATAGATATGTTTTCCTTTCATACTAAACATTATATTACCTGTCAACGTATATAATTTCAATTTAATTTGAGCTCAACCAAGAATTTCAAAATCATTCCTTTGGTAATTATCACAACTATTTTTCCTGTATTTGGATACTTTACTAGAGGTGCGAATAGTCATTACATTCCTTGATGTCTCCTCAAAATGATTAAGGTCCACATTAATTTTTCCCCCAACTTCATCCATTAATATTGAAGTGTGAAAAATTTGTTATATAATTCCTTATATATCACCATTTGAATACTTCATTATAAGCTATTATTATATAAAAATCCATTAATGTAAAATAATGATTCCACATAGAATGAATGTTAATTGAGTTTGACCTGAACATGTATTTTAATGGTTCAATAGGCCATTCTAACAATACATCAGTTTTAGTGTTATATGAATAGATTAAATGCATATTATTATCCAAAACCATTTAAATAAATTTCTATTGTGTCATTATAAATCATGAATCATGATTGGACAATATAGATAATTTTCCCCCATTATGTCTTATAATGTAACGACCTGGGTATTTATAGAATAAAAATCTTATTCATTTATATTCATATTTATTAATAAGATATTATTTTTACATTAATGGGGATAATTTTTCTGATAGCATACTCTAGACACAACAATAGGTTTCTTTGAATTCATATATTGCACACAACATTGATTTATACTGAAAAATAAAATAATATTATTATTATTTTAAACAATAATTAATCCATAGCCTTTTTATTGGTATAAATGAATAAAACTAACTAAAATATGATTATTTATGTTTTTTAAATATATTTACATTTATCTAATAAATTTTAGTGGTTTAAAATAAGAGTTAATATAATTTTAAGCATCAAATACGCTAATATTTTTAAAAGGTCATTTTACAACCTTTTAATAGAGAACCATTTTTAAATATTGTTTTTGACACATTTCTTTGTCCTATTTTAAAAAATAAACTTCTTATTTAGAATTGGAACATCAAAAATTACTTTTAATAACTTTTTGGTTATTTTATGATAAAGTTCATTTTTATATGAATAGTGAAAAAATAGTGCATTTTAAGTCCAAAATACCTTTTCATATAATTTATTTGTCTTGATATAATTTAATTTTAATTGGTTTTAAAGTCTAATTGGATTATATTTTTAACATTTAATCCAATTTTTATCATTTCAAATCATTTTACTTTTAAATTGGACATAAAAACATGTCAATCTATTGATAGTTTTTACTTCTTAAAAACCCTCTTTTTTGTTTTAACATGGGGAATTAATATTAAATTAATTAATGTAACTTATGTGATTTTAGTTTTTAATAATAGATTCCATATTTGTAATCATAATCTAAAACTTTTGTGAATAGGTACCATTTATTTTTAGTCCTTATGAATAGGATCTTCAGAACATATTTTAATTACCATGGATAAAGGGTAAATCTAGTAAATAAATGTAAAAAATAATATTATAATATTATTAAACAACCCTAACACATTTCATAATTCTATTATATGAGATATGTCAACCATAGGCATCCTTGGGTAGATTTTGGGACCCCATGGATCAACTTGGGTGTGAAAATGACATTTTATAAGAATTAATTTAAAGTAAAGATAAATATAACATAAACTTGTATCTCTTACTAAAACAATTTTTTAATGGGGTTATATAATTTATCTCTTCAACTTTAAATAGTCATTATAAATATAAAAATATTTCCTATATCATGATATTTTATTTATAATTTTTAGATGTTAGGACCCGACACTAGTTTCGTAGAGTTGGTGCCTTATTTGAATACATTGGCTTATAATGATGGAATATGAATCCTAAAAGTCCAAGTAGTTTAGTAACTTTTGGAAAAAAAAATATATATATAATTTTTACATTACATTATTCTGGGAAATACAACACTAATTTATTCCATTGGAAACATCCAATCCTCCTAGATTATACCTGCAAGTCACTCATAGCTAACTTATTCATATCCAGTGAAAATGAAACATAAGAAAGGTGTGAGATAAAAAACTCTGTAATAGTATTCAATAAAGAAGAATATTTCATAAACATAAACATTAGGCAATTTGAATAATTGGAAACACAAACCTATGTAAATAATAAAATTGAACACGTTATAGAAGGAATATGAGCTAAATGAATAATGGCATAATAAAACATAATCCTGGTTATTCTACTAGTTGAATGAACAAATGAAAATTAATTTAATAGCTTCATAATGAGGGAAGTCCATATGTCGGACATCATAACCATACCATCGAGGCCTCGTGCTAAGACTATAAAGAATAATTTTGTCAAGACCTTATGCCAAGATCATAGTTTGTCTCATGAGACCTATTGATACATCGAAGGGATATAACGGGACAAACTTATTACATAATAAGACTAATGAATTTTTAATTTTAGAGGGGATAAAAATAAATAACATATACATTCATATTGAAACTGTTATATGAAATGTAACTAACTTTCCCCAATCAATAAACATAAAACACTAACCATTCTGAGTAATATGCTGAATGGTTATAGGGTAGATCTTCCAAAATAATGTCAATAAAAAACTATTCAATATAATATGGTAGAATACATTGTAAATTACTAAACTCAATAATAAATAATATTCAACAAGATGGTTGAATCAGAAAAAACATATTCTAATAAAATCATTATGTAATTCTTGAGATAAATATTCTTCTATTTTGAAAAGAAGAGTTCTTCTGGAAAAATCATTGTATACAACCAGGAGGGAAGTAAGATAGTATTTTAATAATAAAATTAATTATTTTATAATGATAATGGTTTCCAAAAATATATTGTAGAGTTCCTTTGAAAATAGGTATGAATTTGATAAATTCTCTTGAATCAGGCTTGTATTTTGGAAGCAATTTTGAATGTTCTTTTTAAAACGTGTAACTATCCACAAAATAAGAAAGGTTTCTGGATGGTAAACGTATATAGAACACTCAAAAAAAAATTATTAGGATTAAATAATAATATACAATAATTTACTTTAGGTAGTTAGACAATACAATTAACCCAAATGAAAATTGAGGTTCAGGTGAGGAAACCCTTACCTTAAGTCTGACTGTGTTCCCCTCTTAAACTTATGTTCCTAGAATATGAAATTATACTCATTAATAAATTAATTCATAACCTATTATATATATATTTATTTTATAATAATTTTGTTTAGTTCATTAATTTCATTATTGATAAGTTAATATATGGAATTCTGTCGTTCCGGGGTTTTCGTTTTCTTGATTTTCATAATCAGTTCACTTATTTTTAAGTAATGGAGTGCATGTGGAAGGTTTGTAACTCTCTAGAATTGATATTACATATTATTTATGAAAATTAATTATTTTTAATGGTCATTTATAACATTTGTTTACATATAATGGGGATGAATCATTAGATGACAAAGAGTTCAATTATTTGGCAGTATTCGGATTATTATGAACTAGTTTTGTCATAAGAATTAATAATATGTAAATATAATAGTTCATGAATATTAATTAGGTTATAATACATATATTATACTCTTGTTAAACCGTAAAAATAGTTTCATGACCAGTAATGAAGGATAAATTGAAGAATGAAACTTCATCATCCAAGAAGGTTATAAAATGGAACCTCATGGACATTGATTTCGTTTATAAAAAAGGAGGGAGTAAGAATATTGATGATTATTAATCCATTCAAATGATATAATTCCAATATATTGATGATAATGGAGTTATTATGGTCATTATGATAGAGGATGTGAGTATAGAATAACAAACAGAGATAAATTCATATGAAACTAAATTAAAAAAGGGTGCTTTACCTCTTGAAATAACCTTCTTGAGAACCACCTTAAGGGAAGGGGTTTTGGTCTTTTGGCATGACCAATCGATTTTGGGATGCGGGGAGTGGCTTGGTAAGGGTGATTGGGAACCCATTTGAGGATAATAATTTTTTATAGGAGTGAAGAGAATTGGGAGTGAGGTGGGGGTTATATTAGAGGAGAGAAGGTTTTCATAATTTTTTAATCATTAGTTTATTAATTTCCCTCAAGATGAGAAATAGTGATGATTCCATGACCTAGAATAGTAATAAATGAATTTGAGATTGATCCAAGTGGGATTACATCATCCATGACTCAAGCATGATTCAGAAATTCAGGTTTTTTCATTTATAGTGAATTATCATATTTTACTATTCATCCAAAATTCGTGTTTTTAGAATACTAAAAAATATTCACCCAAAACATTTTTTGACGTGTAGAATCAAAAAAATAATTCCATGTGTCAAAAATAATTTTGTAAATATTATTAATTTATTATTTAATTTAAATAATTATTTATTTGAACAAACAGTTTTAAAACAGTTATTTACTTATTCCAAAACATAGGTATCTCGTACTTCAACTTGAATATTTTTTATATAATATCATAGATAAGTATATTATTCATTAGGGTATATCACTATTCATAATGGTGTTTTCTATTTATAAGGGTAGGTTACTGTTCATCCAAATTATGTTTTCCTTATCAGAATCTAAATAACTTACTGATCGCAACTGTGTATGTCCGATTTTTGAAATTCACATCACAGAAGTGAAAAACATATCTTTAAGGGTCACATAGAACATTGTAGTTCATTATGTATTTATTTAATTTCATTATGAAAATTTTATAAGAAAAGTGTTCCCATTGAAGAAATATTGGGTCGTCACATTCTCCCCTCCTTACAAAAATTTCATCCTAGAAATTCACAATATTGTTACCAAAAAAGATTTAGGTATGTATTAAACATAAGCTCCTTAGGCTTCCATGTTTCTTTTTCTATATTATGGTTCCTACAGAGAACCTTTACCAGGGGAGTCATTTTATTTCTCCTAACTTGTTCTCAAATATCAGGAATCTTGATAGGCACTTCACTATAAGATAGATCAGGCTCATGTTCTATTTTTCATAGGTTGGTACATGCATTGGATCGGGCATGTATTTCCTTAACATTGAAACATGAAATACATTGTGAGCTTCAGAGATAATTTCATCATTTCAAAATGGTAAAATATAACTCCAACTCATTCCAAAATTTCAAAAGGTCTGATGTACCTAGGACTTAATTTTACCTTCATACCGAATCGTATAATACCCTTTCATGGAGATACCATTAAGAATACATGTTCTTCGTCTTGAAATTCTTAATACCTCATTCAGTTATCAACCTAGCTCTTTTTCCTACTTTGAGCTGTTTTGATATGGGTTTGGATAATCTTCACATTTTTCATTGTTTCCTCAACATGTTCTTGTCCAATTAGCTTTCTTTCACCAACATCATCACATCAAGTTGGTTTACGACATATATTTCCATATAACACTTCATATGGTTCCATATGAATACTTCAATGGAATCTATTGTGGTAGGAAAAATCTATTAGAGGTAAATACTGATCATACATACAATGAATGTCATGTGAAGAAGACCTCAACATGTCTTCCATAGTTTTAATATTCTATTCTGATTGTCTATATGTTTTTGGGTGGTAGGTAGTGCTCAAAAAAAGATCTGTATCTAGGGACTTCTAAAGACATATACATAATTGTGATGTAACAATGGGATCACGTTTAGAAACAATTGGTAATGTTATACTATAAATTCTTACAACATCATTAATATATAGATTTCCTGAATGTTCAAGTTGTAAATGTTCTCTTATAACAATAAAATGTGCAGATTTTGTATGACGGTAAAAAATAACCCATATCACATCAATCATTCATAGAGTCTTTAGTATCCCCATGAAAAATTCCATCGTAATAACATCCCATTTCCCCATAAGTATAGGAAGGGGTTTCATGACTCCACGTTGATGTTGTCTTCCAGCCATCACCTGTTGACAAACCAAACATCTCGACAGATAATCAAAAATCTCCCTCTTCATGTTTTCCCACAAAAAATGTTCCTTTATATCTCTATACAACATTGTTCTACCAGGGTGTATTTTGAAATTAGAGCTATGAGCATCATCCAATAGTTCCATCTTTAGCTCAGGAATAGTGGGAATATAATGCCTCTTTCCAAATTTCATAATTCCACCATCATATAAGAAGTAAATCAACTTCACATCATTCACATCATTAATTTTCTTTTGAAACTCCTCATCATTAGCTTGAGAAATTTTTATCCTTTCCTGTAAAGAAGGTTTTGAAAATATTTGAAAAAGTAGTGATGTGTTACCTTTCTGGATAATTCCCATATCCATCATTACATTATCAATAAATTGAGGATTCCTTTCAACTCTCATCTTGTTCATAATTTCAGGGTCCTTTCTACTCAAAGTGTCTGCCACCATATTTTCCTTCCCTAGTTGGAAGTGTATTGTGCAATCATAATCCTTGAGTAGCTAAATCTTTCCCATTTTTCTCATGTTGAGTTCTTTTTTTGAGAATATATATTTCAAACTCTTATAATCTGTATATATCTCTCATTTTTCATGATATAGGTAATGTCTCCAAATCATCAGGAGAGAATGTTACCTCTACTAACACAAGATCATGAGTTGGATAGTTTTTTCCATGACTTTTTGCTGCCTAAATGTATAGGCATTCACTTTATCACTCTGCATAAGGATACAACCATGTACTTTCATTGATGCACTGCTAAATATGACAAATACATCATTACATAGGGGTTCAGTCAATGTTGGAGCATTCAATAATATTTTATTCCATTGTTTAAAATATTCTTCACATTCATTTGTCCATACAAACATAACCCCTTTTTGTCTAAGCTTGGTCATTAGGTTGGCTAAATGGGTGAAGTTCTGAACGAAATGCGGATAATAACCTGCAATACCAATAAAACTACATACCACAGTTATGTTAATTGGAGTAGGTAAATCATGAACAGAATTTTTCTTCGCATGATCTATAGATATTCTATCCTTAGAGACAATGTGGCCCAGAAATGAATCTAATTGGAGCCTAAAATAACACTTGCTAAACATCCCATATAATTCATTTCTTCTAAGAGTCTTAAGAATAGTGTGTAAGTTATTTTCATGATCTTCATAGCTTTTAGAGTATAACATGATATCATCAATAAACACCACTACAATGTCATCAATATATTCCTTGAATTTTTTTTTCATTAGATCCATGAAAACATATGGTGCATTAGTCAGTCCCAAAGGCATTATAGTAAACTCGTAATGCCCATACTAGGTTTGAAAAGAATTTTATGGAATGACTTCATTCCTCGCAAGAAACTGAGGATATCCATATCGATTATCAATCATTGAAAAATATTGGGCTCTATGAAGTTGATTAGAAAAATCATTAATGTGAGGTAGAGGATACTTGTTCTTTATTTTTATATCATTTATCTCCCTATAGTTGATGCACTACATCATAGACCCATCTTTCTTCTTAACGAAAAGAATAGGGGCTCCCCATGGAGAAATACCGGGGTGAATAAATCCCTTATCACTCAATTCTCTAGTTTTTTCTTTAGTTCCTCTAACTCCACGGGGGATATTCTAAAAGGGGTCTTTGATATGGGCCTTAAACTAGGAATTAAGCCAATGTAAAACTCAATTTCTCACTCTGGGATTTGTAAAGGTAAATCCTCTATAAATACATCAATATTTTCTCACACAATAGGTACATCTTCTTTTTTATCATTCTTTTCCACACCCACAGTTATTTCATTCCCTTGCTCCCCAATGATTGAATTTAGTAGAGCTACTGGGGGTGGATCTATATGAGAATCTTATGGCGAGGTGTCTGCTCAAAAGATAAGGTATTATACACAATTCTCAAAAATTGAAACCTTCTTCTTCTAGGAATAGATCTTTGCATACTAATTTGATATCTAATTCACATCGAGAATTATATAAATGTCAATAATTGGAATGATGATAATGTTTGAAACTAAATCATGTTTATGTGTCATAAGGGAGAATAATCCACACTCATTTGCTACAATGATACATCCACTAGGAGTTTTGACTGATAACACCATTATTAAATCAAATTGGACATGTCTAATTTTCTCTATAAATTGGGAAGATATAAATGAATGCAATGATCCATAATCAAAAAATTCAATGGCTATGTTTTATGAAACGATTAAAGTACCTACCACTTTATCATTAGGAACTTCAATATCAGCATTTGTGATCGCATAAGCTGGTCCCTACTCCCTTGGTATTTTACATGGAATGGTTCCTTGATGCTTTGGAAAATCATTAGAATAGTATCCCATATCCCAAAAATTACCTCATTGAACAATGTTATCTTCTTTTTCCCCTTACAATCACCATAAATATGGCATTTCTATCCACATTTCTAGCATAATATATTTCCCTTTAAGCATGAACTAGGGAGTTTCTTTCCAAAATTATCATAGGATGGAAATTCAACTCTTCCCTTCATCCCTGTTTCCTTATTTCCTTTTCTGAAGTTTTCAGCATCCCTCTTCTTCTCTTTCATTCCCTTAAAGATGTAAGACTTAGAGAATTACTTTTCTTTCTTGATAGCACATCAAACTATATCTACATATGATGAAAAATCTGGGAGACTAGATCCTACCAGAGGAATGGCTTTAGTCTATCAAATAATTGATCAATGTTTATCCTCAGATTTCATATATATCCCACAACATGCCTTTATGACCTTGTCAAGTTATCTTCATACTTTGAAATTTTATAATCATCGTTTTGCTTCAAATTCAGAAATAGCCTTTCTATATCTACTTGTTGTTCATAAAGATTGTATTTCTCTAGTAATATTTCCTTAAAGTCCCCCCATTACATCTCTTATATCTCTACCCTTCCTTTATATTTTGGATTAATGACCACCACTGATCTGCATCTCCTGATAGAGGATAAACTACAACTATTACCTTCTCTATTTCATTACATCCCAAAGAGGGAAATATCATCTCTAGGAAACTTATCCACTATTCAGCAACAAATGGGTTTGTAGTCCCATTTAATGGCAGTGTTTGTTGTTTCATAATGTTATCTGTAGAGACCCGAAGCCTGACGTACATTGACATTACATTACTTTTGAGGAATACTTAGTACATAACAAAAACACACACACAAGGATCGTAATAGTTTAGTGTCTTTGGAAACTCGGAACGTAATCTTCTAATCATGATGAAAGATCTTCAATATCTCCCATAAAGATCTTCCCTTTTTTTTACCTAAAACCTTTCTTTATATCCTGGGGAAAATAAAACATAAAAGGGTGAGCTCAAATGCTCAGTAAGGGTAAACAAAAGAAAAAAAAAACCAATCACATCATATTCATAAGAACATAACTTTTGGAAATCTTAACCTGCAAAAGAGAGCATAATTTCATAACATGGGATAAATCATAGTAGTGAAAAGAAATCCCAATAATCATAACATAAAACTTGAAACTTTGTGGCATACACACATAATCATAGCGAATCATTTCTTGTTAGTCAAGACTCATTGCCAAGACTATCTTAGTGGACAAAGTCCCTTTCTGAATCGAGTAACCCTCGTTTCAGTTCTGTTTCACTGAACCGGAATAACCTTCCGTTCCAGCCATGTCTATCTCATGAGATATAAAATCTTTACCCAATGCATTGGAGGGAGATATAGGTCCCACCCATCTTATAATGAATCCTTTCTTATGTGTGCCACATAATCATAAAACATACATCATCGCATAACACATGTAACAAAAATGGGATTTCTTGAAACATCATGACATCATAAATCAATTCATATAAGATAAAGGAATTCATAAACATAATTCCATCACAACATAGTCAAATCAATGTAAAAATATGGATAGAAACAGAACCCTTTATTATCTTAGATGGAAAATAATTTTGATAAAACACTTGAATTGAATTCTTGAGGAAAATATCCTTTCTTCTTCAAAATCAATTTCTTTTCACAAAACATCATGCAATTTTAAAAGAAATAGATTTTATTGAAAATAGTCATGAAATATTTTAGAGGAAGCTTCATGAAAATAAGGCTTTATAAAACAGTAGAAATCCGTTCGTGCCGTATAAGTTAAAAAAAATATTCTTCGTACTTTTGTCGGAAATGTCAAAAAGTACCTCGTACGAAAAACGACAAAAGATTCCTTTCATACGTATTACTAAAAACTCACCGAAGGGTAAAAATGGATTTAAACAATTTTAGGTGGATGTAAATAATATTACATTTTGAGTAAACATGGATGTGGATGATAAAATACACCCCAGTAAATACTTACGAATAAACAATCTCGGATAAAAATGAGATTGTGATATTTCCCTTACCTTAGGTCCGATTTGCTTTGTTCGTGTCCGAAGCTCCTGTATAATGGTTTAAATAATGTTATTGACTTATTACAGAATCATACATATTGATATGAGATCATATATGGTCATATTATTAGCTTCTTGTTAGTAATATTTCATTGTTACTTGTTACTCGGGTCTTTATAACTTTTTGTTCTTATGCGTGTTTTGTCGAATAAATTCTTATTCTTATCTTTAGGTTATATATAATTCATTTCCAGAATGGTATTAGTGTAGTATATACCATATTCATTCATTCAATTCATTTATATAATCATTATGAAATGAAGATCATGTAGAACGAGTCGCATCACATCGTGGAGACGGTATTCCGTACGTACGCA
Organism: Viscum album; assembly: GCA_963277665.1. Taxonomy (NCBI): domain Eukaryota; kingdom Viridiplantae; phylum Streptophyta; class Magnoliopsida; order Santalales; family Viscaceae; genus Viscum; species Viscum album. The sequence goes on along the minus strand of OY728121.1, from coordinate 1,786,215,809 downwards.
CGAGTGATGATATCGTTCCTATAATCGTGGAATTGTATTGGAGTATATATATATTATTTCAGTATCAACATTACTTCATAATAATCATATATAGTTACTCATTACACCATTATACCCATCCTTGTAAGGTGATGGTGGAAAATAGATTACACCACGGCGTGGAGACGGTATTCCGTACGTACGCACGCGCGGTGATTTCATTTTTCCGTAGGATGGATAGAAGGTGAATTAGGGTTTTTTCATATTTATAATAACATATCAGTATATGAGTGATACTGATGTTATTACTTCATAATGAAACAACCTAAGAAGAAGAAGTGGAAGAAGAAATAAAGATGAAAGAATTGGTAACGGTAATTACCTCTTCTTTGAAGTGCCTCTTTGAGACCTCCTCTTAGGGCACTAGAATTGGTCTTTGAGGAAGACCAGAACCTCTAGTATGTTTCTAGGGAAGTGGAGAGGAGAAAATGGCAGGGGTTGGCCGAGCTTGAGTGCTCAAATTTGTGTGAGGAGGAGGGGGAGGAGGTGTCCTTTTATAAGGGAGGAGAGGGGCACCTTAGGAATATCTCAAAATATTATTTTATATTAAAGTCAAAATCGGTTTATAATGGTTCCAAAGGGTCTTATTTCGAAGCTAAAGTGGGGATGGATCGAAATCCTATCAACCAATAAGATTTAGACAAGTTTAGGTTATTATTCTAACCTTATCAATTAGATTTAACTCTAAGTTAAATAATTTAACTTTTACCGTGTCTTTTTGTTTTCTTACATTATATGGTTAATAAACTTACTATAACATGCCAAACGAACCCCAAATTGTATATTATTAATACATATATCCTTATCTAAGTCATTTTGCCGAACCTTAGATTTTTAGGAATAAAATAACAATTAATAATATAATATTTGATTTAAAAACTATTTTGTGTCAATTTTGACACTATTTGATACATGATTTTTGTGAAAGTCATAACAGAATTATTTCTTCGAACCAAGTTGATTAAATCAACACTAATATATCATAGTAACCCAGAAAATTAGTGTAATGCATAAAAAGTCTCAAATTATATTTAGTTTGGTGTTTATAACATCAATTATGTCAATATTTCATTAATAAGATAATTACTGCATCATCTTTGTGTCAAAAATAAATTAACTTATTTGATGTCTAAAAATTAAAAATAAAATACCATTAAGTATGAAATCTTTTTAGCTTTCTAATGAATATTTATAGTCAAATTTATCTTATGTATAACCCCATATTAAAAATGTTTTAGTAAATAAACTTTGATTTTAACTCTTTTAACCCTTCTTTAAATAAATTAATAATAAATGTCCTAATCTAACCCAAGTGGGCCTAAATTGTCATATTTTATTCCTAAGTTTGTTTTTGGTCGAAATACACTTGTCCAATAGGATTAGGACATGTGTTAGGGTAATATTAATATCATTTTTACCCTTAATTACCCTATTTACCTTTAACCGTGGTAAAAAAAAGTAAAAAGTTACTATTCACCAAAAATTATTTTCATCTCATTGAACCACATTTTAGTCCTTGATATTAACCGTGTCTCTCGGATTTTCAAAATTCCATTCACAGAAGCGGTAAAATTAAGTTTTATGCAAAATTCAGTTTTTAACCTACCACTTAGTGGTTTCACTATTCATCAAAAATTGATGTTTTTCAGAACAATGCCAAAATTCCATCCCAAGCTATATTTCATATTCCGAATTCAAAAATGAAGTCTATTTTACCAAATTAATAACATAAAAGTTGAATTAATTAATTTTATAATTAAATCCCGCTGTTAAAACAAATAGCGTGTTTTTATGAAACAATATCTATCAAAAGATTGACACTTGTTTATGTCTAGTTTAAATGTGAAATTACATCCAATGACCAACATTGTATTAAATTGTAAAAATATATTCTAAATATACTTTAAAACCACTCAAATTAATGATTTATCACTATTAATTATTTTGATTAAAAAAGTTGTTTTTAATTATAATTTAGTAATTTTCACTATTCATCAGAATATGAAAGTTATCCGAAAAGTACCAAAATTTCACCCTAAGCTAATTTCGATATTACGAATCCAAAAATTAATTCCATTTTAAAAGATAAAATTTAAAAAATTTCAAAAAGTGGTTATTACTATTCATAACGGCTAGTTTTAATAATATTTTAATAGCATATTGTTGTTTAGTGAAACTCGTTATTGCGTACTATACACGCTATCGAGGAAGGTCGTGATTGCTTGTAATGCATGGCAAGTCAAGGATGCGTGTTGTGAAAGCTACTTTAGGTGTAGCGTACGACACAAGACAATAGTGAAATAAAAAGAATATTTTTCATAAAATCTCGGGCTGTTACATTCTACCCCCCTTAAAATGAATTTCGCCCTCGAAATTCGTCGGGGTTATAAATGGTTTACTATTCGAAAGTTTCTTTAATAGAAACCCACATCGTAAAAAGGAATACCAAAACTTGGCTTTAAAAACTAAAGTATGAAATGTAACGATTACCCAAATAAACTAATCACTAGGTTTCCACATAGGTGAAAATATGGATATGGAAGAGAAATCTAACCATCATGTTCTGATGGAGAGTGGTAGAGAACATGGCTATGGAAAAGCCAGTAATCACAAATCCATAAATTTGTGACGATCTAGGGTACCATCTGATTCATCAGGTATAAGAGAACTAGGACAACATTTTTGGTTTTCAAGATCATTTCCCTAAAGTTAAAGAATTTGAATTAGAATAAATACTTACTTTATTTTGGTACAATCTCACTGTTGTTCGTGCCTTTAACAATTTCCACTTCATCTCTTAAATAAATGAAGTTGAATTTGTTATTCGTGAAGTGTTAGCAGATCATGTGATAGAATGACGGGTTATTCCATCTGCCTCAAAAGGTTAGCAAAATTTATATACATAAGTCGACCTATAGTGGGATTAATCATATATGGTTCCTAAAATGGACTTATACTTCATATATCATACTGCTTAATATAATAAAACTAGTTTCTACTAAACAGGGACTTCCTGTAGGTCAGTGGTAGGCGATAAAGGCCAGTCGCACTTCGGTTGTGGGTTCGATTCCCACAGCCTTGTCCGAAGCGATGGGCTGTCGCCCGTCCTGCAGGTTGTCCTTTTTCTAAAACTACGTTACTATAACATCCCATCAATAATATCGAAAATCTTCTATCCTTAAACAATACTAACTTATGTCCAGTCTAATCTTTAGGCTTATACATAATACTGTAGTCCACTCTCATAATATAGTGACAACGATTACCAGAGATTTAATACTGTCGTTGATCCCCACATATCATAAGATATGTCTTGTCGGTCACATTCCAAACATTCAAAGTCCTTAATCGTGTATTCTCTTGAATACCTTAGTGAAAACATGAGTGCAGTTAAAAGTTAACACTTTCCACATACCAAAATCCTCAAAATTCTATATACTCAAACCATGATATCACTTAGTCCTTATATCAATCATGAGCTCATGAATACTATTAAACATTTCATTTTCTCGTCTTCATTATGCGCATATCATCTTATTTCCAAAAAATATCTCAATCACTTTGAATACCACATCAATAAATATTGCAATACTCAATGATACAACATTATTTTGGAATCCCATTACATAAACACTTAATCATTCCACCACATCATTGTCATATTCAACATTGCCAATAATGATCGCATGTGATTTCCCTTTGTCCTTTGCCTTCAGTGGTTGCTCATGTTGATCATCACTAACCCTTGGATTAGGGAAATTATTAGCATAATGCCCCATTTCCTTGCACTTGAAGCATTGAAGTGTTGGCGGTGCGTTCTCTGTAGTGTTTGCTTTATTCACATCATTAGAAACCCTTTTTCCATTACTTCGACACTCAGATGCTCGATGACCTTCTTTTCCACACTTAAAACATTTTCTAGTCCCTTTAAGACAATCTCCACCATGCTTCTTTCCACACTTTGTGCATAAGGAAACATTCATCTTCTTTTCACCATTATTCTGAGATTTCTCCTTGAACTCCATCTTTCGTTTCTTATCAAAACCATGAGATGGATATGTAACACCAACTTCCATTTCTACCTTGATAGCACAACGCACAATTTCTTCATAGCTACTGAAGTCTCTTATAGCTAATGCCCTTCGAAGACTTGGTTTTAAGCCACAGAAAAATCGATCAACTTTACTTTCAGGTTGGATGATAATTCCAGAAGCATACCTTGAAAGTCTTGTAAAATTTGCTTCATAAGTACCAACAGATTCATCGTCCCTTTGCTTCAGTTCAAGAAACTCTTTCTCCATCTTTGTTCGAAGAATACAAGGGAAGTACTTACTGAAAAACAAGTTCTTGAACTCGTCCCATTCCATGGACTAAATTTCATCTCTTGGCCTCGTATTCTTGATAAGATTCCACCATTGATCAGCTTCACCTTCCAAACGATATACTGCTAAGATGACTTTATCATGTTCAGAACATTGAAGAACTGAAAATATCTTTTCAGTAGTACTGATCCATTGTTCAGCCACAAGTGGATCAGAATACCCATTGAAAGAAGGTGGACGTTGCCTCATGAAGGACTCAATAGAATATTGTTCCCTTCTCTGCTCATTTGGAAGTCCAGAATGATTCATAGCTTGTGTAAGTATAGCAATAAGATTTTGCACTCCATCTCCCATAACATTTGTTTGTTCAGGAGGGCAATCATTGCATTGTCCATTGCATTGATCAACACGGTTCCTTCGGGTTCCAGCCATTGTCTAAAACCCAAAAAGAATAGTGTGAGAGGCAAAAATCATGCTAGGGAAAACAACATAATAAAGGGGGAGTACCTTCAATATCCAACATCTTAGGTTTAATTCTATGATCGTTAGCGTAATTCTATTACTATAACCTATACGTATACTTATCCCTAGGGACATCCCTAGACATACCTTAGAAATATCTCTACGGATCTTACTAACGTTTTCGCATCCTAGTTTCCAAAGGTTGACTAAACCTTTCCTCTGATACCAACTATAGAGACCCGAAGCCTGACGTACATTGACATTACATTACTTTTGCGGAATACTTAGTACATAACAAAAACACACACACAAGGATCGTAATAGTTTAGTGTCTTTGGAAACTCGGAACGCAATCTTCTAATCGTGATGAAAGATCTTCAATATCTCCCATAAAGAACTTCCCTTTTTTTATACCTAAAACCTTTCTTTATATCCTGGGGAAAATAAAACATAAAAGGGTGAGCTCAAATTCTCAGTAAGGGTAAACAAAAGAAAAAAAAATCAATCACATCATATTCATAAGAACATAACTTTTGGAAATCTTAACCTGCAAAAGAGAGCATAATTTCATAACATGGGATAAATCATAGTAGTGAAAAGAAATCCCAATAATCATAACATAAAACTTGAAACTTTGTGGCATACACACATAATCATAGAGAATCATTTCTTGTTAGTCAAGACTCATTGCCAAGACTATCTTAGTGGACAAAGTCCCTTTCTGAATCGAGTAACCCTCGTTTCAGTCCTGTTTCACTGAACCGGAATAACCTTCCGTTCCAGCCATGTCTATCTCATGAGATATAAAATCTTTACCCAATGCATTTGAGGGAGATATAGGTCCCACCCATCTTATAATGAATCCTTTCTTATGTGTGCCACATAATCATAAAACATACATCATCGCATAACACATGTAACAAAAATGGGATTTCTTGAAACATCATGACATCATAAATCAATTCATATAAGATAAAGGAATTCATAAACATAATTCCATCACAACATAGTCAAATCAATGTAAAAATATGGATAGAAACAGAACCCTTTATTATCTTAGATGGAAAATAATTTTGATAAAACACTTGAATTGAATTCTTGAGGAAAATATCCTTTCTTCTTCAAAATCAATTTCTTTTCACAAAACATCATGCAGTTTTAAAAGAAAGAGATTTTATTGAAAATATTCATGAAATCTTTTAGAGGAAGCTTCATGAAAATAAGGCTTTATAAAACAGTAGAAATCCATTCGTGCCGTATAAGTTAAAAAAAACATTCTTAATACTTTTGTCGGAAAAGTCAAAAAGTACCTCGTACGAAAAACGACAAAAGATTCCTTTCATACGTATTACTAAAAACTCACCGAAGGGTAAAAATGGATTTAAACAATTTTAGGTGGATGGAAATAATATTACATTTTGAGTAAACATGGATGTGGATGATAAAATACACCCCAGTAAATACTTACGAATAAACAATCTCGGATAAAAATGAGATTGTGATATTTCCCTTACCTTAGGTCCGATTTGCTTTGTTCGTGTCCGAAGCTCCTGTATAATGGTTTAAATAATGTTATTGACTTATTACAGAATCATACATATTGATATGAGATCATATATGGTCATATTATTAGCTTCTTGTTAGTAATATTTCATTGTTACTTGTTACTCGGGTCTTTATAACTTTTTGTTCTTATGCGTGTTTTGTCGAATAAATTATTATTCTTATCTTTAGGTTATATATAATTCATTTCCATAATGGTATTAGTGTAGTATATACCATATTAATTCATTCAATTCATTTATATAATCATTATGAAATGAAGATCATGTAGAACGAGTCGCATCACATCGTGGAGACGGTATTCCGTACGTACGCACGAGTGATGATATCGTTCCTATAATCATGGAATTGTATTGGAGTATATATATATTATTTCAGTATCAATATTACTTCATAATAATCATATATAGTTACTCATTACACCATTTTACCCATCCTTGTAAGGTGATGGTGGAAAATAGATTACACCACGGCGTGGAGACGGTATTCCGTACGTACGCACGCGCGGTGATTTCATTTTTCCGTAGGATGGATAGAAGGTGAATTAGGGTTGTTTCATATTTATAATAAAATATCAGTATATGATTGATACTGATGTTATTACTTCATAATGAAACAACCTAATAAGAAGAAGTGGAAGAAAAAATAAAGATGAAAGAATTGGTAACGGTAATTACCTCTTCTTTGAAGTGCCTCTTTGAGACCTCCTCTTAGGGCACTAGAATTGGTCTTTGAGTAAGACCAGAACCTCTAGGATGTTGCTAGGGAAGTGGAGAGGAGAAAATGGCAGGGGTTGGCCGAGCTTGAGTGCTCAAATTTGTGTGAGGAGGAGGGGGAGGAGGTGTCCTTTTATAAGGGAGGAGAGGGGCACCTTAGGAATATCTCAAAATATTATTTTATATTAAAGTCAAAATCGGTTTATAATGGTTCCAAAGGGTCTTATTTCGAAGCTAAAGTGGGAATGGATCGAAATCCTATCAACCAATAAGATTTAGACAAGTTTAGGTTATTATTTTAACCTTATCAATTAGATTTAACTCTAAGTTAAATAATTTAACTTTTACCGTGTCTTTTTGTTTTCTTACATTATATGGTTAATAAACTTACTATAACATGCCAAACGAACCCCAAATTGTATATTATTAATACATATATCCTTATCTAAGTCATTTGGCCGAACCTTAGATTTTTAAGAATAAAATAACAATTAATAATATAATATTTGATTTAAAAACTATTTTGTGTCAATTTTGACACTATTTGATACATGATTTTTGTGAAAGTCATAACAGAATTATTTGTTCGAACCAAGTTGATTAAATCAACACTAATATATCATAGTAACCTAGAAAATTAGTGGAATTCATAAAAAGTCTCAAATTATATTTAGTTTGGTGTTTATAACATCAATTATGTCAATATTTTATTAATAAGATAATTACTGCATCATCTTTGTGTCATAAATAAATTAACTTATTTGATGTCTAAAAATTACAAATAAAATACCATTATGTAGGAAATCGTTTTAGCTTTCTAATTAATATTTATAGTCAAATTCATCTTATGTATAACCCCATATTAAAAATGTTTTAGTAAATAAACTTTGATTTTAACTCTTTTAACCCTTCTTTAAATAAATTAATAATAAATGTCCTAATCTAACCCAAGTGGGCCTAAATGGTCATATTTTATTCCTAAGTTTGTTTTGGGTCGAAATACACTTGTCCAATAGGATTAGGACATGTGTTAGGGTAATATTAATATCATTTTTACCCTTAATTACCCTATTTACCTTTAACCGTGGTAAAAAAAAGTAAAAAGTTACTATTCACCAAAAATTATTTTCATCTCATTGAACCACATTTTAGTCCTTGATATTAACCGTGTCTCTCGGATTTTCGAAATTCCATTCACAGAAGCGGTAAAATTAAGTTTTATGCAAAATTCAGTTTTTAACCTACCACTTAGTGGTTTCACTATTCATCAAAAATTGATGTTTTTCAGAACAATGCCAAAATTCCATCCCAAGCTATATTTCATATTCCGAATTCAAAAATGAAGTCTATTTTACCAAATTCATAACATAAAAGTTGAATTAATTAATTTTATAATTAAATCCCGCTGTTAAAACAAATAGCGTGTTTTTAAGAAACAATATCTATCAAAAGATTGACACTTGTTTATGTCTAGTTTAAATGTGAAATTACATCCAATGACCAACATTGTATTAAATTGTAAAAATATATTCTAAATATAATTTAAAACCACTCAAATTAATGATTTATCACTATTAATTATTTTGATTAAAAAAGTTGTTTTTAATTATAATTTAGTAATTTTCACTATTCATCAGAATATGAAAGTTATCCGAAAAGTACCAAAATTTCACCCTAAGCTAATTTCGATATTATGAATCCAAAAATGAATTCCATTTTAAAAGATAAAATTTAAAAAATTTCAAAAAGTGGTTATTACTATTCATAACGGCTAGTTTTAATAATATTTTAATAGCATATTGTTGTTTAGTGAAACTCGTTATTGCGTACTATACACGCTATCGAGGAAGGTCGTGATTGCGTGTAATGCAAGGCAAGTCAAGGATGCGTGTTGTGAAAGCTCCTTTAGGTGTAGCGTACGACACAAGACAATAGTGAAATAAAAAGAATATTTTTCATAAAATCTCGGGCTATTACATTATCTAACTAATCTCCTCCATGTGAAGGATTAGGATGCTCCATATGGGTATGTTTATTGATAATAACCTAAGTAAGTTGTCCCAGTGTAGTTATAATCTACTCTACAGTAGTCATAACACCAGATCCTACATCATTATCTTACATCGGAGGGAAATCCCTATATGGGATACGCGTGATAATGCAGTTCAATTTCTTCCACTAGAAGCCATTTATAGATAATGGAATGCACTAGATTAGGTTATGAGTCATAATGTATAATATTAACATAAAAAAAATACTTAACATAAATTGAAATCAAATGGATAAATAATCCCATAATCACAAAAATGGTTTCATTGAGAAAAAATTACATTTAAATCCTTCATAATGGCCTTTAAGGAAAATGTGAATTATATTAAGCATATACCCCAGGAGTTTCAATAAAAATAGTGAAGCGTAGACCTTTTTCATGTATCAACATACCCTGGGTCAATCCCAAAACTCCTTGTCAAAGTTTTCACTCCTAGGTACATCTATTCCAGAGCCACCTCAACCTGTTTTTATACAGGGAGAAGTGTATTTTCTAGAATAATCCACATAATCTATTCCATACCAAAATACCGAGATGTATTAGTATTCTTATCCTAAAAGATCATCTTAAGGATTTTTTCCATAATCTACATTTTCTAAATCTAGTTTCCATGGATTCTACTAAAAATCATTTGATACCAACTGTAAGGACTCATCCTTAGTTGTCCAGAGCTGGTGCCATATTTGATTACAATGGAATATAAACAAGGAAAATCTATCCTAAATGACCATGTAATTTAGTACCTTTTTGAAACAAGATACATGTATAAGTTTAACATTACATCATGAATTGAAATATAACACTAATTAATTCCATTAGAAACATCAAAGCCTCCTAGATTAGGCCAGAAAGTCACTCATAACTAAATTCTTCATATACTGGGAAAATGAAACATAAGAAAGGGGTGATCTCAAATGATTAATAAGAGTATGAAATACAATATAATGTAACAAAAACATAAATATTATGCAAGGTAAAAAATTGAAAACACATGCCTTTATAAATAATAAACATGAACAAATTATGGAAGGAATATGGGCTGAGTAAATAATTCCATAATAAAACATAATCATGGGAATTCTAAAAGCTGAATAACCACATGAACTTTCAATTACTAGCTTAATAAATTGTGAATTTCTTATGTCTTACATCATAACCATGCCATCGAGTCCTCGTGATAAGACCATAAATAATCATTTTGTCAAGGGCTTGTGCCAAGACCGTAGTTTGTCTCGTGAGACCTACTGATACATTTATGGGCTATATCGGGCCCCAAACATCCCAAAATAAGTCCAATAAATTTCACATATGAGTGGGGATAAACATAAATAACATATACCTTCATATTGAAACTATCATATGAAATGTATTTAGCTTTTCGCAATCACTAAACATAAAACACTGATCATTCTGAGTAATATGGTGAATTGTTTTAGGAAAGATTATCTACAAAAAAATTTAGACATTAACCATTCAATAAAATATGGGATATTACAGAATAAATTAATAAGCCCAATAAAACATAATAATCAACAAGATTGTAGAATCAGATGAAAAAATCTTTTATAAATTTGTTAAGTAATTCTTGAGATAGATAATCTTATATTATGAAAAGAAGAGTTCTTTTGGAAACAAATTTGGTATAAAACCATTAATTTGGTAAGATGGTATTTTAATAATAAAATGAGTGATTTTATAAAGGTAATGGTTTCCAAAAACATATTATAGAGTACCCTTCAAAATAGGTAATAATTTGATAAATTCCCTTGAATGAAGACTGTATTTTGGAATCAATTTTGAAAGTTCCTTTTAAAATGTGTAACTATCCTCAAAATAAAGATGGGTTATGGTTGGTAAAAATATATAGAAGTCTAAAACATATTTTATGTGGATTAGATAATCTAATACAAGAATTTAATTGAGGTAATTAGACAATAAAAGTAACCCTAATGAAAATGGTGGTTTGTTTGAGAAAACCCTTACCATCAGTCTGATTATGTTCCCCTGCTAAATTAAACGCATGTATATGAAATTATACTCATTAATAACTTAATTTATAACATATTAGAAATTTATTTAGTTTATCTTAATTATTTTTATTTCATTTATGTCCTTATTGATAAGTTATAATATAGAATTCTATAATTCTGGAGTGTTAGTTTTTTTGATATTCATAATTAGTTCACTTGTTTTTAAGTAATAGAGTCCATGTAAAATGGTTATACATATCCAGAATTTAAATTATATATTATTTATGAAGGTAAATAATTTTTAATTGTCATTTATATCATTTTGTTACATGGAATGAGGATGAATCATTAGATGACAACTACTTCAATTATTTGGCCGTACTTTGATTATTATGAACTAGTATTGTCAGAAAAATTAATTATATGTACATATACTAGTTCTTGAATATTAATTAGAATAAAATACATATAACATAGTCTGGTTCAACAATAAAAATGGTTTCATTACCAGTAATTAATGATAAATTGAAGAACAAAACATGGTCGTCCAGGAAAGTTATAAACTGGAACCTTAGGGACATTTATTTCATTTACAAAAATAAAAGGGAGGGAGTAAGAATATTGATGATTGTTCTTCCATTCACATGATATAATTAAATTATATAGATGATAATAGAGTTATTGTGGACATTTTTACATAAGAGGTGAGCATAGGATAACAAAATAAAATAAATTTAAATGAAACTAAATGAAAAAGAAGGGTTCATTAACTATTGAAATAAACACCTTCAGAACTACCTTAAGGGAAAGGTTTTTGGCCTTTTGGAAAGACCAAGAGCTTCCTGGACGTTGGGAGTGACTATGTAAGGGTAAATTGGAATAAATTTTTGGAGAATCAAGGCTTAGAGTAGTTAAAAGAAGAGGGTGTGAGGGGGGGTTTATAGTGGAGGAAAGGAGGGTTTTCATAATTCTGTAATCATTAATTTATTAATTTCCTTCAAGATGAGAAATATTGATGATTCCATGACCAATAATATTAATAAATACATGTGAGTTCTAACCAAGTGGTATTACATCATATATGACCCAATATTTATGTATAAATTTGGTTTTTAGCATTTTTTGTGAATTATCGTATTTCACTATTCATCAAAATTCATGTTTTTTAGAAAAATCCCAAAAAATTCACCCAAACCAATTTTTGAGGTTTAGAATATAAATATGAAGTCCATTTTTCAAAAATATTTTATAAATATTGTTGATTTATTATTTTTTTATATCATAATGTTTTCTAAAAAAACTGTTTTAAAACCTTTATTTACTTATTACAAAACATTGGTATATTGTACATCCAGTAGAATATTAATTATATGCAATCATAATTAAGGTTACTATTCATTAGGGTATATAAATAATAATAAGGTTATGTTACTATTCATAATATTAGGTTAATATTCACCAAAAAATTTGTTTTCTTTATCGGACTCCAAATAATTTACAGATCACAACTGTGTATGTTAGATTTTTGAAATTCACATCACAGAAGTGAAAAACTTATCCTTAAGGGTCACATAGAACTTAATAGATTATTATTTTTTGATTTCATTTGATTATAACATATTTATAAAAAAGGAGTTTCCATTGAAGAAATATTGGGTTGTTACATTGGAAGTTAAATTAATTAATTTAATTACGATATAATGATGATGCAGTGATTTCTTCATTATTAATAGATTCAAATAAATGATACTATAAATTTAAAAAACAAATTTAATTTGTTTATTTTTATTTCATCCACGAATTTTTGGAATATATTTTCATATTTTGATTGATTTAATGCCTTTGGTTCGAAGAAATCAGGTTGTTATGAATTTCTAAGAAAAGTCAAGTATGAATAGTGTCCTACATTGACACAATTCATAAAATAATATGTAAAATAGTTTATAAAATGATATTAAATTCTTAAAAATATATTATTTGTCCAAATGGTTATTATAAGTCTAAAATGTTATTAATGACTCTTTCTTTGGACATTTTTTCATGTTTTGGTAACTATTTTTGTTCTCAATGTGTTAAATGCTGGATAAAACGCTATGATTAAAAATGGTTAAATAAAATATATAGTGATTAAAAAATACCCAAAACCTATATATTTATTACTAGATTATTTTATTTAGACTTATATTTATCTTATCTTCTAAATAAAAGAATTTGGACTTATTTTTAATAAAAATTTAATTTATGATAAAATAATATTTCAATACCTTTTTAAAGTGTCCCTCCTCCCTGTTATAAAAGGTCACCTCCTCTACACACTTACTCACACCTCTCAAGCCCCTTGTATTATACAAATTCTGCCCATATATTCTCCCAAAATTCATCATTTCCTCTTAAAATCCATACCTTGGGATGAATTCAATTCAAGAAATCCTTTTGGCACAAATCAACAGGAGTTATACGTTTTAAGAGGTAGTGTCTTCTCTAAAGATCCTTTCCATTATTTTACTTATTAACTCTCTTTTCTATTATTATTATTTTATTAAATAAAAAAACATATATCCTCAATATACTAGGAATTTTTTATGATAATTATTCTAACTATACTTACAATCACATCCATTAAATGGATATGAACATACTGTTTCTGTGTACGGTGAACTACTGCCTCACGAAATGATGATTGTTGAAATTTCTCTTAACACCTCTCACAATGGACATTATGATAGAACTATATTTATATAGGATATATATTATATTTATATAGTTTCTATCCTTCTTTATTTTTCATTTAAAACATACTTTTATGCTTTCAATAATGTGTAAATATGATAATTTCATTTGAGGAAATGCAGACTACCACCCGCTCAAAATGACATTACTCATTCATGCCATACATGGAACGTTTAAATGATGGTGTTAATGAACTTTTATAATTTATATAATATATGATATTACACTTGATTTATAATTTAACTATGTATTGTTTATTTTTCATTCCATTATAAATGAAAAATAATTGAATGTAGCATTTATGAGTACGTATGACTTACCGTCTCCAAGAACTGTGAATTTCATTTCTTATCTCAAAATGTTATGGATAGTTATAAATACATCTATACTGGATATATATGATACTTAAATCATGAATATTATTCTGTTGATGGTGTAATTTTCACTACATGGAAAATTTACATCAAAACAAGTTCATTTTTTACTCAAGTTCTGAATATCGACAAAACAGCCGATATGAACTTAAATAATTATTAAAATTTTTTATCATGATGATAAGTAATATAAAATGAATAATAAACATGAAAAAGGTTCTGAAGTAAGTATATATTAACCTAATTTTATTATTTGGCAATATAAAGGACCTAAAAGACAACTCATACTCAAGGTAAGAGAACCTTTCACCCTTCTCTTTTAATAAAATACATCTTTTATGTTATGCCTTTTAATTTCCATAATCTTATGATGGGATATGTTTGTTTATATCCTTATTAATGAAAATTTTATGTCCATGTAATGAAAGATCTTTTTCTCTCTCATTGAGTAATTTTTTTAATTTTTAAGTGATGTCGTTAGGATACCAATTTTTCGTTAAAGAATTTATAAACTCAATTTCTACTCAGTGTGATTTAAGCATACATAATTGTTTATATTATGCCAAGATTTTGTGTGGAATCACTATTTATTTATTTATGTTAAATCTTCCATTTCCCTTTTGTTGGATATACTTTTGAAACACAAAATCACCCCATAGATAAATTCTTACATCATTCATACGAACATTGTAAGGTAAATCTTAGCTCAATGTCCATTCATTGAGTTAAATATCCATGTCATTGGTTTTGTCTTTCCAAGAATTTGTGTGAATGAACAATTTTTGGTTTACACTTAATATCTCCTTACATTGGGTGTATTTATTTTTTTCATATGTAATTATATAATAGAATTATCCTTAATTTAATGATACGACCATTGTAATGGACTACGTATCAATATCCTTTCATTGAGGCATATCTCAATATTATGCACCTTTAATATCCTATATTCATTATATATAACCATTTTAACATTTTATATCATTAATTTCTATATTCATGTGATATTTAAAGTTTCTTTTGATTTTATTCTTTAATTATTTTTATTCAGGTGTTTCTCAAATATTATGAGAATATTTAACTAAAACATAGTTTTAAATATTTTAAATATTTATTAATTTACATAATTTTCATTAATTTTCATGTTTTGAAAATGGTTTTAACAATTTATTTATACGGGCATATATATTTTAAAATTATTACTCTCAAATTTATTTTAAAAGTTTCAAAGTGGAATGGGAATCTTTGATTCCAAAATCACTTTATTAAGTGTTTAAAAAGGTTTTGGAAATGGATTGAATATATCAATATCTTAAATATTTTTTTTGTTATTGATGAGAGAATTTGATATCATCAATATTTTATATAGTATGATTATGTAATGGTACATAGACATTTGATGGTTGGTTATGTGGTAACCAAATACGGGTGGTGCTGTGATGAACCTAGGGCAGGAGAGCCCGAGATAGCTCTCTAATGCATTAGATAATGTTATGGAGGTAAACTTTAATGTTTCTCCTAATATATTCATGAAATATAATATGATGGGTATTCTAAACATAAATCCCGATGTAACTTTGAAATAGACAATTCATGTATGTTATAGATGCCACATGTTACCTTTATGATTTAAGATTTCTATGTGTTATTCAGAAATCTTATTATTTCATGATGTATGTTAAAGAGATATGATTTATTATTAAAAAGTATGATTTTTGTTATTTGTATGTATTCATGGATTAATGTTTTTTCCCTTTATTTTTTATCCCTTACTGATATTTTTATTCATATCCCATGTTTTTGAAATCTTTTTCATAGGGTATAAGGAGGGGTAAGAGAAAGGAAGAATTCATTAATATTTTAATCTAGGAAATAATTGTTGTTTTATTTAATGAGTATTATTTTTTTGAAAAAAATGGTTCTAGTAGAAGTGTCTACTTTGTAATATTTGAGATGTATTTTAATAGTTATGGCCTAATTCTCTAAAACTCTAAACCAGAAATGATCCGCATTTTTAATTCATTACTTAACTCAAGATTATGTAATGTGTAAGGTTGGGGCCTTATAGTTGGTATCATAGGTCAGTTTAGTTTACTTTACAGAATAGGGTGTTATTTAAGAATAAGTGACATAAACATAATGGTTAGAATAATAGAAAGTTTCAAAGTCATTTTAGATAAATTTAATGAGTTTAAGATAACATGAATTAGTATATCTTAGTGTTTACCCTCCTCATAAGATAGTATATAGTTATTTTACTAATATACTCACAATAAACTATTTTATTTTAGTAAATGTCTAGATCTAGTAGGAACCAAAGTAACAATGGATGTGAAGGAAACTATGGTGGTTTTATTAATAAAAAACTGAATGAGATGAGAGATGAAATGAGATCTTTTGTGTTTATTCATAACCATGTATCTGGACTCATTATTTACCACTTGAAACTTGGTGATTTTTTAAGGAATCATTTATGATAGAAACGAATCCCTATGGAAGTTCAGGTAATAATCGTAAAGGTAAGTATATTAATAAAATATGTGTCAAAGATGTGGAAATAAACACCTAGAAAAATGTTTCAATGGGACGGGAATATTTTATGGATGTGGTAATGAAGGTCATAAACAACAACCAACCATGGAAAAAGTATGTGTTCAGTTTACTCCATGAAAGGGGAAGAATTACTTTATGAGTTATCAATTGAATGGTTTAAATGCGGTGTGCATAGTCATTATGAAAATAGATGTCCTAAGAATAAGGTTTGTGAATTGTATCTTCATGACTGTACAAATATATGTTTACCAATACCTAAAGTCATTAGAATTGAAGATGATGAAACTGAAAATTACTTATGAATGGTATGTATTATTTCATAGCTAATGTATTGAAATTATTCAAATCTTAGGACCTTATGCAAGATTTTTTCTATAAGAAATAATTATAAAATAATAACATGGAAAACAAGGATAAATTATCTTGAATATTGTTTGATGATTAAGATGACTATATTTCAGGAATTGAAGTGTTTTGTTGGATCTATGGATGATTATATGTTTAAATATATTAATGATCGGATTACTTTAGATTACTTATAGTATTTGTACCCCAAATGTTTGTTATAAAAAATTTAAATTGGGGAATAATTATATTTCTTTTGTGGAAATAGTTATATGGAACCATTAGGGAATATGTGATCCATGAATTTTAGGAAATTAGGGGTTATTACTTTTTTGGATGAAAATGTGAGGTATGAGATAACATTTGAGGTGAAAATATGTTATGGTTATTTTTGAAAAATTTATCTCATTTTAGGGAATGTTATAAAATTATATAGTTTTAAAAAATGGAAACACAAATATAGTGTGACAACCCACCGCATAAGGTAAAGGTGTGGGAATCAAGCCCACAACTAATGTTCGACTAGGATTTATCACCTAAAACTGGCCTAATTGAAACCCGTAGTTAGTATGAATTATTCACTATAGTTTAACTGAATTTATGGATCTATAATAAGTTTGTTTTTGGAACTTATGCTTTATCAAATGGATATCCTTATAATAGGAAACTTTTGTGTTACTAAGTGATAAATGTTATTTTGGAAGACATTCTCTCTTTTGGGAACACTATATTCCTATGTAAAATAGAACACTATGGTATTTCATTTGCGGAGTGATGGTTGTAATATTATTTTGGAAGAATCAATGTTTTATTGGCGACATGGATATTTGGTTTATTTATGTAAATCATTAACCTATTACAGATCATATGTGAGGAGGTTTATTACTTTTCAGTATGATACATTAAGTGTATTCGATTTTATTTGGAGGTAAAAGTTAAGAATTATCGTGGAAGACTATGTGATAAATTACTTCTGAATTTTGGGTTTCAATATTAGTTTGGATTATTATGAAGAATATTATGGAAAATTGAGTATTGAATGGTCATTTCTGAACTTTGGGTATTGTTATTTGTATTTTAATGATTAAGAGAAGTATTTATTTTTATAAAGGATTATCCTTTTTGGGGATTATATGATCTGGTAGAAACCATTTTGGGTTTGGTTAATGTCTAACGACTGGGGAAATATATAGTTCATTTTTTATGGATTATAAGATTCTCTAGAAGTTGATTATAATGCATCAGGTTTGATGAGTCATCTTCAATACTCTTCATTTGGATAAAAGATGAGTTTGTGGTTGATAATTATAATAGGATGAAACTCTACATGAAAGTAAGTATGTTTCCTTATCTTTTAGTCTATATCATAAATAATTTCCATCAAATTTATTAAAAGGAAAATAAAAAAAAATTCTATTTAAATTTCCTATTGCGAAATGAAGACCATGTAACCTATAAAAATTTTGTGGTATTCTGATAGTTAACATTCTCCTAGTCATGTTTTCTATCACTCTCCATTAGAAAATGATGGTTAGTTTTCTCTTCTATATCCATGTATTACTACATGGAATCCTAGTATGGGTTATCTTGAGTGACCTTTTTACTCCACTTTATTTCATTTCATTGGATAAATTTATTGACACTTTTTCTAATGTGGGACTTTCAATGATGTTTCAGGGCCAAATTTTAAAATATTGAGGGCACAATTTCCAAAAGCAGGGAAGGATGTAATGACCAAAGTATTAATAGAATAATAAATTCTTTCATTTATATTAATATTTATAAATAATATATTATTTTGAAATTAAATTGGATGCTTTTTTTGATAGCATACTCAATACGCACCAAAGGGATTCATTGAAATCTTACATTTAACACATCTTTGAGTAATACAGAAATATAATATAATATTATTATTATTTTAAATGGTACTTAATGAATAGAAATTGTATTGGCAGAAACAAACAGAACTAACTCAAATAATGTCATATATCTTTGCTAAATATACTTACATTTATCTAATAAATATTAGAGGCTCAAAATAAGAGTGAATGTGTTTTTAAGCATGAAATACTATAATAATATTAAAAAGTTGTTTTTCTACATTTTCATGGAGAAACCTTTTTTAATATATTTTTGACACCGTTATATGTTATATTTGAAAACATAAACTACTTCATTAAAAGTGGAATATAAAAAATTTACTTTGGATAATTGTTTTTTTAATTTTCTAATAATGTTCAATTTTTTATGAATAGTGAAAAATATAGCAATTTAAGTCAAAAATGTATTTTCATCTAATTTATTCATATAGTTTGATTATACTATTAATTTTATTTAAGTTTATTTAGATTATATTTTTATAATTTAATAAAATATTGATTATTGAAGTAATTTAACATTTAAATTCGACAAAAACACATGTCAATCTTTTGATAGTTATTACTTCTTAAAACACTACTTTTTTAGTCTTGATAAGTAGATTTAATTTTTAATTAATTACTGAAACATTTGTTTTGAACTTTCAAAAATGGAATACATATTTTGAATCATAAATTCAATATTTTTTGAATAGGTACCTTCTATTTTTCGACATTATGAATAGTAACTTCAATAATAATTTTATTTATCCTAGTTAAAGGGTAAATATGGTAAATATGTGTAAAAAATAATATTATAATAATAATAACTACCCTAAAACAAGTCCTAATCCAATTGGATGACATATTTATGACCATAAGCATCCTTGGGTCTATTTTGGGACCCCATGGATCCCCTTAGGTGTGAAATTGACATTTTATAACAATTAATTAAAAATAAAGATAAATATAACATAAACATGTATCTTTTATGAAAACAATTTTTATATGGGGTTATATAATTGATCAGTTAGACTATAAATATTCATTATAAAAATCAAAATATTTCATATAACATTATATTTTATTTATTGTTTTTAGATATTTAATATATTAATTTAATTATGATACAATGATGATGTAATAATGGTTTCATTAATAAAGAATTCAATTAAATGATATTATAAATGTTAAAATAAATTTAATTTGGTTTTTTTTTATTTCATACACGAATTTTATGGATTATACTAACATATTAGGTTTGATTAAATGCCTTTGTTCAGAAAGAATCAGGTTGATAAAACGGTAATAATAAAAAAATGATTAAATTTAATATTCATACAAATAGTTTTGATATGTCTAAAATTATATTAATGACACTTTATTTTGACATTTTCCTATTTTGGTAAATATTATTGTTCTCAAAGTGTTAAAATTCTTGATAAAACAGTAAAAATAAAAAATTTATTAAATAAAAATGTTATGGATTAAAAAATATCAGAACCAATACAATTCATATTTGATGACTTTAATTAGACTTATTTTCATCTTATATTCAAATTAAATAAATTTTGACTCATTTTTATTTGAATGTTAATTTATAATAAAATAATATTTCAATACCTTCTTAAAGTGCCCCTCCTCCCTCTTATAAAGGGCCACCACTTCAACTAACTTACGCACACCTCTCAAGCCCCTTGTATCATCCAAATTCTACCCAAATATTCTTCCAAAATCCCTAACTTTCGTCTAGAATACTTTACTTGGACATAAATAAATTCATGAAATCCTTTTGGCTCAAATCAAAAGGAGTTACACGTTTTAAGTGGGAGTGTCTTCTCTAAAGTTCATTTCCATTATTTTACGTATTCACTAATTATTATATTCGTATTCTTTGATTACATAAAAAACCAGTATCCTCAATATAATAAGATGTTTTTATGAAATTTATTCTAACTAAACTTACACACACCTCTATCTAAAGGATATGATCATTCTGTTTCTATGTATGGCGAACTACTTCCTCACGAAACGATGATTTTGGAAATTTCTACTACCACCTCTCATAGTGTCCATTATGATGGAACTATATTTATATATGATATATATTATATTTATATGGTCTCTATCCCTATTTTTTTCATTTATATCTTACCTTTATGCTTTCCATAATGTGTAAATATGATAATTTCAATTTGGGAAGTGCGGACTACCACCCACTCAAAATGATATGACTCGTTCATGCAATACATGGAATTCATTACAGATGGAGTTAATAAAAATATGTTACTTATATAAAATAAAATATTATATTGGAATTATAATTTACCTATGGATAATTTATGTTTCATTCCTTTAAATATAAAAAATAAATGAAAGTAGTGTTCATGTGTACTAACATCTTACCGTCTGCATGAATAGTAAATTTCATTTCCTATCTCCAAATGTTATGGAATATTATAAATACTTATATTCAGGATATATATGATACATAAATCATGAATAATATTCTGTTGATGGGGTAATTTTGACTACATGGACAATTTACTTCATAATATGTTCATTTTCGACTCAAGTACCGAATAATCACAAAACAAACGATATGAACATAATTTTTTTTTAATTTTTTTAACATGATGATAAGTAATATAAAAGGAATAATTAAATTTAAAAGGGTTCTAAATAAAGTATAAATTAAACTAATTTTATTATTCACGAATATAAAGAATGAACGAGACAAGTCAGGCTCAAGGTAAGGGATCATTTCACCCTCCTCTTTTAGTCAAAGACTTATTTTAAATTATGTACATTAATTTCCATTTTACTGTGACAGTATATATTCTTCTACATCCTTATTTTTTTACATTTTATTTCCACATTATTAAAGACCCAATTCTCTCTCATTGACTCAATTTCTGAATTTTTATGTTACGTCGTTAGGTTGTCTAATTTTTTTTAGTTAATTTCTAAACTCAATTTCCACTCGTTGGGTTTTACGCATAATTCATTGATTATATTATGCCATGAATATGTGTGGAATAGCTTTTTCTCAATTTATTTTTTAACTTCAACTACTGTAAGAACCCGGTTTTTTCTACTAAAGACTTTGGAATATTCTTGATAATATTCCAGGGCAACGCCTTCAGACGGCGTGCGATTCCGAGCCCCGGAGTGGACGAAATTAAATTTTCAGTGCGTTCACACTGGAAATGCTAAAGAAATAAAATAAATCTTAAATGGAGTTCCGGATCAGAGATCTGAGTGTATGGATGGGTCTGGAATGGGGTGTTTACCCTAGGAACAACATAAAACATGTCAGCGCGGGATGTTTGGACCCCTTGCTCACTTCTGGAAGGTTAAACGGATAAATTAATAAATTAATTCATTCATTTAATGGTGAAACGCTAGTATCTCTTAAACGATGGCTCGGATTGGAAAACTAATGGCACCGTTGAGTTCAGAGCGTCCCGTTTACCCTAGGAGGGGTATAAGTTTTGCGGGCATGGTACGTTTGTGAAAAATGGCCCCAGGGGCATTTTCGTAATTTGGCGGCCTCAGGCGCTAAGTTTAATAACTTTTGAACGGGGTCTCGGAATAAAATTCCGAGACCGCTGTTGCGCTAAGAGCATGGTTCTTAGCCTATGGGAGGCTAAATCCTGACCCCGTCGGGAGTTCGGGTATGGGGCCCACGGGAGGGAGTTTAAGTGTTTTGTTTTTAAACACTTCTCCCCCCATATTGGTGGGTCTCCCTGGCATGGAAGACTCTCCCCTATCCTCCTCCATCTCCGGAGAGGCGACTTCAGCGAGACGGTCCGGCAAAGCGCGGCTCCGACGGATCGCGGCGAAGCTCCGGGCAACGCCCACAAGGTAGGGTTCTGTCGCTTTCATTTTGACTTCCCGCACCTACTTCTAGCATTTTAAATATTGTCTATTTGATGTTTGATTTTATAACAAAGCCCATGAATGTGTAGTAGAGTTTTTTCTCATTCCATCGCTTGTTTCGGTTTGTAAAACCGAGTTCCGAGGACCCCGCAAACACCCGCCGAAGTTTGCGGGTTTGGAGGTGTTTCCGGCGGTCGGCAGGGCGGTCCGGCGAGTTCCAGCGGGTGCGGACGACTTCAGGTGGTGGATCTGGCGGTGATGGTGTGCGGCATCGGGCGGCTGCGGATGGCAGGCCGGGGGTGGCGGGGCTCCCTGGGTGAGACGGCAGGCAGCCGGGCTTCCGCGCGGCGGTGCCGCCGTAGCGCGAAGGAGGAGGGGTCGCGAGGTGCGCGACCCCGCGTGCGGCGCGACCGTGACCCGGATGTCGCGGGTCACTACGGGGAAAGAGACCAGCCGTGATGGCCGGTCGATGGCGATAGGCCGCGGCCAACTGGCCGCGGCGGAGCGAACCGGACCCACGGTCGGGCCAGTCCGGCCCAAGGGGGTTCCCCTTTTTTTTTTAAAGAAAAAACCTTTGGATGCCCGTATTTCGGGCTTCAGGCGTCCGTTTTGCGCACCGTCAGCGGCAGCGCAGACCTTGAGTCGAGGGGAACGTTTTGAGATATTTTTAGGAATTTTTATTTCCTGACACGAGGGGCCTCGGAGGCACGACGCGTCATTAAGTGGACGAGCGTTTTTCCAGAGATTATTGTTTTGGACGGCGCGAATGTGTCCAACATCTGTTTTGAGCACCGTCAGTGGCGTTGCAACCCCGGCACTGAGGCGGAGGTTTCCAGTACGGTTCCAGGCGTTGAGGTTGAAGTTGAGGCGCGGGCCCCACGGCCTGTCTCTTGAGCTGCGTGCCGCATTTCACGAAGTTTTCATCGGACGTCCGTTCGGGGCGTGCGAGCAGTCGATGTTGGGTGTTTTTCCGAGGGGATTGCAATTGTGCAATCCACCCGCTCAAATTTGGCACGATGGTGTGGGGCCCATGAGGGCCGTTTGGGCGTCGACGATGATTTTCCATCTTTATCACCGAGCGATCATTTTGGGCATGTGAATAGCCCTTCTTGTGTTCTTTTTCGAGAGGATCAGAACAGTGGGATCTGTTCGTTGAGTTTCGAGACCGGGATGTGGGTCCCACGTGGCACTGCTCGTGTGCGGTGCGCCGAAATGCATCTTTTTCTCCGGATACCCATTGCACTCAAGTGAGTAGGGCTTTCGATGTGTTTTCCCGAGGGGATCGCAATGGTGCGATGCAGCCGACTGTTTTCGGGGCCAAGGCTCGGGATCATGGGACTCCGTTCGGGCATGAGGCGGTGTTGGTGACTTTTCCGTCGGATATCCGTTGGAGGCGAGTAAGTAGTCGATCTCACTTGTTTTTTCACAAGGATTACAACGGTGTGATCTGTTTGGTTGTGCAGAGCCTCTTGTGTGATCTTGTGAAAGGTGGAAATGTGAAGGTGCCCCGGTGGCAGTTCTTCTTCTGTGGTTGTAGCGGACCATTGGCGTGTGATCGCGCGCACTACCGTGTGAGTGAAGTAATGCTAGAATAGATGTGGTTGTCTGTTCCCCAATCGTTGAGGCGACAAGTTGGAAATGTTACGTCATTCCTTCGCGTTGACGTTGGGTGCCGTGTGCACGATAGCCTTTGGGCAGGAGACGTGGTATACTATGAGAGTATACGAGAGCGCTTGGAGGTACGTTTGGTTTGTACTTGAGGAGTTTGTGCGCTTTGATGGGGTTGACTTGGGGCCACACTTCGTGTGGGTCCCATGTGCGTGATGGGCTCTGCTATATGTACTTTGACATCTCGCGACGTTGAGGGTCCCTCTGTGCTCATTTGTTGACCAGCAGGGTTGAGTGGTCTCCCCCTGGTTTCGTTCTCGATGGATTGGCCGGTAGCAGTGCTAGTGACACCCAGTGATGGAGCAGACACTGCACCTCTTTTGGGTGAGTTGTTCTGGAGTTTGGAGGTTGCGCGATACCCACTCCTTGTTCGGTTGCCCAGTGTTGTACCCTCCAGTGGGGATGGCCAGAGCAGTTCTAAGTTTGACCCTCCATCGGGGCTGGGTAGTGGGTTACTCATCGGCTTCTAGGGTCTACCCTCCAGCAGAGACTGGGCAGTGGTTCACCAGAAGACCTCTTAGGGTCTACCCTCTAGCAGGGCTAGGTAGTGGGTCGCATGTCATCTAGTTCCAGGTATACCCTCCAGCGGGGCTGGGTAGTGGGTCGCCTGTCGACTTATTCCAGGTCTACCCTCCAGTGGGGCTGGTCAGTGGGTCGCCGGATGATGTATTATGGTTTACCCTCCAGCGGGGCTGGACAGTGGGTCTCCTGACGATGTATTAAGGTCTACACTCCAGTGGGGCTGGGCAGTGGGTCACCTGTCGACTTATTGCAGGTCTACCCTCCAGCGGGGCTGGGCAGTGGGTCGTCAGATGATGTATTATGGTTTACCCTCCATCGGGGCTGGGCAGTGGGTCTCCTGACGATGTATTAAGGTCTACCTTCCAACGGGGTAGGGAAGTGGGTCGCCTGTCGACTTATTCCAGGTCCACCCTCGTACGGGGATGGCCAGTGCATCGCCAGATGATGTATTATGGTTTACCCTCCAACGAATCTGGGCAGTGGGTCGCCTGATGATATATTATGGTCTACCCTCCAGCGGGGCTGGGCAGTGGGTCGCCGGATGATGTATTATGGTTTACCCTCCAGCAAGACTGGGCAGTGGGTCACCTGATATCATATTATGAATTAACCTCCAGTAGGGCTGGGTAGTGGGACACCTGTTGGCATTCCAGACTTAGTCCTCTCGACTTAGTTAGTCTGTGGCTTTCCTCCGCGATTACTGGAGAGAGACCCTTGGTTATACGGGTCAGTTTTGTGATGTCTTGACTTTGAGGAGACCTCTCAACTGCAGGGCAGTGATGAGGTGTGGTTTGCCTTTCCCTATAACTCTCATGTACGAGGGGAACTTTCCCCACCGAGACACGTTCTTGTGACGCGATCTAAAACCATGCGGGCGAGTCAGTGCCTCCCAAAGAGGATAGTGTCAAGGTGCGGTTATTGAGACCCTTGGCTTGCGGTACAGGGCAGACGTGCGGGATGCTGGGCATCGATGATGGTGTTACGTCTGGGACTATTGGCGACTCATTTTCTTGGGCTGAGCTAGGGGACAGAGATCCCCTTACGAACTTGTTCGGGCTTCTTGGGAGAGAATATATATGTATATACCTTGTTCTAGTACCCACTTCTTGGGTTTGGTTACTCTCCTTCCAGGAGAGGTGAAGATGCGCGGGGTACTCCACGTGCTTTCCGTGTCTAACTTCTCATGGTTGGATGAGTCTACTCTCCTGCTATTGGTAGCGAAGACTCGAAGGGAAGTTCATCTTGTCACCGTTTCTAGCTCATTGTGCCAAGACAAGTCTACTTCCTTCCTCTTGTTGGGTTGAGCTGGACTCTTTACTACACTCTCTATTGTACTTCCTTTGCTTTCCCTGTTCTCTCTACTTCTCACCCTTCGGTACCTCTTGTGTTGCTCCCTCGAGCCTTCGGGGTATCCTAGTGAGTATTTTTATACTCACCCCTACTTGGGATTTTCCCGCTTGATGTGCCCTTGCAGACGACGGATAGGTGGAGCGTGACTTCAGTGGAGCGTAGGAGCTTGGGAGCTTGGACCGCGTGGGGTGGTCATAGTCGGGATCTAGGTGGGAGACCCGTCAGCTGTTTCTTTTGTTTACCTGTTGCCAGGTTGTGTCACTTTTATTTTTGGGCCTGTGTTTTTCCCCTTTATCCTTTTCAGCACTTTACTTGTACTGTTTAGAGGTCGATGCACATTTGTGGTATTTATATAGCATTTTCCCTTTCTCTTTATTTTCTTGTCTTTACTTTTACTCTGCATTGTTTCATTGAGTTTGTTGCGTGTGTGTGTGTATAGGTGCTTAGGAAAAGGCCTCACTGATTTATTGTGCCTTCGGCACTGGTCGCCAGCCCCTGGCCTATGGAGGCCGTCATGGGGTAGTTGCGGCTCGAGCCCGGGTAGGGTCGGGTCATGAAAAAGTGGTATCAGAGGTGGTTTATTCCTTGGGACATTGTTCAGACGCCCCTAAAAGAGGAATTGGTTGGGATATATGGAAACCGAGTTAATGTGTCTCGAGAGAGGCTCTCAGGCAAAGGAGTCCAGTGATGGTGCGGCGACCGACGTATCCATTCACCAGGACCTTGATAACCCTCTTGTCGACTCGGCATGCTGAGACACTTGTTGCAGGGAAATTGGTTTTTGCATCACATAGGATTGAGTCTTTGATTTTTATTCTTGAGTCAGCTCCCCATCATTATTGTTAATGGTATATACATACATGCTCATCTAACCACGACACTTCTTGATAATATTCAGGATGTCTCCGTGAAGACATCCAGCTCATATATCAGCTTTGATGTGTGACGATGACCATATGAGCTACGAGGCCACAGTCCGTGACTCATCATGCGAGCCCCTTTCTCTAGGTGGGCTGGTAGCAGCACCCCCACCTGTTGAGCAGCAGGTAGTTTCAGCAGAGCAGGCTGAGCGTGAGCGCAGGTTGAGGGCGCTCCGTGAGTTCCAGCGGCAGAGACTGCTAAGGTTCAGTGGTGAGCCAGACCCTCAGGCAGCAAAGGTTTGGCTCAAGGCAGTGGTTCGCCTTTTCAGGCATGTGCAGACGCTGACAGATTAGAGAGTGGCCTTGGCTGCCACCCTTTTTTCATGGAGTATCTTGGCGTTAGTGGAGTCTGGTGACTCAGTTTCTTGGAGAGTCGTCGCTTTTTTGGGTCGACTTTCAGTTGTTGTTCCATGAGGAGTTTTCCCCTCCTTCTTGTGCTCCTTTTGGATTCAGGAGCTCCTGCAGTTTCAACAGGGAGGGATGAAGGTGGCCGAGTACGCGGCTAGTTTTGCAGACCGTGCACGCTTTTACCTGGACTTGGTCCATGACGACACCTTCCGAGCACAGAAGTTTGAGCAGGGTCTCCGCCGAGAGATTTGTGTTGTCATAGTACCCTTGGGATTTTCCACATATGTCGGGGTGCTAGAGCAGGCACTGGTGACAGAGGGATTCCTGTCATGTTTTGCAGTTGGTAGTGGCAGTGGGTGCGATGGATCCGGGACGTCTGCCGTAGCTATCAGGTGCCGGAGGACAGGACCTCGATGCAGGTGGCCTTCCCACTACCAGTTTCGGAGACGTGTTTGTATACCACTGTGGCGAAAAGGCGCCGGGCCTCAGCCAAGTATTCCCTTCCATGAGTGGATCCCAGGCCATGGTCGTACACCACAGTGGTGCTAGAGGGCACCAGGGCAGCCCAGAGAGTTCCGGTTCTATGCTTGTGACGGGTGAGGTCACTTGGCACGAGACTGCCCGACCCGAGTTGCTGAGAGCTTCGGGCAGGCATCAGGCGCACCACCACGGCAGAGGCAGCGCCATGATCGGAGTAGTGGCTAGATAGGTGGTGCTAGCAGAGGAGCGGGATGAGCTGGAGGTGGGGGACGACGTTACTAGATCTCCCCATCAGCACTAGGCGGTCCATGTCAGGCTCCGGGAGATGACGGTTGGGACCGCGGGTAGCCGCGAGCTTTGGATGTCTACGATCATGCAGAGCATGGGATAATGAGAGGTACCCCTTGCGACTCTTCTACTTTTTGCAATAGAATTGTTAGGCTCTGTGTGTGAAAGGCTTTTCTCCCTGCTCCTTGTTTGAGGTGTTACCAGGGTGACGCAAGGCATCGGGTGTAACCCTGTGTTGGTAAGGAAAAAGGCGTGATACCTTTTCCTTTAGTCGACGGTGATGGCTTCTTTGCTTCCGAGCGTGTAAGAGAGTCTTGTTTGAGAGACATCGGCTGTGAAATCTTGCACGACTAGATATCCTTGGGTGTTCCACCATATGGATATTCTGATGGAGGGAATCATCAGGCCTTGTTCCAGGTGTGGGCGGTGATTCCAGTCGCGGCGTGTAACGTAGAGGTTTGACCGGGGAGGTGAGCTACCCCCGAGAGCCTTCGGGCCATTTGAAACTGTGAATAGGGATGGAGGGGTTCCCTACCGCCTTGACCTAACCCCAAAGTCTGTAGTGGGTGCACGACATCGGCGAGGGCCGACCTAGCGTGAACATATCAATCGTTTGTTCTGTGTGTAGTGACACAGAGCTGTGTGTGTATTCTTCTCGGTACGGAAGAGCCGGGTGTGGGCCTAAAACCATGTGTTGCTCTGTAGTTTTGCTTTTCGGGGATGAAAATATTGAAGTAGGGAATTATGTAAGAACCCGTTTTTTTCTACAATAGACTTTGGAATATTCTTGATAATATTCCAGGGCAGCGCCTTCAGACGGCGTGTGATTCCGAGCCCCGGAGTGGCCAGAATTAAATATTCAGTGCATTCACACTGGAAATGCTGAATAAATGAGATAACTCCTAAATGGAGTTCTGTATCAGAGATCCGAGTGTATGGATGGTTCCGGAATGGGTTGTTTACCCTAGGAACGACATAAACCATGTCGGTGCGGGATGTTTGGACCCCTCGCTCGCTTCCGGAAGGTTAAAGGGATAAATTAATAAATTAATTTATTCGTTTAATGGAGAAACACTAGTATATGTTAAAAAGTGGCTCATATTGGAAAACCAAGGGCATCGTTGAGTTCGGAGCGTGCTGTTTACCCTATGAGAGGTGTAAGTTTTGCAGGCGCGACCTGTCTGTGAAAAATAGCCCCAGGGGAATTTTCGTAATTTAGCGGCCTCAGGTGCTAAGTTTAATAATTTTTAAACAGGGTATCGAAATAAAATTCCGAGACCGCTGTTGCGCTCAGAACGTGGTTCTTAGACTAGGGGAGGCTAAATCCTGACCCCGTCGCGAGTTCGAGTACGGGGCCCATGGGCGGGAGTTTAAGTGTTTTGTTTTTAAACACTTCTCCCCGCCCCCCTCTTGGTGGTTCTCCCTGACGCGGCAGCCTCTCCCCTCTCCTCCTCCATCATCGGTGAGGCGACTCCGGTGAGATGTTCCAGCAAAGCGTGGCTCTGACGGATCACGGTGAAGCTCCGGGCAATGCCCACGAGGTTGGGTTTTGTCGCTTTCATTTTTACATCCCGCACTTACTTCGAGCATGTTTAATACTTTCGATTCACTGTTGGATTTTCGAACGAAGCCCAATAATGTGTAGTAGAGTTATTGATCATTCCATCTCTTGTTTCGGTTTGAAAAACCGAGTTCCGAGGACCCTACAACCACCCGCCGAAGTTTGCGGTTTTCGAGGTGTTTCCGGCGGTCCGCAGGGCGGTCCGGCGAGTTCCGTCGGGCGCGGGTGGCTTCATGCGGTGGCTCTGGCGGCGACGGCGTGCGGCAGCGGGCGGCTGCGGACGACAGGCTAGGGGTCTCGGGGCCGGCTGGGGGAGACAGCAGGCGGCCGGGCTTCCACGTGGCGGCGCGGCGTAGCGCGAAGGAGGAGCGGCCGCGGGGTGCGCGACCCCGCGTGCGGCGCGACAGCGACCCGCATGTCACGGGTCACTGCGGAGAAAGAGAATGGCCGTGATAGCCGGTCGGTGGCGACAGGCCACGGCCAGCTGGCCGCGGCAGAGCGAACTGGACCCGCGGCCAGGCCGGTCCGGCCCAAGAGGGTTCCCTTTTTTTTAAAAAAAATCTGTGTACGCCGGTATTTCGGGCTTCGGGCGTCCGTTTTGCGCGCCGTCAGTGGCAGTGCAGACCTTGCATCGAGGGGAAAATTTTGACATGGTTTCAAGAATTTTTAATTCCGGAAAATAGGGGCCTCGGAGGTGCGATGCATCTTTATGTGGACGAGCGTTTTTCCCGAGATTATTGTTTTGGACGGCGCGGATGCGTCCGCCGTCCGTTTTGAGAACCGTCAGTGGTGTTGTGACCCTGGAACTAAGGAGGAGGTTTCTAGTGCTGTTCCAGGCGTTGAGGCCGATGTTGAGGCGTGGGCCCCACAACCTATCTCTTGAGCTAGGTGCAGCATTTCACGACTTTTTCATCGGACGTCCGTTCGGGGCGTGCGAGCAGTCGATGATGGGTGTTTTTCCGAGGGGATGGAAATGGTGCAATCTGCCCTCTCAAATTTGGCACGATGGTGCGGGGCCCATAAGGGTCGTTTGGGCGTCGATGGTGATTTTCCATCTTTATCACCGGGTGCCCGTTTTGCGCAATTGAATCATTCTTCTTGTGTTCTTTTTCAAGAGGATCGCAATGGTGTGATCCGTTCGTTGAGTTTAGGGACCGGGATGCAGGTCCCACGTGGCACTGCTCGTGTGCGGTGCACCGGAATGCACCTTTTTCTCCAGATACCCGTTGCACTCAAGTGAGTAGTTCTTCCCGAAGGGATCACAATAGTGTGATGCACCCAACTATTTTCGGGGCCGGGGCTCGGGATCACGGGACACCGTTCGGGCGTGAGGCGGTGTTGGTGAATTTTCCATCGGATATCTGTTGGAGGCGAGTAATTAGTCGATATCGCATGTTTTTCTACGAGGATTACAACGGTGTGATCCGTTTGGTTGTGTGGAGACTCTCGCGTGATATTGTGAAAGGTGTAAATGTGAAGGTGCCCTGGGGGCGGTTCTTCTTCTGTGGTTGTAGCGGACCCTTGGCGTGTGATCGCGCGTACTCCCGTGTGAGTGAAGTAATGCTGGAATAGATGTGGTTTTCAGTTCCCCAGTCGTTGAGGCAGAAAGTTGGAAATGTTACGTCACGCCTTCGCGTTGATGTTGGGTGCCGTTTGCACGATAGCCTTTGGGCTGGAGACGTGGTATACTCTGGGAGTATACAAGAGCACGTGGAGGTACGTGTGGTTTGTACCTGAGGTGTTCGTGCACTTGGATGGGGTTGACTTGGGGCCACACGTCGTGTGGGTCCCATGTGCGTGCTGGGCTTTGTTATATGTACTTTGAACTCTTGCGACGTAGAGGGTCCCTCTGTGCTCATTTTTTGACCAGCATGGTTGAGTGGTCTCCCCCTGGGTTCATTCTCGATGGATTGGCCGGTAGCGGTGCTAGTGAAACCCAGTGATGGAGTAGACGCTGCACCTCTTCTGGGAGAGTTGTTCTGGAGTTGGGAGGTTGCGCGATACCCACTCCGTGTTCGGTTGGCCAGTGTTGTACACTCCAGTGGAGATGGCCTGAGCAGTTATGTGTTTGACCTTTTAGCGGGGCTGGGCAGTGGGTTACTCATCGGCTTCTAGGGTCTACCCTCCATCAGAGACTGGGCAGTGGGTCTCCCGACGACCTCTTAGTGTCTACCCTCCAGCAGGGCTGGGTAGTGGGTCGCCTGTCGTCTAGTTCCAGGTCTACCCTCCAGCGGGGCTAGGCAGTGGGTCGCCTGTCGACTTATTCCATGTCTACCCTCCAGTGGGGCTGGGCAGTGGGTCGCCTGTCAACTTATTCCAGGTGTAACCTCCAGCGGGGTTGGGCAGTGGGTCGCCGGATGATGTATTATGGTTTACCATCCAGTGGGGCTGGGCAGTGGGTCGCTTGACGATGTATTAAGGTCTACCCTTAAGCGGGGCTGGGTAGTGGGTCGCCTGCCGACTTATTCCAGGTCTACCCTCCAGCGGGGCTGGTCAGTGGGTCGTCGGATGATGTATTATGGTTTACCCTCTAATGGGGATGGGCAGTGGGTCGCCTGTCGACTTATTCCAGGTCTACCCTCCAGCGGGGCTGGGCAGTGGGTCGCCTGTCGACATATTCCATGTCTACACTCCAACTGGGCTGGGTAGTGGGTCACCAGATGATTTATTATGTTTTACCGTCCAGCGGGGCTGGGCAGTGGGTCGCCTGATGATGTATTAAGGTCTACCCTCCAGCGGGACTGGGCAGTGGGTCGCCGGATGATGTATTATGGTTTACCCTCCAGCAGGGCTCGGTAGTGGGTCACCCGATATCATATTATGAATTACCATCCAGCAGGGCTGAGCAGTGGGACAAATGTTGGAATTCTAGACTCAGACCTCTCGACTAGGCTAGTACGTGGCTTTCCTCCATGATTACCGGAGCAGGACCCTTGGTTATACGGGTGAGTGTTGTGATGGCTTGACTTTGAGGAGACCTCTTAACTGCAGGGATGTGACGAGGTGTGGTTTGAATTTCCCTAGAACTCTCATGTACGAGGGGCACCATCCCCCACCAAGATGTGTTCTTGTGACGCGATCTTAGACCGTGTAGGCGAGTCAGTGCCGCCCAAAGAGGATACTATCAAGGTGCGGTGATTGAGCCCCTTGGATTTCCGTACAGGGCAGACGTGCGGGATGCTGGGCATCGATGATGGTGTTAGCTCTGGGGCCATTGGCGACTCATTTTCTTGGGCTGATCTACGGGACGGAGATCCCCTTACGAGCTTGTTCGGGTTTCTTGTGAGAGCATATATATATATGTATATACCTTGTTCTAGTACCCACTTCTTGGGTTTGGTTACTCTCCTTCCAGGAGAGGAAAAGACATGCGGGGTATGCCACGTGCTTTCCATGTCTAGCTTCTCATGGTTGGATGAGTCTACTCCCCTGCTATAGGTAGCGATGACTCGACGGGAAGTTCATCTTCTCACCGTTTCCAGCTCCTTGTTCCGGGATGAGTCTAATTCCTTCCTCTTGTTGGGTTTAGCTGGACTCTTTACTGCACTCTCTGTTATACTCTGTTTACTTTCCCTGTTCGCTCTACTGCTCACCCATCAGTACCTCCTTTGTTTCTCCCTCGAGCCTTCGGGGTATCCTACTGAGTATTTTTATACTCACCCCTACTTGGGCTTTGCCTGCTTGGTGTGCCCTTGTAGACAATGGACAGGTGGAGCGTGACTTCAGTGGAGTGTAGGATATTGGGAGCTTGGACCACGTGCGGTGGTCGTATCCGGGTTTCCAGGTGGGAGACCCATCAGCTATTTCTTTTGTTTACCTGTTTCCGGGTTGTGGCACTTTTCTGGTTTGGCATGTGTTTTTCCCCTTTCTCCTTTTCAGCACTTTACTTGTACTGTTTATAGGTCGACGCACATTTGTGGTATTTATATAGATGTTTCCCTTTCCTTTTCTTCGCTTGTATTTACAATTACTCTGCACTGTTTCATTGAGTTTGCTGCGTGTGTGTGTACAGGTGCTTAGGCAAAGGCCTCCCTGAGTTATTGTGCCTTCGGCGCTGGTCGCTTGCCTCTGGCCTATGGAGGCGGGCTTGGGGTAGTTACGGCTTGAGCCCGAGTAGGGTCGGGTCATGACAACTACCCATTTTTTGGATATACTTTTCCAACACATAATCATCCCATTGAAAAATTCTTGCATCGTTTATACGGAATTTGTAAGGGAAATCTATGATAAATATCCATTCATTGAGTTAAATATCCATGTCATTGGTTTTTTTCCAAGAATATGTGTGAATGACCAATTTTTGTTTTAAACATAATTTCCACTTAATTTGGGTGTATTTATATTTATCACACATAACAATATCATTGATTTATCCTTAATAAAATTATATATTCTTTTTAAAGGACTATGTCTCAATCTCCATCCATTGAGGAATTTCTTTATATTGTGTACCATTATTTTCATATAAGGTTTATATAAAACCCTTTCAAAATTTTATATCATGAATTTCTATATTCTCATGATATTTAATGTTTTTTTATGTTAATCTTTAACTATGTTTATTCATGTGTATCTGAAATGTAACAAGACTCTTTAACTGAAACATCATTTTAAATGTTTTAAAGATTTGTTCTTGTAAATATTTCCCATTGATGTCGATGTTTTCAAAATAGTTTTAAGGATTAATTTATATGGACAAAAATGTATTAAAATTATAAATCTGAAATTTATTTTAAAAGATTCAAAGTTTTATGCGACACTTTAACTAAAAAATATCTTTATTAAGTGTTTAAAATGTTTTATGAAATGGATTGAATATTTTGATATCCTGAATTGATTTATTTTTATTGGTGAGTGAAATTTTGATAACATAAATCTTTTATGTGTTATTATTATGTTACCATACTTTGAAATTTTATGGGTGGTTACGTGATAATCTAAATATGGGTGTTTCCGTGATTAAACTATGATGTAAGATCCCCATATATCTCTCCAATTAATTGGGTAACATACCAAAGCTAAATGTCAATGTTTCTCCAGAGAGATTTAGGGAATTTACTATGATGGGTATTCTAAACATAACTCCTTATATATTTGTGAATGCTATAATGTAAGTATGTTATGAATGTTACATGTAACCTTTATGATTTATGATTTTTATGTGTTATTCAAAAATCTTATGATTTCTTGAGGTATGTTAAAGGGCTATGCATTATGATTGAAAAGTTCATTTTCTTGATTTGTATGTATTCATGGACTAATGTTTTATTCCCTTATTTAATATCCATTACAAGGATTTTTATTCTCGTCACAATTTTTTGAAATGTTTTTCACTAGGTATAAGGAAGGGTAAAAGAAACGTAGATTTCATGAAGAATTTTATTGAGAAAATAATTTTTTTTATAATTTGATTTATTGTTGTGAAATAATTGGTCATATTAGAAGTCTCTAAATTATAATATTTGAGATTTAATGTAATAGTTATTGCCTAATTTTATAAAACACTAATCCTAAAAAGATCCTCAATGTGAATTATTTACATAACTCAAGATTATGTAATGTTTAAGGTTGGGACCTTATATATAAATTCATTAATATTGAGTCATTAATGGAAATAAAAATGTGAATAATCTATTATAGTGAGGGCAAGCCATGAATAGGTATGGAAATCAACAATAACCCTTATTTTATAATTGGTTATATGATTCATTGGTAATATAAATAAAAATTCAACACTAATTTTTTTCAATATCAATATATGGATAGGTTGAGGTTCCATGGATCCTCTATGATGTTTTAATTCAAAAATAATATATCGAAAGGAAAATATCTCTACACATAATTTTCAATTTCCAACATCATAATATCCCAGTAAAATTTTCCTTCAAATATCAATACATATTCATTATAAAATATTGTATATTGATATTAGAGTTATGGGAATCATCTAATAATTCACTTTTCAGTTAAGATATAGATGGATCACATCACCTCATTCCAAATAGCAGTTGTCAAAATTTATGTAGAATGTATACCAATTTTCTATCATTCAAAAAAATAATTGTTTATGGAAAATTCACATCATATGGATGAGAAAGTTTTCAGTTTTATAATTTCATTTTTTCAATCCTCATTTTATTAATTATTCCACGATTATTCCATCTCAATGAATAATTTTTCATATTACCCTTTAGTGGGTTGAATTATAATTAGGAATCATATCCATGGAGTTTATTGATCCATTTCATTTTCATAATATTTCATTTTTTTGTAAAAATATGTATTTTAGGTTCATATACTCAATGTATCTGTCACATATTTCAACATATATATAATTAAACCACATATATAATGAAACTTTTTTAGCTTCAACCATATGATTTATAGTTTGATATTTATATTCTTGGTTATTCAACCACCTAGATTAATATGTAATAACATTAACCTTTTTCACAAGAACCTAACAAAGTCACTTCATTGATGCATCTGTATATATATAAAATAAATTATTTCCCAATGTATGATTCAAAATAATATTATTCACCAATATCATCACTAATAATCAAAAAATTATTCACATTCATTTCCAATGTTAACGTAACCCCTTTACTAATAAACATAGTTGACTGGTTACCGAATCAGGAAATCTTATGAACAAATATATTATAGTGAACTTCTAAACCAATGAATCAGTGTACCCTATATATGATCATTTTTAGGCCATTATATTGATATATTTTTCATTATTGGCTCAATTTTGAATACATTAATGATGACAATATAGCATTGAGAAGAAACCTTTTTTAATACATAATTCAAACATCCTAAATTCCTTATAAAACTCTCCTTTTATATGATATTCATAAATAAACCGCAATTAATTTTCATGGTATAAGATTTTTTTGATTACAACATGATATCATAAATAAATACAACATAAAATATCATGATATTATTTGGATAATATATTTCTTATGATACATTATAATAGACGATGCATTAGTCAATCCAAATTTCATTAACGAAAAAATTTAATTCTTGTATCCCATATGAAATGTAGTCTTTATAATATCAAACTTATTTTCTCATCATTGGTTATACCCAAAATAATAATCATTCATCGAAAAATGTTGAGCTACATAGTGCTAATTGAAAACGTCATCAATATTAAGAATATTATACTTTTTTATTATAATAATATAATTTATTTCCCTATAATAAATTAACAGACTCATAGTTCAATATCAATTCATAAAAAAATTAATTTTGAATACATAATTTGAAACACCAGTGGGTATAAATATTCTATTATAAATCTATATTATTTTTTTCTTTAACTGCAATGAATCCAAAATTTCCATTCTATATGGATATATTGATAAATATCTTATATTATGGATTAAATAGATGTTAAAAAATTACACCCCACTATATTTTGAATTTTTTTCAAATAAATTTAATATTTTTGATATATTATTGTGACCTGAAACACCTATTTTAGATTCTATTACATGAAACACCATGTTTATCTATAGTTACATATAACACTAAGTTTTTCTTCCATTACATGTGACACCATGTCTTAAAAAATGTGATACTATTAGAATATTAATTTTAACTTGATTCTAATCACCTAGCCAATGGATTGGAATGTTTGAATAGGATTAAGTAAAATAGGAAAATATATTTTTCACACATTTATCACTAATTCTCTTATAACTTATTAATGAGAAAAAGAAATTAAAAACAATTTAAAAAAATGAAATATTAAAAAAACTATATTTTTGAGGGAAAATACGTTTTACTTCAATAAATATAAAAAATCACTTCGGGTTAATGGTTTTAATGAACTTACAATATTATAAATTCAATCAAATTTTTATCATTTATCGTATTTTTTTAGGATTCATATATAAATAAATTATGTTTTAGGCTGAAAACTATATTTTTCTGCAAAGTAGTTTATCACATATTATGGACATATGTATAAAATTTATTTTTTAAAATATCAAAAAATTTATTTCAAATAATAAAATTAGTTTTTGAAATCATCATTTCACAAATATAATTAGTAGTTTTGATAATTTTTTGGGATGATAAATTTTTCGATGAGTGGTGGAATATAATTCTTCATAGAATAGATTTTTATTTCATTAATAGCTTCTAAAATCATAATAACTATTTTAATATAGTTTTAAATGTAAAATAAGT
This sequence comes from Viscum album, assembly GCA_963277665.1. Classification (NCBI taxonomy): domain Eukaryota; kingdom Viridiplantae; phylum Streptophyta; class Magnoliopsida; order Santalales; family Viscaceae; genus Viscum; species Viscum album. The sequence goes on along the minus strand of OY728121.1, from coordinate 1,786,177,596 downwards.
TAAATAATATATCTAATGATCCAATTTGGTTATTGAATTTAGTTTCATATTTATTATTTCTATAAAAACATTTATACCTATTCCATTTTTTCATTGGATGGATGCTTTTCATTATATTTCCAAATTTATTTTTTAAAATAAAATTTTCACTTCTTTCAATGGAATTTTGAAAAATGGATTCTATATTTGAAATAATAAATTATAATTTATATTATGGTGAAAATAAATTTTGACCATTATGAATAGTAAAATTTGCAATAATTAATTACATTGTTTACTGTGAAAAAAGGTTTACATGGGGGTTAATAAAAATGATAAGTGGTTATAATGAAGTTGAAATTTAACCAAAACTGTGTTGATGTTTATATATCCATATTTAAAATTAATACTCTTAAGTGGTCCATTTAGAGATTTTTTGAAGCAAAAAACATATATACAACTATTTCTTTTCAATAATTACTAGTGTGCCACTCACAACACATATAAAATGAAACCCAACCTCCACTAATTTTAACACATCAAAAACACATTAGTTTGACCAAAAAGTAATAAAATTTTATAAATAATTAAATCTTATCTTCCTAGAATCCTTTTTCTATGTATAAATCTAACATAGGATTGCTTTTGGTGAAAACCAAAACTATTTTATGGAAAAGCGTTAACCAAACAAAATGAGTGCTTTATATGTTTTGTTACTCCACCCCCTTAATTATTATTAATATAGGATTATATATTAAAATAAGTATGTTATATTTATTGATTTTTTATTATCCTTTAGACATGACCTAAATCCCTCTTGTCTTCCCTATAATAGGAAATGATAACGTCACTCATGTGTATGAATGACTACCGTCTCACAAACTGATGTGACACGTTATTCATCTACACTTATCACACCTGGGTATTATTATTTATATAATATATAAATAATATAATAGTAATATTAATTTAATTCTTGAATTTTTATATCACATATATCGTTTGTATTCTATTACCTGGGGAACACGATAATGTTGTTCGTGTGTATGGAGGACAAAAGCATTATGAAGTGATGTGTTTGATTTTTTATAAACAGTTTGTAAGGGAGGTAATAATGGGATATGTAATTAGTATATGTAATATATATGAGATATAAATAATTATGAATTTGAAATATATAATCTATCGTACATTTTTTGTCCCTCAAGAAAATGGAAATAACGTCCCTGCATACAAACGACCTATCATCATCATGAATTGTATATTTCAATTTTTATCGATAAATATTATGTATTAATATAAATACATATATTTTGTAACAACCCAAATATTTATAGAATAACTCTTCTATTAGAAATATTGAATTAAACAGTAATTCTTAAAAAAAATAATTTCTTTACGGTTATTTGTTTTAAAAAATTATTTTTTAAATCAATTAATTTTTAATTTAAAGAAAATAAATTCATTTCTGAATTAATAGTGTTGAAATTATTTTTTTATTATTTTTTTAAAATTTTATAAAAAAACAATTATTGCTGAATTGTAAAAAAATCTACTTGTTTTTAAATATGGTATTTTTTATGACATCTTGATGACATAATTTAGAGATATAATTTCTTAAATTTATTAAATTAATAAAAAATTATATAATAACATAAATATAGTAAATAAATAACATAAAACCTGAAAATTTTATTATAGTCATGATTTTTATAAGAATTATTTTCGTTGTTAACGAATAGTCTCCACAGCATTTCCAATGTCAAATTTTGTTCTCTTTCAATAATAATTGAGTGCTAAAAATTATTTTCAAGACTAATTTATTAATTATTTTGTATTATTGATGTTTTTGGATATTTATTTAAAATTTTGTAGTTATATAACATTAATATTACCAAAATTATTTTGCAATGCTTGTACAGGGAAATTAAAGACAAAATAACAAATTTAAGAAGTTATATTGAAATATATTTGAGTAAATATAAATAATAAACGAATCTAGAATTTTATTTTGAACTTAATTAACTTTTTTTATGAAATAAAAATATTTTTAATTTTTATATATGAAATAACATAGATTAATTCCTATGCATTGCAGATGTACTTCTTATATAATGATAAGAAAAATAAATTACTTTTTTTATTAATATTATAAGAATTATTAAATAACCTAAATTGTGGATAAAACATTTCATATAACAAATTTTATAAAATTATAGAAATTTGATTCTGATTTGGGACATTTTGGTCCCACTTGGATCACAATACTCCATTTATATTTTTTTATTGAAAATAAAGACAACTTGTTCACACTATATTGACAAAGATGTATAATATTTTAATATGAGTTTCCATAAGTTTTTTTAAAACAAGAATATTATATTAAATCTAATAAAATTATATTTTTAATATAATTTTATTTTTAATTATTAAGAAATAAATAATTACATTAATGGCTTGAACAATTATAATGTAGTAAACATTTGAGTAATGAATAAATAAAATTAATGATTTGAGAAATATTAAAAGAATTTTAATTTGATATTTCTAGTTAAATTTATGATTTATATAGGTATACATAATGTGTATAAGTGTAATTAAAAAACTTAATTTGATTTGGAAACTTTTTTTGATGTATTTCAATTCATTATTGTGAATAGTTTTTAATTTGAAAAAATTATTTTTCCATGAATAAAATATTTTATTAAATTATTTAAAAAAAACAAAAATCATGAACATGGTAAAAAATGATTATATTACTTCTAAAATGTGATATCCAATGATTTTGAGGTCTTTCTGAGGTTGTAAAACCAAAAATAAATTTATTATATATTCCCAATTTGATTAATTCTTATGTTACCCCTTACTTAAACTATAATAGGAGGCTCCCTCCTTCAAAACGTTTCATCACCATAATCTTTATTTCTCTTCTACCTTATGACTAATTCCCCCATCCTCATCCCTAAAAACATTCTTTAGATTCTAGTCTCACAATAGGACCACTTACATAGACCTTAAAGAGGTTCTCGTGGAAGAATTTGCTAGAAGTAAGATTCATTTTTCGTATTTTTTAAATTCTTTTTCAGTAATACCTTATCCCCACCTCTTATACAATGTTTCATGGAAAATCTATTATCACATATTTTCTTGAACACCTCCCATAAATTATGCCCCTACTGAGTTGGTAGTGAATAATGAGTCCCACCTCAAGTTGGCCCCGGGGTGGCGACTAGCACAAAGGGTATATATATTCACACAATAATGGGAAGCATTTCCCTATTAAGATGAAAACAAGATCAGGATATAAGTTAAGACATCCAAAAACAACTCAAAAACATGTATATATATTTAAAATAAATCCATGTTCAGCCCCACATGCATTTTTAAATAAAACTGATACAGACACAAAAGTCTATAGAGTATGTACCAAATGTAAAAGTTAAGATGCAACACATCATTTATCCAATGTCAAAGCTAGTACGGTCTAGTATGGTCCAAATATTCCTCCAATAATCCTAAGATATTTTTTATATAGATAGGGGTGAGTATACATGCATAGTCAATAGGAAAACCAAAGTCTCTCCTATACAATGGAAAGAAGCATACTCATTCTCTCGTGAGAAAACAATAGAAACCTATAGCACCTAACAAGGTATACTAACCACACCAACCTAACCAAATTCACACTCACCAAATAATGAAAGTCAACTGAATTAATATAGGTCACATCGATGATGGGTACACCTCACCTCTTTCCAACCGCTTAGCTGCTCTCACACCCTAACATAAATCTTCCCAGCACTCCCACCCCTTCCGAATGTACTATATGAAAACTCACCTACATACACTTTGGCCTCACAGATAGTCCCAAATCCTTGAAAAATGAAGCTTATCACATCTCAACCACACACTCTTGGGCCCCACAAAAATACCTTCCTGAAGAATCTTGGGATATCACTTCATAGGAATGGGGGTAGTGAATATTGTGTGGGAAGCCTTCCATCCTCCCACCATGATGTTTGGGAAAGACACCCTCCCCCATGGCAGTGTGGGTATTTGGAACATAATTCTCAACTAGGGTCGGTGTGTATAGAAATCACAAGGAATATATAGGTTATATATACATATATAAAAACAATCGATGAATCCTAACCTATGGCTTATAAATAGAAATATAAACATTTTTCCATCTTTTCTACTACCTCTAAAATGAACAAAAACAGATAGTATATTCCCGAAGGTGAAGAGCCTGATAAACTGAAGCGGTTTCATGATTATTCCACAATTAATCAAATTCATGTTTTCATATTTACTAAATTAATTTCCCTTTCCAAACCATACCAACCATTCTATTCTCTTTTTAAAAATTCCTTTATTCAGTCCATTACCTCTTGGGAAACTAATAGGCACACCGCATAACAAGAAACATAACAAAAGTCACAAAGATGAAGAAGAACCATTTTATGTTTAGTCACTTCTCATTCCTATCCATTTAAAACCCACTCCAACCAATTCCATCATAATTCTATAAATTAATTCTACCCAAAGCATCCTATTAGCAAAGCAAACCCCTAACTCACAACCACACCTAGCATCAGGGCCTCACTACACAACACAAGTTCATCCATTTCATAATCATTAAATCTCTCAAAAAGATATTCCATTACACAACCAAAACCATCCAATGGAACATCACTGTGCTCATAATGACACTAAATCACAATCCCTAAAAACCCCACAGATAGCATAGCACCGCACAAACCAAGGAGGGGAATATTTAGTTTTAACAAGGAATTACTCACTAAATGTTTTATTTTTAATTCAGATTTTATCCCAAAAATAGTTTTCCCTGGGGGAATCCCTTTATTATCTATGTATATTTGGATTTTAGATTTCATAAAAACCATTAAATAAGAAACCAACTTCCTAAATCCCATTTATTTTCCAAACAAAGACCACCAACAACCATAATTTTTAGTATCCCTATAGCCCATATAATTCACAATATTGATTAAAATATCAAAAAAATAGTACTATTGTAAATCACTTACTCCAACGCCAGTTTTTGATTCATAATTATTCAATTGCAATTATTAAATTTGTACCCAAACATCTTTGTAGAAGAGAATCATTATACCCCTCCAACATGATGAAAAATTTAGAAAGATTATGAAAAATCTACATTGATTAAAAGATGATTAGCACCTCCTCTTTGGTCATAATAGGGGCACATAAGAATCCGAAAGAACCTCCAGGGAGATGTAATCTAAGGGGATAACCACAAATGCATGGTAACATAGGGAAGAAATGTAATAGGAACATTGGTATCATGAGAAATGGAAGCATATTAGAAATGAAGGTTCTCAGCTTCAGAAAGGCCAGATCCTAAATCTATGTGTAAAATGGTTTCAAAGGCCATTAATGCTGGATAATGATCAATATAATAGGTTTTTTAATGTTAAAAGTCTTATTGGAATCATGAAATGAATGATATAATTTATATCCTGAAATTTCTTTAGAAGCACATAAACATTAGTTTAAAGTAATCTTTCATCAAATAAAATTTTGAGGGAAAAATCTGGTAATTTTGTGAAAACATTCAAACTAACTCCCTTTTGGGTTATTCACTAATACCAAGTCACTATATGTTGGGTCACCAAAATTAGATACTAATGGCTGATTACCTCACTGAGCTACTGATCATTGGTCACTGATGGCTAAGTCATAGAGGTGAGCTACAGATGGCTGAGTCACTGATGGCTGAGTCCCAGATGTGAGAAACCAATGGAAAGCCACTGATTGATGACTCACCAATGTGAGATACATATGAAAAGTCACTGATAGCCGAGTCACCATTAGAAAACAAGAAAAACTAAATAGGTATTAAAAAGAGCCATTGTGACCTCCAGAAACCTCCGACATGGAATATTCACAATGTAATGAACTAGGGATGTCTGATCCATTACATCAGATACCCCTCAAGCTATTCTAATTATCAAGAATTTAAATCCAACCCAACTGTAAAAGTGGGTTCTGAACAACCACCCTGTGAGATACCTCTCAATGATCTTTTTATGCATGAAACATCGCTACTAACTAAGCACACCAAAGATCCATGATAAACCACTCTATGTTTTTCTAAAGATGGAGTGAAACATCAACAACCAATAACACCACCTCCAAATCCTACTAAAAAAACTGACCAAAAGACACACCTTTCAATTACAACAACCACATTATCCCAAACAAACAAATCAGGTAATTCATCTAACCATGTAAAGATATTATCTACTCTAAGTGGCACTAACTCACCAGCAAGGGTTTAATCGCATTTCAATTAATCATTGTTGATTCAAAATCCTCTCATCCCCCATAAACATGTTGGGACATCATCACACACTACGGAATAGGAAAAAACATGCCAAATTGAAAACAAGTTTCACGCATCACATTACAAGGTAAAAGTGGAGAAGAAAAAACTCAAAAAAAACTATGGGTATTGGGGATGTATCTTTTCTTATCACTCCCAAGTACTTTATGCAAGGCCATAATTCCTCCACAACACATGGACCAAATGAATTACCCATCCATGTAACACCTTCTCCCAATGATCTAGGATTTCCACTTGTTATTACAAAAATATTATGTCATCTTCGATATCCAACTCTCCACATTATGTTACATTAGAGTCATCATGAAGCTAATGAAAATGATCATATAGGTAAAATAATTCAGTGTTCCTCTATAATTGTGGTGGAAATGCTATCTGCAATTCCACCTCACCCACTTTCCCCAACTCCTCAATAACCTTTCTAAAACTCCACAGATTCATGAACAACCAATTTCTATGACTTCCTACTAAAAGCATCAGCCAAATAATTCCCCTTTCCTATGTTGTAAGAGATCTCAAAATTGTAATCATAGAGAAACTCCTTCCACCTGTGTTTTTATAAGTTTAAATCTCTTTGGTAAAATTTATATCTCAATATCTTGTGATTTTTCAAGACCAAAAAGTTCTCCCTAATGAGGAAATTCTACCACAACTTCTACATGAATAGGACTACTACTAGCTCAAGATCATGGTTGGAATAGTTAATTTTTTTGAAATTTAATTTCCTAGACCCGTAAAACATCACTCCATACTGTTGAATTAGAACACATCCTAAGCCCAGACTGGGAGCATCACAGAATATTTCAGGCATCACCCCTTCCTCTGGAAACTAGATCACTGGAATACTGACCAACATCCCTTTTAGGTTACCGAAAAATATCTAGAACTACTCACTCCACAGAAAATCATAGTCCTTCCTCATCAAATTCATCAACGGAGCTATAACGGGAGAGTAATTAGGTAAAAATCTCTAGTAATAGACTACTAGAATAATACTACTGTAAACCTCTCACACATTTGTGGGTGTTTCCGATGAAATAATTGCCTCTACATTTGAATATTCCACTCCTACATCTTGATGAGACACCACATTCCCAGGAAATTTTACCTCTTGTGACCAAGACAATCTTTTGGACAACTTCTCATAGATCTACTGGTGTCGATGAACCGACATGATAGTCTAGAGATTTTTTTAATGTTCCTAATCTAACATCAAGTAGATCTGGATATCATCAATAAATAAGACAACAAATCATTCCAGGAACTCGTGGAAAATGAATTTCATGATCCCCAAGAACACAGATGGTGAATCTATAACACCAAATGACATGAACAAGAAATATAATGGCTTATACCAACACCTAAAATAAGTCACCATGATATCACCTTCATTCACCCTCAGTTGGTGATATCCAGATCGTAGATAGATCATATAAAACCAATATGGTCACCTTAGGTGGTCAAAAAGATTTTCTATCCTCAAGAGAGGGTAACAGTTCTTAAATATCCCCTAGTTCAACCACTGGTAGTCTATACACAACCACATAACACCATCTACTTTTTTTCAAACAAGACTGATGCACCCTATAGTGATATATTAGGCTTCATAAATACCTTCTAAATTAGAACATCTATCTGAATCCACAATTACCACAACTCTGAAGGTGTCATCTGATAAGGGTCCATTGAAATCAGAGAATCAATTGGATGTAAGTCTATCCCAAACTCAACAACACATTGAGGGGGTAGAGTTATAACCTCTGTGGGGAATAAATCCATGAAAACACCAACAACACTTGGAACCTCTTCCATCTCAGCATCTACTAATTCTACTAAAAGCACAACTATCATGGAAAGAATTTTTTTACACACTGACTGCCCATCTGAAAACTCCACTCACCAATAAAATCCATACATTGACCTTCTACATCTGAGAACAAGAAACTCCTCTACAATTATTTTGAAATAGAATGTACAAAGTACAAAAAGATGATTCTAATGATGAAATTGTACAGTTTGATCTATAATAGGAAAAGGTCCCCACAGGAATGATGTGACCCCATTATCAGTCTACATCCCCAGAACACATCAAACACAAAAGTCTAACCTCCAAATGGCATACTCAATACCCGGAACATGAAAATCCTATCAATGTCTAGACCCAGATCTCGGGCTAGACTGGTTGCAATAAAGTAGTGAAAAGTCCCTGAATAAGAAAATATGCATGCAGGAGTATTGAAAAAATGGATAATGCATCAAACAATCTCTAACACTGATAGCATTACTGCCTCTACAGCACACAAATGATTTCATCCAACTCATCATACATTCTCATAAAAACAACCCCATCAAACATGCTCAGGTTGATGTCCCTGATGAAAACCCTGAGGTTGTCCTCTACCTACTCCATCTCCCCTAGGTAGAGTGTAAGACTTCTTTCATTACTGCTAGAACGACCCTATCATTAACTATTACTGGTGCGGGCACTGGATCTACACATCTCCAACATACTAAGCTCGAATAGCTACTAGTACTTGAATCTAAAGATACCCTCAGACTCCATAGATAAAACACACATACCCTAGGTCCATATTATAGAAATGGGGACAAGAAGGTCAAAATGAAAACTAGTAAGGTCTTCCTCCCAACTATTGGAACATCAAAACCCCTACTGCTTGAAACCTGTTACTCATAACCCTTCCCTTTGAAAAAATATTCCGAATTCCCTATCATGGCATACATCCTAATGAGCGCATCCTCTCAACTAATTCAACATTATTTTATACTTTTATGTAAGTCAACATGGAAAAGGGGTTAACGACATACTTGAGATAAGGAAGGAGTTCCTCTGGTGGGTTTAACACCTGAGACTCCTCATCCGGAAAGAGATCCATAGAAAAGCAAAGGAGATCCTAGAATTTGATCCCCATATCCTATAATGATATACTCCCCTATTGGAGGGATACTAACTCCCACCCTTTCTCATCCTTCATGGTTGAAGATAGTAATTCCACCCCGAACACCTTCTCACAGTCAGTTCACAAAACATGAACCACATTCCTCTCTCCCCTGTAATGTGTCCACAATTGAAACGTAGCACCCTAAATATAACTCACTACTAAGGGAACCCAATTCTCTATTAGATCCTAGATGATGTTGAAGGTGATCATAATCTCATCGATCTAACTCTATGTCTCTATGTCCAAAATGCTGCTCTCGTACTTCCCCAGAGTTTGTCTCTAGAATGCATGTAATTGTCTCATCCACTAGTCATCCTCCTCCCATGGTTTAACCTTCTGTTGATCAATTGGGTTAGCCTGTTAGGCCTACATAGATAAAAGGTAAAACATAATTCTTAAGCCTGAGTAGTATAAAATTTTATTTAAATTTTATCTTTACTCATTTGATTGTTATACAATCCAAATTTCCCAAGGAGACCAATTCAATGAAGTACAAAATTCATTATGATGCATATACCATTCCAAGGGTCAATATCTTGAAAATTATATACCCTCACATGATCATTCTATGGTCTTACAGTCCTCGCATTGGATCATGGGGGGAAATAAAATCCCTTTTCTTAGCTAGTAATCCATGGCCTATGTCACGTACCAAGATCTCCTAACAGTATTTCCCTCCCAACCCATATAATTTTTATTGTTCCGAACACCAAACTCATTTATATCTCTCAAATATCACCACTCTGATACTATTCATTCATGACTCACTCCATTAAAAGATGCCCACCCTATGCTGGAAATGATCGAAGTGAGATAATGACCCATGAGTCCCACCTGTAATAGGCCATAGGGTGGAGACTGGCACCAAGGTTAAATATATTCTCACAAATATGGGAGACACTACCCTTTTTATCAAAAAAACAAGATCGGGATATCAGATGGTCCATCGCAAAATAACTCTATGAAATATATATATATATATATAAACCAAAATCCAAACCACATGCATGTTTAAATTAAACTGATACCAACCCAAAAGTCTACATGGTGTGTGCAAAAAGTAAATGTTGTGCAATGTCAGAACAACTATCCAATGTTCAAGATAGTAAGGTCTATCCATTTTTATGTAGTACTCTTGGAAATATAAAAGAAATTTTATATTTTTGGGGTGGGTATACATGTATACTGAATAGGAAAAGAAAATTGCCTCCTGCAAAAGTGAAATAAACATACTAATGTTCCTGTGAAAAAACATCAGAAACCTACAACACCTATACATGTATACTAACCACCACAACCTCACCAATGGCATAGTCACCAAAAAATAAAGTAAATTAAATTAATATGGACCACATAAATGATGGGGTACCCTGCACCATTTTCCCATTGATTTACCACTCCCACACCCTAATAGAAAACATTGGTGAATCCCACCCCTTTTGAATGTACGACATCACAACTCACTCACACGCACCTAGGCATCATAGCTAGTCCTGCAACCAGGGAAAAAAAGAACATCACATCATTCCCACACACACCTGGGCCTCATAAACTAGTACCTACCAAAATAATAATGGGATATGACCTCTTAGAAGAGGGAACATGGAAGTGTGGGTGGCCAACCATCCATCCTCCCACCGATATGTTTGGTAAATATTCCATTTCCCATGATAATGTGGTTGTTCGTAATATAGTGCTCAACTAGCATGGGGTGCATGTAGAAATCTCAAGGAAAATATAGGATATATTTTTTTTAAAAAGAGGATCATATATGATATATATATATATAATAACGAGAATACAATCCCAACCTATGGATTCTAAATATAAAGACAAACTCCTAGGAAACTTTTAAACTACCTCTAAAAGGGACGACTATAAAATATTTCTTCCATAAGGTGAAAATACTGATAAACTAAAGTGGTTTCATGCTTAATCCTCATTTACACCCATTCATGTTGTCATATTTACTACATTAATTCCAATAGCTTAATTATCCCACCCATTTCATACTCAATTCAACCATTCATTTATTCATCCCATTACCACTTGGGAAACTAACAGGCACACTGATCTACAAGACACATAAAATAGTCATATAGAGGAAGAAGAACAATGATAAGTCAACCCAAATCACATTCCACTCCATTTAACACTCATGACAACCACTTCCATCATCATTCGCAAAAGTCATTTTTCCCAATGTGTCCTCTTAACAGCGAAAAATCCAAACTCACAACCTCACCCAGCCTCAGGGCCTCGTTGCACCACATAAGTTCATCTATTCCACAATCAATCAATATATCATACCGATATTACATTACACCACCCAAAAAAGCCATAGTGCACAACTGCTCTCCCAACCACACTATAGCCCAAGCCCTAAAAACCCCACACACAACACACCACCGCATCAACCATGTTGAATCATATTTATTTTTAACAATGCATTCGACATTAAATTTTCTCTTTCTAATTTAGGGGTTATTACAGAAACAAAATTATCCTCTGGAATCCATATTTTATTTGGGTATAAATGGATATATGATTTCCTGATAGTAGTTAAATATGAAAAAAATCATGCATCCAGTTTAGTTCACAACAAAATACCACCAACAACTTTGGTTTTCAATAGTACAATAACCCATACAATTGAAAATATTTATTAAAGTAATAGATTAATAATACAATCATAAATCATGTTCCTCTACCCATATTAATTGATTCGAACAAGTTCAATTTTCCTTAATATATTTGTATCCAACCATCTTAATAGAAGAGACATCATTATACCCCACATACATGATGAAATTTTTAGAATGATGAATGAAAATCTTCATCGAGAATCTGTTGATCAACAACTCCTCCTTGTTCCAAAAAGGGGGGGCACATGCAGTAGGAATAATCCATAGGGAGAGGCAATCCATGGGGATCACCAAAAATGCATGATCACTCTAGGAGAAAGGTACATGGTGCCTCGGTATCAAGGGAAATATAAGTAGGGAATAAAGGAAGTATCACAAAATTAGGCATGTTAGATCCGAAATCTATAGTGATAATTGTTTCAAAGTCCGTTAATGTTGGATCCCAATAAATACCATGTGTTATTGACTGTTAAATGTCTTGGGGTTATTAGGAAATTAAGGATATGATTTATATCCTCAAAGGCCTTCAAGAACACATATAAATAGTTTTAAACTAATTTTTTATAAAATAAAATGTTAAGGGGAGAATATAGGAATTTTGGAAAAACAATAAAAATGACTCACCATTGGGTGAGTCATTGATGGTAGTGTCACCATTAGTTGAGTATCTGACATGAGAAACTGATGGTCGAGTTCGAATATGGCTAATTCATCAACATGAGCTACCGATCATGAGTCACTGATGGTTGAGTTACCTGCTCGAGCTACCGATGTCTAAGTTACCGACGTGATCTACTTATAGAGAATCAGTAATGTATGAGTAAAAAATGAAATCTACCAATGGAAAGTGACTGATGGCTGATTCATTATTGAAAAACTGAAAAAACTAGAAAACTTTAAAAAAGGGCCATGAAGACCTCTAGAACACCTCAAACACTAAAATTTTACAATGTAATGGATTGGGGATGTTTTTTACATGACACATATATACTATAGTATTTTATGTTTATTTTATATTCATCATAATATATATCATCTTCTCCTTTTACTATTAAATAGAGAAATTTTTTTCTGTCATGTGTCAATTCCCCGCCTTTGTGGATGATGATTTTTCATTTCGATTTTGCTAAAATCATGGAAAGTATAAATTAACATGTTGTTTTTTAAAATTACCTAAATTTTTAATTTTTATCAATTCTATTGCATTTTTTAATTTTTAAAATGAATTCCATAACAAATTTACCTTCGAAACCAAGAAAAAAATGTACATAAAATGATGAAAATAATGAAATATTATTAATAAATGGGTGGAAAATGTTATTAGAAGATGATGTAAGGAAATATAAACATGATTAAAGTTATGTAATAATTTAATAACATTATTAACATATTATACATGAAGATTTAACACGTTTTAAGGAATCTAAACCCAAGGTAAGGGACACTTTATCTACAAAAAATTTAAATGTTTTAAAGATTTATTATTTTAAATACATCAATTTTATGTCCATGTTCTCAAAATGGTTTTTATTAATTTATCTATATGGTTATAACTATATTCATTTATATTATTTATTTTAAAAATGGATATTTTTTTGTATATTTAAGGGAATTTCCTTTTAAAATCCATAAAATGTATCTTTTTTGAAATTCAAAAAATTGCCATTTTATTTATATATGTCATGAGCGGTTTCTATGATTTCATGAAATTTTATTACTATAATGTATTCTTTATATGTTTTCATAGTAATTTTTGATGAAAATTATTTCATTATTATTTTTACTTTTTTTATATTTTATAAATGGTTTTTATAAAAAAAATCTATTATGATATCTGAAGGAGTTTTTCTTGTGGGTTAAAATGAGTTATCAAGAGTTTTTCTAACTATATGTTCTAGGGATGGTTTTTATTATTGTATGATCCTATTTTATCTACCAATATGTTTCTCTTATCCCATTATAGCTTATGATAAGATATTTTGATCCCATTATAGATCATGATATGTTGGGTTTAGCTCAATATAGATCATGATATGACAGGTGAGTCTAATATAACTCTCTAATTCATTAGGTACTGTTGAGATAAAATTTGATCAAATATTTAATCCATTTTTAAGGATGAATGTAAGAGTGACATGGTAAATATGTCCAAAATAAACTACAAGATGTTTCTATTCATGCTTAAGAGTTTTCATAAAATATGTTTTCATGGGTTTCCATATTTTCACTGGATTAATAGTTTTTCTTTATTTATGTCCCTCACTGAGCCTTTTTTCTAATTCGATGTTTTTAATTATTTTGATATATTATAAGGATTTTTAAGAGAAATAATTGATTCAAGTTAAATGTTATAATGTTTTTTCAAAGAAATCAGTTTTTATTTTCATTGAATTTATATTTTTAAAACATGAATATTTATTTGTATTATCACCATTGTATGAATGTGATTTTTTATGTATGTATTAGGACCAAATTATTTAATGATTTTATACAAAAAATATCTTTATGGATAATTAATGTAAATTTTTTACTGAAACTCATGATTATGTAATATTTTAAGGATGGTTCCACACAGTTGGTATTAGAGGGAGGTTTAAATAACATTAAGGGTTAGGATGGTGTCAATAGAATACAATAAATGATTTTTAATTTATATTTAATTTAAAATGAAATTGAATTTGAATATTACCATGTTCCATTTTCTATGATATATCTATTTAGAATGTTTTTTCACAGAATAAACAGGGAAACTAAAATAGGAAGACACTTAAAGGTTGATATCATTCTGAATTCAAAGCTGGGAATGATGGGAATAGGAACCGAGTAGTTTGTGACAGTAATATAATAGTTATCTTAGGAAATAAATGGTTGTTTTATCCATGATATAGAGTAAAATGATATACTATTAAAAAACATGTCCTTTGTGGAGAATTTTATGAGTCAATATCCTTAATCATTTAGTTGAACCTCAGATCTGGTGATAACCAATTTATGGATAAAGTCACTAGAAAAGATATTTGAGGTCACGGGTTGTTCGAAACTCTAAAAGGTAATATTATCCATTTATCATTTTTAAGTTGAATATGATCATTGGTGGTCTATAGTCAAGAATACAAAATAAAAATATGATCATGATACTCTAGAAGGGGAATATTTTAAGTGTATTTTTATTGAAGAATACTTTCTTAAAACTCATTGACTAAGAATAGAGAAACAGTTATTGAAACTGAGGAAGAAAAATGATGACTCTATAGTTTTTCATGAAGCCAATTTTACAAGACTGTGTAGGTATGTACCATATATTACTTTGGACATTGATAGAAAAATTAATAGATTTTACTATACTTTCAATCCTTTTTCATGAAGTGATTTACTATCAGTATAGTTTATAAGCTATGATAAACATTCTCATTACGATTAAAAAGAATATAAGGAGTTTTCTAACATATATCTACCTTGTACTTACAAGAATAAGAAATGGTCAGGTTGTAAAGCATTAATGAATAATTCATAAATGAAATGGGGAGTTCATAAAGTCAATTTAACTTCTTGTGAAAAGTATGGTAAAAAAATCCAAGATAAATGATTTTACAATCTATTAATTTCTACCAAAGAGGAATATTTAGAAATATGTATCATTATTATAATAAATATGATCATAAAACTAAAGAGAAATCGATTGTAAGATGTTTTAATTATGATGAATTAGGTCATTTTACTAATTTGTGGCCAAAGTTAGTTACTATTGGGGAAATTCAAAAGGATTGAATGTAGAAGGGTATTGAAAAATCCTTTTTAATTACTTCATAAACTAATTATCTCTCAAATGAATTTTTATTAGGTTAATTGATTGTTTTTACATTTTTTTCAAATTGGTTTTTTGGTTCATGGTCCATACATTCCTTCTGTTCGGAAAAAAGTTCTTCTAAATTGGATATTTCACCCCAAGAAATGAATCTAGAACTTAGTGTAATAACACATAGAGGTGATATTGAAGAAACAATTAATTATAAGAATATACATATATTTTTCTTTCAAAAGTGTTTACCAAAAAAACATTTTTTATTCCCTCTAGTAGAGTTTGATGTTATTTCGGGTATGGACTAGTATTCAATTTAACATGCTATGATATATTATAGAGGAAAAGAAGTTTGTTTAGAAAGGGTTTCCGTTTGAATTAACGAATAAAACCACACTAATGATAATATATCAAGACGGTGAGAAACTATTAAAATATTGAAATGAATGTTATATAACACATATTGTTGAAAACAAGGGAACTGTTCAGATTAATGATGTGTTACGGATAAATCAGTATCACGATGTATTTATTGATGATTTTACTGGTGTTATTCGAAATATAGAAGTCAAATTTACTATTGACATAGTTTTTGATGCTTAGATAATTTTTAAACCCCCTTATCATATAGATCAAGTAGAACATCTATAATTGGAAATAAAGTTTCATGAATTAGAGGATAAAGTCTTCACCAGACCTAGAACATCACCATGGAATTGTCCAGTCATGTGTGTGAAAAATAAATAAGGTTAAATGAAACTTTTCATTGATTACAGATCCTAGAAAAACATCACTATTAAGAACAAGTACCCTTTTCCATATATCGATGATCTATTTGATCAGATCTAGGGAGAACAATATTTTCTGAAGGTTGAATAGAAGTTGGGGTGCCATGATTTGAAAGTAAAGTAATTAAAAATTCTGAATATTCTCTTCTATACTAGACATGGTCATTATGAATTTGTTGTTATGTTTTTTGGGTAATCTAATGAACCTACTATATTCATGGATTATATGAATAAAATATTTCATGAGATCTTGGATATGATTATGGTTTTATTTGTTGATGACATTTTTGTATATTATAAAAGTAAATAAGTGCAAGAAATCCATATATGGGTTTTTTCAATCCTTAAAAGAAAATAAAAATTATGTAAAATTCAAAAAGTGTATTTTTTTGAAAAAAAAATCATTCCTCAGACACATTAATTAAAAAGATGGAATAAATATTTATCCAGATAAATAAAATTCTTAACAAATGGACAAGACCTGCAAATTTAAATGAGATTCCTGTTTTTCATGGTTTAGTAGGTAATTAATAGAGGTTTGATGAAATCATTTCACGGTTACATAACCAACTTACTATATTTATTGGAAAAGGATTTCAATTCATTTATACAAAATAATATGATGTTTGTTATTAGGAATTGAAAATAATGATGATGGATGACATAGTTATTGTAACACCCCGATATTTTATGAAAAATATTCTTTTTAATTTCATTAATGTCTTGTGTTGTACGCTACACCAAAAGGAGCTTGCACAACACACATACTTGACTTGCCTTTCATTACACGCAATCGCGACCTTCCTTGATAGCGTGTGTAGTACCCAATACCGAGTTTCACTAAACAACGATATGCTATTAAAATATTATTAAAACTAGCCGTTATGAATAGTAATAACCACTTTTTGAAATTTTGTAAATTTTATTTTTCAAAATGGATTTCATTTTTGTATTCTTAATATCGAAATTAGCTTAGGGTGAAATTTTGGTAATTTTCGGATAACTTTCATATTTTGATGAATAGTGGAAATTACTAAATTTTAATTAAAAACAACTTTTTCCATCGAAATAATTAATATTGATAAATTATTAATTTGAGTGGTTTTAAAGTATATTTAGAATATATTTTTACAATTTAATACAATGTTGGTCATTGGATGTAATTTCACATTTAAACCAGTTATAAACAAGTGTCAATCTTTTGATAGTTATTATCTCTTAAAAACACGCCTTTTGTTTTGACGACAGGAATTAATTTTTAAATTAATTAATGCCACCGATATGTTTTTAATTTGGTAAAATAGAAATAATTTTTGAGCTCATAATATCAAATATAGCTTAGGCCTAATTTTTGGTATTTTTCTGAAAACTTTCAATTTTTGATGAATAGTGAAACTACTAAGTGGTAGTTAAAAAAACAGAATTTTTCGTAAAACTTAATTTTACCTCTTTTGTGAATGGAATTTCGAAAATCCTAGACACACGGTTAATATCAAGGACTAAAATGTGGTTCAATGAGATGAAAATAATTTTTGGTGAATAGTAACTTTTTACTTTTTTTTACCACGGTAAAAAGTAAATAGGGTAATTAAGGGTAAAGATGATATTATTATTACCCTAAGAAATGTCCTAATTCTATTGGATAAGTTTAATTCGACCAAAAAGAAACTTAGGAATAAAATATGACTATTTAGCCCCACTTGTATTAGATTAGGACATTTATTATTAATTTATGTACAGAAGGGTTAAAATAGTTAAAATCAAAGTTTAATAAGTAAATAATTTTTAATATGGGGTTATACATAAGATAAAATCGACTATAAATTTTCATTAGAAAGCTAAAACGATTTTCTACATAATTATATTCTAGTTATAATTTTTAGACTTTAAATAAATTAATTTATTTATGACACAACGATGATGTAGTAATTACCCTTTTAAGGAAATGTTAACATAATTGATGTTATAAATGCTCAAATAAATGTAATTTGAAACTTTTTATGAATTACACTAATTTTATAGGTTAATATGATATATTAGTGTTGATTTAATAAACTTGGTTCGAACATATAATTCTGTCATGATTTTCACAAAAATCAATTACTAAATAGTGTCAAAATTGACATAAAATAGTTTTTTAAAAAAATATTATATTATTAATTGTTATTTTATTCCTAAAAATCTAAGGGTAGGCCAAATGACTTAGATAAGGATATATATATTAATAATAAACAACTTGGGGTTCGTTTGGCATGTTATATTAAGTGTATTAACCATATAGTGTAAGAAAACAAAAAGTCACGGTAAAAGTTAAATTATTTAACTTAGAGTTAAATCTAATTGATAAGGTTAAAATAATAACCTAAACTTGTCTAAATCCTATTTTATGATAGTATTTAGACCCATCCCCACTTTAACTTCAAAATAATATCCTTTGGAACCATTATAAACCGATTTTGACTTTAATATAAAATAATATTTTGAGATATTCCTAAGGTGCCCCTCTCATCCCTTATAAAAGGGAACCTCCTCCCCCTCCTCACACCAATATGAGCTCTCAAGCTCGGACAAAACCTGACAAAATACCTTCTCCACTTCCCTAGAATAATCCTAGAGGTCCTGGTCTTCTTCAAAGACCACTATTAGTTCCCTAAGTGGAGGATTCAAAGAGGCGTTTCAAAGAAGAGGTAATACCCATTACCGATGTTTTCAATTTCTTTCTTCTTCAACTTCTTCTTCATTAGTTGTTTCAAGATAAAGTAATAACATCAGTATTACTTACATACTGATATGTTATTATAAATATGAAACAACCCTAATTCACCTTCTATCCATCCTACAGAAAAATGAAATCACCGCGCGTGCGTACGTACGGAATACTGTCTCCACGCCGTGGTGTAATCTATTTTCCACCATCACCTTACAAGGATGGGTATAATGGTGTAATGATTAACTATATATGATTATTATAAAGTGATATTTATACTGAAATAGTATAAATACACTTAAATACAATTCCACGATCATGGGAACAGTATCATCGCTCGTGCGTACGTACGGAATACCGTCTCCACGATATGATGCGACTCGTTCTACATGATCATCATTACATAGTAATTATATAAATGAATTGAATGAATAAATATGATATATGTTACACTAATACCATTCTGGATATAATGTATCTATAACCATAAAAGAAGAATAAGAATTTATTCGGCAAAACACGCATAATAACAAAAGGCAATAAAGACCCGAGTAACAAGTAACAATGAAATATTACTAATAAGAAGCTAAGAATATGACCATATATGATATAATATCAATATGTATGATTCTGGAATAACTCAATAACATTATTTAAACCATTAAAAAGGAGCTTCGGACACGTATAAAGCAAATCGGACCTAAGGTAAGGGAAATATCACAATCTCATTTTTATCCGAGATTGTTTATACTTTGGTATTTACAAGGGTGTATTTTATCATCCACATCCATGTTTCCTCAATATGTAATATTATTTCCATCCACCTACAATAGTTTAAATCCAATTTTACCCTTCGGTGAGTTTTTAGTAAAAGATATGAAAGGAATCTTTTGTCATTTTTCGTACGAGGTACTTTTTGACTTTTCCGACAAATTAAGAAGAATGCTTTTTTAACTTATATGGCATGAATGGATTTTTAAAACATTATTTCCAAGAAGCATCCTTTACAAGTTTTCAAGTTTATTTTTAATCAACTTCTTTTAGTTTAAAATTGTATGAAATGTTAAGAAAGGAAAAGTGTTTTTGAAGTAGAAAGGATATTTTCCTCAAGAATGAAGTTCAAGTGTTTTATCAAAATTATTTTCCATCTCAGATAATAAAGGGTTCTGTTTTTATCCCTAATATTACATTGATTTGATTATGTTGTGATGGAATTATTTTTATGAATTCCTTTGTCGTGTATGAATTGCTTTATGATGTCATGATGTTTAAGATTCAAATTTTTATTACATGGGTTATGAAATGATGTATGATTTATGATTTTGTGGCACACATACTAATGGTATCATTATGAGATGGGTGGGACCTATATATCCCTCCAATTCATTGGGTAATGATTTTATATCTCATGGGATAGACATGGCTGGAACGGTAGGTTATACCGGTTCAGTGGAACAGGACTGAAACGAGGGTGACTCGGTTCAGAAAGGGACTTTGTCCACTAAGATAGTCTTGGCAATGAGTCTTGACTAACAAAAAATAATTATCTGTGATTATGTGTGAATTCCACAAAGTTACATGTTTTAAGTTATGATTATTGTGGTTACATTTCACTACCATGATTTACCCCATGTTATGAAATTATGATCTCTTTTGCAGGTTAAGATTTCCAAAAATTATGTGCTTATGTATATGATGTGATTGATATTTATTTTGTTAACCCTTACTGAGCATTTGAGATCACCCTTTTATGTTTTCTTTTCCCCAGGATATAAAGAAAGGTTTTAGGTAAAAAAAGGAAGATCTTTATGGGATATGTTGAAGATCTTTCACCACGATTAGAAGATTATATTCCGAGTTTCTAAAGACACTAAACTATTACGCTCCTTGTGTGTGTGTTTTTGTTATGTACTAAGTATTCCGAAAAATTAATGTAATGTCCATGTACGTCATGATACGGGTCTCTGCAGTTGGTATCAGAGGAAAGGTTTAGTCAACCTTTGTAAACTAGGATGTGAAAGCATTAATGAGATACCTAGTGATATTTCTAAGGTATGTCTAGGGATGTCCCTAAGGATAAGTATACGTATAAGATACAGTCCTACAACTATGGTAACGATCATAGAATTTAACCTAAGAAGTTAGATATTGAGGATACTCCCTCTTTATAATGTTGTTTTCCCTAGCATGATTTTTGCCTCTCACACTATTCTTTTTGGGTTTTAGACGATGGCTGGAACCCGAAGGAACCGTGTTGATCAATGCAATGGACAATGCAATGATTGCCCTCCAGAACAAAAAAATGTTATGGGAGATGGAGTGAAAAATCTTATTGCTATATTTACACAAGCTATGAATCATTTTGGGATTCCAAATGAGCAGAGAAGGGAATAATATTCTATTAAGTCCTTCATGAGGCAACGTCCACCTTCTTTCAGTGGGTCTTCTGATCCACTTGTTGCTGAACAATGGATCAGTACTACTGAAAATATATTTTCAGTTCTTCAATGTTCTGAACATGATAAAGTCATATTAGCAGTATATTGTTTGGAAGGTGAAGCTGATCAATGGTGGAATCTTATCAAGAATAAAAGGAAAAGAGATGAAATTGATTCCATGGAATTGGACGAGTTCAAGAACTTGTTTTCAGTAAGTAATTCCCTTGTATTCTTTGAACAAAGATGGTAAAGGAGTTTCTTGAGCTGAAGTAGAAGGATGATGAATCTGTTGGTATATACGAAGCGAATTTTACAAGACTTGCAAGGTATGCATCTAGAATTATCATCCAACCTGAAAGTAAAGTTGATCGATTTTTCAGTGGCTTAAAACCAAGCCTTCGAAGGGCATTAGCTATAAGATACTTCAGTAGCTATGAAGAAATTGTGCGTTGTGCTATGAAGGTAGAATGGAAGTTGGTGTTACATATCTATCTCATGGTTTTGAAAAGCAATGAAAGATGGAGTTCAATGAGAAATCTCAGAATAATGGTGAAAAGAAGATGAATGTTTCCTTATGCTCAAAGTGTGGAAAGAAGCATGGTGGAGATTGTCTTAAAGGGACTAGAAAATGTTTTAAGTGTGGAAAAGAAGGTCATCGAGCAGCTGAGTGTTGATGTAATGGAAAAAGGGTTTCTAATGATGTGAATAAAGCAAACACTACAGAGAACTCACCACCAACACATCAATGCTTCAAGTTCAAGGAAATGGGGCATTATGCTAATAAATTCCCTAATCCAAGGGTTAGTGATGATCAACATGAGCAACCACTTAAGGAAAAGGACAAAGGGAAGTCACATGCGATCACTATTGGAGATGTTGAATATGACAACGATGTGGTGGAATGATTAAGTGTTTATGTAATGGGATTCCAAAATAATGTTGTATTGAAATATTTATGTGTTGGTCTAATGTGGTATTCAAAGTGATTGAGATATTTAACAGTATTCATGAGCTCATGATTGATATAAGGACTAAGTGATATCATGGTTTGAGTATATAGAATTTTGAGGATTTTTGTATGTGGAAAGTGTTAACTTTTAACTACATTCATGTTTTCACTAAGGTTCAATGGGTATTCAGGAGAATACAAGATTAATGACTTCGAATGTTTGGAATGTGACCAACAAAACATATCTTATGATATATGGGGATCAACGATGGTATTAAATCTCTGGTAATCGTTTTCACTATGTTATGAGAGTGGACTGCAGTATTATGGATAAACCTAAAGATTGAAATGGATTATGTTGGACATAAGTTAGTATTGTTTAAGGATAGAAGTTTTTTCGATATTATTGATGGGATGTTATAGTTTTAGAAAAAGGACAGCCTGTAGGACGGGCGACAGCCCATCGCGTCGGACAAGGATGTGGGAATCGAACCCACAACCGAAGTGAGACTGGCCATTATCACCTACCACTGACCTACAGGAAGTCCATGGTTAGTAGAAACTAGTTTTATTTTATTAAGCGGTATGATATATGAAGTATAAATTCATTTTTAGAACTATATATGATTAACCAAAAGATGGACTTATAACTTTTTCTAACCTTTTGTTTGAAAGAGATGGAATGACCCATCATTCTATCACATGATCTGATAACACTTCACGAATAACAAATTCAAATTCATTTATTTAAGAGATGAAGTGGAAATTTTTTAAGGCACGAACAACAGTGAGATTGTACCAAAATAAAGTAAGTATTTATTCTAATTCAAATTCTTCAACTTTAGAGAAACAATCTTGAAAACCAAAAATGTTTTCCTAGTGCTCTTATATCTGATTAATCAGATGGTACCTTAGATCGTCACAAATTTATGGATTTGTGATTGTTGGCTTTTCCATAGCCATGTTCTCTACCACTCTCCATCAGAACATGATGGTTATATTTTTCTTCCATATCCATATTTTCACCTATGTGGAAACCCGATGATTAGTTTATTTGGGTAACCGTTACGTTTCATACTTGTGTTTTTAAATATTGGTTTTGTTATTCCTTTTTACGATGTGGGTTTCTATTAAAGAAACTTTCAAGTAGTAAACCATTTATAACCCCGATGAATTTCGAGGGCGAAATTCATTTTAAGGGGGGTAGAATGTAACACCCCGAGATTTTATGAAAAATATTCTTTTTAATTTCATTAATGTCTTGTGTTGTACGCTACAACAAAAGGATCATGCACAACACGCATCCTTGACTTGCCTTTCATTACATGCAATCACGACCTTCCTTGATAGCGTGTGTAGTACGCAATACCGAGTTTCACTAAACAACGACATGCTATTAAAATATTATTAAAACTTGCCATTATGAATAGTAATAACCATATTTTGAAATTTTGTAAATTTTATTTTTCAAAATGGATTTCATTTTTGGATTCGGAATATCGAAATTATCTTAGGGTGAAATTTTGGTAATTTTTGGGTAACTTTCATATTTTGATGAATAATGGAAATTACTAAATTTTAATTAAAAACAACTTTTTCAATCGAAATAATTAGTAGTTATAAATTATTAATTTGAGTGGTTTTAAAGTATATTTAGAATATATTTTTACAATTTAATACAATGTTGTCCATTGGATGTAATTTCACATTTAAACCAGTTATAAACAACTGTCAATCTTTTGATAGTTATTATCTTTTAAAAACAAGCCTTTTGTTTTGATGACGGGAATTAATTTTTAAATTAATTAATGAAACTGATATGATTTGAATTTGGTAAAATAGAAATAATTTTTGAGTTCATAATATCAAATATAGCTTAGGCCTAATTTTTGGTATTTTTCTGAAAACTTTCAATTTTTGATGAATAGTGAAACCACTAAGTGGTAGTTAAAAAAACTGAATTTTTCATAAAACTTAATTTTACCGCTTCTGTGAATGGAATTTCGAAAGTCTGAGAGACACAGTTAATATCAAGGACTAAAATGTGGTTCAATGAGATGAAAATAATTTTTGGTGAATAGTAACTTTTTACTTTTTTTACCACGGTAAAAAGTAAATAGGGTAATTAAGGTTAAAGATGATATTATTATTACCCTAACAAATGTATTAATTTTATTGGATAAGTTTAATTCGACCAAAAACAAACTTAGGAATAAAATATGACCATTTATCCCCACTTGGATTAGATTAGGACATTTATTATTAATTTATTTAAGGAAGGGTTAAATAGTTAAAATCAAAGTTTAATAAGTAAATAATCTTTAATATGGGGTTATACATAAGATAAATTAGACTATAAATATTCATTAGAAAGATAAAAAGATTTCCTACATAATTTTATTTTCTTTCTAATTTTTAGACTTTAAATAAATTAATTAATTTATGACACAACGATGATGCAGTAATTACCCTTTTAAGGAAATTTTAACATAATTGATGATATAAATGCTCAAATAAATGTAATTTGAGATTTTTTATGAATTACACTAATTTTCTAGGTTACTATGATATATTAGTGTTT
The DNA here is from genome assembly GCA_963277665.1 of Viscum album. Taxonomy (NCBI): domain Eukaryota; kingdom Viridiplantae; phylum Streptophyta; class Magnoliopsida; order Santalales; family Viscaceae; genus Viscum; species Viscum album. The sequence goes on along the minus strand of OY728121.1, from coordinate 1,786,152,359 downwards.
ATTTAATCAACTTGGTTCGAACATATAATTCTGTTATGATTTTCAAAAAAAATCAATTACTAAATAGTGTGAAAATTGACATAAAATAGTTTTTAAAACAAATATTATATTATTAATTGTTATTTTATTCCTAAAAATCTATGGTTCGGAAAAATGACTTAGATAAGGATATATATATTAATAATAAACAACTTGGGGTTCGTTTGGCATGTTATAGTAAGTTTATTAACCATATAGTGTAAGAAAATAAAAAGTCACGGTAAAAGTTAAATTATTTAACTTAGAGTTAAATCTAATTGATAAGGTTAAAATAACAACCTAAACTTGTCTAAATACTATTGGTTTATAGGATTTCGACACATCCCCACTTTACCTTCGAAATAAGACCATTTGGAACCATTATAATCCGATTTTGAATTTAATATAAAATAATATTTTGAGATATTCCTAAGGTGCCCCTCTCCTCCCTTATAAAAGGGCACCTCCTCCCCCCTCCTCCTCACACCAATTTGAGCACTCAAGCTCGGCCAAACCCTGCCAAAATCCCTTCTCCACTTCCCTAGAATAATCCTAGAGGTCCTGGTCCTCTTCAAAGGCCAATCTTAGTTCCCTAAGTGGAGGATTCAAAGAGGCATTTCAAAGAAGAGGTAATACCCATTACCGATCTTTTCAATTTCTTTCTTCTTCAACTTCTTCTTCATTAGTTGTTTCATGATAAAGTAATAACATCAGTATTACTTACATACTTATATGTTATTATAAATATGAAAAAACCCTAATTCACCTTCTATCCATCCTATAAAAAAATGAAATCATCGTGTGTGCATATGTACGGAATACCGTCTCCACGCCGTGGTGTAATCTATTTTCCACCATCACCGTACAAGGATGGGTATAATGGTGTAATGAGTAACTATATATGATTATTATAAAGTGATATTGATACTGAAATATTATAGATAAACTTAAATACAATTCCACGATCATGGGAACAATATCATCGCTCGTGCGTACGTACGGAATACCGTCTCCACGATGTGATGCGACTCGTTCTACATGATCATCATTACATAGTAATTATATAAATGAATTGAATGAAAAAATATGATATATGTTACACTAATACCATTCTGGATATAAGGTATCTATAACCTTAAAATAAGAATAATAATTTATTCGGCAAAACACGCATAAGAACAAAAGGCAATAAATACCCGAGTAACTAGTAACAATGAAATATTACTAATAAGAAGCTAAGAATATGACCATATATGATATCATATAAATATGTATGATTCTGGAATAAGTCAATAACATTATTTAAACCATTATACAGGAGCTTCGGACACGTACAAAGCAAATCAGACCTAAGGTAAGGGAAATATCACAATCTCATTTTTATCCGAGATTGTTTATACTTTGGTATTTACTAGGGTGTATTTTATCATCCATATACATGTTTCCTCAATATGTAATATTATTTCCATCCACCTACAATTGTTTAAATCCAATTTTACCCTTCGGTGAGTTTTTAGTAAAAGATATGAAAGGAATCTTTTGTCGTTTTTCGAACGAGGTACTTTTTGACTTTTCCGACAAAAGTACGAAGAATGTTTTCTTTAACTTATACGGCATGAATGGATTTTTAAAACATTATTTCCAAGAATCTTACTTTACAAGTTTTCAAGTTTATTTTTAATCAACTTATTTTAGTTTAAAATTGTATGACATGTTAATAAAGGAAAAGTGTTTTTGAAGTAGAAAGGATATTTTCTTCAAGAATGTAGTTCAAGTGTTTTATCAAAATTATTTTCCATATCAGATAATAAAGGTTTCTGTTTTTATCCCTATTATTACATTGATTTGATTATGTTGTGATGGAATTATTTTTATGAATTCCTTTATCTTATATGAATTGCTTTATGATGTCATGATGTTTAAGATTCCCATTTTTATTACATGGGTTATGAAATGATGTATGATTTATGATTTTGTGGCACACATAAGAATGGTATCATTATGAGCTGGGTGGGACCTATATCTCCCTCCAATGCATTGGGTAAAGATTTTATATCTCATGAGATAGACATGGCTAGAACGGTAGGTTATACCGGTACAGTGAAACATGACTGAAACAAGGGTGACTCGGTTCAGAAAGGGACTTTGTCCACTAAGATAGTCTTGGCAATGAGTCTTGACTAACAAGAAATGATTATCTATGATTATGTGTGAATGACACAAAGTTACATGTTTTAAGTTATGATTATTGTGGTTACATTTCACTTCCATGATTTACCCCATGTTATGAAATTATGATCTCTTTTGCAGGTAAGATTTCCAAAAGTTATGTGCTTATGTATAGGATGTGATTGATATTTCTTTTGTTTACCCTTACTGAGCATTTGAGATCACCCTTTTATGTTTTCTTTTCCCCAGGATATAAAGAATGGTTTTAGGTAAAAAAAGGAAGATCTTTATGGGAGATGTTGAAGATCTTTCACCATGATTAGAAGATTATATTCCGAGTTTCCAAAGACACTAAACTATTACGATCCTTGTGCGTGTGTTTTTGTTATGTACTAAGTATTCCGAAAAAGTAATGTAATGTCCATGTACGTCAAGATATGGGTCTCTACAGTTGGTATCAGAGGAAAGGTTTAGTCAACCTTTGGAAACTAGGATGCGAAAGCGTTAATGAGATCCCTAGAGATATTTCTAAGGTATGTCTAGAGATGTCCCTAAGGATAAGTATACGTATAAGATACAGTCCTAGAACTATGGTAACGATCATATAATTTAACATAAGAAGTTAGATATTGAGGATACTCCCCCTTTATAATGTTGTTTTCCCTAGCATAATTTTTTCCTCTCACACTATTCTTTTTGGGTTTTAGACGATGGCTAGAACTCGAAGGAACCGTGTTGATCAATGCAATGGAAAATGCAATGATAGCCCTCCTGAACAAACAAATGTTATGGGAGATGGAGTGAAGAATCTTATCGCTATACTTATGCAAGCTATGAATCATTCTGGGATTCCAAATGAGCAGAGAAGGGAACAATATTCTATTAAGTCCTTCATGAGGCAACGTCCACCTTCTTTCAGTGGGTCTTCTGATCCACTTGTTGCTGAACAATGGATCAGTACTACTGAAAAGATATTTTCAGTTCTTCAATGTTCTGAACATGATAAAGTCATCTTAGCAGTATATCGTTTGGAAGGTGAAGCTGATCAATGGTGTAATCTTATTAAGAATACGAGGCAAAGAGATAAAATTGATTCCATGGAATGGGACGAGTTCAAGAACTTGTTTTTCAGTAAGTACTTCCCTTGTATTCTTTGAACGAAGTTGGAAAAAGAGTTTCTTGAGCTGAAGCAGAAGGATGATGAATCTTTTGGTATATACGATGCGAATTTTACAAGACTTGCAAGGTATGCATCTGGCATTATCATCCAACCTGAAAGTAAAGTTGATCGATTTTTCAGTGGCTTAAAACCAAGTCTTCGATGGGCATTAGCTATAACAGACTTCAGTATCTATGAAGAAATTGTGGGTTGTGCTATGAAGGTAGAAATGGAAGTTGGTGTTACATATCCATCTCATGGTTTTGAAAAGAAACGAAAGATGGAGTTCAAGGAGAAATCTCAGAATAATGGTGAAAAGAAGATGAATGTTTCCTTATGCTCAAAGTGTGGAAAGAAGCATGGTGGAGATTGTCTTAAAGGGACTAGAAAATGTTTTAAGTGTGGAAAAAAGGTCATCAAGCAGCTGAGTGTCGAAGTAATGGAAAAAGGGTTTCTAATGATGTGAATAAAGAAAACAGTTCAGAGAATGCACCACCAACACTTCAATGCTTCACGTGCAAGGAAATGGGGCATTATGATAATAAATGCCCTAATACAAGGGTCAGTGATGATCAACATGAGCAACCACTTAAGGCAAAGGAAAAAGGGAAGTCACATGCGATCACTATTGGAGATGTTGAATATGAAAACGATGTGGTGGAATGATTAAGTGTTTATGTAATGGGATTCCAAAATAATGTTGTATTGAAATATTTATGTGTTGGTCTAATGTGGTATTCAAAGTGATTGAGATATTTAACAGTATTCATGAGCTCATGATTGATATAAGGACTAAGTGATATCATGGTTTGAGTATATAGAATTTTGAGGATTTTGGTATGTGGAAAGTTCTAACTTTTAACTACATTCATGTTTTCACTAAGGTTTAATGGGTATTCAAGAGAATACATGATTAATGACTTTGATTGTTTGGAATGTGACCAACAAAACATATCTTATTATATATGGGGATCAACGATGGTATTAAATCTCTGGTAATCGTTTTCACTATGTTATGAGAGTGGACTGCAGTATTATGGATAAGCCTAAAGATTGAAATGGATTATGTTGGACATAAGTTAGTATTGTTTAAGGATAGAAGTTTTTTCGATATTATTGATGGGAGGTTATAGTTTTAGAAAAAGGACAGCCTGTAGGACGGGCGACAGCCCATCGCGTCGGACAAGGCTGTGGGAATCGAACCCACAACCGAAGTGCGACTGGCCTTTATCGCCTACCACTGACCTACAGGAAGTCCCTGGTTAGGAGAAACTAGTTTTATTTTATTAAGAGGTATGATATATGAAGTATAAATTCATTTTTGGAACTATATATGATTAACCATAAGATGGACTTATAACTTTTTCTAACCTTTTGTTTGAAAGAGATGGAATGACCCGTCATTCTATCACATGATCTGCTAACACTTCACGAATAACAAATTCAACTTCATTTATTTAAGAGATGAAGTGGAAATTGTTTAAGGCATGAACAACAGTGAGATTGTACCAAAATAAAGTAAGTATTTATTCTAATTCAAATTCTTCAACTTTAGGGAAACGATCTTGAAAACCAAAAATGTTGTCCTAGTGCTCTTATATCTGATTAATCAGATGGTACCTTAGATCATCACAAATTTATGGATTTGTGATTTTTGGCTTTTCCAAAGCCATGTTCTCTACCAATCTCCATCAGAACATGATGGTTAGATTTTTCTTCCATATCCATATTTTCACCTATGTGGAAACCCAGTGATTAGTTTATTTTGGTAACCGTTACGTTTAATACTTTTGTTTTTAAAGATTGGTTTTAGTATTCCTTTTTACGATGTGGGTTTCTATTAAAGAAACTTTCAAGTAGTAAACCATTTATAACCCCGATGAATTTCGAGGGAGAAATTCATTTTAAGGGGGGTAGAATGTAACACCCCGAGATTTTATGAAAAATATTCTATTTAATTTCATTAATGTATTGTGTTGTATGCTACACCAAAAGAATCTTGCACAACACGCATCTTTGACTTTCCTTTCATTACACGCAATCGTGACCTTCCTTGATAGCGTGTGTAGTACGCAATATCGAGTTTCACTAAACAATGATATGCTATTAAATTTTATTAAAACTAGCTGTTATGATTAGTAATAACCACTTTTTGAAATTTTGTAAATTTTATTTTTCAAAATGGATTTCATTTTTGGATTCAGAATATCGAAATTAGCTTAGGGTGAAGTTTTGGTAATTTTCGGGTAACATTCATATTTTGATGAATAATGGAAATTACTAAATTTTAATTAAAAACAACTTTTTCAATCGAAATAATTAATAGTGATAAATTATTAATTTGAGTGTTTTTAAAGTATATTTAGAATATATTTTTACAATTTAATACAATGTTGGTCATTGGATATAATTTTACATTTAAACCAGTTATAAACAAGTGTCAATATTTTGATAGTTATTATCTCTTAAAAACACGCCTTCTGTTTTGATGACGAGAATTATTTTTTAAATTAATTAATGAAACTGATATGTTTTGAATTTGGTAAAATAGAAATAATTTTTCAGTTCATAATATCAAATATATCTTAGGCCTAATTTTTGGTATTTTTCTAAAAACTTTCAATTTTTGATGAATAGTGAAACCACTAAGTGGTAGTTAAAAAAACTGAATTTTTCATAAAACTTAATTTTACCGCTTCTGTGAATGGAATTTCGAAAATCCGAGAGACACGGTTAATATCAAGGACTAAAATGTGGTTCAATGAGATAAAAATAATTTTTGGTGAATAGTAACTTTTTACTTTTTTTACCACAGTAAAAAGTAAATAGGGTAATTAAGGGTAAAGATGATATTATTATTACCCTAACACATGTCCTAATTCTATTAGATAAGTGTAATTCTACCAAAAACAAACTTAGGAATAAAATATGACCATTTATCCCCACTTGGATTAGATTAGGACATTTATTATTAATTTATTTAAAGAAGGGTTAAAATAGTTAAAATCAATGTTTAATAAGTAAATAATTTTTAATATGGGGTTATACATAAGATAAATTCGACTATAAATATTAATTAGAAAGATAAAAATATTTCCTACATAATGTTATTTTATTTCTAATTTTTAGACTTTAAATAAATTAATTTATTTATGACACAACGATGATGCAGTAATTACCCTTTTAAGGAAATGTTAACATAATTGATGTTATAAATGCTCAAATAAATGTAATTTGAGACATTTTATGAATTCCACTAATTTTCTAGGTTACTATGATATATTAGTGTTGATTTAATCAACTTGGTTCGAACATATAATTCTTTTATGATTTTCACAAAAATCAATTACTAAATAGTGTCAAAATTGACATAAAATAGTTTTTAAAACAAATATTATATTATTAATTGTTATTTTATTCCTAAAAATCTAAGGTTCTGCCAAATGACTTAGATAAGGATATATATATTAATAATAAACAACTTGGGGTTAGTTTGGCATGTTATAGTAAGTGTATTAACCATATAGTGTAAGAAAACACAAAGTCACGGTAAAAGTTAAATTATTTAACTTAGAGTTAAATCTAATTGATAAGGTTAAAATAATAACCTAAACTTGTCTAAATCATATTTTTTGATAGTATTTCGACCCATCCCCACTTTACCTTCGAAATAATACCCTTTGTAACCATATTAACCAATTTTGAATTTAATATAAAATAATATTTTGAGATATTCCTAAGGTGCCCCTCTCCTCCCTTATAAAAGGGCACCTCCTCCCCCCTCCTCCTCACACCAATTTGAGCCCTCAAGCTCGGCCAACCCCTGCCAAAATCCCTTCTCCACTTACCTATAATAATCCTAGAGGTCCTGGTATTCTTCAAATACCAATCTTAGTTCCCTAAGTGGAGGATTCAAAGAGGCGTTTCAAAGAAGAGGTAATACCCATTACCGGTTTTTTCAATTTCTTTCTTCTTCAACTTCTTCATCATTAGTTGTTTCATGATAAAGTAATAACATCAGTATTACTTACGTACTTATATGTTATTATAAATATGAAACAACCCTAATTCACCTTCTATCCATCCTACGTAAAAATGAAATCACCGCGCGTGCGTACGTACGGAATACCGTCTCCACGCCGTGGTGTAATCTATTTTCCACCATCACCTTACAAGGATGGGTATAATGGTGTAATGAGTAACTATATATGATTATTATAAAGTTATATTGATACTGAAATAGTATAAATACACTTAAATACAATTCCACGATCATGGGAACAATATCATCGCTCGTGCGTACGTACGGAATACCGTCTCCACGATGTGATGCAACTCGTTCTACATGATAATCATTAAATAATAATTATATAAATGAATTGAATGAATAAATATGATATATGTTACACTAATACCATTATGGATATAAGGTATCTATAACCTTAAAATAAGAATAAGAATTTATTCGGCAAAACACGCATAAGAACAAAAGGCAATAAAGACCCGAGTAACAAGTAACAATGAAATATTACTCATAAGATGCTAAGAATATGACCATATATGATATCATATCAATATGTATGATTCCGGAATAAGTCAATAACATTATTTAAACCATTATACAGGAGCTTCAGACACGTACAAAGCAAATCGGACCTATGGTAAGGGAAATATCATAATCTCATTTTTATCCGAGATTGTTTATACTTTGGTATTTACTGGGGTGTATTTTATCATCCACATCCATGTTTCCTCAATATGTAATATTATTTCCATCCACCTACAAGTTTTTAAATCCAATTTTACTCTTCGGTGAGTTTTTAGTAAAAGATATGAAAGGAATCTTTTGTCGTTTTTCGTACGAGGTACTTTTTGACTTTTCTGACAAAAGTACGAAGAATGTTTTTTTACTTATACGACATGAATGGATTTTTAAAACATTATTTACAAGAAGCTTCCTTTAAAAGTTTTTAAGTAAATTTTTAATCAACTACTTTTAGTTTAAAATTGTATGAAATGATAAGAAAGGAAAAGTGTTTTTGAAGTAGAAAGGATATTTTCCTCAAGAATGAAGTTCAAGTGTTTTATCAAAATTATTTTCCATCTCAGATAATAAAGGGTTCTGTTTTTATCCCTATTATTACATTGATTTAATTATGTTTTGATGGAATTATTTTTATGAATTTCTTTATCGTATATGAATTGCTTTATGATGTCATGATGTTTAAGATTCCCATTTTTATTACATGGGTTACGAAATGATGTATGATTTATGATTTTGTGGCACACATAATAATGGTATCATTATGAGATGGGTGGGATCCAATGAATTGGGTAAAGATTTTATATCTCATGAGATAGACATGGATAGAATGGTAGGTTATACCGGTTCAGTGAAACAGGACTGAAACAAGGGTGACTCGGTTCAGAAAGAGACTTTGTCCACTAAGATAGTCTTGGCAATGAGTCTTGACAAACAAGAAATGATTATCTATGATTATGTGTGAATGCCAAAAAGTTACATGTTTTAAGTTATGATTATTGTGGTTACATTTCACTGCCATGATTTACCCCATGTTATGAAATTATGATCTGTTTTGCAGGTTAAGATTTCCAAAAGTTATGTGCTTATGTATATGATGTGATTGATATTTCTTTTGTTTACCCTTACTAAGCATTTGAGCTCACCCTTTTATGTTTTCTTTTCCCCAGGATATAAAGAAAGGTTTTAGGTAAAAAAAAGGAAGATCTTTATGGGAGATGTTTAAGATCTTTCACCATGATTAGAAGATTATATTCCGAGTTTCCAAAGACACTAAACTATTACGATCCTTGTGTGTGTGTTTTTGTTATGTACTAAGTATTCCGCAAAAGTAATGTAATGTCCATGTACGTCAAGATACGGGTCTCTACAGTTATGACCATACCATACATATGTGGTGAATGTTTTATCCACAATTATGCTTCATTGAAGGGACTTTGTTGTGTTCTGGTGAATAATGATCAAGAAATTTATTATGTTTCACATAAGTTGAAACATTAATTAGTAAAATTAACCTACACATGATTTAGAATTTGATGATGTGGGTTTTTAATTAATTATTTGGAGGCATCATTTTTATAGAGTAAAATGTGAAATATATACTAATAATAGTTTATTTCAGTGCATGTTTACTTTGAAGTAATTTAACATGAGATAGAGAATATTGACGGAATGAATCAATGATTATGATTCCACGATTCATTACTATACAAAAAAATCAAATAGAATTCCTGATGCATTGTATCAGGAATGTAATGCTACATTAAATTGGATTATTTTAGAATTTGGGCATTAGGATAATGATTTTATGAGTTTTATCTTAGATGTTTTCGGTGTAAGAAATTCCTCTATTTTTTAGGTGTCAATGTAGTTGTCTCTATCACACCAAATTAAGAATGCTTATAAGGAAGAATTTGAGTTGCAAAAATGGTAGAGTTGGATCAAAATGATAATATTCCTACGTTTAACATTGATAATAATTTTGTTTTATGTTTTTCAAAGAGAATATGTTTTCTTTTTTATTCTCAGCTGAAGAAAAAAATTTTGTGTGAAACTTATAGTTCTCTATTTTCAGATAATCCTAGATGTATAATTATTTACAAAGACCTTCGAGAGTCTAATTGGTGGGATGAAATGGAATGATATATTGTCTTATTTTATCGTGAAATGTTTTATATGTCAATAGGATAATTTAGAGAAGCAACTACTAATGGGTATTTTTCTACATTTTCTAGTGATAGAGTGGAAATGGGAAAATTTATCCATGGAATTATTTGTGGGACTACCAAATAATTACAGATGTAAGAATGAAATATGTTTTGTTATAGATCATTTGAGTAAATCTTATAATTTACTTCTTATTCGAGACACTATTTATCTAGATCAACTTCCGAAAATAGACCTCAAAAAATGGCCAGGTATCATGGAGTTACATTATTTATTGTATTATATTTTGATCTCAAGATCAATTATAACTTTTCTAATGACCTTTATACATCATTGGAGAAAAAATTGGATTTTATTACTTCTTTTCATCCTCAATTAGTTGGGAAGTTAGAGTGAATAATTTGGACATTGGAGGACATACTGTAGGATTTTCAAGGGATTATTAGTTAATTTGGGATCAACGTATTTCTTTATTTAAGTGTATTATAATAAAAATATTCATTCTACTATAGAAATGGAACCATTTATGAATTATATATAAAGAGGTGTCAAACTACAATATTTTGTGATGAATCTTTGGAAAGTAAGTTGATAGTTATGGAATGGGAGTGGGATGTGGTGGAGAAAGTTTAGTTGATTTAGCAACATATGAGGAATGCTCATAGTAGGCAGAAATGTTTTGAAGATTACAGGAGGAATGATCATTCTATTAAGGTTGTTGATAATGTATTTCTGAAATTTTTTCCATAGATAAGTGTTATTCATTTTAGTAAGAATGTAAATATGAGTCACGGTTCATTGGACCATTTGAAATTATGGGGAAAGATAGACCAGTCGCCAACCGAGTAGTTTTTCCTCCGAACTAATCTCAAGTAGACAATGTTTTTCATGTTTCAAATTAATGAATGCTTTTTCAAAATCCATATCATGTTTTGAACCCAAAAGTTGTTCAATTGGAAGAGAATCATTCTTATGAACATACTAAATTCATATTTTTCATCATAGGGAGCATTTTTTCACAGGACAATTTATTTTCCAAAGTAAGGTCTTTTGGAGAAACTAGATGGTAGAAGATGCAACATTGGAGTTTTAAAAATCTATGAGTGAAAAGTATCCCAATTTCCTTATATGTAAATAAAAATTTTCATGACTTGAATTTAGAAAAAAAGAGGGGGAAAATGTAATAACCCAGGTATTTATAGAATAATTTTGTTATTAAAATTATTGAATTAAATACTAATTATTACAAAAATAAATAAATTATTATATGTTTATTTATTTTAATGCATTAAATTTTAGTTCAAAAAATTTAATTTGAAAAAAATAATTTCAATTTTGAATTTAGAATGTTGAAATTATCTTTAAAGGAATTTATGATAATTTTCTGATAAATTTTAATTTTTTGTGCAATAGTAAAAATTATAGTTTTTTAAATGTACGGTATTTTTATGACAGCATGAAATCCTAATTGTTATATATAATTTATTAAATTTATTAAATAATTATATAATTATATAATAAAAGGAATATTTTATATAAATGACTAATAATGTGAAAATTTAATTCAATTCATGATACGTATAAAAATTATCATTAGTACTGACACAATGCCTACACAGTATTGGAGATGTCAAAATAGGTTCTTTTTTAATAATAATTGAGTTTTTTAAATTTATGAGAAAGAATAAATTATTAATTAGCATGTATTATTTTTGTTATTGGATGGTAATTTTTAATTATATATTCATATAACATTAATCATACCCAAATGCATGTGAAATGCCTGCATAGGGTCAAAAAAGTCAAAATATCAAATTTAAGATTTAATCATGACATGTATTTTGCGGATTAAAAATAATTAATTAATATAGTATTTTATTTTGGTCTTCATTAATTTTTTCCTAATCAATGTAACTTATTTATTTTATATATGATGCAATTAACATTAATTCGTGTACAATGTTGATGCAGTTCTTCTACAAGTATTCAAAACATAAATAAAAAGTTTTTATTAAAATTAAAAGAATCATTAAATGATCTAAATTGTGGCTGAACCATTTTATATAAGCATGTGTCGACCATTATATTAATTTGTCTTAAATTTGGGACATTTTGGACCCACATGGGTCACATTAGTTCCTTTAATGTATTTTTTAAAAATGAAATTGCATGTGTTCACACTATAATGTTCAGTAATTATAATAAATAAATATGAGGTTTTCCAAGGTTTTATTCTAAAATATATTTGTATATAGAAATGTAATAAAATTATATATTTTATGGAATTTTATTTTCAACTTTTAGGTAATATGTCATTTCCATAATGACTTGAACAAATAGGATGCAATAAATATTCAATTAATGAATGAAATAAGTTTAATGATTTTAAAAACAATAATATAATTTTTTTTTGATATTTTTAATTTAATTAATGATCTATGTATGTAATTATATTTTTTATAAAATATAATAAAAAATAAATTAATATTGGAAACTCTTTTTATTGTGTTTAATGTCATGATTGTGAGTAGCTTTTAATTTGACACAATTATTTTAGTATGAATAAAATATTTTATTATATTATTTAAAAATAAAAAAACGCGTGTAAGTCCAGAAATTATAAAATTACTTATAAAATGAGATATAATATTATTCTTAGGCATTTTTTAATTATGAAACACTTTAATAAATTCATTATATTTTATAATTCGAGTAATTCCTATGTTACCCCACACATCAATTATAAAAGGAGGTTCCCTACTTCTCAAATTTTCATCCACATAAGCATTATTTCATGGATAACCTCTACCAAATTCCCTCCTCCTAATTCCTTTACACATTCTGGAGCTTCTGGTCTCACAAAAATACCACTTCCCAGAACCTTAAGGAGGTTCTCAATGTGGAATTTTAATGAAGTAAAATTCATTTTTCTTCTATCAAATTCAGTTTCATTTCTACATTTTTTCACCTCTTATCAAATGTTCCATGACAACTATAATAGCACATATATATTAGAGTGTTTTTTTATTCATCATGTTTTTAATTTTTTTACCCACGTGATATAAGGATGTGTAAGATAAAGAAGGAATTCATGTTAAATGTTATGAATATTTTCCAAATAAATCAGGTTTTATTTTAAAAGATTATAAATTTTGAAAAAAATAGGCTATTTTAGTAGTATCCCCTTGGTATGAATTTGGATTTTTATGTATCCATTATGTATTAATTGTGTAAATCTCTAAACAAGAAATGATCCTCAGAATCAAAAAAAAATTATTTTTTAATAAAACTCAATATTATGTATTTTTTTTAAGGTCAAGTCCTTGTATATAGTTATTAAATATAATATTTACATGTTATATATTTTTTTGGAGATTATTTATCCATGATCAATGTATGAAGTCCACAAAATAATTAATCAAATCATAAATGAAAAAGAATTTATTAAACAATACATGACATTAACATGGAATTATTTATAAAAGGGTTATGAAAATCCCTATGTAAAAAATATATGGAATGATATAATAATGATATGTTTATAATATATATTTCATAAAATTTTATTTATTATTAAGGTTTTTATAACATGTATAATGAATTTCCATGATTATGGTAAATGATTTCCATCACACTTTTATTTTCTTTGAGACATGTCACACATTGACAATGTGTCTATTTTATGTGGTTTATATACTACCCATGAATGTATTTTATGATTCATAACCTTAATATTGTTATTATTTCAATATCCATTTGAGGATATCCCTTTAATGGGGTTTGTGTTTCAAATTTTTCCAAAGCATTAATGTATTTTTATATTAATTATCCTTCATTGGGACATATGTTGTGTTATTAACTTATTTACTTTTATGTGGTGCCTATATATCTTTTGTGTCAAAAAATTTCATGAATTTATTCTTTCTCATGATAGTGTCACATTCATTTAATAGTATTCTTTTATTGATATTATGATTCAATGTTACCATATTTGTTTGGGTTTTATTATATATTATCATTATTTATCTAGATGGTTTAGGGTTATGTTGCCGATGATTAATTATTATGAACGAACTTTGAAGAAACTCATGAATTTTATTCAAATATAGTTATTTATATAGAATACTTTCTTCTCTTCATTTTCCTCTATTAAAGGATTAAAGGTACCCGTCGAAGTTTTTTATGAAAAACCAACATTCATTTACTATTTGTTCATGTACCATTTTTGTTACATAACTGGCTTTTCTAAGAATGTTTTCAAAAATTATTTATCATTCTAAAATGGACTTATTTAAGAAATTTTTAACCATGTATAAATTTTGAAAAAATTATTTGAAATGAATCTTTATTTATTTTTTAAAACAAAAACTTTTTAGTTTTTATCGAAAATTTGAATGGAATATTTGTTTTAAAGTCTATAGAAATAATGATATTTTCAGCAATTAGGACCACTATTTGTTTTAATTATTCATATATATCTTTCTAGAGTTATTTTAAATGAAATGGATTTTGAATATTTTTACTTTTTAATATGTTTTCACCAGTGTGGAAATATTATAATCCTAATGAAATGTGATAAATAAATCATAAATAAATTTTTAATAGTTTCCAATGATATTTTCTAAGAAAAGGACATTGATAATTTTTATTGTTTAAAAAGTTTTTTTCAATATAAAAATTATGTTTCCCTAAAAAATGATCCAAGTGATATTTTGAAATCATTTTTCATCTATGATGGCATCCCTTTATATTACTTATTCATTACTAGTGATGTGATTCATGGAATAAATTATATTCTTTCTTTATGTTTTTTATGTTTATGATGATGATATATTTATGAAAAAAAATTTATTTTCCATGGGTTATTCTATGATTAAATGTTTTATTAAACCCAACTCTTTTCATGGAAGATAATATGATGAATTTATTATTAATCTCATTTCATTAATGAGGTCAAATATGATTACTTTTATATGATACTATGAAATATATATGTATTTTTATCATTATGTGATGGTGGCTAGGATATAGCTAATGATGGTGGTTATTTGATAATTAATTATAGTGGTTATATTGAAATAAAACATGAGTATGACCAATATCGTTATGCAACTAATTGGTTAAAGATAGATAACTCATGAGTAAATATGATATCTATGAAGCAGATAACATGTTCACTATATTATGTCTGGACTTAATGAAATGTTCAAAATATTATGTGTGAACCTGATTATATATTCATAGTGTAATTCATGGACCTAGATTTCATGTTAATAAGGTTATGTGTGAACCTGGTTTCATGTCAACTAGTCTACGTGATGTCTATATTTTTTTCTTTAAATTAATTGGTGAAATTTTTTTATTTATAAATATTCACAATGTTATAAGATAATATGTATTTAAACAATCTATGTATTCTTACAATGTTATGTTCTCATGCATCATGTTCTTTGATTCGATTGGTATTATGGTTGTACGAATATCCATGATTTAATCTATGACATAAGATAATGATATAAGATAAACATGACTGGTTTTTGAAATGTTATTATCAAATTATTAAAACATTATACTTGTGATATGTTTATATATTCCCTATTTACCCTTACTACGATTCTGATCTTACCAATTATTATTATTCCTTCCACTAGCTTATGATGAAAGGAAGATTTTATGATATGTCAAATTAAGGATCTAGTTCTTAAGAACATACTGATAGTTTACATATCTCACATATAGACCAGTTCATTATAGTTTGATGTTTCCAAATTAAATTTTCAAAAACAATTATAGTGTGGTTCATTATGTAATGTAAGGAATACATATCTATGATGATATAATATTTTTTTGATAATTTCAAAACATTATACCCTATTCCAATTAAGCAGTTTCGTTATCCATTCGAAACTATGATGAGAAAAATATTTTCATAACCCTAGTGTTATTTCTCTTGATATTTCTAAATATATGTCTATAAATAATCACAGGACGAGTCAATGTATATAATTTTTTTGGAATTTTGATAGGTTATTTATTGTGTTGTATCCATGAAATTAAATCCCTCATCATATACTGAATATAGATGTGGCTATGGAACAGAGGTACCGTTGGGTAATAATTTCGACAAATGAAAAATGAGATGGTCATGATCTTCCCCTGGTCCATGATAGTATGCCTTCTTTCACACCTAGTCTTATGACCTCATGGGTTATTTAATGGAAATTTACAGACTCTTTATGGACCATCGTTATAGATTAGAATAAAGAAAATAAATGACCTCGATTTTCTTAAGCTTCGATATGTTGAAAAGGTGGTATCATGAATTAGAAATCTGATAAGATATTTTTCATTATTTTTTGGTTCTGCTCTATTATTTATATAGTGTACACTATGATTCTACGATCATTATATCACAAAAGAATGTGTTTAATTTTGATTAAAAGAAAAAAATGAAATGATATTATTATTGAGAATCAAATGTCATTGGAGCTGTAATGAAAAATATTATTTCTTTTCTCACTCAAGAAATGAATCATGATGAAATTTCATATGATAAAATATGGGAAAAATTATTTTCTGTCCTTCAAAATGAAATTTTCCCTTTCATTTAATTGTACTTATGAACTACCAGTTGATGAGTAATGGGTCAAAACAGTTGAAAATATATATTCCATTCAATAGTGCTGTAAGAATGAAAAATTCATTTTGGATGTCCTTCATATAGAAGAAAAATAAATTAAATTGACTAATAATATCATGAATATAATTCATCAATATGAAATTGACTCCATGGGGTTGGACGAGATTAAGACCCTCTATTTAAATAATAACATACCTTGTATTCTTCGTACGAATATGAAATTTAATTAAATTAGCTATAATAAAAAAATGATTTATTTATTGGTATGTATGAGAAAAAAATACATTAAATTCAAGGTATTCATTTCTTATTATCATTCAACCTGAAAGTAAGGATGATCGATTCTTATATGGAATAAAACAATGACTCCAATGGGTGATTTCCATATGGTAAATTTGTAACTATGATGAATTTATTTTTGTTGAGGAATCATGTATGAAATAGATATTAGATTTAACCTTCAATTAAATGGTTTTGATAAGAAAAAAAATTGAATTCAATGGAAACACTAAAACCCATAAACATAAGAATATCATCATTACATTCTGATTGAAATATAGAATGAATCAAGGAGGATATTATTTTAAAAAGTTTACTAAATGTATTATATATATAATATGAGGTTATTAAATAGATTACTACTGAAGTGATGGGAATAATTTATCTAATTATAAAAATATAGAGAAATATCTACAAAATTCACCACCTAAACTACAATTTGTAAAATTCATGAAATTTTGGCATTATGTGAATCAATGCCCCAATAAAATTGATAGTGTGGATGATCATACCCAACAAAATCTAAAGAAAAATGATAAAAGTAATTCTTATACTAATGTAGTGGATGATCTTAATTGTGAAAATTAGTGAAAATTTATCTTTTCTTCATAGTTGGGATGGTCATGTCTGATTTTGTATGAATTTGCCCGGGGAAAATATTTTTTTATCCTTTTGTAAAATTTTATGTGATGTAGATCGTGGATTATCTCAATCTACATGCATTATGTAAGAATAGTATCATATATTATGTTATATTGGTATTAGGGTAAACACATGATTCGAATAGAAATATTTCTATATAATTTAATAGAAAATGTATGGAATAAATTTTGAATTATCCATAGGAATTATACATATCTCCATGTATTAATAAATTAATAGTTATGGATTCCACCATGGGATTATAAGATAATTTTTTATCCTAATTTAATTTTCATCGAAACCCATTTTGAAGTTTTATTCTTTGATAGTTTTTAAATATTATGGATATTTTAAGATAAAATTTGGAAATACAACCCTCTAGGGTTTTTATGTTTTATTAATAATGTTATTTTAGGAGAAATGCATTTATAATTTGTGGACCTATTATTAATATTATTTTTTTACTTTTGGGTTGATATTTGTTTTATGTTGAGGAAATTATTTGTTTTAGTCAATCACCTTATGAATCTTGTACAATTTATTACAATATTTAAATATTGCAATGTCGATCATTATGCTAGAATATAAATTTAAGAAGTGGTAAGGTTGAATAGATTATCGCATTTCATTATATCTAATCAGGTTCTGAGACTTACCTCAAAGATCTAGAGATATATTCTATCATCCTGGGATATAGAGAAATTTCGTAGAATAATATATCATCCTTAGACATATGGTTTTCCGGATAGAACCTTTCAAACTATAAAGTATATTTTTTTATGTAATCTAATGGATTTAGAAGTGAGGTTTGAATAAACATATTAATTTAGTAATGTTGTACACACTAATATATTATTATTAATAGCTAAAATTTCTACTTATAAACCCCTCTATGAAATGATGTGTGGAACTACAACCTCCATGGGTGATGTTTTAGAAACAATGATTTTTAGAGGTAAGAAAGATGAATAACTAGAAGTGAATTTTATACCATTCAACAAAACATAATGGAAACAAAACAAGACCACACACACAGTCATTGTTTTTGAAAACTATCATCCCGAGGAAGATACATGGTAACCTATAGATGTAATGATATAGATTTACCCTTTATTATCATAACCAATGTGATGAATATTGAGGGAGAAGTTCATTTTAAGTTGGTCAAAGGTAACACTTGATATTTTTTGAAGTATTTATTTTCATAGAAATATAATATTTTAGATATTTTTATGATATATTCATAATTTAGATAATATTTTCTTAAATGAAACATATAGTTTATCATGTGATATATTCAACACTATATTTATATTCTCTTTTATACCAAGATGAGTTTTAATAGAATGAGACGTAATATTAAAATATAATTACTTAATATATAATTATCAACTATCCAACACAGGGTTTGTATGAATATTAATTACTATATTATAAATATATATTTTTTATATAGGTACATGTATTTAATTCATAAGTTAACATTTAATTATAAATTTAAATAAGGATTATAGGAAAATAACCGAAATATTTTTTATGAAAATCTATTTTATTGTGAAAAAACATGTTTGGAATCAATAAGACAAGAAACAAATTGTGGTTAATGAATTTTTTAAATCTATATATTATAAATTCTATAAAATGTTTAAAATTTATCACAATTGTCTACTAGGAATGAAATAAATGTAAATCCAATTTTAATCTTTATAATATATTTGTTTATAAATATTTTTTTTATTTTATAAATTTATTTTAAAAAAAATAATATTTTACAATTTTATAAAATTTATTGGAAAAACTAAATTCATTTTCTTAATCCTAAAAAAAATACCATATGGGATATTTTTAAGAATTTTAAAATAAGAAATTTTTTTCAATAAATAGTGAATATACTTGTTTTATAAGAATTATCACTAATTTTATTACTTTTAATAACACAAAAATTATTTTATTAACGTTTTAAAAACATAATTATTTTAATTACATAAATAATAATCCTATTTATAAAATTATAATAATTCCAATTATTATTTTTTCAATAAATTGTTTTTAATATTTTGAAGATATTCTCTTTGGGAAACCAATTTTTCATCTTCTTTGCAAGATTACCTTAAAATTAAAAATTTTAACATATATAAAGGTTTTTAAGAAACATTTTTACACATTTTATGTCAGCAATTTTTATATTATGTTATATTACTACTTTATATTTTGACCATTATAATTAGAGAAATTAATAAAAATTAATTAACAATATTACAGTAAAAATTGGTTTATCAGGGGTTAACAAAAAAAGATAAGGTTTAAAATGACGAGAAAATGGAAGAAATTCATTATTTTAAAATATTTATAATTAATCGCATCTATAATTTATTATTTATGATTTCATAGATTTGTGGTATGACAAAGTCAGGGGAACACATTTTTATTTTTAAATATTACAACTATTCCACTAACCTCTCTTATAAAAGTCCATCCCTACCCTATCCACTCAACACTACAAAAACCATTTAAATTAGAAAATACCAAATAAAACTTATTCCTAATTTGAATCATATCATCATATAGTCATTAATTTTTTTTTAAATCCATCGTAATTATAATTTTGTTTCAAACCAAAAGAGGTTGTCTGAAGAAGAGAAAACATCCCAAACTGACTGTTTTAATATATCTCTTCCTCCAAATCCATATAATATCATAAAATAATGATAATATAATAACCATAATATCATAAACAGAAATATATTTTATTATCAAATTGTAATTACCTATAACCATTTCTTAATCCCTCATATTGAAATGATGACATCACTAGAGTGTACGTCGGACTGCAGCCTCGAAAACAGACGTGACACTTTTTCCTCAACACCTCACATGGTTTGGTATCATGATAGTTATAATATATATATATATATTAAATTTAAAAAATAATTATAATTATGTAATCATTATATCACTTAGATCATCATAAATTCAATTCTATGGGTCATATGATAATGTAGTTTGTTTGGTAGACTACTTAACTATGAACTGATATGATTTTTTTACCAAACCTTTCTATAGAAGGTGACTATGTTAAAAATAATGAATATATGGTATATATATTACATAAATGTTATTTTGAAATGGTAATATATTATCTGAATTTTATTATTTAAATATCTGAAAAATTGTAAACATCGTTCATGTGTACGCAAGACCTACCATCTCTGTTATGGAGTATTTGGTTTTCCATCCCAAACTTTTATCGAAAAATTTAAATAGATATATAATGTATATATAATATATTTATATCATTATTACCATTATCATTATGATTTAACCATGATCAATTTATTGTGATCAAACATACAAAATCAAATCCTTCAAGAAAAATAAAGCAGTTATGACCTGAAAAATGACAGTAACAAGGAAATATTGATAAATGGTTATTAATGTGTCTTAACAAAATCATATATGGTATTATATATATTTATTAACATGTAATAAATTTATAATAATATTATATTTTTTATATTGTATATTCAAATTTTTACAAAGGATGTAACGACTCAGGGTAAGGGTTTTTTGTCTCACATTATGTGAGACAGAACACATATTAACCATGTGATTTTTATAATGGGAATATAATTCCCCTAAATTAATATTATTATTTTTTGTCCTGAAAATTTTGTTTATTTATGTAACACCCCAAGCTTCCACGATGCTTTTCCCTTTGAATAATGCAAAAGCTTGTATTGTAAGCAACTTCGAGATTCTAACACATCGCGACCAGTCAAACTAGCCATTTTGAATAGTAATACTGACTTTTTAAAATTTTATAAATTTTATTTTTCCAAATGGACTTCATTTTTAATTTGGAATGTTGAAATTAGCTTAGGGTGAATTTTTTTTATTTTCTGAAAACATTCAATTTTTGATGAATAGTAAAAAACACTGTGTTTTTTGTTAAAACCAACTTTTTATTTAAATAATAATTTATTTTATTTAAATTTATTTTAGGTAAAAATAGATACATAATACCTATATATGTTCAATTTAATTAAATGGAGTCATTTTATAATAAGTTTAGATATATAAAAATTTATTGATCTTTTTATTGTCTTTTACCCACCTCCTTTGAGCATTTAAAAATTTGCAGAAAACATATTTTTACCACTTTTGTGCGATGGATTTAAAAAATAAATGGGACAAAATTAATATCAGTAAGTAAAATGTGGTTCAATAAGATGAAAATAATTTTTGTTGAATAGTAACTTTTGAAATTTATTTACCACGGTTAAAAGTAAATAGGGTCATTTAGGGTAAAAATGATATCATAATTACCCTAACACATGTCCTAATTCTATTGAATAAGTATAATTCGACCAAAAAGACATTAGGAATAAAATATGATCCTATTTGGTCCCCTTGGATTAGATTATGACATTTATTATTATTTTATTTAAAGAAGAGTTACAAGAGTTAAATTCAATGTTTAATAACTAAACCATTTTTAATATTAGGTTATACATAATATAAATTTGACTATGAATATTCATTAGAAAGATAAAATTATTTTATAAATAGTGGTATTTTATTTATAATTTTTAGACATTAAATAATATATTTTATTTATGACACAATGATGATCCATTAATTATCTTATTAATGAGAGATTAAAATAATTGATATTATAAATATCAAAAAAAATGTAATTTGATACTTTTTATGAATAAAACTAATTTATTAGGTTAATGTGACATGTTAGAGTTGATTAAAACAATTCTAGGTAATCATGTTGTTATGATTTTAACAAAAACCAAATATAAAATAGTGTCAAAATTGACGTAATTGAGTTCTTTAAACAAATACTATATTATTATTTGATATAATATTTCTAAAAATATTTGTTTAGTCCAAAGGATATACATAAGGTTATATATATTAATAATGATCCACTTGGGGTTCACATGGAATGTTATAGTAATTTTATTAACCATATAATATATAAATACCATGAGACATGGTAAATGTCAAACTATTTAACTAATAGTTAAATCTAAAAGATAAGGTTAATATGATGACCTAAACCTATCTAAAACCTTTTGTATAGGAGGGTTTCGACCCATATCCTCCTTATCCTCTAAATAAGTCATTTTTTAGCCATTATAAATCAAAAATTATTTTATTATAAAATAATATTTCAAACATTTCCTAAAGTGACCCTCACCCCACTTATTAAAGGCTGCATTCCCTTCTCTTAATTTCACACCTCCAAAGACAATTTGATCGGCCTAACCCTACCCAAATATACTCCCAACATTCTCCATTTATCCGATAGGCCTTCAATTGGTCTGAAAGAGAACCTAAGGAGCCTTTAGATCAAATCAAAAGGAAGAACCCAAAGAAGAGGAAAATATTTCATCACCCCTTTCACGTTTTTTCTTCTTCCACATACTCTTTATTAGTTGTTTGCAATATAATATATTAAATATAGTATATTCTATATAATATGATGTTATTATTAAAATTTTACAACCATATTCATTATTATATCCATCATATGAATGACAAAGTCACCATACGTGCGTACGTACGGCTTACCATCTCCACGTTGTGGTGTTGTTTGTTATTCAAACACTACATTATTTGGATGGGTATAATAATGAGTATAACTTATGTAAATAATAAATATTACATATTATTTATTCTTTTATATGATATACCATCCAATTACATAGGATTTTACCATCAATATAATCATATTGTCGCTCGTGAGTACGTACGGTTTACCATCTCCACGAACGTGACGAGATTCATTCCCCGTCGTAATAATTCAAGAATAATTTTCAATATATGATTAAAAATAATTTTTTTGAACATAATATCATTCTGGATATGAATAAAATACATCCTATTCATAACAAACATGTCTAAGATAACCGAGCATACAATGGAAAACTGATCAATTAACACACGAAATGATGATATTACTAAAATATTATTAACAAAGCAATATTAGATGATCATATATGATATCATATTTATGTATATAGTTTTTGTATAATTTAATAACAATGATTTAACTATTTTATAGGAGGTTAATGTACCCTCGACCAAGGAAAAGTACAAGGTAAGGGTTATTTCCACAATCTCTTTATTATCCGAGGTTGTTTTAACGTAAGTATCTACTAGGTCCTATTTATCATCCACATCAGTGTTTTCATAAAAATGTATTTAAAAATATTTTTACTATTTACTATTAAATGGGTTAAATTCATTTATACCCTTATTTTACCTTATATTTTTTAAAAGGAATATTTTTTTTTTCATTTTGCAAATAGGGTACATTATAATCTTTTTGACAAAATTAAGGTAAGAATGTTTTTTTAACTTATACAGTGAGTGCGGCTATTTTCTACCATTATAACATCGTCGAAGCTTCCCATACAAGAATATAAAAATAATTTAAAAATAAATGTTCTATTTTATAATTATATTACATTTAAATGATCTCAAAATAGGAAAACATATTTCTCTAAAAAAGGATTGATTTCAACTATGTCAACATCCTTTGATGGATTTTAAGCTTGTTTGCAGTTGATTTATTATGATGAATAACTTCCATATTGTATTGAATGTATTATGATATTTTTTACTGTGGATGTGTTATTTTTACACCATTCATGGTTTATGGATAGTGTATTGACATTTCATATGCTAGTTTTAATATGAATGTTTATGTTATGTTTAAACCTTTTCATATGTGCAATGCATTGGACATAGTAAGTAATGGGTGGAGCCTGATAGAGATCCTTGATGAATTGGTAGGTCTCATGAGACAAACTAGTGTGTTGGCAGAAGGCCTTGATAAAATCCTATTTTTAGTATTGGCTCAAGGCCTTGAATATGTGGTTATGATGACTTACATTATGTGTAACAGCCCGATATTTTATGAAAAATATTCTTTTTATTTCACTACTGTCTTGTGTCGTACGCTACACCTAAAGGAGCTTTCACAACACACATCCTTGACTTGCCTTGCATTACACGCAATCACGACCTTCCTCGATAGCGTGTATAGTACGCAATAACGAGTTTCACTAAACAACAATATGCTATTAAAATATTATTAAAACTAGCCGTTATGAATAGTAATAACCACTTTTTGAAATTTTTTAAATTTTATCTTTTAAAATGGAATTCATTTTTGGATTCGTAATATCGAAATTAGCTTAGGGTGAAATTTTGGTACTTTTCGGATAACTTTCATATTCTGATGAATAGTGAAAATTACTAAATTATAATTAAAAACAACTTTTTTAATCAAAATAATTAATAGTGATAAATCATTAATTTGAGTGGTTTTAAAGTATATTTAGAATATATTTTTACAATTTAATACAATGTTGGTCATTGGATGTAATTTCACATTTAAACTAGACATAAACAAGTGTCAATCTTTTGATAGATATTGTTTCTTAAAAACACGCTATTTGTTTTAACAGCGGGATTTAATTATAAAATTAATTAATTCAACTTTTATGTTATGAATTTGGTAAAATAGACTTCATTTTTGAATTCGGAATATGAAATATAGCTTGGGATGGAATTTTGGCATTGTTCTGAAAAACATCAATTTTTGATGAATAGTGAAACCACTAAGTGGTAGGTTAAAAACTGAATTTTGCATAAAACTTAATTTTACCGCTTCTGTGAATGGAATTTCGAAAATCCGAGAGACACGGTTAATATCAAGGACTAAAATGTGGTTCAATGAGATGAAAATAATTTTTGGTGAATAGTAACTTTTTACTTTTTTTACCACGGTTAAAGGTAAATAGGGTAATTAAGGGTAAAAATGATATTAATATTACCCTAACACATGTCCTAATCCTATTGGAAAAGTGTATTTCGACCAAAAACAAACTTAGGAATAAAATATGACCATTTAGGCCCACTTGGGTTAGATTAGGACATTTATTATTAATTTATTTAAAGAAGGGTTAAAAGAGTTAAAATCAAAGTTTATTTACTAAAACATTTTTAATATGGGGTTATACATAAGATAAATTTGACTATAAATATTCATTAGAAAGCTAAAAAGATTTCTTACATAATGGTATTTTATTTGTAATTTTTAGACATCAAATAAGTTAATATATTTATGACACAAAGATGATGCAGTAATTATCTTATTAATGAAATATTGACATAATTGATGTTATAAACACAAAACTAAATATAATTTGAGACTTTTTATGAATTCCACTAATTTTTTAGGTTACTATGATATATTAGTGTTTATTTAATCAACTTGGTTCGAACAAATAATTCTGTTATGACTTTCACAAAAATCATGTATCAAATAGTGTCAAAATTGACACAAAATAGTTTTTAAATAAAATATTATATTATTAATTGTTATTTTATTCCTAAAAATCTAAGGTTAGGCCAAATGACTTAGATAAGGATATATGTATTAATAATATACAATTTGGGGTTCGTTTGGCATGTTATAGTAAGTTTATTAACCATATAATGTAAGAAAACAAAAAGACACGGTAAAAGTTAAATTATTTAACTTAGAGTTAAATCTAATTGATAAGGTTAAAATATTAACCTAAACTTGTCTAAATCTTATTGGTTGATAGGATTTAGATCCATCCCCACTTTAGCTTCGAAATAATACCCTTTGGAACCATTATAAACCGATTTTGACTTTAATATAAAATAATATTTTGAGATATTCCTAAGGTGCCCCTCTCCTCCCTTATAAAAGGACACCTCCTCCCCCTCCTCCTCACACAAATTTGAGCACTCAAGCTCGGCCAACCCCTGCCATTTTCTCCTCTCCACTTCCCTAGCAACATCCTAGAGGTTCTGGTCTTCCTCAAAGACCAATTCTAGTGCCCTAAGAGGAGGTCTCAAAGAGGCACTTCAAAGAAGAGGTAATTACCGTTACCAATTCTTTCATCTTTATTTCTTCTTACACTTCTTCTTCTTAGGTTGTTTCATTATGAAGTAATAACATCAGTATCACTCATATACTGATATGTTATTATAAATATGAAACAACCCTAATTCACCTTCTATCCATCCTACGGAAAAATGAAATCACCGCGCGTGCGTACGTACGGAATACCGTCTCCACGCCGTGGTGTAATCTATTTTCCACCATCACCTTACAAGGATGGGTATAATGGTGTAATGAGTAACTATATATGATTATTATGAAGTAATATTGATACTTAAATAATATATATATACTCCAATACAATTCCACGATTATAGGAATGATATCATCACTCGTGCGTACGTACGGAATACCGTCTCCACGATGTGATGCGACTCGTTCTACATGATCTTCATTTCATAATGATTATATAAATGAATTGAATGAATGAATATGGTATATACTACACTAATACCATTCTGGAAATGAATTATATATAACCTAAAGATAAGAATAAGAATTTATTCGACAAAACACGCATAAGAACAAAAAGTTATAAAGACCCGAGTAACAAGTAACAATGAAATATTACTAACAAGAAGCTAATAATATGACCATATATGATCTCATATCAATATGTATGATTCTGTAATAAGTAAATAACATTATTTAAACCATTATACAGGAGCTTCGGACACGAACAAAGCAAATCGGACCTAAGGTAAGGGAAATATCACTATCTCATTTTTATCCGAGATTGTTTATTCGTAAGTATTTACTGGGGTGTATTTTATCATCCACATCCATGTTTACTCAATATGTAATATTATTTCCATCCACCTAAAATTTTTTAAATCCATTTTTACCCTTCAGTGAGTTTTTAGTAATACGTATGAAAGGAATCTTTTGTCGTTTTTCGTACGAGGTAATTTTTGACTTTTCCGACAAAAGTACGAAGAATGTTTTTTTTAACTTATACGGCACGAACGGATTTCTACAGTTTTATAAAGCCTTATTTTAATGAAGCTTCCTCTAAAAGATTTCATGACTATTTTCAATAAAATCTCTTTCTTTTAAAATTGCATGATGTTTTGTGAAAAGAAATTGATTTTGAAGAAGAAAGGATATTTTCCTCAAGAATTCAATTCAAGTGTTTTATCAAAATTATTTTCCATCTAAGATAATAAAGGGTTCTGTTTCTATCCATATTTTTACATTGATTTGACTATGTTGTGATGGAATTATGTTTATGAATTCCTTTATCTTATATGAATTGATTTATGATGTCATGATGTTTCAAGAATCCCATTTTTGTTAAATGTGTTATGCGATGATGTATGTTTTATGATTATGTGGCACACATAAGAAAGGATTCATTATAAGATGGGTGGGACCTATATCTCCCTCCAATGCATTGGGTAAAGATTTTATATCTCATGAGATAGACATGGCTGGAACGGAAGGTTATTCCGGTTCAGTGAAACAGGACTAAAACGAGGGTTACTCGATTCAGAAAGGGACTTTGTCCACTAAGATAGTCTTGGCAATGAGTCTTGACTAACAAGAAATGATTCTCTATGATTATGTGTGTATGCCACAAAGTTTCAAGTTTTATGTTATGATTATTGGGATTTCTTTTCACTACTATGATTTATCCCATGTTATGAAATTATGCTCTCTTTTGCAGGTTAAGATTTCCAAAAGTTATGTTCTTATGAATATGATGTGATTGATTTTTTTTTTCTTTTGTTTACCCTTACTGAGCATTTGAGCTCACCCTTTTATGTTTTATTTTCCCCAGGATATAAAGAAAGGTTTTAGGTAAAAAAAAGGGAAGATCTTTATGGGAGATATTGAAGATCTTTCATCACGATTAGAAGATTACGTTCCGAGTTTCCAAAGACACTAAACTATTACGATCCTTGTGTGTGTGTTTTTGTTATGTACTAAGTATTCCGCAAAAGTAATGTAATGTCAATGTACGTCAGGCTTCGGGTCTCTACAGTTGGTATCAGAGGAAAGGTTTAGTCAACCTTTGGAAACTAGGATGCGAAAACGTTAGTAAGATCCCTAGAGATATTTCTAAGGTATGTCTAGGGATGTCCCTAGGGATAAGTATACGTATAGGTTATAGTAATAGAATTACGCTAACGATCATAGAATTAAACCTAAGATGTTGGATATTTAAGGTACTCCCCCTTTATTATGTTGTTTTCCCTAGCATGATTTTTGCCTCTCACACTATTCTTTTTGGGTTTTAGACAATGGCTGGAACCCGAAGGAACCGTGTTGATCAATGCAATGGACAATGCAATGATTGCCCTCCTGAACAAACAAATGTTATGGGAGATGGAGTGCAAAATCTTATTGCTATACTTACACAAGCTATGAATCATTCTTGACTTCCAAATGAGCAGAGAAGGGAACAATATTCTATTGAGTCCTTCATGAGGCAACGTCCACCTTCTTTCAATGGGTCTTCTGATCCACTTGTGGATGAACAATGGATCAGTACTACTGAAAAGATATTTTCAGTTCTTCAATGTTCTGAACATGATAAAGTCATCTTAGGAGTATATCGTTTGGAAGGTGAAGCTGATCAATGGTGGAATCTTATCAAGAATACGAGGCCAAGAGATGAAATTGAGTCCATGGAATGGGACGAGTTCAAGAACTTGTTTTTCAGTAAGTACTTCCCTTTTATTCTTCGAACAAAGATGGAGAAAGAGTTTCTTGAACTGAAGCAAAGGGACGATGAATCTGTTGGTACCTATGAAGCAAATTTTACAAGACTTGCAAGGTATGCTTCTGGAATTATCATCCAACCTGAAAGTAAAGTTGATCGATTTTTCTGTGGCTTAAAACCAAGTCTTCGAAGGGCATTAGCTATAAGAGACTTCAGTAGCTATGAAGAAATTGTGCGTTGTGCTATCAAGGTAGAAATGGAAGTTGGTGTTACATATCCATCTCATGGTTTTGATAAGAAACGAAAGATGGAGTTCAAGGAGAAATCTCAGAATAATGGTGAAAAGAAGATGAATGTTTCCTTATGCACAAAGTGTGGAAAGAAGCATGGTGGAGATTGTCTTAAAGGGACTAGAAAATGTTTTATGTGTTGAAAAGAAGGTCATCGAGCATCTGAGTGTCGAAGTAATGGAAAAAGGGTTTCTAATGATGTAAATAAAGCAAACACTACAGAGAACGCACCGCCAACACTTCAATGCTTCAAGTGCAAGGAAATGGGGCATTATGCTAATAATTGCCCTAATCCAAGGGTTAGTGATGATCAACATGAGCAACCACTGAAGGCAAAGGACAAAGGGAAATCACATGCGATCACTATTGGCAATGTTGAATATGACAACGATGTGGTGGAATGATTAATTGTTTATGTAATGGGATTCCAAAATAATGTTGTATCATTGAGTATTGCAATATTTATTGATGTGGAATTCAAAGTGATTGAGATATTTTTTGGAAATAAGATGATATGCGCATAATGAAGACGAGAAAATGAAATGTTTAATAGTATTCATGAGCTCATGATTGATATAAGGACTAAGTGATATCATGGTTTGAGTATATAGAATTTTGAGGATTTTGGTAAGTGGAAAGTGTTAACTTTTAACTGCACTCATGTTTTCACTAAGGTATTCAAGAGAATACACGATTAAGGACTTTGAATGTTTGGAATGTGACCAACAAGACATATCTTATGATATGTGGGGATCAACGACAGTATTAAATCTCTGGTAATCGTTGTCACTATATTATGAGAGTGGACTGCAGTATTATGTATAAGCCTAAAGATTAGACTGGACATAAGTTAGTATTGTTTAAGGATAGAAGATTTTCGATATTATTGATGGGATGTTATAGTAACGTAGTTTTAGAAAAAGGAAAACCTGCAGGACGGGCGACAGCCCATCGCTTCGGACAAGGCTGTGGGAATCGAACCCACAACCGAAGTGCGACTGGCCTTTATCGCCTACCACTGACCTACAGGAAGTCCCTGTTTAGTTGAAACTAGTTTTATTATATTAAGCAGTATGATATATGAAGTATAAGTCCATTTTAGGAACCATATATGATTAATCCCACTATAGGTCGACTTATGTATATAAATTTTGCTAACCTTTTGAGACAGATGGAATGACCCGTCATTCTATCACATGATCTGATAACACTTCACGAATAACAAATTCAACTTCATTTATTTAAGAGATGAAGTGGAAATTGTTAAAGGCACGAACAGCAGTGAGATTGTACCAAAATAAAGTAAGTATTTATTCTAATTCAAATTCTTTAACTTTAGGGAAATGATCTTGAAAACCAAAAATGTTGTCCTAGTTCTCTTATACCTGATGAATCAGATGGTACCCTAGATCGTCACAAGTTTATGGATTTGTGATTACTGGCTTTTCCATAGCCATGTTCTCTACCACTCTCCATCAGAACATGATGGTTAGATTTTTCTTCCATATCCATATTTTCACCTATGTGGAAACCTAGTGATTAGTTTATTTGGGTAATCGTTACATTTTATACTTTAGTTTTTAAAGCCAAGTTTTGGTATTCCTTTTTATGATGTGGGTTTCTATTAAATAAACTTTCGAATAGTAAACAATTTATAACCCCGACGAATTTCGAGGGCGAAATTCATTTTAAGGGGGGTAGAATCTAACAACCCGAGATTTTATGAAAAATATTCTTTTTATTTCACTATTATCTTGTGTCGTACGCTACACCTAAAGGAGCTTTCACAACACGCATCCTTGACTTGCCTTGCATTACACGCAATCACAACCTTCCTCGATAGCGTGTATAGTACGCAATAACGAGTTTCACTAAACAACAATATGCTATTAAAATATTATTAAAACTAGCCGTTATGAATAGTAATAACCACTTTTTGAAATTTTTTAAATTTTATCTTTTAAAATGGAATTCATTTTTGGATTTGTAATATCGAAATTAGCTTAGGGTGAAATTTTGGTACTTTTCGGATAACTTTCATATTCTGATGAATAGTGAAAATTACTAAATTATAATTAAAAACAACTTTTTTAATCAAAATAATTAATAGTGATAAATCATTAATTTGAGTGGTTTTAAAGTATATTTAGAATATATTTTTACAATTTAATACAATGTTGGTCATTGGATGTAATTTCACATTTAAACTAGACATAAACAAGTGTCAATCTTTTGATAGATATTGTTTCTTAAAAACACGCTATTTGTTTTAACAGCGGGATTTAATTATAAAATTAATTAATTCAACTTTTATGTTATGAATTTGGTAAAATATACTTCATTTTTGAATTCGGAATATGAAATATAGCTTGGGATGGAATTTTGGCATTGTTCTGAAAAACATCAATTTTTGATGAATAGTGAAACCACTAAGTGGTAGGTTAAAAACTGAATTTTGCATAAAACTTAATTTTACTGCTTCTGTGAATGGAATTTCGAAAATCCGAGAGACACGGTTAATATCAAGGACTAAAATGTGGTTCAATGAGATGAAAATAATTTTTGGTGAATAGTATCTTTTTACTTTTTTTTACCACGGTTAAAGGAAAATAGGGTAATTAAGGGTAAAAATGATATTAATATTACCCTAACACATGTCCTAATCCTATTGGACAAGTGTATTTCGACCAAAAACAAACTTAGGAATAAAATATGACCATTTAGGCCCACTTGGGTTAGATTAGGACATTTATTATTAATTTATTTAAAGAAGGGTTAAAAGAGTTAAAATCAAAGTTTATTTAGTAAAACATTTTTAATATGGGGTTATACATAAGATATATTTGACGATAAATATTCATTAGAAAGCTAAAAAGATTTCCTACATAATGGTATTTTATTTTTAATTTTTAGACATCAAATAAGTTAATTTATTTATGACACAAAGATGATGCAGTAATTATCTTATTAATGAAATATTGACATAATTGATGTTATAAACACCAAACTAAATATAATTTGAGACTTTTTATGAATTCCACTAATTTTCTAGGTTACTATGATATATTAGTGTTGATTTAATCAACTTGGTTCGAACAAATAATTCTGTTATGACTTTCAAAAAAATCATGTATCAAATAGTGTCAAAATTGACACAAAATAGTTTTTAAATCAAATATTATATTATTAATTGTTATTTTATTCCTAAAAATCTAATGTTCGGCCAAATGACTTAGATAAGGATATATTTATTAATAATATACAATTTGGGGTTAGTTTGGCATGTTATAGTAAGTTTATTAACCATATAATGTAAGAAAACAAAAAGACACGGTAAAAGTTAAATTATTTAACTTAGAGTTAAATCTAATTGATAAGGTTAAAATAATAACCTAAACTTGTCTAAATCTTATTGGTTGATAGGATTTCGATCCATCCCCACTTTAGATTCGAAATAAGACCCTTTGGAACCATTATAAACCGATTTTGTCTTTAATATAAAATAATATTTTGAGATATTCCTAAGGTGCCCCTCTCCTCCCTTATAAAAGGACACCTCCTCCCCCTCCTCCTCACACAAATTTGAGCACTCAAGCTCGGCCAAACCCTGCCATTTTCTCCTCTCCACTTCCCTAGAAACATCCTAGAGGTTCTGGTCTTCCTCAAAGACCAATTCTAGTGCCCTAAGAGGAGGTCTCAAAGAGGCACTTCAAAGAAGAGGTAATTACCGTTACCAATTCTTTCATCTTTATTTCTTCTTCCACTTATTCTTCTTAGGTTGTTTCATTATGAAGTAATAACATCAGTATCACTCATATACTGATATGTTATTATAAATATGAAACAACCCTAATTCACCTTCTATCCATCCTACAGAAAAATGAAATCCCCGCGCGTGCGTACGTACGGAATACCGTCTCCACGCCGTGGTGTAATCTATTTTCCACCATCACCTTACAAGGATGGTTATAATGGTGTAATGAGTTACTATATATGATTATTATGAAGTAATATTGATACTGAAATAATATATATATACTCCAATACAATTCCACGATTATAGGAACGATATCATCACTCGTGCGTACGTACGGAATACCGTCTCCACGATGTGATGCGACTCGTTCTACATGATCTTAATTTCATAATGATTATATAAATGAATTGAATGAATGAATATGGTATATAATACACTAATACCATTCTGGAAATGAATTATATATAACCTTAAGATAAGAATAAGAATTTATTCGACAAAACACGCATAAGAACAAAAAGTTATAAAGACCCGAGTAACAAGTAACAATGAAATATTACTAACAAGAAGCTAATAATATGACCATATATGATCTCATATCAATATGTATGATTCTTTAATAAGTCAATAACATTATTTAAACCATTATACAGGATCTTCGGACACGAACAAAGCAAATCGTACCTAAGGTAAGGGAAATATCACAATCTCATTTTTATCCGAGATTGTTTATTCGTAAGTATTTACTGGGGTGTATTTTATCATCCACATCCATGTTTACTCAATATGTAATATTATTTCCATCCACCTAAAATTGTTTAAATCCATTTTTACCCTTCAGTGAGTTTTTAGTAATACGTATGAAAGGAATCTTTTGTCGTTTTTCGTACGAGGTACTTTTTGACTTTTCCGACAAAAGTACGAAGAATGTTTTTTAACTTATACGGCACGAACGGATTTCTACTGTTTTATAAAGCCTTATTTTAATGAAGCTTCCTCTAAAAGATTTCATGACTATTTTCAATAAAATCTCTTTCTTTTAAAATTGCATGATGTTTTGTGAAAAGAAATTGATTTTGAAGAAGAAAGGATATTTTCCTCAAGAATTCAATTCAAGTGTTTTATCAAAATTATTTTCCATCTAAGATAATAAAGGGTTCTGTATCTATCCATATTTTTACATTGATTTGACTATGTTGTGATGGAATTATGTTTATGAATTCCTTTATCTTATATGAATTGATTTATGATGTCATGATGTTTCAAGAATCTCATTTTTGTTAAATGTGTTATGCGATGATGTATGTTTTATGATTATGTGGCACACATAAGAAAGGATTCATTATAAGATGGGTGGGACCTATATCTCCCTCCAATGCATTGGGTAAAGATTTTATATCTCATGAGATAGACATGGCTGGAACGGAAGGTTATTCCGGTTCAGTGAAACAGGACTGAAACGAGGGTTACTCGATTCAGAAAGGGACTTTGTCCACTAAGATAGTCTTGGCAATGAGTCTTGACTAACAAGAAATGATTCTCTATGATTATGTGTGTATGCCACAAAGTTTCAAGTTTTATGTTATGATTATTGGGATTTCTTTTCACTACTATGATTTATCCCATGTTATGAAATTATGCTCTCTTTTGCAGGTTAAGATTTCCAAAAGTTATGTTCTTATGAATATGATGTGATTGATTTTTTTTTCTTTTGTTTACCCTTACTGAGCATTTGAGCTCACCCTTTTATGTTTTATTTTCCCCAGGATATAAAGAAAGGTTTTAGGTAAAAAAAAGGGAAGATCTTTATGGGAGATATTGAAGATCTTTCATCACGATTAGAAGATTACGTTCCGAGTTTCCAGAGACACTAAACTATTACGATCCTTGTGTGTGTGTTTTTGTTATGTACTAAGTATTCCGCAAAAGTAATGTAATTTCAATGTACGTCAGGCTTCGGGTCTCTACATTATGCATTCCATAATTATGAAAGTGGTTATTGATATTACATGTGATTATTCGACTAGAATAATGTCCATGTTAATAAGTAAATGGAATTATTTGATTTTATCTTTCCCATATTATGCTGATGTTTAGGTTTAAAAGTATTTTTTTTAGTATAAAACATTTTCTTAAATGTTTATACTTATTTATGAATGTTTCATCTATATTGTTATCCATATTGAGCATCTGATCTCACCCATTTATAAGTTTTATTTTCCTCAGGATGTGAAGAATTATTTTATGGTTGACCTACAAGGATAAGATAAGGATATAAGTGTTTTTAAAAGTGGAAAAATGTTGGTGACGTTTATATTTCATGATGTTATGTTAAACTCATGAATGTATCTAGTACTTCCAAGGCTACTAAACTGATCAGTATTTCAGGACATGATTACTTGTATCATGCCAATGTTATATAAAAATGCACTAACTCTAGGTAACTAGGGAAAGGTAATTATAGTTGGTATCAGAGAAAGTTTAGTACAAACCTTTGAAACTATATTTAGAAAAACTCTGATTAAATAACACTACCCTAAGATAGACTTTGAGGATTAGTATAGAAGAACTTCCTAAAATTTTTGTACCATATTAATTTTGTTAGTTTTCCAAGAAATAAATCCATTTCTGGATATGAGTAGGTAGAGGCGGCATTAGCATAGATGTACCTAGGGGTAAAACCTGAAAACACCACTTTGAGCTGGACTCGAACAGGAACCGGTGCACGACAATAGGCCTTGCTACACTCTTGGTTACGGAAATCCAGGGGGATATACTTAGGATAATTCTCATATTCGTTAAAAACCATTATGAAGGGTTTATGAGTGTACACTTACTCAATGAAAATATTTTTATGATTAAGGATTATATCTATAAACTGTTCAATTAATGTTAACTGTTTTACAAGTTCAGAATTATATATTGTGATTCATAAACTAATCTACTTTATGCCATTGATTATAAATAGAGCCTAGTGGAAGGAATGAAAACTGTATCAATGCACGTAATCCATGTAGGGGATTCCGTTCTACTCAAGATAATTATAGTGGAGCTGGTGATGCAACTGGTGTTGATCAGCTTGTCACCATACTGGGACAACTCACTCACGTTATGAAAAATAACCTTACCTGTATGAAGCACCTTGATCCACAACACCGAGGATCAATGTTAGAAAACTTCATGAGGAAAAATCCACCAACATTCAATGGGAGTACAAATCCATTAGTATCTGAGCAATGGATAAATTTTTTATAGAATATATTTCTTTCTTTGGGGAGTAGCGAAAGGGAAAAAGTTGTCATGGCAGTTTATTACCTCATGGGAGATGTAGATAAATGGTGGTCATTCATCCAAATCACAAAGGAAGATTAATAAGTATAAAACATGGAATGGAGGGAGTTTAAAGATATTTTCGTAGAAAAATACTTTCCTTGTGACCATCGAGTGGATATGGAAGGACAATTTTTGAGTCTGAGGATAAAGGAGGATGAGAATGTCGCAAAGTATGAGGCTAACTTTACAAGGATAGCATGGCTTGAACCAGATTATATACGTAACCCAAGGAGTAATATTGATTGATTATTTTATGGGTTAAAACAATTTCTCCATTGAGCATTAGTCTCACAATCCTTCTCATTATACGAACATATTTTCTCATGTGCTATCAAGACAGAAAAAGAGTTCTCTACATTTTAGGACTTTAATGAAATGAAAGAGAAAAAATAGATCTTCTAAACACTCTATAAATGGAAATAAGGGGATGAAGGGAAATGTTGAATATCCATCCTGTAGTAAATGTGGGAAGAAACACCCCAGTACTTTCCTGAACAGAATGGGAGTTTGTTACAAGTGTGGTGAAAAAGTCCACCTAGCTAGTGATTGCAAGGGAAAGAAATAGGTTTTTAGTGTTGAATGCTATAATTTTTGAGAAAATGGGCATTATTCAAATGAATATCCTAAGAGCCAATGGAACTTACCTAAGAAAAGTCCATGGGAGAAAGGACAAGATTATGTGATCACTACTACAGAGTTTGAAGCTCCAAAAGATGTGGTGATAGGTAATTTAATGGTTTCCTCAAGTTTATCCAATGCTTTATTTGATTCTAGATCATTTCATTGTTTCATATATTCCCAGTTTCAAAAAAAATTTGATATTTAAAATTCAATTTAACAAGGTATTTTTCAGTCAAAAATCCTAAGTGAAGTATCATTTCGACAACGTTTTGTGAATTACATCCCATTAGGGAATATAAATTTTCTTTCTCTGCTGATATCATCGTCATAACCATGATTGAATTTGATATAATACTCAGAATTTATTGGCTTTTGAACCCTGATACAAACATTTATTGTAATAATAAGGAGGTTACAATTCTTGAAGATGATAAGGAGTACCTTATCTTTTGAGTAGAAACATCACCGTCTAATTCTTATCTAGATCTACCCTCAGTAGCTCTACTAAATTCAATTATTGTGGAGGATGAGAATTAAATAACTATGGGTGAGGAAAAAAATGTCCGAATAGAGGACGTACCTATTGTTCAATAATATGTGGATGTGTTTCTAGAGGATTTACCTGAACATCCTCTAGAACGAGAAATTGATATTTCCATTGATTTAATTCCTAGTTCAAGGCCCATATCAAAGACTCCTTATAGAATGAACACTGTAGAATTAGTGGAACTAATGAAACAACAAGAGTAATTGAGTAATATGGGGTTCATTCACCCTAATGTTTCTCGAGGGACATCCCCTGTCCTTTTTTTAGAATAAAGAAGGATCTATGAGGTTTTTCATTGACTACAGGGAGATTAATGCTCTAAAAATAAATGAAAAGTATCCCCTACCTCGCATTGATGATTTATTCTACCAATATCAAAGATCTCAACATTTTTCAAAGATTGACGTTTGATCAAGATAACATCATTTGTGTGAGAAGAAGGAAAGAAATCCACTAACAGAATTTCGAACCTGGTATGGGCATTATGAGTTTACAGTAATCCCTTTTGGGTTGATTACTACATAATCTGTATTCATGGATCTAATGAATAGATTTTTCAAGGAATATCATGATGTCTTAGTAGTGGTATTTATTTATTATATCATGGTATACTCTAAAATCATTGAAGATCATGAAAATCACTTGTGCACTATTTTGAAAACCCTTAGAACAAATGAATAATATGGGAAGTTTAGCAAGTGTGAATTCTGGATTCAAGAGATTTATTTTCATGGTCATATTGTCTATAAGGATTAAATCTTTCTTGATCCTTCAATGTCCAAGGCAGTCCAGGAATTTCCTGCATTGACGAGTATAATAGAGGTACGCAGTTTTATTGGTTTAGACGGTTATTATCGATGTTTCGTCCATAATTTTTCCCAATTGGCTAACCCATTAACCAAGATCCCTCTTAAGGAGATTAAATTTGTTTGGGAAAAAAAGTGTGATGAATGTATTGAATAAATAAAGAGAATATTAGTTAATGATCCAATCCTGACTCTACTAATAGGTAATGATGGTTTTGTTATTTATAGTGATTCTTCAAAGAATAGAGTGGGTTGTGTCCTTATTCAGAATGATAGATTTATTTCTTATGCATCATGATAGCTAAAAATTCATGAAAAAGACTATCATACTCATGATCTAGAGTTAGCAGCTATAATCATTGCTCTGAAAATATGAAGACACTATATCTATAGTGAATAATGTGAGATTTATACTGATCACAAGAGTTTGGAATGTATTTTCTCATAGAAAGAACTCAACATGAGGAAATGGATATGGCGTGAACTACTCAAGTATTATGACTGGACTATACACTACCACCCAGGGAAGGAAAATATAGTGGAAGATGCGTTGAGTATAAATTATCAAGAAGTTTTGAACAAGATGATAGTTGAAGGGATCCTATTTTAATGGATATAGTAAATATGGAAATGAGAATAACCATGGAAGGTGAATCATCAATCCTTTTTCAAATGGTTGTAAAACCATCTTTACTAGAATGGATAAAAAGTTCTCAGACTGATAAAGAGGAATTACAAAAGAAAATTAATGTTATGAATAATGGGAGATTGAGTGACTTCATATATGCATATGGAATTTTGAAATTTCGGAAGAGACTTCACGTTCCTAACATACCTGATCTAAAAAGAGAATTATTGTATGATGCGCATAGTTCCAATGTATCTATACACTATGGGAGAACCATGATGTATAAAGACTTTAAGGAAAATTTTTGGTGGGACAACATAAAGAGGGAGATTTATGATTTTCTATCTAGATGTATGGTTTATCAACAAGTGAAAGCTTGAAGGAAACAACTTAGAGGAGTAATGAAACCTCTTCCCATACCTGAGTGGAAATGGGATAATATTACAATGGAATTTTTCATTGGGATACCAAATACTACTATAAAAATGATGTAATATGGGTCATTGTATATCGTCTTACCAAGTCAGAACATTTTCTTTCTATAAGATAATATTTACCACTTAAACTTCTGGTAAGACTATATATTAATGAAGTTGTCCGACTCCATGGTGTACCCCTATTTATTGTTTCTAATTGTGATCCTCATTTCAAATCATGATTATGGAAAAGTCTTCAGAATGCCATGGATACTGAACTTCATTTGATCACTACCTACCACCCTCAAACTGATGGACAATTAGAACGGACTATTAAAACCTTAGAAGACATGTTGAGATCTTTCTCACTTGACTTTCAAGGTATGTGGTATCAATATTTACCTCCGGTAGAATTTTCCTTTAACAAAAGCATGCATTAAAGTATCAAGATGGCACCATATGAAGGTTATATGGAATGGGATGTCTCAAACCAACATGTTGGGATGATGTTGGTGAAATAAAACTCATAGGCCGAGAACATATTGAGGAAACAATGGAAAATGTGATGATTATCCAAACCCACATCAATGCATCCCAAAGTAGGAAAATGTGTTATACCGATAACCAAAGGAAGGATTTGGAATTTCATTTAGGAGACCATGTTTTCTTAAAGGTATCACCATGGAATTTTTTAATACCTTATTGTAAGAAGGGTAAATTTAGTCCCAAGTACATTGGACCTTTCGAAATTCTAGAATGAATTGGATTTGTAGCTTATCGTTTGGAAATGCCTCTAAGTCTCTCCAATGTTCAAGATGTGTTTTATGTATCACTATTGATAAAATACATGCCTGACCGAACACATGTACTCACTTATGAGGAAATTGAACTGGAAACTGATCTATCTTATTTTGAAGATCCAGTCAAAATTCTTGATACAGGAGAACAAGTGCGGAGAAACTAGACGACTCGTCTAGTAAATGTTCTATGGAAAATTCATGAGATGGAAGAGGAAACATGGGAACCAGAGGAACTTATGATGAAGAACCACCTGAATCTTTTTGTGTGGTAGTATTATAGGAATTTCAAGAACGAAATTCTTGGAAGGTGGAAATAATGTAACACCCCAATCTTCCACTTTACGTTTCCATTTGAATAATGAAATAGCTTCCATTATATGCAACTTCGAGATTCTATCACACCACGACCAACAAAACTAGACATTATGAATAGTAATACACACATTTTGAAATTTTATAAATTTTATTTTTCAAAATGGACTTCATTTTTGAATTCGGAATATCGAAATTAGATTAGGGTAATTTTTTTTTCTT
The DNA here is from genome assembly GCA_963277665.1 of Viscum album. Taxonomy (NCBI): domain Eukaryota; kingdom Viridiplantae; phylum Streptophyta; class Magnoliopsida; order Santalales; family Viscaceae; genus Viscum; species Viscum album. The sequence continues at coordinate 1,786,111,387 of OY728121.1, read as the reverse complement.
CAGAAAACTATCAATTTTTGATTAATAGTGAAAAACACTGCATTATTGGTTAAAACTGAATATTTATTGAAATAATTGTTTATGTTATTAAAATTTATATTAGGTAAAAATAGATACATAATACTTATATAAGTTCAATTTAATTCATTGGAGTAATTTTATAATACGTTCAGATATAAAACAATTTAATTGAACTTTTTACCGTCTTTTACCCACCTCCTAGGAGCATTTGCAAATTTGAATAAAACATAATTTTACTGCTTCTGTGGGTTGAATTTCAAAAATCCAGGAGACATGTTTAATATCAGTAAGTAATATTTGGTTCAATAAGATGGAAATAATTCTTGGTGAATAGTAACTTTTGACTTTTATTTACAACGGTTAAAAGTATATAGGGTAATTAAGGGTAAAAATGATATCATAATTACCCTAACACATTTTATATTTCTATTGGATAAGTATTATTTGACCAAAAACAACCTCAGGAATAAAATATGATCCTCTTTGGTCCACTTGGATTATATTAGGACATTTATTATTTTTTAAAGATGAGTTAAAAGAGTTAAATTCACTGTTTAATATTAACCATTATTAATGTAGGGTTATACATAATATAAATTCGACTATAAATTTCAATTAGAAATATAAAAAGATTTACTACATAATGGTATTTCATTTATAATTTTTAGACATTAAATAATTTAATTTATTTATGACATAATGATTATGTAGTAATTACCTTATTAATGAACTATTAAAATAATTGATATTACAAACATCCAAATAAATGTAATTTGAGACTTTTAATAAATTCAACTAATTTTATAGGTTAATATGACATGTTATTGTTGATTAAATAGTTTTTCTTTGAAGTAATCGTGCTGTTATGATTTTCACAAAAACCAAATACTAAATAGTGTCAAAATTGACATAATTGATTTTTCAAAACAAATACTATATTATTATTTGATATAATATTCCTAAAAATATATGGTTTGGAAAAAAGACTTAGATAAGGTTATATATATTAATATTGAACCACTTGGGGTTATCTTGGCTTGTTATTGTATGTTTATAAACCATTTAATATAAAAATACAAAGAGATATGGTAAATGTCAAACTATTTAACTAAGAGATAAATCTAAAATATAAGATTAATATAGTGACATAAACCCTTATAAAAACTATTGGATGAAAGTTTTTCGACCCATACCCACCTTATCTTATAAATAAATCATTTTGGAGACATTATAAACCGAAAATTATTTTATTATAAAGTAATATTTCAAAAATTCCCTAAAGTGACCCTCACCTCTCTTATAAAAGGGTACTTACCCTTATCTTAATTTCACACCTTCGAAGCCATTTGGATGAGACAAAACCTGCCCAAATTTAATCCCAAATTTCCATCCTTAATCCTAGAGGCCTTTCTTTGGTCAGAAAGCCATCTTATGGAGCCTTTTTGATCAAATCAAACGGAACAAACCAAAGAAGAGGTAAACATTTCATCACCTCTTTCAAGTTCTTTTCTTCTTCCACTTTCGATTTCTTTGTTGTTTCCATTAAAAAATGATCAATCCATTATATTCTATATACTATGATGTTATTATAAAAATTCAACAACCATATTCATTATTCTATCCATCATATTAATGACAATGGCACCATACGTGTGTGCGTACGGCTTACCGTCTCCACATCGTGGTGTATTTTGTAATTCAGACAATTCATTATTTGTATGGGAATAATAATGATTATTACTGATATAAATAATAAATATAACATTTTATTGATTATATATATATATGATATACCATCCAATTACATACGATTTCACCATCAATATAATGATATTATCGCTCGTGTGTGCGTACGGATTACCTTCTCCACGAACGCGATGAGATTCATTCCCCATCATAATCATTCAAGAATAATTTTCATTTTATGATTAAAAATAATTTTTATGATTTTAATATCATTATGGATATGAATAAATTACATCCAAACCATAACAAACATGGATTATGTGACCGATCATAAAAAGGAAAATGAATCCATTAACACCCGAAACTATAATATTACTAAGATATTATTAACAATGAAATATTAGAGGATCACATATGATATCATATTTATGTATATAGTTTTTGTATAATTTTATAACAATGATTTATCTATTATACAGGAGGTTAACGTACCCTCGACCAAGTAAAAGTACAAGGTAAGGTTTAATTCCACAATCTCTTTATTATCCGAGGTTATATTTACGTAAGTATCTACTGGGATATCTTTATCATCCACATCCACGTTTTCATAAAAAATCATTTCAAATTTTTTTTACTATTTACTAAACAATGGGTTATAGTCATTTATACCCTTATTTTACCTTATATGATTTGAAAGGAATCTTTCCGTCATTTTCAAAGCAAGGTACTTTATGACCCTTTTGAAAAAAATAAGGTAAGAATGTTTTTTAACTTATACGGCGAGTGTGGCTGTTTTCCACCATTATAACAATGTTTAAGTTTCCCATATAATATTATAAGAATATTTTAAAAATAAATATTTTCTTTTTTAATTATATTACTTTTATATTATCTCAAAATAGAAAGAGATATTTCTCTAAAAAAAGTTTTTATTTCATCTATGTAAACATCCTTTGATGTATTTTAAATTTTTTTGATGTTTCTTTATAATGATAAAAAATGTCAATATTGTATTGAAGGTGTTGTGATATGTTTGAATGTGGACAGGTTAATTTTACACCATTCATGGTTTATAGATAAAGTATTGACATTTCATATTCTATTTTTAATACGATTGTTTATGTTATGTTTAAACCTTTTCATAGGAATGCATTGGACTTGGTAAGTGACGGCTGGAGACCTCTGTAGCTCCTCGATGCATCGGTAGGTCTCATGTGATAAAATAGGGTCTTGGAAAGTGTCTTTGACAAAATCTTATTTGTAGTCGTGGCACAAGACCTTGACTATGTGGTTATGAATCCTGGCATTATGCATTACATCTTTATGAAAGTGGATATTGATATTGCATGTGATTATTATACTAGTAGAATATATATGTGAGTAAGTAAATAGAATTATTTGATTTTATATTTTCCATACAATGAAAAAATTTATGTTTAAAAAGATTTTGTTTTAGTCTAATACATTTCCTTAAATGATTACGCTTATTTATGAATGTTTCCACTATTTGTTATCATTACTGAGAATCTGATCTCACCCCTTTCTATGTTTTATTTTTACCATTTGTGAAGAAGTATTTTATAGTTGACCTAAAGGGATATTCTAGGGATATATGTTTGTTAGAAAGGGGGTAAATGTTGTTGATTTGTTTATTTCATGATGTAATGTAAAACTTATGAATGTATCTAGTACTTCCAAGGCTACTAAACTGATCCATCTTTTGGGAAATGATTCCATGTATCATTCCAATGTTATGTAATAATACATTGACTATGGGTAACTGAGGTCATGGTGTTACAATTTACATATCCAATATTGGATCTCTATTGAATGGGGTTGAATGTTTTATAAATACCAATGTAGTAATAGATTTTTGACTCAATTTATTTCATTGAGAGATATACTATGGTATGCACTAATATTAATTAATGAGGTTAATATAAAATGCAATGCAATGTGATATCATGATTATAATTATTCTCATGTTATTTTATTTTTATTTTTATTTTTATTCTAAAAATTATCTTACTATTCGATGTTGCAAATCTTGTAATGGTTCTATGACACAATATGTAATGGACTAGGCCTCTTCGGTCCATTACTTTGTGAAAATCTAGTGTTTGAGGAATTATGAGATCCAACAGTGACCCATTTCGGGAGTTTTCCAAAATCTAGTTTTTCAACAGTTGGTGGCATCGTTATGTTATGATGGTAGGTGGCATTGGTAGGTGGTTTCGATTGATGGCGTCAATTTGTGACATCGGTAAGTGGCTTCAGTGAGTCACATTAGTGACTCACATTGATGAATTACTAATGGTGGGTTACTGAAGGAATCTTGCATTATTTAATCAACTATCAATGACTCATTCATTGGTTACTCGTTTATGGTATCTCACGTTAGTGACTCGTCCAATGGTTTGTCACTTCCACTTTTCCTAGTTTTTCCATTTTCCCCATCAATGTTTTGTTTCATGTAAATTGACATAGAATCAATTTTATGTGTTCCGGAAGCCATTTTAAAGGATCTAAAATATATCCTAAAATTATTATGACCTCTGAGACTATTAAATGTCCAAGCTACATGTTCTTGGTCAAGATCCACATTTAATGGACTTTGAAAATGGTTTCATCAATTGATAATGTATCGGACCTATCAAAATCTAAGACCCTTTCCAACCTTGTGTGTTTCCTTTTTTATCAGGATACAAAGGCATTAAATAATAATTTATTCCATGAGAGATCATGTTTTTTTATGTTGAATTTGTATCTTGTTTCCTTGTAGTCTTTCCCTACTACATCTGCACCCCATGTTCTTAGTGCAAGGAGGAATTATTGATCATCGTTTTCTCGAGGCAAGGATCCCTTTATCTCATTCAATTTGTGTATCATATTGGGTGGGAATTTGAATTTTCTCTTTTAATGTTTTTACAATTACAAATAAGTAATGATAATATAATATATTTAAAATTAATATATAGGGGCTGGGGGAAAGTGATGGATGCTTATGATTTATTTATTATTGATATTGTGATCAGCATGGGAAATCTGCCTACTGAAAATCCTGGTCATTGGCGGTCATTGTTTGTGCACCTGTGATGTCTTGTGGATTTATATTATTGATAATTTATGAACAAACATATGAATATGAAATTGGTTAATGATGTATATTTGATTAAATAATTGTATAACTCATGATAAAACATGCTCTATGATAGCCCCTGAATTATCAAATTTGAATTAGAGAATATGTGTTTTGTACATATGAATACACCTTTATTTTCTAATATGGTTGTGTGATGTGTGTGGATCTGTTCATTATTGTGCCTTGTTTGGTTTTGTGGTGTTGGGGTTGAGAGTATGGCTATTTTTGGGGTGGTATGGGTGGTGTAATGGAATATTAGGTTGGGAGATTTCTTGATTATGAAATGGATGGGTAGTGTTCAAGCAACACGTCAGTTGGTTCACATTGTTCTATGTTTATATTATTGGGTGTTATTTTGTTTTATAGCAGGGTTTTCTGGTTGGTTTTTATGAAGTTTAGGGTGTATTCTAGTTGTAATTTTGGTGTTTTCATATTGATATTTAGGACCTGGAGTAATGATTTTATATAATTATGATGGCAGTGGTCCGTATGGTTGTTAAACATGGTGGAAATATGGAGTGAGTTTACTTACTATGGCTCATTTTCTTTAGCATTGTTTATGTTGTGTGGATTGTTGCTTATTATTGTTGGTAGTTTCTTGTGTAGGGATAGAATAAATAAATGGTTCCTTAATAAAGAACTATAATTGGTTAAATGATTTGAATGTGTGGGGGTATGTTTTAGTTTTGGCTTGTTGGGGATGAATTTCATTTATCAACAATTGAAGTGTCTGTTGCTAGTGTCAAATATTTCATTTAGATGTAGAAGTTGAGTTGACAATATCATAGCGTGGTTTGTGGTTGTATTGAGAACCCATATGTTGGGATTGAGTGTTTGATACTATATATATGTAACTATATTTTCCATGTTTTTTCTATATGCACCCCAACCTAGTTCATCATTATCTACCAAACACCCACATTATAACGGGGACAACCTTTCCCAAAATCTTGGCGGGTGGATGTATGACTGTTTTTTGGATATTCTCTACTCCCTCTTCTAGTAATTGGTAGCCTAGAACTCTTCAGGAAGGTTTTTATGTGGTTTTCTTCCCTAGGATTCTTCAGGAGGGGTATAGTGACCTTCATATTTCAAGGCCATTGGACAAGATCTGAGGCCCAACTGTGTGTGTAAGGGTTGTGATGAGGGGCTTGTGGAAGAGTGTGGTAGCACCAGGATGTTTTTCATTATGGTATGAGTAGTTAACTAGTGTTATGTGGTGTGGGGAACCAGAACATAGATGTGATTACTATATTATTTTACATGTTTTGAATAAATTTTTGAGTGTGCCTTGGTGAGATTGGGGTGGTTAGTATACCTTGATATGTGATTTTGGTTTCTATTGTTCTCCCTAAAGGTAATTATTATTCTTCTCCCACTTGTGCATGAGATTACTTGGTTTTCCCTACATATTATACTTTCATTCTCACTTGATGTATATAAAATTATTCCTATGCTTCCAGGAGTATCACACAGACCATGTTGGACCATACAATCTCATATCATGATTGTTATTGTGTCACTGCTTATCTTTCCTTTGTATCTTACATTGTAGGATTTTGTGTTTGTATTATTATTCATTTTAAAACACACATCTGGGATGGTTTCTATTTTCTTTTATCTATATATATCTATCTAGGAGTTGATTGAGGTTGGTACATCATATATCCCAATCCCGGTTACTATAAAAAGGTTAACGCCTCCCATTTTTTTGAGAATTGTATACCCTTGGGGTTGGTCGCCACCCCGGGGCCTAATAGAGGCGAGACTCAGGGGTCAATATCTCTCACTCTCCACTGCAAGTTCAGGGGGGGCATCTTGGTGTGGAGGGGGTCAGGATAGAATGGTATAAGATGTTATGGTTAAAATATAATAAGGAGTTTCGAGTTAGGCATAGTGAGGATTGCTTGGGTTGGTAGGGAAATAATGGAAGATGGTCTTGGTGCATGACATTACCTAGGAAAGACTTCCTAGGACACGGGAGTTTAGGCTCAACTATGATCTGATTCAAGGACTCTGAGCCTCCCAAATAACAAATTTAGGCTACATTGTTTGTAGGGTAGTCACCCTATGAAAGTTAAATGCATCATAATGACTTGTGTTACAATTTTAATTGGTTTTTTTTGGTGAAATTGAAATGAGTTATAAAAATATATAAATTAATTAAAATAAATCATAATTATAATTCCATACTACTATGGCTATTGATTTCATTGTTTTCCTTTTTAAGTTATGGAACACGGTTGTTGTATTCATGAAATATTCGTAGTTGAGGATCATCAGGCTAATCTAGTTGATTTAATGAGGGTAGATCATGTATATTAGGGTGATTAGTGGTAGAATAAATTACGTGCTTTCAAGAAGAAGGCTCTGAGAATGTATGAGGGTAGTGTTTCAGATACAGAGACGTTGATCTATATGAGGGAGCTTGTGATTCCCTTTTGTTTGACATGGGCTCCAACAAAGTAATGGGTTTCACTAGCATTTATCCAGATGTGAGGATCTTTATGTCAGTTGTAGACATTGTATGTAAGGGAGAGAAAGGAGGCTAATGTTTTGCGGGTCTATTTTGAGAAGGGGTTCCGAGTGTGATTCCTTTCATCAACCATGAAGGACGATAAGAGGTAGAATTTACTATTCCTCTATATAAGTAGTGTGTTGGTATGAGAGTTTGGGATCATGTTAAAGGGTATCCTTTGGTTTTTTCCAGATCTCTTTCTGGATGGGGAGTCCCATGCAAGACGTATAGAGGAGGGACTTCATCCTTATTTCCAGTACACGGTTACTCCCTTCACCATGCCAACATACATGGAGGTATAGTTGAAGGAAGAGGTAGTTGAGAGGATAAATTCACGAGGAGGTCTACCCAGGGATGGGATCCAGCTGAGTTCTTCTAGAGGAAAGGTATCCAGACGCAAGTCTTTGGCACTAGGGCCTTCTATGTTTCGACCACTGAGGATTCAACCTCAACATTTTCCTTTTCTACCTACCAGTAGCCATGTGTTTTCTATGAACATGGGGACAAGGTGTTTTTATTGTGGATACCATGGATCTAATCAGATTCATTACCAAGTTGCTATTGGAGCTCAATATTGCAGAGGTCAGTAGCTTTAGTGGTTTCCTCAACTATAGTTGTCAGTGATCCAATTACAGCAGCAGGGACAACATGATCATGCTCCACTGAGGGGAGATGGAGTAGGTAGAGGATGACCTTATGGTGCTCTTTAGGGACCTCAACCTAGGGATGGTAAATGAGGTATTCATCAGCATATGGGAAGACGAATAGGGTGTGTTTAGTTGTGTGTCACATAGGCAGCAATTCTAGTATGTCCATAGATCATTTGAGGTTTGATCATTTAGTTCAGTACTCTTTTTTACACCTTGTTTTATTCATGATATTCACACTCCTTTTTTACACCCAGTCTAGCCCATTTAATGGGACAAGACATATAGTGGCTTACCATTCCCCAGGTTTTGATTACACCAGTAGGAGGTCATACCATCTTGTTTGATGTGTGCTAGAGGTGTAGAATGATGAAGGGACTCCATAAGTCCTATGGGGATATTTTTATTTACAGATGCCACCATATGATGTCTTTCACGGAATTGACTGGTTGTATTATGTGCATTCCATTATTGACTTCTTCTATAAGAGAGTCATGTTTTTAGATGTGGATCAGCATTGTGTGGATTTATTTGGAGGGTGAAGTTGTCTGATGGGTGGTCGGTGTGTGGAGTCACTTATTTCCTTGTTTTCCGAGCTGTCCGTGGAATTAGTGGATGATGAGATAGTGGAGGTTCCAATAGTTTTAGGTATTTTCTTGTATTTTTTTCCAGATGAGGCTGTGACTCTACACGATCGACGTGATGTTGAATTCAGGATTGAATTATATCCCAGTGGTTGTCTATTTTTGATGGAAAATTATCAGATGTCACATTTTGAGCTTCTAGAGATGAAGATGAAGATTTATGATTTTATGAACATGGGATTTATCTGGGCTAATATATCACCATGGGTGCTCTAGTCTTATTTTCAAAAAACGTAGATGCTGGTATGAGTTTGTGAATAGACTACCAGAGACTGAATCATGTAACGGTCAAGAATGGTTACCCTCTCGTGAGGATAGATGGTAGTTTTCACTAGATGAGGGGATAAAGTTGGTTCTCTACAATTTTTCTTTTGACAAGATATCACTAGCTAATTGTGAAGGATAGTGAAATATTGAAGGCTTCTTTAAGGTGCAGGTATGGTAACTTCAAGATCATGGTAATGTTTCATGGTGTTACAAGCACAATAACGGTGGTGCACTGTGGCGGTGTACCGCAGAGGAGGGTTAGAGCTCCAAGCTGTGGAGGAGGGTCGTGGCTCCAGGCCTTAGTGGATGGAATGGGTGGCTAGCCATTTCCGATCATGTTGTCACCAGGAGGCACATAGTGGTAGTGCATCGCATAGGAAGACCACGACGGAGGGAAGACCTACACCCTACGGGTCCCGCGGGAGACCAGTCCGAGCGGACCGGCCTGGTGGTGGGGTTCTAACCGGTGACTCCACTTTAAAAACCTGAATGGCTCGACCATTAGGCAAGGGGAGTGGACCCCTATGCCTAGAAAACAGGCTGGGTTGTTCAGTGGCCCAATGGGTTGTGCCCAACCAGGTGGGCCAGGCCGATCTTGCGACCCAACAGGCCGAGACCGCGACCCATTGGGCCGGACCATGCCAATATGATCTGTGTTAGACCGGGCTTGGACCCTTTTCAGCCCAGTTATACTTAAATGGGAGTATCTACTAAACAGAACATTTATTTGAAGAACTGTCTACGTGCCAGAACCCTTAGGATGAGGCGGTCCTATTGATATACTCCATGTGAGTTTTGGATAAATTTGGTGTTTCGCCAGGTTGGATTATACCTCAATCCAACCGGGCCCTCGACACATAAATGACTCTAACTTGCAGACCAGTCATCTAGTTGACGCGTTGTATGTTGTGTTGGAAACATTATGACATAGTGGTTCATCAGGTTACATCTTCGTGGGACTTCGGGATGGTTGAACTATTTTTTGATGGTATGATGATTGGATCCTCCAAAGATCAAGTGTGCTAAGTATGGGAATCTAGTGACTAGCTGAGACATTAAGAATGAATAGTGATCCTATGTGGATAAGTACTGATTGATCCACTGTGGATCAGAATCGAGTGATCCAGTATGGATCAGCACCAAGCGATCTTGTGTGGATGAGCACTGTGCAATCCTATGTTGATCAACACCGAGTATCCTCTGTGGATTAGCATCGAGTGATCCTGTGTGGATTTGCATTGAGAAATCCTGTGTGGATCAGCACTGAGTGATCCTTTGTGGGTCCGCACCAAAGCCTCATCACAGAATAATATGATCTATCATTATGAATAAACATCTATACTTCTTATACATAAGCTAAACCTGGTGTGAGCTATCTTTTTCTTTCGGATTTGTGATTGAGTTCATGATTTTTGGATTTCCCTTTCTGAAATTTTGAGAGACTTTCGGGGGTCTCGAGGTCCCAATAGGGTATTGTTATACTCACCCATGCATGGTATTTACCAGCACCATGTTGTGTCTTGTGCAGATGACAATTAGCTTTGACTGAGCCTCATGGATCTAGGACTTGGTTGTGTATGGAGGTGACCGGTTGACATGGAGAGCCACAATGAAAAGTTGTACCTACACTTTATATAGGATCCTCGGCAGACTACATGATGAATTTTTTCCCCTTTTTCCTGTATTTCCATCTCAGTTGGGGTGGAATTCTAGCCCCTTTACTTCTGTACTTACTTTTTTTACTATGTGGTGGTTTTTCGTTTTCATTGAATATTTATTCTTCCATTATTTTTTACTTCTGCATAGAGTACCATGTCTATGTTAGTACTGGTTTTTGAGACAATGCCTTCCCAATTTAGGGAAATGCCTTTCCAGTTATAGTCTCTGACCCCTGGCCTATGGAAGGCGGGTTTGGGGTAGTCACGACACATCCCCCGGGGGATGGGTCATGACAAAGAGGTATCATAGGATGTTTGGTTATACTAGAAGAACTAATATTCTTTGTATTCAATGGATAAAGAGTGTTAAGTGTCTTGAGTTTGGGTTTAAGTTCATGGAGTCCAGTGTTTGTACAGCGGTCGACGTATCCACAAACCATGCCCCTGAATTTTTTTTTTGTCTCAGTACATGAAAAAACTATTTTCATATGTTTTTAAAATGATCTTTTTATGTTGATCTCTTTAAGTCGGCTCAGAATGTATAACATATTGACTGTGATGCACATGTTTCTTTTCAGGATTCTACTACATAGATATCCAGCCATGATTCTAGAGAGTGATCATGATGACGTCCCATCAAGCGATGAGGCATTAGTGTATGTCCCTCTTACGATGATGGCACCTTCGGTTGGTGTACTTGCAGCACCACCACCCATGGGGCATCAGTTGCCACAAACACCACTAGAAGACCATTCAAACTAACTGATCATGTTGCACGAGTTTCAAAGATATATTCCTCCAAGGTTTCTATGCGAGAGAGATCCCAAGGTATCTAAGGACTGTATGGAGGTTGTTCCACGAGTTGTTTCTCTTACTGGCGACACCAGAAGAACATATGGTGATCCTAGATGATAACCTCTTCTAGGGAATAGCAGGGAGATGGTGGAGTCTGATGCTCCAGATGCATCAATAGGGGACACACTCCTGGTTGGTCTTTGAGATCGTCATTATGGAGGAGTTCATACCAATGACTTTACACTTAGTGCGTATCCAAGAGCTACTCCACTTATAGTAGGGCGGCCTGACAGTGGCCCAATACTCGGAAAAATTCACGGACCTCTCTTGCTACTCCACCAACATGGTATGAGAGCCATTTGTCAAGCCCCAAACCTTTGATTAGGGTCTCTGATGGGATATTATATCAATTATTATATAACTCAATAGTTGGACATAGGTAGGAGTGCTTGAGAGAGAATTGATGGTGGAGAGATTCTTAGGTGAGCAGGCATCAGTGGTGAGATCCACCACTGGACAAAAGGTAGATGAGTCATCTATATCAGGAAGTAGGTAGAGGATGCCAAGGTCCAAGTGGTCCAGACCTTCCAGAGGACTTCCCCAAGACACATGGTCAGATGTGTGTAGCTCACAAGGCTGAGGAGGTATACTGAGGACTAAAGTCTATTACTCTTATGGTGGATAGGGAAATATGGCTCGCAACTGTACGACTCCCCATGTGAATGATCAGTACATCGTCGAGGGACCTCCGAGGCAGTGTCCATGGTTTGTGCGAGGTGGTCCGAATGGCAGCATACGTGGAAGATGATAAGGTCGTGCAGTAGGTGGTGGATGACGGTTTTAGGTTCTACCACCACCACTACCCCCAGGTGGTCCACCCCGACCACAGGTAGTAGGTGGATAGGGGAGAACACAACTTTAGGCGCTAGAGTCCTATGACCACGACACTATATATATGATTATAGGTATGATCTGTGTCTATTTCACCCAATCTATAGTTCTTATAGACATAGGTTCCAGTCACTCTTTCATTTCCACGACAGTCATTCAGAGCTTGGAGATTTCGATGGAGCCATTGGCTCGATCCTTACAATTAGAGACTCCTACGTGAGAGGATTTGAAGATTATGCACTGGTTCCGGTAGAGTGCACTTACTCTAGGGGGTGAGATCTTTGGTTGGGATATCCTATTAGCATCATCGAGGCCTTATGATGTCATCTTGGGTATGGATTTGTTATCTACGGTCCATGCTCAGAATGACTATTTTACATGCAATGTGTTGTGTAACCGTGAGGATGGGACCAGGTTTTCCTTCACTAGCAACAAGGGATCCTTTGCATCTCATGATGGACTTTATTATATGAGGGTGAAGCCGATCACTGTCATTTTTCTAGCCTTACTCTCAAAGTAGTTGAAGAGAGGAGTCTGAGTTATCCTGTAGTGGTGGACCAGTATGCGGATTTCATCCCTGATAATGTTCTAGGAAAACCTCCTCACATAGTGGTAGACTTCTTCATCAACCTGTATCCCCAGAGAACACTGATATCTACACCAATATATCAGATGGATCTCGTAGAACATCATGGGATGAGGGTATAGCTGGAAGACTTGTAGGGTAAGGCGTTTGTAAGGCCTAGTTTTTCTCCATGGGCAGCACCGATTTTGTTCAACAAGAAGGAATATGGGGGTCTAAGGCTTTGTGTGGACTATTAGTGCCTGAATCTGGTGATCCTGAAGTACAAGTATCCTATTCTGAGGATTGATGATCTCTTCAATCACCAGAAGGGAGCTCAATGGTTTTTTAAGACAGACCTCAGAGCAGGCTATCATCATCTTAGTGTACGAGATGAGGATGTACCAAAGACAGCCTTCAGATGCCATTATGGACACTATGATTTCTTAGTGATACCTTTTTTCATGAACAATACTTCTATATTATTCATGGGGCTCATGAACAGAATCTTTGATCCTTACCTCGATCACTTTGTGGTGGTCTTCATTGATGAAATCTTAGTGTACTCGACGATGGAGGAGGAGCACTTCACTCATATGCATATCTTTCTTTATAAACTCCATGAGTACCAGCATTATGGTTGTCTCCTGAAGTGCCAGTTCTTGATATGGGAGGTCAACATTCTAGAACACGTTATCTTAGGGGATTGATTAGCGGTGGATCCATTGATGATAGAGGTAGTTCTTCCTTGGGAGGCACCAAGGAGTGTGAAAGAGGTGTGAAGATTCTGTGGATTTACTGGGTACTACCGATGATTCATACAAAACATTAATAGAGTAGAAGAACCCTAGTCATCCATGAAAAAGAAGAGACACCATTTCTTGTGTACATAGAGATTCTAATAGTGTTTCTAGGAGTTGAGGCGAAGATTGATGAGTGCGCCCATCTTGAGGCTACCAGAATATGGTGTTGGGTATGTAGTCTAATACAATGCATTAGGGACCGGATTGGGATGTGTCTTGATGTTGGAGCGAGTGGTGATCGCCTATGGCTCAAGATAGCTGAGGCAGCATGAGTATAACTATACTACCCGTAACCTAGAGTTAGCAGTAGTGGACTCTACCTTGAATATGTGGCGACACTACTTGATGGGTGAATGTTTTACCACATACTCTAATATCAAGAGTCTCAGGTATATCTTCTCACAGAAGGACCTGAACATGCGACATCGACGATGGCTAGAGTTCCTCTTGGACTATGAAATTCAAATTGTCTACACTCTAGGGAAGGGTAATGTAGTAGCAGATGCACTCATTGGGAGGTCTGGTCTATAGTATTTGTGTGAGGCGATAGAGGAGCTATCCATATTGTATATATCCTTCATTTATAGAGATGGAGAAGCTTAAATATAGCCTATGACTATCACTCCCCTACTCCTTTAGAAATTTTGGGAGGTACAACTTGGAGACATTGACTGCGCAGCCTGACGTACTCCGATATCCTCAGGACGGGCTCTTGAAGGATTTTATGAATGTGGGGAGAATGCCATTCTCTTCAGAGGATGTACCATGGTACCGGTGACTTTATGAGACGAGGTATTGAGGGAGTTCCACACATCCCATTTGGCGGTACATCTTAGAGTGGAGAAGATGTACCAGGACATCCGGCGTCAGTACTAGTGGTGAGGGCTGAATAAAGTTGGGGAAGAGTTCATATCACGATGCCCCACTTTTCATCATATGAAGGCAAAGAATTAGGTACTTTCAGGATTATCTCATCCACATGAGCTGCCGAAATGGAAGTTGGATGGTGTCTCCATGGACTTTGTGATAGGTTTTCCACGTATGTACAGGGGCCATGATTCCATCTAGTAGAGGGTTTGGGATGCCTTTACGTATAATAGGTTGTATAGCTTCATGGGGTGCCATCAACTATCATTTCAGATCACGATGCTCATTTTACATATCAGTTGCAGAAGGGATTACAAGTGGCATTTTGGACTCAACTACGATTGAGAACTATCTTTCACCTTCAGATAGATGGTCAAACAGAGCAGACCATACTGACACTTGAGGACATGCTTGGTGCTTGCATCCTTGTTTTTTACTGTAGTTGGGATGATCACCAACCTCTGGTGGAGTTCGCATAAAACAAAAACTATCACTCCACCATCGACATGAAACCATTTGAGTCCTTGTACGGGCGACCATGAAGGTCACCTATATGATGATTGACCCAGGGGAGTCATCACTTATGAGTCCAGAGTTTTTACGAGCTACCACTGAGAAGGTGCAGATCATCCAGGAGTGGATGAATACAACATAGATCCGAATAATTCTTATGCTGACTAGAGATAGAGACCCCTGGAGTTTGAGGAGGGAGATCAAATCTTCCTATGGATCTCATCCCGATGAGGATTGCAGAGATTTGGATGGGGAGGCAAGATATCTCTGAGGTTCATCAGGCCTTTCATGATCCTCATCATAGTAGGTGAAGTGGTGTATCATCTAACTATTCTACCATAGATGCACTAGGTGGATAATTTTTTCCATGTGTCATAGTTGATAAGGTACGTGCAATATTAATCACACGTTATCGACTGGGTTTAGCTAGACTTTGATGATGGGGTGACATTTTCGGAGTTCCTAGTGAAGATAGAGGATCGACGGGAGCGGATCCTATGTGGGTGGACGATTCCTCTAGTATGAGTTTGGTGGCTGTATGGGATCCTCCAGGAGAGAACATGGGAGTGAGAGGCTTAGATATGTGCTCAGTACCCCCCCCCCCCCAATTTATTTCCCTATCTTGTGTTGTAGATTTTTGGGGATGAAAATATCTAAGGTGGGTAGAATGTAATGACTAGGAAATTCCATGTATTTTTTTTAATTAAATGTAATTACTATGAATCTGCAAAAATTAGCGGGACATGATTTTGAGGCCCGAAGAGCCTAGAAAATATTTTTGAACTTTTTTAAGGTACACTCAGTAAACGTGTGGGTGGTGAATTCTATATTTTTAACTGGTGCTTAGATTATAAATCTTAGTGCACCGTTGAATTTTCAATGTCAATATTCACTTAATGGGATCATAACATTGACTGGAAAGGGTTAGACAAAAAAGTTAAGTTCATGGACTTTACAAAAAAATTAACTACGAGTTTTTTTATTTTTAATTTTCCAACCATTGGAAAAATGGTGGTTGTGCCTTTGTGCAACATCAAACCATATAGTGGTTTTACTCTTCTGTTTTTTAACCGCACCATTGTTAGAAATAACGGGTTCTGTAATGACACCATTTATAGATTTATATGTTCCTTAATTAAACTCATTAGTGAACCTCATTAGTTGTGCGATACATAAATATTCACCTTCTCGTATATTAAATCTGAGCCTAGAATTGGGGTTTGGGAAAGTTATGAGAGAAATATCTGATGAAGTATCAATGACTTTCCGCTCTAATGAAGAACGTGATCGAGCGAAAGTCAATGGGGGAAATGATGGGTGACGGAGAACGCCGATGAACACCTTCAGACATGTACACTCATTCCTCTTCTTTAATTCCTTCTAAAAAACTTATGGTAGGGTGTTTTACTTTTTAATTAAGAATTGTATATTATTTTATTTATTCCCATGTTATATTTCTAACAAGGAAGGTGCGGGATGAAGAAACAAGTCTCAGACTCCCCTCCATTCTTGGTTTGGTTGTGTGTCTTCGTGAGTGATCGAGAAATAATGCGGAAAGGACAAAATGGGAGCCACAGAGTGATGGAAGCATCTCGGGTGGCCCGTAGGTGTAGTCTATAGAGGAAATGGACCCCTGAAGATACATCAGAGGTCAACGGAAGCTTTGTCGGCACATCGGTGCCAGTGACCAAAGAAGGACGTGGCTGACACCCACTGGCAGTGAAGAAGCGGCAGTGCCCTAAGGCGCCGCGGTGGACAAGGGTGACGGACAACACCGGCCGCATTGATAATGGAAGCATGCCATGGAGGAGGTTTGTGGCTCCAAGAAGCAGTGGATGGAAGGGGCGGCTGGAAATTAACGACCTCTTTGTCACCAGGCAGCGTGCTGCAGAGGAAGGTCGTGGCTTCAAGCCGTGGGGGAGGGATCACCCTCGCCCCGCAGGTACTGGAGGTGACCAGTCTGAGAAGACTGGCTAGGTTTTGGAGCAGCATCTGGCACCACCACATTAAAAACATAAATGGATCAGATATTCGGGAAGTGGAACGGACCCCCGTGCTCGAACATCGGGTCGGGAGGTTATGCGGCCCGGTGAGCCACACCCAAATAGGTGGGCCATGCCGAACTCATGACCCAGCAGGCCTATCCCACGTCTAGTGGGCCGGACTAGGCCCAGCCAAACTGGGTCGAGCCTAGCGGCCCAGGTCAGGTCGGTCTAACTGGTTCGGACCATACTCTGACCATTTTCAGTCCAGTTATGCTTAAATGGGTGTATCTACTAAACTAAATTTCCATTTCATGAACCATCTACAGTGATAGAACCTTTAGAATGATGCACCCCCTTTGGGATACTCCAAGAGAGTTTCAAAAAATATTGGATTTTGGATGGGTTGGATAGTAACTGAATCCAATCGGGCCCTCGGCACTAAAATGCATATAACTTATAGACCGAGTGTCTGGTTGACGCACTGTCTATTGCATTGGAACCCTTGTGACATGGTGGTTCATCGGGTTACATCTTCATGGGACATCGTGCCGGTTGAAATAAGATCGATGGATTAAAAATCGGATCCTCCGGGAATCAAGCGTGATAATTTCGAAAATCTAGTGGTTGGATGAGTTAGAAAGAATGAATGGAAATCTTGTGTGTATCATCACTAAGGGATACTGTATGGAACATCACCGACCAATCATGTGTGGATCATCACCTAGCGATCCTATGTCGATCAGCACTGAAAAAACCTATGTGGATTAGCACCGAGTGATCCTCTATTGATCAGCACTGAGCAATCCTGTATGGGTCGGCAGTAGATCCTCATGACAGAATAAGATGATATAGATTTATAACTAAACAATTGTACTTCTATACTTATTTTAATACTGGTGTAAGATATATTTTTCTTTTTTCTTTGTGATTGATATCATGTTTTGTGGATTTTCCATTGTAGAATTTTGAGAGACATTTAGGGGTCTCGGGG
This sequence comes from Viscum album, assembly GCA_963277665.1. Taxonomy (NCBI): domain Eukaryota; kingdom Viridiplantae; phylum Streptophyta; class Magnoliopsida; order Santalales; family Viscaceae; genus Viscum; species Viscum album. The sequence continues at coordinate 1,786,093,397 of OY728121.1, read as the reverse complement.
TGCGTATTGGGTATTGTTAGGCTCACCCTTGCACGGCCTTCACCCATGACTTGTTGTGTCTTGTGCAGACAACATGCATCTATAACTGAGCCTTGTGGTGTTAGGACTTGGTGGTGTACAGAGGTGACGGGTTGAGGTGGAGAACCGCAATGAAATGCTATACCTATCATCCAGGTAGGATCCTTGGTGGATGACATCAGGACCACTTTTCCCTTTTTGTTGTATTTCAATTTTATTTGGGCTTTTATTTTGGCCCCGTTACTTACATACTTACATTTTAAACTCAATGGTGGTTTTTAGTTTTGGTTTCACCTTTCTTCTACTGTTGTGTTTTACATGGGCGTAGAGTACCACATATGTGTGGGTACATGTTTTTAGGCAATTCCTTCTTATTTAAGAGAAATTACATTTCGGTGCTAGTCATCAACCACCGGACTATGGAAGGCGGGCTTGGTGTAGTCACGACAGGGGCCCTGGGGGACGGGTTGTGACAATAAATTTATAATATTGATATATTACTATTTTTGGTGATGTCCCTGGACCGAAAGCCTCAAACTGATGCCCTGAGATGGGTCGCCGCATGACCTCAAGCACACCTTCCTACATGCCAGATGTTGCTGACTAGTAGAAGTGTATGATGGATCATGTGGGGAGAATACACCATCTTTATTAGAGTGTTTCACAAAATATAAAATATAAAATAGTGTAAAAAATAAACAAAAAACTAGACGATTTCATAACTAACAAGTTCTTAAATATTTTACATGCCACAATTAAATAAGTAAATATTTCATGTCTTGTAACAAAGCCAATGTGAATAAAAAAAAAATCCATCTAAACTGCCAAATAGGTCCTAAATCCATGTTTTTATTCTCATACATGCTATTCACAACTCAATTCCCAATCATAGGTCTCATGCCCTTGTCTTGACCTACACCCATGAAATCCACTCTGGTACCCAACGGTTGCCCGAGCATGGTGTGATTACAATTCAGTTGGCCACCACCAACCATTTCTACAAAATATCTAGTCTAAATAGATAGTGCATGAAAGTACCAAAAAACAACATGATAAACTATATAAAAACATGAGTTAAATTACATATAAATATTTTCTAAATCTGATTTCATCTTTTCATTAAAAGGATAAGCATTTACATTATTTACTCAACATCCAAAGCCAATTAATTACTAAGAATAAGGCACAATTTTGGTTCCATATCTATTTAGAGAAATATATTCAACAAATATTTACATGATACTTACCTCGATCATCATTCTATATAGTTTCATCCAATTTAACCATTAGGGACTAATGTTTCGGTCTGACACAACAACTCACGCATTTTATGGGTGGGTTAGAGAATTAGTCCAACCTAGCCCATGGGAGGTACCTCATTCCTTTAACCACCCGTGGGAGGAACATCAATCCTTAAAACCACAACAAGAAGCCATGTGAACATCATTTTCCACATATTTATCACATATACCACATCACAAACCATACATAAGCAATAAATATCCATTCATATTTCAATAATAATTCTCTATGTAGATCATCCTTAAGAATTAACCCATTATCACAGACTATTTACATAGAATATCCTATTAAACCCACTTCAATTCCTCATATTTTAACCCATTAATCATAATCAATAATTCTCATACATTATTTCAATTAACATATCTCAACAATTCATATTCCTTAATCCACTCACCCAATTCCATTACAAATTCATTATCCATTTTAAATACTCACTGTAATCCATTTTGTTATTTTTCATTCCATTAAAATCAAATCCTTAAGACATTCAAGGTCTATAAATAATCATTTTACCTTATAAAACTCAAACTAACATCCAAACATTTTCATCATGGACTATACCATATAACAATTCACGTTTATAAATTACATTTTAATTTTCCAGGCCGAGAAACCATGGAACACCCCATGGGTGGCCCTAAATTGGTCCAGTCAACCATGAAACATCCAATAGGGATCATGATGTGTTCAATTCATCATTTTACCTACCATTTTAACAAATATTACTAAATTCAACAAATCCAAATCAAGTGGATAGAAATATCATAACCACCCATGCACAAGTCTATGAAAAAAATATGTGATATAACTTGTAGACCATTTATCTCAAATTAGATGATGGAATCAGGCATAACCTTATACGTATATCCAGATTCAATAACCCCTTGAATCACATATCTATGATCCTCTTAAAAATATTGGTTTTAGGGCATCAAAATTTCCAAATAATGAGAATGAATCCAGAATCCCTAATTCAGAAAAGAGAAAAAATTGGTGTATTATACCTACCTGGGGCATTGATCTATACCCAAGGATGATCTAAGCATTATATAATTGATGGATAATGTTTACATGGAATATTAGGTTGATATAGTTCATTACCGGGGCTGAGAGGAGAATAAATTTGAAATAAATTTGGTAAGACACAAATAATACTAAGGGGGTAGTTTCATAATTTCACACTTCTTAACGGAGCGCAACGTTTGGGTTTTCTAAACTGTGCATCAACCATGTTCCTGACTATATTTATTATTGGTCCAAGTCACATGTTTAATTAATAATTCTTCTCATTTTTAAAAACAATTTGTTGACCAGGTATTATTCCTCTATCTAAGACCACATTTTTGGACTCTCACTTTGTATGGTTTACTTAAATGTGCATCCCTTCTCAAATATATCATGGTTTGTGTGCACATTTTTGTCTAAACATGCACCAACCATGAAACATGCACTATAATGGAATTTACCCATCTTGTCAAGTCTGAAACACCTAGAACACCCATGAGCCTCCTCATACACAGAGTAAGCAGTCCACTAACCAAAATTAAGATATATATTTAAAAATATACACAAAAACATACTTTCATGAAGTTCAAAATCTTATAAAATACCCACTTTATAATGAATTTTCCATGATCTAAACTTCCAAGTCTTAGTAATCTTGTAAATAAGAGAGATTGGGCCCCTGAGGCCACACATCTGAATCCCTATCACAGGTTTTTAGGCTGAAAATTACAATGCTCCCATAGAACCCAAACCAAGGGAATAGTCTTTCCCCACAAGACCTTCTCACTAAGATCAATAATAAATAACATATTCTCCTCAAATAACACGCTAACATGATGCTCAACATCATCAAAACCAATCTCATAAGACGGGTCAAGGTGATACTGTCGAATCTATGGCACATAAAAACATCATGTATACCACTATACCTTTTTGGATGATACAATTAGTGTTTCATTAGTCTGATCCTCTCCACAATCTCAATTTGCCCCACAAAATTGGGTTCCAACTTACCCTTATTCTAAATCTGATGGTGACCCATCATCCTAGGTGACACCCGATGAAAAAAAAGATCACCCTCTATAAAAACATGGGGTCAAAGATTCATATCTACATATGATTTCTTCATGGACGGAGCTATTCCCATTTATTTTGGAATCAACCTAATCGGTTATGAATTATATTACATGAGAATTAGTCCCAAAAACTATGACTCCATTGTCGTTAACCAACACCACATAGATATACATGGTCTACCATAGAGTGCTTTAAAGAGTTCCATCATAATCCTATCATGAAAACTAATTTAGTAATATAACACAATAAGCAGTAAATGTTTTTCACATAATCTACAAAAATCAAGAATACATGCCCTCATCATATCTTCTATTACCTGAATAGTGTGATCTGGATTTCCATCCATCTGTGGGTAGAAGGACATACGTAGAAACACTTGGGTACCATGTTACTTCTATTATACCTTCTATAAGAATGATTTTTATATTAGGATCATGATCTAAAACTATAATTTATGGAACCCCATTAAACCATAATATCTCATGAACATACGACTCAACCAACTGATCCTTAGTGAATCTCTCTCAAATATGTAAGAAATGTTACACCCAACCACCAAAATTTAATCATTCATCTATGGTGTCCTTGAGAGACTCACTCTAAAATCCATCATCATGTAATCCCATTTCCATTACAGAATGGGTTATGTTTTCACCAAACCACCCAGTTGTTGATGCCCAGCCTTCAACTCATGGTAGGTAATTCATCATGCCATTAAACATGATACTACATTCTTCATCCATATCCACCAATAATGCCTCTTTAGAACATGATACATTTTATTTAAACGAGGGTGCACCTCCCACTTTAATGCATGAATCTTTGGAATAAACTCTACCTGATTATATGTTGGAACCACAACATGGACATGAACATAAACAACCCCATAATCCCAAAAGGTCCCCTCATAAGGTGTAATTACTTTACCCCAGTTACCCAAAGTCAGTGCATTGTCACATAACAATAGTATGATACAAGGAATCATGTTTCGAAAGACTGATCAGTTTTTGTAGCTTTGAAATTACTAGATACATTCACAAGTTTTACATTACATAATGAAATAAAAACATCAAAAACATTTTCCCCCCTTTTAACACACTTATATCTATATCCTATACCTACAGGTCAACCATAATATACTTCTTCACATACTAGTAAAATTAAAACATAGAAAGGGGTGATCTCAGATGCTCTGTAAGGATAATAATATAATAGAAACATTTATAAATAAGCATAAACATTTATGAAAATGTATTAGACTAAAACAAAAGCCTTTTAAACATAATAATCAGCATAATATGGAAAAGATAAAATCAAATAATTCCATTTACTTATTCACATGGATATTATACAAGTTGAATAATAACAGGCAATATAAATAGCCACTTTCATAATGATGGAATGCATAATTCCGTATTACATAACCACATAGTCAAGGCCTTGTGCCAAGACTACAAATAATATTTTGTCAAGACCTTGTTCCAAGACCCTAATTTTCCTCATGAGACCTATCGATGCATCGGGGAGCTATACCAGGCTCCACCTGTCACTTACTAAGTCCGATGCATTCCTCATATGAAAAGGTTTAAACATAACATAAACATTCATATTAAATCTAGTATACGAAATGTAAATAATTTAATCATAAACCATGAATGATATAATAATAACACATCCATAGTCAGACTTATCACAAAACCTTCAACACAATATGGAAGATTTTTATCATAATAAATCAACTTCAAACAATCTTAAAATCCATTAAATGATGATGACATAAATGAAATCAATTTTTTATAGAGAAATATCTCTTTCAATTATGAAATCATTTAAAAGTCATATAATTATAAAATAAATCATTTATTTTGAAAATATTCATATAATATTGTAAGGGAAGCTTTTATGATGTTATAATGGAGTAAAATAACCACACTCGCTATATAAGTTAAAAAAACATTCTTACCATAATTTTGTTGAATGGGTCAAAAAGTACCTTATTTGGAAAATGACGGAAAGACTCATTTAAAAACATATAAAGTCAAATAAGGGTATAAATGACATTAAACAATTTTATACTAAATAGTAAAATTGTTTTGAAATACAATATTTAAGAAAACACTGATGTGGATGATAATGAGGTCCCAGTAGATACTTACGTAAAAACAAACTCGGATAATAAAGAGATTGTGAAATAAAACCTTACCTGGTTATTTTAATAGGTCAAGGGTACATTATTTTCTTATATAATTGTTAATTAATTATTATTAAATTATAACAAAAATGATATACATAAATATTATATCATATATGATCCTCTAATATTTCATTGTTAATAATATTTTAATAATATCATCATTTCAGGTGTTAACTGATCTTTTTCCTTTATATGCTTGATTATGTAAGACATGTTTATTATGGATAGGATGTATTTTATTAATATCCAGAATTATATTAAGTTCTTGAACATTATTTTTAATCATAAAATTAAAATTACTCTTGAATGATTAAGATGGGGAATGAATCTCATCGCGTTCGTGGAGATGGTAATTTGTACGTACGCACAAGCGACAATATCATTATATTGATGGTGAAATTGTATTTAATTGGATGGTATATAATATTTAATGAATCAATAACATGTTATATTTATTATTTACATCTGTTATACTCATTATTATACCCATCCAAATAATTATTTTTTTGAATAACAAACTACACCACGACTTAGAGAGGGTAAGCTGTACGTACGCACGTATGGTGACTTTTTCATTCATATGATCGATATAATAATGAATATGGTTGTAAAATTTTTGTAGTTACATCACAGTATATATAAGTTACTATAGTTATTATTTTTGAATGGAAACAACAAAGAAAGAGGAAGTGGAAGAAGAAAAGAACTTGAAAGAGGTGATGAAATATTTACCTCTTCTTTGGGTTCTTCCTTATCATTTGATCAAAAGGGCTTTGTAATATGGATTTATGACAAAATTAAGGCACCTAGGTTTAAGGGAGGATAGATGATAGGATATTTTGGTAGGTTTTGGCAGATCAAAAATGCTTTGGAGGTGTGAAATTAAGAGAAGGGGAAGTTGCATTTTATAAGAGAGGTGAGGGTCACTTTAGGAAAAGCTTGAAATGTTATTTTATAATAAAATAATTTTCAGTTTATAAGGACTCCAAAATGAATTATTTCTAGGACAAGGTGGGGATGTGTTGAAAAGCTCTCAACTAAGAGGTTTTATACAGATTTATGTCTTCATATTAACCTTATATTTTAGAATTAACTTTTAGTTAAATAGTTTGACATTTACCATATCTCTTGGTATTTTTTTATAGTTAATAAACATACTATTACAAGCCAATAGAACCCCATGTGGTTTTTTATTAATATATATAACCTTATATAAGTCAATTGGTAGATCCTTAGATTTTTTAGAATATTATATCAATTAATAATATAGTATTTGTTTTAAAAACTCAATTATGTCAATTTTGACACTATTTAGCATTTTATTTTTTTGAAAGGCATAAAAACATTATCACTTAGAATAAAATTAATTTAACCAATTTTAACATGTCATATTGACCTATAAAATTAGTTTCATTCATCAGAAGTCAAAATTTACATTTATTTGGATATTTATAATATCAATAATTTTAATATTACATTAATTACGTAACTACTACATAACCATTGTGTAATAAATAAATTAAAATATTTAATGTCTAAAAATTATAAATAAAATATAATTATGTAGGAAATACTTGTATATTTCTGATGAATATTTATTGTTGAATTTATATAGTGTGTATCCTTATATTAAAAATGGTTTAGTTATTAAACATTTAATATAACTCTTTTAACTCTTCTTTAAATAAAATAATAATAAATGTCCTAATCTAATCCATGTGGACCAATGGGGGTCATATTTTATTAATAAGGTTGTTTTTGATCTAATTATACCTATCCTAAATAATTATTACATGTTTTATGGTAATTATGATACCATTTTTACCCATAATTATCCTATTTAGTTTTAATCGTGTTAAATAAAAGTCAAAAGATACTATTCACCAAAAATTATTTTCATCTTATTTAACAACATTTTACTTACTAATATTAATTGTTTCTCTCAGATTATAATAATTCAACTCACAAAAGTGGTGAAAATATTTTTTATGAAAATTTGAAAATGCTCCTAGGATGTGGGTAAAAGAAGGTAAAAAGTTCTATAAAAATTTTATATATCTAAACATATTATAAAATGAATATAATGGATTAAATTGAAAACATAAAGGTATTATGTATCTATTTTGACCTAAAATAAATTTAACTAAAATAAATAATTATTTAAATTAAAAGTTGGTTTTAACCAATAACTTTATGTTTTTCACTCTTCATCAAACATTAAATGTTATTAGAAAATATCAAAAATTCACCCTAAGCTAATTTTGATATTCTGAATTAAAAAATGAATTATATTTTGAAAAATAATATTTATAAAATTTCAACAAGTGGGTATTACTATTCAAAATAGCTAATTTGATTGGTCATGGAGTGTTAGAATCTCGAAGTTGCATACAACGCAAGCTATTGCATTATTAAATGGGAAACATATCGTGGAAGCTTGGGGTGTTATATTCATCCCACCAAATAATTTCAACCTTGAAATTTCTATAATACTACCATAGAAAAACATTCGGGTGGTTCATCATCATAAGATCCTCTGGTTCCCACGTTTCCTCTTCCATCTTATGGTTTCTCCATAGATCTTTTACCAGATGATTCATCCAGTTTCTCAGAACTTGTTCTCTTGTATCAAGAATTTTGACAGGCTCTTCACAATAAGATAGATTAGGTTCCCGTTCAATTTCCTCATAGGTGGGAACATGCATTGGGTCAGGCATGTAATTTCTCAATAGTGACATGTGGAACACATCATGAACTTTGGAGAGATTTAGAGTCATTTCCAAACGATAAGCTACAAATCCAATTTTTTCTAGAATTTCAAAAGGTCCGATGTACCTGGGACGCAATTTACCCTTTTTACCGAAATGTATAAAACCCTTCCATGAAGATAACTTCAAGAAAACATAGGTATCCTACAGGAAATTAAAAATCCTTCCTTCGGTTATCAGTATAGATCTTTTTCATACTTTGAGCTGCTTTGATGTCGATTTGGATAACATTCACCTATTCCACTGTTTCCTCAACAAGTTATAGGCCTACAAGTTTTCTTTCACCAATATCATAACAACAATTTGTATTAAGACATCTCTTTCTATATAATGCTTCATATGGTTCCATCTGAATACTTGAATAGAATATATTGTTATAGGTAAATTCTACCAGAGGTAAATGTTGATCCCACATACCTTGAAAGTCAAGTGAGCAAGATCTAAAAATGTCTTATATGGTTTGAATAGTTCGTTCTGATTATCCTTAAGTTTGAGTGTGATAGGTAGTCCTCAATCGATGATCTGTATCCAAGGACTTCTAAAGACTTTTCTAGAATCCTGATGTAAAATGGGGATCAAAATCAGAAAAAATTTATAGGGGTACTCCATGAAGTCTTACAACATCATTAATATACAGTCTTGCTAAACGTTAAAGTGGTAAATATTCTATTATAACAAGAAAATATGGCGACTTGCTAAGATGATAAAAAATGACCCATATTAATTCATTCCTTCTAGGAGTCTTTGGTAACCCCATGACAAATTCCATCATTATATCATCCCATTTCCACTCAGGTATGGGAAGAGGTTGCATGAATCCTCCAGGTTGTTGCCTTTTAGCATTCACTTGTTGACAAACCAAACATATTGACACAAAATCAGTAATCACCCTCTTCATGTGTTCCCACCAAAAATGTTCCTTCAAATCACTATACATCTAGGTCCTCCCATGGTGTATATAGAAATTGGATCTATGAGAATTATCCAACAATTCCCTTTTTAGATCAGGTATGTTAGGAACACAAAGTCTTATCCCAAATTTTAAAATTCCATATTCATATACAAATTCACTCTATATCCCATCATTCACAGCTTTAATATTTTTTTGAAACTCCTCATCATCAGTATGAGAACTTGTTATCCTTTCTAGTAAATATGTTTTCTAAACCATTTGAAAAAGAATTTATGTTTCACCATACATGGTTATTCCCATATCTATCTTTACTAGATCCATGAAAATATGATCCTTTTCAACTCTCATCTTGTTCAAGACTCCATGATCCTTTCTTCTCAAAACCTCTGCCACCTTATTTTACTTCCACAGGTGGTAGTGTATTTTGTAATCATAATACTTGAGAAGTTCAAGCCATCTTCTTTTCATCATGTTTAGTTCTTTTTGTGAGAAAATGTACTTCAAACTCTTCTGATTAATATAAATCCCAAAAATTTTAGCATAGAGATAGTGTCTCCATATTATCAGAGCAAAAATTATAGCTACTAACTCAAGATCATGAGTGGGATTGTTTTTCTCATTAATATTTAGCTGTCGTAATGAATAGGTAATAAATCTATCATTCTGCAGAAGGACACAACAATGTCCTTCCTTTGAAGCATCATTATAAATAACAGACCCATCCTTCCACAATGGTAGAGTAATGATATGATAATTAACTAATTTCCGCTAAAGTTCTTCAAAAAAATCTTCACACTCGTTTTTACAAATTAATTTAACCCCTTTAGGAGTGAGCTTGGATAGTGGTTTATCCAATCGGGCAAAATTCTGGGTAAAACGTCGATAATAACCTGTTAAAACAATGAAACTGTGTATCTCAGTTATACTTGTCGGTATTGGCCATTCATGGAATGCCTTGGTCTTTTAATGATAAATAGAGATTCCAACCTTAGAGAAAGTATGGACAAGAAAAAAAATCTCCTAAAGCCATAATTCACACATGTTAAACTTCCCATATAATTCTTTTCTTCTAAGAGTCATTAGAATACTGCACAAGTGATTTTCATGATCTTCGTAGATTTTGGAGTATACCAAGATATAATCAATAAATACCACTAAAAGTTCATCCATATATTCCTTGAAATCTATATTCTTAAGATACATGAAGATAGACCGTGCATTAGATAGTCCAAAAGGAATTACTATAAACTAGAAATGCCAGTACCTGGTTCGTAATGTTGTTTTTAGAATGTCTTCCTTCTTCACTCAAAACTTATGATATCCAGATCGAATGTCAATCTTTGAAAAATATTGATCTCCATGAAGTTGGTTGAATAAATCATCAATGCGGGGTAGGGGATACTTGTTCTTTATTGTTATAGCATTGATCTTACGGTAGTCAATGCATAACCTCATAGATCTGTCTTTCTTCTAAACAAAAAGGAAAAGGGATCCCCATGGAGAAACACTAGGGAGAATAAATTTTTTATTACTCAATTCCTCTAGTTGTTTCTTTAGTTCCACTAATTCCACAGTGTCCATTCTATAAGGGGTCTTTAATATGGGCCTTAAACTATGAATTAAATCAATGGAAAACTCAATTTCTTGTTCTGGAGGATGTCCAGGTAAATACCTTAGAAACACTTCAACATATTCTTACACAATAGGTACGTCCTCTATTCGAACATTCTTTTCTTCACCCATAATTATTTCATTCTCAACCTCCCCAATAATTGAATTTACTTGAGATACTGGGGGTGGATCTAGATAAGAATCAGATTGTGATATTTTTCCTCTAAAGATAAGGTACTCTTTATCATCATCGAGAATTATAACCTCCTTCTTCTTACAATAAATTTTCGCATCATTGTCTGAAATCCAATTCATACAAAGAATTATATCAAATTCAATCATGGTTATTTCAGTGAGATCAGTAGATAGAGAACAATTATAAGCCCTAATGGGAACTAATTCACAAAACTTTGTTGCAATGATACTTCCCTTATGAGTTTTTACTGACAACTCCCTCGTTAAATCAATTTGGAAATATCTAATTTTCATATAAAACTGGGATGATATGAAACAATGCGATGATCCAAAATCAAATAAATTATTTGCTAAACTTGAGGAAACCATTGAATTACCTGCCACCACGTCTTTTGGAGCATCAACTTCAGTAGTAGTGATCATATAATCTTGTTTGTGGTCCCTTGTCCATTTCTGAGGTAAGTTCCCTTGGCGCTTAGGACATTTATCTCCATAATTCCCATTTTCTCTAAAATTGTAGCATTTAACATTTACAGCCTCTTTCTTTCCCTTAAAATCACGAGCTTGGTGCCCTTTTTCACCACACTTGTAACGGACTCCCAATTCCTTCAGGAAAGTACCGAGGTGTTTATTCCCACATTTATTGCAGGGTTGATATTAAACTTTTCCATTCTTCCCATTATTTCAATTTCATGAGTGTTCAGTTGATCTATTCTTCTCCTCCATTTCTTTAAATTCGTAAGACAAAGAGAATTCCTTTTCTATCTTAATAGCATAAGAGACAATATCTTCATATGAGAAGAAGGATTGGGAGAAAAATGCTTTCTGGAGAAATGGTTTTAACCCATAAAATAATTGATAAATATTACTACTTGGGTTATGCATATAATCTGTAGCACGCCTTACTATACTTGTAAAGTTAGCCTCATAATTTTCAACATTCGCATCCTCCTTTTTCCTCACACTTAGAAACTGTCTTTGTATATCCGATCGATGGTCACGAGGAAAGTATTTTTTTATGAAAATAACTTTAAACTTTATCCATTCCATGTTTAATAATTCTTCATTTTTTTTGTTTTGAATCAATGACCACCATTGATCTTCATCCCCTGTGAGGAGATAAACTACCATGACAACTTTTCCCTTTCACTAATCCCCAAAGCATGACATATTTTATCTAAGGAAGTTATCCATTGCTCATATGCTAACAAATTTTTACTCCCATTGAATGTTGGTAGTTTTTTCCTCATGAAGCGGTCTAACATTGATCCTCCGCATTGTGGATCAGGGTGCTCCATACGGTTAAGGTTATTATTCATAACCTGAGTGTGTTGTCCCAGTATGGTGATAAGATGATAAGCACCAGTTGTATCACCAACTCCACTATAATTATCTTGAGTAGGATGTAAATCCCTACATGGATTATGTGCATTGATACAGTTTCCATTATTTCTATTAGGGGTCATTTCTAAACAATGGCATACAGTAGAAAAGTTTATGAATCGCAATACAGAATTCCAAAATTGTAAAACACTTAACATAAATTAAATAGTTTAGATATATAATCCATAATAATAAAAATATTTTCTTTGAGGAGGTATAGACTCATAAACCCTTCATAATGGTTTGTAATGGAAATGAGAATTATCCTAAGCATATCCCCCAGGAGTGTCATAACCAAGAGTGCAGCAAGTCCCATTGTCAGGTACGAGTTCCCGTTCGAGTCTAGCTCAATGTGGTGTTTTCAGGTTTTAACCCTAGTTACATCTGTGCCAGTGCCATCTCTACCTGCTCATATTTAGACAGGGATGTATTTCTTTGAAAACTCACAAAATCTCAACAGTACGAAAATTCGAGGAGGTTCTTCTATACTAATCCTGAAAGTCTATCTTAGGGTAATGTTCTCTCATCAGAGTTTTTCGAAATCTTGTTTATAAGGTTTGTACTAAACATCCTCTAATACAAACTGTAATGCCCTGACCCCAGTTACCCAAATTTTGTGAATTATTACATAACATTGGCCTGATACAAGGATTATTGTCCTAAATGACCGATCAGATTAGTATCCTTGAATGTACTAGATACATTCTTGAGTTTTACATCACATCATGAAAAAACATCGACACCATTTTTACCCCTTTTGAATAAACTTATATCCTTACACTATCCCTACAGGTCATCCACAAAATAATTCTTCACATCCTCGGAAAAATAAAACATTGAATGGTGTGAACTTAGATGCTCAGTAAGGATAAAAATATAGGGTAATCTTTCAAAAATAAGCATATAAATTTAAGAAAATGTATTAGACTAAAACAAAAGCCTTTGAAACATAAACTTAGGCATGATATAACAAAAATAAAATCAAATAATTCCATTTACATATTCACATGGATATTCTACTAGTCGAATAATCACATACAATATCAATAGCCACTTTTATAATTATGGAATGCATAATGCCGGACTTCATAACTACATAGTCTCAGCCTTGTGCCCAGACTAAAAATAAGATTTTTTCATGGAATTGTTCCAAGACAGTAGTTTATCTCATGGGTCCTACTAATGCATCAAGGATCTATAGTGGGCTCCACCCATCACTTACTAAGTCCAATGCCTTCCTCATATGAAAAGGTTTAAACATAACATAAACATTCGTATTAAAACTATCATATGAAATTACAACACATTATCCATAAACCATGAATGGTATAAGAATAAAACATCCACAATAAAACATATCATAAAACCTTCAAAACAATATGGAAGATTTGTATCAAAATAAATCAACTTCCAACAAGCTTAAAATCCATCAAAGGATTTTGACATAGATGAAATCAAATATTTTTTAGAGAAATATATCTTTCTATTTCGAAATAATTTAGAAGTCATAAAGTTATAAATAAAAAAATTTATTTGGAAAATATTTGTATATGCATGTAAGGTAAGCTTCGATGATTTTATATTGACAGAAAACAGCCACACTCGCCGTAAAAGTTAAAAAATATTCTTACCTTAATTTTGTCGAAAGGGTCATAAAGTACATTGTTTGGAAAATGATGGAAAAATTCCATTAAAAACATATTAGATCAAATAATGGTATAAATTACTTTAGCCCATTTACTTGTAAATACTAAAAAGGGTTTGAAATACATTTTTTATGAAAACACGGATGCGGATGATAAAGAGGTCCCAGTAGATACTTTCGTGAAAACAACCTTGGATATTAAAGAGATTGTGAAATTAACCCTTACATTGTACTTATACTTGGTCTAGGGTATGTTAACCTATTTTTAATAGTTAAATTATTGTTATAAAATTATACAAAAACTATATACATAAATTTTATATCATATATGATCCTCTAATATTGATTTGTTAATAATATTTTAGTAATATCATTGTTTCAAGTGTTATCTGATATGTTTTCTATTATATGCTCGATTACGTAAGCCATGTTTGCTATATATAGGATGTATTTTATTCATATATAGAATGATATTAAGTTCTTACAGATTATTTTTAATCATAAAATGAAAATTATTCTTGAATGATTGTGTTGAGGAAGGAATCTCATCACGTTCGTGGAGACGGTAATCCCTACGTACGCACGAGCGACACTATCATTATATTGATGGTGAAATCGTATATAAATGGATGATATATCATATATATAAAGAATAAATAACATGTTATATTTATTATTTACATCAGTTATACTAATTATTATACCCATCCAAATAATGATGTGTTTGAATAACAAACTACACCACAACGTGGTGACAGTAAGTCGCACGTACGCATGTATAGAGACATTGTCATTCATATGATAGATAGAATAATGAATATGGTTATACAGTTTTTATAAAAACATCACAGTATATATAATATTCTGGATGTATTATTTTATATTGGAAACAACAAAGAAAGTGGAAGTCGAAGAAGAAAATAACTTGAAAGAGGTGATGAAATATTTACCTCTTCTTCGGGTTCGTCGTTTTGATTTGATCAAAAGATCTCTTTAGGATGGCTTTCTGAACAAAATAAGGCCTCTATATTGAATATAGGATAGTTTATAGGATATTCAGGTAGGGGATGTCCGATACAAAAGGATTTGGAGGTGTGAAATTAAGAGAAGGGGAAGTGGCCTTTTATAAAAGAGGTGAGGGTCACTTTAGGAAAAGCTAGAAATGTTATTTTATAATAAAATAATTATCATTTTCTAAGGGATAAAAAATGAATTATTTATTGAATAAGGTGGGGATGGGTCTAAAAACACTCAATAAATATGTTTTAGATAGGTTTATGTCATCATATTAACCTTATCTTTTATATATAACTCTTAGTCAAATAGTTTGACATTTACCATGACTTTTTTTATTTTTATATTATATGGTTAATAAACATACAATAACTTGCCAAGAAACACCCATGTAGTTACTTATTAATATATATAACCTTATCTAAGTCCTTTGGTAGATAAATTGATTTTTAAAAGTATTATATCAATTAATAATATAGTATTTGTTTTAAAAACTCAATTATGTCAATTTTGACAATATTTTGCATTTGATTTTTATTGAAATCCATAAATACTTTATCACTTCGATTAAATTTTTTTAAACAAAACCTAACATGTAATATTAACCGAAAAAATTATTTCAATTCATTATAAGTGTCAATTTATATTTATTTGGATATTTATAATATAAATTATTTTAATATTTCATTAATAAGGTAACTACTGCATCATCATTGTGTCATAAATAAATTAAATTAATTAATGTCTAAAAATTATAAATAAATAAAATTATGTAAGAAATATTTTTATATTTCTAATGAATATTTATTTGTTGAATTTATATTTTTTTAACCCTATATTAAAAATGGTTTAGTTATTAAACATTGAATTTAACTATTTTAACTCTTCTTTAAATAAAATAATAATAAATGTCATAATATAATACAAGTGGACCAAAAGGGGGTCATATTTTATTTATAAGGTTTTTTTGGTAGAATAATACTTATCCAATAAAATTAGGACATGTTTTAGGGTAATTATGATATCATTTTTACCATTAATTGCCATATTTTCTTTTAATAGTGGTAAATAAAAGTCAAAAGCTACTATTCCCCAAATATTATTTTCCTATTATGGAACCACATTTTATATACTGATATTAACTATGTATTTCTGATTTTTTAAATTCAACTCACAGAATTGGTAAAATTAATTTTTATGCACATTTTTTAATGCTCATAGGAGGTGGGAAAAATACGGTAAGAAGTTTAATAAAATTTTTATATATCAAAACTTATTATAAAATGACTCAAATGGATTACATTGAACTTATATAGGTATTATGTATCTATTTTGACCTAAAATAAGTTTCAATAGAATAAATAATTATTTAAATTAAACATCCGTTTTAACCAATAACGCAGTATTTTCCACTATTCATTAAAAATTGAAAGTTTTCAATAAAATAGCAAAAATTTACCCTAAGCTAATTTGGATATTCTAAATTTGAAAATAATGTTTATTTTGAAAAATAAAATTTATAAAATTTTAAAAATTTGTTATTAATATTCATAATGGCTAGTTTGATTGGTCACGGTGTGTTAGAATCTTGAAGTTGCGTACAATGCATGTTATTGCATTATTCAAAGGAAAACATACCGTGGAGTCTTGGGTTGTTACATAAGGTAACTCCCCAAAATTATGACATTACTTTAAAGACAAGATTTATGAATCCTTAAGGTTCTTCTAATTTATTTGACTCCAAAGGGAAGACTGAACTATAAAGGATGCAAGGATCATCCACCCATGTCCATCTCTCACCTCAAGATGCATCTTACTAAATAATTCAATCATGCTATATTATGTAAATTATTCCTAAATAGCATGGTTTTGAGACTTCTAAGTAAATGATTCCACAAATTTTTTCCTTTTCGAAGTGTGTAAACCATCTCATGGTCGAATGATTTCACATATTCGACCCACATTCATGGATGAAGATTAATATCACACAATGATAAAATGTAATTAAGGATATTATGATTGCTATACATCATGAACAATTCTCCCAACAAGTAGTGACTCAATGAATTCAAAGAGTACACCACAGAATCAAACTCCAAAATAATTGTAGGGAAATTTATTTCACGAGGCCTCATTTATTGTGAACCATACACAATAACCAAATCATGTTCCATTAATAAAACCTCAATACAAACAACATATGGATTAAATAACACAATATACTCTTTTTGGATCATGTAAGATCAGAATCAGTGTTTTAGTCAACCTTTTCTTCAACTCTTGGATTGAATTATCACATGCCGTTAACCACTGAAACACGATACCTTTCTTGTTCAATCCCAAAGGTGATTCTTCCATGTGGGAAATGTCTCTGATGATACTTATGTAATAACTAGAAAAACCCATTGAACTCTACATATTAGAAACATTCTTGGGATAATCCAATGACACAACCCCATTTACTTTCTCTGGAACCATTGACACGCCTTCCTTATAAATAATATGACTCACGAAATGCACACTATTGATAAAACAATTATATTTGGATATCATGTAATATTTCCTATTCTCACTTAATGTACTCAGGATGATGTAAAGTTGTTTGTAATGATACTCATGAGTCTAGTGTACACTAGGAATTCATCAACATTGACATCTACCAATTTTTCTTTATTAGGGGAAAGATATAATTTAGTAGATACATAAACACGGCCGGTTATTTGGTTCACACAAACAACATCACAACAAAATAATATATCCCATACCTACTCTTGAAGGTAGTTTGTGGTATATTAGAAGGTATCATCCTCAAATTATGGTAACTCGATCTCAAATCAATCATAGAGAACTCTGAAGAACCTCTTAGTTGATAAAATTTATCATCAATTCTCATAATAGAGTATTGATTCCTAACAATCATCTAATCCACTTTTCTATAATAAACACACAAACACAAAAATCCGTCAGTTTTCAGGGAAAAAAAACACTACAGATCCCCATGGTCATGTACCATGATGAAAAAAACCATTATTCTCCAATTCCTCAGACTATTTTTTAATTTCATAGAGTTAAATCGATTATAATATATATGGAAGAATGGATACTAGTACTACTTCATGAATCAACTCTATCATGAACTCAATGTTTCTCTTGGGCTATATCCCCAAATTGTCCTTAGGAAATATGTCCTAGAACTGGTCTACCATAGGGGAAAATTCAATATTCTCTCCTCTATTATCATCAAGAATAATACAAGTAACATGTCTTGTGACCTCACCTAACTACTGATTACTAGTATTTCACAACCTTCCCAAATATCACATCATCTAAGATAGAGATAATTGTCCCATTAAAAAGATATAAATGTCTCCCAATGATGGTAAAAGTCAATATTGTCTTCGTACAAAATTATATATTGTCCATACCAAAAATCCAATCAAAACCAAAAAAATAAATAATTCACAAATCCCATATAAAACTATACCCACTGACATTTAGAGAACTTCCCTTACACTACATATTATTTTATTCTTGAAACCATAACAGTGAATCAGTCGACATAATCCCACATATACGTTCCACCACTATGCCCAACCGTACTAAAATCTGAGAAAATATAAAATAATGTTTTGTATATGTATCTAACTAATCATTAATGTTCATGGAAGTAAAAAAAATCATTCCTTGAATAGTCAATATCCTAGCCTCAACACCTCTAGGTATAGATTGTAAATCATGAAGCTAACCTTCCCCTTTTCCCTACACCCCGATCTGAGTTCCTAGAATTTCACTACTCTACTGATATGTGTTCTCTCTCACTGGAGTACCACATCCACCACCTTGATCGATAGACCAGTCGAGATCTACATTACTTCCTGGTGTAGGGTAACTAATCCCCTGTGTGAAATCAACTTCTGACTCTACCTCCATATATTCCATACTATCTATGGTTCGTACAGATCATCTGCACATGCCCCTTAATCCCGCACATTTGTCACTCAGCTGATGGTCTGGGACGCTGACCATGAATATGCCCTGAAATTCCAATATGATAGAAGCAAACTCATTAGAAACCCTTGGATACTTCTCCCTTTCACTAATTACTCGTCCCACCAACACCATGGTGGAGACACTCCATAAAGCACTTCCTACTACCTGAAGTCGCAACACTAGATTTCCTAGGTGGCACTGAATTCCCTCCATCGTAGTACTATTTTAGTATCCCTTCTTAAATATGTTATTGATACCCTATGTTATAAAATCTAATTAAATGGATTGTATTCACATATGAGTTGATCTCATGTAAGAGTCCACCCTAGAAATGGATTGTTTTATATCCCTCATTAACCCTCAAAATTAGGATAATGCATTGAAAATCTATGAAGTGTCCAGTATACTCGATCAGTAACATAGATCCATGGGGGAAAATCATAAGTTACAAATAATTATTTTGTCTCTATTTCTCCAGATATAAATTTTCCAAAAACTTTTCCTTGAAATTATTACATGTCATACCATCAGCCTATAGAGTCTAGACCAAAACGACCCAACAATATATTTCCTAACCCCACAACATGTAAGCCACCATGTTGACTCTCTTACCAGGAGTATATTTTTGATCAATAATCTTCTAAATTGAATCTATCAGGACTTCGATTTCATCATTTCTACACCTCCCCAAGA
Source organism: Viscum album (assembly GCA_963277665.1). NCBI lineage: Eukaryota > Viridiplantae > Streptophyta > Magnoliopsida > Santalales > Viscaceae > Viscum > Viscum album. The sequence continues at coordinate 1,786,073,586 of OY728121.1, read as the reverse complement.
AAATTATGAGGGTGTTGTGTTTGAAACTCTCTAGTTACCTCAAATATAATAAAAAAAACCCTCCCTTCTTTTGCATTCCATCATCGGGATAAACTGTGCTATGCTCTCATGGAACTTATTTTCTTCCATGTTACCCTGAATTACTAGGTTCCCTTGCCCCAGCTTTGGGGGATCATTCTCGGAGAAATCCACTTGTCTTTTAACTGGAACATGATTTCATTTTTGAATTTTCCTATAATTACAAGTGCACATATCATAACATGTACACAAGGCATTATAAAATTACATTAAAAAGGATATATGTTGTCCATTGTCAACCCATTTCTATTACACTATCTCAATAGAAATCATCACGCATAGAATGCTAACCTCTACCATCCCTTCAATGGGACATGGATAACATGGGGTAAATTGACATAAATAATCACAATTATTTCATTAGAAACCTTTTTTAAAACCAATTCCACATTCACTATGTAATTTATCCCCCTATGGCACATTTACTATTTCACCATGTGTTGCAACCAACACTCTAACTCATTTAAGCATAATTCAATCATAAGAACAATTATTTAAGAAAATATACCATTTCACCATATGTAATTTCTCCCTCTTTGGAACATTTTCTATTTAACATTTCTCCCTCTTTCATTAAGCTCATTTCATTAACCATTCATTAACCTTCCCTAAATTTTACCACCTTCATTGTCTTTATTACACACCATTTTTCTTCAAAATTTTTTAAAAGTTAAATTAATTATACTCTTTATGTCCCACATACTCTTTATATGTGTGCCTATCATGATGTCATTCCCTTATATCCCGATGTTCCTAAAAATATGTATGTATGCACAACCTCATGTCACTATGACCATGAGAAAAATAAATCTAAATAGACACATCACACAATAAGTGCATCACCCAATGGTGAAATATTATTCAATCGTAAAAACACATATCACGACTAACCACTCCCACCCTCGAAACTTGGGGTTTCCCTCAGGTATGGGTTTGCTACTCCCAATAATTAGATCATTTCCCTAACCTGACACATCCATTCCTTTCATTGACAGTCCAAACTTTTATGGCAAATAAAATATCTCATTCGATACAACTTTGTGACATCGCCAACCTAGAATCCACTAACCAGTGCCCTGAGCCAGGTCACCATATGACCTAAACCATGCCTGCCCATATGCTAGAGGTTTATAACTAGTAGTGAGGGTCTAATGGGTCTTGTGGGGAGACTATACCCATTTTATCAGAGTACCCCGCAGATGATAACATATAAAATATTTGAAAAAATAAAAAAATAACCAGAATCATCCATAGCTAAACTGTTCTGAAATATAGTACAATCTCCAACTAAACAAATAAATATACCATACTTTCTAGTAGTTCCAAATTCAATAATAACCCAAAATAAACACAACCATCTGAACATGAAAATGGTTCCTAACTCCAAGTATATACCCTCAACCATGAATTACCCAATCCCAACTATATTCTCTAGAATAAAGGCATTTCCCTTATCTTGACCTAAAACCATGAAATATATTCATATACCCAACAAAAACATGAGTACGGTGTCAGTACACCTCATTCAGCCAACACCAATAGTGTCTATGAAGTAACCAACCTAAATAGATACTACATGAATATTCAAAAAAATTACATGATAGAAGAAAGAAAAAATAGATGTCATTAGATAACAATATCTAATTTATATGATTTTATCATTTGTTGCATGGGTTATGCATTTATGTAATTTACACAACAACCCAATACAAACAATTACCAAGAATATAGAATAATTCAACTTCCTTATATCATTAGGGAAATATATGTCACAATCATGTACATCCCACTTACCTCGAAGCATCAGTCTAGGTATTTTTTTCCAGTAAATCCATTAGGTTCAAGAGAATTAGTTCGACACTGTAACATGTGCATTCCTTTCATGACTCTACCCAATCTAAGGCTTGAGCTATAACTACCAAATTACCACTTCTCTAGGACAGGGGTAGTGATAATCACTGAAGGCACACTAAACCCATAAAGGATTTTTACTAAAAACTTATACACACAGATACATCCAACTTAATGAAAACAAGTAGAGGGAAAAAATAAATGATTAAAAACTACTATAACTGTACAAAATATGAATATACCACTAAAAAAGGAAGTACGGTAATATATACTGAAAAAGTGGAAAATACATCCGCAAACCAAAAAATTTTTGCAACTAGACAAAACTATAGATGAGTAAATCGATGAAGGAGCCCATATCCTATATCCAAAGAGCTGACCATCATACACAGTTCAAGAACCCCATATCACAACTCTATTCTAATTTCATTATTGTATTCACTACCATAATAAAAAAACACAACACATGTTGTTAAAAAACACTTGCAGGGAAGAGTATATACATACCCATTAGTATGCTCCAAAAGATTGTAGGGGGAGAAGAAAGTGACACAACTAAAGAGAAATGTAGTAGATATAATAAGTTATAGTAAGAGAGTATAACTCAAACCAACAATATAGTAAAACTGAACTCATACAAACACATTGATCTCAACATTATGAGAGGATTAACTTCTCTACGAGTATTTGCTATCTATAGTAGGAGGGTGGAATCATCTAACCATGATAATCTAAACTTGGAAAAAATATGGCATACCCCACATGTCTGTACCTTTTTGGGAAGGATTGTAACTATACAGAAGAAGTTGGTTCTGAAGTAGGATATTTATATATATATATAATCTCAGTTAAATAATCCCAAATCAGAGATTAAGGGGATCCCCATCTCATAACTCATCCATAGAATAGGAGTATCCAACATTTACAAGGCAAATTCCATCTATGATTCCCATCACCTCAAGCTTCTACTCAAGGCACACATGTCATGGGTTATCAATCACCACACATTAATAATATCCACATTGGGTAGAACTGACTCACCTGAATAGTTTTATGTTGCATCAGGATGTGTCTAGGTGGGGAACATGTCCCACTTTCTCGTGAGTTGAAAGGTACATTAAACCATGCCTCATCACCGTGCCACATAGTCAAGGGTTCGCTCATAATAGGAAAGGATCATGTTACCTAGTAAGATATGAGGTTCCTACGCAGGTAGTCCTTGAAGAATTCCACTACCTATACCTACTAGAGGGCACCTGTCAGGAAGGTCACTGTGGAAGGAAACTGCTCGGTCATATTAGAGGGTTAGCCTGGTGAGACGTTAGGGAATGGCCAATGCCCAGATGGTCTAGAGGGTAACACCTAGATGTTATAATAGAGGATCTCCAATACACATCCCTACTAATGGGTAGGCCCAAAACATTGATGAAATCCACATTCTAGACCTACTAGAGAGTAACTCAGAAATATCATCAGGGAACCCCATTGCTCGGCCCAACTAGTGGGTAATCCTTGAATTGCTATTTGGGAAATCCATTTCCTAGACTAGCTGGTTGGTAAGATTGGCAATTCCCTATTTATTCTGTAGGATCGATTTCATGATTGGGCTTAACCTCAACATGCCAAACCTAAAATATTTTACATTATATCTCAAAAGAAACATTTGATTTTACCATCACATTTTATGTGGAAATACACTCAGGATAGACATCATGGAGGCTAAACACCCGTTAAAATGAACGATAAATGAAGGTTCGATGATTTATTAGAAAATTTCATGTATAATATGGAATGTGAGGGAACCCACATGGGGTGTGGTCCCTATTAACTATCTGGTTGTGTCTTTTGTTAGTACATGGGTGCCAGTCATGTTTGGTTACACACCATGTAGGTGGACTACACAGTGTGTCTCACCTATCTGAGGACTGGGCTGTGTCTAATGTCCTTGTCGGTATACTCAGAAACCATGTCTATGTACTTTGGTATGTGGTGTGTTGGTCCACGTGGGATACCTCTCATGTGCTCAACAAGTGCATTTGTTCAATTACTTGTATTCCTCACCCGTGTGACTCATCAGATGGGTTGTTCAACCATGGAGGGATAAACGCCGTGTGATAGAGGAAAACACACAATTCCATCCTTATCATTTCTCAATCCCTAGAACCACTATTGAGGGTGGCTACACACTATGGGTTCCTTATCCTACATGGCGTATTGTTGAGATTTTTCTAGAATTTTCTAATATTTTTGATCTGGTCTCGAGACGTCGAATCTATTCAAATGGTCACAGATATCAAATTTTTTCTTCCCATATCACACAAATATTTTCATGAAACACTCTTGTTAGCCATCATTTATTAGAAATTGATCACCAGAATTAATGAGGGTCTTGTTCTTCATTTCTCCCATGCATTTCCATTCAATGATAGATAATAGAGCTCAAATATATTGATTTGTTCATCTCCATCAAAAAATATTTTCATATAATTGATCTACACATTATTTCACCTCCATTTTGTCAATCATCCACAAATCAAGGCAGCTGATCGATCTCAGAACACCCAATGCCAGTCAAGTTAAAAATTACAGGCTTCCAATGAAGATGAACACGATGAATGGTGGAGGAAAACACACAGACAAAAAAGGGAATGATGATTGTTGACCAAGCGTTCTTTTCCTACAATCAAGAATGTTCTCCATGGTTAGAAACAATTTATAAAAATTACGTTCATTATTTTTGCACATGAAAAGGTTAAAATCATGGTGAAGATAAAATGAAAGATGTCTATCTACTCAATTGTTTAATAATATAGGTGATAAGCCACATATAAAAAGTCATACCTCCTTTTTGGATCGTTCTTTGTTGAATAACGTGTTCTCCAAATGGGTAGGAGGATCCATTGAATTCATTGCACTTCAATCCACCTTGAATTAGAGGATAGTCATTCATTGATATAATTATTTAGAGGAAGAAGGTGCTCTCACTAGTGAATACTACAGATTATAAGGAAAACCCTAGCCAAATTACACTAAATACCAACATATAACTTTTTATTAGGTAAAAAAGTAATTGATTAATTAATTAATTAACTTAAATACACCTCCAACAATTGATGCGTCTGATCGCATCATAGTTATCCATTTTATGTCATGTCTAGTGTACACGCCACCATTTGGACCCAACAGTGGTCACTGATTTGTGATATAATCATCCATTTAAGAGTAATACAATTTCCATTTGTTATCTATATGACCACAAAATAAAATATATTTAATATTATTACAAATTTTTTCCTTGGCACATCGGGCCTCAAAGTTTCACATCGCCTTATTTCCTAGCTAGCGAAATATATTTAGAAAAATTTCAGAGTCTTAAAAGGGAAAAGGGGTCTCTACATCATTCCCTCATTCAAGAATTTATTCCCCAAAATGAAAAAGTACGCAAACAACTCTGGATACTATGTTTACAATGATCTCTCCCGCTCCATAGAAATCTCTTCAATGTTACCACACTTCCAAAATATGCAAACCAAATGGATGGTCCATCCACACATGATCTGCTCTTTTTGGTCCTCAATCACCATCAACTACTCTACAAATGTGGCCCCATCCTTGATTTTCATCTCACCCTAGTCAATGATGTTGGTAGAGTCATGGACATATTTACCATATAGTGAAACATGGAAGACATTGTAAACCCTCTCCCACATTGGTGGTAGGTATAGGTGGTAAGAAACCCTTCCAACCATCTACATGACCTTGAATATCCCAATAAACCTTGAGGATAGCGATCCTCCTTAGCTAAACCTCAATATTCCACATCATGGGGAGAATATAAAGAAGATATGGTCTCCCTTCTCGAACTCCAAGGGAATACATATGTGATATATATAGGATTAATGTCTTCTCTCCACTTTAATCATCTATTCATGGATGAACATCAATTTCTTCCTTATCACCTACAATAACTATGGTCATATGAGAGTTGACATCCTAATCTACATCTAGCATAAGGTTGACCTGCAAAGTCTCCCATATATAGCCTCAAAAGTTTTAATTCTGATGATAGAGTGATATCTGTTATTGTACGGAAACTCTTAAAATGAAGGTGATTCTCCTACCTCCACTCAAAATCCAACACGTAAGCTCTTGTCATATCCTTTAGCACCCGGATGATGCACTGAGTCTGCCCATCGGTCTGGGGGTTAACGGCTATACTCATTAGAAATTGGGACACGAATCCCTCCTGTGGGACTCTCAAAAATCATTATGTAAACCAAATTTCATGATCAAAGACAATAGTCGAGGGTCCCCTGTGAATGTGGATGATCTTCCATACATGAAAATTCCCCAAAATCTACCCCAAACTCTAGTACCTAATAGAAAGGAACTGTAACCTAGTTCTTCTGACATAATACTATCACTAAGATAGTGTCATGTCCCACCAATGTGTGTGAAATACCTATGAATGTTTTCATGGATATTCCATCCCATATCCACTATTGGATCACAAGGGGTTTTAACAACCCCATTGGACCATAGTTCTCACATTTCACCAACTGAAAAGTGAGACATTGTGTGACAAACTCATCTACGCTTCAACTCATATAGAACCACAAAATTGTCAATGAAGATCTATGTACATATTCCCCATACTATGATGTACATATAAGGGAGAGGTTTAGAACACATCCATCACCTATTCCTTCATAGTGACCAAAACCATGGTTCGACCCTAGAACAAGATCTCATGATTACCTCCTTCAGAATATCCATCGGGTTCATTTCATGTGGGTATCTAATCACGTAGAATTTCTCAGTCGATGTATCCTATGTGGGACTCTTTCAAATTCTCTAGGAGAGGAGTCAACGCCATCAAATATATACAAAATGTACTCTCCTTATCCACTAGGGTCACCTATAGAGAAGCTTACTACATTGAAGATTCCTACACTAGGTGACCATGGGGATTCCTTCAGAGGTAATCTATGAAAACATTACTATTTATTAATGTATTGAATATCTAAATGTAATATCCCTACATAAACTCCATCCAATGTCGATGCCTCACATTCAGGTCTCTCTGAGGGAAGATGTACATAAGGCTCTGCTTGTTTGAGTAAACAACAATGGTATATCCTAGAAGGTTGTGCATCAAAATCCTCAATTTTAAGACTACCACTGCTAGATCTAGACCATGATTCTTGTTGTTCTTCTTAGGGATCCTCAATTACCTCAATTCAAATTCGATGATTGCCTATTGTTTCATCATCATTCACTCAACCCATCACCTAAGGCATCGTAATACACTATGAACTCAAGTCCTTCCTTAGGTATCCTGAATACTGGAGTTCACATAAGCCTCTACCTGAACTCATCATATGCCTTCTATCACCACTCAAACTAGTTAAACAATTTCCCCTTCTACATTAAAGTGGTCATTTGGGAGTCGATTCTGGATAACTCTTCCACAAATATTTTGAAATACCCTATTAATACAAAGAAACTCTATACCTATGGTATATTATTGGGTGGTTCCCATGAAAAAATACCTTGATCATTGCTAGATCCATGGATAAACCACATTCCCAAATTAAATTCCATATAAATGTAACCTCATGTATCTAGAACTCTCACTTTGATTGCTTTCTGTAAATATTATGTTGTCGATGTAAATCATGAACCTTTAAAATATTATCTTCATGATATTCCTCTATTACAATGTAAATGAGTATTTCATTAGTGTATTCAAGAACTAACCAAACAATGTATGGGTGGAATAAATGGATAATAAAATCCATAAATACAGTAGGGTATTTTTTTCACTAAAGGGTATCCTTGGGAAATCACGGTGTCCATTGAGACATCAAAAATCCAGCTTTTGAATATCAACCTCATGAACCTGTAATTTTTTTAGCTGGATCTGAGATTGATTGGGTAGAACCATATTGTAACTTGAAATTGATCAAAGAGATCATGAATACTCATTAATGGGTACTTCTTCTTTGTCATTGATTGGTTCAGGTGAAGTTAATCTATAGAAAGTTGCAAGCACTAATCTTCCTTCATTATAAATAGAACTGGATATACCCATGGAGAAACATTGCGTCTTATGAAACCATCCTAGAAAAGGTCCTCAAATAGTAACCATATCCCCGGGAGCTCTGTGGGTGTCATACTCTATGTTTTAAGAAGATATCGAGGAATTCCCTAGTTTTCATTCAATACAAAACTCCATCTCCCACCTCAGAGGTAGTCCCCCAATGTCTTTGTGGAACACATCCGTATAATCCTCCCCATCAAAAAGAAGCTAGATTTGTGTAGGGTATGATGCACCGAGGATTTATCTCACAATGTGATGGTTAATAGGTCGAAACCTCTTATTATCAGCAACCACTTATCCTACTATAAGGTCACCCTCATTAGAAATGGAGAACCTCATCCCATCAGTGCATAGTCATATGACTGATTTTCAGCGGCAATCAATTTTGGATCAACCCATGGAAATCTATTTCAATCCCAAAATTATGTCATAGGGTTCCATTGTGATGAAATAAAGGTCACATGTGAACCTATGTCCACTAAGTGATGGCTCTCACTTCCTGAAGATGAAAAATAGTTATGAATTATTCGTTGTAGGAACCTCCAGACAGAGCTTATGCAATAATGTCTCTATTGGGGGCTCTAGCTCTCACACCAGGAGTCAAGAGATAAAATAATGATAGGAACCTGTGTTAACTAATACTTAATAAAGTATATTAAACAAATATCATTCCTCAAATCATCTCATGTTCGGTAGAATCATAGACATCCAAATCATGAATCTATCCGTCACCCAAACTGTCAGCTCCATAAACATGAAGTGGGATTTCATTTTGGGTGGGGTAAGGAATTCATACGTTCTTCCCCCACCTACAGCTCCTCTTTCTTATATACTTGATACGGCTCCGTAGGACCACCCTTTCCCCACCCATGAGATCCCTTATCATTCCATTGTCTCTACCATGGCGTTCCATATACTATCTGCATTGGATGCTCATCTCATTTGTACGAGTAGTCAAATTCCATGTGACCTTTCCTGTCACAATAATAGCATTGTCCTTCCATGGACTACCCTTGTGATCTACGATTCTCATGCACTGGTTGATCACATCAATGAGTCATCTCATAGAAGGTTCTCAGGTTCATAGTTCTTTAGTGTCTTCCTTATTTTCTTTGGAAAATACTTGCCACCAAATCCATCATCTGATCTATCTGGGTCTGAATAATTCTGAAGATACAGACCACCAAATCTAGCCAATCATATACTTCCTAAGGATCAATCTCACCATGGAACCTTAGTGTTCTATGATGTAGGAACTCGTAGAGTGATCTAATCCTTTGAACTTCCTCAACCTTATATTCGAGGAAAACTTTCTACTTAATAGGTGGAGGTGCTACTACCTACCCACCTAGAGGAAGGGGATCACAAGATGGACCCTGAAATGAGGAATCAACACTCATTGTATCATCATCACGAACTGGAGCAAGTATCCTAGATGAATATCATCATAGAGGTGTCTCAAAATCTATCAAGGATTAACATGTCCAAATGTACATATATATATACATACAACAATGTGTATTTTACTTAAGAAGAACAATAAAATATTCAATCTTATATGATAAATGTTCCATTGATCCCTGAAAAAAAATGTCTCTACATGCTGAGTCATCAAAAAGATCATCAAGGTCCTGATGAAAGGATATGTCGGCCACCACACCCTCAGTGGATGCCATGGTGTTAGAGACTCACTCAAGAAACATTGACATTATTTCCCAAAACCAAACCAAAAACCATTTTTTGGATATTTCTAGACAACACCCCAAGGGTCGAACCGCCTATGATACAAATCTAGCAGGACCGAACCCAAGACATGTCTTGAGCCACAAGTACCACATTCCCACCTCAACAGGCCAATGGTGGCCATGAGTGCTAAAGGAAGACTAAAATCGGGCTTTCCTTTTCCAAATTACTTATAAACATACACACATCCACCTCAAAGAAAAATATCCTAGGGAAATATATAAAAGATGTAAAACTGATACAAATATTACCAATATGCACAGAATAGTAAAAAAACAATGTATGTTAGTGTATAATGAAAAGGATGTGTGGAAAAAGTATATGCCCAAATCAAAAATATGTCCAAACATTACAAAACTGGAATAGAGTAAACAACATAGGGAGACTTGCTCTTATATCCCAATATATGACCATCATATGCGATCCAAGTATCATGTATCCCTAAACTCCTATGAAGTCACCGTCGACCAGTATTCCATTCTCAAATTACATGACACATTTGGGAAAATTTAATGCATGGGAGGGTATATACATACCCAGTAGAATGCCCCAAAATTGTGAAGTGTATCATCAAGAGACACAACTGATGAGGAATGTAGTAGATAAGATAATGTACGACAATAGAGTACATCTCAAATCTACACGATAGTGAAACTAAACTTTTCTCAATGTAAGAATATTGACATTATGTGAAGATGAACTTCTCTTTAAGTCTTTAAAACCTATATCTGGAGATTGGACTCAACCAACAAGGATAAGATAAATATGGAAAGATCATGGAATACCCTCTGCATTATCCCCTCTCTTGGAGGTAGAGTTTCTTTGAACATGGAGTTTGTACTGAAGTAGCATATATATATATATACGATTAGTCAAAGAAACCCAAACATGAGTTTAAGGGGATGTCCATGTCATTGCATAGCCTAAGAAGTTGAGTATCCAATAGTTCCAAGTTAATGATCCTCTAAAATTTCCATCACCTCATACATCATCACAAGTCACACAAGTCAATGTTACTCAATCACCACACCTTGATACTATCCACATTAGGTGGAACTGACTCACTTTCACTATTTTATGTTGTGTCACAAGGATTCATCTCAGTAGGGAAAGCTTCCTTTATTCTCATTAGTTCAAAGGTAACTTATACCACACCTTGTCATGGTGGTATATATTCAAGGGTCACCAGTTTTAGGAAAGGATCTCATGCCCAGGTATGAAGGGAGGGTCATACTCTAGTAGTCACCATGAAACTCCACTGCCCAGTCTTACAGGAGGGTACTTCTTGGGAATTTCACCATGGAACACCATCGTCTAGTCCAAATGGAGGGTAAGCCCAGTGAGTCTTAATGGAAACACAACATCCCAAATAAACTAAAGAGATATTCCTATATGATTTCATCAGTAATATCCATTTTCGATCCCTATTAGAGGGTAATCCTAGAATGTCAATGAACTCCAATATAGAGTCCTACTGAAGGGTAACTCTAAACGATCATCAAGGAATTCCACTCTGTAGCCCAGTTGTAGTGTAACCTGAAAACTTCCATTGGAGATTTCCACTACCCATACTAACTAGAGGGTAAGAAAATTACTTTTATAGTGATTTTTTATGATTACATATCCCATAGGGTATCACCTCAGAATGCCAAACCCCTAATATTTTACATCATCTCTCAAAAGACACTTTCTAGGGTACCATCGCATTCCATGAAAAAATAATAATAAATATTGGAATATATTGTGCTGAAATACAAGTTTAGACGAATGATATAAGGTTCTTTGAAGAACGATCATAATATTTCATGTAGTACACAGTTTGTGAGGGGACCCACATAGTGTGTGGTCCCTCTTCACTGCCTGGTCGTGGGTCTGGAAGGTACACGGGTCTCTTCTGTGTAGGGGTACACATCGTGTTGGTTCACTAAACGGTGCAACCCACCTATCTGGGGACCAGACCATGTCTACTTACCATGTTCATTTAAATGAACCCTATGTTTGTTTACTCTGTTACAAAACTTTTTGGTCAATAAGAGATGATGCTCGTGTGGTCAAATTGTGTCTGTGTTCTCTTACACGGACTCCACGCCTATGTGACCCATCACATGGGTTGTTCAACTGGGGAGGAATAAACAGTTATTGAGGGAATACTAAACTCCTTTTCATCCTTTTAATTTCCCATACCCTAGAACCACCACAGAAAGAGGTTGCATGCCATGTGTTAATCATTCTACACGGCCTGTAGTCATGATTTTTTCTGAATGGTCCGATTTTTCATATCCAACCTCTACACATTGAATCTTTTCGGACCCCCATTGATCCTGTATTATTTCCTCCAATGTCTCAAGGATCTAGTTGTGGATTGTGCTAGTCATCCATCGTTCATTGTAAATTGATCATTGGAATGAATTAGTGTTTCATTATTCATTCCCCTCATGCCATTCCATTCAAAAATTGATAATCCTACTCCAAACTATTGATTTGATCATTAACATCTCGTTATATTTCCAAATATATTATTTTCATTTGATTTGGTCATCATATCGTGATCTTCCACAAATCCTGATACTCGATCGATCTCAGAATGCGTGGAAACAATCGATCCGAAAACCATGGCGATCCAATAATGAATAATGCAAAGAAAAGGTGATGAAAATGCACCAAGAACAATGGGATTTGTGATCCGTGATCAATAATTCTTGTCCAGTTATCAAGAATGTTCTCTAGGGTTATAAAAAATTAATAATAACTTTATATTAAGTACTTTGGTGGATGAAAAGGTCAAACTATTGGAGAAAATCGAAGGAAATAAGAAGATCTACTCAATAATTTAATTATAATGGTGATAATCCATAAAAAACAATTCCTTCAAATTTTTTGGATCATTCATTCCCGAGGAACATGTTTTTCAATATGGTGGTGGATCTTTTGAATTATTCATGCTTCGAACCTATTGTAATCAGAGGTCTGTCATTCTTTGAGAGAATTATCCAGAGAGAGAATATGTTATCACCGGAGATTCAGATGACTTATCATCCCAACCCTTTCCAAATATGATTAAATATCTATTTATAAAACATTAATTAGGTACAAGGTAATTAATTAATTAATTAATTAGATCAAATGAACAGATGATGAGAGAGAGTTCCAAACGTCCCACACTGGCTCGTTTTATGTCACACCAAGGGTAAACACCACTTTCTAGACCCAATCATGGTATTATATTTTCTCCCAATCAACCATTTAAGAGTTATCCCATTTTATTTAGATAGTTGTGCACATAGAATATAATATATATTTATTATTATTAAAAAATTAATATCGAGCACACCCTGCCTTGTAATTTCAAGATGTATCAACTAATATATCTAGAAATATATTTATAAATATTTAAAAGTCTTACAAGGGAAAAAAATTTCTCTACAATTCAAGTGGGTCCTGAGAGAATTATTCCATCCAATCCCGTCAGAGAAGCATCATTCCTTTATACCACCCTTGAGAGGATCCTCATTCCATTATCATGAACCACCAATCCATGTTCACATAATTTTCCATCCAATTACCACATCTACCATATCATAAACCATTAAATTACAATAAACATAGTATTAATATTTCAATGATCATTCTATATTTAGATCATCATTATGTATTAACCCATTATAACACTTACCATTTACAATGCATTTCCTATTTAATCCATGTCCTTTAGTCATTCCTTAACCTATTAATAATAATCAACAATTCAAATATATTATCTCAATTAAAATACCTCAACAATTCATTTTCCTTAATCCATTCAAACATTTTCATTATAAATCCACAAGAAATTTTACATAATCTCATTAACACATTGTATTCATTTTCAAACCATTCCTGTCAATCCCTTATGCCATTTATGGTCTACACATAACCATTATTTTCCCTTTTGTTAACTCAAACTAACATCAAAACATGTTCTTCATGGTCTATACATTATTACATGTTATGTTATTACATAGAATTTAAATTTTCTAACCTTAAAAACCTTTCCACACCCCATGTGTATCCCTATATCGGTCGAGTAAACCACAACACATCCCATGTAGATCATGAGGGGTTAAATTCATCATTTAAGAAACCATTTTACTAAAATATTAATAATGGAAACAAATTCTCATCATTTGGAAGGATATATCATAGCAACACATCCACCGATCTATGAAAAAACTAATGGATATAACTTATAGACCACTTACCTTGAATCTAAATATATTCACAAGCAAGAACATAGCAACTGATCCATATTCAAGATCCCCTAGAATCAAAAACATATGACCTAATAAAAAATATGGTTTTAGGGTTTATAAATATGAATAACGAAATAAAAATACCTAATCTGTAAAATAGTAGAATGTTGATTGTTAGACTTACTCAGATCATCAATCTACACCTAGTAGTGCTCCAAATAGCCTAGAATCGATGGAGAATTGTCCATTGTATGTTTCAATAAAAATGGTTCATCACTAGGGTTGAGAGCCGAATAAATGGGGATGAAATAAGGTATGAAAAATAAAATCATTTGGGGGTAGTGTCATATTTTTTTTCACATTTTAATGCGAATAAAGTTTGGCCACACGGTTTTCTAAATCGTGCACCAACCGTGTTGCTACATTAATCCAAGAGGGGTCCAAGTCAAATGATTACCATGGAAATACACATGGTTTGAAAAACCATGCACCAACAATGTTTAATGACTCTGTCCAATACCAAAAGGTTTAGCCTCTCCCCATAAAAGGTTTTCCTAACCATTCATCGATTCTCACAACTAGAATAATTTTGGGTGAACAGTTATATCTAATCATGCACCAACAATGAAACATGCATTAGAAGAATATTTTTTATTTTTATTCATGTAATAAACCATTGAAACACCCTCAGGACTCCCAAATCAGCTTGAAAACATTCCATTAACCAAAATTATGTTATTTAAATCAAAATTTACACAAAGACATACCTCCATGAATTCTGTGATCTTATATTTTTAATACCTTATATGATCCTCTTATAAAATCATATCGCACATTCATTAACATTGTTTTATTATTATGAATTACTATGGTTTTAACTTATTAATTTTACCTTTTTTTTCATGGAATCTAGAATAATTTTATATTTATTATATTTCAATCATATCCAATATTTTCAATATTACATTAATATCTTATATATTAATTAATTAATTCTTTTTTCCACCTATGTAATGGCACGATGAAAAAAATATTGCATTTCTCCATGGAGGTGGTAGCCTGCACATGATCATGAGTGTCATTAAGTTTCACAATAGATTGGATGGGAAGAATGAATGAAAGATATTATAATTCAAAAAGAATAACTACTTCATCTTTGTAATACATATTACAACTATTGGAGTTAGTGTCCTAGGAACAAATCATTATAGATTGATTACTTGTATATTTGGTGTAAATATTATTAATAAAACTTCTTAGTACATATTGATCATTATATTCCATGAATCTAATATAATAATGTCCTAGAGTCTATTCCCCTTTGATAATATAATATAAGTTACCACTATGATGATAATCCTTATGTGATTTTATGATAGTATTAAATAATGTACTACATTTTTATAATGTAATATGAATGGGAACATAGTTTAATGACTGTCAGGTTTGAGTACTCCTAAAAGGATGAGGTTTCTTATAGAGACGATGCCATTTCTTCCATTACTATTACATCATTTTAAAGATAAATTACATAATAGTATTACACAAATAGGATCCAAAGGTTTAGTGTCTTGGTCAAACATGGACCATACATATCAATTATAACATCATGCATAAAAATTTATTCAATTTCTTATTCTCTATCTTCTTAATGGAAGTTGACCTATCCTTAGTACATGTTGCCGCCTGCGGATATACATCAAAAGGGGTGTGCTAGAAGCCCAGTAAGGGGACTCATAAGAATAATATTGCATGGGGTAAGCATAATCATAACAAAGGCAAATTATCATGAACATGGGGGAATCATTAATAAAAGACATGAAATGTGGGAATGCCTAAGAAATGAAATGTCATATCTTAGTGGTTAACTACCACACATACTTTTTAACAAATCTATTATCTTTTTCACACGTCATTTCACATTTACTCATGAGATTCATCAATTTACCCAATGCATTGGAGTGCCGTAAAATTCCGGGCACACCCGTCACAACATAACATTATCATTTATCATGCTTGCCACAATAACCATACAACAAAAATGAACATGAATAACCCATGAAAAGGAATGGGTTTCATCTCATAAGGACACAATCATAATAATTGGTTTCCAAAAATAAAGAGGTAATAACATACATGTTACAAGAACCATCAATCATGAATGAGAAGTAAAAGTTGTGTTCTAAAAAGAAGAGTTCATTTGGAAAACATTTGGTTTGACATAAATACTAGTGAAAAAAATTTATATCCCAGAGAAGGAAATAAAATTATTAAAAAAAATATTTTTAAGGAGTAAATATATCAAAAAGGTGTGAAAGAGGGAGACCCAATGGATGAAAGTTGGGTTCATGAATTTCCCTTTACCTTATATCTGAACGCTTCCTTCTCTATAATGTCCTGTATAATGACATTTTATTCATTAATTAGAAATTAAAGAATCTTTTATACATGAATAATGGTCATTATGGTTTCATTATGTTATTTTATGGGTATTTTTATGAGTTATAGAGTTTAAAAACATTGTTCGAGAATGTTCATTTTTATGGTGTTCTTGAGAATTTCCCTTGTATTCACAAATTAATCTTTGTGTAGCACAGGGATAAAAATATAGAAAATATATTCCATGTTATTAAAGATATTCTAGAATTTAAAATTATCTTATAATGAATTGTATTTTATACCATGTGGATTAATCATTAGATAAGAATTAAATAATGATTTTTTGAGTTAATTTGGGCTGTTTTTTGAGCAGAACAAAATTTTTTTATTAATCATTTAGTAATATGTATATGAGTTGCATCCAGAAAATTAAATAGAAATTAATACATATAAAATATTCTGGTTCAACGATAAAAATGGTTTCATGACCAGATCTAAAGGTATAAATGAAAAAAGAAACATGTCATTCTTGGAGGTGATTGATTAAAACCTCACGAACAACGTTTTCTTTTATAAAATAAAAGGAAGAGGGGAAGGGGGTTGGATGGTAAAATATCCCATTAGTATCATAAAATTCCATTATATGTAGGATACTAGAGTAAACATACCATTTGGACAAATATAGGTTGGGAGAGAATAAGAAAAAAAAATGAAATAGAAGAAGAATTAAAGGAGAAGAGGGAGAGAAATTACCTCTTCAATCCTCCTATTGAGATCCTTTTTAAAGGGCCTAGGCTTGGTCTTTTGATGAGACCAGAAGATCTTGGATGTGGGGGAGGGGACAGGGAAGATGGTTGGGCAGATTTTATGCATGTATTGAAGATTTAGATGTGTGAGGAAATGATGGTGTGAAGGATGGTATTTATAGTGGAAGGGAGAGGGGATTTCTCATTATAAAATTCATTAATTTATTATTTACACACAATACAAGGAATAATTAGTCTTCCATGACCACTAATAGTAATTTTATAATTTTGTCTCGAAACAAGTGGGATTGCATCAGCAGAACATCATAAATGGCTCTATAATTAGCTTATTTAGCTTATTTTGTAAAATATGGTATTTCACTATTTATAGAAAATTCTAGTATTTCAGAAAATACCAAAAATTCACCCAGACTATATTTCAATGCGTATAATCCAAAAATGATGTCCATTTTTCAAAAATAAATTTCTAAATATTATTAAATTATTATTTAATTATATTCATAATTTACATGAAAAAACAGTTTTTAAAATTAAAAGTAATTTTATAATGCTTTCAAAAAATAATTGAGGTCTTATAAAATTATCATAAATAAAGAATACATATATTTGTTAATTTATGAACACTTTTTATGAAAATATATTTTCTTTTAAATAAATAAATAAATTATAATTATTTACTTATGTATTACAAAAATTCCATTGCTTATAAGATGCCTAAATTTTTTTAAATTATTCATGGGTCAGGTTGCTATTATTTTGGATGATTTACTATTCATAAGGGTAATATTACTATTCATAATGGTAGGTTACTATCCTTAAGGGTATGTTACTATTCCAAAAAAATTATGTTGATTCTATTAGACTCCAAAAATCATCTTGAACACTATCATGTATGTCGGATTTTCAAAATTCAAAACACAAAAGTGACAAACTTATGTTTAAAAATAACTTCGTACTTAGTAGTTCTATATGTTGTGTTTTTATGTGATTTTATGACATATTTATAAGAAGGTAATTTTTATTTATAAATGTTGGCTCGTCACATTCTTCCCCCCTGATGAAATTTCACCCTCGAAATTTTGTTTTACGCAAACAGGTGAGGGTACATCTCCTTCATAACCTCCTCCTGTTCTCATGTAGCTTCTTCAAACATATGGTTCCTGCACAACACTTTTAAAAGGTGGGTTGTCTTGTTGATTAGAACCTTTTCTCTCTAGTCTAGAATCTCAACTGGCTGCTCCTCATAGGAGAGATCATCTTCCAGCTTGACCACCTCTTAGCTCAGTACATGTGAGGGAACAAGTATGTACTTTCTTATGAGTAATACATGAAACATATTATGAACTTGAGCCATATTTGGTGGAAATGATAGCTGATAGGCCACAAATACTATATATTCAAGGATTTAAAAGGGTCCAATGTACCTTGGGATTAGATTCCCTTTCATTACAAATCACATGACTCTCTTCCATGGGGATATTTGAAGGAAGACTGTATCTCTCACATCGAACTCTAAGTCCCTTCGACGGTTCCCAGTGTCGCTATTTTTTCGACTCTATGAATCTTTGAAGTGTTTCTGGATGACTCGAACCATATCTATCATATTTTCCACAATATCGAGTCCATGTATCTTTCTTTCTCCAGCTTTATCACAACAGGTTATAGTTCTACATCGCTTTACAAATAAAGATACCGTTAGAGCCATCAGAATACTCGAGTGGAATATATTTTTATAGGATAACACAACAATGGGAGATTCTGATCCCATCAACTATGTAATTCTAGAGAGTAGGCTATTTTCATATCTTCAAGAGTATGAATAGTCCTTTCAGAATGGCCATCAGTTTGGGGGTGATAGACCATGATGAAATTTAATTCAGTACTCAAATCATGTTGAAGGCTCCTCCAGAATTTAGATGGGAACCTTAGATCACAGTCAGAGAAAATTGAGAGTGGAAGACCATGTAGCTTCACCACTTATTCACATAAAATATTTCATTTTGTTCATGAGAGAGGTCTGTCCAAATAGCGATAAAATGGGAAGTCTTGGTGTGTTAGTCAACCACAACCCATATCACATTTTTTCCCTTCAACGCCTTCGGGAGACCCATGACAAAGTCCATAGTAACATTCTCTCATTTCCACATGGGTATAGGCAGTGTATTTATCATCCCTTTGGACTTTTTTCACTATGATTTAACATGATGATGTACCAAGCACCTTGATATATATTATGCAATATCCTTCTTCATGTTATCCCACCAGAAGTGTTCTTAGAGATCACGATACATCTTGGTGCTACTAGGATGGATAGAGAATGTTGAGATATATTCATTGTCTAATAGATCCTCCTTTATCCTAGGTGATGAAGGAACACAAATATACATTCCAAGATGAATCACACCATCATCATCGATATGGAACTCTTGCAGTTTCCCTTACTTTACTGCATTCACCCTCTTTTGTATCTCCACATCATCCCTTTGTGCTTCCTTAAACTTCTCTTGGATGGATGGTTATGCAATAATTTGGGAAAGTTAGGATGTATCCCCTTCCCTTATGATTTATAAATTCATCCTTTATATATCAATGAATATAGGTTCCTTCTAAATCAATAACATGGATAGAGTAGCAGGTTCTTTTCTACATAGAGCATCAGCTACCTTGTTCGCCTTTCCAGAATGATAGTAAATAGTGTAATCTTAATACTTGATTAGCTCTAACCATCTCATTTGACACATGTTGAGTTCCTTTTGTGTGAATATATACTTTAGGCTCCTTTGGTCAGTGTATATGTAATACTTCTCACCATAAAGGTTGTGCTGCTAGATTTTCAAGTCCAAAATTACAGCTACCAGCTCTAGATCATGTATTGGGTAGTTCTTCTCATGTATCTTCAACTGTATTGAGTCATAGGATATCACATTGTCATTTTTCATGAGTACACAACCCTAAAATTTCTTTGAAGCACCCTTGTATATCACAAAACTTTCTCCACTTTTCAGTAGTGTGAGTACAGGTCCAGTGATCATCCTTAACATTATCTCCTTGAAGTGTCCCTCACATTCTTCTGTCCACAAATACTTTACCCCTTTCTTTTTTAATATAGTTAGCGAGCATGAAAATCATGAGAAATTTCTCATAAAACGTTGGTAGTACCCAGCTAATCCAAGAAAACTACATATTTCTATGACACTAGAGGGCTTATCCCATTCCTTAATCACCTTTTTGTAAGGATCCACAAAAATTCCATCACTTGTGATCACATGTCCCAAGAACGTGACTTGCTTCATCCAAAGATCACACTTAATGAACTTGGAATACAACTTATCCCTTCTCAAAATTTCCATTACAAGTCTTAGATGGTCTTCATGTTCCCCCTTTCACTAAGAGTAGATGAGGATATCATCTATAGACACTACCACAAATTTGTCATGGTAATGCCTAATGACTCTATTCATCAAATCAATGATGATTGTGGGGGAATTAGTAAGTCCGAAGGACATCACCAGAAACTCATAGTGACCATACCATGTACGGAAGGAAATATTCTAAATATCTTCCTTCTTTACCATTACCTAGTGATATCCATAATGAATATCCACCTTTGAGAAGTATTGAGCTTCTCATAACTGATCGAACAAGTCATCAATCCTTGGAATAGGATACTTGTTCTTTATAGTGACCTTTTTGAGTTTCTGATATTTAATACACAGCCGCATTGTTCCATCCTTCTTCTTCACATAGAGTACTGGCGCACCCTAAGGTGATGCACTAGGGTGTATGAACCCTTTGTCCATATGATCTTGCAGCTACTTGTTTAACTCCTCCAAGTTGATAAGAGCTATCCTATAGGGACACATTGAGATAAGAGTTTCTATGGGTATGAGTGAAATTGAAAACACTACCTCATGATATGGGGGAATTCTGGGTAACTCTTTGGGAAATACATCATCGTATTTCCTCATGAAGGGAATTTCTACAAGGTTAGAACTATCCTTCAACCCAAACATTTGGGAGAGGTATGCTTCTTCATTGGGAATAAACACCCACATAGTAGAAGGATTTTTAAAAGGAGATTCATGGTCTTCCTTTCATTTTTCCTTAATTTACCACTAAAAATAAGTTATCCTTAGAAAATTAGTCAAAGAAGAGTGTTGCAATTACATGTTCTGAAGATAACATAGGGTTTAATTCACTTCATCTTTGTGGTTAGAGTGGCTGACCAAGGTCGTATCTCAGAGGAAGTGAATTAAAACAACTTTTTAGAGGTATTGTAAAAAAATTAAAAATAATAAAAACACTAATTGAATGTATAGGTTTTTGTTATAGTTTATAAATCTAGACTAATTTTGCTGTAAGAAGAGTGTATTTTTTTTGTTTTTAGTTTTGAAATGAATTTCGATTAAAATTAAAGGAGAAGAAGTTATTTTTTTAGACAATATTTAAAATACGTAATCGATCTAACTCTACCTCTTAAATAAATTATTTATCATTATCATTTAAATTACAATCCACTTAATTATGTTCCCTTAACTTGTTAACCCCCTAAACCTATGAGAATTAACCTTACCACAAAGATGAAGTGAATTAAACCCTAGGTTATCTTCGGAACATGTAATCACAACACCATGAATTGTTTGATGTTCTAAGGATAGATTATGGTCAGTGGTAAATCAAGGAACATATCCATTCTGGAAGTGAGGACTAATTTAGTTTAGGGTTTATGTTTGAACTCTTACAAATTAATCCCATGTGGTTATGAATTACAGATTAAGGTTGCACTCTCACAGTTCACACAATTCCCGACATCGCGTATTTTGTGTTCACTATTAAATTGGTTTCTTAGTTTAATTTATATTAAAAACTTCAATTAATAGATCATAATATGTGAATTACATTAGGTCATTGATTCAAAATAAATGAATTATGAAAGATAAAGGTTGATCGATTACTAAAAAGAACTACTCTTCCATGGGCAGTGTGGTCATCGTGAAGACATTTTACATGAGCATTGGATTGAAAGGGTAGAACCCAATATCGTCTCCACTCTTGATTACAACCCAATTAGTATTATTAATAAGAGAATAAAATTTAAGAACATAGAAGATTATTTGAAGAAAAATTCAATATACAAACATGAAAGAAAATAAATACAAAGAGGAGGTTGGAGAAGAGAGCCTTTTTGGAAGAGAGGTTTTCCCAAATCCTTACTTCTTCCAAAACTTGTGAGGGTATCCCAAGAGACACCATTTTGGAAACACCTTCCTAATTCCCCTAACATCCCTCCCAAAGAGATAAAACACCATTTAAATAGAGTTTGTGAGGGCTAGGGTTACATAACTTTTTAAGTGTGAAATGAAAAATCATCCAAATTTTTTATTCCAAATTTCACCGCATATTGAACCTCCAAAATACGTGAATTTCCCGACCTTCTAGCATGTTTAATTGTGCCAAATCATGTCCCAAATATTTCCACAAAATTGGGGCTCGATCCAAGCCCGTATGAAGAATATATTACCCAAATGGTCATGTGATGTCCAATCTGGATTGTTCAGTCCAACTTTGTCTTCATGGCCCATTTAATCCAATAATATTCATGATCAAGCTACCATGTCCTGAGTAGAATTTGTATCCCATTATGTCAGGAACATAGTTACAAAATTTTATGTCAAAATAGTTTACTGAAAAATATTTATGTCCAAAATACTACAGTGAAA
The DNA here is from genome assembly GCA_963277665.1 of Viscum album. Classification (NCBI taxonomy): domain Eukaryota; kingdom Viridiplantae; phylum Streptophyta; class Magnoliopsida; order Santalales; family Viscaceae; genus Viscum; species Viscum album. The sequence goes on along the minus strand of OY728121.1, from coordinate 1,786,050,716 downwards.
TTTAAAACTGTAAAACTGCAACGTTCTTCAAATTTGAAAATGAATCATCTAATCTTAAATATTCCATAATTGAACATATCTTGCGTAATATGATGAAATTATATCATTTATTATCAATAAAATATTCAAAAAAATATTGTTTTATCAACTCCCCCACACTTACCCTTTTTCACTCCTGGGAAAAACCTCATATCAAGTAATCTTCAGTATCAAATCAAAAAACAATTTAAAACACATATCATTGAGATCAAAAAATTCCACACAAAGAAAAAAAATATATCATTCATTATAAAAAACATTATTTCATGTTCTCTATTTATATCATTCAATATATTTCCACTTCATTTATCCTCTCATGCACAACACACTTACCAGGCTTGAATTTTCTTTTATCACACAAATATCAATTTTTGTCTGCAATGTCATTCTCATCCAAATTAATAAAAGGGTCATCATAGGCTTGATAAATTCTTACATCGCTACCCGATGTGATTCAAGGACATATTTTTATCATGAGTACGTTTCAGGGTTGTTCTGTGGCTTTCATTTGGTAGGATTTAGATGTGAAAAACTCTGAGGCTGAATGTGGAAGGCTTGACTCTTTTTGAAGGAAAATTGCATTAATCTAATTTTCACTTAAATATGGTCTTCTACTCAATCTCCATTGTATCAATTCATCTCCATCATCATGAAAAATAAAGGAATTTTCACACCATTCAGCATTTCCACAGTATAATTGTCAATATTCTCGAACATGATTTTCTTAAAATTTGAAGATAGGAAGAGCTTTTCCCCTCTATTAGAAGCTCCAGAAAGGCAGAATTGCTTTTATCATGATAGCTACTGAAAGGAACAACTCTCAATATAATGTTTTTCTTTAGCAGAAAACACATCTCTTAATAATTTAATTTTTCACCTAAAGTATCACAAAATGTGGTATCACAACACAATACAGCTTCCCCCACACTTCAGCTCAACTAAATTATGAAATTTCACTTCACGAGATAGTTGGATAGGGAAAATTGGCTTGTAATGGTGCTAAACTAATAGGTTTTTCATGGCTTCTAAGGGATAAAAGGATTAAATTTTAATGTTATGCCATTATAAAAAATGATTCTTTGAAATAGGGGCTTTAATACCAAACAAATGCCTCAATCATTTAAACATAAGTACCTCAAACCCTCATGCTTTGACAAGAATAAATCAAATTATGGTTAAATCAAGAATGGTTTGGTTCTCTCAAGAAGTGAGGTGAATGTAAATAATATTAAAATAATAGTTTAGAATCCTCACAAGAAATTGGTATCAAATATAAATATAGTGAGATGTGGCATGGGATTCAAAATTCACTGTACTTTTTATGAAATTACTAAATATTTGAACTTTAGAAAAGTCATTTCAGCATTCATTTAAGCTTACTTTCGAGGTATAAATGGTTTCACTTATTGATATGGATTTCAAAATGGTGTTTGAGAATCATTTCAGCTCAAAAGTTTCAAAAAAACACCGAAAATTGAAAAATAAACACACAAAATTTGAAAAACACACAAATTTTTTTGAAAAGAGGAAAACAATTGAAATTACTAAACTAATAGGTTCCCTCCCCCACACTTAAAATATTTCATTGTCCTTAATGTGTACCCATGAGATGATATATTCACATGAAATGTATAATTTTAAATAAGACAATGAATAACAAAGTTAAAGGGTTAAGAACAGTCTGATGTGCTCAGGTGCTGATGGGGTCATGGAGTGTGTAAAATCCACTGCATCAGTAGAAAGTCCCTCAATGTATCTCTTCAAAAGTTTCCCATTGACTGTAATGATCCTTCATATTTCTTATTGTGTGATCTCCACTGCACCAAAAGGAAAAAAAATAGTCACAACATAAGGACCTAACCATCTAGAATGAAAATTACCAGGCATCAGCTTCAGTTGTGAATTATAGAAAAGGAAATTCTGAGACTCTATTTCTAATTTTTGGACTTGATGTTTCTTTACATTTGTTGGGATTTTAGAGGCAACAAGGCAGTTAACTAAATTTTCATGCCAAGGATGCGTACCTGAGATGGAATAAAGAAGCTCATCAGGGAATGTGTCCTGAAGTGGTACCTGCTCCAAGGTGCCATACTCTAGTGTGAGAGTAAGCCTACTCATGTGGTCCACCACCAAGTTTTCTAACCCCTTTTTTTCCATTATCTCAATATCAACTTTCTGAAGAAGGAGTATCCATCAGATCAGCCTGGGATCTGCATCTGGCTTCTTCAAGAGGTACCTTAGAGCAACATGGTCAAAAAAAAATACTTTAGAGCCCAATAAATATGAACGGAATTTATCTAATGAAAATAATATAGAAAGAAACACTTTTTTAGTGGTTGTGTAGTTTCATTGGGCTGAATCCAGTGTCCTCAATGAATATGTGATCACATGTGAACATCCCTCCAACCTATGAGATAAGATAGCTCCAATCACAGAGTTAGAGGCGTCACACAGAAGCTCAAAAGGAAGCTCCCACCATGGAGGATATATGATAGGTGCAGTGGTCAGACACTTATTTTTCTCATCAAAGGAAGTCCTTCAAGAGTCATCAAACACAAAATCAGAATCCTCTTGGAGTAATCGTGACATAGGAAGAGAAATATTACTAAAATCATTGATGAAGCGCCGATAAACTCCAGCATGCCCTAAGAAAGATCTAACATCATGTACACATGAAGGATATGGTAATGATGAAATAATGTATATCTTAGATCTATCAACCTATATCCCAGGTTTTGAAACTACATGCCCTAAGACAATGTCATGCCCTACCATGAAATGACACTTTTCAAAGTTCAGGACGAGATTCTTCTCAATACAATGATTCAACACCTTTCCAAAACTACTTAGAATTTCATCAAATGAAGACCCATACACTGTAAAATCATCCATGAAAACCTTAATACAGGTCTCAACAAAATCAGAAAAAATAGTCACCATGCATCTCTGGAAGGTACCTGGGGCGTTGCAAAGTCCAAATGGAATCCTTCGGTAGGAAAACGTACTGAAAGGACAAGTGAATGTTGTCTTCTCTTGATCCTCTGGATCAATAGGGACCTGAAAATATCCAGAAAATCCATCCAAGAAACAATAATGTGTTTTCCCAGCAAGTCTCTCAAGTATCTGATCAATAAATGGGAGCGGAAATGGTCCTTGTGTGTAGATTGATTTTGTTTCCTATAATCAATACACACGCACCAACTATTTTTCAACCTCATTGTAACTAACTCATCTTTCTTATTTTTAACAATAGTAACACCACTTTTCTTAGGCACAACCTTAATAGGACTTACCCACTGAGAATCTGAAATGGGATATATTATACCTGCCTCATGAAAAGTTTCAACCTCTTTTTTAACAACCACCAAAAGTGTTGGATTGAGTCTCCTTTGTGACTGCCTAACCAATTTAGCCCCATCCTCCAAAAGAATCCTATGCATGCAAATGGAGGGGATAAATACCTGATATGTCAACCAAGTTCCACCCAATTTCCATAATGTTCTCCCTCAAAATATTCAATTGTTTTTCTTCATGTTCTAAAGGGAGATTGTTAGCAGTGATAGCAGGTTATTTCTCACCACTTAACAAGTATGAGTATTTGATATTTGGTGGCAATGACTTGAGTTCTAGTGTAGGGGGTGTTGTATGGATAGGGTCATAGAAGGAACTGAAATATGTGCACAAAGAGCATCAGCATCAGAATATACATCATTAAAATCATATAATAAAGCATCAAATCCATCAGCATACTCAACAGCCATGTCATAATCAGAGTTCACCTGATCAAAATTAGAATATGATTCCATTTCAAAATCAAATCTAATAGAGTGTTTTTCATTAGAAATAGGTGTGTAAGTACTCTTAGAAATCATAGTATAACCAATACTCATAATCTACCTAATCATAGGACAATAAAAATTTATGTGGTTTTTACTTGGTGGTTCAAAATGGGACATAACAAAAGTAGAATGGTCCTCTGAGGGGTACTTTATGGAATCCATAACATTAAATATCGCAAATTCATCCCCAAATTCCATGGAAAGTGTACTCTCATTAACATTTATGATAGTTTTTTCAGTTTTAAGGAAGGTTCTACATAAGATAATGGGGGCATGAGAAATTACCTGATCATATTCCATGTTAAGCACGTAGAAATCTGCTGGAAAGATCATGTCTCTTACTCGCACAAGTACATCCTCAAGAACTCCCACTGGATATGTCGTAGTTCTATTCACCAACTGCACCACTACTCTTATCGGTTTTAGCTCACCAACCTGCAAAGAAGAAAATACATAGTGAGGGATCACATTTATGGAAGCTCTTAAATCACAAAGTGCATCAGTAAAGTGCAACTCCCCTATGGTCCATGGGATGGTGAATGTACCTGGATCCTTGCACTTTTTTGACATTTCTAGATTTGGTGTAATGAGTGCTGACACATTCCTTCCAAGATTTACCCTCACTTCCTGTAGAGACCCGAAGCTTATCGTACATGGACATTACATTACTTTTGCGGAATACTTAGTACATAACAAAAACACACACACAAGGATCGTAATAGTTTAGTGTCTTTGGAAACTCGGAACGTAATCTTCTAATCGTGGTGAAAGATCTTCAATATCTCCCATAAAGATCTTCCCTTTTTTTTTACCTATAAACCTTTCTTTATATCCTGGGGAAAAGAAAACATAAAAGGGTGAGCTCAAATGCTCAGTAAGGGTAAACAAAAGAAATATCAATCACATCATATACAAAAGAACATAGCTTTTTGGAAATCTTAACCTGCAAAAGAGAGCATAATATCATAACATGGGATAAATCATAGAAGTGAAAATGAGATCCCCATAATCATAACATAAAACTTGAATCTTTGTGGCATGCACACATAATCATGGAAAATCATTTCTTGTTAGTCATGACTCATTGCCAAGACTATCTTAGTGGACAAAGTCCCTTTCTGAACCGAGTTCACTCCTCGTTTCAGTCCTGTATCACTGAACCGAAATAACCTTCCGTTCCAGACATGTCTATCTCATGAGATATAAAATCATTACCCAATGCATTGGAGGGAGATATAGGTCCCACCCATCTTATAATGAATCCTTTCTTATGTGTGCCACATAATCATAAAACATACATCATCGCATAACACATATAACAAAAATGGGATTCTTGAAACATCATGACATCATAAATCAATTCATATATGATAAAGGAATTCATAAACATAATTCCATCACAACATAGTCAAACCAATGTAAAAATATGGATAGAAACAGAACCCTTTATTATCTTAGATGGAAAATAATTTTGATAAAACACTTGAATTGAATTCTTGAGGAAAATATCCTTTCTTCTTCAAAAACATTTTTCCCTTCATAACATGTCATACAACTTTAAAATAAAAGAAGTTGATTAAAAATAAACTTGAAAACTTGTAAAGGAAGCTTCTTTGAAGTAATGTTTTAAAAATCCATTCATGCCGTATAAGTTAAAAAAACATTCTTCGTACTTTTGTCGGAAAAGTCAAAAAGTACCTCGTACGGAAAAACGACAAAAGATTCCTTTCATATTCTTTACTAAAAAACTCACCTAAGGGTAAAATTGGATTTAAACTATTTCAAGTGGATGGAAACAATATTACATATTGAGGGAACATGGATGTGGATGATAAAATACACCCCAGTAAATACTTACGAATAAACAATCTCGGATAAAAATGAGATTGTGATATTTCCCTTACCTTAGGTCCGACTTGCTTTGTAAGTGTCCGAACCTCCTGTATAATGATTTAAATCATGTTATTGACTTATTAAAGAATCATATTCATTGTTATGATATCATATATGGTTCACTTATGACATTATATTACCCGTTCTTTTGTAAATTCCATGTTAAAGAAGCGTTTTGGGTAAAATTGTTTCATTTATCGTAGGTGTTTTGACTTGTTGTTCTTGACATCATTATTACTTATATCATGATTTACTTACTTCCAGAATATAAAATATGATTTATATATCATATATATTCAGTATATATATATATATAATAGGTAGATAAATAAAATGAAAAACACCGTTCATGGAGACGGTAGTCCGTACGTACGCATGAACGCTGTTTTCCTTTCCTTATTGTCTTGAAATGGAAGTAAGTAGATGACATACATATGTATATATATACATAAATCCAGTAGCTTTATAATGTCATATATTTCATTATTATTTCTTATATATACATTATAATCATTCTTAAATGGTTAACATGGAGAATGAATCTCATCGCGTCGTGGAGACGGTAGTCCGTACGTACGCACGAGCGATGATATCATTTCTATAAATATTGAATTGAATTGGAGTGGATTATAAAATATATCAGAATCAATATGATGTTGTAATAACTATGTATAGTTATTCTTTACACCATTATACCCATCCATGTAAGGTGGTGGTGGAAAATAGATTACACCACGGCGTGGAGACGGTATTCCGTACGTACGCACGCGCGGTGATTTCTTTTTCCGTAGGATGGATAGATGGTGAAATAGGGTTGTTTCATACTTATAATAACATATCAGTATATGAGTGATACTGATGTTATTACTTCATAATGAAACAACCTAAGAAGAAGAAGTGGAAGAAGAAATAAATTTAAAAGATCGGTAATGGATATTCCCTCTTCTTTGGAACGCCTCTTTGAATCCTCCACTTAAGGAACTAAGAGTGGTCTTTGGAGAAGACCAGGACCTCTAGGACTATTCTAGGAAAGTGGAGAGGAGAAAATGTCAGGGGTTGGCCGAGCTTGAGTGCTCAATTTGGTGTGAGGAGGAGGGGGAGGAGGTGTCCTTTTATAGGGGAGGAGAGGGGCACCTTAGGAATATCTCAAAATATTATTTTATATTAAAGTCAAAATCGGTTTATAATGGTTCCAAAGGGTCTTATTTCGAAGCTAAAGTGGGGATGGGTCGAAATCCTATCAACCAATAAGATTTAGACAAGTTTAGGGTATTATTTTAACCTTATCAATTAGATTTAACTCTAAGTTAAATAATTTAACTTTTACCGTGTCTTTTTGTTTTCTTTCACTATATGGTTAATAAACTTACTATAACATGCCAAAAGAACCCCAAATTGTATATTATTAAAACATATATCCTTATCTAAGTCATTTGGCCGAACCTTAGATTTTTAGGAATAAAATAACAATTAATAATATAATATTTGATTTAAAAACTATTTTGTGTCAATTTTGACACTATTTGATATATGATTTTTGTGAAAGTCATAACAGAATTATATGTTCGAACCAAGTTGATTAAATCACTACTAATATATCATAGTAACCTATAAAATTAGTGGAATTCATAAAAAGTCTTAAATTACATTTATTTTGGTATTTATATTATCAATTATGTCAATATTTCATTAATAAGATAATTACTGCATCATCTTTGTGTCATAAATAAATTATATTATTTGATGTCTAAAAATTACAAATAAAATACCATCATGTAGGAAATCTTTTTAGCTTTCTAATTAATATTTAAAATCGAATTTATCTTATGTATAACCCCATATTAAAAATGATTTACTTATTAAACTTTGATTTTAACTATTTTAACCCTTCTTTAAATAAATTAATAATAAATGTCCTAATCTAATCCAAGTGGGCCTAAATGGTCATATTTTATTCCTAAGTTTGTTTTTGGTCGAATTACACTTGTCCAATAGAATTAGGACATGTGTTAGGGTAATATTAATATCATATTTACCCTTAATTACCCTATTTACTATTTACCGTGGTAAAAAAAAGTAAAAAGTTACTATTCACCAAAAAATTATTTTCATCTCATTGAATCACATTTTAGTCCTTGATATTAACCGTGTCTCTAGGATTTTCGAAATTCCATTCACAGAAGCGGTAAAATTAAGTTTTATGCAAAATTTAGTTTTTAACCTACCACTTAGTAGTTTCACTATTCATCAAAAATTGATGTTTTTCAGAACAATGCCAAATTTTCATCCCAAGCTATATTTCATATTCCGAATTCAAAAATGAAGTCTATTTTACCAAATTCATAACATAAAAGTTGCATTAATTAATTTTATAATTAAATCCTGCTGTTAAAACAAATAGCGTGTTTTTAAGAAACAATATCTATCAAAAGATTGACACTTGTTTATGTCTAGTTTAAATGTGAAACTACATCCAATGACCAACATTGTATTAAATTGTAAAAATATATTCTAAATATACTTTAAAACCACTCAAATTAATGATTTATCACTATTAATTATTTCGATTAAAAAAGTTGTTTTTAATTATAATTTAGTAATTTTCACTATTCATCAGAATATGAAAGTTATCCGAAAGGTACCAAAATTTCACCTTAGGCTAAATTCGATACTCTGAATCCAAAAATAAAGTTCATTTTGAAAAATAAGATTTAAAGAATTTTAAAAGGTGGTTATTACTATTCATAACGGCTAGTTTTAATAATATTTTAATAGCATATCATTGTTTCGTGAAACTCAGGATTACGTACCACACACGCTATCGAGGAAGGTTGCGATTGCGTGTAATGCAAGGCAAGTCAAGGATGCGTTTTGTGCAAGCTCCTTTTGGTGTAGCGTATAACACAAGACATTAGTAAAATAAAAAAGAATATTTTTCATAAAATCTTGGGCTGTTACATTCTACCCCCCTTAAAATGAATTTCGCCCTCGAAATTCGTCGGGGTTATAAATGGTTTACTATTCGAAAGTTTCTTTAATAGAAACCCACATCGTAAAAGGGAATACCAAAACTTGGCTTTAAAAACTAAAGTATGAAATGTAACGATTACCCAAATAAACTAATCATTGGGTTTCCACATAGGTGAAAATATGGATATGGAAGAGAAATCTAACCATCATGTTCTGATGGAGAGTGGTAGAGAACATGGCTATGGAAAAGCCAGTAATCACAAATCCATAGATTTGTGATAATATAAGGTACCATCTGATTCATCAGGTATAAGATCACTAGGACAACATTTTTTTTTTGTTTTCAAGATCATTTCCCTAAAGTTGAAAATTTGCTTAGAATAAATACTTACTTTATTTTGGTACAATCTCACTTTTGTTCGTGCCTTGAACAATTTCTACTTCATCTCTTAAATAAATGAAGTTGAATTTGTTATTCGTGAAGTGTAAGCAGATCATGTGATAGAATGACGAGTCATTCCATCTGTCTCAAACAAAAGGTTAGTAAAAATTATATACATAAGTCGATCTATAGTGAGATTAATCACATATGGTTTCTAAAATGGACTTATACTTCATATATCATACTGCTTAATATAATAAAACTAGTTTCTACTAAACAGGGACTTCCTGTAGGTCAGTGGTAGGCGATAAAGGCCAGTCGCACTTCGGTTGTGGGTTCGATTCCTACAGCCTTGTCCGAAGCGATGGGTTGTCGCCCGTCCTGCAGGTTGTCCTTTTTCTAAAACTACGTTACTATAACATCCCATCAATAATATCGAAAATCTTCTATCCTTAAACAATACTAACTTATGTCCAACATAATCCAGTCTAATCATTAGGCTTATACATAATACTGCAGTCCACTCTCATAATATAGTGACATCGATTACCAGAGATTTAATACTGTCGTTGATCCCCACATATCATAAGATATGTCTTGTTGGTCACATTCCAAACATTCAAAGTCCTTAATCGTGTATTCTCTTGAATACCTTAGTGAAAACATGAGTGCAGTTAAAAGTTAACACTTTCCACATACCAAAATCCTCAAAATTCTATATACTCAAACCATGATATCACTTAGTCCTTATATCAATCATGAGCTCATGAATACTATTAAACATTTCATTTTCTCGTCTTCATTATGTGCATATCATCTTATTTCCAAAAAATATCTCAATCACTTTGAATACCACATCAATAAATATTGCAATACTCAATGATACAACATTATTTTGGAATCCCATTACATAAACACTTAATCATTCCACCACATCGTTGTCATATTGAACATTGCCAATAGTGATCGCATGTGATTTCCCTTTGTCCTTTGCCTTCAGTGGTTGCTCATGTCGATCATCACTAACCCTTGGATTAGGGCAATTATTAGCATAATGCCCCATTTCCTTGCACTTGAAGCATTGAAGTGTTGGCGGTGCGTTCTCTGCAGTGTTTGCTTTATTCACATCATTAGAAACCCTTTTTCCATTACTTCGACACTCAGCTGCTCGATGACCTTCTTTTCCACACTTAAAACATTTTCTAGTCCCTTTAAGACAATCTCCACCATGCTTCTTTCCACACTTTGTGCATAAGGAAACATTCATCTTCTTTTCACCATTATTCTGAGATTTCTCCTTGAACTCCATCTTTCGTTTCTTGTCAAAACCATGAGATGGATATGTAACACCAACTTCCATTTCTACCTTGATAGCACAACGCACAATTTCTTCATAGCTACTGAAGTCTCTTATAGCTAATGCCCTTCGAAGACTTGGTTTTAAGCCACTGAAAAATCGATCAACTTTACTTTCAGGTTGGATGATAATTCCAGAAGCATACCTTGCAAGTCTTGTAAAATTTGCTTCATAGGTACCAACAGATTCATCGTCCCTTTGCTTCAGTTCAAGAAACTCTTTCTCCATCTTTGTTCGAAGAATACGAGGGAAGTACTTACTGAAAAACAAGTTCTTGAACTCGTCCCATTCCATGGACTCAATTTCATCTCTTGGCCTCGTATTCTTGATAAGATTCCACCATTGATCAGCTTCACCTTCCAAACGATATACTGCTAAGACGACTTTATCATGATTAGAACATTGAAGAACTGAAAATATCTTTTCAGTAGTACTAATCCATTGTTCAGCAACTAATGGATCAGTAGACCCACTGAAAGAAGGTGGACGCTGCCTCATGAAGGACTCAATAGAATATTGTTCCCTTCTCTGCTCATTTGGAAGTCCAGAATGATTCATAGCTTGTGTAAGTATAGCAATAAGATTTTGCACTCCATCTCCCATAACATTTGTTTGTTCAGGAGGGCAATCATTGCATTGTCCATTGCATTGATCAACACGGTTCCTTCGGGTTCCAGCCATCGTCTAAAACCCAAAAAGAATAGTGTGAGAGGAAAAAATCATGATAGGGAAAACAACATAATAAAGGGGGAGTACCTTCAATATCCAACATCTTAGGTTTAATTCTATGATCGTTAGCGTAATTCTATTACTAAAACCTATACGTATACTTATCCCTAGGGACATCCCTAGACATACCTGAGAAATATCTCTAGGGATCTCACTAACGTTTTCGCATCCTAGTTTCCAAAGGTTGACTAAACCTTTCCTCTGATACCAACTGTAGAGACCCGAAGCTTATCGTACATGGACATTACATTACTTTTGCGGAATACTTAGTACATAACAAAAACACACACACAAGGATCGTAATAGTTTAGTGTCTTTGGAAACTCGGAACGTAATCTTCTAATCGTGGTGAAAGATCTTCAATATCTCCCATAAAGATCTTCCCTTTTTTTTTACCTATAAACCTTTCTTTATATCCTGGGGAAAAGAAAACATAAAAGGGTGAGCTCAAATGCTCAGTAAGGGTAAACAAAAGAAATATCAATCACATCATATACAAAAGAACATAGCTTTTTGGAAATCTTAACCTGCAAAAGAGAGCATAATATCATAACATGGGATAAATCATAGAAGTGAAAATGAGATACCCATAATCATAACATAAAACTTGAATCTTTGTGGCATGCACACATAATCATGGAAAATCATTTCTTGTTAGTCATGACTCATTGCCAAGACTATCTTAGTGGACAAAGTCCCTTTCTGAACCGAGTTCACTCCTCGTTTCAGTCCTGTATCACTGAACCGAAATAACCTTTCGTTCCAGCCATGTCTATCTCATGAGATATAAAATCATTACCCAATGCATTGGAGGGAGATATAGGTCCCACCCATCTTATAATGAATCCTTTCTTATGTGTGCCACATAATCATAAAACATACATCATCGCATAACACATATAACAAAAATGGGATTCTTGAAACATCATGACATCATAAATCAATTCATATATGATAAAGGAATTCATAAACATAATTCCATCACAACATAGTCAAACCAATGTAAAAATATGGATAGAAACAGAACCCTTTATTATCTTAGATGGAAAATAATTTTGATAAAACACTTGAATTGAATTCTTGAGGAAAATATCCTTTCTTCTTCAAAAACATTTTTCCCTTCATAACATGTCATACAACTTTAAAATAAAAGAAGTTGATTAAAAATAAACTTGAAAACTTGTAAAGGAAGCTTCTTTGAAGTAATGTTTTAAAAATCCATTCATGCCGTATAAGTTAAAAAAACATTCTTCGTACTTTTGTCGGAAAAGTCAAAAAGTACCTCGTACGGAAAAACGACAAAAGATTCCTTTCATATTCTTTACTAAAAAACTCACCTAAGGGTAAAATTGGATTTAAACTATTTCAAGTGGATGGAAACAATATTACATATTGAGGGAACATGGATGTGGATGATAAAATACACCCCAGTAAATACTTACGAATAAACAATCTCGGATAAAAATGAGATTGTGATATTTCCCTTACCTTAGGTCCGACTTGCTTTGTAAGTGTCCGAACCTCCTGTATAATGATTTAAATCATGTTATTGACTTATTACAGAATCATATTCATTGTTATGATATCATATATGGTTCACTTATGACATTATATTACCCGTTCTTTTGTAAATTCCATGTTAAAGAAGCGTTTTGGGTAAAATCGTTTCATTTATCGTAGGTGTTTTGACTTGTTGTTCTTGACATCATTATTACTTATATCATGATTTACTTACTTCCAGAATATAAAATATGATTTATATATCATATATATTCAGTATATATATATATATAATAGGTAGATAAATAAAATGAAAAACACCGTTCATGGAGACGGTAGTCCGTACGTACGCATGAACGCTGTTTTCCTTTCCTTATTGTCTTGAAATGGAAGTAAGTAGATGACATACATATGTATATATATACATAAATCCAGTAGCTTTATAATGTCATATATTTCATTATTATTTCTTATATATACATTATAATCATTCTTAAATGGTTAACATGGAGAATGAATCTCATCGCGTCGTGGAGACGGTAGTCCGTACGTACGCACGAGCGATGATATCATTTCTATAAATATTGAATTGAATTGGAGTGGATTATAAAATATATCAGAATCAATATGATGTTGTAATAACTATGTATAGTTATTCTTTACACCATTATACCCATCCATGTAAGGTGGTGGTGGAAAATAGATTACACCACGGCGTGGAGACGGTATTCCGTACGTACGCACGCGCGATGATTTCTTTTTCCGTAGGATGGATAGATGGTGAAATAGGGTTGTTTCATACTTATAATAACATATCAGTATATGAGTGATACTGATGTTATTACTTCATAATGAAACAACCTAAGAAGAAGAAGTGGAAGAAGAAATAAATTTAAAAGATCGGTAATGGATATTACCTCTTCTTTGGAACGCCTCTTTGAATCCTCCACTTAAGGAACTAAGAGTGGTCTTTGGAGAAGACCAGGACCTCTAGGACTATTCTAGGAAAGTGGAGAGGAGAATATGGCAGGGGTTGGCCGAGCTTGAGTGCTCAATTTGGTGTGAGGAGGAGGGGGAGGAGGTGTCCTTTTATAGGGGAGGAGAGGGGCACCTTAGGAATATCTCAAAATATTATTTTATATTAAAGTCAAAATCGGTTTATAATGGTTACAAAGGGTCTTATTTCGAAGCTAAAGTGGGGATGGGTCGAAATCCTATCAACCAATAAGATTTAGACAAGTTTAGGGTATTATTTTAACCTTATCAATTAGATTTAACTCTAAGTTAAATAATTTAACTTTTACCGTGTCTTTTTGTTTTCTTTCACTATATGGTTAATAAACTTACTATAACATGCCAAACGAACCCCAAATTGTATATTATTAAAACATATATCCTTATCTAAGTCATTTGGCCGAACCTTAGATTTTTAGGAATAAAATAACAATTAATAATATAATATTTGATTTAAAAACTATTTTGTTTCAATTTTGACACTATTTGATATATGATTTTTGTGAAAGTCATAACAGAATTATATGTTCGAACCAAGTTGATTAAATCACTACTAATATATCATAGTAACCTATAAAATTAGTGGAATTCATAAAAAGTCTTAAATTACATTTATTTTGGTATTTATATTATCAATTATGTCAATATTTCATTAATAAGATAATTACTGCATCATCTTTGTGTCATAAATAAATTATATTATTTGATGTCTAAAAATTACAAATAAAATACCATCATGTAGGAAATCTTTTTAGCTTTCTAATGAATATTTAAAATCGAATTTATCTTATGTATAACCCCATATTAAAAATGATTTACTTATTAAACTTTGATTTTAACTATTTTAACCCTTCTTTAAATAAATTAATAATAAATGTCCTAATCTAATCCAAGTGGGCCTAAATGGTCATATTTTATTCCTAAGTTTGTTTTTGGTCGAATTACACTTGTCCAATAGAATTAGGACATGTGTTAGGGTAATATTAATATCATATTTACCTTTAATTACCCTATTTACTATTTACCGTGGTAAAAAAAAGTAAAAAGTTACTATTCACCAAAAAATTATTTTCATCTCATTGAATCACATTTTAGTCCTTGATATTAACCGTGTCTCTCGGATTTTCGAAATTCCATTCACAGAAGCGGTAAAATTAAGTTTTATGCAAAATTTAGTTTTTAACCTACCACTTAGTAGTTTCACTATTCATCAAAAATTGATGTTTTTCAGAACAATGCCAAATTTTCATCCCAAGCTATATTTCATATTCCGAATTAAAAAATGAAGTCTATTTTACCAAATTCATAACATAAAAGTTGCATTAATTAATTTTATAATTAAATCCCGCTGTTAAAACAAATAGCGTGTTTTTAAGAAACAATATCTATCAAAAGATTGACACTTGTTTATGTCTAGTTTAAATGTGAAACTACATCCAATGACCAACATTGTATTAAATTGTAAAAATATATTCTAAATATACTTTAAAACCACTCAAATTAATGATTTATCACTATTAATTATTTCGATTAAAAAAGTTGTTTTTAATTATAATTTAGTAATTTTCACTATTCATCAGAATATGAAAGTTATCCGAAAGGTACCAAAATTTCACCTTAGGCTAAATTCGATACTCCGAATCCAAAAATAAAGTTCATTTTGAAAAATAAGATTTAAAGAATTTTAAAAAGTGGTTATTACTATTCATAACGGCTAGTTTTAATAATATTTTAATAGCATATCATTGTTTCGTGAAACTCAGGATTACGTACCACACACGCTATCGAGGAAGGTTGCAATTGCGTGTAATGCAAGGCAAGTCAAGGATGCGTTTTGTGCAAGCTCCTTTTTGTGTAGCGTATAACACAAGACATTAGTAAAATAAAAAAGAATATTTTTCATAAAATCTTGGGCTGTTACACTTCCCTTGAGCCCTCTTCGATTGGTACACAGTTCTTTTAAGAATTTTTCATACCTTGGAATTTCCATAATGGTTTCATGTGGAGGAATTTTGATCTCCACATGCTTGAATGTGTCCAAAACCTCCTTTTGCATCGCTTCTTCACCCATATTCTTGGTTTGAAAACCCCTGTTTGTGAAAGGAAGGGGTTTAGGAGGAACATCATTAATCATTTACATACCTTTATCTTTCTCTTAGGGTTTCTCATCAGCTGAAGTGGAATTGGGATTTTTTGGAGTTGATGTGAATCCCTGTAGAATGGTAGGTGGAGAAGCATCAGTTGTTTGTTTCCCACTTCTCAATGTGATGGAACTGACAATCCCATTTGTATTTGGAGTGGTTTGGGAATGTATATTTCCAGAATTCTTACTTACAAGTTCATGGAGGGCGGTGGAAATCTGGCTCATTTTTGTCTTCAACTCCCTCATCTCTGAACCTTGACTCTTCAGCTCATTATGTTGATTAAGAACAATTTGTTTCAAAATATCATCAGTATTAGAATCTAACTTTGGTGGGGGGGTCCCTTGTTGTTGTCTTGTTGATGTTTGGGATTCAAATATTCTTTGAGGTTGTGGGAATACCTACTAGTAAGCTGGAGGCTGCTGGATGTTTTGTTGAAAAGGGGGCCTTTGTTGTTATCCAGATCCATACGTCATGTCGGGTTGATCCTTACACCCTTGGTTGTTTGTTGGAGAAAATGAATTAAACATATTTTGGGGGTATGTCTATTATTGATGCTGATATAGTCTCCCTAGGAATATTGTTGTGCAATCCTCTCTCTCTTGTAGTTGTGGGAAACAGTCAGTTGGGTGGCTTGTCGTAGTGCAAATTCCACAAGGCCTTGAAGGAGGGGGGTGGGAAGTCTTTTGAGCTAATTCAATATACCTCACAATAGTGGTCAATCCATCTAGATTGGTATCAATCAAATGAATTTCAAGAGAAGAATGACTTACCTGATGTAATCCCCTAATATGTGGTGTATCTCTATCGCCAAATTGTTGGGAGTTTTGGGCCATTTTGTCAATCAACGTACTTGCAGATACTGGTGTCTTTTCCACCAATGCTCGCTCCTCCAGCTGCAGCATCCACCATTCTCCTCTCCATAGGTGTGAGTCCTTCATAGAAGTACTGGATGAGTAGTTTCTCCCTAATTTGGTGATGTGGGAAGCTTTCACACAACTTCTTGAATCGTTCCCAATACTCACACATTGAATCCCCTTGGGATTTCTTAATCCCAAAAATCTCCTTATGAATGGAAGTGTCCCTTGATGCTGGAAAAAATCTCTACAAGAAAAGATGTTTCAAATCGTTCCCTTGATGTTTCAAATCTCTACAAAAGTTACATCTTCGGGTTTTAAATAATACATCCAATATTTCGTAGCTCCATCAAGTGAGAATGGGAATGCTCTTAATTTTATTTGGTCTTCAAATACATTTCTTGGTTTTATGGTTAAGAAAACCACATTAAATTATGTTACGTTTTTATTGGTATCCTCACCTAAGAGGCGATGAAATTTTGGAAGAAGATGAATTAATCCATATTTCAATTCAAACTCTGATTCGAGATTTGGGAATGCAATACAATTTGGTTGATAGTTAATATTAGGTGAAACCAATTCTTGAATGGTTCTATTAAGTTCATTTAAATATTTTAAGCCATTAGTTCTTATTTTATGGTTGAATTTTAATTACTTCCAATTCCAATGTTATGAAAGTGGAGGACTTCTCCAACTGGTTGAAAAATGAAACTTATCATAGACTGAGAATGCCTGATTCGTGCCCTAAGGTTGTGTTCAATCTCAGGGTCAAGATCTAACAGATCTTCTGGATTATTTTGTGTCATAAATCAAATAAAAATTAAAATAATGAAATTGGGCCATTGTAAAATAAAAATGATATGTTTGAGTTGATGGCCCAAAAATAAGTAGAGGAAAATAAAAGAAAAAGAGAAAAATCGGATTGGGTAAAGATGGAAGAAAGAAGATAGGAAGAGAATAAAATGTAAAATAAAATAAATAACTCTAATTGGTTGAAATAATTACTTTCCTCCCTAACAACGGTTCCAATTTTAAAGAGCACTTCGTGGGCGCCCTCAAATGATTAGTGCGATTTTGGGGTACTTAGGTGCAGCATAGTGGATGACCAAGGTCGTCTCTCAAAGAAGGAAGTGAATTAAAAAACTTTTTAGAGGTATTATGAAAATAAAATAAAAGAGAATAAAAACACTACTTGTAAGGATAGGGGTTTTTTATAGTTTATAAATCTAGAATAATTTTTCTGGAAGAAGATTGCATTTTTTTAGTTTTGAAGTGAATTTCGATTAAAATGACACAACAAGAAGATGTTTTTTTAGACAAAATTTAAAATATGTAATCAATCTAACTCTACCTATTCAATAAATTATTTATAATTATAATTTAAATTAACATCCACTTAATTATTATCCCTTAACTTTTTAACCCCAGAACCCTACGAAAATTAATCTTACCACAAAGATGAAGGGAATTAAACCCTAGGTTATCTTCGGAACATGTAATCACAACACCCTTCTTTGATTGTTGTTTTGAAGATATCTTATGGTCAGTGGTTAATTAAGGCACATATCCATTTTTGAAATGAGGACTAATTGAGTTTAGGGTTTATGTTTTAACTCTACAAATTAATCTCATGTGGTTTTGAATTACCGGTTAAGGTTGCGCTCTCACAGTTCACACAATTCCCAACCTCGCGTGTTTTTTGTTAAATATTAAATTTCTTCCTTAGTTTCATTTAAATTAAAAAACTCAATTAATATATCATAATCTGTGAATTACAGTAGCTCATTTATTCAAAATAAATTAATGAATAAGGATAGATGTCGATAGATTAAAAAAAATTACTCTTCCATGGGTGGTGTGGTCATCGTGGAGACATTTTTCATGAGCAAAGGATTGAAATGGTAGAACCCAATATCTTCACCAATATTGATTCCAACCCAATTAATAATATTAATATAAGATGAAAAGGGAAGAACCCAGAAGATTAATTCAAGAAAAACTCATGATACAAAAATGAAATAAAAGGAATACAAAGAGGAGGTGGGAGAGGAGAGCCTTTTTTGAAGAGAGGTTTTCAAAAATCCTTAATTATTACAAGAGTTGTGAGGGGCTCCCAAGAGACACAATTTCGTAAAAAACTTAACAAATCCTCTACCATCCCTCCCAAATATTGAAAACCCCCTTTAAATAGAGTTTTTGAGGGTTAGGGTTACATAACTTTTTAAGTGTGAAATGAAAACTCGGCCAAATATTTTATTCCATGTTTTACCTCATAGTTGACATCCAAAACACATGAATTGGCCGGAATTATAGAAGGATTATTTGTTCCAAATCATGTCCCCGAGATTTCCTAAAAATTTGGGATCAATCCAAGCCCATATGGCGAAGATACTGCCCAAATGGTGAAGTGATTTCCAATCTAGATAGTTCAGTACAACTTTGTCTTCATTGCCCATTTAATCCACACATATGCACGATCCAGCTCCCAAGTCCTGAATAGAATTTGTATCACATTAAATCAGAAACATAGTTACAAAATTTTAAGTCTAAATATGTTACTTAGAAATATTTATTCCAAAAATACTACCATAAATTTTATAAAGGTAAAACTTGAATTTTTGTCAAATTTGAAAATGAATTCTCTGATCCCAAATAATCCATAATTGAACATATCTAGAATAATGTGAGGAAATTATATCATTTATTATCAATAAAATATTCAACAAAATAGTGTTTTATCACATTTTTAGATGAACATGGGATGGTTCAGAATATGAAAATATATTTCCTTTTCCCAATAGTTGATAGGTGCTCTATATAACAAGATCCAATTCATTCCCATTATAACATCAAATTCCACCATGGCATGTATTACAAGATTCACTGGAAGAATCATCCCACATACTCTAATAGGAGAAGATTCAAACACATGGGTTGTAATGATTTCACCACTTGGTGTTTTTATATATATCCTTACTTCAAGGTTTTGGGGCTTCAATTCTATAGTTCTAGAAAGCATGCAAGATATAATGGAATGCATAGAACCAGAATCAAATAATAATTTTCCCATTTTTGAGTAAATAAGAAGAGTTCCATGTATGACTTCATTATCTTGATCCACTTCCACAGTAGTGATGTCATAATTATTCCCTTGTTCCTTTGTCTTTGGTGGCTATTGATGCTGATTACCCTCGAGAACTCGAGGTTTAGTGCACTGGATTTCATAGTGACCTAGCTCCCTACAATTGTATCATTGAACAATTGCATATTCTTTCCTTTATTATACCACATTCTCCATCCTTTTTATGTTTTTTTGAAACTCTTGAGAATGGTGTCATTCTTTCTCACACTTGAAGCATTTACCCGCCCCTTTGAGGAACTTCCAATTGTGAAACTTCCCACATTTTTGGCATGTGGGTCGCTGAGTTTTCTTCCCACCATTTTCATTAGATCCACTACCTTGAAACTCCATATTTTGTTTATTATCTTCATATCCATGGGATCATTCTACAGAATCCATATTTAATTTGAGATCACATCTAACAACTTCTTCATAACTCTCAATGTCTTGAATTACAATAGCCTTTCGATGGTGTGGTTTTAATCCACTAAATAATCTATCAATTTTTATATCATTGTTGATAACAAAACCCAAATCATACCTTTAAATCCTTGTGAAATTATCTTTTTAGGTTGTTAAATATTCCCGTTCTTTTTTCTTAATCTCTATGAATTATCTCTCCATCTTCATGTGAAGAGTTCTTGGGAAATACCTTCCAAGAAAAAATATCTTAATGTCTTCCTATTCCATCTCTTCAATTTCCTCCCTTGGCATGGTTTTCATAATAAAATCACACCATGGATCAGCCTCTCAATCAATATGATAAACAATTAGTTTCACCTTCTCCATCTCAGAACAATAAAGAACATAAAAGATATTCTCCATGGAGTTGACACACTGTCCCGCAACTAGTGGATTGAAAGATCCACTAAACATCGGTGGTCATTATCGCATAAAACATTTGATGTCTAGTTACTCCCTATTTTTTGAAGGAGTATGTTCCCCATTATTGTGGTTATTATTCCTAACCTGAGATAGATGGGTAAGAATCACTATGAATTTCTAACCTCCACCTCCCATGTCATTTGGGTTATCGTTCAGGTAATCGATTCATTGGCCCTCACAGGAGTTGTTGGCCTGGTTTCTTATGGTTCCCACTGTTTTCTAAAATAGAATAGGTTAGAAGAAAACATAAGTCAAAAAGTCATGAATAACTTATTCATTAAAATAATTTATACTAAAAGCATAACATATGTTGTCCCTATGTAAATATTCTTGTGTGCATATTTGTACTTAGTCTCATGATAGTGGATTTCTCTATGGTTCAATAATCCTAATTACCAAATTAACTAAACCTTTCCTCTAATACCAACTATAGTGACTCATCCATTTCTTCCATTACTATTAAATTTTTTAAAATAAAAATAACATAATAGTATTACACATAATGGATCCAAAGGTTTAGTGTCTTGGGAAAACTAGGACCATACATAACAATTAAAACATCAAGCATAAACATTTATTCAATTTCTTCTTCTCTAGATTCTTACTAGCACATGACCTACCCTTATTAAATGTAGCCACCTGAGGAAATAAACCATAAAGGGTGATCTAGAAGCATGGTAAGGGGACATCTAAGAACAATATAGCATTGTGTGAGCATAATCATAACATAGGAAAAGAATCATGAACCTGAGAGAATCATTAATAAAAGACATGAAATGTGGAAATGTATAAAAATGAAACATCATATATTAGTGGTTAAATACCACACATATTTTTGAACAAAGATAACATCTTTTTCAAACATCATTTCACATTTACTAATGAGGTTCATCACTTTACCTAATTCGTTGGAGCGTTGTATAATTCTGGGCGCACCTATGACATCCTAACATTATCATTTATCATGCATGGAACAATGAACATATAAAAAATGAACATAAATAACCCATGAAAAGGAATGGTTTTCATCTCATAATAACAGATTCATAAACATTGGTTTCTCAAAATAAAGTGGGAATACCATACATGTTACAAGAACCGTCAATCTTGAATGAGAAGTAAAAGGTGTGTTCTTAAAAGAAGATTTCTTTTTAAAGACATTTGGTTTGACATAAATACCATTGAAAAACATATATATCCCAGAAAAGGAAATAAAATGATGAAAAAAATTATTTTTAAGGAGTAACCATATTAAAAAGGAGTGAAAGAGGGAGAACCCGAAGGATGAAAGTTGGGTTCGAGAATTTCTTCTTTCCTTATATATGAACGCTTCCTTCACTTTAATGTCCTGTATAATGACATTATATTAATTAATTAGAAATTAAAGAACCTTTTATACATGAATAGTGGTAATTTTTGTTTCATTATGTTATTTTATGGGCCTTTTGATGAGTTATAGAGTTTAAAAACATTTTTTGGGAATGATCGTTTTTATGGTTTTATTGAGCGTTTAACATGTATTCATGAATTGAAGTTTGATTAGAACATGGATAAACATATAGAACATATATTCCATGTTATTAATGATATTACAGAAGTTAAAATTATATTTTAATGAATTACATTGTATAAAATGTGGATGAATCATTAGATATGAATTAAATTATGATTGTTTGAGTTAATTTCGGCGGTTTTGTGACCACAACGAACTTGTTTTGATTAATCGTTTAGTAATATGTACATAAGTTAGTTACCTAAAATTAAATAATAATTAATAAATATAAAATATTCTGGTTCAACCATAAAAAATGATTTCATGACCATATCTGAAGGTAGAAATGAAAAAAAGAAAACATGTCGTTCGTGAAGGTGATAGATTAACACCTCATGAACAACGTTTTATTATATAAAATAAAAGGAAGAGGAGAAGTTGGTTGGATGTTATAATACCCCATTGGTATCATAAAAATATATTATATGTATGATACTAGTGTAACCATACCATTTTGACAAAGATAATTTGTGAGAGAATTAGAAAAGAACATGAAATTGGAAGAGAATTAAAGGAGAAGAGGGAGAGAAATTACATCTTCAATCCTCCTCTTGAGATCCTCCTTAAGAGGCCTAGGATTGGTCTTTTTATTAGACCAAAAGCTCTTGAACTTGGGGGAGGGGATAGGTAAGATGTGTGGGTAGAGATTAGATAAGGCGTGAAGCTTGAGAGGTGTGATGAAATGAGGATGTGGAGGGTGGTATTTATAGTAGAGGGGAGAGGGGATTTCTAAATATAAAATACATTAATTTATTATTTCCCAAAAAAAAAATAGAGAGTCTTCCATGACCATGAATCATAATATAATTATCTTATCCTGAACCATGTGGACCGAAGTCAGCAGAACATCATACATGACCCCATAATTAGCTTATCTAGCTTATTTTGTAAATTATGGTATTTCACTATTTATAAAAAAATCAAGTATTTCATAAAAATACCAAAAAATTCACCCCAACAATTTTTTGATGTGTAAAATCAAAAAATGAGGTCCATTTTTCATAAAAAAATTTCTAATTATTATTAATTTAATATTTAATTAAAATCATAATTTACTTTAAGAAAAAGTTTTTAAAATTAAAACTGATTTTATAATGCTTTCAAAAAATACTTGAGGTCTTATATAATTATCCTAAATCAAGAATACATAGACTTGTTAATTTTTGAACACTTTTTATGAAAATACATTTTCTTTTAAATTAATTAATTTTTTATATTTAATTATTTGTGGCATATAAAAATAACATTTCTTATAAGATGACTAAATTTTATTTAATTATTCATGGGTGAGGTTAATCTTATTTTGGGAGATTTACTATACATAAGGTTAATATTAAAATTCATAAGGGTAGATTACTATTAATAAGGTTATGTAACTATTCATAAAAATTTATGTCAGTTTTATTAGACTCCAAAAATCATCTTGAACACAACCGTGTATGTCAGATTTTTGAAATTCCAAACACAGAAGTGACAAAATTATGTTGAAAGGTCACTTAGCACTTAGTAGTTCATTATTTTGTGTTTTCATGTGATTTTATGACATATTTATAATATTGGAATTTCTATTGAAAATCTTTGGGTCATTACACTTCTTCCCAGTAAGTTTGTATATAGTAATTTCTATGATGGGAGATTATGGGAACATATCCACCAGTTGAAATTTCATATGTTTGGGTGTCATCAGGTATTCCTATCTGTGAGAATATATTATTTCCCTTGGACGTGAAGGGTATTAAAAATTCATGTTACAACTCATGTATATTTATTTATTTAAAAAAATCATGAAAAAATGGCATAGCCATGTAGCATGCATTGGGTGAATCGTGAGTTACATGTCATTAATGGATATGTCGGGGAAATATTTTTCAATTCCATCTTCATAGAAGCTGATATAGGAGCCATTTTATTATAATGGGATAATCACTCTAAATTCCATTTCCATGGTGCAAGGATGTGCCTATTTCATATTGTCAATGAATGATGTATCGAGTATATATGTTGATGAAATGGGTGTGAAAACTGCATGATGGGATATTGCGAGAAATGGATTATGATACATAGAGATCATTTGTATGTTGTTTTTGTTGTTAAGACATTAAGTTCCATCTCTTGGGTGCCTTGAACTATTTATAGATAGTAATATTTGACTTTTGTAAATGATGATTAATAAAAATGATAAATAATCCTAGTGAGTCACACAATACGTATAACCATTGATCTTGTTTAAATTATATATGAATTTAGATATTTGAATAAATTTTACTATCAAGACGAATGAATAATTTTATTCACGTTTTATTGAACAATAAAATTCATAGGGTAATAAGTAATTTTTTATTATTAAAAAAATATGTTTTATTGCATGAATATGTATATATTATTTATTTATTGGATTGTGAATAAAATATTTTTCTTATTTATTGAATATATTTAGTAATTATTAATTTTTTAGATTGTGAAAAAAAATATTTATTCATGAATAAAATATTTATTAAGTCATTCAACAAATTCTAGAGGAGTTAAAATAGATCAATACCGAGTCTAGTGAATAATATTAATTAATTAGACTATTACTCAATATTTGTTATTTCATACATTGGTACATTCGTTAAAATAATAATAGTGATATTACTATTATGTTTAATGTGTTTTATTAAATGTTTTTGTTGACCTAATTTTTTTTAGTGATCATAAAATAAATATTCTAATGATATTAATGGAATTAAATTAATTCTATAAGTATTTCATAAAATGAGAGAGGGGATGGAATTGACAAAGGATGAGTCACTATTACGGTAAAGACACCGTTTACTAGAGTCACTTCTACGAAATCTACAGGAAGATTGACAAAGTCTGGGACACCATCGCATATAAGATAAATCTTTCCTTGACACATGGCCTATATTAAAATATCACTATGTTCGAGACACCATCATACGGCACGTGATTCTCGCTCAAATTTACCCAAGATATGAAGGTAGAACGGTCCTTATAGTCTAGCTTGGGTTGTCGAATCCACAGAGCCCTAAGAAGTAACCTATAGACACGCACATTCTAAGGACTATTTTTGGATATTAAGTGGACAACTTGGGTTGATTTTAGATGGGTTTAAAGGATCACTAACAGATTTAAGTAAATTCAATTTAAAATAATGAGTTGATCCTAGGTTATTGCTCGGGGTGGATTGGATGTATTTCCTTTTCAATGATTTCAATTTTTTATATTTGAGATGGGTTCATTTAAGGAGATAAAACAACATCATGACTTAATGGTTTAATGCCTATACCTTATAATACTATTTACATATACACTTGAAGGATCAAAGATTTTCTCACTTCAAGGTAAAGGTTCGTATTAGCACTTGGAGTGTGTGCCCTTAATTTCAACAAGGACGATGGAGTTTAAAAATCATCAAATAAAAATCTCAATTAAAGAAGTGATTATACATTAATGGGGTGATAAATAACTTCCAATACAGCCCCTTTATACTCCTTTGAATCAACCCATATGTGGGTTATCCCTCCATTGATTCTGTGGTTTCAATGGAAGTGGAGAGTATACTCATGAGGGAGGACATGGAGAGGTAAAGAAAACAACAAAAATAAAATGATCACTCCACCATTGTGTGAATAATTTCAAAAGATTTGGTGTGAATAAATTCACACCTTGAGGCAATAGTATCAAAGTGAGACGTATAACAGCAGAATAAGAGGATAATAAGAACTTTTATTAAGAAACTAAATTGAATTGAACAACTTACATGTGAAATACAAATCTGAGACAACAAAATCACAGCATAACATTACAATTGAACAAAGAATTAAAGATTCTTTAATCCTTCAACACCACTGCCTTAAATAGGCATTTTGTGCCCTTGGGTCGAGACTCCAACAGTCGAAGTCTCCTCTATTAATTTTGGTAGTCCATAAGTGGGTGGAATGTAAGGGAGAAAAGACTTTCCACCCTTGACCCGAAAAGGCATCCATCTTTCATCCATCAAAAAGAGGTGAATGAAACACCTTTTATATGACCTAATTGTGGTGGTCCATATAAGAATTAAATTAATATCCGTATGTCCCCCAACAGCCTGTAAAATATAAGCCCAAAAGGAGTTATGGTTTTCGAGATATGGTTTAATTGGTGGACTGTTTTTCTGGGCCACAGAATCTGGACCAGAATTTTATTTCTAACGTGTGCCGCCAAAATGGACACCATGGAAGCATAATTAGCATTGGATACTGAAGAGTTATTTGTTCCTATACATGTATTATAGCATCCCACGAATTGTGGAATTCATTGGGGATATATTTTGGGCCCCCCCGTCTCATCAGTGGACTGGTGTCCAATCTACCTTCTCTAGAATTGCTTCCTTTCATCAAAACATATCCCCATCTTCTTCCATGAATTCCCCATTGATCCCTGAATGAAAAATGTTCATATTGGAGTGTAGATCAATTTACAAGAATATCAAATTAATATATTTATAATCAGATGAATCATTGGGTACTTCAAATGATGATAAAAAAATGTACCACATAATAGTGCATTTTACGAAGGTATTACAATCATAATATGAAATGATGTTCAAAGTGTAAAATGCACTAAAATGGTGTTTATGAATAACAAATAACATGAATATTATGTACATGAACAATTAATATTAGCCTCATATAGTGGATAATCACACCCCCCCAACTTGAGTTTTTCTAGTCCCGAGCAAAATATATCTCAACAATATGAAATTTGAATTCCCTTTTCCAAAAACATTTTAATACACAGGGATCACCAGAAACCCTTATACCAAAAAATCATGAAACCCATCAAAATATTTTAATACAAGATAGTTTCATAAGAAGATCCCAATCCCAAGCTCATTCCTTTGTTCAAATTCATTTCCATATTTCATCTAATATCAATTAAGTATGAGGATGTGTTGTGGATCATAATAGACATGGGGGGTTCACCTTTATTCAAGGGGGAAATGACGGAAGCACTATGTGGAATAATATTTCAATATTGAGATGAGTATTCAATTTTTTTTATTGTATTATAATTTTTTTATTTTTTTTATTTTTTTGCAATTTTGCCATGGTAATTGATGTTGCACTCAAAAGAGTCAACCCCTGTAGTGAGACTTTGCTGATGACTCCCACGCTCAAAGACCATAGGGAACCAAGTGAACCCACATAATCGGACATCATCTCGAGTTAACTCAGTCAAAAACAAATTAAAATTACCAAAAATAGAGATAAAATTACTAACTATGGGTCAGACAACTATGGAGTCACGATCCCCATGTGTCGAAAGCCACGCAGTTGGTCATTTCATTGCACTACGCGATTTTTTTTTTAATTTTTTTGAATACTCATATTAATCTAAAATGACCACCATACCTATGCTATTTATTTAGGGGACCCCATGAACTCAAACTAATACCCCACTATCCAAAGGACGTGCATTACGATTTTTTTTATTTGGATGAAAATATAAACGATGAAATATCACATTGGACAACCACACTTACCAAATTTTATGCTCATGAAATTATACAAGGGTTAAAATCAGAATCAGGGTATACTAAATTATTTGATATTCAGTTTCAAAGTGTGTAATGTTTATTACCACGTTCAAAGTTAATGTAAATTTTCCTTCCATTTTCACAATTTTTTTTTTCAAATCATTCATCATTATTTTTTGACACAAAAGAATTTTTTATTTTATCTCCCACCCAACTTAAAATAACACTGTCCCCAGTGTTTAATGAAAAGAAAATTTAGAAGGGGGTAGAGGTAGAGAATTAAAGTTCAAAAAAGAATTTGAAAATGAGGATAATGGAATGAAGTACCCTGGTGGTTGAAGTTGAAATTATTGTTGCTCCCTTTTAATCCTTTGATATCCATGTCACTTGTAGAGTTCCCGTAGGTCAGTGGTAAGCGTGCACCCCTATCTCCCTTTGGTCCTGGGTTCGAATCCTCGCGGATTTTCCGGTTGTGACGGGGTTTTCCCCACAACCCACGATGTGTCCCTTATTATTATTATTATTATTATTATTATTATATTTTTTATTTTTTTTACCTACAAACACATTAAAATAAAACAAACTGATGATACATTTTCTTCTTTTTAAATTTCTGGGTAAGGCATTACTCAAGGATCACACCACGTGACACTGATTAATATGGTTCTCCCCTTTCGTACCCATCCATACTTAGAATAGAAGAACAGTTCAAAAGTAAATTTTTTTATTAAATATAAGAATGATTAATTAAACCTATTTAAAATATAAAGTTGATTAAAACAACAAACTTATTGGAAACTTGGAAACCATGGGTTGCCTCCCATACATCGTATTGTTTAATGTAATTAGCTCGATATGAACCCCCAAACTTATCCAATACCATCTTTCAAAATTTTAAGGAACACATGTTTCACCACTTCTACTAGGATGAGATTGATTCTATGTATAGAATTATTTTCATGCATAAACCTCTGTTCTAAAATGAGCAGGTAAATCCAAGGAATATCATAAATGATGTATTCAATTTCTTTTGTAGTATTTTCTAAGACATTAATAATAATTAACTGTTTATTGGTTTCAAGATAAGAAATGTTGACAAATGGAAGTTTTTGGGTATCCCCAATGAATGGAAACTTAAGGGTGGATGGAAATTCCTTTTTTTTATGTTTAGGTAGGCTAAAACATTAAAACATAGGTTGGGAATTTGAATTGAACTCAGTTTCATTTTCAAAATTTCTTAACAGAATTGGTTCCTTTTGAATAGAATATTCAACCACCAAATTGGAAAGATCAGTTTCAGGAATTGGTGTGGACTCAATGTTTGTGATTTCTCTCAATGGTTCAATAGTTTTTGTTTTTGAAAATTCATAAATTGAGTTATACATAGGAGACTCAATCCATGATGTCAAATTATCCTCTTTTGAATCCAAAAAGTCAATTTCCTCTTGATTTAAATACCTTTCAACAATTCCTTGATCCTCTTTATCTTCCCCAAATCCAATGGTTTTCTCTTTAGTAAATTCCTGAAAGGTTTGTGGGAAACTAGACAATTCACATAAGGTTATGGAAGGGATAGTTTTTCCAGGGATGGGTTCCTCACATGTTTTCATGCTTTGCAGTTCTAACCTCAATGATGAAACCTCAAAATTCATTATTTCCATTTGTTGACACTATTTTTTATGTAATGGCTGTGGATCATTATGGGTAAGGGGTGGAGAAATATGGTCTATTTCAGGTGGATAATTAAGTTTTCGTAATTGCACAGGAGGGTGTTCATATTGGCTTGGTGGTGATTGAAACTCATTATATTTTGGGATTTTTTGTGGATAATAGGGGTAAAAACAATGTGGTTCATTAGGTTGTTGATGATCCCACATGTATAAATTAGTATAGTCATTGTACATTACACATGGGGTTGGGTGATCAATGTGGGGATAGGTTTCCCATGTTTGGACTTGTTCAAAATTGACTTCTATAGGAGTGAGGGGTGATAAAAGAGAAGAGGGATGAAGAAAAAGAATGATAATGTCTATGATAACTTACTTAGGGCCCCGGAAATGGCACCAAAATTTGATTCTCGCTCAAATTTACCCAAGATATGAATTGTAGTCTAGCTTGGGTTGTCGAATCCATAGAGACCTAAAAAGTAACCTATAGACACGCACATTCTATGGACAATTTTTGGCTATGAAGTGGAAAACATGGGTTTACATTAGACGGGTTGAAAGGATCACTAATAGATTTAAGTAAATTCAATTTAAAATAATGAGTTTATCCTAGGTTATCGCTCGGGGTGGATTGGATGTATTTCCTTTTCAATGATTTCAATTTCTTATATTTGAGATGGGTTCATTTAAGGAGATAAAACAACATCATCACTTACTAGTTTAATGCCTACACCTTATAATACTAATTACCTATAAACTTGAAGGATCAAAGATTTGATCTCTTCAAGGTAAAGGTTCGTATTAGCACTTGAAGTGAGTGACCTTAATTTCAACAAGGATGATGGAGTTTAAAAATCATTAAATAAAAATCTCAATTAAAGAAGTGATTATACATTATTGGGGTGATAAATAACATACAATACAGCCCCTTGCTACTCCCTTGGATCAACACATAATTGGTTTATCCTTCCATTGATTCTATGGTTTCAATTGAAGCAGAAAGTAGACTCATGAGGGAGGACACAGAGAAATAAAGAAAACAACAAAAATAAAATGATCACTCCACCGTTGTGTAAATAATTTCATAAGATTTGGTGTGAATAAATTCACACCATGAGAAAATGGTATCAAATTGAGATGTATAACAACATAATAAGAGGATAAGAAGAACTTTTATTAAGAAACGAAAATGAATTGAACAACTTACAAGTGAAAGACAAATTTGAGACAACAAAATTGAAGCATAACATTACAACTGAACAAAGCATACAATATTCTTGAATCCTTCAACAACACTGCCTTAGATAGGAATTTTTGAGCCCTTGGGTCGATCCTCCAACAGTCCAAGTCTCCTCAATTAACTGTCGTAGGCCATAGATGGGTGGAAAGTAAGGGAGAGAAGACTTTCCACCCTTGACCCGAAAAGGCATCCAGCTTTTATCCCCCAAACAGAGGCGCATGAAACACATTCTAGATTACCGAATTTTGGTGGGCCATAGAAGACTTAAATTAAGCTCCCGATGGCCCCTAACAGACTATAAAATCTCCAATCAAAAATAGTTATTGTTATCGAGATAAGGTTTAATTGTTGGGCTGTTTTTCTGGGCCGCAGAATCTGTCCCAGTATTTTATCTCTAACTTGGGCCGCCAAAATGGACACCATGGAGGCCGAATTAGCATTGGATCTTGAAGAGTTATTTGTTTCTCTACATGTAATATAGCATCAAAAGAAATTTGAGATTCATTGGGCCAGTATGTTGGGCCCCACCGTCTCATCAGTGGGCTGGTGTCCAATCTACCTTCTCTAGAATTGCTTCCTTTCATCAAAACATATCCCCATCTTCTTCCATGAATTCTCCATTGATCCCTGAATAAATCATGTTCATATTGGAGTGTAGATAAATTTCAAAGAATATCAAATTAAAATATGTATAATCATATGAATCATTGGGTACTTCAAATGATGTTCAAAAATGTACCACATAATAGTGCATTTTAAGAAGGTATTATAATCATAATGTGAAATGATGTTCAAAGTGTAAAATGCACTAAAATGGTGTTTATGAATAATATAGAACATGAATATTATGTATATTAACAATAAATTTTAGCCTCATTTAGTGGATAATCAATACACTACTAGGTGGGACACCATAGGTTGACACAATTCATCCACACACTACTAAGATGTAAATTTGGAAATATATGAGATACCGCGAGCCTGACCTACCCTCCGATAAAATACCTCCAGTGAAGTGGAATTTTGGATATGTTTAAGATGACAACAATCTCATACCACCATGAAGATATAACTTTAGTGTAAGACACCATTAACATGAGACACCACAAGACTAATCTGCCACCACTCTTTTATTAACATACCATTTTCATGTAAATATTTTTTAATAGCTATATTTTTAAAATTAAAGTAGAATTTTATTTTAATTAATATTTCTTAATTGTATGATTAAATAAATAAATAACTATTTCATACATGTTGTACATGGAAAAAAATTATCCAGATGCTTTTGGATAATCTACTTACTTATATTGTTATGAATGAAACAAGATACACTCATGGAATACACACACTAGACATGTGATGTAGATAGATAGAAATTATAATGGAAATGATTACTAAACATTCATATAGAGATAAAGAGTTGAACCGTTGCATCTTATAAAACACATGAATGAGGAACCTGAACGTCTACACCTTTGATTCCTTCCTCCACTCACGAAAAATTGTAGAAGAACTCCATTTTTGGGAAATTTTCTATAAAACCCAACTATTACTTCACTTCCAATAAAATCAAGAGTCACAAGGTACACATCAATAGACGAACCATCTCTAAACATTATACTCAATGATTTTTCAATTGTGTTTCATTATTTTTACATATTGAGAAGTGTGTTCTATACTCTATTTTATATATTAACACTATCTCCTATGATGAATTTGATAATACTTGATATATTCTTATATGTTTTATAAGTACTCTCATAAATAATAGTGGTAAAGGTCCTTGTGTGGCCTGTTTGTTTTTACTCCCACGTAGAAATGTGGAAGCGGTCATGTGTGACCCAGACTATTGTAAACTATTTTAAAACCAGATCATGGTTGTGTATCAACTTGTTTATTTTATATAAACTATTTTGTGATAGGTGATCAAATAGTGAAGAGGACTATGTCCTACATTAAGACTGAACCCCATGTTTCAAATTTCTACAGTTTGTTTTTTGTTTACTTTCTTTTTACCTTTTAAAATGAAATAGTTTTATCCAAAAAAATATAATACATTGATAGTTAATATTAATTAGTGTTTTTATAATATTATAATTTATTTATTTTTTAATGGACTGTGTAATATTTTATATTACATACCCATGAAAAAATAACTCTTTAAGAAATCATTCGAAATATTATTACATATAACAATATTCTATATTGATTAGCTGAGCCATTTTAAATAAATTTGGAGATTTAAAATTTATCCTTTTTAAACAAAAATTCTTATTTGGTACTCAAATATTCACCTCTTAAGATACTAACTCTAACAAACATTTAGTATCAGAAGTTTTCTTTCAGTGGTATAAAAGGATTAAAATATTTACAACTTTTATTTTAGTGAATAGTTAAAGATCAAAGTTTTTTATTTTTTTCTAAATTTAATTATTTAAATGGATAATCATATATAATGTTCTTCTACAAAAAACACTTTCATTAATGAAAAAACGTATTATAAATGGAAAAATTAGATGAGAGTACATATAAAAAGCTTGGATTTTCATATTTAGACTTCTATTGAAGATGAATATGTAATTATAGAATCTACTAGAAATGATTGGGATGATGAAACAGTGTTATATCACAATAATAATATAAAACACGTGATTGAACTATACTATTAACATGTTGATGGAGAGTTTAACAAAACTTCTACATGTAAAACTGTTTGTGGGATTTGGGACAATTACTTTTTTTCCAACGAGGAAACTACTAATGTTAAGGAGATGAGGCTTAATTACTATACTATTTAAAATAATAAATTTAAAATGATGCCAAGTGAAACTATTTATAAAATGTGCCTTGGGATTATGGAAATTTTATACACAAGGTGGTCACTTGGAAAACTAGTATCTGATATGGGAGAGATTATGAAATTGATGAGATATCTACCCTAAATATAGAGAGGTATGTCTGTCTCCATCACAGAATATTTCGATATTATAAAGATTCCAACCAATTATTTTATTGGAAATATCATTAAGTATGAATAAGGGATAAATGTAAAAATCAAATAAGATTACGAACCAAAAAGAAAATCATTAGCCTTTAAGTCTATGGATTCAAGAAAAAATGTTAATGGAAAATAAATAGAGAAAGATCAAACTACATGTTCTAGTAATAGAGAATCCCCTCATGATAGTGAGGAGGATATGGATCATTTATCCAGAATATTTAAGATGTTTTATTGGAATAAGAGTATTTTTAGAAATCCAAGATACAAAGGAAAATATTATTCCAAAGGAATCAGGAAGAGATATTATAGGAAGTAGGATGATTCAAAAGAAGTTTTTTTCAAGTAATGTAAGTGGAAAGGACATATGATATCTTATTTTACAAACAGAGTATATAAAATGAAATATAAGTACATGTATAAGAGAAATAATAAATTCCTTGAAATCCACATGGAGTGATTCTAAAAAAATATCCAGTGATTAAAATTATTCTCATGAGGATAATCCTGATAAAGAAAACATGGGCATCATGAATAATATTATTGAGGTTCCATCCTTTCACAGTGTTTCTAAAATTATGCATGTGTGTATTTATGAGTATTTAGACAATAAAAGTAGTGATGATGTAAATTTTTCAAATGCAGAATTATTTGAATATTTCAACATGTAATAATATACCATTAAGTATCTAAACAGAATGTATAAAATCATCAAAACAGAACATGCACTAACAGAAAACTAAAAATATGAAATATTTGTTGAAAAATGAAAAAATGATCAATTACACAAAGAAAATACTGAGATAAATCATTAAAATGGGAAATTAAATAATTAACAAGAAAAATTTACAAATGGTAGAAAAAATCATACTCATATTTTAGGTAATAAATTTTTAGCTATGTAAGTTAATGGAATAGGATATGAACTTGGAAAAAGGAGAATTGTAATAAATCAATGGTTTTCCTAAATCCAGATGAGAGAGATCTTCTAATTTTTTTTCTATACGACCTAATATTGAATTTATTTTAAAAATCCTTCAATCTATTTGTAGGAAACATATTAGGAATATATGGGTTCCCATTTCAAATTTTGTTAACATTTTGGGACCCATTCATATTTGGGAACCAAATTCATTTCTTTCATAAAATTTTCTTTGTAAGAAATATATTTGAAGTCCAATGGTAGAAGTCTATAGTACTTATTATATTTTTGTGCAAGGAATATTATAGTTTAATATTCATATATTAAGAGCCTGATAAACTTTTATGGTTCCCATGTCACCTTTGGTGACAATGCTCAAGGAAAAATCATCGGCATTGGCCAAATCTGTAACAGCCATTCAGTTTTAATTTTGAATGTTTTGTTTTTTGATGGTTTTAAGTGTATCCTTATTTTTTATTTTATAGTTATTTGATGATGCTTTTTATTTAACATTTAATAATGATTCTTGAAATGATTATGGTTTAATTTTTATAAAAACAAATATCCTTGATAAATGAAAATGATTACTCTATTTATTTAAACTATTTTTTTCTCAAAATGTTTCATGATTTAGTGACTTTCAAAAAGTGTCAGGGATTTGGAATAGGTAACTAGAACATTGCAACATTTACTCACTTAGGAATATAAATAGGAAAGGGTTTGTTAGGGATATGTCTAAGATTTAGTTCTTAAATAATATTATCTATTACAAAAAAAAATGGAATCAACACAATGCTTATTTTAAATTAAAGAATGATGTTTCAACTTCTCAACCACTTGATATGTTTCATGTGGATTTGTTTGGACATTATAGTGTTTCATGTAATAATGGTAAGAACTATAATCATGTTCTTATTGATGGTTTCTCTTGGAATACATGGGTATACTTTGTAACTCACAAAAGAGAAACATTATAATACTTTACCAGTTATTATATGTCTATAGAAAATTGTATTTGACGTAAGATTATAAACGGAAAAAGTTACCGTGTCCATGAGTTTGAAAATAAAGCTTTTGAATAATTTTTTACACAAAATGGCTACAATCATAACATCTCAAACCTAGGAATCCTTAGTAGAATGGAGTTGTAGAAAAGAGAAATATAACCTTACAATAGATTTTCTAAACCATGTTGAATGACTATGACCTTCCTATATATTTCTGGGGAAAAGGTATCAATATGTCTTGCTACATTATCAATAGAGTCCTGATCAGACATATTGTTTAGAAGACCCTTTATGAGATTTGTAACAATATAAAACATTATTTTAATTAGTTTAGAGTTTTTAAATTGTGTTTATTCTTAAAAACAATGATAATTTGTGAAAAAATATTTCAGATGAGAAGAGGTTATTTTTCCAGGATATTAAATATCAATAAAATCCATAGTAGTTTCAATACGAAGACCAAAACTATGGAAGAAAAATTCCATTTCAAATTCGATGAAATTGATCCTTATAAAATTAATACCTCTTTATAAAACCATGATGATGAATTGTCTTCTTTGAATCTGAATGACAAACCCTTAGATTATACTCTCAAACAGTTAGAAAAATCATCCAGTTATGAAGAATATGTAGAATTTTTGAAACCTAAATATGATGAACCTAATGTGACAAATCTATATTTTTATAGAGCTATTATATCCATTAAGTACCATATTTTAGAAGAATTTTTTGATACCTAAAAAGTTTAATTCAATTATATATTCTCTTGTAAATCAAGTTGAATAAAAATAATTATTGTCATATCTTAAACAAGAGAACATCATTGATGAAATTAATAATGAAATAAGGGTAATACACTTGCAAGAATATGTGAATTAATTGGAAAGAAAAATTGAGAGGAATGTTATTGATAGTCGCAAGGAATCCTTGACTATTGGCACTAAATGAGTGTTTATAAAAAAGATGACGAGTTAGGGAATATAGTTATAAATAAGGCTAGTATTTTTTCACAAATATATTTTCAATAATAATGGATAGAATGTGAAGATAATTTTCCATATATAGTCAGGCCTGATTTCATTAGAAACG
Organism: Viscum album; assembly: GCA_963277665.1. Classification (NCBI taxonomy): domain Eukaryota; kingdom Viridiplantae; phylum Streptophyta; class Magnoliopsida; order Santalales; family Viscaceae; genus Viscum; species Viscum album. The sequence goes on along the minus strand of OY728121.1, from coordinate 1,786,013,990 downwards.
TGATTTCTTATGCAAGAAATTATAATTTTAAAAATTATCGAATGGATTTCCATAGTTCATTTTTAAATGGTTTTATATTTTAGGATGATTTTTTGAACAAAACCCTGGTATTTAAAATCCACAATTTCAAAATCACGTTTTTAATTTAACAAAACCCATATATGGTAATAAATAAGCTCCTAATGATTTGAATGATAGGCTCAAAAACATTTTTATTTCAAAAGAATTTTCAAAATCCATAGCTAACCCTAATTTTTCCTACAAATAATTTCAAATGATTTTTTATTAAAATAAATATATGTTTGTGAAATTATTTTTGGATCTTAAAAAAATCCCCTTTGTATATATTTTTATAAAGTGATGCAAAATGAATTTGAAATGAGTTTAATGGTTGATCTGAAATTCATTCATGGATTTTTGGATTTTAAAAATATATAATGACTTATTTTAAATCATCTGAAAAAAAATATTATTATTTAAAATTCATAACTTGGATAGAATTAAAATTATTGATATCTTAAGAGTACCAACTATAAATTTAAAATTGTTGAAGATAGGAAACTAGTGGATCAAACCCGTTATAAAGGTGTGATTATTATTCTTCTCTACATGACTACGAGCCAACTAGATATATTGTTTAGTGTGTGTATATGTTCCCACATTCAAGAAAATATAAAAGAGTGAAACTCAAATGTTATTAAATTAATATTCAAATATGTCAAGCATACAACCAATTTATGATTGTTTACAATAGAGTAAAATCAATTGATCTTGTGAGTTATTTAGATGCTCATTTTGATGATTAATGTTATAACGAAAGAGAACCTCTAGAAAATTTCACTTTTTGGGAAAGTCTCTAGTTTCACCATGCAGTAACGATAAAATTTATATAGCATTATCAACTATTGGAAATGAATACATAGTTGTTCGTAGTTTCTATGCCCAAATTCTGTTGATGAAACACACTCTACAAGACTCTGGATATCAATTTCAATATGGCCCCATACAACTTGACAAAAAAAGAGATATTCGCATTTCCAAGAACATTGAGTCAAATTCTAGGACAAATAACATTGATAAAAGGAATCACTTTTTTGACGATTATTTTCAAAAAGATGATATCACCCTTTATGATATTAACATAGAACATCAGTTTTGCTTATATATTTACAAATCCATTGAATTCTAATAGAATTAAATATATAAAACATGAATTAAGATTTATTAATTTTTTATGGTTAATTTTTGATGATCTATTGTTGGGTAACACATCGTTGGGTGACAAACCATTAGGTTTTACACTATTGTGTGGAACACCGTTGGGTGACAAACCTTTGGGTGACACACTATTGGTTAAAACACCTCCATGTTTATTTCAACATTATACTTACCTCATCATTGTATTTATATAATCATTTGGTTATCTCAATATTGTGATTGAAAAAAAATTGATTTACAAACCATTTATTATCTCATGCCTTTTCAAATTTTTGATTGAATGTTTTCCAAACATTCTGTTTTATATTTTTAAAATTTATTTTCATTACCTGATATCTATGTTTTCTCTGATTCAAATTTTGTTTTTATAGTATAATTAATTTTCATATACTTAATTACCAAAATTATACTAAAAAATCTATATCTATTTCAAAAACACCTTGATCCTAGGGTGATACTCACATGTATTTCTTTCTTAAGCCCATTAAAACCATTTAACTTTTAACCATCAAACATGCATGATTTTGATTATCCTTTGACCAATAAAATCGAATTGATCTACATGAAAATTATAAGGTTGTCTTCTATGTCTTGTCCTAGTGGTTCGTGATTGAATAAGAATCCGAATAATAATCCATGTGTTCCCACTCTAGTTTCACGAATTAATCTTAATCTTGAAAACATATCTATAGTTGCTGATATAGATGTATAAGAAAAGTGTTTGATGTCTAGTAAGTCTCTTCTACTGAATGTGATAACAAATAAAGTATTGGTTTATTGGTTATCCTCAAATGAATAAATTTTTATCCTTGTTTTGTGGTGTTTTTATATAAATATATTGTGTTTGAATTTAATAATGAGAAGGAATATTGTATGAGATCTAGAGGAGATGGAAAAATATGTAATTTTGTTCAAAACATTGGGTAGAGTATCTGGGATTACCTCATAAAGGAATTTATGATGACTATCGTGGGCATATCCTTGAGGATAGAGAATTATTTTTATAAGAATATTATATATCAGAACTCAATATTAATGTGTTGACTAGAAGAAATATTTCCTCATAGTTGTATGTGGAGTTTAGGTTGATTTTCAAGTCCAACCAACACATTCCCTGCCCCAGTAATGGTTATTTCTCCACCATGAGATACCAAGAGGTGTACTTGTTGTGTCTTAAGAAATGGTTTCATAGGATCAATCTATATAGGTATCCCATGGACCATAATTTTGATATGATAAATCCAATATCAAGATATAAATATTTGATTTATCCAAAACAAATTTAGGCAATGTTAATGGACAAGGGCCTAGTTTCAATGAATGAATAAATAGTTACAGACTATGGTTGTTTCTATATTTCAAAGGCAATATGCTCATGGAACAAAATTTGTTCGAGCACATTAATGAAACAATGGGTTGGTGATATTTAAAATTTATATGTTCTATTTAACAAAGTGGTTCATCCTACTAGATTGAGGGATGTATTTGGTCTCATTCTTGATCCTGATGAGGTGTTAGAATAATCTAATGATGTATAAGAGGTTGTTGTGAATATAGAAGTTAAATAATGACCATATACTAATAATGGTAGTGATCTAATATTTTCTCATCAATCACCACCGATTACATATTGGTCCTTTTTTACTCTTAGTAGAGTTCCAAAAATGGAAAATCTTGTTAAAAGTTATGAATAGGAAATTGATGTTTGTAGAGAGGACCAATTTAGATGTTCTTATAAATATATTGATAAAAAGAGGATGATTATTAGGATGAGGAATAAGAAAATGAAAATGAAAATGGTGATGATAAGAGTAGACATGGAAGTGATACTGATGCTGATGATTCTAAACGTATTGGTTCGCCTGACTGAACTAAAGAGAAATATGTTGAGATTACCTCAAAGCTTCTTTCTTAACCTTATAAATCTACTATGAAACCAGATATGTCTGAAAAACTATATTCAATTCTTAAATCCAATGATAATTTTTTTAAGTGGGAGGAATCCCTATCTATGGATATCTTTCATGAATTTTTAGTAGTTGATATAGTATAGGGATTCTAGGTTTCCACTGGTCAGATTGTTTTTGACTATTCTATGGTTGAGAAGATGGGTGTTATAGTTATTGTTGAGTATAATGTGGAAGAGAATGATGAAAAATAGATTCATTATTTTGAGTAAGGAAGTGATGTGCATTTTATAGATATGGCTACTGATCAACCTCAAATTTATAATCACTTAGAAGTTGAACCTATTATTGGTCCAAATTTTTTTTTAAAAAATCTCAAGTGTTCATAAACCAGATGTCTATATAGAATAAGTTCTGGTGAGTTAATAAGTTTTTGGTGCTCAATGTTTTGAGAAAACTACTTCTCCCACTACTAAAATATTAAATTCATCTATTTTAGCGCATCTTGATACTATTTCAAATGTTTTTTTATAGTCTTATGTTGGGTATTCTATCAGTGCTCCATATGAAATATGGTTTGATCCTATGATGGAATATTTGGGAAAATTCAGTGCTTTAAGGAGTTGACCAATGGAAAGTGGACTGTAGGCTTTAAATGAATGACACCATACAAGATCTTTGACATATCAAGTTGATATTGATAGGTTGTTGGAAATGTTTTCCTCCCTAAGGCCTCTTGCTCGAGAACAAGCTTCTCCAGCTCCTCCTTCTATTCTAAAGGATATATTCAAAATAACTTACTTGAATTTAATTAATGAAAATCTAATTTCATACTTTAATAATTTCTTGAGAAGGAAGTCTCCTCTTCTATCCAATATTAGTGATAACGATGACTAATTTTTTTTGAATTGGTGATTCAATGAATACTACTTATAATGATTCATCAGATATAGAAACATGAGATAGAAAATTAGAGAAAACCTATTGAGCTGAAATATGTAAAGTATTTTATTTCAGAGATGAAATCCTCATTTTATACCTCTCTAGATGGTATTTTATTTCAGAGTTGAAATCCTCATTTTATACCTCAGGTAGGCCGAGGTGTGTTCTTACGACTACGGATTGCAGTCCCAGTACCTTACATTACAGGTTGGACTTTGTTACACACTCTCTTTTGGTGGGCTTGACTTTTGGCCCATGGTTCTACATTACTGTACTTTACTTTCCAGTCATACTTTGTTGGTTGGGATTTTAGTGTATGCATGCATTTACTTTTTCAGTAGTTTTTAATTTTCAGCTTTGTGGGCTTAGAGATGTGTGTATGTGTGTATAGGTTTATAGGAAATGCCTTCCATGTTAGTGACATTCCTACTTGGTGATAGTCACCAACCCCTAGCCTATTGGAGGCGGGATTGGGGAGTTGTGGCTCGGGCCCCAATAGGATGGGTCGTGACAGAGTGGTATCAGAGGTGGTCGGTACTACCTTAGGACATAGAGTCTGTAAGTTGGTCTGGGGAAGTAGTGTTAAGTGTTTCGAGTTCAGCTTTCAGGCCAGGGACCCCTGTGTTGGTGCAGGCGGCCGACTTATCCATACCCCAGGACTCTGATAACTTTCTTTTTGACTCGGAGCATGAGAACAGTAGTTGCAGAAGAAAATAATAGTACATGAATCATATAGGAATGGGTTGTGGTATCTATGTCCTTCTTGAGTCATCTCTTCAGATATACTCACTGACTGAGATACATCTTGTTTCTTTACTAGATGCCTCCGCGACACGCACCCTCTAGGATCCAGTAGCTCGATTATGAGGATAACCCCCTCTGTGATGAAGCTTCTATACAGGGACTAGATCCCCCAGTTTTACCATCGGGTGGTGTGCTAGTTATTCCACCACGTATGGAGCAGTGTCTAGTGCCTGCTATACCAGTAGAGGAGGAGAACAGGATGAGCGCCCTCCATGAGTTTCAGAGATAGATACCCCTTAGGATTCAAGGTAAGCCTGACCCTTAGGCAGAAGAGGACTGGTTTGAGGCAGTGTACAATGTCTTTCATTTGGTCAGGACACTAGCGGAATAGATGGTGATCCTGGCAGTGAGACTTTTGCAGGGCTTGGAAGGGCGATGGTGGATTTTGGTTATCCAGAATCACGATGAGGCGACTCTTTCATGATCAGATATTGAGCGTCTCTTTAGAGAGGAGTTCTCACCGGTTACCCTTAGAGTAGTATGTATACAAGAGAGTCTTCAAATCCACAAGGGAACCATGATGGTGGGAGACTATTCATCGAGGTTTACCGACCTGTCACGGTACTCGATGGATATGGCCAAAGATCAGTACTTCATAGCTCTGAATTTTGAGTAGGTCTTGCATAGAGACATCCAAGCTAGAATAATCCCTATGAGCATTCCTACTTATGCTGGGGTTCTCGAGTGGGATTTGGTGGTCGAGAGATTCTTGGAAGAGTAGAGACAGCCAGCAGTTGTCAGTATTGAGTGATTTGTAGCAGAGACCTTGGCAGTAGGGAGCCGACATCAGGGACCCATGTGTGGGAGACGTTTTCAGAGGAGATCCTAGGATAGGGGTCTTCCATACAGGGTTTGCAGGTTGCATCCATCCAGCCTCAAGAGAGGCTATGCTACTCTTGTGATGGCAGGGGACATATCACTGGAGATTGTCTGACCCGCCATACTACTGACATGGGAGTAGTGGATGGACCACCGAGGTAGAGGCAATGTGTGGAGCCTATAGATCCGCGGGGTGGAAGACGTGGTAGAGGAGTTGGGAGAGAAACTGGAGGTGGTCGGTGATTTGATCTTTTACCACCACCACCCCCAGGAGGACCACCCTAGGCTCAGGGAGCTAGTGGAAGAGACAAGGACAACGAGAGGCAGTGGAAGCTTATGACCCACGTACTCCCGGAATGATTAGAGGTACAATATGTGTCTTTTCTAATTTGGTTGCTGTACTGATAGACATAGGTGATAGTCATTATTTTCTGGTTGTTTATCTTGTTCGAGACCTTGAGATTCCAGTTGAGTCGTTGACTCTGCCCTTACGCTTAGAAACACCAACCGGAGAAGATTCAAATATCACACACCTTTGTAGACAGTGTGACCTGTCCCTTGGAGGTGAGAGTTTCGGTTGGAATATCTTGGTGGTAGCGTTGAGGCCTTATGGTGTCATTCTTGGTATGGATTGGCTATCTACAGTTTATGCCCAGATTGATTGTTTTAGGCGAAGGGTGCGGTGTGTCCGCGGTGATGGAACGAGGTTCTCCTTCACTAGTGAAAAGGAGACTCAGGCAGCGTGGCATGGACTCATGCGTAGGAAGGTACAACCGATTTCACAACAGTTGGCTAGCCTAGCCCTTTGCGCAGCAGATGTTCTAAGTTTCCAGTTTCCAGCAGTAGTGGCTGAGTATGAGGACATCTTTCCGGAGGATGTCCCCAGACTACCTCCCCATTGGGAAATATATTTCTGCATTTAGTTGCAACCTAGAACAACACCGATATCAGCATCAGCATATCAGATGGCCTCTGAAGAGCTTCACGAGCTGAGAGTGCAACTGGAAGACTTGCATAGGAAGGGATTCTTGTGACCCAGTGTTTCCCCCTGGGTAGCCCCAGTATTGTTTTCCAAGAATGCATATGGGATCTTGAGGTTGTGTGTGGATTAACGAAACTTGAATCAGGTGACCGTGAAGAACCGGTATCCACTACCGAGGATCGATGACCTCTTCGACCAGTTAAGAGGGGAATGATGGTTCTCGAAAGTTGATCTACGATCAAGCTATCACCAGTTGTGAGTACAGGATGAGGATATACCGAAGACAGCTTTCAGATGTCACTACGATCAGTATGATTAATTGGTGATGCCCTTCATCATGAAGAAATCCCCGACAGTGTTTATGGAACTCATTAACTGGATCTTTCAGCCCAATCTAGATCGGTTCATAGTGTCCTCCATCGATGATATCCTTGTTTACTCTGTGTCTGAGGAGGAGCATGTGAGGCACCTAAGGATGGTTCTGGACACACTCCGAGAGTGCCAGTTGTATGGGAAACTCTAGAAGTGTCAATTCTGGATACTAGAGGTCCACTTTCCGGGACATGTTATCTCAGCAGATAGTGTAGCAGTGGACCCAGCCAAGGTAGAGGCAGTGTTAGCATGGGAGCCAACTCGGAACATGACGGAGGTGCGAAGTTTCCGTGGTTTGGCAGGCTACTACCAGAGATTCATTCTTGATTTCTCCAGGATTTCAACACCCATGACAACTTTGAACCGAAAGGGGCCACCTTTCATGTGGACCGATAGATGCCAGTAGGATTTTCAGTAGTTGAGATAGAGTCTTACGAGTCACTACGGGAACAACCAATTATTGCGATGGGTTATTTGCGACGGGAATAAATCCCGTCACAGAAAATCCGATGAAAAGCGTATTTTTGACAGGAATACAGGACCCGTCGCAATAGATATGGCGCAGTTTGCGCGCCAAAACGCGGGAAGCCTATTTGTGACGGTCGCCTTCAACCTGTCGCAACTACCAGGCGGCGGTAAATACTATTTACGATGGGTAAATCATATCGTCGCAAAAAATATTTTGTCAGGTGTTATTTGCGATGGGGCCCATCACCAATACCGGCGGCGGTAAATAAGATTTTGCAACGGGAATATCCACCTGTCGCTAATGGTATGTCGGTAGGTAGCTATTTGCGACGGGCCCGTCGCAAAAACACTTTTAACGGCCGCCCGTAATTCATGCGGGTGACGGAATTTGCGACGGGATCCCGTCGCAAATAATCTAACCTATATATACCCCACTTAATTTTTTTTCAAATCATTCAGATCTCTCTTTCATTCTCTTTTTAACTTCCAGTTCTAAGTAGAAAATTTAATTCGGTTTAATTTTTTCTTACAAGAACAGGAGAGAATGAGTAAGAAGGTTTTAATTGCTTCAAAATATCGATGGTATTTTTTATTTTTTTAAAATTATTTTTAATTGTTAAATTATTTTTAATTGTTAATTTTATTTTTAATTGTTAATTTTAATTTTTTAATATAATGTTTTGTAGATATATAGTATAATTAGATTAATTGGTTGAACCAGATAATCCTTGTCTGGATACGAACAAGTACAAGCGGATTTGGCAAAGATGTACCTAGGAGTGAAAACTCTGACAAGGTGTTTCGAGCTTGACTCGGGGTAACCTGGTACATGACAACAGGCCTTGCTGCACTCTTGGTTCGACACTCCTGGAGGATGTTTTGGTAATAATTAGAAATAATTGTATTTAACTAGAAATAATTAGAAATAGTTATATTTAATTTGAAATAATTATATTTAATTAGAAATAGTTATATTTAATTATAAATAGTTATCTAATTAATTAGAAAAAATTAAAATAATTATCAAATAATTAAAAAATAATTAGATTTAATTAGATTTAATTAAAATAATTATCAAATAATTAGGAAATAATTACATTTCATTAATTAGAAATAATTAGAAATAATTAAAATAATTATAAATAGAATTAATTAAGAAATTTGAAATAATTCAGAAATTAGAAATAATTAAAATAATTAGGGAACAATTAAAATAATTAGGGATCAATTAAAATAATTAGGAAACAATTAAAATAATTAGGAAACAATTAACATATTTCAGAAAAAAGTAGGATAATTAGGAAACAATTAGGATAATTAGGAAACAATTAGGATAATTAAGAAACAATTAGGATAATTAGGAAACAATTAGGATAATTAGGAAACAATTAGGATAATCAGGAAACAATTAGGATAATTAGGAAACCATTAGGATAATTAGAAAATAATTAGGATAATTAGGATACAATTAAGATAATTAGGAAACAATTAGGATAATTAGGAAACCATTAGGATAATTAGGAAACAATTTGGATAATTAGGAAATAATTAGGATAATTAGAAAAAATTTAGGATAATTAAGAAACAATTAGGATAATTAGGAAACAATTAGGATAATTAGGAAAAAATTAAGAAACTATTAGGATAATTGGCAACTACAATTAGGATAATTATCAACTACAATTAGGATAATTAGAAACTACAATTAGGATAATTATAAAATACAATTAGGATAATTAGAAACTACAATTAGGATAACTAGAAACTAGAATTAGGATAATTAGAAACAACAATTAGGATAATTAGCAAGCGTAATTGACCGCTCATCTACCTCAATTTTCATTTCATTTGTGTGTTGAGGCTTGACAGAAACTTCTTCCTCCACATGTGATATTGTTTTTTACTATCAAAATTATCAACCTCCTCGCCAGCATATAGGGGAGGAGGTTTATAATTTTGACTGTAAAAGAAAATATGACATGTGGAGGCAGAAGTTTCCCTTCAAGCCTCGACACACAAATGAAAAGAAAATTGAGGTAGATGAGCGGTCAATCATGTTTGTTTTTCTATTCAATGATTGATTAACCACCTGACCTATATGCATATCTTTTCATTACTAATTAGTAATATAATTAGTAACATAAATAGTAACATAATATAAAATATTATATTACTCTAATATTAATAATTAAATAATACTAATAATATAATTATTTTATTATTATATGATTAATATTTATAAAAAAAATATTAATATTATTAAAATTATAAAACATTTATAAAATATTACAATTATCAATATTTCCAACAAGTTTTTCTCTATTATTAACATGTTCAATTCTTAAAGGGTCACCAATTTTCAGGTCATGCCCAATAAAAAGTTTTCGTTAAACTTATCCAATGTAAACTATATAATTGGCCTTTCTTGGCTGATCACCTCGTAAGTAGTGTTGCAATAGGACAACCCAAGTTAGGTCTTTCTCATCTATAAGAATCATATCACATGAATCTTTAAATATTCCATTCTTTCTAGAAAATTTAAGGGAAAGATACTGAAGTTATCTTAAATTTTCAAGGACGAATGATCAATGTAAAGGGTTATGCGAGATGATTCTTAAAGACGAGAATGAAATTACTTGTGTCGTCCTATTACAACACTACTTGTGAGGTGATCAACCATGTAAGGACCACTATAGAGATTACATTGGACATGGCTGATGCAAACTTTTTATTGGGATGACCTGAAAATTGACGACCCTTTAAGATTTGAACATGTTAAGAATAAGGAAAAATCTATTGGAAATATTTATATTTGAAATAATTAGTAATAATTAATAATATTTATTAATAATTATTAATAATTAGTAATAATTAATCAAAAATTAAATAAATTCCAGTACATTGTTATAAATTTTCATGATTTCCTGTGGATTGGCGGCTACCTTTTACTCAACGTCTCATATCTTTGCTACTTTCTCCCACTAAAATTAGTATGAAAAATGTTCTCTAACATATATCAGAGCAAGTTTTTCATACTGATTCCAGTCGAGAGAATGTTAAAAAGAGATGAGCCATCAGACAAAATATGCTCTTTTCCCTGACGACTCATCTCCTTGCAAGGAGATGAGTCGTCAGGAAAAAGATTTTCCGCTAATCCGTTGGAAACAAATAAGAATAATTAGGAATATAATCTCCAAAAAAATGATTAAAAAAATTTATATCATTATTCAAGAATATTTTATTTTTCCAAGTATTTCTATGTATTGGTAAATTAATAATAATTAGTGAGGATGATTACAAAATAACTGTGTCACCTATAATTATTGGTAATTACTAAGAAATAACTACAATTATGTATCATCTCTTTTTAGGATATTGTTTTTCTTATATCAAATTATTTAACATAAGTAATGGTTTTTAATTTTTTAGAAACATATTTATGAATATGGAACAAGGAAGTTGGCATCAATCATTATTAGCTGATCGTGCTTGGATAAATCAGCACCGAAATCCAAACGGTTCTAGATTAAATCTCGTATATGTTGATGGTGTTGAAGCTTTCTTATCATTTGTATCATCAAACTCGGAATTTGTTTCAGACGGGACAATTAAGTTTCCTTGTAAAAAATGTGCTCTGAGAACATTTGAGACATTTGACATTGTTGGGAAACATCTCTTGCGTTATGTATTTCAATCAGATTATATTTTTTGGAATCAACAAGGTGAACGCAGTTCCAAAAAAGATACAAATAATTTGATTCTGAATCCATCACGGTTTCAAAATTTAGTACATGATGTTACAGGTTCATGCATTCAACAAACTGAAATCGACGATGATGTTGATTTACCTCCTGAGTTGGCACCATCTAAATTTTCTAAGTTGTTTAGATCTGCTGGGGATGCATTATATCATAGTTGTAAGATAAGAAAATTAGAAGCACTTGAAAAATTTATGTCTATTAAATCAGATAATGGAATGTAAAATAACTGTTTTGATCAGATATTTTCTTTGGATAAAGCACTATTACAGGAAAGAAATGTGCTACCTGTTATTATTATAAGAGAAAGAGATTGGTTTGTAATCTGGGCCTTAGTTATCAAAATATCCATGCATGTTCAAACGATTGCATCTTATATTCTGGTGATAATGACATGTGGAAAATAGAGGTATAAATAAGCTCAATTAGGGAAGTCTGGATTGATTCCTATAAAACAGTTGAGATATTTCCCCTTACACCCAGGTTGCAGTGTTTATTTATGTCTCAGAACACAGCGACAATGATGTCATGGCACAAAACCAATATTTCAAATTGTAAAATCTTGATTCATCTATCTGATGGTGATTCATGTAAAATTTTTGATCAAGTGCATATGTCTTTTTCTTTAGAATCCTAGAATGTGCTATCGGGCCTTTCTACTGACGGTTTTTATCCATTTGGATCTTTTGGTAGTCAGTATTCCTGTTGGCCTGTCTTTATAACTCCGTACAATTTACCTCCATGGATGATGATGAAAGCGCCTTATATCTTTTTGACTTTATTAATCCCAGTACATCCGAAAAAGAATATTTATGTTTATTTGAAACCATTGATTGATGAGTTAAATTCATTGTGGAGTCATGGTGTTGGTACATATGATGTTGCTGCGAAACAAAATTTTATAATGAATGTTTCTTTGATGCGGAAAATTAGTGATTACCGGTATATAGAATGTTATCTGGCTGGAGTACACATGGTCCAAAATCATGTCCTTTCTGTATGGGAGACAACAAAGAATTTATGCTCATGAATGGAAAAAAACCATGCTATTTTGACCGTCATCGCAGATTTCGTCCAATTGATCATTCTTTTAGGAGGAATAAATCTCATTTCAGAAAAGGAATAATTGAAAGAGATGAACCTCCAAAAATGATCTCAGGTATAGAGTTACAATACATTGTATTTTTATTACCTTCCATCACTTTTGGACCAACAATAAACCAATAGAAAATTCATGGATTTGGGAAAGAACACAATTGTAAAAAATGAAACATTTTTTGGAATCTACCATATTGGTCTGATTTGTTGGTCTAACACATGTTGGATGTCATGAATATTGAGAAGAACTATTTTTATAATTTATTTCATACAGTTTTGGATTCACCGGGTAAAACCAAAGATAATGTAAAGGCATGATTAGATCATGCCCAAATTTGTAGGTGACCAGAACATGAATTGTTTGAAAATGTCCGATCATAGAGATTAATGAAGCCAAAATCAGATTATACACTAAACAAAGAGATTCTCTTATTATTTTTTCAGTGGATTAATGATTTGAGACTTCCAGATAGCTATGCTTTCAACTTGGGCTGATGTGTTAAAAATGGTCATATTACGGGATTAAAAAGTCATGATTGTCATGTTATAATGGAAAGACTTATGCCTATTGGATTAAGAGGTTTGTTGAATTCTAATATTTGGGATTATATAACAGATATATCAAATTTTTTTCAAGACATGTGTGTAGCGACAACAGACTACGATGCACTAAGCAAACTAGAAGAAGCTGTTGGTGTAATTATATGAAAACTGGAAAAAATCATTCCACCCGTTTTCTTTGACTCAATGGAACATTTGATATTACATTTTCCACATGAAGAAAAATGTGGCTGTCCGGTTCAGTTTCGATGGATGTTCCCATTTGAGAGATGCATGAAGAAATTGAAGAAAAAAGTACGTAGCAAAGCATCAGTTGAAGGCTCAATTGCTGAAGCTTATTTTCAAGAGGAAATTGCTTTATTCTGCTCTCATTATTTTGAATCTGAATATCCCTCAAAATATAATCGCATGGGCCGGAACTAGGGGAATGTTGATGATGATATGAACAATCAATTATCAGTTGTCAATCAGCCCGAACTTGGATTTGTTGGAGTTCATGATAGATGGCTTTCAGATGATGAACATCATAGAGATCATATATATGTTCTACTCAACTATGAAGAAATTTCACCAATTGTACAGTGCATGCTCCTATCCCTTATTCTATAGATTCTGTTACAGTAAATTAATCATATTATATTTGTAGGTTATATGATGATCATATCAAGAAACATTTTCCACAAATTATAGCAGCTGGCTTAGAAGAACGTCGACAAAAAAATTTTACCTACTGGTTTCAAAAACTGGTAACATAAATTAATTTTTTATTTTACATATAAGATCAATTTATTACTTTAAATAGTGATAAATGTTTTACAAATTTTCAGGTATCTGTACAAGCTGATAAGATTGATAGTTGATTGCGTAGATTAAGTAGCCCACCATCCAAAATGGTTAAATATTATAATGCATATGTGGTGAATAGTTATCTCTTTAATACACGTGCATATTGGGAATCAAAGAAAACAATGAGAAGTGGTGTTTTTTTTGAAGGGATCACATCATAGAGATATTGAAGTTGAATTTTACGGCATGCTTGAAGAAATTATTGAACTGTGTTATTTGGGACAGAATTGTGTAACAATGTTTAAATGTCGATGGATGGATACTCAGAGGGGCTTGTGTGCTCATCTGACTCATGGAATTGTTGATATTAAACATTAAAGTCTTCTTACAGAAAATGAACCATTTTTATTAGCTAATTAGGCAAATAAAATTTATTATGAAAAATACCGTGCTACTGCAAAAGAGTTGGATGATTGGTGGAGTATAATAAATGTTATATCTTCAGAAAATCAGTTTACTCAAACTGAATGTGGTTCCACTGAAGTGCAAGGAAATGAAATTTATCAGGACACTCCTCAAAACACATCTTCTTCCCAAAGAGCTATGAATATCTAGGATGACACCCCACAGTTATGGTTCTATGGTGACGATGTTGTCAATGATGTTACAACTGAATTTGAAATAACAAGAGATGATGAAAGTGAAAATAATATGGAAATTGATGATGTTGATGAGGAAGATGAAGAAATTTACATTGAAAACTATGACGATGATGATGAAGATGACCATTGACACAGTAAAATTCTGGTTAGAATCATAACAAATATATATCTATACATAATAGTTATTTTCAACTGTTGGATAATAACAATCATTTCATGTTTTGGATGGACTCATAAACGTATCATCCGTTGCTGTAGGCTGAGCTACATATGGATGATGAGGATCTTGAGTCTTCTGACCCTTAGGCTATTGGCACTAAAGGGAGCACTCGGAGGGGGCGTGGTCTTGCTAGACTGATGATTCCTGATCCTATCCCCGAGCGACGCCCACCTCTTGGATTTGATGTTCACATGTGACAGTATAGTAACCTGTGTATTTTAGTTATCTTTCATTATAATTTATTTATATTCTAATTATTTGATTATTTGTTCTTTTTTCATAGTTTTACGCATATAGCTATTGGATAGGGGAGCGCTATCTTGCGCAGTTATTTTTCTCAGCCCAGGCTCACATGTGATCAGATTCCCACTGATATGCAGGACTCCATGTTTGATCATTGGCTGGTACGTAATTAAATATTATTTATTTTGAAATTCAATTCATTAATAACTTAATATTAGGGTTTATGGTATCCCATAGACGAGAGCATGCGTGCCACTATCCACACGGCATGGGTGGTGTCTATGCGTGACTGTTTCCTTCAGTTTTTGCAAAATTTGAGAAAGGCGGCTATGGGGAAAGCCATAGTGACGGAATTTCATAACTCTTGTAGAGACCACTGACCATAGTACATTTCATCTCATGTTTGGGATGGATTATGTACACACTGGTTGGGTGGTGGGTTTCAGAGGAGATTCCCATTGGGTCGACAGAATCGGGGGAGACAAGAGGTGACGCATCGATCCGGTAGTCGTACATTCAGTGTGCATAGAGAGCATCTGGTAAGTACTTTTTTTAATATTTTATACAACATTAAATATAAATAGTTTATTTTATATTCATATAGGAAGCCGAGCAGCCTGGTATTATGATGTACGACGTTTATCATAGGATATACACTGATCCTGCTACTGGAGAGATTACAGGTGACCGCCAATGTCAGATTGTGGTTAGTATTATTTTATTTTCAGTTGGAAAATTAAATGCATATAATATTTTCATTATTTTAATTTCTAATTGAAACTTAAAGAGTCATATGAGGCCGCGACCTCTCAGACACAGGCTGAGAGTCAAGACGAGATGGGTGATCAGACTAGTGCCTACCATTTTGATGACACAACATGGATACAGGCGACCCAATATGGCTTCGACAAGGGCCGAGTAGTTTGTATCGGCTCTCTTTTGACTCCTGAAGCTTATTATGGTACTGCTGCGATGTCGGCATCCGGCTCAAGAGGAGCTTATGGAGAGGCATCATCTTCTGCCTCACAGTATCAGGAGCTGTTGGATTCTCAGAGTGAGCTTATAGAGGATTTGCGTTAGGGGCAGGAGAAGATGCGTCAGCAGCACGATGAGGAGATGTGGCGATGGCAGGAGAAGATGCGTCAGCAGCATGATGAGGAGAGGTGTCAATATGAAGAGAAACATCAGGAGTAGATGGAGTACATGCGTCGTCTGAATCGTAGTTTAGGAATGGAGTTTCCTCCTCCACCTCCTCCAGGTCCCCCAGATTATCCACCCCTAGTGATTTTTTAACATGTAACAAACATTTGAGTTCGTAGTTTATTGTCATATTAACTATTTAGAATTCCTCTTTTTCATATTGGTACGAATATTGCATGATTTAATTTGTTTTTATTTTTTTAAATATTTTATTACTTACTAGTATTATTTTTAGAGTCTGTTTATTTTAGTAATATTACTTTTAATATTTTATATTTTTTGTAAATATTGAGAATTTTATAATTTTAATAATATTAATAATAATATTATTATTTTTTCATAAATATTTATGTTTATTTTAATAATAATAATATTATATTAATTTTTTATATTATTAATATTAGTATTAGTATTATATTATATTATATTATTTATATTTATATTATTATTATTTTTTGATATTAATATTTCATAATTATATTATATATATTTTTTATTATTAATATTATAATAATATAATTTCATTATATTATTAATAATATTATTATTATTATATACATATTTTAATAATATTATTATTATATCATTCATTTACATTATTAATATTAATAATATTATATAATATTATATTTTTAATATTTTTTTATTATTATTTTATATTAATATTTCATAATTATATTTTATATAATTTTTTCTTTATATTATAATAATATAATTTATTTATATTATTAATATTATTATCATTTTTATATAATATTATTCGATTTTTATTAAAAAAATTTTGTATTTGCAACGAGAGTATTTGCGACGGGGTGTCCCATCGTAAAATATTTTTTTACTGTCCCATTTGTGAAGGGAAGAATACCCATCATAAAAACTATTACTGCGACGGTCCGTCACAAATACCTACTTCCCAAATATTTTTTAAATTTCCCATTTGCGACGGGTCAGAAACTGGTCGCAACTAATTTATATGTGATGGCTCATCACAAATACTTTTTTTATATATAAACGAAAAACACTTTGCGATGGGGGAAAAATATCGTCACAAATACTGTTTTTGCGACGGGACCACCACAAAAACAACTATTTGCGACGCCGTTTTCTACAACGGACGATTTGCGACGGCGCCCCATCGCAAAAGGTCTTCTGCGCTGGGATCATGTCGCAAATATTCCAATTTCCTATAGTGAGTACCCCGATCTTGAGACTACCAGAAGAGGGTGTCGAGTACGTGGTGGTCTGCGATGCATCAGAAACCAGGCTTGGTTGTGTCCTGATGTAGAGGCAAGTGGTGATTGCCTATGGCTCACGTCAGTTGAGGCCACACGAGCAGGACTATGTGACCCATGATATTGAGTTGGCAGCGGTAGTCTTCACGTTGAAGATGTGGTGGAACTACCTAATGGGTGAGATATTTACCATCTACTCTGATCACAAGAGTCTCAGATATATCTTTTCTTAGAAGGACCTGAATTTGAGACTGCAGCGGTGGATGGAGTTCCTCTAGGATTTTGACTTTGAGATCGTTTATACTACTGGGAAGGGGGAAGTTGTGGCAGATACTCTTAGCCGGAAATCCAGTTCACAATTGCTGGATGAGGCAACGAGGCATTTGGCCTCTTTACAGTTATCCTTCGTGGATAGAGATGAGGGAGCTTACCTTCAGTCGATGGTTATTACCCCTCCACTCTTACAGCGAGTTAGGGAAGCACAACTTGAGGATTCTAGTTGTGAGACTTTACGTGCTCAGATATCCACAGGCGATGCTGCTGATGGATATTCAAATGGTGGGGAGCATGTTGTTCTTTTCCGAAGGTGCACATTAGTACCAGTGATGTTGTGGGAGGAGGTTCTGAGGGAGTTCCATACATCTCTTTGGTGGTGCATCCAAGCATGGCAATGATGTACCAAGACCTCCTACATCAGTTTTGGTGTCCAGTAATGAAGAAGAGTGTGGTAGAGTTTGTTTCTCGGTGCCTTGTTAGCAAGTAAAGGATGAGCACCAGGTTCCAGCAGGTTTGACTCAGCCCCTTGAGGTGCCAGAGTGTAAGTGGGATGGGATATCCATGGACATTGTGATGGGTCTACCACGTACGTCTAGGAGACACGATGCCATCTGGGTGATCATTGACCGACTCACCAAGTCGGCCCACTTCCTAGCCATACGGGTGTAGAGTTTAGTAGAGAGCTTGGGATGCCTCTATGTGTAGGAGATAGTTCGGCATCATGGACTTCCATCAATGATCATCTCTGATCATGATGCTCGTTTCCCATCCCGGTTGTGGAAGGGATTTTAGGAAGCTTTTGGGACTCAGTTCCGCTTGAGCACAGTCTTTCATCCTCAGACTGATGGTCAGATAGAGCGGACCATCTAGGTTCTGGAGGATATGTTATGAGTTTGTTTACTTGACTTTAGTTGTAGCTGGGAGGATCACCTACGACAGGTGGAATTTTCTTATAACAACAGTTATCATTCCACTATTGGTATGGCACCATTCGAGGCCTTGTACGGGCGACCCTGAAGGTCACCACTTTGCTGGACTGGCCCAGAAGAGTCAGCAGTCATGGGCCCAGAGTTGGTGCAAGCTACTACAGAGAAGGTGCAAGTCATCCAGGAGCAGATGAAGACTGCGTAGAGTCGAAAGAAGTCTTATGCCGACATGAGACAGAGGACCTTGGAGTTCGAGGATGGAGACCATGTGTTCCTTCGGTTCTCACTTCAGTGGGGATTGTAGATATTTGGCCGAGGAGGCAAGCTATCTCTAAGGTTCATCGGCCCTTTTCAGATTCTGAGTAGATTTTTCAAGGTGACGTACCACTTGGCTCTACCACCTCATATAGACTGGGTACACGATGTCTTCCATGTGTCGCAGCTGTGGAGGTACATGCATGACCCATCGCACATTATCGATTGGGGTGAGCTGGACATCGATGATTGAGCGACCATTGCTGAGTACCCAGTTGAAATCGAGGATTGGTAGGAGAAGATCCTTCGTGGGTGAGCTATTCCATTGGTGTGTGTCTGGTGGCAGCACTGGAATCTCCAAGAGAGAATGTGGGAGTGAGAGGCTCATATTCAGGTGCAGTACCGACATCTTTTTGAGTAGCCTTTGTTTTGGCTTTTCGGGGACATAAAGCCCTAAGGTGGGTGTATGTAATGTCTTGGATTTATGCGTATTTTATTTTAATATTATGTGGGAATTCTTTCAAGACCAGGATTTTAGACAACATGCAGTTTCGAGGCACGGTGAGCCCATAACAAATGATTGAATTTAATTTAATAATTAAATAACACGAACGTGTGGTTTTCCTAAAAATGTGATATAACTCCTGAACAGGTGCTTAGATCGGAAATCTGAGGGCACCGTTGTGTCCAGAGCGGCAGTTTTACCCTAGGAGAGACCTCACATTAGCCGGCACAGGTCGGTGATGAAATCCAGTTTTTGGACGTAACCATAATAAAATATTTAACAAAACTATTTTATTAAATCATGTTGCAGCAAATATCATTTTATCCTTTTTAATTTAAGGTGTGGGGACTGGTCCAGGGTTACAGACCTCATAAACCTGAAACCCCTACAGGCTTTGGGAAAACTCTGGAGGAAACCCCCAACACGGCGACGACCTTCTGGATGAATTTTGCCGGCGACGACGACAAGACGACTGGATATTCGCCAATGAACGCCGCGAATCTTGGTAGGACATTTGATTTTGGTTTCCTTTCCACGTTCTTGATTCCTACGATGAACTCAGAATAATCCACTGACAGATTAGCCTGCAGATCGATCGTATTTTTACAGGAGTGGCTTTTGCAGGGATTTTGCGGAAGATCTTCATTCTTGCGATTTAATCTGTTGATTATTTTGGTTTTGATCTAACGGAGACGAACCCGGATCATCATGAACAACATTCGAGGTCCATCCCTCTTGTTCGTTTTGCGATTTAATTCCTCGTTCTTCATGGAGACTCATCATTCTTACCAGCGCTTGACGTTCTAGGAGGAAATCGATCTTTGCGTGTTCGTTTGTTGGCATAATGATCTGAGACTGTAGATCCACCCTCAAGCTGATGGTATGGAGTTGCGATGACGGTTTCAGCAGATGATTTGGAGCGGATCCAGAGATATATGTTTTTGTGTGTTTTTCCTTCGGATGGATCATGGAGGATTATGATCTGATCGAAGGACCGAAAACACCCGATTCAGTGTTCGTGTGATGGGACGAACCAAGATCTAAATATTGGTGGAAAATGGACAAGAGAGATGGAAACCGGAAGATAAACTGAGGCACGAGGAGGAAGACGGCGGTTCTGGAAATTTCCTGACTACACAGCTTGTAGTATGGGCTAAACGACGTGTGTTCGTCAGTGGACAACCTGGCGTGTACTCTAGGAGTACATGGACACGTGTTGGGTACACGGCCAAGGGCACGATGTGAATACCCTTCCCTGACTAGACCCAGCCAGATACATAGGATACCACGTGTACTAGTACACGGGCATGGCGACACGGACAGACACCATGTACGGGCACATGGCCAGCGTACATGGAGAAAACCCCAGGTGCTCTGACATGCTGTGTAATCCTACTACATGCCATGTAGTTACTTTTATACAACAAGCCTAGGGACATGGGCCGTTTACTCAGGTAGTACCCGGAGTCATGGAACATGATGTATGATCCTTTACATGTCGTGTAGTATAGTTTTACACACCTAGACTAGACACACATGCTATTTACACAGGTAATACTCAGAGTCAAGGAACATGGCGTGTGACCATACTACACGTCGTGTAACCTGTTTAACATGGATTGATCCATTTTTATTTTGTGACTTCGAATATCTTTCTTAGGGTTCGTTCCCTTGGTTCTTCCCCTGAAGGTTTTTGGTGTCATTTCCTATGCATAGGAGTATGATCCCTTCAGCAGGACTTCCTGAATAGAGTTGTTGGAATCCCCTCTATGAGACTTGGAGCCAAATCCTCTATTCATTCCTATTACCCTAGGTAGAGTTATTAGTATCGACGTGACCAACTTTACACAGGCGCTGATCCTCTGCTTAGAAGATTAGTTCAAACTGAGTTGTTCAAATCACCCCGTAGCTATTGGTCGTGATCCTCATCTGAGCATCATTTTCTCAATTATTTGTGGAGTGTGTTCTCCCGAAACGATTACTTCATATCTCTCTCTTCAGACCTAAAAGTGTGTTCTCCTTGTTACGTGCTTAGTGGAATCTTCGACCTGGATCTTAGTGGAGGTTTCACAATGGTTAATCATGTATGAGTATATATGGATATTCTTGTTATATGTTATGTATACATATACTGTGTAGAGATGTCTGTATCATTCTTTTGTGGTATTTCATTTGTTGTATTCCATTGTGGTTTTCGGGGTGTCCAATTGGGTATTGTTATACTCACCCCTACACTGAATTTTCCCGCACGTGTCGTGTCTTTTGCAGACGAGAAAGCCTTTGACATGATTCTAGGTGGACCAGGACCGGACAATGATCATTGAGATCAGGCATTCCGAGGTGTGTTCCTACGGCTATGGATTGCAGTCCCAATACCTTACGTTATAGGTTGGACTTTGTTACATACTCTCTTTTGGTGGGCTTGTACTTTTGGACCGGGTTTTTACATTACTTTACTTCACTTTCTTTTCATACTTTGTTGGTTGGGATTTTAGTGTATGCATGCATTTCCTTTTTCAGTAGTTTTTACTTTTCAGCTTTGTGGACTTGGAGATGTGAGTGTTTGTGTGTACAGGGTTATAGGCAATGCCTCCCATGTTAGTGACATGCCTACTCAGTGCTAGTCAGCAGGCCCTGGCCAATTAGAGGCAGACTTGGGGAGTTTTGGCTAGGGACCCACTGGGACGGGTCATGATAGGACACTTCATAGCACATCCCCATCATGAACACAAAATTTAGAGGGACTCATCCACCACACCTTGATACTATCTTCTTTGAGTGTAACTGACTCGCTGTCATGGTTCTTCTCATGTCACAAAAACACATCTCATTGGGGGATGGACCACACTTCCTCATACATTCAATTGTATGTCGAACCCCATTGAAACAAGGTTGCATCAATGCCCCTCATCACCCCATTAAAAACCTCAATAAAGATGAAGGGATGAAGGAGTACTTCACTTAACATCTAACAAGTTCAGAAAAAAAATAATTAAAGACACATGGCACACATATTTTCATCAACGGAGATGTAGGATCGTATACATCCATAGTATGTAGCTAATCGTGGCCTCAACCACTAGCCCCCTCATCCTAATGTGTTCTTCATGGTGGCTAAAGGACTTCATAGAGTCATCCACTAACTACAGTTATTCCAATTACTCTTCCAGCACCACCATTATGGGGACCACCCTATCCTTGAGTAGGAGATCTTTGATCACAATGTTTCTTTGTCGTGGTGGTCTATTTACCGCCTACCTGGGAAGCATAGAACCTCTGGATTGGTCATACTATGCCTTGTGACCTCACCCATAAGAATCATAACATATTCCCTCCCTCGGCTACCCTGGATCTCTATGTTGTCCCAAACCAAGTTCCTGAGTCTGATCTTGGGAAGCCCTCCTATGTTGGGGTCCTTCCAACTAATGTCTGCAAACTGTGGAATACATCTTAGCTCTAATCATCCCAGTGCCAAAATTAGCTACCTAGTATTCCACTCACAAAAATATCTCAATCACCAGTACTTGATCCAGCACCCAAACATAGGTTTGGATTAAAAATGGAACTACATCATCATAGATCTCTCTATAGAGTCCTTACACAATCATTCGTGATCGTAAGTATTCATCACTGATCATCTCTAGAGTGTAGCGTGTATGGTCTGTGAACCTAGTCTCACACTCAGCCACTATCATCCCTCTCTAATGAAGCTCTAAACGCTACTAAATCCCAATGATGTGTAAGATGGAGGGGGTAGTAATCCTCACAGAATAATTGCTGGATTTCATCCCATGTGTGTGCTGAATCACATGCATCTGTGTAGCCAAACACCACCAACATTCAGTCATTTCATGGAAAATACTAACTATAAAATAAACTATATGATATGTCGATGTCCGTAAAATCATGAAGAGGTGTACAGAATACTCTAGACAATCCTTTTTCTTCCTGAGGATATGGGTCACTAAAGGACCTCATAAATCACTAATACTGGAACTCGTGGACTATGCTCAGTCTTCACATGTCCTCAGCCTACTCTGATGGGACTAAGTACTACTCCACAGGTGGACGTGTTGCTACATGTTCCCCTATTGGAAGAGGGATCATATTATGGGTCCTGAACTGAGGTGTCATCACTTATACGGTCATAATCATAAATCATAGCTAATATCCTAGACAACTATCATCATAGAGGCATATTGAAACTTATTAATAGGTACGATACTCGAATGAGCATATATAAATATATATATATATATATATATATAAACTACAAAGGAGAGATGACTCAACAAGGATAGTCAAGAAATCAATACTATTTGATTCAAGTAACATGGTTCCCTGCAAAAAATGTACCAACATACCGAGTTGATATATGCATAATTCGGGTCCTAGTGAATGGCTATGTCGGTCGTCACATCATCACTGGACCCCCTGGCTGGAGAGCCACTTCGAGACATGTTGACATGGTTTCCCTAATTCCCAACCAATTCCCTATTAGGAAACGTCCGAATAATGTCCCAATGGTTGAGCCACCTCTAATACCACTTTTCATGACCTAGCCCTTGCTAGGGATCAAGACACAACTACCCCAAGCCCGAATCCAATGGCCAGTAGTGGCGACAAGCACCGAATGCAAAACAAACTCAGAGATGTCGTTGACATAGATCCTTTACACTCACATGTAGACAACACAATGAAAACGTTTAGAGGGAAAGGAAAATAGGATACAAAACTGCTATATAAAAATAAAAAACATACATCAACCTCTTAACAATACAATTATATTTGTTGTAATGAAAAAAAGAAATTAAAAGGGGTAAAAACACACAACCAACTAGAAAAGGGTGAAAACCAAGCAATAAATATAAAGTTCAACAGCTGAGAGAGCATCACTCCAGGATCCCAAGATATGACCACTATACAGGGTCTATGAACCCATATCCCTAAGCTCCTCTAAAGTTACAATCAACCATTATGTTATTTGTATAAAGCATAATAGGTGTTGGAAAATCCCATGTAGGTGTGAGTTTAAAAAATACTTAGTAGGACGCCCTGAAAAGGTGAAGGGAGATAAGTAAGAGATACCCTGGAGAGGAAAATAATATAGAATACATGGCTCAGTAAAAGAGAGTACAACTCAACCTAACAAGAGAGTGAAGTTTGCACATCTAGAAAAAAGGAGATAAAGATGGTGAGAAGATTAACATCTTGCTGAGTCTTCACTACAAATAATAGGACAATAGACTCATCCAACCATGAGATGCCAGACATTAAAAGCATGTGGCATACCATGCACATCTTCACCTCTCTTAGAAGGGGAGTTACCAAATTCCATGGAGTGGGTACTGAAATAGGATATATATATATATATATATGTGTGTGTGTGTGTGTGTTCAGTTAAAGAAACCCAGATGAGAATGTAAGGGGATCTCTATCTCAATGATCAGCCCAGAAAAAGAGTTGCCAACAGTTCCCGATGTAATCACCATCAATGCCTAGCATCCCTCACATATGATTTTAACTTCATGTCAAAGAGACTCAATCACCGAACCATGATACTATCTACATTGTGTGGCATTGTCTCAACATCACGATTTTAGGTCACGTCACATCGACGCATATGGTGGGAAAAGTGTCCCTCTTTTTTATGAGTCCAATGGTACATCAAACCATATATTTCCCCTGATCTAAATAGTCAAACGTTCATGACTTAAGGTTGAGGACCCATCCCCATCCCAACTAGAGGGTTCCACTCTAGTTCCATTGTGGACACATACCCAGCCTGACCGGAGGGTTCTTCTCAGAAAAGGTTGGGGATTCATGCTCAGCCTGGCTGTAGGGTTCCACTCTAAAAATGTCAAGGACACATGCCCAACATAGCTTGAGGGTTACACTATAATATCATCGAGCACCCATTCTCAGCCCTACTAGAGGGTTCTGCTATCATGTCAATGAGGACCCATGCCAAATTTGATTGGAGGTTTCCACTCAGGATACACTGATGTCATGACATGACCACATCATTAATCAAACGTTTCCCTTCATATGTTTCACATAGGAAACATCTCTAATCATATATTGCAATTCCCTATAGAGGGAACCATCACAATCTACATGAACACACACTCAGGATAGGCTACTCGCAATCCAAAATTTATGTTCAGAAGATGGAGATATGAGAGGTAAAAGATTTGTAAAGTCGTAAGTGGAACATGTGGCTCCCACATAACGTCTGACCCCACCTCATCGCATGGTAATGTACCTATCCATACACGAGTACTAAACTATAATAATGTACCCTTAGGCATGCTAGTGAACTCCTAGAGCACATGACACCTCTAGCCATAATGTTGACGAACGCACGATGGTCATCACGGGTCTAAAAGGGAAAATATAACTTTAATGTCTTTCCTCCTCATATGGACACAGATAACCAAGTAGATTAAACCATCATGGTACTTACAAAAAAGAAAATAGGATCATCTATTCATTCGCCCAAATCAGACTCCCGGTGAAGAAACTACATTTCATAGCACTATGAATGAATGGTGATTTGTGCCCCTCCCCCTGATCCCATAACACATCATACGGATTACACCTTTCTGATCCTACTGAAAAACACACGAGATTGACTATTCATTTGTCCAAAACAGACACCTGGTGAAAAGGTATCATTTTAGTGAAAACACCCAAACTGGGCTTCATGGGGCGCGCAACATGATCTCGATTTAAGTACACAAATTGTTCTTGAAACATCAATATTTATTTCAGAGTCATAATATTGCAGATTGTTCATCATTCCACTACTACAAAAAGGCCTATATCAGCGCTCAAAACGGGATTTAACAACGCTAAAAATGTGTTGTAATGCTTAGGGAAAATATAGGGGGGTCCCATTTATCAGCGCTCTGAAAAGCGCTGACAAAGGCAACTTTTATCAGTGCTAAAAAAAGCGCTGATAAAAGACCCCTTTATCAACACTTTTTTTGGGACTGATAAAAGGGGAATTTATCAGCGCTTTTTAAAAAGTACAGATAAAAGAAAAAAAAATATAAAAAAAATAATGTACGGGGAGAGCTTTTATTAGTGATTGACTACCCATTTATCAGCGCTAAGAGGTCTCCTGTGCGCTTCCCTTCCCGCGCATCCTCACACGCGCGCACCACATTTGCCTCCACCCGAAATCAAACCCGCAACCTACCCATTTCGTGGCTGCACCTTTACCACTATGCTATATCGTTATTTTCTAAATTTAATGATATATCTCTTTATATATATTTATATATAGTTATATTTATTCGTATATTGATATATATTCATATTAATATAAATATATTTATTCATATATTAGTATATATATAATCATTCGTATATTAATATTTATTTATATTTATTTATTTATATTTATTTATTTATTTATATATTTTTAGTTATAATTTTTTATCTGTATATTTATTTTTATATTAATATATACTTATATGATTAGTTTTAAATACATTTCTTAAAAATGTTTTGTATGTGTGTTTATAATTAAATAAATAAATATATAAATATATACACATATATATATACAACACACAGACACACAAACAGACACAAACACACACAAACACATATATATTTATGAATAAATACATATATGTGTGTATTTGAAAATCCATAGAATGTTAAAACGATCGTAAATTATAATCTAGAAGCATGTTTCTACTCCACAACCTGTCAAATTGAAAAAAAATGGAACAATATTACATATGATATGTGGTACAGTCTTAACGGACATCCGGATCAAATGTTATACTTGTTTGAATGTTAACAAATCGGGGTATCCCGACTAAAAACTCAGTTTTGGAGGCCTTCTAGGCCTTTTGGCCTCAAAACATGTGACATAGGCTTTTCCAGGGTCACTACTGTATAGAGCTCATCGCAGGCATTGATTTGATATGCTGTAGAGCTCAAACAGACACCAGGATCAAAAGTTATGGCCGTTTGATGTTTGAGTTACAATTTAAACTTATCTTCGATCTTTTATTAATTGTTTTGATTTTTGTGTCTTCAAATTGTTATTAAATGAATTTTAATCGATAATAATTAGAAAATTATTAATTAAATTTTTTTAAAAAAATATTTTAAAGCCATTTACACTACATTTATTATATATTAAATGTCATATTCTATTTATATGTATATAAAACATATTTAAAAACATATATTATATTTATATATGAATAAATATACTTATATAAAAATAATTTATTTTTCATGATTTTTTTTTAAATATAATTTTTTCATTGCTGATAAAGCCCCCTTTATCAGCGCTTCTTTTGAACGATGATAAAGATTGTCCCTTTATCAGTGCTTTTTTTAAATGCTGATAAAGACCCCCCTTAATCAGCACTTTTTTTGAGTGGTGATAAAGGGGTAGCACTTCTCTCACCTGTTTTTGTAGTAGTATTCCGACACTATATGAGGGAGATGTTTCAGCTACATGAACCCATGATAATAATAATTTCATTATTTTTGGATGTTTCATTGACCTGAGGCATTACTCTGAAAAAAGTATGCGACACGGGTCATAAAATGACCATCTCAATTCCAGTGTCACATTGCCACTAATGGTGCATCAATCCGAGGTCGTATGATGAATTTGTGACCGGATATATGTTTGGCATAAAAATAATAATATTATTGTATTTTTATTATAATATTTTTCCCTTTTATAACTTCTGAAAGGGATAGAGCACACACTAGGGGCTCCTCCCTACGTTGTACGCAATCCTCCACTTCATTTGATTTTCCGCTTTGATTTTTTATATCTTTTTTTATTTCTTCTCTCTCTTATCCTCTACCTCCCAAATTAATGCATCAATCATGTAATCCCTAGAGATGAACCCCCACATTATTCCCTCATCCAAGTTTTTTCTACAGACCCTAACAGAAGAAGCCACAAGTGGTCCACCTCCCGCAATTGGCTTCTACATTCACTAAAACCGCAGATCTCACATCAAACAGCGGGCCTTCTATAGATCTCGCACAGAAACTACTATCCCCCATCAGGGCTCACCGACACCGCACTGGCCTCCAATGGGCTCGTCTGACGGACACGATTTTTTTTACATTTTTTTTTAAAAAATTTTTAAAAATACGACCAGGTTAAAAATATTTTTTTTACATCCCAATGGAAGCACACCATGTGTCGCCTTCGGTTCAGATTCCACTGGGCCAAAGGCGGTTCTCCAAAAACTGCCTTGCGCCTTTGAGGAAACGAATGGTGGCACACCAGTGCCCACCTCTCGATTTTTTTCTACGAAAGGCGGCTTTGGAAGATCCGCCTTTCATGTTTTAAATGGCCGAAGGCGGCTTCCCAGATGCCGCCTTCTCCAAAAAATCCCTATAAAAGGGAGCCGCCCCACCCATCCTTCCTCGCTCACAAATCTATCTTCTCTCTAAAATTTTGAGAGCTCCTCTCTCTATGTTGAGTTTTCCTTCGTGGTGCTTCCAAAGACGCAAGGAGTATAAGATTTTTGTGTAAAGCATCATTTGGAGTTATTTTTTATTTTAAAGTTATTTATTTACTTAATTGTAATTAGTTAATTTTAAATATTTATGTATGTAGTAGTAGTTATTTAAAGAAAAGAAATAAATAGTTATATTATTAATGTTTTAATTAGTTAATATTTAATGTTAGATTAAGGAATATGTAATTTAATATTATCAATGAATGATTATTAGGGATAAATTATTTAATGTTAGATTAAAGTATGTATAATATAATATTATTAATGAATAATAATTAGGGATAATAATAATTTATTAATATTTTAGAGATAATCATAGAATAATTAAATAATGATTAAGGAATAATTAAGTCATGATTAACGGGGTAATTAACCATGGATGATTAATTAAGGAATGTTTAAGGGGTGATTAAGTGACGATTAAGGGATGATTAAGGGGTCATTAAGGTAATTAAGGATTATTATTAAGTGTTGATTAAGGGTTAATTAAGGAGTGATTAAGGGGTGATTAACTAATGATTAAGGGGTAATTAAGGAATGATTAAGTGATGATTAAGTGGTAATTAAGGAGTGATTAAGGGGTGATTAAGGGGTAATTAAGGAATGTTTTAGGGGGGATTAAGTAACAATTAAGGGGTGATTAACTAACGATTATGGGGTGATTAAGTTGTCATTAACTAATGATTAAGGAATTATTAGGGGATGGTTAAGGGGTAATGAAGGAATGTTTAAGGGGTGATCAAGGGGTAACTAAGGAATGTTTAAGGGGTGATTAACTAACGATTATGGGGGTGATTAAGGGGTCATTAACTAATTAAGGGGTAATTAAGGAATGAAGGGGTAATTAAGGAGTGATTAAGGGGTTAAGGGGATGATTAAGGGGTAATTAAGGAATGATTAAGTGAAGATTAAGGGGAAATTAAGGAATGTTTAAGGGGTGATTAAGGGGTAATTAAGGAATGTTTAAGGGGTGATTAACTAACGATTAAGGGGGTGATTAAGGGGTAATTAAGGAGTGATTAAGGGGTTAAGGGGATGATTAAGGGGTAATAAAGGAATGATTAAGTGATGATTAAGGGGTAATTAAGGAATGTTTAAGGGGTGATTAACGAACGATTAAGGGGTGATTAACTAAAGATTAAGGGGTGATTAAGGGGTCATTAACTAATGATTAAAGAATGATTTGGGGATGGTTAAGGGGTAATTAAGGAATGTTTACGTGATGATTTAGGGGTAATTAAGGAATGTTTAAGGGGTGATTAACTAACTATTAAGGAATGATTTGGGGATGATTAAGGGTTAATTAAGGAATGTTTAAGGGGTGATTAAGTAATGATTAATGGGTGAATAAGGGGTGATTAACTAATGATTATTGGGTGATTAAGGGGTGATTAACTAGGGATGATTAGGGGATGATTAAGGGGTGATTAAGTGTTCATTTACTAATGATTAAGGGGTCATTAACTAATGATTAAGGGATGATTAATGGGTCATTAAGTAAAGATTAAAGGATGATTATGTGGTGAATGACCATCTCATAACTGATTAACCAGCACTTAAGTAGTGATTAACCAACACATAAGTAGTGATTAACCATCACTTATGTAGTGATTAACCAGCACTTAAGTAGTGATTAACCAGCACTGTAATGAATCTTATTTTTTTAGAGATCATTGAACATATCATTAGAAAATCTAAAAATTGTTCTACAAAACATTAGTGGATTTATTTAGGAAGGTTATAAAATTTTGGTGTCATGAAAGTTTATGTCGTTATCTAAGAAATTAAATCCCTATCTGGGTACTACAAGTGGATGTGGCTCTGGTACAGCTGTACCTAGGGGTGAAAGCCCCGACAAGTAGTTTCGGTCCTGACCTGGTGTATCCTGGTACACGACAACGGGCCTTACTGCACTCCTGGTTTGACACTCCCGGGGGATATTCTTTAGATGATTGATATTTACTTCATGAATTACTAAAATGCCTTTATAAAGATAAAAAATGTTATTTAACACATAACAAAACATTATTGACATATTCAGTGATCAATAAACATTTTTCATGTAGAGAGACATGTTTGCTTGTGTTTACTTATATGGAAAGGTTATTAAAACCGAGCAAGGAGCTTCTTATAGTATACAACCAACATCTATGGTTAGCACATCTGATTGTGTAACCATAAATGATCTTCAAGATATAATTCATGGTTGCTTAAATCTCGGTCCTCATCAATATATGAAGTCTATTAGTTATGGATATTTGCAATTCCCTGCCACATTATGTCATCTTGCTTGTCCATTGGCTGCTGATGAGCACTGGGTCCAAGCGGGAAATTTATTTTCCCAATGGTCTGATGGTGAAATGATGGAGTTATATGTTGAAGTTTCTAATGTACAACAACATCAAAATGTTCGAAGTCGTAGACAAGAACAAATAGTTGTTGAAGAAGCTTCATCCCAAGAAATTGATGATGTTCGCCCTGTTGCGGAGGAAAACTTAGGTGATCTTCCACATTTACATATAAATCATTATTCAGATGAGGAATTTAATAATGATGGAACAGACGAAGAAGACAATGATGATGCGGAGGGAGTTGGAGATGGGGAGGGAGCAAGAGAAGATAGGGTGGTAGTTTCTTGAAATAGAGTTGTTCAAGAACATTCTTGACCATCATTAAATCATCCACCAGCCTTTGAATCTTGGTCCAAAGCAATGGAACGTGTACCTGAATTCGACAAGAATATTTTGACACCTACAACAGAGTTTCCTAGAGTTATAGTGGACAAGATTAGTGAGTTGGACAAAACATTATATAATGGATGGGATTTTCCAAGTAAGGATGCGTTGAAGAGATTCTTAAAAAGATTTCATATTGAGAGGAATTTTATATATGTAGTTGAGGCATCATTTTGAAAAAATACGTTAAACGGTTTGATAAATTTCATGAAGACTGTAGATTCTGGTTGAGGGCGATTCCAGACATTGCATTTGGTGGATGGAGAATTTCAAAGATTGAGGCAGCTCATTCTTGTGTTCAGCCAAACTTGACACAAGATCAGACAGAATTGGATGCCAAATTTGGGTCAAATGTTATTATCTAGATGATTAGGGCCTGTCAAGATGTTCCTATAGACCTTGTGCAAGAGAGGATACATCAAACTCTCAATTATAATATTTATTATAACAAAGAATGGATAGCGAAACATAAGGTAATTTTGAAGGTCTACGGTGATTGGGATGACTCGTATTGGGTGTTGCCACAATTATTAGACATGCTGAGCCACAAAAACCAAGTTATCTACCCTATAAATATGAAGGAACATGTGTTTGAAGATAATCAATTTGATCAATCTCGTGTTCAATTTCATCGGTTATTCTGGCCATTCCTCCCATGTATTTCCACATTTCGTTTCAGTAAACAGTTCATAAAAATTGGTGGAACATTTCTATCTGGAAAGTATAAGGGCGTATTTCTAATTGCAGCAACTCAAGATGGGAACCGTTCACCACTTCCGCTTTCATTTGAAATAGTGGAGAAGGAAAACTATGAATCTTGGAGCTAGTTTTTGGCATGCATCAGCAACCATTTCACATGCATTCGAGGTGTCTGTTTAATATCTAATCGACATAGGGAAATCATTGAGGCAATCAATGCAGATACTGATTCATGGAGGCCCCCAAATGCACATCATCGATACTGCATCAGACACATTGCTAGTAACGTGCACAAAACCATCCATTATGAGGTTATGAATAATTAAATCACGAGTCTTGGTAAAAAATATTGTCATTGATTTTTACTATTTTAATGTAAATAAAAATATAATTTCTATGACCTGTGATCATATTTATGTAGCATATGAGCCAGATCAACAAAGGTTTGAGGCATGTTATGAAGAAATCCGCAAGGCTTACCAAGAAGTGTATGATTATATGATGAAGATTCCAAAAGAGAAATGGACAGTGTCCTATGACGGGGGGAATATGTATGAACACATGACCACAAACATTGTGGAGTGTATAAATGGAATCTTCATGGGGCTTCGCAAGATACCAATTACTGCCCTAGTTTAGGAGACATTTTATCATTGTGTCAAGTACTTCGTTGATAGAAAAAAACTAGCCTCAGATGGGATTTAACATGGGCTATGATTTGGAAAAATCTTTCAATGAGATATTGAAAAGAACAATGAAGAAGCTTCCAGTTATTGAGTGTGTCTATTATGTCAGGAAGACTCAACATTTGATGTTAAAGACTATTGTAACCCCATCACAGGTAACATAAGTGAAAAATTAACGGTATTTCTAGATGAAAAACATTGTCAATGTGGAATGTTTCAGGCATTAAGGTTTCCATGCACACATGCCATCGCAGCATGTGCGTCTGTGAACGTATCATTGGAAGCTTATGTTGATCCAGTATACCGATTGGAGGCCATTGATAACTATTATGCTGCACCATGGACGCCTATTGGGGTGTTTCGATATTTCCCAATGCCTGATGACCAGACCATACTGATTCCTGACATCAGTAGATTACGACCACAGGGAAGACCGAAGACCAACAGGATACGAAATGAGATGTATTTGCCTCAAGAATACGGGAAAAGGTTGGGATGTCGTCTATATCATCAAGAAGGGAATAACCAGAAATGATGTCCTAAAATTGCTTAATCGATTTCACACACTCATCCACAATTATGTGTTGTATCCAACATGATCTTTTCATGTAGTCAGTTATATGTTGTTAATATCAGAGATGAACTTTTTAAGAATTGCTTCACATTTCCAACAATCAACTTCTCTCCTTCCAATAACGAACCTCTGTATTAAATACTTTTAAATTAATTAATCTGAACGTAATCATAGAGAACAAAAAATTATTAAAAAAATGTTATTTATCATCGAAGACATAAAATTATTAAAACATTTATCATAAAATATCTTCATAAATCATACATAACCGGGATAAAATGATTATATATATAAATGTATGACTCCATATCTTAAAAAACATAATTTTCATGGTAAAAACGTATATAAAGACACGATAGATAAATGTTCTCCAAAATATGACGATATTCCCTTAACTTTTTCTAAAAAAACATCACATATCATTCATTATTCCAATCATAACATTCTATTAAATTTAACATTATATTTAAATTTTATAGTGAAGACTAATTTCATTTTCTGGCTTCTAGATGCATGATATTCCACTCCTCACCGAGAAGCATAGGCATGTTTCTCGTGATGTGATAGAGGGTCGGGATGTTCGACAGATTAGGGTGCTGCGAGCACACCATTTTCGACACATGGCGCCTCCAGATGCTATTATACCATACTCATGTCGTGCTGGCTTCTACGGCATTGCCGTTTCTGATTTCACTTAGACTGATCATCCCATTCTTGCTGCCTTGGTCGAGAGATGGAGACCAGAGACTCACACATTCCACTTTCCAGAGGGAGAGATGACTATCACCTTAGAGGATGTGGCAGTGCTACTTGGTATTCCTATTTAGGGAGTTGTAGTTATTGGACCCACCAGTGGGGATTGGGCTGAGCTGGCATAGAGATTATTAGGTGTCGATATTTTGTCTGATCATACTGCTACAGATAGTGGGTCCATATCTATGCCTTGGCTTGCTTTGCAGTTTGCACATTTACCTGCTCATGCTGATGAGCAGACCATCATGTGTTATTATCGGGCACATATCATACAACTTATTGGAGGTACATTGTGTTCAGATCACTCAGGTGTGCATGTGTACATGATGTATCTTAGTTTACTAGAGGACGTTGATCAGATCAGGAGATATAGTTGGGGATCTACATGTTTGCCTTACACTTATAGAGAATTATGTATGACATTCCACCCAGATCACACAAATCTCAGAGGATGTGTCGTCCTTATACAGTTGTGGGCATGGGAGCGCATCCCTGTCCTCGCCCCTATTACAGTCGGTCAGAGGCTTCCTATAGATGTGCTATAGGATGCTCCACGTGGACGATGGTATGATCTGTCATATTTATTTGTTTCTGATTGTATTATGATTTATTATATTTAATTTCTGATTATTTATCACTTTCAATGTTGTATTTGATAGGTGGAGTCAGGCACATCGCTTCGTCGATGCTCCGACCCACAATTTGGATGCATATCGTCTCATTTTGGACAATTTAATACCTGACAGCGTAAGTATAAATCATCATTTTTGTTTTTTGTTAACAAATTTCTTTGATGAAATTTCACATGTCATTACAGATTCATTGGATGCCATACTGGAGTTTGGTTCAGGACTTACCTACATACTGTATTGCTGGACTTCATGAGGTTATGGTTGTAGTTCCACTCATTCACTTTCATATTATATAGTGGCACCATCCTGATAGAGTTATGCATCAGTTTTATTGTGTTCAGCTAATTCCACCTGCACCACGACAGTTACCAGCGCTTCATGGCTTAAATCTCACGGGGTGACAGCATGTCGATTGGCGACGACGACATGCCCAGTATGTCACCCTCTAGGACAATTGAGTAGAGCATCGTATCACAGGTGTACATACGATGCGATTCTACCTATCAGATCAGGTAGAGTATGATCGATGGTATAGAATGAAGTCTATATTGTATCTGACTCAGCATGGGAGACGGATTCAGGATCTGGTAAGTCAATAAATTTCACATAATATATTTATTACGCTATTTTATAATTCATTTTGAATATCTGTACAACATACCAGACTACAACGACTATGTCGCATGACTGATCCGTAGGAGGAGGAGGTTTCTAGTTTATCTGTGATCCATGCTGCTTTGGAGGAGACGATGTCGATTTGTCGATCTATTCATGATAGTATCATCCATCCTAGACCCCAGAGATATGATGTTCCTAGTCAGAAACATGATGCTCCTATCCGAGGAGATGAGGGTCCTACTCAGGAACCTGCAGCAGAAGCTGGTGTTGTTCCCTAGCGACGACAACGGCGACGGAGACCGCGTCCTACTGCACGTGAGCCCTCACTTATTCCAGAGGCACAGGCTGGTGCTCTATCAGTCCAGCCCGACCCGTCTAGGTTTGTGCAGCAGGATGCAGCATGTGATCCATCTTTTTTGACCAGATATCCACAGTATTCACCAGATATTTATTTTCCAAGGATTTATCAGGGGTCATCTCTCATGCCTCCATCTTTCATACCAGATCCTTCACAGCCTATATGGTTTTCCGAGGGTATGATGGAAGCCCCTTCTACGTACATAGTGGTAGAAGGATCTCGTGCACACGATGACATCCCTCCGACACCTCCTTCAATGCAGACTATGACAGAAGATCTCGTGATTTATGTTCTAGTGCCTGAAGATCATCCCACTCTAGGTCATTATACTCCATCCCAACATGGAACACGTCGCTATCGATATGAACGTACCATTTTCAAACCACCTTGTGGGACAGAGCCTCACCATAGACACTGACATTACTTCTTCATGTAAATGTTTTATATTTATTAAAAAGAGTGCATTACTTTTACTCTAAAATAATTTATTAAAAATTATCAATGAAACATAATTTACAAGCTTTCAAAAACACCTATGTGAAACTTCATAATGTTTCAAGTATGTGAATTTGAATTCTTATAAATATAAACTATAATACCGATATGAATGAAAATTAAAATATGAATTAAACATATAGGAGATAGTTGAAAACAAAATGAATTTCTTAGAGAATGTCGATGATAAATTATTTAAAAGGTTTCAAAACCACCTTCCTGAAACTAAAAAATGTTTCAAGTAAGTGACATTGAATGTGCAATTCTATGGAAAACCTTTAGATGAAATGTGTTAGTTCCCCACTACATGTGCATGTTCCTCCAAAATTTTCAGGCTGGAGATAATCCACCTTAAGTTCCACATAGCCTTATGCCTTCCATGGATTAATGTAAAAAGATTCGTCCCATTTTTTTACTCTATGTGGAAGTAAAATCTCATTCCTTTGAATATTCCCATTACCATGAACATATAAAATCATCATTTTGCAAGAAAAACTACTAATCTCATGTTCACAGAAATACCACTTAACGTAAGAATGATACAAATAGTGTAAGTACCCAATAGCAAGATTCCAATCCATTTTGACTGGGCTATGTGGAATCATTGGTGTTTTCATCTGATTAATAATTTAAAGGGTTTCAAAACCACCTTTCTGAAACTCATAAATGTTTCATGTAAGTGATTTTGAAAGCCTATAAAATATAAACCATAAGATCTATTGAAATGAAACTTAATACATGGATTAAACATATGATAAGTAATTAAAAATAAAAACCCTTTCTTAAATTTTTTTGTTGAAATAGAATTATAATCATTCAAAAACACTTCTTACATCTCAAAAATATTTCAGATATGAGACTTTGAAATCCTATAAAATATAAACTTAAAGACAAATATAAATGAAACATAGAAAATAGATTAAAATTATAAGAAGTATTATAAAAGTAATTAGTTAATTCTGGTGAGGGGGAAAACTGTTAGACCCTGGAATTGAAGGATAATGAGGATGACAAGGAAACATCAACCCCCACACCCACCCCTTCCACCCTTTAAACCAACTTCGGTAACTCCTATAGAAGTAGCTTTTCAAAAAAATGAAATGTCACACCACCACAGCTTCCTATATCCATATTAACCCCCCAATTCAGTTTCATTAAATGTGGACAACCCCCATTTTTTACAAAGATAATGATGCACTATTAAACCATCACTTTTCAACCCCCGCCTTAATAATACAATATGCTTTGAGGGATGAGAAATGATTCGGCACATTTTAGAACATTGAAATGTGTCGAATCATTTCTCATCCCTCAAAGCATTTTGTATTTTTGAGGTGGGGTTTGAAAGTGGTGGTTTAATAGATCATCTTTGACTTTGGTAAAAATGGGGGCTATCCAAATTTAATAAAACTGAATTGGGGGGTTAATATGGATGTAGGAAGCTGTGGTGGTGTGAGATTTCATTTTTTTTGAAAAGATACTTCTATAAGAGTTACCAAAGTTGGTTGAATGGGTGGAAGGGGTGGGCGTGGGGGTTGATGTTTCCATGTAATCCTCATTATCCTTCAATTCCAGTGTCTAACAGTTTTACCCCTCACCAAAATTAACTAATTACTTTTCTACAACTTCTTATATGTTTAATCTATGTTCTAAGTTTCATTTATATGAGTCTTTAAGTTTATATTTTATAGGATTTGAAAGTCTCATATCTGAAATATTTTTGAGTTGCAAGAAGTTTTTTTGAATGATTATAATTGTATTACATAAACAATTTTTATGAAATGGTTTTTATTTTCAATTACTTATTATATTTTTAATCCATGTTTTAAGTTTCATTTCAATAGATCTTATGGTTTATATTATATAGGCTTTCAAAATCACTTACCTGAACCATTTTTGAGTTTCAGAAAGGTTGTTTTGAAACCTATTAAATTATTAATCATATGAAAACACTAATGATTCCATATAGCCCAGTCAAAATGGATTGGATGTTTGCTATTGGGTACTTACACTATTTGTATCATTCTTACGTTAAGGGGTATTTCAGTGAACCTGAGATTAGTAGTTTTTCTTGTAGAATGCTGATTGTATATGTTCATGGTAATGTGCATATTCAAAGGAATGAGGATTTACTTCCCCGTAAAGTAAACAAATGGGATGAAGTATTTGAAATTAATCCATGGAAGGCATAAGGCTATGTGTAACATTATGTGGATTATCTCCAGCCTGAAAATTTTGAAGGAACATGCACATCTAGTGGGGAACTGACACATTTCATCTAATGGTTTTTCATATCATTACACATTTCAGGAATCTCTCTTCCTGATGGTATAATACCTCCTTTCTCATATCTCCTTACCAAGAAAAATTATCTAGAGATTTTGAGGTTGATTTATACTCAGGGGCATGACAAAATTGCAAAGATGTTTCTATTGTGTGTAAAGAACATAAGCTGGTTTAGGTTTTCATTGTTGGAAGGCATCTGAATGCTACGACAAAGTTAGAAGGACTAAGTTAAAATTAAAAATTTTACTAATTTTTTTTGTCCAAAGCCGGAACCTAGTGTGCCGCCTTTGTTCTTTAATTATGGGAAAAGGCAGCACACCAGGTGCCGCATTTCATCAGCGCTGAAATGCCTGAAAGGGGGCACATGGTGTGCTGCCTTTGGGATGTAAAAAAAAATATTTTTAACCTGGTCATATTTTTAATTTTTTTTGGAAACATGTATAAAAAAAACTTTACGGCCACCGATGTTCGTTCATCGTCACTACCCTACGCCACACTGGCCACCGTTATTGACCCACTCAGTTGTCTCCTTGATTGGATGATCCCGACAAGCCAGCCACCCTTGGGATCTCTCATACCATTGACTCGCGTGGTTGTCATCGATGTTAATACATTGTTTCTTCCCAATTTATCAAAAAAATTCACCAACCCCATTCAATAGTTCGATTCCATGAGACTATCCATACTCGGTCAATGCTCCGGCCAAAATGAAGATCGGTGATTTTAACATGACGAAGAGATGATAAGAAATAAAATAAATATTTTATTGGAAAATTTTGTTGAAACACCAACCACAATAAATGACAGCGATGAAGAAGAAATAACAAAAGCATAATAAACAATTTTGATGAATAAACCTTGTTCATTTTTCGGGTTAGCCTTGATTCATCACCATTAGAATGATGAATGATGAATAATGGTCATAAAAAAGAAATTATGGGGCTCATGTGAAGAACAATTATAACTGATCAAAAGAAGATAAAAATCCACGATTCAATGATATAATAAAATGCGACAAGAACCACAATTGTGTAGTCCCACCTCAATCTAGAATATTTTTCTATTGAATATGACACTTTTCAACAGAGGAGAAGATATGTTGATTCATATTACTTCGATTTGTCTCGATCCAATGATATTTCATCATCCACCGAAGGTTTGTCGTTGGTTTGCCAATAGAGCAAGAAGGAAGAAAACATGCTTCCAAAGGGAGGGTTATGAAGCAACCCCCAAAAATCCTCATTATCAACTATTTATAACATGTGATTAGGTCAAGGGTAAATGTTTATCCGTGCCCTCCAATGCACATGGGATCATAACATATCGTGCCCTCTAATTTTATGTCACTCTTAAGTAAAAACGGCATTACAAAATCAACGGTGGTCTTATATTTTCAATCTGATTTCCCATTCAAGAGTTATTTAATTAAGAACTGAAAATAAAATAATTTTCATTAATTAATTTATTTATGGTTACACCCTTGATGAATTTTTCTATAAATGACCCATTTCTATCAATGTTATATCATGACTAGGGTAAAAATCACATCTCTGACTCAAACGTTCCCTCAGATTTCTGATCCAAGCATCCATTTATTAGATAATTTAATTTGAGCTATCAAATTAATGAATAAAAAAATTCATTAATCCATTGAAAATACCTCTAATGAGTTAGGGGTTTGAACAACTTCCACCGACTCATTTTATGTGATGCTATGGGTAAACAATGCATTCTGGACCCAACTGTTGCCTGAGATTTCTAATCTGATGAACATTTTGAGTGATATTCCATTATTTCTGAAAAAAACATTTGTGCATTAAAAATATTCTTAATATTTTTATAAAAATTAATTCCTAGAACACCGGGCCTCATAATAACACATCATCTCAGTTCATCTCTCTGAAAATATTCCCATAAATATTATAAATCTTAAAGGGAAAAACCAATGTCTCTACATCACTTTCAGCATGAAAATCTCACAATGTTTGTACATCGTCAGATAATGCACTGAAAGACGATACACCTCCAGTGAAGACACCTCCATCCCCACATCGTTAGAACATAGATTTGGAATAGTGTGAGATACAGTTATCCTAACATACCATTAGGGAGTCTCCACTTGCAAAGTTGAATTTATGTGATGTCTAATACACCACCAGTGTCATACCACCAAGATGAGACATCATTTTCCTAAGATATCATTAGTATCAGACACTTCTAGACAAATCCTCTACCACTATTTTCATAACTTATCCTTTATATTCAAATATTTTCTAATAGATATATTATTGAAGTTAAAGAAGAATTTTATTTTATTTATTGTTTCCCAAATGATAGAAAGAATGCATTGAAGGATATTTCATACATGTTGTATGATGAAACAAAATATCTGGAGGCACATGGATATTCTCTTGGTCTAAACTCATAATAAAGGAAGAATAATCCATCATACAATACACATAACTGTTTCATAAAGCATACTGATAGCAAGTTGAGATCTCATGCTTATGGAATATTCACATAGAGTTGAAGAGATAAACCATATTATCCTAAAAATCACTAACATGAGGGACCTAAACCTTTTACACATCATCTTCCTTTCACCAGTCTAGAACATGAGTCAAAAATTTTCTGAAATGTCCATCAAAACCCAAATCAAGATTAACTATAAATCAAATCTAGATTCATAATATTACTTAAAAATGATAATCTCTAAACTCTATACTCTCGTATTGGTATGTTCTATTTGTTTATTTTTAAATATTGAGTTTGGTGTTCTATATGATATTATTTATACACACACTACCTCCTATTATGCACTGTAAGATACTTTATGTCTTCTAATATCTTTTTCCTATACTCCCATGGATAATAGTGTAGAGTGTCTTATGTGGGTTCTTTTTTTTAATCTCATGTATAACCGTGGAGGAGGTTTATTGTTATCATGATATTTGTAAATAGTTGCAATACCCAATATTGGTTGAGTATGATCTTCTTTATTTTATATAAACTTTTTGTTGAGGTGATCACCTAATACAAAGGACCACATCTTTACATGAGACTTAACCTAATATTTCAAATTTTCATTTTTAAATTATTTTTTCCATTAAAACTATAACTATTTTAACCAAATAAAAACTAATAATTTGATAGTATATAATTATTAGTGTTTTTATAATATTATGATTAAATAATTTTTTTAAAAGTAATAAACAATATTTTATATTACTTACATGATAACTAATAAAACTGTAATAAATACATTATAATATTATGTATAATAACTATATTCTATATTGATTAACTATGACATTTTTAAAAAATTAGGGAATTTAAAATTAATGATATTTAAATGTAAATTTTTATTAGTCACTCAATTCACCCCCTATAAAGATACACACTCTAACAAAAAATTTAAAATTTTATTTAATTCCTCAAAAGAAATTAAATAATATTTTCACCTAAACCCTAAATCTATAAATAGACAGTTCTGTCTATTTTATGTGGCATAAAAAAATTTAGAATAGAGAGTTGTGGTGCACAAAAAATCTCTCTTGAATCCTCATTCTGTATCATTCTCAAGAATGAAAAATCGTATAGTTATTTCATAAAAATTTCAGAATAATATATCATGAACAAATAATTCAAGACATTTGATATGAAATTATAAAACCCAGATATCAAGTGGTATTGTTCGAAGATCATTTGAGCATGTTTGGATCACCTCTTGTGGGATTCTATCCTTATATCCAAATAGTATAATCAATGGAGTCTAAAAGAGTCTTTTTATATGATAAAATTTATCAAATAAGAAATTTCATAATCCTAGTTATTTATTTTTATGGTATTTCATAAATTAATTATATATTTTATGTCCAAGATCCTCACTCATGGTTTTGAGAAATGAAGAAAAGAATAAATTTTAATATATCTACCAGAACTACGCGATTCCATTATTCTAGTGTCCTTCATGTTGAATTATAGTGTTCATTTTAGAATTTAAAATTATTATTTTACTTTATGATCCATATGAAATCATAGTTCATTATTCATTTCATATTATTTGTTCTTTAATCCAATTTGAATTACCACACTTCAACATATTAATGAAACATGTTCATTGTTTCGTTTTAATTAAAATTTATGAATTGATGTTTAGTGACTATAGATTCCATTAGGAAGATCTAAATCATTGACTGGTAATAGTGGGTTATGTGGGGGGTATCTGGCATACTCAACATGTTCCTAGGAGCATCGTTCTAGAAATACTGCGAAGTTTAAAAAACATAGTACATTTATTGCACATCACATGTCTACTAGGCCAACATGGAACATGAATAGTAGACAAATGGAATTTAGATGGATTGAACTCACCATGTAGTCTATCCATGTTAACATTCCAAATCCTCATGTGTGACACCTGTAATGTTGTAAAAGAATAAAATTTATTTGATAGAGTGTATGACACACAAAAACGAGTGTATAAATGAATTTAACATCACAATACATTATGATATAGTTACTATTTCAAATAAATACCATATATTATATATTTTTCAATGAACCTTATACTAATTTACCTTTGTTACATGCTAAAACATCTTTCATTGATAGATTAGTTTACAGAGAATACCATGATTTAATGAACAAAAACTTATTATACAACTAAAAATACACAATAAGATATAAACTAGAAATTAAATCGGAAGATATGAATAAAATTAACTATTTTATAAAAATATTTGGTTGAATTAATTATACAGAAATTAAGTATAGATTTATAATGATACCAACTATAATGATTTTTTATATAAAACAATTTTTATATATAATAG
Organism: Viscum album; assembly: GCA_963277665.1. NCBI lineage: Eukaryota > Viridiplantae > Streptophyta > Magnoliopsida > Santalales > Viscaceae > Viscum > Viscum album. The sequence goes on along the minus strand of OY728121.1, from coordinate 1,785,970,567 downwards.
GTGTTTTACCAAAAAAAATTAAATTAATTTCTATTATTGGATGATATTAATGAAAAATATATCTTAAGTATTAAATAATTTTCTTAACATTCATCAAATATATTTTATTATCATAATATGAAAACAAATCCAATTTAGTACATAAATAGTTTTATTTTTTAAAATCATGTTTTGTAGCCTATTAATTGCACACATGTATTAAAAAAATTGAATCTTTTTTAAATTTTATATGAAAATATAAACTTCATTTTTGAATTTTTAATTTCATAATTAGCCTATGGGTAATTTTTTTATTTTTCTATTAAAATTCATTTGTTTATGAACATTTAACATTATCGAACTTAATTGATAACTGATTATTCGCATAATTTTTTTATCAAAATAAATTAAATTTTGAATTGGTATTAATTTTGAATTAGTTAAATTATACATCTACTAATCCAATTTGTGCCATTGGAATAATTTTAATTTTAATTTTTGATATAAAAACATACTAATCTTTGGGAATACTTTAACTTTGAACGCCCTATTTCTCACAATTTCTATAAACAAAAGTTGACTAATGATCTAGAAACTTGTATGAAACCCACTTAATAGAAAAAGTTATTCCATATACCCTATTGGATCTAATTTTTTAATCATTGGAAGATCATAATGTAAGGTCTATCTCCCTTTTCTGTTTACCTATTGGTATTTAATAGAATGAAAATCCTCCTCAAATATAAAATGGAACTCACCACCTCCATACATCACACCTCTCAAGCCACTAGGATTGACCTAAAACTATCCAAAACAACTCCAGAAATCCATACACTCACAGTATAAGACTCAAAATTGGATAAAATCAATACAAGGAACTCCTTTGGTGGAAGAAAAAATTTGTTAAACAAAGAAGTGGTAACGTTTTAAATGAGCACTTTTATTATTTCCTTCTATAAAAATTATATTATTATTATATATTGATTATATAACTGTATCTGTATCTTAATTATACTTAGATATTTTTATGTCATGTTTTTGGCCAAAAATATCACACACCTCTATAAAATGGTACATGATATAATCATTCATGGTTAAAGAAGATTACAACCTCACAAATAGATGTCGTGCATTCTAAATTTCCACCTTTCATGAATGAAAATAGTGATGGATTTATAGTTTATAAGTGATATATATGTCATTTATAATGTATTTATTCTTATTTAATTATTATATAACTCATATACTCTTGTTTTCTATTTTTGGGAATACGATAACATCTTTTGTAGATGTGTGGGCTGACACCTTCTCAAAGCAATGTAATTAATTTACACATTAAATTAAATTTATTAAGGATGGGTTAAATGAAAATATACTGTATAAATAAACAAATTATGATATTCATGAAATAATTTCATTTCTAATATTATAATATATAATTTTATTTGTAACAGTTTAACACACTGAAAAAGTGATAACATCATTTGTATACACGTGGACAACCGCCTCCTCAAAGCGATGTGATTAATTTTTCATTAAATTAACTACATATAAAAGTATATATAATTAAATAACATGTTGTTAATTATATAATTATCTTCATGGAAAGATAAATTTTACTTACCTTCAATCAGTAATGATCATTGAAAAAAATATAAAAGTTACTCATGTCTAAGCACAACCTACCATCTCAATGATAGTTACATTACTTCAATTTTTTTATAACCATCCCCCATGAGTGGTTATAAATGTATAACTTATTTATAAATAAATATGATAATTATTTCAGGATTATTATTCTATATATGAGTAATTAATGACCCCTTTGACTATAGTCGATATACAAAATAGTTTTTTGATATAAAAAATTTATTGACATCACATCTGACATAAACATAATTTTTAAATTAATTGAATAGAAATTTTTTTTAGAAAAAATAAAAGTAATCATAAAAACGAAAAAATATATCATGAAACTATATAACTAACATAATTTTATTATTGAGGATGATAAAGAAACATGTGTTATGTTGGGCTCATGGAAAGTGATTTTCATCTCACTTTTTACATATGAGAGATATATTTCATTTTCACCACTTACATATATTGGGTGCCATATATTATTAAAATATTTATATAATATATCAGGAATTCAATTATCTACATGTATTTTAAATGTTTCATTTGAAGATTATTACTTTTACTGCTTTTGATATATATATTTCCATAGCAGTTTGGTGGATTATAGTGTCACTTTTATTTCTGTAATAATAATTCCATATTATCCACTAATTTATTTTATATGTTGTATAAATTACCCATTTTAAATTTAATATCTCAAATAATTCACCAATTTTGGTTTTTTATGTTTTAATTAATATTATTTAGACAAAGGGGGTTTGAATTTAGATTTTCAAAGTGGAAATGAATTTCATAAGTTGATTTCTTGTCATTGAGATATATTAGTTTCTCATTGTTTTTAATACTATATGATTATGTTTACAATTTTTTTTAATATATTTAGTTTTAATATAAAATATTTTATTTTTTATTATCCAATAGTACACAGAGTCTATTCATTTGATGATTCTCACTTCAACGTTATTGTCTTTTCAATGCTTTACTTCACAATCTATTTATTAGGATTGTTGACAAATAAACATAATTGAAATGAAATTATTCGATCATTATTTAATTAACACATCCATTTCCTTATCTTGTGGTTATTCATGTTATTTTTCAAGTAATTGTACCATTTTCCACTCATTATTACGTAAAATGTTTTAGAAAACATTTCAAGAAAACCAAACACCATTTCTCTCTTCAAATGAAAATATGTTTTCTTTTAAAACAATGTTTTATTTTGAAAAAATATTTTATAAAAAATATTTTAATTTTTTTAAATCATAAAAATGAATCATTAATGGTATTTTAAAAAAAATTACTCAAAGGAATAATCTTTTCTTTTTCTAATTAAGGATCTATTCAAACAATTTTAAAATGAAAAATGAACTGTCATTTTAACCTTGTATGGAATGAAAGGATTTACACACAATCAATTCATTTAAGCATTTATTTCATGAATAAAAGTTTAGTTTTAAGGGAAATTATTTTAAAAGTGAACTTCATAAATATTTATTATATATTTTTTTATCAAAATGTATATTATATTTTCATCAATAATGTTTTTAAATTATCTTTTATAATATATCTATTTATCAATAACGATAACCCATTATTTTTATTCCACTATAGATATGTTGTATTTATTCCATCCCTATATTTCCACTAGATGGTTTATAATTTATTTTACCAAGGATAGTTTTTACATTCACTTCCTTGATATATTTTTTGTAATTACCATGGAATATTCACTTTCCTCTGATCAATGTACATTAATATTACCCTAATTATCTCTATCATTTATCAAGGATTTTCTTATTATTTAAACTATATACAAATTTTATGCATAACATCTACATTGGGTGTCATTATAATGACTGAGGAAATATTGATAGATCTATATCATTCACTCAATAAATATACATGACGATAAGAAACATTGTTTATTAATAAAATCAATTATACGATATATGAGGTATGATTTTGACATGAATTACATGGGATAGTTACAAGTAAATGCATTTACTTCGATGAATGAGTAGTCTCATAAGATGAACCAGCTTGCGAGTGAACCATAACATTTGTTTCTAAGAAGAATCTGATTAGTTTTACCAATTATAATTTAATCCTTTATGAGGATAGATCTTGATGATAAATGTATTATGTTCCTAGGAAGAAATATGTCGGATAATTATGCATTTTATTTTATTTCAGTTATTATTATTATCCCTGGTATTTTCACAATGAAAAAAACTTTGTATGGTTTTTATTCTCAGTTTATTAGTTAAATTACATTATTTCTTGATATTTACCTTTCTATATTTATTACTCCATATCCATTTATTTTAATGTAATTTGTGTTTAGTTATTTACCTTCTTGTATTGATTATTCTCATTAATTCATTATTTCTTATGTTTTAAATAACCATTACATTGAATTTGAGATCAGCTTTATTTTTACCTTTAATGATTCCATGAAATGTAATACAACTAATGTGTAGGGATATTCTATAAGGAATAATGTTTTTCATGATAAAGAAATAAAAAAATATAATTTTGTAGGTTTTTTATTCCAAATGTCATGTATTACTCATGTATGTATCTATTTTATCAAGACTACTATATCGATCAATTATTTAATATTTTATTCATTGTAATTATGAATATGTATTGGTAGAAGGCACCGGCTACATGAATACTGGGGTCAGGGAATTATACTTGGTATCAAAGAAAGCATAATAGCCTCTATGAGAAATGGATTTAGGAAAACACATATAAGTAATAATAACCCTAAGTTAGAGTATGAGGATTAGAATAAAGTTGCATATATATTTATTAACATAATAGTTATGGATAACATCATGAGAATATGCGATCAAGTTAGATCATAAGTAATAAGTATTAATGAACACTTTTTACATTTTATGTGATTGGAGTATCCATTGACAAAGGAAATTTTCGAGAATATGTTAATTTTTTTGTTATAGTGGATATTTTTTGAATATAAAAATGCCTTTAAATTTTATAGACATCATTTTAAAGGTATTTATAATCATTAGATTAGATATAAAAATAAAATTATTATACTTTTAAAAAAATAGTATTCATTAATAACAATGGAAGAAATTATTTAATGATTAATTTCATTTTAAATATTTTCGTTGTAATTTGGTAAATGGAAATGGAATTAAATTAATGTAGTTTAGAAAAATGACAAACTCTATACAGGGTAAAAACTCAATGCATTTGAATAGTCAGTGGGGGCTTGAATCCATGACTGATGGATGATAAGGTATTCACGCCTACCACTGGACTACATTGATTCCTAGTTAGTAATTCATAATTTTTAATTAAAATATTTAATTAATAAATATTAATTATTAAGCAGTAGTAGTTGTTTTGAGGATTGTAGATTAATTTTTCAACATCATTGGTTTTGGTAAATATTTAGAAGAAAATAATTTTCACTTTAATAATGATATTATGATCTTTTAAAATAAAATTTATGTACTACATGCATATAAATTCATTTTTGTGTATTTATATATTAGTGTAATGGATGAATTAGAAAATTTTCAAAGAATAACAAATGGATTAATTTTTTTATTATAAATATTTTAAGTAATTTATATTTCCTTATATTTTTAGGTTGCAAAATAAATACTCAAAATTATGAAAATGATATAAAATTTTTAATCCTAATACAATAATTTTTTATGAAATGATATTCTTTTAAATAATAAAATATTTTTGGAATTTAGGGCCTAAAAATTTCCTTGATCATTCAATTGTTTATGATCAAGGACCTAAAGTTCTCCTAATAATTGTTTATTAATTTACCCCATGTCTATATTTTCAATATACACTAATATTATCCAATGTAGAAACCTTATTATATGGTATTCCTTATAACATTGAACTCCCTATTCTTTCTTATTATGGGGATTATTCTTTACCCATTTTTCCAAGTGGGTTTTTCATTAAATAAATTTTCAAATCTCAAAAACTATATTAGAAATATCATGTTTAAATTATAAGGATTAAATTTATTTAAGATGGATTCAATTAAACATGATGGAAATCATAAAAGATTAACTTTTATTCGATAACATATTTGTCACGCAAGAAAATCCATAAAAATAATTTATCAACATAATAATTTATGATATATTATCAATTTTAAATAAATTCAATATATTATATAACATGTAATGGAAAGTACTGATTTAACTATGATATATACAAACAATTACTTTCTTCGATATCACGGGTTACACGAAAGACTGGGTTTTATTGTACTACAATATATTACTAAAATATTATTATTTAATAAGATATAACCTAGAAATTAAATATAAAGTAAATAGAAACTAATAACTCATTATAGTATATGGTTGAATTCATTAGTTACAAATTAATTATCAATTAATTTACCAACTAATTATAAAGGAACTATTTTAATAGAAAACTATTTTTATTCTTAAAAATTATTTTATCATAATAGATTAAATTAATTACTATAAGTTTATTATATTAATTAATTATATATATTATATTTTTAATTAATTATTTCTACATTAATCCAATATATTTGATAGGAAGAAGATGATAATAAATCAAATTGTATGCATAAAAAGTTATATTTTTATATAGGCAGTTTTTCACCTTTTAATAGCATACTTGTTTTAATAATATATTCTAACACTACATTATATTTTCTATTAAAAAATAATCACAATTCATGAAATATTATTCGATAATTATTTTAGAGTGATATTTTGTTATTTTTCTTAGAGAATTTATTTATTACATGAATATTGAAAATACAAAATTTAATTAATAACTAAATGTTCGTATAAATATTAAAAATAATAAATTATATCGGGAACTGGTTCTAATGTTCAATTAGTTAAATTATACATAAAATAATTCAATTTAGTACTTTTTAATCATATTTATATTTATTATAGATATAAGAAACATAGTAAACTTATGAGACATTTTATCTTTAAAAACCTGCATTCTCAACATGTATATGAAATTAATATTTAATTTAATTTGGACTAATCAGGAAACTGAATTTGAAAAAATGTATATAATTACATGGAATAATGATAATAGTTTTATTTTATTATTTTCAACATATTGTTTTTTTTACCAAAAACATTAGTGAAGGTAATTAATATTACAAACATCGACACATGTGAAAATGAGTTTACATAGGGGTTAAACTATGTACACAAGGGGCCAAATGACCCTGAATCGTGTTCAAACCACATTTAATTGACCTATATTGTCCATATAAACCATTTAATAAAAAAATCATTATTTTAGGCACATGATTAAAGGGAGACGTCCCAATAGTGTTTGTATTTAGGTATTTAAAAGAATTACACTCATCCTCCACTATAAAATTGAACTCACCCCACTTCATATTCACACATATGAAGTCATTATGATCTACCAAACCTAATAGATCCCACTCCCAACATCCCTAAATTCATCTTATAATTGTTATTATTTTAGTAAATAAATTCAAGAAACTCCTTTACTACAAAATAGAAGGTGTAACTTGAAAAATACATAACACTCTTCAGTGTGCAGTTCTGTTTTCTTTCATTATACACCCCTTAAATTATGATTATATATTATTATATAATAAAATAAATATCATAAAAATAATTATATGTTGAAATTTCTAGTATATGACCAAAAAAATTACACACATCCATCAAATGTGATACAAAATCATTGTTCGAGTGTACTGCAGACTACTTCTTTGTGAACTGATGTCATATGTTCTTCCATTACATTCTATCATGGTTGATAATAATGATGGATTCATAGTTTTTATGTAATATATATTATTTATAATGTATTTATTCTTATGGAATATTTATATAACACATACCCTTACTCCTTACATTTTCTTGGAATACGATAACATCGTTTGGGGACATGTGGACTACAACATCCTCAACGTGATGTGAATCGTTCATGATTTATATGGAATGAATTAAGTTTGATATTAATTAATATATATTATATATATATACACAAATATATAACAAATATGTTATTAATGAGAATATTTTCATTCAACTGATATAATATATCATTTTCTTTATTACTCTTTCACACAGTGAGAAATTTATAATGTTGTTTGTCGATACGTGGACTATGACCACCTTAAAAAGATGTTATTCCTTTTCCATAAAAAAAATTTCCATATAAATGAATACATATTTTTATTTTTATGATATATTTATCATTATGGATATATAAAATTTACTTACATTATTTCAATAATGATAATTTAAAAATTGGAAATGTTACACAGACATACGTATGACCGTCGGTATCTATGATCATAAAATTTGTACATTTCCTATAACAATATTCCATTATTGTTTATAAATATATAAATGATTTATAAATATTATAATTATTTCATTAGTTCTATTATTTACATAGTTAAATAATTATCCTATGAAAAAAATTTACCTAAAAATATCATTTCTGAAAAATAAATCAAATACGGTCAAGAAAACTGACATAAATTTAATTGATTAAGTATTTTTATATAAATAGTAAATAAGTAAATAAAAATTATAATAAAAATGAAATATGTTATAATTAAATTATATTATTAACATAAATTTATTATTCATGATGATAGAGTCATATGTATCATGTTAGAATCAATGTATTGGATTTTTACCTCAGTTTTTACACTAGTGAGATAAATGTCATATTCACCACTTAATTACATTCGGTGGAATATATAATAGAACATATGATATATTTTATCATTAATTATTTTATTATAATGTTATTAAAATGTTTCATTTTATGATTATTATATTTGGGGATTTTGATTTAGATGTTACAAAGGTTGTAAGGGGATTTCTATTCATACTAATATGTCTATAGAATTTAAGCCTTATTCACAACACATTTCATTTATATGATGTATACACCTCCCATTTTACTTTTAATATCATGATTATATCATTTATAATAATTTTTTATGTTTAATTTTTAATTATTTCATTTATTGGGATTTTAATTACGTGTTACCAAGTGGAATAGAATTTCATAACTCAATTTTTATCGTTCAATTATATCACTTTCTCATTATTGTCAATATTCCAAAGATTATGTGTATAGTGACTTTCACTATTTGTTATTTTATATAAACTTATATTATGTGTATTTAATTTTTTCTCTCATGATGGATCATTAATTTATTCTCACATCAATATTGTGGCCTTTTCAAGGATTTACTTCACAATCTCAATTTATTCCAGATATATTACAATTTATTTTTCATTAAAAGGATTTTATTTGACATTTGTTTAATAGTCCCTTTAATTTTTATATCCTATATATATTCATGATATTTTTTATGTAAAATTAACATTTCTCTTCTCCATTTTAAATAATGTTTTTAGAAAAATGTTTTTAGAAAACCATACTTCATCTATCTCTTTGGTCAGAAATCAATTTTCTTAAAAAACATGTTTCTTGAATTCATGTTTTCCAAAAAGAATATTTCAATTTTTTTAAATACTAAAAAATTATTTATATATGGTTTTTTATTAAAAATATTAGAAGGAATTTTATTTTATTTTTACAATCAAAGAAAAATTCTATATTTTTTATATTGGGAATGGAATTTCATTTTTACCTAGAATGAAGTTTATGTATTTACCAATAGTCATTTCCTTGAAGACTACTTTACCATTTTAAAATAATACATTAAAAAATATTAAAGGGTTCCTTGACTAAAATGTAATTTAACATTTTTTTTCAATGTGAAAATGATATTTTCTTCAATAATGTTTTTAAAATATATGTTTATAGTATTTTCATTTATTAATGAGAAAAAACTATTCATTTTTACCCCACATGTGATATGTTTTATTAACAATATCTGTATTCTTCCTATATATTGTCTATAATTTCTTGAACCTGGATAGTACTAAAAATCACTTCCACGTTTCATTTTTATAGTCCCCTTGAAATTATCACTTTCATACAATAATTGTACATTAAATTTCAAATAATTATTCATATAATTTATCATAGATGTGTTTATTGTTTAAACCATACACTATTTTTACATTTGGTTTTTTCATTAAAGGGTATTTCATTTTCTATGGAAATATTTATAATTCCGTATTTTTTACAGAATACAGATATTTTATGATAAGAAACGTTTTATAAATTTAATCAATTATTTGATATATGCCTCAGAAATGGACTATATGGGTTGGGTACTAGTTAATGAAATACCCTCAACCCAATGGAAGTCTCATGAGATAAAATATATTGGAAAAAACCCATTCACATTTTTTCTAATTGGAATCAGATGGAATTTTACCGTTCATTTTTTAAAATTTCTTGAGGATAGATCTTGATAGTAATGGTATTTTTTTTCTTAGAAAACATCACATCTAAAAATTAACGATTACCTTTATTTCATTTATTATTATTAGAAATGATATTATCACTTTGAAAAAAATATATAAATTAATATCTTTCTCATTTTATTGATAAAATTGTATATTTTATAGTTATTTAACATTCTATATTGATTATACCTTATCTAGTAATTTAAATATCATGAATGCTCAGTTATTTACCATTCCATATTGATTATGCTCAGTGATTCATTACATCTTCCACATTACATTACCCTTACAAATCATTTTAGCACACCCTTAATTTTTCTTCATTCCTAGGATTACATGAAACGTACTACGTGTAATAAAAATGGATACACTAAAAAGAATAATTTTTTTCTCGACAAGGACAAGAAAAAAAATTATTTTGTAATTTGTGTATTCCAAATGTCATGTATGACTCATGTATGATCAGGTTTACCTAGAATACTAAACTAATTGGTCAATCAAGATTTTATTTCTTGTAAAAAAGCCAATGTAATGGTTTTAGGAACCATCTCATAGATTAGTAGGGTCACGGTGATACACGAGGTGTGTCACTCGAATACAAAACAATTGGGATACACTGCATGTTTCTATACACTACATGTTGTGTAATATCTTATTAAAGGGAAGAATTTAAAATTACATTAAGTGGATAAATTTATACCTAAAATAAAAATTGTTTTAATTGGAACACCAATGTGTGTTTTATAATTTTATAATGGGTTTCAAGGAATTTTAAATTCCTAGTTAATTTATTTTAATTAATATGATAATAATGTTTTGGTGTTGGTTTTCCATGAATTCCATTACTAATGGGTATATCAAATTAATTTTGGATTATCATTAAGATGAAATGGAATTAATTAATTAATTAATTAATTAACGAAAAATCATAAATCTTAATAAAAATAAAAAATAATGAAATTAATGCTATCTGGTTACTTTTTATTATTCATTTGATGTACAATTGGTCATGAGAGTGATATAGAACTCTTTATGTGATGATATGTATTTAATTTAATTTATTACATTGGTTTGAAATCAATTAATGATAAATTAAATGATGGAATGTGAGTTATCCTTCCCACAATTATTATAAAGGGTGTGTCTATACAAGGATATTTTTATAATTCCCATTAACCAATCCTTTGGTTCCCCCTCACCTGCATGTGAGTAATAAATAAATATAATTAATGGTGAGTTCCATGGAATGTGGAGGTGGATCAATATAGAACCATGATGATTCCATCCTGGTGATATAGTGATATATGAGTAAAATGTTGTAAATCATGTCATTTTCATAAAATGGAGTTATTCCCCTAGTTTATATGTAGGTTTAATGACTTCTAATAAAAACGAATTTTAAATAACCACATGATCAGTTTTCTAAATTATTTATTAATTTCATTATATTCATTATTTATTTTATTTGTGAATGAACATAATCACATAAATAAATGAGTTAATATGGAATGAAAATTTTAAACAAATTGATTATGCATAAATTTATTTATCAAACATAAATAAATAATCAAGTAAAATATACATAATATTTACAAGGTATTTAATTGAAAAAAATTATGCATAATTCATTAAAATCCCTCAACCCAATATTTAGTAAAACTATTGCTTCCATTAACTAATTGGAAATTAAACCATAGAACTAAGTGTAGTATATAGCTGATGTTTGAACACTAACTTTTATTGGGGAGTTATCATGAGGTTTTTGGGTTGAATTAACCAATCAAGTATTGAGTTTAACATCTAATGATTTTTTAATAAACATTTGTAGGCAAGATTTGTGGAAATACATGACAAGATTTTAAGATAGCAGAATACACCCAATAGATCATGGAGCTTCATGTCCGGTGTTAATAAGACCACCTACATAATTACATTATTATCATTTTAATTCCCATTGTATATATCATTATAAAATATAATTGGGATTCTTTCCACTATATTGATAAATATACTATAAATTCCATGTTTAATGTGGAGGTTTATTAGGACTTGATAGAGTATTAGAAGATTTAATAAAATCATTTAATATATCATACCTAATTTTTAATTAAGAAAAGTTCTAATAATTTTATCCTTTTCAATATAAAATAAAATGAACAGTTCACCAGCCACACTATCTATAAAATAAATAATTGATAAATACAACAACTAAACTAGTAGTATCTTCCAAGAGTAGTATAGATTCCTTTGGGTTGTGTTTCCCCATGAATAGAAATCTTAATTTATAGATTCCTCAATTCCTTATCTTCCTCTAATGGACAGAAGTGATGAATATTTCCTTTTCTGCAGAAAAAATTTGAGTGATGTGATCAATGTTTGTTTATTTTTTCAATGTCTTTTGAACACAAAATTCTCATGGAAAAATGGATGCTTATATAATTAATGAGAAGAATTGTGGTCTTCACCATGATAGTGTTGGACAAGAACAATTTGATATATCCAATGAACTCTATTATAGGAATCATGGAGGGGGTTCCCTACCTAGGAACCATGTGGTCAATCTCATTGGATACATTGAGTAAATAGAGGTTTTAGAGTTTATTCTCCCTAAAAACTGGTCATCGATTTCATTATAGAATCACTCGCATAGAGATTTTTTTAGCATTGTTGTTATTTATTAATGATAATAACATTTAGATGTATCTATGAGTTGTTGGAACTATCGTTCTCCAAGTAGATAAATATAAAAAGAGTTAAAATTATTCATTTCTTATAGTGAACAAATTGAACGAGAGTGTGGAGTGATTTAAGTTGAGATCATTTTCACACACCTACAAGAACTACAACAAAATTAGGTTTCCACAGTGCCACCCTTTAACAACACTAAAAAAATAATTGATAATGGGTACTTTTAATAGCACTAAAAAAGTTCTATTAAAAGTTTCCCTTTATTAGTGCTATTTTAGCACTATTAAAGGGGCCCCCTTTATTAGCACTTTTTTTAGTAGCGCTGATAAAGGGGGGGCTTTATCATCACTTCTTCCCCAAGCGCTGATAAATGGTATATTTGAAAAATAAATTATATTTCATAAAAAATAATATATTGATATATAAATATATATTTGTATTTATATTGATAAAAATATAATATATATTTTTTAAATATGTTTTAGATAATTATAAATAAACATTTTCACATAATGTATAATATATGTAGTGAAAACATCTTATAAAATTTCTTAAAAAAATATTAATTATTAAATTTCTAATTATCATTGTCTAATAATCATTTAATAACAATTTGGAGAAATATAAAATAAGAAAATAAATAAAAGATCTAAAATAAGGTTAAAACGTAACTCAAACTTCAAATGACCTTGACTTTTGTTATGGGTATCAGTTTGAGATCCATGACATATCTAATAGAAGCATGCAACGAGCTCTACAGGATAATGGATTAATAGAACATTATATTTCATTTTTGAGCTAAAAGAAGGCATTGGAGGCCTCTAAAGCTGATTTTTTAGTTCAGATACCCAAATGTTTTAACATTCGATGGAATTTTAGCATTGTTTCAGGGGTATTTTTGACCTTTTCACTAGGGACTGAATTTATTCTGTGTGGTTACATTTATATTGATATTATGGATTTGAAATTTTAACGTTTTTCACAAAGCAATGTTATTTATAATCAATTATATAACAATATATACATTTTATATATATATTAACCAATAATAATATAATTTTATTAATAAATAATTAAACATATTTACATATAAAGTATATTTTTTAATATATAAGAATTATGTAAATAAATAACTAAGATATATTTTATTTAAAATAAAAATACATTAATATTTATATACCTACATGATGATGAGTGTGTGTGAGTATTTGAGTGCGTCTTTATTAACAAACTGATATATATTATCTATATATTCTAAAAAATATGTATATATATATTAATATATAATATATATATATATATATGTATAATTATACTTACAGATACACATAATATCTATGTGTGTGTTTTATATATGTATTTATTTATAAACACACACACCAAAACATATTTTATAAATGTATTTAAAACTGATCTTATAAATATATATTAATATAAAAATAATTATACGTATAAAAATTATAAATATATATAAATAAATACATATAAATATATATTAATATACGAATAAATATATAAATATATAAATATAACTATATTTGTATATATATATATATATTAATATATGGATATATATATATATTTATATAACTAAATTTATATATATATATAGTAGTATAAATGTATATTAATATAGGAGTAAATATAACTAAATATATATGTAAATAAATTGGTATATTATTAAATGGAGAGCAAAGAAATATAGTTGAGTGGTAAAGGCTTAGCTGCCTGTGCAAGAGGTCTTGGGTTCGAATCTAGGGGAGGTAGGTCGCACGTGTGGGTGGGATTGTTTCTAGCGCTATTAAAGGGGGTGGGGTTGTGGCTGGGTCATGTGGGATGGGTGGGGGTGGCTGGGGTGTGTAGGCTGGGGGTGGGGGAGTTGTTAAAAGGGGATTTAAGCACTATTGAATCCCCCTCCCCGATATGATGATTTTTTTTATTTTATTATGTTTTTTAACATTTATCAGCGCTTAAAGAAAACACTGATAAAAGTGGTCCTTTAACAGGACTAAAAAATGCACTGATAAAGTACCTATTTACCATTTCTTTTTTATCATTGATAAATGATCTCTTTTATCAGTATTTTTTTAGTGCTAATCATACGGGTTGTTATCATCACTTTTTTAGCACTATTAAAGTGGACCCCCCTTTATCTTCCCCTCGATTATTAGAACTTTTTTAGCACTATAAATGCTCTTTTAGAGCACTATTAAAGGACATATTTATAGTAGTTAATAAGATAAAGATTAAGGGGAAAGAAAGGGAAAATGATTATCCCTATTTCACATGTGTAAAGAAGGGTTAATAGGGAATAATGAACACAACCAATTAATCAAGGGGGGTTTTAGGTGTATTGATTATTGAGTTTTATTTTCCGTTTTCTATATATTAGTTATTATATAATTATTTTGTTTTTCACATATGTATTGAAATAATAGAATCAATTAGATTAGTAAATATTGACAAATGGAGGAAGATCAATGGGGAGCGAATGAAGCTAAACTTGATATTTTAGGACTACCGCCTCCCATTGCCAACCAAAATGAACATTGCTTTAAAGACTTTTTATTATGTAACATCAGTTAATAGAAACATTATTTATGTATCCAAACTAGATACTAATGAATTTATTTTCATATTTTAGAATACACCTATAATTTATAAAAAATATAGAATTAGTTATTGTAAGTCACATTTAAATAATGGTATTTAATTGTTGGATTACAAAAAAACCAAGTAACAACAATCCATAATGAAGATAATTTACATTAATCTTACTACGAACATCATTGTAATCAATAGATAGTTCATATGAATGAAAATTTCTGGATTAATTACATAAAGATGTAAATTTATATTCTTATGAACTAATACCACTTGGTGTATGTCAAAAAATTTTACAAGTAAAATTATCCAAATCTGCATTTAGGGGGATATGTGAAATAAACAATGAGATTCATTAATTAGTTAATTCTGATGTGTGTAGACTATTTCTAATTGATTTATCTGTCAAGTACTCCTACATAATTATTTTTCAAAATTATTTTAGTAAATATGGATATGTCTACTTAATGTGTTATAAATAAAATTCATTTGATAAATTCAATGAATAAAATTATGAATCTAAGAACCATATTTGTTAGATTATTAAGAAAATCTAGTTATACCATGGGGAAAAATATCTTAATCAAGACTTCATTAATTATGTATAGGATTTTTGGATCTTATTTAAACTCACTCATCCTTATACACATCAGTATAATAGTGTAAGTGAAATGAGGAACCACAAAATTTCATACATGGTGACAAAAATGATAAGTGATACGAGTCTTCATTTATCCTTTTGGTGATATGAATTATAAATATCACAATACATACTAAACTTTGTTCTACCTAAAGAAATAGATAGTATATCATTCCAATAATGGAATTTAAAGAAACATATTTTTTCTTACTTACATACGTGTTGTCACGAATTTGTTAAGGCCTCTTTAGGTAACGCACTTGAAGAAAGGGGAACAATGATTATATTTATAGGATACCTAAAGAAACAAATGGATACTTCTAATAAAAACATTCATAAAAAGATTTTTGTTGAATGGAGAACTACATTTCTTAAGGGGGAATTTATCTGTAAATGTTATAGTTGGATTTAGATAGTCTTCGATGAAGCATGATCTCATAATAGAAAATTATTTTCGGAAGAACAAATTTTATAATGACCCATGTGAAAAACAATTGTGCCACTATTACTGTATCGGAGTACTAGAGTGGATAAGGGACCACAATGTTATGATTTCATAGCCACTGAGGATGGTGACTGATTATTAGTAGATAATAACTATCTTATAACTTTCAAGGAAGTGCTATGATTACTAGATTATTACATGTGGAAAGAGGCCGTGAATTATTAAATGGATTCCATGTACCTAAGCCATGTATGGATTTTGGTACACCATCTAATAGATTCCAATCCCTTTGGTATAAAATTGGTATCCAAGAAGAAATTTGGAATGGAAGGAAATTTTAGTAACTATAAGGCATGACTAGTTGAAAAAAGGTTAAAAAACTTCGATGAATTGACTATAAAGAAACCCTATCACTAGTTTCAAATCTAGAATCCATTCATATTCTACTTTCTATTTTGGTTTCCCCTGAGTATGTTATTTTGAAAATGGATGTGAAAACATACTTCCATAATGGGAACCATTAATCAGATGTCTCTATAACACAACCAAAAGTGTTTTTGGATCCAATGGAAGATTACATGGTACACGAATTGTAATGATCCATTTATTGATTAAATCAAGAATCATGGTTATGGAACATTCATTTTTATGTGGCCAAAATAGAATTCGATTTCATAAAGAATGAATGTGATTTATATGTTGATAAATGGTTTAGTGGGAGGGTAGTCGTTTTCTTAATAATTAATTTAGGTGGAATTTTATTCATTGTAAAAAAAATACATATTTTACAATCTATTACAGTATTGTTGAATAATAAATTTTCTATGAAGGAATTGGGTGAGTAAGTATTTCAAATTAGGATCATGACTCATCATAATAGATACCAGAGGTTTCTAGTGCTATTTTATAGAAAAAGAAATTTAATTATTATAAAAAGATTCAATATATAAAAATCCCTGAATTAAAATTTCACGAAAAATGATTCCATAGACACATGTGGAATGAAACAAAATGCAAGTATTCTATACCCTTCTGTGATTTCGTTAGTCATGTATGTTATATTACGTACTAGTCTAGATTTCTCCCAAACATTATGAATTGTAGGAAAATTTCCTGATGATTAAGGTATAGAAATTTTTTGGCTGAAAATAATTTTCCAATAGAATGATATGTTATCTAGAAGAAAATATTGTATCATACTCAATTGTGATAATATTGTTGAAGTGGCTCATTCAGAAGTGGTATGGTCACATTGGCAGAAAAGGAACATAATTTAGTAATATCAACTCTATTGGATTGTTTTATCATATATGAGAAGTATAAGTGAGTAGTATTTACATAAAAGACAACATGGAAGACCCCTTGGATAAATACAACATTCAGTAGAATCATAGCTGTCATGTGAGGTCTACTGGATTGATAGTCATATGAAGATTCCTTTAGTATAAGAGGGAGGTTTTTAGATTTGTGTCCTAAGACCAACTATTTGTACATTGATTACATGTATATTTGATCAATATAATATTATTAAAAATTCATATTACATATTTATTGTTGTTCTCCATGGCACTAATGTAATAATGTCTTAGAGTGTGCATCACATTGATAATTTCATATCAGTACTCCACATTGATGAGATCCATTATGTGTTGTGATGATATTCTTAAACAATGTGATGGGGTTGTATAATATAATATTATAGGAAAAAATTACATATAGTATTGGGTTTGAGTACTTTTATTTAGATGATAATTATTCTCATAATGTTTTCACATGGTAATATTAAAGATAGGAAATTATGAGAATAGAACCGCCAGTAAGAATTCAGAATGTTTTAGTGTCATCAATTATTTCTATCTATGAGCATGTGTAATTACATTTACACATAATTATTATTATTAATGAATTTTAAAACCCCTATACATAGATATATATCATAAAACATGATTATAATTGGTCATGAGGAAGTTGGATACATTGGCTACATCACATGTGACATTTCATTATTTTATATGTCAAGGAATGATTTGTATCTTCTATCTTTATGTGATATAATATATTTTCCATGTGATTGGAATAGAAATATCACCCTAAATTTTATGTCCATACTATAATGGTCGGTTTATTTTGTATAGTAAATGGAAGGCATATCTGACATATAGTTTGATGATAAGGACGTGCATCCTTCTTATGAGATATTGAGTAAATGGGAATATATTACATAGTGAAAATTTGTATGTTGTTGTCATAGTTGAAACCTTGTGTTCAATATATTGGGTTCCTTGATCTTTTTCTAGATAGTAATATATGAAAATAGGTAATCCCTCCTAATGCTAACAATAAATTATCATTGTGCATCATACTCAATTTTCTTTCATTAATCTCAAATAAATTCAATTTTAATTTAATAATTTGAATAAATATTATTATCAAGACTGAGGAATAATTTTATTCATGTTTTATTTATCTCTATTCATCAAAAGGAAGTAAATAATTATTTATTAATTAATAAATATTCTATTTGTTTTATTTGAGAACATAGAAAATATTTATTTTTTGTATTGTGATATAAACATTCATTCACAAGATTTTGAATAAAATATTTATTCACTTGTTTAATAAATGATAGAGGACATAAAATAGACCAGGAGCGAGTCTAGTGGAATATTTAATATGAAAATACTAATATATTATGTTAATTATCAAGTTGTTTTCCATGAACCACAAATTAATAATAATAATGATGATGATATTATTATTTTATGGGATGTGATTTATTAATGGTTGTTAAATTATAGTTAATGGAATGCATGTAGATAAATAATATTTTAACATAAACCCTAAATCAATAAATATACAGTTATGTCTATTTTATATTACATCCAAAATTGAGAATTGATAATTTTTTTGAAAAATTAAATTCTCTCCTGAATATCTCTAATTTCTACTTATCATGAATGATAAACAAAATAGAAATGTTTTCAAGACTAGAGAATGATAAATCAATAACGAACTACCTAGGAAAATAAATTTTCTACACTATTACTCATAGAATTTGTTGTGTTTTTTAGGGATCATTGGAGCCCATGTGTATCACTGCTAGATGGATTATTTTATTGAATCCTCAGAACATGGTGGAGGTAATATGAAAGGGTATTTTCAGATGATAAAAAATCATAAACAAAATATGTTCCTATAGACATATGATTATTTCATTAGATATTAATTAAATCAATATTAAACATTATGTGCATGACCCTTCTTCATAGTTTTAGGAAATAATGATTAAATGAAATCTTAATATACCCCCTACCTCCACATGCTTCCGATTCACTTGGAACTATCTCTAACAATATGATATTTTAAAATATGAATATCATTTTCAATATCATATATGATTTTCTATCCCATTCTTAAAATTAAATATAACACCATATACTATATGATATATATCCTTCTACCTAAATACAATCCCTTCCATTACTTGAGGAACATGAAACCCTAGGTAGAAATGAATGATAATATAGTATACCATTCTAACCAATAAATGTTTTCAGTAAATATTAATATTAATTACTAAATTATGATTTTTTTCTATTAATTATAAATAAAATAAAAATCATTTAAAATAAAAATTGTTTTCTGGAAAAGTGTCTTATTTCAAAAAACACGGTTTAGTATCCCTTTTAACATATCAATTAAAATTAACTTTCCCCACATTTATATGAAACAATTTTAAAAATAAACTTCATATTTTTATTCAAAATATAAAAATTAGCTTAGGGATAATTTTTCTGATTTTATGGAAAATGTTTCAATTTTCGATGATTACAAAAAAATAAAGAATTTTAATTGAAAAAATCGTTTTCATTTAGTTTATTTAAAAACACATATTTTTAATTAGTTTTAAAATATAATTAGTTCAATTATATTTTTATTTATAAAATTAATGTCACTAAAATTATTTTCATATTGAATTATCATATAAAAGCATTGTAAAATTGTTAAAAAATGTATTTGAAAACTTTCATTCCCTTCGGATATATTGGATTAATTTTTAATTAAATTTTTTCACCTGAGTGATTTGAATTTTTATAAAATAATTCCATACATGGAATAATAATAATTTGTATTTTTGAATAAGGTGAACTTAATATTAAAAAAAATGAATTATAATAATATTAAAAATTAATTATTTTATTTTTGGTAAAAATGGATTTACTGGGTGTTAAACTAAAAATGATAATTATAAAATTAACCAAAAAGCATGTATAAAATATATTGGATAGATATATTTAGACTCAGTAATGTATAAGTCTCAATAATACTCAATTTTAAACCCTTTTTTAATGTGGAAAGTATTGGTACACATTATTCATTACAAAAATTATAAGTGTGCCACTCCCATCACTTATAAAAGTATAGCACATAACCACTCTTGTTTACACCTTCACAAAATTTTGAAACAACAAATACCTATGCAAATAAAATCCCAAAAATAACTTCCCTCATCCAAGAATAATTATTTGAGGATGAAATCAAACATTTAATTTTCTTGGTTCAAATCTTAGGTGGTCTCTCAAAGAAAAGGAAATGTTGTTAGATGATCATTTTTATATTATTTTTCCTAAACCTAATTAAATTATTACTAAAAGATGATTACATAATAACTTTAGTATCATTCATATAGTGATATGTTGTTTCAATAAGGTCCTTACCTACAATAATCCCCATTTCCATCAGATGGAATATTAAATAATCATTCCTGTGTGTGGAGGACTACTGCCTCGTGAACCCATGTAATTGGTTTTTCCACTACCAGATAACACAGTTGGTTATGATAATGGATATAATTTAGGTATATGGTATTTATAATATTTTTATAAAAATACATCATTTATATCATAAATAACTTTTTTACATTAAATTTCATAGGGGATATAATAGCCTCACTTATTTGTACGATAAACTATCGCCTCATTAAATGATGTGACTCATTTTTCACTAATGATTTACATTAATTGTAATAAAGAAAATTTTAAAAAAAATATAATTTTTGTAAATTAATTTATTTTGATATAAATGTTTTATTTATCACTCTTAAATGATAATAGACCATTATCTTTTTTACATTGAAGAAGAAAAACGCCATTCTTGTATATGTGGACTACCAATTTCAAATAGAAAATATGCATGTTTCATATAAAATTATTATTATATTAGGATCATCATTGTATAATAAAATTTTAATTGAATTTATTCTATAATGATCATTGTATAATAAATTTGTTATTAATTCATATGTACAACTTACCGTATCCACGACTGTATCATAGATCATTTTTAATAACAAACTTTTATGATTGGTTTTAAATTTAAATTTAATGAATAAATACTATAAAAAATTAATGGTGATTAATTTGGATATAATTATTCTAGTTAATTTGTGAAATAATCGGATATTTCATGGAGAAACATTCATGAAAAAGTAAGACAATTAACACATAAAAATAGGATAATAAGGAATGATTATTAATTAATGGGTTATAATATGTTATAAAAGGGGAATATATGATATAATAAATATTAATATGGCTCTATGGTATGTTAACAAATTTTTTAAATTTAATATACTGAAGGATGAAGTATGTTCTCCCAAAATCAAGATTGATGTAAGGGTAAATTATCTCAATTTTTCATCCATGAGACATACGCCATATTAATAATTAATTTATTTTATATTATTTATTTAATTATTTTTAATCATTTATATAATGATTTATATTTTATTCAAGATATTTGATGTTTCATTTAATTCTATCTCAACCATGGGGATTACAGCACAATAGATAAAATGGGGTACAAGTTTATTTCTCAATCCATTTTATTATTCGGGATTGTTTTGTTTTAGTCTCCCTATGGAGAATTAAATGATACATAAATCGTATAATAAACCTATTTTATAATTATATAGATATTCATGAACTATTTAAATTCATACTAAAATTTTACTGTTTCTTTAATATACAATGATTAAAAAATTTTATTATTAGAATACAACTTTATTTCCCTCTTTGATGAAAAATAATATTAATTCCAAAACCTTTTTTTCTAAAAATGTTTTATCACTCTCAAAATTCTTAAATAAAATAAATTTTTCCTATGATTAAATTTTTTAATTTTTTTTGCTGGAATGTTCTTACCATTTTATGAATGATGCACTTTTCTAATTTTTTTATAGTTCCAAATGAAAGTAATTTTTACCATATAATACATTTATGGACTTATCCCATTACATGACCATCATTTCATTGAAACTTCTTTTTCAAGTTTATAAAAAATAAAATTTTAAATGAATGGTTATTTTACTCAATAATTTTTCCAAGGGATCATTCAAAATCATTTTCCATAAATTAATACATTCTTTTATGATAATTATTATTTAATAGAGATATTCTCGAATGATTCTTTCTTTAATATTTATTTAGTTAGTTTATGACCATTTGGACTTGGGGCATATTGTGTTGATATCATTAATTTAATCTATAAAATATATGATAATGTTTTTTGATTTGGAAATGTATTTCAATAATATATGGTAGTTTATATATGAATTTTTATATTAATTATTTTTCAACAATTTCAAATGTGGAATGTGTTGGTCTTTGTATGTGAAGGAAGGGACTCACTATAACACTTCAATGCATTTGTATGCCTCATGAGAAAATCCCAAATAGGGTTTTATATAAGGAACGTCCCATTTATATATTTGTGTTGGAACAATCCCTGACATTGTGTTTTAAATGTGTAGTATTATGCATTTAATCATTATGCCTTCATTTATTGATATTATATGTGATTATTCTATTAATTTGAATATCCATTGTCAATTTTCAAGATCATGTTCTTATTTATAGGGAATTATTTTATCTTATTTTATTACTACCATATAATTCCCATTTTATTGCATAAATTTATTATATTTTAGTTATTTACCATACGTTATTTATTATGACATATTTAACAATAGATTCCACCATACTCTTACCTTACTGAGAATCTAGGATAATCTCATTATTATTTATTATTTTCCCCAACATAGAAAGAATTTTTTTATATTTGATATGTTGGGATAAGCTAAGGGTAATAATGAAATAATGATGGAAAATTATTTTTTTATTTTATTTTCAAAAATTTAGTGTGACATTAAAGTATGTACATAATATAATTGGAAATTAAAACCACTCGGAACATTAGGATTTGATTTATTGTATATTATCAAAATGTAATAATGTACAAAAAGTCTCTGGGATACTGGGGTTAGGGTCACAATAGTCAGTATTAGAGGAAGACTATTAGAATCCATTGGAAAAAATATTGAGGGATATATTGATTAGGGAATACAACCTTATGGTATAAATTGAGGATAAGTATATAATAATATCATAATTATTTATAAGGGAAAAGATTATTATTTTTACAAAATAATAAATATCTGTTTGGATAACACAAGTGGATATGGTTTAGGAGGTAGTAACACTGAAAATGGCACAATGTTCTTCACTAGATCATCTGCTAGTCAACAACAATGATCCATAATATGAACATGTTTTGAAATCCTGGTGGAATTGATTTGGAAAATTCACATTTTCAATACAAAATATTTTCAAGGATTTGAAAATTATGATTTCCCCAATGAAATTATGTTCATGATTACGATGTTAACTATGAATTGTTTTTAATTTATGTAAATTGTTTCATTTTTTTGGGATTATTGATTATTTTTCATAATGTTATGTTCTAATATTGCTTATTAAAATTTTAAAAAATGGATCCTCATGGATTAAAAGTGAACCATATAAATGAAAATACTCCATATAGGTATACACCTCCACGAAAATATACAAATTTTAGAGTTTGAGCTCCAACTTCAACAAGTCAAATTATAGAAATATTCTGGAAGCTAACTCATGATATGTGTAATATATTTTATCATATAGAGTAATATATTGACACAGCCAGTTGTGAAACAACATTATACAACTTCAAAAAGAAACAATATAAATCATTAAATGGGGTAACTAAATCATATATAGTTGAGAAATGTTTATTTTTCAAAGAGAATATATTTCCCTCCCTATGAAGTAGTTAATGTGAGAATGTTATCATGGAATTTTATTATAAGTTCCTAGCCTTAATTATAGAGACCCTAATCTTGACCTACATTGACATTACATTACTTTTGCGGAATACTTAGTACATAACAAAAACACACACACAAGGACCGTAATAGTTTAGCGTCTTTCGAAACTCGGAATATAATCTTCTAATTGTGGTGAAAGATCTTCAACATATCCCATAAAGATCTTCTTTTTTTATACCTAAAACCTTTCTTTATATCCTGGGGAAAATAAAATATAAAAGGGTGTGCTCAAACGCACTGTAAGGGTAAACAAAAGAAATATCAATCACATCATATTCATAAGAACATAACATTTTGGAAGTCTTAACCTGCAAAAGAGATCATAATATCATAAATGGGATAAATCATAGTAGTGAAATGTAATCCCAATAATCATAACATAAAACATGAAACTTTTTGGAATTCACACATAATCATAGAGAATCATTTCTTATTAGTCAAGACTCATTGCGAAGACTATCTTAGTGGACAATGTCCATTTCTAAACCGAGTTCACTCCGCGTTTCAGTCCTGTTTCACTGAACCGGTTTAACCCACCGTTCCAGCCATGTCTATCTCATTAGATATAAAATCTTTACCCAATGCATTGTAGGGAGATATAGGTACCACCCATATCATAATGATACCATTCTTATGTGTGCCACAAAATCATAAATCATACATTATTGCATAACCCATGTAATAAAAATGGGATTCTTAAAAAACATGACATCATAAAACAATTCATATAAGATAAAGGAATTCATAAAAATATTTCCATCACAACATAATAAAATCCATGTAATAATAGGGATAGAAACAGAACCCTATATTATCTTAGATGGAAAATAATTTTGATAAAACTCTTGAACTCCATTCTTGAGGAAAATATAATTTCTACTTCAAAAACATTTTTCCATTCTTTACATGTCATACAATTTTAATATAAAAGAAGTTGATTAAAAATAAACATTAAAACTTGTACAGTAAGTTTCTTGGAAATAATTTTTAAAAAATCCATTCATGCCATATAAGTTTAAAAAACATTCTTCTTGTACTTTTGTCGGAAAAGTCAAAAAGTACCTCGTACGAAAAACAACAAAATATTCCTTTCATATATTTTTCTAAAAACTCACCGAAGGGTAAAATTGTATTTAAAAAATTGTAGGTGGATAGATATAATATTAAATATTGAGGAAACCTGTATTTTGATGATAAAATACACCCCAGTAAATACCAAAGTATAAACAATCTCGGATAAAAATGAGATTGTGACATTTCCCTTACCTTAGGTCTGATTTGCTTCGTAAGTGTCCGAACCTCCTGTATAATGATTTAAATAATGTCATTGACTTATTACAGAATCATAATCATTGTTATGATATCATATATGGTTCACTTATGACTTTATATTACCCGTTCTTTTGTAAATTCCATGTTAAAGAGCGTTTTGGGTAAAATCGTTTCATTTGTCGTCCGTGTTTTGACTTGTAATTATTCATAAAATTACTTAGATCATGATTACATAATTCAAGAATATAAAACATGATTTATATATAATATATATTCAGAATATACATATATATAATAGATTAGTAAATGGAAAGAAATACACCGTTCATGGAGATGGTAGGTCGTACGTACGCATGAACGCTGTTTTCGTTTCCTTATTGAGTTGAATGGAATTAAGTAGATGACATACATATATATAAACATAAATCCAGTATCATTATTATATCATATATTTCATGATTACTTATTATATATACTTTATAATCATTCATGAATGGTTAATGTGGAGAATGAATCTCATCGGGTCATGGAGACGGTAGTCCGTCCGTACGCTCGAGCGATGATATCGTTCTCATGATCATGGAATTGTATTGGAGTGTATGTATACTATTTCAGAATCAATATCACTTTAAAATAATAATATATAGTTATTATTTACACCATTATACCCATCCAAGTAAGGATGTGGTGGAAAATAGATTACACCACGGCGCGGAGACGGAATTCTGTATGTACGCACGTGCGGTGATTTCATTTTCCATAGGATGGATAGATGGTGAAATAGGGTTTGTTTCATACTTATAATAACATATCAGTTTATGAGTGATACTGATGTTATTACTTCATAATGAAACAACTAAAGAAGAAGGTGGAAGAAGAAATAAAGTTGAAAGAATCGGTAACTGACATTACCTCTTCTTTGAAGCGCCTCTTTGAGCCTCCTTTTAGGGCACTGAAATTGGTCTTTGAAGACGACCAGGACCTCTAGAATGTTTCTAGGGAAGTGGAGAAGAGAATTTGGAAGGGTTTGTCTATAAGGACCAGCACTTATTTCATACATTATCTTGAAGTTAATCAAGGAAACACTTCATTTTACATTGAGGATCTTTTCAAGTTTAGAGCTTTAGAGAATTAAGACAAAATATTCATAACATTACACATTGTTACATAGTGGATGCCATAAAATCAGTTTCCATTTTCCTTAGAATATAAAACATTAAAACACAAAACAAGACTCCTTGACATTTCTTCAAGATTTAAGATGTCTTCCTTCCTTGTATTACTCATCCATTAACCTGTGAAAAATCATTTAAAAACTTGGGATGAGCACAAAAGCTCAGTAAGGTATGAAAAAGAAGGAAAAATCACATTAGTCCGTGAATACGCATGACGTATGAAAACTTTTCAAAAGACATACTTTCCACCCATAAAATCCTACTTTGTGTAACATGAGATTTAAACAAGATCAACAAAAACATAATTATAATCATAGAGGTATATTGGGGCATTACATACATAATCTTGTAACCATCTTGGCTACCTTAAAACTTGTAACCCTCACGGCTACCTTACTTTGTATAACCACCACAGTTACACTTGGAGTAACCATACATCCAACCTCCAACTTACTCATACCCAATGCATTGGAGGGAAATATAGGTCCCACCCTTCATCATAAACAATGCCCAATAACAAAAACATAATCATACAACAAAAACAACAGCATAAAAACATTGCCTTTGAATATTATAAAACAGAATTTTAAAAGAGGATTTTAGAAGAAAAGTCCCTTATAAACATCATATACTTGAAGTGAGACTTAATTGAGTGGATGGAATATGTATATACTCTGTAAATACACATAATTAAACATAATATAAATAGAACCCATCACACAAACAATTTAAATAGCACATAAATTATAAAGTAGAAGGTTAACCCAAAAAATGGAAATCAGGTTAAGAATTCCCTTACCTTAGGCTTGTCTTAATTCAAAATTGTTTAAACCTCCAGTATAATGGTTAAAAGAGTTTTATTAGTATTTTACAGAAACATGTTCATGTTTATAACATCTTATATGGTCATTTCATGACCTCATTTCACCCCTTATTTGTTAGTATTTTGTTCCTTGCATTATTTTGGGTGAGTTCTTTTGTGATTTTCACAATCGGTTCATGATGAATCGTTCTTGTTGATTGGAAGTGAAACTCCAGAATTGGAATGGAGTAGTATTTACATATTTCTAGTACCATAAATTATACCATTTATCACTTTGATTCTTTATATGATGATGATTTATAAGTTAAAACATTAATTATGATTGTTTAGATAATTTAAGTGGTTCTTTGATAATTACAACTTCATTTAGTCTTATAAATTTGAATCATGAGTACAAAAGAATTGCATAACCATATATGAGTTGTAAAACATATATTATAACCTGGTTCAACAATATAAATGGTTTCATGACCAGAATTGAAATAATTAATGGAAAGTGAAATTACATCGTCCACGATATCGGTAATTCGACACAAATGGACAATGTTCTTATTCCTTAAATAAGTGAGAGAGGAGATGAATAATGATTTGTAATTTTCCATAAACATGAAAACATCCAGAATATACATGATTCTGGAGATTTCATGCCTCTTGGATAAGAGGGGGTGAAGGAAGAAGAAAAGGAATCATGAAATAAAGAAAACATGAGAAATTTCTTACGGAAATTCGGCAGCCTAACGGAGTCTCTTAAAATTTCATAAAAACAAGATTGATGAGAGGAATGGAATATCTCATCATTCATACAAATTTTGGACAGTAAGGGGAAATATTTAAAGAAATATACAAACAAAAGACAAAGGTAAAGGAAGAGAATAACATAAAATGGAAGGAAAGAATGAAAATGAAAGAGGATGTTTACCTCTTGATCTCTTCTCCTTGAGATCCTTCTTAAGGGATTTGATTTTGGTCTTTTGGTGAGACCAGAAGCTCTAGGACGTGGGGAAGAAGATTGGGGAGGGAATTTGGTAGAAATTAGACAATGCTCAAGGCTTGAGAGGTGTGGGAGGAAGAGGGGAGTGAGGGTGATATTTATAGTGGAGGAGGGGAGGTATTTTAGATTATTTTAATTATTATTACAATATTTTTATCAAGACTATGAATAATCTCAAATAAAGTGGCCTTAATTAGTTAAAATATCAAGGGAGTTCGAGGAAAGTGGCCTTTCATCACTTATGATGTCATAAATAGTGCATATTTACCGATAAATTGATTATACGGTATTTTATCGTATTTCACTATTCACCGAAAATTCAATAGTTTCAGAAAAATACCAAAAATTTACCCCAACCATTTTTCGATGTGTAGAATTCAAAAATGAACTCCATTTTTCAAAATTAATTTTCTAAATATTATTAATTTAATTTTTAAATAAGGTCATAGTTAATTCGAAAAATAACAATATTTAAGTGCAACGGGTTTCATGTGACATTGGAAAATTAATTATGATCCCATTATCCTATTTCCATGGGAAAATAAAATAATATTATTATTTACTATTCATTAGGTCATATTAATATTCATATTACTATTCACATTACTATTCATAAGGGCATGTTACTATTCACCAAAAAAAAGTTTGTTTCATCAGACTCTAAATAACATATTGAACCCAATAGTAGATGACAGTTTCTTGAAATTCAAATCATAGAAGAAATAAAATTATGTTTAAAGGATACTTATAAATATATAACTTAAAAAAAATTTCAAGCATTTTCAATTTATTTTTAGAAAACTTTGGGATGTTACATTATCCCCACCTTCTTAAAATTGCGTCCTCGCAATTTTATTTACTTATTAAACAAGTGAGGGTACCTTGATCAAGGTGTCCACTCGGTTTCATCGTCATCTTGTTCACGTAGGTAGAAGTCCCATGCATTACAACAATGATTTAGAGATCCTTCAAAATCATTTTCTTCCTCTATCCAAATACACCTCGTACAACATGGGTCATATGGGTGTTCACAGAAAAACAGTTTTGGAAAATAATCATGTATGACATATAATTCCAAAACATCTGATAAAAAATGATTTCTATAAAATAGTCGGACCGAAATTGAGTTGAAACTTTCTATTATTGGTCCTTTTAAAATACCATAAGTATGTGATGTGAGACTATATTTTAAAAGCAAATATAAATAGGTTGCACAAGGGTCTCCTTCCTCAGCACCATTTTTTAAATCATATTATGCTTCAAATTATTGTGATAAGGTAAAATATTTGAAAATTCCTTGATAATATTTACCTTTCTTGAAATTATGTGAATATTGTGAAAATAGTATTCGTCTAAAAACAACCCATGATCCACGATGATAACGAGGTATAGAGGAGGTGTTTGATATCTCAAAAAACTGCTTGCAAGTGAGTTGTATGCTAGAAAAAGTTTCACAATCATCCGAAGATGACTTTGCAATAATTATTGAAAGCATGTCATCAGGAAGAGATAGGAATTTCATTTGAGATCCTTCTCCTTCCATTCGTAACCGAATTTACTTGACCTGAAAAAAAGTTATAAAACAAGGATTTAACTGAAATAATAGATATAGGGACTAATCACGTGTCTCACAAGAACTCATAATTCCTAAAGTTGTCTAAACTGACCTCTGATACCAACTATAAGGACCCACACTTATTTCATACATAATCTTGAATTTAATCAAGGAAACACTTCATTTTACATTGAGAATCTTTTCAAGTTTAGTGCTTTAGATAATTAAGACAAAATATTCATAACATTACACATTGTTACATAGTGGATACCATAAAATCAGTTTCCATTTTCCTCAGAATATAAAACATTAAAACACAAAACAAGACTCCTTGACATTTCTTCAACATTTAACATGTCTTCCTTACTTGTATTACTCATCCATTAACCTGTGAAAAATCATTTAAAAACTTGGGATGAGCACAAAAGCTCAGTAAGGTATGAAAAAGAAGGAAAAATCACATTAGTCCGTGAATACGCATGACTTATGAAAACTTTTCAAAAGACATGCTTTCCACCCATAAAATCTAACTTTGTGTATCATGATATTTAAACAAGATCAACACAAACATAATTATAATCATAGAGGTATATTGGGGCATTACTTACATAATCTTGTAACCATCTTGGCTACCTTAAAATTTGTAACCCTCACGGCTACCTTACTTTGTGTAACCATCACAGTTACACTTGGAGTAACCATATGGCCGACCTCCAACTTACTCATACCCAATGGATTGGAGGGATATATAGGTCCCACCCTTCAACATAAACAATTCCCAATAACAAAAACATAATCATACAAAATAAACAATAGCATAAAAACATTGCCTTTGAATCTTATAAAACAGAATTTTAAAAGAGGATTTTAGAAGAAAAGTCCCTTATAAACATCATATAATTGAAGTGAGACTTAATTGAGTGGATGGAATATGTATATACTCTGTAAATAAACATAATTAAACATAATATAAAAAGAACCCATCACACAAACAATTTAAATAGCACATAAATTATAAAGTAGAAGGTTAACCCAAAGAATGGAAATCGGGTTAAGAATTCCCTTACCTTAGGCTTGTCTTACTTGAAAATTTGTTAAACCTCATGTATAATGGTTAAAATAGTGTTATTATTATTTTACAGAAACATGTTCATGTTTATAACATCTTATATAGTCATTTCATGACCTCATTTCACCCCTTATTTGTTTGTATTTTGTTCCTTGCATTATTTTGGGTGAGTTCTTTTGTGATTTTCACAATCGGTTCATGATGAATCGTTCTTGTTGATTGGAAGTGAAACTCCAGAATTGGAATGGAGTAGTATTTACATATTTCCAGTACCATAAATTATACCATTTATCACTTTTATTCTTTATATGATGATGATTTATAAGTTAAAACATTAATTATGTTTGTTTAGATAATTTAAGTGGTTCTTTGATAATTACAACTTCATTTAGTCTTATAAATTTGAATCATGAGTACAAAAGAATTGCAGAACCATATATGAGTTATAAAAAATATATTATAACCTGGTTCAACCATATAAATGGTTTCATGACCAGACTTGAAAGAATTAATGTAAAGTGAAATTACATCGTCCACGATATCGGTAATTCGACACAAATGGACAATGTTCTTATTCCTTAAATAAGTGAGAGAGGAGAGGAATAATGATTTGTAATTTTCTATAAACATGACAAAATCCAGAATATACATGATTCTGGAGAATTCATGCCTCTTGGATAAGAGGGGGTGAAGGAAGAAGAAAAGGAATCATGAAATAGAGAAAACATGAGAAATTTCATACAGAAATTCGGCAGCCTAACGGCGTCTCTTAAAATTTCATAAAAACCAGATTGATGAGAGGAATGGAATATATCATCATTCATACAAAATTTGGACAGTAAGGGGAAATATTTAATGAAATATCCCAACAAAAGACACAGGGAAAGGAATAGAATAACATAAAATGGAAGGAAAGAATGAAAAGGAAAGAGGATGTTTACCTCTTGATCTCTTCTCCTTGAGATCCTTCTTAAGGGCTTTGATTTTGGTATTTTGGTGAGACCAGCAGCTCTAGGAAGTGGGGAATAAGATTGGGGAGGAAATTTGGCAGAAATTAGACAATGCTCCAGGCTTGAGAGGTGTGGGAGGAAGAGGGGAGTGAGGGTGATATTTATAGTGGAGGAGGGGAGGTATTTTAGATTATTTTAATTATTATTATAATATTTTTATCAAGACTATTAATAATCTCAAATCAAGTGGCCTTAATTAGTGAAAATATCAAGTGCGTTCGAGGAAAGTGGCCTTTCATCACTTATGATGTCATAAATAGTGCATATTTACCGATAAATTGATTATACGGTATTTTATCGTATTTCACTATTCACCAAAAATTCAAGAGTTTCAGAAAAATACCAAAAATTTACCCCAACCATTTTTCGATGTGTAGAATTCAAAAATGAACTCCATTTTTCAAAAATAATTTTATAAAAATTATTAATTTAATTTTTAAATACGGTCATAGTTAATTCGAAAAATAACAATATTTAAGTGCAACTAGTTTCATGTGACATTGGAAAATTAATTATGATCCCATTATCCTATTTCCATGGGAAAATAAAATAATATTATTATTTACTATTCATGAGGTCATATTACTATTCATATTACTAATCATATTAATATTCATAAGGGCATGTTACTACTCACCAAAAAAACAAGTTTGTTTCATCGGACTCTAAATAACATACTGAACCCAATTATAGATGACAATTTCATGAAATTCAAATCATAGAAGAAATAAATTTATGTTTAAAGGATACTTATAAATATATACCTTAAACAAAATTTCAAGAATTTTCAATTTATTTTTAAAAAACCTTGGGTTGTTACATTGGCCAAGCTTGAAGGCTCAAAGTGGTGCGAGGAAGAGAGGGAGGAGGTGCCCTTTTATAATGGAGGAGAGGGGCACCTTTGGAATAACTAAAAATATTATTCTATTATAAAGCCAAATTCGGTTTTAAATAGCTCCAAATTGATTTATTTCGAATCAAAAATGGGTCTGGGTCAAAATCCTCTCATCCAATAGAATTTAGACAAGTTTAGGTTCCTATTTTAACCATATCATTTAGATTTAACATTAAGATAGATAATTTTACTTTTACCGTGTCTTTTTGTGTTCTTACACTATATGTTTAATAAACATAATATAAGAAGCCAAAAGAACCCCAAGTTGTTTATTATTAATATATATAACATTATCTAAGTCATTTGGCTGAACCATAGATTTTTAGGAATAAATTAACAATTACTAATATAATATTTGTTTTAAAAACTATTTTATGTCAATTTTGACACTATTTAGTAATTGTTTTTTGTGAAACTCATAACAGAATGGTTAGTTCTAAAATAATTAATTAAATCAATAATAACATGTCATGTGAACCTAGAAAATTAGTGTAATTCATAAAAAGTCTCAAATTATATTTATTTTGTATTTATAACATCAATTATGTCAATATTTCATCAATAAGATAATTACTGCATCATCATTGTGTCATAAATAAATTAACTTATATATAGTCTAAAAATTACAAATAAAATATAATTATTTAGGAAATCACGTTATCTTTATAATGAATATTTATAGTCGAATTTATCTTATGTATAACCCTATATTAAAAATGATATAATTATTAAACTTTGATTTTAACTATTTTAACCATTCTTAAAATAAATTAATAATAAATGTCCTAATCTAATCCAAGTGGGCCTAAATGGTCATATTTTATTCCTAAGGTTGTTTTTGGTCGAATTAAACTTATCCAATAAAATTAGTACTTGTTTTAGGGTAATAATAATAACATTTTTACCCTTAATTACCCTATTTACTTTTAATCGTGGTAAAAAAAAGTAAAAAGTTACTATTCACCAAAAATTATTTTCATCTTATTGAACAAAATTTTACTTACAGACATCAACCGTGTCTCTAAAATTTTTGAAATTCCATTCACAGAAGCGGTAAAATTAAGTTTTATGAAAAATTCATTTTTTTAACTACCACTTAGTGGTTTCACTATTCATCGAAAAATGAAAGTTTCCAGAAAAATACCAAAAATTAGGCCTAAGCTATATTTGATATTATGAACTCAAAAATGGTGTTTATTTTACCAAATTCAAAACATATCAGTTGCATTAATTAATTTAAAAATTAATTCCCATCGTCAGAACAAATAGCGTTTTCTTAAGAGATAATAACTATCAAAAGATTGTCACTTGTTTATGTCTGGTTTAAAAGTGAAATTACATCCAATGACCAACATTGTATTAAATTGTAAAAATATATTCTAAATATACTTTAAAACCACTCAAATTAATAATTTATCACTACTAATTATTTCAATTAAAAAAGTTGTTTTTAATTAAAATTTAGTAATTTTCACTATTCATCAGAAAATGAAAGTTATCCGAAAAGTACCAAAATTTCACCGTAAGCTAATTTCGATATTCCAAATCCAAAAAATGAATTCCATTTTGAAAAATAAAGATTACAAAATTTTAAAAAGTGGTTATTACTATTCATAACGGCTAGTTTTAATAATATTTTAATAGCATATTGTTATTTAGTGAAACTCGTTATTGCGTACTACACATGCTATCGAGGAAGGTCGCGATTGTGTGTAATGCAAGGAAAGTCAAGGATGCGTGTTGTTTAAGCTCCTTTTGGTTTAGTGTACAACACAAGACATTAATGAAATTAAAAATAATATTTTTCATAAAATCTCGGTGTGTTACATTCTACCCCCCTTAAAATGAATTTTGCCCTCGAAATTCGTCGGGGTTATAAATGGTTTACTACTAGAAAGTTTCATTAATAGAAACCCACATTGTAAAAATGAATACCAAAACCAATCATTAAAAACAAAAGTATGAAACGTAACGGTTACCCAAATAAACTAATCACTGGGTTTCCACATTGGTGAAAATATGGATACGGAAGAGAAATCTAACCCTCATGTTCTGATGGAGAGTGGTAGAGAACATGGCTATGAAAAAGACATCAATCACAAAGCCATAAATTTGTGATGATCTAAGGTACCATCTGATTCATCAGATATATGATCACTAGGACAACGTTTTTGGTTTTCAAGATCATTTCCCTAAAGTTAGTGAGATTGGAATAAGAAGAAATACTTTCGTGATTTTGGTATAGTCTCGCCGTTGGTCGTTCTTTGGACAATTTACACATCATCTCTTAATGAAATGAAGTTGAATTTATCATTCATGATGTGTTAGCAGATCATGTGATAGAATGATGGGTCATTCCATCTATCTCAAGGAAAAGGTTGGAACGGTTATCAAAAAATACATAAGTCCATGTATAGTGAGATTAATCATATATGGTTCCTACAATGGACTTATAATTCATATATCGTACTGCTTAATATAATAAAACTGGTTTCTACTAAATAGGGACTTCCTGTAGGCCAGTGGTATGCGATAAAGGCCAGTCACACTTCGGTTGTGGGTTCGATTCCCACATCCTTGTCCGAGACGATGGGATGTCGCCCGTCCTGCAGGTTGTCCTTTTTCCTAAAGCTATATTACTATAACATCCCATCAATAATATCGAAAAAAGTTTTATCCTTAAAAATACTAACTTCTGTCCAACATAATCCATTACAATATTTAGGCTTATCTAAAATACTTCGGTCCAAGCTCATAGTATAAAGGAAATGATTACATGAAATGTCATCAACCAAGTATTTGAATACCATCATTTATCCCCCATATATCTTGTTGGTCACATTCCAATCATGTGAATACCTTAATCATGTATTCTCTTGAAAAATGAATACCCATTAAACCTTATTGAAAACATGAATGCTTTCAAAAGTTAACTCCTTCCACATATCAAAATCCAAAAATTCTATATACTCAATCCATGATATAACCTTCTCCTTATATCAGTCATGATCTCATGAATACTATCAAACATTTAATTTTCGCCATATCCCTTCATTATGCGCATATCATCTACATTCCAAAAATATCTGAAAAACCTTTCATGGATACTGGTACCATTAATCATAAACTTTCAAAACTCAAGGACAGACAATAGTATAACAATCCTTAGATGTCTCTTTATTCCATAGTACCATGAGATTACTTATACAACATTACACATGATAAACATGTAATCATTCCACTACATTCTTAAACCATTGACCGAGCTTCAACAATTCTTTCATCTCACATATCATTTTTAGTCTCTTCATCATTATCAACATAAATACTACCCATACGACCATACTGATTCTCTTCATGAGACTTTCTCTTAGGGAATTGGTTTTCATAATTCCCGTACATTCCACATTTAAAACATTTAACCATTGTTGATGTCGTAGCAATACCATTATCCTCATCCCTGGTGTTAACTAAACCTGTTCCTTTTCACTTACTGGATTTGTGTCCTTCTTTTCCACACCCAAAGCATCTTCGAGTTCCTTTGAAACATTCTCCTTGATGCCTCTTCCCACATGGTTTACATAGGGGAAATTGAACATTCTTTCCTATATGATCATCATGAAACTCCATCTTTCTCTTATTATCTGAGCCGGGAAACTTACCAAAATTGAGAATGTTGATCATATTATGAGATTGCTAATTAGGCACAATAACAATGTTTGGACATCCAAATCCCGTTTCATTTGGTTTCTCATGAAGAATATAATTCCATTGTCCGTCACATCCTCTATTATCATGAATCTTCCAGTTTCCAGTCATTTTCTAAAACCCAAAAAGAATAGTGTGAGAGGAAAAAATCATAATAAAGGGGGAGTAACATCAATATCTATCATCTTTGGTTTAATCTAATATCGTTACCATAATTCCAGGACTATATCCTATACGTATACTTATCCTTAGGGACATCCCTAGACATACCTTAGAAATATCTCTAGGGATCTCACTAACATTTTTGCATCCTAGTTTCCAAAGGTTGACTAATCCTTTCCTCTGATACCAACTGTAGAGACCCAAAGCTTGACTTACATTGACATTACATTACTTTTGCGGAATAATTAGTACATAACAAAAACACACACACAAGGACCGTAATAGTTTAGTGTCTTTGGAAACTCGGAATATAATCTTCTAATCGTGGTGAATGATCTTAAACCTCTCCCTTAAAGATCATCTTTTTATTATACCTAAAACCTTTCTTTATATCATGGGGAAAAGAAAACATAAAAGGGTGAGCTCAAAGGCTCAGTAAGGGTAATCAAAAGAAATATCAATCACATCATATTCATAAGAACATAAAATTTTGGAAGTCTTAACCTGCAAAAGAGATCATAATATCGTAGCATAAAACATGAAACATTGTGGAATACACACATAATCATAGATAATCATTTCTTATTAGTCAAGACTCATTTCCAAGACTATCTTAGTGGACAATGTCCATTTCTGAACCGAGTTCACTCCTCGTTTCTATCCTGTTTCACTGAACCGATTTAACCTGCCGTTCCAGCCATGTCTATCTCATGAGATATAAAATCTTTACCCAATTCATTGGAGGGAGATATATGTCCCACCAATCTCATAATGATACCATTCTTTTGTGTTCCACAAAATCATAAATCATACATCATTGCATAACCCATGTAATAAAAATGGGATTCTTAAACAAATTGACATCATAAATCAATTCATATAAGATAAAGGAATTCATAAAAATATTTCCATCACAATATAATCAAATCCATGTAATAATAGGGATAGAAACATAACCCTATATTATCTTAGATGGAAAATAATTTTGATAAAACTCTTGAACTCCATTCTTGAGGAAAATCTCCTTTCTACTTCAATTTTTTTTCCGTTCTTAACATGTCATACAATTTTAATCTAAAAGAATTTGATTAAAAATAAACATGAAAAATTGTAAAGGAATCTTATTGTAAATAATTTTAAAAAAATCCATTCATGCCATATAAGTTAAAAAAACATTCTTCTCGTACTTTAGTCGGAAAAGTCAAAAAGTACCTCGTACGAAAAATGACAAAAGATTCATTTCATATCGTTTTCTAAAAACTCACCGAAGGGTAAAATTGTATTTAAACAATTGTAGGTGGATATAAATAACATTACATATTGAGGAAATGTGGATTTGGATGATAAAATACACCCCAGTAAATACCAAAGTATAAACAATCTCGGATAAAAATGAGATTGTGATATTTCCCTTACCATAGATCCGCTTTTCTTCGTAAGTGTCTGAACCTCCTGTATAATGATTTAAATAATGTCATTGACTTATTCCAAAATCATAATCATTGTTATTATATCATATATTGTTCACTTATGACTTTATATTTCCCGTTCTCTTGTAAATTCCATGTTAATGAGCGTTTTGGGTAAAATCGTTTCATTTGTCGTCTGTGTTTTGACTTGTAATTATTCATAAGATTACTTAGATCATGATTAACTAATTCCAGATTATAAAACAAGATTTATATATAATATATATTCTGAATATACATATATATAATAGATTAGTAAATGTAAAGAAATACACCGTTCATGGAGACGGTAGGCCGTACGTACGCATGAACACTGTTTTCGTTTCCTTATTGAGTTGAATGGAATTAAGTAGATGGAATAAATATATATAAACATAAATCAAGTATCATTATTATATCATATATTTCATGACTACTTATTATATATACTTTATAATCATTCAAGAATGGTTAACGTGGAGAATGAATCTCATCGCGTCGTGGAGACGGTAGTCCGTACGTACGCACGAGCGATGATATCATTCTCATGATCGTGGAATTGTATTGGAGTGTATGTATACTATTTCAGAATCAATATCACTTTATAATAATCATATATAGTTATTATTTACACCATTATACCCATCCAAGTAAGGTGGTGGTGGAAAATAGATTACACCACGGCGTGGAGATGGTATTCCGTATGTACGCAC
Source organism: Viscum album (assembly GCA_963277665.1). Classification (NCBI taxonomy): domain Eukaryota; kingdom Viridiplantae; phylum Streptophyta; class Magnoliopsida; order Santalales; family Viscaceae; genus Viscum; species Viscum album. The sequence goes on along the minus strand of OY728121.1, from coordinate 1,785,931,147 downwards.
GCACGGTGATTTCATTTTCCGTAGGATGGATAAATGGTGAAATAGGTTTTGTTTCATACTTATAATAACTTATCAGTATATGATTGATACTTATGTTATTACTTCATAATTAAACAACTCAAGAAGAAGAAGTGGAAGAAGAAATAAAGTTGAAAGAATCAGTAACGAACATTACCTCTTCTTTGAAGCGCCTCTTTGAGACCTCCTTTTAGGACAATGAAATTGGTCTTTGAAGAAGACCAGGAACTCTAGGATGTTTCTAGGGAAGTGGAGAAGATAATTTTGCAGGGTTTGGCCGAGCTTGAAGGCTCAAAGTGGTGTGAGGAAGATAGGGAGGAGGTGCCCTTTTATAAGGGAGGAGAGGGGCACATTTGGAATAACAAAAAATATTATGTTTATAAAGAAAAATTCGGTTTTAAATAGCTCAGAAATTGATTTATTTCGAAGCTAATGTGGGGTTGGGTCTAAATAATCTCATCTAATAGAATTGAGACAAGTTTAGGTTCCTATTTTAACCTTATCATTTAGATTTATCATTAAGTTAGATAATTTTACTTTTACCGTGTCTTTTTGTGTTCTTACACTACAAGGTTAATAAACATACTATAATAATCCAACCAAGTTGTTTATTATTAATATATATAACCTTATATAAGTCATTTGGCCGAAACATAGTTTTTTTTGGAATAAAATAACAATTACTAACATAATACTTGTTTTAAAAACTATTTTATGTCAATTTTGACACTATTAAGTAATTGATTTTTTTGAAACTCATAACAGAATGATTAGTTCGAAACAAATTAATTAAGTCAATAATAACATGTCATATTAACATAGAAAATTATTTTAATTTATAAAAAGTCTCATATTATATTTATTTGTGTATTTATAACATAAATTATGTCAATATTTCATTAATAAGATAATTACTGCATCATCATTGTGTCATAAATAAATTAACTTATATATAGTCTAAAAATTACAAATAAAATATCATTATTTAGGAAATCACTTTATCTTTCTAATGAATATTTATAGTCTAATTTATCTTATGTATAACCCTATATTAAAAATGATATAATTATTAAACTTTGATTTTAACTATTTTAACCCTTCTTTAAATAAATTAATAATAAATGTCCTAATCTAATCCAAGTGGGCCTAAATGGTCATATTTTATTCCTAAGGTTGTTTTTGGTCTAATTACACTTATCCAATAGAATTAGGACATGTTTTAGGGTAATAATAATAACATTTTTACCGTAAATTACCCTATTTACTTTTAACCATGGTAAAAAAAGTAAAAATTTACTATTCACCAAAAATTATTTTCATCTCATTGAACCACATTTTACTTATTGAAATAAACCGTGTCTCTCAGATTTTTGAAATTCCATTCACAGAAGCGGTAAAATTAAGTTTTATGAGAAATTCATTTTTTTTAACTACCAGATAGTGGTTTCACTATTCATCAACAAATGAAAGTTTCCAGAAAAATACCAAAAATTAGGCCTAAGCTATATTTGATATTATGAAATCAAAAATGATGTCTATTTTACCAAATTAAAAACATATCAGTTGCATTAATTAATTTAAAAATTAACTCCCATCGTCAAAACAAATAGCGTGTTCTTAAGAGATAATAACTATCAAAAGATTCACACTTGTTTATGTCTGTTTTAAATGTGAAATTACATCCAATGACCAAAATTGTATTAAATTGTAAAAATATATTCTAAATATACTCTAAAACAACTCAAATTAATAATTATTCACTATTAATTATTTCGATTAAAAAGGTTGTTTTTAATTAAAATTTAGTAATTTTCACTATTCATCAGAAAATGAATGTTATCCGAAAAGTACTAAAATTTCACCCTAAGCTATTTTTGATATTTCGAATGAAAAAATTAAGTCCATTTTGAAAAATAAAATTTACAAAATTTCAAAAATTGGTTATTACTATTCATAACGGCTAGTTTTAATAATATTTTAATAGCATATTGTTGTTTAGTGAAACTCGTTATTGCGTACTACACACGCTATCGAGGAAAGTCGCGATTGTGTGTAATGCAAGGAAAGTCAAGGATGTGTGTTGGGTAAGATCCTTTTGGTGTAGCGTAAAACACAAGACATTAATGAAATTAAAAACAATACTTTTCATAAAATCTCGGGGTGTTACATTAATCATTACATATTCTTGAGTTTAGAAAATATTTTGACATTATTTCATATTGAGGTTCCTTTTAGGTTTTTAGTTTTATATAATTAGTCCATAATTAATAAATAACATCCCATAATCATATAAGATGATAAAACTAAAATAGTATCCATTTATTTAAATATATAAAACTTTTAAAATAAATCATGATTTACATTCATGAAAAAAATCTTCTTCACTTATTACTTTATCTTAGCCTCCCATCAAACCTATGTAAAACAATTCAAAAACATGGAATGAGAAAAAAATCTTAGTAAGGGATATAAAATAAGGAACAAATTCATTAGTCCTTGAATACTTTAAACTCAAGAAAACATTTTCACAAAATCATACTATTCACCCATAAAAATAAAACCTCTTGGATATACCTAATGAATCATAAGATTACTTAAAAACTTCTTAGAAATCATAAATCATAATTGTGACTTATTGAATATTTACCATAATTACGTTGTAGCTTTCATAGCTATATTGGGAGTAACCTTTATAGTTACATTTTGAATACCCATCACAGTATATTCCCTAAATCTCTTAGCTGAAACCTTATCATTTAACTTTTTATCATTATCCAACGTATTTAAAGAATATAATTGAATCACTCTACCTTATTTTATCACAAAACCTCAAATATACATAATAAATTCTCAAGAAAAAGATAATAAGAACAAGACATAAATCATGCATAAAGGAAAAAATAGCATTTCTACATTGCAAACAAAAGATGTCATTTTAAGATATTGACATAATCAATACCTTCTCAAAATAAATTAAATAAAAAAATAAAATAAAATTTAATATTGTATTTATTTTTCTTTTTAAAACATTATAGATTGTAGAGGAATCCAAATATCAAATAACAATTATGGAAACAAAGAATTCATTGTCATCGTATATATTAAAAAACAATCATTTTTTGGATTCGTACGGAAAGTCAAACACCCCATATAAACAAAATAATTTTAATAAAATTTAATGAAATTAATGATATAACTAAAGGATAATATATTAAAAATTATTTCACATGTTAAACATAAATAGAAAATCAAAAAGATAAAATTTAACCCAAAGAATAGGAATTGGGTTAAGAAATTCCCTTACCATGAGTCTGGCTTGTCTCACACATTATTTATCTTAAAAAATAATAATATTAGGGTAATTTAAACAGGATTGATAAAAATTTTCATGTTTATTGTTAAATGTATATCATTTCTTACCAGGTTATAAAAATTACATAATTATTTAAGTTCATGTCGGATGTTTTACCGATATTCGGTACTAGAGTCGAAAATTAACACGGTATGATATCAATAGTCCATGTGGTAAAAAGAGAATTATCTCCAAAATATATAACGTGATATAAATATATTATATATTAAATATATAGGAATTTATAATAATAATTGAAGATATACTAAAAGAATCATTCATGGAGTTGGTAGGTCTTACTTACACATTAACGCTATTTTCATTTTTCCAAACATATTTAAATAACAATATTAAATGAAATGTATGTAAATATATATACATATATAATATCGTTACAATAGAATTAATATTTCATTTATGTAATATATGTTTACTAATAAAAATGCTTCATACATTCTATGTGTCGTGTGAACAAATCACATCATTTTAACAAAGCGATATTCCACACGTCCTAAAGCAATGTTATTATATAACAATAATATAAGAAGCATAAAGGTATATTTAATTTAACCTTTACAGAATATTAAATAGGTTATAAAAGGGATATTTAAATATTATTTAAAATTAAATTTTTTTTAATACCAGCCATGAAGGTGGTAAATCTACCTTTAAAAAATATAAGAGCTTTTATGGCTACAATAGGATTTATTATCATTTCAAGTGTATAATATTTATTGGAATAAATTAAAGATAATAATATACATGTGTAAAAATAATATAGTTTGTTCTATTCATTCCCTATAATACTACAACCTGGAAATAACTAGCATTTCATATATTAATATTGATAATGTATTATTTTTGGAATAACTTAGTCTTGTGTGTAACATAAGATTTTGGAGAACCCCATTGTCGTGTGTCGGGTATGCTATTAGAAATAGCATCCCCTTTAAGGTAAAATTAATATGTAATTCATAAATATTAATAGATATGAAAATTTATTATTCTATAACTACCCAGGATGTTACATCCTTCCTCTATTTTGTAAATTGTGTTCTCTTAATTTTATTCACTTATCAAACTAGTGGGGGTATCTCCCTTTCATATCATTTTTATAATCCCATGTTTCCTCTTAAACCATATGGGTTTTCAATAAAACCTAAACCTGATGTATCACATTATTCCAGGAAACATTATCACTATTCAAGAATCATTACTAGGTGTAACACATAATAAATATTCTCTTCCAACTGAACTACTTGTGGAATAAAAAATGAGATGATTCTAGAATATTCTTTCTTAACATTGAAACATGAAAAACAGTGTGTTCTTGGTATAAACAAGGATGTTAATATATATGGTAGAGAAATGATACAACTTTCTTTAGGATCTCATAGGGTCCAATAAACCAAGTACTTAGTTTCCACTTCCTACCAAAATCAATCAAATTTTTCCATGGAGAAACATTAAGAAATACATGATCACCTTTTTCAAAAGAAATATCCTTCATCTGGTTATTTTCTTAATTTTTTTATCTATGATATTTACACATATGTTTCTGAATCTACTAGAATTTTTTTGTCATCTCTATTAACAATTATAGTTTAATCAACTTCGTTTCACGTACTTTATCCCAAAATACTAGAGTTTGACACATCTTTACATATAATGCCTCAAACGGTTCCGTCTGTATACTGGAATGAAAATTTCTATTATATGAATACCAAAATAAATAATGATATTGATCCCAACGTCCCTAGTAATCCATTGAACATGTTCATAACATATCCTCCGACATCTGAATTGTTCTTTTTTTCAACCCATCTAATTAGGGATGAAAAGATGTAGTAAAATTTAATTCAGTTCCCAACGACTTATGGTGGAATTTCCAAAAGATAGAAGTGAACCTAGGATCATGATCAGGTATAATGGAAAAATAAACTCAACACAAACTGAATATCACTTTATTACACAACCAAGAAAGTTGATCCAGAGATAGAGTATCTCTAACAAGAAGATAATGAGTAGATTTAGTTAATAGATAAACAATAACACATATCACATTGTTACCTCAAGAAGTATTCAGTAATCCCACTTCTAAATCCATGGATATATTTTCTCATTTCTGCTCTAGCACTGCCAAATGATAAGGAATCCCATTTGGCAATTTTTTTCTTCATTGACCTACTGATAAGTTCAAAACATCACACTAAAGACAACAATATCTATTTCATTTTATCCTACTAGTAGTACTCCCAAATATCTATGTACATATTAGTATTCCTAAGATGAACTGTATATAGAGAACTATGAGCTCCTCATAACAACTCTATCTTTATATATTGGTCACAAGGCACACATAAACTCTTCCAAAATATCAAAACACAAAGACTATGAATGTTATACTATGGTAACGTACCCTTCTGAAATAATTCTACCTTTCTCTAAAACTCACTATCTTCCTTCTATGCTTATTTAATTCTATTTGATAGAGATTATTACATTTAGACTTGAATAAAAATATGGGAATTTCTTGCACCATAAAATTCATAGATGAAATTCATCATTTCAAAAACCAAAGGATCATGTTCCAAATGTAACATGATTACTGAAGCAATACTTTTTCAATTCAAATAATCAACCACTTTTTTACTTTTCCAGGATGGTAATGAATCATAAAATCATAATATTTGATTGGTTCCAACTATCTCCTTGGTATCATGTTTAATTCCTTTTGAGTGAATATTAACATAAAATATTTATGGTTATTATATTTTTCACATTTTACTCCATAACGATGATGCCTCAATGTTTTTAAAGAAAAATAATAGCTGCTAATTCCAAATCATGTCCAGCATAATTTAACTCATGAGTTTTGAACTGACATGAGGCATAATGAATTACATAATCATTCTGAATTTGGAAACAACTGATTCCTTTCAATGAAGAATCACTATCGATAACAAATTCACCATTTCTAGAAGGTAATTACAATGCTGGATAATTCACCCATAATATTTCAATTCCTAAAAACAATCATCACATTATTTTGTCCAGTTGAATATAACACCTATTCGAATTAACTAAGTCAGTGGGATAAATAACCAATCAAAATTTTCAATGAACCTCTATTAATAGAAAGCTAATACAAGGAAACTAAAAGTCACATTTATATTTTCGGGTCTGGACCATTATTCAATAAAATTCATTTTAGAATGATCAATAGTTATTCCACCATTAGAAACAATTTTTCAAAAGGAATTAAATTGTTTGTAACCAAAAATCACATTTCTAAATTTCTCATATAGTTTATTTTTTAGGGTTTGTAAGAAAAATCATAAATGAAATTAATTATCATCATTAAATTTAGAATAAATCAAAATGTCATCAAAAAACAAAACCAAAAACTTATCTAAGAACTCAATTAATATTCTATTCACAAGATCCATGAATACAGTAGGTGAATTAGTTAACCCAAAAATAATACCTATAATTTCATAATGGGAATATCTAGTAGAAATTGTGGTCTTCATAATGTCTCCTTCCATTACATTCAACTGATGGTAACCCGACCTCAAGTCAACCATTGAAAAATATTGGGCTCCTTGGAGCTGATAAAACATATCATTGATATGAGTAAAAGGATACTTGTTCTTTACAGTGAAGTATTTCACGACTCAATAATCAATGGGAATCCTCATTGAGCCATCTCACTTTTTGATAAATAATATAGGAACACCCCATGGTGATGTTCTCAATCGAATAAACCCTCATTTATTAACTCTTGTTATTGATTATTCAAATATAAAAGTTCAATTTGAGTGATTTGGTAAGGGGGTTTTGAAATTCAATTAGCATCATGAACTATGTAAGCAATAAATTGAATTTCTCGATCAGGTCTAATAACATGAATATCATCAGGAAAAATATCAAGATATCCATTTACAACTAGAACATCATTAATCTGAACAGTTACTTTGTTTTCAAAAATATGTGCAAGATAACATTCATTTCCATATTTTAATAGTTTCTCATATTACTTATATGTTATCAATGGTAATGGTTCATCCCTGTACACAAACTAAATGTCTTAATGAAAATCAACTTCATTTGATCTATAGTTAGTCTTATCATGGTTAACAGAATTCCAGTCCATACCCAGAATAACATCAAACTCTAATAGAGTAAAAACAACAATGTTTTCAGGTAAATTATTTCAACAAATAAGGGTGTAAAGATTCTTATAATTTCTTTTTTCCTCAACATTACCCCTATTTTTAAACATAATTTCTAGATAATTTTTTTGATGTGGAATTTCAAATTAAATAGAAAATTTATCAAGAATGAAATAATGTGTAGTCCTTGAATCAAACAACAAATTGGAATAATATGACTAAATAAAAAATATGCCTGATACCAATTCATTGGATGGACCAACATCTGCTAAAGGAGTTTCAATGAATGTCACAACACCTTTCTGCTTATAGTTTTCTTACATCCTTTATTTCAAGTTCTTTATTGGACACTTATTTGCGTAATGACGCATCTCATTGTAATTGAAACATTTTACTAACTATAAATTAGATTTTTTTTCTTACGACTACCATTATCTTTTTTAGTGAAGTTATGAGAATTATTCCCCATTTTAACACATCAAAAGAACAATCCAAAATTCAGAAATCATTCTACAGTGTGTTTATTCCGAAATTTTTACAAACTATTAAATATATTTTCTTACAATCTGAATTATTTGATGAATTATTCCCATTAGCATGCCAACTCAACCTTTTATTCTATTATTTTTCAACAAACACATGATCATCAATAAACACCATTTGCACCTTTTCAACACATAGAACATGTTTTTAATAACATTTAAATTCATGATAATCCAATTACCTTTGACACATTGGCTTTAATTCTTAGTAAAAACTATTGATTTTATTTTCATGACCCCATAAGAAAATTGGAGCGTACATTTCCAGTTGAGTGAATTTTTCATCATATGTAGCTACCGTCTCATTCTCCTACATGAATTCCTAAAATTTTATTTCCATACTAAGTCAATATTTTTTAGGAAAATATTTCTCAAGAGGCATATTTTTTAATTATTCCCAATTCATAACATAAATCTCCTCAATATCCCTGATATTCTTAACACCCAACCACCACTGATCAAATTCACCTTCAAATTATAAAAAATAATCCTAACTTTTTGTTTTTTTGAAAATCCCAAGACATTAAAAAATTTTTATGGATTTAATCCACCCTTCATCAAGTATGGGGTCAGATGATCATCAGAATGATGGGGGATGTTGCCTCATGAAATGATCCACTATTTATTTGTTTCTCTATTATTGACATAGATGATCTTAAGCATAGATACCACCACTATATATAGCCTCATTAAACTGCACCATAACTTCAACAAATTATTCAGTTCTAATTCTGACCATCTCAGGTTTCTTATATGGATTATTTTTTCCCTAAGGATGTATTCCTAGAACAACTTACATAATTGAAAAATATAATTTCCATATTTCATTCAAAAGATAACATTTTAAGATATTGACATAATCAATCCCTTCTCAAAACCATTTTCAATACCAAAATACATGTGAATGGAATATTTTATTTATTTTCCTTTTAAAAACATTATGGATTATGAAGTAATCCAAATATCAAATAATGGTTAGGGCTGAAAATAAGTCATTATCTCCTTATACGTTAAAAAAAATTTATTTTTTCATTTTTTATGGAAAGTCAAACACTCCATATAAAAATATTACGTGATAAATTTTTTTGAAATTAAATATATAAATAAAAATAATATATTAAAAATTCATTTGACACATAAAAGATGAATTAAATAGTCAAAAAGATTAAATTTAACCCAATTAATAGAAATTGGTTTAACAAATTCCCTTACCTCGAGTATGACTTGTCTCATACATTCTTTAAAATCATGAATAAAAAACATAGGTTAATTTATAATTGATTAAGAAACTATTTATTTGTTATTATTAATTTTATATCACTTCTTACTATGTTGTAAAAATTATATAATTATTTATGATCATTTCAGACATTTTTTCAATATTCGGTACTTTATTGGAAAATGAATGTGGAATGATGTCAATAGTCCATGTGGTCAAATGTCAATTATCTGTAGAATATAAAAAATTATATAAATGTCGTATATTTTCATTAGATATGTATTTAAAATAATCATTGAATATAAACTAGAAACACCATTCCTGAAGGTGACATGTCGTACGTTTGCATGAATGATATTTTTGTTTTTCTTATTATATTAAAAGAGTGGAATTAAATGAAATGTCTGTAAATATATAAAAATATAAAATATAATTATAGTATAATCAACATTTCATTTATATCATATATTTTTATTGAATCAATCCTTTATACATTCCATGTGATGTGTGAAGGAATCGCATCATTTTGATGAGGTAGTTGTCCACATGTCCACAAACAAAGTTATCATATAACAAAAATATGAAAAGAAAGGAGGTATGTTTAATATAAAATTTCAAGAATATATAATTGCTTAAAATATATATATCTAATATTATAAAACAATAAAAATAGTTTATGACCATCCATAAAGATATTAACATTTCTTTTGAAAAATATTATATCTTTTATGTATAAAATTGGATTTATTTTCATTTTAAGCCCATAAAATTTATTACAAGAATGTAAAGACAATTAATAAACATGTGTAAACATAATATAGTTCATTCTATTCATTATATCCAATAATATGTCTATGATATAACTTCAATTTAAAATAATATTATTAATAACGTATTATTTTTTGGTATAACTTAATCTTATGTGTAATATATGATTTTAGATAAAACCAGTCTAGTGTGTCAAGCACACTATCAGAACTATCTTCCAATTTAAATTAAAATTAATATCTAATTCATAAATATTAATAGATATGAAAATGTATTATTCTATAATTACCTAATATTTTTCATTTATCAACTCTTTCGATATAGGGATCAATAGCCATTATTGATTCAAAACACTTTGTTTGTGGAAGAAATAAAAAAGAATAGAGTTCGTCGAATTCAATGTAATATTATTAGAAAAATATTTTCCTCATAAGAAAAAAGAGGATATAGAATAACATTTCTAGATATAAGAGATAATGAAGTGTAAAATATTTCTATGTGGGAAGACAAAATTACAAAGATAACATGTTATGTTGTAGACTATGTATATAATTCATAGAGAAATATATTCTATTCCATTTAGAGGCTTAAAAAATCACTTAAATGGAACTAGTCTACCAACAACAATCAACATATGAGGAAATATTGTCATGTTCTATTAGGAAATAGAAATAATTATCCATGTCTTCTAGATTTTAAGGTTTTTAGGGGATTGTGAGAATGAAATAGAAAACAATGGATAAAAGGATGAAGGGAAAGAAGGACTTGAAAACATGTTATACCTGTGGAAGTAATCACCAAGGTATATTCATAAACATATTTTGAGATTAAATCATGTCTAGGGAAATATGACCCTAGGCTCATGATATCAAGGGTATTAAAGAATCCTCCAAAGTGAAAATTTTATACTATAAAGGTTTCAGAAACTATGAAAATGAATTCACCACGACTCAAGGAAAAATACCTCAATCAGAACTAAGTCGTCAAGGTGATAATTTTGCTATCAAAAAAGGAAATGTGGCATGATTAATTTTATTGTGTATTTAGATCTATAAAATATGATTTAATGTTATTTTTTTGATGATTTTTTTGTTATATAAATTATGAAATGTCAAAGGATTGTGCTATAATATTTTTTTATTATGTATTTTAATGCATATATTGAATTGTACCAGTGACCTAGGAAAATGTTTTTATGGAAACTAAAACACCTAGGAAAATGATTTATTTAAGTATTATAGACATTAATATATTAATAATGTTGTGATAATGATTTTGGGATAAATTGATGATTGATATGGAAAATGTATACTGGATAATACAAACTACCATAGAATACATTAATGAAAAGTTAATTTTATAAATTCAGTGGCATTTTTTAATTTAATAGAGCTTAATCAATTGGATAAAACATAAGGTTAACCATTTTTAAATATTTTATGTTGAAATATGGATGATGTTTTATATAGCAGTGAATTTATTAAAAATATAGAGATTTATGCATGTTATATGACTTTAAAAAAACCATATTGTTTTTTGAAAATAGTTGTAGAAAGACTTAAATATAAGCCATTATATTTTGGTCTTCTAGATTCATTATATCTTCTTTTTAGTGTGTCAAGATAAATTTTTTTTTTGGATATTCATTTCCTTGATTAAGTGATTTATTCTAAATTTAATAAAGCATAACCAGTGGATAAAATATTACTTCAAAAAAAAGAAATGTAATATAAAAGTATATTTCATTATTATAATTTAATGTAAAAGAATTAATACATTTTTCGACAAATATCTTGAAATAAATTATCTTATTACACTTATATATGATCAATCATTTTTCCTTTTAAAAAAATTATATTTATGGTGTTGAGGTAATAAAATTTTCATTTTTCATTCATGGTATTATGTAAAATTAAATCTATAAATCTTAATACTTATTAAATATTTTATTCTATGTCCATGTTTTCTTTTTCATCTGTAGTTCTTCTACATAGAAACCAATTTATGTTTCATTCTAGATGAACTTTTTCCTTCGTTTTCTCTCTATTATGTTGATTTTTATTATCCCTTTTACAATGTTTTTTTCCCACCAATTGTATTGTCAAATGTAAAACCCCTAATTAAAAAGATGATAATTAAATTTTTTAGTATTAATTTTATTTATGGTGGGGATAATATAACATCCTGGGATTTTTTAAACTACAAACTCATTTTCAATTGAGTTTATGAAAAACATATAAACATTTGTAATAAATAATAGACAATATGAAATATATTTTTAAAAATAAATTTATTCCATTCAATAGCTTGCAGAGCACATGTCTCTTATTTGAAATGATCCATAATATAATATGTAGTTAGAACCTAGACATCTTGTTTAGAAATATGAATAATAAAATATAAATAATTTATATTAATTTTTTATCTATGGATTATAAAAAAAAATTATAATCATTTTAATGAAAAATAAATGTCTTCTAAAAACAGTATTTTTTATTAATTGATGGTTTTGTCTCGTTTTTTATTGATAATTAATAATTAATTTAAAACAAATTTGAAATATATTTTTTTTAAAAATATTTCATTTTTGATATCAAAATTTAAAAATTCCTTCAAGTGAATCATTTTTATTTTTACAAACTATTTAATTTTTTTGTTGAAAATTGAATAATATTGAACTTAAATTGAATACTTAATTTTGTTTTAAATTAATTACAATGATAATTTATATTTTATATGATCATTAATTTAATAAAATTTCAATTATTTATATATTTATGAAATTAATTCATTGGAATAATTTTCATATTGAATTTAAAAATAAGAAATTTGTAATCGTTATAATATTTTCACTTTGAAAACATGCTTTCTCATCATGTAATGTGAGATTGATATTAAATTTAATTTTTTTCATCTATGTGAATGAAAAATGAAAAAATCGATTTTGTATTTGTAATCAACATAATTTATATTTTATATAAAGTTTGAAATCATTTTTGACGAAGATGAATAGTAAATACAGTAAATTTCACTCACCACTGTTAAAGTTGAAATTGAATAAATGATAAGTCAAAGTAAAAAATAATGTGTAAATTGACCTAAAATTTGCATAAAATCTAATTTCTTTAATCATTTCTACAATATAGTTTATAATAATTTATAGTTCTCCATTTTAGACCCTTTTTAAAAGTCAAAAATGTGGTTGTGCCTTTTTCTTTCTAAAAAATAGAAGTGTGCCCCTCAAATAACATATAAATGGATACCCATATATACACTTATTAATACCTTCATAACACCATGGTTCTTCCAATAACTTCTGAAAAAATTATTAATATCCCTAATCTAATCCTAGAAGCCCAATTTTTGTATGAAATCCATCCCAGGAAGGCTTTGGGGGAAACCTTAGGAGGTTACTCAAAGAATAGAAAATTCTCATCAACAAGCATTTTTATTTTATTTCCTCCTCCACATAATTCAATTATTATTAAACAATGGTTATAAAATAGGCTATTTATCATTCAAATACTTATATTTTTTATAGTTAGGATATTCATTATATTATCCCCACTTCCATCAAATGGGTTATAAAATCATTGTTTGGGCGTGCAGATGACTACTTCCTCACGAACCAATTAACATTCGTCTTTCCATTACCTCCTATCATGATTTCATATAATGATGAATATAAATTATATATATATGTGTGTGTGGGTGTGATATTTATAATATAATTATACCACTTTAGTAATTAACCATATATACCTTTTTAAAATCTATTTCATAGGGGATTCGATAATGTCTCATTATGGTATAGTAGACTACCACCCCACAAAGTGATGTGATTCATTTTTAGCTAATGATTTTCATAGAAAGTGTTAATTAAAATTTTAATGAATATATATTATATAAATCAAATAATTATGATATTCATGAAATATTTGAAATTTTTAAATAATAATATGTTATTTTCATTTTTATAGTGATAAAGGATAACATCGTTCGTGTATATTTGGACTACCACCGTCAGAAGGCAGTGTAATGTCCCGAAATTTCTATATATAAATTTTTATTATATGGAATTATTTTGGGATCACGAAATTGGACAGAAAGTGATTCTAAGGCCCAGAGTTCCCATAATGATACGTCAAAAAAATTTAAGATTTAAATAGAGGGAGTGATTAATATTCTTAAATAAGTGGAATAACTCTTAAGTGGGTGCCCAGATCAAAAATAATTGGGCATTATTTCATTCAGGATGGTGGGTTAACCCTAAGCGCGACATATGTTTAGTTAGGGATGGCCTCCAGTGAGAAAAATCTAAAAATGGTATAAATATAAATAAAATAATTAAATAAAATTATCCCATTTTTCAAATGCTTATAACTCATTAATGGTGAATCAGATTAAAATTCTGATACCAACACTAAGGTTGTGAGGGTATGCATTCCTTACGTATATCCTAACATTGGCCGGTGTAGGCTAATATTTAAAGTTAGTTTTTAGCCGTAAATAAAATACTTATGTATCAATTAATTTATTTTAAATTCCATATAACTCCTAAATGGTAACTCAAAATGGAAACTTGAGAGTACCATTGAGCTTGTGAGGGTGTGTTCCCCTTAGGCGGAGCCTGACCTCGACCGGTGTAGGTCGAGGGTGACTGGTAATTTTTTTAACTTCTTTTAAGGTAAATTTTGTAAACATTCGATCAGGAATTTATATATATTGAACTGGTGCATGGATTTAAAATCATAGGAAATTGTTGAACTCGCAACACCAAGATTCGCTTATGTTAAGAATAACATTGGTTGGAAATGGTCAGACTGAAAAGTTAATTTTCTATATTTTTAGAAAAATAATAAAATAACACTTTTAGTTATTTTATTCTTTCCTTCAAATTTTGAAAGAGGTATGGAGAAATCATAATGTAAAAAATAGCATTAATTTAGGGTCAATAAATGACCTGTTCCCATTGTATTGTAACCAAAATGCTTGTGTGATTGATTGATTCATTAATTAAGGACCATTAATGAACCACATTAATGAACCTATCATTAACAATTTTTTAATCAAACTATTGGAAGAAGTATTTCACAACTGTGGAGAAGCTCTAATGAAATTTCGGGGACATCACTCTTTAATGAAGAATGGTGATTGTTGGATGATCGTTGGAGGAACCGATCCGGAATTGACAAGAGACAACGAACGTCGAACAATTGCTAGCGTGAAATTGTTTCACTAATCCGTGGTAGATTCCCCTAAATCCAGGTAGAGGATTTATGTGTTTAAAGGAACCCACTTTCTCGTTTTTGAATAATATGAATAATGGGGATCAACCAACCAATGGGTTGATCTATTATTCTATCTTTACTGCAAGAGGTTGTTGTGGGATTCGTTTTGGTGATTTTATTCTTTGAATTGATGATTTATGATTTTCCACCTTGTTAATACACTAATGAAGAGGGCATAAGCCCATAAGTACAAGGACTAGACCCCCCAATATTCTTGGTTTATATGTGTTCTCTGTGCATGGCTGGTCAACGTGGAAGCTAGACAAATCCATGGGCTTCACAGAGGAGTCGACAAATCGGGAGGCCCGTAGGTGAAAGAAATCGGACCACCGGAGCATCTCTGGTGGCCAGTGGAAGCAGTCACTGGTGTGGTACCACCGGCGTGATGACGTTGGTGACTAGTGGAAGAGGCCAGTTAGATCAGGCCATACGAAGATGACAGTTCCCGCTGGCGCTGTGAAGGAAAGAGTTGTTGCTAGCCAGGCCGCGGTGGGTGGAGACGTTGCGCTCTAGTGCCGCGTGGGAGACGGAGTGGCCGCTCGGATGGACACCAACAACTGTCTTCAGGTGACCATTTCGGAAGGAGGATCGGTGCCCCACTTGGAGAACCGCCCCGCATGTGGGACAAGTTACCCCGGTGGTCCAGACCGCTTCCAGACCCATACCCGGCCGGTCATATTTCACTAAAACAAGAGTATCTCACAAACTGGTCATCCGACTAACACAACATCTATGGAATTGGGACCCTTTAGATGATTCAATAATTTTGAGATACTCCACATGAGTTTTCATATATGTTTGGGTGTGGATTATTTGGATCGAAGTCAAATCCAACCATGCCCTATTTACCTTTTTACTTATATCATACAAACAAGGCGTTTGATTGACGCAATGTCTGTCGGCTAAGAAACCATATGACAAGGAGGTTCTTTGGGTTACTTCTTCATGGGAATTCATGGTGGTTGAGTTATGACCAATATTATGAGGAGTATAATCTTCAAAACTAAAGCACAACATGTGCAGGAATCATGTGGCCGGTTGTACAGTGAATAGCGACCCTCCGTGGATCGGCATGAGAGAGACCCTCGGTGGATCAGAAACAGTGAAACCCTCTATGGATGAGCAATAGAGTGACCCTCTATGGATCAACATAATAGAGCCCCTCTTTGTAATGATAATATTTTTACCCTTTGTGGATCGACTGTAGTGCGACCCTCTATTTATTGGCATTAGAGAGACCCTTTGTGAATCAGCTGTATAACGACCCTTCATGGATTAGAAGTAGAACCTCTCAACAGAATAACATGATCTAGATCAAGACTAATCATAATTATTCCTATTCTCTATGTTGTATACCTGGTATAAGATGTATTTTACTTTTTATCTTTTCATTGGGATCATGCTTTGTGGTTTATCCCATGTGGGATTCTGAGAGACCGTTGGAGGTCTCAGGGTCCCTACTGAGAATTGTTATAATCACCCCTGTATGGGCTTTTCCTGCACCATGTTGTGTCTTGTATAGATGGAATACCTCTAAAATAAGACTCGGGGAGTTAGGGCTAGACAGTAGTCATAGGTGATTGATAGTCATGATGAGTGGTTGTAAAAACAGATGATGAGCTTTACCTACCCTTCACGTAGGATCCTTGTCAGACTATCTCTAGTGCATGTTTTTCCTTTTTCTATACTACTCTTTCATTTGGACTTTTATACTGAGCCCTTTTTACATTCGGTACTTAATTTTTCTCTTAGTGTTATTAATTAGTCGTGGTTTTACTACTTATTTTCAATCGGGTTTTACTTGTATGGATTGTGACCTGTCTGTGTGTGTACAGGTTTAATGGTATTGCCTTACCTTTTTGGATTTTTTCTTTCCGGTGCTAGTCACCATCCCCTGGACAATGGAAGGAGGAATTTGGGTAGTCACGAAATGGGCCTTAGGGGATAGGTTGGGACGAATTGGTATCATAGGGTGGTCGGTTCAACCAGAAGAACAACAAGTCTTTATTTTCAATGGGGGCAATATTGTTAACTATCTTGAGTTTGGATTTCAGTCCAGAGAGTCCAGTTTCAGTGCGGTGACCGACATATCCATACACCAGGACCCTGAATAGTGTTTTTCTACTCATTACATGATAACACAACTTTCATATGTTTTTAAAATGATTTTCTCTTGATATTATTTGAGTCATCTCACCAGGTATAACTTATTGACTGTGGTTCATCATGGTTCTTTTTCAACTTGCATACATGCAGATAGGAAACCTAGATTCTAATGTGTGTCCTTGAGGATAGTCCATAGAGTGATGAGGCTTTAGTACAAGGATTTTTGCCTGATATTGTACCTTTAGGAAGTGACCCACCAATACCACTTCTTGTTGGTTAGAAGTTACTTCCAACGCTACAAGTAGAGGACACATATAGAATTAGTGCCTCAAAAGAGTTTCAGTGAAAGATACCCCTCATGTTCTGAGGCGAGCCTGACTCATAAGAAGTTATGGACTAGCTTGAGGTGGGGACCATGTTTCCATCTAGACAGGGTACCATTAGATCATATGGTAGTCCTAGTAGTGATCATTCTACGTGGCTCAATAGGGTGATAGAAAGGTTTAAATTACCCTTATTTCATGATGATGTGCCTTTTCTATGGACAGATCTTGAGAACCATTCTCAGAGAAGGCACTACAAAATATTTCACTTTTTCCAATGGTGAAAAATCTGTTGGTAAAAGTGCATTTTTTGGTAAAATATTTTACCAACATATATGCCTCTGTCACTAAACTGTTGGTAAAAACTTTGTCGCTAAATGTTTGTGTGACAAATAAAATTGTTCTTGTGGAAATAATAATTATACCAACAGATAATATATATATTGGTTAATGTTTTTGGAAACTTGTTATGGTGAAAAATTTATCTGTTGGTAATAATATTACCAACATATAATATATATATATATATATTACATTTGAATAGAAATTATAATTTTTAATTGCTAGTAATATTTCTTGTTATATTTATTATTTCATCATATATAAAATATAGAATACAATTTTAACCCATTTTAAACATAGAAAAAAATAATTTTATTAATAATGAAATATTTTATACAATATATTAGATCCCCCAATTCCCCCCCCCACTGGATCCCCCAATATGGTCCACCCCCTCCAGGCGACCCATCAATGCCATCTAGTCAACTCCAGTGCCAACCATGCCAGTGAATCATACATGTCATCTAGTCAACTCCAACTCCAACGCCCCAACCATGACAGCGACCCATCCATTCCATCTAGTCACCTCCAGCTCTAGATAAAAGAAAATTTAACTTTTATAGGAAATAAACGAGGTTTTGATATAGTCGCATGCACACACTAATCTTCCACCATGCTGAAAGGCCAAATGTACATGTCATACTCTAGAATCCATCCATTCTCTTCCATTATAAACCTACTTTAATAATAATTTTGTAGAAAATCAGTACTTAACCAACTTATAATCAAAACAACACAGACAAAAAACCAGAAACTCGTGTAGTACTTCAAGATGTACATTGTAAATAGAATCTCAACCTATTAAAAAAACAGAAACCCAGACTACATCTCATACTCCTCTAACATCCATTCATGATCATACTGTATCTATTGTCACTGTAGTGATTCACACAAGAAATCTATTTCTCTCACACTCCCAGCAATGCTACCTTCACACTTTCCAACTACATACATCAATATACCAATGGGATACCGTATTAAATAAAAATACAATTTCATTTAATTTAAATTTTGGGTGATTGTGTGAAAAAAGACTTACATTTTTGTTAGTGTTGCAATACCTGCAAGTTAAAATTACTGTTCCAAGAGAGAAACAATATTTACAATGGAAATTATTTTTAATAAGTAAAAATCAGTTAAAAACCAGGTGATAGATTACAAAATAGGCTAGACATAAAGAATGAAATGCTAACCAAGTTGAGTGTAATGAAATGGAGCTTGAAACATTTAAATTTTGAGACACCATAACACTATAATGGAATCACACAAAACCCCCAAAATGAAAAACATACTCGACCTCCAGAATCTTCCTTACATCCTTATCATTACAAGGATATCAAACACTCCTCCACTATATATCTACATAGATTTATATCAACAATAAATTACAAAAACATTGAGAGAAACAGTTTCAAAAATTCAATCAACATTCTAGAAAACTCTCCTCACACCTCTCATAACAGATCAAAATTGAGGCCACAAACATCCAAGATGATATGATGGTACTCAGATTCAGACATCTTCAAGATTAGTTGATCATAGAAACAAAATAGAATAATGTTCAATCCTACAAATCATGCTGAATTTAACTAGGAAAGTAAAAGAATGAAAAAGACGACAATACCATGACATGAATGGGTTAAATGGTGTATACAAATGAAATCATGACCAAGAAAAACACTCAGATAATCTAGAGACCGAAAGCATCGAAAAAATCCATATACACCTTAGGATTCCCTACTACAGTGATGATAAAACACTCATAGCCCTAAGGTAAAACATATTCCTCTCGCTTTATTTTCCCTTGTCATCACATGTATAGAAAATCCAAGCCACTAGTTTCCACACTACACCACATCAACAAAAACAGTGGTAACAAACACATAAAATAACAATCATACCTCAAGAACCACTCTCCCATGAATAACGACTATGAATCTTGTGCAAGAGAACCACCAAGAACACTTCAGTACACCACTAAAAATTAAACATGAAAGTTGAAGTCCCATGAAAAACCTTGAAATGAACCATCAATGAAGAAATAGAATAACAAAATCAATGAAAACACAACCTATCACAAATAATAAAAAACAAACACACATCTAACAGGTGAATCAATAGAGATTTATCAAAGGGAATGCCCTCTACTATTCAAAACAATCAGTAAATGAAAAGGGAGACCACAAACAACCAATTTGTCTCCAAACTACCTGTATCACGTGTAAATATCGCAAGATATGTGATGAAACATTTAACCAAGGGATGATGAGTGGCCATTAAGAGCTAAAAAATAAATTTGAACCAAGAAAAAATGGAGAACAATATCCAATAAACTAGCTGAAACCAAAAAATAATAAATAAAACAGCCAACCTAATCAAACATTCTTTATCTATTCAAGTCATCACTCAATGACCAAGAGACAATGATTATAGAAATGATGTAATAAATCCAAAAAATATGGAATATCTAAATTATTTATTAAGATCATTTTCTAATTTAGAAAATAAATAATCAATAAAAAAATTGATAACATATTCCATTCAATAGAATCATAAATATAACCAACAAATAGTAGACAAAAATTTTTATTTAGTTATAATATCAATTAACAAACACATGAAAGAAAGATTCATAGTATAAAAACAAAAATTCAATACATAATTTTTAATTCATGAAAATATTCAAAACAATATCAAAATAGTTATGATTAAATAAAAAAACTTAAATGGTCTAATTTTTTTGTAGTGGTCAAAACAAAATAGTTTGTGGCATAAAAAAGAATCAACATTATCACAATTCCAATTCTAAAACATGAAATGAAACATAACATGTTCAAGGAAAATGAAACAATAGAGATGATAATAAGTGACTAACCAAGAAAACTATCAACGATAGAGTTATTAAAAAATTAGAGGCATTCAATTAACCCAAGAATGAGATATCAAAATATACACCCACATAATACTAACTCACTCACACAGATATCAACATACACACCCACATATGATTCTTGATATTGAATGATATAATATCCAAAATGTAATAATAGCCTTTGAAAAATGGTAATTTTACTGAGAAAGATCACAAAATTGATACAGAACTTTAATAGTAAGTATTCAACATAACCAAATTATGATTTGAGAACTAAATGGATATAGTGATTCTCTCAAGCAACGTGATTTTTGAACACATGCATGATTTGAGGCTCAATATTTACCTTGATCTTGAGCTACTTGATAAATGCATCATGTTGAACTTAAATAATTGATCCAATCATGAAAATAATGGATGAATTGATATTTTAATATATAAATTAATGTTAATAAATATTTATTGGTTGAAATACTTCTCTATATAATTGTGTCTATAGAATTCCATTTTTTTATATGTGTTTATATATTATTTATAGAATAAAATATCAACGAGAGATCTCAAGTAACTCGAATTAAAATTTGAGTAGAGTTAAATATTAAAAGTCATTATTCAAACTAGTTTTAGATGAGATTCAAGCTTGTAAAGAAGTAGTATCATATATTTACTTGACTATACTCAATTTTATTACACCCCCTAATGGTGAACTTGAACTCAATATGAGATATCAACAAATACACCCACTTTATACAAATTAACTATATATAAAATGGAATGTGTCATGACCCGTCCTCAGGGACCGTGCCGTGACTACCCCAAGCCCGCCTTCCATAGGCCAGGGGCTGGCGACTACCACCAAGGCATAAATCCCGGTAAAAGGGAAGGCATTGCCTTTGTAAAGTAAACAAGCACCTCAGAGTAAGCAAGCGGAAAAAGTAAACACTAAGTAAAAACTGGTACAACAGTAAGTGAAGAAAAGTAAATGGGCCAGTATACAAACCCAAACTGAATGTAAAGTACAACTCGAAAGGGAAAACAACAACTGAAAAGTAAAAGCTGCTACACCGAGCTGTCCACTGGAAATCCCACATGAAGGGTGGTACAGATTGCTCCACTGCTCCTCAGGTCCCACCGTCCGCTCCGAGTACGTCCCGCCTAGTGGTCCACCTCCAGGTACCGTCCTGCTCTGCAAGCCTCAACCACGATCAATGTTGTCCGTCTTCTGCAACCAACACAACGTAGTGCGGGAATAACTCGTGAAGGGGTGAGTATAAGCTACTCAGTAGGGACCCTGAGACCCCTGAAGGTCTCCCAAAATCCACAAAGGATAAACCACAAAGGAAAGATACAATCATGAAGAAACAACTGACACTGCTTAGGTATATGCACATACATATACCTAAGTCATCAATTCCAATACGCTCCAACCTCCGAACCCAAGTACAACCCAGTCCACACATGAAAGTATGCGTATTCCACACAGGAAAGCAAAACGTAATCCACACAGGATAGCACAACACAATCCACACAGGAAAGGAAACATGATTCAGCTCACACATGTATATTTCTTCAAAAGACGATAGATATGATCACTAATCCATCTAAGTCATCGGACACACAAAGGATCGATAGGTACTAACTCCTGCAAAAACCCACACAGGATTGGTAGGAAACTAACCCCCGCAAAGACCCACACAGGATCAGACCCACACAGGATCTGTAGGCGCTGGCTCACACAGAACCGCTGAGCGCTGACCAACACATGATTAGACCCACACAGGATCGGTAGCACTAATCCACATAAGATCGCTGAGTGTTGTAGTCGTCGCTGTCGAATCCACTGAGGATCTCTGCACAGTCGTCGTCGCAGTCACAGTAGCAGTCGCAGCTAGCACTAGGGTCCCCGCACACAGCAAGCTCGTTCGAGAGGGTCCGGTCCACGAGCCGAGAGGTTGATACATCAACTATCAATAAGTCCAGAGTTTATGTATCCAAATGTTTTGTATCGTCAACATGAACTCAACGTCGTAGACGGCGCGTCGATTGGACGCCCGGTCTGAGAGTTATTGGCTTTTTCGTCCCAGGGGCCCGGTTGGTTTTTACGGCAAAACCAACCCGACTGTACTCCACCTTGGACCAAACCTCAGGTGGAGTATGACAAAAGATCCGTCTCACTAAGTGAAACCCAACAAAGTTGACGGCACGTCAATCGGACGTCCGTAGCTCAAGATATGAGTGTTTCCGCTCCGAGGGCCCGGTTGGATTCATGTACAAACCAACCCGGCTGAACTCAAAGTATTCTAAAACATTGACTGTGATATATCGAAACAACCGTCTCATTCTAAGGATCGTTTTTCCGCTGACGTCGCGTCGATCGGAGGTCCGTAGCCCGAGTTATGGGCATTTGAACCCAAACAGTCCGAAAACGGGGGTTTCGGGCCCGGACGACCCGGCCCGAGACCCCCTCTGTTGGCCCGAACCGAGTCGACCCGCCCCGTCCTGGCACACCAGCCGGGCACTGGTCCGGCTGGGGACAGCGCGCCCAGCGCGCTGTCTGGCTCGGCCTTTGGCCGAGCCGTTTCGGCAAAGGGGGGGGGGGGCGTCTGCCCCCCTGTGTAACCGCAGCCCCCCCCCCCCCCAAATTTATGGGGGGCCGTTTGAACCGGCTGGGGGAATTTAATTCCCCCTGACCGTCCCCTTCCGGCCGGCCTGACCTGGCCGGCCAGTTTTGGCTCAACTGGACCGGCGCTGGCCGGTCCCCTTCCAGCTCCATCACCGGCGGCCTGGTACGGCCGTCGGTCACCTTGCTCCGCCGCGGCCCGGAACCGTCCGCAGCCCTTGTCGTCTGGCACGGTGCGACGGCACCGCACCCCTCCGTCGTGGCCCCGCTCCGGTCGTGGCGCCTTCGATTTCCTTCGACGCGGCGCGACGACGTCGCGTTCTTAAACTTCTTTCCACGGCGCAGCGTGACGACGTTGCGTAATACTTTCAGTGTGATTCCCGCATGGTGCGACGACACCACGCCATTCCGTTCCATCCACAATGAATCAAACATGAACATAAGAGGGGGGTTCGGCCGTGTTTGTGCGGTCCGAACCCCCTCTCGTTAAATGATAACATCTAGTTGAAAGTCCACAATGATCGATAAACTAGAATCATGAATGGAAATAATTAAAAAATAAAACCCCTACCTCGGTTCAGGAATGGTGTTCGTCAACGACCCGCGGAAGACAAGCGTCACGGAGGTCGGGCGTCGCGGGAGAACGTCGACATCGCGAAGCGAGGATTCGAAGTCATTGACGGTGATTCCGTCGCGGAAAACTGTCGCGGAAGAGACGACGCGGAAGAAGAACGTCGCGTTGCGGATACGGCGTCGCGGAAGAACCGTGTTCTTCAGCGAAGAAGTTCTTCGTTGAAGGATGATGTTCTTCGCATTCTTCGCTGAGGAAGAAGGTGTTCCTTAGCTTTTTCTCCAAAAATCTCTGAAACAACCCAACACCAACCCCTAATAAAATAAGTTCTAAACTTATTTTATTGACACCTAAAAGCATTTGAAATTCAATTGTTTGAATTTCAAAAACATACATGTAACTCACCAAATTAATCAAATAAGTTGTCAAATTAATTAGAGTGGAGTTATTGGGGAGTATAAGGGAAGTTGATGAGTAAGGGCTCGTGTGGGACCCACCACACTTTATCCACTTAAGGGAGGTTATGTGGATGTGGGCCCCACCTCTAACTCCCTTTGGGAGGAAATAACCAACAAAGTTAAAAATAAATTGTGTTCCACAATTTATTTAACTTCTTCTAATTCCCCCCAAAACTAACTCTCATGCCGCATAAAACGCAACCTTGGAAAAGGTCTCCTTATGCGAATATCGGTGCTGCGAGTTCATCGGTGCCATCAGATTTCAATTCCGAGCACCGGTTCAAAAGATAGGAAAACCCGCTCGTTCGTTCACTGAACCTACCCGAGCCAAACTTCGGAAATTGATTCCGGGCACATCGGGCCTCAGAATCAGGTGCCGTCAGAAACCGCGTTCTTGTAAAATTCCATAGAAAATTAAGAAAAAATTTCCCTTGAATTTTACGGGCCTTTACATTACTCCCACCTCAGGGCTTTACTTCCCCGTAAAGATACATCAAAACTAGGGAAACAAATGAGGGTACTGAGCATGCATCTGAGCCTCCCGCTCCCAAGTGCTCTCCTAGAGGTACACGTGCTGTCATCTGATGCACACTAGATGAATCAACCATCCACGTAGGACCCACTCCTGTCGATCCTTGATCTCCACCGGGACCTCCTTAAAGGTCGCCCCATCATCAATGTCAAGCTCCCCATGGTCAATGATGTGCGTCGGGTCGTGCACGTATCTCCTCAGCTGAGATACGTGGAAGACGTCGTGCACCCGGTGCAACTGAGGTGCTAGATCCAGACGATAAGCCACCTCTCCAATCCTGCCGAGGACCTGGAATGGTCCGATGAAGCGTGGAGATAACTTGCCTCCTCGTCCAAATCTCCGTAAACCACGTCGATGTGAGACACGCAAGAAGACATGGTATCCATCCTCGAACTCTAGTGGCCTCCGCCTCCTGTCAGCGTATGACTTCTTCTGGCTCTGAGCTGTCCTCATCCGCTCCTGGATGACCTGGATCTTCTCTGTCGTGGCCTGGACTATCTCTGGTCCCACAAGTGCTGACTCCCCAGGGTCTGTCTAACACAAAGTAGATTTGCATGGTCGGCTGTACAACGCCTCGTACAGTGCCATTCCAATAGTGGAGTGGTAGTTGTTGTTGTACGCAAACTCCACCAAGGGCAGGTGGTCCTCCCAGCTATGACCAAAGTCGAGGACACATGCGCGGAGCATGTCCTTGAGAGTCTGAATGGTCCTCTCCATCTGATTATCCTTCTGAGAGTGAAAGGTTGTGCTCAGACGTAGCTGCATTCCAAACGCCTCCTGCAATCCCTTCCATAGCCGGGAAGTAAAATGAGTATCTCGATCAGAGATGATAGATGATGGCACACCATGAATCCGCACAATCTCCTGAACGTAAAGACGTCCCAAGCTCTCCACTAAGCCCTGCTCTCTGATGGTTAAGAAGTGAGCCGACATGGTGAGTCGGTCGACAATCACCCAGATGGAGTCGAGACCTCTGGAAGTGCGTGGAAGTCCAGTCACGAAGCCCATAGATATCCCGTCCCACTTCCACTCCGGGACCTCTAAGGGCTGTACCAAGCCTGCTAGTACCTAGTGCTCAGCCTTCACCTGCTGGCAGGTGAGGCATTGAGAAACGAACTCTGCCACATCCTTCTTCATGCCCGGCCACCAGTGCTATCGTCTGAGATCTTGGTACATCTTCGCCACTCCAGGATATACCGCCAAAGGAGAAGTGTGAAACTATCTCAGCACCTCATCCCATAAAGAGACTGGTACCATGGTACGTCCTCTAAAAAGGATGTCATTCTCTTCTCCAAATGAGAAACCATCAGGTGCCTGTCCTGAGGATATCTGTGCACGCCGCGTCTCATAGTCGTTGTCCCCACGCTGTGCCTCTATGACTCGCTGTAGTAGTGGAAGAGTGACTCTGTGAGACTGAAAGAAGGCTGCTCCATCACTATCCACAACGGATATCTGCAAAGAGGCTAGCTGCTCTGTCGCCTCCTCATGTAGCTGAATGCCCGTCCTCATGCTGAGGGCATCGGCTACCACGTTCCCCTTCCCAGAAGTATAGACTATCTCAAAGTCATAGTCCTGGAGGAACTCGAGCCACCGTCGCTGTCTCAGATTCAGATCCTGCTAAGAGAAGATGTATCTGATACTCTGATGGTCAGAAAAAACTGAAAAACACTCACCCATCAGATAGTGTCGCAATGTCTTCAGAGCGAATACCACTGCTACTAACTCCAGGTCATGGGTAGCGTAGTTATGCTTATGCGTCCTCAACTGACATGATCCATAGGCGATCACTGCCCGCTCCTGCATCAGGACACATCCGAGTCCGGTCCCTAATGCATCGCAGTAAACTACGTACCCTTATCCCTCCTCAGGAAACCTCAAGATAGGTGCGTTGGTCAATCTCCGTTTCAGCTCCTGGAAGCTCTGCTGACATCTGTCTAACCACATGAAGGGTTTCCCCTTCTTCATCAAAGATGATAGTGGTGCCGCAACTCTGGAGAAGTCTGGCACAAATCTCTGGTAGTATCCAGCTAGTCCCAAGAAACTTTGCACCTCCATCACGCTCCTGGGTGGCTCCCAAACTAACGCTTCCTTGATCTTCGCAGGATCCACTGAAACTCCCGCCTCAGAGATGACGTGTCCCAATAAGTGGACCTCACATATCCAGAACTGACACTTCGAGAGCTTACCATAAAGCTGGTGCTCTTGGAGTGTGTCTAGTACAACACGTAAGTGGTAGGCATGCTCCTCCTCAGTCGTCGAGTAAATCAAAATGTCATCGATGAAGACCACGAAAAATTGATCGTGGTATGACTGAAAGATCCCGTTCATGAGGGACATGAACACTGTTGGAGCATTGATTACTCCGAATGGCATAAACAGGAACTCATAGTGGCCATACTGACATCTGAAGGCCGTCTTCTGCACGTCCTCGTCTCGAACTCTGAGCTGGTGATAACATGACATGAGGTCTATCTTCGAGAACCACTGTGCTCCCTTGAGCTGATCAAATAGGTCATCAATCCTCGGTAGCAGATACTTGTTCCTCACTGTCACCTGGTTCAGGCGACGATAGTAGACACACAGTCGCAAGCTCCCATCCGCCTTCTTGGCGAACAAAATCGGGGAACCCCAGGGTGAAACACTGGGTCGGATGAACCCCTTGCCCTGTAAGTCCTCCAACTATACCCGTAGCTCTCGAAGCTCTGCGGGGGCCATTCGATATGCTGGAGTCGATATCGGAGCTGTCCCGGGGTACAGGTCAATATAAAAGTCTACCTCTCTGCGAGGAGGTAACCCTGGAACGTCATCGGCAAAAATGTCCGCAAACTGATCCACCACTGCAAGAAAACCAGGACTCCGCACGTCAACTACTCCTAGGATGAGGCTAGCCATATGATTAGTGATGGGCTGTCCTCTCCTCCGTGGAATTCCATCATGTGCTGCAAAGGCTCCCTTCTCGCCGGTGAAGGTGAACCTTCTCCCGTCGGTGCGTACACATCGCACCTTGCGCCTAAAATAGTCAATTTGTGCATGGACCGTAGATAAGCAATCCATGCCCATGATGACGTCGTAATGCATCGATGCTGCTACAAGAATATCCAATACGAAGCTCACGCCTCCTAGAGTAAGCTTACACTGCCGGCACCAGTGCATAATCGTCGAGTCTGCTCCCGTAGGAGTCTCTAGCCGTAAGGATCGAGCCAACGGCTCTGTCGGAATCTCCGAGCTCCGAACAAGGGCAGCGGCTATGAAAGAGTGACTCGCTCCTGTGTCTATAAGTACTACAGAAAGGGTGGAATAGACATAGATAGTACCTCAAATCATCTCGTGAGTACTGTTGTCGTAGGCCTCTTCTACCTGGAGCTGTGCCTGTCTCCGCCCGCCAACTCCCTGTGGTCGGGGCGGACCTCCTGGTGGTCCCTCAACCGTCTGATGCTCCTCGGAATAGCGGGTCGGGCAGTCACGAGCCATGTGGCACTGCCCGCCGCACGAGTAGCACTGCCTGCCTCTCGAAAGACTGGCTCCACGTTGTGTGCCCCGCACTGCTGAGCCAGTGTCCTGAGGTCGTCTGCCTGAGGGTCTGGTCTGCCTGGACCCATGAGTCATCCGTCGACTGCCTGCTGCAGAATACTTTGCTACGTGCCGCCTTGCAGTGGGTCTCGGCGCTGGTGTAGACTCAGCAAGAAAGCTCTAGATCAAAAGGGCCTACTCCAGTACTCCTGGCTGAGTCGGAATGCTGAGGGAGATCAGCGATGCCCTGATCTCGTGTCTCAATCCCTGCTCAAAGTTCCGGGCCCGGAAGAATGCGTCTCGTACCATGTCGGTCGAGTAGCGCGAGAGATTGGTAAATCTCGCCGAGTACTGAGCGACCGTCATGCTGCCCTGCCGCAAATGAAGAAGCTGCTGAATGCGCACCGTACGGAGGGTGGTCGGGACGAACTCCGAGCGGAAGAGGCTCTCAAAGTCTATCTAGAGTAGAGATGCCTCATCGTGCAGCTGAAGCATCAAGATCCACCATCGGCCCGCTGCTGCGTGCAGTAGGCTCGCAGCGAGGATCACCATGAGGTCTGCTGGTATCTTCACTAGCCCTAATACTCATACGACTGCCTCCAGCCAGTCCTCGGCTACCTGGGGGTCCGTCTCCCCACGGAACCTGGGTGGTCGCTGGCGCTGGAACTCATGCAGTGCGCTGAGGCGACGTGCATCATCAGCGGCTGGTGCTGGAAGTATCGGGGGCTCGGCGGGTAGAGCTACCGTCGGTGCCACTGCTGACAAAGGGCCCTGCACTGAGGCCTCGTCGCTCGGTGGGCTGTCGTCACGCTCGACTCTCGGAACCCTAGCTGGCTGCCATCGTGGGGCCATCCTGAAAAGGAAACTAGTGCACCATGGTCAGAATAGTATACCTGGTGAGCTGATATAATGTAATCACAAAGAAATCTTTGAAACACACATGCAATCAATGTTTTCGTGCATTAAGTCGAAAATCAGAAGTCAGGGTCTTGGCGTACGGATACGTCGGTCGCCGCACCAACATTAGACTCCCTGGACTGATAACCACACTCGATACGCTAAACACTATTGCTTCAGAAAGAAAAGATCAGAGTTCGCGGTAGAACCGAACTCCTTTGATACCAATTTGTCACGACCCGTCCTCGGGGCCCGTGCCGTGACTACCCCAAACCTGCCTTCCATAGGCCAGGGGCTGGTGACTAGCACCAAGGCGTAAATCCCAGTAAAAGGGAAGGAATTGCCTTTGTAAAGTAAACAAGAAACTCAAAGTAAGCAAGAGGAAAAAGTAAACACTAAGTAAAACGGGTACAACAGTAAGTGCGGAAAAATAAATGGGCCAGTATACAAACCCAAACTGAATATAAAGTACAACTCGAAAGGGAAAACATCAACTGAAAAGTAAAATCCGCTACACCGAGCTGTCCACTGGAAATCCCACCTGAAGGGTGGTACAAATAGCTCCACTGCTCCTCGGGTCCAACCGTCCACTCCGAGTACGTCCCGCCCAGTGGTCCACCTCCAGGTACCATCCTGCTCTGCAAGCCTCAACCACGATCAACGATGTCCGTCGTCTGCAACCAACACAACGTAGTGCGGGTATAACCCGTGAAGGGGTGAGTATAAGATACTCAGTAGGGACCCCAAGACCCCCGAAGGTCTCCCAAAATCCACAAAGGATAAACCACAAAGGAAAGATACAATCACGAAGTAACAACCACATTGCTAAGGTATATGCCCATACAAATACCTAAGTCATCAATTCAAATACGCTCCAACCTCCAAGCCCAAGTACAACCCAATCCACACAGGAAAGTATACGTATTCCACACAGGAAAGAAAAACGTAATCCACACAGGATAGCACAACACAATCCACACAGGAAATCAAACAGGATTCAGCTCACACAGGTATACTTATTCGAAAGACGATAGAGATGATCACTGATCCATCTAAGTCGTCGGACCCACAAAGTATCGATTGGTACTAACCCCCACAAAGACCCACACAGGATCGGACCCACACAGGATCTGTAGGTGCTGGCTCACACAGAACCACAAAGTGCTGACCCACACAGGATCAGACCCACACAGGATTGGTAGCACTGATCCACATAGGATCGCTGAGTGCTGCAGTCATCGCCGTCGAATCCACTGAGGATCTCTGCACAGTCGCTGTCGCAGTCACAGTAGCAGTCGCATCCAGCACTAGGGTTCTCGCACACAGCAAGCTCGTTCGGGAGGGTCCGCTCCACGAGCCAAGAGTCTGATACATCAACTATCACAAAGTCCAGAGTTTATGTATCCAAAAGTTCTGTATCGTCAACAGGAACTCAACGTCGAAGACGGCACGTCGATCGGACGCTCGGTCTGAGAGTTATTGTCGTTTTCGTCCCAGGGGCCCGATTGGTTTTTAAGGAAAAACCAACCCAACCGTACTCCACCTGCATCCAAACCTCGGACAGAGTATGCCAAAAGATCCTTCTCACTAAGAGAAACCCAACAAAGTTGACGACACGTCAATCGGACATTCGTAGCTCAAGATATGAGTGTTTTCGATCCGAGGGCCCCGTTGGTTTCATGTACGAACCAACCTGGACGAACTCAAAGTATTCCGAAACCTTGAGTGCGATATGTTGAAACGACCGTATCGTTCTAAGGATCGTGTTGCCACTGACGGCGCGTCGATCGGAGGTCTGTAGCCTGAGTTATGGGCATTTGAACCCAAATAGTCTGAAAACGGGGGTTTCGGGCCCGGGCCGAGCCGGCCAGAGACCCCCCCGGTTGGCCCGAACTGGGTCGACCCGCCCCAGACCAGGTCGACCCGGCCCCGCCCGGCCTGGTAGACCGGCCGGGCGCCAGTCCGGCTGGGGACAGCGTGCCCAGCGCGCTGTCTGGCTCGGCCTTTGGCCGAGACGTTTCAGCAAAGGGGGGGGGGGCACCTGCCCCCTGTGTAATCACGGCCCCCCCAAATTTATGGGAGGCTGTTTGAACCGGCCATGGGAATTTAATTCCCCCGACCCCTCCCCTTCCGTCCGGCCCGACCTGGCCGGCAGGTTCCAGCTCAACGGGACCGGCGATGGCCGGTCCCCTTCCAGCTCCATCACTGGCGGCCCGATCTGGCCGTCGGTCACCTTGCTCCGCCGCGGCCCGGAACCAGCCACGACCATTGTCGTCCGGCGCGGTGCGACATCACCGCACCCCTCCTCCGTGGCCCCGCTCCGGCCGCGGCGCCTTCGATTTCCTTCGACGCGGCACGACGGTGTCGCGTTATTAAACATCTTTCCACGGCGCGGCGCGACTGCGTCACATAATACATTCCGTGTGATTCCCGCATGGTGCGACGGCACCACGCCACTCTGTTCCATCCACAAAGAATCAAACAAGAAAATAAGAGGGGGGTTCGGCCGTGTTTGTGTGGTCCGGCCCCCCTCTCATTAAATGATAACATCTAGTTGAAATTCCACAATGATCGATAAACTAGAATCATGAACGGAAATAATTAAAAAATAAAACCCCTACCTCGGTTCAGGAACGGTGCTCGTCAACGACCCGCGGAAGACAAGCGTCACAGAGGTCGGGCTTCGCGGGAGAATGTCGATGTCGCTAAGCGAGGATTCAAAGTCGTTGATGGAGATTCCATCGCGGAAAAACGTCGCGGAAGAGAAGACGTGGAAGAAGAACGTCACGTTGCGGATACGGCGTCGCGGAAGAACCATGTTCTTCGGCAGAGAAGTTTTTTGTTGAAGGACGATGTTCTTCACGTTCTTCGCCGAGGAAGAAGGTGTTCCTTAGCTTTTTCTACAAAAATCTCTCAAACAACCCAACACCAACCCCAAATAAAATAAGTTCTAAACTTATTTTATTAACACAACAAAGAATTTGAAATTCAATTGTTTGAATTTCAAAAACATACATGTAACTCACCAAATTAATTACATAAGTTGTCAAATTAATTAGAGTGGAGTTATTGGGGAGTTTAATGGAAGTTGATGAGTTAGGGATCATCTGGGCCTCACCACACTTTATCCTCTCAAGGGAGGTTATGTGGATGTGGGCCCCACCTATAACACCCATTGGGAGGAAATAATCAACAAAGTTAAAAATAAATTGTGTTCCAAAATTTATTTAACTTCTTATAATTCCCCCCAAAACTAACTCTCATCCCGCATAAAACAGAACCTTGGAAAAGGTCTCCTTATGAGAATATCGGCATTTTTAGTTCATCGGTGCCATCAGATTTCAATTCCGAGCAACAGTTCAAAAGATAGGAAAACCCGCTGGTTCGTTCACTGAACGTACCCGAGCGAAACTTCGGAAATTGATTCCGGGCACACCGGGCCTCAGAATTAGGTGCCGTCAGAAACCGCGTTCTTGTAAAATTCCAAAGAAAATTAAGAAAAAATTTCCCTTGAATTTTATTGGTCTTTACATAATGTTTATATGTTATTTATTTATAAATAAACTAATAATGAAATTATTTACTTTGTAAGGGGTAATTCTCCAAGTGGAGCCACCTATGAGCCAAAGATGCATATTTTGAACATTTATATTTAGGTTGAGATAAATTTTCATAAATGTGAAAAAGATGAGAGGGGAGGTTAAGCTGCAGCTAACGAAGCTGAAACACACTGTGAAGTGAAACCTTGGAAGGTGGGTGATTCTGTACCTAGTTGATTTGAGTTGGCTAAGTGAGTTCTGGTTGAGCCATGTATAGAGGAGTCAGTACTACTGTAGCCTGGTGGAGAACATGGTGATGGAGCTCTGGAGAGTAGTCCAGGGGTGCATGTACTGCAGGTGAGGGTGTGTTTGGGTCATGGGAATCTCCACTTTCAAGACCTAAATGGCATGCAAAGTAGGTAACCCGTCGTTGGAGACCATTTGGGTGGTCCATCCCATTTCAATTCCTATGGGTAGCCTGGACTTGAGCCTAATCTTCAACATGTAATTAACAAACAACTTCCCTCTTTAATTTCATAATATTCTTGATAGTATAATGTGTTCTTCTTCCTGATATTCACCGGCTTATTCATTGATCATGTTCAACTGCATGGAATGGGAAAAGGCCAATGATAATAAACAGAACGGTGGGTCTGAAGAGTGCTTGGGTAGTTTTAAAAGAGAAGATAACTATGGTGAAAAAAATTCCAACCCCTCCACCACCACAAACTTTCCCTTTTGGCTTTAATAATGATTTCCAGGATCTGTTTAGGAATATTACCAAATAGGAAATATTATAGGTTTTGTTTAAGAATATTACTAAATAGACAATATTAAAATAAAAAAGAGGGGAATCTATGAAAAAATACTCAAAAGGATCTATTTATGAATATTACTAAATAGACAATATTAACATGGAAAAGAGGGACATCTATGAAAGATCCTTTACAGTATGTGTTTATATTATTAAGTTCTTACACCTTGAAACAGTGATATAAGAACAACACTGTAAAATCATTACTAGGAATAAATAATACATTAAAACAACATCACACCAAAGGAAAAAAAACTCTAATATATTGGATTTTCTATGAAATATTCCAAAAAACTGCATAGAACATGATTTCTAATATTGGGATCCATAAGTGGTAAATTGAAAAATGACATGAACCAACCCATAGAACTGGTTGATTCCTGTGAGTGACCATTTTTTAGTACCTGCTTCAGGGACCTTGTTAAGCATGGGGAATGCACTATCTTCAGCTGTATCAAGAATGGTATAGCTCCCAAGTGCAATACCATGAGGCAATCATTTTTTTCAAAGAAACCCTTTAAATAACTGATAATAGTCTCTGTAGGATTCTCAAATACCCATTGAAACATTTTGAAACCGGTTACATGTATTGTGATGGATTTAGGCCCTTAAGCACCCATCTCTTTGTATAAGTCTTTATGAAGACAAATGCAATTCCCTATTGCTAATTCACACGCCTGCTAAGGTCTTCCTCCCAAAACACCACCTCACATGCTTTCACGAAAAATAAAATACAAGTAAAGAAATAAATGCAGAGAAATAATATTCAATGAAATATGTTTCTATTAAGAATGTGATGATTGTGGATGAATCAAACAATGAAAGGGTAATTTATGAACAAAAGAACAAAAAAGTGTAATTTGATTATACGAAGCACATACAATGACTAAAAAATGTTGATGATTTACACAGAAAACAATAAAATGAACCGAATAATATGCTTAGAGTATGGTGACTTCGTGATCTTATCAAAGAGTGAGCCATCTGATTTTTTTTGAGGAAGATGATGTGGGATATGAAAACAAAAAATGTAAAAAAGGTCTGAAATATTAAGAGAAAATTGAACAGTGCAGAAAACGGTGATCAAGCGACACCTCATAACTCCCACATATCTATTCAACAAAATATATCCTACTTTCAGAGGGTAGACATGATGGGAGTTGGGCGGTAGATGATGAATGGTTACTGGACTTGGGGGAATGAAAAGGTCATAATGGCTTTCATATGTGAGGCGGGTGGTAGTGCGGCCGAACATAGACCGAGGTGGTGGGATGTGAGGCCGGAGTAGGGCAGGGCGGGGCGGGGTGTGAGGATGGGCGGTGGCGAGGACAACACAGATAGGGGTGGAGATGGAGTCCCAATTAGGGGTTTAATGATGTTTTTTCACAAGAAAATATTTAAATATTTATTAAAAAAATAATATTAAAAAAATATAAAAATAGTTAATATTTCAAGAAAATTTAATAAAAAATATTGAAAATATATAAACAAATTAATATTTCAAGAAAATTGAAAATTAAAATCAATTATGAGATGTTTTTAATAAAACGTTGGGATATAAAAATTTACTCTAATCATAATATATATATATATAATATCTTTCTCTTAATTGGATATTGATTAAAAAAAAAAGAATGATTTATTGTAACATTTTTTATTTACAACAAAATATTTGTTGGTAATAGCATTATTAATAACATATTCACATGTTAGAAAAGATAATATTGGTATTAGTATGGTAAAGAAATAGATTCAACTGATGATAAATGATATGTTGGTATTGAATGATTAATATCAACAGGTATATCTGTTAGTAAAAAGAAGTGTTGGTATTAAAAATTAATACGAATAAAACATATTATCTGTTGGAATTTCTTATTTTTAGTAACAGATATATTGTCTGTCAATAATTTTTTTTGGTAAAAGTCAATATTTTTGTAGTGAGGGGTCTCTATCCATAAAAATATATGGGGTATGTGTTCCTAAGAGCTTCTACATCTTCACTAGGATGAAATGTCGGTAGTTGAGTATTCATCGAAGTGTACTGACCATTCCAGATACTCGATGAATACGATACGACTACTACTTCAGGGCTTTGACCTCAGATCGGGTTGTTTTTAGGGACATCCATACTAGAACTATTCCTCTATGCATCCCCACTTATAATAGGGTGCTAGAGAGAACCATTTGTGGTTGAAAGTTCCCTGTCTATGTAGATACAAAAAATGAATGTCTGTAGTGGAAAGCAGTAAACCGAAGTCAGTCTCATAAACATACATGTGTAAACTATTTCGGGAAGAGGTAGTGATAGGGATAGATGAATTAAAAGGGAAGTATACATGGAAGATGATCTAAAAGAGAAGCAGGATGTGGCATAATTTTCGACATGTAACAACCTTAAAACCAATTTCGTCCCCACCAGGCTCAGGGAGCTCGAGGATAGGGGAAGGGAGTAGCTACATGCAGTCAAAGAGTATGACCCAAGGGCTCCTGAAGTGATTCAAGGTACGATCTGTGTCTACTACTAACTTCCATATTAATAGATATAGGTACTAATCATTCCTTCTTGTCACGAATCTTGTTCAAGACCTAGAGTTTCTAGATAAATCATTGAATTGATCCTTACGTCTAGATATACCTATGGGAGGAGACTCGATAATCAATCTTTTGCGGATAGTGTGATCTAACCCTTGAGTGGAGAGTTTCGGTTGGAACCTCTTGGAGGAAGAATAAAGGCCTTACACTGTTAGTTTGGGTATGAACTAGTCATCCACAGTTCTTGCATAGATTGACTATTTTAGTAAAAAAGATGTGGTATATATGGAGTGATGGAATGAGGGTTTCATTGGACAGGGAAAAAGGAATCTTAGGAAGCCTATGATAAACTCATGCATAGTAGGGTGTAGCTAATCACTCGTGAGTCATCCAGCCTTTCCCTCATGGTAGTAGGTGTTTTCTGTTTTCAATTCCCAATAGTAGTGGTAGAGTACACGAACATCCTTTAAAAAGATGTTTTCTGGATTAACTCGCCATATGGAGAGGTACTTTTTCATTGTCTTATACCCATGGATGACAACGATATCTATAAATGCATGTTGAATGGATCCCACAGAGCTCCGAGAGATGAGAGTATAGTTGGGGGACTTACCGTGAAATGGCTTAGTAAGAACTCGTGTATGAGATTATCTTTGTACTATCTTCACCTTAACCAAGTGATTGTAAAGTTTGAATAATAACTACCAAAGGGTTCATGGTCACATCAATCAGTTAAAGGGGGAAGCCATTCACATGGATGGAAAGGTGCCCGTTGGATTTTTAGTAGTTGAGACAACAACGATGGTTAGAGTTCCTCTAGGAATATGACCATGAGATAGTATATACTCCTTGGAATGGGGACATTGTGGTAGGCGTGACAGACAAGAGGTCTGGTTTATTGTAGATGAGTGAGGCGATAGAGTATCCGGATGCGATGCTGATATCCTTCATGGATGATGATGGAGTATCTTACCTCTCGTCTATGACTGTCACTCCCCCACTACTTAAACAAGTTCGGGGGGCACAACTTTTGGATATTGACTGCGAGGTCCGACGTGCTCAGATATCTACAAGACGAGATCCGGATGGATTTTCAATAGGTGAGAAGCATTTCATCCTTTTCAGAGGATGCACCATGGTACCAATGACATTATTGGAGGAGGAGTTGAGGGAATTCCATACATCCCCTTTGGATATACCTATTTGTGTTGAAAATATGTACTAGGACCTATCACGTATGCAATGGTTGTCGGGGATGAAGAAAGCAGTGGAACAGATCATTTCATGATGCCTCACTTGTCAGCAAGTGATATCATGTGATAGGTGAGAATAAAGTTATATCATGCTTGAGCATAACCTTTACCCCCAATACATATGGTCAAACAGAGCAGACCATATAGAACTTGGAGGAAATGCTTCATGCTTTTGTCCTGGATCTTTTTTCACAATTGGAGGGACCACCCACCACTGTAGGTGTTTTCATACAGAAATAACTGTCACTCCACCTCACTCCACCATTGGCATTGCACCATTTTAGGCTTTGTATGAGCGGCTATGAAGATCAACTCAATGGTGGATAGACCTAGGGGAGTTAGCACTCATGGGTCCATAGTTGGTATAGGATACCACTGAGATGGTGCGGAACTTCTAGGAGTGGATTTTCACTACACAGAGAAGACAAAATTCTTATGCAGAAAGGACATGAGGACCCTTGGAGTTTGAGGAGGGAGACCATGTTTTTCTTTTTGGTCATACCCTACTAGGGATTGTGGAGATTTGGTTGGGGCAGCAAGCTACCTCTGAGGTTCATCAAACCTTTAAAAATTCTCATCAGAGTTGGAGAGGTGGTGTACTGCCTAGCTCTTCCCTGATAGATGCATGGGGCGCATGATTTTTTCGACATGTTGCATCTGAGGAGATATGTGCATGATCTATCAGATGTCATTGACTGGGGTGAGCTGGACTTTGACGATGGAGTGAATTTTAATGATTTTTCGGTGGACTTATAAGATCATTAGGATTGAGTCCTTCATGGACAATCGATCCCTCTGGTGCGAGTTTTTTGGTAGCATAAAAACCACCAGGAGAGAATATGGGAGCGGGAGGCTCAGATTCATTCTCGGAACCCCCAATTGTTTCCTTACCTTTTTTGGGAATTTCAGGGATGTAAAGCCCTAAGATGGGGAGAATGTAATGTATATGATTTTTTGTATATTTTTTTAATTATAAGGAAATATTTCAACACCACTAGTTTTTACAGCAAGTGATTCTGAGGCCCAGAGTTCTAGGAATGATCCATTGAAAAAAGATATGTTTTAAAAAATGCGCATGAGAATTTTTCCAAAGAAAATGTGTAATAACTCTTAAACGGGAGCCCGAATAAGAAATATGGGCGAACCATTGAGTTCATGATGGATGGTTTACCTCAGGCATGACTTATGTTTAGTCGGCACAAACCTCATGTGAGAAAACCCCAAAATGGCATAACCGTAAATAAAATAATTAAATAAAATTATTTAATTTTTCAAATGAATATAAGTGAAGAATGGTGAATCGAATTAAAAATCTACGACCACTGTTCAGCTCATGAGGGGATGATTTCCTTAGGAGGATTCTAACATTGGCCGACATAGGCCAACAATGGAAGTTAGATTTTGGCTTTAAATAAAATAATTAAGTAACAATTATTTTATTTAAAATTCCTTATAACTCCTAAAATGTATCCTAGATTAGATATATGAGAGTATTGTTGAGCTCATGGGGGAGTTTTCTCCTTAGACGAGGCCTCACCTTGATAAGTGTAGGTCAAGGATGACTGTTAATATTATATGAACTTTGTTATGGTACATTAAGTAAACGCACGAGCATGAATTTCTATCTTTCGAACCAATGATTAGATTTAAAATACGAGGGCATAGTTGAACTTGAAGCATCGGGATTCTCTTAGGTGAAGGTTAACATTGACCGACAAAGGTCCGATGGAAACGCTAATTATTGGACTTTTTGAAAAAATAATAAAATAACAATTTGATTTATTTTATTCTTTCTTTCATCCATTGGGCGATGGTTAGCAAAACTGCTGTGTAATGATTAGAATTTTAAGATCATCAAAAAATTACGTGTTCCCTTTTTTGTTTAACTGCAACACTCATGTGATTAATTTATTCATTAATTAAGTCACATTAATAAACCACATTAATGAACCAATCATTACCACTTTTTTAATCAATCAGTTTGCAAAATGATTTCACAACCATGGGGAAGATTTGATGAAATTCTAGTGATGACACCCTCAAATGAATAATGGTGATCGAATGACTATAATTGGAGGAACCGATTCAGGATCAAGAAGCTGTGAAGAACGTCGAGCAACATCTAGTGCAGAGTTCTTTCCTTCATCCATAGTGGATTCCACCGATTCCAGGTAGGGGATTTATGTATTTAAAAGATTCCTCTTTCTCGTTCTTGAATAATATGAAGAATGTGGATCACTTGATCAAAAGGTTGATCTGTGATTCTTTCTTTACTCTGGGATGTCGTTTCCAGATACATTTTGGGGATTTTCTTCTTTTAGTTGATTATTGATGCCTTCCCTTAAGTAAAACACTAATGCGGAGCGAGAGGGCCAATCCAAACAAGGCGCACACCCCCCTCGTTTTTTGTTTATATTTTTTCTTTGTGAAAAAATGTGAGATGTGGTGGAAAGAGAAATGAAATATCTTCATAGGGGAGGTAAAAACCTATAGGTGCAGATGGGAAGGAAATCAGACAAGGAGATCATCTCCTGTGGCACACAGAAGCCACCGGGGAGACCCCACTGGTTGTTGCAGCGTCAACTACCGGTCTGAGCCAGCAACATGGAGATGGAATCGCCCACAACCACCATGATGGATGGAGCTAAATCCATCCATGCCACGACTGGTGGAGACGTTGTGTGCCAATGCTGCATGGGAGATGTAGAAATTTCTCGAGCTGCTTGGCTAGAAACCAATAGCCGGCTCCATCCAGCCATTTCAGAAGAAGGGGTGGTGCCCTGCTGGCGCTACCAGCAAGGAGAACCGGCCTACATGCAGGTTGGGTTTTTATGTAGGTCGGACCCATTGGCTAGGTCGGACCACTACCTCACCCATACCCCACCAGTACCGTTTCACTTAAACATGAGAATCTCCCAAATCGGGCATTCGATTGATGCGCTGTCTGCGGTGTTGGGACGTTTGGGGAAAGGCAGTCCTTTTGAGATACTCCACATGAGTTTTTAGAGATGTTGGAGTATGGTCGGGTTGGATCAGACTCGACTCCAACCATACCCTATTTACCCTCTTTCTTATATCTTACAAACCGAGCGTCCAATTGATGCGCCGTATATCGCGTTGTAACCCTTACACAAGGTAGTCCATTTGGTTAATTCTTCGAGGAAATTTAGGTACATATGATATTATAAGGAGAAGAATCTCTGGAACTCAGGTGCCCCTTTTGTGGAAATATTGTGGCTGACTGTATAGTGAAGATAAACCCTCTATGGATAGGCATGAGAGTAACCCCCTGTGGATCTGTAGAAGTGTGACCCTCCATGGACCAGAAATAGAGAGACCCTGTGTGGATTGACATAAGAGAGACCCTACCTTTGTGGATCGGTAGTAGAGTGACCCTTTCTAGATTAGAAGTATAGCCACCCTTTGTGGATAAGCAGCATAACCTCTCAATAGGATAAAATGATCTAGATCAAGAATAATCATCTTTATTCTTGTTCTCTGAGTTGTATATATAGTGTGAGATGTCTTTTATATTATATCATGTGATCGAGTTCATGGTTTATAATTTATACCTTGTGGGATTCTGAGAGACCTTCAGAGGTCTTCGGGTCCCTACTAAGTATTGTTATAATCACCCCTGCACGAGTTTCACCCGCACCTTGTTGTGTCTTGTGAAAATGACGAATATCATGACTGAGACTTAGGGAACCAGGGATATATGGTACTCAAGGGGGATTTATTGACATGGTGGGTGGTAGTGATGACAGGCGGCGAGCTATACCTACCATTCAGGTAGGATTCGTGGAAGACGATCTATAGATCTTGTTTTTTCTGCACAAGTCTTTCATTTTTTCTTGTATACTGGCCCATTTTTACATTTAGTGCTTACTTTTACTCTCAGTGGTGGTATATAGTGGGGGATGTACTACTTCTTTTCCAACGTGCTTTACTTGTATGTAGTGTGCCATTTCTATGTGTGTACAAGTTTAAAAGAAATTCCCTCCCTTTCTAGGATTCTTCTTTCTAGTTCTATTCACCATCCCCTGGCATATGGAAGGCGGGCTTGGGGTAGTCATGACACGGGCCCTAAGGGATAGGTCGTGACGTGCATTGTGACTCTATTTCATCACAAAACCACATGGATAACACATATAAGTAAATTTAATGAAATTATATGATATATAATATGTTAATATAAATATATAAATATGAAATATTACTTAATCTCTTTCTATAATGATCATCAAGAAATGAAAACATTACTCTTATGAATGTACGACCTACTAAATCCATTTTTGTAATGTTGTTCATTTTTCATAACCATATTTCATATTTGGGATTAAAATTATAATTGAAGTAAAAATATTATAATTATTCCATTATTATCAATTTCGAGATCATGTATGATATAATATGTTCACGAACCTTATATTTACTAAAAAAATGCATGAAAAAACAAGATAATTATTACATTATACAATTATAATAATGAAATATTATTATCGAATGGGAGATATGATATTATATAAAGATCATATATGATAAAATAAATATTAATATGGGTTTTAATAAGTTAATAACATGTTTAAAAACACTATAAATGATTTTAATGCATGTTCAACCAAAACGTATCTTGAGGTATAGGTTTATCCTCTCACTTTTACAATTATGAGGCATATGAAAAATTCACCACTTATTTCTTTTTTTGTTGGTTTATATAATTTTATTATGGTATGTTATATTAGGAATCAATTTATATTATTAGTCTTTACTATGTCATTTAATGTATTTTCATCCATTAGTATTATTACAGAAAAGATATCAATGAGGTAAGTATTTATTTCACATTCTCATCATGTTTCAGGATTGTTTTTTAGCCTCCCTTAGAGGAATTATATCATTTAAATTGCATAATATATATATATATATATTATATTATATAACATGGGTATTTATAAAAAATTTCATGTTATAGTATCAATTTTAAAAAATTTATACATAAAATGGTTAAGAAATTTTTTAATGATAATAAAATTTTATTTCTCTCATAAATCGATAGTCATTTTCATTCCAACACAATTTTTTATTAAAAAAATAAAAAAATTTGTAGCATTATCCAAATAATTTATTAACCACATATTAACCCCTCTTTACTTTAAAAAAAATTATAATATAATATTATTGTTATTTTCTAAAAGTGACACTTCTCTAACTTTTTTTCAGTATAGAAGGAATGCTTTTTTAACTTATACAACATAAAAAGAGTTACCTTCCATCATGCCCATTATTTATATAAATCATCCAATGATTTTTTTTCATGGTTGTTTTTAAAGAGAATGATTTCCATGATAATATTTGATTTCATTTTTTTAAAAAATTATTTTATTAAAAAATTATATTGAAAATATTTTATGAATTTTATTATTTTAAAACAAAAAGGTTGATTTATGAAGAAAGGAAAATTTCCTATTGAAATGTTCCATGTGATCTTTCTAAATAATTTTTCCCACAATTATGAAATTATTTTGA
Organism: Viscum album; assembly: GCA_963277665.1. Lineage (NCBI taxonomy): Eukaryota > Viridiplantae > Streptophyta > Magnoliopsida > Santalales > Viscaceae > Viscum > Viscum album. The sequence goes on along the minus strand of OY728121.1, from coordinate 1,785,887,881 downwards.
ATTACTTATTACTTAATGGGGATAAACTCCATTGATACAATCCTTATTCTTTCTCTGGATGTTTTATGATCAATTTGAATGGGTATATACTATGCTAATACATTTAATTTTCATCTAGATGGTTTATGATTATATAAATTCAATTGGGAATGTATTTAAATATCCTAGGATAGTTAAAATATGAATTTATATGCATATTATGTTTCACACCATTAATATGAGGATTGTGTTGGAATTTGTAAGTGATGGGAGGGGCCCGCTATATCCCATTGATGTATTATTATGTCTCATGATACAAAAAATATATGGTTCCTTCTATGGTCTTACTTATTTATATTTATTTCATGGAACAATCCTCGATATTATTATATTTGTTGGAAGAAGTCATGATTGTATGTTTTAGACTACCAAAATTATGAATTCAATCGTTATGAATTTATTTATTGATATTCCATGTGATTATTTTATTATTTTGAATATCCATGATCATATTTAAATCTCATGTTCTTATTTATATGGAATTATTTGATAATATATTCATCCTATAATATATTGATAATGTCATTGATTAAATGGAATTTTTTTAGTTATTTACATTTACATAATTATTATGCATTATTTGTTCATAGATTATACTATATTTATACCCTTAGTCAACATTATAGCTCACCCCATTCTCATAATTAATTTTCCCTAGTATACCAAGAAGAGTTTTCTTATTGATATTAATAATTATTATAAGGGAAATTATTTCATTCTCATGGTAATTTTTTTATGTTTTAGAATAAAATGTGATTTTCATGTATGTATATAGTTTACCAAGACATGTAAAAGATTCAATCCAATGGGATGTGATTCAATATATCTTATTCAAGTGTCACAACACACACATAAAATCTAGGATAATAGTTTCATGATCGATGCAAAAAATTAATTATTTTCATCTTTATAACAAGTCTTGTAAAAGCTTGATGGAAACAAAATTACCCCACTATATGGATATGGTAATTCGAAAGTATGCACATCCAATGTTTTCTCTTTATATAGGATAGAAATTCTGTGTAAAATGGTTGTCTCATAATCATCATAAAATTAAATTTTGTTAATTATAATATATTTATTATGTTATAATGGGTACAACTTATTATTAGGTTATAGACGAAGAAAATTATTTTAAAGAGTCAGTAAATATTATTATATCATCTTCAATAGTCCATTGTTATATCTCCTCTAAAAGGAACTGCATTTCGTATTTTGACATACTAAAACTTATAAAACATGGATAATTTTTATTAGAATTGATATTTTTTAGGTTTTTGTTATCTGGGTTGGCCAATATCCTGTAATGAAATGATAGATGGGGTGTCCTTTTATAGTTGATATATGAGTCAATCTATGAATTATATAAATTATTAAAAAAATATAAATTACTTTTCATGAAATAATGGATATTATTTTATATAATTTGAATATGAGATGAATACGATTATAAATTATATCATATAATGAAAATTGATATTTTGATCTATTGTTAGTTTTATATTTGGTTTTAACAACATGTTAACGTTTTTTTACAATTAAAACTATATAAATGTTTTCTACCATTACAGGGTCAAGAATATTATCACAAACGGTAAAGAGGCAAAGAAATGTACCATTTTTGATATATTCTACCATATCACAATAACATGGATGATGTTTTTTTTATTTTTAAATCATTTAATAAAATATTTATTATTATAAAATATCCTTAATGTCTTTTTTTACTATTAATTTAATTTGACATTTTAAAAAATAAGAATGAAAAGGAATCTAATTAAAAATCATTAACAAATCCTTTTAAAGTTATATTTATCTATAAAATTCATTGGACATTGAAACCCACTCAAAAAAATAAATTATTTCTTTATAATTATTTACTTGAATATTTAGCCACTTGGAATGTCACTCTGCCCGTATTGCATACGAATTTTAAAAAATTATTAAATAAATAAATATAAATTATAAACTATTATGATAGAAAAATTAATTTATATTTGAAATAAAAATATAAAACTAGAATGAAAAAAAATTATATCGATATTTAAAATTATTATAGATATTAATGTAAAGAGAATGAAATTTTTTATTTATTAATTCCTCAAAATAATATAAATGTGAATACCAAATAAAATTTAATGAATTTACCCATAATTTAGAGACATTTTTGGTTAAGTGAAATATCCACAAATCTAACTATATAAATTTATGCAGCCGACAAGTTTCAGTGCCTTATCTAAAGTTTTTATCCCTACTAAGCACATTTTACCCTTTCCGAGGTGTCCCATTTTTTTATAGTTACTATTTGTAATGACTAAAAATAAAAAAAGTTGTATGCACCAAATTTTAACCTCCTAATTCCAAATATCCTATCAATGTTTCATGATTTATTTTCTGAACTTGTATAAATTAATTTTAAATCAAACTATTAAGAAATAATATAATTTATTTTTTATAAAAATATGTTTTAATCACAAATATTAAATTACACTGAAATCTAAAAAATAATATCATGTTAATATGTATTTAATTCATAATAAGTCATATGATGATAAATAAAAAACAAATTTTCAAATTCAAATTACTTAAAAATAATCATAATAAATTACAATATTTTAAATATTAGTAGTTTTTAGTAATATTTTAAATATTAATCAATTAAAAATCCAAAATTTATTACCAAGTTATTTCTAATATGTAGATTTCATAATTCAAATTAATTTTAACAAATTCAATTTATAATATTAAATTATTATGGTTTTTACAAAAATATTGACTTATTCTGATTGTATTGTCTCATTAAATATATAAAATTAAAATTTTAATCTAATTTAATCAGATATTTCATAATCCTACATATTTTCCAATCATTAGTCGAAAAATAAAAACATTAATAGTGAATTGAGTGCCACTCCTCCACCATGATGTAATGTGTATCATTTTTCAACTAGTTTAATTCTTATTTATTAAACCAACATCAAAATTTATCCAAAAACTTAAAAGTATATAAATAATATAATTAATCTTCATTACTAATTATATTATTCCATAATGAAACACACTCATAATCACAAAAAATAATTTATTATGATATGACCATGTTTGGGTCGGTTTTATCACCTCTTTGGACACTGATGTAAAATAATCAGATGAACGAATGTGTAAAATAATAATAGATTATATATGATAAAATTATGTATATAATGGTTTTTCTATTTTTTTAAACTTAATCATTAATATTAAACTCATAAGTTAATATACCACCATTAGTTTGTTACAAAGTACCAAAACATACTTGCCTATGATTTTATCTACAAGACCATTAAATAAAAATCCCTTGGAATGAAATTATAATTTTATAATCTAAGATAAAACATCAATTTATGTAGAAAATAATATCTTGGAATGGAAAAATGTGTGATAATTATTTCAAACATCATCACTATTATTAAAATTATTCCAAATAATGAACATTTCTCATAACATATATTGAAAATAGGTAATAATAATTTAATATACATGTAAATAATAATTATAAATTATTTTTGTAAAAATTATTTATAAAAATATGGTTATGAAATATAATATTATGATATGTATGTTTTTTATAAATGTTTCTATAGTGAATTCAACTAAAAAAAGAAATATGTTAAGGGTTTTCCTGATCTCAATTTTAATTCATTATGACATGTTACATGTTATGAACCATAGTTTCTTTGTGCGGTGTTCATTTATATTTTATCACATGATTTTTTAATGAATTTTTCATTATTATTCTAGGTATATTAATATTGAAACCATTTTCATTTCATAAAATAACATTTGAATCACATTATACCATAATCGTCAGTGTTTTTGGAAACTCATTTTTCATTTTTTTGATTAATGGTCATTAATAATGAAATTATTTCATATATGATGGGTATATTAAAACCAAATAATTTATTCTACGTTATTCTATAAAGTTTTACTTATTTTACACCCAATTATTCTAATATATCATTATTCATGGAGTATATTTCTCATAATTGATATATATAACACTAATCTCATTTATTTGACTATTAATGATTTATATTTCCCCTTTCTTTTACTATGTGTAGTTATCTAACAACAACAATTTTATTTTATTAGAAATTATCTTAATATATTTTATATGGATCATTTAATTCAATAGAACATTTACTAACTATTTTTTAATGATGATGGTTTTCAATAAATGTAATTTAAAAAATAAAAAAAAATTCCATTTATTTTGAAATGTTATATCTTCCAAAATAGATTTCATTACATACCATTAAATATTTTTTAAGACTCATGTTTTTTATTTTTTAAAATAATATGGTTTCAAAACATTCACTTCATATTTTTAATTTTTTTTTTGTAAAATGACATGTCGCTTTTCATTTTTTGATAACCTTAAAAATCCATCTGAAAAACTCCATTAACCTTTAACTTAAATTTTTATTTTGTTATATAATAGGATTACCATTATTGTATCTCATGTTTCATAACAACTATGATATATTATTTTATATAAATTTTATGGGTGACTAAACTCATGTTATGAAAAATTATGATTCATGATCACATCTTATGATTTATCAGTCAATACGTTCATATTACAAGGGTATTTCTATCTATGTAAAAAATCCTTCTATATTTCATTTGATACATTGAGGATTTAATCATTTTCAATCATACTCATTTCACTAGATTTATTATTTAATATTATTTAGTATTTAATATTTAATATGTCTTTCATTATCCTTGTGAAATAATCCAATATTAGAGTTATATATTTTCATGAAATTCATTTCATCTATAACCACTCTGTAATTCATCACAATAATTTAATGGTGTTCACCAATACATGATAGGTGATATATATTTCAAATTATATAATGTTATATATACAATTTCCCAATTTGGTTTTATATTAAGATATTAATAACTAGAAAGGTATTCCATTTATTTATTAGGGAAATCATTTTTCCAAAACTTATACCTCATTGTATTTGAAATTATAGTTTGGGGGATTCTTACATAAAAATATATAAGATTTATTTATTTTAAAAAATATGAAAAACTTTATACTATCTATTATAATATATATGTTTATTGATTAAAATGGAATGATGTTTATCAATTTTATTGACTCTTTATTTCAACATATAATGAATCAAATTAGACTTAATTAGTGATATGTGGGGATCATTATAAATATCCCATAAATTAATCTATATAATTCATGAGAAATAATATCTTGTGTATTTTTTTCCACTCTATAAAACCATATTTCCTAAACACAGGGAACCAATAGTAATATCAAGATGTGTAAGATCATGATGTATTATCAAAAAAAATTTAATTATGTAACATGGATTATGATTTTCCGCACTATGGAACTGGTTATTATTAACCATGTGATCTTTTACATTCTAATGTTTTCCATATATAAGTTATGTTATTAGTTTCATTCAATTGTACAATTATTTTTTATTATGTATTCTTCTCATATTATTTATTCTTACCATTTTCTCTGTAATACACATTGATTGATATCACTTACATTTACCCTTATTATGTGTTTAAGGTAGCCCATCTAATATTTACCATTATTCATGTTCTGTGGAAATGTATTACATGGGAACATTATAATGGAATATCATGTTTGGTGGAATTTTTGGTAAATTATACTGACTTATGAGGCCATGTCCCATTTAATATATATTTTAAAAATTTCCATTTGAAGAAATATATATGGGATTTTCAAATAAATTTTTTCCTACCCCTCTAAAACTCTCAACCAAAAAGGTTCATCCCATATAAGTTAATCTATAATTATTATAAATATATTAATAATTTTGGGATAAAACTTATTTTCATCAATTAACAATAAAACCAGTATACAATGAAAGTGATCGTTCAGACCATATTCAAGAGTGCAGATCTTGGGCATCAATCTTGGTAACATCCTAGGTATTTATAGAATAATACTTTTTCATATCTATTAATATTTATGAACAATATATTAATTTTATGATAATTGGGACACTTTTTATGATAGTGAACTTGACTTGAAACAATGGGTTTCTCTAAAATCTTATGTTTCACCCAACACTGAGTTATACTGAAATAAAATACAACAATAATATTATTATTTTAAATTGTAGTTAATGCCTATCCATTTTTTTATAAGGAATAAACTGAGTTCACTATATAATTATTTTACAATATTTTTTAAATGTTTATACATATATACAATAAATTTTAGAGGATTAAAATGAGAATGAATCCAATTTTAAGCATTAAATACTCTAACATTACTAAAAGGTCTTTTACCAAATTTTGGCGGAGAACCCATTTTAAATGTAGTTTTTTTCACCTTTATATATTCTATTTGAAAAGATACAATTTTTTTAGAATCAAGACATTATGATTTATTTTGGCTGAAATGTTTTTCATTTTCTGATAAAAACCATATTTTAATGAATAACTAAAATACATCATTTTAATTCAAAACATCATTTTCATCTAATTTATTTATATATTTATACTGCTATTTTAATTGGGTTTAAATAGTAATTGGGTTATAGTTTTATCCTTTAATACAATGTAGCTCATTGAAAGTAATTTCACATTGAAATTTGATATAAACATATGTCAATATGTTTATTTTTTCTACTTTTTAAAAAACATGCTTTCTGGTTTTGAAAACATGAATTTATTTTAAAATAATTAATAAAATTTTTGTGTTTTGAATGTGGAAAAATGGATTTCATATTTGGAATAATAAGATGAAAGTTTTTAAAATAGGTACCTTTAATTTTTTTACATTATTAATAGTAACTTGAGTAATAATTTTTATTTACCCTTTTCAAAGGGTATGTGAAGTAAATAATGGGAAAAAAGTAATATTACATTAATATGAAACTACACAAAAAAATTTATTAATCTGATTAGATGAGATATGTCCAACCATGATCATCCTTAGGAAAACGTTTGGAATTTTAGAGCCACATGGGTGTGATGATAACATTTTAAAATATTTAATTTAATAAAAATGGGAAATATAACACAAACATGTATTTTTTAATAAAACAATTTTAATATAGGGGTATATAACTAATATCTTTGACTATAAATAGTCATTATAATGCTAAAAATATTACCTACATGATGGTATTTTATTTATAAATGAGTTTTAAAAACAAATGTCATTATTGATCCACTTTTTTCTATTAAAATTTTATAGTTACTATACAAACCATATATTATAAGAATACAAGAAGACATGGTAAGAGATACTATTTTTAACTAAGGGTTAAAAGCTAAAATATAAGGTTAATTTTACGGCTTAAACATTTCTAAAACCTATTTGTAAATATTATTTAGTCACATACTCATACTATACTCTAATTATATCACTTTGGAGTTATTATAATTATAAAATCAATTTTTAATAAAATAATATTTCCAGACATTCCTAAAGGGCCCCCTCCCTCTTATAAAAGGCCACCACCTCTACCCACTTAATCACACCACTAAAACACTTTGTATCATCAAAAATATACTAAATTAATCTCCCATAATCAATCACATATTTCTAGAGTTCACATTTTCGATGAAATCCATAATATGGAGACCTTTTGTGAAAATTAAAACGAGATACTCAAAAAAGACGTATTTTTTTATCACCTCTTGAAAAATTATTTTCTTCTTCTACTTAATCTATTTATTTCATTTACATAATAATGTAATAAATACAGTATCTTATACATGATAATATGTTATTATTATTATGGTAAACCTTATACCTCCTTTTATCCATCCTAAAAATTACAATATCTCTATGCGTGCGTACGTATGGATTACCATCTCCACATAGTGGTGTAATTTTTTATTCAACAATACTTATTTTGTATAGGTATAATGTTGAGTATAATGGATGTAAATAATAAAAATAACATGATAACTAATCTTCATAATTATTATACTATTCAATTCTATATGGTTTTACCATTATGTGAATGATATCATCGGTCGTGCGTACATACATCATACTATCTCCACAATGAGATGTGAATCATTATACAAGATCTACATTAAACCATAGTTATATAAATTAATAGAATGTATAAATATTTATATATTTTTTTTTTATTTACTCAATTATTATGTAATTTTTTTTAATGAAATACCTTTATTGTTTCCATAATGTGTAAATATGATAATTACATTTGGGGATATGTAGACTACCACCCACTCAAAGTGATATGACTAGTTCATTCCATATATGGAACGTATAAAGGTTGGAATTAATGAATTTATCTAAAATATATAAAATAGATATTTCACATTAATTATAATATACATGTGTGTCATTTTTTTCATTCCATTAATATGAAAAATAAATAAAGGTAGTGTTCATGCGTACATATGACCTACCGTCTCCATGAAAGGAGGATTTCTTTTCATATCTCCAAATGTAATAAACTATTCTAAATACATATATACCAGATATATATGATATTTAAATCATGAATAATATTCAGGATATGGTGGCCTTTTGACTACATGGACAATTTAAATCAAAATGAGTTCATTTTCGACTCAAGTATTGAATATCGACAAAACGAACCATATGATAATAAATAATTATATATATATATATATTAAATGATAATAAGTAATATAAAATGAATAATAAACATGAAAATGGTTATTAATAATGTATAAATTATCCTAAGTTTATTATTCATGAATATAAAGAACGAATGAGACATGTCTGACTCAAGGTAAGTGATTTCCGCTCAATCTAATTTCATTGAGGCATTTATTTATAATATGCACCTTTATTCATTTATAAGGATTATATACATCCACTATGAAATTACATATCCATATTTTATCTAAAAAAGTTTATTTATGAAATCATGGATATTAATATTTAAATGTACAAAGTGGTATGGGACACCTAGAAAGTTTAACGATTTAATTATCAAATCTTCTTCTTCATGATATTAAATTAAATATTTACTTATTTGGGTATTAAAGGAATATACAAGAAATATTATGTCTACCTTAAATTTCATTCAACACTTTCAAAAGTAATATTTTTATATATAGCATTTTACTTTATTTACCAAACGTAAATAGGAAAGTCTTTTTTAATGTATGTGCCGATAGTGACTTCTTTTCCACCATAACCGTTACTTGATATTTGGCTTCATCAGTAATCCATAATGTCTTTTAAAAGGAAAATAATTCCCTTATTACTTTATTTCGGTATCATGGTATACAAAATTGGTTCATAAATGAAAATGGAATTTTAATATGTAAATTGTTTACATATGGTATTATAATAGTTTTTAAAAAGGGTTTTCTTATGAACATGTATTTGAAATCGTACTTGAGCATTATAAGAAACTAGTGATCCTGATATAGCTTATAAGAAGGGTTAAGCCCCATTATAGCACTCATGTGAGCCCAAACTATCTTATGTGATGGTTTGTGTTCCATTATAACTCATGGGTGAGCCAATTATAGCTTATATGATGGGATGATCCACATTATAGCTCACAAGTGAGGCTGATATAGCTTATAAGAAGTGTGATCCCCATTAACAATATTCAATTTGGAACTCGAACCTATGGTTATTCCAATTGAATGTGATTTTAATGGGTTTTATATGAATTATGCTCTAAGTCACCTAAATGTGTTTTAATTTCTTATTATTGGTTTTAAGTTTTCTTCATTGAGAGAAAAATATGTGCATTATTCATGTGAAAATGTTTTTATTCATTTATTCAAAGGACATTAAATGGTTTACCTTTTTTTAACTAGACTAATAGTTTTATTTTTTTATGACCCTTATTGAGATTTTTTTTCTCATCCCATATTTATAAATGTTATTCATATGATTTTAGGGATATTAGAGTCATGTATGGAATCATTGAAAAGAATGATGATTAAATATGAAATGAAACCATGTTTCTTTTTTTAAATTTTTTGTGTTATGTATGAAATGAATACAGTTGGAAGTGTCCAATTTCTATTTCGTTGGTTTTTTATGTAATTGTTATTCCCTATTTCTCTAAATCTCAAAACATGAAAACATCCTCAATGTAAATTCTTGATATAACTCAATATTATGTAATGTTTAAGGGTGAGTTATTATAGTAGGTATCAATGGTCGATTTAGATAAATTTAAGGATTATGATGTTTTCTTAAGAGTTTGGGATATCAACATGGATTTATAATAATACTATTTATTCTAAGTAAAATGTCTTAGAAACCCATTTTGAGCCTTTATGTTCTCAAATAGTAAGGTGACTAATAGTATTTTTTGATACATTCACCTTTGGGGATATTATGGGTTAATAGTTTTTGGGATAAAAATTGTGAGGTATGAAATAACCATTGAGGTTAAAACATGTTATGGTAATTTTATAAGATTTTACCTAATTTTGGTAATTTTTTATGATTTATATTTGAAAATGGACTGCCCATAAGAAGGGTGACAACCCGTTATGTCTGGCAAGGCTATGGGGATCAAACCAACAAATAAAGTGTGACTGGGATTTTTCACCTACGACTAGCCTATCTGATGTCCCTAGTTAGTATGAGTTATTCTTTTTTGTTAAATTATTTTACGGATTAAAATTAATTTGATTTTGGGAAATTATGTTTTATCAAGTAGATATCCTTAGTATAAGGAAATGATTTGGTGATTATTTGATAAATTTTATTTCTGAACACGTTCGCTACTTTGGGAAACATATATTCCTAAGGAAAATTTAATACTATTGGATTTCATTTGAGGAGTATTAGTTGATTTTCATTTAGGAAGAAACTATGTTTTTATTGTGGGATTATTAAAATTTGGGTTATTTATGGAAATTATTTACCAATCATGATGAATATGCGATTAGGATAATACTATTCAATTCTATATGGTTTTACCATTATGTGAATGATATCATCGGTCGTGCGTACGTACATCATACTATCTCCACAATGACATGTGATTCATTGTACAAGATCTACATTAAACCACGGTTATATAAATTAATCGAATGTATAAATATTTATATATTGTATTTATATTTACTCTATTATTATGTAATTTTTATTAATGAAATACCTTTATTGTTTCCATAATGTGTAAATATGATAATTACATTTGGGGATATGTGGACTAGCACCCACTCAATGTGATATGACTCGTTCATTCCATATATGAAACGTATAAAGGTTGGAATTAATGAATTTATCTAAAATATATAACATAGATATTGTACTTTAATTATAATATACATGTGTATCATTTTTTTCATTCCATTAATATGAAAAATAAATAAATGTACTGTTCATGCGTACGTATGACCTACCGTCTCCATGAAAGGTGGATTTGTTTTCTTGTCTCCAAATGTAATAAACTATTCTAAATACATATATACCGGATATATGATATTTAAATCATGAATAATATTCAGGATATGGTGGCCTTTTGACTACATGGACAATTTAAATCAAAATGAGTTCATTTTCGACTCAAGTACCGAATATCGACAAAACGAACCATATGATCATAAATAATTATATATATATATATATATATTAAATTATAATAAGTAATATTAAATGAATAATAAACATGAAAATGGTTATTAATAATGTATAAATTATCCTAAGTTTATTTTTAATGAATATACAGAATGAATGAGACATGTCTGACTCATGGTAAGTGATTTCCGCTCAATCAAATTTCATTGAGGGATTTATTTATAATATGCTCCTTTATTCATTTATAATGTTTATATACATATACTATGACATTTAATATCCATATTTTATCTAAAGAAAATTATTTATTAAATCGTGGATATTAATATTTAAATGTACAAAGTGGTATGGGACACCTTGAACGTTTAAAGATTTAATTATCAAATCTTATTCTTCATCATATTAAATTAAATATTTATTAATTTGGGTATTAAAGGAATATGCACGAAATTTTATGTCTACCTTAAATTTCATTCAAAAGTTTCAAAAGTAATATTTTTATATGTAGCGTTTTACTTTCTTTACCAAATGGAAATAGGAATGTCTTTTTTAATGTATGTTTCGATAGTGACTTCTTTACCGCCATAACCGTTATTTGATATTTCGATTCATTGGTAATCCATAATGTCTTTTAAAATGAAAATAATTCCCTTATTCCTTTATTTCGGTATCATGGTATAAAAAATGGTTCTTAAATGAAAATGGATTTTTAATATGTAAATTGTTTTCATATGGTATTATAATAGTTTTTCAAAAGTGTTTTCTTATGAACATGTATTTGAAATTGTACTTGAGTATTATAAGAAAATAGATAGCCCGATATAGCTTATAGGAAGGGTTAAGCCCCATTATAGCACACATGTGAGCCCAAAATAGCCTATACGATGGTTTGAGTTCCATTATAACTCATGGGTGAGCCAATTATAGGTTATATGAGGGGATGATCTACATTATAGCTCATAGGTGAGGCTGATATAGCTTATAAGAAGTGTGATCCCCATTAATGATATTCAATTTAGAACTCAAACCTATGGTTATTCCAATTGAATGTGATTTGAATGGGTTTTATATGAATTATACCCTAAGTCACCTAAATGAGTTTTAATTTCTTATTATTAGTTTTAAGTTTTTTTGGTTGAGATAAAACTATGTGCGTTATTCATGTGAAAATGTTTTTATTCATTTATTCAAAGGACATTAAATGGTTTAGCTTTTTTTAACTAGACTAATAGTTTTATTTTTTTTATGACCCTTATTGAGATTTTTTTTCTCATCCCATATTTAAAAATGTTATTCATATGATTTTAGGGATATTAGAGTCATGTATGGAATCATGAAAAGAATGATGATCAGACATGAAATGAAACCATGTTTCTTTTTTAAAATTTTTTGTGTTATGTATCAAAATGAATACAGTTGGAAGTGTCCAATTTCTATTTCGTTGGTTTTTTTATGTAATTGTTATTCCCTATTTCTCTAAATCTCAAAACATGAAAACATCCTCAATGTAAATTCTTGATATAACTCAATATTATGTAATGTTTAAGGGTGATTCCTCATAGTAGGTATCAATGGTCGATTTAGATAAATTTAATGATTATAATGTTTTCTTAAGAGTTAGGGATATCAACATGGATTTATAATAATACTGTTTATTCTAAGTATAATGTCTAAGAAATCCATTTTGAGCCTTTATGTTCTCAAATATTAAAGTGACTAATAGTATATTTTGAGACATTTACCTTTGGGGATATTATGGGTTAATAGATTTTGGGATACAAATTGTGTGGTATGAAATAACCATTGAGGTTAAAACATGTTATGGTAATTTTATAAGATTTTACCTAATTTTGGTAATTTTTTTATTTATATTTGAAAATGGACTACCCATAAGAAGGGTGACAACCCGTTATGTCGGGAAAGGCTGTGGGGATCAAACCGACATATAAAGTGTGACTAGGATTTATCACCTACCACTAGCCTATCTGATGTCCCTAGTTAGTATGAGTTTTTCTTTTTTGTTAAATTATTTTACAGATTTAAATTAATTTGATTTTTGGAAATTACATTTTATCAAATGGATATCGTTAGTATAAGGAAATGATTTGGTGATTAATTGATAAATGTTCTTTCTGAACATGTTCGCTACTTTGGGAAACCTATATTCCCAAAGAAAATTTAATACTATGGGATTTCATTTGAGGAGTAATGGTTGATTTTCATTTAGGAAGAAACTATGTTTTTATTGTGGGCTTATTAAAATTTGGGTTATTTATGGAAATTATTAACCAATAATGATGAATATGAAATTAGGTTACTTACATTTATGGGAGAGACTTTAAAATTAGTCGACGTTATTTAGAAATAAATTTTATGAATATGTGATTAGGTTAATTCCATATCCATGTTTTCTTACAAGTAACCTTAGTTCGTGTTATCTTAGGTAACCATTATAATTACCTTTGTTTATTTTAAATTTATAGTTTTATTGTCTCTTTTTCAAATTTGGTATTTTTAATGATGTTTCTGTTCCATATTTTAAAATTGAGAGGACACAATTTCCAAAAGGGTGGAATGATGTAGCGTCCTAGATATTTATAAGAATAATTAATTTTCATATATATTAATATTTATGAATAATTTATATATTTTACATTAAATGGGATGCTTTTTATGATAGGGCACTCGACATGAAACAATAGGTTTCTCCAAAATCATAGGTTGCACACAACACTGAGTTATACCAAAAAATAATAATAATAAATATTATTATTATTTTAAATGTTGTTAACGCCTAACCGTTGTATTGGTGGGAACGAAAAGAATTAACTATATATTAATTTTACATATTTAATAATTTTTTATACTTTTATCCAATAAAATTTGGAGGCTTAAAATGAGAATGGATCAAATTTTAATCATAGAATTCTCTAATATTTTTAAAATGTCATTTTTCTGCCTTTTGATGGCTAACCCTTTTTTGATCAAGTTTTTTTTTCACCTTTATAAATTCTATTTTAAAAAATACACTTCTTCTTTAGAATCATGACATAAATATTTACAATTTTTGAAGTTTTGTTATTTTTCTGATAAAATCCATAATTTAATGAATAATGAAAAATACTTCATTTTATTTCAAACAGATTTTTCATCTAATTTTTTCATATAATTAAATTATACTATTAATTGGTTTTAATGTCTAGTTGGATTAATTCTCTTCTACTCAATCAAATTTTGGTTATTTTATGTTATTTTACATTGAAATTTGTCATAATCTCATGTCAATAATTTGATTGTTTTTACTTTTTTGAAAACACTATTTCTGATTTTGAAAATGAGAATTAATTTTAAATTAATTAAACAAATTTATTTGTTTTGAATTTCAAAAAAATAATTCCCTTTTTGGAATCAAAAGGTCCATATTGTGTAAAATGGTACCTTTTAATTTTTTTTACATTATAAATAATAACATCAGTAATTATTTTTATTTTCAATGGTTAATGTGTGAATCTGGTAAATAATTGTAATAAATAATATTATAATAATATTAAAGTACCCTAAAACGTGTCCAAATCATATTTTATGAGATATTTTTCACCATGGAAATACTTTGGCCAAAATTGTTGCATTTTAGAGCCTCCTGGGTGTAAAAATGGCATTTTATAATATTTAATTTTTTAAAAAGGGATATATAACATAAACATGTATGTTTTAATAAAAAAAATTAATATAAGGTTATATAAATGATCAATTTTACTTTAAATATTAATTATAAATCACAAATTATTTCATAAATTATCGTATTTTATTTATAATGTTTAGACATTATATTAATAAATATATTTATGACACAATGATGATGCAATGATTACCATATTAATGAATGATTCAAAAAAATGATATTATAAATATTAAAATAAATTTAATTTTAACATTTTGATTTTATAAATGAATATTTTTTATAACAATTACATGTGAGGGATGATTTAATGCCATTTTTTAGAAGGTATCAACTTGTTATGACTTTAACAAAAATCAATTATTAAATAGTGTCAAAATTTACGAAAATTGTTTTTTAAAACAAGTATTGTTTTAATAAATTATAAAATAGTTTAAAAAATGTAAGATTCATTCCAATGAATTATATAATTTTAATATTTTCATTAATGGTCCACTTCGTTTTTTATTGTAATTTTATTGTAACTATAGTAACCATATATTATTTGAATACAAGAAGACATGCTAAGATTTAATGTTCATAATTATGGGTTAAAGCTAAAAGATAAGTTTAATTTTATACATTAACTTGTCTAAAACCAATTATATGAGTGGATTTATACCCATACTCATATTTTACTTGAATAATATCACAATGGATATATTATAATTATAGAATCTATTTTTAATAAAATAATATTTCGATACATTACTAATGTGCCCCACCTTCCTCTTGTAAAAGGCCACCACCACTACCCAATCACTCACACCTATCAAGTCCCTTGGATCATCCAAATTATGATAAAATAAATTCCCAACATCCCTAAATTCTTCTTATAGGCCACATCATGGGCATAAATACATCATATGGATACCTTTCTTGAATATTCAATGGAGAAACTTGAAAAAGTGGTATTTGATTTATCACCTCTTTGAAAATTCTGTTCTTCTTCTACTTCCCCTTCACATATAATTTCCAAAAAAAGTAATAAATATAGAATATTAAACCTGGTTATATATTATTTTCATTATGGGAAAAACAATATACCTCCTTTCAGAAATCATACGAATAACAATATTACAATGCCTGTGTACGTATGACTTCCTGTCTCCACACCGTGGTGTAATTTTTTATTCAAACATACTTAATTTGGAAGGGTATAATGATTATTATAATGGATTTAAATAATGAAAATAACATCATAATTATTATTTATAATTAATATACAATCCAATTCTATACTGTTTAACCATTAAGTGAATAGTATCGTAGCTCGTGTGTGCGTACACCCTACCGTCTCCATGATTCGATGAAATTCATTCTACACGATCTTCATTAATTCACAATTATATACATGAATGGAATGAATAAATATGATATATATTATATTTATATTTACTCTATGATTCTTTAATTTTATTTATAACTTTCCTTTATGCTTTTCATAATGTGTTAATATGATAATTTCATTTATGGTGGTGTGGAAAATTTTCCACTAAAAATTATATGAATCGTTCCGGTCACACATGGAGTGTATAAAGGATTTAATTAATGAAATTAAGTAACATATATAACATTAATATTATACTATAATTATAATATAATTATGTATCTTTTAGTTTTCAATACTTTAATATGAAAAAGAAATTAATGTTGCATTAACGCATATATTCGACCTACCATCTCCACAAATGGTGCATTTAATTTCTTATATAATTTTTTTTGAACGATTATAAATAAATATAAATTTTATATTTATATTTTTTAAATCATGAATAATATTCTATAGATTATGGAATTTTGAAAACATGGACAATTTACATCAAAATGATTTTATTTTTGACTCAAGTACCAAATATCGACAAAACGACACATATGAACTTCAATAATATTATATTTTTAAAACATGATAATAAGTAGCATAAAATGAATAATAAAATTGAAAAAGGTTATTAAGAAAGTATAAATTAACCTATGTTTATTATTTAGGAATATAAATAATGATTGAGACAAGTTGGACACAAAGTAAGGGAATTCATCTCAATATCCTTTTACTGAGGCATTTGTTGATAATATGAATTTTTAGTCATTTATAAGGTGTATATACATCCAATATGACATTTATTATCCATATTTTACCAATATTAATGTTATTTATTAATTCATCGCGATTAGTATTTAAATGTTCATAGTGGTATGAGACACCTTAAAGGTTTAATGATTTTATTATCATATATTTTTGTTTCTAATATAAAATTAAATATTTATTTATATGGGTATAAAAGGAATAGACAAGAAAAATTATTTCTATATTGAATTTAATTCAACATTTTCCATTGGAATTTTTTTATATGAATCTTTTTAATTTCATTACAAAACAACAAAATCAATTTTTTTAACGTATACAGTGACATTGACTTCTCTGACGTCATAATAGTTATTTGATATTTGGATATCTCAAAATACCTTAATATCTTCTAAAAGGAAAATAAATCCATTATTAATTTATTTGGGTATCTTGGAATTGAGAATGGATTCTTCAATGAATTTTTTTTATACAGAATTTTTTTTCATATGGGATTAAAAGAGTTTTCAAATGGGGTTTTTGATGAACTTGTTTTTGAAATGGTACTTGGGCATTACATGAAACGTGACTACCTGATATAGCTTATAAAAAGGTTTGAGCCCCATTATAGCTCATGGGTGAGCCTGAAACATCTTATACGAAGGGTTGATCTCCATTATGACTCATAGGTGATCATGTTAATGCTTCTATGAGGGGTTGTGCCCCATTATAGCTCACAAGTGAGCCTGATATAGTTTATTTGAAGGGTGATCCCCATTAAATATAATCAATTTGGAACAAAACCATATGGTTAATATAATTGAATGGGATTTGAAAGGGTTTTATGTATATTATTCTCTAAGGAACCTAAATGAGTATTAATTTTTTTATATTGGTTTTAAATGTTTTTCTTTGAGAAAAAACTATGAGTGTTATACATGTGAAAATATTTTGACTTATTTTTTCAAAGAACATGAAATGGGTTACCATGTTTTAACTA
This sequence comes from Viscum album, assembly GCA_963277665.1. NCBI lineage: Eukaryota > Viridiplantae > Streptophyta > Magnoliopsida > Santalales > Viscaceae > Viscum > Viscum album. Next base: position 1,785,869,487 of record OY728121.1, on the reverse strand, counting down.
GATTAGAAGTTTTATTTATTTTTAAGTTCCCATTCTGAGATTATTGTTCCTATACCATGATTTTAAATTTCATTCATATGATATGGTGGTGATTAGAGTCATGGAATAAATTATGGAAATTATGATGATTAAACATGAAAAGACACCATGTTTATTTTAAAAAGTTTTTATTTTATAAAATAAATGGATACTATTAGAAGTGTCCAATTAAAATTTATATGGTATAATTTTTTAATAGATTTGGCCTAATTATCTAAAGATTTGAACCAGAAAAGATCTTCAATGTAAATTATTGATATAACTCAATATTCTATATTTTTTATGTCCCAGGTTTTATAGTTGGTATCAATGGTCGGTATAGATAACTTTAGGGATTATGATATTTTCTTAATAGTTAGGGATATCATTATGGGTATTGAAAATTAATTTTTATCATAAGTTCAATTTCTAAGAATCCCACTTTTAGGCATTATGTTCTGTAATTTTATGTTGAATATTGGTATTATTTGAGAGATTTACCTTTTAAGAAATTATGGTTTATTAGTTTTTGGGATGCAAAATGTGAGGTATGGAGTAAACATTGAGGGTAAAACATGATATGGTTGTTTTTTATGATTTTATCTTTTTTTGGGACTGTTTTAAGATTTATATTATTTTTGAAAAATGACTACCTGTAGGAAGGGTGAAAACCCATCACGTCGGACAAGGCCATCGGGATCAAACCCACAAATTATGTACAGCTTGAATTTATCACCTACCACAAGACTAAGGGATGTACAATGTTAGTATTACTTATTCATTTCTGTTAAATTATTTTATGGAATAAAAATAAGTTTATTTTGGGAATATATGTTTTATCACAAGGATATCCTTAGTATTGGAAAATAGTTTGGTGATTCAGTGATAAATGTTATTTTAGAAGATTTTTTCTATTTTGGGAACCTAATATACCTAAGGAAAATATAATACATTGGGATTTCATTTGAGGAGTAATGGTTTAATTTTATTTGAGAAGAAAATATGTTTTCATTGTGGACTTGTGACGATTTAGGTTATTTAAGGAAATGATTAACCTATCATGGATAATATGTGATTATGGTAATTACTTTTAAGCAAGAGACATTAAAATTTGTCGATGTTATTAGGAGAATATGGTTATGATTTTTGGTGGAAGACAATGTTATAAAATCCTTCTGAATATTGGGTTTCAATATTAGTTTTTAATATTTTGATGAATATTAAAGACAATTTTTTATTGAATGGTATATTTTGAAGATATGGTATTGTTGTTTGAATTCTGTAAATTAAGAGTATTATTTGTTTTTATAAATGAATGTCATTTTTGGGGATTATATGATCTCATACAATCAATTTTGGGTTTTCTTAATTTTAAAAGAGGGGGAAAATATATAGTTCATTTTTTGGATTATGTGATTCTATAAAAGTTGATCCTAGCACTTATGGTGTGACCAAGTCATCATGAATACTCAACATTTATAGAAAAGATGAGTTTTTTGTAGATATTTATTAAAGGATGAAACTCTACTTGAAAACTACATATGATTCCTTATGTTCTTATTCAATCTCCTAAATAAATTCCTCAACTAAATGAAAAGGATGTAGAAAAAAAAAAGTTTTGTGTTTACTTTTACTACTATGAAATCAAATTACGTTTAACCCATCACATGTTTATGGTTTTTCTATTTTTAACTTTCTCCTGATTATATTTTCGATAACCCCTCATCAAAACATGATGGTTAGATTACTCTTCCATATCAATGTTTTCCTACATGGAACCTTAGTTTGTGTTATCTTGAGTAAAATTTTTACTTATCTTTATTTCAATTAAAGTGATAGTTTTATTGACTCTTTTTCTGATTTTGGATTTTCAATGAAGTTACCGAGCCAAATTTTAGAATTGCTAGGAAGCAATTTCCAAAAGGGTGTATTGATGTAACATCCCAGGTATTTATAAAATAATATTTTTTCATATCTATTAATATTGATTAATATTATATTAATTTTAAATTAAATGGGTTACTTTTTATGATAGAGTACTTGACACACAACAATGGGTTTCTCCGAAGTCATACGTTTCACACAACACTGAGTTATACCAAAAAATAACCCAAAAATAATATTGTCATTTAAAATGGTACTTAAAGCATAGTCGTTGAATTTGTGAGAATGAACATAATTAACTATATTATTATTTTACCAATTTTTTAAATGTTTATACTTTTGTCCAATAAATTTTAGTTGATTAAAATGATAATAAATCCAATTTTATGTATAAAATACTCTAATATTTCAAAAGGTCGTTTTACTACCTTTTGAGGGAGAACCCATTTTAAACATTATTTTTTCACTTTTAAATATTATATTGGGAAAAAATAAACTTATTATTTAGAAGAATTACATGAATATTTACTTTAGAAGAATTTTCTGAATTTTTTTGATAAAATTCTTTTTTAATGAATACTGAAAAATACTATATTTTAATTAAAAACTGCACTTTCTTCTAATTTATTTACATATTTAGATTACACTTTTAATTGGTTATAGTGTTTAATTATTTAAATTTTTTACATTTAATCCAATGGTGTTCATTGTATGTAACTTCACATTGAAATTGGACATGAACACATCTCAATGTTTTGATAGTTTATACTTATTAAAAAAATACACTTTCTAGTTTTAGCAACATGAATTTATATTAAGTTAATTAACAAAATTTAGGTGTTTTCAAATTGAAAAAATGGATTACTTATTTTTGAATCATTCGGACCAAATTTTGTAAATAGATACCTTTTATTTATTGAACATTATGAATATGAATTTTAGGATTTTTTTTATTTACCATGGTTAAAAATAAAATCAGGTAAATAAGGGTAAGAAATATTATTATAATAATATAAAACTGCCCTAAAACGTTTAAAAATCTTAATTTATGAGATATTTAACAACACTAACATCCTTAGACCTATTTTTGTTGCATTTGACAGCCACTTGGGATTGAAAATGACATTTTATAATATTTAATTTAAAGAAAATATAAATCTATCATAAAGATGTGTTTTAAAAACAAATACTATTTTATTAAAAGATACAATTTTCCATCATATATAATATTTGGAAAAATAAATTATAAAATGTCAAAAATATTATTAATTATCCAATTGAAGTTCTATTTTAATTTTATTGTATCTATAGTAACCATATATTATGAAAATACATGAAGACATGGAAAGAGTTAATGTTTTTAAGTATGGGTTAATGCTAAAAGATAAGTTTAATTTTATGAAATAATCTTGTCTAAAACCTATTTGTTGAGAGACTTTCGACCCATCCTCATCATTTCATCAAATTATATCACATTGGGGCTATTATAACTTTAAAGTAAATTTTTAATAAAATAATATTTCAAGACAATTTTAAGTGCCCCTCCTCCCACTTATAATAGGCCACTACATCTACCAACTTAATCACACATCTCAATCCCATTGGCTCATCCAAATTATGCTAAAATAATCTCCCAATATCCTTCCTTTCCTCTAAGAGTCCACACCATGTTCATAAATCCATCCTTTGGAGAACTATTGTGAAAATCAAAAGGAGATACTCGAAAAATAGGTATTTTTTTATCACCTCTATCAATATACTACTCTTATTCTACTTCATCTTCTTATATAATTTCCATAATAAAGTAATAAATAATATTTCATATAAATTTTTATATTTTATTATAATAATGGGACAAACTTATACCTTCTTTTATCCATCCTACTAATAACAACATAACCATGTGTGTGTACGTACGACTTACCGTCTCTACACTGAGGTGTAATTTGTTATTTGAAAATAATTAATTTGGAATGGTATAGTGATTAGTATAATGTATTTATGTAATGGAAATAACATGTTAATTATTCTATATAATTAACATACTATCATATTCTATACCGTTAAACTATTAATTGAATGATATCGTCACTCATTCATACGTACGTCCTACCATCTCCCCGATGCGATTCGATTCATTCTAAATGATCTCCATTAAACCAAAATTATATACATGAATGGAATGAATAGATATGATATATATTATATTTACATTGATCCTATTATTCTGTAGTTTTTATTTACAATATACCTTCATGCTTTCCATAATATGTGCATACGATAATTTCATTTGAGAATGTATGGACTACAGCCCCCTCAATGTGATATAGCTCATTCATGCCATACATGGACCATATAAAGGATGGAATTAATGATCTTATGAAAAATATTAAAAATATATATTATAAATGAATTATAATATTACAATGTATCATTTATTATTAATTCATTTAATATGACAATGAAATTAAAGTAGCGTTCATGCAAACATATGACCTACGATCTCCATGAACAGTGCATTTCATTTCTTATTTCTAAATGTTATGAACTATTCTAAATAAATATATAATAGATATATATGATATTTTAATCATGAATAATATTCTGAATATGATTTACTTATGACTACATGGGCAATCTACATCAAAACAAGTTCATTTTTGACTCATGTACCGAATATTGACAAAATGAACCATATGAACTTAACGAATTTTTTAACAAGATAATATGTAATATAAAATAAATTATAAAAATTAAAATGATTATGAATTAATAATAAATTAACCTAAATTTATTATTCAGGAATATAAATAAGTAATGAGAATATACAGAGTCAAGTTAAGGGATTTCATCTCAATATCCTCTCATTAAGGAATTTCTTGGTAATATGCACATTAATTCTTTTAGAAGGTGTATAAACATCCACTATGACATTTCATATCCTTATTTTATCTATAGTAATTTTCTTTTATTAAAATGATGGGGATTAATATTTAAATGTACAAAGTGGTATAGGACACCTTGAACGTTTAAATATTTCATTTTCAAATCGTTTTCTTCATGATATTAAATTACATATTTATTTATATGTGTATAAAATGAATATAATTTTTTAATTCTATCTAGAATATAATTCAATGTTTTTAAAAGGTATATTTTTATATGAAGTGTTTTACATTCTTTAAAAAAACCAAAAGTAATTTTTTTAACATATACTGAGATAGCGACTTCTCCACCGTTGTAACCGTTATTTGATATTTTCCTTCCACTATAAGCCTTAATGTATTTTAAAAGGAAAATAATCCCATTTTTCAATTATTTAGGTATCTTGGGATTGAAAATAGGTTCTTAAATGAAAATGGTATTTTTTTATGAAAATGTTTTTCATATTGGATTAGAAGAGTTTTTCAAAAGGGTTTTGTGATGAACGTGTTTTTGAAATGGTACTTGAGAATTATATGAAACATGTGATCCCGATATAGATTATACGAAGGGTTGAGCCCCATTATAGCTCATGGGTGAGCCTGACATAGCTTATACAAATTGTGGTGCCCTGTTATAACTCACGAGTGATCCTGTTATAGCTCATATGAAGGAATGATTCCCATTATAGCTCACTGGTGAGCCTGATATAGCTTATATGAAGGTGGATTCAGATTAAAGATCATCAATTTGGAGGTCGACCATATGGTTTTTCCAGTTGAAGGGGTTTTATTTATATTATGCTCTCTATACACTAAATTATTTTTAATTTATTAATATTGGGTTTAAATGTTTTTCTTTGAATGAAAATTATGATAGTAATTCATGTGAAAATGTTTTGATTTATTTGTTCAAATAAAATTAAATGGGTTACCATGTTTTAACTAGAATAATAGTTCTATTTTTATGTCCCTTACTGAGCATTTTTTGATTATCCCATGTTTTTAAATGTTATTCAAATTATTTGAGGGATATTAGATTCATTGATGGAATCATGGAAAATCATGATGATTAAACATAAAAATCCATGTTTATTTTTAATTTTTTTTATAATATGTAAGAAATGGATAGTTTTGGAAGTGTCCTATTTGTATTTATATGATTTTGTTATGTATAATTTATGTCCTAATTCTCTAAATATCTAAACATGAAATGTTCCTCAGTGTGAATTTTTGATATAACTCAAGATTATGTATTGTTTATGTCACGACCTTATATTGTTAGTATCGAATGGAGGTTTAGATAAAATTAGTGGATAATATGTTAGTTAAGGATCATATAAGGATTTATTTAATAATATTTATTTGAATTTAAAAGAAATATATATCCCTTTTGGTCAGTTGAGGTAATATAGAGTATTTTAGGTATTGTTATATGAGAACATTGATGAAAACCATTAGATAATAGTAATATATATATCAAAATATTGAATACTATAACACATTTTTTATATTTTATTATTTTTTTGTTCCAATAAAAATGAAATCCATTCACAGATACTCCATGATTATGAGTATTCTACAATTCATATACCTAATGGTAATTATTTTTTAAATGGAGAACTGGTTATGAACTAAATAATCACCTACTACCTGAAAAACAATACTAACATCACACTAGTATGGGCACTCTTAGGAAATATTCTTTGCTTAATCATATTCAATTTATTACTATTTTTGAAGGAACTGAGTTTAATTACTACTAACTATGTTAGGTAATTAACATAATTGTGCTGAAAATATTAAGGTATGGGTAAAATTACAATTTATATCCAAAAGGATGGATATATTATCAATAATTTTCAAAATATAAATTAGTGATAAATAATTAAAATTGTTAGGAAACTATTTATTTAAGTGAAATAATGTAACAAAAAGATATTTTAACTATCTTTTTATTTTTGAGAGATAATATTTTTGATATTTGGTGATACACATAACACCAAACAAAAAGATACTATAAAAAACACGTAATTAGAAGAATGATTCCAAATACTTTGTTGGTAAAAATATATATAACTAAAATATGAATAATTGAAAATAATTTCCATTATCAATGTTAAGGATTTGATAAAAATAAAATTAAACAATATAATAATTCGTAATTCTAAATTATGATTTAAAATACACACCTCAATTTTTTTAATTATTTTAGGATTTTAAATATATTGATTAAAAAATATATTATTTATATGATAATCAAATGAACCTCAATTATATTATTTATAGAAAGTAATTTAGAATTTTAATAGTTAGTATTTTAAAAATTACGCTTTCCTAAGATAATAGTTTAAATTTTTTTTTTAAATGTATAATTATAACATTATTTGTTATAATTTTTCGAAATGAACATCAATTATAGATTCATCATGTCAATAAAGTCTTATGGTTATTTTTTGTATTTATATGAAATATTTTTGAAGTGACCTATGCTAAACCAGACAAAAATAATACATTAACTAACTATTTAAATAATAAATCTTACAAACAGGTGCAAAACCAAAATTAAAAAAACGTTAGCTTCCTTGAGATTATCAGCATAAGAATCTAATTTTATAGAACATATGAAATTTTCCCTATGATTCTACTCTTATATAACTTTTTCAACATACCCCACATGAATAATCAAATCCATAACCTATGGAATTGAATCATAACAGATGGATGAGATCAAAATCACAGTAAAAGAAAAACTATTTATTATAATTCATTGTATCAAAAATATGCTGGGGGATAAGTAGAAGAAAACATTGTCTTAATAAAATACCATAATACCATGTATAACATCCATAAAACAATATTCAGAAACATAAGATCATAAAAACGTCATTAATGAAGAATAAAATATAAGACATAGATCGAAACCCATATAAATAATCATAAAATTTGTTGGAATTAAAAAACTGAGGAATTTATTAAAAATACGTCATAAACATGAAAACATGGATTTTCCTAGGATTAAAATGCATATTTGAATAATTTTTAAAATAATATAAGAAAATGAGAATGTGGCATTACATTATGAACACCATGAAAATGTGGCTCAAACCTAAGCCTGGTAATTACTATTTGAGAAAGACCATTATTCCCATTCATATGTGAAAGAAACACATGATTCCCATTCTATAAATGTATGATATCTCATCATTCCCATTCCTTTGTGAAAAAAATCAACACGTCCATTCGTGAAAATTTAATGTAACATATTATTATAAAAATTAATTTAACTATGATATAAGCCCTCACTCATTACCAAACATAGCTATTAATTCATAATAAATCATAAATCATCAAAAATTAAACATCCCAAGGAAAAATTAATAGGTTTATAAAACCTACAAAATAACATCAAATAACATGATCATTAGTAATAATATTACTAAAAAATTTCATTTCCCAAAAGTATACCAATCATTATAATAAATAAATATATATATATATATATATATGGTTTTCAAAAAAAATTCTTAACTAATAATTTTGTGTTACTCCTTATATATGAAAATAATAATTATTCACAAAACATATTAAAACATTAAATTAAATATTACAATAAAAAATAATTTTTAAAGAGAAAGATAAGACTTTCGAAATCGTTAACATAATTATTTCCATATAAATATTCATTGAATGAAATAATGTTTTAAAATGGGAAAGGAGTTTTTTTTGTAAAATTTACTTTTAAAAAATATTTATTTATTTAAGCATGGACAAGAAATAATATTTTAAATATAAAAAAAAGAAATGAATTGAAGGATTATTATTTTAAAAACTTATTTCTGAGTTATTTAATCATGAAAAAATAAATAAATTTTATCTATATAAAATATGTAGTGTTTGGCAATATCTTTTCAATTTATATAAAATTTTATTGAACATGTTGAAATATCCCTATAAGAATTAACATAACTAAAATAATAAAGAAACATATTCAAAAATATCAGGTAATAAAAATATTACATCAAAGAAAAACATTGAGTTTCCAAAAATATAATGTATTTGGGATGTAAAAATATGTACATTGATGAAAAATATATTAAAATTAATTCAAATTATTTTAAAAAATTATGCATATTAAGAAAATAATTAATATCATGGAGGAAAGTATATTTGTTGGGAAAATTTTTCTTCCCTAAAAAAAATGTGCATATAAATTCTAAAACAATAATAGGATGTAATATATCATTTTTTAATGATAATAGAAAAAAATGAGTAATTATGTTATATGAAAGTGGATTGAGAAACAAAACCCACTTAGAATATGATCAGTATTTAAATAATTTTTTTTGAAATAGTGGGATTCAAATTAAACAAAAATTAAATTAAATAAAAGGTAATTCAGGAAATAAAATAACATAATTCAGTATATACAAGACATAAATTGAACTTTGTGAATAATAAAAAACATATCTCAAAGAAAGAAATTTGAGATGAATACATTTACATCTTATAATATTTATTAATATAACTATTTAAAATATATAAAGACATAATTTTATGTTAAAATACTATGAAAAATAAAATTATATGGTTTTTAATGTTCAAATCAAGTTATAAATAACCTTTAAAAAATAGGTTCATAAAATAACATGTGTCTAAAAGAAGAATTATTTGATACAAAACCCTAAATTTAATTTATAATAAATATTAAAATGTATATTGTTTAGTTTCTTCTTATTTTCCAAAATCATGTGTATAATGTTATGGTAATTTGTTGTAATTTCATAGTAGTGGTGTCAGTGTCCATTATTATACAAATTTTTAGGATTATAATTTCAATAACATTAAAATATCAGATGAATTATAATTATTTATGTACATTAAATTTAATTTTATATGTACTTTACTATTTATACTATAATATAAAATCAATAATAATCATTTTTCACTAATTTTCATCCTATTATGTGTGTTTCTTTAAATAATAAGTTAAATATTGATGCATCCATTACAAAAAAATTATTAATTTCATATTAATTTCATATTATATCAAAAATTGTTCTTTGATAATAATCCATAATATTATTTCATTATGTTATCTAGGTGGGTGGTAAAAATAACCTAATAATGAACAGTCCATAACTAAATTAGCGAGTAAGGATAATGAGGGTTTTAATTTTAAATAATATAATTATTAAAGAATGTTATTGATGTTGGTTTAGAATTTTTGTTATGCTGAACTAATGTTTTATATTTTTTGATAAATAAAGAAAAATTGAGATAAAAATTAGTAAATTATTCTTTATGGACGTAGTAGTCTACCCAACACAAAATTAGTGCTTTAATTTAAAAAATTATAGCGATTATGGTCGATAGGTTCTGGATATTTTAGAATCATAAATAAATTATATTTTTTATATTTTTTAATAAATATAATAATTAATAAAATATTTTTTGTCTTCTAGGGGTGGTTTCTATGCATGGGAACCTTCAGTGAAAAGAATTATCACCTCTAAATGATTTTATAATCACTCCATTAATAGTTCATCTGAATTGAAATGGATTGGAAACCTATATAGGATGTTCTTGAGTCCATCTCAATCCATTCTTACATAGAGGGTGGCTCATAAAAAAATACCAACTGATGACTTTCTAAAAATGTATGGATCTCCCTATTCTCTACCTGTTCTTTGTGATATCAGCATATGGAACATGTGGATCCTCTCTTCCACATCTATACAGTGGATTCGACATTGTGGAGGGTTGTTTTTATATTTTTTATGTTTCTCTACCTCAAACCAGATCAATAATTTAATTCATGAAGAGTTAGAATTATATGAAGCTATCATCACAAATCTGGAATTTTTTTTCAAGATGATACTGAAGAATCTATTCACCTCATTAGACTTCATGGAACAAATATAGACATGAGTTATAGCCCTTTCTTGTTTACTTTCTTCCTTTCAGGTATACTCACAGTTGTCTATGTTGTGTAATCAACGAGATGTGTGTTTTTATCTAAATCAATCCATGATTTATCTGTACTCAATCAGATTGGGACTAAAGGAAACATTTGGCCTCCTCTTGGGACTCTAGACGTTATATGGAAGTCCCCTTTGGATGGGTGTGTAAAAGATAATTCATATGGTGCATCATGGGGAAAACCAGATCCCTATAGTTTTGGTGTTGTTTTTAGGGACTATCAGGGATGTGTTTTTGGATTTATTTATGGATCATGTGGTATTTCCTCTTCTATTGAAGAGGAAATTCTTGGTGTTTTTGTGGCAGTGGAGCATGTGTAAAATCATGGTTCGAATAATATTTGGCGTCAATGTGACTCTATGACTGTAGTTATTTTCATCTGAATTGGTTCTTTGCATCGATCATGAAGATCACTAATTTCTGGACTAGATTCTTGGATTCTCTTTACTGAAGATACCATTTTTTACTCATTATTACAAAGAAAAAAATGTGTTAGCAGATGGGATTTCTAATAAAGGAGCATATGGTAATGATTAGCATTGGGTAGATCATGTCCCAGATGATCTCCTTCCTTTTTTTAGGAAGGATAATTTTAAATATTCTACTTTGAGAATTGTGTTAGTTTGTTTTTTTTAATAAATGGGTTCTTTTTTTTGAAGGATCTCAACCATCCATAAAAATAAAGTCAGTGAAGGGAAGTGATGAAATACTGATATCTTCATTTCATGGAAGCATTAATTTGTGCACATGTACTAATGATGATTCATGTTTTCCATTGTAACTGAATTTTAATAAATAATACTTATTATCTTAATATAATAATAATTCCAAAAGCATTTTACATTTCATTTACTATTTTACTATGTTTTTATTGGAATTAATAATAATTTTATGTTATGAAATATATGATATCGATGATGAGACCATGAACTTTCTCTTAATGATTTATTTATATTTTAGGGTCTTAGGATAATTTGTGGTCACTATGGAAAATTATGAATGGTATTGGACCTCAATGAGAGGATATTTGAAATTAGTTTGATATAATTTTAGTTATATTAGTTGGGTATTCATGGGGTGTAAGTTATCCCCCTTTCGTAAGTGAATCATAGTGACATTTCTAGGGAATAGAATGTTAGGAAATGGTATGAATGGAAATTCATGAAAATTCAGTTAGATGTTTGAGGGGTGGTTGATAAGACATATAAGAAGGAATTCATGGCATATACATTTTTTTTATATAATTTCTAATGCTAATGTTAATTCCATAAAATTTTATCCACCTTAGATTAATCATTTAATCATTTATTACTCTTAATTAAATATCAATAAGAGAAATTATTTTGTTCTTAAAAATATATGACAACCATAATAAACAAATATTGACCCGAAGAAACAGAATTTTGGGTCTAGTTATCCTAAATAAATTTCAAAATAATATAATACTAACTTTTATATAGAAACATATAATGTGTAAAAATAATCTATTTCTGTATAATATTTTTATTATTATTAAGTGGTCTTAGTATTATTTAACATTGATTTCCCATTAAATTAGTATTAATTAATATTATATATGTAAAAATTAAATGGTATAGTACTAATTTAATTTTTTTCCCATTAATTGTAAAAATTATCATTATTTAGAAAAGAATTTTTCTAAAAAAATAATAATTTCAGAGTGGTAATTAATATTTAGAAAATGTAACTTAGACTGTATTATTAAGATAATGTGGCCCTAAATATATAATTCATAAACAATTATTTTATATTTAAAACCCATTCCATTGGATTTATTTTGCTGAAGATAATTATAGAATAACAATTTATAATGTATTTAAAATAGTTAAGGAATCAAATAATACATATGTCATAGATTATCAAGTACAAATTTGTAATACAAACATTTTATTTTGAAATATCTAATGTCAGATAAGAGAAATATATTTTATTATGAAAAGTATTTCCATTTTTTATACTTATACACTAGTGATGTTACGAAATGAACTATTTCATAATAACATCATTTTTCTTTATTCACATAAAAATGAATTATTTTAGAAAATCCAAAAAATTTATTTTTTATCTAATATGACCATGGTAAATCCATAATGTTTGTTAATTTTTACAATTTTTTATTTTAGTATTCATTAATTTATCATTAATATTAAATCATAATATATCAATAAAAACAACATTTTATAGGTATTCAGTTTTTTCTGTGGTCACATTTATTTTAATGTTTTTGGTAATCATAAATAAATCATGAATGAAAAAAATTTCATTTTGTTAAAAAAAATATGAAAAAAAGATAATTTATTATTTTCATAATCTTCTATTTATTTTAAATGTTTATAATTATTTTTTTTTCTCATATATATATAATTATAAAAATTTCTGATTTATGTTAATAATTATTTTATAAGATTACTATAGATCTATCATATGATTGTCTCGATTGTTTTGGTCTTGATTATTTACCTACAGTGAAAGCATTATAATCTAGTATTTATTTCAGGATAAAATCTCTGGTCGTTATATTCGACTAATATAAATAACTTTTATCCATAAGATTTTAATATCATTTACATAAAAAAATTACATAATGGTGTTAAAACTCTTTAAATTCAACAAAATATTATATATAATGATATATGATCATCAATATTATGGAAATTTTAGAAAATAATTATTTTTCCTTAATGATTTCAAGGGAATGTATCTAATAACTAGTATTAAATCCCATTAGAAGGATTCATTTTACATGTGATATTATTCATTGTTAGACTTGATCTAATATCTTCTCATAGTTTATATGGAATATTTTTTTTATTATATTATACATAAATTTCAATGAAATGTTAGGATATTGACTCTTTTTTGAAAACTGATTTATTTTTTTTATGTGGAGGACATTATGATATCAACATTATTTATTTCAAAAAACCTAATATTCACAATAATAAAAATATTTCATATAATTAAAATTAAATAAGTGGGTGAATTGATATATTTAGAAATTATACAATATATAATATGTCTAATGTAACTAGAATATATCCACTAATTAATGGTGGAGATTATGTGAAACATAATTATACATGTCCACTTCATCGGTAGTAATTTTCAAGATTCTTCCATTTTCAAATGGTCTATAATGTTATCACAGACTACCTTCCATAAAAATACTTGGATTATATAATTTTGATGTATAGATCCTCATTTATCATCAGAAAAGATATTTAATTATTACTATTTCACATGGATAGTTTTTATCTACATTCCTTTATCTAACTGTCCACTACTATTCCCCATGACATTTTGATTCCCTATTACCTCCTTTAATAAATTTATGTTATCTTATTATTTCCATGGGGAAATTAAATTAACTATTCTTCTAGTATAATTTAAAAATATGTGGTAGAATATACTTTCATTTATAGTCTTCATTTACTAAATTTTCATGGGTCTCTATCATTTTCATATTCAGTGTACACTCAATTTCTACTATGGTAACATTGTTAACCATGTTATGTGATATCTAGTTTGGAATTATTAGTAAATATTTTGTCTCTCCCTATCATTTAAATGGAATTATTATTGATGTTATCATAACATTATCCTTCAAACCAATGGTTAACTTGCTTACTTCGAGTTTTAGACACCGCTGAAACCTGAAGTGGTTTACATGAGTAAACAAACATTAAAAATATATTGAAATTATAAAAATCATAAAAGGATTGTGACTTAAAATTTATTATTTTTATATTATCATGTTATCACATAGATCAATTATATTTAACTATATTAATCTTAGTATAACCTAGTATACATTATATAGGGATTTCTTTTGTTTTTAAAAATAATCAATCAATGTAAAAATGAAATTGATACTTCATAATATTTTTTAATAAACATGCGATCAATTAGATCATATCCTCTAGGAGTGTCCAACTATGCACATATTCTAATGCCCACTCTACTTGTATTATGGTGATGACCTTGTAAATTCTCAAAAACCATTTTCAAGGTGATTTCCATTAGGTGTATCGGTTCTATAACCAAATCAAATTATGTTATGATATTAGTGATATATATCATTGGAATAGAACATACCAAATATATTAAAAAACATTATGATATCATCCTATATATAGAATCATCTCTAAGGATTTCCCTAGGGTTCTATATAATAACCCAAAAATTTAATAAAATAATTTAAAATAATAAATAAACTAAACTAAAAAATAACTAAACCAATATCCAATACCAAAAACAAAGATCCATGATAAACATGGATTAAAAAAATACAATAACCTCTTTTTTAAATAATTATTCTAATAAAAAATATGTTTCCCAAATACCTAATTCTTTAGTATCATTGAGATCCTCGATATAAATATCTTATTTAATAAAACATGTGATCATTTATCGATAATTTTATACCTATAGAGACTTATATATGCACCACACATGATACAATCATATTCACAATGTGGTTGAGTGAATCAGAAAAAATTATTGAGATCATATTCAAATTAAGAAAATGGACATATCAGAAGGCATATATCTTAAAAAAGGTGGAGAATAATAGGAGGACCTTGATATCTTATATCATTCTAATAAGTCTATGTAAAATAATCATTATACATGAAAGGAAAATATAAAATTACCAAAGTTTCTTATGGAATAATAAAATATATAAAATATATAAAAAATGCAATAATCATATAACATTTGGGAAAAATAAATGTTTGGAATACTGTAAAAACTAGGTTTGAACCTCAAAATATTGAATTTCAAGGAAATGAAATGCATGATATAAATTGTGCATAACATTAATAAACAACATGGAAACATTGAAAAACAATATCAACAACATGAAATTGTGGTAAAACCTAAATTTTAGATAAAACCCCATTGGAAAAAACCCATCATTCCCACACTAATTTGAACAAACTTATAAAATATATGACTGGAATGTTAGAAAACCCATAATTCCTTTAACATTGTGAACAAAATCATTTTTCCACACCTAACTACCACATTTGTTTTAATATTATTGTAATTAATTTTTCTGCAGATATAGGACCCCTCTAATCATGGTCAATACATATATGTTCCTCATAAAATTAAACATCACTGTAGTATAAATTTCCCACGAAAAAATTGGGATTCTTAAAACTCATAAGAACATGACATAACATGAACTTGATAAATCATAGAAAATAGAAATATTGTGTTTCAAACTGATTATTTCATAATAATATACATATAGTTATCAAAAATCCCAAAATAAAAGATAAAACTTTGAGGGTAAATAGATGTTGAAACATATTTTTTTTCCCAAACCATTTAAAAATTTGATGTAAATAAATAGATTTAAAATTTTTTTCTTAATGGGATGAAAATAAATTTAATATCCATAATGTAATTATATCAATATGAAATAATCATGAATGATGTCACGACCCGTCCCCCGTGGCCTGCATCGTGATTACCCCAAGACCGCCTTCCATAGGCCAGGGGCTGGCGACTAGCACCAAAGGTGTAATTCCATAGAACTTTGAAAGAATTGCCTTTATAAAACATAAACACACACAACTAGAGTACAAGATGAAGAAAACACTAAGAAAAGTTGTATAACAATTGTGATGAAAGTACAAAGGGGCCTGGAATACAGTCCCAATAAAAAGGTACAACTACAACTGAAAGAAAGCACAACTGAAAAGACAAACAATTGAATGGTGAAAACCACTCCAGGATCGTTCTTCAGGTTCCTACCTGAAGGGTAGGTAATGATGTCCTCGTAGGCACTCCACATCTATCAGTCCGCTCTGTTTGCTGTCACGCTGAGTGGTCCACCTCCAGGTACCACCCAGTCCTGGCACTCTCGGCCTCCGTTAGCATTGTCCATCGTCTTCATCCAACACAACGAGGTGCAGGCATAGCCCGTGAAGGGGTGAGTATAACGATACTCAGTAGAGACCCCAAGACCCTCAAGGTCTCACAAAATCCAACAAGGATAAACCAAAAAGTATGAAATCAATGGATAACCACTACTTAGGTATATGCCCCTACATATACCTAAGTTATCAGGTAACCCATCTCAATCATGAGGAAACACAAAGGTTATTGACTCAGCTCAAACCATGAATTTGTTAATGATGTTGAAATCACGGCTTCTGGAGAACTCCTCCTCTTTCGAGCACAGTAGTCCTATCGCGACTCCAAGGTGCTACTCACTACCCTTATACTGCTGAGGTACTCCACCTGTCGAGTACTGCGGGTCTCCCGCCTCACACAGTAGCACTCCCCGCCATGGGTCTTCCGCCTCACACAGTAGCACTCCCCCTGATAGCCTATAGAGGTACTCCTTATGTTGAGTACCACGAGTCTTCCGCCTCACCTATTAGTGCTCCTCTTCCATGGTTCTGCCACCTCACAATGTATTTCTCGCCACTGGGCTAGTCAAGTCACTCTGAAACGAATCGGATAAGCAGTAATCAGGTCTCAGGAAACTACTAGGTCTCTGTACTCCGTATTCTCGTCTCTCGGAGGATCCCCTCCATGAGCTACTGTTCAATACTCCATGTTTCATGAAGTCCCATGAAGAAGTATCTCAAAGGCCCTCCATGTCATAAGGGTCTCAACGCAACAGACGGTGCGTCAATCGGACGCCCGGTCTATGAGTTATAAGCCTTTTTGTCTTAGGATCCCGGTATGTTTTGTGTACGAACCAACCCGACCGTATCTCAACTGTTCCCCGACCTCACATGGGGTATACTCAAAGGGACCGTTTCTCAACGAAATTACCAACGTCGCTGACGTTTTGTCAAACGGACTTCCGGTCTGAGAGTTATTGGCCTTTCCGTTCCAGGGGCCTGGTTGGTTTTTAAGCTAAACCAACCCAACCATAATCCAAATGAGTCCAAACCTCAAGTTGAGTATTCAAAAATAACCATCTCATCAAAAGGAATCCAACGTAGTTGACAGAATGTCAATCGGACGTCCGGTCCTTATGTTATAAGCGTTTCTGCTCTGAGAGCCGGATGGTTTTGTGTTCAAACCAACCCGTCCATACCCAAAGTTTTCCAAAACCTGGAGTGTAATATACCAAAACGACCATCTCGATCCCAGGATTCCTACGCAGCTGATGGTGCGTCGATCAGAGGTTCGTAGCTCATTTTATGGGCGATTAACAGAAAATGATTCGAAGAGGGGGGGTCTGGGAATGGTCTGACCCTGCCCAACCCACCCTGGGTCGGCCCGAACTGGGACGCCCCGACCATGGTCCATGTCCGGCCCGGTTGGGCATGGCCCGACCTAGGGCGTCGGCCCGACCTGCGTGGCACGGTGGCCCGACCCGTGTGGCGCGGCGGCCCGGCCCGCGTGGCGCGGCGGCCCGGCCCTCGAGCCGCGAGGGCCTGACCTGCGTGGCATGGGGGCCCGACCCACGTGGCGTGGAGGCCCGGCCCACGTGGCACGACGTTCCGGTCTGCGTGATGCGGTGGCCCAACCTTGTGGCTGGGTTGGTGATGCCCGCCTGGTCAGTATGACCAGGCGGCGGTGATGCGTTATCTCCGACCGTCGCAGCTTCCCCTACTGGCGCGGCGGTGAGCTATCTCTGCCATGGTCCTGTCGTGGCTTCCCCTACTGGCACGGCGCGATGGCACCGTGCTATCTCTGACCGTCGTGGCCCGCATGGTCGCGGACCCTCTACCGTGAGGCGCGATGACACCGTGCTTTCATCAGACCGCTGCGGCCCTCCTGGCCGCGGCCCTCCTGGTCGCAGCCCTCTTGGCCGCAACCCTCTTCCTCAAGCGTGGTGCGATGGCACTGCGCCCCTCCGGAATTGCCGTATCCCATGGTGGTCATGGTCCCATTCTTCACACATCTCCGGCGACCGAGTGACAAATGCGCTGCAGATTTCTTCTGTGGTTCTCTCTACCGGTGATGCCAATGCACCACCGCCGTCGACAATCAATGAAGTACCATCGTAGGGACGTCAGGACGTGTTTTTTCGGCCTGAGCCCTCCACGTAAGATAAAAACAATTGGATAACAATTACCACAATAAATGATGAGGTATGAGGATTTAAATCAAACAATATCGATCCCTACCTCGAAAAGACGTCTCACGTCGTCGAGCCGCGGAAGATGAACGTTGCGGTAGTCAGGCGTCGCGAAAAAAGGGCGTCGATTCCGTTGACGTTGGGGTGCGCCCGAAGAAGATATGTCGTTGGTGAATTCGCGTTCTTTGTCGGAGATATCCTTCTTCGAGAGAAGAACAATGTTCTTATATTTCTCCAAAGGATCCCCCCCCGAAATATTTCCTATCATAAATATTATAAAAGATTTCTCCCATTTTAAAGAAGTTCCATACAAATCAAAATAATTCAAATTGTGATGTGCCAATTTAATTAATGAAGTCATTAATTTAATTATGTTGGAAAACTTAATTAGAGGGAGGTGGAGAGATCTCATTAATAGAGGAGTTGTCATAATAAAATACGGGGAGGTGGAAAGTTAGAATTAAAGTGGGGAGTTGGAAATTTAGGGACTCGTGTGGGACCCACCACACTAAATCCTATCATGGGAGGTTATGTGGATGTGGGACCCACACTATAACCCCCCTTGGCAGGAAATAACCCCCAGATAAGTAATAAAACTATATACCAAAATTTTTATTAATTTACCCTGAAATCCTAAAAATATATCTTTTAACCTACACAAAATGCAATTGCTGTAACGATCCCTTTAAGCAAAAACAGATGATGCGAGTTCATCGGTTTCCTTGGATTTCAATTTCGAGCACCAGTTTAAAAGATAGAGAAACCCGCACGTACGTTTACTAAACGTACCCGAAAAAAATTCAGAAATTGATTCTGGGCACACCGGGCCTCGGAATCAGGCGCCGTCAGATACTGCGGACTCGTAAAATTAAAAATAATTTAAGAAAACGTTTTCCTTGAAATTTCTAGGTCTCTAATAATGACATAAAGAATTCCACAAATGATCAGTAAAAATATATTGGAAGCTTTTTCATTAATATGAATAATTTTTAATGGAATCATTGATAACATATAATTTTTTTATTAAAGGAGTAGAAATACATTGATTGAATTTAATTTTAAAAATTACAAATAGTAATCAAATAAATAAAATTTTAATATTTCTAAAAATAAAATGTGAAATGGATTATAAAATCAATTCTTTTAAAAGAATTGGAAATTTATTTGAATTTTTTTGAATATCTTATTCAGAATAATCATTTATAAAAACAAAATTAAACCATTCCATTAAGAATCCATATTTGTAATATATCATAACATGGAATATAACAATGATGATATATCATAGACAATTATGTGTGACTATTACCGCTATATGAAAATTGAGTCCATAAAACCATTAACAACATGGGGAGTGTTTAATTAAAATCATAGTGAAAGAGATTAAATAAAATTAAACATATATTAATGGGAATAATAAGTAATAAAAAATATAATATCTAAAATTTAATTTATATAAACCACATAAAAGAACTAAGGTGCATAATAGAATGGAAGTATAAAAGAGTAAAATTTTATATGAGACCACTTACAATATAAGAAACATATTAATAAAATCCTCTTAATAGAGAGATAGAGAACTATGTTAAATTAAAAATACCATAAAAAAATATTTAATGATATAAAATATCCAACTAGATATATAGAAATTTTTAAACCAAATTAGGTGTGTAAAATAACATGTGTCTCAGTGATAGTATTTTTTTAGACAAAACCCTTCATTTTTATATTATGAATCTAAATACCAAGAGATAATAAAAGTGGAATAAAAAATTCAATATAATAATTTTTAGATAAATTTTTATACAAATTGATAATGGGGTTGTATTTACCCCATCAAAAATGGAACATTATGTATTACATTTACATGTCTAAGGGGATTCAAGTTTGTTACAATGAAAATAAACCATGATTCCTTACATGGATGTATGTTCTATAACACCCTATAAATAGTAACACTATTATTAATGACCAACTTTATAACAATATTCACAATTTAAAAGAATAAAATTTTCATTTATAATACCTATTTATAGTTATATTACATGGGGTTTTTCTATTTTCTCTCATCATGTGTGTATAGTTATTATTAGTTATATAGGAATCATAGGAGTGTTATTACTATTCCTCCAAATTAAATTTAAAAAATTAAATTTTAATTAATTTTACCATAATGAATTAAATATAACTATTTATGATGTTTAAATTTTTGATCCTATGAAATTTTTTCATTATCCTATAATATTATATTGATGAAGGGAATTTCTCGATGATTTTCAACCTGTGAGAGGGATTATTTAATTATTTGGTTAAATATTGATATATAATATAAAAAATGTCAAGATTTATATATTCATTTCATATTATAAAATAAATGATGTTTTATTAATTTTCCAGGGAATAACTTATTATCCTTATTCAAGTATGTGGACAATCTCTCCAAATATTGACCACAATTTAACACCATTTACGAGCAAGGTTAATGAGATGTCTATTAGAAATAATGAAATTATTACTAAAAAATAATAATTTAAATTAAATATTTTTATGATGTTGAATCTTATTGGAATATTATTGTATAATTAATGAAAAACTAAAAGATAAACAAAAAAACAAATATCTGTGGAGGTGGTAGTCTGAAAAACATAGTATTAGCACTTCAGTTAGTCAACTAATGAGATAGGTGAATATGGATAGAAAGTGATCATTCATAAATCATAAATTATTATATAAAAAATATTTATTTATAAATACCCTCATCAATATAAGTTATGAAGGGTGCTGATGGAAACCAAAAAGCATCACATTGTGGAGGTGGAAATCATTACAGACGTACTAACAAAAAATAAGGATTTTCATTATTGGTGTTAGTGAATAAATTAAGGTTTAAAAACTATTATAATAAAAACTCAATGAACTAATGAATCTGAAGTTATTATTTTACATTGGTTACATTTTTATTAGACATAGAATAATATGAAAGAGTCACAAAAATGATGTGATACTTACATTAATACTTTAAAGTTAATTTGGATGAATGCCATGTAATTATACTATGTAACATATTTATAATGACCTGGAGAATTAGGGAGTTTATATTAATAAATATATAGGATATTTGGATAGGTTTTCATGGATATTTTTAAACAGTATTGGATTATTTAAAGGGTGTGAGTGGTCGACATTTTATTAGTGAGTACGAGAGACTTTTCCATTAAAATGAATGCTATGTATAGGGTATTAATGGGAAAAAATTATTGTTAGGGGATTTAGGAGAGGCAGTATTGGGACCGGTATCTATATAATTTAAAACCAAAAACAAATTTCAATATGATCTATTGTTAATGATAATTTATAAAAAATCAAGGAAATATAGATTAGTTATTTAAACACATATTACTCTTAAATAAATATTAATCATTTAAAATATTTATTCGATAAAAATATTTGATTAACCTTATTACCAAACATAAAAGTAATCAATCATTATTTTTTATCCATTTAACAAATATCAATTTATAAATTGGATTATATTTACATTTACATCAAAAAAAATAATGTGCTGAAAAATCTTTTATATATAAAATGTCATTATAATAATTATGGCTTCTTAGTAATATTTAACATTTATTAAAAATTATATGAGTATGAATTATTTATTATATATGGTAAAAAATAACGTTATATTTTTAATTTAAATTTAAATCCTTTAATTTTGAAAATAATAAACCTTGATAAAAGTTTTATTCCTTGACGAAAAATTATTTTACCATTATTGACCATATTTATGCACTATAAATTTATCTTTATGTAATAAAATAAATGAGTCCTATTTCAAATAAATTGTACCAAAAAAATGTATAATTAAAAACCATTTCATTTTATTCAATTCTTATATGCTAATATTAAAATAATAATTTATAATATATGAAATGGTATTTTGAAAAAATATGACCTAGGATATCAAATAAAAAATAATATATTTTCATTCAAAGATGATATCTTATAATATGTTAAATTAATAAATGATATCTATTTGTTCAATAAATATATTTCCTAAGACTTAGGATATGTTTATGCCTAAATGATGTTATAAAAGACAATGTTACAAAAACATTATTTTTAACTATTCATCTAAAGTCAATTATTTTACTAAAATCCTTATAAAACCATCTAACATTAAAATGAAAATGATAAACAAAAACTTAATGATAGTTGTTTTAAGTTAACATCATAAAACTGATAATACTAACCTTAAAATAAAATAATGAAATATCATGATGATAGTTTTAATATAGGGATTAATTTTTTGGTATGTTAACGATTTTTCTAAAATTATAACTAATCATTATTATATAATACATGGAAAATATCCATTTTGTAAAATTAATTTTATGATTAAAAATAGATTAAATTTGTTTATTAGCTCTAAATATTCAGTTCAATGTTTTTTTGTGAATCTTATTCTATTTTATTCGTATATATATATATATTCATTTATAAAGATTTCATATTTATGTTACTATTGTTCATATAGTGTAATTAAATAGTTACCATATGATCGCATATAAATATTTGGTTTTAAGTGTTGTTTCAGGAGAAAACTACACAACACTATATTTATTTATGGAGAAAAACAATGGTCGTTATATCTTGATTTTCTTGTGAATACAAAAAAATGAAATTATAAACAAAACTATAAAATTTAGGAAATCATATTTATATAAAAATTAAATATAGGTTTATAAAAATATTAATTGATAAAATAAGAATTTGTCGAGAAATAACATAAATTTCATATACCAATCTTAATTATGAAAATATTTCTTTTTCATTTTTTGAATTTAAGTAGTGAAATGCTGTAAAAGATTTTTTTTATATTTTCATTAAATTAAATATTATTCGAGTACTTTTTTAATTAATTTAAAAGCCTCATAATTTTTTTAAAAAAACTAATTTTTAACATTAAACCCAAATAAAATGAAATTGTATCTGATACGTATATTTTAGTTATATAAATACACTATTTCTAAATATGGGTTTCAATAAGTTACATGTGATAATTTTAAAATTTATTTTTTATACATTTAAATATATGAAATGTAAAAAATGGATTTCATATTTGGAATTAATAAGATAAAATTATATAAAAAGGTTTATATTATTTTTATGAATTACTAATAAATGAAAAAGGTAAATACTTATTTCTACGGTAAAACCGAATACACTAAAAAATGAAATTTTATGTATAATGGAAATAACGAAAATATTATTACCAGTTTGAAAATGAGTATTTGATAGAATATCAACCTTATCACATAATAAAATCCATTACATCATCTTTTTTTAGAAACATGACATTCCAAACATGTTCCCTATTTATATTAAATTAATATATTTCAAAAATCTATTATCACAAAATATAAAAGGGGCCTCTCACCACCCCTTCATAACCACTCAAAAATTTATATAATTGAATGATAAAATAAACATTATAAAATTAGTAACATGTTATTACCAATAATTTTTCCTCCAGTCAAAGAAACTTGTGTAAATCCACACATTTCATGGTGTCATCATCTGGAATGTTGAATATCTTAACATTATCTTTCATTCTTACAAAATACATTTTTCATTATGGAATCCGAAAAATAATACAAATTTTAAATTATTAAATAATTAACTAAATATTGATTGTAAAATAAATTTAATTATGATATTTTAATGGAAATTAATCATAATTTTCATTTTCTATTTATAATAAAATATCATTTTTACGTTGTGCTAACTATTGCGAACACAATGTTATGAAATTTTTTACATTACCACATCTAATCAATAACTAAATTTGTGAAAATTAAGAATAATTATATAATATGTAATATAATTATGACTATTAGAAGTTAAATTATAATCTAGTTTATATCCCTCTTATTCTATTGGAAATAATAACATTTTTGATGTGTTACATAGACTACCACCTTACAAATATAATGTATCTCATTTTTCATCTATATTATTTATTATTTATTAGTATATAAAGAATTAGAAATTGACGACATATTAATAAGTGATTATAAAAAGACCTGAAATCCATGAAAAATATAAAAAATTACTATACACCAAATACAACAATAAAAAGTGCAAATAAGGAAATATTGAAAAAAATTGTTTTCGGGACCATTATCAAACTACAGGCTCCATCTTATTTACATAGAAATCAAAAAAAATTGGGAATTTTCTATTAAATAATCCTATATTATAGTATTGATGACTACATGGTTACCCATGTTACATGGAATCCTGATCCATGTGTGAGTATAAATTTTTATACCAACATAAATAGAATATCTAAAAAACTATTATAGAAGGGGAATTTAAAAATGAAATAATCAAAAATTTAGAATCGTTAATATTAATAAGTATTTGATCAATAATTAAAATTAAAATTTTCTAAAACACCCAAATATTATTGGGCTCCACTATGACACTTGACATCAGTAAATACCTTCTTAGTCCCTGTCCAGAAAGACTTTTGATATGGTATACAACAATGATCAAGATGTACTATAAAATAATACAATAGAAGATACTATCTCAATAATCTATGGGGATCTACACACCTCATCTAGGAATTCTCTCTCATAATAATACCATATTGAATCAAAGGGCGTCAACCCATTAAAATACATAGATGATCTGTACTAGTATGAAAACTAGGATACATCGATGAAATTCATAAGCATGATTTGATTAGAATCCATAGAATATGCCCAAGACATTAAATGTAAATAAATTATTCCAAATATATGTGTCTCATATTCTAAAATTTAGTTTCAGAACACCGAAAGAATTGACAAAATTAATTTTTTGAATTCATTCACTAAGACATTACCCAAATCTAAAGGGGATATTCCCTAAGTCATTTGGGTTAATATATTAATGTGGAATCTAATGGTGTACTCATGTTAATACATATCATTGGAATTTAATGAATTCATAGTAGTCCTCACACCCTAAAATTCATATGAGTACCTATTAGAATTTAGGTCTCTCTCAAGGAATTCCATAGAAATCATGTCCTATTGTAATCTATGGAATACATCTATGTCATTATTACCAATAAATAATCATTATGAAAGAAACTCATCATATTTAAAAATTCAACTGTTACTTAAATCCCACAAAATGACCTCCATAATTTTCCACATCACATTTAAAACCTTTAATTCATTATTCATGAAATTCAACTAGTTCATATTTATCAAATTAATATCCTTTCAATACTACATCTCGTGACATTATAGGATAACTAATAAATTTCCTCCTATTATTCATAAATACACATTTATATACATATCATCCACATATGTTTCATAAAAAGGATACTGTATAATATTTTTAGATCGAATAATTATTCCAAAATTTCCATGTATTTATTAAACATTGTGGTCATTCACAAACTATAAATGAAAACAACTTATGGGTTTCTTACTATCACACTGTTTTTCCAAAACCATTATTTAACGATTCAAAATTAAACATGGTATTTATATCCCCTTCATGAACCATTCAACTAGAAACTTTCATTGGGACAAAATAGTATTTTAGTTCTAAATAGAGTTTACCATTATTAAGCCCTAATTGTTTTACAACATTTAATTAAGAATTATTTTTTTATAATAAAAAATAATATAGTAAATTATCATTATAGTCATCACCCTAAAAATAGTGATACTTGATAATATATTAACTATAATACTATATAACACTAATAGATAATTTTAAGGACTAGTTGCCTCATTTTAGGTCACAATTATCTTTAGGTTTTGGATTAGATAACCACTCCTTGAGCTCATCCAAGTCCATCATCCGTCGAAAAAACATACCATGACCATATATTCTATAAAAAAAATACCCCAAATATATTAATTATAATATAATTACATTTAAAAAACAACACTTTATTATTAAACCATTCTCATACAATTATCAATAAATGGAAATTTTCTCACTGGTTTCTCCAGTCGTAACTAAATTTTGTCCCATCCTCCTTTGGAGGACCATGATAAGCGCTCAGAACTCAACAAGGAAAAATCGATTTCATTTGGAATTTTATCTATTTGTAAAAATATTAAATATAAATAATAATAATACTCACATAATGACATACCTATACAATACTAATGGGAAACAGTTTCCAAATGGGGTCTTGCTTCATCACATTTCTAGGTGGAGTAGAAGTTCATTCCTCTAGGGCTGATTCTTCCATCCTGTAGTATAATTTTATCTAAAATGAATAAATGGGAGGGAAAAACATAGGAAATATAAAATTTAGAGGGGATGGAGTCATATCCACACTTTACGAACTTGGCCACATGATAATGATTAAAACGCCACTAAGATATAGATAATATCTCCCACTGAAAAGAGGAGAGGTAGGGAAGCATGCCCAAGGGAAGTTGGGTATAGGGAGATGAGAAAATTTGGGTTTTGGGATATAAAATTGCAAGGTAATGATAATAATATATACCTTTAATAGGATTACTTATTTGGCTACTCAATTTTCAAAACTTTTCACTGACCACGCAATTCATCATTGAAATCCTCTATAAAAAACTCATGATTATTTATGAACAATACACAAACCATGAGCCTAGATCCTTATTGAAACCATCATGAAAAATTTCTACTAATGGTTATATGGATTACCTTAAATATTTCACCATATGTATATTTATACTTTTTTCCTAGGAGAAAAAAAATGAAAAAGATGTATGATTAATGTCTGAAAAGATTTTCCCTTAACCATGCACACCAAACCTTGTACCGTAGTTCAAAATCTCAAAAAACCATAATAGCTCATCTTAAATATCCCAATAAATTTCTTAACATCCGATCTACCACTCATTCCTCTAACTATGACCGAAAAAATTACATTAATATTTAATACCTCTAATAGTTCCATTACATACCCCATTTCAAAATCTATCCCATCCACCAAACAAATTTTTTAAATTACACTTAAAAACAAACCATTCCATCCATATTGTGTATTGAATCCTCCCTACAATAACACTTCTTAATCCCAATAATTACTAGTTGTAATAAAAATTGATATTCCTATATTCACTAGTCTCGAATACCTAGTAAATGTCTACATTCAAACTCGTGATTCTCAATGATATTCTAGAGAAGAACCCGGAATTTCAAGACCATAATCTTCTAAAACAAAATCTACCTCATTAACTCATTACTAATGCAATAAGGTGGCTCTCATGTGTTACCATTTCATAGACATAGTGAGGTTTATTTAACCACAAGATGACATGGAATATTGTTGTCACCACTATAACACTTAACTAGGATTGGCCAATTTCATGAAATGACAACCTCTGCCATTGGAATTACCTATAGGGAGAGGATATTATAATTCCATTGATTCCATTGATATAATTCCTAATCAAATAAACCAAAATATTCATGAAACCACATATCTTATACTCATACCCGTAATTACTCTCAAATTAATAAGAAATTAGATGAACATACACCATTTGATCATGGATACAATAAGATTAACTTATAAAAAAAGTTCCCAATAAATCACAGAATCTAAACATATTGTGCCAATACTAATTCACTGATACTAGTCTCTTGTCTATCACATCCAATTATTTGAAAGAACTTATTTGAACGGTCCTCTAGCCAACTTATGCCAATAACACATGTCTCCAACATCTAAAATTACATTAAACCACTCAATAATGATATCATAAACACTAATTGAATCCTATTAGTATCCATACATACTGAGAAATTTCCAACCCAAAATTTTTAGGAAAATTAACAGTTGAATCATAAACAATCCATTTCCACCATTGTGTCCTACCATGATCCACAAAATACCATTTACTAATTAATGTATAGATCACCCCAATACATCCAAGGTATGAAAATAATGATCATACCCCACTAAATAACTTATTTGAGTCCAGAAAATAATTTTTTTTGGAAAATTCATAGAATTAAACCTCATTTAACTATCAATTGTTAAATTTCATAATGTTCCGCCATCAATTGATTTCATGCACCACTAACTGATATCTCACAAGATTTAAATCAACATGATTGAATTATAACTCCTATATATAGGTTTAACAACATGATATTTTATCAAAAAGCTATTTTTTAGTAAATTAAATATTTTCGACATCTTTTATTACACACAACACCTACTTTTACAGAACTAAAATATAAAAATAATATTATTAATTAATCATAACCATTATAACATGGATATTAAATTGACAAGTATGAATATAAATAACTAAATTATGAAAATTATATATTTTTCACATTATTAATGTAATTTCTTTTGTTATATTTGATTATAAATGAATATAAATCTCAATTTATATAAAGAATAATGTTTTTCTGGAAATTTTTTTAAATTTGCAGAAAATGTTTTTATCTTAATATATTAATTTTAAACTATTTATGTATTATTTTAATGAAATATATATATTTGTATATTCAATAATTTTTTATCATTCATATAATATTTATTCTAAACATGAGATATAAAAAAAAATCTTATTTTCTTTTTAATAAATGTTTTTAATGTTTTTCATTTCATTGTGAAAATTAATTGGATTTTTTTACATATTTTTGAAAAATATATATTAAAAAATTAACTTATATTTTTAAATAATAATTTCAAAATTATCTTACATGGTTGTTTTATAATTTCATGAAAAGATTAATTATTATATTAATTGTGAAAAATTAATAATTTTATGAAAAATTATTATTTTGTCAAATAATTTAATAAGGTTAATTTTATATATTTTTTTAGAAAATTATGTTCAATTATATAATGATTAATTCAATTTATGAAGTTGGAAAATGTTCATATTTTTTTATAAAGAAATTTTACACTTATAAAAATGTTTTCTTTAGAAAATAGCTTTTTTCCATGTCTTCATGTTTAGTGTATGTTTAAATTAAACAACATATTTGAATTTATTTTGTTAAAATATATTCCATATTTGAATAAAAATAATTAATACTATGTTGAAAGTAATTTTAATTTTTGTTCCTAATTAATAGTAAAAATTAATTACATTAATTACGGTGGTTATGTTTGAAACATGTTATGCACATCACATTCACAAATGTTAAAATTTATTTTTCACAGAAATAGGTATTTAATTTAATATTTATAATTTACTATTATGAATTATATAATTTTGATGGTTTAATTCTACTCTTAATGGATAAATTACCAAGATTAATAAATATAAAACTAGTTAACATGGTGATAACAAATATCATAATAGTAAGTAAACAAAGATATTAAAAGAAAACATGAATAAAAAATATAATTTTCTATTTTGGATGTGTGGATCAATAATATATTTCATCCACTATATAATTTATCATTTTTTGGGTATATGGGTTTAGAGTGACATCCCATTATTGTATAATATTTGTTATTTTGAAAAATATTACCCCTCCTTAGTATTAATAGTCCACCACCATGGTAAAGACCCTAATCATGACGTACAAGGACAATAAATTACTTTTGGGAAATTATTAATAAATGAAACACATAGATTCCCAAAAATTGTATTATTTTAGTGTCACAGGAAACTGGGAAACATAAAAAAGTCATTTACAAAACATCAACATAAAATTATGCATTTTCCTTCCTAACAATAACCACTTTTTGACACATCTTACTTACTACACTTTTTCATATCTTGGGGAAAGGAACCATAAAAAGGGTGGATCTCATTTTCTCTGTAAGTGTAAACTTGGAAAATATAAAACAAAAAATAAGCATAATAATGTGAAAACATGAACATAACATTTGAAAATAAAACCATGTAAAACTAATATCAAAATTTTGAGTCAAGAAATAAATCATGGTAGTACATAAGGAATAAATATTAAAGGAAAAAGATCCATGATAAAAGGGAGTTGGCATAAAATACAGAATTTATCAAAACAAAAAATCATAAAAATAAAATTCTGTATTAGCCAAGGATCATTTCCAAGACCATCATAGTGGGGAAAGTCCATTGTTGAACTAGTTTTACTTGTTGTTCCAGCCCTGTTTTACTGAACCAAATTTACATATCATTCAAATCTAGTATTACAAAACTAGAAATACATTCTTTTCTATTCATGTCCATATCATGAGATATAAATATTTACCCAATGTATCAGAGGGAGATATTGGGATCACCCATATCATAATGAAATCATTCTTAAGTGTTCCATGATAACATAATTTATTCATTGTAACCCATGAAATAAAATGGGTTTTATTTAACATCATTCCACCATAAAAAATCCATGTAATACAAATTTATTTCTTAAATAACATTCCATAAATAAAATAACCCATAGGAACAATAATGATATTATACTTGAAACATATCAACATTAATGAAAAATAATTTTGATAAAATGCTTCGAATTAATTATTGATGAAAATATACTTTATTCTTTAAAAATTATTTCATTTATCAAAATAGAATATATTTTTAAAAGAAAATAATTTATATGAAAATAAATTATTAATTTTTTAATTGAATATTCAACGAATTAAGGAATTATGAAAATTTGAAAATATGTATTTTCCGTATAAGTTAAAAAAATTTCCTCATACTGTTTTCATAAAAGTAAAAAGTTCCTCATATAAAAAATGAAAAAATATTATTTACAAACCATTTAATAAAAATTCATCAATGGGTAAAATTTTCTTTAAATAATTTTATAAGAATTTAATGTATTATTTTTGAATACATAATTACGAAACATGTAAAATAATGATAAATATACCATAGTAATTACTTATGTATAAACAATCTTAGATAATATTCTTGTTACAAAATTATCCCATGCCAATTTATAGTCAGTCAAATTTTATGCCTCATAAAAAAATATAAATTAGATCAAAATGTAAATATCATAACCATAATAATAAGAATCATAAAAACTTTCATTGGCAACATAAACACCACACAAAAGAAATAGGTGGGGTGTAAGGCATGTGTCCCACTAAAATGAAAGTAATACAAAAATAATCCCTTAACATAGGTCCCATATCCTTTGTATGCACATAAACCTCATATAAAATTATTTAAAATATTTCATTGATTTATTCTATAATCATAGATATCATATTTGATCGAATTATCATCCATTTTTTAGTAACATTATCATTCATCCATAAGGTATTAACCTTTTTTATTTTCTTATGTATTTTTTTGAATATGTTCCTTTTCATAGGATATAGTTTTATCATTTAAAGAATGATATTAGTATAATATATATAATATTTATTCAATCAATTAATTTATAAAATCATGCTTTAATGAAGATATTGTATAATTATTTGTGTTACATTGTGGATACGATAGGTCATACGTATGCATGAGTGATGATATCATTCCCAAAACTATAAATGGTATGGGAGTGGATTTTATATATTGTGTTCCAGAATCCATATCAAATTATAATAATCATATATAGTTATAATATCCATCATTATACCTATCCAAATTGTGGTGTAAAAACATATTACACCATGATATGGAGATGGTATGTTATACGTACGCAGATGTGGGGATTTTGTTTTTCATAGGATGGATAGAATGTGGGATATGGTAGTTATATAACCATATTAAAATAACATAATATAATTTATACTGTATTTAATACATTATAATTGAAACAACACATGTATAAGAAGTATAAGTAATAATAATTTTAAAGAATCGGAAGAGGAGATTACATTTTCTTCGATGTTCTTCCTCTAAGTCTCCTCTTAAAGGCTTTAGTTTTTATTTTTATTGAGAATACCAAAAACTGTATAATGTAACTAGGAAATTTCATATGGTAAATGGGATGATTATTTCATAGATTGATTGCTCAAATTGAAATGAATAGGTGGGGGTGTAGGTTACCTTTTATAATTGAGGAGAGGGGCCCTTTTGGAGTCTCCAAATGTTTTAATTTGTAATTAAATAAAACCACATCCAAAAACCATAAAAAATTAAAGAATTTGGAATAAGTGATGAAATAAGGTATTAATATAATCAACCAATACATTTTAGAAATATTTTTTATCCATTTATTCCTTATCATTTTAATTTAACCCAAATTTATTAAATTTCATGATTAATAGAGTTACAAATATTTCAATACTAAAAGGGATAAATATTTACTTATTTTATGTCAACTAAAAAAAATAAATAATTTATAAACCTTTAGACCATATAATATTTATTAAATATTTATAAAAAAATTATATTTAAAAATATTTATAAAGCCTTATTTTGAAAAAACAAAAATAGTGTCAATTTTGAAAATATTCATTTTTTTGATTTTTATACATTTCAAGATAATATTTTATGATAGAAAAATATTTTATTATACACCTATGGGGTCAAGGAAATCTAGAAAATTCATTTCCTATATTAATTCTACATATTAGATTTATTTTAATATTTTTAATAATATTAATTTGATATTTCCATTAATATAATAATTTTAGCATCATTTTTCTGTATTTATTAAATACACTAATTTATTGAATTAAATTTAAAAATAAAATTCTATGATTAATATAAAACCTCTAGTTATCATAATAATACATTTATTCGAATATATCTTCTAGAAAATCTTGTATTAAAAATGTTATATGAATTAAAATAAGACTCTGACAACTTTAACATCACGTTATATAAAATAATATAAGTATCATAATCTATTATATAAGGATACATATGGTCAATAAATCGACCATTGGATGTCTGGGATAGTCATAGACACTACCAATAGGATTTAGTAATGTTTTTTTGTCTTTTAATGGTTATTATCATTTTAATAAAAATAGTTTATTTATTTTTCATCAATAAATAATTTCTGCATCATCTAATATATAAATAATTATGGTAATTATTTATTTCCTAAAAATTAAAAATAAATTAACCTAATAAATAAAAAAAATTATATTTTATATTAATATTAATAGTTGAATTTATCTTCTATATCACCTAATGTTAAAATTTATTTAGTTATTAAAATTTGAGTAATTCATATTTAACAACTTTTAAAATAAAATAAAATGTCCTAATCTCATCCATGTGGCTTCCAATGGGTATCATTTTATCTCAAGGATGGTTTAGGTCAAAAATAACTCATCCATTAACTATTGGAAAACATTGAGGTAATTTTGAAATATTATATTTATCCATAATTACCATATTTACCTTTTTACTATATTAATCAAAATTACTGAAGTTACTATTCATAATTCCTAAAAATTAAATAATGTAATTTAAATAATTCTCTTCTACATGTTCAAAATATGGAATCCATTTTTACAAATTCAATACACAAATGTTTCATTAATAAATTTAAGTATAATCCCCTTATCGGATTTAAAAATGGGTTATAAAAGCTAAAAATTTGAAAAAGATTGAAATGTTCTTCCACCAATATTAAAAGTAAAATTAATATAAATGACATAAATTATATTGAATAATAAAAATATATTCAATTTATACATTAAAACCAATTAAAAAAGGATGGGGTTTTGCGGAGTGCTTCATAGTGATTTGGCGGCGTTCCTTTCGTGTGTTTACCAGGGTTGGTCAACATGGAAGAAGGCTGGTAGGAATTCTTGTCAGTGTTAGTTACTCTAGATATATCCTCACCACTTAACTTGATTGATTTGTCCTTTAAAATCTATAATGGTCATTGAAATGGGACTCACATCAGGTGTGTGACTTTAGATCCGTGTTTTGGTGGAAACCCATTTTTCTAGGATTGGCCGACGTGGATACAGGCCAACAAATGTTCACTTGTTTTGTCATTCTAGATCTACAATAGTTTTTGTAGTCAGACACACACCAAGTTTCATCCAAAGTGTAACATTAGTTCTGAAATATCAGTGCTTGGGTTTACATCAAGCATGAATTTTTTGAAATGGCAGCATCGAAACCTCCTTTATCTATGCCTATTCACCCTCCCAAGTGGGGTTTCATCATTATAGAGATCCTTTGCAATTGTAATGCTCCAACCAAAATTTTCCCAAATGTACCATGGATCTCCAGATCTCAAAATAGGATATTCATTATTATGGTGGCTCAATGTGCGTTAAGGAATAGGTTGGATTTGTGCCATTTCTCCATGGTTGGTCATTTGATTTTGGAAAACAGTTATAAGCCTCTGAATTGTGATGATCTAAAATTGAAGCTACCCAAGTTATGGAATTTTGTTGAATGTAAAATTATTCCAATTAGTAAGGTATAATTATATCCTCACAATCAATGGGGAGACATTTGAGATTAATTTTGTGTAAGAATATGTTTGTCATTTTTTTAAATTCTATAAGGTGAATGACCATGTGGTATCAGATTGTAGACATGTCTAGAACGTTCCATTTAGGAAAATAGCACCGATTAATAAAAATTAGGCAATGAGGGATAAGGAATTAGTGTGGTAGCCTTCACTTATTTCCTAAAGGCATTCAGGGTTTCAAGAACCAATAGGTTGTGAGAAAAATGAGGTTGATAAGGCATGCCAAGAGCAGGCTCTAAAAAATATACTTGGAACTGATTTAGTTTTGAATATGACTGCTAATAAGGCTATACTCCCAAAGGGACTATGTATGGAACTGATGTTTCATGGGAAACCTTGGTCTCCGGTGATGGAATTGACTCTGACAAAGCTAAATCTGAATATGAAATTTCCATGAAGGATGGGATTGATGACCAGTTGAGATATGAGATACATCATTCTATATCTTTTGATCATATGGGAAAGAAGAAATCATACATTCAGTCTACCATTTAAGTAATCACTAAAAAGAAAATTTCTATGAATTTCTCTCGAGAAAAAGTGTTCCATTGATAACACTTGAGTGATTCAAATATTATAACAAATATAAAAGGAAGACGAAAGAAAAAATTAGCATGGATGATTTGCCTTATGATTCTCAAGTAAGGACTCTTAGATTTCTTGACATTTGTAATAGGTCCAATAGTAAGGAGGTAGTTTATATGGAATTTGGTAATGCTCATCAAGGCACAGAAACTGAGACAAACAAGTTTGCATTGGGCCTAGGTCCAGTAGATGATCCAACCCCTTCAAATATCGATGATGGGGTATGGTAGCAGCCAAAAACAAGGCTATGGTGATGTTACCAATGTGGTCAAGGTGGTGGTCAATTCTATAAAGTATTTTTTTATGTTTTGATGTGACTCACCACCTGTTTTCATTTCGTATTTTCTATTTTACATTTTCTATCTTATTTCAATAAATTTCTTTATCACGGGGAAGCCCATAGTTCACACCATATTTCGTATAAAACAATTCAATAATATAATTTCACTCAATAAATTCGTTCACTGAAAAAGAAGTTTTCAATTTTAAATCATAGTAGGTTCACTATTCATTAAAACTATTACATAGTCAAAAAAATATCAAAAAATTCATCCAAAGTAAATTTTTATATCCTAATAACAAAGAACATGTTTTTTTATCTAAATAGAATATATATGTGTGTAAAACAACTAGATTTTAAATGGGTTCATAATTAAAAGGATGAAAAACTACATTTTTTTAAAACTACTTTTTATATCCGAATAGTTAAATTTGTTCTCAAATCATGTCTAAAAAACATATAAAATAAATTTTAAACAATCTAGTTCATTTATTAAACATATATTTCATTAATGAAATCCATCAAGAGTGGTTCTATTATTTTCTAAACTCACTTATTTTCATTTAAATAGTTATTTAGAATAATGTTAATATTTTTTATACAAGACTATAAAATGACTAGGTTATAAGAAAACATAGTAATATTTAGTTTTTCAGTTAAACTCAGCCTTCTAAGAAATTAATTCTATCAAATGAGCTTGAAATTGTTTGTTAGAGAATACATGCATACTGTTGTTTATACCGTAAGCTATGTTGTGTAGAATATTATGTATTCTGATCTTGGTGTAGTGTATAACACTACACATAAGTGAAATTAAAAAAAATATCACTAAAAAATATTGGGGTTTTAAATTCTACCCCTCTTAAAATAAATTTGTCCCTAGATATTTTTCAGGGTTATAAAAGGTTTTATACTGGAAAGTTTCTTTCATTGAATCCTTGATCGTAAAGAATAATACTAGAAATTCATTTTAAAATGGAAATTTAGAAACATACGGTAACCAAAAGTACTACATCATTATGTTTCCACATAGTGGAACATATCTTGGAAGAGAAAACTGAGGTATATTAGAGAAATATAACTATCATGTTTTGAAGGAAATTTATAGAGATCATGGCGATGAAAACAGTTAACAATCCAAAATCCACAAATATGCAATGATTTAAGGGTCCATTTGATTCATTAGAAAAGAAGGTACTAGGATAAACATTTTGGTTTTCAAGATCGTTTCCCTAATGTTAAGGAACATGAGAAGAAATACATTCTTGATTTTAGTATAATCTCACTATTGTTTATTCCTTGAACAGTTTCTTCTTAATCCCTTATTCAATGAAATGATGTAAATTTTTTCCTTCATGAAGTGACAGCAGATCATGCGATCCATAAATAGAGTGATAGGTCATTCCATCTATCATTAACACATCATATAGATTAGTGCAAGATATCAAATATGCATTGTTCCCCTATAATGATATAATAAAAACTTCATGTAGAGTTTTACATATACTATTTATAAATGTATAAACATACAATCCTTCTAAAAATTGAAAATAAATAACATTATAAAGAGTTAAACTAACTCGGATATACATTTATCCCACTCACATCATAAGGTATCTCTTGTTGGTCTCATTCCAAACTTTCGATCACCTTCACCATGTATAACCATAAATCCTTATTGAAAACATGAATGTTTCCATATTCATAAGCAAAAAAACATTAAAATTGCTCCAATATAGCATAACCCACATGTCAATCAATCCTTAACCAGTTCCATGGTTACAAATATCATCCAATTTACTTATTTCTATACAGTATATCATTAACCAAAAATCATTATCATAACATGATGGACATATTTGGGTTTATCTATGCCTTAATCATGTGTTCAACAAATATATCATCTTACCCTTAAATCAAATATCTATGTATTAAGAACTATTCAACATATCCTTTACAATCCTTAATAGAAAACATATACTAGAAACACACATATATATATTAGGATTCATATTATCTTTGAATTCTAAAACATATACACCTAAATAATTCATATTTATTCTTAAAACATTACTCAGGATCCATCATCTTATTTATTCAAAAAATATAAATCATGTCTTATGATTCCTTGACCTTAATCAACCCATGCTTCTTATAAATAATTCTAGAACATCTTATTCCTTTCACATGTTAATTATGATCAATTTATCCTCAGTAGTATAAAAAATACTCCTACCATCTTCCTGGTTCTATTTATGAGATTTCCACTTAGGAAATAATTTTCTATAATTCCAATACTTTTTACCAGTAAAAAATTATAGGTTAATTATGTTTTATCTAGTTCTGGCTGTTGACATAGACCGTAAAAAATTCCGAGAAATACATATCTGATATTAAAAGCACATAGGTAAGTGAAATTACATATAATATTTCAATATATGATATCTTAGGTTTAATCTGAGGTTATTAATGATTATCATAAAGACTCTAGGATTGTATTTTATACATAGTCATATCCCTTGGACATCCCATAACATATCATTAGAAATATCTCTGGGGATCTGACTAAAGTTTTTGAATACTAGTTTCTAAAGGTTGAAAAAAAACTTCTCTTTTATAGGAACTATAAAGGCCTTACGCTTGACATACAAAGATATGAAATTAAATTTGTGGAATACATAATACATGAAAAAAAAATACACAAAGACCATATTAGTTTAGTGTCTTTGGAAACTGCTAAACATAATAAAATGGGTGATAAAACATCTCCATCATCTTCTGTGTTTTCCTCCATAACTATAACCCCCTTTTGACACATCATACATAATATGCTTATTCATATCCCAGGGAAAAGAAATCGAAAAGGGGTGATATAAAATTCTCAGTATGGGTAAACATAGAAAATAACAATCATAACATAAACCTAAGAATGTTAAAATATGAGAATAACTTTTGAATATCAAACCATGTATATAAAATATAAAATTCTTAAGTCATGAAAAAAATCTTGGTAGTTCATAAGGCATAAATCACAAAGGAAATAAAGCTATGAGAAAATATAATTTTAATAAAAAAATAAATTGTGGAAAACACATAATCGTAGAAAATCATTTCCATATTAGAAAATTCTCTTTTTCAAGACCATCATAGTGGAAAAATTCCATTACTGAACCAGTTCTACTTTTTGATATAGCCCTGTATTACTCAACCAGATTTTTTTATTGCTCCAGCACAGTACAACAGAAGCAGAATTACTTTCTATTCTAGTCATTTCTATCTCATGAGATATAAATCATTACCCAATTCATGGACGGTTATATAGGTCCCACCTATCTCATAATAAAATCATTCTTACTTGTCCCACAATAACATAACTGATAGATCATTACCTAAGTAATAAAATTTGTTTCATTAACCATAATTCCATCATAAATTAATCCATTTAAAACAAATAGATTTTATAAATTCCATTCCATCATAACCACAATTGACCCATAGGAACAATAACGATATTATACTTGAAGCATAACCATATCATAGAGTTCCATCATAGATGAATTTTTTTATATAAAGACTAAAATTAATTCATTATGAAAATAAAAATTCTTCTTCAAAAATTTGTTCATTTCTAAAAATTTCATTCAATTTCAAAATAAAATAATTTATTTGAAAATAAACATGAAATATTATAATGAATGCCTCGTAGAAATAAAGCATTATGAAAATGTGAAACCCATTTATTCTTTATAATTTAAAAAACATTATCCTCATAATGTTTTTGGAAAACTCTAAAAGTAACTTGTATAAAAAATGAAAAAAATACTATTTTCATATATTTTAATAAATAATCATAAAAAAGATAAAATTGACTCTAAAGAATTTTATAAAAATTGTAAGAATATTATGGAATTCATAATTTTGAAACATCTAAATGAATGATAAATATACCATAGTAAATACACATGTATAAACAATATCCTCCGAATAGCACGAAGGACTTATTTTTATTTTATTATAGATAATCCCCCATTTAAGGGTTGAAGGGGAACCCGTACATGACTCGTAGGCCTAAGGCACGTGGCCTGACATTACCGGAAATACATGACCCGAAGGCCCAGAGGCATACCATGCCCATACATGACCCGTTGGCCCATCCCACTAGAACTGCACCTCCTCAGCGTATTGCATCATTGATCATGTTATCTCCCCACCTTCCATTGTTGATCGGCTAGCATTGCCTCGTACAAAGCTGCACGGTGCCTAGTCCCGATGGCGACTGCCATACCCTCCCATTCATCCAATCTGGTTCGCTCTACATCTGGTGGCTGCTACTCCTGCTTCTCTGATCCTCTTCTAGGGCATTTTCTATGTGAACTGGGATGCTCCATGGTCTACGTGACCGGAAGGACCTGTGGCCCGAAGGCCTTTGATGACCCGATGGCCCCGGAGACCCGTAGGCCCAAACCGGTGGCCCGAAGGCCTAAATCAGGTGAATAGTTCTTGCTGCTATATTACCGAATAGTAAATGCTATAGTGACTACTACAGTAACCTAGAAATTTTCCTGCACCCGGTATTGAACCCGGATCTCTTGGATGCCAAGCAGGAGCCCTTACCACTCGGGTACGGGCTCGTTGGCTATAAACAATATCAGATAATAATTATGATGTTAAATTATCCTTTACAAATTTATAATTAGTCGATTCACATGCCTCATAAAATAAAGAAAAATTATAAGACTATTTAAATATAACAACATTCATAATAATAATCATAAAATTTTTATTTTCAATTTAAACACTACCCAAAATGAATAGGTGATGGGTAAGGCTTGTGCCTCTCTAAAATAAAAGTGAGGAAAAAATAATCCCTTACCCTAGGTCTATTATAATTTGTAAGAATCTAAACATCCTGTAAAATGATATAAATGTTTTCATTGACTTATTCTAGAATCATTGTCATTATATATGATCATATTATCTTCTGTTTGTTAGTAAGGTCTGTGCTCGTCCGTTGGGTATTAATTTTTTTTTCACATGCATGTTTTGTCTAATTAGTAACTTTTTTTTGGTTATAGTAATACTATTTATAAAATGATATTATTATAATATATATAATATTTATTCACTGCTTTCATTTATATAATCATTCTATAATTAAGATCATGTAGAATGAATCACATCACATCATAAAGGCGGTATTTCATATGTATGCACGAGTGACGATATCATTCCCATAATTGGGAAATCGTATTGAAGTGTTTGGTATATATTTTTTTACAAAATCTATATCATTTTATAATATTAATAAAAAGTTTTTATTTCCACCATTATATATATCTGCGTATGATGGTGGTGAGAAACATATTAACCCATGGCGTAGAGACGGTATGTTGTATGGACTCACTCATGGTGATTTTGTATTTCTTAGGATGGATAGAAACATGAATATGGTTATAAAATAATCATAATAACATCTCATAAAATAATTTATACTATAATTATTAGATTATAATTGAATCAAATCATTATTATTATGTATAAGATAAAAAAATTTGAATGAACTGGTAGAATAGATTACCACTTCTTTGATGTGCTCCCCATAAATCTCTAATTAAAGGTACTATAGTTGGTTTTTTGAAAAGAAAAAAACATCTAGAATGTTACACCAGAAGTTTATAAGGGAAATGGGAAGGGGATGGCTGAAAACGACTTCTCAAAATGAGTGGAAGTGTTGAGAGAGGATTTTTCCCTTTATAATTACTGTGACGGTCACTTTTGGAATCTCCAAAAGTATTACGTTTTAATAAATTAAAAATAAAATAATAAACATCCATAATGACATAGTTTATAAAATGAGATTACGTAAAGTTGTAATATCATTAAACATTGAATTTTAGACATGTTATCTTGACTATTTAAACCTAATAATTTTATTTTATAACTTAGTTATTCTATTTCATTTTAACTATTGTAACAAATATTTCAATATTAAAAGGGAGAAATATTTACTTTTATGCTATTTATTAATTCAAAAATAAATAATTATGAAAATTTTACAAAATATCATATTTATTCAATATTTTTTAATAATGTTTTACAATTTTTATGTAATTTAATAAAATATTATTTTTACAAAGAAACAATAGTGTCTATTTTGAGAACATTAAATTGTTGTATTTTAAAAAATATCCACATAAGATGTTAAAATCAAAAAAAATATTTTATTATATCCATATTGGGTAAAGGTAGTATATAATATTTATTGAATATATTAATTACCCAAAATTATATTTCTTTTAATATTTTTAATAACATTAATTTGATATTTTGATTAATAAATTATTTCAACATCAGTTTGTGTAATTATTTAACATAGATGTTTGTTGAATAAAAATTAAAAATATAATGATATAATAAAGATAAATTTTTTATATTTCATAATAATACTTATTGTAGAATATATCTCCTGGGAAATCCAATATTAATAATGTTATATGAATTAAAACTTGATTGTGAAAACACTAACATGACATTACATAAAATAATATAATTGTCATAATATATTTTATAATTCTCCAAATTGTCAATAAATCGGAACTTAAATGTTTATGATTGATATATACTATACCAATAATGTTTTCTGATGTTTTTGTACATTTTAATTGTTATTAAAATTTTATTTAAAATTAGTTTATTTCTTTTTTTATCAATTAAATAATTTCGACAACATCAATATATAAACCAATAAGGTAATTATTTATTTCCCAAAAATAAAAAAAAATTAACATGATAAAAAAAATTTCCTTTCAAATCAGTTATTAGAATTTTATTTATCTTCAATATCACCTTATTTTAAAAATCATTTATTTAATAAAATTTATGTTATAG
Source organism: Viscum album (assembly GCA_963277665.1). Classification (NCBI taxonomy): domain Eukaryota; kingdom Viridiplantae; phylum Streptophyta; class Magnoliopsida; order Santalales; family Viscaceae; genus Viscum; species Viscum album. The sequence goes on along the minus strand of OY728121.1, from coordinate 1,785,826,475 downwards.
GACATATTTAATATTTCTTTAATTAAAATATATTATATATCCTAATCTCATCCATGTTTCTTTAAAAGGTTATATTTTCTACCCAAGGTTGGTTTAGGCCGAAAATAACTCATCTAATCACATTAGTACATGTGTTATGGTAATTTTATAATATTATATTTACCCTTGATTACGTGATTTACCTTTTACCATACCAAAACAAATTACTGAAGTTACTATACATAATTTCTTAAAATAAAAGAATGTTATCTACATAATTTTAACCTACTGATTATAAATATAGAATAAATTTTTCAAAATTCAAAAAAAAAGTTTTTTTATTTAATTTAATGTTAATCGCATTTTCGGAATGATAAACGAGATCTAAAGGTAAAAAATTGCAAATGATTGAAATATTTTTTCATCAAAAGTCATTGTAAAATTAATTCCAATGAAATAAATTATATTAAATAATAAATATATATTCTACTTATTATTTAAATCAATTAAATAAAATATTTTATCCATATAAATTATTTTGATGAAAAACGTGGTTCTCAATTAAACATTATTGTAGTTTTCTAATTCATCAGAATTTGACAACTATAATAAAAGAATAAAAAATTCTCCCAAAGTAAATTTTTATATCCCAATTCAAAATAACAGATTTTTTTAAATAAAATATTTAAAACTGTTAAAATATATATATATAAGATGGGTGTGCTATCAAAAGGATGAAAACATGTATTTGTTAAAAATTACTTCTTTTATCCAAAAAATTTAATTTATTCTTATATCATGTCTAAAAGACATATAAGATGAATTTTAAATATTATATTGAATATATTAAACATATATTTCATTAAAAAAACTTTCAAGGTTTATTTTATTCTTTTATAAACTCGCTTATTTTCATTTTAATTGTTTTTGAGAAGAAAGTCAATATTATTAATACCTGCCAATATAATGAATAAGTTATAAGGTTACATAATAATATTTATTTTTTTGCCTATACTCAGTCTTTCTAGAAATTTATTCTTTAAATATAACTTTACATTTTATGTAACATAATACAAGAATTGTGTAGCATATACTGTAAGCTAAGACTTGTTGTGTACTGTGTAAGCTTTTCTTTGTGTAGCCTACAACATTGGACATCACCGATTTTAAAAAACTATATCATAAAAATATTTGGGTGCTACAACCTCTTATAATTTTATCAAAAAAAATATAAATTTGGGTTTATTGAATTTAATATCCATTATTTAAAATAAACACTATGTTCGATAGCATGAAAATTAAGCAACATCAAACATATACAGACGATGAAATATTATTAGTTATGTATAACTATTACAACCTAACCATTGAATCTATGGGTAGAAATTTGAATAACAGAAATGTGAAATATATAATGGTCTAAGTCATTAATATTGAAATAAATATATATTTTGGAAATATGTACTAAATTTTTAGTAATGTTCTTTCATTCTTAAAAAATATGTTTTCTTTAAAATTTATTATTATATCTTTTTTAAGGATTAATATAAATAATTTTTAGAACATCTAGAAATTTTTTTTAAAAAAATTATAGTATTTTTTAAATAGAGATGTCAAAATTTTATTATGATGAATTGTAGTGAATTTTCTAAAAAATATTATTTTTAATGAATAGTAAAACAAATAGATTTTTATTGACCGTTGTATTTTCTTATAATGTATATAAAATTTCAAATTCTAAAATTGAAATGTTTCAAAGTATTGTTCCATCATTTTTTTCAAAAAATACAACTTCATCCTTTTTCATGAATTTTAAACTCGAATTTAGTATTAAAATATGTTTATACTTAAAAATGCATTATTCTGAAAAAAACTATTCTCACCACATTTTGACAGTTTAATTTTAAATTAAATTCATCTAGCCATATGTTTCTAAAATTCAAAAATAGATTCATTATTTATAAATTTTTGTTTAAAATTTGGAAAATTATTCCCTTTTATTATTAGAAAATACGAATAATTATGTTAATAATAATGTTACCATGTTAAATTTTAAATGAGGTAATTGAAGATAAAAATAAAATGATATGGACTATAAAATTACACTTAAAAATTCATTCATTTTATTTTTTATGTTCATTTATTCCATACACATTCTATATTTTCCTATATGGAATTTTTTGGCCATTTAAAAGTTATTGTGGAAATTATAATATTTTCTCCAATGAAAAGTAAACAATTTAAAACTCTTCTTTAAAATAAAAAAAATTATCCTAATATATGGATAAAAATGGTTATGTTCACTTAAAATTATTAATTTTAAATATTAATTATTTATTTTCAACTTGGTAATTTATTTTAAATTTTTAGTTATGAAATGAATATCTTAAAATCACATACCACGCGAAATTAGAAATTATTCAATTAATGGGAAAATAAAATAAATTATATTATTATTATTAAAAGTTTTGTAATTGGACATAATTAATGTGAACTATGACTTTTATATAAAAATGACATATTATATAACACTTTATTCACTGTAATTAAATTCATTATTGATGATGTTATAAAATTCAATGTAAATGAATAAATTTAAAATTGACATTAATGATATTTTATTATAAATATTATATTATTAAATGATTTAAAATGAAAAAAAAATCATATATGTAGATAACATAATGGGATTTGTTCAATAACATCATCCAAGGACTATTTATATTTTTTTTCCATTTTATTGTAACATTATTAACCCTTAAATTTTATAAAACATTAATATAAATGTAATTGAAAAAGGGGTTAATTGATGTACATAAAATTGAAAAGGTAATAAATGTCATAAAAACATGTCCAAGGTATATAATATTAGAGGATTTATAATAATACTAATATTATGTTCAAATGTTTTAAATTTATGTGTATATGGAAATGAAAACATATTTATTTTAATTTAATATTTTATGAATTAATAAGAGTTCACATCCCCTCTCTAATAAAATAGGAATTCTTCTTCTCATTAATTAACACATAAAACCTTACATGATTTTACCATTTAATTCCCTAATATCTTTTTAAAATACTTCTCCATATACTAGATGCCTTATTACTAGAATAGTACAAAACATATATTTATTATGTTGTTTGTAAAAGTAAATTGACCGAAGATGAGTTATGACATTTAATGGAATATTTTTCAATCATTAATTCATCCACCACCATCAAATATTATTCAACAAAACCCATATAATAACATTTGTATCGCACATTACAAATATTTTATTACGTTTATGTAATAACTAGTATCCATCCACAACATCCATATAATGGGAATGATATCCGTCATTAGTGTCTATGGTGGACTACTACATCACGAACTGATGTTATTCTTTTTCCTTCACAACAACTTAATAATTGTTATAATAATGCAATTAATTTTTATATATTATTTTCATCAGATATTTATCATTAAGAAAATATAATAAATCATCTATTTTTTTCAAATTTCAATTTCATGATGAATAATAAAATTATTTCAATATATGTGTGGACTACCACCACTATAAAGACAATTAGTTATTTTTTCTTCATCACATACCATGGATGATATATATATATGTGTACAATTAATAAATTAATATTATATTATTTACATCATGATAATTTAGGAAATATAAAATAAGACTAATCTTATTTCAATAATATAATTGAAAAATGGAAAAATTTTATATCTCTACGTACAATCTAATATCCCAAAGATTATTTAATAATACATTATTCAAAATAAAATTTAAAAGGTTTATTTAAAAGAATATATTATTTAAAAATGATATTTATATCATTATTATTATTTTGGGGATGATGCATTAACGAAACCCCACCCATGGTCAACCAACTAAATTCATTTTGACTTATCATCTAGATATAGTCAAATATCCAACATGAACATAAATATAGATGTAATTTTTATAAAAAGGTAATCAGTTATATAATAGGAATAATAATGATGAAATTTTTCTCAAGAAACAATATAATTAAAATTATTTTGAATTTTTTTGTATGATGAAAAATGTACATCAGGAAAATGATTGAAGGTAAGGGACATTATTTTTTTAAAAAAAATATCTATTCCTATGAAGCTCTTTTTTTCCAATATCCATATTTTTTAAAATTATATTAATGATTTTTTCTGTAAATAATTTAATTAGACTCTGATCATTATGTTTCTTTTGAAATTCAATCATGGGATTTCCAAAAGATCCATTTTATGTAGTTTATGAAAAATTAATGAAACAATAAAATAATGTTTTATTTTATAGTATATAGTGATAACGACCTTAACTATCACTGCAATAGTTATTTGATTTTCAGATTACGTTTTAAAAATTTAGGTTTTTTTATAAACAAAAAACTTCCATACCTATATTCTTGAAATTTTCAATAAGGGGCTTCAAATAGAATGGATATATAAATATTTGATAAAGTTTTCTTATGGGTGAAAACAAAATTCTTATAGTTTCTGATATTTAATATTATGTTATGATTCATGGGAATTGAATATGAGTAAGAGTTATTAAATTATAAATTTATGGTGGGTGAAACATTTATATAAATTAATTTAATTGTATAATATGTAATAGTGAACTTATTAGGCTTCTCCTAAGAGATTATGGGAATATACTATGATGGTTATTCCAAATGTAATAGTGGTGGCCATTTTATCTGTAACTATGATAGTTATTCTTTGTCTAGCTATAATGGTTATTCCATTTCTAAGAGTAATATGAAAAAGTTTCCACATGTAACCTATAAGTGTTTTATATAATTTTTATGGTCTTTAGGTAAATATTAGGATTTATAAAGATAAATAATGACCATATGTTTAAATAAATTTATATGATAACTTTTAGTGGTGAAATGTATAAATTTAAAAAATCTATCCTGATTTTATTAAAATTGAAAAGAAACCTTATGTGTTTAATTTTTTATTTTCTATTTCCCATGTAATTTATTATGGAACTTTTTATTAGATAAAGTGATTTCATGGGTATGAAATTTTTTATTTTTTGAAAAATTCTTGATTTACAAAAGAAAAATTTATATACATAATTTTCAAAAAATGGTTTTATTCAATATTTTCATGACCCTTATTGAAATTTTTATTATCATAACTAATTTTAATATGTTTTTCATAGTCTTTAAGGATTTGTTAATGGAAAATAATCTACCTTGTTAAATGGTATTATTATTTCTCATGAAGAGAAAAGGAAATTATTTTAAATGTTTTATTTTTTAGAGAAAATGGATAGTGAGTAGAACTCTCCATATTATGATATATAGGATGTTATATAACATTTATGACCTAATTCACTAAAACTATGAACCTAAAATATATTTGGAAATGAATTAAAGTGAATTCAATTTCAACATACCTTTACTGATAAATGTATAAGATTGGTTCCTTAATATTTTCATTATATTAAGGATTTATATTCCATTAAAGGTTGAGATTCCATTTAGGCATTAGTAAAAATTACTCTTGAGACACAATGGATAGAATGTTATATATAATTAGGTATATATTGGATAAAATGAGGGATTTTAATAGAAAATGGTATGGTTATGGATATCTTATGATTTATTATCCTTATATGATTGATTATTATAATTTATGTACTCATAGTAATTTATCCTTATATTAGTAAATGATTGGAAAAAGTAGAAACCAAATTAAAATAGGATATGAAGAACAATGTGATGTTTGAATGAATTCAAAGATTTAAGGATTTGGAGCATTTTTTAATCATCTTATAGTCCTTAAACTACTATCATGAATTATGATTGAAAAGAGAAACATAGGTGTGTTTATTAAGAATCCAAATAAGGGAAAATGGAGTGTAGTATATGTTCATGAGATATGTATAATAATTTTAATTTTTTTATGTTTTTTCTTCTTTAATATTGGAATTAGTAAATTGGGGGATTTTATAACATAATAAGAAGAATATTTCTATGAGGTAATGGAGGTCGTGATGAAATAATCTTCCAAGGAAAATGCAGTGTTCAATTAATTCTATAAAGAGAAATACTGGTCTTCCAAAGGAAGGAATTGAAATATTTTATAGTTGGGAGTGTAGGAATTACTATAATGTATGTTCAAGATGAAATATCAGTAATGGTATAAGTATGACCAAATAGATAAATTTTTAGCAATTCCCCATGACCATATTATTTAAAATGGGAAACAATAAATGCCATATGAAATGTATGAGATATATCTTGGATTATAAATAATATTTTTTCAATCATAAGAAATGATTCAGATGTTTCATTAGGAAGGAATTTTATTAAATTAGATGTAAAATCCCAGATAATGGATTATGAAGAATATTGAAGGATTATTTTGTCCACACTAAGGGATTCAACAATTATGATGTATCTGTATATTTAAATCATATCATTACACCCATTAATAGTTATTTTATGTTTTTATATTATTGGATTACATTGGAGACATTAATATAGTATTGATTAATGTTTTAGGTATATGTATCTTTTATTTTTAACATGATTTGGGTTATTTTAGAAGGAATAATCAATTAAATGTGTGGAGATAAGAAAAAATGCATTGATAACCTTTAATATTCGTATGATCTTTAATGACTAATGATATTGTTTATAATTTTAACCATATTTTTTAGAATTTTATGAGAGTTTAATTATTAAATTATCAAAAAAAGATCATCCCATATGACGAGTGATGAACCATCTCATTTGGAAAAGTTGTTGGGATTGAACCCATTACTGAATTGTTACAAGGTTGTGGGACCTACCACTAACCTATATTATGTTCTGGTTAATATGAAATCATTTTTTACTTATAAAATTTCAATGATACAATTTATGTTTATTTTGGGAACATATTATTTTTTCTCAAAGATAACCACAAGATTTAAATGTGTTTTAGCGATTTGGTGAGAAATATAATTTTGGAAGAAATTGAAAATTTTTTGAACACAAAAAGATCATTATAAATAAATAATTATCAGATTTTTGTTGAAGATTAAATGTTATTTTGGAATAATTTATTATTATATTTTGGAACTTTAGTGATTCAGATTATTTATGAATGTTTTCAAATATCATTGAAAATGTATGATAAAAGAATATAAATTTAATGTACGAGGATTTAAGAGTGATTGATTTTATTTGTATAAAATTTGTAAATTTATTTTCATGAATATGTGATAAAATCATCCTAAAATTTTGTATGGATCCTTTTTTTATATAAGATATTGAAATATTTTATCATATATTTTTGGGGATATGGGCTTAGACTCCATGTGATTATGATGCATGGTATACCTTTAATTAGTTCTATAAAAATATTAAAAATATTTTATATTAACCACATACATTTTCATATTGAAATTGAGAGATCGATTTCACTAAATTTTGGATCAGAATTATGAGACCAATGTTGAGTCTGAAACAGTATGTTCACTCTAGTTGGAGTATAGAATAGTAAGGAATTTTGATAGAAGCATTTTTGGGAGGATTTGTTTAGTTAAATAAAATAATAATTTTATTTTTATATTTAAATATCAAAATTATTTTTCATCTATAAAAATTCAATTTTTAAGATCCTCCACGTTTTTCCATATAAACCCTAGGAGAACCAAGATGTCTTCCCTCTACCTTTCCATAAAAAATAGAATTCATACAATAATAAACATTTAGATCTAGGAAGATTAATGAGAAGAGAACACAATGACTCCTCACATTCAATGGCGATCACATTATTTGATGAATAATGATCCAAAAAATAACCACATTGATTAAATTTAATATGTAGAATAGAAATTGAGCTTCGATATGCAGTTGAATTGATACATTTCATTCCCCCATGTTCTAGTTTTATTGGTTTATTCAATTTTTTCTCACACTAGATATCCATTCATCTTTTTATTGGACAAGAACACTTGTCTAATGACTTTTCCCCTTTAATGGGGTATTATTAACCTTATTATTATTTTTCTCCCTGAGCTACGAGGCTATGTCTAGATGTTTCTGGTTGGTACTAAGCCCTATTAGACCATTTTATTCATAGATAATTACATGCGACAAATAGAATGTCAAACTAGGGATGGAATTAGGTGATTTTTAGGTTGCAGGTGATTGATTTACTGTTCAATAATCCAAACTAGATGAGGCATGGAATGATATAAATTTGGTTTCATATGTTATTCATGTAAATAATCATAAATTTTATATTCATCCACTATATGGATATAAATAAAAAATAGAACAAAGATCCAGATATTTATTGTTAATGGAGGAGAGGTACACTTCATAGGATTTAGAATTGGAATTATATGGAGAATATATATATAAATATTGAACTCTTCACTTCATGCCATGTATTGTAGAAGAACCCATTCTCTGTGACCCCTTTATTGTGGAATTATTGTTTAATGTCATAAAATTATCACAAACCTTGCAGTATTCCACACACTTTGTGACCATTGTGATAGAAACATAAAATCTACATTGGGAGTACACATGCATGTAAACATCCCAGAATACGCCATGCACTGATGTATAGTGAAATGGGTTAGATACATGGACCTGGGCAGTTATCATGAGAAGGAGCCCGAGTGGCTCAAAAAAGTCATGTAATATCCCTACGAACCATATAGTGATGTATAGTTAGTGTTTTATGTACTGGTTGGGACACAAAAAATAAATTTAGTGGGATCACACAACGTGTGGTTCCCCATATATTCCATTTATCCCTTCTATTTTGAAGAAACAGAAGTCTCTCATATCTGCATTATTAATACATGGGGTTTTCTCAGGAGTAGCATATACAAAATGATTTTTTACATAGAATATGATGGTATCCTCTATATTGTATTTTGAGTTGTGATTCAATATGTTCCATGATTGGTGATTATTTAGGGGACACTCGATGATATTTTTGATTAGGCAGGATTCCCATGGGCATTAGAATGGTAGTCTCTTATGGTATAGGGAATGGTTCCTCTACCTATCATTAGAGTGGCACCATCCTATGGTACAAGACTTGGGTCGACAATCAAATTTTTGAATTTTACCCTCCTACTATGATAGGGAATGGATTATTTTTCTATCCACAGAGTTGAACAATAATACATAGTCATGGTATAGGTATCCAACTATGAAAGTGGTACCATACTACTAGGTTGGGAATGGGTCCTCAATCTGCTATCTGAGTGGAAAACTCATATTGTATAAGGTCTTTTTTCTTGATTACAAAAATGGATTCCTATAGCTTGGCTGGTCATTGTTCCTAAATAGTCTGTTTGAGTGGGACCCTCTAGCTAGGATGTTCATGGGTCCAATACAGTTTACATGAGAGACACCCTCCTATTGGGAAATAGAACGGGTCCTCTAGCTATCTACTATGTGGAACCATCCTATTTTACCAGGTCATTGGTCCTCTACCTAGTGATTGTGGACCCTAGACCTTGGAACATAGTGCATATGTATGTATGGACTTTGATTTATCTACATAATCACATAAAATATGTTAGTAATCATTTATTGGCTTTAAGAACTACTGGAACTCATTCATGGAATGGTCTATGGATAGAGATCCCCTTTTCTCTCACTTATTTATTTTATTGGATTGAATATATATATATATATATATCGATGTTGTTTTTTTATGTTCACACTATATTTTTTGGGTTGATCTAGATACTATCTATTTATCATTTTTTATCAATCACTTCTCCTCCTAAACATTTCAGGAATCATACTTGATATGAATATATTCCCCACTCCATGGTCATGGAATTCACGTGTCACACCTTATGCTGATGATATATTAGATGATGGGGATTATAGAAGATCATAGGGACTCTTGGTTCATTGTATCATGTACAGTGGTTGGATCACAAAGATTAAATTCTATGATCTATTAGCATTTTAGTTTTCATTTTTTAGGTTTGGACATATTTCTTGATGATAATGTATTTTAACCATTCACATTAATGTTTATACTTTCTCAATATTATACACTGAATATGTTTTTTAGTTCCTGATTATATTCTAAATATTCCATATTATTATTATTATTCCTCTCGATATCAGTATTAAGTAGGTCGGGTGTGAGTGCATAGGTACATTAGGAAAAGTCCCCCATGTTATAAATGTCTTTCCACACTTGTCAATAGCCCTTGGAATATGGTTTCGGGATTGGGGTTGTTGTGGCTCAAGAACTGTTTGGTTTGGTCATGAATGATTCTTATAAGATGTTGATAGATCATTGGGCCAGTGCTTGGAGTAGTCCCTATATGAGAATTGGTGTGGGATTTAGGGAAATGGTATCAAAGTTTCCCCACTATGGCTCTCAGGCTAGGGAACATATGGTTGGTGTAGTAGCCTATGTATAAATTCAGTAGGACCTTGAATTCTTATTGAATCATTATGCCAAAACAATAGTTTCTGGGATCTATTTTACATGCATTATATATGCTTGTGTCTTTTTGTAAAACAACAATTTTTAATGATTTTTTTCCATTTGAAAAAATGAATTTTTTCTTGATGTATTAATTTTAGACTACACTAAGTCAAACATTAATTATAATCTATACCAATATAATGTTTAGATACATTCAACACTAACTTTTCTTATGTTATGCACAATAGTGAGTTTCTACAAAACATTATTTTACTATTATACTTATTTAAACGAGATAGTGATAACTTATACATTAAACCCAGAAATATGAATAGTAATAAAAAATAAAAATATTATTTATAATTTTTTTATATAAAAAACATATTGATAATAAAACATTTTATTTTTTGTAAAGTCTTTAAATGGTGGAAAATAATATTTTCTCAATTGAGCATCTTTTTATGCCTTTCTATGAATAATATTAATATTAATTATATAAGATGTTAGAAAATTAATTTTATAAAATGAACTAATTTTATAAAATTATAAGGAAAAAATTATCTTAGAGTGATTTTTTTGATAATTCTCAAAAAAATAATTTCAAGATGAATAGTAAGAAATATATAATTTTTATTCAAAACTATTTTTTCATGTAATCTATTTATATATTTAAATTATGTTTTATATTGTAATTGATGTTAAATTATATCATTTTTACATAAATTAATCCAATTTATGTTTTTGGAAAAAATTTCACATTAAAATTGGATATAATGAAATTTAAATATTTTAAATGTTGACTCAATAAGGTTTCTTTATTAATTTTTCATTCCTTCATTTTTTGAAAATCACAAACACTCAATGTTAAGGAAAATTTAATTTTCCATAAGTTTTATCTTGATAAGGATATGTTTCCTTACCTAAGGAAATTTATCCATTCCATGGTTTTCATTGTTCATATTTTTAGTCTCTCTAAATATAACGATTTTTATTCGTAAGTGAAAATTTCAGTTTCACATCTATAACCTATTAATTCTTTTAATAATTGGATATAGATTTTCTTCAGGATCTGAATTTAGATTCCGAATTCTCTAAAATTCAGACTCCAAATTATCTAAAATTTAGACTCTGAATTCTATGAAATTCAGACACCAGATTCTCTGAAATTCAGGCTCCAAATTCTCTAAAATTCATAATCGGAATTCTCTAAAATTCAGGTATTGAATTCCTTTGAATTCAGATTCATAATTCCTTATAATTCAGAATTCTAATTCCTTGGAATTCAGATTCCAAATTCCTCATAATTCAGGTTCTGGATTCCTCAGAATTCAGACTCTAAATTCTATAGAATTCAGACACTGAATTCCTCATAAGTGAGACTCCGAATTACTTAGAATTCAGACTCTAAATTCATCAGAATTCAAACTCTGAATTCCTCATAATTCTAACTCTATATTGCCTAGATTTTAGAGTCTAAAATTCTCATAATTCAGATTCTAAAGTCTATTGAATTCTAATTGTAAATTCTTTAAAAAATAGAATCTGAATATCTTTCTAATATAGACTTTGAAGGTCAACATTCATAGACTCTAAATTTTATTTTTTCCATAGAATCCAAAAAATGAATTTGGTTAAGAAACCATATTTTACTTACTCTTGTTTTAGTTATCAAACGATGTCGTGTATTCTGTTACTAACTAACCTTTATTTGAGTGACACATGTACATTTCCCTCTAAAATTCAAGAAAAATATGACCGTTGGTGGAGGGATCCGACCGTTGGAAATGCACTGATAAATATGAGCTCATTTGAATGAGTTCAGAACAATGATAAAATATTCTATAACTCTAGAGATTAAATGCTGATGTGATTTCTAGAGATAGAGACTTTAATGCCTTGTGTGTACTGAAAATCATTTTCAGAATTGCTTTGTGTGACTCCGAATGTTACTGAGTACATTCGAGGGCTTCCGGGGATAGGAAGATAGAGGTGCCGACTACCTAGAAGTTCAAGGGCATGCGGGGATTTCAATATAGACTTTCATATTCGTATCAAGGGCTTACCCTGGTTTAGGTAAGAAAATCATTCTTGAAAGTATAAATCAAGGGACCTTTATCCAAGGTTGTTGTATACCCTACTATTTGGGTTAAAATATTTCGTACTTTTTACTTTTTTGTTTCAAGTTTGATTTCCACTGAATTTTGATTGATAAGGAAAGTATAACTATCTTATATTTTCATTTACTTGTACTTTGATTAGTGATATTCTATATGCTTTAAGGTAGAATCTTATTCCTTGTAATCTTTTCTTAAGTTTCATTTCTAGAACCAGATTTCCGGAATCAAGCAAGTTTGTAGAACTAAGAGGTCTTGTGAATTTACCTTGTTTAAATTTTTTAAACATTACCATCATTAAAAGTTCCAAAGTAATTTTTTAAAGTATAAAATTTACCCCCTCTTGTATATTGAACATCTACGTCATTATTTTGATCCTACAATTTCTATTAGAGGAGGTATCTGAAATAATTATATTCACATTTAAGTTTTCTTTCTCAAGTTTTTCCTTATTCTATATTTTCCTTAATTGGATACTTTTATACTTGTTTACAAACATTTATTACTAAAAAGTTTGTGTGGAAAGATATTTTTCCTTGAGATGGTAGGAATGAATTTTGGTTCAATGGACAATCTTAATCCTACTAGAACACCTATATTGGATTGGAATGATTTTGAATACTGGAGAGATCGTAGGAAGACATTTGTTATTAACACTGTATGGACAACTTTCTTATTCTTACTAAAGATTACAATATTCCAGATTTTGAAGTCATAATTTTTACTAATCATGAAAAGTCATAATATCAATTAAACTACAAGGTACACAATACTTTGCTGTGTTCCACGACCAGGAATATATATAGCTGGATTTCTTCTTGTGAAGCTGCAAATAGTATTTGGAGGATGCTTGAAGTTACTAATTTTGGTACATCCAACGTTTTCGAAACTAGAAGATCTATTCTTAGAGCTGAGTATCATGGTTTTTTTCTTTACTTATGGAGAACCTATATGTAAGGTACAACAGATATTCATGACTATTGTGAACAGATTAAAATCCATTGGTGAAAAAGGTTTATATGATGAGGAACTTGTGGAAAATATTATAGACATCATTCCTAATTAGTGGGAATCAAAGAGAATAGATATTCATGAGAATAGGAAAGTCTCACAGATTAGTCTTGATGATCTTTTTGGAACTCTTCTTAAACATGAGACAAGAATGAAAAGAGATGATGACAATGTTAAGTAGAAGAATGATAATGGAAGTGTTTCTTTTAAAAATACATCTAGTAATATTAAATCCAAGACTCCTAAGAGAGTTACAAGATCTAAATCTAAAAAAGACACTATTTTATCTGAATCAAGTAATATTAAACATTCTGACAATGAACTAGATAATCTTTCTCGAAGTATGAAAAAGATTGTTGGGAAGAAAGACTTTCAGTATAGATATAATAAAAAATAAATAAATGATAAAAAAGACTCTAAAGTTACTTGTTATGAATACAAAAGAGTAGGGCATATAAGGACAGGTTTTCCTATGCTTAGGAGAAAAGATAGAAAGGAAAAGAGTGGGTTCTTATTACCAATATTCATGATGAGTTGATACTCTCATGGACCGACTTCCAGTAAATGTTCCACAAGAAGTACTAAACCTATTGTCTGAACTCAGTTTGGATTTAATAGATTATAGAGCTATAACAGATAGGGATGATAGTGGTTATGTATGCTGCAGGGTTCTCAGACTCTACTCAGTACTTTCTTGATATGATATGATATGGCTACTTTTGAGCATGGAAGATATTCAAGGACACTGCAGATATATCCAAAAAATTGTGGAATGCTTGTGAATTACCACTTTTTCTAGGTTGTTAGGGAAATAGTTGGTGATAGAGATATTCATGTCAGTGGCATTTTAGGTAGCTATATCTAGAACTATGATTTATATAGATGGTTCGTCTATAGTAGATTGTAGATGTTAGTAGAAAGGATATTAGCATAGGATATCCTCCCATGATCAGGCTAAGGAACGTAGTTAGGGGATTAACATAGAAATATGGAATCCCTGATAGGTGTGGTGCTATGAATGTGATGGGAGATACCACATGAAGTCTGAATGCTAGGAATCAGGTGATGAGGAGTGAAAGGAGATAGCTAACATACCGACATGTAAGAGGTATCTCAAGGATAAAGGATCACTTTGAATATGGTAGTGTGGACCATAGGGTGGTAGAGATAGTAGAGGAGAAGGTGGTTCTCCAGTTGGATGATCTAAGACTAGTGGATGATACAATGATATCCTTCCACCACCACCATCAGGCATCCAATGTTAGGCTTGGGGAGCTGGTGGATGGGGCCACAGACAACTATAAGCTATTAAGGCTTACAACCTAGTGACTTGGAATATGATAAGAGGTGTGATCTATGATTATTCTAAAATTTAATCATTAATATTAGACACAAGTGTTAGTGCATACTTTATATCTCCACTCATGGTGTGAGTTATGGAGCTCCCATATGAGGTTTTAGCCCTACATCTTTTTATTGATGTTCCTATGCGGAACACTTTGTCAATATATTTTATCTTCCAATATTGCAAGATGGAACATGGTGTATAGAGGTTATCATTGTATATTTTGGTCTCCATTATAGAATAATATGAATCATGTTGATTATGGATTGTTTTTACAAGTTTTGAGACTAGATTGAGTGACACTAAAGATGATTCAAATTCGTTCGCAATAAAGGGAGAGGATTATTATTTACAGGTGAGAGATATCTCATTGAGGGATGACTGTGTTTTTTAATAAGGATGATTTATCCCATCACCCATTAGTTGGTTATTGTATCCCATAGTAAGGTAGGAATTTTTGGAATCTTGATTCCTTTTTTTTCATGGAGGATTTTATTATCTTCTTCCCTAAGGACGTTCCATGACTTCCTCGGAGGCAGGATATTGAGTTTTATATCAAATTGAATCCTGATACCACTCAAATTTATTTTTAGGAATATCTAGTTCTCAATATTAATCTTTGGGTTTTTTAGTTATAGTTGCAGGACTATAGAGAGATTTTATTTATCATACTGAGTGTGTCCCCCTAGGAAGCTCTAGTGTTGTTAATGAAAAATTTGGATGTGTCTGGAGAATGTTTGTGGACCATCTTCCCTTGAATAAATCCACGATAAGGAAAATGCACCCTGTGTTGATGATTTATGACCACATTGACATATTGCATGGGGTGATTTGGTTTTCAAATATCAATTTATGGTCTGGCTACCACAAATCGAATGTTCACAATAATAGTATTTTGAAGATATGATTCTGATGTCATTATGAACATTATGAATTAGAATTGATACATTTTTGTGCAACTAATATAACCAATATGTTTATGGATTTAATAAATGAGATATTATAGATTTAAATGAAATTTTTTATCTTATCCATGGATGATTTAGTCATATAGTATGCATCAGAGGAGCAGAATGCAGAGCACTTGAGGATGGTCCCATATCTGCTTCGAGAGATTTGAAATTATGGTTAATAGAGGACATTCCATTTCTAGAATCATAGGGTTCAAATTCTAAGGAATGTCATTTATGATCATGGTCTAGTCGTAGACCCAATAATAATAATAATAATAATTCCTGGGAGCTACCCAAGCGCGTGTCAAAGGTGTGATTTTTTCTTAGCTTGATAGGGTACTACATGAGTTCTAAGGTAGACTTATCTAGGTTTGTGTCCCAATTTAAATCCCTGATGTAGAATAGGATTCCATTTACCATGATGAGTAGTTATAGTGGTATTCTGAGGAGTTTAGGATAAGAATAACATGATATCATATATTGAAATAGCTAGAGGAGGGAATAGATTATGTAGTGTACTGAGATAACTTAGGATCTAGGCTCGATTGCATGTTAATGAACTGTTTGGAAGTTATCGCATACGGTTTGTGGAAGTCTAGATCCCATGAGAAGAACCTTGAGTCTTATGAACTATAGGGGGAACTAGTAGTCCTCACCCTAAATATGTAAAGCCTCTATCTTCTGGGAGAGCACTTCATAGTCTACTCAAACCATCAAAGTCTCATTTATGTCTTCACACAGAGATACATGATCCTTGGATAGTGAAATTGGTTTGAGTTCCTATAGGGATGTGACTTTGGGATATCCTATACTCTTAGGAAGAGAAACATGGTTTCAGAAGTCATTAGTATAAAGTCTTGTGCTTGTGTGGTGCTGGATGATTTTGAGGCATTGATTTCCTTGTAGCTAGACCAGGTTGAGAAAGAGGGTGAAACTTTTCTTGAGTCGACAATGTATCCTTATCATATCTTTTAGTAAGTGATAGAGTCCCTATTGGAAGATATAAACTATGAGAACTTTTAGGAACATATTTCCTTAGTATATTCACCAGTTATGTTTATTAAACAAGGGAATCATGACATCCATTTCCAAGGGAGGAAGGCAGTCCAAGTCTTGATGTATGGGGAGGTGATTAAGGTGTTTCAATCATCCTCATTAGCTATAAATACCGGTGTGGGGAATATTTATAGAATCCTTTAGGGGTAGTTTTGGTGGTCCCACATGAGATAGAGCAAGGCTGACTTCATCTCTAGGTACCCCACCTATTAGCAGGTGAAGTATGAGCACCATATTTTAGCATGTTTGTTTCATCCCCTTGAAATACCACATAGAAAATGGGACAACATATCCATGAATATTTGATTCGGATACAATGGTTACTGAAGTTTCATGACACAATCAGGGTGATATTTGAAGGTCTTTTGAAGTCAGTGCACTTCATTTCAATCATGGAGGAGAGTTCAATTGAATTTTAGGGAAGATGCATGTATGAGATGTTGTTCACCTTCATGGGATTCCCTTGACTATTGTATCTGGTCGTGATTAGTGGTTCACATCAGTGTTATTGGGAGGTCAATTAGAGAAATTCATGAACTAGAAGATGATGAGTATAGCCTTAAATACCCAATAATATGGGAAGACCAAGAAAACTATCCCTCTGTTAGAGGATAATCTAAGGGATTTCATGATAGACATGAGTTATAGTTGGGAGGATCACTTTCCCTTGGTAGAGTTTTAGTAAAATAAAATCTACCACTCCGCTATCAACATGGAATCTTTTAATGACATATATCAGATACCCATAAAGTCACCCTTATGCTGAAAAAATATCTACGAGATAGCTCTTGTAGATCTAGATATAGTTTTGGTGACAAAAAATAAGTTATAAGTCACTCATGGGTGGGTTTTGATATCTTAGAGTAGGAATAAATATTATTTATATAAATATCATACATACATGGAGTTTTAGAAGGGAAAACACATTTTTATTGCATATTCTCCTTAGAAAATATATTGTGGATGTTTTCCTGGGGAGGAATTCTATCCATGAGGATCATTGGATCATTTGGGATCTTCCAGAGGGTTGGAAATATTGCGTACAACTTTCCATACCCCAATAGATGGATCAAGTGAATGAAGTCTTCCATATGTCACATATGATGAGATCATTTCAAGGATCCATTCATGTTATTTACTAGGGTGAGTTAGAAATAAATTATGGGGACACTTTTTCGGAGAGCCATGTGGTGATCGAGGATTGACATGAGATAACCCTCCATTAATAGAACATCACCTTGGTTCGTATACAAGGGAAGCTTGGGAGTGTGCAGGGGAGATGATGGGAGTGGGAGAGGTAGAATCAAGATTAGTATCCAAGGATTTTTTGATAGGTTTTTATTTTCAGAGATGAAAATACCGGAGGATAGAATGATTTAATGACCTTATTCGTTTCTTGTAGGACACTAAAATTTTTATACATATATTTTTGGATCAAGCCATTGATATGACATGTGATTTTGAGGCATAGGGTGCATAGAATTAATTTTACAAAAATATTAAATGTATTCTATGTTACACGAACAATTTTTCTTAAGGAAAATGGTAATTTTATTAAATAGACCATAAAATATAAAATATAAGTACACAGTTGACTCTGAAATGTGAGTTTTACCATTGGAATGACCTAAAATCGGTCGGTGTGGGCGTTCTAAGACACTAGGATGACGGTTGGTGAATTTAGTTAAATAAACAAATAATTTTATTTATTTTTATAATTAACCTAATTTTATTTTCCTCTATAGAAATAATTTGATGACAATTCACATGGTTTATCTACATAACCACTATGATAATAGAGAGATCCTCCTTCCCCCATTCGTTGGTGATTCAATTTTATAAAACAAAAAACCTCTAGAATGAAGAAGATAAAGACACAATGAATAAAATGACTCCTCTTATTTATTGGAATGCACATTTATTGATGAAAAATGTTCTATAAGAGGATAGACTCTTCAATTCATGGTTTATTACCCTAATTATTAAATAGATTCATATTAATTAAAATTCTTCTTTAAACTACATTAAAAATTGATCCGTTTCCAGCACTAGTGTTGCTGTTTTATTAGTTTATTCAATTGTTTCACAGCATGTATATCACATCATTTGTTCATTGGACAAAAGCGATTTTCAAAGGATAGTTTTACATTTTTTCCTATTCTCCATTTGATTCATCATGTGCTTCTTCATTAGTCTATGAGTCCATGTCTGGACATTTATAGGTGGAACAGAGCATGATCGGAACCTTAAATTAATTGTAGAATCATTTATGAGAAATGGAAAATCAATGAACGAATATAAATAGTTTATTATCAGGTTATGGGTGATAAATTATTCTTAAGAAATCAATATTATAGGATTCATGACACGAGATATATGTGTGTTTATAGGAGATTCTTGAGAAAGAACAAATATTCAATTTTCAGCGACCAGATGGATAGAAACTTTGAATCGAGGAAACAAACCATAATTTCGAGTGATTTTAGGAAACATTTGGGGAATAAGAGCTATATTTGGAAGAAGATTCATATTTTTTGTGATAATATCAGCTACATACCTTGTAGTTCCAGAAAAAACATATTGTGTGACCCCATTGGTTATGGATCTGAGGGTTTCAAGCAAGAAAATTATCATATTCCATTTAGCAAACTTACACCATGTGAACATTAGCTGGAAACCCAATAAGTACCCTAAGTGTACCTGGGAATGGGAATGTCTTGGAACATTCCATAAACTTATGTACATTATCATAGGAAGCATACTCATTCATTAATAGTTAACATAGGTAGAACCATGAGTAGATCAATCAAGTTGTGTAGGTCCCCTACATGCTAGGTTATGAAACATGGATAGGGAGTAATATACTAGTAGGGACACTACGGGGAAATATAGATGCATAACAAGACTTTTACCCTATATTACTCATTTTGGATGCATCAATCTCTCCTATCTTGTTTTTTTACATGTATTTTGGCTCATGAGTATCCAATCCTTGGTGTTTTTTCAAAGAGAACATGATGGAAGCCTCCATATTTTATTTTGATTAATGATGTGATTTGTTCTTGGTGTGACACTTATTTAGGCCATGCTTGAAAGTGGGAACAATCAGACAGGATCACCATGGGATTTAGAGTGGACAATTCTATCTGGGTTGGGCATGGGTCCTTTATCATTCTATAGAGTATCACCCTCCAATAGGACAAAGCATGTGTCCTCTATCTACTATCATAGTGGCACCTTCATACTGGGATATGGAATGTTTCATCTTCATATCCATTGAGTGGCACCCCCCTTCGGTGTTAGGGTATGGATCCTCTATAATAGGAGTCAGACCCTCTTACTAGGTAGAGAATTGGTCCTCTATCTAGTGTCGGCGTAGAACCCTCTTGTTGTATTGGGGAGTGGGTCCTCAACTACTAGAGTGGAACCCTCTTGCGGGACTATTATAGGATACTCTATAAACCATTAAAGTGTAACCATATATATTGGTTGGGAATGGGTTCTCTATTGTATACTAGATTGGCACCCACATATTAGTAGGGGTCATGGGTCGTTTTGTTATCAACTAAGTGGAATTCTTCTATTGTACCAGGGAATGGGTCATCTTTCAAGATATTATTGCCTCACTACTATAGAACACAGTGGTGTGGTATTTATTAAATTTTATTTCTCTTAAAATAGATGCGAGAGATGTTGGGAATCATTGATAGAATATAGGAAGTGATGACACTCTCTCCTAGGCTGGGATGTGAGTTGGTGTTCCCCTTTTCTCACACATTTGGGTTTCAATATATTGTGTGTGTATATATATATGACTCATTTTTGTTGTATTTAGTTTAATCTATTTTATTGATTTGATCTATCTACTATCAATCATTCTAATTGTGTCTCTTACTTCTCCCCTTTCATTATTTGTGGAATAATATTGTGTATGTATATAATCACCCCATCATTGGATTTTACCACACATTCCATTTCTTCTACATATGAAATATTGTGAAATGGTAAATATAAAGGATATTATGGATATCTAGTTAATTAGTCCATTAATAATGGTCAGAGAACAACTATAATGAGTTGGGGTCTCTCAATATTTGTTTTTTTCTAGTCTTGTCAAGTCAAAACATATTTCTGGGTGGGTGTTTATTTTTCCATTAACTTTTCAATTAACATTATCGTACTCATGTTCTTCCTAGGATTTTCTATCATGCATGGTTATATTCTAGATATGGAATATTAATATTATTATTACACATTACTTCTTCATTAGAATGGAATAGTTTATGTGTACATGAACATTTAGAAAAGGCCTCTTTGTTCAGATATTCCTTTCAACGCTTATTGCTAGCATGTATCCTATGGAGGTGGGATTTGGTTAGTTACAACTTGATCCCTGCTGTTTCGGGTCAAGTCATGTTAGGGTTTAAAACCATATAAAGGTATATTTTTAATAATTTCAAAGTTATTTGTTTATTGAATGATCTAATTTTCACTTTTATTGTTAATTTTTGGGCTTTAGAGGTTAATTTTATAGATCATTTTAAAGAGGTCAATTCAATATGATAATTATCATATATTCCGTAATAATTTGGTTTAATAAAATTTGATGATTGGATATATATATTTTTATCCTTTTTTAGATTTATATGATCTAATAGAAGTTTATTTCAGTTCTTATGTTATAAAAAATCATCTTGAATATCATCGTTTGGAGGAAAATATAATATTTTGGAGAAAATTCAATAAATGGTGAAATTATAATTGTAATGTTAGTATATTTAATTATTATCATAGTATGAAATTCCTTAACTCTTAGTAAAACATTTTAAAATTGAAATATGATCATATTAATTTCTCTTCCATTTAATTGGTGGTCTCTTCACATGTCATATATTTTTGACAATTTTTTTGTTATATTTCTCCAAACCACATTCAATATCACTTTATTCCATAATTGGGAATTTGTTTTATATTTTTTACCAATATATTATCTTCTGTGCAATGTTTTACTACATGGAATACTATAAAATTGTAATTCTATATGATTTATCTACTCCCCTTTCAATCTTATGAAGATGATGATTTATTAACCATTTTTAGGATGTGGGATCTAGAAAAACAATTAACGGATACCCATTTAATAATAAAATTATTTAATATTTCCATGAAACAATTTATTAATGTTGTGTGAATGTGATAACTGATGATTTTAAAATATTTTCAATGTTTCAAAAGCATGAAATTTTTTTAACACCTACCTTAAACAGACATTGAAATTTTTTTATATTAAAAGTGATGACATGAATTGGTTGCCCAATTCATGCCCCAAGGGAATTTATTAAAAAACAAATGTAACAGTACAAAAAATTAATTTTTAATGTGTTAATTAATGTTTATGTAATAAAAATTTATCTTTCATTATATTAATATTATTATTCAAAAAATTTTGTTCCGGAAAAAATGTTTTTATTATGTTTTAAGTGTGAGTAATATATTTTATTTTTGGAACATTTAAAATGGTTATTTTATAAAAATTACATATTTTATTAAATTGTCTTGTCATAATTATCTTAGAATTAATTATTGATAATTTTCTAACATTGATTCCATAGGAATAGATAAATGTATTATTTTTACATAAAATAAAAAAATTTCTTTTAATGTATTTACAAAAAAAATATTATTTTTATTAATTTTAAAAATATCATCAGTTCCTTTTGATCAAAAGAAACTTATTGATTAGTGTAAAATTTTAATATAATACGATTTTATTTATTTATTATTTTAATAGTAAATGTATTATATTTTTTTCCATGATAAATGGGAAATCATGCGCTAATTGTTAAAAAAATTGATAAGGAAAATAAAATTATGCTAACAGTTGACATAATATTAATTTATCTATCCAATCCATTCATACTCTTTATATATTTTATTATATTGAATTGTTTGGTCATTTGACGTATAATATTTTTGTAATGAAAAGTCAATAATGTTAAACTTTTGTATCTAAACACTATAATTTTTTTACATTGGTGTGAAATAGATGAAAGTTTTAGTTGTAAATTGTAATCTGAAATCTTATTAATGATCTGCATCATGGTAATTTTCATTTCATTTTTAGTGATGAGTTAATTACCTTAAATTATATCATGATGTTGTTGCAATAATAATTCAATTAATGGAAGATAATAAATAACAAATAGAATATTAATAGTTATAAAATTTGAAGGAAATAATATCACCCACTAATGTTATAGAACAAAATTAAATATTAATTTTATTTGGATTAATTCGATTCAAGTTAATTCACTATCTTTATGTTATTAATGTTTAAGTAAAGGAATAGTTCTATAGTTTTGATTAATTATACTTTTACTAAATATTATTTTTGACATGATTTAAAATTCATAAAAATCATATATCCAAATGAAATAATGATATATTGTTATTTAAATCCACCATTTTCCATTTATGGCTAGTGAAAATTATTATATTTTTATTATATACTTTTAAATGTTATAAATCCTAATATTATAGTTATTGTAAACATGGTTACTGAATATTTAAAAAAAATGATAAGGGTAAAAATTTGATATAAATATATCAAAATATAAATCTACGAGATAATTTAGATTTATGGTCATATTATATTATAATAATATCAATTATATCCATTCCCACATAAAATTTAACTAATATTAATTGTATTTTTTTATGAGATACCAAGAATGACCATCCCCAATCTTATAAAAGGGTACCTTTTTTCTCATTACATCACACTGGAAGAACAACATGGATTAAAAAATATCTACTAAAATAAAATTGCCACATCTCTCTCCATTTTCTAGAGGCTATCATTTTTTAAAAAACACATGTCATATTGTTCATAATGTGTTATGCAATGGGGATGCTTTGATGAATATTAACAACATATAATAGATTATTTTTCATTTATTTAATCTACATCCAACATAAATTTTTTTTAAAAAATGTATATATAATACAATAGGTATCTAACATATACTATGATGTTCTTATGTTTTTAATAACCTACAACCATCTCCATCCTCTATAAAATGGAAATTAAATCCATCCATTGTGAACACATGTGGACCATGACCTTTATCAATCGATTTTTTTCGTCCCCACATCCCATGGATGTAATATAAATGATTATTTAATAAATTCATATAGTATTTTTTAAAATATGATATTTTTATAATTATTTAATAATATTTAACTTATTTCCATTGTGGTCATTGAAAATTTTTGTCATTACTCAAGCATACGTATGACCTACAATCTCCAAGATCATAACGTAGTTGATTTTTAAAGCCATATTTATCTATTTTATTTAAAATTATAATTGAATTATATAATTCCAATTACTTCATTGGTATTATTATATCTTTGATTCAATAATTTTCTATTTGACCATAGTGGACCACTGGAATTCATTTCGGAATTATAAACCAAATATCATCAAAACATCCTACATGAAAAATAAACGATTAAGTAACTTTTATAACATGGAAATTACTAAGATGAAATAAATAATCAACATTAAAAGGTTATAAATAATTTAAATACTTAACATATGTTTTTTATTTATAATTTTTAATAATTTATATGATATTCATACTCATGTTATGTGACTTTATTTTCAAAAATTATTATCCAATATTTCCATTCACACTGCTTTTTTATTTCAAAAAAATACTTTTAAAATTATATAATGAATTAATTTATATGGAAAATATAATATTATAATATTATCTTCATATTTCCTTGGAAATTAATTTAATACATTCCAAAATTAATATTTTTATGTATTTTTCTTAAATTCTTTACAATATGTCAAAACGAATGTTTTATTTAAATGTGTACTTTGAAAAAAACCATTCCCCATATTGTAAATGTTATTTGATAATTGGAATAATTTAAAAGATTTTTATGTTTACATAAATAAAACACCTCCTTCCCTATGATATGGTTATTTTAAAAAGGGGTGTAAATGGAACTAATATATCAATATCCAAAAAAATCATATGGGTGTGATGAACATTTTTATAATACAATATTTTTAGAATTTTGTTACGATACCTAGTCATTATTAATGAAGATAGTTTGATCGATTATAAAACAATTGTGATTTATCTTGTTATATCTCTATAATTCACTAGGTAACAGTGTTTATTTAACTAATTTTGATTATCCAAAGAAATTATGGGAATATATTGTGAGGGTTATTCCAATTTTAACCATATTGGTTATTTTATGTGTATCTGTGATGGTTACTATATATTTTAACATTATGATTATCCCATTAGAAAAAATTATATAATAATTATTTCCTAAGTATTCTACATGTTTTAGGTTTTCTTTTTTACGGCGTCTACAAGAATCATATAAATTCTCAATATAAGATAATCATCATATGATTAATGAAATATATAATATATCGTTTTAGTTTGATAAATATAACATTTTAAAAATTATTATTTGTTTTTCATTATTTCCATGATTCCATTTCAATTTTATTTTGAATTCTATGTATATTATTAAATGTTTTAAAAAAATATTTTGTTATATAATTTGATTTCTTATATAAGAAAATGTTTATATCGACGGAAAAATAATTTTTACAAGTAATTACTTTTATATGTATTAATTTACTAATAATTTATTTATTTCTTATTCTTTTCCTTACAGAGCTTTTTATATAATCCCATGATTAAAAATCACAATGTGTACGAATGGGTAATGGTAAAAAAAATTAGCCAATTTAAATCTCATGAATATTTTTCATGAGGTGAAAAAAACAATTATAAGTTTTATTTTGTTGTAAAAAATGATACTAAGTAGGATAGTAAACACTCAAATATATTTTATTTTATAAAATAGTTATAATACAATTCATTAAAACCATAATTCTAAAATTATCATTTGGGAGGTAAGAATTTGAATTCTATCTTAATGGTATTAGAATATGTAATTTATAAGGTTTGGTACTTATACCAAACAATTCCAAAATTCCACCCTGATATTATTCACCATGTTATAGTGATATTATTGTTCCAAAAATTCAAACATAGGGTCTTTAATAATAGATTATAAAGCGGATTTTAGAAGTGATATTAATTTTCTCTACTAAGATCTTTGTTTTTACTTATTCTATTACGACGTTAATTAATGTCATAATATTCCAATAAATAATCACGAATTTCTACCATATAATGAGGTTTCATTATGTTTTCAATTAGAAAAAATTGATCTCATCATCCATTAAATTGGAGAAACTGTCATTTACCATGTGTACGACAGACTACCTCCTAACAAATCAATATAATTCGTTTTCCATCATTACCACTCACAACATGAGATAATGATGAATTTAATTTTTATATAGATATTAATAAAAAAATTATAATCCTGAAATTATAATATCACATATACATTATTACCATCTATTCCATTTTTAAAAATAATTAAATTGTTTGCACATACATATGGACTACCACCAACACAAATCAATGTGGTTGATTTATCATTTTATTTTTACATGGATGGTAATAATGATATATTAAATGAATATATAATATATGTTCATAAATAATAAATAAAAATTATTAAATA
Source organism: Viscum album (assembly GCA_963277665.1). Taxonomy (NCBI): domain Eukaryota; kingdom Viridiplantae; phylum Streptophyta; class Magnoliopsida; order Santalales; family Viscaceae; genus Viscum; species Viscum album. Next base: position 1,785,799,931 of record OY728121.1, on the reverse strand, counting down.
TTTTTTATATATTATTCATCATTCTTTCATTCCATATGTCTATTAAATGGAAACAACCTTAATATATACATGTGGAATACTATTTCCATTAACGATGAAATTAATTTTCTGTCTAAAAATTATGTTGATTACTGTAAATATTTAAAAAAATAATTTATGTTTTATATATCCATATAAAAATTATTTATATGATGTATGAATTATAAAAGTGAACAAAAAAAATTACTAAACTCAAACATACATGAAATACAATTTTGTTAATACCTGGATTGTGAATTTCAGAAGGAATTTTTAGTAAATGCCTAATTAAATGTCATTTTAAAATAAAATATTGTATTATATATACATGTATTATTCATTAATATAACTATAATTAATTTATAATAAACCTATATTTATTATACCAGACATTTTAATGTGTTAAAATAACGATGAATCAAGATGTTAGGGATTTTAGTCTCTATTCTTTATAGGAGACATATGTCATAGTCACCACTCATTTGTTTTTTGAGGTAAATATAAAACCCATTTGAAATTTTATATCATTAATTTAATTCATTTAAAGATATTTAATGTTTCATTTTATGTAATTATTTAATGGTTATTATGATTAAAAACATCCAATGTGGTATGAGACATTTGTCTAAATGTTATATCCATGGGATATGTAGAATATTCACCACTTATTTCATTTATGTGGTTTATATTATCCACATGAATTTATTTTTTAGTAATTTATTTTAAATTTATTTGGATTGAGATGTAAATATAATTATTTTGTTTCTTGGGAATTTTGAATCAAACAATTCCATATTGGTATATATTTTATTTTACAATATCAAGGTTTATCATGATTCATTATGATTCTATTTGGGACAATGAAATATTATTGTCTACCTAAAATTAAATTCCTTTATTTTATTCTTATTTATTCATTTATTTATAACCGAATTTGTGCTTTAATTTTTATCCCATAATAAACAAAAGGGACTGAAATAATGTTTTCTAAAGAACAATATTATTCTTTTCGATCATAATTAACTTTTCCTTGAGGTATCAGTTATCTAAAGATTTTTTTCAATTATTTTTAAAAATGTATTTTAAATACATATTTAACAAAGCTTTAATTTTTATTTTTTAAAAAATAATCCCCATTTCATTTTCCAAATGACGTTCTTTTAAATTTTTACCAAAAATGTATAAAAAATCTTGTTTTAATCTGTATGGAATGAATGGAAATTTTCAAATATCCAATAAAATCATGGTCTTAATTTTTTCAATATTATTTTTGAAATGTTATTTTGAACAATATTATTTTCATTAATATGTGTGAAATATTATTTTTTTAATGATGTAAATTTAAAATGAATGGGATAACATCCTCAACAGTATATTATAGATCTTTTAATTGAAATTATTTTCTACAATGACCAAAACAATTAGTGATTTTTATGTTTTAATGGGGATATAATCCAATTGTATAATAGTTATCAATTAATTGGATGATTTATATTCAATAACATAATAAAGATATGTTTATGAAACATGTTTCTTTCTACATGTTATACTATGATGAATTTTCAATTAAAATCACTTCTTTTACAAGGGATATGATATGATGAATGTTTTATGATCTTTTAGCACAAAAATGTGTGTATTATGAGATAATGGATACCTATATCTCCCTTTAAATAATTGGGTAATTATGGATAATTCAAGATAAAATATGTTTTGTGATAACCAAATTTTATTTTCACATCATTATGAGTGAACCTGGTTTCCATATCCATAAGATTAAGTGTGAGATGGGTTTTAATGCCCATAAGTTTATAAAAACCCCATCTATCATATATATAAGGTTATCCATGGACATGATTTTATATCCATAGGTTTATGTGTGGACCGTAAATCATTTCCATTTGATTATTCATGGAACTTATTTAATATCCATAATGTAATACATGGACCTCCATTCATGTCCATAAGGTTATGCCTATAAATTATTTCATGTCCAAAATGTTATGCATGGGCCTACATTCGTGCAATAAAATTCTATACATTGAACTTTATTCATGTCAATAACTGTATACATAGACCCAAATTAATTTTAATAAGGTAATTCATGGGAATATATTCATGTATATCTAGTAATTCATGGACTAGAATTTATTTCAATAAGGTTATGAGAGGACATGAGTTTATGTCCCTAACTAAATTAGTGAGCATGTTTCTATTTATAAAAGTTCACTATGTTATAATATTATTTTTATTCCAAATATATATGTATTATTCCATTTTTATGGTCTTATGTAACATGTTAATTTATTCATTTATTATTCATCACATTTGAAATTCATTGAATTATACTATGACTCAAGTTTATGATGTATGATATATAATGATTGGTTTCCAAATTTTATTCACTTTTTCTAATACCATATTATGGTTTTAGATTAATATCTCCAATTTTAATCTGTGTTGAGAGTATGATACCACTCATATTCATTTTTCCCTTCCACCTGATATAAAGAATGTTTTTATGTATGGTCTATCTATGTTGTGTAGTATGTGGGAAGGTAATTGTAGGAGATATTTAATATCAATCATGAAATAATAAGATTGTGTATATAGTATACAAATACACTAAACCATTATGGTATTTTATCCAATAATTTCGGTAAGTGATTGGGTGATTAGTTTCCATGAAATTATATCCCAATATATATACTAAAAGAGGATGTGAGTCTGGGATACTTTTAACTAGAGGTAAACACATAGAAAATATATTATTATGAATTGACTTGATCATCACTTAGTGAAATAAAATAGGTCTTTCTACACATCAGATGTGACACTCCGGGGTTATATATTTTAGAAATTGATACATTATTCTGGAACCATAATTATCGATTTAAATAGATAATGAACATGAATTAAAAAAGATAATCATAAGGTTTCATATATTGAAAATAATTTGTAATTATTTAGACATAATATAAATGTTTTTCATGATTATGTGGTCTCAAAGGGTGATTATTTTTTCTCATTGTATGCATTTTAGTTTGAGTCAATAACTATAAAACAAATGAATCATGTGAAAATTGAATGAGATGGGAAATAAAATAGTCATCCTCATTAGATTTCAAATAGAATAAATGTTGGGAAAAAAATATTTTATGACTATGATCACACACATGTCTCAATTTATTTGTGTTATCACAACTCATGTTTAATATTTTAATTTACCAATGAAGGGGGAATATTCATTTTAAAATTTTATATGAAATTTTCCATGATAATTCTATTGACATCTGATTCACTAGATGATGTGTGATGGATCTATATGGTGGATGAAATATTTTATGTTATTCATTTGTCAATCCATGGAAATGATTTCATATCATTATATGATTTGATTGGAAAATAAGATCAATTGTGGAATATTATTTAGAATATGAGAAATGAGGATTAAATAGAATTTATGGATTGGGATAATTTTGAGTGTTTATTTAACAATATGTGCATCCATATTTATTTAATGTAATTGATAAATAATTCTGAGAGATTTAAAAAAGTATGATGAACCCATTGGAGTCAATAAGGAAAAAATTTCACGATTTTCATGGTATATTTATAATTTAATAATTATAATTCATTGAAAAATTGATCAATACATTTGGGTTTTTAGATCAACTCTTCTAATAGAATAACCTAAAAAGTAATTTTGAATCAATGAATAAATAATTCTATGTTCTCTCAATGAGGAATGGAAGATGGAAACCATCCTAGTTATGTTGATAAGTAAAGGAATTGTAACATCTCAAATTTACTGTGTATTATTTTTAAATATTATATAGATTGATTTTGGGACTAGGCACAGAGACGATGTGAAATTATGAGGCCTAGTGTACCCAAAATAAATGTTTGAAATATAGTAAATATATTTAATAGCATGTGAACATAGTTTTCTGAAAAAATTAGAATAACTCTTGAAAGAGTAACGGGATCAGAATTATAATGGATCCATTGAATCCAGAATAGAAGACTCACCTTAGGTGTGGCCTAACATTGCTCAATGTGGGTCATTTGTGAAAAAAATTTCTAGGACGTGAAACAGATAAAACAAAATAAAAGAAAAAATTATTTTATTTTTTCCTCATCCCGACTAAATATTCCCTCTATAATATTATATATAAGGAAATTTTCTCTGGGATGGATTCAAAACACTACAGAAAAAGACACCATTGGAGGAGATAAATCATGTATGATAACAACAGATCAGGTTCAAATCGTGGATCCTCATTCCAGAAGAGTTGGAGGATCACCTAAATGATGACAAGGAAACAATATATCATCTTCAATTCCTCCAAACTTGTGTTAGGATGTTTTATCTAGTTATTTTCATCCCTTTATTAATCTCATACATACTCAGGTCAATTCAACAACAAGAATTGATATGCACGTTATTGGTAGATTTCAATTGGATAGAATTTTTTAATTTGGTTCGTTGATTATCCCTCTTCTTTCAACTTTTCCATGATAACGAATCAAAATCAAATGAAAAAATGGTGATGTATGTTCCCTGACTGTTTGTATTATGGATTTATCTCCATGTTTAGTTTTTTGATCAACATTTGAAATCCCTTGGCCAACGGTTCAATAGATAACATGTTCCATATCATTTCACAATCATTATTTGGTACAATCGATCAAACATGCGTGTATGAAATATGATGGTGGTTGTGGATAGAGGATCAAATTTTATGATGGATTGATCATGGATGAACAAGAATAGATCTAGGGTTATAAACCCTTACTAGGAGGCATCCATAAAAGGACATCAGAGGTGAGCTCCCAATTCATTTTTAGGACGTATTCTTATGGGCTAATAGTAGAAAGGTACAACTAATGTAGATCTGAGATACGTGGATCGATTTCAAGCCAAAATTGAGGTGGAGGGAGCATGTGAAAAATAATGATAAAGAACACCATATAAGGAAAATCCTGAGAAGCAACGCATGTAAATCAGTAATACATATTGTGTGGGCCCCTTCAGTGGTGTCTAGGGTCTTAGGAAGGAGATGATGATCACACCATGTGTCACCCCTGTGATATGGTGTGTGACCCTCCCTGGTTGTATTAGCGTGCACTTAATAATTAAATGAACACAAGTTGGAATAGATGGTCATGGACACACTGTGTACCCCCACACAGACCGGGCATGACAAACACAGACCGATAAACAAACATAACCTTGGTACACAGACATGACTAGGTGACACAGGTAGGGAAATATGTTTCTCTACAAGCCATATACTAATCATACAATCCATGTATATTGAGACTACATTCCATGTTACAATTTCCACCTGGGAAACACTTGGTATATCATAACATGTGGTGTACCCCTTGGTACATGCCATGTACACCCAACAAGACTACTTGAGACGCTTCATTTTCCTAGTTTGGAACAAAATCAATTAAGTGAGTTCCCTTGGTCCTTTACTCAAGGGTAAAACATGAAATTAAATCCAAATCACTATACATTAATCCCCTATAGAGTCTGAGATTCAAATAGAGTTGTGGTTTCCATCAATGATACTAGAGTGTGATCATCTATCATCCCTAGTGGAATTTTTGGAATAAGTGTAACCTACCTGATGACGGTGTTGATCCACTATCTAGAGGGATGAATCAGTAGTGTTTTTTGAAACATTATCATAAAATCAACTACATAAAATTTTGATCCAGATTGGGTTTGTGGTGTCCCCCAGTAGTTCTGGTTGTGACCACAAATTAGTGAATCGTGGTTGATACGAATTGGGTTCATGGTGTGCCCTAGCGATCTTGGGCATTACCCTTATATCTATTTCGCAGTCTGCTTAGACCAATGCATTATCTATGGGCGGGGCCCAAATGAGATAGAAAACTTCATAAAGTATCTCCTATGATAGAATTGATCATGGAGATTGATCTCCTAGAACAATTGTTTGTCCGAACATAATCTTGTGGTGAGAAGTTTGTTAGGGCTATATAACGGTTTTGTGTCTCCCCTAAGTAAATCTAGGTTTTTTTACTTCTTATACACGTGATAAATTTTGATATCTTGTATTGATTTGAAAATATTTGGTTCTTCATGTTTAGTATTTTCATGGTGTGCTATTGAGTATTTTTATACTCACCCCAATATGGGATTTTCCCAAACATGTCTTGTCTTGTGCATAAAATGGCCCTTTAAAATGGTTTCATGGGAGGAAAGTCAACTCATGGAGTATAACATGAGATTGAATAATTGAGGTGTTTACTGGGAGATTACTTTTGACATAGTCCTCAACCTTATAATAGGTTGGACTCTGTAGAGTTTTGGTTGGGATTTTTTTGGCCCCTTTTCTGTTTACAGTACTATCACTATCATACTCTGTTGTTGGTTCATATATGTATGCATTCATTCATTCAGCTATTTTATATTTCATCATTATGTTCCTTTGAGATTTTTTTTGTGTGTGTATTAGTAATTTAGACTAATTCCACCCATTTCTGATAAATTCCTACCCATCATTGGTTACCAACCCCTATCTTATTGGAGGCTTGCTTGGGTGGTCACAACACGGGCCCCTCTGGGATGGGTCATGACATAGTGGCATAATATGTGGTTAGCTCTACTTTAGTACTGAGAGTTTTTGAGATTTTGGGGGGGAAAATGTTATGTGATTTGAGTTCAGCTTTCATGCCAGGGACTTGAGTGTTTGTGTGGCGGTCAACGTATCCATACACCAAGAATCTGATCACCATATTTTCTACTCAATACAAGTGATAATTGGTTGCAGAGAAAAACCATGGTATATGGATCATATAAGAATGGATATGTTTTCAATTTCCTTCTCGATTCATCTACCAAGATATACTATTTTTACCTTGGTACATATTGTTTTATTTTTGGATGGCTCCATGTAGATAACCAGTTAGGATTCTACCACCTGATCATGATGATGATCCTCTTAGTAACGAGGCATTGGTATAGGGGAATGTATCATAGATAGCACCTCTATGTTGTTTAGAATCTATACCACCACCTATCGAGTTGTTGTTACTATCCACACTACCGGCTGAGTATACATATAGGCTATGTGCATTGGACGACTTATAGAGACAGTGACCTCCCAGGTTTTGGGCGGATCCAGACACCCAAATGTATAATGACTGGATAGTGGTATTCACCCATTTATTCCACCTTGTAAGGAGTCTTGTTAATCATATATAAGTTCGTGATGCAATTCTTATCCAGGGATCTATATGTAGATGGTGGATCTTGTTTACTCAGTCACATAATGAGGAATCACTATCTCAAATCAGATTTGAGAGTATCTTTTGAGAGGAGTTATATCTGGACAAATTGTGAATGGAATGTAAATTGGACCTCCTTCAACTACATTAGTGTAGTATGACAGTGGCAGAGTATTCAGTGAATATTACAGATCTCTCACACTACTCATTGGATAAGGTACGAGACCAGTTCTTCAAAACTCAATCCATAGATCAAGGATTTCATCGATACATCATGGCATCCGTGGTAACCCTTATCATTTATACCTATGTTTGGGAACGTGAGCGAGCCCTATTGGTTTAAAATTTTATGGAAGAGTAGACACCAGTTGTTGGAGTTAGTAGTGTGTACCTGAAAGTTAAGAACTATGCTGCAGGTAGTTGATGATAACCACAAGGATCCTTGTGGGTCAGGCACTTTAGGATGTGTTCCTAGTACTAAGGGTTATAAGTGAAGGTCTTTTAGGTAAGCTTGAATCATCCAAGGGACATGCGATGATTCTATTAAAATGGTTGGGGACATGTGGAAGGAGACTGTCTGACACTTCGTACAAATGGTTAGGAGATAGTCAAGTAACCAGTAAGATAGAGACCAGGATAGGAAAAGTGTGGTATGAAGGGTGAGAGATGTGGAAGAGGGGAATGTAATCATGAAGTATGTGGTCAGAGGATTTACCTATTACCACCAACACCCCTAGGTGGTCCACACCTAGCTCAAGGAGCTAGTGGGTAGGGATGAATCTGGATAAAGGCTAGAGTGGCCTATGAACCAGAGGAAATTAGGATGATATGAGGTATAATCTTGTGTCTTTTCAACCTTAGATACAATTTTTATTTACATTGGTTCTAGTCATTACTTTTATAACGTGAATCTTGTTTGAGACTCAATGATTCTGGATGAACCATTGACTCTCCCCTTATTGTAGGAGACCCCCACTAGAGGAGACTCATTGATTAATCACTAGTGACAACATTCTGACCTAACTATTGAGGAGAGAGTTTTGGTTGGGATATCATGGTATTGGATTTGAGTCCTTACAACATCATTCTTGATATAGATTGGTTATCTAGAGTGTTTTCTTATATTGAGTGTTTGAGGTGAAGAGTTTTGTGTTTTCACAGTGATGGATCCACATTTCCCTTTTTTGGTTAAAAGTAAATCCAGGTAGTGAAAGAAGAACTAATGCATTGGAGTGTCCAATCGATTACTCATTAGTTTTATAACTTGACCCTTGATGTAGTAGATATTTTGAGTCCTCAGTTTCCTACAGTGGTGGTGGAGTATGCCAACATATTTCTGGAATATTTTACAGGTATACCTCTCTATTGGTAGATAGACATCTGAATTGATCAACACACCATGATGGAACAAATATCTACACCTACATATTGGATGGGTCCAACAAAGCTTTGTGAGATGAGTATATAGTTAGAGGACTTACAGAAGAAGGTATTTGTGAGACCCAGTGTTTCACCCATGGCATCCCCAGTGTGGTTTTCCAAGAATCCATATGGGAGCCTGAGGTTTTGTGTGTATTTATGTGTCTTTAAACTGGGGACTATAAAGAACAAGTATCTACTAATGAGGATCTATGAATTCATAGATCAGTTAAAGGGAGAAAATGGGTCTCAAATATTGACCTCATATCAAGCTATCAGTAACTGTGAGTACAAGATCAGTATATACCAATGAAGGCCATCAGATGTCATTAGAGTCACTAAAAGTACTTGGTGATGTATTTTGGCATGATGAACTACCCAACAGTATTCACAAGTCTCATGAAAATGATCTTTTAGCCTTATATAGATGGGTTTGTGGTAGTCTTCTTTGATAAAATCCTAGTGTATTCTCCGTCGGAGGAGGATCATGTGAGACACCTAAGGATAGTTATAGACACACTCTGAGGGAACCATGATTATGGAAATCTCTTGATTTCTAGTTCTAGATTCAGGCAATCCACTTTCTTGGAAAGTTCATCTTAGAGGTTGGTGTTGTAGTGGATCCAGTGATGGTAGAGCCAATTATTTCTTGGGAGCCACCCATGATTTGTACCAAGGTGCGGAGATTCCTTTGAAAAAAAGGTTATTATTAGAGTTTTCTACCAAATTTCTCTAGAGTAGTATCACCTCTGATAGGTTTGAAATGAAAGGAGAATCATTTCATATGGAAATAAATGTTCTACTAGTGATTTCATGAGCTGAGCAATATATTGATGAATGATCCCACTTTGAGGTCACTAGAGGAAGGTGTTGAGTGTGTGGTATTTTTTCATGCTTCAGGAACAAGGATTTTTTGTGTCCCAATGTCAATGAAAGTAGTGTATTCCAATGGTCCATTCTAGTTGAGACCGAATGCATAGAATTATGTGGCCCATGATCTTGAGTTAGTAGTGGTAGTATTCTCTTGGAAGATGTGGCAACACAGCCTGATGGGTGGACATTTTATTGTCCACTCTTACCACAAGAGTATCAAGTATATCTTCTCTTAGAAGGATATGAACATGAGGCAGAAGTGACTGGAATTTTTCTTCCCAGACTACGACTTTGAGATTTTATATACTCTTGGGAAAGGGAATGTGGTGGAAGATGCTCTCAACAGGAGATCTAGTCTCTTGTTAAGGAATAGGGAATCAGAGTAGTTTTCATTATTTTAGTTATCCTCTTTGGATGGATATGGATAATCTTACCACCAATCAATGGTTTTCACCCCTCCAAAATTACAAAGATACATGGATTCAATGCTTGTGGATTTTAACTTCCATCCCCGTGTGTTCAAGTGTCCGTAGGTCATTCTCCTGATGAATATTCAAAAGGTGGTGAGAACACCATTATCTTTAATGGATGAATCATGTTTCTATTGATGTTGCGGGAGTAGTTTATAAGGGTATTTCATACATCCCATTTTTTGATACATCCAGGTGTGTAGAAGATATACTTGGACCTTTGGTGTAAATGTTGGTGTCCATTAATAATGAAAGGATTTGCAGATTTCATTTATTGGTTCCTTACTTTTCATCAAGTGATGGTTGAGCACTATGTCCCACTGGATTAAATCAACCCCTTTATGTTGTATAATGGATGTGGCATGGGATATCTATATAATGTTTTATGGTCTTACGACGTACATCCAAGGTAGATGATTCCATCTGGGTGATCGTTTACCAACTCACCACATCGGCCCACTTCCTATCTATATGTGATAACAGTTTAGTAGAGACCATGGGATGCCTCTATGATCAGGAGATAGTATTACTCCATAGAGTCCCATAATATGTTGTTTATAATCATGATGATCACATTAAATTATTGTTTTCAAATGGATTACATGATGTGTTTATGACCCATCTACTATTGAACACAATATTCCACCAAAAAATAGACATCCTGACAGAATAGACCATTCAGGTTCTGTAGGACATGTTGCAAGATTATATGTTAGACTTTGGATATAGTTGGGGGGATAATCTACCACTGGTGGAGTTTTTCTACAATATAAACGACCATTACTTAATTGGTATGGAACCATTCGAGGCTTTATATGGGTGACCCTGTAGGTTACTGCTTCACTGGACTAACCCAGGAGAGTCAGCACTCAAGGGCCCAGAGTTGGTGAACGTTACTACAGAGAAATAGAAAATCATCCAAGAGTAAATGAAGGTTACAACATAGACTTCATAAGTATTATTATGATAGGTTGTAAAGGCATTTGTATTTCATGTAAGTAGACTATCTGTTCCTTCAAGTTTCACCTTAACCGGGATTATAGTGATTTGGCTAGAGTGACAATATGTAACAGCCCGAGATTTTATGAAAAATATTCTTTTTTATTTTACTAATGTCTTGTGTTATACGCTACACCAAAAGGAGCTTGCACAACACGCATCCTTGACTTGCCTTGCATTACACGCAATCGCAACCTTCCTCGATAGCGTGTGTGGTACGTAATCCTGAGTTTCACGAAATAATGATATGCTATTAAAATATTATTAAAACTAGCCGTTATGAATAGTAATAACCACTTTTTAAATTTTAGAAATTTTAACTCTCAAAATGGACTTCATTTTTGGATTCGGAGTATCAAATTTAGCCTAAGGTGAAATTTTGGTACTTTTCGGATAACTTTCATATTCTGATGAATAGTGAAAATTACTAAATTATAATTAAAAACAACTTTTTAAATCGAAATAATTAATAGTGATAATTCATTAATTTGAGTGGTTTTAAAGTATATTTAGAATATATTTTTACAATTTAATACAATGTTGGACATTGGATGAAATTTCACATTTAAACTAGACATAAACAAGTGTCAATCTTTTGATAGATATTGTTTCTTAAAAACACACTATTTGTTTTAACAGCGGGATTTAATTATAAAATTAATTAATGCAACTTTTATGTTATGAATTTGGTAAAATAGACTTCATTTTTGAATTCGGAATATGAAATATAGCTTGGGATGAAATTTTGGCATTGTTCTGAAAAACATCAATTTTTGATGAATAGTGAAACTACTAAGTGGTAGGTTAAAAACTGAATTTTGAATAAAACTTAATTTTACCGCTTCTGTGAATGGAATTTCGAAAATCCGAGAGACACGGTTAATATCAAGGACTAAAATTTGGTTCAATGAGATGAAAATAATTTTTTGGTGAATAGTAACTTTTTACTTTTTTTACCACGGTTAATAGTAAATAGGGTAACTAAGGGTAAATATGATATTAATATTACCCTAACACATGTCCTAATTCTATTGGACAAGTGTAATTCGACCAAAAACAAACTTAGGAATAAAATATGACCATTTAGGCCCACTTGGATTAGATTAGGACATTTATTATTAATTTATTTAAAGAAGGGTTAAAATAGTTAAAATCAACGTTTAATAAGTAAATCATTTCTAATATGGGGTTATACATAAGATAAATTCGATTGTAAATATTCATTAGAAAGCTAAAAAGATTTACTACATGATGGTATTTTATTTGTAATTTTAGACATCAAATAATTTAATTTATTTATGACACAAAGATGATGCAGTAATTATCTTGTTAATGAAATATTGACATAATTGATGATATAAACACCAAAATAAATGTAATTTGAGGCTTTTTCTGAATTACACTAATTTTCTAGGTTACTATGATATATTAGTGTTGATTTAATCAACTTGGTTCGAACAAATAATTCTGTTATGACTTTCAGAAAAATCATGTATCAAATAGTGTCAAAATTGACACAAAATAGTTTTTAAATCAAATATTATATTATTAATTGTTATTTTATTCCTGAAAATCTAAGGTTCGGCCAAATGACTTAGATAAGGATATATATATTAATAATATATAATTTGGGGTTCGTTTGGCATGTTATAGTAAGTTTATTAACCATATAATGTAAGAAAACAAAAAGACACGGTAAAAGTTAAATTATTTAACTTAGAGTTAAATCTAATTGATAAGGTTAAAATAATAACCTAAACTTGTCTAAATCTTATTGGTTGATAGGATTTCGATCCATCCCCAGTTTATCTTCGAAATAAGACCCTTTGGAACCATTATAAACCGATTTTTACTTTAATATAAAATAATATTTTCAGATATTCCTAAGGTGCCCCTCTCCTCCCCTATAAAAGAACACCTCCTTCCCCTCCTCCTCACACCAATTTGAGCACTCAAGCTCGGCCAACCCCTGACAATTTCTCCTCTCCACTTCCCTAGAAACATCCTAGAGGTTCCGGTCTTCCTCAAAGACCAATTTTATTGCCCTAAGAGGAGGTCTCAAAGAGGCACTTCAAAGAAGAGGTAATTACCGTTACCAATTCTTTCATCTTTATTTCTTCTTCCACTTCTTCTTCTTAGGTTGTTTCATTATGAAGTAATAACATCAGTATCACTCATATACTGATATGTTATTATAAGTATGAAACAACCCTATTTCACCATCTATCCATCCTACGGAAAAAGAAATCACCGCGCGTGCGTACGTACGGAATACCGTCTCCACGCCGTGGTGTAATCTATTTTCCACCACCACCTTACATGGATGGGTATAATGGTGTAAAGAATAAATATACATAGTTATTACAACATCATATTGATTCTGATATATTGTATAATCCACTCCAATTCAATTCAATATTTATAGAAATGATATCATCGCTCGTGCGTACGTACGGAATACCGTCTCCACGACGCGATGAGATTCATTCTCCATGTTAACCATTTAAGAATGATTATAATGTATATATAAGAAATAATAATGAAATATATGACATTATAAAGCTACTGGATTTATGTATATATATACATATGTATGTCATCTACTTACTTCTATTTCAAGACAATAAGGAAAGGAAAACAACGTTCATGCGTACGTACGGACTACCGTCTCCATGAACAGTGTTTTTCATTTTATTTATCTACCTATTATATATATATATATATACTGAATATATATGATATATAAATCATATTTTATATTCTGGAAGTATGTAAATCATGATATAAGTAATAATGATGTCAAGAACAACAAGTCAAAACACCTACGATAAATGAAACGATTTTACCCAAAACGCTTCTTTAACATGGAATTTACAAAAGAACGGGTAATATAATGTCATAAGTGAACCATATATGATATCATAACAATGAATATGATTCTGTAACAAGTCAATAACATGATTTAAATCATTATACAGGAGGTTCAGACACTTACAAAGCAAGTCGGACCTAAGGTAAGGGAAATATCACAATCTCATTTTTATCCAAGATTGTTTATTCGTAAGTATTTACTGGGGTGTATTTTATCATCCACATCCATGTTTCATAAATATGTAATATTATTTCCATCCAACTACAAATTTTTTAAATCCAATTTTACCCTTTGGTGAGTTTTTAGTAAAATAAATGAAAGGAATCTTTTGTCGTTTTCCATACGAGGTACTTTTTGACTTTTCCGACAAAAGTACGAAGAATGTTTTTTTAACTTATACGGCATGAATGGATTTCTAAAAAATTATTTCCAAGAAGCTTCCTTTACAAGTATTCAAGTTTATTTTTAATCAACTTATTTTATTTTAAAGTTGTATGACATGTTATGAAAGGAAAAATGTTTTTGAAGAAGAAAGGATATTTTCCTCAAGAATGGAGTTCAAGTGTTTTATCAAAATTATTTTCCATCTAAGATAATAAAAGGGTTCTGTTTTTATCCCTCTTATTACATGGATTTGATTATGTTGTGATGGAAATATTTTTATGAATTCCTTTATCTTATATGAATTGTTTTATGATGTCATGATGTTTCAAGAATCCCATTTTTGTTACATGTGTTATGCGATGATGTATGTTTTATGATTATGTGGAACACATAAGAAAGGATTCATTATAAGATGGGTGGGACCTATATCTCCCTCCAATGCATTGGGTAATGATTTTATATCTCATGAGATAGACATGGCTGGAACGGAAGGTTATTTCGGTTCAGTGATACAGGACTGAAACGAGGAGTGAACTCGGTTCAGAAAGGGACTTTGTCCACTAAGATAGTCTTGGCAATGAGTCATGACTAACAAGAAATGATTTTCCATGATTATGTGTGCATGCCACAAAGTTTCAAGTTTCATGTTATGATTATGGGGATCTCATTTTCAATTCTATGATTTATCCCATGTTATGATATTATGAGCTCTTTTGCAGGTCAAGATTTCCAAAAGCTACGTTCTTATGTATATGATGTGATTGATATTTCTTTTGTTTACCCTTACTGAGCATTTGAGCTCACCCTTTTTTTTTGTTTTTCTTTCCCCAGGATATAAATAAAGGTTTTAGGTAAAAAAAAGGGGAAGATCTTTATGGGAGATATTGAAGATCTTTCACCACGTTTAGAAGATTACGTTCCGAGTTTCCAAAGACACTAAACTATTACGATCCTTGTGTGTGTGTTTTTGTTATGTACTAAGTATTCCGCAAAAGTAATGTAATTTCCATGTACGATAATCTTCGGGTCTCTACAGTTGGTATCAGAGGAAAGGTTTAGTCAACCTTTGGAAACTAGGATGCGAAAACGTTAGTGAGATCCCTAGAGATATTTCTAAGGTATGTCTAGGGATGCCCCTAAGGATAAGTATACGTATACGATATAGTCCTAGAACTATGGTAACGATATTAGATTAAACCAAAGATGTTAGATATTTAAGTTACTCCCCCTTTATTATGATTTTTGCCTCTCACACTATTGTTTTTTTGGGTTTTAGAAAATGGCTGGAAACAAGATGATTCACGATAATGGAGGATATGATGGAAAATGGAATGATATTCTTCATAATGAAATGGGATTTGGAAGTCCAAACATCATTATTATGCCGAATCAGCAATCTCACAACATGATCAATAAAGTAAAATTTGGTAAGTTTCCTGACTCGACTAATAAGAGAAAGATGGAGTTCCATGATGATCATAGAGGAAAGAAAGTTCAATTTCCCCTATGTAAATCATGCGGGAAGAGGCATCAAGGAGAATGTTTCAAGGGAACTGGAAGATGCTTTGGGTGTGGAAAATAAGGACACAAAGCAAGTAAGTGCAAAGGAAAAGGGTCGGTTAACAACATGGATGAGGATAATGGTATTGCTACGACATCAAAAATGGTTAACTGTTTTAAATGTGGAATGTATGGGCATTATGCAAACAAATGCCCTAAGGGAAAGACTCATGAAGAGAATCAGTATGGTCATATGGGTAGTATTTATGTAGATAATGATGAAGAGACTACAAATGATATGTGAGATGAATGAATTGTTGAAGCTCGGTCAATGGTTTAAGAATGTAGTGGAATGATTACATGTTTATCATGTGTAATGTTGTATAAGTAATCTCATGGTACTATGGAATAAAGAGACATGTAAGGATTGTTACACTGTTGTCTGATTAATGTTACCAGTAACCATGAAAGGTTATTCAGATATTTTTGGAATATAGATGATATGCGCATAATGAAGGGATAAGGAGAAAATTAAATGTTTAACAGTATTCATGAGCTCATGATTGATATAAGGATTAAGTGATATCATGGTTTGAGTATATAGAATTTTGAGGATTTTGGTATGTGGAAAGTGTTAACTTTTAACTGCACCCATGTTTTCACTAAGGTATTCAAGAGAATACACGATTAAGGACTTTGAATGTTTGGAATGTGACCAACAAGACATATCTTATGATATGTGGGGATCAACGACAGTATTAAATCTCTAGTAATCGTTGTCACTATATTATGAGAGTGGACTGCAGTATTATGTATAAGCCTAAAGATTAGACTGGATTATGTTGGACATAAGTTAGTATTGTTTAAGGATAGAAGATTTTCGATTTTATTGATGGGATGTTATAGTAACGTAGTTTTAGAAAAAGGACAACCTGCAGGACGAGCGAAAGCCCATCGCTTCGGACAAGGCTGTAGGAATCGAACCCACAACCGAAGTGCGACTGGCCTTTATCGCCTACCACTGACCTACAGGAAGTCCCTGTTTAGTAGAAACTAGTTTTATTATATTAAGCAGTATGATATATGAAGTATAAGTCCATTTTAGGAACCATATATGATTAATCTCACTATAGAATGACTTATGTATATTTAATAACCTTTGCTAACCTTTTGTTTGAGACAGATGGAATGAACAGTCATTCTATCACATGATCTTCTAACACTTCACAAATAACAAATTCAACTTCATTTAAGAGATGAAGTAGAAATTGTTCAAGGCACGAACAAAAGTGAGATTGTACCAAAATAAAGTAAGTATTTATTCTAAGCAAATTTTCATCTTTAGGGAAATGATCTTGAAAACCAAAAATGTTGTCCTAGTGATCTTATACCTGATGAATCAGATGGTACCTTATATCATCACAAATCTATGGATTTGTGATTACTGGCTTTTCCATGGCCATGTTCTCTACCACTCTCCATCAGAACATGATGGTTAGATTTCTCTTCCATATCCATATTTTCACCTATGTGGAAACCCAGTGATTAGTTTATTTGGGTAATCGTTACATTTCATACTTTAGTTTTTAAAGCCAAGTTTTGGTATTCCCTTTTACGATGTGGGTTTCTATTAAAGAAACTTTCGAATAGTAAACCATTTATAACCCCGACGAATTTCGAGGGCGAAATTCATTTTAAGGGGGGTAGAATGTAACAGCCCGAGATTTTATGAAAAATATTCTTTTTTATTTTACTAATGTCTTGTGTTATACGCTACACCAAAAGGTTCTTGCACAACACGCATCCTTGACTTGCCTTGCATTACACGCAATCGCAACCTTCCTCGATAGCGTGTGTGGTACGTAATCCTGAGTTTCACGAAACAATGATATGCTATTAAAATATTATTAAAACTAGCCGTTATGAATAGTAATAACCATTTTTTAAATTTTAGAAATTTTAACTCTCAAAATGGACTTAATTTTTGGATTCGGAGTATCGAATTTAGCCTAAGGTGAAATTTTGGTACTTTTCGGATAACTTTCATATTCTGATGAATAGTGAAAATTACTAAATTATAATTAAAAACAACTTTTTAATCGAAATAATTAATAGTGATAAGTCATTAATTTGAGTGGTTTTAAAGTATATTTAGAATATATTTTTACAATTTAATACAATGTTGGTCATTGGATGTAATTTCACATTTAAACTAGACATAAACAAGTTTCAATCTTTTGATAGATATTGTTTCTTAAAAACACGCTATTTGTTTTAACAGCGGGATTTAATTATAAAATTAATTAATGCAACTTTCATGTTATGAATTTGGTAAAATAGACTTCATTTTTGAATTCGGAATATGAAATATAGCTTGGGATGAAATTTTGGCATTGTTCTGAAAAACATCAATTTTTTATGAATAGTGAAACTACTAAGTGGTAGGTTAAAAACTGAATTTTGAATAAAACTTAATTTTACCGCTTCTGTGAATGGAATTTCGAAAATCCGAGAGACACGGTTAATATCAAGGACTAAAATGTGGTTCAATGAGATGAAAATAATTTTTTGGTGAATAGTAACTTTTTACTTTTTTTACCACGGTTAATAGTAAATAGGGTAACTAAGGGTAAATATGATATTAATATTACCCTAACACATGTCCTAATTCTATTGGACAAGTGTAATTCGACCAAAAACAAACTTAGGAATAAAATATGACCATTTAGGCCCACTTGGATTAGATTAGGACATTTATTATTAATTTATTTAAAGAAGGGTTAAAATAGTTAAAATCAACGTTTAATAAGTAAATCATTTCTAATATGGGGTTATACATAAGATAAATTCGATTGTAAATATTCATTAGAAAGCTAAAAAAATTTACTACATGATTGTATTTTATTTGTAATTTTAGACATCAAATAATTTAATTTATTTATGACACAAAGATGATGCAGTAATTATCTTGTTAATGAAATATTGACATAATTGATGATATAAACAACAAAATAAATGTAATTTGAGGCTTTTTATGAATTACACTAATTTTATAGGTTACTATGATATATTAGTGTTGATTTAATCAACTTGGTTCGAACAAATAATTCTGTTATGACTTTCAGAAAAATCATGTATCAAATAGTGTCAAAATTGACACAAAATAGTTTTTAAATCAAATATTATATTATTAATTGTTATTTTATTCCTGAAAATCTAAGGTTCGGCCAAATGACTTAGATAAGGATATATATATTAATAATATATAATTTGGGGTTCTTTTGGCATGTTATAGTAAGTTTATTAACCATATAATGTAAGAAAACAAAAAGACACGGTAAAAGTTAAATTATTTAACTTAGAGTTAAATCTAATTGATAAGGTTAAAATAATAACCTAAACTTGTCTAAATCTTATTGGTTGATAGGATTTCGATCCATCCCCACTTTATCTTCGAAATAAGACCCTTTGGAACCATTATAAACCGATTTTTACTTTAATATAAAATAATATTTTGAGATATTCCTAAGGTGCCCCTCTCCTCCCCTATAAAAGAACACCTCCTTCCCCTCCTCCTCACACCAATTTGAGCACTCAAGCTCGGCCAACCCCTGACAATTTCTCCTCTCCACTTCCCTAGAAACATCCTAGAGGTTCCGGTCTTCCTCAAAGACCAATTTTAGTGCCCTAAGAGGAGGTCTCAAAGAGGCACTTCAAAGAAGAGGTAATTACCGTTACCAATTCTTTCATCTTTATTTCTTCTTCCACTTCTTCTTCTTAGGTTGTTTCATTATGAAGTAATAACATCAGTATCACTCATATACTGATATGTTATTATAAGTATGAAACAACCCTATTTCACCATCTATCCATCCTACGGAAAAAGAAATCACTGCGCGTGCGTACGTACGGAATACCGTCTCCACGACGCGATGAGATTCATTCTCCATGTTAACCATTTAAGAATGATTATAATGTATATATAAGAAATAATAATGAAATATATGACATTATAAATCTACTGAATTTATGTATATATATACATATGTATGTCATCTACTTACTTCTATTTCAAGACAATAAGGAAAGGAAAACAGCGTTCATGCGTACGTACGGACTACCGTCTCCATGAACGGTGTTTTTCATTTTATTTATCTACCTATTATATATATATATATACTGAATATATATGATATATAAATCATATTTTATATTCTGGAAGTAAGTAAATCATGATATAAGTAATAATGATGTCAAGAACAACAAGTCAAAACACCTACGATAAATGAAACGATTTTACCCAAAACGCTTCTTTAACATGGAATTTACAAAAGAACGGGTAATATAATGTCATAAGTGAACCATATATGATATCATAAAAATGAATATGATTCTGTAATAAGTCAACAACATGATTTAAATCATTATACATGAGGTTCGGACACTTACAAAGCAAGTCGGACCTAAGGTAAGGGGAATATCACAATCTCATTTTTATCCGAGATTGTTTATTCGTAAGTATTTACTGGGGTGTATTTTATCATCCACATCCATGTTTCATAAATATGTAATATTATTTCCATCCAACTACAATTTTTTAAATCCAATTTTACCATTTGGTGAGTTTTTAGTAAAAGAAATGAAAGGAATCTTTTGTCGTTTTCCATACGAGGTACTTTTTGACTTTTCCGACAAAAGTACGAAGAATGTTTTTTTAACTTATACGGCATGAATGGATTTCTAAAAAATTATTTCCAAGAAGCTTCCTTTACAAGTATTCAAGTTTATTTTTAATCAACTTATTTTATTTTAAAGTTGTATGACATGTTATGAAAGGAAAAATGTTTTTGAAGAAGAAAGGATATTTTCCTCAAGAATGGAGTTCAAGTGTTTTATCAAAATTATTTTCCATCTAAGATAATAAAAGGGTTCTGTTTTTATCCCTCTTATTACATGGATTTGATTATGTTGTGATGGAAATATTTTTATGAATTCCTTTATCTTATATGAATTGTTTTATGATGTCATGATGTTTCAAGAATCCCATTTTTGTTACATGTGTTATGCGATGATGTATGTTTTATGATTATGTGGCACACATAAGAAAGGATTCATTATAAGATGGGTGGGACCTATATCTCCCTCCAATACATTGGGTAATGATTTTATATCTCATGAGATAGACATGGCTGGAACGGAAGGTTATTTCGGTTCAGTGATACAGGACTGAAACGAGGAGTGAACTCGGTTCAGAAAGGGACTTTGTCCACTAAGATAGTCTTGGCAATGAGTCATGACTAACAAGAAATGATTTTCCATGATTATGTGTGCATGCCACAAAGTTTCAAGTTTCATGTTATGATTATGGGGATCTCATTTTCAATTCGATGATTTATCCCATGTTATGATATTATGAGCTCTTTTGCAGGTCAAGATTTCCAAAAGCTACGTTCTTATGTATATGATGTGATTGATATTTCTTTTGTTTACCCTTACTGAGCATTTGAGCTCACCCTTTTTTTTTGTTTTTCTTTCCCCAGGATATAAATAAAGGTTTTTGGTAAAAAAAAGGGGAAGATCTTTATGGGAGATATTGAAGATCTTTCACCACGTTTAGAAGATTACGTTCCGAGTTTCCAAAGACACTAAACTATTACGATCCTTGTGTGTGTGTTTTTGTTATGTACTAAGTATTCCGCAAAAGTAATGTAATTTCCATGTACGATAATCTTCGGGTCTCTACAGTTGGTATCAGAGGAAAGGTTTAGTCAACCTTTGGAAACTAGGATGCGAAAACGTTAGTGAGATCCCTAGAGATATTTCTAAGGTATGTCTAGGGATGCCCCTAAGGATAAGTATACGTATACGATATAGTCCTAGAACTATGGTAACGATATTAGATTAAACCAAAGATGTTATATATTTAAGTTACTCCCCCTTTATTATGATTTTTGCCTCTCACACTATTGTTTTTTTGGGTTTTAGAAAATGGCTGGAAACAAGATGATTCACGATAATGGAGGATATGATGGACAATGGAATGATATTCTTCATAATGAAATGGGATTTGGAAGTCCAAACATCATTATTATGCCGAATCAGCAATCTCACAACATGATCAATAAAGTAAAATTTGGTAAGTTTCCTGACTCGACTAATAAGAGAAAGATGGAGTTCCATGATGATCATAGAGGAAAGAAAGTTCAATTTCCCCTATGTAAATCATGCGGGAAGAGGCATCAAGGAGAATGTTTCAAGGGAACTGGAAGATGCTTTGGGTGTGGAAAATAAGGACACAAAGCAAGTAAGTGCAAAGGAAAAGGGTCGGTTAACAACATGGATGAGGATAATGGTATTGCTACGACATCAAAAATGGTTAACTGTTTTAAATGTGGAATGTATGGGCATTATGCAAACAAATGCCCTAAGGGAAAGACTCATGAAGAGAATCAGTATGGTCATATGGGTAGTATTTATGTAGATAATGATGAAGAGACTACAAATGATATGTGAGATGAATGAATTGTTGAAGCTCGGTCAATGGTTTAAGAATGTAGTGGAATGATTACATGTTTATCATGTGTAATGTTGTATAAGTAATCTCATGGTACTATGGAATAAAGAGACATGTAAGGATTGTTACACTGTTGTCTGATTAATGTTACCAGTAACCATGAAAGGTTATTCAGATATTTTTGGAATATAGATGATATGCGCATAATGAAGGGATAAGGAGAAAATTAAATGTTTAACAGTATTCATGAGCTCATGATTGATATAAGGATTAAGTGATATCATGGTTTGAGTATATAGAATTTTGAGGATTTTGGTATGTGGAAAGTGTTAACTTTTAACTGCACCCATGTTTTCACTAAGGTATTCAAGAGAATACACGATTAAGGACTTTGAATGTTTGGAATGTGACCAACAAGACATATCTTATGATATGTGGGGATCAACGACAGTATTAAATCTCTAGTAATCATTGTCACTATATTATGAGAGTGGACTGCAGTATTATGTATAAGCCTAAAGATTAGACTGGATTATGTTGGACATAAGTTAGTATTGTTTAAGGATAGAAGATTTTCGATTTTATTGATGGGATGTTATAGTAACGTAGTTTTAGAAAAAGGACAACCTGCAGGACGAGCGAAAGCCCATCGCTTCGGACAAGGCTGTAGGAATCGAACCCACAACCGAAGTGCGACTGGCCTTTATCGCCTACCACTGACCTACAGGAAGTCCCTGTTTAGTAGAAACTAGTTTTATTATATTAAGCAGTATGATATATGAAGTATAAGTCCATTTTAGGAACCATATATGATTAATCTCACTATAGAATGACTTATGTATATTTAATAACCTTTGCTAACCTTTTGTTTGAGACAGATGGAATGAACAGTCATTCTATCACATGATCTTCTAACACTTCACAAATAACAAATTCAACTTCATTTAAGAGATGAAGTAGAAATTGTTCAAGGCACGAACAAAAGTGAGATTGTACCAAAATAAAGTAAGTATTTATTCTAAGCAAATTTTCAACTTTAGGGAAATGATCTTGAAAACCAAAAATGTTGTCCTAGTGATCTTATACCTGATGAATCAGATGGTACCTTATATCATCACAAATATATGGATTTGTGATTACTGGCTTTTCCATGGCCATGTTCTCTACCACTCTCCATCAGAACATGATGGTTAGATTTCTCTTCCATATCCATATTTTCACCTATGTGGAAACCCAGTGATTAGTTTATTTGGGTAATCGTTACATTTCATACTTTAGTTTTTAAAGCCAAGTTTTGGTATTCCCTTTTACGATGTGGGTTTCTATTAAAGAAACTTTCGAATAGTAAACCATTTATAACCCCGACGAATTTCGAGGGCGAAATTCATTTTAAGGGGGGTAGAATGTAACAGCCCGAGATTTTATGAAAAATATTCTTTTTTATTTTACTAATGTCTTGTGTTATACGCTACACCAAAAGGTTCTTGCACAACACGCATCCTTGACTTGCCTTGCATTACACGCAATCGCAACCTTCCTCGATAGCGTGTGTGGTACGTAATCCTGAGTTTCACGAAACAATGATATGCTATTAAAATATTATTAAAACTAGCCGTTATGAATAGTAATAACCATTTTTTAAATTTTAGAAATTTTAACTCTCAAAATGGACTTAATTTTTGGATTCGGAGTATCGAATTTAGCCTAAGGTGAAATTTTGGTACTTTTCGGATAACTTTCATATTCTGATGAATAGTGAAAATTACTAAATTATAATTAAAAACAACTTTTTAATCGAAATAATTAATAGTGATAAGTCATTAATTTGAGTGGTTTTAAAGTATATTTAGAATATATTTTTACAATTTAATACAATGTTGGTCATTGGATGTAATTTCACATTTAAACTAGACATAAACAAGTGTCAATCTTTTGATAGATATTGTTTCTTAAAAACACGCTATTTGTTTTAACAGCGGGATTTAATTATAAAATTAATTAATGCAACTTTCATGTTATGAATTTGGTAAAATAGACTTCATTTTTGAATTCGGAATATGAAATATAGCTTGGGATGAAATTTTGGCATTGTTCTGAAAAACATCAATTTTTGATGAATAGTGAAACTACTAAGTGGTAGGTTAAAAACTGAATTTTGAATAAAACTTAATTTTACCGCTTCTGTGAATGGAATTTCGAAAATCCGAGAGACACGGTTAATATCAAGGACTAAAATGTGGTTCAATGAGATGAAAATAATTTTTTGGTGAATAGTAACTTTTTACTTTTTTTACCACGGTTAATAGTAAATAGGGTAACTAAGGGTAAATATGATATTAATATTACCCTAACACATGTCCTAATTCTATTGGACAAGTGTAATTCGACCAAAAACAAACTTAGGAATAAAATATGACCATTTAGGCCCACTTGGATTAGATTAGGACATTTATTATTAATTTATTTAAAGAAGGGTTAAAATAGTTAAAATCAACGTTTAATAAGTAAATCATTTCTAATATGGGGTTATACATAAGATAAATTCGATTGTAAATATTCATTAGAAAGATAAAAAGATTTACTACATGATGGTATTTTATTTGTAATTTTAGACATCAAATAATTTAATTTATTTATGACACAAAGATGATGCAGTAATTATCTTGTTAATGAAATATTGACATAATTGATGATATAAACACCAAAATAAATGTAATTTGAGGCTTTTTATGAATTACACTAATTTTCTAGGTTACTATGATATATTAGTGTTGATTTAATCAACTTGGTTCGAACAAATAATTCTGTTATGACTTTCAGAAAAATCATGTATCAAATAGTGTCAAAATTGACACAAAATAGTTTTTAAATCAAATATTATATTATTAATTGTTATTTTATTCCTGAAAATCTAAGGTTCGGCCAAATGACTTAGATAAGGATATATATATTAATAATATATAATTTGGGGTTCTTTTGGCATGTTATAGTAAGTTTATTAACCATATAATGTAAGAAAACAAAAAGACACGGTAAAAGTTAAATTATTTAACTTAGAGTTAAATCTAATTGATAAGGTTAAAATAATACCCTAAACTTGTCTAAATCTTATTGGTTGATAGGATTTCGATCCATCCCCACTTTAGCTTCGAAATAAGACCCTTTGGAACCATTATAAACCGATTTTTACTTTAATATAAAATAATATTTTGAGATATTCCTAAGGTGCCCCTCTCCTCCCCTATAAAAGGACACCTCCTTCCCCTCCTCCTCACACCAATTTGAGCACTCAAGCTCGGCCAACACCTGACAATTTCTCCTCTCCACTTCCCTAGAAACATCCTAGAGGTTCTGGTCTTCCTCAAAGACCAATTTTAGTGCCCTAAGAGGAGGTCTCAAAGAGGCACTTCAAAGAAGAGGTAATTACCGTTACCAATTCTTTCATCTTTATTTCTTCTTCCACTTCTTATTCTTAGGTTGTTTCATTATGAAGTAATAACATCAGTATCACTCATATACTGATATGTTATTATAAGTATGAAACAACCCTATTTCACCATCTATCCATCCTACGGAAAAAGAAATCACTGCGCGTGCGTACGTACGGAATACCGTCTCCACGCCGTGGTGTAATCTATTTTCCACCACCACCTTACATGGATGGGTATAATGGTGTAAAGAATAACTATACATAGTTATTACAACATCATATTGATTCTGATATATTGTATAATCCACTCCAATTCAATTCAATATTTATAGAAATGATATCATCGCTCGTGCGTACGTACGGAATACCGTCTCCACGACGCGATGAGATTCATTCTCCATGTTAACCATTTAAGAATGATTATAATGTATATATAAGAAATAATAATGAAATATATGACATTATAAATCTACTGAATTTATGTATATATATACATATGTATGTCATCTACTTACTTCCATTTCAAGACAATAAGGAAAGGAAAACAGCGTTCATGCGTACGTACGGACTACCGTCTCCATGAACGGTGTTTTTCATTTTATTTATCTACCTATTATATATATATATATATACTGAATATATATGATATATAAATCATATTTTATATTCTGGAAGTAAGTAAATCATGATATAAGTAATAATGATGTCAAGAACAACAAGTCAAAACACCTACGATAAATGAAACGATTTTACCCAAAACGCTTCTTTAACATGGAATTTACAAAAGAACGGGTAATATAATGTCATAAGTGAACCATATATGATATCATAAAAATGAATATGATTCTGTAATAAGTCAATAACATGATTTAAATCATTATACATGAGGTTCGGACACTTACAAAGCAAGTCGGACCTAAGGTAAGGGGAATATCACAATCTCATTTTTATCCGAGATTGTTTATTCGTAAGTATTTACTGGGGTGTATTTTATCATCCACATCAATGTTTCATAAATATGTAATATTATTTCCATCCAACTACAATTTTTTAAATCCAATTTTACCATTTGGTGAGTTTTTAGTAAAAGAAATGAAAGGAATCTTTTGTCGTTTTCCATACGAGGTACTTTTTGACTTTTCCGACAAAAGTACGAAGAATGTTTTTTTAACTTATACGGCATGAATGGATTTCTAAAAAATTATTTCCAAGAAGCTTCCTTTACAAGTATTCAAGTTTATTTTTAATCAACTTATTTTATTTTAAAGTTGTATGACATGTTATGAAAGGAAAAATGTTTTTGAAGAAGAAAGGATATTTTCCTCAAGAATGGAGTTCAAGTGTTTTATCAAAATTATTTTCCATCTAAGATAATAAAAGGGTTCTGTTTTTATCCCTCTTATTACATGGATTTGATTATGTTGTGATGGAAATATTTTTATGAATTCCTTTATCTTATATGAATTGTTTTATGATGTCATGATGTTTCAAGAATCCCATTTTTGTTACATGTGTTATGCGATGATGTATGTTTTATGATTATGTGGCACACATAAGAAAGGATTCATTATAAGATGGGTGGGACCTATATCTCCCTCCAATGCATTGGGTAATGATTTTATATCTCATGAGATAGACATGGCTGGAACGGAAGGTTATTTCGGTTCAGTGATACAGTACTGAAACGAGGAGTGAACTCGGTTCAGAAAGGGACTTTGTCCACTAAGATAGTCTTGGCAATGAGTCATGACTAACAAGAAATGATTTTCCATGATTATGTGTGCATGCCACAAAGTTTCAAGTTTCATGTTATGATTATGGGGATCTCATTTTCAATTCTATGATTTATCCCATGTTATGATATTATGAGCTCTTTTGCAGGTCAAGATTTCCAAAAGCTACGTTCTTATGTATATGATGTGATTGATATTTCTTTTGTTTACCCTTACTGAGCATTTGAGCTCACCTTTTTTTTGTTTTTCTTTCCCCAGGATATAAAGAAAGGTTTTAGGTAAAAAAAAGGGGAAGATCTTTATGGGAGATATTGAAGATCTTTCACCACGTTTAGAAGATTACGTTCCGAGTTTCCAAAGACACTAAACTATTACGATCCTTGTGTGTGTGTTTTTGTTATGTACTAAGTATTCCGCAAAAGTAATGTAATGTCCATGTACGATAATCTTCGGGTCTCTACACAATACATCTATGTGGTTCATCTGCCTTTCTAGAAACTATGTAATGTTGGAGAGGTGGAATATCACTTAGATCTACATTCATAATTATATTAGGTACACAAGATCTTCCACGTATTGCAGTTGAGGAGGTACATGCATACACATCAGGTGTCAACGACTGGTGAGATCTAGAAATCAAGGACGGAGACACATTCACTAAGTACCCAGTGGAGGTTGAAGATTGATTGGGGCGATCATTAATGGTCAATTGATTCATTTAGAGTGTGACTATTGGTTGAATAGGAATATCCAGGGGAGAACAGGAGATTTGGAGTCTTTGATCCGTGCTCTGTACCCTAATCATTTTGAGTAGCCCTTGTTTGGTATTTTTTGCGAGTATATCCAAAAGGTATGGAGAATGTAACATATTGTGTTTTCCATGAATTAATTTTAAATATTATATGCATTGATTTCAAGACTAGGTAATGAGATGAAATGCATTTTTGAAGACTATTGTGCTGAGAATAAATATTTGAAATATACTAAATATATTTAATAGCACACACATTCAATTTTTTAGATGAAGTGAAATAGATCTTGAATGAGTGCCCGTATCAGAAATATGAGGACACCATTGAATCCATTATAGTTTCCTTACCATAGGCATGAAATAACATTGGTCTATATGGGGTTTTTGTGAAAAACATGTCAGGTCTACGAAATAGAGAAAAAAATTTAAAAAAATCTATTTTATTTTTCTTCAGCATAAATACCTATTTCATTTATAATTTTATTTCTAATGAAATTATATTAGGTCTCAACACTAATCCATAGAGAACTAGATGTGATTTGAGGAGAGAATTATTTGTGGATGATAACATATGGGGATCAGATCCTGGGTCGTCACGACATCAGAGTTAAAGGATATTGTCAACGGAGAAAAGGCAACTATTTTTCATCGACGATCAATCCAAACTTGAGGTAGGATATTTTATCTTGTTATTTTTATTTAATTATTAATATCAAAATAACATGGTTTAATTCAATGAAAAATAATTTATCCTTTCATTGATGGAAGATTTCAATTCGATAGAATTGTTTAATTTGATTCGTTAAATATCCATATTCGTTCATTTATTATATGATAATAAATCGATTCCAAATGAACAATCAATGAGGTTCGCCACTAAATTGTTTTTTTTTGGATTTTCCCCCAAATTTATTCATGTGATCATCATTGGTAATACTTTGTCCTACATTTAGACAAATACTCGGGTCTTGATTATTGCAAAAACTGTTCTTCGGCACAACAGATCGAACCCGTGGGTACAGAATACAATGGTAGTAGCAGATCAAGGATCGATAGTTGTGATAGATAGATTGGGGAAGAATATGAATAGATCTAGGTTTATACTCCATTCTATTATGGTGTGTGGAAAAGGATGTTAGAGTTGAGTTGTCGATGCGTTTGGAGGCCAGATTCTGGTGAGATACCAGTGAAACTGGGTGGTTGACGTAGATCTTAGATCTACTGAGAGATTTTTTTGAAGAAAGCGAGGTGGGATAGGTGCATGGGTAAGAACAGAAGATCTATAAAATCCCATGAAATAGAAAATTGAACTCTGTATTACATTCTTTTTGGGGCACCTTAAGAGGTGGATAATTTTTTTGAGTAATACATGATGACAACATTACGTGTGACCCCTTTCACATGGAGTGTGAGCCTCCTAAGTTGACATGGTATGTACATCAAAAGTACATGGACACTGGTCGGACTACACAGCCACGTACATGCCATGTACTACCACATGGACATGTCTTGTCATACACAGACCCCTAGATGAACACAGCTTCAGTACACGAACATGGACATGTGACACGGGTAGGGAACCGTATATCTCTACAAGTTGTTTACTAATCCTACATGTCGTGTATTTGTAGACTGGATGTTTTTTGAGTATTTCGACATGGGTAAGATATGGGATAGCATAACAAGACATGTATCCCCCCTGATACATGTCGGGTACTACCAACAAGAGTGTTTGAGGATCTTTGTTTTCTTAGTTTCGACATGTATTGGGGGAGTGCATTCCCATGGTCCTTTCCAAGATGGTATAGTTTTTCATTACATCCAAATCACTAGATTGTAGTCCCCTATAGAGGTTGACTCTTATATAGATTTTTGGTGTCCATCCATGAGACTGGAGTGAGATCCTCTATCAACCCTAGCAATGTTTTTGGAATCATCATATCCTCCCGGAGCAGGGCATTGATCCTATATCTAGTAGTACGCATTAATAGGGTTTGTGTAATCGTTATCATATGATCCCTTATGTAAAGGGTGGATCCATATAGGGTTCTTTGTGTCCCATAGTAGTTTTGGGTGTGACCCCCTGGGTATCAAGGTTGTTCTAGATTTGGTTCATTGTGTCACCTAGTTGTCTTGGGCGTGATACCATATCTGTGTATCATAGTCTTCATAGAAAAACACATTCCCTTTGTGTGGGTCCAATATGAGATATACCTCTTCATCAAATTTATAGGATGATTACATGACTCATGGTGTGGGATATTCTTGAACAAGTGTCACTCCATACAAAATATTATTGATTAAAGTTGGTTCTGACAGCCTACTGGTGTCATGTCCCTCCTATGGATATCTGAGTTATTTTTGGACTGATTATATCTTTGATATAATGTTACATAATTTTTTAGAGATAAATATATTTGGTTATTCGATTTTAGTGTTTTTGGGCTATCCTATTGAGTATTCTTATACTCATCCCTTCACCAGATTTCTCTGCATGTGTCATGTTTTATGTAGAGAACAAACCTTTTTATGATGACTTGGGAGGGCAAGGAGCGGGGGGAGCATTAGTGGAGCGTGGAAGACCAAGGTTTTTACCATGACCAATCTTTTGAATAAGTATTAACCCTTGGAGTTGGTTGGAATATTTCCTATTTTGGTTGGATTTGTTTTTTTCCTTTTATAATTACTGTACTTTCATTGATATACACTATTTTGTGATCTTAGATGTATGCATGCATTCTATTAGTCGTTTTAAATTTCATCCTTCTGTGTCTTGGAGATTTGTGTGTGTGTAAAATTTCTTTAGTATAATTCCTCCAATTTGTAAGATATACCTACTCAGCATTGGTCTCTAACCCCTAGACAATTAGAGGATGGCTTGGGGTAGTCACGGTACAATACCTCTTGGATGGGTCAAGACAAGAATATTCAGTCTCATGCAATCTTTAGTGGCATAGAATATGGGGGAATAATATTTCAATGTCTTACTTTCTAAAATTTTAGGAAATACTAATTTGGTTATTTCTTGAATTGAACAGAAATATGTTTAGATTGATTAAAACATGCCAATTTAGTAAAGGACACAAAAAGTAAAAGAAATAATCTAGAAAATGAAATGAATCATGGGAGGTCATAAAATAATACAACCCATACACTTATGTTATATAGACGAAATTATTCTGGTGATTATCTGAATCAATTCTATAATCAATTGCATAATGAGGAAAATAATCCCAAACAACCTCTAATGACAAAGGATGAATGGAACATTTACCGAAATAGAATAGTTGACATAAATCATATTAATGGGAACAAAATTATCATCCACTATAGTATTGAGAGATTAATGTTGGAATTTTTATGAATAATCCCTATGATATTACTAGTTTACTTCTATTATAAAAATATGATTTGTGTCAAGTAATTGATTAACTCCATATACATATAATTTTGAATAAGATAATCACATCGAATATTCTTAAAAATCATAGTGTCATTTATCCATGAAAGGATGAGCTCATTATTCTAGTGTAAGATATTCTTTTTTATTATTAGAGAATAATTATTGAATAATAAATTAATCAAAATTTGGAAGAATAATTATCATTATTTTATATTTTTATTTGAAAAGGATATTGGGTTAAACTTTTTTTTATAAATTCGAGTGATTAAAACTATATCAAGGTAATTTTTAAGTATGTCATGGATGGATCTGAGATCAAATCAATAAAATGTTTTGTATTTTGTTTTGGACAAGAATATTTTTTTTAAGGATCATAAGTTTAAAAAATATGGAATGGTTTTTGTTTATAATTTGATGGTTTTTTAGAGATGAATGTATTATTTGATCATTTAATGATTTCTAAATATTGGATAACTTGTTATAAACATTTTTTAGGATAAATAGGGATAGAGGTAATTAAATGTAATTATTTTATAGAAATAGTGGAAACTTCTTTATTTATGCTTGAAAAGGTTCTTCTTCATTTCATAAACTGAGAGATGCAACAAAATTTGAAAAAAAATCAATTTATGATATTGTTTTTATTAAATTGAATGAAATTAAGTAGATATATTTTATTTTGTTCTTCAAATTATTAGTAAAAATTTCTTATTTTTTGGAAAAAGATAATGATTCAAAAAAATTATTATTACATTCATTTCTTATAAATCAGTTTCCATTTCAATCATTATATATTTATGATTTTTGGGTGGTAAAGGTTATAATGAATATGTTATATACATCTCTATATTAGTGTTTTGGAGTTACCTTTCCCCTCCATGTCTATAATTGCACTACCTACCAATGTTATATAATTTGGTAAAATATATTATGTTTCATCCAAGATGAACATTATAAAGTTAGTTCCTCTCTTGATGTGGATTTTAATTGAACCTTTTTATGATATGGGTTTCCCAAAATGGAATTTTCAAATGTCAGACACACTATGTTCAATTTAATATTTAGAGGGAATTTTTTTAATGATATTTGAATTTAATAATATGATATTTTATATAAATAAATTCAAATAAATTTAATTTTATTAAAAACATGCATTATACATAACACAAAATTTCAGTGGTCCACAATATTATATTAATATTATTATTTAAACATGACCATAATAACCAAGATATCAAATTGTAGGGTATGGGTAAAACTAAAAGGATTATGAAATGTATATGATATACAAATGAATAACAGAAATTAATTTTTCGTCAATTTATTATAAATGAAAATAAAAATAATTTCAATGTAATATAAATGTTTTCCTAAAAAATGTTTTTTTGCTAAAAAAAGTGTTTTTATTTTAATAAATTAAATTATTAACTATAGGTGAACGATTGTATTTAATTTATATATTATATATTCATTCAGATTATTTACATTGGATAATTTTTTCTTAATATGAGGAGAGTAATATTTCTAGTTTTATATTTAAAAAATTTGTTTATCTGTAATATAGTTTCATTCTATTTTTCATATATATTATAATTTTTTTCCATTTTTAATAAATGTAACAATCATTTTATACCAATTTTTAAATCATCGTGTAAAAAATATCTTAGGGATATTTTGTTTTGTGATTTTTCATAAAATATTAATTTTTTGATGAATATTGAAAAATTATGATTTTTATTAAAATTTATCTTTTTGAAAAATTAATTACAAACATTCATTTATTCTTAAAATTGTGATAAATATTATATTTGGTCAGTAATATTAATTAAAATATAATTTATTCCATTTTAATAAATTCTATGTTCTCAATGATATAAAAATGTTTTACTGGGAAACTTCTTTTTCATCATGTATACGGGTATAGTTTAGAATTTAATTTCCTGAATTATATGAATTAAATTTATTAAATTGATTCATTATTTAAAATATGAGTAATAAATATTAGTTTTCAGTTTCACTTAAATATTTCTACATAGTTAATAGAAGGTATACTGAAAATTATTTACCACTATTAAGAGCGGAGCTGTGTTTTGCATGTTATATGGCCTTCCTTCAAAATCAATCTACCACACAATTAATTATTTTATTTGAAAATTATGATATAATATTTAGAATCAGTGGGTAAAAATTATCTAATATTTTAATTTTATTTTCACGAATATATAATAAATTAACAAGGTAAATAAATATAAAACTAGTTATTATGGTGAAAATTTAAATGTTAACTTTAATCATATAGGTCATTGAACAACAAGATAAAAATTATTATTTTTAACTGTTGGAGGTATGTATTTACTTTATATTCTCTAAACAAATTTTTTTATCTATTTTGGGGGCACCTAAGTTGATAGTGTCTTCCATTTATTAAACTATTTTGGGTATTTACAAAATGGTGATCCTCCGTCATTATAAAACGCCCCACCTCCCTTCACTTAATCACACCACAAACACAATTTGGATGAAAAACCAAATAAATGTTTCTATAAAATATAATGAATCAACTTTTAGATATTTTTTTATTTCCAAAATACCAAACTCATTGTTCATAATATGATATCCAAAACATGTTATTTTAAGCGACAATAATTATCTCCATATAGTTCTTTGTTTTTTACTTAATCTCACACCACCATAATTAATTTATTAAAAAAATCATATTATAACTACAATAAATAACATAGAAAGTGATCTTTTATTTTTTTTCATAACCTATATCTATATCCTCATCCATCAAATGGAAAATTAACCCATCAATCATATATATGGAGGACTACCACGTTGGGATCCAATGTAATTATTTTTCTATCATCACCTCTCAAAATTGTATATTATAATGTATTTATTAACAATATATGATATTTTTTCGATATTAATACTCCTATACATATTAAATAAAATTAATCATTTTACATTCCAATCCATTGTAAAATGATAACACTATTCATTTATATGTTTGGACAACCACCTCCATGATGTGATGGGATCCATATTACATTTTATATAGAAATTGATGGTAATAATGATAGATTTAATGAATGTGTATTATATCTATGACATAAATTAGTTTTTATAAATGTGATATATTATTTTCCCACTCCATTTTTCCATCCATAGAGGAAATTTAAATAGTTTCCATTCGAACATATGGGTATCATATCTAGGAATGAAGTAATTCATTTTCTATCTCTAAAATATTTTGATAAATATAAATATGAATATAATTAATTTATATGATATTATTATCATGACAAATATAATGGTTAACATGGAACTATGATATATATAAAATGAAAAAAAACAAAAAAAAAACAAAATATACATGAAATACAAATCATTTATTACCCAAAATATGATTTTAATAAGGAATTATTAATAAAAGGGTAATAAAGGGTTATAAGAAAATCTTTTTTGAGATGATATATATGATTATTTTTCTTTAATATAGGAATAATAAAGAAATACTTATAATAATGGATAATCGAACATGTGTGAGTAAATTAGAGACTTTAGGTATGGGATTTATAGTCCCTCACTTATTTTTGGAAGACATTCCATATTCACCACAATATTGTTTAGGGTGGTGTATATACTTCACATTTTAATTTTTAGAAACTTAAATTGACTAATTAAAATATAATTTGATATTATTCTATAATGGGGTCTACATTTCAAATTATTCCATTGTGGTAAGGGATTTTCGACTCACTTTTATTTCTATTGTAGAGACGTCACATTTACAACATATTTATTTTATACGGTGTATATAATACCCATAAATTAGATTGATGATGATTATTATGAATTTTATGTAGATTTACATTTCAATATAAATATTTTTAATTCATGTTGGTTACAATTCAAATGTTATTAATGTGGTAAATTTTTATGTTAAAATCTCATTGATTATCGACATTAGTTATTATTAATTTTAAAATGATGAAATATTATGATATAGATATCAATAAAATAATTTATTTAATATATCGTGGTTATTTATAGACTATACATATTTTCTATTCATTTTACAATATTTATAAACTAATGATTAAATTTTGTAAAAAAACCATATTTATCTCTTTGAATGAAAATCATTTTCCCCTCCATCTCTGTGTTTTCAAAATATATTTTAGAGGGATATTTTATTATGATTTTTTAAATATTTTCTCATAATTTTTTAACTATATAATTATTCAAAAATTAATTTTCTTTTTCTTTTCTATATGATTTATTTTTTATATTTTATAATCAAAATTAATGGAACCATTTTTTATATATGTATTGAATTAGATGAGTTTTCCACCATAAAGGCCACTCATTATTTGAAGTGTTCATTATAATATTTTGTGTTTATTTCTTAAAAAATTATTTAATATTTGATTATTTTTTAGTTTTTAAATAATGATTTGAAAATTATTTGGATTTTTCATGAAGATATTTTAAAGATAATTTTTTGGAATTTATGTTAATTGTCAAAAAATTACTTTTTTTATGTCTTGTTGGGGATATGATCTAATGGTTCCGTACTAATTATTTATTTGTATTATTTAAATTTATGAATGTAGTATTAATATATTTATGAAACTAGTTCCTTATATGGGTTATACAATAATGATATTTTTTTAAATCATGTTTCATTTTCATGGGTTCTGATATGATAAGTCACTTATGATTACTTAGATAATATATTTTTGTGTTTTGTGATGGGTTTGATCTATATCTCCCCCAATGCATTGTGTAACTATGGATAAATCAGGATTAAAAATTTCATTCATAAAATAAATCACTTTTTCACAATATTATTTGCAGATCTAGTTTTCATGATTATAACATTATGTGTAGGAATTGTTTTCATATTAATTTGGTTATCCATAGACCAACATTCATGTCAATATTGTTATGAATGGAACTTATTTCATTTCCATAAGTTTATTCAAGGACGATTTTTCATGTCTATATTATTATGTAAAGAACATTATTCATTCCCATAAGGTTATGTGTATACTTTATAAAAAATTCCTTATGTTTTTCAGGGTCCATATTTCATGTCCATTAAGTTATTCATGGACCCAAATTCTTGTCTGCAAGGATACAAAAGTGCCTTTTTTTCAAGATCATAAGGTTCTTCACGGACCTTCATTAATTTATATATGTTTATGAATAAATTATTATTATCTTTTATAAGGATATGCATGGACAAGATTTTTTTTACAGGGTAATGCAAGGTCCTCATTCCATTTCCATATCATAATTAGTGAACCTGTTCCAATTTGAACTTGTTAATAATATGTGTATTCCAAAAATATATCAGTATGAAATTATTATGTCCTTATGGATTATGTTTGTTGATTCCATTATGATTCATGACTTCTTAACTACCATGATATAATCCACAACTCATGTTTTGATCAAATATATGAATGGTGTGGTTTTCAAATTTTTTTGTATGTTCTTATACCCTTAAGCTTATGTTACCGTTATATCTCCCATTTTAACCCATATTGAAAATCTAGTATCCCAGGTTATTACATTTCCTTTCCTTTGGTTTTGAATAGTGGTCTTAAATAGGGTAAATTTATAATGTCTAATATGAGGAGAGATATGTTATTGGAGATACATCTATTTTTTCTAAAATATGAATATTTTTTATCTTGTCTACAAAGAAACTATGAAATTATAGTCATCGGGCTTATTTTATGATATGTAATAAATATTTAAAAAAAAATTGTAATATTTAAATGTTAAAATATTGGGATGTTATAATAGAAATATTAATATCCTCATATAATAGAACCTTTTTTGTATCTCCCGGGAAATGATTCATCCATCACCAGACATCGTGGATGGATGAGGATAATATTTCTCATCCTTGAACATCCTAATAAAAGGTAATTTAATACCATCTCTAGGATCATAAGAACATTAACCATTACTTTCCTAACTTAAATAACACAAATAATGAGGGTTACAACATAAAATTTCCAACTGTGTACTACCCACCTTGTGGAACATCCTTACATCTAATAGAGCACTAATCTAGACAAATCATATAGGAAACACACACATGATGATCCTATCAATAAATGTTTCAACATCTTTACCTTCGATTCCCTATGACTCCAACAATATAAAAACTATATATATTCTTTTACTCTATAACTAATCCTTCATTACTCTATTTTACTTCACTAGATCATTGTAAATATTATCTTGATCCCATGAGCATCTATGGACTCAATCATATCTCATGAAAACCACAGTGGTCATTAACTAATATTCATGTATGCTTACTCAATTAGGAAACAAGATTGTACACTCCAATACCACATGGTATATAAGAAAATGACACAAAAATAATCTCTATGATTAGATCCATGATTATGTTAAAACATTTCCATTCCTATCCATATGAATCCTAATCACAATGGCATTACTAAATTCCATCGATTCATGACTCAATAATACAATGATCATGGGCCAATCCCATGGGACATGCATCTAAATCATGGAATTCACACTAAGATAAGTACCCATATATTTTTTCATACTTATTGGTATGTAAGTGAAACAAAAAAAATTATACAACCTCTCATAATACAATCATTATTCCGATGTTCTATTTGGGGATCATTTATATTCTCATAGATTTCAATATGACACATTATGAAACAATGTCGACAATCCCCTCTCTGGTCCTACACTCAAAAACCATATTCAATATAAATGAACTAGATCCTATAGTTTTTATTATATCACGGGGTCTATGAATTTCTACACACCTCCCTCTAGATCTTCAGAAAATGATTTATTCATAAAAAACCTTTCCCTCAACCCCCTCATAACCATTACTCATACCCAACCATTAGTGACACTAACTGGTAACCACACCAGCCTAAATAAAAAACTATAAATAAAATCTTGTGCATATACTTATAAAATATTTATTATCCAAAAATTAGTGGAATTCATCATACTACCCACTATAATAATCAATTAACCCACCAGAAAATATATAATGAATTCAACAACACTAGTAATATTAACGAGCAAACCACTACTAAAACAATCCTAAAAAATAATACCTGGTTACACCCTTCATTAGTCTTGTTTAGAATCTGATGAATGTACCATTAATATATTTCCCAATAATAACTCACAACACTGGAGATCCACTATCATATTCCACCCTAGAAAAATAAAATTCACAAAATCCCTTTCCTATATTCATAACCTGGAAGTTTATTTAGTTATTCTACATAGTAGACGCAAAATCTAAAACATTGGGTTAGACTCAACCCCCCATATCAAGGCCATATAAAACCTAATCTTCAAATACCCTACAATATATTTCAAGGAAAATCCAAAATCTACCCCATCCTACCAATTCATATGATTGGAAAAAACACTAGTTTTCCAAATGATCACGAACCGTTACCTTTTCACTAAGTAAAAAATCTATTTAAATTGGATATCACATATCTCCATCTCTCCCACAACCTAATCCAACAATATATAGAGTCCTAATAAAATACTCATTCAATCTATCACTTCTATATATATATATCCTATATTTACACTTTCTATTTTTCATTAACTATAAATTACATAATAATAGTGCAATTAAATTAAATTTCATGTACAAGTTAAAGATAATAATTATTTATACGTTTTATATAATAGTTTATTTTGTTGACACAACATGACAAACCCATTAATGAATCACATAATTCAAATTTAGAAATTTCATTCAACCAAAACGTTCTATATGTGAGGCTCATTTAAAAATTATTTCAACTAAATTATACATTGGAAAAGAACATTAATATATAGTTATAATTTTTATTAACTAATTCTCTATAACAATAATGCCATGCATAATCACATAATGGGTAGTTTATCTATATAAATGTATTATTTATTTAAGATACCTCAATACACGTATATGAAAACACTCTAGATATCGAAGAAGAAACATTAAATTACTGACCAGGATCACATTCTACAAAAATAGATAATCAATCACTAGTAGTCACACAAATTACATGTTAATACGATCCTAATATGATTCATCCAAAACCCCTCTTTTTGTAGTGGGAGAGGAGAAAAATACTTGGAATCAGTAACATTATAAACAAATGTATCACTTGAGGTGAAATTAGATCAATAGTAAAAGGTAACATCTTAAACAAAAATATTTTCCCTAAAAACATGGTCATTCAACATCTGTGTGGTATAGAGTCCTAGGAATAATCTCCACACCATCTTCAAAAAATTAATTTTATCTTTTCTTCCACCTCTATTAGTAAGAGAAAAGAAAACCTTATATAGAACCATTTTTCAATGTTGTCTTATGTTCAGTGCTCGGACAGTGGTCACTACTATGCATAAAATATATCTCCCCATACACCAGAGGCTTCCAAATAGTATCACGAGTCTATAGTGATATTTTTAGAGGCTATACCTCCATATCTGATAAAAACCATTAGTACAGGTAAAACATAACATATAAAATAACTTTAAAATTAGTAAAAAAATCCATCTATGAATCTTCTAATGACAAACCAAAATAAACCATAAAGTAATAAATTATATAAACATTACATGTTAGGAAATTTAAATATGAACATCATAATTTACAGTAAATAAAAAATGAAAAAATATTAAAATGGAAAACCGTGTAAAAGGTTTCGAGTCCCAACCCATTCCCAATCCATATTCTCCATACTAGTAATAAAATAATCAATAACATCTATCATTCATCGAGTAATAAAACTAAAATTCATACATGATAGCTATATAGGTACCCAAATTCAATGCCAGAACAAGTTGGGTGTGATTATAAATTTATATTACCCTAGAAATTATGTCCCTTAACTTACCAAAACATATAAATGTGATGGATTAAGTTGAATATATAAAAATTTTCTATCTATAAGATTAATATATATTAGTTGGTTAATTTAAATAAATATGTAGTAAAAGACCATTACATGCTTCAAAAATGTAGTGACTTGTCAAATGCATATGTATGTTCATCAACCTAGGAGGTTGTGTCTCTAAATATGAAACAATTTAGGTTTCATGTAACCAATTTTTAATTTTTAAAAATAAAACTATGTTTGACAATGTATAGAGCACTCAACAATGACCCAAATTGAATATGAAATATTGTTATTTAAATATGGCTCTTATAAACTACCATTAAATTGTCCAGTATTAATTTGATTATGATTATTGTTAAATATATGTAAATATATACCTAAATAAAAATTTATTGATAGATTTATTGACATATTCCCTCAATTTTTAATGAATATATTTTATTCTTTAAAAATACACTTTTTAAAAAAAAAATTATTTTGTTAAAAATAGTTTATTTATTTTTCTTGAAATTTTATATTATTAATTAAATTAAAATATTCATCCAATGTTAAATTTTCTTATTTAAAATAATATAGGGGTAAAGTTTTGTGTTTATATGAAATGATTGATTTATCAATAAATAGTGAATATTATCTATTTTTAAAATACAATAATTTATTTATGTTAAATCATGTAATTATAAAATCATATTATTTTTATGATTTCTAAATAAAGAAAAATATAATCCGTTTTATTTATAATAATTTAATTAGTTATATTTTAATTATAAATTTTCATTCTTTCTGTGCATATTTAATTTTCATCCTAAAATGATTTTTTTGAAAACTATTTTTAACTTCAAAAAGCTTATCTATTTTAATTAAAAAAATAAACCCTTATAATAAAACAATTATATGAAATTTATATATTATATATACATTTTTATTAATTTAACTTCAAATAATTATTTTTTCTTATCATAGAGTTAATATAAGATTATTTATTTCTTTAAAATGAAATTTCATGAAAAAACACATTTGACAAGCATTGCAATATACTAATAAAAGGAATTTACAACACTTAATATGTTATAATGGTGTAAAATGGATTCTATATATTGTATAATATAAATTTATATTATCTAATATAGAAAAAATAATTTTTATTCATAATTAATAGTTAAAATAGTAATAAATTTTCAACAACAAAAAAGGTAACTCATTTTAGCCTAGATTACAACTAAGTGATAAGGACACCATTTTTTTATCAAAAATATTATTGGATAATTTTATTTTGACCTTGATGACCTTATTCTATAGGATAAATTTTAATTGGTCCATTTTCCATGAAAATGTAACATATAATATTTTTTGTAAATAAAAAGAAAACAATTTCACTACCTTACATTAAAATATCACTTATGTGTTCATAAATGAAAAAAAAATTATTAATGAAAAAAATTTATCAATTTTAAAATAATTAAATTAATTTTATCAAAGTGATTTCTGTATAACATCCATAAATTCTTTAACTACCATATATACTTATGCAACGCTGACACTGTATTTATTATATTAATAGGTAAATAAAATAAATTATATTAAAAATATTTAAAGTAATTTATTATGAATGATTTTTCATTTGGAATTAATTTTATATATAAATATAAAATGTAAGAGAGAATTTTATTTAATATAATGGGATTCCTTTACTATAGTGTTTTTTCAAAGTCAAATTAAATGAATAATTTCAAAATTTACATTAATGGTATTTTTTAATAAATTATATTTTATTAAAGGAAATAATGACAGAAAATTATTATCATCATATAACTAAATTGAATATGGTACAACATATCATCCTTGGTCCATTTTTACACATTTTTTCATTTAATATAACATCAATATACCTTTAAAATTGATATTTTTGTTACCGATGTTATGGTTAAAATATGTCAACTAATGGTTAAATCCAATCCATAAGCCGTAAAACCATGCATAAACATTTCAAAATTTTATCATGTGATTTTATTTGAACCAAATCATACATCACCTATAAATCCCTATTCATTGGGAATAATTTTTCAATATAATTACCATCTATGTTTTAATGATTTATGAAATTCCAAAAGTGCCCACCCTCACTTATACAAGGGATCCTCCTCCTATCTATTATTCAAAATTCTAATGTATATTGGTTTTGAAAATACCTATCAAAATAAAATTAATTATTCAAATCCCATTTTGTAGAGGTATTTTTATTATCAAACCTTCATAGGAATTCATTATTAAAAATCCTAAGACTTTGTCCGAAGAAATTATTTATTTCATAATCAATTGTTTTTTATTATCTCTTCTCCTGCCTCATTCAAATATTAATTAACCATGGTGATATAATAACATAATTATATACCATATAAAGAGTTTTTTTAAATAATTTCAATTTCCTATATCTATCTAATATTCCTTCAAATGGGAAATGAAACTGTTGATCATGTGTTCAATAACATACCACCTAAAAAACCGGTTTAATTTTGGTTTCAATCAGAAACTATCACAACTCAATATATATAATGATTATATATATACATATTATATTTATTACATAATAATACTAAAAAATTTATAATTTACCATGTACATTATCACATTAAAATATGTTGGAAAATGATAACATCACACATCCATACGGGTTCACTATCGTCTCAATGAGGCGATGTTATTCATTTTTCATTTACGCTATACATGGATGGTAATTATAATGGATTATGTGAACATATATAATATATATAATATTATAATTATTATGGAAAATAAATTTAATATTCACCTTTATTTTTTGGATCTTGACACAAATTAATAACAACATTCATGCGTACATATGACTTACCATCTCTATGATTAGATACATTCATTATTTATCCATAAATTTTACTGATGGATATTAATATTTATATAATGAATTAATATTATATTTACATTATTTTAAATATTCTATATTTTTTTAACTGTTAACAAAGTAAAATGACCAAAACTTCCAAACCAAATCATACATGAAATACAAAGCAGGTATCACCCGGAATAGTTATTATAATTATATTTTACTAAAAACTTTTGTTATGTATTCAAAATTTTAAAAAAATGAAATAAAATATATTAGAATATTAATGTAATAATTTTATAATAATCATATTTTTATAGTACATGTGGTTCAAATTTGTATAATGAATGTGGATACTTGAGGTTAGGGGTTTAATATAACATTTATTTCTTTGAGAAACATGCCATATTGTCAACTTGTTTCTATATATTTTTATATACAAACCATTAATGAATTTTCTGATTATTATCAAGAAATATATTAGGATTTAGATATCCATATATGGTTATCTCTTTTTTGAGGGTTTTATTTTAATTTTACCAAAGTGTTAAGGGTATGTATTATAAAGTTCTCTTCATTGGGAAATAAGTTTTTTTTTTCACTTATATTATTCTATAATGTGGATGTACTATACATTCAAAATTGATATCAAGAATTTATTGTTAATCATGATAAATAATAAATCATTTTATTTAATAATTTCATGGTTATTATTGTTTAAATAATAAGAACGTTTTTAGGGTTTTTTTATAATTTCATTATTTTTCTAGGTTATTTGTGATTAGGTTTTAGATAATTAAATTTCATGATATACCAAACAAGAAAATGATGAAATTTGTTCTATTTTTTTTATTTTTGAACATAACAAGTTTTCCTTTCATTTTTATCTTCTTATGAATTATAGTGAGCAAAATAATGTGTTTAAGGAATGTCAACTTTACATCCCTTTGTTAATGAATCCATTTTCTTCCATATATATGTTTCCAAAAAATGATATCGATTTTTTTCAATTATATTATGATTTTTAGATGTTTTTTATTCATATTATAATTTAATGGGAAATATTAATATGTCTAACATTTTCCGTTAGATATACTTTTCATCCTTTCATAAAATTGTGAATGGACTATTTTATTTTAACTTATTCAACATGAATGGAATGTTAAATCATAATTACAACTAAATAATTAGAAAAATATTTTATATTTTCTAGTGATTATTTTTTATTAAAATTTAATCCTTTATATTTTTTAAATTATTATATTTTAAATGAGAGATATCTACGTGAAACTGGGTTTTTTCATAGGAAATATGATAGTGAATATTTT
This sequence comes from Viscum album, assembly GCA_963277665.1. Classification (NCBI taxonomy): domain Eukaryota; kingdom Viridiplantae; phylum Streptophyta; class Magnoliopsida; order Santalales; family Viscaceae; genus Viscum; species Viscum album. The sequence continues at coordinate 1,785,755,172 of OY728121.1, read as the reverse complement.
CAATTAATTTTCATCTAAGATAAAATACATTGATGTTAATTATGTTTTGATGGAAATATGATCCAATGATTCAGTCCTTATACATTCATTGAATTTTTATGATATTGAGATGATTATGAAATCCATTTATTTTCAATGGTTTATTTTGTTAATAAATATTTATGAAACACATTTCATTTTCATGGGTTGTGAAATGATTAATATTTTATGATCTGTTAGAACCTGAATATGTGGTATTTTTGTCATGTGGGTCTCCTAGGAATTATATAACCATCTAATTAATTTTTTTTGGTTTTATATCTAAATATATAAAAATGTGAATCATGTAATTGTGCTTGATCCAATATAGGGAAAAAATTTATGTGCTTGATACATTATGGGAAACAAGTTGATGTTTTTGATCCACTATAGGGAACATGTGATGATGCAAAATATGATATTATGTGGGAAATATTATTTTGATTATATAACTATGTTTATTTAATGGTCTTGGTAATTAACCATGATAAATGTTATCTTCTCTGTATGTATGGTGGTTCCACACTTCTATGACATGAAATTTTATTTTATGATTTATCTATGATGATTTGTCACTCCCTTGATTCATTTATTTCGATATGATAATTTTTTTAATATAAATCTTTTTTACCATTGTTGATTCATTATGTATGAGAATATTATTTCATATTCATGATCTCATAAAATTATACTTACACTTTGTTTTCATATGATCATCATTGGATATCTCTCATGATTACACTTACTAGGCATATGATCTAACCCATTCTTTTTATTCCTTTCCCGAGGTTTTGAATAATGGTTCTAAGCATTGAATCTCAATGAATAGTAAGAAATGGGGAGATCTTTATGGGATATATTAAATATCATTTAATAAATATTATAATTTTTTATCTACTCTCAAAATACACTAATACATGATTGTCCTTGGGTGTGTATTTGTATGATTTATTGAATAATCATATGAAAAGATGTAAAATTTATATATTAAGATTTCAAGACACATTTTCTCAAAAAAAAGAAAGGCATAATATTGAGGAAACTAAGATTGTAATAATATTAGGGAATACCCATGGCTTATCCAAGAAATCACAATTAATGATATCTTATATGGAATCTAAGGAGGTTTGACTCTTATCATTCGACAAATCAAATATTTCAATATGTTCTCAATAAACTATATGAAACATTAATAAAAATTGATTCTTCTGAATCCATAGAATATTACCCTATTATACCACCAAAATTTACCAATCAAAATATTGGGATATCATCCCACAAAATTAATATGGGTACAATACAATAATAAATGAACGCAATCAGTGGAATTATATAACTAAGATACTACCTAAATCCAATGGGGATATGTGCTATTTAATTAGGGGTAATGAATCTAAGTGGAATAAATTATCACATTCATGTGATTACATAGAATTATCATTAAAAAATATGATTTTTTTATCACACTGACAAATTCATCTGAGCCCCCTATGGGAATCCCCAACTCACTAATGGAATTTTATGCTAATCAAGGCCATATAAAAAAGATGGATTCTATCAAATGATTTCTAGAAAATAGATAAAAATAAAAATTATATTTAATCCATTTAAAAAGTTTACCCAATATTTACTTCCCACATAATAACCACATAAATTTACACTACCCTATTTTTTAACATTATTTCATTTGGATGTTATGATTCAAAGTTCCCCTTATCTAATTTAATATTAAATCCATTATATTTCATGGATGATCAATAGATTTCGAATAAATACCCACTTCTTATTCAATAATATGAATTAACATATATGGCACACATATCATACAATTCCCATGATTTATATATAAATTATGATTATTTTTCTTGATTCCAAAAATTCAAAGACTTTTTAAAATTGGGTTACATTCACATGATACAATGGAAACACAATATAGGTTTATTACTAGATATCCATTTAACTGACCCCAATATTAAATAATTAAACACTAAACATGTTACATATTTCCCTATTTGAGGATAAATAATCCTATGAAAATAATTTTGAAAAAACTAATTTCTGTTACTAAATCGAGTGCACCACTCAGAAATCCACCAAAAAATTAATATAAAAATTAAATTATTCATTTGAATAATATGATACACGAGATAAGAATATAGTTATTTTGTTTTGATATCATCACCTATAAAATTGGTGAGACCTCAATAAATATGAACAATAAAACTATGAAATATCATGTGTTTGTTAGATAACCACCTACCTTATTTGATTTCTCATTATTCATTAGTTTTTGGGTTAGAGACATTTTGGTGATTCATATTCAAATCCAAGGGGATATTACCAAGAATAACATAGTCCTACATTGCATTCAAACAATTCTAATAAATTAATTACTATAAAATTATATTTAAATATCTACTCAAATCTTATTAACTAATATAATTAAATATAGTCATAAATTTCTATTCACGTAGTGGGTGATCTTGCTACACCTAAAAAAGGACCCCCCCCCCCCCCCCCCTTAAGAAGTGTGGTATGGTCCATACATTCCCTCAGGCTACATCCCTATCAATTAAAACAAAAAACCTAAGGAAATATAAATAATTTTACATGAAAACATAGAAAATTTCACACTGTGTAGTATATCAACCCAACCAAAGAGTAATAGTTTGTAGATGATGTCTTGGGTCATTTCATTACTAGGTAGAGTGGAATAACCTTCATCTATGGATGATTAAAACATACTCTTATAGAATCATATATCAAATTCGTAATATAGAGATTTGTTTTTGAAAATTTGACATAGAGGATAAGAAGTAGTGATAGTATTCCGTTATGGATCCATGTTTAGGGTATACTGAGCCCTGGGGGATGAGAATAGAATAGCTTGTGTTGTGTTCAAAAAACATAGAGAAAAGTGTAAAATATATCTTCTTAGTGGTTCATAGTTTTGAAGTGTAGATTTATGAACTACGAACCATTAATGTGACAATAACTGTTCCAGTGACCCAACCTCACATAATAGAACCATGAAATTTTAAAACCATGAACCAAATATTCCATTTATTTTTTTATCCCTCTTAAAAAATAGTATTATTCTGAATCTATTCTCAAACCGTGATCCAAAACCAACATCCAATCCACCTTAAAATATTTACCATTATAATATTACCTATAATAAATTAATAACTATCCATTAATTTAAACATTAGACCATGAAAACTAAATAGAATATCATCATGCTTATTGATCTGTAAAATATTTCCTAACCATGAACAACAAAACCCAAAGAGAGGAAAAGAATCTAAAATACACCAAAAGTAATAAAAACATATCTAGAAAATTATATGAAAAATGTGTATCCTCTAATTACTAAAACCATTCCTAAAAACATAACATAAATATATCCAAACACATGATCTTCCTTTATAATCCCCAAATCAAAATATGATCCATCCACCAAACAAACATTTGAAATTCATTTAAAAACACAGTCATCCACACACATTGGTAATTAAATAAATCCTCTTAATATCATATTGAAAATATTGTAAAAAGTATATAAACAATATCATTATACATATATATTAATAATATTATTTAAAAATAAACTACATACCAATTCATAATAAATCATTAATTATTGTGTATTCATGTCTAGGTTTCTCTAACAACATGGTTGAACAATGAGTCAAAATAATGTCATGAATTACTATAAGGCCATAATTTATTATGATATATGATATAAATAAGTATATAATGTTTTTTATTTTTTATATAATGGTATAATTATTATTAAAATCATTAATTATGGCACTACCATTTGTTAAAAACCACCAGAACTGGTTTGTCACCAATTTTGGTTGTTAAAGCATTAACTAAATATCTCAGAAAGTTATATTAAAACTTTAAAAATTATCATAAAAAATATACTACCTTAAATTTTTTACTATTAAAGATATGTGGCTAATAATGAAGAACAAAACCACTATTATGAAACTAGTTAAAATGACTAGCATTAATAACAACAAAAAATCAATAGGGATAAGAACTCACTACTATACATATAGGTAAAAATTATTAAAGATTTTTATAAAATGTTCTTATAATGTATAAGTTTCTAATATAGAATATAATGATACCTCTATATTTTAAATTTAGATCTTATAGTTCATTTGACTTTTCATAGAAATAGTTTAATGTTTTTCCATATCTCAATTCTGTTTCATTAAGACAAGATGTATGTTATAAATTATTTTTACATTTTATGGTATTCTATTGAATAACTATCCCATGAATTTTTTATGCATTATTTCATTGTAATTCATGGTACATACTAAGAAACATAATGTTATTTTCATTAGTTTGATTTTGAATGAATATTTACCCCATTCATATGTTTTTTAGTAACATACTTTTCCATTGAGTTATAGTCATTCTATAAAACCTATATCCTATGAATTTGGATCAGTAAACACATTGATATATATTTTATAATATCATTATATAATGACCACCTCCAACCATAACTATACATCCTAGACTAGAAATGGGAGAACAAACATATTGATCACTAGAGGACCACCTTCAATAATACTTGGGCAGGAAATAAACACTGAATGTATGCCATATAAAAATTGAGAGGTTTTACACGTGAAAATGACATGATGAATGTGATATAAGAACATTGAAATAACAAAATATTACTATGATTCAGTAAATGAAGTCCCAAAAATATTATGGTAATTTCATGTAAACAAAAAACAACTTGAAGAAAAAACAAGAATTCTTAAAATATAAACTCAACCATATCTATGAATTCCAAAATGCTTGTAAATAGTCATGAACAACTAATATTATTCTTGGAAACTAGAATTTTTATGGTGTTTTGACAAATATATTATATATATGTTTGGTAATAATAATAGGTATATATAGTATGATCATACCAGGATCCTCTCCTGAAAAAGATAAATAAGTCATACTTAATCTCAATGAACAATAAGCGATGCTAAATCATCAAATCAATCAGTATAATAAGTTATAATACTAAAAATGGATATCTATAAAAAAAATATTCATAATGTGGATCAATTTTTATTTTAATAAGAAAATGTTACCCCTCTATCTCTTCTCCACTAGTTTTCTAGTCTTCCCAAATATTGTATGCTCTGACCCACTTGTCACCAAAAGAAGCCATATATAGCTTGTATTATATATAATTCCATCATAGTACATACAATGAGTAATGTATCTTAACATTGAAATAAATTGACCCCATATTATCATACATTGATATTACATCATTTTTTATGAATGATCATTACATTACATAAACACACACTTTAGGATTGTAATAGTTTAGTACCTTTGGAAACATGGAAACATAAAGACTACTCCATAAGTGGGAAAAAACATCTTACCCTACATTATTCATAACTAGTACCCATCACTGATATATAATTCATAATACATATCATCATAAATATTGGAAATGAAAGATTATAATGTTTTTTTAGAAACTCAGTAAGTGTAAACAATGGATATACATAGTCATATCATGAACATAATGGTTTGAGAACCTGAGAAAAATTTTTGAAAATAAAACCCTTCTTTTCAAAGATCAAAATATTTAATCATGGCATAAATATTAAAATTTCATAAGACATTATTCATAAGGGAATATATTTACATGATCTGTGAGGGTGCAATATTAGCATAAGACATGAATTTTTTAATATACATATAAACATAAAATAATATCGATATTATTAAAGGATAAATTTTAAGGCCATCATAAAAGAAAATGATCTTTATTGTACTAAGTTCACTCCTCATTCTGGCTTGTCTTACTGAATTAGGTTCACTCCTTATTCCAACTCTATTTTACTATAATTGGTTTGGTTTCATCCTCATAAAAGGAAGATATCATAGCTTCTATCCTTTCTCTAAACTTGGAAATTGTCCCAATCCCAGATGGGTTCACTAATAAAATTTTTATGTTATACTGGGAAATTTTGCAAGATGATATTACCCTGGCCATTAAGGACTTATTTTCCCACTCTTACAAGCCTCATGGGATGAAATCTAGATTCATTTCACCCATTCCTATAAAAGAGAATTCTGTTGATATTATGTATTTTAGGCCAGTTTCACATGGGAACACAATCCCCAAGCTCATCAGTAAAATACTTATGAATAAGATGGGTGGAATGGTTGGTTACATGATCCCCAAAAACTAGTTTTGATTTTTTCCATTGAATAAATATTCAAAGGTTACTATTTATGGCCTCAGAAATTATCAACTTAATGAGATAGAAAGTGAAATACGGTAACTATGGTCTTAAAATTGACATCTAAAAGGATTTTAACACATTTAAATGTGGATTCCTCCTTGATTTTTTTTAAAATTATATGGATTCTCCATGGTGTTCATAAATCTGATCAACACTATTATTGAATCATCAAGGCTATCCATCCTTATTAATTGTGCACCTAGATGATTCGTTCCATTCAACTGTGGTGTGATAAAAGGTGATACAATATCTGGGATTTTATTTGATTTTTTGAGGGTGCCTATGAAAATGTATGAAAGTTATTTCTCAAATGGGACTTGATAAAAAAAATTAAGGTTGGTATGACTACTCCTTCTCACCATATGTATGCTGATGATATTATGTGGATTTCCCAGGACGCCAAGAAATTTGTATCCTCTATCAATGTCCACTTTAACCACTATGAGGAGGTGTCTTGACTGGCAATTAACTGGGACACATCCTTCATTATTTTTGGTGATTGGGTTATTATAAATAAGAGGAAAATGATAATTAACTACCATTGGGAGGAGAGGGGATCTAGGCCCTTACAATATCATGGTGTCCCCTTGTTTTGGGGGAAATTGAAGAGGCAATCACTGGAGGGTATATGCGCTGGAATCATTGGACAACTTTCAAGTTGGAATGGGAAGGCAATGTCTATGGTCGGTACGGTTTGTCTTGTTAATTTAATGATCGCATCCAAATGTTATATTACTTCTATCTCTAAATATTGCCTCAAGGACACATCAAAGAGATTCAAACCATGATCTGTAACTTCATCTATATCGGGTTGACTCATGAGAGGATGTTGATCACTGTTTCTCAAAAACAGTGCATCAAGATAGTTGAATTTGGAGGACTAGGTGTCAAAGAACTTATAAACTTCAATAATGGTAGGATTGGTAAATTTACATGGAGCATAATATCCAATGAGTGATCTGATAACTTCCTTGAAAATAGATTCAAAAGTAGGCTGTGTAATGTGTATAAATATTACCTTGCTTCATTAGTTTGTCAATATATTAGTTACTCATTCAGGAAAATAATTTATTACAGGAAGTGGTTTGTTTGAATGAACTCAACTCTCTACTGATGGAGAAAAACATGGATGGAACATCCTCTTCAGTTGATGGTTTTTCCCCATGAAGATTAACACCTCTCCATTTATGATTTTTTATCACAGTTTCACTCTAGTGATATAATAATTTCTCCCTAATCTGAGAATGAAATCTATTCCTACACCTTAATAGATTGTGATACATTGATCTGGAGACAAAGAATGCCTATCCAATTCAACTATTGTGAATACTATTGTCTTGTTTGTGGGGCCTCTCCCACTCACCTATGAGGCTCATGAAGTTCAGAACTATGTTTATCAAGCCTTCTGGATTTATCCTACATTGGAGGATCTGGAATAACTAGATATCACTTGCTGAAGAGATTCAATGAGTTGGATTCCACAGGCCCTGATCTTCCCTCTTTGTATGGGTGCTGAGGAAACAATGTACACTTGTTCCTGGAATGTGACCAAGCTAAGCAACTCTGGTCCTATGTTGGTTACCAATTTGGTTTAAATCTATGAAAATATACATCAGTAATTGACTTTCTTGCAGGGCTACCTATGGTTCACTACATAGAGAAAATACATAACTTTCTGATTTTTTCTATTGGTACTACTCTTGTAGTGCTTTGGAAGGCACAAAATTCATTTCTCTTTGATATGGATAATAGTGATTTCTAGTGGGGAATAGTTTCCATCCATATCTAGGTTTATACTGCCTACTTTTCTTAGGAAGGTATAGTTTATAACACTGTCTATGACCTACAAATTCTCATATTGCTTGGGGTCTCTGATCGACCATGAAATCCTAGAATGCTTAAGTAAATTCGATGGATACCCTCGATTACTCCTTGTCTAAAGGTGAATGTTGATGGAGATTCCTCAGGTGGACTAGGTCCATCGGGCTATGGTGGGTTATTTTACACATATCGTGGGTTTGTCAAAGGATTCTTAAATCACATCACTATTATTGAAAATTCCTATGAAGGGGAATTATGGTAAATAATTCATGTAATCGGGTATGTTTTTAATTACAGTTGGAGGATGATATGGCTTGAATATGACTCTATGATTTTGGATCATGCTTTGAACACTTCAACGCAAAATATTATTTTGAGAGTGATTCCCCAGTAGATTGATTTCCTTGACAAGACTCAACAAAAAAATTGTCATTTTGTAAACTTGTTGGGAATATAATCAGGTGGCGTATGCTCTGGTAAAGTAGGGAATCCTCAAAATGGATATGATGTGGTATTTTGTGGCCACATACTACTGTATCTTAATGGTTGAGGTGGATATATGTGGTGTCATGTAATCTCATTTTTTGTAACAACCCCTTTTATGCCTGAATCTATTTCATTTTTTATTTAAGATTTTTTTGGTGCCAGTTTCTACCAAATCATGAGCTTTTGGAGTACTATACAAGGTATACATCCCTTTTCGGCCAGCTCTATCTTATGAGATATATAGATGCTACCCAATGCATTGGAGGTAGATATAGGACCAATCAATCCCATAATTAAAACCATATTAATGTGTCCCAAATGATCATAAAATTCGTCGAATCATAAATCATGAAATAAAATCTGTATAAATAACATTTAATTATATCCTATCTAGTGTAAAATAGACTAGTTTTATAATGATTTCCTTGTAGAATAACCAGTGAAATGAAACTAGTTTCCTAAAATTTCATCATTATATAACTTGTGGAAGATAAATAAGATTCATTAACATCACCTAATAAGATATATAATAGCCATAGAAGGAATATGAATTGTATCTGTGGATCATATCCCATGTAGGGCATAGTTTACACCAACATAGGTCATATTAGTTTGAAATTAATATCACAAGATCATTAAAAACATATTTCAAGAAAAAATATTTTCCTCTTTAAAAATTATTTTAAAAATAAAAAATCATTTTAAAAAAATTTTATAAATAAAATTGAAGACCTATAATAGAATCATAGAAGAAATTATTATTCGTAGAGTTAAAAAAAACTATTTATGTCATACATGATAAAATATATATTCCTTTTTCTTTTTTTGAAAAAAAAATTAGCATTATTTTAGAAAATGACATGATTATTCCATTCATTTTTTTTAATAAAATTAAAACTTTAGTAAAATATTAATTTTATAAAAAAAGAATAGAGCAATAATAAATTTTGAAAACCTTTTTTGAAAATATGGTTTGAATGAAAATATATTTCTGTCCATATATTTAAAAAATGTTATAATTTCATGAAAATATTTTATTACTTATCATAATTTCAAAAGATTAGGAAAATGGTAAAATTACTTTGAGATACCAGGAATAAATAAAGGATAATAAAATTAATGATAATTTTTTATATGTATACAGTGATATTTCATTATTCGATACTTGATCATAAACAATCCAAATAATTGATGAGATTGTAACATAAAAGTATTATCACTTTGGTAACATTGAATCATAAACCACATAATGGGAGAATGAAATATGAAACATAAAATATAATTGGGATGAAAAAATTCATGATGGTAAATTTTAATGCTATTTTATTTATACCCCATGAAATAATATATATGAATTACATAACATATGTCTCAAAGAAGGAAAATTGATATAAATATTACCATACTACGTGAGTAAAATTTTTATTGTAATCACCATAAAAAATTTATAATAAATGTAAATATTATTTCTTATTCATGAGCTAGATTAATTATATATCATGTCATCATGAATTATATACACCACATGAAATAAAATGAAGTGTAATATAGAAGATGTCACATTTAAATAAAAGTGATATTAAAAATCCCCAAACATTTAGTCTTCAATTTCGTCGTACTCATTTTCAAATAAAGTATGGTTAATAAAAGTTTATTATACATCTATAATAGAACCATATTAAAACATATCTTACCATATATGATTTTATTTTCACATTATATAACTAATTCATTAACATTTCCTTGTTAATGTTATGTTTTGGGTAATAGTTCATTGTTTTTCTTATATGTTTTTACTTATTATTCTTGGTCCACTTACATAAAACATGGTTTAATAATCTCCATAATATCAAAAATTATAAAAATTTCTTTGATAATAAGTATATATTTATTTAATTTAATCCATAAAATAAGTGATAAAAAATTTAATACACCATTCATGGAGATAGTAGATCATACAAACACATTAACATAGTTTTTCATCTCCTTGTCGTATTGAATGAATGAAAACTATTTGACATATTACCATTACCAAATAATTATTATATATATATATATAATATTTGTATTAAGACCATCTTTAATAAATTATATGTAATGTTTGAATGAATCACTTTTCTCTAGGAGAAGATAGTCCTCCTGACATATAAATGACGTTAACATATTCCCAAAAAATGGAAAGCATGAATGTAAATGTGATAAAAGAATTAAAAAAGAATAAAAATATCAATATTACCATAAATATAATATATTAATTATGTTTCCATTGTTATTCCCATCCTTGATAGTTGGTAATATAAAAACGAACAATAACATTTTGCATGGTGGTAATTTGTCATAAGTATAAATAATGATTTTGTAACCCATTTGATGGAAGTGTGTGAGGTTTTAAGTCCTTAAAATGTCATAAAAATATTAGTACAAGGATAATAGTGAGGTTTTTTTATAATCTAGAAATAAATATAAGTTATTGGTTTTTTATAAGTAAATAAATAAACGTTTGTTGATGAATGTTACATATTCTTTGTATATCCTCCTTATGTTTTCACTGAAATACTTACTTCATTTTCATTACGTATAAAATAAATATTATAAGATAAGGGAGGTATTTTTCAAAGTGATTTCAGAAGGTATTATGAGAAAAAAAATTTATTGATTGTTTAAGAAAGATTAGAGAGCATTGGCCTTTAATTTGTTTTGTGAGTGGAAAACATGTATTTTTTTGATGAGAAAATTCCACCAATGTGTTTCATATGATAAAAGGGAGAATAATGGCCTATTATCATATCTAATGTGATTATTTTTCTATATATGACTATAAAATAGTTTTTATAAATGATTATAGTTTAATCTTACTATTATATTTTTAGTTTGATACCCTGATAAACCCTTTTTTTAAACATGATAATTAGTTTTTTTTCAGAATTCACTATTAATTTAAAAAAAATATTTTCAAATTATTGTATATTAAAATTTATACACATTAAAAATTAAAACTTTTTTATTAAATATCAAAATCACATATTTTTAAAATTTATTTTAAAATTATTCTTTTACATGTGATTAGAAAGTGTGGGTCTATACAGAAATGATGAAAAGATAATAATTTTTTTAAATTAATTTTTTATATTTAATTTATTAAATTGAACTAAATAGTATAAATATGTGTATAATTCAACTAATTAATCTTTAAAAAAATAAAAATATAATTTAATAATACAATTACTTTAAATAAATATGTAGTTTTCAATTAAAACATTTTATAATTCATTATTAATTAAAAATGATAAATTTTAGAAAATATAAAAAAAATAAACACTAAGATAATTCATAAATTACTAACATAATAATGATGTTTATTGTATGAAAATAATTTTATAAAATATTAATGATTTTATTCTTTTTATTATCCACTAAAGACGTGAAAACATTTTTTTGAGAGAATAGTATTTTTGAAACCTCTAGAGCCTTTAACAAAACATTTATTTTTTTATCAATAAGTTTTCATTATAAAAAAAAGTATACATAATATCTAAAAATTATTTATTAATATTTAAATCATTATTTTTAACATCTAGGTTATAATGGTCACATTTAATAAATATTTGTAATAAACTATGGATTTCTTGAAACTGAGTGTCGTTTGTCATGAAAGATAACCATGAGTTGTGGGTAAGGAAACTTAATACATAGATTCATATAAAACAAGATCAAAATGGTGATTCATGAAATAAAATACATTATAAATATTTTATTTCTCAAAAAAAGTAATTCAAAAAACTCAGGGTGTTACAATCACTGCCTTTATATGGTGTACCTAAATTAATTCATCGGAAACTGTACCAAGAGATAATATGTTTGATATGACCACAAGCCAAAAATGGCCTCTAAAAAATATGGGAAAGTAAATATTATGCATAATTTAACATCAAACTAATAGGAAATGGGAGTGAGGCCATTATGAGTATTCATTAATACATTCCTCAGTAACCTGGATACTGGGTGAAAAAACCTCCCAATTCCATTGCGTATCATCCATCTGATGAAAATGGTGGGGTAGAATATAAAATCATAAAACATAATGGATATAATATATATCACAACAATATTTTCATAATTAATAATGTTTTATGAAAAAATTCAACTATAATCACATGGACACCTTTATTCCACCACTAAAAACTTGATATCATATAAGCGGAAAATCATTAAGGGAATTTTTTTAAATTACTTCTTTCATTTTAGAAATTTAATTCACGTTAAATAAATAATTTTAAATTGATAATCATTTTTACATTTCATTAATCATAAAAATGATGTAAATTCCCACAAGACATAACCTAGGTGAGTCTGTAGTTCTAAATATTGTTAACATATTCATTCCATGTACTAACCCCATTGGTTAAAACCATAATTAAACATTTTCATAATTCCATTACACAATTTATTCATTGAATCATAAAAATATACCATAAAAGATATTACTGAAAATGAAAATCCAACCCCTCAAGAACTGGTGAATGGATGGAAGATAAACATGAAATATAGTCGTTCAACCATTATACTATTTTTATCAGGAAAGATTACAGTTTTTATCACCATAATGGGAAAGAACATTTTAACACATTAATTCCATCATGTTTCCATCCTTATAATAATCTTGAATATCACCACACATGTTTTGGTCACAAGTGTCAAGTAGTGCCACTATCATAATCCACTCTACCCATAACTCTTCAGCTATCTAAGGATCACATCACAACACATATTAATTATCATAATTGAAGAAACATAAAAATCATAACATAATGGTCACCATAGCCACTATTTCCTAAAAATTAATACATCCTTTATATGAAAATAGTCTCACTCATCCCTAAATAGAAGTTATTAAACTAACATAATAAAATGGGATAACTCTTACCCAAATATTTATTATTAACAAACTACCTATTTAAATTCAATATTTAATTAACCAATTCATTTATCATGGGTTACAATTTAATTTTACAAAATCCATCAGTTATAACTTGAAATTATGTTATCTAAATATTCTTCAAAGTTTAATTTCAATATTTAACATAATATGAGCATAAAAATTATAACATAATATAGAGTATCATTATTATCCAAAAACCCATTACCATTTTCATTACTATAAAAAATTATATTATCACATGTATGTAAAAATTATATTAAAAAATTAATTAGGAATCAATTTTATTACCATTTACTAAAATTAATGATTTAATTTATTTATTCTAACTCATTAATTATTTTCAAAGAAAGTTATTATTGGATTTATGATCTATTCCATTTTTAATGAATTAGAATTGTAAAAAAAATTAAAAATATGATATCAAATCATAATATAGGCATCATGTTATCATATAAATCAAGAGAAAAACTATTATCACTATGAAAGTAAATTTGATTTCTAACTGTAAATAAACTGTTTTTATTAAGCTATTTTATCTTTTATTAGGGTTAACTAAATTACTAACAAGTGAAGATAATGTATCACACATATAAAAAATGGGAATAAATTATTGTCCTTACTCAACGGGATAGTCTGTTTACCATGATAATATAATGGCAATGAATGTCTAAAATCACCTATAGAGATAGGAAAAATAAATTCCTACAAAAATGTTGTACCAAAAAAGGAAAGAATATAAATTATAATAATTAAGATAAAATTAAAATTCATGAAATGATATGATTGTTTGAAAAAAGAAAAATTGTGCAATTATGATAGAATACAGAAGAATAAATTAACTCACATCACCACATATCAGACATTGGAATTCATGGATAAAATTTGATAGTAATATGATTTTTATGTTACACCCTGATATTTTAAAATTTAAAATATTTTTACATAGAATATATTAAAATCAACACTAATATTATAAAATAATATAACACCCATATAATTTAAGATATAAATATGTTTAATTAAATATAATTTTATAGATAGTATTCCAGGAATGAAACACTAGGATTCAAAGGAATACAATACTCTATTAAACTATCATTATTTAAGCACGATCATCATTATCAGTCCATTAAGATAGACTTTATGAATATAAGTAAATAAATTATAAAAATTAGATTGTATAAATATTTATAAAATAAATTTAATGGTTATATTTTTAATAAAAATATTATAAGAACCTTTTGACAGTGAATAAAAGGATTTATAAAAAACATTATATTTCTAAATGGTAGTTTATTCATAAATTTGGCACAAAATTTAAAATTAATTTTCATAAATTTTTTAAAAATGATATGATAAATAAATTAGTTTTATATATATATACATATGGATAGTATCATTGGCTCTATTTATTTTGTATTTTTGTGAATATATAAATTTTTCGAGGAATAATGAATAATAAAAAATTCTTATTGGAAAATTCATTTTTTTTTAAATTTTTAAAAAGAGAAATTATATTTTAAATTATTTTTAATTTATTATTTGTTCAATTATATAATTATATAAATAATTTAGGTCATTTTAGTTAATTTAATTTGAAATTTTGATAATAAAATATGATATATATATATATATGAGAATTTTCTCTTTGAAAAAATGCCCTTTTGTCATTACTACAATTAAATTTTGAATTGAATAATTCGACTTCTACTTATTAAATTTTGAAAAATTGATTCAGTTTAAGGAATCAACATAATATATGGTAAATAATAAGTATAACTAATATTTTGAGCATAATTAATTGTGAAAATAGTAAAATTAATTATCGAGGTTAAAGTACAAAATGGGTTTACGATGGGGTTAAACTATGACGATAAGGGTTAAAATGACCTAAATCATGTCCAAACCCCATTTTATTATATGTATATATACCATATAATATATATTATTTAATAAATACCCATTTATTGAGACTTTTTTCATGCACAAAATGAATGTATCATGTTTTCATTTCAAAAAATCAATGTGTGTCATCTCCACCACTTATAAATGAAACCCTTTCTTCTCACTACTTAACACATGAAAATCCAATTATTTCATAAAATAATGTCAAAATTAACATACCTACATCCAAAACCTTATATTTGATTAATTAATATGATTATAAATCCCTCATAATAGGGATTTAGTAATAAAACTTAAGAGTTTCTCTAAAGAAGAGGTAAAATTTTTAAACTTGTTTATTTATTTTATTTCATTTTAAATCTCCATAAATAATTTTTAAACTATGATTATATAATATAAATATTATATATAATATAATAATTTTTTTATTTTAATTTCAAATCACATATACATATACACTTCCATTAATGAAAAATGAGATTGTTGATCGTGTGTATAGAAGACTCCCACCTCGAAACTGATGACATTATTATTCGATAACCACCATTCATGGCTAGATGTAATGATTGAAAAAAAATTGGTAATGATATTTACTGAATTTTTATGTTTCTAAATTATGATATAATGTAAAACATATTTTTCTATTCTCTGTGGGATATGATATTGTCGCTCTTGAGTACGATAGGATAAAGCCTCGCGAAGCAATGTGAATCATTTTCAACATAACATTACATGAAATGTAGTATGTTAAAAGATAATTAAAATATTAAATATTAATTTTATAAAAATAATTTTAGAAATATAATATCACATATAACTTATTTCATTCTTATCCTTCAGAAAACAATTAAATCTGTCATGAGTATGTGTGGACTATCACCTCCACATATTTATGTGAAATTTTTGTAATTATATTTTTATGTGTAGCTTAAAAAGGAACTATTTTATTAATATAAAATCTATATATGAAATAATAATGATTCTAGAAATATTAATTAACATTTTTTCTTTGTGTTCCAATAATTTAGGAAAATGGATATAATGTTCATGTATACGAATGAATAACCATCTTGATGAAGAAAACAATCTATTTTATACCTATATATTTAATAGGATACTAAAAATACATATATATTGAATTTAAATGATATTTAAATAATATTTAACATTCATGTGATTATTTAACAATGATCAAAATAAATGAAACTAAGTTACCGAATAAAAATATATATGAAAAATGAAGCAATTATCACCCGCAAAAAGGGTCTTAGCAAGTAATTGATAATTAAATTGTGATAACATACTATATTTAAATAAAAATAAGTATGTGATATATTACCATGTAATTTTAATATATTTATAATAATCCTATTTTAATTATATAGGATTATGGGTCCCAAACCGAGGTAATTGAACCTGGGGTAAGTCTTTCTTTTCTCACTTTTACATCTGTGATACAAATACCATATTCATAACTTATTCCTTCAAGAAGTTTATATTCTTCCCAATTGATATTTTATATCATGAATATATTTAAATTAATTTTATATAAAGTTTCATTTTATTATTATTTCATTTATGAGACTTCTGATTTCGAAGATACCAATTTGGAAAGGGTTTACTTCATAATCTCATCATCATTCATGAATTTTTTTATTAAGTATCCCAAGGGGAAATTATTTACAATTTATATATTAAAATAAATATATATTATTCAATTATATTTATTCATGGTTTTTTTATATAATAGTACTATTTATCAACTATTTGGAACATAAAATTGTTGAGAAATGTTTTTATGAAATTCAGACACTATTTCTCTCTTCGGATAAAAGTACTCTTTTATTCGAAAAACTTCTTTTGAAAAGATATTTTAAAAAATATTTTTAAAAAAAAAATTTATTTATTTATTAATTTTGATCCATTTTTAATTCTATATAATTTTTTGAATTAAATATTCATATCTGTATAAAACGGCCCATTAGGCATTTAAAGAAAATATGAAAAGAATCAGTGTTTTAATATATACTACATGAAGAGAGAGATACATTTTCAAAAATACAAAATGTTTTAGATAATATTTTACATGTTTCACAATATTATTTTAATTGGAAATTATTTCAAAAATATTTAATGAATGTTTTTTCAATAATATATTTTCAAATAGAAATTGATATTTTACTGAAAAATGTTTTAATGTCATGTTTATAGTAACTGTATTCATAAAAGATATCAAACCATTGTTAAAAATATGACACAATAGGGATAATTTTTATTTATATAATACTAATTTTTTTGGAAAGTTTCAGATATTATTGATTGAGTATTTATAATTTTAATATCATTCACTATATTTCTCAGGATGGTTTGTGATAATAATTATTTGATATCAATAAGTATTAACATTTTGTATATAAATTATTAAATAAATATACACATATATATATATATATATGTTCATTATGATTAAACACATTAATATGAGGAATAAATTTTAATATTTATGTTTTGCGTGGGTAATGGTTACAAATATTCCCTCAATGCATCGATAGTTCTCATGATATAAACCAGTTGGCCAACTTAGAATAGTTTATACCAAAAGAATTCATCAATCCTTAAAAATGTATTGTTATTTTCATATATTTGGAATTATAACTTACCTAAATTTTTTATCAATAATTTTCATGGGATTATAATATTATTTAGAATATCCAAGGATATGTTTCTAGAGCATTAGATTATTTATGTGGCTTTATTTTATTACAATTTTTTTCTATAATATTATGCTAAGATTATTGACTAAATGTCACGTGTTTCTGTTATTTACCATTCACTATTAAATATGATTATTTATTAATTATGTCATTCATTGTATAAATACCCTTACTAAAAAAATAATCTCAAATATTTATTATGTTTTATTTTCCATAGCAATACAATTTTTTTATTGACATGAAGTGTTATACTAAGAGGAATTATATAGTTCACAATGATAACATCTTACCGATTTTATGTTTAAAATATAATGTGAATATCATATAAGGGTATAGTTTACTATTACTAATAATGTATTTAGTTAATTAAGATATTATACCTTTTATATATTACAATATTAATAATGTTGACACTAGATCTTAGTTACTGGAGTTGGTGTATTTATAGATAGTATCATAGGATGTTTAGTAAAAATCACAAAAACTAGATTTTGGAAAACATATATTATAGGAGATAATACTATGATATACAATGAGGATAAATATATATTAATTTCATAATTTTTTGTTAAGATATATAATATTTTTTCCCTAGAATCACTTCCCTTTTAGATATTACAAGTGTACATGGTTTTAGAATAGATTCCCCTTTGGTAATAAAATCCCAAAAGTAGCATTAGGATTGACTCGAGCGTCACTGGGTACACAAAATCATGCTATACTATACACGTGGTTTGAAATTCATAGGTTGAATTATTAGGATAAATAAAATTTTAATTACAATGCATTAAGAAGTAATTAAAAATATTTTTCAGACATAGAAACATTCCAAAAGCGATCTTGTTTATTATTACAAGAGTCGCCTTGAATAGATTTTCCATTTTATGATAACTGATTCAATCATTTTGGGATTATAAATTATAATACATAGTTTGATCATATAATATACTATATTGATAGTTTTTGAAATGGAACCCATTACAAGGAATTATAAATGTATCAATGCTCATAACCCAATGTGTATGAATGATCTTTTCATTTATGGGTGTAAGACAATATTTCTATGGGATCTATTCTCCTAACAATTAACATTATATAAGGACATAATGTCAGGTGTTATAAAAAACAATTAATTATTTATGTATTATATATTTAAGGGATTAATTTAAATATGGTGATTGTATAAAAGAAAAATATATATGAAAAAAGAGAAATCGATGGTTTTCTGGCATGTAATAATTATATAAAGAAACATACACGTATTTGGTTGATGGTAATGGGAATTTTCTATATGTGTGGAGAGAATAGAAACTATGATAAAAATTTCAAGGTTAATATAGAATTTCTCAATGTTCATTTTTTCAATAATAATGGAATTTGTAACAATGATAATTAATTCCCCCCAGAATCATAGGTAATATATGTCTAAATTATTAGAGTGATCATCCTCAATATTATTCTATAATAAAATATAAATTAGAATGATTATTTTCCATCTATTTATATTCCAGAATTATGTTATACGATAATTTTATCAGTTACATGTTTTTAATATGAATAATGAAATGTTTAAGGATTGTACTATTATTTTATTTCTTAAATTATTTGATATAATATTTTTATCATTATCTATGAACAAGAAATGTGACTGAGTGAAAATTCAATCCTCTTGGATAAAACGTGATTAAGAGAAGACATACCTCAATTTTTGAATTATGGTGAGATAAAAATTTGTTTTTTCTCATAGAGTATTGGTGATGATGAAATATGATAGTGGTTTCATTGTTTATTTTTTATTTTCTGGTGTA
Source organism: Viscum album (assembly GCA_963277665.1). NCBI lineage: Eukaryota > Viridiplantae > Streptophyta > Magnoliopsida > Santalales > Viscaceae > Viscum > Viscum album. Next base: position 1,785,735,185 of record OY728121.1, on the reverse strand, counting down.
TACATCAATTATTTATTTAGGAAATATATTAGACAACTTCAAGTTTAACTTTGTGAAGAATGTATGTTTTAATAAAGGTCTTATGGTGATATGGATTTTCATTTATATGGAATATGGAATTATAAGACAATATATAGTTTATTGGAATTTTAATGTTGATTTGATAACCATGCTTCAATATTTTTGGACATTGAATTCAGAATGACATTTGATGGATGTTTCTTAAGGTAAAATATATATGGAATTTTTATGATTAAAATTGGGTGTTATTTGATAACTTGTTCATAACTTTTTTTTTTGAAAAAATAAGTAGAGATACGTGGAATTATATTTCATTATATGAATCTGTTCAATGTTATTTGGGGACAAAAATATTGTTTCGGATATTCATTTCTTATAGTGAGAAATATTTTTGGAATTTATCAAAGTAGAACAAATTTAATAAATTTAAAATATGAAATAAATATATATCATGTAACTATATTTTCATATGTTCTCATTTATGATAGTAATGGAATTCCGCAACTCCTAGTAAGGAATCTTGATACAAATGTTTTATCCTGGTAGCTTAGTTTTAGATGAATCAAATAGTCCCCAAACTCTTCATAGATTTATGATTTGGTGGTTGTTAATATTTTATTGATCAATATCTTTATTTTGATCAATGAACTCTATCACCCTCCATAATTAATTAACCAATACTCTTTTCTTTGATGATTATATCATCATTACTAACCTATGTTCTCTAAATTGGAAACCCAGTTATGCAATTATTTAGGAGGAAATTTGATCACCCCTTTCTCAATTATAATGATAATGAATTATTAACGTGTATCATTAATTATATTTCATGAATGTTGTTTTCAAATTTTAACACCTAGATTATTGATGTCAAAATTAAATTATTAGGGAAAAACTTATTTAAGGGGGAGAACATAACACCCTAATATTTTGTAGATGAACATCATATTCGATATAATTTATGACACATAACACCAATATTATAAGATATTGTAACATCCCTATAATATAAGATATAAATATTTTTAAATAAATTAATTCTCTTTGACAACTCTCAATACACACAATACCTATTTTTAATGAAATTAAATATTCAATTAAAAAATTATAATTGAAACATGTCCAATATAACCTTGTCTTTTTTATGGGAAGTATGAATAGTGATAATTAGTTTATGAAAATGATATAGTTAGTATATTTATAAAACAAATTCAAATATTATTAGTTGATTATAAATAAAATAAGAACCATTTGAAAGAGAATCAAATATTTTTTAGAAAATGTGTATTTTTATGAAAGATGGTTTAATTCCAAATTGTGCTCATAATTTAAATTTCATTTTTAAATATTTAATAAAATTTATATGAAAAATATTAATCTTATTTTTTTTATTCATGAAAAAATAATCAATTAGGGAATATTTTTATATTTCTATAAATATTAATTTTTAAAGAATAATTAAAAATATTTCTTTTTATTTTAACTCTTTTTCATTTAAAATATTAATAAATATATTGGTTATTTTAAATTAGATTTAAATTTAAATAAGTTTAGTTATATTAAAGTTTAAATATTTCAGGTTAGAGGAATCAATTTCATATTGAATTTTTATATGAAAACATTATATATTTATAAGAATATTTTCCTCAGAAAAAATATCATTCATTACTTCTATAGTTTAATTTTAAATTTATTTATGAAAATTTAATGGTACTAATATGGAAAAATTGATTCTATATTCGGAATAAAAATAATTCATATTATCTAATAAGTTGAAATTAATTCCCAAAAATATTTAATAGTCAAAATAGTAAACATTAAATACTGTGATTAATGTAAAATGGGTTTACCTAGGGGTTAAACAATGAAGATATGGGTTAAAAATTACATAAACAAGGTCCAAAACACATTTTATGGAAACATACTAAACATATAATATATATATAAATTTATGTTCCATTTTGGTGGCGTTATTAAATAAAATAACATTTTTATCACTTCATATTTTTTAAAAATCAAAGTGTGTCCTCTCCCCCACTTATTGAAGGCAACCCCTCTCATCCCTATTCACACATCCAAAAACATTAGCTTCATCCAATACATTCCCCAATGAATTCCATAAATATTTAAAAAAACCTAGATTCCCTTTTTTATTAGTAACCCCACATGATATAGATATATGTATAATCCTAATGAGTCTCTCTGAAGAAGAGGTAAAATTCTTAAAAATGTATATTTATTTTATTTATTCTTAAACCTCCATAAATCCTTTATAAAATATGATAATATAATAAAAATATTAATTTATATATAAAAATATTTTATTATGTTAATGGAATATCCTAGATACATCTTCAGTTCAATCAAATTAGAAACTGAAATATTGATCGTGTGTACAACAAACTACTCCCTCACAAACCAATGTAATTAATTTTCCCTAATTACCTTTTAAGGAATGAAATAATGATTTATTTGTCGTATTTATAAGATATTTATGTAATTATTATTAATATGATATTATTAAATAACTTTTACCTTGATACATTTCATTATTTTATGGACAAGATAAAATAACTCTAATGTATAGTGGACTACCGCCTCACGAAGATATGTGAGTTGTTATTTTCTTATGAATTACATGGAAGGTATTAAGGTTAATATAGATGAATATATTTTAAATTAATGATATAAAATTATTTTTATAATATAATATCACATTTAACTTTTTAATATCCAATCTTTTAAAGAACAATAACCTTGTTGATGCATACATGTGTATTATCGCTTCCAAGGAGTGATGTGAAATGATTTTCATTTTCTTTTTTACACAAATGGTAATAATTATGTATTTCATTAATATAAATACTATATATAAAACAACAATATTTCATTATATAGTAATTAATATTATTTTTAATTTCATTTAATCTATTGATTACAATAGAATTAACAATCATGTGTACGTGCGACCTACCATTTGCATGAATGGGGTAATACAGGATATACCTCTAGCTTTAGTAGATTACTATATATTCATGTAAAAATAATATAAATTATATTCATAAATTTTCTAAAAAAATTATATTATTTTAACCACTATCTAATTAAAAGGAACAAAAGTTTTAAAATATAACATACCAGAAAAATGAAGCAATTATTAACAAAAATGTCGATTTTAAAAATCAATTATTTATAAACATATGATAAATAAATATAATTAATTCATACATGGAATGAGATATATTCTTATGGTTCATTAATTTATTTATAACAAAACTATATTTATGATTAATGTGTTTTGGACGCATTTATAGGATATAAAAAATGTTGTAAGGGTTTCTCATATAACTTTTACATCCACAACACATACACCATATTCACTATTTATTCTTCATCATTGATAATATGATTCACCATTTATATTATAAATCACAAATATATTTATTTTCCTTTTTTAATGTTTTATATGATTATTATTTCTATTACGGTGGGTATGATTTAGATGTTACAAACATTCTTTATATTTTATTTCATAATGTCATCATTGTTTTATATTTTTTTTATTTTTGACTTCCATAGGAGAATTATTTATATTTCAATGTCAAAATAAATATATTTTCATCTCCTATATTTATTAATAATATCTATAAAATAATTGTACCATATTAAATCTCATTGTTACTGAAAATGAATGGGAAAATATTTTTATGAAAATGTAAATTTATTTTTATTTTTGGTCAAAAATTATTTTTCATCAAAATTATGTTTTATAAAATAAATTCAAAAATGATTTTACCCTTTTCAAAATAATTTATTAAAATATATTTTTTCTCATTTTTTATTTTTACAATTTTATCTGAATGAAATATTAATGAGTTCTTTAGAATAAGACCTTTTTTGATTTCACAAAAAATTGTGATTGTAATTTTTTTAACATTTATGACCCGAATTGAATTTTATTCCATCATGATTACTCAATATTTTATTTCATATTATAAATTATTTTAGAGTTTACATTCAATGAAAATAATTTTCAATAATAATGATATGGTTTCATAAAAATATTTTTAGGGTGAAATGGTTATTTTACTTAAAAATATTAATACAATTTTAATCATAGTTATTGTATTGATGAAATAAAAAATCATTCATTGAATAATTTATGCTATGTTTGACTAACTGTAATATCCTCAATATTTAAGTGAAATAAAACCCTATTTGTAATTAATTTTTTAACAATTTTATGTGTAAAATATAAATTTTTAATAAAAAGAACATAATAAATGATTTAAAGGATTTATTCAATGGTAAAATCTTTGTTAACAATCTGTATTATTCTTTGGAATATTTTTTATAGCCATACACTAAGTTTTTTTAAAATTCTAAGCCCCATTATGCATTGAGATTTATTTAATAAAAAATTATATAATATCTGAGAATATTTCTTCAAAATTAATACAATATAACTGTAATGGTGTCTCATATGGAAAATATAATACCACATTTTGGTCTAGGATGCAAGGTTAACGAAGGCATGACATTAAATTTATGATCATCTAGAATTTGGTTATATCAAATGTGAGGGTAATTTATTTAATATTTTAAATATACATTTTTAAAAAATAATTGAAAATATTGAAATTGGTTTTTCATATGAAAAATTCAAGAGAAGCACTAGCTATGGAATATGAGTTTTAACATAGGCGTGACATAAGTTATGTTCATTTCGGGTGTTTAGTTACATCAAAGGAAACATTTATAAGGTAATGTGAAGCTCTATCTTAGACTTAGTGGTTTAGGTCCGGATCTTTGGAAATGGTATCATAGAATAAAGTCAGATTTGGGAAATGTTATATAATAATATGATGGTTGGGACATTGGTAAGGGAACTTTCTCAATTCAAACCCATTATTTTTTTAGTGGAACTCTGAGTATACATAAAAGTAGAAATTTATTTTCTTACTATTATAGTAGAATAAATTCACCTTGGTTGATTCCGATAATGTTTATTTCTATTCAATGTGGTTTTAGGTGCATTCATGCATCATGAATAAAAATATACGTTGACATGCCACATATAAACTTGTTTTTATGATAAAAAATATTTAATTATTTATATTCTTTCATTTTTTAAATATGTTTGGTATAGTTTCTCTTTGTATGATATCACATGGTTGTCATGTTATCTTGATATATCTTTATTTTCATTAGTTAAGAAAATTATACATGTTATTTTGTAAGTATATATATGATGAATGTGACTAAGAGGATGGGATGAAGACTTAGGTTAGTTCTAGGATAGGTAAACATTGGGTTACAGGGAGAATCCTTGGTGAACCCTATGTGATCCCTTAGATTGGTTATATTGTAATTATGTTCCAATTTTACTGTTTCTACATATATGTGGGACCAGGAGTCTGATCTCTGAACATTATGCCCTTAGTTATTCAAATAATACCACTGAAGATACATCTTGGTGATGATATGTCGATAGAGATATAGTATAGAAACATAACAATTTTTTTGGTCGAACAAAATCTTATTTATATAGAATATGGATGTTTGTTGGGTGAAAAATATTTATTTTCAATAAAAATAACATAATAGAGTATTCAATGGACTTATGTAAGGGTACATTCCTTGTTAACACTTTGAAATATTGTATAGAATATTTTCATAGTTAGGCATTGAGTTAAAGAAGAATTTTGATTCCCATGGAGCCTCGATATTGATTTAATAAAAATAATATTATATTATATTATCTGTGCACATTATTTTCCAAAAATAATTAAATTTATCTACAAAGGTTTTTCATTTATGAAATTCTAGATCAATATTAATTAAAGGATGTGGGTCTTTCTTATAACATTTATGTACATCAGAAATATTTTCAAAGTGCTTGTGAGGATAATATATTTTTTATTATTGTTAAATATTTTTTAAAAATTATGGAATATTTCATCAATAGTGTATTATATTCTAAATATTGGACCATCGTTAGGTTTTGGAATTTCAGTTATACCTTAAGCATGACATATCCTTCATTTACATCATGTTTTTGGTTACATCTCACATAAGATTAATAATAATAGTATTATTATTGTTTGTGTTCATGAAAAAAAATTAAAATTACATATTTAATTAAATTATCATAATCAATCAGGTTATTTAACCGTGGATGAATATTTATTTATTGGTAGGTCATTTAGGTTATTAAATTACATTTTTAATTAATACCTTCTCCTAAATAAATGAAAAGTTTTGGTTAACATTAATTTGTTGACTATTAGTTTTTTCATGGATGTTTTATTTAAAATTTTGACGGTGGCAATGATATGGGACATTTAATAATTATAATAATTTTTTTATAATTATTATTATTAAATTGGGATAAATTATATTTTTGTGTGGATAATTAATATATATATATATATATGATATAAATATATGTTTATATATACATTTACAAGTGTATATTTGTATATATGGATGTGTGTGGGTGTATATATATAACATTTATATCTATATGGGTTAAATGTTTATATATATACACATGTGCGGGTGTATATATGTCTACACTGATGTACATAATATATATATATATATATTGGTTAAGTATACCAATATCTATGTGTAGGTGTAAATATATATATATATATATATCTGTGTGTGTGTGTGTGTTGGTGTCTATATAAATGTAGGTATACATATATGTAAGATAAATCAATAAATATATATATATATATATTGATGATTATTCAAATAAAATTAATAATTGATTTAAAATTATTAGAAGTGGATGCTAGAAAGAAAATGTATAAGAGGTAATTGGGGTGCCACCAAGATTTATGATGAAATAGAAATAAATAAATTGAAATACATGAGATATTTGAAAAATAAATAAATCATCAAATTATCAATTTATGGATGAAATGAGGGCTTAGTGTGGAATATATTGAATATATAAGACCTTTTTAAGATATCATACATAATGAATGAGGATAGAGAAGAAAAAAATAATGAAAATAAAATGACTAAAATTTTATTAAAGGGGGATTGGGGGAAATAAAATGTGTATTGGAGGTCTGTCTCTCATTATTATACATATCTTCCTATACCCCACTCTCTATAATCATTTTATATTTTATTTAATAATTTTTATAATCTTCTCACTTCAATATCTCATGTCATATTAATCAAATTTTAAAAAAATATCATTTTTTTCTTTTGATGAGTGTAATTTTAAAAATTATTTATTTAGGAGATAAGTATATTTTTATAGATTTAAATTTTTACATTTAATTCATGTTTGAAATATTAATTATGGATATATTTTTAAATCATGATGAATCTGGAATGGTCCTATGATTCAGTGGTTGAATTTACCTCTAAATAAAATCCTTTTTGTCATTTGAAATTTCATATAATGTAGGACTTCCTTGAATTTTGGACATGTTTTATAAAAGTTATTATCTTGATGGTTTGGTATGAGTGTTTATCCCATGAAAACATTGTATAAGATACTAACCTTTATTGAGATATATCATACTCATTTTTATGTATTCTATTTTTATTTTTTAAAATCAATCATTTGTTGGGCCTTTCTATGCGGTGGTTTTAGACGAATTCAGATAATTTTGGAAGCACATGAGGATGTTCACGTATGGTACATTTTTAGGGAAAACCATGCAATTTCCCTAGGATACTAAGCTCCTAATTTTGTGGAATTGGATGGAGGTGCAAGGTTTGAAAAAATAATGTGGCCACACTCCGCATACCATGCACTCTTGTATGAAGTAGGATTTCATGATTAGAGAACGATTTGTAAAATAATTCACCCACCATATAATAGTGAACCCTGATAGTAGGGGTTCATGGTTAGGGTTCATGGTTTGTTTAACCATGTGCCACATCCAGAAACCATGTGCATAGTTATTTTACCCCTGAAATTTTTATTAAAAATTTTATAACTCTAAGTTTATATCCCCAATCATCCCCACTCTACCAATATAAATTAATTTTATTTTGGAGGATCTAAATAGGATTCCTAGACACCTAAAATTTCTTCTATTGTTAATTGATCATCTAGTGGAAGGATCATTTTCACTTTGGAATGTGATATGTTATTTTTCGGGTTTATCTATCTTGTGTATTTGTATCCCTATTTAGAGGGATTGTTTTCCTATGATGCATTTGGAATATATCTAGGTTTTAATAGATCATGTTATTTTAGACGTTGATCCTTGGAATTGATCCCAAATCTCCTCCCCCATTTAAAATTAAACTATTTTACACTGAATATAGTGTTTTTTTAGTGTTCATAAATATTGGTAAGGAAGTTTTTATAATTTTTAATTCTTATAGTCTTGATTATAATAATTATTATGTAATTTTCCCCATACATTTTCACATTTTTTTCATTTTTACAAATTTAAAAGTTGAATTTGTTTCTCATGGAATTGTGATACCCTATAATGATCCCTTTAGTCCAATTATAGATAATGAGACATGGCTTTATAAAACCCTTAGGGTGTGCCAATTTTCTTGATATAATGGTAAATATAATGAGTAAAGGAAGTTGTAGGTCTATGAAATTGAACAAAATCCTAATTTCATTTTTGATAATGGGAGTTAAGGTGTTGATTGTCTTAGCATTGATGGATAAATGAATTTTTATGTTAATGATGATAAGTGAATGAATAGTTAAATTATTTATGTTGTTGTTTATTATATAATTTAATAACAAATGATGTGTTTGATAAATGAATTGTTACACCATGATGAAAATGGTTAATAGTTGATTTATGAATATGAAACAATCATATGTGATATTATTAAATGATTAATCATTATGTCATGTGTTAGGGTATGTAGATACAAATTCCCATGGGGTTTCAGATTACATTTCTAGGCCCCCAATCCATGCATTTGAACAATGAGTTGGGGGTCAGAAACTATTTTTCCAAATTATTAGGGGGTGTCAGACTGATGCCCCAGGACCATGATATATTTTCATTGGACTTATGTTCCATGTCCTGAGATAATGGTTCCCAGAATTAGACTACATTGTACTGCATGAAATTATAATTAAACTGGAAAATGAATTCCCATAGAAATTATAAAATGTAAAATCTCTATGTTCTTGAATCAAAATGTGGCATGGTCCAAAAAAAGTATGATACAGTTGAAAAAAGAATAAAAAAGGTGAAACCTTATTTCATTTGTCATTTGATATTTTTTATTTATTAAATTACATAAACTATTATAGATTTTTTATTTCTTTAGAAATCATTTGTGGTGGTCCACTGATTTGTACCCACATCATACTCAGTGTAACTAATTGGTACTTGAATAGAATTTATGTTTCCAGTATAGGAAAAGGGAAATAACCCTACATCATATAGAGGATATTAGAATCAAAATGGAACATGGAATATTCAACTAGACAATATTTTGGGACCCTCAAGGGATTTGGTTGTGTTTCTTTGTTCTTTGTTTTCATTTGACACAAAACACTTATATGGTACGGAATAAATTCTTATTTTTTATAGTCATATATTATTTTTTGGATTCATCATGTGTAGTTTGGTTTTATATTGATTATAAATTCTTATTATTATTTCCAATGATTATTTATTTCATTATTTTTGATTCTTTCATACCAATGATAATTTAGCCTAATATTACATTTAAGACACTCACTGCTAGTCGGCATCTTGTGGAATACGACAAGGAATGCCTGAGGTCATGTGGTGAACCAACTCATGTCAACATTATATAGCTCCTAGATTCAGATTTTGCAAAGATGTAGTATAATAATTTTTTATTTAATTTCAGTTATATTATTATTTATAAAATTTATGCATGAGTCTAGGATGAGTCGATCCTTGTAAACGATTCCCTTAATGGGAGGATCTAACCCATGTGTTCTAGAAAACCCTAGTATCCATAGTGGTTTTTACAACCCGTGCCATTAACACACATTAATTAATGAATTATAAAAATATAATACATTTATTACAATTGAGAAGACTGAGAAACCAATTTTCATTTGGTAATTATGGACATTTCATAAAATCTAAAAACATGGGTTACATCAAAATTATTGATAACTTCCTTAACATGATTAAAATTTTCCATCATTCTTAAAACATCCTGAGATAAATTGGGGAAATATAATAGAAAGGTGTGAGCTATAAAGCCCTATAAAGGAATAAACTAAAAATAACATGAATAACATATTACATGTTATAAAATATGAATTAAATTGGTACATAAATGGGATGAAAATCATAAACATGAAAAGAGAGGCATGATATAGAAATATAATATAATGGAGACCGGGGAGTGTTTCAAAAACATTAAACATCACATTATAAGAATAAGTCAAGGTTAACCACAAAAAATGCCTAACATAATGTTCATTAGGTAACCTCCCAATCAATATTCATGGTCCATAATTAGACTAAAACATTATTCAATGAATTGGAGTCCTATATATCATCACCCTTCATAAACATATCCTGGGCATGCATAAGTGTGCCACATAGATCATTTAAAAAATAAAATTTTTCATCATATTTAGTTCCTAAATAATTTAGATTGGAATATATATTTGTATATTCCAAGTCAAATAATTATACGTTCACAATATAGAACACGCCTGATAAGAAATGGGTATTGGTATTCACTATAAAAACAATTATCATGGAAAATCACAGTAATGTTACAATACCACAACCTTGGCACATAAATGATCATGGGAGGACATAATGAGGGTTAAAGGGGTCCCTTAGGATTTATATATCATATGGGTTGGGAAGGTTATGAAAAAAATATATATGTTAGGAAATGGTGATAAAATAATTAATGTATAGAATATTCATCTGAAAATAGTAGAACGTAAGGATCACATACTACATTTTAGCATAGTAATGACTTGGGTAAGTGCTGTAATGAGAGGGGATAAATGATTTATCATTTTTAGGAAATAAATTGGATAATTACTAGATATCATATTTTTAATGAAAATATAACCAATTTATTTTAAAACGAAAATTACAATAAGGTTTCATTAATTATAAAAAAAGAGTGTGAGGTTCCTTAATTTTTTATAGAAAATCACAAGAATATTTCTGTAGAAAAATGGGTGATCATAATGTTTAATGGGAGGGATTAATGAATTGTAAGGGGTATCCAACCACATTTTACAAAAATATTATGTATGATGGGTGTATAAAAACATACCTAAATAAAAAAATTGAACTTAAGTGCACCCCAATATCTAAGTACTTGAATAAAAAGGAAAGAGGGAGACCCATTACCTTGAGAGGGAGATTCCTAAATCAGGAGAGGGGATTCTTGTGATATTTGGGGAAACATGGGAGGAAAATAGAGATCCAGAGTAAGAGTAAATATGTTATCCATGATTTTTTTGAATTGTAATGGGATTAAGGGTGGTTCTATGTTCGAACAATATGGGAGTTCTTTATTAATTTCAAAACATAGGTTATGGACTATATAAAATAATGTAATGAAACCCAAAAACCGATCTATTTTACATTATCTTGGTTTCTACCAATTTGGTGTTTTTTAATAACATTATAAGGCCAAGGGATGATTTCATAAAAATAATTCCCTTCGGTTTGTGGAAGTGTGTCATGTTCAAAAATAAATTATTTAAAAACCTCAACATATAATATAGGTTTTGGGGGAGTCATAAAAGATTTATAAAAGTAATCAAATATTCCAAAATTCAAATTATTTAAAATGGAGTAATTTTATAAATATTTTAATTTTCCCTTTCAAAACAATGATAGGAATTAATTGAGAAATGCTGGTGTATTTTTCACAAAAGCATTTGAAACCTTCTAGAATTTACATTTCAGATCATAAAAATTATATTCTCTTATAAATTTTGTAAAAAATATTTGATATTATTATTTTATTAAAATATATTTTTTAAGAAAATTCAATAATTCATCAAATTAAAATATCTAAATTGAAATTATATATTACACAAAAATACCATTTGTGTTTTGTCATATCAAAATGTAATTTTAAATAAAATAATTTTTTAATTATTTATAAATAAACTGAAATGAAATTATTATATATAAATGAAAATATTAATTTTCAAACCATTAGGATAAGTTTGTTTCAATTTGTATTTATTTTTTTAACCTTAATTTAGCTATTTCCTTTTTATTGTGGTAAGAAATATTTTTTACATTGTCTATTCATATTCCCCAAAAATTATGTTGAATATATTACCTAATTTTATTTAGGATTAGTGAAAATGTGGAATCCATATTATCATAATCATTTCTTATATGTGTAAAATTTTAATTTAAAATAATCTAGCAAGCGTGATAGAATGTTTTTTTTCAAAAAAAATACATTTTTAATGGAAAATTATATTTCTTTTCATTGCCTTTAGAACAACTAATCTTAACTATGTGAATTTAAATTGATAATGTCACGAACCAACCTTGGTTAACCCATAACCGTTCACCCGAGCTGAACAGAGGTAAGGCCTGAGAGACATTCCAGATCCTCCCGGGCGGGGAAAATGCACCAGGGGATCAATAGAGAACAAATTGGAATGATTTATCCCAAATAAAATAAACTATTTAGTGGAAATAAATTCAACAACCTAAAATAAATAAATGATAGGAAAAAAATAAAGGATGATCAACAACATGACTAAACATTCTATGACTTGGACTCTAGATAACCCTGTGGGTTACTCTTTGACGCTAAAACCAATTGTCATCCAAGGTGATCTGAACCAAGCTAAAACCTACAGTATGAACTACAAACAAGAAAACACTACATTCCTGAGTATTAAAACAAAGTAGGTATGCCCAACTAATAAATACAGAAATTATCATTTTTAAATAAATAAGACATTGATTTTTGGTTTTAAATACAATCTATAAACATCGGGTTTTCAATAATTTGGATTTCAAAATAAACAAGTCACAACCCATTTCCCACAAAATTTTAAAATTGGGCTCATTCAAGAAGGTGAAGTGGGGTTCTCTAAGGGGTGATAAAAATGAACGAAGGCCAAATAATAATATTCTATTTTTATTAAAATGGGAAACATTTATTTTTTGAAAATGAAGTTCATTAAAAAATTTAAGTAAAACTGCAATTTCTCAATTTTTCAGAAGGACACGCAAAGCCAAGAATAAGGGGGTATAGTTACAAAATGATGGAAATGGATAATTATTAAAGTTTTGGAGTAACACGATAACACATAGGAACTCAAAGGATGACCAGAACATACTATACATGTGACTCATCCTGAAGGCATACCGTACTTAATGAAATCATAACACCCTAATGCTCGAAAATCACCCTACATGGCCTGGTCGAGGGGCCCAATCCCATAGAAATAATAAAAAAACATACCCTACTATGGGCCAATATCCAGTGCGTAACCTAATCTACTACAACAAACATTCTTATAAATCTTCTTTTTTATGCTAGGTTCCCATGTGTATTTCAAAAGGGGGTGTGTCATACCATTCAAACTACAAGTCACATATATATAACTAAACACAACACACAATATGGGACCACCTCGGTAACCTCAAGTTTAGTCCCTAGCCTTAAAATAATTATCATATGAGGGGTATCCAATGCTTAGGACCCTCCCAACTCATGGCCAACCAACTATGCAGGAGACCCAATTCAAGAGGGGTTTTTGAAATAGCCAATTCAAAATGTGAGACGGGCCTCTATCATCAAAACATTAAACCATCTACCAAAATCTCATAAAAACTAATTTAAAAAATTACCAAACATCATCTTTATAATACTGTGCCCGAACTAGACCTTAGACAAAGGATTTACAAAAAAATGTTCAGTAGTGCATTTTAAAGCCAAGCCAAAACACGCGTAACATCTGAAGCTGCCAAACACAATTTCCATCATTCTCACACAAAAATTCATTTAAAAAACAATACACCAAACACTTTTGCAACCAAATTGAAAACCCATTTCAGTAATCCAACACATAATTTCACATCAAGAACACATTTAAAAGATCCAAATGGGCAAAAAAACCAGAACTTATAGTGCGAAAATCCAATTAAAAACATAAATCACTACTTTAAACATCACAACAATGTTAATAAATTCCAAAGAATACGTTATATATCAATAGTTGTTTATAAGAGCCAACCAGGCCATTTCCAAAGCACAAGGTACGCTAAACCATTTGCAACAAAATCAAACCATCAAAAAACCAAGGTTAAACATACTAATTCCACAAGGTGAAATTAATTTAACAAAAGTAAAAGCATATTTAGAAACCCATGGGGGTGAATATCAAAAAATAAAAATAAACTTAATTGAAAGGGAATATGAAATTGGCTCCTACCTTAGAACCAAGTCGGAATGAAAAAACACTCCCGAAGATGGTGTGAGATCATATTCACACCTCAATCACATGCTTAGGAAGCAGAATCGAAGACCAAAAAACAAAAATTGAACCCAAATTGAGGAATAAACCATAAATAAAACCTATAAATTGAAGAAAACCACATAAAAGGGGAATAAGAATACCCATTGGGGAGGAGTAGGGCTATCTCAGGAGAGGGAGGTCGCATCAGATCGCGCTAGTGAAGAGGTGACAGAGCAGGGGGAGCGTCCATATAAGAGGTATGCGTCAATGGGGGTTTGTGTGGTTGTGTAGTGCAAGCTGGAAGAAAGGGGTGGTCGGTTGGGTTGTGTAGAAAAGGATGGGAGGTGCTATTGATGGAGGGATGGATGGAGATGGAGGGACGTCCAGGGTGTAGTGGCACGAGGTAGGGGGTTTCACACCCAGTTGTGCCGAACAGCCCAAAGAAAGGGGGAATGAAAGGTAATAACCCAAAAAAATAACCTAAATAATAATAATGATAATGATAATTGATGTTAATAATAAATTTATAATAATAATATTATTAATAATAACTTTAGTAATAAAGAATTTAATAATAATTTGTATTCATAATATTTATAATTACAATAATAATAATAATATAATAATAATAGTTAAATTGTCAATAGTAATAATAATTATAATAACAACCATATTAATAATAGTCATATCCTTAAAAATATTTTTAAAAAGAATTAATTTTAATTGTATTATTTATAATAATAATAATAAAAATAATAATAATCTACATTACTAGAATTTATAATATAATAAAAATAATAAAAATATAATGCTAAAATTATTTATAACAATCATTTCATTTTTTTGAGTAATGGTTGGGGGTTAGGCCCCCTTTATTAATAATAATAATATTAATAACATATTTAATAATTATGACAATATTATGGACACTTTTAACAATAACTATGATGATCAACATTTGATTTTTAATAGTAATAAATTTAATAAAATTTTTAATAATAGTAATAAAGATTAAAAACAAAACAAATTTAATAATATTGATACTATTATCCGCAACAATAATAATATTATTATGCTTAAAATGCTCAATTTATTTATTTCAACATTTTTTTAACTTCATTTCATTATTCATCTAACTTTATAATTCATCATGTATACTCGGTAGGTAGTGCGGTGACCCGGACGTAGCCGCATGATCTCCCAATCGTGCTCTGCATGTGTGTTAGACACCCCAAAACCAAAAATGCGTATTTTTTCTTAATAAAACTAAATATTTTTAATAAAGAGTCACCCAATCCCTAGATAGATCCAAGGAAAAAAATCAAATCTGGGTGTCACAATTATCCCCGTCATAACACATTCCGCCCTTAGAGAGCCATAACAGGGTCAAACCCCCAAAATACGAATTGATGCCCCTTTACAGTTTAAGGAGATTCCCAAAGATGAAAATGAAGAGGTCACAAAAAAACCACCAACAAGCGAAAGGATAACAAGATGAAATTATGAGACCAAGAAGGACTCCCTGCTAAGTGATACCTGCAATGAAAAGATTAAACACCCGTAGTTGATTGGTCTAAAATAAATAGAATTTTTACTATGCCTATAACATCATTAAAGAATGAATGACTAAAACATTTTCAAATGGAACTCAATCATTTGTTCTGACTTTAATTCAGCCTTAAAACACTACATTCAGAATGAAACCAAGAGGGATAGAACCACCCCTTCAAAACCAAAAAACGAGTTTAAACTATATCCTATGAGTACCACTTAAAACCTTGCACTAAAAAATGATGGAACCCTCACATCCCAAACCTTTACTCAAAAAGAGAACATATAATTAGGTGGTTCCACACAAGACCTCCCAATATCAACCAATACTATGAATGAAACTAAGATATTGTCACAGGGAGGCCCAAATGGACACCCCAAAAATGAAATAGGCTAACATAGGACTGATTCAGGGGTAACTCTATGAGACCTAGAGTGGGTCTCCTCACCATAATAACTAACGAAGTCAAACAGACATAGAAATTTTTTTACACAGACCGAAAATCCCCAACACAAGTGGAAGGAAGGGAAGGGCCCAACTAAAAGGGCGTCAAAACCACAACCGAAAACACCAAAAACTCCACACCTTCAGAATAACACAAATTATTCCAAAATAAGGACCAAAATTAAACCAAGACCCCTTTTTACATAATTGGGATTCCCCTGACTTTGAACCAACTTCACAAAGTAACCTATGGTTAATGATATAATGACTAAAACCTATCTTTCATCAGAATTAGGATTTAGAAACCCTCGTATATAAAGCATAGATCAAAATCTCACAAAACACACTTAAATTTAAATAAAATGTTCAATGGTTTAGAAAAAAAAACAATATTAAAATTGATGGAAAAGAAACACCACAAAATGGCACTATACATGAAAATTACATCTGATAAATTGTAAATTGAGAAACCCCAAAATGATCACAAACATCACCCTAATCTTGTGGGTGGGATGAATTGACCCTTGAAGAGTTGAGATCAACTTCATGATCTTCTTGGAAACACTCTAACATAACCTCTACAGGTGACCCAGACGTCCACAAGTGTGGAAAGTTCATGTAGCACTTGGGCACGCTAACTTTTTGTGACCCTTCTTACCACCCAGATGAAAATCATGATATTTTTCACTGAATAAGTTGATTAGAGGTCTTAAGTCCACTTAATTACCCTACCACCACCATAATCATCACCCTGCTTCTCGTTCTTCTTAACGACATTTACACATTGATTCCAGAGACCATGAAAGGATACTCCATCCCTTGCCCTCTTTATAACTCACCATTGACACAAAATACTTGCCTCACCATGTCAGAGAAGGTAGTTAGGTTGAGTTCTGAAGCCTCTGACCATAGTTCAGGTTAGAGAACTAATTCAAAACGTAGAGCTTTCTAGTGATCAGTTGAAACATACCATGGGTCATACAGAATAAGGTCTAAAATTTGTCGATATAATTTTAATACCGATATGACACCCTGTTGAAAACTACACAACTCTATCCTCTTTCTTACTATCATCAACTCATTGAAATACTATTGGATGAATGAAAAATTGAAGAACTCCCATGTAATATCTTCCTAAGAATTAATTTGAGACACGTTCTTCCACCACTTCCATATTGTGACTTCAAGAAAGAAGGTATAAAACATTACCTTTAATTTCTCATTCAGCACAAGGAAAGTAAAGCCTCTCCCAATCTTCTGCATCCACTACTCTTATTTAAGAGGATCCTCTTGATAAAAAATATTAAAGGGTTAATATTCCAAAACTCAAGGAGATAGTCTCTAGGTTAATCAACTAGGGTGTTCTCTATAGATGAACCACCTGAAGCTGTACCTTGGGAATCCATTGAATCTTCATGGGGGTGGACACTAAGAAATAAAAAAAACAAGAGAAATGTTCCAAAAAAAGTCATTACCATCTTAAAATCAACATTTCATAATTTCCAAAACAATACTTTACATAAGGAAACTAGAATTGATGGAAGACTACGATATATGGTGGGAGGAAATATTCCAGTCGCACCACCATCACAGAGAGTGTTCTAGGACAATTTCCTCATCTCAACATGGATTTAAAGGTCCTAAGAGTTCACATAGACCACTTTCCCAAATCCATTTCAATTTCCAAATGCAAAAAAATCATAAGGATCAATGAACACTGACAATCCTAGACATCCCATGGTAACATGATGGTATGAATGAGAAAGTGTTCATGACATCCTTCATGTTCCTACACCTTGAGCCTAGAAATCCTACTTCTTCTACCTTAATATCCCCAAATAACAAAGGGGGCTATGAAACTAATGGTCTGCTAAGAGATGACCTTCTCTGATACCATTTCATCATGAACCAACCTAGGTCGACCCGGAACTAGTCACTTGAACCAATATGTGGAAATTCCCGAGAGGTATTCCAGATCCACCAAGGCTGGTAAAAAGTGCTAGGAAATCAACAAAGTACAAATTGGTGTTATTTTTCCCATTGGAAATATAAGAACTAGTATAAAAAAATAGAACAACATGAATTAAATAAATGATATGAAAAAATTAAGGACAATAAAAAAACACAACTAACCTATCCATGACTATGAATCGACATAACCCCATGGGTTACTCTCCACCACTGAAACCAAACGTCACCCAAGGTGATCTGAACCAAGCTGAAACCCACTACAGGAACTAAAAATAAGAAAACTCTATAGTCATGATTATTAAAACTCTCTATCTTGTGCCGACTAATATATTCCCAAATGCGCATATATTAAATAAATAAAACATTGATTTTAGGTTTTAAATACAAACTATAAATATAGGGTTTTCTATAATTTACATTTCAAAATAAAAAATTCACAACCCATTGTCCTAAAATTTTTAAAACATGGCTCATTCAAGGAGGTCATGTGGGTTTCAAAAATTGGTGAGAAAAAAGAAAGTTCTAAATAAGAAGCTTCCATTTTAATTAAAAATTGAAAACTTTTATTTTCTTACAATGTCATTATTGAAGCCTTTTAAAAAAATAACTTTATCAATTTTTCATAAGGATAGGCAAAGCGAATAAAAATATAGTACATTTACACAAGGAAAGAAATAGCTAATGATACAATTGTTGAAGCAATATGGTAACACTTAAAAACTCATAGGAAGATAATAACATACTATACATGTGAGTCATCCTGAAATAATTCCATACTCAATGTCATCATAATGACCTAACTCTCGACTTTTACCCTACCTAGCCTGGTCAAGGGGCCCAATCCCATAGAAAAAAAAAAAATACTACCATTCTTTAGGCCACTGGCCAGCGTGTAATCTAAAAATGTGCAGAAAAATTAATAGAAATAATCTTTTTTATGCTAGTTTCTCATTTATATTTCACAAGGGTGGTGTTCCATACCATTAAAATAACAAGTCACATGTGTATAACTACCCACAACACATAATTTATAACTAACCTAACCGCCTCCGGGTTAGTCCCCTCCCTTAAAATAATTACCATATTAGGGAATTCTATACTGAGGACCCTCCCACATCACAATGAACCAACTCGTTAGGAGACCCAATGTATGAGGGGTTTTACAAATATCCAATTGAAATTGTGAGATAAGCCTTTAGCTTGATAACATTCAACAATTTACCTAAAACCCTTAGAAACTACTTTCAAAACATTTCCAAATATCATACTTATAATAATGTGTCCAAATGGGCCCTTTGACCAAGCATTCAACAAAAATTTACCCAAGTTCATTTTAATGACATGACGAAGCACACAAAACATACAAAGGTTCCAAACAGGATTTCTATCATTCTCACAAAAACAATTCATTTCATAAAATACCATACACCAACAACTTTCTCAACCGAATGGGAAACACATTTCAATGATCCAACCAATCATATCAGAACATGAACACATTTAAAATGGCTAAAGGGTCACACCAACAAGAACTTATTGTGTGAAAATACATTTAAAACATAAATCATCACATTGAACAACACAATCGTGTTAATAAATTACATACCTTATATTATAAATCACTATTTGTTTATAAGATCCAACCGGTCCATTTCCAAAGCATGAGGTATGCTAAACCATTTCCAACCAATCAACCCATCAAAAAATCAAGGGTAAACTAACTAATTCCACATGGTAAAATTAATTTTACACTAACAAAAACATTTTTAGAAAATAAAGGGGGTTTGAATATCATGAAATAGAAATTAACATAATTTTAACGGAATATGTAATGTGGTCCTACCTTAACACCGAGGCGCAGTGAAAACACATGCTCGAAACCAGTGCGAGATCATGTTCACACCTCAATCACACACTCGAGAAGCAGAATCTAACCCTACACAACCAAAATTGAAACCAAATTGAGTGTTCAAAATTAAATAAACACTAGGCAAGGATGAAAACTAAAGAAAAAGGGGCATTAGACTACTGATGGTGGAGGACGATGGTTATCACTGGAGAGGGATGTGGAGCCAGGTCACCCTGGTGAAAAGCTGACGAAGCGGGGGGTCATGGTGGAACAAGGGGCACGTTTCCATGGGGGTTTGTGTGGTTTTTTGGTGCACACCAGAAGTAAGGGGGTGGATTTCTAGGTTGTAGTGACAAAGTGGGGTGGCACCGATGGAGGATGGTTTGACAGAGATTCAGGAGGCGTATGGGGTAGCGATGCGAGGAAGGGTGTTGCGCACTAGGTTGTGCTGAACAGCCTAATGAAAGGGGGGAGAAGAGGGTATAACCTAAATAATAATAATTAATGATAATTGATGATAACACTAAATTGAAAATAATAATAATATTAATAATAACTTTTATTAACGACAAAAGTAATAGTAATTTTTAATTATAATATATATAATGATAATAATAATAATAATATAAAAGTAATAGTTAAATTCTCAATAATAATAATATTACTATTGATAATAATAACAGTATTGATACTATCCAAAACCATAATATTATTTTTAATACGAATTAATTTTAATTTTAATATTTATAATAATAATAATAATAATATACAATAATAAAATTATTATTATTAATAACAACAACAACAAAATGCTAAAATTATTTATAACACTTGTCTCATTCTCACTAATAATATTGTTAATAAATTTTTTAATAATAATGATAATATTATTGACACATTTAATAATAACTATGATGATCATCATTTCATTTTTAATACTAATAATTTTGATAAAAAATTTAATAACAATAATGAATATTAATAAAAACAAATTTAATAATAATGATACTATTATCTGGAACAATAATAAAATTACTATGCTTTAAACTCTCGATTGCTTTATTTCAACACTCATTTTAACTTCATTTCACTACTCTTCTAACTTTTTAATTCATCTTGCATATTGGGAAGGTCATGCGGTTACCTGGGCGTAGCCGCATGGTCTCCAAACCATGCTATTATGGTGTGTCAAATGCTTCAAAACACAAAATTCGTATTTTTACAATAAAACTAAAACTATTAAAAATAGACTCACCCAATTTTCGACCAAACCTAAAACAAAAGAAAAAATCAAAAACATGTGTAAAATAAGTTATAAATATATGATCTATAAATATGATTTAAATTATTACCCACTAGTGTTTGTTTGTAATTAATTATAAAAAGATTAAAATTATTAATTTTAAAATACTTTAAGGGAAAAATGTGTTTTTCCACCAAAAATTACAGTTATTATAAAAACTGATGTAAATATGATCTATATTGAATTAAATAGATTAAATATTATTAAATAATGATAATTTTATTTTTATATAAAGTTTAAATAATAATTTTGCCTTTAAATTTCACAATTTATAAAAATAAACAACACTTTTTAAAAAATTATATATTTCTTTATTCACTGAAAAATCAGTATGTCTTTAAAACCCCCAAATTTCACCCTAATTTATTTTTCATATTCTAATATCAAAAATTCTTTTTTGTTTTATCAAATATAATTTATTTTCTATATAATAATTATAATTTTTTTTAAAAAATAATAATAATCATTTTTTTGAAGAAAATGTACTTTGGAAACATTACCAAACATTGAGTGATTCTTTTCTAAGAAATTATAAATAAATTTATAAGAGACTGAAAAGTATATTTTTATTTTTTATAATGTATTTAAAAATTTTTATAACATTAATTTTAATTTTTTGGTTAAAATTGTCATATTTTAGTAATTATCATTTTTTGGGTTTCTTGGTGTGTATCACATATGCTATAGAGCATAATATTTTATTTTAAAAAAAATTTGAGTAACATTTTCCCCCATTAATTAATTAATTCCTAGATATTTGAACATGATCTTGGTAAATTAGTTTTTGACAATTGAATATATATTTATTTATAACCCACATTGTAAAAAGGGTTAAAAAGGATCAACTTGAAAAGAGAGAAATAGATGTATGAAGTTCATCACATAACACATATTATAAGTTGGATAACATTAGTGGGAATTCCAAATAATTAAATTGAATAAAAATATATAATTCCCAAAAAATAATAAAGGGTGATAGAAAACATGGGTATGGGAAATTAAAAGACCAGAAACTATAAATTTTAGATTGGATAAGGACAATAAATTTATAAAAAATGATCATAATATGAGATTTTTTTTCAAGATTTCTTTCATAAAGATTAGGAATTAATTTACCTTATAGACTTTGAAAATGAGGAAATATAATTTATTGAAAATTATAATTTAATTATTTAATCAATTTATAATATAATCACATCTTTTCATTGAACTATGAATACTAAATATGAATATATTTCTGAATAATGAACTAAAAAATATTCTAACAAGTCACATAATCCAGTAATGAATAAAATAATTTTCCTAATTTCATTGAATGATAAAAAATTGTATGATAAATTATGATAATAATTGAAATGATTAAACCATAATAAATTAATCTAAAAAATTCAGTGAAAACTATAACATGTTTAACATAGATCATTCCTTTAATAAAAACCTCTATATCTTCTATAACACCAACAATATAGAAAATAAATAAATTTTTATACTCACAATTTATCTGATACCCTTCATCTTTCACCTCCATAAACATAATAAAGTTATTCACAAGTAACCATTTATATTAAAACAAACAGGTATATATATGTCAACTTGAAACAAAATTTTGTAAAATATAATTAATAACCAAAAAATTAAAATATAAGATTTGATAAATTAATTTTTTCCCAAAATGTCCTTAATCGGATTTAAAATCCTTCAAATTAATCTCCAAATTTGGAATCAATACTTTCAAATATAATATTATATTTATAAATATAATATCATGACACTATAGGTTTATACCAACATCAAACACCCATTATTGGTGATAAATCCCTCAATCATGTGATTTAAAAAATATCACATTATCACTAATACACATTTATATTTTATCAGTACCATTCAATATATGTTTAAAATAATTAAAGAAAAAAATTGTGGAACAATCCTTTGATCTTTCATAATTCTAATAACTATAATTTAAAATTATACTACTTCTATAGAATAATTATAAAATATTAATACATAAACAATTAAAACATTAAAATCCTAGGATTTTCAAAGTGTAGGTCCTTCCTTAGTATAGGATTTGACCCTAGGATTAGATAATTGATTTAGATAATTCACATTTTCTTCATAGATAATAAATTGACCTATAATATTCCTTCAAGATGTAATTTATCCCCTAACGTCATACTCATCATTATTTTTCTGTAACTAGTTACATTATTCCCTAAATTTCAAATATTAAAATACCATTGAGTTCCGTTATGGAATTTACCATGGTTCCACTTTCAAGATTTTTGACATGAAGGAAATGTATTATTATTCCCTTTATAGACTTTATCAAAGGAAATTCATCGAGATGATGTCCTCCAATTATTTTAAATAATTGTACATTAAACTATGTTCCAATTGTTATTTCTGATTTTTGATATTTTGTGGGGCACAAAAATAAGACATCTTACATGATCTCCCAACATGTTAGGTATCTCATCTGGTTGATCATCTCATTTCCCATCATGTGGGTTTTTGACATGGTTACTCATATTTTTATCCGTTTAATTGAATAAAGGGACTATTAGGGATTTAAAATTTTAAAATATTATAAAAAAAATTGGCAATTTAATAAAATTAAAGGGATAACTTATAAATTAATATTATTTCCATACCAAATGAATTTTTATTCATTAATATAATTTATCCACAATATATTTTATAACATAAAACATTATGGTAATTTTTACTACATTAATAATTGTTTTTAAGGATCTTGAGATTTTAACAACTAATATCCACAAGGTTTGTCAAACCAAGTGTGAAACATGGTCTGTTTCCATACACTAGTTACTGTTAAATTTAAGATCAATATAGTGTTTTGAGGTTTTTCACCCCATGAACATATGTGCCAGATCCATTTACACTTGTAGTATCTATAGGAATGTTTTATTTTTGTGGAATTAACATACACTATTCTTCCCAAAAAACATAGGGATGTTTCCCAATAATTTGCCTTATCCCTAACATATTGACTATATATTTGTAATCCTAATAAAGAATAAGTAGAATTTACTTTGTTTCAATCATTGAAAACATGTCTCTTTATTACACATTAATTCATTACATATTAAATAATAATACCCTAATTAAAACAAAAGTTATTCCTAATCCTAGTACAATTTGGTATTTAGGTAAATTACGTAATAACATAAAACATGGGGTATATGGGCATTATTGGAATCTTTCATAGCATGATAATAATTTTTCATTATTCTTAAAACATCAAGGTATAACCTAAGGACATACGTAATAAAGGAGTGATCTATAAATCTTAGTAATGGAATAAAAAACGAATAATATGGATAATTGTTTACATTTTAGACAATAGTAATAAAAATTAGACATTAATGGTGCGAGAATCATACACATGAGTAAAGAGGAGTGATATAACATGATAATATAAAGGAAACATGGGAAAGTTTAAACAATGTTATAAATGAATGTAAAATAATAAGTAAATGTTAGACATAAATAAAAATAACATAATATCAATTTGTGAAACTCCTATACTCTAATAATGGCATCTCATGAGAAAAAAACATTACCAAATTCATTAGATCAGTATTTTCACTAACCGAGTATAATAATATCGTTTATATTCATAAGTGTTCCACATATATCATAGACATAAGAACATATGTCATCACATTTAATCTCATTAAATTATAGTGTGTATTCAATAAATTTATTTACCAAATAATATAATTATAATTACACAATAGGTAAAACTCGTGATAGTAAATGGGTACCAGTATTCACTACAATATAGTTTGGAATAGAAAATTACAGTGAAGTTACAACAATATAATGGGGGAAAATAAATTTTCATTGGAGAGATTAATGAGAGTGAAAGGGTTATCACATTATTTACACATAAAAATGGAAGTATGTAGGATATGTAAGTAAATATAAAATTATTAGTAATTAGAGATAAAAGAAATATAATAATTATGATTCTTGAATTATGATATGAAGAAATGTTTCCCACAATAAATTTAGGCATAATAACATCTTGGGTATATTCTATAATGGGATGAGATAAATGAAATATCATTATTAAAAAATAAATATGAGAGTATATGGATATTTATAAACTCATTAAAAAATATCATATTGAGTTTTATCATGCGAATTTCAATGAAGGTGCTTGAATTGAATAGAATATATAGAGGTACCTTACTTTTGGTACGGAAAAATGTAGGACAATTTTAAAAGCATTATGGGAAGAATTTATTAGAGTGAATGTGGTATCAAATTACATTTAAATCAAAATGGTAGTAATAGTTATGTATAAAAACATACCCAAACATAAATAAATGAAGAGGCATAACATAAAGGTGGTTCTTTAATTAAATGATGAGAGGTATATCTGTTACCTTGAGTGAGTGATCCAAAAAGCATTATATAGGCTTATTAAGAGCTTTGGGAAACATTGGGATGACTCTAGATAGGTTAGGTCATAGTAACGACGTTCTCCAAGGTTTGTGAGCGAAGAATAATGGTTCATATTTGAAAATGTAGTCGATTCCATTATTATTTCCCAATCATTATTTTTACACTATGTATAATAACATAATCCAAACCCAAAACCTTCCCATGGGTTTTGAACATATTTTCCAAAAATAGGGATTGTTTTAATTATTTTATTATTCCACATGCTGAAATTATTAAAATATAACCCCAAGTTATGTGCATGTGAGTCATTGTCTTAATGAAATGATTCTAAAACCCTAAAATATAATATAGGATTTTTAGGATTCAGAATAGCTTTATAAAACTGATCATGAAACCACATAATCAAATTATTCTAAATTTAAATCAATTATTTTGTCATTAATACCCCTCACATCATTTATTACCCCACTTTTTGGTTGTTATGATGTCATTATAGGCACCATATACTTATATCATATTTTATATTTTTCCAAAAATTTGATTGCCTCTGAAAAGTATGAAAAAATAACCATCAAACAATTTAAACATTCTGATTCCAAATATAAAATTTATTTTATCAAATAACTATTTAAATATTGGAATTATAATTTTAATATAATAATCCATATATATTATGTAATGTTGGTTTTTAATCAATTATTGTTTTTAATCCCTTCTAACACTTACATTTGACTTTATAAAATTTATATTATAATATAAAATGAATAAAAAATACTTACTAGTATTTTTTAATTAAAATTTTTTTAATAAAAAATCATTAATTCATCAAAAATGAATGTTTTTTTAAATTACTTACTATAAGAGAACTCAAATGGGTTTTTATCACATCAAAATATAATTTATATCAAAATAATTTGTCAATTTTTCATAAAAAAAATCAAATAATATTTTATTTATTATATTGCAATTAAAATCTAATTATTCATACTATTAGGGTTACATTTTTTTAGTCCATGTTATATTATTTTGACCCTTAATTTTAATATTTTCTTTTTTACACTAGTAATTAATATTTCATGTAGTTACAATCCATATTGTCCAAAAATTATGTTGAACATATTACCTAACATTCATTATGGTTATTCCAAATATGGAATCCATTTTATTAAAATCAATTCATATAGGTGGAATAAATTAATTTAAAAAAATATACAAGCTTGATTGAAAGAGTTTTTTTCTCAAAAGATTCGATTTTAAAAAAAATTAATATTTCATTCATCAACTCTATTAAAATTAATATTAAATATATTAATTTTAATTAATAATGGTATAAAAATGATTCATACATTTAATTTAATTCTTTTCTCATTATAATTTGTTTTTAATTAATTTAATGGGAAATCATTATGGGATTTAAAAAAAAATCCAGAAATTATTTTTTGTGCCTAAAAATAAACATATTCTAGAAACTGGTATAATGATGGCTTATATTATATTAATTGGATAATATATAAATCATGAATGATTTTGTTTCTTTAAAATAAATTTAATATAATAATGGTATATTTAAATTACAAAAATAAATCATAATATGGGAATGTTTTACAAGAATGGTATTTTTCATTATTCACGAAAAAATCAATATTTCCTAAAAAATCAATAGAAAAATATATTCATGTTAATTTTGATATGATAATACTAAATTAAATTTAATTTTATCAATAAAATTTTCGATATATTCTACAATATAATTATAATATGTTTTTTCAAAAATAGAAATAAAAAACATTTTTTCATGAAAAAAGTTATTTGAAAAAATTATGAAAAAATATGACTATTTACTAATAATTTATGAATACATTTTTATGAAAATTATATTAATATATTTCATAATTTAATTAATACTATCTATGGAAAAAAATTTATTGGTTAGGTTTCAACACTGTAATTTAAGTAATTATGGGTTTTTTAGGTTTGGTGTTGCATTTTTGATATGCTAGTGAACATAATTTTCCCTTATAAAAACATGGGAATTTAAAGTGGTATTTTTTCATGATATTTTATGTAACCATTTTATGTAATTTTAGCTGGGGAGATTCACTTGTTGGGTTATGTTATTATTTTTATGATATTTTCAACATGTCCCAATATGGAAAGATAGTAGAGTATACATGCATCATTTTAGGAATGAAAGAATTTATAGAATGTGCATCATGATAGGTATGTATAGAAAAGCATATAATTAGTTGGTTATTTAGAAATGAATATTAAATTAATTATTTTTATAATAAAAATAAAAAGGTTCCTATTAAGTAATGGAAAATTTTAAAAGATGATAAATTTTCAAATCTGAAATGGATTTAAAAAATTGGGTGTCTAATTCTAAACATATGATATGAAAACTATGTACCCTATTTTATTCATGTCCCAAGTTAATTAATGCTTTGGGTAGTGATAGTGCCTCATTTTTTTCCATGGGAAACTATATGTTGGATAAATTATGGTGTCCTTATATGGATATCACTTTTTTAATGTTATAATGATTTGTAATATATCCTAAGACATGTTCTTTTCCTTGTAGACACATGCCTATATGATGGAATTTTTTGAAATAATGACAAGAGAAAATCACTTGAAATGATCCTTCAGTAGTAAGTCAAGAAGCTCAATTATTCTAGGTGAAGAGAAAGGGGTGATGTTTCTTGAGAACATTGATCACTTTATCACATTCATAGAAATGTACCCAGAGCGACCTATGTGGAATATCTCTGATCTAACCATGAAGTTCTAGTTTTAGCACCCTCCGATTATCACAAGAGATGGTGAACCTGATGAAACTATGTAATAGATTGATTCAATCCAAACAATTATTGTCCTTTTATTAGATCATGTAAGGAAAATTGTAAATATCTCTTATTATATGTTACGACATCATGAAAATCATTGTTGGGATTTCTTGTTTTAGGATGAGAAGTTTGAGAGCATGGTGTGGAAGTATTATTAGGAGAAATACCTAGATTAATTTTTCTTACATATATATTAGAAGGAGAGGTTAGCGTAGTTTATCTAGATGACATATGGAATCATGTCAGTGATGGAATATGATGGTTGATTCACTAACATGTGGTGCCTTGTACTAGAGTTGGTAATGGATAAGTAAAATGTGGTGGGATGATTTCAGGAATTCCTTAATTTTAAGTTTAAGTATTTTGTTTATAAGTTCTATTTATTGTTGTTTTCTAAGATAGTGAATCATGATATCATTCTTAAAGGGAACATGAAAGAGGATTCTAGTGGACTGTGGATTGTTTCTACTAGATTTCTATGAGGTATGCCTTTATAGTTTATGAATCATATCTTTGAAAACTTCATCCTAGGAAGTGTAAAACTGAATAATAGGGGATAAGAATCAGTTACCCAGAGCGGAAATCAAGTGTACTTCCATTAGTAAGGTAGTTCAGGTCACATATGTAGCTAGTAATCATTACCACAGGTGGTGTTCTGATCTTCAGACATGATGGTGACTCACATAGGTGTTGTAGGAACCTCATCTAATGGTATGTGAGGGAGGAATTTAGATAAATTTGATTACATGAAGGGGATATTCTACCCCATACTAGTTGGGAAGATGGATTTATTATTGAAATAGTAGTAGAGGCAAAACACATGGAACATCATCGAATGATCACCTATTATGGTAGATTATTGTAGAATAGGGGACTCAATTGGGAGCACATGGTAGAGGGGAATATTAATTGCATGCAGTTTAGTCTTCACATATGGATATATAGGTTGGTTCATTGATAGTCAATGGTACTATTGTTGAATCATATATAATTCCATGATTTTTACTTGATTTGAGAGATGATAATTTTTAATATCTGCAAATTTTTTGAATTTATTGAGTCTTCAGGTTGGTTTTTTCAGTGTTTTTATGATTACCTACACAACGCTAGTCATAGGCTCGAAGAAAATTTGTCTATTCCTCAGACATTACCTCATGGATGTTGAGTACCATTTCCTTTCTTGTCATTATATTATTGACATGATGGGATTTTACATGATTCTAATGAGGAAATAGCCGGCATCTTATCTGTCCTTCATTGATTTTTATAGTTGGAGAGTATCCTTCATGTCTCTAGAGGGTAGTAATTAGGTTCATCTTGGAGAATGGAATATTCAAGTAGGCTGGATAGGGCCAGTTCATCAATAACTAGGTGAGATTACCACCTAGGTTCCAACACTTTTCTATGATGAAGGGGACGTGAAGGAAAGTATAATTCCAGCAATATTGAATCATTTTTATGATGTTCTTACTTATGAGTTTTCAAGGACTGATTTTAAGATATATGTTGATTTTACAATTTATCTCATATTGGGTAATGATCCAGTTTTTATTCCACCTTACTGAATTAAACCAACACAACATTAATATATTGAGACTCAACAAGAATAGTTGATGTATATGGGTTATATTCTTCTAATTAAATCTCCTTGGGGTTATCCATATTTATTTTCATTAAAGGATAATAGGATGTTTCATTTTTGTGTTGATTACCAAATTTTGAATCATATGAAAATTAAGAACTTGTATCCTTATCCATACTTCTATATCCTATTGAAGTCGTTGAGATAATTTTTTGCATTCTAAAATATTCAAATGAGTTTGGGGTATCATTAGTTATGATTTAGACCTTACGATATATCACAATAAAATTATAAGTAGTTATTTCACATATGAGTTCTTTATGATGTCTTTTGAGCTCATGAAAATTTCATATCTATATATGGTTGTGATTAATCAAATATTTCCCAAGTACATGGATTTTTTTGTGGTTGTATTTTTGGAAAACATTTCAATGTAATCCAAGACTAAAGAAGATATTGTGTAACATCTTGAAATTTCCTTGAGTACACTGAGAGTGATTTGGATAAACACCATACAATGCAATTTTCAATTTTGGTTTGATAGGGTTTGTTAAATTTGTTACATAATTCTAAGGATGGTGTGTCATTTTACATAGAGAAGTTAAAGGAAGTTGTTTCTTGGGAGAGTAACCTGAATGTTTTTATATTTGACGTTTTGATATTTTATTAGGATATTTTTAAATATTAATCATGTAATTTTACATTTTGGAAGCACCACTTTCAGTCTTGATCAATAAGGTAATTATAATTTTCTTTTATGTATAATTTGAGAATAAATTCTAAGAGTTGAAGAAGCATTTTTTTGACACAGAAATATTGATCCTACCTAAGCCAAGTTCACCGTATACCTTTTCTATGCATCCAGGATCATACATAAAGTAGTGTTGTTGTATGATGATAAATTTTATGCATAAATATCATGGATGTTGAGACCACATGAATAGAATTACCCTACAAATGATCTCACATTGGAAAGAGTGGTTTATGACTTAATGTGATAGAAAAATTATTTGTATGGAGAAATTTATTTTGTGTATATAGAACAAAATTTTTTAAATTATGTCTAATCATAGAAATATTTGAATCTGCATCTACCCATATGGTTTGAGTATATATATTAATTTAATATTTTCACACCTATATGTATGAGAATAGAAATAGTATTGTTGTTTCATTGATATAGATGAAACGTACTCGATTAGTCTATGAGTCTATCTATGGTAAGAAGATGATGGATTTTTTAGATGATATGTATATATTGGTTTAGGAGGTCCAAGAGTAAATGAATATTTTTTATTTATAAATTGAGTTCACACTCCTCATCTTGATCAAGGAGAGGCAGTATGGGGATTCAAAGTTCTTGGTCATGAAGGAATTCCTTGATGGTTGGGAGCCACACTCTGATTTGAATATATATGAGTATGATATCATATATGATCTCTTTAATGTTTTTGTGACTATGTGTATGCATGAGGATATGATGGGTGAGTTTCCTTCTAGGAAGTAGGTGGTGATTCGTGGATTGACCAAAATGTACCATGACCTCGGTTGACAATGTTGGTGTTCAAGAATAAAAATGAAGGTTATAGGTATTGTGACATGATACTACACCTATCAAAATGTGAAGGTCAAGAATCAATAATCTTTCAGTCTAAAAACAGTGTTTCCCATTCTGAAATGAATTTGTAATGATGTTAACATAAGATTTTTTAATAGTTTTACAAGGTTGAATTTTATGGATGAAATAATATGGGTGATTGTGGACCAGTTGAGATAAGATCCACATTTACTTCATATCGGAGAAACATTCACAATAGAGCAGTTAGGGAATATCTATATTCAAGAGAGAGTCTATTTCCATGAGGATCCATAGTTAATAGTTTTAACTCGTTATTATAATTTTACCTAACACCTATAGAAAGAATTGAAAAACTTTTTGGGTACTGATTTTTTTATAACATTTTTTCACAAAATGATGGACAAGAAATTGGATCATATTATTATAGTAATAGAGGAAATATTATAAGAATGAAACCTAGACATTACTAGATCTTGGGATAAACCCATATATATTTTTGAGTTCACCTATAATAATATTTATTAGGTGATTATTCAAATAGAACATTATGTTGCACTTTATGGTTGGCCATGTAGTTCACCTATGTGATGAATGGAGGCAGGTGAGTCAGAGTTGTTGGGACTAAGTCACATGCAGGAGACATTATAGTTGGTTTAGTTGATTTTGAGCATAAGTTTTTGGAAAATGTATATAGAATTATTATGATGGATTATATCATCTAACTCTATATTTTATGGTGGTTGATCATATATTCCATTAGGTGTCATTATGATTGGGTCACCATAGGATTCTGAGGCAGGGTATGGTTACACTCATGTTTGTCAGACCAGTTTATATTTTGGAGAGGAATAAAGTAATGAAATATCATTTGGATATTATATAGAGATATAGTTTAATTCATGATTTCTTTTTTCATGTTTCAAAATGTTCGATGTTTCAACCAAAACATTGTCATGTGATCAACATTGATGATGTTAAGCTTAAGGCAGATACGTCCTTTGAGGAGCATCTAATTTTTTATTGTGGATTTTATTGAGAAAGTCATGATGGAAAATATTATACCATTAGTATATGTATTTTGTGAGGATTGATGGGTTCATGAGGAAACATGGGGGAGGGAAAAAGATATACACGCCTAGTGTTCCAACCTTATTACCCTAAATTCTTAGTGATTCATGGGAGTGCATCTCGAGGTTGAGCTATTATAAGGAGGGGAGATTTAATGTTCCCCCCCCCCCATTAAAGAGAATTATTGTACAAGTTTTCTTGAATTTTTTTGACATATTATATCATAAATTGTTTGGGTCTTACTTTATATTCATTCTGGGTGAATTAGGAGAATTTTGGAATCTAATGGGGATGTTCATAGTTGATGCATTATTATTGAAAATCATGTGGTTTTCACTAGAGAACTATGTTCCCAATTTTGAGCCATAGGAAGGGGTGAATGGTTTTTCCAAAAGATGTGGGAAACATCCCCAAACTATGAACCCTTAGATAGAAGGATTTATCATGGTTGGTGAATGGTTTTTGCAATTTTGCACCCACCTAGGAATAATCATGAACTACTAACTGTATGGGTGCATAGTTTGTCTAAAAGTGGGGCTCATCCAAGAAACCATTCACATTATTATTTAATGACACCTAATATTAATTAAAAATTATTATAACTGTAGTTCATATCCCTATTCATCCATACACGCCCTATTATGAATTAAATTTCTTCTAGAGGCTCTGAAGAGGATTATTGGTCACCTTGAACACCATCCCTTGAGAATCGAATATATGGTGGAAGGATCAACTCATATAGGGTAATTGATCTCTTCATTTTTTGGGTCTCTCTCTCTCGTTTTTCTATCACATTTAAAGGGATTATTTTCCCCCATTCGTGGTTTTTTATATATTGTTTTTAATGGATTACATTTTGATTGATACTAATCCTAGCTTTTGATCAAAGGTCTCCTATTCCATTTTGAATTTAACCATTTTACATAGATTTAAGGGTTAAAATTTGGTAAGCATTCATAAATGATATTGATTTAGGTGTTCTAATTTCTAATTCACATAGTCATCATTATAATAATTTTAATAAAATTTTTCATCGCATTTACACATTTCGAGGTATTTTTTAAATTAAAAAGTTGAATTTATTTTTAATGTAATTATGAGACCCTTTATATATCTTGTTAGAATAATTGAATATTATGATGTCGGGCTTTATAGAAACCCATGTGGTGTTCCATTTACCTTAAATAGATTATAAATTTAATTTTAAAGGGAAATTATGAATTTAGCTAATTTAACTTAATAATTATCGCTCGTGTGATAATGAGATTTAAAGGGTTTATGGGATTAACATTGAGGGGTTGATGAGATGTGAAGTAAATAATGATAATTGGATTAAGGGGTAATTTATTTATGATGTTAATTCTGATAAAATTGATGAATCATGGTTATATTTGATAAATTATTTTGTAAAATATGAGGAAAATGTTTGATAAACTACTAATAAATTTAGAACCATGATATGTGCTATTTTAGAATGATTCATAAATCAGTTGTGGTTTTGGGACTTCTACTCCAAATACCCATGGTGTTCATCACTTATACTATAGGCCCTTGATGAATTCATGTAAACAATGAGTTTCATGTCAGGGACTGATACATTAATTATCCATGGGGTTCTAGATTCTATTATAAGTGCCCTAAGATATTTTATTTCTATTTATGTTCCTAGTTTTTAGATAATGGTACTTAGACTACCAATCTCAGTACCAAATGTAATTAGAATTAAATTTAATTATCAAAATACCGTAAAATTTGTGAAATCTAAAATCACTCTTGGGTAATTTTTATACTCTTGCATAGTCTGAAGAAGCTATGTTGTGGTTTTATATGGAATAATAAATTTGATACATGTTTACTTATTAATTTTATCTTTATTATTAATACAAGTAAATATTGATATAGACTGTATACTGCTTTATATTCCATTGGTGGTGGCCTAGTAAGTTGTACTCACACCCTATAAGGGTTTTCTAAATTTTACCTGAATAGGATTTTTGTTCATGAGACTGGACAATGAAAATATTCCTATGATAGTTAGATGAGTTGATATTTTTGAAGGAGTGTGGATGAGGGAACCAAACATGATGTTATGACCCTATTGGGATATTTCAGTGTGTCTTTATTTTGGGTTTTCAATTTACACTTGGCACTTTTATATCTTGACATAACTAATGATTTGGTTTATGTTTATTTTATTTATTTTAGATTAATCATGTGATTCTTAGTTTTTATATTTATAATAATTTATTTTTATTATTTCTTTTTTTATTGATTTATGTTGTTTTGTTGCACTAATAAAGAGGGTATAGCCTCCTGAAATTGAACAGTAGACCCTTACTGCTACTCATCTGCCTCTGTAATATGGGGTTGTTGTTTTTAAGTTTATGTGGTGAACCATATTGGGGTACTTTTTTGTGGAACCCATATTAATATGTTATACAATTTTTTATTCATGAAAACATGAGGTGGGGGTGTGTGTGTGGACATTGACTTTTTCATGAATTTCATTAATATAGATTGTGATGACTATGAATATGATACATTCTGATTGGTGTAATATTGACCTGTCATTTTCATTATGTGTCATGAATGTTTTATTCTTATCTACTATAGATTAGTATATAAGTTTACCCTATTTGGTCGACATGTGAGATGTGAATCATGTATTGGTCAACATTGGTTGACATGTGAGATATTAAAAATGATTGACGATATGTGACACTTTCTACAAGTTGGATATTATCCAAAGATAGTGACATGTAAGGCTTGGTTCATCTTGTACATGGACTATTCTAGTCAATGGGATGTGTCTCGTACTTTTGGATATCTACACTAGAGGTATTTGATAAGACTTTTTCATCATGTGATAATTTATGAATGTTTCTTATATCCACACAAGATTCATTGGATAAGACCATAATGGTTAGCATGTGCATATAATATCTAATATGGAGGAATGTTCCACATGCTTAGGGATATTCCCTATAGGAGGATGTGTTAGGATGATTATCAATTATTCCATATGGAATTACACTAAAGATTGTTTATTTCTCTCTTCATTGTGCTATAGCAGGTAGTGTTGGTCCCCAAGGACCTGGAATAAGTTTGGTACTTATGAGATTTATTGTTTTTATATCAATACAATATTTATGTACTTGGATTGAAGTTTTATATTTTATGAAAAAATGTTAAGGACCATTTTTGGTGTCCTTATTAGTCTTATACTCTTACCCTACAAAAAAATTTTAGTAGCTTATAGAATTTATGACCAGAGGCACTATGAAGATAAAAGTACCTCTGGAAGATGGTGGAGAAGGTGGAGCAGGGGGATAAAATCATTACTAGTTTGATTTTGGGAGGGACATCTAAAAGTGAAATTGATTATGAGAATTACATTTACATGAGATCTATATTTTATTTTATTTGGTACTTCTTGTATCCTAGAATTTAGTTTCTTTATGTACTCTGACATTTTGTTATATTATTTATTACTATCGTTTGTGAACTCTAATGGATGGTATAGTTTCCTAAAGGTTACACTCTAGACCCTCCCTACTAATCAGTTTCCTCAATCACATGAGTTGGTGAAACTAAGGCCATCTGGAACTCCATCATGGAATCAACAGTTCAGGATGGGATATTACACTATGAGTGAAAAATTTTATTACAATTCAACATATTACACCAGATGGTTTATGATTTTGTATATCTGATTGTGTTAAGTACTAACATTTCACATTTTAGTTTTTTAATATGAATATTTTTTATTGTTATGTTTCACATATTTCATATGTGGAATGCATTTGAAATAGTATTTGATTTGTGGGTCCATATTATAGATATCCCCATGATACATCGATAGTTATAATGAGACAAATTAGTTTACCAAATTATATGGGTTTCTATAAACCTCGTTAAACTATCTTTTGAATATTTATGACAGTTTAAGATCTCCAAGATTATGAATTACTTCATTATGAGGTATGCTATTTCCATGTGATTATTCAATTAGTTAGAATATTCAACCAGATTTTTTATGTTTATTTTATTATTTAAATGTATTTATTTGGTCATCAATTATTTCTATCATATTATTATCAATTTATTGATAAAATGGATTGTGTTTATTTTTTTTACCTTTGTATATAGATTATTCTAATTTATTCATGATAGATTCCCCAGTAAGTATAACCTCACTAAGAAATTGATATCTCACCTTACTTGGGAAATAGTTTCTATAGGATGTTGTGATGTGTTTTTTGATTAATATGAATGGATATTATAAGTGCAATAATTTAATTCACAAAAAAAAATTGTGAATTTTATGATTAAAATGTAATACGAATTTCAATCATGTATCTAATTTTATAAATCTAATTATCGATTCAATACATTATAAGGGATACCTTATATGTAGTTCTAATTTAATAATGTATACGCCAACTATGTGTTATAGGATTTAGGTTTGTTATATCAAAGACCATCAAAAATCCCTTTTGGGAACCTACAGTTTGAGAGAGAAACATGGCAGAAAAGATGGCTCAAAGGGTTTTTGTTTATTTATTTGCATTATGAAAATTAGAAGTCCAAGACAATGGCTTCCAGACAAGACTGAAGAACCATCAAAATCATGATAGACTAAAATGTAGTGAAAATGTCTAATCCATAGCCAGTTCGGTCATACCATGTTTGATGAAGATATTTTGGACCACACAACAGATCCTATAAAATGGGAGAGATATTATATTTATAAGGATTTAATTGCCACATAAAATCCTTTTTAGAGGAAAGGATGTATTACAGATCCTACTCCTCTATGTTGTATCTCCACCAAAATTGGTATAACACCCCTTAAAATCCTATGCCAAAACCGACATGTCCATGGCATAGAACATAAACCAGATACCTCGTTTCCTCCCATTCATCGAGTAGCCTTTCCAAAATTTCTAGTGACTCTAAAATACTCCCAAAAGCTTGATAATGGTTTTAGGCCTCTACATTACATAATTGTCATACTTATAGAATATACCAAGGTTCTCTGTTGTGTAAATTCAAAAAATGGAATTGGAGCCATTTTTAGGAACTATCTCATCCAAATGCCCCCTATGGGAACCTCCTACACCCAATACGCACAATAGTAAGAATTCTAGGATATAATACCATATATCAATTACCACTTAAAAATTATCTCCCTAAAGACCAAAAATAGAGATAATAAAGGTAAATAGGTCATCTAGAAAACCACCCCATGAGATACCTCTCAGGAGTCACTACATCAAAGGAGATCAAACACCTCACTTAGATGAAATAAGTGGAAAACCAAGAAATAGTGGAAGCCATGTACTAAAAACTCAAATATGGACAATACTGCTTGAACAAGTGCATGGTTACCAATAAAACATTGTAAGAAAACCACATTATAAAATAGAAAACAGAAAAATGAGAATCATTATAAGAGAAGATCTAAAAAACAAACATATTGGTGTACTGAGAGTGAAAAAATTACTCATATTCCGTAGTACACTCTTACATGACGAAGTTTTACAAAAATACCCAAACCAAGTGAATATAACATCAACTCAACATCTTCTCTTGGTGTACATTTATCTCTATATGATATTCATCAAAATTATCATAATAGTAAACATCGATCTTGTTTCAATAGATGATGTTGTATTCATCATGAGGGTAATGGTGGAGATGAGACACATGGAATAATTCATCTATCTAGATCATCTATTCAGGATTTTTTATATTATACTAATGGCTACTAAAAATGATAAAACCTATAAAGACCCAGAAAATAAGGATAATTCTTACTCTTAAGATAAAACATTCACATACCTTGATGAAGAGAATCCTTTAGGAAAAAATGAATTACAATAAAAAAAATCTAAAAGTATCCTCTTATAATAGTAATAGGACTTCAAATTATCTTGTGCTGGATTTATCATCTCATAAATAAACAAATCCATTTTTTCAAAATATTCACTAATTATGTGCTGAGAATTTATGAGAATTTGATATGTGTTCTTCAAAACATATAATGGAGTTTTTGGTCGATTGAATAGGTAATCAAAAGATTCCATTCCAATGGTGGAGTGAAAATTTTTATTTTAGGAAAAACCAACCAAGGGAAGGTTCCACATACATTAACCTCCAAAATATAGTACACTAGAATGAATCATATTCTTTAGAGTCTAGTGATTATGTTCTAGCCAAAAATTTATATGTTGATGAAAATAATTTATTATTAAAATTTGAAATATAAAAGTATACTAGAGAACATTCAAAACTGTGGATGTAAAATTTGGATAATTATCTCACATGGTCATCCTCATGTTTCCATCGAGTCTCATGACCTTATCTGAATACATCCTTGGTAAAAACTACAATGATTTAGACACATTTATTTATATAAAGTGGGATTATTTCATCAGATAGTCCACTATCACCAACATAAAAATATATCCTCCCTCATCTCGAGGTAGAATAATAATTAAGACCATCGATCTATCCTCATATTTAAAAAATGTATCATCTGACGGATATCAAATAAAACTGACAAAAAGTGGATTAAACTTTTGCATATGAATGAGATAACATTAAGATACCAGCTATATAATAGAACATTTCTACCCATGTAGCCAAAAAATATCCCATAGAGATCTATACATATTTTTCTTGGTAGGATGTGTGGGTGATCTATAGAACTCATGTAGAGCCACATAATGCATCTTCAATATGATTAAAATAATACCCTAGAACAACATGTGATTATATTCATCAACATACCAACCACTAGGGGAATAACCGAAGGTAGCTAATTCTCTTCAGAACACCACTACAGAATCCGCTTATTTTGACTCCTCTAAAAACAATAAAAGCAATACTAAACTTTTATTCGAAAAGTAAATCTAAATTAACATACCTATCAATATATCAAGATGAATTATTAATTTATCTACTATTACTCTATCAAAATATCTATATTCACACCCAATATCACTATGTAACTTCCTACTCAGCACATTGACCATAACAATTCCCATGACAGATTTATATAAAATATCAATGTAATAATACTAAATGTATTTCAACCAATATTATTGTATAATGTTAAATTATTTTTTGAAGATGGCATAACTTAGGCTCATATGATCAATAAAATCATAAAATTCATGTTAATATGGTAATGTCACCCCAACATCAAGGAAAACCCAATTTTTTATTACATGATTTAATGGTTTGTATAGTTTCTATTAAAGGGTATATACATATGAGTAACATAAGAAATAACTAATTTCGAATGCATCAGAACATATTGAAAAAATATTCTTATTGTCATATATTTCCTTGAGATGAACTCATTCTTTTTCACAATGATGAAATGGAGTGATGTATAACATCTCATTATAGTACTCAAATGTTCAGTGACACTGATTAGTCCCAAAAATCCTAGATCTATTCTTGTAAATTATGTATGTAGATTAATTTCAAAAAATAAATCTACTGATAACCTCTTATAATATCCATTAGATCCACGAAATCATCTCACCAATGGTACAGTCTTGGAGGCTTCCCAAGAAATGAATTATTTGATCTTCGAAGGTTCAAAAACTACTCCATGATGGGACATAACATTATAATTGAAAAAAAACATCAAAATTTCATATCCAACTCTTTAATAACATTCCAATATGATACTAAATACGAAAAAACTCCCAAAATGTAATATTGATTATCTTCATTTCCCTACACAAATACATAATAAAAAATGATATCACTGAAGAAAAACTCTATAAACAGTTCCAAAAACTCCCTAAACAATTATTTGATAAACAAATTCACCATGTATTGAGTTTTTTATACCAAATGAGAAAAATGAATATTTTATTAAAATAATAATATCATAATGTATTAATTGATACATATTCATCTTTCACATGAATTTGATGATATATCAATCATATATAGATCTTCATTAATAATATTTCTTTTTTGTGGTGGTTATTAACTATCAATAGATTCGAGTGAAAATATTCAATAAACAATTTGAAAACATCCATAAAAAATCATCTTGAACAAAAATGGTGCACCCTAAGGTAAAATACATGACTAAAAAAATACCCTGATATAAAATATCATCCATTTATACTTGAAGCAATCACAACCCTAAATGAACCATCCAATATGGAGTCATCTACATTGGTGAAATGTATGGTGCTAAATAAATCACAAATTAATCCACATCTAGATGTGGTAATGCAAAAATATCAAAAAAAGATAACATGGTACTCTGCTGCAACCATGTGAAACACTATCATTTGAACCACCAATGAACTTACCCTCAACTCATCCACAATGTATGACAATGTAATACCATGCCTCCAACGCATCTAGGGATTTCACTAACAAAAAACATGGAATACTATCCATTAACTTTATAGAATAAATCATACAGCTAATTTTATCCACAATAGAATTCATCAAATATAGATTTTTCATTATTAGGATGATATCTCATGATAATTTCCATAAACATAGGAAGTATCATCAAGAGAATAACTTACCCATCAGAAGCTCATAGTCTCTAAAAAATCCCAAAAATAATCTTGACCACCAACTCATGAAGTCATCTCCAAGGGTACTTGAAGTCTCTCCACCTATATTATGAAATAATGGTCTAGGGAATGTTTTATTATAGATTATGAAACTCCATGACCAAAAAAGGCATGAAACATAGTATAAAACAAGATAACGGTACCATGAATAACATCTACCTCTCCTGGTGCAAGTAGTACTAGGGAATGTCTCAAAGAAAAATTATATGTAGGGCCTCAAGAACCCTAATTGTGACTACCTCCAAGGATTTTACATTACCTCTAAGGATGTGGTACATATCAGCATTGTCCTCTTCCTTCCTCATATATTCTCTACTAATACATAGAAGGAATATCCTCCTACTGCTACATGAGTTGAAATATACTCAACAAAAGAACATGAATTATGACACTAGGTTCATGATTCCTTCATCGAATGATTATAAACTCTATGTTCTAATAAACTTATCCTCATTATAAAAAACAGGTGCCCAATCCCTTGGAAAATTCATGTGTTTTTCAATACACAAAAAATGTGATAGTGAGGGAATAGACCCACCCATGTCTCTCTGAAATTTCTTTTGTCCTTGAAACTGATAACCCTTAACTAAAACTCTACATCATGGATACTCATTATTGTTATGTACTAGACCTACAATCCACTTAATATGTTACTTGAGATGAGTGGTCCACATGGCCTCAATCACATCTCCCCAAACACCAGAGGCTACTGACATTCAGCGTGGGCCCAGGGTGTGTCTACGGGGAGACTGTTCCAAAATTTCCAGAGTATAGAACACTGTATAAATACAAAAAATGTAAGTACTATAATAATCCTAACTAAATATAAGGAAAAATGTAAATATAAATGTTTGACAATAATTGAAATAACTGGAATAACATACCACAACTTATGATGATATTTCATGTATCCAGTAAGTTGGAATCCATGGATACAAAGTAGTAAGTATACATGAAAAACCCATTGTAGCAAAACGAAATTAAAAAAACATTCCAAGAATCTT
This sequence comes from Viscum album, assembly GCA_963277665.1. Classification (NCBI taxonomy): domain Eukaryota; kingdom Viridiplantae; phylum Streptophyta; class Magnoliopsida; order Santalales; family Viscaceae; genus Viscum; species Viscum album. The sequence goes on along the minus strand of OY728121.1, from coordinate 1,785,692,489 downwards.
TAGATAAAGGTCAGTCATCTTCTACAGGGTCTATCCTATAAAATTATTTAATCAATTTTTTAAATCAATATACATCCCTTTATCAACTCCTATGTACATGTAATATGCCCCGAATACCAATAGGGTTCATAGAGGGTGTGAGATTAATCTTAGGGGGACACCTCTAAAGATTTCTATAACATCCGTACCATGTAATGGAATTGTGACAACATAAATGAATGCATATATAAATTAATAATATACAATATAACTAAATACAAAAGTAACTTCTGTAGCCTTTAGTTGGTTTCTGAAAATATAACAACTTCATTCTTTTATAATAAAAAGTTTATAAATAAGTAACATGTTTGAAATAGTTAATGTTCCAAGATGTAACATGGAAAACTGTAATGACATTTAATAATGATGTTCCAAGGTAAAAACCAAGGCAACATAAGCCTCAGGGATTTCTAACTAAGTAATGATTGTATCCTAGATAAGGATAAGTTTGTAATCAAAAGATAATAGTCCAATGAAGTCCTCAATAAGATGCATATCTAGTCCAAGGAGTTCTTCCATGGTAAAATAGGGCTATGCAATGACTGGGTCTGAAGGGATTTAAAATTGGAACCTACTTATCAATATGGGATTCCAGGAGTGTATCCAAGGCATAATGTAATAATGTTTAATAGATCCGATAGTGTTATATTAGGATTCCTATGTTATACAAGTATCAAGTTCTTGGTGGGTCTTAACAAAAGAAAGCCACATACTTGAATCAGAATGGGGTTCCCAAGTGCTCATGGAACTCCCTATGGAATTCAAGGTGAGCTCGAGTTAGACCACTCCTATTTGATAATGAAGTCATATAATATTTCATTTTGTTCAAGCCTTTACTTCCATTTGTGTGAGGAGTTCATGTAACATGATATCCTTTAATCACTTCATTATTAATCAATAAATGCATTTTATTAAAGCCTTTCAATTCATCACTGTGACAAGGCTAGGAAGAATGTAACCCTTAATTTAATGCAACTAAGGTATTTTCAAAAATCAAGGTTCACTCTACTACCTTCCTTTTACATTTTAAGGGGTTCTTTGGACATACAACCGATTATTCAGTTACATTTAAAAAGGCCACAACATATATTAAGTATAATTTCTAATTTCCTCTTCATATTTAATTATCAAAATGAAAAACATAACTTAGTTGGGTAAAGTGGTGCTCTTATATAGTACTTTTCATTTTGAAATTAACAATTTAAATCATTCCAATTAATATTGGAATGATCAGCCTTAGAATGTTCAATCCCAGACACACCTAAAAGGAAGCTCAAACGTGTCAAAATAGGAAAAGTACAATTATTTAAAAACATCCTAAATGGGATAGATGGATTTGTTGGAATAAACACTAATAAATAATAACATATTTGGAAATATAATAACCATACCATTATAACTGTTAAAATCATGACATATAAATTCAAAAAATGACACCTGATGAAATCGGAAGGCCCCACATGACAATTCCAAAATCAAAAAACATGAAGGATGAGTTATAGACCACACACCATAGGATTTTATGAATCTCCCAGTCAAGTATTAACCTCTAATTTAGTTTTTAATAAAGTAAATATGAGAAAAAGGAAAAAATAACCACACCCTGATGACTAGGTCGAGAGAAAGGGAGATGAGGAATGGCTTAAACAGACTCGAGTAACTTCTTCTGCAAATCCAAAGTGAGAAACAAAAGATCAATGGGATATTGGATGAATGAGATATCTTGATCCCTAGTTTAGGACTTCAAAAAACTCCAAAATGATATAAATGGAGGTTAATTCCATAGGGGATCAGATTATGGAAGGAGTGTCTTAATTTTATCACTAAGGGAAAAAATGTGAAATTACACAAAAAATTTAATGTGCATGGTTTGTCTGCACGGGTTTCAAAACCATCCACAAACCATGAATAAATTCTAGGATAAAAGGGTGTAATGCATGGTTGGGTTTCAATGTTAGGGAAATTGTGTTCTAATCATGCTGTAAAAACCTATTCCAAAAAACATACAACCTTCATGGTTTCAACTAAATGTGTGTACACCCTGCATTGTTTACTCTAGCCATGCGACATTAAAATTGTTCCCAAAATGATTGAATATTGGACTAGAACAAGATCAAGAAACCCGATATACCTTCGCTAACTCATTATGTATTCATATTAGGTCCAAAATAAGGAAATACAATTGAATTTAAAGGATCCATATCTAAGTGTAAAACATTATTCTTATAGTCTTCCCCCATAAAGGAAATCATCGATGAGTTCACCTTCCAAGTGTAGATGAACATTTAATGAGAACAACTATGGCCACTAGGCACATAATTCAACCTATCGCTCCCATGTTTCATACTATACGTGGTTGTGCTACCATAACACCCATTATATAGGGACATATTGGCCTTGAATAGACTTCATGCTCTAGTCAAAAAAGCGTACTAGATACTCCTCAGATGTAGCATTGACATCTAACTCATTTTTACTAGGATCAAAGGGATGAGCTGGGTCACCATGTGATAGGTGAAGTTGGGAAACATGAAAGACATAGTTCATGTCATAGTACCTCTGAGATAGTAGAAATCGATAGGATACCGACCCAACTCTCTCTAGAATCTAAAAAAAACTACGCAATGAGGAAGAAACTTACCTTACTTCTATAACCATCTATTTCTGAGCCTTGGTGACACCTAAAGAAAAAAATTATCCATGACCTCAAACTGTAGAGGTCATCAATCATTATTTAGGAATGATTTCTGTCTAGACATAGTAGTATTCATATGATTCCTTCTCCACTGAACCAGCTATGAAGTATCATGCGTAAGACAATGATATAGTACAACTGCCTCACCTTACTCTATCAGTCACAAGTTTGAACTAAACAACCTACCATATAATGCCTAAAAATAATCCTTCTGAATTGGAACCTAAAATCTAGTATTATAGGTAAACTCAATGAGATTGATATGCTTCTACCATGAACTGTCGAAATCAAGGATAGATACTCAGACCATATCCTCTAAAACCAATATTTTCCATTTGGATTTTCTATCAGTATGTGGGTGAAAAACAATGAATAAACAAACCTATATTCCCATAAATATATACAAAACCTACCAGAATTGTGATGAGATACAAGAGTACCTGTATGAAATGATTCTATAAGGGACCTTCTGTAGTTGTATGATCTCAGAACCATACAGTATTCTCATCTCAACAACTGATAAAGTCTCTCGAATATGAATGAAGTGTAATTCTTTCATCAGTCGGTCAAAAACTACCAATACAATGTCACAATCCCTTGGTGACCTAGGAAACCCATCTATAAAGTATATATAAATATCTTCCCATTTCTATTCTAGGACTTGAAGTGGCTATTACAAGCCTTCAGGTCTCTGGTGCTCTACCATCACCTTCTTACAGATAGAACACCTAGTGATAAAACCTAATATATGAAATTTTATCATAGGTCATCAATATTGTAGTTTTATATCATGATACATTTTGTATATGTGAGGATGAAACTCCCACTGATTATCATGGGACTCTTAAATTAAATCCTCTATCATATCTATAGTAACATAGAAATATCCACGAATATGTAGGATGTCATCTATGTCCACAGACCGATTTAGAGGTGGTCCAGCTTCTGAGATACCTTCTCAAAGAACCAATCCTTCAGGATCTAAAAATTGAATTCACTTCACCTTCTCAAGAAGGGACGATGTAAAAATCATGGATGATAGGTAATAATTATCATGACTATCATAGAACACTAGACACCACTCATAAAAGAGGGCCATCAATTTCCATTCATCACTGGATTCCCTTACTCCATGTGCCCATGTTTTCCAATTCAGCGCATCTGCTACCATATTTCCCTTCCCAAGCATATAGAAATTATCATTGTTAATGAAATATAGACATTCAACTCATCTTCATTTTCTAATGTTATAATAACATTATGTAAATATATATTTTAGGATCTTTTGATCTGTATACACAAGAATGTGAACACATAATAGATATTGTCTCCATCAACATAAGGATTGAACAGATTTTACTATATCGAAGTCATTATTTGGGTAATTTATCTCATGCGGCCTCAACTACTGAGATATGTACAAAAAATATTTTTCCTCCTATATTAGTAATTCTCCTATGATAACCCATGATGCATCATATAAGATGTTAAAACTTTTTCTAATATCTAGAAGGATCAAAACATATGATGAGATAAGCCTCCATTTCATCTTTTAAAAGCTATATCTCATGAATCTAACCATAAGAACATAACACCCTTCATTATAAGGTCAGTAAGAGGAGAATCAAGGATTATTATGTCTAGTATGAAACTCTATGAAAATCATGTTATCCCAGATAAACATTATATATCATACACTTTCTTGGGTTTCTCCACGGAAACTACTACACTCACCTTATTGTGGTCAATAGAGACTCTCGATTAAAAGGTAATATGACCCAAAATTGAATATTTTTTATTTAGAAGAGTCACTTAGAAAGATTATCATAAAGATTATTCTCTCTTAGTATACTCAGAATGATCTGAAGGTGCATTTAATAGTCTCTACGACTTTGATAATTCACCAAGATGTTGTACACAAAGACCATGAAAAAACAATCTAGATAGGGATAGAAACTCATATTCATTAGATCCATGAAAATGGAGGGAACATTTTTCAGATCGAAGCGAATAACAAGGTACTCATATAGACCATACATTCTTTTAAAGGTTGTTTGTGTTATGTCTGATGTTCTTACTCTAACATGGTGATATCTCGACCCTTGGTCGATCTTAGTGAAGACCACAGCTCCTCAAAGAAGGTCTAAGAGATCGTTTATTCATGGAAGTGGATACCAATTCTTCACAATAATAACGTTCAACCATTTGTAATCCACACATAGATGTAGGGTTCTATCCTCTTTCTTAGATAAAATCATGGGGAAACCCCTGTAGGATGTACTGTGTCATATAAAACCTTTGGTCTCTAGATCCTATAACAACATCATGATTTCCTATAGCTCAGTAGGTTCCATCCTAGATAGAGAATTGGAAAATAGTGCTTCTCCTAGAACACTATTGATCATAAACTCTACCTCTCTCTAAGGAAGTAATCTTGAAAATATTTTGGGAAAGACATCCTTGAAATGATCAACTAGAGGAGGGAATTCTGCCTGGTATGAACCATGATCTTCCATGAAGAGATTCGTGATCTTTGTGGTCAATCCACCTAGCCCATGATTCTTTGGTCTTGCTATACCACCCTAGACATCACACTCACCCTTATATAGATAACTCCTACCCTCTTGTGATCTAAATGATGTCCTTCAATGATATAAGTATAAATAACCATGATATTGAAACAAATAATCCATCCCAATAATGAAATCGAATCTTTTCATCTTGAGAATGAAGAGGTTTCACAAGAAAGGGTAACTACCAACCTCAAGGGTACATTTCCTACATTAGAATATTCCCTCTCACCACACTCCTAACGTAGTATCTAGGACCATTACACCATAGTAATACTATATCAGTCATTCAAGAATTTCCATGATAGATATAGGGATACACTATATTGAATAACATATTTAAAATAATAAAGATACAATACTAGATTCCACTAGAATAGTATGTCACACTATAAAAGGTCTCCGAGCCTAATATGTGTGTATCAGCTATAGTGCATGAATCTAGCCTGATACATGGACCTTTAAAACATATGTACTATGATGGTCATAATTTCATGGTTGGAACTACTGGTCATCAGGGGTTTTTCTACCATATCCAGGACCTCCTCTACGGCCATTCCTTCCAGGGATATTCCAACTCCCCAACTAATGAATCACAAAAGAACCCTTTCTAGAAGGTTGAACTAGTGAAGATACTTTTCAACACATAAGTGGTGTAATTTTCCTACAAAATCTCTAATGATGAACCATACAGTCAGAAGACAGACAATCCACTGGGAACCTATCACAATGAGGCATCAAAGTGCTCTTGTCATCCACACAAACGACACATCATGGCGTTATCACAATGTGTCATCTATTTTTCCCCAACCAGATGAGAAACCTCGAGGGAATGTTTCCCTCCTCTAGGAGGGTAAAGTCCCAAATATTTATATACCTGGACATTACATTAATTCTGTAGAATACTTAATACATGACACAAACAGATACCCAAAGACAGTTTTTTAGCGCATTTGGAAACTAGAAAACATAAAAAACTAGTTCATAAAACATCTACTACATCTTGTACATTATCCTTCATAACTAGAATCTGTTTTTGACACATATCACTTAATACCCTTCTAAAAATATTACGGGAAAAGGAAACATAAAAGGGGTGATCTAAAATTCTCAGTAAGGGTAATTATGGAAAATATGAAACAAAAATTTAAACATAAGAATGTAAAAACATGAAGAAAACTTTTGAAAAAAACATACCACATTTAACATATACCAAAATCGTGAGTCATGAAATAAATCATGGTAATTCATAAGGCATATATCCTAATGGAATCATGAATCATGAGAAAATATCATTGGTGTAAAACATGTAATTTTGGAAAAAAAAAGCACATAATATCCTTTTCATAGTATCCAAGGCATTGTTTCCAAGACCATCACAGTGGACAAAGTCCATTACTGAACTGGTTTTACTTGTCGTTCCAGCCGTGTATTACAGAACTAGATTTACTTGTTGTTCCAGCCCTATATTACTGAACAAGATTTACTTTTCATTCCTATCATGTCTATATTATGAAAAATAAATCATTACCCAATAAATTGGTGCTAATATAGGTCCCACCCATCTGATAATGAAATAATTCTTCCATGTTCCAAAAAAATTGTTCATCATAGCATAACCCATGAAATAAAATGGGTTTGTTAAACATTATTCCATCAAAACATAATACATATAAAATATCATTACATAATTTACACAATAAAATCATAATAATAATTGGGATTGACTCATAACCATATTTATATAGTGTTATCTTAGATTGAAAATAATTTTTATAAAACACTTGAAATTAATTATTGAGGAGAATATCCTTTCTTCTTCAAAAATGTTTTCTTTTATCAAAATGATATTTAATATTAAAAGAAATTAATTTAGTTTACAATAAACTTTAAATCATATAGAATATGATTCATTTAAATAAGTAGTTATGTTGACGTAAAAATCCTTTCATTTCATATAAGGTAAAAATCATTCTTCTCATACTATTGTTAGAAAAGTCTAAAAACAACTCCTCTAAAAAATGAAAGAAATATTCCTTCCATACCATTTTATAAAAATTTACCAATGGGTAAAATTCACTATAAATAACTGTAGAAGTATTGAAATAATATATTGTAATAATTATTTAGGAAACATGTACATGGATGATAAACATACACCAATAAATACTTATGAGACGATAATCTTGGATAATAAAGAGATTGAAAAAGTATCCCTTACCTTGGGTCTGATTTCATCTGTAAGTGTCTGAAACTCCTATATAGTGGGTTTAAACATATTATTAAATTGTAATATAACCATAATAATATTTATGATATTATATATGATTCACTTATTACTTTATATTACCCTTAAATTTATAAATTCCATGACAAAGCAACGTTTGGTGTAATAATCTTTTTATTTGGCGTATGTCTTTTGACTTGTTATTCTTCATATTATTGAATATATCGTGATATAAATACATCCTGATAATTAAAAATGATTTAAATTTCCTAAATATTATGTATATAAATATATATAATAGAAATATAAATGAAATGGAATACACTATTCATGGAGACGGTAGGTCGTACGTACGTACGACCACTGTTTCCATTTCCTTGTTGAAGTGAATGGAACCTTGTAAATGAAATATATATATATAAATATAGTAGAATTAATATGTCATTTATTTCATTATTATTTATTATAATGACATTATAATCATTCTTGGATGGTTAACGTGGAGAATGAATCTCATTCTATCATGGATATGGTAAATCGTACGTACGCACAAGCGACCCTATTATTCACTTAATGGTTAAATGGTATGGAATTGGATGGTATATTTATCATACATAATAATTATCATGTTGTATTAATTATTTAATTCCATTATAACCATCCAAATTAAGTATTATCGAATAACATATTACACCACGACGTGGAGGCGGTACGCTGTATGCATGCACACTTGGTGATATTGCTATACGTAGGATAGATAAAATGAGGTATAAGGTTGTACCATAATTATAATAACATCTAGAACATATAAGATACTGGATTTATTACATTATTATAAAAACAAAATTATAATTGGAAGTATAATAAGAAAATAATTTTTAAATATGTGATAGAAAATTACCTTTTTTCAAATATCTTTTATTGATTTGCACCAAAGGTCTTCCTAGGATGGATTTCTACCAATAGAGTGGCCTATATGTGGAATTTAAGAATTTTGGGATCTTATTTTATCAGAGGTTTGATGAGCCAAAGGGAATGAATGATGTGATAAAGTGAGTAGATGTGGTGGCTTTTTATAAGAGAGAGGAGGGTCACTTTAGGGAGGAATTGAAATAATAATTTATCATAAATTTATTTCAATTTACAATCTTCCCAAAATCATTAATATCTAAGATAAGATGATTATGGTTGAAATCCTCTAAAAAATAACATTTATATGTGTTTTGATTTTATTTTAAACGTTATCATTTTGATTTATCCTGATTTAATCTATTTAATTTTATTTGTTGTAATAACATTCTAAATATTACATGGTTATAATTTTTTACTTATGTGTTTTCAATTGACCATAATTTGATACTTTATGAAATTTTAGTCCATATATTGTTTACTCTATAATTTTTAAATATTTTTGTGATATTTAAATAGTTTAATAATATGTTATTTTTATAAAATATAAATAGTGTCAATTTTGACACTGTTCATTTATTTGGACATTAAATAAAATCCACAACAAAGATAAAATCTAACCAAAATATTTAGAACACTCCTAAAATTCCATATTCACCTATATATTTCCTAGATAACATTAATTTATTCATATTTTTTTTCTTTTAATATATTTAAGACCATTTATTTGATACTTCTATCAATAACAAAATTTATACTTCACAATTATGTCATCGTTGATGGTAATTATTTAATCTATAAAAATTATAAATAAATTCACATTATGTACATAATTTCATTTTCTTTCAGAATACTATTTACATTTTAATTTGTATAAATTTTATCACTATATTAAAATATTCAAACTTATAAGACATAAGAGAGGTATATGTTGTCACTTTCTTTTGTTATAATTATAATTACATCACCTTAAAAGAAAAGAGTCCATTAAATGAATAAATTATGTATTTTAGGTCATATTAGTATACTTTAATTCATACAATAATATTTTCACATGTTTTAGTGTAATTTTATTATCTTTATTATATAGTCTGTTACACTAATTTACCTGATTTTCCTTTAACTGTGGTAAATAAAAATTATCTTAGTTACTATTCATAGTATCCAAATAAATATAAGTAACATATAAATTAAATTTGGACCCACTAATTACAAATATGGAATAAATTTTGAATAATTTTAAACACAAAAGTAATAGTAATTATTTTAAAATTAATTCATATTGTCAAAACCAGAAAGTAGGTTTTTAAGAAGTAAAAACTATGAAAAGATGGACAAGTGTTTATGTCCAGTTAAAATGTGAAATTAATTCCAATGAAAAAAATTGGTTTAAATGATAAAACATACTCCAATAAAAAATTAAAACCAATTAAAAATATAATCAAACTCTATAAATAAATTAAATGAAAATGAGGTTTTGAATTAAAATGCAATACTTTTTACTATTCATTAAAATATGAATTTTATCAGAAAAATACAAAAAAAATAAACCAATGTAAATTTTTAAGTCTTTATTCCAAATAAGACATTTGTTTTTTCAACTATAATATATAAAAGTGTTAAAAACTATATTTGAAATCTGTGCACCCTCAAAAGGAGGTAAAACAATTTTTTTGGAAAAATACTTCTTTTATCCAAGAAATTGAATTTTTTCTTATATCATATTCTATAAAATACATAAGTAGAATGTTAATGTTAAATATAATTTAAGTTATGGTCAATTATATTAATAAAATCTTGTTTATATCCCATTAAATAATAATATTTTAATAATATATCATTGTTTAGTGAAACTCAGTATTGCATATGATGAAAGCTATTAAAAAAGGTGCCCTTGCATGTAAAGACATCAAATTCAGTGTTACCTCTGGTGCAATCCTCCTTTTTTGTTTTGTATAACATAATCCAATCATATTTCTTTTATAAATTGAAAAAAATCTATACTCAGTGTTTCATGAAATAAATTCAATCAAAAGAAATTGAAATTGTGTGTAACACAAGCCAAGTATACTGTTGCGTATACTGCAAGCTAATACGGTGTTGCTTATAGCACAAGTTAATATAGTTGTAGCGTACAAAACAAGAAATCAAATAAATTAAAAGTAATATATGTCATAAAATCTTATGGCATTACATTATACCTCATCCCCTTAAAATGAATTTCTCCCTAAAAATTACTTGGGGTTATAAAAGGTTTACTACTTGAAAACTTCTTTCATTAAAACCTACATCGTAAAAAGGAATACTAAATATTCATTTAAAATAGGAACATTAGAAACATAATGGTTACCCAAAGTAACTCATCGTTGGATTTCCACATAGGAGAACATTTTTGGGAAGTGAAAAAATAGATATGGAAGAAAAATCTAACCATAATTTTCTGATGGATAGTGATAGAGAACAATGTTTGTAGAATGTTAAAAACTATAATTCCATATATTTGTGATGATATAAAAGACCATATGATTAATAGGATGATAAAGTACTAGGATAACATTTTTGGATTTCAAGATCCATTTTCTAAGGTTGAGAAACATGAGAAGAAATACTTTATTTCATTACAATCTCACCAGTGATCGTGCTTGCAACAATTTCTACTTCTTCTCTTATTCAAAGAAATGAAGTTGAATTTTTCATTCTGAAAGTGTTAATAGATCTTGTGATCCATAAATTTGGCTATAGTTCATTCATTCTATCTTTATCAAAAAAATATCACATGTTATCAAACATGTATAAGTCCATATATAGTTAGATAATACTTTACTCTAAGAAACATCATCTTGGGTTTAAACATTCCAAAAATTTGATAACCTTACAATCCATATGAAAGATGAACATACAAAACTATAGAAAAATGTTCACAAACTAGATTTTATATTTATCCCCCATATATCATAAGATATCCTTGGTTGGTCACATATCTAAAATGTGGACACCTTCATCTTGTATTCTCGATAGTCAAGGTAAAAACCTGAATTAACAGATTTCCTTATTGAAAAAATGCATGTTTCCTTATTCCAAAACATGTTGGATATATTCCGTAAGTTCTAAAAATTGGTATACTTCATCTATTATAACATAACCCTCTTATCAATAATTCAATAATTAGATCTCAATAAACTAGAAACCTCCAATTTATATATTCAAATCCAACATATATTTTGTCAATCGTCATAATCTTAACATAAGGGACAATTTAAGTAGTATCTTCTTCTTATTCATGTGTTATCCAAGTATATAACATTACCCTTAAATCACATTTTTGTATCCTTTGAACTATTTAACATATCATTTCCAATCATCAATTAAAAACTTATACTAAAAACACATATATATTTTAGGATTCCTATAACATAATATTTGAAGTCCTAATCGTATACACATTAGTTATCCAACTTTATTCATAAACCATTACCCATGATCCATCATCTTCATCTTCTCTAAAATATTAATCATTTATTAAAAATTTTCAACCTAAATCTTCTTAGTTATAAGGTAAAAAATATTTGAAGAACATCACATACCTTTCACATGTATTTTAAAATATCTTAATCCTTAGTAGTATGACCACTACTCATACGATCTTCATGATTATATTCATGATATTTCCACTTAAAAAATCAATATTTTTTATTCCAATAATTTCCACATATGAATAATTAAATGGTTAACCATGTTCTGTGTATTTCTGGATATTAACTAAGATTATAATGAAAAGTGTGAGAGATACATATCAGATATTAAAAACACATAACTAAGGTAAATTACTTATAATATTTCAATATATGATATCCTAGGTATAATCCTAGGTTATTCATGATTATCATAAAAAAACTAGGCTTGTAACCTATACATGACTTATCCTTAAGAAATACATAGGAAAATCCTTAGAAATTTTATAAGGATCTCACTAAAGTTTTGGCATCTTAGTTTCCAGAGGTTGACTAAACCTATTATCTCATACCAACTGTAAAGAACTAAAGCATGATGTACATGGACAATACATTACATTTTTTAAATACATAATACATGACCCAAATTGACTCCCAAAGACCATAATGGTTTATTTCCTTAGGAAGTAGAAAAACCTAAACAACTGGTTCATAAAACATCTACTATGTATCTTATTTTATCCTTCATAACTATAACCCCCTTTTGACACATCTTACTCAATACCCTTCTTCAAATCCTAGGGGAATATAAAACATAAAAAGGGGTGAGATCAAATTCTCACTAAGGGTAATAATGTAAAATATCTTACAAAACATAAAAATAAGAATGTAAAAACATGAGAATAATTTTAAAAAAATACCACATTTAACATATGCTGAAATCTTGAGTCATGAAATATTTCATCGTTGTTCATAAGGAATAAATCATAATAGGGCCATAAACCATGAGAAAATAGCATTGGTATAAAAAATGGATTTGAGGGAAAAAATATTCAAATAATATGATTTATATAGTAGCCATGTAATTTTTTACAAAACCATCATAGTGGACAAATTCCTTTATGGAAATGGGTTTAGTTTCCATTCCATACATGTATTAACGAACCAGATTCACTTGTCATTCCAGCCCTGTATTAGTGAACTGAATTTAATTTTTTTCCATGAATTCCAATATCATGTGATATAAATATTTTCCCAATGCATTGATAGTATATATAGGTCCCACCTATATCATAATGAAATCAATCTTATATGTTCAACATAAACATTAATCTTTCATCATAGCATAACCAATGATATAAATTGGGTTTCTTAAACATCATTATATCATAACATAATCCAAATAAACATCATTAATTAATTAAGACAATAACATCATATTAACAATAGGGATACAAATATATCCATATTTAAAGGTAATAATCTTATATTGAGAATAATTTTGATAGGATACTTGAAATTTACTCTTGAGGAAAATATCATTTCTTCTTAAAAAATGTTTTCATTTCTCAATATTCCATGAAATTTTAAAAGAAAATAATTTAGTTGAAATGAAAATTGAAATAATGTAGAAAAAGTCTCATTAAAATAAGTTATTGTGAAGAATAAAAATAATTTTCATTCTGTATAAGTTAAGAAAACATTCTTCTTGCGCTCTTATCAAAAAAGTCAAAAAATTTCTCGTATTTAAAATAAAAGAAAGATTTCTTCCATAAAATTTAATAAAAATTTTCCTATGTGTAAAATGAACTTTAAAAAACTGTATAAGGATTGAAATAATATATTTGAATAATTATTTAAGAAACATGGGTGTGGATTATAAATATATACCTATAAATACTTATGGATAAACAATCTCAGACAATAATGAGCTTGAAAAATTATCACTTACCTTAGGTCCCATTTCATCCATCTGTGTCATAAACTCATGTATAGTTTCTTTAAACATATAATTAAATTGTAACATAACCATAATAATATTTATTATATCATATATGAGTCACTTGTGATTTTATATTTCCAATTAATTTACCAATTCCAAGTTAAAGAAAAGTTTTGGGTAATAATAGTTTTATTTGTTGTATGTGTTTTGACTTTTTCTTATTGATCATATTACATAGATCATTATTTACTTAAATTAAGAATGTAAAACATTATATAAATATCATAAATATTTAGTATGTAAATATATATAATAGATAGTCAAATGAAAAGGAATACACCATTCGTGGAGATGGTAGGTCGTACGTACATATGAACATTGATTATGATTCCTTATAGAATTGAATGGAACAAATTAAATTATATATATATATATCCAGTAACATTATTATGTCATATATTTAATTCATATTTATTATTTATACTTTATAATCATTCTTTAATGGTTAACATGGAGAATATATCTCTTCACGTCATGGAGACGGTAAGTTGTATGTACGCACGAGCGACGATATCATTCATTTAATGGTCAAATGGTATTGAATTGGATGGTATATTATTTATAAAAAATAATTATCATGTTATATTAATTATTTACATCCATTATACTCATAATTATACTCATCCAAGTTAATTATTGTTGAATAAAAACCTACACCACAGTGTGGAGACGGTAAGTCTTATGCATGCAGACATGGTTATATTGTTATTTGTATGATAGTTAAAAGGAGTTATAAGGTTTACCCAAAATTATAATAAAATATAACAATGTTTAATATACTGGATTTAATTATTTAGTATGAGAACAACATAAGAATATTAAGTAGAAGAAGAAAATAATTTTGAAGGAGGTGATAAAACAATTACATTTTTTAAAGTATCTCCTATTGATTGGCACAAAATCTCTCCCTAGTATGGCTTTATGAAAAAAAGTGTGTCCTCTAAGAGGAAGGTATTTATTTTAATTGCTTATTTGAGTACATTTTGGATAATACAAAGGGATTAAAAGGTGTTATTAAGTGGGTAGAGTTAGTGGCCTTTTATATGAGGGAGGAAGGGTACTTTAGAAAAGTTTTGAATTATTAATTTATTATAAATTTATATTCTATTTATAATGGGCCCAAACTAATTTATTTCACAGATTATATGAGTATGGGTTTAAAAAATCTCGACCAATAATATTAAGACAAGTTTTGATTTTATTTTAAACCTAATCATGTTGATTTATCCTTATTTAATCTATTTTATTATATGTGTAGTGATAATATTCTAAATATTAATGGTTATAAATATTTACTTATGTGATGTAAATTTTCCATAATTTGATACCTTAGGACATTTTATACAATAAAATTGTCACTTTTAATTTTTTAAATAATTTTATGATATTTAAATAATTTAATAATATGTTATTTTTATAAAATATCAATACTGTCAATTGTGACACTATTCATTTATTTTTCATTAATTAAAATCCACATAGAAGATAAATTATAAAATATTTAATACTATCATTACATGTAATATTCACCTAGAAAATTCATTGAGCACATTATTAGTTTATATGATATTTATTTTAATATTTTCAAAACCATTTATTTGATATTTCTATTATTAAAAAAATGTCTACATCCCTATTGTGTCATTGATAATTATAAATATTTAATCTATAAAAATTATAAATAAATTCACATGATGTATATAATTTCATTAGCTTTTTGTAGACTACTTTTTTTACGTTTTATCAAGTTTATCAATATATTAAAATTATTAAACTTATAAGAGATAAGAGAATGACATGTTTTCACTTTATTTTTGATTTATTTATAATTATATCACTTTCATGGACAATATTCAATTAAATTAATCAATTCTGACTGTTTGGTGATATTGGTCAACTTTAATTCATCCAATAATATTTTTTTAGGTGTTAGGTTATTTTTATTAACTTTATCATATTATTTGTTACCATAATTTAATTTATTTACCATTTACCATGGTAAATAAAAATTATCGTAGTTATTATTCATAATATCCAACAAATAAAAGTAACCTATTAACATAATTTGGATCCACTAATTCCAAATGTTATATCCATTTCTAAAAATTCTAATCACAAAATATGTAGTGATTAATTTAAAATTAATTCCCATTGTCTAAACCAGAATGAGAGATTTTAATAAGTATAAACTATCAAAAGATAGACATGTGTTTATATCCAATTTTAATATGACATTAATTCCAATGACCAATATTGGATTAAAATATTATAATATAATCCAATTACACATTAAAACCAATTAAAAAGATAATCTAACAATATAAATAAATTAAATGAAAAGGCTGTTTTGAATTAAAATGCATTATTTTTCACTATTCATTAAAATATGAATTTTATCAGAAAAATTAAAAAAAATTAACCAAAATAAATTTTGATCCCTATTTCCAAATAAGACAATTATTTTTTCCAATAGAATATATAAAAGTGTTATAATTTATATTTAAAATTGGTGTTCCTTCAAAAGGTGGTAAAACTACATTTTTTTGAAAATACTTCTTTTATCTGAAAAATAAAATTATTTCTTATTTCATGTTCTATAAAATACATAAGATGAATGTTAATGTTATACAAAATTGGATATTTGGTAAATAATTTTCATAAAGGCTAGTTTAAATCCCATTAATAATAATTGTTTAATAATATATCATTGTTCAGTGAAACATGATACTACGTACAACGCTAGCTATCGAGGATGGTCACTCTTCTGTGTAACACATGCCATGTCAGTGTTGAATCTATTGGAATCATGCATTGTTGTTCTATATTACATAATCCAAACATAATTGTTTTATACATTGAATAAAATCTATACTCAGTGTTGTGTGAAATCAATTCTATCAAAATCACTTGAAATTTTGTGTAACACAATCCAAATACAGTGTTGCGTCTGCTACAAGCTAATAAGGTGTTGCATATAACACAAGATAATCGTGGTGTATCATAAAACACAATACATCAGACAAATTAAAAATAATCTATCTCATAAAATCTAGGTGTGTTATGAGGATAACTTCTAGCCTTCTACAATAATGATCATCTATGCCTGATGCTATCTCCATACCTCAGTTTGCGCTATATAAGAAGATCCTAATTGAATATTTTAGAAAAATAATTCAGGAAAAATACATTCACCAATGTATGGATGGAATACATAAGACAAACCTCGAAGCATCATGCATATGAAATATTTTCACTCTCTATAAGCGATCCAAAATGCTTTTTCTCACCAAAACACACAAAATATTACATTACTGAAATACAAACCTTCACAAGATGCATGAACACTATGGATATGTCAGTTCTCAGTGTCAGAGAAAGGAACTGATCAAAGGTCGAAGTCTAGAAATAAACTCATAACATTCCCTGATTAAGGCTATCATGGGTAATCATATCCCACCAAATCTTGGCAGAATCACACATCATGTGAGTAGAAAGTATTACCCTCTACTCTAGATGTGTCTCCAGATGCTCAAACATAGATAGGGTGGCATCTAGACAAGACTCAACATCTTGTGGACCCCAATTCCTTGATAAGGGGGGACGATATTATAGCTAGAACTCCTGATTCAAATTAGCATTCATAGGTGAAACTCATGGAGGACCATGAAAAGACTACAAAATACATAAGAAACTGTCATGAAATTTGGAAGATGTTCCTGAATTAGGTACAATAGTCGATGCCTCAAGTGGAACTCTTGGTGGTATGAATGTAATCTTAGGGACCACCATTATGGAACTTGTTCATCTCTACTTTAATGGAGTACGATACAAGGACGACATAGAGGCATCAGTCTAAAAATGATAAGCACACACCTAATAACAAACTTATATTCATAAAGATAGTCTCACTAGATGAATCTAAACATAAGAAAACTCACTAACCAAGGAATACTACCATACTACCTACTCATATGGCTAGGTACTAGTAAGTTATAAATTATAAGATTTATTTCAATTTATATTTACATATAAGGTTTAATCCTTTGATTTTCATAAACATGACATTTTGGGATAAGGACATGAAACCATTCAACATTTACTTCTTCATTTGATTATAACTTTCATAAATGATCCTTTTAAATGAAAAGTCATTCCCATTGAATCAGGAACCATAATCCTTATCAATAAAATGACACCCATTCTAAAATTAAAAGGATCCATTTGATAAATTACTAATTCCAACACACGAGGGCCCATAACACCACATGAATTGAAACATGAATTCACTTAATCAAAACCCAATGATGCACAAGAAAATATACAAGGGAAGAGTCAATCAACAATAATATGTATAATAAGAAACGAAAAGCTATTAAATAAGCGTATATTGAATGGAAATTTGAATGAAATGGAAATCCTATGTTCCTATAATGATTCATGTAATAATTATCTTCACCCTCATATCATCTAGACAAGGATGAAGTGATATTAACAATCATAATAATAACCCAAAAAACCACAAATCATGTTTCTAACCCAATAGAGAAATGATATAAACAATAATAAGAAAATGATAAACAACAATTAGAATCTATAAAACTCATCATTTACCCCAAAAATGGGTTTCTGAGGCCCAAGAACAACTTATTACCAGGTCCCAAGAATTCTTAGTCTCCTAACCATTTTCTCTAATTACTAAATCATCATTGGAAAACCTTATGATACCACTTTGTGAAGTCCCAGTCTGAGATTCCATTTAATAGGTTCCCTAGACCAATTAGGCCACGTGGCCTCAAGTGCATCTCCACAAATTCCAAAAGCTACCAACAAGAAGCAAGGGTCTAGGTTTGTTCATGGGGATACTATGCCATAATTACTAGAGTGTAGCACATCAGATAAATATAAAAAGAAGAAAATTGTGTAATAAATATATTTAAACAAAAGGAACAAAGAAAATAGACAAGTACAAAAAATGAAATAACTAGAATATCATTCAACTACTAATGAAGTTGTTTCCTATATCGAGTAAGCTGGAAAACATTGATCGAAAGTAGAAAGTATACATGAAAAACCTAGTGTAAAAAAAGGAAATACATTAACTTTCCCAAGAATCTCAAGCTATAGGTCAGTTATCTACTACCATATCTATCATATCATAATAGTAAATCAAGTGTTTGATGCATTATTCTTCCATTTAACAAGACCTATATACAATTAAACTTCCCTAGGTAACAGTGATTCCTAGAGAGGGTGTGAAATATATCTTAGTGGGTCACCACCAATAGTGTTTATAACTTTTGTCTCATGTTATGGAAATGTAATAGTTGCAAGAATGAATATATAATGTAAATCAGTGTAATGTAACTAAATACCCAATTACCTAATTCAGCCCTCAACTGGCATCTGAACATGTAAATAGTTCATTCATTGATTGTTACCTATTTATAAATAAGTCACATGCTAACAATGGTAAAGGTTACATGATGAAACAACAAAACCTGTAGTGATATTTAATAATGATGCTCCTAGTTAACAAACAAGGAAACTTAGACCTCAATGGTATCCAACTTAGCAATGATTGTATCCTTTCTAAGGGTAATATTTTAATCCAAGGTGCATAGTCTATGGTATTCCACAATAAGAGGACTATCATGTCTATAGAGTTCTTCTAGGGTAAAATGGGGCTATGTAATGACTAGGCTCAATGGTATTTAACCATGGAACCTACTTATCAATGTTGGATCCAAGGATTATATCTAATGAATACTATAAAAATATTTAAGGGATCCAAAAATTTCATACCGATCATCCATAGTTAGAGAAGG
The DNA here is from genome assembly GCA_963277665.1 of Viscum album. NCBI lineage: Eukaryota > Viridiplantae > Streptophyta > Magnoliopsida > Santalales > Viscaceae > Viscum > Viscum album. The sequence goes on along the minus strand of OY728121.1, from coordinate 1,785,672,770 downwards.
ATTGGGTTCTAGGTGGGTCTCAACCAAAGCATGTTGTATCCATGAATCATAATGGGGTTCATTAACAATCATGTAATTCCCTAATAAATCCAGGGAGAGCTCATGTCAGGAAAATCCTATTTGATAATGAAGTCACAAAATATATAATATGTTTCAATCATTTCCATCCATTAGTGTGAAAAGGCCTTGTAGCATGAACCCCTTTAATCATGTCATAATTAATTGATAAACCTATTTGGTTCAATATTTTCCTTTCATTAGTGTGGAAATTCTACATAGCATGAAAACATTTATTTATTCAATTTATGGAATTTTCAAAAATCAAGAATCACTATGGTACATTCCATTAACATGGTAAGGGGTTCTACAGACATGAAACCTATTATTTCATTACATTTAAAATGTTAAGGTTGTGTACTTAGTATAAATTCCAATTTCCATTTTGTATTTATTTATCATATTAAAGCACTAAACCTAGGAGGGTAAGGTGGTGAGAAAACATGTTACTTTCCATTATGGAATTAAAAATTTAAATTACACAATTTAATATAGGAAATATTTCCATAAGAATGTTTAATCCATAGAACACCTGAACAACAACTGAAATATGTCAAAATTTAAAATCAAAATTATGGAAAAACCTCCAACATGGGATGGATGGAGTTGTGGGTGTAACATCTAAAAAATATTATCATAATTTCAAAAAGAATAACCATACAATTTTAATTATTTTTATTATGATGTATAAATGCAACAAACAACATCCAGTGAAATTGTCAGGCCCCACACAACAATTCCATAATCAATAAACTTGAGCGATGAGTTATATTCCACCAAACATAGGATTTTAGGATTATCCATGTCCAAAATTAGCCTCCAATTCATCTAATAATGGATTACATCTTAGAAAAAGGTAAAAATACTCACTCATTAATAAGTAGGTCAAGGGAAAGAGATATGGAGAACATATCAAATAAACTCAAGTACTTACATTTATTGATCCAATGTGATGAATGAAAGCTCTAATGGATCCTGAATGAGGGATATATCTGGATACCTAATTTAGGCCTTCAAAAATAAATAAAATAAGAGAAAGAAAGGTTAATAAAATTGGGGATCATATTACGGAATAATTATGGGCTGAATTAGATCATAAAGGAAAAAATGTAAAATTACCAAAAAATTATCATGTTCACGGTTTGTCCTCACGACTTTCCAACCCCTGTGCAAACCATGCACTTGTACCTAGATAAAAGGATGTACCACAGAGTTACAGAAACCATGCACCAACCTTGTCATAAGGATATGTCTGAAAAAGCTTGCCACGCGCACGGTTTAGACTAACTATGCATCCTCCACTGAAAGTTTACTCTAACCATGTGATAGGACCATTTATGCCAAAACATTGGGTTCTGGTCCCTAAATGAGCCCTAAAAACCACTGAGCCCTGGGATAAATCATTATGTTTCCATATTTGGGCCAAAATAAATAATTACATAAAAATTTAACGGATCGGTAACTGAGTGAAAATTTGTTTCTTACACTGATGACTACCATATCATGATGATTCGGTTCTTGAAATAATCCTCTCAACAACCTCTTTTGTTTTATGTACATCATGATATATCAGCAAAATGAACGTGGTGACCTAGATATGGTTATCTATATGAAAACCATCCTTATAATTCCCCACCACAGCCTCCTTATTAGAAAATAGATATGCGAAATAAAGGACACATTGCATAATGAGGATCATGAACTCCTGTATGATGAAACTACCTTGTCATAGGGTAAGAATCACCTAGTTATTTTCCACCGTTTTATTCTAATAATAAAACTCTAATAAAATTAGTTCCTAAAAATATCCACCAAGACATATAAATCACCAATATCCTAGATGAAAATAACCCACTATGACCTTGATAATACAATAAACATATTAACTGCCACAGAAACCCAGTTCTCTATTCATGAATTTATCAAAATGAATGAAATCTACAACTCTTATGAAAATATTGATACAACTATGTCAGAAACAGATCCCTCATACTTTTGTTGTCTATGGAACTAAAAAATCTGTTGTATCCTCCTCAGTGTGTCATTGTTATAGACCTCTACTATACAGAAATATACCTATATATCTATCTGAATATATTCATTGTCAAAATTTTCAAGATCTATACATGGTTCCATATCATCAAATTAAAAAATTGTTAGGGTCACATTATCCATAAATATAGAATATTTATAACTAATTATTTTTTATTTTATTCATTTTCAGTTTAAATTAATCACAAAGTCAACTAATTTAATCTTCAATGAATTGATGATTGACTCATGATACTTTCCCTAATTTGTACCCCCAACCATTATCAAATCACTTCGTAAGATCAATAAATATAAATGTACATGAATCAGATCAGAAGTGGCCCTAAATACCTAGTTCTCAACAAGTCCCTGTGGTTTACATCACTTATAATTTTTATCTGAAACTATCTTCTAACAAACCCATAAATTTTACAATGATGCTAACCCTATAATATACCTCATCCCTCAACATGATCATCTGAAATGAATCATTCTTTAACCCCTCCTCCCAATGAAACTCCTCTCTGGCATGTAATGGGAGAAGGGAGATGGTGACTGCCTGATCCATGCCTCCAATAGGCCATGGGTTGTCAATGGAAATTGATGGTATAACATATCCCAAATGGGTTCCATTATCTTCTAAATGAATATGGGGGAAGATATACAATAACATTAAACCAATAAACTAATACTTGATTATTGAGATTTAAACCCAAGAACATTCATATAGTGTTATGAAAACTCAAAAAACATGAAGGTAAAACTACACTTTCCAAAAGATAAACTCATCAACAAACACAAAGGCCAACAAAATTTCAAACAATCAGAAGATAAAATTATCCTACCAAATCTCCAACTGATTCTTGCGAACAAGAAAATTAATTTTGTGATAAAAAAGAATAGAGAATAATTAGTATAATCAGTAAGATCCTCTATAAATCCTCTCATGAAAATATTAAGGAAATACTACTAAATCACATTAAACAATATGTGAATTTTACTCCTCACATAAATAGTTAAATTATGTTAACATCCTCATGATGGTTATTTATCAACAATTAATTCATAAAATTTATCATTTATTATTGAAATATAACATGAAACTGCTTCCCTAATGGTTTGATGATCTACCCTAATATCATATGTCATGAGACATCTCTCTCTAAAAGAATTCATCACTAACACACTAGGTTTATATACCGTAATATTAATCTCATTCATCACATAATCTCAACACCCCATTCAAAATATCAATATATCAATCATGTAGTTTCTAGGATCCACCATAGCTCATATGTTATTTTTTATAAATCAATTATTATACCTTAATCCATAACATCCCATATTCCAGGTAATTTACCTCATAAAACAATAGTTTATGCATGGAATAACAATAAAAAAGTAGAGGATAATATATTTAGATTTTGGTGTTTTTTATATTGAAACAACCCTTTATAATGATCTATACACATATATTGGAAACGAATTTCCTTGCATAACCATAAATTAAAACTACCATGAGAAAAGAGTGTGACTAGGAAGAGTGGTTAGTCACCCAATACTCACAAAATGGATATTGGGTAACACACCCTCCCATAGTCTATAGTGTTTTAGTCACCCTACTACTTTGGTTTTGGTAGAGTATGAAATCATAATATGTAAAGTATATAATATATTTCATCACCACACTATGTTCATTAACCTAGTATTAATCATAACCAAAAATATCAACACTCAGACAACTGGTTTCTACTAATAAGAACAAGATATCCTATAACCACATAAGAATTAAAAGAGTTTATTTAGATTCCTTCTTCCACTTTAACAATTCACAAAATATTATTTAATGGAACAACTATAAATTAAAATAAATCTTAATTACATTTCATTAACCATCATAGTGAAGTTATTACCTCTAAGAATAGTCCAGCCGAAAATACAATTCAAAAAAATGTCATCATTGTAAGTCCATGTACCAACTAGATGGATTAAAAAATTAATTAGACATTTTCATCATTCCATTATTTATAGTACAATTGGGAATATCTAATTACAAAATAAAATAGACACATAACAAAGAATACATATTTTCCTAATACATTGGGGAAATAAATGATGATAGATAAGAAACTATACCATATTCCATTTAAACCAATTTATTAACAAGTTAGAAACTATATTTCAGTACAACAAAGTGAAATGTTGGATTTATCCTATTCCATAAATCGCGCTGAAATCCACAACACCATACTATATTTCCCCACATATATCAATGTCACAAGAGTTAACTAATTCCACATTCTCAGTCACCCTTCCCATTACTCATAATATATTATTTTCTCACATATCATCAAACAACAATTCACAAATATAGTGTAACTAATAATGTAGAATCAACATAAAAAGTTCAACTAGGAAACTAGGACCTAAATATGGCATTAAACCTTTACATTACAACAAGTTCCCAATGTTCCAAACACAGGTCATTCAGCCCTAATAAGAAAATTGTATCACTCAGCCTAAAACTTTATATTTAAAAAATATGATTTTTATTCCATATAGAATTAACCAATTATTTTATCATATTTGACAAATATGGGTATCCTAATGAATTATATATATCAAGCTATAAAATTTCATAAGCATGATCCCTATCATCAATTCCACTTTCAAAAAACTATAGGAATTACAATTCTCAATTATTATTTATTTTTTTATAATGAAAAATACTAATTATATCATTATGTAATGTATATAATTATATTAACACATGGATTAAAAACAACAATTAAACATGCAATAAACAACAATTTTATTACCATAAAATTACATGAATGAAATAATTTATTTAACATGTATCTTTAACTCATTATCCAACCAAATCATTAAAATATTAATTTTATTTACCATTTTCATGAATTTACATGATAAAACATGAATTAGAAACGATATAGAATATAATCACATATATATTACACTATGTTATTAATCAATTGGAATAAATATTGAATTGTATAAGAACATTTGATCACTAAATATACAACTTTCTTTTTTAATAATCAAGTATGTCCATTATTAATCATAAATCAACCACCACCCAAAGAATCTAATGCATTCTCAATTAGAAATTTAGCATAAATAAAAGGAAAATCAATGGATCTCATATATCATGGTTTCATAAATATTCATATGAGAATATAACATTAATGTATTTGTTTGATCACCTTACCCACATATAAACTACGTCTGTTTCACCCAAACTCCTGTGCTTCCATATTCAGTAAAGAAAACTGATAAATAATTTTTATTATTATTAAAAATAAAAATATGAATTCTATTAAACAAGTGATATTGTTTTTAGGTCTATGAATTGGAGGAAAGAGACTAATATTTTAGATTATCCAAGATTAGACAATAAAAAAGTTGGTAGTTATTTCATGTTTCTCATACTATATACTTATAAAATAAAATCCCCTTTAACTATCTAATAGATCAATAAAAATTTTAAAAAATATATGGTGATCGTAATTTCCCAGTAAGTTTTTTAAAATCCTTTGAAATTTTTTTGAAAATAAGTTTTCAAAACTCTTATGATAAAATTTGACTTTATATAGAAATGAATATTTGATATATATATTTTTCAAATACTATTATTTCCAGGGATTTAAAAATATATCCTTTGGAATAAAATTTTAAAATATATTGAAAATAATTATAATTTTATAAATCTATGGTTATAATCATATTTTTAAAAATTTAATACTATTAAAAATACTTATTGATTTGAAAAAATTATCTTCATAACACTAATTAAAAATATTTTTTCTTCAAAAAGATTATATGTCTTATAAAAAATATTTTCAAAACACTTTTTCATAAAATAAAGTCATTCAAAATAATTTTTAGAAAATATTAATAAAATTATCTAATCCATTTTCAGGAAATATTATACAAGATCGTATAACAAAACTAAGGGGACACTTGAAACATTGAATGTTTTTTGGGTTTACCCATTCTGGTGTAATGGGTTCACTCCCTAACTCCCTTTCATGTTTAATATTATCAATTACCAATGATTTATAAAACATTTTTATCGTTCATTGTATATATATATATATATTAAATGGGTCGTTTTATCTTCTTAAAAAATTTCAATGATTTATTACATTATACACTTATAAATATATGTTTGTGTTTGTGTGTGTGTTATTTGATGATAATTAATTTTCTTAATTTAGTGCAACCAATTCTTGTGAATATATTCATTTCATACATGAATTTAATGTTAATTATAGTATAATTAACATCAATATATTTATAAATAATATTCATTTATAATCATATAAAATTATTTTTATTTAAATAGAATAAAAATGATAAACATTATCATTTAAAATTATTCCTTGAAAAAAAATAGTTAATCATTTATATAATCCTAATTTTTATTTTATAAATAATATTTTGTTTCGATGGTATGAATCCTTCACAAAAATAATAATAATAATTTTAAAAATATTGTTAATATAAAATAATACTCTTCACAATATATACAATATTTTCATAAAAAATAAAAGAAAAAAAAAGTATACTCAAAATATATAATTTCAAAATAAATATTATATTACACACATAATCTCATAAATATAAATATTTTTTCAGAAAAAATTTAATCATTTCATAAACGTGATTTTAAATTATCCCCATGCATAAGATAATAAATTGTAAATTAGAAAAATTTTCCTAGAAAAAATATTATCATTACAATGATGAAAATATAGTTAATTGTTAATATTTACTTGTCAATATAAAATCATAATTTTTAATAGAAGTATAATATTTTTTTTTGATTTGAGAATATTATACATTTAATACATTAGTAAAGGATTGAAAATAAATTCATACATAATTAAACCTATTTAAAATAATTGTTATTTTGAAAATAATACACATAAATATATATATATACATATCCAACTACATAATAATAATGATTCCATATCATAACATCTAAACAGTTATATTTATCCTTATATAAAGGGGTTTAAATTAGAAATAAATCTTTTTTTATAAAATATTACATAAATACAATTGTTTTTAAAACAATGGATCCACCTTACAGAAACTAGTTATCCAAGTCCCTACAACATCTCCTCCATTATATTGGGGTTTTCAATCTTGGTAAAAGTGAATGGAAAAGAGGGGTACTTCTTCTACTGAGGTAGGACTTACTCTTGAATTGAGGATTGGGTTTTCCTCCATATTAGTGGATCTATATTTATATATATATAAGAACATACTTTCAAGAGATTCCATGATTCCTTGAAGGTGGAAACTTGGGACCTCAAAACATTGTGCTTATGATTTAATATGCCTCAAAAGATCCTTGGGTCATTTTAATAAAGGAATAAACTAATAAAATTGGTGTTTCTAAAATAACTTATTTGGTTTGAAACAAAAATAATAATTTTAAATTTATCAAAATGAATTTAAATGCCCTGATTTATATGATTATTTGAGTAGAAAGGCTAAAAAATTATGTATTGAAGTATACTATAGGTTGGTAACCTATGATTGTAGTTAAAAGGTCTATTATTATCAATATGGAAAATTAATATTTCACTGTGGCTTATTGTGTGTCGGCAATGGAGCTATTGTTTTTTATTATTGGAAGGATGAGTTGAAGATAATTGACTTAAGAGGGATGATATTGAAGGATGATTTGGCTGGCCTGGGGGAGAATGACCTATAATAGGAGACCCTCATATGAATGAAAAAGGATGATGGGAGATCAGAAAATTGTTCTTTGATTGATTTTATGGTCACGATCTAATCAAGGGTTTTTAATATATGATCAATAACCATAAATATGAATCCCAAATCATATGTCATCACCATTCTCCACTAGAATATAATTTAAATACTGAATTCTTCACTTAAAAATAGATAACTGAAGACCAAAACATATTTTTGGTTCATTTTCCACAAAATATATTCACATGGTCCAATAGGATAATAACCCAACCTATGATCTTTATCCCCATTGAGGCGACCATGCTCTCTTCCTCTTAAATATTTGTACAAGGCTAGTTCCAACCCATGGTTGAGTATACAATGTATTATATGACACAGAGCATGACCTAGACATGATTATTAGCTTGGATAGCATAATTGTTTTTAATTCCTCTATTTAGAATTAAAAACCATTTAATAATTCATCAATTCTTAATGAAATGTCATTATTTTGAAGTTTATTGTTTTCAATATACTTGTTTTTAAATGTTAATAATTATTAATCAAAATTTTTATTAAAATATTAAAATAATAATGTCACAAATAATTAGTTTCATGACCTTTACCGTTTTTTTGCAATACTAATAATTATTATCATTACTAAAATAATAGGGTTTCTCTTTTCTTATGTCTTAATACAACTCAAAAATTAAGTAACCCTTAAAATTATCACATGTTTGAAAATATTATGTTATTTAACAGTTAAAATATATTATAACAAAAATATTTTGAAAAATTTAAATAAATATACGTTTAAATGATTTTATAATCATATTAGTTCTAGGGAACGTTTTATGAAAAGTGGATATAGTTAAAAAATGAATGTCCATATAAAATGTTCTTTTAAATAGTTTCAGAATTACATGAATTTTTATTTAAGATGACTTCTAATTTATAAAATTACATCGTCTTATTTTAATATTCAAAAGGTAAAAATAATTTATAAATACATCTATTTCAAATAATAATAATTTTTTACCAACAAAATACTAGATGTTGGAGAAAATAAATAATATGTCATAAAACATTATCAGATAATCATTAACATATTTTTATATAAAAGCATAAATAATTCATAAAATAAGGTTTTAAAACATATCAATGGTTCTTATAAATTATAACACAATGTATTTATTTATAATTATTATTAAATTAAAATACTCAAATTACTATTATGTTACATTCTACCCCCATTTAAATAAATTTATCCATCTAAATTCATTCATTATGATCATTGAAAAATTGAGATTCCATTTCCTAAATTAAGAAAACTAATATATATATAATTTTATATTAATAATGGTCACATAAAATCTAATTATATAAAACCTCATAGATATTTATTTTTCTTATCATCAAATGATAATGATGAATATATAATTTTTTTAAACAAATACTTTGATAATAATTATAATTCCCTGAGGCCTGCACTTTCAGATCCAATATAAAAAAATATTGTGTATTTTTATAAAATAAACCAAAAATATACAATCTATTATTAAATTGAGGATCTTTTCTAGTCATGTAATTGGTGGAAAAGGACTAATATTAAAATTATTAGGGATTAAAAAAATAGGTATCTATTTTAATTTTCTTATTCCTACCCTATATTGAATGCAATATCTTTAATACTTTTTATGGTTTATTTTTTTTAGATAGGGTAGGCATAATTTCCCAGTAGGGGGATTTCAAAATACATTTAAAACATTAGTATAAATTCTTTTTGAAAACTCATCAGAAAACATTTTACATTATATCAAAATAAATATTTGATATATATAATTTCCAAAAACAATAATTTCATGGTCTTCAAAAATATTTTTCTTGAAAGTTATTTAAATATACATAGAATATATTTATACTTTTGAAAGCATCATGTTCTAAACACTTATTCAAAATGTATTTCCATTAAATATATTTATTTCATTGTAAAAATTATTATGAAAAAACTATTTCAAAATATAATACGATTACGAATAATTTTTCTTTTAAAAAATTTATTTTGAAAACACCTTGGAAATATATATTACATTTGAATATACCTAAAATTATTTTTCAAAATATAATAATTCAATTATTTTTCTGAAAATATTATTTCATTTTAGAAAACTAAATCATTGGCCAATTTTAAAATTTATTTTTTTGGCCTTAAGAATTCTCAAGGGATGGGTTCAGTTCCTATTTCATTATCATATTTAAAATGATCAAGTGCTAAATTTTTAGGAAAAACATTTACCATGAATTATATATATAATGTTCATTACATTTTTATTATCTTTTTAGAAAATAATGACCACGAATTATTAATTTATACACTTATATATATAATTACACGGTAATTAATTTGGTAAATTCTATAGAACACCGTCATTTGACAATAGAAATTTCATACATTCAAGGAAAAATAATGAAATTAAAAATAAAATCCATATTTTTATAATGAAATTTCATTCAAAATCATATAAAATCCATTTAATTAAAATAGAACATAAAACAAAAAAAAATTAGTCCTTGAATAAAAAATTTTGATACACATTGACATATTTACAAATTTTATTTTATACATGAAATAATGGTCTAAAGGTATGAATCATTCATTTAAAATAGTAAAAAATTATAAAATTTATAATCACCTAGAATAATACTCCTAATAATATATATAATTTTTATTTAAAAAACAGTCAGTAGAAAAATCAATTATACACCTACAATATTTTTATTAAAAAAATTATATTACACATATAAAATCATTATAATTAATATTTTTAATAATTTTTTTAGTCATTGTATAAACATAATATGAAAATATTAGCATCAGTAAGATCACATGTTGGAATAAGGGTAACTATTCATATGTTATATATTACTCATTAACATAATGAAATGATTGTAAATTTTATATATATTAATATTAAAAAATCATATTTTTTTAAAATAAATATAATTAATTTTATCCCCAAGTATAATATATATCCCATACCAAATTATTATTTTCAAAATAATTTCATATATAAATAAAATTAATAGAAATAAATTTTAATTTTAAAATATTAAATATATATATATATACATATATGTATCCCCTTATAGAATCATAATCTTCACATATTATAGATTTTAAATTGATATAATTATTCATAGAAAATTTGGTTTATATAAGAAATCATCCATGTTTTATAAATTCATACCCATGTATAATTTTCTTTTAAAAAATTGGAATCCCAAAACAAAAAATTAGTGATTCTATGGGCTATTAAAGCTCCTCATATTAAGTGTGGATCTCGATCTAGTGAAAAATGTAATGGAGAGAAAGGGATGGATTATTCTTCTTCGGAATGGATTCTTCTGAAAATGAATAAAGGACTTTCCTCTACATAAGAATATACATATATATAGTCACAATCTAGAATGAGAAGAAAATTTTATTTGATGGTGGAATCTTCGGGCCAAAAAAACAGTGTGCCTATTTTCCTATAATACTGAATATATAATTTCTTCAAATTGCTTCAAGTATAACCTGATGAAACAAGGGTTTCTAAAAGAAGTTATTTTTTCGATAAATATACCCATTCCAATTTATTCAAATTAATTTACAAGTACTATCTAGAAAATATTTTTTAATAATCAAGGCTCAACATTATTGGATCAATGTTTTCTATATTTCTAGAACCTTTGAATAATTTTACAATTTTGGTCTTATTGGTATGGAAGAGAAAAATGATAGTATAGAAACCCATTTTTTTGTTGTTGCATTATTATTTCCTTACACATAAAGGATTAAAAGAAGAAAATAGACAGTAGATGGAAAATTGAGATGGAATATTGGGATGGATTGTGGGAGAATAACCATGAACAAGTGAATGTTCTAAGGAAGATTATGGCTAAAGGGAAATTATACTGTTGGAGTTATATTAATCTTATATTCATAATCTAAACACTGGTTTAAAACATGTGAAAATTAACCCAAAACATTAATCCCACATGGTATTGGATCATTTTTCTCTACTCCAATATAAAATAATCACTAAATTCCTTTCTAAAAATCTATTTCAAAATTCAAAAACATATACATGGTCTATGGACTACTGAACCTATGCACACAATCATATAGGGTAATAGCCAAACCAATGCTTCTCCACCTCTATGGGAGGTGAATCTACCATCTACCTTTGAGCTATTTAGCCAAGGATGATTCCAATCCTCTATAGGGCAAACTCTTTATGCTCCAAATAAATTTTTATGATAGCTATGATTATTTTCGTTGATGGACCAAATTTTTTAATTACACTAATTAAAATTATTAATCTTATAAGAATTCAGTAATTAATAAAACAATATCCTTATTATTACAAAAATATTTCCATATAACATATTTCAAAAGTGGAAAATTATTAAACATAATTTTATATTATAATTTTAAAGTAAAAATTCCATTATTCATCAGTTTCATATCATTTTAAATTTTGTGTTTCATTAAAAATTATTATTATCATTATTATAAAAATAATATTAATATTTTATTCTATAAAAAATAATCAATTAATTAAAATGTACAATTATCACTAGATTGTAAAAATTATTTTATTTTATAGTAGAAATAATTTATAACCATAATAATCTGAAAAATATAAATAATGATACATTACATTTATTTATTAACATCTTAATTCTAAATATATTTGTATTCAAAGGGGATATATTTTAAAATGGAAATGTCATATTAAATGTTCATTTAAATAAATTATAAATTATGATTATTTTTTTTCGTAGTGAGGACATAAAATTAGTATAATAAAAGTGACTCATGTTAATTTTCAAAATATTAACTTAATGTATATATTAATTTTTTTTAAAATAATATTAAAATATTTCACAATAAAATAAATTTTATTGAAGAATATAAATAATAAATTATAAAAAAATTTATCATATAACAGAGAACATATATTTTTTTAGAAAAAATTACTTTATTCACAAAATTTATTATTAAAACATTTTATAATTGTTTATAATTTTAAAAAAACCAATTTTTTCACATTGATTTTTGAGAAAAATATTAAAAATTTAGGATTCTACAACATCCCTCTAAGAATGAAGCACCAAAAACATCATAATAAACATCATTAAAATGATAGAGATCATACACCCTAATATGGAAATATATTATATTAGGAGACAAGGTCAAATAGAGAAAAAAAATTAAAGAAATATATTAAGAACTCACCTTATATAACCACATATCTAAAATGGGGTTTTGGGGATCGATTCCAATTAAAGGGGCATCAAATGCACAAAAATATCACTTGTGATCCTAGTATTAAAGGGAGAATCATGGTATAAAAGTATTTTTGGTGGGTTTTTCATATTTATAGGAATTATTAAAATTATAAGACCATGGAGTAACCACTTATACAACATTAAATAACAATCTGAACTAGGAATAACTACAAAAAATTGAAAAGGACAATGTAATATAAATCCTAGTCAATTATTATCTAAAAACATTGAACATTCCACAATGAAGATACTATAAAAGTGTAGATTGAATACATTCATTATAATAAAACCATGTTACAAGATCTCATTTTCTATGAAGGAGATTGCATTGTACCCCCCCCCCCCCCACCTCCCCACCCGTGGCGCATCTACCCAAAAATAGGCAGAACACCCCTCAAAGCCCCATTCTATATTAAGAAATTATGTAAAAAATATATCATCGATGATATGAAACAACACACCCTTTATGGTGCATCTATATAAATAATGGATGATTCCATAAAATCCTCTCATAAACCCCATTATGGTGTAAGAAGGATCTCGATGATGTAGTAGCCCACCTAATGGTATATCCCAAAGCTCTATGTGTAACTTCCTCAATCAAGAATCTACTAAATCGGTTCCTCAGTCAACATCACCATATGACCTCATGTGATCCTCCACATACAACAAATTTTTTTGACCATATTAGAGGATCTACAAGGTCATGTAGGGATACTATACCCTCTTTACCAAAGTAAGCCACAATTGAAAATAAATAAAATAATATAAGTGATATGTAATAACCAACGAACATGAATAAACAGTCATTTCCAAAAAAATGGGTATAAACTATATCAAATAGTAAATATGTCATATCATTCAAATAGTGATAAGTGAAATAAACCCAAAATAAAGACATAATAGATAATTCCCAAAAACAACTCACTCCATGTACAAAAATCCCCACATGTGCACATCCCATGCTCGAATCAACTCCCAAGAATTAGGCATTTTACATTATCTTGAACTACATGAATGAATGTGACTCGAGTACCCAATGATAGCATGAGCAGGGTGTTAGTAAAATTCAGTAGGCTACCACCAATAGTGTATACAAAATATCCAATCAAACAGATAGCACGTGATAGTACTAAATACATAAAAATTCAATAATGGCCAGTTTGGGTAACATTATTTAAGAACCTTTATTTAGAAAAAATTTCACCTTAGTACCAAATTCATCATTTTCATTTTCCAAATTACTTAGTTCAATATCAACATTTCTTCCATCATTTTGGATTTTACATCATTCACATATGATTTTAAGAAATTCATCATTATGATTAATGAAATATTTCAATTCCCGATCTCACTAGGGGTGAACACATCACAAAACCAAGATTATCATCAACTTGAAGCCTCATTTTCGGTGTAATGGAACTATTAGTGGTATATAACTTCATCTGCTTCCCTAACCCATGCATTGTGGGGATGGAGTTTAGAGCCACGGTATAACATGATCCTTTGACGTTGATCTTCAGTTAATACCCCACTCTACCAATCTACGTGCACATGATTATACATATCCATTTTCCTTGCAAAGCATATCATAATCAAATACTAAAAATAATAATAATACTAATAATACACAATAGTCAATATGTGAATTAATATTAATACAGAACCATTAATAATTCTTCATTTTCATTACATTTTCATTTCACCCAATTCCCATTTCTTATTCCTAAAAAATTTAATAATTTTAATTAATTCCCATACAATTACCTATTTAACATATTCTAGCATTTCCATATGTTATCTCACGTAACCCATTCATCATTTCCCAGGTATTCACCCCTTATATATTTCAAGTACAAATAACAAACCATTTGGAATATTTATAACAGTCCATTTAAACCCATTTTCATGCCCCATATATTCTTTCATTTTCAAAAACTCTGTTGTATTATCCCACCAATTCATGAAACATTATAAAATCAAGTAATATCATTAATATTCCATTTTCAACGGAATTAAACTTATTAAAATTTTGAACAAGGGATCTATGTTATAACACATCAATTTAACACATGACTATACCAATTCCATGGTTTGGGAATGTCGGTGCACACCATTAGAAGACCAATTTGGTTAAATCGTCATCAATGCATCTTATGGGGTTTATGAGGAGTTAAAATTATCATTTGGTTGTTCATTTTACCCAAACTCAGTAAAGGTATTCAAATAACAACATTATGGAAGAAAGAATACATACTCATATGAAAAATTCCACTTAAGAACTATGGGATATAATTTCTAGTACAACTACATCAATTCTGATGATGAACACACTCATAATAATCGCATTAGATCTTGATTCAAACCCTTATTTAAGCCTTAACTAAAATTACATCAAAAAAGGAGGTTTTAATTCTTCTAAAGAAGATTTCCCAATCTAGAATCCCTAATCAGGAAATGGTAATAGATGAAATGATTATACATAACCAAAGCTTTGATCCACAACCAATGGTTCTCCAAAATTCCTAAAATAAGGGAGATCAGTCCTTGGGATGATTGTGTCACTTGAATTTATCACTGGGTTATAAGGGAGGAAATTTGGGAGAATCCAGGTCAGGGTATTAAAATCCTTAAATAGATGAACTTTAATTTTTTCAATTTTTAAAGGGGTGCATGATTTTCTCTAATGTGTTTCCAAAATATACACAAAACATGCACAAGACACTATCCTTTAAATGCTATGTCTTCTAGGTTATTAGGGGATAATCACATGGGTTATAAATCTAGCTCCAAATATGTGATATTCCACAATCCAAGGTCACATAGATTTCCTAGGAAGGCCATATGATTTACTTAACCATGTGCGAACCAGGCACCCTGTACAAATTGGCCCAGTTTCCCTTCTATTCATGTCACAAACCCCATAAACACCGTCGTGGCCCCAAAAATCATGTGAAAAATGTTATTTAACGTAAAAAAGTAATCCAAAATGAAAATTAATTAGATTCATACCTCCAAAAAGTTTGAGAACTCAAAACTAACCAACCTTATAATAGCTTGTACATGACCCATGCTCCAAAGCATCCCTGATTCTTCGAAGAATAAAGATTGTGCCACTTTGACTACATATCTGATTCCCAATCCCATGTTTCTTCTTGAACATTCTTATGATACCATAGAATACAATGTAAAGGCCCTACCTTGACCTATAAATCTTTCTCACTATGGTCCAAGATATAACTAGATGCTCCTCAAAGGACATATTAGCCTCAAGCTCTACACTTTTCAATTTTTACAAAATGAGATGGAACACAATGATATTTTAGAAGCTATGAAACATAAATTTCCTCATGAATTTAGATATACCAATGTGATAGAGGCAATTGGTAAGCCATCAGGTTAATCATCTCCACAATCTCAAATAGAAACACATACCTCGGAACCTACTTTCCCTGTTTTCAAATTCTATTGTGACCCAACCTTAGTGAAACACGAAGGAAAACCCTATCACCCATCTCAAATCTCACAGGCTCTATGATGTCAATATTTATATATTTTTTTTTCTAATATAATCCTCTTACAAGAATATCTAAATCAACTGAACATTTTATAATGTCTCATGTTTGATACTCGTTCCCAATAGTTCAGACTCACCAGCCTATAACCAACCCATTGGCGACGTATATATAATTTCATAGAGATCCTCTAATGGTTCCATTTGAATCATAAATTGGAAAATATTATTTTAGGAAAAAACATCAAGGGATATGTGTTTTTTCCAAGAACCACCAAAATCTATAAAACAAGCTTTCAATATATCCTTTAGTAAATTAATTGTATACTATGATTTCACATCCATCTACAAAAAACGTTATACTGAAAAATAACCAAGTACCCAATGCCTTCTAAAATACCATCCAAAAGTGTGATGTAAACTATGGATCACAATCCAATACTATGGTATGTGGTACACCATAAAAATTGAATATTTCATTAACATATAACTCAGAAAACTAATCAATGGTGACAGTCTCAGGAATTGAAAATAAATGATCCACCATTTTCAATTAATCGATCCCCAACATCCTAAATCATGTCACTCATCTATGGAATTCTCATAATATCGACTATAAACTCGATTATTAAATCATCCCACTTGAATTCTGGAATATGAAAATGTTCTAACAAACCACCTAGGTACTGATAATCAGCATTTACTTACTAATAGGCAAGGAATCACCCAACAAAATATGCAACCCCCTTCATTATTCCTGGCCACCAGTACCTCCTATAATGGTCATGATACATCTTTTTCAATCTAGGATCTTCTTCCCACTTTCTTACATAATTCACGCACAACAAATATTCTTATACATACACTGACACTATAACATGGCCATAAACACAAATAATTCCATCAGCACCAAAAAACCAACTAGAAGGTGACTCACCACCTTTAGGAATTTACTTCATAGCTAAGCACTTCAAGTCCTAAAGCTGACTACTAGGGATTCAAGGGTACCCAACTCATGAAAATCTGGAACCTCTAGGTGCATCTCGGAAAATAGGACCATAATTCTTCACTCCTAGATGGACTCCTGAACCACCAAGTTATGAGTCTTCCAACTCATAGAATGCCCAACACTATTCAAATTTCCTAGTGTGTAAATCAACTCAAATCCAAAATACTTAATGTATTAAACCCATATTCACTATTTAATATGAAAATCACACTGAAAAAATATGTACTTAATAGTTTTATTATTTTTAATCACAATGAACTACTATCCCAACAAGTAATGTGTAATGGCTCAGTCCAACCCATGATCATGATATTATCCACTTTGGGCCTAGGCAACATTGTTTTCCATTTCATGGGTTCTATCTGTCAATAATCCTTTAAGAAAAGGCCTCAATATGGGAGATGCATCCACACCACCTTATAATGGGGTTCTTTTTTCTCCTCATCCATTGATGTGGGATTTCCATAAGCGTCTCCCTAGAAGGGCATAACTTCTTCACTGGAACATTGAATGGACAAGGTCTCTGATACCATTTGTAATAGCCAATCCCAAACCATAATCATGATATTGTCTGGTTTGGGCCTTGCACACATAATTTCTCTTTCCTTGGGCTCTGGCCCTCAGGCATCCCCCAGGCAAATTCCTTATGATGGGAGAGGTATCAAAACTAGTTTAAAAAGGAGTTTGTCATGCTCCTCCTCCTTCGATGTGGTATTTCCATAAATGATTATGGAAACCACATATAGAAGGAGTATGTTAATGATTATCTACTTTATAATTTTTTGTGGATAGCTATACCATCCTGAGGAATTTCCTTTGGGGAAGCCTAAGGGCTAGAGCCTAGGGAAAATTAAAACTATGTGGGAAAGTCCCAAAGTGGACAATATCATGATCATTTCCAGAAGTGGGAAATTATAAATTGTGTGAGAGCTGGTATCCCTTTGATGTGCCAATGAGGCCATTGGGACCTTATAGGGGGTTATAGAAATCACACCTTGATGGAAGAGGATAATGAATCACCCCTTTATATGGATATGTGGATACCTATCCCATCATGAGGCCTTTTCCTAGGGGATTCCTAATGATCCGTGCCAAGGGAAATGGAAAACTATGTGTGATAAGACCAAATTGGAAAGTATCGTAACTGTAGGTATGAGGGGCCATAAAAAATTGTATCTGAGGCAAATTCAATTCGATGTTTGGGTGAGGACATTTGTACATTATAGGGGGAGGGGGGATTATTTCATTCCCACGTCGAAGGAGAAGGATGATGAATCATCCCATTATAAGGTGGTTTGGAAACCTCTCCAATCATGGGGCCTTTTAATGGGAATGCCTAAGGTCCAGAACCTATGGAAAACCAATATCACGTGGGATAGGTGAAATGTGTACAATATCATGATTGCTTTCTAGACTGGGCCATTACAATTTGAGCATTATGGAAATCCTACATCTAAGGATGATAAGCATGAATACCCTCTTTTATGGAGTTGTGGATACCTATCCCATCATGAGGGCTTTTCATTGGGAATTCCCAAGGGCTAGAGCCCAAATAAATAAAAACTATGCGGTATATTCCCAAAGAGGACAGTATCATAATCGAGGGCCAGACTAGGCTCTTATAAATGGTATTAGAGCTAGGTTCCATTCTATGTTCCAATGTAGACATTGGGCCCTTCTATGTGGGAGGATTATTAAAATCTCACATGAATGTAGGTGGACTATGAAGAATCCATTTGTAAAGTGGTGTGGATACCTCTCCGATCATTAAGATTTTTCTTGGTGGATGCCTAAGGTCAAGATTCTCGAGAAAAAAAATCATGTGGGAAAAGCCCAAAGTGTAAAATATCATGATTGTGGGCTAGAATGGGCCATTAAATAATGCATCCAACACATTAAGGAATGAACCGTAGTGGCCAAATCAATATCATGAGTTGGGTAATTTCAATCATGAGGGCTCAATTGTGTTGACTCGTATGCTACATCCTAGTAATCCTACATCAACACTACCCAAAGTCCCAAAAAAGATGCAATAAAGAAAAAGGTGTTCCTATTACCAGGTTAAGGTAAGATCATGCTCAGTGTGGTAATCAACCACTTCTTAAACTCTTGAAAATCAAGCTCACTGGCCTCAAACCACTCAATCATAAAACCCTTCTTGGTGAATCCTGTGAGTGGCACTACAAAACATGAGAAAACATTAATGAACCTTTGATAATAACTATCCAGTCCTAGAAAACTCAAAACATCAGAAAATTATTGGTACTATCTCATGACACCATATCCTAGAATTTATTTTCATCCACCCACACACCTACCTTAGAAATGATGTGACCCAAGAAATTCACTTCATCAATCCAAATGTGAAATTTTCATAGATTTTTATAAAGTCTATTATCTCTTACTATACTCATGATTATGTTAATATGATTGACATCATCCTCATGGATTCTTGAGTACACCAATATGACATCCATAAAGAAAACTATGAAATAATCTAGGTATGGCTGGAATATTCGGTTCATTAAATCCATGAACATAGCCAGTGTGTTGGTCATCCCAAATGGAATCACCACAAACTCATACAACTTATAACTTCTCCTGAATGTTCTCTACAATACGTCATAAGGCATCACCCTAAAATTATTTTTTCCCTATATTAAATCAATAACAGATAACAATTAATCACCCATCGGTTGGTCAAACATATAACCAATTTTAGGTCAAGGTTGTCTATTCATAACTGTCATATGATTCATATTCATTTAATATAAACACAACATTAATGATCTATCTATATTCTTATTAAAAACAACAAGAGACCTCTATAGTGACTTTCTATGATGGATAAACCCTCTATTATCCAATTCATCCAACAATTATTTATTTTCCTAGAGTTATTTCGTTGACATTCTACATATTGAAATGGAAACTGGCTCAAGTCAAAGTAGAAACTATATCATAAACTCAATGCCACTCTTAGGTGGAAGCACTATGAAATCCTCAGGAAACATATCCTAAAATTTATTCACCTTAATAGTAATTACATTCTTCTCAACTCTTCTATCATCTAGTATAAGACAAGCCACTTGTGATGTTTGTTTGCCCAATTTTTAGAAAACTTGACCTGTATAGCCTACTCAAACATCTATCTTTCCAAGATGGACATACATTAATCCATTAAGAGATTTGAACATCACCCTGCATTGGTAAAAATTGATATGGTCCTGGTACAACACCAACCAATCCATACCCAAAATTTGTAGATAACGTAAAATTTGAAGGATGAACATGTCCTAGAGAAAATAGTACCCACCAAACCCCAATGTACAACCATTACATTGTCTAATATCCACTTCTCACACCCCCAATAGTGTATCAATCAACATAACCCCACAACCATGTTCCATTTCTAGGACCAACACAACTAAAAACTTAGAAGAGATAAAATAGTTTATGGATCCTATGTATAATAAAGAACTAGATAGTGTGGAATCTAGAATAATCGTACCTAGAATGGTAGATGGTCAAACCTCAACAACTCTAGGTGTAAACTGAACTATATGAACATGAAATTCTTCACTACTCTGGGATTCAACATGTGTACCATTAACTTCACTTCCCTAGTGATATAAACGATGTCACCCTAGAGTTACATGTCCACCACCCTAACTAGTACGGCCCATGGAGATCCATTTTCCTTCCTCATATAGTATAACGGTCCCCTACCAATAATCATAAATTTACTTTGACCTTCATCATTTCTTTACTACTACTAGTTCATGTATAACCTCTGTACATCTCCATATATGTTGGAAACTCGTCACTCAACTGGTGGTCGAGGACCCTAACCACGCATGTACCCCAACCTACTACACTTATACAAGAACACCTGATCATCCCCCTAAAAGTTTGGATATAAATTCTTACAAATCTGAAAATATTTTACCTAATTTAAATTCCAAAAATGATTCTTCTTCCCCTCATAAGTCGCACCACTTTCCCCCCTAGCTGGTGCCAGATGTCTACTACCTTAAGATCCATTCCGTTTACCTTCTGAGATAAGGGTCTAGTCCACTACCTCTAAAAACCTGTTCAACCAGATGATATTCTCCTGAGAACTGATCTAATGTCTAATCCTATCATAAAATTTTTTTACCATAGCTACCTCATCTCTTTCCAATGCTGGAATGAAGCATCACAAATTGGTGAAATAGATAGATTAATCTATCATTAACATCTTCCCTAGGTCAAACTCATAAACAATATAGCTTTATCCTTCCTCGTGGTATCTGGAAAGATGTGTTCTAAAAACAATACCTAGAAATCATTATATTTCATTTTATCATCTTTCATGATTCTAACCATGCGTTCCCATCAATTTTTTCCCTAACATCATAACATATAGGCCACTAACATGACCCGATTCTTGGAAGTAGGCTCTAAATGATCAGTAATTGTTTGGATGTACTCCATGTAGTAATCACCTATATATGGGAAAATATCATTGGTAATGGTGGAAGACTATTGTAGTTCAAACACTCTAGTCAGGTCCAACATACTTGGTACAACCCTCACTGGGCCTCATTCCATCATCTTCATAAAGTTAGTGATGTACTTGTGGAACTCCACTTCTCTATTTCCCTAAATCATTGGACCTTATTTCTCTAGTAATGTAGGATAATTATTAGTATCTAACTCCTCTCACCTTTTTGAGACACATCTTCATGGTGGTACTTCACTACAATTCGAAACAAAAACATTAGAAACTAGAGAATAAATATCCAATAGTTATTATAATTTATGTCACTTCACTATTCATAAACAACCCATTTCATACATCATACAAAAGTTTCTCATCACATCCCAAACACTACCCTTGACTATCCCTACTGAGGTCCATAGTTAAAATAGGTAAACCAAGTAAAAGGGTTTCAAATCATACATTCGATACCATTTCAAAATTATTTCTATACTTACCATGCAATTATTTCCTCCTAGGAACATTTACCATTAAAAAACATGGTAAAACTATCATTTTAATCCATTTAAAACCATATTTATTAATAATTACTTAACCATTATTAAAATTTTACATTCCTTTTTACCAATTTCCATAACTTCATTATACACCATTTTCTCCCATTTTAATAAATTCAAATTCATTATACCTTTAATGTCCCAGACACTGTTCCCATGTGTGTACCTATCATGATGCATGTGGATTGCATACGTAGGTTATAATAATAACACATGAATGGACAATCTAAAGTCATTTCATCCATAATCTAAATATCATAAAACTATCACATCACACAAGGGTTCAAGGAATTCATAAATATTCATAAGGGAATAAGTCTTATCCCTATCACACTAAGGGGGAATACATCACAGCCACCATATTATCCACACCTTAAATCCTCAGTCCATGGGGAATGCAACTATTAGGGGAATATAAAGTTATCCTCTTCCCTAACCTGTATATTGTGGGGTGGAGTTTAGAGCATGTATCTTACTCGGCCTACAGATATAGATCCTCAGTCAATACCCACCCTACCTATCTATGTACAAATGCTTATAAATATCCATTCACCCCCCTAAACATATAAATATCAAAAAAATCCAATAAAAATAAAAATAAAACCCACAAAAATAAAACTTGGGAATAAATATTATTTCATAACCCCTTAATAGTTTTACATTTACATTAAATTTTCATTTAGCTATATTCTCATTACTTATGTCTAAACTCATTAAAAAAATTCACTCATTCTCATACATTAAACCATTTGACATATTCAACCATTTAAATATACTTACTCACATCGCATGTTCATCATTTACCATGTATTAACCCTGCTATACATTTCACATAATAATAAAAATCTATTCATCTTATTCACAATAATCCATTTAAATCCATTTTCATGCTCTATCCCATCTCGTATATTAAAAAATTCCCTTCAATTAACCCATTAATCATATTCATATTGATGTTTAAATTTTGAAGTTCTGTATTAATCACCATTTTTCTGTAGAGAGTCTAAATTTAACCATATTCTCTATTTAATTGTGAATTATATGTAATAATATGATATAAATATTTAAGATGAACTCTAATTAAAATTTTCATTTATTTATGTTAATCCATAGATTATAATATTTTTTGGATCCATTTGGATTCATATATTGATGAAATCTAGCTTATGGATATTTTTGGGTGAGAAAATTCTTGATTAATAAGCACATGATAATTGTTTAATGTGTGTCAAGAATGACATGAGACCTCAGGTTATTTCTTTATATAGAATCCATAATTAATGGATTATTTCATATTGACATGAATATTGATCATTTGGTTTATAAAAGTATGAATTATTTTATGAAAAAGAAATTTCTCATATTTAACCATTGAGTTTAATGACGTGATATTGTAATATCCATACTATAATACTTAAATTGATAAATATTTTTATGTCATTATGTTGTAATTCATATATATAGTGATGGCCCAAATTGTTGTTGTAATGATTATATTGAGAGGGCCCTTCCCATTCCCATTTTTTAATGATTGTATAGGGAATTGGATGAGTTTTATGTTATAATTCTTATTTGGAGTTGGATCTCCACATTCCCATTTTGAAATGATTTTATTATGCGATTGACTGAGTTTATTCTCTAATTGTTATATTACAAGGGATCCACCCAATTCCATGATAGAATTATTATACCAAAGGATATTCCTTGAGGCATAAATTCTTATACAGAGGGGACTTTTTAGTAATTCAATTATTCCATGGTATATGGTTATGGTTAGAAAGGATTTTTTACAAGATTATAAACATTTATTCATGGTGCTGAAGTTGGTTAATTTATGTATTATATTAATTAATTAATTAAAATGAGTATTTATTTCATTATTTCATACACTTATTATCATACTCGTTCATCTTATAGATGTGGGTGTCAACCAACTATGTTATAATGACACCCTATTTGGTCAATTTTTTGGTACCTGAGTGGATTACATATAACATGGTTTAGAAAAGGTACATAAAACATGTTCTGAATTGTTTTCTTGTTACTAGATGGTCTAGAGTTTGGAGATGGGTATAACATGGGGTTCAGTACTAGGAACATTAGGGATTATTATGGGTCAGCTAATTATTTTATTTTTCTTATTTTTAGTTTAAAATATAGAAACATGACACCTAGTCATTAAATGATTCTTCATTATTGATTAATAAGTTTCTCATTAATTTCCTAGTAGTTTGATATACTATTTCAATTATTTTTACATCACTCTGATTATTGTTTTACATATTTATTTCAACTGTATTGTACTAAATTTGTAGGGGTATATTATCCCCACTATACATAACTCACCCTCACTACTAGTCGGTATACATTGGAATACGGAGAGGGGTTTATGAGTTTACACATCCAACCCATTCCATCCATGTGAAAGAGTGCCAGATATGGGGTTGTTATAAAGTTCTATCTGAGGGGAATGTTTTCTTTTTTATTGTTTTAATATTTTTATTGGTAGAAATAAGTCTATGATGTGTCAACAATTGGTAATGAGCTTTTTCATGAGACTATCTAACCCATTTATGAGGAAAAATATAACTACGCCGGGATGGGATTTTTATTCAAGATGTTCACTTGTTACAACTGATATTATTTCACCATGGATGATTCAGATTTTGTTTGATGTTATTTTTTTGTGATGTTATTATTTCTTGATATTTATACTCATGCACAATATGGTCTGAGATGATGATATATGGGTTATGATAGTCACATAAGGATATATATAGATATATATATATATTGAAATTCAATGATCATGATATGGAAAAATTTATTTCATGCTTTATATACTTTCCTCTGGTAACATTTGTATGAGATACCTGAAATATATGATAAATGAAATAACATGAATAGTTATTTTATGTTAAAACAAATGTAACAAATTTTTAGAGACAACTGGAGTTCTGTTTCACTGTTTTTATCACCAATTTTGGTTGAAATAAATTTTCACAAATTCTCTAAGGAGTGTGTTCGTTTTAAGGAGATAATTACAGATCTTGGATATAGTTTTCAGAAATAGGAGACTGTTAATCATCATTCCCATGACATATTTGCGTTGGAGATTCCTATATATCGTGATTATTATATAGATGATCATCTTCAAAAAAATATTATTATGGGTCTACAATCCATATAATGGGAAACTTTTCATACAATTTCTTCATTATCTAAGATGAAGAGACAGTTTCAACTAGAGAATACACCTATTTTCATTGTGGAGGGAATCCCCCATGTATTTTAGTTTTAGATTTTTTTCAGTCATGATAATATTCAAGAATTATGAGACAATCGAAGATTTGAGGGTGAATCTTGATAGGTATATTCCTTATGGACCCACCCTATATTTTTGGAACATTCTAGACCAGTCTTAGTAGCATGAGTAGTTAACGTGGAATGACCAAGAGGATATGTTCATGATATATAACTATCTAGAGTTGTTTGTGGATTATAAGGCTCAATAGTTCATTAATCTGAAATGGTATAGCATATCAATGATTGGCTATGATAAATGTTTCACCAACATTCAGTTAATTTCATCATCATTTTCTACAGATGAGATCTCTATTGCGAAATGTTTTTAGGATGTCCATCACTATAAGATCAGGTAATAGGTGAATGTTTTTTTAATAGAATAGATTAATCGATGTGATAAATTAAGAACTCATAATGTAATGAAGTCTGAGAGAGGCCCTGATCAATATCTATGCAATTTTGGTAGGCTTAATTGGGAGACATAATTCAAATGGAAGGAACTTCCACTATGATAGTTTCCCCCATGGAAACAATGGGTATTGAATTATAGGAAATGGCCAACCATCTAATTTCCATGACCTGTAGTTGTTCTATCAGTGTAGAATGTTTTTCACAATTGGCCTCTTCTTATATACCCTTATCTAATGTTCCACACTTACGTAAGGATGGTGTCTGTTAGAGATTTTTTTTCAGTAATTCTCATATCCAAGTAGTGGATGGGGATTTATACATTTAATGGAGTATGGGAAGGACTCATATACTCCTAATTGCAAAATTAATTGGACATCCATATGATGTTTTTGTTGAGGTAGAGAACATGGTACCTCGTTGCATGAATAATAGTACCAGGAAAAGGGACTATCTCAAGGGAGTCCTGATAGAGGCCAGGGTAGTGGGGTTGGTTTTCAGAACATTATAAAGAATAATCCAAATATTATGGATACTAGATCATCTACCATAAGATATAAAATTCATTATTCATCTATCATTCCTTGAGTGTTGATTGATAAAGCAGCATCAAAATCCCTTTTATTTTAACTTTTTAAAAATAATTTGGCCATTCTTGTTGAGATATTTGATGGTTCTTTGACCATCGACACATCATTATAAGAGTGAAAGTAGAAAATAAAATTCTTTTCATTTCTTGTGGGATCCATTTGTGACATAAAATATATTATTCAATTTAGTTCCTAGTATATATAGGTTAGTCTATGCCGGGATCACCTCGACGATTATTGTAGGTGATTCGACATTATATATCTAGAAGGAGGCATCTATTCTCATTGGGGAGAGTGTGATCTTTTTTCTGGTTGTGCACAAACAATATAGTACTGATTGGTTACCCCTACAGCTCATATTTCATGCCTCTATTTTTATGATGTTGTAATTTCATTGGATTATTTTCTTCCAGGGGTACACCATTTTCTAGATGTAACTATAGATGAGTTTTATGGCTTACCTCCATGGAAAAAGAGCATGTTCAGGATCAAGTATTTTTTGTGAGTAGTTCTAATTTATATACTATCATATAAAATGGAACCAATATGGAATTGGGAATTGAATATTTAGTTAGATAGTCTACAATCTATAGGATTCATATATCTTAGTACATATCCATAGGGTTCTCCATGTATTTCCTCTAATAAGGTTGATTGTATTAATAAGTTATGTTTGGATTATCATTTATTAAAAAAGATGATGGTAAAGAACCAGTATCCTATTCCACACAAAAATGACCTCTTCAGTCTATAGAGACGTGATAATAAATTCTCCAACATCAACATGAGATCTAGATACCACTTTTTGAAGGTGAGACCATTAGACTTGCCTCAAAAAAATTTTATGAGCATTTATTGACTTTATATGTTCGTAGTGATGTAGTTTGTTTTTACCAATAGAATAGTGGAATTCATGGCCTTGATGATTTATATATTTAATCATTTTTAGTACCATTCTATTGTGGGTTCTATTTATGATATCTTAGAATCATCCCAGTAAGCTGAAAATCAATCCAAACAACTTGAAATCATTAGAATTACATTGAGAGAGCATCAAATTGACAACATGATAACCAAAAGTAATTTCAATATTGATAATGTGAACTTATTTGACCATTCCATCTAATATGAATGAGTTTAAACTGTCTCATAAAATGTTTTATCCATGGAATATTGGTGTAATACCATGAATGTATTCATTATTTGAATATTTATATCTTAATCAAGATGTTATCATAGTTTTATCGATGAATTTTTTTTCTATAAGAATTGTTGTTAGGGAACATAATGAATGGGTCAAATTTTGTTTTTTCTATTGATTATAAGAGATATTTTTTATGTTGAAAGTCATGTTCTCTTCATCACCTATTCTTTACTTGTATTTAGTAAAGCATATATCATGTACTATGAGGTAACCAATGTTCGAATAGTTTATGTTCTGATGTAGGATGATTGGGTGGTTTCTTTTGTATCTAGAAACCAAAAAACACATGAGAGAAATTATCTAACTATTGATTTCTAGTTGGTTACCATAGTTTATTCGTTGAGGTGTTGTAGAATTTATGTTATGGGTGAGATGTTTGTGTTATATATGGAAAGTAATATCTTTAGGTAAATAAAATCTCAGGAGGACTTGAACCTTTAGGAGGGGATATGGTTTAAGTAAATGGGGTCCTTTGACATCAGGTTGGCTTATATAATAGGAAAGGTAAATTTCATATCAAATTCATTGAGTTGGAAGAAATAAATTTAGTTTGGGTGGGAGTCCTGTGATGAGTGTTGGATGATGAAAAACTATTCAAAAAATGCATCAATATGTTTAAGAGTCCAAGGGCGTAATGAAATGGCATAGACATATATTATTCCAATGATTTTTTACAAGATCAAGATAGAGAAATTATCTAATCTGGTGGGATTATTTTTTAGGAAAGATTTTGTGGTTAAGAGATGCCATCATGATGGTCTCTTGGAAGTAGAAAACATCTTCAATTTTGTTGTTGAGTAATGATTCATACAATCTTGTTTCATGAGTTTATGAGAGAGTTTAATTATTTTAGATGGGTGGTTGATCCTATTTTTTCATTTATGTATCATGATCTCCATACACAGTACTATTGTTCAGTAATGAAGAATGAGGTGGTGGAATTTGTGGCGAGATGTTTCATATGTCAGTAGGTGAAATCCAAGATTTTGTTTCTCTCTAGGCTATTTCAGCCTCTCCCAAATCTGGATTTTAAATGGGATTATTTCACTATGAATTTTTTAAAATTATTATCTATGATACCCCATAAGAGAGATGAATTATTGGATTCCAAGGATCACCTGAATAATATTGACCAGATCATTCCTATCAGGGAAACATTCAATATTGATGATATGGGTTGTCTCTATGTGTGTGAGATAGTTTTTTTGCACAGTGCTTCATGGATTATCATATCATACAGAGATCCCTATTTCATGTAATAGTTTGGTTAGGTTATTTAAAGTCTCTATGATAACTTCTTCTGAGTATGACCTTCCATCCTCATACTAATGGTCAACCTCATAAGACAATCAGGTTTGGAATGATATGTATCAATATTGTGTTTTGGATATTGGTGGAACATGGTAAAATCATATGGAACTCATAGAAATTTAAAACAATAAAATATTGTAGGAATCGATCTAGGTGAAAACAATCAATGATTTTTGTGGGAGGACATGTTGTTTTCCCCTTTATTGTTTGATTGATGGGGAGTCATCTATTTTTTACCTATCCATGTGAAGGAGACATTTGAGAAGGTTTAATTAATCAGGAGGAGGATGGTGACCTTATAGAGATAGAATAAATCATTCACTAATAATCATAGAAGACCTCTAGAGTTAGAGTTTGGAAATCATATTTTACTTCTAGAGTCAACTAATTTAGCAAAATTATATATCATAAAACATGGAATGTTATAACCCGAGTTTATCAGGATTTTTGAGATAAGTTATAGGTTCTTTCAAGTGGCATATCGATTATACCTTCTATAGTGTTATAGTGCCACAAAATATGTGTTTAGGAATCTATAGCTTTAAATATATTATCAAGACCCTTCTCATATTGTATACATCGATGAAATCAAGTTTTCTACAAATGTTTTAATTAAGGGGATCCTGATATAGATTTTTTATGAATGTGGGATGTATTTCTATGGTAGAAATATACCTCTAGATAGAGTGTAGTGGAAGAATGGGCATGTTGAGGATGATTCTTGGAACATGGATTCTGATATGCCGTCTTAGTGGGAGAAAAATAATTAATACCCCTTACTAATGCAAGGAGTGTCTCAGGGTCATGTTATTCCATAGTGAGGATATTTTATGATCCCATTCATTTCTATGTAAGTCTCCCTAGAGTATTTCATTATAGCCTTGTTGGATGAATATTTTTAGGAGACAGAGATCCTTTGTTGTGTAAAATAACCTAATATTTAGATATTTATGTTTTTTTGAATTAATGGAGTTGGGTTTAAACTTGTTAAATGGTTTTATGAGGGTTCCCATTATATATATGGGATATGAGGTAGATAAGTTACTTTATAGAAATTTAACTAAAAACTATTTTTTGTACAATTACATATCATGTATAAGTTCCATGATGTGTAAAAATATCCATAACTAGGCTAGGAACTACTTCATGACATGTAGTGGTTATGGGTAATGAACCTAATTCACTCCTTTTATATATTTATCTAGATAAATATGTACCTTAGGTAACTTAGTTTTCATCATAACTCCTTAATTGATAAATACATGACTCAAATTGTTCACATGCCATGTATTCATATGACCTAATGGTATTATTTGGGCTACATGTATGATTAATTTCAGTCCATAATTTTCATCAATCTCCCCTCAAAGTTGGTATGGTTTCCATGTGATTTTTTAGTCTCCTATTTTATTCCAAACATCCCATTTACACAGATAATCACTGATGAGTTTTTTTCTTAAGATTACCTTCTCTCTCATTATTCCATGTTTGTTGCAATGTAAATAACATAAACATGGTTTGTTTTGGTATTGTGATCATGGCCATGGTTTATCTAGGATATTCTTAAAAAAAAGTCACCTTCATCCTTATGGATGATTACCATTGGATGCTTTACATTACTCACTTGTTAAACGTAGAGAGTGAAAACATAAACCTACGGTTTGTTTAATTATGAAGTATATGAAATAATGTGTTTTCACAAATTTAATGTGTAATTTAACAAAATTATTCTTTAATTTATGATAAATAGTGGATTGGAATGTTGGTTAGATCCCTTTGTCTTAAAATTTTTATGTGACCTATCTTATCTATAGCTATTGGGAGACAAAAACACTTGATTAATAAGAACATGGGTATTGATTTAATTTTATTTCAGCATGACATGACATCTTAAGTGATTTCTTAATATTTATTCCAAATAAAATATCTTATTGTACATGGATATTACTGTTAATCATTTGGGATATTAATGGAAGTGTAACTAAAAGAAAATTTTTAATTCCCATAATTTGACATTGTGATTTATGATTTGATATCGTGATAACATTGATATAATGTTTATATTAAAATAGATCTACATAGTTTCGTTATATAATAATTATATAAGTTGTTGGACTAGTTTGATATTGTGAAGATTATATTGAGTAGTATCTCCACAGTATAATGATATATTTCATTTACAGAGTTATAGACCAGTTTGTTTTTATAATTCTTATATTAAGAATTCTCTAGCTAGTCCCATTTTGAAATTCTTATATAGAGGGATTGGATAATTATATACTGTAATGATTTTATAGAGAAGGTTATTCCTAGTCCCTAATTAAATTATTTATTTGTAGAGTTATTCTTGGAGGATAAAATTATTATACAGAGGGATGTTCCTAGTTATTTTATTATGACATGGCATATGGTAATTTTTTTCACGGTCTTATTACATACATAGAAACATTAAGACATATTGTTGAAGTATTTTGGTTTATGTAATATATTAATTGATTAATTAACACACCTGTTTATCAATTTATTTCATACAGTTATTATCAGACTATATTTTCATATACTTGGCGGTTCTGACATATTGCGTTTTACTCACACTATATTCAGGCATCCATTTAGTACCCAAGAAGATTACGTGGATGTGGTTTTGGAAAATCTAAAGGGACCTTATTATTGATTATTTTATTTATTTTTATATGTGTTAAATTTGTTGATGGTCCCAACATAGGGTTTTGGACTAGGGCATTTATGGATTATTTTGGATTAGCTTATTCATTTATTTTTATTATTTTCAGTTTGATATTTACACACATACCATCATTCCATTGAACAAAACTACATTATAGATTTATTTATTTCTTCTCAATTCCCAGTTTCATTATGTATTCAATCTTTTATTTTCCCGTTACTCTTATAAATGTAATTTTTGTTTTATTCTGAATATATTTTACTATATATCAAGTATATTGTCTCCCTAGTTTACTTAACACAACCCAACTGCTACTCGGTAGCCTCTAGCGTACAAAGAGGCATCCTTATATTCCTGTAACCAACCCATTCTGGCCTCCTGTGTGAGTCTTGTATCTGGGGATATTATAATTATCTATTTTTAGGAATAATATCATCTTTTTATTAATAATTATAAAAATTTATTAATTAAATTTTCAAAGTTTAAATTTTAGTTAATTATATTTATTTTAATTTTTTCACGTTGAAATTATCATTTTTATTTTCATTGAATTGTTTATTTATATCATTTTTTAATTTACTTTCATTATTATTAATGATATTTTTATTTGTTATTTTTTCGTTATATAATTTTAATATTAAAATTATTTTGTTAAAAAATTTAATGCATTTATATATGTTTCATTGAAAAGATAAATTCTTTAATATCTTCTTTTTTTGGGGTTGATCTAGGATTATTATTTATAAAAATGGAAGATGAGGTCATCTTACTTTTGGATATATTTTTAAAAAGGAAAATAGATAATTCCCAATGTAAATATTTAATTTTATTTGACCCCACAATTCAAACCACCATTACTTTTGGGAACCTCATATACATATAGTGAACCTAGTGTTGAATAAAAAATTAGGTTTGTGAGCCTATAAGGTTTCAAATGAACCCCACATTGTCAAACCCCACATTACTCAAGTTAATACCCATATTTGAATGATAAAACTCACTCAATACTGTTATATAAAATGATATGAACTATGAACCTGAAAATTCGACCTAGAAAATTGGGTAAGACCGGTTGATCATGGGAGATTTTTATTCTAAAATTTTAATTTCTAATGTATGATGGATACATCAATAATGAAAGAAAGGGAAACATTGTATTTTGAAGATTTGGAGGAGGGAAATATAGTAATAGATATTCTAGATAATACTAAGTAACATAATAGTAATTGGAAGTACTCATTCACAAACAAGAATTGATGAGATATTTCTTACTACCATTTTCTTTTACATATTTAATTTTTTTCATAATAAAAACAAAATAATATTACTATTCCTTAATTAAAATTTCTTTATGAAAAATTTATACATGTGTAATTAAACATATTTGTTTTATCTTTTACTTGATTATATCATTTTTCATAATAATTGTATTTTCCCTATTGTTTTTTATTTTTTTGAATATTTATAATCCATAGTGAAATTAGTTTTTATTTAATTTAACAAAATTTTCATTTAGCTGGATTATTTTTGAATGTAGTGAAATAAATGTTCCATCTATATAATATTTATTCCCTTGGCTACAAATATTGACAAAATGAATTTTATGTATGATTTTTAAAAAAATATATGAAAGAAAAATATTTTGATAAAACAAGATGAAATTTCCCTTTCATTATCACATTTTAATTTTCAGTTCTAATTTAAATTAATGAATTTGTTTTCTTATTTTACCTTTAACAATATTAATCTTTCCATTAATAATTTTTTCTTTGAATATTTATTTTTAAAAATTATATCATCCATTAATTTTTTTTTCATCGTTCCTCAATCTGTTCATCTGCATAATAATTTTACCTTCTACAAAAGTTATACACAATACTAATTTCTAGAATATAGTTAAATGGAGTATAAAATATTTAAATTTTTATTATTTAAATGATAGTTTATCAATAAAATATAATCCCATATCCATGATTATTTTTTTCATATACACAACGTCTACTTTGGAAAACACAATATAGAAAAAAATAGAGATTTAACATAGTTTTTTTAAAAAATTATTACATGTCCTATAAAATAAAATCTAATTCTATGGTCTATCTATAAAATATTAATAAATAAATATTTAACATACACACTTTTCAACAAACCCACTAAAATATTTTCTTTTTATGTAATAGGCTCCCTATTCTTCTCATACATTCATCAACCCACAACCCCATTTAACAAATTGTTTTAACTAAACAAGTATAAATTTTATATCTATGATCATCATACCACAATCAATTTTTTTTTACAATTATATAGAATTTATAAATTAACATTATTATAGATTTATCTCATCATTTGTTCCCCATAGTAGATGTAGTCACTGCCTACACATCATGGATTTTAGAGTATGTCCTTAAGGAAGAATATTAATATTTTATGATTTTATTACCACACATTATTCTCATTAAATTCAATAAATGTTTTTATAAGTAAATATTAAAAATATGGAATTAAGTGGGACCTTTATTATTACATAAAAGTAACATTAAGGCAGAGAGCTCTCTCTCAAGCAATAAATCTCCATCCATCAAAATAAATCACCATTTAACATGAAAAAATCTTTGACAAGTTAATTACACAGAATAATTCTCTTCTATGTACAAATATCATATGAATTACTCATATCAATGTTCAAGAAAACATTATATTCTTTTTCTTGTATATTCTTCCTCATTAAATCTTATTAGTAATTTGAAATTGTCAAAAACCCATTTTTCTATTCCGAATCTATCCATACCATTCACCTAGAAGTCCCTAAATATTTTTATAAAAATACATGGATAGATGCTCATAATTCATTGGATTTTCTTGAAAAGAACTTTCTCACCATTCGATATACAATTTTTCTCTTAATTATCAATTTTTTTTTTGCAAATATCTAAGTCATATGAATTTATTTCTATCGATGTTACTTTGACCATATTTTTTTTCTTCTGTTTCTCGCATGAAAACATTCCAATCTAAGAATTATATGATTTTTTTATTATTATACATTTATTCCATTTGTCACTATAGGGTAAATTTCCAAAGATAATATTCATAAAATTATCAGATCTATGATCTTCATATATATATCATTCATATATCTCTGATAAATAAATAAAAAATTGCATAGTCAATTTTTTTAGATCTAGTATGAATTTAAATTGTTTTATAATTAATTATTTTATATTCACCAAAACCCCCCATGGATTATATCTCTTCCTTAGAAATTAAAGAATCATAAAAATGAGAATAAAATTTAAAATATTATACCAATAAGAAAAGGATTTTATTCTATACACCCAAAACACTAATAGAACCCCTAAAATTTATATCTCCTCAACTGATTCCATATTTATCAAAAATGATTTTCCAATTTTCAAACAATAATATGAACATTAAATTTCATAGGTGTAAAATGATCCTTTTCAATTCTACTCATATATTAATGATGATGAGTATCTCTCTATATTATTCATTCACAAAATGTGATTAGATTTAATTTCATGGCATGAAATACCAAATATAACATGTCAACATTAATTATTATTTGAACTAGATTTTTCAATATTGATAGAAAACTACCTATCTATTTCCTGAAACAATTCTTAATTAAATCTATATGTACTGATTAATTAATTTTTGATAGTATTAAACTCGGTTGGTGCATCAATAAATATTAACAGTGTCTTAGATATCAATTTTCCTCTTCTATTTATCTTTTCTTCCTGATTAACTATGATATTCTCCTACTTATCTATTATTTTTTTCACTTAATATATTCAATGCATGTAACATCCATTTTAACATCATATCTGTTTTATCAATAACTACTTATTATTTTTATTTTCTATTATTTTATCTTTCCTAAGAGTTTTATTTTAAAAAATAAATTATTCTATCTCACCATTCATTTTCCACTCAATTTATATCATTTCATCATCATCATAATTTATAGAGTTAGAAAAACCTTTTTTTACACAAGAAAAAACAATAATTCACAATAAAATGAACTTATCAATTCATTCCCTTACTTGTAAAAAAGATCATTTTCCTATTTCTAAATTATTTCTTCTTTCATTTATATTATTTGAAATTATTATATTACTCATCCTACACATTTTATTTACATTCCTCATCATCAATTTCTAGGAAGTCTTTGAAGATGTCATAAATTTCATTAAAATTTGTAGTTTCTTTCTCTTTTATTTCAACATTCCATTTTATAATGTATTGAATATGACAGAAATAATTTTTTGAAGACATAATCGTCCTCACTAATATCTAAATCAAAAAATTTGATATGTTCCTCTTTATAGGTATTTTCATTCCAAATTTCCCTAAAATCTACATTATATTATTTTTTCTTGATAAACCATTGTTCATTTAGAGTCTCATAAGTAATTATAATATTATTTAACTAATAAAATATCAATTTTTCTCTAGTCTTAGAGAATATACTTTTATATCCAACAAATCTGAAACATTTCCCTTATATTTTTTACTGTAGTGGAAACATCTAACTTCTCACCCCACCAAAAAATATAACTTCCAATATCATTAATCCTTTTAAATTATGTTTTAATTATTTCATTATCATTCATATTTATACCTAATGTCTAATACTGAAGATTTTTAACTTGGCCTCATAGACATTAATATTTTAATTATAATTTTTTCTTAACTTATTCCATATCACCTTATATATTGGGAGTCACATTACCATTGTATC
This sequence comes from Viscum album, assembly GCA_963277665.1. Lineage (NCBI taxonomy): Eukaryota > Viridiplantae > Streptophyta > Magnoliopsida > Santalales > Viscaceae > Viscum > Viscum album. The sequence goes on along the minus strand of OY728121.1, from coordinate 1,785,635,782 downwards.
CAACATTTTGGAAATATATATTAAAATATTTCTTTTCCATAAACATAAAAATTTCCATTTATAAAAATTTCATATAATATTCATTATTATAGGAGGAAAAACAATCTTGTAAGTATCTCATTCCCTCAATTTGAGTGATAGAATTTTGGGTTACATCAAACTCATCTATCTATTATAGATTTTAGAATTTATATAGCGACATATTGGATATTAATAAAAAAATTAGAGTCTATATACAATAAATTGATAGTTCATTATGAGGGAACATGAATTTTCTTAGATACCAAATATAATTCCCTATCATAGATTAAACGTTAATATGGGTGAATCATTACACTTTTTTCATTAATTCGCTTTATACACTATGCCTATTAGACTACACGAGGTCTTAGTCAACTTACTGATTCTCTATACCCATGCACCCTTATCTGATTATGAAAAAATATTTTTTAATATTTAGAATTAATACAATGTGAGATAAACCTATTTTTATTTTTATTCATTTTAGAATAATAAAAATTTTATTCAAAAAAAAAATAAAAAAAAATAAGAACATAATGTTTAATATAATTGAGGATCAGTAATATATGAAACATATTTTATGACACATTTTATCCTTTATCCTTATTTGATCTACAATAGACACCATTATATAATTCCCATAACTTATACTCATAATCATAAATATGGGAATTTAAATACATGAAATTAGTGATCTCAAGTTCTCTATTTGGGAAAAATCATCAAGAAGTCATCGAGTAATATATTTTAATAATATATGAATATATGAGAAGATAAAAAAAATAAAATATTAAAAATTACATAGAGTAACAAGATATGTTATTATGGTACGATAGAATGAAATATAAACACATAAGATCAAATATATTTCATTTTGTGAGAGTTATAATACAGAGTTAATAATCATGATCCATGATGTATAAAAAATTCAAATAACATATGATCATAGTTTAATTATTAAATGAGAAAACCAAATCAGTCTCAAATTTCGATTTATGAAAAAAAAAATACACTAATGTACACACAGTATATTTGGTACAAAAATAAAATGATTTCCACCCTATCAGCTATGAAATAATGAATGTCTTTTCACCAATTGTTTTTGAAAAAAACAAATCATGACCACCATATAAGTTTGGAATAAATCCAATTATTTAAACCCTTTATGTTTGTGAACCAATACATCGGTATCGACCATGTATGATACCAGAAAACACTGAATGTACGCCCATTATGTATGTGGAAAAAATCCAGGAATTCCGTCTTAATAATTTTTGAAAATATCTATTTTTACACACTTTATGTTTGAGAAAAAATACAAGAATACCCACCATTTATGTTGAGAAGGAATAAATGAATTTAGACCCTTTGTTTCTGTGAGAAACTAAAACATGTCCTCCTTGAGTGATATGAAAACAGTTCAAGTAAGTAAATCCATTATGTTTTTTAAAAAATCTAGGTATATAATACCTCTTTATTGTTATTGAATCAAAAAACTTCCACACACTATGATGTGACAAAATCCATGAATTTCCACGATTTATTATCTCAATGGATATGAAATAATAATAAAAAATTGTGATATATAGAAATCCACCCAAAATTCATCAGTATATGTGTGTGTATCATTAAAAATGAATTTTCATAATGTTAATAACTCATTGAATTTAAAATTTGTTTTTTAAAATTTATATATTGTATCATATGAATATAATTCAACAATATAAAAGATTGATAATAAAATTGAATCATAGAAAGGTTTATTTTATTTTAAGATGTATAGGTTGGTGAAGAAAATTAATTTCTAATTAAAATAAATAAGATAACGATAAAGTTGAAAATTGAAGATAAAATATTAACATATTAACCAATTTGAAAGACACTATTATATATCAATTTGGTAGTTTCTTTAAACACATTAAAATTTTTTATTTAAATTTCAAAACATTGTAAACTAACCGTAAAACCCAAAAAATATTTTATGAAAACAAATTTTATAAATGAAATTTGTTTTAAAAAAATTTAATTAACATGAAATAAAAAAATTAAGAGTCATTTCATATTTACATAAGCCTTTAAATAACATTGAAAACAAAAAAAATATCCTTTAAAAACATTACAATTACATTAAAAAATACCAGAATACATACCTTTGTTTTAAAAATATGAAAATGGAAAATAATTCTAAAACCCATTTTAAAAAATGTAAAAAGGATTTACATATAATTCTGCTGATATAGTTAGAAAAAATATATTGTATTTTTTTAAAACTCATTTATGATAATACTAAAGGGTAATGTTACATGGAATATTAAAATTTTAATTTCTGATACTAAAGTGAGGAATCATTGAATAACGTTACATTGAATGTAGATTTTCAATAATGGTTTCTTGAAATATATATAATTGTTTTTTAAATAAAATTTTGATTGAAATGAAAAAAAATTATTTTTAAGGGATTGATTATATTTTTACTATTTTGTGACATTATTTCTAAAATATATAATCATACAAATATTCGTATAATTTTCCTTTAATAAATATTTATAGACTATAAAAAATTACATGAGTAAAAATATATTTAGAATTAAAAATATGAATGATATTTTTTAGGCTAAATAACAAGGAAATGGAAGAAAAACTTTATAATGGAGATATGAATTTTTCAAAAAAGAAATGTTTTTATATGAAATAAATTCATCAAAAAATGTATATTTAATTTAAAAATAATTCCCCCTTAGTTAAAATTATATATATATTATAAAATATGAAATATATGAATTTATTAAATATAAATTAATTATTATCCTGGAATAATATTTCAACTCAAAGAAAGGAAATTTGACTTAAGCCAAATACTATATGGATATCACAATTCATAATGGTAAAGACATCTGGAAAAAAGTTTTATGTTATAGATATATAAATACATATAGAAAAGGTGATATAACACATAATAAAAATGAATTTTAAAATATTACTAACTTATATTGAATAAGATGAAGATTAACATTCATTTCTCAATAAACAAGTCTTGAGTTTTAAAAAAACACTTAAAACATATTAACCATTTTAATAGAAAATGAATGGTTAGTATAACATGGATAGATTTTTGAATCCCACAGTTTTCTTGAAAAATAATGATAAAATAAATCTATATTCAATATATTCAATGAAAATTAAAAAAATTTGGAAATTCAAATCACACATTAACAATGTAAAATTGAGATGAAAAAAATTCATCCAACATTACTAACCTTTGGTTCTGAAGAAATTTAAATACAGAATCTTACATGCGTCTTAAAAGCCCATTATTTAAATTAATATGGAAATATAAATTCATTATCATGTTGTTAATCCTTGTAAAATATTTTATGGTTGACTATACAAAATTTGTCTCATAAAATAACCTTTATGAAAAATAACCCCTTCACTTAATTATTGACATAAACAAAATATCTTGAAGAAACTATATAAAGAATTAACTATCTTAATAAACTACTTTAGAACCTTCTGAAATACATAAAACTATATATTAGTTATATATAAATTTTCTTGTACATGTAAATCATTTATCAATCATTTATTTTCAATATCAAGGGTGATTAACCCTGATTGTGTAAAACTAGTTTCATAATAGAGGTGTTGTTCATCAATATTATCCCAAATTATATCATTCCAAAATCATTAATGGATTTCTTATTGATTCATTACAATTATTTATAATGACATAACACAATTTTGGGAATGTTTTACTTATGACCATTATATATGAAAACAATAGTGTTTTTGTTTTAGTGATTTTTAAACAACAAATGTTTTCCTTTTAATTTCTTATTTATATTACAATTTTACCATTATATATAAAAAGTAAGTGTTTAATTTACTTATTTATATCTTACATTATTATTTATTATATTCTCATATACATCCCTGATATTTTTATGTCATTTTACGTGTATGTGGTTAGACCATCCCAAAAAAGAATATACCGTAATTAATAAATAATTGTAAAGTGATTTAGTTTCCATAGAATTATTAAAGAAGGATAATTATAGTTTTATAGAATTATTAAACTAATAAATAATAATTGTTTTTAATTATAATATTATTTAATTGCAATGAAACTATAATATAGTATGAAAAATTATTTTTTTCTTGGTATGTTAACTTTTAATATTTTATATTATAATAAATGATTTTTCATGATATTATTAATAGGTTTTATAATTTACCTTAATAGACTCCTAAAAATTTCTTAAAAATATTATTTATTCATTAAATTTCCCATTTTCATCAACCATGTACAATGGAGAAAGAAATTGATACATGAAACTTTGTGGGGTGGTAGCTCATACATAAGAGAGAATGTTATTCTCATTTTCTTTATAGAAAATATGACACATGAATAATGGTTATTCCAAAAATATAAAAACATTATGTATAACATAGGTAATGAAAATTTTAACTGATATTAGGATAATTAATTTGAAATGGTATGTAAAAAATGTACAATGTTAAAGAAAAAATAGAACACACATCAAGAACATGAGATTTCTTATTGAAATATCCTTGGAAATAGAGGACATAATTTAACTAATTGAGACTACATGATTATAAATTATATATATTATTGTATAAGGACAATAATTATAGTTTCTTTGATGAAATTAAATGGGATAATTTTTTCATTAAATGGTGTAATTTATCCCCTTTTATACGGGATGAAAGATGGACTTGGTGTCAACACACATTTTTATTCAATAATTGAATTACACTATTCCAAGGTATATGGATTGTACGGTGCGAAATGATGTAATTTCAACTTGTTATGGTATATAAACCTGTAATATAAGAATTTTGGAGAAAACATTGTGTTATTTTATGATTTCCCCTAAAAAATTTTATATTTATTATAGTTAAAATTTACTATTGAATCTAAATTTAATCCTCAATAATTAATTTTAATAAAAAAATTAATATTTTAATTATTTCATAATTAATAAATTCCAATATATAATATTTATTTCATTTTTTGACATAAAATTTATTTTTTTTAAACATTTAATTTCACAATATTAATAATGTCACGACCCGACCTTACACGGGCTCGATCCGTAACTAGCCCAAGCCCGCCTCCATAAGCCAGGGGCTGGAGACAAGCGCCAAAGGATAAACAACTCTGGGAGGCCTTTTCATGAGTACCTGTACACACACATGCAGCACACTCAATGAAAAAGTGTAGATTAAAAGGGAAAGTAAAGTTCTAACTGCTATAAAAAACCACAATAGTGTATCGAACTCTAAAAAGTACAATGAAAAAGTTAAAGGTAAACTGAAAAGAAAAAGGGCAAAACATGCGCCCAACCAGAAAAGTGCCACAACCCGGCAACAGGTAAACAAAAGTAAAACAGCTGGTAGAGTCCCACACCTGGAACCCGACTACAACCACCGTACGTGGTCCATGCTCCCAAGCTCTTAAGCTCCGCTAAAGTCACGACCAACTTGTATGTCTTCTTCAAGGGCACACTATGTGCAGGAAAACCCCAAGAAGGGGTGAGTATAAAAATACTCAGTAGGATTCCCCGATGGCTCGAGGGAGCACCAAAGGAGGTACTGGAGAGGTGAGCAGTAGATCGAACATGGAAAAGTAAAGGAATTAAACTGAGAGTGCAGTAAAGAGTACAATAGATTATCAGATCAACCCAACAAAAGAAAGGAAGTAGACTCGTCCAAACACAAGGAGCTAGAAATGGTGAGAAGATGAACATCCCATCGAGTCTTCACTACCTATAACAGGAGAGTAGACTCGTCCAACCACGAGAAGCTAGACACAGAAAGCACATGGCATAACCTGTGTTTCTTCACCTCCCCTATAAGTAGAGTAGTCAAAACCCAAGGAGTTGGTACTAGAACAAGGTATACATATATATATGCTCTATCAAGAACCCTGAACAAGATCGCAAGGGGATATCCATCCTATAGATCAGCGCAAGAAAGTGAGTAGCCAACGGTCCCAGAAGTAAACACCATTGATTCCCAGTATCTGTACGTCTGCCCTGAACTACATGATAAGGGGCTCAAATCACCGCACCTTGACACTATCCGCTTTGGGAAACACTAACTCACCTGCACAGTTTTAGGTCGCATCACAAGGTCACGTCTCGGTGGGGAAATATCCCCTCGTTCATGAGAGTTCTGGGGGAGTGTGAAACCACACCTTGCCAATGTCACACAGTCTAGAGGTCTTCTCAAATTCGATGGGTTCCCACTGCCCAGCCCCGTGAAAGGTTAATACATTATAGGGAGACCCAGATCTACTCTGGCGATCCCTGGTGGATGGTACCCCACTGGCCATCTCTGCTAGATGGTACACCACTGGCCATCCCTGCTGAATGGTACCTCACTGGTCATCCCTGCTGGATGGTACCTCACTGTCCATCTCGGTTGGATGGTACCTCACTAGCCATCCCTACAAGATAGTACACCACTGGTAACCGAAACATGTAGTAGGAAAAACGTCATGAAAGATCATGGAAGGAAGATATGATCTCAATGCACAATTAGGGAGTCTGTGCCCAGGGCTCACTAGAGGCTCCATACCCTACTGGAAACAACCTCCTGGGTAGAGGATCGGTGCCCACGTAATGTTTTGGTCACACCGATACACAAAGAACCCTACCAGGGAACACTAAGGGATGTGAGGATCTCCTCTGGACTCTTGGGGTGATACATGCTCCAATCTACTGAGTCTTCTGTCGAAGCGAACCGAGAAAACTCACTCCAGAAAGTTGGAGTATACCCACAATGTAATAACACACATAGCCGTAAATGATGTCGCAGTCCGGTGAAGGGGACACAACACTGAAAACCCCCTTAGGTGAAAGAAAAGGGGAACCAAAACAACTCTAATATTCAAACCATCAGTAATTGATGGACACTCTATGTCACGAGAGGTCAAAGTTATATAGAGTAGAACACATCGCACACACTTGGAGCCCACAAGACATGTCGCCCAAACTCATCTCCAAACCATGCGCACAAATGTTCTCTAGTACAAGCTACAACATGTACCTCTAAGCATTTCTGTATACTCCCAGATTATATCATATCTCTAGCCCAAAGGCTATCAAATTCATGGCACCCAAAGACAATGCGAAGGGTGGAAATGTAATTTCACCAACCTGCTTCCTCCAAGGCCCTAGAACAGCCAAACACATCTCTTTAAGTATTCACTTCACTCTCCCAAGAGTGAACGTGATCACACGCCAATGGTTCTCTACAAACACCGTAGTAAGAACCACCACTGGTACACCTTTCGTACTTCCATATTTAATGAGATCTCGAATGAGACTCTGCACGTCCAAACAGATCATACCATGTTTATCCTTCTGGGAAAACATGTGAGATAGACTATTTACTCACCTCCAATGGATATCCGATGAAAAAGTCTCCAACACTACTTTACACCCGAACAACATCCCATGGTCCCGAGCCTCGGTCCCGAAAATAGTTGGGCACATCGCACCGTTGCGATCACCTCGAAAAGACATGTCGAATTGACTACTTACTTGCGTGAAACAGATGTCCAGAGAAAAAGATTCATTTTTCCATACTTCACATGAGTGTTTCTTTGTGGGACCCGCATCTCAGTCCTGAAGCACAATGAACGGATCGCACTATAGTGATACTCTTGAAAAAGTACACAAGATTGACTAATCAATCATCCGAAACGGACACCCGGTGAAGAAGATGGAAATCATCACCAACTCCCAAGATGACCCTCATGGGGCTTGCACCATCGTGCAGAATTAAGGTGGGCATATTGCACCATTGCAATGCCCTCCGAAAAACACTGAAAATCGACTGTTGCACGCCCCGAATGGACGTCCGATGAAAAAGTTACAAAATGTTGTGTGCAGCTCAAAAGATGGCCCATGGGGCCCACACATCAACTCTAGATTCAGTGCTCGAAAACCCCTTGGAAAGTTTCTCCTTGGCTCAAGGGTCCCAACGCTGCTGACGGTGCTTAAAACGGACTCCGGATGTGTCTGCGCCATCCAAAACAAGAACTTCCGGAAAATGCCAAACTTACTTAACGCACGTGTCGTGCCACCAACCCCTTGTCTAGGGAATTAAAAATTCTTGAGACCATCTCAAAAACATCATCTTGAGCCGATTTTTTCACTGCCATAGATGGCACACAAAACTGACACCCGTAGTGAAGTTTACGGGAGTCCGAAGTCGAGGGGACAAATCCCCTTAGGCTGGACCAGCCTGGGCTGGCCCGCGGCTTAGCCGCGCTGCCCGGTCGTGGCCCTCGGGTCCACGTAGTGCCGACCGACCCTCATGGCTGGTCACGGTCATGCACGAAGACCTGCCGCTTGCGGGTCTCTGTTTCCACATGGGGTCACGCATCGCGACCTTGCCGTCGAGCGCCGCACCGGCGGCTTCAGCCACCACGCCACCTGAGTGGGGCCCTCTCCGCCTGAGCCCGCTTACTCGACACCTCCGATCAACCGCAAACGTCGCCTCTCCCTACTTCTGACCACCCGCGTCACCCTACTGCCATCCCGGTTCGCCAGAAACCCACGGGACCACCCTAGCACCGCCAGAAAACTGGGCAAACGACCAGGAAAATTTCACAGGGCCACCACGAACGCCCTGAGACTCAGAATTGTAATCAGAAAGGTGTGTTGGGAAGATCAGAACATATAATACACGGTTATGGACTTCTCTCTAAAATCAGACAGCATTTCAAAGTATATAATTGAATTCAAAGAGGGTGTGGAAACCAAAATTAAACGCAACGAAGCCTACCTGTTGGGCATAGCCTGAGGCTACACACCTTCACCGCGCCACCACCGTTGTTGGTTCCGCTTGGATCGGGGGAGGAGGAGAGGAGGTTGAAGTTGGTAGCTCCTTGATTGAGAGCTTCCTCTACCAGGAAAAGCAATGGAGAGTGTGGGGCGGATCATGTTTAAATAAAGAAAATTAATAAAAAAGGTTTAATTAATTTAATCCTCTAAAAGTCCTGCATCCGAAACTCTTGTCGCGGTCAAGATTAAACCCCCCCCCACCCCCTTTGATAAACACCACATACCAAGCACAATGGATTTCTCAGAATTTTAATCCAATGCCCCGTTAAAAATTTATGAAATTTAACGCTCGGAGCCGCTAAATTCCTAAAACGCCCCTGGTGTCATTTTTTATAGGAGGCCCACACCCATGAAAATTACAACCCTCCAAGGGTAAACGGAACATTCCAGACTCAATGGTGCCATCAGTTTTCCTATCTAATCTACAGTTTAAGAGATACTTGAGTTTAACCATTAAACGAATAAAATAATTATTTTATTTATCCGTTTAATGTTCCGTTAATGGGCACGGGGTCCGAATGTCCCCCGCCAACATGTTTTATGTAGTTATTGGGGTAACCACACCATTTCTAACCCATACATATTCTTAGATGTAGGATCTGAATTACCGTTTAGGATTTTCCCATTTATTTGGCATGCCTAGTGTGAACGCATTGGAAATTTTATTACGGCCACACCGGAGCTCAGAATCTCACGCCGTCAGAAGGTGCTGCTCTGGAATAACATCAAGAATATTTCTAAGTATTTTATAGTGAAAACCGGGTTCTTACATCATTCCATCCTTCAAGAGTTTGATCCCAAAAAGAAAGACTAGGGAACAACTCATGGTATTATGCCCGCACCAGGCTCATCCGTACCCAGAAGAACTCATGCACAGTCCAACATCACCACACATGAACAAATTATTTGGTCTGTTCACATGAGGTCCTCCCTTATTGATGATGTGAATATGAGAACATACACTTCTTCTTAGGTGAGTCACGTGGGAGACGTCATGCACCCAAACTAGCCTTTGGGGGTTAGGGCAAGGCGGTAGGGAACCTCACCATCCCTTCGCACGGTCTCAAATGGCCTGAAGGCCCTCGAGGGTAACTCACCTCCCAGGATGAACTCCTACATCACACGCTGTGACTGGAATCACCGTTTGGACCTGGGGCAAAGCCCAGTGATTCCCTCCTTCAGAATATCCATATGGTGAAACACCTAAGGATATATGGTCATGCAAGGTTTCATAGTCGATGTCCAATGACCAAAACTCTCTTACACACTCGAAAGGTGAAGGAGTCACCACCATTAACTAAAGAGAAAGGTTCCATGCCATTTATTCCACTAACACAGGGTAACACCAATGCCCTAAATTACCCTGGTAACAACTCAATAATGGATCAGGGAGAAATAAAATTCACACACAGAGTCTAACAATTCTATTTTCAAAAAGTAGAATATATGTTGAGCGTACCTCTTATCACCTCATTCTCCACAGGATCATAGATATTCAAAGCTTGTGGTTGTCCGCGGTCCCAACTGTCAGCTATCGAAGCCTGACGTGGACCACATGGTGGTGATGGGAATACCTCGTAAGGTCTTTTTCCACTTCTATCTCCCACACTCCTCCGCTAGCACCAACTCTCTGGGTGCTACTTCGATCACGTCGCTACCTCTGCTGTGGTGGTGAACATGCTGCCTGCCCGATATTCTCAGCGTGCCTAGTCGAGCAGTCCCACACCAGGTGACCTCAACCATCGCAATCATAACACCGACTCTCTCTGGGCAGCCCTAGTGCCCTCTGGTTCCACTATGGTGTATGACCACGACCATGAGTTCGGTTATCGAAAAGACACCTGCATCGAGGTTCTGTCACCTGACGCCTGCTAGCTGCGGGAAACATCTTGGCTCTATCGATCCTGATTCCACCACCAACTGTAGAGCGTGATAGTAAGCTCTCTGTCACCAGTGCCTTCTCTAGTACCCCGACATATGTGAAAATTCCCAAGGGTACTATGACAACACAAATCTCTCTATAGAGACCCTGCTCGAACTTCTGCGCTCGGAAGTTGTCGTCATGGACCATGTCCGAGTAAAAACGTGCAAGGTCCGTGAACCTACTCGCTTACTCAGTCACCATCATCCCTCCCTATTGAAACTACTGGATCTCCTGGATCTGAACAAAGTGTAAGCAGGAGGGGTGAAACTCCTCATGAAATAGTAGCTAAAAGTCACCCCATGAAAGTAACGACTCATCATGTAACTAAGTCACCAGACTCCACCAACACCCTACTGCTCTGTGGAAAAGGTCGGTGGCCAAATTCACCATAAGATCTTTGGGTGTCTGCACAAGCCTGAGAGGTGAACCACTGTCTCGAGCCAAACCTCTGTTGCATGAGGGTTTGGCTCACCACTGAACCTCATTGGTCTCTGTCGCTTAAACTCACGGAGCGTGCTCAACCTGTGCTCAATCTCAATCTGCACTTCTAAAGTTGTCAGCTTCTCACCAGGTGGGGGTGCTGCTACCGGCCCACCCCAATAAAGAGACTCACATGATGGGTCCTGGACTGAGGCCTCATGGCTCACATGGTCGTCATCATAGAACAATGTTGGTATCCTAGCTCGCTGTCTTTGTGGAGAAATCCTAAATGTTATCAAGGAGTGTTGCGGTCAGATGAGAATATATGTATATAATAATCACAACATTGGGGAGCCGACTCAAGAAGGACAGTCAAAGACTCAATCCTAGGTGATGCACAAAACAATTTCCATACAACGAGTGTCTCAGCATTCCGAGTCGACAAGTGGGTTATCAGGGTCCTAGTGAATCGATACGTCGGCTGTCGCACCATCCCTGGACTCCATGGCCTGAGAGCTGCTCTCGAGACACGTTAACACTGTTTCCCTAAATCCCAACCAATTCCTTTTTAGGGACATCTGAAAAACGTCCTAAGGAACGAACCACCTCTGATACCACTTTTTCATGACCCAACCCTACTTGGGCTCGAGTCGCAACTACCCCAAGCCCGCCTCCATAGGCCAGGGCTAGCGACAAGCGCAGAAGGTTTAGCAACTCTGGGAGGCCTTTTACTGAGTACCTGTACACACACATGTAGCACACTCAATGAAAAAGTATAGAGTAAAAGGGAAAGTAAAGTACTAACTGCTATAAACAACCACAAGAGTGCATTGACCTCTAAACAGTACAAAGTAAAAGGTGAAGGTAAACTGAAAAGAAAAAGGAAAAACCACGCGACAGGTAAACAAAAGTAAAACAGTTTGGAGATTCCCACACCTAGAACCTGACTAAGACCACCGTACGCAGTCCAAGCTCTCGAACACCTAATCTCTACTGAAGTCACAACCAACCTATCTTCCATCTGTAAGGTCACACCAAGTGTAGGCAAAGCCCAAGCAGGTGTGAGTATAAAAATACACAGTTGGATGCCCCGAAGGCTTGAGGGAGCAACAAAAGAGGTACTGAAGATGTGAGAAATAGATCAAACAGGGAAAAGTAAAGCAGTATTACCGAGAGTGTAGTAAAGAGTACAGTACAATATCAGCTCAACCCAACAAGAGAAAAGAAGAAAACTCGTCCAAACACAAGGATCTAGAAACGGTGTGAAGATGTACTTCCCACTGAGTCTTCACTACCTATAGCAGGAGATTATACTCGTCCAACCATGAGAAGCCAGACACAGAAAGCACATGGCATACCCCGTGCATCTTCGCCTCCCCTGGAAGGAGAGTAGCCAAAACCCCAAGAGTGCATACTAGAACAAGGTATACATATATATGTGCTCTATCAATAAACCCGAACAAGATCGCAATGGGATCTCCATCCTGTAGCTCATCGAATGAAAGTGAGTAGCCAACAGTCCTAGAAGTAAACACCCTCGATGCCTAGTATCCGTACGTCTGCCCCAAACTGCAAGTTGAGGGGCTCAAATCACTGTACCTTGATGCTAACTGCTTTGGGCGGCACTGACTCACCCGCACAGTTTTAGGTTGCGTCACAAGGACGTGTCTTGGTGGGTAAGGCGCCCCTCATTCTTGAGTGTCCTGGGGGAACATCAAGTCACACCTAGTCCCTGTCACACAGTCGATAGGTCTTCTCAAAGTCGACTGGTTCCCACTGCCCAGCCCCGCAAACGGGTAATCCGCTTGAGGGAGACCCGAATCTGCTCTGGCCATCCCTGCTGGATGGTACCCCACTGGCCATCCCTGTTGGATGGTACACCACTGGCCATCCCTGTTGGATGGTACCTCACTAGCCATCTCAGTTGGATGGTACCTCAATGGTCATCCCTGCTGGATGGTACACCACTGGTAAATGGATCACATAGTGGGAAGCACGTCACGATAGATCACGGAAGGAAGATAATATATTGATACACAGCTTGGGAGTCTGCACCCAGGGATCATTGGGGGCTCCGTACCCTACTAGAAACAACCTCTTGGGTAGAGTATCGGTGCCTGCGTGATGTGTTGGTCACACTGATACCCAAAGAACCCTACCAAGGAACACGAAGGGACGTGAGGATCTCACCGGGCCTCTTGGGGTGATACATGCACCAATCTACTGAGTCTATTGTCGAAGCGGACCGAGAAAAATCACTCCAGAAAGTGGGAGCACACCCACACTGTACGAACGCACATTGCCGTAAATGATGTCGATGTCCGGTGAAAGGGACACAACACTTAAAACCCTCTCAGGTGAAATAACATGGGAACCAAAACAACTTTTCCAGTCAAACCATCAGGAATAGGAGGACCCTCTACATCACGAGAGGTAAAAGGTACATAGAGTAGAACACGACACACACACACATGGGGACCACACAACATGTGGCCCAAACTCATCTCCAAACCAAGGGCAAAAATATTCTCAGGTACAAACTACAACTTGTACCTCCAAGAATTCCTGTATACTCCCAGATTATATAACATCTCTTGCCCAAAGGCTATCGATTTCATGGCACCCAAAGCCAACACGAAGGGCAGAAATGTAATTTCACCAAACTGCTTCCTCTACGGCCCTAGTACGTCCAACCACATCTCTTTAAGCATTCGCTTCACTCTCCCAAGAGTGAACATGATCACACGCCAATGGTTCTCTACAAACACCAGAGGAAGAACCACTACTAGTACACCTTTCATACTTCCACATTTAATGAGATCTCGAATCAGACTATGCATGCCCAAACGGATTGTACCACTGTAATCCTCATGGAAAAACATGCAAGATATGCTATTTACTCACCTCCAATGGATATCCAATGGAAAAGTCACCAACACCGCTTTACGCCCGAATAGCGTCCCGTGGTCCCGAGACTCAGTCCCGAAAATAGTCGGGCGCATCGCACCGTTGCGATCTCCTCAGAAAGACACGTCAAATTGACTGCTTACTTGCGTGAAATGGATGTCCGAAGAAAAAGATGCATTTCGCCATACTGCACACAAGTGGTGCTTCGTGGGACCCACATCTCGGTTCCGAAGTGCAATGAATGGATCACACTGTTGCGATCCTCTCGAAAAAGTACACAATATTGACTAATCACTCGTCTGAAATGGACACACGTTGAAGAAGATGGAAATCACCACCAACTCCCAAGACGGACCTCATGGGGCCCACACCATTGTGCAGAATTAAAGCACCTGGATTGCGCCATTGCAATGCCCTCGGAAAAACACCGAAAATAGGCTGCTCCCATGCCCCGAATGGATGACCGACGAAAAATTTACAAAATGCTCCTTGCAAATCGAAAGACAGCCTATGGGGCCCCCACCTCAGTCTGGGCGAGATGTTGTCATTTGGAGGCACTGACCACTCCCATCCCTGCCCTGACCGCAAGGACCTATGATCCTCTCCAAGTTGGAGCTGGAACGGTGGTTCCTCAACGTTTTTGGGAGGTGGGATCTGGCGGTGATTTATGCTTCTCACGCGACCTTTGTATCTTAGTTTTGATGAAGATTTGTGTGTTCCTTCTATGACAGTGGATTTGTTTGAGGTTTTCCTGGTGATTATTTCGACTTCTGAATTTGGTATGGTTGTGCTATGGCTTAGTCATGCCTCGACGATGGTGTGGTGTTCGGATGAGGACGAAGACAGTGGTGTAGATGTTGACGTGATGTTCGAGTATGGCAGAGACGATGAAGGTTTCCTCGACAGCGACGATGCATGCCGGTAGAGTTCACCGGCGATCTGGTTTAATGCGAACTGGGCGGCTGTCGCATTCATTGCGAAACTCGAGGAATGGAGCGTGACTCGAGGCGACGTGTGACAAGATGACTTGATTTTTGTGATGGATCGTGATGCCTTGATTTTGAATTTTGAATTTTGAGGATTTTTGGATCTCTGAAGTGGCGGTAGGGTTTGGATGGTGTGGATTTTGAATTTGGTATTTTGTCCTCTAAGTGGAATGTGTGGGTAATTGTGGAGGTTTTTTTATGGATCCCACTTTTTCAAAAAATTTGCTTCTTAAAAAATTAAAAAAAATGGATTGGGCCATGGGCTGGGCCGGCCTGGGCTAGCCCGCGCCAGCCGGACCGGCTCGCAACATCGGCCCGCGGCTCAGCCGCGCAGCCCAGCCATGGACCTCGTGTCCACGCGGTGCTGACCGGCCCTCATGGCCGGTTTCGGTCGTGTGCAGAGATTCACTGTTTGTGGGTCTCTGTTCCCGCATGGGGTCGCGCACCGCGACCACGCTGTCGTGCCCTGCACTAGCGGCTTCAACCGTCGCGCCGCCTGGGTGGCGCTCTCTCCGCCTAAGCATGCTCGCCCAACAGCTCCGCATGATTGACAATTCCACCTCGCCCTGCTGCCGACTGCCCGCGCTTCCCTACTGCCATCCCGGTTCGCCGGAAACCCATCGGACCACCCTAGCACCACCAAAAAAAGAAGCAAACGGCAGGGAAAATTTCACGGGGCCACCACGGATGCCCTGGGACTCGGAATTCCAATCTTAAAGGTGAGTTTGGATGTTGGGAACATATACTATGCGGTTATGGGCTTCGTTCGACTATCAAACAACATTTCAAAGTATATAATCGATTTCATAGAGGGTGTGAAAACCAAATTGAAAACGCAATGAAGCCTACCTGCTGGGCTTATCGCGAGGCTTCACACCTTCACCACGCCACCATCGTTGTTGCTTTCTCTTGGATAAGGGGAGGAGGAGAGGAGGTTGAATTTGGGAGCTCCTTCATTTAGAGCTCCCTTGGCCAGGAAAAAAAAGGAGATGGAGGTGGTTGATCATGTTTAAATAACGAAAATTAATAAAAAAATATTAATTAATTTAAACCTCTAAAAGTCCTGCATCTGAAACTCTTGGAAGGGTCATGATTAAACCTCCCCTAGGATAAATACCACCTCCCGAGCATAATAGGGGTCTCAGAATTTTAATCTGAGGCCCCGTTCAAAAGTTATAAAATTTAATGATTGAAGCCGCTAAATTAAGAAAACGCCCCTGGTGTCATTTTTCACAGGTGGCCTGCGCCCGTGAAAATTACACCCCTACTAGGGTAAATGGCACGTTCCAGACTCAATGGTGCCATCGGTTTTCTAATATGAGCTACTGTTTAAGAGATACTTGAGATTAACCATTAAATGAATAAAGTAATTATTTTCATTATCCGTTTAATGTTCCGTTAACGGGCGAGGGGTCCCTACGTCCCACGCCAACATGTTTTAGGTCGTTCTTGGGGTAAACACCCCATTTTGGACCCATCTGTAATCTCATATATAGGATCCAAATTACGGTTTTGGAGTTATTCCATTTATTTGGCATGCCTAGTGTGAACGCACTAAAAATTTAATTACGACCACATCGGAGCTCGAAATCGCACGTCATCTGAAGGTGCTTCTCTAGAATAACATAAAGAATATTCCAAATACTTTTATAGAAAAAACCAGGTTCTTACAAATAATTGTGTATAAAAACTTTTCCAAAAAGTGTTTACTATGTTTAAATTTTTCGTATTGGATGAAATAATCTATATTATTTATTTTTGTATGAATTTTTTCCATTATAAAAAATAAATATTATCTTCAATACAATGAAATCAAAATTAATGTTTTAAAAAATAATTTTTAATTTAAATAAATTAAATAATATTTTTTATTACAATAAATTATTTTAAGCCCATAAAATATTAATCATCCATTTTGAAATGAAAAATTATAATTTATAAATAAATTTATATAATGTTGAATAAATTTTTATCATAGAAACTGTTGAAAACAAATTTATAATAAACTTACTTATTGAAATAAATATAACACTTTGATTTTATAAAAAACTATATTCTTCAGCAGTCACATAAAAATAAGTTCTATTTGTAAAATAAATAAATCAAATCAAAGTAAAATATTTATATATGATTTCAAAAAATTATGTCAATTTTATAAAATTTAATTATAAAATTTATTCAATAGTTTTTATATTAGAAAAATTATATAGAGGGGAATATATTTTTTATTAAAAAATAATTGATTATGATTTTTCTATTCTTAATATTATACTGTATGCATTTAAAAATGAATACTATATTTTAAACTATCATAATTTTTATTCCTGTTATAATTTTCTTTTCAAATATTTTAAAAATGTTTTTTCTTTGTTATTTTGTGTGCTTTCATCCATTGAACATGATATATTTATTTAAGGGAAATTTTAATAGTGATTTATTGGGAAGCTATATTCTCCCCACCCCCTAAATTAATTTCACCTCGAACTTCAAATTATCACTTAATAATAAAAATTTATAAGGGTATCCATAAGATAATCATGTCTCATGATAATATTAATAATTATATACTGACCTTAATCACATATTAATGACTATGAAACCCATTTTTCCCCTTAAATAATGTAAAAAAATTAATTTTTCATAACAATTATTTCTAAATTTGATTCCCTAATTGGATTATAAGAAATATTAGTATCAAGAATCAAGTAATTTATAACATCATTTTCATTTTGGTGTTTCAATCCAAATATTAAATCCATGAAGTTTTGGATTATATATAATAAAATCATATAAAATAATTATATGACTCTAAAAATATACTCCAAATATGTCTAACTTAATGAAACCTTACTTTTAAACTGTGATACATTCAGTTCAACTCTTATTTAATTGGATCAATCCATAATTAGTACATTATAACTTAGTATCCCTTGATTCATATTCCTATTTGGACACTAACCATGCCGAAAATATGGCCTCATATCCTTTATGGTCATTTTTAAAGAGATTATAAATAACTAGTGAATATTTAATGGGCATTTCTATACAGGTGTGAAATATTAGGGTTACTCATCGAGAATAAAATAAAGATCATGTTTATACTCAATCACCATTTTTATAGGTATTTACCAATATGTGAATTAATTTCATAACCACATCAGATTTCTAGTACCCTTAAAATGATATAATTTCTTAGAAATGAATAAATCACTAATTTATTAGAAATTTATATTTTTTTCCCATAATGGAAATATATTTAGTTTTCAATAAATTTTTCTACTGATAACCCCCAAAATAACTAATATAATACTTATAAATAAAAAAACCTACTATGATACAAGCTGTGACACCATAAGATAGAAGCACCTAATCATATTTTAATAACACATTCTTTAGACTACACCACTAATGAAAAGTGAGATGGCCTTCTATTATTTTTTCATGTTTTAAAAATGGTAAACTTTACATCCCAAAAATTAAAACCCAATACCTAGAACATATTTATTATTATAATTTAAGATAATTAATATATGAGAATTTATTTACAATAAGTGTGGTCATTTTTTCATAATCGAACTACATTACACTCTCTTCCAGACATCCAATAAGTAATATTAATATTCACAACCTGGGGAATATAAATATATGAAATGGGGGCATTAAAATTATCAGTAGGTGAATCGAACATTAAAATATTATCAAGGTTTTGATCATAAAAATATGTGAAAACAAGATCCCATGAGAAATGTCATAATTAAATTAACATGGAACAATATTATTTTTTAGATGTAATCATATAAGGCTACATAATCATAGAATATCATACATAGTCCATGGAATGATATTTTGGAATCCAAAGGTTATAATCATGATTCCAAAAGTAAAATAAAATAACATAAAAAATGAAAAATAAAACCTCATATTATATCGAAACCCAATCAGTATCGCCATTCATTTAGTGATCAAATAAAAAACAATTCAACCCATTATTTTTTAAAAAAAATTATTACATTTCCACCTTAATTTTTTTTAATAAAACCATGTATTCCCCCCTTTATTTCTATAAAAATATTCATCCATTTCCACCATGTATGTTGTTAAAAAATAATGTATTCCAATTCATTACATTTGTTACCAAATCCTAGACTATATTTCCTATATGTATTAAAAAATATAAGTATTTACACCCTATCTATTTTTGAATAAAACAAATAATTTTTTGATACTTACGTTGTGAAAAAATCCAATCATGTCTACAATATTTATGTGAACACATTCCAAAAAATCCACCTTTTATGTTATGAAACAATTATTGTATGCCCACCCATTATGTTTGTGAAACAATGCATGATTGTCCATCCAATATATTTTTATCAAATACTAATATGCACACCCTTTATGTTTAAAAAACCCAACCATTTATACACATTATGTTGTCATAAATTTGATTCATATCCCTAATTTATTATGTAAACAAATCTAAATATTCCAGACTTCATAATCTCATGAGATATAACACAAAAACTAATGCATTGACAGACTATTTAATACCCCACATATCATTTATCCATATATATTTGTTCAAAAATAAAATATAATTATTTCAACAAAATTTATAATACAAGGAATGAAGCATGGTTTTGGAAACATTTCTAGATGTTATGACTAAAATTGAACTGAAAAATGTAAATATTTGGTAGAAAAAAATCAATCTTTATAAATTAAAACTTTATAAGAACATTAATAGGTTATTTCAAGAAAAAACTTTAAAAGAAAATAAATCCATAATAGATAGGTAAAATTTGAATAAAAGTGATCATTAGATAAATCACTTTAAAAATCCTGAATAAATATCCATTTGAAAATTCATGAAAACTAGTAAAAATATATTTGTTAAACAAACTACATTGTACTTGAAAAATTTGTAAAGCATTTATCATTGAAAACATAAAAATTAGTTATAAAATAAAAATTTTTTGAAAAAAAGTTTTCAAAAACATAGAACACCCCTGATGATTTATTTCATAAACCCACAATACTTATAATTATAAAATTAAATTTGGAATATATATGAATATTCTCTTTTTCATTTACAAATAAAACATGTTAAAATAATTTAGAATAATATTTTAAAATATGGAATAAAATAAGTAAAATGAAAAAATATCATATATTATGATAGAATCTATAAATAAGTATTTACAAAACATTCTTATTGTATTATTAAAAGGATATGTTGCTATTTACATTTAAATATAATTTATTAAAATGTAAAAATAATGTTTTTTTGAAAAAATTTATATTTTGAAATAATATTAATTATTAGTTACTTGAAATTTATAGTGTTTTTTTATGGAGAATGTCGAGTGCATGAAAAAATGTTTGATTTTTAAAGGATAAACCACATTTATAATATATTTAAATATATTTTTTAAAACTCACAATGTAATAATACATAGTAAAATTTCCATAGAAATTTGTAAATGGGAAGTTATAATTCTAATTGATTTAAATCCTAATTGAACATAAAATGATATATAAAACATTTTTTGGAATAAAATAAATCAAAATATATTAACAATGATTTTATAATTTGATGATATCATTTCTTAAAAACATTTAACCTTTATGAAAAATACTCTCATTAAGATTGAATTAATGACATAAAATCAAAATTTCACCAACAAAGAGTACATAAAATATCATATAAAATAGTAAATTTAAGATATTATTGATAATATAATAGTGATGCTCAATAAATAATGTTTTTACTCAATTAATGGAAATTTGAGTTAAAAAAATCACTTAAAAATTCATAATTTCTGAAAAATGATATATTTTGAATGGGGTTTGACATGGGAGAAATAGAAATTCCTAAAAAGGTATAATACACTAAAATAAAATAATTTTTCATAATGATCCCATCAAATATGAAATAAGTTCAAGAAGAACGATCATAACTAAATAAATGTGAATTGATTTTCCAAAAAACGATAGAACATTGTGTTGATTTGGTTTGAAAATTCATGAAAGGTAGAACAATGGATGTATTTTTAATTACAATAAATTTAATGAAAATTTTTGATATAGAAAACCTATGGATTTTATATACACCATAAATGGGAAAAAAATAAATATGAAACATAACTCCCTAATGAACTAATGAGGTGAAAAATATTCTAAAACATTTGCATCCGTTGAATCAGAATCTGTTTAGAGAAATAAAATGACATGTATATTTAAACCAAAAAAATTATATAAATTTTATAAATGAGATAAAATATGAATTAATAAAATGATACCAAATATTTTATGGTTTAAAATGTGAAATATGTCTATGAAATTTAATTTGAGAGATAGAAAACCTTACCTTAATTTTAGACTTCTAAAAATCACCTAAATATCATATATTAAAAACAAATAACCTTCTTAATCACCTATTTTAGAAAAAAAATCATATCCTTAATATTTTATAACCATTATTTATAATTATTATCTCCATCTATATTTGGTAGTTATTATCTATTTTCAATATTGATGGTTTGTAATAATGATCATTTTGAAAATGTTACATAATAGTGGTGTTTTTCTTCATAATTCTCAAAAATTTAATCATTTTTAGATAATAAAAGTTACTCTAATTTAATATTTACTGTTATGATAAATTTTTTGATTTCAATCTATGGATTTTTAAATGTGATCATTAATGATGAAATTGTTAATCCCCATGTTTCAATGGTTTTTAACAAAAAAAATTATTATATTAAATAATGACTTAAATATTAATGTTACCCCATAGGAACAAAAAATAAATCATTATATAAATATTTCATATATTATATATATATAATTTCTCATATACATCGATGATATTATTTTATATTATTGTCAAGTTAGTTTTTTTGACAGTTGAAGAGAAGAAAATATCATAATTATTTACTTATTATGAAGTGATTTAGTAATAATATCATTAATATAGTAGAATAGTAATATTTTACATGTTTTCATTTTAGAGATATATCAAAATTCAAGATAATTAAATTAATATTTAATTGATACAAAACAATTGAATGATATGAATAAATTTATTTTGCAATTAGTATGTTTTTTTAAGTTCTTGAATTTACAATGATCATTTTATGCTCATATTATTAATTTTTTGTAAATTTTCTCTGACCAAGATCCTATTAATTTTATAAGCATAATATTTATCCATAAATGTACCCATTATAAACATCAAAGTAAATTGCTGGTGTGAGGTGAAACATTATGCTTCTAGGATACTGTATTGAAGTTGTATAAAAAAATTATTTTATGATTCCTTATTGCAAAATGCTTAAGTAGGATAAAAATTATTCCAAAGACATATAAAATTTCAGTATAATATAAATATTGAATTAATAAATAATAATTTGAAAAATATATTTTATAAGGAATAATAAAAAAAGAGTTATCATTATTGAAATGTTAAGAACAATTTTGAGAACATGAGATTTCTCTTAGAAATGTCCTTAAAAATTGAGGCCTTACAATTACTAATTCAATGTATAGGCTTATAAAATAATGAAATTATTTATATATTATAAAAAAGAATGTTTTTTGGGATGAAATTTCTTGTCATGTATCTAGAATTGTGGAACTGATCCCCTTTTATATGTAATGAAAAATAGTGATTTTGTAAATACTAATTAGTTTTCAATAGTGTCATGGAATTTTATGAAAGTTAAATGATGATAAGGTACAAAATAATGGAATGAGTCACCTGATATGTTCTACAACCCTCTAAAACATAAATTTTAGTGAAAAATTTGATTGATTTTAGGGTCTTCCCAATAGTTCTTTATCTATTAACATAATTAATTTTCTCTATGCTAACAATATCTTAACATCAGCAATTAATTTTATTCAAAAAATTTCATAGCAGGTTTATTTTTCAATTAAATAAATATTATCTAAAATATAGAAATAATTTTATAAAATGTAAATTTTATTTTCAAGAAAAAATAATTTATATAAAAACATACATGGATTGTAAAAAAAATTATAAAAATATCCTTTATAAGAATACAATTTATATGCTGGATAAAATTATATATGTTATTTCTCATCATGTCATGAATTGGATTAATAGAAAATAATAAAATATTAGGGACATAAATATTTTTCTAAAAATAAATTTCATGAAAATAAATTTTATTTGAAATAAAATCCCAATATACCATTTTGCTAAAAAAAATATTACAATATTCCTAAAATTTTAATAATAGGCTTAATTAATTTAAATAGTGTTTATAAAATAATAATTTTACTCTATTAATATATTTTTTATCAAGAAAATGTTTTAATTTGTTTTTTTGTTATTCTTTTTTCTTAATATAGTCATAAACTCTCTAGTTTTACTAAAAAAATATCGTTACTATTAACATAAAAATAATTTATTTTTTAAATATTTTAAACAATCACAGTAGGATTATTCTGTAAATCTAAATTAAAAAAGGAAATTTTTCTTAAAAATTTAATTTTAATTATTAACTCGATGATTATTAAATAAAAATTAAAATTTTTATTAATATATTCTTTTATTGAAATATAAACTCTTTAAAGTTTAAGTGTTCTTAATCCTATTTTGTATGTATTTTTCATTACGTATAATATTTTCATTTACCATATGTTTTATTCTTGTTTTAATTTTTGGTCAAAAATTTCCAAATTATTTTAGAATTGTACTTCAATGATAATCAATTTATCAAACTCATTATATTTATTTAATTTAAATACATATAGCTTAATCATGGGGCATTACATACTCAATTAAATCTTTTAGTATATTATCACATGATGTATAATGTAATGAATTAACAATAAAATGGATATAAATGGTTTAAAATTAATATCTTACTCCATTCCATGATTGGTCGCCCCACCCAAAGACCCCCCCCCCACCCACTAATAAGGTTTATTAGAATATCAATACAAGAGGATTAAATGATGATAATTCATATTATGGTCCACATATTATCCAACTATGTTTAAAAAAATGAGTCACATGGGAGATTCATAAAACATAACAGTATTTTACTAAAACTTATGATCCAATGAATGATGGATCTCTCTAATCCCCTAGAAACATAATCACCTCTTAAAAGAAAATATTCCTCTATATACATGCTAAATCAATATGTTTTATTCTCTACAGATCCAAGTATTAAACATCTATGAAATATTCAAAACCTTATCATAGGACTTCCTCAACACTCTCATTTTTTATACAATATAGCTCATCATAGTTCATTACATAGATTGCCACACTACTAGTTTCCATCCACCTAGATATATATATATATATATTCTTTGATCTCCTCCTATATATTCTATATAGTAATTTTTTAATCTTCTCAAGTCATCATTATTCATGAATTAAAAAAATTATAATATATCTTAATTATCAGTTTCATCTCATTCTATTATTCCAAAATATTTATATTCAATAAAATACCATAAATAATATTTGCTTCCAAGATGAAATTATTCTATATCCTTAATCATTGGACATAAAAACAATCGTGATTTTAAATTAGTCAATTTAATCTGATTTTTTCTCTTTCAAATAAATTAGTTTCCCTATTAAGATATCTATTATTAATTTCCATTAAGACACAGTATGTTTCCTTATTTTTCAGACATTAAAAAATATCTCAACAATCATATCCATGAAATAATATGCTGTAAATTATTCTTAACTATTATTTTCAATTCATCTATGATGGAATGTGATGTGTAATCTCTATCTTCTAAGGTAGAAATAAATAAAATAAATTTTGGTCATCAAATATTACCATTCTATTGATCAAAATATTTTTAACACGTGAATTTTAAAACATAAACATTGTAGGATTTACTTATCATTACAATATACAATTAAATGAATTATAATCATTTTTTAAAATAAAATTTCACACATGAAGATATGATGTGGGATAAAAATATCATACATTGGTACTTTTCTTACACATTGTAAAATCTCATATATGTTGATAAAATAACTACATTATGGAATAAGTCTCTTATATATTTGAAAATTTTATTATGGGAAAATGTATTATAAATTGATTAAATCCCATATCGATAGATAGAATTTATTATAGAATTCTCAGATATCCATTAACCCATTAAAATTTCATAAACAATGTGATTTATTCTAAATATAAATTTTAGTAAATTAAAATATAAAATGGCATATTAATATATATTATAACCTCCTCAAATATCATATATATGTCAAATTATATTATATTTATTTTAAATTTCATATGTGGCTCCTAGAATCTCATATGTAGGGATGTAATTTCTTATTACTGCTTTTATGTAATACTCAACAATTATTTTTTTCACCTGTGGTTTGATCGTGCTTTTGAGTCATTGGGATATTTTTTTTCTCTTTCAGTTTCCATAGGAAGATTCAACATCGATGTAGGAGGTTCGGATGTAGATTGTGTGGTTATGGTGTAGGCACATTATTTGTACATTATATCCATGTTTTAGTTATACCAATTGTATAATAAGTGAGGCATCGATGATCTATTTGAGTAATATGGTGGTATATGCAATTTTGTGGAGGAAGGACTACAACATTGGTCCATGAGTGGTCATATATGTTGGATATTCTATATTTTGGGTATTTATGGGATAGAATGTGGGATAAATGATAGTCTTACCTGGGGTAAAAAAAATCTAGTGTGGTTTTAATATATTCATTGAAGGCATATTTCTAATGACCAAAGCTTGAAATAAATATAAATTACATTTCTTTTTCTGAATAATTAATACATTACAAAAATAGATTCCTAAATACCAAATTACTTTAGTGTATTTGGAAAATCAGAACACTTTATTCTACCTTGGTGAAAGATCTTAAACATATTCCACAAAGATATTCCCCCTTAGTTTTCTATACTACAAACTTTCTTTATATCCAGTGGGAATGAAAACATAAAATGGGTGAGATCAAATTCTTAGTAAGGGTAAACACGTAGAACATCAAACAAAACATTAACATAAGAATGTAAAACCATGAACATATATTTTGAATATCAAAATCTCGAGTCATAAAATAAATATCGGTAGTACGTAAGTCAAAATTCATAACGGAACAATAACCATGATAAAATATAATTTTCATAAACATTGAATTTTGGAAAAAACATTAACATAGAAAGTCATTTAAATATTAGCCAACGCCCATAGCCAATACAATCATAGTAGACAAAGTCCATTACTGAACTAAGACCTCAAATCATTCCAGTCCAGTAGTACTAAATTAGATTTACTTTTTGTTCCATTCATGTATATATCATGATATATAAACCTTTACCCAATGCATTGGAGAGAGATATTGGTCCCACCCCTCTTATAATGAAATCATTCTTACATATTCTACAAATACATAAATCAATCATCAGAGCATAACACAAGAAATAAAATGGGTTTCATAAACATCATTCCATATTTAACACAATAAAATAATAGTAATAATTTCAATATGAACATAACTTTATTTAATGATTTTTATCTTAGATAGAAAATAATTTTCATAAAGCACATGAACCTAATTCATGAGGATAATATTCTTTCTTATAAAAATGGTTTTATTTTCTCAAAATGACGCATAATTTTAAAATAACAGAATTATTTGAAAATAAAACTGAAAAATTTTATAGGAATATTCTTGAAAATAGGGAATCATGAAATATAAAAAATCCATTGATGTCGTATAAGATAAAAAACATTGTCCATGTACTTTTTCCAGAAAAGTCAAAAGGTACCTCGTATAGTAAATGAAAGAAATATTCCTTCCAAACCATGTCGTAAAATTAAGTAATGTGTAAAAATTATATTAAAAATACATATAATAATAGTAAACATTAAATGAAGAGATTTTTAGAAAACACAGGCATTTATGATAAATTTACCCCCATTAAATACTTATGTATAAACAGTCTTAGTTAAAAATGAGATTGAAATATTATCCATTACCTTAAGTCTATTATCCATTGTATGTGTCCCAAAATCCTATATAATGATTTAAATAATGTAATTCAATGATTCCATAATCATAATAATTTTTATGTTATCATATATGATCATATTATTATCAGTTTTTGAGTAACATTTCATTGCCACTCATTATTTGGATATTAACTTTTGTAAGTTCTTGTGCATATTATGTTGGATAAGTTGATGTTAAACTTATTAGGTTATATTTATATTATTTAAATAATTATATTAGTATAATATATATCATATTTATTCATTAAATTCAATTATAGAATTTTAGTTTAAATAAGATCATATAGAATGAATCACATCTTATCATGGAGACGGTAGGCCGTACGTATGCACGAGTGGCGATATCATTCACTTAATGGTTAAATGGTATGGAATTTGATGGCATATTAATTATAAAAAATAATTATAATGTTATATTAATTATTTAAATACATTATATGCATTATTATATCCATCTAAACTATTTATTTTTGAATAACAATTTACACCACAATGTGGAGATGGTAAGTCGTACAGACGCATGCCTGGCGATATTGTTATTCATGAGATGGATAAAAGGGGTTATAAGGTTGTCCCATAATAATAATAATATCTCAGAATGTATAAGATACTTTATTTATTACTTTATTATAGAAATAACCTATGAATATGTTGTAGAGGAAGAAATGAATTTTGAAAGGGGTGATAAAACAATTACATCTTTTTCGAGTATCTTTTTTTCATTTGCACAAAATATATCTTTAGGTTGGATTTATTCCATATGTGTGACCTCTAGGAGGAATTCAGGGATGTTGGGAGATTAATTTCGTATAATATAGACAATATAAGGGGTATGGTATGTGTGAGTAAGTGGGTAGATGTGGTGGCCTTTTATAAGAGGGAGTATGGGCGCTTTAGGAAAGTCTTCAAATATTATTTTATTATAAATTGAGTTTTCTAATTATAATAGCTCCAAAGTGATATATTTTAAGAATACAATGAGAATAGTTATAAATAATCTCATAAAATAATTTTTAGACAAGTATTTATTTTATTATAAAACATATCTTTTCAGTCTACACTTAATTACTCTCTTTTAATTTCAATTGAGGTAACAAAACATTAATTATAATAGGGCTATAAATATTAATTATATAGGGTAAATTTCCCATAATTAGATACCTGATTAACTTTTAGACCCTATAAAATCTACTTTTAAATTGTTTAATATTTTTTTCATTTTTAAAAAATTTAATAAAATATTATTTCAATAAAATATCAACAGTGCCACCTTTTAGACTATTCATATAATTGAATTTAAATAAATCCAAAATGAGATATAACATAGAAACAAAGAATTTAATAGTATTAAATCATGTCATATAAACAATGAAAAATCATGGATGACATAAATTATTTCAAATAATATTTATTTTTCTATTTATAATATCATTGATTTGATATTTATCTTAATAAAAAAACTATTGTTTCAATATTGTATCAATATTTATGGTAACTATTTAATATCTAAAAATTATAAATAAATTATCATGATGTATAAAATTTCATTATATACCTAGATACTATTTATGTGAGAATTTTTATCATGTTTATTACTACATTAAAATTATTGAACTTATAAGAGATAAGAGAGTGACATGTTGTCACTTACTTTTGTTTTAATTATAATTACATAAATTCGATAAGTCATTCTATTAAATGAATGAATTCATACCAATAGATGATATTGGAAGACTTTAATTAAAAAAATATTAATTTTGAAGGTTTTATGGTAATTTTATTATCTTTATCAAATTTTTTGTCACCCTAATTTACTTGATTTAGATAGAACTTTATTAAATAAAAATTACCATAGTTACTATTCATAAAATACAAAAAAAAGTATCTTATTAACATAATTTGGACCCACTGATTCCAAATATGGAATAATTTTGTAAAAATTAAAAACACATATGTTTCATTGATTAATTTAAAATTAATTCTCATTGTTAAAGTGAGAAAACAGGTTTATTCAAAAGTAAGAAACAAAAAAAGTTTGACATTCATTTATATATAATTTCAAGGTGAAATTACATCCAATGACCAAAATTGAATTAAATTATAAAAACATAATCTAATTATACTTCAAATCAAATTAAATTTATATCCTTTATGTATAAATAATTTAGATGAAAAAACAATTTTAAATTAAACTACAGTGTTTTTCTTTATTTGTTAAAAATGAATATTATCATAAAAATACCAAATATTAAATGTAATAAATTTTCATTTATTTCAAAATAAGAATTTTATTTGGTTAGAAATACTTATAAAAGTGTAAAAAACTAGATTTAAATTGGGTTCTCTATCCAAAGGTGGTAAAACTACATTTTTAGAAAAATGATCATTTTATCCATAAAATTTAATTTATTCTGATATAATTTCTAAAACACATATAAGATGAATTTTAAACAATATATTAAATATATTAAATATATATATATATATAAATACATAATGATTAATTTTATTATTTTATAAAATCATTTATTTTCATTAAAATATTTTTTCAGAAAAAAAACATTTCTGTTTTATTAAGAAAGATTCTATTTTCATTTATAAATAATTGTTCACAAAATTATTTATTAAATTAATGTATAAATTATTTTCTATTATAAATATATTTTTACTAAATAATTTATTAAATACATGTATAAATAATATTTTCATGAATCAATGAATGTTGTTTATTCCCACCGTTTTAACCACTAGGTATATTATGTAACATAATAAGATTTTGTTGTTCACTTATATTTAGTATTGACTGAAATGAATTATAGTAAAGGAAATTTATATTTTGTGAACTCAATCCAAGAATTGTTTTGCATACACCGCTAGTGTATACAGTGTTGTGTATAGCACCAACTAATCTTAGTGTAGCGTAAAACACCACAAATCAAGGAAATTAAAAAGAATCTATCTCATAAAATCTCAGTGTGTAACATTATAGCACCCTTAAAATTAATTTCTCACTAGAAATTCATAGGGGTTATAAAAGGATTACTACTTGAAAGTCTCTTTCATTGAATCCTAGATCATAAAAAGGAATACTAAATCTTCATTAGAAATGTAATGTTAGAAACATAATGATTACCCAAAGTAACTCATCCCTGGGTTTCCACATAGGAAGACATAAGTGGGAACTGAAAATAAGAAAATGGAATAAAAATATAACCATAAATTTATGATGGATAGTGATAGAGAACAATGTTTGGATAATGTTAATAACCATAAATCCATAAATCTGTGATGATTTAAGGGACTATCGGATTCATCAGATAAGAGGATACTTGGATAACATTTTTGGTTTCAAGATTCTTTTCCTAAAGTTGAAGAATTTTTTATTATAAGAAATACATTCTTGATTTTGTTAAAATCTCACCATTGGTCGTTCCTTGAACAATTTCCACTTCATATCTTATTCAAATAAATGAAGTTGAATTTGTCATTCTTGATGTGTTAGCAGATCGTGTGGTCCCTAAATAGAATGATAGGTCATTCCATATGTCGTAACAAAATTGTTAGCACAGGTTATCGCATATTCATAAGTACACCTATAGTGAGATAATAAATTAATATAACAAACTTAAATCAATTTATTACATATACTATCCATAAAATGATAACACTACAGTCCTTCCAAAAACTAAAAATATACAACTTTAGAAAGAGGTGGACTAAATTGATTGGGTATTTATCTCTCGTATATCATTAGGTAGTTCTTGGTTGTCACATTCCAAACATGTGAATCCCTTAATCATGTTTTTTGAGACATGTTAATAACTATGATTACCATATAACCTTATCGAAAACATGCATGATATCAAAAACTAACTCTTTCAACATACCGAAAATCTAAAAAAATCTATATACTCAAATGATGATATCACTTTTTCCTTATATTAGTCATGATTTCTTTAATACTATCAAACATCTCATTATCTATGTATCCATTCATTATGCACATATCTAGAATTTTCCAAAAATATCTGAAATAGTTTTCCTAGGTACTGGTGTCATTCCACATATACTTTCATATACTTTAGAAAAAACAATAGTGTAACAATTCATAAATGATTATTTATCCCATAATACCAAAAAATTACCTATAAAACATTATCCATGATAAACATGTAATCATTCTACTATCTTCATGAACCATTTATTGTGCTTCATCATTTCATTCCTTAACACTTCTTTCATCTCGTATATCATTTGTAGTCTCTTCACCGTCAACAACTTAATTAGTACCCATATGACCATACTGATTCTCCTCATGATATCTTCCCTTAGGGAATCAATTTTCATAATTCCAATACCTTCCACAGTTAAAAAATTTAACCTTCATTGATGTATTATAAATACCATTCTCCTTATCCATTATGTTAATTGAACCTTTTCTTCATTAATTACTAGCTTTGTGTCATTTTTTCTACACCCATAGTGTCTTCTATTTCCTTTGAAACATTATCCATGATGCCTCCACCCACATTATTTACATGAAGAAAATTGAACTTTTTTTCCTCTATTTTGACCATGAAACTCCTTTATTCTATTATTAGATGGGTCAAGAAACTCACCAAAGTAGATATTATTGATCATATTATTAGATTCTTGATTAATCATAATGTTTCACCTTGCATCTCCTATTTCATTTGGTTTCTCATAAATAATATTATTCCATTGTCCATTATATTCCCTATTAACATGAATCCTACAATTTTTATCCATTTTCTATAATCCCAAACAAAATTGAGAGGAAAAAATACTTGGAAAACAACATAATCATGGGGGAGTAATTTCAATCAATGACATCATAGGATTCGTTCAAGATTATTCATGATCATTACCATAATTCTAACATTGTAACCTATAGTTTGATATACCATTAGGGACATCACTAGACCTATCCTTACAAATATCTCTAGATATATCACTAATGTTTTCAAATCCTCATTTCCAAAATTTAACTAAACATTCACTTTGATAACTGCTCTAATGAACCATGCTTAACATATATAGACATTACATTAATTTTAAAGAATACTTAATACATTACACAAATATATTCCCAATGACTATATTAGTTTAGTGTCTATAGAAACTCAGAACACATTCTTATAGCTTGGTAAAAGATCTTCATCATCTCCAATAAAGATCTTCCCCTTTATTTTTACTATCTAAAACCATTCTTTATATCCTGGTGGAAAGAAAAAAAATGGTGAGATCAAATGCTCAGTAACGGTAAACATATAGAACATCAAACAAAACATAAACACAAGAATGTTAAACAATGAAAATATATTTTGAATATCAAAATCCTGAGTCATAAAATAGATATTGGTAGTACATAAGGAATAATTCATAAAGGAACACTAACCATGATAAAATAGCATTTGTATAAAACATGGAACTGTGGGAAACACATAATAATATAAAATCAATTCGATATTATCCAAGGCTCATAGCCAAGACCATCATAGAGGACAATGTCCATTACTAAACTATGTTTACTCCTCATTCCATCCATGTATTACAAAACTGGATTTACTTTTCATTCCAGTCATGTCTATATAATAAGATATAAACCTTTTCCCAATAAATTGGAGGGAGATATAGGTCTCACCCATCTCATAATGAAATCATTTTTATATTTTCCAAAAAAACATAAAACATTCATCCTAGCATAACCCAATAAATAAAATGGGTTTCATTAACATCATTCTATCATTAAAAGTATCAAATAATATAAATAATAGGGATGTAAACATAACCTTTTTTAAAGATAATCATCTTAGAATAAAAATAATTTTGAAAAAACATTTAAACATAATTATTGAGGATAATATTATTTCTTCTACCTAAATGATTACTTTCTCAAAATGCCAAACAATTTTAAATAAAAATAATTTATTTGAAAATAAAATTTAAATAATATAAAGGAAGATTCATTCAAATAAGGGATCATGAAACCAAAAAACTATATTCATGTCATATAAGTTAAAAAAGCATTGTCCTTATACTTTTGCTGGAAAAGTCAAAATGTACCTCGTATGGTGAACGAAAGAAGGATTCCTTCCAAACCATGTATTAAAAGTCAGAATGGGTAAAAATGAATTTAAAAATACGTAGAAGAATATAAAAATTTTATGAAATATTTTTTAGCAAACATGTACATTGATGATAAATATACACCCATTAAATACATACGTATAAACAATCACAGAAAAAATGAGATCACAAAAATTATCCCTTACCTTAGGTACTTTATCCTTTGTTTAAATCTTTTCCTCCTTTATAATGATTTAAATAATTTCATTGACATATTAAAGAATAATAGTAATTTTTATGATATAATATTTTATCATATTATCATCTTTTGGTAAATAACATTTCATTGTCACTTGTTATTCAGATATTAACTACTTTATGTTAATATGCATGTTTTGTCAAATACGTTCATGTCCCAAATCCTAGGCTCTATTTATATAATTTACATAACGATATTAGTATAACATATATCATATTTATTTATTTCATTAATTTATATAATCATGGTTTAATGATGATCAGGTACATTGTATCATGGAGACGGTAGGTTGTATGTATTCACGAGCGACAATATCATTGACTTAATGGTTAAATGGTATGGAATTAATGGTATATTAATTATAAATAATAATAATAGTATTATTATATTAATTATATACATCCATTATACTCATCATTATACCCATCCAAAGTATGTATTGTTGAATAACAAATTACACCACAATGTGGAGATAGTAAGTCGTATGTACGCACGCATGGTGATATTGTTATTCGTAGGCTGTAAAAAGGATGTATATGTTTTCCCCATAATTATAATAACATCTTATGATGCATAATATACTTGATTTATTACTTTATTATATAAAAAACCTAAGAAGGATAAGTATAATAAAAAAATAATTTTGAAAGAGGTGATCAAAAATTCGTATTTTTCAAGTATCTACATTTGATTTTCACAAAAGGTCTCTTTTGGATGTATTTTCTCTTAATTTCTAGCATCTATAAGGAAGGTATAGATATTTGGAACTTATTTGATTATAATTTGGATGATGAAAGGGTCTTTAGAGGTGTGAGTTTGGGGATTGATGTGGTGGCCTTTTATAGGAGGCAGGAGGGGCACATTAGGAAAGTCTTCACATATTATATTTTAAAAAATTGGGATTCAAACTATAATATCTCCAATATAATGTATTTCTAGGATAATATGAGGATATTTAGAAAAAATATCTTCCAATAATTTTTAGATGTGTATTTATTTTATTTTCAATTTTATATTTTCAGTTAACCCTTATTTACACCCTTCTAATTTTAATTGAGGTTACAACATTTTAATTTTTAAGAGGTTATTAAGTTTACTTATATGAGTTAAATTAACTATAATTTCAAAATTTATTATCGTTTATATCTTATAGAAGAAAATTTTTCATTTTAAAAGAATTTTATTATTTTTAAATAATTTAATAAATTGTTTTTTATTAAAATATCAATAGTGATAATTCTTTTACTATTCATTTCATTGAATTTAAATAAAATCCAAAAATATATATATATTAAAAAATTATTTATTAGTATTATAACATGTCATATTCACCTAGAAAAATCGTGTATGACATAAATTATTTCATATAATATTAATTTAATTATTTATAATATCATTTATTCGATATTTCTATTAAAAATAAATATTCTATCATTGTTGTGTCAATATTTATGGTAATTATTTAATATATAAAATTTATAAATAAATTCACATGATTTATATAATTTCATTATATTTCTTGAGACTATTTATGTACTATGTTTTATCAATATTATCACTACACTAAAATTATTATACATATAAGAGATAAGAGTGTGGCATGTTCTCTGTTTCTTTTGTTTTAATTATAATTACATCACTTTAATTAAAGAAAGTCCATTTAATGAATCAATTCCTATTCTTAAGTGATATTTTTCTACTTTAATTCATCGATTATGATTTTTTCAGGTCTTATGGTAGTTTTATAATCTTCATCATATTTTTTTAACATAATTTACTTGATTAACTTATAACTCTTGTAAATAAAATTTCCATAGTTAATATTCACAATATCTAAAAAATAAATAGTAACCAATTTATATAATTAAAACCACTAATAAAAAATTTGGAATAAATTTTTATAAAATTCAAAACATAGATGTTGAAGAAATAAATTTAAAATAAATTTCCGTTGTCAATGTGACAAAATGTGTTTTTTAAAAAGTAAGAACCATCAAAAGATTGATGTGAGTTTATATATAATTTAAATATGAATTTATTTATAATGAAAAAAATTGGATTAAATTATAAAAACATAATATAATTATACTTTAAAAAAATTAATAACATAACCTTTCTATATAAATAAATTAGATGAAAAAGGAGTCTTGAATTAAAATGCAGTATTTTCCACTATTCATTAAAAAAATGAATATTATCATAAAAATATAAAAAATTCAGCTGAAGTAATTTTTTATGTTATAATTCCAAATAAGAATTTTGTTTTTCAAAAAAATTTATAATAGTGTACAACACTATATTTAAAATGGGTTCTCCATCAAAAGTTGGTAAAATATCATTTTTAGAAAAATGATCATTTTATCTGTAAAATTGAATTTGTTCTTATATGATGTATAGAATACATATTAGATGAATTTTAATCAATAAATTAAAAATATTACATATATATTTCACTAATAAAATCCATAAATAGGGATTTTATTATTTTATACAATCAAATATTTTCAATTAAATATTTTTTCAGGAAAAAACATTTCCTTTTAATTAAAAAGTGTTTTATTTTCATTTATAAATAATTTTTCACAAAATAATTTATCAAAATCATGTATAAATTATTTTAATTTATAAAGAATTATTCATAGAATAATTTATTAAATGCGTATATAAATAGTATTTTCATAAATCCATTAACACTATTCATTCCCCCCATTTTAACATGTAAGTTGTAAAGTAACATAATCATATTTATTTGTTTACTTATACTCAGTCTTGTATGAAATTAATTATAGAAAAAGAATTTAAAATTCTGTATAATACAACCCAAGAATTGTGTTTCATATACCAAAATCTAATACGGTGTTACATATAGTGCAAACTAATCTTGTTGTAGCGTACAACACAATAAATCAATGAAATTAAATAGAATATATCTCATAATATCATAGGGTGTTATATTTTAGTCCATGGGTGATTATAGAATTACATTTTGGGTTATCTAATTGAGTAACTTGTGGCCAAAATATAGCCTCCTCCACTCTGATTTGGTTTGGATCTTTTCATCACCTTTGTGATGTGCTATCATTGGAAGTGTTGTGGGATGTTATTTTACACACAAATAATCCAAAGTACAATTTTTAAATTCAATCTTCTCCCTATTTTTCTCTAACCAATGATAATTATTCATACACCAACATCTATTTTTCATCGATTGAAGCACTATTGGATGTTTTTTATCTCTATTTATTATGTAAGACTTCATCTTTGTTGGAATCCTCTTTTACTCTATTATAAAATTTAAATTTGATGAATCCTTATGTTAATGATTGAATTTATCAGGGTTTTTTTGGACCGTGATTCTAGAAATTATTTATTGATTTTCCTTGACCTCATTTCATTGTTGTAATATCCCATTTTTTGGCAATTGATCTCAATATATGTTATGAAAATGGTATATGTTTCCATATTGATTTTACTTAATATTAAAATCATGATTCCAAGATTAATTTTAAATTTATTTCCATATATATTCTATTCCTTGAATGGAGATGACTTGTTTATTGATTTCAATGGAATGAAATTTATGAAATATAATAAACTTTTACGGATTATTAAATCTATTTTGATTTTTGGAATGATGTATTTAAGTGATTTTATAATTATTGTAGATAGAAATATCATACAATTCATGATTACTCAGAATGACATGAACTCGATGAAAACCATTATTTTGGGTTTTATACTAAAATGGAAGGCTGAACATGAGATTTATCATTTTAACTATTAATGATGAATATAATTTAAATGAATAATTTTCCCATGATTGATTTATTTATTAATTAAAATGTATTCCTAGATAGATAGTGGGTGAATAAGATTTTAATTCATGAAATCTGACACTTATATAATGGATTAATGATGAAAATCATTAATAAATCATGTTTGATATGATATCCCATGATATGGTGTTTATTTATTCTATAAAAATGGCCTTATCATATGGACGTTTACACACACACACACACAGAGTCATGATTATTGATCATTATATGTGAGATTTTATAGCAAGTAACTCCCTACCCATAGAGATTATTATCATGTTTCATAGTTTTTATTTCATTGTCACGTGCCATTGATTAAAGAACTATTTTATTCGTGTCCTTTCCCCTTTATGGATGTTTTCATTTTATATAGTTTTGATATATATTCCATTTACCTAATTTGAAGGCATATTTGGATTCAAAATATGAAATTATATACAATTCCCTTTTTAAATAAATTATTTGATTAATTGATTAAATTGTTGTAACAAATTATAGAACATTTGGTGGAATCCTACTTAGATATTTTTCTCACTCTCTAACATTACCAACAAAAATTTATACATTTTTTTATTCCATATTAAGCAAAGGTAAAGAACTACCTGGAGGTATTGAGTGTAATTTGATCGTGGTACCCTATAGTGATGACAGTTTTTTTAGAGAGATGGTTAACATGTTACACATGGATTGTGAGGCTTCATAATGATGGATTCTTCATCAATTATTTGATTTCATATGACTTTTTGATGTTAATTTGTCTACTTGTGGTACTTTTCCCTATTTCTATTACTTTTTATACTGAATCTTTATTATTTTTTTCATAAACATTGAGATATTTATTCCATCTAGTTATGATAGAACCATTCCCTTCGTTGTTTGACATGATGTTAGGTGGTAGTCTCCAACCCATTGGGATTGAGAATTTACTTTCATCTATGACAGAACTAGCTAGGAACATGTGTACCAAGGTATTCATATTGGTTCTTGAAAAATTTATATCAAATATTGGTTTTTCATCTATCCATGATGTTTTTATAGAGAATTCAAATGTCTTTTTTGACAAGAGGAAGAATATTGTGGACATAAGGGTTAGTCCTGATTGATCTATTAGATAAATCTCATCCTAGTGAGCCTTTAGTCACCATCAGTGTTAGGGAAAATATTCCTTAAAGAAAATGTTTATTTAATTATATT
This sequence comes from Viscum album, assembly GCA_963277665.1. Taxonomy (NCBI): domain Eukaryota; kingdom Viridiplantae; phylum Streptophyta; class Magnoliopsida; order Santalales; family Viscaceae; genus Viscum; species Viscum album. The sequence continues at coordinate 1,785,597,218 of OY728121.1, read as the reverse complement.
TAATTCCCATTTTTTCTATGTATTTTTAAATCCATGAAAGAGGAATTATATTAGATGACATTTATCATGTATCTCATTATTGAATTAATGAGGTCAGTGTCCTAGATGACGTTTTTCTGTTCTTTATTCTTTTTGTGTAGTAGAATTCATAAATGATGATGTTTTAATAGTCCTCAATATTGAGATGATGATGAAATTTGAAAATAAAAACCACTACCAAATAAAAAACACATTGATATAGTGTTGCATACAGTCCATTCTCAATGAAAGGTATATATTCCCCTTACCATTTTCGATGTATTATTGGAACCTCCAAGGAATTAATCTATTTATAATGGATAGGAATAAATTGAAAAAAAACCAATATAATTTGAAGGGTTTAATTATCCTTATGTTTAAATTATTTGGATTGAAATGATTTAACTAATTATTTAGTTCTTGAAAACAAAAAAAAGATGTAAGTGTGAAGGGTTCTACCTTTAAGAATTAATGGCATAATAGGAGGTGGTGTGATTCAATGGTTAAAATAATGAAGCATTAAGGTCTTTAGGGGAAAGACTTTAGAAACGCCATTATCAAATATTTCTATCCAGTTATGATTTTTTTGTAAATATATATGGATTTTCATAACCATTAATATGGAGATAATATTATGACTCCGTATGGAATCCTCTTTACGAAACATGTTTAATCATCTCATAGGGTGTTGAAAAATGGTAAACTGAAGGCATGGACATTCTTAATGGGTATTCAACCTGATATCTAGTCCTAGGTTTTCATGTTGAATCTCAAAACATCTGCAGATGTACAGGATAGTGAATTTATGGCACACCATTACCCAGATAGTTAGTGAGGGTTCATGGGAGTTCCTTTTACTCATAGTGTATGTTCTATTAGTTTCATAATTTATATATTATGTGTCTTGATAATCTAATAATATCATGATTTTTAGTGTTTTTGATACCTTATATGGTGTCTTAAAGATTCATAATGTCTTTCTTATAGTGGGGAATGGTTTAGATTTTAGTGTGCTTATATTATAGAATATATGATTTGTGGATTAAATAGTCATCCATGCCACATATATAAGTTCATCCATATATATTCTACCAAATATATTAGAATATTATCATTCATTCATTTATACTCATATTGTGGATTTTCTAAACCTTACAACATAGTTTATGTCCGATGCAATTTATATTTCAATGCTAATCATAATGAAGAGATAGAAAGGGTCTTTGAAACTATTATTGTGATTTATATTTCTTAGAGATCAATATAACTATGAATATTTGGATACATATCTTAAAAACCAATGTATCTTATTCATAGGATTTCTTTTATGATTTATTATATATCCCATTTTTACTATTATTTTTGGTGTGTCTCCATTACTACACACAGTGGTGACTGCCATATTTTCCATAGATAAAGGGACCTGATGTCAAGTAGAGTGAAACATCCTATTCTAGAGTTGGGAGGTGTAATCTATGTTTTTTATGAATTTGGATAGTAAATCCATGTATAATAGCCCAAAAACCCACAATCTCAAACACACTTTTGAAATCAATAACATTATAGTTTTTGCTTTAATGTCGATTATTGTAACCCAATTTTTTCCAATCAATACCATAAAACATAAAGAGGTAAAATAATTTCACTTATATTCATGAGTAAATATTAGGTTTATATTTTCATATAATTACCAAAAACTCCTACATAAATAATTCACATGAGAATAAATTAGAATTTATCCCATTTAACCATGGTTTTCCTATTTCACATTAAGTTACCATCAACATTCACATGAAATAACATCTTGAAATAATTAATTCAACCACATTCTTTATATCCTAGAGTAAAAGAAACATAATAAGGATGAGATAAAATTTTAATTATAGTTAAACATAACCACTAACAATTGAATGTCATAATTGAGCATAATAAGTTCATAAGGGTAGAAGGAAATAATTAGGGTGATTGATGGAATAATAAAATAAATCAATCCAATGAATACCTTGACCACAAAATATGATAACATGTTAAAGGTAAAAGTCATCATAATTAATAATCATGAGCCATGTGATATCAATATTTACCATAAGAAGCATTATAAAACCATAACAACAATAAAAAAACTTATTAGTATACTTGAATTTTTTTCTTCATTATCTATGTTATAACCATGTCAGAAATAACGCGATCCAAATTAAATAAATATCTAAATCCCTTCAATAACTCCCCCTCTCATTACTCTCAAGAAACGTTACAATACCCAATGAATCAGAGTGTTATCTAGGTGCAATAATTTTATAATATATAATGGGATCACCTAACATAATCTAGATCACCCCATCATATAAGATATAACGGAATCACCCTATGCAATCTAGGGCATCCCAACATATACAATATAATTGTAAAAGCTGGTGTTATCTGGTCTTTCTCATCTTATATGATGTAATGGGTTTTCCCCGTGCTATATGTGTCATCCCATCGTATAAGATATCCAAGAACCACAACATAAAAAAATGTATTTATATATTCATCATAAAGCTCCTAGAAACAATAATTAGACTTTTATAAAATGATTATCCTATTGAATGGAAATTATTATCATTTCCATCTCCCTTATTAAATCTCTCCTTTTTAATTATATAACTTTTAATTACATTTTATAAACAGAGGATCTTTAATGTCTAGTTTCTTGGAAACCAGGAACAATATGCATCAAAACATTAAAAATTATTATAATCCACTTTTAAGGAATTATCAAATAATCATACTAAGTACATTTAATTAATCTCATAACCTATAGACATACATTAAAGGAAAGGGTGATCAGGAGGCCCAGTAAGGAAAACTAGTGAAATAGTTTAAATGTGAACTTGAGCGATATAAAAAAGAACATGAGGGATATCATAAAGGAACGATAAAGATGCATATCATAGAAATAATAACATGAATAATAACATGAAAATTTGTCTACAACATTTAATTTATACATTCATGAACATATCTCCAAGGTCTATCCCCATGGTGTCATAAAAAGTAACAAGGTTATTCAACAAGGTATCCTAAAACCTTTCATCCCAAGAGATTAAATTATTTCCCCAATTCATTGGAGTGATATCATGGAACTCCATTAATATGTATTTATATTCATGTGAACCACATATATAATAATCAAACATTTCATAAATAACCCATTGAGATTAAAATAAATGAGTTTCACTTCAGAATCGTAATGTTTTAAAAGTGCTTAAAAACCTGATAGTTATGTCATTTATAACCCATGGAAAAGGAATGAGGGTTTCATCTATGTAAATTCGAGAATAAAATATATATGTTTTTTGTATTTATTAATACCTCTAGAAACGAAATAGTTTAGCGTACTCATATAAATAAAATAAGAGAATTTCTAGAGAAAAAGAGAACGAGATTTTGAGAAGAAATTTCTATAGCATAATGACCATATAACATGGTTTTATAAAACATTAAAAAATATAGGGTTCAAGGGTAACCCACTAAAAAATTACTCATAATACAGTATAGAGATAGAATAATATTTAAATAATAAGATTTTATGGATGTTTGAATGACATACCACATAATAAAAAACAAGAAAGGTAAGGGAGGATGTGATTTCTTTTAAGAAAATTCAGCAGCCTAACGGCATCACATAAGAATTTATAAATTGAGTTGATGAGATAAAAAATGGTATATAATCAATTGGACACGAAATGGATAGTAATTAGAATATAAAATAATATACCCCCCATAAAATGGAAACTAGAATACAAAACATAAAGGAAGTCGTCACCAAAAGTGGGGGGTGAAAGGTTCCCTTACCTAGTAGAGTAACTCCTAAAACATGAAGGTTAGGACCTTGTATAGTTTGAGATCACCTTGGGTGGACTAATTGGGAAGTTTAAAGACCATATGTTTGTTCAGAAAGAATTTGGAATGAAATTATGGAAGCAATGACTTGGTATTTTTAGCAGAAGTGGGGGAATATTTTATTAATTTCCAAGGGACACCTTATCAGTGGTATTTGCAAAACTGTGGGATTTCCCATGGTATTTTCCCTTGGTATTATCCACTTAGGACACATCATAACATATATTACTATTAAAAACTCTACCAGAATTATTATATCATTGTTACATCCTTAATGATGTCATTAAACACACCGAAACTCAAAACTATATTTTCACTATCAACAAAAAAACAAAACATTTATTAAAAATATCATATGTTCAACCTAACCTAATATAGATTATCTGAATTCAAAAATGAACTAAATTTTATGCAAAATATTTTTAAAATTATGAGATATTTAATTTTTATGTAAAAAGACTATTTTCCTGAAAAAATACTAATACATAACTAAAAATTTCTGAAGCAGTTATTTATTTATTCTTTTATATCACATTACCATTCTAGATTCCTGAATTATATTTGTACTTTCTGCAGTGTGGTTACTATTACATTGGTCACATTAATATTCATAAGGGGAATATTACTATTCATAATTTATTATTTACTAAAAATTATGTTGATCTTATTAGACTCTAAATTTTGTATTCATCATTACTATAGAAGACCATTTTTTGAAAATCATTTCAAATTATTAATTATTTAAAGTATACAAAAATATTTTAAAATACCCTTTTTTCCAAAATTTACCAATAATAAAGAACTTATATAAATTCATACTATATTTATCTTTATATTTTAAATTCAAAAATTTTACCATAAAAATAAATAACAATTTTATTTCTACAAAAGGATTACACAATGTAACTAAGGCCTTGTTACATATCCTCTTATTACACCTGCATTGGACCAAATAGTAAGGTGTTTAATAGTGATAGAATCATTGGGTGACTTAGACAATATTTCTTGAGTGGTGATTTCAATCATCTTGAACTTATCCCATAGGTGATTCCGTTCAAGATTCACATATTGAAGCCTAACTTAGGATCGGTCTAGAGAAAATCCTAGTGACACAACCTCTTTCCCAAGCTCTGATAAATGGGCTTTGTATAGCCCGAGTCTAGTATATGAGGCCATTAAATCCTATTTATGTATTAATTAACCATGATCACTTGTATTTATAAAAAATAATCATAATGTTATGATTTTAGTTAGAAACGGTCATATAACATTCAAAACACAGTGGTCTTATTTTAATTGTACTAACTTCATAAATTAAAAGATATAGTTTAGTAGAGTATAAAATAAAATAATACACAAATTCAGGAATAAAATATTATTCAAAGTTTCGGTTCATTAGATCATTGAAATATTTTTAACCAGTAGAAAATAAATGGGTTTGATAACAGTCCCTATGAAACATTTTTAACCCATCAAAATGAAATGGATTTCAAAAAACACTTTGAAACAAGATTAACCCATGGAAATAAAAGGGTTCCACAACAATATCATTGAACCAATAAAAATATATCTAGATAAATAAATTGAATTATATCATTAAAAAGTATCCCCAATGTAAAATATAAAACAACAAGGGTTTTTGAAGTTGATTAATATAATTACCATTAAAATGGAACAAAAAAAATTCATGAGGAAAATATCCTCTTAATTTTTAATATCACATTATAAATTTATTTTAAAATCCAATTCTTGGAAAACTAATTTTAGGAAATATTAATTTTTATAATATTTGGAAATCATTTTCTTAAAAAAAATCTTGTAATCATTGAAACGACTCTTCAAAAAATGATGGTTATGTTGGCAAGAAATTCTCTATATTTTATAGTAAACATTAATTTTTCATAGTAAAAAGGATATAAAAGTTACTTTTTGGAAAATGAAAATATGATTCCATTGATTTTTTTAAAAGATTAAATATGAAAATTTATTGTTTATATAAATATGAAAATTTTAATACCATTTTGGTATCATTTTTAGAAAACATGATTTTTTAAGAAAAAAGATTTATGATCAAAGAGAAAAATAATATATGATTTTCATAAAGATACTTTCTCAAAAATATTATGTACCAAAAAGTGTAAATTTTTTAAAATTTAAATAAAATACCATATGTTCTTAGTAGGGAATATAAATCAAGAGAATTATATGATTTCAACATTAGATAATTAATCATTCACAATTCTGATTAATAACGAGATTATAAAAAAATAAGGTAAACATTTTTATAAAATTGTAACATAATCCTAGTGAAATAATAACATTAAATTAAAATTATAATTTAATTAAAATAATTTCATTCATGATATAAAAATTCAAAGAGGATGTATATAGAAATCATAATAGAAGATAAGTGTATAACTGTAAAACCCCAGCCTTTTCTGGAGATGTACTAGGCTTCTTCATGGGTACTCTTTTGTATTATGTTGATTAATTTTCATTTCAGTTTTACTGTCATGTGTGTTTGGGAGAATATTTGAGAAAAATGGAAGAAATAGGGTAGTTCATGGTAGGTGTACGATTTTCCCTAACAATGTTCCTTATCCCAGCACACTATGGAACCCTAGAATGAAATTTTTTCATGGTTGAAGCATGGTTTATCAAAACGTTCACCCTAAAATGAGTACATGTAACCCCACCCCCGAAATAGGAAAACCTTTAAGGTGCATTGTTAGGGGAACCATTGTTCCCTATATAGAAAACCATGCATAGTAATAAAATTAACCAAAATATTATCTTCAAATTACTCGACCCATGATTTTAACCTTGAATCATCATCCATTTTACCCGAATTTGTATTTCATGATTTTGGATGCCTTTGCATAGATTACAAACCATTATAACCTCCATTATTAGTGATTTGATGACTGGATTGAAGATCATCACCCCTCCCACTAAGAGGATATCATCTTGTGTAGTCTCCTTTCTCTCCCATGTTATTCTTCCATATATTGATATTGGTTCTTCCCTATTTTTGGTTGGATATATATCTATTTTTGGATATATATCAAGAAATTTTGGATCTAAATAAATAATTAAGTCATCATTAATTGTTTTATATTTGATTTGTGTTTTAAATGAAAATCTTGTGATATGTATTTATTTCATTCAAATTGGGAATTTCTATTGGGATATCATTAATCTAAAAGATAATGTATGTAGTCTATAATTTAAATCCCAACGTATTGATTGAAATTAGTTTTATGTGATTGTATGATTCCTATTTTATGTTAACGAATTGAGTTCTTGAAAGAATTATCTAATTTGGCTAATTAATTAACTAAGGAAAATGTGAAAATAGGGATATTGAGATTATTAAATTTGGATAATTATTAGTTGAATTAATTATGAGATATTGAAAATTTTTATTTAGGATAATCAATAATTGAATTAATTTTTAGATATTTATTTTTATAATATGAGATATTAAATTTTTGACTTTATTATGAGATATTGAGATTGTTGAGTTGATATAAATAATTGATCAATTAATTATGAGATATTGTGACAATGGATTGATTATTTATTTATTTATTTAATTAACTGTGGTTGTTATGATTATTAAGTAATTCATGTGATAAAACTAATTGTTTAATTACAGATGAGATTTTAGTACTTATATAATTATTTAATTAATTAATAAAAATATATGAATATGAAATTGTGGAGTTGGATTAATTAATTGGATGATAAATTAATTGTACTATTGTAATATATGTTATATTGTGATATTTTTATATATGCGGCATAAAATGGTGTATGGTAACATGGACATTCGGGATGTATTATGAATGGTAACATGGACATTCAATTATGTAATAATGAATAGTAACCTAAATATTCAGTCATGTATTATTAAATATGAGTTGTAACATGGAAATTAAATTATTTAAAGATGAATAGAAACATGGAAATTTAGGAATGTATTATTAAATATGAATGGTAACATAGAAATTAAATTATTTAATGAGGAATGGTAACATGTAAATTCATCAATGTATTATAAAATATGAATGGTAAAATTAACATTAAATTATGGGATATTGTCCGGGCATCCCTATGAATCTGGGGGAGTTATGTGGTTCAATAATGAGTAATTGAATATATGTAAACTTTTTCCTAGATTTATTTTATCGGTTATTTATACAAATTCATACACTATTTGATTTGGTGTTGTTTTAGGGGTCATTGGTGGTGGATTACAGAGTTATACTCACACCCTACATGGCCTTCTTGATCTATACCTAAATTGACTTAAAGATTATGGGACAAGAAATGGGAAAAAGCACATGTATTACATTGATAATTTGGGACGATATATAGATGGGGGAACCATACAAGGTTTGGGACCCACCTCGGAGTTTTATGTTTATATAATTTTTATTTTTCATTTTGACACTTGGAACGTACATTAATATGACATTTCTATAGTTCATTTAAGATATTGTATTTCTTGTTTTGGTAATCTTATGATACATGAATTTTTAGGGATATTTTATATCTATTGGTAGTTATTATTAATTTTTATTCTTGATATTATTTGATAAAGAGGGTATAGTCTCTCTACTATCAGAATATTCCCCCCATGGCTAGTTATATTCCCCTAGAAAACAAGGAGGCATGCTTGAGGTCATTTAGAAGACTCGCTCAGGGCACCAGTGTCTAGCACTTGGTTGGGAAATTAAAAAGGGGTATCAAATGATGTCTTCAATTATTTTTATTTATTATTACTATTATGGAAATGTAGATATGTGAATGGGATTATTTGATCCTTGGTTATGAGCTAGTTTAGGGGAGTAAAAAATCTATGTATGGGGGAGATCCCAAGTTCCTAGAGGGGGATTATTGTTATTACTGTTTGTAGTTATAGTTGAATATTATATCACCTTGGATGAAACACATGTTTTGTGACGTGATTATTATTTCATATATTTTTGGAAATTTTAATTATGCCATAGTATGGCATGAGAGTTGATTTTTCATTCATCATTCTAGGAACATGGGATTATTTTGTGGCATTCATCATTTTAGGAATCCTTGAGAAAATGAGTTTCATATAATTTTTTGAACATGAATTGTTTTTCCTTTCATGTAAAAGTGAACTAAAAATGGTTGCTAATATGAAACTTGAAAATATTTTAAAATGACGTTTGATGATAATAAATGGGTTTCTAAATGAGAAACCTAAAAATGAGAATTAGTTTAACCTTTCATAACCACTACCTTGGTGTAAGATAATTATGGGTAGTGATACTGCCTCCGTCTTGACCATGTGGTAGGGTTTTTGGAAAATGAGAATTGTTTTTTCTTATTTTAATTATCATCCCATGTAAATGTTTTAATGTTGTGTTACTTTCCCTAAGATTTTTTATTCGAATTGTAGAGATATGACTCCATCAGGACACATGTTTAGGGGGTGACATAAGGACATGGCTACGGATGTGCCTCCAATGGTGGAACCTGAGGCTCTGTTAGTTCCATGTGAGTAAGAAGGGGAGAACATATAATAGAACTACACTCACTTCATTAAATTAATGGAAAAAGACCTACGATGGTTTTTCAAAATCATGTATGATCTATTTATGGAGTTCTAGTTGAAGCACCATTTGACTTTTACTGAAGAGGTTGGAACTGATGTAGTTGAGTTCTGAATTGAGTCCATCTAGACTACAATTGACCATTTGAAGACAAAGGTTGAGAAGATGTCCATTTTGGCCACTTATATTCTACAAGTATTATTGAATAACTTATGCTACATTCATGTGTGTATTGGACAGGCTGGTGATATTATATTGAAGGACTTCATATATAAGTTCCTAGAGGACTTCTATTAAGAGACATTGAGATATGAGAGAGTAGCTGTGTTTCTATGGTTGAAACACGTATGTATATTCATGAATGACTTAATTGGACTCATTATAGATTTGTAGTGTTTTTCTCTAGTATTGGCAGGGGATGAGATAGCTACGGTGAGGAATTGTCATGACAAGGTTAAATGTGAGATTAATTATCATGTTAACCTTTATATGTTGTATTAGTTTGATGAGGTGGTTGATGAGGATCTCATAGTAGAGGGGTACCCAAGGGAGGAGTCTAGTTCAAGAAAAGTGGTTATAGTTTGATGATTATAAGGTGTGAATTTTGATATAAGGAAGCATCACTATGATAATGTCCATCTGGGTAGTGGAAAGAAGAGTTCTTGAGTGGGATTCAGTTACATAGGACCTTTCCCATGTGATCGGTCACTAGTGAGCTATGTCTGGGAACTTATATAGTAATATCCCTAACCACTATTGAGTTTTGAGGATGTAGAAATATCCTGAATCTACTTTTTAATTGTTACAATCCATGAATAATGGGTGGTGATGGAGGAGCTAGACAAAACTAGGATGAGAGAAAATGATCTTTTAAATAGTATCAGTCTACTAGCTGAAGTTCTAATGGCCTAATAGGTTGAGGTAGTGGATGTTGTTCTTATGTGATAGAGTTCCCATATCAATAGTTTGGTGCATCATAGAGGTCTGATGTTTTATCATATGGAATAGGGAGAGAATAGTTTCATGAAATTCAGCCAATACTTATGGATAGAGAGGTTGGACCATCGATAGCACTAGTTACTATTTTGAAGCTTTTAAATTTTCTATTGATTTATTTGATAGTATTTCCTCACATTATTGTATTTCTATAAATATTGTAAATGTTTTGTGCCTAGAATTACAGTATTTGGGAAATGTTATGATGATTGATATTTCATTGGGAGTATGGATGAGAGATTTTGGTTTGTGAAGAGGTTATTGTCATGGAGTTGGAGAGTATTGTTTTCTATGGGATCTCTATATTCTTTACAAGTTAGTAATCAGCCTAATTTTTGGTATGGAATGTTTCGTAGCATACTCATTCCACATAGATTATTACTTGAGGAGAGTGATCTCCACTTTCCCTATGGGTGATATTTAAATTCACCGTGGAGAGTGGGATATCCAAGATGGGAGTGAAGGGATAATTACTAAGCAAGTGTGATAGTTTCTACCCAGGTCACCTGTTTCTTTCTAGATGTTGGGGGTGTAGAATAGGTTGTCTTTACACCCGTAGTGCATAGGTTTTAGAATGTGTTTCCATAACACTTGAAAATGCTTGCACTTGATAGAGATTTGGGATTTACAATGGATCTCATACTGGGGGATGAGACAGTTTTAACTCCACCATATATAATGGAACCAAACGAGCATCAAGAGCTCAATAATCAGCTGGAGGAGCTCAAAGTCAGTGGGTTTATCAGACTGAGTACATCACATTTTGGTTCACCAATTTTTTTTTCCAAGAAGTCAGAAGAGATTTTTGGATTTTTGGTCGATTACAGAAAGTTGAACCAGAAGGAATTGAAGAATAGGTATCAACCTCAACATATCAATGATATATTTGACAAATTGAGGGGAGAATGTGTCTTATCCCAGATAGACTTGACAGTAGGGTATCATCATGTGAGAGTTTGGACTTCTGATATACCATGGACTACATTTAGACGCAGGTATGGCCTATAAGATTTCATCGTAAGGTCATTTGGGTTGAAGAATACACTAGAAGTGTTTATGTACTTGATAAACAGAATCTCTCATCCATACCTAGTTTAGTTTTTAGTAGTATTCATGAATGACATCTGGGTGTACTCCACGATTCATGATGATAGTTAAAAACATCATTAAATCATCCTGAGTACACTGAGAGAGCTTCGGATATACACCATGCTATCTAAGTGTTTGTTTTGGATTGATTTGGTACACTTATTGGGTCACATAATCTTGGAGGAAGCAATGTATATAAACCCATAAAATGTTAGTCAGTTGCTTCTTGGGATAAGCCCAAGACTTTTTTAAAAAATTTAAGCTTTCTGGGGTAATCTAGATATTAATAGAGACTCATCTAGGAATTTTCCTGACCGGAAGTATTGATTTTCTGTAGGACTAAAATGGGAATAAAATTTGAATATCGAAAGTCATGTGATAATTACCTCTAAAATTTGATGCATCACTTGACATAGATTCCAATATTTTCCATACCTCAACCAGGTGTGGATTATATGTTTTATCAAGATGCTTCTAGGATCGAACCTAGGGCAGCGTGCATGCCGAGAGATTGAGTTGTGGCATGATGGTCTTGGTAGTTGAATCCTCATGATAAAAACTACCCTATTAATGAGCTCATGTTATATGTGGTGGTTTATCCATTCCATAATGGGTGTGAGATGATGTGAGAATGGATTTTGTGTTAGTTCACCAAAGGAAAACTCAGAAGAATGCCTCTATTATGGATTTGTTTGGATATACTGATGATTGTATCACACTTCTTTGTTATACGAGAGACATTCTTAGTGGAGTAGATCGGAGATTTTTATGTTCAATAAATAGTCCATCTTCATGGTGTTCCACACAAACAATTATTTCAAACCATGAATCACATTTTACTTTTAGTTTCTACCAAGCATTACTGAAGGTTCTTATTACAAATGTGTTTTTAAACACAACATTCCACCCATAAACAAATGGGCAGTTGGAACACACTATTCATGTGTTTCAAGATATTCTATAACAATTTTTCCTAGACTTTTTTAATTCTTGGGAGAAAAACCAAAATTTGGAGTAGTTTTCGTATAAAAATAGTTATCTAGAAACTATACATATGGAACCAAACAAGGATATATATGGTAGGCCTTACAAGTCACCACTATGTTGGATGGAGGCTTGTGGGTCAGAGTTGTTGGGACCGAGTCTTGTGTAGGAGAAATTGGATTCGGATTAGTTGATTTTGAAGTGTATGGATATGGATCAAATTAGATAAATTTCATAAGTCAAAAAACAATGATGAACCCTAGATTTTATAAAGTGTGATTTTTTATTTCATCGAGTATCTCCAAGATTGGGTAACTATATGATACAGAGATAGGGAAAGTAGGTTCCTAGGTTCTTTGGACTGTTTGAGGTGGTGGAGAGAATTGGGCTGGTGGCATACTGATTGTATCTTCCATGGAGATACAGTGTTATGCATGATTTTTTCTAGGTATTAATAAATTGGAAGTATCACCCCAAACCTTCTCATGTGATTGATGTGGATGATGTTGATATTAATATAGATTCATCATTTAAGGAGTATCTGATAAGTGTTTTGGATTGTAGTGAGAAAGTGTTGTGGGGAAAGACTGTTCCGATTGTTATTTTTTTCTAGTAACATGGTTGTGTTTAGGATGAAACTCGGGGGAGATATGATGATGTGAGGGCTCAGTGTCCCAATATTTTTTACTATGGATCTTAGAGATTCATTGGACAACAACTCAATCTTCAGCTTTTAAAAGTTGGGGAGATTTTAAATCCTCGTCCTTTTCAAGTGATTTATCATGGTTTTCCACATGTACTATTTTTTTCTTCAATTGAGTAATTTGAGTTTGGGTTTTACCATTGGGTGTGGTGGGATGAATATTTTTGAAAAATGGAAGAAAGAGAGAAGTTCATGACTGATCTGAAGTTTTCCATAATTCTGCACCTTGGGATGAAAATTGTGTAACCCTAGATATGGAGGTTTTTCATAGGTGGGGAATGGTACGTCAAACTGTGATCCCTATAATGATTAACCATGAACCCCCCCCCCCCCCATATAGGGGAACAGAGTTTTGTTGCACTTTTTGAGGAAACAATTATCCTCAATCAATAAAACATTCGAGGAATTAAATTAACCTGAAAATTTATTTCAAAATTTTCTAAGCCCCCATTTTAGTCCCAAATCGACCCCCATTTTACCATAATGTTTCTTTTGTGATTTTACATCCCTACATATTGAATCCATTTCATTATGACCTATTTTCATTTTGATTCAATGATTGTATTGAATATCTTCACCCCTCTCAATAAGAGGACCTCATCTCGTGTAGTTTCCTTTCTCATCCCTATTCTTATTCTATCCATTAAAGGTTGTTCTTCTATATTTTTTTTGGATCTAGATCTCTTTTTTATCTAGATCAAGGAATATTTTATCTAAATATAGAATTATTGGATCTTGATTTTTTTCAAACTTGGATTTAATTATTATTCCTAGATCTCATGTTATGTTGTTATTCTACTCAAATTGGTGATTTTTGTTTGGTGATCACTAATAATATATTTGAGGTAAGTGGTCTATATTTCATATCCCAAAGTATTTATTAAAATTATGTTTCTCTTATTAAATAATTTCTATTATATTTCAATCATATTAGTTCAGTATTAAATTAATTAATTAATATAATTAATTGAGGAAAATATGAAATTGGGGATATTGAGATTATAGGCATTAAAAAATAATTGTTGAATTAATTATAAGATATTGAGATTGTTGATTTGGGAAAGTTAATTATTTAATTAATTATGATATATTGAGATTTTTTATATGAGATAATTAATTATTTAATTAATTATGATATATTGTGATTATGGATTGATTAATTATTTATTGATTAAATTAATATAGGTTGTTATGAATATTGAATCACTCATATAATAGTAATAATATTTTGATTTTGTGATAAGATTTGAGTAGTTTATTAATTGTTTAATTAGATAATGAAAATAAATTAATATGAAATTGATTAATAGGAATAAATAATTTTTGAATTATTTAATGGTGCTATTTTGATATATGTGATATTGTAATATTGTGAAATAAGTTACTCAAAATGGTCAATTGTAACCTAGAAATTCATCTTTTTATTATGAATGGTAAAATGAACATTAAATTTTGTAATAATGAATGTTAATAAGGCTATTATCTTATTTATTATTAAATATTATTTGTATCATAAACAGTAAATTATATAATGATGAATGGTAACCTGGAAATTCAATTATTTTATAATGAATGGTAATATGGACATTCATTCATGAATTATAAAATATGAATGGTAACATGGACATTAAATTATGTTATATCATTCTAGTGTCCGTAGGAAACCATGGGATTTATGTGTTTAATTAGAAATATATTTAACAAATGTAATATGTTTACATTATTTATTTGGTTGGGTCTTTACACAACTATATAAATTGTTTGACTAGATATTATTTTAGACAAAATTGGGTGTGGCCAACTAAGTTGTATTCACCCCCTACTCGAACTACTTGATCGGTTCCAGAATATGATTCCTATTTTCAGGGATGGGATAAGGGAAAATTCCCTATGTTAGATGGCTAATTTGGGATGAAGCATGGGCAAGGGAACTAGATGAGGTCTAGGACCTGCTTGGGAGTTGTTAGTGTCTTTACTTTTGGTTATTCATTTTGACAATTGGAATGTACTTTAGAAATACATATCTAGTGTTCAGTTTTGATATTGTATTTCCAATTTTTGTTATCTTGTGATATTGGTATTTTTTCGGTTATGTTATATTTATTGGTTATAATTATTTATTTTTGTTGTTGAGATAATTTGACAAAGTGGGTATAGTCTCCCCACTAATAACATTAAATAGTTATTGTTATTCGACAGCCTCTATTATATGGGGATGCATGCTTGAGGTCATGTAGTAGACCGACTCAGGTCACATGTGTGTGTCACCTAGTTCAGGATGTTACAATAACATAAAAATCATCTCAAAAAGGAAAATAGAGATAAAAATCATTTTATTCTTTAGTAAAATTGAATATATAAACAACAATAAATTGAGATCATAAAATGTATATTTAAATTTCCATAAATATATGTATAATAAAGGTAAACTACATTTATTATAATTATATGCACCATACATCTAAAATATTTGGTGTATATGGAATATATTGGACTAAAATAAATGTGAGATGAAGAAAATATTATCTTGAGTTTTACTCATCACTTGTGGATTCATAATACCAAATAATAATCATACCATAATTATTCACTTCAATTATACCATTTTTCATGTTTGTTATTAATTTTATTTTCTTATTACCATGTTATACTCAATTTCTTAATCAATTATATTTATGTCTGATATTTTGACCATATTCGGCATATGTGTCAAAATTGATTTTGGTAGGCTGAATATGGTCAAAGTGGTCATTATTTAAAAATAAATAGAATAATAATAATTTACTAATGATAATATATATAATAATGTTAATTTTTAAACCTATCATGAATTGTGGTTTTGAAAAATAAAACAACAGTATGATCTTTGAGACGGTAGGCCATATATACGGATGAGTAACATTTCCATTTTTCAATGATCTGTATCAACAAAAGGTTAGTAATATTTTATCTATACATAATTATAATAATATTATAAATAACATATTATATAATTATATATACAAATTTATTTCGTTTTTTTATGAGGTGGTGAAAAAAAAGAATCAAAATGCTTCCAGGAGGCATGAGTCAACACAACCATGAAAGCCATTGTCATTTTCTCTGGGAGTGAAAAGGTAACAAAAAAGTTATATTTTAACATTAAATAATTATAAATATACCATGTGTATCATAAATATTAAATTTCTATCACATATATTTATTTTAGATTTATTTATTTCCTCCCATGTAACGTGTTAGTGAATAAATAATCACATCGCTTCGCGAGGAGGTAGTCCTCCAAACACACAAGGGACATTATAATATCCCATATGGAATGGAATATAATTGGTTAGATATGATATCCTTACTATAAAGATATAATAATTTTATAAATATCATATATAAAAATATATCCATCCTCATACCCAACCATGTGATGTGGTAATGTAAAAAAGAATGATATCATTTCATGGGGTGGTAGTCCATCGTACACATTATTGAACACTCCATAACACATTTGATGGAATTTTTTATGGTTATAGGTCAATATATTATCACATGGAAAAATATTATAATATAAAATATACCAATGTTAAAATTTCATCATTTTATATTAATAATTTATTGATGTGGATAAAGTAATAAAACAAAAATCATTATTGATGAATGTTACCTCTTCTTAGAGAAAATCCTTTTGGTTTCCACTAAAGGAATTTCCAAGTAAAATTTCTCCCAAAATAAGGGATCATATGATGAGAGGATGTAATTTTAGATTTTATTTTATTTTTTATTATTTTCAAAAATTAGGTATGTATGTGTAATTTGGGGAGGATATGTGGTGTCCTTTTTTAAGAGAGGTGTGTGTCATAATAGTAATATTTTTTAATGGGTGAATTCCACCAACAATTTTTTCACAAGGAAATAATCATGGAAAATTATTTATAATATAACGGTAAAGTTATAAATACAAAACTGGTGTTAGAAAAGTTTCTATTTTATTTTTTCACTTAAGATAAATGATTAATCCCTCTATAAACTCGTTTTTACCATAATCACATTGATTAATTTTAATTATTTTCAATAATAATTATGGGGAAAAAACATAAGTTATATATATTGTACATTTTTAACTAATTGGAATCTAAATATTTAATCCATTTCTCTAAATTCGATTCACATATGTGGAAAAAATAATTAAATATTAATCCCATAGCCATGGTGAGCAAACTATTTTTTAAGAATATTTTGTTTAAAAGATGATTCTATATAACCTATTGGAATTTAAATAAACATTGTTTGAATATAAATTAATATGTTTTGATATAAATAATATAAATTTAATTTAAAAAATTCCCTAATTGAAATTATTTTAATTAATTAAGTAATTATTCATTTTTAAACTGGTTTCAGAAAAAACAAGTTTTTAAGTGGAAAAAAACCTGTACTAAAACTATAATAAAAATGATTCAAAGTGATTTATTTTTTAAAATATTAATAAATATTACTTCGGTTAATTGAAAACATGTTTAGAAAATATTGTAACTTTTAAATTACTTAATTTAATGAAAAGAAAATAATTTTTATAAAAAGCAGTATCTTTCACTATTCCTTGAAAAAGTAATATTTTTTGTAATGTCCTAATATTTAATGGAAATATTTTATATTTCGATTAAAAAAATTATGTTCCCTTAATGAAAATATTTACTAAAAGTTAAATAAATATATTGTAATATTTTTTTCATTATATGAAATAAATATCATATTTGATGAAAACATTTATTTAATGTACAAAATGAATTTACTAAAAATTGATTGATTATTTACTAAATCAATTATAAATAATTTTTATTGTTCTAGATATTTATATTAATATATTAATAAATTTAATAAATTAATTAATACTATTCATACACTCAAATTTAATTGCATTGTTATAAAAGTAATATATAACATGGGTTAATTAGGTTCAATGTTGTGTGTTGAATATGCTATCAAACATAAAGATATCATAGTTGCTTGAAATACAAGATAAAAAAATTCATGTGATAAAAGAGAAACATAGTGTTTTATGTAATGAAAGATAAATTCAGTTTTCTTCTTCCTTTAAAATATTGAATATAATTTTCTTCTTTTAAAATCTCATAGTGTTACATCTTCCCACCTTTAACAAATCATGTCCTCATATTTTTAATATTACCTCCAAAATAAATGTATATACATTTTAAATAGATGTTTTATAACACAATATCATAAAAATTGTTAATAATTCATCCTGTTAATAATAGGTAAATTTAAGTACGTAGTTCATATGGAATAATGAATAACTAGGTTTCTTATTAGAAGAACATATTAGAGATTTTAATATTTAGAGAATAAATAAAATAATGCATAATTAATGATAATGATTGAGGTAATTTAACCCATTATATTTAATGATAAATGGAATGATAATGGCCTTAATAACATAAATCTATGATAATCTGAAATAACATCATCTCAAAATAATTGATGGTACAAGGATGAAATTTTTATCGTGATATTTTTCCACGTGTTGGGGGATTCTCTTATAGTCTAGACTAAGAGAATATGGAAAAATATTTCATGACAGTAATTTAAACCATCAATAAATTTCCACCAAAATAACATCTATTTCACCAATGGATACATATTCAGGAAGTAATTATAATTCCTCCTAAAATTCAAATTCAAATTCAAATAACCACATAATCCCCAAAATCCAAACAAGAAATTCTTTATATGAATAGAAAATAACCAAACACAAATTGTTCCGCACATAGTATGATAACATCCAAAATAAATCTTCATATGTATCATTAATCATAAAAATTAAATAGAAAGATGGATATTTCATCATAGATAATTACTGGAAAAAAATATTTCATATTTTTCAAACATTTTCTGAATATGTTCTATACCAAATGACTAAAATTATTTGATCATATATTCATATAAGTTAAATAGAATATTATTCCTAATATAAAATCCAATTTACTTCTAAAATAATCAGAATCATTAAATATAAAATTTATTAAAAAACAAGAAATTTCATAGGCTTATTGTAGGAGTGGTACCCTTATTGTCTTTTGGTCAAGGGTTCAAGTCCCCCTACTATATCAAATGTGATGGTTTGTCCCCAAATATATAGTTTTACCATCTTTTCATTAATCATGAAAAATAATTACAACCTAAATGATACTTATGGTTGATCCAATGGGTTAAAAATACCTCCTCCCAATGAATAGAATCCAATAATGTTATGAATAACATCAATATTATTACTACAAAAATATTAAAATGATGTGTATAATACTTTTAAATTATAATCAAAAATTAATATTTCAGACCAAAGATGGTATCCATAACTCTTTAGGTAAACTCGCACAAAAGAATCCCAATCCAAATAGATTTCTAAACTATCCTTTGAGAAAAAAATTATATCCCTTAAAACAAAAACTCTCTGATCCTATACTAGAATTATAAAATTTAAATTTTTTTCTCTGATAATGATAATTATGAAAACAAAATTTATATCCAAACCATACAACCCTATAGGGTAAAACAGGATCACTTAAATTATTGAGAAACTTTTATGTTTATATTTTTAAATAATTATGAAAATGTCATATATATTCAATTATAATGTCATTAAATGATCATTTTTTCCATTCGATCAAAGTTTTCTTCTTTCAAATTCTGTTATAAATATCATCCACACAAATCACTTCTATATATTATTATTTAAACCTAATTATTTATAATATGGGTTAAAGTAAACATATGAATTTTGTTTTCAAATTCTTATTAAGGATAAAAATAAGAATTTCAAATTAAATATGATCTGTGAGTATAGGAAGTGAATCAGGGTATAAAAAATAATCATTCTTCATGAGAATGTCGAAAAAGAACTCATACCCATTAATACATACATCATAAAATATAAAAAATTGAAAAAGGAAGGGTCATTATAATCAATTATCATGATCCATGTGATATCAATGTAGATCATAATAAATTTTACAAACCCATAACAAGAATAAAAAGTTGTTTGGTATCTTGGATCTTTTTTTCATACCCTATATTAATCCTATGATAAAAATAATCCAAGGCTAGTTAAATCCATATGAGAAAACCATAGGTAAATCCCTCAAACATTATCCACAAGAAAAGTTATATTCTCACATTTATTGAAGTGATACATAGGCTCAGCCATCGTATAAGATTTATTGGGATCACCATGTGAAATATGGGCCACCTCATCAAAGAAGTAATGACATGATCACCCAGCCCTAACTGGGTGACACCATCATATATTTTGTATCCAACTCGTCGAATGATAACTTTCCCCCCCCAACCATATAAGATGTAATAGGCCCACTAAATGATATATTACCCTCTCCATCATATATGATTTCAAAAAATCCAAAACATGATAAAATTGCCTAAATATTTTATAATAAAACTCATATAATCATTCATAATTATTTTAAAACATGATTAACCCATGGGAAATAAATGGTTTTCTTGTCAATATCAACAAAACCTGATTAAATCATGGAAAATAAAATTTTTCCATTAAAATAACCTTGAAACATGGTTAACCAATGGAAAAAATAAGTTCCCTAACAATTTAATTGAAACATGATTAACCAGTAGAAAAGAAATAGGTTCCATAAAAATGTATTTGAAACAATATTAATCCATCTTGAGAAATAATGAGGATGGTTTCATAAAGAAAATATACCCAATTTATATTATTTTATAACAAGTGTTTTTGATATTTATAAATGGATATACCATTAAAATCGCATTCAAAAAATTCTCTATGAATATAAACTTTCCATTCTATAAAACATTTTATAAAACATTTTTAAAATAATTTCATTAGTAAGATATTTTAAATCTATTAATTTCTAGAATATTTAAAAAAAATCATTAAAAACAATATTTTAAACCTAAAAAGGAATCATTAAAAAATGATCATCTTTTTTGGGAGGAAATTTTGTACATGAATTAAAAATGTTACTTTTAGATAATAAAAATGGATACACAAGTATGTTGTTCAGAAAGAAACATGAAGAATGCATTGATATAATTTTATAAAAAATAAAAAATGTGTAAAATTTTATTTAATAACTCATTTTAAAAGGATAAAAAAATTATAAAACCTTTTTTAAAAACATGGTTATGTGTGAGAATTTATTTTTTAATGAAAAAACAAATGAAGTCATATATTCGTAAAAATGAAATATAAAAAACTTTAACAAACAAATTAAAATGGTACAATAACATGAAAATATAATGAAGCACCTGAGTATATGTTTTTCTTGATATTTAAGAGATTTCAATATTAGATACATAATGATACACAGTCCAGATGAAATATGTGTTTGTAAAAAAACTCTTACCACTTTTGTAACATTGAATCAACAACCCCATGAAATAATAACATTAAATAAATCATATATAATCAATAAATTAAGTATTTTCATGATATAACATATAAAAGTGTAATTATATACAACTTATTAAAAAATATGGGTTTCTTACATTATAACTGTCTGAAAGAAGGAAAATTGAGACACAAACCACTTACCGCATTGGTAACATTGAAACCAAAAACTCCATGAAATATAAACACTCAAATGGATATTTAATTCAAAATAAACTTATGTGTGATAATCTAAAAAAATTATAGGTTAGTATATACACTAAAAATACAAAAATAAGTTGTGGATATGTAATATATATCACTTAAATAAAAGTGAGAAGAGAAATCCCATACCATGAGTGTAACTCGTCATGTGTGTCCTTATATACTTGAATAATAATCATATTTCAATTAATTAAATAATTTAGAACATTTAAAAAAATATTATTAATTTCAATTAATATATTTCAATGTCATATCTAATTACATAATCAATTAATTGAATATTAGATGTTTTGAACATATTCATCTAATGTGTCTAAAATGACTTCAGTAGATTGGCAGTGGTAATAATGGAAATTATATAATCATCTATGAAATAAAAATAATGGGATACTTATCATATTTATACATCAATTATACCTTTTAAATCCATCGGGAATGATGGTTTTGAACAACGAACTGACGTTTTGATCATAAAGATGAGGGTTCATGCATTCACCTGAGTAACGTTTCAATTTATCAGTGATCATTATAGAAAAAAGGTAAGTTATATTATAAAATTACATAATTATAAATATTTCATAAATTATGTATTATTTAATTATATATAATAATATATGTAATTATTGTGATGTGGTTGTCAAAAAAGGAATCATATCACTTGGAGGAGGTAGTACTCCAGACATCCACGAACGACATTATCATTTTTTCAACGAGTGAAATGGTAGAATGAAAAATGATATATTATAATTCTAGAATGATTAATATTTCAGGAATATATAAAATATTTCATGTATATGAAAAATAATTATTTTTTCCTTTTTACCTTCCAGGTAATGTGTTATTGAAAAACGAACCATATCTCTTCACGAGGTGACAGTTCATTGTACACAGAGGTGGCATTATGGTATACCTCACAAAATGGAAAGTAAAATGTTATATATGATATAATTTATACATACGTATAATTATTTTATAAATGTAATATATAACATATAGTTCTATCATCATACCCCAACATGAGAACGGTAATGGAAAAAAATTATTGGCATTGTTTCGTGAGGAGGTAATCCACATTACTCAAGAATGATTATTTCATAACCCATTTGACAGAAGTGTTTGTGGTTTTATTTCATAACATTAACATAAATAATAGTAGTATATTTAATATTCTTATGTTATTATATCATCAAGGTATAATATGAAATTAAATAGGTATATACTGATATAAAACAAAAATTATCATTGGTGAATGTCACCTCTTCTTCATGTAACTCCTTTTGGATTGAAACAAATGCCTTCCCTGGATGGATTTCAGCCAAATAAAATAATCATAGGATGAGAGGAGGGATCTTGATAAGTGATTTTTATATTTATTGGGCTTAGCAGAGTGTCATTATAGTGTGATGATGGTAGGAGAGACAATTTCCAATTATAAGCGAGATGAGGGAAAAAATTATAATTTATTTGAATGAGTGAGTTCCAATGATGTTTTTTTCATGTAACCCAGATCCAATAATGGTAAATTATAAATCAAAGATGTTATAAGGCCAATATTTCTAGTAATTGGTATTTGGAATTGTTTCTAATCACATTCCAATTATGTTTAATGGTTAATCTCTACGTAAATTAATTTTTACCATAATCGTAGTGATTAATTTTATCTATTTAAAAAATCCTATGGTAAAAAATATATCAACCATTTTAGAAACTATAAATTATAATGATTACTAATATGGTGTCACGACCCATCCTCGGGACCCGTGCTGTGACTACCCCAAGCCCGCCTTCCATAGGTCAGGGGAAGGTGACTAGTAACCAAAGGTGTAAATCCCTAAG
Organism: Viscum album; assembly: GCA_963277665.1. NCBI lineage: Eukaryota > Viridiplantae > Streptophyta > Magnoliopsida > Santalales > Viscaceae > Viscum > Viscum album. The sequence goes on along the minus strand of OY728121.1, from coordinate 1,785,573,457 downwards.
CTGGGAAGGCATTGCCTTTATAAAAAGAATTCACACGCAATTAGAGTACACAACTTGAAGAAAAACACTAAGTAAAACTGAATCCAAAGGTAGTGTTGAATGAAAATGGTCTAGTATACAAAACTACTGAACATCAAGAACAAGTACAAGTAAAAATGGAAAAACAGCTTCTGGATCATCCACCGAGGAATCCTACCTGAAGGGTAGGTACATAACTCGAAAAACTCATCCCTGAGGTACGTCCCGTCTAGTCCAGCTCCGAGCAGCCACCCATCTGTCACCCTCGGCCTCGATCACTGTTGTCCATCATCTACAGAAAACACAATAAGGTGTGGGTGAAGCCTGTGGATGGGTGAGTATAACAATACTCATTAGGGGACCCCAAGACCCCCGAAGGTCTCCCAGAATCCACTAAGGATAAACAAAAGAAGAAAGATACAATCACAAAGTATCAACCAACCCTACACAGGTATATTCCCATACATATACCTAAGTTACCAGTCATAGTTCGGCTCCAACTCTCGAGCCCAAGCACAACCCACTCCACAAAGGAAGTAAATTCAATCACCTCAATGATAAAAACTGAAAGACAAGACTCATCTCACACATGTATACATCTTTTATAGAGTGATAGAGATAATCATATGTAGTCACTGATTTAGCTAAGCTGTCAGACCCACATAACATACAGGACCAGCTGTCATTCATCTGAACTGTCAGACCCATAGAGGATATAGGACCTGCTAAGTTGTCGGACCCACACAGGATATATGACAATCTATTCTGTTAGACCCACACTAGATATAGGAACAGAAGGCTGAACTGTCGAACCCACGAAGGATCCCGGTACAGTAGTCATCGCTGTCAAACCCACGGAGGATTTCGATATAGTAGTCATCACTGTCGAACCCATGGAAGATTCCGGTAATGTAGTCATCGCAGTCGCAGCCAGCCCTAGGGTTCCCACACAAAGCACGCTCGATTCTAGGAGGGTCTGCTACATGAGCCAAGTGTCTATACATCAACTATCACTAAGTCTTGTGTTTATGTATCTCGTAGTTATGTCTCATCATTAGGAACCCAACGCAACAGACGGCGCGTCAATCGGACGCTCGGTCTATGAGTTATTGGCATTTCCATTCCAGGGGCCCAGTTGGTTTTTATGCTTAAACCAACTTGGCCGTACTCCAGCTGCATCCAAACCTCAAGTGGATTATTCCAAAGAATCGTTTCTCTCCATGAATTTCCATCGTCGTAGGTGGTACATCAATCAGACACTCGTAGCCCTGGATGTGGGGAAAATGGTGTAAACGGCCATAGAGGGTCCGGGTCCGGTCCCACACAATCAGACACACCCAAACCGACCCGGCCTGAACCGGGGTCTGACCCGGACCACGGGTCTGACCCGGTCTGAAGAAGCGGCCCGAGGCGGACCGAGTTTAGGGTGGTCGGGCCGAGGGGAGGCCCGGACAAGGGCAGCCCGACCGAAGGGCGGCCCGGCCGTGGCGGCCCAAATCGTGCCGGTCTGGCTCATAGTGGCCTAGCCAGCCACACGAGCGAGGGGGGTGCACCCCCCCCCCCCCCATGTTCGTCAAACATAACTGGTGCGCTACACTGGTTCAGGGGTCGTGGGAACCGGGTGGCCCCACTGGTCCGGCTCCATGGTGGTCGGCTCGGCCGACCTCATTAGCACCTCCAACGTAGCGCAACGACACCGCGGTCCTGCTTCCCTCCGCGCGGTGCGACTGCCCCGAGCCACCACCACCGCAACCCGACCTGGCCGCGACCTTCGGCTCCATCGTGCGGCGCAACAGCACCCCACTTCTTCATTCATCGCTCCCTCCCAGTCGTGGTTCCTCTTTCGTCCTCCACGGCCCACCTGGCTGTGGTTCTTCTACGGCGCAGTGTGACGGCACCACGCCCTTTTAACTCCACCTTCGACCTCCACCAAACTAGAACCAACGGAGGGTCATCATTCTGTGTTGGTTTGGCCCTCACCCTCTGCATTAGGTGATAAAAAAGTGGCCATCATAGAACCCAAATAAACGATGAGGAATGAGGGTATATTTTATACATTAAAATAATCAAATCACCCTACCTTGTATTTGTCATTGTACGTTGATGAGTCGCGGAAGACAGACGTCGTTTCTTCAATGTCGGAGGAGGTAGAGCTCGGTAAAGACGAGTCGAGACGATTCCCTCGGTGTACTTCGTGGGCGGTGGTGCTTCCCTTCCTTGCTCCGGTTGAAGAAGGAAGAATATGATGCTTCACGTTTTTCAGAGATGAGGTGCATTCTTTATGTTCTTCGGGGAATTAATGTAGTTCTTCGGTGCTTCTTCCTTGGAAGGATGAAGCTCTTCTCTCTCAAGCTTTCCAAAGGATTTTTCCAACCCCAAAAATGACAAAGGATGGCCGCTTTTAATTTTCCCCCAAAACAACACAAAGATGTGTTTAATTAAATGAAGAAACTAATTTAATTAATGCTAAGGGATGGTTCAAATTCAAATTTATAGGAGGTGAAGCGTTTAATTAAAATAAGCTACGTCACTTCATTAATGGGTGAATTGGCACCATTATGGGAGAAGGTGGAAGGTTTCAAGAGTTTTCCCCATTAATGGGGAGCTTGAGGGTTTAAAAGGGGAGTTAAGGGGGTTCAAACTATTAGGCCCCACCTATTTATATCCCCATAAGGGAGGTTAGGGTGGGGTGTACCCCACCTCTAACCTCCACTTCATGGTTTTAACCACCAACCAAATAAAAATATGTTACACATATTTTTACTGAATTTTATTTAGAATCCCCAAAAATCAACTTCCAACATCGATAAGACACAACTGCAGTAAAGGCCTCCTTAAGCGAATACAGGCGCTGCGAGTTCAGCAGTGTCCTCCAATTTCAATTCCGAGCACCGGTTCAAAAGATTTAAAACATCGCTTGCATGTTTACTGAACGTACCCAAAAAAAATTCAGAAAATTTTTAACAGCCATCCTCGACCCACTGCGGTCAAGGTTAGGCTCTGCCTAAGTGAAACACGCCCCAAATAACCCAACGGTACCCTCATATTTCTAATCCGAGTTACCGTTTAAAATTTATGAATTTTACAGTAAAATTATTTTCACTTAATTATTTTATTTGCATCCAAAAACTAACTTTCTCCGGTGGGCCTCGCCGACCCAAGTTAGTATCTGATTAAAGAAAACCTACCCTCACGAGTTCAGTGGTGGTTTCATATTTTTAATCTGAGTTACCGTTTGTGAGTTATAAGCATTTTAAAAATAAAAAAACTTTATTTAATTATTTTATTTTCAGTTTTTCTATTTTCGGGTTTTCTCACAAGAGGCCCATGATGAATAAAATTAAGTCAGGCCTAGGGTAAACCTGTCATCCTGAGTGCAACGGTGACCTCTGATATCTTATCTGAGTAACCGTTTAAGATTTATTCCACTTTTTCAGGAAAACTGCATACGCACATTAAATTATGCTTAGAAAAATATTGACAGATCATTCCAAGCACTTCGTGCCTCAGAATCATGCACCGTCAGAAACTTGAGACTCGTATAATCTCCAAGAATTTAAGAAAAAAAATCTATGGAATTTCTGGGTTTTTTCATTCTCCCCACCTCAGGGCTTTACGTCCCCATAAGCTACAACTCACACTAAGGAAACAAAAGGGGGTACTAAGCATGCATCTGAGCCTCCCACTCCCATGTTCTCTCCTAGAGGTTCCTGTGCTACCAGCGATTGTGCACCAGAGAAGTCAACTGTCCATACCGGACCCGCTCCTATTGATCCTCAATCTCCACTGGAACCTCCATGAAAGTCACCCCATCATTGATTTCCAGCTCCCTGTGGTCAATGATGTGGGACGGTTCGTGCACGTATCTCCTCAACTGAGGTATGTGGAAGATGTCATGCACCCGGTGAAACTGAGGTAAAAGAGCTAAGCGGTAAGCCACCTCACCTACTCTGCTGATGACCTGGATGGGTTCGATGAATTGCGGAGATTACTTGCCACCTCGGCCAAATCATCGTAGACCTCATCGAGGTGAGACTCGTAGAAAGACGTGGTCACCATCCTTGAACACATAAGTTCTCCAACTCCTTGATGTATTTGGAAGACCTTCCATGAAGTCCATGGATATCTCATCCCTCATCCACTTTGGGACCTCTAATGGATGAACCAATCCTGCGGGTACCTGATGCTCTGCCTTCACTTGCTGACAAGTGAGGCATCGAGAGACAAAATTTTCTACTTACTTCATCATACCAGACCACCTGTGCTGTCGTCGATGGTCATAGTACATCTTCACCACTCCTGGATGTATCGGAAAAGGTGATGTGTGAAACTAATTCAACACTTCCTCCTGAAGTGACACTAGCACCATTGTACGTTCTCTGAAGAGAATGACGTGTTACCCACCTTTAGAAAATCCATCAGGTGGCTGACCTGTGGATATCTAAGCACGTCATGTCTCACAGTCAACGTCCTCACGATGTGCCTCTATGCCTCACTGAATAAGTGGAGGACTGACTGTGAGAGACTGCAGAAAGGTTTCTCCATATCTATCCAGAAAGGATATCTACAACACGGCCAGCTGCTCTGTCGCCTCCCCTAGCAGTTGAATTCCTGATCTCATACTGAGAGAATCTTCTACAACATTCCCCTTCTTAGGATTATAGACTCTCTCAAAGTCATAATCCTAGAGGAAATCGTGCCATCGTCGATGTCTCGGGTTCATCTTGTAATCAGAAAATATATACCTGAGACTCTTGTGATCTAAGTATACGGTAAAACGTTCGTCCATAAGATAGTGCAGCCACATCATCAAGGTGAATACCACTGTTGCTAACTCCAGGTCATGGGTAGTGTAGTTCTGCTCATGTTGTCTCAGCTACCAAGAACCATATGTGATCACTGCTCACTCCTGCATTGGGACACATCTGAGTCTGGTCCCTGATGTGTCATAAAAAACTACGCACCATACACCTTCATTTGGAAACCTTAGGATTGGGGCACTAGTATGCCTCTACCTCCACTCCTGAAAGCTCTGATGGTATCTCTCCGACCACACGGAGGGTTTCCCCTTCTTCGTCAAAGCTGATAGTGGTGCTGCAACTCGGGAGAAATCTCACAGATAGGTAACTCTGGCCGACTCATGAGTGATCGACTACACCCTCTTATGCATGATTCCATCCTATGCTGCATGAGTTTTCCTTTTTTCCGACCAAGGAAAACCCAATCCCAAGGTTTTAGATAATCCACAACCTTTTTACCTAATACAGTCAATCTGTGTTTGAACTGTGGATGCCCAGTCCATACTAAAACTAACATTGAATGGCCTCGACACTACCACCAAGAGGTTCCAACCGAAACTCTCACCTCTAGGGTCAGATCACACCATCGGCGTAATTGTGATTATCGAGTCTCCTCCCAACGGTATCTCTAGACGTGAGGGTCAAATCAACGGCTTAACCAGAAACTCTTGGCCTTGGACAAGATTCGTGGAAGGAAGGAATTGTTGTTACCTATGTCTATTGATACGGCAACTAGTAGTAGACACAGACCACATCTCAACTCATTCCTAGATCCCTTGGGTCACACTCATTGACCGCATGCAGATACTCTCTTCCCTTTCCCTCCAGATCCCTGAGCCTAGCGAGGACTACAATGTTGGGTGGTTGTAACATATCGAAATGCTCACCACCTCATGCTAATCTCCTAGATCTGCGTCCATGTCTACTGCCCTGTAGATTCATTTGTCCTTAACACTTCCTCTTCTCGAAACATTCTACACGCTCATGTCTCTGAGACTGGTGCCAGTTTTAAGCTTTCCACTGCTAACATTCACTGGCTATATCTGCTCAACCTAAGAACATTCAACAATAAAGTTTCTCTCTAGCACCCTAACATAAGTACGAGTGCATAGAGGAAAAAGTTTTGGGTCGAATGTCCGTAAACACACCTCTCTCAGAGGTCTGTGCTCTAAAGCACTACTTTCATCGTATTCATCGAGTACTAGGAATATTCGGTATGCTTTGATGAATAGTCAACTACCAACATGTCATCCTGCCAAAACTGCATAAGCTCTAGAAAACTCTCAGCCACCTTCTCAAGCTAGTCCTTAGCCGCCTATGGGTCGGTCTTGCCTCAGATCATGAGGGATATCTAGTGCTGAAAAACATGTAAGGCACTAAGACTATAAGTGTCTTCTTCCAGTACCGCCGATAGTGTCTGCTGACCAACGGGCAGTGATATAGTTGGCACACTTCCCAAAGGTACTATCTCGGGAAAAGGTCCAAGTACTGAAATCTCATCACTATGCAGACCATCCTCATGGTCACTCATTGAGAAATATTAGTATCTATGATGTTCATCAGTTTTACTAGTTTCTCAACTTGGTGGAAAACTCCAGTAATCACCTCCATCCAATCCTCTGCTGCCTGGAAATCTGTCTCGCCAAAAAACCATGGAGGCCTCAACCACTGGAACTCATAAAATGCACTCAGATGGCATGCCCTATCTGCAAGTGCGGCTGGGGGTATCTTCTTCTCTATGAATGGTGGTGATGCTGGTACACCACCCGATTGTGCCAACATAGAAAGAGGTCCCTAAACCAGAGCCAAGTTGCTCGATGGGCCGTCATCGTGTACTCTCTCGGAAACCCTATCTGGCTTTCTACGCAGTGGTATCTTGATAAGGAACAGTTGCTCCACGATCAATATGTTATACCTGGTGAGCTGACTCAAAGAGTTGACAAAAAAGTATCTTGAAAACACTCTCGCAATCAGTGTTTTTGTGCACTGAGTTGGAAATCAGAAGTCGGTGTCCTGGTGTATGGATAAGTCGGCCGCTGCACCAACAATGGACTCCCTGGACAGAAAACCACACTCAATACTCTTAACACTATTGCTTCACAGAAAATAAATATCAGATTCTTATGTTCAATGGTAGAACCGACTCCTCTAATACCAATTTTTCATGACTCATCCTTAGGACCCATGTCGTGACTACCCCAAGCCCGTCGTCCATAGGCCAGGGGCTGGAGACTATCACCAAAGGCATAAATCCCTATGTTGGGAAGGAATTTCCTTTATCAAAATAATTCAAACACAATTAGAGTACACAACTGGAAGAAAAACACTAAGTGAAACTGAATACAACAGTAGTGCTAAAAGTAAATGGGCCAGTATACAAACCCAACTGAACAACAAGAACAAGTACAAGTAAATATGGAAGACAACTCCTAGATCGTCCACCGTGGAATCCTACCTGAAGGGTAGCTATAGAACTTGAACATCTTGTCCCTGAAGTATGACCCGTCTAGTCCAGATCCGAGCAGCCACCGATCAGTCACCCTCAGCCTCGATCACTGCTATTCGTCGTCTACACAGAACACAACAAGGTACGGGCGAATCCCATACAAGGTTGTGTATAACAATACTCAGTAGGGGACCCTGAGACCCCTGATGGTCTCCCAGAATCCACTAAGGATAAACCACAAAATAAAGATAAAAACACTAAGTATCAACCAACCTTACTTAGGTATATACCCATACATATACTTAAGTTACCAATCACAGTTCAGCTCTAACACTCGAGCCCAAGCACAACCCAATCTACAATGGAAGTAAAGCGAATCACCATGATGATAGTGGTTGAAAGACATGACTCAGATCACACAGATATACATCTTTTGTAGAGTGATAGAGATGATCAAATGTAGTCACTGATTCATCTAAACTGTCAGTCCCACACAGGATATAGGACCAGCTAAGCTGTCAGACCCACACAGGATACAGGACCAGCTATTATTCATCTGAGTTGTCAGACCCACATAGGATAAAGGACTAGCTAAGCTGTCAGACCCACAAAGGATCCAGGACCAATTATTTTTTCGGACCCACACAGGATACAGGAATATAAGTTAGAAATGTTAGACCCACAGAGGTTCCTGGTACAGTTTTCATCGTTGTCGAACACATAGAGGATTCCGGTACAGTAGTCATCACTGTCGAACCCACGGAGGATTCCAGTACAGTAGTCATTGCAGTCGCATCCAGCCCTAGGGTTCTCGCACACAGCACGCTCAATTCCGAGAGGGTATGCTCCTAAAACCAAGTTTCAATACATCAAATATCACAAGGTCCTGAGTTGATGTATCTTGTAGTTCCATCTCATCATAAGGAACCCAACGCGATAGAAGACGCGTCAATCAGACGCCCGGTCTAAGAGTTATTGGCATTTCTGTTCTAGGGACCTGGTTGGTTTTATGCTTAAACCAACCCGGTCATACTCCAACTGTGTCCAAACCTCAACTGAAGTATGCCAAATAATCGTCTCACTCCAATAATTTCCATCGTCGTAGGCGGTATGTCTATCGGACACCTGTATCCCTAAATGCGGACTAAATGGTTTAAATGACCATAGTGGGTCTGGGTCCGGTCTGACCTAGTTGGACTGACCGGGCCCAACCTGGTCTGAAACGGGGTCGGCCCTGGTCCGCGGGTCTGACCTGATCTGATGAAGCAACCCAAGCCGAGGGGATAGCCCAACTCGAAGAGATGTCTCAGCCTGACAGGCGGCCCGACCGAGTGGCGGTCCGGCCAAGTACGACCTGGCCTTGGGAGGCCCGGTCTTGGGTGGCCCGACCGAGGGGCGGCCTGGATAGCCACGTGAGGGAGGGGGCTGCCCCCCTGTTTGTCGAATAAAACTTTCGTGTTGTGCCGGTTCAGGGGCCACGGGACCCGGCTGGTCCTGCTGGTCCGGCTCCACGGCGGTCGTCTTGGTCAGCTGCCTCTACTTCCCCACCATGGCGCGACGACGCCACAGTCCTGCTACCCTCTATGCAGTACGAAGGCATCGTGCCACCACTGTCGCGGCCCGACCTTGCCGTGACCTTCAGCTCCACCATGCAGTGCGATAGCGCCGTGCTTCTTCATCCGTCGCAGCCCTCCCGTTCGCGGTTCCTCTTTCGTCAGCCACGACCCTCCTAGCCGTGGTTCTTCTCCGGCGTGGTGTGATGACACCGCGCCATTTCGGCTCCACCATCGATGTCAACCAAATAAGAACCAACGAAGGGGCATCGGGTCGTGTTGATTTGGCCCGCACCCTCCACATTAGGTGATAACAAAGTGGCCATCATTGAACCCAAATAAATGGCGAGGAATGAGGGTATAATTTACACATTAAAATAATCAAATCCACCTACCTTGTATTTGTCATTGTACGTTGATGATTCATGTAAGAAGTACATCTCGGAATACATACATCGTTCCGTCAACGACGGAGGAGGTAGAGCTCGGTGAAGACGAGTCGAGACGACGCCGTCGGTGTACTTCTTGGGCAGTAGTGCTTCACTTCCTTTCTCCGGTTGAATAAGGAAGAAGATGATGCTTCACATTTTTCATAGAGAAGGGGTTTTATTTATGTTCTTCATGGGAAGAATGGAGTTTTTTGGTGGTTCATCGTTGGAAGGAGGAAGCACTACTCTCTCAAGATTTCCAAAGGATCATGCCAACCCCAAAAGTGACAAAGGATGGACTCTTTTAATTCTTTCCCAAAAAAACAAAAATATGTGTTTAATTAAATTAGGAAACTCATTTAATTAATGCTAAGGGATGGTTCAAATTAAAATTTAGAGGAGGTGAAGAGTTTAATTAATATATGCTACCTCACTTCATTAATGGGTGAATTGGAACCATTATGGGGGAAGGTGGAAGGTTTCAAGATTTTCCCCCATTAATGGGGAGCTCAAGGGTTTAAAAGGGGGCTTTATGGGGTTCAAAATAGTGGGCCCCACCTAGTTATATCCTCCCAAGGGAGGTTAGGGTGTGGTGGGCCCCACCTAAAAAATTAACATCCAACCTCGATAAAGTCCAACAACGGTAAAGGTCTCCTTAAGAAAATACAGGTGTTACGAGTTCAGCAGGGTCCTTAGATTTCAATTCCGATCACGGGTTCAAAATATATAAAATGTCACTCGCACGTTTACTGAACGTACCTGAAAAAAGTTCAGAAAATTATTAACAGCCATCCTCGACCCACTCCGGTCGAGGTTTGGATTTTCATAGGTGAAACACGACCCAACGAACCCAACGGTACCCTCGGATTTCCAATCCAATTTAACGTTTAAAATTTATGAATTTTACAGTAAAATATTTTCACTTAATTATTTTATTTACGGCCAAAAACTAACTTTCTCTGGTGGCCCTCGCTGACCCAAGTTAGTATCTACATAAAGAAAACCTACCCTCATAAGTTTAGCGGTGGTCTCAGATTTTAAATCCGAGTTATCGTTTGGGAGTTATAAGAATTTGAAAAATAAAATAACTTTATATAATTATTTTATTTACAGTTATGCCATTTTCGAGTTTTCTCACAGGAGGCCCGCACTGACTAAACTAAAGTCACGCCTAGGGTAAAACCGGCATCTTGAGTACAACAGTGGTCTTAGATTTCTGATCTGAGTAACCTTTTAAGAGTTATTCCACTTTTTTCTGAAAACTGCATATGTGCGTTAATTTAAGCTTAACAAAACTTCGACGGATCATTCCGGGCACTCCGGGCCTCGGAATCGCGCGCCGTCAAAAACTGCGGTCTTGTAAAATTCCCAAGAATTTAAGAAAAAAGAATTTCTACGGAAATTCCATGTCTTTAAATTCTCACCACCTCAGGGATTGATGTCCCCGTAAGCTTCAACTCACACTAAGGAATCAAAAGGGGGTACTGAGCACGCATCTGAGCCTCCCGCCCCCATGTGCTCTATTGGAGGTTCCCCTACTGCCAGTGAATGCGCACTAGAAGATTTGACCATCCACACAGGATCTGATCTTTTCGATCCTCAATCTCCACTGGAATGTCCATGAAATTCTCCCCGTTATCGATGTCTAGCTCTATGTGGTTGATAAAGTGGGACGGGTTGTGCACGTATCTCCTCAATTGAGATACATGGAAGACGTCGTTCACCCAGTGAAACTGAGGTGAAAGAGATAAGTGGAATGGAACCTCACCTACTCTCCTGAGGACCTGGAAAGGTTCAATGAATCGTGGAGATAACATGCTGCCTCAGCCAAATCTCCGTAGAACTCATCGTGGTGAGACCCGTAGAAAGATTTGGTTGCCTTCCTCGAACTCATGAGGTCTTCGTCTCCTAGATGTACACGGAAGACTCATCACGAAGTCCATGGATATCACATCCCTCTTCTAATGTAGGAACTATAAAGGCTGAACTATTCTTGCTGGTACCTGATTCTCTGCCTTCACTTGCTAACAAGTGAGGAATCGAGAGACAAACTCTGCTATTTCCTTCATCATACCTGGCCACCAGTGCTATCGTTAAAGGTCCTAGTACATCTTCACCACTCCTAAATTTACCACTAAAGGGGATGTGTGAAACTCCTTAAACACTTCCTCCTGAAGTGACACTTGCACTATAGTACGTTCTATGAAGAGAATGACGTGTTCCCCACCTTCAGAAAATCCATCAGGTGCCTTCCCTGTGGATATTTGAGCACGTCGTGTCTCACAGTCAACATCTCACTGCTCAAGTCTCTGATACTGGCACCAGTTCATAGCTTCCAACTGCTAACATTCACCGGGTGTATCAGCTCAGTCGAAGAACATTCAACCGCAAAGGTTCTCTCTAGCACCCTAACAAATGTAGTAGTGCATAGAGGAAAAAGTGTTGGCTCAGATGTCCTTAAACACACCTCACTCAAAGGTACATGCTCTAAAGCACATCCCACATCATATTCATCGAGTACCAGGAATGGTCGGTATGCTTCGATGAATATTCCACTACCAACAAGTAGTCCTGAAAAAACTACAAAATCTCTAGAAAACTCTCAGCCACCTTCTCAAGCCAGTCCTCAGCCGCCTGTGGGTCGGGCTCGCATCAGAACATGAGGGATATCTGGTGATGAAACACATGTAAGGCACTAAGCCTACAAGTGTCCTCTACCAGTACTGTCGGTAGTGTCTACTAACAAACTGGCAGTGATATAGTTGGTAAATCACCCGAAGGTACCATCTCGGAAAACGGTCCATGTACCGAAACCTCATCACTATGTGGACCATCCTCATGGTCACTCACGGAAAATGATTAGTAGCTAAGATAAACATCTACTCTACTAGTGTCTCAACTAGGCAGAAAACTCCAGTAATCGCCTCTATCCAGTCCTCTACTGCTTGGGAATCTGTCTCACCACGAAACCTCGGAGGCCTTGGCCACTGGAACTTGTAAAACGTGCTCAGTCGGCGTGCACCGTCTGCCAATGCAGCTGGGGGTATCTGTTTCCCTACGGGTGTTGGTGCTTCTGGTACACCACCTGATTGTTCCAACATAGAAAGAGGTCCCTAAACCAGAGCCTCGTCGATCAGTGGGCTGTCATCATGTACTCTCTCGGAAACCCTAGATGGCTGTCTTCACAGTGGCATCCTGATGAGTAATAGGTGATTCACAGTCAATAAGTTATACCTGGTGATCTAAATAAAAGAGTTCACAAAAAATACTCTTCAAAACACTCTTGAAATCAGTGTTTTTGTGTACTGAGTCAGAAATCAGAAGTCAGGGTCCTAGTGTATGGATACATCGGCTGTCACACCAACACTAGACTCCCTGGACTAAAAACCACACTCAATACTCTTAACACTATTGATTCATAGAAACGAAATATCAGAGTCCTATGTTTTGCGGTAGAACCAACTCCTATGATACCAATTTGTCATGACCCGTCCTCAGGACCTGTGTCGTGATTACCCCAATCCCTCCTTCCATAGGCCATGATCTGAAGACTATCACCAAAGGCATAAATCCCTAATCTGGGAAGTCGTTTCCTTTATAAAAATAATTCACACACAATCAGAGTACACAATTGGATGAAAAACACTATGTAAAACTGAATACAAAGGTATTGGTGAATGTAAATGCACCAATATACAAAACCAAATGATCAACAAGAATAAGTACAAGTAAAAATGGAAAACAGCTCCTAGATCGTACACCGGGGAATCCTACCTGACGGGTAAGTATAGAACTTGAAAAAATCATCCCTGAGGTACGTCTCGTCTAGTCACGCTCTGAGCAGCCACCCATCTGTCACCCTCAGCCTCGATCACTATTGTCCGTCGTCTGCACCGAACACAACAAGGTGCGGGTGAAGCCCCTGCAGGGGTGAGTATAACAATACTCAGTAGGGGACCCTGAAACCCCCGAAGGTCTCCGAGATTCTACTAAGGATAAACCACAGAATAAAGATACAATCATGAAGTATCAACAAACCTTACTTAGGTATATGGACATACATATACCTAAGTTACCAATCATAGTTCAGCTCCAACTCTCGAGCCCAAGCACAACCCAGTACACAATGGAAGTAAAGTCAATCACCACGATGATAACGGTTGAAAGAAAGGACTCAGCTCACACAGGTATAGTTATTTTGAAGAGTGATAAAGATGATCAGATGTAGTCACTAATTCATCTATGTTGTCGGACCCACACAGTATATAGGACCAGCTAAGCTGTCGGACCCACACAGGATAATGGACCTGATATGTTGTCAAACCCGCATATGATATTGGACCAGCTATTTTGTCGTACCCACACAGGATACAAGAACAGAAGTCAGAACTGTCGGACCCACGAAGGATCCCGGTAGAGTAGTCATCGTTGTCGAACCCACGGAGGATTCTGATACAGTAGTCATCGCTGTCGAACCCATGGAGGATTCTGGTACAATAGTCATTCTTGTCAAACCCACGAAGGATTCCAATATAGTAGTCATCGCTGTCAAACCCATGGAGGATTCCGGTACAGTAGTCATCGCAGTCGCAGCTAGAACCGGGGTTCTCGCACACATCACGCTTGATTCAGGGAGGGTCTGCTCCTAGAGACAAGTTTCGATACATCAACTATCATGAATTCCAGATTTTATTTATCCCATAGTTCCATATCATGATAAGGAACCTAACGTAACAGACAGTGCGTCAATCAAACGCCTAGTCTAAGAGTTATTGGAATTTTCAATTGAGGGGTCCGGTTGGTTTTTTGGCTTAAACCAACCCGGTAGTACTCCAACTACATCCAAACTTCAAGTGGAGTATGCCAAAGAATCATCTCACTCCATGAATTTTTATCGTTGTAGGAACTACGTAAATTGGTCACCCGTATCCCTAAATGTGGGCTAAAAGGTGTAAACAGCCATAGCGGGTCCGGGTTCGGTCTGACATAGTCGGACTGACCCGACCTGATCCGGTTGGAACCAGGGTCTGACCCGATCCGCGTGTCTGACCTTGTCTGAGGAAGCGACCTGAACCGAGGGGACGACCCGAATCGAGGATATGTCTCGGCGTGACGGGCGGCCCGTCCCGAGGTGGCTCGGCTGAAGGCGTCCCGGCCTCGGGGCGACCCGGCCGAGGGGAGGCCCGGCCAAGGGCGGCCCGACTGATGGGCGACCTGGCCTTGGGTGGACCGGCCTTGGGCGACCCGGCCGAGGGCTGCCAGGCCTTGGGGGGCCTAGACGAGGGGTAGCCCGGCCATGGCGGCCTGGCTCATTGCGGCCCGGTCGGCCATGAGAGGGAGGGGTCCCCCCCCCCCGGTTCGTCGAACAGAACCGGCGCACTGCCTCAGTTCAGGGGCCGCAGGACCGTTCTTTTCCAACTGGTCCGGCTCCACGGTGTTCGGCTTGACCGGGAGCCTCCACACCTCCACCGCGACACGACGGTGTCGCGATCCTGTTTCCCTCTACAGGGCGCGACGGTGCCACACCACCACCATCGTGGCCCGACCTGGCCGCGTCCTTCGGCTCCACTGTGCGGCTCGAAGGCGCCACGCTTCTTCATCTGTCGCAACCCTCCCGGCCGATTATCCTCTTTCATCCACCGCGGCCCTCCTGGCAGGGGTTCTTCTTCTGCGCGGTGCAATGGCACCGCGCCCATTCGGCTCTGCATTAGACGTCAACCAAATAACAACCAATAGAGGGGTGTCAATCCGTGTTGGTTCGGCCCACGCCCTCCGCATTAGGTGACAACAAAGTGGACATCATCCAACCCAAATAAATGACGAGGAATGAGGGTATAATTTATACATTAAAATAATCAAATCCCCCTACCTCGTATTTGTCATTGTACATTGACAAGTCGTGGAAGACGGACCTCACAGAAGACGGATATCATTCTGTCCACGTCGGAGGAGGTAGAGCTCGGTGAAGACGAGTCGAGACGATGCCCTCGGTGTACTTCATGGGTGGCGGTGCTTCCATTCCTTGCTCTGGTTGAAGAAGGAAGAAGACGATGAATCATGTTCTTTGGAGATGAGGAGCATTCTTTATGTTCTTCATTGAAGGAATAGATATCTTCGGTGGTTATTCATTAGAAGGATGAAGCTCTTCTCTCTCAAGATTTCAAGGGATTATGCCAACCCCAAAAATGACAAAGGATGGCCTCTTTTAATTATTTCCCACAAAAATACAAAGACGTGTTTAATTAAATGAGGAAAATAATTTAATTAATGCTATGGGATTGATCAAATTCAAATTTAGAGGAGATGAAGAGTTTAATTAAAATAAGCTACCTCACTTCATTAAGGGGTGAATTGGCACCATTATGGTGGAAGGTGGAAGGTTTCAAGAGTTTCCCCTATTAATAGGGAGCTCAAGGGTTTAAAAGGGGGGTTAAGGGGGTTCAAACTAGTGGCACCAACCTAGTTATATCCTTCAAAGGGAGGTTGAGGTGTGGTGGGACCACCTCTAATATCCACTTGGTGGTTTTAACCACCAACCAAATAAAAAATATGTTACCCATATTTTTACTTAATTTTATTTAGAATCCCCAAAAATTAACTTCCAAACTTGATAAAATCAAACTATGTTAAAGGTCTCCTTAAGTGAATACCGGCATTGCGAGTTCAGTGGTCTCCTCGGATTTTAATTCCGATCACTGGTTCAAAAGATATAAAATGTTGCTCGCACGTTTACTGAACGTACCCGAAAAAAAGTTTGGAAAATTATTAATAGCCATCCTCGACCCACTACGGTCGAGGTTAGGATCTTCCTAGGTGAAACACGCCCCAACGAACCCAACGGTACCCCCGTATTTGAAATATGAGTTACTGTTTAAAAGTTATTTTTTACAATAAAATAATTTTCCTTTAATTATTTTATTTGTGGCCAAAAACTATCTTTCTCTGGTGGCCCTCACCGACCCAAGTTAGTATCTTATTAAAGAAAACCTACCCTCATGAGTTCATCAGTGGTGTCATATTTTTACTCCAAGTTACCATTTGTAAGTTATAAGCATTTGAAAAATAATATAACTTTATTTAATTATTTTATTTACAGTTATTCCATTTTCGGGTTTTCTCACAGTAGGCCCACGCCGACTAAACTTAAGTCATGCCTAGGGTAGACCCACCATCATGAGCGCAACTGTGGCCTCATATTTCTAATCTGACTAACCGTTTAAGAGTAATTCTACTTTTTTAGAAAAACCACATATGTAGGTTAATTTAATCATAAAAAACATCGATGGATCATTCTAGGCACTCCGGCCCTCAGTATCTCGCGCCGTCAGAAACTACAGACTCGTAAAATTCCCAAGAATTTAAGAAAAAAATTTCTATGGAATTTACAGGTCTTTACATATGGAATCCATTTTTTGAAACATAATTAATAGAATTGGTAATTATTAATTTAATATTAATCCTACTAATGCAGTGAAACAATTGTTAATAATCAATATCAATTTATTAATACATAAATCAGGGATAGTGGATGAAGTAGATGATCATAGATAAAAAACTATGGATTACTATAACAGTGATTTACAGTATCATTACCAAGTACATAGCTATAGTAATGAACATAAACTAGAGAAACAAGTCATCGAATCACCTTGAGGGTCCTTGTTGGATAAAAAATACACCACTTTATTACCCTCACACCATGAATAGAGGACTTCCACACATTTATTAAAGAGTCTTTTTTAGTTATGGATATAGTAGGAGAGAATCTAGTGGGTACTGAAAAGACCATGTCAGGTGTTGTAAATAAATTTGTAGACCATTTTCACTACTGCTAGTATTATATTATACTGACTACAATGTTCAAGACATCTAAGTAGAATATGTGCCTCTTATGGACAGGAGTCTCCAGAATTAAAGAAAATATTGAATTATTAAATAATAGTTCCCCTTGGATCCTGTAATTGACTCCATAGAGTATCATTCCAAGGCTATAAGAGCTATATATATATTAACCTTTGGACCACTAATATGGGGCTTCCAATGAACTTAATGCCCCTGGAGGAAAACAGAGGAAGAAGAAGGGGAGGTACTGGTGCTCAAGAGGAACCCTACAGACAGGGAATCTGTCCATTTTTTAAATGTCAGTACATGTTGATCAAAAAGATTCTATTTATGAAAAACTGATCCCCACTCGAGCATGATATAACTTAATATTTGGAATTACATGGCCTTCAAGATAAAATAACACCTTGTAGATAATGTATATGATCTCTCCTTCTCCTCCACACTATTTCTCTCCAACACTAGAAACCATAGGTCTAATAAAATGGCTCTTTTTATGAATCATGTGTAATAAGTCTAGTGAACTCAACCATATTAATCCAAATTATTTATTCCCATCCACATTCATTGAAAAAGTGAATCGAGGATTCCTCATGAGGATTACCCAAATAAAATATCCATGACAACATATTCATTCATGATCCCTTTATGTAGTCTTATGTGGATAAATATTTGTTCTGAATACACAAAAATATGAATGTGATTTTCTCTGAGATATACTTATTTAAAATCACTATGACCCATTTCTCTAGTTTCTGAAGAATCATTCTCAATCGACGAACCATTTTCCCAAAAAAAATATCAATGATGAACATGTGAAAAAAATTATTTGTATCAAAGGACATCGCAATGAGGTTTCAGATATTGAGCTACAACTAATTTATGATTGTCTAAGTGAAACTAGGGAATATGTTTAACTCACTAAAATGGAGGTTTAGAAAATAGAATCATAGAATACCTAGAAATGAACTAGACCAATTCTAGTTCCATAATTTTATATTATGATTTCTGATCATCTATGTGGAGTAAAGATGAAAAGCCTAAATGTGCAGGTGAACAGAAAACTAATGGTGTAATAGTTCCTATGCAGAGGCTCCAAGACAAGGTATTATTTTTTATCCATATTCCATCCCTATAATGTGAATTTTTCATGAACCTATGATGATATATTTTCATTCAATGCATGAATCTCACCCGATATACACCTTATGTTTATTCCCTCTATAGAACTAGTATAACCAACATATACCATGATTCATAATACTTATTGATGTCCACATTCACATCCAAGATAAAGGTAAAGAGGATGTTTTTAATTATAATGGTGACTACCTTATACACATTGATAATAGATAAAATATACATGGGTATATATATAATTTTACTATTGAAAAATATTATATTTCTAATGAAGGATAAGAATCTATTTTTTCAGTTGCATTTATGATTTTTTATCTTTTACACAATTTTTTGAAGTGTTTAATATACCAAATTCATGTATAAATAGGTGCACCAAGGAAATCCATCATGAAATTACTGCAAAAAATACCAAATTCACATTATAGGGAGATAACCTTCCTGACCAAACACAGTGATGATAGATATATGTATTTTCTTTCATGGTTAACCAGTTTTCAACTATTATGGTAGTATTCTCCAATGATAGAGTTCATGCGATGAATACATTTTCTACAACAATTCTAAAGAATAATATAAACATCTACCTACATGAGATGATATGCTCCACTAAAATTCCATCTGCACCAGACAAGGATAATACATCCATCATAGAGGGGTTTATTAATAGAGCGGCATAGGGAATCGTGCATGAGAATGAATAGTTTAGGAGGAATAAGATTACATTTCCTATATCCCAACACTAATTTGAAGAGCACATAGTACTTCACTATGAATTAGATAACAAACCAAGAAGAACTAATTCACCAGTACTGAAGGTCATATGAACAAGTGGAGAACCCCATACATGATAATACCTTTAAAATAAAACCACATTCGAGTAATTTTTATAATTTATCATTTTCAGACATAATAAATTATATAGAGATAGTTTCCATTATTTTTATACATCTTATCCTTTTCAATTCCAAAATGATATATCCTTTTATTGATCTACCTATAAAGAATCCATTTTTCTCATTTGAGGACAAATAAGGAAGGATCGTAGATAATATTATATTAATTACACTGGAAAACCCATATAGTGGAATTTACACAAGTTTATAGGATGATATTGGTTGAATGACTAAGGATCGTTAAACTATTGTAGTAAAACCAAGGTATTGTCATTGTCCACAGTAGTGAGATATGCTCTCTAAAATAAATCTTACACTGCCTCGATGAGGTCCCTTGAAACCAGGTTCTAGGAAACCACATATAATGAGACTAGGAAGCCATTAGGAGTAGATGAGGTATACGGGTAGAGGCGTATAATTTCCTCAATGATCTCTTTATCCCCTGACAATGATTCTAATGACGTCATAACATAGGAAAGAACCATTCAAAGAATGGAATCAATGATATCCATGTTTCTTATGGGATAACCTCTTCCCATGTGGAGGATTGGTCCTGTAAGAATATATTCCATGTGTATGTTATCCATACCTCACTCTATGTAGAGGTCATCGATGAATGTTTCATCATCCAGAATAGTATTAGGATTTATATTCTTCTTCTTTTATTTTAAAAATACAATAAAATAGTTGTTCTTCTACCACACTCACATAAAAATTTAATCTTTTATTTTTCACAAAAAAATATCTCTCATTCCAAGATAATATCTTCCTGGGATTTCATCATTTGAAAAAGATCATTTAATATATTTTCATCACATGGGTTTTCTAATATGAGCTCCATAAATTCGATATCATATTTGATCTTTCCTATGATAAGAAAATGAATTTGTTGGCTAGTAGATCAAGATTTTATGTCTTAATTGATCCTATGGATATTCCTATTTAAGAATTTAGACATATATCCTTAAATTGGATTGTTCAATTATGATCCCACTACATACTGGTATGTTGGATTCTATATCCATGTGTGAGAGAACATATAATGTATGCCACTATTAACTATGGTAGATTGGGTCATGAAAATAGTGGAGTGATCTGAGAGACCTATATCAAAGTGATAGACCCTAATATCTTTGAAAGAGGTGATTTCATTCTCATTTTCCAAGAATATATCCAGTCAACACAATTTTTAATTGTTCCCTTTATAGTAATTACACCAATTGAATCGATCACCTAAATAACTGAGGTTGAAGAGACCATTATGTTCTATTAATTAAATGAAGTACTTAAATTACTTCTTTAACAGAGAAAAATGGCCATTATTATCCATGGAATCTATCATGACATTGAAATCTCCCCCCTCCAAAACAAACCAATAGAGGTCCCCTAGATCAAATATCCCCAATTCATGAATCTGGGATTCCCTATCATGGGATTCATACTTAGTATAGATGAAAGAGAAATTCAAGATATGCACACCCATACTATTTTTTATTGTGATATACTGGTGCAAAGAAACCACTAAGTCCACTATGTTATTTTTATTCTAGAATATCCAAATATTATGATTTAGGGAGCCAGCATGAATGAAATGAATAATTAAAATTATGCCTGCAGATAAGACAATACTTCCCTCTTGCTTCTTGGGCTCAAATATTTCTTCCTTCGAAGAGTGAGACTAATGAATTTCACTAGATACAAAATTTGTTTTTGCATGTTATCCCAGGCGAAGAAAATTCCATACGGGGAGGGAGATTATTTTAGGACAGGATTTTTTGGGTTTGGGGACCACCATAGAGGATTATGTAGTGATGATATTCGAGGTGCCTCAAATAGGTATAATTTGAGATATAGTTTAAACCCCACAATGGGGAGAAGTATTTGTAGTACCCCCAGTTTCTAGTATGAAACCCCTACTTAATTATTTTAATGGTTATAAAGTTAAGGGTGATGATTGGGAGAGTCGTGGGAACTTGGAATGATGTTTTGAGGCAAATGGGAATTCGTACGGGCGGCACACGGTTTGTCTAACCGTGTGTAGTTGACACTTTTGAGGCAGTGGATCCTACACGGATAGAGCATTGTTCGAGAGACTATGTGAGGAAGCCGTGAGAGGGTCTTCCAAGGTAGTGGATAACACACAGTTAGTGCACAGTTTGTCAAACCATGCGAACTAACCATGCGGGCACTCAAATGAGATCCTAAAAAATTGGATCTCACACGTTTTTTTGCCTCTAAATGGATCTTTTTTCATCTTAAGCGGCCATAACTTTGGATATATCTCCCTTTATGGTATGAGAACATCTCCCAAGCGTTTTGGACGTGATATGATGGCTCTATTTGGTGAATCAAAGCTGGATTCCTGAGGTATGTGATCATTTGTCATCGTTCTTGATCGGTTTCTTAGATCTAATTATCATTTTCTCTTGGTTTCATAGATCTACACCAGTTATTTGTAGATCTATGTGTATGGATGAGAAATATACTGAGATTTGTTCTTGGTCGTACTAGGAAAAGATATTTACGGTGATTTCTGGAAAAATCAACCCGATTTTCTTGTTCCTTCTTCGTTCATTGTGGTTTTCGTCAAAACCTTTGAGGTAGGTGGATTCTATCTTGAATCCTCTTTCTAGAATTGATTGTCTTAGATTCAAATTGGTTTATTGATTGTGAAATTCAGGGAAAATATTCATTTTTTATGATTTATGGTTTTTGTGAAATCACGTGATTTGGTGAATAGTTGTGAAAAAGGGGGTTTAATTTAAAGTGATGATTTAAAATTATGGATTTTCTATAATAGCTAAATGGTTTATGAAAAGGGGGTTTTCAATAGAAATGGTTTTTAATAAAATGATAGTTTTATTGAAATGGTTTGGAGTTGAAATGTTTTGGCATTGAAATGGTTTTGACGGAAATAGTTTTCAATAAAATGGTGTTTTAATTGAAAGGTTTATTTTGGCTTGATCGTGAAACATATGTGTTGTGTGTTCATATTGCATATACAGGGCTAGGTTGAAATATGACCTTGTTCTCGGTGACAAATATTTAATGGCACATGGGAATTGCATATACGAGGCTTGGTTGAAATATGACCTTGTGCTGGGTGGTGATTGCTTTATGGCACATGGGAAACAATTACCTTGTGATGACTAGGTAGATCGACGAAAAACCTCTCATGAGTATGGAACTATCATAACATAGCATGCATGGTTGGTTTCATGGGTTTGATTAATGGTTGTGTATGCTGATATAGGGATATTGGGAAATGGTTGTAAAGATTGTTATGGTTTTTTTGGAAAAATAACTTGCTGGAAAAATTGGTTTCAATTGATCTTGTATGGTTTTTGTAATGAATGGTTTTAGAAACTTGTTTATATTTTGTTATAAACAAATTTTGAAAAAAAAATTATATAAACCATTTTATATAATTGTTTCCAACTCTTATGTCCTAGTGATGTGAGTAGGGAAGTCATTGGGGAAAACCTACAGAGTTTTATACTCACCCCTGCTTTGGCACTTTGGTGCTTTTCTATATATTATCTTCCGGGATAGTGGAAAGGGTAATGTTTCACACGTGTTTAGCACTACCTCGTGATGTTGGGATGTTCGGAGATTTTCGAGATTGGAGCATGTGGAACATGGAGTCTTGAGGTCTTTGGAGAGTCTTGTGTAGTTTATGCGCTGTGTACTCTGATACATGGTTATCCTTCCACTGTTGCTTACATTGATGTGGTTTTGAGTGCATGATGTTTTTGAGTTTTCTTTCATTTGTTCATGCATCATATAGTGAATGTTTAGTTATGTTTGGTAGGATTATTTATTTATTTTCTTAAAGGGTAAATTGTCCCCAACCTGTATTTGAAACCCTTCGGAATTTATTGCAAGCCTTTGGTGTCTTGGGTATGTCGCATAAGGACCTGTAATGAATCATTGTACTCTCATGCCAATGAGAATTGGGGTGTCCTTACAAATGGTATTAGCTTGTTCGGTCCATGCTTAACAAGTAGTCATCGATGTTCCTTGTTTTGGAGTTGAAACCCTTTCTTGTCTATTCCTTGGGTGGGAATATTAGAAAGGATAATGATTATTGGAACTTCATATATATAGCATAAAAGGATGTTTCTAACCCTTTTATACTGAGCTTCTAGTTACCAGGGTGTTGGGTAAATAAGGGTTTGGAGAAACTTCTAGGATTTCGAAATCTCATTATCATGGTTTTAGCCGATGAGACGAGCATGACATGCATTATAGAGGAATTAATTCCCACTAGAATTGCATACATCATTTCAAGAAATGATCATTTTTGAAAAGTATGAAATTGGTTTTCAAATGAAAGATTTGGAAAAAGTGAATGATTATCATGTTTTAAAAATGGATTAATTTTCAAAAGCATGTGAAGTGGTTTCAGAAATAGTTGAACATGGGAAAAAGGATGTTTTGGAAAACAATGTTATGATATTTGATGTGATAGAATTTGAAATGCTAAGCCATTAGTTTCTAGATAGTGAGATTGAAGGAGTTTGTTGTTGGTTTAGAAAATGGAACCCTGTAGGCATCGTTGAATCCAACACGAAGAAGCTGTGGAGAATGTGGTTGCACCTAAACCATGGGTGAACGAAGAGCCGGTTCAGAGTATTGTCTAGGATTTTCATGTTGTGGATATGGGGAACCAAATGAATGAACCAAGGCATGTGGATAATATCATCTAGCTTATGAGCAGAATCTACTAAACTTTTGGGGTGATGTTGAAACTGAGAAGGCGGATGTGTGGCTAAGTAGGATGAATCGTATCTTCAATTTCATCGGCACACCATTAGAGCTCATGGTCAAGATGGTGATGTATATGCTTGAGGATATTTCACGTTAGTGGTGGGATTTAATGTTGTATGCTAAATTGGATGAAGGCCATACATGGGTGGATTTTGAAGAATTTTTGAACAAACAATTCTATCCTCACATGTTCAAAATCCAAAAAACAACAGACTTCTTCAGCCTGAAAAAATAATTTATTTATGTCACAAAGTATGCAGCTAAGTTCATGAATTTAGTCAGTTTTGCACTAGAGGTTGCGGCAAGTCCGTCTTTGAAGGAACACATCTTCGAATCGGGGCTAAGACAGGTGATTAGATCGATGATTGTGGTTCTCTATATTACATATTATACAGAGATGGTGAAAAGATCAATTGTTATTGAACATGATATCTTAGGACTGATAGTAGGAGGAATGATAATACCTATAGGAAATTGTGGGAACTCAACTGATGGTAACAAGAGGAAATGGGACACCTATTTCCATAGTGCAAGTGGAAATTAGAACCAGATGGCAGGATCAGTAAACCTTCCTCTATGACCCCAGAGTAAAGCAGGTTGTTTTCAATGTGGTTCGATTGACCACATAAAGAGAGATTGTACGACACATCCTAGAGCATGTCATAATTGTAACTAGATGGGACATATTCAATGCTATTGTCATTGTTCTCCAAGGTCAGGTGCTCGATAGACTTCTCAACTATTGCAGGAATCATATGCTTTGACTGTACAAGGACATCAGAATTAGTCTCATCAGCAGAGTAGAGCTAGACATGGTGATTCTAGAAATACCACAACTCCTCTACCAAGGAAACCTCAGCAAGGAAACCAGGAGATTAATATAGTGAAGAAGCAATTGTATGGAGCTGAGTAGATGATTGTCGACGATTAGGATGGACCATCTATAGTAAGACGTACAATTCTTTTGAATTCTACCATTGTGCAAGTGTTTTCTGATACAGGTGCATCACATTCCTTCATTGCATCCCATGTTGTTGACTTTCTATGTTTAAAACTGGAAATGATGCCTTCTGTTTTGAAACTAAAAACTCCTCTTGGTGAAAGGGAATTTCAAGACTTTGTGTGTAGAGAATGTGATATAACTGTTTATAAATCTATGTTAAAATGGGACTTCTCGATGTTGGATATGGATGTCTACAATGTAATCCTGGGTATGGATTGGATAACAACGTTCAAGGCTCAAATCAACTGTTATAGGAGAATAGTTGGTTTCATGATTGAGGACGGTATCGAGCATCTCTTTAGAGGAGAGAGGACTGTAAAGAAAGGTGCAAAGAGCTTGTTGGCACAAATGGTGGGAACGATATCTTACCAATTGGAAAAGTTGACTTTTGAATCAATGTAAGAGATCAAGGAAAATAGTTTTCTAGCTGTTGTGGATCAATTTCCATATGTCTTTCCCAAGAACTTATCTGGATTACCACCTCAAAGGGAAGTGGAGTTTATGATTGATCTCCTTCTAGGTACAAATCCTATTTCACTTTAATCTTATAGGATGGAACCAATAGAGTTATGGGAATTGAAAGTGCAATTAGAGGAGCTAGAAAACAAGGGAATCATTCCACCAAGTACGTCTCCATGGGCATCACCAGTTCTTTTCGTGAAGAAGGAAGATGGGAATCTTTGGCTGTTTGTTGATTATCGTAATCTTAACCCAGTTACGATAAAGAATAGAAATCCACTTCCATGCATTGATGATATATTCAATCAATTAAGGGGAGATTATTGGTTCCCCAAGATTAAATTGCGATCATGATATCACCAATTGAGATTTCAGAAAGATGATATTCCAATGAATGCTTTCAGAAGTATATATGGCCAATATGAATATGTTGACATGCCTTTCGGTCTAACAAATGCACTACCAGTCTTCATCGCATTGATGAATCAGATATTTCAGCAATATCTGGATTCATTTGTTATGGTGTTTGTAGATGACATTTTGGTCTATTCAATGATAAGGTCTGATCATGAGGTGCACCTGGAAACAGTGTTAGAAATCATGAGAGATCATCATTTCAATGCCAAATTATCAAAGAGTGAATTTTGGATACAGGAATTACGTTTCCTTGGATATGTCATTTCTGAGAAATGAATTTCTATTGATCATGAAAAGATATAAGCCGCTATCTCTTGGAAACCACTAAAGAATGTGTTCAAGATACAAAGTTTTCTTGGTCTAACTAGTTACTACCGATTCTTTGTGTGTGATTTCTCACGACTAGCTTTACCAATGACAGCTATGACAAAGAAGAATTCTCCATCACTAAGGAGAGAAGAAAGTCAGATGTATTTCTAGGATCTGAATCTTCGGCTTACATCATCACCTATCTTGACCTTTCCAGAATCAGGATAGGGGTATGTGATTTATTGTGATGCTTTAGTATCAAGGTTGGGATATGTTCTATTGAAAAGAGATCACGTGGTTGCTTATGGTTCAAGGCTGTTTTGGGTGCATGATAAGAATTACCCAACCCATGATTTGGAGTTAGCTGCAGTCGTCCATGCTTTTAAAACACGGAGACATTGTCTCTTTTGTGAGAAATTTACTATGTTTAAAGATCACAAAAGCTGGAAACACTTTTTCTCACCGCAAGATTTGAATCTAAGGAAAAGGATATGGATGGAGTATCTCTAGAGGTTTGACTTTGACTTGATGTACACACTAGGGAAATGAAATTTGGTGGTGGATGCATTGAGTAGAAAGTCATATGCTCAGTTGGAGAAAGACGCTACAGATGAATGATAGTTGATGTCAGTCCTAGCCAACATGCATGTGTAATGAGAAGATCAAGGTGATGTGGAAGTTTTATTTTTAGCTTCGCTTGTTCCGAATTTAGTAAAACTGATCAAAGAAGCACAAACATCTGAAGTAGAATGTCTAGTTGTACGTTCGAAAATCAATGGTGGGGAGACCACTGATGGCTGGAAACATCATGGGGTTCAATTTTGTGTTTCGGAGATTGGATGGTTGTACCTATGGGTTTTTAGGAACAAATACTTCATGCTTACCACCATTCAATATGGTTTGTACATCCAGGTACACAAAAGTTGTATAAGGTGTTGAAGGCACAGTTTTGGTGGAGGAGCATGAAAAGAAAGATAGATGAGTTCATCTCGTGGTGCTTAACTTGTCATCAAGTTAAAGCAGATCCTCATAGACCAGCTGGAATGTTACAATCTTTTCCCATCTTAATGTGGAAATTGGATCAAATAGAAATGGATTTTGTTATAGGTCTTCCAAGAATGGTCCAGAAACACGATGCCATTTGGGTGATAGTGGATCGTCTAACCAAGTCATCCCATTTCATCCCTATTAGTGAAACTCTTACGGTGGAGGATCTTTCAAAAAACTATATCCAAGAAGTGGTAACGAGGCATGGTGTAATAGTGTCAATAGTCTTAGATAGAAATCTGATGTTCACATATCGTTTCTGGAAATCATCACAACAAGCCCTTGGAACTCAGTTGACTATGAGCACCACGTATGAACATTGGAAGACATGTTACAGGCTTGTGAGATGGATTTTTGTGTCTCATTGTAAGATCATATACCCTTAGTGGAGTTCTCAAACAATAATAGCTATCAAGCCTCGATACACATGGCTCTGTTTGAAGCATTCTATGGGCATCCATGTCATTCTACACTATGCTTGGTTGAAATGGGTGAAACCTCACTAGTTAGGCCAAGAGTTGTCCAAGAAACAATAGAGAAGATCCAATTGACTAGAAAGACGATGGAGACTACTCAGAGTCTTCAAAAATCTTATACATATCACCATCGAAGACCATTGTCATTTGTTGTGGGTGATCATGTCTTCTTAAGGATCTCTCCAAGGCTTGGACATCGTCGTTTTAGGAAGTAGGGAAAGTTATCTCCTAGATACATTAGAACTTTTGAGATACTAGAATGGGTTGGAGAAGTATCATATAGTTTGGCTTTACCACCACATTTTAGTTAGGTTCCTAATGTGTTTCATTTATCCTAGTTGAAAAAGTGTCACCCTGATCCTAACCATGTGATCATATGGGATCACGTTGAGCTAGAACTGGATGCATCACTGGTATATAATCCAGTTCGAATCATGGATACATAAGAGAAAGTCTTGTGTGGGAAAATAATCGGACTAGTGTAGGTTTTATGGGAACATGGTCAGATTCAGGAAGAGACTTGGGAAGATGAGAAGGAAATAAAAGATTTGTGGCTGAAACTATTTTTGGCCAGCAAGGGTTGTTTACTTTCTGAGGATGGAAAGACCAATGGTGGGGAGAATTTAGTACCCCGAGTTTCTGGTATGTAACCCATACTTAATTCTTTTAATGGATATAAAGATAAGGGTGATGAATGAGAGAGTTGGGAGAACTAAGAATGATGTTTTGAGGCAAAGTGAAAGTCGCACGGGCATCGCATGGTTTGTTTAACCATGTGTAGTTGACACTTTTGAGGCAGTGGCTCCCGCACTGTTGGATCACAGTTTGGGAGATCGTGTGAGGAGGTCATTTGAGGGTCTACCGAGGCAGTGGCTAATGCATAGTTAGCGCACAGTTTTTCTAACCGTGCAAACTAACCATGCAGGCACATAAATGAGATCCTAAAAAAGTGTATCTCACACATTTTTTCCTCTAAATGGTTTTTTTTTCTTATAAGAGTCCATAACTCAGGATCACACTCCCTTGAAGGTAACAAAACCTCTCCAAAGGGTTTTAGATAATATTTGAAGGATTTCCTTGGCGA
Organism: Viscum album; assembly: GCA_963277665.1. Lineage (NCBI taxonomy): Eukaryota > Viridiplantae > Streptophyta > Magnoliopsida > Santalales > Viscaceae > Viscum > Viscum album. Next base: position 1,785,544,773 of record OY728121.1, on the reverse strand, counting down.
ATCAAAGCTAGATTCTTGAGGTATGTGATCGTTCATCATCGTTCTTGAGCAGTTTCGTAGATCTACTTCTTTTTTTCTCTTGGTTTCATAGATCTATTCCCGTTATGGGTAGATATATGTGTGTGGATTCCAAATATGATGTGATTTTCTATTTTTATTTCTAGGAAAAGTGATCCAAGATAGGTTCTTGAAGAATCAACACGGTTTTCTTTTGCATTCTCCATTCGTTGTGGTTTTCGCCAAAACCATTGAGGTAGGTGAATTCTCTCTCGAATCCTCTTGCTAGAATTGATTGTCTTAGATTCAAATTTTATTATTGATTGTGAAATACATGAAAAATATTAATGTGTGATGATTTATGGTTTTTGTGAAATTGTGTGATCTTGGTAAATAGTTGTGCAAAAGGGGGTTTAATTTAAAATGATAATTTAAAATTTATGATTTTCTAGAATTGCAAAATGTTTGATGAAAAATGAGTTTTCAATAATAATGGTTTTCAATAAAAGTGTAGTTTTATTGAGATGGTTTGGAGTTTAAATGGTTTGGTATTGAAATGGTTTTGATGGAAATAGTTTTCAATAAAAAGGTGTTCTTATTGAAAAGTTTATTTTGGCTTGATCGTTGGACATATGTGTTGTGTTTTAAAATTTATTATACGGGTCTTGGTTGAAATATGACTCTGTTCTTGGTGCCAAAGGTTTAATGGCACATGGGAATTTCATATACGGGGCTTGGTTGAAATATGAACTTTTGCTCGGTGCCAAAGGATTAAAGGCACATGGGAAACAACTACCTTTTGAAGACCTGGTATATCGACAAGAAACCGCTCAAGAGTATGGAACTGTCATAACGTAGCATTCATGGTTGGTTTCATGGGTTTGAGTAATGGTTGGGTATGCTGATATAGGGATATTGGGTAATAGTTGTAATGATTGTTTGGTTATTTTTCTGAAAAAATATCTTACTGGAAAAATTGGTTTTAATTTTACTTGTATGGTTTTTGTAATGAATGGTTTTGGAAACTTGTTTATAATTAGTTATAAACTGCTTTTGAGAAATTTTTTTATATAAAACATTTTATATAATTGTTGCAAATTATTTTATCTTAATGGAATAAGTAGGAAAGTCATTGGGGAAAACCTACTGAGTTTTATACTCACCCCTTCTTTGGAACTTTGGTTCTTTTGCAGATGGTATCTTTTGGGATAGGGGAAAAGGTAATGTTTCACTTGTGTTTAAAACTACCATGTGCTATTTGGCTGTTAGGAGATTTTGGAGCTTGGAGCACGTGGAGCATGGAGTCTTGAGGTCTTTGGAGATTCTTGTGTAGTTTATCAACTGTGTACTCTAATACGTGGTTATCCTTCATTTGTTTCTTACTTTGATGTGGTTTTGAGTGCATGAACTTTATGAGTTGCCTTTTATATGATCATGCATCATATAGTGAATGGTTTTTTATGTTTGGTAGGTTTATTGATTTATTTTCTTAAAGGGTAAATAGTTCCCCACTTGTATTTGAAACCCTTTATCATTTATTACCAGCCTTTGGCTTCTTAGGGATGTCGCTTAGGGCCTAGTAGTGACTCATTGTACTATCATGACAATTACAATTAGATGGTCGTTACAGTATTCCCAGTGTTCAGATCCACAAAACCAATAGGGGCTTCAATAAGAGATAAAGGTATTAGACAGAGATATGGGGGAATGGATGATTGAAATTAATCTAACCTACATGGTGATGGGGGATGGGGGTTTATGAAAATAAGGAGGATTCTTTCAAGATAAAGTGGAAGCATTCCATTTAGGACACATGGGTTGATAAAGAACTATATACCTAATCTCCAGTGGCTTCCCTATAGAAATAGAAAGGAATGGGAGGTTAAGTTACAAGAACACTAGGGGAGGAGGGTAGAGAGAATTAAAGATATAAACTCGACCAGCCAGTCCATAAGGGTCAAATTTATTAGAACGTGAGGTGGGGTGGAAGGGAATATAACATGAGGATATGGGATGGATAAGAATTAGTTTCATTAGTGGGAACAAGGTGTCTTGATGGAAATTTATAAACATCCTTCAAGATTCTGTAGAGTTACCAAGAAGCTGAAATCTAGATTAATAGTTTTCCAAGGATAAGGGGAACAACTTCTTCATCCAAGAATACTCACCCTCCCTAAAGATAGTTCTATCTGGAAGGGTATGGGATAAGTCCAAATCTACAAAAAAATACATTCCAAGTAGACATTGGAAACTAGGAGGTAAGATCAACCATTCACATAAAATTATTGGTATTTTGTGTAATGTAAGTTTGAGGGTTGTGTGTAATGAAAGATGAACATAGTGTTGTATATAACAAAAGATGAACTTATAGTTTTTTGTATTTGACATAATAAAATATAATTTTCTTCTTTTACTATCTCACAACATAATTCCTTGAGTAGAGATCTTATTATAGTGGTAATAGAGTTTCCCAGCATTTTTCCATATAACATTATTAGTTTTCCAACTATAAGGGATGTAATGTTATCCATTGATTCAGTATTGGTTATAAAACCCATATATATTCTATCATACCATATGGGACCATCAAAACAGAACAATTTGACGGCCTAGTTGGATGGTTTTATTTATAAAACATGTATAATAATGAGTGTCACTTTGGGAAGATCCTTTTTTGCATATAATGATGGTGAAAAAATACCCCTTTGTTGATTACTGAAACTTCAATCATTTTATGGTATAGAAATGTTTATATTTTCAATAATTGATGATTTGTTTAATGATTAAAATGAGGTGATGTGGTTCTTGAAGTTAGATCATCGCTCTGGTTAAAACTAGTTTATAATCAATCAATGTAGTACCCTATATAAATCCTTTAGGAGTATGTATGGACATTTAATGAACCTTGTGTTGCCTTTTTTTCTAAAAAATGATCATATAGTTTTTAGGATGTTGATGAACAGAATACTACATGATTGCCTCAGCTCACCCATAGTGGTCTCTATTGATGATATATTATTCAACTATATGATAGAGGAGGACTATGTGCGTCATCAAAGAGTAGTTTAATTAATTTTGAGTGATCATTGGCTTTATATAAATTTATTTAAATATCATTTCTAAATTTTGGAAGAAACTTTATTGGGTCATGTGGTATCATATCATGGTATTTTAGTAAATCCATTTATGGATAATATTGTTATTACATTATATTAACCATGAAAATTTTTCTAGATTCAGATATTCTTTGGTTGGGTGGGTTGGGTATTAGTGATGGTTCATCAAATAATTCTCAATGATGGCTTCTCCAATGACCTCTCTCCCATAGAAAAAAGTGAAGTTTTTGTGGGATGTGAAATTTCATAATTTATTTGATGAGTTGAAACATATTTTTAATAAAATACCACAAATGAATCATCCATTGGTTGAAAATATCTATGTGGTTATTTTTAATGCATTAGGTTTGGGTTTCTGATATGTTATCATGAATGGTATCAATGTGGGGTCCTCTATTTCTGGATTTCCATGGTCACATGAGTATAATTATCTAACCAATGATCTCAAACTCACGTCATATATTTATTCCCTTAAGATATGGTAGAGTTACCTTTTTATAGTGGTTTACCATCTCATCCAATCATAGAATCCTATGTAATATCTTATGTTAAAATTAATTGAATTGGTTTCATATGTGATTGGAGGAGTACTTTCATTACTTCAATTTTGAAATTACCTACACCCTCAGTATGAAATTTTTTTTAACTGAAGCCTTGATTAGGATATATCTAACTCAGGCTGATAAATAATCATATGTTGAATTGAAATTGATGCCCCACTTTCATTATATTAATTTAATTGTTCAGGATAATGAGTCTGAGAAAATTAAATAATGTGCATAGTAGTCCTCTTACCATCTAGAGATGATTCTTTGGGAGTGGCCTCTTGATAATGTGTTTTCTATCATTAGGGAGTCACATTTTGTGGGATATAATAGGTGATTAGTTCTTCTCCTCATAAGGTATCCTATGTTTCTAGAACTGGTGCGACATTCCATTTTATATGAGGAAGGTCATGTTGGAATATTACATTGATTCTAAGTGTGTGGTTATCCATAAACCTATGAAAATGTTCTGTCATATGTGGTGATGATTCTAGTGATCGGGCATGAGAGGGGACATCACATACATTGTTTCTATTTATATACATTCCAACATGTTAATGCGAATCAAAAGAAACCCTCGAGTTTTCATTAACCCCTTAATGTTTTGACATGGATTTTTGTTCTAATTTATATCAATTTCGTGATTCAGATTCCTAATAACCCGTAATGGAAAAATGAAATATGGGTGTGGGTTAACTGGAATACCATACCATCTCACTTATATCCATTCATGATACAACCAATGTATATTAATTGGGAAATCTGTGTGTATGATATTATAAGATTCTATGGAGTTCCATCTATAATAGTTTTGATAGGGATAACAATTTCACATCCAATTTTTTGAAATTATTATAGTATGAAATGGGATCTAATGATTGATTCATCACATCTTATCATATAAAAAATTATGTATATATAGAATAATTTATATAGATCAAGGATAACATGATTCATGCTTTTGATTTTAGTTTTTGTGGAAATTGGGATTCCCCTTAGGTCTAGTTGACTTCCCCTACAATGAAAATTAATTGATTTTGATCTTTATGGAATCCATTGAGGACATTTTAACATTAAATATTCATTTAATGGTCATATATTGGTGAAACGTATTTGGTGGGACCTAGTTTGGCCCAAGTGGTGAAAAAATTATTTCGTTTATTCATCAGATTTTGGTGATGAAATAGTGCCAATATAAATCTTCTACTCATAGACATAGACACCATTTATATTTTATAGTTTTTTTTCATCTTCTTTTGAGTATTTTACCATGGTTAGGACACTGATGGATTGGGGTACAAGGAATTATTTCCTTATTCTATGCGTTAACTTTTGATGTTGATGAAATTATTAAAAAGGTTTCCTGAAACATTTATTTTCCACCTCTGTTGACATTTATTCATGACGTGCCTCATATATCAATGATTCAGAAGTCTGTATTTAACTGATACAATGTTTTGAGTTATGAGAACCTTGATGTTTATAGTTATTTATGTATTAATAAAAATCTAGTTTGAATTACTAGTTTTTGGAACAAACTTTTTCAAGGGAAGTCCACACCATTGTATTAGGTGTTATGATAGAACATTTATAATTCATATGATACATGGGAGAATTGGTAAATGATGAGAGGGAATTATCATCATATATATTAAATGGATTCTTCATGAAAGGATATCTTGGGACATAAATAATTTTTGGTGGTGACTTTATAACATACCATCATGAAAATCATGTACTACTTACCCATTGTATTTAATCGCCAATTGGTTGGGTTCATTTCAGAGTCTATGTGGATTTTTTGTACCATTGTGGAGATTATATAGTAATAAATACCATGGATGAAGTAGGTTGTTCTGTATAGTTTCTGGTTGTGGTATATGTTCTTGATGAGAGTGCCATAGCTAGGTTTTGTGGCTCTGCTAATTATTTCATAGTAGTGGAGTAGATGATCTATATATAGTATAGTGTTCATCAGAAATTAGTGTAGAGTATAGGATATGTTGTAGGGCCTTGGTTGGTTGTTTTTGGAACCTCTCCCATAAATGGGGTAGTTCCAGATTGGTGTGTGGGATTCACCGCAGCCTTACCCTTGGTAAAGAGTATTAGGATAGGTCATAGGAATGGATTCTATAGTCACATTTAATATGGATGAATGTAATGTAGAATTATGGTTTTCACCATATTCTCTTATTATATAGTGACATCTTATCCCACACTCCACCATTGTGTGGAAATTTTTGACACCTCTTTAACATGGTTTCTTAGATACATCATGGGTTGTTATTTTCCAAAATAAAATTATAGAACCCCTATTTTAAATTACACATCCATCCAGATTTATTTTATCCAATAAATTAATTTTTTGGTACTCCCAAAAGGAATTTTGGATCCTTAACATCCATTATTCTCATACCGAATCATCGGGGGATGATTTTGAACTTGATCAAGTATGTGATACTTTTTATTGTCTGGGAATCCTCTCTTATTATCTTCTATCATTTTAGATTCATGAATTTTCAGGTTATTTATGGATTGTATACTTGTTTTTATGGATCCTGGTTCTTGGGATTGTTTCTTGGACTTAAACATCCTAATATATCCAACAGATTTTCCCAAAAAGGTGAATTATCACTTGACCATGTGGTAAAAATATAGGAGTTTTTATAATAATTTTTCCTACATTGATACCATGACTGGTTTATTTATTTGAAATATATTTATATCTATTTAAAAACCATAAAATCATGTGGGGTTTTTTATTTATTTCATGTGTATTGGATTTTTTATATAAAATAAATTTTCCAATTATTAGAAAATGTTTTGTAATTTGAGGAATTATAGCTTGAAATGACTTGATTTTTATTTATATGAATAATATCTTCAAATAAATGAGAATTTTTAATCACATGAACATGATTAAAATAAATTTATGGTTTTGAAATTGAAATGTAATGTTGAAACTAAGATTGGGGATTTGAACCGTGAATAATGAATTGAATTTAAATGATTTATTTTTTTATAAATGAATGATAAATTGAAGATCATTTAATTCTAGGTATAAAGTGGTTAAATATGAGATTCATGTTAGGGATTTTAATACCCTAAAATGGAATACCATTGACCATTCTAAATAAACCAATTTCAACATGATTTTCACTAATTAGGTTTTTATTAATTCTATCTTGATAGCCTATTCATATGGACATTAAATCAAAAGGTAATTCATGATGAAAAACCAAGAAGCGTGAGGATCCTATTGTTGTGAAATAAATAACCACATGCCTTATGAAAATCTCTCTGGAATTTGATTTGATAATTATATGACAATGATTATAGAAATGTCATATTAATTTCCTTTTATATTTTTAAAAATATTCATTCAATATATAATTTATATATCGATCATCCACTTGATTTGAAATTATATTTTTATTGATATTATAGAATTCTTTAACATTCCATGTTTTGATAAAATTAATGAATTAATGTTTTTTTGTATTAGAAAATATAATGAAATAATTATTATAATCCAAAGGATAATATTTTCCAAACCTTACATTTTCCTTCAGATGATTATTGATTTTTTATGCTATGTTTTATAAAAGGGAAAGATCCACATTGATATGGATGGTGTCGTTGTTCCTTGGGACTCTATAGTGATGATGAAAACCGTTGGAGTGATGGTCCACTTATTATATGAGTATTTTGAATCTTCTTCTTGAAGGAATCAGTGTCGCATTTTGGATGATATATGAATTTGGGATGTTTATTTGTCAATTTTTATTACTTTTACATTCTCATTTTTTTCAAACATAATATGAAGAAGGGTAATTTTTGAATTTATTCACAACATTATATAACCACTATGATTCAGATCAGAAACACTATAGAAGATGTTACTGTATTATTAATATCAAAATTCATCTCAATCAATCTTAAAATTATTTCCCTATATATCCTCATAACCTATTCATATAATCTACAAAAGTAATACACCATTGTGGAAATTTAATCAAATGTTGAGCTATCCTTCAACTCATAAATTTATTCAATTAATCACCTCATTTAATCATCACATGAAACACCATCAAAGTATTCCTTAGATACCATTTTCACCCCTACCATATTAAATTTAAATTCATGATTACAACAATAGTCAACAAAATTATATTGGTACATCTTATTGAATGTATTATATTGTCCTGAATATTTACACATCATAACTCAAATCATCAACCTCAATTAACACCCTTTTCCATATAATTTGAAAACAAAATTATCATATGATAATGATTTATTTTATAAAAGATAGAATTATTTAATAGTAAATTAAACTTCTCTATTTTTTCATTCCACTTATTTTGAATCATTTATATTCTATAATACTATGATGACACAAGAAGATAATTTGAAAGATTTTAAATTTATTATAATTTATAAATATTCAGAAATATCATAAGGTATAAAAATAATTATTGTTCTCCTCAATAGTTATAAATAGGTTTCTGAGGATTTGATAACAAAATAATTAAAACGATTATTCAATAGTTTTACCCTACCTCAAAATCAATGAGCTTTAATTTTTTATGCATTCAATGCAACCATAAAGCTTTTACTTGTTTTAGGATTCATTGTAAAGTCTACAGGATTCTATTAATAATAATTTTATGTTTAGTGACACATGATCAAAGTGTTCAATATATAATAATGTATTCTTTATATGTTTTTTTATTATTTCTATGGATAATAATTTCTACATACCACAATCAAATATATTAAAGAGATTATAACTTTTTCTCTTGATCATTGTGGATTGAAGTAGTAACTAGATAATACTTATTGATACTGATTTATTTTATCTATGAAGCACTATCATTTAGAATTTTTATCTCTTTGATCATGTTACTAATCCTCCTATAACATTGGGCTAAAATAGAAGATTTTATAGAAATATGGACATTGATAACATTTGATAATATTATATATATATATATATTTGAATGTTATTTCAAAAATAATAATTTTTTATGTTATGGTTTTCTTTATATTTGATATCATATTATTGTTTTTATAATTCAATTAATATTTTTATTCTATATTTTTTACATTTCACTATGTTTATTAGTTATGTTGATTTGATTACTCAGATTCTAAAACATCATAACTATAAATTATAGATATATGGAATCATTATTATATTTTTGAATACATCAATTCACTCATAAACACATATTGATTCTTAAATACTGGGACAAAATTTAGTATCAATGAAATTAACTTTTTATGTTTATGTATAAAAGAGGAAATATTAATTTTCAATGTCATGATTACATGTTAAAATAATTTAAAATTTTAATCCATGTGATATATAAAATTTTTATTGAGCCAATTATAAATATTTGAGATATTATATAATTTATACTTTTATTAATACAAGCGTTCATTTTTAGAAGATGATGGTTTTGAGTTAGAATATTACAAAGAAGAAAATATAAAAGAAATAGAGAATGGAGGAATGAGTATTAAGAGAACTAAAATGTCCATAATACTATTTTATGTTCAATTAAACTTTACATATAGAGTAACATATTTTCTTAGTATACTTATAACATAATTTAGAGGAAACATGAAATTTCAGATCTCATAATATTAAAATTGTTTGGAATAAGAATAGACGTGTTTGGTGAATATTATTGATAATTTTTTTTCTACATATGAAAATATTTTCTCATGTGAATAAATATTTTGGGGGGGTAATAAATAGTATTTCATCAACTAGGGAGACTAAGATTAATGATTATTAGTTAGAAAAAAATATCATTGATATAAATCAAATGAAGTATAAATTTAATAGGAATATTATAAATGACATGAAACTTATTTTTAATCTGATTCGTGGTATTATTATTGAAATATTTATGAAATAAGAGAAATGGTTTGTGTGAGATGGTGAGAAAGTGAAATAATAGATTTTTATTCCATTTCATATTAAAAATATAGATCTTTTATATCAAAAACATTTCAATTTAATGAATTATTCTATGAGGTATCATTTTTAATATTGGAATATATAATATTTTAAAGTATATTTCACTCAAAAATATAATTTAATGAAATGTAATATTGGAAATATTGACTCATAGGAGAAGAATTGTGTAGACAAATATGATAAGCCAAGAAGAAGAGAAGATGATAATGATTCTTCAAATGTTATCTACTATGTATAGAAGAAACTAGGGAATATTAGGCTAGATTTTCATATATTTAAATAAAATGGGAGAAATCCCCAAAGATCCCCAAATCATAATGGAATTATTTTTATAATATATAATATTAAAATATGGAGTTCTATTGATGATCCTTATTCTGAAAATAGTGACCCTAATTGTTTTGATAGCTATAATGTTACTATATATTATAGGAAATACCCTAATTATTAAATAGATTTTATATTAATTTTAGAAGATAAATTAAATGATAATATTTCTTTAGAATAATGTTTTACTCTTTATTTAGAAGATGAAGATGATTCAACATCATTTAAGTAAATAGTAGAATATGTGACTATCAAAGGGGAAAATAATAAGTATTGAAAGTGATATGATTAATCTAATTCAGTTTTTTAGTGACATATAGTATCATTTATAAACATACCTATAAATTAAAAGAAAAATATAATTTGGTTTCATTATATTTTTAATATAAGGATGATGTTATTAAACTAAAATCCATGATTAAAAGTCTCAAGAACATTAATTTTATTTATCTATGCAAATGGAAACTTTTTATAATCATCTAAACATAATTAAAACAAATAATTATTCATCTAGATAAAGTTATTCATCTTCCAAAAAATAATATATTAATTCAAATAATTTGGGTCAAATAATATACCTTTATATGATAAATGATTGAATGGATGTCACTTATAGAATAATTGTTTCTTGAATAAATTTCAATCATTCTAAACTCTTATGGATAATATTTCAACATAACATTAATTTTTCATCATTAATTTATTATGTTTACAAAGGACCATAATGTGTTATTCAAAAAAATTATAGATCCAATAATGTTTTGGAACGAAAATTTTAGACTCATATATTTCAAAGAAGATAGATGAAAAGAAAAAAACAAATCACATAATATATATGAAACAGTGTTTCTCAAATGTGAAAAAAAACATGTTGAACATCATAAAATTAAAATAAATGTGAAGCATGTACCTATTACATTCCATGAGAATGTGCATGGTCAAATCATCAAAAGATGTTATCAATAATTTTATTATGAGACATTAATTTTGAATGTTATGTTTGTTTTAGTATATAATCACTACATAAATATCATATATCAGTTGTATATTGATAGATACTTCATGAAATTTTAGAGTAAAATATGAACAAAAATGATTTCACAACTAGTTCAAATTTTACCATCTAATAACCTTGATAATGTATAAACAATTAACCTAGAGGGGTATACTTGTTGGAATTTTCCTAACCTTATTATTGTAGTGGAAAATTCTTGGATATGAAATAGAATTTTAAGAGAGTGAAATGTTTGGACACAGATAATATTTATTTGAATGTACTTTTTAGGGATATTACAGAACATATAATCAATTTTCTTAGATTCATTGACCCCATCCACTATTGTATGTAAATAATTGTTATTTTAAACCTATTTTCATTTCATTAACTTCAATAAATTAGTATTTACCGCATATGTGTCATGAAAACCCCAATGGAGATCGATCCCAAACTACCCCAAGCTCACCTCTGTAGGTTAGGAGTTGGTAACAAGCACCAAATGGCATGAATAATATGGAATCCCTATACCTAGTGTACTGGTCTGAATGCCCCCGATAAAGCCCATGAAGAATTGAACATGAATAATAATAAAACTTCCAACATCTATAGAATAAAAAAAAGCATCTAAAAACTATATTTAAAAAAATATTATGATATTTAATCTAAAATTTAAAAAAGAAAAAATACGGGCCCAACTAGAAAGATGTCCAAACCTTATATAACCATAAATGTGAAGTGTTAAGAGAGAAGAAAAGTGAATCTCCAAGCCCTGACCACCATATATGGTCAAATACACTAGGTTATATCCCAATTCTCCTCTCTTACTTCCACCAACCTATCTATCATCTTCATATGACACGACACATGAGGGTAAATACCATACATGGGTGAGTATATACATATCCAGTAAGACACCATGAATGATTAAGGGGGAGATGTATAAGACAAGATAGGAATAGAGAGCTCAATATATAGAAATAAATTAACAAAATCCCACTACATGGATACATACCTACACACACACACACATATATATATATTCAATGGAAACCCAAATCTGAGAGAAAGGGGATATCCATCTCACAATACTCCAAGGAAAATAGTGTTTCATCAGGTATAAATGTCCCATAATGATCCCCAACATTTCATGTGTGCATACATTATACTAACTATATAGAGGGCCCAAACCATGCCACTATGTTTCAATGTTTTGGGGGCATAATATTCCAGTAGAGGACCCAATCCCTAGTGTCACGACCCGGACCTACCCAGGCTCGAGCCGTAACAACCCCAAGCCCGCCTCCATAGGCCAGGGGCTGGCGATAAGCATCGAAGGCTAAACAACTCAGGAAGGCCTTCACTTGAGTACCTATACACACACACACACAACACACTCAATGCAAAAGTTCAGAGTAAAAGGGAAAGTAAATTACTAACTTCTATAAACAACCACAAGAGTGCATCGACCTCTAAATAGTACAAAGCAATTGCTGAAGTTAAACTAAAAAATAAAGGGGAAAAACAAACTCCCAACTAGGAAAGTGCCACAAAACAGCAAGAGGTAAAAAAAAGAAAACACCTGGGAGAGTCCCACACTTAGAACCCGACTACGACCACCACACAAAGTCCAATCTCCCGAACTCCTAACCTCCACTAAAGTCAGAACCAACCTCTTCATCGTCTGTAAGGGAACACCAAGTGCGGGAAAAGCCCAAGCAGGGGTGAGTATAAAAATATTCAATAGGATACCCAGAAGGCTCGAGGGAGCAACAAAGGAGGTACCAAAGGGTGATAAGTAGATAAAACAGGGAAAATTAAAGTAGTACAACTGAGAGTGAAGTAAGAGTACAACAAGGAGTGTGGTAGAGGAACATCAGAAATTCTAGCTCAACCTAACAAGAGAAAATAGGTAGACTCATCCAGACATAAGGAGCTGGAAACGGTGAGAAGATGAACTTCTCATCAAGTCTTCGCTACCAATAGGAGGAGAGTAGACTCATCCAACCACGAGAAGCTAGAAATGGAAAGCACGTGGCATACCCCGTGCGTCTTCACCTATCCTGGAGGGAGAGTAAACAAGCCCATGAAGTGGGTACTGGAACAATGTATACATATATATATGCTCTGTCAAGAAACCCGAACAAGATTGTAAGGGGATCTCCGTCCTGTAGCTTAACCCAAGAATGTGAGCAGCCAACAGTTACAGAAGTAAACCCCATCGATGCCCAGCATCCTGCACGTCTACCCAGAACTGCAAGTCAAGGGGCTCAAATCACTGCACCGTGACACTATACTCTTTTGGTGGCACTGACTCGCCAGCACAGTTTTAGGTTGCGTCGCAAGGACACGTCTCGGTGGGGAAAGTGCCCCTCGTACTTGAGAGTTTTGGGGGAACGTCAATCCACACCTCGTCACTGCCTTGTAGTCGAGAGGTCTCCTCAAAGTCGACAGGCGACCCCCTGCCCCGCCCCGCTGGAGGGTAATCCCTAGAAGTCGACGGGTTCCCACTGGAGGGAGACCCGACAAGAGTCGACGGGCGCCACACTGCCCAATCCCGTAAAAGGGTAATCCACTAGAGGGACACCATGCTAAATTTGTCGATGAGTCCCAACACCTAGTCCCATTAAAGGGTACTCCACTGGAGGGAGGCTCGGAACTGTCATCGAGGACCACTTCCCAGCCTAGCTGGAGGTAAACCCAGCATCGGGGACCACTTCCGAGCCCAGCTGGAGGTAAACCCAGCATCGAGGACCACTTCCCATCCCCACTAGAGGTAAACCCGAAACCGCTCGGGCCATCCCTATTGGATAGTACTTCTTGGTGAACACCGCTGTACAGGTCATCCCTCCTGGATGGTAACCCACTAGCCATCCCTGCTGAATGGTACCACTCTGGCCAGCCCTGCTGGAAACAACCTCCTGGCCAGCCCTACAGGTAACAACCTCATGGGTATAGGATCGGTGCCTGTATAATGTGTTGGTCACACCGAATCCACAAGAATTCTACCAGGGAACACGAAGAAACTCTGCCGACCAAACCATCGAAAACAAATATAGGGAAAAACCACTCAACCCTTCTCGTCGAAACCATTGTGAACAGGACCCGGGGGACGCACTCAGCCCTATTGGTCAAACAAATGAGAAAAAAACTAGTGGAAACTCAACCTTTCTGGTCAGACAAACGAGAATAGAACCAGGGGGAAACTCAACCCTACTGGTCAAACAAACGAGAATAGAAGCAGGGGGAACCACTAAACCCTTTTGGTCAAACAAACGAGATAAGAGGGACCCTTTACATCACGAGAGTTCAAAGGTACATAAATAAAAACATGGCATGCAAATGGGTTCCACACGTCGTGTGGCCCCAACTCAACCCCAACCCAGCACACAAACGTTTTCAGGTACAAACACATGTACCTCCAAGCATTCCCGTATTTTCCCAGTGTATACCACGTTTCCAGCCCAAAGGATATCATGCACACGACACCAAACATCAACTTAATGGCGTAAACATAACAACTCCAACTTTCCACCTCAACAGCTGAGGCACAACTAACCACATCTCTTCAAACATTACTTCAATCACACGGGAGTGCATGCGATCACACGCCAAGGGTCCCCTACAAACACAGTAGGACGAACCACCACCGGAGCACCTTACTTGCTTCCACATTTAAAGATATATTGAAAGAGACTCCGTACATCCAAACATATCGTACCATTGTAATCCTCGCGGAAAAATATTTGAGATAGACTATCTACTTGCCTCCAATTGATATCATACATAAAAGTCGCCTGACACCGCTTTACCCTCGAACGGTGTCCCGTGGTCCCAAGCCTTGACCCCGAAATCAGTCATCCGCATTGCACCATTGTGATCCCCTCAGTAAGACATATCAAAAGGACCGCTCACTTGAGTGCAATGGATATCCGGAAAAAAAGATACATTTTGTCGTACCGCACACGAGCGGTTCTGTGTGGGACCCGCACCCCGGTCCCGAAGCACAACGAAAAGATCACACCATTGTGATCCTCTTGAAAAAGTACACAAGATGGACTAGTCGCTTGTCCAAAACAGACACCCGGTGATAAAGCAGGAAATCACCGCCAACTCCCAAAACGGCCCTCATAGGGCCCACACCACCATTCGTAATTAAAGAAGGTAGATTGCACCATTGCAATTCCCTTGTAAAAACACTCAAAATCGACTACTCGCACACCCTGAATGGACGTCCGATGAAAAAGTTACAAAATACTGCTGGCAGCTTAAAAGACGGGTCGTGGGGCCCATGCCTCAACTTCATCTTCAATGCCCAAAACCACACTGGGAAACTCCGGCTCAATGCCAGGGTCGCAATGCCACTAATGGCGCTCAAAACGGACATCGGATTTGTTCGCACCGCTCAAAACAAGAACCCCCAGAAAAACACCAATTCACTTAAAGACATGTCACACCTCCGTGGCCCCTCATTTCAGGAATTAAAACCCCCCGAAACCATCTCAAAAAGTTTGTCTCAATCCAAGGATCGCGTCGTCACAGTCGGCGCCCAAATCAGACGCCCTGCGAATGATTTATTATTTATAAATTGTTTTCTTAAAAATAATAATAATAATAATACTATTATTATTATTATAAACTTATTTTATTTTATTTTTATATGTATATATTTTAAAACTAGACCGGCCATCCTGGTCGGTCTTCTTCCGCACACCGCCACCAAGACCCACGTTTCATGGGCCCTCATCTCCCAACAGACCGGCCAAGCGGCCGGTCTTCCTCAGCATGCCTGAGGTCGTTGCCTCGGGCTCCCTCGCTGACTATGCCAGGTCAGCGCCCCGCTTACTCCGCTGAGGCCCCTCGCCACCGCCTCTGCTAAATTCCACAGCCGACGCACACACCGCCCATCACCACTACATCCCAGATACACACCGGCTATGCACTGCCCGCCTGAAGTTGCCAGTGCCCCTGGCTCCACCGCTCTGCTCCAGCCAGTCTCAGCGCTCCACCCAGCTCCTCCCAGTCACCACGCCACAGCCGCCGCCTCCGGCTCGACCTCCGACTACGCCCCGACCACACCAGACACCACCGCACTAGATCGGCCCGGCTCCTTCGGCTGCCACCCTCGCCAGAGTCGAAACATCGTCTGGTCCTCCTGACCACTCCGATAGTCGAAAATATTATCTGACCCTAGTTTCGGGATCCTCGGGGCGAGGCCTTTTTATCACCTGCCCCCGATCGTCGATCCGACAAAGTTTACGGGCGTCCGAAAAACATTGGATGATGAACGCCCGATAATGAGGATCAAAATTGGGGATCAGATAATGGGCGTGTTAGTTCTTCCATCATCCCAGTTCAAGAATTATGGAAAAATAAATGATGAAATTGAAAGAAACACCTGAAATTGACGAAGGTGCGGAAATTTAGTAGAAATCCTACCTCGTTGGATCTGTTCGTCATTGGTGATGCCTTCGTTGCGCTCCAGCTTCAATCTGCTGAGGTCTGGGAGATGATCGCTCCTTGATCTGATGAAGAACGATGAAGATCACTGAAGAATGGATGAGATATAGAGAGAGTGAGAGAGATAGAGGAGAGAGAAGGGAGAATCCCCCCAACTCTTATTTATAGGAAAACCCGCTTAGCTCGGAATTCGAAAACACTACACCATCTCATTTTATATCGTTCCTAAGAAAAATGCCACATTTCAAACTCAATGGAAGTCTTGGATTTCCTTTCTGAGGCTTCGTTCGAAATTTATAAAATCTAACGCCCGAGCCTGCTAAATTACAAAAATGCCCCTAGTGGAATTTTTCATCGGAGGCTCATGCCTGTGAAATTTACACCCCTCCTAGGGTAAACGACACGTTCCGAACTCAACGGTGCCCTTGGTTTTCCAATCTGAGATACGGTTTAAGAGACACCTGAGTTTAACCATTAAAATAATAAATTAATTATTTTATTTATCTATTTAATGTTTAGGTAATGGGCGAGGGGTCCAAACTCCCCATGCCGACATTCGTTATGTCATTCCTAGGGAAAAACCCCATTTCGGACCCATCCGTACACTCAAATTTCTGATCTGGATCACCATTTTGGATTTATCCCGTTTATTCGGCGTGCCCCATGTGAACGCACTAAAAATTTAATTTCAGCCACACCGGGGCTCAGAATCACAGGTTGTCTGAAGGTGCTGCTCTGGAATAAAATCAAGAATATTACAAAGTCATTTATAAAAAAAACCAGGTTCTTACACCTAGTGTTTCAGGGGTGCCACTAAGTATAAGGAGGGCCTTCACCCAATTTGATAAGTTGTTCCACTTAGTAGGTAGAGGGACCACACTATATCTAATATGGGAACCACTAAATAGATAGAGTACCTGATCCATATCCTACTAGGTGTACCACTCAATATATTAGGGTCCCAAACCCTAATTCCATAGGCGATACGAACCCGAAGGCAGAGTTCATGTTCCCCAGTCTGTTAGGGGAGTGCTATATAGTTTATAGAGGACCAAGACCCTATCCAATAATTGGTTAAAACTCAATATATATAGGACTCATGCCATAATTCCATGGGGGTAGTATAACACATACTATTTAGAGGACCAACATCCAAATGATATAAGTGGAACCACATAGTATAATAAGGACTAGATCCAATGTTTTTTTTGTGGGTACCACTCAGATGATCATATCTAGTCATTATCATCATCATTCATTTCCTAAAGAAGTGTCACATACATAATGTATCATATTGTATCTAAAAATACACCATGACGACCTCCATTACAATCTATGTGAAAACAATTATGAAGGGATAATTTCGAGAAAAAATAGTTGTCTAAATAAAGGATATATTATAAGTATATGATTCATTAAAAACAGGGTACACATAATTTAAGTGGACCCACGTAGTATATGGTCCCTCCCTATAGTCTAGCCGAGTCTAGCTCAATACATGGTTCACTACCCATGTATCCTTACATAAAATATAAAGGGGCTATACAACATGTCTCTACCTCCATGGATTTATCCCATGATCCAATCCATGTCTGGGTAGTCTTTTATCTTCCTATGTACTCTGATACATGACATTTCCTCTCACATAGGGTCCTTCCCATGTCCTTTGGGCCATGTCGATATATCCTTGTCGTGTTTTGGTACATAACTTGTTCCTAGAATATCTCCAAAGTTGTGTACTCCATGAGTACACACTATTTCACCGACATAAATTCACATAAAATGTGGGTCTCCCACATGTTTTGTGATATTTATCACACCTGAAAACCAAATCTACCGCAACCAGGGCCCTGCATTCCATGTGTTCTTCATACTACTCGGTGTGTAGTTGTGTTTTTCAATGAGACTCGGGATCTACTTAAAAATTCAAAATCTTGACCCAAATTTATGAATCCCTATATTTTACCACTATAAATAAGTGGTAGTCAATTTTTGTCATCATTTCTATCATTTTAATGCGATGAAATTATATTTCAATTTGTCGATTGAAGCTCGTGTGTACCTATATCTCCCATGGAACCTTATATTTCCTAATAAGATCTCAAAATCCATGGTTTAATCCCTCATAATATTAAATTAATCATGATCCATACTCCATTACCATATCCATTTTCCATCCTTGAATCTGATGTGAATTTGGTGCTTTTATTTTGCTTCTTCCAACCATGAATTAGTCGAATTGTGACCTCATTGTCCAATGGTGAAGAATGTGAAGAATAGTTGGGAGAAATACACAAGGAAAAGGTTTCAAAAATCATTTTTTATGATTCACTTTCCAGGGAATAATATTAAGGATAGATAGGTTGATAAATCATGATAAAATAATGAGTAAAAAAAATTAAATATTCAATTTAATTTCATAAGGATCATCTTAAGGTTTAAGGAATTATAGATCAATAAGAAGATTTATAATCCATGAATAACAAGTTTAATCAATATGGTGAAAATAAAAATTAAAAATTTATAACTATATTTGGATTTATCATTTATGAAGAGTGAGTTTTCCAAAAAAGGAAGAAGGTATGTTATTTTTTTTACCTCAATTCGCCATGATCTGGATGCTCATTATCATCATTTTGATTCAAAACTGATAGGTGGTTGACACTTCTTTTCAATGATCTTGGGGTTATGTGGGGAATCATTTAGATTTATCATAAAATTACATTTATAGAAGATTATTTTAGGACATTAAAATTAATTTATTAAATTATTTAATTAATTTGATTTTTAATCATCCTCCAAAAGGTTCTCTATATGAACACCCCCTGCTAACCAAAATTAGGTTTCACATATAGTACACATCACATTCTGAATTCAAATGTGATCATAGATTTATTATTAGAGGATACATTTATGAACTTTCCCATATTTTATGAAAAAAATATGTCATCACAATACAAAATATATTTAATAATTTTATAAATTTAATTTCAGGCACATAGTTCCTTGAAATCACCCTCTGTCTCTGAGAAAGGCTCCAAAAATATTTCTTGAGATTTATTTCCATGTCTCGTAAGGAAAAAATAATTTCTCTATATTATTTAAAACTTCATAACTTTTTTCCCAAAAATTAAAAAATATGAAAACAAATCAGGATGTTGAGATCACATCTAGCACTCCCACTCTTAGGAGCTCTCCTACATTTTATCATGCTGTCATAGCTCATAGAAAACATGGATGTCCATCCATTCACAATCCAATCATTATGATCCTTGATCATTACCATATAATATGAAAAAGTGTATCAAACCATGATGTTCATATATCCCCAGTCAATAACATTCATGGGGTTATGAATGTATCTCCTCATTGGCGCTGTGTGGAAGGCATCATGAACCAACTCTAATTTCAACTTTTCATAACCTAATCCAATGTGGATAAAGCCAAAACTACCCCAGTCCCACCACCATAGGATAGGGGATAGAAAAATCTCTAAAAGGTGAAACTAATTTGAGAGGCAATTCCCTAGTGTAATTTTGCTGAGACACACAACCATCTCAATGAAGAAGTACAGAAGAATACTAATAAATGATGCAACATCAATAGAATAATCGATTCATATATAACTTCAAAGGGATATAAGAGTAGGAAAATATAAATTGAAAAGGAAAAGGGGGAACATAAAAAACCAATAAGAAATATTTCCCAACCTAGTAATAACTAGAATGTAATTTTCTAAGAGAGACCTACTCTGAATCTCCAGGCCTCAACCATCATACATGGTCAAATGCACTAGGATATCCCTATTATCCCCAATAATCATTTCTGACCTATCTATATTTTATGTAAGACACAAAACGTTTGGGAAATCAAATGTTGAGGTGAGTATATAAATACATAGAAGTATATTGTTAATGATAAATGATGATCTATGAGAGACATGATAGAATAGATAACTCATCCCATATCAAAAGAGTAAAAAAATCCAATAACATGGATACAAGTATATATTTTCTCACAAAAAACCATAAAAAAGTGGGATACATGTCTTTATCTCATAGACCACCCCATGAAAAGAGTATTTCATAGTACTAATGATCCAGAAACGATTCCTAGCATCATCTATGTCTATTCATAAGAGTAACTTTGTTGAGGGCCCACACCTTTTCAATGTGTCTATCATTCATGAGGAAATAGTTTCCAATAAAATAAATAATGTACAAGTGTGTCAGTGGGGATCCACTCAATGTAAGAAGAATATTCACCCTATTTGATAGGGGAACCACCCAGTAGGTTCAACTCACACCCTATATTATAGGTGTACCACTTTGTAGATTGTGTACTCGCACCCTATGGCTCCAACCACAATATTATGAAAATAAGTTTTATTTTAAACCAATTACTATATACATCATATGTTCCATTTTTTGTCCCATCAAAACACTATATGTATCTTAACAGAGAACAATGTGTCTGTTTTAGTAGATTATTACAAAGGATTTATTTTTTATTTTCATTCACACAAATCAATATAACATTCATTATTTAAATGGTTATCAACTATTTTGAAAATTATGAAATAAATTATTTTAATCACTATTAAGATTGATTGATATAGAGTGTTAAAGATGTCAATTTGTGGTAATTTTTGTTATGAAGTATGAATTGTTCAAAACCTTTGAGTGTCTTGGAAACCATAATAAATAATGTTATTTAAATGGAAGAATATAATAATTCATGAAATTTCTCATCATATATTGGGAAAATATTGTATAGTTCAACAGGTTTAGATGAATCTCGTAGTACTTTTAAGGACCTCACCTCAAACATAACAAATTATAGTTATTTTAAAACTATAAATCACTTTCTCTTTTAAAATATCTTTTAGGTTTGTATTTTTGTAGAATTAGGACAATCTATAACATATTAAACCTATACATTATAGGTGTATACATATATTTATAATCCATTTTTTCTACAAAATATGAATATTTAAAATAAAATATGATTTCTTATTCTGATATATCTTCAAAAAGTTTCGTCATATCATCCCTAAAACAAATATTCCTTAAACCCTATGAAAATTTTGTTAACATGGTATGAGAAAAAGAAGATCAAGAAGAGACTTAAATGGAAGGAAACCAATAATCCTGTGAAAATCCATTAAAAAATTCCTTAAAAACAGACTTTTTACCCTTATAAAGTGATCATAATTTCAAAAATATCATTATCACATATTTTCAAAATAAAAAATCATTAAAACGCATATGAAATTTTATAAAAGATAATTCGGTAATTTGGGACATAATTAAACTAAAATGGATTAACCATGTGGTTGAATTCCATATATGTCACTCTTACAAATGGAAAAACATATGGTCGAAATCCAAACATGTCACTCACACAAATGAAATACCCATATGATAAAATTCCATACTTTAAACTCTTATAAATGGAATATCCATATTGATAAATTCTATACTTTTCAAACATATAAATGAAATATCCATATGGATGACTTCCATACCCAATTCATTGGTGGTTATAACGTAACCACTCATCCTTAGTTTATCACATAACCACCCATAAAATTTTCAAGTACCATTATATAATCATAACAAATAAAATTTTTCAATTTCATCCTTACAATAATAAAGTTTAATTTTCACTCATAATAAATCATTTCAAATTATTGAATAACCAATCAATTTTAAAAACCCATTTAAAAAAGTTTGAAAGTGATTATTAAATCATATTGTCCCATACAACTTTGAATCATTTAAAAGAAACTCAAAAATTACCATTTTAAAGAATTAATTTCCATATAAATAAATTCATAAAAATCTTTTTGAAAACATGGATATGAAAAGGATAGATTTATAATAATAAATCATTAAAATAGTTAAAATTATTTATTAGTTAAAAAGTCTCTTACCTTCAGTCTAATTAATCTTGTATTTCCTTTTTTACTGAATAATATACATAAGTTAATTATTTAATTTCGTGAGATACATTATAAAGTTTATTATTCAATTTATATCACTTGTTATGATGTTATAAAATTTAAATAATTGTTTATGTTCTGGTCAAACGTTTTGTCGATATTTGGTACTTGAATCGAAAAATAACACGGTATAATGTCAATGGTCAAAAAATCATTAGTCTATCATCTCCATAATAATATTCAAGAAATAATAATAACTTTTATACATCAAATATACATTTTAATTAAACCTTCTATATATTTTTATGAAAAATGGAGAATGTTATAATCATGGAGATGATAGAGTGTAAATATGCATGAATAACGTTTTAAATTTTCAATGATAATTATAAAAAGAAGTTAATTATTAAATTATCATTAAATAATGATAATAATATAATTAATATTATATTAATAATTTAAATATATATATATTATCCATGTGATGTGGTGATGAAAAACGAATCACGTCGTTATGTGGAGGTGATTGTTCACACATACGCACGAATGACTATCATTTTAATGTTCATGGAAAGGAAAGAACATTAATAATGTATTATTATTTCATAATGATAAATATTTCATTAATATAATAAATAAAAATTAATTCCACTATTATAATTACTCTTGAAATACGGTTATGGAAAATAATTATTTTGGTTTGCGTGGTGGTAGTATGTTATACACACAAATGAATAACTCATTTCACATTTGATGAAGTTGGAGATGTATTTTAGTAATTTTATTAACAAAATAATGTATCAGTATATTTGGGATATGTTAGGTGTTATTTCAAATTGTTTTAATAATATTATAAGGATGTGGAAGAAGAAAAAAACTAAACACTTAATTAAAAATGATACCTCTTCCTTGGGAAATCACCTTTAATTTACACCATAACAACCTTAATGAGGGTGTTAGCACTAAAATAAGGCCATTATAATGTGGTTACAGATTCTAGGAATTTATTTTCAAATATATTTTTAGAACCAAATTTGGTTTTATAATTATTTAAATGATAATAATGGTTTCCCTTCTATAGGAGAGGGGAGGGTCACCCATTGAATTCATGAAAACATTAAATTAAAAAAATTAATTTTCTGTTAAAAATTTATCCAAACTGATTTATTTATATTATATGATTATTTACCATTCATAAACAGAAAATATAATTTGTTTTTACTATTTTTAAATCTTTATCTTTTGGATTTCACCCATATTTATCCTCCTTAACTCTAATAGTGACAATTTGTATTTTAAATCATTAAGGGTTAATATAGTTACTATAGAAGGATATAATAAACATAAATGAGCCATTTATGAAATTTTAGAAAATATACCAATTATTATTATAAATATTATATATTTATAAATTTTATATAATTAAATAAAATATTTTATATTTTTAAAACACCATTAAGGTTAATTTTGACCCTATCCATTTCATGACATTATACAAATAACATTAAAACATCATATATTCAAAATAATATTTTAACACATCACTAAAGTGTAAAATTAATCCATAAAACTCATGTGTGAAATTAATTATATCACATTATATTTATTTTAATATTTTAAAAATCATTTATTTGATTATTCAATTAATTAATTAATTATTGCATCATTGTTATGTCACAATTTAAGTTATTTATTTGATCACTAAAAATTATAATTAAATTACCCTAATGTAGATAAATATTTTATATTTATAATTAATTTTTATATTGTAACATATTACCTATATAATCCCATAGTAAAAATATTTCACTTGTTAAAAACAAATATTTGACAAAATTGACTTTTCTTTGAATATAATATTATATATGTCATACTCTCATCCATATGGCTTCAAAAGGTCATAAAATTAGAAAAATATTTATTTTGGTCTAAAATAAGTCATCCAATTAAATGTTTACAAGTGTTACTATACTTTGATAATATTTTATAATATTTGTTTTAACCGTAATTACCTGATTTACCCTTAATAATGATAATAAAAAAAATTACTAAAGATACAATTCATATTTTAAAAAATTGAAATCTAATTATTTACTAAATGTGTACCATATTATTCCAAATATGGAAACAATTTTGAAATATTCAAAAAATATAATTTGATAAAATTAATTTAAATAATTATCTTTGATAGATCGAGAAAATGAGTTATTCAAATAAAAACGTTGAAAAGATCACAATGTTTTTTTATCCAATTTATATTTGATATTAATTATAATGACAAGAATTTTATTAATTAATATAAAATATTTAATTATAATTTAAATCCACTAAAATAAATAATTTAACACTATAAATAAATTTAATGAAAAAATAGTTTTCAATTAAAATGCGTTATTTTTTTACAATTAATCAAGACATGAAACCTATTAGAAATATTTCCAAAAAAACAAAAAAAAAATTGATAATACAATTTAACATAAGATGTTAATTTTTCTAATATAACTAATTAAACAGTAAAAAACAAGATTTATAATAAGTGGACCATCAAAAGGTGGTAAATCTTCTTTTTTAACGAAGAAAACACTACTTTTATTCGTAAAATTTTATTTGTTCTTATAATTTTTATTTAAAACACATATGAGGAATTTAAAATTTTAAATTATATATATATATATATATATGCTTCATTAACATAATCCCCCAAGAGTTATTTCTTAATTTATTGGTATAAAACGCACTTGTGTAAATTTAAATTATTTTTCAAAAAACATTTACTTTTATTTTAAAAAGGGTTTTAAATTCATTTATATTTATTTGTCAAAGAATTATATATACATGTGTGAAAAATATTTTCATAATTGAGTTATTCCTATTAAAATTCTGTATTCAAATGGATACGTTTTAACAATAACATTTAAATAATAATATTTAGTTGTTTTTTAAGTTCAATGTGGTGTATCATGTATCATATTGAACATAGTATTTATTTTTAAAAAGCCCATGATGTTACATTCTCCCCCTTTTGAAATTTCATTATATTTATTTCATCTTCAGATAAAAAAATTGGTGTTTAACATTTCAAAATATCATTATTCAAATCCCACATTAGAAAAGGGGGCAATAAAACATCCTCTTTAAAATAAAGTGGGGGAAGTGCAAAGGTAAACTGAGATATCACATACTATGTTTACATATTGTAAAACATGGACATGGAATAGAAAACTAACTACCATGTTCTTATGGGGAGTTATGGATAACATGGTCCTGATAAAGTTAGCAATAACAAAACTATAAATGTGTGATGGGTTAAATGGTCATTGATTTCATAGAAAGAAAATTAAATGGCTAACATTTTCTAAGATCCTTTTTATATAGTTGAAGAGTTATTTTACAACCATTAATAAGAAGACAAGTAAATATACTTGAATATTATTGTGTTATACGTTAATCAAATTCCACCACAAAATCATTTTTTCTTCAAACGCTGTGTTTTCAAGATGAAATTTTTATTCTTAAATCAGTGGGATGATCTTCTAGAGAATCCGATAATCCCAAAAAGATTAATCATATATTCTTATTATCTTTTGGAATTACCCAAAACCGAATGGTTAGGATAAGATATGATAATTACTCAAAAATAATAAACCTCATATGATGAAAAACTATTTCAATATCCAAAATTCAAAAGTAATACCTAAAGTTAATCATAAGAGATGTGATTAATAATTTCATTAAAATTCCTCAATATAATATAAACTAATATTGAATCTAAAAAATAATATGTATTTGATGACATAGTTTTCAATGATAAATTTTATCCCAAAAAATATCAATCAATCTTAATATCTTATAATATAATGTAGTTTTTATAATCACATATTCTCCAAGATAGGTTAATAAATTTAATAAAAAACCTAAATCACCATATTTCTAGAATAAATTCATATATTTTTCCAAAATATAATTATATATATAATATGAAAATATTATACAATGGTATTGTGTTTAACTTGATCATATAGTGTTATAAAAATAGTGAACTTACAACATTAATCTCTTAATCACCAAATCATTTTCCAATCCCATGATTACCTATTCGATAAAAGATATGTTACAAAAATAAACATATACTTCATCTATAAAATAATTTTACTAAAAATTAAAAGTTGTACTAACAATGAAATCTTGTAGGTCAGTAGTAGGTGATGAACCCTTGTTACCCTTCGGTTCTTGTTCGATTCATGCATCCATTCCAGACATGAAGGGATGCCACTCATCTTTTCATATTTCATTTTTCTAAAACTATTTAGTTTTTATGATAATACCATAATATTTTAATATAGAAATATCTATTACAAGTTTTAACCTCATTTTTTATCTTATACCATTGAATTTTCTTCCCAAAATGTAATAACCCATATTTACCTCAAAAATAAATGTCTCTAAAAATACCATTACTCGCCTTAAAATATCATAACATAAATCCTGAAAATGTTTTCTAAGACATTTAAATTATTATCAACCTTAAAATTATAAACTCGGGATGATATCCCAAAATCTTAAGAAAACATCCTAATATCCAAATTTTTCTAAACCCTCCTCTGATGCCTACTATAATGACATTTCCATAAAGAAATATTATTCTAGTAATCTTAAAACTAGAAATATCATTTGTTTCCCAAATATCATTTAGTTTTATAGTTTTAGATAATTTAGACAAACTCTTGCATAGTAAACCCACACATCACATTTAGACACATATACGCAGTATCCATTTTTTTTAACAAATCACTGATCTTTAAAAGAAAACAACATTTCATATGCTGATATCTCTTTAAAATTTTATATAATATCATATTTGAACCAAATATTCCTTAAACCATGTGAAAAAAATTAAGAAAATTGAGATGAGGAAATAATTTCTTCAAGATACTAAAAAGAAATGAAACAATTAGTCCAGTTAAAACCTTTAAGACATTTCCTTAATACATACATTTTTATGTAGATAAATTTATTATTATTTTCAAAAGAACATTAACATTCCTTTTTAAAATAAACCAATTTTCGTGAAAACATGTAATCTAGAATATAAAATATAATTAGATAACAAGGGACATAATTAAACTAAAATGGAATAACCAAGTGGTTAATACATATCACTCTTAAAAATGGAAGAAACATATAGTCGACATATATACATGTCACTCTTACAAATTGAATAGCCATACGGCTGACTTCCATACTTTTCACTCTTACAAATGTAATATACATATGGTATACATCAATACATGTCACTCTTATTAACCTAATGGCCATAAAACTGACTTCCATACCCAATTCATCAAAGGTGATAATAAAACCACATGTCCTTGGTTTATCACATAACTACACATAAAAGTCCAATTATAATAATATAACCATAACACATAAAATATTTCAATTTCAACACATTATACATAAATTTTCATTTTCCCTCATAAGAAAAAACATCATGTTATTGAATAACGAATTCATTTTCAAAATCCATTTAAAATAGTTTTAAATAGATAATTATATAAATGTGTCCCACACCACATAAAATAATTTCAAAGAAGCTAAAAATTACTATTTTAAAATCACCATTTCCATATAAATACATTCTTAAAAACCATTTTGATAATATGTACATGAAAATCATTTTTTATAAAAATAAATCATTAATGCATTTAAAATGATGTTTTAGTAAAGGAGCCCATTACCTTGAGTCTTATTCATCACATATGCCCTTTTTCCCTGAATATTAAAATTAGTTTAATTAATTTCTATCTTAATAATTTTTTTAAGGTTTATTAATTATTTTATATCACATATTGGGATGCGATAACAATTACATAATTATTCATGTTCATGTTAGACGTTTTGTCAATATATAGTACTTGAGTACAAAATGAACTTGGTATGACATCTATAGTCAAAACTGGTCATTAGTGCATCATCTACAGAATTATATTCATGAAATAATAATAAATTTTATAAAAAAAATTATAATTTAAAATCAAAAGTTCTATTTATGGTTATGAAAAATGAATAACATTATAATTATAGAGAAGGTAGGTCGTATGTACGCATGATTCTTGCTTCAATTTTTCAACGATCATTATTGAAAGAAGGTGATTATAATTTTATTATTAAAAATGATCATAATATTAAAAATATAATATTATTACATTAAAAAAACATATAAATATCATCCATGTGATTTGGTGATGAAAAACGAAGCAAATCGCTTCATGGAGATGATTGTTAAAACTTATGAAGGACTGAATTTATCATTTTTATGTGAATAGAAATGTAAGAAATTAAATGATATTTTTTTATTTAACAAATATAAATATTTAATTAATTTAATTTAAATTTATTAATTCCTTCATTATAACCAATCTTGAGAGACGGTTATGGAAAATAAGTTATATCAGTTCCTTAGGTGGTAGACCATAGTACACACAAACAAATAATTCCTTTCCCATATGATGAAATTGTATATGTATTGACATGATGATATTAACATAATAACATATTAGTATATCAATTATACTTGAGTTATTATTTCATTATGTTTTAATTTGATTTCAAGGAAGTGGAAGAAGAAATAAAAAAGAAACACTTAATTAAAAATAATACCTCTTCCTTGGATGATCTCCTTTAATTAACACCATAACACCTCTAAAGAGGGTGTTATGTCTAATAAAATTACACTAGAATGAGGATAAAATTATATTAAGGTATTAGGTTATATATTTTCTAAATGAAATTTTTTTAAGTGTATTTAAATGGGAATAATGGGTTACCTTTTATAGGAGGGGAGGGATCTAACGACCCAGACGTGGTATACTTTGATATTATATTCCTTTTATGGAATACTTAATACCTAACCCAAATAGACACCCAAATACCATATTAGTTTAGTTCATTTGGAAACATGGAACATAGTCCTCAAACATAGAGAAAGATCTTCAACATCTCCCATCAAGATATTCCCCTTCTGTTTTCTTACCTAAAAACTTTATTTATATCTTGGGGAAAAGAAAACATAAAAAGGGTGAGTATAAATTATCATTAAGGGTAAAAAAAGGTAAAAATAATACAATATATACATGTTGGAATTTATAAAAATGGACATAATGTTTAAATATCAAAATTTTGAGCCATGAAATAAATCTTGACAGTACTTCAGTCAAAAATCATTAAAGAACATTAACCATTATAAAATAGCATTGGAATAAAACATGGATTTGTGGAAAAGAAGTCGCATAACATGATATCTATCATATCCATGGCCTTTCTTCGCAGACTATCATTGTAAATAAATTCAATTACTGAACCAGATTTACTTGTCGTTCCAATCATGTATTACTGAACCATATTTACCTGTTGTTCCAACCCTATATTGCTGAACCAGATTTACTTTCAATCCCAGTCATGTCTATCTCTTGAGATATAAGTTATTACCCAATGCATTGGAGGGAGATATAGGTCCCACCAATCTCATAATGAAATCATTCTTAATGTTCCAGAAAAACCTAAATCATGTATCATAGAATAACCTAGTAAATAAAATGGGTTTCTTAAACATAATTCCATCATAGCATAATCCATGTAAAATAAATGGAATTCATAAATACAATTCCATAATAACCACAATAAAATCATATAATTAATATGAATAGAAACATAACCCTATTTAAAATATTTCATCTTAGATGGAAATTAATTTTGATATAACACGTGAAATTAATTATTGAAGAAAATTTCCTTTCTTCTTCAAATACGTTTTTCTTTCTCAAAACTCCATGAAATTTGAAAATAAAATAATTTCATTGAAAATAAACTTGAAATAATGTAATTTAAGCTTCATGGTAATAAGGCATTATGAAATAATAAGAATCCATTCATGACATCTAAGTTTAAAAAAAATTCTCCTCATGTTTTTTATTTCAGAAAATTCAAAAAGTACCTCATATGGTTAATGAAAGAAAGATTCCATCCAAACCATGTAGTAAAAGTAAAAAATGGTTAAAAATTACTTTAAAAATACATTAAATAATATTAAACATTTTATTAAAACATTTTTAGAAAACATGGATATGGATGATAAATATATCCCCTGTAAATACTAACATATTAACAATATTGGATAAAAATGAGATTGAAAAATTTTCCATTACCTTAGGTGCAATTCATTTTGTATTTGTATGAAACTCATATATAGTATCATATATGATTCACTTATTAATTTATATTACCCATTTATTTATGAATTCTATGTTAAAGAAACATTTAGGGTAATCATCCTTTTATTAAACATATGGGTTTGACTTGTTGTTCTTGATATTTTTACATAAATCATGATTTAATTATATAAAGAATGTAAAATATGATTTATATATCATGAATATTCAGTATATAAATATATATAATAGATATATAAATGAAATGTAATACACCGTTCAAGGAGATGGTAGGGTGTATGTACACGTGAATGTTGTTTCTATTTCCTTATTGAATTGAATTGAAGAAAGTAAATGATATATCTATATATACATATATATCTAGAAGAATTATTATGTCATATATTTCATGAATATTTATCATATATACTTTATTACCAATCTTGATTGGTTAACATGTAAAATGAATTTCATTAAGTCATGAAGACGGTAGGTCTTACGTACACACGAGTGACGATATCATTCACTTAATGGTTAAATTCTATTGAATTGTATGGTATATTAATTATTCAGAATAATTATAATTAAATTTTTATTTTTTAAATACATTATAAAAAACAGTATACCCATCCAAATTAAGTATAGTTGAATAAAAAATTACACCACGACATGGAGAATTTATGTCGTACGTGTGTACGCATGGTGATATTCTTATTCGTAGGATGGATAAAATGAGGTATAAGGTTTTCACATAATTATAATAACATCTAAGAATATATAAGATATTGTATTTATTACTTTAGTTTGTGAACAACATAAGAATAGGATGTTTAAGAATAAAAGTAATTTGAAAGAGGTGATAAAACAATTACCTTTTTGAGTATCTCTTTTTGATTTGCACAAAAGGTCTCATAGGATGGATTTTTACCAAACATTTGGCCTCTAGGAGGAATTGAGGGATGTTGGGAGATTTTTTAAGGTTAATTTGGATGAGCCAAGTGGATTTAAAGGTTTGAGTAAGTGGGTATGGGTGCTGTCCTTTTATAAGAGGGAGGATGGGCCCTTAAGGAATGTCTGGAAATATTAATTTATTATAAATTTATATTTCATGTATAATGATCCAATAAAAATTTATTTAGAAGATAAAATGATTTTGGGTCTATATTATCTTATCCAATAAAATTTACACATATTTTTATTTTATTTTAAACCTTATCATTTTGATTTATCCTTAATTAATCTATTAAAGTTTATTTGTAGTAATAATATTCTAAAAATTGGATGGTTATAAATATTTACTTATGGGTTGTAAATTTTCTATAACTAGATAATTTATGACATTTTAGACCCTATAATTTTAACTTAGTAATTTTTAAAAAAAATTGTGATTTTTAAATAATATAATAATATGTTATTTTTATAAAATATCAACAGTATCAATTTTGACACTATTCATTTATTTGACTTTTCATAAAATACACAGCCAAGTTAAATTTGAAAAAAAATATTTAATACAATCCTAACAGGACATAGTAAAATAAAAAAATTGGATCGCATTAATTAGTTAATATTATATTTATATTCATATTTTTAATAAAATTTAATTAATATTTCTATAAAAAAAATAATTTCTACATCACTATTGTGTAATTATTAGTGGTAATTATATAATCTATAAAAATTTAAAATAAATTAATATTATTTAGATAGTTGAATTATATTTCTTGAGACTTTTTATTTTCTAAGTGTTTCCAATTTTATCACTACATTAAAATTATTATAATTATAAGATATATGAGGGTTACATGTTGTCACTTACTTTTGTTTTAATTATAATTACATCCCTTTCAAGGAAAAAGGTCAATTAAATAAATGAATTACGACCCTTATGAGATATTTATCGAATTTAATTCATAAAATATGATTTTGGATAGTGATAGGATAATTTTATTATCCTTGTCATATTGCTTATTACCCAAGTTTACCTGATTTACCTTTAACTGTGGTAAATAAAAATTTTCATAATTATTATTCATGATATCCAAACAATAAAAGTATCCTATTAACATAATTTATACCTTATTATTACAAATATGGAATCCATTTTTTAAAATTGAAAACAAAGTAGTTTTAGTGATTAATTTAAAATTAATTTTCATTGTTATAACTTGAAAGCAGGTTTTTAAGAAGTAAAAACTATCAAAAGATTGACATGTGTTTATGTACAGTTTCATTGTAAAATTACATAAAATGACCAAAACTGGATTAAATGATAATTATATAATCCAATTACACTTTAAAACAAATTAAATCTATAAATAAATTAGATGAAACACAGTTTGGAATTAAATTTCATTATTTTTCAAGACTCATTAAAATATGAATTTTATCAAAAAAATAACAAAAAATAATCCAAAGTAAATTTTGATGTCCCACTTCTAAATAAAAAGATTATTATGTATAATATAACTTATAAATGGTCTAAAACGAGATTTAAAAATGGTTCTCCAATAAAATTCAGTAAAACTATATATTTTTTTAAAAAATTACTTCTTTTATCCGAAAAATTGAATTTTTTATTATGTCATATATTGAAAATAAATAAGATGACTTTAAA
Source organism: Viscum album (assembly GCA_963277665.1). Taxonomy (NCBI): domain Eukaryota; kingdom Viridiplantae; phylum Streptophyta; class Magnoliopsida; order Santalales; family Viscaceae; genus Viscum; species Viscum album. The sequence goes on along the minus strand of OY728121.1, from coordinate 1,785,511,574 downwards.
ACATTAAATTGAATGTATTACAAAACTAATTCACCAATAAAATCCTTAAAGAGTTATTTTTATAATTTTCTATATTCAATTATTTTAATTTAATTATGTTTTCTAGTTAAATATATCCTTTATATTAAATTGGTTTTAATTTAATTTCATACTTAATTTCGAAACCAAAGAGTCATTATATAAAATTATGTAAATTATATATTCATAATTCAGTTAAAACCATTCATTCCATCCCTTCTAATAGCTTGGTGATTACAACCATAATAGTATTTAGTTGTTCACTTATATTTGGCCTTGTGTGAAATGAATTGTATCAAAAGAAATTGAAATTGTGTGTAACACAATCAAAGAATACGGTTTCATATAATACAATATAATACGGTGTTTCTCATAGCGCAATATAATCTTGATGTAGAGTACAACATAATACATAAATTAAATTAAAAATAATATAACTCATAAAATATCTAGGTGTTACATTATACCCCCTCAAAATTAATTTCTCCCTCAAAATTCATTGGGGTTATAAACGGTTTACTAATTAAAGGATTTATTTATAGAAACCCACTTCGTAAAAAGAAATAATGAAGAAAAATTTTAAAAATTTAAGATAGAAATGATAAGTTTTCCTAAATTTACTCATCATTGGGTTTCCACATAGGATAACATAGATGAGAAGTGAAAACATTGATATTGAGGAAAAATATAACCATAAAGTTTTGATGGTTAGTGATAGAGAACAAGGTTAGGAGAAAGTTATCTATCAAGAATCCATAAATATGTGATGATTTAAGGGACCATATAATTCATCATATAAGAAGATATTAGAATAAAATTTTTGGTTTTCATGATCCTTTTACTAAAGTTGATGAAAATGAATAGAAATATATACATGATTTTTATACAATCTCATCATTGGTCATGCCTAAATCAATTTCCACTTCATTTCTAATTCAAAAAAATGAAGTTGATTTTTTCATTCCTAAATTTTTAGTAGATCATGGGATCTATAAATATAATGATAGGACATTCCATATGTCTCAATAAAAAGGTTAGCCTAGGTTATCAAATATGCATAAGTCTGCCTACAGTGAGATAATATTTTATTCTAACTTATTACATATAAATTTTAACATAAACATTATATAAATTTATATCCTTAAAATCCATAAAATACTAGAAAATAAAAAAACTATAGAAAATTTTTCACTTACTCAGATTAACATTTGTCCCCCATATATCACAAGGTATCTCTAGTTGGTCACATTCCAAAAGTGTGAACACCTTGATCATGTATTCTCTTGATACATGGTAATAACCAAAATTATCATATATATTTATTGTAAACATGCATGTTTCATTATTCCAAAACTTATTAGATTTATTATTTAATTCCAAAGAAGTTGTATAATTCATCTATGATAGAATAACCCTATAGTCAATAACTTCATAATTAGTTCCCTAGAAACTACCATCATCATATTTACTTTTTCAAATCCAACATATCTATATCAAAACAAAATTATCATTACAGAATGGTAATGTTATGGTTTATCTTTCCCTTAATCTTGTGTTCTCTAAGTATATCACTTTACCCTTAAATCACTTTTTGGCTGTTTGGAACTGTTCAACATATCTTTTCCAATAGATAATGAAAACTTCTACTGAAAACACTTTTATATTTCATGATTCATATAACATAATCTTTGAATTCTGAAACATATACACCTCAATCATCTAACTTTATTCATAAAACATTACTCAAGATCCATCATATTATTCATTCCTAAAATATGAATTAGCTCATAAGTTTTCTCAACCTCAATATTCTTAAATTTAATGTAAAAAATACTATAAGAACATCACATACCTTTCACTTATCATTCACAATCTCTTTATCCTCAACAATATGACCAATACTTGTGCCATCATCATTATTCTATTCCTACTATTTCTACTTAGGAAATTGATCTTCATAATTCACATACTTTCCAAATCTTAAACATTCAATGGTTAACTATGTTCTCTGTAGTTCTGGATATTGATTAAGACTTGAATGAAAAGTGTAAGAAATAAATATTAGAGATTAGAAACACAAAAGTATGGAAATTCACTTATAGTATTTCAATCTATGATATCTTTAGTTTAACCCTTGTTTAGTCATGATTATCACAAAAACACTAGGATTTTAACATATACATGACTTATCCTTAGAAAATCCCATGAAAATTCCTTAGAAAAATATATAGGGGTCTTACTAAATTTTTCTTGTCCTAGTATCCAAAGTTTATCTAAACCTCCACTCTTATACATAATCTAACGACACAAACATGACGTACATTGACATTACATTAAATTTGAGGAATACTTAATACATAACATAAACATATTCCCAAAAACTAAAATAGTTTAGTGGATTTGGAAATTTGGAACATAATCTTCTAACTTAGTGAATGGTCTTCAAAATCTCCCATAGAGATATTCCTATTTTTTTCTTACCTAAAACATTTATTCAAATCTTGGTGAAAGGAAAACATAAAAAGTGTGAACTCAAATGCTCAGTAAGGGAAAAACATGGAGAACATAAAACAAACCATAAACATAAGAATGTAAAAAAAATTACATAAAGTATAAATATAAAAATCTAGGGGAATGAAATAATTCTTGGAAATACATAAGTAATAGATCATAAAGTATCGTTAACCATGATAAAATAACATTGGAATAATACAAGGAATTATGGAAAATAAATAAGCACAAAATAAAATTTCCATCATAGACAAGGCATTGCTTCCTAGATAATAATATTGGAAAAGTTCCATAACTGAATCGGGTTTACATACCATTCCAACAATGTATTACTAAACCGAATTTACTAGTCGTTCCGGCAATATATTACAGAACCAGATTTAATTTCCATTCCAACACTATATTACTAAACCTGGTTTACTTTTACTTCTTTTAATGTCTATCTCATTATATAAAAATCTTAAATCAACACATTAGAGAGAGATATAGGTCACACACATCTCATAATGTAATCATTATTACATATTCCACAAAAACATAAATCATTTATCATATCATATTCCAAGAAATTAAATGGGTTTCATAAACATCATTTTATCATAACATAATCCATGTAAAACAAATTGATTTCATAAAAATCATTCCATAATAAATGAAATCAATTCATAGTATTTATATTAATATAAAAATTATCCTATTTAAACAATGAAAAATAAAATGGAAAGTAATTTTTATATAACATGTGAAATTAATTCTTGAGGAAAATATCCTTTCTTCTTCAAATACATTTTCCATTCCAAAAAAACACCACACATATTTAAAAGAAAATAACTTCTTTAAAAATAAACTTGATAACTTGAAAAAGAAGATTAATGGAAATAAGGTGTTATGAAAGACTAAGAATCCATTAATTTCGTATAAGTTAAAGAAACATCCACCTCATTCTTTTTAATGAAAAGTTAGAAAGTATACCATATGTTATATTAAAGGAAGTTTCCTTTAGAAACATGTATTAAAAGTCAAAAATGGGTAAAAATGAAATTAAACATACATTTAATAATAGTAAACATTTTATAATTTTATTTAGAAAACATGGATATCGATGATAAATATATTCCTAGTAAATACTTACATATAAAGAATATCATATTAAAATGAGATTGACAAATTACACCATACCTTATGTCCGATTTATTCTATATGTGTCTAAAACTCTTGTAGAGTAGGATTAAACATATTGTTAACTTGTAAAAGATCCATAATAATATTTATGATATCATATATGATTCACTTCTGACTTTATATAACACGTTTAATTATCTATTCCATGTTAAATCAATGTTTTGGGTAATAATTGTTTATTTATCATATGTGTTTTGACTTGTTATTCTTGATCTTATTATATAGATAATTATTTACATACATCCAGAATGTAAAACAAGATTTATATATCATAAATCTTTAGTATAGAAATATATATTTAATAGATAGATAAATGAAATTGAATACACCATTCATGGAGATGGTAGGTCGTACATATGCATAAACGCGGTTTCTATTTCCTTATTGATTTGAATGGAAGAAAGTAAATGATATATATATATATACACATAAATCTAGTAGAATTATTATATAATATATTTCATTCTTATTTATTATATATACTTTATAATCAATCTTGAATTGTTAACATGAAAAATGATTCTCATCGCGTTGTGTAGATGGCAGGTCGTACGTACCCACAAGCGATGATATCATTCAATTAATGGATAAATGGTATGTAATTGGATGATATATTAATTATAAATAAAAATTAGGATGTTATATTCATTATTTATAACCTTTATACTCATCGTTATACCCATATAAATTAAGTATTGTTGACTAAAAAATTACACCACAGCGTGGAGACTGTGTGTTGTACGTACGCATGCATGGTGATATTGTAATTTGTAGATTGGATAAAAGGAGTCGTAAGGTTTTCACATAATTTAAAAAACATATTATAATGTATTATATACTATATTTATTACTTTATTATGGTAAAAACCTAAGAAGATATTGTATAAGGAAAAAAGAATTTTGAACTAGTTGATAAAATAATTACCTCTTTTTCAAGTATCTTCTTCTGATTTCAACAAAAGGACTCTCTATAATTGAATTCTACCCAATGTGTGGCCTCTATAAGTAATTGAGGGATGTTGGGAGATTATTTTAGAAGATTTTGGAAAATCCAAGGCACTTGAAATGTGTGAGTAAGTGGGTATAAGAGGTGGACTTTTATAAGAGGGAGAAGGGGGAATTTTGAAAAGTCTTGAAATATTAATTTATTATTAATGTATTTTTGGGTTATAATGATCCCAAACTAATTTATTTAGATAATAATATTATTATGGTTCTAAATAATCTTAAAAAATAAAATTTAGACATGTTTTTATTTTATTTTAAACCATTTAATTTTTATTTATCCTTTTTAAATTTATTTAAATTTTTGTGGAAATAATATTCTAAATATTAAACGGTTATAAATATATAATTATTTTTTGTCAATTTTCCATAATTGGATAATTTATGACATGTTAGAAAGTATAATTTTAACTTTCTAATTTTTAAATATTTTTGTGACTTTTAAATAAATTAATAATATTTTATTTTTTAAAAATATCTATAGTGTCAATTTTGACACTATTCAATTACTTGACTTTAAATAAAATCCAAATAGAAGAAAAAATAGAACAAAAACATGTCATAGTCACATAGAAATTTCGTGGATCCTATTAATTAGTTCATATTATATTTATTTTAATATCTTTAAAACCATTTATTTTATATTTCTATTAAAAAATAATTTCTATATCACTACTGTGTCTTTTTAATGGTTATTATTTAATCTATAAAAATTATAAATAAATTAACATGATATCGATAATTTCATTATCTTTCTGGAGAGTTTTTATGTTATTTGTTTTATCAAGAATATCACTACATTTGAAGTATTATACTTATAATATATATGAGAGTGACATGTTCTCACTTCCTTTTGTTTTAATTTTTATTACATCACTTTCAGGGAAACAAGTCAATTAAATGAATCAATTCTGGACCTTAGGTTCTATTTGTCTAATTTAATTCAACCAATATGCTTTTTTAAGGTGATAGGGTAATTATATTATCTTTATCGTATTGTTTGTATCCCTAATTTACCTGATTTTCCTTTAACCATGATAAATAAAAATTACCATAGTTATTTATCATAATATCCAAAAAAATAAATGTAACTCATTTACATAATTTGGAACCACTTATTAAAAATATGGAATCCATTTTTTAAAATTCAAAACACAAAAGTTTCATTGATGAATTTCAAATTATTTCTCGTTGTCAAAACCAAAAAGTGGGTTTTTAAGAAGTAAAAACTATCAAAATATTGATAATTGTTTCAGTTAAATTTAAATTTTAAATTAAATAAAATGAAAAAAATTTTATTGAAAGATAAAAACATAATCCAATTACACTTTCAAACAAATTAACATAATAAATAAATTAGATGAAATGGAAGTTTTGAATTAAAATGAATTATTTTTCACTAATCCCTAAAATATGAATTTTATCAGAAAAAATCCATAAATTCAACAAAATTAAATTTTTATGTCCCTATTAAATATAATAAGTTTATTATGTCAAATAGAACTTATAAAATTATCATAAAAGAGATTAAAAATGGCTCTCAAATCAAAAGGTGGTAAAACTGATTTTTTTCTTGAAAAATACTTCCTTTATCTAAAAAAATTGTATTTGTTCTTATATCATATCATGAAAACATATAAGATGTATTTAAAACATTAAATTGAATATATTAAATTTATATCTAACTAATAATATCAATAAATAGTTATTTTATAATCATATTGACTCACTTATTTTCATTTAACAATTATTTTCATAAAAACACATCCTTTATATTCAATTGGTTTTTATTTATTTTAGTATATAATTTTTTTAACCAAATAATCATTATATAAACATATGTAAACCATATATTTATAAATCAGTTAATCTCTTTCATTTCATCTATTCTAATGGCCAGGTTATAACAACAATAACAATACTTAGTTTTTCACTTATACGCGGTCTTTCAAGAAAAGATTTATATAAAAAACATGAAATTGTGTGTAACACAAGCCATAAATAGTGTTGTGTATACTGCAAGCTGATATAGTTTTATGTATAGTGAAATATAATCTTGGTGCAACATACAAAAAAATACATCAAATAAAATAAGAAGAATTTATCTCATAAAATCTTGTGGTGTTACATTATACCCCCCCCCCCCCCCCCGTTAAAATGAATTTAGTCCTCTAACTTTGTCGGGGTTCAAAAATTTTTACTACATGAATGTTTCATTTATAGAAACACACATCGTAAAATGGATTACTAAAACCAAATTTTAAAAAGTAATGTTTGAAACCTAATGGATACCGAAAGTAACTCGTCACTGGGTTTCCACGTAAGAGAACATAGGTGGTTATTTAAAACACGGATTTAGAAGAAAATTATAACCATCAAGTTATTTTTGATAGTGATAGAGAACAAGGTTAGGATAATGTTAACAATTATAAAGCCTCAAATATCTGATTATTTAAGGTATTATCTAATTCATCCGATAATAAAGTACTAGGATAACATTTTTTTAGGATCCTTTTCCTAAAGTTGAACAACACGAGCATAAATACATACATTATTTTATTAAAATATCATCATTGGTCATGCCATAAACAATTTCCACATAATCTATTTTTCAAATAAATTAATTTTAATTTTTTATTCCTGAAGTGTTAACAGATTAAGCGATCCATAAATAGAATGATAGGATATTCCATCTATCTCAACAAAATTTTTAGCACAGGTTATCAAATATGAATAAGTCTATATATGGTGAGATAAGACTTTATTATAACAAATGTCATTTGAAGTTTAACTTAAATGTTCTATAAATTTATAACCTTATAATGCTTATAAATGTAGAAAATAAAAAACTATAGAAAAAGGTTCACTTACTCAACATAACATTTATCTCCCATATATCACAAGGTATCTCTGGTTGGTCACATTACAAAAGTGTGTAAACATTCATCCTGTATTCTCTTGATTCATGGTAATAACCTAAATTACCATATATCATTATTAAAAACATGCATGTTTCATTATTCTAAAATTTATTGGATATATTCCTTAAGTCTCAAAAGTTTTTAAACATTATTCACGATGGAATAACCCTATTGTAAGTAACTCCATAATTAGTTCCAAAGAAACTATAATCATCTATTTTTATTTTTCAAATCCAATATATCTTTACCAAAACATCATTATCTTAATTGAAGGGACATATTAAGGTTTATCTTACCCTTAATCATGTGTTCTCCAAGTATATCTCTTTACCCCTAAATAAATTTTTGGCTCTTTAGAACTATTCAACATATCCTATCCAATCCTTAATGAAAAACATATTTCAAAAACTGTATATATTTCATGATACATGAAACATAATATTTTAATTCTGAAACATATACACCAAAACCATCCAACATTATTCTTAAACCTTTACTTAGGATCCATCATCTTTATCTTTCCAAAAATATAAATAATTTCTAATGGTTTTTCAACCTCAAGATTCTTATGTTAAATGTCAAAAATTCTATAAGAACATCACATACCTTTAAAATTTTGTTTATAATCTATTTATCCTTAGAAATATGACCAAAACATGTACCAGCATCATGATTCTCATCATGATATTTACACTTAAGAAATCGATTATCATAATTCTTATACATTATACTTAAAAAATAGTAAATGGTTTACTATGTTATAGGTAGTTATGGATATTTTCTAATTTAAGAAAGAAAAGTGTGAGAAATTCATATCATAGATTATAAGCACACAAGTAGGCCAAATTACTTATAATAAATCAATATGTGATATCTCTGGTTTAAATGTAGGTTGGTCATGATTGTCACAAAAACCCTAGTATTGTAATCTATACTTGACTTATCCTTATAAAATCCCTAGAAAAATCCATAGAAATATCTCTAGGTATCTTACTAATGTTTTTTCACTCATGTTTCCAAAGGTTAACTAAACCTTCTCTCTGATACCAACTCTAATGACCCAAACCTAAATTACATGGACAATACATTACTTTTATGGAATAATGAAAACATGACACAAACATATTCCCAAGGACCATATTATTTTAGTGCCTTCGGAAACATGACACATAATCTTATAAATTGGTTAAAGATATTCAACATCTCCCATAAAGATATTCCTCTTTTTTCAAACCTAAAACCATTCATTATATCCTAGGGAAATGAAAACATAAAAAGGGTTAGTAGAAATTCTAATTAATGGTAAACATGGGGAACATAAAACAAACCATAAAGCTAAAAATGTAAAAACATAGACATAAAGTTAAAATATCAAAATCTTTTGTCATGAAATAAATAATGGCAGTACTTCAGTCATAGATCATAAAGGAACATTAACCATGTTAAAATAGCGTTGGCATAAAACATGGAATTGTGGAAAAAAAATAAACTTGTAATATTATTTCCATCATAGACAAGGAATTTCTTCTAAGACCATCATAGTGGACAAAGTCCATTACTGAAATGATTTTACTTTCTATTTCGTCCATATATTACTAAACCATATTTACTTGTAGTTACAACCCCGTATTACTGAACCAGATTTACTTACCATTCCAGTCTTGTATATCTCATGAGATATAAATCATTATTAAATGAATTAGAGTGATATATAGCTCCCAAAAATATCATAATGAAATCATTCATACATTTTCCACAAAAACATAAATCATTCATCATATCATAACCTAATAAAGAAAATGTGTTTCTTAAACATCATTCTTTCATTACAAATTCCATGTAAAAAAATAGATTTCATTAATATAATTCCATGATAAGAAAAATCAAATAATAGTATTAATATGAATAGAAAAATAATACTATTTAAATAATGTCACATAATATGGAAAGTAATTTTGATATAAAACATAAAATTAATACATGTGGAAATGTTCCTTTCTTCATCAAATACATTTTCCTTTCTCAAAATGCCAAAAAATTCTAAAAGAAAAGAATTTATTTGAAAATAAACATGAAAACATGTAATTTTAGATTCATGGAAATAATGCATTATGATAGAATAATAATCCATTCATACTATATAAGTTAAAAACATTCTCCTCTTTCTTTTTTCAAAAAAGCCAAAAAGTACCTTGTATGGTAAATGAATGGAAGATTCCTTCCAAAACGTGTAGTAAATGTCAAAAATTGGTAAAAATGACTTTGAAAATACATTGGAGAGTAGTAAAAATTTTATTTAAAATTTTATAGAAAACATGGATATGGATGATAAATATATCCCCAGTAAATACTTACATATAAACAATCTCAGATAAAAATGATATTGCAAAATTATCCCTTACCTTAGGTCTGATTACTTCGGTATGTGCCCAAAACTTTATTATAGTGGCTTTAAACATATTACTAACTTGTAATAGAACCATAATAATATTTATGATATCATATATGATTCAATTATGACTTTATGTTACCCTTTTATTTATCAATTCCATGTTAAAACAATGTTTTGGGTAATAATTGTTTTATTTGTTGTATGTGTTTTGACTTATTATTATTGATCTTATTACATAGATCCTGGTTTAATTAAATCAATAATTTAAAACATTATTTATATATCATAAATACTCTATATATATAATAGTTAGATAAATGAAATTGAATACACCGTTTATGGAGATGGTAGGTCGTATGTACACATGAACATTTTTTTCCCTTATTGAATTAAATAGAAGAAAGTAAATGATATATATATATATATAATCTAGTGGAATTATTATGTCATTTATTTCATGATTATTTTTTATGTATAATTTTTAATCATTGTTGAATGGTTAACATGGAGAATTAATCTCACCGCTTCGTGTAGACGGTAGATCATACGTACTCACGAGCGATGATATCATTCACTTAATAGTTAAATGGTATGTAATTGGATGGAATATTAATTATAAAGAATAATTATCATTCTATATTAATTATTTAAATTCAATATACTCATCAATATACCATTATCATAATGAAATCATTCTTACATGTGTAATAGAAACATAAATCATTCATTATAGCATAAACCAATAAATAAAATGGGTTTCTTAAACAAAAATCCATCACAACATAATCCATGTAAAACAAATGGATTTAATAAATAGATTTCCATAATAAGAACAATAAAATCATAGTATTAATATGAATATAAAAATAACACAATATAAATAATTTAATCTTAGATGGAATGTTATTTTTATATAACACATGAAATTAATTCTTGAGGAAAATGTCCTTTCTTCTTCAAATATGATTTCCTTTCTCAAAATGCCACCCAATTTTAAAAGAAAAGAATTTATTTTAAAAATCAACATAAATAAGTATAATGTAAGTTTCATGGAAATACGTCATTATGCAAGCGTAAGAATCCATTCATTTCGTATAAGTTAAAAAAACATTCTTTTCGTGTTTTTTTCATAAGAGTAAAAATATACCTCGTATGGTAAATGAAAGGAATATTCCTTCCAAATGATATAATAAAAGTAAAAAAATGGGTGGAAATTAATTTCAAATACATTTAAGAATAGTAATTATTTTATGAAAACATTTTTATAAAGAAAGGATATGGATGATGTATATATCCCTAGTAAATACTTAGGTATAAACAATCTCGGATATAAATGAGATTGAAAAGTTATCCCTTACCTTAGGTATGATTTCATTCATATGTTCCTGAAACTCTTGTATAGTGGGTTTAAATATATTATTAACTTGTAAAATAACCATAATAATATATATGATATCATATATGATTCAATGACGAATTTATATAACCCGTTTATTTATCAATTCCATGTTAAAGTAATGTTTGGGGTAATAATCATTTTATTTATCGTATATGTTTGGATTGTTATTCCTCATATAATTACATAGATCAAGATTTACATTATTCAATATTTTATAACATGATTTATATATCATAAATATTCAGTATATAAATATATATAATATATAGACAAATGAAATTGAATAAACCGTTCATTGAGACAGTAGGTCGTACGTACGCATGAATGTTGTTTCCGTTTCCTTATTTAATTGAATGGAAGAAATTAAATGATATATATATACTGTAGAATTATTATTTCATATAATTCATTATTATTTATTATATATACTTCATAATCATTCTTCAATGGCTAACATGGAGAATGAATCTCATCGCGTCGTGGAGATGGTAGGTTGTACGTATGCCTGAGTGAAGATATCATTCACTTAAGGGTTAAATGATATGGAATTTGATGGTATATTAATTATAAATAATAATTATCCTGTTATATTAATAATTTATATCCATTATACTCATCTTTATACCTATCCCAATTATTTATTTTTGAAGAACAAATTACACCATGGCCTGGAGTCGGTATGTCGTACATAAGCACACATAGTGATATTGTTATTTATAGGTTGGATAAAGGGATGTATAAGGTTGTCACATAATTATAATAACATCCTATAATGTATAATATACAATATTTATTACATTATTATGGGAACAAAATAATAATCGGAAGTATAAGAATAAAAGAATTTTCAAAGAGGTGATAAAACAATTACCTCTTTTTCAAATATCTTATTTTGATTGGCACAAAAGGTATCCCTATAGAATGTATTTCTACCCAAGGTGTGTCATATAAGAAGAAAATAGAGATGTTGGGAGCTTATTTGAGAATATTTTGGACATTCCAAGGGTCTTGAAATGTGTGAGTAAGTGGGTAGTGGTGGTCACCTTATTTTAAAGGGAGGAGGAGCCCTTTAGGAACGTCTTGAAATATTGATTTATTATAAATTTATTTTTGGTTGATAATGCGCTGAAACTCATTAATTTCTATGATAAGATGATTAAGGGTCGAAATTTTCTCAACCATAAAAGTGTAGACATTTTTTTATTTTATTTTACACCTTATCATTTTCCTTCATCTTTATTTAATCTATTTAATTGTATTTGTGGTAATAATATTATAAATATTAAATGGCTATAAATATTTACTTATGTGTTGTTAATTGTCCATAATTGGATATTTTTGAAATATTAGACCATATAATTTTCACTTTTAATTTATAAATATTTTTATGATTTTAAAATAATTCAATAATTAGATATTTTTATACAATATCAATAATGTCAATTTTGGAAAAATTCCTTTATTTATCATTAAATAAAATCCACAAAGAAGATAAATTATAAAAAAAATATTTAATACAATAATAACTTGTCATATTCACCTATAAATTTTTTTTATCACATTAATTAGTTCATATTATAATTATATTAATATTTTTAATACCATTTATTTGATATTCCCATTAATAAAATATTTCTAAATTACGATTGTGTCATCTTTAATGGTAATTATGTAATCTATAAATATTCTAAATAAATTAAAATGATGTATATTATTTTATTATATTTTTGTAGACTATTTATTTTATATGTTTTATCGATTTTATCACTACATTAAAATTATTATACTTATAAGATATATAAGAGTGACATGTTGTAACTTCCTTTTCTTTTAATTATAATTAAATCACTTTCCTGGAAAAAAGTCAATTAAATGAACCCATTCCGACCCTTAGGTGATATTTATAGAATTTAATTCATATGATAGGATATTATTAGGTGATAGGGTAATTTTATTATATTTATCATATTGTTTGTTACCCTTATTTACTTGATTCACCTTTAACCGTGGTAAATAAAAATTACCATAGTAACATTTCACAATATCAAAAAAATAAAAGTAACTTATTAACATAATTTGGAACCACCTATTAAAAATATGGAATCCGTTTTTCAAATCAAAGGCACAAAATATTCATTAATTAATTTAAAATTAATTTTTGCTGTCAAAACTACAAAGCGGGTTTGCAAGAAGTAATAACTATCAAAAGATTGACATGTGTTTATGTCCAATTTAAATGTAAAATTACATATAATGATCAAAATTGGATTAAATGATAAAAAAATAATCAATTTACACATTAAAACTAACTAAATATATAAATAAATTTGATGAAAACACATTTTTGAATTAAAATGCAATATTTTTCACTAATCATTAAAATATGAATTTATAGAAAAATACAAAAAAAATCAACCAAATTAAATTTTTATGTCCCAATTCAAAATAAGAATTTTATTATGTCAAAAAAACTTATAAAATTTTCAAAAACTATATTTAAAAAGGGTTCTCCATCAAAAGGTGGTAAAGCTATATTTTATTTGAAAAATGCTTCTTTTATCTGAAAAATAAATTTGTTCTTATATCCTATATATAAAATATAAAATATAAATTTAAAACCATAAATTTAATATTATATATATATATCACTTATAAAGTCCATATATATTGATTTTATAATTTTATAGACTCACTTAATTTCATTTAATTATTTTTTTTCAGAAAAACACATCCTTAATATTCAAGTGGTTTTTATTTAACTTCCTAATTTATTTGGTAACCACAGAATCATTATATAAACATATGAAAACCATATATTCATAATTTATTTAACACAGCTAATTCCATCAATTTTAATGGCTAGGTGATAACTACTATAATAATACATAGTTGTTCACTTATACTTTGTCTTGCGTGAAATGAATTATATAAAAAGAAAATTAAATTGTTTATAACCCAAGAAAAGAATAGTGTTATGTATACTTCAATCTAATACGATGTTTTGTATAGTGAAATGTAATCATAGGGTATCATACAACACAAGACATCAAAAAAATTAAAAATAATCTATCTCAAAAAATCCCTAGGTGTTATAGGGGAACTCATGGAATTATTGAAAATATTTAATTAATATAAATTAATTTTATATTCCAAATGACTAAAAATGATTTATTTAGAATAAATGATTATTTTGAGTAGAATATAATTCATCCAATTAAAATTAATTTTTTTATTTATTTTTTAATCTTTATCTTTTGGCTCTAACCCTATTTAACATATTTAACTCTTGCTATGAAAAGTTTTATTTTTACTCATTAAGGGTTAATATGGATATAATAAAATGTAAAATGAACAATAAATGAGTTATTGATAAAATTTTATAACCCATAACAATTATTTTTCTTGATATTATATTATTATAAATTTTAGATAATTTAATAATGTATTTTATATTTTAAAATACAATTAGTGTTAATTTTGAAAGTATTATTTTATTGAATTTTTAAACATATCCTACAAAAAATTATTTTGTAGAGAAAATAATTTTAAAACATAACTAAAAATTAAAATTAATAAATTATATTATATTATTAAATTAATTGTATCAAAATATATTTATTTAAATATTTTTAATATCATTTATTTGATTCTTCCATTAAATAAGAAATTATTTCATCATCATTGTGTAACCATAAAGATATTTTTTATCATGAAAATTTATAATTTAATTGTTGTGATGTAGATAAATATTTTATATTTCCATTGAATATTTATAATATAACATATCACCTATATAGCCCTATGTTAAAAATATTTCACTTGTTAAAAACAAAAGTGTGACACAATTAGGATTTCATTGAATTTAATATTATAAATGACATATTTTCATCTAAGTGTCTTTGAATGGTCATAAAATCAAAACCATAATTATTTTGTTAAAATATTCATAAAATATTTTTATTTTCACAAGTGTTAGGGTAATTTTATAAAATTTAATAACATAATTTTTACCATTAATTACAAAATTAACCCTTAACGGTGGTAATAAAAATAATTAAAAAAGTTACTATTCATATTCTCCAAAAAAGGAAGGAGCCCAATTTTCTAAATTTTGGCCTTATTCTTCCAAATATTTATTCAATTTTTCAAAATTCAAAACAAGAAATCAGATAAAATTTATTTAATGTAATCCTATTGATGGATTGAAAAAATTGGGTTTTAATGTAAAAACATTCAAAACATCACAAGGTTTTTATATCCAATTTCAATGTGAAAATGAATCTAATGACCTAAATTGGATTAAATGATTAAAAATGATTAAATTATACTTTAAAATAATTCAAATATGTAATTTAACAATTTAAACAAATTTGACGAAAAAGTTGTTTTCAATTAAAATACAATATTTTATGTTTATTCATAGAAACATGAAAATTATCCCACAAATACAAACAATACAACCAAAGTAAATTTTTATACACTTGTTTCAAATAAGATTTATATTTTATCATATAGAATTTATAAAGGTGTCAAAATTATATTTAAAATATGTGTGCTATCAAAATATTGCAAAACATCCATTTAAGAAAAAATACTTTTTTATTTGTAAAATTATATTAATTCATATATATTTTATAAAACACATGAGATGAATTTGAAACATTAAATTTATTATATTATATATACTATTAATATAATCTGTAAAGTTTGATTTACTAATTTATGGTAAAAAACACTTGTGAAATTTTAAATAGTTTTTTAGAAAAACATATCTTTTATTTTAAAAAGGGTTTTACAACTATTTATAATTATTTGGAAAATTATTTATATATAAATTTGTAACTAATATTTTCATAATTTATTTATTTATATTCATAACCCATATTCTAATAGATATATTATAATGATAACATTTAAATAATAATATTTAGTTTTTTGAAAGCTCAATGTGGCGTATCATATACAGCATAAAACTTTGAATTTATTTTTGAAAACTCAGGATGTCATAATTCTTCTAGTTTTATAAAAAATCAATAATTTTCCCCTATATTTTATAAAATATACATGTTAATCATGAAGTGAATGGAATATAATAGATAATTTCTTAATAGTTTTCAAAGGGAAGGTATTTATCCCAAATATTAAAGATAGTATTCATAAATTTTATCAGAAATGTGATGGGGGGATTTTTATTTTTTTCAAAAATCTCTAGTGTTAATAATTTTGTTTGAAACGTGTAGAAAAATACCAATTATAAGAAGGTATATGATATGATTAGTGAATTTGATCTGTATGTAATGACAAAAAAATATGGAATATAAAGCTAATAAATATTTTGTTTATGAAACGCTATAAAATATAATTTTAAATTTTTATCCACATATAACAAATACTATCATTCTATAATAATGTTTTAAAAAAATAACACTTTGATTAATGTGAAATAATACACCCCTACCTAGAAACAAGATAGTGTTATGGAATCATCCCATTGATAATATCATCATTGAATTTCATAAAATGCTTACATCATAAATGAATTTATGGGATTAATGTGAGAATCATTCATTTGTATCACAATTTTATCCTTAAATTGTAGGTAATGTCTTCAAGGATTAGTGTATGAGATTTTTATTTTCTAAAAAGATTAAATATTTAGGTGGTATTTTGTTTGTAATTTATTTAAAAATACTAACAATATTTTGTTTATAAGTGTTAAATGTGTCTTTTGAAATATGATTTCAGAAGATCCAACAATATTTCAGAATAATAATAGTGTTTTTGTTAATGATTATAATCTAAAATAGAATTTAGTTTGTAAAAATAATTCTCCGGTAGTTATATATGAATCCCTCTAAATTCAAATATCCATTATTTATCATTATAATTTTTCATTTTTCCAAATGTATGAAAATAATTATACTGAAAAATGTATATGTTCAAGAGGTAGTTTATTTAGAACAACCTCTTCATTTTAAGGATGTGAATATTTTTGGACATTTTGTTAGAAAAAACCAAATCAATATTTGGAGTTAAACAATCCCCATGAGTATTGTATGATATATTTTTTATTTTTTTTATTTTTTATATTTTTTTTTGGAAAATAATATCCCTTTAATTTTGTTAAATAATGTTTCTAATTACCCCCATAATCAAAAAAATATTGTTTTTTATAAATTTTAGATCTATATGAAAATCACATGCAGGAAGTTTCTTGGAACTTTTGAAAATGGAATTTTAGATTAGTATGATGGGTTAAATTATTTATTTCTTTGAATATTCATAACTCAAAAAAATAGAATGCGTCATTTTAGTTTAGATAAGGCTATATGTGATTTAATTAACATTTTTTTTGATAATTCCTATAGAATTAGACCTCCATTTTGTACATATTGTATTCACGATCTTGATCAATTAAGGTAATTAGTGGATCAAACACTATATATATGTATGAAAAAAAATATTTTGTATAATATATTATTAGATAGACACTATTTACACTATTTTTATATGTGAGTCATTTTAATACATTCCAAAAGAGTCCAATATTATGGTATAAAAATATTTCTTTAGTTACCCTAAATGAACATCTAATCATAGATTGTTGAATAATTAATGATTCCTAATTTTTATTTATAGTTATTTAGATATTTATTTTAGAGGTTACATAATAGAAAATATGTGTAAATGTAACTTGAATTTTATTTGGTTACTCTTTAGTCTCTGGCTCTTGGAACAAGTTACATTCACTAGTACATTCTACTACATAAAATGATTATATTTTATTTGGATATATTCACACTCTATTATTGTTCATCTAGTACATATTCATTGATATTGTATTGAGTATTACTCAAACACTAACACATTGATATTGTAGTGGTTCTATTAATTTATTTAAGAAAACAAATCACCCCTCATGCACCAAACACATAGACATAATACACCATTTTCTTTGAGATCACAAACATAAAATAGACATGATTATTGAATTTATAAGATTTGAAAATAGGATTTTTTTTATATATATAAATTATAAACCATTAAAATCATATAGATTCAAATATATTAAAAATATAATATGTATGACCAGTGTTAATTGGTCATCTTACACATAGTCATTTTCATTACATTGAAAAAAACTTCAAGAGATTAGTGTGACAATAATTATTAATAGATAACTATGTTAACTCTTTATATATGAATTACATATCTTATAGAATCCCTAAGAATGAATTTTAATTATATACTAACAACATCGTCAATAAACACACCTTTCTTATGGATATTTTTTATATAACATATAAATTTATCAACCAAAATCTGCACATTACATTATTTTTTCTCATGGTGTTACTCAGGATGACCCATGAGAGAAATTGAAATTATTATTATATATAACTATGGAATTTTATAATATTGTTATATATATAATACATATATTACATGGTCCATTCAATTTTTATTTAATTTTATTATAAGCAGTGTTTGTAGATCAAGGTAATTCTTTTAGGTCATGTTAATGTTCTTATGAGGTTTTATAGCTTCTAGTTTCCCCTAATTGTTATTTTTTATGTCTCATTTTGCATCATTTGAAAAATCCAAATGGAGAAAAAGTGACCCAAATATGGATAATTATTATATTTAATGTACGAGAAATATTATATGAAGGTTATTGTAGCATCTTGGACCATAACAGCCACATGAAGAGTACTATCACACATGGTACCACAGGCCATAGGTGCGCCTCCCCGTAAACCAATGGCTACCGACTAGTAGTGTGGGTGTAATTTAACAACTTGGGGACACTATACCCTCTATTGATAGATAATAACATGGGTCTAGGTGATAATTTATATCATATAAATGAATAAATAAAACTCATCAAACTCAAACCAGACATGAAAAATGGAACCACAATCAATATTAAGTAATTCTAGAAGCATTAATAAATCGAATCTGTGGAAAATAAATAAGAAGATCAATATTCCAACACAAAATGTAGTAATAAAACAAAAAAATGCATTCATATCATTTATTATCTGTCAATATTCAAACATGGATTAAAATGGAAAAATAATAGTAGTTATACATATATAGCATGCTGATACAATAGAGTAAACTAAAACAGAATTGAACAAAATGAAATCTACAACTGGAATGACCTCAAGGTCCCATGGTAACTTCATGCACGAGGCCAATAAGATCAAACTTATGAGGCAGAAATTTTACCTGAATGTAATTACATAAATTCTATACATGAACTAAAGTACCTTTGTATGGTGTGAGATGAATCTCAATAGGATACAACCTAGTGGTGTGTAACATGTATTTGTGTTTAAGCAGGCGTGATATAATAAATAAAAGTAAATAATAATGATGAAATAAATAAACATGGTTTCCCTAGGTCCCAACAGCCACCCAAAATCCATCACCTACCTCAGCCAATGTTGGAAACTAGAATTGAAGAATGTCCCTGTATTAGGACCTCAGGCACCTTTAATATCACAACCAAGGTGAATCCTCGGGTCCCACCTCAAACAAGTAACCCAGAACCATGTGCCTCCTAACACCTCATGTCTCAATAAGTATCATCATTATGAATTCACAACCAAGTAAACAACAACTTGATCCCATGAACCCTAGCTCAAAAAAACATGTCATCCCATGGATCGAAAATTGAACGCATAGAAAGATCTGACCTCGAATAAAAGTCCAGGTCCACAGCCTCAATCTCGGTAGGCCTCATCACCCAACTGATAGCTTCATCGAATTCAATTAGAGTCTCATCACATTCCATGATACTTTTTAAGGAAATCACCCCTAGATAATTTCTTGAGATGCACTATCGGGGGCCTTTACCCACTCGATTGGTTAAAACCACATCATCAACGGATTCATCCTGTGTGAACATAGTTCAATTATAAACTTTCACCATCATGGGTGAGTACCAATCATCAAATATAATGCATAAGACACACCAATGGGATCCATGTACCATTGATACCATGTTTCTCATATCTAATTTCATTTCCATCCCTATGTCACGGGTCATGCCCAACCTGGTGGCCTCACTACCTCAAATCGACATACACGATGCTCGATCCTATACTCAATACCACTCACAAAAATCATTGAAAAGCCCAACCAGTGATCAAAAACACCCAATCCCGATGTCCTTACCACCCCAACATCATGTAAATCATATCACATCCTTATGAGTCTCATCATATGCAATCTCAAGCATTACACATAAATAAATCAATTTAAAATAATTTAAGAAAGAAATTGAATTAAAATAGATTGAATTACACAATGTTACAGTTATATTAATTCAGTATACATGTCTTAAATTCCTTATATTCATTTACTAAAACATAAATAATTTATACAAATCAATTTAAACAAAAAAAAGAAAAAGTTTTCATGGTTTTGGGACCCTCAAAAAAATACCCTGAGGAGAAACAACCTCTAACCGAACCCCGCTCAGTCAAAAAAGGGTCAGGCATGATCAGTGACATCCCTTAGGCTAACACAGTCATTTTGATATGATGTATTTTTTATATCAATGCCCCACTCATAATTCCTAAAATGAGAACTTTAAGTCATGCCCCCAAAATGACCACAAGGACACAAATCAATGTATGAAATATCCAAAAAAGAGTGGTTTTTGACCCGAATCAAAAACCCAAGTTATTATAATCTCCCCACAATAACATATCTCATCCTAGATCTACAAAATGAATCTTGGAGATGCTACCAAAGATACACATCCCATTAAAAATAAACCCATACTACCATAGTCTTAAGGGTTCAGGAAAAATTCCAAAAGGGGGCTCCCCACATTTGGAATTTTCTACCCCGGTCTCAACCGACCCAAAAATTGAAAACAAAAAAAAGCCCATTAACCTATTTCCTGGACCCATGGTCCTCCCATGATGCATTGTCACTCCCTCACCTCAGTAGTTTCTCCCATGCCATTCCATACACACATCCAAGTCCAAAACCACATCGGTTCCTATCTAGAGCATATGTAACCAATAGAAACATCAAGGTCCTGCCTCTCCATAGATGCTCAATTCGATCTCAGTTCCTCACACCTCAATCAAGTACCACACCTCATCAATGGTCAGATTACTTATACCTCAAATAACTCACATACTCTATTATATTATGAAAATGACCTCAATATAATGCATCCAATGATGCATAATTTCAAAACATGGTTCCACTCACCTCGTGTATACATATCACCCATCCAATATGAGGATAACTTACTAACTAGTGATTGGTCCATCCATTCACATGCCTCAGGCACCTCTTTCACCCAAAGCTAAATGCATCAATGGTCCATGTAAAATAAAAAGAAAAGGGAATTAAGACCATGCATGCAGAATACCTCTGACCATCATGAGATTACAATTCTACTCAGCCCTTGGAAGCTCCATATTATGCACCTGGCCTAAAGCTCAATTACCTGATGTCTATACTGGTAGTGGTGTTGCACCAACCACCATCCACTAACCCAACTGACGGGTCTCACTAATCCTTACATGAACTCTCCCTGAAGATAGACCTCAACTACCTTCACTAGGTACTTATCTTGAACTAACATCATCATCCTGAGTCTTCCCCTGATCCTGATCTCTGGTGGAATGATAAGGCCTTTGTTTAAAATCTCGAGATGCCCGACCTATCCACATGCTCGGACCTCTTTAGAGGCTTCTGACAATATGTATGGGAATTCCCTAGCTTACCACATTGGAATAAAACTACATAGGATCCACTCTGAGGTTGTTCTCTCGAGTCATTGGCCTGACCTCCCTGTTGGAACTCGTCTTTTCCTGACTTCTTTCTATCTAAACTATCTCCTAAATCTACTGCACGGCTCGAGTATGAACTATCCATTAGGTTTCCCTTTGCTATGAGCACGTAGTTCACTTCCTCTGAGAATTAATCCAACCTAAATACTTTTACCTTTACATGAAGCGTGTGTCGAAAACCATCTTCAAAGTGCCTCAGACTCGAGGTGTCTTCTTTCATCATGCCAAGTGCATAGCAAGACAACTGAGTGAACATGTTTTCATAGTCCATGATGGACAAGTCACCCTGTTAAAGGCATAGAAAATCCCAATCATTTCCAGCCCTCATCATCTTTGAAAATAAATTCTCAAAGAATCTAGCCTCAAAATCCTTATAGGGATGTCCCTCATGCATGGAATCCTAAACCAACATATCCCACCAATGTTTAGATGGACCAATGAGCATGTAAGTATCAAACTTCACCCTCCTCCTAAGAGGCATCTCAATACACTCATATATTATATGTGTGCTCTCGATTTAGTTATTAGCAGGCAATGGTCCACCCTCACCCTAAATATGTGGAGGGTGTTGTGACTGAATCTTCTGATTCGTGTTTTACATTGATGGATCGGGTCACTAAGAACTTCTATCAATCCTCTAAAAGACCCAAATGAGAAATGATCAAAGATTCTGGTCGAGCCACGACTCAAATGATGTCATGTCTGGAATCTATCCTGCCTGCACCAGATCATAAACCTAAGCTTGTACCAACAGCTCATGCTCTGCCTAACCCTCAGGTGTCTGAACCTGCTCGTGTTCTAGAAACACCCTTTTCTCGTATTCATAATGATCTATCTGATCCATCAAGGTATAAACTAGATGAATACCTTAAAATGTTCAAACATCACATATCATATATATATATATATAACACTTCATATTCTGAAATTAGTAAAAAGTATGTGTAACACCCCAAGATTTCATAGTATGTTATTTCTTCCATGTAATTCAATAACTTGCGCTACACGCAACAATGAGTTCGAGTGCACCACGACTTACCAAACTAGCCGTTCAAAAAGAGGTTATGAATAGTATTAACAAAATTTTGAATTATATATATATCCTATATAATTTTAACATTTGTATTTTGTGTTTATTAGACATAATATAAGGACAAATTCAACTTTTTAGATAAAAGAAGTATTTTCCAAAAAACGAAATTTTACCACCTATTTAATATAGAATCATTTTTAAAACAAATACTTTACATTTTTATATATTCAATTTAATGAAATTAAATTCTTCTTTATAATTGGGAAATAAAAAATTATTTTGGATAAATGTTTGGTTCTTTTCTAATAACTTTCATATTTTGATGAATAGGGAAAAATGCAAAATTTAAATTAAAAACATCTTTTTTAATAAAAATAATTTATAGTGTTAAATTATACATTTAAATTGTTTTGAATTATAATTAGATTATATTTTTATCATTTAATACAATTTAGGTTATTATAAGTAATTTTACAATTAAAATTTACATAAACACATGTCAATCTTTTGATAGTTCTTAATTTTAAAAAACCCTTTTTTATTTTTACAATGGGAATTAATATTAAATTAATAAATGAAACATTTATGTTTTGAATATGGTTAAATAGAATTCAATTTTGAATTCAGAATATCATGATCAGTTTAGGGTGAATTTTTTGTATTTTTTTGAAAACCTTCATTTTTTGATGAATAGTGAAAAAACTGCATTATTGTTTAAAACTGATTATTTATTTAAATATTTATTTATTTTATTTAAATTTATTTTAAGTAAAAATAGATATATAATACCTATATAAGTTCATTGTAATTCATTTGAGTCATTTTATAATAAAATTAGATATATAAAATTTTATTGAACTTTTTACCGTCGTTTCCCCACCTTCTTGGAGCATTTGCAAATTTTCATAAAACATAATTTTACTACTTTTGTGAGTTGAATTTAAAAAATATGAGAGACATGGTTGATGTCAATAAGTAAAATTTGATTCAATAAGATGAAAATAATTTTTGGTGAATAGTTACTTTTGACTTATATTTACCAGGTTTAAAAGTAAATAAGGTAATTAAAGGTAAAAATGATATTATAATTATTCTACCACATGTCCTAATTCTGTTGGATAAGTTTAATTCGACCAAAAATAACCTTAAGAATAAAATATGATCCTTTTGGTCCTCTTGGATTAGATTAGGACATTTATTATTATATTGTTTAAAGAAGTGTCAAAAGTGTTAAATTCAAATATTATTAACTAAACCATTTTTAATGTAAGGTTATACAAATTATAAATTCAACTATTAATATTCATTAAAAAGATAAAAATATTTCTGACACAATGGTATTTTATTTATAATTTATATACATTAAATTAGTAAATTTTTTTAAGACACACTAATGATGCAGTAGTTACCTTATTAAAGAAATGATAAAATAAGCGGTATTATAAATATTAAAATAAATAAAATTTAAACGTTTTGATTCCATCCACAAATTTTATAGGTTAATATTTCATGTTATGGTTGATTGGAATTTTTTTTGAGGTTACAAGTTTATTATGAATTTCATAAAAACCAAATACCAAATAGTGTCAAAATTGAAATAAATTAATGTTTAAAACAAATACGATATTTTTGGTTGATATAAAATTCTTAATAATCTATGGTTTGGCCAACAGGATTAAATAATATTATATATATAATTAATGAACTACTTGAGGTTTTCTTGGATGTTTATAGTACATTTATTAACCATATAGTGTAAGAATACAAGAAGGAACAGTAAAAGTTAAACTATTTCACAATGAAAAAAATCTAAAAGATAAGGTTAAAATGGTAAGCTAAACTTGTCTAAAACCTATTGGTTGAGAGTAATTTGACCCATAACAACCTAAGGATCAAAATAAATTTATTTGGATCCATTATAAACAGAATATTATTGTATAATAAATTAATCTTTTAAACTTTTCCTAAAGTGACCCTCACCCCTCTTTTAAAAGGGCACATCCCCTTCTATAAAAATCACACCTCCAAAGCCATTTGGCTCGGCCATACCCAACCCAAATATCCTCCCAACTTCCCTCACATCATCCTGGAGTCCTTACTTTGGTCATAAATCCAACTAATGGATCCCTTTTGAGGAACTCAAAAGGAAACAGCTGAAGAAGAAGAGGTTAAACGTACCCTCGACCAAAAGAAAGTGCAAGGTAAGGGTTAATTTCACAATCTCATTATTATCTAAGGTTGTTTTTACATAAGTATCTACTGGGAAACATTTATTATCCATGACCATGTTTCATAACATTATTTTCAAAGGGATTCTTTTTAAGGGACTATTTTTATAAATCATCATTTTAAATGTTTTAATGAATTATTCTTCTAAACCATTCTCATTAATGTACATGTTTTTAAAATGGTTTTAAGGATTTATTTATATGGGTATGAATGTTTTAAAATGTTAATTCCTTTAAAAAGTTTCAAAGTGGCATGGGACACTTTGATTCAAAACTATCTTTTAAATGATTTCCATTATAAATTATGCAACTTTTAAATGATTTCATGAAAAAGGTAAATTAATCTCAATTATTTTTCCTATCCATTTTCAATTATGTCAACATCCTTTAAGGTATATTATTCTTGTTTGAGGTTGATTTACTATACAAATATTCCATATTGTATTGAAGGTGTTTTATTATGTTTGACTATGGATGTGTTATTTTTATTTGATTCATGGTTTATGGATAAAGTATTGACATTTCTTATGCTAGTTTTAATATGAATGTTTATGTTATGGTTCATCCTTTTAAAATAAGGAATGTATTGGATGTATAATGTGACGGGTGGAGCCCGCTATAGCTTATTGATGCATCTGTAGGTCTCATGAGACAAACTAGTGTCTTGTCACAAGGCCTTGTCAAAATTTTATTTGTAGTCTTGGCCCAACGCCTTGACTATGTGGTTATGATGTCTAGAATTACACATTCCATCATTATGAAATTGGATATTGATATTGCATGTGATTATTCGACTAGTATAATATCCATTTGAAAAATTAAATGAAATTATTTGATTTATATTGGCCATATTATGTATAATTTTCTGTTTTACATGCTTAGGTTTTAGTCTTATACATTTCCTTAAATGTTTATGCTTATTTATGAATGTTTCTTGTAAATTATTTACCCTTACTGAGAATCTGGACTCACCCCTTTCTTATGTATTATTTTAAAAGGATTCCAAAAATTGTATTATGATTGATATGCAGGGTTAAGCTAAAGGTAATGATGGAGTTCTCAATGAACTATCTGTGTTGTGTTGTATGTTTGAAATTGAAATATAAACTTAATGTATGTAATTTATTTACCAAGACTGCTAAATTGATTAGTCCTTCAGGACTTGATTCCTTGTAATCATGCCAATGTATTAAAATAAGTCGCTGACTCTAGGTAACTAGGGTTGGGGTGTTACAGTTGGTATCAGAGGAAGTTTAACAATAACATTGGAAATAGATCTAGATAAATTTGTATTATAGAAGTCTACCCTATGATATACATTGATGATTAGTATAGAAGAACTTAAAATAATTTTGGTAATGTATAGATTTTATATATTTTCCATGAAATTAATCCCTATCTGGATAAGAGAATGTAGAGGCAGCTCTTGCACAGATGTACCTAGGAGTGAAAACTCTGATAGGGAGTTTCGGGATTGACCCGGGGTATCCTGGTACATGTCAACGAGCATTTCTGCACTCTTGGTTACTACACTCCTGAGGAATATGTTAAGGATAATTCACATTTTCATTACAAGCCACTATAAAGGATTAATGAGTAAATACTTCCTCAAAGAAAACATTTTATGATTATAGATTGTATGCATAATATTCTAAATTTAAATTGGGTATTATATGCAATATGATTCATAAACTAACCTAGTGTATGTTATTGTTTAGAAATGGAACATAGTACAAGGAATGAAAATTCCAGCAATACGCATGATCGAAAGATTAAGAGGGATCATATCTTTCATGGTATAAAGCCAACATTTAAAATGGAAATAGTCTCCTACGTATTCTCATCATATGAAAAAATAGTATCGTTTGTTAATAAGATAAGCAATTAATTCTCTGAGTCATATGGCTTTGACAGGAAGCAAGATAATAATAGGATGGAAGAGAGAAAGATGGATAAAGGGAAGAGGGGAAAGAAGGTTTTTCCCATATGTGATAACTATGGAAAGAATCACCTTGGTGAATGCTTGAAGGGAATGGGAGTTTGTTATAAGTGTGGTGAAAAGGACACTAATTACGTGATTTCAAGGGTAAGAAAAAGGTTTCAAATGGACAATGCATCATCTAGACGGATTTGGGACACTACGTGAATCAATGTCCAAATCATTAGAGTATACCCCAAATGTTGCTATTGGATAATAATCAATTTATGATACTACTAAAGATGAAGAGGAATAATTAGAGTTCTTATGTTAGTATTAATGTATTGTGTCATTTGAGTATTGTATTAATGATGTAAATGTTATAACAATTATACAGTATATAAGGATTGTACTGTAGTACTATTTCATTAAGGACATGAGATTCTGTGGAACCAAGAAAAGTGACTCAATAGTAGATTAATTTTTTTTGGAAAATATATGGTTGAGAGAAAGATAATCAATAATATGGTTCTGATACTGAGTTAGTGATTTGGGGAAAATATATGATTGATTATGATAAATTAAATTGGATATTGTTTACTACCTTGAAACTGATTAATGATTTGTATATTTCATCATTGCTGGAGTTTACATCATTTTTGGATTGAAGGGGTATATCCAGTATTCAGTAAGGAATAAGGGAGAATGAATGTAATAAATAAGGTTTTATGGTAATTCAGGGTGTTACAGTGTTTTAAAAGAATACATGATGAAGGTATTCACATGTTATTACATGGAAAAAAGGATCCTCATTGTGTATACCTTCCTTATACATTTTGGAATCTGAGTTTGGACAGAAGTATTTTGGGTAAGTCAAAAGGTTGGAATTGATTAAGTTTGACATTGGATACTATTGTTAAGGTGAAATCATTTCTTGAGATTATTTTTGGATTGACATAAAAAGGAAAACCCGGAGGTCGGGTGACAACCCGTCGCGTCTGGAAAGGTCGCGAGACTTGAACCCACAACTGAAGGGAGACAGGGGTGGATCACCTACCACAACAATATGTGACGTCCTGGTTTATATAATGTAGGTTTTTTAAATAGTCTGACAAATAAATTATAATTTCATTATTTTTGGAACCTTATACTATTAGGATAAATAGAATATTTTTGAATTATATTATCTTTTGGAGTGAAAGATGAGTTTGTGGAAGGAATTAGTAGAAGAATGAAACTATACATGTCAAGTTTTTTTCTCCTCTTATAATATGAATAAATTAATTCTTAAAATTTTGAGAAGGTATATTAAAAATATATATGTTATCCTAATACCTTATTTTTTGGTGAACTGAGGATATTTTAAATCAACATAGATTGATAGATTTGAGGCTCTCAATTGTACACTTGTTTGTGATTGATGACCGTAATAACTCCCTATAAATATTTATGCTTTTTCTCCAATTATGTGTCTCTAATTCCCACCAATGTTCTCTTAATTGATATCATAATTTGGCGGTGATTTTTTCAATTCCCTTTCCCTCTTATTAAGACTATATTTTGTTAAACCAATTTTGGATTTGGTTTTTCCACAAAGGTATTTTTCAATTCTTAATCATTTATTTTCGAAGAACAATATCAAATTTTTCGGACTCAAATTATTGAAGGAGGCGAGAATGTAACACCCCAATATTTCGTAGTATGTTATCTCTTTAAAATAATTCAATAACTTGCACTACACGCAAAAATGATTTTGAGTGCACCAGGACTTACGAAATGACCCATTCAAAAAGCAGTTCTAAATAGTATTAACTGCATTTGGAATTTTATATATATTCTATAAAATTTTAACATTCATATTTTTTGTTTCTTAGACATAATATAAAGACAAATTCAATTTTTTAGATGAATGAAGTATTTTTCAAAAAAATAAATTTTACCGCCTATTTAATAGAGAATCCTTTTTAAAACTAATATTTGACAATTTTATATATTCATGTTAATGAAAGTAAATTCTTCGTTAAAATCAGGATATAAAAATTTAGTTTGGATAAATTTTTGGTACTTTTCTGATAACTTTCATATTTTGATTAATAGGGAAAAATACAAAATTTTAATCGAAAACAAATTTTTTAATCAAAATAATTTATATTGTAAAATTATACATTTTAATGTGTTTTAAGTATAATTAGATTATATTTTTATCATTTAATACAATTTAATTCATTATATTTAATTTTATATTTAAATTTGACATAAACACGTGTCAATCTTTTGACAGTTCTTACTTTTTAAAAACTCATTTTTTTGATTTTGACAATGGGAATTAGTTACAAATTAATAAATGAAAAATATATGTTTTTAATTTGGTAAAATATACTTCATTTTTTAATTCAGAATTTCAAAATTATATTAGGTTGAATTTTTGATATTTTTCTGAAAACATTCCATTTTTGATGAATATTGAAAAACACTATGTTATTATTTAAAACCGATTGTTAATTTGAATAATTATTTATTTTATTTAAATTTATATTAAATCAATATATATATATATAATACCTATATAAGTTCAATGTAATTCATTAGAGTCATTTTATAATAAAATTATATGTATAAAATTTTATTTAACTTTTTTCCGTCTTTTACCCACCTTCTAGGAGGATTTGCAAATTTTCATAAAACATAATTTTACCAATTCTCTGAGTTGAATTTAAAAAATATTAGAGACAAATTTTAAATCAGTAATTAAAATGTGATTCAATAAGATGAAAATAATTTTTGGTGAAGAGTAACTTTTGACTTTTTTTACCACGGTTAAAAGCAGATAAGTTAATTAAAGGTAAAAATGATATTATAATTATCCTAAAAAATATACTAATTATATTGGATAAGTGTAATTCGACCAAAAAAACCTTAGTAATAAAATATGAACCTTTTGCTCCACTTGGATTAGATTAAGACATTTATTATTATTTTATTTAAAGAAAAGTTAAAAGTGTTAAATTCAAAATTTATTAACTAAACCATTTTTAATATAGTGTTATATAAAAGATAAATATAAATATAAATATTAATTTTAAATATAAAAATATTTCCTACACAATATTATTTTATTTATGATTTTTAGATATTAAATAATTAAATTTTTTTGGGACACAATGATGATGCAGTCATTACCTTATTAATGAAAGAATCAAATAAATGGTTTTATAAATAAAACAATAAATATATATTTAAATGTTTTTATGCCATACACGAATTTTCTAGGTTAATATTACTTCTTAAGGTTGATTATATAAATTTTTTTCGAAGTGATAAGTTTTTTATTACTTTCAAAAAAAACAAAATACCAAATAGTGTCAAAATTGACCTAAATTAATTGTTAAAACAAATAATATGTAATTGGTTGATATAATATTCTTAAAAATATAAGGTATGGAAAAAGGGATTAAATAATATTACAAATGTCATTAATAAACCACTTGAGTTTATATGGCAAGTTTATAGTATGTTTATTAACCATATAGTGTAAGAATACAAGAAGACGCGGTAAAAGCTAAACTATTTAACTAAGAGATAAATCGAAAAGATAAGGTTAACATTGTGACCTAAATATGCCTAAAACCTATTGTTTGAGATGCTTTAGACCCATAACCACCTAAGTATTGATATAAATTCATTTGCAGCAATTATAAACTAAATATGATGATATAATAAATTAATATTTTAATCTTTTCTTAAAGTGACCCTCACCCCTCTTATAAAAGGGCACTTACCCTTCTCTCAAAATCACACCTCCAAAGCAATTTGGAATGTCCAACCCCATCCCAAATATCCTCCCAAATTCCCTCACATCATCCTAGATTCCTTGCATTGATCAGAAATCCAACCAAAGGTGACCCTTTGATCTACTCAAAAGAAAACACCTAAAGAAGATGAGGTTAAACGTACCCTCGACCAAAGGAAAGTGCAAGGTAAGGGTTAATTTCACAATATCATTATTATCCGAGGTTGTTTTTATATAATTATCTACTAGGAAATATTTATTATCCATTTATATGTTTCATAAAAGTGTTTTTGAAGGAATTTTTTTTAATGGAGTCTTTTAATAAAACTTCATTTAAAATGATTTAAAATTTATTCTTCTAAACCTTTCTCATTAATGTCCATGTTTTTAAAAAAAATTAGGGATTTATTTAAATGGGAATGATTGTTTTAAAATTTCAATTCCTTTAAAAAGTTTCAAATTGTTATGGGAAACTTTGATTCAAAACTTTCTTTTGAATGATTTCTTTATAAATTAAGTGACTTTTAAATGATTTTGTGAAAAAGGTAAATTTCTCTCAATGATTTTTACTGATAATTTCCAACTATATCAATATTCAATACGAGATGTTAGTATTATTTATGGTTTATTTATTATAGAAATATTATATATTGAATTTAATTTTTTGTAATATGTTTGACTGTGTATGTGTTGTTTTTATACCATTCGTGGTTTATGGATAAAGTATTGACATTTCGTATGCATATTTTAATACAAATTTTTATGTTATGTTTCAACATTTTTATATGAGGAATGTATTTGACTTAGTAAGTGATGGGTGGAGCTCGCTATTCATTCTCGATGCATCGGTAGGTCTCTTTATACAAACTAGTGTCTTGGAACAAGTCCATGATGAAATTTTATTTGTATTCTTGACACAAGGCCTTGACTATGTGGTTTTGAAGTCTGGCATTATGAATTCCATCATTATGAAATTGGCTATTGATATTGCATGTGATTATTCTACAAGTAAAATATCCATGTGAATAAGTAAATGGAATTTTTTTATTTATATTGGCCATATTATGTTGAAGTTTATTTTTAAAAGGATTATATTTTATTCTTATACATTTCCTTAAATGTTAATGCTTATTTTTGAAAGTTTCCACTCAATTATTTACCCTTACTGAGAATTTGAGCTCACCCCTTTCTTATTTTTTATTTTCCAAGGATTCCAAGAAGTGTATTGTGATTTATATGTAGGGTTAATCTAAAGGGAATGATGGCATTCTCAATGAACTCTCTATGTTGTGTTGAATGTTTGAAATTGAAATGTAAAGTTAATGTATGTAATCTATTTTCCCAAAAAGATAAACTGATTAGTCCTTCGGGACATGATTCCTTGTAATCATGCCAATGTATTAAAATAATGCATCATCTTTGGGTAACTGGGGTCAGGGCATTACAGGAAGCCTCACCTCACTACCCTCCCCCTCCCCTACTAAAACCGATCCCCTTGGTATATTAGCCTCATGGCCTCTTTACCCAACCTCAATAGATCGAAGTACTGATATAATCCATAGGTATCACCAATATTGGCAACCATCGTTACCTCAATTTATGACAAAGCCTCCGAATCCTTGTGATCTAAATCAGCTCAGCCATAGTACTTTTTTGTTCCTATAATAGCCAGGCCCATTTCATCTTTCACATGAAATTTCACATATATACATATATATAGAATGGTATTGGAAATTAAATCATGTAATTTCACTTTTTATATACCCAAATAAATTCACATTTATCTAGGTTGTTGATATTTATCACATCGTATGAAAACATTATAAAGCATATATGCACTTATAAATTTAAAATACTATAAAATGTGCCTACCAAAATCCAAACAAGAATGAAATTTCTCCTTGAATCCCTAGGGCAAGGTCCAACTCGTCTGTCACCATAACAGGACAATGGAATATGTCTCATATCATAACCAATAACATCACATTCCAAAAGATCCACATAAGTGGAAATCATAAAAACTATAACTCAGAAAAATAGAACAACATTAACACCCAAGGTAACTCAATCCTTCCATCATACATGGGCAATAGGAACCCAAGAATGAGTGCGAAATCCAGTTCCAACCAAAAAATATTCTCTATTCTACCATAACAAAAATAGTAAACCAATAAAAGAAGAAAATGTAGTCTTTATATCATTATTAACCAGCAAAATATTCTAATGGATCCCATTCATGAACTAATCTTGCACCACTTTATATCATCCTATACTCGATCATCCACCTAAATAGTACTATAGTTCCAAGTTCCACCTACCTTAGGCAAACCACTGTGTACATCAATGATTGTTGACTAGTAGTGAGGGCGTAATTTAACAAGTAAGGGAGACTATAACCTCTAGGGATAGATAATAAAATTGATTTATGTAATAATGTATAACATGTAGTGTAATAAATAAGACTCACTAGAATCAAAATAGACCAGAAATTTGGAAGCATAGTCAATAATAAAAAATAACATAAGCAGAAATAAAGAGATGAAACAAATAAATATGCAGATATACATGCCAACATCACTTGTAGCAGCTAGACAGCCCATGTTTTAATATATATCATGTCATACATGTCAATAATAAAATAAGGGTTCCAATATCCAACCAATAGTATCTATAAATATATAGCATGATGATATAAGAGACTAAACTAAAACAAAACAGGACAAAAGGAACTCTATAATTGGAATGACCTTAAGGTCCCATGGAAAACTCCATGAAAGAAGCCACTAAGATCTATATCAAAAGGTTGAACCTTTACCTTAATGTAATGACATAAAGTCTTCACATGTCCCAAAGGACTCGTGTAAGGTGTGAGATGAATCACAATAGGATACCACCTAGTGTTTCATATATGGAATATATGTTTAAGTAGGAATGATAGAATAAAAAAATGTAAAGTAGTACAGTGTAATAAATTATTATGGTTTCTCTGGTTCCCAATAGCCACAAAAAAACCATAACCTTCCTTAGCCAATACTGAAAACTAGAATAGAAGAATTTCCATATCCAATGTCCCAGTGAAGCTCTGATGTCACAACCCAGGTGTTGTTTTTAGTTCCACCTCAAAGAAGTATCATGGAACCACATTTCTCTGGAAACCTCATGCCTCAATAAGTACCAACATCCTGAAGTCTCTGGATTAAAAAAAACATGTTTCCTAAGGATAAACAATCAGAGGAATAATGAGTTATTTCCATAAATAATAGTCTAGTCCCATGACCCCAATCAAGGTAGGCCTCTGCCCAAAACGGATAGCCTCGTCACTAAAAACCAAAGTATCCTCACCATTCTCATAGATTTATCTAGAAAAAACCCCAAAATAATATCCTAATATTCACTACTAGGGCCTCTACCCACTCAAGAATTCAATACCACCTCATCTATAGAGTTATCATGTGTACACATGACTCAATTTGGTGCTTTTCCCATTAAGGGTGTGTGAAAATCACTAAATATAATCCCTAGGCCACACCAATCGACACCTCGTGCCCTTATTACCATGTCCTTCATATATGATATCCTTTCCATCACAATATTACTATCCATGCCCAAACCGATGCACTTGATGCCTCAAAATGACATCCATGATGCATAATCTGGTGTTCAATACTAATCAATCAAATTCGGTCTAAGCCTAACCAGTGATCAACATCACACAATCTTGATGCCCAGGAAATCCTAACCTTGGGTCAATCCCATCAAGACCCCATGGGTCTTGGTATATGGAATATCAATCATTAAACGTGTATAATTAAATTTAAAACTCTTTAAGAAGGTATTTCAATTTAAACAGATTGAATTGGACAATATTACTGTTATATAAATTCAGTGTATAGGTCTGGAATTCCTCAGATTCATTTAGTAAAACATAAAAAAAATTAAAATAATCAATTTAAATCAAAATAAAATAGTTCATATCCTTTTTTCACCCTCTGCCAAAATCCCATGAGGTGAAATGACCTCTAACTCTGCCTCGCTCGGTCGAAAAAGGGTCAGGTATGCTCAATGACATACCTTAGGGTCCCAAAATAATTTTGATATGAATCATGAGGTATATTAGGGTCCCCCTCAAAATAACCAATATGAGAACATTAAGTCGCGCCCCTAAAACAACTGCAAAAATATAAATCATGGTATGCGTCATCTACTTGTGAATCGTAGATATAGGCATGTCTTATATCAAGCTCTAACTCGAAGCGTATTTGAGTAGTTATGATATTCTTTCTAATTAGCTGAAAATGGGGGGACATATATCAAAAGTATTTTAGGCTCCATTATGTGAAGAAAAGATGATGAAGATTTATGGGTGAGGTTAGCCTTAACAATGTTCTTATAACACCACCAACCGATCGAAGAATGGATCAAAGGTGAAGGAGTGGGATAAATGGAAGGGGGAGAGAAAATGGGGGGTGAACCCTCTACTCGCACAACCCATTTGGAGAATAAGGGAGGAAAGAAGATAAAAATAAATGAAAAACTAAAAAAAGGACCCCATCAATGGGAACATAGTCAGTCCCTACATGTTTCCATACTGTGCACAAACCATGCGCGCTATAGTGCATATGTACTACCTATGTGGAAGTACCCGTTCAGCATGCCACATGGTTGGAACTGACCTTGTGAATACTATGTGGTATCCCACTAAAAATTCCATAGAAAAAACCATAGATATGTGAACCTCACCCAAATATTTTACACAAAATGTGATGTAGTTTAAAAATAGGGTGCAAAGATTCCTAGAAGATGCCACATAGATTACCCTAAACCGTACGGCTTCAACCTAAAACCCAAAACATGTCATTTGGACTTTGATGCTCATGAAACTGAACAAAAAAAATATGAGTCACTCTCAAGGCCTCTATAATAACCCCAAAACATTATATGAATCTATTGGAACTCTTAGATTTGAGTTTCGGTCAACGGATTAGAAGACGACACCCCCAATAATTGAAAAGATCAAATAGGGAGTGATTTTCGACCGAACCTAGAATCCAAGGATGTTATAGTTGTTAATAAATGGTTATAAAATTATATAAAAATGTTATATGATTTTATTACATTTTATAGTGTTATAATTATAATTAATTATATATGGTATAATTGTTTAGTGTGTGTAGAAATTTTTCTTCTTCCATTTTTTAGAAGTTATAGAATATCTACCTCATTCATTATATTATAAATTTTTCATATATTGGTATATTTTAGGAGAATATATATTTTTTACATTTATTAATTTCTTATAAAAATACTTTATTATTATGTTTTTTTATTAACAAAGATGAATATATAGCTGATTCAATATGTTAAAATGACTTCATTCTGGTCTATTATTTTCATGAATCACAATATAATAAATATTTTTTTAATTAATTTAATTTTTTTGTTCAATTTTTTGTATTCTTTTACCATTTCAATCACATTTTTCACATGAGATGATTCAAAAATATTTATATTTCATATTATCATGGGTTTAAATATATGCTTTTAACTATATAATCATATTTTATATTATGATTTAACTGGAGGTGAAAACTTGTGTGCTTGTTCTAAAAGATTTTAATTAATTATTATTTATAATAAATGCATACAAATAGGCAACTATTTCTTTGAGGACCAAATTATAGGAAACCTTAATTTGATATCTATATGGTAAATTAGTAATTAAATGGTTCTATTTTATTTTTTAGGGTGGTGTTATATCTTTTAAATGTGGGATATTTAATTTTTTAAGTTATTACATTCAAATAGAAATTTTTTTTGTTTATGATAATATTGTAAATGAATAGTTTTTAGGATTAGAATAGTTGTATATGGACATTTCATTTGGATAAATTTATAGGCAAAAACTTCAAGAAACCTTTTTCAAGTTATTTTTTTATATATGAATGTGTTTCATAGTCACAATTGATCATTGAATTTTGGGGATATGAATTAGTCCATC
Source organism: Viscum album (assembly GCA_963277665.1). Lineage (NCBI taxonomy): Eukaryota > Viridiplantae > Streptophyta > Magnoliopsida > Santalales > Viscaceae > Viscum > Viscum album. Next base: position 1,785,474,356 of record OY728121.1, on the reverse strand, counting down.
AAATATTTTTTATCAATACAAGATGGGGGTTTGACACTTTTATACATCGGATATTGGTATTAATCCTCCTACCACTTATTATTAAAAACAATTATATATATATAGTAGTATATCCTTTAATAATATTATATAGATATACATTTATTATAATTTGAATCCCAGTTATTTTGTTTTGTTATGTTTTTATTGATATTCGTACATATAAAATTGTATTTACTATTTGGTTATGTTTCTTCATCTAATTCATTCGTATTATTTTAAATTTTCTTATTTTATTTTTATAAGATCATTCAAAAATTATAATTTATAAACAAAACATTATCTATAGAGGGAAAAATTGTAATTATTTTTTAAAGTTTCTAACCCCCCTGATGATTTCATACCGAGAAAAAACCCATACCTAATATTACAAAAAAAAACCACTATCCATAATTAATATCAAAAACTTATAGGAGTATTTAAAAATTTAAACCTATAATTTGAACTAAAAAAATAAAAATATATTTATTAATAAAGGGGTGATCTAAAAATATATCTCCCAAAAAGATCCCCAAGATGATGTACAAAATGTCTATATGAATAGATCCTCAAGTTCTAGAGGAAAAAACTATGTATTGAGGTCCCATTAGAATACAATGGGGATATTACTCCCTAATTTTCAGATTTTATATTCCTATAAAAATATTTAAAAACATAAAAATAAATAGAACTAGAACACAACACCAATCATGACCTTAACCCATCCATGTTCGATCACCGTATTCGATAATAAGATTCCAAACATACCCTAAGACAATGGGACCTTGAAAAAACATGTGACATGAAAACTTATAGTATTATACTCAATTACCAAAGTTTGATGGACACCCAAGTATGGTGTCAGTACAACATAGTAGGCCACCACAAAATAGAATCCCTAAAAAACTAGTTTTTAAATATCATGAATTATAAATCATGTTAACCAGTTCTAAATAACCATTTAACATTTAAATAATTAACTCTTATCTAAAATTCCAAACCTTGGGGAAATTTTAGACCTAGGAATGGTATATATAACCAATTTGGTCGGTGTTAGGATTTATCTAGGAATTTTATGATGACTATTGAAACAAAAACATCTCCTGAATGTTCTTAATATACCTATACCCAATCCAACCAATGTCTATATTGTGTCCTGATCACCCCAGGTTAAACCAAAAATCTAGTTTTCATCTTGGGGCCTTGTTTAACCTATGATTAATAATTGAATATAATCCACTTGAGGTTAGTATTTATCATGGGTTTAACCATTATCCAATTTCTACCATAGGGGTCATGTTCACCCTATTTTTAATTATCAACTAGTATCCACCTGAGGAATATTTTCACCCCTAGTTGAATCATCGACCTGACCTATGTCCTTTTCATTTTTTTCATTACATGAATTTATAAAAAAATAAGAAATAAAGGGGTTAAATAAATAAGGGATCGTTATACATATGATATCAAAAATATCCATCCCCATGGGATGTTTCCATTTTCTTTTCTATATTTTCAAAAAAATAATTTATAACAAAAACATTCAAAAGGATTCAACTGCAACATGATTTAAATGTTAAATATGAAAAAAATCACTACCCCCACATTTATATTCATTAAATAATACTAGTATGTACCATAATCCCTCAAAGAAATTGATGATTATCATAACATAAAACATCCCTTTTGTAGTTTCAATTCCATTTCAAGAATTTTAAAATCATAAATATTTTCAATTATGAAATCCTGGAAAAATATCACTATTTTAAAAGTCAATTATAAATTTCATGTGGGGAAATTAAAAGTAACCATTTTCATTAAAATAGTTTTTATGGTATTCCATTTCAAAATAATTGATTACAAAAAAAAATAAATTATCATTTTGGACAGTTTCCACAAGGATTACAACTATAGTAAAATAAAGGTAAATTCAACAATCTATGTCTTTTCCACTATAAATTCATATTTTGTTAAATAACATATGTTATATTATATAACAAACATAAATAAACAAAAATTTGTTTTAATAAAATTATAAATATTTCTGTGATAAACTCGTCTATCATAAATCATTAAAAGTTAATACCATTAGAAGATAAATATTTATAAGGAGTTATAATTGAGAAAAATTATTTTAAACAAAATCTATTTAAATTATGGTTCATTTTCATGAAAATTTAATTTAGTGATTTTAAAATTCAAATTTGATATAATAAAAATACATTTTGGAGTATCGCTCATAAAAAATTACTTGTTATGGTGTTATGGTGTTTTTCGTGAATATATGGATTTTTATTGAAAATATAATTTTTTTTGTGAATATTATAACCTTTATTATTTCATTGTTATATATTCTTCTCCTAATAAATTATAAAACGTTTAATTTAAAGAAATATGTTATTAGGATTAAAAATATTCACATTAAAAAATTATTTTCCCTTATAAATATTACTTAAAATTTTTTAGAACAAATTTATAATTGTAGTTTAATAAAATATATTTTCTGTCTTTTTTTAATGGTTTTTTTCAAGGTAAATTAAATTTTTTATTTCCTTGTAAGCCTCATAAATTTTATTAATGTAATTAAAATTCAATTTATATCAATAAAATTATTAATAATTTTAATTTTATCTAATATATATTTATATATAATTAAAGAATAAAAGATCTAATTTTGTAAAAAAAATCACATTATTAACATTGTTTATAAAATAATTATCTTCTCATAAATTTATAAATTTCATATGATAATATTATTTTAAAATTTGACATTAGAGTGTCTAAATTTTTAAATTATTTAAATTTTAATTTTAATCATCATAATTAATTACAAAGCTTAAAAAATAATTTCCCCCTTGAAATTTTATAATAGAAAATATATATTAACTATGGGTTAAGTGAATAAAATTTTTAAAACATGTATTAAAAGGATTTTTTGAGGTGAGTACAATCCCCCAAAAAAATCCCCTTAACTTATGTAAATTTCTAATCTATTTACCCAATATTTTTTTAAGAAATTATAGAAAATGATTTGTGTTTCCCAAAGTTTCCTTTTCTTCTATTATAAACTGGTTCTTCATCCACCCTTTAAATTGACACATCAATATAGAATTAATTCATGAAAAATTAATATTTTTCTCCCACTAAAACCCATTACCAATTTTTTATTCCTCTAAAAACACACATTTATTTTATACACTTAAATTGTACTGAGTATCCCATGGAAATATCCACTCTCCAGTGTATGTATTTTATCCGATCTAAGTTTTTTTCTTATTTATACAGAAATAAGAATATTATCACCATAATACTATAATTTATTTACTATAATTATTATGCCAATATATTATTATATTAATTTTAAAAATCATACATATTAGTTTCTATACACATAGAAAAAAAATGTAACATCAATTTTGCATGTGACTAGACTACATTCTCTATGTAAAAATGTTCATAATTTTTTCTTATATTTTTTCACCTATTATTGAAAAATCTTCAAATATCATTAAACATTATAAATAAATAAAAATTATTTCATTTTTATTATATTATAATTATTCCATGTAAAGTGTAATATAACATTAACCATACTCAACCATTTAGTTAAAAAGATTTTATTATTAGTCATTTTAACCAACTATAAGAGTGATTTTCTAAAACTCTATCATCGATGACTATGGGAACATAATCACCGAAATAAGCTAACATTGATTCAATTTTCAAGAATAACAACTAAAGACAATATGGAATGATAAGAGTGAAATATAAACCAATTTAGTTTATATATAATAGTATCATAAATTATATTTTAATGTGGAACTACTAATTGAATAGTGTTTAATGATATAAATATTGTAAATACTACATAAAAGGTTAAAGTAATTGACACGTGATGTAGAAAAGAAATCAAAACTACCTAATGAATGTTGAAGATTTTTATTGATGAATAGTATAATTTCTAATTTATCTAAATATGTTTAAAAATAATGGGTAATTGATATGTCTATATTTAGGATATAGTAAGTTATTACACATATAAGTAAATCAATTTTAATTATAAAGGACATGGTAACTCAAACCCATTTATTTGAGATATAAAATTTCATATATGAACATTGATTTTATAATAAATTCCTTTTTAAATGATGTAATATTTTTATTTATAATGACTTAAAGATTTTGAAAAAAAATTAAACTTCTATGAAGTTTTTTCATTTAATTATTCTTATAAATGAAAGTTACTTTTAGAAAAGTGACTTATATCTAGTATTTTTACAACTATGAATCAAAAATGTTTTCAAAAATCACTTTTTGTGATTTTTTATTCAAAATCTTCAAAATGATCAATATCCAATAGATTATGTTTCATCTTTCACAACATATTTTTATTTTATTACCGGATTTTGTTTTGGTGATCATGTATTATATATCAAAAAATTTTGTTCATGATTCTCTATTATACCTCTTCGTTGCTTTATAAACCCCATTTTAATCCATGCGTTATGTAATAATGTTTAATGACTTGCATTTTTTGTTACATTATGTCCATTTCAGTTCTCTGGGTTCTTTAGAAATTAAAAAGGTCAATATTTTTAAGTAGAATATGTATTTATGGATGATTAGGAAATGGATCTATTATAAACCAATGATGAGTGGTTCTATTATAAACTATTGATTAGTGGCTTCATTATAAAACAAGTGTGGGTGGTTCTATTATATACCATAGATAGTGGTTATGTTATAATACATGATGGGTTTGTCCATTATATCCCTCCAATTAATTGGTTATTATTTAATATCTCATATGATTGAATATTAAGAATTATGTTTTAGTTGTTCATAAAAAAATGACACTAATAGTGTGGCTAATGAATGTATGGTTTCTATATAACATGTTCGGTTTCATATTTCAAAAAAATTAAAATATATCACATTCTATCTGGATATTCATCATAGAATTAATTATTTCCATAGTTAAATGATGATATAAAATATGATAACATTCTATCATAATTAAATGTTTATATAACATGATTCTAAACTATAATGTATTTATTATGTTTCCTTATTATAATTTTATGGGGTTATGTTCTTAAGAACTGTTGTTTGAATAACAATTCTGTTTTTTTTTTGTCACTCGTGATGTTATGATATTTTTTTTGTGATCATGTCTTTAATTTTTCTTATGAACTCATCATGGATAAGAAGTTTATTCACCACTTACAGTGCATTTGAGCCCACCCCTTTCTGTTTTTTTTGTTCCCCTATTTATGAGGATGATTCTTACTATTATGGTGTCTAAATTATGATTTAGTAATTATTGGTAAATAATATCAAGTAAAGTATAATATGTTTATTATATATCTAGTCTCAAAATAAACTAATCCTATTTTTTCTTAAATGTATTTTTTTTAAATCGTGTATGGAATTTCAAATGATGGAATGTATATATTGCGTCACTATAGTTATTTCTAGAGTCAATGGTTATTATGTTTTAGAGATATTTGAAGAAATATTAGAGAATTAATGTTTTAGAGCCTTTTTGGAAAATAATCATGATTACTCTAAGTAGACGAGAAAATCATAAAATTTTTATAATGATCAGTAGTTGGGTTTCCTTGAAAAAAAATCCATATCGAGATAATTTAATTTAGATGATGGTTCAATCATTATTTTACCTCGGGGAAATATACCTAATAACAATTTATCGAGTCTTTACACAATTATTAAGTAGTGAAAATAAATGTGGCCTAAATATATATATGGATAGAAAATGTTGCTGGATATAGTTAGGTTATTCACACAGTATTTATGTACCTCATTAAAAGAATTGACTCTATTTCTATTTTAGAGTTATTAGGATATAATTTATTGTAAAACAAGAACTAATGTTTAACAATGAATGATATTCAATGAATTACATGAATTATAAAAAAGCATGATAGTTTTGATGAATAATCTAGTTTATGATTGAATTCTTCTTGTCTAATTAGTTCCATATAATATTAATTATTTTTCACTCTTATTAAATAATTTTTTGGTTTTATTAATTGATTAAATCTAATGGAATCATCATAGCACTTAGTTTTGGGGACTATGTGATAGTTTTCCAAATGAACCTCCCAATTGAATGAAATCTGGATTATAATACCACATTGCAATACTCACTCTCACCTATCAAAATATGATTAATAACATGAACCATATTGATCCCATTTATTCAACCCAGGATGGAGTAGCTTCCAATTTTCGATTTAAGGTATCAACATCCACACACTTTTAGTGACCCTTAAAATCAACATATCTTTACGAAATTGATTATTTTGATGTAATGTACATTTTCCATTCTCCAGTGCATAGAAAATCAGAAATTTTCATTAGTTGTATATGGTTTGGAAGATGAGGTTGACCAATAACGGTCTCTTAGTAAGATCATAATGAATAATAAATAATTATTATGAATAGAATCCAAACAAATTTTGAGATGTTTTATTACCGATTATGTTACTCTAACTCTTCAATTAAATATGGAGAGGGGATTCTTGGATTTGAAACAAAATAAGGATTTATCCATTTATACATATGAATAAGGCTTTGTGACGGATCCAACCAGGACCATTGGTTTTACCAGTTATCTAGAAAGTATAGTTGATCATTTCTTTAGTGGACTAAAACATATTTTTGATTAAATTTGGATATAAGAGACATAGAATATATGAAGAGATTATTTGATGTTTGATAAATGTAGAGACAGAATATGGGGTTTATCTATAGAATAGAGTGGAAAATGGAAGTAAGAATATATAACTATCCTTGAATGTATGTCATAATGGGGGATGAAATTTAAAAAACTTACATGCCAAAACTATATAAGGAAACACATTGGTAATTTATTTAAAGGATCATGGATATTTTTTTATGTGATAATGTATTCCACCACAAATTATAATGTCAAATTAAGTTAATGAGGTTGTTTAAAAATGAGTATAAGGCCCTATATTATAACATATTATTTTTATTTTCAAGTATTGTTAAAATCCTCTTTTAATAAATCTTTGTTTGGTTATTTTTTGGTGTTGTTATGGGAGAAATATTGAATATTTTTCTTGTTTCTATTCTACTGCATGGCTTGGGAATAATTTTTCCAAACCGTGGGCCCTCATAGTAAAAACCATGAAACAATGGGCCTTTAGGGTTTTCATGATTAGTGTATATATTGAAAAAAAATTCTCTACCAAGTAGAAACCATGAAAGAGGATAAAGGGGGATGCACTATTAGGGTGCACAGTTTTTCTAAACTGTGTGAATATGCCTGGCTAACCTTGTGTGTGGGAATTTTTAAATCTAAACATAAGATTGAAAATATTAAAATAGAAATTTTAGGTCCTTGATGTAGAGACCCGAAGCTTGAAATACATGGACATTACATTACTTTTGCGGAATACTTAATACATAACAAAAACAGACACACAAGGATCGTAATAGTTTAGTGTCTTTGGAAACTTGGAATGTAATCTTCTAATCATGGTGAAAGATCTTCAACATCTCTCATAAAGATCGTCCAATTTTTGTTTCCTTACCTAAAAACATTCTTTTAATCCTGAGGGAAAATAAAACATAAAAAGGGTGAGCTCAAATGCTCAGTAAGGGTAAGCATGGATAAAATAAAACATACCATATACATTTGAACATAAAAACATGACCATAATGTTTAAACATAAAAATCTTGAGCAACGACATAAAACATGGAAGTACATAAGGCATAGATCATAATGGAACATAAATCATTATAAAATAGAATGGGAATAAAACATGTCATTGTGGAAACCATTTAGCACATGTCATGATTTCCATAGTAGCCAAGGCATTGCTTCCGAGAACATCTTAGTGGACAAAGTCCCTTTCTGAATTGAGTTCACTCCTCGTTTCAGTCCTGTAACACTGAACCAGATTAACTTACCATTCCAACCATGTCAATCTCATGAGATATAAATCTTTACCCAATGCATTGGAGGGATATATAGGTCCCACCCATCACATAATGAAATCATTCTTACTTGTGCCAAAAAATAAACTTAAAACATTCATCATAACCCAAAGAATAAAATGGGTTTCATAAAAATCATCCCATCATAACATAATCCATATAAAAAAATGGATATCATTTCATCATAAGAAAAGTGAAACCATTTAAATTATAGAGACATTATACTTGAAACATACCCATATGAAATAATGTCATCTTTTATGGAAAATGGTTTTGATAAAACACTTTAAATGAATTGTTGAGGAAAATATCCATTCTTCTTCAAAATCATTTTTTTTTTCACAAAATGCCATGCAATTTTAAATGAATATGATTTTGTTTAAAATAGTCATGAAATATTTTGGAGGAATCTTCATGAAAATAAGGCTTTATAAAACCGTATAAATCCTTTCATGTCGTATAAGTTAAAAAAAACATTCTTCTCTTACTTTTGTCGGAAAAGTCAAAATGTACCTCGTAACGTAAAAAAAAGAAAGATTACTTACGTACCATGTAGTAAAAGTCAAAATGGGTAAAAATGACATTAAACATACATAAAAACACTTTTATTAAACACAGACAAGGATGATAACAATAACCCCCAGTAAATACTTACGAATAAGCAATCTCAGATAAAAATGAGATTTGCAAAATTATCCCTTACCTTAGGTCTGATATGCTTCGTACGTATCCAAACCTCCTGTATAATGATATAAATAATGTCATTGACCTATTACAGAATCATATTCATTGTTATTATATCATATATGGTTCACTTATGACTTTATATTACCCGTTCTTTTGAAAATTCACGTTAAAGTAGCGTTTTGGGTAAAATCGTTTCATTTTTCGTTCGTTTTTAAACTTGTAATTATTCATATGATTAATTAGATCATGATTACTTACATCCAGAATGTAAAACATGATTTATATTTAATATATATTCATAATATACGTATATATAATAGATCGATAAATGGAAAGAAATGCACCGTTCATGGAGACGGTAGGCCGTACGTACGCATGAACGTTGTATTCGTTTCCTTATTGAATTGAATGGAATTAAGTATATGACATAAATATATATGTACATAAATACAGTAGCATTATTATTCCATATATTTCATTATTACTTACTATATATACTTTGTAATCATTCTTGAATTGTTAACATGGAAAATGAATCTCATCGCGTCGTGCAGATGGTAATCCATACGTACGCACAAGTGATGATATCGTTCCCATGGAATTGTATTGGAGTGTATAAATACTATTTAAGAATCAATATCTCTTTACAATAATCATATATAGTCATTATTTACACCATTATACCCATCCAAGTATGGTGGTGGTGGAAAATAGATTACACCACGGCGTGGAGACGGTATTCCGTACGTACGAGCGCGCGGTGATTTAGTTTTCCGTAGGATGGATAGATGGTGAAATAGGGTTGTTTCATACATATAATAACATATCATTATATGATTTATACTGATGTTATTACTTCATAATGAAACATCTAAAGAAGAAGAAGTAGAAGAAGAAATAAAGTTGAAAGAATCAGTAACGGACATTACCTCTTCTTTGAAGCGCCTCTTTGAGACCTCCTCTTAGGGCACTAAACTTTTTCTTTGAAGAAGACCAGAACCTCTAGGATGTTTCTATAGAAGTTTAGAAGAGACTTTGTCAGGGTTTTCCGATCATGAAGGCTCAAAGTGGTGTGAGGAAGAGAGGGAGGAGGTGCCCTTTTATAAGGGAGGAGAGGGACACCTTTGGAAAAACTAAAAATGTTATTTAATTATAAAGTCATATTCGGTTTTTAATAGCTCAAAATTGATTTATTTCAAAGCTAAGGTGGGGAGGGGTCGAAATAATCTCATACAATAGAATTTAGACAAGTTTAGGGCATTATATTAACCATATCTTTTAGTTTTAACTCTTAGTTAATTAGATTGACATTTTCCTTGCCACTTTTAATTTTTATATTATATAGTTAATAAACATAGAATATACATCTAAAAGACCAATAAGTAGTCCATTAATGATACAACTATAGTTATATAAGTATCTTGGCCGAACCGTATATTTTTAGGAATAAAATAACAATTAATAATATAATATTTGGTTTAAAAACTATTTTATGTCAATTTTGACACTATTTGGTAATTGATTTTTGTGAAACTCATAACAGAATTATTAGTTCTAAAAAAGTTAACTAAATCAATACTAACATGTCATATAAACATATAAAATTATTTTAATTCATAAAAAGTCTCAAATTACATTTATTTGTGAATTTATAACATCAATTATGTCAATATTTCATTAATAAGATAACTATTGCATCATCATTGTGTCATAAATAAACTAAATTATTTTCATTATAAAAATTACAAATAAAATACCATTATGTAGGAAATATTTGTATCTTTATAATTAATATTTATAGTGGAATTTATCTTATGTATAACCTTATATTAAAAATGATTTAGTTATTAAACTTTGATTTTAACTATTTTAACCCTTCTTTAAATAAATTAATAATAAATGTCCTAATCTAATCCAAGTGGGTCTAAATGGTTATATTTTATTCCTAAGGTTGTTTTTGGCCGAATTACACTTATACAATAGAATTAGGACATGTTTTAGCAAAATAATAATATCATTTTTACCCTTAATTACCCTATTTACTTTTAACCGTGGTAAAAAAAGTAAAAAGTTACTATTCACCAAAAATTATTTTCATCTCATTGAACCACATTTTAGTCCTTGATATTAACCATGGCTCTCAGATTTTCAAAATTCCACTCATATAAGCGGTAAAATTATGTTTTATGAAAAATTCAGTTTTTTAACTACCACTTAGTGGTTTCACTATTCATGAAAAAAATGAAAGTTTCCAGAAAAATACCAAAAATTAGGCCTAATCTATATTTGATATTATGAATTAAAAAATTATGTCTATTTTAACTAATTAAAAACATATAAGTTGCATTAATTAATTTAAAAATTAATTCCCATCGTTAAAACAAATAGCGTGTTCTTAAGAGATAATAACTATCAAAAGATTGACACTTGCTTATGTTTAGTTTAAATGTGAAATTACATCCAATGACCAAAATTGTATTAAATGGTAAAAATATATTATAAATATACTTTAAAACCACTCAAATTAATAATTTATCACTATTAATTATTTCGATTAAAAAAGTTGTTTTTAATTAAAATTTAGTAATTTTCACTATTCATCAGAATATGAAAGTTATCCGAAAAGTACCAAAATTTCACCCTAAGCTAATTTTGATATTCCGAATCCAAAAATTAATTACATTTTGAAAAATAAAATTTACAAAATTTCAAAAAGTGGGTATTACTATTCATAACGGCTAGTTTTAATAATATTTTAATAGCACATCGTTGTTTAGTAAAACCCGGTATTGCGTACAACACACGCTATCGAGGAAGGTCGTGATTGCATGTAATGCAAGCCAAGTCAGGGTTGCGTGTAGTGCATGACTCCTTTCTCATTGCGTATAACAAAATACATTGAATATATATATATACTCAATGTTTCGTAGAATAACTACTATCAAACAAACATGAAATTATGTGTAACACGATCCAAGATTAGTGTTGTGTATACTGCAAGATAATACGGTATTGCATATAGCGCAAGATAATCTTGGTGTAGTGTACAACAGAAGATATTCAATAAATTAAAATGAATATATCTTATAAAATATCGGGGTGTTACATTCTACCCCCCCCCCCAAAATGAATTTCTCCCTCAAAATTCGTTGGGGTTATAAATGGTTTAATACTTGAAAGTTTCTTTAGTAGAAACCCACATTGTAAAAAGGGAATACCAAAAACATAATTTTTAAAACTAAAGTATGAAATGTAATGATTACCCAAAGAAACTCGTCATTGGGTTTCCATATAGAAGAACATAGGTGAAAATATGGATAGGGAAGAAAAATCTAACCATCACGTTCTAATGGAGAGTGGTAGAGATCATGGCTATGAAAAATCCATCAATCACAAAGTCATAGATTTGTGATGATGTAAGGTACCATCTGATTCATCGAATATAAGGTCACTAGGACAAAATTTTTGGTTTTCAATATCATTTCCCTAAAGTTGATGAAATTGGAATTAGAAGAAATACTTTCTTGATTTTGGTACAGTCTCACCATTGGTCGTTCTTTGGACAATTTCCACTTCATCTCTTAAATAAATGAAGTTGAATTTGTCATTTGTGAAGTGTTAGCAGATCATGTGATAGAATGATGGGTCATTCCATCTGTCTCAAACAAAAGGTTATAAAAGTTATCAAAAATTCATAAGTCCATCTATAGTGAGATTAATCATATATGGTTCCTAAAACGGATTTATACTTCATATATCATATTTCTTATTATAATAAAACTAGTTTCTACTAAACAGGGACTTCATGTAGGCCAGTGGTAGGCGATAAAGGCCAGTGGTACTTCGATTGTGGGTTTGATTCCCACATCCTTGTCTGACGCGATGGGTTGTCTCCCATCCTGCAGGTTGTCCTTTTTCTAAAACTACATTACTATAACATCCCATCAATAATATCGAAAAAATTTCTATCCTTAAACTATACTAACTTATGTCCAACATAATCCATTCCAATCTTTAGGCTTATCCATAATACTTCAGTCCACTCTCATATTGAAGTGAAAACGATTACCAGAGATTTCATATAACAAGCATGTTAATACCATCATTGATCCCCATATATCATAAGATATGTTTTGTTGGTCACATTCCAAACATTCTAAGGCCTTAATCATTTATTCTATTGAAAAAAAATAAATACCCATTTAACCTTAGTGAAAACATGAATGCTATCAAAAGTTAACTCTTTCCACATACCAAAATCCCAAAAATTCTATATACTGAAACCATGATATCACTTAGTCCTTATATCAATCATGAGCTCATGAATACTATCAAACATTTCATTTTCTCCTTATCCCTTCATTATGTGCATATAATCTTCTTTCCAAAAATATCTCAATCACTTTCCATGGTTACCGATACCATAAAATTATTGAAAACCATAATATACCAACACATAAATATTCCAATATTCCACGATACTATATACAACATTATTTTGGAATCCCATTACATAAACACTTAACCATTCCCCCACATCGTTGTCATATTCAACATCTCCAATAGTGATCACATGTGACTTCCCTTTGTCCTTTTCCTTAAGTGGTTACTCATGTAGATCATCACTAACCCTTGGATTAGGGCATTTATTAGCATAATGCCACATTTCCTTGCACCTGATGCATTGAAGTGTTGGTGGCGCGTTCTCTGCAGTCTTTTCTTTATTCACATCATTAGCAACCCTTTTTCATTACTTCGACACTCAACTGCTCGATGACCTTATTTTCCACACTTAAAACATTTTCTAGTCCCTTTAAGACAATATCCACCATGCTTCTTTCCACACTTTGAGCGTAAGGAAACATTCATCTTCTTCTCATCATTATTATGAGATTTCTCCTTGAACTCCATCTTTCATTTTTTGTCAAAACCATGATATGGATAAGTAACACCAACTTCAATTTCTAACTTGATAGCACAATGCACAATTTCTTCATAGCTACTGAAGTCTCTTATAGTTAATTCCCTTCAAAGATTTGGTTTTAAGCCACTAAAGAATCGATCAACTTTACTTTCAGGTTGGATGATAAAGAAAGATACATTCCTTGCAAGCCTTGTAAAATTCGCTTCGTATACACCAACAGATTCATCATCCTTTTTCTTTAGTTCAAGAAACTCTTTCACAATCTTTGTTCGAAGAATATGAGGGAAGTACTTATTGAAAAATAAGTTCTTGAACTCGTCCCATTCCATGGACTCAATTTCATCTCCTGGCCTCGTATTCTTGATTAGATTCCACCATTGATCAGCTTCACCTTCCAAACGATATACTTCTAAGATGACTTTATCATGTTCAGAACATTGAAGAACTGAAAATATCTTTTCAGTGGTACTGATCCATTGTTCAGCAATAAGTGGATCAGAAGACCCACTGAAAGAAGGTGGATGTTGCCTGATGAAGGACTCAAAAGAATATTGTTTCTTTCTCTGCTCATTTGTAAGTCCAGAATGATTCATAGCTTGTGTAAGTATAGTAATAAGATTTTGTACTCCATCTCCCATAACATTTATTTGTTCAGGAGTAAAATCATTTCATTGTCCATTTCATTGATCAACATGGTTCCTTCGGGTTCCAGCCATCGTCTAAAACCCATAAAGAATAGTGTGAGAGGAAAAAATCATACTAGGGAAAACAACATAATAAAGGGGGAGTAACTTCAATATCTAACATATTAGGTTTAATTCTAAGATCGTTACCGTAATTCTAGTACTACAACCTATACTTATACTTAACCTTAGGGATATCCCTAGACATACCTTAGAAATATCTCTAGGGATCTCACTAAAGTTTTCACATCCTAGTTTCCAAAGGTTAACTAAACGTTTCCTCTGATATAAATTATAGAGACCTGAATCTTGACGTACATGGACATTACATTACTTTTGCGGAATAATTAATACATAACAAAAACAGACACACAAGGATCGTAATATTTTAGTGTCTTTGGAAACTTGGAACGTAATATTCTAATCGTGGTGAAAGATCTTCAACATCTCCCATAAAGATCTTCCACTTTTTGTTTCCTTACCTAAAACCTTTCTTTTAATCCTGAGGGAAAATAAAACATAAAAAGGGTGAGCTCAAATGCTCAGTAAGGGTAAGCATGGATAAAATAAAACATACCATATACATTTGAACTTTAAAACATGACCATAATGTTTAAACATAAAAATCTTGAGCAACGACATAAAATATGGAAGTACATAAGGCATAAACATAATGGAACATAAATCATTATAAAATAGAATGGTAATAAAACATGTGATTGTGGAAACCATTCAGAAAAAGTCATGATTTCAATAGTAGACAAGGTATTGCTTCCAAGACCATCTTAGTGGACAAAGTCCCTTTCTGAATCGATTTCACTCCTCGTTTCAGTCCTGTAACACTGAACCGGATTAACTTACCATTCCAGACATGTCTATCTCATGAGATATAAATATTTACCCAATGAATTGGAGGGAGATATAGGTCCCACCCATCTCATAATGAAATAATTCTTACTTGTACCACAAAATAAACTTAAAACATTCATCATAACCCAACGAATAAAATCGGTTTCAAAAACATCATCCCATCATAACATAATCCATATAAAAAATGGATATAATTTCATCATAAGAAAAGTGAAACCATGTAAATAAAAGAGACATTATACTTGAAATATACCCATATGAAATAATTTCATCTTTTATGGAAAATGGTTTTGATAAAACACTTGAAATGAATTCTTGAGGAAAATATCCTTTCTTCTTCAAAATAATTTTCTTTTCACAAAATGCCATACAATTTTAAATGAATATGATTTTGTTGAAAATAGTCATGAAATCTTTTGGAGGAAGAATCATGAAAATAAGGCTTTATAAAACCGTATAAATCCTTTCATTCCGTATAAGTTAAAAAAACATTCTTCTCGTACTTTTGTCGGAAATGTCAAAAAGTACCTCGTAACATAAATAAAAGAAAAATACCTTACAAACCATGTAGTAAAAGTCAAAATGGGTAAAAATGACATTAAACATACATAAAAACACTTTTATAAAACATGGACATGGATTATAACAATAACCCCCAGTAAATACTTACGAATAAGCAATCTCGGAGAAAAATGAGATTTGCAAAATTATCCCTTACCTTAGGTCTGATATGCTTCGTACGTATCCAAACCTCCTGTATAATGATTTAAATAATGTCATTGACTTATTAAAGAATCATATTCATTATTATTATATCATATATGGTTCACTTATGACATTATATTACCCGTTCTTTTGTAAATTCACGTTAAAGTAGCGTTTTGGGTAAAATCGTTTCATTTGTCGTTCGTGTTTTAACTTGTAATTATTCATATGATTACTTAGATCATGATTACTTACATCCAGAATGTAAAACATGATTTATATATAATATATATTCAGAATATACTTATATATAATAGATCTATAAATGGAAAGAAATACACCGTTCATGGAGACGGTAGGCCGTACGTACGCATGAACGCTGTTTTCGTTTCCTTATTGAATTGAATGGAATTAAGTATATGAAATACATATATATGTACATAAATCCAGTAGCATTATTATGTCATATAGTTCACTATTACTTACTATATACAATTTATAATCATTCTTTCATTTTTAAAATGGAAAACGAATCTCATCGCGTCGTTGAGACAGTAATCTGTAAGTACGCACGAGCGATGATATTGTTCCCATGGAATTATATTGGAGTGTATATATACTATTTCAAAATCAATATAACTTTAAAATAATCATATATAGTCATTATTTACACCATTATACCCATCCATGTAAGGTGGTGGTGGAAAATAGATTACACCATGGTGTGGAGACGGTATTTCGTATGTACGCACGCGCGGTGATTTCATTTTCCGTAGGATGCATAGATGGTGAAATAGGGTTGTTTCATACTTATAATAACATATAATTATATGAGTGATACTGATGTTATTACTTCATAATGAAACATCTAATGAAGAAGAAGTATAAGAAGAAATAAAGTTGAAAGAATCGGTAACGGACATTACCTCTTCTTTGAAGCGCCTCATTGAGACCTCCTCTTAGGGCACTAAAATTGGTCTTTGAAGAAGACCAGAACCTCTAAGATGTTTCTATGGAAGTGTAGAAGAGACTTTGGCATGGGTTGGCCAATCTTGAAGGCTCAAAGTGGTGTGAGGAAGAGAGGCAGGAGGTTCCCTTTCATAAGGTGGGTGAGGGGCACCTTTGGAAAAACTAAAAATATTATTTTATTATAAAGTCATATTCAGTTTTTAATAGCTCCAAATTGATTTATTTAGAAGATAAGGTGGGTATGGTTCGAAATCCTCTCATAAAATATAATTTAGACAAGTTTAGGTCATTATATTAACCTTATCTTTTAGTTTTAACTCTTAGTTAATTAGATTGACATTTACCATGTCACTTTGTATTTTTATATTATATAGTTAGTAAAAATACCATATACATCCAAGAGACCCCCAAGTTTCCAGAAAATATTTTCATCTCATTGAACCACATTTTAGTCCTTGATATTAAACATGTTTCTCAAATTTTATAAATTCCACTCACAGAAGCGGTAAAATTAAGTTTTATGAAAAATTCATTTTTTTAACCACCACTTAGTGGTTTCACTATTCATCAAAAAATGAAAGTTTCCAGAAAAATACCAAAAATTAGGCCTAATCTATATTTGATATTATGAATTCAAAAATTATGTCTATTTTACCAAATTTAAAACATATTTTTTGCATTAATTAATTTAAAAATTAATTCCCGTTGTCAAAACAAATAGCGTGTTCTTAAGAGATAATAACTATCAAAAGATTGACTCTTGTTTATGTCTGGTTTAAATGTGAAATTACATCCAATGACCAACATTGTATTAAATCGTAAAAATATATTCTAAATATACTTTAAAACAACTAAAATTAATAATTTATCTCTATTAATTATTTCGATTAAAAAAGTTGATTTTAATTAAAATTTAGTAATTTTCACTATTCATCAGAATATGAAAGTTATCCGAAAAGTACCAAAATTTCACCCTAAGCTAATTTCAATATTTTGAATCCAAAAATGAAGTCAATTTTGAAAAATAAAATTTAAAAAATATCAAAAAGTGGGTGTTACTATTCACAACGGCTAGTTTTAATAATATTTTAAAAGCATATCGTTGTTTAGTAAAACCCGGTATTGCGTACAACACACGCTATCGAGGAAGGTCGTGATTGCGTGTAATGCAAGCCAAGTCAGGGTTGTGTGTAGTGAATGACTCCTTTGTCATTGCGTATAACAAAATACATTGAATATATATATATATATACTCAATGTTTCGTAGAATAACAATTATCAAACAAACATAAAATTGTGTGTAACACGATCCAAGATTAGTGTTGCGTATACTGCAAGCTAATACGGTATTGCGTATAGCACAAGATAATATTGGTGTAGCTTAGAAAAGAACATATTAATGAAATTAAAATGAATATATCTTACAAAATCTCGGGGTGTCACACTTTATGAACTGGTACAACCCCAAACTGATTTATCCTTCCAAGAGAGATCCTATGAGAAATTTTTTTCCCATCAAAACCCTCTTGGAAGCAGATCAATGCTCGATAAATGGTGTTCGACCTCCACTCGTTAGGTTTCCTATTCCCATTATCTATCTACCACTTTTCCCTCTTTCCTACCTAGGGTTTTTTAGATCATTATGTTGATTTTTGGATCTAATACACACTATTTGGATCTTCAAACAAGATTTGATTCCAAGGTTCAACTTATGTCGATCTCTGTTTGAAAATCCTGATATAGGGTTTTGTGTTTCGAGATCTAGCGATTTTTAGGTAAGTGGTTCTCTTACGATGCCTGAATTTTATTAACCCTAAATTTAAATATTTAAATTCAATTTTTGATTTAAATTGAATTTCTGCTGTAAATGAAATTTCATTCAACTAATTGATCAAAAACCAATTCATTTGAATTGGGTTTTTTGAAATTGAATTTTGACATGAAATTGGGAAAACCCTCAATTCCATGTAATTTCGGTGTGATTGTGAAATTCATATAAAATTGTGTAGCTTAAAATTGTTGATTTTAAAGAGTGAAATTGATCAAAAAAATTAATTAACTTTTTCAATTTAATTATGTAAATTGAATTGTGAAATTTAATTTGTGATTTGATTTCAAATTCTTATTTTGGAAAAATTCCTTAAAAATTGTTTTTATTAGATCATTTGGGATTTACCTAGGAAAAGTGATTGTTTTTATTAAAAACCCCAATTTGGTTTTAAATGGAAAAATTTTCATTTTTGAAATGGGAGAATGGGAATTAATTATATTTTATGTTTTCTTAAAATAAATTTATCTTTGTTGAATCATACGATATGACATTCAACACTAGGAAATTAGTGATTTGTTTTGAAAAAAACACTAGGATGGAAATTCCTTGTAACCCGATATATGCTTTAAAAATCTATCATCAGCATTATTTAGAACATCAAATTCCTCAGTTGGACTCTAATAAATCGACTCTTTTAGTGTTGAGGGACATGAGTAAAAATTGATGTTATTATCACATAAGTGTATGAAGACACCAAAACATGGAACTATCGTACCTTTTTGGATAATTCCCATGTTACTCACCTATTTGTATTTGAGATATAAATATAATCCAATTTTGTAAAAAAATAACATTCCCTAGTAATTTATATAAAATTTCTTTTTTAAAATTTTTAATTGAGCCATTTTTTAAAAATATTCCATCAATTGAAATGTAAATAATTTTTTAAAAGTATTTCCATAATTTTAAATGTAAATGATGATTTTATTAAATATATTTTTGAAATTTTAAACCTATTTACATAAAATTGAAATCTATATTTGGTTAATTAAATGTTGTAATTTTTTATGGAATTATTGGTGAGACCCTAATGTAATTTTATCCCACACCCTACCTATTCCATCAGGTGATTATAGATTATCCCCATTCATGTTCAAGTAGTTGTAAATTACCACATAGAGATATTTATAGCTATTGTTTTGTGGACATATTGAGTTCCTTACATTGTTAATTATGGATTTTATACAACATTCTAGTACTTTTTTATATTACTTCGGGTTTTTATTCCTATTTTACTTCTGGTACACTTCCACCAGTGAAGATATTCTTGTAAGCATGCTGGCATGTTTATTTTACATCAACAATTCTTGTGGAATATTCATTACAACATTCATTTTGTAATATCCATTGTTCTAGTATCTAACCTATGGGGATTGGGAATTCCCTAAGAACCATGTTAAGACCATCACGGTTATTGGGATACAAGGGTATCCAGTCTGGTTCGTGAAAAAAATTTATCATAGCTCTAGGCTGAGCTACTTCTCTTGAATTTAGTATACATTTGTATATTCTTTCTAGGACATAGGTGGTGGTTAAATTTATGTGCATATCCAACTCTCTTCACAACTAACCTTATGTCACCAGGGGTTTTAAGGTAAATCCATCATGGGGATTAGTTCTATCCCTTTCCCTACTTTTGATTTTAATATATTGTAATCCAAATATAGTTCTTCTATTTGTTGGGATTAATTTCCATTGTTAATTAGATTGATTATTAACCTTTGACTTCTTCATTATCATTTGATGTTGTGAATCATCATGACTATGTGAACACATGTGAATCAAGTCTAATAGTAATCTACTACTAAACCATAGTGAGAAAATCCTCTCATGGACCAAAATCTATTTTTGGTGATTGTGTGTACTATCCATAATTTGGGACTGACACCTGCACTAGCACTTGCACACGATCCAACTATGGAACCTCAATGGTATGATCTCAAAAATTGTTCTTATGAATTCCTTCACCATAATACACCATTTTTCAAAGGGTTAAATGATCCTCAAGAGGCTGAGGAATGGTTGAGTATGATGGAATATTTTTTTGAGTTCACAGAAACACCTAGGGAAATGAAGGATAATTGTACCATCGTCTTCCTTTAAAGACTGATAAGGATATAGTTGGACATGTTGGTAATGGAGAAGAATAATGAGGGCTTATAGATGAATTACATCAATAATATTTTCACTAAGAATCTCTATCTATATTCAATGTTATTGGATATGGGTATTGACTATTTCAAACCTGAGTAGGTTGATCAAACCCTGAGATATTATGAAAATATATTTACTGAGATTGTATAATTTTCACATGATATAGTAAATAATGATAAGATAAAGGATCGGTGATTATATTTGGGTCATGAAACATATATCCATTCTCTATTTTTCTTAATACTTTATTCTTCTTATTTGGATGTGTTGGATAAATAAATAATGTTTGAAATTGACCTATCATGCATGTTATGGGTGTCAGGAGTTTCTTTTTCCCATAGTGGTCGGGAAAGTTTCTTCAAATGAAAGTGTAATATTGATGATTCTCATGGTGGATCTCGATATAGGGTCATTCTAGACCACCTTCAATTCTTGGAATGGGCCCTTTAATTTTTTACCAACATGGAAATCTAGGGCATTCTTAGATGGGTTTTTTTGAGTATCCCAATGTATGTGGTTCTTGTAGATGCTCAGGTCACCTAAAGAAATTCCTCTATGATAATTCCACTCAAAAATGTTTCATGTTGTCAACATAAACATAAAAAACTACAATGTAATCATATGCCTCACTTGTAAAATGGTTCAAGTAATAGGAATCTAGAACAAATATTCTTATACAGTATAAGAGTCTACAGAGGAAGTGGATATGGGTCCAGTGACTGTGATAGGTACAATTACTCTATCTTCATCATTAGGGACTAATGATTGTGATACTAGTGCATCTTATTAATTTATTTCAACATGTATTTTTAATATGTAAAATATTCCTAAATATATTTTATCTTATTCAATGGATATTAATACACCGAAGAAATAGAAGGGTCATTGTAGTCCCACATTTGTTTTCTCTCTATAATATGTTGATCATTCATTTATTATTTTGGTTCTTGACATAAAATCACTTGACATAATTTTTAGGATAGATTTTCTAATTGTTAATAAAGCCTGGATAAGTTGTTATTTTTTATGGGTGTCCATCACTACACCTGATGGTGTGTTCCATTTCATTCAAGTATAATGGGATTATTGGTAGTGTAGAGATGTATCTTCTTATCTCTATATAAGGAAATTGATATCTATGTTTTATTTTTATCTAGAGTAATAATAATTGAGAAGTAATCTACCTAAAGTTTCAGTTGAGTTTCTTATTGTGTTCCCTTTAAAATCTCAAGTTTTCCACTGAAAATGGAGGTATATTTTTCAATTGATTTTGTTCCTAGTACTCAACCAGTTTCTATTCACACTTACCACATGTAACCAATTGAAAAAAATGGGATGATGACTTGTATGGATGATCTTCTAGAGAATTTATTTATATGCTCGAGTGTGTAACCATGGGCTATTCCATTAATCATTTCATAGAAAGATGATGGTTCATTATGCCTATGTGTTGATTGCTGAAAACTCAAAAGAGTCACGGTAATGAAAAAATATATATTTCCACAGATTGATGATATATTTTATTAGTTGAAAGTACATTAGTGGTTCTCTATGATTGATCTTTAATCTAGATACCATCAACTAATGATAAATTAATCTAGCATTTAGAAAATACTCACTCCTAGGAGTTAGGTCAATTTTGATTACGTTGTCCTTTGATTTGGTCTAACAAATGATTATGTAGTCCTTATGGATTTAATGAATAGTATTTTCCATGAGTATATTGATACCTTTCTGGTAGTCTTTATTAATGAAATATTGGTTTATGCTATGTCCAGGGAGGCTCATGTACCTCATCTGATATCAGTTGTGTAATTTTTGAGAAATCACTAACTTTGTGTGATGCCTTTGAATTGTGATTTCTGGATCCAAGAAGTGAATATCATGGGAAATTTTGTGGTTCAAAAAAATATATCATTTGATCCCAAGAAGATAAAGCTGTTGTTACTGTGGAAAAACTATGAAATGTTATAGATATATATATATATTCTTGGTTTTATTTGGGTATTATCATCGGTTACATAAATACTTATCAAAATTTTCTTCTCTAATGACTTCTCTATCTTATAAGGGAGTAAATTTTTCTTGGAATGAAAAATTTCCAAGTAATTTTTTTGATATGAAATTTATTTTTACTACTTATTTGGTGTTGAATCTTCTAGAGGCCAGGTTAGTCTATGTGGTATTCTAGGATTCAACGATTTCTGGATTGGGCTACATTCTCATGCATGGTGATCACATCATTTCTTAATTCTCTCACAAGCTTATGCCACATGAGAAGAGTTATTAGACCCATAACCTTGAACATGAACTAGTGATGCATGAGCCTATTATTTGGAGGCATTACCTTTTTGGAGAGAAGTTTGTCATGTTTTATAACAAAAATAGATGGACATATATCCTCTCACAAAAAGATCTGAATCTCTACTATAGTTAGTTGGTGGAATACCTATTGTCTTTTGATTTAAACATCGCTCATACACTAGGTGATGGTAATGTCATAGAATATTCTTTGAGCATGAATATTTTGACCCAATCCATGATGGAATTATCATAATATTGTAACTTGATGGCCTCAATTAAAAAATTTAATATTTGAGTTCAAGAATCAAGGAATAGGGATTCTATAGCCAATGTCCTGTTTTCAAATTCTATTCTCAAGATGATTATTCAAGATCAATAGCTTGATGATTAGTTCTGTAGTTTCAGAGACTTTCTTTATGATGGGAAGACTATCCTTAACTAGTCATTCTCCACCACGGGAATTCTAGGATATCAAAATCACTTTTTTGTTATGCTACTGGTAAAGAAATATTTGATGGGGAATTTCTGTAATTCTAAGTGGGATGTGAACCTAGGAACTAAGAAGATATTCAAAGACATGAGGTGTTGATTCTGGTTTCAATGTTTGAAATGGGGCATTATTGAATTTTTTCTCATTGATATACATTCCAATAGGTCATGGTCGAGCACCATAAATCTTCATGTTTTCTTCAGAATCATACATTCTTTACATGTATGTGGGATGAGATATCCTTATACATTGTGGTTGGATTTTCCTATACCCATAGAAATAAGAATTTGATATAGGTTCTGATTGATAGGCTAATAAATTCTTCTTACATTATTCCCATTCGTGATAAAAAAATGATTTAGGAGTTTTGAAATCTATACGTTGATGAGATTGTCCAGTTTCATGGAGTTCTATCTTCTATAATCTCTGATCGGGATCCATAGTTCACTTATCAACTCTGGAGAATCCTTCAAATAGAACTAGGATGTCAGGTCTATTTGAGTATGACATACCATTAAAATTATAATTTCTAGATAGAAAGATCTCTATATATTCTTGATAATGTGCTTCATGCATGTGTTCTTGACATTAGTGGAGATTGGGATGATCATTTGGGGATGGTTGAGTTTTCTTATAACAATTTCTTACGTTCCACAGTTAGAATGGATCCTTTCGAGGAATTTTATGGACAAACTTACAGATCTATGTTGTGTTGGTTAGATATTAGGGAAAGTTCCTTAGTTGTATCAAGCTGGGTTCAAGTGATAATAAAAACGATTCGGTTGATTTTTATAGGATATTGACAGAAAACATCCAGTTTAAGTATCGTGTTGATCATTTTCATATACCCTGGGAATTTTAAGTTGGTGACTAGGTGTTCTTGAAAGTTTAACCCCGGTTGGTTCATCGACATCTTGGGAGGAAAAGGAATCTTTCTCCTCATTTTGTGGGATGTTTTGAGGTTGTTTATAATGTGGGGAAAGTGGATAACCATTTATCACTTCCATGATAGCTAAATTCAATACATAATGAGTTCCATATATCTCATCTATGAATGTATCTGTCTAATCCATCTCATTTTATAATGTGGAGTGATCTTGTGGTTGAGCCTCATTTATAAGTGACTGAACATCCATTCGGTATAGTTGATTCTAAAACTAATGTACTTCATAGAGGATGATACCATTGGTTCATGTACAATGGAAGAATGGTTTTTATTCTCATGATATGAGAGAATGGTTGGAACTGATGAGAGGCCAGTGGCCTCATCTATTTGGCGTGGAAGATTATTCATAATATTTATGGGGCCAAAATATTTCTATGGTGGTGAGGTTGTAATATCTATTTAAAATATTCAATGATTACTAAACCCATTTATTAATAATTATTTGGTTGGGATTCATTTGGGGCTTTTCAAAAGAAATTTTCAAAATTTTATATTTTTTTTATGTTAGTTCAAATTTGGCACATTATTTTCACAAATTGTGCACCCTCTTTGTAGAAACTGTGAAAACCCACAATGTCAGTTTTTCCATGATTAGAACAGGGTTTGACAAACTGTGTGCTTCCATGTAGAAACCATGCACCTGAGAAATAGGGGAAGAATGTTAAGGTATATGGTTTCTCAGAACTATGCGATTATTCCCATCTAACCATGTGTATGGGTTTTTTATTCTAAAATTACATTTTAAAATATCAAAACCTCCATTTTAGGACCTTGATGAACTGGTATGACCCCAAACCGATTTCTACATCTAAGAGAGCTACCATGAGTAATTTTTGGCACCTTATAACCCTCCAATAACTAGATAAAATCCTGAATAACGTTTTTTGATCTCCACCCTGTATGTTTCCCCCCCATGTTCTATATCTCTATCTATCACATTATTCCTCCCAAGGGTTTTCAAGATCCCCATATTGATTTATTGATATGATTCATGTTATTTTGGATATTGGATCAAGTTGTGATTCCTAGTTTCAATTTTCATCATTCTCTATTGTAAAATATAGATTAGGGTTAGAGAATCTAGATCACTACTACAAAAACGGTCTATATCAGTGCTTAAAACAGGCTTTTACAGCGCTAAAAAATCATTTTAAAGCTCAGTGCTAATATGGGGGGTCCCTTTTATCAGAGCTTTTAAAAATCACTAATAAAAGTCAAAAAAGAAGAGAAATAAATAATATAGGGAGATCTTTTAACAGTGCTTGACCCCCTATCAACGCTAGCAGGTCTCCCACGCACTGCCCTTCTTGCACACCCTCACACGCATGCACCCCTTTGCTTCCACCTGAACTTGAACCCGCAACCTCCCCCTTTTATGGGTGCACCTTTACCACTAAGCTATTTCTTTTTTTGTCTATTTAATGATATATCTATTTATTTATATATATATAGTTATAGTTATATTTATTCATATATTGATATAGATTCATATTAATATAAATATATTTATTCATATATTAGTATATATATAATCATTCATATATTAATATATATATTTATATTTATTTATTTATATATATATTTAGTTATAATTTATTATCCGTATATTTATTTTTATATTAATATATACTTATAAGATTAGTTTTAAATACATTTATAAAATATGTTATTTATGGGTGTTTATAATTAAATAAATAAATAAATACATATATATATACAACACACACACAAACACATATATATTTACGAATAAATACATATATGTGTGTATTTAAAAATCCATAGAATGTTAAAACGATCATAACATATAATCCAGAAGCTCGTTTCAACTCCACAACCAGTAAAATCAAAGAAAATGAAAAAATATTCAATATGATATATGGTACAGGGCCAACTGACATCCGGATCAAAAGTTATACCTATTTGAATGTTTACAAATCGGTGTATCCTAACTAAAAACTCAGTTTTGGAGGACTTTTGAGAAATTTTTGGCCTCACAAAATGTGAGAGAAGCTTTACTTCTATCACTAGTGTGTAGATCACGTCCTAGGCTTCGATTTGGTATGTTGTAGAGCTCAAATAGACACCTAGATCCGAAGTTGTGGTCACTTAATGATTGAGATACATTTTCAACTTATTTTAGATCTTTTATTAATTGTTTTGATTTTTTGTGTCTTCAAATTGTTATTAAATAATTTTTAATCGATAATAATTAGAAAATTATTAATTAATAATATTTTTTAAAATATTTTAAATCCATTTTCACTAAATTTATTATATATTAAATTTAATAGTCTATTTATACGTATTTTAAACAAACTTAAAAAATATATATTATATTTATATCAATATAAATATATTATATAAAAATAATTTATTTTTCATAATTTTTTTTGAAACATAAAATTTATCACCGGTAGGAAAAAAGCACTAATAAATCTCCCCTTTATCATCACTACTATAAAAAGCACTGATAAAGGACCCCTTTATCAGTGCTTTATTTGAGTGCTGATACAAGGGTAGCTCTTCCCTTGCCTGTTTTTGTAGAATTGTATGTAGAGATTCTGAGGTTTGTGGTTCTTTTACGATGCACTAATTTTATTCACCCTAAATTTATTGATTTATATTTAATTATTGATTTAAATTCAACTGTTATTTCAAATAAAATTTCATTCAATTCATTTATTAAAAACCCAATTCCCTTGAATTTTTTCTTTTCGAAATTGAATTTTAGCATTAAATTGGGAAATCCCCAATTCCATTGAATTGGGGTGTGATTGTGAAATAGATGGAAAATTGTGGAGATTTAAATTTAGGAATAAAAATAATGAAAATGATTGAAATTGTTTCAATAAAATTGAAAATTTTATTTTTGAAACTGAATTTCAAAATTGATTTCAATTATTATGTGGAAAAATTCGATAAAATGGGTTTTAAATAATCCTTTGGGTTTTATCATTGAAAATGTATGGTTCTGATTAAAAACATGTTTTTGTTTTTAAATGGAAAATTATAATTTATGAAATGGTAAAATTGTATTCAATTTTATTTTATGAATGCTAATAATAAATTTCACAATGTTTAATTGTACTAGACACATTCAATCCCCGGTATTTAGTGAGTAATCTAGAACAGACATTCTTGGATGTGAATTCCCTTACACTAGATTGTCTATTTATGACTCTAACATGAATATTATTTATACATCTAATTCCTAAGTTGGATGTCGATGAGTCATGTATTTCTAGTGTTGAGTGATATATGTACACATTGCGGTTTTTATCACATGGGTTTGTGAGGATCCCATAACCTAGAATTGTTGTTCTTTTCGGAAGATGGTAATGTTCTACGGTTGTTTATATATGAGATGTAGATATATGATATTGTTGTATACTATTTTACATGCCTTGTGAATTTATATAAACTATTTTATATAAAATTTTCATAAATCCATTTTTTAGAATTAGTCCTTATATTAAAGAGGAACATATTTCATAAAAATATAAACCATGAAATAGATATAGATTTAATTATCATATAACCCATGAAAGAGAAATAGATTTCATAAACATATAACCCATAAAACAAAAAATTGGTTTCATAAAAATATAACTCATAAAATAAAATAAAAGTTTCCTAAACATATATCCCATGAAAGAGAAATGGGTTTCATAAATAACATGACATTAAGAATAAACCATTCACTTAATGGATATGAAGGGAACTTTTAGATCATTTCCTAGAAGGGAATGAATAATATCAACAAATTTCATCTTTGGCAGAAAATAATTTTTGAAATTTATATCCAAATATTTTCTTGAGTAAAATATAATTTATTCATTGAAAAAGTATTTTTTTACATAAAACCATTTAAAAATAATTTTCATACAAAATACCTTTAAATAATCTAAATAACACCTGAAATAATTTTGAAAACATTTTTCCCTGAAAATTTATAAAATAAGATTCAAAATATTTTAAAAACAATTTAATTTTAAAGAACTCTTGAAACATATAAAGAATTCTTGAATTGTTTTTGGAAACCCTATCATTGAAAATACTTTGAAAACTTATAATGAAATCATTAACATTTTTTTAAAACCATTTTACTTGAAAACATATGAATGATTCTTGAAAATGTTTTGAAAAAATATCATTGAAAATAGTTTTAAAAAATATAAATAAGACTTGAAAACATTTTGAAAAAAAAATTCCTTGAAAATATCTTTTAAAATTTTTTTATTAAAAATTAACATTTTAAAAATGAAAAGGAAGCTTCAAATAAATGATTGTGGGTAAATTTTTACATATCATATGAGGTGAAAAGAACTTTCCTTTTCCATGGTAAAAAGGTTAGAAAAATTCAATGTTTTGAAAGAAACAATAAGATTCATTTCAAAATATTGTTAAAATAAAAAGTATAAAAATTTATATAAAATATTATAGGATAATGATATGAAATTATTGGAACCCCTTTTTAGAAAACATGGTTTTGAAGGAACAAATATTTCTGACCAAAGAGAGGGTATTGTCCGGATTTCTTAAAAAACATTATTATTAATATTATGTACCAAATAGTGGAATAAACGGTAAAAATATATGAATAAATTATTAATAACTATAGTGAAATAAAATTCCTGAATTTTCCTAAGATATTGATCATAAAATTTCAACAATTGATAAACATAAACAATATTGAAAAGCATTGAGATTGTCTTAATGAACTCATATAACATGGTAACTTGGGATCATAATCTCCAAGTAAGAAAAGGAAATTGGATGAAACATAAAATATCATTAAATGAAATAAATTATTTATGTAGTATTTAAAATTTATGTTTATACATCTTGAAAAATAATTTTGGTGCATAACAAAACATGCATCTCAAAGAAGGAAAATTGAGACCAAACTATTTCACTAATTTGGTAAATTTTGAAACCCAACCTACAAGAAAAAATATCATAAATTGGATATTTTAATACTCATAAATTTAATTATATGATTCATATAATATAATCATGGTAATTATATACACCACCTCACACAATAACTGGTGAACATAGCACATATCTCACAGAAATAAAAAGTGAGACGAAATCCACTTACCTTGTGTCTTGACTCTAGCCGTACTCATTCAACCCACCAATATAATAAATATAAATTTTTTAAAAAATCTTTTATATATCCATATTATTATATATAATACCATATATGTTTTATTATGACTTTATATTACCTTCTTGTTAATAATCTTATGTTAAAGATTCACTTCAGATAATATTCTCTTTGTTCTTTGTGTGTGACCTAATTAACTATATGTTTTGACTTTATAAATATATAATAATTACATGGTGTAAATGATGATAAAAATATCATGTATATAAATTATATTTTTATTATAATAATATATATAATATAGAATTCATAAATGGAATACAATGTTCATGGAGATGGGAATTCGTATGAATGCATGAACGTTGTTTTCATTTTTGTTATCGTATTAAAAGAATGAAAGAAAATGAAATATATGTGTATATATATATAATACAATTAAAGAAGAATTATAATGTTATATATATCATATAATTTCACTAAAACCTTCTTTAATACATTTCATGTAGTGTTTTAATGAATCACATCGCTTTGAGGGGGCCATAGTCTACACAACCTCAAACAAAATTATCGTATTTAAAACAAATGGAATGTAAAAATATATGTGTTTTAAAAGGAATACAGAAGATTAAAATACCTAAAAATATAATATAGAATATATATAAATATATTTTCCATCATAATTTCAAACATGAGAGGTGGTAGGGAAAATTGAACAATCATTTTTTTTATGAGGAAGAAGTTTGGTGTACACATAAATAGTATGTTCATTACCCATTAGATGGATGTGTGTATAAGTTTATATAGAACCATTATCATAAAAAACGTTTTATATTTAGGATAATATTTTTTTTAATAGTCATTTAAAAAATATTATGGTGCGGTGGAGAGGGAAAATAAATGAAAGGAGCTTGAGAGAAGGTATTACCTCTTAATCGGGTAACTCCC
This sequence comes from Viscum album, assembly GCA_963277665.1. Classification (NCBI taxonomy): domain Eukaryota; kingdom Viridiplantae; phylum Streptophyta; class Magnoliopsida; order Santalales; family Viscaceae; genus Viscum; species Viscum album. The sequence goes on along the minus strand of OY728121.1, from coordinate 1,785,443,724 downwards.
TTTGGGTCATGGCAAAAGGATTCCTTGGAATACTTTATTCAGAAAAATGAGGCTTCATGAAGGAAGGAATGGATTTTGGGAACTGTATTTGGCATATCATGTACAAACCTATGTGGTTTGAGTGGTTTTTAAGAAGAATGGGATTTGGTGGCCTTTTATAGGGATCTAGGAGTGACAATCTTGTAAATATTTGAAGAGAGAATTCCACCCTCAATTTTCATGTTTCAAGTGTATCAAATAATAATCCAAAACCTAGGAAAGGTTTTATGTGGATGATATATTTCCATAAAATGGATTTTAGACAAATTTATATGTCTTTTTGTGCCTTACGGTTATGGTTTAGTCGTTTATTAAGAATAATTTTACCTTAATTGATGTAATTAATTATAATTTCCCTCAAAAATATTTTTGGTAAAAAAATCAGTTGAAATTATTAGAAATTATAAATTAATCTAGTTTCAAATAAGGAATAAAAATTTCCAAATTCCAATCACATAAGTGGGAGAAATTAATTTTAAATTAATAACGTTGACTGGACAACATTGCATGTTTTTAATAATCATTAGTTTTTAATGTTTTAATATCCAATTTAAATGTGATATTTGTTTTAATGACCTAAATTGGATTAAAATATAAAATTATTATCTAATTAAACCATTAAACCAAATTAAAATATAATTTAACCTTATAAATAAATTAAATGAAAAAGTAGATTCGAATTAAAATCTAGTACTTTTAAATATTCATTAAAAATGAATCCTTATAGAAAAATAAAAGATGTATACTAAGATAGTTTTTTTGTTTCTATTCCAAATATTAAGTTCATTCCCATATATTAAATCAAAAAAATGGTCAAATTGTTTATTTAAAACCGGTTATCTAATAAAAAGTCATAAAACAACATTTATAAAAATATATATTTTTAAGTGTGAAATTGGGTTTGTTTATTATCTTATGTCTATAAAATATATTGAATGAATACCAAAAAATATATTGAATAAATAACATTAATTAAATTAATATCACTGACTAATTTTAATTAATATAATTTATTAGGGTAAAATATCTCTGTGACCACAAAAATATAAAAATTTTCAATTATATTCCATCGATTTTCATATTCATTTACAATTAATAGTTAACTTATGAATTCATCTTATATATGCGTAAACCAAATATTTTTACAAATTATTTAATATTATTCATAACTGATAATTTAATTCCTATGTTATATCATATTATATAAAATTATAATATTTTAATAATATATTATTTTTTGGTAAAACTCAGCCATGCATGTTGTGAAAGCCATCAAGGAAAGTCATTATTGTGTCTAACACAATCTGAAACTGGTGTTCTATATAGAGAAATCTAAAATTTATTTCTTATTTAGTGCCATATTAATATGGTGTTACATATAACATAATACAAATATAGGGATTTAGTATAAAAGATATTATTTTCAGTGTTATGTGAAATGAAAAATATCGCAAAGGATAAATTAATTCAAAAAAAATAATTCACAAAATCTTGGGGTCCTACAATTTCTACCCTATATTACTAGGAAAATATAATAGATGGTTATGCTTATAATTTAGTACATCATAGTATCCCACATTCGATAGAAATTTTATACTGACTATTATTGGTGAGATCAAGTTTTTGATGTTTGTGAGAAAGAATTATTTTGAATATCTCAATGGAATAACATTATGAGATTTAGAATAATGTTAAATATGATCCATATATGTATCATCCCATTTTAAATTATTAATCATATGAGGATAATTTCATGTCACTTTGAACTTCAATAGAACATTTTGTAAGTTCACAGTGGGTTCCATCTGTCTCACTAAAGGAAGTACATACCTGATATGTCACATATAGTAGAATCATAGTTTATACCACTAGAGTATATCTCTCTTAATATAAACATATATTTGATATTTTGGATCTAAGTGATAATTTCTTTTCAAAACAATACAACACTTGAGTTTAATGTTTTTTGATGAAGCCATAAATTTTATGATGTTATTTCGGAATGATAAGATGTGATTAGGTAGAAGTAATACCAATAGTTTATATCAATGTGGTGTAATTTTGATGTTGAATTTAAAATAAGGATTTTATAATGAAACAACCTTATATTATATGATATATTACAAAAAAATAACTTTATTTTATTTATTATCTTGGGATAAATGAAAACCTGAATCTAAATTTTCCGAAATATAGTAAAAAATTATTACATATCCATTAAATTGGAGGTATAAATTGGAATAAAAACATTTTTTAATTTATGTATCATGAGTCTAGATAATTAATTTATATTGATAAATAATGACATAAATTATAAATATTATCATAAGCTTAAAAACTAAATTCTCCCTCCCAAATTCTTAATATTCATTTTCATGTGAAAATAATATACCTAATTTTTATAAATTTTTGATGATATATTTGAAAAATAAATTATATTTTTGAAATTATCAAATCAAAATAATATTATATTGAATTAATTTCAATTTTATGAATTGTATGATTTTTCATTCAATGGGGAAAAATACTATTTTTCTATAATTACCCTTTCATTTTAAAAGCTTAAAAAGATTCATTTTATTTCAGAATGGTTTACAAGTAAAATTACAGTATTTCATTAAAAATAATCCAATTATACACTTTCGGAGAAATTATTCTTTATTTTTAAAGAAAATTGTTTTATATTTAATGTAATAACCCTAAATTATAGAAGAATTACATTATTTTTGACAGTATGTATGACAAACAATACCAAGAATAGAATATAATACAACATTCATATACATTATAATATATTTATAATTAGATAAATCCAATATCTCTAATAGAATATATTAGACACAAAATTGATCATAACTTGTGTTACATGAAACAAAAATATTATCTTTCTCCACATGTAACCACATGTTTAGCGTTCATTACACTCAATAGAATTTTCCTTCAAAAGATTGTGTTACACATAAGACTAAGTATTACTAAACAAAAATATACTATTAATATTATTATTTAATATGATAGTAATTTCATTACCGTTCGAATGTAGGGAATGAAAAATATTAACAAAAATATGAAAATATATAATTTATATATATCTATAAAATATCTATTGATTTTATATAATAATAAGAATCATTTAAAAGAAAAAAAAAATTGGAAAAATTGTATTTTCCTAAAAGAAGACTTAGTCGTGCTTAGTGTACCTATCATAAAATTAATTTTAGCCACTTTTAGAAAATTTACATGAAAAAATAAACTATTTTCTTATAATCAATATATAAAAATTTTCTTAGGATAAATTGTTTGAAATTTTCAAGGAAATTTTATTTGATGATGAATTGTGAAAAATATTTAATTTTAATTGAAAACGTCATTTTGTTTAAATAATTTATAATGATAAATTTTAGTATTAATTTGTTTTAAATTCACAGTAGTGTAATTGTAAATATATTTTTCCAATTTATTTTATTGAAATAATTTTCATAATTATTTTTTATATAAAAATATTGAAAACATTTTAACATATCCACTTTAAAATCCAACTGTCATGCCACGTCTTAGGGATTAATTTAAAATTAATATTTGTCAAATTGTATTGATTAATTTTTTAAAAATGGATACAATAATTTAAATAATACTACTTAATAATTTCTAATAATTTCATCTTAATTTTTTACCAAATTAATTAGTGAAAAAATTTAATGTTAATCACAGTGGTTAAGATAAAAATGAGTATACATAGTCATTTAACATTGAAATTAGGGTCTAAAAATGGCCCAAAACCTGTCCGAAACACATTGAATGGAAACTTTAGACCTTATATTTTTTATAATATATAATTAATTATTACGTGTCATGTTCATATGAATACAATTTGGATATAATTCACTCTTTAAAAAAATTACACGTGTGCCACTCACCCAATTTATTGTAGTCCACCACTTCTCCTCTTCACATAACACCATAAAGACGCGTTGGATTGGTCAATACATTCCCAGATAATATAGAAACTCCAATCCCATCATCCTATAAGGCGTAAATTTATGATAAATCCAACTACAGAATGAATTAATGAAAACCTATGGAGGATACCCAAACAAGAGAGAATGATTTTCTAAAATCATTTTTATTTTATTTCCTTATCCACCTACTTCAATTCTAATTATACCGTGATTATAAAATAACATATTTATATTCTATATTTTTAGATTTTTTAATGTTATGTTTATGACGTAAAACTTCAAAAACATCCATTAAATGGGTTACAAAAATTTTCCCTCATGTACACGTGGACTACCACCACACGAATAGATGTCATTAATTTTCCTATTACCACCTTTATTATTTGCTAATATTTATGTATTTATAATTTATATATGATATATTTTATTTTTAAAATGATATTTGTTTTTTGGAATTATTTTATAACATGTACCTTTCATTTTTTCATTTTTTAGGAATATGACTTCATCACTCATGTGTATGGCGGACTACTACCTTGCGAAGCCATTTGATTCATTCACACTTTTAATAAAATGTATTAAGGATGGTTTTAATAAAAATATGTGGTATATATTTCATAATAAATATAATTTAATGATAATATATATACTTATATCATTTAACTTTCCTTATTTCAATATGATAGGTAAATGGAAGAAATGTCCACACGTACGTACGACCTACCATCTGAATGAATGATATATTTCATTTCATATCACCAAATAAAAGGTATAACTAAAAATAAAAATATATAGATTATATATGATATTTATATCATGGTTTATATTTTTCATATGTTTGAACCATGGCTGATATATTAGTAACAAAGATTAAGAAGCCAAAACATAATTGAAAAACAAGTAAATTAAGACTCAATAAAAAAATAATGATAAATTATGGGCAAACAAGTGATTATATGTAATAAAATATTCATATATAATGTAATGAATATTAATATAGTGTTTTTATAAGTTTATAACATGTTTAAAACCACTATAAAATAGGTTAAGTATAAGGCCCCATCTTTAAACAATAAATAATCTTTAATTAATTTAATAACTAATATTGAGGATCTTTTTAGGTTTATAGTTTTAGAGAATTAGGTTGTAACTATTACATTATATCTCAAAAGATTAAAAAGTATACACTTATACTCTATCCAATTTTATAAAATTAATAAAACTCCTTAAATAAAATATAATTTTTTTCTTGATATAAATCTTCTTGAATTCTTCCATTCCCTTAAACTTCCTTATACCCTGTTAAAAACATTTCAAAAACTTTGGATGAGCCTAAAAAGACTAGTAAGAGTTATAAAATAAAGAAAGAAAAAATTAGTCCATAAATAAAAACCAAACATATGCTCTTTAAGATACCTCATGAAATCATAAGATTTATTAATAACACACAGAAATCCTAAATCATAATGGTAACTTGTGGCATCCATAATAAACTTACATTGTAGCTTTCACAGTAATCTATGGAGTTACATTTGGAATACCCATCACAGTGTATTCACTAAATCTCTTATGAGAAACATTAATGTTTACCTCTGTCACATTACCCAATGAATTGGAGAGATATCTCGGGCTCACCCGCCCTAGATTTATCACAGAACCAATTGTATGCGAAAACAATTCCCTAAAACCATACTATAATCATAACACATGAACAAGCATAAAAAAGATAAAATTTTCACATTGCAATCACAATATAATATTTCAACATTTTGAAATAATAAATTCATTATGAAAACCATTTTCAATACCAAAAATACACAAAAAGAGTATATCATATTTATTTACCTTTTAAAAACATTACGGCTTGTTAAGAAAGCCAAATATCTAATAATGCTTGCGGCATCGAAAAGGTCATTTTCATTGTGTATGTTTAAAAGAAACATTATTTTTTCATTTAGTAAAATGATTCATTGAAAAAGAATCCATTTGAAGTAAATTAAAATTAAAAGGGGTTTCTATACCATATGAAATAAAGTCGTGTATAAATCAAAATATGCCTCAATGAAAGTAGATTGAGATGAAGTCCCTTACCTTGAATTCGACTCGTCAAGTATGTTCCTTGTTATTCCAGAATAATAAACTTAAGTTAATTTCTACTTGTTTTAGAACATTTTTAAAGTTTAGTAATCCTTTTATATCACTTATTACCATGTTATAAAAATTTCATATTTACTTTAGTTAATATCGGTTGTTTTTTCGATATTTGGTACTTGAGTCCAAAGTGTACTTGTTATAATTACAAATTGTCCATGTGGTCAGAATTCGATTATCTCTAGAATGATTTTTATGATTTAGATATCATATATATCATATATATCCATTATATATATATATATATATATTTCTAATAGTAAATAATATTTGGAGATAAGAAATGAAATGCACCGTTCATAGAGATGGTAAAGTGTACATACGCATGAATGCTACTTTCATTTCAATTTCATATTTAATGGAATGAAAAATTAATTATAAATAGGTATATTATAATTCCAGTATAATATCATATATAATTTCATTAAATATATCCTTTATATGTTCCATGTATGTCATGAACAAGTCATATCACTTTGAGTGGGCAGTAGTCTGTACTTCCTCAAATGAAATTATCGTATTTACCAATTATGGAAACCATAAAGGAATGCTATAAATAAAAAATATAGAATCACTAAAACAATATTAATATAATATATATCACATATAAATACATTTCAATCATAAGTTCTACTATGATAGGTGGTGGGACATTATTAAACAATCATTATTTCGTGAGGCAGTAGTTCGCTGTCCACAGATATAGTATGTTCGTATCCATTTGATAGAGGTGTGTGGAAGTGTAGTTATAATACCTCTAATAAAAAATCCTAGTATATTGATTATATTGGCGTTTTTATTTAATAAAATAATAATAATATAATAGGGGGTGATGAATGTAACAGCCCAAGATTTTATAAAAAAATATTCTTTTTAATTTTATTAAAGTCTTGTGTTGTACGCGACACCAAAAGGAGCTTGCACAAAACGCATCCTTGACTTTCCTTGCATTACACGCAATCGCGACCTTCCTCGATAGCGTGTGTAATACGCAATACCGAGTTTCACTAAACAACGATATTCTATTAAAAATAGTCGTTATGAATAGTAATAACCACTTTTTGAAATTCTGAAAATCTTATTTTTCAAAATGAACTTCATTTTTGGATTCGGAGTATCGAATTTAGCCTAAGGTGAAATTTTGGTACATTTCGGATAACTTTCATATTCTGATGAATAGTGAAAATTACTAAATTATAATTAAAAAACAACTTTTTTAATCGAAATAATTAATAGTGGTAAATTATTAATTGGAGTAGTTTTAAAGTATATTTAGAATATATTTTTACAATTTAATACAATGTTGGTCATTGGATGTAATTGCACATTTAAACCAGACATAAACAAGTGTCAATCTTTTGATAGATATTGTTTCTTAAAAACACGCTATTTGTTTTAACAGCGGGATTTAATTATAAAATTAATTAATGCAACTTCTATGTTATGAATTTGGTAAAATAGAATTCATTTTTGAATTCGGAATATGAAATATAGCTTAGGATGAAATTTTGGCATTTTTCTGAAAACCTTCATTTTTTGATGAATAGTGAAACTACTAAGTGGTAGTTAAAAAACTGAATTTTTCATAAAACATAATTTTACCGCTTCTGTGAATGGAATTTCAAAAATCCGAGAGACACGGTTGATATCAGTAAGTAAAATGTGGTTCAATGAGATAAAAATAATTTTTTGGTGAATAGTAACTTTTTACTTTTTTACCGCGGTTAATAGTAAATAGGGTAACTAAGGGTAAATATGATATTAATATTACCTTAACACATGTCCTAATTCTATTGGACAAGTGTATCTCGACCAAAAACAACCTTAAGTGTAAAATATTATCATTTAGGCCCACTTGGATTAGATTAGGACATTTATTATTATTTAATTCAAAGAAGAGTTAAAAGAGTTAAAATCAAAGTTTATTCACTAAAACATTTTTAATATGGGGTTATACATAAGATAAATTCGACTATAAATATTCATTAGAAAGCTAAAAAGACTTACTATATAATTATATTTTATTTATAATTTTTAGACTTTAAATAAATTAATTTATTTATGACACAACGATGATGCAGTAATTACCCTTTTAAGGAAATATTAACATAATTGATGTTATAAATACTCAAATGAATGTAATTTGAGACTTTTTATGAATTCCACTAATTTTATAGGTTACTATGATATATTATTGTTGATTTAATCAACTTGTTTCGAACATATAATTCTGTTATGACTTTCACAAAAATCATATATCAAATAGTGTCAAAATTGACACAAAATCGTTTTTAAATCAAATATTATATTATTAATTGTTATTTTATTCCTTAAAATCTAAGGTTCGGCTAAATGACTTAGATAAGGATATATATATTAATAATAAACAATTTGGGGTTCGTTTGGCATGTTATAGTAAGTGTATTAACCATATAGTGAAATAAAACAAAAAGACACGGTAAAAGTTAAATTATTTAACTTAGAGTTAAATCTAATTTATAAGGTTAAAATAATACCCTAAACTTGTCTAAATCCTATTGGTTGATAGGGTTTCGACCCATACCCACTTTAGCTTCGAAATAAGACCCTTTAAAACCATTATAAACCTATTTTGACTTTAATATAAAATAATATTTTGAGATATTCCTAAGGTGCCTCTCTCCTCCCTTATAAAAGGGCACCTCCTCCCCCTCCTCCTCACACCAATTTGAGCACTCAAGCTCGGCCAACCCCTGACATTTTCTCCTCTCCACTTCCCTAGAATAATCCTAGAGGTCCTGGTCTTCTCCAAAGACAAATCTTAGTACCTTAAGTGGAGGATTCAAAGAGGCGTTCCAAAGAAGAGGTAATATCCATTACCGATCTTTTCAATTTCTTTCTTCTTCAACTTCTTCTTCTTTAGTTGTTTCATGATAAAGTAATAACATCAGTATTACTTACATACTGATATGTTATTATAAATATGAAACAACCCTAATTCACCTTCTATCCATCCTACGGAAAAATGAAATCACCGCGCGTGCGTACGTACGGAATACCGTCTCCACGCCGTGGTGTAATCTAATTTTCCACCATCACCTTACAAGGATGGGTATAATGGTGTAATGAGTAACTATATATGATTATTATGAAGTAATATTGATACTGAAATAATATATATATATATACTCCAACACAATTCCACGATCATAGGAACGATATCATCACTCGTGCGTACGTACGGAATACCGTCTCCACGATGTGATGCGACTCGTTCTACATGATCTTCATTTCATAATGATTATATAAATGAATTGAATGAATGAATATGGTATATACTACACTAATACCATTCTGTAAATGAATTATCTATAACCTAAAGATAATAATAAGAATTTATTCGACAAAACACGCATAAGAACAAAAGGTTATAAAGACCCGAGTAACAAGTAACAATGAAATATTACTAACAAGAAGCTAATAATATGACCATATATGATATCATATCAATATGTATGATTCTGGAATAAGTCAATAACATTATTTAAACCATTATACAGGATCTTCGGACACGAACAAAGCAAATCGGACCTAAGGTAAGGGAAATATCACAATCTCATTTTTATCCGAGATTGTTTATTCGTAAGTATTTACTGTGGTGTATTTTATCATCCACATCCATGTTTACTCAATATGTAATATTATTTCGATCCACCTAAAATTGTTTAAATCCATTTTTACCCTTCGGTGAGTTTTTAGTAATACGTATGAAAGGAATCTTTTGTCGTTTTTCATACGAGGTACTTTTTGACTTTTCCGACAAAAGTACGAAGAATGTTTTCTTTAACTTATACGGCACGAACGGATTTCTACTGTTTTATAAAGCCTTATTTTCATGAAGCTTCCTCTAAAAGATTTCATGACTATTTTCAATAAAATCTCTTTCTTTTAAAATTGCATGATGTTTTGTGAAAAGAAATTGATTTTGAAGAAGAAAGGATATTTTCCTCAAGAATTCAATTCAAGTGTTTTATCAAAATTATTTTCCATCTAAGATAATAAAGGGTTCTGTTTCTATCCATATTTTTACATTGATTTGACTATGTTGTGATGGAATTATGTTTATGAATTCCTTTATCTTATATGAATTGTTTTATGATGTCGTGATGTTTCAAGAATCCCATTTTTGTTACATGTGTTATGCGATGATGTATGATTTATGATTATGTGGCACACATAAGAAAGGATTCATTATAAGATGGGTGGGACCTATATCTCCCTCCAATGCATTGGGTAAAGATTTATATCTCATGAGATAGACATGGCTGGAACGGAAGGTTATTTCGGTTCAGTGATACAGGACTGAAACGAGGAGTGAACTCGGTTCAGAAAGGGACTTTGTCCACTAAGATAGTCTTGGAAATGAGTCATGACTAACAAGAAATGATTTTCCATGATTATTTGTGCATGCCACAAAGTTTCAAGTTTTATGTTATGATTATGGGGATCTCATTTTCACTTCTATGGTTTATTCCATGTTAAGATATTATGATCTCTTTTGCAGGTTTTGATTTTCATAAATATATGATATGATTTTTATTTCCTTTATTTTCCCTTGCTGAGCATTTGAGCTCACCCTTTTATGTTTTCTTTTCCCCAGGATATAAAGAAAGGTTTTAGGTATCAAAAAAAGGAAGATCTTTATGGGAGATTTTGAAGACCTTTCACCATGATTAGAAGATTATAGTCCGAGTTTCCAAAGGCACTAAACTATTACGGTCCTTGTGTGTGTGTTTTTGTAATGTAATAAGATTTCCGCAAAAGTAATGTAATGTCAATGTACGTCAAGATACGGGTCTCTACAGTTGGTATCAGAGGAAAGGTTTAGTCAACCTTTGGAAACTAGGATGCGAAAACGTTAGTGAGATCCCTAGAGATATTTCTAAGGTATGTCTAGGGATGTCTCTAAGGTTAAGTATACGTATAGATTATAGTCCTAGAATTGCTCTAACGATCTTAGAATTTAACCTAAGATGTTAGATATTGAGGGTACTACCCCTTTATTATGTTTTTTCCCTAGCATGATTTTTTCCTCTCACACTATTCTTTTGGGGTTTTAGACGATGGCTGGAACCCGAAGGAACCGTGTTGATCAATGCAATGGACAATGCAATGTTTGTCCCCCTGAGCAACCAAACGATATGGGAGCTGGAATGAAAAATCTTGTAGCCATGCTCACACAACTTTCTCAAGCTATGAATCATGCAGGACTTCCAAACGAGCAAAGGAAGGAGAAACATTCTGTTGAATCCTTCATGAGGCAGCGTCCGCCTTCTTTCAGTGGGTCTATTAATCCATTAGTTGCTGAACAATGGATTAGTACTACTGAAAAGATATTTTCAGTTCTTCAATGTTCTGAACATGATAAAGTCATCTTAGCAGTATATCGTTTGGAAGGTGAAGCTGATCAATGGTGGAATCTTATCAAGAATACGAGGCAAAGAGATGAAATTGATTCCATGGAATGGAATGAGTTCAAGAACTTGTTTTTCAGTAAGTACTTCCCTCGTATTCTTCGAACGAAGATGGAGAAGGAGTTTCTTGAACTAAAGCAAAAGGATGATGAATCTGTTGGTATATACGAAGCGAATTTTACAGGACGTGCAAGGTATGCATCTGGCATTATCATCCAACATGAAAGTAAAGTTGATCGATTTTTCAGTGGCTTAAAACCAAGTCTTCGAAGGGCATTAGCTATAAGAGACTTCAGTAGCTATGAAGAAATTGTGCGTTGTGCTATCAAGGTAGAAATGGAAGTTGGTGTTACATATCCATCTCATGGTTTTGACAAGAAACGAAAGATGGAGTTCAAGGAGAAATCTCAGAATAATGGTGAAAAGAAGATGAATGTTTCCTTATGCACAAAGTGTAGAAAGAATCATGGTGGAGATTGTCTTAAAGGGACTAGAAAATGTTTTAAGTGTGGAAAAGAAGGTCATCGAGCAGCTGAGTGTCGAAGTAATGGAAAAGGGATTCTAATGAAGTGAATAAAGAAAACACTGCAGAGAACGCACAACCAACACTTCAATGCTTCAAGTGCAAGGAAATGGGGCATTATGCTAATAAATGCTCTAATCCAAGGGTTAGTGATGATCGACATGAGCAACCTCTTAAGGAAAAGGACAAAGGGAAGTCACATGCGATCACTATTGGCAATGTTGAATATGACAACGATGTGGTGGAATGATTAAGTTTTTATGTAATGGGATTCCAAAATAATGTTGTATCTTGGAATATTGGAATATTTATGTATTGGTCTAATGTGGTATTCAAAGTGATTGAGATATTATGCGCATAATGAAGGGAAAATGAGAAAATGAAATGTTTAACAGTATTCATGAGCTCATGATTGATATAAGGACTAAGTGATATCATGGTTTGAGTATATATAATTTTGAGGATTTTAGTATGTGGAAGGTGTTAACTTTTAACTGCATTCATGTTTTCACTAAGGTATTCAAGAGAATACACGATTAAAAACTTTGAATGTTTGGAATGTGACCAATAAAACATATCTTATGATATATGGGGATCGATGATGGTGTTAAATATCTGGTAATCATTTTCACTATATTATGAGAGTCGACTGTAGTATTATGGATAAGCCTAAAAGATTGGAATGGATGATGTTGGACATAAGTTAGTATTGTTTGTTTTTTCGATATTATTGATGGGATGTTATATAGTTTTGGAAAAAGGACAACCTGCAGGACGGGCGACAGCCCATCGCTTCGGACAAGGCTGTGGGAATCGAACCCACAACCGAAGTGCGACTGGCCTTTATCGCCTACCACTGGCCTACAGGAAGTCCCTGTTTAGTAGAAACTAGTTTTATTATATTAAGCAGTATGATATATGAAGTATAAGTCCATTTTAGGAACTATATATGATTAATCTCACTATAGATCGACTTATCTATATAATTTTTGCTAACCTTTTGTTTGAGACAGATGGAATGACCCGTCATTCTATCACATGATCTGCTAACACTTCACGAATAACAAATTCAATTTCATTTATTTAAGAGATGAAGTGGAAATTGTTCTAGGCACGAACAATAGTTAAATTGTACGAAAATAAAGAAAGTATTTATTCCAATTCAAATTTTCAACTTTAGGGAAATGATCTTGAAAACCAAAAATGTTGTCCTTGTGATCTTATACCTGATGAATCAGATGGTACCTTATATCATCACAAATCTATGGATTTGTGATTACTGGCTTTTCCATAGCCATGTTCTCTACCACTCTCCATCAGAACATGATGGTTAGATTTCTCTTCCATATCCATATTTTCACCTATGTGGAAACCCAATGATTAGTTTATTTGGGTAACCGTTACGTTTCATAATTTTGTTTTTAAAGATTGGATTTGATATTCCTTTTTACGATGTGGGTTTCTATTAAAGAAACTTTCGAATAGTAAACCATTTATAACCCCGACGAATTTCGAGGGCGAAATTCATTTTAAGGGGGGTAGAATGTAACAGCCCAAGATTTTATAAAAAAATATTCTTTTTAATTTTATTAAAGTCTTGTGTTGTACGCGACACCAAAAGGAGCTTTCACAAAACGCATCCTTGACTTTCCTTGCATTACACACAATCACGACCTTCCTCGATAGCGTGTGTAATACGCAATACCGAGTTTCACTAAACAACGATATTCTATTAAAAATAGTCGTTATGAATAGTAATAACCACTTATTGAAATTCTGTAAATCTTATTTTTCAAAATGAACTTCATTTTGGGATTCGGAGTATCGAATTTAGCCTAAGGTGAAATTTTGGTACATTTCGGATAACTTTCATATTCTGATGAATAGTGAAAATTACTAAATTATAATTAAAAAACAACTTTTTTAATCGAAATAATTAATAGTGGTAAATTATTAATTGGAGTAGTTTTAAAGTATATTTAGAATATATTTTTACAATTTAATACAATGTTGGTCATTGGATGTAATTGCACATTTAAACCAGACATAAACAAGTGTCAATCTTTTGATAGATATTGTTTCTTAAAAACACGCTATTTGTTTTAACAGCGGGATTTAATTATAAAATTAATTAATGCAACTTCTATGTTATGAATTTGGTAAAATAGACTTCATTTTTGAATTCGGAATATGAAATATAGCTTAGGATGAAATTTTGGCATTTTTCTGAAAACCTTCATTTTTTGATGAATAGTGAAACTACTAAGTGGTAGTTAAAAAACTGAATTTTTCATAAAACTTAATTTTACCGCTTCTGTGAATGGAATTTCAAAAATCCGAGAGACACGGTTGATATCAGTAAGTAAAATGTGGTTCAATGAGATAAAAATAAATTTTTGGTGAATAGTAACTTTTTACTTTTTTACCGCGGTTAATAGTAAATAGGGTAACTAAGGGTAAATATGATATTAATATTACCCTAACACGTGTCCTAATTATATTGGACAAGTGTATCTCGACCAAAAACAACCTTAAGTGTAAAATATTATCATTTAGTCCCACTTGGATTAGATTAGGACATTTATTATTATTTAATTCAAAGAAGAGTTAAAAGAGTTAAAATCAAAGTTTATTCACTAAAACATTTTTAATATGGGGTTATACATAAGATAAATTCGACTATAAATATTCATTAGAAAGCTAAAAAGACTTCCTATATAATGATATTTTATTTATAATTTTTAGACTTTAAATAAATTAATTTATTTATGACACAACGATGGTGCAGTAATTACCCTTTTAAGGAAATATTAACATAATTGATGTTATAAATACTCAAATGAATGTAATTTGAGACTTTTTATGAATTCCACTAATTTTATAGGTTACTATGATATATTATTGTTGATTTAATCAACTTGTTTCGAACATATAATTCTGTTATGACTTTCACAAAAAACATATATCAAATAGTGTCAAAATTGACACAAAATCGTTTTTAAATCAAATATTATATTATTAATTGTTATTTTATTCCTTAAAATCTAAGGTTCGGCCAAATGACTTAGATAAGGATATATATATTAATAATAAACAATTTGGGGTTCGTTTGGCATGTTATAGTAAGTTTATTAACCATATAGTGAAAGAAAACAAAAAGACACGGTAAAAGTTAAATTATTTAACTTAGAGTTAAATCTAATTTATAAGGTTAAAATAATACCCTAAACTTGTCTAAATCCTATTGGTTGATAGGTTTTCGACCCATACCCACTTTAGCTTCGAAATAAGACCCTTTAAAACCATTATAAACCTATTTTGACTTTAATATAAAATAATATTTTGAGATATTCCTAAGGTGCCCCTCTCCTCCCTTATAAAAGGGAACCTCCTCCCCCTCCTCCTCACACCAATTTGAGCACTCAAGATCGGCCAACCCCTGCCATTTTCTCCTCTCCACTTCCCTAGAATAATCCTAGAGGTCCTGGTCTTCTCCAAAGACCAATCTTAGTTCCTTAAGTGGAGGATTCAAAGAGGCGTTCCAAAGAAGAGGTAATATCCATTACCGATCTTTTCAATTTCTTTCTTCTTCAACTTATTATTCTTTAGTTGTTTCATGATAAAGTAATAACATCAGTATTACTTACATACTGATATGTTATTATAAATATGAAACAACCCTAATTCACCTTCTATCCATCCTACGGAAAAATGAAATCACCGCGCGTGCGTACGTACGGAATACCGTCTCCACGCCGTGGTGTAATCTAATTTTCCACCATCACCTTACAAGGATGGGTATAATGGTGTAATGAGTAACTATATATGATTATTATGAATTAATATTGATACTGAAATAATATATATATATATACTCCAATAAAATTCCACGATCATAGGAACGATATCATCACTCGTGCGTACGTACGGAATACCGTCTCCACGATGTGATGCGACTCGTTCTACATGATCTTCATTTCATAATGATTATATAAATGAATTGAATGAATGAATATGGTATATACTACACTAATACCATTCTGTAAATGAATTATCTATAACCTAAAGATAAGAATAAGAATTTATTCGACAAAACACGCATAAGAACAAAAAGTTATAAAGACCCGAGTAACAAGTAACAATGAAATATTACTAACAAGAAGCTAATAATATGACCATATATGATATCATATCAATATGTATGATTCTGGAATAAGTCAATAACATTATTTAAACCATTATACAGGAGATTCGGACACGAACAAAGCAAATCGGACCTAAGGTAAGGGAAATATCACAATCTCATTTTTATCCGAGATTGTTTATTCGTAAGTATTTACTGGGGTGTATTTTATCATCCACATCCATGTTTACTCAATATGTAATACTATTTCCATCCACCTAAAATTGTTTAAATCCATTTTTACCCTTCGGTGAGTTTTTAGTAATACGTATGAAAGGAATCTTTTGTCATTTTTCGTACGAGGTACTTTTTGACTTTTCCGACAAAAGTACGAAGAATGTTTTTTTTTAACTTATACGGCACGAACGGATTTCTACTGTTTTATAAAGCCTTATTTTCATGAAGCTTCCTCTAAAAGATTTCATGACTATTTTCAATAAAATCTATTTCTTTTAAAATTGCATGATGTTTTGTGAAAAGAAATTAATTTTGAAGAAGAAAGGATATTTTCCTCAAGAATTCAATTCAAGTGTTTTATCAAAATTATTTTCCATCTAAGATAATAAAGGGTTCTGTTTCTATCCATATTTTTACATTGATTTGACTATGTTGTGATGGAATTATGTTTATGAATTCCTTTATCTTATATGAATTGTTTTATGATGTCATGATGTTTCAAGAATCCCATTTTTGTTACATGTGTTATGCGATGATGTATGATTTATGATTATGTGGCACACATAAGAAAGGATTCATTATAAGATGGGTGGGACCTATATCTCCCTCCAATGCATTGGGTAAAGATTTATATCTCATGAGATAGACATGGCTGGAACGGAAGGTTATTTCGGTTCAGTGATACAGGACTGAAACGAGGAGTGAACTCGGTTCAGAAAGGGACTTTGTCCACTAAGATAGTCTTGGCAATGATTCATGACTAACAAGAAATGATTTTCCATGATTATTTGTGCATGCCACAAAGTTTCAAGTTTTATGTTATGATTATGGGGATCTCATTTTCACTTCTATGATTTATTCCATGTTAAGATATTATGATCTCTTTTGCAGGTTTTGATTTTCATAAAGATATGATATGATTTTTATTTCCTTTATTTGCCCTTGCTGAGCATTTGAGCTCACCCTTTTATGTTTTCTTTTCCCCAGGATATAAAGAAAGGTTTTAGGTAAAAAAAAGGAAGATCTTTATGGGAGATTTTGAAGATCTTTCACCACGATTAGAAGATTATAGTCCGAGTTTCCAAAGGCACTAAACTATTACGGTCCTTGTGTGTGTGTTTTTGTAATGTAATAAGTATTCCGCAAAAGTAATGTAATGTCAATGTACGTCAAGATACAGGTCTCTACAATGAAGTAAAAGAAGAAGAGAACTTGAAGGAAGACGTTACCTCTCAATCGGGTAACTCCCATTGGTTTGAACCAAAAAAAATTCTTGAAGTTCCTTCTTCCTAAGTCATTTAGCTGAATCATAGATTTTAGGTCATAAAATTCAGTTGTGTAGAAGCTAAGATGAGGATGGAGCAAAATCCTCTCAAACAATAGCTTTTAGACAAGTTTAAGTCATAAAATTAACCTTATTTTTAGATTTAACCCATAGTTAACTAATTTAACTTTTATTACGTCTTCTTGTATATTCTTATTATATGGTTAATATACTTACTATAAAATGAAAAAAGTACCCCATGTGGTTCATGATTTATATTTGTAACATTATCTAAGTCAATTAGCTGAATCATAGATTTTTAGGATTATTATATCATTTAATAAATACTATTTGTTTTAAAAACTCATTTATGTGAATTTAAATACTATTCATAACGTGAATTTTAAAAAATCCATAACAACATTATTATATAAAAAATCTACATTAATTAAAAGATAAAAAGTCATAATTACCCCTAACATTAGAGGATAACATTAAAAGTTTCAAAATATATTTATTTTAATATTTCTAATCTCATTTATTTAAATCATTCATTGATAGGTTAATCACTACATCATTATTGTGTCATAAATAAATTTATTTCATTTATGTCTAGAAATTATAAATAAAGTAACATTATTATGGAAAGATTTGTAGCTTTAAAATGACTATATATAGTCAAAAAGATCGCTTATATAACCCCATGTAAAAAATTTACTAAAATATATATGTTTATGTTACAATTTCATTAAATTTAAATTAATTTTTATAAAATATCATTTTCACGTACAATTAGCTCTCTGGGGTCCCAAAAACGACCCAAGGATCCCCTTGGTTGGAAATGTATCATCCAATAGGGTTATTACTTGTGTTACGTTAATTTAATATTATTATAATATTAATTTTTTACTCTTATTTACATGATCTACCCTTTAACCATGGTAAATAAAATATTTACTAAGGTTACTATTCATAATGTCTAATCATAAAAGTTTCCTATTTACACAATTTTCACCTCCTAGTTCCAAATATGGAATCAATTTTTCAAAATTCAAAACACAGAAGATTCATAAATTAATTAAAAATTAATTCTCGTTGTGAAAACCAAAAGTCGTGTTTTATTAAATAATAACTATCAAAAGATTGACATGTGTTTATGTATAATTAAAAAGTAAAATTACTTCTAAGGACCAACATTATATTAAATGGTAAAAAACATAATCTACTAACATGTTAAAACCAGTTAAATAAATAATCTACCCATATAAATATATCAAATGAAAAGATAGTTTTGACATAAAATGCTGTGTTATTCACTATTCATTAAAAAATGAACTTTATCGGAAAAATACCAAAAATTTTCCCAAAGTAAATTTTGATATCCCATTTCTAAAGAATAATATTATTTTGTCAAATTAAACATATAAAAGTTACAATAAATATATTTAAAAGGGGTTTTCCATCAAAAGGCAGTAAAACTACCTTTTAAAAATATTAGAGTATTTGTTCTTAAAATTGGATTCATTATCATTTTAATCCACTAAATTTTATTGGATATATATAAAGAAATTTAACAAACATGTTTAATAATAATCTGGTTTTTCTGTTTATTCCTGCCAATACAGCGGCTAAGCGTTAACTACCATTTAAAATAATATTTTTATTTTATTATTTTTCGGTATACCACAAAGTTGTGTGCAATGTAAGATTTCAAAGAATCTCATTGTTTCCTCTTCGGTATTCCATTGAACATAGCATCCCCTTTAAATTAAAATTATTATTAAGTTCAAAAATAAAAATAAATATGAATATGTCATGTTCTTTATTTACCTGGGATGTTACATCCTTCACCCCTTTTAGGAATTGTGTCCCCATAATTTTTATCACTTATCAAATAAGTGGTGGTATTTATCCCTCATTTCATTTTCAGATTCCAATGATGCCTCTTCAACCATATGGTTTTCTAAAAAAATCATTACCAGATGAATTACCTTATTCCGCAACATTTTCTCTCTTCGGTCAAGAATCTGGACTGGTTGTTCCTCATAAGATAAATCCCCCTCCAACTGAAATACCTCTAGACTCAAAACATGAGATGGATTCGGCATATACTTTCTCAACATTTAAACTTGAAAAACATTTTTAACCTGGGATAAAAATGGAGGTAAACCCACTCTGTAGGAAACTGATCCCACTTTCTACTACTACAAAAATGGGAAAGGGAAGCGCCATCTTTTTTTAGCACTAACCAAAATGTGCTGATAAAGGTAACTCTTTATGGGCGCAAATTAAAAGCACTGATAAAGGGTCACTTTATCAGTTCTTTTCTAGCGTTGATAAATATTTAATTATATTAGCACTTTTCGAGCACTGATAAAGGGAATATTGACCAGGTCTAGAAAAGTGCTGATAAAGGTTCCCATTATCAATATTACAAAAGCACTGATAAAGGCAATATTTATCAGCACTAAAATTTTAGTGCTGATAAATAGATCCTTTATCAGTGATTTTATATCATTTATAAAACCATAGTCCCATTTTATAAAATAGGGTGCATAGTGCCCTCTGTTTATCATACCCTTAAACTATCGTAGGACTATACCCCTATGATAACTCCCCCCCCCCCTCGATCTTCTCTTTGTCGGCCGTTACTCCGCCGCAACTACCACTCTGTCATTGCAGCCACTCCACCGCCGCTGCCCTACTCCACTGTCGCTAGCCCTTCTCTGTCGTTGCTTCCCTTCTCTTCCGCCTCTAGACCTACTCCTTATCCTCCCCCTCAAAACCGTTCTGCAGATCCTCCTCCCCACGAACCCTACTTCTCCTACTCCATGTGAACCCCAATTCAAGTGTTTGAGATTCCTTTAGACAAGGTTAGATTCTTGGATTCCCATATTTTATCTTTGGTGATTACTCATCTCATCTTCATCTATTTCCATTTTTTATTATACTAATATTCATTACGGTGTAGTTTTATTTAATTGAAAACATCTTTTAGATGATGAATTGTGAAAAATATTTAATTTTAATTGAAAACTTCATTTTGTTTAAATAATTTATAATGATAAATGTTAGTATTAATTTGCTTTAAATTCACATTAGTGTAATTGTAAATATATTGATTGAATTTATTTCATTGAATTAATTTTCATAATTATTTTTTATATAAAAACATTGAAAACATTTTAAATATCCACTTTAAAAACCAATTGTCATGCCATGTCTTAGGGTTTAATTTAAAATTAATATTTATCAAATTATAATGATTACTTTTTTAAAAAAGGATACAATAATTTAAATAATACTAATTAATAATTTCTAATAATTTCATCTTAATTTTTACCAAAGTAATTAGTGTAAAATTTTAATGTTAATCACAATGGTTAAGAAAAAAATGAGTATACTTAGTCATTTAACATTGAAATTAGGGTCTAAAAATGACCCAAAACCTGTCCAAAACACATTCAAAGGAAAATTTAGACCTTATATTTTTTATATTAAATAATAAATTATTATGTGTCCTGTTCATATGAATACAATTTGGATATAATTCACTCTTTAAAAAAATTACAAGTGTGCCACTCACCCAATTTATTGTAGGCCACCACTTCTCCTCTTCACATAACACCATAAAGACACTTTGGATTAGTCAATACATTCCCATATAATATATAAACTCCAATCCCATCATCCTATAAGGCGTAAATTTAAGATAAATCCAACTATAGAATGAATTAATGACAACCTATGGAGGATACCCAAACAAGAGAGAATGATTTTATAAAATCATTTTTATTTTATTTATTTATCCACCTACTTCAATTCTAATTATACCATGATTATAAAATAACATATTTATGTTCTATATTTTTAGATTTTTTAATGTTATGTTTATGACCTAAAACTTCAAAAACATCCATTAAATGGGTTGCAAAAATTTCCCCTCATGTACACAGTGGACTACCGCCACATGAATAGATGTCATTAATTTTCATATTATCACCTTTATTATTTGCTAATATTTATGAATTTATAATTTATATATGATATATTTTATTTTTTAAACGTTATTTGTGTTTTGGAATTATTTTATAACATGTACCTTTAATTTTTTCATTTTTGAGGAATATGACATCATCACTCATGTGTATGGCGGACTACTACCTTGCGAAGCCATGTGATTCATTCATGCTTTAAATAAAATGTATTAAATATGGTTTTAATAAAAATATGTTGTATATGTATCATAATAAATATAATTTAATGATAATATATATACTTATATCATTTAACTTTCCTTATTTCAATATGATAGGTAAATGGAAGAAATGTCCACACGTACGTACGACCTACCATCTGAATGAATGATATATTTCATTTCATATCACCAAATAAAAGGTATTACTAAAAATAAAAATATATAGATTATATATGATGTTTATATCATGTTTTATATTTTTCATATGTTTGAACCATGGCTGATATATTAGTAACAAAGAATGAGATGCCAAAACATAATTGAAAAACAAGGAAATTAACACTCGATAAAAATAAAATAATGACAAATTATGGGCAAACAAGTGATTATATGTAATAAAATATTCATATACAATTTAATGAATATTAATATTATGTTTTTATAAGTTTATAACATGTTTAAAAACACTATAAAATAGGTTATGTATAAGGCCCCATCTTTAAACATTAAATAATCTTTAATTAATTTAATAATTAATTTTGACGATCTTTTTAGGTTTATAGTTTTAGAGAATTAGGTTGTAACTATTACATTAGATCTCAAAAGATTAAAAAGTATACACTTATATTCTATCCAATTTTTTTAAAATAATAAAACTCCTTAAATAAAAAATAACTCTTTTCTTGATATAAATCTTCTTGAATTCTTCCATTCCCTTAAACTTCCTTATACCCTGTTAAAAACATTTCAAAAACATTGGATCAGCATAAAAAGACTAGTAAGAGTTATAAAATAAAGAAATAAAAAATTAGTCCATAAATAAAAACCAAACATAAGATCTTTAAGATGCATCATGAAATCATAAGACTTATTAATAACACACAGAAATCCAAAATCATAATGGTAACTTGTGGTATCCATAATAAACTTACATTGTAGCTTTCACAGTAATCTATGGAGTTACGTTTGGAATACTTATCACAGTGTATTCACTTAATCTCTTATGAGAAACATTAATGTTTACCTCTGTCATGTTACCCAATGAATTGGAGAGTTATCTCGGGCTCACCCACCCTAGATTTATCACAGAATCACTTGTATGCGTAAACAATTCCCTAAAACTATAATATAATCATAAAACATGAACAAGCATAAAAAAAGATAAAATTTTCACATTGAAATCACAATATAAAATTTCAACATATTGAAATAATAAAATCATTATTAAAACCATTTCCAATACCAAAAATACACAA
Source organism: Viscum album (assembly GCA_963277665.1). Lineage (NCBI taxonomy): Eukaryota > Viridiplantae > Streptophyta > Magnoliopsida > Santalales > Viscaceae > Viscum > Viscum album. The sequence continues at coordinate 1,785,420,521 of OY728121.1, read as the reverse complement.
AAATAGTGTATCATATTTATTTACCTTTTAAAAACATTACGGCTTGTTAAGAAACCCAAATATCTAATAATGCTCACGGCATTGAAAAGGCCATTTTCGTTGTGTATGTTTAAAAGAAACATTCTTTTTTCATTTAGTAAAATACTTCATAGAAAAAGATTCCATTTGAAGTAAATTAAAATTAAAAGGGGTTTATATACCATATAAAATAAATTTGTGTATAAATCAAAATATGCCTCAATGAAAGTAGATTGAGACGAAGTCCCTTACCTTGAATTCGACTCGTCACGTATGTTCCTTGTTATTCCGGAATAATAAACTTAATTTAATTTCTACTTGTTTTAGAGCATTTTTAAAGTTTATTATTCCTTTTATATCACTTATTACCTTGTTATAAAAATTTCATATTTACTTTAGTTAATATCAGTTGTTTTGTCGATATTTGGTACTTGATTCCAAAGTGTACTTGTTATAATTAAAAATTGTCCATGTGGTCAGAATTCCATTATCTCCAGAATTATTTTTATGATTTAGATATCATATATATCATATATATCCATTATATATATATATATATTTCTAATAGTAAATAATATTTGGAGATAAGAAATGAAATGCACCATTCATAGAGATGGTAAACTGTACGTATGCATGAACGCTGCTTTCATTTCAATTTCATATTTAATGGAATGTAAACTTAATTATAAATAGGTATATTATAATTCCAGTATAATATCATATATAATTTCATTAAATACATCCTTTATATGTTCCATGTATGTCTTGAACAAGTCATATCACTTTGAGTGGGCAGTAGTCCGTACTTTCTCAAATGAAATTCTCATATTTACCAATTATAGAAACCATAAAAGAATGGTATAAATAAAAAATATAGAATCACTAAAACAATATTAACATAATATATATCACATATAAATATATTTCAATCATAAGTTCACTAAAAGAGGTGGTGGGACATTATTAAACAATCATTATTTTGTGAGGCAGTAGTTCGCCGTCCACAGATACAGTATGTTCGTATCCATTTGATAGAGGTGTTTGGAAGTGTAGTTATAATACCTCTCATAACAAAATCCAAGTATATTGAGTATATTTGTGTTTTTATGTAATAAAATAATAATAATATAATATGGGGTGAAGAAGTAAAAGAAGAAGAGAACTTGGGGGAAGTGGTTACCTCTCAATTGGGTAACTCTCATTGGTTTGAGAGGATTTTGCTCCAAAGTGTACTTGTTATAATTACAAATTGTCCATGTTGTTCCTCATAAGATAAATTCCCTTCCAACTGAACTACCTCTAGACTCAAAACATGAGATGGATTCGGCATATACATTCTCAACATTGAAACCTCAAAAACATTTTGAACCTGGGATGAACATGGAGGTAAACCCACTTTGTAGGAAACTGATCCCACTTTCCACTAATACAAAAACAAACAATGGAAGCACCATCTTTTATTAGCACTAACAAAAATGTGTTGATAATGGTAACTCTTTATCAGCGAAAATTAAAAGCACTGATAAAGGGTCACTTTATCAGTGCTTTTCTAGCGCTGATAAATATTTAATTATATTAGAATGTTTTGAGCATTGATAAAGGGAATATTGACTAGGGCTAGAAAAGCACTGATAAAGGATCCCATTATCAACATTACAAAAGCACTGATAAAGGCACTATTTTTCAGCACTAAAATTTTAGCGCTGATAAAGAGATCCTTTATCAGTGATTTTCTAGCATTTATAAAACCATAGTCCCATTTTATAAAATAGGGTGCATAGTGCCCTCTGTTTATCATACCCTTAAACTGTCGTAGTACTATACCCCTATGATAACTCCCCCCCCCAATCTTCTCTTTGTCGGTCGTTACTCCGCCGCCACTACCACTCTGTCGTTACGGCCACTCCACCGCCGCTGCCCTACTCCACTGTCGATATCCCTTCTCTGCAGATGCTTCCCTACTCCGCCGCCACTAGCCCTACTCCTTATCCTCCCCCTAAAAACATTTCTGTAGATCCTCCTCCCCACAAACCCTACTTATCCTAATCCATGCGAACCCTACTTCAAGTGTTTGAGATTCCTTTAAACAAGGTTAGATTCTTGGATTCCCATATTTGATCTTTAGTGATTTCTCATATCATCTTCATCTATTTCCATTTTTTCTTATACTAATATTAATTACGTTGTAGTTTTATTTAGTTGTATGGTCATGTTTTAGTTTAGAGAATTTAGGGATGTTGTGAGTTTGGTTTGAGAGTCTAGGTATGATTATGTCCCAAGATATTGAACTCATCCCTTTATTAACCAATACCCTCATTCAATTGATACTAAGATATTCAGTTGAATTATTTTCAACGGAATTATTTATCTCTCTTTATCTTCAAATTCCTGTGAAAATATGAATTTTATTGAGTTGGTTAGTGTGTTTGTCCAAATTTAATGATTCATAAGAAAAAAAGGAATCATATTTCTACTTTACCTAAATGGATGGGAATTTTTATAATATAACGGTCATGCCTTTGGTAAATAATTTATTTATGGTAGGCATTAATATTATTGAAGTTATTAATAGTAAGTGATATGAGTTTTGAGTTTTGGATAGGGATGGTCGATGTGGTCCTTCTCCCTCATGTGTGAGTTTTTTAACACTATGGGATTATTGTTTATCCCTTTGTATGGGAATGTTATTTTCTTATAGAATGGATTTAAGACGTGTCTATGGATATTAGTTACATGTTTGGGGAAGGTAAGGGAGAGTTATTTCATATCCTTTAGATGTTCATGAATGAATTTATGTTCACTAGCCTCAATTTTCTATTTCTTATTTTAATTTGGGTAACAAAACATATGATATTACATAGTAATTTTGTATAAACCTAGGTTATTTATCTCTCCCGTGAACCCCTTTGTGTTTAGAAATGTATCTACTATATTAGTTTTATCATCAAAATATTATAATTGTTTTAATTTTATTAGAGTTTGGTCACTAGTTTTGGTATGTTTAATGTGATTATTTTATTATGAATGAGCTGGCTGGTAGGTGTGGTTAAAAGGATGTTTAATGTTTTCCTAAAAGGGTGGTGGGTTCTAGAACTATTTGTAAGGGGGCTGGAAAGTGTGTTGATTTTGATGGGGGTCTATCCTGGATCTATTTATTTCCAAATATTTGTTGGAAATGGTTAGGATCTATTAATCTCTATTTTTATAAGTGGTTCTCTTATACTATATTTGGATATCTTATTTTGTGTATTTTAATCCTAAATAATAAAATTTTAGATTCAAATCAGATGGAGACTAATAAATATTGGATTGTTGCTAATCATTTGACAATACAGTATGATAATGGAGTGAATGATTTCATCATGTTTGCAAAGTATCACATGAAGGATCCTTCTGAAATCCTTTATCCCAATTTACATTGTTGTTATTCTAGAATAATTTCTCTAGATAAGTTGTAAGAACACTTGATAAGTCATGTAATAGATCAGAGTTATTAATGTAGAAATAAACATAGAGAAAAAGAGAATGTAGCTACTGGATGGGATAAAACTTCATTTTATGGATCATCAATGATTACAAATATTGATAATGAAGAAGACTGCATTGAGTATGTTATTACATATGTCAATGATGATGAAGATCATATTGAGGAAATGACCAGGATAGTTGAAGATAAACTTTGTGATTGCCCAAAATTTATTTAGAATTTAAAGAGTTGTGAAAAGACACCATTGTATACTGGCTGCACTAAATATATAGCATTGTCAGCTGTACAAAAATTGTATAAATTGAAAGAAGGAAATGGATGGAGCAATGTCAGTTTTACAGAACTACTTTCTCTCATGAATGACAAGCTATCAGAAGATAATGAGCTCCCAAGATGGACATATGAAGTTAAACGAATGATACACTCTATGGGTATGATTTATAAAATAAAAAATGGATGCTCGAAAGACTGTGTATTGTTTTGAAAGGAGAAAAAATAACATACAGAATTCCCAAAGTGTGGTACTTCCTGATACAAGAAAGATGAATCCAATCCTATAAAAGATATATAGTACTTTCCAAGCATTACAAGGATTAGGAATCTATATAAAAGTGCAGAAACTGTAAGACAATTGTCATGTAATGTAGAGAAAAGAAATAAATATGGGAAATGACATCACCCGGATGAAACTCCTCAATAGAAGAGAATTAATCATGAGTATCCTGAATTTATAAATGATCCTAGAAACCTTCATCTTGCGTTATCTACAGAGGGGGTGAATCCTTTTGGTTTTCAAACCATCACTCATAGTATATGGCCTGTTATATTGGTAAATTATAACTTTTCACCCTAGTTATGCTTGAAATAGAAATTTATCATGTTATTAATGCTTATATTAGGACTAAAACAACCAGGTAATGATATTGACTTTTATTTGGATCCTTTTATCAATGATTTGAAGTTATTGTGGGATTTAGGTGTTATGTAGTATGATTCCTAGAAAATCTTTTTTTCTAGGACATTGTAGATTTATACCTCATCTACATAAGTACAAATCTTGGATGATATCATTCAATGGATGTTCAGAACATTTCACAACACTGTCTCCACTAACAGGTGATCAGCTGTTTGAGAATGTAAAATATGTGAACCCTTTTTTTGGTAAACCATTTTCGAAAAACCTTATGAAAAATAGTTGGAAAAAGTGATCAGTTTTTTTATTTACCATACTGTAATTTTCTATACGTCTTACATTTTGTTGATGTGATGCATGTGGAAAAAAAGGTGTGTGTTAGTTTTATTGGAATGTTTCTAAATTCCCATGGAAAAACAGAGGATTTAATTAAGGAAAAGTTGGACATGGTTGACATGGTAATACGAGAAGGGTTGCCTCCCGTTAAGGGTGAAAATAGAATGTTTCTTCCTCCAGCTGCTAACACACTTTCTAGGGAGGAGAGATATCTGTTTTGAATATTCTTCAATGATATAAAGTTTCAAGAGGGTTATTCATCAATTATCAAGAAAATTGTGTCAATGAATGATTTGATGTTATAAGGTTTGAAATCACATGACTTCCTTGTTTTGATGAAATATTTAATTCATGAATCTTTACAATTCATTTTCCCAAGAATGACCATCATACGTTAACCAAACATTGTTTCTTTTTTAAAGCTATATGTATCAAAGTTCTAGACCTAGTGAAATTTCCAGCTATGGAAAAAGAAATTGTCATCATATTATATGAATTATAAATGTTCTTCCTACCATTATTGTTTGATATGATGTATCATTTAAGGGTTCACTTGGTGAGAGAGATTCGACATTGTGGACCTGATCACTATAGATGGATGTACCCCATTGAACGGTATATGATGATTTTGAAAGGGTATGTCAAAAATTGAAGTTGGAAAAATGGTTGTATTGTGGAGCGATATATTGTTGAGGAAGCCAATGAATTTTGTACTCAATACTTATCTGATGTGGAAAGAATTGGTCTCCCAGAATCTCGTCACACTAGATGCATTGAGGGTGAGGGAATTTCTATAAGAGATGTTGTGACAATCAATATTACAAATCAGGAGTAGGCCCACCTTTATGTTTTTCATAATATTTGGGAGGTTCCTCTGTATATTTAAACCCACAATGAAATTATTAGGTAGTTGAATCCATCAAGGGTTGAAAAATGGATATCCAATACACATAATCACTAGTTTTTTGGATGGTTTTAGGGACATATTTTTAAGGAGTCAACTGAAAATCCGAATTAAATTTTAGAATGACTTCAATGGCTAGCCACCAGACCAAGTTTCTTTGTATTATCTTCCAATGGTCATGTAATTAATGGTTATACATTCTATACAGATGAACATGATGAAGATAGTACCATGAAAAATAGTGGAGTTACACTTGTGGCTAATGCGATGCATGTTTCTGGTAGTAATGACAGAAATCCAATTTATGTGAATATGTTATATTTTAGAATTATCAAAAAAAAATTGGGAGTTGGATTATACGACATTCCAATTCACCATTTTTTAATGAAAATGTGTTTATAACAACATTGGTGTTAAAATAGATGAATTGGGATTTGTGAATATTATTTTAGTAAATAAGGGTGCAATGATAATAATTTTATAATGGAATCACAAGATATACAAGTATTTTATGTTCCAGAACTCGCAACCTGAAAGTGGTCGATTGTTCTATTATTGTCCAAAACTATTGAAGGGTCTAATGAAAATTCAGTTGAGGATTATCCTTTCAGTGGTACATCCAATGATTTCTTATCAGTCCCAATGTAGATGATGTTTTTTATCTTAGAGGAGACCACAATGAAGGTATTTGGATAATCGATAGAGATTTCAAATCCATTCCACCTTTCAAAAAAAGAAAGAGAGTTCAATAAAAAGGTTATATTTTTTTTGTAATATAGATCTTGTTATCTCATGTTATTATATTATCATTAATGAATTTATGTAATATAAATTAATTATTAAACAAATTTTGTAGATAATTACTTCTGAACGTTCTGGTGCTCCTTACCTTGAGACTGAACTAGTATCTCAAGTTGTTGTTGTTGTTACTGCTGCTCACAGGGCAGAGCAACAACAAGTTTCTGAACCTGTTGTTTCTGCTAGTGTTGAGGTCCAAAAACCATCAACACATTCCTCATATTCACAAGACGATATAGATTTGTTCAAAAATGAGTGGGCCACATACTTTATGGAATATTGTACACAAAGAGCATGAAGATCTGACTTGGGAACGTGTACAATTGGCGGCCATTTTTGCGAGGGGTTAAGGAGATCAAAAGATGAAACCTTGATGTATGTAAATGTTCTTATAAAAGTTGTAATTGTTATTAAATAAAACATATTTTCTCCAATGATTCATTTTTCCATTTTAATATATTAAATTCACCAGCAATATGCAAGAATGATGAACCACTTTTCTCTGGGCTTTGGATAAGAAAAACAAGTAAAATCGCCAAAATACCTTCATATCTGACCAAACACATTCAGAATGTGTTGATTCATTAGGATAATGATACATTGGTCATGTGTGATGTGTGATGTGTTATGTGTACGATTCTACCCCGACTCAATCTGAGGCATGGTGTGGCTGGTATCACTCAAAGTGTCTCTCTTTTGTTTAAAATGGACAGAATTTTATGTGAAAACAACAACTGATGTACAGAAAACTGAACAAACACATTCAGATTGTGTTGATACATTAGTAGAATGATCCATGGGTAATTTTTAATGTGTACAAGTCATATCCGCCTCAATATAAGGAATTGTGTGTCTATTATCCCTCAATGTTTCTCTCTTTTGTTTAAAATGGACTGAATTTTAAGTGAAAACAAAAAATAAGGTAAGGAAATCCGACCAAATGCATTCATATTATGTTGATAAATTAGGAAAATGATACATGGAAATTTTTTAACATGTATGAGTCAACCCCACCAAAATCTGAGGCATGGTGTGGTTGGTATTACTCAAAGTGTCTCTCTTTTGTTTAAAATGAACAAAATTTTAAGTGAAAACAAAAATCGATATAAGGAAATCTGACCAAACGCATTCAAATTGTGTTAATACTTTAGTAGAAATATCCATGGGTCATTTTTTGATTTGTATGAGTCAACCCCGCCTCAATCCAAGGAACGGTGTGGCCGGTATCACTCATTGTGTCTCACTTTTGTTTAAAATGGAAGGAATTTTAAGTTGAAACAACAACTAACATAAGGAAATCTGACCAAACACATTCTTATGGTGTTGATACATTAATATAACGATCAATGGGTCATGTTTCATGTGTATCAGTCAACCACACCTCAATCAGAGGCACGATGTGGCAGGTATCACTCAAAGTGTCTCTATTTTGTTTAAAATAGACAGACTTTTAAGTGAAAACAACAATTGGCGTACGGATGACTGAACAAACTTATTTTGTTGATACATTAGGATAATGATAAATGGGTCATTTTTAATGTGTATGATTCAACCTTGCCTCAATCAGAGGCATGGTGTGGCCAGTATCACGCAAAGTGTATCTATTTTGTTTAAAATAGACAAAATTTTAAGTGAAAACAACAACTGACGTAATGAAATCTGACCAAATTCATTTGTATTGTGTTTATAAATTATGTGAACGATCCATAGATCATGTGGGACATTTAAGAGTCAACCCCTCCTCAATTAGAGGCACAGTGTGGCCGGAATCACTCAAATTGTCTCTCTTTTTTAAAAATGACAAAATTTTATGTGAAAACAACAACTGACGTAAGGAAATCCAATGAAACGCATTAGTATTGTGTTGATAAATTAGTATAACGATCCATGGGTCATTTTAGATGTGTAAGAGTCAAACCCACCTTAATATGAGGCACGGTGTGGCCGGTATCACCCAAAGTGTCTCTCTTTTGTTTAAAATGGAAGGAATTTTAAGTAAAAACAGCAACTAACAAAAGGAAATCTTACCAGACACACTCAGATGGTGTTGATACTTTAGGATAATGATCCACCAGTCATGTGTGACGTGTACGAGTCAACCAAGCATCAATATGAGGCACGGTGTAGCTGATATCACTCAAAGTGTCTCTATTTTGTTTAAAATGGACATAATTTTAAGTGAAAACAACAACTAACATAAGGAAATCTGACCAGAAGCATACGGAATGGGTTGATACTTTAGTAAAATGATCCATTTTACACGTGCGACATGTATGAGTCAACCCCGGCTCAATCTGAGGCACGGTGTGGGCGGTATCACTCAAAGTGTCTCTCCTTTGTTTAAAATGGATGGAATTTTAGGTGAAAACAAAAACTGACATATGGAAATCGAACCAAATGCGGTCGGATTGTGTTTATAATTTATTAGAATGATCTATGGGTTATGTGTGATGTGTACGAGTCAACTCTGCCTCAATATGAGGCATGGTGTGGACAGTATCACTCAAAATATCTCTCTTTTGTTTAAAATGGACAGAATTTTAAGTGAAAACAACAAATGATGTACAGAAATCTGACCAAATGCATTCATATTGAGTTGATACTATACTAGAATGATCCATGGGTCTTGTGTGATGTGTACGATTCAACCCCACCTCAATCTGAGGCACTGTGTGACCGGTATCACTCAATGTGTCTCTGTTTTGTTTAAAATTGATGGAATTTTAAGTGAAAACAATAACTTACGTACAAAAAAACCCCTTCCTACCATACATACCAAAAGAATTCATTTTTTTCTAAATAACCACATACTATTGAAATAAATACTATTCAAAAACCATTTTAAATATACCAATGACCTTAAAATCCATGAAATTTGTTCCATTAAAACAATTAACCCCCCCCCCCACCCAAGGACACCACACCACCCTCCTTGGACACCACCCCACCCCCCTAGACACCCCCATGGACAGACCCCCCCCCCCCCCAACACCCTGGACAGCCCCCCACCCCCCTGGACGACCCCCACCCCCTGGATAACCCCCACCCCCTAGACGCCCCCTACCCCTCCTAGAGACCACCCCACCACCAGGACACCCCCCTGGACACCACCCCACCCCCTAGACACCCCCACCCCCTTGACACCCCCACCCCTAAAAATCCCCCCAAACCCCCTGGACACCAGCATGGACACCCCCCCCCCCCCACACACACACCACCACCCTAGACACCCCCCCCCCTAGACCCCGACATCCCCCCGAACACCCTTATCCCCTGGACACCCCCTACCCCCCTTGGACAGCTACCCCAAACCCCTGAACATCCCCCCAACCCCCTAAATTCTGAATTGAATTCTTTATGTGTTTAATTAATTTATGAATTATGTTTTAATGGTTTATGGGTAAACTTGTTGTATGGGTATACTTATTGTATAGGTATACTTGTTGTATGTGTATACTTTATATAATTACCTTATGAATTTTGTGTTAATTTTGTATGGGTATACTTGTTGATATGCGGTTTTTTTTCTGGTCTTGTTTGGGTATGCTACTACAGGATTTTAGGTCACAATAGACATGGTATTTATCAGTGCTTTCATAGCACTAATAAATGATTCCTTTATTAGCGCCGATAAACTATCCCTTTATCATCATTTTTTTAGCACTGATAAAGGAGCCCTTTATCAGCACGTTTTTAGCACTCATAAAGGATACCTTTATCAGTGCTTTTTGAGTGCTGATAATGGATACCTTTATCAGTACTGAGCTTCATAGTGCTTTTTTAGCGCTATTAAAGCCCATTTTGAGTGCTGATAAAGCCCATTTTTTGTAGTAGTGTTCTCCAGGATTTCATAGGGTCCAATGAACCTCAAACACAGTTTTCCCTTCTTACAAAACGCATAACACTTTTCCTTGCAGAAACATTGAGGAAGATGTGATCACCTACCTCGAAATAAAATCCTTCCTCCAATTATCCATATAACTTTACTGCCTACACTGAGTTGTTCTCATGTTCTTCTGAATCAACTGAACTTTTTTTCTATCTCTTTTACAAATTATTGTCCCCGTCATTTTCCTTTCACCTACTTCATCCCAAAAATCTGGAGTTCGACACCGCTTCCTATATAATGTCTCAAATGGAGCCATATGTATACTGGAATGAAAACTGTTATTTTATGAAAACCCATCCAATGAAAGATGTTTTCCCATCTTCCCTGGAAATCAATTGAGTATGCTTGTTGTGTAACTTCCAATGTCTTATTTTTTTGTTCTAGATGCCAATCTGATTGAAGATGAAAAGTTGTACTAAAATTTAATTCATCACCCAATGACTTCTGAAGGCCCTTAAAAAAGTTAAATGTGAACCTGGGATCTTGATCATATAAAATAGAGAGGGTAAATCCATGTAACATGATTTCTCCTTGATATACAATCATTAAAGTTGATCTAGAGACAGAGTATCTCGAAGAGGAAGAAAATGAGCAGATTTGGTCAAGTGATCAACAATAACCTATATAGCATTGTTACCTCAAGAACTCTTTTGTAATCCCACTAAAAAATCCATGGACACAGTTTCCCATTTCAACTTTAGCACTGGTAAAGGTAGAAACATCCCTTTCGGTAATTTTTGTTATACATTAAAGTGTTGAAAATTCAAAAACTTCATAGTAAAGTCAGCAATATCTTTTTTCATTTTATCCCACTGGTAATACTCCTGAGGATCTCTATACATCTTAATACTACAAGTATGAACTGATAACGGAGAACTATGAGCTTCACATAACAACTCTTTCTTCAACTGTGAATCACAAGGCACATATAATCTCTTTCTAAACCTCAAAACACAATCATTATCAATGTTAAATTTAGGCAACTTACCTTTCTAAACCGACTCTATCTTTTTCTATAACTCACTATCTTCTTTATGCTCTTTCTTTATTCTGTCTATTAGAGACAATTTCACTAGCACCTAAAAAAACAGAGGAATTTCATTCACCAACAATCTCTAGGCCAATGTTCACTAAATATTTAATCAAAATACCTTTTTCCAAACATAGCATTGTTAGTGTAGCATTACTCTTTTGGCTAAAAACGGAATCCACTTTATTTTCCTTTATTGGATGGTAATGGATCGTTAAATCAAAATCCTTGATTAATTATAACCATCTCCTCTATCTCATGTTTAATTCCTTCTGAGTGAATATGTACTTCAAACTTTTGTGATCTATATATAATTCACAATTTACGCCATACAAATGATGCCTCCAAATTTTTAATGCAAAAAATGACAATAACTAATTCCAAATCATATGTAGGGTAATTTAACTCAAGATCTTTCAACTAAAATGAACCATAAGTAATTAATTTATCATTCTACATTAGGACACAACCAAGTCCTTTCAATGAAGCATCACTATAGATAACAAACTCACCATTTTAGGAAGGTAATTCCAAAACTAGAGCATTCAACAATTTTATTTTCAATTCTTGAAAAAAATCATCACATTCTTTTTTCTAGATGAACATAACACCTTTTCGAGTTAACTTAGTAAGTGTGAAATATAACCATGCAAATATTTTGAAACCTCCATTAATAACCTTTTAACCGAAGAAAACTTTGGATCTCGGTTATATTAGTGGGTATTCTCTATTCTTCAACAACTTATTTCTAGTAGGATCAACAGTTGTGCCATTTTGTGAAAAAATGTAACCAAGGAATGAAATTTTTTGAAACCAAATTTCACACTTTCTAAATTTCCCACACAGTTTATTTTCTTTTAAGGATTTCAATACAACCCTTAAATGAATTTCATATTCCTATTTACTTTTGGAATATACCAAAATGTCATCAATAAACACAACCAAAAACTTATCCAAGAACTCATGGAAAATTCTATTCATAAGAACCCCAAATACAGTAGGATCATTGGTTAACCCAAAAGGCATAACTACAAATTCATAATGCACATATCTAGTAAAAAACACGGTCTTCGGAATGTATGCGTCCTTTACTTTCAATTGATGGTACCCCAACCTCTTGTTAATATTCGAAAAATATTAAGTTAAGTGGTTCTGATCAAACACATCATCGATATGAGGAAAGGGATACTTGTTCTTAATATTGATGTTATTCAAGGCTCTATAATTAATGCAATGACTCATTTAACCGTCTTTATTTTTAACAAACAAGACAAGATCACCCCATGGTGATGGGCTAGATCTAATGAATCCTTTATCTAACAACTCCAATAATTACATCTTTAACTATAAAAGTTCAATTTGATCCATTTGATTTGGGGGTTTTGAAATTGGATTAGTATCAGAACTAATTCAATAGTAAATTCAACTTCTCAATCAGGTATTTTAATAGGAAACTCATCACGAAAAACATCAAGATACTCCTTTACCACTAGGATATCATTAATCTGAATAGTTCCTTTATTTTTGGAAATATGTGAAAGGTAACATTCATTTCCATATTCCACTAATTTCTCAGCTTCCTGATATGTTATCAAAATCAAAGGTTTATTCTTGTACACAAACTGAAATTCTTTCTGAAAAGAAACCCCTTTATCTCTACAATCAATCTTAGCATGATAAACAGAAATCCAATCCATACCATGTAGATTCTTTCCTCACACAAGGACATGAAAGTTCTTATAATTTCATTTTTCCTCAACAGTTCCTCCTACTGTTTTTACCATAAGTTCAGGATTCGTATCCTGAGATGTAACTTCCAATTTAATAGAAAATTTATCATAAATGAATGAATATGTAGACCCTGAATCAAACAACACATTATCATAATCTGAATAAACAAACAGTTTACCTGATACTACTTCATTTGATGGCCCAACATCTGATCAAGTAGTTATAAAGGATTTGACCACCATTTCTACTTTTATTTCATCTAATTTTCCTCAGTTGAGTTCTTCGTTGGACACTCATTTTCATAATGTACCATTTCATTGCACATAAAACATTTTACTAACTGTAAATCAGAATTTTTTCTTACTATTACTCTAATCTTTTTCAGCACAATTACGAGCCTTATGTCCCATTTTACCACATAAAAAGAACTTAACATAATTCAAATGGAATTACACACTATCATTTTTACCTCAATTTTCAGAAACTGTAAACTTATGTATCTTACCATCAGACTTTTTTGAAGAGTTATTCCCTTTCATCAGCCACCTTGACCTCTTATTTTGTTGTTTGTCAAAGAAAAACTGATCATCGGAAAACTCCATTTCCTCCTCTAGACATTGAACAAGTTCTTCCTAACTTTTTAACTCATTATAAGAAAAAACCATTCAATACATTGGATTTAATCATCACTAAAATTGATTGATTTTACCATAAAGTTCATAAATGAGATTTAGAGTATACATTTACAGTCAAGTGAATTTTTCTTCAAAAGTATCCATTGACTCATCCTCCTACCTTAATTCTAGGATTTATTATTCCATCCTAAGTCTAAACACCTCAGGAAAATATTTCTCAAGAAACATACCTTTGAATTTATCCCAATCAAGAGAGTAAATCTCCTCAGGATCCCTAATATTTTTAATCATCTACCCCCACTGATCGGATTCAACATAAAAATGGTAAACAGAAAAACTAATATTTTGATGTTTTGAACACCCCCAGACATTGAAAATCTTTTCTAGTGTTTTAATCCACCATTTAGATAGAATTGGGTCAGATGATACTCTGAATGAAGGGGAATGTTGCCTCATGAAATGCTCTACTATCGACATGTACATATGTGGGTGATCTAGCTAATTTCATGCATGGATACCACCAACATTTATAGCCAGAGTCAACTGTACCATCACAGCAATAAACTGTTTAGTTATGATTCTGACTATCTAAAGTTTCTAATTTAGAAGGTTGTTTTCCTCCGGATGTTGTCCCATCAAATCTGCCCTATTTCTTCTGCAGAAAACCATTCTAAACACAGAAATAACTTAGGCAAAGCCACATGGTAATCTTTAAAATCTATATCATTTAAATAATACCATAAATTAATTTATGGATATTAATATAACAATATACTAACCTTTAAAGTTGTATAAGCTGGCCTTTGATACCAACTATAAGCCCCAGCCTTAAACATTACATAATCTTGAATTATGTTCATAATTCACATTGAGGATATTTTTAGGTTTAGGAATTTATAGAATTAGGTTGTAACTATTATATTACATCTCAAATGATTATAAAGTAGACAATTATACTCTATCTAATGTTTTTTACAATAATAAAACTCCTTAAATAAAACAAGAACTATTTTTTTGATATAAATCTTCTTGAAGTCTTTTATTCCCTTAACCTTCCTTATACCCTGTGAAAAACATTTCAAAGACATGGGATGAGCATAAAAAGCACAGTAAGAGTTATAAAATAAATAAAAATAACATTAGTTCATCAATACATACAAAACATAATCTCTTTAACATACCCCATGATATCATAAGATTTATTAATAACACATAGAAATCATAAATCATAATGGTAACTTGTGGAATCCATAACATACTTAGGTTGTAGCTTTCACAGCTATGTAGGGAGTTACATTTGGAATACCCATCATAGTATATTCCCTAAATCTATTAAGAGAAACAATGATATTTACTTATATCACGTTACCCAAAGCATTTGAGAGCTATATAGGACCCACCCACCCTAGGTTTATCGTGGAACCACTCGTATATGTAAAAAATTCCCAAGAACCATAACATAATCATAACACATGAACAATTATAAAGGAAAGATAAAATTTCCACATTGCAACCACAATATAACATTTCAATATATTGAAATAATCAATCCATTCTCAAAACCATTTTCAATACCAAATTACATAAAAATAGTATATGGTATCTATTTTCCTTTAAAAACATTACAGCGTGTTATGGAATCCGAATATAAAATAATTCCCAAGGTGGCAGAATGGTCATTTTCACCGCATACATTTAAAAGAAACATTCTTTTGGTCATTTAGTAAAATGATTCATAGAAAAATATTAACTTGGAATGAAATGAAACATAAAAAGGGTTTATATACCATATAAAATAAAGTCATGTATAAATCAAAATATGCCTCAATGAAAAGATATTAAGAGGATATCCCTTACCAATGAAACTGACTCATCACAAATGTTCTTTGTTCTTCTTGATTAATAAAATTAAGTTAGTTTCTAGTTTCTTAAGAACCTTTTTCATGTTTATTATTCCTTTTATATCACTTATTACCATTTTATAAAAATTTCATATTTATTTAAGTTAATATCCATCATTTTTTCGATATTTGGTACTTGAGTCCAAATTGAACTTGTTATAATTACAAATTGTCCATGTGGTATGAAGTACATTTTCTCTAAAAGGATATTCAAGATTTAGATATAATATATATCATATATATCCAGTATAAATATTTGTGTGTGTGTGTTTTTTTTATAATAGTACTTAATATTTTGAGATAATAAATGAAATGCACCGTTCATGGAAATGGTAATCCATATGTGCACAAGAATGCTACTTCCATTTCTATTTCATACTTAATAGAATTAAAACATAATGATATATAGGTATATTATAATTATAGTATAATATCATATATAATTTCATTAAATACATCCTTTATATGCTCCACG
Organism: Viscum album; assembly: GCA_963277665.1. NCBI lineage: Eukaryota > Viridiplantae > Streptophyta > Magnoliopsida > Santalales > Viscaceae > Viscum > Viscum album. The sequence goes on along the minus strand of OY728121.1, from coordinate 1,785,404,404 downwards.
TATGGCATGAACGAGTCATATCACTTTGAGGGGGCGGTAATCTGCACTTCCTCAAATGAAATTATCATATTTACCCATTATGGAAACCATAAAGGTGTTATATAAATGAAAAATATAGTAGCATAGAGACAATATAAATATAATATATATCACATATAAATACATTTCCACTATAATTTCCACCATTATAGGAGATAGAAGATAATTGAATAATCATCGTTTCGTGAGGCAATAGTTCGTCATCCACATAAACAGTTTGTTCGTATCAATTAGATGGAGGTGTAGTGTAGTTATAATAATTCTTGTAACTAAATAATTTTATATTTAGGATAATGGGTTTTTTATATAATAAATTAATAAGAATAGAATATGGAGTGAAGAAGTAAAATAAAAGAAGAAAACTAGAGGGAAGACGTTACCTCTAAATCGGGTAACTCTCTTTGGTTTGAACCAAAAGGAATTCTTCAAGTGACTTCTGACAAAGGTAATTATTATAGAAGGAATAGAAAGATGTTGGGAGCTTATTTGGGCATAAAGTGGATGAGACAAGGGGCTTTAGAGGAGTGATTAAATGGGTTTGTGTGAAGCCTTTTTATAAGAGGGAGGAGGTACTATTTAGAAGAGTCTAGAAATATTATTTTATTATAATTTCATTTTCGGTTTCTAAATGATATAAAGTTAGTTAAGTCAAATATAAGATTAGGATGAATCTATATCCACTCACCCAAATGGTTTTAGATAAGTTTAGGTCACAAAATTAACCTTATCATTTAGTTTTATTCCTTAGTAAACTAATTTAACTTTTACCATGTCTTCTTTTATATTCATATTATATAGTTAATAAATTACAATAACGTTCCAAAAAACATAAATTTATTTATTAATGATATTTGTAACATTATCTAAGTAATTTGGACAAATCGTATATCTTTATAATTATTATATAATTTAATAAAATAATATTTTTTTTAAAAACTCATTTATGTCAATTTATATACTATTTATATCAGGACATTTTAAAAATTCTTAACAACTTGATTTGTTCAAAAAAAAATTCATTAATTCAAAGATAAGAATTCAAAATTATCCCTGAAATTATTTTATAGAATTAAAAGTTTTAAAATAAATTTATTTTAATATTTATAATCTCATTTATTTAAATCATCCATTAATATAGTAATCACTACATCATCATTGTGTCATAAATAAATTTATTTTTTTATGTATAAAATTTATATATAAAATAATATGATGTAGGAAATATTTTTAGATTTATAATTACAATATGTTTTTGAAGTTATCACTTATATAAACCCATATAAAAATTGTTTAACTAAAAGATATATGTCTTTGGTACATTTTCCGTAATATTAAATTAATTATTATAAAATGTCATTTTCACATGAAAGTGGCTTCACAGGGTCCCAAAATCGACCCAAGGATGCCCATTGTCGGAAATGTGTCATCCAATAGGGTTAGGACACGTTTTAGAATTATTTAATATTATTATAATATAATTTTTGTCCCTTATTTACAAGATTTACTCATTAACCTTGGTAAATAAAATATTTACCCAAGTTACTATTCAAAATGTATAAAACTAAAAGTAACCTATTTACACATTTTTGACCTCCTGATTCCAAATATGGAATCCATTTTTCCAAATTCAAAATACATAAGTTTCCGAAATTAATTTAAAATTAATTTTAGTTGTCAAAAACAAAAAGCATGTTTTTAAAAAATAATAGCTATCAAAATAATGACATGTGTTTATGTCTAATTAAAAAGAAAAATTACTTCCAATGAAAAACATTGGATTAAATGAAAAAACCAGAATCTAATTAAATTTTAAAAACAATTAAATATATAATCTATCCATATAAATAAATCAGATGAAAAGATAGTTTTTACTTAAAATAAAGTATTTTTTACTATTCATTAAAAATGAATTTTATCCAAAAAATACCAAAACTTTACCCAAAGTAAATTTTTATGACAAAATTCTAAGTAAGAATTTTATTTTGTCAAATGGAACATATGAAAGTGAAAAAAATAGGTTTATAAGGATTTTCCACCAAAAGGTGGTGAAACTACTTTTAAAAAATATTAGAGTATTTGTGATTAAAATTGGATTCATTCTCATTGTAAGCCTCTAAATTTTATGGGATAAATGTAAATAAATTTAACAAACATGTTTAATAATAATATGGTTAGTTCTTTTCATTATTTCAAATAAAATGGTTAGTTGTTAACTAACATTTTAAAAAATATTATTATATTATTATTTTTCTGTATAACTCAAAGTTGTGTGCAACGTAAGATTTCAATGAATCTTGTTGTTGCGTGTCAGGTACGCCATCTAAAATAGCATCCCCTTTAAAGTAAAATTAATATTTAATTCAAAAATATTAATAAATATGAAAATTTCATATTCTTTATTTACATGGCATGTTACATAAAGTCATGTATTAGTAAAAGGAAAGTGTGGGGTAAGAGATTTCATCTCAATCTCAATAAGTTGAGGCAAGTTATAATGTTATACACCTAGATTATATAAATTAGTGTATAATAACCATTTAAATGTAATATCATTAATAATTAATTATCCACTATATTAATAGTTAAAATTTTAATTATTTAATCTATGGGGATTTGAATTTAGAGTTACTTAGTGGTAAAAAATATCATAGCTGAGTTTATTTTTATTTGGTTATATTACATCCACGTTTTTATGAATTTAATATGATATATTTTTAGTGTATTTGTAATTTATATTGTTTTATTTCCAATTATTTTATGTTTATTTGTATTTTATACAAACATTTGATTTATTTTTTATTCTCACTTCAATATTATCATCTTTTCAAGGGTTTACTTCACAATATCATTTTATTGGGGATTATTTTCATATGAAATTATATTGAAGGAAATTATTTGTTAATTATATAATAAACAATTTAATTTTATTCTCGTATTATTGTTACTGATTATTTGCATGTAATGGTTTAATTTTCCCACTCATTGGAACTAAAAATGTTTTAGAGAATGTTTTTAAGAAAGCCCAATGTCATTTCTCTCTTCGTTTAGAATCATGTTTACTTACAAAACTAAGTGTTCAATAAATGATATAAAAATTAATTTTTCCATTTTAAAATGATTTATTAATGTTTTTTACATAATTTTTATTTTTACCAAATTCATTTAAAGGACTTATCTTATATTTTTCTAAACAAATCACTTTCCTGACCTTTTTATAATGAAAAGGTAATGTTCTTTTTACCATTTATGGAATGTATGAAATTACCCACCATTATTTCCTTGAACATTCCATTTAATCATTATAGATATAGCTTTAAATAAATATTTTCCCAATATATATTCATGAATTGTATAAACAGATTATTTTGAAAAGTGATTTTCATAATGGAAGGGATATTTTTCTCAAAAAAATAAAGTAAATTTTATTCCATTAATGGAAACAAACCATACTCTTAAACCATTAGGTATATCTCGTATTGATTCCATTATTATTATTCATATGGATGTATTATGATTATTTTAACTAAGTATAGTTTTTCCATTCACCCCCTTCAATCATTTTCGTAGTCATTAACATCACATTGAGTTATTCACATTACTATGATAATTTAACATTATATTTCTTCAAATTATTGTTATCAATTATCATGTATATGATTATTGCCTAAAATTTATAAATGTTTTACATATTTTGTTAATATTGAATTTTATTTGACAAACTGGGAAAATATTTATCAATAAATATCTTTCACTCGGTAAGGATATATGGTAAGGTAAATTTTTATGAATTAAATAGATTATTCAATATACAAAGAATGCTTAGGATATATAATTCATGATTTAGGGACCATTTAATGAAATCCACTTCATGAATATGCAGTATCATGGGACTAACTACTTCAATAATCTCATAAAAATGGGTTTTCACCCATTATTGTTCAACATGTCTTATGTATAGAACTTTATGAAAAATTTATCATGTTCTTGGGAAATATGAAATACAATTATTAATAATTTCCTTCATTTTGATTATTATTATTACATGGTATATTTTCACTATGATATTATCTTTGGTTGAATTTTTTATTAGTTATTAATTAAATTTTATGTGTTTTTAGATATTTACCATTCCATATTTATTATGAAATATCTATTCATGTAATGATGTTATTTAAATTTAATTATAATTCTTTTATTTTCCATTCCATATTGATTATTTTCTATGATATTTTCAAATTAATATTATTTCTTTATGGACTTCCTTCTCTATTTATTGATAATATGTCATTTTTGTTCAGTTATTATCTTCTCATGTTGATTATGCTTATTGATTGAAGATTTATTTTTTTGTACGTAACTTTTTCTGAGCAATTTAGATAACCATTACATTTTTCCTTTCTTAAGGATTCCATGATGTTTACTATGATGAACATGTGTTACTAATTTTTTGTTTAGAGGTTAATATATCAACCATATTTTTTTTTATATTTCATGAAAAAAGAGAAGACTTTTCAAAATTTGATGGACATTTAGATATTTAAAAGGTTAATTTTTGTGCTTTAGGAATAAACAAATAATTTTAGGATATTTCTTTCATAAAATAAGATACTAATTGGAAATTTTTCAAAGCATTACCAAAGGATAAAATTTTTCTTATGATATGAATATATATCAGTTAAAAATATTTTATTTTTTTATTTGGTAAAAAAAGAATCCATAAAATTTGGGAAAAATAAACTTCAAATAAAATTTTATCCTCTTACTCTAATTTTTGATGAAATTAATCACCTTTCCATGCCAATTAGTTTTTCCCCCTTAATTTTTCATTTATCATTTACTCTCTTGAAATCAGTGACCTCAATAAATTTCTATAAATATTTATTCTCTTCTTTGATGTTTATATCATTATTTTCCATTAAAATTATCCTACATAATCAACTAGATGTATGTTATTCCAGTTAACCTTATAACTTTCCAATCACGCTTATTATGTAGATATTTTATTGACCCTTTTACTATGTGGGGTTTTCAACAATTGTATTTCCAAATATCTCACCTTTGATTACCATGATCATGTTTAAATTCTGAGTACATAGTTTCTTTTTGTTGGGGAGAGTTTAATACCATGAAATCAAAACGTATACATTTTTTTATAGAATGTATGGAACACAATGCAAAATGTAGAAGGGAATATAATATACATGGGTTTTATGATATACTTATATTTATATTAATTCAATCTATCCTTTAGAATATATTATATGCAATAATTTAATTTTATTATGTTACAAACTACAAAAAATTTGTCTTTATTTATAAGGGACGCTATGTTTGGATTTTTTTACCTGCTACAGCATTTAACTTTATAAGATTATGCTACATGGAATAACAAGGTTTAACGAACTATAATATATTAATAGGATTATTTTTTAATATGAGAGTTATCATATAGCCATAGGAGTGGGTGTAATATAAAGGATTAACTCAAAAATATTTATATATATTTAATAAATATTTGGTGCTTATAAATTTATTATAAATATAAATTTTAATTATTTAAAATAAATAGAAATTATTTCAGGAGAAATTTATTTTCCTAAAAGAAGGCTCAGTCGAGCTTGGTGAACATAATTTCAAAATTAATTTTTAGCACTTTTCGAAATGTTATTGTAAAAAAAGAAACATTTTTTGAGTTAGAATATAATAATTATATTAGGTTTTAATTTTTTAAATTTTTGAATAGTATAATTTTTGATGATTTTTGAAAATTAGTGAATTTTAATTGAAATCATCATTTTCATTTAGATAATTTATAATATTAAATTATATGTTTATTGTTTTATAAGTCAAAATAGTTCTATTATACATATATTATGGTAATTGTATTCATTTGAATTATTTTCATGTGGAATTTAGATATAAAAACATAGTAAACTTTTGAACATTTTCATATAAAAAACTCATTTCCCTGCCACGTCTGCATGATTAAATTAAAAATAATTTTTCATATTCTATGTATTGATTATGAAAAAATGGATTCCATAGTTATAATTATAATAATTTATAATTTCTATTATGTTCCACTTAATTTATAACAAAAATTATAAGTGAGAACAGTTAATGTTAATCAATGTGATTAAGATACAAAAGCATTTATTTAGTGGTTAAAAATAGAAAATAAGGTGTATATGTGATCCAAAAAAATTGAAAACCCAATTAATATACATATTTATAATTATAAATTCTATTATATATAATGAATAATTATTGGGGCTTTATGACATGAGAAAATTTGGTATAACTCAGTTATTTAAAATATTACCAGTGTCCCACTCACCCCGCTTATAAAAAGCTACCCACTCTCCTCACCACTTCACATTTTATTACCAAATTGGTTAGGAAAATCCATAATAAAATCAATTATGATAACTAATAACCTCATCCAATAATCCTTATAATGGAAAAAATTACCAACTAAAATCGGAAGGTGGATACTAGAAGAATACATGCTATTCTTTTCAAAGGGTTTTTATTTTATTTCCTTCTCTATCACCTTTAATTATTTGTATTACATTAAAATATAACAAAAATATTTTCAAAAATATATATACATGTTTTTATGTTAATATTAAAATCTAAAACCTATCACACATCTATAAAATGTGTTATGAAATCATCATTGAGTGTACAACAGACTACCACCTCACGAACTGATGTCATCCGTTTTTTCCATGAAAAATGTTAGTGGTTGGTAATAATGATTGAAATATATATTTTATATGATATATATTATACAAATGAAGTTATGATTCATCTAGAACTATTATATAAAACATAAGTTCTGTTGAGACTGTATGTGAGTATGATATACAGTATAATACCAAATGTAGGATCGAAATAAAAGAGATATCGAGCAAAGTATCTAATGATGATCAAAATACAAGAGGGGTGAATTTTATAATTTAAAAAATTCCTTTGGAACTTTTAAATATGGTTATTTTTAACAAGGATAAACAAGGTAATTCATAAAACCTTTAAGTTCTAAACACTTTCTAAATTCAGAAAATATGATTCTGAGAATGCAATTCTAGAAAAGTGATCCCAGAAATGAAACATAATGAATGTTTAAAATGATGAAAATTCTACCATAAAGCATATAGAATCTAAAAAAATCAGAGTACAAATATAATGAAGTATAGGATAGTTATACTTTCCTTAACAATACAAATGCATCGGAAAACTTGTAACCAAATAAGTAACAAGTAGTAAATCTTGTAACCCAAAGAAAAGGGTATCCAACAACCTTTGATAAAGGTCCCTTGATTTATACTTCAAAGAAAGTCAGTATTACCCACACCAGGGTAAGGCCTTGATACAAATATCGGAGTCTGTCTTGCTATCCCCACAAGCCCTCAACTTCAAGATAGTTGGCACCTCTGTCTTCCTCAACAAGGAAGCCCTCAACTTCAAGGTAGTCGGCACCTCTGTCTTCCTATCCCCGGAAGCCCTCAATTTTACACAACAACAATCAGAGTCACACAATGAAACTCTGAACCAGAAGTTCAGTACGCACCAAGAAATGAGAGTATCTCTCTCTAGAAATCACTTCAGATCAAAAGTTTTCCAAAATTTCCAAGCTCTTTAAAATGAGATTGTATTTATAGGAATGACTTCAACGGTGGGCTCCCTCCTCCAACAGTCATATTTTTTCTTAAATTTTGGAGGGACCTATATACATGTCACTCAAACAAAAGTTAGTGAGTAACTGAAAGCACGAGATCATTTTACAATAAAACAAGTGTAATCAAAAGTATGGTTACATAACTGAAATCCAATATTCAGAATGTAAGCAAATGAAAGTTCGGAGTCTAACCAAAAATAAATTCAGAGTCTATAATACAATGATATTTGGATTCTGTTTTCTAGGAATTCAGAACCTGAACTCTATAGAATTCTGGATTCTGAATTTCAAGGAAATTCGAAATCTTGATTCTCAAGAATTCAGAACCTAAACTTACTAAGTTAGGAGTTAGATTTCATTAGAATTTGGAGTCATAACTCATAAGAGTTCGGAGTCTGTATTCATAGAACTCAGATTCAGAACTCAGAGAAGTTCGTAACCAGAATTCGTATTCGGAATTCGGAGTCCGAACTCAGAAGAGTTCGTAACCAGAATTCGTAATCAGAATTCAGAGTCATAACATAGAAGAGTTCGAATCCAGAATTCGTAATCAGAATTCGGAGTCATAACTCAAAAGAGTTCATATCCAGAATTTGTAATCATAATTCGGAGTCAGAACTCAGAAGAGTTCTTATCCAGAATTCATAATCAGAATTCAGATTCTAAACATAATTCTTCATATCTAGGAAATTATAGGATTCCGAGGTTTTGGTGTCAAACATAATTTTACACATAAAAATATTATGATATGAACAATGAAAACATGATAAGCATAAATTTCCTAGGGGAGGGAATTTTTTCTAATAGAAGTAAAACACATGGTAAAAAAGAGATTTGTCTTGAGATAAGGTGTTTGTGATTTTCAAAACAAGAAGGAATTGTAAAGACATAAGAAAACCTTATTGACTAAACACTTTTCCCCAAGTATGAAGGAATGGAAAATTCATAAGGAAAACCTCAATGACTCAACAATATCCCCCTTTTTGGAAATCACAAACATCCTTATGAAAAAGAATATAAGGACTTAGCAAAAATTTCATGACTTTGAAAATAAAACTTATCTCCCTTTACTCATGGATAATGGTGAATAGGACTAACTCCCCCTTGGGCTTTGGAACACTAAGGATCATATTCTAGATTTTCGGAATGATATTTTTCATTTAGCATGAATATGGAAATCTTTATAATGAGAACTCCCTCTTTGATAAACTCCCCCTTACTTAGGGATATTTCTTCTTTAAATTGAATTATTTTTCCTTTCTTCCCCAATATGATTTTCAAAAAGATTTTGAGGGAATGGAAAAAAAATATGGTACCTGAAATATTTGTACAAAAAACCAAACAAAAACAAGCAACCACAATTTCATTAAGATTGGAAGAATTTGTACAAGGGAAAAAATAAAACAAAAGATTAGATTGATCTATTTTCATTATTTTTCCTTGGGTGTCAACTTCTTTACTATGGTTTTCAGCTTCTTTAGATCATTGTGATCTTCCTCTACTTGCTTCTCTAGGGCTTTCATCCTATCATCCTGAGCCTTCAGAGCCTCTTCCTGGGCCTTCAAAAAGTCATCTTGCTCCACTAAAATCTCTTCAATCTTGATCCGGAGATCCCTTTCTATTTTCCAACATTGGAAAACAAAATTCAACTTCCCATTCAGATCTTTGTCATCCTGAATCTGAGTATTCTTCTAAAGAGTTAGATTTTTTCTCATAGCTATTTGTGAGATCCTTGATTTTTCTATCTTAGGTATCAATATTTTCCTTAACATCACCTTGAAGGTCATCAAGATCTCTCAAATCTTCAACTATATTCTTTGAGAAGCTAACCATTTTCCTACAAGATTTTATGTGGGCTTCATAGTTGATAAGGAAGTTCTTGTGATTAGCCTAAATCTTTATACACATATCCATTACCATGGATACAGAATTTGATTTCTGATTCTTGCTATGTTGAAGCATCTGATATTTGCAGTCAATTATTGGAAAGATCGGAATATTGTAAACCAGCTTCTTTAGAGATTGAATAACAATATCATGTCCCTAAGATGATGGTTCTAAAACTGACAGTTTGGTTGGTGATGGTTCTTCGTGTTTCTCGAGCAGCTTCCTCCTAGAAGATCCACCATCTTCCTTCTTCCTTAAAATTTCTCCTGTAGGTGTATCAGTAACCACCTATTTTCCCTTATTGGTTCTCAGAACAGCTTCTTCATCTGGAGACTCATGCTCACTTTTAGACAACAAAACAATCTTATAATCATAAATTTTTTATTTCTTGGATCCTGCCTCAATATCCTCAGGGTTTATGAAGTGGTGATTATATCTTTCTTCATGAGACAATTTATTCACTTCCTCTTAAGCCTTCTCTTCAATTCCAGGGGTAGGAAGTTTTGAAGATCAGGCTTGAGAAATCCGGATTGACAATTTTTTGGAAGCACTTTCTTTCTCATGAAATTCTTCAACTTGCTTTATTATATTAGTTGTATCTTCACTTCTTTCAACTTCTTGAACTTCTTCTACAACTTCCTTTTCTTCAACAACCTTTTCACGTACTTTTTCCAGAGTCATGAAATTCTTCCCCGGTGTCTGAGGTAATGGTTCTACTATGAAATTTTTCAGTACAAGATTGTTCTCGGATGAAATTTTAGTATCCCTTAGAAGGGATTGAACAATTTCAGACTCTAACATATTCTTCTTCTGATTCTTCTCTTTGTCTTGCTTCTCAAGCTCTTTAGTAGTCTTCTCTTTCAGAGCCTTGGACTCAACAGGATCTAGACCAAACTGTGGTTCTTCTTCTTTCCTGTTTTTTTCCTCCCTCTATTTGGCCACTACCTCATCCGGATAAGCCTTCTTCTTCTTGGGCTTTGGAGGTTCAGTTTGAGCTTCCGTTGCTTTAGGGGTTTCACCGTCAGCTTCTACTTCCTTCAATTTTCTTTTCTTTAGAGCTTTCTTCGACGGTTCAACCTCTTTTGCATTTTTCAGAACGGCTTCTGCCACTTCTTCTGGTATGTCATAGAATTCTCCTGTCTCCATTGAAAAACCAAATTTCATCTTCTTGAGGGTATTATCACTAATTATCATTACTTTTCAATTACTCGGCTTGGAACTACAAGGGATCTTGAAAGATTCAAGGAACCAAACAATCAACTTGGAGATTAGAGCAGGATACATGATTATCTGTGCTCTCAAATTCCCATTTTTGATATTCTCAATTGTAATGAGAACATTCTTCATCATACTGATCATCCTTAGATTTAACAAAAAGTATAAGATATACATATCACTTTTTTTTCAGTGTGTCCTTATCACCCGTTCTCGATACGATAAAACCCTAAACCCATAACTCAAGGATCCGATTGTTGGTAGACAAGTGAGCAATCTTTGCGGTCTTGACATTTGTAACTCCAAGACATTCTATATATTTTACCTTGATAAAACGTTCTTATACATCTGGTAATTTTTGAGAACAAAATTCTTCCTCTCCTTCAAAGGATAATTCTACCAAGCTAGTAGCCTTGGTATAAGAAAGTGCTTAGGTTTTACCATAACTCTGGAAGGAAAATGTTTCTCTGCCATATTCATTGAAAAAACAAACTGATTCATAAAATTCAATCTAAATATCCAGATACACTACATCCTAAGCTTCTGGATTTGATATGGATACACTCCCCCATCCATTAAGCTTGATATTCTTTGAAATAATAGAATCAGGCTTCTTGAAGAAGTTCGGATGAACCAACCTCTCCTTGTATATCTTCCACTTCAGAATTGGCTTGACAGTAGACATATATTGAGAAGGAACTTCACCAGACATTCGGAATTGAGAAACATACGAAAATCTAGTATGAGATTTTGAAGAGGGGCAGAGCTTCGACACGCAAAATCTTGAAAACCGATGTGGTAAAACCATCGGGGGTCCCCTTTTATAGGTGTTGACGCGACGATTGAACTTCCCATCTCAATACAATGGCTGAGAATACTTCTAATCTGATCTGAAGATTGAAAAGATAGCCACAAGGAAAATTTATTAGGATCCAATCTTTGTAGGTTTTTAAAATAAAACATTCGGGTTTTGGAAAACAAGAATCCGTGAAATTTTAAAAACAAAAGAAACTACCGGCAAGTAAAGGGTGATTACAAAAACTAAAGAAATAATTATACCTTTTGGATTGTAAGGAGTATTATTCATATTGAAGAAAATTATTCTTGAAGGACTTTAGATTCTGAAAAAACTCTCGAGAATGAAAAAAAATCAGTACGCAGATCTTTATTATGAAATTCTTCATTAGGAAAATCTTCATTACGAAAATCTCTAGTATGAAAAACTTCATTACGAAAAATATGAAAAACATCATTATGAAAAATATTTACCAGAATTTATTACAAAAAATATTTTGAAAACATCATTATGAAAAATATTTTTAAAACATCACTACAAAACTTTTTGAAAACATCATTATGAAAATTTTTGAAAACTATGAAACAAATGTACTCCCCCTATGAAAAAGAGTTAATTAATGTTAGGAGATTGGTTCAAAAGGAAGTTAACAAAAAAATATTACCGTATGATTATCATTCAAAACTTCTGTTTAATGTATTAAAATCTATAGAAGGGTAAAGATTTTGTGAAAATATCAGCAAGTTGATCTTGAATTCTGATAAATTGAAGAATGATATCTATTTTTTGTGTGTGATCCCTAAGAAAGTGATTCCTAATGTCAATGGGTTTTTCACGAGAGTGTTGTGTAGGGTTTTTACTAAGGGAAATGGAACTTTTTTTATCAGACAAAATTTTTTTTTTGGTAAAACTCATACCATAGTCTGTGAGTGTGTGTCGCATCCACAACACTTGAGCACAACAACTTCCAGCTGCTACATATTCAGCTTCAGTAGTTGAAAGTGCTACTGAATGTTTCTTCCTACAAGACCAAGAAACTAATGAATCATCTAAGAAATTAAATGTTCCAGATGTACTATTTCTATCCATTCTACATCCACCAAAGTCAGTGTCTGAAAATATTTTTAAAACAAAATCATTTCCAGAAGTATAAAAGAGTCTTAAATGCATGGTCCCCTTTAACTAGTGAAAAATTATTTTCACTGCCTTTAAATGAGATTCCTTAGGATTGGATTGATATCTTGCACATAAGAACAATGAAAACATTAGGTCTGGATGACTAGATGTCAAGTAAAGTAGACTTCCTATCATACCTCTAAAAGATGTTTGATCTACTGGTTTCCTAGCTTTATAAAGATCAAGTGTGTTTAAGGTACTAATGGGAGTACTTATACTTTAAGTTTTTTCGTATCCATACTTTTTAAGAATATATTTAATATAATTATGTTGGGATATAAATATTCCTTCCGGTTTTTGAGATATTTGAAAACCAAAGGAAAATGTTAACTCAGCCATCATACTCATTTCAAACTCATATTTCATTAGATCTGCAAAGGAATCGGTTAATGATTACTGAGTTGAACCAAATATAATGTCATCAACATAAATTTGAAAAATCAAAAAAATTTCCTTATATTTCTTTATAAAAAGGTTTGGATCTTCATTTCCCTTAACATAATTATTTTGAAGAAAAAATCTTATAAGTCTATCATACCAAGCTCGAGAGGCTTGCTGAAGTCCATAAAAATCTTTGGTAAGTCTAAAAACATGATTAGGATATTGTTTATCTTCAAAACCAGGAGTTTGTTCAACAAAAACTTCCTCTTGTACATATCAATTAAGGAAAGAACATTTTACATCCATTTGAAAATGTTTGAAATTGAAGAATGCTGTAAAGGCAAGTAAAATATGAATTGATTCATGTCTAGCTACTGGAGCATAAGTTTCTTAATTGTCTATTCCTTCTTTTTGATTGTAGAATTTAGCAACTAATCTGGATTTATTTCTTACAATTATTCCATTTTCATCACACTTAATTCTGAAGACCCATTTTACTCCAATAACAGAAGTTTCCTTAGGTCTTTCAACCAAGGTCCAGACTTTATTCCTCTCTAATTCATTTAGTTTATCTTGCATTTCGTTAATCCAAACATCATTACCTAAATCTTTATCAGTGCTTTTTGGTTCTAATTGGGAAAGGAATGCAAGATGTTCTACTTCATTTAAAAGGAACTTATAGTCATTATAGGTTGATTCACATCACCAATGTTTCTATCACTAAGATGATTCTTTATAAACGACTGATTTGGGTTTTTTAAAACCTATTTATCAACATAGGGTAGGAAATCTTCTAGGGTAAATGTTTCAGAAGTATCTTCTTGGAAATTTTCTTTATAAGAAAGATCTTCTAACAGAGGTTGATAATCAGTTTTTGAAAACACATCAGAGGATGTAGGTTGGGGTTGTTTAAAAAAAGGATCATTTTCATCAAATTTGACATGTATTGTCTCATCAATAGTAAAAGTTCTTTTGTTGAAAACTCAATAGGCCTTAGAAGTTGTGGAGTAACCTACGAAAATTCCTTCATCGGATTTTGGTGCAAATTTTTATAGATTATCATTAGTATTCAGAAAGAATACCTTGCAACCAAAAACCTTAAAGTTGGAAAGTCTAGGTTTTCTACCATTCAATAACTGATAAGGAGTTTTATTAAGAAAAGTTCTAATCAAAACTCGATTTATAATATAACAAGTAGTAATTACAGCTTCAGCCCAAAAATGTTTGGCTACAGAATACTCACTCAACATTGTTCTAGTTATCTCTTGAAGAATTATATTTCTTCTTTCAACAACACCATTTTTTTGAGGTGTTCTGGGTTCTGAAAAGTTATAAGTAATTCCTTTTCTACTACAAAAAGTTTCAAAATCATAATTTTGAAATTCTCCACCATGATCACTATGAATAGTTTTCAATTGAAGATTTTTCTCATTTTTAACTTGGGCTCTAAAACTTTTGAAATATAAAAAAGCATCATACTTATTTTCTAGAAAATAGACCCATGTAAATCTAGTGTAATCATCAACCAAGACAAATACATAATACTTTCCCTCAATACTTCCAGTTTGTGTAGGACCAAAGAGATCCATATTCACTAACTGTAATGCATCAGTATTTGAGACTTCACCGACTGATTTAAAACTTGATTTATGTTTCTTTCTATATTGACAAGGATCAAAAACTTTTGAAGAATCGCATCTAATCTCCGGTATATCCTTAAATAATTTTTCATAGAAAGATTTCATAAGTTACTACGGTTACAGTGACCTAAACTTCTATTACATAACTAATAATGATCTTCCATTGCACTAAGGCAAGGTAGATCTTGGCTCATAAGGTCTTCTAAGTTTAGTGTGTAAACTTTCTCTGGCCTATTTGCAGAAAGAATAAACTCTTCCTTGGAATTTTGTACTAAGAACTTGTCATTCCTAAAATTCACAAAGTAACCTTCATCACATAATTGGTTTATTCTAAGGAGGTTGTTCTTATGACCCTTAGTGAATAAAAAATTTGAAATCAAAGTTTTTACAAGAAGAATGATGTTAACTATATGAATATGTTCTCCCTCAGAATTATCTATTAAAGTTACATTTCCTCTTTTTATCTTGATAATATTTTCAAAATAGTTCTTTTTACCTGTCATATGTCAGGAACATCCACTATCCATGTATCAAGTATTGTTGTTGGTACTTTCTCTATTCTCTTGAAAATAAGAAAAAGTTAGGTTTTCGGAATCCAAACTTGCTTGGATATGGAAATCTCAAAAAGAAAAATTTTAGGCACACACATCTTTTTAGAAAAATAGGCTTTATAAAATCCTAAAGACTGGGTTTTGTTTAAGGAACAATTTTTTGCCCAGTTTCCACCACACTGACACATAGTGCAGAATGGATCACTTTGAGGAACAAAGTAATTGTTACTAAAAATAGGTTTAGAACTATTATAACCAAAACCAGAACTATTACATAGAGGTCAGATTTGAGAATACATTTTATCAAAATTTTCCTTACCTAAGGTAATGTTTGACAAAAACTTCCTCAAGGAAAAAATTTCGGATTTGAGTTTTATAACTAAGTTCTTGTCATCTAAAACATTTTATTTTGAACTAGAGTTAGGCTCGAAAACATTTTTCTTAGAAATTACGTTTTCTAGGTCTTTATAAAGTTTATTCTTCTCAGAATTTACTTCCTTAATTTTTTTTAAATATTTTCAAAATCAACATTTTTCTTATCATGATCTTCAGAATGATCTGATTTTTCCTTAGTAAGAATAGTATTCCTAGAATTTTCCTTATCAATATTTTTCATGAGTTTTGAGTTCTCAATCTCAAAAAGTTTTGCAAACCTAGAAACTTCTTCATAAGAAGGTAAAGTATTATCTTCATCAGATGAAGATTCTTCATCTGAAGAGTTATAATATTTATCATTACAATAATTTTCATTTAAATAAACATTGGTCATTGATTAAGCATTGTGTACCTGAGCCATTAAACAATGATTTTCATGAGGTATTCTGGCTATTAGACCAAGATTATTCTGTCCAGAAGATTCATAATATGAAGATTCATCTGAAGAGTCTCCACCACTGGAACACCAGGTGACATTAGCTTTTAAGACTTTATTTGCTTTAGCTTTGTAATACTTCTTTCTATTTATCTTAGAATGCTTTTCCTTTCTTTCTTTTCCCTTAATCATTGGAAAATCAGGTCTTATATGTCCAGCTCTCTTACATTCATAACATGTAACTTCTGAATCGTTCTTATCCTTCCTTTATTTCTTTTTATATCTAGATTGAAAGTTCCTCTGTCCAGCTATCTTGTTCATCCTTTGAGAAAGATTGGCTATTTTATTCTCTGAGGATTCACTTCAACTAGATTCATATTGGATAACAAACTTTTTAGATTTGGATCTACTAACTCTCTTTGGAGTCTTGGCTTTCATATGATTTGAAGTAGTAGTAAAAAAAACACTTCCATTTCCATTCTTCTTCTTTACATTATCATCATCTCTCTTCATTCTAGTCTCATGCTGAAGAAGAGTTCCAAACAAATCATCTAAGGAAATATAAGTAACCTTTCTATTCTCATCTATAGCATTCCTCTTGGATTCCAACTCATTGGGCATGATGTCTATGATTTTATCAAAAGGATCTTCATCATTTAATCTTTTCTCACCCATGGATTGTAAACTATTCACAATAGTCATGAATCTTTGTTGCACCTTACATATGGTTTCTCCATAAGGAAAGTTAAAACCATGGTATTTAGCTCTGAGCATGGCTCTTCTCGTTTCAATTACTTTTGAAGTTCCAATGTGAGTGACTTCAAGTTTCTTCCAAATATAATTTTCTGCTTCACAAGATGAAATTTGGATATATATATATATATATATATATATATATATATATATTTCTAGTCATATAGAAAAGCAAAGTATTGCGTACCTTATAATTCAGTTGATATTCATGATTTTCTTGATTGGTGAAGGTACTAACTTCTCTGTCAGGGATTTTATATCCTCCAATAAGCATAAAAAATTATCAACACTAGTATTGATAATGAATATCTTCATACGATCTCTCCAATATTCGAAATCATTTTGATCAAATATAGGTGGTCTTATTGGATTTAGATTCTCTATTGAACCAACGTTCATTCCTTCCATATTAAAGAAAATTCTTTCCACAAAAACATGTTAATAGAAAAAGTTTTTAAACAAGGAAAATATTCCTAAGAAAGGAAAACAAGAGTGTATCTAAGAAAAAATGAATCTGAACTGTATGAGTTCGAAAAACTGAATCCGAGAAAAAAATAAGATGAATTATCTTCTGAATCTAATTATGAGATTAATTCAGATTGAACCAATGCTCTAATACAAATCGTTGAATTGGTTCAGGATATGATGTTTCTAACCTCTAATACCAATTGTTGAGATGGTATGTGAGTATGATATACTCTATAATACCAAATGTAGGATCTAAATAAAAGAGATAATGAACAAAGTATCTAATGATGCTCAAAATAAAAGAGGGGGTGAATTAAATACTTTAAAAAATTCCTTTGGAACTTTTAAAGATGGTTATGTTTAACAAGGTTAAACAAGGTAATTCATAAAACCTCTAAGTTCTACACACTTGCTGAATTCAGGAAATATGATTACGGGAATGCAATTCTGGAAAAGAGATTCCGGAAATGAAACTTAATGAATGTTTATAATTATGAAGATTCTACCTTAAAGCGTATATAATCTAACTAAGTCAGAGTACAAGTATAAGGAAGAATAAGATAGTTATACATTCCTTAATAATACAAATACATTGGAAAACTTTTAACAAAACTAGTAATAAGTATTAAATCTTTTAACCCAAAGAGAAGGGTATCCAACTACCATGGATAAAGGTCCCTTGATTTATACTTCCAAGAAAGTATATCTTACCCACAATAGGGTAAGCCCTCGATACGAAGATCAGAGTCTATCTTGTTATCCCCGCAAGCCCTCAACATTAAGGTAGTCAGAACCTCTTTCTTCCTTAGGAAGGAAGCCATCATCTTCAAAGTAGTTGGAACCTCTGTCTTCCTATCCTCGGAAGCCCTCGATTGTACACAACAAAAATCAGAGTCACACAAAGAAAATATGAACCAAAAGTTCAGTACGCACAACGAAATGAGAGTATCTCTCTCTAGAAATCACATCAGATCAAAAGTTTTCCAAAAGTAATGAGCTCTTTCAAATGAGTTCTTATTTATAAGAACAATGTCAACGGTCAGCTCCCTCCTCCAATAGTCATATTTTCCCTTGAATTTTGGAGGGACGTGTATACGTGGCACTCAAACAACGGCTACTGAGTAACTGAAAGCATGACATCATTTTATAACAAAACAAGTGTAAGAAAAAGTATGGTTACATAACTAAAATCCAATATTCATAATGTAAGGAAATGAAAGTTAGGATTCTAACCAAAATTGAATTCGTGGTCTATAATATAATGATATTCGGATTTTGTTTTCATGAAATTCGGAACCTGAACTCTATAGAATTCCAGAATTTGAATTTCAAGGAAATTCAAAATCTGGATTCTCAAGAATTTAGAACCTGAACTTACAAAGATCGGAGTCAGAGTTCATGAGAATTCGGAGTCAGAACTCATAATAGTTCGGAGTCTGTATCCAGAGAACACAGAGTCAAAACTCAGAGAAGTTCGTATCTAGATTTCGTATTCGGAATTCAGAGTCAGAACTCAGAAGAGTTCGTAACCAGAATTCGTAATCAGAATTTGGTGTCATAACTCAGAAGATTTTTTATCCAGGATTTTTAATCAGAATTCGATGTCAGAACTCAGAAGAGTTCGTATCCAGAATTCGTAATCAGAATTTAGAGTCAAAACTCAGAATAGTTCGTATCTGGAATTCGTAATCAGAATTCAGATTCTAAACAGAATGCTTCATATCTAGGTAATTATAGGATTCCGATTTTTTGGTTCCAAACCGAATTTTACACTTAGAAAAATTATGATATGAACAATGAAAACATCATAAGGATAAATTTCCTTGGGGAAGGAAATTTTTCCTTATAGAAGTAAAACACATGGTAAAAAGAAATTTTCTTTGAGATAAGGTGTTTGTAATTTTCAAAACAAGAAGGAATTGTAAAGTCATAAGAAAACCTTATTGACTAAACAGTTTCCCCCAAGTATGAAGGAATGGAAAATTCATAAGGAAAACCTAATTTACCAAACACTTTCATGCATTCTATTTTGTTTAAAACTAATATTGTTGATCGTGTGTTGGGAGGACTGCTTCCTCCCAAAGTAATCTAATTCATTCATATTTTAATTGAAGTTATTAAGGATGGTTTTAATAATAATATTTGATATATGTGATATAATAAAAATAATATATTTATAATAAATATATATAAATATATAATTTACTTTTATTTATTAAAATATGACTTTAAAATGGAATAATCTTAAATGTTTACGTACGACCCACCTTCTCCATCAACTGTGTATTTCATTTCCTATCACAAAATTCTATTTATTACTCTAAATATATATATATATAATGAATATATATAATATTTATTTCATGTATTAAATTCATGATATTAATAAATCATCATCTAATTATGTTCAAAAAAATAACAAATCAAAACATACTCGGACAACAGTGAAATTAACAAGAAAAACAATTAAAATAATGAACGATAACCCAAAAAATGGGTGATATTATTTTATAAAGTAAAAAATATATTATATCATAAATATAAATATAATTATGTTATAAGTTAATAAAATGTTAAAAAACAATTCTGAATGTTAAAGAAGGTGTGACCAAGAGGAAAGAGAGAGGTAAGGTATTTTTTCGCAATCTCATTTCATTGATGAATATTGTAATATTATACACATAATTTCATTTATATAGTGTATACACTTCCTATGAATTGTAATATCCCTAAAAAATAATTATTCATGGGGTATTATGTATCAAATTTAATTATTTCATCTATTTTGATTTGAAATAAATATTACCAACTGGTAAGGAATTTCAAAACTCAATTTAATTTAATTTGGTTATATTACACCCTCATTAATGTTAATATTATATGATTATGTATGTATAGAATATTTAATACCTATTAACTAATTTGAAATTCATTTTTCTATTTACAGTTTATACACATAGTTAATTCATTGGCTAATTTTAACTTCAATGTTCTGATTTTTAGGGGTGTACTTCACAATAAAATTTTATTCCAGATTGATTACAAATTAATTTCTATTAAAGTATATTCTATGATCATTATTTAAAAAACAATTTAATTTTATTCTCCTATAGATATTCATTATAGTTTTCCAGTATTAGTATATTTTTTCTAAACATTGGTACATAAAATGATTTATAGAATTGTTTTATGAAAAATTAACATCATTTCTCTTTTCTGTCAAAAAACTATTTTCTTTCAAAACCATGATTTATAAAAATTAATAAATTTTTTTATCATTATCAAAATTAATAATTAATTAATTTTTATCAATTTTTTATATATAAAAAAATTCTTAAATTTAATATTCTTGTCATTTTAGAAACAAGTCACTTTCATATCCTTTTTAGAGGAAAAAATCAATTTTCTTTTTACCTTGTATTGCATGTTCGGAATTACCCTCCATAATTTCATTTAATATTTCATTTCACCTTCACAATGACAATTTTAGAGAAATGTTTTTCAAATAATTCATTAAATGAAAAAGTATTTTCAAAAAATTATAATAAATTACTTTGAAAATGAAAAGGAACTTTTCCTCTGGAATGTTTTTAAAGATAGTTTTATTTTATGAATGAAAAAACCCCTACTATAAATCCAACTAGTATATATCATATTGATACCATCCTTATTATTTATTTTGATGGATAATGGATATTTTTACTGAAGATCCTTTTTAAATTCACTCACATGAATCATTTTTAATGCCATTAACTCCCCCATGTGTTATTCACTTTCATATGGTCATTAAACAACATAGAGGCCAAGAACAATTATTTGGGAATATTTATAATGGTAGTGAATATTATTAATTTAAAATTTACCAAAATTATAATTTTGTTGATTAGAACCCGAAAATGTGTCCCATAAAAAATAAAACTAATGAAGGAACATATAGATGATACACATTCCCCATCCTTCTCTATTTATCCATTGAGAACTAAAATGTATAGAGATATAATGAAAAATATATGGGGGTAAAATAAAGAAGTAATATTATATAATTCTATCATAAAATTTGGTATGCCAAAATGTTAAGGGTGTATAATAGAATAGTGAAACTAATTCACATTCCATTATGTAATATAAAAATAAAAACTATGGATTTTTTCAGATTCCCTTGTATATCTAAAGGATAAAACAAATTTTGGTTTTAGTCAACTAACATACTGAGTAATTCCATCTTATTTCTATCAAAGAATATTTATCTCTTGTCCAAATCACCATTATATATATAATATATTGGGTAAGACTGCAGAGACTACTAATATCTATTATATCTAATAGAGATCATATTTTCACATAATTGTTCACGATAGGGATTTAAAGAACATTGGAAATATGGTTAAGTTTTAGTGCTACATATAACCATCAGTTTGATGATCATGTTGAGTGAGAACCCCAAACTAAATCGTTTATTTTGAGATAAATTTCGATGTATTTCCAAGGGTGTTGGGATCAAAACCTTCCCCTAGAATAATTATCATATAAAAATACTTTACATTGTATAATTAAAATAGAACCTTGTGAGGTTCTATATCGGAAGAGGATTTGGACTCCAATATGCTTGGATGTATTTGGAGAGAGGAAGCCAATAAGACATAATTTGGTAAAAGAGATGAAATAAAATGTTAACAGCATTATTATTTCTATGATATCCCTATAATTTCATCATAAAACAAAAGAATAACAGATTTTATGTGACCTAGAGTTTGTGGCTATATATATGTTGTTCCTTAATATATCACCATATAAAATAGTCAAGAAGTTGGGTAGAAAGTTAAATATTAGTCCTAGATTCATTGTCCCCATTTAGATTCTTTATCTCATCAAATATTTCACTAATATACTAGGGATACCACCAAATAACATCATGTACATGTTTTTCTCTTCATGTATCTCTTAATACCAGACCCATAAATTGTACTAAATCCATATATGGTTCCATTGGAGTAAGATTCATCATATTAGGGGCAGTCGGTTATGATCTTAGATTGTATAGAAAAAGTAATATATAATAACATAACTCACTTAGTCAATGTACTATGTAAGAACCACAAGATGATATAAAAAGTGGATCTAGAAGAAGTAATGAAACATAATCACCATAATTTGTTTTTAAGTACAATATCAATTTTTTATTGTGAAATTTTATATTGGGTAAGAATATAACGTCCCATGACAATTGAGAATAAGTTTCCTTTTGAATGAATATATTCCTTATTTTGTAATTTAAATATATAATACCCATGAAATATATTTCATTATTATTATTGGAATTTAATAAATAATGACATAATATAACTATTGATAATAAAGACCATTAAGCATTGTAACTATTTGAAATATTTCCCTAATATAGTGACTATTAAAACTTTTATAATTTAAGGGTTTTAATAAAATCTTATTCATGTCTGATGAAGTGGTGATGACCTCAATACATAGTATTATCCCATATAACACACAGTTTTTAGTGCAAGTGGGGGAGATTGAATCATTTTTCTTCCTATTATATAATTCACTAGCTACGATTCAATAACTAAAACTTTGTAGTAATTTCTTTTGGGATAATTAAAAGCATATAAATATCACCACACAAACCATGTTCACTAAACAACCCTAATAATGTGCTACCATCCCCCACCTTATCCTTATGGAATATAATGGATTAATAAAGTTTTAGGTATTTATACCCTACTAGTTAGAATATGTAAATTTTATTTTCATAAATAAAATAATGGTTATGTTTATCTCTTTTTCACTATTATTTTATCAACAATTTAGTATGCAATGAATTTGATAAAATTGTATACTTCATAAACAAAAACAAAAAATTCATTTTTCAAGAATATATATAATTTAAATTCAAAAAATATTTTTCTATAAATTAATGACATTGACATATTCATAAAATAGACTTTTAGAACACTATTTATTTAAGTGTGAATGATAAAAAAATTAATATAACAACATTTAATTTTATAACATTCATAATGTTGTTTCTATTTTAAAATCTTGTATTTTTCTATATTTAACAGTTATTTTTTAAATATGTTATTAAATTATTTTGAAAAATAATTTTGGAAAAATAAACATCATATTTCAAACAATCACATAATAAAAATCTAATAGTAAATTATTAATAAATTTTCAAGATAATTATATTTTTTAAAAAAAAATAAATACGTAATAAATATATAGTAGGTATTAAGACATAATAATAGTCCCAAAAAATATATAATAAAAACTATAGAAAAATTATTAATATAAATGGGTTTTCCATTAATATAATTTATTTCTAGAGTAATAACATTAATTTTAGAAACATCTAGTGAATCAACTAATACCGATAATAGATTTTTTTATTTCAAAAAGAGCTATTATGAATAAGAGTCAATTTCTCAACATAAATGATGTTATTTTATGGAATTCAATTTTTAAATTAAAAAGAGTTAAAAATCATCCCATGTGGGAAAATAACATTGGAAAAAACATGGTATGAATAATGGTTTTGAATTTTTTATTTATACAGTATCCAAGGAATGTGTATGGAACAAAATAAGTAATTCCATCTCTTCTACAATAAATATACACCCATTCTCACATTACACTTCACTCTATATCCATGTGCCATTATGTTCCACTAATTTTACCTCTATAATGACCTCAAAAAAATATTATATTATCTTAATGATAGCTAATACTATTTTAAGAGCTCTCCTCTCATAGAAATGGATTCCCTCTTTTTCCATTCAAGAAGTTCCATTGTAATGTTATATTTGATCTTCAATTTATCATGTTGTCTCGTATTTAATAACATTATTTTAAAATCTTATTTTTCCCAAAAATGATAGAATATATTACACTAATTTATTACTTACATAAAAATTCATGTAAATTCATTTCAATGTTGAAATTATTCCCTAATTTTCCATATCAAACAATTTTGTTTTTCATACAAAACCCCATTTTTATTCCATGGTGTTAACCTAGACATAACATCCCATTATTTATTAAGGAATTAAATATGATAAGAAAACATTATTTAATATTTTTATTAAATTTATTACTTATATTATCATGTTATATAATCAATGTGGCACACATAATGATATACATGTGAATGTGTCGCCCTTAGAGTGCTCCAATTAATTTGGTTATATTTGCAACCAATGAGAATAAATGTGCCCTGAATGGGAGGTTATCCGAAGAACACCATAATGATATTGTGATTTTGATCCATAATGTAATCTTATGATCCAATGTTTTTTGTTGTTCCGACAATCATATGATATAGTGATATTATCATATCGTCTTATTAGGACTTACCTCTTTGAGAGTTTTTGTTATTTTTATCTCATTTTTATTCTAATTGTAAGGAAATATCCATAGTCATTATAAATTCTAGTGGATTTGGACTAAAATTCATTTTCATTCATTCCAAAATATTTTTTATGTTTATATTTTTAGAGAATTTTTGAAGACTCATACAATGTAACTCATATATTACTAGTAGACACTTCAATACAGCATACTTTTTATCATAAAATAATAGTATATAAAATAAAAAAGTACTTATTTTCATAATAAATATTCACAATTATATTCTTCATCTCATCCTTTTTGTTATTATCCCATAAATTTTCATGAAAATATTTTAGAACGTGTAATGAGCATAAAATCTCACTAAGGGTTTTAAAAAGAACGAAATAAATATTTTTTCCATAAATACATTAAAAAAATTTAAAAATAAACTTTTTTGTACCCAATAAATCAACTATTCTTCCAAATAATTCAATAAATTATTTAATATGAGAAAGTCATGATAAAAATAAAAACTCTGATAGTTTTCCTTAAATCTTTTCACAATGATTTCACTTTCACCCATAAAACATATGCCCTTAACATGTATTTTGAAATCATAAATGTCCACTAAGATCCTAAAAAACCGTACATAATTCAAAAAGATAATTTGTGGAATCATTTTCATATCATTATCACATATTTGGTAGCTCTCATGGATACACATGGATTAAACACCATAGTTACATATTTAATTACCCTTAGTGTATTCCATAATCTCTTTACAAAAACCTAATCGGCTAACTACATCTCCTTACATAGTGCATTAAAGATATATAAGGAGATCACCCCACCTCAGTTTATAGTAGAACCAATCATCCTATAAAACAATTCCCAAGAACCATTACATAATCATAACCTTTAAATATTATGTAAAAACATTATCTAGGAAAATAAACCTCACATTTTGAAATCTCTTTTATTTTTAAAAAAGTTACCGACATAAACAAATATTTGAAAATAAACATGAAAAATTTTAGTTGAAACATAAAAATATTGAGGCCTCATGAAGTCAAGAATATCTCATCATGAAATATAATTTTATTTTAACATTCCATTGGTATTTTTTGAAAAAAAATCATTGATAGGGTATTTTTAAAAGAATTTCCTTCACAAATATCATATCGTTAAAGTCATCATTAATGAAAGAATTTGTAATGTGTGTCAAATATTAAAAAAAATTAAATCCAACATAATATTGTAAAAAAATCATTTCTCACAAAATATTATCATTGAATAATCAATTATTATAATTCTCACACAATGAAATGAAATTTATTTAAGAATTCCCCTACAATGTACATTCCTTTTACTAAACCTGATTTAACCTCTTTTATAATGGTTTAAATCTTGTTATTAATTCATAAATGAACCATATTAATATTTATTATATCATATTTTATCCTATTATATCATTTTATCACCCTTTTAGTTAATAATATTTCTTTGCTACCTTTGTTTTGGGGGTTGACGACTTAATTTTCCTATGAATTGTTTATAAGGTAAGTTATGGTTGTTGTGCATAAGAAATTGTTACATAATATACATAATAAAATTAATGATATTTATATCATATTAATTAATTATATATAGTTTTATAATCATTCTTTAATTTTGGATATGGAAACAGTGTTGCATCACTTCGTGGAGATGGTAAGCCATAAGTATGCCCAAGTGACAGTATTATTCGCTTGATGGTTGAAACGTTAAGGAAGTTGGAGGAATATTAATTTTTTCAGAATTATTATCTTTTGATAAGTACCATATATATCAACTATTTCTTTCATTTTAACCATAATTGTAATGTGGTGATGAAAAAGTAATTGCACCACTATGTGGAGATGGTAATCCATATGCACGCATGCATGAGGATTCTATTATTCATATGATGGAAAAATGGGGGAATATGGGTTCAAAATAATCCTAATAAAATATAATAATATATATGACACTTTATTTAATAATTTTACCTAGAAAAATTGAATAAGGGGATACAGAAGATGAATAAAACTTAAAATAGTCAGTAAAGATGATTACATCTTATTCAGCATACTTCCTTTAGATCTTTTCTTATGGGATCTAGGGTTGGAATTTTGGAATAACCAGAACCTCCATAACTTTTATAAGTATATTTTAAGAAAATATTTCAGAACTTGGTCGATCTAAATGGGTTAATGTTGTGTAAATAATTGTGGTAGTAGGTTCCTATTTATAATTATGGTTTGTGACATTTTTGGAATTCATAAAAATATTAAATTATAATAAATTTATGTGTCATTAAAAATGACTCCAAATTTAAAGGGAGTATAAGATAAGGTGGGATAGGGTTTTAATATCATAAACCAATTGAATTTAGACATGTTTAGTTATAATTTTAAACCATGTCTTTTCTAGTAACCCCTTCAAAAATTATATTTTACCTTAACTATGGTTAATGTTATCTTAATTATAAAGGGATAATAATGTTAGTATAAGTGAACAATTAACTCATAAATGAACCCTTGGTGGTTTTTTCAACTAAAAAAATTCAAAATACCAATGATAATTTTTTTATTAATTAAATATAATTTATTAAATTATTATGTTGATATATTATCGTTAATGTCAATTTGACACTATTCATTTAATTGGACTTCAATTAAATCAATTAAAAGGGGAAATTCAGATATAATTAATTAAAACATATCTAACATATCATATAGATATATAAAATTCGTTATACACATTAAAGAATATAATATATATGAGAATTGTTATTTATAAAAATAAATTAATTTTTTTTATTGATTAACTAATTTTGTTTTAAGCATTACAAGAGAATTTTATTTAAATATATAATTTATAAAAATTAAAATTAAGTTTAAATAATAATAATAATGTCACTAAGAAAAAAATATACATTTATGATTTTTCCTAACTTGTTTTCCCCCTATGTGGACACATAAAATATATTAAATACATAAAGAATAAATTTTTTCACTATCAATGATTTAAATAATATATAAGTCATTTTCATATAAAAGGATTTATTAAACAACTAAAATTAGAAGTTATGGTGATAATGATAGAATAATTTTTACCACTTAATTTTTTTACGTGTTTAGGTCATGGTAATACACTTATATTTTGGTCTTAACACTTATTTAACCCCTTTAACATTTACTATGAAAACATCAATTTTTACTATCTCAGAGTTACTATAGATACAAAAAATAAAAATGACACATAAATGAATCATGGATGACATTTGAAACATTATACCAATCACTTGGAAGAATTTAAGAAATTTAAAATTTTTATAACATTTAATAAAATATTATTTACTATAATTGATTCATAATGTCAATTTTTAGGATGATTCATTATATAAACATTAATAACATCAAAATAACACTTATAATTAGAAAAAAAAATCATAACATCCAAATAATGTAATGTTCATTTATGAAATTTAATTATAAAATATATTATCTCAAATTATATGTATCTTAATGTTTTTAGTAACATTTATTTGATTTTTATATTTATAAAATAATTAGTGCATCAATGTTTTGTAAGAATTTATGTTACATATTTAATCACAAAAAATTTAAAATAAATTACCCTAATAAATATAATACTTTTAGATTTAATATTTATTATTATAGTCATATGTAACCTTTCAAAACCCTATATTAATAATGTAATACTTATTAAAATAGGAGTGTAACAACTATAAATTTTCTTCAAATAAATAATATAAATGTCAAAATCACATTCAAATGGAAACCAAAGGAAATATATTAAAACCTTTAAGGATTATTTTCTAATATTATTCTTCTAATAATACTCTATATATTTTATGGGTAATTTTATAGTACTTATCCTATTATTTTTAACCTCAATTACATGATTTACCATTTACCGTGGTAGCAAAAATGACAAAGGATACTATTCATATTGACAAAAAATAAATGGAGTATGTTAACTAAATTTATACCAACCAGTTAAAAATATTAAATCAATTTTTAAAAATTTAAAACACATTAGTTATAGAATTTAATTTAATTTTAAATAGATAAAACGCAGCGAAAAACAAATTTTTTGAATAAATTACATTTTTAAAATATAGAATATTTTTATACTGAATTCATGTAAAAAACAATTTCAAATAACATAATTGGAAACATTTAAATAAAATTGAATGAATGAAAATTTAAAAGTAATACATAAAATAATTTTGCCCTGTAAATACATGTAAAATATAATTATTAATAAAAATCTATATTTTGAACTATTCATTAAAAAATCTAAAATTTCATACAATTATAAAGATTTCACCATATTATAATTTTGATATTCGGACTTCAATAATGATATTTATTTTATTTAAAATAATTTCTAAATTTTCTGAAAATTAAATATATTTTTTCTCACAAAAGCAATAAAAATCATTCTTGATGTTAGTCTATTTGATGAATAATATGAATTTACTGAAATTAATTTATTAATGCTCTACTAAATTATTAATACATTATTAATGAATAGGGATATTTTATTTTTCATGGTTCTGATAATATTATCAATTCCCACCAATGTAATTGATAGGTTATAATGGTTACCAAATAATAATATTTAATTTATCATTTAAAATCAGTATTGTGTATATTGTACACTATCGACCATAATATTTCCTTTAAAAATACAAGATAATACCCCTCCCCACAACAACATGGAAATTTTATCCTATTAATTTTGAATTGGTTCATAGTAACTATGGGTTCCCTTTTCAAAATACATTTTTTGAAACCTGGCATTGTAAAAAGGGTTAATAAAGCATCCACTTTAAAAGAAAATAAAGTTAGTACCATTCTCATATGGAATAAAAAATACCAAGTATAACTTGTATGAAAACATATACAAGGAATAGAAAATATAACATCCATGTACTAATAGATATTGATAGAGAACACGTTCATTAAAATGTGAGCAATCACAAAACCATAATTCTGTAATGGGTTATATGGTTATAGATTTCTTGGTAAAAAAGTATAATATTTTTGTTTCAACATAATTTTCATAGATTACTTAACTCGCATTCCAAAGAAAATGAGTAAACATAAATACTAGACTAGAATACTTTCATCCTCTAACAAATTTTATCCACAATATCATATTTTCTTCTAAATGATTAGTATTTATTTTGAATGTTTCATGCTTGAAAAATTGGAATCAACTTTTATAAATCAATTAATCCAAAAAAATGATCACAATATAATCCTTCTATATTTAGGAATTAATAAAACACAAAATGTTTTGTATAAGATACTATAATTGCCTCAAAATTATAAACCTTTATTTTATGTAAAAATACTTCAATATCCAAAATTCAATAGTAAACCCCAATGTTAAACATAGATCATTTGATAAATAACTGGCCATAAAATTTCTCAATATTCAAAACTATGATTAAAATAAACAGGTCATAAGGATTTTATTACATAGTATTCTGTGATAAAGTCCTTATATATTATCAATTACACTTAATTTCTCAAACCTAATTGTAATTTTCCTAATCTCCCAATTTCCATAACTTGGTAATCATTTACATAAATCACCTGAATCACCATAAAACCACAATAAAATCATATATGCCTCTAAAAATAATTCAACCATTATTTGTAAAATAAAATCCCACAAAATTCTATTTACCTTAATCATTAAAATTTTTTAGAATAGTGGACATATTCTAAAAAAATAACTTAACAGTAAATAATTTTACAATCCCATGGATAACATTGGATAAAAAATAAGTTCCAAAAAGTAATATAACCTTTATAAAAAAGATATTTTAAATAAATTTCATTGTAACCAAGAAATTATATAGGCCAGGGGTCAGAAATTCACCCTTGTCTCCCTTTAGGTGTGGGTTCAATTCTCGTGGCCTTTCTGGACACAACATTTTCTCTTCCATCCTATGGGTTGTTGTATTTATCTTAAATTATAATTAAAATAACATTCTTATAACTATGATAATCATCCTAAAAACCCATTATAATATATTAAAAATTAATTAAATGTTTTAACCTCAATGGTTATCTCATAACATTCATTTTTATCCCAAAATGCAATAAAAAAATTACCTAAAAAATAAATGTCTCCGAAAATATCAGTAGTCATCTTAAAATTTCATAACTCAAGAACTACAAAGGGGTTATTAATATATGTTTATTATGATAAACCATAAAATTATAAACCCATGAAGTTTTCTTTAACGCATAAGATAACCAAATGTGAAAACAACCTAATCTAAAAAGACTAAAAACCGACTACATTAATAAATGTATGGACCCTTTTATAAATAGAACATATTCAAGTGACTTTGACTTGAATTATTTTTTATCCATTTCCAAGAATCATTTAGTTTTAGAGTATTATATAACTCATAAAAACACTTACAAAATAGTCCATATATTAAAATTGGACACTTCTATACCGTATCCATTTTTTCATTAAACAATATTTAAAATAAAACATTAGTTCTTTTCATGATAAAAAATAAAAAATTATTAAACATAAATTCATAAGTGTCTTTAGACTAAAATAAAACACTATGAAAAAAATTTTAAGATGTGGAATGATCAAAAAATATCTGTAAGGGTTATATAAAGATGGAACGAATTATTTAGTTCATAAATAGTAATAAAATTTTTTATTTTTTCAAAATATACATTTTCTATCCCAAGAAATCACCTTCTTCCCAAATAATTCTATAAATAATTTTATAAGAGAACATTAATGAAAAATAAAAACTCGTAAAGTTTTCAGTAATTATTTTCACTAATTTATATCTTTCACGCATAAATCATATGCTCATAACATATTTTATCAAACCATAAGTGTCCTATAAAATCCATAGAATGCATACATAAATCATAAAAGAAACGTATCGAATAATTATAATATAATTATTACATATTTCTTAGTGCTAACTTCTACACAATGCGTAACCATCACTATTAATTTTGGAATAACAATCTGTATAATATATAATCTCTTAAGAGAAACCCAATCGGTTAACATCATCTCTTTACACAGTTCATTGGAGACCTATAACTATGTCTCCCAACATTAGTTTATAATAGGACCAGACATCCTCATAAATAATTCTTAAGAACCATTAATTAATCATAAAACATAAATATTATATAAAAACATTCTTGATTAAAATAACATTTCAATTTTGAAATCACTTTTCATTTTTAAAAAGTTTCCCACTAAAAATGAAAAAAAATATTTGAAAGAACATGTTAATTTTTAGAGGAATCTTAAAAACATTGAGGTTTCATGAAAGCAAAAAAATTAGGTAAATTCATATATGTTTAGAAAACATTCCTTTTCCATTTTCTAAAAACTTACATTAAAAGAGTATTTTTAAAAGATACTACTTTATAAATTTCATATCATTGAATAGAGAGATCATCAAAGAATTGATTATGTGAATCAGCTATAAATCCCCATAAAACATATTAAAATAAAAAATAATGTAATTTCATTTCATTTCAGACATAATCATATCATGATATAATCAATGATGTAGAATTTTAACTCAATGAAAGGAAATTGATATATGAATTCCATTTCCTTTAAGGACTTTACATTGATTGAACAAGATTTAAAATCCTATATAATGGTTCAATTATTGTTATTAATTTACAAAAAACCATATCCAAATTTATGATATCTTATATAATCCTCTTATATCATTTTATCACTAATTTTTTAATAATATTTTGGTACAAACCTTGGTTTGGGTGTTAACTACATCATTTTACTAGGCATGTTTTTACTTGTAAGTACCATTTCTTCAACAAAACATAAATTTTTACCATATAAAAAAGATATAAATGTCATATATATCATATTTATTTATTATATAACTTTTAATTATCATATTTTAATTTTGGACATGGAAAATGAAATGCATCACTTTCTGAAGATGATAGGTCATACGTACGCATGAGTGACGGAATCATTCCCATGATGATTGAAATGGTAAGAAAGTGGACTGAATATTAAATTGTTACAAAATTAATATCATGAATTAGTTAACATATATATCCACTATTTCCATATATATGATCATCTTTTTAAAGTTGTGATGAAAAAATAATTACACCATTGTATAGAGATGAAATGTCATATGTATGCACGTGTGGTGATTATTTTTTCCATAGGATAGAATAAATATGGAATGTGGTTATAAAAAATTAATAGGAAGATATTATAATATATAAGATTCAATATTTATTAATTTACAATAGAAAACATAGGAATTTAAAGATGAATATTAAATAAACCTGACCGAGTTGGTAAAGATGATGACCACTTCTTTAGTGGACTTCCAATATATATCTTTCTAATGAATTTTCTGTTAGTATTTTAGAAGGTCCATAACATGAATAAAATTTATAAAGATTATTAATATTTAAATTTATAGAACATGGTCAAGATAAATGGCTCAATGGAGTGTGAATATGTGAGGAATGAGGTTTAATTTTATAATTGAGCTGGGGGCATATTTTTTGGAATTTCTCAAAATATTAAATTATATAAATTAATTTATCCTGAAAAATGAATCCAAATTGAGAGGTATTCAAAAAAATAATTTTAGGTTTTTAATCTCATATACCAAAAGATTTTGGTTCAAGTAGAATATAATGGAGATGTACCAATGTACCAATTCCACTAAGGCTCATTGCCAAATTTCAATGTTCATGCTAGATAACATCTATGTCCAGACTCACAGCCTTTACAAGATTTTGGATTGGGTCACTGCATTCCCAAGGGCCACTTCCTATATCTCTTTCTTTAACTCACTACCTTTACAATATTTTGGGTCTTCTCACTACATTTCCAAGGGTTACTCCTTATGTTTCTTTCTCTGGCTCACTGTCAGTAGAATGGATCACCGTCTTACTCTTCCTTTTCTCACTGCTCTTGGAAGGGATCCACTCACCGTTTAAGGACATGTAGGTCCCTTCATTTTCATGAATTCACATACCCTCAAATGTAGATAGATTCTCTACTGAATTCATGTTTTCACCTATATGTGAAATAAAAATATTTCTATGTGTTGTTAATTTGTAGAAATTACATTCACGAACTATTTTAGTTTCTTTATAAACTTCCTCAAGTCCTCTGTGAACAACCTTACATTGTATGGTACGAGTGCTTTGTGGACCACAATTTCCTTCGATGGACCATCCCTACTGTGCGGAAGTATTCTTCTTTCTCAGACCAATTATCATATTTGGATGGTTGATATCGTATAGACGGCCTCTCCTCCACAGACCCTTCTTACTTTACGGATTATTTTTCCCCATAGAACCCTTTCACAAACTACCTTCACACACACCCTTCACAGAATTGATTCCCCATGAACTTACTCATTCAGAGAATCCTTCCTTGCACACACATTCAGACTTGACCGAATTATTCCTAGAGAAATGATGTTTTATAATTAAAATCTCTCTATGTAATGATGGGATTAGTGGTCTTTTTATAAGATAATAGTTCCTAAAAATCTTCTTATATTTTTTACTCATAACATCATTGTAGTACAGCCTTCACTATGTACATTTATATGGTCTTCATAGAAATGTGATCCTATGTGGTGGGTGATCTCTTCCATGAATGAATTTAATTTGTGGATCTTCAAATATCCACCACTCAACTACAGATGATGACTATCCTATAAATGAAACACCACTTCTCAACCACAAGAGTCAACCTATAAATGAATAAAAAGCCTCCTGCGAACTACTTTTCATCAGTGAACTATTTTCCTTTCACTATCCATGTAGCACCTTTTGTAGTCTGCATAGATCTAATAAGGGTAAATCATCCATTTTCATATTTTTTCACCATTCAGAATACCTCTTATGTGGTTCACGGACTATGTTTCATGGCCTGTGTACTGTTTACTCCTTTGAAAAAATCTATCCTTTTCGAAAAATAATCAACCAATTTTGAGGTCCAAAATGTTTAAAAAACATGAAAAATGTTCCACTATAAAAACCTTATTGTGAAACATCAACCAAACTCATTTTTAGTTATATTGCTTTTTCAACAAACACAATTATCTCAAAAACATCTAGAGGATGCCTACATGGATTTTCACAACAATCACCCCCATTGTGTTTGTTGGAAATTATTCACATTTTTATATCTCATTAATGATACTTACATCTTCTATCATCATTATCTTCTTGATATTAAGATAAAAATCAATGATTTACAGAACACACACTCTAATCCCATATTATACATGATCAGTTTGAAAAACAAGAGTATAATGCAAAGGAAATACATGAATCACTTCATTCCATTCCAAAAATACTAATTTTCATTCATCATGAACCTCATATATCATGATATATATCATTTGATCAATAACTTCTAGAATTTTCAGATTTAATACTCCACTTACTTAATTTATCCTTATAATACCTTCAACTCCCCATGTCTCACTACTTCACCAAGAATCTTCCCCCCAATCATGATTGAGATACTTTCTCCCCTTTTAATAGCCACAACTTCTCCCCAATTTTCAATGAAATATAAGGTCACTCTTTAATGGAATTCCATAGGGTAAATAACAAAAATTAGAACATTAGGGAAAAACATATCATTCCTCCAGGAGAGGGGGATCCTATATCCACAATTTTTCAAGTGAAGGGAGCTGAATGGACTTCTAAAGATAGTTGTAGCCTTTCAAATGCTTCTTTAGGTAAGGCCCTTTGTCAGATTGTCCACAACTTGTAATTCTGTAGGAACATACTCCAACATTAAAATCCCTTCTTCAACATTCTCTATGATAAAATGATTCTTTGTTTCAATGTGATTTTTCATAGAGTGATTGACTAGATTTTAATTAAGATTTATCGTAGTTGAATTATTACAATAGATTCTGATTAGATACCTCACTTAAACACCCATATCATCAACTTGTTGCTTCATCAACAATAACTTCATGCACTCTTGAGTAGATTAAATATATGTAACATCTGTAGTGCTCAAAATAATGAAATATTTTTTCTTTTTTATCCAAGAAATACAAATTCCTCCATGATAAAATACACCACCTGACGTTTTTTTCAATCATCATCTGATCTGGACCAGTCTTCATTTGTATAGTTGAGTAGAAATTTCTAAGATATTTCATTATAAATAAAACCAAAATCCATTATTCCCTTGATATATCGAACTATTATTTTCACTATAAGGTAGTGGATTTCCTTGTGATTTATTTGAAATCTTGTTGATTGGCATGTAGATTAAACATATTAGTTCTTATCTCTATCAAGTATAGTAGACTAACAATGGTTTTCCAATATAATGTAATGTTAACTACATTATCTTCATCATCTAGTGATAGTTTCATCTATGTAGAAATCAGAGTAGCCCTCTCCATGTCACTATCTACTCCAAATATTATAAAAACCTCCCTTGGATATTTGGATTGATAAATTAATGTTCCATTATTTCATTGTGCACCTGTAATACAAAGAAAACTATTAATTCACCAATAATTCACATTTCAATTTCACTTTTCTTGAATTTGGTGAATTTATTTCAGCGATCTTCATCTGGCCAACCAAATATTATGGCATCGAAATATACCCACTTCATTATCCATTGATTACATTCATGGTTGAAAAATATATTGTAATCAACTCCACAATATTGAAAATAGTGTTTCTTAGAAAATGGATCTAGATTTGAATACCATGATATTTATGCTTGATTTAAACCATTTAAACCCTTCTTCAATTGAAAAACATTGTTCTCATAATCAAAAATAAGAGAACCATCCGGATGATCAAATGTGAACTTCCTCTTCCAAAACCCCATTCAAAAATATTGACTTAACATCCATCTAAAATACTTGGAACATTCATTACACTACTATGGCCAAGAATAATTTTATTTTCATTATCCTTGAAATCTGTTCAAATGTTTCATTAATATCGATAACCTCTATATAGGAGTACACATTTCACACTATTAATTATTTGTTTCAAATTATTACATCATATTTATTCATTTTTTTTGTGCAAGAAATATTTAGTCCAAATTGAAAATATTATTTTTCAACAATGAAACAATATACCATTTTTTATTCTTATCAATTTTTTCAATGTCTTCATTCATAGCCTGGACCCTATTCTCATCGTCAGTTGCTTCATCAATAAATTTTGGCTCTAAATCTGATAAGTAAAGTGCTTGATGTAGATTCTTCACCCACCTTGTCTGCCCTTGAACTGTGTGACCACCAATTATGTTCTGTATACCAATTTCAGATCTTCTCTTATATCATTGTGATGATACTGTATTTTGATCACCCTTTTGATTATTTCAATCTTCTTCTGAATCAGCCTCTCGAACTGGAATATCCCCATGTCTACATATCTCTTCTCCATTATCCTCCTAATATTGATCATTTATTTTCTAAAGATTTTGTTCATTCTCAAATATAGTAACATAACGGATTTGAAAAACTTCTCTCAACTACTTATTCAAACATTTATATTCATTTATTTTCTTTGAGTTTCCAAGAAATATCCCTTAATTTCCACGGGAATCAAACTTCCTATGTTTCTTTTTATTGAGATTGAAACAATTACTTCATAAGACTCAAAATTACCTCAACATTGGATTCTTTCTATAACATAGATCATATAGAGTCTTCTCTTCATTTGGAAACAATAAAGCTCTATTTCATGTGTAGACTAATGTCATCACTTCTTATTTACAAAACCTCTTTGGTAGGTTTTTCTCAATGAGCATTATTCTAGCCATATTGTGGATAATTCTATTTCATCACTCAACTAATCCATTCTACTATGGAGTTATCAGTGCTGAAACCTGTTTCCTTATCCAATGTTTCAAGAGATAACACTCCACATGGAAATTAATGAACTCAATTCCATTATATTTTTTGATCTTCTGCATTTTCTGACCTATCGTCCTTTCAACTTACCGTATATATCTTTTAATACAACTGAACACCTCAAACTTGTGGGTGATGATTAATACCCCTACTATTATACTAAAATCATCAATGAAGAGAAAATTGTATCTCCTCCCATCAAAATATATTGGTTAAATAGGTCCTCATACATCAATATGCACCAGATCAAGCACTATTATTGAAATTTTATCTTTTTCAATATGTATTTTGAATGATCTTCCCTTATTTATAAGAATTTCATGTCTGCGTAGGATCACAAGATAACCTATGGAGGTCACGAGCAGCATCATGTTTCACCAGATCTTTCATATATGTTCGGATCAAGTTTCCAAGACATTTATGCCGTAACTTTTTTTCCTCTTCCTTGGATAAAAAGCACATATCTTCTTCTCCACTCACAATATAGAGATATCCTTTTGTATGGTTTCCTTGAAAAAAAATACACCGTATTTTACCTTAATGAAACAAAATTTCATTGAAGATCTTATGGAATGTCTTGAGTCACATAGTTGAGTGACACCAATCAAGTTGTGACTGATGCCTTCAACAACTAAGACATTAGCACGTCTCATGTCATTTCCAAAAAACATGTCTTTTCATGAGCCAAAAATATTCAATCATTCATCATTACCAAATCTTATGAATCCTTACTTATCGTACCTGATTCTAGTCATCAGAAATTTATTTCTTTTGATCTACGAGGTGCATCCACTATTAATGATCCATATTATAGTGTGACTTGATGATTTAAACACAATATTTGTAACCAATTAATGTTCATCTAATTTTATTTCTGATACATTTTTTTACTTAATACTTGATATAGATTGATAATATTTTTCCCTCTTGGTTTGATTCACCATCTTCAACCTGTAGAGATAAAATTATATTTTATTTTTTTAGATCATTTGATGATACCTTTAGCTGCTAATTATGACTAAATTCATTATGCTTCATCACATTTCTTTTAATTTTTGATGAGTAGAATATTTCCATGTTCCCAAATCCTCCACACCTCAAATAGTGACCATTAAATAATGTCGTAAAATATTGAGCCTTATATTTCCACCTATGATGGTCTTGTAAAATTTGATACATACTTTCTATGGAAAAAACATTTTGTGAGTGCCACAACATTCCTCAACAATATCATGTAATTTGGGGTGCATTACCAGGTGGAAATACTATAATATTTGTTCTCACTTAGATTCTCACAGTCTTTAAATTTTAATTCATACCCAAATCAATCTTCAACCATGGAGTGGGATCCTGTGTTATAACTTTAACCATTATTGATTTATTTTTGTGATAAATCCCCATACCATATCTTTCATTATTTTCAATCATTTTACTTTCCTAAAACTAAATTTTCTTCCTCATAGGAACTCTAAATTCTACATTTCCTTTTTCTATTTCATGTGTTTCAGGATTTTCAATAATTCATAGTTTCTCGGGATCTTTCACTTTTCATTGCATACTAATAACTTCTTCTTCAACTACTTCGATAAGTTTTATTTGAGAATTTCCAATATTAGTCAAACTATCGATGTCACTTTTCTCTTCTTAAATATTAACATTGTAATAAACCAAATTTTTTGAGCATTCCTTCATTGAAGACTTCATTTTTCAATTTCTTAATTCACCTTAGACTTCTCTTATTCCTACAACTATATATAGTGTTTGGAATCATGAACCACTTTTTGGGTTTCTTTATTTTGGTTTTATAAACATAAATCTTTTCAATATCAGTATCTAATTCAGCCTAATGTTAAACTATTCATTATATTTTTACCTCATCACTTTTTCATTCTTCCCTTTCTTAGGAATTTACCACAACTTCCACAATTTCATATGATTCCTGATCCTTACATTCCACCAACTCTTATGCATCGGATTCTCCTATACAGTCATCTTCTTTTGAGAGTAGAATATTCTAGTTGATGATGTTTCTCTTAAAAAATTTCTTTCCATTCATGTAGGCTGATGATTTTTTGGGGGGGAATTTCTTCATTGTCTTCACCATCATCTACAAAATTCTTAGGACAATTTTTTGAAAAATGTCAAAACCTTCCACATAGAAAGAATGAAATTCGAAGTTTGCCTTTGATATTTTATCTTCCTCTTGGAAAATTTGTGAAGAGAAATGACATGAAATCATCCAAATTGTATTCCTCTTCACTATATTCAACAAATAGATTCTTCATGGCTTAGAATTATAATTATTTGGACATCCCCTTTTCTACAGCAATGTCATCATCATTTCAAACTTAATATTCAACAAGAGAACCATGCAAGTAATCCAATGTCAGCTCCTTTAGTTATTTATCTTCCAATACAAAAACCTTCATATTAAACTAAGTTGAAAGTTTTCTCAAAATTCACTTGACAATATTTATATATTCATTTATTTCTCTGAGATCATGCATGTCTTCCACAACAACATTCACCCCATAAAATAATGTATCAAAAGACTCATTTGGGTGCATTTTGAGATCCTTATATTTGTCCCATACAACCTACAGCTTTGGTTCTCTGAATTTTGAGTCACTCTCATAACTGCTCAATATCTTTTCTCACATAGCATGTGATGTTTTACATTACATCACATTTATATATATTACATTGGATAGAGCTCCACTTAAATCATTAGTCCCTTTAGTTTCATCATCCAATTCCCTTATTTCAGCTTCTAATAAAGCACCACTATCGATATTGCATGAAATTCCATGAATCACTGCTATAAGGACATACATTCCTATTGATTTGAAGTAGAGTTTCATATTAATCTTCCATAGTTGAAAATTTGTTCCATAGAAGATTAAAATCCCTTTTTGATTGATAAACTACATTTATTCTACTATAAGAGAACTACTGAATTTCAACCTTCATGCTCTAATACCAATTTTTATCCCAATCAAGGTAAATTCTCTATGTTGGGTGGGGGTTAGGGAATGACAGATTAGAATAACTTCCCCTTTAGAAATTGTTTTGTTGTTATACAGAACACTCTTCTCTCTCTTTCATATTTTAATGTTTGAATAGAATTTAAATTTTTTATGAGACACATCAATTTTACATTATTCACCCTCAATGGTTGATGTACAAGAAGTATTAAAAGACTATGTTCTCATGTACCAAATCCACTAAGGCTCACTAAAAAATTACAAGATTTTATCTACATCACTTATATACCAAGGCTCATAGTCTTTACTACATTTAGGGTATTCTCATTGCATTCCTAAATTTCCCTCCATATGTCTCTTTCTCTATCATAATGGTGGTGGAAAGGATCGTCATCTTCTTATTCCTTTTCTTTCTGCTTTGGGAAGGGAACCACTAATAGCTTGTGGAAATTTTGGTCTATCGATTTTCATGAATTCATATATCCTCAACTTTAGATAGATGCTCTGTTGAAGTAATTTTTTCACCTATAGATTAAATCAACTTTCTGTATACTGTTAGTTTGTGGAAATTACTTTTTCGAACTATTTTAGTCCATTCATGATCTTCCTAAAGACCCATGTGAACTTCCTTTCACCACCCAGAATGAGTGGTTCACAGACCACCTTTGTCTATCGCAGATCGTCCTAACTTCGTAGACTGCTTCTTCTTCTAC
This sequence comes from Viscum album, assembly GCA_963277665.1. NCBI lineage: Eukaryota > Viridiplantae > Streptophyta > Magnoliopsida > Santalales > Viscaceae > Viscum > Viscum album. Next base: position 1,785,362,974 of record OY728121.1, on the reverse strand, counting down.
AAACCACTTCTCCTCCATAGATGGTTGATGTCTCGTAGACCAAATCTCCTTAATAGACCCCTATTCCTTTATGAACTATAGTTCTTTATAGAAACCATTCATTGAATTCATTCCCCGTGAACTCTATCTTTCGTGTTATCCATCCACATGAACTCTTTCAGACTTCCCTAAATTCTCCCCAGAGTAATTATGTTTTCTAATGAAAATCACAATGTAATGATGGATTAAAGGTCCTTATATAGAAAAAAAATATTAATAAAACCAACTTATCTATTTTACTCAAAACATTGATGCCTTACCGACTTCACCACATATTGCTATGTGGTTTGCATAGAGATTTGATCCTCTACAGTGGATAATATCTTCTACGAAAGAAACCCCTTTGTAGATATTCAAATTGAATCCTATAAACTAAAAATAATGGCCATCCTACAAATGAAACACCGCCAATCAACCGCAAGTGATGGCCATTGCATGAAAAAAAATCCTCTCATGAACTACTTGTCATCTGCAAACTATGTTTCCTTCAATGTCTGTGTAGTTCCTTTTTCTGTCTACACAGTGCTGATATACAGAAATCTTCCCTTTGATGATTTTGATCATCGTTACACGTATGTCTTATGTAGTCCATGAACTTTTCCCTCAGGTCCATGTATTTTTGATTTCTTTATAGAAATCCTTCCTTTTCCAAAAATAAACTCCTGATTTGGAGGCCCAAAAAATTGGAAAATACATGGAAACTATGCCACCATAAAAACATTCTTCTACAACATCAACCAAACTCATTCACAGTCATCTTCCATTTTCAACTAAAAAAATTACCTAAAAGCACATAGAGGCTTCTTTGAGGTTTTTTTCCCCAACATTAGTTTTAATTTTATACCATGTCTTTTTTATTAAACCCTCGGTAAATAATTTTTTTCTTTAACCATGGTAACAGTTATATTAATTATAAATGGTTAATAAAGACAAAATGAATGAAAAAATGACTTATAAATTCACAGTTAATGATGAGTTTAACAATAATACATTCACAAGGTAAAAAAAATTATGGGTTTTAAATAACTTAATAAAATATTTTTTTTATTAATTATCATTAATTTTATCTACGACAGAATCCATTTAATTTGAATTTAAATACGTCAAGTCAAATGGGTTAATTAGAATATAATGCTTCCAAATATCTATAATATTTCATATTGATATTTAAAATTTCTTATATACATTATCATATAAAAATTATCAAAATTAATATTTTCAATAATCAATTATTTAAATTTTCTATTAATTAAATAAATAATTTTTAGAATTTCAGACAAATTTAGGGTAATTATATTATTTATAAAAAGAAAATATAAATTTCTACAATGAAAATAATTTAATTATGGAGATATTGATATTAAGTATTGTTCATTTATTGTTTCTAACCCCGTGTGGAAACATTAATGATATTAAATACAAAGAGAGTTGAATTATGTAATTATCATTTATTTAAATAATACATAAATAACAGTCATGGAAACGCTTCCATTAAGAAACTAAAAATAGAACCTAATGTGATAAATATAGAATCATTTTTATATGATAATTTTTTTTGTACATGTTTAGGTCATGGATAAACCATTATCTATTGGTCTTAACCATTATTTAACCCCTTTATCTTTTACTATTATAACAGGGATGTTTACTCATTAAAGTTTAGTGTAGTTATGATTAATTTCATAAAACTAATAAATTGATAAAATATGAAATTTAAAACCCTATACCAATCATTTTTCTGAATTTATGATTTTTAGGAATTTTGTATCATTTAATAGAATATTATTTACTATAAAATATTCAATTTTAATTTAATGTATTATTTATTAAATTAAATTTAATAATATCAAGATGGGACTTATAATTATAAAAAACTATTTTAGTACATCCCTATAATGTAAATTTCATATATAAAATTAATTTATGACATTAATTAGATCAACTTATATTTATTTTAATATTTTTTTTTAAAGTATTTTATTTTCCATTAATAAAATAAATACTACATTCTGGTTGTGTAAGAAATTAATGTACATATTGTTTCAAACAAAAATAAACTATAATTTTTAAGATAAATCTTTTATACTTCAAATAAATATTTATAGTCTTATATGTCACGAACTGGTCCGAGTAGACTCTGAACCGGTCACCCAGGCTAGCCCGTGACAAGTCCCGAGAGGCATTCTCGATCCTCCTGGGATGGTGAAAAGCACCAAGGGCATCAATAGAGTACACAAGGGAATGATTTCACCCATATATGAACAATCAAACGAACAGCGGAAAGAAAAGGACAACCCAAAATACATTTATATAAAAATTGAACTGAACATTATTTGTACAAGAAACTGAAAATAAAACTAAGGCAACAACTCAACTGACCAAACCCGATAACCAACTAACTCTATGTGACCTCGCTGGCCACTCTCCAACAAAATGATCACACATCACCCAAGGTGATCAAACTCAAGATGAAACCTGCACAAGGGATAAAAATAGAATAAGACTCTAGGCGTGAGTGTTAAAACTCAGTAGGTTAGCCCGATATTTTATTCCCAATTCCAATTAATTTAAAATAAAAGAAACAACAATTTACAGTTTTAAATTCAAGATATGAAAGTATGCTTTTCAAATGAGGTACAACTTCAAAATGAAAATAGTTTTCAAGAGGGATGCTTTAAAGAATTTGAAAATTTAAATAAATCACCCACAATGCAGAAATTACCAACCAAACACACCGTATGCTGACGGTGACTACAAAAGATCCAATGAGCACAAGTCCTGGGAACACCCCTAGGTACTAGTCAGTTGTGAGCCCCAGGTACCTCATATCTCGGTGAAAGTAACCATAATAAATATTTTTTCTCTTGAAAGAGCCACTAGTAGGGAACATACCCATAACTTAGTGGTCCCCAATCATCATCATAATCATATTTTAGTTATTGTTGTCATCGTCAAACTTTCTACGTGAAACAGGGTCCAAACCCCACAGAATCACTAGCATACTAGTACAGGTCCGCCCACCTAGATACCCAGGATACCCTTTAGTGCTCAATCAAGTTACACATATTATCAAATACACATTTCACATCCAAATTCCATTCCCAAACCATAAAAATAGAAACAACCCATAAACATTCTTCATATTTCTTACACGAATCAACAAACTGCTAAATATTTTCGTAAAACAATTTCATCAAGTGTATTGAGGCTTTGCACATAAAACTCATTCAAAAACACTCTTTCAATTATAAACACACCTCAAAACCAAACAAAATAATATTTTAAAGCCCTAAAAACATTTAATACAATCATTTCATGGACCATAAAACAATCCCAATTTCACAACTTGGTATATATAAGTAAAACACTCCTTCATTTTTAGGAAAGGCCAAACGGGTCTTTTAACATTTTCTCAAAACTAACGTTCGACGAAGTTATGAATTTTTATTTTATTAAGGAGGTTTGTAAAAAACATTTACAGAATAAAACCACATTCATAAATCCCTTAAAACACTTAGGTGACATTTTCAAAATACATCCATTTTTATAAGAATGTGAAACGGGGCATTTTTCGGCAACTCGGGCCAAAACATGTTGTAAACAAAAAACCAATTGTTTTTAAAACAAAATCCAAATTTCAAAGCCATAAAAGGATCCCAAAATAATTTTTATACATGCTGTCAATATATTTAAAAATCCAAACAAATTATTTTAAATTTCACTAGACACATAAAAGCCAACCGGGCAATTTACCGAACACATGGCATGAAATATTTAATAAAACAATTTATGTTAATCACTTAAAAAGGGATAAAACACCACTTTCATGCCATAATTTTATTCAATCTACCGAGAAATATTAAAAATACCATAAACCAAGTGTGAAATCTCATGGAATCATTTATCAAACAAGAGGAGTGCACATATATAGCAAAACAACTATATTTTTAACAAAATAAGTCATAAAAACATAATTTGCAAACAAAAACTTTAGAAATAAAGTTTCACAGAATAAATTATCATATAAATAAGGATATAATTGAATTAAAATGACAAAACTTAAATGATAAAGGTTTTTGCGAGGGGTATCCTGCCTCAAATCCTTGGCGTAATGGAAATGCACACCCGAAATCACCCTTCACGGGTTTATAAACCCTAAAACTATAAATACCAGACCTAAATGAATATAAAATCCATCAAAAACCATGGGATAATAGAACCCTAGGTCGATCATGACTATGGGAGATTTTAAAACCAAGGAAAATGAAAGGAGGAAGAAGAGGGAGGATAAAGGAGATGGAATCTCACCGTTTCCACTAGAAACTCTTCGTATTCCATTAGATCTACAACCCTAGAGAAAATTTAATTAGATAAAACATCTTGGAGAGGCTCCCAAGGTCTTTAGAAACCAGGTAAAAAAGATTTCTGGTCAAACGATCACGAATTGAATGAATTATTTATAAAACGATTTACCATATCAATTCTGGACGATTTGAGGTATCCTCATAACATTCTCCCTAATTCGTGACCCATATGAGTACCAAATAGGGTAAATCGATTTTGGGGGTGAATATAGGGTTATTTGATTCTAGGGGGAGGTGGAATCACCTAAATATATTAAATATTTAATTAGATATAAAATAATCAAATAATTTTTTTAAAACTGGAAATGGGCCCATGGGCTGGCCCAATGCCTAAATAAGTAACCCAATTTCACCATGATTGTGAATTTATATGGGGTCCAAAAAGGGTATGAAAGTTTTAAATTATCATTATAGTCCAAGTGGGAAGTTTAATGGGTGAACAAGTTTGAAAAAAAGAGTTATAAAAGAAACAAATTCAGTTTTTAAAACTGGGAATAGGCTCACGGTTGGCCCAAATCATGAAATAACAACTATTTCTTCAAAAACCCCTAAACAAGAAATGGGGATCCCAAACTAGAGTGGTTAGACATATATGAAACTTAAAAACTCAAGATTTATCTCACCAAATACCCATAAAAAAGATCAGTATTTCCAATGGACCAGATCAATACAAAGGCAAAAAAACCGTGTGTGACAATTCTCCCCACCATTAAAGCTTTCCGCCCCCGGAAATCCATAACAGTTTCTGGCTGAAAAAAAATAAACACATAAGGATTCCTTAACATAATAATCCAGCCTATAAAGATAAGGAAATATCAATCACCAAAAATTCAACTTAATACTCTTTCCCATACAAAACACAACTCCCAACCACGTTTGGAGAATCAACAGAAAGATGAAGCCACCACCTCCACAACCAAACCAAGAACCTGATTGTTGGGCCTTCTCCCAATGAACCCAACCATCCCACAAACCAAAGGGCACTCACAAAAACCAAATATTATAGGGGATTCCAGAATGTACTCCCCACCATTAAGAAATAACCAACACTAGAAAAGTTCTTAGGATGAAAATCTATGAGACCCATGGTGGGTCTCCAATACCATTAAAAACCAACTAGCAACGAACAAACAAGAATTCAACATGAGCTATAATAGGGCCTCACTCACACAAGACAAAATAAAAACTCTCCTAAAAAACCTAAAATACCATGTTAATAGGGTTACAACATGGACATCTAAACCACCCACTCCTGAACAAAGGGCACAAGAACTGGGCCAAGACTTTCAGCACGGATCTGGACCCCCACCACTCAGGGAGGGGAGGGAAGGGGAACCAATAATTAGGCCATTGAAATTAAAAAAGAAACAAAGTAATTTCCCAAAACTCTCCACCTATGAATAGGTAACACCAAAAAAACATCTGATTTTCACAGTAGGTCCACACAGGGACATTGATCGAAAACCCACATCCGTGAATGCATAACCATAGACACTGTGTGAGGGGTAAGTCCACCACGCATGTTGAGACAAAGGAAAATTAAAAGAAATTAGGAGCCAAAACATTGACATAGAAACTAACTTACCAAAGAAGATGATGAATTAACCTAATCGAGCACTCCACACCTCTGGGGATTTTTTGACTGCGTGAAATGCTTTACTCTGAGGCATATGGCTGGAGCCCTGATTCTTGAATCATCTATTGCACCGCGGTGAGGTGATAAGGATCACACCACTCAAAAAAACTCACTTTCTCACCCATAAAAACCTTTATATAAATAGGAACTCATAGATATATATCAAAATTCTTTCTCACTCCGAACGAGGGGCAGAATGGACAAGGAATATGACGAAACACATCAACATCACCAAACACAACTGATCTGTCCAAAAAAATTATCACGACCTAGAAGCAATTTTAATAGATCCTAAATAGATCTCTATTCCTACAAACAGGTTGAGGTATCATCAAAAGAGGTGGGTTTAATATTTTAAATGATTACTTAGGTTGATCAGCAGGAAATATTTCCAACGGAGAACTATACATGGCCGCATCACAACATCAAACACATCTTTAGGAACCTAATGAACATTACAAAAAAACCGAGCCACCAAAAAGATCGCATCTCAAGATACAAAAAGTGTGAGACTTATATATCACAAAGAATCTTACTTAATAAACAACTCTTCTAAGACATATAAAATTCAAGCCACATAACCATTGGTTTTAAAAAAAGGCCACAATTTTTCAGCTCAAACACTTTTGAAAAACAAACTAACTTAGTGGGTTTCCACATTCGCCAATGGTGTTTCATCAAGTCTCACCCATATGCATATTTCCATGCCACCCCAGGAACCCAACCACCATGACATATAGTCCATCCTTCCAGATATAAATAAAACCATGCATGTGAGCACCCATGAAAATACCAAAGGATAAAACAAAACAACATCATTCCAAAAAAATTACCTTAAAAAGGAACACCGACCACCAAGTCAAAAACCCTTTTCATATTTCACAAAAATAAACCCAATTCAATAAGAACCATTTTCAAAAAAACCTACCCATTTTCATTTTTAACAACTTTTAAAATAACCAAGTCATTCCAAACAACCCCTTCCCATTTTTTAAAATTCATCAAGGTATATTTTCATAATCCTAGGTCCATTGAGACCAATACCCTTTCTAAGAAAACACCAACCGATCAAAACCAATTTCCAATACTAATTTATCCAATTCAAAAACTTTTTAACATCCCAAAAAACCCCATTTAAAATAAAGATCTAGAATCACCTTAAAATGATTCACAATTTCAAAACAATTTATTCCAACAAACGACAAGTTTAGATTATGGATAATCCAATCCTGTTAAATCATTTCCACTTCTCTCCATTTATTTCACAAAACACAACCTTCCAAAACCATTCTTATATTTAATTTTTGAAAACCCCCTTTTTCAATTTTTAAAATATAATCCTTACTATAAAACCCATTTCCATAATTCTCACACAAGGATTTTAAAAAAAATTCAGAATTCAAGATTGGTTCAAGAGACCCAAAAAAAGGGAACTAGTGTCGGTGGGTGACTTGACCATATGGTTGGCTGCCATAGGTCAAACACAACACCAACATAGAGAGACTTATTAGGACCATTCCCCTGCTCCACAAGGCTTGCCCGGCCCTGCGAGCTCACGGAGGCCATTAGTCAGACTCCCTTTTTTCATATCCCAACACAAAATAATCAACATAAACAAAGGACACTAATAAAACCGGAAATCCCATGGAAACCCGAGCATTAGAATGAGAAATATTTCACGACGCACTTCTTTCACTTACCCCTCAAGTCCCAAAAATCCTACTCCATCTACCTTGACATCCCCAAAATAACAAGGGCGCTCTAAAAAGAAAGGTCTGCTAAGAGATGACCTCCTCTGACAGCATTTTTTCATGAACCGGTCCGAGTCGACCCTAAACTGGTCACCCAGTCCAGCCCGCGACAAGTCCCGAGAGGTGTTCCCAATCCTCCCGTGATGGAGACATGCTCCAAGGGTATCAATAGAGTACACAAGGGAAGGATTTCTCCCATATATAAACAATCAAACGAATAGCAGAAAGAAAAGGACAACCCAAAATACATTTATATAAAACTTGAACTGAACATTATTTGTACAAGAAACTGAAAGTAAAACTAATCCAACAACTCAACTGACCAAACCTGATAACCATCTAACTCCATGTGACCTCGCTGATCACTCCCCAACAAAATGATCACACATCGCCCAAGGTGATCGAACTAAAGCTGAAACCTGCACAAGGGATAAAAACAGAAGAAGACTATATGTGTGAGTATTAAAACTCAGTAGGTTATCCCGATATTCTATTCCCAATTCACAATCCTTTAAAATAAAAGAAACATCAATTAATAGTTCTAAATTCATGATATGAAAGTACGGTTTTCAAATGAGGTGCAACTTCAAAATGAAAATAGTTTTCAAGAGGGATTCTTTAAAGAATTTTAAAATTTAAATAAATCGCCCACACGGCTGAAATTACCAACCTAACACACCATATGTCGATGGTGACTACAGGAGATCCAATGAGAACAAGTCATGGGAACACCCCTAGGTACTAGTCAGTTTTGATCCCTAGGTACCTGGTATCTCGATGAAAGTAACCATAATAAATATCGATTCTCGTGCACGAGCCACTCATAGGGAACATACCCATAACCTAGTGGTCCCCAATCATCATCATCATCATAGTTTAGTTAGTGTTGTCATAGTCAAACTTGCTACGTGAAACAGGGGCCAAATCCCACAGAATCACTAGCATACTAGTACAGGTCCTCCCAACTAGATACTCGGGATTCTCTTTAGTGCTCAATCAAGTTACACATATTATAAAATACACATTTCACATCCAAATTCCTTTCTCAATCCATAAAAACACAAACAATCCATAAACATTCTTCACATTTATTACACGAATCAACAAACCACTAAATATTTTTGTAAAACAATTTCATGAAGTGTATTGAGGCTTTACACATAAAACTCTTTCAAAAACACTCTTTCAATTATAAACACACATCAAAACCAAACCAAATAATATTTGGAATCCAAAAAAACATTTAATAAAATCATTTCATGGACCATAAAACAATCCCAATTGCACAACTTGGTATATACAAGTAAAACAATCCTTCATTTTTAGGAAAGGTCAAACAGGCCTTTTAACATTTTCTCGAAAATAACGTTTGACAAAGTTATGAATTTTTATTTTATTAAGGATGTGTGTAAACACCATTTACAGAATAAAAACACATTCATAAATCCCTTAAAACACTTAGGTGACATATTCAAAATACAACCATTTTTATAAGAATGTGAAACGGGCCATTTTTCGGCAACTCGGGCCAAAACATGTTGCAAACAAAAAACCAATTCTTTGTAAAACAAAATCCAAATTTGAAAGCCCTAAAAGGATCCCAAAATAATTTTCATACATTCTTCCAATATATTTAAAAATCCAAAAAAAATATTTTGAATTTCACTAGACACATAAAAGCCAACCGGGCAATTTACCTAACACATGGCATGAACTCTTTAACAAAACAATTTACGTTAAGCACTTAAAAAGGGATAAAACACCACTTTAATGACATAAGTTTATTCAAGCTACCGAGACATATTAAAAATACCATAAACCAAGGTCGAAATCTCATGGAATAATTTATCAAACAAGAGGAGTGCGCATTTATACCAAAACAACTATATTTTTAACAAAATAAGTCATAAAACATAATTTGCAAAACAAACCTTTAGAACCAAATTTTCACAGTCTAAAATATCATATAAATAAGGATATAATAGAATTAAGATGATTAAACTTAAATGATAATGGTTTGTGCAAGGGGTATCCTACCTCAAATCCTTAACGTAATGGAAATGCACACCCGTAATAACCCATCGCGGGGTTATAAACCCTAAAACTGTGAATAACATACCTAAATGAATATAAAATCCATCAAAAACCATGGGATAACAGAACTCTAGGTCGATCATGACTATGGGAGATTATAAAACCAAGTAAAAATGAAAGGAGGAAGAAGAGGGAGGATAAAAGAGATGGAATCTCACCATTTCTACTAGAAACTCTTTGTATTCCATTAGATATGAAACCCTAGAGAAAAGGGAATGGGATGAAACTTCTTGTAGAGGCTCCAAGGATCTGGAAGAACCAGGTAAAGAATATTTGTGGGAAAAATATCACGAATTGAATGAGTTATGTATAAAACGATTTACCTTATCAATTCTGGGAGATTTGAGGTATCCTCGGAACATTCTCCCTAATCCGTGATCATATGAGCACCAAATAGGGTAAATAGAATTTGGGGGTGAATATAGGTTATTGGATTCGAGGGGGAGGTGGAATCACCGAAATATATTAAATATTTAATTAGATATAAAATAATCAATTTATTTTTTAAAAAACTGGAAATGGGCCCATGGGCTGGCCCAATGCCTAAATAAGTAACCCAATTTCACCATGATTATGAATTTATATGGGTTCTAAAAAGGGTATGAAAGTTTTAAATTATCCGTATAGGCCAAGTAGGAAGTGGAATGGGTGAAAAAGTTTGAAAAACAATAGAGTTATAAAAGAAACAAATTCGGTTTTTAAAATTGGGATTGGGATCACGGTTGGCCCAAATCATGAAGTAACCACTCTTTCTTCAAAAACTCATAAACAACCAATGGGGATCCCAAATTAGGGTGGTTAGACATATATGAAACTTCAAAACTCAAGATTCACCTCACCAAAAACCCATGAAAAGGATCAGGATTTCCAATGGACCACATCAATACAAAGACAAAAAACTGTGTGTGACATTATATAACCTCCTTATAACCATATATTAAAATTTTTATATTAATTAAAAATATAACTCTGACATCTTTGTATGTTTATTAAATAAATATTATAAATGTAATAATCAGATATAAATGGAATCAAAAGGCCATATATTCAAACCTCGAATGATTATGGATAAATTTTATTCATCCAATAAAATTGTAGAAAGTGTAATTTTAGTTTTATATTCCATATCAGATTATTTTAACCCGTAATTGGCTGATTTAACCTTCATCGTGTTAAAAATATTTACCAAGGTTAATATTCATATTAACTAAAAATAAATGTTTTATATATATTAACGTCGTACCTCTTTATTAAAAAAATCAAATCCATTTTTTTAATTGTAAAAGCACGACATTGTATCATTTAATTTAGAATTAATCTGATAAAAGGTAATGAAAAACAATTTTTCATAAAAATTACCTTTATTAAATATAAATTTTTTTATATTAAATTCATGTTTAAAATTCATTTTAAAATATATAATATGAATATTATATATAAAATTGAAATAATTAGAATTTATAAATAATTAAAAAATAAATTTACCTTATAAATACATGAAAAAATATATTTATAAATAAAAATCATTATTTTAACAAATTCAGTAAAAATAATACTTGTCATAAAATAATGAAAATTTATTCATAGAAATATTTTGACATGATTATTTCAGAAATAATAAGTACCTAATTAAATAAAATTTCAAATTTGTTGAAATTAATTATATTTTTTCTCACCAAGTAAATAAATAACATTCTGGAAGAAAGTGTATATGATGAATAAAATGAATTTATTAAAATTAAGTGATTAATTTTTAATAATTAATTACTAAATTTTTAATGACTACAACCACTTCATTTTTCATATTTAAGTTAATAATATTCATTCCCAAAAATTTAATGGCTTTGATATAACATTCGCCTAATAAAAATAATTAGTTTTTCATTTAAAATCTATGTTACATATCTTGTACCATATCGAACAATGTCATTCCTTTTAAAAACTCAGAATGTTCCACCTCTTAACTTACATGAATTATTTATCATCATGTTATGTTTTTATTATTCCCTTAATTGGATTTATATCTCGACCCTTCATTTTTATGACCTCATGTTGTCTGGTGTCATATTAAGAGTTCAATGAAAACAAGTATCACATTATAGAGTTTTTATAAATTGTGATAATTTAGTATTTAGTTAATGGTTTATATATTATATTATCCCAAGACACTAGGATTATTGATCCTATAGATTTTATTATATGGAAATTTATGTCAATAATCATGAAATAAAATGTATTGGAAGTATTGGTGGTCGTAACACGCATAAGCCTCAGTTATTAAACAATGGGCCATATATTACATGAGTCCATACATCATATTTTCTAGTTATGAAAAATATAGGATAAACCCATCTATTGGAGCCCCATGCATGATTTCCAACTCTTTATCACTATGTGGTATCCCTAATGAGCCCATACCTTGTCCTATTTTGTTACCAACATAATGGATGAACCATAAAAGGTAGGACCATGCATAAGACTTTCCAAACTTCATTTTTTTATGCCTTTCATGAGATGGATGAATTTACTGTATAATAATAAATGTTATGGATGATTCCTTTACATTTTAATTATAATGAAATCTCAAATACATGGGATTTTATTACTTGTTAATCAATGTACATAGGATTCCTCATTGGGATTCAAAACCAGAACCTCATTGGTTCTAAACACAAAAACATAAAAGGAACTTCCCATTCTACTTGTTTCATTATTATAATTAAATATCATTTTTTCTTATCACATAGTCATAAATGGTTCGATATATCCCAACTTGTTGCACAGAACTATGTACATTTTTATTCCTTTCATATAATCTATATGATTTTTATCTTGTGGGCTTGAAACCAACTCCACATCAAGAACGGCCTCCCAAGATGGTGAAATATTATTGAATTACCAATTTTGAAACTACAAACATGGAATAATTATATTGTAAAATGATTATTTAGAACTTATAAAAAACACATAGGTTCAAATAGACACATAGTTTTTATCAAATTTGTTATAATAAATGTAACTATTCATTCACTAGGTCTTGGGAATGATTTCCGAAATATTGTAAATCAATAATAGTTTCTATAAATATGAGATAATTCTCCCAAAATGTGTAAAATGGGACCCAACTCCAATACCCATGATCAACATTCATTCTAATGCATTACTTATAATATAATATTTACCTCATGATTTTAGAAATAAGGTTGAAACATCCTAACCCAAACCACCTGGTCTGAGCTGGATGTTATGTGACCACATGTGTTCCTTCCCTTACCCAAGAGGTTTTCGAATAGCATAGAGTGTATAAATTGAAACCTCGAGGTGAGTATACCCTCTATATTATTTCATAGGATCAATAATCAAAAAAATATAAATAATCAGAGTGAATATACCTAAATGTGAAGATGATATACAAGTCATACAATAAAACTTCTCCCAATGTGGTAAGAAAAACCAGAGTATTAGTTGAAGGTAAATGCAAGGAAATTAAATAAAAAATGTCAATGGGGGTACTCTAGTGTCCATCCTGGTCCACCCTAGTTGCATACTCCACCACCCAACCTTCCACCATTGGTCCCTTTCCATTCAATTTATCTCTAGTCATAAAACTAAAAAATGTAATGATATTTTCATGTAAGGTGTGAGTACAAGACTTGGTAGGACACCCCCAATGTTTCCTTACCATTAGTGAAAAAAATAAATATAATAGTGTATATCATGATATAAGTAAATTTTCATTAAACATACATGTTTCAAGTCATCATATGTTGAAAAAGTCGTGAGAAACCCCAACCCCATCTACTTGGGCTTGTTAACATTATGAATTTTATGAGGTGACGTACCTTAACTGAGGTAACAAATCTCACCCTACCCTACTGGTGGTTATTATAGGAACACCCCATGTTCTATCAAGATGATCCATATCCTAGTTAACCTTTTTAAAAACCCACATCCCTTGTTTGTAGGAAATCTTGAGTGGTATATGTCTGCTAACCATTATGTATTCTTGACCCACTTAACCTTTTTGAAGACCCATTACCCATGTACATAGGAAGACAGGAACACAATATTCCAGCTTGATGTTATACTTCTCTGTCCAACTTATCCTTTTTAAACACCCATGTCACATGTCTGTAGGAATCCTTTATTGGTAACTTCTAGCTAGTTACTATGTTTTACCCTCTGTAGGGGTATCCATCCCCACCACTAAGGATGTTAGGACTGCATTAGGTTGGGTAATCGACCACTGATCCATATAACTCTCCACCACAAGGATACACTTAAGTATCATAGTACCTAACACACAATTCCCTAAGCTATGCAATGCATGACAGTATGTGTCATATCAAGGAATGATAATCCATACTGATATCAATGTCATGATAATCATAAAAAACAATTTATCCCATGAATACTCACACACAAACATGAAATACATAATATGAATGGGTTAGTACAATATCACATCATGATAACACCATATATATACATGGCCTCAAATATAAAGGAACCCCCTACCTCAATGTCATCATTGTCAACATCAATGTTCTTCGAAGGTGTCGTCATCCTAACCGTGTTCTCACACAAACCATAAATACGATAACATGAAAACAAATCCTTGAACCATCCTCATTTTGGATATTATTTAGAATTATCACTCTCTTTGATAATTAAAAATATTTAATTAAATATGAAAAAATTACCTCACCTCCTTAAAAAAGGTTAGTAATAAATTTCTACTCATCGAGATGAATCCAACGGAACCGATGATGCATCAACATGATTAATATCAATAGATATATTGATGAGATAATTTTATGAGAATAAAATAAAAATATAATTGAGAGAGAGAGGGAGTAAGAGAGAGGGGAGATGCATGAGAAATACAGAGCTCCCTACCCATTCCATGTGCACCACCTCAAATCGTATTTATAATAATTTTCAATAAATTAAAAACATTTTTTTTGCATCACTTATTTATTACTCTCTCACATTAAATTCATGCATCTACCCCATCATAACATTAGCCACTTAATTGACCTATATCATGATACCAAATTAAATTTCAACCATTGGTTTTGAAATGACCACCTCAATTCAATAGTTTTTTTCCATGGACAGTGTGTCAATCTGACACCATATGAATGAGTTATGACCAAAAAGGTATTTTGAAAACAAATAAAATATTTTTTCACAACATAATAATAATAAAAACAATTATTATTACAATTAAATATCAAAAAATTATAATAATTATCATTATAAAAATTTATTGAATCAATTTCATCATTTCCACAATTTATATTATATTCCATATTTAATAATAATAATAACAACAAAAAATATTTATTATTATTATTAAATATATCACTTTAGTTACACCATGGATATTTTAAATACAAAACTCCATTAAATATGGAATGGTTAATAAATTTATATTAACCACACAATTTATTTTATGTGAGAGAATTAATAATATCCCTATTATTATAAAACACTGAAATAAATATCCACCCATGGTGGAACATCATTAATTAATTAAGTGAATTTAATTACACATGTAACTTCAAATTTAATTTCTTGAACACAAATAATAATGTTAAAACATTAAAAACATATTATGATTATTTTTATTATTTTAATTTCCCAATGAAAATTTAAAATTCCTAATAACATAAACGTCTAACGCTCACAAAATTAATACCCCGCCTATAGTAAACCCCACATTTCGAACCTAAAAGTGGTATCATATTTTTCACATATGATGCAGCATTTGGAAAATATTAATTATTTATAAACTTAAAATCATTAAAAAAATAAGTACTTAAATATAAAATAGGGTTTTATCATTTGTGATGTTGCCAAATACATGACATAAATAAAATTTATATCTATCATCTGGTAAATACCAATTTTTGGACCCAATAGTGGTCTCAAAATTATTATATGATGCATCGTTTTGGAGATATTAATTTATTTTCAAAATTAACATAATATATTTTGTTAATCAATTTAATTTCAAGAGAAATTCATCCAATCATATAATGGTTACAAATGTTATACCTCGACTAGGTTCAACACCGCATCCCAGACCTAAAAGTGATCTAGTTTTTCTCATATGATGATGTATTTTAATATTATTTGTTTATTTTGAACAAATAGTGTTCATGTAATATAACATATATTAAATTTTTATTCTATCTGCATTGAGAATTTTTAGGCCTCAGAATCCATCACTATCTTAGCATCTCACTCCGTAAAAATATTCAATAGAATATTCCAAGGTGTTAACTACTATTTTACGCTTACATGTGATATTTAAAAAATTTATTAAGTTCATATTATTGAAATTTATATTTTCACATAAAAACACTTATAAATTATCAACTGGAGAGTTTTTGTTATTTTTTAATAACTCGAGATATTAAAATTATCACCCTATATTGATTTTCATCCCTAAAAATTATCCTCGGAAGTCATTCTTAAACAACTAAGACCCCTATTCTTCAACACCAAACTCCTGATTTCACATCTTCATAACAAGAGAAACATTAGAAACATAACAATTCTAACCAGTGGATGGGATCACAAAAATTCTTCGCTTGGAGTCTACCCACAACCTAAGGTATAACCCTCATAGACCTAGCCCTTGTATTCATCACTATACAATAGTAATAGTTTATATATATATATATACTAAAACAACATCGTTAATATTTGAAATAATTATTTCCAATAATGATATATCACCCAATTTGGAAACATAGATATATCAAATAGAAAAAACAATCTCAGATAGATAGCACCAACCAATTCATTTAATTAATAAATGATTATGTAGCAAATGAATTGGAATATATATGGAATGTTAACATATGTGCCTAATCATGATGCATGATCATACTAGAAGTTTGATAAATCGCATATAACATCATGAGTGTAACCCAAGGTGAATTTAATCAATAGAAATAGAAGAAAATAAATTCCCCCATATGGAAACTCAGAGTTCCACTACATAGTGTTGTCTAGACACTGATATAGTTCCCCTTCTGTAGTCTCAATGTCATATATCTTTTATAAATTTCCTAAAACAAGACATGATAAAAACATGTTCATGAATCCTAGTTCACTAATTCCATTTTGTAAAATCCTATCCAAAACCACCGGGTTTGATACACATTCTACATGACATGATGTGTTCCTCCTCATAAACAAAAGGTTTCCAACTAGTATAGAGGGTCTCATGTGAATCCTTTTGAAGACTATACCATCTGTATCGTGTCATAGGATCGATAATCAACAAAAAAATATAAGTAATCAAAGTTAATTTGAAAATATATATATATGTTATACAAGTCATATATTAAAATGTCTCCCAATTTGGTAAAAAAACTAGAGTATAAGAAGAAGATAAATAATTTTAAAGTAAATCAATAAATATTAGTAGGATTACTCTGGTGTTTTTCCTAGTCTGCCTCATCTACATACTCCACCACTCATCCATCTATCATAGGTCCCTTTCCCAATGCTAGATCTCTAGTAACAAAATATACAAGTGCACTAAAATGATAGAGTGGGGTGTGAGTAAAAGACTTAGTAGGACACCACCAATGAATCCTTACCATAAGTTCAAAAAATATATATAACATTTTATATCATGATATTACTAAATTCTCAGTAAACATACTTATGTCAAGTCATCATGTGTTGACCAACCCACCATGAAACCCAACCCCACCTACTTCTCCCCATTACCGATAGTAATTTTCTAAAATTACGTACCTCCACAGAGGTAAAAAAATCTTACCTCACCCCAGTTTTGGTTAAAAATGGAACATTTCATATTCTATAGAGATGATCCCTGACCTATTTAGCCTTTTTAAACAACTATGACCCAAATTCATAGGAAGCCATGACCCATATCTTCCAGCTAACTACTATGCATCCCTAACCTGTTAAATAGTTTTAAACATCTATGGAAAAAGTCTTTAGGATTCCATGACCAATATATTGCATCTTTCTACTATGCTTTCCCATCCTACTTAATGTTTTTGAACACTCATGGGCCCAGTCCTTAGGAATCCATTATCGATATCTTTCATCTAGCTACTATGTTTTCCTATCTGATGGGGTATCCATGCATGTCATTAAGTACATTATGACTACGTCTAGGTAGGTAACTATCCACTGAGCCACATTACTCCCAAACTCAAGGCTTCTGAGTATCTAGGTACCTGGAACACAACTCCCCATGCTATGAAACACACAAAAATACATGTCATAGAAATGACCAGTAATCCATACCTAGATCAAAGTCAATATAATCTCACAAAAACAAGTACACCCATGACTACTCAAACACCAACTTCCAATTAATCACAATAATGGGTTTTTCAAATATATCATAATGATAAAATCATATATATACATGGCACAAAATTTAAACGATCCTCCTACACCAAAGTATTCAATGTTAATGAAATTGTACTTCTAAAGTTTATTCACATGAAATGCATTCACTCACCGACCAAAATTTCAATCACATACCAATAAATCCTTGAACCATCCCTATTTCAACAATATTTATAGTTATCACTATCATGGATAATTAAAAATTTTAGTTAAATATCAATAAATTACTTTGTTACCTTAAAAAATATTAGGAAAAAATTTCTACTAATCGAGATGAATCTGATGGAACTGACAGCATGTTAATCTGATCAATATCGATGCACATATTGAGCGGAGAATTTAAGGAGAAAAAATAATAAATAGAAGAGAGAGTGTGTGTGTCCAAGAGAGAGGGGAGAGGAGTGAAAACTATTAAACTCCCAACCCATGCCATGTGCACTACCCCAAATGCTATTTACAATACCTTTTCATCAATTAATTACATTTATTATTTGCTTCACCTAATTATTACTCTCCAATATTAATTTCACGTGCCAACTCCATCATCATATTGAGTGTTTTGTGGACCAACATCATGATCCCAAATTAAATATCCAACATGTTTTCATGAAATGGACGCCTCAATTCTAAGGTAACATTGTCATTGATGGCGTTTCAATCTCACACCATAAAAATGAGTTTTGAATAAAATATTGTTTTGTCAAAAAATAAAATATTATTTTCACAACATAATAATAATAATAATATCAATTATAATTATTAAATATCCCAAATTAATTATAATAATTATAACCAAAATATATTATTAAATCACCTTCATAATTTCTTCCATTAATATTATCTTCCATATTTTAATAATAATAATAATAACATTTATTATTATTATTTTTATGTATCTCACTTTAGTTACACCATTATGATTTTAAATAAAATCCTTCTATAAATGTTGTGGGGTTAATAAATTTATATATACCACACAATTTTATTTATGTGAGACAATTAATAATATCATTATTATTATATAACCCCAAAATAAATATCTACCCAATGGGAAACATCGTTCTTTGATTGTGTGAATTTAATTACACATATAGTTTCCATTTTAATTTCTTGGAAAAAAAATTAAAAAAATTAAAAAAAATTATGATTATTATAATTATTTTAATTGTGTAAAAAATTCAAACTTCAAATAACTAAAAAGTCTGTTGCTCAAAAAATAT
The DNA here is from genome assembly GCA_963277665.1 of Viscum album. Taxonomy (NCBI): domain Eukaryota; kingdom Viridiplantae; phylum Streptophyta; class Magnoliopsida; order Santalales; family Viscaceae; genus Viscum; species Viscum album. The sequence continues at coordinate 1,785,343,458 of OY728121.1, read as the reverse complement.
ATAGCCCACCTAGGGTTAACCTAACATTTTAAACATAATATAGGACTCATATTTCTCAAACGATGCATCATTTGGAATATATTATATACTTATTAATTAAAAAATGGAATAAATAATTAATTAGATATAAACTAGGGTTTTATTAAATGCGATGTTGCAAATAACTAATGAAGATAAAATTTATACCCTAGCATGAGTAAATCCCACCTTTCCAACCCAAGGGTGGTCTCATATTTCTCACATGAAACACCATTTAATAGAAATTGAATTATTTTCAAAAAATAATAATTATTATTAAATAATTTATTCTCATGAGAAATTCATCAAAAAGAATAATGCTTACAAATATTATTCCTCACCTAGACAAAATTCCACATCCCAGACCTAACTGTTGTCTCGTTTTTCTTATACAAGAACTATTTTGAATTTATTCGAATAAATAATGTGTATGTAATATAAAATATTTAATAATTTTATTCCATATTTATTGAGGCCTTGCAAGCCTCGTAATCTTTCATCAACTCAATTTCTAACTCCAAAAATATTCCATAAAATATTCCACGGTGGTAACATGGATGTTACCATTACACAAGATCTGTATAACAATTAATATGTTATTTTTATTGAATAGTTAAATTTTCACATAAAATAATTTATAAATTATCAATAATAGGGTTTTTATTATTTTTAAAAAAATAAGGATATTACAAAGGTCTGAACTGAAAAAATTCACATATGATTGAAATATATTTGAAACATAATTGTGATCCCAATTCGAATCCTTTACACATGAATGTGATTGATTCACATGCTCATACATGAGTTTCTGAATTGAAGATCTTCTTGTTTGTGATCACTTTACGGGAAATTCATGAAACAACATTATTTTATATTTAATCAAAATATTGATATCACAACATACATCAACCATAATTTGACACTCAATAAAGATAATTGACATTGTAATGATAAAGTATAAGGACCAAGAACCTTGAATGATGTTATTTACAATACAACATATCTAACACCAAATGATTAATTCTATAGTCCTTGAATACTATCTCAAAAGATCCATCCTAAATTTAGTGGAATATTATGATATCCACTTGGAGAATAATCCATATAGTATACCTTATCAATAAATGGATATGTCAATTTTGATGGATTATTTTTCTATATCTACCAACATAAAAATCCTATCACCAAAGTTTGGAAATATATACCTATATTACCATAGTTAGGAGGAGGACTCTAAAAATTGTAAGGAAACCATAAAATTTCTTCATTTGAGGTATCCTATTGAATATAGTCATCCTTAATATTGTGTGGCACTAATTCTACTAGAATTTACATATAAATATATGCATACCTTGGTCATCTAGATTAGGTAACCTTCGAATTGATCCCTTTAATGGAATTAGACAACTTAAACTCAAAAGAGGGTCTATTTACCTATTGTTTTTAACACCCCTATGTCCCATTATAATATCCTGATAGTGTACCATGGTAGGTATCATATCACAATATGTTATAAGATGCATTTTAAAATAAATTTTTTTTAGGTATGTCCCTATTTTGTTTTCGCTAAACCTTGTTTAGTTTAGTTTTTTCTTTAATCTATGGTAACCAAGATTCTTTGGGGATAGATATATTTTGGTGGGAAAAGTGACCTAATGTTATAGGATGTATGTTTTTTGGTATTAATAGAGTCATGTTATTAATGTTTCAAAGGATTATAAGGGTTATCTATATATTTGGAAATCATGAGAAGTTGTTCGGGTTTTTTTCTTCAAAATTATGGAACTGATCATTCTATAGGACACATTCATGTTTTGAATGGATTATATGACTTGAACATATTTCTAGGAACATTCCATGAATTGGTTCATATATTGAAACATTTACTTGTATTGAAACTACTTCACAACATTAAATGGTTGATTGCGGTTATTTTAACAAGAGGGGACATGTTTTTTAGAATAAATAATTAATTGAGAAATTCCCATAATGAAATAGGTTCACATCATGAATATTTATAGGTCAAAGGTTTTAAACTATGTTTATTTTATTATTTTATTTTCCATTCACTATGTATCCTCCCTTATCGAACACTAGGGTGTCTCCATGTGATTTTGGAGAAATTCCTTCCCTTTCAGACACCTTGTTCGAGCATTTGATCTCGGGTGAGTTCCTTCATTTTTCCCCTTTCTTTTAATATCCACCTATATAGTTGTGTGATCACTAAACCATCATTGAATTGGTTTTTTATCTTGTTGTGTGTGTGATATAAGTTTTCCTTTTTATCTCCTTCACCATCGTTATTCATTGTAATTCCATTAAAGGTGTTTTTTTATTTCTAAATTAAGGTGGTTGGTCTAAATATTATCCCATTTATATGATTTCGTTACCCATATCATGTGAGTTATGTTCTATTGCTCTAGAACACCACGTGTGTGACCTAATTAATTAGAAAATTCTGGAAAAATAATTATCCTCTTTTAGATCATCCCTTTGATCTTTTTGGGTCTATAAGAGAGGAGACTAAGACCTATGGCCACCTAATATGTGAGCCAGCCATAGAAATCATTGAGACTTAGTCATATTGACTTTAGATCCCTATAATAAATAGGAATGAAATTGATTTATTATTGGTATGGTCTTAACAATTGGAATAACAGGTAAATTTTTTCTTTACATATGATATAATAAATTCTAATAAATTTCTTTAAATGATTTTTTAATGACCATAAGTTTAAATGATAAATGAAATTGGTTTGATATATATGTGAGTATAATTGCTAACATAGATCAATGAGACATAAATAGATATAAAATTATAATTTGATGAATTTATCATTCTATTTTGTGGTGATATATCATGTACCGTTGATTTTGGGTTAGAAAATAGATTTATTGGCTTTTGAGATCCTGTTTCATATATGTGATTGATTTTAGTGGGAAGGATACTTATTTGAATGTTTAGTTAGTCTTAACAATACTCATAGTTCATGTTGACAATAGAGATCTTGGTGTATGATTTCATACCACCAGAGCACTTGGTACACATGTTCTTGATGAGTGAGGAAAGAGAGTATGATTATGTCAAATAATTGAGGATAATATTCCCATACCCATTCTATGTGAGGCTAAGCTTATGGTGAACCTGAGGGTAGAGGCCATTTTTTTATAATATGTTATGAGTGATTCATCCTCAGTGGGATAATATCCTATATATTCATGTGATCTATTATAATACATTAGGATCCACCCTGAGTCATAGATACTTGTAAATGCATTGAATTAGGATTGGATTGACTTTGAGCCATCTCAAAGCATACCAGATCTGTAGTTTTAGTTTATATATAGTATTATTTTATTAAATTAATCCAATGATAATTTATATATTAAATGAACAATATTTTACTGACTATGTTTTTTTGGACACTATTTTGTCGACCTTCTATGTTGTACTAACAACCTGGATGGGTCTCCATTTAGTACCCAATTATATTTCCTGGATGCAAATTTGGAGTTGGGAAAAGGGCCCCATAGTTGTTTTTTAGCTTTCTGGATGGGTTGGAACATGGAGGTGACCCCGACATGGGGATTTGGAAAGGGGTCATTAGAGTCTTTTTATTTTTCATTCCTTTTTATCCCTATGAAATTCAACACATAATTCAGTTATTTTCTGTTTTACATTCAATTATTATATTTTTATTTGGATTTATTTATTTTTTCCCTTATTAGGTTTGGTTTCCTTTTGCAAAAATTATTTTGTTTCTCTTATTTCCCCTAATCCTTTATTATTTTTCCTCTCTCATTTATGCTCATTACTAGAGGTTATAATCTCCCAAATATATTCCTTATACACCCTAGATGCTAGTTAGTACCCTCTAGAAAATGGGGAGGTGTTCATCTGGTCAAGTATCCAATAATCTATATCAATTGAGGTAGATGTATGTTGGGGATGTTATAAATTGGTATCACATGTTTCGATTTCTATTCTATTTCTTACTATTTCAAAAAGGTAGAAATAATATTATGATGTCTTGATACATGGTAATAGGTTTTTCAATAGGAGTAGGTAACCCATGTATAGGGGAAAATATGAGTGCCCTAGGACTGTAATTTTTTTCATGTAGCTATATTTTTATAGTTTTATCACTACATGAATTTGGGGTTATACCAATTGACATATACCAACAATTTGAAAAAAAAATTTGGTATAGGTATAATAGATGGACCCTATACTGTCATTTTTGTAAAAACAATTACTAAAGGTACCATAGAGAGACCTTATTCTAATGGTTTTGGGTAAAACCATTTTTATAGGTCCCTTATAGAAACCCTACTCCAATGGTTTCACCATAACTATATATATAGGTCACTTATATTGACCTATATGCATGATTTTGGCCAAAATAATTGGACTACTTTGTAGAGACCCTATACCAACATTTCTTCCAAAACCATTGGTATAGGTCCACCCTATACCAACAGTTTCATAAAAAAACCATTGTTATAGCTCAAAAAATCAATGTACCTATACCAATAGTGTTGAGAACCATTGGTATAGGTACCCATATGTTTTATGGATTATCGTATCAAAAAATATTATATACATAAAATGTTAAAATACTTGTAAATATAAATATATATATATATATATGAAATTATGTTTACAAAATTAATCTAAGGTTATTTATTAAGATGTTGTTTTTTAAATGGGTGGTGGTTGGATGAAAACCAATTTGAATGTCAAGAAATTATAGTGGAACCTCAAGCTAGTGGATCTATATTACTATAACCTATTGAGTTTCATCTATTATGTACCTTGGGTACTAAGGTGTTCATTGAAACCTTATAGATAATAATTCCATGTACTTTATCCTCGAATTGAGCATCATGAGAATTGAAATCAGATTTCTCTTGACAACATTAAGTTAGCACCTCCTACAACTCTGAAGGATCAGTTGGACAATCCTCTCTTTTTTATCTTGTCAAGGGTCATGAGATCCCTGAAATTAGATTCTATTCACACCACCACATTGAAGTATTTTTTGAAAAGAGATTTTCATCCACCGCACCAGCCTATGTTCTCTAGGTAGATAGGGCCCCAAGAATCCAAGTTCTTTATCAATTCAGTCTGTATAATCCTTTAAATTATTGAGACACCCATGGATGTGAGGGTGAATATTACTCCATAAATTCTTAATTTACCTACCAATAACAAGAAGTAAATTATAAGGAAATAAAAGTAGTAGGAGGGTTTATCCAAGAGGATTTTTGAAAGATTTTTTTTATCCCCTTCTATTATAAGATGTTTAGAGAGGAGATTGCTCACAAGTTCATGATGAAATCATTGGAGAGATTTTCAATGATGGACTATGTTAGATACTTCATCGACCTACATAGATTATCTCTATCCTCATAATATCATGATATCACTATGGTGATTTTTTTAGGTAAGATTCAATTTGATATTAGGTCATAGGTGAATGTCTTTCACTTATGTAGCCTTGCAGACCTAATGAATCATGATCTCAACATAGAAGGTAATTCGATAGTGGCCCCAAGTTATGGTTAGGATTTTTAATTATTGTGATCTAGAAACTATTATTCTATTTCAAACAATAATATCTATAGAATTATTCCACTAAGAAGTAGAAGGAAGAATAGGTAAGGGAGTGGAATTCCTTCTCAGGAATGTGTCTTGAGGCAATGATATTAGTGTAGATGGTTGGACCACATATGCATGTAGCCCCCTCTCCCCAAAATGGTGAACAATGAATATGGAAGGTTTGGTCAAATTATTTTGTGTTGTAAGAACATTCCATAGTATATGAGTGGAAGGTTATTAGGATTAGAACCTATGTTCTTGAGGGGATCGTCTACCCCTAAATAGACTTGTAGGTAGTGTTCCACTAGATTTTCTGGCTGACATTGGGGATAAGGTACCCTAGTGAAAGAGTTACAGTACCACTCTTATGTAATAACACAAGGGATTAATACCAGAGTCTAGGGTATATGGGTGAGCTATAAACATGATATATATTTTTTACAGCAAGTTTTGATGCAAGAACACCTACCATTAGTGGTGGGTTTCTTATATCATATAATGTTTCTTTTGTTTTTATTGATAAAGGATAATCACATTAATTTATGTTTTCTATTTTATAATATAGTTTTGTCTAGCCATGTAGAGAATCGATGGGTTCATGATGATTGAAACATTATTGGGTGTGCGGTCATAGGGTATCTTGCATTGTATATAGTGTTCTTTTAAAAATAGTGTTTGTTGTTTCCTTCATGAACTTTTTATGATAGAGATGAAATTATTTTATTTTATTATGTTTATGGATTGGTTATTTAGATATTAGGCTCACATCTACTATGACCAAATGATAGTTACCGTAATATTTCAAAAAGAAGGCAATTATTTTCATCAAGGTGAGGGGGTATTTATGCTAGTCATGGATGAACAATTTTTTGCAGATTGTGTTGTCTCGTGGATCAGATAGAAATAAATATTTTGGATGTTGGATAATTTACCTCCAATTTTGGAAATTTTTTAATATTTTTTTATCAAGTGTTCTTTACTTTACATCATGTGTGGGAGATTCAGTATATGATTGATTTTATATCAGGTGTTGATCAAGTTAATATCTGACCTTATAGGATGGAACCATTAGATCATCACTATTTTAATCACTTTTATTTAAATCATCAAAGACTAAACCAAATAAATTTTAGAAATCAGTATTCCCTCCCACAAATAGAAAATATCTTCAACTAGGTGAGAGGTTCCATGTTCTTATACAAGATCTATTTGACATTAGGATACCATCATTTTAGGGCGATATCATAAAAAATACCCCAAACATCTTTTAGGACTACCTGGGTTTATTTGATTTCATAGTGATGTCATTTGGTTTGAAAAGTGCATTAGAGGAATTCATGGACTTGATGAATCATATCATTCAGCCTTTCATGGATTAGTTTTAGGTAGTTTTCATCAATTAAAACAGAGTTTAATCCTAATATATAGACGATTATGCCCAGTATATAGACATCATTAGGAGTACGTTGATGTATCCTCAGCTTTATGTCAATGAATCGAAGTATAGTTTGTGGATTGATATATTTTAGTTATTAGTTGGTGTTATCTCAGAGGTTGGAGTGTCAGTGAACCTAGATAAGTATGAAGGTATATTATTTTGGGGCATACCCAATAATGACATTATGATTTTTATTTTTTCAAGTATTGGTAAGTTATTACTGGTGCTTCATCAATGACTTCTATTGTTTGGAAGCACTGAGGACTAGACATACCATGAAAAGGGTGACATTTATTCAGTAAGAATGTAATGACCCAGAGTTTGAAAAAGATATTTTTCTCTTCAAATAAATTAGTGTGACAATACACTATTTAGTGACATACCAAAAAAATAAATCGATATAAATTGATTTCAATTATAATTAATGTTAAAATAATTAAAAATTAATCCAATTAAAATTCAAAATATTATAACTAAAGAATTATAAAATTGAATACATAAAATGGGAATATATGGATCACCCCAATCTACTAGAATCATCTCCCCCACTACTAATACTAAATAAAAGAAGAAAAATATTAATAAACCAATAAAAATTTTAGAAATTGGAAATATAAAACCTTGAGAGAAATTGAGTAAAATATTTAATTAAATAATTTAGTGGTAAATATATGAGGTAATGTGATCATTAGAATTGTAATGTTACTATTGGAATAATAACCTAACTATTGGAAATAGTAACCTAACCATTAGAATAGTAATTTTATAGAAAACTAATAAATATTTATATAAATAACACTTATCATGATTATTATATTTAAATATAAATTTTATAATTCAAAAAAATATATAATTATTAAAAAAAATCATAGAAAATATAAGAAAATTTTTTATATACTATATTTTAATTTATTTCATAAAAATCATTATTTTTATTTTTAAAAATTAAAATTTTCATATTTTTCAAATTAATTTATAAAAAATTAATATAATTTTTGAAACCATAACCTAAATGTTTTTAATGGTTAATTATTTTGTAATTTACTGTAAAATATAATTTTTGGGGAATAGTAAGAATCTAGTTTTTCACATAATGAGTTTACCTTTAATTACATAATTTATGATGTAATAAGGACATAATCTTTTATAGAACATGATGTTCATCCATGATATATTATATTTCATAAATCAATTATTATAATATGATAATCATAATTCCAAAACATAAAAATTACTTTCTAAAGCCAAATAATCTAAAGTAATACATTGAAATAGTATTTTCTCATTTTTCCTCCTTTACTTTTGAAAAATATATTGAATTCTAATTATAAATTTGATTTAAAGTCTCAAGATTATTATATAATATTTATATCTGATTAATAACATCAAAAATCACTATTTAAAACCTTACGATTGATTAAATATAATATTTAATATTATCTTCTAAAAATTCCCCTCTCTTCAGGTATAATTAATCTCTATCTATTCCCTTATAAAACTACACTTCCAACCCATTAAAAATCCAAAAATATAAAAAAAAACCTTATCCATAAATCCCTTTATAATACATAGGGAAATAATTTATAAATCTAACTCGAATAACCAAGGGATTTATAGTTTCATACCAGATAAGCTACACCAAGGAGAGAGTAAGTCTCTATTAACCCTTCCCTCTTTTCTTATTATATTTTTTCCCTAATTCATTTCAAAACAAAATACATTAAAATTAATTATATACTATATTAAAAATATATTAATGGTATTATCTTAATTTAATAATCAGTTTCACAACAAATATAAATTACATACTTCTCTTTCCTTCTCTCCTGACAATGTATCGTCAAAGCTCAGCTAACCACCTATGGAAACATTTCCAACTAAATACTTATAACCAACTTCATGGATTGATAGTGTGAATTATATATAATATATAAATATTTAATTAAATTTATTCTATTCTTCTAGAATTATTTATACTAATAAATGAATTACATTTAACAAAAGAGGGAAATCGATGAAAAATGAGAAAACATTGAGAAATAAAATGATATAAAAACTCATCAGTTTCCATTAGATAAATTAAGAAATATTATAAAATTATTATAATTGATTAATTGTTGTATAAATGACTATATTTAATCTCCACATAAATTATTTGATAAATATAATTTTATTATTTAGGAGGAGGAAAACTGACAAAAAAATGAAGGAATTAAGGTTAGGGGATTCTCAAAGCTAATTCCTTTCAATGGGGGTATCCCTCATTCATAAAAATATATAATATGGATATTACTTTAATGTTCCTTAAATAACATTTCATTTATCATACCTTCCCTATTAAGTCTTATAAATGTTTCCACCTTTATTTTAAACAAAGTACAACGATTTTCCAAAAAGAACAATTTCTTCAAAAAAATAAATTACTCCTCTTGCATTTTTTCTCAATAAAAAAATGATATCTTATTCCAATGTTTGTTATCAATTATTCTTTTGGGATCCCAAAATATTATTAATGAATGAATTCCTTATGAAATCCTGGTAAAACCCATTCATTTCCATGGGTTATTTTATGATTATAGATATTGTACGTTCTATGTAGGATGAATGATAATGTAAATACTATGATGTGATATGTTTTCCATGAATTATATAGCCCTTGAATGCATTGGGTATAGTGATTTATCTCATTATATGATATTTATTTTGTGTGAACATGATGTTATCATCGTCAATAATGATGATTTTATTATTTTCCATATTATTTATGCATGAACATGATGCCATATTTAATCACAACTATGTGTGGTAATTGACCATTAAGACATGATGTTTCATTTTCATGTATTTCTATATTTCATTAATTTATAACAAGTTTCCATCATGATGTTTATGATTATACCATTCTTATGGATTGATTATGATGATTATTCTCACACATGAAATATTGATTCATGTCCTTTATTCATCCCCTTATTGGGATTTTAGCTAACCCCTTTCTCTTTTATATATCCTTAGGTGAGTTCATGTACTAAGGGGAAAATATTTACAAGGACATGAATAAGTAATTAAAACATGATTATGTTTTATGAGGTAAAAGTTCTGTATGAAACTAATATTACAAAGACTCTAATCCTATGGATCCTTGATTTGTAACTATATTATGTCGTTTTTCATTAGAATGGTGTAATATTAATGTATGAAACAATAGGGTCTCTATATTCAGTATCAGAAAACTATTTAGTTAATTTTTTAATTAGTATTATAAAACAAGATTCAAATACATAATAATATGTTTATATGTATTTAAAACATATTAGAAGAATCATTTTTGACAAGGATAAACAAAGGGTACCCATAAGATATCTCTTTAGTTTTAATTCTGTAAAATAATATTTTTTTTCTTTTTTTGAGTAACTTTTTTTTAATCCTATTCTATTTTATAAAATTGTGTAAACTAGGAGAAACTAAGCCAACAACCCATGAGAGGGAAAATGCATTGATTTTTTGAATAACATCCCCAAAGCTAAAGGAGGTGGAGTTCAAAACATTATGGAAATTCATAACAAGTTCTCTCAACCTATGAATAATAACTCTAACCATGTGAAACATCTACCTTCACTCAAGAAGTGTCGACTAGACATTGATTCTATTATGCATTAATGACCACACAAATTTTGTGTAACTTCTAATAGACTTGTCACGGAATAGTGGGCTAACAAAATGGAGATGATCTTCTCTATGAGCTAATGTTCTAAGAAGGATATGGTTACTAAAGAAATTAACTATTTTGATAGAGAATATGATTAATGGTAGTAATTGATAATTAACACCAATATATATGATGAAATAGATGAGATATATTGATAATTAATTAAGAAAATATTTTGTACTAGGTATTTCCAAAAAATATTCAAACAATGATGCAATGATAATTCGTATATTTGAAGAAAAAAGGTAGGTGAATCTTTCATGGAGTATAAGGAAAACATAAAATGTATTTCAAGATACACATCATGTTATGTTATCAACAATTATAGAAAAATATATATATATTGTGGTTCAAAACAGTACCATCCAAAGGCACTAAATATTAAATAATTTGGGAATTATGAATAATTTATTTGATTGTATCTCAACATAGAGATGTATTTCAGATAATGGTCACATGGATATACAGATATAAAGATTATATTTGAGTTCCATGCTAGTGGGTCATATGTTAAAGGGAAAAAGGGGATCCAACTACCCACATGTAAAAAACATGGAAAGAAACATAATGATAATTGTCTTCATGGGATGGGGAAATGCTTCAATTGTGGGAGTGAAGAAAACCTGATCATGAACGACGATGATATAAGAAGAATCCATACAAAATGATGAAGTAAATGATGGTTCCTCCTAATTCACCTACAATGGTCCAATGCTTAAACTATAGATATAAAGGTCAATATGAAATCTAATGCACTATACCATAGGTCTTGAGGTTAATTAGCATCAGCAACCACCACAACCTAATGAATAATGGATATAATATTCCATCACTACTAATGAAGAGGAGCATGAAAATGAATTCATTCAAGGTATAATTCATAATAACTCAAGAATGGGAAATTTTTTGCGTGATCCTCTCTCTACACATTTCTTTATATCTATACAGTTTTCTAGAACAATTGAATCAGATCCCCAATATCAGGAAATGGATATATCTTTAGAAACATATAGTTGCAAAATTGTTTCATCCTAAGTGGTAGACAGTTATCCTTTAAGTTTTTTTGAGAAGTTACATCTAGTTAATCAAGTAATGCATACCTTGGTGGAATTAAATGATATAATGGGCATGTATTTTATCTCATTAAATAGATCACACATCAACTTTTTGGAAAATGAAATCATTTTCATATTTAAAATCATCCCATGATCCAGTAAAAATAAATTTAAGGCCATGATTCTCCAATGAAAACTCCATAAATGGTTTAGGTTTTGTTACCCTATAAAGAAACATACCTAGCACAAAAATATGTTTCAAAGGAAAGCATAAATATTGAGGAAATAACCATTGTCAGGGAATAAAATCATGTATTTCCCAAATCCCTATCATAACATCCCCTGATTGTGAGGTTGAGTTCTCAATAGATCAAAAATATAGAGACACTCCTATTTCAAAATTCTTCTAGAGGATGTCCTCAATCAAACTAGAAGTGTTAATGAATAATCTACAGGATAATTCTGACTAAGAGTTCATAAACCCAAGTTCATTTCCATGGGGTGTGATAGTCCTCTTTTTAAAGAAGAATGATGGATCAGTGTGAATATGATTCGATTATTGGAATCTCAACAAGGACACCATAAAGAAAAAGTGTCCTCAGACATGTATTGATGAATTGTTCAATAAATTATGGGGAGATCAGTACTTATAAAAGGTGGATCTCCATTCTTGATACATTAAATTGAAGTTGAAGATGGAAGTTATTAAAAATACTACATTCTATATAGGGTATGGAAACTATGATTTCCTCATAATGCCCTTAGTACTTACTAATTCCCCTTAAATCATGATGTATTTGATGAATAAAGTCTTTAGAGACTACCTAAAAAAGTAGGTAGTGTTTATCGATGATATTCTAATTTACTCTGAGTGAAAAGAGGATGGTGAGTAGAATCCAAGGATCATGCTGGCAACATTAATAAACGAGAAAAATTATGATAAGTTTGGAAAGTGTGAATTCAGGACACATCATGTTACATTAATAGGGAATGTGATCACAAGTGAGAGAATTTTTATGGAACATTTAGAGAAGAATGTGATTTAAGAATGGCATATAACCATAAGTGGCACCAAAATCAATAATTTTCATAGTTTAGGTGGGAACTACTGATGTTTTGTGAGAAATTTCTAACAATTATTTATCCCATAAACTACATTAATACAAAATGGGATAAATTATGTCTTGATGTAAGAATGTGAAGAAATATTTAAGGATATCAAAAAGTGGATGGTCATTACGATTATACTCATGTTACCATCAAGTGGAGAACATTTTTTGATATATAGAAACCCTTCAATGAAACACTTGTGTTATGTACTCATACAGAATGATAAAGAGATAGCCTATGCCTCTTTACTGTTGAAAATCAATAAAGATAACTAACCAACGCATGATCTATAGTAATCAGTTGTGATCATCACATAGAATATTTGGTGGCACTGACTATATGGTGAAAATTATGATATATATATACTAATAATAAGATTCAAAAATATATGTTCACTCAAAAGGATCTCATCATGAGTAGAATAAGATGGTTATAGCTAATCAATGACTATAATTACATTATTCAATACCATTCAGTAAAGGAGAACAAGGTAGTTAATGCTCTGAGTAGAAAAGAACTTTATACTATATCCCTGATATTAATTGATAAACACCCTATTTTCATGGATATTTAAAGGATGAGTTTAACTCATGAAGAAAAGGAATATATCCTACCTTTCCCAAAGGATTCCAAATCCTCTTATAAAAAATAAGACCATGGAGGTGCAATGATATGATATGGATCTTCAAAATAAGGTTAAAGATGTAATTTAAGGGAAGTTACATGAGTTCAAAATGCATGATGATGATGTGATTCAATTTTGAATGAATCTTTGTGTTCCTACTTCACCTAATATAAATAAGGAACTATTTGAAAATTTGAATAACTCGTCTTATCCATCCATCCTGGATATACTAAAATGTTCCATGTTTTTTTAGTATAGTTCTAGTGGTAAAACAAAATGAAGGATATTGTGGAGTATATCTCATGATATTTGGTATGAAAGAATGTTAAAGAAGATCAATATATGTACAAAGTGATGAAAAACTATTTCCTATACCCATATAGAAATTGTACAATATCACTATAGACTTTATTACTTAACTCCCTAAGGAACTCGAAGGAAATAATGCAACATGGGTTATGGTGGATTGAATAACCAAGACTACCCACATTACTTCTATTTGGGAAGATTTATCACATGAGAAAATTTCCATTAAAAATATAATTTAAGTGTGGTGGATACATCGGGTACCATATTTGATCATCTCTAATTGTGATCTAAGGTTCACATCTAAATTGTTGAGAAGTATTCAACCTTATTTTATTACTGAATTGAATTTCAACATGACCTATGTTGGCCCATAGTTTACATACATAGATACTAATTCAAAATTAGAGAATATTCATTGAAAAACATAATAATACAATTCCATGAATGTATAGGTTTAGTATCTTTTGAAACTAGGAAACACAATCAACTAGTTCATAAGACATATACATTTTCACCTTCTTATTCCTTCATAAAAAGACCTATTTTTGACATATCTTACTTAATACTCTGAGACCTGGCGAAAAGAAACATAAGAAAGGGTGAGATAATATTCCCAGTAAGGGTAAACAAGGGAGATATCAATCATATCATCAACATAAGAAATATGAAAATAACATTTTAAAATCATATCCTTCATATGAAAGATCATTATATCATGTCATGGGATAAAACATAAAATTTTATAAAGAATCAATGAACATATTCCTAATATTCATATCATAAGTCATTGAATTTTTGAAATACACATAAGTATAAAAATCATTTCATATTAGTCAAGGCTAATTTCTAATACCATCATTGTAGAAAAAGTCCATTACAAAACCGAGTTCACTCCTTATTCTTGCCCTATATTACAGAACTAGGTTTACTTCCCATTCTAGCCTTGTATTTCTGAACTAATATCATTTACTATTCTAGACCTTCCTATCCCATTAGATATTAACCATTAACCAATTCATTATAGGGATATATAGGTACCACCCATCTCATAATGAAATCATTCTTATTTTTTAAAAACATTAATCATTCATCATAGAAAAACCTAAAGAATAAAATTGGATTCTTAAACATAATTCCATCATACCATAATCCATGTGAAACAAATCGATTACATAAATTTAATTCCATTATAAAAATAATAAAACATAATAATAATAGGTATAGTATACATTAATCATAACCCTATTAAATAATTACATATTATATGGAAAATAATTTTTATAGAACACTTGAAATTAATTCTTTAGTAAAATATTTTTCTTCTTCAAAAACGATTTCTTTTATCATTAATTCCATGAAATTTTAAAAGTAAATATTTTATTAAAAAATAAACATGAAATGTTTTAATGTAATATTCATGGAAATAGGGTGTAATGAAAATGTAAAAAGACTATTCATGTTATATAAGTTTAAAGAAAACATTCTTCTTAAACTTTTGTCAGATAAGTCAAAAATTTCCTTGTATCAAAAATGAAAAAAGATTCATTTCATACCATTTAATAAAAATTAAAAAATTGGTAAAATTGAATTTAAACAATTATATATGAATAGAAACAATATTCGTGAATAAATATTTAGGAAACATGGACATAGATGATAAATATATCATAGTAAATACGTGCATACAAATAATAAAATATAATAATGAGATAGTAAAATTATCTCTTGCCTTAGTTTTGATATCCCTTTTATGTATATTAACCTCCATTATAAAAATTTAAATTATTTTATTGACATATTACATAATAATAGTGATTTTTATGATATCATATATGATCATATTAGCATTTTTTTGTTAATAACATTTCATTGTTAATTGTTATTTGAGTATAAACTACTTCATTTTATCATGAAAGTTTTGTTGAATAAGTTCATGTTATACTTATTGAGTTATATTTATATCATTTCCAAAAATATATTAATAGAATATTTATCATATTTATTTATTCTATACATTTATATTACCATGAGTTACTAGATATCATGTAGAATGAATCTCATCACATCGTGGAGATGATAGGTCGTACGTACGCTCAAGCAATGATATCATTCCCATAATATTAAAATGGTATGGAAGTGGATGGTATATATTTTGTTCTATAATACATATAATGTTATGATAATAATATATAGTTATTAATTTCATAATTATACCCATCCATGTAAGGTGGTGGTGAAAATAGATTACATCACAACTTGGAGATGGTATGCCGTAAATATGAAGGTGTGGTGATTTCAATTTTCATATGGTGGATAGAAGGTGGAATATGGTTGTTACATAATTATATTAAAACATCATTATAACATTAATAATGGAATTATTACATTATAATGGAAACAACTCATGAAGATGATGCATAACAATAAATAATTTTGAAAGAATTGGTAGAGAAGAACACCTCTTCTTTGACGAGCTCCCTATATATCTCCTCTTAAAGCACAATGTCTTGAATTTGGAGAATCCCATAACCTCTAAGATGTTACTAGGGAAGATAATATTGGAGATGGGTAGGGTATGGGTGATATTTAAGTCACAAAGTGAGGTGAAGAATTTAGGGAGGATGTTCCCTTTTATAATTGAGGTGAGGGGTACTATAGTAGCGTTAGGCACTATATTTTTAGAAATGACAGGAATGGTAGAAATAAGTATTGTGCGATACTATAGAAGTAATATTCACATAATGGGCCAAGGGCCAAAAACAATCGGGCCTACGAGCCTTGTAATGGTCTACATGCCCACTCGAGCTTCAGGGATGTGACCTCCCTTCCAGACCTGAGTGTGTGTGGTGTCTATGTGTGT
Organism: Viscum album; assembly: GCA_963277665.1. NCBI lineage: Eukaryota > Viridiplantae > Streptophyta > Magnoliopsida > Santalales > Viscaceae > Viscum > Viscum album. The sequence continues at coordinate 1,785,326,732 of OY728121.1, read as the reverse complement.
GTAACACCCCGACCCTAGTTACCCAGAGTCGGTGCATTATTTTATTACATTGGCATGATTATAGGGAATCAATTGCTGAAGGACCGATCAGTTTAGAAGTCTTGAAAAATAGATTACATACATGAACATTACATTACATTATAAAATGAAAAACAACAACAACATTATCTACATTGACAACATTCATATCCCTTAGATTATCCCTACTGGTTAGTCATAATATACTTCTTTGCATCCTTGAAAAAATAAAACATATAAAGGGGTGATCTCATATGCTCAGTAAGGATAAAAATATAGCGGAAACTTTTATAAATAAGCATAAACATTTAAAGAAATGAATAAAACTAAAATAAAAGCCTTTTAAACTTAAACTTCAGCATAATAAGGGAAAGATAAATCAAATAATCCCATTTACTTATTCAAATGGATATTATAGTAGTCGAATAATCACATGTAATATCAATACCCAATTTCATAATGATGGAATGCATAATGCCAGACTTCATAACCAGATAGTCAAGGCCTTGTTCCATGATTACAAATAAGATTTTGTCAAGGCCTGGTGCCAAGACACTAGTTTGTCTCATGATACCTACAGATGTATCAAGGAGATATAGTGGGATCCACTCATAACTTACTAATTCCAAAGCATTCTTAATATGAAAAGGTTGAAATATAACATAAATATTTGTATTAAAGCTAACATATGAAATATCATTACTTTATCTATAAGCCATTAATGGTATCAAAATAACACATCCATAGTAAAACATGTCACAAAACCTTAAATACAATATGGAATATTTATATCATAATAAATCAACCTCGATCAAGAATAATATCCCGTAAAGGATGTTAGTGTAGTTAAAAATGATCAGTAAAAATCTTACAGAGAAATATCCCTTTTTCATGAAATAATTTAAAAGTCATATAAAGAAAGTCATTTAAAATATAGTTTTGAATCAAAGTGTCCCATATCACTTTGATACTTTTTAAAGGAATTAACATTTTAAAAACATTCATTTTCATATAAATAAATCCTTAAAACAATTTTGAAAACATGGAAATTAATGGGAAAGGATTAGAAGAATAAATCTTTATAACATTTAATATGATGTTTTAGTAAAAATTCCCTTAAAAATAATCCCATTGAAAACTCTTTTATGAAACATGGATTTGGATAATAAATATGTCCCAATAGATAATTATGTAAAAACCACCTTGGATAATAAAGAGATTGTGAAATTAACCCTTACTTTGTACTTTTCTTTTGTCGAGTGTATGTTTAACCTCCTATATAATGTCCATAGTATGTTATTAAATTATAACTGAACCATATTCATTTTTATTATATCATACAAGATTCATTTATGAATTTATACTGCCCATTTAATAATTATTTCCATGTTAAATTAACATTTTGGGTAATAATGGCTTTCTTTATCGTATGTGTTTTAACTTTTTATTCTTGATCATATAATTTAGATCATGATTTAAATACTTCCAGAATATATACCTTTATTTATATATCATATATATTTAGAATATAAATATTTATAATAGATAGATATATGAAATGGAATCCACCGTTTATGGAGACGGTAGGTCGTACGTATGCAGAAATGTTGTTTCCGTTTTCATAACGTATTGAACGGAAGTAAGGGAATAAGATATATGTAATTACATACATATATAAATATATATATATCCAGTATCATTATTATGTCATATATTACATTCTTATTAACAATATATATTTTTATAATCATCGTTGAATGGTGAATGTGGGAATGAATATCATCGCATTGTGGAGACGGTAATCCGTACGTACGCACGAGCAACAATATCATTATATTGATGGAGAAATCATATGTAATTAGATGGTATATCATATATAAATAATTATTAACATGTTTTATTTATTATTTATATCATTTATACTCATTATTATACCCATCCAAATAATTAAGTGTTTGAATAACAAACTACACCACGATGTGGAGACGGTAAGCCGTACGTACACATATACGGTGACATTGTCATTTATAAGATAGATAGAATAAAGAATATGGTTTTACCATATTTATAGTAACATCATTGTATATAGTAGGTACTGGAGTTATTATTTTTGTATTGAAAAGACAAAGAAAGAGGAAGTGGAAGAAAGAAATAACTTGAAAGATGGTGGTGAAATTATTACATCTTCTTTGGGTGTTTCCTTTTGAGATGATCATAAGGGATACTTAGGATGGCTTTATGATCAAATTAAGGACTCTGGGATTATTTTGGGGAAGTTGGGAGGATATTTGGGTTGGGTTTGGCTGATCCAAATGGATTTGGAGGTGTGATTTTGAGAGAAGCGGAAGTGCCCTTTTATAAGAGGGGAGAGGGTCACTTTAGGAAAAGATTAAAATATTAGTTTATTATACAATAATTTTGGTTTTATAATGGCTCCAATAGAATTTATTTAGATCCTTCAGTGGTTAAGGGTATAAATCCACTCAATAAATTGGTTTTAGACAAGTTTATGTTACCATTTTAACCTTATCTTTTATATTTGACTCTTAATTAAATAGTTTTACTTTTATTGCGTCTTCTTGTATTCTTACACTATTTGGTTAATAAACTTACTCTAAAATTATAAGAGAACCTAAAATGTTTAATTAATGACATATATAATATTATTTAAGACCTTTGGCCGAAACTTATATTTTTGGGAATATTATATCAACCAATAATATAGTATTTGTTTTAAAAATTAATTTATGTCAATTTTGACACTATTTTGTATTTTTTTGTGAAAGTCAAAAAAACTTTATCACTTCAAAAAAATTTTATCAAATCAACCCTAACATGTCATATTAACCTAGAAAATTAGTGTAATTCATCATAAGTCTCAATTTACATTTATTTGTATATTTATAATATCAATTGTTTTAAATTTCAATATTAAGGTAATTACTGCATCATCATTGTGTTATAAATAAATTTATGTATTTAATGTCTAAAAATTATAAATAAGATTCTATTATGTATTAAATATATTTACCTTTCTAATGGATATTTATAGTCTAATTTATATTTTGTGTAACCCAATATAAAAATGGTTTTAGTTATTAAACTTTGAATTTAACACTTTTAACTCTTCATTAAATAAAATAATAATAAATGTCTTAATCAAATCCAAGTGGACCAAATAGGATCATAATTTTTTTAAAAGGTTGTTTTTGGTCAAATTACACTTATCCAATAGAATTAGTACATGTATTAGGGTAATTATAATATCATTTTTACCCTTAATTTCCCTATTTACTTTTAACCGTGGTAAATAAAAGTCAAAAGTTACTATTCACAAAAAATTATTTTCATCTTATAGAACCACATTTTACTTACTGATGTCAATCGTGTCTCTCAGATATTTGAAATTCTACTCACAGAAGTGGAAAATTTATGTTTTATGAAAATTTGAAAATGCACGTTGAAGGTGGGTAAATTTTTTTAAAAAGTTCAATAAAATTTTATACATCTAATTTTATTATAAAATGAATCCAATGAATTACATTGAATATATATAGTTATTTTATATCTATTTTGACTTAAATTAAATTAAAAAAAAGAAATAATTATTTAAATAAAAATCCGGTTTTAAATAATAACGCAGTGTTTTTTACTGTTAATCAAAAATTGAATGTTTTCAGAAAAATACCAAAAAATAACATAAGCTAATTTTGATATTCTATATTCAAAAATGAAGTCCATTTTACCAAATTCAAAACATATAATTTTAATTTATTAATTTAAAATTATTTCTCGTTGTCAAAACCAGAAAAAGTGTTCTAAAAAAGTAAAAACTATCAAAAGATTGACATGTGTTTAAGTCAAATTTAAATGTGAAATAACTTATAATGAACTATATTTTATTAAATGATAAATATATAATCTAATTATACTTAAAAACCATTAAAATGCATAAAGTAACACCATGAATTATTTTTATTAAAAATTTTATTTTTAATTAAAACATAGTATTTTTCAGTATTCATAAAAATATGAAAGTTATCAGAAAAGTACCAAAAATTTGTCCAAACTAAATTTTTATGTCCTACTTATAAATAAGAAGTTTATTTTTTCCAATTTAATATAAAATTGTTAGTTATTTCATTTAAAAAAATTCACCACTAATAGGCAGTAAAATATCATTTTTGATAAATACTTCCTTTATCTAAATAATTGAATTTATTCTTATATTATGTCTAAGAAACACATAATATGGGTGTTAAAATTATATAGAGTATATAATATTCAAAATTTAGTTAATACTATTCATAACCACTTTTTTAACAGCTAGTTCGGTAAGTTGTGGTGCGTGCGAACTCGGTGTAACGTGTAGCCCAAGCTATTGAATTACATTTATGAGATAACATACTATAGAATATTGGGGTGTTACATTCTCCCCTCCTTCAAAAAATTACGTCCTTGCAATTTGAAATAAAATAGAAAATAAATGGTTAAAAATAGAAAATTACCTTTTTGGAATACCCACATCGGAAATTGGTTTAATAAAATATAGTCTTAATAAGAGGGAAAGAGAAATTAAAAAGTCACCACCAAATTATGATATCAATTAAGAGAACATTGGTGGAAATTAGAGACACATTATTTGAGGAAATATGTAAATATTTATAGGGATTTATCGAAGTCATCAATCACTAACAAGTGTAAAATTGAGGGCCTCAAAGCTATCAATCTATGATGAGGTAAAATATCATCGGTTTGACAAAACATAAGGTATTAGGATAACACATTTTTGGTTTTAAGATCCCTTCACTAATGTTTATGAATTAATTGATCCATAGAATAAAAGGAAAAAAATATTCTTGAGAAGTAGAGTTTCATCATTCAATTAATTCCTACCACAAACTCATCTTTAAGTCCAAAAGATAATAGAATTCAAAAATATTATATTTATCCTAATCGTATAGGGTTCCAAAAATAATGAATTTATAATTCATTTGTCAGAACATTTAAAAAAACTACATTATACAAACCAGGACATCATGTATGCTAGTGGTAGGTGATCCACCCTTGTTGCCCTTCAGTTGCAGTTTTAGGTCTTGTGGCCTTTCCGGATGTGACGAGTTGTCACCCGACCTCCGGGTTTTCTTTTTTATGAAAACCCAAAAAACAATCTCAAGAAATGATTTAACCTTAACAATAGTTTCCAATGTCAAACTTGATCGATTCCAACCTTTAGACATATCCAAAATATTTCTATCCAAACTCCCAATCCAAAATTTATAAGGAGGGTAAACACAATGAAGATCCATTTTTCCACATAATAACAAGTGAATACCTTCATCATGTATTCTTTCAAAATAATTTAACTATAAAGACCTGGAATTTCCATGTAATTTTTTTTAGTTAAATGGGAATTTTACGAGTCCATAAAAATTGACGGCTCGTGATTTCGAGGCCCAGTGTGCTCGGAATCAATTTTTGAAGTTTTTTTTGGGTACGTTCAGTAAAATTTCGAGCAGGTTTTTATAACTTTTGAACTAGTGCTTGGAATTGAAATTTGAGGGCACCGTTGAACTCCAAGCGCTGGTATTCGCCTAAGGAGACTTTCACCTCAACGGTAATTGGTCGAGGGTGAAAGTTAGTTTTTGGGTTTTTGTGAAAATAATAAAATAAAATAAACACACATTTTATTTTATTTTATCTATTATAACCACCCATCTGGAATTTGTAGGTGGTGACCACCACACCATAACCTCCCATGAGAGGTTATGTTGGTAGGGACCACCCGAGTTCTCAAAACCTCCCATTTTGAATTTGGGAGCGGGGACCACTCGACCCCCAGTTAATGGGGGAGAGGAAAACCTCTAAACTACCTCATTAATGTGGATGAGCCTCTTGATCATCCTCCACATTAATTCTACCAACGAACCTATTGATTGTGCCAACTCTCTCTTAATAAAATCAACCATTTTGAATATTATTCCAACAACATAATCTATTATTTGGAGGCTATTATTTCATTTTGGTGGAAACTTGGGAGAGGAGAAATATTGGGAGAAGCCTCCTAACGAAGAATTATCCACCGATGAGAAATGCCTTCGACTACAAAGAACGACCTTGACTTCAACTTCATTTCTCGGAACTTCCTTCAATGTAGGACGTGTTCGTCTATAATGAAATGACGTCCACCTTCCTGCACCAACATCAACCAACTTCGAACAGGGTAGTGGATTTTTGTGATTGATTTTATATTCTGGTGATTATTTCCTTATAAAACAAAGAACACTGATCTACTTCTAACTAGTTGATCTGCATATGTTTTCCTTTTGCATGTTTTGGGATTTGTCATTACGGTAGGGTTTATTTTGCTTCTTTTTTATGAGCCAAATGCTACCACCCTAAACGCATAGGGTACGGACCAAACCAACACGGCCCGACCCCTCCTCCATTCTATTTTGCGGTGTTCTTCAAAACGGAGGATGGCGACAACGGCAACGAAGGTGATGAAGGCAACTGCCATGCGCCTATAGCCTCCATGACTCGCACCGCCCCCTCGGCGTTTCACGCCACCTCCGACTGAACCATTCGTGCCCCCTCGCGGCGCCCCGGCCGAACCGCCCATGTGGTCTCCAGCCTTCTGACTGAGCCATCTCAGGCCAGGCCGAGCCACCCTAGCCGCGCCGCCCACCGGGCAAAATCGCCCCAGCCACGCCGCACCGCGGACGCACCACCCCGACTGTTCCGGCCTCCTGCGCCGCGTCGGCCGCGCCTGCTCGCCGATCCTGAGCCGCCACTGGCCGATCCAGCCCCGACTTTTCCACCCCAGCATGCCGACTTCCCGATCCCCCAGCTGAACCCACGCCCTCGCGGCACCCCGGTTAAGTCAAACTCTTACACCCCTCATGGCCCCCTTCGGCACGAGTCGCCAATGGGGCGCCCTCTGGGCTGAACCGCCCTCACACCGACCCACGGCCGGTCCGCGCCCTCTCGGCCGGTTCGCGCCCTCACAACACTCTGCGGCCCCTCGCAGCCGGCTGGGCTGGGCCCAGTGGGCTGGTCGAGGCCCATCAGGCTAGGAAGACCCAATAGGTCAGGTTGGGCCGATCCAAACTGGGTCGGGCCTGGTCGGTCAGACCGGACCCGGACCCACTAGGACCCTTTACTTTCTTTTGGACATATCTTTGGCACCGGACGTCCATTTGACGAACCGTCAGTGGCGCTGGAAATCATGGAGCATGATGGTCCCTTTTAGTGTACGCCACTTTAGTTTTGGGTATATTTGTGATACGGTCTGGTTGGATCATGCCCAAATCCAACCGGTCCACCAGTACTAAAAGATTAATAACTCACATACCAAGCGTCTGATTGATGTGACGTCTGTTGCGTTGAGACCCCTATGACATAGAGGACCTTTGAGATACTTCTTCATGGGACTTCGTGACAGTTTGATTATCGACCAGTAGCATGTGGAGCGGAACCTTCCAGTGTCGAGCGAGCAGAGTGCAGAGACCTAGTAGCTGGCTAAGACCTGACGACTACTGACCGTTTGACTCGGAGAAACTCTACTAGCCCAGTGGGGAGCACCTGGTTCTAGCGGCAGACCCATGGTGGAAGAACGCACTTGGTGACACGGAAGTCCCATGGTAGTCGACAAGAGGAGTAACTTTGCAGGCTACGAGAGGGAGCATCTGGGTGTGGCGGCATACCCACGGTGGGGAGCACCTCTGTGTGATGTAGCAGACCCACAGTACTCGATAAGAGGAGTACCTAAGCCATCTAAGGTTAGTGGGAAGCGTGCTTGGTGTCATGAAAGTCCCATTCTACTCGAAAAAGGATGAGTTATCCAATAGTCGTGGTTTTGATAATGTAAATAAAATCCTAGTTTAGCTGAGTTAGTACTTTTATTTTTTCCCCATGATTGAGATGAATCAGTAGATAACTTAGGTATATGTATGGGCATATACCTAAGTAAGGTTATCTATTGATTTAATACATTGTGGTTTAACCTTGTTGGATTTTTTGAGACCTTGATGGTCTCAGGGTCCCTACTGAGTATCGTTATACTCACCCCTACATAGACTATGATCATACCTTGTTGTATTGGTTGCAGATGATGGACAGTGCTAACTAAGGTAGAGAGTACCCGGACTGGATGGTGTCTGGAGGTGGACCATAAGATGAGTCGGTACACAGAGGAGATTGACTATCGTGGAGTGCTGAGGATTCTATCTATACCTACCCTTCAGGTAGGAATCCCGGAGGATGACCCAGCAGCTATTTTTCCTTTCTTCAGTTGTACTTGTACTTCGAGTTCCTTGTACTTTACAGTTGAGCTTGTATTTCTGGCCCCTTTTACTTTTCAGCACTCTTTTTTAATAAAGTTTACTTAGTGTTTTGTATCTAGTTATGTGCTCTGTTGTTTGCGTTTATAGGTTATAAAGGCAATTCCTTCCCAGTTTTAGAGAATTGCGCCTTTGGTTCTAGTCGCCCACCCATGGCCTATGGAAGGTGGGCTTGGGGTAGTAACGGAACGAGCCCCAGGGGAAGGGTCATGAACAATTGGTATCAGAGGAGTCGGTTCTACCATAGAACATTGGACTATGATCTTTCTTTTCTATGAAACAATAGTGTTAAGTGTAGTGAGTGTGGTTTTCAGTTTCAGGAGTCCATTGTTGATGTGGTGGCCGATGTATCCATACACCAGGACCCTGACTTCTGATTTCTGACTATGTGCATGAAAACACTGATTGTGTGTTTGTTTTCAAAAGTTTTCTTCAATTCAAATCAACTATGCCATCTCACCAGGTATAATCTTTTTAACTATAGTGTAGCTGTTTCTTTTCAGGATGCCTCCATGCAGACATCTGGTTAGAGTTCTGAGTGTTGTACACACTGATAGCCCACCGAGCGATGAGGCATCGGTGCAGGGCCCTTTTCCAGAAGAGACACCAGCTGTACTACTCCCTGTTGGGCCACCGATGCCACTGATCCTAGAATCAGATGATGCATGCCACTTGAGATCGTTTCACGAGATACAGTGCTAAAGGCCACCCAGGTTCAGGGGAGAGATGGACCCACAGGAGGTTGAGGATTGGCTGGAGGCTGTAGTGAGAGTCTTCCAACTGGTAGGGACACCAGCAGACCTCATGGTGATTCTTCCTACCAACCTTCTACAGGTAGCAATGGGTAGATGGTGGAGTAGTATGCTCATGGTTCATGATGAGATGATGCTTCTCTAGGTAGACATCGAGAGCCTGTTTTGGGAAAATTTTGTCCCAGAAACTCTCTGTGTTGTGTGCATACAAGAGCTACTTCATCTAAAGTAAGGTACCATGACTGTAGCTCAGTACTCATCGAGGTTCACTGTCCTCTCACGTTACTCCACTGATATGGTATGGGACCCATTCTTCAGGGCCCGGACCTTCGATCAGGGACTCAAGAGGGAGATCAAGGCTTCGATGATCTCACTCAGCATCCAGATGTAGGCAGGAGTGTTAGAGAGAGCCCTCCTGGTATAGATTTTCATTGCCTAGCAGTCTCTAGCAGTGAGATCCACCACCAGTCGACACATAGATGAGTCTTCTACAGTTGGTAGTAGATAGACTTAATAGAGGTCCGAGAGGACCAGACCTACAGGTGGATGACTTCATGACTCATGATCGGTTATTCGGGGAACCCGAAGCGAAGACAGACATTCCAGGAGTGGGCAGTGTCACGCATGTGGCGAGCAGGGTCACATGGCTCGTGACTGTCTGACCCGCCATTCGGATGATCAGGAGACAGTCGAAAGACCACTCAGGCAAAGATAATGATTCGATCGAGGTGGTCTGTAGGGAGCAGGCAGACGTAGCAGAGTAGTTGGTCGTGCAGCTGACGGTGGATGATGATTCGAGGTGTTACCTCCACCACCACCAAGAGGTCCACCTCGACTGCAGGGAGCAGGTGGACAGGGGAGAGCTCATCTCCAGGAAGATGTGGCATACAATAATGGTGCTCTAGATATGATTCTTGGTACGATCTTTGTCTAATCCACCATAGATGCAGTGCTTATAGACTCACATTCCAGTCACTCTTTCATTTCCACTGCCCTCGTTCGGAGCTCAGAGATTATAACGGAGTCATTGGCTCTATCCTTATAGCTAGAGACTCCTATGGGAGCAGATTCGATGATTGCGCACTGGTTCCGGTAGAGTGATCTTACTCTAGAAGGTGAGAGCTTCCGCTGGGATCTCCTAGTAGCAGCGTCGAGGCCTTACGACGTCATCTTGGGTATGGAATGTTTATCTGCAGTCAAAGTTCAGATTAACTATATTAGGTGAAAAGTGCGGTGTGTCCGCACAGATGGGACCAGTTTTACCTTCAACAGCGATAAGGGATCCTTTGTAGTACATGATGAACTTACTCGGAGGATAGCGCAGCCGATCACTCATCAGTTGGCAAGCCATACCCTCAGAGCAGTTGATGTGGAGAGTCTGAGCTATCCTATAGTGGTGGACCATTACGCAGATGTCTTCAATGATGATGTTCCAGGTTTACCCCCCCCCCCCATCGAGAGGTAGAATTTTACATTGACTTGTACCTCAGGATGGAACAAATATCTACACCAGCGTATTGGATGGCTCCCACGGAGCTTCATGAGATGCGTGTACAGCTAGAGGACTTGCTGGGGAAGGGATTCATCTGGCCCAGTGTCTCTCCCTGGGCAGCCCTGACTCTGTTCGCCAAGAAGGAAGATGGGAGTTTGAGGCTTTGTGATGACTGTTTGCGCCTAAACTAGGTGACTCTGAATAACAAGTACCCACTCCCAAGTATTGAAGACCTCTTTGATCAGCTGTAGGGACCACAATGGTTCTCGAAGATAGACCTCGGATCAGGCAATCACCAGCTTAGAGTTCGAGACAAGGATGTGTAGAAGACGCCTTTTAGATGTCAGTATGGCCACTACGAGTTCTTGGTTATGCCATTCGGCATAACCAATGATCCAGCCATGTTCATGGGGCTCATGAATAGAGTCTTTCAGCCACACCTTGATCGCTTTGTCGTAGTCTTCATCGATGACATTCCGATCTACTCGACTACTAAGGAGGAGCATGCCTATCATTTGCAGGTAGTACTAGACACACTCTGAGAGCACCAACTTTATAGTAAGATCTAAAAGTGCTAGTTATGGATCCAAGAGGTTCACTTTTTGGGACATGTCATCTCAGAGGCTAGAGTTGTAGTGTATTCAGAAAATATTGAGGTGGAACTTACTTAGGATCCACCCAATAGTGTGACGGAGGTACGAAGTTTCTTGGGTTTGGCTGGTTATTACCAGAGGCTTGTACCAGACTTCTCTAGAGTTGCATCACCACTATCAGCCTTGAAGAAGAAGGGGAAACCCTTTGTGTGGTCGGAGAGATGCCATTAGAGATTTCAAGAGGTGAGGTAGAGGTTGACTAGTTCCCCATCATGAGGCTTTCAGAAGAAGGTGCAGGGTACGTAGTCTACTGCGACGCATCAGAGACCGGGCTCAGATGTGTCCTGATGCAGGAGCAAGAAGTGATCACATATGGTTCTCTAAAACTGAGATAGCAAGAGAAAAACTATGCTAACCATGACTAGGAGTTAGCAGCAGTGGTCTTCTCCTTCAAGATATGGGGACACTATCTGATGGGAGAACATTTTACAGTGTACTCTGATCACCAAGGTCTTAGGTATATCTTCTCTCAAAAGGACCTGAACCTGAGACAATGACTTTGGCATTAGTTCCTCCAAGACTATGAAATCTAGATAGTCTATACTCTTGGGAAGGGGAACATTGTTGTAGATGAACTCAGTAGGAGATCTGGTATACAGCTAATAGGCGATGAAATGCAGATGTTGGCGTCTTTGTAGATATCCTTTGTGGATCGAGATGAAGGAGCTTTTCTTCAATCTCTTATAGTCACTCCCCCCCTTATTCAGTGAGTTAGGGAGCCGCATCATGGGGACACTGACTGTGAGATATGACGTGGTTAGATATCCATAGGGCAAGAACCTGATGGATTTTCTGAAGGTAGGGAGCACTTCATCCTCTTCAGAGGATGTACTATGTTACCAGTGTCACATCAAGAGGGAGTGTTGAGGGAATTTTACACATTCCCTCTAGCGGTACATCCATGAGTGGAGAAGATGTACCAAGATCTATGACGATAGCACTGGTGGCCTGGAATCAAGAAGGAAGTTGCAGAGATTGTTTCTCAGTGCCTCACTTATCAGCAAACGAAGGCGAAGGACTAGGTAGCAGCAGTCATGGTTTAGTCATTAGAGGTCCTAGAGTGGAAGTAGGATGGGATATCCATGGTCTTCGTGGAATGAATTCCACGTACATACCAGGGTCATGACTCAATTTGGATGATCGTAGATTGACTCACCAAGTCGGCCCACTTCCTACCAGTTAGAGAGTATGGTTTAGTATAGAGCTTGGGAAGACACTATGTGCAAAAGATTGTGCAGCTACATGGAGTACCTCTGACGATTATCTCTGATTGTGATGCATGATTCACTTCCCGGCTATGGAAGGGGTTGCATGAGGCATTCAGGATGCAGCTTCATTTGAGCACCACCCTCCATCCTCAAACGGATGGTCAGACTGAGTGAACCATTCAGACCCTCGAGGATAAGTTGTGTGCTTGTGTCCTTGACCTCAGTCACAGCTGGGAGGATCACATAACTTTGGTGGAGTTTTAATACAAAAATAGTTATCACTACACCATTGGGATGGAACCTTTTGAGGCATTGTACGGGAGACCTTGCAGATCACATTTGTGTTGGACTGACCCAGGGGAGTCAGCACTTGTGGGACCAAAGATGGTACGGGCTACCACAAAGAAGGTTTAGATCATCCAGGAGCAGATGAAGACTGTACAGAGTAGGCAAAAGTCATATGCCGATAGGAGATAGAGACCTCTAGAGTTTGAGGAAGGTAGCCACTTCTTTCTACGGGTCTCACCCCGACAAGGTATATGGATATTAGGTCGAGGCGGCAAGTTATCCCCAAGATTCATTGGGCCTTTTTAGGTCCTCAACAGAGTTGGCGAGGTGGATTACTGCTTAGCTCTTCCACCTCAGTTGCACTGGGTACACGACGTCTTCCATGTATCCCAGCTGAGGAGATATGTTCATGATCCTTCCCACATCATCAACCATGGAGAGATGGATGTTGGCAATGGGGAATATTTTACGGAGGTTCCAGTAGAGATTGAGGATTGACAGGAGCAGGTCCTTCCTCGATGGTTGATAACTATGGTGCGCATTCATTGGCCGCACGGGATCCTCCAAGAGAGAACATGGGAGTGAGAGGCACAGATGCATGCTCATTACCCCCACTTATTCCCTTAGTTTGAGTTGTGTCTTATGGGAAAAAATGACGACGCCAGATTCTGAGTCCTGGTGTGCCTAGAATCAATTTTTGAAGTTTTGTTCAGGTACGTTCAGTGAAAGTTCAAGCGAGTTTTTATAACTTTTGAACTGGTGCTCAGAATTGAAATTTGAGGTCACCGTTGAACTCACAGCGCCAGTATTCGCTTCAGGAGACATTCACCTCAACAACAGTTGGTCAAGGGTTAAAGTTAGTTTTTTGGTTTTTCATGGAAATAATAAAATAAAATAAACACACGTTTTATTTTATTTAATCTATTATAACCACCCATGTGGGTATTGTAGGTGGGGACCACCACACCTTAACCTCCCATGAGAAGTTATGGTTGTGGGGCCTACTCGAGATTTCAAAGCCCCCCAATTTAAATTTTGGAGTGGGGACCACCTGGCCCCCTGTTAGTGGGGGGAGAGTAAAACCTCTAAACTCCCTCATTAATGTGGAGGAGCCTCTTGATCTTCCTCCACATTAATTCTTCCAATTCACTTATTGATTGTGGCAACTCTCCCTTAATCAATTCAACCATTTTTTATATTATGGCAAAAAATTAATATATTTTTTGGAGGCTATTATTTCATTTTGGTGGAAGCTTAGGAGAGGAGATATATTGGGAGAAATATCAGGAGAAAGTTCCCAATGAAGAACGCTCCACCGACGAGGGACTCCTTCGACTATGAAGAATGGCCTCGACCTCGACTTCCTTTCTTAGAACTTCCTTCGATGTAGGACGTGTTTGTCTACAATGAATTGATGTCTGCCTTCTGGAACCAATGTCAACCAACTTAGAACAAGGTAGGGGATTTTTTTATTGATTTTATATTCCCGTGATTCTTTCCTTCTAAAACAAAGAACGGAGATCAACTTCTAACTAGTTGATCCGCATATATTTTCCTTTTGTGGGTTTTGGGATTAATAATTACGGGAGGGTTTGTTGTGCTTCGTTCTTGTTAGAAAAATGCTACCACCCTAAATACAAAGGATGCGGACCAAACCAACAGGTCCTGATCCCTACGATGTTCTCTTTTGTGGTGTTCTTCTAAATGGAGGATAGGGACAACATCAATGAAGATGATGAAGGTAACGGTCACGCCCTCATGGCCTCCGCGACCCACGCCGCCTTCGCGATGTCTCACTCTGCCGCCGGCTGAACAGGTCGTTCCCCCTCAAGGCGCCCCTGCCGACCCCCCCCCCCCCGGTCTCCGCCCTTCTGGCCGCTCCACCCCGGGATGGGCTGAGCCACCCTAGTCGCGTCGTCCGCCGGCCGAACCGGCCCCGGCAACACCACCCCGGCCACGCCGGCCTCCCTAGCTGCCCCGACCACGCCAGCACGCCGGCCCCGAGTTGACAGGGGGAGTACCTCTTCAGGCTATGAGGGAGAGCGCCTGGGTGTGGTGGAAGACCTACGATGGGGAGTGCCTCTATGTGATGCAGCAAACCCACAGACTCGACAGAAGGAGTCCCTCAGTAGTCCCAAGTTAGTGGGAAGTGCGCTTGCTGTCACGGCAGGCCCAGTGTACTTGAAAAAGGAGGAGTTCTCCAGCAATGTTGGTCTTGATAATTTCAATAAAATCCTAGTTGAGCTGAGTTTTTACTTTTGTGCTTTCTTCATGATTGAGATGGATCATTTGATAACTTAGGTATATGTTTGGGAATATACTTAAGTAAGGTTATCTGTTGATTTCATACTTTATTTTTTATCCTTTTTGGATTTTGTGAGACCTTGAGGGTCTTGGGGTCCTTACTGTGTATCACTATTCTCACCCCTACACGGGTTATGCCCGCACCATGTTGTGTTGGTTGCAGACAACGGACAGTGCTGACTGAGGGTGAGAGTACCAGGAACCGATGGTGCTCGGAGGTGGACCATACGGCAAGTTGGTTCATGGAGGAGACTGATGGACGTGGAGTGCTAAGAGGCTATATATACCTACCCCTCATGTAGGAATCCCGAAGGATGACCCATCATCTTTTTTTCCTTTCTTCAGTTATACTATTACTTCCAGTTCCTTGTACTTTACAGTTGGACTTCTATTTCCGGCCCCATTTAATTTTCAGCACTCTTTTGTTATACAGTTTACTTAGTGTCTTTTATTCAGTTGTGTGCTCTGTTGTGTGCATTTATAGGTTATAAAGGCAATACCTTCCCAGTTTTAGGGAATTATTCCTTGGGTGCTAGTCTCCAGCCCCTGGCGTATGGAAGGAGGGATTGGGGTAGTCATGGCACGGGCCCCGGGGGACGGGTCATGACATTAACACCCTAAATTACTATAAAACATTATTAATTACAATCAGGCTCCCTTATTCCTTATAGAATACTGAATATACTCCTTCCATCCAAAAAAATTTTAAACTCCAACAATGATGGAATATAAAACTCATTAATCAGTTTTCAGGTAGTCAAGAATATCCAATATAATTTATCTAAATCAATCATATATTATTCCAAAATCTCTACCTCAGTATCAGAACCATATTATTATTTATCTTTATCTCAGCCATATATTTTCCAAAACAATTAACCTGGTATTGAGTAACTTTAATTGGTTCCACACAATCTCATGTTCTTAATGAAATAGTACTATTGAACAATCCTTATATACTCTATAATCACTACCACAAAACTGGGCAAGGAAGGCGCCTGCCTTTATGAGTGCTAACGGAAAAGCGCTGACTAAGGGGTAGGACTTTATCAGTGCTAAAAAAATGCTCATATATGTTCCCCTTATTTGTGCTAAAACATGCACTGATAAAGGTGTACCCTTTATCAGTGTTTTTTTAGCGCTAGTAAAGGGTACATTTATCAGCGCTTTAAATATCCCTTTATCAGTGCTTTTCTTAGCGCTGATAATGTTTATTGTATTCATTAAATATAAAACACATGTTATAACTATATATATATATATATAATTAAATAATTATAAGATTAATAATAAATATATTTATTAAATTTATAAGATTTATTAGATTTATTAATTCATTATATTTATTAGATTTATTAATTCATTAGATTTAATATATATATTTATTATATTTGTTTGTATTAAATAAATATATTTATTATATTTGTTTTTATTAAATGTATTTGTTTTATTTATAAATATATAATACTTATTAATATATGTGTATAATTAAAATTTTTTAATATATATGTGTTTTCCAATGAATTGGGGTCAATGAATATATCTTACGTATATGCTATGTGATCATATATGTGCATGAATAATGTTCATTTATAGATTATAATTATATATCACATTGATGTGTTATTTATTTATAATTCATTATGTTACCCATATAATATATATGTTCTAAAAAATGTACACTTATAATTAAAATTACATTATTTTTAAAAAATAAATATATATTTTATTATATTTTCAATGATATATATATAAATATACCTTTCAAATAATTTTATAAGTATAAATAGAGATATATTTATTTAGAGTTATAAATATTAATAAAAATATATATATTTATCATAAATATCATTTTAAATGAATATATAATAATATAAACAAATTATTAAATGTATACATTTATCAGTGCTTTTATTAGCGCTGATAAAGTATGGATTTATCAGCAATAAAAAAGTGCAGATAAAGTGGGTTTTTATCAGCGCTAAAATGAAAAGCGCTGATAATGACACCCTTTATCAGTGTTTAAAAAGAGCTGATAAAGACCCCCTTTATCAGCACGTTTTACTAGCGCTGATAAAGGTCCCCGCCAGATTTATAAGTGCCATCGGGTCCTCCTCCTCCCTACACCTTATCAAGCTTTCGCAGAACCCCTACCATGTGCCTCCGCCGCTACCTCCTCTCCGTCGCTGCCTCCTTCTCCTCCTCCGACGCCTACTTCTCATCCTCCTCCTCTTGTCATGGCTCTTCCTCCCTACACCCTATCAATCACGAAAGCCCTACCATGTGCCTCTGTTGCTGCCTCCTCTCTGCCGCCGCCTCCTTCTCCTCCTCCTCTGCCACGACCACTACCTCATTCTCCTCCTCCGGCTCCTACTTCTCCTCCTCCTCCTATTGTCGTGTCTCCTCCTCCTCCTCCTCCACTGCGGCTCCTCCTCCTCCTCCTCCTCTGTCGTGGCTCCTCTTCATCCCCCTCCTCCACTGCGGCCTCCTCATCCTCATCCTCCACCTATGACTCCTCCTCATCCTCCTCCTCCTCCACTGCCTACTTTGCTGCCTTTACTACCTCCACTTCCTCCACTACCTCTGCTGCCTCTGCTGCCTCCGAGCTGCCTCCACTGCCTCCGCTGCCTCTGCACTGCCTCTGTGCTACCTCTGTTGCTTCCACTGTCGATGCCTCCTCCTCCTCAACCACCAGGTCCTCCTCCTTAAGGTGAGTAAAATTGAATTTTCATGAATTAATTATTTTTCCATTTATTGTCAATATTATGATTAATTATAATTTGGCATGATTCTTGTCTGTGATGCTTGTGTGTGTGACACATGTATATGTGGTTGGTTACTTGTTTAATCTTGATTAGCTCTCCCCACTATAGCCTTGTGATTGAAACCTGAATAGAGAGAGTATTTTTGTGAAAGTTTGTTACACTAGATTAGGATTTCAATCCATCTAGTAGCCCTTAGTATGGATCTTTTACTGATTTTGGATACTACCCCATAGTTAGGCCATGTAGGGTTTGAACCGTCCGTGTTGGTGAATTCATGTCATCAGGTGAGGCATGCCAACGGGATGAGACATATGTTTAGTATGTTCTATATTGTACACTATATTTTACATTATTCTACTAGGGTTTGAAAAAAAACCTTAATAGGGTTTCTATCAATTCTTGCCCACTACCAACTCTCTCTAGGTTGGGTTATATACCAATTTAAATATCACATCATTTATTATAACATAAGTGTTCCACCAACCTCTCACATTGGGTGTGATTCACATGTCCTCTAATTCCACAACATAGTAGCTTCTTCCATCTCACTTACGGTGGGTCTCACCATCACATCACATAAAAAACAATTTGAGGAGTGAATATATATAGATAACCTCGCATAAAACTACTCCAAACCAATTCTAAGTAATCCCCATTTCTATATCTCACATCATATTATCATACAAAAAATTATCTAAGGAGGTAATCACAATATCCAACCTCTATCACAAGTCAAAATGCACCATCAATAGGTGGATCCCATGGAAGTCACACACCAATCCCCTTTGACCAATGCCTTCTCACTCAATGTAGTGTTTTACCAACATCTTATCACTTAAATAAAGGCCATACATCTTGTCTCAGACCAGAACACATATAAATAGTAATCTAAGGAGGGTATCTAGATAGCCAACCTATTATACTAGATAAACCACATCATCAATAGGTGGTCCCCGTGGATGATCATACTTCAACTAGGTGAAAGTCATATGAAGTCCCAATCTCTTAGTCGTTCTGACCATAAATGACAAAATTCACCATCCATTTAGCCTTGCATAATAATCTCCTTAAAACCATCTTGGTTATACATGAAAATTATTCCCAACCTATCAACATTCTAATTCCGCCTATAAGGGAATCTACTGGGTTCTACAAACCTAAAAAATATCTACTCATTGATACCAACACACACTCATCTCTACATGGTAATTTCACAACCCACATTCTATACTTGATCAAGGCCTTGATAGTCTAGTCTATATTATCTTCTACTTCCCACATTAAAACTCATTAAAACTAAATAATTACCATTCTAAGAAACTCACACTAAGAGCATTGGATACTCTCTGCTAAGTCACCCAGACTATTACCATGACCCTCACTTAGGTACCATATCATATCTCCCCTTGGAGATCACTTAATCCAATTATAAGGAGAAAATCCTCTATGTCACACTTCACCAATACCTATATGGAATATCCTACTCATCACACACACCATGACTCTTATATATCCTTAAGAGGATGTTCCCCATCATACGTGAGAAATAAAACTATATTATCCATCTTCTTTAGGCCTAAGTCTCTAACACCTACTCAAATAGCCTTAGAAAACCTTACTAGGCTATACAAATCTCATACCAAACCTGATCCTCTCATAAACACAACTAGAAACCTCACCTCCATGGAGGCTTAATCTCTGGATGATCACAAAATCACAAACATTCAATATAATCCTATCTCTATCTCTTGGTGGATCAAAAACACCCTATTTATTTACCTAGGTTGCTCTTGATTTCTATCCCTTTTTCTGTAACACATATACTCACGCATGAATGCACAATCATGCATAAATTGGAACATGGTTTTGTATTATAGGGTCCACCTACCTCAAAAAATGGAGTGACCCCCTCACCAAGATCAACTCATCCTCAACCAAGACTATACATGACTTATATAATCTTGTACCAATGATTGATACCCAATCTCAAGTTCCAATTCCCAAATAATTAATTATAGAAACTTATAATTAATTAATCACCATAATATAATTAAGAATAATCTTTTAAAAATTCACTAGGCAACACAACACAACCAAAAGCACACAAAACATGGTGAGTTCATCATATGAGGATAACCTCTAGCCAATACAAACAAAATATATATCATCTGAATTGATTTGAAGATGATATAGTAAAATCATCACACAAATCCTAGTTAAAATCATCCTAAATCATAGGGAAATAAAGGATAATAGAAATTGATGAATTATGAGGGAAGAACTCACTAACACACTATAAAAAACTCCCAAGAACCACCCCTCATTAGGGGGGATCGAAGAGAGGAAGAGAATGGATGAATCCCAAGAACCACCCAAGATTTGCTATTAATGAGCATGCCCCCCCCACCATTTTTTAAGTATCTAGTTTTTTATCTAAATTAAACTCATATTCCTTCTCCCCTAATCTATATACCCTTCCTTTGGATTTTAAATAGGATGAATATAAATAAAGAATGGATGAATTTCAATCAGTTGAAAAAAGAGTATGAAGAAGGTGTGAAAGAATTTATCAATTTTGAAAAAGATCATGCATATGACCATTCTCAAATCCATTGTCCATGTTTACACTGTTTTTGTTCAAAAAAAATTGTTTTAGATGAGTTGGAAGAACACTTGATCTATCACAGAATAGATCAGAGTTATACATGTTGGAATAAACATGGGGAAACAACGAATGTAGGTAGTGGCTGGAATAACACTACGTTTTATGGATCATCTGATATGATTACAAGAATGAACAATTATGATGACCGTATGGAGGATGTGATTACAAACATGAATGATGATGAAGATCGTTTTGAGGAAATGACAAGGACTATCAAAGATGAACTTCGTGATTTCCCAAAATTGATTGAGAAGTTAAAAAGTTTTTCAAAGATGCTATTGTATACTGGTTGCACTATATATATAACACTGTCAGTCGTACTGAAGCTGTATAATTTGAAATCATACAACGGGTGGAGTGATTCCAGTATTATAGAACTACTTTCTCTCTTGAATGACATGCTCCTAGAAGATAATGAGCTTCCAAGTAGAACATAGATTCCAAATGAATTCTACGCTCAATGGGTATGATCTCTGAAAGAATACACACCTACCTGAATGACTTTATAATTTTTATCAAGGACCAAAAATCACATAAAGAATTCCCAAAGTGTGGTGTTTCTCGATACAATAAATTTTAATCCATTCCTACTAAAGTTGTATGGTACTTTCCAGTCATTCCAAGGTTTCGGCTCCTATATGGAAGTGAGGAGACTACAGTACAATTGACATGGCATGCACATACTATAATTGAAGATGGGATACTACGTCACCATGTAGACTCTCCTTAGTGGAAGAGAATTGATCATGAGTATCCTAAATTTGGAAACGAGTCAAGAAACCTTCATCTTGCATTATCTACAGATGGAGTGAGTCCTTTTGGTTTTCAAAGCAACAGTCCCAGTACATGGCCGGTTATGTTGGTAAATTATAACTTACCATCGTGGTTATGCATGAAATGAAAATACATCATGTTATCTATGCTTATATCAGGACCAAAACAACTGGGTAATGAAATTGATATTTATTTAGCTCCATTGATCGATGATTTGAAATTATTATGGGATTCAGGTGTTACATTGTATGATGTTTACAAAAAGGAAGATTTCACTTTGAGATCCATGTTGTATGGGATGATAAATGACTTCCCTACTTCTGGAAATTTTTCAGGATATAGCATTAAAGGAACGCAATGGTGTCCTATTTGCGAACAAGGTACACAATCAATTAGGTTGAAACATTCATCGAAAACCGTGATTCTTGGACATCGCAAATTTCTACCCTGACGACATAAGTACCGATCTTGGACGACATCATTCTATGAAAGTTTAAAAGAACGTACAGCACTGTCTCCACTAACAGGTGATCAGTTTTTTGAGAAAGATAAAAATGTGGACACGACTTTTGGTAAATTAGCTTCAAAAAACCTTACAAAAGTCAGTTGGAAAAGGATATCAAATTTTTCTTTGAATTAAAATACTCGAATTATCTGTATGTCAGACATTTTCTTGATGTTATGCATGTAGAAAAAAATGTATTTGATAGTGTCATCGACACATTGCTTAATACACCTGGCAAAACAAAAGATGTAATTAATGCTAGGTTGGACATGGTTGATATGAGAATACAAGAATAATTGGCCCCAGTGAAGCGTGAAAAACGAACATTTCTTCCTCCTGCTGCTTACACTCTTTCCAGGTAGGAGAGATATCAATTTTTTAACTTCTTGAATGACGTAGAGGTTCCAGAGAGGTATTTTTCAAATATCAGGAACCTCGTGTCAATTAGCGACTTGAAGTTAAAAGCTCTGAAATCACAAGGCTACTATGTTTTGATGCAAGATCTCATTATTATTGCATTACGTTGCATTTTTTCCTAGAATTTATTCCATACATTAACGAAACGGTGTTTCTTCTTCAAAGCTATATACAGCAAAGTTATAGACCCGATAAAATTTTCAATAATGGAAAGATAAATTTCCTTCATGTTATGTTAATTAGAAATGTTCTTCCCAAATTCATTTTTTGATATGATGGTTCATTTTATGGTCCACTAGGTGAGAGAGATTCAACTATGTGGTCTTGTACATTATAGATGGATGTACCCCTTTGAACAGTATATGATGATTTTGAAAGGGTATGTGAAAAATTAAAGTCGTGCAGAGGGTTGTATTGTAGAGTTATATATTATTGAGGAAGCCGTTGAATTCTATACTGAATACCTTTCTGGTGTGTAAATCATTGGCCTACCAAAATCTCATAACCCTGGGCGGCTTGAGGGTGAAGGAATTTTTGGAAGACATTTAGTCACAATCAATATTATAGATTGGGATCAGGACCACCTTTTTGTTTTGCATAACAGTTTCAATGTCGACCCATATTCTGAAACCCACAAAAAAATTCTTAGGCATTTGAATCCATCTAGGGATGAAAAATGGATATCAGATACACATAATCAATAGTTTATAGGATGGTTTCGGGACCATATTTTTAAGAATTCAGATAAAAATCTGGAGTCAATTTTTGAAAGACTTCAATGGATAGCCGGATTAACATAATAAAATGCTTTCGGATTGTATTGATACTTTAGTAAAATGATCCATGAGTCACTTGGGATGTATAAAAATTAACCGCACCTCAATCCGACGCACGATGTCATCGGTATGGAAAAAAGTGTCTGATATCGGTTTCACATTGATATAAACATTAGAAAACAACACTACTGACTTATGGAATACTGATGAAATGCATTAATATTATTTTGACACTTTAGGAAAATGATCCATGAGTCATTTGTGATGTTTACTAATAGACCGCACCTCAATCCAACACACGGTGTGACCGGTACAGCTAAAAGTGTCTCATATCAGTTTGAAATTGATATTAATTTTAGAAAACAACACAAGTGACATATGGAAAACGTGGAAAATGCATTTAGATTATTTTGATAGTTTAGGAAAACGATCCATAATTCATTTTTGATGTGTATGAATCGACTGCACCTCAATCCAACGCACAGTGTGACCAGTATGGATTAAAGTGTCTGATATCAGTTTGAAATTGACATTAACTTTAGAAAAAAACACTACTAACATACGGAATACTGAGAAAATGCGTCCAAATTGTTTTAAAACTTTAGGAAAACAGTCCATGATTCATTTTTGACGTGTATGAATCAATTGCACCTCAATTCGACGCACGGTGTGACTGGTATGGATAAAAGTTTCTGATATAAGTTTCAAATTGACATAAACTTTAGAAAACAATACTACTAACATAAGGAATTCTGAGAAAACACGTTTTGATTGTTTTGATACTTTAGGAAAACTATCCATGAGTCATTTGTGACGTGTAGGAATCAACCAAACCTCAATCCGATACATGGTGTGACAGGTATGGATAAAGGTGTCTGATATCAGTTTGAAATTTAAATTAACTTTAGAAAACAACACAAGTGACATACGGAAAACAGATAAAATGAATTTGGATTATTTTGATACCTTAATACAATGATCCACGAGTCATTTGTGACGTGTAAAAATCGACAACACCTCAATCTGATGCATGGTGTGACCAGTATGGATAAAAGTGTCTGATATCATTTTCAAATTGAAATTAACTTTAGAAAAAAAACCCAAGTGACAAACAGAAAACCAATAAAACGTGTTTATATTGTTTTGATACTTTAGGACAACAATACATGAGTCATTTTTGATGTGTAAGAATCAACCGCACCTCAATCTGACGCACGGTGTGACCGGTATGGCTATAAGTGTCTGATATCAGTTTAAAATTGACATAAACTATAGAAAACAACACTACTGACATACGGAATACCAAGAAAACGCATTTGAATTGTTTTGATACTTTAGGAAAATGATCCATGAGTCATTTTTGATGTGTACGAATTGATCTCACCTCAATCTAACGCGTGGTGTGACCGGTATGGCTAAAAGTGTCTGATATCAGTTTAAAATTGACATTAACTTTAGAAAAAAACACAAGTGACATACGGAAAACCAAGAAAACACATTTGTATTGTTTTGATACTTTAAGACAATGATCCATGAGTCATTTTTGATGTGAAAAAATTAACCTCACCTTAATCAGACGCACATTGTGAGCAGTATGGCTAAAAGTGTCTGATATCAGTTTGAAATTGACATTAACTTTAAAAAACAACACAAGTGGCATATAGAAAACCGAGAAAATGCATTCAAATTATTTTGATACTTTAGGAAAACGATCCATGAGTCATTTTTGACGTGTAAGAATCAATCTCATATCAATCCAACACATGGTGTGACTGGTATGGCTAAAAGTGACTGATATCAGTTTCAAATTGAAATAAACTTTAGAAAACAACACAAGTGACATATGGAAAACCAAGAAAATACATTAGGATTGCTTTGATACTTTAAGAAAACGATCCATGAGTCATTTTTGACCTGTACGAATCAATCACACCTCAATCTGAAGCACGGTGTGACCGGTATGGCTAAAACTGTATGATATCATTTTCAAGTTGTCATAAACTTTAGAAAACAACACTACTGACATACGGAATACCAATCAAATGCATTCAGATTGTATTGATAATTTAGGAAAATGATCCATGAGTCCTTTTTTATGTGTACGAATGAAACTCACTTAAATTTGATGCACGATGTGACCGGTATGGCTAAAAGTGTCTGATATCATTTTGAAATGGACATTAACCATAGAAAACAATACTACTGACATACATAATACTAAGAAAATGCATTCATATTGTTTTGATACTTTAGTAAAATGATCCATGAGTCATTTCTGATGTGTACGAATTGACCTCACCTCAATTCTATGCATGGTGTGACTGGTATGGCTAAAAGTGTCTGATATTAGTTTGAAATTGACATTAACATTAGAAAACAACACAAGTGACACACAGAAAACTAAGAAAACGCATTCGGATTGTTTTTATACATTATTAAAACTATCCACAAGTCATTTTTTATGTTTACGAATCGACCGCACCTCAATCTGATGCAAGGTGTGGCCGGTATGGCTAAAAGTGTCTGATATCAGTTTGAAATTGACATTAACTTTAGAAAACAACACTACTAACATATGGAATACCAAGAAAATGCATTTGTTTTGTTTTGATACTTTATTAAGATGATCCATGGGGCATTTTTTACATGTACGAATCAACCACACCACAATCTGATGCACGGTGTGACCGGTATGGTAAAAAGTGTTTAATATCAGTTTCAAATTGACATAAACTTTAGAAAATAACACTACTGACATACGGAATACCGAGAAAAAGCGTTCGGATTTTTTTTGATAATTTAGTACAAGGATACATGAGTCATTTTGGATGTTTACAAAACAACCACACCTCAATCCGATGCACGGTGTGACCGATATGGCTAAAAGTGTCTGATATCAGTTTCAGATTAACATAAACTTTAGAAAACAACACAAGTGACATACAGAATACCAAGAAAATGCATTCGTATTGTTTTGATACATTAGAAAAATAATCCATGATTCATTTGTGACATGTAAAAATTGACCTTACCTCAATCTGAGGTATGGTGTGACCAGTATGGCTAAAAGTGTCGGATATCAGTTTGAAATTGACATTAACTTTAGAAAACAACACAAGTGACATATGGTAAACCAAGAAAACACATTTAGATTGTTTTTATACTTTAGGAAAATTATCCATGAGTCATTTTTGACGTCTACAAATCAATCATACCTCAATCCAATGCACGGTGTGACCGTTATGTCTAAAAGTGTCTAATATCAGTTTTAAATTGACATTAACTTTATAAAACAACACAAGTGACATACGGAAAACTAATAAAATGCATTCGGATTGTTTTGATACTTTATTTAAATGATCCATGAGTCATTTTTGATGTGTACAAATCAACCACACATCAATCTGATGTATGGTGTGACTGATATGGCTAAAAGTGTCTGATATCAGTTTCAAATTGACATAAACTTTAGAAAACCACACTGATGACATTTGGAAAACCGATCAAATGAGATCGGATTGTTTTGATACTTTAGTAAAATGATCAATGAGTCATTTGTAATGTGTACTAATCAAATGAACCATAATCTAATGCACGGTGTGACCGGTATGGATAAAAGTGTCTGATATCAGTTTGAAATGGACATTAACTTTAGAAAACAACACAAGTGTCTTACGGAAAACTAAGAAAACACATTAGGATTATTTTGATAATTTAGGACAATGATCTATGAGTCAGTTATGATGTTTAAGAATCAACTGCACCTCAATCTGATCCATAGTGTGACCGGTATTGCTAAAAGTGTCTGATATCAGTTTGAAATTGACAATAACTTTAGAAAACAACACAAGTGACATATGGAAAACCAAGAAAACACATTCAGATTGTTCTGATACATTAGTACAATGATCCATGAGTCATTTTTGATATATACGAATCAACGGCACCTCAATTAGACGCATGGTGTGACCAGTATGGATAAAAGTGCCTGATATCAGTTTCAAATATCAGTTTCAAATTGACATAAACTTTAGAAAACAACACTATTGACATACAGAATACCAAGAAAATGTGTTCGGATTGTTTTGATACTTTTGGAAAATGATCCATGAGTAATTTTTCACGTGTATGAATTAACCGCACCTCAATCCGATGCATGGTGTGACCGGTATGTCTAAAAGTGTCTGATATCAGTTTCAAATTGACATAAACATTAGAAAACAACAATACTGACATACAGAATACCGAGAAACTGCGTTCGGATTGTTTTTATACTTTAGGAAAACGATGCAAGAATCATTTGTGACATGTAATAATCAACCACACCTCAATCTGATGCACAGTGTGACTGTTATGTCTAAAAGTGTATGATATCAGTTTGAAATTGACATTAACTTTAGAAAACAACACTACTGACATACGGAATACCGTGAAAATGCATTCATATTGTTGTGATACTTTAACACAATTATCCATGAGTCATTTGTGATATGTATGAATCAACCACACCTCAATTTGACAAATGATGTGACTGGTATGGCTAAAATTGTCTGATATGAGTTTGAAATTGACATTAACTTTAGAAAACAACACAAGTGAAATACTGAAAACTGAGAAAATGCATTCAGATTGTTTTGATACTTGAGTAAAATGATCTTTGAGTCATTTGGGATGTTTAAGAATCTTCTGCACCTCAATTTGACACACGGTGTGACCGGTACAGAAAAAATTGTCTGATATCAGTTTGAAATTGACATTAACTTTAGAAAACAACACTACTGACATATGGAATACTGAGATAACACATTCATATTGTTTTGATACTTTAGTAAAATGATCCATGAGTCATTTTTGACATGTACGAATCAACTGCACCTCAATCTGACGCACGGTGTGATCAGTATGGCTAAAAGTGTCTGATATCAGTTGGAAATTGACATAAAATTTAGAAAACAACACTGCTGACATATGGAAAACTGAGAAAATGCATTCAGATTGTTTTTAAACTTTACGAAAACAATCCATGAGTCATTTGTGACTTTTATGAATCGACTGCACCTTAATACGACGCACGGTGTGATCAGTATGGCTAAAAGTGTCTGATATCAGTTTGAAATTGACATTACCTTTAGAAAACAACACTACTGGCATACTTAATACTGAGCAAACACATTCAGATTGTTTTGATACATTAGGAAAAAAATCCATCAGTCATTTGTTATTTTTACGAATCAAACGCACCTCAATCTGATGCACGATGTGACCAGTATAGCTAAAAGTGTCTGATATTAGTTTGAAATTGACCTTAACTTTAGAAAACAATACAAGTGACATACAGAAAACTGAGAAAATGCATTCAGATTATTTTCATACTTTAGTAAAACAATCCATGAGTCATTTTTGACATGTAAAAATCAACAGAAACTCAATCTGACGCACGGTGTGACCGGTATGGCTAAAAGTGTCAGATATCATTTTGAAATTGACATAAACTTTAGAAAACAACACTAATGACATAAGGAATACTAAGAAAACGCATTTTTATTGTTTTTATACTTTAGTACAACGATCCATGGGTGATTTTTGAAGTGTACGAATCAACTGAACCTCAATCTGACACACGGTGTGACAGGTATGGCTAAAAGTGCCTGATATCAGTTTGAAATTGACATTATCTTTAGAAAACAACAATACTGACTTACGGAATACCAATAAAACGTGTTTTGATTGTTATTATACTTTAATAAAAAGATCCATGAGTCATTTTTTACGTGTAAGAATCGACTACACCTCAATCCGATGCACAGTGTGACCAATATGGGAAAAAGTTTTTGATATCAGTTTGAAATTGACATTAACTTTGGAAAACAACACAAGTGACATATAGAAAATCAAGAAAACATGTTCAGATTGTTTTGATACATTATTTAAATGATCCATGAGACATTTTTGACATGTATGAAATGATCTCACCTCATTCTGACGCACGGTGTGACCGGTATGGATAAAAGTGTCTGATATCAGCTTGAAATTGACATTAACTATAGAAAACAACACTACTAACATACGGAATACCAAGAAAACACATTCATATTGTTTTGATACTTTAGGAAAACGATCCATGAGTCATTTGTGACATGTACGTATCAACCGAACCTCAATCCGACACATGGTGTGACCAGTATGGCTAAAAGTGTCTGATATCAGTTTCAAATTGACATAAACTTAAGAAAACAACACTACTGACATAATGAATACTGAGAAAATGCATTAGGATTTTTTTGATACTTTTGGAAATCTATCCATGAGTCATTTTTGATGTGTATGAATTAAACGCACCTCAATATGATGCATGGTGTGACCGGTATGGCTAAAAGTGTCTGATATCAGTTTGAAATTGACATTAACTTTTGAAAACAACACTACAAACATACGGAATACTGATAAAATGCATTCATATTGTTTTGATACTTTATTATAATGATCCATGATTTATTTGTGACGTGTACGAATCAACCTAACCTCAATCTGATGCACGGTGTGACTGGTATGGATAAAAGTGTCTGATATCAGTTTGAAATTGACATTAACTTTAGAAAACAACATAAGTGACATACGGAAAACCAAGAAAATTCTTTCAGATTGTTTTGATACTTTAGGAAAAAGATCCTTGAGTCATTTTTGAGGTGTAAAAATTGACCACATCTCAATATGACGCACGGTATGACCGGTATACCTAAAAGTATCTGATATCAGTTTTAAATTGACATTAAAATTAGGAAACAACACTACTGACATACGGAATACCGAGCAAACATGTTCAGATTTTTGTGATACTTTTGGACAACAATCCATGAGTCATTTTTGATGTGTATGAATCAACCACACCTCAATCCAATGCACGATGTGACAATAATGGCTAAAAGTATCTAATATCAGTTTCAAATTGACATAATCTTTAGAAAACAACACTACTGACATAGGGAATACCGAGAAAATGCATTAGGATTGTTTTGATACTTTAGGAAAATGATCCATGAGACATTTTTGATGTGTAAAAATCAACCTCACCTAAATCCGATGCATGGTGTGATCGGTATGGCTAAAAGTGTCTAATATTAGTTGCAAATTGACATTAACTTTAGATAATAACACAATTGGCATACAAAAAACCAAGAAAACACGTTCGGATTTTTTGATACATTAGGACAATGATTCATGAGTCATTTTTGACGTGTAAAAATCAAATGTACCTCAATCTGATGCACGGTGTGACCGATATGGCTAAAAGTTTCAGAAATCAGTTTCAAATTGACATAAACTTTAGAAAACAACACTACTGACATTAGGAATACTAATAAAACCTGTCCGTATTGTTTTGATACTTTAGGAAAATGATCCATGATTCATTTGTGACGTGTACGAATCAACCACACCTCAATCTAATAGACGTTATGACCGTTAAATCTTTTCATTAGATAAAGAATCGGTATTTTTTTAATGAGATAAATCATCCAAAAACATGTTGATTTTACATTATTCCCTTTCATTGGTATCAGAATGAAAACATTAGAGTTTATCATTTCCATATTTTAGTTTCAAATTTCCATATTAATGTATTCATTCATATTAATGTTTTATTTTATTTCATTATTTTATTACTAACATAATATTTGTTTTCTTATATAGGTGAATTTTTTTCCTTGAGTTCAGATGCTTTGTTTGGTAACAAATACAGTGGACGACAATTTTTGAGAGAGGATCACGGATATCAATGTATGAAACATTAATGTTTATAACTATTGTTGGATAATTGTAATTGTAACCATGTAATACATTTTTTAAAATTTATATAGTAGTGTGTTTTTTTGTATTCATGATGTTAAGTAACTGTATATAGAATTCTTTGTCAAAATATTATGTGCACTTTGTCGTGTTTCGGTTCTTGGTTCGTGTGCAGGTGCTATTTTGTGCAGGTGTTCAGGTGTGTAGGTGTTGGTTGTGCAGGTGCAGGGGAAGGTGCCTTTATCATCCCTATTTTTAGCCCTGATAAATGACTCCTTTAACAGCGCTAAAAGAGTGCTGATAAAGGGACATATTATCAGTGCTCAAGATAGCACTGATAAAGGCACCCCTTTATCAACGCTAGAAAAGAGCTGTTAATGCCGGCGTAGATAAAGGGGGGGTCCCCTTTATCCGTACTTTTTGGATCGCTAATAATGGGTACCCCCCCCCCCCCCTTATCTACATTGGCATTAACAGCACTTTTCTAGCTCTATTAATGTCGGTTTTTAGCACTGATAAAAGTCTAAGTTGTAGTAGTGAATTCTTATAACATTTATATCATTAATACAATACTCAAATGAAACAATAATTTAATAACAACATAATAACTCTAATCATTCCTCTTCATCTTTGCTAGTACCATAACTTGATTATTATCCAATAACAGCATTTGGGGTATACTCTGATGATTTGGAAATTGATTCACGTAGTGTCCCAACTCCTTTCAGATGAAGCATTATACATTTGAAACCTTTTTCTTACCCTTGAAATCATGTACTTGGTGTCCTTTTTCACCAAACTTATAAAAAACATCCATTCCCTTCAATCATTTTCCATGGTGATTCTTTCTACAGTTTTCACAAATGGGAAAATCCTTCTTTCCCCTCATCCATTTATCCAACTTTCTCTCTCCCATCCTTTTCTTCTCTTTCTTCCCTTAAAATCCATTGGACTTAGATAATTCTTTACTTATATTATTAACACATGATATTATTTCTTCATATGATGAGAATACATGTGAGACTATTCCCATTTTAAATTTTGGTTTAATACCATGAAAGATATGATCCTTCTTAATCTTTAAATCATGTGTATTCCTAGAATTGTCATTCCTTCTACTAGGTGCCATTTCTAAACAATGTCATACACTAGGTTAGTTTATGAATCGAAATGCATAATTCCAAACTTGTAAAATACCTAACGTAAATTTTAAAGATTATGCATATAATCTATAGTCATGAAATGTTTTCTTTTAGGAAATATTTACTCCTAAATCCTTCATAATGGATTGTAATGAAAATGTGAATTATCCTAAGCATATCCCCTGGGAGTTTTGTAACCAATAGTGTAGCAAGGATCATTGTCGTGTACCAGGATACCATGGGTCAAGCCCTTAATTCATTGTCAGAGTTTTCACTCCTAGGTACATTTTTGATAGAGCCACTACTACCTACTCATATCCAGACAGGGATGTATTTCTAGGAAAATACACAAAATCTCAACATTACCACAATTCTAGAAAGTTCTTCTATACTAATCCTCAAATTCTATCTTAGGGTAATTCTCTATAATTAGTGTTTACCTAAATCTATTTCCTAGGATGTTTCTAAACTTCCTATGATACCAACTATAATTACCCAACCCCAGTTACCCAAAGTCATTGCATTATTTTAATACATTAGCATGATTACAAGGAATCAAGTCCCGAAGTACTGACCTATTTAGCAGTTTTAGAAAATATATTACATACATTAACGTTACATTACATTATAAAATGAAAAACAACAACAACATTGTCTCTATTTACCACATTCATATTTCTTAGATTATCCCTGCAGTTCATTCATAATATACTTCTTCACATCCTAGGAAAAATAAAATATAGGAAGGGGTAAGCTCATATGCTGAGTAAGCATAAAAATATAGTGGAAACTTTCACAAATAAGTATAAACATTTAAGGCAATGTATAAAACTAAATAAAAAGACTTTTAAACTTAAACTTCAGCATAATATGGAAAAAAATCAAATAATTCTCTTAAGTTATTCACATAGATATTCTACTAGTTGAATAATCACATGTAATATCAATAGCCAATTTCATAATGATGTAATGCATAATTCCAAACTTCATAACCACATAGTCAAGGTCTTGTGCCAAGACTACAAATAAGATTTTGTCAAGGCCTTGTGCCAAGACACTGGTTTGTCTCATGAGACCTACTGATTCCTCGAGGAGCTATAGTGGGCCCCACCCATCACTTACTAAATCCAATGCATTCCTCATATGAAAAGGTTTAAACATAACATAAACATTCTTATTAAATCTAGCATACAAAATATCAATACTTTATCCATAAACCATGAATGGTATAAAAATAACACATCTATAGTCAAACCTATCACAAAACCTTCAATAGAATATGTAAGATTTGTATCACAATAAATCAACCTCAATCAAGAATAATATCATGTAAATAATGTTGGCATAGTTGAAAATGATCAATAAAAATCTTGGAGAGAAATATCCATTTTTCATGAAATCATTTAAAAGTCATATAATCGAAGTAATTTAAAATATAGTTTTGAATAAAAGTTTCCCATACCACTGTGAATATTTTGAAAGGAATTAACATTTTAAAAACATTCATGTCCATATAAATAAATCCTTGAAAACATTTTGGAAACATGAACATTAATGAGAATGGTTTAGAAAAATAAATCTTTAAAACATTTAAAATGATGTTTTAGTAAAAATTCCCTTAAAAATAATCCCTTTAAAAACTCTTTAATGAATAATGGACATGGATAGTAAATATTTCCCAGTACTTACTTACGTAAAAACAACCTCGGATAATAAAGAGATTGTGAAATTCACCCTTACCTTGTACTTTTCCTTTGTATAGGGTATGTTTAACCTATTGTATAATGTCCATAGTATGTTATTAAATTATAACATAACAATATTCATATTTATTATATCATACATGATTCATTTATGACTTTATTCTACCAATTTAATAATGATTTCCAGGTTAAATTAACATTTTGGGTAATAATCTCTTTCTTTACCGTACGTGTTTTAACTTATTATTATTGATAATATCATTTAGATCATGATTTAAGTACTTAAAAAATATAAACCTTGATTTATATATAATATATATTTAGAATATAAATATTTATAATAGATATATATTTGAAATGGAAGGCACCGTTTTTGGAGATGGTAGACTGTACGTACGCATAAACGTTGTTTTTGTTTTCATATCGTATTGAACGGAAGTAAGTGAATAAGATATATGTAATTAAATAAATACATATATATATATCTCCAGTATAATTATTATGTCATATATTACATACTTATTAATAATATATATTTTATAATCATCGTAGAATGGAGAACGTGGGAATGAATCTCATCGTGTCGTGGAGACGGTAATCTGTACGTACGCACGAGTGACAATATCCTTATATTGATGGTGAAATCGTATGTAATTGGATGGTATATCATATATACAGAATTATTAACATGTTATAATTATTATTTACATTAGTTATACTCATTATTATACCCATAAAATAATTAAGTGTTTGAATAACAAACTACACCCCGATATGGAGACGGTAAGCCGTACGTACGCACGTATGGTGACATTGTCATTTATAGGATGGATATAATAACGAATATGGTTATACCATATTTATAGTAACATCAAAGTATGTAGGAGGTACTGTATTTATTATCTTGTTATGGAAAGAACAAATAAAGAGGAAGTGGGATAAGAAAAGAACTTGACAGAGGGTGGAGAAATTATTAACTTTTCTTCGGGTGTTTATTTTTGAGTTGATCTAAAGGGCTCCATAGGTTGGATTTATGATCAAATTAAGGACTCTAGGTTGATGTGAGGGAATTTTGGAGGATATTTGGTCAGGTCTGGGCCGATCCAAATGGCTTTGGAGGTGTGATTTCGAGAGAATGGGAAGTTCCCTTTTATAAGAGGGGTGAGGGTCGCTTTAGGAAAAGATTAAAATATTGGTTTATTATACAATAATTTTCCATTTATAATGGATTAAATTGAATTTATTTGGAGAATTAGGTGGTTATGGGTCGAATTAATCTCAACCAATAGGTTTATAAATGTTTATTTTACCATTTTAAACTTATCTTTTAAATTTAACTCTTAGTTAAATAGTTTAACTTTTACTGTGTCTTCTTTTATTCTTACACTATATGGTTAATAAACATACTCTAAACTTCCAAGAGAACCTCAAGTGGTTCATTAATGACATATATAATATTATTTATTCCCTTTGTCCTAGCCTTAGATTTTTGGGAATATTAAATCAACCAATAATATAGTATTTATTTTAAAAATTAATTTCTGTCAATTTTGACACTATTTGGTATTTTGTTTTTATGAAAGTCGTAACAACCTTATAAATTTGAAAAAAATTTATCTAATCAACCCTAAAATATCATATTAACCTATAAAATTATTTTAATACATCATAAGTCTCAATTTACATTTATTTGGATATTTATAATATCAATTGTTTTAATATTTCATTAATAAGGTAATTACTGTATCATCATTGTGTCATAAATAAATTAAATTATTTAATGTATAAAAATTATACATAAAATTATATTATTTATTAAATATTTTTATCTTTCTAATGAATATTTTTTGTTGAAATTATATTGTGTGTAACCCAATATAAAAAATGGTTTAGTTGTTAAACTTTGAATTTAACACTTTTAACACTTCTTTAAATAAAATAATAATAAATGTACTAATCTAATTCATGTGCATCAAAGAGGATCATATCTTATTCCTAAGGTTTTTTTGGGTCTAATTACACATATCAAATAGAATTATTACATGTGTTAGGGTAATTATAATATCATTTTTACCCTTAATTACAATATTTACTTTTAACCACGGTAAATAAAAGTCAAAAGTTAAATTTCACCAAAATTTATTTTCATCTTATTGAACTATATTTAACTTACTGATGTCAATTTAGTCTCTCAGATTTTTTAAATTCAACTCACAGAAGCGGTAAATTTTTGTTTTATGCAAATTTGCAAATGCTCCTAGAATGTGGGTAAAAACGTTAAAAAATTCAATAAAATTTTATGCATCTGATTTTATTATAAAATGATTCCAATTAATTACATTGAACTTATATAGGTATTATATATCTATTTTTTCCTAAAATAAATTTGAATAAAATAAATAATTATTTAAATAAAAGTCAGTTTTAAACAATGACGTAGTGTTTTTCACTATTTATCAAAAATTTAAAATTTTCAGAAAAATACCAAAAAATTTCCCTAAGATAATTTTGATATTATGTATTCAAAAACAAAGTCCATTTTACCTAATTAAAAACATATAATTTTCATTTATTAATTTAAAATTAATTCCTCTTGTTAAAACCAAAAAACAGGTTTTTTAAAAATTAAAAACTATCAAAAGGATGACATGTGTTTATGTCAAATTTAAATGTGAAATTACTTATAATGACCTAAATTGTATTTAATGATAAAAATATAATCTAATTATACTTCAAAACCATTCAAATACATAATTTAACTCTATAAATTATTTCTATTAGAAAAGTTGTTTTCAATTAAAACATAGTATTTTTCACTATTCATCAAAATATGAAAGTTATCAAAAAAGTACCAAAAATTTGTCCAAACTAATTTTTTATGTCTAGATTCTAAATAAGAAGTTTATTTTGTCAAATTTTATATAAAATTGTTAGGTATTTCATTTAAAAAAATTCACCATTAATAGGCAGTAAAATAGAATTTATGAAAAATAATTGTTTACCTAAAAAATTGCATCTGTTAATATATTATGTCTAAGAAACACATAATTGTGGTAATAAAATTATATAGAGTATATAAGATTCAAAATGCAGTTAATAATATTCATAATTGCTTTTTGAACGGTTAGTTTGGTAAGTTGTGGTGTGTTCAAAGTTGGTGTTGTGTGCAGCCCAAGCTATTGAATTACTTTCATGAGATAATGTACTATAAAATAATGGGGTGTTACAGTGTGTTTGATATAATTATACCCCCAAACACCTATAAAAAACAAATATTTCAATATTAAAAGGATGTTATATTTAATTATTTTATGTAAATTAGAGCATAAATGAATAATTTAAAAAAATCCAACCATATAATAAAAATTAGATATTTTTAAAAATGTTTTATGATTTTTAAATAATTTAATAATACATTATTTTGATAAACAATCAAAAATTTCAATTTTGACACTATTTAATTCACTTATTATTTAAATTTTAAATATAACAAGTTAATATCAAACCAAATATTTTATTATATTACTAGGAGGTAAAGTCCATCTTTATAATTTGTTGTAAATTTTATTTATCGCAAATATTATTTATTTTAATATTTTTAATAACTTTTTTTATTATCTTTGTTAAAAAAATAATTATTAAATCAGAATTGTGAAATTATTTAATATACTTATTAGTTGAATAAAAATTAAAAATAAAATATTATGATGAATATAAATCTTAAAGATTTTATAATAATACTTATATTAAAATATTTCTTTTGGAAAATCTTATATAAAAAAGTTATATGTATAAAAACATGAACGTGACAACTTTAACATCACCTTAAATTAAATATTATAAGTGTCATAACATTCTCTATATAGAACTAAATGATCAATAACTCGACCGTTGGATGATTATGGTCGATATATACTTGAAAAATAATATATGGTTATGTTTTTTTCCTTTTAATGGTTATTTTAATAAAAATTATTTAATTGTTTTTTCATCAAATTAAATAATTTTTACATCATTAATGTATAATCCTTTAAGGTAATTATTTATTTCTTAATAATTACCAATAAATTACCAAAATATGGGAAAACATTTTATATTTCAATTGAGTTTTTATATTCAATTTTATCTTTTATATTAATATATATTAAAAATGATATAGTTATTAAAATTTAAGTAGGATATATTTAACATTTCAATATATAAAATAAATTAAATGTATTAATCTCATCGAAGTGGATTATATAGGAAATCATTTCAACCCACGGATTATTTAGGTCAAAAAACTCTCATTGAATGATATTAGCAAAACTATTAGGTTAATTTTATAATATTATTTTTACCCTTAGTTGCATGATTTATCCTTTTTCCATATTAATAAAATTTATCGAAGTTACTATTTTTAATGCCTAAAATTAAAAGAAATCTATTTACATAATTTGTAAATACTAATTCCAAATATGGAATAAATTTTTAAAAATTAAAAATAACAAAGTAGTAGTAATTAATTTAAAATTAAACTCATTTTTGGAAGGAAAAAATGAGTTTTAAAAGTTAAAACATTGCAAAAGATTGAAATGTTTTTACATCCAAACTCATTGAAAAAATCATGTCAATGACTTAGATTAAATTAACTGATAAAAATATATTTTATTTATACCTTAAAACAATTCAATAATAAAATTTAACCAAATAAATTATTTCAATGAGAAAAGTGTTTATAGTTAAAATTTAGTATTATTTACTATTCATCAAAACATGAAAGTTATCAGAAAAATATCAAAAAAACCATCTAATATAAATTCTTGTATCCTGATTCCAAATAAAAAGTACATGTTGTCAAATAAAAAATATTAATGTGTCCAAATTTTAATTTAAAATTTTTCCTCCTTTAAAAGATAGTAAAATT
Organism: Viscum album; assembly: GCA_963277665.1. Classification (NCBI taxonomy): domain Eukaryota; kingdom Viridiplantae; phylum Streptophyta; class Magnoliopsida; order Santalales; family Viscaceae; genus Viscum; species Viscum album. The sequence goes on along the minus strand of OY728121.1, from coordinate 1,785,288,237 downwards.
ACCCTTCTAAAAAATAGGTTTTTTATTCATAAGATAGAGTTTATTCATATCCTATGACTAAAATATCTGTTGGATGAACATAAAAAATATTTTTGAAAATATATACCATATATATTTCATTAATTTCATTTACTAATTTTAATTCACATAATTTCATAATACAAAAATAAAATTTCCATTATATTTAATTGGATTATATTTTTTATAAATATATGGTAGCTAAATAATTTAGAAAACATTTTCATTAGTTAGTTATATTTATTCCCATTAACATGATGGGTATATTATAATGGTTATTTTATACTAATGGAATCTCACGGTTTATTTAAACACACTATTGGTTGCAATGCAAGATATTGAAGAATTATTTAATGAAAATATTTCATAAAAACAACTGGGTGTAACATTCTTCCACACTTAAAACTGAAATTAGAAATTTAAATTATTCACTTTGATAAAAACAGATAAGAATACATATGACTCATCACATCTTCAAGTCCCAATATAGATTCCTCTAATTTAAGGTTTCTCAATAAGAATTTAACCAATCAGGTGGTCTTGTTTCATAGAACTTTTTTTCTACGATCAAAAACCTCTATCATTTGTTCTTCATAAGAAATATCTTTCTATAGTGGTGCGACTTCTATGTTTAGGACATGTGAAGAATCAGGTATGTAATTTCTCAAGAGAGATACATGGAACACATCATGAACATATGAGAGATTTGGTGGATGCTTCAATCTATAATATACCTTCCCAATACAATCATAAATTTCAAAAGGACTGATATACCTCGGGCTCGGCCTACCCTTCTTCCCAAATCTCATTACTCTCTTCCATGGATATATTTGTTGAAAAAAATTATCACCCACTTCAAACTCTAGTTCTTTTCTTTGGTTTTCATCATAACTTTTTTTTCGACTCTAATATGCTCTAATGTTTTGTTGAATAGATCTCACCTTATCTTGTATTGCATCAAAAATATCATATCCTAATATCTTTCTTTACCCAACATCATCCCAGAAAGTTGGAGTTTAGAACTTCTTTATACAGAGAAATTCATAAGGATCCATCTGAATACGGGAGTGAAATCTATTATTGTATGAAAACTCTATCAAATGTATGTGTTTATCCCAACAACCTTTGAAATCCATAGATAAATCTCTCAACATGTATTCTGGAGTTTTAATTTTCCTCTTAGAAGAACTATCTATATGTGGATGATAAGTTGTTCTGAAACATAACTCTATATCCATATAATTTTGAGGACTTCTCCAGAACATATACGTAATTCTTGTGTCCTGATCAAAAATAATTGAAAGTGGTACTCCATGAAATCTTACCACTTCTTTTATATATATCATGGAAATGTGATCAAGAGAGAAATCCTCTCTAATAACAATGAAGTGTGCTGACTTCTTAAGGTGGTCAACTATAACCCATATAGCATTATAGAATTTAGTTGTCTTCGGAAGTCTGATGAAAAAGTCTATGGTGATGTTTTCCCATTTACATTCCAGTAAAGGTAATGGTTGCGACATCCCATTATACTTATGTCTCTCAGCCTTAACTTTATGAAAACCAATCACTGAGAGACATATTCAGCAACATCTATTTTCATTCCATCATAATAGTAATACACTTTCAAGTACCTATACTTTTTTTTTCTTTTATGATAAATATAGAATGAATAACTATGATCCTAAACAAATATATCCTTCTTTAATTATGGTATGGGGGAATACAAAAACGATTCTTGAACCTTATTAGTCCATCACAATCAATGTATAATTCAATAACATTTATCACCTTTTTTTGTACCTCTATATTTTACTTCTGTGCCTCCTTAATCTTCACGGGTATATATGGTTGAACATTTATATGTAAAAGATAAAATTTCTTACCTTCTATTAAAATTTCAAGATCCATCCTTTGAAAATCCATAAATATTGAATCTTTTGTGATCCTCTTCATGTATAGGATAACATGGTCCTTTTGAATCAAATCATCTTCCACATTGTTTTCTTTCCTAGGGTGGTAATGTATTGATAAGTCATAATATTAAATCTACTCTAACAAACTTATTTGGAATATATTTATTTCTTATTATGTGAAAATAAAAATTAATCTTTTATGATCAATATAAATATCACACCTTTCACCATAATGATAACGCCTCTATATATTTATTACAAATATTTCTAAAACTAACTTCAAATAATGAGTTGATAATTTATCTCCGGGAATTTCAATTATCAAAATGTATAAGCTATCAAAGTATCATTTTTCAAGTGAAATAATCCCATCCCCTTCTTGGATGCATCACTATAGATCAAAAACAATTCTCCACTACAAGGCAGTTTGAGCATTGGTGCACTATTTAACATTCTTTTTAGCTCTTTGAAATTCTCTTCACATTCCTCCATCCACATGAATTTAGCTTCTTTCCTAGCCTTCATGCTGAGTGGATTAGATATTAATGAAAAATATTTCACAAAACGTTGATAATATTTAGTAGAAATAAGAAAAATTTGGACATTAATTACTATTGTTGGACTAGGACAATGTTCAATAACTTATGTTTTTGTTGGATCAACATATATCCTCTCTACTGTGATTATGTTACCCAAGAATGAAACTTTATAAATCCAAAATTCACAATTGCTAAATATTTCATAAATATTATCCTTTCTCAGTCTCTTTTGCACAATTCTCATTTGATCTTCATGTTCTTCCTTTATCTTAAAATACAGAATAATATCATCTATAAAGACTACTACAGACTGATCAAGATAGTCTCTAAAGACAATATTCATTAGATACATAATGATAGAGGGGTCATTAATAAGACCAAAAGGACTCACAATAAATTCATATTGTCCATACCTTGTATAGAATGCCACCTTTGCTATATCCACTGTGACCCATAATTGATGATACCCTGAATGAAGATCAATTTTAGAAAAGTAATAAGCTCCTTGTAGTTCGTAGAATAATTCATCAGTGTGGGGAAGAGGATATTTGTTCATGATAGTGATCTTTTTATGGTCTCTATAATCAATTAAGAGTTTCATTGATTCATATTTCTTCTTAACAAATGGAATAGGTTTCCCCCAAGGTGACATGCTAGGGAGTATGAATCCCTTGTCAAGAATCACTCAGATTTTCTTCTTTAATTCCGGAAAATAAATTTGGTCCATTCTATATGGTGTCTTTGAAATAGTCATAGCACCCTGTATGAGTTCTAATGAAAACTCAACTTCATGATTCAGTGGAAGACCAAGAAATTATTCTAGAAAGAAATCAACAAAAACACCTACAATATGTTTATTATTAATTATTAGTTTCTCCAAAACCATTTGATATAGATAAACTTCATTTATAGAAACAAATATCCATAATATGGATGAAATTTTAACAGGAAGTTCATATTCATCCTTGCATTGATAGATGATCATATATTGATCTAGAATATGAAATGTGACTTCCCTTCCATGGAATTTGATATGAGACCCATATATATAAATCCAATCCATACCAATAATCAAATCAAATACCACTAAAGGAAGGATCCAAAATTTTTAGGATGAACATTCCCACAAACATCAACTAGATAAGAATTATAAAATTTTGATGGGACTGTTGTGCCATTCGGAGATTTCATAGCCAAATCAACATCTATTTATTGATCTAATATGATGATAACCTTAGAAATTTCTTTAGAAATAAAATAGTGGGTGGGTCCAAAAACAAATAAAAAAATTATACTATAGAGTGCATGGTATGTGTACCTTTCCCTACTTTATTATCATACTCCACATTTCCGATAGTGACCACGTGTGACTTTCCCTTGTATTTGAAATTAAGAATTTTCTAATGTCGATCATCATCAAAAACACTTGGATTAGGGAATTGGTTGGTATAATTCCCTATTTCCTTGCACTTGTATCATTGAAGTGTGGGAGGTTCATTCTGTGTATTTTTTCTCTATTTTTATCATTATACATACTTTTCACACCACTTATTCATTCAACTACCCGATGACCTTCTCTCCCATAGTTAAAACATTTTCTAGTCCCTTCTAGAAAATTTCCTCCCTATTTCATTCCACACTTTTAGAATCATGGAAAAGAATATTATTTTATTTGTGGTCTTTATATTTTCCCTTAAATTCCATTTTTCTCTTCTTATCAAACCCTTAGGAAAGATGGGTTACTCCAATTTACATCTCAACCTTGACATCACATCAAACAATTACCTCATAGCTATTGAGGTCCCTTTTGGATAATGCCCTTCAAAGACTTGGTTTTAATCCACTAAAGAATCAATCAATTTTACTCCCAGGTTGGATAATAATTCCAAAATATTGCCTTGAATTTCTTGTAAAATTTTCCATGTAGTTATCAACGGATTCATTATCCATTTTTTAGGTTCTAGGAACTCTGTGTCCATCTTTTTTTGAAGAATAAGAGGAAATTATTTATTTTGAAAAAATTATTGATCTCCTCCCATTTCATAGAGTCAATTTCATCTCATTACCTAATATTATTGATAAGATTTCATAATTGAACAATTTTACCTTCAAAATGAAAGACTTCCAAGATGAATTTATCGTGATCTGAACATTAGAGAACTAAAAATATATTTTCATTTGTACTAATCCATTTTTCATCCATTAGTGGATCAGAAGACTCACTGAAAGAAAGTAGACAGTGCCTCATAAATGACTCAATATAATGTTTTTCCCACCTTTTATTGTTTAAAATTCATTCTTAATTCATAGTGTGAGAATTTTTTGTGATTATAACTACAAGATTTTATAATCCATATCCCAAGATATTTGGTTCCTCGGGAAGAAAATCACATAATTTCCCATCAGATTCATCAACAATCCAGTTACTTCAGGTTCTGTCAATTGAATAAACCCAAGAATAATAGTGTGAGAAACACTAATAATAATAGGAAAACCACATAATCAAGAATAAAATTAAAATTGAGGAAACTTTAGGCTTTATCCTAGGTTATTCATGATCATTTCTAAAACACTTGTATTGTAACCTATACTTCAACTTATCCTTTTGGTTCTTACTAAGGTTTTCTCATCCTAGTTTATAAAGGATAACTATACCTGGATCTGATACCAACTATAACATAATATAATTTACATAAATAGATATTACTTAAAAATTTAAGGATATTCATTACAAAACATATCAAAACCCTGCCAGGTCCATATAGGTTTATTCTCTTTTGAAAATGGGTAACAAAAAACTAGTTCAGAAGACATATACATAGTCTCCCACTTATTCCTTCATAACTAGACTCTATTTTGACATATCTTACTCAATACTCTTCTTCACAACTTGGGAAAAAGAAAATAAGAAAGGGTGGGATTAGATTCCCAGTAAGGGTAAATAAGGAATATATCAGTCATATCATAATCATAAGTCATTATAACATAATATTTGAAAATATTATACTACATATGAAATATCATGATATCATATCATGGGATAAAACATAAAATATCTTAAATAATCAATGAACATATTCCCAAAATTCATAACATAAGACATGGAATTTATAGAAAACACATAAGAATAGAAAATCATTTCATATTAGTCAAGTCTCATTGCTAATATGCTCATAGATGAAAAGTCCATTACTTAACCAAGTTCACTCCTCATTCCAGTCCTATATTACTAAACTGGGATTACTTCCCATTACAACCCTATATTAATGTACCAAGATAAATTATCATTACATCCCTATCTACATCATGATATATAAATCATTACCCAATACATTATATGGATATATATGTCCCACCCAACTCATAATTAAATCATTATTACATGTTCCACAAAAACATAAATCATTCATCATAGAATAACCTAAGGAATAAAATGGGTTTCTTAAACAACATTCAATTATAATAGAATCCATGTCAAACATATGGATTTCATAAATAGGATTATGTCATAAACATTATCAACCATAGGACTAATATGGATTGTATACTTTAAACACAACCCTATTCGATAATTCTCTCTTAGAAGGAAAATAATTTTGATAGAACACTTGAAATAAATTCTTCGGGAAAATATCAATTCATCTTTAAAAACGTTTTGTTTTCTCAAAATTCAACTCAATTTTAAAAGAAAATAATTTCTTTGGAAATAACCATGAATTATTGTAAAGTAAGCTTCATGTAAATAAGGTTTTTTAAAAATGTAAAAATTCTTTCATGCCATATAATAAAAAAGAAAACATTTTTCTCATGCTTTTTTCGGATTAGTCAAAAAGTATATCATATCAAAAATGATAAAATATTTCATTAATACCATTTAATAAAAATTCATAAATGGGTAAAATTAATATTAAAATATTATAAACTAATAAAAATAATACTCTTGAATACATATTTTGGATTCACAAACATATATGATAAATATACCCCAATAAATACTTACATATAAACAATCTTGGATAATAATGAGATTTTGAAATTATCCCTTGCCTTAGGTCTGATATCCTTAATATGTATTTGAACCTCCAGTATAGTTATTTAAATTATTTCATTGACTTATTCTTGAAGATTATTCATTTTTATGATATAATATATGATCATATTATCATATTTTAGTTAATTACATTTCAATATTACTGTTTATTCAAGTATTACCTTGTTTGTTTTGTTATCCGTGTTTTGTCGAATAAGTTATGGTTATCCTTCTTAGGTAATAGTTATAAAATGTCTATAATTATTTTAATGTAATATATATCATATTTATTCATTATCTACATATATATAATCATAATTTAATGGATATTATATAGAATGAATCTCATCAGACCATGGAGACGACATGTCTTATGAACACACGAGTGACGATATCATTCTCATAATTATTAAATGGTATGGAAGTGGATGATAAATATTTTTTCCATAATTAAAATCATTCAATAATAATCATATATAGTTATTATTCCATAATTATACACATCCATGTAAGGTGGTGGTGAAAAACATATTACACCACGGCGTGGAGACGGAAAGTCGTACACACGCACAAGAGGTGATTTCATTTTTTATAGGATGGATAAAAGGTGGAATATGGTTGTTCCATAATCATAAAAACATCATAGTTTATAAATAATACAATATTTTTTACTTTATAATGGAAAAAAACTTAGTAATAGGTTGTATAAGAATAAATAAGTTTGATAGAATTGCTAGAGAAGATTACCTCTTCTTCAACGTGCTCCCTCTAGATATCTTCTTAAAGAACTACCTTTGGCCTCTAGAAAATAACAAAACCTATATAATGTAAATATGGAAGTTTATAATGGAAATTTTCTAGGGATGGAAGATATTTAAGGCTTCATGTGAATTGAATATGTGAGGTAGGATGTTCCCTTTTATAATTGATGTTAGGGGTAGTTTTGGAATCTAAAAAAATATAAATTTATAATAAAAAAAAAACCACATAAATATTGAAAAATTCATATTTTTTAATATTATATGAGATATGTTTTTAATATAATAATACAATTAATTTTAGACAAGTTTTTATATCATTTTAAAACTGATCATTTTAATTAACACTTAGTTGTTTTATTATATTTGTAACTAAGGTAACAAATATTTCAATATTAAAAGGGATAAATATTTACTTATTTGATGTAAATTATACAATAAATGAATAATTTAGAATAATTTATTCCATATCATAATTATTATATATTTTTAAAAATGTTTTATGTTTTTCAGAGAATTTAATAATACATTATTTTGATAGACAATCAATAGTGTCAATTTTTACACTATTCAATTCATTGATTATTAAAAATATAAATATTACTTTTAAACATCAAAAAAAATTTTATTATATTACTAATAGTTCAAGTTCAACTATAAAATTAATTTTATAAATTAATTATCCAAAATTCTATTTATTTAAATATTTATATTAACATTTATTTGTTATATCCATTAAAAAAATAATTACTACATCGATTTTCTATAATTATTCAATATAATTATATATTGAATAAAAATTAAAAATAAAATACTATCATGAATTTAAATCCTCTATATTTCATAATAATACTTATAGTCGAATAAATCTTCAATAAAATCTTTCATTAAAATTGAAATATGTATTAAAACATTAATTTGGAAAATTAACATCACTTTAAATAAAATATTACAAGTTCCATTATCCTTCCCATATGGCTTAAAATGGTAAATAACTCAACCCTTGGATGATTATAGTCGATATATACTCAACCAATAAAAAAATTTCATTTGTTGTTTCCTTTTCATTATTAATATAATAAAACAAAAATTAATTATTTTTCACCAATTAAATAATTTCTTCATAATAAATGTATAAGACTTTAAAGAAATTATTTATTTAATAAAAAATAAAAATAAATTACCAATATAAAGAAAAAAAATACCTTTCAAATGAGTATTTATGGTTAAATTTATCTTCAGTATATCCTTTTATTAAGAATGATATAGTTATTAAAATTTGAGTAAGACATATTTATCTTTTCATTAAATAAAACAAATTAAATTTCATAATCTCATCCAAGTGTCTTACAAAGGATTAAATTTCAGCCCAAGTATGATTTAGGTCGAAACACACTCATCCAATGATAATTGTACAAGTGTTAGGATATATTTTATAATATTATTTTTACCATTAATTACAAGATTTACCATTTTACCGTAATAATAATAATTATCAAAGTTGGTGTTCATAAGGCCCAAAAATAAAAGAAACATATTCACATGAAATGGACCTACTAATTCAAAATATGGAATCCATTTTTCCAAATTCAATTTAAATAATTTACATAAATTAATTTAAAATTAAGGTTGATATCGAAATGAGAAAACATGTTTAAAAAGTTAAAATATTACAAAATATTGATATGTTTCTACATCTGAATTCGATGTAAAATTAATGTCAATGAACTACATTACACTAAATGATAAAAATATAATCTATTTATACTTTAAACCCATTCAATAATATAATGTATACATTTAAATTATTTATATGAAAAAATTTGTTTTCAATTAAAATTTTGTAAATTTTTACCATTCATCAAAACATGAAAGTTATCAGGAAATTATCAGAAATACATAAAAGTAAATTTTTATAACATATTTCTAAAGAATATTTTTATTTTTTATTATTAAAATTATTAATGTTTCAAAATTTTAATTTAAAATTGGTTCTCCATTAAAAGGTGGTAAAATTAAAATATTTGGAAAAAATCGGTTTTTATATATAAAATTGGGTTTATTCATACCCTATGACGAAAATATCTATTGGATGAATATGAAAAATATTTCAATGAATATATTAAATATATATTTCATTAATTTTATATACTAATTTTAATTCACTTAATTTATTAATATAGAAATACATATATTTCCTTTACATTTAATTGGTTTATATTTATCAAAAATATTTGTTATCCAGAGATTCCACCATACATTTTAATAATTTAGTTATATTTATTCATGATAACATAAATTCTAGGTTATAATAGTCATTTTATACTAACAGAATCTTTCGGTTCTTTTAAATTCACGATTGTATGTAATGCATGCTATAAAAGAATTATTTGAAAAAATATTTTTCATTGAAACATCTGGGTGTTACAACATATCATCCTGAAACTGATTTCCAATATGAAATGAATATTAATAAACTTTAGTACACGCTAAGTGGTTTCTCAATGGAATTTAAAATATTATGGAATTGATATCTCCATTTTGTTGAGTTCTCACATAATAATATCTTTCACTGGAGTATTAAAATGGATCCATATGAATCTCTACATGGGAAATGATTTATAACTCCATCTTTTTGGGATGATGTTTAAAAAATAACGGTACATTGACATGACCTTGTGTGAGAGATGAAAAAAGGTTTGATCCATCCAATAATATATAAAATATTCTCATAGTTAGAAAAAGAGTTATGCAGAAAACCATCAAAGGGTCATTGAGATGGTTGTGGGAGACAATTTCTTCCTTAGAATATCACCATGGAAGATATTTATGTAGTTTTTAATGAAAGGGAATCTTATCCCATGGTTTATTATCCCCTTTCAGATACTTTATCTCATAGAAAAAGTGTCTTATCGGCTTTTATATCCACTAATTATGGCTCATGTTTATGACATGTTCCATGTATCACTCTTGATGAAGTATATACATGATCCCTCACATGCAACGAATCCATATTTGGAAATACTGGATAATGAAATCTTATATTAAGAGAATACGGTGAAGATCATGGATCATATAGACAATTTTATAAGAATCTAGATATGTCACCTTATCAAGGTGTTGTGTAGAAACCATATTTTTTAAGAGGTGACATGGGAACCAAAGGATTCAATGAAACAAAAGTACCCACACGTATTCTCAACTGAAAATATGAGTTCCATTTTTGGGTTTGAAATTTCTAATGTGGATGAATGTTATGACCTAGAGATGAAAAATTATATTTGTCGATTGAAATAAATTAGTTTTATAATATAAAATTAATTATTATACCAATAAAGAATCAAAAAAACTATTTCATTAATATACACTATTACTTTAATAAGAAATTAAATCGATTAAAAATCCAAACATTACAACTAGAAAAAAAATCTAAAATAAAAAATATAAAATGGGAAAATATAGATCACCAAAATATACTAGAATCACCTCCCCCACTTCCAATACAATAGAGAAGTATAAAAGTATTATAAAACCAAGAAACATTATAGAAAATTATTCTATAGAACCTGGAGAATAATTGAGGTGAATATTTATTGAAATAATAGAGTGGTAAATGTAGGATGTAATGTGATCGTTGGAATACTAACATAACCGTTGGGAATAGTAACCTGACCGTTGGAATAATTCTTTTACCCAAAAATATTACATAGTGATATAAATCATATTTATCATCATCAATTTATATAAATATAAATTTTATAATTCCAAAAATAAATATCATGATTATAAAAAACAAAGAAAATATAAGCACATTTTTAATAGTGTACATTAAAGTATTCTTTTAAAAAATATTTTTATATTAAAAATTATATTTAACTATTTTAGAAATTTATTTTGATAAAATGAATATAATTTTTTGAAATCCGCAATTCAAAATTTTTCAAGGGTGATTTTTTGGTAATTTTATGATATACTTCAATTTTCCAGTGAATAGTAAAAATATTGTTTTCCGTAAAATCAGGGTGTCATATATTAAATAATTCAATATGTAATCATGAAATAATACATTATATAACTTTAGGTTTGGCTGATATATATTTTATTTCATAAATGAGTCAATAAAATATGATCAAATTTATTTCAAAACATAAAAATTACTTTCCAACTCATAAAATTAAAAATTGTTCCATTAAAATATCATTTTCTAAATCTTCTACCTCCCCTTTTGAATAAAATAATGAATTTAAATTTTAAAGGGGATTTAATGTATTAAACCCATTATATTATATTGATATGTAATTTATAATGTCAACAATTCACTATTACATGTTTTACTATTGATATAATAATTTATTTGATATTTTATTCTATGAATACTCGTCTAAATTATAAATAACCCCTCTCCCTTCCCTTGGAAAATGAATCCCCCCACCCATTACAAATCCCATGTTATTACGGAACACTCCCCATCAATATCCTTATAATAAAATGTGACATTATTGAGCAATCCAACTCTAATCACCAAAGAATTTATAGTGTCATACAAGAGAAGCTACACTAATGGGGGTGAGTCTCTATTAACTTTTCACTCTTTTCTTATTCTCATTAGTATTTTTCCCAATTCCTTTCACAACCATAAACAAGAAAATTATTATTGATGTTTTTTAAATTATATTATATATTTTACCCTAATTTGATTACCATATTTCCAAAAAAAACATTAATATTATACTTCTCTTTCTCATTCCCCCAATAATGTCCCATTAAAGGTTGTCTAACCACCTACAGAGATATTTCCTAGTCAAATAAAAACAAATTTATTAATTAATAGTATGAAATATTTATAATATATAAATATTTAATTACATGTAATTAATGGCCTATAAATTCCATATATATATATTTTTTAAATTATATGGAATTATTTCATGACCGTGAAATTTGATGGCACGTGATTTCAAAGCTTGGAGAGCCCGGAACAGATTTTTGGACCTTTTTAAGGTACTCTCAGTAAACGTGGGAGATGGATTTTCTATCTTTTGAATAGGTCCTTATATTGAAAATATGATGGCATCGTTGAATTTGCAATGTTGAGATTCTCTTAGGGAAAGATTAACTTTGACCGGTAAGGGTTGGACAAAAAAGAGAATTTGTGGACTTTTCTAGAAAAAATAATGATAAAATAACTCTTTGAGTTATTTTATTCTTCTTCAACCATTTAGTGATGGTTTACAGAACTGCAGTGTAATGATGGTCATTAAATGAGAGTAATTTAATGACTTTTTACATTTGTTGTGAAACAACAACACTCATTTATTGAATGGTTTATTAATTATGGTTCATTAAAGAACCACATTAATGAACACAATGTCAAGGACAAATTTTTTTTATTACTCATTCTGTTGGAAAAATAATTCAAAACTGCTAGAGAAACCTCTGACATGATGTCGATGACATTCCTCTCCAATGAAGAATGGTGAAAAAACGATGATCATTGGAGGAATCGGTCTGGAGATCGACAAGCAGTGAAGAATGTCAAACGTCAACGCAGAATCCCTTCCTTTGTCTGTAGCATATTCCACCAAATCTATGTAGGGGATTTATGTGTTTATGGATTCCTCTTTTACATTCTTGAAAAATACAACGAACATGGATCAACCAACTAATGGTTTGGTCCTCGATTTATTTGTTCTTGTGGGAGTTTGTTGCAGGGTCTTGATTTGGGGTTTTCCTTATTATATATAATGATTATTATCACCACTTCATAAAATGAAAACGTAAATGGCACAAGCCAATTTGAACAAGCCCCAAACCCTTCTCCGATCTTGGATCTTGAATGGCCTCCATGGTTGATTGAGCAACGTGGCGGTAAGTCGATTTTATGGGATTCATAGTGAAGGAAGCAAGCCGAGAGGCCTGTACGAGCAAACAAAAAGGAAAACAGACTACCAGAGCATCTCTGGTGGCCCACTGAAGGTGTTGTCGGTACGGAACCACCGACACAACACCACCGGCATGGCACCCCTGTCGCAGCACCCCTGGTGCGGTGGCATCCAGCCCACGCTGGCCATGTGGAGAACGATTTGCCCGCATGCGCCATGGCGGCAAGTGCCACGTCCGAACAGCCGTGACGGTTAGAGAATGTGGCGACGACGCGCCGCATAGAGGTTTGGGTAGCTCGATCGGGTTTATCAAATGGATGCTCAAAATCTAGCTCATTCCAGCTATTTCAGGATATGGGACGGTGCCCCACTAGTGCTGCTAGCTGGAGAAACCAGACACCTCGCATCTGATCTAGCTCAACCGGCCTGCACCGCGAGGGTTGAGTTCTCCAGGCAGGCTGGACCGCCAGCTGGGTTGGGTTTTCAAGTCGGGCCAAACCCACCGGTTGGGCTGGACCTGCGGTCCAATGACACTGCCAGCTGGGTCGGACCTACAAGTCAGTCCGAACCTGCCGACCCAATGGGCCAGTCGGGATGGACCGCAACCAGACCCAACTAGCCCTGTTGCAAAAAAAACTAACATAACTCACATACTGAGTGTACTATTGTTGCTCCATCTATAGCATGAGGAAATTTGCGATGAGGTGGTCCTTTTTAGATACTCCACTTGAGTTTTGGTAGAATTTGTAGTATAAGAATGTTGGATCAGACTCAAATCCATCTAGGACCTATTTACATTTTTGCCTATATCTTATAGAACGGGCATCCGATTGACACGCCATCTATTGTATTGGAACCCTTTCAATAAGATGGTCCTTTGGGTTACTTCTAAGTGGGACCTTGTGGTGGTTGGGATATGACTGGTGGAATGAGGATATAAATCTCTAGATCTCAAGTTTACTAAGTGCGGGAATCTTGTGGTTGTTCATCAAGTGAAGAGCGGCACTCCATGGATCAGCATGATAGCAACCCTCTATGGATCAGCAGAAGTGTGACCCTCTATGGATCGTTAATGGCATGACCCTTCGTGGATCGAAATGAGGGCGACCCTCTGTGGATCAGTAGTAGTGCGACCCTTTGTAGATCAGCAGTAGTGCGACCCTCTATGGATCAGTAGCAGTGCGACCCGACGTGGGTTGACCATAGAGTGACCCATCAAGTATTAGTGGTAGAGCGACCCTTTGTGGATTGGAAGTAGAGAAACCCTTCCCGGATAAGTATCAAATCCACTTAACAGAATAAAATGATCTATCTTAAGACTAATCATCTTTATTCTTATTCTCTAAGTTGTTTCCCTGGTGTGAGATATCTTTTACTTTGTACCTTGTGATTGAGATCATTCTTGTGGTTTTCCTTGTGGAATTCCAAGAGTCCTTTGGGGTTTCGGGGTCCCTACTGAGTATTTTTATAATCACCCTTGCACAGGCTTCTCCCGCAACTTGTGGTGTTTTGTGTAAACGACTAATAGCTTGACTGAGACTTTAGAGAGACAGGGCTAGACAGTACATGGAGGTGGCCAATTGACATGGTGAGCAATAGTGATGAGTTGTACCTACCCTTCAAGTAGGATCCTTTTCGGATGATCTCTAGATCTTGTTTTTCCTTTTTTTTGTACTAAAATTTTCAGTTGTGCTTGTATATTGGCCCATTTACTTTCAGTACTTCCTTTTACTCACAGTGGTGGTTTTTAGTGGCGGTTGTTCTACTTATTTTTCGTCATGTTTTACTTGTATGCATTGTGAACTATCTGTGTCTGTACAGGTTTAAAGGCAATGCCTTCCCTTTTTGGGTTTCTCCTTTTTGGTTCTAGTCACCAGACCCTGGCCTATGGAAGGAGGGCTTGGGGTAGTCACGGCATGGGCCCCGGGGGACGGGTCATGAAAAAGTGGTATTAGAGAATTTAGTTCTACCAAAAGAACTAAGAGTCTATAATTTCCATTGGAGAAACAGTTTTAAGAGTCTTTAGTTCAGCTTTCAGTCCAGGGAGTCTAGTGTTGGTGTTGTGGACAACGTATCCATACACCAAGACCATGAACTCTATTTTCCAACTCTGTACATGAAACCACTAGTTACATGTGCCTTGAATTTTTTTTCTTTGGGTCTCTATTGAGTTAGATCACCATGTATAACATATTAACTATGGAACATCTGTTTCATTACAGGATGAATCTACGTAGATAGCCATCCAGGATTCTAGTGAGAGATCATGATGACGGCCCACCGAGTGATGATGCGTCAGTGCAGGGACCTATTACAGAAATATCTCCTTTCAGTGGTGTACCAGCAGTACCACCACCCATAGGGAATTATTTGCCTCCAACCCCACCAAAATATAGTGCACACCAACTGAGCATATTCCACAAGTTCTAGAGATAGAGGCCTCCATGGTTTCAAGGTGAGACAAATCCACATGAAGTTGAGGACTAGCTAGAGATTGTGGCATAAGTTTTCATCTTCGTTAAGACACCAGTAGACCAGATGGTGATACTAGCTACTATTATCTTTTAGGTCACAGTAGGGAGATGGAGGATCCTGAAGCTTAATACACACAAGGAGGTGATTCTTTCCAGGTTATACTTCTAGAGACTCTTTAGGTTAGAGTTCATACCAGCAATATTACGCTCAGTGTGTATTCAGGAGCTACTGTTCTTACATCAGGGTAGCCTGACAGTGGCCTAGTACTTGGCGAGATTCACTGACCTCTCCCACTACTCCACCGACATGGTATGGGAGCCTTTATTCAGGGCCCAAACCATTGAACAGGGACTCTGATGGGAGATCATAGTTTTAATGATATTTCACAACATCCTGACACAAGCTGGAGTGCTAGAGAGAGCACTATTGGTGGAGAGCTTCCTATATGAGTAGGCACCGATGGTGAGAGAAATCGCCAGATGATAGGCATTCGGGTCATCTGCAGCAGGCAGTAGGTAGATGATGTAGATGACCAAGTGGGCCATACCTTTGGGAGAATGACCCTAGGATATAGGGTTGGAGGTGTCGAGCTCATGAGGCAGTGGGGGTCAGTAGAGGAGCAGATTGTGCTACTCGTGCGGCGGGCAGGGTTACATGGCCCACAACTTTCCGACCCATCGTACTGATGATCAAAAGATGATTGAGGGACCATTGATGAAGAGACAAATATTCCAATGGGGAGTTCCACGGGGTGTAATATATGGAAGCGGATTTGGTCATGAATTTGGAGGTGGGCGACGGTTTGAGGTACTACCACCACCACCACCAGGTGGTCCACCCCGACCTCATAGAGTAGGTGCACATTGATGAGCTCAGCTTCAGGTGGTAGATTCCTAGGACCACAACACTCCAGATATGATTCTAGGTATGATATGTGTCTACTACACCCTATATGTAGTTCTTATAGACACAGTTTCCAGTCACTCTTTCATTTCCACATCTTTCATTCAGAGCTCAGAGACTTCAGTGGAGCTGTTAGCTCAATCCTTATGATTAGAGACTCTTATGGGAGAGGATTCGATGATTACACGCTGGTGTCGGCAGTGTGAGATTACTCTAGGATGAGAGAGCTTCGGCTAGGATCTCTTAGTAGCAGCATCGAGGCCATATGATGTCATCTTTTGTATGCAATGGTTATCCACAGTCCATGATCAAATCGACTATTTTATGCACAAAGTGTGGTGTGTTTGCAAGGATGGGACTAGGTTATACTTCACTGGTGATAATGGAACCATTGAAAGAAATGATGAACATCCAAGGAGGAGGGTGCAACTGATCACTTATCGGTTACCTAGCCTCACCCTCGGTGTAGTGGACGAGAGGAGTCTGATCTATCCTGTAGTGGTGGTCCAGTATATGGATGTCTTTCCTAAGGATGTTCCAGGACTACCTCCTCATAGAGAGGTAGACCACTACATCGACATGTACCCTGATATGACATCAATATTCACACCAACATATCAGATGGCTCTTTTGGAGCTTTTTGAGTTTTGGGTACAGTTAGAGGACTTGCAGAAGAAGGGGTTCTTAAGGCCCATTGTTTCACCATGGGTTGCCCCGATTTTGTTCGCCAAGAAGGAATATGGGAGATTGAGGCTTTATGTGGACTATTGGTGCCGGAATCAGGTGACCATGAAGAACAAGTATCCTCTATCGAGGATTGATGATCTCTTCGACTAGCTGAAGAGAGAACATTGGTTTTTGAAGATAGAATTTAGATCAGGATATCATCAGCTTCGGGTCCAGGATGAGGACATACCAAAGACATCCTTTAGATGCTGATATGTCCACTATTAGTTCCTAGTGATTCCTATCAGTATGACCAACATCTCAGCAGTGTTCATGGGACCCTGAATAGGATCTTTTAGCCTTACGTCGCTCGCTTCATAGTGGTCTTCATTGAAAACATCTTGGTGTACTCAACATATGAGGAGGAGCATGCCACACATCTACAGATAGTTATGGATACACTCTGAGAGCACCATATTTATAGTAAGATCTCTAAGTTCCGGTACTAGATACAGGAATTCCATTTTTTGGGACATTCCATCTTAGAGGCCATAGTTGCAGTGTATTTGGAAATGATAGAGGTAGTGCTTGATTAGAAGCTACCCATGTGTGTGACTAAGGTGAAGAGTTTCATGCAGTTGGATGGGGACTATAGGATATTTGTATCTAACTTTTCCAAAGTAGTATCACCTTTTTCAGATTTGATAATGAAAAGACAGCCCTTTGTATGGACAGATAGATTCAAGCACAGTTTCCCGGAGCTGAGGAAGAGACTGATGAGTTCCCCCATCTTGAGGCTACTAGAAGAGGGAATTAGGTATGTAGTCTACTAAGACGCATCAAGGACCATACTGGGATGTGTCTTGATGTAGGATAGAGTGGTGATCTCTAATGGCTCCTGAAAGCTGAGGCAACATGATCAAAACAATACGACCCATGACCTGGAGTTAACAGCAGTGGTCTTTGTGTTGAAGATTTGGTAGCACTACATGATGGGTGAATGGTTTATTGTCTACTACGATCACATGATTCTCGGGTATATCTTCTCATATAAGGACCTGAATCTGAGACTGTAGTGATGGCTGGAGTTCCTCAAAGACTATGACTTTCAGATAGTCTACACTCCTGGGAAGGGAACATAGTAGTAGACGCACTCAGTAAGACGTTAGGTCTACAACTGCTGAGTGAGGCGACAGAGTATCTATCAGCGTTGTAGATATCCTTCATGGATAGAGATGGAGAAACATACCTCCAATCTATGACTTTCACTCCCCCACTCCATCAGCAAGTTCGGGTGGCACGGCTTGTGGAGGTTGACTGTGAGGTCCAACATGCTCAGATATCCTCAGGACAGGCTCATAATAGGTTTTTGATAGGTGGGGAGCACATCATCCTTTGTAGAGGATGCACCATGATAAAAGTTATGTTTTTGGAGGAGGTGTTAAAGGAGTTACATACATCACCTTTGGTGGTACATCCTAGAGTGGAAAGGGTGTATCGGGACCTCTAATGTTAGTACTAGTGACCAGGGATAAAGAAACAAGTGATGGAGTTCATTTCAAGATGCCTCACTTTCATGAAAGTGAAGGTCAAGCATCAGGTTCAAATAGTCTTAGAACAACCACTGGAGGTACCGGAATGGAAGTGGTATGGTATCTCCATGGACTTCGGGACTAGGTTACCACGCATGTCTGGGGGCCATGACTCTATTTGGGTGATCATTGACTGAATCACCATGTTGTACCATTTTCTACCCATCCAAGAGCAGGTATCAGTATAGGTCTTGGGATGCATCTACGTTGAGAAAATAGTATGGATTCATGGGGTACCATCAACAATCATTTCAGATCATGACGCTCATTTTACATCCCAAATGTTGAAGGGATTATAGGAGGCATTCGGGACTTAGATACACTTGAGCACCACCTTTCACCCTCAGACAGATGGTCAGATAGAGTGGACCATTAATACACTTGATGACATTTTTCATTCTTTCATACTTGATTTTGGCCATAGTTGGGAGGACCATCTACCACTGGTAGATTTCACATACAACAATATCAGTCACTCCACCATCACCATGGCACCATTTGAGGCCTTGTACAAGAAACCATGAAGATCTCCTCTATGATGGACAGACCTAGGAGAGTCAGCACTTATGGGTCTAGAGTTGGTACAGGATAACACTGAGAAGGTTCAGATCATCCAGGAGTGGATGAAGACTGCATAGAGAAAGAAGAGTTCTAATGTTGACAGGAGACAGAGACCCTTGGAGTTTGAGGACGGTGATCATGTTTTCATTGGGGTCTCACCCTGATGAGGATTGCGGAAATTTGGTCGGGGTAGCAAGATATCTCTGAGGTTTATCAGACCATTCTAGATTCTAAAGTGAGCTGGAAAGGTGGAGTACAACCTAGATCTTCCCCCACATATGCATTAGGTGCACAATGGTTTCCACATGTTGCATTTGAGGAGATACGTGCATTATCCATCACACATCATTGATTGGGGCAAGCTGGACATTGTTGATGGGGAGAATTTTATGGATTTTCCGGTGGATATAAGGGATCAACAAGATTAGGTCCTTCGTGGATGGTCAATCCCTCTTGTGTGAGTTCGGTGGCAGTACGAGAAACTCTAGAATAGAACATCGGAGTGGGAGGCTCATATTCATGCTCAGTACCCCCCATTTGTTTTCTTAGATTTTGTTGTGAAATTTTGGATTGTAAAGACCTAAGGTAGGGAGAATGTAAGGACCCAAAAAATCAGTATAATTTCTTTTTAAATTATATGGAATTATTTCAAGATTTTGAAATTCAGTGGCATGTGATTCCGAGGCCCAGATATCTTGGAACGTATTTTTGAACTTTTTTATGGTACACTTAGTAAATGTGTGATCTTTATTTTCTATCTTTTGAACCGGTGCTCGGATTGAAAATTTGAGGGCACCATTGAATTCTCAGTGCTAGGATTCTCTTAGGTGAAGCTTAACTTCAAACGGAAAGGGTCAGATGAAAAAGAAAATTTTTATTCCTTTTGGAAAATAATAACAATATAACTCTTTGAGTTATTTCATTCTTCTTAAACCGTTGACCGATGGTTGGTGGAACCGCGGTGTAATGATGGTCATTAAATGATATTAATTTAATGATCTATTACTTTTTTTGTGGAACCACAACACTCATTTATTTAATGGTTTATTAATTATGGTTAATTAAAGAACCACATTAATGAACACAACATTAAGGGATAATTCTTTTTATTATTCATTATTTTTGAAAAAGAATACAAAACTGTGGGATAAACCTCTGATGTGATGTTGATGGCTTTCCTCTCAAATGAAGAATTGTTAATGAATGATGGTCATTAGAGGAATCGATCCAGAGATCGACATGTAGTGAAGAATGTCGAACATCAATGAACATGGAATCCATTCCTTTGTCCACAGAAGATTCTACAAAATACAAGTAGGGGATTTATGTGTTTAATGATTCCTCTTTTCCATTCTTGATAAATACATCGAACATGAATCAACCGACTAACGGGATGGTCTGCGATTCATTTTTATTGAGAAAGGTTGTTTCGTGGTATTGATTTGGGGTTTTATTTATTGAATATAAATATTATTATTACCCACTTGAAAAAACACTAACATATAAGGTGCGGGCCAATCTGAACAAGGCTCGGACCCTCCACCGATCTTGTATGTTTAGCATTCTTCCATGGCGACGGAGCAACGTGGCGGAAAAGTGATTTCGTGGGCTTTGTAGTGAAGGAAGCGACCCGAGATGACCATAGGTGTAGATGGGAAGGAAAATAGACCAATGAAACATCTACGATGGTCTGCGGAAGGTGCCACTGGCACGACACCACCGGCACGACGGTGCCAACAACCGACAGCGGTGGTCGGCCTATGATGGTCATTTGGAGAATGCGGAACCCACAGGCTCTGCGGTAGCAAGGGTCAAAACCGGATGGCTATGGATGTTGGAGAATGCGACATCGACGCGCCACACGGAGGATGGAGCAGCCCACTCGGGCCGCTCGGATGGACGCGCAACGGCTAGCTCACGCCGGCTATTTCGGGAGACGGGGTAGTGCCCCTCTAGCACCACCAGTTGGAGAAACGGAATGCCTTGTGTCCGGTCCAGCTAAACCGGCCCACACTACGCATTTCTACTTCTCTAGGAGGGCCAGACTCGCCAGCTGGGCAAGGTTCTCCAACCAGGCCGGACCCGTCGGTCAAGCCAAACCTGCAAACTGGGCTGGACCCCTACCAGACCTGGACCCAAACGTCCAAGTTTCACTAAAACTAAAGTAACTCACAAACCAAGTGTTTTATTGACATGATTTATTCTATTTGATGATCTTTGCGATCAGGCTGTCATTTTGATACACTTCACTTGAGTTTTGGCAGAAGTTGGAGTACAATCGGGTTGGATTTGACTCAAATCTAATTGTGCCCTATTTACCTTTTTGCCTATATCGTACAGACCGGGCGTCCAATTGACATGTCGTTTATCGCATTGTAACCCTTTAGACTAGACATTAATTTGGGGTACTTCTATGTGGAACTTCATTCATGTTGAGATATGGTTGGTGGAATGAGGAGAAAAATCTCTTGAACTCAAGTGCTCTAAGTGTGGGAATCTGATGGCTAGCTATCTAGTGAAAAGTGACACTTCATGGATCAGCATGATAGTGACCCTCTGTGGATCAGCAGAAGTGAGACCCTCCGTGGATCAACAATGGCATGACCCTTCATGGATCAGAATGAGAGAGACCCTTCATGGATCGGTAGCAGTGCGACCTTCTGTGGATCAGCAGTAGTGCAACCATATATATATCAGTTGTAGCACCACCCAAAGTGGGCCAACTATAGAGCGACCTATCGAGGATCAGTGTTAGAGCGACCCTTTGTGGATCAGAGGTAGATAAACCCTTCTCGGATCAGTAGCTGAGCCACTTAAAAGAATAAAATTATCTATCTTAAGATTGGTCATCTTTATTCTTGTTCTGTATGTTGTATACCTGGTGTGGCCTATGTTTCACCATGTGCCTCATGATTGATATCAAGCTTTTGGTTTTCCTAGTGGAATTCCAAGAGACATTTGGGGTCTTTGGGTCCCTACTGAGTATTGTTATACTCACCCCTGCATGGGATTCTCCCGCACCTTATTGTGTTTTATGCAGATGACAGATAGCTTGATTGAGACTTTAGAGAGCCAGGCCAAGACAATACATAAAGGTGAACAATTGACATGGTGAGCCACAATAAAGATATTTACATACCCTTTAGGTAGAATTCCTGGACGATGATCTCTCGAGCTTGTTTTTCCATTTTTTGTACTACTCTTTTAGTTGGGTTTGTATACTAGCCCCTTTACATTAAATACTTCCTTTTACTCCCAGTGGTGGTTTTTAGTGGTGGTTGTTCTACTTATTTTCCATCATGTTTTACTTTTATGCAGTGTGCCCTATCTGTGCGTGTACAAGTTTAAAGGAAATGCCTTCCCTTTTTGGATTTCTCTTTTTCAGTGCTAGTCACCAGCCTATGGAATATGGAAGGAGGGCTTTGGGTAGTCACGGCATGGGCCCCGGGGGACTGGTCCTAACAATGTATTATATTTATCTCTCTATAAATGTACTAATTTGAAAATTAAATTTAACAAAATAGTGAAATCAAGGGAAAATATGAAGGTTTTTAAGTTAAACATGATATTAGAACACTTAAATTTCATAAAAGGAAATTAATAAATATAATAGAACTATTATAATTTATAGATAATCGTATAAATGACTATAATTAACTTAAGGATAAACATTTTAATTAATATAATTATATTATTTTGGAGGCTAAAAAGTGACAAAATCATGTGTGATGTTTGTTATGGGGATTCTCGAACCCAATTCATTTTCTTTGGGTTATCCCTCATTCATGATATCCCTAGTGTGGATATTCCTTGAGTTTTCTTTAAATAACATAAAATTTCTCTTACCATTTCCTTTTAGGGATATACATGTTTCGACCTTTATTTTTATACTTTTTAAGTGATTTTCCTAAATGGGACATTTCTTTCCAAATCAAATCCTTGATTCCTTATATATTATTTCTCATCCATGAAAATAATCACTTATGGTAATGTATCATCTCCATTTCTCTTTTGGGGTCCCAAAAGTTTATTCCTTCTAAAATCATTATTAATCCCATTCCATTCTATGGGTTATTTCATGATTATTACTATTAGATGTTCTATATGGCATGCATTATATTGTAAATATTACTATGTGAAGGGTGGGGCCAGAATTATATATCTCTTCAATGTATTGGGTAATGTTATGTATCTCATGAGATGATATGTATTACACATGAACATGATTCTAGATCTATTAAAAATTATGTTTTTTTATTATGTACATATGAAATGTGCATACATGATACTATCTTCTTTGACAACATTGTGTGGTATTAGACCACTAAGACATGATTTTCCATTTTTATGCATTACCACATTCCTTACCTTTATCAATTTCATCTGGTATGATGTTGATGATGATATTATTCTTATAACATGATGATGATATTATTATTATGACATGATGACGATAATTATTCTCACCCTTGTTATATTGATTCATGTCCCTTATTCATTATAATAATTGGATTTTAGGTAACCCTATTGTCTGATGTATATCATCATGTGATTACATATTCTGATGAGAACATAATAATTATAAAGAAAAAGAAGAAAGAATTAAATAATGGTTATGTTTTGTTATCTTAATGTTGTGTATTCTCCTAATATTACCAAGACACAAAACCTCTAAATCCAAGATTTGTAATGATATTATTTGGTTTATCTTCCAAATGATATAATAGTCATGTAAGAAAAATAAGGGTAACTATATAGAGTCAAGTAAAATATTTTTTTATGAGCTAAAGAGAAGGATGACCTCAGCACTGATACTCAACTTACTAGTACCGAGAAAGGAACATGTGATGTAATGTGATGCATCTAGAGTTGGTCATGAAGCAGCTTTGATACATGGGTACCATTTGGTTAATTACGTCTCTATACAATTAATAAAACATGATAGAAGTTATCATACTCGTGATATGGATTTAGAAGTTGTGGTGTGCACCCTATGATTTTGAGGACACTTCCTTTTTGGGTGAGAATTTTGTGGAGTGCATGGAAAATATGATACTCAAGTAAATATTTTCTAAGAGACTCATGAACCTTTTCAATTGGATTTGGGTTTAGTATTTTTAGACTTTTGACATCTAGCTAGCATAATTTCTAGGCAAGGGGAATGTTGCTTCTAACACCATGATCTAGAGGATATAGATGGTGGCAGTGCCGAAGTCTAGTGATATATAGAAAATGATTTCACTCTTTTCATAAATGCATCTAGATATTTAGGATTCCCATGAACAAGAAGAATTTGCATCAACATCTGTTACACCCTTGCTTCCTAACCTTATCAAGATTCAGTAGTTATCTGATTTGGAGGACATATCTTTGAGAGACAGATTATATGATGGGGATCAACCACCAATATGGTCTCTTGGTAGAGGATATGTTATTCTTATCGAATTATAATTATGGGTTCCTATATGGGATTGATTTTGGAGCTAATGATGGAGTTTCATGATTCTATATTGGTGGTACAACCAGTTATCAAAAAGATATATCATGATATCCATAGACAGTACTGGTATACATGAATGAATAATGTCATAGTGGGATATCATAGAGATGATTCACCTATCAGCATGTTAATACCAAGCATCAGATTATATCTAGGTTGTTACATCCTCTTCCAATTCTTAATTTCAATTTTAATAATGTTAATATGGATTTTTTAAAAGTATTTACTAGGAAACCATGAAAAAATGATGTAGTATGGTTTATTTTTGGATTGAATTTCAAATTTATCTAATTAATTTCATTTTATGGTGACCTTCTCCGTCGATGATTTAGGTAGTCATTACATGTGTTATATATTTTGGATGAACATTGTTTTGAGGACCATTTTTTATTGATATCCTCATCCCACTTATAGGATTTTTTTAGGGTCATCGGAAGGCTTTTACATGACAGTTTATATTGATTAAAACCTAGCTTATATAGACTAATGATAAAAAGGAACAAACCATTCAGATTCTATAGGATATTATATAATCCTATGTTTTTTATTTTGTTTGATAATGGGAGAATCATTTATCACTCATGGAGTTCACCTATAATTACATCTTCTCAGATTCAATCCAAATAGAACCACTATAGAACATTATAAATGGTCATGAAATTATCCTCATTTTTTGTTAGAGGTTAGTGATTGAACCCTTGTTGGACCTATCATTATGTTAGATACATCTAAGCATGGTAAGTTAATTAGGAGGCAGTTGGTGACTTTATAGAGTAGGAAAAATTCAAATGTTTTATAGTGGAGATGACATATGGATTTTGAGGTGTATCATCTAGTTTTCCTTTGTTATTCACCAAGTTTGTTTCAATGTTTTATTAGGAAATAGGGGAAGATAGGACCCATTTTTTCATTCCATTTGGGATAGTGGGGAGGTTCATTCTGGTAGTGTACTGATTGTCCCTTCAAAAGAACTACAATTCCATGCATGAAAGGTTTCATGTATCTAAACTTTGGAGACATATTCATAACCCTTAGTATGTGTTACAAATTTATGATTTCTATATTTTTGTAGATTTTTCCTTTGATGATAATCTGATATGGATTTTGGACTATAGTGACATGTATCTATAGATATAACAACTTTGAGAAAAAGTGCAGTCAAAGAATTTGTTAGAACAGGTTCCCTATAAATAACTTGCGTGTACTTTATGATAACATATATTCATAGTTTTGAATATTTATAAACTAATAATCACATCATGATTTTAGTTTTATGTTTCATAGTATTTGATAATTTCATAGGAGTAGATGTCTCACTGAATGGACATACCAGTTCCTCGCTATGATGAGAACCCAAAAGTACCATGATAGTATTCCAAAATATATGTTTTATTTTATAATGAAATCATTTTATGGAAAATAATTTATACATTCTATCAGTTGTGGGGACTCATTAGACATTAAGGCTCTTTCTTAGGGTTTATTTCCATAGTAATATTTATTGTGGGATTTTATGAGAATGAGACCTTCCAGTAAGATATCCACATTTATATGTGTGATTTAAGGTTACTAAATAGGGATGTATATTTTGATAATTAAAATATAATATTATTATTAATGAGTATTATATTTCATTTATTTTGATGTATTGATGAAAATTGTGACGACATATGTTTGTGGTGAGGTAGGATATATTGGGATCAAAATGAGTAATGTTGAATTAATGAATAATGAAAAAAATTATATGTACATTCTATTATTTAATGGAAGATGATATCATAAGACCTATAATGGAAATAATATATCCTAAATAAATCCTAGGCCATGATTTTCTATAGAAAATATAGATTTCCAAAAATTCTAAGAAAGTGACATCGAGGACATAGATTGATGGAAACATCATACAAACTGCTTGATTATGGATTTAATGATTAAGATATTATATCGCACAGTAAGAAACCCTATGATGTATTATTTCATTGAGGTATTAAGTTATTTATATATTGTTTTTAGAGTGTGTTATTATATGATAACCTTGGAAATTAGGCTTATTTTCTTAATTTTATATAGAAAGAGGCCTAAAGGGTCACACACTAGGTGTTTCCAAAATCTCAAAAAAATAATATACTTTTTTATAATTTGAAATTTTGATTAAATATTTTTCTTGTACATGGTTTAATAATTATTCTGGTTTTCATGATCACATTGATTCCATCTCTTGTTATTTGTGATGATATTATTTTGTTAAAATATTTACTAAACATCTATTTTCTATTTAGTGAATCTTATATTTATTTATTTATTGGTGAATAATGCAGTGATATTTATTTTGTAAATAAATAAACATTATTCAAGGCCTGATAAATTTTTTTGAGAAATGGAAGACTAATTCCAATGGACCGGTGTGAAATTAAATGTATATAATATTATTTTAATAAATAATATTTAATTTTAATTCGCATGTTTAGTGGAAGTCAATAAATAATATTATTATAATTATAATTATTAACATGGAGTTCAACATGGATTAAATAAAAATTAAATGGAACGTCAGAAAATTTTTATTTCTAAACCCTTGAGTCTTATAAACCCATTTTTAATATTTATTAATATATCCAATTCATTATTTCTGCACAAAAACTACATAGAATCCTCTCAAATCCCTAGAGATATTCATACTCAAAGAAAAATCCAAATAATAGAGAAAAATCTTCCAACATATTCTACTCTTGAGTATAGAGAGATCAGGATGAATTATTTGCAGGTAATTATCTTGGTGATTAAGGGTGAATGATGAAAGCGATAGGATCTGTCATGATAGTACCCAAAAATCACAACAATGAAGTTCATTGATTTTTGGAACATGTGTAGATCACCACTAGATGGAATCTTCTCTTGATTCCTAAAATGAAACAATGATACAACATAGATCTATTTCTAGATCCATGAACAAAGAAATATTTCCCCCAAGTTAATTCATTAATTGATTAAGTTAATTATAAATATTATATGATGATCTGACACTCTGGTTCTGGGGTTTTATCCATTTTTTGTCTTTTATTCAATTATGTTGATCATGTTGTTTATCATCATGTAAATCATAGAATAATCATCTATCATGATAAAAATGGATGTTTGGCATGACCCATCATATGTTTCTTTCTTTCCAAAAACCTACAATCGGTATCAGCCCTAGGTTATATAACTATTTACAATTATTTTAAAATTATGGATTGATTCACCAATTTATCATTAAGTTTTTTATTTATGTTTAATATTTCCTTAATATGAATTATGATATCATCTTATTCCTCTTTAATTTCCCATAAATATAATAAAATCAATCAATTTTAAGAATGAAATAAAATATATGAATTAATTTGTAGGTAATGAGGAATCTATTCAGATAACACAAGGGTACACACCATGTAACCTAGAGGTATAAACTATTTACTAGTGTCAACTACACCAAGAATTTATGTGTAATTAATTCATGTAATAATCATTTATTAATTGTAGTGTATATAATTATACACCATTTGTTTATTAGGCCAGACAGGTGCACGGTTAGGAAGAGTACTCTTTGTGTAGAACACATACATGGCCGGTAGTCCTTTATCCATAGATGGTGTAAGTATCTTATTACTCATCCTACTTGACCATTGACTGTGTAACTCATAAACGAAATGACGTGTAGCCCATGTACACCCCATGTACGCAAATGTTTTCCTCGCATGGTTTACAAGCTAAGTCCCTAGATTTTTCCTCATATAGATATTGAGAATTGTACACTTTGTGTGGAGA
Organism: Viscum album; assembly: GCA_963277665.1. Classification (NCBI taxonomy): domain Eukaryota; kingdom Viridiplantae; phylum Streptophyta; class Magnoliopsida; order Santalales; family Viscaceae; genus Viscum; species Viscum album. The sequence goes on along the minus strand of OY728121.1, from coordinate 1,785,259,593 downwards.
GATTGTACACGCCATGTACTTATACCAAAATTATTATAATTAAAATTAATTTATTTTATTGTGTAATCCTTATCCACATGTTCTTGAATCTGGTCATTATTTTGGTAGTACATGCCATGTTATGGGTTTTAATATATATAAGTATCTAATTAATTTCAACATAATGTTTTTATTATCATATCTTGTATGATTCATATTACATTTATTACTCTAAATGCAATGAATAAGAACCCATGATAGAAAAATCATAAAATTAGTGTAATCATTATTCTTATAATACATGTCAGGATATTACGTGATAATTCGTGTATTCCACATGTACAAGAGTAAAAAAATTATAAGTATAATATATTTTGGGGAGATTATGACATGTATTAACTATGTTTCTTCCAAGGTACATTAATGTATATATTTAATTTTAAATAAATTTTTTTAATTTGTTTAAAATTATTATGGATGAGAAACTGAAGGAAATTCGGATTAGAATTAACATAAATGGAAAAATTATTTAAAAAGATAATTAACTGATTCAAGAATGATTTATCTTAAATAATAATTATTATGAATTGAATGATAATTTTATTAGAGGTGTAATTTTTTCCCTACAAATGGATGATCATGGGATTAGACCAAGTCCTTTGTATGTGATTGGATTCATTAACTTTATTATTAAATTATATTTTTGGCCTACATGTAATCTCTCATCCCATTATGTAATGGATTAGATGACCATGGATTTTTATGTAAACTCATTCCCCTAACCTATGTGTGAGTAAAATAATATATAATGGATGGAGATTGTATTCTAGGGGAGGTAGTTCAGATTTCGAGATAAGGGAGAACCAATCCTAGATAGATTCAAAGGTGGACCGATGAAAAACTCCAATGTAAACAAAAAATGAATCAAGATTATCTGCTTCAGTCAATATTTATTTTATCATCCTCAAGATAATTTACCCATTATTAAATTATCATGAACATATAACTTTATTATTTTATTTCATTCAATTTACATGGTTATTATAATATGTATTTTTTATCTAAATCGCATGAATTAATTAATTACCAAGCATGCAAGGTAGAACTAAAATAATTGGATTATGTGTTAATACCATATATGAAATGGTAAATAATTTAATTAAATAAATTTAATATTAACATGAATGTAATAAAGACAATAATTTGGAATTTACACATAAGATATAAAATCCATGAATTATATATATTAAGTCAGTATATCATTCTACTACGTCAGTTAAAATCGAACCATTATTCAAAGTGCATAACCAACCAATGTTGGGGTGATTTTAATTATTAGGAAATTATAACTTGAATATTTGGGTTGGCATAAGATAGATCACATTAAAAGTTAACTTCCAAAATAGGACATGTTATAACTGAGGGGAAAGTCTTGATTAAATCCAATATAATGATTCTATGATTGGGGAGTCCACTTAATGGGTCAAGAAACTATGATTTAGTGAATTTTTTATTTTTAATTCCTACATAAATCCCTTCATATTTTTTGAAAAACAAAATATGGGGTAATGAAAGGGTAAATATGGATCCTTTACACTGTAACTTCCACAAAAGATGATATTTTAATTCCAATTGTGGGGGCTATTATGTTTCAACAAAATAGTTGGATATTAAAAAATATAATTTTATTTTATTTATTTTAATTTATTAGATAAAGTACTAAAATTAATTATATATTATTTTTATAAAAATGAATAAAATGAATTCAAACAAACCACTACGATCCATACTTGATAAAAATATATTTCTCACCCAAAAATATTTCCATGAATGGAAAAGGTGATTACATGTTATCCTATGCCATAAAATGAAATTTTAGGTTATGCATAAACATATTATTGATGATCTTGGTAATGTGGATAGTTATTCAGAGTTATATCTTTATAAGGAACATCTTACTAATGCTATAGATGTTTATTGTTTTATTAAATCGACCATGACTAGTGAGGTTTTGAAGAAACATAAAGGAACAGATGCTTATAACATGATGTATCACCATTAGGATATTTATCAAGATATTAAGAGACAATATAGATATGAGATCTCTAATGATCACATTAAAAGTAAAATTAGATACTCGATGCTTGATGGGCCCCATGTAGTCAAGCAGATTGGTAACATTGAATTCTTTGACATCTTAGGGATTAAATTCACCGATGAATTATGATCATATCTCATAATTTCCTTACTTCCCAAGACCTTATACTATTTTATTTTTAATTATAATATGATTAAAAATTATAAGTTTCTGTAATAACATCTTAATTTGATCCACCAATATGATATAAACATGGGGTGACACAAACCCATGATCCATATGTTTAATAATAAAATAAATAATAAGGTGAAGGGTACCAAGACCCAAAAATGTATAAATATCCCAACCACTATCCTTCCATGAAGTGGAAGATCCCAAGGAAGGGAAAGAAAAGGACACAATATGTTTTTTTTTGTTACAAGAAAGGCCACTGGAAGAATCATTTCACCCAAATGAAAGGGTAAGTTGAGTTTGGATTTGTTATTGAGTCTTAAATTTAAAAATATGCACATTGTGTATTAGATATATCTTTTTTTATCACATTTATAAAAAATAAAAGAACCAAGTAGATTCAAAAAGATTTATAGAGAGGTGGATTTTTGATCTGCCAAGGGTGTGAGGATATTTTCTCTAGCCACTGGATAACACCTCCTTTAATTTCGAAAAATAATGGTATTGTTCTTAAGATTTAATATTATGTACTAATGGTTACCGGGAACATAATTCCTATATCATTCCTAGATGCATATGGTTTTATTTTTGAGTTTGGAATTAAAAGTTTTTTATTTTATAAATTGAACATATGTTTTGATAAGGTTTATTTAAATCACAATATTTATTTATTGAATTATGAAAACCATGTATTTTGAATTAATAATGATTCATGTTCACACAACGCTAATAACACCAAGTAATGAAATCACTATCTAGGTCATGTAAATGCCTAGTTCTTAACAAAGCTCTATCAGGATGGTCATTTAGATTATACTAGGATAAAACCACATAAATGAAGTGAGGATTTTTTACAAAGAAATATGAACAAACCACCATTTGGTGGACTGGGTGAAAGGGTCGTAGAGATTATAGGGTTGTTAAACACTGATGTTTATGGACCATTTCCCATAGATATAAGAGGTGTGTATTCATACTTCATAACTTTTACTGGTGACTTCAATAGATATGGTTATGTCTACATCGTGAGGTATAAGTACAATGACATTAATAAATTAAGGAAATAATGAATGATTTAGATAGTGAACCAAGAAATAAGATAAAGAATCTTTGATTGGATTGAGGTATAGAATATATTAACCATGATTTTATCAACTTTCATTTGGATTTTGGGATGCTATATCATCTCACTCCACCTTACACACCACAATGGAATATTGTTAGTGAATGGAGGAGTTGTACATTGATAGAAATGGTAAGAAAAATGATGAGTAATGTATACCCTCAATTATAATTTTTGGGATATTCATTACAAACTATGACATATAAATAAAACCAATTACTAACTAAATATTAAAATGGATTTTACTTTCTATTATGTAGTGGAAAGAAACGTGTTTTTTCACATTAACATGTATAGAAGTTTGAGGAATTTGATAAGGTCTTATCAGGAATACAAAATAGCATCCAATGAAACAAATTATATCCTTATATGATTTCATAAGCAAACAAAGGGATACAGGCTATAAAATCTCTCAAAAAAATTGAATTTATCTAGAAAATATTTCTTTATTTTGAGGGAGAACATACAAAAAAAGGATAGTGAGAGAAACATTGACTTTGATAAATTTAATGCTCTATATATGCAATGATTGTTACTGGAAAATATTACATAGTTCACAATGAATGATCTAGTTCCTAAAAGAAGAGTAATATGTAGGAGAATAGGTAAGGTAAGATAACTAGAGAGATATGCTTTTCATCCCACTAATGATGGTGACTCATTATTAGTTGAAAGTGATGAACCTATCACTTACAAAGAGTAAGTAGAGATCTCATAAGCTACAAGATAGAAAGAAGAAATGATTTCTAAATTGGATTACATGTATCTGACCAATGTTTGGGTTCAAGTTGATGTTCTAGATTATATAAATCCCGTAAGGTGAAAATGGGTATGAAAGTGAAAACAATTTATGGAAGCATAAGTAAATGCCTATAAAAAAGGATAGTGACTAAAATATTAAAACAATGTCAAGGAATTGACTATAATAAGGCATTTCACCAGTTTTTAGGTGTAAATACCTCAAATTGTTCTTAATATCATATCTTACCATTATTATTATCATTAGATGATGGATTTCAAAACATCTTTCATTAATGGGAACCTTCATGAAGTTTTTTATTTGACACAACTAGAATATTTTTTCAATCTAAGTGATTTTAAAAATATTTTAATGTTGTAGATATCCATTTATGTATTTTAGAAAGCATCTAGGTCATGGAACAATCAATTCATTGAAGCTTTAAAGGATTTTGGTTTAACTAAGAATGAATGTGTGCTAGGTTTTCAAAATAGGCTTAGTGAATATAGATTCATTATCCTTGTAATATATGTTTTTGAAATATTACTTATTAAAAATAACATTCTAGTCTAAAATTCTATATAGAAAAAGTTGAAAATATGTATCTACATAAAGGACTTAGGTGTATTATCCTATATTATATGATTCAAGATCATTCATTATAGATCCAAGAGGCCTCTTGGACTATTTCCGCATACAAACATTGACCAGATATTAATGATATCTAGTATGGAACCATCCAAGATGGGATTCGTTCTAGTGTCATATGGGATAAATCATTTTAGGAAAATGTATAATCAGAAACAATTGGAGAAAGTGAGGATGACTAATATCCCACACAATTCTTTTATATGATCAACAATTTATTCCATGTTATGTACTGGAGTTGATGTTACCTATGCATTGATCATGGTAGGTACATATCAAGATGATCCATGAGAACAAAGTTGGTCTTCTATTAAGTATATTCATAAGTATCTATCAAGAATGATGGATATGTTCCTAGTGTTTGGAGAAGATGAGGATCTAGTCATCAGGGGTTATACTGATGCCAGTTTTTAGACAAATAAGAAGGATATGAAGTCAGAGTAATGTTCTTTTTTTAGTCTAAGTGGAGGATCTTTAAGCTAGAAGACTTGAAAGTTTACAGTTTTTAATGATTATATAGGGAATTAAAATTATATAGTGGTTTCTGATATAGCCATGAAATCCATTTGGATATGGAAATGTTTCTAGGATCTTGATGTGGAACCTATAATCAATGAACATTTCACATTATATTGTGATAATAAGGTAGTGGTGGCTCTGGAAAAAGAGTCAAGGTCACACCAATGAACAATGAATATACACCAGAAGTATAATATTTTGAGGGGTTATTATAAGAGGTGTGAAGTGGTAGTAATTCTAGTTCCCAAAGAATAAAACATGTTAGAACACTTTACTAATGAAATATCTCAGCACAAGCATTATTATCATGTGAGAGTTAGAGGACTAAATGTTTTTAGTAGCTAGATCTTGTGAAATTGGTAGTCTGTTAGAGTCGGTTCCCTAAAACCATATTTTTTTTGCATTATGATAACCATTTTTTATTTTCATAATGTTAATAAACTATTCACCACATCATGATTTTTTTTATAGTGAAATATTATATGATAAATTCATAAGAGTATTTTCCACACTTAATTTTCATAGAAATTCCACACTATGATGAAGTTCCATGAAAATATTCTTAAATATATGTTATATAGCTGGAATAAATAATTGTAGGGACACAAATGATACATGTTATTTGAGTGGAGACTCATAGGACTTCGAGGAACATTCTCATCATTTTTTTACTTTGATAATACCAAGTGATGGATTTTTTTAGAACAATACCCACCAGTAGGAAATCCATATTTATGTGTTTCATTGGATGTTCCTATCTATAAATGTTTGTTTTCATCATTGGACATTAATATTATAATAAATGAGTATTATAAGTCACCTACATTGAAATATTAACAAAAACCATAAAGATACATGTTCATGGTTAGGTATGATATGATGGGTGAGTCAAGAGTAAAATAAAATTAATGAATAATTCCATAAAGTATTTCACCATTATTTTAATTAATTGAAGATGATATCTCAGTCCCTATTATGGAAGTGATATGCTATAAATAAATCCATGGACATGGTGTTCTAAACGAAAGTTCAATTTCTTTAAATTCAAAGAATGAGACATCATGCACATAGGTTCATGGAACCTATATGAAAACTACTTGATTAGAGATATCATGATGAAGGGATTATATTAAATCGTAACAATCCTTATAAGGTATTATGAAATCATGAAATTATATTTAATCTCTATGGATTATTTGGTAAGTTTCTAGATTCTCTCCATAAACCTTTGGTTGTTTCACCTAATTCCACTCATAAAGGGGTTTATACGGTCATGCACTAAGTGAATCCATAATATCAGTTAAATAATATATTATTATTTATTATCTAACAAGTTGAATTAATATTATTACCATGTGTGGTTCAATAATTACTCATGTTTTCCTAATCGCATTTATTACATCACCAGTTATTTTAGGGAATATTATGTGAGTTGAAAATTTAATAAATATTTTTTTTATTTAGTGAGTATAATATTAATTTATTTATTGTAGAATAATGATGTGATATTTATATAGTACGTAGCTATAAATTATTCAAGAACCAATAAATATTATGGAGTAATAGAGGACCTAGTTTAATGGTCCAGTAAGAGATGTTATATATTGAATATTATTTAAATAAATATTATTTAATTTTAATTCGAAAGTTAAGCGCATATTGAGAAATAATATTATAATTATTATTATTTACATGGGTTTCAATTGGGATTAAATAAATATTTATCAACTCTTCTCAAAATATTTATTTCTAAACCATAGAAATATATAAACCACATTATATTATTTTTCAATAGATACAATTCATTTTTTGTGCACAACATATCCTGATAATCCTCTCAAAGAACTAGATAGCTTTGTTCTACAATAATGATCCCCAAAATTTTGAGTGATATTCTTCAATCTTCTACAATTGATTATAAAGAGATCAGAGAGAATTATTTTGAAGCGGTTCTAATGGTGATCAAAGGAAAATAACACAAGAGATACTATCTCTCATGCTAGCACCCTAGAGATTCTAATAGAAATGTTCAGAGATTTTTAGAAAATGTGTGATTGAGAACTATAGGAAATCTACTCTTGATTAATATAACACAAAAATGGTATAGCATAAATCACTTTTCAAATCCACCGATGGAGATAAATTTATCATAATGTAATTCTTTAATTGATTAAATTAATTATAAATTATATGTGATGATCTTGCACTCTAGTTCAAGTTTTTTACCAATTGTCAATTTTCCATAATTAAATTACATTGATCCTGGCATTTTTCATCAAGTAAATATCCAAATTATCATCAATAATGACAAAAATAAAATTTACGAACAAACAATTGCATACTTCTATTATTCCTAGAAACTATATCATTGGAATGTTTAATAGGACACTTGGAAGAGGGAATATGATATATGAGAAATGTGGTCATACATGTTTTTTTAGACCAAATAATGATGCATGGAAAATATATGGGATGTATTATTATATGGTGGGGAGGTTTTATGATCACCTCTTGATATATGTACATCCCTATTGTATTTTGGTGAAACATATTTTTTTGTTGATTTCATTTCTTATTTAAACCATTATGGTTAAGTTTCATATCATTATGTTTATTTCTTATTTCTAGGGGAACTGATATATTATTTAGGGGTGTATCATTTTTGGAATTAATGGAGTCCAGGAATAAATTTACCAAAGTATTATGAGGGTTCTCCATTGATTCATAAATCTTTGAAGTAGTTTCATGTTTTTCATAAAGAATATGGGATATGATCTATCTGCAGAAAAAAATAACATCATAAATGAATTACATGAAATAAACATGTTCCAAATAACATTCCATGAACTAGTTTTGAGTGTGGAACTTTTAGATTCCATGAAACTATTTCACATCATGAAACTTATGATCGGGGTAACTGTAACCAAATGTGATCCATTTTTTGTATATCTAATAAATAGATAAATTCATGTCGTGAAAGGGTTTAAAATTATGAATATATCAGGATACCCAGTTTTAACCCATGCTTCACTTGTGATTTTATATTTCATTAATTTTGTTTGCCATATCTTAAACCATATGGAGACTCCATTTTATTTTGGGGTGATTCATTATTATCTGAAAGTCTCATTCATGAATTTAATATCTAATCAGTTCCTTTATTTTGGTTTCCCCTTTCTTTTTTCATCCTTATTTGTAGAGGATTTATCTATTGATAGTCATTGAATCAAGTTCTGATCTGATTTGTTATATGATATATGTTTTTTTATCTTCTTCAATATAATTATTCATTGTAATTCCCTTAATATTGTTTCTTTGATCACTAGATTATTTTCAGTATCAAAAATATTATTCCTTTTTGACATATTTAATTATCTATAGTATGTTAAATATATGAGATCATGCTGAAAAATCACTAACTTTTACAAAGTAATTGGATAAATACTAATAAATAGTATTCTTTATAGACTATCCATCAGATCAAGTTGTGTCTATAATCGTGTAGACTAATACGTGAGGACACATGATAGGTGTTCGTGCCTTGGACCTTGTTGAGAATTGGATAGCATGTCTTTAGATCCCCAAGATAAATTGGAATGAAATTGATTTATTTTGGTCATAGTTGTATTAATTTGTATAAATGGAATATTTTGTTCTTTTCATAAGGTATAATCACCTATTATAAATTGGGTTAACAAATGTGTTATAGTCCATAGGGTTAAATTAAAAATGAAACAAATTTGATATATATATGAGGATAATTGGTAACATTGATCTATGAGACATATGTGGCTAGAAAAATGATAATTTTATAAATTGATCATTTTTAATTTTCATAATTTATATTTTATATCATTTTTTCTAACAAATTGCTTGTTTATATTCTGACCTCATGTGACATCAATGTGATTAATTCATGTGGTAAGGATTCTTATTCTTATCTTGATTTTGTCTACAAAATACTCATAGTTTATAATGATTCTTGATGTCTTGGTGCTTGATTTTTTACCACCTAAGGGAAAGGTTCATGTTTTATAGATTCATGCGGTAAGAGTGCATGATTATGTTTGATATCTAAGTGATTGATGTACATTCATAGGATACATGAGTGTTAGATTCTGGTTATCCTGATATAGGAGGCAATTTTTTAATATTTTATTTGTGATTCATAATCGATAGGAGGATATGAACCCAACTCAGGAAATCCTTCATGATGTAGAAGGTTAAAATCTTAGTTAGATATATCTTATAGGTTGAAGAAGTTAGTTTGGTTGGAAAATGAGTTAACATGGAGCTTTGGGTATCAGTGGGTTTACTTTTCTTTAGTGTTAATTTAATAAATTAATCCCCTATATATTGATATATTTTATCCATTATATTTATTAGATTAGATTTTTTTAGACATGGTGGTGTTGACATAATAAGTTATACTCACACCATTGATGATATTTTATTTCATACCTCCACATAAATAATGGATCTAGGATTGGATAATGGGAAGGGACCCTTATGTTGGTTTTTAGATTGCTAAATGGGTTGTATCTTTCCAATGGGTTAGACATGGGGTTCATGACTGGGGTAATTGGAGACTTTATTTGAGTCTATTTTGTCTATTATCTGTATTTATTTTAGCATGTAATTTATGTACATTAATCTTGTCTATAGATTATTCTATTATTATTTATATTTTTTCAATTTATCACATCTCATATTTGGTTTCCTATTTAACTATTTATATAGTTTCTATTATTTTCTTAACTATACTATTATTTTTTCAATCACATTTTAGCTCTTTAATAAGGGGTTTAGTTTCCCCAATATATTTCATATAACCTCACTAAATGTCAACATATTTTGGTGTACAGGGAGATGTGTCTGATGTCACATATCCAAAAAGTTCATTCTCTTAATATACAACCAAATCTAGGTAATTACATAAATAATTCTTCAAAAATGTCCATGGTGATTATATAAAAAACTCCCCAACTACATGTAATAGAATTAACTCATATTTAGGTCCTCAGTGTAGTAAACATCAACATCTAAGTCCCAGATCAAAATTATCACGTGAAGTAGTGGAAGTTGTAAATACATTTTCAACATCCCATGGGACACCACAACCTAAACGGATGGGGGAATTTTTATAATAAGAATAATCTCTCGTATCATCCATTGGGAATTAATATAACTAGGTTAAGGAAAACCCATATCTAAGGAAAAAATTATTTCCCACCATTGATCTCTAATCTCTAAAGTTCATCACTACTGACCTCACTGATGCTATAGGAACTGATATTGTTGAAGAATGTGATAAAGATGAGGCAGAAATACATATTTCCTCTAATGTAGAGGTATGTATTGAAGGAGTACATAACCCTCATAAATTAGAGTCCTGTGATTATTGATATTCAATAATTGTTACATTTCAAACTACTTGAAGGGATATCTCCAAAGTAAAATGAAGTGGATATGGTCGCATTATTGCCCACCATACCTAAAAATGTTTAAGAATATCAATATAATAAAATATCACTCAAATAAATAATATAAAATATTATCTTGAGTGGGTTAATAATGTGTTTCAGATGGGATACAAACCCATGGTGTATCATTTTTCAGAAAAATGATATATGAGCTCTGGATGACCCTTTCTTGACCCACATGAAAGAAAAAATACACCACAAAAATATCATATTATACAAATTGAAAAATATTACTATAGTGTTGACTTGTTATCAAAATTTCCCACTATTTTCGAAAATCAACTGGCACTCTAGGAAGGTCACATAAGGCTAGAATATGTGTTGGTATCCAAGGAATTGATGAATGAACTAAATTTGTTGATAGTTATTATGGATGGAATACATGACCTTATATAACAGAAGGAAAATAAATATCCCCATTGGGTGGATTGGACTACACCTTTTCCAAACTATGATAATTTTACACCAAAAATATTTAATATATAATTACCTATACATAAGTCAATGTGTTTGATAAATTCCTTAAAATGAAATATAAAACATAAGGAATATCATGATATATTTTAATAAAAATATAAATATTATGTATAACTTTTAAAACATATCCATTGAATTAGTTGGAATTAATATGAGTGAAAAAAAATTAACTCTTTATATAATGAATTTATTTCTACATTTAAAATGAATGAAATTAAATTATAACTAAAACAACTATGAAAAGAAGTGTAATCTTAAACAAATATTTTTCAAAATTTCATGTTTTATTTTTTTTAAACTATATATATCATTGTTATAAAATAAAATTTAAATCTATAATATTAATAATAGAATACTAAAATATTAATTATTAATTGATAAGAAATTATAATAATGAATAGATAACATTTTTTAAATGTTTTTCCAATATAAATTTTCCTCCAATATATTTTGGGATTTAATTAAAATATTCAATTTTCATATTTTAGAAGTGTATTTTGAAAAATAAACAATCTTGTTTTCTAAATCATATAAATATAATCTTGGGATGGATTTATTTTATTTATATAAAACAATTGATTTTTAGGTGAATAGTGAAAATACCTTATTTTAGAAATAAAAATAATTTTATTACAATATTAGTACATTTGTACGGATTAGAAATTCATGAATCCTTTTTATAACATCATATATTTATTATATATGTCACTTTATAAAATCAAAAATTTTGGTTTTATTTTTAAAACACATATTCTATATTTAAGATATATGTAACACTAAATCAAACTTTTTTAATGCATTTTAGATGTTTATATTAAAAATAATTTTTTTCATTCTTATAAATTTATTAAAATGAAATTGATTTGAATTTAAAAATATTTTGGTAAAATTTATCTAATAAGTACTACATTATTTTTATGTATAAATATTATGTTTCTTTAGTGAAAAACTAATTACCACGGTAAAGGTAAAACTAATAATTGAAATTGTAATGGGATTTGAATATGAAAAATATATGTCTATAATTTATATTATCATGTTTTAATCTACCTTGTCTCGAAAAAAATAAATTATTTCATTTTTTTAGATCCAAATTACATGTTTAACATGTGATCCCATTATATAAAGTTGGAATAAATAAATAAAATTACATCCTCCCCACATATAAAATGGGCCTCTCATGACCCCCATCAGGGTACTCCTACAAATTTGGATTCATACTATAAAACAATCCTTAATCCATCCCCTAAGTACTATTTCAACTACATAATCTTATATTTATATGATATTAGTTTCTACCATCCACTTCCAAGGGATTATCCAATGAAATATCAAATTTATCAACATGGGTAATTATTTTTACTTAGCCTAATCCATATCTATTTCCAATTTCCAAATTTATTTTGAAAATATATCTATAATTACATGGTTATTGGTTATATTATTACTTTTATTGTGATATTATAATAATCGTTAATCTTGTTTTCCATTTTCAGTTATGAAAAATAAATTCCAAATTCATGCACGGTTTAGAATACCACATCCATGAAGCAATGTGAGTTGTTTTGCTTCACAACTATATAATGATGGTCTAAATGGTGATTTTAATCAGTCAATATAATATTTATATAATTAATTATTTTGAAACAATAAACCATTTTTCTATTTCTCAAGTATATTAGAAAATTATATCATCAACCATGAAAATTTGTGGAGTATCACCACCATTGAACGATTGATTTTTATTTTTCATTTCATGAAAACCTTATACGGATTCTCACTATAATTTTATAAAGGGATTAATATTATTTTTATTACATCATTAAGGATCTATTTAGAAAAATTATATAACTTATTAATGATTTTAATGAAAAATGGTTATCAATAATTAAACCATTTAAAATGATCAAACTAATAGTTAATTGAACTATTTTTCTATGAAATAAATTTATATAAATTATATAATATTTATTATTAATTCAAATTATGATATAAAAAACAAATAAAAAATAAATAAGATCATTAAGATTCATCTAAAATCACCTTACAACTAAAACTCTTCACAATCACCCATAAATCAAGGTAGGCCCATGTTTGAATCGGTGTGACCACCTACACGAAAAATACCATACATTTATATCATGGATGAAATTGATAAAAATACATAAGATATTATATAATATAAATATGTAAATATTTATTTTATTTTTTATTTTAAAATATATATAATCATTTAACATATCAATTATTAAAACGCCTTTAGTTCATTAAAATCACATAAACTATCTCATCTCTAATTACAAACTCATGGATTGTAACTAAGGCTACAATTAAATGAAATTATTTATTTTAAAAAATATTATAAAATATATTCCATTATATTATATCATTACCAATTTTAAAAAACATATTAAAATCAATTATGATTAAATATACCAAGTGTTTAAGATTAATAAAGGATAACTAATATTTATAAATATATAATTATTGTTATTGAAGAGTATAAATGGATACACTTGTTAATAAGGTTTTTGTGTAAGTACTAAATAAACATAGTATAAATATTCAGGATGTTTGGTGCAATGGTATAATTAATTAGGACCGATGTAAGGGTTTTCATCTAAAATTCCTCTCTTTGAGACATGTTCATTATCATACACCTTATTTCAATATTGTTAGGTATATACTGCCTATAAGATATAAAATATCATGAATTATATTTTAGTCAATTTATTTTATGTTCAATTATAGGAACTCTCTTTCTAATTGTTTTTATTAATGTGTCACTAAATATGAATGGGTTTTCTTTGTGTTAATTTTGAATAATTGAGACATGAGTAATTTTATGAAAAAACAAATATTTGTATTATTTTCTATATTTTTATTATCCCATAGTGTTTTTATATATTATTTACATGTAATGAATGGGATAAGATAATTAAAATTTTGTTCTTTTAATCAAATTTATTTTCACTAATGTGTTACCTTAATCATAATATTATATGATAACTTAATTTTCATTCATTATGTTATGATAATTCCCTAAAACATATTTCATATAACATGGGTAAATTATACCTATTGATTTTATTATGTTTTTTCCATTATTGTTTACATTTTTCTGCATAAACCAATTTTCAAGTATTCCATGATTTATGGATTATACTTCCCATAAGGGATATTGATAAATCATGTCTCTGTTTATTGAATTATATTATTTAATTATGAATTTATTTCTTCCATGCATGGGTTATCTGGCCCCAATATTTTATATTATGATATTTTATAATCCTCCATGTGAACATTATGTTTTAGTAAAAATTATGTATCGTTACCCTTATAACAATATGACCATTGAAGAAAATAATATCTAAAATAAAAAAAAAGTATTATTCTTTCACAATCATTGGTTTGTCATATATCTTTATTATTGCATGATAAAAAATATGCCTTTTAAAGGCTCCACTATTGGAGATTATTTTTTAAAAATAAATTTTATAATGAAAATCACATCAACTTATGTAAAGTTATCTTTGAATTTAACATGTAAGTTTTTATTTCACTCAATTTTTAAAAAGGTTTTATAAAATCACGTTTATTTTTTCATTTCAATTCCCCTTTATATTTTAAAACAGATTTACCCTCATGGGGTTTCTATTTAATGTTTTTTACTCTAATGTATTTTTTGTTATAATCTGACAGATTTAACTCATAATATTTGACAATTTAATTCTTAATCTCTTATTTTTTATACTATTCAATGATTTATTTTTTCAAGGTTTTTTTCAACTATATAATCATATTTCTATTAAATCATTTCAAAACTATGGCTATTTTATTTTGAAACCTTCCACCTACTTTTTATTAATTCATTATGACTACGTCATCCCTTTTATTGATATGTGGAATAATATTTATATTCTTGAAGATTATTTACTAGTATAATAATTTTATCATGTATTGATATTTTTCATCTTTAATTATAAACATAACCATCTATTATTCCAGAATAAGTTCCATAGAAAATGGTATGAAAATTGTTGTTTCATATTATAGTGAATTAATTAGACATAAAAAATTAAGGGGTGGGGCCTAGAATTATATAGAACATAGTTTCATTGAAATTTCTCTTAAGATAAAAAAAATTAATTTTTTTGCATATCCCTTCCCATAATAGGATAGTGTCTTGACCAAGGCCCTTAATGTAGGTTTTTTAGATCCATACTTATGCATTCCATCAGTATGAGATCAATTTTTATGATGTCAGTTTTTTTATTTATTATCATTTTTATATCATTATCCCTACTTAATGTTGATTATGTATTCATTTTGTTTAAATATCCCTACCATAATATTTATACCATGTTTGTAAGATGAATTCCCTAGTTATATACTTTCCCTTACTAAGAATTTTTTCACAACTCATTATTACGATTCCATTCACCATGTTATGAAAAAAATGTATTATATTTAACATGTATAAAAGGATGGGAAATGTGAAAGAAATTATTAGATACATTGAATACATAATATGGAATTATTAGTTTCCTATATAGTGAAAAAAACATCCATTACATTATAAATTCATTGTCATTATTAGTTTATATTTTTTTATAATGCACTAAATATATGTACCTAAAACGATCCTTTAGTTGTATGTTATTCAATAAGAACTATTTATTTTTATAAATATTTAATGTTTTTTCAAGGATTTTATAGTTAATATCTAATAATTTTTGTAATGTTTCTATTTCTAAACAACATATTTGGGAATAATGGTATGGGGCTTCATAATTGGTATCAAAGTAACTGTTTAGATAACTTTAGTGATTGTGAAGTTTATTAGGAATAATTTAAGTGTGAATTTAGGGTTATATAAAAGCTATAGAGAAGAATTTGTTATAGTTTATATTAGACATTTTAATTTGGTGTTAGGATAATAGAACATTTGGTAAACCCCAAGGGACATGTCAAAAATGGAATTCATTATATTGGATAACATCCTAATGTTTTGGAAAATACTTGAGTATGTGGTTTTCCTATAAATTAATTCCATATTTGGATAATTCATGTTGATGTAGTCTCTATAATAGATTTATCTAGTGGAAATAACCCATGAAAGGTAGAATTTGTTGTGAAATCAATTTTCACATGGCCCATGAAATATGGGCCGAACATAATACCTTGTTTAACACACTATGGTGATATTAGTTTCTTAATACATATTCTCTATATGAAACAATATGATATATTTTAATATGATTGGTTTAGATAAGCTAATAAGAATGTGGACATGTATAAAATAGATTAAAATTTATAGATTCATTAGGTAAGTTATATATTATTAGATATATTCTTTCTTAGATAAATAATATGTTTTATTTTTAGAGAATATATTTCAATTATTTTTTTCCATAGAATATTTCAACAATGATCAATTTAATATGGGATTTTTTTTTGAGTATGAGGTTAAAAATTACGATTGAACCCCACTCAAAGTAACTTAGGATTAACAAATAATTATATCGGTAGAACAGAGAGTGGTGTGGGTTGAACCAAGTCTGATACAAGTTATGTTTTAAGATATATAGGATAACATGGTAGTGTTATATATTGGGGAATCATGAGGTCAAATTTCCCTTATGTTATTTATGATAATTATATTATAATGATCATCACTCATCTTAAATATTTTAGTTTTAGTAATGGATGAAGCATGAAGGAACAAAATTCACAATATTTTTCATGTACAATGTGGAAATGTTCCCAAAAACCCATCAAAATGGGTTCTAGAGTGAGAAACCTTGTGATCATACCAAACATGCTATCATGAATTTTGAATAACATTATAGATATGTTTGAAATCCAAAACACAAAAATTGAGAGAAGGATGTAACATCATATAAAATCAAATGACAATTATGATAAAGGAAAGAAGTATCAATTTTCTACATGACAAAAATATGAAAAGAATCTTGTTGGTAATTTACATAATGAGGTGAGAAAGTGATATAAGTGTGGAGGTGACAGTCAATTGGCTCACAAGTGTAATTTATATCAAAAATCTATAAATATTTGTTGCTTGAACTATATGTGAGTTGGGAATTATGTGACTCCATGTCCCAATCCAATCCCAACATGGAATATTGTAAGTAAAAACCATACAAACAATGAAAATCTATTGAAAAAACTACTATAATATCAGATAGTGAGTTTTTACTAGATATTATTTCACTCTTCTATAACATATGTTTTCGTTAACTAATGGGTGTTGAGTTATAAATATAATCCCATGGTTTTATACTTATCCCATAAATCAATTTCTTAGTTTGCGAAAAGTTATTCCTTATTGATCTAGATCACCATCCCATTGAAGAATTTTATGTGAAATTAGTATTGGAATAAATCTTTTTATAAAGTCGTTATAATAATTTTTCATATAGATAAATCACATTTGACATTATAAATGAACACATGGTCACCTAACATTTTATGGTTAATTATGAGTTCCCTGTAGAAATTTATCCGATTATATGATCAAATTATGAGAAAGAAAATTATTTAGTTGGGAAGAATATAAGGCCCAAAAATTTCAATATAAAATTACATTTAAATAAGTAATTTTTTAATATCATGCCCCATACACAACACTAAACTTAAACATAACTATGATATATTTTAATATAAATATAAATCTTATGTATTATTGCTAAGAGAAATCATTTTAATTAGAGGTAATAAATAAGGGTAATCATCTTATGAAATATTTATAGGATAAAGAAAATGTAATAATTTTATATAAATGAAATTCAATTAGTATAGCTAAATCAACTTTGAAATTATTTTTTCATAAAAATATATTTTTATAAAATATATTTTTTATTTCAAGAAATAGTGTTTTTTTTATTTCAATAATAAAAAAATTAATATCAATAATTTATTGAAAAAAAATTAATAAATAAATTTTAGGAAATATTAATAAAGAATATATAACAATTTAGAATTCTATTTTCCAATTTTAATAGTATACCACTATATCTTGTGATTTTCATAAAATATTAAATTATAATATATGAAAATTTTGTTTTTGTAAAAATTAACATCATTATTTGATTATTCCTAATTTTAAAATATTAAAATGAATTTATGGTATTTTTATAAAATAGTTATTTTTTATGTGATAGGAAAAAATGATGTTTTTGAATTTTATAAAAGTATTGGAATATAATTATTAATTCTAAATACATGAAACCTTTTTATAAGATCATATATGATTTACAAAAGAGACTCTATAATTTAAAAAATATATTTTTTAATTTATAAACCCATATTTTATATTCTTCAACATAATTAATATTCTCTCAAAAATTATTTTAATACAAAATAATTTTTTATTTTAGATTTTTTAAAACATTTTTTAAATTTAATAACATGAAATTGATTTATAATTTATAATCAATGGGTCCAAGTTAATTAATAAGGGAAACTTTATTATTCTACTTAAATATTATATTACTTCAGTTAAAAAATACTTACTAAGGTAATAATAAAAGGATAAAAATAATAATTCAAGCTGCAAATAGAACGAAGAATGGTAAAAATATAACATCGCTCCCTGAATCACTATATAACCAGTGTCGAGACTAAATTTCCACATAACTGTGGGCACACCTCCCCATACACCGTAGGATGATGACTTGGGTCATGGGTGTAAGTGGGTTGAGATGGGAGACTATACCCCCTATATCAAAGTATGAAATAATAACTAAATAACCAAGCATTATACATCGAAATAAAAAAATAAGAGTATTCAGAAATAAATAAACTTCTGACAATAAATCATTAAAATGTAGTAGAGTCATGAACATCCATATTGTACATCCAAATATTAACCACTTGGTCAGTTAAACAAACATACCAGAATAAATAAAATATAATAAAATGGGATCTAAAGATTCTCCAAGACAAACTAGATCCAATTTCTGGATACCATCTGATATATAATACCCGATCATGATATACTAAGCCTCTATTCAACCTATAATTGCAACAAAGTGAACATATTTTTAAGTACCCATGTGTAGAATTGTCCTGAGTAGGTTTTGAGTAAAAACCCTAGTAGATAACCCATGCTCAGTTCCATACTAACCAGTATATATAGTTACATGAGCATGTGATATACTTAGGTAAAATAGGACAACTTCTATTGAATGAATTATCATTGATCTTCAGGGATGTAACCCTAATGAACCACACCTACTTCAGATCACTACTAAATATCTATGTTTAATAGATAATCCTCTTACCATAGGATAGATCATCTCTGCCTATTTCAAACCCACCTTCTAATGATTAATTTCAAGAATATAAACAAACAACAAATAAATGGGTATTTCCCTTAGGCTAAACTAACTCTCACCCCCATGCATCCAGAGTGTCGCAACAAGTAATCCAGTGACTATTAATCTATCCCTTGGTCATAAAATATACTAATAAACTCCACCCTCATGCATTAAGTAACATTAGGCATAGACCTCGGGAGTTATGAAACATTTTCCTACCCCTCTTATGTCATTTAATAACACATATAGACCTATGGTGATATGTACCATGCATTTAGCTCTCTCACAATCTATAATGTGCCTCTCACACTCAAAAAGTATGTCAAAATGAATCCAACCCTCAAGTTCTACAAAACTATTCACATGGACCTCAGGAACAAATATAAAAATAATTTTTAACACATGAACTCAAATGTTCTTTTATTAATATGCCAAAAAAATTATATCAAAACAGAGTTATCTCCAAACAAACATTCTAACAAACCACTAGTTACCAAAACATGGAAACCTAATACTGGTATCTTGGATCTGATCATGGTATCCAAAAAATTTCACACCAATTCAAGGGATCATCCTAAATAGAAATAAAAAAAATTAAGAATAATTACAATCTCTACATTTCTATCTATAGGCCTTCAGCTCCATTGTAATGTAAAGGTTTCATGATGGAACCTACCAAAATATCATATAACCCATTGAGGTTCATTTAGTAAATGAGGAACCCATAGGGTACCCTCAATCCAAAAAATATTGAGGGCCTCTCACCTAGTCACCAACATCAATTACAATCTCAGGTCAACACTCAACACATTGGGACAACACATCCAACAATGTCATCAATAAGGTGAAACATCCTCTATATCTATATGGTCTTTCCAAATATATTTAAATAAAGATATTTCCCATAGAATACCTCAATCATCAAGGTCAATTTGGGTTTTTTTACTCAATAAAATCGTGTTCCAATCAGCATATGACTAGTCCACCTAGGCCTGAACGTATTAGATATAACAATATATCATGTCTTGTTATCATCTCAAAAAAACATAATCTCCTGATTTCCATAAGGGAGTCCACTAATGTCTCAGGCCCCATCACATGGGATATGGATCTATTTTTCTGTACTTATCTCACTTGATGTCTAGATGCCTAATGATATTTCTCAATCTAGGACATGGCCATCGATGGTAGTGGCAACAAACTGACACAAAAGGGTTGTTATTGACCCTTGGTGATCAGTATTCTTTAAAAGATATTTAATTATATTTAAATTTTAAATTTAAATTATATAACCCATTTAAAAAACGGTTCTAGAAAGTCCAAAATTCACCCCAAAAGAGGTGTAGAGACCAACCTTAGTCTCTAGGTCTCAACATTAGTAATATTCAGCTGAAGTTTCATGCGAGTGATGTAGGGTTGTTTCATGAAATATGGAGGTTACCATTCCATTATGAACTTTGATTAAATAAAATTACTTATTAATATTAAATTAAATAGTGGATTCACCATTAGTTTAATTCCCAAGAATCAATATATATCATAATGTAAAATAAATTTCCATAAGGTAAGTACATGAGACCGACTACCTAAAAAATCCATTTCCCTTTTATTACAAGGGGAGGAAGTACCTTACAAGGCCCCTGGTTAACATCCATCGTCATCTTGTACCACCAGACCTACCAAAATGACCCAATCACATTACTCTCCCCAAAATACATAATTAATTAATCATATCAATTTATAATAAACCAAATCATTAAATACAAACTTGGAATGTCGCTGTTCAAATCATTAAAAATTCTCCAATTCTAAAAACATTGATAAATTTATGCATTCTACTCCCAATGAATCGAAAGGTTTTTTATGATAGTAATCCTTAATTAATTATTAAAATTAAACAACACTATATAATCAATTTAGGAATAAAGGCCTTTGAAAAAATAAAAATATAGTTATACCTCAATGGATCTTTAGGAAAATCATGGTTGAGTTTTTCATGGGATCCTCCCTTTCTAGTATATGAAAAATTAATTGTGAAAATTATTGATTTCATTATCCCCATTGAAATAAACATTTTACTCCAAAACAAAAATCGCTTGATTGAATTAAAAATAGGGGAAATATCACTAATGTAAGAAGATAATTAATCTTGCCTCCGAAGATATTTAACTTCACACCAAGATCATCATGATCGGTGAAGGGAGAAGGAGTTTGAGACCCTACCACACACATCCCTTTTTTCCGAAAGAAAGCATGGGCAATGAACCTATTTGAAATTTTAAAAATATAGCACCACATGATTCATTGAATGAACTATATTAACCTCATGAATTTATTAGGGTATTTTTCTCCACATTCATATCCTGAAACCCTCATGTTGAACCCTATGAAAAAAATGTGCATTGAATGGGATTTTCGACATTAATAGCCAGCTGGGGCTATTTTCAGCATCCCAACACACATGATTCTCCTTTATTACTCACCCAAATCCATATTACATCAACTATAACCTATAATAATTCGGAATATATCATTATTAGATGATTAAAAACATGTAACCTTATTCTGATTCCCAAATTACCAAATCACTCATCCATTAAAGGGGAATTTCTAATTCCCTTAGGGATTCTTGACTCTTAAAAACATGAGATCATACAAAATAAATTTATATAATTGAGTTAATATTCCATAGCTCTATATTATATCTTAACAACTCAAATAGTTCAAAATTTTGGATCCACATGGAAATTTAAACATGTGAACCCTTTATATAATGTCAATATATTTACAAAAATGATATTATTAAGAAATATAAATGGGGTTTCACAACACACAATCAAGGAACTACAATAAAAATATATTTCCTCATTAAAGGCTAACATTTTTTCATCTAGTATAATAATTATTCTCTATATTAGAAAACTAGTCACTATAGATTATCCTATTCCACACATTCCTAATGGATCTTTTAAGAAAATCTCAATGTTCTCAACATGGGTAAATATTTTTGAATATCTTTTTCAATTTATTTCAAATCCCAATTTAATGAAATAATTATTGGTTATATGGTAAATTTAATTATTTCATGGGAATAATCATTACTCACCTTTTTTTATTTCTTTAAAGAAAAATGAAACCATGCTTCTTGGGTTGTGTAGACTACTGCCTCCATGACGCAATGTGATTTATTTTCCTTCAATAACTTAAAAGGATGTATTAAATTTTTAATTTAATAAATAATTTTTATTTAAAAATATTTCTAATTATTCTGAAATAATAGACCATATTAAACTTTCTCTAGTTCTATGGAAAAACAATCATCAACCATTCGTATATTTGGACTTCCACCTATATAAAATGATTTATTTTTATTTTTAATTTCACCATTTAATTATATAGATACTAATAAAGATGGGTGTAAATAATAAATATTATTTTTTTTATATTATTAATGTTTTATTATTTATAATTTAAAAAATAGTTAAGATTATTTTCAGTAAATTGTTATCCTTAATTTAATCATTTAAAACATGAGAAAAATGTGGAAAATGAACTCTTCTTCTATGTAATGAATTTATATAAAAAAAATATATTTATAAATATTTATAAATATGATATATATTAATAATAACCAATACATATTTTCACTATATTTTTTGAATAATGATATAATAACTAAACAACCACTTTACAATCCATTATTTCCGGTAAGCTCAGGTTTTTGGTCATTTTAACCACCAAATTGAACAATAATCTACATTTATATCATGGATTGTTTTAAGAATTTAATTTTTTGTATAATATGAAATAAATATATAAATAATATTTTTTATTTGTTTTTGGTATCGTTATTTAGACATTAAACTCATTAATTTATAAATCACCATTTATTGATTAATAATCCCCAAAACAAGATCTTCATAAATATCAACATCATGAATCATAAAAATACTAAAATGAAAAAGATTATATAATTGTATATTATCATGAAAAATATATTATATTACATTAGATTATCTATGAATGATTTAATTTTGGAACTAATATACCAACACCACTTTTATAAGACTAGTTCAAAGAGATAAATAATACTTACACAAAATTTTGACAACATTGAAAAACTAACTAATATTATTTTGCATAAAAATATTGTGAATAGAGAGTATAAATTGTTATATTTATGAATATGGTTCATAGATATGTATATATTAATGATAATAGTATTATTAAATATATTTTTTTCAAGTCTCGAATGAATCTAGAATGAAGCATTGGTTTGGACTCAAATTAATCTATTTCATACATGTTTGGTATTATTCACCTATTTTCATTTATATGTTGTATATAAAATTTATATGAGATATCATTTCATGAATTATATTTTAATCAAGGTATATGAATTTCATTTTCAACCCCACTATATCAAGGGGTTTTAATTAAATTATAACTCATGCTAAAAGGGTTTTATTGGTCTCAATTATGATTCTTTCTGCCATGATACAAGTTATAAGCTATGTTTAATTTGTGTGGTGTTATATTGATTTAATATCTCATAAATTTTATTTCTATTATTCAATTTTTATTAATGTGACAAACAAATCTAAATAAATTTTTTTCATCATATTTCTATTGACTCAAGTGTTACCAAAGTCCTAAGTGTTTGTCCAAACATTATTTTCGTTCAATCAGTTTTGATCTTCTATATGAACATGTTCAGTTTAATTTTGGTAAATTATAAACATTGATTTTATTTTTTATGATTATCAATTTTTTTCTTTTTTACAACATAAACTACATTCTACGTGATTAGTTATTCATTGAGTTTATTTCATATAATTTTATTGATATCGCAAGCACCCTTTACTTCTGTTATATTATTTCATTAGGAACCAAATTATTCCATGATTGGGTAATCCTAAATCAATATGTTATTAAATTAAATTTTATTATCATTTTTAAGAAAATGATTCTTTATTTCAAATGAATTTTCTGTTACACTTCTTACTATGTGGGTCTTGAAAAATGGTTTTTTTAAAATAATAATTGGTTTCACCTTAACTTTCATTTATTTTTCCCTCCTCTCCCCTTTCTTTTAGATAATATTTAATCCTTTTAAAGGATTTATTAAGGAAATGTTTTAAAATGTAATGGTTTTGAACATATTAAATAAATAATAAAATTATTAAAGTTTTATATTAAAATAGATTTACCATTATGGGGTTTATGTATAATGATTCATCAAATAATGTATATAAGATATCATTTTTGGGATTGAACTCATGGTAAAAAACCTTTGATTCTTTACCCCTTATTTTGTGATAAAATTACAAGTATTTTTTGGGATTGATGTCTTTCATCTATGTCGACATATTTACATTTTTCCATTGTTACAAATGGGTTGTTATATTTTGAAACCATAACCCTTTTTTATTGATAGATTATGATAATTTAATTGTATTATTAACTTATCCATAACTCATTTATATTCTATAGAATGAGAGATACAAAGTATCACATCACCAATTTCTCTTTACAATTCATCCCAATGTTAGGTATCCAAAAAAATGGATGAATCCAAAATCCATGTGTTATGAATATCATATCGGGACCCAAAATTTCAGGGTATAATAATGTTAAATGTGGGTATATTAAATGATATGAATATATCCATCATTAATTCATGTACCAATACATTTATACTTTAATTAAATGAAAAATCCTTAACCACACCAATTTCAAATAGAAATAAAATGACACAATCCTAAATTTCTTTTTAAAACTAAAGGTTTTGAAATATTCATTAGAAACATATATTCTAAAAGAACAAGTATTAAGTATTAATATAGATAGCCTAAAAATTATTTTTAATCTAAAATTATCTCCCTAATATATCCTAGTGGGTTCTAATAGTTCAAAACTATAACATAATGGATAAAGGAAGTTATTTATCTATTAAAGGAAATATATGATGAATAACCACCCGAAAAAATAAGGAACATTGGTAATGCCAAATAATTTATAATCACCCTAAATATAAAAAATATTCGGAGAAGTTACTATAAAATTAAGAAGAAAGAAATTTATTCTATCCATAATAATTATGTTATAGTGTACATCATCTACACCATATAGAAAAAACATACCATGTTCCTATAATTCATGATTCTAAAAGAGGTATCATAGATTAATTTCACAAAATACTTCCCTTTAAATTGTATTTTTGGTCACATGATCTTGGAATGATACGCCTTCAGTTATAAATTAAAAAATACAGTCAATATTGGTTAACTTCAGTTTTAAAATCACAAGGTTCTTATGGTATATAATTTATCCATTCCCCCTAAATAAGAATAATAATGATGTTGAGATTTTTCATATCATGATACACACTAGTTTGATTAACATCTGATCATGATATTACTGGATCATGCACATGTTATCACCAAGTCATGGAAAAATCTATATGTTATGACACAAATTCAATCTGAGTATTTCATTGCAACACCTTCAAAAGTTCCACCTCCTAAGATCTGATAAAATTAGGATGGGATATGTTAAATTAAAGGAGGGTACCTAGGAATTCCAAAACTAGTCCAAACTCATAAGGACAATGTTCTCCCTATATTGAGAGGGTCTTAATTTCTTCACCAATAGAGAAAATAGGAACCATCCCCAAAATAATATCCTCTTAATATGAGGATCACCCATTCACCTTAATTAATGTTATATGATTGATTCAAAAGTAGATGGATGAGTTTCATAATATATAGTTCTCTTCTTCCAAAAACATGGTATCAATAAGGACCTAATAATTTTCACCTATATTTTATAAGTTCATTATTAATATATATTATCATAAACTCATACAATAATTGAATGATCGAAATTTTTTCCCATCCTCTACTTATATCATTTGTGAAAAAGATCTTTGTGATAACCAACCCATAAATTTAGAAGGAATCATCAGTTAAATTGATATATTATAATAAAAAAATTTATAGATCATGTCCTTGGTTTCAATGATCTATCTAGTTATAACTGTACATACCTAGGAACCCATTATCATCCACTTATCCTTGTCATTAGGAAATGAATGAGTGTATTTCATTATTCTAACTATCATCCCCCTAAGGCTAAAAAGGATATCTCTATTGGAGAAAAACATTTCCTAGTTATATTTGAATAATGATCATTTCTAGAATATAGTTATATAGATACTTCAATTATGTTTTATCCTTTATAAAATGATGACATCCTACTCCATAGGTCCTCACTGTAGTTGTTTACCCCCAAAAAAAGGATGGGTATTTTTCATATTTTTACCCCCTCGTTGAATTCATTATGGATTTCATTTGATTTTTGGTTTCACCACAAGGTCCCATAGATAGTAATAGTTCTACAATATATTGGTGGAACTATTGATATCTTAGTAAAAATAGATAAAACATCTTACCATGATTTGATTAATATTAATTCTCTCTCTCTTAGATCTAAAATTCAACTTTATTCCCATAATTAAAACATATTTGGAAACTATTTAATGAAACTCTTTTCATGCCTATCATAAATTTATGAATCCATATAAATTTCCTTCATACATAAAAAGTCTCCAATTATATTACCACATCTTTTTATAAGAACTTAATTGGTCTCCCAAGGTTTAGGAAACCAAAAGAGGTGAATTTATATGAGCATTAAAATTATATCCCACACCATAAATTATTAGGATATACAATTTTATGGAAATTGTTTTAATAATTATCTTCAGAAGAAAATATATGATGGGATAATAGAGTTAGTGATACCCAAATATCAAAATTCTCTTGGTTAAAACCATGAGCGAAACACACAGTGTATGAATGTATCAACTTCATCAATATTTTAATTATAAATGAAAATGGTTTTATTCTATTAAATTGAAACTTATGGCTATAAATTGATCATATTAATTATAGTATATCCCTCTTTAGCATTTAAGGATTAAGATATCCAAGGATAAATTTATGGAAAATCATCATCACTATTTTACCAATTGAAAAAATTATATATATATATATATATATTTAATTGAACAGTGATTTTTCATAAAGGATAATCTCTAGAAGCAAGTATACCATGTCTAGATGGATTTGGGGAATACCAATATTCATGAAATATTAAAATGGTTCATTCTCTCTATAATAAAAAGGATTCATTCCTAATATACCACTTCAGTTGAATGATGCCCAAGTTTTATGGTTCAAACTAATATAACACATAGTACATAACTTATGACCATAAACTATGTGATGTATGGTCTATAAATTAGGAACATAAAATGTATTTCATGATATATTTACCATATTACCAAAATATGTGTGATTCTAGAGGAATATTATATAAAAATAAATGACATAGAGAGGTCGATCATATAAAACCTAAAACTATATAGTCTACATCCTTCTTGAGGGGCACTGTTCTTCCTAATATCCTCATATTTTCATTAGGAATGTTATATTAAATGTTGAAATCTAGAAACTATCTCACACATGATTTGTTTTGTGTAACCAATGATTAATATACACCCATCACATCTTGGATCATTTCTCTATTTCCTATGAGGCTCTTTTTTTACCCTCCTATTGTATAATGATTTATTCCTCTCGAATAGATTACATGTCTAAGAAATTATGGTCAAACTATAATGTATTATAAATCTTTTTTACATCTCCACTTAATCCCAAAATAAATCCTACTTTTTTATGATTGAATCACCGTAAAAAGTTTCATCAGTATAAATAATCCTCTTGGAATTCAAATAAACATTATTGGGTCATCTTGGTCCCCAATTTAATAGAATGTGATAATAGGTTTATTGAATTATTAAAAAGGACTCCCATACCTATTGGTTAATTGAAAAGTTACATTTTTATACTAAGTATACACCAATGTATTTTTTCTTAGTACTCGATGAAAGATCCACCTTAACATCTATACACCATTCCTTAATAGTGAATAATTGGCTTCTCTATTACAAATAGATGACCTACTACCACCTTTCACCATTTTATTATCACCGACATAGATATTCGATGACATGATTTACATCATCCATATTAATAAGGTTTAAATGGATTATAAATATATCTATGTTACTTTTGTATGCATTAAAATCACTTTTGAGGAGGATACTAATCATAGAAGAATAAACTACGTGACAATTTGAAAAAAGATTCATGACCATAAACTATAAGTAACATATATTCCGCATTATAAGAGTTTAAACATTCCATAGTGGTCAATCCAATATGTCCATAAATAATATTCTATAGAATTTTTTATAACATAGTTTAGAAATGACACCCTTATACAGTAACATGATCTACATAGGATCCATTTTCATTCCTATTTAATTCCTTGGTTAAAATACACAATCCAGAACTATTTTCATGTTTCACCTAGCCTGGGATAGAAAAATCATCCTTTTGAAGAACTACATGTGGCTTTATTCTTTTCATTTTTGGATATATTGTAATGTTACTAACCAATATGTGTTTCACTCCATAAAATACAATTACCCTGAATTCTCTCCATATCAAAGTGATTAGTTCCTCCGAATTCACATAAAGTTTTTTCATTTTGATTAAATCTAGTATGAATCATGTTCATTTATTTGTGTAACATATATCTATATAGACCTATCTATATAAAAGGCCTCTTCATACAACCTTAACCATGATGAAATCTTAGTACTTATCAAATGAAACTAATATTCATGATATATGGTCATTATAAATCACATTAAACTACTATAATTATTTATCCTATATGACCAAACATCCCTACATGATATCCATATCCATGTGAGGTTAACTATAATATGGAATCTATTTGTTATCCTATTCTAGGAAAACATCCCCTAATCATAAATAAACTTATATCTCATATCATTTATATATCTAGGGAGTTTATTTTAGTTTTTATCCCATAGTAGAATAAAAATTCCCCTACCATACTCAAGGGCTATATCTATGTTGGGTCTATTTAAAGGAGAACTACCACCTTCAAGATTCCAATTACCATGGGGCATGTAGTGATTCCGAGATTTCATATCCTAATCTCAATATTAATTTTTTGTCAAGTTCTATTTTCTCATTGAAGATGAGATAAATAATTATAAAGGGGAAGGATGATATATACAAACATGGGTGAATAATTTATATATGGTAATTTCAGCTTATTTTTCAAGATATGTATTTTTATTTTGGTTATAATTTTATGACCTTGATCTTCAAATATTGTTGATTCATATATTATGAACAAAAACACTAGTTAACTAATTATATTTGAACTAAAATACCTAAAACAATATATGAAAGAGACAAAAATTATTTTCATTTTTAATACCCATAATGCGAAGCCATCTAAAAAATCCACTAATAATTCAATGAAACATCATCCTTCATATATTGGGAAAATTTAAGTGTGTAACAATAATCAAAATAGAGGAAAAAATATTTTTTTGTATGAAAACCAATAAAGTATACACTGGGAAACAGTTATATCTCCATATGAAAATCCATTTCCATTCATATTTTAAGAAAAAATAAGATCATAAGATCAAAAATACATAATGAATGAAATTTACACTTGGTTTCCCAATAATAATTCTAGATATGATCACTGGAACCACTGGTCTTGGAAAAAGCATGATGAAATATTATGTTACCTTTCATATTGATATAAATTATGTTATCTGTATATTTATTTTCATAGAAAGGAAAGATATTCACATTTTGTAGACCACCCATTCATTTAACTGTGTACCCATGAAATTTCATGTGTTATCACTTCACTAAGAAAATATTATCAATAATTTATAATGTAAATGTTTGGGTGTTCAAACCCTTCTTTAATTATCCTAAGACAACCCAAGATAAGGCTCGAGCTGTAACTACCCCAAACCCACCATCATAGGCCAGGGTTTAGAGATAAGAGTTGAAGGCAAAGAAAAGTTAGGGAGGCCTTTTCCTAAGAACCTAAACACATGCATGCATCCAACTAAATGAAAAATTTCATAGGAGAAGTATAAAAAGTGAAAAATAATATAAATTAATGTGAACATGCATAAACCTCTAGATGGTGAAAGAGTACATTAGTGAATACTAAAATGTAAAGGGTAAAAACACATGCCTAAACTAGAATCCAATCCCAACCTGAAGAAAACTAAAATAGAGTATAAGAAGAGAGATCCCAGCTCTAATATCCCAACAATGAACATCTTACATGGTCCAAAAAGCCCATATCCCTACTCTCCTCTATAGTCATGATTGGCCTGTCTTCCATCTGTAAAATACATGACACATGTTGGGAAAATCCCATATAGGGGTGAGTATATGCATACCTATTAGAATGCCCCAAAAGGAGAAGGGGGAGTAGTAAGTGATATAACCAAAGAGAAGTAGTTAATGGAATAAGGTACAGTAAAAGAGACTGGAAAGAGTGCAGCTTAACCCAACAAGAGTGTGAAAGTAGACACATCTAAACATAAGGAGATCGAGATGATGAGGAGATGAACTCCCCATAAAGTATTTACTGCCTATAGATAGAGAGTATACTCGTTGAACCATGAGAATCTTGAGATAGAAAGTATGTGGCATACCCCACACGTATTTTCCTCCCGTAGAAGGATAATAATCAATACCCAAGGAGTGGGTACTGTAATAGGATGGATATATATATATATATATATATATACTCAGCCAAATAATCCCAAACGATAAATTAAGGGGATCTTCGTCTCAAAGCTCAAACCAAGAAGATGAGTAGCCAATAGTTCCAAGGTAAACCCATCTGCAATGCCTAGTACCTTTTGTGTCTACCTAGGAGACATAAGTCAAAGGGGGTCAGATCACCACACCTTGATACTATCCTATTTAAGCATCACTGACTCACTCACATGGTTTTTTGTCACATCAAAAGGATGTGTCTTGATGGGGAAAGAACCCCACTTTCTTGTGAGTCCTTAGTTATATCAAAACATGCCTCGAAACTATGCAAGATAGTCGAGTGTCTTCTTTGAATCATCAGGGACTACAATGCCCAAACCTATTGGAGGGTCAGCCCAGTATCATCAGGGACTACACTACCCAACCCTGTTGGAGGGTCAGCCTGATATCTCTTGTTGGGGACTACACTACCCAGCCCAGTTGGAGGGTTATCTCAGTTTCTCTTATTAGGGACTACACTATCATCATGGACTACACTACTTAGCCTATATGGAGGGTCATTATGGTATCTATTGTAGGGGACTAAACATCCCATCCTAGCTGGAGGGTCATCCTAGAAGGTCTTCAGGGAGTACACTACTGAGATCCTACAGGAGGGTCAGCCTAGAAGGTCATCCTAGTAAACCTATTTGATCGTTGCAATCATCAGGTGTCGTCTCTATGTATGAAAACCCATAACATCCACATCATATCTCAAAAGTTGTTTCTAAGGGCACCATCATTTTCTATGCTTAAAAACAGTCAGGATATGCATCTCGCAAACTGAAATATGAGTTTAAATGATGAAGATAGAGAGGATTGAAGTTTTCTCGTTGGAGCTCAAACAATACACAGCATGTGAGGTGGACACATGGAGTGTGAGGGGGGCCACACGATGTGTGGCCCCTCTTCACTATCTAGTCATGTCTCTAGCCAGACATGAGTACCATCCCATATAGCATTGCACGCCCTGTAGGTGGAATGTACGGTGAGTTCTTTTTATCTAGGGACTGAGGTTATGTCTACTGGTCATGTCTATGTACTCAAACATATTCTCCATGCACTCTGGTATATGGTGTGTTGACCCACATGGGATGTTTCCCATGAGGCCAACCCATGTCCATGTTCTTGGAACATGGTGTGTTCCTACCTGTGTGTTCCTTCACACATCTCACCTCATATGGAAAGGTAATATATGTCGTATCAAGGGGAGTACACACCATTTCATCCTTATCTTTTCCTAAACCCTACTGACACTGCTGAGGGAGGATACATGATGTGTGTTCTTTATTGAGCACGGCGAGTAGTCGGGAGTTTTTTCAAAATCTCCAAATTTCTCAAAACCTCATTTGCACTCAATATCTTCTTCAACCAGGTTCAGAGTTTCTGATATTACTCTAAAATATTTAGATCTGGCCAAAGAACGTGGAATCCCTTCATCGTTCATCATAAATTGGCCTCATTCAAAAAAAGGGTTTTTTCGGATCTTTTTCACGTCGTCACAACTTTATTTCTCGTCGAATTAGTATGAAATCTTGGGATTTTTCATCCTTACATCGTTTTGTTTCAAGATACATTCCTCAATCGGGATTCTATTATCTTTCCACAATTCTTATCTACATCTGAGCACCTGATTGATCTCAGGTCACTCAGCAATCATCAAACCAGTATCCATAAGGATTCCACGGTGATAAACGCAGAGAAAGGGGAGGTAGCCATCAAAAACCAAGGTTTAAATCATCACTATCCAAGAGTTCTTGGTTATCAATTGATAATGGGGCACTGGGTTTAGAACATGTGATAGACAATAAGAAATCTAGTGCCTAGAATCATGCAGAGTTTGAAATCAAAGGTGAAGGTTGAAGAATTTAGTTCAACATGCTCAAAAATTCAATCCAAGGTGTAAAAACACTAAAGAAGAGTCCTACATGAATTAGATCAATATATTTTGACAAAGAACTTGTTCATTGATGAATCAAGAGGATTAGTTATATCTCGATCCATCTAGATCAAAGGTTTTCTCATCATTTTTTCTTCGTTCATCATTCTCCAATGGAAGGGAGGGGAGTAAAGGATAGGAGAGGTTGTTGGAAAAATAGGATTATGGGGAAAACTCATCAAAATCAAGAATTAAAAACAATTTAATAAGGTTAAAGTATTTTAATTAACCAATCAAATTAATTAATTAAATCATTTAAAATTTTCCACCAATGAGAGATGGATCCAAACATCCATTACCGACTCATTTTATGTCGTGCCTAGGGGAAACACCATGTTATGGACCGAACCATGGTCTTGGATTTATGATCTAATATACCACTAAGGATTTATCCTATTTTATTTAATTTGCTACATTTTCATAATATAAAATATATTTAATATTTTATAAAATTATTTCTTGGAACACCAGGCCTCGGAATCAGAATTCATCTCATCTCCTAAATCTGGGATAATATTTATAAATATTTCAAAGTCTTATTAAGAAAAAACCAAGTCTTACATCATTCCATACTTTAATATTTTCATCCCCAGAAATTAAAAATAAACAAAAAAACTCAAGATACTAAACCCATATTAGGCTCTCCCATTCCCAAGAACTCTCTTGTACGTTTTCATGCGACCACAACACACAGAACATAGGGATGGCATGTCCTCATAGGGCCCACTCCAATCGGTCCTCGATCGCCACTGGGTGTTCTGCAAAGGTGGATCAATCATCAATGTTTATCTCTCCCCAGTCAATAACATGTGTGGTTTCAAGCACATATCGCCTCATATGTGACACTTGAAAGATGCATTGCACCCACTTCAGCTGTGGGGGTAAGTAGAGGTGGTAGGAAACTTCGCCAATCCTCTGCACGATCTCAAATGACCCAATGAACCTCGGGGATAGCTTGTTTCCTCAGCCAAAACTCCAAATTCCATTTTCTAGGGAGACTCTCAAGAATATGGGATCTCCCTGCTCCAAATCCAAGAGAATAAAATGTATTTATTCATAGGAATTTTGTCTTCTCTAGGTCATCTTCATCCTTTAATGGATGACCTTCACCTTCTCTATCATTACCTGCACCAACTCTGAACCCATAAGAGATGACTCTCCAATATCCATCTAGAACATGGGTGGACTGCATGTTCTCTTGTATTGGTCCCCAAAAGGTAATATTCTGATGTTCGAGTGGTATTTGTTGTTGTACACAATCTCTACCAAAGGTAGGTGGTCCTCCTAGCTTCAGTTAAAATCTAAGACACAAGCTATCAGCATTTCCTTTAGAACCTGGATACTTTTATTGGTATGCCCATATTTATGGGGGTGAAAGGATGTACTCATCCGCAACTGGGTCCTGAATTCCCTCTATAGGCCTCCACAGAATCATGAATTAAACTTAGCATCATTATCGTAAACAATTGTTGAGGGTGCCTCATGAAGGCTAATGGTCCCTCACACATACAGCTACCCAAATACTCCCCCTAACTCTGATCCCTAATAGCTAGGACATATTCTAACTTTGTGAGTTGGTACACTATCACCCATATGGCATTGTGGCTTTTTGATGTGTTCAGAAACCCTATACTAAGTCCATTGATATGACATCTCATTTCCACTTCCGGATATCAAGCAACAGCAACAAAATAGTCATAACCTGGTGCTCATCCTTCACCTAATAATAGGTTAGGAAATGTGAGATGAACGTAGATACAATTCATCTAATTCCAGACCACCAAAACTATCATTTAAGATCCCTATACATATTCCCCACACCGGGATGTATAGCTAAGGGATAAGTATGGAACTCCATCATCACTTACTCATGCATCATCACTAGAACTATTGTTTTCCCTTGGAATAAAATCTCATGATTTCCTACTTAAAAATATCTATATGGTGAGTCACATGTGGAAATATAATCACCCAGAACCTCAAATTCAATGTCTCCCAGTTGATACTCTTTTACACGCTCGAGGAGCATAAGAGTATACACCATCGACTATTGGAATATTTTACCCTCCGGCTCCATTAGGGTCATCTTCAGGGAAGCTAACTATTTTGAAGCTTCCCACACTAGGTGAGCGTAGGAATTCCTGTTAAGGGAATCTTCTATAATGTTTCCCTTACCTATTGTATATAATATCTCAAATTCATAGTCTTGTAGGAATTCCAACTAGCATCGCTACCTTAGGTTAATGTCTCTCTGAGTGAAGATCTACCTGATACTTTCTTGGTATACATAAACCAAAAAGAACACTCCGAGAAGGTAGTTCCTTTATATCCTCAATGTGAATACTACTATTTATAGCTCAAGATCACGAGTCTTATAGTTCTTCTCATGGGGTCTCAGCTCCATCGACCCATATACGATGACCTCCATCCATTGAATCAGTAGGAAACTGAGCCCAGCTTCAAAGGTGTCACAATATACCATGAACTCAACTCCTTCCTTTGGTAGTCTCAAAACTAGGGCACTCATTAGCCTTTTCCTCAACTCCTTTAAGGCCTTCTGGAACTTGTCAAACCAAGTAAACAATTGTCCCTTCTATGTCAATCTGGTCAATAGGGATACGATTTTAGATAAGTCTTACATAAATATACGGTAGTACCCTGCCAATCCAAGAAGTCTTTGCACCTAAAACAAGTTCTTGGGTGGATCCCAAGAAAAAACATCTTCTACCTTCACTGTCTCCATAGAAAAACCCTTTTCGGAAATGAAATGCCCCAGAAAGTGGACCTATCGTATGCAGAACTAGAATTTTGAGAGCTTTCCATAAAGAAGGTTCTCTAAAATTATTCCAATGACCTTCCTTGAGTTATATTCATTCTCCTCCTCTATTGTATATTAGATGAGTATTTATATGATGAATTCAATGAAAAAATGGTCCAAGTAAGGGTGGAAGATATGGTTATTAAATTCCATGAAAATGGCTAGGAACTCATAATATCCAAAGATACATTGAAAGGGTAACTTTAGAATGTCAGCCTCGAGAACCCACAGCTAGTGGTATCCAGACCTGAGATCGATCATGGAGAACCATCACTAACCTTGAAAGTGATCAAAGAAGTAATCAATCCTTGGAAAGGGGTACTTGTTATTTATTGTGGCCAGATTCGGGTGATGATAATCTAGTAAAATCCATAAGCTCCCATTTTCCTTTTTCACAAAAATGATTGTATCCGCCCAGGGGATACATTGGGTATGATAAAACCTTTCTCATGAAGGTCCTAAAATTGCAACATCAGATCTTGGAGATCAGTGGGTGTCATCTGATATTCTTTAGAAGATATCAGGGTAGTCCCTTGCTACAAGTCAATGCGAAACTCCAACTCCCATCTTAAAGGTAGTCCCAGAACGTTTTCAAGAAGGATTTCCATGTAATCCTCCACAACTGAAAAGATTTAGATGCCTCAATAGTATACTTCACCAAGGCTCATACTCTCTAGCTTCTCAGAAATGGGATGTAACTTCTTGCTCACAACACCAGCTCATCCTGCTATGATGTCTCTCTCATCAATAAAGGAAAACCTCATCCAATCATCATAGAAGAATCTGACTAACCTACGATGACATCCAATCTGGGATCAGACCATGGAAATCCTATCCGTACCCAAGATGAATTCATAGGGTTTCATCGTGGTGACTAGTAGGTCCCACATGATCGTATCTCCTCCAAGTGATAGCTCACACTATCTACAGATAAAAGATACAGAGAAAGCATTCCCTATAGGAACCTCAAGGAATAGTTCTTGTGATAGTTTCTCTAAAAGGAGATATTTCTCCTACATAGAGTGTCTAGAGATAAAATAATGGCTAGACCCTATGTCTACTAATATTGAGGCAAGGGATAAGTAAACACAGATCATACCTCGAATCATCTAGTGTGTCTCTAGGTTGTAGATGTCTATAGAATACATTTTTATACGTCCCTAGACACCATCCCCCTAGGCCAAACATGGTCCTCCTATTGTTTTTTGTGAGATAACCTCATAACACCATCCCCCACCTGTAGCTCCTCCAACACCTCTACCAACTCTGCCTCCCTGGGTACCACCCTTCCCCCACCAGGGAGATCCCTGATCGTGACGTTGCCTCTGTCGTGGCGTTCGATCTGCTGCTTACTTGGGATGCTCATTATGCCTGGTCAGGCAGTCTTAGGACATGTGACCTCTCCTATTACAAGTGTAGCATTGGCCCTCTCTGAGTTTCCCTAATGCTCTGGGCTGCTGCTAAACTAGGAAACCATTACCCTGAGTCTGGTCATGGTAGGGTCTCCGGTTCTGGGACCTCTAATGCATGTCTACAGTTAAAGATGACTCAACCCTATCACACCTACTGCTAGATCTAGATATATGGAGTCCCTATGCTATGAATATCTTAATTAGAAGTTCCTTCTCTAGCACCCTGTTATAGGTGGGGATACACATGGGCACTACATTGGCATGGATCTCTCTAAGGAGTCCATTCTCAAACATCCGTGCTTAGAAGTAACAATATCTGTTCATGTTAGGATAGTAGTGTATAAGGTCTGAGAACCTAGCTGCGTACTCTATCACTATTATCCCTCTCTACCAAACCTCTAAAATCTCCTGAATCTGGATGGAGCATAAGTAGTAGTGGTATTTATCCTCATGAAACGGCAGGTGAAATTCATCCTACAAGAGTGTCGTCTCATCATGCATCTGGGTAACTAAGATCCACCCTCTCCTAGTTGCTCCATGGAAAATGATGGATTCCAAATCCACCCTCATATTTTTCAGGATCCAAACTAGTCCGAACACATGGACCACCAACTCCATCCAATCCTCTATTGCATAAGGGTCTAGATCACTGTAGAACCTCATCAGTCGCTCACGTTGTAACTCACAGAGTGTGTTCAACCTACTTACATCCTCATCTTGCCATTCTGGTAATATCTACTACTCAACGGGTGGAGGAACTACTACTAGTCCATCTGGAGGAAGGGGATCACATGATGGACCCTGAATTGAGGCCTCAATGTTCATAGGGTTATCGACATGAACTGGATATTGTATCATGGTTGGTGGTCATCGCAGAGGCATCTTGAAAATTGTCAAGGAGTACCAAGGTTATAGGAGAATATATATATCAAGAAAGGAATGTGGATTTGACTCAATAAGTACATTCCAAGACTCAATCATATATGATGCATGTACCATTTTTTCCTACAACAAATGTCTCATGGTTCCGGGTCAACAAACGGGTAATTAGGGTCCTTGTGAATGGATACATCGACTTCTCATACCATCACTATACTCCCTGTCCTGGGATCCACTCTTGATTACATCGAAACTATTTGTCTAAATACCAACCAATTCTGTTTTGTGGAACATCTTAACAATGTCCCAAGGAATAAACTGCCTCTGATACCACTCTGTCATGACCTGACCCAAGCTAAGGCTCGAGCCAGAACTACCCCAATCCCACATCCATATGCCAGGGGTTTGAGACAATCATTGAAGGAACAATAAACTCAGGAAGACCATTGCCTAAGAACAATTACACATGCATACATCCAACTCAATGAAAAAGTGCATAGGAAAAGTATAAAAAGTGAAAACTTCTATAAAGTATAGTGAACATGCATGAACCTCTATATAGTACAATATTACGGTAGTGAATACTAAAATGTAAAGGGGAAAAACAAGATACCAAACTAGAATTTTCTCCCAACCTAAAGAAAACTGTAAAAGAGTGTCCACTAAGAGAGCACATATCTTATATCCCAACTATAACCACCATACGCAGTCTACATAGCCCGTATCTCTACGCTCCCCTGTTGTCATGATCGACCTGTCCACAGTCTGTAAAAGACACAACATGTGTGGGGAAAATCCCATGAAAGGGTGAGTATATACACACCTAGTAGAATGACCCAAAAAGGAGAAGGGGTAGTAATAGATATAACCAAATAGAAGCAGTAAATGGAACAAGGTACAGTAAAAGTGAGTGGAAAGAGTGTAGATAAACCCAACAAGAGTGTTAAAGTAGACTCATCCAAACAAAAGGATATCAAGAAGTTGAGTAGATAAACTCATCATCATGTCTTCGATACCTATAGCCAGATAGTAGACCCATAGAACCAAGAAAATTTGGACATGGATAGCACTTGGCATACCCCGTGCATCTTCGCCTCCCCTAGAAAGAGAGTAACCTAGACCCAAGAAGTGGGTACTGTAATAGGATGGATATATATGAATATATATACTCAGTTAAAGAACCCCAAATGAAAGAGTAAGGGGATCTACATCTCACAGCTCAGTCCAAGAAGATGAGTAGCCAATAGTTTTAAGGAAAACCATCTATAATTCCTAGTAACTCATGTGTCTGCCCAAAAGACACAAGTCAAAGGGGTTCAAATCATCACACCTTGATATTATCTGCTTTGGGTTGAACTAACTCACCATCACGGTTTTAGGTCACATCAAAAGGATGTGTCTCAGTGGGTAAATCACCCCTCTTATTAATGATCACTTAGGTTTGTCAAACCACACCTCGTCACTTTGTCGTACAGTCGATGGTCTTCTACAAATCATTAGGGACTTCACTATCCAGCTCAGTTAAAGGGTCAGCCCAGTATCATCGGGGACTACACTACCCAACCCAGTTAGAGGATCGTCCTAATATCTTTGGTCAGGGACTACACTACCCATTATATCTGTTGGGTCAGCCCAGTATCTCTAGTCGAGGACTACACTACCCAACCTAGCATGAGGGTCAACATGGAAGGTCGTTTGGGGCTACACTGCCTAGATCCTACTACAGGGTCATCCCGAAACGTGGTCTTGGTAATCCCATATTATTATTTCTATCATCCGGTGTTATCTATACATGTTCCAACATATAAAATCCATATTGTATCACGAAATCCACTTCTGAAGGAACTATCATGTTCTACATGGAAGAACACTCAGGATAGGCATCTCGTTAGCCGAAATCCAAGTTCAGATGGAGGAGATACTGAGGATTTATGTTCTCTCATGGGAGCTCAAATAGTACATGGCTTGGGAGGGGGACCACATGGTGTGTCGCCCCTATTCACTCTATGGACATATCTCTAGCCGAACACAGGTCCCATCCCATGTAGTATTGCATGTCGTGTAGGTGGATGACATGGAATGTTATGTTTATCCGGGGATAGGGGCTATTTTTATTGGTTGTTTCCTTGTACTCGGACCTCGTGTCCATGTACTCTGGTATACAATATGTTGACCAACATCGGATGCTACCCATGTGGCCGACCCATGCCTGTGTGCTCAGAACATAGTGTGTGCCTAGCCTTTTTTCTTTACACAGGTTGTCACACATGGAAAGGTAGTACACGATTTGTTAAGGGGAGTACATGTCATTTCATCCTTAACTTTTCACAAACCCTAGCACCACCATTGAGGTAGGCTACATGCTATGTGTTCTTCATTGAACATAGCATGTAGTCAGAATTTTTTCTAGAATCTCCAGATTTCTTGAAACTTCATCAGCGCCACAAATCTACTTCAACCAAGGTCAAAGTCACCTAATTTTTCTCCTAAATCTTTAGATCTAGATAAATATTGTGGAATCTCTATGTCTTTAATCATGAATCATCCTTGTTTGAAAACGAGGGTTTGGTTGGATCTTCTGCACGTCGTCGTGACTTTGTTTCTAGTCAGATTGTAATGAAACCTTTGGATTTATCATCCTTACACTATACCATTTCAATATCTATTCCTCACTCAAAATTCTATCATCGTTCCTCATTTTTACTCTGAATCTGAGTGTACGATCGACCATGGGTCACCAGACAATCTTCGAACTGGGACCCACGAGGATTCCACGGTGATAAACACTAATAAAAATGGTCAGGATGCCCCAAAAACCAAGGTTTTAATCATCATTATCCAATAATTCTTGGCGGACAATTGAGAATGGGGAATCAGGGTTAGAACATGTGATAAATAATAAGAAATTTGGTTCTTGGTCTCGGTAAGGTTTTGAAATCAAAGGCATGGATTGAATAATTTATTTCAACATGCTAAAACATTTAATCCAAGGAAAACACTAAAGATGAGTCCTACCTTGATTGGATTGATAACTATTGATGAATAACGTGTTTTTCGATGATGAAAGAGGATTTGTTGCATATTCATCCTTCTAGATCCATGGTTTTCTCATATTTCATTCTTCATTCTTCGTTCACTAATGGAAGGGAGAGGAGGAAAATATAGGAGAGGCCATTGGAAAAATAAGATTGTGAGGAAAAATCCTCAAAATAAATAATTTATAACAATTATATTAGGTTAAATTATTTCAATTAATTAAAAAAATTAATTAATTAAATCACTTAAAACATTCCACTAATGAGTGAGAGATACGAACTTCCCGAACATAGTCATTTTATGTCACACATAGGGAAAATATCATATTTTTACCCAATTGTGGTCTCAGATTTTTGATCTGATCAATCGTTTAATAGTTATCATGTTTTCTTTCATTAATTTCATGTTCATAATATAAAATATGTTTAATATTTTAATAAAAATAATTCTTGGCACACTGAGCCACATAATCGCATGTCTTCTCAACAGTTAGCTCTGGAATAATATTTAGAATTATTTCAAAGTCTTATTAGGAAAGAATGAGGTATCTACATGAATTTCCATACCTCTATGAACCTCCTCCATATCATTAGTGTCGAAATAATCATCAAATCAATTACATGACTAAAGAATCTATTTGGAGAAACCAATAACCTTGTATAAGTCCTATATATACCAACTTTTCATCGAAATGCATGACATTGTCCTAGATTTATTTGAAGAAACCCACCATTGAATGGTAAAAAACATTATTTTCATTAATGTGATAAGTAACCCCCTGGTGATATTTCGAATCTGGTGGAATGGTTATACATGATATCTATGAACTATTTATAGATAGTGTTAATGTGGTCTCACCATTACTAATTTTTGAACAATTCCCACCTATCACTTTTTTCAATTAATTCTGACATTCTTATTTTATTAATTAGGATTTTCAATAATGTAACTATTAAAATTTTTTAAAATAACTTCATTTTTATGCATTATTTCATCTTAACCAACTTTCAAGTAATGATTATGAATTATTTTTCTTGTACCCTTATTATCTAACTATGAAAATATTTTATGGAGACTATTTCATTGAATCAAGATCAGCCTCTTGGAAATATAAAAACATTTCTCTAAGATTATCCTCTTCGAATATTCATATCTAGTATATTTTCCTTATTATAGAACCCTAAATTGATTGACATAATAATCCATGAACTATTTCTTTATGTGAAGAGATTATATTAAAAAATTAAATAATATTTTGTTTTTAATAAATTATTTATTTTATTACATTCCTAAGGATCATTATGGTTTATCATTTTTTTTAAAATGAGGTCATAAAATATACATATCTATCCAATATATTACAAAGTTTAAAATTCAACTCATTAACTTTTTTTCCATAAC
Source organism: Viscum album (assembly GCA_963277665.1). Taxonomy (NCBI): domain Eukaryota; kingdom Viridiplantae; phylum Streptophyta; class Magnoliopsida; order Santalales; family Viscaceae; genus Viscum; species Viscum album. Next base: position 1,785,216,782 of record OY728121.1, on the reverse strand, counting down.
ATGTAACTGTTAAAAAGGAAAATATTTTCCTTTTGTTAAAAATAATTATTAATTTCATCCAAACAACATTTTTATTTATAACCATCCTTAATCCCTATTAAAAACATTTTAAAATTAAGTATGTGTAGAAAATTCTCGGTAAGGGACATAAAAGTAAGAAACTGAATTAATATAATTAAAAACATAAAAATATATAATATGACCGCCTTAATTAAATATTCATTTAACATGTAATAACAATAATATCCTCATCATAAACATGCTCCTTTTTCTCAAGGAAAAACATTAAACATCATGGCCTGAAAATAAAAAACCCATTTTAGGTCACACGGCACATTATATTCATAAACTAAGGATGAAATAACTAGATACTAGTCTTTTATATTATAGAAAAGTATTTATTTATCTCACTACTAATTACATTAAATGATAATAAATGTTACCCAATTCATTGGAGATACATATCAAGCTCCCCCACTGATATAAGTTGTATCATGCTCACTTTTTTGTATAACATGTGTTGGGCTCACCCACTCATAAATGATATATCATGATCACATTCTCTTATAGATTTTATCAGGCTCATTTGATATTCATATATAATTATTAGAAACCATATAGGAAAAAAAATTATTTCACCTTTTCATCATAATTCCCTTGAAAAACTATTTTGAACCCATATACAAAAACATTTTAGATATTTAAAAACCCTTTACCTTTAAAAACCAATATTCATAACTAAAAAATATGGGAACAAAGGGAATATGATATTGTCAATAAAAAACAAGAATTATTTTTTCAATCCGAAAATATAATAATGTTTATGATGGATTAAAGTATAGTTGATGTCTTATATGAAAAAATTTAACATTATTTTATTCCTTTTATAGAGAATGTAAAAACATTCCATATAAAATATGTAAAAATATAACTTTTGAAAACCATTAAATGAAATTAAATGTATTGATAAAATATAAATTATAACTATTTTATGAGTATATAAATATATAAATAAAATAATTTTACTAGTATGTACATTGAAAAAAATATATAGAAAATAAACCTTTAAATTAATAAAATTAGGTTTAAAGTTAAAGTGTCTCATAACTCAATTCTGACTCATAACATATGTTCTTTATCATCATAAATAATACAGTTATATTAATTATTTACTTTATTAAAAAAATTCAGGTTTACTATTTAATTTATTTAATATATTCCCAAATAAAATATTCAATTATGTCCACATTTGATATTTTGACGATATTTGGTTTATATGAAAGAAAATTTCATATGTAGGTTAAAGATGGTAAAATATGTAACTATTAAATAATTTCCAAAATAATAATAAATAAATAAATAATAATTTTATATATCATTTATTCTTTCAAAACTATCCATAAATTATGGTTAGGAAAAATTAACTAAGTTAAAATCATTTAGACGAATGAATGTACGTACACATGAGTAATGCTTCCACCTTTCAATGTTCATGATGGAAAGAAGGTATATGATATTTTATCTTTAAAATGGCTATAAAATCATAAATATATTATAATTTATTTTAATAATATTTTTTATAAAAGTATTATTCTGTGGTTTGTAAAACTTAATACCATCGATTCATGGATGTGGTAATCCATATGTACGCACGAACGAAGTTATCAATTTTCAATTGATGGAATGGTTAGATAATAGATGATATATTATAATTAAATAAATATTATTATGATAATAATAATAACATTCAAATACCATAAATCAGTAAATATTTTTATCCATGATAGTCAGTGATAGAAAAAAATTACATCGCTTCACAATGTGACAGTCTTCCATACACCTGATTGTTGGTTTCATTTCCCATTAGATGGAAGAGGAGTTGGTTAAAAATTATTTCATTAAAAATGACATCTAAAAATATGTAATATATGTATGTTATTATTTCACCATTTTTGAATAATATTTGAAAGATGTAAAATATGAAGTTACACAAAATAATTCAATTAAAATATATGCATCTTCTTCGGAACACACCCTTTTAATTGTAGCATATGTTCTATGTGGAATTTTTCTCCAAAAAATACAACCTCTATAACATAGGATGTGATTTCATTATGTTATTTAGGAAGGATTTGGGAAACCAAATTTTTTTTAAATTATAAAAAACAAATAAGAGAGTGGATTCCTTTTTATAATATTGAGAGGGGCATTTATTTAATTTCTTAAAATATTACATTAATATTAATTAATTTTCACATAAAAAATGTTTAAAAAAGAAAAAAATTGAATAAAATAATAATATGTGCCTAAATAATCTAATATAATAAATATTTGAAAATTTAATATTATTTTATAACCCTTAAAAGTTATTTTAATCCTCCCTTAATATGTTATATGACCACCATGATGACAATTTTTTATCTTTAAGGGTCAATATAGTTAATTTAAAAGTACAATTTTCAATTAAATGTACCAATTATGAAATTTATAAACACATAAATATCACTTGTAAAATTTTTGGATGTTTAGAAATTGTAAATAATTTTAAAAAATATTATTTATTTTAAAATATCATTAATGTCACTTTTTGAACTATTTATGAAATTTTACATCAAAAACAGCATGACCACAAATGAAGTAGAATCTAATCATTTCACACATCCCTAATACGTAATATTTAAATAAATTTTTTTTTAAAATAACAATATAATAATATTATATTAACTTTAATATTTTTATATTCATTTACTTTATATTCCTATTAATTGAATAAATATTTTTTCGGGTTATGTATGTTTTAAAAGTAATTATTTCAACACAAAAAATTAGAAATATATTATCAGGATAAAAAATACTTTTTATTTAAAATATTAATTTATAAATAAAATTATGTTTTTTATCCCTATCAAAAAATATTATATCTATTAAAATAATGAAATTTAAATATATGACACTATATTTAACATAAATATTATGAAGGTAAAAATTAAGGAAATATTTGGCCAAAAAACTATATTTCCAAAACATAAATGTCAATATAGATGTTACACTCATCCCCTAGGATAAAGTCAATTTGCATCTTTATGTTTTAGTCCTTATCGAATTATTTTTAACCTTCTTTACATTATTTTCCCTTACTAAGTTGAAAATTATTTATTGTGGTTATTATCCATAATAACCAAACAAAAAAGTAACTATTTTCGAAATTTGGATCCCATATTTAAAAATTCTAAAGCTAATTTTCAAGAATCTATTTATAGAAGAGGAATATTTTTATTTAATATTAAAACACAAAATGTAATAAAAAATCCTTCTATAAATATTCATTTTTGTTACAAAAAATATCTTAAAACCAAATTCAATGGGAATATTAATTCCAAAAAACATAATTTCATTGTTAATAATATAATATAACTAATGTTACTTTAAAAAAATTAAAAAATAGAACATTGTAAAATATTTATACAATAAAATAATTTTCAATAAAAATCAGTGTGTTTCAATATTTATAGAAAAGTTCATATTTTCAATAAAATGCCCAAAATTCCATCAAAACTAATTTATAAATCCTCAAAAATAGAAATGATATCCTTTTTATCATATAAAATTTATAAATTTTCAATAAATTATTTATAATATTATTTCAAAGAGAATAATAATATCTATTTTTAAAGAAAAAATATATTTAAATAATAACATGACTATTAAAAATTGATTACTTAGTTTCTAATAATAAATAAGTAAATATGTATTTATTAGTAAATTTGTTTATATGTCATAATATTTTAAATCATATTAACATCCAAAAAATAAACGAATGGATTATATCTATCATATTTAAATAATAATATTCCCTGGATCTTTTATCCTTGGGGTATCATATATTGTACAAAATCAAATAAAGGTATTTATTTAATGACATTAGGATATTATGTTCTCCCCGCATTAATTAATTTCATCCACAAAATTGGAGAATGAGCATTGTAATTAATGATTTTAAAATTTAAATTATTGTTGTTGAAATCCCACATCATAAAAAGGGTTAATAAAACATGCTCTTAAAAAGAGGAAAATGGAGACTAGAAGGCCATCTCGAATAAATACAAATAGGTTTCCAAAGAGTAAAATATTATTAGAAAGTTATAATATGTATGTAGAGGGAAAACTAATGTCTCAATAATCATGTAGATTGTATAAAACATTGATCACAATAAAGTGAATGATCATGAGAATGTCATTGACCACATAACCATAAACCAAAGTGGAGTGGGAAAGACCATCTACTCACAAAAATAAAGGTAATAATAAAAAAAATTATTTCAATATCCATTAAAAATATTTTTGGAATTATATTACCTTCTAGACTAAGAAAATTATTTAATAATCATACGTGAGATATAAAATTTCATCCTTTAATCAAGTTTCAATATAATATCATATTTTTCTCGAAATTATGTATATTATAAATTAATTTTTCATGAATGAAACCATAATATAAACTTCTAACATATCAAATTATTCCACAAAAGTTTAATTATCTATTTCTTCTATCTATAAAAATTATAAAAAACCATAATGGTTAAAATAAGGTATGATAATTATCAAAATGAGTAAACCTTTATAAGATAAAATGAAACTTTAATCTAAAAATCATCAACAATAATAGATAATGTTCAAATCATTTCATTTGATAAATATCCAACCTTAAAATTCATCAATATATTCTAAACCATGTTTGAAACCCAAAAATCAAAAGTAATTGGTCACATTTTCTTTTGAGATTAAATTTTCATTTATCTAAAATTTAAATTATCCACTCATAAAGACACATGTCCAAAAATGTATATTCCCTAATAATATAATCTCTATAATATTATAATCATTTTCATAAATAAACTAAATCAACATGAAGACACATTAAAATAATATTTTCTTCCAAAACTTGATTCAACCATGATTCAAAAATAATATCACAAAATATCATATAATGTTGCCAAAATTTGAGTTATATTTTTCAATAATAATATTTATCAATTAATCAAAAAAAACACATTTCAATCTTGTGGTTATCTGTAAGATTAAAAATATGTTCCCAATTTTACTAACCCATAATTACCTCAATATAAAAGAACACCTACACCCAAATTTTGGTAAATACTTTTAAACTTATTTCCACAAAATTTAAAGGCATCTTCCTCAAATTACCATTCAATAAAAGAAAATTAAATCATATTGGTAACATATCCGAAGAACATATAATAATACTAAATAAATATCTCCATGGTACTCCAATCACATATAACATCATCAAAGAACACAGTCTTTTAAACTTATGATCATTATTAAATATAACCCATTAATCCCAATATTTAGACACCTCAATCTTTCAAAGTTCGTCATAATCCATTATCTACGATTTTCTGTCTTTATCCATAATAATTCAACTATGTGATTAAAAAATATAAATCATATAAAAATATATTCTATACATTTTATATTTATTCCATGGTAAGATCATCTTCAACTTTAATGACATTATGAATTGTTAAACCATTATTTGTATGGTCTTACTAATTCCTTTAATGAGTTTTCCCCCTAGGACATCAATTTTCATAATCCTCATACTCCCTACATTTAAAATATCTAGGGAAAATATTTCTTTATTTCCACTTATACCACATAAAAAATAGCTTTCTATTCTTTTAATTCATTTTCATGGGTTCTTCTTCCCATATTCATTACACATAGGATTTTCAATCTTTTTACCATTATGATATTTATCACCTAAACTTACATAGAACTATATTTTTGTCTTTTTTGGTTTGTTATGAAACTCACATAGGTTTAGGTTCTTAATCATTTCTCAATATAATTTCTTAATAATAACCATAAGATTTTTTACTACTGGTCTTGTTCTATTTGGTTTCTTATTAAAACAACCACAGTGTTTTCATTAACATCCATTATTAATTTGGTTTCAACTATATCAATAAATTTAATAAAAAAACATTAGTGTGAATATATTAATAAATAGTAGTATTCCATTTTATGAGTATGATAAACATTATGATATCATTAACCATATTATCATCTTTTCAACTAATTTTATTTATCAGAAATATCTATAAATTCCACAAGAATAATAACCATTGTCATTGTAAATAACTTTTAACATAATCTCAAATTAAATATTATCCTATAATATTACCTAAAAATTTCCTCTAATATTAATTACAAGGTTATTTCCTTATAACATTACATAATTTTACATTTAAAAAAAAATCATTTTTTAACTTTCACAAGAGTCATTTCAATTTAGATATTTGTAGAATTATGTCATACTTATTAAATTAAAACCCAATATTTTAAAATTTTGATATTTCTAAATAGTATCCTTTTTTCCAACAATATATAACATTTAAAAAGAAACATGTTTTCTTTTCATGATATATATTCCTAAATTTCATCTTGACAACCTATTTATTTTTATATATTTTTAAAACTTGTGAAAAAACATTTAAATTGTGGGATGAGAAAAAAAAGATCAATAAGGGGAATAAAATTAAAAATATAATTTCATCTGGTGAAAATTTGAAAATAAAAAAATGTATAACTTTACCAAATGTTCTTTTATAATATGATATAAATCATACCCATCTAAAAACACACACCTTTTTCTTCAAGTAAAACAAATAACAATCAGAGTATGAAAAAAATAAACTTATTTTAGGTGAAATAGATAATTATCTTCATAAAATATGTCACAAATAAATAGTTTTCATTTAAATACACATGGTAAAAAACTTATTATGACTTTATAAATTCATTTTAATTTAAATAACATTATAAAATGTTTTTTAGAGATTTATCTAGCTCACACACGCCTATAATCTATTTTTGGATCACCTGCTCGTATAAGTTGTATCAGGATCACCCAATCATATAAGCTGTATTTAGATTACCATATTTTATATCTTGTATCAAGATTAAGTAATATTCCTATATATTTATCATATATAATATAAAAAAGTTTTTATGCATGCATTTTTTTCAATATAAAACCTTTTAAAAACTCTTTTTCTACTATGTGCAAAACATTTTCTGATATGAAAATACATTTTCCCTTCAAAAATACCTTTCAAAAACTAAAAATACATATAATAAAAAGAAAAATAGGTTTAAATAAATAAAACATAAAATAATTTAATATAATTTAAACATCAGACATTGTTTATAGTAATGGAAAGATTATTTTTGTTTTATATGTAAAAATACAACATTCTTTTTCCCTTTGGTAATGAAAGTCAAAACATTCTATATAAAATAAGTAATAAAACTCCTTCAAAAACACTTTTAATTTAGTTAATGATGGAAATAAATTATCCTTTATTATTATTTTATGTCCATATAAATATTAAATTAAACTAAATTTAATAATATGGACGTGGATGAAAATGATTTAGAAATTTAATAGTTATCACATTTAAAATAATATTTTATGTTAAAATATCTCATACCTTGATTATGACTGATCATGTACAATATTTATGGTCTTTAATAATAATAAAAATTAATTAATTATTATATAAGAACCTTTTTCAACTTTATTGTGTCTTTATTTAATTTATTAAAAAATTACATAATCGATTATGATCACATTAGATGTTTTGATGATATTCGATTCTCATAACCAAAATGACATTAGTAAGTTGACTATGGTAGATGTGATAAATATTCCTAAATTTATAGAATAATTAAAATTGTATAATTATAATTTCTATAAATTAATTATAATTTCAATGACAACAATAAAATATGGTAATGGAAAAATAAAATATGTTTCAATCTTGGAGATATAAATCATACGTATGCATTGGTAAATTTTCCATTTTCCAATGATCATAATGGAAAAATGATAAGTGTTATTTTATCATTATATAATTATTATATTATTATAAATATCATACACATTTTTTAAATAAACATATTTATTGAAACCAAATTATTTTTTTACAAAAAATGACTTATGTCTCTTCATGGAGGCAGTAATCCACATATACACATTAACAAAATTATCAATTATCAATGGATGGAAATGTATAAAAATATAAAATTTATTAAATTTTAATAATTATAATTATTTCATTTATATCATAAATATAAATTATATGAATCGTTATAACTAGACATTAGAGGTGGTGATGGATAATGAATTATATCGGGTCATGAGGTAGTAGTCATTTATACACATGAATAATGGTTTCATTCCCCATTTCATGAAGTAAATATAGATATTAATAATTAAATTAACATAAAAAACTTAACATATATATTGTTCTTATGTTATTATTTCATTACTATTGAATAAGACTTGAATGATGTACCAAATGAAATGAAATAAAATCATTCAGTTAAAATTCATACCACTTCTTTTAAAAACATTAATTGTTTTATATATTAAGCTCTTTTTGGTTGGTGTTATATGAAAACTATTTCCTTTAATAATGTGGGAAGAGAGTTTATTAAAGATTTATGTACAGATATTCAATTCCAAATGGTTCTTGTAGTATTAATATGAGATTATATTACATTCAGTTTTATAATAAGAAGAGGGGAAGTTAAGAATTACTTATGTATTAAATTAATATATATTAATCTTCATATTCATATATAAATTAACCGATATAACTAGAATATTTTTTAATATTAGTGTAAATGATATCATCTAATAAAAACTGGATGATTTTATTTGAAATTTTTATATATATTTTTTCATTTTAATACTCTACAAGCCCTTTTAACTATTGTGTTGATAGTATTGTTTTTTTATTATTTAGGGGACAAGATAGTTATTGTAGAATGCAAATTATAGCACAAATATAAAATGGATTATATTTTCGACCATATTCCAATCACTTTCTCATTTTTTGTATTTTTACGAATATTAAATCATTTAATAATATATTATTTATTATAAAAAATCATTAATATCATTTTTTGAGCTATACATTTAATTTGAAATTGAAAAAAACATGACATCAAATTAATTAAAATCTAATACTTTAAAATGTTCAGAATATGTTATATTTCTCTAAAAAATAATTTAATATAATAAATCATTGAAATTTTATTATGTTTAATACATTTGGAATCATTTATTATGTTTTTCTGTTAATTTAATAAACAATGTGTCAGGGTTTCATAATCATTTGTGGTAAAAATTTCATCACATAAAAATAACAATAAATTACAATGATAAAAAATCATTTTTATTTAAAATAACCATTTAAAACCAAAATTAATTTTTTTATCCATATCAAAAAATATTAGATATAAAAAATTCAAGAAACTGAAATTTTTGACATTATCTAGTACTTAAATATTATAGAATAAAAAAACAAGAAAATATGGTAAATATTTTGTGTATGATTAAAAATATATTTGAATTGAACAAATAAACTCATCCAAAATGAAAATGGATTGTTTTGGGGATATTTTTTAGTCCTTATCATATCACTTATAAACTTAATTACCTGATTTACACTTATTGCGGTAGCAATTATGTACTATAATTGGTATTCATACTTATTAAAACTAAAATGGAACTATTTACAAAATTTGAATATCCTAATTCAATATATGGAATAAATTTTTCATGATTCAACTTTTAAAAGTAACCTAAATTAATTTATGATTAAAACACAAAACTCAATAGAAAAAAATTTTCCAGAAAAAATCCTTTTTATTATAAAATTGGTTTCTTACTAAATTGAATGTTAAAATTTATTCTAGTCATTATAATTTAATTATTCATTATATAATATTATTAATTATACATTGAATCCATTTTTAAAACAAAATAGGTTTTTCTATATTCTAGTAACCAAAATATAGTATTCAATAAAAAAGTAGTATTTTTCAATATACACAAAAAAGTAAAACATTTATGAAAAATTAAAAAACACACTCTAAACTAATATTTACATAATGGTTTAATAAATTATATCCTTTGAAAAAAACATCTAAAATTTAAATAATCTTATTATAATATTAACTCAATAAATAATACAAACCATTTAAAAAAATCAATAATAAAAATTGAGTGCTCAATTTCTAATAATTAATCAATTGATTTTTATGGATTATGGTTTTTATATATATTTAATTGTGTGATTAATTATATTCTTTCATTCTAATTACATGGTTACATAATAATAGTCTTATTCAAATAATAATATTTCATGGTTCATTTAATCCCATTGTTTCATATCTTGTATTCCCTTGAATGTAGTTTTCCTTTTAAAATCTTGAAATTTTCTAAAAAATATATTGTGTAAACCCATCCCATATGTTTTATAGATTATAATTTGTCTCTCAATTATTATTGGGTTATTTTTACTTGTTTTATAGACTATCTCGTTCTTTTTGGGATATTTTGACATGCCATAAATATCAAAAATCATTTTTCAAAGCATAGAGTCCTTAACCTACAAGAACCATTCCATAAGGATGACGAACATTAGTGACATTAGGCTTACATTCACATGGGAGTCTATTTTCCCTTTTAATTATGTATTCAATCTAATCGTATGGTGAAATCCTTCTAACCATAAATTCCAACTACATGATCAGATTTCAATGAACATAACCATTTCTAGGAAAGAGACATATTAGTTTCCTAGTTTAAAACAAGGTAATGTGATCCAATAAAAGACTATAGTATTCAATTTATAATTGTATTAATTAAATCACCTTGTAAAAATAATTATTTCAAAAAATATTAATCCATTAGATATATTTGTTCCTAAATTCATAAAGTGATACTTAATAAAAAGACAAGTTCATTCCTATGATGTTTATACCTATTAATGAATTGGAAAAATGTTATGGTTAAATTTACAATATGAAAAACTAATAAGGATCTACATTTCTCCCAGAAAAAAATTATTTTTTCTCTATTAATCTATAAAACTAAGAAAAATATAGACTACCCCTTTAATACATGATTATATTGGTTTAAAAGATTAATATGAGGGTTAAAGGGCTTTATTTCATAATATTAAAGTTAAATACTCAATGGACCTTCCTAAAAACCATTATTAACATATAGTGGACTATTATATGTAAATTATTTCCCTTATTTAATATCCAATTCTACTTAAGTGTTCCTAGTCAAAAAAATTTCCATTTCATGTTAGCTCTTCCCTAAAATAATGGATCTTCAATAAAGATTATTTTTTTCTATAATAAATTTTCTTGAACTACACAAAGTCCTTTTATTCAAGAACTATGTTGAAATTTATTCATATTATCTATTGATATGTAATGAAATATGGATCTCTAACCTCATTGAAATATGTAAATTAAATTTTCTTTCTATTAGAATTAACATACATGTGATTGGGACTAAATATTCTGGTCAGGTTTTTCACATGTTACCATCTATTAGGGTTCCAAAATAATTGATTAGAAATATTTCACATGGATTCACTAAAATAAATGAGTTAACTAATTCCTCATAGTTACATGAAAAGCCTAGTGTTGAGAAAATCCTCTTGGAGAACATCCTTTCATTGTTAAACCATCTTAAGAATCTTTTTAAATTAAAATAATGCATCAAAGTTCTCTAAATTACCATAAAATATATTTTTCTTCAATTTTTTTATTCTTTGGGGAATATTTTTGGAACTAAATAATTTTTGGAACACACATTTATACAAAATCTAGGACAATCTAATCACTTAGAGGAAACAAGTCATGTGTGAGTAGGAATTTATCTTTTAGTTTGAAGAAGATACAAATGGGAACTCAATGTTCTACATGATCACTCAGATGTTGATGATTGGGGATTCCTAAAATAAAATATCTAGATCATTGACGTGGTGATGTGAGGCTCCCAAGGGTGACAGTCTATGTAATCCACCCATTGTAGACAAAATGGGGTGCCTAAACCATAAAATCCAATTTCATGAGTCTTTTGAGAACACTATTTCGTTAGAAAACACATGCTAAGGGGGATCCCTATAGCTATAGGAATATGTTTATCTGAAGATTATAATTTATTACCTTTTTCTTTAAATGGAAATACATTTCAAATTATAGGGCTAGTATAATTCAAAATTCATTCATGCCATTAGAGTATTTCAAAAAGGTATATCTACCAAAATGTCCACAAGGGATCATTTTCACATCATTTTTCTATCATGAGTGAATAGAATATTTGTGGAATGGGTAGTGTTTTGGGAAGTGTAGAGATACCCCTATGTGCCTAGGGGGAATTGTTTATTTTCACATGGTTCATTCTCATTTATTAGGCTTCATTTCACTCATGTGTTCGCTTCATAGATTGAAATTCATTTTAAAGAATAAAATGGGATTCCTATAAAGTCGTATTATTAGTGGTCATGGGAATTTTATGAATCCCCGTTTTCTATAAATAACAATACTATAAATACTAGGAACACCATGTGAAAATGAGAGATATTCTCATCTTGAGAGAATTTTGTTTCTTAAATAGATCATCTCCCAACAATAACACTATTTATAAATCAATAAATTTTAAAAATACAATAATTAATAATTATATAAAATCCTAATTAAAAATAAAATGGATACGCCCATGATAATAATTTGGGAAAAAATTAAAGGATCATTCATAATGTGTGATCTCATTCCCTCGAGGGTCCTATATGAAGCTCCCCTATGAGGATCTTATAGGGTGCATGCACATGAGTATCCAATATAGGTAATGTTCAAGAAAGTTCACTTCTTAGAGGGATACTCACATAGAGCACTTCACTTTCCATCATTAACAAAATTTCTACAAAAAATATTCCCCCATCACATAGAACCCCATGCAATGAGAAATGGGGGGGGTTCCTATGTTATTTCAATCCCTCATCCAAATGGTACATGGACTCAAATTATTTTATCCACTAATATTACATTAATGAAACAATCCAACTATGGTTAACCCAATATCCATTTCATCCTTTTCATTTCTTAGATCATCAAATGTGGTTAAATTGGTCCAAATGACCACATTGGCCTTAATATTCATTGGATGAAAAAAATCCCCAATCCAATGAAGCCTCCCCAAAGGCCTCTAAATATATATAAATTTTCAAATCACACCATTATGAAATGATTTGATCATAAATTCCCATTATAATAGGCATCACATTATATTTTCTCTAAAACTGATAGAACTGTTATATTAATAATGGCCATGTATTCTATTAATAATGATTGTCCCCATCATGAGCATAATAATGGGTTCCCTACAAGATCAATATAATCTTTTTGGAAACCCAATTATGGTAGTTTCCACCATGTTCCACTCAATATTCCATGCATACATAGTCCTCTGACTTGATGTATTCCCCCATTATACCTTGACTTATTTAATTACTAATTGATATGATAAACCATCCAAATTGAAATCACGTGTGTATTCCCTATATATTTATAAATGTTTCATAACTCTTATATGTCTATAAATTATTCTATAGAGTTATTAGAAAATAGGATGAATCCATATATGGGATTCCCATAAGAAAACCCTAAATCTTATTTACTACGTCATCTATAATAAGATTCAATATCATCTTAAACCTAGTTACTAATAGATGCAATAAATCATAAGAAGTAATCTCATGTGTAATATTGAATCAATCTCTTTGTGTTTTCCTTTATTGACACACATTTACTTATAACACAATACAAAACATTATATAATAGTATTATCACATGAACAATGACTATGGAATCTTTTATTTATGACATTACCTTCCTATTAATGTAAATATATAGGGTTCCTCTTTGAGGTTTAGTCTTAGCACCCAATTATTCTGGGATGCTCAACCATAAAATTCATTTCACCATGCCATAGATGCATGATATCAAAAGACCTGAAAATTGACATTTTCACATTACATTAATTTTTATGGGATGACTCAATATTCTTCATTAAACTATATGAATTTTTATTCCCTTTATATGGAGATATATGGAGCTCCTTTCAGGTTACTAATCCCGACCCCATAGAACCAACTACCACCCTATATGGTGATAAACTAAAGAGATCCTACTTTTGAATCTGTAAACACAAAAGTATCACTATTTAATATAAATATAGTGAATCTTTGATACATATAGAGGTTCACATGGTCACATGATTTTATCCAAGTCACTATTACAAAGGTAAACGACATTTCTCTTTGATTTCAGAAGGATTTTCAGAAATATCATAAATCTATTGGAGATTATTAGAATAGGAAATAACTCCCTATGAAATGGTTAAATTGTCCCAAACTCATATACTCTCAACCAATTTTCATTATAAAGAATCATTGATAATGTCCTATCTACAATCTATCTTTGGAAATTAGTTAGGATTTTCATCCCTAAAAGATGATAGTAGGAAAACCTCCTAAAATAGTATTTCTATGTATGATGATAATGTTACAATGATAGAAATAAATTTTATTTTCTACATAAATATTCTAGAAAAATAATATTTATTTCTTAATTTATGGACTAAACCTAAGAAGTCAAATGAAATTTTCTTATCACAAATTTTCATTATATCAAGATATATAGAAAAAACTTCAATACAAAGAAAGCATTCTCTATGAATTATATTTTTAAATTAATGAAAATAATAATATGATAGTAGAGAAACATGAATATAACAATATGGAAAAGGAGAAGAATGTAAGCAAAAAATGTTTAACTTGTAAAAACTATGGGACGAAATATCATGGAAAAAATATTGGAGGGATTTGTAGTTTTCCACAAGATAGTACCCAATGTTTAAAAATATCATGAATATCATGATAAGATAGAAGAAATTAATATAAAATGATTCCAATACATTGATATGGGAAAATATTCCCATCAATTTCTTAAGATTCTAGAAAATGTTCCTTTGAAAATTACAAGGGATAATCTTTTATCATATAAAGTTACTTAAATAGAAATAGAATTCTTGAATTATGTGGTAGAGGGAAATATTATTATAACCTCAATTCTTATTAATGAATTATCTGATTTTTGATTGAAATACTATTCTAAATATTTAATGTTTTCGAATAATGTTGAATCATCCCATGAAGAGTTATGTAAGTGTTTTAAATAAAAACACATAGTGGGAATTTTAAGGAAATGATATTATTTTGGGAAGTTTATATTAATATACATAATGATTGTCTAGTTAAAAAAAATATATCTATACCCATGGTTGAATATTACATAATCCATGGCATTGATTGGAAATCAATTTATAATGGATGAATCTACTACCAATTGATTGATATAAAACAATTTTATGATGAATTGAATTATAAATGTTTATAGGAGAAAAATCATTATCCATATATATTTTGGAACCATCTGTTGTAGATCATGTTAAAAAAATTATGTGGAAAGAATGGAAATCGTAATATATTTACGAGAATGATATACTAATAATTGAGAATTCACCTATTATGTTGGAATATATTGATTTATTCCTATTTAAATTACATAGATGTACACCTATACATGATTTTAAAATTTTCATTGAACTCGTATTTGACTTAAAACACACATATAATCCTCTATATATAATGGACAAATTGGAATTGGTTGAATTGGGGAAACAACTACAAGAGTTATGTGAAAAGGTTCTCATATGGCCTATTGTCTCACCCAGAGAAGAACCAAATTTACTTATAATGATATAAGATTATTTTATTTATTTTATTTATTATAGATAAATCAATAACAATTCAATAAAGAATAAGTATCCTTTATGACACATTGATGGAATTTTTCATCACCTTTTTTGTGATCTGTACTTTGGAAAGATTTATATCTATTCTAGATATCACCAATGAAGAGTACATAAATATTTTATAACAATGATGAAATTTCATAAAATGTATGGGAATTATTATTTTTTAGAAAATAATTTTCTATTAATTAATGAAACATTAGGTTTTTTGAATTTAATTAGTATTGTTTGGAAGGACTGTATTGATAATTTTTGTTGGTTATTTATTAATTATATCTTGAATCACTCTAAATTATATGAATATCATATGTACCATTTGAAAATTATTTTTGAGAATCCAATATAAAATTGGTTATATATAAAAATTTGTAATATAGAATTATAGTTCCAAAATATTTCTTCTCTTAAACATAATATCACTGAGGATAATATATCTATTGTCCCTTTAATAAATAATTTGATAAAATAATTGATATCTTCAATTAATGTAACTGATATATGTAGTTACATTTTTTAAAAGATTATTATTAGTTATTTGGTAAAATCATTCCAAATTATCCAACTCGTTAACCATTTGAACATCTAAAGGGTTTAAATTCTCATTTACAAAGAAATGTGAGAAATATTTCAAGGACTGGATGAAGGTATTGGTTAATAACTGATATTATATTTACTGTTGGTGAAGGAATAATTTTTGATATATAATGATGCATCAAATAAATCTTTGTGGTGTGCCCTTATAAAAAATGACATATATATTTTATATAAATCAAGGAAATTAATGACCCAAGAACAAAGATATTGAACTCATGATCAAGGGTTGGAACTAATAATGAGTTCCTAGAGTATATATAGAAACTATATATATGATTGAATATGTTACATATATACAAATAATTACATATATATATATATATATATTCACATGTAATGGGAATAACATGAGACAATGGAGATGGTTGGAACTACTTAAGCACTATGATTCAGTGATACACTTCCACCCATTGAAGGAGAACAAGGTTTTTTATTGTTTGAGTATGTAGGATCATGATGTTCCATCATTGATAAGGATGGAAAGCAATCAAATATTTATCGATTTTATATTTTTAGAAAAAGAAATTATTATAGAAGGGTAAATATTATATGTTTCCCAAGTAATTGACCAACCATCATTACTGTAGAATATATAGATTTATTAATAAGATAAAAAAGAGTTTATAATAAAATATTAAATCCAGGAATAATGAAAAGTTGGAAGAATTCATCTAAAAAGATGGAATATAGAATATTTTAAAGATATTTTGTGATATAATAATAACAAATATAAAAAATTAAATACTAGATAAAGTTTATTGAACATATTTTTAAGTTCCATGTTGGAAAAATGATGTATAGGGATCTAGGAGAACATTTAGGATTTAAAATTTAAAACTATGTATCATGATTCTTAGTGATCAAACAAGTATATACTGAGAGTAAACATTCTAATGATTTCATTAAACATCTCTCTATAAAAATACGGAAATTTTATAATATATAAATGAATATTTTTAATGTAATTCCTAAGATATATATGTTAAATTATTCAATAATGTTTATTATGGATCAATGTTAAATTTATATGCATTTCCCTATAATATAGGATGATATACTCTTTGAGTGCTTTCATGGATCTATATTAATGTTTTTATAAGGCTTCAATGTGAAACTCTATCAAATGTATCTAATAATAACGATATTATCACATGAAAATAATATGGGAGTCTTTAAATGTATTCTAATGTTGAGTTGTGTTTAATAACCACCTATCACCATCAATATAATGGTAATAATGAGTGAAAAACAAAAAATCTAGAGGTCATGTTAAAGTCATGTTCAATTGACATCCAAGTAACATGGAACTAATATCTAACACTGGTGTATCATCCATAAAATAATAGATTCTATTGATGAATTCAAATTAAATCGTATATAGCCTTCATGGGAAAATACTTCATACCCCAATATTCTTGGTTGATGATGGCGAAAATAATCTTGTAAGTCCAAAACTCATTGAGGATACAATTGAGAATTTTTTATCCATTTATAATTATATAAATATTTATTAAATATAATAAAAGATTTTTGTTGATAATTTAATTAAATTAAGGTAAATTTATATAGGAATTCATGTATTCTAGAATGTATCACCATTGAAGGTAGATATAATGATTAGTAAGAAAGGTAATCTGAGACCATGGTACATTGGGTTTTTTACATTTTTTAGAGAATTGTAGTGGTGGATTAACATTTAGTCAGATCATCCAACCTTTTTAACGAATATGATATAGTTTATGTCTAGTTATTACTAATTTATATACTAAGCTGATATAGGTACTCACCAATAAATAAATAGAGACAAATCATCATTTGTATTATAATGATGTGTCTATAAAATTTTGAATACTAGAGGGAAAGTGTGTCAAAAGTAAATAAATCGGTTGTTAAAAATAATTTTTGGAATGAAAACAAGCTATAAGAAGAAATGTTAAATATAAAGGATTCAATAATTAGGAATTACCCATAATTATCTTTGGACTAAAATATAGAAAAAATTTAATTATGAAAAAATATTATCAGGTGAATATAAGACCCTAGACATGATTGTAATTAATAACCATCTTACTATAATATCTAACAAATAATAAAATTTGTTTGATTACATCATTACAATATTATACACACTAAAAAAATAAATTAACTATAAAAACTACAACTACTACTATAGTACACAGAGAAACATTGTACACACCCAAAATTTGGAAATATATAAAATCATATAGTAAAATGAATTAATGATATTTATTATAATTTTCCATTATCAATAAAATATAAAATAGTGGAATAAAAATGGTATAGCATATAATATAAGGGAAAGAATGATTTTTTGGTTTAGATCGAAGTGTATATAAGAGGAGTAATAACTGTTTGAAGGGTAATGTGAGTATTTAGAAGGAAATTGTTAGAATAGAAACATCTTTATATACTATTTTGTCATTAACGTAACCAATATACATATTTTTGTCTAATAAAGAATATAAAATCATTTTTTAATAAACATAATGGTTAATTATTGATAAATTATTCTCATTTACCAAAAACATTGTATCAGTAAACATATTTAATTAAAAATTCAATTAAATTTTATAATTAATATGTGACTTAATAATACATAATTGTTTTACTTAATAATTAAAATTCCCATATATTAAAAGAAATAATTTCATAAATAGGAATTTTGATTTATAATTTTCACATCGAAATTATCTAATAGTGAACATTTCCAAAAACTTCAATACTCCAAACTTTTTTGGCATGTTGTAAAATACGATATGTGTATACTATATGAATGGTAATTTTATTTTTATGTAAATATTATGAAATAAATAATAAAAATTATTTTTCATACAAAAAAATATATATTCATTAAAAAAATTATATTTTCTGGTAATAAAATTAATTTTTCAATCATATAATGGTTTTTCTATAAAATATAACACATTTTATGATTTTAAAATCTATTATTTATGAATAAATATCTTTTCCATGAGTAAAATAATATAATTTATTTGAATTTTATACATCAATGTCTAAAAATTATATTACATGCCCTAAATGTAAAATTAAATTGTATAAAACATCTATAAAATCAATGGATTTTAATTTTCCAAAACATATAGTCATAGGCATTTATTTAAAAATAATCCCACTTATTTGATATAAATACCACCCATCCTCTCTTTTCTTAGTTTTAATTACTCAATAATTTTTGTACAACACTATATAATAATTTGAAGAATATTTTCATATATGGGTGTCAAGTTGACATGGAATATTAGGGTCCATAGTACTTTGGTTTTGATATATTAAAAATATAATATATATTATATTAATAATTCATAGTTATTCAAAAAAATATAATATCACTCAAATGGTGTCTCATATGAGAAATATGATAAATTAATTATATTTTGAATATGGGTTTTACCCAAGGCATGGCATAATTATTTTTGGGATTAGGTGCATGGATAGAGTGTTGTCAAGGTATAATTAAATGAATTAAATTATATTATTAAATATTTTTCATTCGTTTGAGAAACCCGAAAAAATATCTATGTAAACCCCATTAGGCAAAGAGCACATTGGTGGATGATCATGGGATTAAGTATTGGGTTATGTTATAATATTATCCAATTAAGGATCTCTTGGATATCAAAAATGATTGTAATATAGAAAAATTCATCATCAGTTATCAATCCAATCCTGAGGTAGGGAATTTTTTGGTTTAATTTCTTATTTGTTTTTCCCATGTCAAATGTGAATCAATATTTCAAAAAATTGATTTTCTGGATAAATATTAATTTACTATTGGTTAATATATCCTTTTATAATTATGGAATTATATTATTTGAATATCCATGTTAATCCTTCTTCATTTATCACCTTAATGAAAAATAAATCAAGGTCAACCCAAACAAGGGTCAAGTTTCATTCCTTGTTTGTTTTTTTCCTTTCTCTACATGTTGTACATATGATCATTATCTATATTATGTATCTCTAGTGATTTAGTAAATACTCAATGAATAATCATTGTTTAATCATCATTTAGAACCAAATATCCTTACCATAGGACTAGATTTTGGATTGAAATAATTTTCAATGTGATACGATTATAGAAGAGGATCCGAGATGGATCAAGTTTCATTATTTTCATGGGTTTTGGAATTCTGGTCATGTGGTACGATGGTGGATAATTCCTAAGTGAAATTTGTGAAGGAGTCATTCTACAGGTGGCATTTTCCATAATTTAATCCCGTATAATTGTTACATGGGTGTGATTTGGGGCTAGAATAAAGGAGGATATAGTATGAACAAAACTATTTGAGGACCAATAGGTTCTAGAATTTTATTAATTACATGTCATCTTGTCTAGAGGAATACACGCCATGTAGTTCCCTCTATATTTTGATTTGGATTTATACATTGATTTTAATATCACACACCTTGTGGTTACCTGAATTTTTTGTGACCTATAACTATCCCACTCATCATGTACAAGGAGTACATACTTAGTAATCCTTGTAGTGATAGACAACATGTGTGTCATATCACATTCTCTATAAATCTTTGTGTAAAAGTCATCATGTATTAGGATTATATTCCTTTGATTCCATGTAAACCACATTCCATTTATGTCAGGTAACATGTTGTGAAATTCAAAGAATACACAAGCTTGGGAAGATGGAAAATGTTGAGTACCATCCTAGTTCCTATAGGCCATGTGATGTGGCATACACCCCATGTATTTCAAAAATTACAAAGGAATTTACATTATACACAAGATCAAATAAGTGGAATGTTGATTCCTTTGAATAAATTTACATTTAATATAAACCTAGTCAAAAACCTATGTATTTGGATTAAAAAATGTCATGTAAAGACCATGATATATGTGATTTTTCAAGATTAGTGAGATAAGTGGGGTTCCGCTTGGTATGTATATCATAATTCATCAATAGTACTTGGATACCTTCTTATAATTAGTTTATCAATATTGTGGGATTGGGTTTGTTCCCTTCCTTAGTATATGTGTCTGTATGTTCCCTAATTCTATCATTATAGAGTAATTTTTAAAAGTCCACCTCCACAATGGTAGAGTATGTCATGTTGTTTATATCATTGTAAATAATACCTTATTGGAATAGAGTAGTAATCTCTCCATGATCCCTAGGGTTTGTATAATCATTCCACTTTTTTTTGTTCCATTTGTAGTGTTTCAAGAATCATATGACTACATACACTAGCAAGATCCCCTATTTGGTGGGTTATTCCTATTAGGGTCGGGTATTAACTATGGGCCCTTTGTGTGATCCCTTATCATTGTATCGACATTCGTTTTCTTCTTGTGTAGTGTATTCTTATCTAGTGTGTATCTCATATTAGACCTCTTAGTTTCCATAGCACTTCATTATGTAATTAAATGATGATTTTGTACTCTAAAATTTCATTTATTCATATAATTAGTCCCGAAATGAATGCCCTCTTGGATGAGTTTCATCAATGTCAACAAGCCTCATGGAGTGTGTTCGCTTATATGAGCATTATTTTTTGCCATCTAATAGAATTGTAGGATAGAAATGAGGTTGTGTTCTCACATTTATAATTGGAATATAAAATTAGTAATATATATTTTATTTTTGGATATTGATATGTATCATATTCATAGAAACATATTTTCATTATGATGAGCTGACTACTCTCTCAATGCTTTATGTTTGGTGATTTCGGGATGTCCTACGGGGTATGTTTATACTCACCTCCTTGTTGCCTCTTCCCATATTGTTTGTGTACTATGAAGATGATATGTCATTCATTATAGTTATTGATTACAAGAATAATGTAGATCTTAATTTTTCAAGACTCGCTCAGATGGATCCATGAGTTTCTTTTGGGTATCTTCCCCCGTGTTGTGAGAAAGATGGGTTCTATTGCAGTTTTTGTGGGATTCAATTTTGATGTTTATACTTTTGTTTTAATAAATGATATAATTTTTATATGGGATAGATGTTATGAATGCATTTATAGTAATATTTTTTTACCTTTATACATTATACAGTTGTATGAATATGTTTTCACATATAAAGGTACTTTAGCCTAAGGACCCCTGCATGTGTGATATTCCTATTTAGTGCTAGTCACCATCTTATAGACTATTGGAAGTAGTATTCGGGTTCCATTCTCATATTATTTCAATTTATGAGGTCCCATGGTTGGTCGGATTATGACTACAGTACTCCAAAATCATTAAACATTTCTTTCTCTCATTTTCCATCCCATGAATTTTTATGAAGGGACATAGAAAGATTAGGGTTCCATACTCTGTATCTATTTTTCTCTCCAAGATAGTTATAAATGGTTTTCTCAAAATACATAGTGAGGTAAGTTTTATCAAACCCATATCTATATTTTTCTTTTCAGATCCCCAAAATATTATGGGTATAATGAGATAATTCTTGAGGTTTAATAAAAGACATAGAATAGTAAGGGTTTCCCCAACATTATCATCATTTATCTATGTAAAATCCTATGAATTCTATTAAATTTACTTATAAAATTATTCTATGTTTAAATATCATAAATATAACATTATATCAATACATTATGATTTTCTCTTATTATAACACCCACATAAGACATTATAATGCTAAAATACAACCATATTGTAATATTAAGAGGGGGTTTTCTATCACTGATTTGGTCTACATGCATTTCATTTATTGACTAATTCCAAATAATATTCCTATAAGATGATGGTATCCACCCTTACATCACCTTTATAAGGGATACATTCCATTGATATCTAAATATAAGATATTTTTTACTAGATTAATTGATATTTATCTAGATAAGAATGAAATTAAATTGTGTGAGGAAAATTTTTCAATCATTATATCGATTACTTGTATGTAAATATGTATTGAATATTATTACATGTTTTTTAAGTAGTTACTTTGAAAATTATGAGATGAATTTTTAGACAGACTCTTTCAAATGATGGATCCCATGTATATATCATGTAATTGGTTGGGGTTTAATTAAATATCCCATTGACGAATTAGTGAGTGTGAAAAGGAAAACCAGATTTGGGTAACTGGTTTATTCATTCCATATTATGTATGATATCATGAAACAAGGCATTGATATTATGATTAATAGGTCTAGAATTATTCATTTAGTCACTATATGTTAATTTTTTATTATTTATTCCATTTATTTTGTGTCCATTTATTTAGGCTCATATGGAATCCATTTTATAAATTATTCTCAAAAAAATATTAATTAACTCCTTTTGTAGTGTTATATTCTTTTTCATGATACTCATTACTATAAATCTAATCTCACCCCTTTATTATTTTATACTATCCCTATAAAACCATTAAGTGTATTATAAATGAAGAAATGATATTCATGGAGGAATAATAATTTTTCATTAATTCATTATGATGTAAATTATTTTTTCAAGAATAGAATATATATCTAGTACTCTATAGAAACTAAAATGTTTCATCATTTGTCATATGATATCCTTTATTATATACCATTATTATAAAATAATCACTATGTCTGAGATACTATAGACTAATTGTTACATTTTTAATGACATTAAATGTAATTTCTCAACTAAATTTATTCTTATTATTGATAGATAATATACTTATCAATTCAATTATAGTCAATAATATATAAAAATCATCAAGAATAAGATAACATAGATCATTATCCTTAAGTGAAAAAACATGGGTTTAATATTTTATAACAAAAAAATATTATTATTATTTGAATTATAGATTCATTAATTATCTCACTAAAAACTGTGATATTCAATAAAATTGTATTTATACATCTAATGAAACCAAAAAATATATATTAATATTTTGAATATGTTAACATCTAGATCATAAAATTATTACAAATTTTACCATAGAGTTTTATAATTTTTAAAATTTTTGTCTATTTAAATAAAATATATTCAGATGTATTGATTTTTATAAACCTTATAAAACCCATTTTTTAAATTAAATATAAAATAATATATCAAAATATGACATCATTTCTATTATTTATCCTAAAAAATCCTAGTTTATTCATTATTTAATGGAATAAAATATAATAGATAAATATTGAATACATTAATACTAATAGAAAATTTATATGGAATAATTTGTTCCTCTTGATTTTTTATAATTATTTCTAATAAATAAATACCTAACATTAATGACATAACTGAACTCAATAATACCCTACATGGGAGGAAATTAGGTTGACTATGTCACTCAAAGATTTCATGTAATAGTCTATGGGATAGTGGCCATCACCATGAAGTTATATACCTTATATGGGATTCCTTATCCAATTAAGCATGCCCATAACAACATGTTTATGGAACACAATATATAATTTACTTACATACATGACAACCCACTATAATATAATGATAGATTTTACTAATTTTAAATACCTATAACAATATGATAAGTAAATCGTTGAAAATTATGGAAACTGGAAAAGTACAATATCACATTATTAAGGTAGACATAGATTGGATGGAAATGGGTCCTCATTATAACAATAATTATCATGAATAAAACATCCACCATGATCACTTGAAGTGTAAAGGAACACAACATGTAATTAATTTATCATGGAATATGCTTGTGGAGTACACACTATGTGTCATCATTTCATTCTTAATATATTTGAATTAAACAACCATGAACAACTAAATACTATATTCTAACAGATACCTGAAATTATCTCTTATCATCATAACCACATTTTTTTATATTCTAATCTATTATACAAGTATTATATATAAAATATCTAGAAAAAATGATGAATATATAAGGTTATAAGAGGTCATTTCTGAAATTTAATATCCCTCATGTTAAACCATAATAACATTGTAAAACTCAACACCAAACCATGTAACTTACCATTATAGTCTTTGACCTCAAGAATATAGCTCCACCACATTGCAAAGTGATAGGTTTAACGTAATTCTCAACACTGTCATTCCACTATCCCTCACTATCACTTCATCACTAATCTACCTAATGTGGCATGGCCCCCATTTCAAATTAACATGGTCCATATAAAAAAGTAATATTTTTTATTATTTAACATCAAAAATAATTTATTTCAGTTAAAACAATAATGGGATTTAAATTTCATAGTATAGAATTTTCCAGCTATCACATATTCATAAAATTTCATTACAAATAATTATATCAAACATAAATAACTTGATGATTAATTTTATCTTGAATAATATACCATCATCCAAGAAAAAAATCACATATTTAGGGTTAATACTCATATCTTGTGATTTTATAAACATTGAATTTCTTAACATTTAATTAATATTTTAAACTACAAATTTATCATTCTAAAAAATCTAAAATCATAAATTTTAATAATTTAACTATAGAAACCCTAAATAATCCTCATCATTTTGTCTCTATTTTATTATACTTCTTCTATCATCCAAAAATAAAAATGCATTTTAAGTGTGTAATATTTAAAATAATTACTTTATATTATAATGTCATCAATCTCGATTTTATGACATACTCTATCCTTTAATCATTTGATGACCCCAAAAACTACTCATATAATCCAATTATTCATTCTATCTAATTTCAATCATCCCTAGAAAACTATATTGATATCTATATCCTTTGAGATAATTGAGATTATTATATAATTTTAATGAAAATTTCAATAGTTTCTCATGAATATCTCTATAATTTGATTCCTCTAACTTTACTCCGAAAAATTCTTTACATAACCACACATTAATGAATTATTTCCCTTATATTAAGTCCATCCATTTAAACTACACTTTAAATCATCAAATAATTAATGTCAAACACTTTAAAATTATCATGTTATATAATTCCCTAGAATATATCCACATAAACTCGACTAAAATATATGAATTTCATATAATTTATTTAATCATTAATAATTCATTTTAAATGATCTTGTAAATTAAATTAATAAACTTATTCAATGATCAGTGTATTTATTAAGGTGAAAACCTAATTAAAATCACCAAATCACTACTTATTGGTAAATATTACGGTACCTATATTTTCTATTAACATAATTTATGTAACATATTTCAAGAAATAGATTTCATAAATTTATAACCAACTAACAAAAGACATTTTTTAATGGAACTCTTAGGTTTTTATGACACAAAAATACATGGTCACTAGGTGAATGCTAATATAATGAGAGGGTAGGAGTTAGTGTATCCTTTTCTTTTCTAATTTTTAAAATTCAAAAATGAAAAACCATAATGTTTTTTCAAAATAATTTTTTTAAATTATGCATACAAGTTAAAGAAGTATAAATACAACATAAATAAGGAACATTGATATTTAAATGGTTTACCGCTCAAGAAATTTTTTTAATTATTATAATGGATAAAAATTCATATTTCTATATAAATTATTAAAGCCATAATAGATTTATAGTCAATAAATGATTATCTAGAAAATTATAATTTCTTCATTACTTAAAATATCATATCACATTATTTTAAATAGAAAATTATTTTAACTAAATTAATAAATAACATGTCTAATATGTATTGATCTATAAAAATGATATATTTCATTAAAAACAATGCATTTAAAATGAAGTTTTTTGTCGAATAATAAGGTCATTTGAGTTAAATTGAGTTAAAAAAATATTTTATCATTTATTTGTAAACCTTTTAACATCATTTATGAATAACAAAAATTATGAGTGATGAAATAAATAAATATTTAAACAAATGATGTTAAAATATAATTTTATCATTAGTTTTTTCAATACATATATAAAATAATTTTTTTATGAAATTTTGTTAGATATTTAATTTTATGTTATCGATTATATATATAAAATAACATTGTATTTATTATTAAAATTAGTTTAATACAAATCTAAAAATAATAATACATTATTATAAAGGAAAAATATCAAGATAGATAGTGGTTATTTTTTAGGAACTAATGTGAAATACCTTATTCTATATCCTTCTTTATAAAAACCAACATTGAATTCATATTTTATCATTGGATTATATGAAACTAAAATGAAATAATAAGTCTATTAATATTTCTAAAAATTTATTTTGATAATTGATGTTAAATATTATATTATTTTTATTTTTTAAAAGAATATATACACAATCTTACTAGATATAAATATGATGAAAAAAAATCGCAGAAATATTTCAATGAATTTTTCAATATGTAGAATATTTTTTTACAAATATTTTAAAAGTACAGTAAAAATTTTAATTCAATGTTACTAAACAAAACATTCCACAATTATATAACAATAAACTGATATTTACCTAAAAATTCCAAATAATCAATGGATATTTGTCTTATATAGTAGAACGGATCTAGAAATTATGTGTTAGTGTCTTTATAAATCAATATAATGTAAATAGATTTTTTAAATATAACTTAATATAATTTTATGATATAAAAAATTGAAACATTTGATAAAACTATCAATGTATAAGATTTTATTATCCTCATTATAAGTATTTAAATTATTAATCAGAGATAATAATATCCATATTTAAGGACTCTTCATTTATTATAACATAGAGAGTTTGAAAAAATGTTATAATTTTATAGAAAATTTTAAACTCTTGTTAAAAAAATAATTGAAAATAGAAATTCTACCATTAAAAAAATATTTTTTTTACTTTTACATTTTATTTACCACATATGAAAGTTTGTTCATGACCATTTTTATTTTTATGATATAATTTAAAAAAATAATAACAACTTATTATAATATATTAATAATATGAAAAATATAACATAAAACTATAATATTTCTATAAATTAATCCTTTATGTCACATAGTATGAAAGATAACTAATTATTGGTGTTTTATTTGGGATAAAAATGATACAACAGCCAAATAAAATTAAATTAAAATAAAAACTATAGTATGTGATTATATAATAGAATTTATAATGAATTATGATGTCTTTATTAATAATCATTCCATGCCTCTCAACATATGGGAGAAACATACACTTTATATTAAAGAATGTATATAATTAATGTCATGTTTAGTATTCATTATTTAAATTAAAAAATTAATAAAGGAGAAATAAATTGTGGGTACTTGAATCTATATATAGATATTCTTTTATTTTCAATGAAAATTATTTAGAAATTCATACTCCCTAAAAAATATGAAAACTCTATAAATTAAATTAAATTAATATAATGTAATGAGAAATTATTTTCCAATTAAATTTAAATATAATTCATAAATATAAATATTAAAATATTAGTAAAATTAGCATCCATGATATCATTATTCATTATTGTAATCAGATGATCAAGTCAAAAAAATAGAATTCGTCTATAGTATTTAGTAATCCTTCATGATGGAATAATTCATTGATAATTAATTTAGTTTAACACATAAATTAAAAGTATTATATAATTTTTTTAGATCCTGATGTTATTTTATATTCATTATATTTAAATATTTTATATTTAGGTTGAGGGGAGTACAACAAACAACACTCACAAAACAATGAGGTATACAAGTAGTTTCAGCCTAATGCCACCAATCATGGATATATAAGAACTGAAGAGGACCCAATGGAATTTTTGAATGGTCATAATATCCTAGCTGGAAGGTGGACCAAAGGCCCCAAGTGAGGGTCCCAAAATCCCAGACTCAACAGACCCTAATTTTCAAAATATTAGTGTGAGACACTTTTCATACTGTTGTTCCACGCAATTTCACTAAGTTATATATATCATGTCTCATGTGCTTGATGTATTTTACTAATTGAATAAAAATAAATTTCCACTCACATCACTCCACCTCTGTGCTTCCTACTCTGCTCAACCAAGTTGTATATTCTGATCCCACACTCCCTATATTCTTTATTCCCCTATAAAATATTAATTCCAACCTCCCATGTAGTGAGACCATCAACCATGAATAATGTCCATGAGAAAGGAAAACTACCCCCATAAAATATTGACTAAATTGTTAATTCAATAATATTTTAACCACAACCATGAAATTATCAATTTGTGAAAAGTAAAAATAACTGACACACATCCCAAATGTAGTGACTAAATCAATTGGGAATGGAAATTTTTTTAATACATCTATAATATCATTTATTTTTGCATTTAATTGATCTAATTGTATCAATAAATGATTTAAGGTATACTTCATATATCTTATGATCCTATACTCTATAATATATTAGTAAGGATACTTAATTTATAACTCACACTAGATGGTTGTCTATGGGGGTGATGAAATAGTGGGATATGTGGGATGAAACTATCTATTAATATTAGTAAACATCGACTACACCATTGATCTAATACTATCTTTTATTCATTATATCAAATCAAAAACATGTGTTATTAATATTTATATTTATCCCTTACATTATTCCTCCCTCAAATAAATACAAGGCTTACTACTCAGTTTTCTAAGTGGTACATCAACCTCATATCCTCATATGTGACCAATGGTGTTCTCCATTTTATAATAATTTTTTCAATATGTCCCTCATAACCTCATGTATAGAAGTCCCTTATGACCTCTAAAAATATGGGAATACTATATAGAATATTACAAAAATATATTATATTTGAAAATCAAAAAATAAAATAAAAAACATTTAAATTTATTTATACAATCATATTAGATTATGTTTTTGAAACATCAGTAATAAATTTCCCCATTTTTTCAATCATAAACATTCCATTTATTATAGAGAGTGACGAAGAAGTTTGGATTATCTCTAAATATCCATTTGACTGAAGTCATGATATCCCAAAAATTACAGAAATCATTTTCATTTTTTATGTATTCACTCCCCAAGATAATGTATGACGGTATATATTATTAACCTGGACCCCCTAGTGAGATCACCAAAAAGATTATTATTAAGGTTATATAAAATAATTATTATATTTTAAATACTTTTATAATGATTAACTTTATGTAGTTGATATCACACATACCAAAATATGATTCATTCTCATTATAATAAATAAAATTATTCTATACATTTTCTTCCAAAAATTAACACTTTCATCATTATATTTTAATTTTTAATTCCCTAAAAAAATGAAATATGAAATTAATGTTGATTTATTCTCTCTAAAAATTTATATAATAATTTAAAAGTAGTGCCTCTTTGATTATTTTTTATGGAAATCATATTTTTCTATAAATTATTGAAAACAAAATCGAATAACTAAATTAGATCACAATTTCCCAAAAAGTAAAATAAACATGATTTCTTTTATAATTGTGGACTATAATAGGTGATTTCATTACATATTGTCAATATTCCACCAACAATAGAACAACATATCACTATTATTTCTAGATTTAAAATCTACATAACTCTTAAATGTTTTAAAATTTTAACTAAAGGTATTACCATATTATCAAAACAAATTTTTTTTCCTCGAGTATTTTAGTTAGTCATATGATAAACTAGGTGATCCTGTAGTATAATTTTTACCGACTCTAGAAGCCTACTTCATAACTATAGAAAGAATTGGATATTATATAGAAGAATGAGGATTCTAATTTATAAGGTAATGATAAGACTCTTCTATCTAAATAGACATGTTCCTATTAATAAAAATAAAAAATAATATAATATAAAAAAAGAATTTAAATAAAATGATAACATATAAAAATGAATGAAAAATATAATTTTTTTAAAAAAAATGAAATTATATAATATATAAAGTAATATTTTATCAATATTTATAATATATTATAAGCTAGAAGCAATTATAAGTCATAAAAGTTTATATATTTAATAAAAATATACATATGAGATATTAAAAATGATATATAATTAATAACGAAATTAATCTATATATGTAATAAAATTATTAGTATTAAATGGTAGATTTTTTATATTTGTTTAAAGAGTTAATTAAAATAATGATATTAATAAAAAATTATACCTTATAGATTTTATCATTTGAAAAGTAAACAATAATAGTTACATTGTACTAAACTAATATGATATTATTAAAGGATTATTCTCCCACATCCATTATTTGTGATTTTCATATATAGAATAAACCATGTATACACAATAGTCATCATTATCCTCTATTAATAAATTCATGGATTTTGGAATTATATATAAGATATCAGTATCATTGATATTTTAATTAAAATTTGATTTCTCTATCCAAAATAACAAACCACCAATAACATGAAAGATAAAAAATATTTCAAATTTTGATTTTATTTATTTCTATAATAAATGGGTATTTTTTATTTAAGAATATTTTTAGATATACCAAGGTAAATTTAAACTAGTTATTTTCAACCCCGTTGTTACCCCAACCACACATACACATGAATACATGTACTCAAAATTTCCTATAATGAATCTCTCAGATATCATAAACAACTACATAAATAAAATTGTTGTCAAGATTGTGTATGTATACACTAAAAAATGAAATTATTTTATCAAATATTGTTATTCATATAACAATAACTGCGCAATTGTTTTATTAATCATATTTATTAAAAAAATTACCGTAAATTACATATTAAGAACTAGATATAATATTTTAATATGGCATTCTCACTAAGAATATAAATATTTCTGACACAAATTAATTAGTAGTCATGTTCTTCATAATACTTAGGATAAATATTTTTTTCTCATTTATTACACACTATCCGTATTTTTTAGAAAAAAATGTATCATTAAATGGATATATGATATTATATATAAATTAAATTCAAATTAGTTTACTAATAATGTATAAATTTTCTTGTATTATTTAGTCATGTTTCATCGAAACTTTTTCAATGAATTGGATTACCTTTTCTTTAATAATGAATATCATGAGTTGAGATATTATAATATCAATTTGTGATACTACGTGCATGTATTGTTTACAAAACTGATCCACCTTCTGAAAAATAAGCTTTTAAATAATATAGGCTTTTGGATGATTTGGATTCTTATTATAACCATTTAAAATAATTATTTTCCTTTCACAATTATATATCAAGATAATTTATATGGTTTCACATAAAAATCTCAAACTAAATTAACCGTTAAATATATTATGACATTATAAAATATGGTGAAAAATATATTTCTATTTGAAAAAGTATGTAGAAATTATTATTCTCAAAAATGTTTAACATATTTTGATCATTCACTATGAAATAAATATAATTGAAAAACTTAAAAACTATGATAATAATAATTCTAAAATGGATATAATTTATTCTATGTTGTGTAAATGGATTCAT
Source organism: Viscum album (assembly GCA_963277665.1). Taxonomy (NCBI): domain Eukaryota; kingdom Viridiplantae; phylum Streptophyta; class Magnoliopsida; order Santalales; family Viscaceae; genus Viscum; species Viscum album. The sequence goes on along the minus strand of OY728121.1, from coordinate 1,785,184,093 downwards.
TTTTTCATCAATATATTATAGTCATCATATTTCACATCTATTGACCCCAAATAATTAATGATAACCATATTTCATTCTTCAAAAATATATCTAAGGTACTATAATACTATATAAATAGTCATAAAAATAGATTAAATCTTTATTCAGAAACATATCGAATGTAAAAGGAATGTATATTCATTTTCTTTTTTATGTGGCCAATAAAACCATACTTATTCTCTTTGGTGGTAATTTTTATATTTCATTCAAAACATCCTTAGTCCTCACTTTAATATCTGACAATACTATAATCAAGGAATTACATATATGTTTCTCAATATTAATCACACCAATGTTTTGATTTACCTATAGATATATCTAATTAGGATAATAATATAAGATTCAATGTTTATTTTATATAATTATATCATTAATAAATTGTCTTGTTTTCTATAATATGACATCAATATTTTTCACCCTCTCAAAATACTAATAATATAATAAGTTGTTTAGATTTATATAATTTTTTTTTCTTACTTTAAATTATTTTTTTATCTTGAATTTTATTGATCTATACAAAGAAACCATTAATATTCCATATACATTACTTTTCCCATATTATTTTTTAGGATTTGTAGTGCCATCTTTGAAAATTATATATACCTTTTTCTATTTACAGTATATCTAGAAAAATTTCCATAATACATGAAATCATTTATATTGAGGATTAATATTGTTTAAAATTCCAAAACTACCCTTTGATAATAATTTAACATTTTGATATCTTTAACCCATTAATATTTAAGATCATCAATTAAAGGTGTTAAGAAAAAATAATTATCATTTCAATACTATTTTGGACCAAAAATAATTAATCTTTGTGTAACATATTTCTGAATCATATATATTTTTGAAGATTAGTTTTAAATTACCAATGTAAAAATTTTTGAATGTTCTTGGGTACTAATACATTGGTAGTGATTCATTCTATAATTCTGTAGATATAGTCAATGATTTATAATTTAATTTTTTATGGTAT